>OY741968.1:27500-10027500 GCA_963555595.1 Tethea ocularis
ACCTAACCTAACCTAACCTAACCTAACCTAACCCAGTCTGGCGTCACCCGCAGTCGAGAACGCATCGTTTCCGCGCAGCTCCGCGCTCGAAAAATCGGTTTAAGTGGCAAAAGTGATTGTATAGTGCAGTGTTATACACCAAAAGATCCGTCTCAGCGAGCGCTTCAATTTGACACCTGCCGCGAGCGGATCCAATCACCCAGTGCGAAGAAATTTGGAAAAAACGCCAAATAACCTCAAATTTTGCCCGTTTTTTCTACAAAAGTGCGTGCGGCTCGAAATTGGTCGCGATAACAGTGCTTTTTTGGAGTGCCATCCTAAGTGCAAGTGTGCAGGCCACCATTTTGTGCAAATTTTGGATTTTTAGAGCGAGAATTCGCGAAGCCCCAACACAAAATTTGAAAACCACGTGGCCACGTGGTACCCAAAAACGACGCGACACCGCAAATTTGAGGACAACAACCGACGGAGGACGTCGAGGCCGTTCTTCCGACACCCCAAACTTCAATATCGGGCAGAAAATAAAGAATCTACAGAGGTCAGAAGCTTTTAGCTTTTCAAAATTTTTACAAAGTTAATTATTTCAAAATTTAAAGCGACGACCCCAAAATTTTTCGATTTTAAATTAAAGTACTTTTCAATAGCTACAAGACGACACCAAATTTAGATTTTTGTGATTGTTAATTTCCGAGCGACAGGTTTTTAAAGATTAGGGGTTTTATGTAGTAGGTGGAGTAAACAACCCCTAAAAATTCCGGAAAAATAACACATTATAAATTCACCCCTCAGGACCCTAAATTATTTATTTCAAAATTTTTCGATAACATTTCGGCTTTTTATTAATTATTCTAATTTATTTGCGGCTGTTGGTTTCACTACCCCTAACTTTAAAAATTTGTTGACCAGGGAAAAATAGGACTATATTAAAATTTTTTGCTGTATATGTTAAATTAGCTCATCCTTATTATTAGGTAATTTATTTAGATTTTTAAATTTGGTATTTATAATTAAAAAGTTAAAATTTGTAAACTAGGTCATCGGCGACAAACCGCAAAATAACGTTGTCGTCGAATATCTCGGAAACGGGGGGTGCTAGACAAATTCTGACCATTTTTTCGGGGGCCCCCCCCCTAACAACCCCCCCCACGGTTTGTAGAAGACACAAACCCTTTGACACCAACCGAACATTTTGGGAAAGTTTCAGCCCCCTACCCCCAAGTAGAGGGTTGGACTCTGTCTACGGACGACAAAATTCAAAATTATTAAAATCACTTTTCACTATTAGACATTATTAAGCCGTGGGGTGTAAAGTCTTGGTCGTCGAGTTCTATAGAAATCAAGCCCAAACTCAGTGGTCCTAACATCAAAACTGTAGAAGTTATACCTACCTGGCCGCCATCTTGAAAATCTACAGATGCCTATAACTTCTGACTGGGTTATCGTACGGGGCTAGGGTTTTCAGTTCTAGAGTCGTCATCAATAGCTCTACAGAATCAACTTAACAAAAGACTCTACGTAGAGTCCAAAAATAAAAAACTACCTTTTCGACATTTGTATGTATACTTGCTCACGTAGGGGGCACAGCTCTACGTAGAGCATTTACCTGAAATAAAAACTTAAAAATAAAAACTTATTTTACTTAGTACTTAAGATATAAATTGTTTTATACTTACCTGTGTAACTGAACTCGATGACTGGAATTGACCTGAAAAAGAAATAATAATTAAAATAAGTAATTCCGACACGGTATTCTTTAGGAATCGCACAAGCCGATCTGACTGACAGCAAAACAGCTCTATATAGAGCCTTAAAAATTTTTTTTTTTTTTTTTTTTTTTGACAACAAATTTTTTTGTTATTATTATTAAGACAGACCCTTTATTGAGGGCTTATCAATTGACTGCCACAAAGTTGTGGTGGGAGAGTAAATTTTTGTTTGCTTTTGCTGTCCTTACCAAGGTTTTCTATATAAGTAAGATCGTCTCGATAGGTTTATATACATCATTATACACTTTACATCTTTTTATTTATTTTACTCTTTTTGTGTATTTTATATTTAAATTTTGTGACGCATACCTCCAACAGTATGTTCGGGTACAGGACCCCCAACAAGACAGGTGAGAGGTCTCCCACAAAGCAAGGAACTACTGCCCCGAGCGTGAGGCGCAGCGTAGGCGAGTGGGAGACTGCCGGTGTAGACCCCGCCCCCCCCTCAACAAGCACGGTGACGCAGGCAGGCCCTGCAAAACCCAAGGGCCAGAGAACTCTACCCAGGGACGGACCGACTGTGCCGGTACCCGCCCGCAGAGCCTCTGGAGAAGTCGCCCCACCAAAGCAACGACCAAAGGACAAAATTGTCGAAGCGAAGACCTACCTGGAAAAGGCGATGACAGCCCTGAAGACCACCCGCAACATGAAGACGGAGTTAAGGGTTGTCGTCGAGGATTCGCTCGACAAGCTACATAGCTTGGTGGTAGAGGCAGTAGTGGAGGGGAAGGGAAGTGGACAGAAGGGGAGGACTGGTGGTGCAGAGCCAGCAATTAGCAGCATTGCTGGATCTGCTCCCCCAGTCTCTACAATAATAACTGACCCGGACATCATAGCTCGCTTAGAGGAGCACACCAAACTTCTATTGGAAGGACATAGTAAGATGGAGCAAGTGATCCAGACCCTCGAGAGCCAGAAGTCCGAAATCGAGAAGGTGGCAACGTATGCGAGTGTGACTGCGACACAAAAAGTAGAGTCTGTCCCGAAGAAGAGCACGCTCCACTCCATCGTTGTCGCCTCCGAAGACAGTTATGACACCGCGGACGTCATCATCGATAAACTGCGAGATGCAGTGGAAGCTAGAGATGGCTGGGTAAAGGTGGAGAAGATAAGAAAAGCCAAGGACAGAAAGGTGGTCATGGGGTTTAAGACGAAGGAAGAGAGGGATAGGGTCAGAGATAAAATAAAAAAGAACGGAAAAGAACTCACCGTCGAGAGCGTGGAGAACAGGGACCCGCTTCTGATCTTATGGAACGTCCTGAAAATAAACAGTGATGATCAGATTCTCGAGGCCCTGAGATGCCAGAATCGGGACTTGTTCCGCGGCCTCGACGAGGAGGAAAACCGGGTAAAGATCAAATACTGGAGAAGCACGAAAAACCCCCACCTTGGAAACATAGTGGTTAGTGTGTCACCCACTGTATGGAGAAGGGCAACCGAGGTGGGGGTTGTGTACATTGACATCCAACGCGTCAAGGTGGAAGACCAGTCCCCCCTTGTCCAGTGCACAAAGTGCCTAGGCTACGGGCATGGGAAAAAATTCTGCAAGGAGCCAGAGGTTATGTGCAGCCATTGTGGCGGTCCCCATCTGAGGGCGGTGTGTGAAAGTCTATGGACAAAAAACGAGCCGCCTTGCTGCAAGAACTGCACTAAAGATGATAAGTTGATGGCTGACCACAACGCCTTCAGTGTGGACTGCCCAACTCGCCGCAAGTGGGATAAGCTTGCCCGGCAAACGGTGGCGTACAGCTAAGGGTGAAAAATCTTTTATGCCGCGAATTTCTGAAAGCAGCTTTAGAACTACTGCCAAAAAACATTGGGGAACAGCAAAAGCAAACAAATAGATAATTATGCTATCATAATATAATGGGTATATTATTGTATAGCATAAAAAACTTTGTTAGAATCACAAATAAATTGTAGTAGTAATTAAATAAATAGAATTAGTAATGTCATGTTATCTCACACAAATAAATAATAAGACATAAAGTTTTAAGATAATATGTTAATTAGAAAGTTTACAAGTAAAATAACAGTGTTTAAGTTAAATTGATTAATAAAATATATGTTAGCATTAAGAATAGATATAAAATAAAAATAAGAAAGTGTAAATAGTTAAGTTAAATAAGAGAAAGATAAACTGCACAAAAATAAAGAAATTAGCCCATAAGAATACAATAAAGAACCCTGGTACAAACTCCTTATAGAAAATAAATAAAAACCCTTGCATGAACTCCAGAATAAAAATCCTAGTAGAAATTATATAGCTTAGGAAACTTAGACAGTAAATGGGAACCCCCCCATGAAAGTAGTGAACGATGATGAAAGATAGAAAGAACAAGAATGCAGAATGAATGTGCGAGAAGCATAGATGCGGGAACTGGAATGAATGAGAAATAGAAGTAATAAACAGTCTCCAATAACGTTGGAGGTAGGAGAGAAAAAAAAAAAAAAAAAAAAAAAAAAAAAAAACCTAACCTAACCTAACCTAACCTAACCTAACCTAACCTAACCTAACCTAACCTAACCTAACCTAACCTAACCTAACCTAACCTAACCTAACCTAACCTAACCTAACCTAACCTAACCTAACCTAACCTAACCTAACCTAACCTAACCTAACCTAACCTAACCTAACCTAACCTAACCTAACCTAACCTAACCTAACCTAACCTAACCTAACCTAACCTAACCTAACCTAACCTAACCTAACCTAACCTAACCTAACCTAACCTAACCTAACCTAACCTAACCTAACCTAACCTAACCTAACCTAACCTAACCTAACCTAACCTAACCTAACCTAACCTAACCTAACCTAACCTAACCTAACCTAACCTAACCTAACCTAACCTAACCTAACCTAACCTAACCTAACCTAACCTAACCTAACCTAACCTAACCTAACCTAACCTAACCTAACCTAACCTAACCTAACCTAACCTAACCTAACCTAACCTAACCTAACCTAACCTAACCTAACCTAACCTAACCTAACCTAACCTAACCTAACCTAACCTAACCTAACCTAACCTAACCTAACCTAACCTAACCTAACCTAACCTAACCTAACCTAACCTAACCTAACCTAACCTAACCTAACCTAACCTAACCTAACCTAACCTAAGGTGGTGACGGGCAGCACTCAGGATCCAGCGTTAACTAGCACCGGGGAAAATAGGTACCGCATCGCTCAGGCCAATCTGCAAAGAAGTAAAATAGCGACGGAAGAGCTTATTCTTGAAGCGTCGAGAAGGAAGATAGCAGTCGCCCTAGTCCAGGAGCCCTACATTGGAGGAATCGGCCAGATGAAACACTATAACGGAACCAGAGTACTCCAATGTAGTAGAAAGACGGACCAGGTCAACAAGGCTGCGATTGTCTTACTCGACGAGGACATCGACGTCACCCAATATCCCACGCTCACTACAGAAAATATTGTTGCTGTAAAGCTGAGAACGAAAGCGTGGGAGATCGGGGTGATATCGGTGTACTTTGAAGGAGATAAGCCTATAGAACCCTACATCGAACACCTAAAGCGAGTAGTGGAGCAGATTGGACTGAGGGATGTAGTCCTGGGAGGCGATGTCAACGCCTGGAATATCTGGTGGGGGAGTGAGAACACGGATCACAGAGGAGAGGCCATAGCAGGAATGCTGGACGAAATGGACTTCCAAATCTTGAACCAAGGCAAGGAACCCACCTTTGACACTATACGGGGGGGGAAAAGGTTCACGAGTAGGGTGGATATAACGGCATGTGCCACTGGTGTTCTCGAACGAATCGATGGCTGGAGGGTGGACGATAGCATGACAAACTCCGACCACAGGGCAATTCTATTCAACATTAACACAGATAAATCAAAGGGAATAGATATAAAAAGAACAACAAGAGTTTACAATACAAAAAAGGCAAATTGGGATCAGTTTCATGAGAAACTGACCCAATATTGCAATCTCGGAAATATAAATACAGTTGAAATAGAAAATATAGAAACAGTGGAAAAATTAGAAGAAATAGTAACAGGATACACAGACATGATAAGCAAAAGTTGTAAAGAAAGCATACCATTAATTAAAAACAGGAATAGAATAGAATTGCCTTGGTGGACGGAGGAATTGGCAGAGATGAAGAGAGGAGTGGTAAGAAAAAAGAGAAGGATTGGATGGGCAGCACCGATCCGCCGAGAACATGTAGTGAGACAGTACCTGGAGGCTAAAACAGCTTACCTACAGTTGGCCCAAAAGGCACAAAATGAAAGCTGGAAGAGCTTTTGTTCCAGACAAGATAGGGAGTCCATGTGGGATGGGATCTACAGAGTGATTGGACGAACGACAGATAGATATGAAGACCTGCCGCTGACAAAAGACAACCAAATCATGAGCGAAACCGAGTCCGCAAGCCTGCTAACCGGGGCCTTCTATCCGGATGACAAACAAGACGACGACAACGCTGACCACAAAGCAACGAGAGAGGAAGCCGAAATGGTGAATGAAAGGGTGCATGGGGAATCAGTGGACCCCCCATTCACGGCGGAGGAGCTGAGGTGGTCAGCGTCTAGTTTCAACCAGAGGAAGGCCCCGGGAATGGACGGCTTAACGGCGGATATCTGTCGTGCGGCCATCGCTGTGGATCCCGACCTAATCCTGGCTCTTTTTAATAAGTGCTTGAGCCTGTCCCACTTCCCCACTCAATGGAAAGAGGCAGTAGTCGTGGTGTTGAGGAAACCGGGCAAAGGCGATTATACTCTTCCCAAGGCCTACAGGCCGATTGGGCTCTTGCCTGTCCTTGGGAAGATGTATGAGAAGATGCTCGTGAGAAGGATAAGATGGCACACTCTACCAAATATGAGCAGCCGACAGTACGGCTTCACGCCACAGCGCAGCACCGAGGACTCCCTCTATGTTCTGATACAGCATATTCGGAAAAATTTAAAAGCGAAGAAATTGACAGTAGTTGTATCTTTGGACATAGAGGGAGCCTTCGATAGCGCCTGGTGGCCGGCCATTCGTTGCAGATTGGCGGAGTCGCGCTGTCCAGCAAACATACGTAGGGCCATTGACAGCTACCTTGAGGACCGAAAGGTTAGACTCAGGTATGCTGGGGTGGAGTGTGTCAAGAACACGACCAAAGGGTGTGTCCAGGGCTCGGTGGGGGGTCCAACTTTTTGGAACCTGTTGCTAGACCCCTTACTGAAACAAATGGAGGAGTGCGGAATACACTGCCAGGCCTTTGCAGACGACGTTGTCCTGATTGTGGCCGGAGACAGTGGAGAAGATGTACAGAGGCAGACTAATGCGGCCCTCGAGCATGTTCGGAACTGGGGGGTCAAAAATAAGTTAAAGTTTGCACCCCAAAAGACAAATGCAATGGTGGTAACAAACAAACTGAAATTTGACCCGCCAAGGCTGAGCATGGGCGGGGTACGCATTGAGCTGTCACACTCCATCAAAGTGCTGGGTCTTACAATTGACGACAAGCTCACCTTCAATGCACACGTATTGAATGTGTGCCGCAAGGCGTTGGGCTTGTATCGTCAATTGTCAAGGGCAGCCAAGGTACAGTGGGGGCTGTCCCCGGACATAATCAGGACAATCTACGTAGCAGTTGTGGAGCCGGTCATCATGTATGCGGCGAGCGCATGGGCCCCGGCCGCTTGTAAATTGGGAGTCCGCAAACAGTTGGATGTTGTCCAAAGGGGCTTTGCCCAAAAGCTGGTGAAGGCATACAGAACGGTCTCCTTGAACTCGGCCCTAGTACTCGCCGGGATTTTGCCCCTAGATCTGAGAATCCAGGAGGCGGCCTCACTTTATGAGGTAAAGCGAGGCTACTCCCGGCGGGTAGTGGGAGACCGAGAGATCGAGGCGCCAGTACCCTTCGTCAGCATGACACATCCAGCGGAACAGGTTGGGTTCGGCTTCCAATGCGTGGTGGACGGTGCAGAGCTTCTCCAGCAAGACGGATCCCCTGTAAACATCTTTACAGATGGATCCAAAATTGAGGGCAAAGTTGGTGCTGCGGTATCCATATGGAAGGATAACGCGGAAACAAAATCGCAGAAACTCAAGCTGGAAAGCTACTGCACCGTCTACCAGGCAGAGCTGCTGGCCATGCTGAGAGCTACTGAGCTGGCCCTAAAAGACAAAGGAAATGCGTTTAACATCTACTGCGACTCTAGGTCAGCATTGGAGACGGTCGCTGATGGTCTCTCCCTCCACCCCACCTCAGTAAAAATAAAGCAAAATTTAACGAAATCTAAAAATTTAGGCAAAATAATAAACTTATTTTGGATTAAAGCACATGTGGGGTTGGAGGGAAATGAGAGGGCAGATGATCTAGCGAAACGGGCCGCAGTGGATGTTAAACGCAAACCAGACTACGATCTGTGCCCTGTTTCATTCGTCAAGCGACAAATCCGCCTGGACACGCTTGACGAATGGAACAGACGCTATTTGTCTGGCGAAACTGCATCGACAACCAAAATGTTTCTACCCGACGCCATTAAAGCATACCGAACTGTCAGAAAGATCAAGATGGAACCGGTGCTTGTACAAGTGTTGACGGGGCACGGCGGATTCTCTGAGTACTTGAATCGCTTCAAGTGCAAGGAGAGTCCGGCGTGCATCTGTGACCCGGCGAAGGATGAGGACGTGGCTCATATACTGTTAGAATGCCCGGTCTACGGAAAAGAGAGATTTGAAGTCGAGGTAAAATTAGACAGGAAATTAGAAAAAGAAAAGCTACAAGAATTGATAAAAGAAGACAAACTAAGGGAAATATTTTTAGAGTATGTGAAACAGATAGGGAGGAGAGTAATTAGGAAAAACAAAATTTAGGATAAAGAAGATCTGATACTGCAGCGTATAAATGAAATATACACTCCCAGTTAGGATACGAAATTATGTATTTATTTATTCATTATAATTAGTAAAAATATAAAATAGAAATCCAAAAAATCGATGCTCAACTGCTTTGCCTCATCCGTGGCGAAGGTAACTTGTTTTAAAAATTATTAAAAAAAAAAAAAAAAAAAAAAAAAAAAAAAAAAAAAAAAAAAAAAAAAAAAAAAAAAAAAAAAAAAAAAAAACCTAACCTAACCTAACCTAACCTAACCTAACCTAACCTAACCTAACCTAACCTAACCTAACCTAACCTAACCTAACCTAACCTAACCTAACCTAACCTAACCTAACCTAACCTAACCTAACCTAACCTAACCTAACCTAACCTAACCTAACCTAACCTAACCTAACCTAACCAGTTCCGACCCGTCCGAGCTCGAGATCGGATCGTTTTAACACGTGCTCCTCATTAAAAAATCGAAAAAAGTGGGAAATCTTGCTCCGATTTTTAAGTGCAATACATGAAAAGTTGCGTCTCGGAGTGCCCGATAAGTGAGTGAAAGTTTGAAGAAAATTGGGTTACAGTGTGAGGAGTTATAACCAAAATAGTGGTTATAACCTCAAAGTTAAAGTGCTTAAAAGTGATTATCTCGAGAAGGAGATCGGTACCCCCCCATTTTTTTGCTGCCGTTCGGTGGGGCCCCAGAAGGAGCAGCCCGGTGGAAAATTACAGAATTTTCCACTCAGGCGTTTAGCGGGAAATCTGTGAAAACTCAAAACCACGTGGACACGTGGTCCATGAAGGAGAGTTGCTGTGACAAAAAATTGTTAGCAGCCTGCAGCGCCCTGGAGAGCCGAGACACCCGGTATGCAGACAAAAATTTTTGGACATTTATTTTCATAGTTATTAAAGTTTTAAAATTCAAAATTCAAAGACTCATAACTCTGAAACTTCAGGCAGACCATAGTATTTTTACACTACCAACCGTTGCGCGCTAGCCTGGATAGTGTGTGTAAAAATTTTTAGATTTTTATCTTGTCTAGATTTTTAGTTATTAAAATATTTGAAAAAATTCTTTATTTTCTAAATTTTGTTCGCTTTTATTATTAAAAATGTTCTATCTAGACCTTATCTTGTAGATCTCCTTCTTCCGAAAATTTTGAGATATTTTGTGTATTTTTAGGACTTTTCGTTCTCGAAATATTGATTTTAATGTGCTTTTTCGACTTTTCTCTAAATTAAATAGAAATAATTAAATTTTGACTTTAGATTAGTATTATTTATGTAAATTGTGACTGTATTGAGTCCAAAGACCGGCTCAATATCTTTTAAACTGCCGATTTTGTAAAAAATCGGCCATTTTGGTTTTTCGGTACCAAATTTCAATAGCTTATATCTCGAGAACGGAAAGACTTAGAAAATTTAGAATTGGACTGGAGGGGTCCTCGTCACCTTAGTTTTAAGATCTGTATGCTATTAAGCTGTATCGAGCTACAAAGTTTTGTGGTGCTGAAACCGTTCTCAGGACGTAGGGTAGGTCAAGCCGATTAGCACTATCGAATTCCGATTTCTCTCCGACGACTAGTTCCGGAGATATTAGCTTTCAAAGTTGCGTCTTGACAGCTCGGCGGCCATATTGGATGACTTTGGTACGCCATAACTCTGGAACCATAAGCGATAGAAAATTACGGACTTCGGATTCCGGTTCAAGAGCTGCTCTTCCAGCATATTCCAGAATTTCAGGCGAATTAGAGCTCCAAAATTTCAGGGTCCTGAAAACGATTTCAGCAGATAGAGTTCATCCAGCTGATCCAAAATATATAAAGGTTGGGTACTCTGTGACCAATAGAAAGGGAGATACGGCCTTCCAAAGTTTGACTTTGACAGCTACGCCGCCATCTTGAAAAAGTTTTAACATCAATATCTCCCTAACGGTTGGTCGTAGAGATACGGGGCCTTCACATTTGACCTTGGCTTGCCCCGCTCTAATAAAAATAAAACTTTTCAGGCGCTTTCAGGAGAAAAACTTTTTTCAGCCTGAAAGTAGGGTAGATGGTTGGGTCTCTCCAAGACCTTTAAGAAAATATAGGGTTTGGGGTGGATCGGACGAACGGTTCCGAAGATATATCAAAACAACCAAATTCGGTCGCCATCTTGAATTTTAACCAAGATCTTAGGACCCGGTTATCTCAGGAACCAATTGAGATAAACATACTGTGTTTGGGGTTTTCTTGAGGGGCTTCGGGAGAGCTATCCATTGGGCATATCAAATTGACTCTACCTAGAGTCAAAAAACTTTTTTAGCTCTGAATAGGTAGTGGAACATATTCTACTAGTTATTATATTAGCAGAGCATTGCAAACAGCGTAGAGCTTGACTCTACATAGGAAGGCGCCTGAAAAATAAAGTTTAAAAATCAAACCTAGCTAGAAATATAGTAAGTCAACTCACCAGCGCGCACCTGCCGCATCTTCGGGTCGATTTTGAATTGTAGAGACGAACCTGAAAAGGAAACTTATTATCATTTAAATTATTAGCCTTCTATAACGACTGCATCTCACGTTAGAGAGTTTAACTCTACCGTTTGTTTTATTACGGTAGCACTACTTACCGATCTGACTCTATGATAGAGTCAAAAATTTTATTCTGTTATTTGAGGTATTACTGACTGGTCATCGCCTCTCGTACTGTGCGCGGCCGGAGCCTTACATAGAGGCTCGTCTCACGTTGATTATCCTGAAACAAACTTAAAACTAATATATATAAAAATACCAGGGTACTTACCTTGATGAACGTAGATATATCACGACGCGCCGGCTGACTGGACCTGAAAAATAAAAACAGACCATTAGATACTGACATAAATAGTTTTACAACTTATACAAACCTCTTCTCTACTTATATTTTACTTGATTCTACCTTTTATCGTGTACCGTGTATTTACAACTTATACAAATTTACATTGAATCGTGCGAGCTACCAAAAATGTTCCATACCCCACGTAAGACCACCAACGCTGACGAAATGGAAACCCAAAGTACACTGGCACCGACAGAGAAGGCAGGGCCTTCCGAAATAAAATTGACAAAAGTAGCCCCCAGTGTCAGACGCAGCGTTGGAGAAAGGGAACCCGGCAACCCCAAGCCCCCCTCACAGTCACCCACAAAAAAGAACGTAACAGCCGCTCCTGCAATGCAGAAAGACAAGCAGCTGCCGCAACAGGAGAAAAAGGCTGCCCGACGAACATCTGTCGAGGCCACAACAAGTCCACCGAAACCAAAGTACTTGTCTAGAGTTACGGAGGCAAAGGCGTGCTTAGCTAAAGCGCGACTTCACCTCGGTAACTCCAGAAACTTAAAAACCGACATCAAGACTGAGGTCACGTCGGCGGTGGAAAGACTGTACAGCCTGGTACTAGAGGCTGAGAAGGAGCTGACAAAGGGGAAGACCGGACTAAAGGAGACAAAGGGACGGGAGTGGGGGACACAGACGGAAACAAAGGGAAGTACCGAATGGAAAGCGGACCACACCACCTCTGAAACTGCCCCGAGTAAAAAGGAACTTGAAGATCTGGCACTGACAATCAAGGAGCACGGAAAGTTGCTAACCGAGTGCAAAAAGTTCACGGAGACGCTGACCGATCAAATGAAAACGATGGCCACATCTTATGTCGACCCAGCCACGTCCTATGCCATGGCCACATCGAAGCCAAGAAGGGATGCCCAGATACACTCCATCGTCGTAACGTCAGACGAGAAAGACACCGGCGAAGACGTGGTGGTGAAGATAAGGGCAGCGGTCAGAGCAAAAGAAGACGGACTCCAAATAGAGAAGGTCCGGAAAGCAAGGGACCAGAAGGTGGTGTTGGGCTGCCGAAGCAGAGAGGAGATCCAGAAGGTGGCTGACAGAATCAGGAATTCCGGCGGTAACTTGAAGGTGGAAGAAGTGAGGAACAAAGACCCACTGATAGTCATCAGGGAAGTCCTCTGCATATACACAGATGAGGATATCATCTTATCCCTGAGGAATCAAAACAAAGACCTCCTTGGCGACATAGAACCGCAAGACCAGAGGCTAGTCGTCAGATACCGCCGGAAGACCAGGAACCCACACAAGTGCCACGCGGTTCTGCAGGTGGCACCCCTGGTGTGGCAGCGCCTGACTGATGCAAAAACAGTCCATCTGGATCTGAAGCGGTTGGCTGTCGAAGACCAGTCGCCGTTGCTGCAGTGCTCCATCTGCCTCGGGTATGGACACAGCAGGCGATTCTGCAAAGACACAGCAATCAAGTGCGGGTACTGCGGAGGATTGCATATGTCAGCAGATTGTCCGGACCGACAAGCAGGAGAACCACCATCATGCTGCAACTGTGCGAGAGCAGGAATAGCAACTGTGGGCCACACGGCCTTTAGCATGG
Source organism: Tethea ocularis (assembly GCA_963555595.1). NCBI lineage: Eukaryota > Metazoa > Arthropoda > Insecta > Lepidoptera > Drepanidae > Tethea > Tethea ocularis. The sequence goes on from OY741968.1 coordinate 40,527, forward strand.
AGTGCCCGATGAGGAGGAAGTGGGACGACATAGCTAGGGCATCCGTAGCGTATTGCTAAGGTGGCCCCGGAGGCATCACACAGCACTGCTCCCACACAGTACGTGGCTGCACAGGCAAACCTCCAAAGGAAAAAGCTGGCCACGCAAGAGCTGATGATTGAGGCAACGAAGCGCAAGATTGCCTTCGCACTGGTCCAGGAGCCATACGTGGGCGCTGTCAAGGCAATGGGGTCCTACGGGGGGGCGAGAACCTTCCAGAACGTGAGACGCAACGAAGGCACTGTGAAAGCGGCGATAGTCGTGTTCGATCGCGATATCGACGCTGAGCTGTGCCCCAAATTCACCACTAACAACATCGTAGTGGTGAAACTGCGGACGAGCGCCTGGGAGGTTCTCGCAGTCTCGTATTACTTCGAGCCTGATCAGCCCATAGAGCCATACTTGGACCAGTTAACGGCTGCGATGAAACAGCTCATGCCAAAGAAGGCCCTAATTGGAGGGGACGCCAATGCAAAGAGTGCGTGGTGGGGGAGCTGCACCATCGACGATCGGGGCGAGGCGTTGGTTGGAATAGCTGGAGAACTCGGATTGCATATCCTGAATAGCGGGAACAAACCGACATTCGACACCATCAGAGGGGGGCGCAGAATAACAAGCTGCGTTGACGTGACGCTGTGCACGGATGATCTTCTAGCCCTGGTGGATGACTGGTCAATCGCTGAAGACCTGACGAGCTCGGACCACAACGGCATTACCATCAAAATTAAACTCAATAAAGGGAAATCTACCAGAATAAATAGAACTACCAGGAAATACTCAACAAAAAAGGCCAATTGGGAACTTTTCTATGAAAAGCTTGACCAATTAAAAGCAGAGGGCAATATTAGTAAAGTTAAAATAGACTTAATAAACGACACAACCAATCTAGACAAAATTATTGAAAATTATACAGATATCATAACTAAAGCATGCGACGAAACTATTCCGAAGAAAAAAGAAAACCACAAACTTACAATGCCGTGGTGGTCCGAAGAACTCGCAGTGATGAAACGCGAAGTCAACACCAGGAGGAGGAGGATCCGCAACGCTGCGCCATCCCGAAGAGAAGGAGTCATCGCTTTGTACCTGCAACAGAAGGAGATATACGAGTCAGCTGCCAAACAACGCCAAATAGACAGCTGGAAGGAGTTCTGCCAAAAGCAGGACCGAGAGGGGGTATGGGAGGGCATATACCGCGTGATGAGGAACACCACAAGAAGGCAGGAAGATACTCCACTAGCTCAAGACGGAAGGGAAGTGGGGCAGGAGGAGTCCGCGAGACTGCTGGCGGAAGCCTTCTTCCCCGAAGATACGGAGGGGGATGACAGCCTAGACCATCGGCGAACCAGAGCTCTTGCAGACCGGATAAACAACTGGAGTCATGATGATATTCATGACCCAGTGTTTACTACGGAGGAGCTCAGGCAGTCGATGGATGGCTTCAACCCGAAGAAGGCCCCGGGAGCAGACGGCTTCACAGCCGACATTTGCCAACGCACAATCGCGAGAGACATGGAGCTCCATCTTGCCCTCTTCAACAAGTGTCTACAGCTGACATACTTTCCGAAGACCTGGAAGGAGGCCATTGTGGTGGTCCTCAGAAAACCGGGGAAGGAAACCTACCAAAGCCCAAAATCATACAGGCCTATCGGGCTCCTCTCGGTAATGGGAAAGGTATTGGAGAAAATGGTGATGGGAAGGCTAAGTTGGCACCTGGTACCCAGGATAAGCCCCCGCCAGTACGGCTTCATGCCACAACGCAGCACCGAAGACGCCCTCTATGACCTGACAGGCCTCGTGAGGAGCAAACTCCGGGAGAGGAAGCTCGTCACAATGGTCTCGCTGGACATAGAGGGGGCCTTCGATAGCGCATGGTGGCCGGCCATCAAGGTCAGACTGGCGGAGGAAAAGTGCCCTGCAAACCTCCGAAGGTTGGTCGCCAGCTACCTGAGTGACCGCAAGGTCCGGGTCCGGTACGCTGGCCACGAATTTGCAAAGGGCACAAACAAGGGCTGTGTCCAGGGGTCGATTGGCGGACCCATCCTATGGAATTTACTACTGGACCCGTTGCTGAAGGATCTCACCGAAAACGGGACCTACTGTCAGGCATTCGCGGACGATGTGGTGCTGGTGTTCTCCGGAGAGACCGCCCTTGAAATCGAAGGACAGGCCAATGCCGCTCTCGAGCGCGTTCGGAGGTGGGGTGTCGGGAACAAGCTCAGGTTTGCACCGCACAAAACAAGTGCAATGGTGCTCACCAGAAAACTTGTTTACGACACGCCGCGTCTGACCATGGACGGGATCGGCATTGGAATGTCCAAAGAGATTAAAATCCTGGGGCTCACAATCGACAACAAGCTCACTTTCAACACTCATGTTAGTAACACCTGCAAAAAGGCACTGAATATATATAAGCAGTTGTCGAGAGCCGCCAGGGTTAGTTGGGGGCTCCATCCGGAGGTCATCAGGACCATATACACTGCGACCGTAGAGCCCGTGGTGACGTACGCCTCTAGCGCCTGGGCAAACGCTTCCAAGAAGATAGGGGTTCAGCGGCAGCTCAACGCAGTGCAGAGGGGATTCGCTCAGAAGCTGTGCGGAGCATACCGCACAGTGTCCTTGAATGCAGCTCTGGCTCTGTCTGGGGTGCTCCCGCTTGACATCCGTGTACAGGAAGCAGCCGCTCTGTACGAGGCCAGGCGAGGGGTGCCCCAGCCAGAGCTAGCGGACAGAGAGGTGGAGCGCATGGTTCCCCGCGCCGAAGCCCCGCACCCAGCGGAGCGGATGAGCCTGGGGTTCACGTGCCTGGCGGACCAACACCAAGTAGACACATTTACAACCCAAGAAGTGCAAATCTACACCGACGGCAGCAAAATTGAGGGCAAAGTCGGGGCTGCCCTCTCGGTTTGGAGGAACGGAGAGGAGAGAGGAGCCCACAAGCTCAAGCTGCCGTCGTATTGCACCGTCTACCAGGCGGAACTCCTGGCCATCTGCAGGGCCACAAGGGTGGCTTCAAGGTGCGGGGGATCGAGCGTCGCTATTCTGAGCGACTCCCGCTCGGCACTGGAAACAGTGGCCAACTCAGCGTCCCCTCATCCCCTGGCGGTAGAAACGCGAAACAACATCAAGCGCTGCCGACTCCAGAACAAGGTCGTCGACCTGTTCTGGATCAAAGCACACGCGGGCCTCCAGGGGAATGAGAGGGCGGACCAATTGGCCAAAGAAGCTGCCCTGAACGAGAAGCGTAAGCCAGACTATGATGGATGCCCGGTTTCATTCGTCAAGCGACAGATACGCTGTCGGTCGCTTGAGGAATTGAACCGGAGGTACAAGAGCGGCGAAACAGCCGCGGGTACAAAGATCTTCTTCCCTGACGCGACAAAAGCCTACAAAATTGTACGACAGATCCAGCCGGCCGGCATTCTAACTCAAATACTGACGGGACACGGCGGGTTCTCAGCATACTTGCACAAATTCAAGTGCAAGGGGAACCCGTCGTGTATTTGCGACCCAAATGTACAGGAAACGGTCGCGCACATTTTATTCGAATGTCCGGTACACGGAAAGCGTCGATGCGAGACCGAGTCCATAATCAACGAGTTGCTTAGCACTGAAAATGCACCCAATTTAATCAGATGTAAGGAAAAACGAATAGTATTTCTTAACTACTGTGTAAAAATAGCCGAAGTAGTTAACATAAGAAACGCAAATTAAGTTATGTCTCCACATATTGTATGTAATATGTCGGAAGACATAACAAACAAATGTATTAACAAATGTATAAGCCAGTAGAAATAAGTGTATAATATAAGGAAGTTATATAAGGAAATAGCATCTTAAAACTCTGTGAACGTCAGTATAAGTTATAAGATAGAAAATAAGTAATTTAGTGTAGGCTCGAATGTTGTATTCAACCCCTAGTGCCTAAGAATGTCAAATAGTACATAAGTCCCAATGTTCCCTACTTGTATTACCCAGTATCACCTGTAACCTATATCGTGTTCTTGTATTTTTATTATTCTCTTGTCTTAAAATGTAATTTCTTGGTGTTATTGTAATATGTTATTTTTTATGCTTTAATAAAGAATTTAGATGAGTAACTTATTAGGTAAAAAAAAGGCTTTGACTAAGTCAAAGGTAGCTCGCGGGCCGGGCCATTAAAGCGCCCGGACAGGAAAAAAAAAAAAAAAAAAAAAAAAAAAAACCTAACCTAACCTAACCTAACCTAACCTAACCTAACCTAACCTAACCTAACCTAACCTAACCTAACCTAACCTAACCTAACCTAACCTAACCTAACCTAACCTAACCTAACCTAACCTAACCTAAGAAATAATGTTCATAAAATATATGATATATTTTAATGAAATATTAAAATTATAAGTCTAAAAGTTAATATGTCTAAATAGCGGTAGATATAAGAAATCAGAAGAAAATGTACGTTAAATAAGAACAGATATAAAAATAGATGTAGGTTAAGAAACTGTAAAAGAAAGACTGTAGTACTTAAGTTAATCCTGTCTAGAAATAATGTGTATTTAGTATTTAGTTTATTCTTGTAAAGCCTTATGTAAATAAAACAAAAAGTGTCGTGTTGTGTCATCTTACCCATATAAAAAACTAGAAATAAAGAATAGATTAGTTAGCTGAGATACGTAGATGGGAATCCCACCCATAAAGTGTATAAGACGATGAATGCTAGAAAGATACAGTATGCGGAATGAAAGTGCGAGAGGAATAAAAGCGAGAACTGGTATGAAAGAGAAATAGATATAAAATAGGCTCCGACAAAGTTGGAGGTAGACGTAAAAAAAAAAAAAAAAAAAAAAAAAAAAAAAAAAAAAAAAAAAAAAACCTAACCTAACCTAACCTAACCTAACCTAACCTAACCTAACCTAACCTAACCTAACCTAACCTAACCTAACCTAACCCACTTATATTGACATAAAAAATTGTGATAGCTTGACACTTTTTTCGGCTACCAATAATAATATTTTGGCCTTTACACGTTGACGTTGATCGAATTTTGTGTCGCCATACATAATTAAAAAATTTTCATATAAATTTTCAAATTTTTTTGACATATTTCAAATTTTTTCCAAATTTCCCCTTACAGCATCTGTGGTTTTTCACGTGGCCTGGTGCCTCTTGGTGAGACGCGTTGCTTGGTACATTCCACTGTTCTCGCCGACGTAGGATACCTGAAAAATCAAAGAAAATATTAATAAAATCCGTTAAAAACACACTTTTTTCTAAATTTTACACAAATTATATTCCATTTGACAGCTGTTTTCGCCATATTTGGGTGCCTGATCGCGATCTGCGTCGATCGACACCAAATACACCGCGATCAGAGCGAAAAATTTATTAAAATCATCAATTTTAAGATTTCGATAATTGATACAAAGTCTACCTAAGCCCGTACACTTTGAAGAAAATTTACTTATATTGACATAAAAAATTGTGATAGCTTGACACTTTTTTCGGCTACCAATAATAATATTTTGGCCTTTACACGTTGACGTTGATCGAATTTTGTGTCGCCATACATAATTAAAAAATTTTCATATAAATTTTCAAATTTTTTTGACATATTTCAAATTTTTTCCAAATTTCCCCTTACAGCATCTGTGGTTTTTCACGTGGCCTGGTGCCTCTTGGTGAGACGCGTTGCTTGGTACATTCCACTGTTCTCGCCGACGTAGGATACCTGAAAAATCAAAGAAAATATTAATAAAATCCGTTAAAAACACACTTTTTTCTAAATTTTACACAAATTATATTCCATTTGACAGCTGTTTTCGCCATATTTGGGTGCCTGATCGCGATCCGCGTCGATCGACACCAAATACACCGTGATCAGACCCTTATCGCATTTACTAGCTAGCCTCGGTCGGATTTCGGTGTGAGTAAAAGTATTTTATTTATTTTTCTCTTTGACGTACTTAAATTAGAGAACATAGGTACGGACATAACACTTTTACCTTAACAAACGTGTTTGAAAAATTACAACTTTTCATTGTTTACAACGAGTAGGCTAGTTTGGTTTTTATAGTTTTACTGTTTTCGTGACGATTTTCTTGATAAATTAATTAATTATATACGTGGCCTTAGCCAGACCATATACACTTACTAACAAAAGGCTATATACAACTTATACAAGCTTTATTTACACTTGGACTGCGACCCTCACTCGAGATGTTTGCAGCTCACCGCACTCCTGTCAAAAAGAATAGTATGTCTAGCTCCCCCGATGTAACCGAGAAGGCAGGACCAGCTCTCACTTCAAAGGTAAGGAGGAGTATAGGAGAGTGGGAGTCCGGTAAAGCAGAAACGAAAGCTGGAACCTCAAAGGCTCTCCCGAAGCAAAAACCGGTGATGACTGATCCCCAGGAAAGCAGAACGTTGCCTGGTGGATTATCCACCTACGTGTCGAGTAGCCCACCACCAAAACCAATATATCCGTCTAGAGTTGCCGAGGCGAGAGCATGCCTGAATAAGGCAAAACAACACCTCGCCAACTCTAGAAACCTAAAGACGGATATAAAAAATGAGGTGACTGCAGCAATCGAGCGCCTTTATCAAATTGTAAAGGAAGGTGAAAAGGCAAATTTGCCCTCGGACAAAAGGGAGGAAAAAGGTGAAAAGTTGGCCCCCCAACAAAGACAGGAAGAAACAGGACACAAGGAACAGAAAAACGAAGAAAATTTCTCTCGCGTGCTCTCCACACTAGACGAACAAACTCGGCTAGTGAAGGAGAACAACGAAAGAATAAAAGAACTTCAAACCACTTTCGAGTCCTTGGAGAGGACAACATACGCGGGTGTGGTGGCCGGTGCCTACGCCAAAAAATCCCCAGAGCGTGCTGCCCTCCACTCAGTGGTTGTAACCTCCAAGGATGAAACTGAGTCGGGTGAAAAGGTTTTGGAGGAAATAAGAAGAACGGTAAATGCTACGGATGGAGAAATTACGATAGAAAAAGTCAGAAAAGCAAAGGACAGAAAAATCATAATCAGCTGCGGGAGCGAAGAGGACAGAAACAAGCTAAGGAAAAAACTCACACAAGAGGGGGGGACACTCTGTGTTGAGACTATAAACAATAGAGACCCCTTGCTGATTCTCAGAGACGTGCTTACAATCAACAGCAACGAAGATATCATCCGTGCTCTGAGAAATCAAAACAAAGGGGTATTCATAGGCTTGGAAGCAAAAGACGACAGAATGACAATAAAATATAGGAAAAATACAAGAAACCCCCATACAAACCACGTGGTTATGATGGTGTCACCTAAAATCTGGTCACGGCTGGTGGAGCTTGAATCAGTGAAGATCGACCTTCAGAGGATTCGCGTTGCGGACCAATCTCCACTGGTTCAATGCTCCCTCTGCCTGGGATACGGCCACAGCAGAAGATTCTGCACAGAGGACACAGAAAAATGCAGTCACTGCTCTGGACCACACAGAAAAGCCGACTGCCCCGACTGGATGACTGGTGCAACTCCCAATTGCAGCAACTGCACTCGAGCTAAAATGCAGCAGACCGATCATAACGCTTTTAGCTCGGACTGCCCGATTCGGCGCAAATGGGACTCATTAGCTCGGGCATCGACGGCGTATTGCTAAGGTGGCCACCAAAGTAAATTCTGATATCCCGTACATCCCATGCATCCCTACTCAAAAATGTAAACCCATCCCAAACATTAAGGCAAGTGCAGTGGAGAGTCTAAGACAAGATAGCTGGAGAGCAGATAAAGGCACGACAAAAGCACACCATAATAACACCCAAAATTCCTGGCCCAACAAAATTAAAACAATGGATAGAACACCAACCACCAGACCCAAAAACACAAGAAATACAAATAGTCGCCAATTTCATGAGAAATTGGCACATTTGCAAAAAGGAAACAAAAACAAATATGCAATAGAAGTTAATAACGGAACACAATTTGACGTAACAAAACAAAACGCAAAAAGCAATACACAAACACACAAAAGTAAAAAAGGAAACAAACATGAGCTTACCATACTGTGGTGTAAACAGGAACTCGCCAAGCAGGAGAACGAAGCTGTCACACCAAAAAAGATAATCCACCGCGAATCACCAAAACTAAAGAAGAAAAAATACCTGGAACAAGAAGAACTTAAAAGTAATAAAACACAAGCATCATCACTAGAAAAACCAAAAGTAGAAACTATCAGATAGCAAAAATACTATGCTAAATATATATCATATAGAATATATAACATTAGCATAGGGGAGCAAGCAAAATAAAGAATGAGCCGCATGTGAGAAGTAAGCTGAAAGAAAAGTAAATAAACTAAAGTACAGAGAATTTAAAATAAAAGATAGCAATAGAATAAAAGGGATTAGAAAATTGAAAATTAGATTAAATTAAATAAATGTATGTCAGCCACTAAATTATAAAGAAATAAGAAGAATATAAGAATAACGACGACTGAAATTGTACTAAGGGGAATGAATGGGGGAAACATAAACTTATAATTAAAATAATAGATGACAAAACCAAATAGTTAAAACAGGCTCTGAAACACTCAGAGGTAGTCGCAGATCAGGCATATAAAAAAAAAAAAAAAAAAAAAAAAAAAAAAAAAAAACCTTTTTTTTTTTTTTTGGTGACCCAGGGAAATCCTCATGGATACCCGACCTCTCCGGGGGGAGTGGCCGGGTTATGTCAGACTCTTACTGACTAAAACCCTGGGGTGTTCCTCCTCTCGCCATGTACGGCGGGGCTGCGGGACATTCCTCGAAGGTCCTTCAACCGCATGCCCCGCCGACGGCGTCGCTCCCCCTCGTGGGGAGCCCTCCTCTTCGGGGCGGGGCTCAAACTGTTACAAACAAAAACCAGTTTGAGCCCCGCCCCCCTCCGCTGTGGCGCCCGGGAACACACGGGCGCCTCCAGCATGGGACCTATAGTGTCGGCAGCGGATCCCCCGATCCACCACCGACAGGTCCCCATCAGGGCGGCATCCGGCCCGCGAAGGCCCGACGCCGCCCCCCACGCCTCCGGCGGCGGATCGGGAGCGAGTCGACATCATCTTCTCGCTCCCGCTCCGCCGCCTCCTTCTGCGACATAACTTCGCCGCAGAAGGCTACGGCCGCCTGCCAGGACTCGCCGCTGTCGACCATGGATTTTACCAAGGCCGGCAGCGACAAGTCCCCTCCTATCGTCGCGGATAAGGCGGCGCGGGGCACCGCCCATGCAGGGCAGACCTCGCGCGTGTGTTGCGCCGTATCCGCGACGCCCGCCGGGCAGTGGTGGCACACCTCCGTGGGCTCCCTACCCGCCACCCGGCACAGGTAGCTACCGAAGCAACCGTGCCCGGTGAGCATCTGTGTCAGGTGGAAGGTGAGAGCCCCGTGCCCCCGTTCTAGCCACTCTTTCAAAATTGGCCGAACGGCGGCCACCAACTCCCGACTCACCACGGTGTCCCCGAGGCGGGCCGCCCACCGCTGGAGGAGGACGTCACGAGCATCCTCCCTCCAGCGGTCGATCTCCCTTGTATGGGGACGACCCCCCCCGGCCATGGCCTCCTTTGTTCGCCAGTACACCGCAGCGAGCACCTCGGCTTCGAGGTCCCACGGCGGCGTACCGGCGAGCACACATGCGCCGACGCACGACACGGTGCGGTACGCTCGGGCCACCCTGAGCGCCATGGCGCGCTGCGGTCGCCGCAGCACTGCCAAGTTTTTGGCACTTAGGTCCCCTGCCCATATCGGCGCCCCATAGAGCGCCATGGAGCGTACCACACCAGCATAAAGGCGCCGGCAAGCGCCTCTCGGGCCCCCCACGTTTGGGAGGACTCTGCTCAGCGATCCGGCAGCGGCCACTAATTTAGGAGCCAACCGCCGGAAATGCTCCTCGAACTTCCATCTACCGTCGAGGACGAGTCCTAGGTATTTCATCGTCGACCCGACGGCGATGGAAGTTCCTCCCACCATTATCGTAGCCCCAGGAGGCGGCGCACGCCGAGGCCCATGGAACACGAGGGCTTCAGATTTATCTAAGGCCACCTCGAGTCCCAGGGCGCGGATTCGCGCCACCACCTGGGCCACGCCCGCCGTGGCGAGGAGGGACGCCTCACGATAGGTGCCGCCGCAGGCCGACACGAGGGTATCGTCGGCGTAGCAAGTTACGTCGACCCCCCGCAGCATGGACCCGCGCAGCACCCAGTCGTAGCCGATGTTCCACAGGAGTGGACCAAGAACCGACCCCTGTGGAACACCGCACGACATCTCCCTCCTCCCGGAGCCGTACTTCGTCGGGAAGACCACCTCTCTCCCGACGAAGTAGTCGGCCACGACTCTCTGCAGATACCGTGGCACGTTGTGGTACTGCAGAGCACTCTTCACGGTCTCCCAGGGAAGCGTATTAAAAGCGTTGCGAATGTCGAGAGACACCGCAAACATCACGCCACCCTGGGAGACAGCCTCCTCCGCGAGGTCTCTTACCCGCGCAACTGCGTCCAGAGTCGACCGGCCCTGGCGGAACCCAAACTGCGCATCAGCGAGGTCCGGGTTCATGGACTCGACGAGGCGAGCCGCGAGCACCCGCTCGAATAATTTGCTCACCTCGTCGAGCAACACAATCGGACGGTACGCCGATGGCTGCTCCGCCGGCCGTCCCTCTTTACGGAGCAAGACCAGTTTGCCCGTCTTCCACCTACGAGGAAACCGGCCCTGCTCCAGGCATGCAGAGAAGAGGGACCCCACCCTCTCACCGATCTCCTCCAGCGCGATCACTAGAGCACTCCCAGGTACACCGTCCGGGCCCGGGGCGGTCTTCTTCGACTTTAGTCTCAGAATGGCCGCCCCGAGTTCCCCCTCCGTCACTGGTGGGGGAGGAGCGTCCTCCTCGGTATTTCGCATCGCGCTGGGGGCCATCGCTGGAGGCACCCATTCGCCCCGCCGTGGAAAAAGGGCGTCGACCACCTCCTCGAGGAATTCTGGCTGGAGACTACTCGTCAGGGGAGGGACCCAGGGGCGGAGCTTTTTACGAACCACCCTATACGGCCTTCCCCAAGGATCCCTGTTGAGGATCTCCAGCCATTCCTCCCACGCCGCCTCTTTAGCCCGCGCGATAGCCAACTGAAAGGCCCTGCATGCGGACCTGTAGGCGGCATAGGACTCATCCTCCTCGTGATGGTCCCGGACACGCCTTCGCCTGCATCGGGTGTACCGGCGGCGCGCCCTTCCACAGGCCACCCGCATTCGGTGGAGATCTGCGCTCCACCAATACACCCAACGCCGTGGAGGAAGGGGTCTCGCTCTCGGCATTGCCGCATCACATATGCGGGACAGTGAGACGCTGAGATTCTCCGCCTCCACATCTACGTCGGAGGCGATCTCGGACCCAGACATCCAGGCCTCGAGAACGGCCGCTTCACCGGCGACCTCCTTATCGAGCCGACCCAGTACCCAGCGCGGGCCATCCCCAACACTAGATCGGGCACTACTCTGTGGTGGGTCAGCGGGGAGTGTGGAGACATCGAAACGGATATAACGGTGATCCGACAATGTCTCCACATCCACCACCACCCTCCAGCCCTGAACACGGCGGGCCAGGGAGGCCGACGCGAACGTGATATCCACAATCGACCCTCCCTGTTGTCGCACGCATGTGTTTTCCGACCCAGTGTTGAGGACGGCCAGCCCCACAGACACGGCCCACTCCTCAAGCGTCTCCCCCCGCGCATCCGTCGCCGGAGATCCCCACGCCGTGGACTTGGAATTGAAATCCCCAGCGACGAGTACGGGGTAGGGGGTAACCTGCCGTATCAGAGCCCCAACCTCATCGAGCATTTGCTCAAATTCGGCGAGACTCCGATTGGGCGAGAAGTACACCCCTATTACTGCAACGTCGCCCACGACTGCCATCACGCAGCCCCGACCCTTCGCAACTCGTTCGAAGGGCGGAGCACCAGAGGAGGCGGGGGCGACGATAACCACCGAGTTCCCACGGTCCCCAACCCAGTCATCCCGGGTCGGAACAAAATAGGGCTCAGCGACCACGGCCACTTTGATCTTCCACTCCGCCAGAGTCTGGAGCAACAGATCCTGAGCTCTGGCAGAGTGGTTGATATTCGCCTGCAGTACGGACCAGAGGGCCATTAATTATCGGTCTGCATGGGCTCCTCCTCTGCACCGGCTGGGCGCTGGGTCGGCTCCGGATCGTTGGTGTCCTTAGCCTTCCTTTTTTTGTTCTTTTTTCGTCTGGCCCTCTTGGGACCCTTTTGAGGACCCGCTTTAGGGCCAGACTTGACGCCACTACGGCACCCTTTCCCACCAAGAACGTGGGCCATCGCACAAAGGGGGCAGTTCGGCTCCGCCTGACAGTCCCGCGCTCGATGACCTGGCTTTCCACAGCGGTAACAAAGACCGCTGCGGTCAACCTCTGATGCGCACTTTCCGCCAAGATGGCCACACTCGAGGCACCTATAGCATCTGAGGGGTCTGGAGTCCAGTAGCGTCACAAGCGCTGACACCCAGCCAACCTTGACGCGACCCACGTCGACCACCTTTTTTGCCACCACCACTGGGCAGCTCAGCCACAAGGAGCCGGAGGGACCAATAACCCCGGCCTTGATCTCCTCGGGGAGGCACCCTCCCAGTTTGGCGACAGCCAACACCACCTCCTGCTCCGTAATCGAGTCGTCCAACTCGGTTACTCTCACGTCAACCCGCTTCATCGGACGGCCGATGCGTACCAGGTCTGCGTTGAGGACCTCCCTTAGCTTTCCAGCCAGGGAGTCAGCCTTTTTGGAGCCCGCATCGCCATGGATTTCAAGTATACGGGCGCCTGTGGCCGTCGTCCTGCAGCGCATTTCCTCTATACCGAGGCTTTCGTAGTCTAAACGACTACGGGCCTCGGTAATGACGGACCTATATGTCACGCCTTTCTCTGCCGCGCCCGGCTGCAGGGTGAGAGTCACCGCAGCCGTCTTAGGGGGGCGAAGTCGTTTGGCCGCAACCTTCTTCTTTATTTGCTCGGGCCCGGAGGAAACAGCCGATGTGCCGGCTGTCTGCTTCTGGCTCTTCTTCGCACCCCTCTTGGTAACAACATTCCACCCCTCCTCCAACGATGCAACTGGTGGTGAGGACGCAGATGTAGAGGGTACTGGCTTCTCCGGCACCGTCGGCACGCTTTGTGCAACCGACCTCTTACCCTTGCCCTTGCCTTTACCTACCTTTGGAGGCTGGGCGGGAGGCGTGGGCTGCGGGCGGGCAGCCGGTTGCCTCAGCGGTGGCCACGCGTCGGGGATAACGGGAGCCCCAGACGTCGAGGGTTTCGGCGATGCTGCCTTTGGCGTATCCTGCTTAGTAGCCATGGCCTCTACCGCATCCTTCCTCTTGTCAGCCGCGAGAGGCGGCCTAAGTCTTGGCTCTGGTAAGAGGCGGCACTCTATGCCCTCGAGTCTTGCATTCAGCATCGCCCCAAATTGGGCGACGCTAGTACGAGAGAGTTCCTCCATCATTTCTTTAATGGGCTCTGGTGCCACCGCTGGTCGTCGCCGCAGTTCGGCAACCTCAGCCCGTAGCTCCGCCAGTTGGCTGGAGAGTCGAGAATTAACCGCCTCCAGCTTCGCCACCTCATCTGTAATACTGATGGCCCTCAGTCCTGTAGCAGCCTCCTTAATAGAGACCGCCGCATCTTTCAGGGCCTTCACCGCGGTTCCTTTAAGATTCTTGGATGTCACAGCAATTGTCGATATAACCTCGACGGCATCCAAGACCACCTTATTCAGCGCTGACATAGTCTGCACATTGTCATCTTGTATCATGGCTGAGGATGCGTTCAGGACGCGGCGGCAGGCGTCTCGGGACTCTCTCAGCGTCCTCGCCATGCCAGCTACCCTCTCCTCAGCCTCTAGGCGCAACTCTTCCGCTTTTGCAGCATTGAGCTGGGCCCTGGCCTCAGCCATACCGACAAATGTACCTAATGTAGGTGGGCGGCCTCTACCTCGTTTTGATTTATGTGCCGCACCTTTTGGCGGCGACACAGACCCATCCTTGTCTTCGTTCTCCCTGCTAGCAGGCCGTTTCAAGTATAGCCCGCGCTGTTTTTCCGTGTTGAGTGACTCAACACTGACCATGCTGCTATCAGTATCGGTGTCCGACAGCCGCGATATTGATACGCGCAGCTCGCGTGCGCATAACTCCTTCAGTTTTCTACTCTCCTCCTCTCTCGACTTCACCTCTTCGATTTGATTGTTTGTATTTAAGTTTTCCATCTTAATCCCACGAGTGTGGGGGACAAAAAAGGTCGACTCAGGACTACCCCCTGTACCTGAGCAAGCCTATACATAACCCGCAGTTGGTGTCGGCTGGTGCCAACGCGGGGAACGCGCTAACGACAGTACTCCCTACTGCCATTCACCCTCTCGCGGCGCGCCGCCACTTAGGGTTGGGGTGATTTTTTAAAGAGGTTTTCTTCCTCGCGAGCCCAGCCAATTAAGGCCAGGCCCCCCGGTCCGCATAGGCCTCCTGCCATCTTTGCAGATTCCGGGTTGACCAGCGGTGGCCTTGAAAAAGGCCGTGTCCGGAGGCAGTGCTAGTGCACACAGGACCCGCCGCTCCCTCCTTCGGATATAAGGAATGTGTGGAAATAGGGGGAAGGAAAGGAAAAGGAAAGCAGGCTGCGACTCAGTCTACTCTAATAATTAAGAGCAGAACCGATAGCAGCCTACCTCTAAAGATGGGATGTGGACCGAAAAGGAAAGGAAAGGGAAGGGTACGTGTTGCTCTTCGTCTGGTCTCTCACCCCGAGCCTGCCCGGTATGGGTGGCCCTCCGGTATAGCCTCGGGGATCATTAAGACACGCAAGCCCCCCCACCACGGCAAGGTGGCAACACAGTCGGGGGGGAACCTAACCTAACCTAACCTAACCTAACCTAACCTAACCTAACCTAACCTAACCTAACCTAACCTAACCTAACCTAACCTAACCTAACCTTTTTTTTTTTTTTTTTTTTTTTTTTTGTGACCCAGGGAAATCCTCATGGATACCCGACCTCTCCGGGGGGAGTGGCCGGGTTATGTCAGACTCTTACTGACTAAAACCCTGGGGTGTTCCTTCTCTCGCCTTTTGCCGGCGGGGCCGCGGGACATTCCTCGTAGGTCTTTCGACCGCCTGCCCCGTCGACGGCGTCGCTACCCCACGCGGGGAGCTCTCCTCTTCGGGGCGGGGCTCAAACTGTTACATACAAAAACCAGTTTGAACCCCGCCCCCCTCCGCTGTGGCGCCCGGAACACACGGGCGCCTCCAGCATGGGACCTATATTGTCAGCGGCGGATCCCCCGATCCACTGCTGACAGGTCCCCGTTAGGGCGGCATCCGGCCCGCGAAGGCCCGACGCCGCCCCCCACGCCTCCGGCGGCGAATCGGGAGCGAGTCGATGTCATCTTCCCGCTCCCGCTCCGCCGCCTCCTTCTGCGACATTACTTCGCCGCAGAAGGCTGCGGCCGCCTGCCAGGACTCGTCGCTGTCGACCATGGATTGAATCAAGGCCGGCAGCGACAGGTCCCTTCCCACCACCGCGGACAAGGCGGCGCGAGGCACTGCCCAAGCCGGGCACGTCTCGCGCGTGTGCTGCGCCGTGTCCGCCACTCTAGCCACGCAGTGGTGGCACTCCTCTGTGGGCTCTCTACCCGCCACCCGGCACAGGTAGCCACCGAAGCAACCGTGCCCGGTGAGCATCTGTGTCAGGTGGAAGGAGAGAGCCCCGTGCCGCCGTTCCAGCCACTCTCTCAAGATCGGCCGGACGGCGGCCACCAACTCCCGGCTCACCACTGCTTCGCCGAGGCGGGCCGCCCAACGCTGGAGGAGAACATCACGAGCGTCCTCCCTCCAGCGCTCGATCTCCCTCGCATGGGGGCGGCCACCCTCGGCCTCGGCTTCTTTTCTTCGCCAGTACACCGCGGCGAGCACCTCAGCTTCGAGGTCCCACGGCGGTGTACCGGCGAGCACGCACGCTCCGACGCACGACACGGTGCGGTACGCCCGGGCTACCCTGAGCGCCATGGCGCGCTGCGGACGTCGCAGCACTGCCAAGTTTCGGGCGCTCATGGCCCCTGCCCATATCGGCGCCCCGTAGAGCGCCATGGAGCGTACCACACCAGCGTACAGGCGTCGGGAAGCTCTTCTCGGGGCCCCCACATTGGGGAGAACCCTACAGAGGGATCCGGCAGTGGCCATCAATTTGGGGGCCAACCGCCGGAAATGCTCTTCGAACTTCCATCGACTGTCGAGGACGAGTCCTAGGTACAACCTAACCTAACCTAACCTAACCTAACCTAACCTAACCTAACCTAACCTAACCTAACCTAACCTAACCTAACCTAACCTAACCTAACCTAACCTAACCTAACCTAACCTAACCTTTTTTTTTTTTTTTTTGTTTTACAAGGTGGAAAATGCTTTACGCATTCGACCCCCCGCCTTGGGAGCGGCGGGGAGGATATGTGGGACTCCCTCATCTCCCCTTCTCATTATGAGAAGGGGTAGAGAGGTTTACCCACTAAAAACCACCTTGGCGTACCCTCGCACTCCGGTTACTCGGGCACCGTGGAACCCGCACTAAGCATTCTCCACGATGCCCACCGGTCGCCCCGGCCTCTGCCAGGGCTTCCCGCGTCAAAGGGGGGATGGCCGAATACGCATGGCCATCCCCCAGACCGCCGAGTGACTTGTCACGGCAGGCGGAGGTCTCCCATCCTCCGCCCGCAGTCACTAAGGGTAAAGGCGCGCGGCAAACTGCCGCCGCCTCAACCCCGGCCGCCTACGCCGGAGGGGGTGCGCGAGAGGATCGTCCTCGCGCTCCCGCTCCGCCTCCTCCTTCTGCGAGACGATTATCTCGCAGAAGGAGACCACCGCCTCCCAGGACCCCTCGCTGCTGAGCATCGCAGAGACGACGCTATGCAGCGAGAGGTCCACCCGCTGGATCGCCCGTGCCATGAGGCCTCTCTCCACATCCCAACGACTGCACACCTGAAAGGTGTGCTCAGCCGTGTCGTCGGGATCACCGCACTCATGGCACCTTGGGCTCGGCTCCCTCCTGATGTTGTGCAGGTGATGACCGAAACAGCCGTGTCCGGTCAACACCTGCACCAGCCGATACGTTAGCGCGCCGGCTGCCCTCTCCAACCATTCGTCCATCACTGGGAGGATCGCCCCCACGGTACGTGTCCCGTACGGGGCGTCCTCCAGGATGGACTTCCACCTTTCTCGCAGCCGGCGCGCCGTCATACGGCGGGAGGCCTCTACCTCCTCAGGGTCCGGGCGTTCACCTCTTGCCCGGGCCCTGGACCTAACCGCGTAGGTTTCCGCCTGCACCTCGGCGTCCAACTCCCACGGAGGGGTGCAGGCGAGGAGGCAGGCCGCCGCATGGGCCACTGAGCCGTAGGCCCTGGCCATCCGCTGGGCCACGGCCCGCTGTGGCCCCCTCAGCAGGGCCCTGTTTCGGGCGGACAACCTGTCCGCCCATATTGGGGCCCCATACAGGGCCATGCTCCTCACCACGCCGGCAAACAGCCGCCGGCAAGAGGAGCCTGGCCCCCCAATGTTGGGCAGGAGTCTGCCCAGCGCTTGCGCGGCGCCCCTGATTCGGGGAGCAAGTCTTCTGAAGTGCTCCCCGAAATCCCACTTCCGGTCCAATGTAAGCCCCAGATATTTAATGTGGGGCTCTACCTGGACCGTCCCTCCTGGAAGTGAGAGCGCCGCGCCCGCAGGCAGCCTCCATGCCCTCCCTCGCCCCCCGAAGACCGTAGCGTCGGTCTTCGGGAGGGCCACCTTTAGGCCGAGCTGCTCGATCCCCCGGATCATCAGCTCGGCCGCTTCCTCCGCATCGCGGAGGGTCTCCCACCCATCTTTCCCGCGCACAGCCACCATCGTGTCGTCTGCATAGCAGACGGTGATTGTGCGCGGGAGGGTCTCCCCTCTGATGGCCCGGTCGTACCCCAGGTTCCAGAGCAAGGGCCCGAGTACGGAACCCTGGGGCACGCCGCAGGCCATCCTCCTCTCCCCCCTCTGCCCGTCCTTATTTTCGTAGAGAACTACCCTCTCAGTAAGGTAGTTCTCCACGATTCTCCTTAGGTAGTGGGGCACTCCGTGATACTGAAGTGCCCCACTAATCACCCCATAGGGGAGGGTGCCGAACGCGTTCGCGATGTCTAAAGACACCGCGACCACACCCTCTCCCCTGCTCGACGCGTCGTCGCAGAAGTCCCTAAGGGACTTTATTGCGTCGAGCGTGGACCGTCCTCCTCGGAACCCGAACTGTCTATCAGACACGTCCGGGCCGGCGGTCTCAAGGTGCTGCTGGATCCGGTGGGCCAGGATACGTTCCAACGTTTTCCCGGCCTCATCCAGCAACACTATGGGGCGATAGGCGGACGGGCAGTCCGCAGGCCGACCATCTTTGCGGAGGAGGCAGAGCCGCCCCTCCTTCCACACCCTCGGGAACCGTCCCTCCTTCAGGCAGTCATCCATGAGCTGCCTGAGGCGACTCCCGAGGTGTCCCAGGGCGACCGTGAGGACACGACCAGGGACCCCGTCTGGTCCCGGGGCCTTTTTGCAGCCCCTGAGTCGGTCCGTCACTCTTTCGAACTCGTCGTCGCTTATGGGTGCGACGGCGAGTTCGGCCTCCGCAATGGCCATCGTCGGGGGAGAGAACGCTGGGGCGGGCGGGAACAGCCCCTCCAACACCCTACTGAGGAGGTCGGGCTCCATTGAATCCATGGGGGGGGCCGTGCGCAGCTTGTTGCGCACCATCTTATACGGCCGCCCCCATGGATCCCTGTCCAGGGTGGCCAAGAACGAGCAGTGTGCTTCGTCCTTGGCCACGGCGATCGCCACTATCAGGGCCCCCTTTGCCTCTTTGAGGGCCCCGTGGAGCCCCTCCTCCTCCTCCTCTGTGTGCCGCCTGCGCCTACAATGCTGGTAGGCGCGGCGGGCACAGTTGCTGGTGGTCCGCAGGGCCGCTATTTCTGCGGACCACCAGTACACCCTCTTGCGGGCGGACGGGCGTCCGGCCCGGGGCATTGCCGCGTCGCACACCCTCTGTAGTGCGGCGCGGAACCGAGCCGCCCTCTCGTCGACTCCGAGGGTGGCGGGAGGGGCTGCACACCAAGCCTCCTCCATCGCCGCCTCGTCCGCCCTTTCCCTATCCAGGTGGGTCAGAGCCCACCTGGGGAACCCTCTTCGGCCCCGGCCTCTTGTTCCCCCCCCTGGGGTTGGCGACGGCAGGACGCCATTGGAGACCCTCATTCTGATGTACAGATGATCAGAGAGGGTCTCGACGTCCTCCAGGACGCGCCAATCAGTGACGCGCGCGGCTATGGCGGGGGTCGCGAACGTTACGTCCACGACTGACCCCCCCCGCCGCCGCACGCATGTGTTGACGCTGCCCTGGTTCAGGATGATTAGTCCTGTTGCCGTCGCCCAGTCCTCGAGGGCGGTCCCTCGGGGGTCCGTGACTGGGGAACCCCACGCCGAGCTCTTGGCGTTAAGGTCCCCCATGACCATCACCTGTGACGGGGCAGCTCTACCAACTACCCCGTTCAGGACCCCCAGGAAGCGCTCGAAGGCGCGTAACGGCTTGTTGGGGGAGAAGTACACCGCCACTATCACGGTGTCACTCCCCCATCCGGCCGCCACGTAACCCGGGCCGCCCTCGATCCTCGAGAGGGGGGGGAAATCCCCATGAGCCGGAACTGATATTGCCACTACTCCGTCCGTCGCCCCTGCCCAGTAAGGAAGGGGAGGGACGAAGTAGGGCTCTGCGACCACCGCGACGCCAATTCCCCACTCCGCCATGTGTTGCATCAGGAGATCCTGTGCCCTGGCGGAGTGGTTGGCGTTGACCTGCAGGACGTCCAAGTGCTGGTGTGCTGGCATTTAGACGTCCATACGGTTCTCCTCATTTTGGCCGGTGGCCGTTCCTGCTGGGGTGGGGCGGGTGGGGCGGGTGGGCTCCGTCCGCATCGATTTGCCCCTGACCTCGGGGGGGAAGCATCTCGACCCCCCCATCGTGTGGCTGGCCGGGAGTTTGGCGTGGTGGCACACTGCGCACCACTCCTTCTCCCCCGTGCACTCCCTGCGGAAGTGCCCCTCCGCACCGCACCGGTAGCAGGTATTGCTCCGGTCGACGCTTGAGGGGCACAACTCCCGCGTGTGGCCAACACACATGCATCTGTAACAACGCATGGGTGTCGGCCCAGCCACGGTGACGGTGGCCTCAGCCCACCCCACCTGGATTTTACCCCGCTTTATGAGGCCCTGTGCCGTCTCCACTGGGCACTGGACGAGAGCTGATCCAGTGCCGTCGTAGAGGACACGGATGCCCCCCACCTTTATGTGGGCCTCATCACAGCCCCCCGCTTTGACGATGGCCGCCGTCAGCTTCTCTTTGGAAGCCGACTCGTCCAGACCACCTATCTGGACAGCGGCCATTTTTTGTGGGCGGCTGACGATGGCGACATCCCCCACTATTTCTTGCAGCCTGGCTGCAAGAGCGTCTGCCGCCCGCCCTCTATCGGCACTATCGGCCCCAGGAACCTCGATGATTCGACCCCCCGTCATCGAGTTCCGGACCCTGACATGCTGGAGGCCCACCTCCTCCAGGCTAAGGCTATTAATGGCCTTAGCCATGGTCTCCCGCATCGTTGTGGCGGTGGTTAGGTCCTTCCGAAGAGTGACCGCCACCGCCGCCGTCTTGGGTGCAAGCAGCGCCTTCGGTTTAGGCGCTGCCTTTTTCGTCGGGGCCGCTGGGGCTGGGGGGGCAAGCGAGGCCTTGCCCTTGCCTTTCCCCTTCCCCCTGCGGGTGACCGTTGCCCAGCTTTCAGCCGCGTGGCAAAGCCGGGGCGGTCGGCGCGGGCGCCTTGGGTGCCTTGGGGGCCTTAGGGGCCCTCACCTTTAGGGGGCGGCCATCTCCCAGCCTCGCCCCCTCCGATTCCCCCGCAGGGGTCGGCGCGGGGGTCGGCGTAGGCGCGGGTGGTGTGGCCGGCCCCGCAGCTCTCCTCAGGTCAGCCGCCAGCGGTGGGCGGACGATGGGTGCCGGCGGCAGGCGCCTGCTCAACTCCTCGATCCGAACATTAACCATGTTCCCCAAGGAGGTGAACAGGTCACCCTTCATCTGCTCGATGGCCGCCATCAAGTCCGCCACGCCTGGGGCCGGGGCCTGGGGCGGGGGAGCCGGAGGGGCCACGCACTCCCGCTCTGGTGGAGGGGCCGGGGAGGGCACAATCTGGCGCTCCGAGAAGGCCAGGCGGAGCGCCTTCGTCTCCGCCTGGCTGATCGCCAATTGCTCCCGCATCCTCTTGACATCCGCCTTAAGGATGCGGATCTCCTCCGCCTCCGTGCGGTCCTCCACCTCGTCCATCGCCGCCACAATTGTGCGGCAGGCCCGATTTATCTGGCCCCACACTTCGCCCTTCAAATTTCCGGACTTTCGGGCGCCCTCCAGTATCAAGCCCGCCGCTATGCGAGTCGCCTCTATAGGGCTCGCACTACCTAGCGCGAGCCCTTCCCCCTTCATTCCCTTGGAGCGGAGCTCCGGGAAGTCCTTCTTGTATGCGGCGACGGCGGAGATGTCGGAGTCCGAGTGCACGAACCCCTCCCGCCTTGTCTCTTTCGTTGAGGCCGCCGCATACGTCCTCGCCCCCGATTTCCCCCTGCCCCTGCGGGCCGTACCAACCTTGGGCCCGTTGTCAGGCCTCGGGTCGTCCTCTCTGTCTTCATGGCCCCTTTTTTGGGGCTGAGGAACCGGCTGCCTGACCTCGTCAGTGCTGCAGTCGCCCTCTGACTCCGAAGAGTAAAAAATCTTCCTCGTGTGGGAGGTGGGCCCCCCCCCTTTTGCAGACGTGGCCTTTGCGGCCCTATCCATCCTCCTTGCGAATTGGGATGAAATCCGACCACTAGGACCGAAGTTATTGATTTCCGAAGATAATCAATAAAAACGGTCAAGCGTGTATCGGATTTCTACTATCCCATACAATTTATCAAATTGCCCCTGATACTTAGGAATAGCAATAAGATATATTGTTCCTCAAATTTGACGACCTTCCCGGGGTCGTAGATACCCACAAAAAATTTCAAAAAATAGGGGAGAGCGAGCTCTTCCCTATGAAATTAACACCCTTGCCAGAAAGGCAAGGGGCCCAAAGTTATTAACAAAAGAAATTTATAGAAACTTAACAAAATTTTAAACTAGAAACAAAAGATAATTTTAACGAAAAATTTGAATAAAAAATAAACCCCCCCTTAGAACGAAACAAAAAGTACCCCACGCGTTGGCCGACTATCGCCGCTATGCCTTAGCCCTAAAAAGGGCTTCGAGCGATAACGGGAACACCGACCAATTTGCGGAGCAAAAACGTAAACAAACAAAAAACTCAGTAACAACAAATCCAATCAAAAAGTAACAAAATCCGAAATATACAAGCCAAGTCAAGAGATAATGCAGAATCGATAGTCAATATAACACGCAGAAAGCAAGAGTCAAAGTGGTTCTCGAAATCGCAGTAATCCTCCAAAGAAAACACCTCAACCTAACCTAACCTAACCTAACCTAACCTAACCTAACCTAACCTAACCTAACCTAACCTAACCTTTTTTTTTTTTTTTTTTTTTTTATGTGGGGAAATCCTCATGGATACCCGACCGCCCCGGGGGGAGCGGGCGGGTTATGTCAGACTCCTACTGACTAAAACCCCACAGTGTTCCTACATGTCGCTGCCGGCTGGGTGTACGGGGGCGCCGAAGCATTCGTCCGCGTACCCAGCAGCGACGGCCTGGTGTGAGGCCTCCTCTTCGTCGACGGTGGAGACCGGAGCTCTTGTCTCCACCGTCTCGCCTTGGGTGGCGTGCGGGAACACTCGCACGCCTACCCGAGCCCGATCGTGGTGGGCAGCAGACTCCCCCGAGTCCACCGCCCGTGGGCTCATCACGTGGGGGAGAGGGTGGCTCACGAAAGCCGCCCTCCGGCGCCCAGTTCTCCTGCGGCGGATAGCCAGGGTGGAAGTTTCCTCCCTGTCCCGCTCCGCCGCCTCCTTTGCAAGCATTACGCGCTCGCAGAAGGAGTGGAGTGCGCCCCACGACCTCTCACTGTCGACTGCAGCTCTTACTACGCTCGGCAGTGAGAGGTCGGTCCCCACTTCGGCGCAGAGCTCGCCGCGCTCGCTTGCCCAGGCCGGGCACACCTCCAGCGTGTGCTGGGCGACCTCCTCAGGGCATCCGTCGCAGTGGTGGCACACGGGGGTCGGCTCCCTCCCGGCAATCCGACACAGATACCTCCCGAAACAACCATGTCCCGAGAGGATCTGCGTCATCCGGAAGGTTAACGTGCCATGACCCCGTTCAAGCCACTCCTCCAACACTGGACGGATGGCCTCAATGGTCCTTAGACCCGCACTAGGGTGCTCCAGCCTGGTTTTCCATTCCTGGATGGCGAGCGCGCGCAACTGTGCTCTGCGCCCTTCCACCTCGCGTGGTGCCGGCCGCTGGCCCTGGGCCAGCGCCTCCTCGCGCCAAAAGTACACTGACGCGAGGGCTCTCGCCTCGAGGTCCCAAGGCAAGGAACCGGCCAGCACGCACGCCGCTTCGGAGGAGACCGTGCGATATCCCCGTATTGCCCTGACCGCCACCACCCTCTGCGGTCTTCGCAGTAGGGCGATATTACGGCGGTTAAGGGCTTCCGCCCATACGGGAGCTCCGTATAACACCATCGATCGCACGATCCCCAAGTACAGCCGCCTGCACAGGGCACCCGGTTGGCCCGTGTTCGGCAGCAGCCGCCCAAGAGCAGCCGCCGCACCCATCACCCTTGGCACCAGGCGCCCGAAGTGGGCTGTGAAGTCCCACCGACCGTCGAGGACGAGACCCAGATACTTCATCGTCAACCCGACGTCTATGCGGACTCCACTCACGACGATATGGGCATCCCGAGGTGGCGCTTGTCGAGGCCCATGAAAACACAGGGCCTCAGACTTACCGAGTGCCACCTCTAAGCCCAACCGTCGTATCCGGCCCACCACTTGTGCCACACCTGCAGTAGCACGGTAAGCGGCTGTACTATACGACGTGCCGCGGGCAGTGACCAGGGTATCGTCAGCATAACACGTTACGCCAACACCCCGGATACACGGTACCCGCAGCACCCAGTCGTATCCAATGTTCCACAGGAGCGGACCCAGCACCGACCCCTGTGGAACTCCACACGTCATCTCCTGGCGGCCCCAGCCCTCCCGACATGGATAGACCACCGACCTTTGCGACAGGTAAGCCCCTATGACTCGGCGCAGGTACAAGGGCACTCCATGGTACCGGAGCGCCTCCTCAATGCAGCTCCAGGGGAGGGAATTGAAGGCATTGGCGATGTCAAGAGACACCGCCAGGACAACCCCACCCCGGGCAACCACCTCCTGCGCTTGGGACTTGACCCGCAACACCGCGTCGATGGTCGAACGACCCCTGCGAAACCCAAACTGGCACTCCGCCAGATCCGGACCCACTCCCTCGAGGTGCTCGACGATTCGCCCCGCCACGACTCTTTCAAAGAGCTTGGCAATGTCGTCGAGCAGCACAATGGGACGGTAGGCGGAGGGTGATTCCGCTGGACGCCCTTCCTTCTGGAGGAGAACCAGTCGGCCTGTCTTCCACCTCTGTGGAATTATGGCTTGGGCCAGACAGGCATCGAGTAGTCTCCTCAATCGAAGTTCTAGGGCGTCTGGGGCAAGGGCCAGGGCCAGTACACGTCCTGGAACGCCATCGGGGCCGGGAGCGGAGTTTTTGGCACGTAGCCTCAAAACAGCCGCACCCATCTCCCCCTGCGACACTTCCGGGATCTCCTCAATCACGTCCGGTGTGGACACTGCAGATTGCGTCACCATTGCAGGAGGCAGGTGTTCCTCCCTGTGCGGAAACAGGGTAGAAACAACCTCCTCCCGGAGCCGAGGCTGGAGACTCTGAGTGATCGGGGGGGCCCAGGGGCGCAGCTTGCCCCTCACAGCCTTGTAGGGCCTTCCCCATGGATCTCGATTGAGAGCCTCCAACGATTCCTCCCAAGCACGGGTTTTGGCGTCGGCTATCGCATTCTGCAGTGCCTTTTTAGCCTCATTATAGGCGGCATACAGGACAGCCGTCTGGTTTTCGTCCCTGCGCCTTCTCCTGCGGTATCTGGTGTACCGGCGACGAACCTCAGCGCAGGACACACGCATTTGTGCGATTTCTGCAGTCCACCAGTACACCTGATCCTTAGGAGGACCAAGCCTAGCTCGGGGCATCGACGCGTCGCATACTTGCGTCATTGCCTCCCGGAACCAGTCTGCTTCGTCCTCTATTACCACAGGTCCTTCAGGCGCAGACACCCAGGACTGAACCAATGCCGCCTCCTTGGCCAATTCAGAATCAAGGGCTTTCAGCCGCCATGCTGGACTCATCCCTCTCGGAGGTCGGATTGGGCTACGCGGTACTCCCTGGAGCTGAGTGGAGACGTCAAACCGAATGTACCGGTGATCTGACAAGGTCTCCACGTCCTCCAGAACTTCCCAGCCCCGGACTCGGCGCGCCAGGGCGGAGCTCGCGAATGAGACGTCCACGATTGAACCGCCCTGATACCGCACGCACGTGTCTACCGACCCCCGATTGAGGACCGATAGGCCGTAACTTAAGAGCCAATCCTCCAAGAACTCGCCCCTGGCATCCGTCATGGGAGATCCCCATGCCACAGACTTGGCGTTGAGGTCCCCGGCCACAAGCACAGGGTGAGGATGGCTCTGCCTAATGAGGGCCCCCACCGTATCCATGAAGATTTCAAACTCGGCGAGGGGTCTGTTGGGAGAGAAATAGACTCCTATGGTCATGATTTCCCCCAACAGAGCCGCGACGTATCCCCTACCCTTGACCACGTTTCCAAAGGGAGGAGAACCCGCGGCGCCCCGGCGGACTATGGCCACTAGGCCATCTCGGTCCCCAATCCAGTCATCACCAGGAGGGATGAGATACGGTTCCGGCACCACAGCCACCTGTATCCTCCACTGTGCCATGCTCTGGACTAACAAATCCTGGGCTCTGGCACAGTGGTTAATATTCGCCTGGAGCAAACGAAGGGCGTCCGTTATTCTGTGGACATCGGAACCACCACATCGTTCACTGCCGCGCTGGTGCTAGGCGCCGAACTGTCTGAAGTCGGTGCGGCTTTAGGCCTCGACTTCCGCTTTCTTTTGTTTTTGCCTAATGGCTGGGCCGTGACACAGGCTTTGTTCCCCAGTTTGTGAGAAGCAGTCTTCCCCGCCGCTGCACAAACCGTGCAATATGGTGGAGCGGAGCATTCTCCGGCTTTGTGCCCGATCTGGCCACACCGATAGCATTGGCTACTACGGTCTATGGCCGATTGGCACTGTTCTCTGACGTGTCCCACTTCCAGACACCGGAAGCAGCGTGTCGGTCGCGGCTGCAGGAGCTTTACCTGAGCCGACACCCAGCCAACGAGCAAACGCTCCCTTTGGTTTAACACCTTCTTAGCAGCTGCAGATGGGCAGCTGACGACTATCGAGCCAAAGCCCGCGCGGTTCCAGTGGATAACGCCTGCCTTGATGGATTCTTCTGTGCATCCACCAGCCTTAGCCAGAGCAATCAGGACATCCTTTGCAGTAATCGAGTCGTCTAGATCCATGATCCGTAGATCCACGCACTTCTCCGGTCTGGAAACTCGTACGTCCTCCTCTTTGAAGGCTTCCCTCAACTTTGTTGCGAGGGAGTCTGCCTTTTGCCTACTATCAGCACCTGGCACAATAAAAATCCTGGCACCGGTAGCAGCCGTTTTAAATCGCAGACCAGGGATGCCCAGGCTCGCTGGGTCAACTTTCTCTCGGGCCTCTTTGATGGCTGCCGCATACGTCATACCCCTCTCCAGTGCGGACGGCTGCAGCTTAAAAACAATAGCTGTCGAGCTAGGGGTGCGAATTTGCGACTGTTTTTGCCGCTGCGCCTGCTGTGTTTGTTTCACTGTGGCCGTGGGCTGCATCTGGGCAACCCCACTTTTATTTCTGCCACGCTTAGTCACTGTCTCCCAAGGCTCCTTCGAAACAGGTGCCTGTGGCTCAGAGCGAGGCTCTTCAGCTCCACTTACGTGTTGCGCTTGGGGGGCACCAGCCTTATTTTTCCGCTGCCGCTTTTTTCCCCCTCGGCGGGTTCCCAAGCCGATGGCTTCATCAGGCTTGAAGGAAGGAACTCCTTGAGCAGGAGCTGGCCCAGCCTTTTGCTTGCGCACTGTGGCCACTGAATGCGTCGCAGGCGCTGAAGCCCCAGAAGATGACGCAACCGCAGTAGACTGAGGTACGGCAGGAACAGAAACTGATTCTCTCACTTTGTCCGCAGCAAGTGGCGGCCGTGATCGTTGCTCAGGAAGTAATCTTCCATCAATCTCTAGCGCCTCAAATCGTGCGCTCATCATTTGCCCAAGTTGGCACGTTAGACGGCGCATCATTTCCTCCATATCCACCGCCGGAACAGGCGGCGCCACTGACCTCATTGTAGCTCGCTGCATGTCGGCTCTAAGTTGAGCTAACTCACCACGTATTACAGCGAGCTCTGACTTGAGACTGGAGTTTTCAGCCACCAATCTCTGTGTCTCTCCATCAGCCGTTCGGGTCTGTAAGTCTTGCAGCGTCTCCGTTATAGCGGCAGCCGCATCCTTGAGACCACGCGAAAAAGTCCCTTTTAAGTTTTTTGATTTCGTGGCAATCTTTGTGATAATTGACACAGAATCAAGAACTCTCTTACTAAGTTCATGTGCTGTCAACGAACTATTTGCTGTAGTATTCGTCGTGGGGCCAAGTTCCTGTATCAATGCCGCCACCTCTTCCTCCGCTTGGGCTTCATCTTCGCCGCGTCTTGCAGCAATCATCTGAGCCCTTGGTGTGAATAACCCTATAGGGGAATCATTATTTCTACCTCTCCGAGT
Source organism: Tethea ocularis (assembly GCA_963555595.1). Classification (NCBI taxonomy): domain Eukaryota; kingdom Metazoa; phylum Arthropoda; class Insecta; order Lepidoptera; family Drepanidae; genus Tethea; species Tethea ocularis. The sequence goes on from OY741968.1 coordinate 68,544, forward strand.
AGTCCGCACTTTCCGGGACCTATCCAAACTGGATTCACTGTCAGATCCAGAGCAGTTCCTGGAATGAGACCGCTTTCTCCAGAATCTTCCGGTACCAGAGTCCGATACGCTCAGCTGTGTATCCATTTTCTCCTCGGTTATCGTATCTCCAATCTCTACACTCGAAGCAGTAGCATCTGCTTTCTGCTTCATTTTCTTCTCACGTGCTTTTTCCACACTGTCCAGTGCCAAATCGCGTTGTAACACCACACAACATTCTGGCGTTTTTGGCAATATACCCTCCTCTTTTTGGTTCTTATGAACATCCCCTTTATTATTATTATTTGTATTTTCCATCTCTAATCCCACGAGTAATGGGGAAATATATGTCAACCTGGGTAGAGCCCCTTACCGCAGGCAAGTCTACAGGGGTATCCCACACTGGTTTCGACAGGATCCAGTGTGGGGACACGCACTAACGACCAGACTCCAACTGGCCATGCATCTCCTCGCGGTGCGGCGCCGCTTGAGATTTGGGTAATTTTTTAGAGAGGTTTTCTTCCTCGTAGGCCCAGCCAATTAAGGTAAGGCCCCCCGGTCTGCGTAGGCCTCCTGCCATCGTTGCAGATTCCGGGCTGACCGGCGGTGGCCTTCAATCTCGCAGAAGGAGACCACTGCCTCCCAGGACCCCTCGCTGCTGAGCATCGCAGAGACGACGCTGTGCAGCGAGAGGTCCACCCGCTGGATCGCCCGTGCCATGAGGCCCCGCTCCGCATCCCAACGACTGCACACCTGCAAGGTGTGCTCTGCCGTGTCGTCGGGATCTCCGCACTCATGGCACCGTGGGCTCGGCTCCCTCCTAATGTTGTGCAGGTGGTGACCGAAACAGCCGTGTCCGGTCAACACCTGCACTAGCCGGTACGTCAGTGCGCCGGCTGCCCTCTTACACCATTGGTCCATCACTGGGAGGATCGCCCCCACGGTACGAGTCCCGTACGGGGCGTCCTCCAGGATGGACTTCCACCTTTCGCGCAGCCGGCGCGCCGTCATACGGCGGGAGGCCTCTACCTCCTCAGGGTCCGGGCGTTCCCCTCTTGCCCGAGCCCTGGACCTAACTAAGTAGGTTTCCGCCTGCACCTCGGCGTCCAACTCCCACGGGGGGGTGCAGGCGAGGAGGCAGGCCGCCGCGTGGGCCACCGAGCCGTAGGCCCTGGCCATCCTCTGGGCCACGGCCCGCTGTGGCCCCCTCAGCAGGGCCCTGTTTCGGGCGGACAACCTGTCCGCCCATATTGGGGCCCCATACAGGGCCATGCTCCTCACCACGCCGGCGAATAGCCGCCGGCAAGAGGAGCCTGGCCCCCCAATGTTGGGCAGGAGTCTGCCCAGCGCTTGCGCGGCGCCCCTGATTCGGGGAGCAAGTCTTCTGAAGTGCTCCCCGAAATCCCACTTCCGGTCCAATGTAAGCCCCAGATATTTAATGTATACATCCCTCGATAGATGTCGCCACATTAACGAAATCTATTTTGATTTGAAGATAACCTTCAAGTGATTTTGTCAATTTATTGATAACAAGGCAATACACTTCTTATTGTTTTATTAATTGTAGTTTAGGTCTGTTTGATAGCGGCTTTTGTTTCAACAATGAATATAAATTCTCTAAATAGATTGTTTTTAATAAGTACATCAATCCCGAAGAACACAAGGTATTTTTCAAGCTATAACTTATGTACAGACAGTGTTAAATTTCAAATTTGGAACTGAGTGAAACCAACTATTTTTGTAGGGTGATCTCTACAACAAGTTCCCGGCTGGTAGCTGACGATGGATGGTTTTCGAAGCTTCTGGTTCGGAAGATAGAGCCAACAAAAGAGTCCCACAGCCGTATGCTTAGTGACAAGGAAATTATCTATGCGCTCCACACACACAATATAAGGCCCGATTCTATGGATAAATACCTTAAGAACTAGTATGTGCTTTGTACATATACATTATATAAGTTATTACGCCGGCTAGTTGTGGCTACGCGATGCTTTGCACTTGTCTATTATGCAACAATCTTTAAATAGAACATGGTTTATTATATATGCTAACATACTGGAAACTAGGTACTATATTATTGTGGTTGATTCTGTTATCAACCACAGAACCTTGACCTGTCACGTCAGAGATTATAAGGTAGAATCAAAATACCTATTGTTTCAAATGTTTTAATTTAAATTTGATTAATCCAATTTTCTATTTACACTAGCTTCTACTGTTTTCCTGGGTAAAAAGTACCCATCCCTTGAGTTATTTATTACATTATATGTCCCTCCTGGAAGTGAGAGCGCCGCGCCCGCAGGCAGCCTCCATGCCCTCCCTCGCCCCCCGAAGACCGTAGCGTCGGTCTTCGGGAGGGCCACCTTTAGGCCGAGCTGCTCGATCCCTCGGATCATCAGCTCGGCCGCTTCCTCCGCCTCACGGAGGGTCTCCCACCCATCTTTCCCGCGCACAGCCACCATCGTGTCGTCTGCATAGCAGACGGTGATTGTGCGCGGGAGGGTCTCCCCTCTGATGGCCCGGTCGTACCCCAGGTTCCAGAGCAAGGGCCCGAGTACGGAACCCTGGGGCACGCCGCAGGCCATCCTCCTCTCCCCCCTCTGCCCGTCCTTATTTTCGTAGAGAACTACCCTCTCAGTAAGGTAGTTCTCCACGATTCTCCTTAGGTAGTGGGGCACTCCGTGATACTGAAGTGCCCCACTAATCACCCCATAGGGGAGGGTGCCGAACGCGTTCGCGATGTCTAAAGACACCGCGACCACACCCTCTCCCCTGCTCGACGCGTCGTCGCAGAAGTCCCTAAGGGACTTTATTGCGTCGAGCGTGGACCGTCCTCCTCGGAACCCGAACTGTCTATCAGAGACGTCCGGGCCGGCGGTCCCAAGGTGCTGCTGGATCCGGTGGGCCAGGATACGTTCGAACGTTTTCCCGGCCTCATCCAGCAACACTATGGGGCGATAGGCGGACGGGCAGTCCGCAGGCCGACCATCTTTGCGGAGGAGGCAGAGCCGCCCCTCCTTCCACACCCTCGGGAACCGTCCCTCCTTCAGGCAGTCATCCATGAGCTGCCTGAGGCGACTCCCGAGGTGTCCCAGGGCGACCGTGAGGACACGACCAGGGACCCCGTCTGGTCCCGGGGCCTTTTTGCAGCCCCTGAGTCGGTCCGTCACTCTTTCGAACTCGTCGTCGCTTATGGGTGCGACGGCGAGTTCGGCCTCCGCAATGGCCATCGTCGGGGGAGAGAACGCTGGGGCGGGCGGGAACAGCCCCTCCAACACCCTACTGAGGAGGTCGGGCTCCATTAAATCCATGGGGGGGGCCGTGCGCAGCTTGTTGCGCACCATCTTATACGGCCGCCCCCACGGATCCCTGTCCAGGGTGGCCAAGAACGAGCAGTGTGCTTCGTCCTTGGCCACGGCGATCGCCACTATCAGGGCCCCCTTTGCCTCTTTGAGGGCCCTGTGGAGCCCCTCCTCCTCCTCCTCTGTGTGCCGCCTGAACCTAACCTAACCTAACCTAACCTAACCTTTTTTTTTTTTTTTTTTTTTTTTTTTTTGACAAGGTGGAAAATGCATTACGCATTCGACCCCCCGCCTTGGGAGCGGCGGGGAGGATATGTGGGACTCCCTCATCTCCCCTTCTCATTATGAGAAGGGGTAGAGAGGTTTACCCACTAAAAACCACCTTGGCGTACCCTCGCATTCCGGTTACTCGGGCACCGTGGAACCCGCTCTAAGCATTCTCCACGGTGCCCACCGGTCGCCCCGGGCTCTGCCAGGGCTTCCCGCGTCAATGGGGGGGATGGCCGAATACGCATGGCCACCCCCCAGACCGCCGAGTGACTTGTCACGGCAGGCGGAGGTCTCCCATCCTCCGCCCGCAGTCACTAAGGGTTAAGGCGCGCGGCAAACTGCCTCCGCCTCAACCCCGGCCGCCTACGCCGGAGGGGGTGCGCGAGAGGATCGTCCTCGCGCCCCCGCTCCGCCTCCTCCTTCTGCGAGATAACAATCTCGCAGAAGGAGACCACTGCCTCCCAGGACCCCTCGCTGCTGAGCATCGCAGAAACGACGCTATGCAGCGAGAGGTCCACCCGCTGGATTGCCCGTGCCATGAGGCCTCTCTCCACATCCCAACGACTGCACTCCTGAAAGGTGTGCTCAGCCGTGTCGTCGGGATCTCCGCACTCATGGCACCGTGGGCTCGGCTCCCTCCTAATGTTGTGCAGGTGGTGACCGAAACAGCCGTGTCCGGTCAACACCTGCACTAGCCGGTACGTCAGTGCGCCGGCTGCCCTCTTACACCATTGGTCCATCACTGGGAGGATCGCCCCCACGGTACGAGTCCCGTACGGGGAGTCCTCCAGGATGGACTTCCACCTTTCGCGCAGCCGGCGCGCCGTCATACGGCGGGAGGCCTCTACCTCCTCAGGGTCCGGGCGTTCCCCTCTTGCCCGAGCCCTGGACCTAACTAAGTAGGTTTCCGCCTGCACCTCGGCGTCCAACTCCCACGGGGGGGTGCAGGCGAGGAGGCAGGCCGCCGCGTGGGCCACTGAGCCGTAGGCCCTGGCCATCCTCTGGGCCACGGCCCGCTGTGGCCCCCTCAGAAGGGCCCTGTTTCGGGCGGACAACCTGTCCGCCCATATCGGGGCCCCATACAGGGCCATGCTCCTCACCACGCCGGCGAACAGCCGCCGGCACGAGGAGCCTGGCCCCCCAATGTTGGGCAGGAGTCTGCCCAGCGCTTGCGCGGCGCCCCTGATTCGGGGAGCAAGTCTTCTGAAGTGCTCCCCGAAATCCCACTTCCGGTCCAATGTAAGCCCCAGATATTTAATGTGGGGCTCTACCTGGACCGTCCCTCCTGGAAGTGAGAGCGCCGCGCCCGCAGGCAGCCTCCATGCCCTCCCTCGCCCCCCGAAGACCGTAGCGTCGGTCTTCGGGAGGGCCACCTTTAGGCCGAGCTGCTCGATCCCCCGGATCATCAGCTCGGCCGCTTCCTCCGCATCGCGGAGGGTCTCCCACCCATCTTTCCCGCGCACAGCCACCATCGTGTCGTCTGCATAGCAGACGGTGATTGTGCGCGGGAGTGTCTCCCCTCTGATGGCCCGGTCGTACCCCAGGTTCCAGAGCAAGGGGCCGAGTACGGAGCCCTGGGGCACGCCGCAGGCCATCCTTCTCTCCCCCCTCTGCCCGTCCTTATTTTCGTAGAGAACTACCCTCTCAGTAAGGTAGTTCTCTACGATCCTTCTCAGGTAGTGGGGCACTCCATGATACTGAAGTGCCCCACTTATCACCCCATAGGGGAGGGTGCCGAACGCGTTCGCGATGTCTAGAGACACCGCGACCACACCCTCTCCCCTGCTCGACGCGTCGTCACAGAAGTCCCTGAGGGACTTTATCGCGTCGAGCGTGGACCGTCCTCCTCGGAACCCGAACTGTCTATCAGAGACGTCCGGGCCGGCGGTCCCAAGGTGCTGCTGGATCCGGTGGGCCAGGATACGTTCGAACGTTTTCCCGGCCTCATCCAGCAACACTATGGGGCGATAGGCGGACGGGCAGTCCGCAGGCCGACCATCTTTGCGGAGGAGGCAGAGCCGCCCCTCCTTCCACACCCTCGGGAACCGTCCCTCCTTCAGGCAGTCATCCATGAGCTGCCTGAGGCGACTCCCGAGGTGTCCCAGGGCGACCGTGAGGACACGACCAGGGACCCCGTCTGGTCCCGGGGCCTTTTTGCAGCCCCTGAGTCGGTCCGTCACTCTTTCGAACTCGTCGTCGCTTATGGGTGCGACGGCGAGTTCGGCCTCCGCAATGGCCATCGTCGGGGGAGAGAACGCTGGGGCGGGCGGGAACAGCCCCTCCAACACCCTACTGAGGAGGTCGGGCTCCATTAAATCCATGGGGGGGGCCGTGCGCAGCTTGTTGCGCACCATCTTATACGGCCGCCCCCACGGATCCCTGTCCAGGGTGGCCAAGAACGAGCAGTGTGCTTCGTCCTTGGCCACGGCGATCGCCACTATCAGGGCCCCCTTTGCCTCTTTGAGGGCCCTGTGGAGCCCCTCCTCCTCCTCCTCTGTGTGCCGCCTGCGCCTACAATGCTGGTAGGCGCGGCGGGCACAGTTGCTGGTGGTCCGCAGGGCCGCTATTTCTGCGGACCACCAGTACACCTTCTTGCGGGCGGACGGGCGTCCGGCCCGGGGCATTGCCGCGTCGCACACCCTCTGTAGTGCGGCGCGGAACCGGGCCGCCCTCTCGTCAACTCCGAGGGTGGCGGGAGGGGCTGCACACCAAGCCTCCTCCATCGCCGCCTCGTCCGCCCTTTCCCTATCCAGGTGGGTCAGGGCCCACCTGGGGAACCCTCTTCGGCCCCGGCCTCTTGTTCCCCCCCCTGGGGTGGGCGACGGCAGAACGCCATTGGAGACCCTCATTCTGATGTACAGGTGATCAGAGAGGGTCTCGACGTCCTCCAGGACGCGCCAATCAGTGACGCGCGCGGCTATGGCGGGGGTCGCGAACGTGACGTCCACGACTGACCCCCCCCGCCGCCGCACGCATGTGTTGACGCTGCCCCGGTTCAGGATGATTAGTCCTGTTGCCGTCGCCCAGTCCTCGAGGGCGGTCCCTCGGGGGTCCGTGACTGAGGAACCCCACGCCGAACTTTTGGCGTTGAGATCCCCCATGACCATCACCTGTGACGGGGCAGCTCTACCAACTACCCCGTTCAGGACCCCCAGGAAGCGCTCGAAGGCGCGTAACGGCTTGTTGGGGGAGAAGTACACCGCCACTATCACGGTGTCACTCCCCCATCTGGCCGCCACGTAACCCGGGCCGCCTTCGATCCTCGAGAGAGGGGGGAAATCTCCATGTGCCGGAACCGATATTGCCACTACTCCGTCCGTCGCCCCTGCCCAGTAAGGAAGGGGGGGGACGAAGTAGGGCTCTGCGACCACCGCGACGCCAATTCCCCACTCCGCCATGTGTTGCATCAGGAGATCCTGTGCCCTGGCGGAGTGGTTGGCGTTGACCTGCAGGACGTCCAAGTGCTGGTGTGCTGGCATTTAGACGTCCATGCGGTTCTCCTCATTTTGGCCGGTGGCCGTTCCTGCTGGGGTGGGGCGGGTGGGGCGGGTGGGCTCCGTCCGCATCGATTTGCCCCTGACCTCGGGGGGGAAGCATCTCGACCCCCCCATCGTGTGGCTGGCCGGGAGTTTGGCGTGGTGGCACACTGCGCACCACTCCTTCTCCCCCGTGCACTCCCTGCGGAAGTGCCCCTCCGCACCGCACCGGTAGCAGGTATTGCTCCGGTCGACGCTTGAGGGGCACAACTCCCGCGTGTGGCCAACACACATGCATCTGTAACAACGCATGGGTGTCGGCCCAGCCACGGTGACGGTGGCCTCAGCCCACCCCACCTGGATTTTACCCCGCTTTATGAGGCCCTGTGCCGTCTCCACTGGGCACTGGACGAGAGCTGATCCAGTGCCGTCGTAGAGGACACGGATGCCCCCCACCTTTATGTGGGCCTCATCACAGCCCCCCGCTTTGACGATGGCCGCCGTCAGCTTCTCTTTGGAAGCCGACTCGTCCAGACCACCTATCTGGACAGCGGCCATTTTTTGTGGGCGGCTGACGATGGCGACATCCCCCACTATTTCTTGCAGCCTGGCTGCAAGAGCGTCTGCCGCCCGCCCTCTATCGGCACTATCGGCCCCAGGAACCTCGATGATTCGACCCCCCGTCATCGAGTTCCGCACCCTGACATGCTGGAGGCCCACCTCCTCCAGGCTAAGGCTATTAATGGCCTTAGCCATGGTCTCCCGCATCGTTGTGGCGGTGGTTAGGTCCTTCCGAAGAGTGACCGCCACCGCCGCCGTCTTGGGTGCAAGCAGCGCCTTCGGTTTAGGCGCTGCCTTTTTCGCCGGGGCCGCTGGGGCTGGGGGGGCAAGCGAGGCCTTGCCCTTGCCTTTCCCCTTCCCCCTGCGGGTGACCGTTGCCCAGCTTTCAGCCTCCGGCTGGCCCGGTCCCTCCTCCACGGGCGCCGCCGGTGGCAAAGCCGGGGCGGTCGGCGCGGGCGCCTTGGGCGCCTTGGGGGCCTTAGGGGCCCTCACCTTTAGGGGGCGGCCATCTCCCAGCCTCGCCCCCTCCGATTCCCCCGCAGGGGTCGGCGCGGGGGTCGGCGTAGGCGCGGGTGGTGTGGCCGGCCCCGCAGCTCTCCTCAGGTCAGCCGCCAGCGGTGGGCGGACGATGGGTGCCGGCGGCAGGCGCCTGCTCAACTCCTCGATCCGAACATTAACCATGTTCCCCAAGGAGGTGAACAGGTCACCCTTCATCTGCTCGATGGCCGCCATCAAGTCCGCCACGCCTGGGGCCGGGGCCTGGGGCGGGGGAGCCGGAGGGGCCACGCACTCCCGCTCTGGTGGAGGGGCCGGGGAGGGCACAATCTGGCGCTCCGAGAAGGCCAGGCGGAGCGCCTTCGTCTCCGCCTGGCTGATCGCCAATTGCTCCCGCATCCTCTTGACATCCGCCTTAAGGATGCGGATCTCCTCCGCCTCCGTGCGGTCCTCCACCTCGTCCATCGCCGCCACAATTGTGCGGCAGGCCCGATTTATCTGGCCCCACACTTCGCCCTTCAAATTTCCGGACTTTCGGGCGCCCTCCAGTATCAAGCCCGCCGCTATGCGAGTCGCCTCTATAGGGCTCGCACTACCTAGCGCGAGCCCTTCCCCCTTCATTCCCTTGGAGCGGAGCTCCGGGAAGTCCTTCTTGTATGCGGCGACGGCGGAGATGTCGGAGTCCGAGTGCACGAACCCCTCCCGCCTTGTCTCTTTCGTTGAGGCCGCCGCATACGTCCTCGCCCCCGATTTCCCCCTGCCCCTGCGGGCCGTACCAACCTTGGGCCCGTTGTCAGGCCTCGGGTCGTCCTCTCTGTCTTCATGGCCCCTTTTTTGGGGCTGAGGAACCGGCTGCCTGACCTCGTCAGTGCTGCAGTCGCCCTCTGACTCCGAAGAGTAAAAAATCTTCCTCGTGTGGGAGGTGGGCCCCCCCCCTTTTGCAGACGTGGCCTTTGCGGCCCTATCCATCCTCCTTGCGAATTGGGATGAAATCCGACCACTAGGACCGAAGTTATTGATTTCCGAAGATAATCAATAAAAAACGGTCAAGCGTGTATCGGATTTCTACTATCCCATACAATTTATCAAATTGCCCCTGATACTTAGGAATAGCAATAAGATATATTGTTCCTCAAATTTGACGACCTTCCCGGGGTCGTAGATACCCACAAAAAATTTCAAAAAATAGGGGAGAGCGAGCTCTTCCCTATGAAATTAACACCCTTGCCAGAAAGGCAAGGGGCCCAAAGTTATTAACAAAAGAAATTTATAGAAACTTAACAAAATTTTAAACTAGAAACAAAAGATAATTTTAACGAAAAATTTGAATAAAAAATAAACCCCCCCTTAGAACGAAACAAAAAGTACCCCACGCGTTGGCCGACTATCGCCGCTATGCCTTAGCCCTAAAAAGGGCTTCGAGCGATAACGGGAACACCGACCAATTTGCGGAGCAAAAACGTAAACAAACAAAAAACTCAGTAACAACAAATCCAATCAAAAAGTAACAAAATCCGAAATATACAAGCCAAGTCAAGAGATAATGCAGAATCGATAGTCAATATAACACGCAGAAAGCAAGAGTCAAAGTGGTTCTCGAAATCGCAGTAATCCTCCAAAGAAAACACCTCTAACCTAACCTAACCTAACCTAAACCTTTTTTTTTTTTTTTTTTTTTTTTCGTGGGGAAATCCTCATAGGATACCCAGCCGCCCCGGGGGGAGCAACCAGGTTATGCCGGACTCGTACCGGCTAAAACCCCACGGTGGTCGCCATCTGCGCTGTAGAGGGGGGCGGGTTCTCGTACAGAACGCATACTCACTCCCCCTCCACGCGCGGCGCTAGATAGCCCGTCCCGGGGGAAGTGTGATACTTCCCCCCAGCACCCTCGCTGTGCTATCGCACGATGGATCGTGACCACGACGACCCATCGTCCTCCTTGGGATCGCTTCTGGACGCACAGGGCCCCCGCCCCGATTGCCCACGACCCCAAAGGTCCCCGATTAGTCGCCTTTTACGACAGGCAGGGGAACACCGTAGCTGTTATTCTGAGCCCCAGCTACAGGGCAGGAGGGCCGTGACGAGGCACGGCTGCGCCTCGACGGCGTCGTCTCCGGGCGGGATCGGCCCTCTCCCGATCCCGCTCAGCAGCCTCCTTCTGGACCATTACGGTCTCACAAAAGGAGGCTACGGCCCTCCACGCCGTATCCCCGCTAAGCATCGCCGACACGACTGCTGGCAGGGAAAGATTCCGTCCGATCTGATCGACCAGGATCCGCCTCTCCGGTTCCCACGCGGGGCACACCGCGAGAGTATGTGTAGCAGAATCCTGGTCGTTTCCACCGCAGTGGAAGCAAGCCGCCGTCGCTTCGCGTCCGATCTTACACAGATAATCACCGAAGCACCCGTGCCCGGTGAGTACCTGTGTGAGTCTGTAGGTGAGTCGTCCACCCTGTCGCTGCATCCAGGCCTCGAAGACCGGCAGGACTGCCCCGACGACGCGTTTGCGCGCAAACCGCTCCTCGCGGAGCCTCGCGCGCCACGTCGCGAGTGCGATAAGTCGCTCCTGCCGTTTAATCGCCTCCTCTGGGTCGCCTCCACCACTCCGGCGGACAATGCGAATCCGGTCATAGACCCTCGCAACCTAACCTAAACCTAACCTAACCTAACCTAACCTAACCTAACCTAACCTAACCTAACCAATATATTTTCGCACTTTAAATTGACACATTGACGAACTTCTTTCTGTTGCATATAATAGTTTTCTGCCCTCCTTACGTTGGCATTATCAAATTTCAGTGTTGCCGTACTTTAAAATATTATTTACATTAAAAAATACACAAACTTTAAATTTTTTCCAAATTTTTCTATACCACCTTATTCTGTTTTTCACGTGGCCTGGTGCCTCTCGGTGGGACGCGTTGCTGGACACCTTCCGCACAGCTCTCCGAAGTAGGGTTCCTGAAAAATAAAATAAAATATTAAATAAATTAAATAAAAATCAGCTTTTTTCAAAATTTTGCGTACATTACACTCGAATTCCACATTAATTTCGTCGTATTTCAGTGCGCGCTTGCGATCCGCGTCGATCGAGACTATTTTGAGCGCGATCGGAGCGAAAAATTCAAAGTTATCGCATGAAACTCATATTTCAATACTTGTAAAAGTCTACCTAAGGTATAACAAAATTAAGAAAAATCATATATTTTCGCACTTTAAATTGACACATTGACGAACTTCTTTCTGTTGCATATAATAGTTTTCTGCCCTCCTTACGTTGGCATTATCAAATTTCAGTGTTGCCGTACTTTAAAATATTATTTACATTAAAAAATACACAAACTTTAAATTTTTTCCAAATTTTTCTATACCACCTTATTCTGTTTTTCACGTGGCCTGGTGCCTCTCGGTGGGACGCGTTGCTGGACACCTTCCGCACAGCTCTCCGAAGTAGGGTTCCTGAAAAATAAAATAAAATATTAAATAAATTAAATAAAAATCAGCTTTTTTCAAAATTTTGCGTACATTACACTCGAATTCCACATTAATTTCGTCGTATTTCAGTGCGCGCTTGCGATCCGCGTCGATCGAGACTATTTTGAGCGCGATCGGAGCGAAAAATTCAAAGTTATCGCATGAAACTCATATTTCAATACTTGTAAAAGTCTACCTAAGGTATAACAAAATTAAGAAAAATCATATATTTTCGCACTTTAAATTGACACATTGACGAACTTCTTTCTGTTGCATATAATAGTTTTCTGCCCTCCTTACGTTGGCATTATCAAATTTCAGTGTTGCCGTACTTTAAAATATTATTTACATTAAAAAATACACAAACTTTAAATTTTTTCCAAATTTTTCTATACCACCTTATTCTGTTTTTCACGTGGCCTGGTGCCTCTCGGTGGGACGCGTTGCTGGACACCTTCCGCACAGCTCTCCGAAGTAGGGTTCCTGAAAAATAAAATAAAATATTAAATAAATTAAATAAAAATCAGCTTTTTTCAAAATTTTGCGTACATTACACTCGAATTCCACATTAATTTCGTCGTATTTCAGTGCGCGCTTGCGATCCGCGTCGATCGAGACTATTTTGAGCGCGATCGGAGCGAAAAATTCAAAGTTATCGCATGAAACTCATATTTCAATACTTGTAAAAGTCTACCTAAGGTATAACAAAATTAAGAAAAATCATATATTTTCGCACTTTAAATTGACACATTGACGAACTTCTTTCTGTTGCATATAATAGTTTTCTGCCCTCCTTACGTTGGCATTATCAAATTTCAGTGTTGCCGTACTTTAAAATATTATTTACATTAAAAAATACACAAACTTTAAATTTTTTCCAAATTTTTCTATACCACCTTATTCTGTTTCTCACGTGGCCTGGTGCCTCTCGGTGGGACGCGTTGCTGGACACCTTCCGCACAGCTCTCCGAAGTAGGGTTCCTGAAAAATAAAATAAAATATTAAATAAATTAAATAAAAATCAGCTTTTTTCAAAATTTTGCGTACATTACACTCGAATTCCACATTAATTTCGTCGTATTTCAGTGCGCGCTTGCGATCCGCGTCGATCGAGACTATTTTGAGCGCGATCGGAGCGAAAAATTCAAAGTTATCGCATGAAACTCATATTTCAATACTTGTAAAAGTCTACCTAAGGTATAACAAAATTAAGAAAAATCATATATTTTCGCACTTTAAATTGACACATTGACGAACTTCTTTCTGTTGCATATAATAGTTTTCTGCCCTCCTTACGTTGGCATTATCAAATTTCAGTGTTGCCGTACTTTAAAATATTATTTACATTAAAAAATACACAAACTTTAAATTTTTTCCAAATTTTTCTATACCACCTTATTCTGTTTTTCACGTGGCCTGGTGCCTCTCGGTGGGACGCGTTGCTGGACACCTTCCGCACAGCTCTCCGAAGTAGGGTTCCTGAAAAATAAAATAAAATATTAAATAAATTAAATAAAAATCAGCTTTTTTCAAAATTTTGCGTACATTACACTCGAATTCCACATTAATTTCGTCGTATTTCAGTGCGCGCTTGCGATCCGCGTCGATCGAGACTATTTTGAGCGCGATCGGAGCGAAAAATTTCCCCGCCCACCCACCCTTATCGCTTTTACTAACTGGCCACCCACCCTTATCGCTTTTACTAACTGGGCTTGGTCGGATTTTTACAAATTTTTGTTCTGAAAAGGACAAACCCGACTATTATTTACACTGACAGGGCACACCTACGAGATAGGAAAAGTGCTTTACGAAACACAATACGAAATTAAAATCTATATTTACAACTTATACAAACCTTCGTTGACGTAGCTATTATACAAATAATTTCTATAAAACTTCTACAAACTTTAACTCGTTAGTAATTATACTACTGTACGATACAGAACGATTGACTTGTCCCTCTGACTACTTACCTCAAAATGATTCGTACACCGGCAAAATGCACCGATCCCACCCAGTCTCCTGAAAAGATAGAGAAGGCTGGCCCTTCTTTAACCTCAAAGGTTAGGCGCAGCATAGGAGACTGGGAAACAGGTAGAGTGGTTCCAAAACCAAAGTCTCCAACACCAGTGGTGGCCCCGGTGGGCTCTCAAAAGCCCAAACTAAAGACGGTTCTCTCTAAAGAGAGCAAAGTGACTGCCGGTAAAGCGACGACGGAAGCTATTGGGAGCCCCCCGGAGAAACCAAGGTACGCCAACCGGGTAGCCGAGGCGCGAGCATGCCTTTCAAAAGCCAAATTGCACTTAGGGAACTCGCGCAATCTCAAGACTGATATAAAGCTTGAGGTTACCCAGGCCATCGAAAGGCTGTACCAGCTGGTAAAAGAGGCGGAGATTGAGAATGGGAAGAAACAAAAGGTCTACGTTGAACCCTCAGAAGAATTGGTGGAAGAAAAGGAGCAGCATAATATGGTATTGGGAAAAGGAATACAAGAGACCACACTTACGAACATTTTAGAGGAACATGGAAGAATGATAAAAGAAAATAGTGAGAAAATGGAGACCCTGAAAATCGTTATTGAAAAACAAAACGTGGCCCTGGAGAGGACCACATACGCGGGTGCAGTTGCTGGAAATCCTAGGAGGCTTATGCCAGAGCAGGCTGCACTGCACTCGGTTGTGGTCTCCTCCAGGGATGAGACTGAATCAGGGGACAAGATTTTAGCCCAAATCAGAGATGCGGTACAAGCGAAGGATGGATGGATAAAAATTGAAAAAGTACGGAAGGCTAAAGACCGGAAAATAATTATAGGTTGTGGCACGGACCTGGAAAGGCAAAAAGTAAAAGAGCGCCTGGGAAGAGTGGGTGATCGCCTCATCGTTGAGGAGATAAAAAATAAGGATCCCCTGTTGATCCTCAGGGACGTTCTCCAGTTTAACAGTGACGAGGATATAATGAACGCCCTGAGGAACCAAAATCAGGAAATTTTCGAGGGCCTCAACAAAATCGACACCCGGATGGAGATCTGCTTCCGAAGAAAAGCCAGAAACCCTCACACTAGTCACGTGGTCATGAGGGCGTCCCCCAGCCTGTGGTCACGAATGGTCGGGGCGGAAGCATTGCGCGTAGACTTGCAACGAGTCAAAGTGGCGGACCACTCGCCACTCGTGCAATGCTCGCTCTGCCTCGGATATGGACATGGAAGACGGTTTTGTAAAGAAACCGTCGTAAAATGCAGCCACTGCGGGGGGCCCCACATGAGAGCGGACTGTGCCGACTGGCTCGCCAGTGCGATTCCATCGTGCTGTAACTGCACCAGTGCCAAATTGGACCGGACTGAACATAATGCATTCAGTCCAGAATGTCCAATAAGGCGCAAATGGGACGCACTGGCTAGGGCCAGTATAGCATACTGCTGAGGGCATTCTGGCAAACCCCATCAGAAAGCTGTATGAGACAGCTCAGGTGGTGGTGAAAAGCCCCTGGTGGGGGAATGTACAGCTCGTTCACAGTGATGAAGGTGCGATTGGTCACCTCGGGGAGTTAGACTCACAGTCGGTCAAGGCAACGGCCTACACGCAGGACTCGCTCGACCTGATGGAAATAATATTCAGCCTAAGATTAAAGACAGTACAAAATTTATATAAAAAGACTAGAACACATATCTCAAAAAAGGCCAACTGGATCCAGCTTCATGAGAAACTGGACCAGTTGGAAGCTAAACCAAACATTTTCAAAATTACAACAATAATAGATTCTAATAAGAAATATATAAAGTTAAAAACCAAGACAAAATGTAAAATTCAAAGAACAAGGGACAGGACCGAGCGCTTGGGAGCGACTGTGAGCCAATCTCTCTTGAGAGAAAACAAAATGCAGCAATTTAAATATGTAGCGAAAGTTATGTTACAGTTATATACTGAAGTATATAAGATAGAACATAAAATAATGAAAAGATACTAAGAAATTTTGGAAAATACCAGTAAGTTAAATTAAGCACCGAATGGAATAGAATAAACGGAAAGGGATGAAGATGAAGAATGCGAGAAATAAAGATATCGAAATATAGAAAATGGGAAAAAGTAGTATTGTAAGTGTGAAAGCGCGCAAGAAATAAGAATGACAGTATGCAAAAGTGTGTGAATGTTAATAAATTGTGTGAATAAAATAAACAAATGTTGAGAATTGGGGGCAAAAACAGGGGGGATATATCAATGAAATGAACTCAAAACAAGAGACTAAAGACAAACCGCAAAGAAGGGCTCTGAAAGAAAATCAGAGGGACAAATGAATATAAAAAAAAATAAAAAAAAAAAAAAAAAAAATAAAACCTAACCTAACCTAACCTAACCTAACCTAACCTAACCTAACCTAACCTAACCTAACCTAACCTTTTTTTTTTTTTTTTTTTTTTTGACAAGGTGGAAAATGCATTACGCATTCGACCCCCCGCCTTGGGAGCGGCGGGGAGGATATGTGGGACTCCCTCATCTCCCCTTCTCATTATGAGAAGGGGTAGAGAGGTTTACCCACTAAAAACCACCTTGGCGTACCCTCGCACTCCGGTTACTCGGGCACCGTGGAACCCGCTCTAAGCATTCTCCACGGTGCCCACCGGTCGCCCCGGCCTCTGCCAGGGCTTCCCGCGTCAATGGGGGGGATGGCCGAATACGCATGGCCACCCCCCAGACCGCCGAGTGACTTGTCACGGCAGGCGGAGGTCTCCCATCCTCCGCCCGCAGTCACTAAGGGTTAAGGCGCGCGGCAAACTGCCGCCGCCTCAACCCCGGCCGCCTACGCCGGAGGGGGTGCGCGAGAGGATCATCCTCGCGCCCCCGCTCCGCCTCCTCCTTCTGCGAGATAACAATCTCGCAGAAGGAGACCACTGCCTCCCAGGACCCCTCGCTGCTGAGCATCGCAGAGACGACGCTGTGCAGCGAGAGGTCCACCCGCTGGATCGCCCGTGCCATGAGGCCCCGCTCCGCATCCCAACGACTGCACACCTGCAAGGTGTGCTCTGCCGTGTCGTCGGGATCTCCGCACTCATGGCACCGTGGGCTCGGCTCCCTCCTAATGTTGTGCAGGTGGTGACCGAAACAGCCGTGTCCGGTCAACACCTGCACTAGCCGGTACGTCAGTGCGCCGGCTGCCCTCTTACACCATTGGTCCATCACTGGGAGGATCGCCCCCACGGTACGAGTCCCGTACGGGGCGTCCTCCAGGATGGACTTCCACCTTTCGCGCAGCCGGCGCGCCGTCATACGGCGGGAGGCCTCTACCTCCTCAGGGTCCGGGCGTTCCCCTCTTGCCCGAGCCCTGGACCTAACTAAGTAGGTTTCCGCCTGCACCTCGGCGTCCAACTCCCACGGGGGGGTGCAGGCGAGGAGGCAGGCCGCCGCGTGGGCCACCGAGCCGTAGGCCCTGGCCATCCTCTGGGCCACGGCCCGCTGTGGCCCCCTCAGCAGGGCCCTGTTTCGGGCGGACAACCTGTCCGCCCATATTGGGGCCCCATACAGGGCCATGCTCCTCACCACGCCGGCGAACAGCCGCCGGCAAGAGGAGCCTGGCCCCCCAATGTTGGGCAGGAGTCTGCCCAGCGCTTGCGCGGCGCCCCTGATTCGGGGAGCAAGTCTTCTGAAGTGCTCCCCGAAATCCCACTTCCGGTCCAATGTAAGCCCCAGATATTTAATGTGGGGCTCTACCTGGACCGTCCCTCCTGGAAGTGAGAGCGCCGCGCCCGCAGGCAGCCTCCATGCCCTCCCTCGCCCCCCGAAGACCGTAGCGTCGGTCTTCGGGAGGGCCACCTTTAGGCCGAGCTGCTCGATCCCTCGGATCATCAGCTCGGCCGCTTCCTCCGCCTCACGGAGGGTCTCCCACCCATCTTTCCCGCGCACAGCCACCATCGTGTCGTCTGCATAGCAGACGGTGATTGTGCGCGGGAGGGTCTCCCCTCTGATGGCCCGGTCGTACCCCAGGTTCCAGAGCAAGGGCCCGAGTACGGAACCCTGGGGCACGCCGCAGGCCATCCTCCTCTCCCCCCTCTGCCCGTCCTTATTTTCGTAGAGAACTACCCTCTCAGTAAGGTAGTTCTCCACGATTCTCCTTAGGTAGTGGGGCACTCCGTGATACTGAAGTGCCCCACTAATCACCCCATAGGGGAGGGTGCCGAACGCGTTCGCGATGTCTAAAGACACCGCGACCACACCCTCTCCCCTGCTCGACGCGTCGTCGCAGAAGTCCCTAAGGGACTTTATTGCGTCGAGCGTGGACCGTCCTCCTCGGAACCCGAACTGTCTACCAGACACGTCCGGGCCGGCGGTCTCAAGGTGCTGCTGGATCCGGTGGGCCAGGATACGTTCAAACGTTTTCCCGGCCTCATCCAGCAACACTATGGGGCGATAGGCGGACGGGCAGTCCGCAGGCCGACCCTCTTTGCGGAGGAGGCAGAGCCGCCCCTCCTTCCACACCCTCGGGAACCTTCCCTCCTTCAGGCAGTCGTCCATGATCTGCCTGAAGCGGCTCCCGAGGTGTCCCAGGGCGACGGTGAGGACGCGACCAGGGACCCCGTCTGGACCCGGGGCTTTCCTGCAGCCCCTGAGTCGGTCCGTCACTCTTTCGAACTCGTCGTCGCTTATGGGTGCGACGGCGAGTTCGGCCTCCGCAATGGCCATCGTCGGGGGAGAGAACGTCGGGGCGGGCGGGAACAGCCCCTCCAGCACTCTGCCGAGGAGGTCGGGCTCCATTGAATCCATGGGGGGGGAGGTGCGCAGCTTGTTGCGCACCATCTTATACGGCCGCCCCCACGGATCCCTGTCCAGGGTGGCCAAGAAAGAGCAGTGTGCTTCGTCCTTGGCCACGGCAATCGCCACTATCAGGGCCCCCTTTGCCTCTTTGAGGGCCCTGTGGAGCCCTTCCTCCTCCTCCTCTGTGTGCCGCCTGCGCCTACAATGCTGGTAGGCGCGGCGGGCACAGTTGCTGGTGGTCCGCAGGAACCTAACCTAACCTTTTTTTTTTTTTTTTTTTTTTTTTTTTGACAAGGTGGAAAATGCATTACGCATTCGACCCCCCGCCTTGGGAGCGGCGGGGAGGATATGTGGGACTCCCTCATCTCCCCTTCTCATTATGAGAAGGGGTAGAGAGGTTTACCCACTAAAAACCACCTTGGCGTACCCTCGCACTCCGGTTACTCGGGCACCGTGGAACCCGCTCTAAGCATTCTCCACGATGCCCACCGGTCGCCCCGGCCTCTGCCAGGGCTTCCCGCGTCAATGGGGGGATGGCCGAATACGCATGGCCACCCCCCAGACCGCCGAGTGACTTGTCACGGCAGGCGGAGGTCTCCCATCCTCCGCCCGCAGTCACTAAGGGTGAAGGCGCGCGGCAAACTGCCGCCGCCTCAACCCCGGCCGCCTACGCCGGAGCGGGTGCGCGAGAGGATCGTCCTCGCGCTCCCGCTCCGCCTCCTCCTTCTGCGAGATAACAATCTCGCAGAAGGAGACCACTGCCTCCCAGGACCCCTCACTGCTGAGCATCGCAGAGACGACGCTATGCAGCGAGAGGTCCACCCGCTGGATTGCCCGTGCCATGAGGCCCCTCTCCGCATCCCAACGACTGCACACCTGAAAGGTGTGCTCAGCCGTGTCGTCGGGATCTCCGCACTCATGGCACCGTGGGCTCGGCTCCCTCCCAATGTTGTGCAGGTGATGACCGAAACAGCCGTGTCCGGTCAACACCTGCACTAGTCGGTACGTCAGCGCGCCGGCTGCCCTCTTACACCATTGGTCCATCACTGGGAGGATCGCCCCCACGGTACGAGTCCCGTACGGGGCGTCCTCCAGGATGGACTTCCACCTTTCTCGCAGCCGGCGCGCTGTCATACGGCGGGAGGCCTCCACCTCCTCAGGGTCCGGGCGTTCACCTCTTGCCCGAGCCCTGGACCTAACTGAATAGGTTTCCGCCTGCACCTCAGCGTCCAACTCCCACGGAGGGGTGCAGGCGAGGAGGCAGGCCGCCGCGTGGGCCACTGAGCCGTAGGCCCTGGCCATCCGCTGGGCCACGGCCCGCTGTGGCCCCCTCAGAAGGGCCCTGTTTCGGGCGGACAACCTATCCGCCCATATCGGGGCCCCATACAGGGCCATGCTCCTCACCACGCCGGCGAACAGCCGCCGGCACGAGGAGCCTGGCCCCCCAATGTTGGGCAGGAGTCTGCCCAGCGCTTGCGCGGCGCCCCTGATTCGGGGAGCAAGTCTTCTGAAGTGCTCCCCGAAATCCCACTTCCGGTCCAATGTAAGCCCCAGATATTTAATGTGGGGCTCTACCTGGACCGTCCCTCCTGGAAGTGAGAGCGCCGCGCCCGCAGGCAGCCTCCATGCCCTCCCTCGCCCCCCGAAGACCGTAGCGTCGGTCTTCGGGAGGGCCACCTTTAGGCCGAGCTGCTCGATCCCCCGGATCATCAGCTCGGCCGCTTCCTCCGCCTCGCGGAGGGTCTCCCACCCATCTTCCCCGCGCACAGCCACCATCGTGTCGTCTGCATAGCAGACGGTGATTGTGCGCGGGAGGGTCTCCCCTCTGATGGCCCGGTCGTACCCCAGGTTCCAGAGCAAGGGGCCGAGTACGGAACCCTGGGGCACGCCGCAGGCCATCCTCCTCTCCCCCCTCTGCCCGTCCTTATTTTCGTAGAGAACTACCCTCTCGGTAAGGTAGTTCTCTACGATCCTTCTCAGGTAGTGGGGCACTCCATGATACTGAAGTGCCCCACTTATCACCCCATAGGGGAGGGTGCCGAACGCGTTCGCGATGTCTAGAGACACCGCGACCACACCCTCTCCCCTGCTCGACGCGTCGTCGCAGAAGTCCCTGAGGGACTTTATCGCGTCGAGCGTGGACCGTCCTCCTCGGAACCCGAACTGTCTATCAGACACGTCCGGGCCGGCGGTCTCAAGGTGCTGCTGGACCCGGTGGGCCAGGATACGTTCAAACGTTTTCCCGGCCTCATCCAGCAACACTATGGGGCGATAGGCGGACGGGCAGTCCGCAGGCCGACCATCTTTGCGGAGGAGGCAGAGCCGCCCCTCCTTCCACACCCTCGGGAACCGTCCCTCCTTCAGGCAGTCATCCATGAGCTGCCTGAGGCGACTCCCGAGGTGTCCCAGGGCGACCGTGAGGACACGACCAGGGACCCCGTCTGGTCCCGGGGCCTTTTTGCAGCCCCTGAGTCGGTCCGTCACTCTTTCGAACTCGTCGTCGCTTATGGGTGCGACGGCGAGTTCGGCCTCCGCAATGGCCATCGTCGGGGGAGAGAACGCTGGGGCGGGCGGGAACAGCCCCTCCAACACCCTACTGAGGAGGTCGGGCTCCATTGAATCTATGGGGGGGGCCGTGCGCAGCTTGTTGCGCACCATCTTATACGGCCGCCCCCACGGATCCCTGTCAAGGGTGGCCAAGAACGAGCAGTGTGCTTCGTCCTTGGCCACGGCGATCGCCACTATCAGGGCCCCCTTTGCCTCTTTGAGGGCCCTGTGGAGCCCCTCCTCCTCCTCCTCTGTGTGCCGCCTGCGCCTACAATGCTGGTAGGCGCGGCGGGCACAGTTGCTGGTGGTCCGCAGGGCCGCTATTTCTGCGGACCACCAGTACACCCTCTTGCGGGCGGACGGGCGTCCGGCCCGGGGCATTGCCGCGTCGCACACCCTCTGTAGTGCGGCGCGGAACCGAGCCGCCCTCTCGTCGACTCCGAGGGTGGCGGGAGGGGCTGCACACCAAGCCTCCTCCATCGCCGCCTCGTCCGCCCTTTCCCTATCCAGGTGGGTCAGAGCCCACCTGGGAAACCCTCTTCGGCCCCGGCCTCTTGTTCCCCCCCCTGGGGTTGGCGACGGCAGGACGCCATTGGAGACCCTCATTCTGATGTACAGATGATCAGAGAGGGTCTCGACGTCCTCCAGGACGCGCCAATCAGTGACGCGCGCGGCTATGGCGGGGGTCGCGAACGTTACGTCCACGACTGACCCCCCCCGCCGCCGCACGCATGTGTTGACGCTGCCCTGGTTCAGGATGATTAGTCCCGTTGCCGTCGCCCAGTCCTCGAGGGCGGTCCCTCGGGGGTCCGTGACTGGGGAACCCCACGCCGAGCTCTTGGCGTTAAGGTCCCCCATGACCATCACCTGTGACGGGGCAGCTCTACCAACTACCCCGTTCAGGACCCCCAGGAAGCGCTCGAAGGCGCGTAACGGCTTGTTGGGGGAGAAGTACACCGCCACTATCACGGTGTCACTCCCCCATCTGGCCGCCACGTAACCCGGGCCGCCCTCGATCCTCGAGAGGGGGGGGAAATCCCCATGAGCCGGAACTGATATTGCCACTACTCCGTCCGTCGCCCCTGCCCAGTAAGGAAGGGGAGGGACGAAGTAGGGCTCTGCGACCACCGCGACGCCAATTCCCCACTCCGCCATGTGTTGCATCAGGAGATCCTGTGCCCTGGCGGAGTGGTTGGCGTTGACCTGCAGGACGTCCAAGTGCTGGTGTGCTGGCATTTAGACGTCCATACGGTTCTCCTCATTTTGGCCGGTGGCCGTTCCTGCTGGGGTGGGGCGGGTGGGGCGGGTGGGCTCCGTCCGCATCGATTTGCCCCTGACCTCGGGGGGGAAGCATCTCGACCCCCCCATCGTGTGGCTGGCCGGGAGTTTGGCGTGGTGGCACACTGCGCACCACTCCTTCTCCCCCGTGCACTCCCTGCGGAAGTGCCCCTCCGCACCGCACCGGTAGCAAACCTAACCTAACCTAACCTAACCTAACCTAACCTAACCTAACCTAACCTAACCTAACCTAACCTAACCTCATGGATACCCGACCTCTCCGGGGGGAGTGGCCGGGTTATGTCAGACTCTTACTGACTAAAACCCTGGGGTGTTCCTTCTCTCGCCGTTTTGCGGGGCTGCGGGTCTCGTGGCCCACAACCGCATGCCCCGCTGGCGTCGCTCGAATCGAGCCCTTCTCGGGGCGGGTTTAAGTTCCCGCCCCACTCCTTCCGCTGGAGGCGCCCAGGAACCTTCCCAGGTCCTTGGGAAGATGTACGAGAAGATGCTCGTGAGACGGATAAGGTGGCACACTCTACCAAACATGAGCAGCCGACAGTACGGCTTCACGCCACAGCGCAGCACCGAGGACTCCCTCTATGTTCTGATACAGCAGATTCGGAAAAATTTAAAAGCAAAGAAATTGACAGTAGTAGTATCGTTGGACATAGAGGGAGCCTTCGACAGCGCGTGGTGGCCGGCCATCCGTTGCAGATTGGCGGAGTCGGGCTGTCCAGCAAACATAAGAAGAGCCATTGACAGCTACCTCGAGGACCGAAAGGTAAGACTCAGGTATGCTGGTGTGGAGTGTGTTAAGAACACGACCAAAGGGTGTGTCCAGGGTTCGGTGGGGGGTCCAACTTTTTGGAACCTGTTGCTGGACCCCTTATTGAAACAAATGGAGGAGCGCGGAATACACTGCCAGGCCTTTGCAGACGACGTTGTCCTGATTGTGGCCGGGGACAGTGGAGAAGATGTACAGAGGCAGACGAATGTGGCCCTCGAGCATGTTCGGACTTGGGGGGGTCAAAAATAAGTTAAAATTCGCACCCCAAAAGACAAATGCAATGGTGGTCACAAATAAACTAAAATTTGACCCGCCAAGGCTGAGCATGGGAGGGGTACGCATTGAGCTGTCACGCTCCATCAAAGTGCTGGGTCTTACAATTGACGACAAGCTCACCTTCAATGCACACGTACTGAATGTGTGCCGCAAGGCGCTGGGCTTGTATCGCCAATTGTCAAGGGCAGCCAAGGTACAGTGGGGGCTGTCTCCGGACATAATCAGGACAATCTACGTAGCAGTTGTGGAGCCAGTCATCATGAATGCGGCGAGCGCATGGGCGCCGGCCGCTTGTAAATTGGGAGTCCGTAAACAGTTGGATGTTGTCCAAAGGGGCTTTGCCCAAAAGCTGGTGAAGGCGTACAGAACGGTCACTCTGAACTCGGCCCTAGTACTCGCCGGGATCTTGCCCCTGGATCTGAGAATCCAGGAGGCGGCCTCGCTTTATGAAGTAAAACGAGGCTACTCCCGGCGAGTAGTGGGAGACCGAGAGATCGAGGCGCCAGTACCCTTCGTCAGCATGACACATCCAGCGGAACAGGTTGGTTTCGGCTTCCAATGCGTGGTGGACGGTGCGGAGCTTCTCCAGCAAGACGGATCCCCTGTAAACATCTTTACAGATGGATCCAAAATTGAGGGCAAAGTTGGTGCCGCGGTATCCATATGGAAGGATAACGCGGAAACAAAATCGCAGAAACTCAAGCTGGAAAGCTACTGCACCGTCTACCAGGCAGAGCTGCTGGCCTTGCTGAGAGCTACTGAGCTGGCCCTAAAAGACAAAGGAAATGCGTTTAACATCTACTGCGACTCTAGGTCAGCATTGGAGACGGTCGCTGATGGTCTCTCCCTCCACCCCACCTCAGTAAAAATTAAGCTAAATTTAACCAAATCTAAAAATTTAGGCAAAATAATAAAATTATTTTGGATTAAAGCACATGTGGGGTTGGAGGGAAATGAGAGGGCAGACGATCTAGCGAAACGGGCCGCAGTGGATGTTAAACGCAAACCAGACTACGATCTGTGCCCTGTTTCATTCGTCAAGCGACTAATCCGCCTGGACACGCTTGACGAATGGAACAGACGCTACTTATCTGGTGAAACCGCATCAACTACCAAAATGTTCTTCCCCGATGCCGTCAAAGCGTATAGTATATTAAAAAAGATCGACCTGAATCCAGTGCTGGTACAAATTTTGACGGGGCACGGCGGATTCTCCGAGTACTTGAATCGTTTCAAGTGCAAGGAGAGTCCGGCGTGCATCTGCGACCCAGATAAAAAGGAAGATGTGGCACATATACTGCTAGAATGCCCAGTATTCGGGAAAGAAAGACACGAATTAGAGACCAGAATAGACAGAACATTGAAAAGAGAAAGAATACAGGAATTGATGAAAGATGTTAAACACAGAGAAATACTTATAGAATACGTTATACAGATAGGGAGAAGAGTGATAAGAAATAATAAGATTTAGAAAAGAAGATCTGACACTGCAGAGTATACCACGGTATACACTCCCAGTTAGGATAATAAATTATACAGATATTAACTATTAAATTATAATTGTCAATCACTTTAACTGAATTTAATTAAGATCAAACAATAGCTTTGCCTTACCCACGGCGAAGGAAAAAAGCTTCTTCAAAATTAAAAAAAAAAAAAAAAAAAAAAAAAAAAAACCTAACCTCATGGATACCCGACCTCTCCGGGGGGAGTGGCCGGGTTATGTCAGACTCTTACTGACTAAAACCCTGGGGTGTTCCTTCTCTCGCCGTTTTGCGGGGCTGCGGGTCTCGTGGCCCACAACCGCATGCCCCGCTGGCGTCGCTCGAATCGAGCCCTTCTCGGGGCGGGTTTAAGTTCCCGCCCCACTCCTTCCGCTGGAGGCGCCCAGGAACACTTGGGCGTCTCCAGCACGGGACCCTATGCAGGTGGTGACCCCCCGATCACCCACCCACGGTCCCCGGCGCTAGGGCGGCAGACGGGCTGCAAAGGCCCGGCGCCGCCCACCGCGTCTACGGCGGCGGATGGGGAGCGAGTCTGCGTCGTCTTCTCGCACCCTTTCCGCCGCCTCCTTCTGTGTCATGACTTCGACACAGAAGGTCGCGGTCGCCTCCCAGGCCTCCTCACTGCCAACCATGGCCCTTAAAAGGGCCGGCAGCGAGAGGTCACCTCCTACTGTCGCGGACAGGGCGGCGCGAGGGATCGCACAAGCGGGGCACGCCTCGCGCGTGTGTTGCGCCGTGTCCGCGACACCAGCCACGCAGTGGTGGCACATCTCCGTGGGCTCTCTGCCCGCCACCCGGCACAGGTATCGACCGAAGCAGCCGTGCCCGGTGATCATCTGTGTCAGGTGGAAGGAGAGAGCCCCGTGCTCCCGTTCGAGCCATGTTGAGAGTATGGGCCGAACGGCGGCCGCCACCTCGTGGCTCACCTCGGGGTTCTCGAGGCGGGCCTTCCACTTCCGGAGGAGATCGCGACGCGCATCTTCTCTCCAGTGGGCGATCTCCCGCGGGTGCGGACGGCCCCCGCCTCGGATCTCCTCCTTGGTTCGCCGGTACACCGCGGCGAGTACCTCGGCTTCGAGGTCCCACGGCGGCGTACCGGCGAGCACGCAAGCGCCGACGCACGAAACGGTGCGGTACGCTCGGACCATCCTGAGCGCCATGGCGCGCTGCGGACGACGCAGCACGGCCAGAATAACCTTTTTTTTTTTTTTTTTTTTTTTTTTTATGTGGGGAAATCCTCATAGGATACCCTGCGGCCCCGGGGGGAGCGGCAGGGTTATGTCAGACTCCTACTGACTAAAACCCCACAGTGTTCCTACATGTCGCTGCCGGCTGGGTATACGGGGGCGCCGAAGCATTCGTCCGCGTACCCAGCAGCGACGGCCTGGTGCGAGGCCTCCTCTTCGACGACGTCATCGTCGTCGACGGTGGGGACCGGAGCTCTTGTCCTCACCGTCTCGTCTTGGATAGCGTGCGGGAACACGCGCACGTCTACCCGAGCCCCATGGCGGGCAGCAGACTCCCCCGAGTCCGCCACCCTTGGGCTCATGTGGGGGGGAAGGTGGCTCATAAAGGCCGCCCTCCGACGCCCAGTTCTCCTGCGGCGGATAGCCAGGGTGGTAAATGCCTCAACGGCCAGAATAACCTTTTTTTTTTTTTTTTTTTTTTTTTTTTTTTTTTTATGTGGGGAAATCCTCATGGATACCCGACCGCCCCGGGGGGAGCGGGCGGGTTATGTCAGACTCCTACTGACTAAAACCCCACAGTGTTCCTACATGTCGCTGCCGGCTGGGTGTACGGGGGCGCCGAAGCATTCGTCCGCGTACCCAGCAGCGACGGCCTGGTGTGAGGCCTCCTCTTCGTCGACGGTGGAGACCGGAGCTCTTGTCTCCACCGTCTCGCCTTGGGTGGCGTGCGGGAACACTCGCACGCCTACCCGAGCCCGATCGTGGTGGGCAGCAGACTCCCCCGAGTCCACCGCCCGTGGGCTCATCACGTGGGGGAGAGGGTGGCTCACGAAAGCCGCCCTCCGGCGCCCAGTTCTCCTGCGGCGGATAGCCAGGGTGGAAGTTTCCTCCCTGTCCCGCTCCGCCGCCTCCTTTGCAAGCATTACGCGCTCGCAGAAGGAGTGGAGTGCGCCCCACGACCTCTCACTGTCGACTGCAGCTCTTACTACGCTCGGCAGTGAGAGGTCGGTCCCCACTTCGGCGCAGAGCTCGCCGCGCTCGCTTGCCCAGGCCGGGCACACCTCCAGCGTGTGCTGGGCGACCTCCTCAGGGCATCCGTCGCAGTGGTGGCACACGGGGGTCGGCTCCCTCCCGGCAATCCGACACAGATACCTCCCGAAACAACCATGTCCCGAGAGGATCTGCGTCATCCGGAAGGTTAACGTGCCATGACCCCGTTCAAGCCACTCCTCCAACACTGGACGGATGGCCTCAATGGTCCTTAGACCCGCACTAGGGTGCTCCAGCCTGGTTTTCCATTCCTGGATGGCGAGCGCGCGCAACTGTGCTCTGCGCCCTTCCACCTCGCGTGGTGCCGGCCGCTGGCCCTGGGCCAGCGCCTCCTCGCGCCAAAAGTACACTGACGCGAGGGCTCTCGCCTCGAGGTCCCAAGGCAAGGAACCGGCCAGCACGCACGCCGCTTCGGAGGAGACCGTGCGATATCCCCGTATTGCCCTGACCGCCACCACCCTCTGCGGTCTTCGCAGTAGGGCGATATTACGGCGGTTAAGGGCTTCCGCCCATACGGGAGCTCCGTATAACACCATCGATCGCACGATCCCCAAGTACAGCCGCCTGCACAGGGCACCCGGTTGGCCCGTGTTCGGCAGCAGCCGCCCAAGAGCAGCCGCCGCACCCATCACCCTTGGCACCAGGCGCCCGAAGTGGGCTGTGAAGTCCCACCGACCGTCGAGGACGAGACCCAGATACTTCATCGTCAACCCGACGTCTATGCGGACTCCACTCACGACGATATGGGCATCCCGAGGTGGCGCTTGTCGAGGCCCATGAAAACACAGGGCCTCAGACTTACCGAGTGCCACCTCTAAGCCCAACCGTCGTATCCGGCCCACCACTTGTGCCACACCTGCAGTAGCACGGTAAGCGGCTGTACTATACGACGTGCCGCGGGCAGTGACCAGGGTATCGTCAGCATAACACGTTACGCCAACACCCCGGATACACGGTACCCGCAGCACCCAGTCGTATCCAATGTTCCACAGGAGCGGACCCAGCACCGACCCCTGTGGAACTCCACACGTCATCTCCTGGCGGCCCCAGCCCTCCCGACATGGATAGACCACCGACCTTTGCGACAGGTAAGCCCCTATGACTCGGCGCAGGTACAAGGGCACTCCATGGTACCGGAGCGCCTCCTCAATGCAGCTCCAGGGGAGGGAATTGAAGGCATTGGCGATGTCAAGAGACACCGCCAGGACAACCCCACCCCGGGCAACCACCTCCTGCGCTTGGGACTTGACCCGCAACACCGCGTCGATGGTCGAACGACCCCTGCGAAACCCAAACTGGCACTCCGCCAGATCCGGACCCACTCCCTCGAGGTGCTCGACGATTCGCCCCGCCACGACTCTTTCAAAGAGCTTGGCAATGTCGTCGAGCAGCACAATGGGACGGTAGGCGGAGGGTGATTCCGCTGGACGCCTTACCATATAGTTTTAAACGAATAGGTACAATTTCCTGTGAAATTACCTACCTATCGTCTGCAGTCAATATAAATAAAGCACAAGGACGAATTTTTAAGCATGTTGGAATATATTTAAGAGAAAACTGTTTTTCCCATGGACAATTATTATGTTGCCTTATATAGATCAGGTTGCATAGGCTACTTTTTATTTGGAAACGCGGGTGGAACCGCGGGGGACAGCTAGTAGTAAAATATACCGAAATTCTAACAACAGCATGTAACGAGGCCATACCCAAAATTAAAGAAAAAGAAATACTTACCATCCCGTGGTGGTCCGAGGAACTCGAGGCAATGAAGCGCGAAGTAGCCACCAGGAAGAGGAGAATCCGATGTGCCGCGCCGTCCCGTAGAGAAGGTGTGGTTGCGCTGTACCTGGAAAAGAAAGAAAAATATGAATCGGAGGTCAGAAAACGGCAGACTGAAAGTTGGAAGGAGTTCTGTCAGAAACAAGATAGAGAAAACGTCTGGGAGGGAATCTATAGGGTCTTGAAGAATACATCGAAGAGACAGGAAGACCTGCCGCTGGTGTGGGAGGGGAAGCAGCAAGGTCAGAAGGAATCGGCGAAAATACTAGCGGAAGCGTTCTATCCGGAGGACATAGAGGAAGAAGATAGCTCAGACCATGCGCGGATCAGAGCTCTTGCGAGCCGGATAAATGACCGTGGCCATAATGAAACCTATGACCCGGCATTTACTACGGAGGAACTCAGATTCGCGACGGAGAGTTTCAATCCCAAAAAAGCGCCCGGGATAGATGGCTTCACAGCCGACATATGCCAGCGGGCAATCCTAAGGGACCTAGAGCTGCACCTGGCGCTCTATAACAAATGCTGGCAACTAGAGCATTTCCCCACAACATGGAAAGAGGCAGTAGTAGTGGTACTCAGGAAACCGGGGAAGGACGACTACACCAGCCCCAAGTCCTATAGGCCGATCGGACTACTACCGGTGATGGGCAAAATACTAGAGAAGATGATAGTTAGAAGGCTAGTTTGGCACTTAGCACCCCGCATGAGCCCCCGCCAGTATGGCTTTATACCGCAGCGCAGCACCGAGGACTCCCTGTATGACCTGATGGCCCATGTGAGGAGCAAACTCCAAGAGAGGAAGCTCATCACAATGGTTTCACTGGACATAGAGGGAGCCTTTGATGGTGTGTGGTGGCCAGCTATCAAGATCAGACTGGCGGAAGAGAGGTGCCCCGCGAATCTCCGAAGGATGATGGCCAGCTACTTACAAGATCGTAAGGTCAGGGTAAGGTATGCCGGCCAAGAGTTCGTGAAGAGTACCACAAAAGGGTGTGTTCAAGGGTCGATAGGCGGTCCTATTATGTGGAATCTTCTGTTAGACCCACTGCTGAAGAGTCTCACCCAGAGGGGAGACTATTGTCAAGCCTTTGCGGACGACGTGGTCCTCGTCTTCTCTGGTGACACGGCCCTGGAAATCCAGAGACAAGGCAATGCCGCCCTCGAACACGTTCGGGAGTGGGGTGTCATGAACAGGCTCAGGTTTGCGCCACACAAAACCTGTGCAATGGTAATTACCAGAAAGCTTGTGCATGACACACCGCACCTGACCATGGGAGGGGTCGACATTGCAATGTCAAAGGAGATAAAGATCCTGGGGCTAACGATAGACAGCAAGTTGACGTTCAATGCCCACACTGCAAACATTTGCAGGAAGGCATTGAACGTCTACAAGCAGTTGTCGAGAGCCACCAGGGTCAGCTGGGGTCTTCATCCGGAAGTCATCCACACGATATACACTGCCGCAGTGGAGCCAATCGTGTCTTACGCGGCAAGCGTGTGGGCACCAGCCACGGGCAAGATCTGTGTGCAAAAACACCTAAATATGGTGCAAAGAGTCTTCGCCCAAAAGATTTGCAAGGCTTACCGAACGGTATCCCTTAATGCTGCTCTTATATTAGCGGGGATAATCCCCCTTGATATAAGAGTAAGGGAAGCCGCGTCCTTGTACGAGGCGAAGAGAGGTCTGCCCCAGCCAGTGCTTGGCGACAGAGAAGTGGAGACGCAACAGGCGTACGCCACCAAGCCACACCCGGCAAAACATATGAGCCTTAGGTTCCTCTGTCTGACAAGCCAAGATGACATAGAGAGACACGTGGACAGTGCAGTACAAATATTTACGGACGGGAGCAAAATTGAGGGCAAGGTTGGAGCCTCGGTATCAGTATGGAATGCCGAGCTCGAAACCAAAGCCCTCAAGCTCAAACTGGCGCCATACTGCACTGTCTACCAAGCAGAGCTGCTGGCTATATGTCGAGCCACGAAGGTGGCATTGGAAGGAAGGGAGCCCAAGTATGCCATTATCAGTGACTCCAGAGCGGCCCTCGAGACAGTCACAAATAACGACTCTCTCCACCCACTTGCTGTTGAAGCCAGGAGCAACATCTCCGACACCAAAATTCAGAATAGGGACATATCCCTATACTGGATTAAAGCTCATGCCGGGATCAAAGGGAACGAGAGAGCCGACCAACTGGCTAAAGAGGCCGCTCTCCACACAAAAATAAAGCCGCATTACGACAAGAGCCCGGTCTCATTCATCAAGCGATTCATACGAAAGGAATCGCTTGATGAATGGAACCAAAGATACCGATTAGGACGGGTTGCCGCGGTAACCAAAATGTTCTTCCCAGACGCCATAGAAGCCCACACGATCATCAAAAAACTGGCCATGGATAGCGTGCTCACACAAGTGCTGACAGGTCACGGTGGGTTCTCTGAGTACCTGAATCGCTTCCGATGCAAGGATAACCCATCGTGCATCTGCCAGCCAAACACACCCGAAAGCATAGCTCACATTTTAACCGAATGCCCCGTCCATGCCCTAAAACGCTTCAATACAGAAAACAAGACAGGAAAAAGCGTGATAGTTGGTAACTTCAAAGAACTAATGTCGGATAATAAAACAAGAAACGATTTCCTCGATTTCGCTACGGAAATTGCAAAAATAGTTATTAAAAGGAATAAATAGGTAATAAATATGTGCTATATATATATATATTGATAGAGAATATATTGTTTAGCATATTGTAAAGTAATAAAAGGTGTAGAATGAATAAGATGTACATGTAAATAAGGCAATAGATGTAAGAAATAGAAATACTAAAAATGTTAATATTATAAGAACAAATGTAAACCCCAGGCTATATCTCTAGATAAAAATTGTATAAACAGTGTAACAATAATGTATAAGAAAGTATAATGTATAAGCTAATGATAAGATACATATAAAATAAGTATAAATAAAAACATGTAACTAAGATATATTAAGATAGACTAAGATAATAAACTAGCTATAAAGCCATAAATAAATAAACTGTAATAGAAGATATAAGATAAATAAGGTCTCTCACAGTGTGAGAGGAGTAGCTCGCGGGACGGGCCGACAGCGCCCGGACATTATAAAAAAAAAAAAAAAAAAAAAAAAAAAAAAAAAAAAAAAAAAAAAAAAGAGGAAGGAAGGAAGAAAGAAGCAACAGTGGTAGTGCTGAAGAAACCCGGCAAGGAGAGCTATACCACCCCGAAGGCATATAGGCCGATTGGACTTTTGCCAATCCTAGGAAAAATCCTCGAGAGGATGCTGGTGGCCCGACTCAAGTTTCATCTGATGCCAGGGATTAGTACTCGCCAATACGGGTTCATGCCACAGAGGAGCACCGAAGACTCCCTCTACAACTTAATGAAGCACATCCGCAGTAAACTGCAACAAAAGAAAATTGTTACACTGGTGTCTTTGGATATAGAGGGAGCCTTTGATAGCGCCTGGTGGCCAGCTATAAGGACCCGTCTGGCTGAGGAAAAGTGCCCAACAAACTTGAGGAGGATCATGGACAGCTATCTCGAGGACAGAAAAGTGAGGGTAAGATACGCCGGCGAAGAACACGTAAGAAGCACGAGTAAGGGGTGTGTTCAGGGCTCCATCGCGGGACCAATCCTTTGGAATCTCCTACTGGATCCACTCCTGAAAAGTCTGGATGAAAGGGGGGACCACTGCCAGGCATTTGCGGATGACGTGGTATTGGTCTTTGACGGCGAAACAGCACAAGAAATCGAAGGACGTGCCAATGCCGCTCTCGAGCATGTTCGGGCGTGGGGTGTACAAAATAAATTGAAATTCGCGCCGCAAAAAACTAGCGCAATGGTTATTACAAGAAAGCTAAAGTTTGACACCCCACGGCTGAG
The DNA here is from genome assembly GCA_963555595.1 of Tethea ocularis. Lineage (NCBI taxonomy): Eukaryota > Metazoa > Arthropoda > Insecta > Lepidoptera > Drepanidae > Tethea > Tethea ocularis. Next base: position 101,195 of record OY741968.1, read on the forward strand.
CATGGGCGGGATCGGCATCGTCATGTCCAAAGAAGTAAAAATGCTTGGCGTTATTATTGACGAAAAATTAACGTTTAATGCGCATGTGTCAAGTGTCTGTAGAAAGGCGGTGGGAATCTACAAACAGTTGACCAGGGCGGCCAAAGCCAGCTGGGGACTAAACCCAGAAGTCATCCGGGTAATATACGTGGCAACCATAGAGCCTGTCATCCTGTACGCCGCCAGCATATGGGCGTCGGCCGCAAGCAAGCTGGGAATCATCAAGCAGTTAGGAGTGGTACAGCGCGGAATCGCCCTAAGACTGTGCAAAGCCTACCGCACGGTCTCCTTGAACTCAGCACTGGCGCTGGCTGGGATACTTCCTCTTGACCTCCGAGTCCGAGAGGCAGCCACGTTATACGAGGCTAAGAGGGGAGTGCCTCAGCCAGCCCTGGGGGGCGGGGAGATCGAGCGGATGGTGTCAGCAATCGCAACTCCACATCCTGCGGAGCGAAAAGACATAGAAGTCAAAAGCCTGGTAAACTATGAACAACTCAACGCACATAGTGAGTATGAAATACGCATCTTTACAGATGGGAGCAAGATTGAGGGAAGGGTTGGTGCTGCGCTATCAGTATGGAATAGCGAGCGCGAAACCAAGGCCCTCAAACTTGCTCTATCTAGTTACTGTACAGTATACCAGGCTAAGTTGTTGGCGATCTGCAGAGCAACAAAGGAGGTCCTCAAGCACGAGGCGGCAACGTTTGGTATCTATAGTGACTCCATGGCAGCATTACAAACGGTCAAAAACCACAATTGCCTCCACCCCCTAGCTGTATCTACAAGAGATAACTTAAAAACTGCATCTCTCCGGAACAAAGTTATACACCTTTTCTGGATAAAGGCACATGCAGGGCTGGAGGGCAATGAAAGAGCCGATGAATTGGCAAAAGAGGCTGCCCTGAGATCCAAACGGAAGCCGGATTATGACTTATGCCCAGTATCACACATGAAACGTACTGTTATGAGTCTCTTTGGGAATTGGTTTTTAAAAAAAAAGATATAAGTATTAGGGTTTAAGGCAGCCGTCTAGCGCGGTTGGATTATGGATGGAGACTGAACGGATAGGATGGATGAGTGTGCATGGTGCTACGGCTATGAAATGCTGAGTGGACAGGAATGGGCTGGAGTATGCAATACAGGGTGCTATAATAATATATAACACCTCCCTGGGGTAGACTAAACTTCGGGGTTGAAATTTCGGAGTTTAGGAAGAGGCTTTACGTATTGGTTCTGATACTTGGTGATGGGACAGGTTCTGAATTTGGTTGGCGTTTACAAATTTTGATAGGGATGACAGGCTCGGGGTTTGGTATTTGATCTACAGGCGGATTTACTGGAACAGATTGGGAAAAGGTGATGAAGTGACGGGATAGACGGCTGTGAGATTTAATGTATATAAACAATTTAAAAATACAAAAGAATAGGATAAAACAAATAATAATAATTAATACTATAGAATAATGACTCTCGTATTTTATAATCTGATGCTGGTTAATAATTTTATTTGCTTCGTCTGACAATGATTTTAATTTTGATTTTGTTTCAATAGTGAATGCGTCTAAATCAAAGTTCTGTATTTTAGTACGAGGTTCATTATTTATTTCTAATTTAAATTTATCTAGGGTACAACAAGAATCTTGTATTATATTAAAATCAGAATGGGTTATAGAAACATTAATTTTGATATTATTGAATTTAGGTATCAGTTTGGTACTCTTACAGTATGCAAAGCAATTGTTTGGGATATCTAAAATTCCCGTACCGATAATATTTATTACTATGCTTTTGTGATTCGGGCATTCTATATATAATTTATTACTCTGAGATTGGACATATATCCAATTACTATTATAAAGTGGTTTCCATAAATCTATGTTTCCGTAAATGAAGTCAGTTATACACTGCACTGGTAGGGTACTTATCACGTTCGAGATCAATTCACTTTCACAACTGGGGTTTGCACTGGTAGGGAACACGGTCATGACGTCACAGATATATTCGCGGGATGTTATCGCTCTGCATTCTTTCAGTGATTCGAGGTTACAGTATTCAGATTTGTCTTTGGTCATTGCGATATATTTACTGCTAGGAATGATAAAACTAAATGAATTCGGTTTTACACTATTATGTGGAGTTGGTAATGCTATACTATGAAACAAATTAAAGTCCTTAGGGGATACTAAAGGTATTCTTAATATAAAGACAATTTTGTTATTCAAGCTGTAACAAATAACATTGGAGATGTTCATCAAAATATAAATGTTACTTAATTCTAAGCTAACAGGCAATTTTAGATCTACAGGTATGTGTCTGTAGTTATCGACAAGCTCTTGGTATAATTGTGTGGGAGGCAATACGGCCGGGTGGAGGATGTTTTGACTACTGAACATGATAGCGTTTGTTATGTCTTCCAATTGAAATGATAAGGTGAGTATGGAAGCTTCTAATGAATTTAAAATTGAATTAATTTTGGCCTTTATATATAGATCGTTAGAAATAATTGAAAAATTTTGTAATTTCACCGTGAGGTTGTCGATAGCTTCATTAAGCATGGCTTCATTAATTTTGATAGTATGTAAAGTACTATTAAATTTAGACAAAACAGAAGTTGTGACCAAAATATTTTCTTTTATTAATGAACCCAGACTTTTCCCATTATCTTGGATAGTTTGTATGGCATTATCGTATCTGATAGCATCGTCCTCGTCCAGGGTCCCAAAGATAGTTTTAGATAAGGTACCAATACCACCTATCCATGCGCCTCGTTTAAATCTGTTGTTATTTACTAGGTGATTGATGGAAGAGTATTCAGAGACAATATCGTTATACCTGACTGTGAGTGGTTCTAATACGTTATGACATTCTAGATAGCTTGGGTTTTCAACCTGGATTTGGCTGCATATGAAGCGGATTGTACCTAATATAGAGTTAATGTTTTCAATATGAGGTCCAATATAGGAAATATCAAATGGGGCAACTATATCTAAATGGCCAATATTAATCTTAAGTTCACCAATTGGATCAAAGTAAATACCGGAACTTGAGTTGATTGGTTGAACATATTCTTGTTGACCTTGGGCCAGTACGCTGTAATGAAAGAAATAGCTAAATTACTTCTAAGCCGGACTACTCTAAATATAAAACTATTCCTATTTAAGTGTGCACTCATAAAGTTTTGAGTTTCTACCTATATATCTACATTTACCTATATTGATCATAAAATAAATGATAATAAAAAAAAATAAAATAAAGTAATAATGTTGAATAATTGTTATAGACAACATTTAATAAACTTAAAATATACCTACAGTACCTATGACGTATAAAATTACGATATAGGTACTAGGTGTACAACCTGGAAGTTGTTGGAGGAGGCCTATATCCGCCAGGGGTTTTAACTTAATAAAGTAATTAAAATTATAACATATGTTATATAAAATGTATTATTTATATAATTATTAATATACTAGATGCGAGGTTCGCCATGGATTTCTACATGTTTGACTTCGTCATAATGGTGTTTTACATGTCGTCTATTGATGAGTAATGACAGGGTGTGATTTCCATGTAATTTGACAATCTTGTATGGGCCCTTCCATACGGGTGATAAGGCCTTTCGAAGTCTTAGGTGGTTTTTTAATAGGACATAATCGCCTACTTTGTATTCGACTGGGCGAGTACGTGAGTCGTAATAAGTTTTGGAGTTTGTTTTCGATTTATGAATACATTCTAAAGCTTTATCGCGTGCATGTTTCAAGCGATGTTGTAGGAGTTTTACATATTCAGGATATGTAGTATTCGAGGAATCGTTATAAATCGAGTCTGGGATATTAGGCTTGTGTCCGAATAATAGCTCGTATGGTGAATAATGAGTAGTCGAATGTATTGCGGTATTGTAAGCTAACATGGAAGTATATACATATTGAGGCCAGTTATCTTGATTCTCGTTAACATATGACTTAAGATATTCCTTAAGGGTGGAGTGTGACCTTTCTAAGGCTCCTTGCGTCTGCGGATGGTATGGTGATGACCATAACTGTTTAATCTTTAGGAAATCGCAAGTTCTTTTGAAAACTTCCGCTGTGAAGTTTGTACCTTGATCGGTTAGAATATGTTTGGGAATTCCGAATAAGGATATGAAATGGAGCAAACAGTCACTTGTTTCTGCCGCTGTGTTACTTCGAATGGGATATGCTAATGAAAATTTAGTCAGGTCATCTTGCATAGTAAGGATATACTTTAATTTGGCTGAGCCGGATTCGGGAAGAGGTCCTACGATATCAAGGGCTAGTCTTTCGAATGGTGATGTTGAAGTGGATGTTATTACCATCGGCGCTCTGTTTATTTTTCGCAAGGCTTTATTAGTTTGGCAGGACGGGCATTTTTTTACATAGTTTTCTACGTCACTACCCATATTCTTCCAGAAGAATCTTTCCTTGATGCGGCTTAACATTCTCGTGGACCCTAGATGTCCGGCGATTGGGATATCATGATTTTCTTTAAGAATTTTGGGGATTTCACTTAGTGAAGGATATATGATATTATTATGATAAACGTGGATTCCTATATTATTATCTTCAAACAAATAGGCTAACATGTTGTAAATTTTCGCAAACGAATGTTTATCAAAAGGATTTCTAAAATCTGATGTGCTGATTTCATTTACTGTGGGATATGACATAATTATTTCATCACGTGCATATTTTAGGGATTTAAATATGTCAGGGTATGAGTGATCGCCAAAGTGGTGCACTTTTGTAAACAAAAAAAGGTAAGTTTTATTTTGAATTGTAAGAGGTAAACATGTGTGTAATGTTCTTTCTAATTTTAGGAATTCATCGCGTTCGGGGCTTGGACAATTACCAAGTACTTCTTGAACATAGGGCATGGATTCATCCATGTCTAATGAGGTAGGTATTATTATTACCTTTTGTGTTCCTTTTAATAAGTTTTCGTTATGTTCTGTTATAGTAGTATTATATAATTTGGTAGTTGATTTTAGGAATCTGGTATAAGTTTCATCTGGTATCGGTAGATTTTCAGGTGTTGACGATGGAGTTTCTGGATTTAGGTAAGGGGATGCAGGTAAGTTTTCAGGTACTGGATTAGGAGTTTCTGGATTTGGGTAAGTAGATACAGGTAAGATTTCAGGTACTGGAGTAAGAGTTTCTGGATTTGGATAAGTGGATGCAGGTAAGGTTTCAGGATTTTGCCAACTAGTTGAAGGTTGGGGTTCTAGCTCTAAACGTGGTTCAATTGGTGTTGAGAGAGGATCTACGGGAATAGGAAGATTCAAAGGGCTGAAGCCAAAATCTTTATCATCAATCGGGCTAAAATCTATTCGTATCCATTCATCGAGGGTTTCTTGAGGAATTTCAGGTAAGGATGATTCCTGTGGGAGTTCATTATTGGGATTGGTATCATTTGGATTTGGATTCAAATTATCTTTATTTTCAGGGTATACAGGATTAACTGGATATCTAGAAAGAGCGTCAGCGGCAGAATTCAGTCTTCCTTTTCGGTATACGATTTCGTATTCATACTCTTCTAGCTTTAGCCGCCAGCGTTGAAGTTTACTGCTAGGGTCTTTGTGATTGAACAGCCATTTTAGAGGTCTGTGATCAGTTACAATTTGGAATTTGTGTCCATAAAGATATGGACGGAAGGTTTTACAACCATATAGGATGGCTAACAACTCCTTTTCGGTTGTGCTATAGTTGGATTCGCTCTTATTTAGGGTACGTGACGCGAAGGCCACGGGTTGGTCTTTACCAACAGTTCCTTGCGATAGCACGGCGCCAACGGCATAGTTAGAGGCATCGCAGGTAAGGATGAAGGGTTGAGAGAAATCAGGATAAATGAGTAATGGAGCTGATGTTAGTTTATGTTTCAGGGTTTCGAAAGCGAGTTGCTGTTGATTTTCCCATTTAAATGTTACGTCCTTTTTCAAAAGGCTCGTAAGGGCTTTTGCGGTTTTGGAAAAATCAGGGATAAAGCGGCGGTAGTAGGAAACTAAACCAAGGAATGATTTAATATCTTTAGGGGATTTTGGAATTGGAAATTCAGTGACGGCTTTTATTTTGTCTGGATTTGGCTTAACGCCTTGTTCAGTAATTACATGACCAAGATAACAGACTTCACGTCGTAGAAACTCGCATTTATCGGGCTGTAATTTCAGGTTGAAATCTCGGATTCTTTGGAAAATCGACCTGAGGTTTATAATATGGCTAGGGAGATCGAAAGCGTAACAAACAACGTCGTCTAAGTAAACAAAGCATCGGATGCCTTGGAGTCCGGATAGGGCAGAATTCATTAATCTTTGAAACGTGGAAGGGGCATTTTTAAGCCCAAATGGCATTCTCAGGAATTGGAAATGTCCTTCCGGGACGTTGAAGGCTGTTTTGGCTTTATCAGCTTCATTTAAAAGAATTTGATGAAAACCGGATGCTAGATCCAAGGTTGAGAAATATTTACTATGGCCAAGTTGATCTAAGATTTCTGTGATCTGTGGTATGGGATAAGTGTCACCGATAGTGACATCATTGAGTTTCCTGTAGTCAATAACGACTCGCCATTTTTGAGTGTTAGAAGCATCTAGTTTTTTTGGAACAACCCATATGGGTGACGACCAAGGGGAATCTGAAGGCTCTACAATATTTTGTTGTAACATCTTGTCAATTTGGTTACGGACCTCTGCTTTATGTACTTCGGGAAATCGGTAAGTCTTAGTATGGATTGGTATATCTGTTGTTGTTTTTATATCATGTTTCAGGGCGTTTGTGTGGGTAAGATTTTCTCCAGGAAGATGAAAAATATCTGAAAATTCAGAACATAACTGTAGAAGAGCATCTTTTTCTTCACTATTCAGGTGTGAGACACGTAATTGTTTTAGGACTTCCTTTGTTCTTGTAACATTATTTGTTGTAGTTGTAGCGCGTATATGATTAACAACATCAGAAGGATCTTCTTGGAATTTTGATGGATCAATCGGGATAAGTTTTAAATTAAGATTTGATTTTAATGTTAATGGTTTTTCCGAAGTATTTACTACAGATATATTTATCCTATTATTTTCTTTGACCCGTGCTATACAGTTTGCTATCAAAAGATTCTTGGACAGTTTATGATCAAGTATTAATCCTTCTTTTATTTCAGGGTTTCGGACGGAACATTCTATAACGGTTTCGGTTCTTGCAGGTATCAAATATGCAGGATCATGAAAATGTAACTTCAATGATGATTTACCAATATAAAGGGAATTGTTCGTGTAATCTATATTACAGCTGTATGCATTTAGCATATCGGATCCTATAATGCCATCATATGGTAAGTGTATTTTATCAATGACGTGAAATTGATGCGATATGTTGGATTTTGGTAATCTTAGTTTTAATTGGAAGTGACCTCGGGTTTTGATAGCTTCTTCTGATGAATCAATACCTTTCAATTGTATTGTTTCTCTTACAAGCTTTGGATGTCTTTCTATACAGGAATGTTTTAATAGGCTCACAGAAGATCCTGAGTCTACGAGCAGGATTAAAGGGATGTCTGACACGGGAGAATCAACGAGGACATGGGGTAATAACGTTATAGAAGGATTATTTGTAATTTCGAAAACGTTGGATTTGGAAGTCGGAGGCAGTTTTTCATTCTGCGCGGATACAGTGGGTTTTGGCAGAGTAACACCTTTGTGTTGTTGCATGGATGCAGTGGATTTTGACAGACCAACATCTTTATGTTGCTGCACGGATACAGTGGACTTTGACAGACTAACATCGTTATGTCGCTGCACGGATACAGTGGATTTTGGCAGACTAACGTCCTTACGTTGCTGCACGGATACAGTGGATTTTGGCAGACTAACATCGTTATGTTGCTGCACGGATACAGTGGATTTTGGCAGACTAACATCGTTGCGTTGCTGCACGGATACAGTGGATTTTGGCAGACTAACATCTTTACGTTGCTGCACGGATACAGTGGATTTTGGCAGACTAACATCGTTGCGTTGCTGCACGGATGCAGTGGATTTTGACAGACTATCATGTAGCGATGTCTGTGAAGATTTTGACGATTTGGTTTTAGGGATTTGATTATGGGCATCGATTTTTAAATTACTAAGTCCCGTACGACCCCGGGACGAGACGTTTAATCGTTTTTTGTTTCAGCATCAACGGTATCATAACCTTCTTCTTCAACCGAATCAATTGGATGTTCTTCATCATGGCTTCCAGTAGTAAAATGGATGCGTTGAGTTGACCTCGATTGATTGTCAAACTTATAGCGGTTATTGTTATATTCGCGTTTGCGACATTGTTCCAGAGTATGTCCTGGTGTTTTGCAATATCTGCAGATTGGTGTGGAAGAATCATTATTATCGGTATACCGATTTGGATTGAAATTTGGTTTAGGCCTAAATTGATTCGAGTTTGAGGAGAACTGTTGGTTCTGGCTACGACGCATAGGTTGATAGTTTGACCTTGCTGCGTTAGGTTTTTCTGAGTGTGTGCTAGACAGGCTTTGTTTAAAAAGAGAATGTTGGATTTTCTCCTCAGAAATAGCGATGTTTACGGCTTCATTGAGAGTCTTAGGTGACTTACATCTAACGATGTTGGATAAACGGGGTGTCAATCCCATTTGGAAATGATGGAGGGCTAATTCCTCCATGGCTGCTGTGCGTCCTACCATTTCCTTATTTTTATGGCCATGCGAAATGGATATCTCGGTTAGTAACTGGGAAAGGCATGTATCTATCCTTAAAGCGTACTGGCTCACAGATTCGTTTGGTTGCTGTTTACATTCTTGTAGGTCAGTAAGCAAGTGGGCATAATGTTTCCTTTCACTAAATTGGGTTTTGAGGAATTCTTTAAGTTGAAGCCAATTGGTGAATTCTTTTACAGAGCAAGCAGTTTGTGCCTTGCCTTGTAGTTGGCAAAGAATATATTTGAAAATTATGTCTTTCTGAAGATCTGATGCTAACTCATAGGCGTTATTACAGTTTACCAAAAAGGAGTTCAGAGTTTCCCTACCCCCATCGTAGGGTTTGATGAATTTTAATAAGGTGGATAGATCTAATTCTACTTTGACGACAGGCTGTGTTTTCTTTTTAGCGAGCGACCTAGTAGTAGGTGCAGAAGGTGGAGGTAAGAACCCGTCATCGTCAGTATCTGTGACGGCGGTTTCGGGTTTTGGACTTAGGGCTCTACTCTCAGACATTTTACACTATAATGAAGGACCAGTGAAATTCACAATAACAATCTTAATTCACACAGTTATATATGTTAAAAAAAAAACACATATGATAACAATCACAAAATTATGTTAATTAATAAGACAAAAGTTTGGGATTCGCAATGACCAAATGGGTTTAGATATAATTCACTTACTTGAGTGTGAACAGAGCGATAACAGTGGCTATCATTTCTTCGAAATGCAGGGCTCAGTATCGTAGATAATATCGTAGGTATATGCGTCGGATATATGACGCCAGGCCGGCTACAGCACGGGCAGGTGCGCAGCAGTGGGCCTTCCGGGAGCTCGGCTTACAGGCTCAGGTGAACAGGGCTCACGAATCACGGTGCACTATTAACACCGGTTTATGGAATCGGCACTATTCGGCACTATTTGGCACTCGCGATTCACTAAAACACTCACTCGCGTTTCGTGATTTCAGGGAAAACTGGGAGACGGTACCGGGGATTCTTAATTTACAATCCCTTTACGCTGCCACCAAAATGTTATGAGTCTCTTTGGGAATTGGTTTTTAAAAAAAAAGATATAAGTATTAGGGTTTAAGGCAGCCGTCTAGCGCGGTTGGATTATGGATGGAGACTGAACGGATAGGATGGATGAGTGTGCATGGTGCTACGGCTATGAAATGCTGAGTGGACAGGAATGGGCTGGAGTATGCAATACAGGGTGCTATAATAATATATAACAGTACCATTCGTTCGGTAACCATCGAGGAGTGGAACAAGAGGTACATAACTGGCGAAACCGCGTCGATTACAAAACTGTTTCTCCCGGATGCGATGGCGGCGTACAGGATGATGAGGAAGATAAAAGTGACGTATATAAGAACACAGATCATGACGGGGCACGGTGGGTTCTCGGAATACTTGAATCGGTTCAAGTGTAAAGAGAGCCCATCGTGCATTTGTGATCCTGAAAAACACGAAACGGTGCCACATATATTGCTAGAGTGTCCCATATTCGGCAAAGAACGCTTTGAGGTAGAGCAAATGTTAGATGCAAAATTAGAAAGAGAAAATATAAACAAAATAATGTTAGGTAAGAATAGAGAAACATTTCTCAATTACTGCCAAAAACTTGCAGAGAAGGTAATAAAAAGAAACAAAACTGTATAAAATAACCATGTAATCATGATATAATAAGTATATTATCGATTAGCATAGTAAATAAGAGGTGAATAAAAATTTAAGAGTAGCAGTAATGTAAAAGAAAACAGGAAAAAATATAGATATAAAAATGTATTAGGTAAAATAAGGTAAAAATAACTGTAAAATAGATCTAAGATATAATTATGTAATAGCTGTAAGACATGTTAATATAGTAAATAAATACTTGATGGAATGTATATTAAAATAAGTTGAACCTGGCGTAAGATTAAGAAATAAATATACCCTCCTTGTGTTGAAATCCCATATTAATAAAGTAAGACTAAGAATAGAAAAAACAAATAAATAAAGATATAGATATAAATAGATGTAGGTAAATAGGAATGGCAATCCCAGCCAAAATAAGGAAAATGGAAGATGATGAATGCAAGAAAGATATAGTATGTAGAATGAAAGTGCGAGAAGCATAGCTGCGAGAACTTGTATGGAAGAGAAAAAAGGCGTAGTAAACAATAGGCTCCGATTATGTTGGAGGTAGGAGAATAAAAGAAAAAAAAAAAAAAAAAAAACCTAACCTAACCTAACCTTTTTTTTTTTTTTTTTTTTTTTTTTTTTTTTGACAAGGTGGAAAATGCATTACGCATTCGACCCCCCGCCTTGGGAGCGGCGGGGAGGATATGTGGGACTCCCTCATCTCCCCTTCTCATTATGAGAAGGGGTAGAGAGGTTTACCCACTAAAAACCACCTTGGCGTACCCTCGCACTCCGGTTACTCGGGCACCGTGGAACCCGCTCTAAGCATTCTCCACGGTGCCCACCGGTCGCCCCGGCCTCTGCCAGGGCTTCCCGCGTCAATGGGGGGGATGGCCGAATACGCATGGCCACCCCCCAGACCGCCGAGTGACTTGTCACGGCAGGCGGAGGTCTCCCATCCTCCGCCCGCAGTCACTAAGGGTTAAGGCGCGCGGCAAACTGCCGCCGCCTCAACCCCGGCCGCCTACGCCGGAGGGGGTGCGCGAGAGGATCATCCTCGCGCCCCCGCTCCGCCTCCTCCTTCTGCGAGATAACAATCTCGCAGAAGGAGACCACTGCCTCCCAGGACCCCTCGCTGCTGAGCATCGCAGAGACGACGCTGTGCAGCGAGAGGTCCACCCGCTGGATCGCCCGTGCCATGAGGCCCCGCTCCGCATCCCAACGACTGCACACCTGCAAGGTGTGCTCTGCCGTGTCGTCGGGATCTCCGCACTAACCTAACCTAACCTAACCTAACCTAACCTAAGGGTTTGTTCCCGCAATTCAGTACCTGCAACCCAAGCTCTTCGGCCATGCCAGACAATGCTTCGCCACGATCGTCTACGGTGCTGCTCCCCCACCAAGTACTCTTAGCGTTGGCGTCCCCTCCAATTAAAGCTTTTCTTGGCTTGAGCTGACTAACTGCTGCAGTGATCTGGTCCAGGTATGGCCCTATGGGTTGGTCGGGCTCGAAGTAATACGAGACCGCGAGAACTTCCCAGGCGCTCGTCCGTAGTTTCACCACCACGATGTTATTTGTGGTGTATTTGGGGCACTGTTCAACATCGATTTCGTGGTCGAATACAACTATTGCCGCCTTCACAGTGCCTTCTCCACGGTCCGCGTTCTGGTAAGTCCTCGCGCCCCCGTACGACCCCATTGCCTTTAGATTACCCACATATGGTTCCTGAACCAGCGCGAAGGCTATCTTCCTTTTTGTTGCCTCGATCATGAGTTCTTGCGTTGCCAGCTTCTTCCTCTGGAGGTTAGCCTGCGCCGCTAAGTACTGTGTGGGGGCATCTCTATGTGTGTTGCTTGGGACCACCTCAGCAATATGCTACCGATGCTCTCGCTATCTCGTCCCATTTTCTCCTGACCGGGCATTCCATACTGAAGGCGCTATGGCTCACAGCAGTCATTTCCGCTCTAACACAGTTGCAACAGGACGGTGGTTCTCCAACCAGCCGGTCGGCGCATTCTGCTGCCATGTGCGGTCCACCGCAGTGTCCGCATTTTGTCACTGTATCTTTGCAGAACCGCCTGCTGTGGCCATAGCCCAGGCAGAGGGAACACTGTAGTAGCGGCGATTGGTCTTCGACCGTCACCCGCTTGAGATCTAGGTGGACTGATTTAGCGTCGGTTAGGCGCTGCCACACCTGGGGTGCCACCTGTACAACTGCGTGGCACCTGTGCGGGTTCCTTGTCTTCCGGCGGTACCTGACGAGCAGCCTCTGGTCTTTTGATGCTATATCGCCGAGGAGGTCTTTATTTTGGTTCCTCAAGGCTGTGACTATATCCTCATCAGTGTACGAGGAGGGGACTTCCCTAATGACAATCAGCGGGTCCTTATTCCCTACTTCCTCTACCTTTAGGTTACCGCCGGATTTTCTGATTTTTTCTGCCACCTTTCTGATCTCTTCCTTGCTTCGGCAGCCCACCACCACCTTCTGGTCCCTCGCTTTTCGGACCTTCTCTATTTGGAGGCCATCGTCCTTTGCCCTGACCGCTGCTCTTATTTTGCCCACTACGTCTTCGCTGGTGTCCTGTCCGTCTGAAGCGACCACTATAGAATGGATCTGCTCCTTTTTTCTTCTTGACGCCACTACAGTCCATGCGTTAGACTCTCTTGGCTCGATGGTCGGGGTGGGTGCAGCTTTCAGTTGGTCGGTCAGGTTCTGCGTGTGCTCCTTACACTCTGACAATAGCTTCCCGTGGTCTTTTATTATCTGCATGAGGTCGTCGATCTGCTTCCTATTTGGGGCGACTTCAGCGGGGGCGGGGTCCGTCCCTTTCTCCCTAATTTCCTCCGCCTCCGTCTGCGTCTCGTTTTCCCTTGTCTCCTTCTCACGTTCCTTACCCTCGTTCCTTCCGGTTTTCCCCTTTAAGTGCAAAAAAAAACCTAACCTAACCTTTTTTTTTTGTTTTTTTTTTTTTTGGTGACCCAGGGAAATCCTCATGGATACCCGACCTCTCCGGGGGGAGTGGCCAGGTTATGTCAGACTCTTACTGACTAAAACCCTGGGGTGTTCCTTCTCTCGCCGTTTTGCGGGGCTGCAGGCCTCCTCACTGCCAACCATGGCCCTTAAAAGGGCCGGCAGCGAGAGGTCACCTCCTACTGTGCGCATCTTCCCTCCAGTGGGCGATCTCCCGCGGGTGCGGACGGCCCCCGCCTCGGATCTCCTCCTTGACCATCCTGAGCGCCATGGCGCGCTGCGGGCGACGCAGCACGGCCAGATTACGGGCGCTCAGGGCCCCCGCCCATATTGGCGCCCCGTAGAGCGCCATGGAGCGCACCACACCGCTGTAGAGGCGTCGGCACGCCCGTCTCGGCCCACCCACGTTTGGCAGAATCCGCCCCAGGGCTCCGGCAGTGGCCATTAACTTTGGGGCCAACCGCCGGAAATGCTCCTCGAACCTCCATTGGCCGTCGAGAACGAGTCCAAGATACTTCATCGAGGACCCGACGGCGATGGAGGTTCCACCCACCACGATGGCAGCTCCCGGCGGTGGCCCACGTCAGGGCCCGTGAAATACCAGGGCCTCCGACTTGTCGAGGGCCACTCCCGCCGTGGCGAGGAGGGACGCCTCTCTGTAGGTGCTGCCGCGGGCCGTCACCAGGGTATCGTCAGCGTAGCAGGTGACGCCGACCCCCGGCAACGTGGCCCCGCGCAGCACCCAGTCGTATCCGATGTTCCACAGGAGCGGACCAAGAACCGATCCCTGTGGAACACCGCACGCCATGTCCCTCCTCCCGGAGCCGTGCTTCGTCGGGAAGACAACAGCTCTCCCGACGAAGTAGTGGGCCACGACCTTCTGGAGGTACTGCGGCACCCCATGGTACCGCAGTCCCCACAACACCGCCTCCCAGGGCAGCGTGTTAAAGGCGTTACGGATGTCGAGCGACACCGCAAACAACACGCCGCCCCGGGACGTCGCCTCCTCGGCGAGCTCCCGCACCCGCGCTATCGCGTCCAGGGTTGACCGGCCGCGGCGAAAACCGAACTGCACATCGGCTAAGCCCGGATCCATGCACTCGACGAGGCGAGCCGCGATCACGCGCTCAAAGAGCTTGCTCACCTCGTCGAGTAACACGATCGGCCGATACGCCGACGGCTGTCCGGCCGGGCGCCCGTCCTTGTGGATCAGGACGAGCTTGCCCGTCTTCCACCGCTGTGGGAAACGACCCTGCCGCAAGCACACGGAGAATAGGGATCTCACCCTTCCTCCCAACTCGCCCAGCGCGATCACTAGGACGGTCCCCGGCACGCCGTCCGGGCCCGGGGCGGTCCTCTTCGACCGGAGTCTTAAAACGGCCGCCCCGAATTCACCCTCCGACACTTCCGGTACCGGGGTTTCGTCCTCGGAATCTCGCGCCGGGACTTCGGCCGTCGGTGGCACCCATTCTTCCCTTGAAGGGAAGAGGGTGCGGACCACGTCACCCAGGAAGGCTTCCTCCAGGGTGCTGGTCAGGGGGGGGGCCTAGGGCCGCAGTTTTTGGCGTACGGCCTTGTAAGGCCTGCCCCAAGGGTCATCCTCGAGGATTTTGAGCCATTCCTCCCACGCCGCATCCTTGGCGCGCGCGATCGCCACTTGCAGGCTCTCGCACTCGCTTCTATAGGCGGCGTAGGAGTCACTTTCCTCCTGGGTGTCACGGACCCGTCTCCTCCTGCATCGGGTGTAACGGCGGCCCTCTCCCTGTCCAGCCTCCTGAGAACCCAGCGGGGGCCGTCCGCCCCACGGGGCCGGGCATCTCTCGGTGGGTCAGGGGGGAGCGCGGAGACATCGAATCGGATGTAACGATGATCCGATAGTGTCTCCACGCCCACAACCACTCTCCAGCCTTGGACACGGCGCACCAGGGCGGCAGACGCAAAAATCACGTCTACGATCGAGCCGCCCTGTTGCCGCACGCACGTGTCCTCCGACCCCGTGTTGAGCACGGCCAGGCCCATGGAGACCGCCCACTCCTCCAATATCTCCCCCCGTGCATCCGACGCCGGGGAACCCCACGCGGTAGATTTCGCGTTGAAGTCCCCGGCTACAAGCACGGGGTAGGGGGCAATCTGCCCAACCAGTGTGCCGACCTCGACTAGGAACTGCTCGAAGTCGGCAAGAATCCGGTTGGGCGAGAAGTACACCCCTATTACTGCAATGTCGCCCACTACTGCCAGCACACAACACCGACCCCTCACCACCCGTTCGATGGGCGGGGCGCCAGTGGCAGTCGGGGCGACAATGGCCACCAAACCCTCTCGGTCTCCGACCCAGTCATCCCGGGCGGGGATGAAATAGGGCTCGGCGACCACGGCCACCTTTATTCTCCACTCTACCAGGGTCTGGGCTAGTAGGTCCTGAGCTCTGGCAGAGTGGTTAACATTGGCCTGCAGTAAGGAGAGACGCATTTATTGGGCGGTCTCCTTTTGTCCGCCGCAAGCGGTGGCCTCACCCTGGGCTCTGGGAGGAGGCGGTCCTCGATGCCGGCAAACCTCGCGTTAAGCATATTGCCAAATTGACGCGAGGTCTCCGCCAGCATCTCCATTAGCGTGGAGTCGGCCGGCACTTGTGTGGGTTGGCTCCGCAGCTCAGCCACTTCTTGCCGAAGGCTCACCAACTGTGCAGAGAGCAGCTGGTTTGCGGCCTCCAGCTTGGCCACCTCCTCTGTTATAGTGCGGATTTTAATGCCGCCTGTCGCCTCCTTGATGGTGGAAGCCGCATCCTTAAGCGCCTTCACCGACGTCCCCTTGAGGTTGCGGGACGTCGTGGCTACGGTTTCCACCATCGACGCTGCATCCATAACCAACTGGTACAGTGCTGCCGTTGTCTCCTGGGCCACTTCACTGGGCGTGGGCGGGTTAAGTCCGCGGCGGCAGTCATGTTTCGACTGCCGGAACGCTCGCGCCACTTCCGCCACTCCTTCTTCGGCTTCCAGGCGAAGCTCTTCTGCCCTCATAGCGTTGAGCTCCGCCTTGGCCTTTGCGAGGCCCGAGTATTCACCCGTTGTGGGCGGGCGGCCTCGCCCCCTCTTCTCTTTGTGAGCTGCA
The DNA here is from genome assembly GCA_963555595.1 of Tethea ocularis. NCBI lineage: Eukaryota > Metazoa > Arthropoda > Insecta > Lepidoptera > Drepanidae > Tethea > Tethea ocularis. The sequence continues at coordinate 117,648 of OY741968.1, forward strand.
CCTTTGGGCAGCTCCATCTTCCCCTCTTCTGCAGCGGGCCTTTTGGCAGCCCGCCGTCCCTCTTCATTGTCGGAGGACTCGGCTGAAGGGACCGTCACCAGACTGGTGAGGCTCGAGTCCGAGTCGGACTCCGACAGACGCGTCACACGCGATAAGTGCGCCAGATTCGGCACGCGTGACAGCCGCACTAACTGTACGCGAAGTTTGCGTGGCGGCAAACTTGCCTCGGCCACAACTTCCATCTCCTCCTCCTTTTTCGTCTCCTCACTCTCTCTTCTCACACCTTCCTCCATTTCGTCGGGGGAGAGAACGTCGGGGCGGGCGGGAACAGCCCCTCCAGCACTCTGCCGAGGAGGTCGGGCTCCATTGAATCCATGGGGGGGGAGGTGCGCAGCTTGTTGCGCACCATCTTATACGGCCGCCCCCACGGATCCCTGTCCAGGGTGGCCAAGAACGAGCAGTGTGCTTCGTCCTTAGCCACGGCGATCGCCACTATCAGGGCCCCCTTTGCCTCTTTGAGGGCCCTGTGGAGCCCTTCCTCCTCCTCCTCTGTGTGCCGCCTGCGCCTACAATGCTGGTAGGCGCGGCGGGCACAGTTGCTGGTGGTCCGCAGGGCCGCTATTTCTGCGGACCACCAGTACACCCTCTTGCGGGCGGACGGGCGTCCGGCCACTCCAGCGGTGGCGCAAGTAATGGGTGTGTAGTGTGTAGTCTCGCGCGTGTGCTGCGCCGTGTCCGCCACTCTAGCCACGCAGTGGTGGCACTCCTCTGTGGGCTCTCTACCCGCCACCCGGCACAGGTAGCCACCGAAGCAACCATGCCCTGTGAGCATCTGTGTCAGGTGCTCCCGTTCGAGCCATGCTGACAATATGGACCGAACGGCGGCCACCACCTCGTGGCTCACCTCGGGATCCTCGAGGCGGGCCTTCCACTTCCGGAGGAGATCGCGACGCGCATCATCCCTCACGCCACGCCCGTCTAGGCCCTCCCACGTTTGGCAGGATTTAACTTCCGAGCCGTACTTGTCGCTGCTGTTGGGACTGTGTGATGTGATCCGCCGGGGTCGCCTTTGTCGGAGTTGCCGCTGAGGCAGACGCGTCGCGCATATCGCGTATGCAGCATCGGCCGCTGTTGATCGTATTGAATGTGTTCAAAAGCGATACCTCAGACTTAGGGACGAGTCAGTTTTAGGGACAATTAACACCGGTCACTACGGTCCTATAGGGACAGATTGACCAAATATAGATTGGTTTCAGTTGAGAATCGTCGGAAGTGCAATGATTTATTAATCCTGTTTAAAATTATCAATTCCGTAGTTGACTCGCCTCATATTTTATCCCTTTTGAATTTTAATACAAATTATAAATTTCGTAATCCCAAAACTTTCTCTCTCCACGTTTACCGCAATAACACATCATTTTACAATCCACTATCTAGAATGTGTCGCTTGTACAATGAACTCGTCGACGAAATTACCACTGTCGACATTTTTAACAATAGGGTAGGTTTATTTAAAAATATTATTCGTGCTTTTTACTCATAATCTTAGTCTTAGTCAGCGTGTCTTAGTTTTTACGTAATGCTAATGTATGGGTACTTATCGTTTTTGATTGCGTGTTTATCTTTTGTTAGTGTTTATGTATTTAATACTTATATCACCTTTCTGTGTGTACATGTTTAGGATTACGACCTGATCGTCAACATTTTTTAGATTTAAGTTACATATATTTAATTGTCTGTAATCTGTTTTGTATACCAATAAAATAAAATAAATAAATAAACTATTTTTTTATTTACTGACGTCAAAGAGTATAGTGTTCTGAAGGTTATGCAAACAAAAGCTGAACATCGCGTATGTGCCCACATACGTAATTGTACGTAGGTTGTATATCTTGATTTGTTTAAAATATAGCCGTTCTGAACTTGAGAATTATTATAGGTGGTATTTTGTCTACGTGACTTGAAAATGATACTACGTAAAAACACAGAACGTGTAATGACAAAAAGAAACAAGTAAATAAGCATTCGGATTAACGCAAAATAAAATATTTTAATAAAGCATTAAATTTATTCCAGTTCCGATACCGATACTGATTAAAATACCGTTTCCTCTTTCAGATCCGGTTCCTATTCCTATTCCTATTCCTATTCCTATTCCTATTCCTATTCCTATTCCTATTCCTATTCCTATTCCTATTCCTATTCCTATTCCTATTCCTATACCTATTCCTATTCCTATTCCTATACCTATTCCTATTCCTATTCCTATTCCTATTCCTATTCCTATTCCTATTCCTATTCCTATTCCTATTCCTATTCCTATTCCTATTCCTATTCCTATTCCTATTCCTATTCCTATTCCTATTCCTATTCCTATTCCTATTCCTATTCCTATTCCTATACCTATTCCTATTCCTATTCCTATACCTATTCCTATTCCTAGACTTAGAGGAGGTTCTCAATTCATTTTTTATGTATGTGCCCCGAGCGCGAGGAGGCGACTTATTTATAATATAATTTATCTTGATTTATTTAAAATATAGCCATCCTGAACTTAGAAGTGACGTTGCGTTTTTTGAGTTTTATTGAATATTATAGGTGGTATTTTGTCTACGTGAATGAATATGACTTGAAAATGATACTACGTAAAAATACAGAACGTGTAATGACAAAAAGAAACAAGTAAATAAGCATTCGGATTAACGCAAAATAAAATATTTTAATAAAGCATTAAATTTATTCCAGTTCCGATACCGATACTGATTAAAATACCGTTTCCTCTTTCAGATCCGGTTCCTATTCCTATTGCTATTGCTATTCCTATTCCTATTCCTATTCCTATTCCTATTCCTATTCCTATTCCTATTCCTATTCCTATTCCTATTCCTATTCCTATTCCTAGACTTGGAGGAGGTTCTCAATTCATTTTTTATGTATGTGCCCCGAGCACTACGGCATCCAGCGCGAGGAGGCGACTTATTTATAATATAATTTATCTTGATTTATTTAAAATATAGCCATCCTGAACTTAGAAGTGACGTTGCGTTTTTTGAGTTTTATTGAATATTATAGGTGGTATTTTGTCTACGTGACTGAATATGACTTGAAAATGATACTACGTAAAAATACAGAACGTGTAATGACAAAAAGAAACGAGTAAATAAGCATTCGGATTAACGCAAAATAAAATATTTTAATAAAGCTTTAAATTTATTCCAGTTCCGATACCGATACTGATCAAAATACCGTTTCCTCTTTCAGATCCGGTTCCTATTCCTATTGCTATGCCTATTGCTATGCCTATTGCTATTCCTATTGCTATTCCTATTGTTATTCCTATTCTTATTCCCATTGCTATACCTATTTCTATTCTTATTCCTATTCCGGGTCCGGTTCCGGTTTCCGAATTTGGTTAGTTCGCACTGTATAGACAATATAATAATAATTACCATCGGAATCTCTATCTAGAGGACCTACTACATCTAAATATACTTTTTCAAAGGCCGAAGACGCCGTTATGGTTATTTCCATCGGCTCTTTGATGTAACGAAAATATTTTGCCTTCTGACATTCTTTACATTTTTTCACGAACTCTATGATATCCCTCTCGATACTCGGCCAATAATATCTTCATTTAATAGTATTCATGCACGCATTCTAAGTAAGGTACAACATAAGTAATATTATAATATAAAGGAGTAGATACACTCCTTTATATTATAATTAGTTAGTTAGTTACTAAAACATCTTAAGGATCATACACACTACATACACTTCACTTTATCTAAACTCATCTAATAATGTAATTTATAGGTAAAAAATCGATAATATTTTGTCATAGGTTTCATGACTTACGGGTATCGATTATTCGTCATTTCCATTGCCGCCTCCACAATTTCAGATCCAAGTTTATTTCACCTTAGTATCACTGCTATTTTTCTGACTTTTTTGGCCAAAATAAAATATGTATGCAAAAAAATCAATAAAATAAAAAAACATTAATCATCATGGCGCCCAAAATCCGTGTGGGAAAAACTCCTAAGGTGAAATCTCTACCGCATACGCGACCACAGACAATGTAAATTTGCATCTAAAATTGAATTGATTGATACTGATTTATTCCTAATTGTTTAGTCCTCATGTCTGGCCACTTATAATGTTTTTTTCTTTATTATTTCGTTTGACAAGTTGACATAAACTCACACTCGTATTTTGATAACCCCTATTATGCAACAGTATCATAAACTACTATTTTTAATTTCATTGTACACGGGTGTGCATAAAGTGGGTCATTGAAGTACTTTTTAAAATTCATAATTAGAACATTACGATATGAGAGTAGATAAGCTACCTTTATATGCAGACAGGTGGTATAAAGACACACAACTACAAGTGTATCATTATGAACATCGAGGCGAGACTCAGTCGCGTATCAAGCGGCACCGCGGCAGGTGGCATGACGGCGTTCGCGGTGCTGTGTGTGGCGTTAGCCGCGCGGGCGATGCGAGCGTCGTCGGCGTCGGCGTCGGCGTCGGCGGGAGGCGTGGCGGCCACGGTGCCGGGCTCGGTGCGGTTCGGGGCGCTATTCGCGGTGCACGGGGCGCCGGCGGTGGCGCGCGCCGGGTCGCGGTGCGGGCCCGTGCGCGAGCACTACGGCATCCAGCGCGTGGAGGCGACGCTGCTCGCGCTGGACGCCATCAACGCGGACCCGGCGCTGCTGGCGGGCGTGGCGCTGGGCGCGGAGCTGCGGGACTCCTGCTGGGCGCCGCCGACCGCGCTGCGCCAGACCATCGACCTCGTCCGAGATGCCATCGCGCCCGCCGACGCCGCCACCGCCTCCACCGTGCACGGAACCGATAACACTTTCACTTGCGTTCAGGTACCTGCACCCATGCGAAATATGTATAATACAATCTGAAATTGTGGAGGCGGCAATGGAAATGACGAATAATCGACACCCGTAAGTCATGAAAACCTATGACAAAATGTTATCGATTTTTTCCTTTAAATTACATTATTTCTATGAGTTTAGATAAAGTACTGTGTGCACATAATTAGGTATTAAAAACTCGTGTGATACTATTAAGAAACAAGTTATTAAGCTCACACTCGTATTTAATAACCCCTATTATGCAACAGTATCATAAACTACTATTATTATTTCATTTGACAAGTTGACTGACAGTAATGGAAGTATTAAAACCCAAAAAACATTATGAGTGGCCAGACATGTCCAAATACTTGTACTTTAATAGAAAAAAGTTATTTTATAACATTATCTTGGGAACACAACTGTACTATAATAAATCATTATAAATGGGTGTGCATAAAGTGGGTCATTTGAAATCCCTTTCCGCAGCGGTGGAAACGGGCCCTTTGAGCGATTTTCAAATCAAATCAAATATTTATATGTCAAATATAAGTACATTGGTGTTAAACATGGTGAGGTATGGTCCACTATATCCGAGCCAATAAGGCATACAAAATAGAATAATGATTTTTTTTATTCATTCATTCACTCCCACATAAATCCGTAGTACAATTTTATTCTTATAACTATTTAGTAAATTTAACTGTGGGAGACAGGAGCCCAAACTAGGTTACCCTGTGCTATGAGTCTCCTGGCTCCCCCTCTTGGAAGGAAGTAGTTATAAAATAAAATACAATATCTTTTAATAGAGTGTGTGTGTGTCTGTGTGTGTGTGTGTGTGTTAGTGGGTGTGTGTGTTAGTGGGTGGGTGGGTGTGTGTGTGTGTGTGTGTGTGTGTGTGTGTGTGTGGGTGTACTAAATATTTTGTCTACTAGGAGGCCAAGTACAATAATTGTTCCGTCTTTTGATAGTCCAACTCCATGAGCCAATCTGTAATTTTATTTTTACATTGAACTTTAATTAAATTAAATTGAATGAATACAATAATATAATTTTACATGTCAACATTTGTTTATAGTCATGGAATGATATTGTTTGGACATTCTAATGAACAAATCGGGTAAATTACCAATATGCATAACACTTACTTGTCATTAAAAAAAATTCTATTGAATAATATGTCTTCTCAATTAGGAAGTTGTGGAGTTTAGTTTTGAACTCGTTAATATTATTCAGTTGACGAATTGTGTTGGGCAGTTTGTTACATATTTGGGGGCCATGCAAAAAATACTAGTGTGTAAAAGTTTCGTTTTAGATACCAGAGCCAACTTCTGCTGATTTCTATCACGAACACGATATTTAAAAAGATGAATGTTTGTCTTTACAAATATTGCTGTTTCATATATAGGTATGTGCAGAGTGGGAAACGGTAAAATAATATCGGAAACTTAAAATCTCTGGAACCGTAAGGCCTAGACGTCTAAAATTGTATGTAAATGTAGCTTTTTCATTTATAAACATTAGTTTAAAGGATTTACCAAACATTAAATTTAAGAATTGTTTAAAAAAATGGCTGATCCAAAATGTGTTTTATAATTTGAATGAATTATGTCAATATAATATTATATATAATATAATATTGACATAATTGTATACATTTTAATTGATTCTATTTTTAACCCCCGACGCAAAAACGACGGGGTGTTATAAGTTTAACGTGTTTGTCTGTGTATATGTCTGTCTGTCTGTCGTATCATAGCTCCCAAACGGATGAACCTCATTTTCGTTTAGTATTTTTTTTTGTGTCATAGATAATTTTATCCTGAGTGTCCTTAGCCATGTTGTTTGAAGATCATCAACTCTTTTCTAGTTGATGAGGGGATCTGACTAACTTCCTTATGTCCGATCGATTCGAAATTTGTAAGGTAACCTTGACCTGATCAGCCGTTTGAAGACCATCAGATTTACCTTCTTTAAAAAGTACAAAATAAAAGTAAAATTTATGCCAAATATATGAAAAAATAATACGTACCTAACCTGAAACTAATGCCTACCTAAACAGCTTAAACTAATCACAAATGCCTACCGAATAATGCAGATAGTTAAAACTTAGTCTAGTAAATTAAAACTAATATGATACCTAGTACCTAACTAACTAAGTTACCAACTCAACTAACTAATCACTATAAATGCCTCCCTAATATTTATACCATATTTACAATTATTTACAACAAATATACAAACTATATATAAAAAATTTCCTCGAGGCGGCCGCTGCTGCCAATCAACGGCAAGGTTCCCAGAAGGCTGGCAGCGTTCCCTCTTTGTATGGCCAAGCTAACGCGTTGGCGGAAAAAGCTCCCCGCCCGCCGGTCCCCTGTGACCTCAATTAATTTTGAAGATAATGTTCGAGAAAATCGGCGAGCCTCGGACCCCCAAGGACCCATGGTCTCGACCGCAAAAGGCAAAAATAAATAATTTGGGCCAATAGAAGCGTATTTTTTGGATTTAGAATTTTCCGCACCAGCTGCAGCCGCTCCTGCAACTCTACATGTCGCTGGCAAGTGAGATGGCGCAAGTGTATCAACACATGTGGCATCCCACACCAACGACTTACCGACACTCCATGGGATCAAAGACATACCATCCGGTCTCTTGCCATCGCCACGCATAATACCGACTGGTTCCAGTACAGAAGGCACATTGGCGACAACAAGAGCCCTGCGGATTATGTCATTGAGAGCCGAGTGACGAGAGATTCGGCCGGCACTTAGAGAGCACGACAACCCATGGTGGCCAAGCTCGCCGACGAAATCACCACAGCGGCAGCGATGAGGATGATTGATCCTGGAACCAAGACGAAGACAAATGCACAGGCTTAAAGTCATTCGATCTAACATAGTCCCGATATTTGTGGATGGAACGGCTTGCAACCAGTGACCTGAGTCCCTATCAGAGACAGCTAGCAAGCGTGCGCGATCTGAATCCGTAGAAAAATTTGTGAATAAATTTTGCCAAATTTTTTCGCAAAGGGGCTTGTCCCACGCTCTCTGAGAGCCACTCGAGGTCGGAATATTTGTGCCTGGACAAGCTGTCCGCCAAGCATCTCTGGCATCAGACAGGTAAGAAACCTCAGCAGATCCAATAGAAGGGTTCAAAACAGATCTGACAAGGTCACCCACGCTGTATACCGAGGACAGAAACGCCGGTAATGATGTGCTCGAAATTTTCCGCACTCCTAGGCCGCCATAACGTATGGGAAGGGTGGCCTGAGACCAAACTTTGTTTTCATCAAAACTGCAATTTAGGATTTTAGAAAGAGAAATTCTGATCATATCATCCAAAGTATTTAAAATTTGATCAAATTTGAACAAGTGAGTACAACGGAGTAAGTAGGTAAACTTCGGCACAAAAAGACAAAGACGTACAATAAAAAATGCATAATGGGCATTAATCTCATAAAGACGATTGGAAGAGTCGTTAAAATTTTGAATCCTTTTCTCAAAGAAACCGGGAATGGATTCATCTAAGACAGGAGCCCCAAGAAGATGAAGAGAATCCTTTGAAAGTAATTTAATGTTAGGAGCCAAAACATCAAATTTATGAATAATTTCTGTTTGTTCTGATTCTGGAAGAGAATCTAAAACAAGGAGCTCGCATTTGGAGCAGTTAAATTCTAGCCCAATTTTTTTAAAATTTGCTGTTAGAGTTTCTAAATCACTTAATACAGAAATCGCGTCACCTCCCAGAGTACCATCGTCCAGATACCAAACATTAAATTTAGATTTTAAGCTGGATATAATCGGATGTATAGCCAAACTGAAGATAGCCGGACCGAGAGGGTCGCCCTGTTGACAGCCCACTGCGGAAACAAGTGAATGTTCCCTAAAAAAAAGTTTTGACTGGAACCCATAACATTGCCAAAGGTATGAATATATTTCTGGACAAATATCCTGTATTTGTGTTAACATAGCGGCCCTATCGACGGAGTTAAATGCATTTTTTATGTCGACCTTGAGTAAAACATCACCTCCGTTATTTAAAAGGAAAGTCCGAGCCGCATGAACAGCTGCCTCACATCCTCCCTTTGAGCCGAAACCAAGTTGAATTGGCTGAAATAATTCAGAAACTTTCGGGAGAATGTGACGGCAACAAATTTTAGAGGCCATACGACGAATAGTATTACCCACAGCGATGGGTCGTATACCACCGTCCTTTTTTGATAAGGCGCAAAGGTTGGCCCCATAAATTATCTCAGTGATGGGGCTCGGTACCTTTCCTGCCAACATTAGATTTATAAGAGAGGTTAATTTTGATAATAATTTGGTACCAGCGTCCCCGGCGGCACCACAGATAAGATCTTTGAAATGCTGTGGTGTGAAACCGTCGAGTCCGCCAGCAGAACCAGGTTTAAAAGATAAAATAACACTCAAAAGATCTTGATCGTTACAATTTAGACAAGTTTGGTCGAAAGAAGGGGGATCGGGGAGGCTAGCATTTGGGAGCGAAGGTGGATGTTTTGATTCCAAAGCGGACAGAGTTTCAAGTGTGTCTAAAGCGACGACATCACTCGAAAATAACAGATGTGCTGCACCTTTGAAATCGCCGTCATTGGCTTTATTTTCAATTTTTCTAATGGTATTGGCCAAATCATTACTATTATTAATATAATTTTGACGTTTAGGAAAATTTGGAAAATCCGAGTCAATAACTGAGTCTAAATGTAAACAATTATTTTTAATTTTTTGAGTGAGAGAGATCTCTTTGTTGTGGCTACTGGGGACATGCAACACTCTATATGAAAACATGAGCAAATCTTCCCAATCGCTTTCCAAATTTTTATTTAAAATTTTATCGATACATACACATAGAGCTGAAGCCACGCAGAAACGTGCTCCACGTGGAATCCGCCTGATCAAAGGTACATTATTTTTGAGAAAACTAATCTTTTGTGAAAACGAAAGGACAGAATTTTAATTTGAAACCGAAACACAAATATTGGGGTTTTGGACAACTTTGTGCACCTTGCCTATATGAATTTTTAAACCACGATTTCCGCGAAAAAAGCGAGGCTGAGAACATTGCTCACATTTTAATAAATTTTCCTGTGATGCGTCACTTACTTGACTGCTTAGTTGTGGGTCCGAACTGGTGCCAGGGTCAATGTTTATGGCCAAAAGTGGCATGTATACAGGTAATATATATAAGGTATATTATTGAGGATATTCAAAATAAACCAAAAATTGTTTCTCTGAAAATACAAAGATCTGTTTTATTTAACACGCCTTTACAATATTACAACAATTATCAAGTTATGACAAATACACTTCTATCTCACCTGAAAATACAAAGAAACGACATTTAAAGTTCACTAATATCGCTTCCTCAATCGTATCCTTCGGTTTATCTCTCTAAAAGTTTTTATAACAATAAAATGCACAAAATAATCTAAACGTCATCCGACATTGAATTATAGTTTACACGTCACTTTGATGCGCCCTCTACTATCTTCCACAGACAACATAGATGCGCGAAGCGCAGCAAATTCAAATTAATGAAATGTCATTCATTTCATTACATCTCCCCCCCTAAGAGCGAAAATTCTAAGCAATATATCTATACAATATACCTATATGTTATCTTCATATTCATTTTCTTCTCCTTTATCTTCTTCAGGTTCTTCAGCTTCTGTTACGACAGGTTGTAATTTTGTTATGTGAAATAATGTTGATTCTGTTTTTCTGTTGCCTGTATCAATCCTATAAATCGAATTAGATATTTTTTCTATTATCTTGAAAGGGCCTATTTTTAATTCGTCTAATTTCTTTCTATTCAGTCTATTTCCATTTTCTACATATACACTGTCTCCTACATTAAACTCTTGCATTTTTCTATTTCTATCAAATATTTTCTTGTTGTACTCATGGGATTTTATTGTATTCTCTAATGCCAATCTTCTATCAGCAATCCACTTGTCTTCTTTTTCTATTGTTTTAAATTCATTTGGTAGAATATTGACATTGGTACCATCCAGTAAATATTTTGGTGCAAAACCTGTAACGGAGTGTTCTGTTTCATTATATTTATGTATACATTCTCTTGCTAGTGTTGTCCATGTTCTCTTATTATTTTTCTCATTCATTTTACACCTTATTTTATTTACTATTGTTTGATTTAACCTTTCATTCAAGCCGTTCGAGAATGGTGTATTCACAGCTGTAAAAATTAGTTTAATATTATTCTCCTGCAAATATTGCTTAAATTCTCTTGAATTAATGCCCGGATATTGATCTGTCAGGATAATTCCAATATCATCTGTCTCTAGTACTTTCTTTGTTAGGTTTATAAAGTCACTTGCATTCTGGGTTTTTGAAGTCACAATAAATGCATATCTTGTGTAGTGGTCTACTAAAAGATGTAGGTATTTCTTTGTAGACCTAGATCCTCCAAAGCCACCAATAGTATCCATTGACATTATTTCAAATGGTTTTGTAGCTGGTCCTAGTTGTGACATTAATCCAATTTTTTTTTGACATCTTGTTTTATTTTTTATGCATATTTCACATGTTTTACAAGTATTTACAATATTTTTTGTTAGGTTTATAGCTGTATATATAGGACTTATTTTCTTCTGCAATTGTCTGATCCCAATATGGCATAAATCTTCATGCACCTTTTTTATAAGTTTTTTACTAAATTCTTCTGAGAGAATAATCTTTTCCTGTTTTTTTATTTTTTTATAATAGATTTTATTTTTGTGTATTAAATTTTGTTTCTTTTCTTTTATTGTTTCATTTTTCTCTTGGTCTTCAACTATATCTTTTATTTGTATTAAATTAACTATTCTCAATAGTTCCTCTCTATTATCTTCTGATTCTAATACAGGATTTCGGCTCAAACAGTCTGCTTCTACATTTTCTTTACCAGATATATATTTTACTGTAAAGTCGTACTGAGATAGGTAATATGTGAGATCACCCAATTCTTCATCTGTCCTGCATTTAATGTTCATATTCTCTAGAGGTTTGTGATCTGAGTAAATAGTGAATTGTTTTCCAATGAGCCAGTGCTGCCAATATTTAACGGCTTCTTTCATAGCAAGACATTCTAAATATATAGCCTTTTTCCGTTTTTGATGTTCATTCAGTTTTTTTGAGAAATATGCCACCGGTTTGTCTTTACCATCTAGTTGTGTTTGTTTTAATATTGCTCCAATGCCTTCCAAAGATGCATCGGTAAAGATTTTGATTGGTAAGTCTTTGTCGAATATTTCTAAGACCGGTTGAGAACATAAATATCTTTTTATCTTATTAAATGATTCTTCACACTTCTCTGACCATAGAAACTTCTCGTTTTTTCTTAATAAATTATGTAATGGATCTAAGATAATTGCACTTCTTGGTATGTATTCATGGTAGAAGTTTATTTTTCCCAAAAATTGTCTGATGTTCTTTTGTGTCTTAGGAGTTGGAAAATTCCTTATTGAAATCAAATTGTCTTTTAGTGGTCTTACTGAATTGTTCTGAATTATATGGCCGAGGTATTTTACTGAGTCTGAAGCAAAAGTACATTTCTTAAACTTCAATCTAAAGCCTTCTTTAATTATTGCCTCTAATACATTTCTTATGTGCCTTATATGTCCTTCAAAGGTAGACGAGTATATCAAAATATCGTCAATATAGTTTACAGAGTATCCTGTGAGATTGTGTTTTCTTAGAATATTGCTTAAAATTCTCTGGAAAATTGCTGGTGATGTTTTCAAACCAAAAGGGAGGCAGGTCCATTGGAAGTGGCCATCTTGTGTGACAAATCCTGTTTTACTTCTGTCTTCCACCCGTAATGGTATTGCCCAAAATGCTGAGTTTATATCCAGAGTAGTAAAATACTTGCAATTTCTAGTTTTAATAATTAAATCATCTATCAAAGGAAAAGGTTGAGCTTGTGGTACAACAATTTTGTTCAATTCTCTGAAATCTACACATAAACGGGATTTGCTATTTTCACCTTTTTTAAAAGCCAATGTCACTGGAGCAGCGAAAGGACTGTAAGATTCTTCTATTAAATTATTCTTTAGTAACATGGATATTTGCTCTTCAATTTCTAATTTATCTTGTATTGTACATCTGTATGGTCTTTTACTACAATATTTATTTACTAGTAAATCTATGTGAGCTTCATAATCTCTAACTGATCCTATATCATACTTGTCCTTCGCAAAAATTGTTTTATATTCCTTTATAATTTTCTCTATTTCAATTTTCTTTTCAGTATCTAAATGGTTTGTTATACTTACAAATTCCTCTGTTTCTATGTGTTCATTGAAATTTACTGTGTATGTTTTCATATTATTATCTTCATTTCTGTTATCTTTAGACATCCTGTCTATTTTATTTGTTATTTTCTTTTGTTCTATCTGCAAGTTCTCATTTTGGGTTAATCTGAATTTCTTAATCATATCCAATCCGATTATGAAATCTTCAAAATCTTCATTTTCTACTATGTATACATCCACCTCTTCTTCTAAATCAAATATTTTTATTTTTATTGTTATCAAGCCATCCATCTTCTTCACACCATTAACCGTTTTCATGTATGCTATATTCACATCATCTTTTTTTTCTTTTACTTTTATCAATCTTGAATTTATTAAAGAGATCTGTGAGCCTGAATCATAAATGCCGCTCACTTCTAGTTTATTTTCTAATAAAAGCTTGATTTTGATTAATGGTGTACTTACTAGTTTTTTTTATCAGTATTTATGTCTACTTCAATGATGGAGTTATTATTAACATTTTTAGTTTTAAGAACCTTTTCAGGTTCATTTTTATTTTTCTTGAACCAACATGACTCCTCCGGATGATATCTTATTCCTTTGTCCAAAGATTCACAAGTCTTACATGGCTTCTTCTCATTAGTTTTATTTTTATTATAAAATGTACCACTCTTTATGTTAGTTGAGTTTTTCTTGTACATCATACCTTCATATTTTCTTATTTCGTTGAACAAATCAGTAGTGTTGTTGAGTTCGTCCCTGTTTAACTTATTTAAGATAAATCCAGGTAAACCAGTTGCAATAAGATCTATCATTGTTTTGGAATCTATAGATTTGTTTATATCTAATATAAGTCGTTCTTTTTTTATGGCATAATCAATTAACAGTCCTTCTTTATACCTAAATACGAGAGCATATGTAACTATGTCCCATCCTCGGTTTTTAAAAGTTTCTAAAAATTTGTCTTTCCATTCACTCCATTCAGAATTTACTGTTAGTTTTATGATCATCGAGCTATACCAATCCAAACAAGGTTTATCTAAAAATAACCTCAATATATCTATTTTTGTTTCATCTTTTGTTATATTGAAGCGCGCACACTCTTTTTCAAAAATCTCCATCCATTGCATCGCATTAGGATTCTTGCTTGTGAATTTTTCAATAATAAATTTTTCTGAAATATGTTTTAAATTATGTTGACTTTCTTTCTTAGTTGTAGTTTCTATTAATTGTTCCAAGATATGTTGCAAACTGTCATCTTTGTCTCTTGTTTGTTTTGTGCTCATTTCCTCTAAATATTGATCTAAAAATTGCATATTACCTTCCTCATCTACATACGTCTTCTTTAGATTTTCATCCAATTTTATCCATACTTTTCTACTTTGGTGTCTTTTCTTTATGCTATTTTTTACTTTTGTGAATGTGTTCATTTTAACAATGTATGTATGATGACTCACCGGCTTCAGCTCCTCGGGTAAAATATAACATTTTCCTTCTTCTGTAAATATTGAGGTTATGGCTAGTACATTAGATTTGCCATCATTTGAGGCTATCAATGTAAACTCAAATTGCAGCCGTTCCATCTTCTCTTAGTTAACAAAAATGTCGTTTTATAAGGTATATTATTGAGGATATTCAAAATAAACCAAAAATTGTTTCTCTGAAAATACAAAGATCTGTTTTATTTAACACGCCTTTACAATATTACAACAATTATCAAGTTATGACAAATACACTTCTATCTCACCTGAAAATACAAAGAAACGACATTTAAAGTTCACTAATATCGCTTCCTCAATCGTATCCTTCGGTTTATCTCTCTAAAAGTTTTTATAACAATAAAATGCACAAAATAATCTAAACGTCATCCGACATTGAATTATAGTTTACACGTCACTTTGATGCGCCCTCTACTATCTTCCACAGACAACATAGATGCGCGAAGCGCAGCAAATTCAAATTAATGAAATGTCATTCATTTCATTACATATATATATATGTATATATATTTATACCTAATTTAAAAAGAACAAAATAAAAGTAAAATTTAAAAAACCCCTCGACCCAAAAAATAAACTCTAATAAGGAACCTTTTATAATTATTATCGTCTCATATGTATATTACGTAAGTTCAAATATTATTATTTTCCAAGCGTCGTCTAATTTATAAACCAATGTGGGAATTTCAAAGAAAATACAGTAACACTCGACAATCAACAAGGTCGGTTGTGGAGTGGCAGCAGCTCGACAGCACGAGGCGCCGGAGAGCTCTCCGTCACACTCGAGCGTCGGCCGCGGCGCCGGCGGGTGTCACCCTGTCACTCGTCACTCGTCACTCGGCTACTCTGACGAGAGCGCACTCTACCACTCACACTCGCACCCGCACCCGCATCTCATGATGCTAAATACTAAAGATACGATTTTTCAATCGGAACTTGGATAGGATCGTATCTCGGTCTGCGATTTACGAAGCATAGTTTAATTGTTAATGTCGCTACGACATCGTTGAAATTTTGTTTCGTGAATCGGGCTACAGTATCAATCGATTTCAATTTTTAAATCGTTAGAAATTTTATGATGTTGAAAATGTTTCCATGAGCAGTTTTCTGATTACTTTTTTTACATTTTGGTAACTACATATTCAAACGCTTCTAAAGAAAGTAATTTCAATCAAAAAATGATTGAAACCGATTGCGCAAAGCTACGCGATTGCCCCCTGGCCACGACATATTCATATCCTGACGCTTAGGATTAATCGGTTCGGATTTAACCGACTAAATCGATACCATATTAGTTTAAATGAACAATTATTGTGATAATGTAGTAGGTACAGTTACAGTACGTTGCAACGTGTTAGGATGGCAAGGAAAAGGGCGGCGTGGGGGGCGGCGTGGGGGGCGGCGTGGGGGGCGGCAGTCCGCTGCTGGGCGTGCTGGGGCCGGGCGCGAGCTCCGCCGCAGTGCAAGTGCAGAACCTGCTGCAGCTGTTCTCCATCCCGCAGGTGACTCGCCGACGGACTGAGTGTCAGTGGCACTACAGTACTCGACTCTACACTCGAGTCACGGGACTCTACTGTACTGCGTCTGTGTGTGCAGGTGTCCTACTCGGCGACGTCCCGCGAGCTGTCGGACCGCGCGCGCTTCTCTACGTTCTTCCGCGTGGTTCCCTCGGACCGCCACCAGGCGCGCCTGTTGGTGGCTCTGCTGCGCGCGCATAACTGGACTTACGTTCACGCCGTCCACACCGATGGTAAACTAAACTTATTTATTTATTTATCGTTTATTTATTATAAGAATATTTATATAATAAGTACGTGGATAGGTAAAATTTAAGCGATCGTATCGATCCCAATCAGAAAGCTACGGGCAGAGCGGTATGGCTGCGTTTCGCGAGGAGGCGTCGCGCGGTGGCGTGTGCGTGGCGCGCGAGGAGCCGCTGCGCGCCGCGCCCGCCGCCGCCGACGTGGACGCCGTGCTCGGCCGCCTGGCGCGCGGCCCCCGCGTGTGCGTGTGCTGGTGCGAGGGCCGCACGGCGCGCGCGCTGCTGGCCGGCGTGGCCCGCGCCCGCGCCCTCCCCCACGCCCGCGCCCACCCCCACCCCCACGCGCGCACGCTGCGGCTCGTCGCCAGCGACGGCTGGGCAGACCGCCGCGACGTCGTCGCCGGCCTCGAGCACGCCGCCAGGGACGCGCTCACGCTGCGCATCCGCTCCCCGTACCTACACCACTTCGATGCATACTATCATGCTCTCAATCCATTTAACAACACCAGGAACCCTTGGTTCAGGGTACGGTACGAGTTAATATTCATATTTACCCATACAGGTAGAAAGTGTGTTTGCCAAATATGCTCTATTTACATACATGCATGCATGGTGCTCAGACTTATAGATAACGGACCCTATTGTGCTTTCCGCCAGCAGCTAGATGACATAATCCTTCCTTATATATTGGTAATGCTAATTGGTCAATGTCTTCTAGACGGTCTTTTCTTTACAGGAATTCTGGGAGCAAAAGTTCAACTGTTCTCTCGCAGTGAGAGCTGGATTCCGACGCTGCACAGGTTAGTATGTACCTAATCATTAAGAAAATGTAATTATAATAAAGACATCGCTATTTGTATATTCTTCGTACAAACACCGCCCATACCTACTCAGGATCAGAGTCTCTAGCGAGGAATTACACTCAAGAGCCCAAGCTGGCGCTGGTAGTGCGCGGCGTGTACGCGCTGGCTCACGCGCTGCACGACATGCGGTCGGCGGCGTGCGGCGCGAGGGGCGCGAGGGGCGCGGTGGGCGCGACGGGCGCGGGACTGTGTGCCGCCATGCTGCCGTTCAACGTGTCGCTGTACCGGCAGCACTTGGCGCGCGTGCGCTTCCGAGCCCCCGACGGTGGCCTCGTCACGTTCGACGACAATGGCGACCCTCCACCCGAGTAAGTCCTGACCCGCCGCCACCACCACCACCACCACCACCACCCTCACTATTCAATCTTACTAGCTGTCTCCCGCGCTTTCACTCGCATTTCCCATTTATTTTGTATTTACCTAGAGAGGGTAGGGTATAGGTTATGTAGTGTAGACTAGACTAGGGGGGTGTGGTTTTGTTCAGGTTGAGCGAGTACGACGTGATGAGTTTCGCGGAGGAGGCGGGCGAGTGGCGCTACGTGCGCGTGGGCCGCTGGCGGCGCGGCGAGCTGCGCCTGCGCGGCGGACACCTCGCCGCACGCACGTAATGTATCATTCCAATGTTTGTCCACCACCTACTCGGTCTAAGCGTCTCATCTTCCTTTTAGAACCATTAGAATTACTTCTTTGGTTCAAAATGTTTAGTTCGATAGCCAAGCACGGTAAATTCTCACCATTTGCATCATCACTCGCACGCATCGTACCCTGAAGCCCTCTTTTTGACACCGGTTTCTATGGTATGATCTAGTAATAACTGAAAATATTCGCTTCCCTACTGTAAGAATTCGATCCAGGAATTATTGAAAGATTTAAAGTAAAACCTAGCAGTGTAATGTCACCCGTCAGTCGCAGTGCGGGCGTGCGCGCGGCGTGCTCTGCACCGTGCGTGGCGGGGCAGTGGGCGCGAGCGGGGGGCGCGGGCGGCGGGAGGGGCGCGGGCGGCGGGGGGCGCCCGCACTGCTGCTGGACGTGCGTCACGTGCGCGCCCCTCGCCGTCACCGTGCCGCCGCCGACGCCCGGCTGCCGCCTCTGCCCGCCCGGACATCGTCCCGATCTCGCGAGGCGAGGCGAGCATGGTTTACGTGATCGGTCATGCGGTCGGGGCGTCGAGAGGTGACAAACTCACGGGCTCCATCTCTCCACCAGCATGCTTGCCGTCGCCGGTGGAATGGACCGGCGGCGGTGAATGGGCGCGCTCGGTAGCGGCGGGCGCGGGCGGGGTGGGCCTTGCGGCGGTGGTCGCGTGCTCCGTCACGTTCTGGCGGCACCGCACCACGCCCGTGGTGAAGTCGGCGTCGCGCGAGCTGTGCGCGCTGCTGCTGGGCGCGGCGGCGGCGTGCCACGCGGCGGCGCTGGCGGCGGCGGCGCGCCCCACCGCGCTGCAGTGCGCCGCCGTCCGGCTCGCGGCGCCCGCCCTCGCCGGCGTGTACGCGGCCGTGCTGGCGCGCACGGTGCGCGTCGCCCGGCTCGTGGACGCGGTGGAGCGGCACCCGGCGCGGCGGGCGCGCCTGCTCTCGTCGCGGGCGCAGGTGTGGACGTGGCTCGCGCTCAGCGCGCCCGGCGTGGCGACGGCGGCGTGGGGCGCCGCGCGCTGGCCCCCGACGCCCCGGCTGGTGCACCCGGGCCGCGCGCGCTCCGTCCTCGTGTGCGGCGGCGAGCTGGCCGCGGCGCAGCTGACGCCGCTGGCGCCGGCGCTGGCGCTGCTGGCGACGTGCGTCGTGGTGGCGATCAAGACGCGCCACCTGCCGCACAACTTCAACGAGACGAGGTTCGTGGGCGCGGCCCTGTACGCGACGTGCGTGACGTGGGCGGCGTTCGTCCCGCTGTACGCGGCGTCGACGGCGGCGCGCGCGGCGTCGCTGTGTGCGTGCGCGTCGGTGTCGGCGGGCGCGTGCGTGGCGCTGTCGCTGGGCCCGCGCGTGTGGGTGTGCGTGTGCCGCCCGGCGCGCAACACTCGCGCGCATTTCCTCACCGCTACTTCCATCCGGTGTCATCTCGGCAAGTACCGGCCCGGGACGCCCGCTTCCGATGCTGATTCACGAACTCCACGCGTAGGTAATGGACAAACCGTTGTTTAAAAGTGAAGTGACCAAAAAACCATCATGCTAAACATTATGGTTTAACGAGATGACGCGAAATAGTTGTTATAGCGAATAGTCGAATACCCGAAAATCGCTTTTCACCATTATTCGACATAAATAATAATTTATTTGTCATCAATTAATAATATCACGAATCAGAAAGACTTTTTTTTTTAATGTAAAATGGGCTTACGTTTGGCTGTCGCCTGACCCCAAGGAGTTATGACAAGGTCGAGGATGTAGCACGCTTGCCCAGAAAAAGCCTATTCACTTGAAGAGATGGAGGTTGTAGGTGTCAGGAAACACAGACCCCGGGAGTAAGTTCCACTCCTTTGCAGTTCGTATAAGGAACGAAGAAGCAAATCGTAGAGGCCTTATACGGGGGATGTGGGGATGGCGGGATGATGTTGTTTAGTTCCCACGCACACTCTCCAAAATATATCCTATAGAAGACAGTCAGGCACGAAACCTTATGCCGATGTTCGAAACATCAGCGACTAGTCTCCTGGCACGACGGTCTATTGAGTCAAGGGTGTCAAACTGGTACTTGGCAGATCCATCCCAGAGGTGGCAATAGTACTCCATGCACGATCAGACTTGTGCTTAGTACAGTTGCAGCAACTGTCCCGGCGTGAAGTACCGCTTAACCTTGTATAGGATGCCCAGTTTTTTAGCAGCGGTTTTTGCCTTGGACTCAATAGAACTGCCAAAGTTAATTTTGGCAGTCAATGTTATGCCCAGGAGTTCGAGCCGTTCGGCAATAGGTAAGGATACATTCTGGAAAGTAGGAGTCAGATCAAAAGGACTCCTTTTAGCGGTGAATAAACACGCCTGTGTTTTGGAGGCGTTGAAATTGACCAGATTGGCTTCACCCCAATCGGAGACTGCCTGAAGGTTCAAGTTCAACCGCTCAATCATGGCCTAACTAGTAGCCTGTGCACTGGAAAAGTATCTCTCCACAACAGTGCTGTCGTCTGCATACCCAAAGATACCGGGTTTAAGCAAATCGTTGATATGCAGCAAGAATAGTGTCGCGGAGAGAACTGATCCCTGAGGAACTCCAGCATTTATTACCATTGGATCTGACGAGCATCCGTCTATGACAACACGTATGGTTCTTTCACTCAGGAAATCTGAAATCCAGGCACAGAAGCTAGTAGGAATTCCGTATGAAGGAAGCTTGCTTATGAGGCTATCATGCCAGACCCTATCGAAAGCTTTGGTGATATCAAAAGAGACTGCAATTGCCTCCCCGTATCTCTCGATAGCTTCGCTCCATAGATGGGTGGCATACACAATAAGATCCCCAGTAGATTGTTTCTGGCGGAAGCCAAATTGACGGTCACTGAGGAGGTCATTGTCTTCAAGGTATGCCAGGAGCCTCCGATTTAATACACGCTCCATAATCTTACAGAGTATGGAGGTGATTGCAATCGGGCGATGATTTGCAGGGTCGGCACGACTGCCTTTTTCGGGCACTGGTTGCACGTTCGCAAGCTTCCAGGCTTTTGGAACTAGACCCTTTTGAAGAGAGGGGCGATACAGGCGATACATGTTAGTTACGCAGAACAATGGCTGGTATACCGTCAGGGCCACTGGCTTTGTTCACGTCCAGATTGCGTAGTACCTTAGCTACTTCTTTTGGAGGTTGCAAGGGGGTAGTGCTGGATGTGATTGATTATGCACATCTAGACGTGAGTTGGCCGCAAATAGAAAGGCAAATATATTTGACTATTTCTGAGGCAGGTTTTTGAATTCTAAATATTTAATTAGTTAAAATTTAATAAAAAGCCTAAATATCTTCAACTTTGACTGATTTTTGGCAAAGTTTTTAGCTTCATGATAATAATTAATACAAGTGTGTATTGTTTTTAAGAAAAAATAAATTTTATTGTTTTTAATCTAAGTATAGCTATTTTGTTATTTAATCGTCTGTTTTAGACAACTATCGGAAAGTCGAGTAGTGCTAGTTATTATTCAAGTAATAAAACGTGTCAGGTACTTAATGCTTCATTCGCGGCATCTCTAATCTACATAATTTCATCTATAGCAATCTTCCATAGCTTGACTCTATCCTAAAAATCACATTTTAATTCACAGACTAGAAAATTATTTAGACTAATTCCGTAGGTACGTGTGAAGCTGGATGCCAGACCGTGCCTGCCGCCATGCCAGATGGCGAGGAACGGTTGCTGCGGTGTAGTCCCGGCATTGGCGGGGGCGGAGGGGGCGGAGGGGGCGGAGGGGGCGGAGGGGGCGAGGAGTGCGCGGCGGTGGGGGCGTGTGCGCGCGTCACGCGGGTCTCGCACGCCGGCACCTGCGACACCCGCGACGCCGACACCGCCGACGTGGTCATCGTGCTACTGCGCCACCATCACACGCTACCCTCCCACCACTCCCACCACGCGCCACCGCCCGCGCCCGCGCCCCGCTAGACCAACCCTACCACTACACACTATACAACTAGCGTCATTACTAAGTAGTCACTAACTTGCTAAGTAAATTATACATTACATTATATACTTACTTACTTATTTCAACAAATATTGAAGTGAAGCAGTAGATAAGCAACACAACAATGAAATGTATGTAGTTGCACACATAGGTATAGGTAGCTATACCTATATATAGCTAAATAGGTACACTGAGAAAGTATTGCGACGTGAACGCGTCAGGGAACGTGCGTGACGCGCTGTTCCAGAATAGCTCGAGAATTGTGTCAGCGTCCCGTCGACGCCGACGCCGACGCCGCGCGGCTTGCGGCAGTGCGCCACGCGATGTGGTCCCCTCTAGTTGTACTCGCGCTGTGCGCCGCCGCCGCCCCTGCCACCCCTGCCGCCCCTGCCGCCCCCGACCTGGACGTCGCCATCGGTTAGTGTACCACAGAGCCTTCGCCATGTGCTACTAACTCCATAATACTGCGCTGCTTGTTTACTGTTCATTTAAAAGTTATTGTATTTATGAGAAACATAGAAATGATAAATTTTATTAATTTTATAGTATTATAATATTAATTTATATAGGTACATAATTAATATAGAGCAACTAATTTGCGGTACATAGCTGAATACCACATGAAACTGACAAAAGTGTTTATTTACCTCGCTCTGCTCGATGACACTCCGACGTAAGCTTTCTAAAAATAAGTGTCACAGTCGCGCGCCCGCCGGTCCACGCGCTTCATTACACTAGGAGAGAGTAGACACTCCGCAGACGGTCCCACATATATAATCTGTGTTTACAATTCATCCTTCATCATTTTAAAATTATAATATTGATTTGTTTTCCGATAACATTTTTAGTGCACGCTCAAAATAACTTCTAAAAAAATAAAAATACGCCTGAATCGGAAAAAGTAAACGAATAAAAAAAACAAAAAAAAACGCTCACGACGAGCAACATCACCGAACCTTTAAAAAAATGGTAATATATAACGTGTAGGTGTGGTGGAGCAGCAGCCGGTGCGCGCGCAGCAGCTGGCGGCGGCCGTGGAGGCGGCGCTGAGCGGAGCGGGCGCGGGCGGCGCAGTGGACGTGGAGCCCGTTGAGCCGGACGAGGCGCTCGCGCTGGCGGCGCACGTGTGCGCGCAGGCCGCCGCCGGCGCCGCCGCCGTGGTGGCGGGGGGCGGCCGCGTCGCCGCGCTGGCGCAGGCGGGGGCGGCGCGCGCCGGCCTGCCGCTGCTGCTCGTCGACGCCGCGCCCACGCCGCCCTCCTGGGAGGCGCTCGCGCTCTACCCCCACCGAGACGTGCTCGCCAAGGTATCGACTGCCTTCTGCCTTCTGCCTTTATGCTCCGATGTCCGGTGGCGACACCTACCACAGTGCTCCTCGGCGCCTCGTACGAGTTTGTCGAGTGTACTATGTTTCACATACTATCCTCGTCGATAAGGATAAGCCGAAGTAAAATAAATATCACTCAGGTGATGACTACTCAATGGGCTAGTCAGCCGTGAGGAATACAATATTATGTACTGAGCTGGTTCCGTAAGCGGGGTGAATTTTTCAAGTGGGCTAGGTGGGCCAAATCTTAAAGTATAGAGAAATGCTAAAAACGCTGAAAAGAGTCGATCCCGATTTTGATAGATTTAAAAGAAGAATAAATATTTATTTGCCTTTTGCACACGACGATTTGGAAAAAATCTCATAGTGTCGCTTATAAAGATCACTATCTGGGAAGATAACAAAGTGACGTACAATATGATATCGTATCGTATAATATAATGGTCGGTTGTGTTGCGTTGGGTCGGGTCGGGTCGGGGGCTCACAGGTGTGTGCGGAGCTGTGCCTGGCGAAGGGGTGGCGGCGCGCGGTGCTGCTGCACGAGGGCGGCGCGGTGGGCGCGGCGCTGGTGGCGCCCGACGCGGAGCCCCTCGCGCTGCTCGCCCGCCAGCTGCCGCCGCACCGAGACGACGACGACGCGCTGCTCAGGTACCCCCCATACCCATACCCATACCCATAACGCCCCACCGCGCTCCGCATACAGTACAGTACAGTCGTGACCCTTGTCCAGAAACCTGCTGCTGGTGCTGAAGAAGTTCGGGTCGAGGAACTTCATAGTGTGGTGCTCGGCGGCGTGCAGCGTGCGCGTGCTGGACGCGGCGCAGCGCGTGGGGCTGCTGGCGGAGCGGCACTCCTACCTGATGCTGTCGCTGGACCTGCACACGCAGCCGCTGCACGACTACAGCCACGGCGGCGCCAACATCACCGGTACTTACATTACGTTATCTTACCTACCTATCACTTAAAACATCCATGGAGTAGGTAGTGAAAGTTCAATCAATATGTAGGTACCTATATAAAAGCAAAATAGGTATGTACCACTGTCTCATCACGCGTGTGCGCGTCTCACAACTAATTAAAGGCAAACACAACATGTACTAAAGAAACTGAACTCACAGCGAAAATGTAGTTTATATTCCATGGAAAATCAAAGCACATAAGATTTTTTTTCGCTGACATCAAAACTGTCTGATTAGACTTCCTACATAGTTATTTTATGCTTTTTAGTGCCTTCAAAGGCGGTTCTATTAATTGTTAAGTTTCTTTTTTTATTAATATAAAATTTTAGAGTTCCTTCGATTTCTCCAGGATACCATCATCAGATTCTGACTTGGACCACCCTTTTAAACAAGAAAATAATTTCCCAAATCCGTCCAGGGGTCTCCTTTTTGAAGTCGGTTAAAAATATACTGTAAACATGTTTATTACTTACTAAACAATTTTTGATTGAAAATTTATATCGTAGACGCTTATCAACAAAGTGTGGTATTGGTGAGTTTATACCGCAATGGTTGACGTCGTAAGGGATCGGTTTTTCGTATCACTTCTTCTACCCGCCAAGGACATAATACACCGTTTCACGTATATCACCGCAGGTTTGCAGCTATTCGACCCGGAATCTAACGAGACCATACAGACGATGACTGCGTGGGAAGAAAAGTATCTGCAACGTCTCGGACGCGAGGCGGACGAGGAGCTGGCGGCGAGCGTGTCCCGCGCGCCCCCCACCGCGCTGCTGCTGGCGCACACCGGCGCCTCGCTCGCCGCCGCCGCCCTCGCCCGCCTCGAGCTGCCGCCCCTCGCCGACCCCGCCCACGCCGCCGACTGCCGCCGCGGCACCGGCGCCTTCCACGCCGACACGCTGCTCAACTACCTGCGCTCCGTCAGTACACCACACTACACTACACTAGACTAGACTAGACACGAGGTGAGCAGCCTGGTGCTGATCGGTGCGCTGCATGGTGCAGGAGGAGTGGAGCGTGGGGCCGGGGCGCGGCGTGTCGTGGGAGGCGGACGGCGGGCGGCACGAGGTGCAGCTGCAGGTGGTGGAGCTGGCGCGCGGCGGCCGCCTGCAGCCGGCGGGCCGCTGGGCGCCGCGCGCCGGCCTGCTGTGGCAGCGCGACGACCCGCCCGTACACGACCCGCCGCCCGACTCCATGACCAACCGCACCTTCACCATCCTCATCGCCGCGGTAATACTCTACTCTACTCTACTCTACTCTACCCACTCGCTCACCCCACTCCACGACACGCGACACACGTCCTCAACGATGCTTTCCTCTTACAGAATAGACCATACATCATGAGACAGGAGTCGACGGATCGGTTAGAGGGAAACGACCGCTACGAAGGTAGGAGACTCCTACTTAGGTATGATTGGCACCGACTTGTATTTAATATTGTAATATAATACTGATAGAGGACATGTGTTGCGTTGCGAAGGGTTCTGCATCGAGCTGATCGACCGGCTGTCGAAGCTGCTGCATTTCAACTACACGTTCGTGGAGCAGCCGGACGGCAAGTACGGCTCCTACGACCCCGAAAAGAAGGAGTGGAACGGTATGATGGGCCGCCTCATGGACGACGATGTACGTACTTAAAAGCTTACTTACGTAAAAGTTAATTACAAAATGATCAAATATAACTTGACAAAGTGGCGAATGATTGAGTGAGTGCGCGCGAACTTCTTATTTATTGAACACTGACCACTTGAAATGGAAATTCATTAGCGATTTGATAAATAGCGTTGGAAATGAAGGCTCGAATTAATGTAATGTTTAGTGTATATGTATGTGGTTGCAGAGCGTTCACTTCGCGATCACGGACCTGACGATCACGGCGGAGCGGGAGCAAGCGGTCGACTTCACGACGCCCTTTATGAACCTCGGCATCGGCATACTCTTCAGGACACCCAAAGCGCCCGAGCCGGAACTCTTCGCATTCCTTCTACCATTCTCTAATGGAGTGAGTCGCTGTTATAAACATACACCCTCTTACAGTTACATTAGTAATCCATTATCTTTTAGGATTTTATTTTACTAAAATAATAATAATGTGTTCTCTCTCACTATTCTCAGTTGGGACAATTTTATGAGATTGAGCATTTAGGGAATTTATTAAAATTGCAAAGCAGATTATTAAAATTGTGAGAGACCTCAGTCTGTACTAGGAAAACCTGTAGGTACCACATATCGCCATTTAATTCAAAATGGTTTTAATTGTATTTTTTTTCTTCAGGCCATACATAGAGACATAGGTAGATTAATATTAAGTATAGGTTGTATGTGGTAATGTTTCAGGTGTGGCTATGCCTGGGGTTCGCGTACTTGGGCACGTCGCTGCTGCTGTACGTGGTGGGGCGGCTGTGCCACGAGGAGTGGCAGAACCCGTACCCCTGCATCGAGGACCCGCCCGCGCTCGAGAACCAGTTCACGCTCGCCAACGCGCTCTGGTTCAACCTCGGCGCCGTGCTGCTGCAGGGTTCCGAGATCGCGCCGGTGTGAGTGTCTGTCAGCTGTAGGTAGGTATGTAGCATCGTGCCATGCCACCGAACGCTGACGTGACGAGGTATGCGCGTGTTGGCAGGGCGTACGGCACGCGCGCCGTGGCTAGCGTGTGGTGGCTATTCGCGCTCGTCATCACGAGCTCGTACACCGCCAACCTGGCGACGCTGCTCGCCAAGAAGACCTCCACCGAGCTGATCCACGACGTGTACGAGCTGGCCAACAACGACCTCGGCATCACCTACGGCGCTAAGGCGGGCGGCTCCACTTACACATTCTTCGAGGTACACCGACCCGCGATTACCTATTGCTATACCTAACCTAACCTAAGAATAAATATAATTTAAAATAAAATCTTTAATAAATAAGTAAATATGTACCTAACCTAACCTACGTGTTTCATTCATATTACAGAACTCTAAAAGTTCACTGTATAAACAAATGGCGGAACATATGAAGGGACAGAAAATGCCTACAAGTAACGAAGAGGGAATCAAAAAGTAAGTCCAAAGCTAATATTATTTGAGAACCATCATCATTATTATGTGGCTTATTTCTTTAACAGGTAAAAGGATAACCGACCGACAATATTTTCTTTCTTTCTATATAAATTAAATATTGCCGGGGTAAAATTTTCTTATTGATTTTATTTCTTGTAAATGTTCTATATTTGTTGTAAATATTAATATGTATACGTTTAGTTTAACTCAATAAATTAAATTATGCTTATGAACGATTGCAGAGTGATGGAAGAGGACTACGCGTTTCTAATGGAGTCCACCTCCATCGAGTACGAGATAGAACGCAACTGTGAGGTCACCAAGGTGAGGGAACCACTGCTGTATGGAGCCAGCTGACTCAGTTGCTCGAATCATTTATGTACTGACATTATATGTGGTGATGTGTGGCAGGTCGGCGGGCTCCTCGACAGCAAGGGCTACGGGATCGCGATGAGGAAGGGTGAGTGCACTAGTCTAGCGAGGCTAGCTCCAGCTCTCCTCAGCTACATCTCACTCATTATACACGTGGGTATATTTGCAGATTCCCCGTACCGCCAGGCGATGAACTTGGCGCTGCTGAACCTGCAGGAGGCGGGCATCCTGCGCGAGATGAAGTACAAGTGGTGGAAAGAGAAGCACGGAGGCGGCGCGTGCAACGTACGGGACATTATTACTACAAACCACAAGTCACCTGGCTCGCCTCGGCCCCGAGCTCGGCATCTTAGAGAACACCAAAGTGTAGCTTTGAACTAAAGTGTCGTGTCTCGCGGACAGGTGGTGGACGATCGCGAGAGCACAGAGCTGTCGATGCGTAACTTCCTGGGGCTGTTCCTGGTGCTGGTGGTGGGGTGCGCGCTCGGCGTGGTGGTGTCGTGCTGCGACCTGGCGTGGGCCGCCGCGAGCCGCCCCCGCGACCCCCGCCAGCCCTTCACGCGGCGTTTCTGGACCGAGCTGCGCTTCGTCTTCCGCTTCGACCAATCCGTCAAGCCGCTGCAGGTGAGCCGCGAGCCCCGCTATCCTCCCTCGGATCACTCCTCGCTTCACGTTTCTTATTTGTATTTAATGTTGACCGATGGCCGCCGCGGCGTGCAGGGTTCGCTGAGTTTGCCGTCGAGCGAGTCGGCGCACTCCGAGTCTGCGGGAGGCGAGGAGCCCCTCGACGAGGACACCGACGGGGACCCGCGGTTGCGCTCCGCGTCGGCCTCGGGTCGGGGGGCGGCGGCAGGGGCGGCAGGGGCGGCTACAGGGGCGGTGGCAGGGGCGGCGCGGGCGAGCGTGCGGCGTCGCTCGTCGATGTTCGCTGCGAACGCACGGCTGGCGCGGCACGCACGGGACTCGTCCACTCCGGCGCGGACGGGGGCGGGGGCGGGGGCGGGGGCGGCGGTGGCACGCTAGCGCACCGCACCGCGTCACACCTCCACTACGAATTACGATGTCCACAAGGGCATCGTTTACATAAAAACATAATTTTATATTAATTAAATCTTGAATAGTAGCTACAAAATCTTGTAAGCGTTTCACGATACCGAGTATCGCAATGTTCATTTGTTTCAGTTCAGTTGTTCATGTGTTTTTTATTTATATTTAAACAATTAATTGTGACAATAAATAACTGTAGTGTGCCTGTAGGTATGTACTAATGTTGCAGAGGGTATTATTATTTTAATAACAATAAGTTACAAGAAGGTACATACAAGTGAGATAACCAGGCTGCCGGCGCTGTCAAATAAAAAAAAGGAAAAGCATTTAATTTGACGTGTTTCATAAAACTATATTGAAAAATGGCGTGCCTTTTTTTTCCCGCGCTAGCGGTTACTGTGCTCGGCTCGGCTCGGTTTTTGAGGACGATTCTATTTTTTGTTCAAAGTTATATTTATTATCAGTTATCTTTAAATTATTGAGGGATTCAAATTCAAATTCAAAAGTGTCTCATCATTGCAAGTATTTTTAACCGTCAAATATGTAAAATAAAAAATATGTATATAAAAAACTAGTATAAAAAATAAAATATAAAAATAATATACATTTTATGTATATCAACAAGTGCTACTGTACAATTTCTTATCTGTGGTGTTATCAAGAAGATATCTCGAAGGCCGAAGCTACTCGTAACCACTCGTATATTATGAGTGCTACTACAGAAACGACTCGTAACCATTCGTAGCTGCGCTACGGAAATAGAAATCGTAGACCGCAACTACCATAGCGTAGACCTACGAAGCTACGAAGTCGGCGTCTCGTAGCCACTCGAAACTAAGCGTAGCGTTGCGTAGAGCTACGAAGGAGACGTCTCGTAGCCATAAGTTAAAAAATCTTAATTAACAATTCACTCTACCACCACCGCGGCACCGGTTCGAAGTACACTAGTCTCACTAGAGTGTGGAATCGCGTTTGATGTACTGCCGATGCCGCTCGTGTAAGTTCTTACGCTGTCACACGCACACGCAGACGTGCCAGGATTGTCAGAAAAAACAAAAAAAAAACATGTAATTTAAAAGTACACACGGCTACAGATCAGACTATACCTTTTTGTTGCAAAATAGCTCCTATTACAACTGCATAAGATGCCGCAGTGTTTACCTTGAATTGTCGTCGTCCGTATACATATACCTACCTAATATACGTAAATTTATCATAACATAATATTATTATCATTGTTTACTATATAGGTTAAACATAGGTTCACTCCGTGCAAAGTTGTTATTTATTTGACGAAGTCTCGTGGTGCCACGCTCAACGTTCGAGCCTGCAAACTAAGCGTGTTTGCAGGCAGCGGTCCGCGCCGTCCGCGCGCCTGCAGAAGCCCTGGAGGCCAATTCTCACGCTGTAGAGATGATCTCTAATTCGAGATATGTCAAAACAAGATGGCGAATCTCTAATATAATAAATTTTTCGTATTCTCGAGATGTCACGAAAGAGAAATGTCGAATCCCTTTCGTTCGAGATGCAACGGATGGTTCGGAGCAATAGAGATTTCGATGTCGAATGACAAATTGGATATAACGTTACTGACTTCAAATTTTATTTGTCATTGTTATCACGAACGTAAATGTATAAAATATATTTCAATTTTAATAATAAAATTTGTAACTATAGAACTCCGATTAGATTAAATTATCATTATTTTGTGTTAAAATATAATTGTAAATAATTTCCGAAAAAGTGCCCTATATTCTCCATAATAATATTATTATTATAGTCTATCTACGTGCAAAATATTTATTTTTTATATTTTTATTTTAGAATTTAAATATAAGATATAGCGCCATCTATTGCGAATGTGTCAAACCTTTAGATCGGCGCTCAATTTCAAATCAAACTTTTCTCTTAGTCGCATACTTGTAGTTATTTGTTTAAACTTTTGTCGTTTAGGTACACTATTGATTGATGAATTAAGTATTTGAAGTAATATATGTTATTTTTACACTATGTTCACATTTTTTAACTTTATAAATCGGTAGTTACTACGTTTCTCGATTATACGTTATAATATATATAATATATAATCGATAAAACGGAACGTGTTATTTTGATGTCTACAGCTAAGTCGAAGGAAATAATCTCTATTGTAACTGAGAATGCAGTTTTTTGATTCAGTAGACATTTTGGTGAGATTTTTCATAGACATTCATAATTAGAGATAATCTCTGATTAGAGATGATCTCTACCCGCGCGAGAATGGGGCTCCTGCGCCGTTGCTCTGCGCAAGTACATTCGATACCGAACTGTAGGATAGTGAAGCTGTGCTTAAACTGGGAAGATGTGGGTACCAGGACTGAAAAAAAAAATACATAAATAAATATATCGATCCACTATATCCAAATTAGGTATAAGGGGAGACTAGTGCTCCAAATGTAGAATCATTAACTTAAATTGCTATCAATCATTGTTGAAATTAAAATCACTTCATGTGATGACAAACCCCAATATGAATTTACGACAAATTGTGTCATAATTTAAGACTGTATGTTTCAGCGTAATTACAATTGTAATAAAACTGTAATTAAATTCAGTCTATTGTAATAATTGTCATTATCGACATTCATAAGTGCCGTATCAGGCCTACACTGAATAAATGGGTTTTGAGTTTGAGTGTGTACCTAGTTGACGTGACGTAAACAGGAGGTAGTTTGCGCTGAAACTGAAACCGCTGTGTTGAGAGGGATGCGTTGCGCGCGCACGGCGGCGAGTGCGGGCCACGCAACCGGCGACGAGTGCGGGCCACGCAACCGGCGACCGGCGGCAAGCGCGGGCCACGCGACCGCGACCCGCCGCGCCCCTCATGCAACGACATGCACGTTATCCGAATACTTTGGCCCTACCGACGATATTGCACGTTTACGTTCTAGTGTTATGTTTTTAAGGTTCATGTATGTACGTATTTTTGTCCGGTTCTTTATTCCATCCTACTATATAATATTTATCCTACTTACATGATAAACGCCAAAGTTTGTGAGTGAGTATGTTTGTTGCTTCTTTACGATCAAACGACTGGACCAATTTTGATGAAATTTATTCGGTATTGAGGTAGGTAACACCCCGGACTAACATTTAGGCTACTTTTTATTCCTCGGGAACATAAGATCCGCGAACGCGAGTGAAACCGCGGGGTGGAAGCTAGTACTGCATATAATTGACAATCTATTATACATATATTTTTGTGTATATTTGTCATCTGAGTAGTTCAATGTAATGGTAGAAGTTTTGATAGCAATTTCGTAACAAAGAGGGAAATAACCATTAGTCTTCGCTATGCCGAGTCATACGGTCAAATAATGGTGGCTAGCAACATACTGTAGAGGAATAAGCGTACGCGGGCGAGTCGCACGCCTGTGTTGGGGCTCGACAACGCTCGGGCGAGGCGCGTGCGCGCGTGTATCGAGCGTGGGGCGGGGCGGCGGGGCGGCGAGGCGGCGAGGCGGCGGGTGGCGGGGCGGCGGCGGCTGAGGCACGGTGGGTCGGGCTCAGTCCGCCGCCGCGTCGCACCACGCACCAGGCAGCAGCAGCATGGCCGCGCCGCAGCCCGCCCCGGCGCCGCCCGGGCCCGTGCGCCCGCTCGTCAACCCCGACGAGTACGGCGAAGTGGACACCTCCAGGTGCGTGACGTCACGCCGTGCCTCCTCTCCTCGACGACATGGCGCCCCCACATACTCACTCACTCATGCTCCTCGACATTACTGCGTCGACCGACATCACACTCGGCTACCGACATCCGTTTTGCAGATCGATCTCGATTCCCACTGTCGAGGTTTTTTTATTTGAATTAAGGAATCAAAGTTTTGAAAAGGCACCTCATTGCCTCCGTATCTGATGGAACTTAATT
Organism: Tethea ocularis; assembly: GCA_963555595.1. NCBI lineage: Eukaryota > Metazoa > Arthropoda > Insecta > Lepidoptera > Drepanidae > Tethea > Tethea ocularis. The sequence goes on from OY741968.1 coordinate 150,160, forward strand.
GTGATGAAAGCGTAGGGAGGCTATGTAGCCTTCACAGACATCATTAGAATAGTCAAAGTATTTAAAATGCTTCGAGCTCGAAGTTCGACGCCCAGAGGTTTTGGGGTAATTTATTCAAAGTGATAATATTGCTTCGGTTTGTGGTGAGATCACACCTTAGATCCGATAAGACTGGCTGACATAACAAACGCCAGTAAATTAAGATTCATAATAATCTGTTCCATGAACATTGATCGATGAAAAAATATTTTTTATTGGGATGTGATTTCTTTATTCTTTCTAATTTATATCAAAAGTTTATATAAGCTATAATAAAATTAATCTATAATTATAAGAGTTCATGAATGTAGGTCAGTGGGAACCAATCATAGCTCTACTATGCTGTGAACAGGTTAAACAAGTTTGGTATACCAGGAACTCTCGGAGGTTATAAGTATGATATAATGCAGTATGTATGCGGAGACGGTGGTCCGTGGGGAGGTAGGAGCGTGGTGGGGGGGCGCGGCTCACGCTCCTACTGCTCCTCCTCCTGTGGTGGATCTGTAGTGAAGCTGCGGTGTAGCGAGCGTGTCGCGTGGTGGTCACACGCCATGATACCACCGACCACCGTGCGTGCAGTGCCGCTCTCAACGAGAGTAAAAATGTTTTTTTATATATAAAGTAAAACAGAAAAAATTGACACAAATTCATCAGACTATCTAGTCCAGGTATTTATTTATTTATTCGGTTTACCAACGTATATTACTCAATATCTTATGGTAAAAATCATGGTTGATCTAAGCGTTATCGTAGTGTAAATACAATTAAAGGCAAACACAGCATGCTAGTAAAACTAAGTTAAATTAGTGCAGTGCGGGAACAAAGGGTAAGTAAACTACTAGGTAATTACAAATTATTTACATAAACTTAAAATAAATATTTTATAGCTCGTACAGGAACAAGAGAATATGTCCGTTTTATGTTGTATGTCTTGTAAAGTCTATTGTGCTCGTTACAAAGTCTTGTAAAGATGCTATTTACACGAACATTGGTTCTAGACCTATGCACTGTGAATGTGAATATTTGAATAGGGTTTGTCCGAAGCCTACGTAGGCAGGGTAGCGTAGGTGAGGGAATGATCCGGAGTATGTGGGTCGGCAGGTACCCGGCGCCGAAGGAGGCGACGCACAAGGTGCGCGGGCGCAGCGACGTGCTGGAGCTCATGTGCGGCGCCGACGCCGTCGACCCGGAGCTGCTCACCGTCAAGACCTTCTACTTCTTTTTCTACTCCGCGTTCGGCTCGCTGTTTCCGCTGATGGGCGTCTACTTCAAGCAGATGGGCATGAATGCGGGCCAGTGCGGCCTGCTGATCGGCACGCGCCCCTTCGTCGAGTTCCTGTCGGCGCCGTTCTGGGGCGGGCTGGCGGACCGCTGGCAGAAGGGGCGCACGCTGCTGCTGGCGTCGCTCGGCGCGTGGATCGTGTTCACGCTGCCGCTCAGCTGGGTGCAGCCGGGCGCCGTGAACTGCGTGATGCCCGTCAACCGGACCGCGTACCGGCTGGAGGACCCGCGCTACGACGAGGACTGGCCGACGGTGCCGCGCTCCTTCAAGGGCCCCGCGAGCGCGGGCCTCGAGGGCTCGCCGCTGCCCGTCTCCGACGCGCTCAACTACGACCCGAAGGCGAACGCGGACTGGGTCACGCCGCTGCACTCCTTCATCGTCTATCGTACTCCGGACATACAGAAGACGTTCTTCCTGCTTCTGCTGCTCGTCGTCATAGGCGAGTTCTTCAGCGCGCCCGCCATCACGCTCGCCGACTCCGCCGTGATCACGCTACTGGGGGAGGATGCCGATAGGTGATGAGCTTTATATTTAGTTACCTCTATGAAGCTCTAATAGAGGCGGGTGGTGTGATGTATCTCTTTATCGTTACCTATTTCTGTGAAGGTATGGCCATCAGCGCATGTTCGGGTCGCTGGGCTGGGGGCTCGCGATGTTCTTCGTGGGCATCGCACTGGATCACAGCACCGCATTCAGCTCGCACCCGTGCGGGGGCCCTCAGGTCTACGAGAAGAACTACACTATATGTTTCGCTACCTTCTCCGTCCTGATGGGTGCCGCCCTAATCACGGCCACTCAGGTAATACCACTCGATGTGGCTACCTCGATACGTGGCTATCGACGAGGAGGTCTACGCGAAGTTTATTTAATTCGATTACACGATATGTAGATAAAGTTCAAGTACGAGTTCGTGAGCATGGAGCCGTCGGAGCCGCCGCCGCCCGTGGAGCCCACGCACGAGGAGAAGCTCCAGCAGCAGCTCGCCGAGCAGCTGCAGCTGCCGGGGCTCGACACTGGCGCGCCGCAGCCTCGCACGCAGCCCCCCATCGAGCACGCCAAGGTATGCAAACACTAAACTAAACGGACCTACTCTACTTATCTACCTACAGATTATTCGTATATTCAAAATTAAAATTGTCTTTATTAAATGAACTCATTGCAAGTAGTTTTATTTGTATATATACCGTTTTTCGTTCAGGTGTTCGCCCAGACGACACGCGAGATGCCGGAGTGGGTGACCGTGCTTCGCCAGTTCCAAAATTTGAAAGCGGCATCGTTCTTATTCGTCGCCTGGTTTATGGGTTTCGGAATCGGTCTCATATTCACCTTCCTCTTCTGGCATTTACAGGTGCGACCCGCGCGCACGATACCTACTTTTGTATCGCTGAGCGAGTTTATAATGGCATGCTCATACTTATCGTCAGCTATCATATAATATTATTGACCTTCTGTTTATGTTGTTGTCGCATGTTGCAGGATATCGGCGGCTCCCCTACCTTATTCGGCGTCGCTTCGGTGATCAACCACATCTCGGAAATATTCGCCTACTTCTTCAGCTTTAAACTGATCACCCAAATGGGTCACGTCAAGGTATGGACGGTTTCGTTCCCCGGCGAGGTGACGTACGGGGCGTCACGCTTCGCCCGCACGTTCAGCTAGGGCGAGTGAGTGACCGTGGGCTCGTGTGGGTGCAGGTGCTGTGCCTGGGTCTGGCGGGCAACGTGCTGCGGTTCCTGTACATCGCGTGGCTGCCGAACCCGTGGTGGGTGCTGCCCTTCGAGTTCGTGCAGGGCGTGACGCACGCGGCGGTGTGGGCGGCGTGCTGCTCGTACATCGCGCACGGCGCCCCGCCGCGCCTGCGCTCCTCCGCTCAGGGCGTGCTGCAAGGTCTGCACCACGGGCTGGGGCGCGGGTGCGGCGCGGTGCTGGGCGGCATCGCGGTGGCCAAGTGGGGCACGACGCGCACGTTCGCGGGCTACGGGCTGCTGTGCACGGTGGTGCTGGCCGGGTTCGCGTTCGTCAACTTCCGCGGCGGCGCGGAGGAGACGGGCGCGGGCGGCGCGGGCGCGGACGAGGAGGCGCGCGCCGTGGCCGAGGCGGGCGTGCTCGCGCCCCACGGCGTGCCCTCCAACCCGCTGCCGCGCGCGCTCTCCTCCACGCGCCTCGCCGACCTCGCGCATCACGACTCCTACGGCGCCACGCAGGTACGCCACACCACGCCACACCACGCCACACCACGCCACACCACGCCACACCACGCCACACCACGCCACACCACGCCACACCACGCCACACACGCGGTGTCACGTACTACCACCTCACCACATAGGTATTATAAATGTGAATGTATGTTGTTCCCTCGTTCACGGAGCAGTGAAGCGGCGGACCGACCGACGTCATTTTTGCCACAGATGTCCGCGGTTAATATTTCGGGGTGGAAGCTAGTACCTACTTAATAATAATGTAGATACTGAAGGATTCTTTGCTGAAGGTATGAAACGGAATAAATCCGGTGGTGTGGTATCGTTTCCAGAGCTACGCGGGTGCGGAGAGCCTGGCGGTGCCGGGCCAGGCGGCGGCGGCGCGGCCCAGCAACCCGTTCCTCGCGGAGCCGCAGACGGCGCCAGCCTACAGATAAGCGCCTCACGCCCCACGCCCCGCCCCTCGCTCCGGTGGCCCCGGCCGTGCGCCCCGGCCACACTTCGATCGAATACTGAATCGAAGGATGTAAATTAGGCCCATCGATGAATTATAACGAATCAGTAATGCGGACTACCTGGAAAAGGAGGAGCTCGTGGTGTCATATTCTGCGCAGCCCCACCGCGCCCCTGTGACTATATCTGAAACATTCAGCACGCACACGGGTAGATAGAGCCCATAATGTCCTCGTCATTCTCCCTCGTAACTCGCTGCGCTGCGCTGCGCTGTGAGTGGGCTACTTTCACAGTAGGTACCTATTCTAGGAAATGTGTAGGTATGTCCGCGTGCCAGCCAGCGCGCTCTCCTTTTCCTTCACAGTATCGATATCATCTTAAGGGTATACGGTTGGAGCGCGAAATTCAAATTTTAGTAACATTTTCATGAAATAGTCGTATATGTCAGTAATATACCTTGGAGGAATATGTTGATGATTTCTTTTGTTATTAATCAGTAAATATACTACCATTCTTCTCGCAATCAACATGTTGATAACTTACGAGCTATAACTGAGCTGCAATTTGCAAAAAATGAGATAAAATTTAAATTTCGCGCTCCAACCGAACGTTCCCCCTTAACGTAGATACAAATAAAAAATGGCTGCCGGTACATACATTGCTGGATTGTATAGTATGATCATTCAAGAAATGTTTATTTTTTAATATTTATAAAATCAAATGGACACTAATATTTATAAATACAAATTATAATGAATAACTACATCTCGTTAACGCTTTATATTGTTAAGTAGGTAGGTTCGTTCACTCGTAGATACCTACAATACATCGAGGATACAATCAATATTCTCAACTGTGTGAGCGGCAAATTCCGTCGGATTATATTTAGAATAGTAGATGTATAAGTTTTAATTAATTTAAGTCATCGCCGCCATTTTGTATTAATTTCTTAATAACATCCCACAAATAGTGTTTGAATTTATTAACGCATTCTAAGCTGAATAATGAATTACATGTAGGTAAATGAAGTTCTTATCATTAGTATCTGGGTCTTCAAAATGTTCATGAACCATTAATAAGTACCTTATTTTAAATTGAAGCATATATCGGGATTGCGTTATTTAATTTACACCTTGGTACAGCATACTCGACGCGACGACTAACCCAACCAAAGTGAAGCTTAAGGCTAAGCCCTTTACCATAATATTGAGGATCGTCGAATACACAAGTTGTATTTACAACTCGGCTGGGCAGCGTTCGGGAAGCTACGTAATATCTTCTCGTCTCAAATACCGCAGTGTCTCAAGTCGAAAGTCTTCGACCAGTGTGTGTTGCCAGTGATGACTTATGGAGCAGAGACGTGGTCGCTTACGATGGGCCTTATAAGAAGGCTCAAGGTTACCCAAAGAGCAATGGAGAGGTGGACCGACGATCTTGTGAGGGTCGCGGGAAACCGCTGGATGCGGGTAGCGCAAGACCGGCCATCGTGGAGATCCTTGGGGGAGGCCTTTGTCCAGCAGTGGACGTCTTTCGGCTGATATGATGATGATGATTTACAACGTTGAATATGTATGTACCTACGAGTAGACACCTACCTATCGGTTAATTTGTACAAAAATATGTTTTCATGTCAGTATTAGTAGATCGCTTCGATTTAAGTAAGTGTTACCATACATGTGTGTTTATTTGCTCGTTAACAATTACTAGTGAGTATTTAAATAATTGCTATCTTGTGTACTTACCGTCTGGTAGCGATCTTGTATACTCCGTTACATACCTAAGTAGGACACATAAGTAAGATGGCGGTATGTGCTATAGTAAGTACGTATACCACCTACCTACCCGCATATACAGATTTTTTCCAGTGCGGAAACTGACAAATTAAACTTAAATGAATATTAATGAAGACCAATTTTTTATTTTGATATATCTTAGTACGAAAACGAAAGATGTGTACCTTTGAAACTGTCTTCATGGTGATTGGTGACCCTACTATGGCGACTTTTGTTTAGGCCGTGACTTGAAATTATTTGAAGAGTAATTCAAATTTTTCCTTCATACTTTCATGGGATAAAATCGCACCATCTCGTAAAACTCGCGGTTAGTGTAATTTGACATTGTAGGTATCAATTTTCGTGATCAGTCGGTCGGTAGGTGCAACCGGGCGCACAAACAAGGCGCGCGGCGCGGTCCTTGCGCGGGAGACCGACACTGCGTAACGTCTACCGCGGCGCGTGGCCATGAGCAGACTGTCGGTCGGTCGGTCGCGGCCTCGCGGGCAGTCGCGGGTCAAGCGAGAGTCGCTAAGCTTTCGCACACCGGCCGGCATCTTGCTAGCCGGGAGGGGATTTCACCCCCTCCAACACCCCTCGCGCGACCATTGATAATGTTACGACAAAATTGACCATATTTTACAGATATCAAGTATAAAGAAACATAAAATAAAAAGTGTTAAACAAATCATGGAAATGTATGCTATTAACGTAACGATACTGAACCACCAAAAAAAATATCCGTATTGGAAAAAAAACCAGTATAATGTAGGTATGCTCCTAAATAAGTAAGCATACGATTTCAACGAGAACGTCGCGTCGTCGCGTCCACGTCCCTCTGCGACGGACGGCGATGTACGTCTACGTAGAGACTCGTGCGTGTGTGCGTGTCGTGTACGCGACACTCGCACCGCGCTCGAAAGCTCTCATCATATACTTAATTATATTATGTATTATGTGGTGCTGTACATAGGAGGCGCAGCTCCCCGCTGTCTCTGTCGCTACTACTGTTTACGGTCGAGAGCGGGATAAACATGTACGTTTGTCCGCGTACAATCTGTGGAGTCGCGACGTCATATCATGGTGTGATGAGTAGATGACTACTGAGCGAAGGCGGGCGGCGACACGTCCGCGAGCACGCTCCCACCGATGCGACGCAGTGGGTTTGGCGGACGAGTCGCAACGCCTTCACTTCTATATTTTGTTGATAATGTAGTAGATAAACTAAATATTATAGCTATATGTATACATAAATTGTTGTAAACGCGACTTTGACAAGGAGAGAAGGCGCGCCGAAGCACCGGTTATATATTTTTGCACAGTCCGTAGCGGGCGCGCCGCGGCCCGAGCGGGGCGGTGCGGCTCCCGCAGCTGCAACCGCAGCCGCAGCGGCAGCAGAGAACGCCCTCGCCGCTCCGCCGCCGCTCGGCGTCGAACACTTTCAATTTCAAATGTATATGTAATAAATGTTGAACTATTCAAATTTTTATTAATTTCCTTCATCCTCAAACATTTTCCCATACCAACTATATTTTGATAATTTTGATACGATTTTGGGTACGATTATCTCTTTAGGTAGGTAGTACACCTAACAAGATCCAACAATAATTTTATTAATTTTATCAATATATCAGTTTTGCCACAATTGACCATAAAATGTGTGTGAACCACTTATGTATGTTGGTAATTACGAGTAAATTTTCATCTTTATTATAAAAATTACTAAATACTTCGAAGTCTTATAAATAAATATTAAATCTTCTTTTATAGAAGGTAACGCTTCCAATTTTATTGTAAAGGGATATTTTGCTTTCTGTCCATGACATGACCAACAAGTTATAATTAGTATTGTGTAGCTGCTGGTTTGACAGCCATAGGGTGATAAAATGATGTATAACCACGTAACGATATATGCAGGTAAGTATTTGACGAGGTTTATTAGATATCAAAACGGTAACGAAGCTAAGGATACATAGGTACAAAAACTAAGGACATACAATATATTCTTATTGGGTATTTACATACTACATATATATATATATATATATATATATATATATATATAGATATCCCTTTACGGTAAATGTTGATCAGACGCGACTTCACGCGAGCACTTTGTTGATCCAAAAACGCATGTTGATCCGGCGCCTTTTGTTGATCCAATATGCATCTCTGGTAACTAATGTGGCTCCAACCGGATCAACATCTACACTCACGGGACTGTTTACTAGCGTGTGCCGAAGTTGATCCGATATACAAATCCACCTTGCGATAGTTACGGAAAATGTTGATCCGATTTAAATGAGCCAATCAGAGCACAGCAAACAATCGTATTGGCTGAAAGCAGCCGCGACGTTGCCACTGCTCCTCGCGCTGCCGGCAATAATTACCTAAATATTGCCGCGGCATGATTGAGAGAAGTATGTGTTTACATATTGCCGTCTGCCCTATCACTCACTTCGCTTTCAACTTTCGGCAATGGCATACGTCGAAATAATTATTATAATAATAATTACAGCGTCAGCGCTTTGTCTTTTTAACCGACTTTAAAAAGGAGGTTCTTTCTTTTTTTTAATGTATGTTCCCCGATTACTCGAAGGCGCCTGGACCGATTTGGAAGATTCTTTTTTTGTTTGAAAGGGTTATACTTCACAGATGATCCCATAGTCACCAGGTCAGGATTTGATCATGGGATCCTGGAGAAATCGAGAGAACTCTTCCAATTTTATAGGCACTTACAATGTTTTTCATATAATTTCTAAAGCTATTCAGATGTTTGCGTCTGGTAGTCATTTACGTTGCTGAGCTGATGATGGAAATATACAACTCCTTAACGGTTAGGAGTTAGGGGATAATTCTTTAGTTATATAATTTGATGTGATGATGGAAGTTACAAAGATAGATATTATACTAGGTCAGTGATAAAACATAATAAACTAAAAATTTAAAAATAAAATATCCTGGGACATTTTTCACAACAGGACAAACAGACATGTTCATACACACAAATATTTGTCCTGGTTGGGAATCGAACCTATGACCTGCGGCGTGATAGGTGGTGTCATCTATACTAATATTATAAAGAGGAAAGATTTGATTGTTTGTTTGTTTGCATTGAATAGGCTCCGAAACTACTGAACCGATCTGAAAAAATATTTCACTAATAGGAAGCTACATTATTCCCAAAGCTTATAGGCTACTTTTTATCCCGGAAACGCGAGTGAAACCGCGCGGAACAGCTAGTAACCAATAATGTTATGACCCCAGATAATGTGGCACCAAAACTGAAATCGCGAAACAAAAAATTAGCTGGTCCATACAGTTTTTATTTAATATGTTTGTATGTATAAACAGCTGTTTTTTTATTCGCGACTAGCTGACCCGACAGACTTTGTCCTGCCCTGAGAACAAAAAAAACTACCTACCTACCTAACCTCTACCTACCTACCTATCCCTACCTACCTCTACCTACCACTACCAACCACTACCTACCTCTACCTACTTCTACATATATATATATATGTGTAGATATCCCTTTACGGTAAATGTTGATCAGACGCGACTTCCCGCGAGCACTTTGTTGATCCAAAAACGCATGTTGATCCGGCGCCTTTTGTTGATCCAATATGCATCTCTGGTAACTAATGTGGCTCCAACCGGATCAACATCTACACTCAAGGGACTGCTTATTGCCTTGCATTTTGAGAAACACTGTATTTAATATTGTTCTAATTGTATCGAATAGTCTATATTCAAAATATGTTTCACCCTTTCTAACTTTATGCCGCATGAAAAGTTTGAGAAACTTAGTTGTACATTTCGAAACAAATACTGTGGAACGAAAAATCAAGCTTCTGCTATGAATATTAGATAAACAGGTTGCTAAAAGTAAATTTTCAACATTTTTACTTTGTTTATGGGCAACAAAACTTTGACAAAAACCGAGTGGAAATTTGTAGTATTTGTATAGGGTAACTCGTTTACGAAATTTTATTTTCTTAGCTTTAGCCGTTGCAGAGATAAAGGAGTTTGAAAAACGCATTATTTCCATCGGTAATAACTTCTTCGAAGAACAAAAGTTTGAGAAACGCCGAGATTACATTTTAGCAATGTTATTAAACTACGTACATTATAAATTTTGAGTTAGTATCATTTAAAATCACAAAGTTATGAAGGTTTATCGGAAACAAAGCAAAACCCTTGTTTTTTTAATATTTCGTCCCATAGACAAAAGTTTGAGAAACGCTTGGACCGGTTTCTAATATTTTTTACTGAAAAGGCTACATTAAAAATTTCAGACTTCTAGGCCTTACGGTTCCAGAGATATTATGATTCTTAAAATCGTACAAAAGGCCCTTTTCCACCGCTGCGGAAACGAATTAAAAAAATCCCTTCATATATGGTGTCCAAATCTATTCACATGTCAAATTTCACATTCATCAGTTCAGCGATGTGGGCGATGATGACTCAAACGGCTACTCTTTAACTTCCGCCCCACATTCCCGAGGGATCTTAAGTTTTCCCAAATGATGGAATGCTAAGTTTAATCCAAATCCGTTCAGTAGTTTTTGCGTGAAAGAGTAAAAAACATACATAATGGAATCCCGCGGCGTTTCCCTCGTGGTATTCGATAATTATCCCACGGGAAAATACTATCGGGATTATTCGGGATAAAAAGTAGCCTATATGTTATTCCAGGGTATGATCTACCTATGTGCCAAGTTTCATCCAAATCCGTTCAGTAGTTGTTGCGTAAAAGAGTTTCAAACATACATACATTCACACATCCATCCATCCATACATCTATACTCACAAACTTTCGCATTTATAATATTAAGTAGGATTTCATCTTTAGTCCTATAATAAAAGTTGCTTGTTTTCACGAGTAGAATAATCCCTAAAATTATCCGGAATGGTAAAAAAATAATAATAATAATAACCCAGTATATGTAGGTATCTACTATGCATTCCATATAACAATCGGACGGTGTCCGTGGTTAAAAACTGTCCTTAAACTCAAACGCAGCAGCTAACGCATCTTCTTACCTTATTACTCTAACGAATTAATATACGGGGTTCTCTGTCACACGCAGAACGCGACGTTGCCGCTTTGTGTTTCAGTACCTATTCGTCAATTTTGGCTCCGGATCAACTTTGTCGAAGTAAATGTCGCATATAAGTTAAATATATTCTGGATCTAAGAAATCACATTCAGAATGATTTTTTCGACCGTTGATGGATCAACAAATAATGGTCAAATCGTTGAGGAGTATGTTGAAAACCGATACGTGCAGATCCACCTACGTCACACGCGCTTCAAAGACGGATCAAAGTATATCAGTTTGCGAGACGCGGAGCTGAGTATACACATGAAATAGGTGGATCAACAATTGTTCTAACTTCTCACTGGAGCAACATTTACCGTGAAAGGTTGATTATATATATATATATATATATAACACATAATTATTACTACAGTTGGCTACACGGTTGTTTTATACAGTACGTAATGTGTGGCGTAAATAGTGGTTCAAGTTCCAACGTCAAGGTCCATCAACATTATCGACACATTCGTATTTGAAACATTTTTTATTATTTGAAAAAAAAAGATAATTAGTTAAATTCAACATAATCAATAGGTAACTAACTAAAAAATCTAATAGGTAACCGAATATACGGAGTGACGACTCCTTAACTTTGGACCATTATATACACTACACACAGTATATGCAGTAGGTACCTACTACCAGACGATATTTATAACGGAATCTTGTGGTCCGAACCTATAGTAAAAGAGTGCTTTGGATCCTTTATGTTTTCATGGGGCCAGTGCCTCACACCATTAGAACAAAGTAATTCTCTGTTTTTATATACTTTAAGGAAGAAATTTAATAATCTCTAAAAAATCTCTCGATCCTTATAATAAAAACAGGAATTTAACACTATCCGCGTCAGAAAATCACCTTGACGCCATTATTTAAACGTAGAACAGCTTCACTGTTCTGTCTAACGTCACTCGCTGAGGATCAGTGGACCATGAATTCAAAGGAGAGAGAGACAGAATGAAGCAACCAGTGCTTTGCTCATTCTTCCAGTTCTCACTATTTCAGTTTACTGTCGGATAATACTAGGTACTCGTTTCAAACAACTGCCATACATAATAATATCTGTGGTAGATGCTTTTTTTAAAGATCACAAAAAATACGTACATTGATACATTTACATAGCGTACTTTTCATTAAATAAGACTAGTTTCATTATAACTTAAAATAAGTACATATTATAAAATTGTAATAAGAGACAATGTCCGCTGTCCGCAAGCAAGGCTATGCACACAGCACAATACATTAGGCAACTCGTGACGTCGCAAGCGGACGCGTCAAGTAGCGTCGCGAGAGGACGCTTGGTGGACGCGTCACACCATGACGAGGCGACCGTTCCTGTAGACCGCCCGGAGCGGCGCCTTGTCGCTGGTGACGTCATCGCTGCCCGCACTGGCCCAGCTGCAGAACAAGCGCACATACTGAAGGTAGCTCACACACAAGGCGACGATAGCTCAGTAGCAGTAATACATAGTGACGGAAAACATATCGTGAGGAAAGCACGCTCGTGTGCCCTACATTGTAGTACCCACCTAGTCTGCGACCTTGAGTTGAAAATCTGTCCGGTGTGTTCCAATAGCTGCACATGAGAGCCAATCCCCTCTAGGCTTTGTGTGCTTACTCTGTCGGCCATATTATCGCTACTGACCACTGTTAGACTTTGGTTAAACACAAACCAAAAACTTGTAATTAAAAGACAAACTAAAACCTAAAACTTTCTTTGCTAATCTAGTTTCAGTTCAGTGATACGCTGACCTAACATGACGTATAGTTCTACCTACCAGTGGCGAAGGGTCCATACAAGCCGATTCTCATCGACTTACCTTTTAGAAATCCCAGTCCCACATTTTCATCATTTCAAAGCCACTTTTATCATGCTTAAATACACTGTAATTATAAAATAATCGGTGTTTTTTGAACGGCTTACCCTCGCCATAATGTCACTCCTCGCCACAGCTACCTACCTACTACCTAGGCTACGTGTGCATTTATAAATAAAACATGCAATTAATTGATTCCAACAAGTATAATAGAAACTCAACAATATTTAAACTTAACTATATAAAAATCACAGATAACGATTGACAAAGGTAAACTCAATTAATTTTTATATTTTAGGAACTATTTTAGGAATTTGTATAACGATAATACTGGTACGATTTTAAATTACTATTTGCAACGTAGGAATTATTTGTCTACAAGTGATAGATTCTTCTGACGATAATGATTTTGTAATAGGAGTGTATGTACCCGAGGAGCGTCCTCCCGGCCACCTCGCGCCGTATCTTTGCACTCTCCACCCTGAGTCAGGAAACTCTACTTAATTGCACGCACCCTCGTGCATCGCGTCTATCTAACTTGTAATAAGTCACTAAACGCGTCATTGAGGAAAAGTTAGGTCACTACCGTTTCTGGAAAGAATACTAACTATCCTATCCTACTAACATCATAAACGGGAAAATTTGTATGTATGTTTGCTCGAAAAAAACTACTGAACGGATTTGGACGAAACGTGGCACATAGATACTCAGATTACTAATAGATAGATCATATCCTGGAATAACATATAGGCTACTTTTTATCCCGGGAACGCGGGTGAAACCGCGTAAAATACATAATAGTACAGGCTACTAAAGGCGCACTCATACCTGCCGCGAATGTATCGTTACCCATCGCTATCGCTCGGATAACAGTACTCTTAATAGTATTACCTTGCCCATCGATCAATCGCCTGACCGCTCACTGCGCGTACATGTCATCGTAAAATTAGATTTTTGGTAAAACCGGATAGCGTTAGACTGTCAAATTACTGAAAATGACGCACGCCATGCAACGTGGCTGCCTACTAGGTGCGTACTGCGTACTGCGTACTGCGTACTGCGTACTGCGTACTGCGTACTGCGTACTGCGCAGCGTGTTCTGCGTCTCATCTCTGGTACTTATGTTTGGTTTGGTTTGGTTACCTGAGTGAGTTGGTCCGGTGAGTGGCGCGTGAGTTGCGCGGAGTGGCCGAGGCGGCGAGCGCTGCGAGCACCACCGCGGCCACCTGCAGCGTGGCCAGCAGCGCCACCATGGCCACCGCCACGTACAGGTTGCAAGGCACGTCCGCCTCCGCCTCCTGCAACCGACACACACACACACATAACACGTATGGAACGGGAAAATTATATCTAGCCTTTAGGGTTACTGGTCCGATTCGTGAAAAGTCTTTCACTAATTATCCCCGAAGGTTACATCGACTTTTTATTCCGGGACCACGAGTGAAGCCGCGGGGAGCAGCTCGTTATAAATAGGTAGATACATTCCTACTCAGCAAACTAACAAAAGATGTTGCTAATTTAAAAAAAAACTTGTGGAGAAAGCATAGTAAGATTGTTCTAAATAGTAACAGATTAATATTGAGTGTAATGTGGGTGGAACGGTGGGGTACCTTGATGAGATCGCTGACCCGGTGCGGCAGCGGATGCCACCGCCCGAGGAAGTCGAGCACGGGGCGCAGGTGGTTGCGCGCCTCCATGGCCTGCGCCAGCCGGCGCGCGTCCGCCGAGCGCAGCCAGGCCGCCGCGCGCGCCGCCGACCACGCGCCCCACGCCGCCTCCGCGCACGCCAGCGCCGACATGCACCCCGCGTACTTTACACAACAAACACATAACATTACTGTCCAAGTGGAACCCATCCTAACCTAACGATTCAATCTAATACGATCGAATTCGATGATCGATCGAATCCTGAAGCTTCTTATACTAGCGTAGGTAATACCGGCGCAAGGACCCAGAGGCGGGAAGAATATGAAGGAGGGACTCACGACGATGAGCAGTCTCCGGCGGTGCCTGGAGGTGGGATGCAGCGCGAGCGCGACGGTGGCGAGGTGCAGCAGCAGCAGCAGCGCGAGCGCGGCGGCGACCAGCATGACGCCGGCGACGCGGTACTCCTGCGGGAACACCTCGCGCAGCGGCACGTACGTGGAGGGGTCCCACTTGAGCCGCGCCGCCGTCACCACGCCCGCGCCACTCACCAACTATACACACACACACACACACACACACTAATGAACATGCTGCCTCCAACGTGAAGGCAGGTGACGCTGATGGACCATCCATCTCAAAATGTTTCGCATCGGACAGACTCGATATGCTATTATGGTATTTACATGCGTACAGTACATGTGATATCACTATTATTTATCTATATAATATACATTCGCGATATCACCGAATACATTCAAAGTAATACTCAAGGCCCGACTGATTATCGAGAAAATATAAGGAGGCAGGTGGATTATAGCAGCGATAGCAAGTTTATGTATATTTAAAACTGTAATTACATAAATTAAAAAAAAAAACCACTAAAAAAAATGAAGCCTTGCTGAGTTTCTTGCCGGAGTCTTCTCAGTTCAAGTGTATGTGGAACCGGTAGTAGAGTCTATTGTAAAACTGTAACTGTTGACATTCATAAGTGCCTTATTAGGGCCTAAACTGAATAAATGAATTTTGATAGGATTTTGATTGGATGGCATTTGAGAGATTGTCAGGCTACAGGCCCCGGGTGAACTGGGGCACGGGGAGTGGGGTGTGTGGGGGGGGGGCACTAACCGCGAGCAGCAGGTTGACGTGCGCCAGCAGCGCGGGCACCACGCGCACTCTGCACGACATGATGAACACACTAACACACACTACCACTTTGTCTGTAGGTTTTTAGCTCTCGCCTGCTCACAATGTTCACTTAACGCATCCGGAGCATGCGTTCATCACCAAACTATAGTGCACCTGTCACGTAACATCGATGAGATGATAAAGTGTTCACGTTATTTGTTATGAATGTATCAGAGGCTGTAGAGTAGCGGGCGTGTAGGACGGCGGTGGAGGGCGAGGGCGAGGAGGGCGAGGAGGGCGAGGAGGGCTCCCGCGCCGCGGTCTCTCTCTGCAATGGGAGCGCAGTATCTTATCAGCTCTCGGTATCAGCAATCAGCGGCGTCACGCGTCGCCGCGACCATTTAAACTGTTTAAATATTTATCACGAATTGCATGTAGTTCGGCGACGCGAGGGCAGGTGATGAGCGCGCGGTGGGGGGAGGGGGGGAGGGGGGGTCGAGGAGCGATGCGATTCCAAGCACCACCACAACTTGTCTGAGTAGATTATACCACTTCATATTTATTATATCACATTTTTGTCATAAACCTATGCCGCTATCATTTATTATAATGTAAATGTGGTTTTCCCTAATATTCATTTTGTATATAATATGACATATATGGTAATATATTGATCACCTTCGTTACCCAGTCGATTGTATCATCATTAATGTTATTATTATAATTTTCTGGTTTCGAGTCTTCGAGAGAATAGCTGGATTCTTCGATTAATGTGTTTGCACCTGCGCTCGCCGAATAGTCCACGTACGGGTGCTATAGCCTATAGCCTCTGTCGAGCACCTGGTGAGTCCATTAAAAAAACATAGTTTGTTATAGATGAACATTATTCCTAAATACATCACCATCATTATCCTATGGACGCTACTACTACTGCTAGACCTTTCCCTATAGATGCCTCAATTGTATTTATTGATATTGTTGGGTACATCTTTCCTCTCGCTTTCTGGCGATATCATTCATTAAAAGATCCGTCGCGGTATCGAACTCAGAACTCATTTATTTAGTTTATCACCTATTATTTCTAGGTGGGCAGGCAGCGTGCCCCCCACAAGGTGGACCGACGATCTTGTGAGGATCGCGGGAAACCGCTGGATGCTGGTAGCGCAAGACCGGCCATCGTGGAGATCCTTGGCATTTGTCCAGCTGTAGACGTCTTTCAGCTGATATGATGATGATGATAGTTTTCCGCCACACGGTTTCACCCCATTCCCTAGGGATCTTATGTTCCCGAGGGATAAAAAGCACCTTATATGTTAGTCCAGGGTGTCAGCTCCATACCAAATTTTATCTAAAAATTTGTTCAGCCGCGTGAAAAATAAAAAAAACATACTCTATGCTCAAAAGGCTGAACCAAACCACCTGTTTTTCAAATTTAGTAATTTAAAAAATATTGTTCATAATAATCATTACAATAATTTTGAAAACAAGTCTACTGATCAATGGCAGAAATCTGAGATCAGTGTTGATCAGTAGACTTGGTTTTTTTATTACATCTCAGCCCTACTACGGCTAATATAGCAAATAAAAAAACTGAGATATGAGTGTGTTTCGGTTCCACCGGGCCTGTGGACTGTGGGCCTGGGCCACAGAACTCACAGATGACCTCAGATTACAAACCTATTGTTTTGAAATCTGTGCAGATGAACTATTCTTCTGTGGCTACCATTGAAAAAGTGTGTAAAGCTAAAATCTTTCAAGATCTTCATTGTTGTCTAATGTGATAGCTGGGTGCGAGACAATTGAAACAAAACATTTACAAAAATATCACTTTATTGCTTTAAGATATTATAAGTAATGTAAAGTATGTGGAATGAACAACGCACGAGGCGCCGTCGCGTCGCGTCGTGTGCGTATCGCTCGCTTATTGTCTAGTTGCTGAGTGAGCAGAACAACTCCTCTGTCACCCTCACATGACATATAGTATTGTCTAGTAGCCGGCAGCCGGCAGCCGCTACCCACGCACGCCTCAAACGACGCATGCAAGTATAGTGTCATCAAGTCATCATGTGAGTCGTGCGTGAGCAGCGGCTTTCCATTAAATTGAGCCACCCAGCAGTGGGCGATCCTCCTACTCTTAACGCTATTTGGCACCAGACATATCGAACAACCTTTAAACTACAAACTGGAAGATTAACATTGAACAGCTAACTAACAATATGGCAATATAACGAATACTCGTCTACTCGCTAAACTATCTTTAACAATCGATATACTTAAGTCTGTTTCAATTCTCGTTTGAACGCAAATCACAGCTAAATGGAATCACCGAAGATAGTAAAGACGAAGTTGCGAGGAAGATCATAGCACCGTGGCTTCCACGAAGTATACTAGAAGGCGAGAACTGTCTGTCCGTACCACTCAATATAACAAACGTAATTTGAACAATACATGTATATAGCTTCTTTACGAGAAAAATATAACTATGCACCTCGTCTCGTCTCTATAAAATAGTTATATATGATTACATAGAACACGTACAGTACAGTACAGTAGTAGACAGGTCACACATGACCTAACGACAGCTACACTAGGTATAACCTCTCTCTGTTCTGTTACATCGTGATATGAACAATACTATACTACTCTACGCTACCTACTGTCTCTGTCCTATCTAATATTCGAGTACGTCATCTTACTAACTAGGGAATCGCTTAAGATATATTTTATTCATAAAACTAAATCACTAAAGAATATGGCAGTCTGAGTTACTAGTGATCGACGAATGCGCTGCAAATCAACGTTGACGTCAAAAATATAGATTTACAACTCGGTAAATACATATTAGTCACTCGCGCGGGTGTGGCAAGCAAGTCTCGTAGCAAAGATATAGGGTGCCAGCCAACGCGGCCCGGGACCACGCCGGGACCGGCCCCGGGCGACGCCACCGCCGGGTACCTGCGCCTGCGATAACCCGGTCATCAATTTTGCGCGTAACTATGGAACGATGTCGGGGAACTGTCGATTCTTCATTAAAACTAATATAATTCGTTCATTTAGTAATTTCCTACCTACAAGTTTATTGTTAATAACGTTTCGTCGTCGAATAGGCTCCCGTTACAGATAGTCGGACGAGCGGGGGGGGAGGCGGGAGCCACGCTGGCCGGCGTGGCGTGGCGTTGGCGTGGCGTGGCGTGACGTGGCGTGGCGTGGTCGGCTAGAGGTCGAGGTCGGCGCGCGCGTGCAGGATGAGCAGCGTGGCGGGCGGCGCGGAGGGCGGGGCGGGCCGCGCGGTGGTTCGCGCCAGGAACTGCGCGTGCACGGCGTCCCAGGCAGCGTCCCGCGGTGGAGGGGCAGCGGTGACGGCGGCGGCGGGCAAGGGGCGGCGGGGAGGCCGGCGCGCGACGGGGGGCCGCCCGCGACGCTTGCGCGGCGGCCGCCCTCGCGCCGCGCTCGACGCCCGCGCCCGCGACGACGCCTCCAGCTCCGCCACCGACGGTGCGTCCTGCGATCACAATCATAGGTTACATATATTGCATAAAACTTAACATTTTTACGTCACTAGCTCGAAGTGATACTGAATCTTTCAAAATAGATCAACGCTCGCAACAAAAACTAACATTACTCCCTTGTTGCACAGAAAACCACATTTTACTAAATTCTGAAAGTAGCATTAACATTATAGACGGACAGACGGTTCGTGGGACAAAAAAATACCGTTCCTCCGTGACCTCTCCTCTAATTATTAGGATTCATGATTTTGTTCTCTCAGTGACTTATACCGTGTGATAATGTCCAACACCAGAGTTGTTTAGGCTTTCAACCCAGCCATGAAGGTATATGGCTGGGTTAAGGCTATGGTTTCCTCGTTGTGTTTTCTTCGACCACAAGATCAGTGTAAACTTAGATCCCGCGATCATCACGTCCGCTGTCGTCGACCGATGAGGCTATTTACCTGCTAGAAAATTTTGTCGAGTATCGTGTACATCCTGAGGTTGGCCTTCTTCCGCCAGCCGGGCGGCTGGTGGTGGGAGCCCTCGACGCTGTCGCTGTCCTCGTCGCTCGCGGCGGGCGCGCGGCACACGCTGGGTTCCTTCTCGCTCACACTCGTCAGGGCCAGCTCCGACCGCGCCGGCTGTCGCGCCAGCTTGCGAGCCATTATGAACGCTGCGATCTGAAAATAACGTTACACTACTTCAGCAGGAATACCACACCAAATTATTAATTATTAACGTCCTACCACGGACGCTCAAGTTGTGGAATGAGCTGCCCGCCGTGGTTTTCCCAAGAGACTACAGCATGGGGTTCTTCAAGAAGGGTGTGAAGAGATTTTTGCAGGGTCGGCAACGCGCGAGTGATAACCCTCGTGTTGCAAGCGTTCATAGGCTACCGTAACCACTTACCATCAGGTGGGCCGTATGCTTGTTTGCTGCCTTAGTAGTATAAAAAAAAAGTAACTATTTCAATTTTTGGCTACGTCATCACACTTCTATGTGTATCGTTTTCTGAGTAGGTACTTCAAACCCCCGGACCATGTTCGTAATACATACTTTCCATTAGCAAATTAGCAATGCAATGTGTCATTAATTTATTCGTCATAAATATGACGGATTTTTTTGCCTAATTTCCCGAATTTGTCATTTGTTATTTTATAAATTGTATTGATATTATTTATTCTAGTCTAGTATTAGGTACTTTATTACTAGTATAGTACGCAGCATTACTTTATCTTATCAGAGAATGATTGATACTCATTTCAGTTGAATTATTATGATACATCGAACAGTCAGGGTTGTTTGTTTATATACCTAGAACTACAACATGTAGGCAACTATACAAACCAACCTGCAGCACGACTCCGAGCCCTCCAAATATCGCTATGACGACCGCATTGTTCGGCGCCTCACGTTCCACTTCCTGGAAATGTCAAAAGTATTAGAATTACTTATTGTTGCGTTACACATCAGCCGACGCTTATCATTCTTATTTCCCTTGCCTTCTAGGTACCTGTAGGTACACTACAGGTAAGGTAGGCAACATTAACAATCCCCTGGTATTGCTAAAGTTCATCATCAGGCGGTGGTAGAGAGTATTTACTGTATTTTTCTTTCAAAGAGCTGCTCCACTCGAATGAGGAAGTAGAGTCGGTAACGATTGAGTCATATACCTCTGATAGTAGGTGATATGTACCTACCCTGCCCGGGTGTTGCAAGTGCCTATAGGATACCTACAGTAACCGCTTACCACCAGGCAAGCTGTATGCTGCACAATACAAAATCGCCAAATATTTATTTGTGGTAATTATAAAACTGGATTAAGCCATGGGCTCTCACTTAGTTCAATACCACATCAAGCTTTAATTACCCTTTAAAAGACAGTAAGTAAGTATTCATACTCCTCCCCCGGTAACGCCCTGAGCCGAGGTTCGTACCCCATTCGGGGGTGCCCTCAGGCGTTGTTACCTAAATATTACCCGGCTGAGAGCCCTCTGCGCTCGCCGATTTGTCCGGTAAGGTTGTTGCAGCCATCTGAGGCTACCAATTTAGTCCTTTCCAAAAAAAAAAAAAAAAGGTATTCATAATCTTTCTAATTCTAAATTTCTCTCTTTAATTGAAATCGCTAAAGCCTATTAGGAAATACCATTACGTAAAGAGGATCGACATAAAAAGTAATTCCATACAGTACAGTCACAGTAGTTACCATTTCAAGGTTATGCAATTTGGGCTACATAACCAATGCTCCTGGTTCTCAACATCGTTTTATAGATACATTACTATCTGACAAGTTTAACAAGTCAATCATTTGTTACTTAGATGACATAATAATCGCCATAAATTCCTATGAAAGTCGCGCTATTTTAAATGATAAATTACTTAAATAGCTCTCAGAAGCAAATATACCAAGAGCTAATGACGAATTTTGAGAAAGTTCTTTAGGCCAGCTGAAATTGGGGAAATTTACAATTCTGGATTCTGAATTGGATCTGGATTCGCCAATTGACGAACTTGTAATTTTTCGTAATTTATGCTTACCTAAAGAACCTTCTTAAAATTCGTCATCAGCTCTTGGACTAAAATATAAAGGTGCATGGAAAAGTACAAGTAAGCGGTATAATACACATGTGTGCTACCTCGATCATGTCGTAGAGTGGTCTGGCGACGTCCTTGTACCTCTCGACGGCGAGCAGCGCGGGCTTGATGTCGTGCAGCAGGTCGATGCCGCGGCGCGCCAGCTCCGCCTGCGGGGCACTGCGCCACCACGCCGCCAGCGACGCGCCCATCCACGCGCCGTAGCACACCTCGCTCAGCGCCAGGCACACCACTCCCGCTGAGTACTGCACACATACACACACTAGCTAGACCAACATATACACAACTACTCCGCCTGCGCCACCACGCCGCCAGCGACGCGCCCATCCACGCGCCGTAGCACACCTCGCTCAGCACCAGGCACACCACTCCCGCAGTACTCAACTGCATACATACACATGCTCAACATATTATACAACTACTCCTGCGGCACCACGCTGCCAGCGACGCGCCGTAGCATACCGCGCTCAGAGCCAGGCTCACCACTCACGCTGAGTAATGTCCCCACACATACATCCACACTCGACCAGTACACTACAACAACCTCTAGCTCTAGAGGATGACATGGATGATTTTTGTGATAATTTTTAATTAGGCCCCTCTAATATTTCCAGTCCTACTTTACGACATGTACGACAAGAGATGGAATATTGGTTGTTGATATCATTGATGTGCATATGGAAGTACCTACTACATGTATAAAAAGTATTAAATTAACTATGTAGGTAGAAGCAGTATTACATAGATTTTTTGGGTGGAGTGTCGTGACGTAGGTAATATATATCGGCCAGTAATAATCAGGTGAGGCCAGTTTTTGTCGGCTCTTGCGATCAATGCTCTCTGTTCGAATGCCTATTATTAGACAGACGAACAAAAACGAATAAAGGCCTTTTTATGGTTCCCTAGTCAAACAAGGAAGGAACCAAGGACACAACCATTGCATTTGTAAACTATTAGGTCTATTTCGCTTATCATTCTAACGCAATGATATAAAAAAAAATACAAGATCGAATTGATTACCAATTTGCCGGTATTCGTGGTTCTATATGCAGGTACTTGGCCGGTTTTTATATTTCGATGGGCTATTCTCGAGCAAGCTATCAAGGAAAATAGGTTAGGTAGGGAAATACCTTCTACAAAACCCAGAAATGATGTCATTTCATACATGCGTTGGATGACGGCTTTTAGAATTATAAGTATGGATAATTCATTGATGCCTCATGGCATGCGTGTTCATACACGTCCGCCAGTCGGCAAATAATACTAGCTAAACAATCCACACCATCTCAAAAAACGCACCTTTGCTGCACTTAAAAATATGGGCGGGGGGCCCTACCATCAACTTTTATTGTGGTTCTTTACATACGATTAGGTGAAGCATGATCAGTTTTGATACGTTTTCGCTTGCAGCCAGTTACCCGTTCGCCCTTTCCATTGTTGACAATAACAACTGTCTCTTGTAAAATTCATCATTAATACTTCTATTTTTATGACAAGCGTATTGTCTGCTTATATTGTGTGAGGCACAGATCACAGCACACAAAATACAACCTTAAGGGTATATACCTTCGGTTGAAGCGCGAAATTCAAATTTTATCAGGATTTTTGCTGATTGCAGCTCAGTTTTAGGTCGTAAGTTATCAACATGTTATTTGCGACGAGAATGGTAGAATTTACTGATTAATAACAAAAGAAATCATCAACATATTCCTCCAAGGTATATTACTGACTTATAAGACTATTTCATGAAAATGTTACTAATATACCTTGGAGGAATATTTGATGATTTCTTTTGTTAATATACTACCGTTCTTGTCGCAAATAAGATACTGATAACTTACGACCTATAACTGAGCTGCAATTTGCAAAAAACGTGATAAAATTTGAATTTCGCGCTCCAACCGACGCCTCCACATTAAGGTGCACATGCTTCAACTTTTGTTTTTAGTACACCGCGTTGTTTTTCTCTCACTTTTGTCACATCCTAATGTCCCTTGACCCTTGAGCTATTTAGTTAAGGCCAAGTAGATAGTGAGTAGGAGGTGGACCTGGTGTGGTGGTCGTGATACTCACGAGGTGCAGGCAGCTGGCGGCGCGGACGGCGCGGCGGGCGGGGGCGGGGGCGGGGGCGGCGGCGGCGGCGGCGGCGAGGTACACGAGCGCGGCGAGCCACAGGCCGGCCGCCAGCACGTACGCGGCCGACACGCGGTACTGCGTCGCGCACAGGAACCTGAACCACGTGTACGTGCTCGGGTCCCACGCCAGCCGCGCCGCCGTCGCCAGCAGCGCGCCGCTGTACATCTGTACACACAATATGATGCTCTCAATCAATATATATATATATTACTACACAAACAAGTATATTTATATGGCTGTGTCAAATGTGGCGATAATAGCTCACTGATAGATTTTCTCTGTGGTGAGACAGTGACATCGAGTACCGACGAAAGTCGCGAGTCCAAATCCTACAATGAGCGGATATAGCTCAAGCTTTCGGTGAAAGAAAACATCGTGAGGAAACCATAGAACGGTAGTAGAGTTCTTCCCTCAAGTTTAAAACCAACTTAGCAGCATCGGCCACATCATCAAAAACCACGTTGAGATTGTGGTCAAACACAGGCCTAAATAATAAAAAAACTGACTTGGCTTTGTTTCAATTTGTTGAAGGTTCCAAACATATAGCTATTTAAATTTATAAGGCGCTCGCCACGACATAATAAAATAAACATAATATTCACATAATGAGGAATAACAACAAAAAATTCTAATTAGTCCGTCAGTTAGATTATCAAAAAATATTGGATACGTATTTTTTATTTTATCAAATCAATAAGAAATTACAAAGATAAGTCCCTTCAAAGTGCAGGATTAGGGCTTGTGACGTCATTGTACAACTACTTTTTAGTACACTTTTTGCAGACCGGAAAATTTTAACGCACTGTATCTTCGTTATTTTTTGTTTTCGGATCAAAATAAAAAATACGTATCCAATATTTTTTGATAATCTAACTGACGGACTAATTAGATTTTTTTGTTGTTATTCCTCATTGTCGTCAATATTAGGTATATACCTACTACAGATAGACATACATATTTTGCGGTAACAAAAATGACTACAGGATTGTCTGATGATTATACTTTAAACATTCTGTTAAGGTCAAGTCAGGTCAAGACGGTCACAGTAACGACTGCGACATGTTCAAGATAGCATCACAAGGAAGGACCGTGTTCGGAACTTCGGGGAGAGTGTTCACGTGCGATGGCAGACAGAACGCCATTCAGTAATTATAAAGAACAATCGCACTTCTGTGTGCGACGACTGACGGTCGCAGGTTTGACCCCGCGGCCGGCTCTCGATACAAATGAGTCAATTAAGCTCAATTCACAACTGAATGCCAATACGAATTGGAAACAATGAGCTCTATTGCGCATCACTACGTTGTGAATAACATCACCTTCGACCGATGATAGTACGAACAAAGAATTAGCTCATCCTATAATATTGAAGATAAGGGTATCGCAGTAGCGGTCGCGGTCGCTGTATGTCGAGGGTCAAAGGTTTCGGCCTAATTTAGATAATATTGCTGTGAGGTCTTCGCGGCGATCAGCCGTACTTACCTATTGACAGCGTTATATGATTGGGTAGTAAAGTATCTCCTTGTTGTAATCCTAGGTATGATTTATGAGCCAAACTTCGTCTACCATGCCATACCATGTACCATCAACAAAGTTGAAGCATAATCAGTTTTGAGAACTTTTCGCTTACAGCCAGTAATCATAGTTTGCCCTGTCCATTGTTGACGATAAAACGGTCTCTTGTAAAATCTTTTGTTTAGACAATTTACTGACAATGACAATCTACTATTTTATGACAAGCGCATTGTCTGGTAATATTGTGTGAGACACAAGTAGCGGCTGGTCACTGCACACAAAGTACACCCTTAAGGTGATCATGCTTCAACTTTGTCGATAGTACATACATACCTACTGTTGTCGATACGTTTCGAGTTACGACTTTACAGTTACATACAATATTACCCCCCCCCCCCTGGGTACACACCCTTGGTTGCACTCCCTTGGTTCACGGTATAAAAGTAGCCTATGTCCTTTTCCATACCATAGGCTACTTGTGTGCCAAATTTCATTGTGATCGGTTCAGCGGTTTCGCTCAGTCGTGAAAAGGACAGGAGTAACAAACAAACAGAGTTACTCTCGCATTTATAAGTATTAATAATTATGTATGTATGTATGTATTAGTATGGAGACGGTAATGTGTATAGATGTGAGCGTCAGTGCCACTTGCCAAATCCTATCGATCGTGACCGAAAGTGTCGTCCGAGCTGAAGTGACGTCACGCGCGACTCACGCAAGTGCCGCGATAAGCACTCGAGTAGGTACTCCATCATCGTCTGTTCACTGAAGCCTCTACGAAGGGCCCTTCAGCCTTCACTCAGTACTAGATAGATAGATGTTCTTGCGTCCGTCTAAGCCGCAGCCGCGCCGCCTCAAGAGTGTTTATTTGCGCGCTAATATCAAGAACTAACATTTGGATTTGAACAACTATTTTTGTTATTGAAGTTATATATATAAGGCTATTTAATATCACGCTATAAAAAAAAACGCTAATCGATGTAATAGCGCGAGCGAGCGATGCGACGCGCTCACCTAGTTGTACTAAGTACCTATTACGTGTAACAATTTGATTTGTTCTTGAGAGGAATGATCTTAGACTAACGATCAATCGATCTCATCGACGTATTACGTGTACCACACCTCTCATCACATACTCATTTGAACCCGAAACCTAACGGAGCCTTCTGTACTGGTCAAACCACTCCGTACCAGCCGTCGTCGAGGCGTGCGTTCACTGGACGCTTTCGACAACAAAAACTGGGTAACAACATTACAATCAATAGGTATATGTTACACTAGCTGTTCCTCGTGGTTTCACTCGCATTCCCGGGATAAAAAGAAAATGTATCCGATAATATATCGGGGATAATGTAGCTTCGTAATATTTTTTCAAATCGCACCAGTAACTCCGGAGATTAGTGCGTTCAAACAAACTCTTCAGCTTCATTATTAGTATAGGCTGAACACGTAAGATTATAATATAACCAAAAAATTAAATACTCGAATGTTTGCGTGCTTTTAATTACGCTAGCGTTGTATACAGGGTTATTAAAGTTCACCTGCAGCACAGATTACTAAATAGTTACTACGTAACCTGCAGTGCTTTATGTGGTGAAGTACCTACTCATCAATATGATGTTTGATGTGTTACATCTTTCCTCTCGCTTTCCTGCATCTGTGGGAGGATTTCGTGAAAAAGGACACATCCCTAGTAGCATTTTGCGTTGGCCAACGGTGCCAACAGTTGTTTGTGACAATCTAACGAACGGCCAACAATGGCCTCACTACTAATTGGTAGGCTTTGCAACAGCAAAATCATACAAATATCTAACATAAGCCCTACTGCCGGTTTTGGTTAGATTTCCAACCAAAAATCCATACGAGCAGCCTACAATGGGCCTACTGTGGTTTCGCTCAGCATTCCCAACGGAAAATCTATACGAAAATAAAACAAAAGTCTTACCACAGTTTTCCAACCGAAAATTCATACCAGCAGCCTACAATGGCCCAACTGCAGTTTCGATCAGCGTTCCCAACAGAAAATTTATACGAACATAAAACAAAGGCCTGACCGCGGTTTTAGTTGGATATTCAACCGAAAATCCATACGAGGGCTGCTCATACAATTATCGTCATATTTTAACAAAATAACACAAAACAATCTAATACCTAATATAATACCTAATAATCTAATACCTATATAATCTGAATCTCGGAAACGGCTCCAACAATTGTCATGAAATTTAATATGCAGAGGGTTTCGGGGGAGAAAAAAACGATCTAGCTAGGTTACATTTTTAGAAAAGGCAGTTTTAAAAAAAAAAACTAGGAAATTAGTCTCGATGAATGTAAGTAGTACGTGTAATTTACGTATCAACACGTACAGTACATCACGCTTAGTTCAAATAAATATGAGTAATTTATACTTAAGTAGTTATTTATATAACAAAAATATTATGATCCCTGAATAATTTTACCTGCTTTATTACAAATGTTTTTTTCGAACATGAAAATAGGTAGTATTATGCCAACCAACAACCAACCAATTTACAAAGGGGTGCGGGCCGCGGGCGGGACGGGCGCGGGTGATGCAACCAAACTTGACTTGACACGCGCGCGAGTCGCCAAACATTCGCCGGACGGCCGGCTAAATCGGCCATTTTGTATTGATAATTTTGATGTAGTTGCGTGCTTTCTGTGTGCTCACATTTTTTTTTGTTTTTTCAAAGGATAGAAGAGATTTTAGAAGTTTATTTCTATAACACAAACAAAATAGTGTGCAAGTGAATACCTACGACCTATTCTTTTTTTAGTAATCTTGATAATGTACAAGGTGGTTGAGTTTGACGATTGTGATGGGAGTATTGGCGGTATTTTGGGTAGTTTGAGCGTCAAAGGAGTGGATTACTCGTAAACTTGAGGAGTGCCTTTAGCCTCCACATAAAATAGTTTCAAAATTCAACAAGTGTCTGACAAAGTGCCTGCCAACAAAAATATTACCAGACGATACTTGGATCGTCTATCCCTTCAATCGGATTTTATATGAAACAGGTGAGTTGAGTGTTTTTTTTACTGTCATTGTATATTAAACGGGACTATTACTATTTATTTTGTACCAGGCCCTCCTCCAAAATAAATAATGCCAGATTAAACCAAGCAAGTAGGAGTCGGACTCGAGCACTGAGGGTTCCGTGATCCATATAATTTATAAAATAATAAATCTCAACTCTAATGATAAGCATCTGTAAGCGCGGTCGAAAAAATAGATGGGTGACCGTTTTACATATACGTAATTTGTATTTGTTGTTTTACGTACAAACCATATACTTCTCTTAAGCTTAATTTGATGGTCATTGAGTAGTCCTGGGGCGGGATTAATTTGACACCTGGAATATACAAGCTATTTTGGGAAAAGAGTTTGTACAAAAATGGTCTAAAAATTGCCATGAAATCGAGGTTACTGGTATGGAGATTCCCCTTGGGTTTTTTAATTTTTTCTCAACAATTGTTCTGTTTCGATTTATCTGGTCCTGACTACCTACCTGTGTGACATATATTTCTAATAATATTTTGTTGCTTTTCCTTGCCAAGTTCAGTGATTTGTATTTATTATAAAAATCAGTCTGACACAAGCATTAAATGTAAACGGTCAAAATCTGTGATATTAAATTAATTGATAGTACAGATCAGTTACTTGATGATAACAGAAAATAAATTCATATCACTCACAAAAACTGCAAACTTATATATTATGTTTTGTTAAATAGTATATTTATATATTTGTTGTAAATATTGTATATTATAGAATAAAGTAGTTCATAAAGATAGTGATAAAAAGTATGTTTTGATTTTACAGAAACCAGAATAATAAGTGCACCTTGTATTACATCAAAGTCAACTGGAGTAGATATGGGATCTAGGACAGCCAGCCATGGTCCTGGTAAGTCTCAATATATTAAATTAGTTATACTATAACTAAGTTATCTGTATTGCTGATAATTATTTGCGTGTATGTTTGTTACCATTCAGCACTGCAAGACTAAACAGATTTGGATGAAATTTGCTACATATAGAAATTTTTTAATGTTTTCGCGGCTCGGAATACAGTATTATATTAATTATAGTTTGTCTGTCTGTTTGGTACAAATTTTGCAATCTATTTTGAACTACCTTCCTGTTGGGCTGGAAACATTTATATGGGATAGGTGACCGTAATAATGGCGGGGCCTTTATTTAAAAAAATGATATCTATTTTGTATCTTTCGTAAAAATATTAATTAACACAAGAAATTATTAATTACTTGCTGGCCCGGAAGACGTCCTGCTCCGCAAAAAAATATGGTACTGAAACATACCTACACCTACCTACCTAGAGCTATCCCTACCCACAAATTGTTTCCTGCACTTTTGATGATGATTTATGTAGGTAATAGTAAAAACAATAACTATATGATAAAATTTCTTACCTACAGGTGCCGTTTGACTAAATAAACCTTTTGAAGGAGCCACAGATGCTGATATTCATGCCGTAGTTTCAAACTGGTTCCGGTTCACTAAAGATAGATGGAGGCAGAGAAAGCCGAAGATCTTTAAGAAGTACAAAGCATCGCCATATCAGGGCTAGGACTGCATAAATTATAGGAAATTTGACAGCTTCAACATGTAATGTAGTTGCATCGAACCTTGAGAATTATAAAAATTAACGAATGTAATTTGTCTTTCCTTTTAAAGGTTTTCTTCTGCTAATAAAAGGGAAAGCAAAAATGGTGCTAAGACAAGTTATGGTTAGAAATTATGACTAAACAAAAACTTGCGGTCATTTTTGCTATAGGTAGGTATCTAACCAAGTTAAATTGCTTATTGATCTTAAAAAAATATATATATATATTTATATTCATATTATGAAGCCATTGTCAAGTAAATCAAATTTCCAATAAACGTCATTGCAATTTTTTTTCATTTATCACTGATATCGAAATATTATGTAATTTATTTTTGCAATTTTTTTAAGTAATTATATAATAGTGAAATTCACCAACATAATTTAACTTTTAGATCTTCCATAAAGCATTCAAATGTCTGTTATCAAATGTTAATTTGCAGTTAGATTTGAGTGATGTTAGTGAATTCAGCCATAAGACCTTTACTTTGTATGTTACAGAATTACATTTGCAACATAAGGCCTACAGCTATATTCCACGGTTGGTATACAGTGATTCTATTTTGTAGATCCTTCCTACGCCATAACGTAGGGTTACAGTTGTTTTATCTCACGAAGACGGGTTGACCTTCCTTGAGTGTAGATGCACATGCACATTGTTGTGTGCACGGGCGGTATAGTATCGCTCTCGAAGACCAACCCGCCTGCGTAAGATAAAACATCTGTAACCCTACGTTATGGCGTAGGAAGGGCCTACAAAATAGAATCACTGTATACCAACCGTGGAATATAGCTGTAGGACTTATGTTGCAAATGTAATTCTGGCCCTACAATTCTAAACAGTGGTTGGCCCAACGTAGTCGTATAGCTGTAGGCCATAAGTTGCAAATGTTAATCTGGCCCAACGATGAGAAACAGTGGTTGGCCCAACGATGAGAAACAGTGGTTGGCCCAACGATGAGAAACAGTGGTTGGCCCAACGATGAGAAACAGTGGTTGGCCCAACATAGTCGTCCTGGTAGGCCCTATGTTGGGAGACATCGTTGGCATTACTGAAAACAGGTGTGTCACTCGCAACGGTTGACCAACGGTAGTGGTGGTTGTGCCGATCAGTGGCCCAACGAAATACCAACAAAAAATGCTGCACTTCCGGTGTAACAGCTTAGGAAGCCGGGGAAGCGTTATTTCATTTGACCAAAGAGCGCGCCCAGTGCTAGTTTAAATTTCAGCTACTTACGATTTCATTGTGACGAGAAAAGGAAATGGAGAAGGAGAACGCGTCAGCTGTGCGTTTACCGAGGTGAGATGTAAGATGTTACACATCATATTACGCGACTAATGTAAGGCGTCGTTTATTATTACTATGAGACCAAGTTTGAAATCGCGAAATGCAAACCATTTTGAAGTTAGAATTATTCTAGATTAGAGAACTGGCCCCTTCGTAAAAGTAGTATATTGCTGAGTACTTCAACCTCGTAAAGCACTGCATGCAACCCACCTGTAGGTAGGGTGATATCAAATAACCTGTACAAGTATTAGACCGAAAGAAAAAAAAAAATTATTTATTGGGCGCCATACGACACAACTTGCCTAAAAGAAAAACAAAAAATATTATTTCAAAACTTATATAAAAAAAAAAAAAAAAATTAAAGGCTTACAGTAAGACACAACTTAGATGTAGCATCGGCAAATCGTATATCTATACTTCACTTCCGATTTACACAACTAATAAAAATCATTCACTATCGCGCCATTCAACGTTCAACAAGATCATTTTCGCCGATCATTTTTTAACACATGAGTAATGTTGTAGGCGCTCTCTTTTCGAGAACTATCGATTTTACGAATTTTGCCGATGCTTCATCTAAGTTGTGTCATACTATACCTATCTAGAGAATAAAACAATGTGACTTGACACTGGCAGAAATATCTTAAGTACCATAAAGGATTTGGTAGCTTAGGGCCTACTCCGAAAATCGATACACGATAGTCCGATCATCGTTTTCAAATGATTAACCAATAGAATTGTTCACAATTGACATCTCGTCGGTTTGCTGCAATTCTATTGGTTAATAATTTGACAACGATGATCGGACTATCGTATACCGTTTTTCAGAGTACCCAGGCCCTCTTATTTGAAACACAGAAGATTATCGATAGTAGTATTAATTAGTTGTTTTTTTTTACTTGATAATTTACTTTAGTACTATTTACAAATCTATGGTATCACTTGTGTATTCAGCGTGTGTATAGATAGGTCAAGTCGCGTGGCAAGTAGTCAAGCCACGAGGCAAGTTCAAGGTGAGAGCGGAGTTGCGCCGCTGTCGCCGAGTGCACTGCAGGCCCGGCCCGGAGCGGGCGTTGACCCCGGCCGGGGGCGGGGGCGGGGGCGGCTGACCGAGCTGAGCTATTCGGCTGAGAGTCGGGAGCGACCGTGACATACTCCCGCCATGCGCCAGCTACGCGCTGATTCACCGCTTGATTGTCGAACCGAGATCTACAGAAGGAATTTGTAATCTATTCACAAATCTGTTGAAGCTTACTACAACCGCGTCTCAAATGTAGTGTATGTAAGCAACAGTCCTCAACAGAGACGAAGCACAAAACAGCATCCGAAAATTAACAATACAATAGAGAATTACAATAGAGTGTACAACTACTTCTAAGTGATCACATCCTTATTTTATTCTCTACGTGATGTAATTTCTTATCGAAAAGACATCAACGGGTTGATTTTTTAACTACCACAAATAACTGTTCCTGTTATGTTTGTTTTAGTTATGTCTCAGTCGCAGGCAATTTATTATTAATGTGTGGACGTTTCAAATACTTGCAGAATTATGACGAATCATTTGTGTTATTTATAAATACTTACAGAATATTATCTATTACAGGTATTTTAATTGAAAAATGAACACAGATAAATCACAAAATCTCCGTGTCAGTCAGTGATGATGTAGCCGAAGGTGATAAGCATACAAAGCCAAGAAGGGAACTAGCTCTCAAGTGCTGTTGGAACACACCGGTAAGTGCTTGGCGACAGATTCTCAACTTGACGGTGGAACTACAAAGTAGGTGCCTGGTACCATCCTGCTAAGACGTTTTACTTCACCGAAAGCTCAAGGTCATGAAATTGCGACCTTCTTCTAATTTAATTGAGCGCGTCTCGTCTCCTCTCGCCAGTAGGTACCTACTGTAGGTAGGTAGGCAGTGAACACTTCACTCCGCGGCCAGCAGTGAGTGAGTGAGTGACCGCAACTAATCGAGACCAATCATGAGATGAATCGCAATAATAGTCGACCGATCGACGCCAAACAACGGGCGCAGCCGAGCCGCTGCCTGTCCACTCCGTTGTGCACGACGACGATGACGTCACTCGACACAAGCAAAGCACCAGTCACCCATTATAGACCATGAGACTTATTAAATTTACTGAATATAAAAAAAACAACAATGATCTTATAAAAAATGCGTAAAACCTCCATCAAAGACAATAAAATTATGGGACCACCTTGTAGCTATACAGAACACAACGCAAAAAGAATTAGTAAAATCGGTTCATAAGCAAAAAGTTATGAGTGAACAAAAAAAAACAGGCGAATTGAGAACCTTCTCCTTTTTTTTGAAGAAGGTTAACAAAAAATAAGCTAACCATCACTTACAGAGCTTTGAATTTATGTGTACTACCATAATGATGTCAGATTAATAGAAAAAGAACCTCGATATAAGACCTCAGAGAAAAGTACCTCGAAAAGGGATTGAATTTTAATTAACTATGGATACCTACCAGTGGCGAGGGGTGAAATTATGGCGAGGATAAGCCGTTCAAAAAACACCGATAATTGTATACTTCATTACAGTGTATTTTATTTATATGTGGCTTTGAAATAATGAATCTGTGGGACTGGGATTTCTAAAAGGTAAGCCGATGGCACTCGGCTTGTATGGACCCTTCGCCACTGGTACCTACGTATGCGTATCACCATAATCTCATCATTGCATGTGATGATGTGATCATCACTTTGGCTTAGGACCTATCTACATGCTCTCAAGTGTTGAACACACCGCAAGAGGAGCTCTGCTAGCATGACTATTTTCTACTTGAAAGTAGCCAGGTAGGCGAGTACCTACCCACTTCATAACACCAACGAGCTATTAAGACTCTATATCACTCGAGAGATCCAACGCGTTCGTTCAATTACTGAAATGGCTTTCAATCGACTATTAGTGAGCCGAGCTCGTTTCCAGCCATCGACACGTCACGAGCCCGGCACAACATAAGTGCTCATCATATTTAGTATATAGACATGGTTCATCTTCATAATTATTATTATCCTACATTAATGTGGAGGCGTCGGTTAGAGCGCGAAATTCAAATTTTATCACGTTTTTTGCAAATTGCAGCTCAGTTATAGGTCGTATGTTATCAAGATGTTATTTGCGAGAAGAATGGTAGTATATTTACTGATTAATAACAAAAGAAATCATCAATATATTCTTCCAAGGTATATTAGTAACATTTTCATGAAATAGTCGTATATGTCAGTAATATACATTGGAGGAATATGTTGATGATATCTTTTGTTATTAATCAGTAAATATACTACCATTCTTCTCGCAAATAACATGTTGATGATTTACGACCTATAACTCAGCTGCAATTTGCAAAAAACGTGATAAAATTTGAATTTCGTTTTTAAAATTGTAGCCCGGAGCGGTTACGTCGCGCGCGAGTCGCGAGTGAAGAGTAAGTTTAATTGTGTTTTTGTGGGGCGATTATTGCGTCAGCGTCAGTGTCATGAGTTAACGCGATGCTATACGTGAAATGATGATTCTAAAATGCATTTTTCTCTATACTCTTAGTTCCAAGAGATTTGGAAATATATGTGAAACTAGAGAATATGTGACGGGGAATAGTTTTTTAAAAATTGTAATTTTTCATTAGTAAAGTCAGAAAAAAATCGTGAATATGCCCCTTCTTAAAACTAAGAATGCATTCTTCTCTTATTTGGGCCATCCAAATAACTTGAAAAATATTAACATGCATTCTAAAATCCATTAGAAAGGGAATAGTTTTCTTACTTTTTTCAAAAAAGGCTTAGTTTCTTTTTAAATACATAACATAAAACCATATTTTTTACCAAAATTACGTTTCTCCTGTCTCGCTTGTCACCGCCAGTTTAGTAAGGGACGGAGACATACACAGATAGCCTCCTCTTAATGCAGTTATACGAATTGAACATTGGGCTTTAAAGTGTCGAAGAGTACTAGGACATCACGCAGAGAGCTGCGCCGCCGCGACATCGATCAAACATCTGTGTCACCCGACCGCGTGCCCGGTGGCGAATTTACAAACGCTATATCATTAGAGTGAAAGTGCAAACTGAACTGGCTTAGCTTTTGTTTGACAAAAACTTGACGAAACCCTAATCTATTCTAGTACAGAAACTGACCGAAATCGCGTAGACTTTGTTAGATAAATTCATTCTAACATTGCAGCAACAAATGCTATTCAATTTGATACCGATATGCAAATTGTATCTATCTGTATTTGATTGACAAAAAACAGAAAAATAATTAACAAAATGAACTTTTATTAGGCACTACACACTTGTTGCGAGTACAAATAATAATAAAACTAAAATATTTTTCTTGCGTAGGTAGTACCTTTAATGTAAAATACAAAACGCAGATAATTATTTTTATCAAATTTAAACGTAGTAACAATCAGTCTTATTTAAGTATCCTTCGCGATAAACAAATATGGCGGTGAGCCTCTACTCGACTTGGTTTTGTTCGTACGTAATGTTTGAAAATATCTCGATTAAAGCTTATCTATTTGAGTGAATATATATAATACAGTACTTTTTTTTCAAAATTTAAAATTTATTTAAATACAGTAACATAATAATCAATATTTACAACAAAATATAATTTATATAATCTAACTATAATGAAATATTAAATTAAAATTAAACTACAAAATCAAACCTATATACAGAGTAACTATAAATAATATACCGCATTTAAATCGCCGCCTGCAGGCAGGGTCCCCAAAAAGCTGGCAACGTTACCTCGTTGGATTGCAAGGCTGATGCGCTGCCCGAGGTAAGTGCCAGCTCTTTGGTCACCTGTAGTGTCAATAAGGCGTCTGGACAGCTCCCTAACCAAACTGCGAGCATCTTGACCCCAACTACCCATAGTTTCGACCCCAAACGGAAGAAATATATAACTATCTCCAAGAGAAGTATATTTCGGTGTATATTTCGGTGGCGGCAGCGCCCGCCACCCGTGATGAATGTTGGACGTGGGAGGGTGCAAGGGTGTCAGCACATGTGGCGTCCCATACCAGCGGCCTCCCACGACTCCAAGGAATCAATGTCATACCGTCAGGCCTCTTTCCATCGTCACGCGAGATACCGTTCGGCTCTAAAATAGCCGGCACGTTCACGGTGGCAAGGGCCCGACGAATGACATCGTTTAGAGTGGCGTGGCGTGAAAGACGCCCTGCACTACGACGGCAGGATAGACCGTGGTGACCCAAACGATCCACACCGCCGCCACAGTGACATTGATGAGGTTCGGTTCTGGAGACGCCCAGACGCAAACCAACTGCAATAGAAAAGCTGGTATTATCTAGTAACGTTCCTATATTAATCGAAGGTGTTGCCTGTAACCAGTAGCCTGACTCTCGTTCGCTAGTTGCAAGGAGACGAGCCTTATACCTGATATCATCACCACTGTTTAATAAATAATTTTGAATAATTTTGCAAAGAGGCTCGTCCCATTGCCTCTGCAAACGGAGGTTTTTTGGGAAGCCCTCATTCGGGCAGGCCATATTCCATGCATTTCTGGCCTCTGCCATGTACATAATCGAAATATTACCTAGAGAATTGTGTATAATTTTACTAAATAGATTAGCGGTACTATGGACAGAAGACAGAAATGCAGGTAGGGAAACACTGGAAATTTTTCGGATGCCTAAGCCTCCAAACCTAATAGGAAGAGAAGCTTGGCACCAAGAGTTATCCGAAAGATTACAATTTAGAATTTGGGATAAAATATTTTTTATACTTTCATCAAGATTGGTAAGCAAATGTTTAAAATTCCAAAGCGGGCAACAGCGGAGTGTGTATACACATTTTGGAAGGAATAGACAAAACCGAATGATGTGAAAAGCTACATGAGAATGAATTTTCAAAAGACGGTCGGAAGTTTCTTCAAATTTGGTACGTTGTTCGTCAATATAGGCCGGATAAGAATCGTCTAAAATAGGGGCCCCAAGGAGGCGTAGCGATTCCTTCTTTAAAATTTTTAAATTTGGAGCCAGACTATTAAATTTGTTGATGATGTTGTCTCGATCTTTATTCGGAACAACATCTGTTATAAATAATTCACATTTTGCAAAATTTAGATCTAAACCAATGGAATGAAATTTGTCTATTAATGTTTTGTCCGTGCATTTTCTTTGAAAATATCAAGGCAAAAAGCTAATCCATTTGAGTCAATTTTTTTATTGAGATAGATTAGGTATTGTCGATTAATATGCATAAACAAAAGCTCATCTATTAGAGTCTGACTCGTGACTCAAATAGTATATATAGCCTTTGTAAATTCGCTGCCCGGTGGCGTCGCGTCGCGTCGCGTCGCGTCGCGTCGCTAGCAAGTAGCAACATGTCATCCCATTCATGCATTGTGTTGTGTTGTAGCCATGCTAATTAAATAAACAAGCTTTTATGTGCCCAAATAACTTTGCTGTCCCATCCCGGACTCGAATCCTTCATCTTCCATGTAACTTTGTATATTTATTGTTATGATTTAGGTAATTGCAATCTTTTGAATGGGCATATATTTATTATGTATAGGTTAATCCGCTATTTTACATTTAAAACACCTTTACGTGGAAATCGCGGGTGTATTCTTGACTCCTTGACCCTGCGGTTTGTAGCAATCTATAGACAGTGCCGGTTTTAGCTCTACCAGCACGCTGGGCGAGATGTGATAACCGCCCCCCCCCCCTTCTCCCGCCAACCGCCAACAATAGGGATTTTAACCCATTATAGCTTTTTATCTTTAGACTTGAGAATTTATTTATTTATTTAGATTCGAGATAGCAGCTGGTGGCCTTTACATCTGGCGCCCTGGGCGATCGCCCTACCACGCCCTACCCTAACGCCGGTACTGTCTATAGGTGCCCTGTGTTTCAGCCAGCTAAGAGCCCCTCTAGATGAAGTGCGTTTCGTCAATGTCTCGCAATGACGTAATCAAATATAGGCAGCTACATACCGCGATGGCTACGCACGAGCACGAGCACGAGCACGACTACCATTACATTATAGTTATTAGTAAAACTATAAAAAACAATGTAACTTGTGTATTGGATTTTCCTTGAAAGCGATCATAAAAAACTTGTAACATAATAATTAGTCATCGCAAACAAGTAATAATTTACATAGGTAATTGCGGTGCAGATCAAAGTTTAGTTGTTTGTTTGTCTGTACACGTCACGTGTGCTGCGCTGCGCTGCGCTGCGCTGCGCTGGGTGGGATGGAAGGGAGTACCGGAACAAACTGTCAACGATGGAAATTCCTACCTCGAGGAGTCAAGGAGTGAGAGCAGACACCGCACCGACACAGAGTGCCCATGTGGCCCATACATAGCTTAGAGATACATCATTATCTCTATGTTTTCAATGAGGTTCGCTGTACTTGAAGTTTTTTTTACTGGACTCATTATAGTGTCTCATTCTATTGTTCCTCTGATAAGCCCCAAATGAAGGCTGGAACGTGTGTCAAATCGCTAAAATACTCTGTGTTTTTCTGACGAATCCTTTCGTCTAGGTATTTCTCCTACGAAAAATACATGTTACATGTTAAAATGATGTTTAGTTCATCATGTTTCTAATATTCAAGTAAATCTCCCTGAATTTCGAAAACAAATATCCTATCACATTCAATTTAACCTAAATGGAAAAGTACTGATAAACAACCTATCAGACGTAAGTGAATCTTACACCAAAATGAGATAGATTTGTTAACAATTTATATAAATTAATCATTTTTAAAATAATAAATAAAAATCAAGCATAAATCCAAGGCTCCCCCTTCCCCCTCTAGATCCCACCCGCGGGCGCCTTTTAAGCTTTGAATAAGTACTTGGTCAAGCCTTAGTAATCCCCTTAAAAATGGTTCTTCCACCTTGAAGGCCAAACTTAGACTGTAAGTAAATAGTTAGATGTGACGGATTGCTGCAGTCGTCCTCATCGGATTGTTAACGCTGTTCGACACTTAGCGAGTATTGTGTCGCCGATGAACCTTGACTACAGATATGTAGGCCAAGTTCTTTCAGACGACACGGTTTAGCTATTAAACAAACATTTACCATCGATGTGCTTGCTTACTGCCACTGCAGGTGACGTCGAAGGTCGAGTAATGAGCTCGGGGTTACAGCGAAGAAAAATATTGTGACGTAACCAACGTTCGTTGTTAGATTACTGTGTAGTATTCGGGCTGGCTACGTCGAAATCTGTCGGCCTACCGAGTTCTGACAGCTCCACTTGAGAGTTAATTCCGTCTAAACTTGACATGTCCCTATATCTGCTAACCGCGCCTTTGTCGAACCAACTATGTAACTTAACTACATATAAATATGTTATTATACAATAACTTTGTACTTTGTACCGTTTCTTTGACTTTTTTTTTTTTTTTTTTTTTACTATGTATAGGCCTGTGTTTGACCACAATCTCACCGTGGTCAGTGATGATGTGGCCAATGGTGGTAAGCACACAAAGCCTAGAAAGGAACTGGCTCTCAAGTGCAGTTGTCGGAACACACCGAAAGGTGCTTGACGACAGATTTTCAACTTGAGGGTGGTAGCCAGCCAGGCGGGTACTACAAAGTACCCTACCACCTTGCTATGGTTAATCTAAAATATAATCAAAATATTCTAATCATTTTTCTAAACAATCATTCATATTAGTGGCAAAGTAGAAGGATGCCATCCCGACCTTTGACATTCATAACAGCCCAAACCGAATAAATTACTAACGTTCCCGTTAGCGCGTGAAATATGAAGCGTTATCCGACGTGGAAGCTACCTACACATGGTAGCCCGACCGAAGTTATTTATTCAAAGGTTGGTCAACAAACACCCTCCCCCCCTCCACCCCCCCCCCTGAAACCCGACGGATACACGCCACACACGCCCACGCTGCTACTCAGCGACAGGCATCGACACCCCCAAAAATAAACTGTAAGGCTTCGTCAGCTAGACCTACATTTATAAATTAACCTTGATTATTTATTTATTTGGAGATGATACAAGCAAAACATGATTATTGCTGGGTGCAACTGATGGGGGTTAGACTGACTGACTTGCTTAGGTACTTGCAGGGAGACTGAAGAAATCATTGTAAGGTGACCGACGACAGACAAGAATATCATAATAAAATCAGCATCACGGATGACCCCAGGAAGAGAAATAAAACTCAATACAAACATCTACAACCTTGACACAACTGCATTCCAACAACAAGAAGTAAAAAATGTGATCACCAGTTTACTACATTGATAACTTTTCCGTTCGAAGCATTTATAATGTAAGTTAATCCGGTTGAAGTGAGCACACGTGCCTCGCGGCGCACAGCTGACTCGTCAGCGTCACCCAGCCGTGACGTCACACTCACTGATAACCAACAACAACAACCACATGTCGTCACTATAAATAATGCAACATAAAAGTATTACATAACTAGATTCCACCCCGCGGTTTCACCCGAGGAATCTTTCCCGGGATAAAAAGTATCCTATGTGTCAATCTAGTTTATAAACTATCTGTGTTTAAAATTTCATCCAAATCCGTTCAGTAGTTTTTGCGTGAAAGAGTAACAAACATCCATCCATCCATACTCATAAACTTTCGCATTTATAATTTAGTAGGATGAGTGATCTCGCTATTCTGGGAAAGCCAATGGAAATAAGCTCATAATCCGATGATAATGATGTCAGGTTGCGTGGGAGACGCCACATCAGTGACGAAGCGAGCTGTGAGCCAGTGCAGCTAACTGTGCAAGCAGCCAGCCAGCAGCCAGCAGCCAGCAGCCGACATGTCAGCGACTCCCCGCCGCCGACCGGACCGCACTGAACCGCATCAATCAATTCAGAACCGCATCAATCAATTCAGTGCCACTGCTTCGATAATTTTAAAACTTAAATTTATTGGTATTGTTGATATATTTTTAATTTTAACATTTTATTCTATATTATTTTATATTAACGATATTTTCATTTGTAATCATACTTATATTCCAAGTTTAATATGCTTTAACATTATATTACTTAGATTATTTTACTGTTTAGACT
Source organism: Tethea ocularis (assembly GCA_963555595.1). Lineage (NCBI taxonomy): Eukaryota > Metazoa > Arthropoda > Insecta > Lepidoptera > Drepanidae > Tethea > Tethea ocularis. The sequence goes on from OY741968.1 coordinate 191,341, forward strand.
GTTTGTATATAATATTGAATTTTAATTTTGAAATTTAATTGTACTTTAATGAATTTAATGAACCGATGTATCTATGTGTCATCTATTTATTGTCTAATAGTTATGTATTGATTAGTTATTTTTGTGTGTGTTATCTGTTTGTGCTTAGTGTGATGTCCTGTAATTGAGGAAGCACTAGCTAGGTGTCAAAGTAACTGTCTAATATTATTTAATGTGCAGTGATGATGTGGCCGAATGTGATAAGCCTCAAGGGAACTAGCTCTCAAGTACAGCTGATGGAACACACCGGTACGTGCTTGGCGACAGATTTTCAAAATGAGAGCCAGCCAGGCGGATACTACAAATTCCTCCAAGGTATATTAGTAACATTTTCATGAAATAGTCGTATATGTCAGTAATATACCTTGGAGGAATATGTTGATGATTTCTTTTGTTATTAAACAGTAGATATACTACCATTCTTCTCGCAAATAACACGTTGATAACTTACGACCTATAACTGAGCTGCAATTTGCAAAAAACGTGATAAAATTTGGATTTCGCGCTCCAACCGAACGTTCCCCCTTAAGTTTATCTAAGTAATCTTCCAGGAAATAATGAAATACACCTAAATAATATTGAACATATAGCAGTCAATATAATGGTATATGATCTCAAGTTGATATGTTTCATAGCAATTTTAAGACATTTAAAAAAGCCCTACTTAATGAAAACTTAATATGTCCATCTGATTTAATTTAATTTGTGTCTAATTGTTTGTTTGTTTGAATTGTTATTACTACTTACCTTTTTTTGTACTCAATGTGTTTTTTATAAGATCAATTAATTCAATGTAAATGTGTTATTGTTAGATGCTGTGTACAGTCATAATTGGACTCCAGGTTTATATTTGTAATTTGTTGTGATTTTTATTTTCCTAAGTGTTTTTAAATCTGTTGTATGTAACTGTGCCTATTAATAAATAAATAAGTAAACTGCATAATAAATAAGTTAAAGGTTTTATAAATTTTCTCCACGATGCTGCCCGCTAGGTATGCATGTCGAATTTTAAATCGAAATGTAAATATAGAAATTCCGTAGGCAGGGTAACCTACTTGTTGCGCGATCGTGTCATCCGATACCAATACTTCTTGAGCTTAAAACGAACTAGCTAGACTTTCCGCCCCGCAATCCCCTATTTTACTTTCTTCGATTTAATTTCGGAAAATCCATTCTAAGTAGGTTTTCATCCTTCTATGACGAATGGTCCTCACTCCTTCCTGATGCTCTTTAAGTATCTACCTTATTGTTTGTTGGATCACAGCTAGGGTTGCCACCTTTTTTTTTGCAGATAAAGTACATTGGTTATTTATAGGGAAGAAAAAAAAGTACCTACATCGTATCAAAATAAAGTACAATTTATTTTTCTTTATTATTATGTTTAAAAACATATTTTTTATTGCTTGCAGTTTGTATCAAATTAGTACCTCTACTAAACAATTGTACCCACTTACAATTAAACTTTTCAAAATCCCAAAGAAATCAAATCATGCGAAATAAAGTATTTTCGTGTACTTTATTGTTCTCATAAAGTATAGAGTACAATTACCTGAAATAACGTACAGTACTTTATTATAAAGTACGGGTGGCAACCCTATCACAGCCCAAACTGCTGAGGTTTGTAACTTGAAATAAAAAAGTGGATTTTTGGAAATCCCACCGCTGTGGGCAAAGAAGATATTATCACCTACATGGGTCAAGTAGGGAATCACATCTAAAACCTTATAGCTAACTAGCTGTTCCGCGCGGTTTCACTCGCGTTCCCGGGATAAAAAGTAGCCTATAACCTTCGGGAATAATGTAGCTTCCTATTAGTGAAAGAATTTTTCAAATCGGTTCAGTAGTTTCGGAGCCTATTCAATGCAAACAAACAAACAATCAAATCTTTCCTCTTTATAATATTAGTATAGATAACTTATTAAGCACTACAGATACATATTGAAGTAAACTATAGAGTAGATTAGATCATCATCATCATCACCCCGCCCTGTTCCCATTCATTTGGGGTCGGCACAATATATATATACCCTTCTATACGTCATATCAGCATTCACTCCTTCTTACTCATATCATCTATCACACAATCCATCCATCTCTTTTTCGGTCTTCCCCTTCCCGTATATCCTCACATTCACGACTCTTTTAGTGACGTGTTTCATCTCACATAACATGCTAGTAGATTCGATATCGATATAATTTCAATATGAGCGTCGTCGCTTCGGACGGAGGCTAAGCAGTTGAGCAAACACGTCGATAGGCAAGGCCGCTCGTTGGTGGGGGCTCCTAAACCGGTACCTACACAATTTAGAGATTATAACTTCAAAGTTGCACTCAAATTATATTTAATGATACGAACAGTCACGATCTCTAACTGAACTTAATGGCAGCAACATTACAATATTCGTTACATTAGCCGTAGTAGCTGTATTGTGGACTAGCTGTTCCCCGCGGTTTCACTCGCGTTCCCGGAATAAAAAGTAGCCTATAACCTTCGGGGATAATGTAGTTTATTTAAAACGTTGTCCAAGTAATATGTGCTTTTGTGAAACTACGCAATCGCGTTCGTAACTAAGCGATCGCCGATTGCTTCTTAGAACCGAACCGCACTAGATGAAGCTACGCATGCATCCGAAAAAGCCTTCATTTTTATCCCAGATTCTAGAACTATTTTAATAAGGTTGAGAGAAATATTGTAATCAATCCGGAAGATGATCTTGAATCTCAAAGATTTATTTGCTGCGTGAAGTCCAGTGATAAGTTTCCGCGCCGTGACTTACGGTCGAATATGTGCATCGATTGATACATTTAGTACGGTGTGGCGTGGCGTAGCGTGGCGTGGCGTGGCGTGGCGTGGCGTGGCGTGGCGTGGCGTGGCGTGGCGTGGCGTGGCGTGGCGTGTCTCGCGTACGTGATCGTGACAGTTATTATGTTTTACAAGAACAATTGCGGGTAGTTGGTTAACATTCGCCAATCAATATTTATGTTACAAGCTGTTCCAGTCTACTCGTGAACCGATCAATTCGACTTGATTGAAACTTCTCTAAGTGAATCTAGTAGAAAACTAGTGCGACCGCCGCGCTGCGCTGACAGAATGCGTTTCTGACACTTGATAAGGCCCTGTAATGTCGTTAAATTATCGCCATACATATTAGAGGTGAAATCAAGCTAGCGCAACTCGTAAGTTAAGAGATATTAAATTAAGAGAAACACTGGCTTTGAGAAGAGGGTTTCTAGACACCCCTATAATATGCGCCCATGACCATGTGTCAGGAACTCTACTGGTAGATTAGATACGTAGGTATGCAGAGGAATGGAATGTTGCACTGAACACACGTGTGATATTACAGAAGACACGTAGTGTCGGGTCAATGTCAGTGTTCTGAGAATGCATTGTCCGCCCGCGTCCGCCCGCGCGATCTACTCAAATATCTTGAGAGTGAGAGACGCTCAGATAAAGGAGTAGTGACGTTGGAGGAGAATGGAGAGGATTAGCTGGACCGAGAGAGTGTTAAGAAAATAACCTTACTAGAGACGATAGAAAATAGGAGAGGAAAGATGTTAGGCCGCACCTTATACGTCACGACGTAATAAAAAAGATCATAGAAGGAAAGATAGAAGGAAATCGAGGAAGAGGAGGACCTAGATGGAACTATATAGACCAAGTGATCAAAATTGGACGTCGTGTCGTAGGTATAGGAAGCAGCAAACAACAGGGAGGAATGGAAGAAGCTACACCGACAAGAGCCAAGCAATTAAATATATAAATCAAATAAATAACTATATTTTCTCTTGTGGATAATAAATTATACCGTATACATATTATAGACATGTAGTTATAACGCCATCGCGCCACCACAAACGTGCCGTAGTACCAATTTACCTACATAACAAATTCATGGATGAATTCATTATTGCACATACAAAGTTACATTGAATTAAATATTAGTCAGTAATCAGAAACATACATATGTAGGTAAGTCCTACATTTATTCCAGAATGTTGTCCTTATGGCACAGATTTAAAACCTATTGTTGTTGTGTTGCCTGTGTTTGACCACAATCTCACCGTGGTCAGTGATGATGTAGCCGATGATGGTAAGCACACAAAGCCTAGAAAGGAACTGGCTCTCAAGTGCAGCTGTCGGAACACACCGAAAGGTGCTTGGCGACAGATTTTCAACTTGAAGGTGGTAGCCAGCCAGGCGGGTACTACAAAGTACCCTACCACCGTGCTATGGTTTCCTCACGATGTTTTCCTTCACCGAAAGCTCAAGCTCATTGTAGGTTACGAACCCGGGACCTTCGTCTCGGCATCCGACGTCACTACCACTGAGATATATCGCCTTAAAATTGTTTTGTAATCTGAACCTTATGTATTGTTCTGATTCTGAATATGTATTACATTTAAAACAGCGATTACATACGAAGAGGATTCGTAGGGAATAGAATTTAGTACTGGTAGTAGGTACGTACTATCCTACTTGTAGGAATCACATAGTTGGATAGGTAGGATTAAGCTTCCTTAGATAGATTAACAGTAATAAATAGATTAAGTTCACACTACGCGTAAATAATTACTCACTAATACTAGGTAAGTATGTATGTTAGTCATTCGTCTGCAATTGTTACGCGTAGGTAGATTGGCATTTCGAGACTTAACGTCATATCATATCGGACCGGTGTATTGTTTTGTTTAACAATAAAATAACTTTTTATTTATATTATAAGTTGTATTTTGCTGTAAATAACTTTTTTTCATCTGTTAATTATAAAATTGTTACACAAATAATCTACTAAGAAAAACGTCCCCGATAGACATCGCGAGGAGCAGGTAAAAGTCCAGTTCAAGTCGTTGTTATTTTTTCAATAGCTCGGTATGCAGCTTTGTTGGGGTCTTGGGGTTTTTACAAAAAGTTAACCGCTTCGTAACAATTCTTATTACCAAGTTAGTAATATTATGATTCATTCAGCAAAAGTTTTGAAATTATTATTTTTCTATCGGCTGTAATAGTTATTTACAATTTGATATTAATTAATTTTGGTATGATATGTAGTTATCGGTGATGATCGACGTCGAGGGCCAGGACCAGGTCAGCGAGTGTTGTTATGTAGGTAGGTACTCACCGCGAAGGCAATGTTGATGAAGATGAAGATGTTCTCGGCGGTGCAGAGCCCCCTGGCGCACCCCATGCTGCAGGCAGACCCTCGCAAGCTTCGCTACAAGCGCACCCTGTACCCGAGCGCGACCACTGACCGCGACCCACACACACTCATTAATTAAGCTAACAAACACTACACTACACTACACTACAATACACTAACACTACATAACATGAATGACGGGAGCGACGAGTATGCGAGTGAGGGCGCGTTCTCGCACACGCGCCTCGTAAGGCACTGGGCTGGTTGCGGGCTGCGGGCTGCGGGCTGCGGGCTGCGGGCTGCGGGCTGCGGCCGGTCCGGACTCCGGATTCCGGACGAGGAGCGTGGCGTGCGGAAGCGTAGAGCAGGCGCGCGTCGCCCCCCACCCCTCCCAGCCCCCCTCCCTGCCACAGCCGGCCGCCAGGTGTGCGGGAGCTCGATACCCTATTCCTAATCCCTAATTCCCGATTATCGTCTCTAACAACCGTAACGACCTAATAATTGACCACCTTATGCTCAGATACTGGAGGATGAAAACGGTTTTCCGTATCCATTTGATATCAACTCCGTTAAATTAGCTTAGTAACAAAACCTTTATGGGTAGGGCAAAACCGGTATAATAAAAGAAAGATTCACAAAAGAAAAAAGCTTGCTGGGTTTCTCGCCGGGTTCTTCGGAGTTAAGTCTACTCCGAACCGGTGATAGAGTCAATAATAGCTTCCGACGTTCATAAGTGCCTCATCAGGGCCTAAACTGAATAAATGAATTTAATGTTTAATCACATTTTTTTTTAATTAGTAGGTATCTACCTAAAAAGTTCAATCGCAAGTGCCGCTTGAACGCACCGCGGTCTCCGGACGATAATTCGCTATGGGTTGATGATCGAACAATGGTCGTCTAAAGCCTTTTACCTGCTCACAGCGCGCGGTCAGTTATGATGTTATGACTCCCAGTCTTTTGACCTGGCTGTTCTCGTGATCAGTACCGGCGTTAGGGTAGGGCGCGGTAGGGCGATCGCCCAGGGCGCCAGATGTAAAGGGGCGCCAGGCCCACGTTTATTTCCGGTCGCTCATGAGCGAGTCCATTGCAGTCCATAGCTCATGGTAGAGCTAAAACCGGCACTGCTCGTGATAAAGGAAATATCGATCGTATCAAAGTTACCCAAGAATTAACTGAGCTAGTAATTTATTATGACAATCAAGTGATAAGTAAATAATAATATACGTTACCTATCTGCTATTTGTATAACGGTACCTATTGTTTTAAAATAATTAAGCTTATTTCTTTTACCTCGATCGCAAATCCGACAAATAGCCTTAACCTAGTCCACTCCAGGGATGACTATTCATGCGGCCGGCAGCCTTCATTTGTCTGTTATCGACGAGAGTATCTATTATTATTACTACCTTCAGAAATATTCTACCGACCTTTCTTTACAGTCTTGATATTAGAGGTCATGTCATTCTAAAACATTGTAACGAATCATTTTATGACCGTCGGACTTTATTGAGTGAACTAGGATCTAGAGCCTATTGTTGTAACATGGCTATTTAAAAAAATACTTACTTAATACGTCAATCTCATATATGAGATTATTTTATTCAGTTAGTTTTATTGGTTTAGGTGGGGACTTACTCATAAAAGCATAATTGATAACGAATAATCGCGCAAAGTCAAGGACAAACAATCGAATCATAGCACTCGCTACAGTAGGTACCATTGCGCAAGCTAGCAGTTCCTTCATACTTGTTTTTGATCAAAATACCTACCTATCAACAATAGACAATGTTGTGCCTAGTACTTAACATGACTCATTATAGGTACGGGTACCTAAATCGCACTAGTCAACTTGTAAGATAAGATAACAAACGCAAACAAGTGAAAGAGCTCATCGGCCAACACTTCTGAAACGCAATAGATACCTATCTATTCTATACCTAAAGATTGGAATGTCCTCATAGCCACGCTTGTACGGCTCACGTCTCGTAGAAATCGATCTAGCGGAATTCGAGCGGCAGTTTGAGCGTTTGATTGGTTTCAATAAGCGATCATTTGGAGCATTCGTTGATCGGTTAGAGGTCACCGCGCCGACTGCGCCGCCCGGTAAGGAACCTGACAGCAGCGCGAGTGGCCTATGCCCGGCCTCGTTCTCGTCAATTAGGAACTCTTAAGAAACCAATAAACGACAATTACCGTACGAGTCGAGTGGGCTGCAACCAGACGCACAAAACGACCGCTTCCTTACGCTCTCCTCGTTAATCCACAATGACAATGTGAAATTCGATAATGAAAAAAATGTTCCTCTATGATTCAGTTACGTCGCGCTGTAAATCATTGCGCAGGAACTTGAATACCTACCTAATGTGAAACATGACAGATAAGGTATAAGATGTGCAACACGTTGCGTATAATGTAAGAAAGAATGTATGCAAATGTGAATTTGATGCATTTCCTTGTCTGTGACAGATGGGCGAGCGCATAAGGATGCTTTTACATCGCAGATGCGCTATGCTATACGTTGCTGTGGATGCGTTTAATATCCACCAATCATATTCATTGGTCTAGATAGCTTTTCTCTGGTGGAAACGGGTTCTACTAAGCTATATCTAATCTATACTAATAATAAAGCTGAAGTTTGAACGCGCTAATCACCGGAATTACTGGTCCGATTTGTTATACATTTATATATATTACATATTACATTATATATTACATTATCCCAGAAGGTTATAGACAATAGACAACACTTTATTTGACATCACAAGTTTTTAAAAGTACACGCACAGAAAAAGAATAATAATAATAATAAATGTAAAAAATAAAACAAACAGTTGCTCATGTGCCTTAACTTTTATCCCGGGAACGCGAATGACACCACGGGGAATAGCTAGTTTTTTAAATGGATGCGGCGCGCGCGTGCGACCTATGTGAACCTGGCAACCAAGTATTTAATAATTGCTTTTTTTGACTTCCATTCGTTTGTACCCGGTTTGTACCGGACTGTACCGCTTTTTAAATCGTTTGTACCTCAAAGGGGTAAGAGATTAGTCGTAACTCGTACAAAGTCCTCCCCTTCCCCCGGTAACGCCCTGAGCCGAGGTTCGTACCCCACTCGGGGGTGCCCTCAGGCGTGGTTACCTAAATGTTACCCGGCTGAGAGCTCTCTGCGCTCGCCGATTGTCCGGTAAGGTTGGAGCAGCCCTCAGAGGCTACCAACTTTAGTCCTTTCAAAAAAAAAAAAAAAAAACTCGTACATATCAAAAAAATATTTTTGGGTCCTTTAGAAAGAGTAATAGAATGCAGAGAGAGCATCTTTATTTCATGTTTATTAGTTTAAACACGCTATTTAATCTCCGGGACTCCCACTGACATTTGTATCTTACCTTTTGACCCGGAAATTTGAACGAACGGAATTTTATCTATCTGTTATTTATTATTCTTAAAATGGTGTCATACAGTAATAAGATTTTTTACACTACTCCAAAATTATGAATAGAATGTTTGTACACAGTATTATATCGCTTCGTACTAATACTGAATGGAAATTTTTAAATTACAGTTTCGCTAAGCGACATTGGCAGTGTAGAGGAATATTTAAAATATTACATTCAGAATTTTCGAATAGAATATTCATGGACATACATATTGAATAGATGATTCAATGACTTGACGGAATTACGACGAGACTGGGAAATGTGTTTCTGATAATGATAATTATAATTTTGAACTTTGTCAGTCCCCTTGTGGTTATCAAAGTCATTAAAGAAGTGTGTTAGTTGGATGAGTCAATATTACGGGTGACTTCCATCATCCTGTCTATTCTAGACGTTTTACTGAACCTTGAAATGACCATTAGTAGGAACTAAAACTAGATCACGTTTATTTCATGTGGAACTCAAATCTCTACTGATTATTGCTAGAATTCTCAATTCAGAAACCGGCCCATAGGGGTGCGAAAATTTGGTCGAAACGATTTTAAAAGCGGTACAGTCCGGTACAAACCGGGTACAAACGAATGGATGTCAAAAAAAGCAATTATTGAATACTTGGTTGCCAGGTTCACATAGGTGCGCGTGCGTGCTATGGATAGCCGCTCCCTATACTTTCCCTACTGTCGATGCATCGCACAGCTACCTCGCGGCGACGCATCTCATATACTTACATAGCTTAGCATCAGTGGAAACGGTCACATAGTTTCGTAGCTTAGCTTTCACTTCCTCGCATCGTAGCTGCATAGCACATCTCTGATGGAAAAGCAGCCTAAGGATATTTACCCGCGTGCACGAGTAACATCTGCTACCGATTACAAGTTGTTTATGGGGTATCTCTGTCAATACAATAGCTACGGAAGTTAATGGCTCTCTAAAACTTAATTCGTAAAACTTAGATAGAGAATATGGGCTAGTAAATTCGGCGGAAGATAGAACAAATTATTTTCTCTGTCATTGAGGTGAAAATCTTTTCTTACAGAATGGTCATACAGACAAAATGAGCACTAATCATATTCAGTCAGGAACTGGTCTTTTTGGAACTGACACAAAATTACCGAAGAACGTCAACGTGGACTGGCGGAATAGTTTATCAGGTGTGCTGCTGACTGCATACTGAAGAGTCAATTTCAAGGAGTGCCAAAATTGGATTTCGGTAAAATTCAACGACCACCAGAAAACTTGCTACTATGAACCTTGAAGACTGATGATAAATTAGACTTAAATACCAGTTTTATGATGCAGATGGGGTTTTAAAAAAGAAACTCATAGAAAATAGATCATAATACATTTATTAGTGATGAAAATAAGACAATTTGTGACCGTCGCTAGCAGGCGGGCGGTATCTTTTATAATGCTACATGGCACCTCGCAGCGGACTGCCACACGGGGCACGGCGCTCGGGGACCTACATAATAACAAACACTCGATAATACGAGTATACCCACAGCGATCGATACTAAGACGGGAGCGATGTATCTTTGACGATGCATTTTTTTAATGCCGACATGCAGGCATGCGGTAATTAAGTACCTACCGTCGCCTATGGACGAGGCAATATCAGAGGTCCTCTGCCTATCTGTTACAATAATGCTCAGAAGCAGGGGCGTAGCTACCGCCGTATCAATTATACGGGGCCCCGACGTGCGTAATAGAGGCAGAAACTTTAGAAAACTTCCTTTAACGATTTAATAAATCAGTTAGCTGAAAAATAGGCAAGGAAAGTGTATATTTAATTTGAATTGTTTATTTGGAGAAAGTGACACATAATTATGATGAATAAATATTTATTTTAATTTTATGCAAACATTTTATTACTTTTGTGAGAAATGTATGTAAAATTTGTTTGGGGGCCCTTATGAAGGGTAAAGCCCTTCATAAGGGCCCCCAAACAAATTTTTATATGGGGCCCCGCCAAGGCACGCTACGCCACTGCTTAGAAGACATGCTTTATATGAATCTTTTTAGCACATCATCTATTAACGGTCCATTTATGATCAATATCAGATGTTTCTTATCTCTTGGGTATTTTCCATTTCATTATTTAGAGCTAAGTGCATCATAGCGGCATTATAGTGGATCCTACAGGCACTAGACGGGGTGAAATACATCGCTTTGCATTTGGTAGTGAGTGAGCTACCCTTATAGCACATGTCGCAGTCCGCTTGTTACATAAACTAATACAACTCTATACTTAACTTTTACTTTAAACATATTTATAAAAAGCACATCAATTTAAGTACTGCCGGCCACTGTGTCGGCATCACCAGTTTTTTTTTTTTTGACTAAAGTTGGTAGCCTCTGAGGGCTCTCAGTCGGGTAAGATTTAAAACCAGTGTTTGCTAACAATTTGTATGAGAAAAATTTGTTCCGTGAGTCAGCCGCTAGAGGCGCTGTACGAAACAAAACGTCAATTACAGTCAGGGTATGATGATATTACCCGAAATAATACACCCTAGATCAAATTCAGCATATGGCGCATTATTTAAGTCAAGATTTCATGTTTTTAGCGTCATCTATCGTCTATTGTCAGGGAGCTCACTCGATGACTGAAACAGCTGACCAGCGACCGGCGCGGGCGCAACAACTATTACACTTAAAGTATAAATAAACAATCAGTCGATAAAACAAATTAGTAATGCAGATTCATAAAGCAATAATAAAATTATTACGGAAAAAAATAACACGATAATAACTTCTAAAAAATTTGTACTCGGTTACAACTTAATTAAAGTAAATAAGATGGGAAGTAAATCAGTCTCAACTTAAAGTCTACATATGTTGTGTACATGGCAGTGACGTCACATAATGGAGTATTGAACGCGCGAGTGGCCGTCTGCCGCCCCAACCATACCGAGTGCAGCCAGCGGCAAAAGTAACCAACGTCAAGAGAATATCGGTACATTATGTCAGTAATATACCTTGGAGGAATATATTGATGATATATTTTGTTATTAATCAGTAAATATACTACCATTCTTCTCGCAAATAACATGTTGATAACTTACGACCTATAACTGAGCTGCAATTAGCAAAAAACTTGATAAAATTTGAATTACGCGCTTCAACCGACGCCTCCACATTATTTAGACAGGGTACTAAAGTGACAATCTACTTTTGACGCCGACTGTACGTATTATATTTTCAACATATGACGGACGCGGACAGCGCACTCGCACACAGCTCTTTGGTTATAACATCCGAACATTAATATCTAGTGTTACATCTTAAGGTGGAGGCGTCGGTTGGAGCGCGAAATTCAAATTTTATCACGTTTTTTTCAAATAGCAGCTCAGTTATAGGTCGTAAGTTATCAACATGTTATTTGCGAGAAGAATGGTAGTATATTTACTGATTAATAACAAAAGAAATCATCAACATATTCCTCCAATGTATATTACTGACATATAAGACTATTTCATGAAAATGTTACTAATATACCTTGGAGGAATGTGTTGATGATTTCTTTTGTTATTAATCAGTAAATATACTACCATTCTTCTCGCAAATAACATGTTGATAATTTACGACCTATAACTGAGCTGCAATTTGAAAAAAACGTGATAAAATTTGAATTTCGCGCTCCAACCGAAGGTATACCCTTAAACAAACAATAATATTCATTAGAAAAATTAAAAATAAATATAACTATTTACTTACACAAAATATAAATGCATTTTGTTCACTTCATTTCTCTAACAAGGTCGGGAAAAAATAGCAAGAAACTGGGTACTTTGTAGAAGGCTTAGCTAGCCTTGATACTAGGTTGAAAATCTGTCGTCAAGCACCTACCGGTGTCATATTTAGGCTTTGTGTGCTAAACACTACTTTGCGGCCTCACCATCCTAAGTGCAGATGAGGCCTAATGGTAATATTGGTAAAATAACCTTTTTTATATTGAAAAAAGCTCTTTAATATTATGGTCAAGGTAGTGGACTGTATTTTCTTTGAACCTCACATACCTACAGTCCAATACCTTGACCATAATATTAAAGAGCTTTTTTCAATATTATATTCTCGAGCGTATTAGAGAGGGAAGTGCAAACACGTACAAACTTACGACTAACACAAATTTGGTTATGCTACTAGCTTACTCTCTACTGTTAGTATATGTAGGTAGTTAGGTACATATAATATTAATTATTCTGTCACTCCATTGACCTAATACTTGTATAAATTAATATGTAAGTACAATACAATAGTAATTCGTATGCAGATGATTGTACTGAATGGCGCCTGCGCATCCGTTGCGTGCGCTTCATAAATAACGTATTTCATATCGCCACGTTTTGATTGGTATAATTTGTACTTAAATGCATGTCGCAGGTATTTCGCAATATCCGCCATTTTACAATATACCTAAGCTTTGGAAATTTTAATCACTCGAATTCCACTTCGTGTTTCAAAATAAGGATTTTGTTAAATGGACGATTTTACTATATACCTGCGGCAATAAAAATAGTATAACAAAATGTTTGTCTTTCCAATCGTTTTCAGTCTTCTAGGATATGTCGCATGAAAATAATAAATATAGGAACAAATAAATGCATAATCAGTCAGTAATACGTTTTGAAAATCATGTAAAAAATCTTGACAAAGGCAATTTCTTACACGGTTAGATAAACATATTTTTATGTGAGATTCGATACAAAAAAAGCCTCGTACGCAAATCGATGATGATCAGACAGATATCTTGTATATCATATAGGTAATAGAGAGCAGGTACTCGTTTTGAACGGTACTACAATACATATAACATTAGATATGAACACACATAGTTAAAGATTACGGCTTTTCTGACGTACTTATGTAATAATACACAATACAATAACATTAAACTGCCGCCAATCGGGCATTACTTACGTAGATAGGCTGTACTGTCTGTAATGTAAAGTTTGAACGATGATAGGTGCACTCATGTCTTACAAAAAATATGATGTACAAATAGACAAATTTATCGCCCCCCGGGTCGTACTGTGAGTGTGAGTGTGTGTGAGTGTGTGTGGGTGTGTGATCTAGGCCTTGTAGCCGTGTTGCGGGTGCGCGCGCAGGCAGAGCGCGAGCGCCAGCAGCAGCGCGGCGGCGTGCGCGGCCAGCAGCGTGCCCGCCACCGCCAGCGGCAGCCGCGCCCCGCGCTCCAGCGCCGCCAGCACCCGCGCGCCGCACCCCGCCGCGTGCAGCCCCGCCGCGCCGCCGCTCGCCGCCGCCACGCGCCGCGCCCGCCCGCACGCCTCCCCACCGCCGACACCCTCCACGCAGCACGACGCCGGCACCCAGTAGAACGCAGCCGCCGCGCCCACCGACAGGTCCAGCACGCGCGTCTCCCCCGTCTCCCCCGCCTCGCCCGCCTCCTCCACCTCCTGCGACTGCGACCACGCCGAGTTCTGCCAGTCGCGCACGCTCTCCGTGCCGCAGCACTGCAGCTGTAACGTACCAGATGGCCCTCGTTAGTCGCCCAGACCTCGTTGCGGAGAGACGAGAGAGTGATTTAGGAAATGATTTGGAGACTCAAAGCCAAGTTAAACGATAAGTATTATCTCAATATGGATAAAGTGCAAACGTATCCGAGGGATAAGTAGAGGTGGTAGTAATGGCAGTAGGGACACTGACCCCCTGCTGCAGAGCGTCGAGTACTTGCGTACGCGAGGGCGAGACGCCGTAGTCGTGGCGGAGCGTGTGGTCGAGGCGGTCCCGGAGCGCGTGACGCAGCTGCGGCAGGTGCGCGGCGCCCCACCAGGCGGCGGCGCCCTCGGCCACGGCGCTGAGCGCCAGCAGCGCGAAGGCGGCGGCCAGCAGCGAGGCGGAGTTGCGCACGGCGCCGCACAGCGCGGCCAGCGCGGCCACGGCCAGCGCGCAGCCCCACGCCGCCAGCGCGCACAGCCCCGCGCGCCCCGCCGCGCTCTCGCCCGCGCCCGCGCCGTCCCACAGCGCCCACGCCGCGAACGCGCACGCCCCGCTACCCACGCACTGTAAACATACACATCCACCACACATATAACAAAACAAAGGTGGATTACATATTATTTAATAAAAATGCAAGCTATCCAATAACTTTTTTTGACAATATGTCCCTATACTGTTAACACACTATACTGATCTCTTTTAGACATCATTAAGTGGAACACGCTAAATCCAAATTTATAATGGTACCTAGATTTAAATAAAACTACTATAGTCTGTTCACAAAAAGAGACATCGTGGCCAAATGGTAAACCTACGTTCCAATTTCTATTACAACCATAATTAGGAGTTGGTTTCTTTGTATTGACATTTTAATTGATAAAGTAATGAAATGGTTGTAGTAGGATCAAAACGGAACAGATGCGTTATTGTAATGCCCACTAATTTACTTTATTTAAACAAAATAACAATTATTGTTATTTATTATTTAATTATTGTTATTATTATTGTATTAATATTAAAATTTGGTTTACAATTCTTTTATATTTCCGAATTTTTAATTCTCACACATCATTAAAATAAGTTTAGGCCCTGATGAGGCACTAACTAATGTTACAAGTCTCTAGACTTTATCATATGAAAAAAACTCTGGCAAGAAAGTCTATTGAAACCAAATTCCTGCAACTTCATATAAAGCACCTTTTCCAGTTCTATGCTGGTATACTAGTTAAACAATACTTTTATAAATACAGTCTGGTTACCCAAAATCATCAAAAATCAAGGAGTTGGGATGACTGACAGGCTAGGCTGGTTTCTGGTAGTATAGAGTAGGTACCACATTATTATGTTAAACTCAGGTGGAGGAGGCACAGCTCGTCGTGAGATCAAAGAGCGTCGGTCGTCGACCTACTTTTATATATCTACATAAACCAGCTCGCTGCGTTGCCGCGGCACAGCAATCTGCTTTTCGTCTTTCTTACCAACACTAAATGAAGCATTTATGTGTAGAAACATACATCTCTCTCTACGTTTTAAAATCTTGCGTACCTAATTTTAACTATGTGCTAGGTAGGTATGTACCAAACGAATTAACCATATAAAACTCGTCAGAGGATAAGGACCACATGTATAATGCAGACACTCAAAATAAAGGTGCCTATCATTTATGATATCAATAAAAAGCTTCTTACCAAGAATATGATATTGAATAATATCAACAAGCATTTCATCAACGAGTAGCAACGAGACATGCCCATTTTCGTATTCGATTATTTCCAATAATTACGCTTTGTTAAATGCAGATGTTCTTTTGCATATCAATAATTAATAAATATTTCGGCTTTTTCCCGCAATTATAGGTCTTTGTACCTTTGTTTTTTTTAAATACACCTAGAAATAGAAATAGTAAATAAAATAAACGTCGAATTGATTGATTGACTGATTGAATGAATTTATTTAGATTGAAGAACGAACGAAAGCAAAAATATTGCTTGAAGAAAAAATCAAATACATTTATGAATATAGATAATATATTCCTACTACTTTATCCATTGACAAGTAGAGGGAGGGACTCATTAAAATACAGATGAAAATATTTCAAAATTTTGCATTCATTCCGACATAAAGATAATAATTTTAGTAGAAAATTAAACATAATAATTAAAATATGCCTGATTAAAGCTAAACATATTTAAAAATAAATAAATATTTTATGTAATTCAAAGACAAACCATAGATATAATCATTCAACAGCGAACAGCGAACGAATGCGAACATGCACGCTCTGTCTGACAGCGAACGGAATGTCTCCCTCGAAAACGTAAATAAATGGCCACCGTTATCATTACGTTCTTCCTATTTGTACGATTTTATGTTTGTAAAATGGACGCCAAGTGTAAGGAGCGGCGGAGGTAATTATTTTCATAGTTTCTTAGTTCCAGAGGAGTTTCAAAAAAGTGATAATTGGGCAATATAATTTTGCAAATCAAAAAGGGGTCGTTGACATAAAGTTTCGCGCCACTGGTAAACTTCGCGATCGTGTTGTGCCCGCGTCCCTGTCGCCTTTCAGTAATGTTATTAATGAAAGGACGCTATTTACAGGGATCGAGATATATCCCGGCGAGAGAAACGGTGGAGCATGAATTCTCAAAGACTAGAGGAAATAGTGGCGGAACTGATGAAACCCATCAGCGACGCCCGCCGCAGCTTCGACACGGACCTCAGCGCGGTGAGTAGCGTCTCGAGCCCCGAGCTCGTCCCCGGCGCCGGCGCCTCGTGGAACAATGCACGGAGCTCTCGCATCGAGCAGGGTGAACAGTGATGATGCTCAAGTGTATAAGTGCAGTCACCACATTCTCCCACTACTTGGCGTCTTCCGCGCCATCGGTCCTCGCTGTATGTAATACTGCCACAGAACATCCTTGTTGACTTAGTGGGATTCAGTGAAAGAATCAACCATGATGTTATAATTGTGAGAATATAAAACTAAAATCTGTAGCTAATTCCTATGCACATAATTAGCACATAAGGCATTGTATTTCTTGTGTGTACAATGTGTACATAACCAATTTAGTGACAATATGTAGACAATAGAGCGGGTGCACGACCAAGGTTAAGTAATATCGCAACCTAAAGTCACATGTTTTGTTACACTTAGTTTTGATTTTTTTCAAAATATTTAATTTATTTCTGTCTACTTTTTATTTCTCTTATCTAACTGCTCCAATGTTTTGTAAATTTTTATAAGCTATATATTATCGGTTCAGTAATTAAACCATGAAATAGCCAGACAAATATACTGTGCTGCTGAACTTCTACATTATATTGTTGTATGACTTAGGTTTCAATGTGCATACAATTTTAATAATAGGTAATAAGTGGAACTAGTATACAGCTGAAATGCAAAATGTTACTCTGGACCAATGATAACTATGTTAGGTACATTATTGGTCAATTTATCATAATTTTCTGTTCATCCACTGCATTTCAAACCTGTGTATACCTATTCCAATATTAGAAACAAGGAAATACTTATTGATATCTCGTCTTCAAAAATATGCAGATTAAGGTAAACAGCGGAAAGATAACAAAGTTTGTTGAAGCTATAAATAAAATCAAAGGTAATATGAAATGTTCTTGAGCTAAATTACAGTACCTAGATTACTTATTGTACTAAATAACATATGTTTCATCTATGATTTTATTTAAGAATAATTTTATTATGCTATATACCTACCTACTTACAGTTTATTCAAATTTATATTTTGAGTTTAATATAAAACTAAAATTGCACTTTTGTTAGCATTTATTTTTATTGCAAGTTATGTGGTGATAGAGCAGTGGTAGTGATGTGGAATACTGTGGCTAAGAATTACAATCCTACAAGAAATGTAGCTTATATTAAAACAAGCCTTAGCATAGAAATACTTCCTAGTACCTGGCTAGTATCTGGCTACCACCCAATTACCCTTTCAAAATCTGTAGCTAAGTACCCACCTGGGTCTTCCATCAGCACCACTTGAGAGCCAATTGCATTCCAGGCTTTATGTTTATATTATCACTGTTGATTCATAAACCTATATGTACTATCAACAAAATTATAACATGATCACCTTAAGGGTGTATTTTGTGTGCAGTGACAGCGGCTACCTGTGCCTCACACAATATAACAGAACCCTTGTCATAAAAATAGTTTAAACAAATGATTTGGCAAGAGACAGTTTTTGTTCTCCACAAAAGACAGGGCGAACTATAATAACGGCTGCAAGCAAATTGTTTCAAAACTGATCATGCTTCAACTTTGTTGATGGTACGTACAGGACTTATTTACAAACAAAAGTATGATTAAATAATATCATGGGACATCCTTTATAAACTAATAGCTGTAACAGGTAGGGTAACTTACCAGCATATTATACAGCTATACATGCCAGCCTGCACAGCACATGCATGGCCTCACTGACAACAATGGCCCATTCATACCAACTCAACTTATACATGCATGCATGCTCCAAAATACTTCAAAGTTATCAACAAGTAAATGATTCATGATGTGTGTGTGAACAGTTGTTGGAGGAATACCTGACGGAGGCGGGATTGCACGCGCTGGCGTTAGAGGAGGGAGAGGGGGACGAGGACGATAGAGGGGAAACGGTGGGGGCGGGGGTAGCCCCTAACTTCGCGGAGCTGGCCTTGCTCCTGCAGCAGTCTGCCAGCATCTACGGACGCAAGGTCGACTTCCTCTACCAACATGTGCTGAACGTCAGCGACTCACTGCATAATAGTACACAGTGAGTATGTCTATCTATATACCATAGTCTGGTTCATGTCTGTGTGTTGTTGCCTCATAGTGAACATAAGTAACTATAAATATCCATATGGATCCATAACTTTAATGTAGAGTTATGGATTTTATTCACTAGTTACACCTTTTAACCCTTTTTTCCATGAGTTATGTTAGTCTCATGGATATTCTGCTTCTGCCGCAGTGCATTAAGGTTTAGATACCACCTAAATATATGACAAGCAGGCGTGGCAGTTTAGGCCCCAGGAGGAGCGGTCCTCAGTATGTCCATGCTCATTTATTTTTACCCTGTAAAATAATAACAATAAATTAATAACTTGATGGAATATCGCAATGCATGGTCCCGTCCCCTTCCAGAGAATCCGTAGTACCGGCAAGCACGGAAGCGGAGACAGAAACGGCAGAGGTGGCGACGCCGGGCGGCAGCCGTCGGAAGCGCAAGTCGTCGACTATGGACGGCGCAGGAGGCGCGGAGTTCGGCCACATCGCGGTGCAGTGGAGCGGCGGTGCGCGGCGCGAGGCGGGCGTGGCGCGGCCGCCGCCCACGCTGCCGCGCATCTACCTGGAGCTGGAGCCGCGGCTCATCACCGACGCCGACGCGCCGCTCCTCGACTACACCGCCGAGCCCGTCGGCCTGCTCGCCGACTTCCACGTCGCGTGGAGGCTGCAGGTACACTATCCATGTGCCATAACTAGACAAACATACTGTGCCAACCGGTGATACTCTCACTTTATTCAAATTTGTAGTTGTAGTCTGATCTTTTTTTCATATATCTCTTAATTATTTCATTCCTACACAATACTGCTTGTTCTAGTCGTGATGAGAGCTTCAGAGAGAGACAGCAAGCAAACAAAGATATTGCTTATTTTTTTAATATGTACCAGATAATTTAGATTTCACTTGTACTTCTTTATAGTTTATATTTATATAGGAGTACTCTCCAAAATACTTTTTTTTGTAATTAAAATGGTACTCATAATGAATCATTTATTAAAAACACAGTTTATACTGTACCCAGGACGGTCTGCTAGTGGACGAGCTGGAAGGCTCGAGGGGCACGACGGGAGCATCTCTGCGGCCGATCTCACTCATGGAGCTGCAGGCGGCCATCGAGGCGGCCGCCCCGCCCTCCCCGCCCCCCTCGCCCCCCCACTCGCGTCCCCACTCGCCCCACTCCACCCCGTACCCGGACCCCCTGCACGCCAGCACGCCCCTCCCGCTGGCCACGATCGACGACAAGCTCGCTGTTATAAAGAAGGAGCGCAAGAGACGCAGCGACGTCAAGATAGATGATATAGCTGGAGGGCGAGTCAAGCTCCTTATTAGTCCAAGTAAGGATCCTTAAAAGGTTTTTTGTTCACGATCAAACAGTGGAAAGGGGTTATCACCGCCTTTGGGTATATACAATTCTAGAGGATTCCTGATGCCTTGCTGACATTGAAGTACTTTGTGTAATGAGGAGCTTATTTCACATACGAACAATGCTCAGTTGGAATGTTACGATTGTTCGACTGAATCGTGTGAACGATTGAGGTGGCCTAAGGAGGAACTCGACATGATCAAATTTTTTTTTAATAACAATAATCATTCTGCCAGCATCGTGTGGGAATACTTTTTAACCTCCTTCAAAAAAAATCTCAATTTGGTTGTTCTTTTTGTAATGTTTATTCACGCATAACTTTTTTGCGTATGAACCGACTTTAAATAATTATTTTTGCGTTGTGTTTGATATAGCTCCAAGGTGGTCCCAATTTATTTGATTGACTTTGATGGATGTTTTACTTTTTTTTTATAATATTATAATAGAGTTAATTGGTATTTGTCATTGTGGTGGTGGTAAGGCGGGATGGTAGTGGTAGTGGTAGTGGTAGTGGTAGTGTATATATACGTGTGCAGGTGTGCGCCGGTCGCTGAGCGTGGTGCGCGAGTTCAGCGTGTGCGGCGCGCTGGTGGCGGCCGTGGTCGCGCGCCGCAAGCGAGCCATCCTCGACCACCGCCGCCGGCTCGCACCGCAACCCGGTAACTATACCAGAGAGAGCCAGCTCCTTTCTAGGCTTCGTGTGCTTACCATCACTCACCACGGTGAGATTGTGGTCAAACACAGGCATATACAAAGACTACTAATATTACCTTTCCACTGCATATTATATAAATATGCTCCATGTTTTTGATCTTTCCTCTCGCTTTCCTGCAATCTGTGGGAGTGATTTCGTGAAAGGGAAAACAGTACTGTTGGTGCTTGCCACAGATTAATAATGAGGAATACCAACAAAAAAATCTAATTAGTCCGTCAGTTAGATTATCAAAAAATATTGGATACGTATTTTTTATTTTGATCCGAAAACAAAAAATAACGAAGATACAGTGCGTTAAAATTTTCCGGTCTGCAAAAAGTGTACTAAAAAGTAGTTGTACAATGACGTCACAAGCCCCGCTCGTCCTGCACTTTGATGGGACTTATCTTTGTAATTTCTTATGGATTTGATAAAATAAAAAATACGTATCCAATATTTTTTGATAATCTAACTGACGGACTAATTAGATTTTTTTGTTGGTATTCCTCATTACTTGGAGTCTTTTTTGTCATCACATCACAAATAATTTAACGATTGTTCATTGTATTTTTTTAATTTTTATTTTTAGTAAGCTTTTATTTTTGTATATTTTTCTGTGCTCATATTTTGAGTTGTTAATAAAGCTCTGTTAATTAATTTACAAAAAGAAATACATGAATTAAACATTTGTTTGCACTCTTTTAACAATATTTCGATTACAGTATATTTGTATTGACAATCTCATTTAATTTCAGATTTTCATGGATACGATTTAACGGATATAGGAGGTGAGTCGAATACGCTTTTTAGTAGCTAAAACTATCCTAAAAAAAATGCAAAAATTAATCTCCTAAGTTTTATGTTAGAATCTAATTAGTTTTTTTTTGCATCACAACCAACAACATAGTTATCGAGTTATTTGTATCATAGTGTTATTGAAGTGTTACGTTTGTCAGGTTTCCCGGGGTGGAGCGCGCACGATGCGCTGGCGGCGACCACATTGCTGACCACATCGACCACATCGCAGGCTGCGGCGGCGGCGGCGGCGGAGAGCGACGACGACGGCTTCTTCGAGCAGAGCTCCGTCGGGGACTCGGACGCGTCACGAGCGGACGACTCGCCGCACATACAGGCCGTAAATATACTAACATACACCATATATAAAAGGAAAGATAAATAAATAAATAAAAGCGTGACCGACTGACCGACCGATCTATCAACCCCCAGCTGAAACCACCTGATCGGGCTGAAATTTGGCATACAATGTATTTTTGAATACTCAAACATATAATAATGTTGCAGTCTCAGTCTCAGCCGGTTCCTGGCAGTAGTGGTGGTAGTGGTGCGGACGCAGATTGGTGGTCGTGGCGCGCGCGCGTGCTGTCCCGCGCGGCCGCCGCCGAGGCGCGGGGCGCGCTCGACGTGCGGGGGCTCGCCGCCTCCGTGCTCGACGCCGCCGACACCGGGGACCCGCCCCACCCGCCCCGCTCCTTCACCACCATACTCGCCACCACCGCCAAGGAGGAGACCGACGTGTCGCGGCTACTGCTCGCCACACTCTTCCTTGTATGTATTCCACACTATTTTTAGTACTGACTGGCTAACTGTTATTCTCGAGTTCAAAATATATTTAAAATAACCGGTATGGTAAAAGGCCTAGAACATATGATATTCTCCCGGGTATCACTAATGTCTATACTGATAGCCACCTACCATCGGGTGAACTGTCTACACTTACCAGTCCACTATCTGATTCTTTTTATTTAAAACAAACTTCTAAATACCTAGAAACCAGCTTTATATATATACAGAAACCACACTATAACTACGTGTCTGTATGTGCAGGCGAACGCGGGCAACGTAGAAATAGTTCCCGGGGCCCCTCTGTCGGTGGACTCGTTCTCGGTGCGCGTGTTGTCGCGCGACCAGCGGCTGTACAGCGGCGCGCACCTCGACGTGGACGCGGACCTGGCGCGGTGAGGACCTGCACTGCGGTCTACTGTCCACATATCACACCGTGCGCCGACGCCGAACCCCTCGCTACCAAATGAGCCAGCTACCTCGGCGGGCGAGCATCACCGTATTATTACACGTAATGTCCCCTTTTAAAAATCACGTTTTTATTATCATGTTTTGCAAAATCAATTTTTATTTTTGACCATGAATCTTGTGTAAGTATTATAATTAGAGAATATGACATACAATTTGTATATATTGAAGAATAATGTATATTGTAAATATAGATAAAAATATATTTTGCTAATGCTAAGTACAATAGGTAAGTGGTAATCTGTGTGATGTTGTCAGATAATGATTCCTGTAAATAATTTCGATTCACATAATGTGAAGTAATTTTATAATGTAACGCAACACGGCAGGGTAAAAGTATTTTAAAACCTGTTTGTATAGTTCAGTACACTCTACAAAACTTTTAACTCTATTGGATGTATGTTTTATTAAATCTGTATCAAATTGGTATATTAATCATAAATGAGATGATGCGATGTATGTACTAGGTATATTATTTTGGCACGCGGATGTAATTAATGTTAACGAAGATACAAATAGCCGTCCGTCCGCGTCGTTATTAGTCTCGTGCTAGGGTAGGTATAAGTACCTAAACTTGTACATATTGTAAATAAAGTAGATATATGTTTAGTTCCAAGAGATAGGTTCTATGTGCTATCGTGAACAATTATCAAACTTCATTCTATTCCTAAAAATATTTTACATATGAAAGTTTGCATGTATATTTTTTAATTTACGCGGGTGAAACCGCAGGGCGCAAGCTAGTAGAATTATGGGCAGCTACCATTATAGTTATCAATACATGTGTGCCATAGTCGAACGTTGGTGAATGCACTAATCAAATACTACTTAATTATTTTTGAATATGAATATGGAATACTGTAACTACAGTATAATAATAAATATATGTCTACAAAAATCAGTTTTTAATACACTAATCGAAAAATTAATAACTACTATATCATTTTACATTGGTACAATATTAAAATATACATAACATTATGTCTACATAGATATCTAAGAATAATTTAAGAATCAAAAATAGATTATTGTTACTCGGTGCCTTACCGTCAATAAATGTACGTAGCGTAGAGTGGACTGAACTCGACGCAAGATCGAGCCAAGCTCGTCGCGTCACTACGTTGCGTGGTGTGCGTATGGCCGAGTTGCATGCGTTGCGTGCCGAGCGTTTTGTTGCGTCGCTAGCGTTGCGTTGGTCACGCACACTTTGGTGCCCGTTGGTGTATGAATAAATGAATTCATGATAATCCATGTGTCAACACAATGTGACGCCTCACCGGCCAAAAATGATGTCTAATAAAACTTGTTATTTGGTTTGAAAAATAAAATTGCTCAGGCATTTCAATTGAATTCTTTATTTAAGTATTGAAAATTTAACCTTTCTTAAATTGGTGAAATGGCGTCAGCTACAGCCCAAGGTAAGGTTGGTAAGGGACCAAGATATTATGAATGGTCTGACAGAATGACTTTTATTTATTTAAAATAGGTACATCAACAGCACTATTTGATATCTAGCTTCCGCACCCGCGTTCTCGAGGGATAAAAAGTAGCCATGTGTTACTACGTATAATGGCTACCTCCATACCAAATTTCATCAAAATTGATCCAGCTGTTTGAGCGTGAAGAAGTAACAAACATACTTTCTGTTTAGAAATGCGGGCCACTTTTGTTATACTGTTTTCCCAATATTTTTTAAAACTAAAATAAAGTATTTATCATCTCAACGAGCTCTAAACAACGATAACATCTCACTCGATGGGGTAGGTATTTTTTTTTCTTTCGCGCATCCCTTTTTCTGGGAGCCGAATTCGATCGTATTCACTTTCAGTAAATCTGAATTGAAATCTGATCTGAATTCCAAGTCTGTCGCTATTTTGTCGTCGAATATAAGATTTTATCGCGCTCTGATTCAAAAATTAGAAGGGTTTTTAAAGTTATAAAGAATCCGTGATGGTGGCCCTGCCACAGAAAGTAGGAAGTGCCACACGCAACACTTAATCCCTCCCGCAGCGATCGCCTCGTTATGCAAGGTGACATAAGATTATCAGCCTTATCAACTTTCATATAAAACTTAAATTACCATGCCAAAGTCCGCCAGGCAGGTATCGCTTCCCCTCGGTCTTACGGGTATGTGTGTGAGCGATCCTTAGAACATTAAAAAAAATACAATTAGTATGGCTTTTGGTAAATAAAAAACGGACTACCTCTATGGTTCAACCCATGGTATATTGATTTCTTACACAATTTTAATTAACACAAAATAACAAAAGTGTCGTCTTTCAACTCAGCATACCTACCATATACCTACTGTGCACACTGCACAGTGAACACACAGCGTTGATGCCAGTGGGAAAAGTATAATATGTGTCTCCGCGATCCAAGATAACCCTTTCCTTTGCCAAAATTCATCCCTAAAATCCGTTCTTAGTAGATAAATGAGAATTTAATAGTCCTATGCCCATCATTTAATTACGATGGGCGATTGTTCCAAAAAAAGTTATCGAATGAATCTACAATTGTACATTCGATTGTTAATTCATTCGGTACCAACGAATAAACAACCGACCGAATGAAAATCAACACACGCAACGAATGAATCCTACGCATAGTGCATAAAACGCAACGTGCGAATCAATATAATAATTCGATTGATATGAAAACAGTCGCCCTCCCCACAACAATGATGATTTCTGTATTTTATTTAATAAATATATCCAACACAGTGTGGTAAATCATATTTATCAAAATACTAGGTATTGTATGTGGACTAATTGGCGATGTTGCCCATGCATTCTTTGTAACAAATCTAGCCCTTTTTAAAATTCGACGTCGCCTGAAATCTAAACACCCGGCTGACAACACTCCTTCCTTATGATTTGATCACGCATAAAGTACATTTGTATATATTCTTCCTTTTTGTATAAATAGGTATCACGTATACAGGTGATTTTTTTAAGTGGGCGCGCGGGCGTGGTAGACCAAATCCTAAAGGAATAGCGAAAAATGCTGAAAGGAGCCTCGGGGCCGATTTTGATAAAAACTAAAACTGTATACTTGGATGGATGGAATCGAACTCATTAATTTTGAAAAAAAAAATCTCAGCCTTTATTATTGCCCCATCTCATAATATTGCTTATAATGATAAAGGAAAGGTCATTTTTTTAAAACAATACTGTTTACTTTTATTACTTTTAAAGAAGTAGCTACATAATCGTACCTTAATACATTTTTCAAAATTACACCAATTATTTAAAATGACGAAGAACGCACTAAATCTTTGTGGTGTCGAGTCTGCTTTATGTATTAAAAACAATGGGCATCATAGAACATTTGATTACCTACTGAAATAAAATAGTGATTTCGTAAGAAAAATATTTTTCCAATAATATATACAGGATAATTTCTTTGTGTTCCTTGTGGCGAGGTTTTTTATTGAATGTGATAAAACTTTATATCCTCTTTGGAATGTGAGGAGAAAATAATGGCAACACTTTTACGTCAGTCAGTGAGACAGACAATTATTTTTCAAAAGTAGTTTTGTTGCTTGCCGGGGGCTGCCTAATCAAATTAATTATTTTTCCGTTGCGGACTAATAAGTACGTACAACAGGCAAGGTATTTGTTTATTGCGAAGAATAAATAATTTATAGCAGTAAGTAGTGCGAGACTTCTTTACCTAGCTTTTGTGTTGTGCTTTATAATATTTATCATTTTTTTTGTGCAGAGGTCGGTGTAGTGACTTGCACTATCAATGGGGAAAATATTTTTATTTTTCCTGGCGGTCATCGCCACATGCGCCGCGGAATTCCTTAGGTAAGTAATGAATAGTTATTACTGATAACTAGGATTGTACATTTTTAACGGAATAATTTGCCCGTAAAGCTACTCCAATAATCTTCGTTTGTAATTGTGTGCAATATTGATTCTGGCAAAGAAAAGGTCAATTCGTTCCTTATATGACTTTCAGTTTCATATGTACTCAATTATTTCTCGATTATAATTTCCATAAAATGGTGTAAGTTATGATGTGTCGCATGTATGCGTTAGGGTGCCGCTGTACCGCATCCAGACGGTCCGTAAGCACTTCCACGAGGTGGGCACTGAGCTGGACATCCTGAGAGTCAAGTACGCCGCCAACGATGCCACTGGACCCGCGCCCGAGCCACTCTCCAACTATCTAGATGTATGTTTGCATTCTTTATTAATTTACTAGCTGTCCCCCGCGGCTGCACTCGCGTTCCCGGGATAAAAAGTAGCCTATAACGTTCGGGAATACTGTAGCTACCTATCAGTGAAAGAATTTTTCAAATTGGACCAGTAACTCCGGAGATTAGCGCATTCAAACAAAGCCTTCAGCTCTATCATTGGTAGATTAATGTTTGTGTTAACATTGAACGCTGCACCTACTGTTAGAAACGCTTATCTTACTAAGAAAGTAGGCATTCCAATTTTTTTAAGTCTAAAGAGAAAAATTACTGTTATGGTAGACTGGTGTCTGTTATATTATGTTGATAACCTTTCATCCAGACATTGTTTATCTGTTTGTGTTGCTATATTGTTCATAATTACTATGTTTGTGTCATATGGTGTGATATTTGATATCAAAGTCTGAAAACTAATTAATATGAGTAGGTTTATTAGTCAACTTACTAACATTCAAACAGAATCTTGTGTTAATACCTACATAGACTTATAAGTACAGTTATCTATCTATACTAATAATAAATCTGAAGAGTTTCTTTGTTTGTTTGAATGCTAACCTATGGATCTACCAGTTGGATTTGAAAATTATTTTCACAAATAGGAAGCTACATTATCCCCAAAAGTTATAGCCAACTTTTTATCCTAAGAACATCAGTGAAACCACAGGATACAGCTAGTTCTCTATACAAAGTACCCAGAAATATCTCTTGGTTTTCCTTTTACCAATGTTTTCCTGTTCAGATAAAAATAGCCATTAATATTAACATACAAAAGTCATTGTTGTTTTAGCTGAATAATATTATTGTCACATGCTGTGATGCTGTCACTACAGAGAATAAAGGGCCATTCAACTAGTACCTATGTAAACACCAAAGGGGAGGGGGGTTCTTTGCTTTGCTTAGATTTGATAACATGGTGATTATATCAGCAATATTTATTTGTTGTACCAATGTTTACATAAGAGCATAGCTTACTTTAGCTGACAAGAGAAGGGGGGCTAAAAATTACTTGCATAATACTTGAATGGCCCCTAAAACACTGAATTAAAATAAATAGAAATCCTCTCAAGTGTTGTAAGCAATACAATTTTGCTAATTAGTATGCAAAAGATTCTATCTTTAGCTCAAATCCAGGGGGTCAATGGGGTCTTGGGCCTGGGACAACCAGACGTTTTTTTTTTCAATTTTTCTCCTTTATTTAACAAATATTGACACATAGTGTTTGTTTGATGATGTGCAGGCGCAATACTACGGTCCGATCTCGATCGGCAACCCGCCGCAGTCGTTCCGCGTGGTGTTCGACACTGGCTCCTCCAACCTGTGGGTGCCCTCCAAGAAGTGCCACTTCACCAACATTGCCTGCAGTGAGTGCCATCACTACACTACATTATGAAGCTTAAATTAATGAGTAGTCTACTTGAGGCTGCTATTTCCTTATCGTCCATAATCCATACTAAGATTTCGTTTACCTTTTCTTATTTTAGGGTTCCATACCTGAAAAGAAAAAAAGGAACCCATATAGGATAATTTGGTATCATAGGAAATTATCTACGGAACCCTCAGTGCGCGAGTCAGGCTGAGATCAGAGAGTGCTTAGACTTTGCTCAGACTTTACTTAGGGTATAAACCTATGTAATAAAGTAAATATTTGTATGTTTAAGGTAAGTCGTCGAATAGATGCACATAGGCTTAGCACACACTCAGAGAGGTTCGAAGATTGCATTTTAACTACCGACTTTGTACGGTAAAGTCTGAGCAAAGTCTAAGTACGCTCTATAGATCTCAGCCTCAGACTCGCACTTGTCTTGTGTTTTGTTAGAAAGAGATATAGCGACATTTTTGTTTAATTTATAGACCAATAATAATTTATAGCATGATAATTAAAATGATGGTGTTTACATCAGTGTTGCATAGCAAGTACGACAGCACCAAGTCGTCCACGTACAAGGCCAACGGCACCAAATTCGCCATACAGTACGGCTCCGGCAGCCTCTCGGGCTTCCTCTCCACCGATGACGTCTCTGTAAGTATACTTATCACAATCCGTTTACACAAAGCCATTGTATGTATTTAATAATTTACCTGATGACATAAAACTATTAAAATTGACTTCCTTTAAATTTAAGTTGACAAAGTGGTTGCTAGAACACAGCTTTTATAGTGTCAAAGAATTTAATGTTTTAATGCAATGTAATAATTTTAATAAAATGAAATAATGTTTGACCTTGTAAATTAGCTTCATAGTCATAGGAAATACAAATATTTGACGCCTGCTTTGCAAGCTGAATACTAACTGCTCAATTTAAATCTAAGACTATTTATGTATTATCTATGTATTCTGCAAATAAAGATTTATCTTATCTTATTTTGTAACTACAAAACTAACCAGACCATGTGCTTGATTGATTACTGATATAATATTTATTATACTATAGGTATCTATAGTTTATTTTAAAAAATCCACAGCACAAGCTCTGCTTAGTTTGGGATCAGGTAACCGTGTGTGGAGAATGTCCCAGGATATATCTATTCTATACTAATAATAAAGTTGAAGAGTTTGTTTGTTTCAATGCGCTAATCTCCGAGTTACTGGTCCGATTCGAAAATCCTTTCACTAATAGAAAGCTACATTATTCCCGAAGGTTATAGGCTACTTTTTATCCTGGCAACGCGAGTAAAACCGCGGGGAACAGCTAGTTTATTATATTTAGTTTTTGGACTTAGCATATATAAACATTGTATGTATTGTATGATATGTCGTGTTAGGTTGGCGGGCTGTCGGTCCGCGCGCAGACATTCGCGGAGGCGCTGTCGGAGCCCGGGCTCGCCTTCGTGGCCGCCAAGTTCGACGGCATCCTCGGGATGGCTTTCAGCAGGTATACCTACCACATACTACTTTTATTACTTTACTACTCGACATTGACGAGGAATCCATCGAGCGGTTTCAAAGGAGCTTCCTACCATGGACGATCAGGCATACGGCCGGCCTGGTGGCAAGCGGTTACTGTAGTTTATAGACGCTTGCGACATCCGGGTAATCTACGTCTGGGTATCGGACCAGGTTGTGGAATGAACTCCATGCTGTTATTACGGCATAGGTAGTAGGCACCTCTAAGAGTATGTGTCAAGCGTCTATAGACTACGGTAACCGCTTACCATTAGGCAGGCAGTATACTTGTGGTATGCTACCTTAGTAGTAGCAGCCTGGGAACTGGCTCTAAATGAAATAAATTTGGATATAAATAGTCAGTTCAAATAATAATAATAAGTATAAAGTTATGTAGTACTAACTAACTGGCGCGATAACGGGCTAATTTATAATAATGTATGTGCGTAATATTCAAAGAATTCAGGTTTACCGTTATAGTTTTATGATCAACTCAGTTTATGGTTTAATTTAATTTATGTGGTTGCTAAAGGTTACATTTTTTCAGTGAATGAATATGCCTGAAAATAAATAGTAGTAATTCTTAACTGACTAATGAAAACAACAAAAACAAATACATTTTAATTTAAATACTTATATAACCAGTCAGGCGGCGCTGACATATATATAAAAAAAAAAGGAAAATCTAAGAAAGTCGTGAAAAGCAACTCTTTTGCAGGCGAATCTTTTCTTTATTGACTTTAAAAACGTTATTATTATAATTCTTATATTTTCCTGTCAAGGTTGAAATTTATATAACATTTAAAAATAATAAAAGCGTAACGGAAACTACTTGTTATAAACAAAAGCCATATGACAACAAAATTGTTGGGCCAATTACGGACAGCGACGCCAGACTGGATAAAATAACAAAAATTTTTTTTTTTAAGAA
Organism: Tethea ocularis; assembly: GCA_963555595.1. Taxonomy (NCBI): domain Eukaryota; kingdom Metazoa; phylum Arthropoda; class Insecta; order Lepidoptera; family Drepanidae; genus Tethea; species Tethea ocularis. Next base: position 222,336 of record OY741968.1, read on the forward strand.
ATCCTCGAAAGTCACTAGAAAATTGGTGATAATTTTCAAACGGCTGAGCGGATTTTCTTGAAACATAGCCAAGAACACGGTTGATTAAGTCACCTTTCAAACAAAAAAAACTAAATTAAAATCAGTTCATCCGTTCAGGAGCTATGAGGCCACAGACAGACAGACAAACACCCCGTCGTTTTTGCGTCGGGTGTTAAAGAAACCGCGACTGACTGACTGTTCTATCAACGTACAGTATCACATCTCGCCCAGGGCCAGGGCGCTGGTAGAGCTAAAACCGGCACTGCGTACAGCTCAAGCCACTGAACGGATCGGGATGAAATTTGATACATATAGTTAGCTATTATGACGTAGATAAAGTAGGGATCGCGCGGGTGAAGCCGCGGGGGACAGCCAGTTGTAATAAAGCACATGAGTTTATTGCCGGCTCTTCTCAGCAAAAGCAATCTTCCTAACCGTGCATTACAGTCTGACAATTCATATGTGCCTGTGAAGGTCTATTTGAATAAATAATAATATTTAATTTCATGTGCGGTTGTGTATATGTTAACGGAAAAGTATCTAGTCCGTCATTGCATACATTTCCTAAATATCTATCGGAGTACTACATTCGGTATATTTGTAAGGATAGCGGTATTTGGGGGGTCGTAAGTGAAAGGTACTTTTGTGCGAATACTTGCTATTCTATGCAAAATAAAAAAAATAACCCCAACCTATTTTTTTCAATAGTTTCTATATATTTCCAAGTATCATTATTGAATTATAATTTCCTAGGGGAAATACACAGGAATTGTATACAATTCCTATATTTCATACATTTCCGGTAACATATACAGTAATGTAAAAGATATGTGTTAATGTTTGTTTGTTTGTGTTGTTTATGCACGTGCAGTATATCGGTGGACGGAGTACTCCCGGTGTTCGACAACATGGTGTCGCAGTCCCTCGTCAAGCCAGTGTTCTCCTTCTACCTCAACAGGTAAACTACATAACACGTGCCACGTGCATGGATACAAACATTACACGAGTGACACTGAAGGAGTGGGGGGAGGAACGCCACATGTCCCTAAACACCACTTACCTACTTATTAAATCAGCCAGCGCTGTATATCTTCAGCATATGCTGAGCCGAGCTCTTTTAAACTCACAATGGTGCCGATTTTGTTACCGTCACTTCACCTCTTTTTCATGTAAACCTTATTGAAAAAAGACACATTTTGAATGCTGTCAGATTTGTCCATGTCGTCGTAATTTGTCGTGACTAGGGCATGCAATTATCCGCCTCATATTACTATCCGGATATTTCGGATACTTCCAGTTCACTATCCGAATAAATCCGGATAATATGGATAATTCGGATACCCTTTAAAAAATGGGTAAATCAATCAGTCAACTTAAAAATATGTCTTTAATTAACATTTTTAACACATGTGGGTCATGTGTACGCAGCGGGTAAGTGTACGCACGCTAAGTATCTCATCAACCATTTATAATTAAGCGACGAATTAAGTGTCGATAGCCATGCTTCAGATCCCAGAGCAAGGCTAACCCGACACTATACTGAAGATATTCAGGATGTCAGCCTGTACGAGATTAGAATGCTCTCAAACAACTCAAGCACAACAAGGCGCCAGGTGATGATGGAATTACAGCTGAACTTCTGAAGGCGGGTGATACACCGATCCTTAGGGCCCTTCAGAAACTATTTAATTCCGTCATACTCAAAGGCCAGACGCCGCAAGCATGGCACAGAGGCGTGGTGGTGCTCTTCTTCAAAAAGGGAGATAATACCCTATTCAAGAATTACAGACCCATCACACTGTTTACAAGTTGTTCTCGAGAGTCATTACAAACCGTCCCGCATGCAGGTTTGACGACTTACAGCCTCTCGAACAAGCCAGTTTCCGAAAAGGCTTTAGCACCATAGACCACATACACACGTTGCGGCAAGTTAAACAGAAGACCGAGTATAACCAACCATTATGCTTAGCGTTTGTTGACTATGAGAAAGCCTTAGATTCTATTGAAACCTGGGCCGTGCTGAGGTCTCTTCAAAGGTGCCAAATCGACTACCGGCATATCGAGGTGTAAAAGTGTTTGTATGAGAATTTCGGTCCGTCTCCAGGACCAGAACTCGAAACCTATGCAAATGCAGCGAGGCGTGAGACAGGGAGACGTGATATATCACGAAACTGTTCACCGCTGCACTGGAAGACGTCTTCAAGCTTCTGGACTGGAACGGATTTGGCATCAATGTCAATGGCGAGTACATCACTCACCTTCGATTTGCCGATGATAGAAGACGAAGACCTCAGTACAATGCTCGATGACCTCAGCAGAGTCTCTCAACAAGTGGGTCTAAAAATGAACATGGATAAGACGAAAATCATATCGAACGTCCATGTTGCACCCACTCATGTAAAGGTTGGGAACTCTGCACTCGAAGTTGTAGAGGACTATATTTACCTAGGACAGACTGACTATCCAACTAGGTAGGTCCAACTACGAGAAAGAGATCAATTGTCGAATCCAACTCGGCTGGGCAGCATTCGGGAAGCTACGTAATATATTCTCGTTTCAAATACCGCAGTGATAATAATACGGAGCAGAGACGTGGTCGCTTACGATGGGTCTCATCAGAAGGCTCAAAGTCACCCAAAGAGCAATGGAGAGGGCTATGCTCGGAGTATCCCTGCGAGATTGAATCAGAAATGATGAGTTCTGCAGGCGAACCAAAGTAACCGACATAGCCCGAAGAATTGCCAAACTTAAGTGGCAGTGGGCGGGACACAACGCTCATAGAACCGACGGCCGCTGGAGCAGAAGGGTCTCGAGTGGCGACCACGAACCGGAAGACTCAGCGTGGGCAGGCCCCCTACAAGATGGACGGATGAGCTTGTGAGGGGCGCGGGAAACCGCTGGATGCGGTTAGCGTAAGACCGGCCATCGTGGAGATCCTTAGGGGAGGCTTTTGTCCAGCAGTGGACGTCTTTCAGCTGACATTAGATGTAAAATATTGTAATATTTGAGTGATTTTTATGTAATCCAATAAAAAAATTGTATTCTATATTAATAAAGTAACTATTCGTTTAATTCGTTTTATCCGGATAGTAAATCGAATAATATCCGAATATTAAAATCGCCGGATATCCGGATAATTCGGATATCCGAATATCCGGATAGCATGCCCTAGTCGTGACCAATATAGGTAGACCGCGCTTAAATTCATGTTGAAATATGTAATCGGACTAATCTGACGGGACTAAAATATACCTATATTTCAACCCTCTCTTATATTTTTTGTCACAAAGAGATATTGGTGCCGATTCTGTTGTTTACGAACTAAATTAAATTTAATCTCACTATATCTCTTTCTAATAGTAAATATAAGAAAGGGATGCAAGATATTTTAGTTCTGTCGGTTTAATCCGATCACACATTTCAACGTGAATTGAAGCGCGATCTTTATTAGTCACGACTATTTACCCGTACATTACGACGGTATGGATTAAAATGACAGCATTAAAAATGTTCTATCTTTTTTCAATAAGGTTCAAATGAATGAAAGGTGACTTGTCTAATATTAGTTAAGTTCGTAAGCAACAGAATCGACACCATTATCACATTTAGAGGCTTTGTTTTGTGTAAACTTTAGTTAGTACAGTATGGTGTATATGTATATCTATATAATATAGTATAGTGTTGTATGGTTGGTTATGTGAGGGACCCGTCGGCGAAGCAAGGCGGCGAGATAATCCTGGGCGGGTCGGACCCGGCGCACTACGTCGGCAACTTCACGTACCTGCCCGTCGACCGGCGCGCCTACTGGCAGTTCCGCGTGGACGCCATCCACCTCGCCGGGAACACATTCTGCGCCGACGTTAGTACATACATACCAACCTATCTATATAAGTATGTATTTACAAAAATAAATCTGACAAATGCGAGTTAAACTCGCGTGGAGAGGGTTCCGTACATGTTTAACTAAGTTCCATAAATATTTTTAAACCTGACCCAAATTTGTAGATGGTATCTATAAAAAGTTTTTTTTTTTTTTTGGAAATCGTCTTTTCTAAAAATGAAACCTAGCTACATCGATTTATCGCCCTCGAAACCACCTGCATACCAAATTTCATGAAAATCGTTGGAGCCGTTTCCGAGATTCAGATTATATATATCCATGAATTGCAGGTTTAAAGGTATTAGATAGACTTCTCATAGGTTTTCCTGTAATCTTTAGGTAAAGAACTATTATCTGATTTTTTTTTCAAAATGTTTGGCCCAGTAGTTTCGGAAATAAGGAGGGGGAATGGTCAATTTTCGCCTATTTTCTTAAATAACTTCAAAACTATTTATATTAAAATTCTAAAAAAAATATATTTGACATCCTGATAAAAAGCCCTTCCATTTGATGTGTTACACAATATTGTCTGCAAAACGTTATTTTTTAATTTTCTAATTTACCCCCCAAAATTAGCCCCCATGTTTGAAATTCATTTATTTACGTAACACGTCCATGTTTGGGTCATCGACTTACATATGTGTACCAACTTTCAACTCAATCCAGTCCAATATTTTCGGACAGACAGACAGACGTACGAGTGATCCTATAAGGGTTCCGTTTTTTTTTTTCGGAACCCTAAAAAATAGTATATATAGTATAACAGTTTTTTTTTAATTCACCGCCTGGTGGTAATCGGTTACCGTAGCCTATGGACGCTAGCGACACCCGGTTATGTTATTACCCGACATCAGTTAAAATTAAAATATGGTTGTCCATAGTACAAGCTCTGCTTAGTTTGGGATCAGATAACTGTGTGTGAAGGATGTCCCAGAATATTTATTTATTTATTATTACCTAACTACTGTTACATAACCTAACTATTCTGCTTCGTAGTGCCGACGGTGTTCGTTCAGTTTTGCTATAATTTGAGTAACATAAATCTTAATATAAAGGTGACTGAGTGATCTATGTATGTATCTACGCACAGCTCAAACCACTGATTACCACCAAAGATTCGCGGTAGAAACCCATGTTGAAATTTGGTATACAGATAGGTGTTATGACGGATTTTTAAAAATTCAACCTCTAAGGTAAATAAAATAGGGGATTCGCGGGTGAAACCGCGGGGCGGAAATCTTGTAGTAATAAATAAATTAAAATATTTATTATGCCTCATCAAAATCTGTTCAAAGTCACACTATCATATCCTCGTTTGCAATATTACAAATATAATTTTCCTTTATTTAATCAGAATATATAATATAAATTTGGAAGTTATTATGTTATGTGTACTTAAAGTGAACAAAATGATAAGGGAATTTTAATTATAAGTTAATTGGTAACTATTAATTATTATATGAAACACACAAAGATAAGGCGCATCAAAGTTCAGGAGTGGGGGCTTGTGACGTCATTTCTCTAAAAAGTGTATACCCTCTGATTACCTTACAGTGCATACATAGGTAGATGACCTTATAACTTATAGTCCGCGAGCCGACGCCGACGCGTCGTAGGGACGCTCGACAGATTTATGTCTATTCTATCATGATTTGATCACATATGAGAACATAATTAATGTGCTGGTACAGAAATACCGAAAAAAAGCGGATAGAAGGGCTGAATTGTAAAAGAAATGATTGGGAACAAGGCGGGGAGATGATTATATTTGTTTTTTAGATAGTTGTGTTGTGTGTTATGTAGGGTTGTGAGGCGATCGCGGACACGGGGACCTCGCTGATCGGCGGGCCCACGCGCGAGGTGGAGGCCCTCAACCTGGCGCTGGGCGCGACGCCGCTGCTGGCGGGACAGTACGTGGTGGACTGCGCGCTCATACCGCGGCTGCCTCCCGTCACCTTCACGCTGCAGGGGAAGCGGTTCCAGCTCGAGGGCGCCGACTACGTGCTTAAAGTTTGTACCTACCTACCTACCTTATCTATACCTACCGAGAGAGGTGCATCCACACTCAAGTTACTTTTTGTAGGACCACCTTTTGCAACATTATAACATATTGTAACGTGTTGCAAAGTGTTGCTATCGTAATGTAAAATGTTGCTCTATAAAAAGTAAGTACAGTGTGGTTGCACCTTAAGAATCCTAATAACTTTTGAACCAGAAAGCCACAAATTCTGATATGCGATAGCAAACTGACAAAATAGTGACAGACCCTGATTTATGGTGACCCTACCAGGAAATGCCACACAAATGGTTAAACCTTGCAGATAATGGTGCCGATTCTGTTGTTTACGAACTTAACTAATATTAGACAAGTCACCTCTCTTTCATGTTAACCTTATTGAAAAAAGATAGAACACTTTTAATGCTGTTAGTTTAGTCCATGCCTCCGTAATGTACGGGTAAATAGTCTTGACCAATAAATATCGCGCTTAAATTCACGTTGAAATATGTGATCGGACTAATCTAACAGGACTAAAATATCTTGCATCCCTTTCTTATATTTACTATTAGAAAGAGATATAGTGAGATTAAATTTATTTAGTTCGTGAATCGGCACCAATGCCGTTTTTATCTGAATAGAATTATAATCCGTTAAAAAATCCTCCTTTCAACAATATAGTGATGAATTATTTTGTTTTATTGTAGTTGGTGCAATTCGGCAAGACTGTATGTCTGTCTGGATTCATGGGCATCGACATCCCGAAGCCGAACGGCCCGCTCTGGATCCTCGGCGACGTATTCATCGGCAAGTACTACACGGAGTTCGACGTCGAGAACAAACGCATCGGGTTCGCGCCCTCCGTCTAACACCATACACATGACAGAGATAGCGGCCACCACGCTCTACGTTTCATTCACGTGATGATTTTCATCTTGTACGCATTTTTGAGCCGTTATACTCGTGTTTATTATTTGATATTATATTTTATATTATATAGTAAGTTAATATGCTACCAAAGAGCGCCTTGCAAAATTAGTATCGCTAAAGGTATCGCCCAGTTATATTAAAGATTTCTTTTGTAATATGAAACGGTAAGAAAACGGATTTTATTGTTATTTTATGCGATTTTAGAGCATTCTCAGTTAACTCATTCATTACATGACAACCAATAACTAGACCATGACAACGTTAGAATAGTTTTGTTTGTATTTTATTGAAATAAAGAGTTTAAAAATATATTGGGGTTTCAATTTCATCTCTGACCATTTTCACATACCTTTTCATGCACGAAGTATACACAAATGGGTCTAGGTCTGCGACACTTTCTGGCTGGGCCCACATTACTGGTTCGGAATCAGTCGCCATTTTGGTAAAATTTCATCACCCTACATTTGTGATGGGTCCAGCCAAGAAGTGCCTCGCATAGCTCAAGTGTGGCATCGCTCTAACTGGAAATGAATCAAAGTAAGGATCTTGACACAATTGTTGGTACAAGGAAATTGATGTATTACAAAAAAATATCAATAAATAGTGATTTAAATTCTATAATTATTTTAAATAAAATGTTTTAAGTAAAATACATTGTCCGTACATAAATTATAATTATTATAATTACAATAATTTGATAAAACATCTGCAAGTTCATGTGAGCCGCGACTGGAGCGGCCCGACTGATCGTGCTACACTATATACCTAGCCTAGCTTAGCTTAGCCTAGCCTAGTCTAGTCTAGCTCCACTCTGCACTATACTACACTACACTACACAAGTCCGAGTTTATGTTTTTTCCTGAACTTCTTGACGTAGGCCTCCACGAGCGCCTGGATCTTGGTCGGGTTGATCTCGCCGGTCTTGTTGTGACAGATCTGAGAGTATAACACGACACTAGTTAGTTAATATATCTAATCGTAATGTCAATATACCTATAAGTTACTTGTTACTCATTATATATTAGGTTGGTTAATCAATTATTAGCTATTTATATTGAACATGCATTAAAAACAAATAAGCGAAACTTGCATCACCTTAGAAACACACACGCAAAAGGGTGGTAGTAGTTAAATGAGTTTGCTATGATACCAATAATCAAGTGAGCATGAGTCACGGTAAGGCATACCTCGGCCATGTGCGTGAGAGTGACAGAGAGAGAGTGAGAGAGGGGGGGAGGGTGGGGGGGGGGGTAGCGAGCCATGGTAAGGGGGGTGGGTATACCTTGGGCACGGTGCGCCTGAGTATGTGTTTGTACTCGTCCTTGGTGACGTGTTTCTTGTTGTAGTGCGGCTTGAGGACGAGCTTCACTTCCTCGACGACGCGCTCCTGCCGGTTCAGCTTCTTGAGGAACTGAAACCGACACGTATCACGCATGAACCCTCCGCGCGGGGACTCCGAGTCGCGCTCTACGCTCGAGGTACTCACTTTACTCTTCACCTGCATTTCGACCGCAGAGCTGGGCAGGTCGTCCAGGACTTTCAGGTTGTCCTCGTCGATCTTCACGCCCACCTGCGTCTTGCCTGCGAACCGAACGGGACGGTAAACGTGCGATCCGAATATTGACGGGGACCGGGACCGGGACCTTTCCGGCGCGACTCACCTTTTTTCCTGTTCAGTTTGACGGGCACTTTCGCGGCGGCAGACTTGCCCTTCTTGCGGAACGGCTTGTCGAACAGCACGTCGAATACGTCCCGCTTGCCGGGGGCGGGGGCGGCGCAGGGGGGCTCGAATAGATCCCCGAAGTCGCTGGAGCCCGGCGAGTACGGCGAGTCCACCTCCAGGTCGGAGCCCGAGCCGGAGTCGCGGCGGCGGGGCGGCGCGGGGGCGGGGGCGGGCGCGCGCTGCAGCTTGGCCGCCTGCATCGGCTTTATGGGGTCCGACTTGATGGGCGAGGGCTTCGCGAGGAACAGCTTGGGGGGCGCCGCCCGCGTCGGGGACGGTAGCACGATGCGAACTGGCGGTGCGGCGGCGGGGGCGGGGGCGGCCGCGAGGGCGGCGGGGGCGACCGGCGCGGCAGGGGCGGGCGGCGCCACTAGTGCGGCGGGCGGGGCGGGCGGCGCCAGCGAGGGACCCTCGCCGCCGCCCCCGGTCCCCCCACTTGCGAGCCCCGCGTCGCCCGGCGGGGGCTCCGGGGACACGTCCCGCGTCGACTGTAGCAGGGCCATCACCTACGTGGGAAAAGGCTAGGTTATATTTATAGTTAACGAAGGAGACTTACGATAGTTCCAACTTTTGAGTAAATGTGTATTTCTTTAATAAAACAATTACAAAGCATATAACATTTTTTTTTACAGGCATTATCATGTAATAGTGACGATTTTAGGATTTTTTGACTTGAACTTTAGAGGTAAGAATTATTGGGAGTTGGCAACACGGATTTGGGCGTAGTGATGTGCCGAGTCGGCTATTTTTGGTATTCTAATACTTTGGTAAATAAGAATCGAGTTAGGATTCGAGTCTGAAGACTCGGATAGGTATTCGAGTACTGGCACGAGTATTCGAATACTTCAGTGGACTCGAGTACTTTTTGAATCGAACTTTGTAGTTTGCCTTTGACGACTAATTCTAATATTTCATCACAAATCGTGTATGAACGATAGTACCTATATGTAAATAATAACAGCAGTTTGTGTATAATTAGTAATTTAATCTCATAATTTGGTAAATTTGTATGGCACGGCATATTAAAGCTAACGACTAACTATTGAATATAACACTTATCAATTGAATTTTTTAACTTTATATTTATTTAATATCCATTTTTGTATTTTATGTTTTACACCTGATCATTTGTCCGGTCCAGCGCCACTTCAGTTCTTTGATTGTTTTTATTGCATCTTTAAGTTTCGTCCTTTCTTTTAGGTACTCATTCGGATTCGAATACTGTATTTTATGTACTCGAGTACGTGAGTACTTGCTAGGTATTCGAGTCAGTCTGACTCGGCACATCTCTATTTGGGCGCCATGATTATTGTGTTTGTTTATTTTATAGATTTTTTTGCCTACATATTTTATTTTGGCCAAAAATTACAGAAAAGTTGCAGTGATACTAAGGTGAAATAAACATGGATCTGAAATTGTGGAGGCGGCAATGGAAATGAAGAATAATCGACACCCGTAAGTCATGAAAATCTATGACAAAATATTATCGATTTTTTACCTCTAAATTACATTATTAGATGACAGAAAGTACTGTGTGATACTGCACATAATTAGTTATTAAAAACTCGTGTGATACTATTATTACTTAAACTCACACTCGTATTTTAATAACCCTTATTATGCAACAGTATCATTATGTGATCGGTTAACTCTACCTATATACGTAATTTTCATTTTATATAAAATCAGTAATTCACTAATTCAATAATATCCAATATTTTACTTTTAAAAATGGCCAGATTTGAACCTTACTTTAAAAATAACTCTGGGACGAAAATTAGTAGTAGTCACCTTTTCAATCGGAGAGAGCGGCCGGCGATCGAGCACCTCGTCCGCGGACATATTGGTCTTCTGTGCCGTCTCCAGCGTCATCATGGTGCGGGGCGGGGAGGCCGCCGGGGCCGGGGACGCCGAGGCCGAGCGCGTCGGTTCGAACGGGTCGTACGCGTCCGGCGAGCCGGGGGACTCCGGCGGCGTGCTGGAGCCACGCTCCTCGCCCGCCGGGGCCGCGCCCGTCGCAGCCCCGGGCGGGCCACCCCCCCCACCACCGCCCGGCTCCGGCGGCGTCTTCGGGCCCACCGCGCCCGCCGGCCCGAATGCGGCCTCCGGCGCCGCCGCTGCGGGGCCCGGGGCCGGCCCGGCGGCCGCCGGCTCCTTCTCCCCGGGCTCGCTGTCACTGAGCACGATCACGTTCTTCGGCGAGGGTGTGAGCTCGCGGAAGGGCGAGCGCTCGAGGTCGATGATGGCGACGGGTTTGGGCGCCGGCTGGGCCCCGGCGGGCGCCCCCTCGGCGGCGCGGCGACGGCGGCGGCGACGCGAGCGGCGGCGCTCCCGGCGCTCGCGACGCTCGCCCGCCTCGAGGCGCTCGCGCTCCTGGAAGCTGACGCTGACGAGGATGTTGTCGCCGGAGGTGAACACCTCCTTGGAGGGGCCGAGCGGGTCGCGCGGGCGGCGGTGTCGCGCGCGCTCGGGGTCGCGCTCGCGGCGGCGGCGCGGGCCCGGCGGGGGCGGGGGCAGGGGCGGGGGCGGCGCGTCGGGCGGCGGGGTGCGCGGCGAGGGCAGGCGCGACGCGACCGAGGGCGGGGAGCGTGCGGGGGCGGCGGCCGCGAGGGGCGGCGGCGAGGGGCTCGGCTCGCGGCCGGCGCTGCGTCTCCTCGGCTTCTTGCGCTTGGGCGACTTGCGGCGCGGGGTGCGGCGGCGCGAGACGGCGCGCTCGGACCTCGCGCGCTTCCTCCTCTTGGCGGGCTTCGGCTTGGGGCTCCGGTCGGGGTCGGCGGAGCGGCGACGCTTGCGGGCGCGGTCCCCGGAGCGACGGCGACGCGGCTCGGCGGAGCGACGGCGGCGGCGGCGCGGGGCGGGCGATGGGGCGCAGGGGGTGCCGGCACGAGGGCTGGACGAGCCGCGCGCCGACGGCGAGGGCCGCCGCAGCGGGGTCGCGGAGCGGCGTCGAGCCTGGGAGGGGCTGCGCCGACGAACGAGCGAGGGGCTGCGCCGACGAACGACCGAAGGGCTGCGTCGACGAACGGGCGAGGGGCTGCGTCGGTGAACCGAGGGGCTCCGGCGGCGGGCTGGGGAGGAGCTCCGGCGGCGAGCCGGGGAGGGGCTTCGGCGACGGAGGGGGGAGGGGCTGCGACGACGGAGGGGCGAGGGGCTGCGGCGACGAAGAGGCGAAGGGCTGCGCCGACGCAGGAGCGAGGGGCTGCGCCGCCGGAGGGGCGAGGGGGAGCGGGAGCGCAGCGGGGAGCGCGCCGCGGAGAGAGAGGGGGAGCGGGACCGGGAGCGCGCGCGCGGAGATATATCACGACCGAACGGATCCTGAAGAAATAGTACACAATGAATAATTATGCTACGCCGTCGTATGTTACACGTCCTAGTAAGACACCTTTAAAATTCAGTTTAGTATGGTAGTTGTATGGAAAATATGTTTTAATTACCCGACTGCGCCAGAAGGAGGGTTATGTTTTTCGAGAGTATGTATGTATGTATAATTGTTTGACACGCTCTGCAGCCTGAACAGCACGATGGATTTTAGCTTGAGGGGTGGCGTTAGATACGTATTTAGTGTGAGAGAGACACTGGGTACATGTTTGGCTCGCTTAGAATGGGTCTCGACTGCTACAATATTTTGTATGGATTTGACGCTTATAAGCGTCGCCTTAGCAACTTTGGCGATTCTTAAGTTAAGTGCAACCGGTATGACGACTTCCTTGTTTTAGGGTTTTTCATTCCCAAATTAAACATAAACGCAGTTGGGTTTTTTAGTTTTTTATTTAACAACTTTTATTTAACTTATTTAGCAATTTTTTTTTAGAAAGATCTAAATTAGGGTACTTGCATGATATTTTTTTCTGCTTTAATAAAAGCTCATCCATAGAAATGTTGTTGTTGTTTTTTAAATTATCTATTTTATTTTGGACTTTTTTGTGTCACGGCACATATTTTATGAACAAAAACTATACATCATTTTTTTTTAGATTGAATTGTTACTTCTTCAATTGAAAAAATATCAATTGATTCAGCGTCAGTTCCTGAGCTTTTATGTGCAAGATTTTTTGTACCGTAAAAGTAACCGGAGAATAATAGATATTTAGGTTTGAACTTTTGGAGGTTATGTCACTATTTCACTTTTAATGAGTGTGTGATAGGTACCTATTTATTAAATTTCAACGAATATAACGATATCATAATTTTCAAAATCCATCCAGCAATTTGGAAAACACGAGGTCATAAAGAAATTTACAAACATACATACAAAATACGCGCGAAAAACATAACCCTTCCTTGACAGTGTAGCTTTCTTTATTTTCTTTGTTAGTTTGTTGTTTGGGGTTATACATATATCACGCACGCGACATTATTACACACCCGTCGCACTAGTGTGACATCGTGTCTACAAACGTGTGACGTGTGTCGGAGTGTGTGAGGTACAACAATAACGATGTAGTAGTATGTAGGTAGAGGATGGCTCACCTTAAGTTTCTTGCGCTTGACGGTGACGACATTGCGCACGTCGTACCTCTCGAGGTCCTTCCTCTTCTCCTTGCGCTTCTGCTTGAGTCGCTCCCGCTCCGTGGACTCGCCGGACTCGCGCCTGTCCTTCTTACTCTTACTCTTCTCCTCCTTGTCCCTCTCCCTGTAGTTCCTCTCCTTTCCACTCTTGCTCAATTTTTTAAAGGCCACATCGGTTTTCTTCGGCTTGACTTTTTTATCCTTGCCGTCCTTCTTAGATTCCTTTTTCTTTTTCTTCTTGGTGTCCTCGGTCTTGCCGTCCTTCTTTTTATCGAGTATCTCCCCGTCCTCCGCGTCCTTCGCGCGCGCGACACTCGGCGGCGAGAGTCGCGGCTCGGCGGCCTTCTCGGTGTCTGAAAACATCTCGTTGCCCTCGTCCTCGGATATCATCTCGGTGTCGAGGCCCTCGATCCCCTTTTCCTTGTCGGCCTCGAGCGAGGTGTCCTTGGACTTGTTCTCGTCGAGACAGGGCGTGTAGCTTCTCTCGTCCTCCGTCTCGCTGATGGACTCCGTCATCTTCTCCAAGTTCTCGTCGCTACGGTCCGTGGTGCCTCTTTTGGGAGATCTCGAGTTCATACACAGATCCTCATTTTCGACGTCTGATAACTCGTCGTTAGATTCCAGCTCGGATGCTCTGTCGCTTCCGTTGCTCACTTCGTTATTTTTATTATCCGTGTCCTCCTCAGGGTCCTGATTTTTGTCGTCCAAGCTGTTTAAAGCTTCGTCGTTCTCGTCCGTCGGTGGTATGCTATCATCGTTTCTGTCGGGCGTAGCGCAGCCATCGTCTGCGTCCTCAGAAAGTTTCTCATTTTCTTCACGCGGTGATTCCTTACTCGACTCATTAGAAAGTTCCCGGAGATTTTCATTCTCGGATGAAACATTTTCGTCAATTTTAGGAGATTCACCGGGATCATCTAAGGTTTCATTTTTGTGTTCGATCTTTTCTTCGTGAGGTTCGGCGTCGTCTTCCGGCTTCGCGGAGGGCTCCACGTCATCTTTGATATCCTCCTCCTCGTCGTACAAAGTTATCTGTCTCTTGATCAAAGTGGGCGTATTCAATTTTATTTTAATAGGATTTCTCGTATTAGTGGTGATGGGACATCGTTTAGAAACTTTTTCTTTATATTCCTCGTCGGTTTTCTTTTTCACGCTACTGTCAAAACTTGAGTATTTGTTGGGAGGGGCCACTTTTCCAGGGGACTGAAATTTTTCGAGCGAGTCAACTAGAATCGCGGCACTCGGCGTAGTTTCGGGAGAATCGTCGTCCTCCTGCACCAGATCCTCGAGATTGTCCTGCGGCAGCTGCTTTGGCACCTCGGCCTCGATCATGCCCGTGTTGTTCGCTATATGGACACTCGTAGCGGAATATATTGAAAAATTAGGACAATCGCCATCGGAATCTTCATCACTCTTGTCGTTGTGAGATTGAATACTCGAAGGTGTTATTAGATTCCTATGCTCCTTGAGCACCTGTCTCACGGCACTGTCGAGTATGTTGTGTGGCACGTTGATGGCGCTGGTGTCGATCCCGGCCAGTATGTTCTGTACGGCGGAGTGCGAGGGCGGCGGCGAGGGGGCCACGGCCGGGGGCTGCCACGCGGGACCCTCCCGCTCCGGCAGCGACAGGCCGTCCCCGGGGGTCGCCGTGTTCGCACCCTTGTCCTCCTCGCTACTGTCGTCGTCGTTGGTCGGCTCCATCGGATCGTACTTCTCCGTATCGATCACCAAACCGGAGTCGCTCCTCTCATCTTCCGACTTTTCCACTTCGGGAGTCTTGTCAAACTTAAACATGGGCGGCTCGGGTAGCGGTTGAAAGGTCTGAGGCGGCGGTTTCTCTCGTCGCAGGGGTTCCGTCCTAGGAAACACGTCACCGGGGTTACCTAACGATCCGCCGATGGGCGTTTGACCCATTCTCATATCGAGAGGATTATCGAAACCTCCGAACGAGTGCCTGTGCTGGACCGGACCCGGAGGCCCCTCGTGGCGCGGGCCCGCCGCCGAGCCCGCGTGCGGCTGCCAACTGGGGTATCGATTTTGATCATTAACTCTTTGATTATGGGGAAAATTACCCTGCGGCCCTCTGCTGTTATCGGTGCTCTGCCTCCTGTTCCTCTCAAAATGTGAATCGTCGTTGTGTGAATACTGGTGCGGTCTCCTGGCGTAGTTGTTGAAGGCGTCCGGGTCCTCGCGTCGCATGTTGTTTTGGTGAAAGGAGTTTCCCTGTCGGTTCTGATAGCCGCCCCCGTAGGCGCCGTCGTAGGTCCCTCCTCGGTTGTTGAAGTTGTTGGCGCCCTGATCTCGGTGGTAGGTGCCCCGGTAGCCCCCACCCCAGCCCCCCCCGCCTCGCGACTGGCCCGGGTACGAGGGCGCCTTCCTCGCGGCGGCATCCTCACCTTTGGACACGTCGACTTTGTCCTCCCTCGAGGGTTCGGCCGCCGGTTTTTTAGGTTGCCGCGAGCGCTCCCGGCTTTGGAGTTTAATATTAACGTTACCGTCGACGGAGATGGAGACCACCGACTTTTTGGAGTGCAACAGCGCCTGACTCTCCAGGATGCCGGACAGCAGGTCCGGCGAGGGCGCGTGCGGCGGCGACGGGATCGAGATCATCTTCCTCCTCGCCTACAAATAACCAATCGAACAAATCAATCTACTTAACGATTCCTATCGACGGCCGATCGGCAGCGTCATTATTTACCTGTCTGTAGGCGCTGAGAATGCTGGACGTCGGTCTCATAGCTACGGCGGTGCTGGCGCCCTCGGAAACGTCATTCTCGTTATCGGAGAAGTAATCTAGCTGGTACGGGTCTCCGAAGAGACTCAGAGATGGTATGCCGGCTCTCTGCCTGGTGATCGCCAGGTGCTGCGCCGGCGAGGCCTCGTGGCGCTGAAGGGCTCCGCTGGCGGCGCGCTGGCTGGCGAGCTTGGCGCGCACGCTCTCCAGCACGTAGGAGCGACGTGCGGCCGTGCGAGGCTGCCGTCTCCGACTCTGTCCAATCAACATTTACACTAGTGCCGGCCATACATGTTCAAGTCACAAAAATAATAAGAAAACCAGATAGCTGACATACCGCATATACTAATCTATTTATGAAAATGTATATTTTATACTTATAGAAATACCAAGACTTGGGACAATCAGACATGTTTATGCATAAAAATGTTAGTTGGTTGGAATCAAACCCACCACATGTAGTGATAGGTAGGGAATTTTAGCAATATTTAAATAACTCAATATGTATTTATATAATTACAGTCTAGCAGGTTGGGAGCTGATGTGTCTATATAACATATATTTCCAAAGATTATACCAACCTTTCTTTTCTTAACCCTTCTTTTGACAGTTTTTGTAACAGGGCACTTCCCATTCTCTTGTACTTCATACTCTATGATGACAGTTTTGGTTCTTCTTCTATATTTCCTGCGATGTGTGCGATGTGTAGTCATCGGTCTTCGTCTTGTAGACCGAGAATTTGAGCTCCTCGATGACCCGGCACCTCTGGACGTTGTCGGTGCATCATCTGTGTTAACATTTCCTCGGTGGCCACTCGATGTGGAGGGTTCATCGAGTGCTCTGTGGGTCCTAGAGGACCTCCTCACGTTTCTGACCTCCCTTAGGGACGAGGACCTGGGACCCAATGGCAAATCCATATCCATATCCACAATATCTGAGAATAAGTTGTCTACTTCTGATAGATGTATCACACTCAGTAGATCATCACAGTTAGGGCAGAGCCACTGATCCATGGGGACCTACAAACATTAACACACCAGTTAAAATTTAGTGTAAATGGGTACACATTATGTATGCAGTCTAAAATGATAATTAAGACTATTATTGACTCCAATTAATTTGCTTCAATATATACCTCTCTCAGTGGTGGCGTAAGGCATTGCATGTGATATCCCAAATCACATCCATCACATAAAAGCATTTCTTCTTCATTTTCTGTACTTCCACAAATCTGTTATAACATAAATAAGTTAGTAATATTGAATGATCAAGGTAGCATCCTCTTTATGATTCCAATATATTCATACGAGATAATAACATACCTCACACACAGTAGGGTCCTCGACAACGAGCATTTCCACAGAGGGCCTACGCTCTACCACCTTCACAGGTTCAGTGCGTAGTACACGACCACCTGCACAAGCTCGTACTACAAGATAATCAAATGTCATCCGGTCCACTGGACAAGTGTTTACATTCTTGGACCACTCTGTGATACAGTCCAAGCAGAAGATATGCTCACAACTCTGCGGGGTGCCAACCTCCTGCGTGGTGAACCGCAGGAGGCATATTGAGCATTTATCAGAGTTGCCTTCTGAACTATCTGATGCGAAGCCGGAGGTGGGTTTAGTTGTGGCGGAAGTGGGCTTGGGCTCATCCGAGTGGTCGGTGGCCCAGCCGGACGTGTCGCTGTCGACATCCGAGTCCCGGAGCTTGGGCAGAGTACGCGCGCGACGCGTCCCCGCGCGCACCACCGAGCTCCCGCTGCTGTCGCTGAGGCCGTCATCGCTCAGCACCTGCAACCGAATCACGACGTTACGTACACATACACACACGGTGCACCACCATCACAGTATCCACAGATAGAGAACGAGGTATACCCTGAGCCTCTTCCGACGTGTCCCTGCTACGGTGACGCTGTCGTCGCTGTCCGAGCTCGAAGACGACGGCAGCACCATCACTTTCTTGATCTTACGTTTGGGCCGCGGCGGCGAATCCTCGCTACCCTCCTCGCTCATCGTAAGACGTAAACACTATTGAGTGCACTTCAATACGCACGACACGAAGCTAATTGCAAAGGTGTAAATGACCTTCGCCTATCGATTGCCGATGCGTGTAAAATATGACTAAATGAATTCATCCGGTTTACGAATCAGATTTTTGCATGAAAAACTGAATAAAGACAAATTACAGCATACGCGTTATCTAAAAAATTAAAATATTTTGACAGCAAGCCGCTATCGATGGTCTGACGGCCATTTTCCTTCCAGTTTTTTTTTTATTTCCGTCATCATTTATTAGTACATAGTGATGTGTTCCTTCTGTTGTTCTTATTACGAGTTTTTCAATATGGCAACCGATTTATCAGTAGTATAGTAATGTTCGATCGTCTTTGTTACTATTATTTAGATTCTAGATGCAAGCAAGGTATAATTTTATACTTTCTCAACAGTTATCAAAATATTTCTTTTAACAATCATTTTAACAATAATAAATACATTAATGCAGAACAAAAAAAACATTGTTAACTTGAGCTTTTTTCTAGTAGAGATTTGGTAGAGATACTACGTATACTAACCAAAAAATAAGTAGAGATACTACGTATAAACTAACTTCCGATACGATGGAAGGATGGCTGGTGTCGAGCGTCAAAAAATAAATATTTCAATCAAATACGATTTGGTTCTCGTCTGTATTTTTTTCTCTTTTCCATTGGGCACTCACTGTTGGTTGAGTGTTGGGTACTTTTTATTTTAAGATTTAATTATTACTCCGCCCGAATTTTTACGCAAGAGCTGGCACCACTGTTGCGCCGCGGCGGGCGGTTATGTGTGGATTTTTTACTTTGTCTCGTTTTCATTTAAAATATTTAATAGTATATAATATTGGAGTAAGAAATGACTGCTGAGAACGAGCGTGAAATATATCATAAATTGGAAGCAATGAAAGAAATCAGGTATGAAGTTTTTGTCATTATATCCTAAATGCTTCGCACCTGTGGACTCGATCAATAAACACTTGATATCAGTGTACAGTACTCTACTGCATTCTTTTTAACATTGCATTCAATGCTTCGAATTCAATGTAACAATCTGTTTACGCGATTCTCTCACGCTACTCTTGGACCCGCTTTCCATTAATAATTATAATGTATGTTGTAAATTAACCATTTGTGTATAGCACTTATTTAATTGAATATAGCTTTTGCTCCGCGGTTTTACTCGCGTTCTCTGTATAAAGTAATAAAAGTTTAATAAAGTTCATCTACATGTTTGCATATAAATCATGAAACACATTTTAATGTTTTGGCTTCCACTCAGAAAAAGACAAACAATAAAAAAACTGGGCAAGTATTCATACATACAATGCCTCAACTATGCTTGAACTAAAATTTATATTAAAATAATAGTACATAACAGGCTCTGACTTCATCTGAATTTAATACAAATTTGGAAGATTGCTTTGTCTGAGAAGTATTGGTAATTTTTAACTTATTGCATCTAATATTTTTGGTTTACTAAATGGTGCTCAAAGTTCAAATTACATAGAAGAAGTTGTAATAAATACTTCTGGGAAAATTATGATACTATAGACTCTCTATAGAATCAATTTTTTTTACAACATAGTTACATTATTATGTAGTTAAATATATTATGTTCAATGCTGCAGCTGTGGCCTATTACTACATATCCTTGAGATTATTTATATTCATTGAATAGTGTTTAAACCATAACACTATACCATCATTATTTTAAGGATGAGATTTGTTACAATAGTTTATTTTTATAATTTAGTTTATTTTTTTATTGTCTTTCTAATATCATTTGACAAGGATAGTAACTGGAATAAACAAAAAATTTGTTTCAGGAAATTGTGGTATATGTATAGAGGAAAGACTTGTTACCTGTACTGGGAGCCAGTCTATCTATATTATATTATAGATAGACTGGCTCCTTTTGGTACTCTATAGATTTCTATTATTTTATAGTATTTGAAATATTTTGAATTTTTTTATTTCAAATATTTTGGAGAACCGGGTACCCAGTTCCAAGTCTTTGCCTGAATTCAGGGATCGATTCTGCATGCCCTGTTCCCTTAACATAATGATGAACATAATTTTCAGGAATAAAACGATAACCCTGGAGCGTTTGAAGCGTAGCATCGTGAATGAGGTTCGCAGCGGGGACCAGGAGGGGCGGTGCCTCGCGCAGTACAAGCGCGAGATGGAGCTGCTGCAGCAGGAGAAGATGAGCCACGTTGAGGAGTTGCGCCAGATACACGCCGACATCAACGCGGTCAGTCACTACACAAACACTCATATACAACTGCCTTTAGAATATACAATTAATTGCTGATAAAGATTTATTGTCATAGTGTAGACATCATTTTTCCAAAATATAAAACCGCCTTCAGTATGAGATAACAAAAACTATGAATACCTACTCTCTAGATAGGAAACGTGAAGCTATAAATATCGGATGTATATCATTACAAGTGGGCACTGTCTGTTTGTTTGTGCAAGCTATTGTGGGCGCGCTCGGTCGGCAATTGTAACGTTTTATGCATTGTTTGTTTGCTCTGTCCGCGGTTTGTCTAGCCCATGCGCCCGCGCCACTCACTGGACGAAATGAATGGCCAGTATGGCCTCTATCACTCTATATTTTATATCTTTTTGTTGAGAACTGAAATAACTACACTTTATCTAAATTTAATATCACTGTTTAACATTCCCTACAGTTCGGCAACGAATGTACTTGCGTGGCGTCGTGAACCGCTGCCTGCAAACACACTTAGTTTGCAGACTCGAACGTGTTTTACGAGACTTCGTAAAAAAAAAAACTTTGCACGGACTGTACCTATGATAAACCTATAGTACATAATGATAATAGCAAAGGTCCAAACGATGTTCGTAGTGACATCTATTGGTGTCAAATCTATACTAATTCTGAAATGTATGGACCTGGCCACCCGTGATAATAGTATTATGTAATATAAATGAACGTATATTAGGTAGGTAATAAATAAATTATTTCTTTTTTGTCTATAACAGTGAAACAGTTGTGATCAATAAAGTTAAGAGGTACTTTCGCATTTTTGCTATAATGTTTTGAAATGTCAAAACGGGTCATCCATCATAGTGTACCGCTGTGCAAGTAGAATGAACTGTTGTGTTTTGTTAGATGGAGACGGTGATAAAGCAAACAGAGGAGAGCATGTCCCGCAAGCTGTCGGCGGCGTCCCGGCTGCACGAGGAGTACCGCCCGCTGAAGGGCGAGGTGGATCTGCTGCGGAGGCAGTGCCTCGGCCTCGACCGCTTGCCCGACCTGCACGAGGAGGAGGGCAGCCCCATCACACCTGAGTAACAAACACACACCTTTATACAAAAAAATTATACTCTCACACTTAGGTTTGTTTCACACTTGTCGCTGCAGTTACGTCGTGGTACCTACAAAATGCCGCTAGATCGCGCTGTCGCTGGTTGTAACGTGGTCGGTCGAATTTAACTATTAATTTTCATACAAATGAGTGTACCTACGTGCTGTGGTAGTGATACGTGTGAAACGAGCCTTAGATAGCTAACATTCATCTCGTCTTCGAATTAAGATATGGCAATTTGATGTAGATTAAAATTGAGGCAATAACAGATTTCTGATTGTATGTTGAAAGGCTGACAAGTAGACTAGCGATGATAAGTGACATTCACGATGCCAGGGGAATTGCCAACATGCTGCCAGGTTTTACAAAGCTTAGAATGCATCTTGGTCTACAAATCGCACTTGGTAAACAACAATTGTCAGTAGTAAACCAATGCTGCAATGGTAGAAAGTGCCCTGTCTGCCTTCATTAGGATATATTAGGAACTGATGTGTGTGATGTGCAGTCGGTTCCCGTCGCTGCCGGGTGTGAGTGTGGGGTCCGGCGTGGGAGTGGGCGTGGGCGTGGGGTCGGTGTCAGGCGTGGGCGTGGGCGTGGGGTCCCGCGGGGCGGCGTTCCTGGCGACGACGCCGCGCAAGCCGCCGCCGCCGCCGCCCGCGTTCAGGTCTGCTCTCGACCAAGATTTCATTACCGTCTCGCTGAGGTTTGATTATGATTTTTTATTTTTTTGTTTCTCCTCATCCCCTCCGCGTGCCTCTCCCCACCCCTCCTGCCGTTTACTTCTGCTTATACGTTACTAAGTTTTGATCATTTTACACCTGTTTTCATGGTATATTTTGAATTTATTTATCGATTATTTATTTTTTTCCCGATTAATGTTTTCAAATAAAGAGTGCTACGATCATTGCGATACATTACGATCATTTTGAGATAAAATGCAAAGTGAATATATAGATGGCGCCACCAGGATACACAAGAAAAAGCAAAAATATGTCATACTTGTTTTAATAAAAAACCATTTGAGATTTTTAAAGTAGAGTATTATTGTGATGATATATTATAGAAATAGTATTTCAATTAAAAATTAAACAATTTAATTAGAGCATGTACAGGTGGCGCCTCTGGTGGTGACTATCGGCAACGTTTTCTCTTATTTTCCGTGAACAATGTGGTTTGCAGACAGCAGCCCCCGCCCATGAAGTCGTGCCTGTCCTGCCACCAGCAGATCCACCGCAACGCGCCCATCTGTCCGCTCTGCAAGGCCAAGAGCCGCTCCAGAAACCCCAAGAAACCCAAGAAGAAATAACCGTCCCCACTGCACACACATTATCTACCACTATAACATGTTCCCTCTTAACTTAGTTCCCGTTCAAAGTTCATAATTAAAAAAAAAAGCGATCATGATAACGATGAAATGTCAATGACCTTTATCGTTAAAAAGTACGGTTACCAAGAAAAAAAAATGTTTTATGTTTTTATTTCTTGTAAATTCTTTAACTGAGTCTTAACCTAATTGAGTTTTGGATAGTTTATAAGATAATTAATTAAATATTTATTTACGGGAAGCCCAACAGCAATTTCTTACAGATTATAAATCAGGACACGAATAACAGACATGAGTTAAGATATCAATCAGAAAAAAAACGTTGAAAGTGTTTTTTTTCATTTTATTTTATGGTCTTATGAAATATGAAATGATGTCAATTTCGCACCACATGATCTGAACTTTTCTTATACGTTGTGTATGTAGTAGGGTAAGGCATAACCAGTCTGCCGGCGCTGTCAAATAAAATGAAAATTAAAATCTAGGAAAGTCGTGAAAAGCAACTGTTTTGCAGGCGAATCTTGTCTTTATTGACCTTAAAAACGTTATTATTATAATTCTTACATTTTCCTGTCAAGGTTGAAATTTATATAACATTTAAAAATAATAAAAGCGTAACGGAAACTACTTGTTATAAACAAAAGCCATATGCCAACCAAATTGTTGGGCCAAATACGGACAGCGACGCCAGACTGGATAATTTAACATGGTTTAATTTTGTATTAGACCATGAATCCATATGATGGTATATGGATGACTCATGATCTTGATTCTTTTCGACCATATTTTTTGTCGGAACACTTTCTTGGGAACGAATTATATATTTTTTATATTTTCTTAATGTTGTAATAGTGAGAGCGACTGTATATATGACGTATGTGTTAACTCACACACACAGTGAAGTGTAGATATGTGTATATACACGTGGTAGTTTTAAGTGTAGTCTTAGACTGGACTCAACATGTAGTTATGTTAAGCGATTAGTGCCAAATGTATTACAGTACTAAGTGTATATACTATACTATAGATTATTATCTACTTAGTTTTATTATTTATTTTTACATCTGAGTGGTAGTCTGGTTACAATGAGTTAGAGCTTTCGATGAAGGAATTTATAGCACCGTGGTAACCACTTGGCTGGCTACCACACTCGAGTCCAAAATCTGTCCTGGAGCATCTTGGCTTCGGCCATGTCATCACTCACATTTTTTTTGTTGGAAAGGTCTAAAGTTGGTAGCCTCTCTGATGGCTCCATCAACCTTACCGGACAAAAGTACCTTGTCCTCGTACTTTTGTCGTGTTGGGCAAGATTTTGCGATTCAGCTTTATTCTTTTGTATAGGAAATAAAATAAAAATAATGCATGCAATGCTAATCGAATCGTACGTTAATTTGCGTACAGAAAAATATTTTTTTGTGGCAATATTGCTAGCATGTAATCAATCTCCACTAGTTACGGTCCTTGTGATGCCAGCATTTGCCAGTTTGTTCATGTAGAATAAATCAAATGTATGACTGATTCAAATAAGTCACTTCAAAATGTTACAATCTGGTAAGATCAAGCCTTATCCAACTGTTTACATAAAGAAAACAGGCTTAAATACATCCGTCCCTTTCTTACGTCATAAGGACAAACGTAATAAGGTGTGAATGCCTTAATGGGCTTAATGGAAGGAGGGTACATATTGCGCCGACCACAAATGGTTGGGACCGGGCAGGGGGATGTGATGACTTATTACGTATCATATAACAGACAGAACCTTTATAACCTGGATTAAACAAACTCACGTAATAAGACAGTTACAATTTCATACTTATTGTTAGCAAGAGGTGGTTTATTTATTTTCGACATAAAGTTAAGGTGTGGACAATTTAACCATATCTTGAATGTTAACGTAAGTTAGTAATGCGCTAGGGTTACTGTAAATAGTTTCTTATTTCGATAAGTGTGAATATTTTTGTTTTTACAATAAAAAACATTTTATCAATGTCAACGTTACTTTTATTTCCTCATGCTGATTATATCACTCGGTCGTGATCCTAAACTAAGCACTAGTACATTGTAAGTATATTATACTTTTATAATATTCACACCTGTGTCCCGATCGTTGGAAATTGAAGTTAGTAAGTGCATTATCTCTAACTTCAACCATGGCAATAGATTTTCGGTTTTGTACATTTCTCAAATTCTCAGTAGACTCTCAGATTCACACAGTCGCTTGTGTAAAACTCTTGGAACTAATTTCTTTCATAAAAAATACAATTGTTCATCTGAACTCAGATTTAGACTTGTGGATACTATAGGCTTTGAAAGAATTCATCCATATAAACGCTTAGAGATATAGGTGTATGTATTAATTTCTATATTTACTTGTAGGTATAACAGTTACCTATATGAATATTTATACTGACTTAGATATCAAAACTTAAATACTGATTATACATAATCTGTCTGATAGAGTAGAGAGAAAGAACTACACAGTCTGGCCATCGAAATAGGAAATGTAGGTTCTATCTTGAAACCTGTGAACGTCATAGAGAAATAAGAAAATGATAATTGCAGATTTTTATATCTGTACTTTATTATTTGATATTATACCTATATACTATTACTATAATATAAAATGTGTGTTCTTAAAACTAGGAGGGATTTAAACAATAGGGTAGGAGGCGAGAGAGGCGATGCCGCACATGTTATGCAAGTTGCGCGCCATCTTGATGTATCCGTCCTCTCCCCACGAGGTGCCCCACGAGTTCTTCACCAACCAGTAGTCGACGCCGTCCTCGTCAGTGCCGTACCCCACCACCAACACCTATGTATCATAAATGTGAAAAATATTATACAATGTGAAAGTTGGGGAGGATATGGATGTTTGTTGCTCTTTCACGCAAATACTACTAAACGCATTTGGATGAAACTTGGCACATAGATAGATCATACCCTGGAATAATATATAGGCTACTTTTTATCCCGGGAAAACATAAGATCCCTCGGGAACGTGGGTGAAACCTCGGGGCGGAAGCTAGTCGTAAATATATCAGTAAATGAACAACAATACACTTACAGCATGGTTGAGTCTAGTAGTGGAGCAGCCTTCATGATAGAAAAGTCCCTCTGAAAAGAACTGCAGCAGCGAGGCGTCGATGGCGACGGACACGGGCCCCACCGTGGCGACAGCCTTTTCCAACATTTTCTCATTACCTCGCGGGATGTCCACGAAGCCCACATCATCAGCGCCGGAGTTCTTGGGGTTGTATCTGTATATATAAATAAAGTGATCTCACTCTACTCGTGATATGTGTAGATATTATTGATGCCTACGAAACTCAGAATAGAGAGCTTCATTAAAATACAGAAAAGCACCGACACTCCGGCAGCCCATAGGTTTAAATCACACAATCAACCAGCGTCACCATCATGGTGACGACAGTGTAGTGACGAAGAGGGTGAAAAGTTCAAATAGCGTTAATTAATGTACCTAATTCGTAGTACAGAAGGCTCAGCGGTTAGCTTAAAACTCGGATGAGACCATATAATATAGACATACCTGCATCTGCGATCCTCGCCTTCGTAAGGGTAGGATTCCTCTGTATCAATTCCGCCGTTGTCCCTGACGTACGCGAAGGCGTTGTCCATGTATCCGCCGTCGCAGCCGTCATTGCCATAATCAGTTGAGCAGTCGACCAAGTTCTGCTCCGAGAGTGGGACCAGCTCTCCAGTCTTGCGGAAGTGCTGACCTTCCAAAGCACCGGTCTGGAAGATAGTTACTTATTAAACATAGAGCTTGGTGGAACTGCCAGGCAATGTAGAGATGTGAGAAGAGCAGTTTCGAAGGAAGTTTCTCCATTGACAGGTAGAATAATTTTGTTTTGGTATACTAAAAAAAATTGGTTTACTGAAAAATAAAATAGATGTGGACTCACAGCACTGAAGGCATAGCAGGAGCCGCACATGCCCTGGTCCTTGACCTCGGTGACAGCTCCCAGCTCACGCCAGTCCACTGCTGCCGGTACTGTTACATGCGCGGGAGCAATGAACGTCGCGCCACGCCGCGAGCTCGATGCGCCCGGCTGCGCCATGCTGTGGCTGTCACATATATTAAAAAATAAACTTTTGTCGCATTGATCATACTTGCTAGTTATTTCATGAGTTAGTTGATATGAATTCTGAGTTACTGGGTTGTGGTCTCGATTCGGATGTTCCTACTGGTTTGAATAAGGGCGGAAACAAGTTCCCTATACCACTTATCAATACTACCCAAATGGTAGGCACAGAACTAAAAGTAGTAATACTCTACGAAAGAGGTGAGCCAGTGCTACGACAAAGCTACTGTGCCTACGAAGCGAAGCCGAGAGTGCTACGAACACACGCGCCCGGGCGCCACAGTCCATCTGCTACGAACCAAGCGCTACAGAACTGAGAGAACTATTTGCTTGCTACATTGCTACGAAAGCTGTACTCACTTGGCAGTTTTATTGAACCCGTTCATGAGGTTAACGAACTCATGATGCATCATGTCTCCATACTTGTTCTGCTTGAGGCTGTAGGAGACGAGGCCGCGGTGGTAGCGCTGGTTGTGCTTGGCGATCTTGTGACTGTTCTCCGCGAAGATCTTCATACGGTACTTGTCTTCCATCACGCTGTCGTAGTTCTTGTTGTATTCCATCTGATTGAACAGTTGTTACTTTAGTACAGAGGTGGATATGTAGAAACTGTTCATAGACTGATGTAGGGCAAACTTTTTACAGTTGGATTTGTTAACTAATTAATAGGTTGTACCTTGTGAGCGTTCCATTCTTCCCGCAGGAGTTCGGAGTAGGAGACTGCGCTGCCGGCAGCCACCACACACAGCAACACCGCTAAACACTTCATCACTATCACTGAAGAAAAAATTTATGTAGAGTAGAATCTAACAATGGAACTTATTATCTGTGTGTAATAATTAATTAAATACTCACGATTAAAGACGTTATTACGATGAAATTGAACCGAACTTATTTGTTTTAAATGGTGAATTATCTGAATATTCGTAGAGTAGCTCGTGTTCACTCGAAGACACTCAAACTGTTTGTGAAGATTTCTGTGATTGTTCGTGCATTTTATTTGGTTGACATACCAACAAAACAATTAGCGTGCGCTCTAATCTATTATAGATAAACAAAATAATGGGGTATTAGACTAGATCATTAGAGACAATTCATATTTAAATCACAATTTGTTTAATAAAATGAAATTAAGGGGATGAGCTTTTTTGTTTTATGATATTTTTTGCGTTTTGTAATCAATATTTATTATTAACAATATTTACAATAATTTACAGCAAATATACAATCTACATATAAACAAGTTCCTAGTGGCGTGTGCTGCTGTCGATCAACTGCAAGGTTCCCAGAAGTCTGGCAGCGTTTCCTCTTTAGATGGCCAACGATGACGCATTGTCGGAAAAAGCTACCGTCGCGCGCCGGTCAGTCACCCGAGGCTTCAATAGGTTTTGAAGATAATGTTCGAGAAAATCGGGGAGCCTCGGTCCCCCAAGGATCCATAGTCTCGACCGCAAAAACCAAAAATTATTTAATTTGGGCCAATTGAAAGTTTTGAATTTTTTTGAATTTGGAATTTTCCTAGCATACTATACTTAAAAGTTGCTAAAAAATAATTTATTACATTTATTTTTGTGATTAGCGCCTGAGGCGTGATTATTTTTTTAAATCTATTTAAGTATATCAAAATATGTTTTGATTTCCGTCCAAAGCTGCAGAAAGGTCTTGAATATATAGGAGTCTAGCTGTTCCCCGCGGCTTCACTCGCGTTCCTGGGATAAAAAGTAGCCTATACCTTCAGGGATAATGTAGCTTCCTATAAGTGAAAGAATTTTTCGAATCGGACCAATAACTCCGAAAATTATGCGCGTCAAACAAACAAATAAACTCTCCAGCTTTATTATTAGTATATAGATAAATAAATATAGATATGATGGTTTAAAAAACCCCTTTTTAACAGACTTCGTGAGGTGACAGCACCTTAAGGCGAAATATCAAAAGCGTTATTGCAGGAGATTGAAAGCAGATATAAATAAATAAGGGCACGCTAAATATACTGTAACTAGTAACTACAAAATGTCATCTTATAGTAAATACCTACGTAATCCTATAACCCTATTCCGTACTACTTGTGTAAACCCTCATTCACCTAAAATCCCAAATTAAGTAATTACCTATACAATTCTTGAGATATTGACATCACTCACTACTTAACTAAATAATAAATTAATAAACTTAAACTTATTGACGTCTCGGGGGACCGGCGGCGGGCGGGGAGATTTTTCCGCCAATGCGATAGCTTGGCCATCCAAAGAGGAAACGCTGCCAGCCTTCTGGGAACCTTGCCGTTTATCGGCAGCAGCACACGCCTCGAGGAAATTTATTATATACCTATAGTTTGTATATTTGTTGTAAATAATGTTAATAGTAGGATATTCATTGTAAATTATTAATAGTTTAATTTATATAATAAATAAATATCACTCAACGAAATAAATTGAGAAAAATGAAAATTATGGGTGAAAATGATTGCTGACATAATTAGTGCGGTTTTTTACATCCAGTTCGTGCATTTATAAATACTTTGAAATGTTATCTACTAGTACTAATAATATAAATACAAAAGTTTTTTTATCTTTATTGTAATATATTATTGGCACACAACAAATGATTTTATTGCTTTATGTGTTTTACAAACTCTGTATCTGAAACAATAAGGCTTCGCTAACGCAACTTTTCTCATGTCTAGATAAGTTCACATTATCATCACCATGTCAGCCAAAAGATATCACTGCTGGACAAAAGCCTCCTCCAAGGATCTCCACGATGGCCGGTCTTGCACAAAACCCGTATCTAGCGGTTTCATTACGCTACAGAAAACTAATAAATACAGAACGTAATATCATACCCACAAAAGTATGGATTATTCCAGATAGGTCCAATTACATTATTACTTCTTATTATTATTAGATTAAAAAGAATAATATTTGCAATATATAAAATAATACATATGTATGTTATTCAATTTTGATTTTAATAATTGAGCTATCAAGTAATTTGATTGTTTGTTAAACTCTAAATACTAATTTATTTTCAAAAGCAATGACTTAACGATTTATTTAAATGGTGATATATAACCATTAATAAAAATAAACATTGTAAATTACCGATTAGTCATACATTTCCAATTCTACTAATTAAATAAAACAACTGATTATAATGTCTATTTCATGACGGTATGCATTGTAATGCTACATTATTGTAAAAAAATAAAAAGCTATGAAGGTTGTCGGTTTGAATCCTATAATGAGCTTGAACTTTCGGTGAAGGAAACCAGAGCACGGTGGTACGGTACTTTATGTAGGTAAGGTACCTACCCTCAAGTTGACAATATTTCACCAAGCAACTACCGATGTGTTCCGACAGCTATATTTATATATATATGCTTGGAAGCCTGTTCCGTTCCGGTTCCGATTGACCATGCTGAGATTATGATCAAACAGATTAGGTCTACACTTATGAAATTAAATAAAATGTTTTTATTCAAATAAACCTTCTATTTATTTCATTGCAGTGGCGTAGCGTAGGGGAGGCGGCAGAGACGGCCCGCTCCAGATAGCACTTTTGCACATAGGTAATTTAAAAAAAATAAGTAAACAATTAACTCTAGTATACACCTAAGAAAATAGAATAAAAAATCTCAGATATTTTTTCTGTTTAATTTATACCTACTACTACCTAATACCAACAAAATAAAAGTATAGTAAGTGGTATTTAGTACGTAATACCTATCGAAATTACTAGGTATTTTGATAGGGGAAACCCATTGGCCTGTGTTATAAATTATAATGATATCTAAATATTTGTATAAAAGGAAAGCATGACTAACTGACTGATTTGATCTATCAACGCACAGCTCAAACCACTGGACGGACCGCTGCGCTGACGCATACTAGACACATAGCACATAGATACCTATTATAACGTAGCCATCGGCTAAGATTTTTTTTTTATTTTCAAGTACGGTACATTATACAGTGTGTTTCATAAACTAGCGATATTTTAGGTTAGGTAAAAAAAAAATTTTTAGATTTTTTTTTTCGAAAAAAAAAAATGGCTCCACGTATTCTACCGTCACAATGTGGTGTAGAAATATTAAGTTCATCAAATTTAAAGTTTATTATTATTTATCAGTCAAACCAGAATAATCAGAATACGAAGATACCACAAGGTATCGGATATCGGATCTTGGCTACCTGCGTCCGATACCAATATAGAATCGGATAATATTGCTCTAAGGAGGTAATAAAATAGAGGATCGCGGGTGAACCGCGAGGCGGAAAGATAATTTTGATATCAATTTTGTTATTGGTTGTCTTTTTCCTTCAATATAATGTGCGTGTTACTATATAAATATTATCTACTAGTAGTTTTTCCTTATAGGTACCTATCTGTTTAATAAAATGTTGTGTGTACATGTACCTACTGTAGGTACATGGAACACCTGTTCATTAAATAAATAAAATAATTTACGACATGAAAATATTAAAAAATACTTTATTTTAGGATGATGCAGGAATATAATAATTATTAATTTATTATTGTTAAGTATGTTCAATGTGAACTATTAACTAACTATTATTAGTGAGACTACAACAATAATGAATATACAATGTACTTAGGTTAATCAAATTACCGATAATTGATTAGGTAACAAACCAAACAATCTGTTTTGATTTATTAGTAACATGACATTGCTGGCGAGCCAAAAACGCAAAAGGAGGGCCGCGAATGAATCCCTTACTAAACTGACGGAGACAAGCGAGACAGGAGAGGCGCAATTTAGTAAAAAAGACGCTTTTAAGATATTTCAGAATGTATGTTAATATATTTTTTTTAAACTATATACTATTACTCTAATCTACCTACATCTAATTCAGATGAACCTTATTGTAATGTCATATGGTTTTCATTTTCATATTACTCTGGCTGTCACAGGACTCATGCGATATTGTACGAACCATACGTAATATTGGTAAATCATTTATAAATATCGTATTATATTAAATCTATGAAATACATATTTACCCCAAATCTATATTTGACTGAAAACTGTCTAATTAGAGTTCCTAAATTTATTCATCCTTATTTAATACAGTTATTTTATGCTTTTGAAGGCAATCCTGTTTTTTGTTAAGTTTTTTATTTTTAATTTTTTTTGATTCTAAGTTTTTTCTTTTTTTGATAAGCACATTAGCGATTTTTTTTGTACTTTCCATCATCAGCTCAGCAACATACTATGATAACCACCAGATGCAAATGTATGAATAACTTTAGAAAATATATGAAGTGCCTATAAAATTTGAAGAGTTCCCTCGATTTGTCCAGGATCCCATCATCAGATCCTAACCTGATGACCATGGAACCACCTGTGAAGTATATCTTTTCAAACAATAAGAATTTTCCAAATCGGTTCAGGCGTCTTCGAGTAATCGGGGAACATACATAAAAATAAAAAGATTCTGATTCTTTCGAGAGACTAACTTGCCTCTCGAGAGCAGCGATGGATTCTAATATAGATCAAAATAAATTAATATCAATATTTGGATCAAATAAAATGTTTTTATTCCTATTCAGGATTCACAGTGGAACATAAATTTTATTTTACAATTCATACTACATAATAATATATAGGTATATATTTTTCTAATTTGACCTAAACAATAGGGTAGGAGGAGGCGGTGGCGATGCCGCACATGTTGCCCCTGTTGCGCGCCATCTTGACGTATCCGCGCTCTCCCCACCCGACCCCCCACGAGTTCTTCACCAGCCAGTAGTCCGCGCCGTCCTCGTCAGCGCCGTACCCCACCACCAACACCTGCAAACAAACGAAACGTAAGCTCAACTCTGTCAATATGCCGTATATCTATTAGTGAAATATTGCCCTCAATTAGTTATTCTTCTCTCTAGTAAATTAACAATTAAACATAGATACACTTACACCATGGTTGAGTTCAGTAGAAGAGCAGTCTTCATCATAGAAGACTCCCTCTGAATAGAACTGCAGCGGCGAGGCGTCGATGGCGACGGACACGGGCCCCACGGTGGCGACGGCCTCTTTCAACTTCTCCTCATCACCTTCCGGTATGTTCACGAAGCCCACGTCGTCAGCGCCAGAGTTCTTCGGGTTATATCTGAATTTGGAAGTACATCACAATTGAAAAGTGGAAAATGGACAACAAATCTTTAACTTAACTGTAAAGGTGACCAAAGGCGACCTGAGAGGAGACCAAAAGAGAGCCATACCTGCACTTGCGCTCCTTCCCTTCGTAAGGGTAAGTATCCTCAGTATCAATACCGCCGTTGTCCCTGATGTACTCGAAGGCGTTGTCCATGAGGCCGCCGTTGCAGCCGTAGTTACCATACGCAGACGAGCAGTCGACCAGGTTTTGCTCCGAGAGTGACACCAGATCTCCAGTCTTGCGGAAGTGCTGACCTTCTAAAGCACCGGTCTGGAACAGAATTAAACTTGGAATTGAAGTCTTACTGCCAGGTGATGTAAAAATGGTAGCGATTTATTTGAAAGATGCAGTGAGAAGTGCAGCTTAGGTGGAAGGCAAGTCTTCAAATATTAAACATAGTATTTTAAAAAATATGGACTCACAGCACTGAAGGCCCAGCAGGAGCCGCACATGCCCTGGTCCTTGACCTTGGTGACAGCTCCCAGCTCACGCCAGTCCAAGTCGTACGGCACTGACAAATACTCCGGAGCAATGAACGTCGCGCCACGCCGCGGCGACGTGTGGCTGTCGGGTATAAAGTATGTTGTTGTAAGGGTTTACTTGAATCTTACTGAATTATGAATAACACGCAATCATATCACCTCATAGATCTATTTACTGTTGTCAAGTTTCAACGTTTTGCAAGTCTGCAGGGCTATGAACTGCGTCAAGAGTTGTTAGCGATATGTAACTTCTAGTGAGTGCTACGACAACGCTACTACGAGACTGTTCTGTTCTACGAATGACACATTTACAACTGCTACGAAAGCTTCCTTACTGATGTACAATAATTACTTTAATATACTATATACAATCTTCTTTTGACAACATAATACATAAACTGATAAAGACAACAGTATCATGAACTACGAGAACGTCATTTATCCAAGGTACTCACTTGGCAGTTTTATTAAATCCGTTCATGAGGTCGACGAACTCATGACGCAACAGGTCTCCATACTTGTTCTGCTTGAGGCTGTAGGAGACGAGGCCGCGCTGGTAGCGCTGGTTGTGCTTGGCGATCTTGTGACTGTTCTCCGCGAAGATCTTCATACGGAACTTGTCTTCCATGACGCTGTCGTAGTTCTTGTTGTATTCCATCTGATTGAACAGTTGTTACATTAGTACAGGGGTAGATATGCTGAGGCTGGTCGAGAGACTGATGTAGGGAAAACAAGTTTGTCTTAAACGAAGGTTCTAAGAATACCAAAAAGATATCGATCGTTATATTAAATATATCACAAAGTTTTTACAATGACTTAGTAAACATAGTACCTTGTGAGCGTTCCATTCTTCCCGCAGGAGTTTGGAGTAGGAGACTGCGCTGCTGCCAGCCACCACACACAGCAACACCGCTAAACACTTCATCGCAATCTATGTAAAAAAAACAGAATTTAGAGGATAGAGCAGTTCTCTTTGTTGAGCTATGTTGTAGTAATTAAATACTCACCATTACAGATATTATTATGATGAAATTGAATCGTATGTATTTTTTCATAAGACAAATTATCTGAATATTCGTGTTCACTCGACGACACTCAAACTGTTTGTGAAGCTTTCTGTGATTGTTCGTGCGTTTTATTTGGTTGAGATGCAAACAAATAGTAATTAGTGCATTTACAACAGTCCAGATAAACAACAGATTAGGGGTTTGGAATACACAATGAAGATTTGATAATAGGGTGATTAGTGATATTCATACTTTTGGCATAATTTGTTTTCGATAATTCAGGCAGAATATCAAATGTTTAATTTCAGGAGTCTGAAGTAAGATGGAATTACTTTAAAATATTTATTAATAATAATATATTAATAAAACAGCACTGAAAAGCGAATGTTTACTGGAGAGGCTCAAGAAACGTGTTTACAGGGTTGATGTCCCTAGTATACAAACGTCTTTTGCGAAACATTTCTGTCTTTTTGCTTCACCCTATATATATGTTACCGGAAATGTATGAAATATAGGAATTCTATACAATTCCTGTGTATTTCCCCTAGGAAATTATGACAATAATGATACGTGGAAATATATAAACTATTGAGAAAAATAGGTTGGGGTTATTTTTTTTATTTTGCATAGAATAGCAAGTATTCGCACAAAAGTACCTTTCACTTACAACCCCCCAAATACCGCTATCCTTACAAATATACCGAATGTAGTACTCCGATAGATATTTAGGAAAAGTATCTAGGAAATGTATACAATGACGGATTAGATACTTTTCCGTTAACATATATAATAAAATAACAAACATCTGTAAATTTAAGGCTTGTTCCACCAGGGAAGCGAAGTTAAAAATTATTAACGAAATTATACACTGGCGCTACGAAGAGACTGAAGTATTTTTATGGACGTTAGACTAACACTCATTCAAAATAAAACAGACATTCACCCTTGTTACGATACGGTGTGACTAAGGAATTGCTGATAAAATCAAGTACGGTGTAATAGAAGGAATCAGCTCATCGATTTCGCAAGACCTCCTGCATTGATGAAACAACTAAATCGCCGATGCAGCTTTACATCATCGCGGTGGACACCGCACCAATATTTCTTTCCCATACTTCACTTTTGGTACTGACATCGACCATCAGACACCTTCTTTAGATTTATTGAATATTGTATTCTTTTAATTAATAAATTAAGTTAAATTAATTGGTTTTTTTTGCATCCTCCGGCTGGAGCCTACGTAATTGGCGCAGTCGGTAGGATCTCGAGTCAGTGCGTGACGCGAACTACAGCGAAGATTTCCGTATATCTAGCCGAAGCGAGTCTCGCGTGACTGACCGGCTTCTGCCAATCGAGATCCCAGAACCTAGAGCTGCAGCCCGGCGGAGTATCAAGACATAGATACAGCAGAGATACCAATAATGCGCATGTAAGTACTTTAGAATCATTCTGGAGTTGCTTCCTTTTTCCTATAAGACTACTTTAATTTATCAAGATTTTCCATCCCAGGCAATCGCGATCCCCTAGGTTAGAAAGAAATAGTAGGTTAGATTCGCACGACGCAAATAGAAATATAAGTACTATGGCCCAGAAAATGGATCAAATTTTAAAAGCACTCAGATTAGTCCCGGAATTTGACGGAAACCCGCATATACTCACTAGATTTATCAAGTTATGTGATCAATTAGTAAAAGAATATTTGGATCCGGAACCGGACAATGAATTAATAAAACTTGCTTTGTTAAATGGCATTTTAAATAAAGTGACTGGAAATGCAGCCCGTTTAATTAACTCAAATGGCATCCCAGATAGCTGGGAAGGCGTTAAAAATGCTCTTAAAAATAATTTCGCGGATCAACGCGATGAGACCTCGCTATATAACGATCTTGCTTTATTAAGCCAAGGATCTTTATCTCCACAAGAATTTTATGAAAATTGTCAAGGCCTATTCAGTACTATCATGACCTATATTAGCTTACATGAAAACGTGGCGAGTACAATAGAATCAAAACGATCACTCTATAAAAAATTAACCCTACAGGCATATGTACGTGGCCTTAAAGACCCGTTAGGATCGCGTATTCGGTGCATGCGACCGGATTCTATAGAAAAGGCGTTAGAGTTTGTGCATGAAGAAACAAATACTATGTATATGCAGCAAAGAAATGAGCACTCCGATCGGAAATCGCAACCTCACGCACAAATGAGCCTGTCTCCGAAATATTCACATGGCCCTATGCCACCAGTAGCATCAACTTCGAGACCGTATGTATTTAATATGCCAGGCCAATTTAAACAGACCCCTTTCCAACCGTTTCAACGTCCCCCACAAATGTGGAAACCTAATTTAAATCAGGTCCCTATATACTCGTATAGAGGTCCTACGCGTACTCAGCAAATGCTTGCTGCACCGCCTCCTAATTACAGACCCCAGAGCAACGTCTTCAGAATTGCTCCTAAGAATCCACCACCTAAGTTAAATAACTCGGTGCAACCAATGAGTGGCGTCAGTCATTACGTCACGAAAACCTTACCACCTAGTGGACATGATTGGACTAAGTTTGGAAACCCGCCACCGGTAAATTATTTTAAATCTCGAGAAATTAATTTTAATGAATGTTACGAGAATCAATATGAACCCTATTATTATTCCGACTCTTACAATCATGACTGCTATGAATATCCTGAGTATGTGTGTGATAATGATGAACGCCAATACACTGAAACATATTATTCGAACCCACCTGAAGGACCTCATGATGATGTTCCTCCTAATGAACATGAGGATTTTCAGCAGGTCTCGAAATCAGAAAAGCCAAAATAGAACTTAACTTACAGACCCAAAGACAATTACCGTATATACAGATATCCAATCCTCCAATCAAGCTATTGATTGATACAGGTGCCAATCAATCATTTATTAGCCCTGATGCAGTAAATAAATTCTATCCATCCTTGCCATGGAATTATGATCCTTTTGAAGTGTCTAATGTGCATGCTACGACTCGTAATGATTATTCTATAACCTTGCCTTGTTTTCAGGAATTTAATGAGAATGACGACGTTACCTTTTTCATTTATAAATTTCACGACTATTTTGACGGTTTAATTGGTTTGGATCTTTTAAGTAAGTGGGAATCAAATATAGATTTAAAAGCTAAAGAACTTATCACTCGTCAGGCATCGAATTCTATTATTATGTATGATTCGCGAAACTGTAATTTGTATGAAGATATAATTCCGGCCCACTCATCAAAATTGATTAGAGTACCGATTAATATTCATGATGGTGATGCATTAGTTCCCGAACAATCCATATCGAATTGCATAATTGGTGAATGCATAACTAATATCAGTAAAAATCGTGGTATTATTGAAATCTCTAATCTCACTCAGAATGACGTAATCTTTTCCATGGATCAACCGGTTAGTGCGTCAGTATTTAATACCGAGTGCAAACGTACTAAACAACTGTCGTCTCGCGCTGATGAAGTTTTATCTCGCTTACGTACCGATCATTTAAATATTGAAGAACGTGCTAACTTAGAATCACTATGTGCTAAATATGCCGACGTATTTTATATAGAAGGGGAAGCTCTTACCTTTACTAACCGGATTAAACATCATATTCGTACAACTGATGAAGTTCCGATTTATACGAAAAGTTATAGATATCCATTCGTACATAGGCAGGAAGTACGCGATCAAATAACAAAGATGCTAGATCAAGACATAATTAGGCCTTCAGAATCTGCATGGAGCTCCCCCATATGGGTGGTTCCTAAGAAAGCTGACGCATCAGGTAAAAAGAAGTGGCGTCTTGTAGTTGATTTCAGGAAACTTAATGAAAAAACCATAGATGACAAATATCCGATCCCAAACATAACTGACGTCTTAGACAAACTAGGGAACTGCCATTATTTCACTACGCTAGATCTCGCTAGTGGATTTTATCAGGTGGAAATGGA
Organism: Tethea ocularis; assembly: GCA_963555595.1. Lineage (NCBI taxonomy): Eukaryota > Metazoa > Arthropoda > Insecta > Lepidoptera > Drepanidae > Tethea > Tethea ocularis. The sequence continues at coordinate 260,565 of OY741968.1, forward strand.
CCCTGAAGATATTTCCAAGACCGCATTCAATGTTGAGCACGGTCATTTTGAATTTTTGAGAATGCCGATGGGACTCAAAAATTCTCCATCGACATTTCAAAGAGTCATGGACAATGTCCTCAGGGGCCTTCAGAATGTAATTTGCCTAGTTTATTTAGACGATATAATAGTTTTTAGTACCTCATTACAAGAGCACATGGATAACCTTGAAAAAGTATTCAAAAGACTGCGAGAATCGAATTTTAAAATTCAACTGGATAAGTCTGAGTTTTTAAAATTAGAGACAGCGTACTTAGGTCATATTATTAGTAAAGACGGTATAAAGCCAAACCCAGACAAGATCACTGCGGTACAGAAATTTCCACTACCTAAAACACCTACGGAAATAAAGCGTTTTTTAGGCCTATTAGGATACTATAGGAAATTCATACCTGATTTCGCTCGTATCACAAAGCCCATGACTCAGTGTTTAAAGAAGGGATCCAAAGTCACGTATAACGATTCTGACTATCTAAGTTGTTTTGAGAAATGTAAAACCTTATTAACTAACGATCCGATTTTACAATACCCCGATTTTACTAAAGAGTTTGTTCTAACAACCGATGCATCAAATTTAGCGATAGGTGCAGTCCTTTCTCAAGGGCCTATAGGTTCCGATAAACCGATTGCATATGCTTCACGAACTTTAAATACTAGTGAAATAAATTACAGTACAATAGAAAAAGAGCTTCTCGCCATAGTCTGGGCAACTAAATACTTTCGCCCGTATTTATTCGGCCGTAAATTCAAGATAGTAACTGATCATAAACCTCTACAATGGATAATGAATCTTAAGGAACCAAATTCAAGATTAACACGTTGGCGACTTAAGCTTAGTGAATACAATTTTACTGTTATCTATAAATGCGGTAAATATAACGTTAATGCCGATGCTCTCTCTCGGATCGAAATTAATAATGAAGATGTAAGTTCTGTCGCGGTCAATCTGTCTGAAAATGCTCACTCAAAATCAGGATCATCCACAGATACAGCCCAATCTGAAAGAGCACTTTCAACCACAGGGTCCTCTACTCTTACTGTACACTCAGATGCTGAAAGTCCTATTTTAGAAGTGCCCATATCAGATGAACCCCTTAATAAATTCAATAGGCAAATATGTTTTACTATAGTGGGTGATATAAAGAAACGCGCAACAGTTACTAAGCCATTCGAAACCCATACGCGTACATCCGTTCATCTATCCGAATCGAACCTCGAGGAAGACGTTATCAATGCCATAAAAGAATATGTTAACCCCAAAGTGAAAACAGGCATTATTATATATCCACATACAGCAATGTTCAAAATAATCCCTATCATTCAAGATAAATTTAAAAGTTCCGCTATGAATCTTATCTTAACTAAAACCGAGGTAGATAATGTGAAGGAGTATTTGCGTCAGCAGGAAATTATACAGAAATACCACGAGGGTAAAACTAACCACCGCGGTATAAATGAATGTTACTTAGCGCTATCAGGGAAATACTATTGGCCAAAGATGAAGGAACATGTTGCAAAGTACATAAACGGTTGCAATATATGTGGTCAGGCCAAATATGATCGTAACCCTGTAAAACAGAAATTTTGCATTGTACCACCCCCTACGAAACCCTTTGAGATATTACACCTTGATGTATTCACTGCCCAAAACGAAAAATATCTTACCTTGGTAGATGCCTTTTCCAAGTACGCTCAAGCATACTATCTCCGAGATGGTACAGCGATCAGTGTAGTGCAAGCCCTTCTAAAGTTTTGTACTCACCATGGTGTCCCATTGACAATAGTGACAGACCAAGGTCCGGAGTTTACGAATCAGCTCTTTTCTGAATTTGTAAAATTGCATAAAATACAACACCATAAAGTACTTGCTCATAGCCCTAACGATAATGGAATAATAGAACGTTTTCATTTAACCATCCTTGAACACCTTAGAATACTAAAGTTAGAACAGAAAAATGAATCTGTTATTAATCTTATGCCTTACGCCCTTCTAGCCTATAATAGTTCAATCCATAGTTTCACTAAGTGTAGACCCTTAGAAATAATAACCGGCCATTTTGACCCCAGAGACCCAATAGACATTGATCTATCGAAACATTTACTTCAACAGTATACACAGGAACATAAGAAAATGGTTGTTAAGGCATACGGTATAATAAACGAGTCCTCTTTGCATGATCGTACAGTACTTACCGAAAATAGGAATAAAGATCGTGAACCTGAAAAGGAATACAACCCTGACCAATCTATATATGTACGTAATCCCATGGCAAGTCGACAAAAATTAGCACCACGTTATACACATGATACAGTTTTGGCAGATCTCCCCATTCACATATATACTAAAAAGAAACGCGGACCCGTAGCCAAAGCACGCCTGAAAAGAACACCAAAATCTTCATTGTTACAGGATACTTCTGCCGATAGTGTTCTGCCTGGTACGAGCGCAGGACGTAACAATTGAAACATTAGAAGATGGACCCGGTTTGCTTCCCTTTAACTTAGGCCCTACCAAATTAATATCCCATTATCATTCTTTTCTTCAAACTATTGAACTTGACGACATTCACTATAAAATTGAAACGGTAAAATCGCAGCTGAATGAACTTAGACCTCAACTTAATAATAAGACTTTATCATTATACGAGCCACATATTGAATATCTGTCTGATAAAATTGAAAAGGTTTCTGAACAATTGCATTCGTTTGAACCTAATCGTATTAAACGAGGACTCATCGACGGACTCGGTTCAGTCATTAAAAGTATTTCAGGAAATCTAGATTATACAGATGCTATTAAGTATAACAATGCCATTAAAGTACTTCAGAATAACGAACATAAATTAGAAGCTGAAATTAATAATCATATAAGTCTGACTAAAGATTGGACATTACGTCATTCTAAGATATTAGATAGTATTGTAGAGAATCAGAATAAAATAATATCAGTTTTAAAGGTTATTATGAAAAGCGATAGTACCAAAGAAACTGATTTAATTAAGTATGCTCATTTAGCTCAGCATTTTGTAATATTAAGCGATAATATAGAATCCTTATCGGAGGAGCTGTATAAGTTAGGAAATAATTTAGCCTTTATTCGTGCATCGAGCACATCTCATTCTATTCTTAGCCTAGGATCACTTAGTAACATGATAAGTAAATTGAGAACATTATATTCTAAAAAGGAAGTTCTAGAAATAGATCTTAGAAATTATTATGACATTATTAAGTTAGGATATTACTTTATCGATAATCAAATAGTAATCGTCTTTAAGGTGCCGATTGTCTTTCCTGAATCCTTTGACCTATATAAACTATCCATTGTCCCCAATAAATATCATAAAGTCCTTATTCCAACTTCACCCTATATAGCAATTCATGGAAACGGTTCTATGTACATAGAGACAGAATGTCCTAAGATCAATCTGTGGTATCTCTGCGAAATAAAACCTAGCTACAAAATTGGAAGTCAACCTAACTGCGTTCCACGGTTAATCAAACAACAGCAACTGGATTCATCCTGCAAATTCAATTCAATTATCCTGGAAAAAGAAGCTATAGAACAACTAGACGACAAGCATTACACACTATGCTTTCCAAACCCAACTAAAGTACAGACATCGTGTGGCCAAGATCAATATAGAACTCTTCAAGGAAGCTATTTAGCCGTAGTCCCACACAACTGCCTGCTGAAGACATCAGAATTCACTATAACTAATACCGATAACCGTATCAAGGGACACGTAATGAAAATAATTGGAATCCCACATATGAAAAATTATGCAAGACTAGACGAAGAACCAAGTATTCAACTCAATTCTATAAATCTAGAGTATCTGCATGATAGTAACTCTAAAATATTATTGCAGACACCAGTAAAGATAGATCAAGCTATGGACCAGACTATGTATCACACTACGATACCTATCTACTTCATTCTATCAAGTTCATTTATAATCATTTTAATAATTGCGGCCCGCCGTTACAACTTATTCGACTGCAAGAAAATCGAACCTCCGACGACAAAGTCTGAAGATTCAGAACAACCAAATGTTCCCCAAAGAATTAAAGTAAAACCTGAAGAGATAGAATTGAACCCAGCAACATTTTTACTGAACGTTAAAAAATAGTCGCTGTTCTATGGGGGGAGGTGTTACGATACGGTGTGACTAAGGAATTGCTGATAAAATCAAGTACGGTGTAATAGAAGGAATCAGCTCATCGATTTCGCAAGACCTCCTGCATTGATGAAACAACTAAATCGCCGATGCAGCTTTACATCATCGCGGTGGACACCGCACCAATATTTCTTTCCCATACTTCACTTTTGGTACTGACATCGACCATCAGACACCTTCTTTAGATTTATTGAATATTGTATTCTTTTAATTAATAAATTAAGTTAAATTAATTGGTTTTTTTTGCATCCTCCGGCTGGAGCCTACGTAATTCCCTCACACACAAAATACACTCACAGCATTTTCTATTGTTCTATAGACGTTTGAAAATTTTATTACTTACATTTTTTAGTTTTTTAATTTTATGTTTTCGTTTTTAATTTTATGTTTTAGATTTTAACTTTGTGTTTTAAGTTTTAAATCCTTTTTTATTTCAATATTTACTTTATCTTTTATATCCAATTTTTTATGACTGTAAGCCGCTCCGAAATTATTTCTTTATGTTAACGGGCTAGTAATAGAGCCTCGCAGGACAGGCCAAGCCTAGTGTGAGGTTCACAAGATATTGTCTATGGCATGTACTTTTTCTGCTAATAAAAGTATTATTATTATTATATTTTTTTCAAAAATTCAAGCATTTAGTACATGTATATAAATTAACCTAACCTAACTACTGGACCTTGTATACACATGCCAGCAAATACCACTGCAGAAATGTACTACTTACTTAAAATATCGTATGAAAACTGAAATTATTATTTTATTCTTCTGTCTGAATGTCAATATATTATAAAAGGTTTTTTTGTTGGATAGAGTTCGCTTCTGAGGAGGTCCCATTTTCACCAGGTCAGGATCTGATGATGGGATCCAGGAGAAATCGAGGGCAACCACCGAAAATTGTATGCTCGTATGGTGCTTTTGTTACGTAATCATGTCTTACTCAGGTATATGGGTGTCAACATCTGATGCTGCTGTGCTGATGATGAAGCTACAGAACTCCTTAGGGTTGGCATTGTAGTATACTTTAAATACAGGTTATGAAAAAAAAAATTAACAGTGGAAAACAACACCAAAATCCATAAAATATCAACAAATTTGCATTAAAATACGCATCAATGTAAACCTAACTGAGTAGGTACTACAAGGTACAAAAAAATATAAGTATACAAATACCGACTCTTATTTATATTAAAACATGAACTTTATAAATAAATATAACCGGACAAGTGCGAGGCTGACAAGCGCATCGAGGGTTCCGTAATTTCCTATGTTACTCTAAATACCATATATAGGTACTTCTTATAAGTTTTCCTGTCATCAGTTCTGTATTTTTTTCAAAAAATTTCGGAGATAAGGGGGGGGGGGGGGGGTGGAAATGCTAAATGTTTCTATTTTCGCCTATTTTCTTAAATAACGTCAAAACTATTTATCTTAAAATTATAACTAAAAATATATTTGAGGTTCTCACAGCGAGCCCTTTTATTTGATACTACCTGTTCCGCGCGGTATCACTCGCATTCCCGGAATAAAAATTAGCCTATAACCTTCAGGAATAATGTAGCTTCCTATTAGTGAAAGATTTTTTCAAATCAATTCAGTAGTTTCGGAGCCTATTCAATGCAAACAAACAATGAAATCTTTCCTCTTTATAATATTAGTATAGATAGTACGTAGTATATTATTTATTCTTTGGTATACCTAGATGTCACAAAATATAGTTTGTTAACCTTTTTTTAATTTTGTAATTTACACCCCAAAAGATGTAAACTTGCCTCCATGTTTGAAATTCTTTTTTTTTATACTTCTTAGGCCCGCGTATCCTTGTGTTCCACAAATCCCATAGATACCCGCAAACAATATTCATATTCTTGTAGCTAGAAACATACTGTTGTAAATTGTAGCGAAACAAACTATTTCATCGAGTCCGTCCCTCGACTTGTACAATGTGTCTAATAACTTAAATTTCTTGTTTGGTATTTAATTTAATTATAATTGTGAAAACTAATTTACTTCTTTATTTTACATAGTTACATGGTTTACTTTTGTGTACCTTTTTATTTGTCCATGTGTAATCTGTATCTGTAAGTCTAAATATATGAGGAAAATGTGACTAACTGATCTATCAATGTATAGTAAAATCACTGTACTGATCGAGCTTGATTTGGCAGGCTAATAGGCATAATTTTTTTTTTTATACTACTAAGGTAGCAAGCAAGCATACGGCCCACCTGATGGTAAGTGGTTACCGTCGCCTATTGCCATTTGCAATACCAGAGATATTGCCAATGTGTTGCTGACCTGTTAAAATGCCGAGAAGGCAAACTGGCTCTCAAGTGCAATTGCCGGAACACACCGGTAGGTGCTTGGCGAAAAATTTTCAACTTGAGGGTGGTAGCCAGCCAGGCTACCACGACGTCACTACCACTGAGCTATCATCGCCTTAAATAATTTAATAATATAATTTTTGAAAAGTGGTTAAAATTGAGGATCATGGCGTAAGCGCGAAAACTATAATAAGGTTTGTCATGAGGAAAATTTTCATAAAATTGTTGCGAATAAACTGAAATTACTTAAATAAAAATCTTTGAAAATTTCATAAGTTTTGTTCGAATCAAGTTGTGTATGAAATAGTTATAGCCAACTAGTTGGTCTCATAGTTTTAAATATGCCTTCTCAACGTATCCTCCAGTATATCTAGCCCATAGACTATAATCCTATTCCTACACCTATAGTGTTATATAATAACCTAGCTTTTATTCCTCAGTTTTACCCACGTTCCCGGGATAAAAAGTATCCGTTGCTTAATTCCCGCGTTAAAACAGGACAAACTAACAAACTCACTTTCACATGCTACTTTCATTCTATATCCTACTAACATTTACAATATTTTACGTACAAAAGTAGTATTCATGTGTAGTATAGTGTGAAAGAAACCACATCAATAATTCTTTGCATAGACTCATTGATACCTATATCTGTATCAAACAAGTATTCTATGAGTTTATAAGTGGCGCCAATATCTTAATCTCTGTAAGTAATTGGAAAAAAGAGTATATTTTAATAATGAAGGCGAAAGTACCTCGAAATAGTTCGTGTGAATGTATGTATATGTTAACGGAAAAGTATCTAGTCCGTCATTGTATACATTTCCTAGGAAATCCATACATTTCCTAAATATCTATCGGATACTACATTCGGTATATTTGTAAGGATAGCGGTATTTGGGGGTTTGTTAAGTGAAAGGTACTTTTGTGCGTAAAATAACCCCAACCTATTTTTTTCAATAGTTTCTATATATTTCCAAGTATCATTATTGAATTATAATTTCCGGTATATACCTAAGACATTAGTATGTCAGCCATTCTACTTCGCATGGACTCATTGCCGTGGCACGTTAGTCTAGCAACTTAGATGTAGGTATAAATTATTGATGTATTAATAAACTATTTTGGAAATAAATCAATCAATTATCTTCTTTTCGTAGATACACATGAAATGCTATAAGTACCAATCATAAATTCAATAAAACAGCTTTTATGAAGGAAATCTGAGAGTTAATCTTAAAATAATCTATTAGTAGGTACTTACCTACTTCTTTATTTAAAGTATCTGGGCGACCGACTTTATTCGTGTAAAATCGCATATTTGTCAGGAAAGACACGGACCTACATAGACACATAGGTACAATGTGTTCCTTTGAGGTCCCATAACTCTAAGGTTATATTCTATAAGTAAAAATAATACAAAAAGTCCTAGAACAAGTGTTCCAAAAATACATAGTTTGGAAGATAATATCAGTCTTAATTAAATTAGACTCGATGTATGTATGTAAGTTTCATTAAGTACGAGTAAAGTCATTTTCATTCAAAACCAATCATTCAAATTTAAATCTAAGAAAATGCGACGGCCGATTGCGACGTCAAATCTGTACATGAAATATATTTTCAAAATAACTATCAGGGGGTGATTAGTGATCGATACTGATGCCAAAAATGCAATCAGTAAAATTTTTGTCTGTCTGTATGTTCCTTATAGAAACAAAAACTACTCGACGGATTTTAACGAAACTTGGTATAATTATTCTTCATACTCCTGGGCAGGTTATAGTATACTTTTCATCACGCTACAATCAATAGGAGAAGAGTAGTGAAGGGAAATGTTGGGAAAACGGGAGAAGTTACTCCATTTTTTAAGCTTCCGTCGCGTGTGCAGCCTTAATGGTTAAAGTTACATAGAAATCATGAATGACGGAAATATTCTACATAAAATTGTCTAAAAAATATCCCGCAACAGTATATGTCTATCTTTTATGGTTGACTCACAATAACACGTGTAACTCCTGATAGTTTAGCAGTTCGGAGCATTCTGATTATTTTTGTTTACTCTTACGTTTTTCACATGGTCAGTTATATGTCACTCTTTCCCGGGTTAGCAGTTCTAGAAATCTTTATGATCACGTGCCGTATTTTCATTCTATATGTACTTAAGCCTTATGTGAAAGTGATCTAAACAATATTACTAGTACATTAACATAATAACATACAAGGAGTTACACGCTGATGGTCTCGGGGCACAGCTATTAATAATAATATTCTGCGGTTCCTTATTGCGATATTGTTTAACAGTATTTTGGATTGACATATTATATTTCCCTACTAAAATACGAAAGTTAATCTGTCTGTCAAATCAAAACCACTGAACCCTGAGGAAGGACATATGCTACTTTTTTACGAAAAACGACGAAAAAGCGGACGAAGTCGCAGGCAAAAGCTAGTTTAGAAATAAAGATCTTATATTGATACAGTCACTGAATGTTAGCAGATTGGTAACTAATAAGGAAATAATTTATGATAATATTGTTGATGGCATACTATCTTCCATACTAACTGACATGGCTTTACAACAAATCTCTCATTTTTTTACGGTGTGTTGCGGAATTAATATTTTTGTACATGTCATATTTTTGATGGGAATTCCAATTATGACTAACATATTAATTATATCTAATGATTTAGCCTAAAACCCCATTACATTGTTTATCTATGATAGATTAGAGCGCACGCTAATTGTTTGTTTGTATCTCAACCAAATAAAACGCACGAGCAATCACAGAAAGCTTCACAAACAGTTTGAGTGTCGTCGAGTGAACAACCTACCTACTCCACGAATATTCAGTTAAATTTTATAAAAAATTACTTTGGATTCGATTTCATCTTAAAAAGAAGTTCCATTGTTTGATTCTACTCTACATATTTCTTCAGTGATAGTGATGAAGTGTTTAGCGGTGTTGCTGTGTGTGGTGGCTGCCGGCAGCGCAGTCTCCTACTCCGAACTCCTGCGGGAAGAATGGAACGCTCACAAGGTACAACCTATTAATTAGTTAACAAATCCAACTGTTAAAAGTTTGCCCTACATCAGTCTATGAACAGTTTCTACATATCCACCTCTGTACTAAAGTAACAACTGTTCAATCAGATGAAATACAACAAGAACTACGACAGCGTGATGGAAGACAAGTTCCGTATGAAGATCTTCGCGGAGAACAGTCACAAGATCGCCAAGCACAACCAGCGCTACCACCGCGGCCTCGTCTCCTACAGCCTCAAGCAGAACAAGTACGGAGACCTGTTGCATCATGAGTTCGTCGACCTCATGAACGGATTTAATAAAACTGCCAAGTGAGTACCTTGGATAAATGACTTTCTCGTAGTTCATGATACTGTTATCTTTATCAGTTTATGTATTATGTTTTCAAAAGAAGATTGTATATAGTATATTAAAGTAATTATTGTACATCATTAAGGAAGCTTTCGTAGCAGTTGTAAATGTGTCATTCGTAGAACAGAACAGTCCCGTAGCAGCGTTGTCGTAGCACTCACTAGAAGTTACACATCGCTAACAACTCTTGACGCAGTTCATAGCCCTGCAGACTTGCAAAACGTTGAAACTTGACAACAGTAAAAAGATCTATGAGATGATATGATTGCGTTGATTTCATAATTCAGTAAGATTCAAGTAAACCCTTACAACAACATACTTTATACCCGACAGCCACACGTCGCCGCGGCGTGGCGCGACGTTCATTGCTCCGGAGTATTTGTCAGTGCCGTACGACTTGGACTGGCGTGAGCTGGGAGCTGTCACCGAGGTCAAGGACCAGGGCATGTGCGGCTCCTGCTGGGCCTTCAGTGCTGTGAGTCCATATTTTTAAAAATACTATGTTTAATATTTGAAGACTTGCCTTCCACCTAAGCTGCACTTCTAACTGCATCTTTCAAATAAAACGCAACCATTTTATATCACCTGGCAGGAAGGCTTCAATTCCAAGTTTAATTCTGTTCCAGACCGGTGCTTTAGAAGGTCAGCACTTCCGCAAGACTGGAGATCTGGTGTCACTCTCGGAGCAAAACCTGGTCGACTGCTCGTCTGCGTATGGTAACTACGGCTGCAACGGCGGCCTCATGGACAACGCCTTCGAGTACATCAGGGACAACGGCGGTATTGATACTGAGGATACTTACCCTTACGAAGGGAAGGAGCGCATGTGCAGGTATGGCTCTCTTTTGGTCTCCTCTTACCTTTACAGTTAAGTTAAAGTCATATTCAGATGTGAAATATGAAGTGATTTGTTGTCCATTTTCCACTTTTCAATTGTGATGTACTTCCAAATTCAGATATAACCCGAAAAATTCTGGCGCTGACGACGTGGGCTTCGTGGACATACCGGAAGGTGATGAGGAGAAGTTGAAAGAGGCCGTCGCCACCGTGGGGCCCGTGTCCGTCGCCATCGACGCCTCGCCGCTGCAGTTCTATTCAGAGGGAGTCTTCTATGATGAAGACTGCTCTTCTACTGAACTCAACCATGGTGTAAGTGTATCTATGTTTAATTGTTAATTTACTAGAGAGAAGAATAACTAATTGAAGGGCAATATTTCACAAATAGATAAACGGCATATTGACAGAGTTGAGCTTACGTTTCGTTTGTTTGCAGGTGTTGGTGGTGGGGTACGGCGCTGACGAGGACGGCGCGGACTACTGGCTGGTGAAGAACTCGTGGGGGGTCGGGTGGGGAGAGCGCGGATACGTCAAGATGGCGCGCGACAGGGGCAACATGTGCGGCATCGCCACCGCCTCCTCCTACCCTATTGTTTAAGTAAATTAGAAAAAAATATGTAGTATAAATTATTAAATATGTTCTATTGTGAATCCTGAATAGAAATAAAAACACTATTTCATCAAAATATCTATTTCATTCTTCGAACCTTCAAATATTCTTTCGAACCTTCAAGGTTCTTCAAGAAAAAGTAGCTCAAAAATATTTTTAAAGTAAAAATTTAATTTCAAAATGCCTCTCTACTAAATTACCGTTTTAAAATAATTAATTTTCGTATAAAAAGTGAAAATTAAGAGGAGGCTTTCCGCGAATGACTGTCCCTTACTAAACTGACAGAGACAAGCGATACACGAGAGGCCCAATTTTAGTAAAAGTGAAGGTTTTATGTTTTTTAAAAAAACTAAGCCTTTTTTTTTAAGTAAGATAATTATTCCCTTTCTATTAGATTTTAGAATGTATTTTAATATTTAGTAAAAAAACATTTTTAGTTTTATCTGTAACCAATGACTTCTGACATAATTGATTTCTATCGTGTTATTAAAGGCAGTCAGTGTAAACTTTTCCTAAAGTTTTCGGAAGGCTGTCCCTTACACACGGTATATGATTTATTTCTGAAAAAAAAAAAAAAACTTCCTCTTTACATATTCTCTAGTTTATATTTTTTACAAATCTTTTACAACAAGGAATGTCGAGAAAAACTTAATCTAGAATCTTCATTTCTCGGATATCGTCGCCTTAACGATATAAGGGCGGATAATAGTTTAACAGGTCCTACTCGGTCCTACAAGCGAGACACGAGAGACGTAATTTTAGTAAAAAAGATGGTTTTATGTTATTTAAAAAGAAACTAAGCCTTTTTTTTTAAAGTAAGAAAACAATTCCCTTTCTAATTCAGATTTCAGAATGTATGTTAATATTTTTCAAGTTATTTGGATGGCCCTAATAAGAGAAGAATGCATTCTTAGTTTTAAAAATATATTTACGATTTTTTTCTGACATTACTAATCAAAAATCTATTTTTTTTAAAAACGTCACATATTCTCTAGTTTCCAAATCTCTTGGAACAAAGAATACAGAGAAAAACGCATTTTAGAATCATCATTTCACGTATAGGTGTGATTTTAGAGAGAGATTATGTGGAGTTAAAAGAATATTCGAAGTGCAGTTTTTTTTATAAGGGAAAAAGATATTGAATTAGAAAAAGTCGTGGAATAAAAGGCCAAAAAGTAAATAAGGCACCAATAGACGGTTCCATAATGTTTTGAATAACATATATGAATCTACATATAAGCCTCGCGCGTCATTTGATAATCACAAAATTACGTCACACAGGCGATTGAATTACACGAAGCCTCTTAGGTAGTAAATAAAGCATACATAGTGATATTTTTTAAGAAATTCGCCACAAAACTTGTGGATATTAAATAAATACAATTTCTTTACGTTAATAGGATCGCTCATGGAACTGATAATGTTAGAGTACTTACTAATCACCCTTATGTATTAGGTACATTGTTTATCTTATTTTAATTAATTATTACTTTGCTTGAAAACAATGAATTATAGTTTTACAAACAATAATTAGTAAATACATCAATTACTATTTATGAATTATTCATACGAAAATGATAAAAAGAGTTGTTTTTAAAATTTCAATAACTGTTATTTATCTACAATTATTTACAATAAAGTACTGACATAAGAATGTATCCAACATAACATATATATTTCAATTTAAATATGTATGAAATCGCGAAACAGAAGCTAGTCTGTAATAAATCAGTTACAGCACCTCGTGATGAATGTTTTAATGGCCTCTGCCACTGGTTTCTAATTCAAGAAACAATTTTATTATCAACAATATTTACAAGAAATAAACAAACTACAAATAATATCCTGGGACATTTCTTCACACACGGTTATCTCATCCCAAACTAAGCAGAGCTTGTACTATGGAAACCAGGTAACTGATATACTACATATACTACTTTTTTTTTTGTAAATACATACTTATATAGATAATTACACCCAGACTCAGGACAAACAGACATGTTCATGCACACAAATGTTTGTCCTGGATGGGAATCGAACCCACGACCTGCGGAGCAATTGGTGGTGTCTTAACCAACTGCGCCAAATGGCCCGTCAAATATATCCGGGGAGTGTGCTGTTGCCGATCAACGGCAAGGTTCCCAGAAGGCTGGCAGCGTTTCCTCTTTGGGTGGCCAAGCTAACTATAATTTTATTTATTTATTTACATATCTGATTTTCATTCTATCTGTTGAATTGTAAATTTATATCTGTATCTATACTAATAATAAAGCTGAAGAGTTTGTTTGTTTGAACGCGCTGCAGATATCTGGACCTATTTGTCGATTCGTAAAATTCTCTATTATCCCCGAAGGTTATTAGTTACTTTTAACCCGGGAACGTGGGTGAAACCTCGGGGAACAGCTAGTACTAGATAATACAATGCAATGTGTTTTGTTTTACTGCGGTCTTCACATTAGGCCAATCATGTAATGATAAGTCACTAAATTGCCTTTTACATAATATTTTTTGTTCGTATGTATAATCTATTATTTCAGATTTCAGGAACTTTAGCTTTAGTACGTACTGTGTAGTCTGTTGGCATATGGCTCTCTTTTTCCTTCAAGAAAAGTAATTAATGTTATCATTGTTACCTACTAATTACCCAATTAACAAATCTTCTTTGTCTACACCCTAATCTACAGAACAATACATTAGGCGTGCATTAATTTGTTTGTTTACATATCAACCAAATAAAACGCATGAACATTAACAGAAAACGTCACAAACAGTTTGAGTTTCGCTGAATGAACACGCGCTACACCACGGAAATTCAGTCTCTTCTTAAAAACTATCAATTCAATTTCATCGCAAAAACTTGAGATAAAGGTGAGAATTGAAAACTAAGGTCCATTCTTTATTTTTACTTGTATATTTTTATATAATTTATTTAGTTTCTTTTGACAGATAATACAATGAAGTGTTTAGCGGTGTTGCTGTGTGTGGTGGCTGCCGGCAGCGCAGTTTCCTACTCCGAACTCCTGCGGGAAGAATGGAACGCTCACAAGGTACAACCTATTAGCAAAGAATAAATAATATACTACGGCTATTAGTTAATAAATCCAACTGTTAAAAGTTTGCCCTACATCAGTCTATGAACAGTTTCTACATATCCACCTCTGTACTAAAGTAACAACTGTTCAATCAGATGGAATACAACAAGAACTACGGCAGCTTCATTGAAGACAAGTTCCGTATGAAGATCTTTGCGGAGAACAGTTACAAGATCGCCAAGCACAACCAGCGCTACCACCGCGGCCTCGTCTCCTACAGCCTCAAGCAGAACAAGTACGGAGACATGATGCATCATGAGTTCGTCGACCTCATGAACGGGTTCAATAAAACTGCCAAGTGAGTACAACTATTGGAGTACGCCTCCATTACTTGTAATATTGTCATGCCCTGATAAAATATTACTTTACTTAGCTTTCGTAGCCGCACTTGATTCGTAGCAGGCAGATAGTCCGCGTCATGAATGTTGACGCGTTCGTAGCATACACGATATCGTAGGCGTAATAATGACGTAGCACTCATTCATAACCGCTGCTAATTCATTTTCTGCTCCGGAAACCCACCGATTATTAAAATATAAATCCACCCCTTTGAAAGACTATAGTGGTGTTTACTCTATTTGTTTGGTAATATGACAGTCACAGCATGGCGCAGCCAGGCGCACCGAGCTCGCGGCGTGGTGCGACGTTCATTGCTCCCGCGCATGTGACAGCGCCGGACGCAGTGGACTGGCGTGAGCTGGGAGCTGTCACCGAGGTCAAGGACCAGGGCAAGTGCGGCTCCTGCTGGGCCTTCAGTGCTGTGAGTCCACCCTAAATATATTTAAATTTTTTTCTCTCAGATTGTTGTTTTATAGGTCTTCGGTACATTTTTAAGATCATATTCCAAGTTTAATGAATTTACTCTCTTCCAGACCGGAGCCTTGGAAGGTCAGCACTTCCACAAGACTGGAGACCTGGTGTCACTCTCGGAGCAGAACCTGATCGACTGCTCATCTGCATATGGTAACCACGGCTGCAATGGTGGCCTCATGGACAAAGCCTTCGAGTACGTCAGAGACAACGGTGGAATTGATACCGAGGATGCCTACCCCTATGAAGCTAAGGATCGCAAATGCAGGTATGGTTATCCTGTGATGACTTACTCTCTTCATGACCAAGATAATGTCACTTTGTTATAGAACTCGAGGTTAGCAATTGACTGCTAATCATTACAGTATATTTTCCAGTGTTTAACAGGCTCCCCCTACCTATATATAAAAGACATCAGCAGATATACAACTGTCCATAATTTATTTGCATTATCTTCCTAAATACAGATACAACCCCATGAACTCTGGCGCTGATGAACTGGGATTCATGGATTTGCCGCGAGGTGATGAGGAGATATTAAAAATGGCTGTGGCCATGATAGGACCCATTTCCGTCGCCATCGACGCCTCATCGCTCCAATTTTACTCAGAGGGCGTTTTAATCGATAAGGATTGCTCTTCTACAAGACTTAACCATGGCGTAAGTGTACCAATATTACTACTTGTTCACCTCCAAAACTAGATACTGGCTAATGGTAGGTAATGTTTGATAGATTGTGCTAACAATCCGGCTGTTTGCAGGTGTTGGTGGTGGGGTACGGCACTGACGAGGACGGCGTCGACTACTGGCTGGTGAAGAACTCTTGGGGCACCTCGTGGGGAGAGGACGGATACGCCAAGATGGCGCGCGACAGGAACAACATGTGCGGCATCGCCACCCTCGCCTCCTTCCCATTTGTTTAATTAATCCATTAATTATAAGTAGGTAATGGTTTTTTTAATAAAATAAGTACAACCTAAGTTTTTTTTCCTTATTGTCGCAAACGTACCATGTGTACTGGAAACCGTTGATATTATGCGTAGCGCCGGCACGAGGCCAGGTGGTATATCTTTGATCTCATGGTGTCAGTTGGTAGCAGGTGTGGAATGCCACATGTGATGATGCTCTTGCGCTATTTCACTTACCGGTGACGTATAAACTGGCGGAGGCGGTCTTGCACCATGGGAAAATTCTAAATAACACGCATTGTATGGTCCAAATACTATCTGTTCCTGCTTCTTGCGGTTGAGACCATGGGTCCATAGGTCCGAAGTTCGCTTTTTTTTTACATATTATTGAAGCTTTTTCCTGCTGCCTCTGCTGGGAACCTTTTTGATGAACGGTATTTTATTAGATTATTTGTCGTTCATGAACTAAAACGTTTTCACGATAACCATAGACGTACAAAATTATAACATTTATCTGGTTTCTATACTACAAACAAACTCTGCTTAGTTTAGGATCAGATCCATGGTGAAGAATGTCCCAGGATATTGTTATATTAAATAATTATTTTAATTGCCCTTAATTATTAACGGGTAATAATGTTGATTTTAATTAGTTTATATAAAGGCTAGATATTGTGTTTAATGTTTTTTTTTTTTTTTATATTATTAATTTATTTTAATTATCTTCAATATGAGCTAGTTTATTTTGTATTTTCCTCCAAGGTTTATTACTGACATATACGACTATTTCATGAAAATGTTACTAATATACCTTGGAGGAATATGTTGATGATTTCTTTTGTTATTAATCAGTAAATATACTACCATTCTTCTCGCAAATAACATGTTGATAACTTACAACCTATAACTGAGCTGCAATTTGCAAAAAACGTGATAAAATTTGAATTTCGCGCTCCAACCGACGCCTCCACCTTAAGATATATGAATTCTAAATTTTGCATGCTATTGTGGCGAGACATGAAAATCAAATTAACTAAATTAAGAACAATGTATGTAACCATGTTTCAATCAAATCTATAATCTTTTGGCGTAACTTTTTCGGAGAACATTACATATCAATTAAATTCCATTGATAATATACCTATTCATGAATTTCAGTTATAGTCACACTCTCCCAAGTATAGTATGACACAACTTAGATGAAGCATCGGCAATCTTCGTAAAATCGATCGTTCCGAAAAGAGAGCGCCTACAACATTACTCATGTGTTAAAAAATGATCGGCGAAAATGATCTTGTTGAACGTTGAATGGCGCGATAATGAATTATTTTTATTTGTTGTGTAAATCGGAAGTGAAGTGTACGAAAAAGATTCGCCGATGCTACATCTAAGTTGTGTCATACTGTATATATTTATATCCAGAATAAAACATGAAACAAAAAAAAAACACTAAACAAAGTAAACTTTTTTTTATAAATTGTAAAAATTGTTCGTGGAATAAGAAATATTAATTACAAAGGAATCCCACTAATATTATAAATGCGAAAGTTTGTGAGTATGTATGTATGTTTGTTACTCCTTCACGTAAAATCTACTGAATGGATTTGGATGAAACTTGGCACATAGATAGATCATACCCTGGAGTAACATATAGGCTACTTTTTATCCCGGGAAGATAACTCGGGAAGGCGGGTGAAACCGCGGGGTGGAAGCTAGTAGATATGTAATAAACGTAAGCCGATAGGTTATAATGTGAACAGAGGATAAATATTACCTTGACAAGGTAAATGTTTGCAATAATATTAATTAAATGGATTAAATGGTACTACGAGTAGATACAATACGTATGATGGTGGGCGAATCACTATCACTCATATCCTAAAAATTCTGGAACATTCTTCACACACGGTTATCTGATCCCAAATTAAGCAGAGCGTACTATGGAAACCAGACAACATAATATACAGGGTTACAGGTTAAGTCGACCTAGATCCGTTAAGGGCGTGTAGTACCCATCTTTTCTGACATATTTCACTATAGAACACCCTACACCAAACCTAAACGTTTTCAAGAAAATCGACATTTAACTTTCATTTTTTTATTAACTTTTTGAACTTTCCAACTTTTGGAATCGTCCAGAAAAACATATTTAGTTAACCTACGTAGGATTTTGGTTATTAAATTCATAGAGCATCTTAATTCGCATGTAAAAAATCAATAATAATAATAATAAGATGCACTAATTTCAAAATATTGTAATTACCTAATGGCCAAAAATCGGCAATTTTTATTAAAAAATTTAAATGTCGCAGCCAGAATCAAGCCAGAACCAAGCCGAATAAGCCGATATTCATCTCCATCATCAGACCAGCTCAATGACACCATATTATTGTATTGTCAACGGACTTGCGCACATAATGTGTACCAAAATTCACATCTATTGAACACCGGGAAGGATTCAAAAACTTCCAAGATTCGGGAAAAACATTAGATCCCTCGGGACAAACCCCAATGCGGAAGCTTGGTTATTGTATATTGAATCTAAATGTATAAATTGTTGAACATTGCTTATCATTTACCCCATGCCTACATTTTGTAGTCGCTTCCAATTTACCCAGTAGGTAAATTTAACCTATCCTGAAGGCGGATTATGCGGTTAATATATTTGTCATAGTAACTATAAAACTAACGAATTTATTTAATTTTCCCATTAACAGTTGGAGTGTCGCGGGGTGAACACGCGCCTTCAACTAAAATTTAGTTTTTGTTATTTATTAATTTCTGTTTTCACAGACTGTCAAAATATTACTTAGTTTTAAACTCGTAATTTATTTAATTTGGTAAGTACCTTGTTATTAATTGTTCAATACATGTATTAATTTAAAATATTGGCGTGAGATTAAATTCATTATGTAAGAAATTACATAACAGTTCATTTTTTTGAGGATGTACTTATTTAATTTTCAAGGAATTATTTACAAAATATTTTTTATTTTTTTTTATTATATAACAATAATAAATATTGTTTCCCTGCGAGATCGAATCGGAAATGATGAGATCCGCAGGCAAACCAAAGTAACCGACATAGCCCGAAGAATTGCCAAAATTGTGGCAAAAGTGGCAGTGGGCGGGGCACATAGCTCTGCCACAACGCGTTGTGGTCGATATATGTGGTCTTTCTGTGATTGCCACAACGCGTCGTGAGAGTTTTCATTAGAGCCATAACACGAATATCGCGATGTGGATGTTTTACTGTGACCACAACGCGTTGTGAAATATTTTTTCGCTTTTTCGGTCTTTGAGCGTAACATATACACTAAACTATATATATGTCTAAGATAAAAATATTATATTTTGTAGCATATATAATGAAGTATATAGCGGCATTGCTGTGTGTGGCGGCGGCTGCCAACGCAGTCGACTTAACTGACCTCTTCATGGAAGAATGGACGGATTTCAAGGTATGTGATATTACTGACCCATCTGAAAGTTTATACAGGGTGGAAATTTGAGACGGGTCAGTAAGGACCACGGCCACGCGAATATGGTCTTAGGAGTACATCCCTTATTTTTCGAGTTCGGCATCGGCATTTACTTTAAAAAAAATTACAGTCAGCGAGAAATCGGCCATTTTTCAAAATAATTGTTATTAGCTTAATTAATCCTGTTCAAAAGGGTCTATGGGGCCAAGTTAGGTTAGGGTATCAGAAATGTCACAAATGGAAAATACTGTTTCCATAAATTTTTAGTTAGGAAATTAATTTATCATACTGCGGTGACATAGTCCAATGTAAACACAATAAAGTGTCAGCACTTTATGTAAACAAAAATGTATTTTAATAAGAACAACAAAAATTAAAAAAAATAAACAATAACAAAAAATAAGGTAGTAGGTTTGGGAGTACCTACTTAATGATCACGATATTAAAAGTTCGAAATAACTCAATAAACAAGGGATGGTCTCCTAAGACCATATTCGCGGCTTCAACCCTTAAGGTAGCTGCCCTTACTGACCCGTCTCAAATTTCCATTCTGTATATATAACACTAACAAACACAACATTATTAAATTTTCTCATAATTTCTTTTTTATCATTCTCTAGCGTGTGACTAGCTAAATATTAGCACGGGTTATTCCCAAAAAAATAATCCATAGCTTAATTTTTACTATCCTCTATCTCAGTCTTTCTCAAAGTGGGCGATATCGCCCTACGGGGGGGCGGTAAAGGTCCCAAAGAAAATTCAATTTGACATTGTATGTTTAAATTTGAATAAAGTTTCTCTACATATTATAACGTTGTGTTTTTAAATTTACTAAGTACTCACTAGTCAGAAAGTCTCGTTTAAAATGTAAAGAAACTCAGAAACATGATAATACTAACATGGTACACTACGATTAAATTAATGATTGTCATTGCGATGTTTAAGATGTGGTAAAGTTAAACATTTTGGGGGGCGCTAAAAATAATGTATGGGCGTAGACGATATAAGTTTGAGAACATCTGATCTATCTACTTATATTGTAGGCTTACATTGAAGCTTAATTAAGTAACAGGTAAACTAAATGTTATTTGTTTTGTTTGAACAATATAAAATCAATTAAAATAGCTCACTTCCCTTTAATTATGTTTTATAATAAATAATAATAATAAATCTTTATTTCAGACACACAGATCCATACAGAATAAAATAAAAAAAAAGAACAAATATACCTACACGACCTACCTTTATGACATTAATTATTATTATCCTTGTCTGTGGGTAACCATAACATTTATTTTCAATTAATTAATTTAATATTACAAAATAGTACATATTCATTATAAGCAATATTTACTAAAAAGTTACAAGCTGTTAATTTAAATTCTAAAATCTTAACCCGGTGTGTTTGATCTGATGTAAATATTATCCGATGAAAACTGTACTGTACAGAAAGCTGGTCTGTCTCACGATGGGGCTAAATAAAAAAAAAAATCTTGTCCTAATTTTTTTTATTTTTAACATTTAAAACGTATTAGGTAGGTATATCGCATATTGACTCGTTCTTCTCTATTATGCTTATTATCAAATTGCCGAACTAATTACCTGACAAACTGTGTAACAGCCCAACTGTGTAACAGTTTGTCGGCTATATTATGCTTTTTAGTGCCATTGAAAGCGGTTCTATTTTTTGTTAAAACCTTTTTTATTTTTAAATTTTTAGTTTCTTATCTATATCACTAAGCATGTTAGCGTAGTACCTTCCATCATCACGTCATCAAAGAATACAACTAACGGTCTAAACGGTCTTATAATATTTAGATAATTATGCCAAGGAGACCTTCCATCATCAGCTCAGCAACATAAGATGATGACTACCTACCAGACGCAAATATCTGAATAGCTTTAGAAAGTATATGAAAAACATTGTACGTGCCTATAAAATTGTATTATTTGAAATAAACAATACTAAGGAAAAGTTTATCTATGCTTCCGCTTGCTACATATAGGTACATACAATAAATCGGACAAATGCGAGTTAAACTCGCGTGGAGAGGGTACCGTACATGTTTAACTAAGTTCCATAAATATTTTTAAACCTGACCCAAATTTGTTGATAGTAACTATAAAAGTTTTTTTTTTTTTTTGGAAATCGTCTTTTCTAAAAATGAAACCTAGCTACATCGATTTATTGTCCTCGAAACCCACTGCATACCAAATTTCATGAAAATCGTTGGAGCCATTTCCGAGATTCAGATTATATCCATGAATTGCAGGTTTAAAGGTATTAGGTAGACTTCTCATAGGTTTTCCTGTAATCTTTAGGTAAAGAACTATTATCTGATTTTTTTTCAAAATGTTTGGCCCAGTAGTTTCGGAAATAAGGGGGGGGGGGGGGAATGGTCAATTTTCGTCAATTTTTCGCTTATTTTCTTAAATAACTTCAAAACTATTTATATTAAAATACTAAAAAAAATATATTTGACATCCTGATAAAAAGCCCTTTCATTTGATATGTTACACAATATTGTCTGCAAAACTTTTTTTTTTAATTTTCTAATTTACCCCCCCAAAATTAGCCCCCATGTTTGAAATTCATTTATTTATGTAACACGCCCATGTTTGGATCATCGACTTACATATGTGTACCAACTTTCAACTCAATCCAGTCCAATATTTTCGGACAAACAGACAGACGCACGAGTGATCCTATAAGGGTTATGTTTTTTTTTTTCGGAACCCTAATAAAACAGGAAAACAACATCCATCGGGTTTCTACGACGCTATAACTTATCCTGTGTTTATATAATCCCATTTTTACATATAATTATCCTTCTTATTAGCCAATTAACATCACCAGTCAACGTTCGGATACAATTTTGGTATTTTATCACGCATGATACTGAAAATTACGAACATGTTCGCGGCTTATGCGTGGCCCAAGAGTCATCCTGTCGCACCTTAACCTAGGTCACAATATAGAATCTAGATTATAGTACCTATATTGCCTTGTATCTTTTATACGACTCTATCAAAGCTCATTATGCCTACCTAACAGTATGCCAAATACTAAAAAAAAGTTGGCATAATATAAATTATGCCAACAAAAGTTATGCCGAACTTAATATGCGTATTAAAAAAGTTATGCGAAACAAAGGGATACCTTAGTTAAACAAAATTAAGCCATATTTTAAAATGGGCCTTCTCATACCCACTCTGTTATAACGAAATACCTGTCCTAACAGTTGGAACACAACAAGAAATACGACGATGCGTCCGAAGAGGCTTACCGAATGAAGATCTTCGCAGAGAACAGTAACATGATTGCCCAGCACAACCAGCGCTACCACCTCGGCCTCGAGACCTACAGCCTCAAGCAGAACCAGTACGGAGACTTGCTGCATCATGAGTTCGTGCGTGTCATGAACGGATTAAATATTACTGTGGAGTGAGTAATTACAATTCATCTTCTATATATAAAAGAGGAACTAACTAGCTGACTGACTCACTCACTCACTTACTGATCGATCATAAAGAGTCAATGCTACACATATTGTGCAGCTGCGACGCTCTGGCAAGACGTCGGGTATATCATTTAGGTATGGCTTATCCATCACCCGATGACTATGCGCAGCTCCAAGCAGGTATGACTGTGAGATTCATACAGGGACTCTTTGATCTACCGGTGGATGAGTAATACAGGGCTATGGGCAGCACAATGGATCCAATAGGGTCGAAGTGCGTTCAGCTATTAACATAGAATAGAATAGAATACTGATCGATCAAGCCACAGCCAGAACCACTTTACTGACATTTGGTGTACAGATAGTGACGTAGGCATCCGCTAAGAAAGGATTTTAAAATAGGGGATCGCGGGTGAAACCGAGCGATATAAAAGTTAGCTCATGGTACGAAGGTAGGTTACAACAAAGGTACCAATGTGCAAGACAGATAAAGCCAACCAATGCACTTCATACAATCGAACTAATTTAAGTACTCAATAAACCGCCGTGGCAGGACACTCGTCGGAGGTTGCCCCTAACTGACGAGAGACTGAAGATAGGTTGCTTGCCTATCGGTATTCTATAGGATAAAATAAAGGAAATATTTTCACCCATACGTTGTTGTTTATTGACATACGAACTAAAGATACGGACACGTTTTGCTTCATCCTTTATAATGCGGATTGCAAAGGAGTGGAATTCGATTCCGGCGCCTGTTTCCTGACTCGTACGAGTACAATCTTGGATTTAAAGGATAAAGTGAATCGGTTTCTTCTGGGCGAACGTGCCCCATCACATGTTTCGTCATTGGCCACTAAATGGGTGGGTCTGTAGTCTGTTGCGGTAACGACATCGGTCGATAGGCGGCGCAAAGAGTTGTATGTTTTGGGAGCTGAGAGATGATTTCTGATCTCCAGACAAGTATATTATTAGAGCTTGGGAATCTTATTTACTATATTTGTTTTGTTATATGACAGCCACAGCAACGATCTGTCAGATATGACGAGCTCGCAGGAAGGCGCGACGTTCTTGGCTCCGGAGCATTTGAAAGCGCCGGCGTCAGTGGACTGGCGTCAGAAGGGACTCGTCACCGGAGTCAAGGACCAAGGCAGGTGCGGCTCCTGCTGGTCGTTCAGTGCTGTGAGTCCACAATTTTTAATAATGCTTATTTATCTATTATTTAATTGCGTTCCACAATGTGTACACCTTAGATAGTAATTATGTACTATAATATTACATACATTATGGACCCTGTCGGGCACAGCAATATCACTAGAAAGATATAGGAGAGAGGAGATATAAATGGTAGTCGACTAGATAAAAAAAAACTAAGGTTTCAGTAGAAAAAGGTAATGGAGTAAAAATAAAAAATATATAGGTTAAATTTGTAGATTTATAAAATTATTACAATTATTTATTTTTGCCTTTTGCGGTCGGTTCGAGGCTGGCCGATTTTCTCGAACATTATCTACAAAAAGCAAGTCTCGAGTTCAAAAAATAACCTTGACTCTCCAGACTGGTGCTCTGGAAGGCCAGCACTTCCGGAAGACTGGCAAGCTGGTGTCGCTCTCGGAGCAGAACCTGGTCGACTGCTCGTCGAGGTACGGCAACCAAGGCTGCAATGGCGGCCTCATGACCAGCGCCTTCAACTACATCAAGGACAACGGTGGAATTGACACTGAGATATCTTACCCTTACGAGGGTGTGGAACGCAGTTGCAGGTATGGATGGCTCGGAAACATTTTTTTTTATTCGTTTAACTCTGGCAGCGTATTAGCCTCGCAATTCGACGAGGTAACGAACCCTGATCGAAGGTGGCGATTTGAACGCAGTTTATTATGCTGATAAAAAGTAGCCTATAACCTTCGGGGATAATGTAGCTTCGTATTAGTGAAATAATTTATCGAATCAAACCAGTAACTCCGGAGATTAGCGAGTTCAATCAAACAAACAAATCCTTCAGCTTTATTATTATAGATTAGCATAGACATAATATTATTTAGATACCTAGTACTTATTAAAAAAGTAGTAGACGATTCAATTTATTTTACCTAAATGAGTATTCAGTTTGAGTCTTTCTACTAACACACTTATTCTGAATGTTTATTGACATGCCTTGAATACAGATACAACTCCAAATGGTCCGGCGCTAAAGATGTGGGCTACAAGACCATTAGGCCCAGCGAGCAACAGCTGAAGCTTGCCGTGGCCGCCGTGGGCCCAGTGTCTGTCGCCATCGACGCCTCGACCAATGCCTTCCAGTTCTACTCCAGAGGCGTCTACTATGACAGAAAATGTTCCTCAACTAAACTTAATCACGCTGTAAGTGTTTCTCTAAAACTATGCGAAATTAGTATCACTACATATTATTATACAAGTCGCAATTAAAAAAACACGACTGCCTTTTCGTGCCCTCTTTATGGTGGACCGACGATCTTGTTAGGGTCGCGGGAAACCGCTGCACTCCTTTGAGCAGTCGTGTAAAAACAAAGGCCTCTACGCCGTGTCAGACAAGGAAGGTTTGCTGAAGTGAAACGAGTAACATCTGAATTGGGGTCGACGCAAGCACATTTTTGGCTGAAAATAATTAAGAATCACTCAATCTAAGTGTGTGATTGTCCAAGATAATATCATTAACATCTGATTATTTACAGGTATTAGTGGTAGGGTACGGCACTGACAGATATGGAGGCCCATACTGGCTGGTGAAGAACTCATGGAGCTCTTCGTGGGGAGAGGGAGGATACGTGAAAATGGCGCGCAACAGGAGGAATTTGTGCGGCATCGCTAACATGGCCTCATATCCCCTGGTTTAAACGTCTCCGTCACTCAAACGAATGAACAAATAATCATCATCTCCAACTCTTCTTCCATTCAGCCCTTCTATCCGTCATATCGGCATTCACTCCTTACTCATATCATCTTTCACACAATCCATGCATCTCTTCTTCGGTCTTCCTCAACCTCAACTAAATTGCTTTGGAAGAAAATAATAAATACAATAGAATACAAATTGCTTGCAATTGACAAAATTACATTCCAAATGACACTCGAAATTTACGTAAAAAATAACTAATCGAAATTCGGCGGTTACAATGTCATCTAGCGGGAATGTAGTTTTTGTTAACGTGAGGTTCCAATTTAACCGTAAGCTTTATTATATAATTGTAGGTACTGCGGTTACGCTTAAGTTTTAACATTAATATTTAAGCTGTTTGTGTTTCTAAGATAACATCATAACATGTTGTTTATTAAATTAAAGATTACAAAATAATATGGTAATTTTATTGAACAACTATGGTGGTGGCACCAATTATCGGCCATGTCAACTTTTTTTTAACTTTGACTGCTTGTAATTTTTACGTTAATAGCTTTTGCTTTCGTGCAATGCCTTTTTTGGGTAGAGGGATACTGAAACTCCATTACTACATTCGCTAAATTACGAATCATTTGTTATTTTTGATAATATAGATGTTTTTTTTCGAGTATGCCAATTTTCCTTAATATCGGCCTCTAACACCCTAATATCCACCGCCTGTGACCCTAATATCGGCATACCTTTTCTAAGGTGAAGTTAGGTCAATAAAACTACTAAAGTAAAAAAATATAACGTTTTATATTCCAACTTGTATAATGGACAAATGTATAATAAACGTTCAAATGTTGAGGCACCCGCACCAAAATATGGGAGGTTATGCGTATGAATATAGTCTCTTTTTTGCATAAAAACTATTATGATTTTAGGGCTATTTTTATAATTATGTTCCATTTTCTCGAAAAGGCCGATATTAGGAGGAGGACGATACTAGGAGACTCCACCCTATTTGTACCAAGTTTCAACTCAATCCAGTCCAGTATTTTCGGACAGACAGCAGTGACGAGGGGTGAAATTATGGCGAAGGTAAGTTTTGATACTTTGTACTATTTTATCCACGGTGTTTCAAATACTTTGAACGTAGATTACTGACTTTTTTAGGATCGTAAATGGCACTAAAACTTTTTTCGAACTTTTCCCGCCATTCGGGCAAATCATGAAAACGGACATTAAATTCATGAAATATTTCAGGTTTGTCCCAAACATATTTGGAAACTTCGTACAAAGCTTGTAATATTAAAAATCACATTTCTTTTGTGGTAGTTATGTGGTTGCCCATTTTCTCATATTCCTCTTCGGATTTAGTATCATACCTACTTTTTACAATGAACATGAACTCACACACACATACCATACCATACAGCACAAAATCTGTCTGTGCACCCTATATATTATTTATTCTTTGCTGTGCACAAAATCTGTCTGTGCACAAAATTATATGGCGGCCGGCCGGCGTCGGTCAACTTACGTACCTAAATAAAATTCGAAAATGACTACTTGAAATAATGTTTTTGGAGATGAAATAAACGTTGGATTAGGAGCATGGACACAAAAAAGTAAGATGTGAATGGGTTTCAGAGTTTTAATTTGTTTAGTTTACTAATTTTAAGCAAATTCGTACACGAAGTCAACGAGTAGGTAAGTACTTAATTCAAAGTTGAAACGAGATTTATACCAATAATCAATATATACGTAAATTAATATAAAAGTCGTATTGATTTCGTAACTGGTAAATCCTCGCTCGATTTACCAAAATGTATATAGGTAGTTCGATAGCTTTATATTTGAATCTTTAATAAAACAATAATGGGGTAGGCATATCTAAGAAAACTCACCAGTTTTATCCAGGAATCCAGCGCGTCCCGGGAAGAGGTTATTATCATAAATCGTTCACTTGCACATAGTTTGTGGCACAGCACTGTGTTTTTAAAGTAAATTTGTTAATTTTAAAGAGTTTTTTATCCAAGTAGGTAGCGTATGTATGTATGTTTGTATGTACGTTCGAGATCAGTTAATGGCGACAGTAGCGCCACCAGTTGCAGCGGCTTTTCACGCTAACGTCTTTTTTTTTTTTTTTAATTTTGGCATCACACTTCGTGTATTTTGCCAGTGTCAAGTTGAGCAATGTAGGTATTTTTGTATTCTTCATGTATTAAATTCTCGTCAATCCTCAAGTTTCAAAGTTCAAGTCATGTTAAATCTTCGTCGAGCCATAGTCAGTCAGTTTAGTTAAGTTAGGTTTTAGTACAATGGTAGCCGTTCTACTAAAACTTTTCATGGACTTCTTGAGACAACTTGAAAAGCCACTATACACGTAATCATTTCATTTCACTTCACTTGTGTACTTGTATTGATTTTTATTGGACAAAATACCACCGATAATACTCAATAAAACTCAAAATACACGATTTTATGAAAATAAAACGAAAACGCAACGTCACTTCGCAAGTTCCCGCCAAAAAGTCCTCCTAACGTCTTTTTCGCGGGCTCCGGATGATGAGGCGGGGGAGTTTTCAAATGCATCCATAGATTATCAAAACCCAACAATAAATAAAATAAATAAATTCGTTTATTTAAGGAGAGGAGGAGGAGATAAAGTGGACTGTAAATTAGTCAGTAAAATTTAATATACGCGCGTCCGTATAACTCACCGCGCGCTGTGGCGCCCTCTAGTGCCACCGCGCTCGAACATATGTCAGTAACTTAACTATTTTATACGTAGATACATATTTACTCTATGGTAACTATATTTTACAAAATATTATATTTATATTCATTTACTTCATAACTTTAGTTCAATATTATATTTCGTTTCGTTTATAGCTCCTACTGCCAATGTCTTAGCAATATTGCACAGTTGGTTTCGTTGATTTTTCCATAGACACACACGTTCATAAAGTCACGGTATACCTATAATAAAATATAAGAACAAACAGATCTTCTCTAGGTAGGTAGGTGCTGTAGGAGCAATTTATAGGAGGTGATCCTGCCAGGAAGTACCACACGTCGTAGACCAACAAAAAAAGTATTTTGTTAAAAAAGTATACCGGAACAAATTTGTGGTGAGCTAGAGTAACGTTTATTAAGTATATTAGAGCTCTGGTGTCCCGAGTTTGAGATCAGATAGTGTGTGATGAATGTCACAGGATATTTCAAGTAGGAATAATAAAAACAATAATATAAACAAAATATCTTTATTTCTTTCTACGACATCACATACGCAATACAATATCACATGTTTGCTTAATACGACACAAACGCGTTGAAAAAATTCTTACAATTCACAATTATTTTAATTCTTAACTACTATCTTATTAACTAAAACTAAGATATAATATCGACGGAGCTCACAGGTTCAAAATAATAAGAGAAATGCAAACCATACGCAGGATTCTATTATAAAAAAATAAGTCTCAATTGTCATGGATTTCAATATTATAAATTGATATGCTTAAAATCAAATTTCAAATAATTTTCGATGAGATACAATTTACATTTTTGTCGCAAGATATGTCCCAGGATATTATTTATTTATTTTTGAGAGCTATAGACAATTTTCTTTGATGGCAATATTAAGGAATAATAATAATAGCACAATTTGAATGAGGGAACAGACAAAAGCCCGCGAAATTCATATTTTATTAGGGTTTTTGCTAATTGCAGCACATAGTCATAGTAATAGGTCGTATGTTTGTCAAAATTTGATTAACGACTCGAGTATGCCTAATTGTAATCATTTCGCATTCAAAATATTATAAAACTGTACATTGGTTCTTAACCGTTATTTAACGAAAGGAACCAATGTATGGATTTAAACGTATTGTATGTATGCAATACAATAATCAACTGGGGGGCTAAAACGGTCTCTCGAGCAATATTGCAAATACAATTAATTTCTGGAATTTACAGCAGATTACGGTGTAATTTGTCTGCATTTGACATTCATTAACTAAAATGGTTTACATTTTCACCAAAAAATATTTAAAAAACATTTGACTCTGCTGTAAATTCGAGATATGAATTGCATAGCAATATTGCTCGAGTGGCCTTTTTAACCCCCCTGACATAAGTATCAAGCGCCAATCATGTTTTGATAAATATACTGAGCTGCAATTAGCAAAAAACGTAATAAAAAAAATCATGACTTTTTGGACGATTCACCTTAATCATTTCAATTATCTGTAATATATTAATTGTTATTTATAATGAGGTAGGCTATTAAACAAGAGGGTAGGAAGCGGCAGAGGCAATACCGCAGTGGTTATCCCGGTTGCGCGCCATCTTGATGTAGCCGAGGTCCCCCCACGTGCGGCCCCACGAGTTCTTCACCAGCCAGTAGTCCCCACCGTTTTCATCTGTGCCGTACCCAACTACCAACACCTGGAAATAACATTGTAGATATAAGAGCTAGTTGGCGTAGTCGGGAAGATAATATAAAAGTAGGGCTAAATCGTTAGAAAATAGTAGTAAGCTTATTGCTGCTTCTAGCCCTGCTGGTTAGGAATCGAACCTACGACCGAAAGCGTGATAAATAGGATGTGTAGTCGTGCAATAGTACGAAATAGATGGTTGTCGTAACATTATCGCCATACATTTTTTGAAAGGATTAAAGTTGGTAGCCTCTGATGGCTGCTCCAACCTTACCGGACAATCGGCGAGCGCAGAGGGCTCTCAGCCGGGTAACATTTAGGTAACCACGCCTGAGTGGGGTACGAACCTCGGCTCAGGGCGTTACCGGGGGAAGGGGAGGACTTAGTACGAGTAACGACTAATTGGGGGCGGTCGGATTACTAATGGCTCGGGCCGCTTGAACGACGTCGCGGCGGTCCTCGCCGTCGAGGACGGTAGCGTGATCGGTTGTGTGTTGTGTACTTTTACGGGCTTCGTCAGCTTCGATCTGAGCTAATGTAATAGGGTCATCCGGCTCGCTGAGGGCTTGCCTTGGTCTAAGGATACGGAGTATACGGGAGGGCGTGTAGGTTGCGGCTTTCACTATAAGTCGCCATACATATTGGAGGTGAAATCAAGCTAGCGCAACTCGTAAAAACGTATACCTATTCCAAGGTGACCGCTATCTACGAGGCTTACAGTCTTTTATGTATAAAAAATGCAGAACCAAACATCTTATCTTAGAAGAACACTAGGCTAATTTTGACATTATCTCTTAGAAACAGATAATGTCTGAATTTAACTGTTTCACTATGACCTGCTGACATCTGACGTTTTTATCTGTCGACCCACTGGCACATAATGTACCTAGAATATACCCAACTTACTAACCGCTGAGCTACTACATACTAGGTATTTTGTTAGTACAGTTTGACAGTTTAGACAGTGCCGGATTAAGCAAGCGCGGGGCCCGGAGCATTTTCCATAGTGGGGCCCCTTAATTTGCTATGGGTTATTATTATTATTATTTTTTCTATTTTTATTTAGGGACTCTTGTCAGCTATGGGTTATAAAGTATAGTGTTAAAAAAATGTAAGACTCAATATACACAGAAACAGGATAATAAAGAGTAACATGTCACGCTATAATTAAATTAAAGTAATGATCGCCATTGTGTGGTTTAAGATGTGGTAGGTACAGTTAAAAATTGGGGGGGGGGGGGCTAAAAAATAATGATTCTCAAAGTGGGGGGTAGATAAAATATGTTTGAGAGCCTCTGATATAAACGACCTTCCCTCTCCCCGATGAGCTGCAGCGTCACGCACAGGAACACTTGCTGCGTTCTGTAAGGTCACTAACAAAGAACACTTACGCCATGGTCAAGTTCAGTAGAAGAGCAGTTCTCATCGAAGTAGACGCCCTTGGAGTAGAACTGGAAGCTCTCCTGCGAGGCGTCGATGGCGACGGACACGGGCCCCACGGTGGCGACGGCCTCCTTCAACTTCTCCTCATCACCTTGGGGCACGTCCACGAAGCCCACGTCATCAGCACCGGAGTTCTTGGGGTTGTATCTGTGAACAAGGATAAGATATGAAAGTGAGTGGATGAGATAAGTTCTAGTATCGAGTTGTAATGCAATGATGACTGTAATAATGATTTACAATATAATTGCGCATGTCTGCCCTCCACGGTGGCCAAGTGCCTCTATAACAAGGCAGTTAATAAAAAAACAAAATACCCGACTGCGCGAAAAGAGATCGGGATTGCTTTTTTATCATTTCTCATTGCAAATTAAATTTGTGATCACGTTTATAGCTCTTTATTTTGGTACCCCCCCCCCCCCACTCAATAGGTATGGAAGAAAAATTATTTTTTGACAAAAATCCCCCGTTTTGATTCTTTTATATATCCATTGACAGTCGCGACACCCTGCGACATGTCAACAGTAAGGCGATCTTAGGGGGGGTAAACTGTTCAAGTCCCCCCCTCCCCAATCCAAAATTCTGAATCCGATACTGAAGGCAATGATAGCTAAATGGCAGTAACCTCTAATCCTGCAATGACCGAGCTTTCGGTGAAAAAAAAATTATGAAGTAATTATCACACGTTTGTAGATTAACACCCAACCGCGACTTGTACTTGAGAGTCAGCTTATACCTGCACTTGTCATCAACAGCCTCGTAAGGGTAGGTGTTCTCAGTGTCAATTCCACCGTTGTCCCTGATGTACTTGAAGGCGTTGTCCATGAGGCCGCCGT
Source organism: Tethea ocularis (assembly GCA_963555595.1). Taxonomy (NCBI): domain Eukaryota; kingdom Metazoa; phylum Arthropoda; class Insecta; order Lepidoptera; family Drepanidae; genus Tethea; species Tethea ocularis. The sequence goes on from OY741968.1 coordinate 293,260, forward strand.
TGCAGCCGTTGTTGCCGTACGCGGACGAGCAGTCGATCAGGTTCTGCTCCGACAGTGACACCAGCTTGCCAGTCTTGCGGTAGTGCTGACCTTCCAGAGCACCGGTCTGGAAGAGATATTCGTTTTATATTTTGAAATGTCTTGCTTCCAAATTGTAGAAGATATTCGTTTTATATTTTGAAATGTCTTGCTTCAAAATTGGAAACGAAAATTTTCGATGTCGGTTCTGTTTCCAACGACTGTCAAAAAGCAATTTTAAATAGCAGTCGGATGATAGATCGAAAAGATGGAGTGCGTTTACAAAGAGATAAAATCGAAATAACAATTACGGGTATTCGTCTCAAAAGTTTTCAAGGGGGAGGGCAGCTGCCCCCCCCCCCCCCAAATTCCCATCCTCCTGTAATACCTGCAGATTTTTTACAATATGACTGTGTACTAAAAGCTGGGTACGCCCTTGTGAACACTTCTCGTGCTAACATTCGAATAGTATTCAAGTTCAAAGTTATCGAACACATTCGATTTCTAAAATATGGAAAATTATTCATCACAATATAAGTATTAGTTTATCAACGAACTACACAAGTGAGTCACTACCTATATACAAGTACCTAGGTACCTACAGCTGAGCAGTCATGTGATTTCATAACCAGTTTGTTAGAACCAAAGAAATATCTCCATATTATTTACCTACTCGAATAATGAAAATGTTGTTTAAAAACATATATTTCTCAAACTAGCTGTTGCCCGCGACTTCGTCTGCGTGGAATTTAGTGCTATCACGGCTATCTAATCCCAAACTAAGAGCTTGTGCTATGGACAACCAGATAACTGATAATACTACATAGGTATAGTTAACGTACAACTCCTTTCCCTTAGCAAGTAAAATTAATATAATAATTATTTTATTTCATAAAAAGGAGGAGGTTCTCAACTAGGCTGTATATATATAATGTTTTTAATGTTTGTTGTTAACCAATACGAAGAAATGTCTACATTACCTACATGAATAATGAAAATGTTATTTAAAAACATATAATATCAAATTAAGAGGAAATGTGAGTCAGTCATTGTAACAAAGACTAACTAACAGATGCGCACCTCCTTTGTGCGGCAAATAGTCACCAGTTCAATGAGTAACGTAATTAATTTCAAATAATTATTTGCATTGACTTTGTTCTTTATATGTAGGTCAGGAGAGTAGGTATTTCAACATTAATTTGAATGTATGGTAAATACGATTTAGTAATTTAATTATGATTGTATAAATTCAGCGTGACTATCAATGTAGTAAATAAAGAACAAACAATCAATTTATTTTCTATGTAGGTATGATGGGCTGATATAATTGGATTGTATCGAAAATTAGGATGGATGACATTATAATACTTGTGTGTGACTGTGTCTTGGTAGTGTTGTATTATATACTACACAGATAGTAAATAAAAAAAGTATCTAAATCTAACATATATAAAAAGAATTCTGACTGACTAAGGCTGATATCTACAGAGCGTGCTTAAATTCTGCTCAGACTTTACTTAGGGTACCTATAAACCTACATACAGTATGACACAACTTAGATGTAGCATCGGCAAATCGTTTTCGTACTCTTCACTTCCGATTAACACAACTAATAAAAATCATTCATTATCGCGCCATTCAACGTTCAACAAGATCATTTTTGCCGATCATTTTTTAATACATGAGTAATGTTGTAGGCGCACTCTTTTCGGGAACGATCGATTTTACGAAATTTTGCCGATGCTTCATCTAAGTTGTGTCATACTATAATACCTACCTATAATAAAGTAAATGTTTGTGTGTTTTAATTTGTAGCGAAGTCTTCGATTAGGTGCACTTAGACTTTGCTTAGCACACACTTGGAGAGATTCGAAAATTGCATTTTAAATACCGACTTTGTACGGTAAAGTCTGAGCAAAGTCTAAGTACGCTCTATAGATCTCAGCCTGAGTGATCACTCAGGCTGAGATCTGAGCTGTGCGTTGATAGATCTATCAACGCACAGCTCAAACCACTGGACGGATCGGGCTGAAATTTGGTAAGATATAGACTAACATTATGACTAACACTAATAAAGGATTTTGATAAATTCAACCCCTAAGGGGGTAAAACAGGGGAAAGCGGGTGAAAAACTGCGGAGCGGAAAATAATATAACTATAATTCTTGAAATGAAATGAAATATTATTTATTCAAATAGACCTTCACAGGCACTTATGAATTGTCAGACTCTAATGCACGGTTCGGAAGGTAGCTTTTGCTAATTCATAAGGTTCAAAGCTGCTTGTTTCAATGTCGTCATTTCTCTCACACATTAGCAAAGTTTTTATGCCTTTATAGTTTTTTGTTCGTTCACGCGGTGAACGTCATTAGATCAGAAAAAACTCTCCTCTACACACAGCTCGCTGGATGTTGAAATATAAGAAGGTAGGTATTATTATTGTACTATTATTGAGAACATTATAAACATACCTGCCCATAAATAATGGTATGCCGAGCGGTAGGTAGGTATTATTACCTACAAGAATCAGTGCCGGTTTTAGCTCTACCAGCACCCTGGGCGAGATGTGATAACCCCCCCTCCCCCCCTTCTCCCGCCAACAAAAGGGATTATAAGCCATTATATCTTTAGACTTGAGAATTTATTTATTTATTTAGACTCGAGATAGCAGGACTCGCTCATGAGCGACCGGAAATAAAGGTGGGCCTGGCGCCCCTTTACATCTGGCGCCCTGGGCGATCGCCCTACCGCGCCCTACCCTTACGCCGGTACTGACAAGAATCATAATATTCTAAAGTAGACCGAGTTTTATTATATCTCTAATGTGATTTTAACTAATGTGATATTAGTTACTGTAAGTTTTTTTCATATTTCGCATCAGTGATCGTAAAAATCACAGGGATACGACCTTTTAAATTTTTTGCACTATTTGTTGTTATGTCGGTTTATAATTGTAATTATTTGTAATGTACCTATCGAATCATTATTGGTACTACCTAACATAATATGTTAGGCATCGCGTGAGTAGATAAATCTGTTCCCCGAGTGTCGCAAGCGTCCTTACTGTCTACAGTAACCGCTTACCATCAGTCGTACCGTATGCTTGTTTGCCGACTTAAAACTATCATAGACTAAAGAAGAACAGGAAACATTAACTCACAGTACTGAAGGACCAGCAGGAGCCGCACTTGCCCTGGTCCTTGATCTCGGTGACAGCTCCCTTCTTGCGCCAGTCCACTGCGTCCGGCACGGTCACGTGCGCAGGAGTGATGAACGTCGCGCCGCGCTGAGATTTCGCCTTGCCATAAAGCGCTTTGTTGTGTCTGACACAAAATATAAATAAGTACAACAGGGTCGAATGTTATGTTATCTTTACATAAAACAGATGTAATGCGACACTGAATGGACTAGGTACTAGTTAGACGCGTCACCCAGCACATGATTCAATGTAACCTACATAATGATAGCCACCTTATCGCTGCGATTATTCGCGCTCACTTTGTTTTACTAATTATTTAGGAAATACAGCATATTATTGTTTATAAAATATACGATAAGACTTACGTGAGTTGGTACGTATGTGTTTTGAAGCAAAATTATCTGTTTACCCGAATATTTTCAGCATATTTAAACAATCGAAATAAAATACCTATAGAAAGCTATTTTTCTGAAGCAAAAACGTGTTAAACAGAAATGATGCCATTATTGTTACCGCTAGATAAATATTATTATTTTTTTGCGACTCAAACTGCAGTTATATTATCATTATGTTTCACAAATGAGTGTCTATTGAACAACTAACAATAATATACGAAATATATAGAGAGTGGCAACAAAAAATCCTTTTTTGACTTATGCCACTATTTATACCAAAGATTTTATGTGTTGTGACGTAATTTCGATATAGACTATATAGACTATAACTCACTTGGCAGTTCTGTTGAAGCCGTTCATGATATTAACGAACTCATGATGCAGCATGTCTCCGTACTTGTTCTGCTTGAGGCTGTAGGAGATCTGTCCGAGCTGGAAGCGCTGGTTGTGCTTGGCGATCTTGTGCTTATTCTCCGCGTAGATCTTCATACGGAATTTGTCTTCTATCTCACTGTCGTAAGATTTGTCGTGTTCCATCTATTGGAAACAATTTAAAATTTAAGTACAACTGAACTAAGGTGGAGACTGGAGTCCTGAGAGAATAGACACCTGTTAATAATGGAAAATATAAAAAATGGCTATTCATGTATTTAACTAAAAAGTTAACTAAGGTTAACTAAGAAATCCTAAGAAAACTGCTGATATTTCCGTGAGAGTTCATCGAAATCAGATCTTTTTTATATATATTTTTTTATAGTACATATAGGCTGTGTTTGATGACAATCTCACCATGGTCAGTTATAATGTGGCCGATGTGGCAGCACACAAAGTCTAGAAGAGAACTGACTCTCAAACTGACAGCTGTTGGTGCTTGGCGACAGATTTTCACAATTTCCTATTGACGGTGGCCAGGCGGGTACTACAAAGTACCATACCACCGTGCTATGGTTTCCTCACGATATTTTTCTTCACCGTAAGCTCAAGCTCAGTGTCGGATTCAAACTTACAACCTTTGTCTCGGCATTCGACGTAACTATCACTGAACTATCATCGCTTTAAAAGATAGTCACTTTCCGAGATAAACCTATTATTAATAATTGTCAGCGGCCATACTTTAAGTATGTAGAGACAACAGAGCTGCAAAGACCTCTATCCTCTGTTCTCATTAATGATAAGTACCTATCATGATGACTAATCAATGGCGTCATGTAAGAAGACATTTTTCTTAGTATTTTTAAACAACATCAATGTCTTATGGTGTTATCGCACTTAATAGTTACTTTGAAGCAAAATAGGGAGGTACATATCTATACAATACATAAAATAATGAAAGCATTTGTGTTATTATCATTTGGACTTCGGTAATGAACTACTGTTTTCCTTGTTATTAAAAAGAAGGTATGTTTTATTCCAGGGAATGATCTATCTATGAGCAAAAATGGCCAAATGCGTTTGTGAGGATTTATAGATGTTTGTTCACGGATTTGGATGAAACTTGGCACATAGATAGATCATACCCTGGAATAACTTAGGCTATTTTTTATACCGGAAAAACATAGAATCCCTCGGTTATACGGGTGAAACCGCGGGGCGGAAGTTAGTATATATATACCGACCTACAATACACATACTTTCGTGCATTTATATTTTTTCCTGTTTAATCGTCGCGCGTCGGTAACGATCGACTCCGACTCCGACCGAGTCGAATCCGACTGCACAATGTTTCCTTATATTTTTGTGATTTTCCCACATTTTTACTAAGAAGTGTTTTGTCCTCAACTCAATTTATTTGTGTACATACATATACCTATTTAATTCAAAGATAACTTATGAACTACAGTGACGATAAGTCAAAAAAACATGCATCGTAATCATTGTGCTAAGTCATACTAACAATAAGTAGGTACCTAATACCTTATTGATCGTAATAAACAGTAGGTAGGTACACTAGATAGAGGTGTATTTCGAATCAATATAAGTACGTAGGTACCTACTTACGCCGCTACTTGAATAACTAATCGAATAAGGTAAGATTAGCTAAGAATATCATAGTGCTTCCGCCTCTATGTCCTCAAATACATAGTTTCCATTGTCTTTATCAAGAGGAAATAATGAAAACAAAATATCTAAAGAATAACTTGAGGCGTTGGAAATATTTTTATAATATTACTAGCTGACCCGGCAGACGTTGTCCTGCCCTGAGAACAAAAATAAAACTGGGACCTACAAACCTATCCCTACCTACTCCTATCTACCTCTACCTGCCACTACCTACCCCTACCTACCTACCCTACCTACCCCTACCTATCCTATGTCCTTCTCCTGGCTCTAAACTACCTCCCTGCCAATTTTCAGCTAAATCGGTTCAGCCGTTCTTGAGTTATAAGTGGAGTAACTAACACGACTTTCTTTTATATATATAGATGAGACTGTCAAAATGAAATTTAATTTTTGTTCTTGAGCATACCTACTATCAAAGTCTGCTTCTTATTCGACCAGAAGAAAAAAGAGAGACGGAGAGAGATTCTAACGGTGCAGCCCCATGATACGTAGTATCTCTACTTAGTTTGTGGCCCCATGCAGCGGCCTAAGCGTGCTATTTTTTTCGGGTAAATATTTAAGTTCTTAGTTTATATTTGTTTATTTCTAATCTACCTACTTTGTAACCTACATACCACATAGGTACCTATTTAAAACGAAGCCTTGCCTTAGTGAACAATAGTACCTATCCATACTCGTACACTATTAGTATAAAGCGTAAAGCTATTTTTTATAACGCATAAATAATCAATTCCTCGCTTCTCTTACTTTACTACGTTGACTTATCGAATCGCCAAGGGTACATGACGCAATAATGCGTAACTTACGCCCAGACAGATATGTTTACAAACAAAGACAGTAATGTACACTTTAGCCTCGCTAATGTCGCAGTTCGTAATAATAATTTATTTAATCAGATCACGCGGTTCTACGACACTATAAATCATTTACGTATTGTCATTATTAAGTATGTAGGTAATTACATTATTATAATTAATATCATTATATTTAATGGAAGAGCAATAAATTGCTGATATAAAAGGATATTATTAAAGATGCATTAACTATTTATGTATTATAGGTACCCTTAAGGTGAATCCTTCGGTTGGACCGCGTAATTATTTAGAGGGCTAACTTGAAGAATCCCCCTTAACTATTTTTAACTTATAGTAGGTACATTTATATCTGTAGGTATATAGGTATTATATTATTCTATACATATAAAAGGACAAGGGGGCCTACTTCGAAAAACGACAAGGTAGGTAGTACTTAAAAAGAATTGCTCGCATAGGTACCTATTACCTACATCACGTCACGTCATTCGTGTATCGTTTTTCGAAGTAGGCCCTAAGGCCTGAACGACTGTGATGAAAAACGAGGGTAACTTTACTTTTTATAACAAATTGAATGAAGATTTTTTTAACAGACTTAGTTGAGTTTTTTGTAAGTAGGTAGTTTAAGAAACAAAGTTCCTCCCCTAAGGGGACCACGGGGCAAGTTGTTACCTTAAAAGCGTTCCATTCTTCCTTGACGAGGTCGAAGAAAGATACAGCGCTGACAGCTGCCACCACAAATAGCAATACTGCTAAACTCTTCATGGTTGTTCCTATGAAAACAATAGTTAGGAAATTAAATATTTTTCTATAAAATAGTTTTTACATGTAAATTCGCCTTATTTTATCTTCAGTTAGCTATAAGTATATAATAAATAACAAAATTGGTACCTATATGATTTGCGTGTTTAAAATGTTAATGACCTTTTTAAACCTAATAGGTAGTAGGTAAGTTAGTAGGGTAGTTACTAAACAAAGCACATCAGGATCATAAAATAATGCTTTCGCAACCTTCTCTTTGACTCTATCTAGCATTTAGTCCCGACCTTAGTTTCTTTTAAAGCTAGCCTACCTACTTGGGTAGGTAGGTATAAAAGAAAGTAGGAAGAATCACGACACGAAGAATAGTCTTGACAGCAAAACCAGTTTTTTAACTTAACTAAGTTACCTATGTACAAACTTTATGCCAACCCTGTTTTCTACCTACTTAGATAATTCTTGTAACGACTATCAAATATTATGTCTACCGTCGAGTAATTAAAATTATTAACTTTAATTAGGTCACATGTCATACAAATAATTAGCAAAATTAAATAAGTAATTAGTCGTAATTTAATCTACTTGTATAATCCAAAACAAAAGATTATTTGTTTATTCAACAAAGGAAACATAACTACGCATTCACATGCGAGCGAAGCTAACTATGATTTGCTTGGCACAAAGGAAGTGTCGATACGGATCATTACACTTATCAAATGTATTATTATGTCCCATGTCCCTATTACAAGTCTGCAATTTAAATAATACTTATGAAGTACTCACCTTTAAATTACGTTAAAATTAAATCACAATATTTTTTACTAAATGACGAAATTAACTAATTTAGGTAGAGGAGCGCGTGCTATAGCTGCGACACTCAAATTGTTTATGAGAAAACGAAAAATACGAAAATGATTATCTGTCAAACATGGGTAGGCAGCTGAATGATACTGCGATAAAGAAAGAGGGTGATTGGCTAGCGGTTCTCGTTCATTCGCTTCGTTCGGCTATGTTTCGGCTCGATTGGGTGTTGTCTTGTCATGGGGTTGCCTAGCTTATTACTTGGCTGCTGGAAACGATTAGGGCTGCACTTGGTTTGGTAGGAATTCACATTCTTCACACACGGTTATCTGTTTGGGATCAGATTTGATCCCAAACTAAGCGGATTCAAGCTTGTAGTATGGAAACCAGACAGCTGATATACTTACCACACATTATTTTGCTTTTTACTATATTTTCGCAGATTACATAATATACTATTCTATCATTTTTAGGTTAACCTAATTTCAATTCCAATAAATTCTTATTTTGTTCCAATTTACATGGTCTATCTATTAGAACTTTACTGTATAGGTATTTTTATCTACCGTACGTATCTGTCACGACACAAAGCTAAAATACTAAACCGGTAATAAAGAACTTCCTTCCTTACACACACACATCTCTACATAAAGAACCATAGATTGTTTTTTTTTTTTATCTTGACAATTTATTTGTGAGTGACAGACACGGAGATTAATGTCAATGTAAAATTTTATAAACAGGAACATGTGAGTTGGGTGGTTAAATTTATTGAAATAAATCGATAAATAACCATGAAACAAGATGATAAACCTCAAAAGAATCAAGGGAGACGTAAGAAAGTTCAGCTTTATAAACCTAGAAAGAAAAAAAGCGCCGAGGAAGATGCTGCCATTCAGTATTTACAGGCGCAATACGACAAGGTAAAATAAAATATAATTTAGCCCATTTCTCTAATAAATCTTGTAAAGTAACACAAAATATAATAAAACAGAATTATTGTAACCGTCAGTTATGTTTATATTGGACAGATTTGTCGGGACATTTAATCTAAGTGAAATATACAGTATCTCAAACTCAAAACTCATTTCTTCAATTTAGGCCTTGTGGCACTTATAAATATCGATAGTTACATACAACTTACTATTATTACAATAGACTCTACCACCGGTTCGGAATACACTTAAACTGAGTAATAATTTATTAATGATTTCAGATTGTTCCTGATGAAATAAAAACATTTAAAGATTTTCCTTTATCCCAGAAGACTCTTAAAGCTCTGAAGGAAAATAATTTCACAACTCCAACAGAGATACAGAAACAGTCCATCGGTTATGCATTACAAGGAAAAGATATTTTAGGAGCTGCCAAAACAGGCTCTGGTAAAACTCTGGCCTTTTTAGTACCTATATTAGAAAACTTGTTCTGTAAAAAATGGACAAGGTTAGATGGTGTAGGTGCATTAGTCATATCACCAACAAGAGAGCTTGCCTACCAGATATATGAAACTTTGAGAAAAGTTGGCCATCTCCATGACTTCTCGGCAGGCCTCATTATCGGTGGACAAAACCTCAAATTTGAGAGAAAGAGGATGGATCAAATAAACATCTTAATTTGTACCCCTGGCCGTTTACTTCAGCACATGGACGAAAACCCACTCTTTGACTGCAGTCATCTACAAATCCTGGTTTTAGATGAAGCTGATAGATGTTTGGACATGGGTTTTCAAGCAACAATGAATGCTATCATAGAGAATTTACCGGCTGAAAGACAAACACTCTTATTTTCAGCGACTCAAACCAAGTCAGTAAAAGATCTCGCTCGACTCAGTTTATCGTTCCCCACTTATGTAGCTCCTCATGAGCAAGCCGCTACTGTCACACCAGAATCACTTCAGCAGAGTTATATTGTATGTGATATTGATGAAAAACTTGGTATCCTCTGGTCCTTCATTAAAAACCATTTAAAACAAAAGGTTTTGGTATTCATGGCTACTTGCAAACAGGTCAAATACACCCATGACCTATTTTGCAAGCTAAGACCAGGTGTTAGCTTACTAGCCCTCTATGGAACATTACATCAAGAGAAAAGAGAGAAAATTTACAATGAATTTTGTAGAAAATCAAATGTTGTGCTGTTTGCTACAGATTTAGCTTCTAGGGGCTTGGACTTCCCACATGTGAATTGGGTTATTCAGATGGATTGCCCTGAAGATGTGGAAACATACATACACAGAGCTGGCCGTACTGCCCGAGGTGTATTTGGCAAAGGTGAAGGCCTTTTGATGCTCCTACCACATGAAGAGAAAATTGTGGAGGATTTAAACAAAAATAAAATACCCATTAATAAAATTTCAGTGGATCCATCAAAAGTAATGGCTCCACAGAGGAAAATAGAAAGTTTACTCTCTGATAACACAGAACTGAAGCAAACAGCACAGAGGGCTTTTGTGAGTTATTTGAAGTCTGTGTTTGTGATGAAAAATAAAGAAATATTTAATGTACAATTACTTGATACCGATGCATATGCAAGGTCACTTGGGCTGATAGTTCCACCTCGAATAAGATTTATGCAGAAGTATCAAAAAAATAATGTACAAAAAACACCAGTTGATGATGATAGTAAAAGTGCAATTGAGAAACTAAATGCAAAGGCAGGAGATGAAACTGATGAACAAAGTGCTGAAGAAGATAATATTGAACCTGAACCAGTGGAAAAGAAAAAAGAAAAGAAACCAAAAGTGAAAAAAGAACTTGTTCAATTTGATTTTCACAATGATGATGATGATGATAGTGATGAAGGTGATTTTTTGCAAGTGAAAACTACAGATGTTAACATTGATGATTTACCCGTGGACCAAGACCAAACTATATCTAAAAAGAAAGCTAAACCAATAACAAAAGCTGCTGTTGCTAAAAAGATTTTGAAGAAAAAAATCCAAGTAAATACAAAAGTTAAATTTACTGAAGAAGGCGATGCTATAGATGATGAAAAAAGACATGTAAAATCAGAGCTAGCAAAACAATTTGTCAATGAAAATGTTGGTGGAATAGACATTGAAAAGGCAAAGGAAGTTTTGTTTGAAGAAGATAAGTATGACAAAATAAGATTTAGAGAGAAAGTAAAAGCGAAACATAAAGAACAAAAGCGCAAACTCAAAAATAAGAACAAGGAAGATGAGGGAGAAAAAGATGATTTTGGATCACAATCAGAATCTGATGGACCGGATCTTTCTTGGTTACCTGATCCAGATAAAATTTATGACAAAAAGGATAATAGTGATGATGACAGTGTGAAGTCTGAACAGGACCATGATATGACTTCTGATGAAGAAGAATCCAATGATGAATCAGAAAATGATGTAAAATACCACAGGTGAATAGTATATTTATCTTCTTATTAGGTATTTTGATGATTGATGTGCTACTATTTATGTGATCTGTATTCTATTATTTTACAGACCTACGAAACGGAAATTGGTGGAGAGTAAAGGTATTCCGCAGAAGAGTGTTGCACCTCGTAAGGTGAAAAAAGTTGAGGATATTTCAGCATCATTATCAGTTCAAGAAGCGGAAGCTCTCGCCATGCAGCTGCTGAAAGCTCAACGATAATAAAATATTCATGTATTTTATTGATTTTACAATAAAATGTTGTATGAAAAGAATAAAAACATATTTTTGTACTCATGGAGAACCAACCATTTATACCTATTTATACACATTCTTACCTGAACCCCTATACTTGCTGAACACTGGTCAAGGTATATTTCAATGCCCTTTCTAAAACGTAGTGTTTATATCCTCTTTGGCCTTTTCGGCCCAGCTACAAGCTACTATAACACCCAACCAGAATCTCCAGTGATAAAAACTTGAATGTTTGATCACGCGCGCGCGCTTCATAGCTGATTGCATATAAATTCTCTTTGCGCCTGGCTGGTTGATGGATTTGGACGAAAATTCTCAGAAAATAGGTAGAAGTTATGGCTTAATTTTGTATCAAATCTAATATTACAAACATAATATACAGAAACTGCATATTCTGAATTTCATTTTCAAAGATAGTATTTTTTTTATAATCTGTGAGTCAGTGAATGAGTTGCGTTTTGTTTCGCCTTTTATTTTCTTTATATTATGTAGCATAGCAACACCGACGAGCAGCTGTCAAAAAGAAAACGGATCGTTGCACTTTGTCGAAGAAACGCTAAAATTTGTTAAATAATAAGTTTTTCTATGGATTTAGAATAATAACACGTCTTGTACTTATTAATTATAATTATGTTTTGGAGCGGAAACTATATCGTAGTTAGGGAGTTAAATTTTCTTCTCAAAGAAGAGGTGCGTATTTTGTTGAAAAATTCATGGTTAGGAGAGGGTGACTGGATAAGTTCCTATGTTATTTCTCGATGTTTACACATCCTTACACTCTCGGCTTCGATTTTGGAGCACGGTAATGTGATATTACTGGGATATAACCGGTTGGAGAGGTTGTATGAAGATAATGAAGCATGCCAATAAGAATCTTAAGTTTGGTTTTTGTTTCAGAATGTATCATTGTCTCAAGTGCTGGAAGCGGATGATATACTCCAGGAGTGCAAGGCGGATAATAAAGCCTTGCTACAATTGTAAGTGTTGCACTACAACTGAGCTATATTCTTATCTCTAACAAATATACTGATATCTATCTGTGTACCTTACAACTATTCTATTGTTTAATTATACTACATTATATTTGTTTGTATGTGACTAAAATTATCACAATATTATTGCAATTTACATAGATTATAAGAACTTTTATAATATTGTTTGTTTTAGTTTGACATGATTGAATTGTAAATCAGTTTTTGCTTATTGATGGAACTATTATTCATTTTGTAATTTTTTTATGAGAGGTTTATATGGCATGCTTACATAAAGGTCCTTTGAATAGCAATAGACAGCTCTATTGCATAATTTTTATAAAAAACATTCAAAGTATTTTTTTCTTATTTGAAATTCAATTAGAGACAGATTAAAGGAAAAGAATAAAATTTAGAAATAACTGCTAACCTAGATCTTAATATCTAATTATTAGAGTCTACCCCAAAAGTTATTATTTAGCTATCATGGATGGTAATATAACACTATTTGACATGAATTCTATTTTGTTTCATATTGGATGACGTTCATTTGAATATCATTTGACCAAAGCTACAATCAAAGATTGTAATAAATTTTCTGGGTCACTAAATGTCCGGATTGTATACAATCTGGTTTTTTTTGATATCCCATAACTCTAGGGTATGACTGAGACCATATCAAAGAATCAAGTGGCATATGAATTATGTTTCAAACATCCTTTTTTTTTTTATCATTTTTCATACAAAATAATTCGACAAAGTCACTATTATTAATGTAAAACACCCTTACGTGAAATATGACAACGTCGCATTTTCTTAACTTTAAATATGAATGAATTACTCGTATTTATCAATGAAACTTAGATACCTAGACACATCGAGGGTCTAAGTTTTGCGAAGTTTGGTGAACTCGCAAAAGTAATGATTCGTCATACTGGTGACTATTTTTGACCTAATTTTATTATGATTGATGATATCTCCGAAACTATGCATTTTTGGACCACCTATTCTTGGAGTTTTAGTATTATTTTTACCTACAGAATATAACCTTAGAGTTATGGGGTATAAAAAAAAACATGTTGTATACTAATAGATTATAATAACAATGAATATAACTATCTAAAAATATATAAAAGGAAACTGTGACTGACTGATCTATCAATACACAGGTCAAACCACTAGATGGATGGGGCTGAAATTTGAAATACAGATATCTGTTATGACATAGGCTAAATAGAAATGATTGCAAAATAGTGGCCATATTGCCAGTAATTTCTTTTTCTCAACCATAGAGTAACAAGATAAAAAATCTTCTATTATTACAGCCTCACAAAACCGGAGATACTGTCAGAGCTTATAACTCTAATAACTGAGGAGCCACCCAAAAATGTGGAGCTAGCGTTGCAGTACCGGCATGCAAATATAGCATGTGAAGTGCTGACCAGCCAGCTGTCCATGCTGAGTGACCGGTTGTCACTGGATGCTGTTCAGATGAACCGTCTCTGTGACTTCCTCAATAACGACCCTCCGTTGAACCCCTTGCTAGCGTCATACTTCAGTAAAACTGTGGAGATGCTGCTTGAGAGGAGTCCTAAACAGGTAACTAAAAATATCTGTGTGCAAAAATATTCAATGTAAAAAATTCAAATAACCTACCAACCAAGTAGAATCAAATTAGAGTAACTGGAACTTCCACTGATCAGTAAAAAAATAAATCTGAGTAATTAGGGTGCGATCAACAAAGTAGAAGCATGATCACCTTAAGGGTGTATTTTGTATGCAGTGACCAGCGTCTACCTGTGCCTCACACAATATAACCAATGCGCTTGTCATAAAAATAGTCTAAAGAAAATATTTTACAAGAGACTGTTTTTATTGTCAACAATGGACAGGGCAAACTATGATAACTCATGCTTGAACTTTGTTGATGGTACATTATGTCCTTCATTCAAAAATTCTCGACATACAGCTATCAAAGGACTGCCACAGACAAACAAGTCTGTCCCAGTTTCTCTCGAGTTCTTGAGATGAAATATAGCACCCAGATTCGAATTGTGAAAGAAAGTGAAAGAATTTTCAGAATCTGTATCATTCGTTCCACAGACACTACATCCAAAATTTACCTCTCTATGATATAAGTAGTGGTAAAAGTGTTTGTTTTGTCCAGGACTGGTACCTGTACCACATAGTGTGCCTGCGCGTGCTGGACTTCTTCAAGTCCCGGCGCGACTTCCTGCCGAACCTGCTCCGCCACATCTCCACCTCCGCCATCGCTGACACCTTCAAGTACTTCATCAGGCTCGATGATCTCTTCAACAAGTATATTATGGAGGTAACTACATGACATAATAAGGCGATGATAGCTCAGTGGTAGTGACGTCGGATGCCGCGACGAAGGTCGTGGGTTCGAATCCTACAATGAGCTTGAGATTTTGGTGAAGGAAAACACCGTGAGGAAACCATAGCTTGGTGGTGGGGTACTTTGTAGTAACCATCTGGCTGGCTTGAGAGCCAGTTGCTTTCTTGGCACTGTGACAGGTCGGCAACACATTGGCAATACCTCTGCTATTGCAAATGGCTATAGGCGACGGTAACCACTTACCATCAGGTGGACCGCCTGCATGTTTGTCAAGCTTCTGACAAAAAAAAAAGTAGACAACCAGTTGCGGCTCCACGGGGGCTAAGGGCATCTGAGTCCCATGATCAATCCTACTATAAAATTAGAAATGCGAAAGTTTGTGAGTATGGATGTATGTTTGTTACTCTTTCACGTAAAAACTACTTAACGGATTTGGATGAAACTTGGCACATAGATAGATCATACCCTGGAATAACATTAGGCTACTTTAAATATTTTTCTACGCGGGTGAAACCGCAGGGAGGAAGCTAGTATTAAAATAAAATTGATATTATTACCCTCAGTGGGGTCAACAAAACCAGTTTTGTATAATTTAGTTACACTAATTCTATCTAGCTCTGGTCTTCCCAAGAAAATCAAATAAATACAGTCTGTATCCTTTAGTGGTTAAGAATTAGGTTTTATGAAAAAAAAAGATTGTTTGAAAGTAAGAACTCAAACAGACTCATTCCAAAACATGATAAGTGTGAGACATCCTGACAAAGTACGTGCATATCCTTCTAGAACTGCTTTACTGCAAAAAAGTATTGTGGGTATGTCCACTAAGATTTATAACAGATTACATAAAAATGTAAGAAGTGCTAACATTAATAAATTCAAAATTCTGTTGAGACACCTGTTGAATGCAAAGACATACTATACAATTGTACGCCATTGCATGGTAGAACATAATGGTACTATTTATTTTTGTAAGATCTTTACAACTTATGTTCAACAAATAAATAAATAAATACATAAAGAAAGGAGTGAATGCCGATATGAGGATTAACATATTGCGTCGACCCCAAATGTTTGGGCATATATATCAGCATATAATGCAACAATGGTGCCGATTCTGTTGTTTACGAACTAAATCAATTTAATCTCACTATATCTCTTTCTAATAGTAAATATAAGAAAGGGATGCAAGATATTTTAATCCGATCACATATTGCAACGTGAATTTAAGCGCGATCTTTATTGGTCACGACTATATACCCGTACATTACGACGGCATGGATTAAACTGACAGCATTAAAAATATTCTATCTTTTAAAGGTCAATAAGGTTAACATGAAAGAGAGGTGACTTGTCTAATATTAGTTAAGTTCGTAAACAACAGAATCGCCACCATTATCTATCTAATACCTTTAAACAAGCAATTCTTGTATATGTATAATCTGTATCTCGGAAACGGCTCCAACGATTTTGATGAAATTTAGTATGCAGGGGGTTTCGCGATAAATCGATCTAGCTAGGTTTCATTTAAGAAAAACACGATTTACCAAAAAAAATATACCGAGCAATGCATCGGGCATCCAGGTACTATTATCAATACATGATGTCATTGGTGTCATATGGTACAATTAAATCTGTGCGATTATTAAATAATAAATAAATATCCTAGGACATTCTTCACACATGGTTATTTGATCCCAAACTAAGCAGAGCTTGTACTATGGAAACCAGATAACTGATATACTACTTTTTTTTTTTTTTTTACTATGTATAGGCCTGTGTTTGACCACAATCTCACCGTGGTCAGTGATGATGTGGCCGATGATGGTAAGCACACAAAGCCTAGAAAGGAACTGGCTCTCAAGGGCAGCTGTCGTAACACCGAAAGGTGCTTGGCGACAGATTTTCAACTTGAGGGTGTTAGCCAGCCAGGCGGGTACTACAAAGTACCCTACCACCGTGCTATGTTTTCCTTCACCGAAAGCTCAAGCTCATTGTAGGATTCGAACCCGGGACCTTCGTCTCGGTATCCGACGTCACTACCACTGAGCTATCATTGCCTTAAACCTTACTACTTTTTTTTGTAAATACATACTTATATAGATAATTACACACAGACACAGGACAAACAGACATGTTCATGCACACAAATGTTTGTCCTGGATGGGAATCGAACCCATGACCAGCGGCATGATAGGTGGTGTCTTAACCAACTGACTTGTCAATTATAATATTTATCATTGTTTGTTACAATCGGATACATGCGCGGTGTACAGTGACTCACGCGCTTCTGCAGTCTTGATAGTGTGATTAACTGAAAACTAACAATACATGTAGTCGTAACCAAACAATGTAATGTCAATATTACAATTACATGTTTTTAAAATGACTATGCTTAACCTTTTATTACCTTTGCGTCATGCGGTTTCACCCGCGATCCCCTATTTTACTCCCTTAGGATGTGAATTTTCAAGAAATCCTTTTTTAGTAAAAGCTTATGGACAGACTGACTTTGAACTTTGACAGGCCAATTGGCGCAGTTGGATAAGACGCCACCTATCGCGCCGCTGGTCGTGGGTTCGATTCCCATCCAGGACAAACATTTGTGTGCATGAACATGTCTGTTTGTCCTGAGTCTGGGTGTAATTATCTATATAAGTATGTATTTACAAAAAAAAAGTAGTATATGTAGTATATCAGTTATCTGGTTTCCATAGTACAAGCTCTGCTTAGTTTGGGATCAGATAACCGTGTGTGAAGAAATGTCCCGAGAGAGAGAGAGAGAGAGAACATTCGAACGGCGCTACCAAATGATGCCAGATTTCTTGTAAATATAGGTATAAGCCTCACGGACACATACACACCAAAATGTTGCCGATTTTTGACATTCGCGTAGTATTTTGTTTCATATGGTCGCACATACGTACGATATATTGTGCGTCATTTTTGACAAGAGGCGACTCGATCCAGTCTATTCCTAAATCCATGGCCATAATAGTATGCGAAATTACAGTCTGATCCGTTAAGTGATTTGAGGTGTGCGTTGATAGATCAGCGAGTCAGTCACGTTTTCTTTTTATGTATTTATATGTGGCATCTTAAATCACTTTTTTATTGCTACTCATGGCCCGCTTGTTTATTATCTCGCAAAAGTTTCGATACCTTGTAGGTGCCTATAGCTTTTCTTTATTAACCCTTTTTGGGCTCATCATATCAGCCGAAATACGTCCACTGCTGGACAAATGCCTCCCCCTAGGGAAACCGCTGGATGCGGGTAGCGCAGGACCGGCCATCGTGGAGATCCTTTTTGGTCTGAAAGGAAGCAATTAAAACGAATCTTGTAATTTTGAAAATCACAAATCCCGAGTTGTGATAATGTCTGTTTTATGCAAATTTTATTTTTGATAAGATAACACACAACATAATAACAAATACAGCACAAACGTAGAAAGAGATAATCTTAAGCTATTGTACAAAGTCAATATTATGTGATATTGTGGGTTCAAATGGCCTCAGCTCAGTATGTGCTGAAGATACGGACTACAGCGCTGATTTTCAGCTTATAGTCGTAGCACATATATTCACCTCGGAAAGGGATCATCACCGTATCGCCTCGCTGTCAACCAGGTGTCAATCAAATCGTAAGCCACAAAAGCGGATCGGCAGCTCCGGGAGTCGACTCGGCTACTCGGGACGCCTAGCCGTAAGCCGTTCGTGAGCTTGTCCCGAAGCGAGGCGGTTACGTTACGTATCTGATTAGTGTGCGTTGCAGTAGAAAGTTTCATACAAACAGTGCCGTGTTCTACCAGCACCCTGGGCGAGATGTGATAACCCCACCCCCCTTCTCCCGCCATTATAGCCATTTTATCTTTAGACTTGAGAATTTATTTAGACTCGAGATAGCAGGACTCGCTCATGAGCGACCGGAAATAAAGGTGGGCCTGGCGCCTCTTTACATCTGGCGCCCTGGGCGATCGCCCTACCGCGCCCTACCCTAACGCCGGTACTGCATACAAAGAACACTAAACGGCTCGAGTTGATATATGTGCTACGACCATTAGTCGTATGTTTATTTACAAACTACAGTTTTACATTTACGAAAATGAATATAATGTATTATAAAAATTAATAGATTCTGAATACCTATATAAAAAGAGAAACTGATTGATGGATCAACGCACTTCTATCTGCAGAGTGTAGAAATTTTTCACACTTCTGTATCATTTAACATAGATTCAACTGCTAAGGATTTAAGGACAATAAGTAATGATGAATGCTATAACTATGCACCATTTTCGACTTTGTGAATTAATATAGTTTGTTTTCCATCAGTGGCTAGAGGAGCATCAGTTCCTAGAGTGCTTGATACAGATAATATGCGGCACGTACGTCCCGGAGGAGTACCACTCGGCCTCCGCTGACGTGCCCGAGAAGGGCGAGCAGGAACTGAGCGAGAAGACGCATCCCAACCATACTGATGAGAGGGACGGGGAGAACGAGGACACAGGTAGGTTAACTACTAGACCATCGTATTTTCGTTCAAGAACAGCTCGACTGATGAAGTGCCTCCACTAAATAAATATCGTGGGACAGACTCAGGACAAACAGACATTTTTATGCACATGTCCTGGATGGGAATCGAACCTACAACCTGCGATAGGTGGTGTCTTAACCAACCACGCTGACTGTCCCTTCAACGTAAATAATTAGTATCTAGTTATTGTTATAATTTAGATTATGTTGCGAGAGTTAGTTGTGTGTAGTGTGGATTACTTACAGGCCCGCCCTCCGGGTAGTTAGTACCGTACCGTAACCGCTTACCACCAAGCGGTCCATAAACTTCCTGACTTTGTTCTATAAAAAAACACTTAGTTACCCCTGTTTGATCGAGGATCATGAATATGTATATTGGTTCCTCTATAGAGTCCCGCAAAGTCCCCTCAGGGGAGGTCCAGTCGCCGGGTGAGGCGGGCGAGGGCCCGGAGGCCCCCGAGGAGGCCGCTCGGAGGGCGCGCGAGGCCCGCGTGTCGGCCGTGGCCTCGGCTAACGCGGCCGCTCTGCTCTGCGAGCTCATTGTTAATGGATGTGCTGGCGAGGGCTGTTCTAGCAGGTACGTGATGGATCCAAACGGGAGATAAAATTGGTAATGTTTTACTATCACGATTATTATAGTGAATTCCAATAAAATTTATATAAAAATTTACAATACAAAAAAAATAAAGAAGGCTGTATTTTTAACAGACGAAATGTTTGAGATTGAATAGGTATGGGTACAATTTAAATGCTCACCAAAAAAAATTGTTGACAAGACTAAGTCGTTTATATATTTATCTACTCTCATATCGTAATGTTCTTATTATGAAATCAAAATCAGTACTTTAATGACCCACTTTAGGCACACCCGTGTATAATGATTCATTATAGTACAGTTGTTGTTCCCAAGATAATGCTATAAAATAACTTTTTTTCTATTAAAGTACACTTTGGACCTATCAATAGTATAATCAATCAGTATCAATTCAATTTGACGATGACAATGTCACAAATTTTGTAACCTGAACTTTAGAGGTAAGAATTTTTGGGAGTTGGCAACACGGATTTGATCAAGTATATGATTGTATTTTATTGTTTTTGCCTACACATATCATTTTGACCAAAAATGTCACAAAAAATAGCAAATTTTTTTTTTTTTGCAAAGTTGGTAGAAATTCAATTTTTTTAAATGACATTATTTATATGAGTTTAGATAAAGTACTGTATGATACTGCACATAATTAGGTATTAAAAACTCGTGTGATACTATTAAGAACCTCGCCTACGGCTCGGTACTTAAACTCACACTCGTAGTTAATAACCCCTATTATGCAACAGTATCATAAACTACTATTTTATGTCATGCAATAAAAAAGAAAATAGCTATATTTCTGCATTACTTCACGGAACACAATTTGGTGAGCATTCATCCGTCACTTCGAATTGATGGGTAGTCAAAATATGTGCATTTCTGGTAGGTGTTTAACCAGTCAGGCGTCGGCGTCTGACAGCGGAGGTCACTGATAGCTGGCTAGCTAGCTAGTTAACTTTGTTTTTCCACATGAAATTTTCAAAATAAGTTCCCAGAAACAAAAGTGTGTAGCAATCCCTGTCAGCTACATAGTTCAGACACCGAATGGATAGATGGCGCTGCAATATATCGACACTACATTCAGACCTATCCACATACAAATCTACATCGCGCTAGTGGAGTTTGTTCGCAGATTCACATATATACAAAATTCCAACATCAACAGTTGGACCGCGGTCCCCAGGCACGATGACCCAGCCTGACGGAAGATCTTCCCTTTTCAATGGAGGAATCATCCACCTTGTTCCTCCATAAGTGTTTAAATGCCGTCACACGATTGTCCACTATAAAGGGAAATCTATTAAGCTGTATTAAATGGTGGCGACCCCTGACTGGTTAAACAAGCTAGGATGTTGTTTTGTGTGTGATGTTGATGAGTTGTGTCGAGCCAGGCCCCGGACGAGCTGGGTGCTAGTGGCGCGGCTGCAGTCCGAGCGCATGGTGCGCGCGCTGCTGCAGAGCGTGTTCACCTCGCCGCTGGAGACCAGGCCGCACGCCGTCGTCAACGGCTGCCAGGTGCTGCTGGCGCTGCTCGACCAGGAACCCATCCTGTGAGTGCATTACCATTACACAACTTACCTTACTTTTACCTTTACCTTTACATTTACCTTTACCTTTACCTTTACCTTTACCTTTACCTTTACCTTTACCTTTACCTTTACCTTTACCTTTACCTTTACCTTTACCTTTACCTTTACCTTTACCTTTACCTTTACCTTTACCTTTACCTTTACCTTTACCTTTACCTTTACCTTTACCTTTACCTTTACCTTTACCTTTACCTTTACCTTTACCTTTACCTTTACCTTTACCTTACCTTACCTTACCTTACATTACCTCACCTATACGTACAAGCTGGATGCTAGTAGCGCATGTGCAAAATCTATATACTGATATAATCATAGATTAAACAAATGAATTTTTGCAAAAAGAATGACGCGCTACGACGAAGATTATTTTGTGGGCGCGATGAGCCCTCATTGGTTGATTTTCCCAGAAAGAGCCCCAGATGGGCGTGTGTGCACATTGTCCTAGGATAATAATTGGTAATGTTGTACAGTGGTGGGACTGGTAGTGGCAGTGGTGGTGGTGGGAACGAGGCGGAACGCACGTCGGTGGAGCTGGCCGTGGCGCCGCATCTACCGCTGCTGCATCACGCGCTGCTGCACAACCCGCACCAGCTCCAACACCAACACCAACACCAACACCAGGACCAACACCAACAACAACAAGTCAGTCTACGTATTTGTTACCTATTTTTGCAATAATAGTACTGTGGCGAATGCACTTGTCTTAATTTTTTAAATTTTGGTATTATTTGTTGTTTTGGTTTTACTTGTTTGCAACTATAAGGTCATGTTCTGGATTCACTTCTTAATCCGTTGGCTCGCAGTTGGCACGTCTGTCATGGGACAGTTCTAGGAACTGCTATTCAACAGGTCATATATTAAAATTTATAAAGATGAGTACAATTTGGCTACTAAACTATAAGCCTAAAATAACCCTATTATTTTTAAAATGGTTTTATTTCACGTGATACCATTTTTATAACGTGTATAGAAATGAAGTTGTTGTGGTTCCACAGGAGCAGAATTCAGATGGTGGCGGCGGTGGTGGTGGTGGTATAGTTTCCCCCACTCCCACGGGGGTGGGCCTGGCGCGAGTGCAGGTGGCGGCGCTGCTGGCGCACCTGGCGCTCTCCGAGGTGGAGGAGGTGCCCACCACGTTGCTCACGCTGGGTTAGTTCAACTATACTGATTTATAGTGACATGCAGCCAGGCGGTAAGTGGCTATGGTTAGTCTATGGGCATTAGCAATAAAAGGGAAATTGACAATTTCTATAAAGCCTAGAAGGGTTCGTAAATATCTAAACTGTCAAGAAAGTATAGATATAGAGTTGATGAAAAAAAACTAGTTATACACTTATATGTTGTAGGTTGTTATGGTACAGATGATAGTAGTCAGAGAGATATGTAAATGAGCCTATGTCTCTGCAGTTAAGTTCATCTATTTAATCTATGCTTCAATAGTAGATTCACATGAACTCATTGCAATTTTGTATAATGAGGAATACCAACAAAAAAATCTAATTAGTCCGTCAGTTAGATTATCAAAAAATATTGGATACGTATTTTTTATTTTATCAAATCCATAAGAAATTACAAAGATAAGTCCCATCAAAGTGCAGGATTGGGGCTTGTGACGTCATTGTACAACTACTTTTTAGTACACTTTTTGCAGACCGGAAAATTTTAACGCACTGTATCTTCGTTATTTTTTGTTTTCGGATCAAAATAAAAAATACGTATCCAATATTTTTAGATAATCTAACTGACGGACTAATTACATTTTTTTTTTGGTATTCCTCATTATAATTCATTTTCATACCACTCTGGCTACTGTCACCTGTAAGGTAAGGTAAGGTAAGGTAAGGTAAGGTAAGGATGTGTTTGGTGCAGGTACTCCGGGCGTGGTGGTGGAGATGTTCTTCAGGTACAGCAACAACAACTTCCTGCACGCGCAGGTGTACGCGCTGGTGAAGCACGCGCTCAGCAACAGGGTCTACCGCACGCAGTACGCCAGGCATGTACGTATACCTTACCCTTTGTTCTCACTTACTTACTAACAGACAACTGCTCTGTCTTTATAGACAACCCTAAATAAATATCCTGGGACATTCTTCACATACGGTTAACTGATCCCAAACTAAGCAGAGCTTAGAACTTGTACTATGAAAACCAGATAACTAATAACCAGTCTGGCGTCGCTGTCCATATTTGGCCCAACAATTTTGTTGGCATATGGCTTTTGTTTATAACAACCAGTTTCCGTTACGCTTTTATTATTTTTAAATGTTATTTAAATTTCAACCATGACAGGAAAATATAAGAATTATAATAATAACGTTTTTAAAGTCAATAAGGACAAGATTCGCCTGCAAAAGAGTTGCTTTTCACGACTTTCCTAGATTTTCCTTTTTTTTTATTTGTCAGCGACGCCAGATTGGATATACTACATATACTACCTTTTGGTTGTAAATACATACTTATATAGATAATTACACCCAGACTCAGGACAAACAGACATGTTCATGCACACAAATGTTTGCCCTGGATGGGAATCGTACCCACGACCAGCGGCGCTACAGGTAGTGTCTTAACCGACTGCGCCAACTGGCTTGTCAGCACACTATGCACACTATGATATGATATTGCTTCCGATTCTGTTTGTTTCCAAACTAATTATAATCTCTTTCTTACAAATATTATTAAAAAGGATAGAAAATATTCAGGGCTGTCAAATTAATCTAAAAAGCAAGTATCGTTTACGTGTAAATATTGGTGACTAATGGACCTATTTCGGTTTTTATGAAAATCATCCCCTAAAGGGATAAAGGGAGTAGCAAAGTTAATATGGGAAATAGTATTTCGCTGCTGGTATTTATTCAATACTTTATATTAATGTTCAATGGCAAAAAATGAAGCAGGTTTTTTTAGTTCTTAAAAATTAAGTGTCTAAGAGATTAAAGGGATTCTAAAATTGGTTTGAGAAAATATAATTTACATACACATTAGGCACTTTTTTAGTGTTCCGTACATAAACGAAGCTGTTGCTGTCACTCACGAGTCCGTCAGTCCGTCGTCTGTCACACAGGTTTCGCAGTTATACTACAGTACTTCCAAAATCTGAATCAGAAATTTTTCTTATTGCCTATTACAACCAACTTACATTTTGCATTTGGTAATTCCCTAAATGTGGGAAGTCCGACACACACCTGGCCGGTTTTGTCTTTAACTTTTTGAGTTAATAAAGGATTTCTACGGTTTCAGTTGCTGGTGGAGTGTGATTTACTGACGCGGCTCATGGATGCCTTTGAAGAGAACGAAAATAAAAAGTGAGTACATATTTTTATTATTCTCTTTTTTATTAACTTACATTGATGTGTAAGTAGTAAAGAATTTACATATCGCCTTGAGAAGGTCTGTCTTGTAACACGTATTCTTGCAATGAGTTCCGTAGGAATTTGATTTTATGAGTAGAAAATTGTCAGTCTATAAGGATATCTACATATCGCACACCTATATCAAAACTAAGACAATTTAAAAATCATGTTTTTTTATTGATGTATTGTTGGTATCTACTTAAAAGTAAACTGAATAAATGCCCCCCCCCCCCCTCTGCGTTCTGTGGTGTAGGTGCGGGTCCCCCCGCGCGGGGTACATGGGCCACGTGATCCTGTGCCTGCACCGCGTGGCGCGCGCGCTGGACGACGGCGACGAGGCGCTGCGACAAGCGGTGCCGCTGCACCCCGCGCTGCTGGAGCGGTGGCTCGCCTTCCGAGATGACAAGCTTCGCCCGCTGCTGCATCATCACGACACACCGCTTGTGAGTACACTACACTACACACAACTACACACAACTACACTACACTACACTACACTACACTACACTACACTACACACAACTACACACAACTACACACAACTACACTACACTACACTACACTACACACAACTACACACAACTACACACAACTACACTACACTACACTACACTACACTACACTACACTACACTACACTACACTACACTACACTACACTACACTACACTACACTACACTACACTACACTACACTACACTACACTACACTACACTACACTACACTACACTACACTACACTACACTACACTACACTACACTACACTACACTACACTACACTACACTACACTACACTACACTACACTACACTACACTACACTACACTACACTACACTACACTACACTACACTACACTACACTACACTACACTACACTACACTACACTACACTACACTACACTACACTACACTACACTACACTACACTACACTACACTACACTACACTACACTACACTACACTACACTACACTACACTACACTACACTACACTACACTACACTACACTACACTACACTACACTACACTACACTACACTACACTACACTACACTACACTACACTACACTACACTACACTACACTACACTACACTACACTACACTACACTACACTACACTACACTACACTACACTACACTACACTACACTACACTACACTACACTACACTACACTACACTACACTACACTACACTACACTACACTACACTACACTACACTACACTACACTACACTACACTACACTACACTACACTACACTACACTACACTACACTACACTACACTACACTACACTACACTACACTACACTACACTACACTACACTACACTACACTACACTACACTACACTACACTACACTACACTACACTACACTACACTACACTACACTACACTACACTACACTACACTACACTACACTACACTACACTACACTACACTACACTACACTACACTACACTACACTACACTACACTACACTACACTACACTACACTACACTACACTACACTACACTACACTACACTACACTACACTACACTACACTACACTACACTACACTACACTACACTACACTACACTACACTACACTACACTACACTACACTACACTACACTACACTACACTACACTACACTACACTACACTACACTACACTACACTACACTACACTACACTACACTACACTACACTACACTACACTACACTACACTACACTACACTACACTACACTACACTACACTACACTACACTACACTACACTACACTACACTACACTACACTACACTACACTACACTACACTACACTTCTCTACCCTACGTTACACTTCGCTAGACTACGTTACACTTCGCTAGACTACGTTACACTTCTCTACCCTACGTTACACTTCTCTACCCTACGTTACACTTCGCTACACTACGTCACACTTCGCTACACTACGTCACACTTCGCTACACTACGTCACACTTCGCTACACTACGTCACACTACACTACACTACACTACACTACACTACACTACACTACACTACACTACACTACACTACACTACACTACACTACACTACACTACACTACACTACACTACACTACACTACACTACACTACACTACACTACACTACACTACACTACACTACACTACACTACACTACACTACACTACACTACACTACACTACACTACACACAACTACACTACACTACACTACACTACACTACACTACACTACACTACACACAACTACACTACACTACACTACACTACACTACACTACACTACACTACACTACACTACACTACACTACACTACACTACACTACACACAACTACACACAACTACACACAACTACACTACACTACACTACACACAACTACACTACACTACACTACACTACACTACACTACACTACACTACACTACACTACACTACACTACACTACACTACACTACACTACACTACACTACACTACACTACACTACACTACACTACACTACACTACACTACACTACACTACACTACACTACACACAACTACACTACACTACACTACACTACACTACACTACACTACACTACACTACACTACGTTACACTTCGCTACCCTACGTTACACTTCTCTACCCTACGTTACACTTCGCTAGACTACGTTACACTTCGCTAGACTACGTTACACTTCTCTACCCTACGTTACACTTCTCTACCCTACGTTACACTTCGCTACACTACGTCACACTTCGCTACACTACGTCACACTTCGCTACACTACGTCACACTTCGCTACACTACGTCACACTACGCTACACTACGTCACACTTCGCTACACTACGTTACACTTCGCTAATACTACTACTAATTTAAGTTTATTTGATTCGCAGGGCGGCTACTTCCCGCCGGAAAATATATACGAGGTTAGTACTTTATTGTTTAATAATAGTTAACTCTAAATTATTATATAATGGATGGATATTTTGGGTATCTTTTCTATAATACAGGTTTGGTTCGTCATACTGGTCTTTTAAAATGTATTTTTTTTAAATACTGATTGTTGCGTGGCCATAATGTTTCTAGAGTGTAATGCCGTCAGACAGAACACAACATTTTAATCAAATTGGCATGAATTTTCATATTTATATTTGATCAAACTGTTTGGACGCACTGAATCAGTATGTTTGATCAAATTACATAAACGTCTATAGCCAGCATTCCTCTACTCTTTAGTCGTCCAGGAGGGTTTTATTTTTTGGCAATTGCTAGTTAGTCCCATAGTAAAACTTGTTCAGTATGACGAACCAACGTAGATTTCTGAAACTTTAGAAGTATTCATCTGATAAATGAACTGAAGACCGAGCATATGTGCTATATATACCAATAGTGTATGAATACATTCTTATAAAAAGTAAAGTTATAAAGTTGGTACGTTGTTTTGTAGGTAGAAAACATGGCCGACACTCTGGCGGCTGGATACGAAGTGAGTGTCCGACAAATCACATAATTACTTTATATAAATGTATGTTTTAGTTCACAGCATGGTTCATGAACAAGATATTTATTTTCCGTTAAATATGCCCTTTGGTTATTTTTTCATCTGATCTGCAGAGACATTTAAAATCGTTGGCGTATCTAGGGCCAATTTTCCGGGGGTCTGGCCCTAGCGTTCAATGTAGCCCCTAAGTCGCCGTTTGGTAACTGCTACACGAACTTATCAAATGCGTTAATATAACAAAAATATCATATTATAAATATTTGATGCGCACTAATTAATAATCAGTTTTTAACCGACCATATCTAGAGTCTGTAGAATCGAACCATATATGTTTATTTATCGTATTTTGAGTATGAGTAGACATTTGCACATAAAATATTTGATCGTTCGATATTAGGTACATATCGACATTTAAATACACTTTTTTTTTTATAGAAAATTTTGTATTTATTTAGGTACCTATGTTTGGGTGAGGGTTCTTGTATGAGACTGAAATGTTCTTGCGTAAATTATTTAGTGGATGTATTATTGTATTGTGTTGGGCAGTTCAACGACATGGGCGCAACCGCGACTATGGACGACATGGCCGACGACAATAATGCCGAGGACATCAATGAGGTGCGTTTTTTTATAATACAACGGTTCTCTTTCTGTTCTGTTTACAAACTGAACTAATTAAGGGGGAGGCTTCGGTTGGAGCGCGAAATTCAAATTTTATCACGTTTTTTGTAAATTGCAGCTCAGTTATAGGTCGTAAGTTATCAACATGTTATTTGCGACAAGAATGGTAGTATATTTACTGATTAATAACAAAAGAAATCATCAACATATTCCTCCAAGATATTACTGACATATACGACTATTTCATGAAAATGTTACTAATATACCTTGGAGGATTATGTTGATGATTTCTTTTATTATTAATCAGTAAATATAATTCGCGCTACAACCGACGCCTCCACCTTAAAGCCGAAATTAGCCTATACCATCGTCATTCAAAATCAAAATCAAAACTCATTTATTCAGTTTAGGCCCTAATAAGGCACTTATGAATGTCAAAACTTACAGTTTTACAATAGACTCTACTACCGGTTCCACATACACTTGAACTGAGAAGACTCCGGCAAGAAACTCAGCAAGGCTTCTTTTTTTTATGGGTATTGTTGGAATAATTCTTCATGTCAGCCGAAAGATGTCTGGACAAAGGCCTCCCCCAAGGATCTCCACGATGGCCGGTCTTGCGCTACCAGCATCCAGCGGTTTCTCGCGACCCTCACAAGATCGTCGGTCCACCTTGTGGGGGGCGTGTGGTGGCCCACGCTGCGTCTTCCGGTCCTTGGTCGCCCTCAAGAACCGATCTGCCCCAGCGGCCTGAGGTTCTACGAGCGATGTGCCCCGCCCACTGCCACTCCAGTTTGGCAATTCACTCTGTTTTTAAAGTTTTGTCAGATCCTAGCTAAACATAATTTTTTTTTTTTGCAATTTTGCATGCATGTTCTTTTAAGATGGCCTAAAACGCAAACGCAGGGTAGGCCGATAGATATGCCTGGTATCATGGTATGGAATCTTTCATGCTCGAGACTCAACTTGCACGGATTATTTTGAAAGAGATTATGTTTACAGCTCGGTGGCAGCGGCGGCTTGACGGAGAACCCAGACTTCATAGCCGACGGACTCGGCCTTGACGATGGAGAAAAGGTTTTTGTACTGACTACTTTATATTTTTTCCTGTTTATTTTGTCATATTTATACATTTTTTTAATCATGAATCATCATCATCTCCCTGCTGTGTTCCCAATTATTTGTGGTCGGCGCAATATGTACTCTTCTCCCATTCACCTGTTCTATCCGTCATTGAGAGAGTAATAATATTATCTATACGTTCACTAATAGGAAGCTACATTATACCCAAAGGTTATAGGCTACTTTTTATTCTACGCCAACCGGCCCATTCAAACTCAAAACTCATTTATTCAGTGTTGACCCTGATAAGGCACTTATGAATGTCGATAGTTGCAATTATTACAATAGACTCCACCACCGGTTCCACATACACTTAAATTGAGAAGACTAGAAAAAGAGAAAGAAAGGAAGAAAAATTTTTATTCGTAAAACTTTCACCACAAATAGAAATAATAAGCTACTTTTTAATAAATGTCAAAACGATAGTTTATATGGAATTTTGTATGAAATACTACACTAATGACGTCATAGTTTCACAGCATCAAATGATCTACTCTTAGTGGTTCTACTGGTAATTAAAAATCATAAAAAGCATTAAATGTACAATATATTTGATGTTTCCACGTGTTTTTAGATGTTTTATGCATTGGTTAGTGTTTGGTCATTTATTTTTGACAGTGTCAACTAGTAGGTATTAAAATGTTACAAATCGGCCCCAACTCAGCATATGTAGAGTACATCAGCTCATCTTCCATTCAGCCCTTCTATCCGTCATTGAGAGAGTAATAACATAATCATCAATATAATGTCTTATGGTTGTGTACCTATAAATAATTAATAAATATATTTCAGATGGTGACAGCTAAGAATAATTTCTTGGAACTGGCAAGTCAGAGGTTTGATGACGAGTAAGTATTGTTTATTTTTTTAAAAAAAAGTAAAGTGTCACTCGAGATGGTGTGAGAATACTAACGTTAGCTTGTACATGAAAACCCGTTTGAGCATTTAAAAGTTATCTAAATAAAGAGACTCGTATACTTAATTGAATGCTGAAACAATGACACTCTTTCGGGTAGTCGTGTAAAAATAACAGGCATCTCTTCTACGTCAGTGTCTATAGAAATATTTTGATTCATATATAGGTCTTATGTTATACTTTGGGCCGGATCTAAACAGTATGTCTGGTCATGAATTAGCATTAATTAACCCTGAAAACTCGAAAAAAAAATTCAAACTTTTATATGAATATTTGTTCAAATATAAATTATCGCTAGTTCTATATACAAAAACAATAAAATAACCTAATTAAATCAAATCCGTGTTGCCAACTTCCAAAAATTCTTACCTCTAAAGTTCAAGTCAAAAAT
Organism: Tethea ocularis; assembly: GCA_963555595.1. Lineage (NCBI taxonomy): Eukaryota > Metazoa > Arthropoda > Insecta > Lepidoptera > Drepanidae > Tethea > Tethea ocularis. Next base: position 324,860 of record OY741968.1, read on the forward strand.
TTGTCACATTGTCATCGTCAAATTGAATTGATTATACTATTGATAGGTCCAAAGTGTACTTTAATAGAAAAAAAGTTATTTTATAGCATTATCTTGGGAACACAACTGTACTATAATGAATCATTATACACGGTGTGTCTAAAGTGGGTCATTAAAGTACTGGTTTTGATTTCATAATTAGCACATTACGATATGAGAGTAGATAAATAATAATATGTATGTATGTATGTATAGCATGTGGGACGATACGCCCGAAGCCGACGCGTGCGAGCTGAGTGACGCGCCGCTTGCAGACGTGCATCAAGTGCTGGGGGATGTCTCGCGTGAGTACCACTACCAGTACCAGTACCAGTACCAGTACCACCTCCACTTACCACCTTTAGCCACAACATTACTTACACGGTGATATTGTGTGTTTCTTTTATATCGTTGCTGATATAACAATAAAAATAAAATAATGTAATAATAATAAAATAATATGTAAATATGGTACGGATCCCTTCGTTTGCGAGTCCGACTCCAATTTTTAAATATACAGTACTCAAAGATATATTGACTAAAAATATAATTAAATATATGCATTAAAAATCTCAAAGACAAAATTTTTTTTTTAATTATATGTTGAACGTACTAATATGGTGTTTGGTACAGCGTGGGAGAGTGGAAATGGTGCGAGCAGCGCGGGCGAGGGCTGGGCGCAGTTCGGCGGAGACATGTTCCCGCCCCCCGCCGACCCCTTCGCGCCCCCCCCACACGCACCGCCCACGCCCACGCCCACGCCCACACCACCGCCACACCAACACCAACACCAGCACCAACACCAACACCCCGCCCCCGCACAAGGACAGGATGAGTTCACACCGTTCTGGGCTTATGGTGATGACGGGGAGACTGCTGGAGGTATAATTATTTTATTTTCACTCTTTTAAGTAAGATTTATAAAATCTCTACATGATCTTATCTCGGGGTAGAGGGGGGTAAAGGTCGTAGCAGACATATCACCTCGTAAACGGATCGTTACCGTATCAACTTGAGCTGTATGAAGCTTCCTACTGCGGCTTACGGCCGTCGACCATCAGTCGGCGAGCTGTAAGCGCGGCTTTGTCGCCTAGTCGTAGCTGCGTCTTCCGGTTCGTGGTCGCTACTCGAGAACCTTTCTGCCTCAGTGGCATCAGTGGCGGTTGTTCGAGCGACGTTGCTGTATACATTTCGTTTCCATTCCCGATGAGCTCTGGCGACCTTACTATATTTCCAATGTTCGCTATTTGAACCTTTCTACTTTTTAGGAACCTTTTTTATATCCTGTCTGGCGTCGCTGTCCGTATTTGGCCCAACAATTTTGTTGTCATATGGTTTTTGTTTATAACAAGTAGTTTCCGTTACGCTTTTATTATTTTTAAATGTTATTTAAATTTCAACTTTGACAGAAAAATATAAGAATTATAATAATCACGTTTTTAAAGTCTATAAGGACAAGATTCGCCTGCAAAAGAGTTGCTTTTCACGACTTTCCTAGATTTTCCTTTTTTTTTATTTGTCAGCGACTTCAGACTGGATATGAGTGATACATTGTTTCAGTAGAAGAGTCTGTATCGGACGTGAGCCAGCGGCTGCGATCCCTGCGGCTGGAGGCAAGCGGTGCGGAGCTCGCCAACAACCTGCTCACCGCCATGAGCGGCATGACGCCCGCCGACATCGCCAACATTGTCAACGCCAACACCGACACCAACACCGACACCAACACCAACACCAACACCAACACTGACATCTCACACATGACACACCCGCACTCGCACTCGCACACGCATCCCATACAACATGATCCTGAACAAGGTACTTACTTCTTGTTTTATTTCTATCTCCCAACGAAAAAGAGGGGTGTTATAAGGTTTTATACATTTTTAGTGTGTATCTTATCTGTGGCATCATAGCTCCTAAACGGATAAACCGATTTTTCTTATTCTATGTGGGGGCGATGAGGCCTGCACTGATGTCCCGCTTGGGGTGTATTGTGCAGTCCCCCTGCCAGCTCTACCCAACCCATCCTAGCTCTTTAAAGTAACGGAGTGTGGCCTGTGGCGGATGAACAGATTTTGATTAAGTTTGTTTTGTTTGAAAGATGTCTTAATCGAAAGTGTTCTTCACTATGTATTAAGAAAATCCGTTCAGCCATTTGAGGATCATCACCTCTTTCCTAGTGTGTTTCGGGGGTTTCTTTAAATTTTGTGGTTTGAGCTGTGCGTTGAAAGATCAGTCAGTCAGTCGACCGCCCTTTTCTCTCATATATTTAGATAATCTAACTAATTATTAAAATGTTCCAGAAGTAAAACAAACGCCGACAGAAAACGAGCACTCGAGCACCGACGTGAACTACCCCAGTACAGAGGTAAACAACGCGAGCCCGATCAAGGTGGCCGAGGTGAACGACCCGGGGGTCACTCGCCCCGAGGTCAACGACACGTGCAAGCAGGACGAGGCGAGTCAACCCGAACACGACACCACCGAGAGATGATCGAGCTCGGTACCGACCTCGGCTCCCGTAGCTATACCCATCTCATTTTATTATTAAATCATTCTCACTTTTGTTTAATATATTCTACGTGTTTGTGAAGAGTACGGAGATATATTGCTATTTACATTTTCCGAATGACAGTGCTGATATGACTTCGATTATGTGATGCTGTCTTTTTCGTTTTTAAATAAACAGATAAAGATGGCGTGTACTGGTATTTGACGAGAGATTCGATATTATTATAAAATATTGAATTTAATTTATGTAAATATTCAGTCATTGTAATATTATAATGAAGTAATGTAAGTAAGGTAATGTAGCACTTAATCTCCGGAGTTACAGGTCCGATTCTAAAAAATGTTTCTTTAAGGGTCGGTTCCTCGTATGCGCGGTTATAGTAAGGTTATAGTCAATTTTAACCGCCGAATGAAAGCAAACTGGGTTGCTCGTGTCACTTTAACTAAAATTTTAACCGTTACAATAACCGACCGAGTGAGATCGGTCATCGTCAAAGTGACTCTACTGTCTAAGCATGGTAATACTTAGGTTAACTTTGACTTTAACTAAAATGTAGGAAAAACGGGCCCTAATGGAAAGCTACATTATCTGCGAGAGCTATAGGCTACCTGTTATCCCAGGAACGCGGGTGAAACCGCGAGAACGGCTAGTTAAATATAAATTGCAACAAAACTTCGTACTCTTTAAACAATAGAATAGTTTACGCAACGCACATTGCAATTAAATTTATTTGTTATGTTATAAACATGTTAAGAATTCGTTAAGCTTATTTCATAGTTATATATTTTCGTTCGTTCCTTTAGCAATTTTATAAAATTAATAATATCTATCTTAAGGTGATGCCTTCGGTTGGAGCGCAAAATTCAAATTTTATTACGTTTTTTGCTAATTGCAGCTCAGTTATAGGTCGTAAGTTGTCAACATGTTATTTGCGACAAGAATGGTAGTATATTTACTGATTAATAACAAAAGAAATCATCAACATATTCCTCCAAGGTATATTACTGACATATACGACTATTTCATGAAAACGTTACTTTTTACAACAAATTTAACTCCGTGAAACGTAATAAAATGTGAATTTCGCACTCCAACCGAAGGCGTCACCTTAACAGGAAAAATGTTGATGAAACCACAAAATTACTGAAGGTAGTTCCTTATTCGATAGAAAACAGTCAGTTCTACGTCTAGACGATTTTTAACATGCCATAAGCAATAGACAGGGTCCAAATTTATAATCGTACTATCTCATTTCATCATTCTAGACATATTTGCAATTAATCCAATATTTTTACATTTGCTTCTCAATCATATTTGGGTTAAACCATCACCATTTACTAATCAACAATTCGTGTCGTGTTTTTATATAAAATTAATTGTGATTCCACAACGATTTGGAGTAAAATTGTATATAGGAGAGATGTTAAATTAATGGAGCAATTAATGAGCTTTATGTATCGTATATATATATATAACAACATATTGGCATCGTCGTCCTTTCATAAACCAAATGCAGGTATGCGATCAGGGTGCATTTCCTTTGAATTGGTGTGTCGATGCTATGCGATAGTTTGAAGTGATTTTGAGTTATTGGTGTATTAATTTGTTGAATTAGTACAAATATTACAGCTGTTTCTTTGAGTAGTACTAGAGTAGTCAATGATGCGCTGGAGTTGAATATAGGAGCACTATTTCCTATCTTAGTACGGTCTCAAAGTATAATGTAATCTTTATTATTTTTAAACCTATGTTACATTCAGTGTACATTTTTATGAATTTATCGTGCATGCGACGAAATTATTGTATTATTATGATAAGAACTAAAAAACTAAATTATTGTAATATTACGCATAATCTGTATTATTTGATTATCAAAAGTTTATAATAGCATTCCTAGCTTTTTTAATACCTAATTTGGGCATCGCGACATTTCGCATCACGTAGTTAAAACTTCTTGAAGCTGAGCTATGTGACTTTTTCATGTTCAAAATTGTTCAATTGTTATGACTTTTTTTTCGTATTTTAGAATTCGTTTCATAGAATACACTGAATTTCATCTGAAGTTATTATATTAAGGCTCTGATAAGGCACTCATAAATATCATACAATAGATTCTACCGCCAGCTCGGAATACATTTAAACTGAAGAGAGAAATAAGGTTTTTTTTATTTAACTAAATCATGAAAAACCCAAAATAAGTTTTTAAAAGATCCCATGTCAAAATATCCACCCGTTAGGTTTCCACCAGTTTATGAGTGTTGTCTGATGTATAAATATTGTAATTATTATGTATATATATAGGTAGGTATTACGACGCCTTACTGCGTCACTCGTGTTTCATTATAATTCGTTTTTTAAGCTCGTTTTTGCTTGCATCTCTTAATTTCGAAGCCCACTCTCACACGAGGCAAAATTAAGCCAGTTTTCTATTACGACGCAACCGATTGCGTTATGGCGAAGCTTATCGAAGACGCGATAACGGTTATGCGATTTATCGTGCGCTAGTAATGTAAGTGTCGCGATTGGTTGCATCGTAGGTAACTTATTACTTGTTAAAAACAGACGGACAGGTAGACATAAAAGAATTCTAAAAATCAGCGATTTTTGTTCTATTGCAAGGGGAATACTTCAAGAAAAAAATTCAATTTTTATTTATTTTTTGCTCAGTAAAGTTTGTCATCATGTGATTTGCGACAAGAATGGTTAAGAATGGTTACTACCATTCTTGTCGCAAATCACATGATGACAAACTTTACTGAGCAAAAAATAAATAAAAATTGAATGTGATTTGCGACAAGAATGGTAGTATATTTACTGATTAATAACAAAAGAAATCATATATTACTATGTATTTCACTGAGTTAAATTTGTGGTAAAAAGTCACGTTTTCATGAAATAGTCGTATATCCCACAAATATACCTTGAAGAGATAACTGAGCTGCAATTATCAAAAAACCTAATCAAATTTGAATTTCACGGCAAACATGAATTCACTTTACGGCCTCTTCTTTTTTGCATGTAGGTTATATCTTTAGCCAACCCAGTCTTCTAGAAGAATGGGACTATACCGGGAAGTTCGCAAGCCTATTGCCTCGTCTGTGAATGGGCTTACATTTCTCTCCGTAATTCAGCAAAGACGCAAGTACTTAACAAATTCAAATAACATTCATATCCAAATGTAAAATATCACTTTACATATCGCTGGTTTGACAGAAACGTTTGTCTTTTAACGGTATTTGGAAATCTTTTCGGAAAGTAGTGAATCGTATTTAATTAATTTAAATTAAATGAGTTCAACATACTTATTAAATTATTTGTACGTGCGTATGTAATGGAACGTTGCATTGCTTATGAGCAATTATTATTTTTATATAATTCAGTCATATTTACAAACTATCGTATTTAAATACTTACTAAGGTACTCTCATACTGATGAAGCGACCCGAAGTTAGGCAATTTGCTCCTGTTCAATCTATCAAAATATGTGCAAAACTGATATCTGGTTTTGAAGCCAAGCTTTATAGGGTAATTGTTTGTTATTAATTGTACAATTAATAGTTGGTTGCAATAAGTATTTTATTGCTGTACTGAGTCCTATATTTGAAAAAAAAAAAAAACTTTATTAATATATAAATACTAGCGATCGCCCCTTGGGTTGTGTTATTCAGGCTATATAGCTAAATTTTCTTCTTAATGTGTAGTAACAAACAGACACACCGAAAAAGACTTTGATGAAATATCAGATCGGTATTTACCCTCGCTGTTCTCCTTTTAGAAAGTACATCTTCTATCTCTTTTCTTTATTGGGCAGATCGTTTGATCGGTTTGTTATATTATTTAGATATAGCTACTGACGCTTTAGTGAAGTCTCAGTCTTAGCCTTATGGGACGAAGGTTGCATCTGTTATGTACACCAATCCATTTATAGAATAACTGATTAACATTTCAAAATGTCCTTAAACATATTATGAATTCATATCGTATCTACTTTGTGAAAGTGTACAAAATGTGCGAAGTGTTTAATCGAACAAATTTAATTTTTACGTATCCAATCATTTCATGTGTTTAATCATAACAAATCACCATCTCATTATATGTAGTTAAAATGTCACGGTATTTTTATAAATTGATAAGTTTCGTTAAATATAGTTTACTCGTGTAATAATAGTGTATGAATACTTATGTGATCGTATGTGATGAGATGATGCGGGTCGTGGCGCGCTTCCTATATATCTTCAAACATTTGCCAGATATCTGTAATCTATGAAAATTAGGTGCAAATAAGCCAAGTTTTCATTAGACGGTTATTGTATACGTTTTGTATAAATATAAATCGAATCGAGTCATTTCTCGGTGAGATACTTTGAAAAATGTATAGCATTGCTCCCCAAAATATTTTTTTATGTTGAAATTAGTTTCCAAGTACATTCCACAGAAATCTCATTGGAAATTACAATAACAAGTTATGTTTTCAATGGAATAAGTACGCTGAAGCGCGTCACATCGACCGCGTCGTTCGTAAGGTGCTAAATCTAAGATTTTGTACGTTCCCACTTGTTAGTGAGTTGATTTGTACTCTGTACCTATTGTAATAGGTTTTATAATAGCTTGTGTGCGTGCCCGTGTCTGCGCGAGTTCGCTTTTGTATATAGCATGTGTAAGACGCGCTTGAGATAGATCAATCGTTAATAAATGTTCAGAAACATTGGAGTAGTTAAGATGTATTCTACGCGTGGACTGGACACATCACTTATCGGCGCAAGCGACTATTGTTAGTTTTCGTACAATATGTTACTATAAAGACGACTTGTAGAACTGTATAACACATTATAACTTCATCTCTTAAGTTGTCTCAGTCAATTGATTAAATAATGTTGAAATTATTTTACCTTTGCGTGTTTATTTCTATTTAATATACATAGTTAGCAATCACTTGTTTTTACATTGAGGAGTTGGCGAACAAAAGCGGAATTGTCCACACCGAACGTTTTTTTCTTCCTTGCCCTGGTCCTTCGAGCCGGATCATGTTAAAACTGTGGACTGTATTATTTATAATTTATATTATTTAAATAAAATCCTTTACATATATGTTATTTTCTTTATTAATTTTGACAAGTTGACAGTATAAAACCAAAATTCAGTTTTTTGCTCTAGTGTAAAAAACAAGTAATGTGACATGTCCGCTTTTGATCGCCAGCTCCTCAATTTTGTCTGTCTAAATTGTTAGTATTGTAGTTTAGCTAATAAACGTGTGATCTGTATTAGTGCAATTAGTTGCCTTTGATATTGTTGTCAAATTTTATAATTAAATAATGTATTGAACGTAACCGTTAGTTTAGGAGATATTGTTAATTTACGTTCATCTATATCACAATGTAAATAATGCATATAAAAATGAGTATATTATGTACAAGTTGTGTACAAAATTCGCCGCGTGCGCCATGTTTTGTATCCGCCAATCAGAGCGAGGCGCTTTCCTATTGGTCGATTTAAATCGTAACGTTTAACTAGCGGAGTTTATTAGTGAATTATATGAACGTTTTGTATCGATCGAGTGTGATAGCGACATGTGATGTGTATAAATTCGAATTCGCTTTCATACAACAGTTCCAACGACTATAATAAAGGATTATGTGATATCTACGTTTTCGTACTGCAACCTTTTTGCTAACGACCGTCCTTGACTATGCTTCGATACTAATCTTAAAATTTTAATACATTTTGGCTGCGTTAACATCGTGGCATGAAAGGATTGTCGAGATAAAGGGCTAATAACCAATGGTGCAGATTCTGTTGTTTACAAACATAACTAATACTATTCAAGTCACCTCTTTCATGTTAACCTTATTGTAAAAAAATGCTGTCAGTTTAATACGGGTAAATAGTCGTGACCAATAAAGATCGTGCTTAAATTCACTTTAAAATAAGCGATCGGACTAATCTGACAGGACTAAAATATCTTGCATCCCTTTCTTATTAGAAAGAGATATAGTGAGATTTTTGTTTAGTTTGTAATCAACAGAATCGGGGCCATTAACAAATTATAGTAACTTTATTGCAAAAGTAGAGAAAATAGCATAAGCAACCACGCCCCTTTAGTAATACCGGGCTAATGGACGTAGACACATTAAAAGTGGACGAACAATTACCTCATTCGGTGTAGTTGGCTAGTTGAAACTGGGTTACGTACATTGTAAATTTGACATTTTCATATTATTTTAAAAGTGATACAAATGTAGGAAATCAAATTATGTCAATATGACTATCATTTGAGATATTGTCTGCTGGAAAATAGCATGTATTTTCAGCGTATTAAGAGCGTGGATGCACACGGCAGATATCATGAATCGCTTAAAATTGCTTGATAAGTGCGACTACTAAATTTATGGGCGGAGAGACCAACTGCAATATCGTGCAATACTCGTACAGTAGACAATTGAATGCATAATTTAGGTGTAGTTTGTCTGTGCGCTCCTGTTAATTTAGTATGTCTGTCATCAGTGTACATACATAGCTACGCTACTCGTATAGTGTAAGTTGTGCGGTGAGGGCGGCTCGGTGCGCGGGCGCATAATACCCGCCAGCTGTTTAAACGAGAACTGTGCCTTCCGGGCGCTAGAGGGCGCGGCCGTCGTCTGGTCACATACTATACTACCCTACACTATACCCTCCCCGAGCGATCCGCCGCGCCCGATACGCCCGAGAAATAATAGAAGCTCGTAATGTATTCTATTGTATTTATATGATAGTTAAAGTTTTATTAAAAAAAGTTGCTCAATATATAGGTGGTTTTATTTAATCCTTCTCGTGCTAGTGGATACATACATAATTTAATATGACATACTAAAATTGCAGTACTATTTTAATTTAACCTCCTTCAAAAAAAGGAGGAGGTTCTCAATTCTTTCGAATTTTGCATATAAACCGATTTTAATAATTCTTTCTGCGTTTATTTATTACATCCATAGCGTTGCGTTCAGTATAAATCGCAAGGTGGTGGTGAAGGTTTTAGTTTTTCCTTAAATAAAGATGGGAGTTAGGCGAGGAACGTACGAATTGAGGAAGTGACATTGTAACATCACATTATTTTGATATAATTTTATTTTCATATTCTCATAATTTTATTTAATATATAATGACTATATTAATCATCTACCAAACTAAATAATCAATATAATTCAACAGCATCCATTATATACAATATGTATACTTATTTATAGTACTTTAAATTTTCCTCATTAGGGCGTGAAAGAGACTCGTTCGTCTAACTAAACGATACAAAACAACATTGAAATGAACTCTACAATTATAACAGATTAACAAGTAATCATTTGCCACAAGTTTTTGTATTTTTCTTTTATTATTTATTTACAAATCTTATATTTATAATTTAGTCCCATAATTTCCAAATGAATAGCTTTGCGTTTGAATGGAACATTTCGCTCGAATAATTTATTATATTAATTAATAATTACGAACAAAATGTTGCGTCGAACGAGAGGAAACATCCTCCTATCAACAGTGATATAATTGAGAAAACTTAACATGTCCATGTTTACATTACTCCATAGTGAATAGACGTTTGCCGGGAGTCGAACTGGTGACCCTCCGGCACGAGGACTAGATGTAAGTATGGCTGATAGAATACTAAATATTATTATACAATGTATTAGTTAAATTAATGGAATGTTATTACAGTGCTTCGATGCAAGAACCGACATGTAGCACTAAAATGAAAAAAAAAAACCTTTAAGCTACATATTTCACGAATAATATAATCGGTCAGATTTTAATAGAGATCCTAAATGTGGTAGAAACAATAAATGTCCTCGAGCAGTGTAATACCATTCTTACAATATTATTTCCGCAACACAATACTACAGTATAAATCATTACATAGTTAAATCTAATAGTTAATCATTTATAAATTCAACAATCATTATGTTCGCTTTGAAACAAAATATGGAATCCTTAGTAATGCTAGCGATAGACGTACTTAACAAGACGAGGCGACAAACAAAACGTGACATGATGCATTGTAATACATGACAATTTAATTACATTACTTAATTAGATCTTATGTGATGTTGAAAATGAAAAATCTACGTTATATTAAAGGCGTTAAGGTAGAAAACGTAGTAAGCCGCATCTCAAAACTATATGACCTTAAGATAAATAGATCCCTCGCGTTTTAACATTGATATATTCCACTGATATGCGACTCGGATATACGACGGTGTTCTGCAAGCCGACTACTGCGCGCAGAGTTTGTTAAAACCGGTAAACTGCTATGAAAATATCCATTTATTGAATAAAACCCGTTTCATCGTTGCTGTATTAAAATAATCTGGTTAAAACGTTAACAGTAGTGATATAAGTAACATCGGAACAACGTCCAGTTCATACGTGTTTATTAAAATCGAGACATAATAATTAACACTAATATATTAAGTAATATATTCAATAATATATTGCAGAGCACTAAAACAGAATTAAGTTTATGAACTAATTAAAATATGATTATAAATGTCATAACAAGTAAGTATATTAGGTATATAAAACAGCATCAAAACAGTACTTTGGCATCCAATATTTATACAGGGCCGATGCTAATATACGACAACTAATAAACTGAACTAGCATGTCTATAGAGTATAAAATCGAAGCTAAGGCGATTAAATGACATTGGACGATACTTTTAGTATTGGAAAGGAAGTACATACAAGTATATCGGTAGGTAGGTACATAATATAATAGTAAAGTAGAGAGAAGCGAGCAACATAAGTGCGTTGCGTTGCGTTACAATGCGTTGCGGCGATGACAGGAAACGTTATTGCCATGCGATACACCGTTATACTACAATACTTAACAATAACGCGCACATGGGACTCGCTGCATTAATCGAAATATAATACAATAAAAATGCTACTTAAGATAAATTAAATTAGAGTTCAAGATCATTGTGTCATTATTTTCAAGCTCCTGATTATATATAGTTAAGTTGTTCCAAAATAATACATAGGTACCTACAATAATAATTATTATTTTATCTATTTAAATTGTTTGATAACAAAATATAATAGTTACTTTTTTTTTGTATTAATACCTATAAAATTTAATGAAATAAATATATAGTATTTAAATATAATGTTAAACATTTAAAGTATGGTCAAAATTAGAAAATAACATATGGAGCGATAATATTATACAAGATGGCGGGCGTCCGCGAGCGAGTCCCATCGCACAACTAGGTAGGTTCTTAAATATAATATACACCAGCGATATACACATGAGCGTTTAGTAGTTATTTTACATACATTATTTATCGCTTTATTTATTTTTACTCTTTTATTTTAGCTAGCAACACCGACACGACACCAATTGGTCTGGTTTACTTTAGGCTTGCTATTCGCAGGTTAGTATTGCTATGATTGTTTCAGGGCGACGAATTCTCTACACTAGTGCTGGACAAGCGAACAACATAACCGACCGTGTTATCACTAACGAATGCCAGAAGATCAATAACGAAACGTGTAGACATAGAACGTATCGCACGCAAAAAAACGGGGCGTCAGAAGTGAAAATAAACTACACCGCAGTGCCAAAGAAATCTCCAGTGAGAGAGAGAATGTAACAAAAATTATTGTCATCCAATGCTTAATTTTCCAATCTTTATAATATTCATTTATATATTTAATTCACTTAATACTTTATACAGATCAACTTTACTATAATTATTTGTAGTACGTTAGAGTTCATTCTCTCGTATCTGTACAATTTACAGCTACATTTTAACGTATTAATTAATGGTAGCGTTTTAATCTCATGTTTTACGCGAATCTACGACGCGGGGCGACCACGACAGAAGGGACTACTATAAGGTACGTCGTATAAAAAGATTAAGTAAATTAGTTTATTATTTACATTATCACATGTTGTGAACGAGAGAGGCGTTGCGCTATATACACCGGGAGACTCGGGCCTCGACCCGGCAGCCGCGGCCGGTCACACCGAGTACTCACTAGGTATATACCCGTAGGAGAGGCACACTAATAATGGAACGACAGATCAATATTGTGCGTTCATTCGTCAAGAACCGACGCTACTTACCTATCGACGCAGGATGGTGTCTGCCAACGTATGGTGTTTATTTTTTAAAAGTTTGATTTTACGTAACAACTAATTTTGTCAGTGCAAATAAATTAAATATACCTTTTAACTAAAGAAAATTAAGGAAAAACGGTCCTTACTGCTTTAGAATAAGGTTTATCTATATTATGCAAATAGCCATACGTACATTTGATGTATAGGTTAATTTTTATTTGACATTTATAAATCTTAAAAGATATCGACAGCCTTTTCCGAAAAAAATGTCAAAATAAAAAAGAAATCCACCATGAGAGGGCGCACCACCATCACCACCTGGAGAGTAGAGTAGAGAGTAGACGAGGGTCGCTAACGAGCTCAGAGCTGGTACCACTTCTTGTCCTTGTACTTGAGCATGAGCTGGTGCGCGGAGGAGGAGAAGTCCTGCGCCGTGTTGTGCATGCGCTCGGCGCGGTCCTCCAGCTGCGACAGCTTGTCCCCGCGCTCCAGCACCAGCTGGTGGGCGCGGGCCACCTCCCCGGCCGCGGTTCCCGCGCGGGCCCCCAGCTCCTGCATGGCGGCCCCCCCGCCCGGGATGTGCTTCGCTACAGCACGGTTCGGCTTGCCGCTCCCCTCCCCGACTGGGTACAGTATGCCATTTATATTAATCACCAGCTTTGGGTATGATATGATGATAAAGTTAGGGGAATGGCTGTGACACAACTACTACTGATCCCAAGATTATGACGTAGAGCTAACTCATACTTTCCTTTACATCCTCACACATACACACCCACACACACATAAACCCTCACATATTATGCATCAAAATCGGTTCGGCCGTTTAGACTACGGAAGATCGTACTGGACCGGACATACATATGTACATACATGCACACGAAAAACATTACCCTCCCGGGTCAGTCGAGTAAAAAAGGGTGTGCGGTGTCCATAGTGGTCGAAAATAACTTACAGAGTTCCTCCCGGTCGAGAGGCCTGGCTCCTCCTCCGAAGAGTCCTCTGAAGAAGCTCTCCTTGGGCGGCTCCGGCATGTCGCGCGGCAGGAACAGCTCGCCCAGCATCTCGTTCAGTTGCTGACTGCAAATAAATACCGACAACAAACGCTTACTAACTGGAAATCTCTAACAAGATTCTCTAATGCTATTTCGAAGGCTTTATCTTCGACTACCATATCGAAATCATGATAATAGTTAGCTGTTCCATTGTCATCTTAAGAGATTTTTTTTTACAACAATTTTGGCAAACAGCTTGATCCAACTGATGGTAAGCGGTAACCTATGGACGCTTGTAACACCAGAGGCCCAGACCACCCACTACCGGAACTAAGAAGAGAAGATGTTAGCCTAATTATTAAAACACTTACCAGAACTCAGCATCAATGGTGAACTTCTGTATCTCAGTGGGCGAGGCGAGGTACAACCCGTGCCCTCGGTTACTGAAGCAGAACGTCTTCGCTATCCTGCAATACCAGCACACAGCCGCACTTTAACCACCATTATATCACCTGATGCCATCAAATACATCATCAAGTAGCAGAGAGAAGGACAGATTGCTCAGTTAGTTCAGTGAAAGTCTCGAAAGTGGAAAAAGAAGAAGTTAAGTCAGATCATGTTTATAGAACATCTCACCTGATCCTTCCGATCCTCAGACTGAAGACTAGTGGATAAATTCACTAACATATAAGCATCTAACGTACACTATCAACTGCGTCTAATTTAAGTATGAAATAAGATCATTCAAACATTTAAGAACGAGACATTCAAAAGGCGTCATGCTGTAAGCTCCGAAGAAACGAGACGAAGCCGAGAGACAGGAAGTACAAGTACAAGGTGCAGTCAGTAAGAAAGTGTGGCGAACACAAGATAATTATATACAATACAATCGGTGAATGCGTGTTCGGTAGAACGAGTGTGTGTTGTATGTATTGATAGATAAGTAGGTTATATCGTTCGTTCATAGTGGGCGGGTACTAGGGAAGCAGAGTTGCAGGCAGCGGTCGGAGTTGGCAAATCATTTTCTACTCTCGATTACGAAAATTATTACAGAAAATGTTATGATACTAAAGGTAGGTCATCTGAGGGTAGGAAATGATTTGTCGCTGAGAGAAACGCTCGTACAGTAGGAGGGGGAGGGGGCGAAGCGATCGTCAACGTAACATGAACAATAGTCTAAGGAACGCAACAGAGGCCGGAGTGAACTCCACAAACAGAGACGGCACATGGCTAACGCACGTCATCAGGAGCGGACGGCGACGGCGACTTACTGGTCGGTGTCCTCGTTTACGATCAGTTGCTGGCCCCATATGGAGAGCATTGGGTCTACGATACCCCTCTGTTTGGACTGTGTCTGGAAGCTACCAGGAACATAGACGCCGGTCAGACACTGAGCCAGCGAGTGCGGCACCCCACCCCTCCCCTCCGGGAGAGTGGGCCGCCGCACGCGCTCCGGTTAGTATTACATTAGTGGGGGAAGTAAGGGTGAATGGTTAGATACAGTAATGTCGAGATGCAGGGACGCAGACTCGCTACTCCAGGGTTAGTTAGCATAGCACGGTGACGGTGAGGGACGATATGCATTCCTGCTTCCAGTGTATTTACATCGATCGTCGCAGCACCGACACGTATCGGAGCTCTACTACTTGTGTTTTCTCATCGATGTGTGTTCGTGTTCGGGAATGTCCGATCTTTCAAATTAAAAATAGATGAAGAGTGCCAAATTTAAGCACAGGGGGTGCTCGACAGATTTGCAAAATTTTGACTACTTTGTGATCAGAAATAGCGCGAGTTCAGCTTGTAGCGGGCGATACTGCCGCGACGCCGCTCGTTCGGCACACGACTGGCTGCACTGCTCCCACTACCTCTATCGGATATAGTAACGCAGAGACTAAGAGACATCGACTAGAGTAGGGGTGAGATGAGATGCGAGCGACACTATCGAGGGCCAGTGCTGCACCGAACGAGCGGACGACTCTAACATCGATCGATCAATTAACAGGAAGTCTGTCGCGAGGCGCCCAAATGATAAAATAGCGAATGATCGTCACTCGACGCTGCGGCCGGCGCCGGATGACATGATTATGAGAAAATCTTCGCAGAGTTAAAAATCACAGCATTCTCATGCTGATATAAAAATTGCGAAGCTTCTGTAGCTAGGTAATATTGGAAAACAAGCCGTTTATCATTTAGTGCCCTCGTCTGGTGCAAAGAAATCGTCTAATAGTGATCGGTGTGTCACTGGACAGTCTATGGTGGCGCGACATTCGTTCGCGACGATATTTAGTTCACTCTTGATGTAAACACAGTTGTCACCATAAAATATTGATGACTAGACGTTAAAAAAATCTGAACGGAATTTCGCTTCAGCTTGTCAAACCCGTTTTAGTAAAAATATTTATTACGCGGTTTTACATAAGCCATAACAATTTTACTCATACCTATATGCAGTCGGAACTTCGCCCAGATATTTTTAAGTCAAGGTGATGACTTGACCAAAACGTCGGTGATCTAATTCTTGCGGTTTTGATGTTAATGTTGCATTTGAGATTTGACAATATTCTTCTATGTCAGAAGGCTGTTCCATCAATGCTAATAGACCTTTACAAAGTGAACTGCTGAAACATATTGTTAGTTATTTTTATCTTGACGGTGGATGGAGAGTGCAATGGCTTCTTTACGATGTTTTCATCACGTAAATAACTAGGAAATATTGTCATTTTATGAGGTGGCCGCCATTTTCAATCAACGTCAAATGTGACATTAGTCAAAAACACGAGAATCAATGTACCTAGATGTGTTGACATGAAGAGTGAACGGGATGTAAGATGTGTGAGTGAGTGAGAGCCTAGGCAGGCAGGTTACCTGAGCTCGGAGAGCGGCAGGAAGTCGACGTCGACGAGGGGCCGCAGCGAGGGCAGGCTGTACGCCGCCAGGTGCCCCGTCGACAGGTAGTTCACCAGGCACACGCTGTCTACAAACCACACCGCAAATGTTGTTGTTCCCAAAATATACAAGGTTATGCGTAAATAATACCTAAAGGTTCCGATTGCGGACGGAATAAAACCATTAATAGACACTTCTATAAAGCAGTTTACTTTTATATACAACCAAGCTAGCCTAAATACGGTCCGCCAGATGGTAAGCGGTTACTGTAGCCTTGCTTCAAATACCAGCGGAGCAATCATGTAACTTTGTTGCAATCAGTTTTAATACATTTTTGATAGAAACTTATTAAAATATAGCGGTTTTCTCATATGTTTTTTACGTTTTGATAACTCCACATTCAAATAGTGCTTCATTGCTCACAGAGAAAAATTTCGACATTGTGAAACTGATTGCAACACACCCTTCTTTAAGAACCCTATGAATGACCTTTAGGTATCGACAGCCGAAAATCTCTTTTGTTGCTAGATTAATTAATAGCTGTTTTTAGTCCTAGAACTGAGATGCAGCTTAACAAACCACTCACCTTTTAAGCTAACAATTTCTGCTTTAACAACAAAGTCAGTATCAACGATCTGCTGCCGGTAGACGCAGTTCTGGCTGGGCAGCGCCACCACGCGGGCCTGCTTCTCGGAGGCGATCACCACGAACTGGCGGTCGCCCGGTCCGGCGCCGCCGTCCGGTCCGGACCCGGGCGTGGGGCTCATCCGGCTGCCGCTGCTCGATGAGCTCTGCTTTGTTGGCGTTCGGTCACGTCGGGGGAGTACCTGACATTAAGGGACCGAGAATTTTACCAATTTTTCAGTACTGAGCATGCTGAACCGATAGGAAATTCTCAACATTATTTTTCAGCTCTTCTCAGCAATTGCAATCTTTAGAACCGCTATTAGCATCAGACTATTAATCTTGCGGTATGATTAAGTGGCTGATTTCGACTGCTGATCGCTTAAAAAATCTACTGGAATAATTTATGCAGAGAAAAAGTCAATGTAAAACTTGCAACTTACATCTTTGCTATCGTCTTTCCAACTTTCGTAAGAGTAGGGTATTAAAGCACCATTGCAGTCGAGGAACGACATCGTCAGGATTGAACCTTTTAACCTAAATATGGGACCACCTGAAAATAAGACAATGTCATATTAGTTTGAGAGACTCTTGGTATAAGGAAAAATATTGATGAAATGAAAACATTTGAAACTCTAAAGCTAGACGGAAATAGGTCAAAATCTCAAAAAAGATTACCTCCCTCCTCCTCCCTTTGAGTACTGAGATTTCTTTATAGTGTCTAACACCAACCGTAGGTCAAAATCAAAATCTCATTTATTCAGTTTAGGCCCTAATAAGGCACTTATGAATGTCAAAAGTTACAGTTTTACAATAGACTCTACTACCGGTTCAGAATACACTTGAACTGGGAAGACTCCGGCAAGAAACTCAGTAAGGTCAAGGAATCGGATGCGTTAACATCTCAGTGCTGATTAGGTAAATAACCTATAAAGAATTCTCCAGAAAGAAAATGCTCTTTCAAAAGTAGAAAAAGAGACAAGAATAAACTATTGATTAGCTTACCACTAGTCGAGACAACGACAGGCTGCGTGTGCCTGAGGTCCGCCTCGGGTAGGTTGATCATCATCGTGAGCACAGACCCGAGCGTCGTGCCGATCCAAAGCGTCGGCAGCAACGTCGTTGGGTCTGGAAACATTCGGGGTCCAAAAATCATTTGTATTAAACTAAATCCTGAAAGTACTAGGAGAGCAAAAGTTAGAAGAGTGTTGAAGTGTACTAGATAGTGTATTTCTCAACTCAAAGACTGACATACTGGCAGTTGCACTAGAGTGACAGCCTTCTACGCTTTGTAAGACTCAGCAGCAGATTGGTCAGACAGATCAGGACATTTTTTACAAATTTCAATGGAGACGGTAGACGGCCTGCCTTTTTGTTAGTTTACCATATAAGAATATACTCTGGGAGACCAGCAATTGAGCAGTATTAGGAAAGAATTGCCATGAAAAACAATTTTCATTTGATTTGTTAAGGATTACTATGGTTTGCTATTAATTAAGAAGTGCAAAAAATAAATAATTCTCACCTGACTTCTTAGTGTAGCTATCAGCAAACGCGAGGCACTGTATGCCCTCCTGCGAGATGTTCTCGAGGCTGGACATGCTGCTGGAGCGCGACCGCGAGAACGAGCTGTCCAGCTTGTCTATGCGGCCCATAGGCAACACAACACATAGATTATGCCCTCCGTCGGGGAGAGCCGGATCATCAAAATCCAATGCCGCAAGATTTGCGCCAGTGGATTTTTACAACTGTCGGTGGCATATGCTCCGTAATTACCAACGCAGGTAGGAAAATTAAAGTCAAGTTGGTAAATCAGATGGATTTCCCAGGAGCTATATCACCGACAGTGTTCAGCTAGTCTACATAGGTATAGTTGCAGACTAAAGCTAGCATTAGCCCACGGAATCAGTGTACTCGGTGCAGTTGTGAAATTAGCTGAAATCACCAATTCAGGTGCAACATACACTTAAATAGTGCTCAAAAATATAAAAATAGATCAGGAAAAGATTCATGCTATAGAAAAATATATGGGTACCGGTATAGATTGCATGCCCGTCCAATCTCAGCTTATTTACACAACGTCCTCACATGGTCACAGTTGATCAGGGATTCATTAGTTAGACACAAGATGGTAAGTGCTTTGACTTCATGTCCCATGAACGTGTGAAATGTTAGTTAGAGGATAAAATCCAACCGAAAGAGTGAAGCAGCAGTCAAAACACCGATCACCCGTTGAAATTTTACATATTTTGTTATCTTAAATGTAAGAGCACATCGATATACAGCTCTACATGATAGAGACAGCGGATGAGAAGCGTCGAGCTAAGAGTTAGTAAACAAAACGTTAACGGAGAGCAAAACAAACTTGATGGAATGAGAGATGGAGTGTGATGATGACCAGGTCGGTAGCCACAAGCTGGGAGATCCCCGTCTGCAGCCGAAGGAAGCATCGTCCCTCTACTCGTTAGTAATCCCAAACTATAAAGCGCACGCTCGTCGCGTCATCTACAAGTCTACTGGAAGCCCAGCTCGATAAGATCCGGTCTCTAGAAAGAAGCGTTCGCGTGGACGGACAGACAAGTCTGATGCAATAGAACACAACGGCTAAAGTGAAACAAGGGGCGGTGCAGCCACCGGCGCGGGCGCTAGGCGCATGCAACTATAGTGCCTTGTTAATAAGGAGAATAACGTAAGCATACATAGACATAATGACAGCCGAATATAGAGGCAGCCAAAAACGAGCCATATAAACTTTTTGCTTTGTGGTCGAGCTAGAAAAAGAAACAAAAGAATCATGTACTCAACAGCGTTAACATCGGTTACATTGTTATATACCAACCATGGAGTGTACCTAGATGGAGTCCGAGTGGACAGGGGGCCAACCGAGACTACTGTGGACCCATCGATGTTGCACACAGATAAAGGCAAATGAACAGATAAAGTGATCGCTCGTGATTAATAAGTTGACTTCGATCATAAATGAAAATATAAGAAAGAATATAAAAGTAATGATATAACAGATCGTGTCTGATACAATATGGAAAGCCTGGCTTATAAATATGCACATATAACATACAATATATTCTGTGGTAACATTAAATATGTGATAGGTTATATATAAAGAGATAGTTTTGAGTAGTAAGTCACCTTTTAGTTTCAGATCTAAGTCATGCCACTTGAAGATTACTTCATAACGAGTGCAGTCGAAGTGTCGT
Organism: Tethea ocularis; assembly: GCA_963555595.1. Taxonomy (NCBI): domain Eukaryota; kingdom Metazoa; phylum Arthropoda; class Insecta; order Lepidoptera; family Drepanidae; genus Tethea; species Tethea ocularis. The sequence goes on from OY741968.1 coordinate 345,214, forward strand.
GTGTAATAGAAGAACAGACAAACAGTCACAGCCACAATTTCAACTCTAAATAACTACCTACTGTGAGATAGTACTGAGGTGGGCCGGCGCCCGTGTCTAAGCCACATAAGGAAATTAAAATTGACAATCAAAAATATAAAGTAGAATAAAGTAATCGATGCAAATGTTTGGATACCATTGGGTTGCATTATGTGTAAGTACTCCATAGATGCGAGAGTCTGCGGAATAGTTGGTTCTGTACCGACAAATAAACCACAATATGTTACAAGCATGATCAGAGGGCGTCGCAGGACGTCGCCACCCGGCGCTCCGTGCTACGTGTGTGTTATGTGTCCATGTGTGCCAGCCGTAGCCGTAGCCGTAGCCCTAGCCGTAGCCGTAGCCGTAGCCGTAGCCCTAGCCGTAGCCGTAGCCGTAGCCGTAGCCGTAGCCCTAGCCGTAGCCGTAGCCGAGGCCGTGGCGGCCTGCTACTGTTACTGGCATACCGTCTGTCACTCTACCCTCGTCCCGACAACAAACCTCTGGACATTGCTATTGCAATCGTTTTAGTACAAAATTATACATAGGTACAACCTGAAACTAGTTTCTTCAAAATCGAGTTTCTTGCTGGAGTCTTCTCAGTTTAAGTGTATTCCGAACCGGTAGTAGAGTCTATTGTAAAACTGTATCAGTGACATTCATAAGTGTTTCATTAGGGCCTAAACTGAATATGAGAGATTTTGATCTGAGATTTTGATTTGATTTATTATTGTATCATGCCGAGTCTAAAAGTTACGACGCTCTGTGCGCACGTGCAAGCTTTATGTTATGACCGATGATGCTTCCCTGCGATACGTAAACAGGACACCAGCATCGGTAAAGTTACACATATTTGCGAATAGTACACACGTACGTCAGCTCGTCGGCGACAGTGTATGAGTCAAAAGCCAAAGATTGCAAATAACTTTTAGAATAGTTGATGAAAATAAACAACAATGCCCGAGGTTTTGAGTTATTACAATTACTCGGTGTAAACAGACAGAATACTTTCGAAAAGATTTCAATCCAAAGAAAGACTCAAAACATGAATAATGCGTAGGTACAATTAGTATACGGTGTCCAGAGGTTCTTCAGTACCGAGGGGTGGTGAGTGAGAGAGACAGAGAGCACGGGGTGGCGCGTCCCGCGTCGGTTTGCATATCCTCACAGTGGTACAACAATAGTCGGTCAAACGACTATACGACATGGACATAACATGACACACTTGTGGATCTCATTCTATGAATGTTGGTATGACAACATAGGATAACACTACTCGGATAAAACAACTAGAAAATAAAATTATAAACAGATTAGGCGTAACGTGGTATATTCCAATGATTACCTATTAAATGATTCCGATCTGAAATTGGAAATTTGACAAAATAAATATACGGAATTTTGAAATCAACAAATAAGGAACCGGGATAATGTTATAATTTAAAACATGGTTTTTTTAATGATCTCATTTGAACATTTTATAAAAGCAGCAGCCAATTCAGAATGCTTTGATTTTAATGTTGGCAACCTCGATCAACATTTTGAGATGATGTTATGAAATTGAAAATTTTATTACAAACATATTTTGTTGAAATGAAACGTAATAAGTTTACTAATTTTCAACTTCATAAAATCGACATGTAAGTATAGTAAGTAGGTATATGAACAGTAATGAAGGAAGTAGCCGAGTGAGTGTGAAACAACCGAACATAAATGAAAAACTTAGTAAAGAGGTAAAAAATAAAAGAACAGACCATTAGGAGCTCGCTCGATCGTATCAAAATATGCAATTACAAAAAGTAGCAAATGCAGCAAGAGTTGCAACGCCATCGTAAGCTCTAGAGGCGAGCGTGCGGCTCATGTCAATTAATATTCAGGTGAAATGCTCGCCACGATGCAGTGACACCGAACAGACGGACAGACCGACCGAGACTCCCGCGCCGAGCTCGACCCGGCGCGTACGCAACAAACAAAACAAACGTGAACCAAACATAAAACTGAAGAAGAGAAATTGCGACTGTTTCAGAACGGAAGGAGACGGAGGCCGAGTGTGACTTCGAATAAGGTGACTGTACTACCAAAACTGCAATACTGTCGCGTGGTGAGGAGCGAGTGCTGCGGGGCGGCGGGCGCGCCGTACACGTCCGACGCCGTCGACAGGCACTTGTGCAGTTTGCGGGTACCTTGCGACCGCGACCGCCGCACCGCCCGCCCGCTCCCCGCGCCGCCCTCGCCCGCCGCCGCCCCGCTGGCCATCGCCGCCCCGCCCGCCACCGCCACCGCCCCGCCCGGCCCGTTCATCTACAACACACACACGTCCGTCCCACTGCCGCCACCCGCCACCCCCTGGTACGTCGACCCGGACACCAAGTTAGGACTGTGATCTCTGTGCCATTGTAAGTATTGCTCTGTGCGCGATCTAAGTTAGTCAAGTAAGTATTGTGTTCGTTCGGGGGGTGTCGTGTTGCCCGCACCGCTGCCCTGTTACTGTTACTGTTAGTGTGTCTCGTAACGAGTTGGTCCATACCTATCCTGTGTGGCAGTCGGAGGGCCTCCTGGCCGGCGGGCTCGCTCCTGGGACAGAGCCCGGCTACTAACTCCCCTGGGGAAAGGCGATCGTTTAGAACGGCGCAAGGGCGTGGTCGTGATGATATCTCGCGCATGATCTACGACTGATGTGAAGCTACCAAGCGGACTGTGGTGCACAGCTAGTACCCGACTACTTAGCTCAATCAATAGGACACCGACAACACAGAGATCACCACTAGGTATTACTCGATGCAATCATTCGTTTAGACTACTATCATTGTTGAATTACCGAGAAAATCGGCGAATAGATATTTAAGGCAGTTAGAGTCTTCGTCGGACGAGTCCTTGTCCTTGGAAATAAAAAAATAAACATATCAGTGACCTAGATATACTTAGATATGTACGTACTTAGCATATTATATAATATAGATACATAGTTCGACCGGTACACAGTGCGCTATTTATACATGTGTCGTAAGTATATAATAGTATTTATCGTCACAGACGCATCTTATATAACATTATATATCATAAACAAAATTATATAAAAAGCCAAATATCACAAAAAGCATGAAGCATGTTATAGAGAGGGCTCGCCATATCGCCATCTCTAGCCGTTCCAAGTCTACGAAACGTGTTAAACTGATTAACCTCCACTACCTATAAAACAATTCGTAAAATTAAATCAGCTTTAATATACACAACGTTTTCATAATTAAAATGCTAGCTACCATCACCTCTACCGAGCCAAAATCAACGTCCTCATTAAAAAAGGGAGCTAAATTATTAGTGAACCATAGAAAAATCGCCAACCATTACCATTCAAATCGAGTCGGAGACGATGGGGCTACTCTACGTTAGGGAGCGGCGGTACCGCGCTAGACTAGACTAGGTGCTACGCAACGGAGACTCGTGAGACCCGGCACTAGTGATGTTGATGTGTGAGTGAGATGAGACATGTCCCGCGGGGTGACTCAATACTTACTGAAGCGCCGCATCAGGTTGCCCGCGAAGGAGGCCTGCTGCGACGAGGCCTGTCTCCTGCGCAGGTCCTTCACCGACTCCTGCCGGCTGTACTTGATGTTCGGCACCGACAGCAGCCTCTGATCCCGCGCCTCTCGCTTCTCGCCCTCCTCCTTCCTGCTCCGCCCCTTCTGCCGGGGGGGGCGCGTGGGGCGCCCGTCCTCCTCGAACAGTGGCAGGTTGTCCGGCCGCGGCACCTTGTCCTCGCCCTCCCCCTCCCCCTCGACCCTCGTGGGGGGTACCTCCGGGGACGCGGCCGCCTCCGCTCGCTCCTTATCCTGCCAGCGCTCCTGCAGCTCCTTGTGCATTCTATCGTACACGTCGGGGGATCTCCTCTCGTGCAGCTCCCTGTGCATTCTCTCGAATACGTCGGAGGTTCGCCGAGGCGGGTCGGGGGAGGAGGCAGGGGCGGCGGGGGCGGGGGCGGGTGCGAGGTCGTCGTCGGGCTCCGGGTCGGGCGTCGCCTCCTTCGCCTCCTCGACGTCGGGCAGGTCCACGGTCGCGTCGGGCGCCGGGGCCGCGGCCGAGGCCGGCTCGGGCTCGTCTGTCGCCTCGCAGTAGAATTGGGAGGTTGCCTTCTCGGCGCCCACCTCCTCGAGGTTGTGCTCGGCGGGGAGGGCGAAGGCCGCCTTGAATTTGATGTCCACTTTCGAGAGCTGTCGCTTCAGGTTGAAGGTCCTCCACGAGGTGGACTTGCGGCGCGAGTCGAGCTTCGGGCGGTCGTCGGGCGCGTCGTCGGGTTCCGGCTCGGCGTCGGCGGCGGGGGGGCTGGCGGCGGGGGCCGCGGGGGAGGGCCGTACCTCCTCCGGCTTCCGGGCGCGGGATAGGGAACAGACATCGTCGTGAGGCGAGGGCCGCTGAAACTGAGCGGTGAGCGTTCCGGGCGAGCTATGATTATGTGTGAGTTGTGACATCGGGACATGGACCCGCGCCGAGGGGGGGTGATCGATGTCCGAATGTGACCGGAACTCGTGTGTAGCGGCGCCCGGACGGGTGCGGGGGGGAGATAGAGAGGAGGAGAGGCCGAGAGTAAATAATGACTAACGATGCCATGCCGGGTGCTACGGGACGAGCCAGGATCGGCGCTACGGCTAATGTACTGTCAAAATAATTACAAATTATCGAAAAAACAAAACTCGTAAAGGGTGGGGACGTCGAGGCCCCCGGACCAGGTCGGGTGCTCCTTACCGGGGGCCCCGGCGACCGTAGCAAATCATTATTAACGAAATAAAAATGCAAATAAAACGTAATGTGAAGTAAGTCGACGTTTTCTCCACGAGTCGGTGTCGTCCGTATCTAGGGTCTACAGGAAACCATATTGTACGTGTTACGTATACAGTACCTTGTCTCTGTAGCGATTGATCGATTCTCAAGCAGGTGCGTCTCTACGTTCTCGATGGCTGAACTAATAATACATTGCGGTACCTCTCTAAGTATTCGTTGAATCTCTTCCCAACTAGGCGGACTAATATTTACGACGAAAAGTTACTAATAATAATTTGATAGCATCTTATTCTCAGAAAACTAGAAGTCTTTTACAATCTCAAGTCTCCTGTATGCTTTTTTTTCACATTTCGTGTGATCTAAATATATGTTAAAGTCATAAACCAGCGGCACTAACAACTTGTAATTACACCTAACCATCACATAATCAGTACCGCCAGTCCTGGGGTGGTGGAGTGGTGTAGTGTGGTAACTGACCTGGTCGAGGCTGGGCGAGCGCTGGCGGTCCTGGTGCGCGGGCGCGTGGCCGCCCCGGGGCGGGGGCGGGGGCGGGGGCCGCCACGCGTCGGGGGCGGCGTGGTAGAGCGCCTGCGCGCCCAGCGCCGCCACCACCACGCGCCGCGACACGTCCACCACCACCACGCCGCGTTCGCCGCCCCACGCCATACTGATATACACATACAATATCAAACACACACTTGTGATACTAGTCGGAGTAGTACGAAAATTAGCTTTATTCATTTGCAATAAAGTTCATCGTTATTATCATATTGGCCGAAAAACGTCCAATGCTGGACAGAGACCTTTTTCGATACGTGATTGCAACTTGGAACTTTTTATACTATGCCGACACCTACCGTGGCGTTGCGTATTTGCCGTACCTAAACGTCGGTAAATCTGATTTCACATATTCAAATATACCTACCATCTACGTTTGACAAATATACCAAATACGCAAACAAAAGTTAAGGTCAGGCATATTAGCAGCCAAAATGGTCTGTATCGATTTTTTTTAAATGTGTATATCAATGTTTGGATGAGAGTGGTAGTGGTAGTGGTGTAGGTATACAATACTGACAGTCCGTATGAGGAGTTAATGGTGAGGGCGGTGAGGGCATGCGGCGGCCCCTGCTGCAGCGCGACGAGGGCCGGCTGGAAGCCCGCCCCGCGGCGCGCGCCCCCCGTGCCGCCCGCCCCGCGCACCGCCAGCCCGCACCCCCCTCCCGCACCGCCAACCGCACCCGCACCCGCACCCGCACCGCCCCCCACCCCGCCCGAGCCGCACCACACGCCGGACTGCACACACAAACGAATCATGTTAATAGTAGTTTATGATACTGTTGCATAATAGGGGTTATTAAAATACGAGTGTGAGTTTAAGTACCGAGCCGTAGGCGAGGTTCTTAATAGTATCACACGAGTTTTTAATACCTAATTATGTGCAGTATCATACAGTACTTTATCTAAACTCATCGAATAATGTATATTTTGTCAAAGGTTCTCATGACTTACGGGTATCGATTATTCGTCATTTCCATTGCCGCCTCCACAATTTCAGATCCAAGTTTATTTCACCTTAGTATCACTGCTATTTTTCTATAATTTTGGCCAAAATCAAATATGTGTGCAAAAAATCAATAAAATAAACAAACATTAATCGTCATGGCGCCCAAATCCGTGTGTGGAAAAACTCCTAAGTTGAGATCTCTACCGCATACGCGACTACAGACAAGGTAAATTTGCATCTAAAATTGAATTGATATTGATTGATTCCTACAAGATTCCTAATTGTTTAGTCCTGATGTCTGGCCACTTATAATTTTTTTTTTTATTTCGTATTTCGTTTGACAAGTGACTGATAGTAATTGAAGTATTAAAACCCAAAAAACATTATAAGTGGCCAGACATGTCCAAATACTTGTACTTTAATGAAAATAAGTTATTTTATCTACTCTCATATCGTAATGTTCTTATTATGAAATCAAAATCAGTACTTTAATGAGCCACTTTAGGCACACCCGTGTATAATGATTCATTATAGTACAGTTGTTGTTCCCAAGATAATGCTATAAAATAACTTTTTTTCTATTAAAGTACACTTTGGACCTATCAATAGTATAATCAATTAGTATCAATTCAATTTGACGATGACAATGTCACAAATTTTTTAATTTGAACTTTAGAGGTAAGAATTTTTGGGAGTTGGCAACACGGATTTGATTAAGTATATGATTATTGTGTCTGTATATTTTATTGTTTTTGCCTACACATATCATTTTGACCAAAAATGTCACAAAAATAGCAAATTTTTTTTTTTTTTTTGCAAAGTTGGTAGAAATTCAATTTTTTTAAATGACATTATTTATATGAGTTTAGATAAAGTACTGTATGATACTGCACATAATTAGGTATTAAAAACTCGTGTGATACTATTAAGAACCTCGCCTACGGCTCGGTACTTAAACTCACACTCGTAGTTAATAACCCCTATTATGCAACAGTATCATAAACTACTATTATAGCTTTATCTTGGGAAGAAAACTATACTATAATATAATTTTTTAATTTCATTATAGACGGGTGTGCATAAAGTGGGTCATTAAATTACTGTTTTTGATTTCATAATTAAAACTTTACGATATGAGAGTAGATAAAATAACTAAAAAGCCCGACTGCGGTACCGACGAATAAAAGTTGAAGATTGTTTTTTATTTATATCATTTCTCAGTCAGTAATTACCATTTAAAACCCTTCATTTTGATACCCCACTCGATAAATTAAGAGATTATTTTTAAAACATTTTGGCGCCATTTTGATTTCTGTCAATTTTATTATACCTAGTGACACTCGCGCAATAAATTGTAAGAAACGTATGGATAAGTTTACTACTCTTGCACGTAAAAACTACTGAAAAGATTTGAATAAAACTTGGTGCATAGATAAATAATATACCCTGTGGAATAACATAAAGGCTAAAAAAAAAGGAAGCTGAGTAGCAATATAGAAATATGAGTGACCCGTCTGTTGTCCCCCGTGAGGTCGGGCAGGTCGGGCCCCCCGGCGCGGCTGAAGGACATGGAGCGGGCCCCCTCCCCCTCCTCGCGCGGGGACGCCTCCTCTTCTAACGTATCACTTATCATTGGTATTTCTAATACCTGCAATTATAAATACAACATTTAAACTATTATGCCTTGTATGGTTATATATGGTATTTATAGGTATAGTATAGTAAAGTATAAGTATGATATGTAGTATATAGTTACATGTGTCTCGGCGTGCGTGTCAGTCTTGCGGAACTTGAACAGCAGCACGTGTCCGTGCGCCAGCGCCACCGCCAGCCGCCGCGACTCCGCACACAGCGCTGTCTACAATCATAATATACTAGTTTATGATACTGTTGCATAATAGGGGTTATTAAAATACGAGTGTGAGTTTAAGTAACAATAGTATCACACGAGTTTTTAATACCTAATTATGTGCAGTATCATACAGTACTTTATCTAAACTCATCTAATAATGTAATTTAAAGGTAAAAAATCGATAATATTTTGTCATAGGTTTTCATGACTTACGGGTAACGATTATTCGTCATTTCCATTGCCGCCTCCACAATTTCAGATCCAAGTTTATTTCACCTTGGTACCTATCACTGCTATTTTTCTGTAATTTTTGGCCAAAATAAAATATGTATACAAAAAAAAAACAATAAAATAAACAAACATTAATCATGGCGCCCAAATCCGTGTGGGGAAAATCTCCTAAATTAGATCTCTACTGCATACGCGACCACAGACAAAGTAAATTTGCATCTAAAATTGAATTGATACTTATTGATTCCTAATTGTTTAGTCCTGATGTCTGGCCACATAAAAAGTTTTTGTCTTTATTATTTCGTTTGACAAGTTGACTGACAGTAATTGAAGTATTAAAACCCAAAAAAACATTATAAGTGGCCAGACATGTCCAAATACTTGTACTTTAATGAAAAAAAGTTATTTTATAGCATTATATTGGGAAGAAAACTATACTATAATATAATTTTTTAATTTCATTATACACGGGTGTGCATAAAGTGGGTCATTAAAATACTGTTTTTGATTTCATAATTAGAACATTACGATATGAGAGTAGATAAAAATATTCATAAGTAGATATGTCATTTATATAGGTAAATAAACTAGCTGGTCCCGGTAGACGTTGCTGGCCTTGAGAATTAAAAAGAACTGGAACCTACCTACCTACCCCTACCTACCTGTACCACTTACACTTTGATAGGAAAGAAATAAAATATCAATAATAATAATGTTTCAGTCAATAAAAGCGAGAATCACTTGCGAAAAGCTGCGAAAAGGGGTTATCTTCCCGCGATTTTCTTTTACAATTTTCTTTTGTTTTTCCATCGACGCTCTACTGGTACAATTTTAGTTTTTATCAAAATCAGCCTCGAGACACCTTTCAGAATATTTCACCATTCCCTATACTTTAGGCAAATGCTCTACCACGCCCACTTGAAAAAATCATCCTATTTATTTATTTCTAACAAACTACCCTTACAGGAAATCCCAATGCTATAGTGTTGCCTTATCCATATATACGCTACAATAATACACAAACAAACAATAACCTACACCAATAATACCCAGAAAATAAAATAACACACAAATAACAAAATATAAAAAAAAATCATAACAAGAATAATGACATTGAAATAAAAAAAAAATTAAGAATAACAAATTATAATATTTAATAGGACTATTACCAATTTAGTCAAATGACATGAGAATATAAGTGGTCACCTGTTGTATGGCGAGTGGCGTGTCCTCTCCCGAGGCCCCCATCGAGCTGGTGCTGCCCGCGCCCGCAGCCGCACCGCGACGCTCGAACACTAACCAATACAATACAATACAATACAATACAATATAATACAACTACATACCTATATGCTATAGGGTAGTTGACTGACTTATCAAATCAGCTACTTTTTAATAAATGTCAAAACGATAGTTTATATAGAATTTTGTATGAAATATTACACTATGACGTCATAGTTTCACAGCATCAAATCATCTATTCTTAGTGGTTCCACTGGTATTTAAAAATCATAAAAAGCATTAAATGTACAACATATTTGTTGTTTCCACGTGTTTTTAGATGTTTTATTCATTGGTTTGTGTTTGGTAATTTATTTTTGATAGTGTCAACTACCCTATTATCATATAATATATACTAGCGCAGCGACCAACCCAGCGGCCCTTATAACATCACTCGTATCTCTCTGTCTGTCCGTCTATCTGTCACAGGTACACATTTAATTTTCTAATTACCCCCCCTAAATAAAAAAAAAACTATATTGTGTGAATCAAATGAAAGGGCTAGTTGTGAGGATCTCAAATATATATATTTTTTCATTTATAATAAATAAATTGTTTTGAAGTTATTAGAAAATAGGCGTTAATTGTCAGTTTCCATCTACGAATAAATGACTAATTATTTATTCGTAGGTTTCCACTTATCTCCGAAACTAATGGGCGTACAATTAAAAATAAAATACAGAAAACCCTATAAGAAGTCTATGTTATTAGAGATAACATAGCATAATATCTTTACGGAAACCTCGGTGCGCTAGTCAGACTCGCAATTGTTCGATTTTTTGATTATGTACTAAGCTACCGCTCCGCGATTTCATCCGCGTTCCCGAGGGATCTTATGTTTTCCCAGGATAAAAAGTAGACTCTATGCCAGGGTGTTATCTATTTAAGATGGCAAGTTTCATCTAAATCCGTTCAGTAGTTTTTACGTGAAAGAGTAACAAACATACACAACACATATATGTGTGTTGTGTATGTATGTTTGTTACTCTTCTCTCTACTCTTTTCTCCTCACAAACTTTCGCATTTTTAATACTAGTAGGAAGTAGGATGTCAGTACTTACCTTTAGAACATTTTAATTTGTACAAAATTTGTAAGGTCCCTGCACTCGCATCCCAAAACTTAACACTACCGTCTGCATGTCTGAAACATTAAACGTATCACTTTTATCCCCCGACGAAAAAGAGGGGTCATTTTGTAAAAGGGGTCTCTTGCCCAAATTAGTTTTGGAAATCCTGATGTATAGTACAGTACAGTATAGTACAGTAGGTACAGTATAGTACAGTAGGTACAGTACAGTACAGTAGGTACAGTACAGTACAGTAGTACAGTAGAGTACAGTAGGTACAGTACAGTACAGTACAGTAGGTACAGTTCAGTACAGTACAGTAGGTACAGTACAGTACAGTACAGTACAGTAGGTACAGTACAGTACAGTACAGTAGGTACAGTACAGTATGGTAGCACAGTACAGTAGTACAGTACAGTAGATACAGTACAGTACAGTACAGTACAGTAGGTACAGTACAGTACAGTAGGTACAGTACAGTACAGTAGGTACAGTACAGTACAGTACAGTAGGTACAGTACAGTACAGTAGGTACAGTACAGTGCAGTAGGTACAGTACAGTACAGTACAGTAGGTACAGTACAGTATGGTAGTACAGTACAGTAGGTACAGTACAGTACGATACAGTACCGTACGGTACAGTACAGTACGGTACAGTATAGTAAGTAGGTAAGGTAAGGTAGGGGTAGGTAGGTAGGTACCCAGTGAGTATAATCTCGCTGTAGGAGCAGGAGGCGGGGGCCCACTCGCCGCCGTTGATGGGCCACAGCTTGTCGCTGAAGCCGCCCGCGCGCTTGTTGCCTTGCCGCCCCACCGAGTAGAACGCCGGGATCTGCAATAATTAAAATAATAGTACAATAAGTATTTTAAGCAGCCAAATAACTTTGTTGTGTTCCTGCACGTGAGTAAGGTCGCCAGAGCTCATCGGAGCGGGGGGAAGGGTCGGCAATGCGCGAGTGGTACCCGGGGCAAGGATTAGTATATGTTCTCTGTCCTGCAGCTGTCTCTTGGTCGCTAGCGTCCATAGGCTACGGTAACCGTTTACGGCGGGCCGTATGCTTGTTTGCAGACTTTGTTGTTTAAAAAAAATCCTTTTTATATACTAGGTGAGTTTTAATCACCGTCCAAATTTTCAGGGATTATTGTACTCATCATTATTTACAACTTTTATTATGGGACCAACCCTGAAATCGCTAAAAAACATACGAACTTTTTCAAACCGACAAGAATGTTGTTTTGTATGAAGTTTTTTTTTTTTCATTATTTCAGGGTTTACTACATTTGCACGACAAATAGGCATACTATATGGAACTATGAGACCCTTTTGTCACCATCTATACATTAATGTAACAAATAAAAGATTTGATTTGAAAAAATAACGTACCAGGTCAGAAGGGCAGTCAGCGAAGTACGAGCAGCACGTGACGGGGGACTCGTGCATGTCCATGGGGTAGGGGTTCTCGAAGCAAGGGTACCCCGGGGTCAGCAGGTCGATCACCACCAGGTCGTTCTGCAGCAGCACCACTATCGCGTACGGTTCTTGGTACTCTGGATATTTATATACACACTTGAATAATATATTTAAAACAAGTCCCGCCTTGCTGGCTATCACTCTCAACTTGACAATTTATCGCCAAACACCTTACGGTGTGTTCAGACAGCTGCACTTGAGAGCCAGTTCCTCTCTAGGCTTTGTGTGCTTATCATCAATGGTCGCATCTTCACTGAACACGGTGAGATTGTGGTCTATGCATAGCAACAAAAATTTACAAAAACACGACGGCCTTATACTAAAAATAACTAGCTAGTGTCTGGTCTTTTTTTGAAGGAGGTTACCAACGGACAACAACTAGTTATAATTTTTAGGGCTTGTTTCACAAGTTGTAGGTAAGTTTTTGATGGATATATATCAATGAAATCTCTAAGAGACCATAATGAGACTAGTTTGTGACAATATCTACCAGATTAAGCACTTATATTTAACCTGTGAAGCGGGCCCTTAGACAGATTAAAAACTAGCTTTCCTTAAATATGAAGACAAATTGGCAATAGATTACGTACTACGGCACACATTAGACATTAAATTAGCAACACAGCTAGGCTACCTAGGACACAGGCTACCTTTCGTTCCAAGAAAGTCATATGTTCCTTCAGGATCATCGACAAGACCTTGGGGAAAGCACTTAGGTATAAATGTTTAACGATATTTGTAGGATTTAGCCTACGACCAAGAAAAAAGAAAGACGGGGCGTCGCTAACTTAAGTAAAGAATCAGAAACCGTGCTCCTGCAAGTAAATAAGCAAACACACATGTCTAAAATCGTGCTCAACGCTTTCAGGGCGTGTTGAGACGTCATATCTAGTAATCATCAAGATTTTTTTTAATAGCCCGTCCAGTGTATTGAAAAAGTAAATCAAAGAAGAGAATTTGAATCATAAGCAGCAACTACCTATATACTAACATACTAATCAAAACTCACTTTCTAAGTTTAATAATTGTAATAACTTTGTCACATTTTTTTTTCTGTCAATTCAACTCGTCGTCTTACTTTTTACCAATCATGCTGTGTACACACGCTTGGGAATGCACTCCTTTTACTCTATTGTATACTGTTTTGTGTACCAAATAAAATAAATAAATGTAAAAATAAAAAATCTCAATAAGTCAATTTGCTAAGAAAGTTTCAAACAAAAAGTTGGGATGGGACAGGATTTTCTTTTGCCCAATTTTATTTATGGCTTATGACAGTTTAACAAGTATATTAGTGGTTTGGTCGTGGTGAGGAGGATTGGGTACTGAACTGACCGGCAGTGTAGGGCGACTCGCAGAGCGTGACGAAGTCGACGACACTGTGTTCCATCTCGAGCACGGTGGTGGTCTTCCCGCTCAGCACCGTGATGCTGTGCGTCCGCCCCGCCTTGTCCGTGGGGAGGCCCCCCGAGAATATCACCAGGCTCTCGCTGTAACACAACAAAACACACAATCAATAGGTAAACATAGAACCGGTGGTTAATTCTGTAAATTTGACCTTCATAAGTGCCCACCTGGGGCCTAAATTGAATAAATGGCTTTGACTTCGACTAAATTAAACATAAGTAGTATAACATTCACAGATAGGTTTTTTTTACTATGTTTGACCACAATCTCACTGTAGTCAGTGATGATGTGACCGATGATGGTAAGCACACAAAGCCTAGAAGGGAACTAGCTCTCAAGTGCTGCAGTCGGAACACACCGGATGGTGCTTGGCGACAGATTTTCTACTTGAGGATGGTAGCCAGGCAGACGGGTACTACAAAGTATCCTATCACCGTGCTATGGTTTCCTCACGATGTTTTCCTTCACCGAAAGCTCAAGCTCATTGTAGGATTCGAACCCACCCTTCGTCTTAGCATTCGACGTCACTACCACTGAGATATCATCGCCTTAGGTATGTTATATTTAGTTCAGTCAGATTCTTTTAGGTCTTGTCAGATCCTAATACGACTAGTCAGATCCTAGTACGGCTTGCTATGTTACACATTTAAGATTAAATATGCGTATAAATAAGATGATTAATAATAATAGAGTTTGGATTGTTTGAAAGCGCTAATTTGTGGAGTTACTGTTCCGATTCGAAAATTTATCTAATAGGAAGTTACCCCCAAGGCTATAGGCTACTTCTTATCCCGGGAACGCGAGTGAATCTTCGGAGCTAGTACATAAAATAAAACTCAACTCAAGAAAAAAAAACATTTAGCGTTGATTTTGAAAACCACATTAGCGTTTTTTTCACTGTCGGTCGAGTGTCAAGTCGAGATCTTGGCCGGGTCATTTGATTTCGACTAATGTAAGGGTTTCGACAGTCTTATCTATAGGTACTTTACATTCGAATCTGATCAGGGATTTACTTGAATGATCGCCTTACAATGTTAAGCTTTGAAGACGTCTAAGAATTTTTCTTAGAAAGATTTGTTAGGAAATTCGACGCCGTATGAAGATTGGCTTTTATCTGTTCTAGAGAGTTATATTCGTCCTAGACTAGACTTAGGATTTTCCCTATAATTAGGTCCTGTAACCTTCTTCATTCGAAATGATCGAATATTATAATAAGGTAGGTACATACAAAACTACTTATAAAAAAAAGTACATAATATAATATGAAAAAACCTAGTAAAAAAAAACTAGTATTATCTATACTAATTATAAAGCTGAAGAGTTTGTTTGTTTGTTTGAACGCGCTATTCACCGGAGTTACTGGTCCGATTCGAAAAATTCTTTCACTAATAGGAAGCTACATTATCCCCGAAGGTTATAGGCTACTTTTTATCCCCGAAAACGCGAGTGAAACCGCGGGAAACGGCTGGTATGTAATAAATGTAACGTACCCTGTTCTTGAAGTTTTCCATTCTAATCTAAGTATAGGTTTACACGCCTCCAATTTCCCGTCTTTGTTCGCTTTCGCTGGAAGAAAAATACATTCACTAATTAATCAATAATACCTATATTATACATAAAAATATTAGACATAAATTCAAAAGAAATATCCACAAAAAAAGTAGCCTTGCTGAGTCCATAGTTCTCGGTGTTAGGTAGGATAGCTTGGTTGATATCCTTACCGTGAGGGTAGGAGAGCGAGGCCGGTCTGGGCGCCCGCGTGGTCCACGTGGCTAGTGCCCCGTCCACGTGCGCGGTCATCAGCTTGCCGTCGTGCTGCCACGCGGCCGCGCGGACCCCCTCCGCGGGCGCCACGCCCCCCGCCCCTCCCGCGCCGCCGCCACCCAGCGAGCCGCGCCACTCCGCCGCGCGCGCGCGCAGGTCCCATACTACCACTACTCCTGATTCGAATGCTATTAATAACTGGAAAATAGAAAAGTTTGAAGTGAGTGGTGAAATTAAATCTTTGATTTGAGAATGGTCGAGTCAACTTATGTTCACTGTATTTTGTTTAAAACTGTATCTAGTGGATACATAAACAAAGAGAGGCGTCCCAATTTAAGATATTCGATTCAACTCAGCGCGCCTAGAGGACGCCAGCCTTTAAGACCTGACCAGAAGGGGCGAATTCACGAGCAAGTGGTCAAATTGTTAACGATTAAGCAATGTACCACAAAACGCGGCAAACTCGCGCGTACACCTGAAGAACTCGTAGCTCCTAGCGCCGCTTCAGAGCGCTAGCCTGATGCCGTGATATAACGCCGAATTGTTCTGTAATAAGTCTGTAGTTTACGGACAAACACAGCTCCCGGTACTAGCAGTACAAAATAACGCGACGCTATAACGTGGCGCTAAGTACACGCAGTTCTGTTTTACGGAGCCTTTTTAGACACCATATTTTCAGTAATGTATTCAAATGTTAGTTACCTTGCTGGCATCCAAAGGGTTATCACTAATTTCCACCACTGCTCCCGGATGAACTGACCTCGTCCTGGAAACAACAAAAATAGTTATTTTACTACGACGAACAAACATTCACCTTTACAATCTTTCAAAGATTTATTTTTTAAATCTACCCACAAAAACCTGAGAAAAATATTTTACAACGTAATTTTATGTAGGTAGATTAAAATAAACGTATGTATATTTTCGTTTATATCTTTTTGGAGGACTGCTTGCTTGTATACGGATTCACAAAAGTTCACAGTAAAAACAGTCACAAGTGGTTCCAACGTTATAACTAGATTCACAAACCTAAATCTCAATAATAAGGTTCAATTTACAAAGGCTATATAAGGACTCGTATTATTGCGGGCGCGCGGTTATACGGTGGGACGACCACTTACTAACTTCGCCTCGATACAATACGCTCATGCTAGCTAATTTTAATTGTTACCTGCGTAGCTTTATATTTCTAACTGACAGTAGATGGTATATTTGTCTGCCGCCTATGGACATTGCAATATCAGGTGTACCTATAGTCAACGGGTTGCAGATTTTTAGGGTTTCGAAATTAAAATGAAACAAAACGGAACCACAGAATAAATATGTAACTTTCTACTGTGACGGAACCCTTATAGGATCACTCGTGCGTCTGTCTGTCTGTCCGAAAATATTGGACTGGATTGAGTTGAAACTTGGTACACATATGTAAGCCGGTGACCCAAACATAGACGTGTTACGTAAATAAATGAATTTCAAACATGGGGGCTACATTTGGGGGGTAAATTAGAAAATTAAAAAAAAAGTTTTGCATATTGTGTGTCATATCAAATGAAAGGGCTCATTGTGAGGATTTCAAATATTTTTTTTAATAATTGTAAGATAAATCGTTTTGAAGTTATTTAAGAAAATAGGCGGACATTGACCCATTCCCTTATCTCCGAAAATAATGGGCCAAAAATTTTGAAAAAAATACAGATTATAGTTCTTTACCTATAGATTACAAAAAGTAATAGTAAATAAAGTTTTTAAGGCGATGATAGCTCAGTGGTAGTGACGTCGGATGCCACGACGAAGGTCGTGGGTTCGAATCCTACAATGAGCTTGAGCTTTCGGTGAAGGAAAACATCGTGAGGAAACCATAGCACGGTGGTAGGGTACTTTGTAGTACCTGCCTGGCTGGCTACCACCCTCAGGTTGAAAATTTGTCGCCAAGCACCTACCGGTGTGTTCCGGCAATTGCACTTGAGAGCCAGTTTGCCTTCTCAGCATTGTAACAGGTCAGCAACACATTGGCAATATATCTGGTATTGCAAATGGCGATAGGCGACGGTAACCACTTACCATCAGGTGGGCTGTATGCTTGCTTGATACCTTAGTAGTATAAAAAAAAACCTTTAAGAAGTCTATGTTATTTAAAATACCATATTAAATTCAGGAACCCTCGGTGCGCGAGACAGGCTCGTCCTTGTCCGTTTTTATTTTAAGAAGGTAGGCGTTTCTACTTCAAATCACTAGGTACGTGATAGGTTGGTTGCTAAAAACAGTAATCTATACTAATAATAAAGCTGAAGAGTTTTTTGTTTGTCGCGCTAATCTCCGGAGTTACTGATCCGATTTGAAAAATACATTATCCCTGAAGGTTAAAGGCTACTTTTTATCCCGGGAACGCGAGTGAAACCGCCGAGAAGAGCTAGTCTCTTATAAAGTCACTACCAATGTATACGTCATCGCTGATACATGACGTCAGACGTTACAGATGACAGCTTGTCAGGTGATGTGACAGGTGACATATCAGCTTCACTCAAAATGGAGTCGGGAGTATCTCATCAATATACATGGGTGACAGATTACACCTTGTAGGCATTTGTAAATTCAGGTGGAAAATATTTTACATTTTTCGCGCGATTTAGGTACATCAATATTTTAGGCGGCTTTTCTTTATGTAGCATATCGGTTATCGATATGTTTTTGACAGTTAGTATCTGTCATTGCCGTATTTTTCCACCTATTTATATTCTATGCACGGCTTTCTGTATGTGTATGTACTATACATATAAACCTTTCTCTTGAACCACTATCTATTGCTGAAAACTGCATTAAAATCCGTTGCATAGTTTAAAAGATCTAAGCGAACAGACAGCGGAAGTAACTTTTGTTTATACTATGTAAAGACAAAGATTAACAACGCTAAATGTTTTAGTAATATTAAATACTCTAGATTAGTTATAAATAATCTATGACGTCATGTATCAAATAAATTATATTTTCCTATATATTTTGCTCAAATAAAACGACATTAAGCCATCAGTGATATATTAAAGTGCCATTAGCTACATATATCACACTGATGGCCGCACGCCGCCACCGCGTCGCCACTTGTTGCGACGTCGGAGCGACTGCCCCCTCCCCTAACCCCCCATTTATGGCCATGGGGGAGATTAGTGCTATTAGTTTCTTGACGGACGATGAGATGTAGGGGTACTTGGGATAGTTTGTCAATTGTTTATCATATTATTGTTTTATGCTTTATGAATTAAGGTTCTATTTACTTGTAGTGAAACTTTTGTGGTAGCCTACAAATTGCACCGTAAGTGAATATGTGGTAGAAGATGGTAAACAAATGAATCTCTCATCTATATCTATCTATCTATACTAATAATAAAGCTGACGAGTTTGTTTGAACGCGCTAATCTCCGGAGTTACTGGTCCGATTTGTAAAATTATTTCACTAATAGGAAGCTACATTATCCCCGAAGGTTATAGGCTACTTGTTATCCCGGGAACGCGAGTGAAACCGCGGGGAACTGCTAGTCTCAAATATGGCTGGATTTTTTAAGGTTTCATAGTCAAACAACCTCCTTCCAACTTACTTAGGTCTGTGTCACTCTGTATGTAAATTTCGTACACATATAGATAGTTACATAAAGCTTACATACTCGTAACATAATTAGCCATCGAAAACTTAATTAAAAAAAAAATTACGGGACCCTATAATACTCATGGTCTTACAAACACGTCTTTTCTAAGGTTACCGAATATTACTCAACGGATTTTAAAGATTCTCCAAGACTGCATAAAGTCATTAGAAATTCTAAAGTTCACTTCACTTCTTGACTATGATGGCATTAGATGCGTTTTTTACACAATTCTGCCAGTGTCAGGGTATTTGAAGATAAACGATGGAGATAATTCTAAAGTTACTTCGCAACATTATTCTTGTCATATTATTTGAAAGGTTCCATCTCACATGATGTCAAAGTCACTTGACTCGGTTCATCAGTTATGGAGACTCTGGTCGTAATTGCATTCTTCACCCGAGGACGACGCGGCGCCTCCTTGTTCGAACCGTGTTATATCTACACACTCCAAGTTACTAGATTACAGCTTTTGCTGCACTCGGGTATTTGATTTATGAGATTTTTTCGAATGTCTTTTATAGCATTTGTTTCTTGTTTGGGTTAATCTCTTTACCTATAGAAATTTTGCCAATGAAAATATTGAGAGATATAACCAGCGGGTTAATCAAAGTGGGCCATAATGACTAAAACCCCTAGCTGACCTTTTTATTGTGTTATTATTAAGAATAGGGTAGTTGTCTGACTTATCAAATCAGCTACTTTTTAATAAATGTCAAAACGATAGTTTATATAGAATTTTGTATGAAATATTACACTATGACGTCATAGTTTCACAGCATCAAATCATCTACTCTTAGTCGTTCCACTGGTAATTAAAAATCATGAAAAGCATTAAATGTACAACATATGTGTTTTTTCCACGTGTTTTTAGATGTTTTATGCATTGGTTAGTGTTTGGTCATTTAATTTTTACAGTGTCAACTACCCTATTGAACAAAGATTTTTTAAATTTTTGTTTAATTTTATTTATTTGAATTACTTGTGGATATAGTGAGGGATCTTCATCTATTAGATAAATAATATAGGCAATAAAAGAAGATATTGAAATCGAAAACGAGTTTATTATTCTTTGATTAGAAATAAAGTTTTTAGATTTGGATCAAGTCAACTTTATATTACATCTTATTTTTTTATTATACTTTGTTTACTATTTTTTGTTGCACTTAGTCTGTAAAGTTGTAGAAAATTCATTGTTTTAGTTAGTCAAAGTAAATAATAATTTCAATAAAAATCCCTTGTATTTTTCAACTCAAGATTTTTATGATCATCTTATGAGCCCGCTCCCGCGCCCGCTACAGTTTGTATCTCGCACCAACACATTTATCCTGTTATTAAACCGATGACGGGAGAGCGAGGCGATTTATGGCAAACAGTCTGTCATGGTGTATTTACTAATGGATATTGCCAGCTATAAAAATAAAACCCATGGAAACAATTTTACTGCTATGGAACGTACGTTAATAGCTAAATTTCACGATCATGTTGCTAAAATTTTATGTACGTTTGTAATTTTATATGCGTGTTGAAATTGAAAAAAAAAGGAGAACTGGGAAAAACGGTCCCATCCGTTAATAGCGCTGTCATCGGAAAGCTCTTTTGATATAGAATTATTACCTACTATGGGAGCTAATCTCGAAACGTGTGATAAATGTTACGAGCATTTCAGTATTGGAAAAATTGCAAATACCTATTTTTGATGTTATATGTATGTTGTATATGTATAATGCTATATTGAGCTTTCGGTGAAATAGAACAGCTGACGGACTCTCAAGTTGAAAATCTATTGATAAACTCCAACTGGTGTTTCCTGGCTGGCTATAAGTGAGAACTAGCGCTTTTGGGTGATTACAACCAGCTACCATGGTGATATTGACCACAGTGTTTAATTTTATACAGCAAAGTCATCCAATACCCAAATCATAGTATAAAGAAGAGGGAGTAGGCTATCTCCGGCCCAATTCGCGATATAATTGCCTACTGTCTTAGGGTTGTCACTTTTAGCTAAATATTAGGCGCGGCTGTTCGCGCTTCGCTAGCAACCACAAAAAAACAATAAAGTGAATGAAATATTATCATTAAAAGAAATAAAAACAACATTAAAAACTAACGACTGTCTCTTAGACTATAATCGAATTTGTTGTTATGATTCGAACTTTGTTTTATATGTATTTGATTTACTATTAGTCAATTAGGTACTCGTACATACTTATTTTGAATTACGATTTTCTGTAAGTAGGTAGGTACTTAGTTACTATACCTACAATACTGAGAAATCGGCATAACTAAACGTAAACAAAGAAATAGAGGCAAACCAATTGCCAGATCAAAAGTACCTAATACATTCTGGTAGGAAATGAGGCCTACCTATCTACTTCCTGTGTGATAGAAAACTAATACAAACAAAAAATATGTAAGCGCGCGAACCTTGTGCAGTGTTAGCCCCGACTGGCGCACTGAGAAACGGGTCGAGATTTAGTTAAAGTGTGCGTGCGTCGACACATAGATACAATAGCGCACACATAAAAGCCGCGCGCGGTGCGTTTGTATGAAGATAACCTACTTCCCCTGTCTTTATACTATGCCCAAATGGCCCGCCTAGCGATCAGCGATTATTATTAGCCTATAAAAGGTTGCAACGCCCGTGGTAAAGACAATCGAGGAAGAGCAACGTTAACTACCGTCATGTCCATAAACTGCCAATAAACAACAGGACTTGTAGTTTATGTCATTTACGAAGCACTTCCAAGCCAGTGCGAAACTTGTAGGATATTAGATTAATTTCGCCCACCGTAGGGTTTGTTTGCTCTCGCATGTCCGGTCTCCGGTCTTGTGGTCTGGTATTATTCCAAACAGTTCGATTCAAAATATTGTACCTTCGTCTCAAGAAAATATGGAAAGCCGAAGATGATGAGGATGACTGCCAGACACCTGGGTAGTAGAAGAGAATGAAGATATATAGGTATACTGATTGATTAATTTCTTTAATGTATTTTTCTCAGTTCTCCTTTAAAACACACACAGCGAACAGAATCAGTTTTGGTCCTAATACGGTTCGGAATGCGCTTTCTCTGGACAAGCCAGTTGGCGCAGTTGGTTAAGACACTACCTGTAGCGCCGCTGGTCGTGGGTTCGATTCCCATCCAGGATAAACATTTGTGTGCATGAACATGTCTGTTTGTCCTAGTCTGGGTGTAATTATCTATATAAGTATGTATTTACAAAATAAAAGTAGTTTATGTAGTATACCAGTTATCTGGTTTCCATAGTACAAGCTCTGCTTAGTTTGGGATCAGTTAACCGTGTGTGAAGAATGTCCCAGTATATTTATTTATTTCTATGATTTATGGCAACTAAAAGACCGATGATCATGTGAGAGTCGCGGGAAACCGCTGGATCCTTGGGGGAGGCTTTTGTCCAGCAGTGGACCTCTTTCGGCTGCCTTAGCCTGATTAAAAACGTATCGTGCAAATAA
The DNA here is from genome assembly GCA_963555595.1 of Tethea ocularis. Taxonomy (NCBI): domain Eukaryota; kingdom Metazoa; phylum Arthropoda; class Insecta; order Lepidoptera; family Drepanidae; genus Tethea; species Tethea ocularis. The sequence goes on from OY741968.1 coordinate 367,698, forward strand.
AGATAAAATAAAGTATAATGTAAATTTTAAATACAGAAATAAAATAGCAAACTTTCAAGCATCGAGCAACTGTTGCTCGACTCATAATTGCGATAAGCGGCCCAAGTGAACAAAGCGCTTCCGCTGCGCCACATCCGGCCGTGTCGCCGCGTACCCGCCGCGTCCCCGCTGCGTATCCGCTGCTTTTATCGGCGAGTTGCGGCTATCTATTCGATTGTTCGATCGAACCCTTTTAAAAATAAATAAGCTTGTTTTCACATAAATGCCCATTGATTTTCCACGTTTTTTTAAATCGCACGACGTTGTGAACTAGGTCAGTTAGGTAAGCTTGTTTGCAGCATGAAGGTTTATTGGATTTTCATGTATTTTTCATCACTCGGTGCTTTTAAGTAGATTATAGAATCGGAAAACACGAGAGTGTTAGGATTGTGAAGAACTAGATACGTTGTTTACTAAAACATATTTTTTGTAGATGAAATAAAAAACAAATACATATTTCAACAGAGTGGTTGTTTGAATAAATTATTAAAAGCCGAATTATGTATTAATAAAAAAAGAAGCTACAATATCAGAATATAATAAAAAAGCCAGAACGATTCAAAATACAACAAAGTTACGCAATTTTCTGGTCCAAGAGGCATCAAGAGGATCTTTTATTATATTCTATGCGGACTCCCGCGTGCCTCCGTTTTTTCATAATTTATATCATTTTAAGAGACTACGAACAAACGACGCCATTCTTTGATATTCCCAGCGCCTTTTTATATTAAATTTCGTGATACCTTTGTGGGGCACGTCTGGCACGGACGTCGTTAGGTCACGTCGGTGAATTCGAAAAGTAAAATGTGATAAGTATATCAACAATGGTTGAGCGACAACCCTGCGTGCGTTAATTGTAGCTATAACGCCATTGGCGGAAGTTCGTTACCAAGCACCAATGAGCGCGCGATATTTGAATTGCGAAGCCGACGCGAAGTAACAGGGTTGGCGCCTGAGGGCGTGTTATAACGACCTTTATTGTCTGTGAATTTAGCGTTTACAATAATAGGTGCGGAGAGGGCGCCCGCGGCGTCCCGACACTACCGCCAATTAACATTATTGTTTATGGAACTGAGAGAGCATTAGCTCTCCGCCAGCCACACTCGAAGCTGTTGCGGGCGCAAGTACTCTTTTGAAATGTAAATTTTCCATCTATAATAATGATACATATTATTTGTTTAAAATGCAAATTATTTTGTAATTTGTAAATATAATCTAAATATATAAAAGGAAAGAGTAAATGAGTGATCTATCAACGCACAGCTCAATCTACTGGACGGATCTGGCTGAAATTTGGCACAGCTTCTATGACATAGGCATTCGCTAAGAAAGGATATTTGATAATACCCCTAAGATATGAATATAGGGGATTGCGAGTGAAACCGCGGGGCAGAAAGCTAGTAATAAGTACCAACCAAGTAATCATCAACATATTCCTTCAAGGTATATTACTGACATATACGACAATTTCATGAAAATGTTACTAATATACCTTGGAGGAATATGTTGACGATTTCTTTTGTTATTAATCAGTAAATATACTACCGTTCTTGTCGCAAACAACATGTTGATAACTTACGACCTATAACTGAGCTGCAATTTGCAAAAAACGTGATAAAATATGAATTTCGCGCTCCAACCGACGCCTCCACCTTAATAAATAAATATCAAATTGTAACTAAGTAATGCTCTTTTCGTTATAATTAGTAAGCTAATATTTAACAAAGATGAAACCGTCGCCATCAAGTGGAAAACTAATAAAACTCAATATAACTCGTGATTAAATTTTGTAACTAAGATCCATTCAACACGGTAACCTTTATGATAAACTTTATCAATATCAGTCTACGTTTTACAAAGTAGCATTCTGAAGTAAAGGTTAATAATTTGAATAGACTAAGGCTGAGATCTATACAGCTTTTTATTACTTACGGTATAAACTTACATTTAAGCTACGTAATAAAGTAAATATTTTTGTATATTTTAATTTGAAGCCAAGTTTTTGGTAAGTCGTCGATTAGGTGCACTTAGCTTAGGCTTTGCTTAGCACACACTCGGAGAGATTCGATACCGACTTTGTACGGTAAAGTCTGAGCAAAGTCTAAGTACGCTCTATGTATCTCAGCCTAAATATTGCTACAGTGTAGGCGTTGATAAGAGATTCTATTGTAAATTTACAGAAATTAATAACAATCAGATACTTTGTTCTGCTATTTTCAGGTTACTGAAATTATAAAGTATAAATATATAATAGAAACGGTGAATTTACCATGTTTGATTAAAATGTTTCTAATATCAAATGCGACCGCCTCGAGGATTTTTTTATATGTAGATTGTATATATGTTGAAGCAATAACTAAAATTACATAGGACATCATTCACGGTTCATACAAATTTGGGCTATTTTTTATTTTGCCGGCCAGGAAAAAAAAGCTGATATTATTATAGACCTTATTAAAATAAACATTTTATATGACTACACCAAAGCTCTAAGTCATTCTTTTAAATTTTGACATCTTTCAAATAAAAAAAAAAAACAAAATAGGTATATTCGTTTGGGGTTAAAAATAAAGGACGTTGAATCGTTGACGGACCGATATGTTGAGAGGAGATGCTCATATAAGTATTATTTTTAATTTCACATTAGTCTATCTTTTTTCTTGGTCTGAGGCTTTGTATAAAAATGTATTGCGCATTATGTTAATAAAATTGTTATAGGTTTTGAAAACCTATTAGGCCTTACTATCCAAGTCGTGTAATGTATGTAGAGTACGTATTGTTATAAAGATTTGGGCTCACCGGCAGAACCGGGACCCTCCCCCCTGAATACTAACACCATCGATTTATCCTGATTATTGTTCGCCGACGAGGGGATTTCAGTAGGATAACAAACCGAATTGCCTTTTATAATGTATTCCTAATAGAAACAGCCGCATTTGGAAATTGAATATAACTTGCCTTTTTGAAGTAGCGCCACTTTGCAAGAAAATGGCTGAGAGAGGTTTGCATTGTGGCGTGCTATTGTCTTAATTGAAGACAGATTTCTGATGAAATTTTGGTATAATTGGTTTTGACTAATGTTAATTGGCCGTCCATCACTCAAGACAAACATTTGTGAGTGAAAGGAAAATTTAGGTTAAAATTGCATGTGATAGGATATTTTTTTTCCATAATCAGGGATGTTTACTTCAATTTTAACATGATGATCTAAACTATAACAACATTTTTCGTAGCACTAATAGACGAAAGGAGTCGTCTTAAAACTGTCTAAACACAGAGTATTTTCGCGATTTGACCCTTTTGTTAGATTATCACCAAAAAATATTAAAAAAAATATCCTGGGACATTCTTCACATATGGTTAACTGATCCCAAACTAAGCAGAGCTTGTACTATGGAAACCAGATAACTAATATACTACATATACTACTTTTTTTTTTGTAAATACATACTTATATAGATAATTACACCCAAACTCAGGACAAACAGACATGTCCATGCACACAAATGTTTGTCCTGGATGGGAATCGAACCCACGACCAACGGCGCTACAGGTAGTGTCTTAAACAACTGCGCCAACTGGCCTGTCAATATTGGAACTAGTTACATACCCTCTGCTATAAATTCGACCTGACGTGTTAGTCATTGTTATTGAAAAGCTATAATAACAATATATAAATAAGATTAATTAAGGCGATGATAGCTCAGTGGTAGTGACGTCGGATGCCGCGACGAAGCTCGTGGGTTCGAATCCTACAATGAGCTTGAGCTTTCAATGAAAGAAAACATCGTGAGGAAACCATAGCACGGTGGTAGGGTACTTTGTAGTACCCGCCTGGCTGGCTACCACCCTCAAGTTGAAAATCTGTCGCCAAGCACCTACCGGTGTGTTCCGGCAATTGCACTTGAGAGCCAGTAATTGCCTTCTCGGCATTGTAACAGGTCGGCAACACATTGGCAATACCTCTGATATTGCAAATGGCGATAGGCGACGGTAACCACTTACCATAAGGTGGACCGCCTGCCTGCTTGTCAACTTTCTGACATAAAAAAAAAATTATAACAAAGTTAGAACCTATAAGATATATACAAGTTGAGTTAAAGTACCTAAAGTAGGTAAACAGATCCGAGCAACAAGTATAAACATTGCCCGTTACAAGATTTATGAACACCGCCATTACACTGTTTTTATAACAATGTATAAAAGTAAAGCATATATTAAATATTTGCCTTTCCTTTTCTCATGATAAATGTTTGCTCTAAGTGTTGTTATGTTCCATTACGACACGGATTATTTCTGTTATGAGATTCGTGAGATTTATTGTTGCTTTTAAAAAAGATATAACTATTTGTTGTTAGGAAGTAATAGCTTATGTTTATGTGCTTTACTTTACAGAAAATTCACATTTAATAAATTTTATAAGTCTGTTGTCAAATTGTGGATCCCCCCCGTCGTAGTTTTCCCGACCCATGGATTGAAAACTTTACAAGAGCGAATTCAAAACTCATTAATTCAGTTTAGGCCCTGATAAGACACTTATGAATGTCAATATAGAATATATAACCACCGTTTCGGAGTACACTTGGATACAGAATAAACGATGAATAGCTTTAAAAGAACAGTCGTTCATTCGCAATTTTAGCATATATGTGGCTCCGATATCGATGAATAAGCTTTTAAATCTAGTGAAAAGGTGCGAATCGAAGCAGAGAAGAAATTAACAACACATCGGACCGAGCGCTGATTGGTTCGTTTGGATTTAAATTGAAAGCTTTCATTAGGGCTGCCGCATTCATTTTTTAAATGAAAGGAAGTAATGCATAGTTTCAATAATGGTGTGATGCCTTTATAGTTAGTAGAATACGTTTTGCAATGCCAACTTTGATTAAAGTTTTGTATAGCATTAAAAATACGCAGCCATCTGTAGGTATATAGAGAACAAAACATACAAATTAAATTAATTCCTTTTCCTAAATGAGTCTCCAGTTATTTTAAGCCCTCATTGCCTTTTCAAGTCATTTAAAAACGCGTCCGAAAACAAAATACCATTTTAATATAATAAAGAATGGAGAAAAAGATAAAAGGAAATTCCTTCCCTCTCAGTTGTCGCATTGAAGCGCATTGTTCCACTCACATTATTTGTACCCAATTGTATACATTTCGTTTGTTTTGTGAACCGATCAGTTTGTAGATAAATTTGTTTTATTAAGGTGAAACCTTCGGTTGGAGCGCGAAATTCAAATTTTATCACGTTTTTTGCAAATTGTAGCTCACTTATAGGTCGTAAGTTATCAACATGTTAATCTCGCAAATAATGTTGATAACTTACGACCTATATATACTCTGGAATAACATATACTTTTTATCCGGTAAAAACAAGATCCCTCGGGAACGCGGCTAAAACCGCGTGGCGGAAGCTTGTATGCTGATATTTCTACTAGCTTTCGCAATTTTTAACAGTAATAATTTCAGAACACGCGATTTTGATCAATATTTGCAAGAAGCGTCGGTCGCTTTTGCATTGTCTTATAAATAACAAATATTCTTTCAAATCCAATCAATCTTTCTACTTTACTAAATCTAAAATCAAAATCACTAACTGTCCTCAATCAAATCCAGACTCAACAGTACATTGGCGCAAAATTCAATTTAGCAATTCACAAAGGAAAATTAAGGTACCTAATTTCAGGTTAATAGTTAAATTTCACAGGTAAGCGGTGAATTATCGTAACTTTGCCACAAAGGCAGTGCTGGTGACAGCCCTGTAATTTGCGAGTGGCGGTTCACCCCCCGCGACCCGCACCCCGCACCCAGTGGACCATAACATGTAGAACAAAAGACCTCATACATTTTGCTTCAATTTGAAAACTTCATTAGTTGGGTTATTAATAAATTTGAAATTAGTTTTAGTGTTTGCAGGATGTGTTCAAAGTAAAATGTCCTTTGTAATTGGTCCATTAGGCATAATGTTCTTTGATCGAAAATAACTTCGTGTGAAAGTAAATAGGTATGTGTGTGAAAAATGTTAGCTCGTATGGAGTACAAAATTTATAATTATTTCACTTTAGTTTATACTTTCTATAAAATACTAGCTGTTCTCAGCGGTTTCTCTCGCGTTCCCGAGACAAAAAGTAGCCTATAACCTTCGGGGATAAAGTAGCTTCCTATTAGTGGAAAAAAATCAAATCGGACCAGAAACTCCGGAGATCAAACTCTTCAGCTTGATTATTAGTATAAAATATAGATTTATAGTCTTGTATTTGACCACAATCTCACCGTGGTCGGTGATGACGTGGCCGATGATGGTAATCACACAAAGCCTAGAAGGGATAGATTAAATAGATATGCAAATTTAGTTTCAGTCTTATATAGTTCCAACTATTTGAAACTACATTCAGTAAAGCGTTACATTTTACTATACACATGTAGTATATTAGTTAATTTAATATGTACATGTTGGTTACACTGTAGGTCACGTACTGAGTTAGGTACTTTCATAGTTAAGTTAAATGATTGGCTCACTTTGCCTGATTAGCTTTGAGATTTGTTGAATCGTACTCGCAGCTAGTTATGGAATGTTACTGATTGATATTTTTAACTAACTCCCCACCCGCGGTTTTACCCGTATTTAATATTATCTACTGATAATACCATGGGACATTTTTCACAATAATGTATCCTATTTGTTAGTCTGTATACAGTGTGAGTCTTTATAAAGTGCACATATCAAAATGAGGGAATCTGTACTTAATTTTATCGACGGAAAAAATATTAAAAAAATTCTAAATATTTTTTTTATTTTTTTATGGAATTTTTAAAAAAATTGTTCGCTACTTTGACCCCAGTGTAAACAAAACTCTGTAACTTTTAAACTAACTAATCTATCGCGATGAAACAAACTCCATAATGATTGGAAGTAATAAGGCGTCCTCATGAAATGAAAATTGTGGAAAAAACGATCCTCAATTGAAAATAAACATGTTTTTTTTAGCAAAAATCAGTCTTTTTTCATCAATTTTTACAATTCTCGTAAAATTTCTCAAAAAGACTCCCCCATTACCTACCTTTTTTTTTACTTTAAGTTATTCTTCATCGTATTAGCTACCGAATAGTAAAAATTGCATGTTTATAACTCAAACATAACATTTTCTATCAAGTGTTAAAAGATGGCACTCCGAACGCTTTATTTATTGTTCTTTTAAGGATGGTTTATTTGGGATGATAATTAATACAAAAGCGTTAAATTAAAACCATTTATTATTTAACACAAAATTTAATGCATCACCCGACAAACACACACAAAAATAGCAAACAAAAGACTATCTACCTGCTAAACAATAGTGCGTAGCCGTGCGCTAAGCCTTTCTTTGACAGTAGATAAGAAATGTTGGGATTGAGTTACAAACATGGAATTTTTACCATTAGATGGCTAATACGATCAAGAATAACTTAAAGTAGTAAAAAATGTACGTAATGGGGGAGTATTAAAGAGAAATTTTACGATAATTGTAAAAATTGATGAAAAAAAACTGATTTATGCTAAAAAAAACATGTTTATTTTCAATTGAGGATCGTTTTTTTCCACAATTTTCATTTTATGAGGACGCTTTATTACTTCCAATCACTATGGAGTTTGTTTCATCGCGATAGATTAGTTAGTTTAAAAGTTACAGAGTTTTGTTTACACTGGGGTCAAAGTAGCAAACATTTTTTTTAAAAAATCCATAAAAAAATAAAAAAAATATTTAGATTTTTTTAAATATTTTTTCCGTCGATAAAATTAAGCAAAGATTCCCTCATTTTGATATGTGCACATTATAAAGACTCACACTGTATAGGGTACTTTATAAATATTTTATCTGTATTTAAATTCATCTAAATCTATTCGTGATTTCTATTAAGTATTTTAGCTAGCTTACCCTTTATTTGAAGCAACATGCTACAACGCTTTATTTTAAAATAACTATCGCGTATGTATATATTTTTTAGCTAAATCAAAAATTAATTAATTTGCCATAACAGTATTACTTGCGCTTAACAATTGTCGTAGACTTACTCGTAGCACATTCATGGCAATTTCGTAGCACATCGCTACGCTTCGTAGAAGCATCGTAGCATAAGCCGTTTAACAATGTCAGACGAAATACGTACATATGTAACGTAAAAATAAGGTACTTGTTAGAACACATTCGTAAATACTTAAAAAGGCTTATGAGCTAGTGACACCTTGAACCATATTTTAGTACAGACTAGTTTTAATTTTTCATGTATATGTTACCTGTGTATTTCCCCTAGGAAATTATAACAATAATGATACTTGGAAATATATAGAAACTATTGAAAAAAATAGGTTGGGGTTATTTTTTTTATTTTGCATAGAATAGCAAGTATTCGCTCAAAAGTACCTTTCACTTACAACCCCCCAAATACCGCTATCCTTACAAGTATACCGAATGTAGTACTCCGATAGATATTTAGGAAATGTATGGATTTCCTAGGAAATGTATACAATGACGGATTAGATACTTTTCCGTTAACATATACAAAATAAAATTTGAATAAACGAAACTTGTCATACCTTGTAATTTCTTTACCCCACGAAATTAATTACCATAATAACTGAAAACTGAAAAATTGCAATTTACATTTTATGAAGGCAGTAAGCTGTTATTAGGGCGAAGGCATTGTTCGGCACATGGTCCCACGCCCACGCCCACACTATCACAAGCCCAAAGTACACATTACCTCAGTTATTACATTGTGACTATAGTCATAAATGTTAAATTTAATGTCCGAGAGCACCGACGAATTGCTTTGTTAAGAGTCGGGGCTACATTTCGGTCGGTGTTACCAAAAGTACATTAGTTTTTAGATCTAATCTACACTTCATATTACCTAATTGTTATGAGTTTTCATAAACGGGACCTAAAAAGTAATAGGGTAGTTGACTGACACATCAAATCAGCTACTATTAAAAAATGTCAAAACGATAGTTTATATGGAATTTTGTATGAAATATTACACAATGACGTCATAGTTTTACAGCATCAAATCATCTACTCTTAGTCGTTCCACTGGTAATAAAAAATCATAAAAAGCATTAAATATACAACATATTTGATATTTCCACGTGTTTTTAGATGTTTTATGCATTGGCTAGTGTTTGGTCATTTATTTATGACAGTGTCAACTACCCTATTACCTAGTTGAATTGAAAATGTTATCATGAAGTACATGTAAGGTGCTATTAAAGTTTAAATAGTAGTGCCTTATCAAGGCTTAAACTGAATAATAATTATTATGATTGATCTGTATACCGGGTGATTTTTAAATAGTATAGTAGGCCGTAACAGCATTTATGTATAGTTATTTTGCCCTGTCACCACGTTTTTCTTCGCAATGGTAGTAGTCGGGCACCTGAAATTTTGTAGGATTTCTGGTAATGATGCACACTATTTGTAGAATCGGGCTAAAATACCATTTCAAAATCACTCTGTACATAAAATTTTAAGTCCCTGACTGATATAATAAATAAATAAATATCCTGGGACATTCTTCACACACGATTGTCTGATCCCAAACTAAGCAGAGCTTGTACTATGGACAACCAGATAACTGATATACTACATATACTACTTTTTTGTAAATACATACTTATATAGATAATTACACCCAGACTCAGGACAAACAGACATGTTCATGCACACAAATGTTTGTCCTGGATGGGAATCGAACCCACGACCTGCGGCGCGATAGGTAGTGTCTTAACCAACTGCGCCAACTGGCTTGTCAACGCTTAGACATGACATTTGGAGGGTGTGTTTTTTGAGAAGTACCGGCGTGTTCGTCGCGCGTCCGTTCCGCTTTGAAGACGTTCGCAAATTCAAATTCAAAAGTGTCTTTATTAAATGAACTCATTGCAAGTATTTTTAATCGTCCAATTTGTAAAAATAAAAAATATGTATATAAAAATAAACTATAGAAAATAAAGTAAAATATTAAAATTAACAATATGACAATAATAATAACAAAAATTATAATAACAATAAATAGCATGTGAAGCGAACAACTCATTGAAATGCGTTCTTGTCCTCTATAAAATCAGAAACTTTACAGTACCCTTTTTTGTACAACTTATCTTTAATTAGCTTTTAAAATTTTAACACGGACAATTCTTGAATTTCTTTGGGTACTTTGTTAAAGAAGCGTATACATTGCCCCTTAAAAGAATCCCTAACTTTGCTCAAACGAGTTACAGGTATAGCAAGTTTATCCTTATTTCTAGTGTTTAGACTATGACTATGCAAACCGCTTGTGTGTTAAGACCCTAACATAATAGGCTTTTAAAGAAACCGAACATCATATATCGTATTTAGAGCATCGTTCCCTTAACCAGTTATAATAACAATATTGGGTTACATCTCAAATATAATTCGATACAAGGAATATCATATTATTATATACAAATACAAATTACACACACACAATACACAATTTCAGTCTGAAACGTATACTGGTAACTGAAACGCTCGGGGGTATATCGAATTATTTACATAACATACCTAAATTATTGTTGTCGAGCTGGTACTGACATGTAATTTGGAACTTAATTCCATGTAATTTCAAGACACATTTTGTTTTAGCATTCAGAAAAATATGCGGTGAACACAAGTTACAAAATATATGTATAATATTACTCAACGAATTTTAATGCAGTTTTCAGCAATAGATAGACTGATTCAAGAGGAAGGTTTATATGTATAATACATACATATTATATTACATAAAAGCCGAGATAAGCCGTGCGAAGCCGGGGCGGATCGCTAGTATTGAATAATTTATCTTGATAGTTTATTATTAGAACTATTTTACATATAAAAATGTTGAACCGTACTCAAACAGAAATGAACATGAGATAGGCAAAAATGCGGTCCGTAATCGTTTATTAACCTAACAAATAGACAATGAGGAATACCAACAAGAAAATCTAATTAGTCCGTCAGTTAGATTATCAAAAAATATTGGATACGTATTTTTTTATTTTGATTCGAAAACAAAAAATAACGAAGATACAGTGCGTTAAAATTTTCCGGTCTGCAAAAAGTGTACTAAAAAGTAGTTGTACAATGACGTCACAAGCCCCAATCATGCACTTTGATGGGACTTATCTTTGTAATTTCTAATGGATTTGATAAAATAAAAAATACGTATCCAATATTTTTTGATAATCTAACTGACGGACTAATTAGATTTTTTTGTTGGTATTCCTCATTCACGAACAATAGGTATTAGTCATAAATACAACTAGAGATGAGGGCATTGATCGATATCCAAGGCAATACCATAAGAGTAATCTTATCTAAACTAATATTATAAAGAGGATATTTTTTTTTGCACTGAATAGGCTCCGAAACTACTGAACCGATTTGAAAAATTCTTTCACTAATAGGAAACTACATAATCCCCGAAGGTTATAGGCTACTTTATATCTCGGGAACGCGAGTGAAACCGCGAGGAACAGCTAGTTCTATATAAGTATACATACGTTGTGGTCGACAGTGGTGCGCGGCGATATTTAAAAAAGGACACTCACATCCACCCGGTGTTGACCCCTTTTGTAAATAGAATAAGCTGTCCCCCGCAGTTCAACCAGAATTCCCGGGATAAAAAGTACCCTATATGTTATCTACGTAAGTGCCAAGTTTCATCAAAATCCGTTCGTCTGAGTCTTTCAAATTTATAATAGTAAGTCAGATTTTTTTTTATGTCCGAAGATTGACAAGCAGGCAGGCGGTCGACCTGATGGTAAGTGATTACTGTTGCTCATCGCCATTTGCAATACTAGAGGTATTTAATACATTTATTAAATACTAGCTTCCTCCAGCGGCTTCACTCGCGTTCCCGAAGTATCTCATATTTTCCCGGGGTAAAAAGGTAGCCTATATGATATTCCGGGGTACGATCTATTTATGTGCCAAGTTTCATCCAAATCCGTTCATTATTTTTTACGTGAAAGAGCATTTTGTACCAGGGGCTGTCTCTCTACTACTCACGCGTTCCCGACCCTGTTAAAATGAACCCTATAGATACCACCTGTACCCTTTTGGGAAAACAATGGCGGTCCACATCCAAAACTAAAATAAAGTCAACAATCATATACTCGTATACATACACCCTCATATTTAGCTCGCGCTACCGTTCGTTCACATACGTCAGTTCCCTTTACTATTCCCGAGAGGAGTGTCAGTAGCCACCCACACTAACGTAGTTTTTAGGCTCAAATGGAGTGTTAAGCCTCGAAACCGGAGCCCGCTTGATTGCCCGCCTAACTGGCTCAAATTAGTTTAGACTAAAACGGTAGAATACGGATAAAGGCAAAATTCCCGGTGGAAAATTTTACGTCAATTGTATTATGTGTTTGAAAAACTCTCTGGGCTCAATTAGATAGCTGTATAACTGTCATGTTAGTCTGTGTGTTTATAGTAAGGTGGAATATAAGCTGATTTATTACTAAACTTATAAAAAAAAAATATGCTGATAACCAGTCTGGCGTTGCTGTCCGTATTTGGCCCAACAATTTTGTTGGCATATGGCTTTTGTTTATAACAAGTAGTTTCCGTTACGCTTTTATTATTTTTAAATGTTCTTTAAATTTCAACCTTGACAGAAAAATATAAGAATTATAATAATAACGTTTTTAAAGTCAATAAGGACAAGATTCGCCTGCAAAAGAGTTGCTTTTCACGACTTTCCTAGATTTTCATTTTCATTTTATTTGACAGCGCCGGCAGACTGGATAATAATTTTGACCAAACAAGATTGATGTTTTCTATGAAAAGATAGATTCCTTTTTCCTGATTTCATGGTTGGTCCTATAGTAAAAGTTGTTCATCATTATGAGTACAATAACTGGTCGAAGTCTCGAGTCTTCGAGGCCATACAAGTCGGTGGAACGCTACAGCATCTCAAGTGATTATAGTCTCAATTACAATGTTACAGAGTTTTTAATTGTAATGACAAAAATAAGTAATTTGACGTGTGTTAAGTTTTATTTTTATTTGTTCTTTAGTACTATTTTTTAATCTGTGGTCTACGCTTACGTTACGGGGTCTGGTGTCACTCATACCTGGTCTAATGAGGAATAACAACAAAAAAATCTAATTAGTCCGTCAGTTAGATTATCAAAAAATATTGGATACGTACTTTTTATTTTATCAAATCAATAAGAAATTACAAAGATAAGTCCCATCAAAGTGCAGGATTGTGGCTTGTGACGTCATTGTACAACTACTTTTTAGTACACTTTTTGCAGACCGGACAATTTTAACGCACTGTATCTTCGTTATTTTTTGTTTTCGGATCAAAATAAAAAATACGTATCCAATATTTTTTGATAATCTAACTGACGGACTAATTAGAATTTTTTTGTTGTTATTCCTCATTATGTAATTTGTTTAATCGTAGCAAAATCGTAGCACTCTCGTAGAAGCCTACGAGTACTTCGTAGATGCTACGTAGAAACGCATTAATAAAAGTGACGTTTGTAATACTAAAGAGGTATTGTATGTAAGCTAGATGGATTAAAAAGCTCTCGTGTCGTAAATATTAGCCAGCCGCATACACCGTTATAACTTGAAGGCTTTATTAGGAAATCAATTATTAAAAATAAATTATACTGTTTAGCAGAACATCAAAATCAAAAATCAAAATCAAAACTCATTTATTCAGTTTAGGCCCTAATAAGGCACTTATGAATGTCAAAAGTTTCAGTTTTACAATACTCTATTACCGGTTCGGAATACACTTGAACTGAGAAGACTCCGGCAAGAAACTCAGCAAGGCTTTTTTTTTGGTGGATCTTTTTTTTTTTTATTTATGTAATTACAGTTTTAAATATACATAAACTTCGTCGTATTAAGTACTCCATTTTTGTTTATATTATGTATATCCAAGTATGGAAGGTGGTAAGCACACTTAGTCTAGAAGGTAACTTTCAAGTCCAGCTGTCGGAACACACCGAAAGGTGCTTGGATTTTCAACTTGAGGGTGGTAGCCAGTTAGGCGGGGACTAGAAAGTACTCACCGTGCAAACTCGTGTCAGAATTCGAACCCACGACCCTTGTCTCGGTATTCGACGTCACTACCACAGAGCTATCATCGCCAGACATTTTATGACATTAAAAGTGGAACAATGTAGGATATAAACATACGTATCGTATTATTACGTATTACAGTTTATCGCGTCGTCCATCACATCATTATCTGTACAGTGTAAGAGCACACAATAATGGTCACCCCCACCTCACACATAGAGCCCCGACACAATACATTTTACGAGCGCAGTATTATATCTGCGCGTACTGTGTAGCAGATTTAAAACTCTGCTTTATGGTCTACTAGCGACCCGTCTCGTTTTCGCGGTGAGTAGACCGCTTGCCCGCTGATTTCTATCCGCGCCGCATGATTTTTTCCGACATCTTCAACAATAGTCATCATATTTAAGCCAATTTAAACAAGACCTTATTGAATTATACAAAACCTTCCTCATGAACTCTGTTTATTGATGAAAACCGCATCATAATACGTTGAATAGTTTTACAGATTATTGCGAAAAGACAGACAAACGCGGCGGGGGACTTTGTTTTATATATATAGTGAAATATTATATATGTTACGCTCATTGAGCGAAAAAATAGCTCACAACGCGTTATGGTCACAATAAAATATCCACATCGCGAAATTCGTGTTATGGCTCTAATGAAAACGCTCACGACGCGTTGTGGCAATCACAGAAAGACCACATAGCGAAATTCGTGGCGTGGCTGACATGCTATTCGACCACAACGCATTGTGGCAATGGAGAAAAGCTTTACTTATCTGATCATTGAAAAATCAACCCTAAGTTAAGTTTTTTGAGGCGATGATAGCTCAGTGGTAGTGACGTCGGATGCCGCGACGAAGGTCGTGGGTTCGAATCCTACAATGAGCTTGAGCTTTCAATGAAGGAAAACATCGTGAGGAAACCATAGCACGGTGGTAGGGTACTTTGTACCGTCTGGCTGGCTACCACCCTCAAGTTGAAAATCTGTCGCCAAGCACCTACCGGTGTGTTCCGGCAATTGCACTTGAGAGCCAGTAATTGCCTTCTCGGCATTATAACAGGTCGGCAACACATTGGAAATACCTCTGGTATTGCAAATGGCGATAGGCGACGGCAACCACATACCATCAGGTGGACCGCCTGCCTGCTTGTCAACTTTATGACATAAAAAAAAAAAAAAAGTTTTATATACATAAATGTGTCTACTACAAAGTAACACCCCATACAAGCTTCCAGCCTTTAGAATTCCATATGCAAAATAAAGATTAACGTCCACATAGGTCGGTTATCAGCACACACCGAGAGCCGGACGCTGCAGCCAGATAATGAGCACTCACCTTTATAACCTCCCATTAAAATTCACCACACAGTGTATATATACTAAGGTTAATCGCCTGTGTATTTTGGCACGCTGATCTGATTTAGATACATTTGTAATTATGCTGAACGCTGTATCGAAATTTTTGTTTCAATTAGCAATATAATTTGATGTCACTGTTATAGGTTATCAAAAGGCGATGGTTTGTGGAAAGTGTTATAACATGTATATTATATTTGATGTATATCTATCTATACAAATAATAAAGCTGAAGAGTTTTTTTGTTTGTTTGTTTGAATGCGCTAATGTCCGGAGTTACTGGTGCGATTAGAAATAAACTTTCACTGATAGGAAGCTACATTATTCTCGAAGGTTATAGGTTACTTTTTATCCCGAGACAGCGAGTGAAGCCACGGGCAACAGCTAGTTTATTATATTACTGAATTAAATTAAAGAAATATGAGCATATATTATTCTATCTCAATACCGAAACTTTATCAGGATTAATTGTAAGACTAAAAGAGTGATTTGACACATAAAGACATGTCTATTCACCGGGCGTCAGGCCACATTAAGCGGTTTGTGGTAGGATGTGGTAGCTTGGTAACCCGCACCGGTAATTAATTAGGAAGTAATTCACCCTCGGCCTCCTGCGACCTCCGTCAACGTAAGGGATCAACGTAAGTGTATAGGGGTTGAATTAATTGTGGGAAATGGAAAAATTGTATCAGAGCCCTTGTAAGTGGTCAGGTTGGGTGGAAAAGTGCCGGTCGAGGAAGGTGAAGTGTAATTTATTATGTAGATGACGTACGTCATATTTTATTTGTAAGGATTTGTCGTCGTAAGGATTTTGTTTTCATTTTAGGAACAATTAATTATAATAAAAGAGTAAAGCCTCCTTCAAAGACAATACAATTAATATAAGACCACCTTGGAGCTATAAAGAATTATTAAAGTCATAAGTCAGTCATAAGCAAAAAAGTTATGCGTGAACAAACATAAAAATACATTCAGACGAAATGAGAACCTCCTCCTTTTTTTGAAGAAGGTTAAACATAAATGAAAGCGTTAAAGAATTCATTAGAATGATGAACTTTTCCTAAAGGATAAGGCTATACCTGTGAACCAGGAGAAAAAGTTGACGCCAAATATTTGACGTCGTTTTCATTAAATTAGGTATAAATAGAATAGAAATCAATAAATATCTTGGGACATTCTTCACACATGGTTATCTGACTAAGCAGAGCTTGTACAATGGAAACCAGAAAACTGATATACTACATATACTACTTTTTTTTTTTTGTAAGTACATACTTATATAGATAATTACACCCAGACTCAGGACAAACAGACATGTTCATGCACACAAATGTTTGTCCTGGATGGGAATCAAACCCACGACCTGCGGCGCGATAGGTAGTGTCTTAACCAACTGCGCCAACTGGCCTGTCAACGCTTAGACATGACATTTGGAGGGTGTGTTTTTGAGAAGTACCGGCGTGTTCGTCGCGCGTCCGTTCCGCTTTGAAGACGTTCGCAAACCGCTTGTGTGTTAGGACCCTAACATAATAGGCTTTTAAAGAAACCGAACATCATATATTGTATTTAGAGCATCGTTCCCTTAACCAGTTTTTTTTTCATTATTTTTAGTATGTAAAGTACAAATGCCAAAATCTTAATATTTTAATCGAACAATACTTATTATATATTTTTTTTTATTTTGAAGTTATTATAAGTTCTAACTTGAGTACTTTCACCCGTAAAAGTATCTATCGCCCTGTATAGACTATTTGGCGTGTAAAATGTAGGTATTTTTTGTAATAAAATGAAAAATAGAATATTGTAGTAAATACAATTTACTTATATGTATCACAAGTTACGACGGCGCCGTATCTGCAATATAAAAGTTCGCTTGTACGTTACGACTCATAAAATAAAACTTTAACGTTCCTCGAGCTTTTAGACTGAACTCAAATCACTATTTTAAAACTCAACCTAAAACGTAATATTTAAATACTCTTTCCCATATTTTCATTGTTATAGTATGACACAACTTAGATGAAGCATCGGCAAAATTCGGAAAATCGATCGTTCTCGAAAAGAGTGCGCCTACAACATTACTCATGTGTTAAAAAATGATCGGCGAAAATGATCTTGTTGAACGTTGAATGGCGCGATAATGAATGATTTTTATTAGTTGTGTAAATTGGAATTGAAGTGGACGAAAACGATTTGCCGATGCTACATCTAAGTTGTGTCATACTGTACTAAAATAACTATTTGTGGTGCGGTCACCTCATGAAGTCTATTAAAAAGGGGCTTTTTAAACCATCATATCTCCTATATAAATACTTATTTTCAATGAAAAATTATACGTATGAAATTTTCAAGTCCTTTCTGCAGCTTTTGACGGAACTCAAAACATATTTGGTCGTGGGTCTAGGTCGTGGGTTCGATTCCCATCCAGGACTAACTTTTGTGTGCATGAACATGTCTGTTTGTCCTGAGTCTGGGTTGCAATGCCCTTACAGGGTTCATATTTGGGACTAAATAAATTTATTAATGTAACACCTTGGAATGTACCATCAACAAAGTGGAAGCATGATCTGGGTGTAATTATCTATATAAGTATGTATTTACAAAAAAAAAGTAGTATATCAGTTATCTGGTTTCCATAGTACAAGCTCTGCTTAGTTTGGGATCAGATAACCGTGTGTGAAAAAATGTCCCAGGATATTTATTATTTGAATATACTTAGATGGATAAAAAAATCATTAAATATACGCTTGATTCACTTTGAAAGCCAGTGTTTTTTTTAAATTTCTATTTAGTTTCTTTGGTTGTGTTTGACCTGTATGTGTCTACGTCCGTCTCCATCCGTTCCCTCGTAACTACTGAAGCGCTGAACCGATTTTGATAAATAATATGTCGGTAGATTCGTCATTATTGCTCGAGTGTCACTGGTTACATTAACATAATAAAAATATCTAAAAAGTGAATTGTTGGGGCTAAAAAACAATATATTTTTCTCCCAAGCCTATCGAGTGGACTAATGGGTTTTAAAAGGTGATTACAAAAATATTGTATACCAACCACAGAATAAATAATATAGGAATACCAACTATACCTATGTATAAATGATAAAAAAAATCAATCCCGAACTTAAGATCCCGATATTTTTTCTTAAGGCAGTTATGCCATGTCTGTAATTTAGGTTCTTGTGCAGGGTACTCACACTTCGATAGCTTTGTTCCAATTGATGACGTAACCACTGAGGGCGAAGGTCTCAATATTGACGACATGGACGTTGCCCCGCTCCGTGCCCACGTGGACCCACTTCGACTGCAGCGGCAGGTGCAGGCATGTGATCCTGGGGACAAGACAAAGTATTATATTAAAATAACTAAACAATTTTATTCATATAAACAACTGGAGATAACAAAAATAGACCCTGGACACAGGACCTCAATGATTAAAAAGGAACAGGTGTTAAGAGATTAATTAATAACTATATATAAAAAAAATTAAGAAACCCCCGAAACTCACTAGAAAATTGGTCATAACTTCCAAACGGCTGATCGGATTATCTTGAAACATAGCTAACACTCTCTATTAAGACACCTTTCAAACAAAAAAAACTAAATCAAAATTAGTCCATCCATTCAGGAGCTATGAGGCTAAAGATTTGTCCGCGTACGAGTGCCGTAGCCACCTCTGGCTAGCACCTTTGTGTCCTTTCAAAAAAAAAAAGAGGCTAAAGATGGACACACAGACAGACACGTCAATCAAGCTTATAACCTCGTCGTTTTTGCGACGGGGGTTAAAAAGAAAAACTTGTATCCAAACGAGCGCTTTAGGAGTCAAAATCAAAATCAAAATCAAAAACTCATTTATTCAGTTTAGGCCCTAATAAGGCACTTATGAATGTCAACAGTTACAATTTTTAGACTCTACTACCGGTTCGGAATACACTTGAACTGAGTGGTATATGATATTTTTTTTTTATTATGTATAGGCCTGTGTTTGTGATGATGTGGCCGATGGTGGTAAGCACACAAAGCCTAGAAAGGAACTGGCTAATAATAAAGATGATGACTGGGTAATAATTAATTCTGTTTAGTCCGTCAGTTAGGTTATCAAAAAATATTGGATACGTATTTTTTATTTTATCAAATCACTAAAAAAATACATCTTGTGACGTCATCTCTATGTGAAAAAGTGTACTAAAACGTGACGTCACGTGAAATTTTAACGCACTGTATCTTCGTTATTTTTTGTTTTCAGAACTAAAGAAAAAACATGTGTCCAATATTTTTTGATATTTTGATCTAACTGACGAACAAATTAGATTTTTTTAGTCATCGTCCCTATAGCAGCTATCGGAAAACCCCTGTAGGTGTTTGGCAACTTGAGGGTGGTAGCCAGCCAGGAGGGTACTACAAAGTACCCTACCGTGCAAAATCTTGTGTCAGGGACGCCATAACAACACTAATACAATAGGGATGATGACTGGGTAAAAAATAATTAATTCTATTTAGTCCGTCAGTTAGGTTATCAAAAAATATTGGATACGTATTTTTTATTTTATCATATCAATAAAAACTTACAAAGATAGGTCGCATCAAAGTTCAGGAGTGGGGGTTTGTGACGTCACTTCTCTGTAAAAAGTGTACTAAAACGTGACGTCACGCGATATTTATACGCACTGTATCTTCGTTATTTTTTGTTTTCAGAACTAAAGAAAAAACATGTGTCCAATATTTTTTGGTAATCTAACTGACGGACAAATTTTTTTTTTAGTCATCACCCCTATTATACGTTCAACATAAATTCTAAACTAGACATTTAATGCATCGCCGTTATATATCGTAAGGAAATACATCAAATGCTTAAAAAGCTTTTACCATATCTTATACCATGACACTGACTATAAACTTGGAATCCTCACGGTGAGTAGTTTTACAAATGAATTAGCACCGTCTTGGCAATATCCATAAAAATCAAAATCGTAAGTCCTTGTATCTTTTTTTGAGATTAGCTTGTTTTTAAACGACTTCAAAAAAGGGAAGGTTATCAGTTTGTCGGAATCTTTTTTTTTTTATGTATGTTCCCCGACTACTCGAAGACACCTGGATCGATTTGGAAGATTTTTTGTTTGAAAGGGTATACTTCACCGGTGGTCCCATGGTCACTCTTCAAATTTTATTTTTCTCCGGAGTTACTGTTCCGATTTGAAAAATGATTTCACTAAAAGAAAGCTATATTACCCCCGAAGGTAAGAGGCTACTTTTTATCACTGGAATGCGAGTAAAACCGCGGGGAACAGCTAGTAATAAGATAAAGACAATATTTCGGAACCAAGTCACCAAAAAAATTACAACTACTTAAACTATGCAACTATTTAAATTAAATTACACGCGTGCCAAACCGGAGCGAGTCG
This sequence comes from Tethea ocularis, assembly GCA_963555595.1. Classification (NCBI taxonomy): domain Eukaryota; kingdom Metazoa; phylum Arthropoda; class Insecta; order Lepidoptera; family Drepanidae; genus Tethea; species Tethea ocularis. Next base: position 388,596 of record OY741968.1, read on the forward strand.
CTAGTCTATATAAACCACATAGCATCGTTGCCACAGCCAACCGACAGCCCTCACAGAGCGTCCTCAATAGACCCGATAGTGTTTACACAGCGTATTGTAAACAGCTCTCTCAGCGCTCGGCTTTTGTGTTGTACCTTACGTACTACATTATGTAGGTGTTGGTACGCGTGTCGGGTTGTGTGCGGTATCGAGCCGGAATTGTATTTGCTGTAACGGTGATGGAGAGGTATCTGATGCCAAAATATAGCCTCCCGATACCTATTGTAGGTATGTTTCCTTTCTATAAATATAATATTAGGTTTGAAACTTGTGTGACAATTATTTTAAGTTATGTATTTAAATCTCGTTAATGGGCCCACAATTTTTTGGGTTCCGTATTTGAAAATGAAAAAACGGAACCTTTATAGGATTACTTTGTCGTCCGTCCGTCTGTCTGTCAAGACCCTTTTACTTAGGAACGCGTGGAGGTATCAAGCTGAAATTCATATCAAATACTCAGGTTTACTGTCCCTAGGAGCTGCAAAAAAATCAAACTTCTAAGCCAACGCAATCAAAAGATACAGCCGTTTATGCTGCAAATTTTCGACACTCGCAAGGGAATCAAAACCTACAGGATGCTTCGCTTGAACTCAGAATCTTGTAATTTGGTACGAAGCAACGTCTTATAGCACAGATAAAGGAAAAATTGCGAAAAGCATACATTTACAGTTACATCACATAATGTACGGAACCCTGGGTGCGCTATTCCAACTCGCACTTGGCCGGTTTTTTAAGAAAAAAACATTAAAAATATATTTTTTGTTTTTTGTTTTGCAGTAACTGCTAACTGAATTATTACGTAAGTAAATTACCTACAATACGACTTATAATCAATTACGGAGCATTCTCTATGTAATATTACGAAATAACATAAATATAACACTTCGCAATTTCCTCAAATTATGGTGAAAATGTGGGAGATAAATATAAATGGCCGCCATATTAGATTCTCACCCGCTACGGAGATTAATAATATAACGCGCTACACCGCTACACGTGCTACGAGAACTCTACGCTCGTAGCCTCGTAGCAAAACGTGACCATTATTAAATACTAGCTGTTCCCCGCGGTTTCACTCACGTTCTCGAGATAAAAAGTAGCCTATAACCTTTGAGGATAATGTAGCTTCTTATTAGTGAAAGAATTTTTCAAATCGGACCAGTAACTCCGGAGATTAGCGCGTTCAAACAAACAAACTCTTCAGCTTTATTATTAGTATAGATAGATGATTTGTTTTTTTTTTAAGAGGAGGCAATCTGCGTATGTCTCCATCCCTTACTAAACTGACGGGGACAAGCGAGAGAGGAGACACGTAATTTTAGTAAAAAATATGGTTTTATGTTACATAAAAATAAACTAAGCCTTTTTTTTAAAGTAAGAAAACTGTTCCCTTTCTAATGGATTTCAGAATTTATGTTAATATTTTTCAAGTTATTTGGATGGCCCAAATAAGAGAAGAATGCATTCTTAGTGTTAAAAAGGGGCTTATTCACGATTTTTTTCTTACGTTACTAAAAAAACTATTCCCCGTCACATATTCTCTAGTTTAACATATATTTTTTCCAAATCTCTTGGAAGAAAAAATACAAATAAAACGCATTTTAGAATCAACATTTAACGTATAGCATCGCCTTAAGTGTTTTTGGCAAATAAATTTCTGCTACGGAATCGAAGAGAAACATGCTAGTGCTACGAAAGGTCTAAGTTAATATTGTCATTTTGGATGAAAGGGAAAACTACAAAATACATAGAATACACTTGCTACACATATTCTAGAAAGACCTTTATAAGTACTCTTATTACATTTCCATCGATAACATGTTTATATATGTATAATTATAGACTACACAACATAATTTCAACATGCATTCTGTGACAATAACATCGAAGTAAACTACAGGGTAATGCAACATTCAGATAACCTGCCCAATCAATCGACTGACCAAATTTCATGACCCGTCCCATGTATCGTCATATAAAGAAGAAGACACATTTTAATTAATGAAATATTTACTTTTTTCAACTTTATCCACTGTTTCAGTCTCACTGAATAGTATACACAATGTAGAAACAGCCTATAAGCCTGTTGACCACCACCTCGTGTTTTCAGACAATCACTTTTTATGGATACAACTTTAAAAATTACCGATTTCTTTTTTTTTATTGCGAATACTTCAGAAACCTTTCTTAGTGTGCGTTTTCACTTCTCAAACAACCAACACAACCTCCAAATATTTCTGTACGTCCAGTGAATTTGGCTGTACTTTGTCTGTCTGTCAGTCAGCAACTCAGGCCAAAAGATATGACAGATTCAAGTAACATATCACGAAAGTAGATTGTATCTAGGAGTCACAGGGTACTTTGAGGTTTAAGGGGAAACCGACTATGTTGCTCTAAAATTAGAGACCAAATTACAGTGGAACGGGTCGTGCGGTCGACACTAAACACGTGTACGAGGTTACAGGCAGACGACATCAAACTAACACCGACTCACCCCTTGATTTCGTCTGTTGATAGTGATAGTTTGACGTGATATCTGGAACAAGTCGCAAAACGTACCCTAAACCACAGTACAGCAACGTCTTGCAGTAGTCCAACAATGTTACTTTTTGTATACCAGATAACTGATACACCCCAAAGATTTCAAGTTAAAAATATAATATAAGTACTAAATATTATTTTATTATTACGACGGTATAGTCGTTTTAAAATTACTCTTTTTTTTTCAAAAGTAAACTTAATTACTGTGTGATTAGTTATGTCACAAAACAACATGGCATAAAAATTCAAACAAATCTCAAAAATATTAAATTATGTAATTAACCAAACTACCTACATAAACTAAGGTAAGAATATAAGCGTCTATGGTTCCCCCAAAAATCAATGGACTTGAGCGTAAAAATCTGGATAAACGAGCATTTTCGGCATCATCATCGTCCTTTATGGGATTTCTTTTGGTCACTTGACCCGTCCAGTGGCAAAACGCAATTCCATTTATAGAATTAACTCAAAACAAGAATTCATAGTTGGCCTTTTAATCTGATTCATCAAGACATAACTAATGTACATAATTTTGAAATGATTTATTAACATTTGCAATTAGTTACAAAACTAATTTATTCACTTTGATCCCTGAGAAGGCACTAATGAACGTTACAGACAACTTTAATAGTATTTGAAATTCAATTTATTCAATTTAAAGTCAATCTCAACATTGTGTCTGAATATAAATTAATTCTACGCTTTGAGACATGATTATGATTAATGTACATTAATATTATAATGACGTTAGACTACTGTAAGACATGATTATACTGTGCCTAATTTATTACATTAAAATTTAATTAAAAAAATAGAAAAATTCTAAAATTTGTTCTAAATCATATGTATAAGAATATTTTACACAAAAACTTAAGAAAGAAAAGATTTGATATATTTACAACATACCTCTCCAGCACAAAAAGGTTTTGATGAAAAGCTCGTAACAAAATCGCTTTTTGCTTAAAAATGGACAAAATTTAAAGGGGTTCAGTTCAGATCTACATAAATACAATATAGGTTACAATATACGAGTACTATAGGTAGGTACCAGTGACGAAGGGTCCATACAAGCCGATTCCCATCGGCTTACCTTTTAGAAATCCCAGCCCCACGGATTCATTATTTCAAAGTACCTAGGTTAGGAACCTACTTAAATGTTACGAAAAAAAAAATCGCTTGCGCGCAGTATAGCAAAATTCTTCCGTACAAACATTCGAGTTTAATTATTACAGATTAATTATAAAATTATCGGTGTTTTTCGAACGGCTTACCCTCGCCACTGGTAGGTACAGAGATATAACACGGCGCAGCGGTTATAAGCTGGGGTTGTATCCAGTTATTAGTAAAGCAATGGTTTCCCGATATAACCGATGGGCTCGCGTTGAGCTGATAGCGCTAGTCGTCTTGTTATGCCGACCGTACATTATGTTGTGTGTGGTGCAAGTCATATACTCTGCACTGAATCTAGAACCCTTATAAATTCATCAATCAAAACTCATTTATTCAGTTTAGGCCCTAATAAGGCACTTATGAATGTCAACAGTTACAGTTTTACAATAGATTCTACTACCGGTTCGGTTACACTTGAACTGAGAAGACTCAGGCAAGGAACTCAGCAAGGCTTCTTTTTTTTGGTGGATCTTTAATATATTTCAATAAATTATATCCTCGAATATCATCCATATCCATACTAATCCAAAAATGAAAGTAACTCTGTTTGTTTGTTACCTTTTCACGCCTAATCTACTGAACCGATCGCGAATTAGGCACGCAGATAGTCTATGATATGGGGAAGGACATAGGCTACTTTTTGTCCTCGGAACGCGAGTGAAACCGCGGGGGACAGGTGTAGTATGAGATAATTTTTATCCAGGCATAACTTTAGATCCCTCGTGAACGCGATAAAAACTAGTCCTAATATTATAAATTTTGTGATGATGTATTGATGTTTGTTACTGTTTCACGTAAAAACTACTGAAGGGATTTGGATGATAATTTACATATACATAGATCATAATCTGGAATATAAGGCTACTTTTTAATCTCGGGAAAACAAAAGATCCTCAGGAACGCGGGTGAGACCGCGGGGTGGAAGCTAGTGTTCAATAAAAAAACCAAATAAACTCCCGTCACAATTCCCGCTTCCATTTCATTGCTTATCCCCCCCCAAAAGACAGCGGGCCTAATAATGTCGGCGATTAATTCCGACTGACCGCGTGTCATGTCCGACGAACACGAACACAATTAATGCTGAACTTGCGCCCACCTAGCCTGGATTTGGGCCTGACCTTAGTTACATTGTAGTCTTCGTTATTTACTTGTTCTCAGATTATTCTCAATCTGAGAACTCAATTTGTCTGAGATTGATGGGATATAATCTAGTATAAGAGTTATCGGTAATTTGGTTTAGAAATTATTTTCACTCTGTCTAGTGGCTAGTTTTGGACAGGTACCTATATCGGAAAATGCCATAACATAGACTAAACAATAATGTAAAAGTATGTTTTTTGTTACGAATTTGCCTATAATACCTAATATATACCTATTTAAGCGTATATGAAGATATTTTTAAGGCAAAATTAGCTCCCAAGGATTTTTAGACAATTTTCACTTTTCATACGCGAAACAAGAAACAAGAAAAAATATTAAAAATATCTAAATCGTTTTTTTAAATAATATCTATGTGCCCAGTTTCATTTTAACCCGTTCAGCCGTTACGCAAGTGGTAACAAACATACACACACAATAGAAAACTGAAAGTGAACGCCGAAACTTCAAGTACCTATTCTGTTATGTCAGAATCAATACACCAAGATATAGATAGAACGTCTAAAGTTTCCTTTTCACAAAGAGCAAGTTACTCAAGGAAACGGTGATAGCAGGGTGTCATTCAATCGCCAGGTTACAGAATCAATTTCTATTTACTTAACAAGGTGCGAAATGGGTATTTCAAAGCAAAGCGCCGTGGTTGCCATGGCGACGGCTTTTGTCTCCCATTAATTAATCTCCCCAGTTTAGAGGGGCCGGGGCCCGGGGAACCCGAGCCGAGTGATGAATTAAACACAGCGATAATAACGACGTTTACAGACAATGTTGTTATGATTTATTACAAATAGAGTTCATTTTGTGCTCGGAATATTTAAAGTGGAAAGTGTAGGGTTTATTTTGTAAAAAATAATGTGTTATTTTTTTTTACAGCAACCTGATTTGAAGTTACACGACTCTTCGAAATAATAAGAACCAAGCTTTTAAATATAGAAGAAGAATGTTTTCAGTGTATGTATGTCAACATGTATGTTTGTTTTTGCTCGTAAGTTTGTCAGTTTCCTCATTCCAACAAAAGTAACTATTAACTACAAGAACATATTTCAAGGTGTATTGTAAGAATCGTTATGTCATACTGGCGCCATAAACTATTGAACCGATCGCGATGAAATTTAGCACGCAATTTAGCAAATTTACTTTTTACCCTGGAAACGCGGGTGAAACCGCGTAATATTACTATTTAAAGAAAGTAGTCGTGAAATGAAAATGTTCTCATGATAATTCAGTAGAATTGCAGCCTATCCTACCGACTTCTGAAAATGTGATCTGAAGATAATAAAACAGGTACCACGCTACGTTTACAGCACAATAATTTCCATTTTAAAATTTCCTACAGACCCTGCAAATAACAATAAAGATACGGCGAAAGAAAATTAAAAGTGTTCATTTAAATTCCAGTCACGGCACCGAACCCAATCAGGCTCGTTTAAGACGTTCCCGGTCAGACCCGGCGCCGGATAATGAGCTATTTGTATACAAACTACCGGAATTCAACCGGACGCAGCCGGATGGCGATGTTAATGGTTTAACTGCCACTATACATGCGATTTCATCTTCATCAATACTCAGTGGAGCTTGAGTTTTAAAACTCACTTTAGATGTTGGTACCAAAATCAAAAAGCTTTCAGTGTTTCTATTATTTTCTATTGCTTGGGTTTTCAGGATACTTCAAGAAATATTATCAATACTAATAATAAAGGTGAAGAGTTTGTTTGAATGCGCTAATCTCCGGAGTTACTGGTCCGATTTCAAAAATTCTTTTACTAATAGGAAGCTACATTATCCCCGAAGATTATAGGCTACTTTTTATCTCGGGAACGTGAGTGAAGCCGGGGGTAACGGCTGTGAAGGGGGCGATTTTTATATCATTTCGACACATACATATAGCTAATTGCAGTGTTCATAAAAAACCTGGAGAACAATACGCAGATGGTGGGCAAACTCGTAAAATTAACCAAAACAGAGCAGGGGTCGTGAAATATTGCGTGGAGACAGAACATAAAAGTGAGTGTAATGGTGATACACCGCTCCGGGTACGCCGTTCACCAAAAGCGACAATCGTAATGCAGCAAGCGAAGCAGGTTGGTTCTAAGTTTTTCACGTAATTTTTTTTTTATCTATATAGGGTATACTTTTAAGAGCAAAAAGAAAGGTATATGACGAGGACATCTAATAAAATTCAGCCCCTAAGGAGGTAAAATTGGATATCCCGGGTGGAACCGCGGGGAATTATAATCTATACTAATGAGAGAGAAATTCAATCTTAGTTTTAAAAAGGGGCATATTCAAGATTTGTTTCTGATGTTACTAATGAAAAATTCAATTTTTTTAAAAAGCTATTCCTCGTCACATATTCTCTAGTTTAACATATATTTTTTACAAATCTCTTGCCACAAAGAAAGCCGAGAAAAACTTAATCTAGAATCATCATTTCTCGGATATATCACCTTAAATATTGAGCTATAAGTAGCGATAACGTATTATGTTTATGACCACTGTACACCGTACACCATTCCGGATCCGGGGCCACCGCCTGCATATGCATTGATACATGTAACTATCATAAGAACCAAGTAGATTCTTTCTTTGGTCCATGATCATAAGAGTCCCCACTCAGTCTCGTACCGTTCAAGCGGCCCGAGCTGCCTACAGTAATCCGACCGCCCCCAATTAGTCGTAACTCGTACAAAGTCCTCCCCTTCCCCCGGTAACGCCCTGAGCCGAGGTACGTACCCCACTCGGGGGTGCCCTCAGGCGTGGTTACCTAAATGTTACCCGGCTGAGAGCTCTCTGCGCTCGCCGATTGTCCGGTAAGGTTGGAGCAGCCATCAGAGGCTACCAACTTTAGTCCTTTCAAAAAAAAAAAAAATCATAAGAGTCATAAATTGCAATTTATTCATTATACACACAAGATTGATAATTCATTCAAGAACATAAATTTTAGAAAAAAAAAATTACTGCATTTTATTTTCATAAGGACTCTAATTTATTCTAGTATTAAACAAAATATTTCAATCAAGCTAATTACGGCTTTTAGTATGTTAACATTAGGTTTGAATAACAATGCAGACAATCATCTGCATTTTAATGTTCTAATTAATGAAGGGAATTTCAAATAAATGTTAATTCTCTACATAAATATGCATAATTGCCGTTTTTAATTTATGAAAATTGAGTATTCTATGAATATATTTCATGCAACGTTGAGAAAATACAATTTGGAACCTTTTGTTTTCATCTCTCTTGCTTTTTCTTAATCACTATAGAGGAGACAGTGAAAACATGAATTTGTACGGTTTCTTATTTACATGGATTATTTCTATTGAAAGCATGTATACTTAATTTAATAATGATAAAAAAAGAACAATTAAGTGATTCTCATAATTATCATCCATTATTCGTATATTCCATTAATATTATTAACAGTATTTAAAACACACAGCAACACCGCTTAGTTTCTTTGCATTTATGTCGTGTCTTGTTCGGGGGACAAAGGTCTATATCCAGTCTGGCGTCGCTGTCTGTATTTGGCCCAACAATTTTGTTGTCATTTGGCTTTTGTTTACAACAAGTAGTTTCCGTTACGCTTTTATTATTTTTAAATGTTATTTAAATTTCAACCTTGACAGGAAAATATAAGAATTATAATAATAACGTGTTTAAAGTTAATAAGGACAAGATTCGCATGCAAAAGAGTTGCTTTTCACGACTTTCCTAGATTTTCATTTTCATTTTATTTTTCACTGCGACAGCCACGCCAGACTGGATAAGTATGTCGCAGTGAAATTGAAATAGCTGATATATAACTACGAGTATATAAATCAATAGTGCCTTTGTATCTGTTTTGTCTTTTCTCTTTACTTGTCTGTGTGTGTACATAAATAAATAAAATAAATATATAATTACAATAATAGTTATATAAATAAAATAATAGTTATATTAATGGCCAGATAAACAGTATCTAGCTGTTTAAATAAATTTCAAATTAGATCTTTGTGTAGATCTGAGGTTAACCTAGCGATTGAAAAATCGGGCTTGAATGAAAATCGATTTGTACCGAGACATAGCAAAGTCCCACTAATTTCTGTCACCGCGACATATATATCTACACTCTATTCAGTTTCTATCAACTATGTTACAATTAACGCCCTTGTAGGAAACGCGTCTCAACTACTAATATAAATCTAAAAGCAAATATAAATCTAAAAAAAATCATCAGCTTACCTTTCTCTTTGAAATTTGAGTGACTGCAGCCGCTGCGGCAACTTCTGGCGGAAGGTCCATAGGTGGAGCTGGTCATCCGCGGTGGCTGTGACCACGGCGCCCTCGTTGATGAGGAACTTGGCGTGCAGCACAGCCTCGCCGGCCTCGTGCCGGACATGTGCGTCTACGCCAGGACCGCCCAGTCTGAGTCGCGTTGAGGAAATGATTCTTTGATAGTTGTTAGAGTTTATTAATGTACCAAACTGGTAAAGCAATAATGTTTTTGTAAATACTTTTATGAAGCTCATGTGATAAAACCATTTAATTGTGACAGTTCACCTAATAGTAAGCGTTGACCACCTGGACATTTGCAATACCCATGAATCGATCAACCGCAAACCGCAATACAATAAAGAACGACAATGTCTTACAAAATTTTACAAAAAATTTACCAAGCAATGAACAGTTAGGTGCTTCTAAAAGTTCATTGAAAAAATACGAGAAAATCAAATAGTATTGGATGTTATGATGCTATAGGCTGTACCTATATACTTATAAGATACTTCTATTAATTTATAAATCTAAGTAAAAAAAAATTCCATAAACATCTTTTATTTCCCACAAACACCATTCAGCCACTCAGCTGTCAAAAACAACATACGAAATAAGCTTCCCAACATAATCACATAAGCTGTCTGCGCACTTGAATCACGATCCATTACGTCAGCGCCATGCTTACATACGCGCTACAATACGGTACGTTTCAGGAGTACGTGTGTTGCTAGTGTATTACATAAGGGTAAACCTTCGGTTCGGGCGTTAAATTCAAATTTTATCACGTTTTTTGCTAATTGCAGCTCAGTTATAGGTCTTAAATTATCAACATGTTATTTGCGACTATGAAATGAAAACATGAAAATGTTACTAAAATACCTTGGAGGAATGTGTTGATGATTTCTTTTGTTATTAATCAGTAAATATACTACCATTATTATCGCAAATAACATGTTGATAACTTACGACCTATAACTGAGCTGCAATTAGCAAAAAACGTGATAAAATTTGAATTTAACGCCCCAACCGAAGGCTCCACCTTAAGTTTGCAACGCTACCTACATTACTAGTGCTCTTCGATGAACATGTGTTGCAGTTATTACGCTAATGCAACTTGCGAGTGCAGTAGGGTTGTCGCTTCCCACTATTTTATGATCTTTTACTAATGAATATTGCGTTTGGTGAAATTAAGAGAAATATTGTATTACCTATGAATGTTAGGAAGGTTCAAGTAGACTAAGTAGGTATGTGAAAATAGTAGTTTATGATACTGTTGCATAATAGGGGTTATTAACTACGAGTGTGAGTTTAAGTACCGAGCCGTAGGCGAGGTTCTTAATAGTATCACACGAGTTTTTAATACCTAATTATGTGCAGTATCATACAGTACTTTATCTAAACTCATATAAATAATGTCATTTTAAAAAAAAAAAAATCTACCAACTTTGCAAAAAAAAAAAAAAAATGCTATTTTTGTGACATGTTTGGTCAAAATTATATGTGTAGGCAAAAACAATAAAATATAATAATATACTTAATCAAATCCGTGTTGCCAACTCCCAAAAATTCTTACCTCTAAAGTTCAAGTTACAAAATTTCTGACATTGATACTGATTGATTATACTATTGATAGGTCCAAAGTGTACTTTAATAGAAAAAAAGTTATTTTATAGCATTATCTTGGGAACAACAACTGTACTATAATGAATCATTATACACGGGTGTGCCTAAAGTGGCTCATTAAAGTACTGATTTTGATTTCATAATAAGAACATTACGATATGAGAGTAGATAAAAGAGTATAAATGATACCTATAGTTTCAGTCATAGTGAAGTCGTTTTTATTTAAGAAATTATATGACAAAATAGTTTAATTTAAAATATCTCTAAACAATATAAAAAAGCTTATGTCTGCATCTGTCTGTTCCTCCGCTTAGTTCTAAATCACGCAACGGATTTTGATGTGGTTTTCACTAATAGAGAGCGACAAATGAGATAATTTTGAACACAATCATAAAAAAGTTCTTTAAATTAACAGCTACTGTGACCCAAATAATATATAAACTTGATAAAGTGAGTACAATTCAATTTCGTAATTTTACTAAGATAGTTTTTGATCGATGTTACGTTAAAGCTTCAAGAACACTAACGTAACATAGGTAAATAAAAACTGAACGTTCATCAACTTGTCTGCTTCCGCCACTTGCGTGCGAATTCACCCGCATTCCCGAGGGATCTTATGTTTTCCCGGGATAAAAATTATTCTATGTGTTAATCCAGGTTATAAACTATCTGTGTTCCAAATTTTATCCAAATCCGTTCAGTAGTTTTTGCGTGAAAGAGTAACAAACATACATCCGTACTTACAAACTTTCGCATTTGTAATATTAGTAGAATTTAGAAAGGAATGCCCAACAACCCTGCTCGACTGGGTATCACAGAACGTAGCGGCAACGTTTTGTTCTCTCGAAGAAGACATGTCATGACAGCAGCCGACGTCGACTAGCTTTGAGCCATCACCATAATGTTATGGTTAGACCAGACAACTTGTTTCTGTTTCTTATGATATTTAATAGCATGTTGATATTGTTATATTGCTATTTCTTAATTAATTTTAGATGAGGCGATTATAGCTAGTAGTCACGTCGAATGCCGAGAGGAAGGTCGCGGGTTCGATACTTACAATGAGCTTTCGGTGAAGGAAAACATTGCACGGTGGTAGGGTGATTTGAAGTACCCGCCTGGCTGGACCCTCAAGTTGAAAATCTGTCAAGCACCTACAGGTGTGTTCCGACAACTGCACTTGAGAGCTAGTTCCCTTCCAGGCTTTGTGTGCTTACCACCATCAGCCACATCATCACTGACCCCGGTAAGATTGTGGTCAAACAAAGGCCTATACTAAGGTTCATATATGGCGGAGTAATCGCTTAACAACCATACAACAAAAATACAGTCGAATTGAGAACCTCCTCCTTTTTAACGTCGGTTAAAAACAGAATGCATAGTTAATAACGTTTTAATTAATTTTAGTGCAACAGTGGTGCCGATTGTGTTGTTTACGAACTTAACTAATATTAGACAAGTCACCTCTGTTTCATGTTAACCTTATTGACCTTTAAAAGATAGAATATTTTTAATGCTGTCAGTTTAATCCATGCCGTCGTAATGTACGGGTAAATAGTCGTAACCAATAAAGATCGCGCTTAAATTCACGTTGAAATATGTGATCGGACTAAACTGACAGGACTAAAATATCTTGCATCCCTTTCTTACATTTACTATTACAATGAGATATAGTGAGATTAAATTTATTTAATTCGTATACAACAGAATCGGCACCAATAACGTTTACATTAATTTTAGTGCAACAGTGTGAACCAGGAGAGAATGTATAAATACCAACTTTAAATGAAAGCAAAGCAAACTTATATGAAAATTAGTCTGAGCAAACATTAACAACTTAATCCGTCTGACGTCACGGTGGCCATGTTTGTTCGTGCACTCAAATTGAATTAGATTACTAATGGCCAAACATTTTGACAAACTTTTGTATCAGATTTTTTGTTTCATTTCGTTTTGCTTTAGCCACTTTTTTAATGTCAGAAGGTTTACAAGCAGACAGGCGGTCCACCTGATGGTAAGTGGTTACCGTCGCCATTCGCCATTTGCAATACCAGAGGTATTTGCTAATGTGTCGCCAACTGTCGAAGGCAACTGGCTATCATGTGCAATTGTCGGAACACACCGGTAGGTGCTTGGCGACAGATATTCAACTTGAGGGTGGTACCCAGCAAGACGGGTACTTCATCAGATGTTTAGAAATAAACTAAGTACTTTTGGGTTCAGGTTGTACCAAGTAACCTATTAATCATTATTACATATGAAGCTTCAGTTTTTACGACTATATCCAGTTTTTTTTAACTTATTGTATTAATTCCAACATTTGATTTACAAAATTTTATCTTATTAACGGCAAGACATGTGATATTTTATGTTGCAAGTTACGAAGTGGCCTTAATTAGAGGTGTTTGAAGTGGGATCATCAAATAACATAATACATGGCAAGCGCCCCCTTTGCGGCGTAATTACGACTCGCAAAGTTTGTACTGTAATGCTAGAGTAAACAGTTATATCTTATGTTAAAGCGTGTACTTTTACTGTCGGTAGGTACCATATTTCCATGACATCTCTACTACATGAGGCTACTTTTTATCCCAGGAACGCGAGTGAAACCGCGGGGAACAGCTAGAAGTAAAATAAACTACAATCTTTCCACACGATAAAGCTAGAGATTATTTAAACACATCAATATGACAACAGATAGACGAAATACTTATTTTATTATTAAATATATTTAATTTATAATGAATATACCTTTATATTCGCGTCTAAATTCGCGAGCGCAAGACCGGCCATCGTGGAGATCCTTGGGGGAGGCTTTTGTCCAGCAGTGGACGTATTTTTGCTGACATGATGATGATGATGATTAGTTTGTAAGAGAGGTGACAATATTAAAAATCGTTTATTTTTTTAGAGAATCGGCACCATTTTCGTAACAGGTCAGTCAGTCCCAAAGAAAACACCGAAGCTAACTAAGAACGATAAGCCCACGCGTTCTACCTAATGAAAAAAGGTGAAAGTAATTCAATATAAATGAGAGAGGGAGTCACAATCCAGCGCCTCGTTATGTAAATATCTCTGTTATTAGTTTAAGGGCGAAGCTTGTTCAGTGTCAAAATGATCATATTGATTGGTAAGACTATATTGAATTTTGAATGTTAAGAAAATATAAAAGTATTTTTTTGACTATGTAGGTATTTATAGTAATATGTACAATTTTACAGTGGTCAGAGAGATGGAGGCACATAAAGCTTAGAAAGGAACTGACTCTCAAGTGCAGCTATCAGAACGCACCGGAGCTTGGCGACAGTTTTTAAACTTGAGGATGGTAGCCAGCCAGGCGGGTACTACAAAGAATCCAGCCCACCAAACGGGTAGGACAAAGAACACCCCCACCATGCTATGGTTTGTCACAACGTTTTCATTCCCCTCAAAGCTCAAGTTTATCCTAGAATTCTAACTTACGACCCGTTATGAAGGTCGTCACTACCACTGAGCTATCATCGCCTGATAATAATAATAAAAGGTTTGTAGATTTATTATATTTTTTAAATGTACTGCTTGACTAAGGAAATAAAATTTTCAGCATCGTCCCAACGATATAAAACGTCCCAACTCCAAACGAAACACAAACTGTACTCATTAGTGATATTTCAAAGCTTTTCATTAAAAATTGTAGTACATTATTAAATAAAACTACTAATTAAAAACTTATAATGAACTAAATATAAAGCTCTGGTTGAGATTGGCGGAACTTTTACGAGCATTTTTCGTGTTTAGTTCACTTTTTATGTGAAATTGTAACAAGTTTTTGAACATGTTGAAACTCATGTAGGTACGTAACAAGCTCAGGCACATATTTTTTCTTTTGTTTTGAAAACAAAAAATAACTAAGATACAGTGCGTTAAAATTTCACGTGACGTCACGTTTTAATACATTGTTTACTTTGATGCGCCTTATCCTTGTATTTTTTTATTGATTTGATAATATAAATAATACGTATCCAATATTTTTATTATAACCTAACTGGCGGACTAAACAGAATTAATTATTTGTTACCCAGTCATCATCCCTCTTTCATAGAATTGAAACTTATTTAATAATAGACCCTCATTTATGAAGTCCCTAAACCGTTTACTAACCGAAGCGGACCGGATGTTACATTACTTTTTAATTAAACTAAAGTAAATCGAGACGAGCGCCCTCTACGAATGATTCCGTCTGAGAAAACTCAATGAAAGTACCATTTCTCAAACGGTAATAAATCAAAAAGTTTTCCTTATAAATCAGGAATAAAACCAGTCAAGTGTGAGCTGAGCGTCCGGGCACCAGCTACGGGCCGAGGGAAAAAAAGCCGTTTGAAGATTTTGTACAGAACAGATTTTTATACAAAGTTTGTAAACCGACCGTATTAATGAACTCTTGCAAGGGAAAAAGTATCATATTGACGAGAAAGCTTTATGGACCTTCCACTTCTAATTAATTTTATTTAAGGTGAAAACTTCGGTTGGAGCGCGAAATTCAAATTTTATCACGTTTATTGCAAATTACAGCTCTGTTATAGGTCGTAAGTTATCAACATGTTATTTGCGAGAAGAATGGTAGTATATTTACTGATTAATAACAAAAGTAATCATCAACATATTCCTCCAAGGTATATTACTGACATATACGAACTATTTCATGAAAATGTTACTTTGTTGGTTATGTTTAACCGAAGGTTTCACCTTAAGTCATACAATAGATATTCTTTGCGCAGGTAAATAACTCATTGTAACATAATAATGATGTATGCTTTGCAATAGCAAATGAAAAAATATATAAGCTCAGTTAATATACTGCAGTTTCAAAGGTTTATTAGATATTCTTCTCTTCAATTAGTTAAACAGAACACAGTTTTTAAACAATGGGGATTAGAGCACTATTCATCTGCATTATAAAGTTTACTATAGCGATTTTAATAAGGCAAATATAGCTCGAATACCTTAGCCAAAGTGAGCATTTCGTAAACGAAAACATCGTGAGAAAACCATAGCACAATGGACGGGTACTTTGTAGTGCACGCCTGGTTGGCTGTCACCATCAATCTTGGGAGCCAGCTAGTTACCTTTTAGACTTTGTAAGCTTACCTTAGGCCACATAATCATGATAAGACTGTGGTAAAACATAAGCCTATAATACATCATTAAATAAAATCAGCCAAGTGCGAGTCGGACTCGCGCACGAAGGGTTCCGTACCAAGTAAAAACGAGCAAAATAAAATCACTATTGTTGTATGGGAGCCCCCATAGTGATTTTATTTTGCCCTTAAATATTTATTTTATTCTATTTTTTAATATTTGTTGATTTAGCGGCAACAGAAATATATCATCTGTGAAAATTTCTACCGTCTAACTATCACAGTTCATGAGATTACAGCCTGGTGACAGACGGACAGTCTTAGTAATAGGGTAGGTTTTTACCTACGTTAATTCGCATGCGCTACACGTTTCGTCACATGGACACATCGTATCTGAAAAAGTGCTTGAAAGAGGAGGAAAATAGAGTCAGTTTCGGCCGGACAGCCACGATTAATTACTTTGTTGGAAAAAACTAAAACCGCTTTCGTAGATAGAAACCTACATATTATTCATATAAGGTACACAGGTACAGATTTACGTCTTCACTTACCACTGCCATGCCCATTTGTCTATTTAAAAACTGTGTCTACGTTTAGAAGGGTTCAATCGCTAGATACATTTTTTTATATGAAAAATTATGTATGACATTCTCAAGATCTTTCTGCAACTTTTTACGGAACTCCAAACATATTTTGATATACTTAGATACCTAGATAAAAATAAAAACACATACCGCTTAATTCATTTTGAAAGCAAGTGTTTCTATTAATTTTCTATTTAATTTGAAATTAAAAATATATCACAAGATTTCAAATTCCAGACCACATAGATTGACGGATTTTTAAGGAATAGTAAGTACATTTTTTGAAAATTAGTTTTTTTTACGTTTTTACGAGTTGCACTAGCTTGATTTCACCTCCAATATTTATGGCCTTGTATAGCCCAAATAAAAAAAAAAAAAATCCTCGTAAAGCCATAATAATAACATTAGTACTTCAACATTGTGATTGCTATGATATAGAAACTTTAATCGCAAAATCTCTTTGCTTACGAAACCTCTCGAACATAAAACAATTGTCACCACATTAGACAAGGGTGGAGCTATGAAAAATTAAGTGAACAAATGTAGTAAGCTTTCAGGGAGCTACTCCCGTTGCGGTTATTGTCATTTCCTATCCAAATTGCGGTAGGTGGCGCTGGCGGCGAGCCAGGGAAGCGATAGCGTGATAAAGTTCCTGGATGTGGTACCGGGGATAGCTCTTTATTTTTAGAGAGAAAATAAATTGCCTCTGGAAAGTCACAGAGCTTCCATTTTATAATTAGAAATGGTGGTTTTTGAGGGATCTGTTTAATTTATAAAGTTTTGCTTGATTATTAGCTTGATACATATTATTTTCTTATTACATATGTACCATCACGACCATATAAATATATGTTAACTAAGAACAAAAACGCATTTAAACTAGCTTTCCACCCCGCGGTTTCACCCGCGATCCCCTATCTTACCCCTTTTGGGGTTGAATTTTCAAATATCCTTTCTTTGTTGACGTCATAAGCTTGTATGCCAAATTTCAGCCCGATCCATTCAATGGTTTGAGTTGTGCGTTGATAGATCAGTCAGTCAGTCAGTTAATGTAGTATGTAATTAATGAAATCAAAAGTAATTTCAAAAGTAATAACTTCGTAAACAGTACGTTCATGTTTAGTACTCACAAAATTCTACCAACAATGAGGAATACCAACAAAAAAATCTAATTAGTCCGTCAGTTAGATTATCAAAAAATATTGGATACGTATTTTTTATTTTATCAAATCCATAAGAAATTACAAAGATAAGTCCCATCAAAGTGCAGGATTGGGGCTTGTGACGTCATTGTACAACTACTTTTTAGTACACTTTTTGCAGACCGGAAAATTTTAACGCACTGTATCTTCGTTATTTTTTGTTTTCGGATCAAAATAAAAAATACGTATCCAATATTTTTTGATAATCAAACAGAGGGACTAATTAGATTTTTTTGTTGGTATTCCTCATTGCCTTAGAGCTTTTGTTGTTTTTAAAACTACGCTCTGCTGCCAACTGAATGACCACTTCCAGTGCAGGTACATCTGTAATGTAATAGCCCTTTTTACGGGTAGTTAGTTCATAGCCGAGGAGGGAGGAGGCAGCTGGGTTTTATCGCGAGTCACATTGTGGACGCCAGAGGACTGGGGTCTGGTCCGGAGCCGCTGAATGTGCATCGTTTTTAAGTATTTTGTGGAGTAAATTTACTTTTAATTACAAAAACTTAGGTGTGAGTAACATTTTTTGCTAGAGTTTTTAATAGCTGTTATTTGTTTGTTTATTATTTATTATAGATAGATTTATATTACAAGAAAAAACCATATTTTGTAGATTTTATAATCGATTACATTACAGACAAAGAGGACAGGAAAAAGTGAATATCCTGCTGAAAAAATAGCCGAATATCCATGTTCTAACAAGAAAACAATATTTTCAATCGATAATCATATTTTTAGAAAGCGCAAATCACTGAGTAATATAGAAACAATATATTTTATTCAAAATCTGCGAAACATTCTTTCATTAACACATTGTCTGCATCATTCTGCGTTCTTGACAGATTTTCGACATAAAAAAAAAAACAATACTTTATCTCATCTCAAGCATACATGACACAGTAACATTAACTCATGAGGAAACTTGGAACTTATTTTATTTTTATCATTTTCCTGTACACAATAATCATTCCTCTGTTCAAATAAATGCTATGGCACGAAATTTGATAACACCCTGGGTATTTGTGGCGAGGAGTTTGGAAAAAGGTTCACTTTTATCTCAGTAATAGTCGGTAAAGTAAATAGCATTCGCTCTGAGAGCACATTTAATAGCAAAACAGACCGTTAACTATAACTTTAATGGGCAGTGAGTTTGTTTAGACCCAAGGTGATGATAATACGTTTAAGATATTATCATAACGTACGCAGGAAAATGAAAAAACGAGTCTTGAATTTTCGAATATTTATAAATGTCACCGTATAATTGTAAAGTGTACCATACTGCTTACAATATAACTTATCAATTTTCGATTGTTTACTTTTATACATCCATGTCAAACCGTCAAATTGTGAACAGACCTGCACTTAACGACAGGGTTCATTATTTGTTAGATTTTACAAAAATTCACTCCTAAGGAGGTGAAATAGGGAATCGTGGGTGAAACCGTAAGGAGAAGCTAATAAAACCTTATATAGCTTAACTTATCCTGATACATATAATCTACTTTATTACACTATAAATAAGTTACTTTTTTAACGGCAAACCTTTTTGTAAAATACAGTGCATATTTTCTCATGCTAGACTGGTCACGCCTCCTACAAATTGCTCTTTATATTTATGTTACTTTGTTTACGTTTCGTTATAATTGTGTCTATAAAAAACCCTACACCTCGCTGCAAGTATGCAGCGAACACGCAACACATGTTTCAAGAATCATATGGAATAATTATATTCTTTCATTATAATGAATAGTACTAGCAAAACCATAGATTAAATATTCGAAATAGCCCAGGTAATGGATTTTCTTAAAGAAACTTTCATCCTGTGCATACTATACATACCGTTTCAAATATAATGTATGATATTATTCTCGGGAAAATTACATAAGACTTGTTACCAATAGGCAATAAGTTGCGGAGTAGAATTTAGATCGCTTTGTCCTGTCTATAAACGCTTTATTTTATAAATAAAAACTGGTATTTCATACAAAATAACATGTGAATGAGATCATCACAAAAAACCCTTTTTTAACGACTGTAAAACACACCAAGGTATTTCATTTTCTTATAACTTTGAGAGATGTAAAGGTTTTTTTTTTATTTAACTGAGAGAAAAGTCAAGCTTGACCGATTCTTTTTAATTACTTCTGTGTTTCATTAATTAATACATCCCGGTGAGTTCTACTTCGATATAATTATTATACCTCGTTTCTTCCCTTCCCTTCGTTCCCTTTGCGATCGGGATAGGTACGTTTTAATTTGCGAGTTCTAAGGGTGCATTATTTACATACTATCGTTAAGTGCTTCCTACAAAATAGAATTAATAACGAGCAAATATAGACTGTATTTACAAATGCATATGGTGTATGCTATGTCAATAGGGTTGATAGTTCTTGAGAGAATTAAGTTACCGTTTATTATTAACTAGCATCCGCCCCGAGGTTTCATCCGCGTTCCCAAGGTATAAGGTATGTTTTCCCGTGACAAAAAGTAGCTTATATGTTCTTCCAGGGTCTGATGTATCTATGTGCTAAGTTTCATCCAAATCCGTGGTTTTTACGTGAAAAAATAACAAACATTCATCCATACTCACATTTTTTTGCATTTATAATATTTGTAGGATTATTACATTTTTGACATAAAATATAGGGTCTATTTTTGAAAATCACGGTCGGACTTTCTTAGGTAATTTATAGCAAAAGCTTATTACAATATTCGTGATTTATATCTCGAATGCGAAGTTTACTAAATCGAAATATTTTTTTTTTATTTTGTCATCACACTTCGTATATTTTGCCAGTGTCAAGTTGAGCAATTATAGTATTTTTATATTCTTCATGTATTCAATTCTCGTCAGTCGTCAAGTTTCAAAGTTCAAGTCATGTTAAATCTTCTTCGAGTCATAGTCGGTCAGTTTAGTTAGGTTTTAGTACGATGGTAGCCGTTCTACTAAAACTTTTCACGGACTTCTTGAGACAACTTGAAAAGCCACTATACACGTAATCATTTCATTTCACTTCACTGGTGCACTTGTATTGATCTTTATTGGAAAAATACCACCGATAATATTCAATAAAACTCAAAATACACGATTTTATGAAAATAAAACGAAAACGCAACGTCACTTCGCAAGTTCCCGCCAAAAAGTCCCACTCGAAATAATTAGTTTTTATCTCCGCGTCATAATTTTGCAACAGTAACAAGATGGCGGCCTGTCAACCGGCCACATGTGTACTTTACCCTTTAGAAAATAAAACGGCTACCAGTATCGGATGTCGTGGCACTTAGGATTTTCAGATTACTCAGTACACACGCTTATCTGTAAAAGAGAATAGTACGTTTCGAAACAAAAGGAAAAATGAGCGGAATTTCAAATAAATAATGTCTTTATGCACTATTTATGTTTGTGCTATCGTACCGTACAATGCTTGCTTTAGTTTCTGGTAACATACAGATTTGAAAATATTTAAAATACACAGTATATTTTCTGTTTGACTTTATTTTGGGAAAGCAACAGGATAATACCATACGAGTTCTCATTATTTACTTTGTGACGCTTATAAGTCTCATTTTCTGGAGGGATCCTACATCCATACTTAATATCATAAATGCGAAAGTAACTCTGTTTGTATGTTTGTTTGTTATCTTATCACGCCTAAACCATTGAACCGATCACATTAAAATTTTGCACGCAGATAGTCTATGATATAGAGAAAGACATAGGCTACTTTTAATCCCGGGAACGCGGGTCAAACTGCGAGGGACAGCTAGCAATATTATAAAATGTGAAAGTTTGTTAGGTAGTTTGATTTTTACTTCTTCAGGCTCAAACGGCTGGACTAATTTTAATGAAATTTGGTAGGTATGGAGGTAGCCGACATCCTGGATTAACACATAGTCAATTCGAAAAAGCCCCATAAAGTGTTTTCAAATATAAGTACCTAAAATTTC
Organism: Tethea ocularis; assembly: GCA_963555595.1. Taxonomy (NCBI): domain Eukaryota; kingdom Metazoa; phylum Arthropoda; class Insecta; order Lepidoptera; family Drepanidae; genus Tethea; species Tethea ocularis. Next base: position 410,229 of record OY741968.1, read on the forward strand.
GCTAGTTCATGACCGGACACACTGTATATGGTAAAATAATAAATATAATGAAGAAAATAAAACCTGCGAGATCGAATCAGAAATGATGAGATCCGCAGGCGAACCAAAATAACCGACATAGCCCGAAGAATTGCCAAACTGAAGTGGCAGTGGGCGGGGCACATCGCTCGTAGAACCGACGGCCGCTGGGGCAGAACGGTTCTCGAGTGGCGACCACGAACCGGAAGACGCAGCGTGGGCAGGCCCCCCACAAGGTGGACCGACGATCTTGTATGCGGGTAGCGCAAGACCGGCCATCGTGGAGATCCTTGGGGGAGGCTTTTGTTCAGCAGTGGACGTCTTTCGGCTGACATGATGATGATGAAATAAAACCTTACTGTCAGAAGTTCGAATCAAATACTAAGTAGGTATGTTCGGATTAATAACGAATAGCTAGTAGACAGAAATGAAATAAATAATCCTCACTGTCTTATTAATCTATCAAATGTTCCTTCAAAGAAATGAAAACGTAAACAATTTTGAGAAATTGTGGGTAGAATCTTAGAATTTATTAGAAAGACTGACAGACAGAGGCGCTGATGACCTGTAATACATATATTTTTATACCAACTCGGGCCAACCAGTCTATTACAAAAAATAATAAGCATTTTGATGTATTATACCTGAGAAACTTTCGAATAGATTGAATATATTTTTATCACAAAAACATCCCTTACTGAGTTTTTTGCCAGTCTTCTCAGTTTATGTGAATTATATATATACGTAAATAAGTGCTTTATCAAAGCTTAAACTGAAAAAATAAGCTTACAGCTTCAGTCATTGCAAAAATCTGTATCATCATATCAAATTTATACCTACAAAAATCATTTCATAAATATGAAAATGTTACTCAAGTGGAAACAAGAGAATATCTCGAGTTCAATAAGGAGCTTCGTCAAAGCTTCGAGGCGGAGCTCCTTCAGGTTGCTCCGTCCTGGAACTTATATTACAAGTAATATTGACTGTAAGTACTCGCAGACTTCAAAAGCTTATGAACTACCCTAATTAAATTCTCTTGATAGACTTCGTGCTACATTAAATACCGTTGCTTATTTTGTGGTAAAATAATAATATATTGGGAAATTCTTCACAAATGGTTATCTGATCCCAAACTAAATAGAGCTTGTATGTACTATGGAAGCCAGATAACTGATATATTACATATATTACATTAAATTCGAAAGTATTATGGAGGAACAAGGTGTATGAATCCTCAGGAGGAGTCTAATAGGGACATCGTGTCTGGGGACCGCCCTTCAACTGTACATGTTGGGATCTTGTATATATGTCAATGACCAATATAGTTCAAGACATACTACAGGTGAATTAACATCAAAGCACAGCTCCAACCGTAGGAATCAGAATGCTGAAATTTTATGCAGGGTTTCCTTAAATACCTAACATAATTGTAAAGAGAGATTTCGAGTAAAAGCGCGGGGTAGAAAGCTGTTCAAAAATAAAACGGCATGACTGAGGACTGAAGTTTGAAATTATTTTAATTAAAGAAGAAAAATAAGATTCGTTTTCAATACTGCAGCTGGAATAACTCTTCAACGTTTTATAAAACGTGGTATAAAATAATAAAAAAATGTTAGTTTTGAATTAGCAGATGAAATTAAATAACTACAAGAAAGAGATCTGGGGGTCTAAAAAGGAATCACAAACAATATTGCTATGCAATTCATATCTCGAATTTACAGTAGAGCCAAATTTTTTTTTTTTTTTTGGTGGAAATGCAAATCATTTTAATCAATTAATTGACAAGTTAGACAAATTACACCATAATCGAGATATGAATTGCATAGCAATATTGCTTGAGCGGCCGTTTTAGCCCCCCTGGTATGTCAATTAAATACAGGATGAAGAAACCACTCCGAATAGGGGATCTAATGGAGAATACAGTTGGGGTAAAATTTCGGTCAGTTCCGGATTAACAAAGTGGTTTTAGACACGCGTTGAAACTAGACTAGGTCTTAGTGCGGAGAAAATACTATATGTACATATATATACCGTAGTGCGGATAGTATGAGCTTATACTAGGAAACCAAACTTAGGGTACGGTCCGACTCACGATTTCAGTTCGCTAACTTATTAAGATAAACCAACTTTAATAGCAAATTAAACACAGACCCAATTCAACTAAACTATCTTCACAGCTTGATTTACTTTAAAAGTTTAGACTAAAAACTATGTGTCTTCTATTCACATAAGCAAGCCTTTAGACCCCAAAACGATTCTGATACTTAATAAAAATATGGCTAATGTTAAAAGCTCGAGGCTAGAATACCTAAATGGTTGAGAATCAATTTAGGCTAAATACCCGGCGATTAAGGCGTCCCTGGGACCTGCGGCCCACGTGTGCGCCCTATTTTGGCTAACTACCTGGTTATATGTATAACGCCTACGCTAGAGATGCTGCAATAAAATAACGCCTACGCTAAATATTGTACAATAAAATAACGCCTACGCTAAATATGCTACAATAATGCTAAACGTGACGGAAGATTTTCTTTCCCATATAATTTATTGAGGTTATTTTTATTTTAATAATAGGTATTTTCTACGTATTAGAGTATCTTAAGGCGACGATAGCTCAATGGAAAAACATCGTGAGGAACCATAGCACGGTGGTAGGGGACTTTGTAGGTACAAGCCTGGCTGGCTACCACCATCAAGTTTGCTCTGGTATTGCCAATGGCGCAGTAACCACTTACCATCAGGTGGACCGCCTGCCTGTTTGTCAATCTTCTGACATAAAAAAAAGGAAGGAGGTGAAAGTAGCTCTCAAATGAAAGATTTATTTCAACAATTTTTTTCAAACAATTTTAAATATCCCAGTACCCAGTTAATTGTTTCATCAAGAACCCAGTACAAGCCGGGATAGACCGGTTGAGGCCAAACATTTGGACAGCACTCAGGTTATGAAACAGTTTCAAAAACCACGCAGTTATTTACCGAACGCTTGAAACAGCTATTATTTCCACTATTATTTTACTGGCTTTTTGCCACTGGAAAGTGGCTTAAACCATTTATCAGACTAAGTATAAATTTAACTTAAGTTTATTTTAAAAACGTTTATGGCATAATTAAAGCTATAGGTACCTGTTGTCGTGTTTGTTACACCATTTATAACTCAAGAATAGCTGGACTGATTTTTATGATCTTTGATTTGTCGGCTTTATCAAGAGCGTATTTAATATTTTGAAGTACAGAAACCAAAAAATTAACTTAAGGTACACACGTACAAGCATCATCAAGTAATCTCCTCGACCCTTACGTCAGAAGTTCAAGTGCAATTTGCACCTAGCAACTGATCGTTTGCTGTTATCAGTAAGTACCTCATTAAAGTGTTGCTTATCAGTGACATGATGAACTCCAAATAATTTCACCTCTCACGTTCAGATATACATTGTATAAGAGTAGGTATGTTTATAATTAACTAGGTACCAGTGGCGAGGGGTGAAATTATGGCGAGGGTAAACCGTTCAAAAAACACCGAAAATTTTAGAATTACAGTGTATTTAAAGCATGATAAAAGTGGCTTTGAAATGATGAAAATGTGGGACTGGGATTTCTAAAAGGTAGGCTTGTATGGTCCCTTCGCCACTGGTAGGTACCTACATAAAATATGTATTGAACAAATTTCACATTTTCATCCAAATCCGTTCAGTAGTATTTGCGTGAAAGAGTAACAAACATACATACTCACAAATTTTAGCATTTAATATGAGTAAGATGTGACGATTATGGCATACAAAGACACACGGCCTGACTAGTGGTAAGCGGTTACTGTAGCCTATAGGTATGAAGGTGAAGGTAGGTAGGTAGGTAGGTGTTCGGTAGGTTCTGTTTTATCATATCCCTGCGCCATGTCGATGGCGACATAAGGCGATGATAGCTCAGTGGTAGTGACGTCGGATGCCGCGACGAAGGTCGTGGGTTCGAATCCTACAATGAGCTTGAGCTTTCGGTGAAGGAAAACATCGTGGGGAAACCATAGCACGGTGGTAAGGTACTTTGTAGTACCCGTCTGGCTGGCTACCACCCTCAAGTTGAAAATCTGTCGCCAAGCACCTACCGGTGTGTTCCGGCAATTGCACTTGAGAGCCAATTTGCCTTCTCGGTATTGTAACAGGTCAGCAACACGTTGGCAATATCTCCGGTATTGCAAATGGCAATAGGCGACGGTAACCACTTGTGTGTGTTTATGGTAATTTTGAAACTTAAGTAATTAAAGAAATTAAACGAATTAAATTAAAGTCTTTAGTAGAATTTTAAAAAAAAGTCTATAAAATAACGTAATTAACAGATACGCGTCACGTATAAAGTGGTATCAGCTATTTTGCAAATAAAACTGGCTAGAGCAATAAAAATATGCAATTGTTTGCGAGACCAGTGATTATCGTTGTGATGCTCGCGTTATGCTCGTTTATGTTAATAGAGGCGAACTCTAATGGAAAATAAACAACATTCTGCGGCAATAACTGCGATTATATTTTTAGGGTACCGTATCCGATGGGTGCAAACGAAATCGGGATAAACAGACATGTACCACTTAGGGACTTTCAAGGCCAGAGTGCGTTTTTTCTGGGCAAGCGTGCTCCAGCGTGATTGGGCGGGTCTGTGGCCAAACGCAATACCATTTAATTCATAAAAAAAATGTTCGTTCATACACACAAATGTTCGTCCTGGATGGGAATCGAACTCACGACCTGCGGCGTAGGAGGTGATTTCAAAACCAAATACACCAACTGACCGAATCTTCCGAAGCAGTATAAGACCCAAACAATAGGGTGACGACTGGGTAAAAAATAATTAATTCTGTTATTCCGTCAGTTCGGTTATCAAAAAATATTGGATAATTTTTTATTTTATCAAATCAATACAAAGATAAGGCGCATCAAAGTTCAGGAGTGGGGGCTTGTGACGTCACGTATCTGTAAAAAGTGTACTAAGCTATGACGTCACGCGACATTTGAACGCACTGTATCTTCGTTATTTTTTGTTTTCGGAACTAAAGAAAAAATATGTGTCCAATATTTTTTCCTATTCATCATTCCTATTCATTAGTACTTACAAAAGTCTATTTGAATATCATAATGCTTTGATTCCGATGTCACAACCACTAAGTTAATAACTAGTTACCACTTTGTTACCGCTTGACAGTTTTGACAATCTCAATATAGTAAAGTTATAAGTTAAACTTGATTAGGTATCTATACCTCGGGAAAAGTTAAGCGATTGTACCGAAACGTGCATAGAGTTCTCAACTCAATCGATTTCAACTTATCTACGAGAGTTGAAAACTATTCTTTGTTGAAATTTTTCTCGGATGTTACTTTAGCTTTTGAAGCAATCTTATCTACAAGAATTTTTCGTAGCCGTAAAATATATTTATTCATTTTATATTGATATATCTTGAAACATTCTTCACACACGATTATCCGATCCCAAACTAAGCAGAGCTTGTACTATGGAAACCAGATAACTGATATACTTACTAAATATACTACTTTTTTATGTAAATACATACGTATAGATAATTACACTCAGAATAAGGACACACAGACATGTTCATGCACACATATGTTTTCCTGGATGGGAATCGAACCCACGACCGGCGGCCCGGGGGCGTCTTAACCAACTGCGCCAACTGGCCTATAAATAATCATGTAAAATATTGGAGAGATCAACGTACATAAATCCCTATCTGAAATTGATTATGAATGATGTACAAGTAATGTTTACCAAAAAGTTAGGTACTTAAAATATAATAACACGTTCTTCGATGTAAGAAACAAAAACGAACTACATGCCTGTCTCAATGATTTGCATCCTCAATAGGGAATTTGCATGATATTTTTTGCTCAATCATAGAAGAAACAGTAGGAAAAAAAAATCGGTTAAGCCATCGGAGCCATCAAAGATTTATTCCTATCTCTTTCTAGCGAAACAGAATTTAGCATAGAGTATATATGGTATATGACGACACATACTATGTCCGATCTCTCTGTCTAATCGCTGTCTAATTAGTGGTTTAAAATGCTTATATCTTCCGTGTTTCCTCAGAAGAGAAGTGGACCTTGCATGCATCAATAGTATTACTAGACTTACATCTTCATCGTGAAAAATTACTCTGTCATCAGACTGCGACTTACCAAATCTTCCGTCTCATTTCACCAACAGATATTTGTTATGTATGAAAAGGATACATTCTGAGGTTGCCCCCCTTGTCGCCGATGGCCAACAGTTTCTGTATAGGGTCCCATGCTAGTGCTGTGGGTGAGAACGGGAACCCGTGCCGAAAAGTCTGTCGACAAAGAAAAACTTGTGTTACTGAAGCGTATTCTGTAAATTCTGTACACAGTAACTATTATACGAAACAAACACTTTATTCCTAAATACCTATAAATATATTGTTCCAAACTAGAATTTGTTGTTGCAACAGAAGAACTGTTCCATATGAAATAAGTTTCCATTTCCGCGGGAACAGAGCTCGTATATTATTTATGAAGGCCAATATCAAATATGTGGATAGAAAAGTCGGAAGTGAAAATTGTTTTTCATGAACATTTTGATACCTGGCAGCAACAATGAATACACTATACTTTTTTATTACATACCAAAAAGGCAGCTACTTCTAAATTACCTTCTTTACATAGCACTAGCTTCCGCCCCGCGGTTTCACCCGCGTTCCCAAGGGATTTTATATTTTCCCGAGATAAAAAGTTGGGATGTGTTCATCTATCTGTGTTCCAAATTTCATCAAAATCCGTTCAATAGTTTTTGCGTGAAAGAGTAACAAACATCCATCACAAAATTTCGCATTTATAATATTAGAAGCATAAAATGAAGTCGCTTCCGCTGTCTGTTCGCTTAGATCTTTTAAACTACTCAACGAATTTTAATGCAGTTTTCAGCAATAGATGAAAAAATAAATGAATAGATCAAGAGGGAGGTTTATATGTATAATACATACATATTATAAAGAAAAGCAGAGAAATTAAAAGATTTGTACACCCGTGCGAAGCTGGGGCGGTTTTTTAGATTATAGAAGCAAATTATAATTTTTTAACGAAAATTATAATTAGCTACTATAAACTAATACTAAATATATGTTCGCACATAACTCTGTATGTTACCTTTTCGTGTTTAAACCGCTGAATCGATCACTATGAAATTTGCCACGGAGATAGCTCATGATATGGAGAAGGATATTGGTTACTTTTCATACCGAGAACAGCTAGTAATACTAAAGGAAATAAGTTTGTATTCGAAACTACTCTAAACTACTCTAACTGTAAAAAAAAAAAGAAAAGATCCACAAAAAAAAAACACCTTGCTGAGTTTCTTGGCGGAGTCTTCTCAGTTCAAGTGTATTCCGAACCGGTAGTAGAGTCTATTGTAAAACTGTAACTGTTGACGTTCATAAGTGCCTTATTAGGGCCTAAACTGAATAAATGAGATTTTGATTTTGAAACTCACACGTTATTTCTTAAACTTGAGTGAAATATGCCTGTCTAACTACCCGGAGTCCGCATGATAAGTAAAGCAGCATATAAACATAATTAATACATTTTGGAGAATCGTTAATATTTATATAGGTATCAAGTGATAGGTACGCGCGATAAGCTACAATGTTAACCGATATTTTTTTACCGATTGTTTACAGTCTCGCGAAAGTTATCGAAACTTTCCAACCTACTGTTTTGTAAATCTCGATTCTCGTATCAGTGACATTCACTTGTCACTATACGCTACCAAAAATAATCTAATTTAAGTGGGAACGTTCGGTTGGAGCGCGAAATTTACTGACATTTACGACTATTTCATGAAAATGTTACTAATATACCTTGGAGGAATATGTTGATGATTTCTTTTGTTATTAATCAGTAAATATACTACCATTCTTCTCGCAAATATCATGTTGATAACTTACGACCTATAACTGAGCTGCAATTTGCAAAAACGTGATAAAATTTGAATTTCGCGCTCCAACCGAAGGTATACCCTTAAACGAGCAGTTCTTGCATATATAGGTATATATAATCTGAATCTCGAAAACTGCTCCAACGATTTTCATGAAATTTAGTATGCAGGGGGTTTCGGGGGAGATGAATCGATCTAGCTAGGTTTCATTATTAGAAAATGTCATTTAAAAATAAAACGAGCAAAACTCGGTCAAACGGGTACTTTTAGTAATAATATACAGATATGTTGGGAAAACCACTGCGGGAAGTTCATTCCGCGACCAGCAGGGCTATTTTAAAATACTAGGATTCATAGAAAACTTCCGAGACGAATTCTCGCAATTGCTATTTTAATTTCTTCGTAAACACACTCCATGTTTCTGCTATCGAGTCTTTTCGATCTGTGATTCTACTGCCTTTTAAATTAGCCTTTTGACAGTTCGTCGGGAACGAAATCGACATTGGAAAGATTTTGTTTCTCTTTTTCCAGCAGTAAAGTAAGTGATGATGGCCAAAGGTAGCTGACATATAAAACTTATAAGCCATAACTAAAATAGAAAAAATAAAAAATACCTGCCTAGAAAATTGTTCATAATTTTCAAAAGGCTGAGCGAATTTTCTTGAAACAAGCTAATAACACTAGATTAAAAAAAAAAAACATACAAAAAATCAAAATTGAAATCGGTCCATCCGTTCAGGAGCTATGATGCCTCAGATACAAACTAAAAAATTATAACACACCTCTTTTTCGTCGGGGGTTAAAAATATAGGGTTTTATACTCGTCGTAAAAACTAAGTAATTAAATATATCAACTACATGCTAATTAAGATAACGTTCAACGCTAAACAATTATAATTACTTCAGGTCAGTTACATTATTACCTAACTATAATATACAATATTTACAACAAATATACAAACTATATATAAAAAAAATCCTCGAGGCGTGTGCTGCTGCCAATCAACGGCAGGGTTCCCAGAAAGCTGGCAGCGTTCCCTCTTTGTATGGCCAAGCTAACGCGTTGGCGGAAAAAGCTCCCCGCCCGCCGGTCCCCTGTGACCTCAATTAATTTTGAAGATATGTATGTATGTGTAAATGTTTGTTACTCTTTCACGTAAAAACTACTTAACGGATTTGGATGAAACTTAGCGCATAGATAGATACAGACACATACCCTGGAATACACACAGGCTACTTTTTTTTATCCCGGGACAATATAAGATCCTCGGGAACGCAGGTGAAACTGCGGGACGGATGCTAGTTTTTTAGTTTATCGCTAACAGACAGACAGATGAAGATTTTTGTATAATATGTAGTGATAATGTAGGATGGCATTGTTATAATGCATAAGCTCGTAAAACTTTGTTTCATATGTGGTTATTAATATAAGAGCTTTTAACTTAGTTTACCAGCGTTCCCGGAAATTAAAATGTTCTAGGGTGAACAAATATTTTACGTTAGATTTCCAATCGCAGGAAATTGACTATTTCATCTTTTTCTGATCTTTATTTTATCTTGTCCTTTTTTTTTCAATCTCCATAGATAGATCTCTAAATAGTATAAAACAATGTCGCTGTCTGCCTCTGTTTCTCCGCTTACTTCTTCTAAACCACGCAACAGATTTTGATACGATTTTCACTGATAGAAACAGCAATAAACGAGAAAGGTTTGTGTATATAAGTTCCACCCATGCGAACCCGGGGCTTCGCTAGTTCATCATTTGAGTCTGATGATGTAATAGAATTCATAGAAGCACATACTGTGCACGCAAATAACCTGAAAAGTGGCAGTATTCAACTTATCTTCAAATATTCTGATAAGCAGTTCAACAAAAGCTAATATCAATAATGATCAATAGGACTGCAGACAGGACACTCGTCCTTTATCAAGATGCAAAAGATCACACCACCAATAGCGATGTACCGTCACCGAACAATCATACAATTATTGCAAAGGGCGATAATGCTTTGGGACAAGAGGTTATCAATCACCTCAGACGTTTAAACAACAATAAAGATAGTGTGGAGAAAAATACGCTGGGAGAGTATAAAAGGGGGGAGCTGGATAGTATCGGTACACAGTTTCGTGGCATCACCGAGGCAAGTGGCAACATGAAGGTACTACTGTTAGCGGCGCTCGTCGCCGTCGTAGCGGCAAATGTCGTCAAAGATGACAACAACTGCGTCATTGGAAAAGACAACTTGGGTAAGATCATCACTTATTGCTATTCACTTATTGTTAGTTGTATTTTTTTTCTTTTAATAGGTTAAAAATGGGGTTGTTTCACCAATTGGTTTATTTCTCTATGTCGTTCTTCTATATATGATAAATAATATTGTGATTAACAAACCTTGAATGCTATTCCATTCAATCAATCCAACCTTAGTGTTTGTGCAGAAGATTATATACTCGTAAGCAGTTCAAATGTTGATTGGTCTGATATAACTCACAGGACATAAATCTGTCTACTTTCTATGGTTGTACATTCAGTAAACCTTCAGGCTGGCAGGCAGTAAACCCTTTCAAATTTGATATTTAAGTTTATTATTCTGTTTTTTTGCCTTTCATTATGTTTTCATGACAATTTTTCCAACTATAGATTCCCGTACTTACTGAGGATTTATATAAAGTATTATAGCTATAAAAATCTATCATATATTTTGGATGAATAGTTATTAAATCTTTGTTATGGAATTACAGTAACCGTGGACTTAAAAACGAAGGAACTGTGCATCCTGAAGCTTTTGAACCACATCCTGCAGCCGACCATGTACGACGACATCAAAGAAGTCGCCCGGGAGTATGTGATCGAGGAGAACTTGGACAAATACTTGGTAAATCATCTTCTTTTCTTTATAAATCAAATAAAAAAAAAACAAATCTCATTTATTCAGTTTAGGCCCTAATAAGGCACTTATGAATGTCAAAAGTTACGGTTTTACAATAGACTCTACTACCGGTAGGAATACACTTATATGTCAACATTAAGATTTTGTTTTACAATCACCATGCTATTTACAGAAAGTGGACGCTGTCAAGAAGTTCATCGCGACCTTCAAGATGGGTATGCTCCCCCGCGGTGAGGTCTTTGTTCACACCAACAACAAGCACATGGATCAGGCGATCAAGGTCTTCCGTCTGCTCTACACCGCGAAGGACTTCGATATTTTCGTGAAGACCGCCTGCTGGCTCAGGGAACGCATCAATGGAGGCATGTTCGCCTACGCCTTAACCGCTGCCGTCTTCCACCGCACAGACTGCGTCGGTATCACCATCCCCGCTCCCTACGAAATCTACCCTTACTTCTTCGTCGACAGCCACGTCATGAACAAAGCTTTCATGATGAAGATGACTAAAGCCGCCACAGACCCCATCGTCTCAGACTACTACGGCATCAAGGTCACCGACAAGAACCTCGTCGTCATCGACTGGCGTAAGGGAGTCCGTCATGCCTTGAGCGAAGACGACCGCCTCACTTACTTCACTGAGGACATCGACCTAAACACCTACATGTACTACCTCCACATGAACTACCCATACTGGATGACCGATGACACGTACGGCTTGAACAAGGAGCGTCGTGGTGAGATCCAGATGTACGCTTACCAGCAGCTTTTGGCTAGATACAGACTGGAGCGTCTTTCTCACAAGATGTGTGACATCAAGATGTTCCTGTGGGACGAGACTTTGAAGCATGGCTACTGGCCCAAGATTCGCTTGCACACCGGTGACGAGATGCCCGTCCGTCAAAACAACATAGTTCTCCTCACTAAGGACAACATTAGGGAGAAGCGCCTCGTCGACGATATTGAAAGGATCATCCGTGATGGTATCATGACCGGACGCATTGAGCTGGTGAGTATCTATACTTTTTAGCATTAGCCTAACATTTCTCATATGCTTATAACCACGGGACATAAGTAATTAAATAAAAATATGATGATGATCCTATTTTAGTAAATCATGTTGAATCACATTTTGTGATATGAAAGATAGACATGTCGTAGATAAAACTAAGAGATTACATTTTATTTACAGCGCGACGGTACAATCATCAATTTGAAAAAGGCCGAAGACATCGAGAACCTTTCCCGAATCATCTTAGGCGGAATCAACCTCGTCAGGGATGACGCTAAGGTTATCCACATGACCAATTTGATAAAGAGGACGCTGACTTACACTCAATACAACACTGACAAGTAAGTTTCATGAAATATATTTTTTAGAGTAAAACTCCATTCCTTTGACCGTTCGAATTTACTAAATCATTCGTTTACAGGAACACCTACGTGCCAACTGCCCTGGATATGTACACGACTTGCCTCCGCGACCCCGTCTTCTGGAGGATCATGAAACGCATCACTGAGTCCGCCGTCCTCTTCAAGAAGCTCCTGCCCAAATACACTCGCGACGAGTTAGACTTCCCCGGAGTCAAGGTCGAACGCTTAACCACCGACAAACTAGTCACCTTCATGGATGAGTACGACGTTGATATCACCAACGGTGTTTGGTTAGACGAAGCCGAGATGAAGAAGACTCGCTCCGACAAGGTCTACGTCGCGCGCATGCGCCGCCTCAACAACCACCCATTCAAGCTGGACATCGAAGTCTTGTCCGACAAATCTGTGGACGCCGTCGTGCGCGTGTTCCTCGGACCCAAATACGACTGCATGGGCCGTCTCATGAGCGTCAACGACAAACGCCTCGACATGGTCGAAATCGACAGCTTCCTCTACAAGCTGGAGACTGGCAAGAACACGATCGTCCGCAACTCCGTGGAGATGCACGGCGTTATCGAGCAGAGACCTTGGACTCGCAACATTCTCAACAGAGCGGTTGACGCGACCGGTTCCGGATTTAAGTCCGTCGAGAGCTGGTGGTACAAGTCCCGTCACGGATTCCCGTCCAGGTTGGTGTTGCCTCTCGGTCTCCGCGGCGGTCTGCCTCTGCAGATGTACGTGATCGTGAGCCCAGTGCGCTCCGGTCTGCTGCTGCCCAACTTAGACATGACGATCACGAAGGAGCGTCAAGCTTGTCGCTGGACCACGTGTATTGACACGATGCCGCTCGGCTTCCCCTTCGACAGGGACATCGACATGACTCGTTTCTTCACTAGCAATATGAAGTTCGCCGACGTGTTGGTGTACCGTAAGGATATGTCAACGATGTCCAATTCCAGCAAGGACGTGGACACGTCCGACATGGTGATGAAGAAGGATGACCTCACGTACCTGGATAGCGACATGCTCGTCAGGTGGTCCTACAAGGATGTCATGCTCATGTCCGTCGACAACATGATGAGGATGTAAAGCTAATAGACCATTTTTAATTTTATAATAAAGAGTTTATTCAATGTACATAATTTGTTTTTCAAAACCACTATTAAATCGTTGATGACGGGATAATTAAGTCAAAATTAACCATTTAGGTATTTTACCAAAAATACAAAAGCAAATTACTTTACAGATGGCTTGACTATTGATATATAATAATACTTGCTTGTATTAAAATTAAGGCAATTTAAACTAATCTTATATATAACAAGTCATTTTAAAAACTAAAAGTCAAATTATATAGGTACTTGTAACTACATTATTGCAAAAAAGAAACCAAGACAAGCAAGTAAAGATCTTTCAACATCAACTATTTCATTAGGTCTGTTGCTAAATACTTCAATACCCAAATCAGCAAGGGACGTCCACCCATCCGGTAACTTTATTTATTTAGGGGTCTAAATAAATAAACAAACTTGACGCAAACATTTAGCGGCACACTTTGACTGGGAACCTTTTGAAGTATCCCTTTCTTAAATATTATTTCAACACGGCCATTTTAAACAAATCACGAGTACGAAAGGATTTTAACGTTTTTTCTTGCTAATTAATTTATGACATTAATTTCAAGCAATTTTAAGACGTAATTTTGTCATTAGCGGATAAAATGTATTCATTTTGCATTCAAAACATTATAGAACTGAACACTAAATGAATAAACTAAACTAATTATCTTTATATCTTACTTCTTTCTACTTCTTACTTCTATGCGCGTTGAGTGATCTACACTCAGGGAAATTTTCCTTTCATAGTGGATGTTATTTATGCCATCTCGAAATTTCAAACTATTCTTACATTTTAACCGATCGAGATTGAATTTTTCGTGATTTTAAGGTTGAGAGGTAGATCACATGAGTAAAGACCACATGTGATTAGATACAGTAAAAAGTAGCTGATCTGACACCTACGTCAAATACCCTATTGTCAATTCTATTACTAACAATGCTAAGTGCAAATTTAGTAGTCGCCGCCCACAGTACAGCTGAATTCAATATTTTGTCTCGAAGTTGCAAATTGGTACATAAAGATACAAGACAGTAAAGTCCACTTTGCTTCTATATATTTTACAAATTGAAAGGTAAATTGGATTGTGTGAAACTTGCACCACGAAAGGTTGTTCCCGCGACGCAGTCACGTATAAGTGAATAAAATGTTTATGACAAATTGTTTTCTTTATGTTTCAATTTTTCGCTACGATAAAATATGTTTCTTTTTTATTCTACCTATATAATAATAATTGTCGATAAGCTCAGGTTTGAAGGGACGATTGGAGCGATGATGATCTCGTATCTCAGCAGCTTTGTGGTTCAATTTGGTGGCTCGTAATAAAATGCTTTCTTGCGGTAACTATTTGATTCAAAAGCTTACTAAAAAAGCGGTTCAGTTATTTAGCACTTGCATATTAAATTGATGCGATACAGAAAAACGGGTGCGTAGTGTTAAGTAGCAAGTAAGCAAGTAATTAGGTAATGAAGTTGCGAATTTTTGTCAAAATTTGAATTCATAAAAGAGGCGGATCATAACCATAGACAAAACATAGGCGCGCGATATTTAAAACAGCCAATCAGATTACAAGGGTAGTGAGGTGCGTAGACAATAATAAAATATTGTGGGACATTCTACACACACAGCAGGATATATTTTATGTACCTAAATTATGAAGTTTATTTTTTGAAAAGAGTAATTGCTGAGTTTATTGCCGGCTCTTCTCAGCAAAAGCTACCTTCCGAACCGTGCATTAGAGTCTGACTATTCATAAGTGCCTGTGAAGGTCTATTTGAATAAATAATATTTCATTTCATTTCATTTTCATTTCACACACACATTCCGATCACAGAAAAAAAACATTTTTCAAAGGGTTCAAAATAACGTACCACAGAAATCTTAGTTTTAGTTTTTATTTCGATTTTCCTTACAACCGTTATGAATATTACTTATAAGTAATTTATAACAGTTATGTATTTAGATCCCATAGTAAAAGCTCTGCTTTTCACCCGGTATATTACACAGAATATATACTTGTCACTTTGTATGCTTAAACAAACATATATTGCGCGGGAATCGAACCCACGACAATGATAGTAGTCAGGATATCTAACCTTACCAGTCATGTCCATCAATATAAAAAAAACATTGTCCTGTCTCAAGCAACGTATATATAAAAAAAAACACTATTCCGAATTAATAAAAACTCTCACAGAAATTGAATAAAGCCAGACAAAGGTGGTGAAATTCCTCGTCCGTATGTGATTTTATCTCAATCAAGAGCACTAATTAAAACAAGACTACACAAAGCCGATATTCAATACCGAAATACCGGTACATTCGGTATTTCGGTACATATAGCGAGTTGAAACAATCTGCAGACCAAAACGGATCCTACGTGGCGATAGCTTTGTACAAATATTCGTGAAATTACAAACATTCCCCTGTTTTTCCAACGAGTCCCGGTTTAAATTTCAAAAGCGTTTTCACAAATTGTGGAATTCGCCCGAAAGAGTTATTTTTTCATTTTATTTTTCAACATTCAGTTTCCGTTTGAGACTTGAGTTATAAATTCCTTTTAATTTGAGTTAGTAAAGAACTGCTTTGTCAAAGTAAGTCAAGGCCACTTATTTAGATTACCTTCTATCTAATAAAAAAACCATAATTAAATTATCCTCATTACCTTGCCATTAGGGATGTGACATTTTTCATAAAAAGACGATTAATTTTCGTTAAACATACCTATTTATATATATCTTTATACATAACTATTTAAATCTATTAAAAAGTAATCGATTCGAATAATAAAAAATATCGATTTGTTTTCTTTATTTTCATGAGAGATCACAATAAATATTTGAAATATTCACAAGGTCATTCATTAATCAAGTAATCAACAGTGAAAATAAAAGTAATAATCATCAGCCAGTAATAATATTCATCAACATAACAAATTAAAGAAAAATACTACAACTTGAGGTGACGTTCGGTTGGAGCGCGAAATTCAATTTTTTTCACGTTTTTTGCAAATTGCAGCTCAGTTATAGGTCGTATGTTATCAAGATGTTATTTGCGAGAAGAATGGAAGTATATTTACTGATTAATAACAAAAGAAATCATCAATATATTCTTCCAAGGTATATTAGTAACATTTTCATGAAATAGTCGTATATGTCAGTCATTTGAATTTCGCGCTACAACCAAACGTTTACCCTTAAAGAAATAACAACTTTAGTAAGCGTTTTCGACTGCTGGTTTTTGAGTGATGTTTTAGGCGCACTCTTTTCGGGAACGATCGATTTTACGAATTTTGCCGATGCTTCATCTAAGTTGTGTCATACTATAGCAGTAAAAAATCAACAGTGAAATTAAAAATCTTTTTTTTTGGGAATCGATTATTTTTTCACATCCCTACTTGCCATAAGACTATCCATTATTGCCATAATTTCTCGAGTAGGCCATTCCATTTTCAGAGCTAACTGGTATACCTACTTCATTAACCATTATAATAGCCACTGATATTATAGACCCAAAGTGCATATAATTTACCTTTCAAACTGCGTTGCTCTGCGATCCGAAGTGAACCTTGGCATAGAACACTAAGAGCATAATCTGCTTTGCAGCAGGCTGTTTCACAATATCAATTAATTTTACATCAACCTCTTTGTGAATAATTATTAACAACTAGCTGTCCCCCGCGGTTTCACCCACGTTCCCGAGGTTCATGATTTCCCGGGATAAAAAGTAGTACGGCACGCAGATAGTATATGTTCTTCTCCATAACATATACTATCTGCGTGCCAAATTTCATCGCGATTGGTTGAGAGGTTTAAGCGGGAAAGCGTAACAGACAGACATACAGAGTTACTTTCGCATTTATAATCTATTATATAAAAGAGTAGCGGTTTTTTGGGTAAACATCCCCCTGCCCACACCGCTGAACCGATTAATGTGAAATTTGGCATGTGCATAGATTTTGTCACGTTTGCAGGAATTTCGAAAAATCGCTTCTTAAATGGGGTCTCCATTTAAGAAGCGATTTTTCGAAATTCCTTTCCGCAGTGGTGGAAACGGGCCCTTTGTGCGATTTTAAGAATCTTAATATCTCTGGAACCATAAGGTCTAGGAGTCTGAAATTTTTAATGTAGCTTTTTCAGTAAAAAATATTAGATATGGGTGCGAGCGTTTCTCAAACTTTTGTCTATGGGAGGAAAATTTAAAAAAATAAGGGATTTGCTTTGTTTCCGTTAAACCTTGATAACTTTGTGAGTCAAAATCTATAGTGTCAAAATTTATAGTGTAGATAGTTTAATAATTCTGCTAAAATGTATTTTCGGCGTTTCTCAAACTTTTTTTCTTCGAGGAAGATATTACCGATGGAAATTATGCATTTTTCAAACTCTTATATCTCTGCAACGGCTGAAGATAGGTAAATGAAATTTCGTATACGCGTTATGCTATACAAATACTACAAATTTCAATTTGATGTTTGTCAAAGTTTTGCCCATAGACAAAGTAAAAATGTTGAAAATTTACTTTTAACATCCTGTTTTTCTCAGTTAATATTCATAGCAGAAGCTTGATTTTTGGAATATAAGCTTTTTACAGTATTTGTTTTGAAATGTATTGTTAAGTTTCTCAAACTTTTCATGCGGCATAAAGTTATAAAGGGTGAAATATCCAATTTTTGCACTTTAATATTTTTGTAATGGCTCAAGCTAGGGACCTTAAATTTGGAATATAAACTATTTAATACAATTGAAACAATATTCAAACCAGTGTTTCTCAAATTTTTCATAGATGTCAATTTTATGACACCTTCAATTATTTTCTATAAACCTGAATAACGCAAGAACTATTCATCTTAGAAGAATATTTTTTTGGAAATAAGCTACCTATAGCAAGCACTATAAGAATCCTAAAGCATTTTGCAATACTATTTAGCAATGAAATGTTATAGAGGGTGGAAAATTGTATTTTGGCCCCTCAATATTTTTGCAATTACTTGAGCTAGGGATCAAAAATTTTGGGTGTAGACCATGTAACATAATTGTAACAATATGCACATTAATAATTTTAAACTTTTTAATCATAGACAATTTTATGACCTTTTTAATTTTTTTTCATCAACCTGTATAACGCATTTCCTATTGATTTAAGAACCACGAATTTCTGGTTATAAGCTACCCATAGCGAGAACTATAAGAATCCTAAAGCATTTTGTAATACTATTTAGCAATGCAATGTTATAGAGGGTGAAATATTTCATTTTTGCCCTTTAATATTTTTGCAATTACTTGAGAAAAAGATTTAAAAAAAATAATATAGACTAATTAACACTAATGTAACAACATAGAAATCAAAATTATTCAAAATTTTAGTCATAGATATTTATATGATTTTTTAAAAAAGTTTATCAGACTGTATAAAGCTACTCTATTCATATAAGTACCATATTTTATGAATTTAAGCTATCACATAACAATCATTGTTTATAGCAAACTAAGAACCCTACCACTCACAGTATTGCTCAACTTTCATGCCAAAATAAAATAACAAAGCTTTAAATTTTCTTCAATATCTCAAACAAGTGATCTAAAATTTCTAAAATCAATTTAGTTTATATAAAATAACTAGCTGTTCCCGCGGTTTTACTGGCGTTCCCGGGATTAAAAGTAGTCTATAATAACCTTCGGCGATAATGTAGCTTCCTATTAGTGAAACAATTTTTCGAATCGGACCAATAACTCCGGAGATTAGTGCGTTCAAATAAACTCTTTAGCTTTTTTATTAGTACCTATAGATAGATAAGTTCTCACCCAAGAAATAAAAAAAAAACAAATTTAGTAAAAATAAACCCAATACCAATTTTGAAGTAATTAGGACCTTCCTAATTAGTATTTGTTTCTATGAAATCCGTAGGTAATATCTACAACATTCAACTTGAAAATATTCAACGCAGTAAAGCAATAATTATCGTCAAACAAATTACGTAAGTATTAGTAGTTCGGTTTTTTTCGGTATTGCTCGGGTTACATCGGGCGCCGCGTCGTATCGCTCGCCCGTACTTCCCGCTTGCTTAGCGTTCTTTTTATTATTGCTCAGCTCCTAAGGAGCGTGATGTTATATAGCTTATGCCCTATAACCATCCTTGATAATTGAGTTTTCAATTGCAAAAAGATTTTTCCAAATCCGACTGGTAGATCCAGAGCTTAGCGCGTTCAAACAAACGAACAAACTCTTCAGCTTTATTAGATTAATAATAATCATGGATAGGTTTATGTTGGTAGTTCTTGACAATTTTTCATCAATCTGTATTGTATCATTGAGACAATCATTATAGAAGCTGTCCTTAGTTTCTTACAAGTCCTGGAATAAAAATACCTACCTTCTTATCTCACGGGTCTACCTCTCTGCCAATTTTCATTTAACACTGTTTGAACGTTTAGAAAGAAAGAAGAAAGAAAAACCTTTATCTCCTGCATGCCATCCGAAACTTATAAATAAAAACAATATCCTACACATAAAGAATTCATTACAAAAATAAAAACTATAAGAAGGCTGTATGGCTCTGAACCTTTGACTGATTTTTTTAACGTAACAAAAACTTAGGTATTTGTTGTAATTTGTAACCAGTGCATAATACATATGTCACCGGAAATGTATGAAACATAGGAATTGTACACAATTCCTGTGTATTTCTCCTAGGAAATTTTATTTCAATAATGATACGAGGAAATATATAAATTCTATTGAAAAAAATAGGTTGGGGTTATTTTTTTTATTTTGCATAAATTTGAAAGTATTCGCACAAAAATAAATTTCACTTACAACCCTCCAAATACCGCTATCCTTACAAATATCCCGAATGTAATTCTCCGAATAGATATTTAGGAAATGTATGGATTTCCTAGGAAATGTATACAATGACGGATTAGATACTTTTCCGTTAACACATATATCTATGTAGTATTCAATCAATATTATTTGGTTGGTTAAATTGAGTACGGGGTGTTCATGAACTCTTATGCGGGTGAAACCGCTGGGCGAAAGCTAGTATTAATATATTTAAATATTTATATATAGTAGGGATTTAAAGATTAATCGGCCAACATACTTTCACTAATTATCCTCATTCAATACTGAATTGAGAAAGCTATAAGTACCTTCACGAAAATTAATAAACTAACGGCCGATTGCTCGTACATTTTAGTTAAAGTTAACTTAACTATTACCATGGTTTGACCGTAGAGTCACTTTGACGATGACCGGTCTCCCTCGGTCGGTTATGGTTACGGTAAAAATTTTAGTTAAAGTGACACGAGCAACCCAGTTTGATTTCTTTCGGCGGTTAAAGTTAACTATAACCGTAACCTAACTGTAACCTTACTATGACCGCGCTTTATGCAACCGACCCTTAGTATATACCTACGAACAGAGATATCAAGTTTAAAAGTTAAGATGGCGAAAGGTTAAATATAGGTACTAATGGTACTATATTTCTCTACGGTGTTGAAGGATGTACCATTCATAAAGGAATGAAGGCTAAAATAATGCATTCGAAATGTTACTATCCCGTAGAATGTTGTCAAAAATTACATATTTTGGACATACCTTTAGACACAATAAATCTGCTATAATCAGGAGCGTATTTGAGGCAAAATGGACGGAAAGAGAGGTAGAGGAAGAAGAAAGTTGTACAATAGAAAAACATTCATTGCCAGTCTCTGCACAGGATAGGAGCAAATTCCGATTGATGGTAGCCGACATCCGCTGAGGATATGGCACGTAAAGAAGTAACTACCGTACATCTATCATTCTCTCCCTCTCACACGACATGAATAGAACTCTAATTTGTATAAATTCATTTGAAAACCGTGCTCTATTTGTGATTTCGCGCCGTGCAGCGCTCGAAGCACTTGGAACTAATACGTGCGATTTGCTCGCTCGTGCCCACTGGGCTGAGTGCAGCGAACACATTGCTTTGTGGCGCTAAATTAATCTGCCTTCAGCTCTGCGGTTCTGTTTGAGTTCCACGGTTCAACCACATTTATTCGTGGTAGGTAGCTATAATTTTTGGATTACCTTTACCACTGGCTTTGTAGGTTTTCTTTATATTTTTCAGAGTAGTGGTGGGTGATGTATTTGGGAGTTTATTGAAATACTAAGTATCATGAGTACAATCATGAGTTTTGTAACAGGCAAGGCAGGTTTTGTTGTGGCAAAAATGAAAACGAATAGAATTATTTTTGCATACGTGAAGAGTAATTAAATGTGACCATATTTATTTTGGTAACTTATGGTATTTTATAATTAAAATTATACAACATTTTCCCTACAAAATTTTGACGTATATCAGTTCTATGTAATACAAAAACAACGTTAAAAACGCTTTACTGAATTTATGAAAAGTCTGTTTGAAAACCGATATACATTCCTGACAATTTACATTTCTTTGAAGTTCGATACAAAAAATAAAGACGTGACAAAACCGTTATCAAAAAGCAATGAGCAACACGACACCAGGCTTTAACGACTCCAGAATCACGTTCTCAAATAAAACCAGGAATATTCAAAGTAAGTAAGGTAATACTGCGGTGTTCCCTTTGTGCCCAGAGTGTGCACCCTCGCCGAGCGACGAGGCACAGGAAGGCAGGCACAAAGCGACACGCGCCGGTTAATGTAAAAGGTATTTTTTTGACCCATTTTTTTGTAACTTGTAGCTTCAATATGCCGGGCGCTGTAACTATAGCTTGTTGATTTTGGGATGACGAAACTGAAACTCAATGATAATGTAGTTTTTAATTAGTGAAAGAGTCTTTAGAATTGGATCGATTTCCGATGATTACTTTCTACGATCAAAAACTTAAACAAGTTTTATCATTTTTTTCGTATTAGTACAGATTTACAACGCTGGCTATTAAATACATTATGTACTAGTCAAAAGGTTATACAAAATTCTATGAAATCATATTTAAATGCACCACACATTTCGAAATCTCTTCCAAAGCGTTTATGAATTCGGGCTTACAATTTTCACAATTAATTTCTGCACGAACAAAGAAGCTCATATTGTAATTTTAAGCCAAATAACTTCATGTAATCCGTAAGTAATTATCTCGAGCCATAATATTTTCATAGCCTCAGCATATTCTGAAAAACATTGAACAATGTGCACAATGTACAAAACCGTAGTAGCAGACCCGAGCCGGCGCCCAACAGCCCCCAGCGGTTCTCCCCTTTGCAAATAACTTCTTTATTACTCAGTGCGAGCTGGAGAGATTTGAATTATGGTTCTAAACTTACTTCAACATGATCTTTCTAATAAAAAAGAATTAATTAATGTAGTACTTAAGAGCTACTACAAGATTTAATCATTATGTATTTTATGGTTACTTAGAAAGTTATTTATAGACAAACTAATGTTGAATTTTAGTAAATCACAAACTATTTCCTCAAATGTCCGAAACATACATCAAAATGACTTCCCATCAATAAGTGACAGTTCAATCTCCGAGCCAATATCTGCTCCGCGTCCAATCAGCGGAACTCATATCGGCTAATTTGTCGTGATATTTATCTAACGGAGTGATCGGTGGCAGTCGACGGATAGGAAATTGATTGCCGACGTCTGGCGACATCGCGGTGCCTCGGTGTGCCTCGAGGCGCCTCGAGGGTACACCGTCGGGGACATAGTGGAACACATCAAAGGTGCATCTGACGCGTGGCGTATTATAGGAGAAACTTACTGGTTGGATTACAAAGTGATAGTAAATAAATTAGATTAATATCTTTACAAACTGTTTGGGGGTATTTAATTTGTAATTGTTCAGTTATTCATGGACTTGCAGATCCATACTGAAAGTTTTCAGTGACTCACTGACAATTTACAACGCAACATTGAAACTACACGTTCCACTTAATACGTAACTAAATAAAGTAAATCTTGATTGACTTGAACTCTAAATTATTTTTGGAACTCTAATCTGACAGTTTTGAAGTTTATACTTTTTGAATGCGGTTCTCTTTTTTGTGTAAAGTTATTTTAGCTTTTTGCCGTTTTCCGGAGATCCCATTATCAGACCCTGACTTTGTGACAAAGGGAACACCTCAGGAGTATACTCTTTGGAATATTTTTTTATTTGGGCGACAATTAGAATAGCGTAACAAACATACAAAAAAAAACATACTGTCGAATTGAGAACCTCCTCCATTTTTAAGTCGGTTAAAAAGGACCTTAACTCATTACTAGTAAACTCAATCTTCCTGCAAGTAAAGTAGGTACTCAATAAATATTCGTCCAGCGCCACCTGCCGGGCTGCGGCCCGTGAATGAAGACGGACGACCTTCCGCGAGGAGTGATGAATGTTCGGCTCTTAACAAAATGATGCAGGGTTACATTCTACTATTAACTTTCACTTGAGAGGGGATATTGAATTTCAGGGTGGAATAACGAAACTATTTTATACTAGATTCCGCCCCGCGGTTTCACCCGCGTTCCCGAGGGATCTTATGTTTTCCCGGGATAAAAGTATCCTATGTGTTAATCTAGGTTATAAACTATCTGTGCTCCAAATTTCATCCAAATCCGTTCAGTAGTTATTGCGTGAAAGAGTAACAAACATACATACATACTCACAAACTTTCGCATATATAATATTAGTAGGATCTTACATAAATTAAAAAAAAAAGATCCGCCAAAAAAAGAAGCCTTGCTGAGTTTCTTGCCGGAGTCTTCTCAGTTCAAGTGTATGTGGAACCGGTAGTAGAGTCTATTGTAAAACTGTAACTGTTGACATTCATAAGTGCCTTATTAGGGCCTAAACTGAATGAATGAGTTTTGACTTAGACACAAGACACAAGCCTGCTAGTTTACAAAAATAAAACTAAATTAAGTATCTACCTACCTAACTAAAGCGATGATAGCTCATTACCGTGACGTTGGATTCCGCGACGAAGGGGTTTAAATCTGACAATGAGCTTGAGCTTGAAACCTGGGTGAAGGAAATCAACATGGGGAAACCATAGCACGGTGGTAGGGTACTTTGTAGTACCTGTCTGGCTGGCTACCACCCTCAAGTTGTAAATCTGTCGCCAAGAAGTGCCAAAACCACCTTGAGTTTATTGCCGGCTCTCTTCAGCAAAAGCTACCTTCCAAACCGTGCATTAGAGTCTGACAATAGGGATGATGACTGGGTAAAAAATAATTAATTCTATTTAGTCCGTCAGTTAGGTTATCAAAAAATATTGGATACGTATTTTTTATTTTATCAAATCAATAAAAACTTACTTACAAAGATAGGTCGCATCAAAGTTCAGGAGTGGGGGTTTGTGACGTCACTTCTCTGTAAAAAGTGTACTAAAACGTGAATTGCAAAATAGCGCTTATTACAACCGCATAAGGTGCCGCAGTGTGTAGCTTGATCTGTGGCCGGGAACAATAATTAACAATAACAAAACATATAGAGACAATAATGGGGAACTATTCAGTAGGTAGTTTCACTTGATTGCACTCCGCTGGGCTTGTTTCTACTCCCATTCATGTGTTCCTGGTTTGTTTCATTATTACCATTTTTCGAATAGAAATAGTATTGTTTTATAATGGTGGTAGAGTCTATTGTAATGATTATCGATGTTCATTAATGCCTTATCAGGGCCTAAACTGAATAAGTGAGTTTTGATTTTGAATTGAATAATTTCAATGACTATTTTTTTGCCTGTTTTTAACCACAATCTCACCGTGGTCAGTGATGATGTAGCCGATGGTGGTAAGCACACAAAGCCTAGAAGGGAGCTGGCTCTCAAATGCAGCTGTCGGAACACACTAGAAGGTGCTTGGCAACAGATTTTCAACTTGAAGCACTATATATTTGAGGTTTGAGGCTCACATACAGGGTGTAAGAGCATTAATCATATAATATCAATAATCTAAATATATAAAAGGAAACCGTGACTGACTGACTGACTAATCTATCCACACATAGCTCAAACCACTGGATGAACCAGGCTAAAATCAGTCTTACAGCTATTATGACATAGGCATCCGCAAAGAAAGATTTTTTGAAAAATCCCTAAGTGGGTAAAAAAAAGATCGCGGCTGAAAATATAAAAGAGAAAAAGCATCGGTTGAACCTTTTCAGGAACTGGAATAATGCAATACCCTAGTGGCCTACTTATGGGACGTGTCAATTCAACGGGGTGGATCCGGACGGGACGGACAGCCGGACGGGCGGACGGCGTCGCTGGTCCGTTAACTCGCCCGCTATTTGTTGTTTGCATTCCATTCTCGTTTCAATCGGTTTCGATTCCAGCGCTTTATGACAATAACCGATCTGTTGATTGCCTCGACTGTGTTGTTTAAGCAACGAGTATTATGAGATATGTATCTGTCTGAGTTTCTTGTCGGAGTCTTCTCAGTTCAAGTGTATTCCGAACCGGTAGTAGAGTCTATTGTAAAACTGTAACTTTTGACATTCATAAGTGCCTTATTAGGGCCTAAACTGAATAAATGATTTTTTGATTTGATTTTGATTTAACATAGTTATTGAATTTAAATTGCATTATGTACTGCGTACTACTGATATTTGAATTTTGAAAAGATAAAAGCTAATAAATTTTAAAATCCATTAGGTTTCTTAATTTAAAAGAAAGGCTTAGTTTCTTTTAAAATAACATAAAACCATCTTTTTTACTAAAATTGCGTCTTTCCTGTCTCACTTGTCTCCGTCAGTTTAGGAAGGGATGGAGACATTCGATGAGAGCCTCCTCTTAATGGAATCACTAACTACACTTCCTAACAAGAAAAACACTACAAAATACGACCTCAATACCTACCACCTTAATTAATTGTGATCACCAAAAATTGATCCATAATAATAAACATTTTAATACTAAATATATCAATGAAGATTTCTCTCGCTTAAGTATGTCAGTTTTTGATGTCGCTTTTCATTGATTACACATTTTTCAATCGCAAACGATAATGTGCCTTATAGACTGCGTCCCAAAAACTCCATAACAAAGACAATCAATCATTAACAAACAAAATTGAACTCAAAGAAACAAACGAAGAGAATTCAAGTCGCTTTATAAAAGAAATATGAGATGAGTCGACAGTAAAGTTATGACAACATTAAACGCAACGCAAAAGGACTCCGATCACTGACAACCCTTGAGAAGGTTCATCCGTGAACCGGAAACAAAGGACAATCAACCTTATTACACCAACAAAACATTGAAAATGCAGGCACGTAGAGGTTGCGGTAAACAATAGGATTGGGAAGTTTACACGAAGCTTAGTAAGCGATTGTCGGGAGCAAATTATTGTCGTTTTAACGAACCGGAAACTTGACTGCTCTACTTCTGGTTCCTGTTATCTATTTGGGTCTCGTTCAACGGAAACTTGTGTTTTCACCCAGAATATATAGAAAGTTTAACAGCGAAAAGGAGTCCATAATATCTATGCTACGAGAAATATTATAAAGAGAAATTGGGAATTTTCTTAGATTGTGTGTATGTGGAGAATAATTTCCGGAACATCCGATCCTTTTCTTGTTGTTTTTTATCTAATAGGAAGCTGTATTATTCTTGAGGGCTATGAGCAATTTTTCTTTTTTCATCAGCACAGGGCAAAGCTTTAGGCTATTCGTTGATGATGACTCATCAGGACTTTACTATATAGGTATACAGATAAATAACACTAGATTAAAAAATAATAAATAAATGCCTATTATTTCTTACAAGTTGTTTACAAAAAAGAAATTTTTAAAGTAATAGCTTCCAACTTAAATATATTTTTGAAATAAGTATATTTTTTTAGTGTGTTAGTTTTAATTTGTGCAGTTTTACCACTTGCAAGAACCCTTCCACAAGTAAAGGCCTCCTAACCAATCTTCTCTAGATTGGGCTAGCAAACTGAGCAACAAAATAATGTCAACATCAGTCGCGATATAACTTTCAAAAGCTCGCAAGAAACCTTCCAAAGTTATCCAATAACGCGGTTGTCGACCGCTATCGCACAAAAGCTCCGTCAGCTTAAACCTTTAACGAAATTGTAAAACAGGACCCAGGGCGCCCCAGGTGTTAGGATAGACATATCTAATCTTGCTCTCTCGCTGAAGGTAAGCCTTGCGTCACCTCACGGGAGTAATCTCTTTTTGATAAATTACTCTGTGCCTTTTACTGCAGGGTTGCCTACCGTTGGACATGTCAATTGTAGGACGAATTGAAATATAGTGCTTTTATGCCTGTATTGCTGAATTAAACTAAGATGAAACTACGACAAATTGCATGTTTGTTTGTTACTTTACGGAAAGACCAGTGAATTAACGGTCGTAACGGTATTTCTTTTCGAAAGAAAATAAATGTGCAAAATTTTGCCAATACTTCTCCTATGATACCCAAACACAGAACCGCAGACCTGGCTGAGAAGTAGCTGGGCTAAATCAACCCTTGTATTTTTAAAGATACGATTTTTTTTGCTAAATGTATCCTGGAGGCATTTCAAAATTTCTATATCTTTTTGAAACAAAATATAAGCCAGATTATTTTATCGGGTCTTAACCTTGACGTCAACATCATCGTGATGATGGTGGCTTTTGACTGACCCAAATCCAAAAGCATTTCATTAAAATGTTTTTTCAGAAACCTATTTATCATATCTAGAACACAATTTAATGCCTTAATCACGTAATAAATCATCTTGAATATTTAAATATCACAGAGTAACGTATCACAAAGTATCAATTACCTTTTCCATTAAAATTAATCCACGTAATTTATCTCTCGACTATTTACTCGACTGCGAAAGTGGATAATTTCTATTACATTAAACTCGTTTTTCCATTAGAATTCATTAAGTATGTAAAAGGAACTCGGTGGGAAACTTTAAAATATGTAGAGACTTGTCAAAGTTTGTTAACTCAAGATGCAGATGGCGTTGAGAAGTTTGCTCCGTTCCGTTAAAATGTGGGTAAAACAGATTACTTAAAGTCTGTCGCCGAGTTCAGTCGTTAACTAAATATAATGTTTCGAGATACTTCTTTATTCATAAGATTTTTTGGTTATAATAACCTGATATTTGTGTGGGGTAAAAACGTAACATTGATGCAATCAGTTTTGTGTTGTTTTTTTTTTGGTAACTCGATATTTATTAAGGGTATACCTTCGGTTGGAGCGCGAAATTCAAATTTTATCAAGTTTTTTGCTAATTGCAGCTCAGTTATAGGTCGTAAGTTATCAACATATACGACTATTTCATGAAAATGTTACTAATATACCTTGGAGGAATATGTTGATGATTTATTTTATTATTAATCAGTAAATATACTACCATTCTTGTCGCAAATAACATGTTGATTACTTACGACCTATAACTGAGCTGCAATTTGCAAAAAACGTGATAAATTTTGAATTTCGCGCTCCAACCGACGCCTCCACCTTAAGTAACTCATTGCTCATGGAAATTTTATCCACATTGTATTTCTAACAAAATTTTATCTATGTCTTTCTAAGAAAAAAAATTAAAAATTACTTATGGAATATAGTCCTCTCAAATTAGACCGTTTCAAAATTAATTCAGTCTTTGATGTTATGGTTTGTAAAATATAGCATAAGTCACGTGACAGTAGCCAGAGTCATATGAAAATAAATATAATATGACATTGCATAATGTCCTTTTCCAAATCATAGGCTATCTGCGTGCAAAATTTCATCATTATCAGTAGTTTAGTGTGTTAAAAGTTACTTTCGCATTTCAAATATTAGTATAGATTACTGATAGAACTATTTACATTCTCATATAAATTAAGACATGTCCCATATCTAACCTTTCAATAAAACTCCTACGATAACATAACAACGTTACAACTTTTGTCTTTTATTTTACCTCCAACATAAAAATTTTGTTCTAAACATCTCATTTCACGTGCGAATGTTTAGGGTGGAACGAGCGTGGATACCATTTCATCTCCTTCGACTTCAATATGCATAACCATCTCAGAGTTAATTTTAAAACGGGGAATATTACCTCAACTTAGGGTTGCCATCTCTAAAATCCGCTAACCAGGACAATAAGTGTGAAAACCCCGGATTTTGCAGCTTTAAAACCCGGACTACAAATGAAACCCCGCCCGGACGCACCCCGGACACCCTCTAAACTAGGACAAATCCGGGGAAACCCGGACAGATGGCAACCCTACCTCAACATCGTATTCGTATGTTATCGGAATAACTGAGATCATGTTAGGATTACACGAGCTGTAATAATCGTACGAGCATACAATATGGGATTTTATGACCTATTTTCAGCAGCAGAAGAATGAAAGTTGCGCGGTATAAACTTGAAGTGATCGTGTAATGAGCTTGAGCCTCGGTGAAGGAAAACATCGTGAGGAAGCCATAGCACAGTGGTATGGTACTTTGTAGTACCCGCCTAGCTGGCTACCACCCTCAAGTTGAAAATCTGTCGCCAAGCAACTTTCGGTGTGTTCCTTTGTAGGTTTTGTGTGTTTCCCATTGGCCACATCATCACTGAACACGGTGATATTGTGGTGAAACACAGGCTTATACAAAAAAAAAGATTTTATTTTTTTGGATTTAAATAATCAAGTAAATTGTGGTCTGGCATTTCGGCCTCAGTCAGACATAATATGTTATGTCAAATGTTAATGTAATGACCTCTCGCTCTAACGTGCGTGTGCGTCACGCACCTACGTGTCTCCTGCATTTTGTATGAGGCGACCTTCACCAAGTACTGAGGTTTGATTGAGACGTTCTGATTTTATTTTCTGTTATGGGATTCATACAAACTGTTGTTTAGAACTACGTAGCTGTTATTTCCATTAAATATTTATTTTTTTAAATTCAATTCACATCGAATTGTATCTATCATAAATCCTATAATTTAAACCATCATATCTCCTATATAGATACTTATTTTCAATGAAGAAATATGTATGACATTCTCAAGACCTTTCTGCAGCTTTTGATGGAACTCAAAGCATATTTGGATATACTTAGAGAGATAAAAAAAACTTTAAACATACCGCTTGATTCACTTTGAAAGCCAGATTTTCTCTTAATTTTCTATATAATACATTGGTGAAGATTCTGTTGTTCACGAACTTAACTAAAATTAGGCAAGTCACCTCTCTTTCATGTTAACTATATTGAAAAAAGATAGAACATTTTTAATGCTGTCAGTTTAATCCATGCCGTCGTAATGTACGGGTAAATAGTCGTGACCAATAAAGATCGCGCTTAAATTCACGTTGATTCACATATGTGATCGGACTAAACTGACAGGACTAAAATATCTTGCATCCCTTTCTTATATTTACTATTAAATTTATTTAGTTCGTGAACAACAGAATCGGCACCATTATCCATTTTACGAAACAAACACAATTTAATATATTTAGCACATACATCATTGACATGGAAAAACCATTAAAATATGTACATAGTACAAGCAAATATCGAACATTCTTACATCTCTACAACAAGAAGAGCGTTACAAAATACACTTTAGCTAGTCATGCTAAAGTTTATCTTCGTTCGTGAATTATGTAATGTATGAAAGGGCAGTATTTGCATACAGGGTCCGTGTAAGCGTGGGATGCTGAATACATTGGTGTTGTCAGACCCTTTTGTAGGAAATGTTTTCTGAATATCATCACCACAGGATGTTTCAATAATGCAGTAGGTCAAGTACAGTATAACATTGAGCAGTTAACAAAAATATTTAAAAGTATTTATTAGACTCACGTATGTAGGAATAGACTGGATAGAGTCGCCTCTTGTTAAAAATTACGTACAATATGTCGTATCTACGTATGTGTGTCCTGCGTGTTGCCTTAAGAAATAAATTTATACTACGCTAATGTCAAAAATCGGCAACATTATGATGTAGATCTGTGAGGCTTATACAAGAAAATTGGCATCATTGTATAGCGTCGTTCTAATGTTCGAAGTCAGACTGGCATGAGTTTTTTCTAAGTCTATGATTTGAATTTATGTATTTAGTTTAGCTTGGTAAACACTGGCATGTTGCCATGGCAACCGTATTTAAGTTATATCGATTATATTGTGTCGCCATAATTAATTACAAAATTAAAAATGATTAAAAATAAATATTGTACGTTTTCGTTACCTATTTATATACAAAACTGAATACTTTCCTTAATATAAAAAATATAGTAAAACGTCGTCACAAAACGGTACTAATTAGTGCTCTACAAGAATTTAAAGTAATCTAATTAAACCCAGTCCTTAGACATCGATGCTTTAATTATCAGACTTTATCCCCAATCACTACTAGTGAGACCATCCAAATCTTATATTTTAATATTTATTAATTAGTTTTTTACATTATTAATTTGATTCAAAGATTCACCAACGAATACCTGAATACGCGACACGAATTGGGTCGCAGTGAACCGTAATTGAGTTACTAGTTCAGCTCTCTCATATACTGTGACATCTCATGCGACGTTCCGCGAGTTTGGCAACATGTAATTTACCCTTTGAGATGGGTGGCTAATTAGGAACGTGCCAAGTTCTTGTTTAATTTAAATTAAACACTGTGACGTAGAGCAAGTATAATTAGCACGAGTGACAGAGAAGGGCAATTGGTTTCACAACTTTCTCAGGCTTTCATCTCTTATTCGGCTTTGAAATGGTATGTTACGCAAAATGAAATGTTACCTACTGATTAAATGTTTTATACTGGGTACCTTTATTAAAGCAACTATGAAATTTATAATTTCATACGTTTTCACCAAATTAATCCAGTGAAGGATTTGGTCATGGAACTTTATTTACACCAAATATAAATTGAGTTTTTTATTTTAGAATATTTATTTATTCTTAACTTGTAATTATTTATGTAACATAACATTGGAAAGAATAACAAGATTAAATGAATTAAATTAAAAAAAAAAACATTGTTAATTCAAAAATAAATATTGTTGGTGACACCTAGCTAGGTGGTTCTTAAAGTGTATTTGAACTACAAGTTGGTCACCCATCCAACTAAATACTCAATCAAAAACTCGTTATAACAAAATATGCTAATTACATAACATTGGAAGTTGAAATGAATTTCTTGTAAAAGGAAATAAATAAAACACATAAAATGAAATAAACTATTTAATGAAAAGTAACCATAGCTTTTCTTTCGAGAAATCTTTAAAACTATATAAAGCAAGGTACACAGGTACTTACATAAATAAAGAACTATCTACATGTCCTACATACGTACTTACAAAAGTAATAGGTACTAATTTTGTCGAATACGAAGGGCTGAATATGTTACCTGTAACAAAATAAAAACATAATTTAAATTATTTGAATATTATGTAGTCAATAAAGTTATTAGAATAGGTAGAATTAATAAACATAAGAACGCAAGATCCTTCGCAGATTTACTTTTTTTTTCCATTTATAGTGTAGTGTATGACCACAATTTCACTGTGGTCAGTGAAGATGTGGCTGATGGTGGTATGCACACAAAATACTACCTACTCAACACTCGCGTTCCCGGGATAAAAAGTAGCCTAAAATCTTCGGGGATAACGTAGCTTCTTATTAGTGAAAGAATTTTCAAATCGGACCAGTAACTCCGGAGATTAGCGCGTTCAAACAAACAAGCTTTATTATTAGT
Source organism: Tethea ocularis (assembly GCA_963555595.1). Classification (NCBI taxonomy): domain Eukaryota; kingdom Metazoa; phylum Arthropoda; class Insecta; order Lepidoptera; family Drepanidae; genus Tethea; species Tethea ocularis. The sequence goes on from OY741968.1 coordinate 443,220, forward strand.
ATAGATTTTCGAGTAAACAGCTTACGTACTTAAAATGTAGGGCACACCCCCCACGTCAAAACATAACAAATTATAGACCACACAACCTTTGACGTCAATACATAATTTGTAAAAGTCAACCCCAGAATGATCCCCAGAAGGGGTGCTATCATACAAAAGAAGCAACAGGTCCCCCTCTACTTAAAACTTGGAGTGAATCGGCCATCAAGCGATTCAGACACTTTAATATCCTATCCATTCACTACGAGATGTAATTTAGCAGACAATAGCTTTAAAACAATTCGCAATTTGTCCGCCATTTTTGCTGGGATTTCGTTTGGGGATTGGGACGCGTGTATTGTGTTTTTAATTACTTTGTAAATTGTATTTGAGGGGAAACTTTGTTTAAACGATTAATCATAAAAGTTGTCAGGACGGTGTTTGACCACAACTCTATTATGTGATGATCAGATTTTTGTGACAGCAGACAGGTAGCCAACCTGATGACATGGCCTTCGCCAATGAACATTGCCAATGTATTTTCGACCTTAGAAAGCCCAGAAGGCAACTGACTTTCATACTTGAAACACATTCGAACTAGAGGCAAAGCTTCCATTAGTTAGACCCTAGATCAGTAACTAACAATATGATACAGATACACCATATTGCAAAGACTGTTTCCAAACTCATTGCAATCAGCAAACAACAATAAGTATGCTTTTAATCAAGGATATTCTCTAAGAAAGAAAAGAAAAGAACATAGAAGCAATAAGCCTAATCCTTCTCATCTAAAAGTCAACCATAATGTTTGTAAACTTTAGGCATCACATTACAAAGACCGCGTTGAAAATACTGAGAGACTGAAGTTTCAAAATTTCAAGCGAGACTTTATTTAATGCCTTTTGTAAAGAAACTCCAGGAACAAAGTTGGTAAACAACAAGCTACCTTGGACAAAGTCTTAAGCATTTAGTCAAAGAAAATATCAAGTTTATTTCGAGACGTTCCAGTACGTAATGGACTTTTGTCCAAGATATTTGTTTTTATGCTCTTATATGGAAGTTAATAAAGACGGCAGAGTAATAAAATTCGCCTTTGAATTAAAGGGGAAGTATCTGATACATGAAAAAAATATTTTAGAGTGGAAAACAACACTTAAATATTTCCATACAAATTATATCCATAAAAATATCCACAAATTAGTTTTGCACCTATCATGTCACTCCAGAACTAAAACAGTCCCATTACGTATGAGATTACTTTTTTCAGAGATTTATGCTAAACTTCATACTGTCATAACTTCGTAATGGTAATGCTGAGGATCCTGAAATTTCGTAGGATTATTGATAATTATGTACACTATCCGTAGTATCCGGCTTCATATACTTAACCAAACCACCCTGTATACTCATGTTGGAGCTTTATTTAATTCAATTCATATTATTATTCTTCATTTCGTTCGAATGCTTCTGTATTGTATGGTTAATTAACTGTTTAAATAATTATAAAATAAATCAACCACACACGATTTTAATTAAAACCCCACAGGGAATTATTATAATTTCAAAATCATTGAACCAATGAAAATACTAAATAATTAACTATAGGCGAAATGTCGAAATCAAAATCATTTATTGAAAGAGTTAGAATAATTTGATGAAAATTTTAAAAGCTATTGTAAGGTTTCTTTGAAGATTCTTTAGTGACATTAACTTTTCTAAGTCTCACTAAATCATATAACATTCATCATCACCATGTCAGCCGAAAGACGTCCACTGCTGGACAAAGGCCTCCCCCAAGGATCTCCACAACGTCCGGTCTTGCGCTACCCGCATCCAGCGGTTTCCCGTGACTCTCACAAGATCATCGGTTCACCTTGCCCCCTGCTGCCTGCACACGCTGCGTTTTCCGGTTCGTGGTTGCCACTCGTGGACCCTTCTGCCCCAGCGTCCGTCGGTACGAGCGAAGAAAGTTTGATAATTCTTCGGGCTATATCGGTTACTTAATTTGTAAATACAACTGGGAACAGCAAAACTATACCATTCAATCTACTTTCCAACATCCGACACAGAAAGAAAACACTTGAGCAATGCAACAAGTAGTCTCCACGACACAATTCCTCATTCAACAACGGCCTGACGAACACAATACCTTCAGCAAGACAACTGACGTGTCACCGACTCACTGAGTATAGTGGACGTCGTGAAGTTATCGTGGACGTCACAAACTGGAACGTCCCGGACGCGGACACAATAGCTGCCACTCGTTCGCTGCTCATTGTGATTGGGCCTGCATCTGTTTGAACATGTCTGCTTTCTGCTATACTTTGTGAAGAACATGTTGAGAGAGAGAGAGATAACGAGGAGAAAGGATCGGAGATTGAGATAGCTGTATTAACCAGTTGAATTGACAGCTTAATCAAATCAAAAATAAAGCCCTAATAAAGCACTTAAGAACGTCAACAGTTACAGATTTACAATAGACTCTACTACCGGTTCGGAATACACTTGAACTGAGAACTAATTGTAATATAAAGATCATTTTATACTCAGAAAGAAACAAAAACTAGAATGAAAGTTTTTTGTGATAAATCATAGTTGGTTAAAGCTAGCGGAAAAGCGACCTAACAAACCGGTGTTACAGTCAGATGCTAGATTCTTTCCTTCTTCGCATTTCATAATACTGTGTAGAAAATGAAAGAGATTTCTGCACGAGATACAATTTTCCTAACCCACATTTACTCAAGGAAAAGTGCTCAACCCACATCCCAATCGATTACATCATAGTTTATCAGACGCCGACAAATTGTCGACACGTAGCGTGACGTCAGCACTATGACGTAGCTAGAGGTAATGTGGATAGTAACGCAACCGTAGCCGTGTGTAAGCGTGAACCACCCTTTTATGATTTAATTTATGAGTGCACAACAAGGCTTTATGAGCTAACGATCTAGTTTGAAAGCACTAATTATATCATCGTTTAATGGTAAATAATTATTGCTGTATTGTTCTTCTTAAATCTACGCTAGCTAGCTTCCATCTCGCAGTTTCACTGTCGTTTCTAAGGGATCTTGTTTTCCCAGTAACTAACATTTTATAATATTCATCATCATCATGTCAGCTGAAAGACATCTACTGCTGGACAAAAGCCTCCCCAAGGATCTCCACGATGTCCACGATTTATAATATTACGGAACCCTAAAAAATAATGGCTAAATGTGTTACTACGTGCAAGACTAGAGAACGGCTGCACCTTTTTGGCAAATTCTTTGTTATGTCGTGTTTGTGATTGTCCGGACAAGGTTTGGAGGGAAAATCAAACCGCGAGAGTCAGAGATTTGGATAGCATTTTCGTATCAAAATCTCAATAAAAATGCACGCGAACAACAAGTTTTTAATATAGTGGAAAAAATTAGGATTAAATTGTTTCCTGTAAAAATAAGATTTTCGTCCAATATACATAAGTAACTATATGACGTAGTGATAGAGACTATCTAAAAACCAGCGCTGTATCATCCTACAAAGCTGAGTTAGTAGCCTTTTGGCCTCACACAGTTCTTAATCTAGTCCAAGAGCCGTTTATACAGGCTTTGTGGCGTGGAAGTAGTGATTAATATGAACGTCATTTACTATGGAACCATCTCTGAACGAAAAAAGATTTCACGAGTTGGTGACTTCCACCTAATAAACTATTTTTACGCTAATCAAATATGTCTTTTTTACAATAAGGTTTAAGGAAAAAATTAAAGAAAAATGTTACAAAAATATAATCTAAGAAAAAACTAAAATTAGACGTAGAAAATACTGCGACATACAGTGAAAGCTTCTAAAATTGAATTGAAAAAAGAAATATTTTTATTAAGCCCAAATATAGCTATTCAAAGGAATAATGAACTCGTAAAATAAATTTCACTTGTAGGCACCAAACATTCGAATATTACAAGCTTTATGAAATTTCATTCAAGGCGATAAGGTAAAAAAACATTCACAAAAGATCTGAAAAGCAAATCATAGAGCTTTAATAAGGTTGTAACCCTGCTGCTGAAAGCTTTATAATAATCGGAGGGTAAATTGAAAGTTCATGCAAAGCATTATATGGATTTCTATGTGAATTAATGTTTTTTTTTTGACATAAGACTTTTTCTTTTTGGATGTTTGGAAGTTTGTGTATCAATAACGCATCAATGGCTGAAAGGATTTTGATGAAACTTGGCTAGCATAGATTTACTAACATACACCCTGGAAAAACATTTAGGACACTTTTTATGCCGGAAAAACATAAAATCCCCAGAAACTAGTAAAACAATAAATGAGGAGTGACGGAACAAAACATGATAATTCCACTTTTTGTTAAAAAAAAAGTTAGCAATAACATTCGACAGAATACCATAAATTACGTCGCCCGTTAAGCTGGTGTGGTTCAAATCGTGCTTATTCCTGCAGTAAATCGCCTCTAAAGTTGAAAGTTTGATGCAAATCATGATATTTCCATGTTAAAAAAAAATAAAAAAAACCATGCTTAATAAGTTTTTACAGTTATTTATTCATTAGAACCCATATTTTCTTTAATTGTGCAAAGGCAAAGTAGTTGCCGGTTTTTGACCTTTTGTGAAAAGTTAGACATCATGGAATTATCATGTTTTGTTCTGTCACTCCTCAAATATAAATAAAAAAAAATTAGACAATATTTAAGTTGACATAACTAATGCTCATTTAAATTGGAAATCCCCTTATTTTAGCTGAATGAACCTTTAAAAGATTATCATAACTTTCTGTGCGTTTGTATTCCGCTAAGGGATAAACTTTCTGTAAAGTACAAACTGTAACTTTAGGAGTCATTTATCATTTTCTAGAGAACTTGATAGCTTTATCACCCTGAAATAAGTTTAGAAGGATTAATCATTATTCAAGCCAGCAAAAACATTTTAAACAACGTGTATTTGTATTTCGACGAATATTATTGTTGTAAACAATTTTATGTAAACCACTTTACATGATCATGTGAGAACTTATATTACTGATTACTATACTCTCCATCCATATTGACGTAAGTGGAAAACGGGCCTAAGGTGGCATAAAAAAACAATTACGGCGAACTTAGGCCTGTGTTTGACCACAATCTCACCGTGGTCAGTGATGATGTGGCCGATGGTGGTAGGCACACAAAGCCTAGAAAGGAACTGGCTCTCAAGTGTAGCTGAAAAACAGCGGAAGGTGCTTAGCGATAGATTTGAGAGTGGTAGCCAGCCAGGCGGGAACTACCAAGTACCCTATCACCGTGCTATGGTTTCCTCAAGATGTTTTCCTTCACCGAAAGCTCAAGCTCATTGTAGATTTCGAACCCGCGACCTTCGTCTCGGCATTCGAAGTCACTACCACTGAGCTATCATCGCCTTACATTTCTTGGGAAGACCATAACATGAACACAACTACAAATAATCTCTTAAACTATACGTCTTAAAATAAAGGCAAAACGTATTCATAGAACAAGTTTAAACTGTAACTAGACGCAAAACAAGATAAGAAAAACCGAAACTAATTTTGGTAACGTTACCAAACGTTACATGTTAATTTAAGTGATATATGTCTTGGACCTGACAACTTATGTTACCCTCGTCACCTAAAAACCTTGGGAAAGCTTGAAAGAATTCTCAAGGTACGTGATAAAAGGGTCTACAATACTTTACTAGTGAAGTAGGTATTACTAGTGTAAATAAAAACAAAAAGTGGTAATTAAAACGGGCATTTAAGGCTCGTTAAAAAGTTGTAAATTCGAATACAATTCTTGGATATTTTTTATTTTATAGGGTTGTACAATCATTTGTATTGAACATAAAAAGGCAATTAATGTCGTTCTTTATGTTTGGTTTGTGAACAGGATCACACAGGAGGAGCTACAGCCACACAGCAAATTTATAATGAAAAAAAAAATAATAGGTGTGTGTGTCTGAATCCCTTGGCTCCCGAATTAGTGAAGCGATCTCTTCCAGTTAACCTTTATACTATAACTAACAAATACTTTATATTTTATTGAAATATTTTTTAGGCTTCAATTTGGCTATAATTTCTGCTCTTTAAGCCTTATAAGCATGACAGTTATTTTAGAAGTTAGCAACTATACGATTCAATTTCAGGCGATCTTCTCACATTGAGTATTTTCCTCGTCTCTATCTTCGATCATGTGAAAGATTTATTTTCATAATTTTCTACAACATCTTCAATGAGAGTTCAGCATAACCTCCGTATAACGTAATCTTACGCCAAACGTACAAGAACAAATATCATACTAACAAAATCTCAGAATGAGGAGTAACACTAAATAAATCCTTATTTTTTCAATTCAATCTGAGGCTGAAATTCGGCCGGGAATCCCCGCGGGAAATCAGCGCCGAATACAAATCTATTACTGTAGATGTTCGAGTATTAAGAAGACAGACAAATGGTTTGTACCAAAATCAAAATCAAAAACTCATTTATTCAGTTTAGGCCCTAATAAGGCACTTATGAATGTCAACAGTTACAATTTTTAGACTCTACTTAGTACTGGTTCGGAATACACTTGAACTGAGAAGACTCCGGCAAGAAACTCAGCAAGGCTTCTTTTTTTGTACCCATCATGTACTTTCTAATATACCTATAGATAAGTTTTATGGTTATCAATATAATAAGATTTCATGGGCTTACTTCCCATCACTTGAGAGCTAGTTCGCTTCTACCCATTGTGTGCTTGCCATCGGCCGTATTGAAGGTTGACCAGCAGGCAGGCGGTCCACCTGATGGTAAGTGGCTACCGTCGCCTATTGCGTGTTACCGACCTGTTACAATGCCGAGAAGGCAATTACTGGCTCTCAAGTGCAATTGCCGGAACACACCGGTAGGTGCTTGGCGACAGATTTTCAACTTGAGGGTGGTAGCCAGGCAGGCGGGTACTACAAAGTACCCTACCACCGTGCTATGGTTTCTTCACGATGTTTTCCTTCACCTAAAGCTCAAGCACATTGTAGGATTCGAACCCACGACCTTCGTCGCGGCATTCGACGTCACTATCACTGAGCTCTCATCGCCTTAGAAAAAAAGCAAAAAGCCTCTGCTACAAAAAAAAAAAACATTAAATATTAAATGTTATGAATCATTCGTAACGTGTGACAAGTAAAACTTAATTTTTGTGTAAAATTTTACAAAAACATTTCAGTGAAACATAATAAGTCAAACGAACCAATATGGCGACTTCAGCGCAAATTAATTAAACAGGAAATACAGCGGAAAACCGTCGCTTCGGACGTGATTACAATATCGTAGCTGCACATAATTTCTGAATAAAAAATTAAATAAAAATACATGTTTTGTAAATTCCTTTCATTTTAGTATGTCACAAAAATTTATTACTGAAATGTGTCTATTTAAAAAATATGATCAAAAGTATATTTCAGTTTTGGGATTTTGTAAATAAATATTCGTATATCTTAATTTCCGTTTTTTTCATAACATTATCTTTTGAGTAATAGAAAGATCTTGGTAATGGAGAAGACTTCTAAAAGTAAATCATATAACAAAATAATTAAACAGCTGTATTTTTCTCCGGGATTTTAGGGTTAGTTCAGCTGATTTTGTTTTTATAAATACTGGTGACAATTCTGTTGTTTACAAACTAATATAAGTTACGTCATCTTTTCTTTCTTACAAACGTTATTGGAAAAGGATAGAAGATATTTAAAGGTGTCAAATTAATCTATGTCACTGTCATTTACAAGGAAATAGCCGTGACCGTGAGCAATACCTAAAGAACGCGCTGAAATTGTCGTTGAAATAAGCAATCGGATTTGATTAGTTCGTAAACAACAGATTTGGCACCACTGTATACTGTTTAATGACATACAAATAACACAGTATAGGTTAAATTAACACCAAAATCAAATCCAGCAGCGTGGCCAGAACCGTGCTCGTATCAAAAGGTTAATTTGCAACATAAATGGACGCGAACCAATAATTTCCAACGCGATCGGCATCGCGCCTGGCATCAGAAAATTTAAATAAAGCCCTAGTTACATTATGTTTGGACAGATTGCTCGCTTCAATGGCTAACATTTAAACTTTTAATCGTTACATTGTCGAAATTTCAACCTTTACCTCAGTGTAATAGTGACCTGAATTGGCTATTCTGAAGTTTGGAAAGTCAGCTATTACATTTTATGTAATGTTTGTGACTGTGAAGTCAGCAAAGTGTCCTATTCATTCACTCAGTGAAAAGGATTATAACGCTTTGATGCAGAGATAAAAATAAAAGATCCGCACATATGTTTAGAGCAAGTATTTTGAAAATGTCTTACTCAGACGTCTTTCATATGTAATACCCGACGACAGTTACGAAAAATAAAAAGCAACTTATCTTGAAGACACATGATCAAGCAGACCGTACTAAAAATAAATCATATTTCTTTCTCGGAATCCAAGACAGAAGAAGTTATCTTGAAGCAGGTAATGATATCTTAAAGCACAAATAGTACATTAAATAATAGAATTCTATTTTTCCGAGCAATCATACGTATGAACATAAGATAGTGACCACTAGACTGTAAGATACACCAATCAAATAAAATAGAGAAAAATCTTTTGATTAAAGAAGCAATTTTGTTACAAAACGTTCTCTCAATTCCGTAAGTATGAATCATGTAAACTTACTTTACGATGAAAAGAAAACGGAGAAATGTAATTTCTTACGCGTCTTTTATATTAATGGAGAGGTTGTATGTAAAATGTGTGTTAAGTGAAGCAAAAATCAAAATGTACAGAGCAAAAAGAATTAATATACCCATGTCTAAAGTTGAAAAACCAATAAAATACCAACATAAAACATTCCATTCATCGACTTTCAAGTCAGAAAACTTTATTGAAAACCAACAACACTTTGTCGTAAACACGCAAACAATACTGTCAGACGGCTGAGCTTAACAAACAGAACTTTGAACGTCGTGCAACTTTAGAACTTGATGCTCGAGGAGAAAGATCAAAATTGAGTGCAAATGTGGAAGGCAATACTATTTACCTGTAGAGTGTATTAATCCAGTTCGGTGGGCTGATGCAATTGCACACTCATAGTGTGTCATCGCAGACCTGAACAATAGCTCGTGTGATACATATACATAGCTAATACACCTTGTTGACATTCTGGCAGCACGTTAATTATCTTGCATAAATACACATGTGATAATCACAGATATGTATGACCTGTCAGATCCCAATGTAAGGTGCGGAAGATTGCTTAGTGACGGTTCTCGAGTGGCGATTACGAACCGGAAGACGCAGCGTGGGCAGACCCCCCACAAGATGGACCGACGATCTTGTAAGGGTCGCGGGAAACTGCTAGATGCGGGTAGCGCAAGACCGGCCATCGTGGAGATTTTTGGGGGAGGCCCTTGTCTAGCAGTGGACGTCTTTCGGCTGACATGATGATGAGCAATTTTAGTCTCTAAAGTCTCGACTAAAAGGAGAATCTTCACTCAGAAATTTTAAATTTTCCGAATTACAACATAAAATACGTAATTAGTAGATTTACTATAGGCAAGTGATATCAAAACAACAAACAGAAAAACTGAAAGCCCATAAAATCAATGTTCAATTTATTAAAAAATGTATCCTACATTTATTTTCAGATGTGGATGGAGTGTAGGTATTATTTTACGAGATACGTGTGGCTGATTGCATCCACAAATGTTTACTGAACGTGCCGACTGCCTGCGCCTCGAGATGATATATTGACACTGTTGTGTTGATATCATATTGATATACTAGTACTAGGCATTAATTTAAGTGCTGGTTGTACCTACATAATAACTTAAATAAGTCAGATCCACACAAAAAAAGCCTTATTGAGGTGTATTCCGAAACGGTGGTAGCGTTCATAAGTACCTTATCAGGGCCTAAACTTAATAAATGAGTTTGTTACAGTAGGTACCTAGTATATTGTACTGATATGCATTAAAAAGAAAGTAGGTCCTAGTAAAGAGCCTTGAGGTATGCCAATATTTCTTTGAGTGTTACAGTAAAATGACGCATGAAAAAGCACAAGATAATTAAATCTAACTCGTCGCCGTCAGGAAAGTGTAATGAAGAATATTTTTCATATTCGTTTTCATTATTTTTAATTAAAAAATATTATGCTTGACAAAGTCGAATGCTTTTATGAAAACGAAGCATTTTTCCATTTTGTTACGAGTAAAATAATATTCTTTATTACATAAATATTGTATTTTTACTAAGGTTTTCATTATTTTCAATTAAAAAATATTATGCTTGTGTAAGTCGAATGCTTTTATGAAAACGAAGCATTTTTCCATTTTGTTGCAAGTAAAATAATATTCTTTGTTACATAAATATTGTATTTTTTACTCACACGTCTAGAAATAAGTACTGCATAATATGCGGCGGTTCTTTCAATGGGGTCGATCTTCATCAAATATTCCTAGAGTTGAGAGATTCTTCAACTTATGCATCAAAAATCTTAACCATGACATTCACAATGAAGTAAAAATACTTTAATGTAATAAAATTGGTATTATTTTTCTTTTTTGCAAAATTCAGTGTTTCTAACATCACCATGATAATGGCCCCGATTCTGTTGATTACAAACTAAACAAATTTAATCTCACTATATATAATATATTTCTTTCATATAAGAAATTTAAGACAGGAATGCAAGATATTTTAGTCCTGTCAGATTAGTAGTATCACTTATTTCAACGTGAATTTCAGCGCGATCTTTATTATCACGACTATTTACCCGTACATTAACGACGGCATGAACTAAACTGATAGCATTAAAAATGTTCAATCTTTTTTCAATAAGGTTAACATGAAAGAGAGGTGATTTGACTAATAAAGGTCGTAAACAATAGAATCGGCATCAATATTCTATTTGTAAATTCTACTCACATCATGAGAATTAAAGGTGTCGCTACACTAGATACAATTCGGCGAGCTTGAATCGCGGATATTAAGTTCACGCGACAGTGGTGCCACTAATTGGGCCCCGATCCTGACCGTCGCCATGACAACCGCCGCGCTCCGTTGGACCAGTACATTCGCTTACCACTCTCCCTCTGAGAATTTATTTTAAATATAATTTATGTGGCATATCACGGAAGGATGAGTTCCGAGTAATTGATAAAATTTTGGATATTTCGGTGGCGGTTTCAGTTTTAAAATAAGTAACATCATAATTTAATAGTAAAATAAATAAATAAATATCCTCGGACATTCTTCACACACGGTTATCTGATCCCAAACTAAGCAGAGCTTGTACTATGGAAACCAGATAACTGATATACTACATATACTACTTTTTTTTTTTAATATCTAATGGTTTACATTTTCATTTCATTCTTTCTAACTATGCTACGGCGTTTAATATTTAAATATCTTAATTTCAGTTAAACATACACATAATAAGTAACATGTCCAATTTAAATTATTGTTTCGTATAAAACCGCATACACATTAGGTATTCTAAACCAAAATTGAGGTATAATCCAATTAAATATAAATAACATTGTCAGAGTTTCATCAACCGCAAACTGGAACATCTAACAGACAAATGAAACGCATTTACTTCCCGCCAAAACCGAATTTCACAAAGCGAACGCCGGCTTTATATCACGCAAATAACACGAGAGGCCTTTGTGTGGATGCAGTTACAATATACCGGGACAAAGAAGAGCCTCATGCCGGGACGGTACGGTAGTGTGTGTGCGCCTTTACGTGCTTCTAATTAATATTCGAGATGCGAAATTATATTAATTAATTTTAGGTGCTTAGGATTAAATAAGGTTGTATTGCTTTGTACCTTTACAAACATAACCAATTTATTTATTTTTGTTTATAAGCCTGGACATATAATAATCCTAAAGCACTAAGTGTTTCGACGTATTTACAAAAAAAAATTGGAATATAGGAATAATTGAAAAATATCTGGAGCAAAAAAAATTGCAAAATATACGTTTCATTTTGAACCGTCAAAAAGACTATTTTCCGTACGAATTCGTGCAGAGCTTTTCCCGTGACGTCACTGTTTGTCACAATGAATGACGTGTTTGTTTGTGTCCGGTATTGTAATACTTTAGGAATGTATGCACATATGGATTCAAACTATAAATGTCACATTTATGTCAGTGTGTGATCGGACGGACGGACGGATCGGATTTGGACGGATGGCCAAGTGATCATTGTATGAATTTTATGTATATTTAAGACTGTAATTACCTACATAAATTAAAAAACAAAAAGATCCACAAAAAAAAAACGCCTTGCTGAGTTTCTTGCCGGAGTCTTCTCAGTTCAAGTGTATTCCGAACCGGTAGTAGAGTCTATTGTAAAACTGTAACTGTTGACGTTCATAAGTGCCTTATTAGGGCCTAAACTGAATAAATGAGTTTTTGATTTTGATTTTGACGATAAGATTTATTTTTATACCTTTCAGCTGGGTGTAGGGATCGCGTTATGACTAAAAAATATCTCAAAATCTACTTACTAACCGGTATGGTAGAGTAACATTGACATTCATAAGACCCTTATTCCCTTATTAAAGTTATGTTTGAAACATGTTTTAAAGATTGAGTTGTATGATAATGTCATGGATTGAAACGTATGATACTTTTAATACAAGGAAAGATTTTAGATATATACCATGTTTCATTACAGTTATTTAAGCAACAAATTGGAGTTTAGGCCACCAAAAGGGCTAAGGCCTTCTATTTTTAATAAACTTGACAAGCCAGTTGGCGCAGTTGGTTAAGACACCACCTATCACGCCGCTGGTCATGGGTTCGATTCCCATCCAGACAAACATTTGTGTGCATGAACATGTCTGTTTGTCTTGTGTCTTTAACATTCTTATATAGATAATTACATAGTACAAGCTCTGCTTAGTTTGGGATCAGATAACCGTGTGTGAAGAATGTAACAATAGTAGATTAACTAATAAAAATAAAATAAAAATCTGTCTGAAACGCAGGTAAAGCTGTGGGATGAAATCTATATCAGATATTTTTAATATCATAAAATTTGCTACTTTAAACAATATTTTCAAATAATAATTTCTTCTTACACAAATATACACAAGAAACCTTAAGTTTGCTTTAGCTAGATTGCCATACATAAACAAACAAATAGCAAGTATTACAGTCAGCCTTACAGTACAGATATACCTATAAAAATAGTACGAAATATTCTAGAAATACCAAGCATATTCAAATAAATATTGCGTTATTATTCTGAGACCTTGTATGAATACAAAACATTATGTAATCATATATGGTTGGTTCACAGTGCAAGCGGGTAGCGGGAAGCAATTCCAATATTTTCCAAATTAATGTAAAAGCTTAAAGTAATAATGTTTATTGACTTTAAAGTGTACTACAATTATTTTGTAACATAGGCATGATGCATTATGCATCTTTTAATTTTTATATTTTTTTTATTAATTCTATATGTCAATAGAAAATGTGAACTATTAATGTACAATAAATCTCTAAGCGGTGAAAGCTACGCGGGATCCCAGAGCTGGCGGCTACTTAGGCCAAAGAATAAGCCTCGCAATACAGCGAGGTAATGCCGCCAGTATTCTTGGTACTCTGCCACCAGGGGAGGAGTTAGGGGAAGTTTTTTATTTATAATTTATTTATTTTTAGTTACATTTATAAGTAGTTAGTTTGTTTAGTAGTTTAGTTAGTATTAAATTATTATTTAAAAATGTAAATAGTCTGTACAATAAATATATTCTCTTATTTTTGTATTTATATTTAATTACTTTTTTTATCATGTGTATGCTAAATTAAAATGTTTCAACTTACAAAAACTTGTAGGTACCCCAGTAAAACATTCCTGTTACCATCTGCGTATTTTAATACATATTTTTTTCAAAGAATATAATGCTACCATTCTTAATACTTAACATAATATTTTGAGAGATGCTATTAAAATAAAACATATAAGAATTTCCCCCATATAATAAAATTGTCGAAATATACTGCAACAATGTAAACAAAGAATGTAAAACGTAAACAAATGAGTTCGTAAAAAAGCAATGACTTGTTTACAGCCACATTGGTTTTATGTTTCACACTCAGCGAGGCGTGGTCGTGTAAAAAGATTGTAAATACCCTATGTTACGCGTTTTTACCGGAATTTGTCGGTTCCCGCGTCAATTTAAAATCTTCGTTCTAAAAATATATTTAAGTTATACGTATCTAATTGCAAAAAACGCTACGCTCATGAAATATCTCCGCTACAATAGCAGACCTACTATACTTTATACTAAATTAGCTAAGTATGCCCCGCGGTAGCTCTTGCGTTCTAAACTAATTCATATATTTGATGTCCTGATTAGGCATATATGGACATTAGGTACATACAGTTGACTTTATCACTGGAATACACTTAAACTGAGAAGACTTCAAAGACATTCCAGGCTTTATATTCACCACATCCGACCACAATCATCACTATTGCCAGGGTCAAAATGTGGTGAAACATATAACTCCACCAAAAAATAATAACTTGGATTTTTTTTTATCTTGGGACATTTTTTTCACACGCGGTTATCTGATCCCAAACTAAGTAGAGCTTGTACTATGGAAACCAGATAACTGATATACTACATATACTACTTTTTTTTTGTAAATACATACTTATATATAGATTATTACACACAGGACAAACAGACATGTTCATTCACACAAATGTTAGTCCTGGATGGGAATCGAACCCACGACCTGCGGCGCAATAGGTGGTGTCTTAACCAACTGCGCCAACTGGCCGTCAATTAATAACAGATATACATATAACATATATATAGTAACTTAGGTAATAAGTTATAACATGGAATAATTTCCGAGTGTAAGGGACAGACAGTTTGTTAATTGAGGAAAACCATTCCAAATATGATTAATTAAATTGTTACGATTTACTTTAGGGGGGAGTGTAAAGTTAAATTGAATCGTAACACAATTAAACGGAACCCAAACAAATTATGAAGGTGCTTGTAAAATATGGAGCACCCTTTAAATTAACGTCCATTGGAACAATAAAGGAATATAATTATGTTAGACCAGTGTGTTAACCCTTGTTTTAGAATACTACAAATCGTATATTTAAGGGTTTTTGGACAGAACAGCAAATACCATAGATTACAAATTAATAAATAATACTCACAGATAAATAAAATGAATAGTGCAAAGATAGATATATAATAATAATCGATTAATTAATTCGATAATTGTAAGTGGAACCGGTAGTAGAGTCTATTGTAAAAATTGTTTTCATAAATTGACATTCATAAGTGCCTTATCAGGGCCTCAACTGAATAAATGATTTTTGAGTTTGAATACATTATTATGTTCTTCTTGTTTTCAATATGGCTACAAAATCCTATAGAATAGAGGATTTACATTTTTGGTAGTGTCAAGTTACATTATTTTGTTAGTTTTTAGTTAAGTTAAAAAAAAAGAAGGCTTTTAATTTGAATTATTGTTTCTTACTTTTTTTTTATTAAGTAAAAGTGTTTAAATATGGTTTAAATGTTATATTTTTTAGGCTATATTTATGTGGCGGTTGTCTCGGATAGCGCGCAAAAATAATACTTTTTCCGCTACAGAAAGAAATTCTATTTTAGCCCCGTTCTGGTAGGTACGCTATAATGACGGACTTTTTGAGCAAGAGTAGCAAAACTTTTTCGGTTAGAAAATTTATATAGCCGTTCGATATTAAAAAGCACATTTATTTACATTCTGAAATGGAGATCCAATTATTTCTTTTGAAATATACCTACTACCTCAAAAAGTATTTGATATTGAAATGCATTTTATATTAATTAGTTATTGCCTTTTTTACCAAAAAAAAAAATATTGTTTGCACTTTAATAAAATGTAATTTAATTAAACAAAATGAATAAATGGGGAACTGTACAAGCTTCCCAAACACCTCGTCCACACGATCCCTTACTTTTATTTCCATAAAAACCGGTAAAGGATGCAAAACACGGTGTCATTGTTCGCGAATTAAAAAAAGGCCTTATTGATGAGTGAGCCCTTCGACCCTTGCGATGTCTGGCCACCTAGAAAACAATTTTGAAAATGTTCTTTATAGAAATCATCCTACGATGGCGACACTGTATAATTTTAAGTAAATTCCCTTTTTTAATTTAAATTAAAATAGAGTGTATTCACCATAAAGGACAACGCCCAAACATCCTTCGGATGATAAATTATCAAGCGAGAAATGTCAATTAGAATTCATTTGTATTAATTACATTCCGTCGGCTGTTACATTGTAATTTGTATATTAAAACCAACTCAAACTTTAAATGTATATAAATATACCTGTCTTTTAGAAATAAAGATTTTATGAGTGATAGAAGATTACATCAGGTTTTAACTGTTAATTTAGTGACACTTAAAAATAACTTATAGTCCAGATATAACCAGACTATCAAGGCCAGAGTGAACAGGATTTTTATATTATTTTTTTTAAGTGGCCAAAGGCACCTTATTTTAGCGTAAAATATAAATGTATGTACCTATATCGACAGCTGCAATATACAACAACAAACAGAAACATACGTTTACCGGGTTGCAGCAACAAATCGTCATGTAGCGTGTTTGCGTGTGCAGGCTACAGGCTATAGACACCCGCTGGCTACATAAAACGGTGTCACAGCGGCCGCCCAGCGGTGTTTTTGCGTAAATTTACTCGTCATGTGCAGCCACTCATCGCCCTGAATTACGATACACGACATAATTGTATTTTTAACTTGATTTTTTGTGAATTTAACGGTGTTTTGAAATTTTATAAAATTTATAAATTCTAAAATTTACAAGTGAACTATTTGGGAGATCAAACTGAACTACCTATATGATCTATTTTTGTTATCTCACTAATATTATAAATGAAGTATAACCCATTTCTCTATTTAACTTTCAAATTCATTGATTTATTAAGAAATTTACTTCTAGATAAGTAAGCCAGACAAGAGTAGACCATATCATTTTGACAACATTTGCGGATTTGATTCTTCAAATTGTGACCAATTAATTTATTTTGGAATAAAAAAATCTATCTCATTGTTTTTGGTGATAAAACTACATGTGAAAGGGATTTTTTTTTATGTCAGAATGTTGACAAGCAGGCAGGCGGTCCTGATGGTAAGTGGTTACCGTCACCTATGTTTTGCCCACCTGTTACATTACAATGCCACGAAGGCAACTAAAGGCATTGTATTTTTACGATTTCATCCCAGTTCTTATGTAAGAATTACTACGACAATCGCGATAGGTATCATTTTAGTCTAACCAATGAAAATACAGGAATCCAGTTAACCATTTCCATTATTCAAGAAGTGCAAACCATTCTGTATATAAAGCTTTCCAACCGCAACCTCTATATAAAATCGATAAGCTATTTGGCTTCCAAACATAAATAAATCCAAGCAATTATGTAGATCAACTATATACAACTTGTTATAAACTATTCCAATGTGTACAGTTTGTAAACAAAACTGCATGAATAGTAAAGTTTTAGTATCTGTTATGTAGCTAGTCTGTGGTAGCGGGTAACTTTGCACGCTATGCAATATAAAGTACAACCTGATTTGTAAGCGATTGTAGACTATAGGAACTTTTTTCACCCAAACTGTAGTGTTATTTTAGGTTCATTAAAAATTCGTTAAGACCAGTGCTGCAAACCCCAACTTGCTATAAAGAAGTATATTTGTGCCAGAAATCCAGGAGACGGGACAAAGGAGATGTAAAAAAAATACTTTTTTTTTTAATATTCGTCACACGCAATCAAGTTAATGCCTTCAATTTGCATTGTATGTCATTACTTTAGTACATATTCTAATAATATATGCTGTTAATAAATTGGTGACCACAAAATTCGGTCCAAAAGCCTATGAACAATCCAAAACGTATTCATGAAAAAAATCAGGAGAAACCAAAATCATGGAATTTCCTGGAAAAGAAGGAGAATTTGCAGCTCTGGTTAACTGGCATCCGAACCTAAACGCATCGCCCGCTTGCGAAAATAGACGCGACTCTGCTATGTTTCATAGGTCGCGAAAATGGCGAAAATACGATAACATGAAGACTGTAAGTTGCTTCTCTTTTCCTAGTAGGTACATAGTGCTTCGACTCAGCCCGATTTGCCCGTCTCAGTATTATAATTTTTTTATCACGGCTACAGCTAATTTACTGCGACATATAGCTAGAATGCATTGCAAACAGTCACAATTATGTCACATAATATAAAATCTCTTTTGTGCAACATGAACGCTCCACATGTAGCCAGCGGGAGCACAGACTACCAATTACAGAAGGAAATTGTTTTCAAATAAATTCTATTATAGAGCAGACATTTTACATTTTGCAAATTCTTTTGTTTGACAAAGTTATTACATTGTAGCAAGTGACATATTTATTTGTTCAAAGGCCCCGCGGCTAGCGGACTACAGTACATATGTACAGTTCGATTCGAAGAGGAAGTTTACGACTTTTGAATACTAATTTGTTGCTTACTAGTTACTAGCTTCCGTCCCGCGGTTTCACCCGCGTTCTCGGGATAAAGAGTAGTATGTGCATGCCAAATTTCAGTTCGGTTCAGTGACAGGCGTGAACAGGTAAGAAACAACCTCTGATGACTGCTAGTTTGATGTATTGTTCGAAAGTATAAAAATTGTATTGTTCGAAAGTTCCAAAACTGGAAGTATTGTTAGAAAGTACCAATATATATATAGGAAATATGATGGTTTAAAAAACCCCTTTTTATTAGACTTCGTGATGTGACAGCACCTAACTTGTGGCGTAAAGCTACTGACCATTTTTTGTTAGAAGCACCTATAAAATATTTTTCTTTCTTTCTTTCTTTCTATTGTCAACTCATGCCTTTCGTGTGATTGACACACACGTACATTAAACGAAAAAAAAGTCTAAATAAATGCGAAAAAATAAAAGCCAGCATCAATAGTTCCCGATGTGTAACAACGAATGCAAAAAAACATATTTAATTACATCATCCAGTAGTGAGCCGGCCGGATCAACTGCACGGTTCACATGACCGGATGGAATAACCGGACCGATCACAAAGCCCGTCCGGAGCCAATTACTTATCGTGGTATTTGCGCAGTAACTACCTACCATGTACCTATCGATAGTTAGTGTCCCTCGCGGTTTCACCCGCGTTCTGAGTAAAAAGTAACCTTTATCCAGTCTGACGTCGCAGTCCGTATTTGGCTTTTGTTTTTAACAAGTAGTTTCCGTTACGCTTTTATTATTTTTAAATGTTATTTAAATTTCAACCTTGACAGGAAAATATAAGAATTATAATAATAACGTTTTTAAAGTCATTAAAGAAAAGATTCGCCTGCAAAAGAGTTGCTTTTCACGACTTTCTTAGATTTTCCTTTTTTTTTTTATTTGACAACGCCGGCTGACTGGATATGTTATCCCAGGGTATGTATACGTCACAGTAAGATAGTTGCCGTGAAAAGAGGTGACGATCTTCAAAGCTGAGCGGATTGTCTTGAAATATAGCTAAGTACACTCTCGATTAAGAACTTTTAAACGAAAAAAACTTTATCAAAATCGGTAATGATGCCGATTCTGTTGTTTACGAACTTAACTAATATTAGACAAGTCACCTCTCTTTCATTTTAACCTTATTGAAAAAAGATAGAATATTTTTATTGCTGTCAGTTTAATCCATGCCGTCGTAATGTACGGGTAAATAGTCGTGACCAATAAAGATCGCGCTTAAATTCACGTTGAAATGTGTGATCGGATTAAACTGACAGAACTAAAATATCTTGCATCCCTTTCTTATATTTAGAAAGAGATATAGTGATATTAAATTTATTTTGTTCGTAAACAACATTATCGGCACCAATATACACTCACTACAAACTTCACCGCTCGGGTGTTTTTGGGATAGACTAACAAAAAAATATAGACTAATAAATACAGAATTCGATTTTCTTTCGTAATTTCAGTTGGTCCCATAGTAAAAATTATTCATATTGATCACTAAGGGCCGGTTGCTCGTAAATTTTAGTTAAAGTTAACTTAACTATTACCATGCTTTGACCGTAGAGTCACTTTGACGATGACCGATCTCCTTCGGTCGGTTATAGTTACGGTAAAATTTTTAGTTAAAGTGACACGAGCAACTCAGTTTGCTTTCTTTCGGCGGTTAAAGTTAACTATAACCGTAACCTTACTATGACCGCGCTTTATGCAACTGCCCTTATCATTGTGAACAACGAATCATCCTGTATAATTGTCAAACTAAATATCCGCATCCAAACTGACATTAAATCCGTGAACAATAATTTCCATTAAAACTTTTACAACCGGGTGACAATACCCGGTAAATGCGCCACGACTTCCCGGACATAGTTTATAACGGAAAATGTATGCCACATTCTCAATGAGCTTTATCTACACTAAATATTAATAAATAATCGATTTTTAACAAAAAAAGGGTAAAAGCTCCTTCAAAGACAATAAAATTAATACGGCACCACCTTGGAGCTATACCTAAATCCTACGCAATAATAATTATTAAAATCGGTCCATAGCCAAAAAAGGTATGCGTAAACATAAAAAAAAACACAACCAAATTGATAATCTCCTTTTTTTTAAGTCGGTTAAAAAATAGAAAAGATTTGTATTTTTGTTGTAAGACAGTCCAGTTGGCGCAGTTGGTTAAGACGCCACCTATCGCGCTGCTGGTCGTGTGTTCGATTCCCATCCAGGACAAACATTTGTGTGCATATGAACATGTCTGTTTGTCCTGAGTCTGGGTATAATTATCTATTTAAGTATGTATTTACAAAAAAAAAAGTAGTATATATAGTATATCAGCATCAGCTATCTGGTTGTCCATAATACAAGCTCTGCTTAGTTTGGGATCAGATAACCGTGTGTGAAGAATGTCCCAGGATATTTATTTATTTATGTTTATAATGAATAAACTCAAAAACTACTAGACTGATTTTAAACTTGTATCATCAGTAGAATGAATGTTTTATTTTCAAAAAGTGTAAAACAATGTCCTATAAAATTCGATGCGGAAAGCTAAATATTTCGCTTATTTTGCAGGTAGGTACATCACCGCGGGAACTAGTTAGTGAACATGTCACAATTACTACGAACACTAATTGGATACGCACACGACACGGTCCATAGATTCTGTATGTTCATTATGTAACTATGTTGCGATACGTTTCTATTTGAAACATGTTCTTTCGAAGAAACGAATCGAACGATAACGAATAGTACGAATCGTACGTATTTCCTTAATATTATAAACGTGAAAGTTTGTATGTATGTTTGTTGCTCTTTCACGCAAAAACTACTGAACGGATTAGGATGAAACTTGGCACATAGATAGATCATACCCTGGAATAACATATAGGCTACTTTTTATCCCGGGAACGCGGAAGAAACTTCGGGGGACAGTAATATATACATATTCTGTAAAAAATATTCCTTACCCTCGTTCCTGGGATAATAAAGTAGTACGGTGAAATAATTTTTAAAAACGGACCAGTAACTCCGGATATTACCTTCTTAATCCGAACATACAAACTTAACTTATTTGACAAGCCAGTTAGCGCAGTTGGTTAAGACACCACCTATCAAGCCGCTCAAATATTCAGTATGTACAGTGGTAGGGTAGTACCCGCCTGGCTGCCTACCAGCCTCAAGTTGAACATCTGTCGCCAAGCACCTACCGGTGTGTTCCGGCATTTGCACTTGAGAGCCAGTTGTCTTCTTGGCATTGTAACAGGTCGGCAACTTACCATCAGGTGGACCGCCTGCCTGCTTGTCAACCTTCTGACATAAAAAAAAACAAAAGATCTTTGCAATTACAGTTGTCAGAGCGTTATAGTCTCGTATCACTTTGGATAGAAACTGATTGAAACAATGTTACGTAATACACTCACATAGTGTTGCTTCATACATAGATATTGGAGCTATGCTCTGATTGAGATTTTGATCAAATGTGTGGTGCAACATTATGTAGGTTCGCTCAACCAATTATGGCCAGAATCCTGATCCTATCCAATTATTCCTAGCCTTCAGCATTCCTCGTAATGTTTCGCATATAATGGAGAGGGCCTGAGGATCAAATCAGAAATGATGAGATCCGCAGGCGAACCAAAGTTACCGACATAGCCCGAAGAATTGCCAAACTGAAGTAGCAGTGGGGCACATCGCTCGTAGAACCGACGGCCACTGGGGCAGAAGGGTTCTCGAGGGGCGACCACGAACCGGAAGACGCAGCGTGGGCATTTGGGCGTGGGTACCGCAAGACCGGCCATCGTTGAGGCCTTTGTCCAGCAGTCTTTCGGCTGACATGATGAATGAGTCATACATAATGACTAACAATCGCATTTAAATTTTATTTTTCACGGGTAGGTAATCACGTTGTCAATTACAATTTATAATATGCATCGAATCATTGGAATTAATTACAACATTGCAATTGAAATATGTTTTCGATCACAAATGTGGCGGATTATCGAGAAAATATTTCGAATTTCGACATGGAATCGATACTCTGTGGTTAGCGGAGAGGCGCTCGCCGCGCCCGCAAGCTATTCAGTAATCAGCGCGCGATTAATCGCGGGTGAATATCTCGCGAACTTCACTCGAATTGTACTCGTATTGCTTTGTATTTTGTATTTATTGTAAATTACATGTAACATGTGCCGCGATCTCCTATTTTAGCTTAGGGAAGGAAATTTGTAACAGGCTTTACAAAGCATACCGAAAGCATACCTAAACAAAATAAATAAATCGATATCGTATCAAATCGTAAAAAAAAACATTTAGCACAAGTAAACGTTACAGAATAAACATTATATATACATTTAATAATTATGTGTATATATTTTATGACCAGTAAGTAGGTAGTTAATAAATTAATCATAAATCAGTCATATTATACAATGTCACGAATATTTTCATGTAAATGAACATATGAGAGCATTCAATATCTCCTATCCTACAATATTGTTTGTAAAAAAACATGAAAGACACGTAGGTACCTAATTAAAATTACTTTAATGCGATTTGCTGAAAAAACAACACCAAATAATTACTTTCGAACGCTACTTCAATATTAAACGTACCAAATACAAATTAATAAAGATATTTAACATTCAAAACGTATAAATAAATTCAGCTTTAATTATACATAAACATAACACAAAGGCCCCGCTCGCGTTGCGTACCTGCGACTTAATCCTCTTACCGAGGCCTTCGTTATTTCAGTACGCGTACCCGCCAATAGGTACTCGGTGATGGATCGTTTCTATGTAAAATAACATGTAGGTAGTCCACTTACGCAAAAAAGGGGTCAATCTCGGAGTGCTCCTAAATCTCAGGACAATATCGATCATCTTCAATATACTCAGTTCGTGAAGAGTATCCTCTCCGTGAATGAATTTATCTCTTACTAAACTGACAAGCGAGACAAGGACGCACTCTTAGTAAAAAATACGTTTATTTAAAAAAAAAAATTTTTGGAAAAAAAGGTGTGCTTCTATAATATTAGAAACATCACTGACTAGATATTTTTAATATTATGGGCTTCATCCATGAAACATCTGAATTCTTCCCGATGTCTTCTCTCTTGTTATCTTCGTATCCCACCGTAGAATGGAGTGAGACAGAGAGAGCCGCGTGTGTCTTATGATAGATTATCAGCCGCACTACCAATAAGAGCACACGCAAGGCTCCATCTGAATCTCCGGACTTTGAAGTATTTATGTTGAAAATGGCGACCATACTAAGAGATTAGAAATACATTTTAAATCGTTCGAAAACCCAATAAAACTAAATAAATATTAAATATTATCAATTGGGGTTTCGATTAACGAGTAAATATGATAATTATAAAGAAATTATTTTATAATATACTTACTATTCGATAAGATATCGATTTATTTATTTTGGATGTAATCATCTGAAATTATCAGTAAACCAAATCCATACCTTCGTAAAATGCTCGGATATGCTCGAAATTCTTTCTTTTGGTACTAACTGACCATGGACAGTGTAAATAGAGTCAAATACATTTATTGCAACACTAATGATCGAGAGCGAGTACGTGCACACTGCACATCCTCTAACATGGTTTCACCTTTCCATTAAACATTTAATAAACTCATCATATTTATCTGATATCTGAAAAAAGGATCTCCAAATAAAATCATCTCCACATCAGCCACATCATCACTGACTGAGATTGTGGTCAAACACAGGCCTATACATAGTAAAAAAAAATATATATAACAAAATAATTACACATAAATCAGTATCTCGCAAATAAGGAATAAATGGCGTAAATACTTCAGTTCGGCGGTGCGTTAAAACACAATATCACGTACGATATCTTTGTAGCCGACCGGTGTGTCCGGGTATCCGGGTGTCCGGGCGTAAATATCGGACAGTGGCATAGCAATATTTATGGGAGTACGCGGTGGTCACCTCGCCGCCACCGCACTACGCACTATAACTCACTCTTGGTGTATATTGAAATACATTTGTGGTATTAAACGTGTTCGGACTTGCTACTACATACGTATGTAATAGCTCGTGTGCCATATATTTTACGTCGCGTTATGAAAGGTAATTTAAAGTCAGTGAGACTTTCGTCCGCACGGAAAGATCCTTCAATTGTTGAAAAAAAAAACATGAAGTAGCTACTATCGAAAATTAATAACTAGTATTAAGTAACGTTAAAATATAAATTTTGAAAATTCCAAAATATAAATAAGAGGAATTATGAATAAGCGAATAATAAACAATGGTGCCAATTCTGTTGTTTACGAACTTAAATAATATTAGACAAGTCACCTCTCTTTCATTAGATAGAACATTTTTAATGCTGTCAGTTTAATCCATACCGTCGTAATGTACGGGTAAATAGTCGTGACCATTATAGATCGCGCATAAAATCACGTTGAAATTTGTTATCGGATTAAACTGACAGGACTAAAATATCTTGCATCCCTTTCTTATATTTACTATTAGAAAGAGATATAGTGAGATTAAATTTATTTAATTCGTAAACAACAGAATCGACACCAATATGCCACATTCACAATATTTCCCTCCAATTCTATTCTACATATAATATAATCTATTTAAAGAGCGGCCTGCCACTGTAAGTGACAACTCTGAATATTTAGGAAGCAACGAGTAAATCTAATGAATAATTCAAAGTTGTTCATTATGCTGGAGGAGGTGCAACCTCGTCACATTGTGTCAATTCTTCGCATCAATTGTTCATGACGTCATATATATCATAGACATAATAAGTTGACATTTCTTACAACTCTTACTCTGGAGAAAAAATCTATAGGCTTTTGTAGGCATCTGTCCGAACAATATATATATATATAGTCATGATTGTAGTGTATTGGGTTAGGTGGTAAATAAATGACTGCATAAACTGCAGTGTACGTCTTCACTACGATACGTCTGTACGCCACCGTGTCTCGATATCAAGTGAGCATAGATAGCAGAGACAGTAAGAGCATACCCATCCACTGCAATATACAGGATGTTTTTTAATGACCGTCCAAATTTTTAGGGATTAAAAGATTTCAGCATGAAAAATTTTAATCTTTTTTCGTGATTTCAGAGTTGGCCCACGGTAAAAGTTTTTCATAATGATGAAAATTTACACGGTGATTAAAAAATCCTGTATACATATAGTAGGAAATTGAAAAGTGATACTTGCAATTCTATCTAATATTATGAATTATGATTGTTTGAACGCGCTAATATCCGTGGTCCGATTTGAAAAATTCTTTCACTAATAGGAAGCTACATTATCCCTAAGTATTATAGATCACTTATCGTCGCACAATAGCGGGTGAAACCGCGGGAAACATCCTACATCGAGAGTCCTCATATGCGAATACACAACTTGTTCGAACACCTTACCAAACGGAATATTTTAATTACTTACATAAGAACTTTACAAGTCAGTATAATAATGGTGTGTTCACAAGCCGCAGTTTCCTCAAGACTGGCACGTGTCCCGGGGGAAATATCCCGGGGCCGGGGCTTAGCGACGCCGCGCAGCCTACCGTGTAAACATGCCCTTATATATGCTGGCATTTTTGTTTCTAGATGTACCTACTTACTTACTTTTGTGGAATTAATTAAAGTACCTGGATGACCGAGCTCTGCTCGTTTTTTTTTAGGTAAGTTGTGTTTTCTAGAAATGAAACCTAGCTAGATCGATTTATCGCCCCCGAAACCCCCTGTATACTAAATTTCATGAAAATCGTTGGAAGCCGTTTCCGAGATACAGATTATATCTCGTTCGGATTCGAATTGCTCGTTTTAAGGTATTATATTAGATAGAAATAACTTAGTTTCGTCGACATGATATCGTTTCAGTTTTAAATACAGATTTTTGGTCCGCACCAGCAATGGAAGCGTGATTGAGTACCTACCTACCTGGCCTATAATCCGCTCCACAGGTTATCAGCATGCGTAATTTCATCGCAATATGTCCATAAGTTTACGAGAAGCAGACAGACTTACTTTCGCATTTATAATAATATTAGAGATTTGATATTTTTGTTTTACTAAAATAGTTGATAAATGATAATTTATTATATATCTTAGATTACTTTCAAGTTTATATACGAGGAGATTAACCTACCAAATAAATTGTTATACACTAAGTTACCCTAAGGATTTCTTTTTAATTAGAAAAGCTAACGAACTTTTCCAGTGAGGCCTAAAACTTCACATAGATTAAAAGGCATTATAAATATTCCTAAAATATATTCCTTAGATTTTAATAAATTGCCTAAGCCGGATACTTTTGTAGGTATATATTTTTAACCAAAAAATATCAGACCTGAATAAAAATGTTTATTTGAGTAAAACTTTATTTTTTTAAAGATTTTTCAGCTCTGGTTTTTCATTTAACTAAAATCTAACTTATAACAAAAAGTATTCCACAAAGCATCTAAGCGTAAATTCCAATAAGAAAAAATAATAAGCAGAAATCACGACGGATTTTTTTTTTCCGGACTCACGGACGCAAAATTTACGGTCGGTAAAACGTATCGGATGTACAGCACCGGCCGATAGGTCCGATCCGGTCCCGGGTGATTTACGCAGTTACCTTCTATAGGCCTCTTGATATCAATAACAATGGATGACTTTCAGAACGGTCGAACCCAGACCCTATATGTAACAGCATGTCATATGAGTGGCGCGGGAAGGATCTGTAATCGATTTTCCCTGTCCCCAGCGGTTTCACTCGCGTTCCCGGGATAAAAAGTAGCCAATAACCTTCAGGGATAATGTAGCTTCCTATTAGTGAAAGATTTTTTCAAACCGGACCAGTAACTCCGGAGATTAGCGCGTTCAAACAAACTCTTCAGCTTTATTATTAGTATAGATTAAGGATATAGCCCACCTGATGGTAGCGCTCACCGTACCCTATTAATCAGTTACTGAGTCCGTAATAAAGAACGTTAATCAAAACGTTAGTCAAGTAATGAATGACGAAAGAATTAATAGAATTTGAGTCTTGTGTCAGTGAATTAAGGTATTTTTTTATATGTCAGTTAAATAAAGCAAACTTTATAATTTATCAATTGTAAAGTTTGTCTCTGCAATCTCAGTAACAAGTCGTTTTAAAATACGATTTTGAATCAAATAAACTTGATAAAATGCGTAGTATTTAATAAAAATAATAGGTTTATTTACAAATTTGTCTCAAGATGCCTACGTACTGCCAAAAGGTCGTACGTAATAGGAAATTGGCCTATAAGACCCATGCTATTCCACACTAGGGTTATTTTGTATATTGGGGTCCTTTGTTACCCAGGCCAACGGTTACCGAACCAACTGTGATATCGATACTGTTCCAAATTATAATTATCGCTGTATATGTTAACGGAAAAGTATCTAATCCGTCATTGTATACATTTCCTAGGAAATCCATACATTTCCTAAATATCTATCGGAGTTACATTCGGGATATTTGTAAGGATAGCGGTATTTGGGGGGTTGTAAGTGAAAGGTACTTTTGTGCGAATACTTTCTAATTTATGCAAAATAAAAAAAATAACCGTAACCGATTTTTTTCAAGTTTTTATATATTGCCTAGTATCATTATTGAATTATAATTTCCTAGGGGAAGTACACAGGAATTGTGTA
Organism: Tethea ocularis; assembly: GCA_963555595.1. Taxonomy (NCBI): domain Eukaryota; kingdom Metazoa; phylum Arthropoda; class Insecta; order Lepidoptera; family Drepanidae; genus Tethea; species Tethea ocularis. Next base: position 471,446 of record OY741968.1, read on the forward strand.
CAATTCCTATGTTTCATATATTTCCGGTGACATATACATCTAAGGTATCCATATTAGTAATTAATATGCTTATAAACATAATCTCACTGTAAAGCGATGATGAGGCCAAGCTCAAAATCTACAATACAGGGTACTTTCAACCCTTAAAGTAATTACACCACACAATCGTCAATAATAAACAAGATTTATTAGGGGTCCTTATAATTGCAAGCAAAATAGGTAAATAAATAAATATCTTGCGACACAGTTATCTGATCCCAAACTAAGCAGAGCTTGTACTATGGACAACCAGATAACTGATATACTACATATACTACTTTTTTTTTTTGTAAATACATACTTATATAGATATTAAACCCAGACTCAGGACAAACAGGCACACAAATGTGAGTCCTTGATGGGAATCGAACCCACGACTAGCGGCGCGATAGGTGGCGTCTTAAGCAACTGCGCCAACTGGCCTGTCAAAGTATTGTCTATGTATATCGGAAATATAAAATTATGCGATTATTAGTAAATTTGTACTTTAGGTACGTCATATCACGTTTACATTATTTATTTAATAGATTGAATTAATTCAGAAAGTTTGGGGTTGAATTTTAATTTGTAGTTCAAAGTATACAATGCCATTTAAGACTAGCCGACTGGAAACCAATTGAAACCCATTTACTGTAAGAATGTAAGGAAAATTTAGGGAACATATTAGATCCTTTATTAAACGGAAGACCGAATAATCTATTTGTTGAATACAAATTGTTACACCAAACCCTGTGAGATCTAAGAAAGAGCCAAAAAAAATTTCGTCACCGAAAATGCGAGCCCAAAGCAATCAAGATCCCACTTGAGAAACCTGTCACGTTACCTTCTAATCGTTTACAATAAAATTTATATTCAGGAACATCGTCCCGGGCGGGAAGTTAATTGAATCAGCCGGGGATCGAACCCGCACCAGTGGCGGCCGGCGATAAATCTTGGGAAACTTTGTCATTGGTCGCAGACGTCCAAATTGTTGAAAGTAAGCCGTGGAGCGTACACAGCGGCTTACAAAATTAAACTTTTTGATGACTGTTTGTGATAAACACAACAGTGGAGGTTTTAAATTATAATTCTGTCTGAGACAAGCTTATAACATTTCTTTGTGACTCTGATTGCTTTTGAGCAAAGTGAGCTGTTTTTTTTCGAATAAGCCCATATTTTCCTAGATTAAAAATCCCGTACATTTACTTTGTCTATATGCCAATACTTTGTAGGCGTTAGCGAGCTATTTTGTAAAACGCACAGACACCAACATTAAAAAAATTACTGTCGTCATTAATGAAAAATTGCAATTAATAAAAATCTATGCCTGGTTACATATTCTCTAGTTTAACATATATTTTTTACAAATCTCTTGCAACAAAGAATGCCAAGAAAAACATTTCTCGGATATCATCGCCTTAATTCAGGTTACAGATAAACAGACAGAGTTACATTCGCATTTACATAAGTATGGATTCAACGTGACAAAATTATGATGCCACCGAATGTTAGACACTATTATTGAACCCAGAATACAAAGCTTAACCCAAATAGCACACAACAAAAGAATCTTCGTTCATATAAAATTCCAATTTCAAATCACGGTCACAATGTAGCGAGGACATAAAAATCAAACAGAAATGGAAAACTACACTTGAACAGGGAATACCTACTCTGTATGTGAAGCACGTAGATCAGAGAATGATTCTATCTGCGTCGATAACGAGCCATCCTACTAAACGAGATCTCGATTTTATTTCACGTGAAAACGATATTTTTATGTATACTATGAAGGTCTTGTTTTACATTTTATTTTCGAGCAAAACGGTGGTAGGGTCATCGCGACATTCATACGTGCTATATTAGGACATAAACTGAATAAATGAGTTTTCAGTCGCTTTATAGTGAATAAGCATTCATTTTAAAGGGTCAATCGCGGCATTAGGGCCTTTATTAGGGCCTAAACTGAATAAATGAGTTTAATCTGAAGTTCTTCCGAATTTAGCTGAGTAAAAAAATGGGGAGATTCTATATTTAATTAATGCTTGTATTTTGATAGCTGTAGAGTTCTTTTTTGCTATATTATTTTTCTTGATATGTAGGGTGAAGGAGGAAAATACTTCCAAGGGTGAAAATACTAATCAATATGATCGACTTTTACACCAAAAAAACATGCTATGTGATTTTTTTTGGGATACTCTCTATAAAAAATGTTTTTTTTTTTCACACAAATCATTAATCTTGGCCCTCATTCAACCTGTTACTGTATAATTACGAACTAAAAAAAACAAAACTAATATTATAAAAAGAAAAAAAGTGATTTGTTTTGTTATTTTTTCACGCCAAAACTATTGAACGGATCGCGATGAAATTAGATACGTAGATAGCCTATGATATGGAGAAAGATATAGCCTACTTTATATCCCGAGAACGCTGGTGAAACCGCGGGACGAAAGCTATACAAATAAAAAGAAAATTTTTTAAGTACAACATTTTTCGTAGCGGCTACATGCTACGGTTCTGCACGTGCTAGACGCTACGAAGCTACGATGCTACGAGACGTGCTCTCCGTTCACCTGATATTTAATTTCCATTTTATTTTCAGGATTCTATTGTGATAAAGTATATGTGTATAGAAACATTTCTAAGGAACGCTGTTGGAATGTAATTTAAAAGATAGGTTTATTTAACTACTAGCTTCAGCCGCGCGGTTTCACCCGCGTTCCCGAGGGATAAAAAGTAGCATATGTTAATCCAGGGTGTCAGCTACATCCATACTAAATTTTATCAAAATTGGTCCAACCGTTTGAGCGTGAAGAAGTAACAAACTAAATCACAAACTTTCACATTTATAATATTAGTAGAATTTATATCTCTTACATACATTTGAAAAATTATATGTGTAAGCTGTTCCCCGGGATAAAAAATAATTTACGACCAATTCTTAGACCTACACAAAAAAAAATCATAAAAATCGATCAAGGTCAATCTACAAACACAAAAGTGTAAAGTCGACACGTCATAAAAAGTTACGAGGTTACTATAAAGGGGGAATCATAACGGCGCAATCCACTTACCCCACTCAGTCGAAGCTCCAACTATCGTGTGTCAGACCCTTACCTGAAAAAGGGGATACAACATTAAACGCGTGAAAGGACGACTATTTTTGATGTTAACATGACAATAGGATCCAGTGCGGACAGGGATTTAGTTTGAATGAGATATTTAGCTCTTTAAATAGTTCTTCTATAGGAGATAATAATGTCACGTACTGGTGGCGATTCTGTTATTTACGAACTTAACTAATATTAGATAAGTCACCTCTCTTTCATTTTAACCTTATTAAAAAAAGATAGAACATTTTTAATGCTGTCAGTTTAATCCATGCTGTCGTAATGTACGGGTAAATAGTCGTGACCAATAAAGAACGCGCTTAAATTCACGTTGAAATGTGTGATCGGATTAAACTGACAGGACTAAAATATCTTGCATCCCTTTCTTATATTTACTATTAGAAAGAGATATAGTGAGATTAAATTTATTTAGTTCGTAAACAACAGAATCGGCACCACTGGCTACCTTAATTTATGTGTAAAAGTCAAATGCTGTGGCGAAAATCTGTCGCCAGCACTAACCTTATACTTTACAATAAAAAAAGAAATCAAAACACTTTATGTTTGTCTTCAAACATATTGATTGTCGTAATAATAAATCGAAATAAATAAATCAAACAATGGCCCCGTGAATCCGTGAATTTGAGCGCGATCTATCTACATGGACTAATCTGACAGCACTAAAAATATTGCCATCTTTTTTCAATAAAGATTAAATTAAGGAGAGGTGACGTGCGTGACTAATATCACATTATTTGTAAACAACAGAATCGGCACCATTATTCAGTCAGGCGGCGCTGACAAATAAAAAAAAATGAAAATCTAGAAAAGTAGTGAGAAGCAACTCTTTTGCAGGCGAATCTTGTCGTTATTGACTTTAAAAACGTTATTATTATAATTCTTATATTTTCCTGTCAAGGTTGAAATTTAAATAACATTTAAAAATAATAAAAGCGTAACGGAAACTACTTGTTATAAACAAAAGCCATATGCCAACAAAATTATTGGGCCAAATACGGACAGCGACGCCAGACTGGTTTGTACATTTTTGTATGAAAAGTTTTAAATTATTCGCGCTTTAACCATTGACACTTTATTTGAAAGAAATATCTCGATAATTCCAATTGCAAAAAAGTACTTTTATGATGAGCGCGAGATAACACGGTTCAAACGCAATCAACTGAGAGCGTTCACTACGAATCTCAATGCAAAGCGGGCTATCGTCAAATCGAGAGGCGCAAGGTTATTTCCGGCCACGTGTTGAGGTTCCCGCGACAATGGCGCGTTTCCGGTTCGTTTCCCGGACGATGCCGACGACGATCGGCTGGGATGACCGCAAACATCACACTTTATGTGGACTCGGGATATCGGAGTGGATTCATCGTTTTGTTGGAGATTTATGCTGTGTGAGTGCAGGAAAATGGATAACCATTTCATTCTGAAGAATTTCATTTGCATACTAAATGACGTGTTATAATAAATATAAATATCCTGGCTTCATTCTTAACTCGGCTATCTGATCACCAACCAGAAAATATATACATAAACTTCTGCTGCAGCTGTTCCCCGCGGCTTTACTGGTGTTCTCGGGATTCAAAGTAGCCTATAACCTTCGGGGATAATGTAGCTTCCTATTAGTGAAAGAATTTTTCCAATCGGACCAGTACCTCAGGAGATTAGCGTGTCGGCTCTTAATAACTCCGTTATTTTGGTTTTATTGTCAAGTAAGATATGGAGCAATGGATTTATGGTATTGCAAAGGGATGTACCTACTAGTGTTTATGCATGAATCAATACTCCGAGCGAGTGCTGGGCCCAGACCAATGTATAAATCTATAAAACATTCGCATTCTGCTCACGAGCGCCACATCTGGCCACACACGTACTGCATAACCAGATTAATAGGCTACGGAAATAATTTGAATTTTGAAAAGGGAACAAATTGAATTCTTAAAAATATACGTGATTTAAATATTAATAAATGGTTACAAGGACTTTTTGGCGGGAACTTGCGAAGTGATTACGTGTATAGTGGCTTTTCAAGTTGTCTCAAGAAGTCCGTGAAAAGTTTTAGTAGAACGGCTACCATTGTACTAAAACCTAACTAAACTGACTGACTATGACTCGAAGAAGATTTAACATGACTTGAACTTTGAAACTTGACGATTGACGAGAATTTAATACATGAAGAATATAAAAATACCTACATTGCTCAACTTGACACTGGCAAAATATACGAAGTGTGATGCCAAAAAAAAAAATGGTTACAATAATTCAGTACATAATATAATAATCTACATAAGTTATTGATCTATATCTTCGCAAATACTAATAGTTGACATAAGTTATAATCAGAGAAATGTTCTGAATAAAATAACCTTTCTATTCGTCGCGGGCGTGGTAGACCAAAACGCCCATTCTCCTTTTAAACATTTTTTTTTACCGACATGTTTTTTTTTTTATTCAGTTCCATATTATTGTATTGTCATCGTATTTACATAATATGTACCAATTTTCAGATCTTAGGAAGAACTTGAGGTTTATAAAAGTTATAGCCTTAGAATTTCAGGTTAATAAAATAAGGAAATATGACAAGACGCGAGGCCGTAGGAACAACACCAAAGAGGGCAATATTAAAAAAAAACTTCTTAAAATGTTTAATTTCTATCAATATGTTGCAGTAACTAAAGCAATAATATAATCTGAATATCGGTAAGCACTTGACACGCATTCAAGACAATCAAGAAACTTGTCAATTTTCATATTGATAGCTTCGTGTCGATTAATCCCGGTAATCCCGGGCGCCTCAGCCGAACCCCGCGCCCCGACCAATTACAACAGGTATTATCCCGCATTAAGCCCATCAGGCCCGCAGACAGAATTACAAATGGCGTCCCATTTTAAACAACGCTAATCAATCATTAGCGATAAACTGCTGCCAAATTTTGTAAAAATTAATTTCCTTTTATTAAAACCTTGACGTCGGTAGGTGATGCTTTTATGTGCAGCTGTCGGCAAACATTGGTGCTTAGGGACTATTTTCAACATGAGGGTGGTAGCCAAGTCGGTATTACAAAGTATCCTACCAAAACTCCTTCATCATCATATCAGCCGAAAGACGTTCACTGCTGGACAAAGGATCTCTACGATGACCGATCTTGCGCAGACGCATCGTGGGCAGGCCCCCCATAAGGTAGACCAATGATCTAGTCGCGGGAAACCGCTAGATGCGGGTAGCGCAAGTAGGTATTATTATAAAAAAAAAGTCTTTTTCTTTCTTTCTTTACTTCAATTGTACGCCCTAGATATATTGTGTAAATCAGACAAATAGCGAATAGATTATGTAAAATATATAGAATGTACAGTTATACGCGCCAAAAGAAAAATAAAGCCCCTAGGCAGTTTTACAAACTACTGTGCTTCAAACTTGCGCAGCGGCATGCATAAACTGCCGTCTCTCACAAACGGGTGCACTCGACAATACCATTACAACTTCTGTACTGTTTCTAAACAAAAAAGTATCATGTTGCGGCGCAACTGCGAACTCTGGCTTTATTGCTTTTTCCTATAACTTCAGAATTGCTGGCAACTAGAATGCATTCAAATGCGTTCCCAGAAGTTGGTGAATGTTGGAGAATATTAATAGCGGTAGGATTTACATAATTAACTTGCACCTATTACGAGTATCAATGTAGATTTATTGTAACTGCCATTTGCACTAGATTCCAAGTTACCAAAATGGGTGAAAAGTATAGGTAAAAGGTAGGTACTAACTCCAAAAAAAAAAATGTAGTAGCGATATTTTTTAGTAACAAAAAAAAACATTATTTACCCAAAACAGATCAAAGTGGAGAAGATTGAAGGAAGCTTATATCGTCATGGTTGAAGACATGCTTAGATATTAGAGAGTATTTTAAATGAAAAATATACGTATTTTTTACATTCGTTCATGTTTCATTCAATCTATATCTATACCAATAATAAAGCTGAAGAGTTTGTTTGTTTGTTTGAACTCACTAATCTCCGAAGTTACTGATCCGATTTGAAAAATTCTTTCACTAATAGGAAGCTACATTATCCCCGAAGGTTATAAGCTACTTTTTATGCCGGGAAAGCAAGTGAAACCGCGGGGAACAGCTAGTCTTAAATAAAGCAATAAATTAATAGGTACACAATGTATCTAATATTACAAACGTAAGCACATTCAGTTACCTAAGTCCCTACTACCGCCATCAAGCTTAAATGTAAACATTTACAAGCATTTATGGACATCCACGCAATTAAGTGCATAATTCACGTGATTTACACCGTTTCAAAGTCAATAGTTAAATGTGTGTTGAAGAAAATTTGTGGGTGTGTTCAGTCACGCACACGACTAGCGATTACAGAGAATATAAACTAATTTATTAACATGAGAGTAGGCGGAAATTTCCACTGTTAAATTTAGTCGAGTTTAGACTTAGTTATGGTTGGTGATTCAGTCACAATTAATTGCTTAAATGAGGGGGAACTTTAGTCGATTAACATAAACTAAATAACTACTAATTTTGACGCATGGCAATATATAGAGTAAGCGAAAGCAAGCCACGTCTGGCGAACATATAATTATGATAATTTAAATTGCAAGGGTACACCACAGGAAGGAATACCAGACTCGTTTGAATAAAAAATTCTACCGTCGGAATGTTTAAAAATGTTTGTGGCAACACCGTGGCGTAATCCTTAATGTACAACGTTGTAAATGTTGCCCGCACTCGTTCTGATTCAGTAATAAGGGAGCTAGCGAAGGAGAGTTTATGTAAAGGTCATGGCAGACACAATAATAATAACCTGGGATATTCTTCACACGCGGGTATCTGATCACTAACTATACAGGGGGCCAATTCCACTAAATAAATTTCTATTAGATTACAATTAGATCGCAGCTGAATGACAACTTTTGCACGTTTTCGTATTCATGTTGGATTAGAATTGTTTCGGTTACCAAGGGCAACCACGATTGACACTGAATCAAAATTGGATGTCAACGGTTGTAATTTAGCGGAATTGGCCCCCAGAGTTTGTACTGTGGTAACCAGATAACTGATATACTACATACACTGCCAAAATTTCAGAGATTATTATGAACAATTTTTACTATGGTACCAAACCAACCCTGAAATCTATAAAAAAAAATATTTCATACAAAACATCAATCTTGTTCGTTCAAAATTTATGAAAAATTTGAAATTCTTTTCGTTATTTAGATTAGCCCTTGAGTAAAATTTTCATATATATTTTTTTAATTATGAATACAATAATCCCTGAAAATTTGGCTACACATTAAAAAGTGCCCACCCGGTATAGATAACACTCAAGACTGAAATCTCTAATTGTGGCGTGATAGAGCTTTCTTGGAATCAACGCCACAACCAAGACTAGCTACAACTAGACAAAATCGACTGTTCTTATAATGAATACAGTCTCTTAGAATCCAATACGATCTTTAAATAAGAAAACAATTATTTAATCATTAATTATTTACTGTTCACTATAAATACAGGCCATACATCATCGCGATGTATTATTTATCAGGCTCGATTCGTTCATCAATCACACGGGAGCAGTTGATGAGATTTCTCATGTCGAGACGGTAGAGGTTATATACCTAGTAACTATATTAGACACGAGATGGTAGGAGAGATTTCATTAACAATGAAATCTCGGTGAGATTCTATTTGCTGTCGAGTATTTGACACTTGGGCAACTTAATAAGATATTATAGACCTTATGAGAAAAGTAAAACGAAACATTTTAGTACTTACCTTTTTTATTCGTTTTAAGAAAAGGTTTCGACGATTATAGTAACACTAGCTGTCTCACGCGGTTTCACCCGCGTTCCCGGGATAAAAAGTAGCCTATATGTTATTCCAGGGCATGATCTATCTATGTGCCAAGTTTCATCCAAATCCGTTCAGTAGTTTTTGCGTGAAAGAGCAACAAACATACATACAAACTTTCACGTTTATGATGTCGGGATTAATACAAAAACTAATAAAACGATTGTTGTCATTACAAAATTACATATTGTGATCGTCATTTTTATCATCCGGGAAGATATAAGGATTTTAATAATATCACACACTTCTAAATCGGTTCAAGCAATTAGAAGTTATGATGAAATATGAATCGAACGAATAAACATACCCTGCGGGCTGCGGGTTACTAAAAATAAAAAAAGCCTTTTACAAAAAGTAAACTAAGTGTAAGTAGTTAGTGTCTCTCGAGATGATGAAAGGATTCTAACCTCATAAATCCAAATCTATTCAGGCATTTAAATTTCATGGAATAATGAAACACCTTCTTTGGGCAGCAGTCGTATAAAAATCAGCATAGCACAAAGACCCATTTATAGATAGAAAAATGCAAAAATATATTAACATAATGACAAAATTTTAAATAGTATTTTATCTGAAACTTATTTTTCAATTAAAACGCCGTCCTACAAACTACAAACATAATAAGCTCCAAAGCTTCCAACACCGATCACAAAAGCTTCAACACAACAAACGACGTATACAAGTTGTCCCAGATAGTACACAGTGTGTCAGTTGGGCGCGTGTAATTGTTCCCAGGTAGCCAGGCAAGTAGCCCATGGCCGCAAAACCGACCTAATTCCGTACCTGCTCGTATGTGCCATATACTAAGTGGACCTAGATTTACTGGAAATGACTAGTGTGATTTCAAAGTTCGTTTGTAACAGTTTGTAGGGGATAAAATGTAGCAGTTCCTTTCTAGGCTTTGTGTGCTTACCATCATCGGCCACATCATCACTGATTACGGTGAGATTGTGGTCAAACACAGGCCTATACAATATAAAAAAAACAATGAATGAGGCATAACTTTCTGAGTCTATGGTCATACTATAAGTCGAGGCCCTATTTTTGACCATAATGATAAATATGGTAAAACGTCACTATAACGTCAATAAAGAATGACAGAAAATATTATTTCCTCTCACCAAACACTCTAACGAGGTAATGTGTAAGGTACCTAATTAAAGATTCATTAAATATTTTAACTCACCGAAGAAATATTAAAATTGAGTTAAACATCGTTATGTACACACGGCCACAGATCAAGCTACACACTGCGGCACCTCATGTGGTTGTAATACGAGCTATTTTGCAACAAAAATGTGTAGCTTGATCTGTGGCCGTGTGTACCTATAGTGAACGGAAGAAAAATAAAATTAGATAATCTAAAAAAAATTGCCCTATATCCAGTTGAAGGGTAATATAGGGCCTCAGTGCTTTGTTCTATCTAAACTAATCGAAGCTTCGAGAGGAGGGAGCTTTTATCACCAACGCATTATCTTCGCCATACAAAGAGGAAACGATAATCGGCAGAAGCGCAAAGTATGAGGTATATCTGCAGTTTGTATTTAGAATATTATTTGTAAATCATTTTTTAAATAAAAATGCTTTCACATGTACTTTCAGGAATGTTAAAAAAGAATGACAGTCAAATCTTTAAGGTGGCCATTCCAGCAAATTCTACACCAGTGTAACGTCTATTCAACGTGTTGAGGGCTGAAAGCGATTGGAAAGTGAGTTTGTAAGCGACGCAAGCTGCACTCCGTTTCAATCACAAAGTCTTGTCGTAGAGCAAACTAATTAATTTATTTGCTGTTAGTTGTGGTAAAATATTTTTCTGTAATTTGTTGGTCAATCATTTTCCGGAATTACATTCGTTTTAAAACTAGTTGCCCCCACGCGGTTTAAAAATTATTATATTGTTGCGTGGAACCCTAATTCTTTTTCTAAAATAAAATGAAAGTTACTCCTTATAACAGACATACAATTTTTAAATAGTTTTTTCATCATCATCATCTATAATTTTAGGAGCTTGGCTCTTGTATGATGTAGCTTCTTTCATTTTTTGTTATAACTAACGTAGGTACCTATTTCTATACTATAAGTAATAGCTTGTTTCGTTGAACACGCTAATCTCCGGAGTTACTAGTCCCATTCGAAACATTCTTTCACTAATAGGAAGCTACATTATCTCCAAAAGTTATAGGCTACTTTTTATCCCGGGAACGCGAGTGAAGTCGCGGGGGACGGCTACTATTCCATATGCATTTATAATAAGTTGTTATTTTGACATTACAAACTTACACTAAAATTTTATTTATTTGAAGGACCTAATATGTATTGTAATAAATTCAAAGCTTATGTAAAACAAACAGGCAGACAGGTTAATAAGGTGTTTCTGTAAATTGCAACAACTTCAGAGTGGAACGCGAATTCAACCGCAACCTGCAACAATTTGGCTACAATGCGAAACATTCGGCAAAACTCGGTTTATTTTCGGATCGGTGGTTAGGTTTTAATTGTTGAGACTGGAGAGCCCTGGGCTCGGGATGGAGAGGCTTATAGCACCAGCATCGCGCTTTGTTTACTCGAGCGTTGATACTTTGGTGGCTTTTTTAAAATGTACATTTTTCACGGCTCAAAAGTGTATACTCGTAGTTTTGTATTATTTTTGTAAAAGGACACTTTGAATCGGCGAAAAATGAATCATGAAAATTTTGGTATGAATTTAGAATGAAGAATAATTCAGTTCTTTAAGCTGAAGTTTGTTTGTTTGTATTTTGATCGAACAAGATTGATACTTGTTTGAAAAGTAGTCTACGCTCCGGTAAGGCACCTGTAAATGTTTGAGACTGACTACCTACATTTCGTTAAACACTTAAACTAAGAAAACTCCGACAAAATACTAAGCGAGCCCTTTTTTTAAAGGCACCAGCCATCTCAGGGTGTTATTTCCTTGTCACTTTTTATCTTGTGCATTTATTTCATCCCATCCCAACACCCTAGCTTCGCACGGCGGCTTTTCTGTATATGCATGTATTATACATATAAACCTTCCTCTTGAATCAATCTATATATTACTGAAAACTGCATTATAATCCCTTGAGTAGTTTAAAAGATCTAAGCGAACAGACAGCGGAAGCGACATCATTTTATACTATGTAAAGACATGAAATCTTACTAGCTAAGTGTCCGCGTTTAACAGTTAGCAAATCATTTCTATAATACAATCTAAAATAGAAAGTTCCAATCAGTTTTTCAATCTAATTGCTTACTTAACTTCACTGACAAAGACGCTTGTAACGTATGAGTAACATAACACCAATCTAACTTAGGAAATTATACATTTAACATCAAATATCACAGCTGAAATTACTTCAGTAATATAGTTGGCATGTTGCCAGTGTGAGACAAGGCTCTGCCAGTCCCTGCCAGCTCCTGCCAGCCATCTGTGCACAGCGGAAACTCTTTTAAAGCAAATAACCTAATAACACTTGGCGGTTGTATAGGGCAAATTGGTCGCGATTTAAGTTTGATTTTATGCCAAAAAGTGAGCTGCAATGGAACTACAAAAATACAAAATCATTACATTTGACTATCAGTTACCTCATAATTCAGTGTCCATCAGCGCCACCCTCCAGTTCACAGATAATTTGGTGACACTTTGTTGTTTGTAATAGGCTAGTTTCCTGACATATCAAATCAGCTACTTTTTAATAAATGTCAAAACGATAGTTTATGAGGAATTTTGTATGAAATACTTGCTACACAATGACGTCATAGTTTCACAGCATCAAATGATCTACTCTTAGTGATTCTATTGGTAATTAAAATCATAAAAAGCACTAAATGTACAACATATTTGATGTTTTTTAGATGTTTTATGCATTGGTAAGTGTTTGATCATTTATTTATTTTTGTCACTGTCAACTAGCCTATTGTTGTTTTCTTGTACTTTTTTGTGTTCGTCAAATAAATATATTTTCTTTCTTTACCCTAGATTTATGATAACTAGCATTTTGATGATAAATAATAACATTTCAATGAATATTACAAACTACCGTACCACCGTACTATGGTTTATTTACGATGTTTTCCTTCTATATAATAGAATGGAATAGAGCTCTTTTTTTATGCTAAGTATGGGATTGTTGGTTAAGACACCATCTATTGTGCCACAGGTCGTGGTTGGATTCCCATCCAAGACAAAAAATTGTGTGCACATGTCTGAACTGTGTATGAATATGTCTGTTCCGAGTCTGGTGTAATTATCTCTTTACGTCGCGATTTATTTGTGTTCGACCACAATCTCACCGTGGTCAGTGATGATGTGGCCGATGGTGGTAAGCACACAAAGCCTAGAAGGTAACAGGATCTCAAGTGCAGCTGTCGGAACACAGCGGAAGGTACTTGGCGACAGATTTTCAACTAGTAGCCATTCAGACGGGTACCTGCTATAAAGTACCCTACCACCGTGAAATCTAGTGCTCTAGCCCGTTATAGGATTCGAACCCCCACCACTAAGCTATCATCGCTTAACCTACATTTTAAATTAACCTACACTATATTGAAGCGAATGAATCAACTATAACGTACAGTTGTCGACAAGTAAATAGAATGTATCTACAACATTATGTCGTGTTGGCAGAATGACATACATATTACAAAGGCAAGTAGGTCTTCAGGAAACGCTTTCGTCCGCATCCGAACCGGCAGTAGCTACCCGTACCCTACCCATCTCACGACTACCCTCACGACGACCCCAACTTACAGGCGATAGCGTTTGAAATCTTTATGATCCAAATAATAAGCCCTTAGCAGTATTCCCTGATATATAGAATTTAGTTTAATTGATAGCCTATGTGAAATTCGGACTCGCACACGAAGGGTTCTGTGCATTAGTTTGTTTTGTACGAAAAGTTTATTTTTTGAGTTTTCAGGGTAGGTCCTAAGAAAAGTCTTATAAAATGTGTTCATATATAATAAGTACCGAAAATATCGCTGGTTCATGACCGGACACACTGGTACAGTATGATACAACTTAGATGTAGCAACGGCAAAATTCGTAAAATCGATAATTCCCGAAAAGAGAGCGCCTACAACATTACCAATGTTTATAAGTACTTTAGGCGAAAATTATCTTGTTGAACGTTGAATGGCGCGATAGTCAATGATTTTATTAGTTGTGTACATCGGAAGTGAATTGTAGATATACGATTTGTCGATGCTATATCTAGGTTGTGTCATGGGCCTGCCCACGCTGCGTCTTCCGGTTCGTGGTCGCCACTCGAGAACCTTTCTGCCCCAGCGGCCGTCGGTTCTACGAGCGATGTGCCCCACCCACTGCCACTTAAGTTTGGCAATTCTTCGGGCTATGTCGGTAACTTTGGTTCGCCTGCGGATCTCATCATTTCTGATCCGATCTCGCAGGGAAACTCCGAGCATAGCCCTCTCCATTGCTCTTTGGGTGACCTTGAGCCTTCTTATAAGGCCCATCGTAAGCGACCACGTCTCTGCTCCGTAAGTCATCACTGGCAACACACACTGGTCGAAGACTTTCGACTTGAGACATAGTGTATACTATAATCAACTATCTACGCTATTCACTTATCACCGACAACGCTACCCCAAGTCTGCGGTCCGACAGACCCATCCCTGTCCTCGGACAGACCCGACTGTCCGCCAGGAAATCATCTTAGGGTAACTACTGCTATCGCTTCACGGAGATAGATAACTAAGGTACTTTGTGTAGTTTAAAATATAATGAGGATTCATTTTCTAGACCCTATTTATATATAATTTAAAGGCGATGATAGCTCAGTGTTAGTGACGTCGGATGCCACGACGAAGGTCGTGGGTTCGAATCCTACAATGAGCTTGAGCTTTCGTTGAAGGAAAACATCGTGAGGAAACCATAGCACAGTGGTAGGGTACTTTTTAGTACCCGTTTGGCTGACTACCACCCTCAAGTTGAAAACTTGGTATTTTTTTGTCCATGCACCTACCGGTGTGTTCCGGCAATTGCACTTGAGAGCCAGTTGCCTTCTCGGTATTGTAACAGGTCGGCAATACATTGGTAATACCTCTGGTATTGCAAATGGCGATAGGCAACGGTAACCACTTACCATCAGGTGGGCCGTATGCTGGCTTGCTGTCTTAGTAATATAAAAAAATATATAAAAACCGTTATTCCCTGGATACTAAAACGTTGAACAAACAAACCCTGCATTTCAAAACACTTTTCCATTGTAAATTCCAGTCCGGTCGACAATCCAAAGTGTTTATAAAAGGATTTAAGGCCCAATTTGTTAGGTAAATAACTTGTTAAGGCCTTGGGGAGCATGGACAGCTTTGAGAATGTGGGACCTAAGCAGGGATTATGTACTATATAACTTTAAATTGCTATTAAGTCAGCCCTAGTAACTACTACATAGTCGAAAATGTAGTGTATCTTATTTACATACAGGTACACCCTAAATATTAATGTTAGAAATTGTTTCTCAAAGCATAATTTTCTTTGTTTTTTAAATTAAGTAAATGCAATAGTAAATAAATAAATATCCTGGGACATTCTTCACACACGGTTATCTGATCCCAAACTAAGCAGAGCTTGTACTATGGACAACCAGATAACTGATATACTACATAAACTACTTTTTCAGACACACAAATGTTTGTCATGGATGGGAATCGAAACCACGACCTGTGGCGCAATAAGTGGTGTTCACCAACTGCGCCAACTGGCCTGATATAATAGTTGCTTGCCAGATGCCATCAAAAGAGTATGTAATTAATATAATTGAGACCTTGAGAGTCATTGATTACACATAAAAAAAAAATTTAAAAATAAAATACTTTTAACATAAAATAGAACCGCCTTTAAAGGCACTAAAAACACTGTGTGTGAACTGTGTTTCCCATGGACAATTTTATGTTGCCTTATCTAGATCACGTTGCATAGGCTACTTTTTATCTTGGAAACGCAGGTGAAACCGCGGGGGACAGCTAGTGATCTATAATGCCACAGACAACACACAGATACACTACAAACTTATAAAACCCCTCTTTTTTATCGAGGGTTAAAAAAAGAATATTATTGGCAAATATCTTTATTCATCATGATGAATATCAAGCTGCCGAATAAAAGTGGACTTGTCCACGAACGTTTTTTTTTCATGGTTTCGTACTCTCTAAGCACACATCTAATATACCTTAGAATATTTAGTTTCAAAAATGGTGTAAACCGATAGAAAACAGCGTTCAAAAATTCAAATTTCGTGCAATTTTTAGCTAATCTGTAACAATCAAATTCAGTTTTTTTGCTCTAGTGTAAAAACAACAAGTAATGGACAAGACCGCTTTGTTCGCCAGCTCCTCATTAGCGCCATTAACAAAACTGAACCCTTCCAATTTGAATTGTCTCTCTATTCATACTACAGTATATTAAGGAACAAACCCTCCCGCCACCGAAACGCAACTGGTAGCATTAACCATGGTGTGTTCGCGATCAATCACCCGACATAATTCCGGGACATCCATCACCCGAGCCCGTGGACCGCGGTGGTGAATACCGTGAGCCGAGCGCTGGAGGGTTATTTAATGGCAAAGGATTTAACAGTACCCTTGCACGTGGTTTTAGGGATTATTGAAATGATTTTATTTTAACTCCCGACGAAAAACAGGGGTGTTTTTAGTGTCTGTCTGCGGTATCATTGCTCCTGAAAGATTGAATTGATTTTGATTAAGTTTTTTAGTTTAAAAGGCGTCTTAAGGGGGAGGCTACGGCGATTTGCGAACATGTTATTACCATTCTTGTCGCAAATAACATGTTGATAACTTACGACCTATAACTGAGCTGCAATTTACAAAAAACGTGATAAAATTTGAATTTCGAGCACCAACCGAACGTTTCACCTTAATCGCAATGATTCTTAGGTATATTTCAAGAAAATCCGCTCAGCTGTTCATCATCACCTCTTTCCTAGTTGATGAAGAGATATAATCAATTTTTTTTCGTGTTGGGGGATTCTTTATTTTTTTTAAATTTAAGGTCATACACACACAATTAACTCGAAAAGGGATCGTCACGGCATCGACTCAGAGGTTTTTTTATTTTTTTTATATATATTGGGTATTTATAAATGTAAACTTTAGAACAGATTTAATTTATGTTACATTGTACTTCGTGTTACACTGTACTTTATCTCGCTAATTATGAAACAGTAATTAAGGTTAAAATAACTAAACGTACTTTTACTGCGTCAAAACTAATTTACAGAGTTAAAAACAATATTACATTCATTGTAAAGTAAGAAAATTCTATGCACTAACAACTAAATTTAATTAACTAGCTTCTATCCTGCGGTTTTACCAGCGTCCCTAATATTTCCTTTACTAAGTATTATTTGTTTTGATACATATAACATTTTATGATTATTAAAGTATGTATGTACCTAGCGGCGAGTGTAATCTGGTGTAACCGATCACTCAATCGACACGAAACAGCGCCATTCATTGATCACGCGCCGCGGCGCCACGGGTCGCTCAGACCGACAACACAGTTAACAGCGGAAACTGCTCGACCTATGTAGGGTTACAAGTTATGTATATTTAAATAATACATTGTACTCAATTATGAATTTACTACATATCCCCGGAGGTTTCACCCTGGATACAAAGTAGCTTATGTCCTCTGTATCATAGGCTATTTGCATGATAAATTACATCGCGATCGGTTCAGCGGTTGAGTCATGAAATGTAACAACCGAACTCACTTTCGTATAGGGCAAAAATATGCATAGGTACCTTTATTATGCTTGATCAGTGTAAAATCTGGAAAAGTATTATTTTATGGAGGTGCAATGTGGATGAACTTTCCATGTTGCTGACCCCGACGTGACACTGATGCGGAGAAATGAGGTTCGATACTGTTTGGAAGGATTTCAACGTTTCATTGGTGGGATTGGAAGTCTCCCATCTATCACGCCGGGGTCATATGAGGCACTCAATATAAAACTCGTAAAATATTTGCACCAACTTTTGTTAAAAGTTCCTATGTCAATACTCAGCTTCTTATTCTACTAATCTTATAAATGCGAAAGTTTGTGAGGATGACGTATGTATGTATAGATTAGTTTTCGCCCGAGGGATCTTATATTTTACCGGGATAAAAAGCAGCCTATATGTTGTTCCTGGGATGATCTGTCTATGTGCCAAATTTCATCCAAATCCGTCAAAGTTTTTGCGTGAAAGAGTAACAAATATCCATACATCCATATTCACAAACTTTCGAATTCATAATATTACCAGAATGCGAAGTTATTTTGACGCTAAAACTTTTCAATATTAGTTAAGTTGGGTTCATGAATAAAATGGCAATAAATAATGCTTTAAGCTCCGGGCCAAAGCTGCGGCATGGAATACTTTATCGGTAACGCGCCAATGGTTCAGAGTACACAATATATTCAAGCACTAACATTTTATACTTTGAAGCAGTTTTCTTATAAGAACGAGTGAGTTAAAAAAGTAGTATAATGGTGCCGATTCTGTTGTTTACGAACTTAACTAATATTAGACAAGTCACCTCTCTTTCATTTTAACCTTATTGAAAAAAGATAGAACATTTTAATGCTGTCAGTTTAATCCATACCGTCATAATGTACGGGTAAATAGTCGTGACCAATAAAGATCGCGCTTAAATTCACGTTGAAATGTGTGATCGGATTAAACTGACAGGACTAAAATATCTTGCATCCCTTTCTTATATTTACTATTAGAAAGAGATATAGTGAGATTAAATTTATTTTAGTTCGTAAACAACAGAATCGGCACCATTATCTAGTATATCAGTTATCTGGTTTCCATAGTACAAGCTCTGCTTAGTTTGGGATCAGATAACCGTGAAAAAAAAAAAGTTATAGAATGTTGCTCAAGTAAAGCGAAAGTTTGTGAGTGTGTATGTTTGTTCTTCACACTCAAACGGCTGGATCAATTTTATTTTGATAATATTTTATACGCGAATAGACCCGATACATTACTATAAACAAGATTTTTTTTGTGTTCTTTAATTATTTAGTCTAGTTTAATTTATTTGATTCTGAAAATTTTTTCACACATCATTATGATTTTTTTTTTCCAAAGGTCTGAATTTTCACTCAAACCACAAACTTCGCACTTCTAGATTACAATAAAACGTTACATGATAACCATTTCAATCGAGATCGCACATCGTGTCAAATAAAACTGATCACTCCCTAAATACAAATTGACAAGTCGCATGTGTGTATGTGTAGGCGGATAACGGCGCCATGTCTGTCTGTGTGATTGATTGTCCACGCGAGGATCAAAGGCCCTTTGTTCGCCTCCACGTCACTATGACGTCACATCCTTTGATGTAGCGATAAAGGAGCATTCCAAGTTAATGTCCTGTATTATGTAGAAAGAGAAATCCTAATTACGCGAAAATGAATGACAAACGAGATATTCAGCTTTGAGAGAGCCATTTATGTGGGATGTGCCGGGGATTTGAAGCTGTGCTTTGAGTTGGAAATAAACTAACTTTAGGAGAAATTATGGGTCGACCACAGCGGGGAGCCTAATCTACGTCAAAGGAGAAAACTGAAACTTTGTAAGCTAAAATATTTAAGTAAACCACATCTCCTTTTTACATGACATTTAAAACAAGTGTTTTAATTATGTTTGTCACTTTCTTACGTGATTTAATAGAAAGAGACAACATTATCTTAAATCTGGGTTTTACAGGACTTCATTTAAACACGTGATAAGACAGCAAGTGTTTATGAAGAACTACGCCTGAAATTACAGAGCCAAAATCCATGCTTTTTTTATGTCAGAAGTCTGATAAGCAGGCAGGCGGTCCATCTGATGGTAAGTGTTTACCGTCGTCTATCGCCATCGTATTGCCGACCTGTTAAAAATGCCGAGAAGGCCAATCTCAATGCTGCCAAGTGTAGATTATGATGCGAGTAAGTTTGGGCTTTCGGTGATGGAAATACGCTGAAAAAACCATATTACATTGTAGTACCCACCTGGCTGGCTAACACCTCTCTAGCAAACCTAGATTCCATGCCATTATGGGTGACTACGGAACCCTATTCTATGCGTGGCCTGACACGCACTTGGCCGGTTTTTCTTATTCAGTGTTAATTTAGTTTTGCATAGTGATTAAAGAGTACTTTTTATATACGGAAAATAGTATTTATTAAACACAATGAACGATGCTATGCGAATCTATGCCTTGATTTGCCTATAATATTAATTTAATATACAGAAATATCTACCAACATTTTGTACCTACATATGTATTAAGAGTTATATTTCACCCGAGCAAAGCTGGGTTTTCATCTAGTATAAAATATTTATTCAAATAAAGTTTGGATCAAACATTACTATATTGGGTAGAAAGCTTCAGAATGTTCATGTAATAATATTTTTTCAGAATGTTTTTTCATTACGAAATTATTTTTCATACGGTCTCAACAAAATTGAGTTACATTTATAACATATTTGATCCCTTTGCTGATGTTTTATGCTGTAACAAACTAAATTTATTCTTCACATGAATTTATTTTATTTTGAAAACCAACAGCAAACTTACGGCTCACAGCGTACCTACTCTAAGATACAACATACATATTATCAACTCTAAGAAAGTGTTCTTTATGAGAGTGCTCTATAAACGAAAAACCATGCAAATCGGTTCATCCGTTCAGGAGTTATCTCTTTTTCAAACCATTAGAGACTTTTTTATAAAAACTCTAAATAAATTTAGTTGCAAATCTTTTAGACACATGAGGCTTTCCCACGCTTCCGTATATCAAGTAGTAAATCTCGTAAAAGTCGGCAAGATTAATCGAACCCGGAACCTGGCGGTGGGCCAGAACCATTGCACTACTGGGGTTGCATGCCACCAGGCCATAGCTTTGTAGCTAGGGTGACTATATGTTTTGTCTTACTAAGTTAAGATTTTTAAGCATTTTTTTGGTGTAACTTTTAAAGCACATTATTTAAGTAGATAAAATTAAATCCTACTTATCTTATACACGCGAAATTGTGGATTAACGTAATTTTTTGCATAGAGGTAGTAGCGTAACGTATATGAACCAAAATTTGACAAAAAAATATAATTCCTATAGGTTCAGCAATAATTATTGGAGCAGAAGAATTTTTGAATTGTTAAAATGCATTTAACTCCGTCGATAGGGCCGCTATGTTAACACAAATACAGGATATTTGTCCAGAAATATATTCATACCTTTGGCAATGTTATGGGTTCCAGTCAAAACTTTTTTTTAGGGAACATTCACTTGTTTCCGCAGTGGGCTGTCAACAGGGCGACCCTCTCGGTCCGGCTATCTTCAGTTTGGCTATTCATCCGATTATATCCAGCTTAAAATCTAAATTTAATGTTTGGTATCTGGACGATGGTACTCTGGGAGGTGACGCGATTTCTGTATTAAGTGATTTAGAAACTCTAACAGCAAATTTTAAAAAAATTGGGCTAGAATTTAACTGCTCCAAATGCGAGCTCCTTGTTTTAGATTCTCTTCCAGAATCAGAACAAACAGAAATTATTCATAAATTTGATGTTTTGGCTCCTAACATTAAATTACTTTCAAAGGAGTCTCTTCATCTTCTTGGGGTTCCTGTCTTAGATGAATCCATTCCCGGTTTCTTTGAGAAAAGGATTCAAAATTTTAACGACTCTTCCAATCGTCTTTATGAGATTAATGCCCATTATGCATTTTTTATTGTACGTCTTTGTCTTTTTGTGCCGAAGTTTACCTACTTACTCCGTTGTACTCACTTGTTCAAATTTGATCAAATTTTAAATACTTTGGATGATATGATCAGAATTTCTCTTTCTAAAATCCTAAATTGCAGTTTTGATGAAAACAAAGTTTGGTCTCAGGCCACCCTTCCCATACGTTATGGCGGCCTAGGAGTGCGGAAAATTTCGAGCACATCATTACCGGCGTTTCTGTCCTCGGTATACAGCGTGGGTGACCTTGTCAGATCTGTTTTGAACCCATCTATTGGATCTGCTGAGGTTTCTTACCTGTCTGATGCCAGAGATGCTTGGCGGACAGCTTGTCCAGGCACAAATATTCCGACCTCGAGTAGTTCTCAGAGAGCGTGGGACAAGCCCCTTTGCGAAAAAATTTGGCAAAATTTATTCACAAATTTTTCTACGGATTCAGATCGCGCACGCTTGCTAGCTGTCTCTGATAGGGACTCAGGTCACTGGTTGCAAGCCATTCCATCCACAAATATCGGGACTATGTTAGATCGAATGACTTTAAGCCTGTGCATTTGTCTTCGTCTTGGTTCCAGGATCAATCATCCTCATCGCTGCCGCTGTGGTGATTTCGTCGGCGAGCTTGGCCACCATGGGTTGTCGTGCTCTCTAAGTGCCGGCCGAATCTCTCGTCACTCGGCTCTCAATGACATAATCCGCAGGGCTCTTGTTGTCGCCAATGTGCCTTCTGTACTGGAACCAGTCGGTATTATGCGTGGCGATGGCAAGAGACCGGATGGTATGTCTTTGATCCCATGGAGTGTCGGTAAGTCGTTGGTGTGGGATGCCACATGTGTTGATACACTTGCGCCATCTCACTTGCCAGCGACATGTAGAGTTGCAGGAGCGGCTGCAGCTGGTGCGGAAAATTCTAAATCCAAAAAATACGCTTCTATTGGCCCAAATTATTTATTTTTGCCTTTTGCAGTCGAGACCATGGGTCCTTGGGGGTCCGAGGCTCGCCGATTTTCTCGAACATTATCTTCAAAATTAATTGAAGTCACAGGGGACCGGCGGGCGGGGAGCTTTTTCCGCCAACGCGTTAGCTTGGCCATACAAAGAGGGAACGCTGCCAGCCTTCTGGGAACCTTGCCGTTGATTGGCAGCAGCGGCCGCCTCGAGGAAATTTTTTATATATAGTTTGTATATTTGTTGTAAATAATTGTAAATATTGTATATTTATAGAATAAAGATTGCTCGTATACTTATCGATATGTATTCCTACTGTTAATGGTGGGCTCATACAATAAATCCTATATAAAACAACGGAAACCACATGGAATAACTAGTAATTAGTTTGTAAACAACAATTTTCTTTATTTAGTCTATATACCGCGTGCGTCAGGAAACTGTCCTAATAAACAAATATTTTGGCCCTCAAAAAAATTTTTTTTTTTTATTTGTCTCAACTTAGGAAACCAACCATAGAAATATAGCATACTTGTTTCCCGCGGTTCCGTCCGAGTTTCTGGTATAAAAAGTAGCCTATCACTCGAGGATAATGTATCTTCTTATTTGTGAAAGAATTTTTAGAATCGGACCAGTAACTTCGGGGATGCCTGCTACATCCAAACTTACAAACACTACATTAATATTTGTATAAATAACTGAAAGGGTATGAAAATCAAAAGCATGTTTTTAACCTCCTTAAAAAAAGGTTCTTAATTCGGTTAGAAGTATTTTTTATTTATTTATTTACACACACACAAGTAATAATAAAAAAACATAAAAGATACAAATGTACATATGGACTGCTTATTTCTAATAGATATTTTTTTTTTCGTTGGATTCAGTATTGCTCCAAGGTGGTCCCATATTAATTCTATTGTCTTCGAAGGAGGTTCTACTTTTTTTAAAGTTGATTATTTCAAAGTGTTTCAGGACTTTCATGAAGCATGGTAAGCCTACACAGCGGGGTAATAAAACATCGGTTATAGCGGAGGTGCGATATAGTTTATGCGCGGGATGTATAATTTAATAATCATATCATTAAATCGGAACGACTTGGTACTGCCGTATTCATGCGAGCTTTTGTTCTTGTTATTAAGGTTCCCGGGTACGTGTTCCTTGGATAAAACCACTTTAATATGGTTTATGTTTTCGGTTTAATTTAATTGGGCAAAATAGATAGTTCATTTTAGTATACTAAATTACTATAGAACACACTAACAGCATTTTATAATGAAAACGCTGTAAAATTTGTTACAAAAATGGTGAAAGTAGCAAGGTTTAAGGGGGAACGTTCGGTTGGAGTGCGACATTCAAATTTTATCACGTTTTTTGCTAATAGCAGCTCAGTTATAGGTCGTACGTTATCAACATGTTATTTGCGACAAGAATGGTAGTATATTTACTGATTAATAACAAAAGAAATCATCAACATATTCCTCCAAGGTATATGAGTAACATTTTCATGAAATAGTCGTATATGTCAGTAATATACCTTGGAGGAATATGTTGATGATTTCTTTTGTTATTAATCAGTAAATATACTACCATTCTTCTAACTACTCGGCTAACTAAAGGCACTTACACTGAGAAAATTCCACTCTAAACTCAGCAAGACAAATTAGCTATAGATAAGAGATACATCTACACACGTTTCTAATTTCTAAGTAGGAGAACCAAACAAAAAAGGACAAGGTCAACGGTGTCTTGTTCGACTTGAAACGACGTAAGTAATTCTGTATCTGTTCTTTATTTCATTAGACACAAATCGACAGTTGTGTTTAGTGCCGTTAGGGTTTGTGAGACAAGGGTTACTTTTCCTTAACATAGGTACGGTTTTAGATGAAATATTTTATTTCTATTTTTTTTATGTCAGACAGGTTGACAAGCAGGCGGTCCACCTGATGGTAAGTGGTTACCGTCTCAAATGTTAATGCAAAGGTAATGCAAATTCTATTCTTATACTCTTCTATCTAATAATACATATCAATCTGTATAAAAAATAAATTATCTATACAAGCTGTGATTTTTTTTGAATCAATGAGTTTTATTCCCGGCAAAGGTACCTAATATTTTTTTCAAAATCCTATTATATAGTTTTAGTTTTTATCGAAATCGGCTCCGAGACTCCTTTCAGCTTTTTTTGCTATTCCTAATACTTTAGGATTTGGTCTTCCACGCCCACTTAATAAAATCACCCTATATAGACTTAGAGTAATAGTGCATCTATCTCCTAAACTGACTGAAAATATATGTTAAAACATTCTTAAAACAAATGTTCAATGAATCTAATCCTCCTAATAAAGACTATAAAACCATCAGGAACAAATTTAAGAGCAACCCCATTCAGGGCTCAGCTGTAAAAACTGGCTAAAGGGAGCAGTTGGCCATATGTATCTCCAAGTATACCCTTGAGTACCATACATACGAGCAAGCGTGTTATTCATTTGATTACACTCGAGAACATTATAAGGTAACACGGTTTATAATATTGTACAATTATTGTAAACAAATTGTTTTCATTTTTTGATTATAAAATAAAAGAATTATACTGGTGATTTTTTAATCACCACCGTCAAAATTTTCAGGGATTATTGTATTCATCATTATGAACAACTTTTACCATGGGACCAACCCTGAAAGCACGAAAAAAAATTAACAAAACATCTATATTAAGGCGATGATAGCTCAGTGGTAGTGACGTCGGATACCGAGACGAAGGTCCCGGGTTCGAATCCTACAATGAGCTTGAGCTTTCGGTGAAGGAAAACATCGTGAGGAAACCATAGCACGGTGGTAGGGTACTTTGTAGTACCCGCCTGGCTGGCTACCACCCTCAAATTGAAAATCTGTCGCCAAGCACCTTTCGGTGTGTTCCGACAGCTGCACTTGAGAGCCAGTTCCCTTCTAGGCTTTGTGTGCTTACCATCATCGGCCACATCATCACTGACCACGGTGAGATTGTGGTCAAACACAGGCCTATATACAGTAAAAAAAAAAAAAAAAAATATATATAAAAAGTTTTTTTTTTTCGTGACACACTTGAGAAATATTTATTAGCCTGTTCTCTATTGGTCTTTCCTGATTATTAATTTAACAAACGTCAACTAATACTATTTATTATTTAATATCTTCTTTTTCTTTAGCTTATTCCAGGATCTATTTTTGCGAAAAGATTGAATTTATGCTGTTCTGTTTATAAAAATCTAAAGACATTCTTGATAGAACAAATAATGGAGATGACAAGAAGATTGGCAATTTTTTTTGGTGATCTGGAGTCTGAACTAAGCCTATGTCTGTACTCTGTACCTATTTACCTCCAGGCCCTTCATGGTATCATATTATACAGGTAAACTTTCAGATTGGAAGAAGCTAGAAAAAAGTTTAAGTAAAACCAAATATATATCTTACGTCACTTTGAGAGAAGATAGGGTAAAACCAAGAATGTCTTACGGGTGTTCAGAAGACGCTTATTGAAAGCAAAGCAAATAATAAAATGAGACAGTAGCATAAAGCTAAAAAAATACTATTGCTATCAGAACATTTAGTACCTATGTAAGTTTATTCGCATTTTAAATTGAAGTTTATTTTTCTTTATGTAACTATAGCAACCGCTTGCAAATTGCTATTATTACATGATCAACGATCGGAATACTGTTTCAGCAATTTCGTGATGGCTTCGTGAGTGTGCGCTATCAGAGGATTCGAATTAAGGAGCTGTAACAGTTCACAACTCACTTGGGAACCACCTTTTTCAGACAAAAGGTTAGGTTACTGCGAAGGGTATTACTATGCACGGACGATAGCTCCACTGGAGACTTTGAATGGGGTCAATTAAATATAAATTGGATGGAAAAGTTACATCGAAAATAGCTTTATTAAAAATTAGCGACCCGCCCTGGCTTCGCACGGCTTTTCTGTAGTCTAATGTATGTATTATATATATAAACCTTCCTCTTGAATCACTCTATCTATTGCTGAAATCTGCATTAATATCCGATGAGTAGTTTAAAAGATCTAAGCGAACAGACAGCGGAAGCGACTTCATTTTATACTATGTAAAGATAATGTATCTTCTCAAAAACACACATAAAATAGAATACAATACGTTCTCTAACTAGTAGTTATCAAAAATTATAAATATACTGTTAAAAAAGGAAACCGTGGTAAACCTTCAATATAAAGAAACGAAAAAATAATACATTTATTTTCGACTCAAATATAAAACTAGCACAAACAGCATAGTTACGAGCTGTGACTATCTCAGCTTATACTGCATTCTGCACTGAGACGCTGCAGTGCTGTTTGTCGGGCAAAACCAAAAATGAGCATTTATTATTGTAACGAGAGAAGACTATAGACTATTTTAAGGACTTTTATGGTTTAAGAACAACACATTTTATGAGACTTTTATGGTTTAAGAACAAATTTATTTCTCATAAAGAATTTTACATAATTCACTTACTGAGAAACAATGTTTTAAATAACAATAATATTAATTAGACTTTTCTTAGAATCAAACCGAAAAACTGTAAAAAAATTTTTTTTCATACTTTTGACCAAACAAGATTGATGTTATATATGAAAAAAAAAAAAATATTTTCAAGTTTCCTCCTAAGTCTCATAAAATGTGTTCAAATATATGTCCTTAAAATATCTCTAGTTTATGACCGAAACCACTGTATATGCAATAATAGAATAAAATGTCTGTTAAAAAACGTCTGTATATCACGGACAATGCCCAGCGGTAGCAACTGATGGCAATTACCTTTTTAAATTTTCATACATATTGCATGTTCAATTTTGCAGTTTAAATTTCAATACGTGTTGAAGCTTTACGAGGTCGAATACAAATAAAACATGCTCTTTGTAGTTCGCCGATATAAGCGGTGTTTTTATTTTGTTGAGCACATGTCGATTAACAAGAGAGCTCGGGTGAAGAGCTCTCGCTCACATCCACTGGCCATTTGACAGTCTGCCAAATGTATTCGATCTTGTATAAAGAGAATAATTGGTCATTTTTTATATAGACTAGCTGTTCCCCGTGGTCTCAGTCGCGTTCCCGGGATAAAGTAGCCTATATATAACCTTCGGTAATGTAGCTTACTATTAGTGAAAGATTTTTTCGAATCGGTCCAGTAACTCCGGAGACAAACGTTTAAACAAACAAACTCTTCAGCTTTATTAAAAAGTTCTTTGTGTAAGAATATATTCTACAAATAAATATTGCAACTGTTGCGTCGTTTTTTGAAGTCTACATAGTTGACATACTTATGATCGTTAAAAATTAACTATCGTAGGCAGATAAGTACCTGGTTATATACTCCCAACCTTAGGGTGGTAGCCACCAAGCCCCCACCCCTATGCAGTAAATAAATACCACAGAGTCAAAGCAAACGAGCGATTATATAAATAACGGCAAATTTTCCTCGGGTAACCAGATACCCTTGTCCCGGCCCAACACCGGAATTAAGGCATATTTATCTGAGTAGATTTAATTTTGAGATTTCAATACAGCCTTTGTAAGACGATCCTAGGGGACGTTTTATGGAGACCTACGTTTCGAGGTAATTTGATCGTAATCTCTAATTTGCCTCATCTCTTATGGGAATCGCTGCTGGGTTTATGAATCATAAAATGAACTCACGTTTTGTATGGAACTATGATTTGGGTTAATCTCCACAGATTAGACAGGGCTCTTAAACTGTAAAATTTAAATTATTAATGCGAAACAAATTTCCTTTTCGAGAATTTTGTAAAACCAGTACAATAAAACTGTGGGCAAAATTTTAAAACGACTGCAATTAAAAAAAAAATCTAACAAAAGCAAAGTAAAAAAAATACTTTCTAGAAATTTTTAAGCACAAGTTTAAACACCTAAATCCAATCCTCATGTATTCAGGTTAGGCCCTGATAAGGCGCTTGTTACCGTCGAAACTTGAAATTAACTCTAAATACCACCACAAAATATAAACTTAAATAAGTAAAAAAAATAAAAACACTTACCTAAAAAAACTGCATTGATGACACTTAATTTTAATCGCTGTTTTAGTAATACAAAACAGAATAATTAATAATACTTGTTATTTTCTAACTAGTTTCCAAATTCAAAAACAACTATACTCTATTATATAAAGCTGGATACAAATCACTATGCTTTAAAAAAACCATAAAAGAGTGCATAAAAAACAAGCCTTTAAATGTTTAAAAAAATTGAGATATTGGTAACACACAATTAATTCTAAATCTCTTATTAAAATATTATATCAAAATACAATCTAAAAACTCACAATATAAAGTTGAAAACCGCATAATAACTTACATAAGCCGTATCTAGTCTAGTATATTAAAGAGTATAGTTGCTACGCGCAGACCTCTGCGCACCACTAATGAATGGAAACTAAATACCTATAGCACACTATTGGTTTTTATAACTGAAAGTGGCCCCTGCGCCGGCGCACTAACGACGCGATATGGTCGACGGCAAATTATTATTAACTCCATATAAGGAAAATGTTAGGAGCTGTGAACTATGACTATCGCTTTGAAAGCATATCGATATGGGGTTTATATTGCTATTGATATGTACTGGAATATTCCAGAATGTTCAATGCGTTGATAATTTATTGATAAGGTCGTATGTTGAAATCGTTCTACCGTCGCTCCTATCGCGACAGGCAGCCCAACCTCACCTTAGAACCAAAACGATCTGGCACTGTTTCAAAGGAGTTTTATTTTTTCTTTTTGGCATCACACTTTGTTTATTTTGCCAGTGTCAAGTGGAGTAAGTCATGTATTTTATATTCTTCATGTATTTAATCCTCGTCAAGTTAAGTTCAAGTCACGTTATATCATCTCCAAGTCATAGTCGGTCAGTTTGAGTTAGGTTTTAGTACAATGGTAGCCGTTCTACTAAAACTTTTCACGGACTTCTTGAGACAACTTGAAAAGCTATACACGTAATCATTTCATTTCACTTCACGGTGCACTTGTATTGATCTTTATTGGACTTTACGCGGAGAAAAGCCTACCACCCTCAAAAATCTATAACCACCTACTGATGTGTTCCTATAGCTGCACTTGAGAGCCAGTACTCTGCTAGGCTTTATGTGGATACCACCTTCGGGCAAGCGGTCATTTACAAAAGTAAAAAATACTGTTATTTTTAATTTGTAAGCAGTGGTAAAATCCCAAACATTCTACAACATATTCATACATGAACTAGTATGAATAACTTTGCATTTTCTAACATATGTAGCAGGTCTACGGTCGTAGCACGTCACTCGTAGCGCACGTAGACATTTGCTACGACCGTAGCAGGCTGTAGGTAACGTGTCACGCCACAGATTGTGTCGATTCCCACTCACTACAGATATTTATGTCTGTTTGTCCTGAGTCTGGATCTAAATCCCATTGTACAAACTCAGCTCAGTTTAGAATAATAAATTAAGTTTTTTTTTTACTGTGTATAGGCCTGTGTTTGACCACGATCTCACTGTGGTCAGTGATGATGTGGCCGATGGTGGTAAGCACACAAAGCCTAGAAGGGAACTGGCTCTCAAGTGCATCTGTCGGAACACACAGGAAGGTGCTTGGCGACAGATTTTTCAACTTGAGGGTGGTAGCCAGCCAGACGGGTACTACAAAGTATCCTACCACCGTGCTAAAGATTTTCTGTAACTAGCTGTTCCCCGCGGCTTCCCTTATATTCCCGGGATAAAAAGTACCCTATAACCTTCGGGGATAATGTAGCTTCCTATTATTGAAAGTTTTTTTCGAATCGGACCAGTACCTCCAGAGATTAGCGTTCAAACAAATAAACTCTTCAGCTTTATTCTTAGTATAAATATAGATTTAATTAACTTATATGATCGTTTTAAAAAAAAAAGTTTTTTAATGTGCAATTAAGTTATCAATATTGGTTAGTTTTTAAATACCT
The DNA here is from genome assembly GCA_963555595.1 of Tethea ocularis. Lineage (NCBI taxonomy): Eukaryota > Metazoa > Arthropoda > Insecta > Lepidoptera > Drepanidae > Tethea > Tethea ocularis. Next base: position 502,136 of record OY741968.1, read on the forward strand.
ACCAAATTTATTTGATAAAATTTAATTAGTTTGATGTAATTCCAAAAACCATAATCAGCCATTGCAATTGGAACCTAAAGTATGCACAAAAAATATTAAAAATCCTTTTCCTCACTAAAAACAGACGATTCAGTTTTGTACAGTCATTAACAACAAGCCTTGAAATTTCAATTTTTTTTTCGTCAACTTCATCACAGCTTTTAACCAATTTAGCGAACAAATAGCGAAAGTTTCGACGTGTCTCATCAATCACAGCTCACTATGGAATAAACAAATTTTAATTGCTTATTAAAACTTGTAACTGAACAAATTATCGTTGTTGATGTTTGTAATGTAATGACTATAATTACATATAATATAAAACGAAAATCCTTGATTCTTGGCCTCATAGCTCTTGAACGGATGAACCGATTTTGATTCAGTTGTTTTTGTTTGAAAGGTGTCTTAATCGAAAGTGTTCTTGTCTAAGTTTCAAGAAAATCCGATCGGCCGTTTGAAAATTATAACCAATTTCTAGTGAGTTTCGGGGGTTTCTTGAATTTTTTAGTTATTAAAATTCCCCATCAGGTTAGTTAGGGACGGAGTCATTCTAAATGTTATTTAAATTTCAACCTTGACAGGAAAATATAAGAACTATAATAATAACGTTTTTAAAGTCAATAAGGACAAGATTCGCCTGCAAAAGAGTTGCTTCTCACGACTTTCCTAGATTTTCATTTTTTTCACGCCGCCTGACTGGATATAGATCTTCGTTATATACAAATTATTTTAATGAATCCTGGCTGACATCTGTTTTCTATTTAGAAGAACCTTTACATGTATGAACCCGTTTATTCACGGGCTATTTTAATTCTCCTGGTTCTTACATCTACCTCACCGGTCAAAATTTTATCGTTTTTGCCAGAGTTGGCCCTATACTAAAACCTGTTCTTATTGACGGGTACATTTACTCAATAAAGCACTTTTTTTAATGGACTCAAAGGTGCTAGAGATTGCTATGGCACCCGTACGCTGACTAAAATAAAGCACTGGCGTTGAAATAAATAACCTTATAGGAACACTGCTCTAAGCCACAGGGACAAACTACAAGCATAGACTACAGTGCCCCTAATTGAATTGTTTAATTCATGGAGCGGAGTGGAGTGGAGTGGAGTGGAGCGGAGTGCATCAAGCCACAATACATGATGCATTTTAATAATACACGATAAAGAACAATGAACTGAAGTGTTCGAGGCGCCCTCTGGCGGCGAGTGGCGACTGTTGTGAGACCGCTGTTTAGTTAATTTGTTTAACTGTTATTTATGAACTCGTGTGTAGTCATCTATAGGTATCTTTACCTTTATATGTAGATATGTTGATTGAGAGCATTGAAGAAAGCTATATTGAAGACATAAGGCTATATTCGCTATATTGAGCCAGTCGTTTTCTGAGCGGCTATTGTATTAGGCTTTTAGTTTTCCAAATAAATAAAAAATTAAAGAAACTCCCGACACTGACTAGTAGCTAAGAAAACTCGATTAAGACACCTTTACAACAAAAAAAAACTAAATCGAAATCGGTCCATCCATTCAGGAGCTATAAGGCCACAGACAGAGACAGACATACACACATAGGAGAGACGTCAAACTTATAACACCCCGTCGTATTTGCGTCGTGGGTTAAAAATAAAATATTTTTAAAATGGGCCCAAAACTGATTTCTCTATTCTTCGAAATAAGATACGGTCCCACATTCAAGATAGATAGTTTTTTATTTCGATAATCTGTTATGATTAAACAATTAAACAGAATGTTGAAGTCAATCGACTTCATTTATAACGTAACAATAGGTATATATATTTGAAATATAAACTTTTAATCAAGCGATTTAACTTTAAATCTCGAGTCTCTCAGCTTTATAACAACCGCCATGTTTTATTCATGCCGTCCACAATACACGCTCATAATTAAAACAAACAGCAAGCCTGCATTATTATGAAAAACCCCGATAAAAGTCCACTCGGTAAGAAGCGAAAAACACTAAAATTATTACCATAAGGTAAGCACAAACATTTGCTTTAGCGCCGGGCAAAAAAGCGTGAAGCTATATAAGCTGAATCCAGCCCGGCTTTAATGAATATTCAAATTTGGAAGCGGCGAAGTGGCGCCACCGTCGCTTACGAGTGACACCGCGCGGCGAGGTGAGCCGACTTATTGTTGCCAGTCGCATAAATTAATTCAAGTTTGTGTTCCTTTTATGAATTTTGTTGGGATGCCATTAGAATAACAAAATCTACCAATTGGTAAAAAAAACAGTAAGATGCTTATTTAATTTCGATTATATGTAATTCTTATTTTTTTCATGAATATCAAAGTGATTTCTAAGCAAAACGAGATCAGAGAATCACGAAATAAATTGGTTTCGTAATGCCAGAAAAGGGCTGTTTACATAATATCCGAAAGAAAGGAGTTTTTAATATGTTTACAATAATCATTTTGTGTTTAACATAATGGCGGTAAGTATATTGAATAGGCATTTAGGTCGAGAGTCGTTTTGTAATTCTGCAGTGCTTTTCGGTGTGGTATTTTTTTTTACGGAATTGCGAAAACATTAGTTACCCTTTCGATCCAACAAGGTTGATCTACTTTATGAAAAGATACTCCTGGATATTAATAACCCATTGATACCATGTATATGACGCAGTAAGATGGTTATTATTGTTAGTTTGTTTAATTTTTTGTACTCTTTTTTTATTTTTCAATTTTGTAATGTTGTGTGTTGTCATGAATAAATATTTTTTTCTTTCTTTCTTATTTAGTAATATGAAACCGGTTCATAACTATTCTCCCCAAGAATCTAATTATGATACGAGCACGGTCTAGTAATATAATTATCTAAAATAATTATAAATATGTAACTTCTTTAATTCTCGCAAATGGTCATTCTAGAAATACTCATTATTGAAAAAAAAACCTCGTAGTGTATAGAGGATCGCTCGCTACGCTTCTCTATATAATCATTATCCCTAGGGATATAATTATATCACAGCTACAACTTATACAGTCAGCGCAATCCAATAAACCATTTGATTAATCAACTGTCAACCCTGATATAACTAGGCAAAGCAAAAAGACTAGTCTCACAAATCGAATCTTGCAAAAAAGCTAAATAGAACAATTCCCCACTCCACTCGATCAGTATTGAAACGTAATCAAGATCAAAGGCCGAGATCGCCTCTGAAGTTAGCAACGTTTAAATGAACCCGACAAGGGGGTATGTAGATTGTACGATCGCAAACTCACCTCAAAGAAAAGGAAATTAAACGGCGCCGAGTACGGCCCTGTGCGATACGTAAGGAAATCTCAGTATGTGTGTACATGGAGATCTAATTATAAATGCGAAAGTTTGTTTGTTACTACTTCGCGCTTAAACGGCTGGATCAATTTTGATGAAATTTGAAATGGAGGTAGCTGACACTATGGATTAACACATAGGCTACTTTTTATAAGTAGTTTAAGTAATATATCAGTTATCTGGTTCCATAGTACAAGCTTTGCTTAGTTTGGGATCACATAACCGTGTGTGAAGAATGTCCCAGGATATTGTCCCTCGGGAATGCGGGTGAAACCGCGGGGCGGCAGCTAGTATTATAATAAAAATGATATACTATATAATAATAAATTAAAATTAATTTTAAAATTCCCATTAACAAAAAACAATATTTGATATCCTCTTTAAATGGTGTTAAATAAATAGACCTACTGTACCCAAACAAGTACCTTAATTTACTTTGTATTTAATCAAAAATTAGACCTCGCACTCCTAAAATCAGCTACAAACATAATAATATAACAAAAAAAACGCTACAAACTTATAACGACCATCTTTTTCGTCGGGGTTTAATAAAATGATGCAGAATGTCAAGTTAAAACTCGCTGTCAAATCCTGACTAAAGAATAAAGATTTATTGAACGCTAATATAAAACACCCTCGGCTAGCTTAGCGAGCGATTTCAGCGTTTCCAGCGCTGTCAACGGCTTCGAGCTTAATCTTGACGCCTCGAGCTGGCTTAACGCTAGATCCAGCTCGAGATAAATTTAAATCAATCGTTATTTTCAACTTGCTGAAGTCTTCTCAGTTTTAAGTGTATGTGGAACCGGTGGTAGAATCTATTGTTAAAATTGTAACTATCGACATTCACAGTGCCTTATTAGGGACTAAACTGAATAAATTAGTTTTTGAGTTTGAGTTTCAACTGTAAAAAATGTTGTTATTTTTAAAGCGTTATTTATATTATCACATAATTTATCAAACTGTTATCACATTAAAGCAAAATAAACACAATTTAACTAAATTAGTTCACAGTATTTTCCATTCGTTATACTTAGTTATCGTAGCGAAACAAATTAATGAACATTTTGATAAGAATCTTTGAATAACTGAACACTGTTTCAAACTACATAATATGATAACTATTTCAACGATATTTCAAGTGAGGTCAGAGAGGCACTCAGGTACTCCCTCGAGCACAGTAAAACAAAGCCGAAGTACATCTCACACACTGAGGTATATTACTACGTATAGAGAAGACGCCACACTTAACCACTATGTGCCGTTCAACTGCAGCCATCCGGCCGCACTTAGTTGCTTAAACAAAAAAAGCGTTCTAGCGCTACGCGTTTAAACTGTCTGGTTAGATGACTAATTATTCTTTCAGCGCTGCTAAGGCGATGATAGCTCAGTGGTAGTGACGTCGGATGCCGAGACGAAGGTCCCGGGTGCGAATCCTACAATGAGCTTGAGCTTTCGGTGAAGGAAAACATCGTGAGGAAACCATAGCACGGTGGTAGTGCCCGCCTGGCTGGCTACCACCCTCAAGTTGAAAATCTATCGCCAAGCACCTTTCGGTGTGTTCCGACAGCTGCACCTTTTTTCCGCTTTTTCCTTAGTTCCGAGAGCCAGTTCCTTTCTAGGCTTTGTGTGCTTACCATCATCGGTCACATCACAGGCCTATACATAGTAAAAATAAAAGCGAATATTAACAAAATGAAGCATTATGATAGCTTCTCTATACGTAGTCATTTACCTCAGTGATCTCACAAGACCTTTATAAATGACCTGTACCTAACAATGAACACATATTTATCTTTCACATCGCTAAGTACTTTCCAAAAGTATTGCCAACATCAAAAACCCTGGCTTTGTAAACGGAGCGTTACGTCAAAGTAGCAAAGTTGAAATTACTTTGATCTATAAAAGCTTGGGGTAACAATAGTTTGCAAAGTTCATACGTGACGTACCCTGGAGGTGGGACCGGCTCTCGGTAAATACGACCACGGGATAGGTTACCTGAAAAAAGAAAAAGAAAGTCAGAAAAATGGAAAGTCATTGACATTGTGAAAGGAGGATTTGCACGGATTAACAAGTTATTCTCGGGCAGTGGTTTCTAAAATGAAGAGGATGTAAGCTGAAGGCATTACTAGTTAATCAAAGTTGGAAATTTATATGTTAAATGGGAAAGTTTGAGAATGGATGTATGTTTGTTACTCTTTCACGCAAAAACTACTGAACGGATTTGGATGACATTTGGAACACAGAACGTTTTTAACCTGGATTAACACATAGGATACATTTATCCAGGGAAAACACAAGATCCCTCGGGAAAGGAAGCCATTTCAGTAATACAAATTATGAATAACTAGCTGTCCCCGCAGTTTCACCCGCGTTTCTGGGATAAAAAGTAGCCTATATGTTATTCCAGGGTATAATCTATCTATGTGCCAAGTTTCATCCAAATCCGTTCAGTAGTTTTTGCGTGAAAGAGCAACAAACATACATACATACAAACATTCACGATTAGTAGGATAAGTAGCAGTGGCGAAGGGTACAAGCCGATTCCCATCAGCTTACCTTTTAGAAATCCCAGTCCCACATTTCCATCATTCCAAAGCCACTTTTATCATGCTTAAAATACATTATAATTTTTAAATTATCGGTGTTTTTTGAACGGCTTACACTCGCCATAATTTCACCCCTCGCCACTGATAAGTGATACATTATCAAAACTAACCATGTAGTAATGCAATAAGACATGCAGTAGTACCTACTGTGCAGCATAATTAAAATGTGGGTTATTATAATCTGTGGTAAACATTAACGAATTCAGTTTCACGTACCTAAACTATTTTCGATTAACTAATGCATTCACTCCGCATATAAAAGCGTCCCTAGGGGATCACCAGTTTTTCGTCGATACAAAGAATCGCATGTTTTATTTTAGGAAACGTCCATTCAGAAATTACCCTGTGATCGATTAACAAACGTCCACAAACCAATGCAAAAATAAATTTGTTTATTTCCTTAAAAAGCGATTTCAATAAATCTACATTCATCTGACAGATACAAAAGTAATTTCGACGACGAAAAATAGACTCCCAAAGAAAACCTTCAAATAAGGTTACTCAGGTCACCCAGCGAAGGCCTAGTCGCACATAAGCCTCTTATATCAGCGGTGGACGGTGCGGTGACACACAGACGGGACAAAAACCTTCAATAAATTGGAAGCAGGCGGGGTGGACAGCGAGGTAATCGGCTTAAGACACTTCAGCAAATAAAGTGAACACATTTTGCAGACATTTGTAACATTCTGGAGCCGGGTTCATGTTGTATTTATCCTGAAAGGTTAAAGTAATGAAAAGAAATGTTCCTGAATGAAATAATCGACGAAGATAATAAAATGGTGAAGATTTATGATGAATGATATATGATAATATACGAGTATATATAATATTAATTTTTTCGTCTATTTACATAGGTACTAGTGATTGGAGCCTCCTTTCAAGTATGTAATGCCTGTATTAGAAGACTCCGCTCTTCCTTAGCATTTAAATTAGGATTACAATTTGTCTTCTCAGTTCAAGTGTATTCCGAACCGGTAGTAGAGTCTATTGTAAAACTGTAACTGTTGACATTCATAAGTGCCTTATTAGGGCCTAAACTGAATAAATGAGATTTGATTTGATTATGAAGCCGGTCTGTTTGGATAGATGATTAAAATCTATTTTACTTCAATACTGTGTTATTTTTATTGTTAACTAGCTGGCTGTCCCCCGCGGTTTCACCCGCGTTCCCGGGATAAAAAGTAGCCTATATATTCATACAAATCCGTTCATTAGTATTTGCGTGAAAGAGCAACAAACATACATACATACAAACTTTCACGTTTATAATATTAGTAGGATTCTATGGTAAAAAACGTTAAATGTTGAGTGATTCCCCATACATATATGATATAGATATTCCTCTTATTTAAAAAACAAGAGTTATTATTTGATTTTAATAAATAATTCTTCAAACAAACATACAACAGTACCTACTATAATAATTAATTGAGCAATTCTGTAGCTAATCGTACTATAAGTACTACTTTTACATTATATATATTTAGTACTAAAATTATAGAGAAAAATAAAAACATATACCTAAAGCTGTCAAATATATCTCCGTCATTATCATTTCACGGGAAAATAACGAATAAATTCACGTTGATAAAAAGAAATTGCGTTAATTTCTTTAACGTTTTTTTTTGTTAGAACGAAATATGTGAGGATTAATTACTTTAATATGTTGACAACAGGATCGGCACCAACGTTCACAAATGACATTGCAATGTCACGAGCTCAGTCCCCTGTCAGGACGTCAATCCTCTGGTGAGACACTAGTGTCAGCTTAATAACTTGCTAGTATCATTCCCCTGGCAGCAACGTCGCAACTTGGTAATGGAATTAAAAATTTGAACACTTTGACGAGTGATGGACGATCGTGTTGAAGGATATTATATCCATAATTTTCAATACCTAATGTTAGGTAAACTTTGTTACAGAATAAATAAATAAATATCCTGGAACATTTTTCACACACAGTTATCTAATTCCAAACTAAGCAGAGCTTGGACTATGGACAACCAGATAACTGATATACTACATAATAATAATTATAAGCTTTAAAGGAACAGAACAGTCTTGCACTCTAAGTGGCTCCACGGTGGATTTCTCTTGTACAGCATCAGGATCTTCAAGAAGGGTGTGAAAATAAAATTGCAGGATCAGAACTTTCGAGTTATATTACTACATAGAATGACATACATACAAAATGTATAACAGATTTTTGGTGTGAGATTAAACATAAGCCCATTTTAACCTCCTTAAAAAAAGGAGGTTCTCTTTTTTATGTTTGTTGACGCATAACTTTTTTGCTTATGAACGGATTTAAATCATTAATTTCGGGTTGGGTTCTGTATAGCTCCGAAGTGGTGCCATATTAATTTTATTGTCTTTGAAGTGTCTACTCTAATAAAGTTAAATTGCAAAGTTACAAAAATATCTCATCGAATCTGTTTCCGTTTGTACCACAAGAGAAAAATGATAGCTCAAAGAAAGAACTCCAATCACTTAACCCAGAACTTTCTTTGCGTAAAAAATATATTTCCGAGTCCGCAAATAAATATTGGGAAACTTCTTTCAGAGCCCAGATTTTGGGCGGCGAGATTCTTGTTCCATAAAGAAAACGAGTTTTAATCAAAGTTCCGAACTCCAATTAACTTAACTGGACCCATTGACTTTTAGTGAAGTATAAAAATATATTCCATCAAAAGCCGCCTTTTCATTATCTTTTATACTGCGCAGTTTGGAATGTCAATAAGTTTTAATTAGTTTCCCCGCGGTTTCACATATAAATATATATTCCAGACTATAATATATGTGCCAAGTTTCATCTAAATCTATTTATTTATCTTTACATAGTATGAAATTAAGTCGCTTCCGCTGTCTGTTCGCATAGATCTTTTATACTACTCAACGGATTTTAATGCAGTTTTCATCAATAGATAGAGTGATTCAAGAAGATTTCAATGAAAAACCGAGAACGCCGGGGCGGGACGCTAGTTTATTTAACCTGTCTGGCGTCGCTGTCCGTGTGATAAGTTAATTAGTCCACTTTATAGTGGACAACCGTATGACGGCATTTAGCCGCTTTTGTTTCTGGGAACTTATTTTGAAAATTTCATTTGGAAAAACAAAATTAACTAGCTAGCTAGCCAGCTATCAGTGACCTCCGCTATCAGATGGCCGCCGCCCAACAGGTTAAAAGACACACCAACAGTTAACGAATGTAAACCTATAGGAGGCTTGTATACAATATTTGCCAAGAGTACAATAACACGTATCTAAGTAGAATAAAAAAATGATCAAGATTTATTCATACGTTAATAAATATCCTGGGACATTCTTCACACACGGTTATCTGATCCCAAACTAATCAGAGCTTGTACTATGGAAACCAGATAACTTATATACTACATATACTTCTTGTTTGTAAATACATACTTATATAGATAATTACACCCAGACTCAGGACAAACAGACATGTTCATGCACACAAATGTTTGTCCTGGATGGGAATCGAAACCACGTCCAGCGGCGCGATAGGTGGCGTCTTAACCAACTGCGCCAACTGGCCTGTCGTTATGGAGCTGTGAGTAACAAAGACACATACACATTTTCGTATTTATTTAGTAGGAACTAATAATAATAATTTTAGTATGTATGAAGCCTATAGAAATACTAGCTTCCCGCCCCGCGGTTTCACCCGCGATCCCTTATTTTACCCTCTTAGGGATTGAGTTTACAAAAATCCTTTCTTAGCGTATGCCTACTACATAATACCTATTGTATGCCAAATTAACACATTGGCAATATCTCTGGTATTGCCAATGGCGATGAGCGACGGTAACCTCTTACCATCAGGTGGGCCGTATGCTTGCTTGCTACCTAAGTAGTATAAAAAATTTCAGCACGATCCGACCAACGGTTTGAGCTGTGCATTGATGGATCAGTCAGTCAGTCACGCTCTCCTTTTATATATTTAGAAAAATAATATATAGGATAATATATATAGGCTAGTATAAGTAAGACCGATACTTTTTAAAAGCATTTGGCGTAAAACACCATGGAGTAAAATTCCTATTTAGTGCGAAACGAAGAAAGTAGGTTAATGTACTCCGAAATCTACAGCTGTTTATTTTCGTGAAAGCATAGAGTCTATGGCATAAACAAACAATACTCTATACTCGATGGTATCATAAACACGTGCCCTATCAGAAAAACACTCGTGTAATCCAACTTTACACAAGCAAAAATAAAACGAGAACAAAGCTGGATTCAGTGGAAGCCCGTAAAATAGGTATATGTCGTAATGCTAGCGAGTGTGCGACATACTTGCAAATAAGGTAAATGTTACGTCTTTCGCTAACAAAAATTACACCTGAGAGAAATGGTGATATTGTGCATTATATCGTGCTAAATTGTTTACATAAATTATTCATTACTAGATGTTCCCCGCGGCTTCACTCGCGTTCCCGGTAGAGAAAGTAGTCTATAACCTTCGGAGATAATGTAACTTCCTATTTATTAGTGAAAGATTTTTTTTGAACAGTAACACCAGAGATTAACGCGTTCAAACAAACAAACTCTTCAGCTTTATTATTAGTATATGGATGGTTAATAATGTCAACAAAACCTTTCCTGTACAATATTTCAACATTTGTAAAAAAACAAAAACTTCACCGTCAAAAAATACATATTTCCGAGCAACTCAGTTCAATTTCAGTTCTTCTCGTTCCGAACTTCACAAGGTAAACAAGCATTTATCAATCTTTCAGCTTTTAATTTCCTGTTCAAACTTTATTAATGTAAATTTTATCGGTATTTTTTTTTTCATTCAATAAATGGGTAAGTACTTATGCCTGTTATAAGTTAAATAAAAGATTTATGAAAAAAATCTACATTAATTAAAAAGGTGGAGGCTATCAATTCGTTTGTATGTGTTTTTTTACCCGACTTCAAAAAACAGGAGATAGTTATCAATTCAGTTGTACCGATTTTAATAATTCTTTTTGCGTTCAGTATAACTGCAAGGTGGTTCGATTTAAATTAATAAAATAAATAAATAAATGATAAATATCCCGGGACATTGTTCACACACGGTTATCTGATCACAAACTAAGCAGAGCTTGTACTATGGAAGCCAGATAACTGATATACTACATATACTATATTTTTTTCGTAAATTCATACTTATATAGATAATTACACCCAGACAAGAGAAACAGACATGTTCAGGCACACAAATGTTTATCCTGGATGGGAATCGAACCCACGACCAGCAGCACAATAGGTGGTGTCTTAACCAACTGCACCAACTGGCCTGTCATTGCCTTTGGAGGTTTAACTGGTTTTGTTAAAAGTCGAATATTCTTTAAAAAGCCTAAAAAGAATTGACGTCACAAGTTCATCGACCTTTCTCACTACCTTATAACCTAAACCACTTACATAAACCCATTTCATCCAAAACAAATAAGAAAACAAACTCGTAGCAACCCCAATACGAAACGGCTACGATGTAGCGCTACGCCGCGCCGTAGCAGTGCTACGAAACAACACATCACATAGGGTATTGTTCAAAGTAAATTGCCAGCGAGACTGTGGGCCTAGAATTGAGCTGATGTATGTTACTGTCTTTTGAGGTAAGATGAAACATTGTAAATTGATAAACAGATAGGTAAATTGTTTGATCAATACATTTTTATGGGTCAATACGATTTTATAAGTGTATAGTGTAATGTACTGCGTAGGTACTGCAATGTAGTTGTCTCGTTTTTACCTATAGCCTGCGTGTTTCATTCGGACGTACAAAAAAATTGAGGAATACCAACAAAAAAATCTAATTAGTCCGTCAGTTAGATTATCAAAAAATATTGGATACGTATTTTTTTTTTTATCAAATCCATAAGAAATTACAAAGATAAGTCCCATCAAAGTGCAGGATTGGGGCTTGTGACGTCATTGTACAACTACTTTTTAGTACACTTTTTGCAGCAAAATTTTAACGCACTGTATCTTCGTTATTTTTTGTTTTCGGATCAAAATAAAAAATACGTATCCAATATTTTTTGATAATCTAACTGACGGACTAATTAGATTTTTTTGTTGGTATTCCTCATTCTTATTTCTATTTTGCAAGTGCGTTTGCGTTGTGTGATCGCGAGCCGAACCACACAGCGATTAAGTAGATAGTTATGTGTAATAACGCCCACTCCTAGCCGAAAGACGTCCACTGCTGGACAAAGGCCTCCCCAAGGATCTCCACGATGGCCGCTCTTGCGCTACCCGCATCCAGCGGTTTCCCGCGACCCTCATAAGATCATCGGTCCATCTGGGACACGCAGCCTGCCCACGCTGCGTCTTCCAGTTCGTGGTCGCCACTCGATAACCTTTCTGCCCCAGCGGCCGTCTGTTGTTTTAACTTCCATCAAAAAGGAGGAGATTTTCAATTCGTCTGTATGTTTTATTTATGTTTGTTTGTTCCCGACTTTAATAATTCTTTTTGCGTTGGGTTCAGTATAGCTCCCATATTATGTTGTCATGATGAAGGAAGTCTTACTCTGTTTTTTAATGGTGATTATTTATAAATTAAATAAAAACTAACCAACATATCCTAATAACATAAAACATTAAAACCCCGACAAATAGCCAATTAGCCATCAGACAGTGGCCATTTAGCAACATGTCTCCTACACTTAGCGGTAATATTGCATCTAGGAGCTTGAGTGGTGCAGGAGGCTTCTAGTACAGATTAATGTGTCCACTTAATACTGACGGGTGTTTAGGGATAGAACCAGGTTAGTCTACCGGGTGACTCGTTCATTTAATTAAGTACTAGTCGCGTTCCCAGGTTTTATTTTGCGCGGAACCCTAATTCTTCTTCTAAAATCTAAGTAGTCTATGTATGTCGAAGTTCGAAGACAGACAGGCAAAAATATATTTTATTTTTTTGTATAAGTCCACTTTATAAAAAGACAATAGACTTTAAAGCTACAAAAGCTACCACTGGATCGAATCAACCTTCAACTTTAAATATTTTTCTAAACAAGATTACTTAGTATTGAGCCAAAATAAGTTAATAAATTTTCCACCTAACAAAACCCCAAAAGGATCCAATTAGAGAACAGAAAACCTTATTCAGTCAAACGAAACGAAGGTTGTAAATAAAATCGTTGGAAGGCAGTATTTAGCCCAACGTAGCCTCACTCAAACACTACTATTCCAGCGAATAAAAACCGCAAATTCTAATAGAGAAACCCGCAAATAACAGCTATAACTGAAGCGTTAAATCAGTAACAATTAACTAGAATAATAGTTAAATTACAATGGTTTGAACCCATCAGTTTAAATCGCAACGTTTGGAAAGAGCGCTTAAAACTCCGCATTGCGAAAAAAGTTAAAATGTTGCAAGTGGAAAAAGTGAAATGGCGGAATAGAACGACACTGACAGAGGCGATGATTGCTCAGTGGTAGGGACGTCAGATACCGCGACAAAGATCGCGGGTTCGAATCGTACAATGAGCTTCAACTTTCGGTGAAAGAAAATTTTTTAAGGAAACCATAGCATAGCACAGTGGTAGGGTACTTATTAGTACCCGCCTGACTCTTAAGTTAAACATCAGTTGCTAAGAAGTACTAAGAACCTGTTCACATGTTCCCTTCATCCATAAATGTAAATGAAGACACTTAAAATAACTGGTATCAATGAAATATTCAACGAACTTGTGTTCAGAATAATTTAGCGTAGTGGATAACTTTGAGACGCGCTCTCTCGTATATAACCTTATCAATTATGTATCTCATATGCTCAATTAGTGTTATAAAAAGTTGTGCCACGCATGTCTCTATACTATACATTCATTACATTAAAATTGGGTTTTAAACATGTTCCTTTAACATTTAATTTGAAGATTTTTTGAGTTACTCTAAGTCTCTAACTGAACTAAGGAGCGCATAGATCAGTTAGGGAAACTTAAAAATGTTTATTAATAAATATAAACTAATAATATTTCTACTTTCCTACTAATATTAAAAATATGACAGTGTGTTAGTTCGTTTGTCCTTATTTCACATGGAGCAACAGATCAGCGTGATTTTTTTCGTGTAGGTTATGGTCGGATAATAACATAGGCTAATTCTTATCCCGAGAACGTGGGTAAACCATGGAGCGCAAGCTACTGATAAAATATACTTATTTAATTAGGTATACGATTACGTATTTGATACCAAACAATACTATGAAAATTACTATTTTAATAGCCAAAAATGTGCCATCTGACTTGATCTGACATAACCAAAACACGGGGTGATTATTTAAACAACCTTACGTCTTGGAATTTTCCCAGTAAAGTCACCTCGACGTCTCAATCACCCCAACATACTGAGATGTAAAAACCACAATTTTATACATTTCCCGAGAAAGAGATCATTCCGGGACCGACTCCCTCGAATCAAAGGCTGAACATTCTTGAATAATACCCACCGTTCGAATATTCCGTCTCCAGTGAATTTTCTTATTTTATCGAAGTAATTTATTGCGGAAAAATATACCTCTCGGAATAAAATTGCTCGAGTAATAGCGATGGAAAGGAAACGATGATAACCCTTTCATTGAGATTGCGTTTTGTTGAATAATGTCGATAGAGTTCCGTATGTAACCATAAACTACGTATTCATTATATTTCTCTTAACTTGAGAATGAGAGATTATGGTTTTGTTTTAAGTTCTACTGAAACCGTATAGTGGGCTTTATTTCGTTTGTAATAAGGATGTGCTCGTACTGATGAACAAACAATTGCAATGAAGTTTATTTACGTACCTATTTTTCAATAAAAACTGTAATTAGGTACATACATTCAAGAAAGATCTATAAAAGAATGGATCCTTACTGAGTTTCTTGCCGAAACGTACCGAAACCTTCTCAGCTTAAGTGTACACAAACCGGTGGTAAAGCCAAGTGTAAATACGGAAGTTCATAAGTGCCTTATCAGGGCCTAAACTGCAATCATAATTTTTGAGTTTGCACACTGTTTTAATTAAGGTAGGTGCTTGTATAAGAACATTTTATAATTTAAAAAAATCGACCGGTTTTTTAAACTCGATCAAAAGAACGACACATGAAACAATACAGAATAAGAAAGGAGTGATTGCTGATATGACGGATAGAAGGGCTGAATGGAAGCAGAGTACATATTGGGCCGACCACAAATGACCCGATCATTGGGAACAGGGCAGGGAGATGATGACAGATTCGGCAAGTTAGCTATCACAATAAAGTTACTGCAAGCGTGTGCGCCGCGCATCGCAGACGGAGAGCTCGCCTAGTTAGAGACCGAACAATCCATGTTAGAACAACTTTGCTGTGTTTGAACTAAGCTGCTTTTAGGGTTGCTGCTTGAGCATTTGGCGAGACGACAACAAAGTATATAAAAAAAACTAATAAAACGGCCTAATGGCGAGTGAGTATTTGAGTGGTAGATTTTTACAGTGAACTTCCCCCCTAATATCTCCACTTTACGGCAAAACATAAGGATTTTCAGAAACATATCTGTTTCGCCTATTATTGGGCTATAATTACGAAACTCCATACAAATCTGTCTAATTAGATGAAACAAAAGATAGTTGACAGGTCGATGAAATGCCATCCGAAACATATTATGAATTTGCAAATGCGGCGATATTGACCCCCTGTAGCGATCAGCGATGATTAATTTAATAGCTCTCGGGGATAATGTAGCTTCTTATTACTGAAAGAGTTTTTAGAACTGAATAAAACCTCCTACATCAGAACATATAAACTTTACGTCTTTATAATAGTGTCTAAAATCCTTTCCTTTAAATTTTTTCGATAATATGTAAGTTTGAAGCGCTGCGCAACCCTACAAGTCATCCAATAACAGCAGCGTGCTATCGGACACTGTTGTTCAAGAAAGTTTCCGATACCGAAAAACTTGACGGCAAAAACGCTCATTAAACTGTTTGCAGCACTGTCTGTTAGGTGCTTGGTGTTTACACTGCTGTACTGCGCTTGAAAATACAATATCATCATGAAACTATTTTTAAACACCTATTACCAGCTCATTATTGCCTCTACAATGCTTGTAGTTTCTTAAACATATTTAACCATCACGGTTTCATCTCTATTAACCAATATTTTAGCAATTCATGGTTCAATTTTGAAAAGCCCTTCCTTAGTGGACGCCTCCGCCCTATCCTAATAAAGCCAGTATACGAAATTACATACAGGGAATATGTTTATTCTGGCCAAGGTTGATCTATCATAGGCTTCGTCATCATCCTCTATGGACGAGTCCGTGGCGAAACGCAAACCTAATTTTATATAATAAAGCGATAACAACACTGTTTACGAAATTAACTTTATTGCATTTAACTAAACTCTAAAGTTCGCCTGAATTGGTCACGTTTTGTATATAGGTATACAGAAACACAATAACACCTCTATTCTAGCAAACGGCTACTTTACACGAAACATGAAGCTCATTCCTTAAACTTGTTAAAATAAAGTAGAAGAGATATAAAAAGGAAATGCACCGGCGCACTGCCAAAGAGTGGTGCATATCTAGAAGTGTCATTAAAGTGGGACGTGTGGGCCGCATTAGTGTGGACTGCGGACAGGGGCGCGCGTACTGCGGTGTGCCGAGTGCGGACTTCCACGCCACGCCACGCCAGTGAACCGTCCGCGTCGATTGCTCTATACCCATTTGGGTGGAAAGTTCGTAAAACTACTCGCAGCGGTAAATGAGCCTTTGGCGCAATATTGATACTAAACTTAGCTCATAAAATAATAATATGTGGATAGGAGTTACGTATTCAATATACCTCGCAAGCTCTTCAATTTATCTATATATTTTATGGTACAATATAAAATTAGTTTTCGCTCCATGGTTTACCCGCGATGAAAAGTAGTCTACGTTATTCTCCAGTCTACAACCTATCTCTTTTCCAAAAAAGCATCGATACTTTGGTTAATTGCTGCGTAAAAGAAAGACAAAAAACATTTCACATTTAACTATATAATACTAGTAAGAATTACAAATGTATTCCACTATCATATAGGGTAGAGTTATGATAGATAATCTCACCATGTATAGTGATGATGAAGCCAAACGTGATCTACACACGAAGTCTATTTGTCTACCATGTTAATGACTTGAATAGCAATTTCTGGAAATATATTTTTTATACGTACTTTGGAGACCTGCGACCGATTAGCGAGCCAAAAGTTAAAATTCAATAAATAAGCCAATTTCAAGAGCAAAAGCTACTGACTATAAATTACAAAACTTTACAATCATTCAGTTAATGTTAAAACAATCAAGATTATCTATCTATACTAATAATAAAGCTGAAGAGTTTATTTGTTTGAACGCGCTAATCTCCGGAGTTACTGGTCCGATTCGAAAAATTCTTTCACTAATAGGAAGCTACATAATCCCCGAAAGTTATAGGCTACTTTATCCCTGGAACGCGAGTGAAACCGCGGGGTACAACTAGTAATTAATAAATAAGACAAGCTACAACTCTTTAACGCAAAGTTAATGAATACGTATAACAGTCTCCGAGAGAACTTTCCGACGATCCCAACAACTTTATCAACTACACAGACTGCATTTCATTTTAAAGCAACTTTGCTCGACTTAAGGTATAAGTTCCATAAACTTTTAGATCTGTGATACCTTAATACATTTCTAAAATAATCAGATGCTGCTTTTCATAGTTACCTAAGGGGTTTTTTGAGTAAGGTTGATAGCGCAAAGAGCAAATATAAAACTATGTGAATGAAGACGCGGGCATATACTAGTTATTTGTAGCAATAATATCTTATTAATATCCTTCATAATTAATTAACTATCGCATTACAATGATAAGATTTTGGGTATTCATTGAAACTTGTTTTCAAATTCCATTAAATTAATTAAAAGAACGTTAGAGTAGTAATTCTAATCCTATAAATAGTCTCAAAGCTAGACTGAGATCCTAACACGAAAGCTATAAAGTCCTATAGATCAAAGCTTCAGATGTGAACAAATACAATCCCACAATCTCGCACCTTAAACAAAACACCACAAACGTTATCGTTAGCACAGAGCACAACCGACATTCTATCCAACTTACAACTATTCAACTACCTACAGAAATGTCCGTGTGAAACTATCTGCACAGATCTCGGCATTAAGTCGGCAACACTCGACAACTCCCGCCAACAATACACAAAACACACGGTGCGTTTTGTTCGCGCGAACGCGCCAACTGGGCTCGAGTTTGCAAGACACTTCTAGTTAAATTAGTTTTTAGTTCGAGAATGCACGTCCTCTTTATGTTCGTTGAATTGGATGTAGTTAAGAACTGCAGACGATTGTTCATTATCAACAAGTAATAATTAAAGTAGGTGATCCGGACGGTTGTTCCAAACCGGTGGTAGATTTAATTGTAACTTTCGACGTTCATAAGTCCCTTATTAGGGCTGAAAACTGAATAAATGAGTTCGGATGCTTCTATTAAGACAGCTTCAATGCATTAATGGTAAAAAGAAAATCAAACAAACATGAATATGAAGAGTATATAACAGAGCGTACATGACGACTTAACAACAGACATCAAGATATACAAAACTAACATTTAATAATACTAATATGATACCTATCAGAATAAAAGTCCAAATTAGCAGTAGGTAGACATAAAGAACATAACTCAAACTGTTGTACCAGAAAAAACATCGCATACATTTTTGCAGTTAAATAAAAAACTTAGTTTCAAAAGATTGGAGAGACCCGGTACTGCCAAGACACCGTGCCAACTCCGCAACAGATGGCGAAGATATGTCTAGAAAAAAAACTCAACTTATTACTTCGAGCCTTCCACGTTTTACTGCTCCTTTTTAAAGCTTCCGAGATAAATGGCCACCCAGGCACGCAGATCGAGACATTTATTTTATTACTGGGAGATAACACGATGTTAGGATTTATAATTCATGGGAAAGAAGATAAGTTAGAGTAAAGAGACACCATTTGATTCTCTTATCTAGTTGTTGGTAATTTTGTAAGAATTCCTTCCAATATGGCTGCGACGGTAATGGCTGCCGCACGAGTCATTATTGTGGACAGATGATGCTTGGGGTTTACTTTGATAAAGTCTATTTACCGCAGCACGCAATTGTAGTCAATGAGGCTAGAATGTAAATAGAGATAGACATAAGAGAAGAGGAAGATATTGAAGAAGTGATGGATGATATGTAGGAAAAGAATTCATGTAGAATAAATAAAAGAAACGTAACATATGCGTTTGACTGTAGGCATATGATGTTTCTAAATCAACCGTAAATAATAAATTCACAGCAAAACAAACTTCCGAACCGTACATAAGAGTCTGACAATTCATGAATGCCTGTGAAGGTAGGAAGGTCTATTTGAATAATATTTCATTAGCACAGAAGATTGTCTAATAACTAGGAGCTTAGTAAAACCAAACAGAGGTAATTAGTTTCTACGAAGCAATACATAATAGTGTAGCAAACTAATTTTCCTTGTTTTCAGATTCGTTAATAGATGGGATAGGAACGAGTTCTAATTTAGGTACGTGTAACAAATTAACCTTAATTAGTTTACGAACAATGGTTCAGACCAAACAACTTCTTAGTTTATTACAGAAACAAATAAACTCGTAACTATGTTTGAGCAAGATACAACTAAAAACTTATTTTGGTGAAACAAAGCAAACCTAAGAGCTGAGAGCAACCAAGATGAAAGTTCTAGAACAACTTTAAAGAACAACCAATTTAAATTTGAAATTGGGGCACATGCACATGTACGTAATGCAAATTCTTAGAGCATCACATAGTGATGACGAGATTGAACGTGATTCCCCTGTTATTCCAGCGATGCAATTTGTCAGGACGGTAGAAAACTTGCCATATGACGTATAGAAGCCCGCAGCTACGAATGGGACTTGGAAATTATTTGTTATCCTTGCAGAATTGCACGTGGGATGTTCTACGTTATAAGTTTAGTTTTAAAATGAATTGAAAATTTTTATGAGAGAGAGGTTAATAAAATTTCATATTGAGTTGCCAAGTATATTATTATACAAAACTTTCTATAAGGAATGTCAGTATCCTATCCAGTAAAAGATAAAAACTGAATTACTCCTTAACTCAATGGTGCTAAAATTGAACCCAATAATCCTTAAGTCAAAATAGACCCATCAAACTGCAAGTGTCTCATGAAAGATGGACGCCGCTTCTCTTGGAAAAAATACTATCAAGATAAAACGTTTTCATTAAGCGAATAACCGAGTATGCAGCAAAAAATCCATTTCAAAGCAGAGCTAGCTGTGTATCGAGAGCTTTTATTGCAACGAAGATACGAAGAGCTTAATTGAAAGTTTTGCGAGTAGGAAATCAAATACCGGGATATTTGACTGGGAGACTTTGGAATTGACACAGTTTTAATTAAAAATGAGGTTAAGAATTAATCATCATCGTAACAGTCGAAAGACGTCCACTGCTGGACAAAGGCCTCCCCCAAGGATCTCCACGATGGCCGGTTTTGCGCTGCCCGCATCCAGCGGTTTTCCGCGATTATTATAGCGAAGATTAAGTATTTTATATATTTGTATAAAATCCTTAATCCTCGTATAAAATAATGAGTTCGGTAAACATTTTAATATCAATTTTAACAACTTAAGGCGATGATACAATAACACTATAGTAATTCGCCCGTCTTTGTAAATACGGCCGCCATTCATAAATATGTCTGTCATAAAAAAAACATTTTTTCCGAAGGCTTTCACCCAAAGAATGCTTAATGAAAATATCATGAATGTTATTTGTAAAATAACGTCAGCGGCTCCCAAAACGTATCGAGTGAACGACGGTTAGGTTTTGTTATTAAATGTAGTCCTAGCCAGCGGCAAGATTAATGTTTGGCACGATTTTTGAATAGCAAACGTTTGTTGAGATTCGACACAAGACATAGCAGTTAGCGGTGCGAGGAGCGAGCCAAAAACGATTAGCGTTAAACTTCCAAAATTTTATGAAATACTAGCGACCCGCCTTGGCTTCGCACGGGTGCTATTCAGCTTTGCACATAAACCTTCCGTGAAAAATTACCTAACTGATGAAACGACGGTGAAAACCGTTGCGTGGTTTGGGAGGAGTTAGTGGATATACAGACAGACGCGGAAAGCGACTTAGTATTATATTATGTAAAGAAGATCAGTGTCTTGATTACCGTATGGTAACTTTTTCTAGATAGATTTTTGAAATTTATCGATTCATATTTTATAAAGTTCGGAGGTAGCAGGTTATCTCCGGAGTTACTGGTCCGATTAAAAAAAATCACTGATAGGAAGCTACATTACCCCCGAAAGTTATAGGCTACTTTTTATCCTAAGAACACGAATGAAAAATAATAAGAAATATTACAAACATGATTACTTTTACGAAACTGCAGTACTTTAGTTACTTTTTCTAAAAGAAAATCGTGTCTTTTTTATTTTTTTGTTTAAATACCACTTGTTCAAAAACTGCCCAATATATCCATCCATCAAAAGCGTGGTTACCCACTTGGATTAACTAAGGTGACTCAGCTATCATTTCCAAGGGCCAACGACCTAAGTATTCGTGAGGGTCATTTTTCTATCGAGATGTACATTTGTCACGTAACACCAGATCCATCGGGAATCGTGTCTAGATTGCACACATCTGCGACCTAGGTTCCTTACATTACTCGAACCTATGTCGTAATGGCAGGTAATAAATTGAATTTCTTATTGGTAAGTTTATTTTCTTGTAAAGGAGAATTGAAGTATATTCTCTACGTTTTAGTACTTATAAGTTACTTTGCGGAATGTTTTTTTAATGTTTATTTCTGATCACAGACAGTGAAATATGTGGATTATACTAACTAGAGATAAAAATAATACATGAATATAACTATCCTTACTAATATTTGTGGTGCTGTCACCTCACGAAGTCTCTTGCCATTGCCAGTTTAACTTGCTAATTTGGTGAGCTATGTCGACAATGTATACTTTGATTCTTTGTCTGATAATCTAATTTATGATTTTATCCTTCAAATAAACCCCGAGCAAAGCTCTTTGAATTTTTGAACCAGTCAGTGTCCATCAAATCTAAATAATTCAACAAATTACATTTATACAACAGTCCCTGGGTCTGCGTCCCCAAGTTCTAAATGACGCATTACCCTCAAACGAATTGCACGACATATGCACAAATCGTGCAAACGCCAACATGACAAATCTATGCGAGTTTGCAACTCCTGGCTGAGACGCGAACGATTTGGCACATGTCGCCTACCCGGACATTTTTCACACTCTAGCGCACACATCGAGGAATGCAACAGTGATAAATGGATAGAATGCTAACCCGGATAAGTCAGTCATATAGAGAAATTGGATTTCTAACTTGGCTAAGATTTTTCATGTTCTCTTTATAAAAACGAACTTCGGTTTTGTAACAAATCGTTGTTGAGCAAAGATTCCCTATGCTATGTCAGACGCAATGTGTCTAAGACTAACAGATTGTGTCGGGAACAATAAAGTCGGATTTAAAAAGATATCAAACTGATACTGGTTTTTATTTCCTATCTATATTTAGAATGATTATTAGTCAGCAAGGTACTTTGTACACCACCGAGCTAATGTAATGGTATTTGTCTCTTTCATTTTATTTTCGATATATCTACCTATAAAAGCATCACTATATTCTGGTACCCAATTATAACTTCTCACCTTCCAGCCAACAAACTAGCAAATTCATAAAGCGCACAATTAACCTTCAAAAGATCCCCTCGTATCTTTAGCCATGTATCTGGCGGGGATAACGTACCTGTTACTTTATTCCGTTGAGCGGCGACGGGTTAATATTTGATGGGCGAGTTAAAAACCCCGCTTACCTGGAACAAGACAGGGTTGGGTTAAATATTGTACTTTAGCGAGAAAGGGTTAACATGCCATGTTAATGTTATTTGGATGTGCGGAGTTACGGGTCGTTCAGAAATAGAACTTCTTAATTTAAACATTTTACTGCGGTTCTAAATTCAATATATAATTTTATACAGACAGTACAAATACCCTGCGGGCCATTCGATGTAGGCCAGAGGTTCTTGTTTCGGCTACCGCCCACTTTGAGTATCAATTCTTTTTTAGCGCCCCCTTTCCCCCTATTTTTCTTAATTTTACCTCATCATAATACATCACACTGGCAATCATTACTTTAATTTAATTATAGCATACCATATTAGTCTTATCCTGTTTTTGAGTTCATTTTTAAGGAGACTTTGTAACTTGCAAGAGCGATTAAATTTAATAATATTTAGAATAAATTTTGTTCACATTAAAACATGTATTTTTTTTTCTGGGCGCTTTACCGCCCCCCTGTAGGCCTCCATAGCGCCCACGAGGGGGCGTTATCGCCCACTTTGAGAATGACTGATTTGGGGCATAATGACTAAAGCACCTAAAGCTCAAACCATCCAGCCATAATTCGTCGAATTTATAGTGTTTCCATTACCCCGTGCGGTTGCCCTCAGAATATTAGAGCGTAATTAAAAGCCGCAATGTAAGCAAACAAACCACCTGAACTGTGAACACAGTACTAAATAATAATAAAGAGCCATTATTGGAAAATACTGCCGGCAATTTTCGCTATGTCGTCCGCAAAAAATTAAATGGGTCACTTATATTAAGTAGTCAACAAGACAATTTGTTCCGTGGTGGCGAATTCCAATTTAACGTTTACTTAAATGCTTGCTTTTATGCTCGATTAAAGCTAGCGGCACTTAAGAGGAGGCTATCTGTGTATGTCTCCGTCCCTTACTATAATGGCGGTGACAACCGAGACAGGAGCAACGTAATTTTGGTAAAAAAATATGGTTTTATGTTATTTAAAAAGAAACTACTTATGCCTTTTTTGAAAAAAGTAATAAAACTATTCCCTTTCTAATGGATTTCAGAATGCATGTTAATATTTTTCAAGTTATTTGGATGGCCCAAATAAGAGAAGAATCCATTCTTTGATTTAAGAACGGGCATATTTACGATTTTTTTCTGACGTTACAAATGAAAAAATTCCAATTTTTAAAAAAATTTCCCGTCCCATATTCTCTAGTTTCACATATATTTTTTTCAAATCTCTTGGAACAAAAAGTACAGAGAAAAACGCATTTTAGAATCACCATTTCACGTAAGATAAAAAAGACAAGGCTTTACTTCCAGACGTCACAAAAAATACACGAATGTTTTGTAGAAACTACTTTTTCTGTAGCAATTTATTTGGCTTGGGCTCAGGATTCCACATTTATCACCATGTACTCAATATTCCGATCACGGTATTGAAGCATCACCCACGTCAGCCTGGTACAAGTCATCGAATTTATTTTCAACCCTTATAAAAGTCTTATTAAATAGAAATATGTTCGATTCATTTCCTACCTAAGAGCCGATAAAACACCTACATCAAACGGAACCTGTCGATTTAATCGACATTTCAGTAACATGATCAACCGCCCCGAAATCCCCCGGTCCCCAGAGCCCGCGGCCTGATAAAAGTACAAATTTTTCGTTTAAATAACAAATTCCAAATCCCAGAGAGCTATTTTTTATCATCAAAACAGAATATATCAAATGGGAGGTTAAACCCCTCTCGGGTGGGGCAATATCTCATTGGTAATGAATTATAGGCTCTGATAGGCCCCGGGCATGTTTCTTTGAACATACCTATACGTTAATTGGTCGATGTACCATTTTGTCCGACAGTGGTGCCGATTCTGTTGTTTACGAACTAAATAAATTTATTCTCACTATATCTATTTCTAATAGTAAATATAAGAAAGGGATGCAAGATATTTTAGTCCTGTCAGTTTAATCAGATTACATATTTCAACGTGAATTTAAGCGCGATCTTTATTGGTCACGACTATTTTTACCCGTACATTACGACGGCATGGATTAAACTGACAGCATTAAAAATGTTCTGTCTTTTTTCAATAAGGTTAACTTGAAAGAGAGGTGTCTTGTCTAATATTAGTTAAGTTCGTAAACAACAGAATCGACACCACTATCGACTGTTTAAAATTTGTTTTAGTTTTAAAACGACGGTAATGTAAATACTGTTGAGGAAAAATTATCAACATTTTCGAAAATATTATATTGTACTAGCTGCCCCGGTTTCTTACGCGTTCCCGAGGTACCTTATGTTTTGGCGGGATAAAAAGCAGCCTATATGATCTATCTATGTATCAAGTTTCATCCAAATCCGTTCGGTAGTTTTTACGTAAAAGAGCAACAAAGATACATACATACTCACAAACTTTCGCAATTGTAATATTGGTAGGATTTATTTGGAAATTAAAGGAACAGGCTTTTTGGTAAATTACGGAACGTACGGAACATTATGTACGTACATACCTATATCAATATCTTCTCGGCGCACAAAGGATTTTTACCATTGTTCGAATGAGTAGCGCAAAATGAGTGAGGGTTAGGAATATTACATATACATGTGCAATCGACCTAATAATCTGAGTTAAAAGCTAACAAGCTGTACTTTGAAAATGGTAAAAACATAACAATAGTTTTTCGGACCAAAATAAGCACAGTCTGTATGTAGGTCATCCTGCCCCACCCATGCACACACGTATAAATGAAAATCGGGCATTGGTGCCGATTCTGTTGTTTACGAACGTAACTACTTAATATTATTCAAGTCACCTCTCTTTCATGTTAACCTTATTGAAAAAAGATAGAACATTGTTAATACTGTCAGTTTAGTCCATGCCGTCGTAATATACGGGTAAATAGTCGTGGCCAATAAAGACCGCGCGTTGAAATAAGTAATCGAAGTAATCTGACAGGACTAAAATATCTTGCATCTCTTTCTTACATTTCTTGTTACAATGAGATATAGAATATCTTGAAAAGTATAAATAAAACACATAAAGAGTAAGCTACCAAAAGTTTCCGTTTGCAAGAGGATTACAGAACGGAAACATTAGACGGAGATGACAAAGCGCACTCAGCGTTCTTGGACCACAGACTGAAACATCTTTTTGCCAAGCATCGGTACAAGGACATCGCATTACCGGGGGATCCTTTGCTGTGGAAATGTCCAAGTCAAAACCGCAAATCAGGAGAAAACTTGTTTGAAACTTGCAATATCTGCAGCACAAATAAAAAGAGAAAACACGGAAGACGATCGTGTTGTTTAAAATTTGAGAAAACTTGTGTAAAGTACGAAGCTACATTAGTGGTAATGCGTTTGAATGTTACGGTAATGCAGTGTTGGCAGATTGGGTTTTTTCCGCATTTTTGGGAAAAAAAATCTTCTTGGGGAAATGTTTGGGGAAAATTTTTACTACGAAAACGTTCATATTATTTATTTGCGTTCCACAATGAGTATGTTTATCTGACCTTATTATGCGAAATAAATACTGGAAGTTATAAAAGATTTTAGTTATGTATTTTCTTGATAAATTTAGTTTTGTATCATTCTATTTGTTTTATGTCTTGTATGTTATTATCCTGTTTGTAAAAAATGGGGAAAAAAGTTGCGTTGCATTTTTCGTTGGGTTCTGTATTGTTCCAAGGTGGTCCCATATTGTCTTTAAAGAAGGTTTTACTCTTTTTTTAAAGTTGATTATAATATTATTTAGAGATAAAGTTTATACCTACGTCATGAAACTAACACTACATTGCATTTGCACAAGTAACATCTAGTACTAAGCAGTGACATCTACCTAGAGCATAGGATGACGTAAGACCTCACACAGTCGCCACAGACTAAGGTCAAATGTATCCGACCCGACGTTGATTGTTTCATTGCTCACTTTTATTATTTAGTTAGGTTAAAAACAAATTTTAGTATTTGTAAGATTCTACAATAAACGGTTCTACAGTACTTGGTGATATCATCACGGCAAAAAAGAAAGAAAGAAAGAAAAAGATTTAATCTTTTGCGCGCCACACAACGCATGTGGCATAAAAGATACATTAACAAACATAAATCATAAAACAGTAAAAATTACAACATAAAAATAAAATTAGGCTGTATGGCTCTGAGCCATTGCTTTATTTTATTCATTGATATAGGCCACAGTTCATACACTCTTTAAAGAGTTTTTCTCTTTATGCACGCGTTCAAAGAGACATTAATGAAATTCTTATTAAAAATCATAAGTACCTTAAACTGTTGTTTTCAAACAAAGTAGTTTCAAAGTGTCCACTATTCTGTAAGTGTCCCCGTGAATAGGCCACATAATAAGAGGACAGGCGAGCGAGGCCCGCGGGCGGTTTACGAGGGACGACGAGCGCATTCAACTCCCAAGCGCACTAATTAACTTACCAATCACCTAAATATAGTACTTGCACCGTGAATGGCTGGCCTTAAATTGTGTTTAAGTCTCGTGAATGCTTTTGGTGATTAGAGATTTAAAAATAAAATTCTTGGAAGGGAAAATTTAATTACCCTGTAGAATATCCGATATTTTTTACCTTCTGATGGAATTTTTAATTAATATCTTGACAAAAAAGTGTTCGGTAACTCAAAGAGAAGTATTAATAATTCAATGAAGTCACTAATTGGGTTCAACAGAACTTAGTTGTTCTTAGAAAACTACTTTATTGCCTTAGGCCTTCAGCATTATTTTAAGCAGAACCTTTCTCAGATAAAAAGCGATAGAAATAATTAATTTTGGCACCTTAATACTTATTTCCACGTCACATTCACAAATGGTCAAATGTCCAATAATTAAAGGAATGCTTAAATCATAAGACTTACATAAGATTTAATGAACCCCGGCTTAATGGGCAAATTACCTACTAACTGGGATACTAGTGCACAAGCTGTGCTAAGCTGTGACAACATTAAGTCCATAGTCAACTTAACGACTTTTTCCCGGTTCGTAAAATGAGTAAGTTGACTTTACGAGGCCGGGTCTGGCCTCTGGAGTAACTGGGGTTGAACCCCTATTTAGGACACTTCACCCCTTCGTAGTCCTTGTGTTTATAGCCTAGTTTAGCCTAGATATTTGTTTAATTAAATACATTGGGCCGTAAAGTCCGAATATACGCAGTTGTGTAGTTAGTCGTTTTCATTGGTAAGACTATGAACTTTACATTATAAGTCCACTGCTGGACAAAGGTCTCCCCCAAGAATCTCCACGATGGCCACAAAACTACCTATGGTTAATTGAGTTACCCTCGCATACCTAACTAGGGTAAAACAGATGAAATGGAAGCCTTTACGAGGTACCCGAATAAGGTACGCGCTCGTTTGATGACATCATTTAGTGATTTTTGGGAGCGGCTTACGAAGGAAACTTTTTTAAGTTTTTAATAGACTAAGAAGACTTTTTTTAAGGTAGAATGTTAAATAGCTCATTGATGAGACAATTTCTTTATAATTTTAATATTTCTAATCGAGACTTCGGGGAAGCGACGAGCGGGCAGCTTTTTTAACCAGCTCGTTAAGATTGCCCATTCAAAAAGGAAACGCGCCAGTGTTCTGGAAACCTTGTCGTTCCTCGAGATTTTTTTTTATATATAGATTGTATTCTGTATAAAGGTCGTGAATAATAAATTAGAGCTTGTAATTAGATAAAAAATATCCAAATGAAATGTTAAAAAAAAAATTGACATTAATTGCAACAACACTCGCGCGCCGACCCGTATCCAAAGATCTCATCACACCCTTCTTGAACAACCCTACGGCACTTGAAACATATTAGTTGGATAGAATTTCATGAAATTCAAATAATTAAACAAACCTACTATGTTCCAGTCAACATGAGCTGAGCGATATTTACTTAAACTTGTCCATGAAGGGCTTCATACGAGGCATTAAGCAAACAAACATTCAGCTATCTTGTTAGTTCTGAACAAAGTTAGAAGCAAACAGACAGTTTCCTATTCTTACAAAGAAGCGCCATGGTATCCATAGTTAACTACCTTACCATGTAGCCCGCTCTAGGTATATATATATATATTTTCTCACCATGTACTGTAGCCTGATCTATATTTTTTTTTTTTCTTCTACTTTGTGTCTGCGATCAGTCTCTTGACTATAATCAGATTTTTTGCGTGGTTATGATGTTTTAGAGTGTTAGGGCCAACACCCTTTACGCTTTAATCCGGGAGAACTTCAGCCCGTTTAAGTCTCCTTATTTCCCGTTCTATATAGTATAGAAATTATAAAAATTGAAGCCAAATTCAAAGAATACATTGCCACTGTCTTATACAGAAGCATCGCTGGTCAGGGTTGCTGGGAACCCTGCCTCCAAATAAAGCGGACTGACCATTTGTTGTGAAATAAAAGTCAATATCCTAGTAACGTGCGATGGTTCAAACCCTACAATGAATCTGAGGTTTCTATTGAACAATCGTGTCAAACAGACCGAAAGCCAACTATGACAGAGACACCAAATCCAATAAGTGATCCGTTTGTCCGTTTTTAGTGGGAATCTTTGTTATGTACACAGACCCAACCCTGCCGTCACAATCTCGTCGCAATGCTTTTAAAAGCCTTTTCTCACTAACCCAAGATTTATTTTTTTTCAGGAGAAGGAAAACAAAAGACCACATTTTATCTGAGGTGCTTACTCCGTAGTCTGGACTAACATGTATCTATAGGGTTACGATACGTCCTGTATATCCAAGACTACCTAAGTTATCCTATTTGTATGAAGTGTCGTGTCCCTTATTGCTATTTTTCCCTTTTCTGACCCGTTTTCTGCGTAAAATCTCGGCACCCAATAGTCGGGCAAAAGAATTCTTTATGTAATATTTATCGTTATAGTATTTTTTTTTTATCTGCTTGTTAGTCAAGGCTAATCTCAGCAACGGCTGACTTATTTTGATACTTGACACTATTTTGGCGATCTAAGCAACTTCATGGCCATAGGAAACGCGAGTGACATCGTGAGGAAACCATAGCACGGTGGTAGGGTACTTTGTAGTACCCGCCTGGCTGGCTACCACCCTCAAGTTGAAATTCTGTCACCAAGCACCTTTCGGTGTGTTCCGACAGCTGCACTTGAGAGCCAGTTCCCTTCTAGGCTTTGTGTGCTTACCATCATCGGCCACATCATCACTGACTGTGATTGTGACTCACTGAGATTGTGGTCAAACACAGGCCTATACATAGTAAAAAAAAAAAAAAAAAAAATTGCGAAACGAAACTGAAGCCAGTTCTGTAATAAACCAAACACATGTGTAGGTAAGACGGCCTCGTCCATCAAGTCATTAGTGCCAGTAAGGCCAGGCATGAAGGGCCTTAAAGCCTATTAAGAAGACTTCCTCGAGGATTAACTCCTCCAACCACGTTATGTGTAGCCTGCTACACTGAGATAGCGGATGTTTATAGCGATGCTCGACTGGTAGAGAGGATAGCTAACTGCCTATACAGGTTGATTTTTTTAAGGGGGCGTGGTAGACCAAATAATAAAGTATAGGGAATAGCAAAACATGCTGAAAAGAGTCACGGGGTCGATTTTGATAAAAACTATAAACTATTTGGATTTTCAAAAATATTATTTGAAAAAAAAAACAGCCAGTATTATTGCTCTATCTCATAGTGTCGCTTATGTATACAGGATACAGGATAGCATGGATAAAAAATATTGAAAACAACACTAAAATATTGTCATACAAATTATTAGCATAAAAAGTGGTTTTTTGTAAAGATATTCTTTGTACAGACTCGCTGTTACTACAGTTTTATGTATGTATAGATTCGCCAACTCATGACTACATTTCGCATCGTCACTACCCTATATTTGCCTAAATGCATTATATTATAGCGAACAATGAAAACCGAATTGTATACCATTACACCCCTTTCAAGATAACGCTATTTATTAAAAACAGGAACAATCGCTTATTCGGCTCGATTATCACGAAGGAAAACCTTAGAGAAAGTGTACCTCGTGGTGAAAAAACTCATGGACAGACTGTCGTTCAAACATTCGAACGACGCTACCCAATGATGCCAGTTTTCTTGTAAATATATTCCTCATGGACAGATGCACACCAAAGTGTTGCCGATTTTTGACATTCGCGTAGTAGGAAAGAAAAGGGTGCCAAGATAACTCGCGGAGGGCCTGAACTTGGAGTAGGACCTTTTTTGCGTTGTGTGTCATGGGTTTAATTCAAAATAAACGACAAGTCTGATTCACAATGATTCTACCTATATTATGTAACTCATGTCGCGACATGGCGGTTTCGGCTATGAAAGTTATTCTACACTGACGTGACACGGGCCGTGGACGTTCACGTGATAGAGGATCGAACTGGTCATGTGTCCGCGAGGCATAAGTCCCTCACAGTTATGTAAGTACTTAGCCGAATTGAGAACCTCCTAATTTTGTGAAGTCGTTTAAAAATGGTATACTTTCCGATGAAGTCATTGTTATGCATTGAAAGACAAAAAATGCCTGTAAAACAGGTTTACATTATATCTTTTGAGGTAACATTTCGTTTAAGGGCGTAAAATATCATTTTTACGTAATCATGGAAGGGAGAAAATATCCAGGGTCGTGATGTCATTTCCAATTAAACACACCCTGGATATCCATGAATACATTTTATTTTGAATCTTCACAAAAAAAATTAAGAATCTGTATTTAAGAAGTTTTTTTTAACTTAGCAAATATTTAGACTGACTAACGAAATACTTAACGCATATATTATAGGACCAACTAAACATACTTTGATAATCTTAAAGCATTGATTTATAAATGCCTCAATATTTCTGCTGCAGAATATTCCCATAGGTTTATAGATTAACAGATACTATAATTGTATTTGTATGTTCGTGCATCGTGTTCAAGGCGCTGCTTTCCAATAATGTGATAAACACCCTTAAGGTTAACAGTATCAAATTATGTCCCACCCTCATGAAGCTGCATAAGCCATCTCTAAATAGGTATATACGAAGACATCAAAGAATTGCCGGATTAAGGAGCTCGTTAAAGTCTTTGACACTTGAGGATTTAAGGGTTCTAGGATTTCATTTTGTCTTTAATAGTGTCAGATTCATTGTTATGAATGCAGAAATTTTAGAAATTCAGTGAATCATAGAAATTATTGGTGCTGAATCTGTTGTTTATGAATAAAACTAATATTAATCACGTCACCTCTCTTTCATATAAACCTTATTGAAAAAAGATTGCAACATTTTTAATGTTGTCAGATTAGTCCATGTCATCGTAATTTGCGAATTGGTCGTGACCAATATAGGTCGCGCTTAAATTCACGTTGCAAAAAGTAATCGGACTAATCTGAGAGGACTAAAACATCTTTCATCCCTGTCTTGTATTTTTTGTTAGAAAGAGATATAGTGTTATTAAATTTGTTTAGTTTGTAATCAACAAAATCGGGGCCATTATAATCCTAAACAACGATGTAGATGTAGATTTATTTAAAGTTAAGGATGTCTACAAATTTGAGATGGGTTTTGGTGTGTCAACAACAGATGTGGCTTTCAGAAAACACTAGTAACCAGATATTATTTTTGATTAACCGAGACTTTCCTCTATCATAAATTACTTAGGCTACTTACTTCGTTATCATAAACATTAAGTTAAATTAGATGGTGATTTCATTCCAACCATCAGCTTTGATGAAACTATCCGACGAACTCAAAAAGATCGCGAGTGAAACTGCTGGCCAGACATTAGTGACCTATAAATAAAGCCCATGAGTAAAACATAAAAACTTAGTGAACCGTAAAATCTCTATAACTCCACAGAGACAAGAAAACCAGTAAATTTTCATGGAAGAGATAATCTGATTCATATCGAATTAGGAGTGTCGGTATCAATCGAGTCCGTCTCGCTGGAGTCTGTGGACGACAATGTACACAAATTTATGGCAAGTGAACTGAAGCGGCCGGGGGACATAAATTTGTTATGACATTGCATCTGACAGCACACGAGTAACCCAGTATACTGAGGGGTATGCTTCTAGGTTTATCTCTTCCAGTTAGTGCGACCTGTTTTAAAAGATGGTAATAAAACTGTTTTAACTGCTGTTGGTTCTGAATGACAAGATTTTTTAAGGCGATGATAGCTCGTGGTATCGAAGATCGCGGGTTCGAATCCTACAATAAGCTTGAGCTTTCGGTGAAAGATAACATTGTGAGAAAACAATAGCACGGTGGTAGGGTACTTTGTAGTACCCCCCCGGTGTGTTCCGAAAGTTGCAATTGAGAACCAGTTCCCTTCTAGGCTTTGTGTGCTTACCATCATAGTCCACATTATCACTGACCACGGTGAGATTGTGCAAACACAGGCCTATACGTAGTAAAACTACTTCAATTTGTCATTCTGAGACATTACAATAAGTAAGTTTAGAACTTCTAACCCTAAGATTTCTCGTTTGCTTCAAAATGTCAATTAATTTATTTGAAATTCGTAACTTTACCGGGTTCTCGAAACATGAATATCCTACGTCAAGACATAGACAATATACTGTTTCGGAAGTTGTTGGTGCAAATCATAATCAACTCGGGTATATTGCATCGAGGAGTCAAGGGGAGGGAGTCAGTGAGGCGAATATGTTCACTTCACGACGCTTTGCATGAGATTAAACGCAAATACGCACTTGCGAGTATGTATCGAGTGTGTTGAATATACAATATACGACTTGGAGAGAAATGAGGAATTAAGAAGAGATGATAGAGATAAAAGATCACAAAAAAAAGCCTTGCTGAGTTTCTTGCCGGAGTCTTCTCATTTCAAGTGTATTCCGAACCGGTGGAGTCTATTGCAAAATTGTAACTGTTGACATTCATAAGTGCCTTATGATCCGAAGAATTGGAAGATTTTTAGAATAATCTTAAAATTGTAGTGGAAGTTATACACATAGTGTCCAATAATTTCTAAATGATCTAGATCATTAATAAATTGAAAAGGAATACGTTAAAATTACAAATTAAAGTAAAGCATTATTTGTACAATCAAGTTCCAAGAGACTGCAAACTACCAAAGCAAACAACGAAAAGTACAGATTGTTCTAACGAAGGTAAAGCAAACCACAATCAAGTTTGCGGAGTGGAATAGAAAAACAACGGCTGTGAGTGAGAGACGCGATGGAATCCAAACGCCAATATTATGATTCCATTAACGAGATGAATCCAGTTGAATCGAGGACAGTTTGAGATAGGAGGATCAGTTGTTAGTGCTGCTAGGGAGATATCTGCATCAGTAATTGCTTTTTGATGAGGTGATTTATATTTAAGTAACAGTTATGATACATTCGAAGAAACATTCATACGAAAAACACCATGTGAATCCAAAAAATATAATATATTCTTATGAAAGTCTTACTATGTTTCTATTGAACCACCAATACAGTCCACTCCACTGACCAAGTCGAATAGAGTTTTTTATTTTCAAAACTAATTGAGATCACAGGGGACCGGCAGACGGGGAGCTTTTTCCGCCAACGCGTTAGCTTGGCCATCCAAAGAGGGTACGCCGCCAGCCTTCTGGGAACCTTGCCGTTGATCGGCAGCGGTGGCCGCCTCGAGGATTTTTTTTATATGTAGTTTGTATATTTGTTGTAAATAAGTAACAGATAGATATAAAAATGTAAATATTCTGTTCTTCTGTAGACGGTAGCTGCTTATGACCATGCAGCCCGCCCGTATGCTAGTTTGCTTTTTAAGTAGTAAAAACAGGTAAAATCCTCCACTGGATAATGCCCGAAAACATACTGTTTTAAAAAAAAACGAATCGATCCAGTAACACCAGAGATTAGCGCGTTCAAACAAACAAACAAGATCTTCAGCTTTATTATAGTTAAGTATACAATCTACAACATACAATCCTCTTAAGTTACACAAGAAGCCAATGGAATAAACGCTGAGTAAGTTATGTTTCAAATATCGGTAACTTTTGAAACCTTAACTCCATTCCAATCTGGCTGAACGATGAAACTTTCCAGATAAAACTGTCTTCAGCTCACTATTTAGCTATAAAAGAAGAGTTATGAAACACTCGGATTGACTCGGTTCGACACGAAGCTCATTTTATTTCTCACATAACTTCAAAAACTTATCCTTTGAGTAAGTTTTGAAGAAGGATCGCTAGTCTTGTCAATATTAGTATAAATTAAAAACCAACTGTTCTTTAATTATACTGGTTGCTAGTCTTTTAATCCTATCCTATCTTAATACGTAGACATCCAGTAACAAAGGATTTTTGAAAATTCAGCCCCTAAGGAGATCGCAAGTGAAACTGCGGGGCGAAAAGCTAGTATATTACATACTTCTGAAAATCCTAATATAATGGCTGAAGAAATAATACTTTCAGTATGCGGAATATATTCAAAGACTATTGTGCCAAAATGGTAATCTTCAATATTACCTTTACCTCAGAAAAATGTCGAATAACATCTATAAACGGCGCTTATACAGCTTCCGAATGGAAAGGAGTCGTTTATTTTCTCTGAGACAAACCTCGAGGAAGTTTTGTATTCAAAGTGACAGAAGACAAATGAAACCATAAAATATAATACCGTAAAAATGTAAGCTCATGGAGAAATACTTGGAAAAGAAATAAAACTCGATAAATGGTGTTGTCATTGTTGTTGAACGATTGACAGAGGATCACTAAACCCTGACCAGCTCGCTAAGACCCCTCGTGAAGGAGCCCTTCGCTTCCGTGTCATCACATTCGTAGCGATTCTGCAAAAGCACGGAGGTCCAATAATCTGGTCGATATAGAAATATACGCCCGGGTGCATTTTCCGCAATTCTGGCGCAAGAAATGGGCAGATATCATTTTGCTTTACTTGATTTTTGACGTCGTCATACAAATATGCGATGAGATGGTACTTTTTTATGTAACTCAATGTATTCAACTTTATATTTCGTAAAATATCGAAAGTCGAAGCGAATCACAGATAAATTATACTATGCGATAGTTACATTGATCATGTAATAGATACAATGTAACAAGTGAACTTTTAAAAGGAATTGACGGAAACATAATAATGACGGTTTTCGGCAATGATCAAAATCCTACCGATATCTTGCATTTTAGAGTCGGTTTTCTTCTTCGGCCACATCATCATCATCACTTTCCGCTGTGAGATTGTGATCAAACACAACCTTTAGATATTTCCTTACTGTAAAAAAAAGAAAAATCTCCTAATAAAAAGATATGAAAAGAGAATCTTCAGCCCGAAGTAGCGACGCGTAAAATATGAGTACATATGTAAAGAAAAGTGTTTCACATCAGACAAAAAGGTCATAGGTACAATCGCGCAGAAAAAGCGTACGCACTCACTGATGACAGTCACTTGTCAAGTGGCGAGGGGTGAAGTGACACATTGACGAGTAAGCTCTTTTCAACCCGACGATACGAGGTGCGAACCAGATTTTGCACATTTTTTTTTTACTGAAACATCACGTTTTTATAATTCGATTAAAGCGAATGATTAGACTTTATGACACTTTTTCACATGTTTGGAAAAGGAATTTGTGAACATTTTGTTTTAAAGCGAATTAAGAGAGGCTTCCAGTGTCGCTTAGAGGGTCAACAAGATATTGCTAAGGGTGAAGGGTTAAAACCAACAATTCTTCTTGTAAAATAGACGCAACGATTACTTTTGAAGAGTTTGATACACTGTTGACCATGCCACAGATCGATATATCCGCGTGAAAAAATGCCCAGAAAACCAGCAGCTGTCCTAAAGTATCTACAATAAAAATGTAGAAAAGAATTTATGATGTCATCCAACATCCAATACCCGAAGCCCGAAGGACCTACATTCAGCAAGCATTCCTAGATACAATATGCTGAAAAATTTTTGTAACTCTCATTTACTCGTATGTACGACTCACTTCACTGAGCGACAAATCATCCCAGATTACAGCTCCACTTTTGCCCTAACAAAAAATATTTATTTAACACCAACTGGAGTAAGCAGATTCATTGTCAGTCATTTGTTAGACGCCTCCGAGCCTCGAGAGGACCGTTTATACATACACGATGTGGTTAATGCATAAGAATCGTATCAGTCTAAATGTCTAAAGTATTTTTATTTTGTACTAAACATTTTTTGGATCCAATTTCGCAGACAATTGGTATTAAATCTGACGCTATTCCTTTCATAAACAGTACAAATGTTAAGGTTTTAAAATAGGTCATTTATTTAAATAAAAAACATCATAGAAGGAAAGAGAGGTAGAGGAATACCTAGATTGAACTATATAGACCAAGTGAAGGCAAAATTGGACGTCGTATCGTATAAGGAGGTGCAGGAAGCAGCAAATAACAGGGAGGAATGGAAGAAGCTACACCGACATGAGCCAAGCTCATATGAAAGGTCCATAAAAAAATCTTTTTTTTTTTTCTCCCAAACCGTAGGGTTTCAAAAGGTGATTACAAAAAATATTATTATTATTCGTAACGCAGTCAGATTTTTTAAACTTACACAACTTAATTCCGTGAGATTTCAGATTAGGTCCCATTGTAAGTTCGTCCTATTGATATTCCATAGACATCCCTGGTACAAACAGCCTGTATAATAAACGATTCAAAAACAATCCAGCCGTCAATTTATTACCATAATTACTTCGGAGGAAGCTATTTGTAAAGCATAATCTGTATCTAAACACCGTTTATAGCGGACAAATTGTAAGACTGAAGAACGCAGGCAGACAAGAACGATTTATCAACGTCTTTGTTCGCTCGATACAGTAAGATATCGATCTGACGACATTTTTTTCTGTCATCCAAGTGATAAGATCGTTGTAAGTGGGCAAAAGGGATTAGTACGAGACGAATTACGAACGGCCTTTCTTGATCCCCTTAGATTATTAAAGAGCTTCTAATGATTTACAGCTAATGTGATCTTAGGCCCAATTTCACCAACGTTGTATAGCCCAAATCCACAGATAAATACAGCTATGTGATAGTTTGTTGAGCTATACGACAATGGGTCTTAAGTGCCAAGAATACCTTCACCTCTACGTAAGGAGATATTTTACCTGTAACAAGAAAATACAGAATTTGTTAATATAGGTAACTATTTTCCTTATTTAGAAATGGCTTAGTATATCCCTAATAATCTTGTATATGTAATACCAAAGAAACAAGAGACATAACAATGCCCCTTACTTACACTGTATATACGGCCTAAGTACCTAGTTGAGATAAAATTATTATAACATTATACAAGAAAATGGTTAGTAAAGGTCAAACATATTCATATAATAATATACCTACAACCGATAGAGAGGTTGTTAAATAAAATACTCGCCATGTCTAGATACATATAAAAATTCGAAATAATAGCAGCAATTGGATAGGCCGCATTTTGATTTTTAACAGATATTTTTGCGTTTTAATTTCTTACGTCAATTTCAAACTGCAGACCATATTTAAAGTAGCCAAGACAATAAACAGATAAGATTATACAATAACACATACGTAATAAGGTACATATCTCTTGATTGTACGTGACACAGTCGGCTATCCGTCCAACCGTGAACGATTACCAGGTACGGCTTCCCCACAAGGTCGCGGCCATGTCCGCGCCCGGCGCCCGCGTGCACGCAACCTAATCCATCACGTTACCTCTTTCTGATGATCTTGGATACTTGACAGTGGAAAACTTTAGAGGTTACTATTACAAATAAGAATTATGATTTATAACGTTTAACGTTTAAAAAAAACAAAATTAGGAATGAGTACATAAGAGGAAGTTTGAAAGTGGCACCGTTTATTGTGGTTCGGACATGTCATGAGGACGGATGAAACCCATGAGACTAAAAGGGTCATGAATATGAAAGTTGATAAATCTACGGGGAGGGGAAGACCGAAAAAGAGATGGTTGGATTGTGTGAAGGATGATATGCGTAAGAAATAGAAATAGAGATAGAAGGGCTGAATGGAAGAAGAGTACATATTGCGCCCACCACAAATGATTGGGTAGGGAGTTTAATGTTTTTTTAAGCAATTTGGTCCACACGAACGAAGTTGTCTATAAAGACTAAAGACCTCTAACACCTTTTTAAAAAAAAAAAAATTAGTAACTAGAAACAAAGAATGCGAAAAGTCAAAGCATCCAACTATGATATTCATTAAGTTCAGATAGAAACTCTTGGATAAAAAGCGTAAAGAAACCATGTTGTGAGTAATGTTGCCAGGAGATACAGAGGGTTGGCGAGCATAATTGCCTCCTCACTATTTCCGCTCAGGGTTAATCTAATTGGTCGGATGCACATTGTGTATGTACATTGCAAGTTGTAGCGGCGGAAAATGCTGGGAATGGAAAATGCTTATTAGTTGGTATTGCCTTTTTTAACGTTTCAGTGATGATTTGGCCAATGGTGGTATGCACACAAAGCGTAGAAGGGAACTGGCTCTCAATTGCAGCTGCAATTTTTACAGGTATTACAAAGTACCCTTGTATCGGCATTCGGTCTCACTACCACAGAGCTATCGTCGCCTTTTTAACTCTTAGGGCATAAGAATTATTTTAAAGGAATGGTTAATAAGTCACTAGCGATGCGGTGTACAAATCTTTGAATTTCTCTGCTTTTCTGTACAATAATATGCATGTATTAGGTATACATATAAACTTTCCTCTTGAATCACTCTATCTATTGCTGAAAATTGCATTAAAATCCGTTGAGTAGTTTAAAGATCTAAGCTAACAGACAGCGGAGGCGACTATTTTATACTAAAAGATTATAGCCGTAGAAGACATTACCCACTCCTATTTCAACTGAATAAAAAGGTAAACAACACAAATCCTCCTTCTCGCTTTGTAGTTCCGCTAAAAGTGAAATGGCGGACTTGCAATATTCCTTCTTTGGTGCTTTGTTTTTATTCTCATTTTTACTTTTTGTGGTGTTACGAATTGCGAGGATGCAAAAAGTGGCATACTTTCTGTTTGTTTCTTCTGTTCGCGTTAATCACATTATTCTTTGTTTGTTTAGAGTAGTTACATCTCTATTAATCCTGTTTTGTATTACACTTTAGTTTATTGCAATACATTTGATTAATTAATGATGAAACTTCTAAAAAAAAGTTAGGTAGTACAGTATATGCTTCAGTGGTAGGATGTGGAATACCATTGGAAACAAGGTTACGGACGGTCTGATGGTAAGTGAATACCGGAACCTATGGACACTTGCAGCAGCATACGCAGTTAAAATAGTCTATGTCCAAACGTGCAGTTTACGATCTTGTATAAACCTTTTATTTACTTGAAATTTCTTATTTTCATTCAGAGGTTCTAACATTACTTTATAGTGACTCAGATCATTCCTTAAAAACCAAAGATCAATAAAATTGTCATTGGGCATCTCATATGTCGATCAATTTCCAAGAACATTTAAGGTAAAAAAAAATAAGGGCAACCTTTTTTTTAATTCAGCTCAGTCATCAGACCAGCTTAATAACAGCATATTATTGTATTGTCGTCGGATTTACATATGTCTACCAAACAGATCAATTTAACACCAAATGAGTCAAGATTCCACCTAAACATAAGTACTAAATGATAAAAGCTTGTAAAAATGTCATTGAATCGCTATCAAAGTTGATAATTTTATTGACCCCAATAGAGAGGTAAAATTTTGCGACCATTTAATCCCTAACTACGTATATAAAATCGAATGAATATGAAAATGTTCCTAGTTTTATCAAGTTTCCGTCCAAAAAGTACCAAATCACGACTCTGGCAACCATTATTCGGAACCAAGAGTCCCTTGTCGGCCATAACCGTACGAGGTTATACCCCTGGCATGATAGTTGTTTATAGGTACCTACCTATACAGGGTATTTGAGGACCGTCGTAAATGGGTCAGCATGTAATGTATAAGGAAATATATTCCTATTAGATACAGTAATCCGGTGGTAGTCTATTGTAATGATTGTAACTATCGACATTCATAAGTGCCTTACCAGGGCCTAAACTGAATAAATTAGTTTTGAGTTTAAATCTACATAATATTATAAAAGGAAAGCCTGACTGATATAATATGAACGCAAACCAAAGGAGGGATAGGATTAATCGGGCTAAAAGGCATGCAAAAAGCTATTATGACGTAGCTATCTGCTAAGAAAGGATTTTTGAAAATTCAACCTAAGGCGGTAAAATAAAGCTTAGTTTTCCTAATATAATGACAGCCATATTACCCACGATGATCAAATAGGATCGCTATGCAAATAGCTAAGGCAATAATTAATATTTTCCACTGGCAATATTTTTCATGGGATGACGACAATGCTCAATAAAGCGTAGTTAAAGTAATTTATGAGCCATTATGTAAATGCACGTATTATCTCGCTCAGGCGGGTGCGCGACGCCCTCTAGTGACGTCACCACTCAACATGACGGAATTTGGCTGCTCACTTGGAAGAGCGCGCTCGAAAGCCCTTATTACTAGGGTTGTCAACATTACTGTCACCATTATAGGACGTATGAAATAAATCGGAGCGATATTTCTTTCATACATTTTGTAAGTAAACAATATGTGGCTTACCTACGTACTATATAAGTATATCGCAAAGTTAGGAGTCATGTCATGTGTAGATAAGGCGAATGCCGAAACTTAAACCATAGTTCTGGTTAATTTAGTCCAGTAATTCGAAGTTAAACTGCATTGCTTACAATACAAATCGCAGGGCTTATCGGAAGGCTACTACAGCCTCATAAATTGTGGTCACTTATGATGGAAGATATCATAAAATATCCCCTATTCTGGGACGGGATAGTATTGGGAGCTTCAATCACTTTTAGGGTTGTCACAAACAAATGACCTCACAACACAATATTTTAAGGATGTGCCTAAATTTTTTTGATAACCTTTTTATTTATAATAGTGGGGCAATCATGTATCAGTTTCAATAAATTTTTGACCAACTAATAAATTACTCGATTGCTCATCGAAACATTGTAAAATCTGTAACAACAAAGTAACAAGATTGCCCCACACGTTTTGACTATCAGATAGACAGTCCACCTGACGGTAAGTGATCACCGCAGCAAATTAGCATTTAATACACCTACCCCATGCGGATAGCAGAAATCCTTTTATACTCATTTTTTATGCACCCCATATCAAAGCAAAAAAAGGAATCCTTCCCAATAATTTACAATTATTAAACGATAATTAATTCTTTACGCCACGAAAATCAAATTTAAATATCATCACGAAGACGTTGGCGGGTATAATAATAACCGTCAAAAAAACAAACAACCTCAATAATAGCCCGCAAAATTATTCAGCCATTAACGTCAAAACTGGCAACCCTGAAAATACGTCACGCACAAATCATGTTTAGTCCGGTACCGCCCACTTGGGACGAATAGTGTAGCCTTGCCCTTATCGCTGGTACTGCGGTACAGTCAGCAAAATAAATAGCTTAAGGTGGAGGCTTCTCTTGGAGCGCGAAATTCAATTTTTATCACGTTTTTTCAAATTGCAGCTCAGTTATAGGTCGTAAGTTATCAACATGTTATTTGCGAAAAGAATGGTAGTATATTTACTGATTAATAACAAAAGAAATCATCAACATATTCCTCCAAGTAAAATTTGAATTTATACCCTTAACACATCTTTTAGAAAACACCACATTTGCAGTAACATAATTTGATTAGGATGGCATTTCATCAACATATCTCTTTCGCCTAAAATTGGGCTATAGATATTACAAAACTCTGTCAAATTAGATGAAACAAACGACAGTTAAATTAGCCCTGTACATAATACACATCACTAATCATCATCTCTCTGCCCTATTCCCAATCATTCAGC
This sequence comes from Tethea ocularis, assembly GCA_963555595.1. Lineage (NCBI taxonomy): Eukaryota > Metazoa > Arthropoda > Insecta > Lepidoptera > Drepanidae > Tethea > Tethea ocularis. Next base: position 544,868 of record OY741968.1, read on the forward strand.
CCTTCTATCCATCATATCAGCATTCACCACTCTCACACACTCATTTCATCTTTCACACAATCCATCCTATCTTTTTCGGTCTTCCTCTTCCCGTATATCCCTCATACATATCCAATAAGATCCATACCACGAACGTTTCCCTCTTAACTTATTTCACTGGTGCTACTTTCAAACATCCTCTCAAGTACCTGTCTCATTCCTCAGTTCATCTGTTTGTGTTGCCGACTGTACTGTGGTACTACGATACGGTTTATAGCAGTACTGCCAGTAAATACACCTTAGAGACGCCTGAAACATTTGCATTTATATAGAAACAACAGAGTTTCTGAAACTTGTTCAGTTCCTGATAGTACTAAATTTTATGAATTGTAAACGGTACTAGAGTTCAAAATTATTTATACGTGAGCTGAGCCCGATTATATTAAGGCAATGAGAGTTTAGTAGCGACCTTTACCAAATGCCTTTAGCTTTTGGTGAAACTGAATATGAACATTAAGGCGCTGTCATATGGTAAAATTAAGAGGTTTGTAACCTTCTTTCTTTATTAATTAATTCATTCATTGGAGGAGAAATGAAGCTTCATTTCACAACTCGTAAAAACTTAAAAATATAATTAAGAAAATGAATCTGTCAATGTATGTAGTATAGAAATTGAAATCTTGTGGTATATTTTTTAATTTCAATTGATTTTTAATTTCAAATAAAATAGACAATGAAGAGATAAACTGCTATAAAAAATAATCATGCTGTATAGTTTTTTTATGTATCTAAGTATATCCAAATGTGTTTTGAGTTCCGCCAAAGACTGCAGAAAGATTTTGGATGTCAAACATATATATCCAATTTAAATAGATATCTATTAGGAGATAAACGGTTTTAAAAAAAAAACCTTTTTCATAGACATCATGAAGTGACATACCTTCCTTAAATAAAATTCGTTATCTCGAGCGAGTTTCCGTGTAAGAAAGTGCTATAATATTTCAAGTGCTTTATTTACTGAAGCTAGGCCTTGCGGTGTCCTTTCGGGCATAAACTTGTACATCACGTTTGCACTGAACAGGAATTTGGGGAATTTCCCACGGGGCGCGGGCGGGGAGAACAAAACCGGGAAGTATTTGAAGATATAGGAAACTAGCGGTCCCCCGCGGTTTTACTCACGATCGGGATAAAAAGTAGCGTATAACTTTCGGGGATAATGTAGCTTCCTATTAGTGAAAGAATTTTCAAATCGGACCAGTGACTCCGGAGACAAGCGCCTTGAAACCAAAAATTCTTCGGCTTATTAGTATAGATTTGTCTGGTGAACAGGCTTAGAGATAGTCCTAAATCCTTAATTTCCTTCCTTTCCCAATTACTGCCTAACCTGCGCGTTCAAATTTCGCGCCTCTAAATTCCACAACTTTAACATGGATGGACTGTGTCGCCCCCTCACGGCGAATGAAAAAAGAGTGAATGAAGTCGGACATCTTTTAAAAATTCAATCTAGCGGCCGCTACGCGTGTGTGAAAAAAGGCACAATTAAAATCAAAAAGCAGCAAAATTAAATAAATAAGTGTTGTGATGGAACATGCAATACGCCTGTAAGTACCTATCCAATTCATTTTCACTCCGTCTTTGAGCCTGGTGTAATTTCAAAACCTAACAGGGTTGACCGGCGTGATTCAAAACAGTTGAACAATTTAAGTACAAAACATAAATTTGGTCCATTTCGAGCGCGAATACCTGTGGAAAAACAGCTATTTTTGTCAATTTCATGTTCAATTTCAAACGGAAAACTAAGAATTTGGCAAAATTACGCATTTCATTGTAAAACTATAACCCTACTAAATTGTATTGGTTATACGTAACAGTTATACTATTCGGATTCACACGTCATCTTAATTTGGTAGCATTACCTGGTAACGAACGGTCTGTTCGATCCTACATACCTAGAAGTTTCGAACCTACCTCCATACATTTTATAAATTCATTTAATATTTATCAGGATGGTAAGGTATTTATGATATCTACATTAGATTTATATAGTACTTACGTATTGCTCCTCAAATATATACCTACACCTAGGTTGCCTTTATGTACTCACCTATTATTGTGTAACATTATTTCATTTCTGCATTCAAACAAAACATGGAAGCAAGTAAACTAAAAATACTTCAATCACAACGCGAATATGTATTCCGAGCCATGCAAATCCTTTACGATTTATCTAACGAAATGGTTCAAGATCGCTCAAAGGTATCGGCGTTCAAGTCGAGATACACTCGAGTACATTCAATTCGCGAAGAATTTGTTTTGTTGTGTAATGAAATACAAACTTTGGAGTTAACAATAAAACCCGATGAACAAATAAATCAAAATTCTATGAGTTCATTTGACGAATTATATTATGCGGTGATCGCCGCAGCCAGTACTTTGTCGACATGCGATAAGAGCGTCAACGTCGCCGGACCGTCATCGGACGGCACGGGCAGTGCGTCGCCGGCGCGAATCACCTCCGATCCGACCGGAAATTCTGCACTTCATGCCCGTTTACCGAAATTTTATTTACCTAAATTTGATAGCAAAATTGAAAACTGGCAAACGTTTTATGATACATTTGTTCATTTAATTCACGAGAATAATTCTATATCCCAAATAGAAAAATTCCACTACCTAGTATCGTGCTTAAGCGGACACGCCTTATCTATAGCTAAAGGGGTTCCAATGACAGCAAACAATTATGAAATTGCATTCGATGCCCTGATCGAACGTTATCAGAACAAACGTATCTTAGCTTTGACATATTTGGAGAAGTTCTTAAATTATTCAGTACTAAAATCGGGTAATTTTCAAGAATTGCAAGTATTAACTAATGTGTTATATGAATCATATCATGCGCTCCAAGCTTTAAATATTAAAAACTTAGGTGATTTTATTTTATTTCATTTAGCCTCGCGGACGCTTGATTCAGATACCCGCAAACGGTTTGAATCTCAAAACAGTTCACAAATACCTTCTTTCAGTGAACTCTTAAAGTTTCTTCAAGACTACGTAAAGATCTTAGAAACTAGTCAACTATCTACTACCAATCCTACCCGTAACCTTGATGTAAAAAAAAAGGAACTGCCAACGAATAATCGGCAGAACAGCAGCGGATCGAAACGCTCATCTTATATTACCGAATCTCAACCTAAATCATTCACTTGTTCGTGTTGCAATGAGGCGCACTCAATCTATAGGTGCCCTACCTTCCAATCTCTAGACTCTGGTGCTAGGCTCGCGTTAATTGAAAACAAAAAAATGTGTACAAACTGTTTACGTACTAATCATGTCATAGATAAATGTATTTCTAAAGTGTATTGTACATTATGCGGATTACGTCATCATACCTTATTACATACTGACCAAACGCAGGCCAGTTCCAGCGCTGCCACTCAAGCGAGCATCGGTGCTCATGTCGGAAGCGGTAGCGGTATAGTGCTCCTGGGGACGTGTCAGGTACGCGTGTGCGATACAGCCTCGGGCGCACAGCGCACCGTGCGCGCACTGGTTGACAGCGGCGCGCAGGATTGTTTTATCACTACGGCTTGCGCCAAAACGCTCGGTTTAAAGCTCCGCCGGTGTAATCTTACAGTAGCTGGTTTAGGACAAAATACCGTGTTTCAAGTGAAGGGTATGACGGAATGCGTGTTACGACCGCTCGATAGGGACGATCCGCAGTTTCACATTAAACCGATCGTGTTAGATCATATCACAGCTCGAATGCCTAGTAGTAGGATACCTTCAATCGTTCGGGAACATTGCAAGCATTTAATATTAGCTGATCGCGATTACGATGTTCCCGCGGAAATCGACATACTAATAGGGGCAGAATTATTCCACGAAATCTATGATGGCCAACGTATCAAGCTAGGACCCGGACTACCGGTCGCTCTTCATAGTATTTTCGGTTGGATACTTACTGGTACAGTCAACGCCGACTTATCGTTACCTCCGAACACTACGTCGACACTATTAGTAACTACATGTGCCCTCGATGAACAGGTTAGGCAATTCTGGGAAGTCGAGGAACCACCGCGTGTACCTATTACTGTACCCGAAGATGATATCTGTGAGCGGTTGTATACTAGTTTAACTTATAGGGAACCTAATGGCCGCTACGTCGTGCCACTCCTCTTAAAGGATCGCGACTGCTCTTTAGGTGATTCATATAACAGTTCTTTGTCGCGTTTAACTAACCTAGAAAAGAAACTTAGCCGCCAAAGTCAACTTAAAATGGATTATATTAATTTCATGCGCGAGTACGAAAGTCTGGATCACATGTATCCTGTATCTAATGCTTCCTTACAAACCGAAAGCCGTTATCTCATCCCGCATCATGGCGTCATTCGCCCCGAGAGCACGACTACAAAGCTGCGAGTAGTTTTTGACGCAAGCTGCAAAACTACTAACGGCACATCTTTAAACGACGTCGTATATACTGGACCCAAGTTACAAGTTGACATCGTAGACATAATCACCGGTTTCAGACTACATGCAGTAGTATTTACTTCTGACATATCAAAAATGTACAGAGGAATATTGATTAGACCTGAAGATCGCAGCTACCAACATATCTTATGGCGAGAATCTCCTAGTGATCCAGTTAATGAGTACGAACTCGCAACAGTCACCTACGGAGTTAGTAGTTCACCTTACCTCGCCATCCGAACTCTCCATCAGCTAGCTACTGATCATGGCGCTGAGTACCCACTCGCTGCTGAGGCTCTCCGTCATGAAACTTATGTTGATGACATCACTACTGGGGCACCTTCATTAGATAAAGCTATTGAACTAAAAGATCAACTTGTCAATTTATTAGGCTGTGCTCAACTTGAGCTTCGTAAATGGAGCAGTAACTCAAAATCTTTTCTTGAAACTTTACCGGTAGATCATTGTCAAACCCCAAAAGCTTTCTCAGAAGAAAGCAACAAATCTACGCTTAAAATCTTAGGAGTCCAATATGACCCAACAGGTGATAACTTTACCTATTCACAAGCTCCGATCGAGGATAGCAATGTCACTAAACGTTCTATTTTATCCAACGTAGCTCGAATATTCGATCCTCTTGGGTGGCTCACACCATTTATTCTCAAGGCAAAATTGCTCCTTCAAGATATATGGCGTCTCAATCTTTCCTGGGATGAACCTGTTCCCAGAGACATATTTCAAGACTGGCAAAATTTCATCTCCGACCTTCACAACTTAAATCACATCGAAATCCCGCGTCGAGTCGTACCATGTCAGTCAGATGAATTCCAACTTATTGGATTTTGCGATGGCTCCACAAAAGCATATGGATGCTGTGTCTATCTCCGCGTGATTACTCAAGGTGAAGTTCAAATTCGCCTTTTAATCGCTAAGTCTAAGGTAGCACCTTTAAAGGTTCTTACCGTTAATCGTTTAGAACTCTGCGGTGCGGTTCTACTCTCCAAAGTAGTTAATCGTATTTACACGTTGCTTAGTAAGAAACTGAATCTAAAACAAACAATTTTATTCTCAGACAGCTCGACTGTGTTGTCATGGCTGAACACTGAGCCACATAAACTTAAAACATTTGTAGCGCACCGTGTGGTGCAAATTAACGATACCATCATTCCAACTGTGTGGCGACATGTTTCCACTCATGACAACCCAGCCGACATTTGTAGTCGTGGACTATCGTGTTTGCAGTTAGCCACTTGTGAAAATTGGTGGTCAGGACCGCGGTGGTTAACTAGCGAATCAAATATCTGGCCTGATTCAGCAGTTGTAGAGCAAGACAATGTCGAAGAGTATAAGTCATCGTCACACTTGTGTCATGCCAGTGTCGTGACACAAGAAGCTGACGTGATTAACAACCTTCTGGAACGTTCCTCCACTCTTTCACGGGTAAAAAGAGTAGTAGCTTGGATTTATCGTTTCATTAATAACACGAAGCTTAAACGCCCCGATCGGAATTTATCATTTTTTCTAACGTCCACCGAACTCGATCAATCTTTAGACTATTTAATCAAACATATTCAGCGTCAACATTTCAACAATGTCATACTTTATCTTAAATCGAATAAACCACTCCCAAAACATTTATTGAAGCTCTCTCCATTCTTTGATTCTCGCGAAGCATTGCGAGTGGGGGGTCGGCTTAAACACACGGACTTGCCGGAAAGTATCAAACATCCATACCTTTTACCAAAATTATCTCGGTTAAGTACGCTTATGGTTGATCATTATCATGCAACTTACCTTCATTGTGGGCCCCGCCTTCTGCAATCTTTAATTCAGCGTCGATTTTGGATACTCGGCATTCGCAATCTTATCAGATCTCGACTGTCTAAATGTGTAACTTGTTTCAAAGTAAAACCAAAACCTCTTCAACCTATCATGGGTGATCTTCCGTCTTCCCGTCTGAAACCAGGTCACTGCTTTCAGACAGTTGGAATCGACTTCGGAGGTCCGTTTATGATTAAAGAAAGTAGGCGTCGTAACGCCAGAGCTTATAAGGGCTATTTGTGCCTCTTCGTATGCCATGCAATCAAAGCCGTTCATCTGGAATTGGTCACTGAATTGACTACTGAAGCTTTTATAGCAGCTTTAGATCGTTTTGTATCTAGGAGAGGTCTTTGTAAATTCATAGTTACTGACGGAGGTACTAATTTCATAGGTGCTAAACGTTATCTGTCGCAATTTTCTGAAATGCTTAACAAAGAAAGCGATCATATTTCTAGTCAACTCGCTTCTCGCGGTATAACATGGAATATCAATCCTCCTTCGGGTCCTCACTTCGGAGGTATATTTGAAAGTGGTATTAAGTCAACCAAGTACCATTTGAAACGGATCATCGGATCCCAACTTCTCACATTTGAAGAGTTTTATACTATTTTGACTAAGGTGGAAGCCATGTTGAATTCTAGACCCCTGGTGGAACTCTCTTCCGATCCCAGTGAAGTTGACGCTCTTACAGCGGGTCACTTCCTTATAGGTCGACCGTTAATATCGTTGCCGGAACCGCTATATTCCGAAAATGACACTCTAAGAACTCGATGGCAGTTATTACAGAGATTATCTCAAAGTTTCTGGCGAACTTGGCAAAGAGACTATTTGCATACTTTGCAACAACGAATGAAATGGTTTAAAAACGGCAACCGTCAACCAAAACTGAATGATCTTGTAACCATTTACGAACCTAACTTACCCGCCAACGAATGGCGATTAGGTCGCGTAATTCAGCTTCATCCAGGTAGCGATAATATAATTCGTGTTGTGACAGTTAAGACTTCCAAAGGTGTACTTGTTAGACCTGCTATTAAAATCTGTCCACTTCCCATAGATAAAAATAATTAATATTGTATCCTCAACTCTTTTATTTATCTTATATATTAACATAGCTTTTATATTTCTTAAGTTTATATTCATAATTTTCACTATAATATCATTATGTGAATCCGCATAGTACGAGTAGTAGTTTCAATTTGATCAAGTATCTTGTGAAATACCAGGTTTATTTCAAGTGGGGAGATATGAACAGGCTTAGAGATAGTCCTAAATCCTTAATTTCCTTCCTTTCCCAATTACTGCCTAACCTGCGCGTTCAAATTTCGCGCCTCTAAATTCCACAACTTTAACATGGATGGACTGTGTCGCCCCCTCACGGCGAATGAAAAAAGAGTGAATGAAGTCGGACATCTTTTAAAAATTCAATCTAGCGGCCGCTACGCGTGTGTGAAAAAAGGCACAATTAAAATCAAAAAGCAGCAAAATTAAATAAATAAGTGTTGTGATGGAACATGCAATACGCCTGTAAGTACCTATCCAATTCATTTTCACTCCGTCTTTGAGCCTGGTGTAATTTCAAAACCTAACAGGGTTGACCGGCGTGATTCAAAACAGTTGAACAATTTAAGTACAAAACATCTGGTAAGGTTGTTGCAGCCATCAGAGGCTACCAACATTAGTCCTTTAAAAAAAATTAGTATAGATTAACTTTGATTGATGCTTACATTGATGTCAGATGGATAGATAAAGCTATTGTTACTCCACATATGATTGGAACAGTGATACAAAAAACTTAAATATAAATGAGAGTGTTACAATAAAGAAAGAAAGAAAAAGAAAGAAAAAGAAAGAAAAAGAAAGAAAAAGAAAGAAAAAATATTTATTCATGACAACACACAACATTACAAAATTGAAAAATGAAAAGAGTACAGAAAAATAAATAAAAAATACTAACAATAATGTAATGTTGCGCGATGTCAAGAATAGGTCCTGACTCAGCATAATGCTCAGATCGATAACTAAATATCAACCCTCGCGCTGGTTTTCAGTCAGGGCCTATATCTATGACATCACGAACATACAGTGACACCGAGAAGCGCTCTAATATAAAAATTACATAAACAAAGAAAACATACCTAATTAAAATAATAATTTAAAATAACAAAATACAAAACACGCAATAACACCCAAATCTGACAGCTATCGGCAATAACAAGTCAAAGATTTATTTAAACCAAAATGCGAGTAAAATTGGTTCAAATAAATCTTTCCTTTTCTAACCATGACATTGGCAAAGTCATCGGCCATCGATGGAGCCATAAACAAGAAATTAGAATAGCGAGAATAAAAAAAAAACAAAAAGAATGGGTAGAGAAATTAAAATGAACTGAATATGACGGTCAGACTTAGGTATCATTATCATTTTCTAAATATATGTAGGAAGATGTAACTGACTTTCTGATCTATCAACGCACAATACAAACCACTACTGGGCCGATGCTCAGTGGTTGAAATTTGTGTTACGTATAATAATACTGTAGAACAGTTGGTTTTGTTGATGGGTCCGTTGGTACTATAACTTTTAATTTTCTACATTAGTTGTTACATATTGTAAGTTAGCTTAATTATAATGATTATCATGATATATTGCAATGTCCTTGCAGGGCTCATGTTTTGGCACTAGATAGAATACATCTTGTAACACCTGAATATGTAACCATATGATGCAAATAAATAAATAAATAAAATAAATATTTTTACATTTACATAACTCAAATTTAAAAAACATTGAAGCCCCCTAAATTCACTAGAAAATTGGTCATATTTTTCAACGGCTGAGCGGATTTTCTTGAAACATAGCTAAGAGCACTCTCCATTAAGAAACCTTTCAAACAAAAAAAACTAAATCAAAATCGGCCCATCCGTTCTAGAGCTATGATGCCACAGACAGACACACACTACAAACTTATAAAACCCCTCTTTTACGTCGGGGTTTAAAAAAATAGGTGTGATGTGAGAAAAGTAAAAGAATGCAAAGAAACCATTAATCATTTTTTGTTTGTCTGTTCATTAGGTTGATTGAACACGTGCAGATTTTCATGAGGTTTTCCCAAGTAAATAGGGGTTAACTTGGGACAACATATAGCCTTTTTTTATAGAAATCCGCGCGAACAAAGCCGAGAGAGCATAAAAACTATAATATCTAATCCGTCATTCCTAAGCCACGTGCGGACACGAACGTAAAATTTTCAATTTTCATGGAAGCTTGAACTGAACGTAACAAGGGTATCATTAGCCACTATAACAAGCCTTTTTGAACTCTATTATACATAGTGTAAGGGTTTACTTGCGTGTGTCATATGACGTAATAGTTTCCGTTTCGTAGTTTCACTTTCCATTCCAAACTGCTATAATTCTACGTCATAAAGTTAAGTTAGGTATTATTCATCCGTGTGCAAGTCCTATCCAACTGTTCAACTACAACATGATTTATTAACAATTATCCAAAATTACACAAACTATTATCAGTACAAAGTCGTTCCTAGCCGAGATGCTAAGTAAATTATTAACATTTTGCTTTCTATTGATAGAAATATTACTATTTCAAAAATTGATACAATTTCCATTATATCTAGATCTATTTTTTTTTTTTTATTCTACTATGGTAGCAAGCAAGCATACGGCCCACCTGATGATAAGTGGTTACCGTCGCCTATCGCCATTGGCAATACCAGAGATATTGCCAATGTGTTGCTGACCTGTTACAATGCCGAGAAGGCAAATTGGGTCTCAAGTGCTATTGCCGGAACACACCGGTAGGTGCTTGGCGACAAATTTTCAACTTGAGGGTGGTAGCCAGCCAGGCGGGTACTACAAAGTACCCTACCACCTATGTGCTATGGTTTCCTCACGATGTTTTCCTTCTAGGCTTTGCGTGCTTACCATCATCGGCCACATCATCACTGACCACGATGAGATTGTGGTCAAACACAGGCCTATACATAGAAAAAAAAAAGATTTATTTATGATTTAACATTTCCTTTGTTGGTTTCCCTTAACCGTTTGTATGCACAATGCATCATATTTTGCTTCAGTTTAAAGCTCTTGGCAATATAACTTGGTATACCACAGTATTTTCACATTTATTTACGTCAAAGGCGTAGCCACAACAACGCATGCATGTCAGTTTCGATGCAAAATACAATACAGCCGCACCATAGAGTACAGCCTCAAATAATAAAGAGGCAAGTAATTAGGGTTGCCAGTCATTAGAGAAAATAAATCACTATACTAAAAATATTCTGTACTTACTGAAGTTCTTTGTACTGTTTAAAATATATAAAGTAACCTTAATTATGTTAATTACTAATGTATCCCGAGTCTGACATAAGACTAATTATATAATTTAAACTCAGTTATTTTGACAGAAACTACCCGAATGATACAATAGAAAGATAGAAACATTTTAAATGTGAGCCTGTTTTTATAGCTTACCTACTAAATATTCTAAATTGGGCTATACTTAATATCCCCATTTGAGCTTCCTAAAAACATCCTACAATTTTTTTTTGTGACCACATCAGTTTTTTGACATTTATTAAAACGCATCTTCAGGCAGCAATCAGAAATAAGATTGAAAGATCTTCAATTATGTGTTGCACATATTATAAAACAAATGTAGGTAAATGTGTGTATAAAACCGTAATTCAACTTTAATATTTTCACCTTATATTATCAATTGGCAACCCTAGAGTCAATCTCAGCAGGCTGGTGTACCGTACCGCACGTTTACGGCCGCGAGCGTACAAACAATGCCAAAGTCTTCGAGTCGAGTTACGATAAACAAATAAATACGAACCGTATCCGAGCCACTCCGAGCTACGTACCGGGAAGAGAAATAAAAATGTGCGTTCGTAAGTGCGTTATACAAGTTTTGGTGAATAACGACTTGCGCCTTTAATAAGAACTTTACGCTTATTTGAGAAAGTTGGTTCTAAGAATTGTCAAACGTAGGGAAAATGGACCTCTCACTTCTCGCCATCGACGGGGAGTTCATTCTCAGACATGGGAACCAAAACGGCCTCGTACTGCACGCTTTTAAAGGAGCTTTCTACCGCGGTCGCTCAAGTTTTGGAATGAGCTGGACGCCGTAGTTTTCCCAAGTTCAACAGCATGGGGTTCGTCAAGGGCGTGAAGAGATTTTTGCTGGGTCGGCAACACGCGAGTGTGCCCTGGTGTTGCAAGCGTCTATAGGCTTAGCAGTATAAAAATAAATATCAAATAAAGGTAATTAGAATGACCAAACATTTTTGACAGTTCAAAACTTATGATCAAATCGTTGTTTTTTCGTTGTAAGATATTGCTAATCGAGCAATTTGGGCCAAAAATGCAGGTACTATAGAAAGTTGATGAAAACGATTTGAATGTCCGACTTGATTTCTTTATTTTTTGATATGGAAAATTTTAAAGTGAGTCACTAAGTGAATATTTTCCTTTACACGCTCCTTTCCAGTTGAGATCCTATTCACTAAAGAATCTTCAGTAATCTAATGAAGCGTAACATTCTGTTCCACCTGCCTTACATTAACAAACATCTGAAGATATCGCAGGCGACAAAACATCGCAGCCTCACAAACTAAAGACGGCCAAGGACGCTTCCAACATTTATAACCAAACTGATTACATACTTAGTACTTTATACATTTAATACCAAAAAGCGGGTGGCCAAAGTACCTTAAAAACGTCTATTAAGAAGAGATGTAGGTTACAAGCGCGATAAAGCCGAATTTCCAAGCGAAGATAATATAAAAAGGCGGAATTAAGCACCTGTCCCTTTTTACAGCGACGTCCTTGAGCCGATGTTGTGAAATTCTTACGATATTAGGGAACACAAAGCAATTTTAATACTTTATTTGCACTAAAAACGACCCTATTTTCGGATAGTCTGTCATGAAAATTTATGAGTGCGTAGGTTTACACGCCTTATATTTGAAGAGGTAACGTTTAATTTAATTTTATCGCGACAATTTCCTAAATTTTTGTCAGTATGGATTTTTTTTGCGTCGAGGTTACGCTGAAAGTTTGTCGATTGTACATAGGCATTAGCTTCATATATAACGTATATAGATAATGGTGCCGATTCTGTTGTTTACGAACTTAACTAATATTAGACAAGTCATCTCTCTTTCATTTTAACCTTATTGAAAAAAGATAGAACATTTTTAATGCTGTCAGTTTAATCCATACCGTCGTAATGTACGGGTAAATAGTCGTGACCAATAAAGATCGCGCTTAAATTCACGTTGAAATGTGTGATCGGATTAAACTGACAGGACTAAAATATCTTGCATCCCTTTCTTATATTTCTATTAGAAAGAGATATAGTGAGATTAAATTTATTTTAGTTCGTAAACAACAGAATCGGCACCAATGTCTTCTTAATGACTCAATTACTTCGACGGAACATATCTTATTTATTTTCCGAAAGAGTTAGTAAAGCTTTTAAAGCAACCTATAGCTTAAACTAGCCAAGAAACTACGTACAATAAAACGTGGATAATCCGATAAAAGTACCTACTCTTTTAAAACTGCAGTAAAACTAACTTTTCCAGAACTGTATAACCGCACTGACATAAATTAAACGATGTAGTCGTTTTTGGACTCAGTACGGAGTAAACAAATAGTAGTTTATGATACTGTTGCATAATAGGGGTTATTAACTACGAGTGTGAGTTTATAATTATATTAATAGTATCACACGAGTTTTTAATACCTAATTATGTGCAGTATCATACAGTACTTTATCTAAACTCATATAAATAATGTCATTTAAAAAAATTGAATTCCTACCTAAAAAAAAAAAAAAAAATTATTACCTCTAAAGTTCAAGTTACAAAATTTGTGACATTGTCATCGTCAAATTGAATTGATACTACTACTATAGATACTGATTGATTATACTATTGATAGGTCCAAAGTGTACTTTAATAGAAAAAAAGTTATTTTATAGCATTATCTTGGGAACAACAACTGTACTATAATGAATCATTATACACGGGTGTGCCTAAAGTGGCTCATTGAAGTACTGATTTTGATTTCATAATAAGAACATTACGATATGAGAGTAGATAAAAGCTTTTAAACCAAACCTGTAAAACGACTGCATACTCCATTAAAAGCATTCCCAAAATCTGAAGAAAATATGAAATGTGTAAATATTGAAATATTGACGGGTAGGCGCGAATTACGCGAAGGATAGATGCTCCGTCAACGAATTTGAATAAAACTTGGCACAAAGATAGATCATACCTTGGAAAAACATCCTTATAGGGTACTTATAGCACGGGAAAATATAAGTTCCCCGGAAACGCGGGTGAAGCCGCGAAGAGTGTACAATTATTTTTTTTTATGTCAGAAGGCTGATAAGCACGCACGCGGTCCACCTGATGGTAAGTGGTTGCCGTCGCCTATCGCCATTTGCAATACCAGAGGTATTGCCAATGTGTTGCCGACCTGTTACAATGCCGAGAAGGCAATTACTGGCTCTCAAGTGCAATTGCCGGAACACACCGGTAGGTGCTTGGCGACAGATTTTCAACTTGAGGGTGTTAGCCAGCCAGGCGGGTACTACAAAGTACCCTACCACCGTGCTAGGTTTCCTCACAATATTTTCCTTCACCGAAAGCTCAAGCTCATTGTAGGATAGTACTACTTAATACAAATTTACAAAAAAAAAATACGGATATCCTTCAACGAAGGAATAAATCTTAAAAAGAAGTAGAAACAAACAAATTACCAATAACAAACTCGAAAACAAACTGTATTGAAAACTCCCGTTTCCTGTTTTAATGAAAGGGCATTACGAACAAGAGTCCAAACTTAGTTTGGAATAACTCCACAAAGATGCTGGAGACTTTCTAATTTAACGTAAAGATTAATACTTCAACTTAGGGGCTCCTGGCATTCAGACAAGGGGAATAGGTACGACGTAAGCCTTATAATTTACAAACTTTGCTCGGCGAAATACATCTTTGCTAATATTATTTATAAAAGGCTTTACATCGTGGAACAAATGAAAATTATACAATCCCTCGGTGAGAGAATTCGTTACGATAAACTTGGATGCGGAAAACAATTTGCCGTCACTAAAAACAATGAACAAAACAATAAGGTACAAAGTATCAGGTAGATCGAAATCCTTTTACACTTTTTTCTACTATAGGTATGATGACTAGAAATTAATTCTGTTTAGTCCATCAGCTAGGTTATCAAAAATATTGGATACGTATTTTTTATTTCATCGAATCAATAAAAAATTAAAGATAAGTCGCATCGAATTTCATGTTGGAGTGAGCTTGTGACGTCATCCCTCTGTAAAAAGTGACGTCACGCGAAATTTTAATGCACTGTATCTTCGTTATTGTTTGTTTTCGGAACTAAAGAAAAAATATGCATGTAATATTTTTTCTGACGGACTAATTGTATTTTTTTAGATCACCCCTATTACGTCTATAATACAAATACAATAAGTGAGTAATACAATGTCAAAATTAAATATCATAGCTTCAATATAGGTCATGCATATGATGATCGTGTGTGGGTGCGCCCGGGCCGGAGTGTGTCACCAATCAGTGTTCACGTCACGTCATTTCACGACCGACTAGACCCGACCCGACCCGACCTTGCTACGAGAAGATTCACACATTTATGTTTTGACATTGATTACAAAAGCCATGCAGTAATTAGAGATTAAGGACAAACATTTGTGTGCATGAACATGTCTGTTTGTCCTGTGTCTGGGTGTAATTATCTATATAAGTATGTATTTACAAAAAAAAAAAAAAAGTATATGTAGTATATCAGTTATCTGGTTTCCATAGTACAAGCTCTGCTTAGTTTGGGTTCAGATAACCGTGTGTGAAGAATGTCCCAGGATCAATATCCTGGGACAATTCCCAGGATATTAATTATGGAATCCTACTGAATATAGCAGCCAAATAACGTTATGTTGCGTTCCTGCGGCCGTAAAAAGGCCGCACGAGCAAACATGCAACTTTTTTTTTTTGTGGAAAAGGCCTGTGTTTGGCTCAATCTCACCGACGTCAGTTATGATGATATATATTTCAGCAGAGCCAAATGTTTTTTAAAATTTTTTGGTGAAAATGTTAATCATTTTAGACAATTAATTTCCAATTTAGACAAATTACACCATAATTTGCTGTAAATTCCAGAAATGAATTTCCTTTGCAATATTGCTCGAGCGGCCGTTTTAGCCCCCTGGTAGCCAGAGGTGTGTTTCAAGAATCCATCCTTAGGCTACGGTAACCGCTTACCAGGTGATACGATATACTTGTTTGCCGATTTCGTTGAATAAAAAAAACGTTTTTAATAGCTTTTTCTTGAAATTTGGCAGAAGGATCAGTATCGCGAGGGTGCTACCCCTGGTCAATAAGCTACGGCAACCGCTTCCCACCAAGAATATGCATGTTTGCCGTCTACCGTTGTACAAGAAAAAGTGAAACATTGTCGATGTGTAACATAAAATGAAAGTTAATTATTTCGTCTACCATCCAGTTTTAAACCACAAAATCCAGCCTGTCTTTTGTTCTATTGTGTCAGAGTAATATCTATTAACATTAAAACCGTCTCAATTTCAGATAACTGAGGCATTAACGTCTAGGTATTCCAGCCAGGTAGACTGAAATATATTCTCATATTCAGGCATAATCTGGATTATTCCAACATCGCTGTGTGTATGTGTAAATGGCGCAATTTCCGACATAGACTAGTATTTTGTTGGCGGCCATTTTAGAAATCTCATTCCTTTCTACGAGTATTTTATTTAAGTTTATAATAAGGACCTGATTTTTTTAAACTAATAAGAAATGCATAATGAAATCAACATACAAAAGATGAACTTGTTATAAGTAGTTGCATTCGAGGCATTGTAATAGGTCGAAAACATTAACAATTCTTCTGGTATTGTTATTATCGCTAATAAGTATAGACGACGTAAACCACTTACCATCAGGTGAACCGGCTGCTATTCAGCCTTCTGGCCAAAGACCAGGCGTAATCCTCATGACAAACAAGTGAGATGTTTGTCCTATGTTTGAAACTGTATTGCTAACTTAATAATTTAATGTCTTAGCTTCTGACATATAAAGAAACTAGTTTTATTTTTCACTTAAAAATCGACGCATGAGTCATAGAAATAAATATTAAACTGTTAATATTTGTAAATCCTTAAGTGATTCATCTAACAGAGCTGGTTTTTAATAAAATGCAAATTATGCAGACACGTCATGACATTCACCGCAATGTAAAACACCTAAGAACAATAACAAAGACGAGTAAGCCGGAGAACGTAGTTCGTAATGGTAGGTAATGTTATTAAACAAGTTTGACCTATCCCTCTAGGTGACTCACCTCTATGGCAGTCGAGTGATATAAAAGTATATAGGCCTACTTACATACGAAAGGAGAGAGATAAACGGACTGACTGACAAATCAATGCACAGATCAAACCCACAGGGTTTAGAAAATTGAAACCACTAATACGTTTTTCAAAATTCCATCTTTAAAAAGTTAAAAAAGAGCAAAATTCGTACTTTGACAGTACTAAACCCAAATTTACCCAAAAGTCCAAAAACTCACAATCCAGTAAATGGGCCATTTACCCGCAATGGGTCTTCCAGCGGGATCTTATTGGGACATCCAAGTCGGTAATCATTTTGAGGCGAAACGTTCACGATTATCGTATTCTGGTTACGACAGGTGATCAGGCATAAATGGTAACCGATTGATGAAACAGCAAAAACAACGTAGTTTCTTTCGATTACATGACCGAATTTTAGTGAAGACTAGCTATTTCCCGTGTTCCTGGGATAAAAAATACCTAATTTACAGCTTCCTATTATAGAAAGATTTTTTAGAATCGGACCAGTAACTCCGGTGATTACCTCGTACGTACAAACTTTATCTCTTTATGTGAATCCCATGACTTTTTGATGACTTACTTGTTATACTATGCAAGTTTTAGATCAATTGTTTATTTTAGTAACTTTTTTATAATTCCGGCAACACTATGAACTGTCACACAGCGGGAGTTCAGATATCGGTTTAAAAGATATAATTGATTTGGTTAGACACTTGAATGTCGATTGTCAAGCGTGATCATTTAATCGAGATCTGAGTATTATTAAAAAAAAACGGAGCTGATTCTATAGGTACAAGTGAGTGGCATGCGTTTGCTAATTTCGGAAATGACTAATGCTATATCGGCGGGATCATCACTAACCTATGCCTATAAAAAAAACAATCTTTTCCGTGAAATAACCATATCAAATGATCCATATTTTAAAATCTTTGATAGACGCGCATATTACGTCTAAATTACTTTAAATTTGTAAACAACAAAATCAACACTGTTGAAGCAATCAACTAATTAAAACAATACAAACGACGCTAAACATAATTACATAGTTAATGACAAGAATGGGATAATGGGAATTAAGTCAATTGACAATGCCACGATTGTAGGAAAAAAAAACAGAACAAACGCGTGATGAGAAAGAATTTATTTTATTTACCACAAAACAAAAACAAACTTTTACACTATTATCCCTTTTCTATATCTATACTAATATTATAAAGAGGAAAGATTTGTTTGTTTGTTTGTTTGTTTGTAATGAATAGGCTCCGAAACTACTGGACCGATTTCAAAAATTCTTTCACCTTTGGAAAGCTACATTATCCCCGAGTAACATAGGCTATATTATATTTTAAAAAAAATTAGGGATCCTTACTAAAACTCCAATAATGTAACATAAGGTGTAAAAAAATGACCTGAAAAATTCCTTACGTCGCGTGCGCTGCGAAAACTATTGATGATAGAGCAAAATCATTTACTACGACTTTGCAGAACTCATCATTATCTACAAAAAGTGTCGCGACAGCATATGTCTAAATATTATAGTTATGTCACAGTAAGCAGTTTTTTATTCTAAAATATTAATTTATATATGCCGCCTCTTGAAAAGGCTCTTCATTTGTACCTTGGTATTAATCCACATCAAAATAAATTACTTTATATTCAAGACGGCTTTAATACCTTTTTATAACTTTTTGAATTATTCAATTCGGACATTTCATTCGGAAGATATCACGAGTTTAAAAATGCAAGTATTAGAAAAAAGTCGCGTGGTTGTCGCTCACCGCGCTCAGCTAGCCAGCATGCGTGTAGGCTCCAGCGTCACTGGGGTACAGGGGGGGAGTCAATGTAATCTATATATATAAAAGAAAGTCTTACTCCAGTTATAACTCAAGAACGGCTGAACCGATTTAGCTGAAAATTGGCAGGGAGGTAGTTTAGAGCCAGGAGGAGGACATAGGATAGGTAGGGGTAGGTAGGGTAGGTAGGTAGGTAGAGGTAGGTAGATAGGTAGGGGTAGGTAGGGTAGGTAGGTAGGTAGGGTAGGTAGGTAGGTAGGGTAGGTAGGTAGGGTAGGTAGGTAGGGTAGGTAGGTAGGGTAGGTAGGTAGGGTAGGTAGGTAGGGTAGGTAGGTAGGTAGGGTAGGTAGGTAGGTAGGGTAGGTTGGTAGGTTGGTAGGTAGGGTAGGTAGGTAGGGTAGGTAGGTAGGGTAGGTAGGTAAGGTAGGGGTAGGTAGAGGTAGGTAGATAGGTAGGGGTAGGTAGGGTAGGTAGGTAGGGTAGGTAGGTAGGTAGGGTAGGTAGGTAGGTAGGGTAGGTAGGTAGGGTAGGTAGGTAGGGTAGGTAGGTAGGGTAGGTAGGTAGGGTAGGTAGGTAGGGTAGGTAGGTAGGGTAGGTAGGTAGGGTAGGTAGGTAGGTAGGGTAGGTAGGTAGGTAGGGTAGGTTGGTAGGTAGGGTAGGTTGGTAGGTAGGGTAGGTAGGTAGGGTAGGTAGGTAGGGTAGGTAGGTAGGGTAGGTAGGTAAGGTAGGTAGGGGTAGGTAGTGGCAGGTAGAGGTAGATAGGAGTAGGTAGGGATAGGTTTGTAGGTCCCAGTTTTATTTTTGTTCTCAGGGCAGGACAACGTCTGCCGGGTCAGCTAGTTTATTATAAAACAGATTCAAGATGACAATTTATGAGATCATAAACTTAATTATAAGTCTAACGACGCCTAGTCCATCTTCAGGAATGGCTGCTTTACTTGCAACTTCATAACTAATTGCTCCCTAAGGTACTGAAACTGCTAAGCGATAAATAACGTTGATAATTTCATAAATAGAGCTGGATTATCCTCGAATAATTTTATGGCAAGGGTCGACAATCATAAAGCCTCTACAAGTGACTCAACCCTTTTGATTTGATCCACTCAGATTTCTATATTCATCCCACAACTTCATAGCGCCATTACCATACATTTGCCATAGATAAAATTCCCTGACCGTATCACAGACTATAAATCACCTCGCTCCATTCCACGGCTGACCCACTGACCCCGTAACGACGCCATCTAGCGACAATATTGGCGAGTTACGTTCAATCGCAAATAGTAAATGGCGATTCGAATAACTGGATTAGTTCTTTTTCAAGAATAGAAAGGTAAGCTACTGTAAATGTGAAATGAAAATTTATAGCACTGTATTTTTTATTTAGATATTTTATTGTACACCATAAAAAAAGTTAAAATATCCAAATACACATAGAAAGTGGGCAGTCTTGTCGCTAAAATGCTATCTCTTCCAGACAACCTTTGGATGCAAAGGAATAATTTAATTTTAATTATAGAAAAATAATAATCTATCAATTCAAAATCCATTATTACAAAATACATCTAAGTACCTATAAAAAATCCTCGAGGCGAGTGCTGCTGCCAATCAACGACAAGGTTCCCATCGAGCTGGCAGCGTTTCGTCTTTGGTTCAACATACATATTTTTTATTTAGTTCCGAAAACACTAACTAAGATACAGTGCGTTAATATTTCGCGTGACGTCACAAGCCCCCACTCCAAAACTTTGATGCGCCATAATATCATTGTAATTTTTTATGATAAATAATACGTAGGTAGGTATCCAATATTTTTTGATAACCAAACTGACGGACTAAACAGAATTAATATTTTTTTACCCAGTCATCCTATATTGCTCCTAATAATATAACCAGCACGAACGAATATTGACTAACGAGGCATAAGTCCCAGATTCATTGCCAACCTAACCTATATCTGGTAAACTGTACAATAGCGTTGTACCCATAATTTGCAACAATCATAAATATCGATAATTAGGATGCATGCATTTTGTGCAATACATTGCGAACACACGTATGTACTTATGCAAATTTTTGTAACCTACAAGGGTTGACAGCTAAGATTTCATTGACGAATGTTGCTGTTGAAAAAAAAATGTGATGAATGGGAACTACATCAACGCAAAAGATCAAAAGCGTTGTGAAGATTGAACTAGAAAGCAGATCATAAAGATTATAAAATCAAAACTCATTTATTCAGCCCTAATAAGGCACTTATTAATGTCAACAATTTTACAATAGACTCAACCTCCGATTCAGAAGAAATGTCATCTTATCATAACCTTTATCATTGACAGATGTAAAAAGAACGATGTAGCATGTAGTTATGCTACTGAAGTAGACATTCTGGCTATGTTAGCATTTTTGTTTCAAATATATAACAATTACATATTTTTAGATTCCAGATTCAATTTAAAGCCCCTAAAAACATTTTTCGATGCACTGACAAGTAACAACCCTATGATAAACCGTACTATCGATATAAACGCAAGTGAATCTACTTAAAATGCAGCGCACGCCCATACAGTCTGCAAAAACAATTACTGCATAAAAGGGGGTGATCTCCATGTCCCATGTGGAGGTCTTGCTTTGAGTTTGTTCGCTAAACTAGACGCCATGTTGGTTTAGTGAAGTTTAGAAGCATCTTCCCTGAGGATTCGTGGAGTGGTAATGCTACCTGCGGGATATTCTCAGGTCGTGTTCTCTGGCATTACGCTACTATGCTTAATAATTTAATAATAGTCCGGGCAACGAATGATTGTCGATGAAAGTTTGACTTTAGTTTTTTTAGTTTGTTCGGACTAGTTAAGAGACAAACATATTGATATGTAACCTGAAATCTACGGTTGCAGCTGAGAAAGATATCCTTAAGGTGGAGGCGTCGGTTGGAGCGCGAAATTCAAATTTTATCACGTTTTTTGCAAATTGCAGCTCAGTTATAGGTCGTAAGTTATCAACGTGTTATTTGCGAGAAGAATGGTAGTATATTAACTGATTAATAACAAAAGAAATCATCAACATATTCCTCCAAGGTATATTACTGACATATAAGACTATTTCATGAAAATGTTACTAATATCGTACTAGTATTTTAGGGAGGCTATTTTTGACTTTAATTTGTTTGGACTAGTAGGAGACAAACATATTGATATATAACCTGAAATCTACGGTTGCAGCTGAGAATGAGAATTTGACTTCGTACTAGTATTTTAGGGGGGCTGTTCTGCCCGAAGTTAACTGTTTGCAAGTGAGGTAAAAACGACCGTTTTCGGAGCTCATATCTAAACAACGATTAGTAATAGGTAAAAGTGTATTAAATGAAAGTTGTAGAGAATTTTATCAGCTTTCATAATGCAGACAAATTCCTATGACGCATCGTTTTCGAGATATAAATAAAAAACAAAACAAACAGACGCATTCATGACATAAATAGCTGTTATATGTATATAGCCAACACGTATACAATAAAGATGGAGAAGTCAACATTCCTTAATTAAAGCGAGTATAATAAGAAAATAGTTAACAAAGTTCTACGCTGGACCAGCCACATTGTAATGCCTTTAGGACGTAGGGCCTAAATTACTTAATAAAATGTAAAGAAAGGAAATTTCAATACAATATTTAATAAAACAATATTTTGATATTGAAAAGTTTTTCAATTTGTTCACTCAATGTCAAGGTATACAAAGGCTCAGAATGAAACAAAAACGGCCAGTTAGAATTATCAATATAAAGTCATTTTTTACCTTTGTCTAGACAATTATAGACGCATTAGACGCCGTCGCCAGGTGTTGCCGACCTGTTACAATGCCGAGAAAGCATTTACTGGCTCTTAAATATGATATGATCTAGGTAATAAAATATGATAGGATACTGTTCAGTCTCTTACCTAAGTTAGTCTTAGTTAGATAGAACTGGAGGTCTCAAAACGGCTACTCGAACAATATTGCTAATACATGCAATTCACATGCAATTTGTCAAATTTGGAAATCCTATCCTAAGCGGAATTAATTGATTACCTAATAAAAACTTTCAACAAAAAATAGAACCGCCTTCAAAGGCACTAAAATCATACATTTTCGCTAACTTCAAAGCTGTCAGATTAGAGTTCCTACATAGTTATTTTATGCTTTTTAGGGCCTTTGAAGGCGGTTTTTTTTTTAACCCAAGTATTCTATGCTATGAGGAATCGCGCTCACGAGCGATACTGGGTGAGCTGTGAATCGTTGTATTCAGTTTAGTCACCAACACTAGTACGCAAAATGAGTCCCGAAAAATTCTTTGCACACTTATTATAGGCTTCAGCATTAAATAATCTTATAAAATGTCAAAACTGTGTTTTTGTACGACCTTCATCAGACCGTGACATTTAAAACATAGGTACAATACTAAAATAAAATTAACAGGTGACTGACCTATAGAAAGGTTTATTTTCTTGGATCCCGGAGAACCTGTAGCACCTATACCGAGTGTGAATATCATGGATTTAGTAATTACAGTATGACACAACTTAGATGTAGCATCGGCAAATCGTATATCTAAACTAAACATTCACTTCCGATTTACATAACTAATAAAAATCATTCACTATCGCGCCATTCAACGTTCAACCAGATCATTTTCGCTTAAAGTACTAATAAACATGGGTAATGTTGTAGGCGCTCTCTTTTCGGAAATGATCGATTTCATTAATTTTGCCGATGCTTCATCTAAGTTGTGTCATACTGTACATGATTCTGGAAACATCTGCGTTTGAATTTTGCTATTCTTCTTACGTACTCTCAGATATATTTTATCTCTTCCATATCAAAATCAAAAACTCATTTATTCAGTTTAGGCCCTAATAAGGCACTTATGAATGTCAACAGTTACAATTTTTAGACTCTACTACCGGTTCGGAATACACTTGAACTGAGAATGATATTATTTAGTTACATACTATTTCTATTTAAAGTCTATCAACTTTAAACGTACTGCAGCTGTGCAGGTAGGTCGCAAATCGTAAATAGCAACAATCAATATCAAACTAGGGTTAATCCTATTATAAACTTGACCTTATATTGTTATTGATTCTTCATTATAAAGGATTAGTAAGGATTTGTAATAAACATAACAAGCTAGTTTTGTGCTTGGATTGGATATTTTTTGAATTATCTGTTTTTAAAACAATTCTGAATCCATCTTGTGATGTTCTGTAGTGTAATTTCTTTTGTTTTATAATTTTGATCTCATTTAAGTATTTTTGTTGATTATTTAAATAAGAATATATTTTATTTCATTAATTATTATGTAATTAGTAGATCGAATTTGTTATCATCACTTATAAATTATGTTCATCAGAAATAATACCATGTTATGCACAATATTAGAGACGAAAATTAAATAAATTACAAAATTTTAATTAATTTCATTGAATTTAGTTCCCACTAACTATAGTTCATAACATTTCAATTCCACGAGGGTTCAAATCCATGAGATGGCTTACTTGACTCGTTTGATAGTCACGTGTTCCATAAAATGGGAGACAATTCGTAACCAGGTTAATTACGCGATAGCTCCGCTGGTCTATGCCGAAGGCTTTTAAGGGTCTATAAGGTACAGTAACGGCTCCTCCACCACCATATCCTTGTTAGATTAACAAAAATATATATTAATCAAACTTCTGTTATATTAATTTTATGTAAATTCCATTTAATACCATGCAAATCAGTACAACAAACCAACCAAAGTACAAACATACAAAAATATAGTCCTACTGTGAGACTGAAGCAATATTTCATTGCGCTTATTTCCTCTAATTAAAATTCATACTCACCCATAAATCAGCTTTCAACAGGGTATTAGCTTACCTGCAACAAATTAGGAACAGTTAACGAAAGCTCGCTTTTGACTAATTAATCCGCAGTCCGGACTTAGGAAGGAGGGCCTTACAAAGGAGACCAATTGGTTAAACTAAATACATCTGTATTGATTGAGCTGTAAGGAATAAAATCAATGAATGTGAAGATTGCGGAACGAGCAATCTTGATGGATTTATATTGGCTACAATTATTTATTGAAAAAAAAAAGTCCTATAAAGTTCAGCGACTTCATGTTGACACAAGCAATCGGACTAATAGGTATAACAGAAGGCCTACTCTGAAAAACGATACCCGATAGTTCGATCATCGGTTGGCCGGTTTTTATTCTTATGAATCTACAATTTGAACTATGCGTCGGTATGTCAATCAGTCAGTTTCCATAGAATCCATTTTAACAATATTATTAAATCCCATATAATCAGAATATTAAAAACTGTTATAGAAGTTGATTCAGATACTCCACCAGGATAGAATTGTGAGGACATTGTATAAAATAATTGTTATTTCCTTAATGTAGGTAGGTACAAATTCCAAAAATAATGTAATTAAAAGGACAACATAACTGACTTAACATTAAAGATAGGTAAGCTCATTCAAAATAGATTTATTAGATATTTCCGCGTAATAAATGTATTATTAAAGTTTTCTTTGAACAATAAATTATAATTGCTTACATTAGAAAAAAATACAATTAAGTGACGATTGTTATTTACAAAGTAAACTAATTTAGTCTCACTATATCTCTTTCTAACAAGAAACTTATGTGAAGGATAAAAGAAGAGACCTGTTATAGGCCTATTAGTCCGATTGCTTGTGTCAACATCAATTAAATCTCCAAACTTTGTAGCTCACGACTATTTCCTCATAAATGACAATGGCATATTTTTTTTTCAATTATGTTTGTGAGAAAAAGTAATTAAAATTAGTTTAGACTGTAGCAGACACGGCACCATTGCCGCTTTTACTAAAACATCACAACAGAATAGGCAACTGGTCAAATAGACAGTGTGAAAAATAAATGATCATAATCATTGTCTAAAATCTATACTAATATTATAAAGAGGAAAGATTTGTTTGTTTGTTTGTTTGTTTGTTTGTTTGTAATGAATAGGCTCCGAAACTACTGGACCGATTTCAAAAATTCTTTCACCTTTGGAAAGCTACATTATCCCCGAGTAACATAGGCTATATTATATTTAAAAAAAATTAGGGATCCTTACTAAAACTCCAATAATGTAACATAAGGTGTAAAAAAATGACCTGAAAAATTCCTTACGTCGCGTGCGCTGCGAAAACTATTGATGATAGAACAAAATCATTTACTACGACTTTGCAGAACTCATCATTATCTACAAAAAGTGTCGCGACAGCATATGTCTAAATATTATAGTTATGTCACAGTAAGCAGTTTTTTATTCTAAAATATTAATTTATATATGCCGCCTCTTGAAAAGGCTCTTCATTTGTACCTTGGTATTAATCCTCATCAAAATAAATTACTTTATATTCAAGACGGCTTTAATACCTTTTTATAACTTTTTGAATTATTCAATTCGGACATTTCATTCGGAAGATATCACGAGTTTAAAAATGCAAGTATTAGAAAAAAGTCGCGTGGTTGTCGCTCACCGCGCTCAGCTAGCCAGCATGCGATGTAGGCTCCATGTAAGCGTCACTGGGGTACGGGGCGGGGGGGGGAGTCAATGATGTTTCAATAAAATCCGCTCAGCCGTTTTAAAATTAACACCAATTTGTGAGTTTTGGGGGTTTCTTTAAATTTATAATCCCTACTAATATTATAAATGCGAAAGAACTTTGTCTGTCTGTCTGATACGCTTTCCCGCTTAAACCTCGCAACCGATCGCGATGAAATTTGGCACGCAGATAGTATATGTTATGGAGAAGAACATAAGCTACTTTTTATCCCGGGAAATCATGAACCTCAGGAACGCGGGTGAAACCGCGGGGGGCAGCTAGTATCAAATAAGACGTACATTTATGAGTTTTAAATGCCAGTTGAACTAAGAGTAGATTATGTTATGACGTCACAACACAGTATTTCATACAAAACTCCTAATAGTAAAAAGTAGCTGATGTGATATGTCAATCAAATACCCTATTAATAATGACGTAACAAACAGGGAAATCTTAGTAAATATCAATACATGAAACCTAGCGATTTCACAATTACAATGATGTCATACTACCGACCCGCGACCTTGACATCACACATGAATCTCCGACTGTCATGCGTGTAAGTGCCAAGTGTAACGAACGAATCTCATATTTTCGGTGAAAAATCCGACCGTGAACTGGTGTCAAGGATGGAGCCGACTGTACCTTGACATGCTAACTTTTGGCAGCGGTGGTGTTTACTTTTAATTCAGAGGCTGAATGCTTTGACATTGATTCATCTTTTAATATCTCTGAAGAGGGAAGCTTGTTTTTAAGTACGCCATTATGGTAGCCTCATTTTGAACGCATATTTTCTGCATTTGAATTTAAAAAGTATGTTGTTTTGTGATTCGCTCGGGAGACTATGGCAATAGCTCGTGAGACAAGGGTGGTTGAAGATTGCACCAATATACCTATGGTCATATTATCGATTTATTCCAAGGGACAGTTTGATCGTAAGCTTAATTTCCACCCAGGATAAACTGTCTAAGATATTTCCAGACCTACCGATTGATTTTCTTTCACTAACAGACGCTACATTAACCATTTGTGCTATACTTCATCATCCTGTCAGCCGAAAGACGTCCACTGCTAGACAAAGACCTCCCCCAGGGATCTCCACGATGGCCGGTCTTGCGCTACCCGCATCCAGCGGTTTCCCGCGACCCTCACAAGATTATCGGTCCACATTGTTGGCCTGCCCACGCTACGTCTTCCGGTTCGTGGTCGCTACTCGAGAACCCTTATGCCCCAGCAGCCGTCGGTTCTAAGAGCGATGTGCCCGCCCACTGCCACTTATATCAATTCTTCGGCCTCAGTCGATTACTTTGAAATTTTACGGTGCTATACTTTCTTTACTTCAATACTAGGAACGCGAGTGAAATCGCAGGAGACAGTTTATTTATTGAAAACTGTCTATAACCTACCTTGTTAGACCAAGTCACCAAACTAAAGGTAATTTAATATCATGTAAGTACATTATATTACTAATATTGTCACGCAACAGAACCCTTAATTCGAAAGCATAATTTATCATATACCCTAGTCATTATTATACGACAACCATAAACAACTATTCCACTAATGTCATGTATTAGCGCCTGTTAGATTTATCATAGCAATAGCCACCATAAATCAAAATTAGACAATAGTTACAGAACGTGATATAAACGAATGATGCGGATACCGACCTAGACCTACTGATATACAAGATCTATGAGGATGTATTCATACCATGTGACTAAAAGTGTTATGCTGGGTAATTCTGAGCCGCTCGGTTTCGGGCCCGGATTCGGATTACGAACCGAATATGTAATTTTATTGAGGAAAAAGACTAGTATTTCCCAATTTCAGACTTCAATATAGAACGAAGACGATCAGGTCACGATTACGGTAAAAATAATGAAATTAAATTAAATCGTTCCTACCGATCGTAATGGAAACCGAGTCAGTCTGAATAAGGGGGAGAAATATAAAAGTGAATAGATAGAGAGATATGGGAGGAGGAACACTGAAAAAGAGATGGATGGTGTGAAAGATAATACGAGTAAAAATGAGGTGGCCGATATGACGGATAGGACCGAATGGAAAACAGTACATATTGCGCGAACTACAAATGATTGGAACAACAATCTAAGGTTGTCATATGTGTGCAATTGTATTGGCAAAATTTTCCTAGCTCCGCTCATGGCCAAGCAGCTTTAGGTAGTAAAATAAGGCGGTAGTGAAAATCCTCAAGTATTTTTTTTGTATCTACTTGTGTTTTATTCACAATAATATGATTTAGGCGATGATAGCTCAGTGGTAGTGACGTCGGATGCCGAGACGAAGGTCCCGGGTTCGAATCCTACAATGAGCTTGAGCTTTCGGTGAAGGAAAACATCGTGAGGAAACCATAGCACGGTGGTAGGGTACTTTGTAGTGCCCGCCTGGCTGGCTACCACCCTCAAGTTGAAAATCTGTCGCCAAGCACCTTTCGTTGTGTTCCGACAGCTGCACTTGAGAGCCAGTTCCTTTCTAGGCTTTGTGTGCTTACCATCATCGGCCAAATCATCACTGACCACGGTGAGATTGTGATCAAACACATGCCTATTACATAGTAAAAAAAAATATACTGTATTGACAGAAAGCACACGCCATAAACAATATCTTGTGAACCTCACGCTACGCTGGGCCTGTCCTGTTAGGTTCTGTTACTAGCCCGTTACATAAAAAAAATAAGAAGTGGCTTACAGTTATAAAAATTAGCATATAAAAGATAAAATAATAATTTAAAAATTAAAAACTAAAACATAAAATACAGATTTCCAAATTAATGTCTAAAAAACAAGAGAATGCAACTGCTGTGTGTGTATGTTTGTGTTCATATAAGTAAACACTTGTATAACAATGTAAAATATAATCTCCAAAACACAAAATTATGTATTTAATCACACAACAGGAACAAGTGACATATGATAACCTTTATCAGAAACGGTTTAAAATTAGTTCATTATGAATTTAAAAAGTTATTAAAACGAACCAAAAGTGACGTAGATATAAAAATTAAACCATAACGATGTATTTAATTAAGCGTTATCAATCGGTCAGATGCTGATAACGCCAGAACGCTATCAGTGAAATTTGTTTTATTTGTGGACGATGGATATCATATAATTATTTATTTTGGCTCTATGTAAATAATCATTAAATTATTGATGTGCTATGCTAGCCTTTCTAGGATAAAAAGATGCCGACGTGCTAGAAATTTAAATACATCTGTATGATTACGTGAGATAACAAGTAATGTAAAATCCGGCTTTTTCTGTCAAATGTGGTAAAAAGGTACGGATTTATTTAAATCCTCAGTTTGACAAGACTTATTTTGACCTTTTTTACGTTATCGTTTGAATCGACAAGTCGACAGTTTGTATTTAATTTTATAATCTAGTAGGATAAATTATAGCCTATAACCTTTGGGGATAATTTATTTATATATTTAATGTAGCTTCCCACTTGAAAGCTGCATAAAATCGTAGTTTTTTTATATCCAGGGACCTGGGACTTTCTTCCTGGGACTTTCTTCACACAATATGATTTATTTATTTTAAATTCTTTTTTTTTTTTTTTTGAAAGGACTAAGTTGGTAGCCTCAGATGGCTGCAACAACCTTACCGGACAAATCGGCGAGCGCAGAGGGCTCTCAGCCGGGTAATGTTTAGGTAACAACGCCTGAGGGCACCCCCGAATGGGGTACGAACCTCGGCTCAGGGCGTTACCGGGGGAGGGGGAGGACTTTGTACGAGTTACGACTAATTGGGGGCGTTCGGATTACTGTAGGCAGCTCGGGCCGCTTGAACGGTTTAAATTCTTACCCATATCATACATTATTACAGAACATTTTTTAACTGTGCTCTCCTAACAAATACAGAACTAAAAAGAAGAAAAAGCTTAGGCCATTCAATTAGCATTTATTCGCAACAGAGCCGTGAGCTCGTCTGACGCATCCTAGCGATCGATACGCCTGCAATGCCACCAGATACCATTTACAGATAAAGCTGCTAAAATATTGCACCACATTACAGTCTTTGTTTACCTTGTTTAAAGTACCGAGGGTTCAATAGGCCTCAGCATTTGATTTTCAGCATTGAGAAATTATTCCGCGATTATTATAGGTCGAAGACAAGTCTACGCTTGCCATGCTACGGCGGCTGAAAAGGGTCCTGACAGGCAGACAACGAAGTGATCTATAAGGGTTCCTTTTTCTTTTTGAAGTACGGAAACCTAAAAAAATACGATAATAACAGTTTGTACCAGGCCTAGAAAATACGCTTTGCAAAATGTGTCAGCATACGTACTTACAAGTGTTTATTTTAAATACGACAACATCAAAAACTCGTCATACAGTGCCGTAATTTTTCAGTGTAATTAAAAAGGCACGCAGCGCTAGGTGAAGGTCGGGTCACCTGGACACGGCTCGGTGCGGCTGCAGCCCGATCTTGACACCCCCATTGGCACCGCGCCACGGGATCGTTCTGCCAGCCAAGATCTTGCTGCGATTTCACTTCGGACTTGCCAATTGGGTTTTTGTGTCATTTTGTTTTCTTTTTAGCCGAAGTCAGATAAGTTTGCAGTGATAAGAATCGTGGTAGAACATTTTACAATAAAATTTATCGTAAGCCGTTAAAATTCATTTATGTAATTCGTAAATAATAAATATCATAAGACTATCAAAACTTCGCACAAATTATGGACAACACCATAACTAAGGCCTTACTACAGACACTGCCTGTAGTAAGGTCTCTACTGTTCTCAGTCCAGTTGTATAAAGTGTCTGTCAGACACTGGCCTGTTTTAATCACCTACGCTGTCATCACACGCACACGCCGCGAGCAGTGAGGCCATTGGTCGATATTCGAGGCAGCTGATAGCGGTAGGCGACGATACATACACGAGAGTGTGAGTGCGCGTTCTTTGACTAAAGCCTCCAAGGAAACAATCAACCATTAAATATTAACGAAGGCATAATTACCCACATTAGCCTGTTGCCGAATGGGTAACAGTGACCTATCGACCTGGATACTATTTGAACTGGTCATTATAGTTTACAAATGACTAGCTAGTTGCTACTTCCGGATTTGATTACCGATCTAACAACTGTCAGGATTCAGGAAACATTTTTGTTTATTTTTATGTAACCATATATTAGTATTCTAGGTACTAATGTTATATGGCCATTACATGGCTATACTACCATCTAGCCTACTTCTAGCTCAGTGACAATTGTATGAATAAGTTTATGTAGAAATATTTGAAAAGAAAATTCACAAGTTCAATTTGCTGCGATTTTTGCAAGACTCGAACCGGTGATAGAATCAATTGTAACGTTCATCAGTAACTTACAACCCAAATTAAATTTATGAGATGAAGATGATCTCAATTAGCAACAATAAGGCTTTACCGTGCAGCAAAGAATTATTTCCTCCGTGTCGGTACAGTTAAGTCTTAACTACCCTCAGTTGCTAAAACATCGCTAATAAACTAAGCCTATGAAGCGGCAGGTCTGCATGCAGAGCGCTATCTCTCAGATATGCTCAGGATTAACATAAACTGACTCGCGAAGTAGGCCAATGAGCCCGCACACGCGATCTGCAAGCCAAACTTCTTAAAACATGCCTTTAAAACTCCCAAACTTACGTTTTAACACTTATGTTGGATCTCACCAACGACAATGCCTGAATCCCACAACTCCTAACATATAGCTTACTTTCCACTTTGCAATATTTAAAACTAAGTAGATAAAATGCCATTAGTATTCTATATGAAATTGCAAATATGGAATAATATAATGATAAAGAAGCAGCCGGAAGACGCAGCATGGGCAGGTAGCAGACAAGGTGTACCGATGATCTTGTGAGGGTCGCGGGAAACCGCTGGATGCGGGTAGTGCAGGGCCGGCCATCGTGGAGATCCTTGGGGGAGGCCTTTGTCCAGCAGTGGAAGTCTTTCGGCTGACATGATGATGAATGGTAAAGAACTACCAGGAGATTATAAGAGCGTAAATGGTATTATATTTGTTGCTCGTATTCAAAGGCTTGCGCCAATAACCCGCTTTTACAGGAATATTATTTTGAGGAGAGGTTTCTTTCGCAGGAGTAAAAGAGATATGTGGGGCGAGTAGGTAATTGGATGAAATATACCAAGTACGAGATGAGTGAAGTGTTAAAGGGGAAGATCAATAAGGGATAGACTAGTGACGACATGGATAAAGTGACAACCAACAATCACTATCGAAAATTAACTAACGGTGAAAAACCTTTTGAAAAATATATGCAGTAGGCAAAATCCCGTCGTGATCCGGAAGCAGTACTCAGTTCTATCTTTTATACATTATAACGTAATGCGATAAGTATTGTTTCATGGAAACAGCTGATATACAGCAAATCTATGTTGCATATCCTGCGCAGGAGTCATTCGTTTCATTAATAATTTTATTATAATGCATGGATGAATATATAACATAGAAAATACTAGTAAGTAAAAATTAGTTTAGTTTTCGAACCGGAAGACGCAGCGTGGGCAGGCCACAAGATGGACCGATAAATCATGCGAGGGTGGCGGTAAACCGCTGGCTGCGGGTAGCGCAAGACCAGTTATCGTGGAGATCCTTAGACCTTCGTCCAGAAGTGGACGTCTTTTGGCTGATATGATGAGTTTTCACACCGTGGCTTTCGGGATAAACAGTACCTAGCCTAAGCCCATGTTACACTCCGGTCCATAAACTATCTCTATGCCAAAAATCACATCGATCCGTTTCTTCATTACTGCGTGAAAGAAGGTCAAACCAAACAAGCACGTATTCACATACAATAAGTAAGGAAAGATTATACGTACCGATTATTTGATTGATGATTTATAGAAATTATAGAATATATTGGTTTATAATTTTTAATAAACTATTACTGTAAATGCGATAAAATTTGGCTTTGATATAGTCTATCTATGGTATGGATACTGACATAGACTAGGTACTTTTTATCCTTAGAACGCGGGTGTAAAACTGAGCCTCTAGTTTTTTTCGGTATTAGAGTCAGACTATTCATAAGTCTGCAAAGATTTATTTGATTAAAGCATTTTGCTATAGCTTTGCTATAGCAAAATGCTTATCTTATTATATTACCCACCCGTCGTCATGAAAGGCGTGTGCACCAGATCACTGGGCGTATAGGCCTGTTTATGAGTTATTTCAGCTTCACAAAATTTAACAGCACATTATCACCAGTATTATGTGCAAAGATACATTCATGATAATATTCAACTCTAAGACAGTAGAAATAAGGCTCGCAATGATGCTAATTGCAGTCCGACCCAAGTAAGGGCCTATTAATTTCCTCTCATTAAACGTACTTGCTCCAATTCTCTCCATAAGGAGGACCGATATAACCTTGCCAGTTACAAGAGCACTTGAGAACGCTAATCCGCATTACGATTCGGGTGTCACGGCGTGCCAGCCGGATTATCGTGTCTGATCGACTTTATATGGCAAAAAGCTTACCAATGTCGGCTTGTTTACTGTATTTTACACCCTCTGTTGAAATTTCAAAAATCCTTTCTTAGCGGATGTCTACGTCAGAATAGCTAGCTGTGTGATCGATCAGTCAGTGAGTCAGTCAGCCAGTCAGTTTCATCTTTTATATATATTGCAGGCAATTTGTATGATTCGTCATTTTACAAACGGAGTCGTTCGTTTAAAAAGGCTCGCAATTTTTTTGGACGCGGGTCTCGTAGCATTTGCTAACTCAACCTGCTATACAGCTAATCCGTCACTGAAAGCGAACGAAACAGTAATGAGGCGGGTACTTGGAATTAAGTCACAGTAGGCATCAAAAGAGCACTTTTGATCCAACCCCTCTCCGAATGAGTCTTTGATACGACGCGCTTGTATTACATCTATGGCCGGCTCAATTACCCGTCTACGAGCCATAAACTTAAAATGCTACAAGCAAAAAGACCTTTAAGGTGAACGCACACTTATCCGAGCCGAACACATCAAACGGATCGAAATCAAGGAGGCCGCACACATCCGACGATTCAACGCGGACAGGAGTGCGAGGTTACATAGATTTCATATAAAAAATCCTAAAATTCGTTTCGGTCGACTCGTTCGGTTCGAATAAGTGTGCGTTCACCTTTAGAGGACTTTTTGCCATGCTTATTAAGTTTTTAAAGGTTTTTTGGTCTCTTGTTCTGATACTCTTGACGTGTAAGTTTAGCCTGATATTTATAGGTATAAAGATCTTTGGTAATATATTCCAGATTTTATCGAAATATCTATAATCGATACTAATAATAAAGCTGAAGAGTTTGTTTGTTTGTTTAAACGCGCTAATCTCCGGAGTTACTGGTCCGAATGGAAAAATTATTTCACTAATAGGAAGCTACATTATCCCCGAAGGTTATAGGCTACTTTTTATCCCGGGAACGCGAGTGAACAGCTAGTAAGTACCTAATAAAGAGAAGATTTTGATCGTAAAAAACGTAAGTGAGTAGAAAGACGCCAGAAGAATCGCATAGAAAATGTAAGGGGAGATACAAATCCGAGATAATCCGACGTAATCCGAAGACAGAGTCGCAAATCGAAACATAACAACGAATCTAGCAATACTACACTAGCAATTTCCACGCGTAGGAAAATTTTCCACCATAGCCTTACTAGAAAGAGATAGACAGCTGTTTCCTTCTAGCCCATTTCACTTGTAATAATGTAGGGCGGTAGAATTCTCTACACTTATTTCACTAGATTTCAGACCGTATGTGAACATATATACGAATTAATTTATCATGAGGGAATCTTGGAACAAAAATCAAAGGTTAGGTCAAGTCGAGATTGAAATAATTGAATTTGGAACCCGGCTCTATGACATAAGGTTTATTGTGAAATAACATAATTTAAGTTCTTAGACATTCTCATAATTAAGTCTTAGATATGAAACCTGTCTAGATAGAGAGTTTGAGCGTCTAAACGCCAAAAAAAATATGAGCTAACTAACTGTTCGCTGATAAGCTTGTTCCGCCCGCTCAGTGATGACACTATCATTGCATTAGAATATATTTTTCCCCTCCTTTTATGGGAAATATTCAAAAACTGGTACCACTGGTACCACAGCATGCCTGAGTGACGCAGCGTGCTTGTCATACAGTAGACAAATCTAACCTGTTTTTTTGTTGCGATTGCAGCTCAACGCTCTATCTAGACAGGTTTATTATCGAAGAATTAAGTATCATACGAGAGATGATGTGAATAAATAAATAGGTAGGTATTTCAGTTGTTTAGTATTCATTCTCCTATCCTACATTAATTCTAAATCTATTTATCATGTGTCTCACTCTTTGTCTATCCGTCTCGCTTTCTCCCGTTTAATATCAGTATGTGTAGACACGCGCGCTATCCACGTAGGTAATTCTATAACGTAGGTACTAAATTTCTCGAATTTATATCACAGACCACAGCCTGTGTAAGTATGTAGATCAAATTTTTTGGTGGATGTAACTACTTCTAATCAATTTCATTAGAATTTCTGAATTTAACAAATTTCAAATCTGATGTAATTTCGAGAAATAAATAGAATGTAACAATTTTAGACACGGAATATAAAAATACAACCAGCAAAGTAACCAGTTTGTATGTATTTATTTATTTATTACAAAATCCACAGCTCTTAAAAGTAAAATACAATTTTCTTATTAAATGTAGATCTTACAGCCAATTAAGGATTTACAATTTCCTGCCTTATCTTAAAACAAAGAAAAATTTCAAGTTAATCAGTGTGTGTCCGATGAGCAGTATGTAGGTACCTACTTATATTGTGAAAAGTCAAAAAAAAACCATTGCGGATAAAGCGGATATATTTATGTAGAAGAGAAAGGGATATGTGTGTGAGTGAGGGTGGGGGTGTGTATGTGTGTTGAGAATATCTGTATGTATGTGAGTATGTAAGTATGTATGAGATATGAGGTGTGAATGAGATGTAAATTTTATGTATGTTTGTTGCTCTTTCACGCAAAAACTACTGAACGGATTTGGATGAAACTTGGCACATAGATAGATCATACCCTGGAATAACATATAGGCTACTTTTTATCCCGGTAACGCGGGTGAAACCGCGGGGGACAGCTAGTAAATAATATCTAATCATGAAAGTGATGTTCGTAGTGAAATTGCAATAATATCGTTTGAACGTGGCGTGCCCGCGGCCCGCAGCCTTGTGGCGAGGTGTGCTTGTGAGCTAATCTCTACGCAATTTCGATAACGTATTCTCCGCAATTTGCACAATATCAAATATTATAACAGTCTATTTGATGTTTCATCCACATTATGAGGATAAAGGATTAGCTCCTACCTACTTATATACAAGGTTATTTTTATTTCACCCGCAATGGTTTAGGAGAGTACCTACTCATCACATGAACAAATTTTATCAAAGGACCAAAACTCTCAAATTACGATTAAAAATAAAAAAAAAATCTATAGAATAGTCTTTCATAAGTTGTTCTTAATCATACTTTTTAAACCGAGACTAGGGACATGAGAGGACAAACAGACATGTTCATGCACACAAATGTTTGTCCTGAATAGGAATCGAACCCACGACGAAATCGAAATTAAAAATAACCCTGTAGAACTTATATATTATGGTATTACTACGTTAAGGGGGAACGTTCGGTTGGAGCGCAAAATTCAAATTTTATCACGTTTTTTGCATATTGCAGCTCAGTTATAGGTCGTAAGTTATCAACATGTTATTTGCGACAATAATAGTAGTATATTTACTGATTAATAACAAAACAAATCATCAACATATTCCTCCAAGGTATATTAGTAACATTTTCATGAAATTGTCGTATATGTCAGTAATATACCTTGGAGGAATATGTTGATGATTTCTTTTGTTATTAATCAGTAAATATACTACCATTCTTCTCGCAAATAACATGTTGACAACTTACGACCTATAACTGAGCTGCAATTAGCAAAAAACTTGATAAAATTTGAATTTCGCGCTCCAACCGAAGGTATACCCTTAAGGTGAATGTTTGAACGCGCAAATCTCCGAAGTTACTGATCCGATTTGAAAAATTATTTTACTAATAGGAAGCTACATTATCCCCGAAGGTTATAGGCTAGTGAGTGAAACCGCGGGGAACAACTAGTATTTTATATCTGGTGATAACATAAATCCCGTTTAATTTAATCATATTATTCCTAAGTGCATATTTTCGGCGAGCGGAGGCGCACACCACACGATGAATAAGCGACCTTTAAAACTACGTGCGAAGAATACGAATCAACATCTATCGCATTGCATATTTAATTGATAAATTGAAACTGGTCGAAATACAACGTAAACATTTTCAAAAACTGCATTTGTATTGGCATAAGTAAAAATTGCTAGTTTCATAACATTTCAAAAATCCATGATATAACCGTTAAAAGCTAACGAATACGGCCAAAATTTTAGTTTGGTCCAAGGCGTTGAACCCTAAACAACCGCAGAGCTATTAATTCTCACTTCATGAAATTAACTAAGGACCTTTAATTACAAGATCAGAGGGCCTACTACGAAAAACGATACGCGATAGTTCGTTGATAAGGTAAATTGTAATAGTATTCGATGTAATTTTTTGGTCTTTAGCGTTCGTTGTTAGGTATACTGAGGGCCTACTATGAAAAACGATACTCGATAGTTCGATCATCGTTGTCAAATTATTAACCAATAGAAATGCAGTAAACTGCCGAGACGTAAATTTTGTGGTATTCTATTGGCTAATACTATTACAATTTACCTTAGATATTACCTGCGAGATAACATAAAGAATAGGGAAGTTTTCTGACATATCAAATCAGCTACTTTTTATGAAATGTTAAAACGATAGTTTATATTGAGTATTGTATAAAATAGCGGACTATGACGTCATAGTTTCACTGCATCAAATGATCTTGGTAATTAAAAATCATAAAAAGCATTAAATTTACAACATAGTAGATGTTTCCACGTGTTTTATGCATTGGATAGCGTTTAGTTATTTATTTTTGACATTGTCAACAACACTATTCTATCTTTTATATTTGTCTATTCTACCAACTTTGCAAAAAAAAAAAAAAAAAAAAAAAAAAAAAAAAAAAAAAAAAAAAAAAAAAAAAAAAAAAAAAAAAATATATATATATATATATGTGTAGGCAAAAACAATAAAATATAATCATATACTTAATCAAATCCGTGTTGCCAACTCCCAAAAATTGTGTTTCCAGTTCAACTTGAAGTTGTTCCCAACAAGTTCAAGTTACAAAATTTGTGACATTGTCATCGTCAAATTGAATTGATACTGATTGATTATACTATTGATAGGTCTTTAGATTAATTTTATAGCATTATCTTGGGAACAACAACTGTACTATAATGAATCATTATACACGGGTGTGCCTAAAGTGGCTCATTAAAGTACTGATTTTGATTTCATAATAAGAACATTACGATATGAGAGTAGATAAAAATATATAATAAATTACTAATAATTTTAAGATCATTTTTGCAACAATTTAGAAGAAAATTATTTGACTGGTTAATTGATGTGTTTTTATTCATTACAGGAATATTTTGACTATAAAATGTAATTTAATTCGAATCATTTATATTCTACTGTTCATATTTGCTATGTCTTTTGCTTATGATTGTATATTTTTATAACATTGACTAGTTTGACATGTTTAATGTTTAATTACCTATGTTTATCTGAATTCTGAACTATTTCTACACCAATAATGGTAGAATATGCAGATCGTTAATACTATTCTCAGAAATAAATGATTTATTATTTATTATTAAACTTATCGGTTCAATTAAACATGAAATTATGTTTCAATAAAGAAACGGATTATATACTACATGATGCCTGAAAACATTACCTACATTTTTTCAGCCAGTCGTGTAATAAAGCAAGCAAAGTAATTCCATGAGTTTGCAACAACAGCGTATATGGACGTAAACTTTACGATTTTCTACCAAAAATAAAACCAACATGCAGTATTTTATATTACGCTGTACGCCATTTTCCTCAAGAGTCTGCAGTACTTACTCTTTTAATTATTTTCTCTGGAAATTATTAGACTAGAAAAGGATTTACAAAGCATTGGCCCCTATTCTGTTGGTTACAAACTAAACTTTAATCGCACTACCTATCTCTTTCTAATAAGAAATATATTTATATACTAGATATTTTAGTACTGTCAGATTAGTCCGATCTCTTATTTCAACGTGAATTAAGCGCGATCTTTATTGGCATTAAAAATGTTCTATCTTTTTTCAATAAGGTTAATATGTAAGAGAGGTTCATAAACAACAGAATCGGCACCAATCAATGATATATTTTTATTTAATATCATTGGCACCAATATAGCACAGCTCAAAGAAACCGCGTTTACAGTAATTACAATGCTAAATGGGTAGGTGCCGCGAGTGCAAATTCGAAATGGCGCGGTTTTAATGGCGGTCGGTCGATCGGTCTGTCGGTCGGATGAATCATTTGTGACGTCACGCTCCACGACCACGCCGCGATTTGAATTAATAAAATAGCAGTTTGAAATCACTATGCGTTAATAGGGTTAATAGGATCATAATTATTAACAGTGACTGGGACAATCGGGACAGATTTGTCGAGTTTGCTAGCTGGTAAATACGCTGCACATAAGACCATCGGCAACGCCACTATCTTAGAATAAAAATGGCGGTGTATTTTTTTTTATACCTAGGTCCTAATGTAGCCAATAAATATGCAGCCTCAATTTGGTCGGGCAGACCATTTTCCTCGTTCAAAAGTAAAGCAAACTAAGTAAAAAAGCTGGCCTTTGCAAAAACTAAGTAACAAGAACTTAGATGATGGTGCCGATTCTGTTGTTTACGAACTTAACTAATATTAGACAAGTCACCTCTCTTTCATTTTAACCTTATTGAAAAAATGTAGAACATTTTTAATGCTGTCAGTTTAATCCACACCGTCGTAATGTACGGGTAAATAGTCGTGACCAGTAAAGATCGCGCTTAAATTCACGTTGAAATGTGTGATCGGATTAAACTGACAGGACTAAAATATCTTGCATCCCTTTCTTATATTTACTATTAGAAAGAGATATAGTGAGATTAAATTTATTTTAGTTCGTAAACAACAGAATCGACACCAATACTTTAGATTTATGAATCAACTAGCTGTTCCGCGCGGTTTCACTCGCGTTCCCGAGATTAAAAGTAGCGTATAACCTTCGGGGATAATGTAGCTTCCTATTAGTGAAATATTTTTTCAAATCGGTTCAGTAGTTTCGGAGCCTATTCAATGCATACAAACAAACAATCAAATCTTTCTTCTTTATAATATTAGTATAGAAGTATAGATTAAAAAACGCTATGTAAGTAAAACCATACGACATAGAAGGCAACATTCTCAGTTCTAAATACACTAAATATTATAAAATAGAACTGAATCAACGGTAATCCAATCATACAGACACACCCATACGATCTGACATCATAGAAATTGCATCACAATTTATACAAACATCATACGTATCTAAAATGGACCTTATTTCAAAGACCCAATCAACATAAAATCCTCACAATTCTCCTGATTCTTAAGTCAGTATCCCAAAAATACATCACAAAATATACTACATACTTTTCCGTTAACATATACTTTTGTATGTTACATACTTTTCCGTTAACATACAAAAGTATATGTTAACGGAAAAGTATCTAGTCCGTCATTGTATACATTTCCTAGGAAATCCATACATTTCCTAGGAAATCCATACATTTCCTAAATATCTATCGGAGTACTACATTGGGTATATTTGTAAGGATAGCGGTATTTTTTTCAATAGTTTCTATATATTTCCAAGTATCATTATTGAATTATAATTACCTACAGGAAATACACAGAAATTGTATACAATTCCTATATTTCATACATTTCCGGTGACATATACAATCAACCAATCGTTGTGACGTAGTCAACAATGAAGAGAACCGATCAGAGCCGATGATTTACGATACGATACGTGATGGAAAAACATTGATTTCTGTATCTTATCGTGTTTCATACTGCGTCATTTTACTGTGTTCATTTGCAATAGACTAAGGACAGTTACTATTTCATTGTCCATTAATGTTATAATAGCTTTTTCCCGGGGAATCTTATGTTTTCCCGGGATAAAAAGTAGCCTATATGTTATTCCAGGGTATGATCTATCTACGTGCCAAGTTTCATCCGTTCAGTACATTTTACGTGAAGAGTAACAAACATCCATACATCCTCAAATACTAATAACTTTCGCATTTATAATAATAGTGGGATATCTTTCACTTGGTGTTTCTTTTAAAGACCCCGACTCAAAACAAAGGATTACGTTTGTCTATCTGATAAGATAGTCATTCAATCACTCAGCGAAGACCCATGTAGTCAAAATTGCCTTAAATCTGCCGAAAAGGAGGTAGAGGCCGCCCGAAATCGGCCCAGTGGTTATGCCGAAGTCTGGTAAAATCAATTGCGTGTGACATTCATTAGTGCCTTATCACAGCCTAAACGGGAAAAATAAAGAAAGAAAGAAAACATATTTATTCGCAACACTTTCACCACAATATAGAAACAACTGAAATAAATGGCTTTTATACTTGTAAACTTACAAAGGTCAAAATGGGTCAAAGCTTTTAAGTTTTAAACAGGTTCGGAAATCAGCTAACGACTGAAATGAACCGGCAAGAAATTCAGTTGGTAAGGAAATTTTTATGTCGACAGGTTGACAAACAAGCTGATGGAAAGTAGTCTTCGCCGCCTATGGACATTTGCAATACAATAGTAAAATTTCATCATAATCTTAATACCTCTGAAGTATACCTCTGACTAAGATTATGATGAAATTTTACATGTTAGCTACTGAAAGAAAAATGTGCCACTATGGAATGCTTTTGATGTAGGTATAAGCAAAGCTTATTCTAGACTACATAAAATATATTGAAAGCAAAGAAAAATAAATATTCATCTTAGACCTGAGACCAAAATAAATAATTCAAGACTAACAAGACTCTTAGAAGAAATGGTTTAAAATTGTAAATTCATAATCACCCACATTTTTCGGTTTCCATTATTATTTTTTAAGCGGAACTTCTCACTGACATTACTTTGGCAACAAAAAAGCATTGTTTCCGGACCTATCCCTCTTCCGTAACGTAGAGTTCCCTCGTCCCTTCCATATCTCACGATCTCGCGCTAATTCGACGTCCATTCCTGCGGAACCATTGTCCCATTGATATATAAGGTGGCCCAACGCTCCATGGCTTGTCAGCCCTTGCCAGGGCAATTGTAATTCATCGTGGAGCCCCCATAATCCCCTCTAACCACCAAACAAAGCCCTTCGAAGGTAAACCACAAACGGGGAGCTAGCTTCAATACTGACCCAATTTCCTAAAAGCTCAAATGACCCACTTTTTTAGAAGAATACTCTTCAGCTAAAAAAATATCATCCACATAAATTAAAGTTGGTTGTTAATCTTTGAAACAATATCATAATTCCCTGGTTTAAATTACAATTCGTAGAAATATACCATAATTTCAACGAATTCAACGTAAACAAAAAGATTTTGTGGTCTGAAAATAGCCGAAAACACCGTAATAATTCTGGTAATTTAATTTAAGCTTGTTTGTATAAAAGGCTAATAGGAAATATTACAAACACTTAATAAAAATATCTCTCGTAATTCTTTGTGCTTTAATAAATCTAAGTAGTTACATCTATATATATAAAAGAAAGTTGTTAGTTACACTATTTATAACTCAAGAACGGCTGAACTGATTTGGCTGAAAATTGGTGGGGAGGTAGCTTAAAACCAGGAGAAGGACATAGAATAGGTAAGGGTAGGTAGGGGCAGGTGAGGTAGGTAGGGGTAGGTAGATAGGAATAAAATATATTTTTCTACAGTACTCCGACTTTTTTCTCGTATAATAGGTGCGATACCAAAAAGCAAATTATCATACATTAGACGACTCTAATACACATTAGGTGCAGAAGGCTTAAATTCAATCAACAAGAAAAAAAGATATTTTTTTTTGTTTTTTTTTTTCCTTGTCCCAGGGTACACATCAGGTGGTATTCCCTATACATACTATTGTGTTATTACATAGATTGCCTTAATATTAGGCTAATAAGTAATTTATTTTTAACTCAAACTTCTAAATTAACTATTATTAAGAATGTGTCCATTAACACTTTTCTTATTAGAATAAAGATGCAAAGACAGACAATGAGCAACATACAGCACGATGAGCTCTTTAATTAAATGAATCACTAGCACAAGAGATAACAATGAACCAATCCAATCCACGACTAATTACTTATCTCGGAGAGAGCTTGCGACCTAATGACACTTCATTCATACAAGCTACGCGTGGATTGAAGCAAATAATGACACACTGTATACGGAGAAGACTGTTTATTCATACAGAGTTAAGGGAGGCTCTCTGCGTATGTCTTCGTCCCTTACAAAACTGAAGCGAGACAAGAGTGACGTAATTTTAGTAAAAATGATGGTTCTATGTTATTTAAAAAGAAACTAAGCCTTTTTTTTAAATTAAGTAAACTGTTCCCTATCTAATGGATTTCAGAATGTAGGTATGTTAATATTTTTCAAGTTATTTGGATGGCCAAAATAAGAGAAAAATGTTCTGCATTCTTATTTTAAAAATATATCTGACTTTGATTAGGGGTGATATATCCTAATTTAAAAAAAAACCATTATAAATGCTATGTAATATCAAATAAATTGATTGCCCGACACATATTCTCTAGTTTAACATATATTTTTTCCAATCTCTTGCAAGAAAGAATACAGAGAAAAATCATTTTAGAATCATCATTTCACGCCACAACGTGAAGAATGGGCTGAATGTGCACAAGTTTTTGCTGTCTTATTAGAATTCTTTGTTCTATGTCATAAATCATAACAGGTGGTCGGAAATGGAGAACAGTTCTAATTTCCTTCTGCTGACAGAAGAAAATATTATTAATTTAAAACAATGGTAACATATTCATTCAGTAGTCTTTATGGTTGTATGTAACGAAGAACTGACTAATTGATACTGTAAGATGTAGAAATTCTAGCTCAAAAATGTCACAAAATTTCTCGACACCATTCTGCCAATTAGTTTAATAGAACGACGGCTGTAACAATTCCATCTGTTCCTAAAACAAACATGAAGACTAGAGGAATAAAGTTTTATTAGGGGACCGAGTCAATCAAAGAACATTCGAGGAACTTTTGATTGCCTTTAACATCTGAAAGTGCCTTTTCAGTCTATTAAGATAAGAAATTGGATAAAATCAAATGGATTTTCACTATTTAGAAGACCCTAAGCTCAGTGATCGAAACTATATGAATAGAAAACAATTTTACCTATAAGATGGTTTGACCAATCGAAATAATTACGAATTCTATCAAAGGAAACCAATTTTCTAGGTCTTTTGAAGAAAGTAGATCTTTTTAACAGGCATTTATATCAATGAAAATCTCCTTGGTAATTTTAGGAACCTAGGTTAGAGAAGACCCGATGACAATCGTAAAAATAT
The DNA here is from genome assembly GCA_963555595.1 of Tethea ocularis. Classification (NCBI taxonomy): domain Eukaryota; kingdom Metazoa; phylum Arthropoda; class Insecta; order Lepidoptera; family Drepanidae; genus Tethea; species Tethea ocularis. The sequence goes on from OY741968.1 coordinate 589,595, forward strand.
ACCTAGTTTAGGGTCGAATAAACCCATTTAGGACAAAGAACGACGGGCCAGTTGGCACCACCTATTGCGCCGCAGGTCGTCGGTTCGATTCCCATCCCGGACAAATATTTGTGTGCATGAACATTTTTGTTTGTCGTGAGTCTGGGTGTAATTATCTATATAAGTATGTATTTACAAAAAAAAGTAGTACATGTAGTATATCAGTTATCTGGTTTCCATAGTACAAGCTCTGCTTAGTTTGGGATCAGATAACCGTGTGTGAAGAAATGTCCCAGGATATTTATTTAAATATGGTAAGATGTCCTATTGACATCACAATATCGATAAATTGTGCTATATATCCAGCCGTATTCAATTCAGTTATTCACATAATACTATAGTTATGTGCGATTACATCAGTTCGTATAAATAAACATTATATTATACGACACACGACATTGTTTTCCTTTTATCGATTGTGCTAAACAACAAAACACGACACCAAGTTTGCATCGATGTTGTAAAATTTGAAAACAACTGTTTATAGATTCTTTAATATTATACTGACGAAAGATAATAATCCAGCAATCCCAACTTAAGCTAACAGGTAAGAATACAGCTAAAAACGAAAACAAGGATATTTCCGCGTTTAAGAAACCTATTGTAACAAAAAGTGGAAGAAACTGGCGCGCAACAAATTGTTCCAGCCGCGAATCCCGTCGCAAATTAGGTCGGCCACCTAATTTAGAAAATGAAGATTGAAACATAAAACTTTTGAAAGCTTTCCCCTGTCAAGATGGGAGTTTGCAATGAAACACTAATATCAAAAACGTATTTTCTGGAATGTCGTACAAGGTTCTTTCATTGTTCCTTCCTGTAATATATGTAATATTACAAGAATAACAGCTATTTACTAAAAACGCGTTATTAAAACTTTCCTTTCAACTCAGCGCCTACCTTCACCGTTCTTTGGTAAATTTAAGCGATTCATCATTATGGGCAAGTTGTAGACCTTGGCATGGTTTCCATTTATAATTTACCGTCGGTAAATAAGTAAACCTAAAAAACATATTACTACCAGTTTTTGAAATATTTGTAGATAGTATACGTTAAAACCTATGAAATGGATAGATAGATGGATATCGGTTAATCGCAAATTGCAGGCGAGTACCTGACAGCACGACAACGTCGACGTCTATTTTCATGCAATTTCCCATAAATTCAGATATTGAACTAAGGGCAAAGGTATTTGAGTGCAGCGTATCTAATCTGTTATCAGTTCAATATTATGATCGCTATTCACCTGCCTGCCTGGGTTATTGTAATTTCCTGGCATAAAATAACACGCTCAGCTCCATCACCAATATCGAAGACTACCTAATTGTACATGGACATTCTGCGAAGGTCACCACCGTACCGTGGGTAGAACGCAAGCAGATTACATTTTTGTATAATGCTAACAGATTAGATGGTCAAGGTTGCAGGCAGACTGACTTATGCGTGTAACGAACGAAAAGTTTGCCTTTCCGTTTCAGGGCTGCGAAAAGCCTTCCCCTTTCTAAATTATGCACGACACGACATGCACACAGAAATTAAGTATTTATCAACAAACATGAGCTTATTGATATTTGGCTCGCTATCTCGGCGCTCGGCATCTCCGTCGAACAGATTGTTTACTCGGAAGAAGTGTCATTGTTTTGATACATACTTGTGGTTCTGTGGAAGTGATAGGATGTGTGTAGTTTACACAACACAGACTGCACACGAGTAGGCCGTCGTGGTCGGTCAGGTAGGTACGCCACTGCCAGTGGAGCGTGGCCCCTCTCCCCGAGAGCGCGGAGGCGGGTGGGTGTCGCTCGCGTGCTCGCTCATCGCATCGCCATTATCAGCGGGACCTTGGGCCGCGACGCGCGATAAAGCCACTCACCTTTTTGATCTGGAAGTGGTCGGGACGCAGCGTCTCCTGGATCTCCTGCTCGGTTCCGCGCGGCGCCGCCTGCACCGAGCTGCGGAACCCGTCGAGCACCCCCTTGAAAGTGAACTTCTTCATCGCGAATCACCGAGACGCGGATCCTTTGTCCGAAGGCCGCTCGCGCCGGCCGCGGCTACATCACAGCCGTCCGCCGCGGACAGCGAGCCGGTTTTGGCGGAAGGAAGGTCGGTCGCTCCCGCGCTACACGCCGCCGCTACTGCGCAGGGCCGCCCGGGCCGCCGCCGACGCCGACACGCGCCCGCCACGCCGACGATCGACGAAAACTAGGCGAGGCACCGCCTCCGGAATGTACGGCAATGCGGCTCCGCTGACGGATCGATAGCCGGGACAGCGGCACACACGCGCACTGGCGACACGCTGTCAGCGAGGCCGCCGCGGACTGGACGGAAAAAGCGCGACGAGTCCAATCGATGCGCCCAAACTCGCTCGGGAAAGAGATCAACGCATATTGCGCATGTAGGCACGTCTTGCGGAAGAAAAATTTCACAGCTGATAACTGAACAGTTCCGCATACTGCCGCTAGGCAGCGCGCGCTACGATAACACCGCGTGACATTTCCTCCTGTCAAGTGACAGCCGTCCGTCGGGTGCTTGACCTGTCAAACAAAATAATTACAATAATAAATCGATTGTCGAAAGAATTCAAGAGAAATAAACGAGAATATGTCTTATAAAGTGTTAGTGAGAAGTTTCAAAACACTGAGTTACGTCGGGAGCTATAGAAAGTTGAGAGATCGACCTTACAAGTGAGTAATGTATTCAATCTTGTGTACAAACACTTGAGTATATCCTATACATAACTTATTAGAATCTAGCTGAAGCCTTCAGCCGGAGTCTTCTTTGATTAAACTACGACCAGACAGTGTACAAATCATTAAATTGTAGCTTAGAAATAAATATTGCAAGATTGACTCATAGGTTATTTCAAGTGTTAATATGTACCTCTATGTAAATAAAGATACCTGTCTATCTGTACTCAAAATTATTTATACTAACTTAGATAATGTTACACTGGTTGTTCTACTAATACTATTTATACAAATGCTTGTGTAGCTGTGTGATTACTCAAACATACAAATCAATCCATTATCTGAACAGATTTGATTGATAATTTACGTAGATAGATTGTATGTACCTTAGAATAGATCAAACAATTCTATATCTCAAGAAAAGAACTGTTTCTTTTATTTAAAAACTAAAAAGTAAGCAAACATAAATACAACCTACCTGATGGTAAGTGACTAACATAGCCTATAGACTCTTTTAATACCCTGGGCTTGACCCCCCTTCTTCCCTGTTACTCATATGCCAGAATACAGGTTTGCCAGTGGTATACTATAAGGTGGATATAATTTCTAGATGAGGTGCTCTATGGCGAACTCTAACTCTCTTACAATTGAATTAGGCTAGTATCTTCTTCCAGACAAGGCCCTTTTTGCGTTACTACCAATCTAATTTGAAATATCTTTTATATCCATTGGGGTATAAAAAGATTTTTTTTATTTTGAATGGTTCCTCACTACTAATTGAGGATGGTAAATGACAAAAACACCACACATGTTCAGTGCCGGATTAACCTTGTAGCATGAGTAGTAATCACTATGGGCCCCGTGCAAAAGGGCCCCCGCATATCCAAACCAGCCAACCTCTGCCTGAGCATAATTTTTAGAAAATTGTAACCTATAGATGGCAAATTAACATATTGAGTTTTACATTCTTATTACCACTTTATACTTGAAAACCCAGAGCATATTAAGGGCCCCACACTTGCTTAATCCAGCACTGTACATAAGTACCATCAACAAAGTTGAAGCATGATCAGTTTTGAGACCTTTTCGCTTGCCAGTAAAAATAGTTCGTCGTGTCCATTGTTGACAATAAAACGGTCTCTCGTAAAATCTTTTGTCTAGACTATTTACTGACAATGAAAATCTACTATTTTATGACAAGCACATTGTCTGGCTATATTGTGTGAGACACAGGTAGCGGCTGGTCACTGCACACAGAATACACCCTTAAGGTGATCATGCTTCAACTTTGTCGATAGTACACAGTTAGTAAATAATTATAAGAAAATAACTGGCATCAACTGTCAAGTAACTATTAAATTTCATCATATTATTTACTCTTCTGCCTGTATTAGTCTTTACTTTACCCAACCTTCAATATAGGTGTACAATAATATATAATCATTCATTCAAACTAGCTGTTGCCTGTGGTATCACCTATATTCTCGGACAGTATCCGACTGGTAGATCCAGAGATTAGCATGTCATTCAAACAAACAAACATTCAGCTTTATTATTTGTATAGATAATTGTAATTAATTATTAGTATTGATTATTTAGATCCTATTGAGTATGTATAATAAATTTTAAATGAAGAAATTTGTATGGATATTTATAATGATTTTGGGTACCACTCAATCAAATACTAAAGGCTGTATAGCTTTACTTAGATAAAAGTTGACATCATAGATAGATCATATCTTAGTATAATTTTTTTTTTTTTTAACTTATACCTGAATATGCAACCAAATATGTCTAGTAGACAGACTGAACAATCATAATCTCTAATAATCATATTGTCACCATCAATTTATGTTTCAAATGATAAAGACAGAAGGTTTTGATCAAACTTCAAAGTTATGATCAACTAACTGTGTGTGAAGAATGTCCCAGGATATTATTATTATTAATCTGCGAGTTTTGGACTCGCAGTGTGAAATCTTAACTTACCTGAGCAACGTAACTTATTTAATAACTTTTCACCAAGTTACACGAAAACTATTTAGAAATCTGAATTCTCGTATTTTCTTCGTCAAAAATTCAAGTTATCTTTGACTTTTAAAATTTTGACACACATTTTATGTGTTGCCCCACTTGCCACTTTCTACCAAAAGAGAATTTAGGAAATTAGTGATTTGATAGTATATACATAATTTTAATCATTAATCACAAACAAGATTTTGATTGAACGTGATGTAGCATAAAAACATGATTATTATTGTGCAAAAATTTTAAACATTAAAAAAATGGAGAGTGAAAGAATATTTTGATTTGAAAAATTTTGAGACAATTTTGAATTCAGTTTTGAGTCTTCTATCGATGTGCTATAGATTGATAATTGGCAGTGATTTTATGAAATAAAAGGTTGAAACTACTGCTCTGCAACTTTGCTGTATGAAAACATTATTTTACAGATTATATTGTGCAGCAATACTAGGAACTAGCTACATAGCATACAACCAACTCAAACAGAATAAAGCCGAGATGAAAGAAATTATGCAGCTGAAGAACTACATGGCTGAGCCAATAACTCCAATTGACCAGTTGGAAAAGAATCAAAATGATATGAAAGCACAGATGGAAATGCTCATCATGAGGATACAAGCCGAGTTCTGTCGAGCCTTAGAGAAGGAAGAGGACGAGGTAATTTTGGTTGTAGCTCCTGGACTATCTCTTGGTAGAAATTGATACATGTTGATATTTCATTTTAAAAGTTTTTAGACGCTAATATAGCAAACGCAATCTGTAAGTTAAGTAAGTAGATAGTCTATATTTGTGGACGGTATAGTACCTACTTACGCGGCTTTAAATACCTATAAAGATACAAAAAAAATATTCTTCTGAATCCCACTACTCGGACGTACATACATATCATACCTATATGAATTATTATTGCGCATATTCTGTTAAATCTAACAATTATAATAAAAAAAATAAAAAATACCTATCCAAATTTTTGGGGTTCAGTGACTTGGAGACCAAATTAGGAGAACCGATATTTCTATTCAAAGTAGTATAAGATTTTATTTGTTTGTAGGCCTGGACAGACGAGAAAACAGCTGATGAATATGATTTTGACAATGATGTTTTCTTGGTATCCCCGGTATGAACTACATAATATTATTTGTATTCTTGCGTAATTAACATTTCGTAAAGATTTATATTATGCATCACACTGCAGATAATCGAATTAGAGAAAGGTTTTCATAACATTTTTATTTCACTGTGATATGACTAATTTGAACACTTTAATTAATTGTACTTTATTCATTTGAAAAAACGGGGGTTATTTTAGGAAGCAAAATTCAAAGTGGACCGATGGTTACGCAAAGAAGGTGGTGGCGGCATTACTTGCGTGTTGCAAGATGGAAGGGTGTTTGAGAAGGCTGGGGTCAATATATCTGTAGTGTCAGGGAAACTACCTCCAGCTGCAGTGCAACAGATGAGGAGCAGGTATTGTATACACTACTAAAAACATTTTTATGAGGATAAATTATACGTTGCACAAGTCTCATGCGATTTCAATAAATAATAGCTATGATTTTTTTTATTGTTTTTTTTCCAAGAGGTAAAAACCTCCAGAATGCAGAGCTACCGTTCTTCGCAGCTGGTGTGAGCGCGGTGATTCATCCACGCAACCCAATGGTACCGACTATACACTTCAACTACAGGTACTTCGAAGTCACGGATAAAGATGGTGAGTCTACACACGATGTTTTTATAAATGTGTATTGCTAATAAACATGAGCATTTCGCTTAGAAGGATGGTTACCTGTTGGAGTCCTATCAATCACTCAATATGTATAGTAGGCTTTTACGAAACACTGCAGATGAGTTGACAATGTTTATATAATTTCTACTGATTTTAAATTCGTGTTAAATATCATATTGTTTATTTATTTACTTGCACAAGTGAAAAATAAAATAGATAACAGATTAAAAGTACAAAACTGCTTGTTTCTAATAGAAATTTCTTCCAGCAACCCTGCGATCGGACATTTTTAAGAAGAAATGTAGACAGTGTGTGAAAATGAAAGAAATATATAATTATTGTTCTGATTTCTGACTGTCCCAGGCGTTCAGTGGTGGTTTGGAGGTGGAACTGATCTAACTCCATATTACCTCAACGAAGAGGACGCTCTCCATTTCCACATGACCCTGAAACAAGCCTGTGATGCTCATGATGGTTCATACTATGCTAAGTAAGTTACTTTGACGATATTGAAACTTGTGTATAATTTAAAATAAAATACTGCCAGTATATGACTAGTACTTCAAATAAGGTTTAAATATAGGTATAATCTCTGAGAATTTAATGTTTTTATTTAGTAATAATATAATAATAATAAATATTGGTTCATATCATTCTCAATTTGGATAACATGTAATGGAATGGCGTAATTAAATATTGATTCAGCTGGCTTAAAACATGGTAGGTTCAAAAAGTGGTGCGACGACTACTTCATGATACCTCATCGTGGCGAGAGACGAGGCGTTGGTGGAATTTTCTTCGACGATATAGACACGCCAAACCAGCAGTCAGCTTTCGAGTTCGTCACGTCATGCGCTGAGGCTGTCATTCCCAGTTATCTTCCTATTGGTATGGAGCTTTGTATTTTTTTTTACCGAATAAGATAAAAAAAGGTGAAGTTATTAGTTGACAAGTCTTTTTAATATAGTTTATTTTATTTTCATATTCGAGAGATTGGTTATGATAAGACACCACTTATCACGCTACAGGTCGTGAGTTTGATTCTCATCCAGAACAAAAATTTGCGTGCATGAACATGTCTGTTTGTCTTGAGTTTGGGAGTTATTATCAATATACGTACCTATGTATTAAAATTAGTAAAAAAATTAGTATGTATATAAAATAGTAGTAAATGTTATTATCAGTAATCTGGTTTACATATTATTACAAGCATTACTTAGTTTGGTATGAGATAGCCGTATATGAAGAAAGTCGCAGGATATTATAATATAGATTTTATTTCAAAATATTTAAATTTTATATTTGACAGTTAAAAAACACAAAGACGACGCTTATGGGTACTACGAGCGACAGTGGCAGCTTCTCCGGCGCGGGCGCTACGTCGAGTTCAACTTGATATATGACAGAGGAACAAAGTTCGGCCTCCACACACCTGAAGCTCGATACGAGTCCATACTCATGTCACTACCACTTAATGCTGTAAGTTAATAAACATTTAAAACACAATTTAAATAATTAATTTACTTATATATTTTTTGTGGTTTTGATGCCGGAGAGTGAGCCTAGAATAGAAATGTATTATAATAAATCTAAACTTGTTTTGGAAAGAGTATTGTCGAGTTTATTGCCGGTTCTCTCTTCACCAAATGCAACAATAAAATACTTTTTTTTTTATTATGAATAAAAAAAAATACTCTCTCTTTTTATAAATAAATAGTATTCTTCTTCTATCTTATTTCAGAAATGGGAGTATATGCATGAACCGAAGTCAAATTCACCTGAAGCGGAACTCATCAATGTACTTAGAGAACCAAGAGACTGGCTCAATATAGAACTAAATAAACGATCTCAAGCTTAAACTTAGCATATAAAGTTTTGTTTTGGGAATAAGTGTTTAAAGTCCTAGTTGAAAAATCGAATTTTATTACAATTCTATTTTTATAAACTATATTAAATTATAATTTATAGTTTTTATGTTTATTCTTTTATTTGAATGCTAAGCAAGACATTAAACCAACACTATTGCCTTCTACCACAAAGTTAAATGGGTTCAACTGTGCACACGGGCTAGCATGAACTAGCCCACTCAAGAAACAGTGTTCCATCCCAAATCCGTTCAACCATTGTGACTTAAGTGTAGCGCCAATCAGCGCCATACCTGCAAAAGGTTCGGCGCGGAAAGTTCCGCAACTGAATTATCGGTCCTATTATTAGAGTACTTTACATTCGGCCGATGTGCCATAGGTTACTTAAAAACACTGCAAGCGTCTTTACCGGATCAAACCTCAGGTGTATCACTACATAGTCATAACATCTATTTTACATAATTGTGCCATGGTCACTATTAGGTCGGATATGAAATATATCATGTTTCAGGTAGTTATATACCTGCAATCATATGAATAAATACTATACTATATCATGCAACTAGAATCTTTTGATAATGTCAAGGACTAGGAAACCCATAGTATATATATAGTAGTAGTTTTTTTTTATATAATAAAAGAGCAACACCGGGCACAAACTGTCATCCTCCTTCTGTCAAAAATGTCATAAATAATTGTCACTTTCGCGATGGCCGCAATGTTGTGAATGTGAATATCTTATTTTTGTGTTATGTGTTTACTTTGTGAATTTTATTGCCCTCGAGCGATATTCGTGCGTCACCGACCTAAAAACACATATACGGACAACTGAAAATTTCATAAGGTGGAAAATTTCATTCGAAATGTAATAAAATATGTGGCGCGCGTAACGGATGCTTCGCTTCCTACATTCCTTCACCATAAATGTAACGTAACGTTTTCCTGTGTAATGTAAATGCCGAGCGGCGCCGGGTAAGATGCCGTTTAAGCTGAAGTTGAAGAAGACGCGGCAGTACAACGTCGCTTCCAAGAGCTTGTTCGTGATAAGTGTTGAACTACTCGACGGAGGAGTGGCGGACTGTACGCTGTCCGTGGATAGTTCCGGGCAGGAATGCCTCGACAACGTGTGCCAGAGACAGGCCGTCAACCAGCCGGAATTCTTCGGTCTGCGCTACATCAACCGCAGCCAACAACCGCGATGGGTTCAGCTGGATCGTCCACTAAAGCGTCAGCTAGACAAGCACGCTTCGTCCCACCAGCTCTACCTACGCGTCATGTACTATGTTATATCTGGTACTAGCTTGATTACCGATGAGGTGACCAGATACCACTACTTCTTGCAATTGAAGAATGATTTGACTGAGGGAAGAATAATATGTGATTGCCAGCAAGCTGTGGTCCTTGCTTCTTATAGTAGGCAAGCCGAGTATGGAAACCATGACCGGGAGAGGCATACAGTGGAATATTTGAAGAACCTATTGACATTTCCGAAGCAAATGCTTGATGGGGGTCAGATAATAGATGGGAGTACGTTGGCAGAGACTGGGAAGCTGGAGTGGCTTACTGCTGCTGTTATACAGCATCACATGGCACTACACAACATGTCACAGGTAACATTATATTTTTATTTATTGATAAATTAATAATATTCTAATTAGAATTTCTTTTAAATATTGTTCATTGCAAGTCATTAAAATTTATTTAGTTTTACAGAAAATCAGTCAAAATTGTGTTTAAAACACATTAGTATGTCCAAACTAAGGAAAGAACATACTAAATTTACAATTACACAAATTCATGGTTTTTAATGGCATAAATTTATGCAAATATTTTAAGTGCCTATAACCATTTAACCTGTTATCTAATTTAAATGAAATTACCATACAATGAGACTAATTTATACAACATTGTAAAACTAAACTGCATACAAATAACATAAAAGTATTATAGTATTTTATTAATACAATAGCTTAACAGTTATTGTCATGTACTTTCCCTCATATTCTCTCACACATTGCTGACATTGGACCACAATGAAGGCATTGAATCCTACAATTCACAGACAGGACAGACCAGTTGGCGTGGCCGCAGGTTGTGTGTCTGTTTCTTGTCCAGGACAAACATTTGTGTGCATGAATATGTCTGTTTGTCCTGAGCCTGGGTGTAAATATAATAATATAGCTGAAGAGTTTGTTTGTTTGAATGCGTTAATCTCCGAAGTTACTGGTCCGGTTTGCAAAATTCTCTCACTATAGGATTCTACATTATCCCCGAAGGTTATAGGCTACTTTTTACCCTGGGAATGCGAGTGGAACCGCGGCGAACAGCTAGTACTAAATAAATTAATTAAAAATAGAAATTAAAAGCTAACTTAGAGCAATATCAGGTATCTTGAGTAAAATACAAATATTTGCATGCTATCATAATGTAATCATCACACTGTATCACCAAGATAGTCACTTATCTGTCTGTAATGCATTCCTGAGTACACACCTTTGAGGATTGTGTAACTTTCATCAGCAACTTGTTGATTAATAAAAATGCATTAGAATATAATATAATATCCTGGGACATTCCTCACACACGGTTATCTGATCCCAAACTAAGCAGAGCTTGTACTATGGAAACCAGATAACTGATATACTACATATACTACTTTTTTTTTGTAAATACATACTTAAATAGATAATTATACCCAGACACAGGACAAACAGACATGTTCAAGCACACAAATGTTTGTCCTGGATGGGAATCGAACCCATGACCAGCGGCGTGATAGGTGGTGTCTTAACCAACTGTGCCAACTGGCTTGTCAATGCTTTAATGTGTATAAAAACCAACCTAAAATGCTTAGTTGTAAGTTTTCTATTTAGGAGGGCCATTTATTTAGGTTCTTTCTGAAATCAACACCAAAACAGTTTTCAACTGAGAAAATCTTTACATATGTCTTTCTGTTTTTCACAATTTTCGAGTAGAGAAAACTGTGTTTCAGGAGCCAAAAAATGTAGTCAAAGATAATTAGCTAATAACGGAACTGGCAAGTCCAGCTGCTAGAACACTACAGATTCTGGTCTCCACATCTAGTATATAGAACTAAGATCACTCATCATCCCCCAGGCTCAAGCGGAGGAAGGCTTCATCACGACATGCCAGCAACTCCGCGGCTACGGGCAGGAGATGTACAGCGCTCGCGACCAGCTCAACCAGAGCGAGGTCACCATCGCCATATCGCTTACTGGCATCAGGGTCTTGGCTGATAACAGTGATACACCACATTTTTATAGGTAAGTAGCTTCCGGCCTGTTCCCGAGGGATAAAAAGTACCCTATGTGTTAATCCAGGGTGTCAGCTACCTCCATACCAAATTTCATCAAAATTGTACCAGCCGTTTTAGCGTGAAGAAGTAACAAACATACTCACAAACTTTCGTATTTTTAATATTATTAGGATTCATAATTAGCTTTTATATATACAATGGTGCCGATTCTGTTGTTTACAAACTAAATTAATATCAGTCAAATCAACTCTCTTTCAAGTAAACCTTAATTAAAAAAGATAGAACATTTTTAATTCTGTAATTTTAGTCCATGGCATCGTAATATATGGGTAAATAGTCGTGACAAATAGAAGTTCACGTTGAAATAAGTGATCGGACTAATCTGACAGGACTAAAGTATATTGCATCCCTTTCTTATATTTCTTATGAGAAAGACATATAGTGAGATTAAATTTGTTTAGTTTATAATCAACAGAATCGGGGCCAATGTCACTTAAATACCGTGTATAATTTGTGACAACAGGTGGATGGACATCACAAACGTGATAAACCACAAGCGAACGTTCAGTATCGAGTGCCAGAAGCAGCCAGAGTCAGCGTCGTTCACGCTATCCAGCCCTGAAGACGGCAAGTACGTGTGGCGGATGTGCGTCCAGCAGCATACCTTCTACATGCGCCATCAGACTGCGCTTAGTGAAGCGCCGCATGTGCTTGATGAGCATACAACCAAGTTTCAGGTAAGAAATATCCTGGGACATTCTTCACACACGGTTATCTGATTCCAAACTAAGCAGAGCTTGTACTGTGGAAACCAGACAACTGATATACTATTTTTTTTGTAAATACATAATTATTATAGATAATTTACACCCAGACTCAGAACAAACAGACATGTTCATGCCCACAAATGTTTGTCCTGGATGAGAATAGAACCCACAACCAGCGGCACGACAGGTGGTGTCTTTACCAACTGGCCTGTCAATACCTTATTTGCATTCGTGATAAAATCCTAGGATATTCTTCACAGATTGCTATCTGATTGCAGCTTGATGTGGTTTGTAAAATACCCAACTGTCACCATATCACAATAATTATGTCGTGGGTTTAACTCCTACCAAGACATTTGTGTGCATGATTATGTCTGTTTGTCCTGCGTCTGGGTGTAATTTTTAATATGTAGAATATTTTAGAGCGTAGCGTTTTGTTGGTCGAAAAGAAGAGAACTAAACAAGAGCAGTTCCTGGGAGATCTCCACCTTACAGAATATAGCAGTTAAATAATTGTTGTGTTCCTGCGCGTGAGTAAGCTCTCCAGGGCTCATCGGGGAGGGGTTCCCCCCTCGCGGGTCGGCAACGTGCTAATGATACGCCATCGTAATCGTGCAATAGGAATTAAGTCACAAAAAATACAAAAAATAAAAAAATACCATTGCCTTTTAAAAAAAGTTAACTAATTGTACCCAGTGTCACTTGGGATAATGTATGGATTCTAACACCATACAACTAAATCTATTCAGGCATTTAAGTTGTATGGTGGAATAAAAAAACTCGCATACATACCTACATAAACGCTGAAAACATTACACTACTTTGGGCAGTCGTAGTCGTGTAACAATCCTCAAAAGTTCACTATTCCAGATCTTTCAGTAATTATGCAAGTTAACTCGCAACGCAAAAAACGTATCGCATCGCAATGTAAAAAACTCCAAATTCAATTCTTCCTAATTGGCAATAAATTCAGGCGACAAAAAAATCGGAATTCAGTTGCAATCGCGCGAAAAAAACGCTATCACGAGGGGATCTTTACAGATGCGCAGATACGCTCACGTCCGTCCGATGCGTGCGGCCAATACCGTTGCATCGCAGTTTTCGCTTAGGAAATCGTTCCGCTAGCCGGCGCACGCGCAGTGCCGAACGCATTTATCGGTTATTGTTTTAATTATATCTTCTTTAAGAAAATTGTGGCGGATTTTTTGCTCAGTGTCGTGTTTGTAAGAAAGTTTGTTTGGTTTGAAATAGTCTGCGTGTAAGGTATTTTTTTTTATTATTAATTTAGGTAATTAATATTGTAACATACCTAAGTAATGAGGTTTACTTAAATCCGCATACTACTTTTGCTTAAATTAGTAGCATAATATAAAGTAGCCTTGATAACTTTCTGAAATGTCCTCTACCTAACAATGAAAGTCCCCTCAAAATCGGTTCATCTGTTTCGGAGATTAGCCCAGACAAACACAGACAAATATTTTAATCGCGCATTTTAATTTTTGAAAACACATACATGTTTTAGACATATTTAATAACTTGCATAGATTATTTTGGCTCAAATAAACATTGTTATGAACTGTGTTCACGAAAAGCATAAGAATTTAGGATCTACACTACACAATAAATCTAAAGCAATGTCATCAAAATTCTATTATGTAGGTATATAATTAAGAAGCTATTCCCCGCGGTTACACTCGCGTTTTCGGGATAAAAAGTAGCCTATAACCTTCGGGGATAATGTAGTTTCCTATTAGTGAAAGAATTTTTCAAATCAGACCAGTAACTCGGAGATTAACGCGTTCAAACAAAAAAACGAACTCTTCTGCTTTATTATTAGTATAGATTTAATTATATCATCTAGTAAGTAATACCTGGGAAAAATACATTAGTATTCTGATGGTGTGTCTTACTTTACGATGGAATATAATGATCGAATTTATATTCATTGCCTGCTGAGGACTTACGAACTTTAGATATACTTTTTAACTTATAATTGAAATGAATTTGCCTCTTCAGTAATTTCTTAGAACCCTGCTTTCAATTTTCAGGCATCCATATCTTTCATAATCAGGCATAATTGAGAACCTCTTCAATTTTTTTAAGTCGGTTAAAAATATGCCCAGTATAATCTAAGTGAGCTATTAATCTGAATATAGGAGCACGGTCTATCGGAAAGCCGCGAGGAGCTGGACTTGGTCCCAGCAGCCCCCCCGGTACCGGCACCACTAGCAGCAGCAGCAGCGGCAGTGAGCACGTCTCGGCTGGAACCGCTGTCGCAGGCGCACCGAGCTCACTCCACCTCGTGCCTCGACCTCGCCGACCAGCATCAGCCGCAGCTGGCGCCCAGGAACAGGTGGGTTCTTACTCTTATAACCTGACTGCGAGACCTAAAAACGAGGTTTAAGTGTTTGACCAGCCCGGCTATTTTGATAGGACAATTGGCGTAGTCGGTTAAGACACCACCTATCAAACAACCATACGGCCCACACTCGTAACCTATGGCGACACCCAGAGCATAGAACATTTACTAATCCACGCCCCGGGTACCACCTGAACGTTACTGCCTTTTCCCCGCCCCTCACTTTGATTAGAGAAATAAATAAAAAAAAAAAACCTAATCTATATAGTAACATACAATAATCATGGTGTGTTGATATTTTTTGCAGCAATTTTCTTTAAAATACAACTTATGTTGAAAATTTTACAGGGGCTTGGAGTTCTAAAATCAGTTTAGACTCTAGATCTCACAAAAATAACAGATTTTACTTGTTTATTTGATTCAAATCTTGCGAACGATTTTTCAACTACTTCTCCATAATCGATTCTTATTTTTTATCATTATCTATTATTTATAGCCATGAAACTTTCAGAGCGTTACTTCCATCATACCGTCCCGCGCCAGACTACGAAACTGCGATCCAACAGAAGTACCAACAACAACGAGCCGAAGCGCAACTTGGCTACCAGAACCACTCGCACGCACACACTCACACGCAGCTGGTGAACACGAGCCAACCCCTCCTGTACGGCTCCCACCCCGACATACACCGCCACTTCCCTGACGTCACCAGGCACACCGCCCTCAAACAACTACCCGCCACCGACGATTATCCGACGGCATACGGCCTCAACTACATGGGAACCAACTACCCCTTCGCTGTCAACCCCAACGTGCAGACAGACTTGAACAAGTTCCAGTATGTTAATGTTTATAAACCACCCCCACCTTACCCGTCTAACGGTCTAGCTTCCAATTCTACCCCAGACTTAGCCGTCGCCAGTCAGGCCCTGAACTATCATAGAGGATATATCAATTCGCATGTTTCCGGCTCGAGTCCGGACTTAGTGTCGACTAGGACGGCGTTAAACAGACAGTATTTAGGGTACATCAACACTGGCAGCCATAATGTTGTCAATTACGCCAGGCCGAACATCATGCCGGGGACCCACGGCACGTACAATAACTTAGCGTCCGTTCTGGACCCTAAACCCCACATCATAATAGACCCCCATCACATATCAGATAACATACAGAAGGTGTACGACGAAAGAGGTAACATAATGTATTCTATGCCGATGCATAGGATACCGTATCAGAGGCATTTAGTGGTGCCTCAAGCTCAAATTAAGATAAACGATACTCAGGAACCTATTTACGAAAATGTGCCGCTTCCGTGGCAAAACGAACATGGCAAGATAGCCATGAGAGACCGAGCTCAGAGTCTGACCACTACGGACGAGATAGCGAGGCTCAACGAACGAAACAGTAGCCATCCGACTATTAACCAATACGGTAACACGAAACCAAATCTAAACGTGCCAAATTATCCACACGTGCCAATAAAACACGACGCTGACAGTCACTACGTAAACGCTCAAATAATTAAAGGAGTCAGGGAGTCTAGCGTGCCTAAGGAACTCAACATATCGAACCGTTCTATAAATAAACCCGAATCGGAATTTGAGAACGTAGCGTTATCGATAGATCGGTTATCGATGAAAACCGACGAGAAAGACTACGACGAGACGCCGTATCAGAGTCTATCCACCCACAAAGTGTCGAATAACAATACGATAAACAATAGTGTCGATAACGTGACGTCGATCAGCGTACCCGACGTTAGGAGTCAGTGCGCGGTTGAAATAGTCACGAACATGTCGCACAGTAGCGGGGCCGACAGTGCTCTATCCAGTTCTATCATGAACTCGACATACAGCACTAGCATCGACTTGGACAGTGCGAACACCACTAAAAACAGCGTCAGCAGTAAAGAGAAGAAGAGGAGAAGATGGGGGGTGTTCATGGGGCGGGCGGCGAAGTCTAGTGAAGTGAAAAGTGCTACGTTGGGAAGGGATCGTGCTAAGCAAGCGGCCACGGCGCCCGCCAACAAGCATCGATGGTCGACCGGCTTGCCAAAGTTCCAGCCACTGCCGCCCAGTATCACCAAAGAAACCATGGTGAGTATTAGCATTCTATATAGAAATTCTCATTATAGAAATATTTTCCTTATGACTAAATAAGAATATGTATTTTTTTTCCGGCTCGGTTCAATAAATGCAACCTTCTGAATCGGTATTAGTCTGTCTATATATTCATAAGTGCGTGTGAAGGTTTAAATGAAATAATTTTGATTGGTTACGCCCATTTCATCAACGAATTTACAATGTAATTTTAACTGCATAAAGTTCAAATTGGTTGTGGACGTCTCCAATTTGGAAGCCCCCAGTCTATTTTGTTGGCATTAATTCGCTAGTAAAATGGGTGTACAAGTGTTAGTGATTTTATCTAAAAAATAAAATATCTAGATGACTGATGATTTTATCTCGATAGACATTGCACCCTTGTGGGTAATTGCGCCTTGGTTTTCTGTCATTCACTACCGACTTTTCGGTGAAGAAAATTTCCATGAAGAAAGCATGCCCAATACGTGTTCCTATATTATAATATATCCTAGCTATACATAAAAAGTAGCCAATGTTCTTATCCATACCATAAGATATCTACATGCCAAATATATATATATAAAAGAAAGTCGTGTTAGTTACTCCACTTATAACTCAAGAACGGCTGAACCGATTTAGCTGAAAACTAGCAGGGAGGTAGTTTAGAGCCAGGAGATGGACATAGGATAGGTAGGAGTAGGTAGGGTAGGTAGGTAGGTAAGGTAGGTAGGGGTAGGTAGTGGCAGGTAGAGGTAGGTAGATAGGTAGGGGTAGGTAGGTAGGGTAGGTAGGTAAGGTAGGTAGGGGTAGGTAGTGGCAGGTAGAGGTAGATAGGAGTAGGTAGGGATAGGTTTGTAGGTCCCAGTTTTATTTTTGTTCTCAGGGCTGGACAACGTCTGCCGGGTCAGCTAGTATCTTAATAAATATTAAGATTGGTTATGCCATTGAGCTGTCAAGATGTTACAAACAAACGGCTCATACAAATAAAATAACCATATTCAATAATAACTGATTTCAAAACTAATTAACATTTCTATTTCATATTTCCTGTAATAAAATGACACCCAAATATAAATAGGTTTATTTAAAAAACATCCTTATTGTTTACATGGCTGATGACGTAGTTTTGAACAACACTGGCGCGTGGATATTTATCAACAAACCCGGTGGATGACTAATGTTATCATTGCTGACAATTGATCTCGAGTTTACATTAATTTCATTGATTGATTGTCCTTGCATATCTGTGAATTTTCAACAATATATAATTTGATTGAATAATTTGTTATTCTGTTATTGGAGCTAACAAATAATTGATACTATTTAATTTGTAATATAATTTGCACTGTTACCACCACTCACCAGGGCCGGACCGTGAGTTTAAGGGGCCCTGGACTAGTACCAACTCAGTTTTAAGTATCAACACCTGAACGTAGACTTGAATTAAATGGGTTTGATTAATCGTAGGATTCGCAGGGCTGCAAACTATACGGTCTGTTTAATTTAATCAAATTATGGATTCTTTCGCATTATCGTCTATTTTTTACTTTGACTTGACTTAGCTGAGGGCCCCTTGAATCCACGGGGCCCTGGGTTGAAGCCCAAAAAGCCATATACTGACCACTTTGACGGTAATCACTTATTTCGAAGAATTAACAAAAAAATTAACATCTATTTCAGTGCCAAATCCTAGAACGCAAGATGTCGGACGACCAGCTCTCGTTTGCGTTCGAACAGATACCCAAGGGGCGGGAAAGTGGGGGTGAATTCCGAACTGCGTTGCTTCCGCAGTACGCGCCCTTAAACGGCTTCTCCACCGAGGACCTACCCTATGAAGACAATAGAGTGCGGCTCCAGCCCACGCCCGACAACCCACATGGTTATATCAACGCTTCTCATATTACTGTGAGTACCTATGTACATTTAAGTAAATAGCTGTTCCCCGCGGTTTCCCCTTTCACGCTCTTGATCCATAGTGCGTTAGTAGGTTATGTTTAATGCCATTACAGTCTACAAGTTCTAAAATCAACCTGTATTTTAAAATAGGCATCCATTATGCCAGAAAGGAAGGGTTCTTCAATATTTAACCCGTAAGCCATGGGGCGGGAATCTAACAGTTTATTTGTAAAAAAAATATCCTCGTTGAGTTTCTTGCCTAGTTGAAGACCGACTTTTGAACCACTACTTCAGTGACTTCGACCTTCATAAATTCCTTGAGTCTTAACTGAATAAAAGACTTTGAATAGTGACTTTAATGCCAAAGTCCACTTTATAATAGCCATAAATATTAGCAACTCTTAACATCGAAAAATCATAAGTAATCAGGATTCAAATATGCCATCTCCCTCTACCACAGATGACAGTAGGCAGCACTCAGCGCTTCTACGTTGTAGCTAAAGTGGGTACGGGCAAGGTGCCCAAACTGTCGAGTGTGCCCTCAGGGGGCGGAGTGGGGGGCAGTGGGGGGGTTTGTGTTTGCGGGGGGCAGTGCGCGCTAGTATGGGAGTGCGTGTGGCAGGTGGGGGCCAGGCTGGTGGCGCTAGTGAGCCCCGACCCCGCCCCGCACTACCTGCCCCGGGATAACACCACCGGAGAGTATGGGAAGGTAACTAATATACTTATCTCTCTATTGTCTTGGCCAGTGTTTTTCAAACTGTGAGTAGCGACTCGGTAGGGGAGTCGCGAAACCTTACCTTACGGGTCGCGGGGCAAATGAAAAAAGGTACCTATTTGATTTTTTAATCAGTATAGGCCCCAAAAGTAATCATTCAAGTCGCAAATATTATGTTTGTTTATGGCTCTAGAATGGGTGTCGCTAGAATTTTTATGCTGTAAAGGGGTCGCGTACTGAAAAAGATTGAAAAACACTGGTTTAAGCTTTGTGCATTCAAAAGCTATCCTTGTTTACCACAGTGGTAGTCTATTGTTAAGATCATATGCCTATCAGGGTCTAAACTGAATAAATGAGTTTTAGTTTTAGATCCTTGAGGGCCTTTGTCCAGCAGTGGACTTCTTTCAGCTGACATGATGATGATGATTCTACCATTAATTGCCAGAACATATTTGGTTATATGGGGTATCTTTAGAATCCTTACATCATCCCGAGTGACACCAGCTATAATTAGTATACTTTTCGTAAAAGGCAGTCGTATTGTTGTGATGACGCTAAATGAGCCGTCTTACGTGGGTTACAGTTCCAGGTATCGACGAGCTCGTACAGCGCATGCGCGTGGGGCGGGTCGATGCGCGTGCGCGTGCGCATGCGGGGCGGGGGGGTGGGGGTGGGAGTGGGAGGGGGGGGAGTGGGCCGCGCGCGCGACCTGTGGCACGTGCACTACTCGCGCTGGCCGGCGCATCAGCCTGTACCTACTGACGTCGCACTCTTCCTAGGTAACTATGGCAACCTTGTCTACCTCAACAGATGTAGAGAGTAACAATATCAATGATCTCAATCTGGTCACTTTCGGTCCTCAGTTCTTGGCTTCAGTATTGATCAACTTGATCAATACTGAAGCCAAGAACTGAGGACCGAAAGTGACCAGACCATAGATCTTTTTAGATCCGATCCATTTGATTTTGTTTTATTATTATCTATATCTATACAAATAATAAAGCTGAAGAGTTTGTTTGTTTGTTTAAACGCGCTAATCTCTGGACTTCTGGAGTTAAATTTCCGATTTAAAAAATTCTTTCAGTAATGAAGCTACATTACCCGAGAAGGTTACAGGCTACTTTTTATCCCGGAACGCTATTTTCAACCTCCTTCAAAACATAAGGAGAAAGTTCTCAATTCGGCTGTATGTTTGTTCACGCATAACTTTTTTCCTTAAGAACCAATTTTAATAATTCTTTTTGCGTAGGGATCATACAGCTCCAAGGTGGTCCCATATTAATTTTACTTTCTTTGAAGAAGGTATGTTAAAAGTTAAATTACGAGATATCCGATTACGTCGTCTCCTCCTGTCGAATGAGGCAAATTATAAATCAGTCAACTAAGCTAATCGGAATATA
Organism: Tethea ocularis; assembly: GCA_963555595.1. Lineage (NCBI taxonomy): Eukaryota > Metazoa > Arthropoda > Insecta > Lepidoptera > Drepanidae > Tethea > Tethea ocularis. The sequence continues at coordinate 610,429 of OY741968.1, forward strand.
CTAACAAGCTATAAAACAAAGCTCCCAAAACTGAACAATGTTGTAGGATTCCTATCGGAAGTGAACGGGCTCCGCCTGGCGTGTGAGGCGGAGGCGGGTGTGGGGGCGGGGGGCGTGGTGGGCTCAGGGGCGGCGGCCCCCCTCGCCTTCTGCTGCGAGCACGGGGCCGCGCGCGCCGGGACTGCACTAGCCGCCGATCTGCTGCACGATATACTTGATAACAACCAGGTACTACAAATTTTACTTTTTTATGCTTGAAATAATCACTAAAATCCAGTTGTATCAAACTGAGTACAAACCACTGGACGGATCGGGCTGAAATTTGGCATACAGATGAAGTAAGCATCATACGCAAGAAAGGATTTTTGAAATAATTTGTTTGAAAATATTTTAGTGTTGTTTTCTACTCAAAATTATTTTTTTCTTTATTTGTATAAGGAATAGTTAATTACTCTTTCAGCCTATACCCTATCAAAATGATAGTAGATTCATAATGTGTTGTCTTCCAGGAGTTGGACATACCACGTACTATAAGCATGCTTCACCAGCAACGCGCAAATCTCATACAAAACGTGCACCAATACAAGTTTCTACACCAACTACTGCTGCAGTACTTGAAGCAATCCAGACTGATATGATTGTTATTATCTACTCTTCAAAGTATTTACCTTCCTGTGGAATCGGCTAGCATTGACGTTTTAAAGCTTTTTGGTTACTGATTCGACGTCAAATCCCCTTAAACACAGTTTCTCAACCTTAGTGTCTCTCTAAGAGGGGCGTTAGGAATATGAAGGGGAACATCATTCCATAAGTATTTTAAAATACAATCAAGTGTTCCAAAAATATTTTTTTCTGGTAAAAACTATATATTAAAACAAACTCAACTACGTATTAATACGTTAAATCTCATTAAACAGTTTTTCAAAGTGGGTGTCGCGCCTCTAATATAAAGAGGATTTAGGAATATGGAGGGGAACATTATCCCATCCTTTTAAAAATTAAGTTAATGCAATAGTTGACTGTTTTTCACTATATCCAGTCTGGCGTCGCTGACAATTAAAAAAAAAAGGATAATCTAGGAAAGTCGCGAAAAGTAACTCTTTTGCAGGCGAATCTTGTCCTTATTGACTTTAAAAATGTTATTATTATAATTCTTATATTTTTCTGTCAAGGTTGAAATTTAAATAACATTTAAAAATAATAAAAACGTAACGGAAACTACTTGTTATAAACAAAAGCCATATGACAACAAAATTGTTGGGCCAAATACGGACAGCGACGCCAGACAGGATATCTGATTCTTCAATTGACAGTAGCGCTATATTTCTAATAATATGAAATTAGAACACTTTTGTTATTTAGCGATTGAAAAATTGAGTGGGTAATGAAACGATTTTAATAAATGTTAATTAAAATAATATATTGAGGGGTCGAAAATATAAATGTTTTTTTAGAGGGGGCTTTAAAGGTTGAGAAACGATGACCTAGAATATATTGATCTCCGATCAAAGTAAAATAAATTCACAAAATAATGTATTTATTATCTATGCTAACATATAATTTCTTTGTTCGAAGTTATTGATGCTGATTTTTAATGCTAGTCATTTGTTCAACTTGACTGCGTCATGAAATAAGCGGAATACTTACTCAATTACTAAAAATATTTTATTAAAAACATAGAGGAATAATTAATGATTCAATTATGTGTGTGTGTAATCCCTGTGTCACTTGTGTGTATGAAAAGTGATGAAATAATGAGATTTTAATGATTTATTGACTGAGATGACGTAATTTTCCACCTTCATCTAGTGATTTTTGTATTATAATTATATATTTATTGATTTATATTCAATATACTAAACTGTATTATAAATGAAATTAAATTGCATGAATTTGATTATTTTAAAATGTATAAAATGCATATGAAGTATTAATTGTAGCTCTTTAGGTCGAGGGCTACAAGAATCGTGCCTTTACTGTAAAAACTTGTATTATTTATGATGTAACTTTTTAAGTTGTATTTTTCTTATGGTTTTTATAGTTGTTAAGTGAGAATTTTGTGCCTTAAATCGGAGATTATTCGCGATCTGATGATACTGTCGTGTGCCTTTGTAGTTTTTAATATTAATGTATGTTTACCAAGTTTATAAAGCTCATTTTTTAACTTATAATAAATATTGTCAGTAACTCTATTGCTAACCGGCTCGTCCATAGTATCAAACACTTCAAAATAACAGATTTTAAGAATTTAACCATTCACAACGTAAGCCGCAAGATAAGACATAACTAGGAAAATGGATAGTTACAAAACAGTTTCTTCATACGGAGATAGCGCATTCTCAACACGAGCATTTTAAATTATGTAATTTGAATGCGTCGTTGATTCCTGCATGCCTGTATTTGCATGTAGTTGCGTGTATTGTCTTCAGTTTTGAATAATAGAAAAAGGTTCTAACAAAATTATGAAATTATGGTTTTAAAGAAATCTCGTATTTTTTAGCTGGTGCAGTTAATGTGTTCATAACAATTTATGTATTTTGTACCTATATCTAGTCGAATGGCAGCTCCATATTATATTAACGTATTTTTTTAAGTTAATGAAAATTGCTCTGTTCTTGTTTTGAATGCACAAAATATTGAACACTAATCAATTGTGAGTTATTTAAACTAATAATGTGATTTATAGTTTTTTTTGTATATTTCTGTATATTTTATGAATTTATCATTTAAACCAGTATTGATATTTTTTACTTGTGAATATTATCATGGCATTGCCTGTTTTTGTATAAAATGAGTATATTTTCAAACCTTGTGATGTACTGACAATAAAATTTAATACAAAACAACTTTGGTTTTAAAACTATTTTCCCACATGCCACGGACAAAATAAAAGACGAAAATACAGTCTATCAATTATATTCTGGTAAAAAAATTATACAATAACCTATTGCTTAACTAATAACGAACACTAACGTTAAGGGGGCTGGTAGTAGGGCCGAGGGGGTGGACCGGGGGGCGGCGGGCCCCGCCCGGGGAGTGGTGGGAAGTAGTTCGGGGGAGGAACGTTAACCGGAGGGAACCTCGTCGGCGGGCCAGGGGGAGGCTCGCTATATACCATCGGCGGGGGCCCCGACGTCATTGGTAACCTAGGAGGAGGTGGAATATTTGGCGGCGGCGCTGAATACACCGAATAAGCAGGTATCCCTGGATACGGCGGGTAACTATACCTTAAAGGTTCCATCTTTGGCGGTTCAATTTTAATATCGGCACCGTTTTTGATCGGCGTGACGATAGGTTTAGTCACGACAGCGGCGATAGGTGACACGGAAGCGGGCGGAGTAATGGAGGGGGGCTTCTTGTCGTTTTTTGGAGCCTTGGTAGCTGACGGTGGGAGCGGTGAGTCGCCGCCTGATGATTGTGGCTGCGGCGAGTATAGGTCTAGTACCTGGAAGACAATAATTATGTGAAATGCATGGATATTTAAGTAGGTTTCATTAATGTTTTGTTAGTAAAATTTATATTCTCGCCCTACTTGAAGAACCCTATACTGTAGTATAAACGGCTAAATATATACCCACACACACACACACACACATTAAATTGTTAGCTTTTTTTAATTTAAGATAATAATTGCATAAGTGTCCCGCAGCAGTGGCAGTGCCTAACAGCCAATTCGCTTCTAGACTGTGTGGTCAGGTCACCTTTGACCTCACCATCATTTACTACAGTGGGATTGTATTCATATTAAATCAAGTACAGTATGACACAACTTAGATGTAGCATCGGCAAATCGTTTTCGTACACTTCAATTCCAATTTACACAACTAATAAAAATCATTCATTATCGCGCCATTCAACGTTCAACAAGATCATTTTCGCCGATCATTTTTTAACACATGAGTAATGTTGTAGGCGCACCCTTTTCGAGAACGATCGATTTTCCGAATTTTGCTGATGCTTCATCTAAGTTGTGTCATACTATACCTGGTTGACCGAGATTTGCAAATTTTTTTTTAAAACAACGTTTTCTAAAAATTAAACCTAGCTAGATCGATTTATCTCCCCTGAAACCCTCCGCATACTAAATTTCATGAAAATGGTTAGAGCCGTTTCTGAGATTCAGATTATATATATATACAAGAATAGGGTAGTTGACACTGTCAAAAATAAATGACCCAATACTAACCAATGCATAAAACATCTAAAAACATGTGGAAACAACAAATATGTTGTACATTTAATGCCTTTTATGATTTTTAATTACCAGTGGAACCACTAAGAGTAGATGATTTGATGCTGTGAAACTATGATGTCATAATGTAATATTTCATACAAAATTCCTTATAAACTATTGTTTTGACATTTATTAAAAAGAGCTGATTTGATGTGTCAGTCAACTACCCTATTGCTCGTTTAGAGGTATTAGATAGATAGATACAGTACAAATATCATTTACCAAATAGTTTATAAAACATACCTGATGACAAATATCTTCAAGCAGTTCCATGGTGATGTCTTCCACAAACATGTCCCACCATGCAGTGTGCTTTGGAACTCGTCCGTTCCAGTCCACCACCTCAAACTTGCTGAGCTTTCCCGCAAGGAACATGAGCGCTACTGCAATCACTTCAGGTTCCCATTGCAGGCACAAAGTTGTACATAAACTGTTGATAGTAGAAATATTATTACTTCTGCAGAGATCTGTGTCAGATGGCAACAAGGCATAATTCGTTAGTCAGTTGAGGTTATTCAGAGCCACAAGGTTCCTAAATCAAATGGCTCATATTTTTCAATATCAAAAATAACAGTTTTTTTTTAAATCATACAGATAATATGCAATATTACATTATGGACTACTATTTAGAGGTGTGTAACTCAGCTCTGAACCAGCTCAATGAATCAGATCACACAGGTTTAAGTCATTGAGCTATAGCTCAACCAAATTACTAGCTCATGGCTCCATCCAGCTCCTATTGTATCTGTGACATCCTCCACAGATTTATCTTGTGATTTTAATCTATGTGAGGTTCAGTCAAGAATGTTTTTGAGCAAGCAAGTATTCACACAAACAAACTCTTCAGCTTTATTATTAGTATAGATTTAGGTATATTTTTTGAACTATCATGATACTCAAAACCTTTACAGTTAGATGTCACACACAACTACACCAAGTTAAACCTTTTGCCTGTCTAAAGGATAATAATATAATGTTATAAAACTAACCTGTCATTCACAAAAGTCCAGGCCATCTGCACCATCTTCTGGAGCTTAGCTTTGTCGCCTTTCAAGCATTTCGCATACTTCAACAAGTATCCATAAGGGTGCTCCACTTGCAAATCAAACTTGATCGTCTGCAGCAAGATTCTCTCCAGGGTCATCACTTCCTCCTTTGGATCCTCACCGAAAGTCGCGAATTTTAGCTCAGTCAATAACGATTTTGCAACTTTTATTATATCCTTACACTTTTTAGGCGTCTCCTCTACTTTTCCCGCCAAGAACAAGCAGCAGCACGCAGTAATATACCTCGGGAATGTTCTGAACGAGTGGAACATGTAGAAACGATGGAAATAAACAACACCAGTTGCAACTGTGTTATAACCTAAGTCCATCTTCGATCCAGTGTCGATGATAAACCTCGCACCCTCCTTTCTGTAGCGATTTTCTGTTTCAACGGCGATGCCATCGCGAAAAGACGGAGTATTCTGTAGATCTTTCTTATCGTAGTACCAATGAGGCATTATTGAAGCTTTATTTTTAACGAAAATAATATCAATAGACCGTCTCAATAACCTCCATAGATACCCATTTCTAATTTTCTAACTGACACCTATAACACCAATAATCTGAGATGTCACAACTCCAAGTAATATTGGTAGAAAAGTGCTATCATCCTCTTTTGATCGCATTATATTATAGTGACATGTTTGACGTTTTGATGATTATTGCCATAAATAATAAAACATTCAATTGAATGAGGTGCGTGCGGTCACTGCTAATTTTATAATGCACTAAACCAGTATACAGGGTGGAATTTTGTAATGCCACCTGGAGGGGAAGTACTCTTAATACTTTAGATAGAAAATTTTACTCAAAGGAAACATTCCTTTATTTTTGAAAAGAAAAAAAACGGCATTAAAGATTTTTAAAAATTCGCTTGCCGCACACGGTAATCGAACCGACTAAAATCTGTAAAAGTTGCACCGTGTACTTTTATTGCATTGATTGTTAGGGTCAATAAGGATGAAATCTCTTTAACAAACTTCATAAATTGAATTACATGAAAACAATGAAATTTTAAATTAATTTAATTATGTACAAAAATTTAAACTAACTAATTAATTGCTCGAAATGGGCTCCATTTTCTTGTATACACAAATTTATTCTTCTAACGAATTCATTTCTAGTTACCTTCAATAACGTATTGTGGTGAATGTTATAAATCGTATTCTGAACTTCAACTCTCAACTCGTTTATATTCTCATAACATTTAGTGTAAATTTGATTTTTTACATATCCCCACAAAAAAAAATCTAAAGGGGTGAGATCTGGTGATCTCGCAGGCCATCTGATTGTGCCGTTTGTACCAATCCAGGTATTAAAATGGTTATTAATGTAGGCAGTAGTGATTCTGCTGTTATGGGCTGGAGCACCATCTTGCTGTAGAATTATTTGGTTTCGCTCTTCCTCGGGGAAACCATTTAACTCGTTTCTTAATAAATCGAGTATTTCTAAATACTTCACAGTGTTTAAGTGACCTTCGTATACATGGACTAACACAACCATATTTCTCATAATTCCGCACCAAACGTTGAAAGAAAATCTTACTTGACTGTTAGTTTCATGAACACGAAGAGGATTCACTCTAGACCAATAGTGATTATTGCGGCGATTGTACATGCCGTTATTGCTGAAGTTGGTTTCGTCAGACCATACAATGTTACTCAAAAAATTAGGGTTACGGTCAATTTCTCTCAGCATGTTTTGACAAAATTGTAGTCGTCTCTCACAATCCCCAGGATGCAATTTTTGTACCAACCGACCATCACGATAACATCTAAACTTATACTTTTTCAGCGCTTTAAGTATGCGAGTGTGGGTTGTTCCAATTACTTCGGCAGCATCTCTGCTTGAAGCCTTCGGAAATGCTTCGAAGTATGTTAAAATATTTAATTCAAAATCAAAGTTGTTTTGTTGAAGAGGGTGCCGTCGCTTTTTGAAACTTCCAGTGTTCTTTAAATTATCTATCATTCTTTTCAGTACAAATCGAGTTGGTGTCTGACGGTCTCGATATCTCTCTCCATACCACCGCAGAGCACGATTCACATCTTTATTATTTAAAAAATAAGCTTCCATTAAATCAAATTGCTCTTGATAAGCCATTTTTACCGTGAAACAATTATGAAATGATTTGTAAAAACAATCAAATGTGAATAACAGATGAAAATCTATTTTCAAATGTAACATTCCATATTTAAACTACGTCATACACGCAGTTATGTCACATCTAAGAAAGGAGTCTGCATTACAAACACGTGCAAATTGCAATCGTCTTATCTAAATAGTAATTCGTCATTTCGATGGATAAATGACGTCAATGATAATAATTAATGAATAACATAAGTACACAGATAGATCTTTGAGTAAAAGTGCTTTAACTTGACCGATTGAATTAATAATTTAAGATTTCATTGTTTTCCATTCATTTAACTTCTGAAAATGGAGCTCATTTCGAGCAATTAATTAGTTAGTTTAAATTTTTGTACATAATTAAATTAATTTAAAATTTAATTGTTTTCATGTAATTCAATTTATGACGTTTGTTAAAGAGATTTCATCCTTATTGACCCTAACAATCAATGCAATAGAAGTACACGGTGCAACTTTTACAGATTTTAGTCGGTTCGATTACCGTGTGCGGCAAGCGAATTTTTAAAAATCTTTAATGCCGTTTTTTTTCTTTTCAAAAATAAAGGAATGTTTCCTTTGAGCAAAATTTTCTATCTAAAGTATTAAGAGTACTTCCCCTCCAGGTGGCATTACAAAATTCCACCCTGTATATAATGTACTCTTTGCACTAAACTTACAGAAACTATATGTAAAACTGCAAAATTGCTTTCTGTCCTAATTTATTTTAGACTAACATTCGTCTCAAAATCAAAAATCAAAATCAAAACTCATTTATTCAGTTTAGGCCCTATTAAGGCACTTAAGGATGTCAAAAGTTACAGTTTTACAATAGACTCTACTACCGGTTCGGAATACACTTGAACTGAGAAGACTCCGGCAAGAAACTCAGCAAGGCTTCTTTTTTTTGGTGGATCTTTTGTGCTGGTCTCACGGTAATACCTACTTGCGTTCCTGAGGACTATATTTTTTTCCAGTGTCTGGGTCACGTAATCTTCGTAACTTTCACAAACTACTTAGAGATGCTACGCAGTAACTTTAAAAAAAATCACAAACATTAAGCTATTAGACAAATTATTGTAAATTACTGCAAAAAGAGCCCGTAATTACCCTTCTTTTTTATACTAAATCGATAGATTTCGGGCAAAGCAATATAATACAACATTAAATTTACAGCTATATATATTGATTTAAGAATTATTGTTGTTTGAACATAGCGTATGCGCAAGTACAAAAGGCCATCAACTATTGGTAGGTAATGCTCGCTGTAACTAAATATTATTTTTCAATGTTTAGAATTCAATAATAAAGTTACCTACTTGGCATTTCGTGTGTTGCGATTGCTCATTGCCTCAAAAACATTCAATGATTTCTTTTTTGCCCCTTAGTTTACCTCTCAAAAAAAAATGTGAGTGGCGTCAGTTTCGAAGAGGTGCTGTTTATGTTTATCTATTTAGAGGTTCGGAAGTCTAATAAAAATAGAACGAATTAAATTACCACTTATAAGTGGTATTTTAAAAACTCGTTTCTCTGTTTACGACTAATAATATTCATTATATAAATCATTGCTTTCATGAGCACAACAACAATTATCTTATCGTAATTTTTATAATCATTTTCGGCTGAGATTCTTGCGGAATGACGGGTATTCTATTCCGAACAAACGTTTTTGTTTTAGTAGGAAATATTATATTAATCTTTTCTATGTTCCTTGAAGAGGTCAGCAAGCCAAGATATTCCCAATAATACTTATTATTTACTTTTATTATCACAGCTTTCCATCAAAAAAAATCTGGCCTTATTCTTACATCATAAAGCCCTTTGTGCAAATTTTAGCTTTTTAGGTCCAGGGATTTGGGCAAGGAATCGGCGAGGTAGTTTTTATTTCTTATTTGATTTGAACCCATACTTATTTAATAAAAAAAAAACGTAGACCAATCGATAGGACCGTTATAAACATTCGAAGGCAGCAAGGTCGACAGTGTAGGTCGATACTTATTTTATCGATAAAGTTTGATACGTAATAACCGAGCCGATTCATAACAAAATGAAAGGCCGCGCTCCTTATCTCACTTGCTAATGTACTACTAAGTAAATACAACGACACAATTATAATGAGACTACGTCAGTCAGTAACAATATGGCGCTTAATACCGGTGCTAGTTTAGTGAGGTTGAATAATTTACGACGAGCCGCCAGAGTGAGTTGTTAATATAAATATACCTATATTTATAATACATATTAGACAATTTCACTATTTGATAAATAATTAATACGGGGATCACTTAAATTCACGATTTATAGTATTTTCAATATCATGTTTATTTCGTAATTTAGCTTAATTAAATATGAACCTTATATCTATAACGATAAGTAAGTGTTTCAACTTTTGTGAAAACAGTGATTTCATTGTGATCACGATACAGTGGTATGATATCATTTTATCGTCTTCCAGCTCCTTACTACTCACACGAGACCTGAAGCTATACAACATGGTAGTAAACCAGCGGATTTCCCTGGAGCGAGAGCCCCCTACGTAACAGAAATGAAGTTTTTAAACGAAAACAGTTATGACCCCATCCCTATATATCGAGTGTTGGACAACAATGGTGAAATTATCGATAGTAGGGAAGACCCAAACATCGAGACCGAGACATTAGTTAATATGTACAAAACTATGGTCCAACTTACACAGATGGATAAGATTTTGTACGAGTCTCAGAGGTAACTATTACTGACTTGGTTTTTTTAAAACCTTAGACGAACAGACAAAGTCTGACCAATGTAACTTTTTTTCAGACAAGGCCGTATATCATTCTATATGACCAACTATGGTGAGGAGGGTATCCACGTCGGCAGTGCGGCAGCCTTGTCTCCTCGTGACCTAGTCTTCGCCCAGTACAGAGAAGTAGGAGTATTCTTATACCGGGGCGTCACTGTATCGGATCTCGTGAACCAATGCTATGGGAACTGTGAGGACCCTGGCAAAGGGAGGCAGATGCCGGTACATTATGGCAGTAAACAGCATAACCTTGTCACTATCTCAAGTCCTTTAGGTGAGTTTGCAAACCTACTCAATGAACGCGCACAATAACACACACACACTGAACTCCGCAGACCAAAGAGAATATAAACACTACGTTCTACCGCAGACGTTTGCCTCGCCGACCGCCAGACAGAAAGTAATATGGCTGAAGTAAGCACATAAAGCCTAAAAGGGTATTGGTTCTAGCAGCAGGAGCAATCGATTAATTTTCATTTATAGGTGGTAGCCAGACTGGCTCAAACAGGTTTTCTCAAGGTATTTTTCAAGCTGAAGCTCTTGTAAATTTCTAATTCACGAACTTCGCTATGGCATTCGACGTCACTACCACTGAACTATAGAAGCTTAGATGAAGAATTTCAAAACTATTTACTTTATAACTTATAATTTGATATTTCCTTAGCTACCCAGATGCCACAAGCTGTGGGTGCTGCATACGCATTCAAACGTGTACCAAACAACGATAGATGTGTGATCTGCTATTTTGGTGATGGTGCTGCTTCTGAAGGCGACGCTCACGCTGCATTCAATTTCGCTGCTACCCTGGAGTGTCCTGTGATAATGCTATGGTAATCAGTAATTTTAGGAATTTTGCTATTGGTCTCTTTATTTTCTGTCCATAAATACTAACTTAAGCTAATTTCCATGATCACAGCAGAAACAATGGCTACGCAATTTCAACGCCAACGAATGAGCAGTATCGTGGTGATGGTATCGCAGCCCGAGGTCCAGCGCTGGGCTTGCAGACTTTGCGAGTGGATGGCACTGACACGCTCGCTGTGTACAACGCCGTGAAGAAAGCTAGAACCATCGCTGTGGAAAGCAACAAACCAGTGCTTCTTGAAGCTATGTCGTATAGGTAACCAGAAAATGTTTATAACATTCAAATTAGTAAAGAAAAAAAAATCAGTATATTGATAGTATCTATATATACATATAGCTATATGATATGATTTTATGGTGCTTTTATTTAAATTTTCAGAGTTGGCCATCATTCTACATCTGATGACAGCAGTGCATATAGATCTATGGAAGAAATTGAGAAATGGACGAAAGATGAGAGTCCTTTGCAAAAGTTTAAACTTTACCTTGAACAGAAAGGTTTATGGGATGGCGAAACTGAAAAGACGATGTTAAAAGAAGCAAGAGATACTGTTGTAAGAACAATGCAAGAAGCAGAGAAAAAGAAAAAGCCTCACTGGAAAGAAATGTTAGAAGACGTATACTACGATATGCCACCGCGAATTCAGTATGTTTTTGATGAACCTCAAATTCAGTTGCTACTTTTCCGTTTTCTGAGCATTATTATAATTTAAATGTTTGTTCCAGAAAACAAATGCAGCAAATGGAAGAACATTTGAAGAAATATCCCGAACATTATCCACTTAATCAACATCAAACTGAATAAATAAAGGATTTATTAGAAAATTGTTCTCAGTAACTAAATAAATTAAAGTTGTTGGTCTTTTTTTTTATTGAATGATTTATTTTATTTTATCGATAAGTTAAAATGTTAGGTTAGGTTAGTGTAATGTGCCGGAATCACTAAACTGTTGTAGGAACGTTAGTAGAATCGCTAGAGTAAAATTGTTCTGTGCGTTAGTTCTCTTGGTAGTTTGTGGTTATAGGTCTAGGTAGAGTAGCTGAACATCATCCTGATCATCCTTTACAAAAAAAGCTGCAAACATATCCATGTTAAGGAAAGATTAATTATTATACAAGTGCTTTGTAAATAAACCGTCTATTTTTAATACATACATCATGCATACATCCTACATCATGGATAGTTTATCAGTATATATTGTAGTCTTTGTAGTTTATTTGCTGACCGTACAATAAAAAAGTGCGTCACGTCAACTCTTATTTAATAATTCCCTATATTTGCTTGTTTAGTCGGTAAGAAAGATGTAATTTAAAATATTTGGTTATTTTAATAGATCCTAAATATTTTTTCCATAATATCCTCATAAAACATTTTTTCAATCCATTTTACTTTCTTAAAGTTTTTTATGAAAGTAAAATGGAATGGCTTTTTGACAATTGTCTGTCTGTGTCAAATTGATAAAAGTTAAAGAATTTGCTAGTTAATTTGCATGAAATGATTTCTGTCCTCTTTACACGTTTAAATAGTATATATTTACATCTCACTTTATTCTGTTCACATTCCAATTCCATACCGTACTCCAGCTCGTCTATCACTCGCTCGCTCGTTCGTTCATCATGAAAATGTATGTTGATCTAAAAGTTTACTGAAAGTGCATGTTGTAAATTGTATGTTATTTATTGAAATTGTGAGCTTTTTGGGTTTAAACTAAACAAAACGAAATGTCTCGAGTTATTCGTACGGATGTCACTGCTGTAAAGTTCTTTAAAAACTTTGTTATGGCCGGTGAGTTTCATAGGTTATACAGTTTCTCTGAAACAACATTAGATCCTGACATTCTTATCTATATAAACCTCCTTTTGTTAATTACTAGGCATCGGAAGCTCAATCCATATATTTGAGAAAGAGAGTGGAAGATTAGTGCAAAGAATAAGTTGTTTATATGGGCAGAAGATCTATGGAATTCAACCCCTGAAATCTGATGGATTTTTTTTTATTTTTGGCGGTAAACAGTTTACTGTTATAACCTTAGCAGGAGCTGATGGAAGTGATATTTTATTTGAAAGGTTAATTATTCCTATTATATGTGACGATTGGCTGCATTCTGCAATCTGGCTTGACAATGAAAATGTTGCAATATTAACTGCTCATAATGTGGTGCAGGTAAGACCTTGCTCTATTACAAATAGGTTTCATTATACCCTTCTAGGCTTTGTGTACTTACTACCTTTGGCCACATTAATACTAACTGTGTAATTGTGGTCAAACACTTTCTATCCAGAATTATAATCATCATGTCAACTGAAAGATGTCCACTGCTTGACAGAGCCCCGCCCACTAAGGATCTCCACAATGGCCGGTCTTGCGCTACCCGCATCCAGTAGTTTCCCACAACCCTCACAAGATTGTGGGTCCACCTTGTGTCAATTATCGAGAACTAGGTTACTTTTTATTCCATTATCATACAATGTCTTTTTGTCAGCTTATTTACAATTTGCTGTTCTCCACAGTTTCACTTGTGTTCCCAAAAGTACCTTCAGGGATAATGTAGCTTCCCTTGTTTGTTCCCCATTAGTGAAAGAATAGAATCCGATCGATCCAGAGATTAGCACATTCAAACAAATAAACAAACTGTTCAGCTTTATTATTAATATATAGATAGATACTTATTTTAGCAATGCTTCAGAAAAATAATGAATCTAAGGAGTTATTTGATAGATAAGGTATATTTTTTATGTGCAGAAATGGAACACATCAACTCAATCACTCGAATCTCAGTTCCTCAGCAAGGATAACTCTATCCTGTACAGTGGGCTGCTGGTGCCACTAGCCAATGATGTGCTAGTATTAGCTGGTACAGTGTTCTCTGAAGTTATTATACATAGATGTGGGGATGACGGGCCATTGCATCATATGAAAGGACATAGGGTAAGTGTCAAGGTTTATCTGTGACCTTTGGTTTGGCCAAGGATAGAGAAATCAAAATAATTTCATACAACAAAACAAAGCAAAAGCAAAGCTTCTTAACTCTTGTTTGCAAGGAGATAATGTAGGATCAAAGACAATCATATGTAAGCTTAGGTTGGGTAACATCTCTCTAATTTAGTATTAATTCCACTGGCTATACATTTTAACATTTTATATTTAGTAGTAACTGAGTTGTTAATTAAAGTAAGTAGTAACATAATGGTGTCGATTCTGTTGTTTACGAACTTAACTAATATTAGACAAGTCACCTCTCTTTCATGTTAACCTTATTGAAAAAAGACAGAACATTTTTAATGCTGTCAGTTTAATCCCTGCCGTCGTAATGTACGGGTAAATAGTCGTGACCAATAAAGATCGCGCTTAAATTCACGTCGAAATATGTGATCGGATTAAACTGACAGGACTAAAATATCTTGCATCCCTTTCTTATATTTACTATTATTCATTCTGTGTTTGAGTTCTCACATGGTTGGACGCATATTATCTTGTTCTCAGTCTCATTTAAGTGACCGCACGGCAATTTGTTTCTTTTCGTTATTACGATTCGGGTGTTATTTCCGTATAAGTAACCGTGAGCATTTATTCTGCGCGTATGAAAGGGCGAATCCTCTATCTTACTTAAACTAAGTGTTCGTAAACTCTCGTGAGATCTCGGTGCATAACATTGGATGTGTGTAAGGGACAACGCAAGCATCGCTTTAGCTGCCGATAGTTGCAGCCACCTACGACGCTCCGACGTGCCGCCCGCCCCGCTACCCGCTACCCGCTACAACCGCCTACCGTAGCCGTAACCGATAGCTAGCTACGATTATTAAAGTGTTGTTTGTTACGAAAATCAATCAATCAAATCAATAGTAATTATCACTACGGACAATGAGTGTTGCAAGAAGCCCGCCTCTTACAGGATCACAACCTGATTTGTCTAAGCTCGCAGATGATTCTCCCTATAATATTACCCAGAGGAAAAGAAAAGTTCCGGAATGTCACCGCGATTTTCAAGAAATGTTCCTTGAGTTTCAAAAAAGCATTACACTATCTATAAACTCATCACTTGATAATCAAAATGAAAATATAAAAAGTAGTCTGAATGCTTTACGAGAAGATCTGAGCGAGTTTAAACTGCAAATGCAAGATATCAAACTTACCACCCAGAAATTGTCTGATGAACAATCCACGATCAAAAACGATATTTGTTCGTTGAAGTCTAGTAGCGAACAAAATAACCATAAAGTAGCTTCCATGGCTAAAGATATCGTTGACTTACAATCTACTGTTAGCGGGTTATCTCAACGGCTACAAATCAAGGAACAGCAGGGTAGACTAAATAATCTAGAAATATCCGGATTGCCTTCGTTGAAGGGTGAAAACTTAATAAATGTCGTTCATAATATTGCTAAGAAGATAGGTTTTCCACTTACATCATCAGATATCGATTACGTGCATCGTGTTCGACGTTTTGCATCAAAAGGCGACAGTCACCCGGCTGATGCTGGCAGTGAAACTAACGTGTTGTCTCATGACTCATCGGCTATCCCCAATATCATCGTTGTATTCACACAAAGAAAACGTAAATCCGATATGTTAGCAGCTGTACGGGCACGACGTGGGATAACTACGGTGGACGCAGGCCTGGATGGCCCATCTAGGCCTATCTTTATTAGCGATCACCTAACACCTCCAAACAAATTATTATATAGGCAAGTACGGCTACTCGCCAGAGAAAAAAGCTACAAGTATGTTTGGTTGTCAGACTGCAAGATATTTGTACGTAAGAGTGACACGTCTAAAGTATTAATCATGTCTAGCGAGGCCGATCTTATTAAAATTAAATGACTATTGACAGTACAATTTTATAAAATTAACATAACATGTAGTTTAATCACATCCTTAGCACATAATTACAAATTAACACTGTACTTTAATTCGTTTAATACTTCTTGTTTTATACGGTATAATATACGTAATTTGCATCTGTTGTTACTTTTTTATGTTGGTGGAACCTTTTTTAATAATATTTTTAAAATTCGATAATAATAACTTTTCTATCTACTATCAAAACGTGAGGGGTTTACGCACTAAATCACAATCCTTTTTAAAGTCAGTTTTATGTAATAATTATGATGCAATATGCATTACCGAAACATGGCTAAATAATAACTTTTATGACTCAGAATTCATTGACAACCGGTATGAGTTATATCGATGCGATCGTTGTATGGCGGCAAGTGGCTACGAAAGGGGCGGTGGAGTGATGATTGGAGTACGCCGCGATCTTTGTCCGCGGTCCCGTGCCGACATGTGTGCGCCTCCGCCAGCCGAGGAGATATGGGTATCGGTGCCACTGCGCACGATCGCCGCACCCGCCACCTCCCGGCCAAACGTAAACGCGCCCCGCTACTTACACTTAATATCTACCTATATACGGCATGGTAACAATCATGAATCATTATTAACATCTTTTTATGACAGAGTGAGCGATTTTATTACATGTTATCCTAACGATGTTTTTCTTATATTGGGTGACTTTAACATAACAAATGCTACTTGGTCTTTCAATATGAACACTAACTCCATGGATATACAAACAAATAATGATAACTTTGCGTGCTTAACTTCAGATTTCATGTGTTTATCTACGGTACAACAATACAATAATCAATTTAACACAAACGGCCGACTTTTGGATTTAATATTCAGTAATGAATACTGTCAAGTCTCTTCATGTGAACACCCATTAGTACCACAAGATCCCCATCACAAACCTTTGGAAATTGACATTAAATTAAGCTTCCCCATACCACTAAAAACTGCAAATAATAAGAAAAAACTATTTTACAAGGCAGATTTTGTCTCCATCAAAGAGGCATTTAAATCTTTTGACTGGGAAAACATTTTTAGTGCTATGGCTGACGTAGAATCTAAGACTAACTATTTTTATGATGTTCTTAACAGTCTCATAGATAAACATGTACCTACATACAATCTTAGAGCCAAATGTAAATATCCCCCTTGGTACACCAAACCTTTAATAAAACTTTCAAAAGAAAAATGTAAATTTCATAGAAAATGGAAACAATATGGAAACATAAGTGATTATCATACTTTTTCAACGTTGAGAAAACGCCTCAAGAAAATGGAGCAAGACTGCCACAACAAATTTATAGTTTTCTCTGAGAACAGAATTTTCGAACATCCCAAATTCTTCTGGTCTTTTGTGAAGTCAAAAAATGCAACTAAAGATATTCCAGAAAAAATGTTATACGATGGTAAGATTATTTCTAGTGGTAATGAGATTTGCGATGCGTTTAATCAATATTTTCACTCTGTTTTTGAATCCAATGGTCAAAATATTCCTCTTAATCCTGTCAATCATAATCTTCCCTCAGTTTTGGATATAAACACTGCTAATATTTATTATGATCTCGTTTTTAACGAACTAAAACACGTAAACATTAACAAGGGTGCGGGGTCCGATGATATTCATCCTATACTTATTTCCAACTGCGCAAAGGAACTCGCTGTACCCGTCACTTTAATTTTTCGCAACTCCATTGAAACTGGCGTGTTTCCAGGCAAATGGAAAAAGTCTTTAATCACCCCCATTCCTAAAAATAATAAAAGAGATACCATCAGTGAGTATAGACCAATTTCTAAGTTGTGTGTCTTAGGGAAAGTATTAGAGAAAATAGTAACATCACAGATTTCGCTCTCCGTTCGTAACTATATATCCATACACCAACACGGTTTCCTTAAGCACCGTAGTGTAGATAGTAACATGGCTATATTTACAGATTACCTGTCAAGGGCTATGGATGATAATCTACAGGTAGATGTCGTGTACACTGATTTTTCCAAAGCCTTCGATAAACTTAATCATGATTTGCTTATCAAGAAGTTATCGGAGGCTGGAGTGCATGGCAGTCTATTGAGATGGATTAAATCTTACATTAGTAACAGAAGTCAAGCTGTTTGTGTTAAAGGTTACTCTTCACAATTCTTACCAGTACCATCAGGTGTTCCGCAGGGTTCCCATCTAGGCCCATTATTATTTTCATTTTACATAAATGACATAGGACTTAAAATTAAAAACACTAATCACCTTCTTTACGCTGATGATACAAAAATATTTACATCTGTTAAATCTATTGATGATTGTATTAAGCTACAAAAAGATTTAAATGAATTATGCCATTATTGTGTGACCAATCAATTGTTCCTGAACATTGATAAATGCAACATTATATCTTACTCGCGCAAATTAAGTAATATTATTTTCGATTACAATATAAATGGCATAACCCTTAATAGAGTTACTAACATCAGAGATCTAGGCATAATAATGGACTCAAAACTTTCGTTTAATCTTCATATTGATCATATGTTGAGTAAAGCATTTAGTAGATTAGGTTTCATCCTTAGAATAAGTAAGCCATTTAGTAAAATTATTACGCTTAAAATCCTATATTTCGCATTTGTTCGCTCAATCCTAGATTTCTGCAGTACTGTATGGAATCCCTGCTACCAAATACATATCAATAGAATAGAAAAAGTACAAAAAAAATTTCTGAAATCCCTTAACTTTCGCAACAATACTACTGATGACTCTTATAGCCACTCATTGAAAAGATACAAACTACTTTCACTTTCTAATAGACGTAAGATGTATGACATTGTTTTCCTTTACAAAATTTTAAATAATTTAATTGACTCTCCTACGCTCCTCTCTAAAATACCCTTTGTAGCTCGTGCTCGTCTTCCTGTGCGCTCCTCACGTTCACCTCCACTCTTTGTCTCACCGAATTTACGTAAAAATTATACACGAAACTCTTCTTTTATTTTTCGTTCCACTAACATATACAACCAAGAATTTACCAAGTTAGATCTTTTTAACTTATCAATCAACTTAATTAAGCAAAAATTAACGTGTGAATTAGGATTTTTTTCTTCTAAATAACTGTCACCACTGTCTGTTATTGTTAGGTAAGGTTAATTATAATCATCATATTATTTTTTATTGTTATCTCTTACTCTCTTTTTCAAAAAATTTCCTCCCATGTAACTCAGTTTTATTGTTGTCATTTTATAACTTTTTGTCGGCACTATAGGTCTATTCTAAGATAATATCTTGTACCCAATATTTACTATTTTTCATGTATATTGACTGTTTGTTTTTGCCAAAATAAATTAAAAAAAAAAAAAAAAGAAAGAGATATAGTGAGATTAAATTTATTTAGTTCGTAAACAACAGAATCGGCACCAATATAACCATTTTGACAGCACATATAAATCCATGTCCCAAAAAGAGACAAACATGGTGCAACAAGAATAGACGACATCTTGTCAAAATGCCTATTATATTTTGACAAGTTAATGTTGTTGTTCTTAGATAATTTGATTGAATAGTATAAGTTTTTGTTTTAAAACTATTCAGGTACCTAAATCATTTATTGAATGCCTTACAACTTGATAAACATACTTATAAGTTTGAAAAGTAACAATATATATTTTTTTAGGGTGTAATATTCTCAATTTCCTGCAATCTCCAAAAAGGCATAATAGTGACAACATCAGATGACAGATCAGTTAGAATATGGGAGTTAGAGACGAATTCACACTCTTTCAATACCATTGAATATTGGAAAAAAGCAAACATAACTTGCAAACATGAATTATATGGTCACACTGCTAGAGTTATGAGAAATTGTATAACAAATAACTGTATAGTATCTGTGGGCGAAGACTCTACTATATGCTTTTGGGATTACCAAGGGAAATTGGTGAAGAAGAATGTTACTCATCAAAATGGTTGTATTTGGTCTGTAGACGCTGATGAACACCATTTAGTGACTGGTGGTGGGGAATGTGGTGTTATTCTACATCCTTTATCTATAATAAAAGACTACAGCCAAAATGAAGTCATAAAATTTGATTCTAAAACTCCTAAAAAAGTTGTATTTACTGCTAGGAGAAATTTAGTGGTATTAAATGAAAATGATGAGTTAATCCACATAAATATTGCTAATGGCAGTAAAACTATACATGAACTAAAACATGAATCTACATATAAACTATTGAGTATATCATCATGTAAACAAATGATAGCTGTAACTGATATGAATGGGAAGTTAGATGTATTTGTTGAAAGTTGTAAAGATAATGCTTCTATGCAAAATATTATTAATACTAAACTAAATATAGGAAAGATTATATCTATGCATTGGACGGGAAATAGACACATAGTTTTATGTTCAGAAAATGGAATAATCACTGTTATAGCCTCAAAAGAATCTGTTACTGAAGTATTTGCTAATTTCGTTTTGCCACCTTGCAAAGAAAGGTGGCTGACGGCTTCTGCGGTTGATACTGCAAATAAAGTCTTCATTTTAGGAGATAGATGTGGTAATATTCATGTTTATGTCATAGGACAGAAAAATCCTATTAAAAGTTTAAGTAAAGTACACGGGAGATATGGTCCAACATCAATAACTATTAAAGATAATAAAATTGTGACTACAGGCAGAGATGGCACTATAAAATATTTTGCATTCAATGATTTCAACATCAAATATATGAGTAGTAAAGATTTGGAATTCCAATGGGTTGAGAAGTTTATAGATAGAGATGAAAATATGATTTGTGGATTTCAAGAGAGAGTATTTGTAGTGCATAATATTAAGAGTAACACGAAAATATTGGAATTTCCCTGTGGTGGAGGTCACAGGTCTTGGGATGCAATTAGATATTTTGATAAAGTAAATGATAAATATGAAGAGTTGATAAGATTAGTATACGTAAAGAATTCAGATATAAATGTAGCAACATTTCAATTGAGTAAAATCGTCTCTAAAAATATAGTAAACGGTTCACATACTAAAGAAATAAACTGTATGAAAACATATAAAAATAACGACGATGAAGAAATAACATTTTATATTTCTGGTGGTGAAGATACTACGCTAAGAATTTCAAGTATAAATGCAGAATTACACTTTAAGGATGAAGTAATTTTCAAACAATTATCAAATATTAGGACATTAAAAACCCATTTAATAGATGGAAATAATTTGCTTTTGATATCAGCCGGGGGGAGAGCTCAAATATGTGTCAAACTAGTAAATTTTACCAAACAAACTGACGAAATGAAAGTTACGTCACACGAACTAATAGATTATATGATAAAAGGCACAGATAAAGAGAGAAAAGGTGATCAAACATGGAGGAACTGTTCAATAGATTTTGATCCTGAAACAAGAATAATGGATATAGATTTCATTGAAACTAACAATGAATTTACTGTCTTCGCTGGTTGTTCTGACGCTTGCCTAAGAGTCTACTACTTTAAGATTGATGATAAAATATTGACTCCTGTCAAAGAGTTGAAATATCATAAGACATGCATATTAAAGACACACTGCATCAAACTTCTAGATATAAATATCCTTATCACTTGCACAACTAGAGGTGAGGTGACATTGTGGGATGTAACTGATATAAAAAATATAGATATACAGCCATTTTTCAGTATGAAAGCTAATAAATCAGGCGTCAACTGTATTTCTACTAAAGTTATCTCATATAAACACTTATTGGTAGCGACCGGAGGAGATGATAACGCTATTCATCTGAATGCACTAGAAATACCTGACCGAAATAACTTGAGATCTATAAATATATCGCACAGTTGGTCCTGTGACCAATTCCATAGTTCACAAATAACTGGACTGTGTATTCTTGATAATATGCTATTATCAACGTCAATAGATCAAAGAATCACGTTGCTGGAGTGGACTATAAGTGAAGAGGGCGTAACATGTGAATTTTTATCTCAAACATATAGCGATATCGCTGATATTCAAGGCATGGAAACTCTAGAAAATTCAATGTGAGATAATTAACATTTACATACAACTGTTTTACTGCTTTTTAATTTAGATGGTCAGTAGCGAAGCGAAGTAAATTGCTTCTGCAAAGAAATTTAAAACCTCTAAATAGTATAAAGAAAGTCGCTGTTTGCCTCTTGTCTGTTTCTCCGCTTATTTCTTCTAAACTACGCAACAAATTTTGATACCGTTTTCACTAATAGCAAAAGTAATAAACGAGAAAGATTTGTGTATATAGTTTGTAGCATTATTTTAATTGTTTTAATTATTTCAGTGACAACATCAAAGTCTGTGTATTCGGTAAAGGAATGGAAGTTATTGAAATTCCAAAGCCCGAAGTTAAATAAGTTTACTATAAAAAAAGACATCCAGGCCGTACATGAATGAAGAACTGACCACAAATTGAGGTAAGTAATGCAGCTGTTCGACGGTGAGGACCGCCGCGACGTCCCACTCAGGCGTACTTAGACTTTGCTCAGACTTTCCCGTACAAAGTCGGTATTTAAAATGCAATCTTCGAATCTCTTCGAGTGTGTGCTAAGCAAAGCCTAAATGCACCTAATCGACGACTTGACGAAATTAAAACACAAAAACATTTACTTTATTACGTAGGTTTATACCCTAAGCATAGAAAAAATCCCTAAGTTAAGTCTGAGCAAAGTCTAAGCACGCTCTATAGATCTCAGCCTCAGACTCGTCCCGTTCAAGCGGCCCGAGCTGCTATTAGTAACCCCCAATGAGTCGTAACTCGCCGGAATATTTTTTTTTGATGTATGTTCTCCTATTACTCGAAGTTGCCTGGACCGATTTGTTTTTTTTTTTTAAAAGGTTATATATACTTCAAAGGTATGTAAACAAATACGCCATAATAATACGAATATATAAACATACACATAAATATTCATCATATACAAATATCCATCAAGTATATAGATAGAATAAAAAAATATTTATATTTTTCATACATTTTGCCCGAATACGAATTGTTTTGTATGAAAAGTATCTTTTTTTTTCGTGATTTCACAGTTTGTTCCATTAGTAAAAGTTGTTCATATTGATCCCTAAAACGGCTTAAAAAAATCCTGTAAAGCCTGCTGAACAAATAGGTCTTTAAATGCGTTCCAAGTATTTTTTGTTTCGTGAGCATAAATTCATTTTCAATAACAGCGGCTGTAAAAAGGCCGAACGAGCAATATTACTATGCAATTCATATCTCGAATTTACAGCAGAGCCAAGTGTTATTTATATATTTTTTGGTGAAAATTTAAATCATTGTAAACAATTAATTTCCAATTTAGACAAATTACAACATAATCTGTTGTAAATTCTAGAAATGAATTGCTTTAGCAATATTGCTCGAGCGGCCGTATTAGCCCCCCAGATCGTTTCTCTAAAATATGCCTACACACGTAAGCCAGATTAGAACCGGTCGGGCGTTTTAATAGAAATACTAATTTATCTTACCACCGCGACGAAGCCGTGACAACAAATAGTTTAGGAGATGTATGTCTCGAGATGGCACGTCACGATTAACTGCGAGGTGCCAGATTAGATTAGATATGACAAATAAAATAATATGTTACCTGTAATATTTATTCAGATTATATTCGAATAGTTGCGAATATATGTGTGTGAAGTTTTACTTCTACGGGTTTTTTTAAATGTGAGTATTTTTTTCGCAGCTAAAAGTAATATATTTTAGTATATTCAGTGAAAATAAAAAATGATACGTTGTTAGAATTTGATGGTGTGTCTCGCTGTCCAAATAATCTTATTATATAAGTCATAGTATAATTCATTAATAATATTTTCTATAAGCAAGTATATTTAGTTTAAACACTAGAAATAAGGATAAACTTGCTATACCTGTAACTCGTTTCAGCAAAGTTAGAGACACTTTCAAGGGGCAAGTAAATACCTACCCAAAAACATTCAAGAATTGTCCGTGTTAAAATTTAATAAGCTAATTAAAGAGAAGCTATACAAATAAAGGTACTATAAAGTTTCGGATTATATAGAGGACAAGAACGCATTAAAATGAATTTCTCGCATTGCTGTTTTATTATTATCATATTATTATTTTTTATTTTACATGTTTTGACGATTAAAAATACTTGCAATGATTTCATTTAATAAAGACATTTTTTCAGTCAATTTGAATTTTAAATCTAGTATCTATTTCAATAAAGAAAACCAAACTTATTATGTGCGTTAGGCACGCACGTGGACTTAATAATTAGTTAGTTATTAGTGACAGTAGCCAGAGAGATATGAAAATTAGCCTTTATGTCTTTGCAATAAAGTTCATCTGCTTAATCTATGATTCAGTATATTTTTATGTAGATTTAGATGAACCTCATTCCAATGTCATATGGCTCATTTTCATATATCTAAATAGTGTAAGCTTGTTTAGAAAATAGATTATTGCTCTTCACAGCAAAATGCAACCTTCCGAACCTTTATTAGAGTCACTCTTAAGAGGCTGCGAAGGAATGTCTATTATGATTGATTGTAAATTGTATTTTTTTTATTACTCAACCAGTAATCGTTAAATTCTTGAACTGTGCGCGTCACCTTGAAAACATATGAAGGAAACGGAACAATCAGTCTCTTATACCGAAACGTTTAGCTGTATATCATGTCTGGGGGGCTAAAACGGCCGCTCGAGCACTATTGCTATGCAATTCATATCTCGAATTTACAGTAGATTATGGTGTAATTTGTCTACATTATAAATTAATTTATTAAAATGATATGCAATTTCACCAAAAAATATTTAAAAAAACATTTGCCTCTGCTGTAAATTCGAGATATGAATTGCATAGCAATATTGCTCGAGCGGCCGTTTTAGCCCCCCTGTTCCACCTATTTACACAGTAATTCATATTGTTCCTTGTTGTTGGTATGTGACTTTATTTTTTTCAAAAATACATAAGAATATGTATTAATTTACCGTTACAACAATACTTGTATATTAGTCCATATTATACTTACTAAAACTAATTTTGTATATGCGAAAGTAACCTTTTCACACGCCTGAACTGCTGAACTAATCGCAATTAAATTTGGCACGCAGATAGCCTATGATAAGGAGAAGGACATAGGCAAAATTGTATCTTGGGAATGCGGGTTAAAACGCGGTAGTCAGGTTATATAGATTGAATACAAACATGTTTCTTTTCACAAATGTTTGTCCTGGATGGGAATCGAACCCACGACCTGCGGGACCTAAGGGTCGGTTGCTCGTACTTGTAGATTAAGTTATAGTTTTACGTAGTATATTATTTATTCTATGGTTATAGTCAACGTAGACTTTAATTATTTGTTCTTTGCTATAACCATTACCATACTTTGTCCGTAGGGTTATCTTTGATGATGACCGATCTCCCGATTTAGGTTATGGTTACGGTTAAAATTTTAGTTAAAGTGACACGAGCAACCCAGTTTTCTTTCGGCGGTTAAAGTTAACTATAACCTTACTATGACCGCGCTTTATGCAACCGAACCTTAATCAAATACGAGAACTGGCGCGCAAATATTTGTAACTTCCTCATGACGTGTGGAATAGGGATGATGAGTGGGTAAAAAATAATTAATTCTATTTAGTCCGTCAGTTAGGTTATCAAAAAATATTGGATACGTATTTTTTATTTTATCAAATCAATAAAAACTTACAAAGATAGGTCGCATTAATGTTCAGGAGTGGGGGTTTGTGACGTCACTTCTCTGTAAAAAGTGTACTAAAACGTGACGTCACGCGATATTTATACGCACTGTATCTTCGTTATTTTTTGTTTTCAGAACTAAAGAAAAAACATGTGTCCAATATTTTTTGGTAATCTAACTGACGGACTAATTTTTTTTTAGTCATCACCCCTATTATACGCGGCTTTGTAGCCTACGTGTTTCTACTAATAGGGTAGTTGACTGACACATCAAATCAGCTACTTTTTAATAAATGTCAAAACGATAGTTTATATGGAATTTTGTATGAAATATTACACAATGACGTCATAGTTTCACAGCATCAAATCATCTACTCTTAGTGGTAATACTGGTAATTAAAAATCATAAAAAGCATTAAATGTACAACATATTTGATATTTCCACGTGTTTTTACATGTTTTATGCATTGGCTAGTGTACCCTATATTTGTAACTTCCTCATGCCGTGTGGAATTGTACGCTTTGTACAATTCCACACGGCATTGTCACCTACGTGTTTCTACGAATTAGTCAGTCGTTATTAGTAAATTAATCAAATATTTATTGCTATAAGGTACTTCCCACGCCTAGCCATTAATGTAGTAGGAAAACATGAGATGTTTTATTAATTTTCTAAGAGCGGGATAGTAAACTGTGCGTTTATTTAAATTAAATTTTGCTGTCGTGTTTTATTGGTTTGTATAGGATCTTTGAATATTTTGCGGGATTTTAAGTATTCTGATTCTGCAATTTTTTTTTATACTACTATGGTAGCAAGCAAGCATATGGGCCACCTGATGGTAAGTGGTTACCGTCGCCTATCGCCATTTGCAATACCAGAGATATTGCCAATGTGTTGCTGACCTGTTACAATACCGAGAAGGCGAACTGGCTCTCAAGTGCAATTGCCGGAACACACCGGTAGGTTACCCATAGGTTAGTATCTACTTTAATTATATGTAGGTACTAGCTCTTCCCCGCGGTTTCACTCGCGTTCCCGGGATAAAAAGTAGCCTATAATCTTCGGGGATAATGTAGCTTCCTATTAGTGAAACAATTTTTAGAATCGGTCCAGTAACTCCTTAATAATTAAATTAAATATAAGATAAAAAAACTCCGGAGATTAGCTCGTTCAAACAAACTCTTCAGCTTTATTATTAGTATAGATAAGGTTCTTTTTCGTTTAAATTTTTTAATGAGTGAGTATTGAACTTTTGTATAAGCTAACTTACTATTTATTTTATTTTTGTATATTCTATAGTAAGTTTGTAAAAGTTGTTTATATTATTTAGTAATTTTACAAAAAGCAAACTACACTATTTACGTTGAATAAAGAAACTTACATACAGCATGACACACTTAGATGTAGCATCGGCAAATCGTATATCTACACTTCACTACCCAACTAATAAAAATCATTAATTATCGCCTCATTCAACGTTCAACAAGATAATTTTCGCCTAAAGTCCTACTAATAAACATGGGTAATGTTGTAGGCGCACTCTTTTCGGGAATGATCAATTTTACGAATTTTGCCGATGCTTCATCTAAGTTGTGTCATACTGTACCTACATATACCCTAAAAACATTTACTTATAAATGTCGATAATTAAAAATATTACAATAAACTACCACCGGTTCCACATACACTGAAACTGAGAAGACTCCGGCAAGAAACTGAGCAAAGCTTCTTTCGTGTAAAAAACAAATCGGCATTACAGATGGCGCCACAAGTAGAAGCGGTAACAGAGCCGGTATGGCTCGGCGAGGGGCCTCACTGGGACGACGCAGAGCAAGCACTCTACTTCGTCAGCATCTTCGATAACACCGTCCACAAGTACGTTCCAGCCACCGGCAAACATACCAAGGCCAAATTAGGTGAGTGTAGCAGTCGCATGCAAGAAAATCCGCTCAGCCGTTTGAAGATCATCACCTCTTTTCTAGTCTCTCTGTTTCTCTCTCGCTCTATCACTTACGAGGTTCGTTATTTTTTTTTTTTCAATAAGTAGTTGTGGACGTTAGGAGATAGCTAATCTGTCTATCTATAAATACATGGTGGAAATTTGGGACCGGTCAGTTAGGGCATAAAAATTTAAAAATCGCCGATTTCTTGCTGACTGTACATTTTTTTTCAAAATCTATAAATGCCGATAGAAATAACTCAAAAAATAAGGGATGGTCTCCTAAGACCATATTCGCGTGGCGTCAACCCTTAAGGCAGCTGCCCTTACTGACCAATTTCAAATTTCCACCCTGTATAATCTAGCTATAATATTGAGCCCACTGTAGATTTTATATCATATTTACGGGTTATATAACGTACGATAAAACTGTCATAATATCTACATGAATTGATATAATCATGCCACCTTTGATGGGATAAAGTTTGTTACATATAATCGGTATCGTATCGCTTACACAAGATTACGTATCGATTTATCAGGGTTCCAAAATCTCTTGAATTGGTTGATTCAGTTATTTGTTTATTCGGTTTACTAACGTATATTGTAAAAATCATAATAAATCTATGCATAGTGCAAATACAATTAAAGGCAAACACAGTGGTGTCGATTCTGTTGTTTACGAACTTAACTAATATTAGACAAGTCACCTCTCTTTCAAGTTAAGCTTATTGAAAAAAGATAGAACATTTTTAATGCTGTCAGTTTAGTCCATGCCGTCGTAATGTACGGGTAAATAGTCGTGACCAATAAAGATCGCGTTTAAATTCACGTTGAAATATGTGATCGCACTAAACTGACAGGACTAAAATATCTTGCATCCCTTTCTTATATTTACTATTAGAAAGAGATATAGTGAGATTAAATTGATTTAGTTCGTAAACAACGAAGATAAACGTACGTTCGTAAACAACGTAAGATGGTGCCATTTTTATCAATTCAATAAGAAATTACAAAGATAAGTCCCATCAAAGTGCAGGATTGGGGCTTGTGACGTCATTGTACAACTACTTTTTAGTACACTTTTTGCAGACCGGAAAATTTTAACGCACTGTGTCTTCGTTATTTTTTGTTTTCGGATCAAAATAAAAAATACGTATCCAATATTTTTAGATAATCTAACTGACGGACTAATTAGATTTTTTTGTTGGTATTCCTCATTATGGAGCTCCTTGAGAGAGGCCTTTGTCCAGCAGTAGAGGTCTTTCGACTGACATGACAATGTGTTTTATCAAATAAATCACCTGAAAATCTGTCGCCGAGCACTTACCGGTGTGTTCTGGCAATTGCACTTGAGAGCCAATTGCCTTCGTGGCATTGTAACAGGTTGGCAACACGTTGGCAATACCTCTTATCAACCTTCTGACATAAAAAAAAAACATTTTTTAGTTTGTAAATTTCATTCGCATATTAATTCCAGATGGTATGCCCACCTTCATAATCCCAGTAGAAGGCAAACGTAACCACTTCGTGGTAGGGTTGAACCGCAAAGTGTTGGAGATCGAGTGGTCTGGCGAGGAGAACAGCGCGAAGGTCTTGAGGACCGTCACCGAAGTGGACCAGGATAATCCTAAAAACCGGTTCAATGACGCCAAGGCTGATCCCAGGGGAAGGCTGTTCGCCGGTGAGTTTTATCTCCCACTAATTTTTAACGTCTGACGAAAATGAGGGTTATAAGTTTGTAATGTGTGTCTGTATATGTAATTGTAATTTTGATTTTGGATTTCTTCGTTTGAAAGGTATCATAACCAGTCTGGCGTCGATGTCCGTATTTGGCCCAACAATTTTGTTGGCATATGGCTTTGGTTTATAACAAGTAGTTTCCGTTACGCTTTTATTATTTTAAAATGTTATTTAAATTTCAACCTTGACAGGAAAATATAAGAATTATAATAATAACGTTTTTAAAGTCAATAAGGACAAGATTCGCCTGCAAAATGGTTGCTTTTCACGATTTTCCTAGATTTTCATTTTAATTTTATTTGACAGCGCCGGCAGACTGGTTAATCGATTATTCTTAGCTATGTTTCAAGAAAATCCGCTCAGCCGTTTGAAGATCATCACCTCTTGTCAAGTGTGTCGGGGGTTTCTTTAAATGTTTAATTTAAATTATAACACAGCACTTTCTAAGAAGATGAATGAAAAAATATTGTAACTTAAACTTATATTGTATAATATAATAAATATCTTTTTACAACGTAATTAAAATATATTTATTATTATTATAACTTTAATGTTGCAATGCCCTTACAGGGTTCATATTTGGGACTAAATAAATTTATCATTTCAAATTTTCAAAAAGTTGGTATTTTTTAAAGGCACTATGGGATTCGAATACGAGCCAGGCAAGTTCCACTTAAAGAAGGGTTCTTTATACCGCATCGACGCGGACGGCCAGGCCTGCAAGCTGGACGACAACATCGACATATCCAACGGCCTCTGCTGGGACCTCAAGGAAAAGGCCTTCTACTATGCTGACTCCTTCGAGTATGCCATCAGAAGATACGACTATGACGTGGAAACTGGAGATATTTGTGAGTTTTTGTCATATTTTAGGAGCTTTAGGTGAAACTATAGCATGGTGGTAGGCGTTTTTTTATTTTTTTATACATCTAAGGTAGCACACAAGCATACATCACCTGATGGTAAGCGGTTACCGTAGCCTATAGACGCTTGCAACCTGACCCTGTAAAAATCTCTTCACACCCTTCTTAAAAACCCCATGCTGTACTCCTTGGGAAAACCGATGGTAGAATGTAACAGTAGGTCAAACAATTCCTTAGAACACTGTCCGTTGTACAAGTGGTAGAACACATATAAGGAGGCAAAGTCTCTCCTCAGGCTGTAAGGCTCTAAACCACTTCTGAGCTCGGGATCGTCGACAATTCGATTGGCACGTTATTGAACCATCAAAAGAAATGCGAAAGTAACTCTGTTTGTATGTACGTTTGTTTGTTTGTTATCTTTTCACGACTAAACCGCTGAACCGATCGCGATGAAATTTGGCATGCAAATGGTCTATGATATGGAGAAGGACATAGGCTACTTTTTATCTCGGGAACGCGAGTGAAGCCGCGGGGAACAGCTAGTAGGAGATAAACTCTTTAATAGACTTCATGGGTGGGGGGAAGGGTCGGCAATGCGCGAGTGGTACCCGGGGCGCGGATTAGTATATGGTCTTTGTCCCGGGTGTCGCTAGCGTCCATAGGCTACGGTAACCGCTTACCATCAGGCGGGCCGTATGCTTGTTTGCCGACTTTGTTATATAAAAAAAAAGTGAAGTATTTATTTTATTATATGTTGCAGCCAATCCAAAACTGGTGTTTATATACAAGGATCACGGTCTGGAAGGTATCGTGGACGGCATGACCATCGACACGGAGGGGAACCTGTGGGTTGCCAACTTCGATGGCAGACAGGCGAGTTACTCTCATTAATATATCTTTCTCTATATCCAGTCTGGCGTCGCTGTCCGTATTTGGCCCAACAATTTTGTTGTCATATGGCTTTTGTTTATAACAAGTCGATTCCGTTACGCTTTTATTATTTTTAAATGTTATTTAAATTTCAACCTTGACAGGAAAATATAAGAACTATAATAATAACGTTTTTAAAGTCAATAAGGACAAGATTCGCCTGCAAAAGAGTTGCTTTTCGCGACTTTCCTAGATTTTCATTTTATTTGACAGCGCCGGCAGACTGGATATCTACACTAATATTGTAAAGAGACAAATCGTGTATTTTTAATATTTTTATTTTATTCAATATAAGCTCATAGGAAATATTTTTCAAATAACTATAAAAATAATCAAGATAGGTATAAGCCATCAATAAATTTATCTCTATCTCTGTCTAGTAAAACAGAATTTAGCTATGGCATGTTGGATCTCTCTGTCTAATTAGAGTTTAAAATGCTTATATCTTTCGTATTTCTGGATCGATTATTTTCACGTTTTGATATTATATTTACGATGTTTTTTTATAATTTGCTAAGAAATGCAAAAAAAAAATCATGCATATATCCTATTGCTCAATATAACTTAACTACCCACTTATTTGCAGGTACTTAAAATAGATCCCAGAACTAGCAAACTCCTGCAAAGGGTGCCCATTCCAGCTCTCCAGGTGACCTCAGCGACCTTCGGGGGCCCAAACCTTGACATCCTGTATGTGACCTCCGCCAGCATGAACCGTGGCGAAGAACAGAAACCACCCTGTGGAGCCACCTTCAAGTTAACCGGCCTTGGGGTCAAAGGTCATCCTAATGTTAATGTGAAGTTAAATTAAAAACATTGTATGTTTATTGTAGTTTTATTAAACTAAGAGACGGTCGCTCGTACTTTTAGTTAAAGTTATAGTCTACGTTAACTTTAACCTTACTGCCATTACCATGCCTGGACCGTAGGGTTTATTTTGATGATGATCGAGATCCCTCGGTCGGTTAGTTACGGCAAAAAAAATAGTTATGCTGGGGCCATACTACGGAAACGTAGTGTGGTAATTATTGCGTTAATTAACAAAAGTAATGTGGCCGCTTCAACGCATAAATTCTCGCATTAATCTCTGATGTACCGCCACCGTTGAGCTAACGTCAAACGGCAATGTGAATGCCGTTGTCAAATTATCTTGTCGCACACCTACGTTAGACAGGCCAGTTGGCGCAGTTGGTTAAGACACCACCTGTAGCGCCGCTGGTGGTGGATTCGATTCCCATCCAGGACAAACATTTGTGCATGAACAAGTCTGTTTGTCCTGTGTCTGGGTGTAGTTATCTATATAAGTATGTATTTACAAAAAAAAAGTAAATGTAGTATATCAGTTATCTGGTTTCCATAGTACAAGCTCTGATTAGTTTGGGATCAGTTAACCATATGTGAAGAATGTCCCAGGATATTTATTTAAACGTCCATCATCGCGATAATTAACGGCATTTCCCGTAGTTAGTATGGCCCCAGCATTAAAGTGACACAAGCAACCCAGTTAGCGTTTCTTTCAGCGGTTAAAGTTAACTATAACCCTACTATGACCGCGCCTTATGCAACCGACCCTTACTAGTGCTACATCTTATAAATGTGAAAGTTTGACCTTTCGTTTAGTGTTTACACGCGTATTGTTGCAGATGTCTGCCACGCCAAGCGCTGCGAATTCTGCGATCGCTTTATTATATCCCCACTATGAACATAACGAAAAATGTAGATTACAAAATCATTATTATTTGCATTTATTCGGTTATGAGATGTAATAGTCGGTATTTATATAATTTGTGGATTATTTTTGATCACTTAGTGTTGTTATTGTTTGCGAAGTGAGTGCACGTTTTCTTTAATAATTATTTACATTTATTTTCGTGGTTCCGTAACCAAATGGGGGTCCCATATTACTAAGTATAGGCCCGCCTATCACAGGACTGTATCTTAGCAATCTTCGTAAGTAGGTGGTGGAAATCACACAATAATATTTATAATTGTGAACTATAAAAATATATTAAAAATTAGTACTTACAGTCAACTAAGTAAAAAACGAAAAAAAAAATGTTGAGCTAACATTTCATGGCAAAATTTCACAGTTATGTTACTAAATCACAGAATTGAGTCGGTTTGATTATACGGAACCGTCCATACGAAAATAAACAATGTTTGGGACTCGCACCTGACCGGTTTTTAAAAATCATTTAAACCCACCATTTCTTTTCTTAAGAGTATGATTATTACTATAATCTATAGTAATTTAATACCTACCGATAGATAAACTAATCTTCAAAACTATTACTCGCATTCGCATCGTAGTTAAACAAGCATTTGTGTACATCTATACTAATATTATAAAGAGGAAATTTGATTGTTTGTTTGCATTGAATAGGCTCCGAAACTACTGAACCGATTTGAAAAATTCTTTCACTAATAGGAAGCTACATTATTCCCGAAGGTTATATTCTACTTTTTATCCCGGGAACGCGAGTGAAACCGCGCGGAATAGCTAGTATACAATAAATTAAAATAAATGGAATTCTTGTTAGCACATTAGTGTAATTATGAACTATAATTAATGTACATACTTTGTAAGTTTATGACTAATAGTTATAAAAGGTTAATTTAGTACTCCAGAAGACTTACGAGCGAAAATACCGCATAGGTACTTAATTACTTAAGAAATTATGTTTTAAAAGTTCCTTTTTTTTTCAAAATAATAGTGCACTCAGTTAACTTGGCATAAACCTCTTGGTGTTCGACTCTACTAGTGTAGTGTATCAGTAATCTTGTTTCCATAGTACACACGGCCACAGATCAAGCTACACATTTTTGTAGCAAAATAGCTCCTATTACAACCGCATAACGTGCCGCAGTGTGTAGCTTGATCTGTGGCCGTGTGTACAAGCTCTTCTTAGCACCGATGCGAGTGAAAAACCAACATATTTATTTATAACCCAGTATAGATGGCGCCACAAATAGAAGTATTAACAGAACCAGCACTCCTGGGTGAAGGTCCTCACTGGGACCAGGATGACCAGGCGCTGTACTTCGTAGACTTGATGCAAGGGAAAATCAACAAGTACGTGCCTTCTACAAAGAAGCATACAAGTTCTAAAATAGGTGAGGTGTAATAATAATTTACTATTTCAATGTGTTGTTTAAATCTCTGCAATTTGTATAATTATTCAATAAATTTCAAATAATAAAGCTGAAGAGTTTGTTTGTTTGAACGCGCTAATCTCCGGAGTTACTGGTCCGATTCTAAAAAATCTTTCACTAATAGGAAGCTGAAGGTTATAGAATACTTTTTATCCCCGGAACAGCTAGTAAATAATAAATAGGTACACTATGCACATAACAATGCGTTATGTACGTAACTTTGATTTTTTCATGAAATAAAAAACTAGGGATTCAAATCTCCCAAGTTGGCAACCCTTTTCATTTATGTTTTACGGGGAATGCTTCGATTGTGTATGTAGGTATGTCATTTTTATTTTGTTTCCAAGTTAGGACACCTTTTTGTTAAAAATGACAACGACTTTTAGGTAAAAATGGTTACGTAACGTTTAGGGAGGGGGAGGGAGGGTCAAAAATCTTCAAAAATTGCGTTATGTTATACTTGAACGCCCCCCTACTACTAAAATATGCCTTTTCTTTATAGATGACATCGTGACCTTCATCATACCTGTGGAGGGAAAACCAAACTGCTTCGTAGTAGGTGTGCCGAAGAAAATACTAGAAATCGAATGGAATGGCGAGAGCGAAGCCAGAGTCCTGAGGACAATCGCTGAAGTGGAGTTTGACAAGCCTAAAAACATTTTAAATGATGCCAAAGCTGACCCTAGAGGGAGACTGTTTACTGGTAAAATACTAAAATTAAAAATTTAAAGACACCCCGAAACTCACTAGAAAATTGGTGATAATTATCAAACGGCTGAGCGGATTTTCTTGAAACATAGCTGAGAATACTCTCGATTAAGTCCACCACCTAATCAAAAACCACCATCAAGCAAAAAAAACTAAATCAAAATCAGTCCATCCGTTTTATTAGCTTACGAACCGAGTTAAAAAATATCTGTTATACTCCGTCCATTCACTATGCCAAAATTCACATAGATCCGTTGCTCTGTGAAAGACAAACAAACACATTTTCACATTAGTAACCTACTAATATGGCATTGGTTTCCTTCTTCAATTTACTTATTTTTAGGTACAAGGGGTCCATTTGAAGATGGTCAATTTGTTCCAAAACAGGGTGCCCTATATCGCATCAACTCGGACGGAAAAACGCACACACTAGAGGAAAATATAAGCTTATCGAATGGCCTTTGCTGGGACGAGAAAGAGAACGCATTCTATTATGCTGACTCATTACAGTATGCTGTTACAAAATACGATTATGATATCGAAACTGGAAGCATTTGTGAGTATCCTTACTAGAATTATAATCTAGGTGTCCGCCCCGCGGTTCTCTTCAGCTCTATACTCAGTGGTTCTTAACCGGTGGACCGCGGACCACTGGTGGTCCCTAGAAGCACCCGAATTGGTCCGCGAAGTCACCATAAAAATATAAAACAAGGCTTTGAACAATTTATGCAGGTGTTATTCATAGATATAACAACTCCATTAATTTATATTTACTGTATATTTTCTGTAAATAATCGGTGCTTTATGGTAAAAACAGTTTTTTTTTCAAATGGTCCCTCATCACTAAAAGATAAGAACCACTGCTCTATACCAATCAATAAAAAAATTAGAAGAAGACATACTAGAAAAGAGGTGATGATCTTCAAACGGCTGAGCGGATTTTCATGAAACATAGAATAGTCATTTAGATACGTTTAAAAAAAAAAAAAAAAAAAACAGTTCATCCGTTCAGGAGCTAGGCTTCTACAGATACACACTACAAACTTTTAACACCCTTCTTTTTTGTCGTAGGTTAAAAATTTGACTAGAGTAGGTAGGTACAGGTTAACCTTGTAGGTACGTAGTATTTGGTAGTATATTATCTTACTCTGTGCTTGTAGCGACCCCTGTCAGCTACATAGTTCAGATACCGATGGATAGATGGCGCTGCAATATAACACTATCTACATACAAATTTACATCAAAATCTCCATCGCGTTAATGGAGTTTGTTCGCGGATTCGCATATATACAAGATTCCAACATCACCACCAGGACCGCGGTCCCCAGGCACGATGACCCAGCCTGGCGGAAGATCTTCCCTTTTCAATGGAGGAATCCACATTGTTCCTCCATAAGCTTATGAGAGTGTATTTACATGATAAAATGTAAAAATTATATTTAAATTTCAGCAAACCCTCAGATAATTTTCAAGTTCAAAGAGCAAGGAGTGGACGGGTTCCCTGATGGAATGACCATCGACACAGATGGCAACCTCTGGGTCGCCAACTTTCATGGAAATGTAAGCTTACCTACTTCTCTTTTATGTTATACCGGTGGCAATTTTTTTAGAGAGCTGACATCACAGATTTGAATTCAGAGTCTGTCACTATTTCTAATCAGTTCAAATGTATTACGCGAAGTGCCTTATCTATCAGGGCCTAAACTGAATAAATGAGTTTTAAGTTTGATTTTGTAAAATTTTGGAAGACAGATCTTCGCTGGGTGCTCCAGTTTTTTTCACCGTGGTCAGTGATGTTGCCGATGGTAGTAAGCACACAAAACCTAAAAGGGAACTGGCTCTCAAGTGCAGCTGTCGGAACACCGGAAGGTGCTTGGCGACAGGTTTTTAACTTGAAGGTGGTAGCCAGCCAGGCGGGTACTACAAAGTACACTACCACTGCTATGGTTTCCTGGCCGGCTACTTCAAGAACTAAACCACCTAGCGAACATTTGTATCCTTCCAGAACTTGATTTATAACAAAAGTTAGTTTTTTTTGTAGCTTAGTAACCACTTACCATCAGATAGATTGCTTATCAATCTATTGACAAATCAATGACACATTCTTTTAACCTCTAACTGATCACTCCTGATAATTTCCTCAGGTACTCAAAATAGACCCAAAAACAGGGAAATTATTAGACAAGATTGTCATGCCGGTGCATGAGATCACCTCCCTAACCTTCGGCGGAGAGTCGATGGACGTCCTCTATGTAACCTCAGGACACACGTTGAGTGCCACCGCCGGAGGGGCCACTTACCAGGTCACTGGACTTGGAGTCAAAGGGCATGCTGCAGTTAAAGTGAAATTGGATGACTAGTTGTCCCAGCAGACGTAGTCCTGCCCTGCCGTTTTAAGGTTATGCCTATCTACTACCTACTCGATTACAACGCCACCTACCGAATTCAAATGTGAATATAAACCATCCAGGGATCAGAAATGACGATTCCCTTATGAAATTATAAATTTTTATTTTTCGAGTATATTTTTAAACCGTGTATTGGAGTGAATAAAATAAAACGTATTCCGACCACCTTTGAATTTCAACATTATTTTTAACTGACTTAAAAAAGGAGGTTCATGTGTTTTATTAATGTTTGTTCATGCATAACTTTTTTTCTTATGAACCGATTTTAATAATTCTTTTTGCGTTGGTTTCTCCAAGGTGGTCCCATATTTTTATTGTCTTTGTAGTAGGTATTTATTTAAAAGTCGATTATGTTAATTTGTTGTTATAGCGGCAACAAATACATAAAAAAAACAACTGTCTACCTATAACTGTTCATTAGATACAGCCCGCTAACAGACGAACGGACAGGGGAAGCTTAGTAATAGTTTCCAGTTACAGAAATAGCTAAAAGCGCTAAAGTTGAATTAAATTGTGTAGTTCCTTTCGAATCCTGCCATCGTCCTATAGAAGCAGATTTTTGTGTGCGAGTGCGAAAGTCGATAAAATACTGAAAGTTTATTGTAAAATATTTTTATTAAAAATGCATGCGTATAACATTATATATCACAATCACAATATAATAACAATATGTATACGTATCACAATTTATTTGCCGAATTTTGTATAGGAACGTGTCGTTTTTGAGTAAATATGAATGTAACAAATCTATTATAATATATAGCAATAATTGCTGGTCTCATATAGACTAATTTTGGCTTAAACTAAGTAATTACAAACATACAAATAATTGCCCCGATTATGTTGATTACAAACTAAACAAATTTAATTTCACTACATCTCTTTCTAATAAGAAATATAAGAAAGGGATGCAAGATATTTTAGTCCCGTCAGATTACTGATCACATATTTCAACGTGAATCACGATCTTTATTGGTCACGACTATTTACCTGTATATTACGACGGCATGGACTAAACTGACAGCATTGAAAATGTTCTATCTTTTTTTCAATAAGGTTAACATGAAAGAGAGGTGACTTGACTAATATTAGTTAAGTTCGTAAACAACACAATCGGCACCATTACCTACCTTGGTCCAGTCTGGCGTCGCTGTCCGTATTTGGCCCAACAATTTTGTTGGCATATGGCTTTTGTTTATAACAAGTAGTTTCCGTTACTCTTTTATTATTTTTAAATGTTATTTAAATTTCAACCTTGACAGGAAAATGTAAGAATTATAATAATAACGTTTTTAAAGTCAATAAGGACAAGATTCGCCTGCAAAAGAGTTGCTTTTCACGACTTTCCTAGATTTTCCTTTTATTTGTCAGCGACGCCAGACTGGATATAATATTTTTATAAATACTACTATGATTAAAAAACAAAAGTACCTACATCATATGAATGTGTATTCTATTTTGATTACGTGCAAAAATTAATATATTAAAAATATTAAGGTTCTATTTTTGCATGGAGCTTGACATACCTAGGGAAGCGCAATTTAGAAAACCTACGATTGCTTGGTAATTTATAGCTTAAAATTAACATTGGGTAATCCCTTGACACCTAAGCCGGTTACCATAAAGGTGGCGCCACATGGAGGCTTCTGCTCCTCACTAGTATTAATACAAGCGCTTGTAACAAACAATATATCGTAGTTAGGACCTCCAAAAGTAACTGACGTGATCTGTTTAGCTGGCATAGGGATCTTTTGCAGCAATTTCCCAGATCTAGGGTCAATTTTGATGACTGCGGAACCGTCGAAGCATGCTACCCATAGATTTCCGTCTGTGTCTATGGTTGTGCCGTCTGGTGTGCCCTCAACCTCATTCTTTTTGAAGTCAAATATGTATCTCAAGTTTGCTGAAAGATTGTAAATGTATTTTTATAATCACGAAACTTCTACAAAGTAAAGGACATAAATGCCTTATCAGGGGCTAAACTTAATGATGTTTTCGTAATCTTAACGTAGGTAGGTATAATTTTAAATCTAACTAGCTATTTGCCGCGTGGATTCGCGATCCCCTATTTTACCCATTTAAAAGCGAAAAAAAAATCGGGGGACAGATTTTATAAATGTGAAAGTTTGTATGGATGTCAATATGTTCGTTGCTCTACCAAGCAAAAACTACTGGCAGGATTTAGATGAAACTTAGCACGTAGATAGATAATCTATTGTTTGTTTGTTTGCATTGAATAGGCTCCGAAATTACTGAACCGATTTGAAAAATTCTTTCACTAATAGGAAGCTACCAGTGGCGAGGGGTGAAATTATGGCGAGGGTAAGCCGTTCAAAAAAACACCTGTAATTTTATAATTACAGTGTATTATAAGCATGATAAAAGTGGCTATGAAATTATGAAAATGTGGGACTGGGATTCCTCAAAGGTAAGCCACTGGAAGCTACATTATTCCGAAAGGTTATAGGCTACTTTTTATCCCGGGAACGCGAGTGAAACCGCGCGGATCAGCTATAAATACGTATAAACCACTTTATATTCCGGGAAAACATAAGATCCTCGGGAACACGGTTGAAACTGCGAGGTGGATCTAGCTACTATTAGTGAGATAATACTCACATATCTCTCCAGTCTCGACATCATAATCGTATCTCCTGACATTATACTCCAGCGAGTCTGTGTAGTAGAAGGCTTTCTCCTTCAAATCCCACGCGAGTCCATTAGAGATATCTATGCCGTCTGCAAGCTTGCTAATTCTTGTGCCTTCCAAGCGGTATAAGGAGCCCTGGGCCTTCGCCACCGACCCTGAGGTGTCTACGTGGCCCATTGTGCCTGCGGGTGGAAATTACTTATACAACAAGCATACCTAATTGTGGTAAGAGGGTACCATGGCTTTCAGATGCTTGCAAAGCCCGGGTTTGCGAAGTACCTATCGCACCTTACCGAACCTTCCCGTATGTATGTCTGTCTGTCTCTATGTTCCTGTAACTACTAATCGGCTGAACTGATTTAGATGAATGATATGTCTTTATTACACGAGTGTCACTGGGTATATTAAAATTATAAAAATCTAAATGGCGGATTTCAGGCGCCAAATTTTTTTCAAAAATGATTTTTTCCTAAACCTATCGAGTGGGTATCAAAATTAAGGTTTTGAAAATGTGATTAAAAAATTATAACTATGATAATTGTTTACTTAGTTTGGAACGAAAAATGATAAAAAACAGAAGTTTTATTGAAGTTTTTTACGGAGGCGCAATCGGGTTTTTTTAGTTTTTTTTTAATAATTGCCTTTTTTGCTGGTATTTTAGTCTCCAAAGAGATAGTTGAAAGCTCACCTGCAAACACCCGCCCCCTGGGGTCAGCTTTCCCATCATTGATCCTGTTTTTCGGATGGATATGCTGATCCACTTCAGCCAGCTCCCTGACGACCTTGGCTTGGCTGCCTTCTTGCCCGTCCCATTGCACTACCACGAACTTACATTCAAGCCCTATCAAGAACTGGTCGGTGGTGCCATCTACCGGTAGTATAAAGCCTACGCGGCCATCTGCAAAATTTTCGATTCGAATAACCTGATTGAATTTTCAACCAATATTTCGTACGTTTTAATTTATTACGTCATTTTGAAGCACTTATGAGTTGTACACTTGTAATTTTATAATTAGCGACCTAGGTAGGAATACGGATGCAGATTAAAACTACGTATTTATTTTGCATTAAAAATATTTAAACAACTGGTTCCTCTGTTACATTACATATGTAGGTACGCTATTTATTGATAAGGAACAAATTAATATATGGATTTAAATAATTTCAAAAGCATAACTAATACGTCTCAGGCGTTAATCACAAAATTCCTTTCAAAAGGTACCTACCTACAAAAAGTCCTATAAAGAATTTGGGTGCTATATTGAAAACAAGGAAGAAATATACTACCAAGTTTGGTCCTGGTGTGGTCGCCGGTGGCCGGCACGTATTTGTGTATGGTCTTGTCGTGGATGCTTACGAAGAACAGCGCCTGTTGCTGCCCGTCCCAGTGGGGACCCTCGCCGAGCAACACTGGATCTGTGATCTTCTTCACTACCGACATCTGCAGGCGAACCAAACATGTCTTTATTTTATAGTTCTGAAAAAACTGAACTATGCTATTTATAATCTATGCATATACTGTACAGTGCCGGATTAACCACGAAGCAATAGCCAATAGCTACGAACCCCGCGCAAATGAGGCCCCGCGTTTCCAAACCAGCCCACCTCCGCCTGAGCATAATTGTTACCTAATAAACGTATTGCCTTGATATTTTTTTACCACTGTTTTATTTATTTTTTATTTATTTGATTAAACACAGAACAGGTTACAATCTATATTGCTTAATATATTATAATTAACAAAAATTGCTTGAGTATAACTATAACCCAAAACAAGCTAAACATTAGGTTTAAGATACAAAATACAAACGGAATGACAAAATTATTATTAATAAAAATGATATTAAAATATAACTATTACATAAAATATTTATTCAATTCATTACTTGAAAACGCATAGAAAATTAAGGGCCCCACGATAGAATTTTCTATGGGCCCCGCGATTGCTTAATCCGGCACTGATACTGTATTGTATATACTTTATTGCCTATGCGGCCTGCTATATACCATCCCAATGTAAGCCAAATAAATGCCAGTTCAACTAGGATATCAAGAGGTCAAAGAATATAATAACTGCTTGTGGAATTGCTGAAGGGTTACCAAATTCCTATAGAGAAATATTGTAAATGCAAATTTGATGGTAATGTCAATCAAATAAAATTAGAATAAACAAAATAAATAATAAATAAATATTCTGGGACATTTTTTTCACACATGGTTATCAGATCCCAAACTAAGCAGAGCTTACTATGGAATTACATACTATGGAAACCAGGTAACTGATATACTACATAAACTACTTTTTTTTTGTAACTAACCATATGTATCACATTATAAACCAAGCCATTTTGTAATTTGTACAACCATCCATTAAAATAATCGTTCTTTAAGTAATCAGCATTTATTGAAATTAAATTTAACAGTCCAAAACTGATTGTTTTATAAACAAGTGATCCAAACACCTACCTTCTTACAAGAACAGAAGCTAAGTGACTTTATGACCGCCTTATCATTCAAGTACTCTTAAAATATTATACACACTACTAATTATACATATACATGATAGCAATATTATCTTGAAGTGGCTATAGTACAATGATGTTATGTTATACCCGTAAGTTTTGATATGTGGGGTAAAAAATTATTATCTCTACCTTCAGC
Organism: Tethea ocularis; assembly: GCA_963555595.1. Classification (NCBI taxonomy): domain Eukaryota; kingdom Metazoa; phylum Arthropoda; class Insecta; order Lepidoptera; family Drepanidae; genus Tethea; species Tethea ocularis. Next base: position 653,069 of record OY741968.1, read on the forward strand.
ACTTCATTTTGTAATGTAAATTACAGATAGGCTTTGTATTTTATTTATAGTTTTTATTTTATTTTATTTTTTTTATTTCAAGACACAGTAACAGAATACAAATCATTATCATACATTAACTTAATCTAAAATTAAAAATAACCTTTTTAAATTTGTATCCCTTTTATAACTGGGTACAACATTTGTAAGATTATGGATACTCTACTCTATAAAATTACATAATATTACACAAATTTTAATAAAAATAGAACATCAAACACATGAATACTTATATCTATATGTTATCTACCTACATCATTTATATTATATTATATAATTTCTTAATAGTGGTTAAGTAAGTGTTTAAGCTTAGGTAGAAAATATCCAAGCTTTTACTATGCTCGTTAAACAATCTACACATACGAATCAGAGGGTTATTATAAGACAAATTATTTGAGGTATTCGGTAAGTGGAACAATTGTTGTGTGCGCATACTACCAGTTTTTAGAGAAACAAAATCTAACATTGTCAATTTTAGAATTTTAGGAAATATTAAATTAATATCCTGGGTCATATTTCACACATGGTTATCTGATCCCAAACTAAGGTTGATGTACACAGACTAGAAAACAATGTGAGGTGTTTAACATGAATTTTCGTAGAGAAAAGTCATTGTAAAAGCCTGATTATAATTTATCGGACCCTTTTCTTGTCAATGAACATAAACCTAAGCAGAGCTTGTACTATGAAACCCAGTTAACTGATATACTATAGTACATATATACCTACAACTTTGTACAATCTAACTCAGTAATGATAAGATATATTCTTATTATTGTTTAAGAGGATGCCCTCTGCAAATGAATCTATATTAAACTGAAGGGGAAAAGCGAGAAAATAAAAATAAAAGCTCATATATATAAGTAACAGTAGAAAAAAAATATTTTTTGAATAACTATAAAAATTACCAAGATAAAGAGCCATCAAAGATTGATATCTATCTTTTTCTAGCAAAATAAAATGCTTATATCTTCCGTAATTTCTCTTTATTTCACTTTTTGTTATCTTTTTTACGGTAATTTTATATTTTGTTAAAAAATGCGATAAAAAAATTGGTGAATAATTCCTTATTCAAATTCATTTAAATTGTTTGCAACAAAGAATGCAGAGAAAAACATAATTTAGATCCACATTTCTTAAAAATTGTCGCCCGCCTTAAGTCTGTATTTTCAAGAATTGTATGATGTAAATAAATTTATAGGTGTTGATCTCTGTTTTACGTCTCAAATCATTTTTCGTTGGATAGCAATAAAAGATCAGCCATCCGTAGGAATCAATTTATGAGTTATCTAGGTATATACAATTTGAATAAAACTTTAACATGAATGTTAAGCTTCTTGTTTGTTTGTAATATTTATTTTGAACTGCAAAAAACACCTCTAATTGGTTTGCCGGCGGCAATCAAACAGAATCTTAACAGAATGTGGTGATTAAAAACTTACCTTTAAGTCGTCACGCGATGCACAAGCTTAAGATATGTAGCATACAATAACTATTGTAAATTAAACCAGAACAGATGGGATTTGATTTCATACAATAGTTGTCAAAGAGGATATAAACACTAACACTACCTACGTTATTATAATAGTTGTTAGAAGTACCGAGCGGTGAAATATTTTTAAAAATGTTAAATTTCTAACGTCATACGTATTAGGTTTGGTAAAAAAATATCGATATATCAAAATAAACAGCTTCAATCACATCATCGAGATTTGAAGAAATAGTGAATCTACTAGAAGTGTTTATTTTTTTTTACTCTTGAATATTTTAACAGTACTTTTAGGTAACCTTGCGGTAAAAATATCGATATTTTTTACTATACAGCAGCAGGATGTGTATCACTGGAGAATCTCATTCAGTGTCCCAAATGCCCCCACCCACGTTTTTTTAAAGGGCAAAGAGGCTTGAAGATTCATCTTGGCAAATCCCATAAAAACCAAGATGAGTCTTCAAGTTCCGTACCCTCTTCATCTCACATAGTTAATGATAACCAAAATTTTTCATCAACCTCATTTCATGAACATATTACCAATCTCAAAAAATCAATCCCCATTATTAAACGTATTCCTCGTGGAGCTCGCATAAGTGTTGCACAAAAACTTTCAGAATGCATAAAAAATACAATTAATGAAAACAGCAAGCGTGGCTGGGAGCATTTGCTTCTATTTCCCTTTTGTATTCTTCACGTTCAGGATAAAAAAAAGACAATAACAGTTAATATTAAAAATAATTGTAATACCCCTATTCAGACTCAAAATTTAGATATACACCCTTTCAGACGTAACTTTAATATACCAAATTTAGTTGAATGTAAAATGAGTGAAAGCGACATCAAAGGAGCTGCTCGCCTTCTTTTCTCCAGCGACACAATGGCTCCTGATGATTTCAGCACCCTCAGTGCCCTGAAAGGCAAACATCCACCTCCAGCAGCCAGCATAGACCTCCCGGACCCACCTCTTCTGTCGGATCAGGCATTAAAAGTATCGCCGCAGGATGTCCTCGGTTGCGTCATGTCCTTTCGCAACGGCTCAGCAGGCGGGATCGATGGATTGACCCCGCAACATCTTAAAGACCTACTGTGTGTTACTTCAGGCGAAACTGCTGAGAAGTTGTTGAAGGACTTGACGGACCTGATAAATTTAATGTTATCGGGTCAAGTGAACGAGGATATCCTTGATATTCTGTATGGTGCAAATTTATGTGCACTGGCTAAAAAAGATGGTGGGGTCAGACCGATAGCTGTAGGTACTACTTACCGAAGGCTCGCAGCAAAGGTTTGCTGTAAAGCAGTTACCGGTTTGACCTCTTACTTTCAGCCGGTCCAGCTTGGGTTCGGTTCGAGGGGTGGTTGTGAGGCAGCAGTGCACTCACTGCGCACTTATTTAAAAAATCGGGGAGGCGATGTTTTGCTGAAGGTGGATGTGAAAAACGCCTTCAATGCTGTGGACAGGGGTACCCTCCTTAAACAAATTAAAGACCAAATTCCTTTTTGTTACAAATTTTTATGGCAATGTTACAGTTCACCGACAAAATTAATGTATAAAAATAACCATTTGTTTTCAGCAGTTGGATGCCAACAAGGTGATCCTCTTGGACCAGCCATCTTTAGTCTCGCCATTCATCCCATCATTAAAAATCTGAATTCAAAATTTAACGTATGGTACCTCGATGATGGTACCTTAGGCGGTGAAGCGAACACAGTCTTAGGTGATTTAACTACCCTCATCACAGAGCTTCAGAAAATTGGTTTGGAACTAAATTTCTCAAAATGTGAACTTTTTGTACCAGATTTGTTTGATCATGATACAAAAAATTCAATCATTTCTCAATTTAATCATTTGACTCCAAATTTAAAAATTATAAACAAAAGTTCGCTTCAACTCCTAGGGTCACCAATTTTTGAGGATTCTTTTTCTACTTTCATTCAAGATCAAATTCAAAATTTTAGCCAATGTTCAGACCGCTTACAAAAAATTCCTACTCATATGGCTTACTATATTATTCGGCATTGTCTATTTGTTCCAAAATTTACTTATGTGCTACGCAGCTGCCCTCTGTGGCAACATCAAAATATTCTGGTAAATTTAGATAATATTATTCAACATACGCTCACCTCTATTATAAACATCAATTTGGATGATCGTTCATGGACCCAGGCTTCTTTACCAATCAGGTTTGGAGGCCTTGGGATCCGCAAAATTTCAAGTGTATCTCTACCAGCATTTCTTTCCTCAGTTCACAATGTGCGAGACCTCATCGGAAGTATTCTAAATCCGTCACTAGGTGACTTTGAGGTTTCGTTCCTGTCTGAGGCCAGAAATGCTTGGGTGATGGCTAGTTCAAGCACAGAATTACCTTTGTCCACACATTCACAAAGACTGTGGGACGAGCCGCTGAGTAGACTGTCATATACGTCTCTTTTACAGTCGTCTGACAGTACTGCTGAGCGAGCTCGTCTCTTAGCAGTAGCTAAATGGGAGTCAGGGCACTGGCTAAATGCCCTTCCATCAACCAATACGGGCACATTATTGGATAACTCAACATTCCGGTTGTGCACTTGCCTAAGATTGGGTACTATATGTAATGTCCCTCATCGCTGCTCCTGCGGGGACAATGTGGATGAGCTTGGTCACCATGGCCTATCGTGCAGTAGGAGTGCTGGGAGGCTTTCGCGTCATGCGGCACTCAATGACTTAATCCGTCGGGCTCTTGTCACCGTTGGTGTACCGGCAGTTTTAGAACCAAATGGCCTGGTGCGCGACGATGGCAAGAGACCAGATGGAATGTCATTGGTGCCGTGGAAGATGGGAAGGCCGTTGGTGTGGGATGCTACGTGCGTCGACACCCTTGCGCCTTCCCATCTTACAGACACGTCTGTAGCTGCCGGCGCTGCGGCTGCACAACAAGAGTGCCTCAAGCGTCGCAAATATGCTGGTCTACAGAGGACCAACATATTTTTGGCATTTGGGGTAGAAACTCTAGGGCCTTGGGGACCGGAGGCTCATCTTCTGTTCAAAGAGGTCTCCTATCGACTCATTCAGGCCTCTCATGACAAGAAGGCTGGCACGTATTTTGCACAAAGAATTAGCATTGCTATTCAGCGTGGCAATGCGGCCAGCCTTCTTGGCACGCTACCGCTAGGCAGCGATTTGGGACAATTTTTTTACTTATAAGTAGTTAGGTAGTAAGAAGTTTTTATTTTTATTTTTTTTATGTACATAGTTAATGTTAGTTTAGTTTAGATTATATAGTTTTAATTTGTATGTCTACATAAACTAAATAGTCGTGGTCAAGTCAAGAACTTATAATTAAATTATATAAATTATATACTATACATATATCAGTATCTTTTAAAATTTGATTTGCTATTTGCTCTGCTACCATGTTAATATACGTGGTTTTAAATAAGATAGGCTTTTGAAAATATACTTAGACTTTTATTTTCCAAAACGATATCGATATCAATCATGTTGAAATTGATAATAATGTTATATGGGAAAGAGGATATCGATATAGATTTTTTTGCCCATCCCTAGATCATTTTCGATATTGTCAAAATAAAAGTCAAACAAAAATAAAAATAATAAACAAGAAATTGGATTGAATGAGGAAATGACAGTACAGTATTGCCAGTTCATAAATAAAATTCTTAATGAAAAATAATAAATAAAATCTTTTTCCGAGTTTTATTGCTAACAAAAACTATTTCTACAGTTTTAACTTATTTTACACGACTGCGACGAAGCTAAAAAAGGAAGGTTAAGTGTTTGACTTATATGACTTGTCCCTATGTTTCATCATAACTACTTAATTTAAGGTGATGCCTTCGATTGGAGCGCGAAATTCAAATTTTATCAAGTTTTTTGCTAATTGCAGCTCAGTTATAGGTCGTAAGTTATCAACATGTTATTTGCGAGAAGAATGGTAGTATATTTACTGATAGATAACAAAAGAAATCATCAACATATTCCTCCAAGGTATAATACTCTTGGAGGAATATGTTAATGGTATACCCTTAACATAACTTGCAAGCAAAGTTCATCATAGCTAAAATAATCGTTCAAATCCTTCAACGGTATCAATAAAAAGGTTTTTTAGCCCGATTTTGTGATATTGAGCTGGCAGGACACAAGAAAGGAAGCTGCGTTGCAGTTATCTGCAATCTGCAATAAATTATTAGTTTTGTTTGGCATAAGTGCATACGAGTAAGAGACAGTTTGATAATACTTTCCTAACGTAAGAGAGAAGTAAAACATTACTGTTAATGTTAAACTTTAATTAAATTTTAATCTGGAATAAGAGTTGCAAAAATGCCATTTCGTAAATTTTGATTTGCTTCCCGCCGGCCCTTGACGGTTTGCTTTTGGCACGTGCAATAATTTTCATTAGATTTTCTTGAAAAACAGTTTTGCATTTCTAAACACAGTTCCACACTGATGCTGACTGTTGGAAAATATTATTTCGGTGAGTGATATGATATTATTGTACACAATTGTCGTATTACGTTTCAATATTTGCACGTGTTGTATATCGGTAGACAGCAAAATAACCATTTGCATTCGCCAGACGATATAGCTACGATATGGATTAGAGGACACCGTGATTGTGATAAAAGTGATCGTTTTGGTTATATTAGTCCATAAGTATGTTTGAAACGTGAAATTTCGCGCGTAATGTGTATTTTGAGGAAGCAGCGTCGCCAGCGTCATTTGTTTTTGTTTACCTGCAGATTGTTAGCCTACCATGTCGCCCTCCCCGATCCGCTGTCGCGGGCCATGGAAAATTCACAAGCGTTCGTCTGAACCAGACAGATGGCTGGATGAAATGGGATATTTTCGTAAACATACCGCTAGGGATTCTAGCTGCCTTTTCAGGGCAGTTTCTGAGAACATATTTAATACTCAACGGTACTTTCATAAAGTGCGCCTGGACTGTGTTCAGTTCATGGCTCATAAGAGGCATCTCTTTGAAGGGGTAGGCATTTTACAATAAATTTATTGGTATAATCCAACAAAGGGATTTCATTTAACCTTTTAACTTTTATTTTGTAGTCATTGACTTGTCCGTTTGAAAACTATCTCAAAGAGATGTCTAACCCATCTGAGTGGGGCGGTCTTGTTGAGATATCGGCCATGAGCCACTTGTATAGGTAAGAATTTGGTTCTGATTTATTTATAACACCTACCCTTCTTTTGTTTGATGCCTATTTTATTTACTACCCACAAGGAAACTATTTAACTAATAACTACACTGTTTCAACTTAAATAATCTTCAATTTGTTTAAAACCTGTATATAATGATTTTGCATTTTAAGTCTTAGCATTTTTTGCATACAATAAATTAATACACACACATTCATATATAAACAGAGTAAGAAATACACAATCATGGCAACCACTGAGTATCTGAATTTAAACAAATTTTACTTAAAAACAATTGCAGACGTGATTTTGTTATTTTCGAAGCCAACAAAGGTCCTCAAACAAACATTAACAATGGTTACGGAGACACTATTTATTTGTTCTACTCGCCTGAAACTAAGCACTTTGATGCTGTGTACACTAAAGACTTCATAAACACTTCATCCTTTTGTCAATGTAAGTTACTTTTACGTTACACACTTCCTTACCATTTCTAATTTTTCTGGAAGGTAAAATCAGTAATAGACTTACAAATATCTGGACAGTGTTTACCAAATACAAAAGTGAAGCCACCTTTCAAAATTATGCAACCTCAATTCAATAGAAATTTTACAATGTGGAAAATAAAACGGAAACTGTAATTATATACATTCAAAAGAAATGTCCACAAAATAAAGTAGCCTTGCTGAGTTTCTTGCTCGTATATTCTGAACTGGTGGTGGAGTAAATAGTAACTTATGAATGTCAAAACTGAAAGGGCCTAAACTGAATAAAGAGTTTTAGAGTTTCAATGAAAAACTGATTGCAAGGATGTTACATAACTAGCCTACAAGTCTTGTAAAACCTAACACACACATATACCACATAGTATGCTGCTCTGTTGACATTCCACATCAAGACATAAATAGTGACGATAGGGTTCAGAATTGCTTGTGCCATTACTAATTTTACATAGAGGTACATGATATTTTGTTCTTCACTTTTGAATTAGGTGTGGCTCCGTCCAGATATTTTTGTATGTCTATTCTTAAATACTTATATCCCTTACCCACTTTTTGATTATTTAATTGAAATATGTTTCTTAATTTCTTTGTTAATTTGGAGTTTTATTACTTCTTATATTTTCTGTCTTTATCCATGTCCAAATATTATGTTAATTTAATAGTATTCTTTATAGCGGTAGTCTATGAAATACTTTACGATGGTGTATACCAACTCAAAGATCTGTCTTATGCTGTTGATAAAATGTTACACGACAAAGTTCCTACCAACCATATTGAATATTTTATGTCTGAGAACGTAGAGAGACGTAAGAAACAGAAAGAGAGAGCTAAGATATTTATCGAAGCCACAGACGATGACAAGGAGAAAAATAATAATGCTGTAGCTTTGAAATGTAAGCACCATACTGAAGATTTAGAACGAGCAAGCCTTTTAAAGGAGTCTCTGAGCATTTTCGTGTTCAATCGCAGCCTCATTCAATTGGAAAACGTTTGCATGAATTGTCTTAATGTGAACAGCGCTAAGGACTTGCTCGACAATGGAATAACTCCTTTTCCTTACAAGGTAGCCAAGGCCCTAGATCCTGACATATACCGGAATATTGAATTTGACGTTTGGAGTGAACTACGAAGAGGTACTCTTCAGTTTTGTTGTATAATACCGTTTTAAAATGGCAGAATGCGGTAATGATTGTGTGGTTTTCCAGAGATGCGCTATGGTGCTAGGTATTCCGATGGTACGACGCTCCAAGTGGGCGTGAAGTGCTTATGTAAGCTTCAGGCCGATCAGGCAGTGCCGTACCACTGTCATATCCAAGAGATGAGGCCTGATGGTGGACCGTGCCTCGTGTTTATTGAGGAGTTGGGAGAGAAGCGAGTGGTCAGCTTTGAGCAGCTGGAGCCTCTTCCGTTGGACGAGGTCCGACCATGGGCCCCTCCGTATAGATATTCTCGCGCCAACTCCCAGTTCCTGACTCTAAGTCAAATGTTGCAGCAAATAGGTCTGATATTTTTGTCGGGTTTCTTTTTATATCGGGAGCTAGGAGCATTCAAGTTGACGAGGTAGTTTGGTACTGTTCTCTAACAGAAATATTACCATGTAATATCTAATAATTAAAATTATTAACTAAAACCGACTGCCATACGAAAATATTTGGGGATTGTGTTTTTTATTATTTCTAATTACATTTAAACATTAAGTTTGAACAAGATAGATTTGGGAGAAAAATAAATGTTGAAAATATATATTTTGGCGCCAAAAATTCGCCTTTTTGTTAATTTGAATATACCTAGCCGTTTAGACTACAGGAGGTTACAATCACAATGGGACGGAAATACATACATACGCGTGAAAAAAATTACCCTCCTGGGTCAGTCGGGTAAAAATGCGATGCTCCTAGCTCTAGCATAAAAATCCAATGGTACCCGCACTAAAGTTGTAATTAACGGCATTTAGGCAACATCACAAGGAAACAGGGAGTAACTAAGGCGCGCAACAAGTCCAAGGGCACCGAGGAACCTAAAAGCCCCGAAAAGAACGAGAAGAAGGGGCAAAAGATAATTTGGAGCGAGGAGGACAACGGGGAAACTGATTTGCCTGAATACGTCCCCACGAATGATTTCGACGGATACCAACATTTGGATTTTGTTAACTTTGATCCGATGCCTGTTAGTCGTAGATTCGTAGTGGTATTTCGATTTCTTTGTTTCATTTATAAGCATATCACAAATGGGAAAATATTGAGTTGCTTTGACCTTACGTGATACTGATAACGGAACCTTGGTCTGGTCTACTCTACCCGATAGATCTTTATATGCTGGGTCTACCTAGCCCAATCATTACGTTCTATTAGTTATTATGCGACCTAATATGATGAAAATATTTTGTTTTACATAATTTTATATGTATTTTTTTAATTAAAAATAAACTTTTTAATTAAATTTTATATTTCCCTCGAGATCAAACCAAAACTTAAATATAACTATAGTTTATACTTTTTAAAGGATAATGGTGCCGATTCTGTTGTTTACGAACTTAACTAATATTAGACAAGTCACATCTCTTTCATTTCAACCTTATTGAAAAAAGAGAACATTTTTAATGCTGTCAGTTTAATCCATACCGCCGTAATGTACGGGTAAATAGTCGTGACCAATAAAGATCGCGCTTAAATTCACGTTGAAATGTGTGATCGGATTAAACTGACAGGACTAAAATATCTTGCATCCCTTTCTTATATTTACTATTAGAATGAGATATAGTGAGATTAAATTTATTTTAGTTCGTAAACAACAGAATCGGCACCAATGTCAGAGTATCGTAAGATTATCGTTATAAAATAATTATATAATACTTATAGGTACACATTTAATAACCACATTGTTTACATTTTAGCATATTCAGACATAAACTAAACACGTAGTTTCAAATTAACAATAAGTTTCTTTGTTCTCGCGACCTACATAATATTCGACAATAAAGTGCGTTGCTTATAAATGAAATGTTAACAAAATTATACCATATCGTAGCTATTAGAGGGTAGTGTAAAGCCTTGGAGACCATCGTAGCTTGGTACATAGTTGTGGCGTTGTTTTGTAGATTAGATCAATGTATTTTCTGTTGTATCGTATTTTTGTACATCATCGGTTTATATAGTTTTTCTTTGTATTCATAGGTTGGCGGGGTTTAGTTAATCAATTAGATCACTGACAGATTTAATTATAATATCTAAAAAATACAAGAAATTTGTTACAATTTCTGTTATATTTTAATAAGCGCGTGACCTGACCTGTATCTAGGTTACTCGTTCCTGGATATGATAGCTCGCCTGTTGCTATAGTGCCCTACCTATATATAGGTGGGCAGCGCCCTTTATTCGAGAAAAATCTCTATTAATTAGTTCCGTGTCGCGTCCGGGGGTTCGTCATCGTTCGGGTCTTTGTCAGTAATTTAATTGCAATATCGCACACTACTCTAACGCACGGGGACCAATAGAAAATGCAGTTGTAGATGTAATATTGACCAATAGGAACGTTGCAGCTCGGCCTCATTCGGATGCAAACCTCCTCGGTGACGGTGCGCTCGGGTAGTGTGCGAAGGTTACGTAGAGTGTGTCAGGGTGTGTTTATAATAGTGTGCGGTGTGACGTTGTAGGTTGAAGTACAAGCACTGCCCCTAATGGTGGACTGTCGGCCGGCCGCGGGCGCTCCGCCCCACGAGCTCGCGCACTCGGCGCCCAACGGCGGCGCCCCGTCTGAGAACCATCACAGCCAGGTGAGATGTCTACCTTATTTATTTAAAACTAGATGACCTGATAAACGTCCTGTGCCGGATTGGTCCAGCTGTTCCCGAGTTTCGGGCCTATTCATTTTTATTTATAAAAAATATAAAGATTATACTACACAATTTAAAACGACTTCAAATATTAAACCTGTTGCCTCGGGGGGTTGTCGTTAGCGCTGATTTTCAGCCCAGCCCTAGCGTCCCTAGCTCAAACTCATTTATCTAGTTTAGACCCTGATAAGGCACTTATGAAGTTAGGCAGTTTAGTGATGTTAATAAAAAAAATCGTAAGTAAAATAAATAAAAACTGGTATTGCATGTAAAATTATACTAACTAAAATAATAAATGCACAGATTTCTTTTAACGTTCAATAAGTGCCTTAGGTACAGTTGGCAACATAACGTTTATTATCTCAAAGCTGTTGGTTTTCCATTCACAATTAAATAAATAACTAGCTGAACAGATCCAAATTGATTTTGTTGCCTTTTTTCTCAATTAAAGGCTGATTGCTGAACCAGTGGTGACTTACTGTATAAATAGCTTTCGCGGCCACACAAATTCCAGAATCCGTCCCTACCTTAAAATTACAAAAAGCCCCGAATCCTTGGTGTTGACATTGCCACTGGGATGACAAAGATTTTGGGATCCAAAAAGCTCGGTGTGCTCAATAGAGCGAAACAATACTTCACATATTGGGTCAAAGATTGTAACTCTATACAAATATAGAGAGATCATCTAAAAAAAAAGAGTTTGTTCAAACTTAGCATGACATAAACTCGTGAAATTATGTACTTTGTCTTCGGATCTCATAGAGTACTAAGGGAAAAAAATTAACCGAGGTGGAATGTTGATCCTACTGATAGTATAAACAAGACAAATTTTAATCAAAGTTGGTATGGAGGGGAGGTAGCGACACCCTGGATTAACACATAGGCCCGGGAAAACATACGATCCTTTGGGAACGCGGATAACACCGCAGGGTGGAAGCTAGTTGATAAATATTTTCTTTAAAAATCTCAAAATTAACAAACCAAATCGAAATATCTAGTTTATTTGAAACTACAAAACCAAAAGCCATAGTCGAATCCCTGCCATGCTAAAATCAATTATTGACAGTTTGGATGTTGTAACATGCAATATATGCAAGCACACTAATAACCCGGGAGGTCTGGGGTGAGGCAAATAGCTCGGGGCGGCCGGGCGAAATGCCCCAACCCCCCACCCCCTCGTGGAGAAGCGTAGCTATGGAAATAAAGGGGTTACCTCACAATAATCCCTACCTTTCAACCCCCTGTAACTGCATTTCCTAAATATTACTCTCAATTAAAACGGACGCTTTATTGTCCAGACTAGACGGAAAAAGGTAACATGTTCCCGAGTTTATGTACTTTTTTTGCGTGCGCAATTTAGGTTATACGGTTCGAATTCATATACAGTTTGGAATACTCTTTTATTTCGTATTTGGTCTACGAAATGTTTTATTAATATTTGAATAGGTATTTTAAAGTTGCAAATTTTCGAAACTTGTTTTGTCAAGCTCAACTAAATTCAATAGAAAGAAGTGCCGAGTTTCTTGTCGGAGTCTCCACAGTTTTCTATTCTGAACACACAGTGGTAGAATAAATTGTAACATTTTTTAAGTTCTTATGTTCTTAAATGCCTTATCAGAGCCTAAATTAGTTTCAAGTTTGAGTTAGAACAAGTTTTACTATTGGACCAATTCGAAAATCTCTAAAATAAATAGGGTAGTTGACTGACACATCAAATCAGCTACTTTTTAATAAATGTCAAAACGATTGTTTATAAGGAATTTTGTATGAAATATTACACTATGACGTCATAGTTTCACAGCATCAAATCATCTACTCTTAGTGGTTCCACTGGTAATTAAAAATCATTAAATGTACAACATATTTGATATTTCCACGTGTTTTTAGATGTTTTATGCATTGGTTAGTGTTTGGTCATTTATTTTTGACAGTGTCAACTACCCTATTATACATTTGCATACAGTAAGGTATTTTGTAGTATGAAAAGTTTTTATTTTTTTCGCGTTTTCTGTATTTCACGTAGGTATGTATTCTTACCCAAGTATTACAGATACATTACTAATAATCTTGTCTATATCAAAATCGCACGTGAATCTGGTACCGTCCAAAGATTGGACTCCAAATCGTATCAAAATCTGTAATGGGCGCCCAGACAGGTAGATCCAGACGAGGCGGCGGGCGGCGGTAATTGATTTTATATATAACACATTTCCCTAACTATGTATAAAAGTACCTATCTACCTATATAAGCTATATATGTCCATTATTAAATATTTCGAGGGTTCAACGTTCGCTATCCCCAAATACCGCAGTGTCTAAAGGCTCGTAAGTATATATGTCACCGGAAATGTATGAAACATAGGAATTGTCTGTGTATTTCTCCTAGGAAATTTTATTTCAATAATGATACTAGGAAATATATAAATTCTATTGAAAAAAATAGATTGGGGTAATTTTTTTTATTTTGCATAAATTTGAAAGTATTTGCACAAAAATAAATTTCACTTACAACCCCCCAAATACCGCTATCCTTACAAATATCCCGAATGTAATACTCCGATAGATATTTAGGAAATGTATACAATGACGGATTAGATACTTTTCCGTTTACATATATATAATGTAAGAAAGTATGTGTAGTTGCCAGTGATGACTGACTTACGCAGCAGAGATGGGCCTCATAAGAAGGCTCGAGGTCATCCAAATAGCAATGGAGAGGGCTATGCTCGGAGTTTCCCTGCGAGATCGAATCAGAAATCATGAGATCCGAAGATTAACCCGAATGCTGACTCCTAAACCGGTGTGGAAACTTCAGTACCAAGTGCTTTCTTAGGGCCTAAACTGGCTAACTTTGACTTTGAAAGTGATCTGTGTGTTGTTTGAAGGCGGGAAATGGCGGTGGCAATGGAAATGGCAGTGGCGGAGGTGGCGACATGGCCGGACATGGTATCTCCTCCCCGACCGCCGTGCGTGCCTCCACACCTTCTACCAACAACTCCCTTGCGTCTTATACAGGTACTGTGATTATAATACCCTAGTACGTTGGCGAGCTAGGTTTCCGCCAGTGAGGTTGAATTTTCAAAAATCCAACGTCATAATTAGCTTTATGTATGCGGAATTTCAGCCCGACCCGTCCAGTGGTTTGAGCTGTGCTTTTTTAAAAAAAAAACTTATAGTTCAAACTTAAAATCAATAAAAACTTTAGCGTAAAATCTCTGATAAAAACTCTAAATTTTACTCTACAGATTTTACGTCAGGAGTTCGAAGTTCAGTATGAATTGAAAGTTTGCTATTGCAAAACACTTTGTATGTTTTTAGTGCGTAATAATAATAAATACGTTAGTACTAAAATATGCTATTGCGAAAAATTGCAATTCAAATGTTTTTGTGCGAAGTAAGTATGTTACTTCGATCGAAAGTATATGCTATTGTGAAAGCTCTAGTTTAAAAATGTTTTGTCGAACACCTCTAGTTCGAATGTGTTTTAGTGCGATGTAAGCCCCAAGACTCAGGACAAACAGACATATTCATGCACACAAATGTTTGACCTGGACCACGTACTGAAACACGAAAGGATTTTTGAAAATCAACCCCTAAAATAGGAGATCACGGGGCGGAATGCTAGTAATTTGATACATTTGGATATACAGGCGGCATGAACCCACCGAACGCGGGCACGGGCCCCATGGCGGCGCCCCCGGGGGCCGCGGCCGGGTCGGGCGCGTACGGCCAGGGCCAGCCCGGGGCGCCGGGCATGGTGGGCGTGGGTTGCGCGCCCTACGTGTGCGGCGTCAAGTCTGTAGTGTGGTGCGCGCCGCAGTCGCCGCCGCCGCACGCGCTGCACGCCCCCCACGCGCCCCACGCCCCCCACGCCCCCCACGTCCCCCACGCCCCCCACGCCCCTCATGCGCCGCCGCCGCCGCACGGCGTCAACCCACACGTCTACAAGAGCATGCAGGCTAATGGCTCCGATCTGCCTATGAATGGTGAGCGACCGTCATTTCACTGGGGCAATCAAGTAACTTATTATTCCACTTAACAATTTTCTATAATATATATATCTGGGTGAATTTTTTTAAGTGGGCGTGGTAGGCGAAATCCTAAAGTATATGGAATAGCGCAAAATTGCTGAGAGGAGTGTCGAGGTCGGGAGTGTTTTGATAAAAACTAAAACTGTATTATGTATTTCAATGATGTCGCCGCAAACGGAACTCGTCGATTTGAAAAAATACAATTTCATGAAACCTCCGAATCCAATACAAAAGAGGTGATGATCTTCAAAGGGATGAGCGGATTTCCTTACCTAAGAACACTCGATTAAGACACCTTTCAAACGAACAAAACAATCAAAATCGGTTCATCCATTCAGGACCACAGGCCACTGACAGACACACAGATACACAGTACAAACTTATAATCTATTTTTCGTCGAGAGTTAAAAAAACTAGACTATATTATTGATCCATCTCATAGTGTAATTTATGGTAATCCATTTCTGGGAAGTAATGTTAGGTCAGGTCCGGTCGGTCAGGGCTCTAACCTGATCAATGTATGTAAAAAATGATTGAGAGTTGTTCTGTGTCAAAAATCATCAAAATTATAACAAAGGTTTCGACAATATGTTCACCCAGTATATAAACCTCAACCATTTATGTTATTGTCCAGACATCCCGACGCTGCGTTACTACTTCAACTTGGGAGTGGAATGCATGTGGGCCGCCTACGGAGCCCCACCGATCCATCCGCCGCCCAGGCACTACTCGCCGAGGGATCTTACCCAGGTATATCTATACTAATATTATAAAGAGGAAAGATTTGATTGTTTGTTTGTTTGGATTGAATAGGCTCCGAAACTACCGATTTGAAAAATTCTTTCTGTAATAGGAAATTACATTATCCACGAAGGTTATAGGCTACTTTTTATCCCGGGAACGCGAGTAAAACCGCGGGGAACAGCTAGTATTATATAAACAAGGTCAAATAATAGAAAATTCTAGGACGTAAGGTGTTCTACTTTTAAATTAACAGTCAGATACCGCTTAATCTGCCCTAAAGGTGGAAGGTCCAAGCTAGCCCGCGAAATATTTTTTGTTACATTTCTTGTAAAAACTACTGAATGGATTAGGAAGAAACTTGGCACATAGATAGGTCATATCCTGAAATAACATTTTTATCCCAGGAAAATATAAGATACCTCGGGAACGCGGGTGAAACCGCGGGGTGGAAGCTAGTTTATTATAATTAAAAAACTCCATCTAAGTATACCTTCGTAACAGGACATGCAGCAAATCGCGATCCACGAGCGTCCGGCCATGAACCACAACTCCGGCGCTGAACAGAACCACAAGCACAAGCCGCCGCCGCCCAACGACAAGCCGCCCATCAATCAGACCAAGGGGAACGGACAGAGGCCACTGCTGGGGCCCAGGTAAGTATTTCGAATCAAGTTTTCGAATCGAACAAAAAACCGGTTTTGGAAAATCGGTTATTGTTAAAACAACGTTAATATCGGTTTATCCGCGAAGTGCGCAGCGAAGTATTTAATCTTTTTTGTTTAATAACTGAGTAATAAAACATAAATCAGGGAGTTGTGAAGAGCTTTATTCATTTCGGCTACACTACAACTCTTATTTTTATCATAATATAACCTGTTTATTCGATATAACCGGTTTATATAATAAACCCATTTTATGAAGCTAGAACTTTTATAAAGGAAAAGTACAAAATATACTCGTCATTAGTTTATCCTTCTTTTTATATAAATAAATATGATTATACAGATTCAAACGCGGCGGGAACAACCAAGATGGCAACCAGAACTCGAACAACCACAACCAGAATAAAGGGCATAATAACAACATGGGGAACAAGGGGCCTAATAACCGGTAAGTTACACTACTACTTGCAAAATTATAGCATCTATTTCAGGCCGTAGTTGCGAAGATAGGGGTCTTATTGATTTCAAACTTTCCTGTCTATTTTATGTAGTTGACTAATTTATTTCTCGGCATGATATAAAAATAGTATTTCTTGAAAAAAAATTACTTATACCTTTTAAAAAGTAGTGCAATCGATTCCACTATCGATTCTGACCAAACTAGTTTCAGGTTTGAATTTATTTCAATTACACATTGTATATTTAGATTTCTCTGTGAATTTAAAAATTGTTGCTACAATTAAATTCTTTAGTTATAAATATAAGTGAAACTAGCTCTAAATAACAGATAGTTTTGCCGATTCTGTTGTTTACGAACTTAACTAATATTAGACAAGTCACCTCTCTTTCATTTTAACCTTATTGAAAAAAGATAGAACATTTTTAAGTGAAACTAGTTCTAAATAACAGATAGTTTTGCCGATTCTGTTGTTTACGAACTTAACTAATATTAGACAAGTCACCTCTCTTTCATTTTAACCTTATTGAAAAAAGATAGAACATTTTTAATGTTGTCACTTTAATCCATGCCGTCGTAATGTACGGGTAAATAGTCGTGACCAATAAAGATCGCGCTTAAATTCACGTTGAAATGTGTGATCGGATTAAACTGACAGGACTAAAATATCTTGCACCCCTTTCTTATATTTACTATTAGAAAGAGATATAGTGAGATTAAATTTATTTTAGTTCGTAAACAACAGAATCGGCACCAGTAGTAAATTTACTTTATTTTTAAATGATCTGTAACTCCCCCAGCCGCAACTCCCACACGGAGATCCGCAACAACCAGCAGCCCCCCCACATGTACGGGACCCCCGAGGGCGGCGAGTGCGTCATGGAACAGCCCCTCCTGACCCTGCCGTACATACACTACCCGCCGCCGATGTACCCCATACAGTACTACCCCGTCGAGTCCGACCCTGGTGAGATATATATGTTAACGGAAAAGTATCTAATCCGTCATTGTATACATTTCCTAGGAAATCCATACATTTCCTAAATATCTATCGGAGTATTACATTCGGGATATTTGTAAGGATAGCGGTATTTGGGGGGTTGTAAGTGAAATTTATTTTTGTGTGAATACCTTCAAATTTATGCAAAACAAAAAAAATAACCCCAACCTATTTTTTTCAATAGAATTTATATATTTCCTAGTATCATTATTGAAATAAAATTTCCTAGGAGTAATACACAGGAATTGTGTACAATTCCTATGTTTCATACATTTCCGGTGACATATATACACTGTACTAGAGATAATTTACGTTAACATTACCCTCACATCCATACGAAAGAGTTTGTATGTAGTTGTAAGTATTCGTCCCATAGCGGGCCGTCTTCAGTATCTCACTTATTACCAGATTTGTTGGTCAACTAATCATAACTAGCCGACCGTGCAAGGCAACGGACGTGTGTCATAGAGTAAGGATTAATGACGCTTGATAAAATAGAATGATAAATAAGAACGAAAGGAAGGGTATTATAAAGTTCCTGATTTTAACCTACGAAAAAGAGAGGTGTTATAAGTTGGTGTGTGTCTGTCTATGGCATCATAGCTCCTGAACGGATGAACTCATTTTGATTCTGTTTTTTTTTTCCTTTGAAAGGTGTCTTATTTGATAGTGTTCTTAGTTATGTATATACCTCTTTTGTCAAGAGTGTCATGTTCTTAATTTTAGTTATATAGAACTAGCTGGGATAAAATACGATTTCACTTACACACAATGTAGAAGTTGTTATGAATGTAACTAAAACTGTAAAAATAAAAAGTTATCTATGTATCCGTCTCCCATTCCAGCCATGATGAGCATGATGGGTGGCATTGGGTACTTGGGGTACGAGGACGGTGTGGAGTTTGGCGGCGTGCAGCCGTTCTACCCGCATCCGCACCCACACGCGCATCCACATCCGCACTTCCCGCCGCCGCACCCACATCCGCACCAGCCGCATCCGCACCAACACCAGCACCAGCACCAACATCAGCAGCACCACGTCGAACACAAGTAAATGGATATATATGTACTAGTATACTCGCTATTGTAGTTATGCGAGAGTGAGGGTTTATTCAAAAATTTGAAGCCATTTAAAAAAAATACGTGCCAAAACATTTTGAAGACAATCCTAATAATGGATTACGATGAAATATCTATTTAGTTTTTTAAATTCCGTTTACTATCATAGATAAAAGAAAGTTTATGTCGATTACAATTTTATGTATTCTATTTTGCGATATAAAAAATTAAAATAAAGACGTTTCACTCTTGCGTAACTTACTCCAACGAAAATACTTAGCGCGAGATTATGCCGAGCTTTATTATAGTAAATTTTTAACACTTAATAATGTTTAAAATTTGCTCCTGCCAACATTTGAACTGGCAAGTAGCAGCATAAAAAAGCTGTTATTTGTTAGTGAATATTTTTGATTCGAACTAAGCGTGCTTCTCCATTCCACGTGTCAAAATTTACGTTTTGACTATAAATTAGTATTTTAGCATGGTTCGAATTGGGAATGTAAAAAACATGTATTAATTTAAACATATCGATAGCATAGCTAAAAGCTGCGTAAGTTAATGTATGTTTTTTTTATGTTTAAAATATACTATGATACGTTTAAACATCACGTTTATTCTTGAATATTAAAGGTCCATTTTTGAATGGAATAACATCACAAAACACGAAATTTAAAGAAAATTTTCATATCAAACAGTATCATAGTATAATTATTAACTACAATAAAAAGATTGACTGTAATTTTATAAACTGTAACTGGCTTGCAGTAACGTATTGGACTAAAACCTCAGTCAATCTTATCGTCACTCAGCCATAAATAAGCCGATAACAACTGGTTGAAAAGTGACTTGAATCTTAGAACACAAAAAATAATGTTATGTGTTTATAAAAGAATATGGCTTACGGTTCTAAAACGTGGAATCTGCTCGAGTCGGTCAGAAAGCTAATTAGCACAGATTTAGAATCAGCCAGATACCGCATACTCGTCAAAACGCGCTTCACGCCTTTCCATTCCCATATAGGACAAACATTTTGAGTTTTTCCTGAGTTAAGGTGTAATTAACTATATGATTATTTACGTATGAATATAGTATATCAGTTATTTGATTTCCATAGTAGAAGCTCCGCTTAGTTTGGGATCAGATATAGTTTGAGTATGACACAACTTAGATGAAGCATCGGCAAAATTCGTAAAATCGATCGTTCCCGAAAAGCGTGCGCCTACAACATTACTCATGAGTTAAATGGCGCGATAATGAATGATTTTTATTAGTTGTGTAAATCGGAAGTGAAGTTTACGAAAACGATTTGCCGATGCTACATCTATGTTGTGTCATACCGTGTGTGAATAATATCCCATGATATTATGTTGTACTTTTTCGGACTTGTATTCAGTCCTGATAGTAGCAAGTCGTTTAAAACATAAAAATGCCACTGTAAAAGACTTTAAGGATCAGCTGATGCAATAGGGATGTATAATTTCATCCTATATATAATAAATATGGTATGATATTGATGCTTACTTCAAGTCTGTACCAATATTCTTTAGTGATTCAATGTAATATATTCTTTCTCCAATAAGGGGCCATAACGTATCCATAAATTGCGTCACAAGAATTTCATAATCCTGGACCCCCTTGCATTTTTATGTATCTTTGGTGAGACGTCACAATATTTTGCAATTTTAAGTATGATTAAATTAAATATAGACCTTAAATTAACATTTATAGCGTTTAAAGTTTATCGTTCAAGTTTAAATACTTTAAGATTTATAGAGATGACTCGCCCCCTTCCTTTGCCACACGATGTCAAACTTTAACTCCCTATCCGTCTTAACGTGTGACGTAATTTATTTTTTTATTTACGGCTGGCCCCTAAGCGTAGGTTACAATTTGACGCTAAAACTTTCTGACCGGCCCAAGCAGATTCCATGTGTCTTGACCTATGTTAACAATATAGTTAGCACAACGACTACGCTCATCGAATAATGGTATACGATTGTAGATAATCTCGTACTGGTTGCACCATAACAAGCTATATATAAAAATAACGGACGAGGTGTGTATGTCAGTATGTTTTTATTTAACCTACGCCGTGTGTAGTCTGTGAATATCGGAAAATATATTTAAAAAGTTAACGGCGTCAATTATTTTAGACGATAAATCGTGATAAAATTGTTACTTATCATTTTGAAGTAGTATTGTAAACTTTTGAACATGGCATGAGTGTTGATAATTAAATTTAACTATCTTGTAATACTAGGAAATTAAAATGTCATATGTCAGATGTAAAGAGACAGACTTTCGTTGACTGGCAATCAAAAAAACACAGTGCATAATATCCTCTCAAGTATTTCTTAGTGTTTCGAATCCTTCATGCTTTACATGGTTTACATAAGGTATATAAAAGTAAATGACAGTCAACGCCTCTCCTGAAAGGATGGGTGTTCATATAGGGACCACCGGCGGCAAACCTACCAGCATCTAATGCTGGAAGTCACACTACACACGGCGTAGTACGAATTGGTTGTTATTTATTATACGGTATATAGAATTATATGTATATGACAATTATTGTAATTGTCTTAAAAATGTAAATTTGTGTTGTAATACTGTACTTAATGTGAGATAGGTCTGTGGTAAACTAGAAAGATTTGAATGCCAAAAATGACAGGCAGCATTCAATCATACAATGCAACTCGACGTTTTAACTTCACTCTATTATTAAAAACTTGCAACATATTGATTATATTGTACCGGCCATATTTATTGACATTTGGTACAGAAACATAAATTATAAAGGCTATCAATTATCAACCCCTTTGGTTAAAAAAAAATACATATGCACACCTTCTGTGAGACTGAGACTGTGCCCCTTTTGGTATGAAAAATAGTTTAACTAGAATCTTTTTCGAAATTTTACGGTTAATTAAGACAAGTGTTCATTGGTGCTGCAAAATTGTCGGGTTTGACAGGGTTCACGAGATATTTTTGATGGAATGTCATTTATACATACATAAATGTGTAGTTATATAATAGTCAATGTATATCATTCCCTATGTTTGTAAGGTGAAACTGTAAATTTAAGCCAATGTAATAATGTAGTTTTTACGTCTCAAATTTAAGCGTCCCTCTTTAGATATTTTGTTCCCTTCATCGATAATTACAACACTAATCAATTATTAAAACATCGACCTAAGAGTCCCCAATTGTAATCTCTCTTTCAAAATTAACAGAATAAGACCTTATCTGGAATCTGTGAAACAGAAGTTAAATGAAAGTTAGTAGTGATGTGAACTTTGACGATTCAAGTGTTGTAATTAGTCGATTATTCGGCTTACATTAGTTTAGTTAGAAATAAGTCTACGGTTTCACTCGCCTGTTCTAAGGCACGCTACAAGTAGGTTTACTTTACAGATCTCAAGTTTAAAAACATGCAAAAAGCATACACTTTGAATCTCATATACCTAGCAACAAAAAAATTGGAATACTTGAAAGTATTAAAATGTTAGTTTAAATAACGTTAGTTGTGATTTTGAAAGTATCCTACTTTGATCTCATCTATACAAACTGACATTTAAGGTAACTCCGGTGCTTGGGTAGTCGTATTTTTGTAGAAATAAAAAAAGGAAAACACTAAAATTTATTTAACAGTACGCGGGACAGTAGTAACGGACACGAGAGTGTTTTGGTAACCCAATGGGACTGCATCTTCCCCGTGTATGGAAATGTGTAACATTATGAGATTGCATACGATAATTATAACTTGCTTAATAACCTAGTCTCCATAAGTTTTTACCACGCATTTACAGTGTTAAGGGTATACCTTCGGTTGGAGCGCGAAATTCAAATTTTATCACGTTTTTTGCAAATTGCAGCTCAATTATAGGTCGTAAGACATGAAAATGTTACTAACATACCTTGGTGGAATATGTTGATGATTTCTTTTGTTATTAATCAGTAAATATACTACCATTCTTGTCGCAAATAACATGTTGATAACTTACGACCTATAACTGAGCTGCAATTTGCAAATACGTGATAAAATTTGAATTTTGCGCTCCAACCGAACGTTCCCCCTTAATATGGAACCTTTGTACCTCCTTTAGACGCGAATTCACGAAGCAGGGTGTATTTTAAGGCGTGATTTAGATTTGATGCACACTCCATTTCCCAAGCGAATTAAGAACATTATAAAGGTCGAAGTAGCAAGACAAGGTATCGGACCTACGATTTTGACTTTTATGTGGCTATTAAATAAAGTATATAATGTATTTGTTCACACTGTTAGATTTGTGCTGTTCCCGTATAGTTTACACTTTACACTAGTTTTTTTTTCTTAAATATGTTGGCAATATAAATATACTCTTTCTGAACAACTTACAAAATTAACATATTTTTCGAATGTTTATAAAATGATTTGGCTGTGATTCGAATGTAATCTCAGGTAAGCTGGGTGGGCTTGTTGTATGTGACAAATAATATTAATGTACTATCGACAAACTTGAAGCATGATCACCTTAAGGGTGTATTTTGTGTGCAGTGAACAGCCGGTGCCTCACACAATATAACCAGACAATGCGCTTGTCATAAAATACTAGATTGACATTGTCAGTAAATTGTCTAGACAAAAGATTTTACAAGAGGCCGTTTTATTGTCAACAATGGACAGGGCGAACTATGATTACTGGTTGCAAGCGAAAAGGTCTCAAAACTGATCATGCTTCAACTTTGTTGATGGTACAGTCTGTATGGGTGACTCGCCAATAAGGACTCTTTCAGTACGTTGGTATATATGTATTTGTGAATGGAGATTGATTTTTACCACTCGCTACCTTTAACTTTTGTATCCGCCCATATTTTTCGATCCAAACTTTATTCTTGCATATATATGACATATTATTATATATTAAAACGTAATTACTACGTAACAAAATCTTGATTGTTTGTACAGATCGTTGTTTAAAAAAGATTGAAAAAAAAAATACAAAAAAAAAATAAGTGTACTCTTAATAGGAATATGTGTGGTGTAAAGTCATTTTTTGGTGTTTCAGTATTAGTTTTAAATCACCTAGGAGTTAGATTTTTATGTTAGTCGTTAATTAATGTTTACGTAACAATAGTTTAGTATTACTTTTGTTAAGTATACCGTCAGTTAGTTTAATCAGGTCAGGAGCTACCATGGAGTGGAGCGGAGCGGAAGTCGGTCCACGTTTATTTGTTTACCTAATAGTCTGTAACGTTTTTTTGTGCCAACTTTGCTGTTCTTTTTATATAAAATTGGCAGTAAACATCAGTGACCAATAATTTATAAATGACCTGCCAAAGAACAAAATTCTTGTTGTCATATCATTTTACAATAAATAACTAATAACAATAATTGTGTTGTGAATATACTGTATGGATAGATGTACGTCTTTACTATGGTTGTACAGAGCTCAAAGTTATGCGTCATGTCCGCCTTTGAGATATTGTTTGTAATTTTTTCCAAATTCCATCAATAAATGTCAACTGATTTTACAAGTGGTGTGTTTTTATTTATATTTAGAAATAAGTTATGAAATTAACAAATAAGTACGTAGTATAATATAATATGTGCGAAGTTATTCAATTTAGGAAGATGGTGCTGGTTGTTAGGGTATAAAAAAACAAAGCTTAGTTTTCAATCTATATTTATAAAAAAGCACCGTCTGTAAAACATACAAAATTCCGGTAAAAATATTTTATTGGCATTGGCAGCGTATTATATAAAAATGTGAAAATGTTTACATTATTACTTTATTAATGGTAAATGACGTTATAAAAATTTATTGTTGTCCACATGATCACAAAACAAACTATTGCTTTTTTAAAAATCAGACCACATACCTTTTAGGTAGGTACCATACAAGGTTGAGCAAGTAATAATTATTACAGTAGTACTGCTTCTTAATAATCCCTATGTTAATATAATATTCGAAAATGATATTACATCAACGCGGAAATTATGATATAAATAAAATTTTGACTCAGACATGGTAACTACACTCCTAATTTATTGACCAGAGACACCACAAGCGCTCGGATGAACAATTCCCATTAGTAAATAATGTTCATTCAACTAAAAAGAGAACACAAGCACTTTTTAATGAAAGGAGAAAATAGTTATATTAAAATACTGGAGTGCAGTGTTCCCAACTTAAATAAAATCAGTACAGAATAATACTTAATTATTTCTCGATATAAATTAAACCATAAAATGCTCATAAAATACACTTATCATTATACATGTTCCGTTAAAAAGTGACATAGAAAATTTGTTTCCTATAAACTAATGATAAGGACCTGTTTACAGCGTCCATTCTAAGGTCATCTAAATCGTGATGTTTAAAAAATAAAAGTGTTGCTTTAAAACGGACAGCGCAAACGGGCCTATTACGTAACTTACATCGAGTTTAAAATACGGCGATACTAGCGAGATATAGTTGCGAGTGATTAATGTACCAGACCAGTTTAGGCCGTTTTCTCCTGTTCGATCACGTCCTTGGTGGGGAGGGGGTTCTTCTCGCAAGTCTCTGTGTGCTTCAGCTTTGTGGGGTCGAAGTTCTCGATGCCGTTCAGGAATTTGTTCTTTTCCTTCTCTGCTTCGATGGCTGTGGAATATATTGAAATATTTTAATTTTCGAATAACAGGGTTTTTTGATATAAAAACGGCTTAATCCTGAACAAAACTGATTGACGTATTTCGCCAGAAACAACCAACCCTGTTGAACATGAGCCCTTCATAGCATGATACACATGTCCAAGAGAATTTTAATCACCGACGAAAAAGAGCGGTGTTATAAGTTTGTGGTGTATCTGTGTGTCTATCTATGCCCTGTGAAATCATAGCTCCTGATCGGATGAATCGATTTGGATAGGTTTTTTCGTTTGAAAGATTTTATCTTAGCTGTTTCAAGAAAATGCTCTCAGCCGTTTGAAGATCATCACCTCTTTTCTAGTGTCGGGGATTTCTTTAAACTTGAATTAATATTATATTATAATCAATTAATTACATTTTTGTAGAGTTAAAGAATTTATGGATTGTATGTTCAAATTTAAAATTAGGTAAGTAACAATAAAATGGGGCTATTTGAGAAATGTGGGGCTTTTTGAGATAACGTAAATTAAACGAACGTATAATATTTGCTTAAACAGCTTAAACTTTAAAAGCTTAATTAAAGCACGTCAGGTTTTCATTTAAATTATTATCTATCAAATAGCCCCAAATTTCTCAAATAGCCCCACTTCACTGTGGGTATATTCACAAAAGCAGCAGTTAAAAAGCGTAAACCTTCTATGGGCGGCAAGGAGTTCTTTTCTTCAGTCGTCGTGTGTTTCATGGAGTTCTTATCAAAATGTTCTACGCCATCCAACAGGTTCTGATGCGCCTTCTCCGCTGCCACAACTGGTATAAAGCAAGAACGTGCCGGGCAAAACAAATAAATAAGCTTGAACGCATATCATTTACAAAATAAACATTAGTTATATAAGGCTAACAAAATTCATGCATTTTTAACACGATATGATAGTGCTTTAAAGCGTGTCATGACCGCTTAATATAAATTGAGTTAATTGCAGTTCCGATAATTAAAAAAATAAGATAAAATAAAACTATAGGTAATTAGGTCTAACTAACATCAACTGAAAAAAAGGCCTTCTTCATTATAGTCCGGCTGTATGACAACTGTATTATAGTACCTACCTATAGACTGGAAATTTTAATAATATTAAAAAGTACCTGTTCGTGACTCACTACTCTATACTAATAAAGAAATAGGCTTGCCTCCTAACCTAAGATCATAATATTTATGTTAAAATTCATTAGCTCACGGTGTATTTGCGATAATTTTGCATTCATGCATATTATAAACAAAGTGCAGGTGCTATTAATATTAAAATCATAACATACCATCTTTGTCAGGAAGTGGATTCTTTTCTTGTGTTTCTGTGTGCTTCAGCCTGGTTGCATCGAACTTTTCGATACCGTCGAATAGGGACTTTTGAGTTTTTTCAGTGGCAACATCTGCAAACCAAAGACAAATTAGTTTTTATTACAAACGTTATTTTGGCGGGCTCACTCAAACAACGCCTAAACAAAAGTTACATGCGCGTTATTTTTTTAGTACAAAAATAAAAAAGTTAGATTGCAACAATCAAATTGAAAATGAGATATCCGTTAGCATTGATTCTGGTCGTTCGCTCTCTTATTGTTAATCCTTTATTACTTATTGTTAGATTATAAATGCGAAGAGCGGAAGCAGCCACGTCTCACAGGCGGTTTGCGGTTTATATTAATACATTAGTGCCGCGTTATTTTCCACCCATATTAAAATACCTAGTGCGTTCGGAAGCACGATTTTTTCAACAGTCTCCGTTTTCCTTAGAGAGGACGCCTGAAATTGTTCTACGCCTTGTAGTAGTGCGTTGTGTTGTTTTTCTTTCGCTACGTCTGTCATGAATTGAAATTTATTGTAAAAGTAAATTTTATAATTTACTTTACCCGCCCGAATCGCCGTAATATGTAGACGTCATACAATAAAATTCTTGAATATATTAAAATGTCTGATATCGCTTTGTTTACACATACTTACTGACATTCCATTCTTCATTATCAATAACTCTAGCTTTCCAAACTTAACTTCCATCATGACTTACTATCTCTTCACTTAGGTAGTGTCTTCTGGACTTTTACACTGTTATCTTGTGCAATGCTCATTAGAACAATGTACCTAATGGTAAGTCTAATTCCTTATCACTATTTACTCAAAATATCAGAATGTTTTAAAATTGTATCCTTGTAAAGCTAAGTTATGTATCCCCACACCATTAAAATTTGAATAAGGAATAGACAAACCTTCAGCAGATGGCAGCACTATTTTTTCATTGGTGTCTACGTCACGAAGGCAGCTCGTGTTGAAGCCTTCAAGCTGGCTCTTCAGATCAGTGGCGACCTTTGGGAGGTCCTTGAGGGAGGGAGAATCGTCTACTGAGCAGGCCATTTTTATTGAGATCTGTAATCAATTGAAGGAGAAACATTGTAATTGACTCATTCATTTTATTTGGGGTTATAAGGAATTCCTTATTTTATCTACGAAGATAACATAGATAGTTATAGACGTAGTATATTATTTATTCTATGGTTATAGATAGTACATTCCTCTACTTTCAAACTGACGTATGATATAGGTAGGTATGTGTCATTCATTAGCCATCGAGTCATCCGTGTAGGCATGCGATGGGCTCCCGATGAGACATCAAACATTAACCGAATCAATGGAGCGTTAACGCATTAACTGCCCCTCCTATCTCATCCATGCTGACTGAAAACAACGCTTTCAATTCAAATGGCTGGATAATGGGATTACTTTCGAATAATAAACAAGCTCATTGTCTGATTTTGAATTTTATTATTCTTTAATAATCTCCGTAGGCGGAATTGTGTAAGGTAATGAGAACTGTATTACCAACGTAATGTTTTATTGTTAAGACGCTTGTACCAACAGATTAAATGAGAAATGTTGTCCTTATACCTATATACCTACCCTACCTAAGTTACTATGGAACTAAAGATACCTCTCACTTTTAACTTTAAAAGATAACTGTAATTAAATAAGCATACGTACAGGTAAGATAATTATTTTGGGTTACCTTAACTGTTATTTATGGTACTTCTATCTATCGCCCACACACACCACACCATGTGCGCTTTGTGGGCATGCCTAGTATGCTACAAAATACAGCACAAAGCCCGATCGATGGTCAAACGATGAGACTAGTGCAAAATTGGTATGCAGGGTGAAATATGGGTAGCCGTGTGTCTAGCAGTGGCGAAGGGTCCATACAAGCCGATTCCCATCGGCTTACCTTTTTGAAATCCCAGTCCCACATCTTCATAATTTCAAAGCCACTTTAATTATGCTTAAAATACTATTTAATTAATTATGAAATTATCGGTGTTTTTTGAACGGCTTACCCTCACCATAATTTCACCCCTCGCCACTGGTGTCTAGGTATGTATAATACTATAATATTATGTTGGTAGTTAAAAGCAACGTTATGGGAAAATATTTTATAGGAAAACCGCATGTCAAAAACTAGCCTGCATGTTTCCTAACACAAGTATCCGTGATATCCGTCTATCAAAAATTATTTAATTAAGTAAGTTATTTATACATTATAAATTACCTACGGCAAATGTCTACATACAGCGTATTGCAGCGTCGTAGTGTAAAATAAATAGTTCTAAATTTCTTTTGAATTAAGACTAGCCATAGACAATCCCGCCAATAAAATCAACGCATTGCAGCCAACGTGCACGGGTTCAGAATACAAAATTCACGGGTCATTGTTGTCGGCAACTCGGCGTGTATACTAAACTAGAATACATCCTGTGAGGAGGGAAACAATCTTTTGTTTCGCTGAGGATGTTAAAGTTTTGATTTGAGACGTTGGCAGCACAGTAGGTGCCAACCTACTGTGCTGTTAATCACTCGGAAGACTTTGTTCTTAGTTCCTACCTACCCACGGATAATTTATTAATGTAATATGGCTCGGGGTTGCCAACTTTTATTTCAACTATTTTTTTAAATTAATGGTATCTGACTGGTAGATGAACTTTATTATTTTATGAGTATTGTTAATTAAATTATGCCACTTTTATTAAGTTATGATGATTCAATTCGTAGGTACCTACTGGAGTGACTCACAAACGTCATTAAAATTAATTAATTTTCGATTGTTGTTTGACTTGATAACTCCGATAAAATAGTGATTGACATAAAAGCAACATTGTGCATCTGGAATCAATTAATTCTAAAATTAAATACTGTCCTGTCCTATATTCTGTTATTTACCTCTTATTATGACCGATGATCATTGGCCAGGGTTCAAAAATGCAAAGCAACGGATGAGTGTGTTAGGAAGTATAAAAGGCACAGACTGGATAAATCAATCTGTCAAAATGAAATATGAATCCTTAATCATCATAATTCATTTTTATTTATCACATTTCATATAACCATCGCTAATGTATAGGTAGTACGTAGTATATTATTTATTCTTTGGTATATAGGTATCTAATTCATACTGTTCAGTCTTTGTCCTTAGCTCCTTAGTCCTTACCCGAAAAAAAAACACCGAACTTCATGGTATTTTTCATTCAATTAAAATTCGGCATACAAATCACGTGCTACAAAAAAACAACTAAAATACAACTTTACTATCTTGTTTGACACATTTTCCACTTACGATAAAACGAGTAATTTTAAACAATTTCTCCTTGTATAAAAAAAAACTTTAGGTACCTACATACATTTTAATTAACTGTCTACAGATAACTTTTACGGCATTAATTGTCCTTTTTATATTCGTACCTAAATGTGTCATTTGGAAATAAAAAGCCGGTTTTGGTGATTAAAAAAAAACTAGTGCCTTGTGCGGCAGGCATAGTACCTACCTGCTCTACATCATAGCATGAACGCAACACTATTTCTACCTCATAAATAAGTTAGCCAATGATACGGAAAAACATTATAGGGAAAGATACAATTTATAAACTTTTATATGGCTGTATTTGGCGACAGACAATCTCAACGTTTGTGTCGATGTGTGTCGAATCGAAGTCAAATAAATAGGTAGGTATAACTACAATTTTATTACATAACTTGAAACCCCCGACACGCATCATAAAAGAGTCTCAAAAAAGAGATCTTGAAACGGCTGAGAAACCGAATCAAAATCGATTCATGCGTTCAGGAACTATGATGCCACAGATACACACTGCAAACTTATAACACCCTCTTTTTCGTCGGGGGTTAAAAAGAAGGTTCTTTGGCTTGGGTGGGTAGTACAATAAAATTAAAGTGCAAAGTATCATCAAATCTTAGATACTTATACAAAGGATCCCTAACCAGTTGGAATTAAAAAAAAATCCGACAGCGCGCAGCATATTGACAGTTTGGGTACCTACCCGGGAATCGTGATTCCATTCGGGATTACTAAAGGACTAAGTATAATTTGGATTTATGGATAAGGAATCAAAGAGGATATAATACTTGGATAAGGAATAGAGAAACGGAAAAACATAAAACCAGAAATAAAACTGAAGTTTTCAAAAAGAACCAAACCTTACCACAAAAGTATTACTCGCTGTTGTATGACAAGACTTCAAAACAAGAGGTAAGTTGCACCGTAATAAGTGAATAATTAAATATAAGATCGACTTTATGAGTTGCCGACGGTTGATACTTAAACAATATTATTTGAATAACAACACAACATTTACATTATTAACAGGCATGAACCGACGTCATTCCATTGAAAAACCTTTTGCAAGAACGTTTCACAGCTTTTTGTTACGCGCTTGAACGGCTGAAACGTAAGTATTACATTCTTTAGTGCTTCAAATACCTATCGTAGAAAGTAATTCATAGTAGACATTAATTTAATACGAATACATTGATGAGGTTTTAAAAATGACCTTTTTACTATCCTTGCTAAAAATGTCCGTCATAGCTTTTCTCACTCTCCCTATGGGAAAAAGTTTTTTTTTTGGGCGCCATCCGACACAAACGACACAGGTAATATAGCCTTAAAAAAATTGGTATTTTTTATCTTAGTAAAAATTAAGAAACAATAATTAAAATTAAAGGCTTTATTTTTTAATTAAACTAAATAATTATTTTATAAGAGGTCATTCAACATGAGTTATTGAAATAAAAATGTAAGACAAGTATGTATGTTGCTTAATCAGCCCATCTTTCCATTGCAGTAAGTAGTATTCTGACTTCACATTATGCACATAGCATTGGCAATTAACATAACACAATAAATGTAATTCAAATAAATTAACATATCTGATCTAATTAAGTAACTGGTGTTCCGTTTCGCGGTTTCGTAGACATATCTCATTTCATTACTCGGTCGTCGGTACCGCACAATCGTCATGGACTTATGAACGTGGGCTAAGCCCCGTCGGATTTTATCATAATTATCGAATGAAAAAATAAACTATTTCAAAGAATATAATAAAACAAAAGAATTAATTAAGTACCTACCTACATATTAAATTCTCGTCTTGCAGATCTATGTGTAATTTCGTTCGCAAAACATTTTTTTATTGTTTTTTAAAAAAGAACAGAGATTATAGAAGTTTATTTTTTTCTTCTGGATCATACATAACGTAGTTTTATTCTCATCGCTTCTGTTCAGTCTTCAACCACAGCTTACACAATAAATAAATAATTGGATCGTGCAATGAAGCTCAAAGTATTTTCACACTGTGCAGTTCAGCTAATAATTTTTACGGAAACGATTATTATCAACTCGACTCACGCTAAACTAGATTTGGTTTGACTTGTTACTACCTAGATCATTTATTATTTTAGTAGAATGAGAGGTTCCACCTTTTACCTGTTTAGTCATGCATGACATGTATTTATGACTGTGTCCTGCCTGCCTAATTGGCAAAACTATTTCGTGCGTATGCGTCATCTTAAGTTTGATTCATAATTTCGTAAAAAAAAGAAAAAGCATTTTTCTTTCTGCCTTCTTATCGACAAATAAGGATGTGACTCATGCCGGCGGCCGGCCGATAACGTTAGAAACAAAAAAAAACAATGGTAATAACGCACAGTCTGCATTTCATTTATCATAACAATGGAGGTAGGTATATAGTATACGATTTAAAGTGTGACCATCTGTCTGTCTCGTCTAAAATCAACGTGCTATTGTAGATTAATCCCAACAAGTTAACGGTGCGTAGCGTGTCATGGCGCCTTTCCAAATCCATATACGGCAATGTATCCGAACAAGAATGACCACTTTGTACACGTAAACGACCCGTAATTCTTGGCGCCGTAAAAAATAACTCGACGCATGCGCGCCATATGGTCCATCCAACACCACGTTTTCAAAATGTCCACCGAAATTTATCTCTATCCATCTCAATCTAAACAAGCATGTTCTATATTTGAAGAGGACTTTCGTATTTGCTCGTTATTCAGCTCATAAAAATACATTTTATGTTTTATTTTTACAACAGATTATTACAAATAACACTTGGCTACATGAACTTCAAAAATAACCTCATTGAAGTTTTATTATTAATTAATAATCGTTTTATACCTAAATTAATGGATGCTCTCAGACATTTTATTGTCATGTAAATACGCAAGATGATTGTGCAACAACCACAAAGATTTGGCCAGCGAAAAAAATAAGCAGAATCAATACTCGCAACTTAATGGCGACGTCTGCCGATTTGGAGGGGAAGCGTACACTGAACCGAGTGAGTCATGCAGAGCAGCTCTGCGGCCGGGCCTGCGAGCCGACAGTCGACAACGTCGTCGTAGCGTAGAAAGTTTAAAAGTTATTAAAATTTCACCGTAAGCAGATCGCTGGCCTCTACACGTACCGTTTTTACTGATTTACAACGACAATTCATTACGTCTTGACTGCAATTGCGAAGTAAGAATCATTGGAGGATTTATTTATTTATGATAAAGACTGGGTCATGTAATTAAGAGTATTGAGAGTGAATAAAAAAATTATTCATAGATTGTTCGAATTAGCGAAGATGGACGTAGACGGGAGGTCGACCTCCCGTCTAAGTATGTATGGCAGTAGAAGAAGAACTAGCAGCAACAGTACCTAATCTAAATTTATAAAAAGTGTACCTATATTTATTAGGTGCTTATACCGCTTCCCGGCGGAAAGGAAAAGTTGGAAGCCTTAACAAAACTATTCGAAGTCAAAGCTAATTTACTTTCCAGACGGGATAAATTGCCGTATGGTTAAGAGGGAAAGAGACACCAATACTCGTAGTAATGTAACTTTTTATACCGACGATCGTACAAGAGATCATTTACATTCCATTCTGTCATTGCCACATATCTGATTCCATTTGTTTCCATCTATTTCCATCTTGATAGCAAATATGGATTATCTAGATATGTAGAACGCTGGAAGCTACAAGAGGATTTGACCTTGCGTCTATTTATATAATTGAACATTCCTGGCATCACAACGGCTAGGATCGTGACATCTGTTTTCTAAGACTGTATAGCAGTAACCTTGGAGCTAGGACGACCATACAAGGAGATGCATGTGCATTGAATGCCTTTTCACCAAGTAAGGTTACAGTCGAGATGAGAATTGGGTCGCATACGTCGATTTCTTGATTCGATACGGTCGACCTTCAATAGATAGTAAGAAGTGTTTTTTGTTTGAAAGTGTCTTGAAGTCGCGTTCGTTTTTATTCGCAGTTGACTTTGTTTTGGTTTCGAAATGTGTTTGGTTAATGTCAGTCTAGCATGTTTTTGCGAGCGTCATCGCTATTTCTGTTAATTTGAATGTGCAAATATATCGTGTTCAAATATTCTGCAGGTATCGCGTACCGACATTACTTATCGAGACGAGGCTTGGTCAAATTTACCACTATAATTTTATCAGTTGACGACAATATTGACATCATAGCAATCATGATTGTCAACTGTCAATATTGGACCAATTCGTTCTGGGAAACATCTGACTAACAAAATATTATTAATTTAATTATCTCTAAGTAGGTATGTGACTTAAAAAGGTAAACAACATGAATGACCGATAAAATAAAACAAAGAGCTTTATCAACCGGACAATAAATAGGTAACGGCTATAATTATTTCACGTCCGAATTAAAGATTTTATAATTATAAACAATTTACTGAAGTCTGCAATGGAACTTACTGGAACATCAGCGCTAGATGTATTCTATTTTCCGCATTGGCAAATCAACTAGAATACAGCCAACTCAGGTCGTTAGCATTGGTCTAAACTTCTCAAAACAGTTATAAAAGTACTAAAACAATCTATTATTGAATACTATAGAGAATGCATCAGTCAAAAATAAGGATCAAAATAAAATATTAATGATGTAGAAACATTAAACACAACACAAGAAAATCTTGATGACATTCTAACCTGTTAAGATCTACTTCATGATAAAAAGACCTTTAAAATGTTTAAACTTAACGTGGTCTTCAAAACCTACATTCTAGAATCTGATATCTTTCTAGATCTTACATATGGGTGAACAAATATATGTCACAAACAAAGTGTTTGGAGCACACAAACAAAGTGTTTGGAGCATGGAGGATATTTTTAGATTCAACGGAATAATCAAAAAGTTCCAGTGGAAACAACTCACGTGTTCAGTTGCTTAGCTAACATTAGCCGAGTTTCAGACTACAAATTTAGTTTCTAAAAAGAACACTCAGATCCGTGCCGTGCACTATTTTTCGTTGGATTAGCCGATTTCTTTGAACAGAAAAACGAGCTAGTGCATAAAACTAGATTAAACTAACGGAGCGCGAAGGAAGATTGATTTAAACTTGAACACTGTTGGTAAAAATGTAACAAAAACATTAATATCTTTTAACGATATACGTCACTCCATCCGTATCACTTGCAACGAAGGGAGACACAATCTTTTTTCACCCTCCCTTTAATTTTAGCTTTTGAGGAAAGGTTTCACGACGCGATTTGTAAAAATAAATGAGACATTTGTAGCTTCTTGAACGCTCGAGTCATAAAGTGGTTAGGATATCGTCTGTATAAAACGTTTTGAGCACAGAGTCCATTTATGTTGTCCTGTCCATGGGGTATTAGAAGTCGTTCAAAATCCTCAATAGTTCTGTTGTATAATTCAATATAATCGCCATGATGCCTTGAGTTGTAAACCGTTGAGAATTATAGCTTTGTTGACTTCAAACTACGCAATTCATTCATCATCTTCACACCTTCTATTTCACTGCCAAATCTGTCACTTGGGAAATTATTTAGGGGATACATCTTTCTGGATACAAAACCTTGAATAGCTCCAGTTTAATTAAGACTTGAGTCTTTTCACGTAAGAATTATCACTCTAACCGCAC
Organism: Tethea ocularis; assembly: GCA_963555595.1. Lineage (NCBI taxonomy): Eukaryota > Metazoa > Arthropoda > Insecta > Lepidoptera > Drepanidae > Tethea > Tethea ocularis. The sequence goes on from OY741968.1 coordinate 688,968, forward strand.
AAAATATTTCTTGAAACCATCTTAGTAAGAAAACTTATAAATATGTCACACGGACCATGGTATGTGAAATGGACATGTATAAATTATTATCAAGACGAAGATAAGATAGAAAAATCAGCTGTCTCCCAAACATGCCGATATTCTTCAACCAATAGCGTAAAAAGTTCATAACGTGTATTCGACGTATTCATTCTTCAACGAGGTAGGTATTGTCGAACGACGTAGTTAAATCGGTACTGTGTACAGTTTCTCCTATCAGTATTCATTGTTTTCGAGGCATAACGGGCGACATTGTTACGGCGCACATGCATCTGACTCAGCCGTGCCATCCTTTCGACCCGTTTCATACACTTTCAAACATATGAGTAAATGTACCAAGGTGTTCCACGTACATAATGAACAGGTACTGAAAACCAGTTACGTTGTACTATAATGGTATTACGTTCATGGTCGTGCAGTCCGTTTGTGCGTCGCCAACGATTAGTCATCGCGACCTTTGCTAGGTGGTTAAAAATTTCTTGGAGTCCTTTAATAATTTTCGTTATCTTTCAGACGATAAGATTGGAAGTCTGAACATGAAGAATTACAGGATTATTGATGTTCTTCGACGCATATCTTCCAATCTTCGTGCTTTCATTGGTCATCTTTTACTTGGAGAAAAATACTGATATATAAGGCTTCCTTTTATAGCAGCACTTGAAGAGTCAGTTTCCTTTCTAAGGTTTTGCTTACCACCATCGGCCATATCATCACCGATTACAGTGAGATGGTGTCAAACAAAGGGCTTATAATTAGAAAACGCAGGCGAGAACTTAGGAGAGGTTTTTGGAATAAGAGAAGAAACCGCTGGGCGAAAAGTCGCGGAATATTATGAAACTCCATTTTGTTAATTACAAGAATCAGACGCTTGGTGAAGTTGCCAGTCCACTTGCTTCCGCTGAAGTTCCGCAAGTGGCATAACAAGTGGCTCTCCTTTTCCCCTGTTTGTAAGCCATTAAAGTTGAAGATTACTTAATGATATGCTAGTTCATGGAAGTTTAGAAATTATAGTCTGTTTTTTTCCTGTTTATTTTACGAGCTCCTAAAGCTAAAAATACACGAATGGAAATGTTGAGAATCTAGTTGAATCATGGAATAAAAACTTCCGATTATCTTGTAAAAATGATGCAAAAACCCACAAAGTATACGGCGCCCCTTATATCCTGCCGTCTATTATCCAAGCACGAAGGGTCGACTAGCACTCAGCGGTAAGCACACTTGTGCTTAATTAACTAATACCAAGCGCTACTTTTTTGAAGCAACAATTTAGTAAAAGAAAACATGTTTTGTTTCGCAATGGTTAAGAAATATTTCAGAATATAGGTACATGCAGATATCTAAGTCCTGGGTTGATGATTAAGAGTTCATACGGCATTCAGTACGGCGACATTACCCTATCTTATGTTACTAACAATAAGTTATACTTAAGGGAATAAAGCATTAATTCTCATCGCGTAGCAAATAAATTCAAATTTGGTACAAGCCGCCATTGCGATGTCATTGACCTCGCGCCTAACGCTAGAACGTAATTTCAAAAAGATACGTCTCAAATTTTATGGAGCGTCAAGTTGCCAGCGGCAATTAAGAGATTTTCAAGTGTAAGCATTGCACGGATGGCTGAGGATGGATGCTGGATGTGCCACATTGTTCCACCGGTCTAAATTTTTCGGTGCGCAATAAGCTAATTAAAAATTCTTTGCAAATTATTTACGAGCTTTACAGTTCGTTTCATCTTGAAGTTCTATGTTCATTATGTACACGAAGACGTATCCATAAAAAACAAACTAAGTAATAATATACTAGAATGTATTTAAAGGTACATCATACATTCCCCTTTATTTTAAAAGTCATTTAATATTTTTGCCATAAGTTATTACTCGATACATAATATGTTTGCCTTTATTGCACTTGTCGTATGTATCTAACATTTGAGATCATAAATTAATATTACAGTCCCTAAATACGGTTATGTTCAGATACGGTTCCCCTCGCCAATTTATTGATCTATAAACCCATACATAGGGTACCTAGGGCATACAATACATAATCTGAACCTAATGGTTGCCAACTTTGCAGATTATTCAGATTTAATCTAAAGTTGCAATAAAAAATAATTATAATTTGTTATAAAGAAATGTAATGTATTGATATGTTTTTTTTGTATACTGAGATCGCTACGCTCGTCGAAAGCAAGTAAGAAAGTCCTATAAATAAATTATGGGAAATTGTAATAACGTCCAATTATATTTATTTTATAATACCTACAAATAAATAATAATCTGCGAATAGAATAAAATCTGTATCTTAATTTCATATTTCAAATAATTCGAAGTCTGTAATGACAATTCTTAACACCCAATTTCCAAGCGCTATCTTTATGTTATTCACTGTAGAACAGAGTATTAATCGCTTAATTCCCTCGTAGGCAACCCTAACAGTTAGGCATTAGGGGTGCTTCGCGTCGTTTGGTCTCCGGGCAATCGATTCACGTATTCGGGAAGTTCTTTTTTCTCTGTCTCACTGTAGTGTCTGCGGAATGTTCTGTCTCCCTTTAACACAGGAACCACTGTCCCGTCTGAGCAGATTACATTACCACAGTACTTGCATGAAACAAACCATGTCCCTATATATTTCATTTATTTATGTTATGTATAGCGTGAGACGTGATATATATATGCAAAATACGCATGAGTGTATTCCATACCACTATTTCTACTGTGTACATACCTTCGAATATATTTGAACTCAATATTAGGACATTCGTAACGAAGCTATTAATTTCCGAGTAAAATGATTCAGTGTTAGCTGTAGTAGGTCGTGTCAACAGGAAAATTAAATGGAAAAATAAATCTAAACTAAATAAAATGTTAATATCCTCTGTTAATTAAGATTTTGTTAAATAATAACATGACATTGTAATACTTACACAAAAGCGAAACAGTAGCATCATGAGAAAGAAACAAACTGTGGGTCATAGTAGAAACTGATTTTTACATATGGCCATAAAGTAATAAAAAATTGCTACTTTGAAAATTACATACAACGCTATTTATTGGTTAATTGAAGTATGGATTAATTATAGATTTCGTGAATAGTAATTACTGTTAAAGACTATGATGCGTGAAAGTGGCGAAAGTCTGCGACATGAGCGAGTATCCGGACCGGTTTAGCATTTTAACTCTTTTGTAATCGGTTTGTGCTTTATGGTAACTACATTTTTTAACGATATGCCTTACGTAAAAAAAGCAATAGGTACCTTCTAGATAATTTCTTTAGTCTATGAGCAAAAACAAAGTGTTTATGAAATGAAAAAAAAATAAAATAAATAGCTATTAACGTATAAGTTAAAGTTGATAAGTAATAAAACTGTATTCTAAACATGCATCGTGTAGTTATTCGCTGTGACAACCATGTGTTGTGCATTAGTCAGATTTCTATTTTTAGTGTTTCACTGATACAAAACTTCGGGTTCGTTAACACCGCATCAATGAACAATAACGCGTTTTCAAGGGCCTCTCATTATACCCCAACATATGTTATAAAGATTTATTTAAATAAAAAAAAGGAGCCAGCTAGAACTTTTTGGTGTAATAAAAGTTCTTTTAAGTTGAACGACACCGGTTCGTTAGCGCATCGCGTAATTTGTGTTTATTAACATAATACATCGCATGATGATAAACGAACCATAACAAGACCGTTAATCCGTATTTTGTAGGTAATTTTTTTTCATGATAATTAAAAAAAAAATCTCATGTGTGGATAACCTTAATCGATCACTTTCATATTTGTAACCGAAAAGCCTGTATCTTAACAGTATCATAATTAACTGCTATTTTTTATCTTATACCCTCCCCCAATTAAATAAATTCACCCTCTGAAATGCAAACCTCTTCGTCAGCCATCAGACACTCGTCGACGGCCAATACTTACAATTCGTCAACATGAATATTTACGGTCTGTCGTATTGTTTGAAAATGGAACGTGCAAATTATCATTATTTTTTTCCTGAATTGAATTATTTATATCTGGGACACAAATTATACAGCCAGGAATGTTAGGGAGGAAAATAATTGAATAATTTAATCGTCACATAGTAGGCAAGTAGATACCTACAGCTTGGGACTAAATTATTCGTTCTGTCCTCACATCACAAGGTAGGTTGGGTATGCATTCGATATCGTATTTGCGTACGTCACTTGCATACAGAAAAAGATATAAAGAATCAAATATTAAAAATGTACATCCCACAATAGGGTACACAACACAAGTACCTACATGATAAAAAAAAACTTATATATAAATCGAAGTATGAAGTCATGCTAACCGCTCCCACTTGCAACAGAAAACAACGGCAAATAGTTCCGTTAAATCCGCAAAACAATACTTGAAGTCGTACAAACACTCACAAACTTAATAATTTGTAACAAAATTATAATTCAGGAAGCATTCCTGATCAATGAGCCCTCAAGTGCAGCTTTACGCACACATTCGATCGCCCGGTTCCTGAGGGAGCGACATAGTATAACCGTTCGATAATGCCGATTTGTTCGAAGTACTTAAATATTTAAGGAAAAAACTCAGAAACAAAAGAGATTAACATATTTTGAGAAAGAATAGTAAAGAAATATAACTTACCAAGTATTTATTGATGTAAAAAGAAAAGGCTCAGGCTTTATCGTGCACAGTGTAGATCGGAGTAACGTCAAAATGCGACTGGCGAGTGAAGTCGTACAGACAGAAGTTGTGTGCGGGCGGCCGAGCCGGGGGTGGCGGGCTCGCGGTACCGTACAGCAGCAAACGTTTTTAATAATAATATTTTATATAGATGTTTCGATGATTCATACGCATGCAGGCCCTATCGCGCCATTGAAAACACAATGTGAAGGAAATATGTGGATTAATGACATCATTTGAACCATATTGAATTGAAATAAAGCTGTGTTAATATCCTTTGTCCGCATTTAACCTGTCTATGCAATGTCTTTGCGATTAAGTTAATAATTTTCTTTTGTAGATACTTACACATTTCTAATAATATTTGAGAAAATGTGTGGTCAAAAGAAAAATGAGAATAGAGATAAAATTAACGCAAATATTGACTGCTTTTAATTTGTAACGTTTATGGTGAGACTTTGATATCTATCTGTATGTCACGGAATATTTTCTCATCAACTACCTACGCGTGTTACTGACTAGAAAGCTTAAATTTACCAATTTGCATGCCTACATAATTTTATTGGTACTAAAGCAAATAGGGTGTCAAAATGTTCGGTATTTGCACATTGCTAAAATAGAAAAAAAAAATAGTTTTTAATTTATGGCCAAACATTCACTTTTATTTATTTAATTCCTTGCTCCAAAACTACACCGAGAGTTGATGATTCACTAACAAATGCGAGGAACGAGGAGGGGCGGTCAAGTGTGTACCGCGCTTGGAGCTACTTAAATCTAAACAGTTTTTTTTACTCATTCCCAGCACAGGACAAAATTAAAAGATGACGCTTTAATTTCGGCCTGCGACTAATAAAAAAATATTTTTCAGTATGACATGAAAACTACATTTGTACCTAAATTATAATAGACTAACTAAATTATAGGTCGTATTGTGTCCCGCGGTTACCCTCACGTTCCGGGATGAAAAGTAGCCCTTATCTTTCGGGGATGTAGTATCTGTTGGGAGAGCGCAAGCGCGAGCGTACAGAGTAGACGTGTCGCAAGATATTTTAAAAAATTTAAAGTTAGTTGTCATTCTAAATTGAATCGTAATAACATCAACCTCAAAGTACATTTTGACCTACACGGCTGTGCGTTTTTTACGTCCGAGATCGTCATTGAGACAGTGGCAGTGGACATCAGCGTGACCCTCCCCCGGCCTCACCCCCTGGAGTAAAAAAGACGGACTCTTTATTTTTTGCACTACACCTACAAAGCCGTAAGTAAGCACTACACAGATCTAAAATGAGTTTACTACGCTCACCAACTGGAAGTGGCAGTTATACGGGAATAGGAGGTTCTCAGCCAAATCTATCATCTTCCTCAGACATCCTGACTCAGACTCCCCAGAGTGGTCAATCCTTCGCTCAAATAACCATTCGGAATAAGCGAAAATTATTTGATGATGAAGCTCACATAAAATCTGAATTATCTGAATTGAGGAAACAAATGACTGAAATGCTCACGATTATAACTACAGCTAATAACACTCAAACGGAAAGCATAAACAGACTGTGTCAAGATGTCACTACCATAAAAAACCAAGTGAATAACATTAGCAGTACTATTGATGGTATTATTCAAGAGCAAAATAAGATTAATATGGAAGTTGAAAATTTAAAAATTACTGCCAACAATACTAACCAAAAAGTTGAGTGTTTGGAATCCGAGGTTAAACTACTTAAATCGACATTTTCAGAATGCTCCTCTGTTTTAACACCTCTCTGCTATGAAAACATGTTCTCTGAACTCCAAGAGCGTAATTTTCGGGGCAAAAATATTGTACTGGTTGGGATTCCTGAGCCTGAGTGTGAGGGTTTTACTGAAAGGCAAGACCGTGACAAACACGAAGCTATAAGTATCACAAAAATTGCTGTTACCAATTGTCCACAGCCTGTGAAAGTTTTCCGTCTTGGAAAATATAAGCCAGACAAAATACGACCTCTCAAGGTCTGTTTTTCATCTGACGAAACTGCAAGAGCTATCTTGCGTCATAAAAATAATTTGAAAATTGACAACATAAAAATATTTTCTGATCAAACTCCTTGCCAACGAAAACACATAACACATCTAAAAGAGGAACTAAAATCTCGAATTGCAAAAGGGGAGACTAATCTATCTATAAAATATGTAAAAGGTATACCCAAGATTATTGATTCACAGCCAAAAAAGTCTCACACACAGCCTCCGACCACGACACTATGATACCATCGGACAAGAATATTTCATACCAAGTCACTAATAACTATGTAGATTTAAGATGTACAAAAAAGTCCTTGAAATGTTTTTACACTAATATACGAAGCATAGTAAAACCAGGAAAATTTGATGAGCTTAGATGTGTTATAGAATCTTTTCCTACAATCATTCATATAATCGTACTATCTGAGACATGGATAAAGAATGAAGATGAAGCAAAAACTTTTCAACTACCATGTTATTCTCACTATTATAACTATAGATCAAATGTCAGAGGAGGCGGAGTCTCAATTTTTGTTCATAATAATTTAAATCACAGTCTTATTGAAGAATACTGCATTGATGATAACCATTTCCTCTGGATCCACGTAGATAAGTTCTCATTGGATATTGGTGGAATCTATAAACCTGAACGCACTAACACAAAAATCTTTCTCGATACTTTTGCCTCACAACTCCATAAAAGAAAGAGAGCCGTGGTGTTTGGCGACTTTAATTATAACCTATTAAAGTCAGATGGTCCGACTCGCAACTACAAAGACACAATAAAAGAGAATGGATTCAAAATAATAAATAAGGTCGATAAAAAATACAGTACCCGTGAGACATCGACTACTAACACTATTCTGGACCACGTATGTTCCAACCTGAAAAACAATGATTTCCATTTTGCCATTATTGAATCTGCAATGTCGGATCACAAACAGATATATTTTGAAGTCAAGAAATTTCATCCTTCAATTACGAAAAAAATAAATTATGAAGCAGTTGTATATGACAAACTTTATGAAAGCGTTGAAAGCATAATCGATTGTACTAATGAATACGAATATGAAATCTTGGAACAAAAAATTAAATACTGCGTAAATAATAGTAAAACCGTCAAGACCAAATTTTTGAATCCCCCAAGAAAGGACTGGATAAATAAAGATATCATACATGGTATTAATAAGCGAAACATATTATGGCAACAATACAAAAAAAATAAAACAGACAAGAAATTGGAAATAGAATTTGTAAAGGAAAAAGATCTAGTAGCGGAAAACATACAACAAACAAAAAGAAAGTATTATTTTAATTCATTTACGGACTGTTTAGATAAGCCAGCAAAAATGTGGGAATTGATCAACAATCTATCTTATAATAGAACAAAAGAAATCTCACCTCCAGCCAAACTCCAAACCAACTCAGGCATAATTACAAACCAAAAAGACATCTGTGAATATTTTAATGATTTTTTCTCAAACATCGGTGAGACTCTCGCAAATGAGATTCCAGCAAATCTCCATGACAACCAAAACTTAAACTTAAAAGATACAATACAAAGAATTGAGCTAAGAAAACTTGATCCTGCCACTACGGATGAAATTAGTAAAATTATAAATAGTTTAAAACTAAATACTAGTTCTGGCATAGATGGTATTACGACGAAATCAATTAAATGCGTAAGTAAATTGATAGTTAACAACCTCACAAAATGTATTAACAAGTGTTTAGAACTTGGAATCTTTCCCGATAGCCTTAAAGTTGCAAAAGTGACACCAATTCACAAATCTGGTAGCAAGTCCGATCCTGGCAACTATCGCCCAATTTCTGTTTTACCAGTTATTTCGAAAATTTTTGAAAAGGTCATCCACCTTCGCTTAGATAAATTCTTAACCTCCATAAATTTCCTCTTTAATAAACAGTATGGGTTTAGAGCCAAATCTAACACCTTATCGGCAACAATAGACCTTGTAACTGAAATTAAAATTAAAATTGATCAAAAGCAAATAGCACTCGGAGTTTTCATTGATCTTAAAAAGGCTTTCGATACAGTTAGTCATGAGATTCTGCTAAAAAAACTGAGTTCAATTGGTGTTACTGGTTGTGCACACAGGATTTTTCAATCCTACCTCAAAAATCGACAGCAAATTGTTAAAATTGGTCAGTGTCAAAGCAAATCCCAAAGGATTACATACGGCGTGCCTCAGGGCTCAATTTTGGGCCCACTTCTGTTTTTGATTTACATTAACAGCGTCCATGAAATTGGCCTAAAGGCGGATATCACTTTGTATGCCGATGACACTTCCCTTTTTTATTTTGGTCGCTCAATTGATAATATCATGAATGATCTGCAAAGCGACTTAGACCTTCTGAATAAGTGGTTTCAATGTAATCTTTTGACGATTAATACTACGAAGACTAATTATGTAATTTTTACTGCAAAAAATAAGAAAATATCTGACTATGTACAACCCACCATAAATAATAAAACGATTTATAAAAAGTCAAACGAAAAATATCTTGGTTTAATTTTGGATAGTCAACTAACCTGGAAACAACATATCGATAAAATTAAATCTAAACTAACGTCACTCACGGGTATGTTGAGAGGTTGTGTGCAATGCCTTCCTCAAGGTGTACGATATATTATATACAATTCTCTTGTCAAGCCACACATTGAATACTTAATAGAGGTGTGGGGGACCGCTGCTAAAACAAATCTAAATATAATACAAATAGCTCAAAATAAATTGTTAAAAGTTTTATTTAATTACAGTTATTTAACATCTACAAGTAAAATTTACAAAGACACAAAAATAATGAATATTACAGAAACATACATGTACCGCACATGCATTCTAATACGTAAAATATTAAACCGGGACATACATACTAACATAAGTTTTACGAAAAAATATAACGTCCAAAAAAGAACATTACGAAATGCAAATAACCTTATATTACGACCACCACGAACTAATTATGGAAAAAAAAGCATTATCTATGAAGGCGCTAAACTATATAACAATTTACCGAAAGATATAAAAGACTCTCAATCCATGGCTACATATAAAAGGTTATTAAAATATCACATTTTAAACAAAACGAAAGAAAACTATCTATGCCATATCTAGTAGTCACATTATCTACGCTCACTATATCTTTGAATGCACGGAACTTGTTAAATCTACCTCCTCCTCCGAGTTTGAAATTGTGTTAGATTATATTTAGTCATTGTATCTACTTTAAATTGTACGCTCATTACTTTGTTAGTAAAAAAAAAATTGTTCTCATGTAAGTGAATTGTAAATTCTTAATGAGAAATAAAGAAAGTCTTAAACCAAAAAATGTACCTTTAGTATCACTGTATCAGCTCCGAAGATTACCTTCTTCCTACATCCAAAAACAATCTTTGCCTCCTTTAAGCATTAGTATATGTATAACGTGAAATACTCAATTCCACTGGGGGTAAGCGCATTAAGGCACATCCTGGCAGACCCACCGTCACGTACTCGAATTCCGAGTCTGAGACAAACTCGGAATTCGAAACCGTAATGGTGGCCCTGCCTGAAAGTGGCACACGATTCCGCTTCACTCTATTATTTAATTTAGTCAACAATCTTTGTGTGGGTGTCTATTAAAGAAATGTCAGAATCCAAGCACAGAGTACTTCAAGTCTTCGAAATGCGTTGCATTGAATCTACAGAAATTTCGTTGGGCCCGATACCACACTGCTGAGGTGTTTCGTACAAGCCTACTATTTTATCTACAATACCTCCGTACTGTAATCACATGCAAACGTGACAAGCGGTGAGGCCACTGGTCTATCGGCATGGGAGAATACTATCAGGAGTACTATCATGCTACATTGCAGGCAGTGCTGGTTTTAGCTCTACCAGCACCCCTACCCTCCTTCTCCCGCCAACAAAAGGGATTTTAAGCCATTTTATCTTTAGACTTGAGAATTTATTTATTTATTTAGACTCGAGATAGCAGGACATGCTCATGAGCGACCGGAAATAAAGGTGGGCCTGGAACCCCTTTACATCTGGCGCCCTGGGCGATCGCCCTACCGCGCCCTACCCTAACGCCGGTACTGGTTGCAGGCGATCAAAATATCGTGGGGGAGCGAGTTCCTCTGCTTTATGTGGTAATAGTCAGTATTATTTACAGTAGAGAACCCATTTTCATATCTCTCTGGCTACTGTCATCGGCACCAAGCTACAACGTAAATAGTGTACTAATCAGGGTATTAGCATATTAGTGTTATAATTTACCTAAGTGCATTACACTCTTTGTCCTGCTGTAGTTGGGCTGCTAATATAAAGTTCGCAGCGCCTGGAAGAAATACCTTGAAGTGTAATTTTAGATTGCGTTTTGTTTGAGATTGTAATTTCAGGGCTTTTCTGATTGATCGGTCTTCCACAAAATAGTTCAGGATTTTCTGAAGCATGGTGTAGTGTAATCAGATGAGCTGATTCCCTGATTAGAACATTATTTACCTACAAGTGTCAGAAACGCTTTAAGCGGCTGCACTTAGTAATCATTGCTATTAGGCCAAAATTAGGCGCAGACGTATTCATGACTGAAATAACACGATTCTTTGTTGCAAGAGATTTGTAAAAAATCTTTACTAGAGAATATACGACGAGGAATAGCTTGTTTTTATTTAAATTTACTACTCAAAAAAAGTAGACTTACTAGTAAAAAAAAAAATCATGAATGTCTCTATTTTTCTCTTATTTGATCCATCCAAATAACTTGAAATTAACATACATTCTGAGATCTAATAGAAAGTGACTAGTTTTATTACTCAAAAAAAAAGAATTACTCTTTATTAAAATAAAATATAAAACGTCTTTTTTACTAAGAGTGCTCCCCCTCGCTTATCCCCGTCAGTTTCAAAATAAAAACTCATTTATTCAGTTTAGGCGTTGATATGAACGTCGATACAATCATTACAATAAACTCTACTACCGGTTCGGAATACACTTTATACACGTTCAGTGAGTCATTCGCGGAGAGCATCCTCCTGCTTGAGAGCATCAGTCAATCTGCAGCTAGCAGCCTTGCGACATAAATCCTATAAGAATATGCGCTTTACTACTTTTGAGGAAAGACGCCTTCGTGATGACGTCATTGTAACACAAAATCTTCACGAGATCTTTTTTTTTCTCTACTTACACGACATATTTGTGTGCGTTAAATCCTTCCGTGGGCATCAGTACAAAATCGTGCACTATCTAAAACACTGTACACCACTTCCTTGGTAACAGAGTGGTCTTGGAACAGACTACCTGATGAAGTAGTATCTGATCTGCTACTTCAATTAACTCTTAAAAACATAGGACTAAAAACTTCAAGTGACCTATGAATTGAGAAGTGACTTTCGACACTATGATAATATAGACACATCAGCTACCAAGCCGCTCGACTATGAATTAATAGTTTTAAAATTGTCAATTCAATATAATCTCAAGTAATGTGATATAATACCTAAGGTGTGACCAGTTCTGGTAGGACCACCATCATGGATTCATAAGAATTTATCACTTTAGAGCAGAATCCGATACAATATTTTAGACTACCACATGTAAAAATAAATATTTTCTAAACCAAAGACCGACAATTTTGCCTGATTAATTTAGACGATTTGGGCGCTCTAGTTCTAGAACTTTAGATAGCTCTGCCAGGACGCGCTTATCCTTCTTAGTACCCATATAGGTTTTGAACCAGAGACCGACATAATCTGAAGTTTGGCGATAAATTTACTACAGACTGTACAATTTCAATCTGTGATAGTCACCAGAGACGAGTCATAATAAGACTCTGTGGCAAGCTTAAATATAAATTTCATTATTTATTATGCTTCTCCTAAACTGAAAAATCTAAATATAGACATCAAGGGTACATACAGCTGAGAAAACAAATAAAAATCAAAGTTCCTGTAAAGAAAAGTTTTTATTAATTATTTTTCTTCATCAATCTTTTTTAATATTTTTTTTCTCTTTTTTTTTCAATAAAAATGTGTACATGGTCAACGGCTCCGAGCTTCCATCGGCAAACTTCGTGAAAACCGAACATTACCGAATGTAAAACGACTATCTGACAGATGTAATTTAATCGTCAGGTATTGGAAAATAAATTCATTTCAAATGCCGAGTTCTGACGAAGATAGCCGAAGGACATTGGTGGCGGCCTGTCCATGCGATTTCGATACATCGGAGTGGCACAAAGTTAAAAGGAGATCTATTAGATGAGACCTTTACAAGATTTACAATTAAATAATAAGCTTAACCCTAACTCCGCGTGAGTGAACGTTGGCTCCCGAGGGGGAAACTAAACTATGAAATAAGATATATGAATCACAAACAGTATTATCCCACATCTCTGCATCTACATAAAGAACTATCCACGATTTTAAATTATTTAATAGTGCAGGAGGCGCTACCCATTTTAATTAACAGTGGATAATATGATAGCGCAAGACCGGCCATCGTGGAGATCTTTGGGGGAGGCCTTTGTCCAGCAGTGGACGACTTTCGGCTGACATGATGATGATGAATATAATATGCCTTTTATTAATGATTAAAACTAGTGAATCTCTATTTTAACAGTGCATGACGTGTGATGCCATTCACGTATTGAACAAAACGGCCCGCCTGATGGTAAGCGGTTAACGTAGACTATGGACATCCAGGGCACAGGCTTTTCCGGCTTCACGATGAGCTCGGGCGACATTAATCACGCACACGTTGATGTCTTGTATGAAAAGGTCGATTAATATTTGCAATTTCGGTATTGGCCCTATACCAAAAGTTGTTCATAATGAGAAGCCCTATAAAGTACTGCAGGAGAATGAATAACACAGTATAGATAATGTCAACGACCTAAGTCCTTTTTCACAATGTTATGGCACCACGCGTCCGCACTGTCAAAATGGAGTTAGTCTTTGTTATAAGGCATATTATCAACTTTTAATCGAAATGAGTACCGACTCCTGGACTATTAAAATAATAAAAATCGGTTGATTGTGTGTGTAGCCGTAGAGCTTGTATTAAACAAAGCGATGACAATGGATGATCCACTATGTTCCCTTGCCAATAAATGTTGAATATATCGCTTAGGCATTGTTTGTCTGTGAATCCACATTATATATTTTGCTTTTCAATAAAAATCTCGAGTAATAATAACAAAACAATAGATATAGCTTTCAAGCGGTAGGAAGTATGGTGGGCTGATTATAAAATAATATTTTTAAAAGCGTACGATAATCACTATGAAGAAAATGACCAGGAATATTTTCGCATTACATAAAAATAACAAAAATAATGAGTAAATTAAAAAGCTTGGTTTACACTTATCGAGACATTAAACTCCTGTACACGTTTAGAGTGAAACTGGATGCGGGGTAAAGTCGTCTATTATGCATCTCACCGACAATGGTGCCGATTCTGTTGTTTACGAACTTAACTAATATTAGACAAGTCACCTCTCTTTCATTTTAACCTTATTGAAAAAAGATAGAACATTTTGAATGCTGTCAGTTTAATCCATACCGTCGTAATGTACGGGTAAATAGTCGTGACCAATAAAGATCGCGCTTAAATTCACGTTGAAATGTGTGATCGGATTAAACTGACAGGACTAAAATATCTTGCATCCCTTTCTTATATTTACTATTAGAAAGAGATATAGTGAGATTAAATTTATTTTAGTTCGTAAACAACAGAATCGGCACCAATATGTCGACTATTTTTAATTGTTACTTATAGTCTAGATATTGTCAGTTAGCTGTAAATAGGAATGATGACTGGGTAAAAAATAATCATTTCCGTTTAGTTCGTCAGTTAGGTTATCAAAAAAAATTGGATACGTATTTTTTATTTTATCACATCAACAAAAAAATACAAAGATAACTCGCATCAAAGTTCAGGAGTGGGGTTGTGACGTCATCTCTCTGTAAAAAGTATACTAAGACGTGACGTCACGCGAAACTTTAGCGCACGGTATCTTCGTTATTTCTTGTTTTAGGAACTAAAGAAAAAACATGTGTCCTATATTTTTTGGTAATTTAACTAATTAGATTTTTTTAATCATCATCCTTATTGTGCTTAGACGAACCTACTTCGCACCCGATTTTACTACACTATAAATCTATAATGAGGAATACTAACAAAAAAATCTAATTAGTCCGTCAGTTAGATTATCAAAAAATATTGGATACGTATTTTTTATTTTATCAAATCAATAAGAAATTACAAAGATAAGTCCCATCAAAGTGCAGGATTGGGGCTTGTGACGTCATTGTACAACTACTTTTTAGTACACTTTTTGCAGACCGGAAAATTTTAACGCACTGTATCTTCGTTATTTTTTGTTTTCGGATCAAAATAAAAAATACGTATCCAATATTTTTTGATAATCTAACTGACGGACTAATTAGATTTTTTTGTTGGTATTCCTCATTCGTCGTTTATAAAACATCACCCATCTAGTCCAGCCCAAACGCAATGACGTCATGAGTCAGACAATATTTTACAGTTACTCTTCGTATGTTCATTAATAACGCTACAATGTATTAATTATTTACACAATGTTGATTCTTGATCAAACTATAGCAAATGACTTAATTTTGGATGTTTCTATTAATAATAATATAATTATTTACATTTACCAGAATCACATGAAAAATTATGTTGGTAGGCAATTAATAATGGCGCCGATTCTGTATTTTACAAACTAAACTAGTAATAATCAAGTCATTCTCTTTCATACAAACATTATTGAAAAAGGATAGGAGATATTCAAGATTTTTAAAGCTGTCAAATAGTTGACTGATATTAAATATTATATATTTATTCAGATAATATAATAATACGATAGACAATAGTGAATTCTAAATCAAATTCACTTTATGCATTTCCTCTCTCTCTAATTGAGAATTTCAAACGTTCATAATTTTTCTCATTTTTTAAGATATTAAAATACTATTTATATCAGGCTATTTTTGTAAGGTAAATACTTCTATACGGAGAAGTCTATGTCAATTGTCGTTTACGGGAAAAAGTTGTGATCAATAAAGATCGGCATCTAAATTCAGGATGAAACAATCAGATTAATTTGACAGGACTGAATATCTTTATCTTTTAACGTTTTTTGTTAGAAAGAGATATAGAGAGATTAAATTAGTTTAGTTTCTAAACAACAGAATCGGTACCAATATTTGCTTTTTGTTAAAATAGAATTTATTTTAGGCAATAATTTTCCCTGGTATTGTTATTATGTAACTAAATAAAACTTCACGTAAGTCTACAAGTGTGCATCAAGCTTAATTAGTTGGTATTGTTTTAAAATTCTTAACTAAGCCATCAAAAATATTTCTGGCCTTAAAGATCAAGCAAACCCGGCTTTGACGACCTAACTAAACCTTATAATTATTTAATTGAATCCGTTTTATATAATTATATACATACCTAACCTACGCATTACAATTCTAGGACTTTTTGCAAGCCAAATAATTGAGTATCCTACGCTAACATTTTTAAAAGAAAATATATTAATAACTCTCTTTCGGTGGTGTTTTCATTTCAACATTATTGTAGGAAGACCTTAAATAGATATATCTTCCAATAATTAACCGTTAACTATTTAGCACCGTTAAAATTTTAACATTAGAAAACCGAAAAACTAATTGAATTTTACAACTAAATTTAAGAAAACTAAACTAATTTTATTTGCACGTTTAGGAGTTCAAACTATAACATAATATTTAAAGTTTCATTTTAGTTGTTGTGTAAGTTATGTGTGATATATTTGTAACGAAAGAACATACACAGTTTTAGAAATTATAATTAGATATTGCCGCAAATAGAACAGCCATGTTATCATAATAAAAAACCTAATTTGATACGTATTCTAGTTTGGGGTTCCTTTGACTTTTTAATTCCAAGGGCTTCGACGTTCTATTATTTCATGAGAAATCTCGTGTTCAGAAAACTTTGGAATATGGCGTAAAAATATAGTTCATATGAGATCAATATTCTACGATGTTTGAAAATAAAATAATGCTACAATATTTACGTGAGATACCTACTTTTATAGATTTATATGCCTTGAAATAAATCCACTGTCTGTTGCGTCCGTTTTATATTCGTAATCTTTTTAAGTTTTTCTAATAAAATAATATTCATCTCGAACTTTGTTATTACGAGATGAAGCCATACCTTATCCATCTCTTAATATTCATAATTGCGTGGCGTGGCATATCACATGCGGTCAGAAAAAAAAGGTGACATTTTCTTACGTAAATGTGTGGTAAACGCCCGATTATAACTTATCGGTCCGTTTTCTGGTCGGTAAACATTCAAATTCAAAAGTGTCTTTATTAAATGAACTCATTGCAAGTATTTTTAATTGACCTAATTAGACACGATTAGATAGAGATCCGACAAAATTCTGAAAGATGCTGCAAATTCTGTTTTGCTAGAAGGAAATAGATATAAATCTTTGATGGCTTATTTCTTGGTAATAATTAGTATTAAAAAAAAATTGTACTGTTTCAAATCGCTGGCTTTTACTTTTGTATTGTATGTATCTGCACGCCATATTCCGTATATTAACAAAATACAAGTTTTTGCAAGAATTACTAGTGTCAAACTAAAGTATGTTACTCATAGCTGTATCATTGATAAGGTGAATATACTAATATTGTTAATCAAGTAATTAACGGAAAATTGCGAATTTATCGTAAAATATTTTGACACAAAAGTGTTGTCATATTTGAAGACGCACAAAACCTATTATTATGAAAAACTCTTTAAATATTATAAAGGCGATTCCAACTAAAAAGGAATTTATTCAGTTTCGACCCTGATAAGGCACTTATGAATGTCACAACCAGTGCCGGATTAAGCAATCGTGGGGCCCTTAATTTTCTACGGATTTTCAAGAATAAAGTGGTAAATAAAATGCAAGACTCAATACGTTATTAGGTTACAATTTTCAAAAAAATATGCTCAGGCGGAGGTGGGCTGGTTAGGATACGCGGGGCCCTAGCAATTGCTACGTAGTTAATCCGGCACTGGTCACAACATAATTGATTCTACCACCCATGAGTAAGTCCTAGGATTACTCCTAGTATGGGAATACCCTAATCGGGAAAGTGTAGAAAATACAGTAAGATTTCGTATTTTTGGAGTTAGAGCTGAATACACAACGTATACCAAAAATGTGTGAGGCGTAATGACTAAATATACGTGTTTCTTTTTTGGAAATATTCTGTTAATAATTGAATTAGTGATGTTACAGATTTGTATCGATCTTAAAATCATCGATGAAGCAAAATGTTACGAAAAATAAGTGTAGGTATTCTATTTTGATATAGCCATCTGTGTATAAATCCATCAGATGCGGAAAACATAACCCTTAAATATGAGCACACTTTAAAATGCTTCACGATAAATTCGCTTTAAATTCACGGTGAATTTAAATGAGTGTTTTAATTTTCAGAGATTATTGTACTCATAATTATGATTTTTTTTTATTTATGGGACCAACCCTGAAATCACGAAAAAAAAAACCGAAGACCGAACAAAGTAGATGTTTTGTATGAAAAGTATTTTTTTCGAGTTTCAGAAAGTTGTTCCGATAGTAAAACTCATACATAATGAATCAACACTAATTTAAAATTCACCATGTATATCGTGAAAAACTACCTAAACATTTACGTAATAATCGCCCTTAGAACGTTGCTAACTTTGCAATTACATATGGGACACCTCTTGGCTTTAGCCCAAACTTTAACGGCACACTTATAACAACAGCATATATGAGCTATACGACCGTGGACGAAAACACCCGATTTCGGCTCTGAACAACAGACTACGCACAAATCCTTACCATCTAAATTATCTTTCAAAGTATCCGCTAACGCTTTTTTTGTGATTTTCAAATCCGATGAATCATCTATCGATATCGATGGATCGCTTACGGTCTTCACTATAGGACTGACGTCTGACCTTACCGAGGTTTTATCGTCTTCAGAAACGCTGTCAGAATTTAGTCTCCTACGTTTTAGGCCGTCAGTGGAGTTATAACGGTACCTAACGTGCGAGCTATGGGTTATAGGACCATTAAATATCTCACATTTAGTGTCGGATGGTACTGAGGTGCCTTCACTAGCCTCGGGAAGAGACCCCTGACTGTGGACTTCGACGCCAGAGTCTTGGGATAGAGTCCGGGGTATTTCTGAATCTTTGCTGTTGTTGCGTTTGCGTTTCCCTTTAGGTCTTGGTGGGAAGAAGTTTTTGCGTACCTGGAATATATTAAAAAATAAACATTATCATGTAAACACTAGGTTGGTGATTGCAATGCAATCTCATTGTGTTAATCAGTATATGAGACAAAACCTTTTATCGTATAATTAATTTCAAATAGGAAATATAAAATCCATATCTGGCTTTACAATGAGATGATTGTCTATTGTCAAAAATAATATAATTTAATTACCGAATATACTAGTGATGTTGCTAAAGGTTAAAAATGTAGTTTTATCACCTTTCCCATGATAGCTAGGAATAAAAAGTAGCTTTCTGTCTGTGGGTTTTCCCACATATTTCATATGTTTCACGTTAATAAATAAATTTTAGTGAGTTGAAACAGCGAGACGGGGCGAGAAGTGAAATGAGATGAGAAGTATGATGAAATGAGACATATGATGAAATTAGAAGAGAGATGAGATGAGAAGATAAGAAGAGAAGTGAGATATGTTTACCTTTAAATGATAGAACATTATGATTAATTACTTCTTTAAATATCTATACTAATATTATAAAGAGGAAAGATTTGATTGTTTGTTTGTTTTGCATTGAATAGGCACCAAAACTACTGAACCGATTTGAAAAAATCTTTCACTAATAGGAAGCTACATTATCCCCCAAGGTTGCTACTTTTTATCTCGGGAACGCGAGTGAAACCACGCGGAACAGCTAGTATTAAATACAATGAAAATAATCTTATTTTTATTGGAAGCAGTAGTGTAGTATACCTTAAAACATTTCTGACAGTATCTGTAGAGCGGATTGTTGTTCTTGGCGCGGCACTGCGCGCAGTGCCAGTAGTCGCACAGGTCGAGCTCGCTGTCGCTCTCCGAGTGCTCCGTCTTCTCAGAGTCCGCGTCCATGTCCTCCGCCACCATTATCTCTATCACCTTCGTCGATATCACGTCGTTCTGCAATATTATCATTACGTTATTCACCGAACTGAGCGCGTGTTTTTCAAACTGTTCGATCCCTGGAGCGGTCGAGAAACCTTACTAAGGGTGTCACGAGCAAAAGAAAGAGGCAAGTGTTTCTAGGGCTTCCACTACAATAAAAAAAATTTCCTTGCAGAGTGTAGGTAAAAATTTTGTTTATTTATGGGCCTAAGGGGTTAGTAGAATTTTTAAGCTGTATTTGCTGGGATATAGAATATTTAAGCGGGTCTGAGGGCCCCGGTGCCTTCTAGCCCTTCGGTAGCTACTTCACTGGTCTTTTGAGCAATAAAAAGTGAAATGTCCACTTACGTCACTAAGGGCTGAGGTAATGTCCACTTACGTCACTAAGGGCTAAGGTAATGTCCACTTACGTCACTAAGGGCTAAGGTAATGTCCACTTACGTCACTAAGGGTTAAGGTAATGTCCACTTACGTCACTAAGGGCTAAGGTAATGTCCACTTACGTCACTAAGGGCTAAGGTAATGTCCACTTACGTCACTAAGGGTTAAGGTAATGTCCACTTACGTCACTAAGGGCTGAAGTGTCCTCCTCAACGGGAGCGTCGTCGTCCTCGGTCTCGGTGACGGGCTCGTATTCGCTGAAGTTGCTGAGTCGATCTGTATCCACCTCAGTGTCACTCGTGTCGCGCACAACATCTACAAACACACACTCTATCAACACACTTTGCACGCTAGCTCTAACCCTTGGACACTCGACGCGGGCGGCGCGTGCGGCTCACTCGGCGCTCGGCTTCATTCAGCGCCTAATGAAAATGATAGTTCGTTTCTGCATTTTTTATCTCATTTTATTTGTTTTTTTTTTTCTTGTTTTTATGTACGACTTTTTTCAATAGTTTTTGATAGTTTTGGCCACATTTTTTGACTTTGTCTTTTTTTTATTGTTTGTTTTCTATCATGTTCATTGTACTGTACTTATCACTTTTTTTTTTGTTTTTTTGCTTATTTTTTTTTATCTCATGTTCATACAAACATCCATACATAACACAGGCTGAATTTCAACAGTTAAACTAAGCATGAAATTTCCTTCGTGAATTGTCAAAATTTGTTTGACACTTATGACAGAGTAAGGCTGGCCTCATAACTACCGAAATTTTAATAAAAAAACGGACACGTATCTTACACTTCTCTGACGCGGTAAGTAGTACCAAATAAATAGTATATAATTCATTCAGAGAGGCATTCCGATAGCCTATGGCCAGCCTTCTGAATTTCAGCTTGATCCACATGCAGAAAGTTAGATGTGATTATAAGGTGTTACAGATTATCAAACAACTTATCATCACACCATACAGTTACACCACAAAAACAAAGAAGTACAAATTACAAACATAACTTACCATAGTTAAATTTAAAATTAGGGTTGCAGCAATATTTTTGTTATTATTAAGCATGCGAAAACAATTTTCGAAAAATTAAGCAAACCGTTGCATTAGTCAGGCATTTCATACAGTTATACAAGGCTAAATTGCACCAATGTTTTATAGCACGGGTTAAATATGGCTATGTGACAGATTTAGTATAGAGAATCTGTCAAGTTTACATATTTAACCTGTGTTAGGCGACGTTGGTGCAATTAGGCCTAAGTAATATGAATTTTAGACAATTATTGATATAGGATGATACATGAAAATATGGACGGACATACTTGATTGATATGACCAATTATGTAGTAGACACTAATACCACAAATAAACTTTTTTTTTGACCTAAATAGGTTTTTTAATAAAGTGTCAAACAGGTATACGGCCCGCTTGTGTTTAAGCGGTCCATAGCAGCCTACAGCCAATCACCAACTAGTGATTTCTGCTGCATTTGAGACCCTGCCATTCTGCTACCACTTACCACGCTATAACTTACCACGGTGAGGTTTGTGATCCTCACCATGCAAAATCAGAAACTGTATCCGAACAGTTCTGAATAACACTGACAAACAAAACCTTTATGGTCACCATAATATTTGTCCAAGAAAGCGGATGATTCTAAGGCAGTATTATATATCTCACTAAGTATTACTTTTGTTTTCCCTTTAAGCTGAATTAATTTATGAATGATAAATATGTAGTTTAGGATGCTACTTGCAGGAGTGAAAATCATTAATATTACACGGTGGTAGGGTACTTTGTAGTACCCACCCGGCGGGGTACCGACATCTACATTTGAAAACAGGTCTAGCTCCTTATCATCAGGTTTTGTGTACTTATCACCTTGGGCCACATCACTGACTATGAAATATAAAAAAAAATATTCTTTCAGTTTTCCCAAAAAGACATCAAAAATGCAAAATGTTACGATTTTGGTGCCTCTGTGAGAGTTGGTAATTTTGATGAATAGGTACTTTCTCCCCTACAAGTATGTCCTTCGTTTATTCTGCCACCTTGTACATAGCCTGAAATTTATGAGAGTGCGAGATATTTTCCTAAATATTGTAGCAACCCTAATTTAAAACTAGTACTCAGTCTACATCTACTCTACACTATTCTATCTACACTAAAATGTTTCATAATTGATAAAAATTATATAAAATTAATATCATATTATGAAACATTTTTAAACAAAATTTCTATAAATACTTGTTTGTGTCGACAATATAATCAATCAAATTTAAATATACTTTTTTATAAACCAAGTAACAAATAGAACCTGTGGCCTGCGTTAACTTATTTTGATAAAATATTTTCAGTATTAAAACATTCATATAGGTACTTGTTGGTTTATAAAGCAAATAAGTATGTACTATATTACTTCTTAAGATATATATATATATAACATGATAAATATATTTACAATACATTATGGTTGTTTAAACCGAAAATAATTTAATAAGTTGTACGCTGGCCACAGGCTAAAGTAAATCACAATAGCATAATGCTGAACGAATTTTAGGCATAATCGAGTTCATAATCAGAAATTTAAAGCTGTGATAATGAATATGATTTACAGATGTATTTTCGGTAGATAGCGGCGCAAGCGCATGCGTTCAACATACGCTCGTGTGATCTAAGCGATGACATGACCTATCCATTGAATTCACGCTTCGTATAATGCTAGTTCATATCATAAACAGGATGTGTCGGTGTATCGTGTGAATGAAAAAGGCGTATGTAGTACGTATATTTCAAATATACGATATGCGTATGCGCATGTATCTTCGTGTCCTATGTCCGCCGCCACCTTGTGTCATGGTCGGTTACCCTGGCTCCCAGGACCACCAGGGCAGTACTGATATACATCTGACAATGTTATCATTATACATGTTAGTAAAACATAGTGAAAAGTATTTTTTAAAAGTTCATGCAAACAGTTTTTTTTTTCGTGTTCCAATTAGCGTTTTTTTACGGCATAAACTATTGATGATAAATCGCTTCGCGGTCGATTTAAAACGTGTACGCTAATATTGTTGAAAATTGATATCTATGAAAAAATTGGAATATTTAGTACAAGTAGGTATGCCTTAAATCCAGCGGTCAGCTCAATAAAAATCCCTGGATGTTTGTATTAAAAATAAACCGTGCGTCTCCAAAGGAACTGAAATTGTAAAACCTGTTGTAAAACTGTAATATGCATATAATATTTTGATGTTGAAGCGTAATGATTGAATAATACATAATTGTATAATGAAATATAATAACATAACTTAGCAAATCATAAGTACATAATATATACATAAAGCTAATAAAATAAATATCCTAGTGAGTACTGTATTGAGATAGGTGAAGTCCCTATTTGTGACCAATGATAAGCCTTGTTATTCAGACCTACTAGGTTACAATTCCGATCGGTAAGAACGACTTTTTACATGCAGATGCTATGTTATTATATACCGAAAGACTGCCTCAATCTGAGTGAAAGTCTTCGAAAATAAAAGCCAGACGATGGGTTCGTCATTCGAATCGAGTCCGCAACAAGCTCTGAATAACCCCCCATGTAACATAAATAAAAACGATAAACAAAATGAGCAGTCATGCAAAGTACAAGGAATTTTCAAAATAAAATGAGCCAGTCTCGACTTGCAAACGTCCGCGTCGTTGCACTCATGACTCATTGCTAAGAATTACATAAAATATACTAAAATGTTTTGTATAAAAACGTCTGTGTATTTTGGTAAGGTACTATCTATAAAATATATATTTATGATACCAAATTTAATACCAACAATAGATAAATGGGACATAATATTTTTCAATCATATCGAATTATTTTAATGTTTTTTTTTTCTTTATTATTAATAGGTTTGTACATGACCACAATTTCACCATGGTAAGAGATAAAGTGGTGGTAAGGACATAATATAGAATTGAACTGGCTCTCAAGTACACACTTATGATGCTTGTTTTATAAACAGGCCCATTTGAGTCTGGTAATATAAAAAAAAATTATAGGAAACAAACATTGTTAGGTGTATACGTCATAACTAAATTATATTTTTTTTCTTACTAAGTATAGGTAGGCCTGTGTTTACAAAGTACCTACTCTACCACCCTGCAAATACATGCATATTTAGGTTCAAAGTTTTTTTTTTCATCAATTAATTTAACTCATTTAATTCTGAAAGTGGGTAATTTTCTCATAAAATAATTTAATATTTCTTAATTTTTGTTCTTGATATAAACTAGTTTTATTAATGGCCAAGTTATAAAAATACATTCTTCATCTGTCACTTTTGAATTGTCTTGGGGGCTAAAAGGGCCGCTCAACCAATATTGCTATGCAATTCATATCTCGAATTTACAGCAAATTATGGTGTAATTTGTCTAAATTGTAAATTAATTGATTAAAATGATTTGCATAGCAATATTGCTCGAGCAGCCGTTTTAGCCCCCCTTATCTTAAGTTTTGCTAATCAAGTCTGAGAAGATAAAGATAACAAAGTATATACATAGATATAAATTAAGTATTAAATTAAATAAATGTTATAATATCAAAAAAATATATATACTATTTTTTATATTAAAAATATAGTGTTATAAAATAGGTAACAAACAAACATATCTACAGAGAATTTGCAAAACTGTAAAAGAAATTAACACACAATTATATTATAAAAACATGCATATAATTGAGGAGCTAGCAAACAAAAGTGGACATTTTCGCTCTGAAAAAATTTCATGCTCTCTAAGCCCACATCTATATAGAATCATCTAGAATATTTAGCTTCAAAAGTGGTTTAAACCATAAGAGTTTCAACTAATCTACGTTCAAATACAGTTTATTTTCTCTAGTGTAAAAAACAAGTAATGGACAAGTCTGCTTTTGTTCGTCAGCTCCACAAACACAAACACTATTAACATAAAACCACAAAGTACATCAATAATTATCAGAAAATAAAAAATTTTTTAGCTTACCCGTTTCTCTGCCTTGTATGCTGAAGATAGTCTCCGTAGAACATCTGCGGCTCCATATATATTCTGTGATCAAACAATTTAGTCATAGAGATAACTAGCTGTCTTCATATTTGGGATTTTATTTTTTTACAAATAATATCCCATTTATCCTTTGATACACCGACCTTGGCAGAATTGTGTTAAAAAAACAAACCTGGTGTCATTTATAAAAGAAGTTAAGTGATGTTAACATTATTTTCTGTAATTAAGACCCACAAAATTAAGTAGTTAGTCCGAAGTTTCTAAATGAGTTCTCAAACTTATTTAGAAATTATCAGTTTGAAGTTTCATCACAAACAACATTGCCCATAAACTAGACATGATCATTTAAAATAAAATAATTTTATGGTCATCAACATCTCATGTAGGTACTCCTTAACAAGAGGTTAATATTTTTATAATTAAAAATAATAAACACATAGGTAATGATTTTGATAAATAAAAAATATCCTGGATTATTACAGGAAGAATAAAGCATTGTCTGCAGCTTATGTTTAATGTATTATAAACATATGCTGTCAATATTTACGTATGAATGTGCCCCATCTTATTTATAAAGATCAGTGTTTCGTATTTGAGAAATCAATCAATAAATTATCCATAATAATAAAAGTAATGGACGACAACCTCAACTTAACGCGCGAAGGCAAATCACTTTAACGTTTTTATTGTAGATAACAACAAACAAAATATTATAGTTACATACCAATTTTAGGTACAAAGTCTCCGATTACACACGCACTCAAGCCGTGATAAGATGACAGCGACATTTTCCAAATTCATTATTTTTTTATCAAGGTGCCATAGCACGACATAGTACACAATCACATGACCTCATGAAACAAAAATTTCACATACCTGATGAGGCGCAGGTTGTGTTCATCCTTTATAATATGCTTCGAGTGTGTAACTTTATTACTATAAAGTTAAATGTATGTTTGTAAGTAAAATGTATGATTATATCCTCTTTGGTAAAACTTGTTGAAACTGGCTTGTTTTATTATTTGATTGAGCTTGACGCATCTATAGGGATGGGCACGATATGGTATGGTATGTTGCAAATTATCGATAATCGATATATAGAAATAATAAAATTCTAACACAGAAAATTATTATATAATAAATAAATACATATGTCGGAGAGTCGGGTTGTTTGTCCGACTCGATTGGCTCAATTTATTATCATGGTGGAGGTATCGGTTGAAATGGTGGCAAAACTTGCGGTGACTGAATAACCTATGACTACATGATAGTTTATGATACAAGTTAATGTGGGTAAGATCATTACAGGCCGATGAAACACTTTGTCACGAGCTCTCGAGTTGTACACACGTCGGTGTAACTGTTGTTTCAATTGATACTGAAGTCTACCTTAATGTGAGTCTGTACGTGTAATTGAAGTGATTATTTGTCAAATTGCAACAATAAATCTATCGGGCCCATGAGGAGTTTCTTGCGTCGCTTCTTCTCCTCATACGGGACTGTTCCGAAGCGATGGTATTACGTTGTTTCATTGTCTGCACTACGTCCACTAAATCGGATCCTGATACCACTGAACCCTATACGTGATGTTTGTATCGCTTGGCTAGACTCTATCGTTACTTTTGAAAATTATATTTTAGTTGAGCTTATAAAATTGATCATTAAGTCCAAACATAAAAATAACAATAAAAAATAAAAATCATAATGTATAAATTCAAGTATGGATCTACCTTTACACCCAGTGCCCCCTCGAGTTTATTTTACATTTAAAACTGAGACGTCACATCAGTTTAAAAAAGTCATTACTTAATCCTTACCATAATTATAAATGAAAATTAGAGTTTATATTATAAGTTAAAACATAATATAATTATGAAGTTTAATCACATCAATGCAAATATAACGTTGCAGCGAAAATGTATCGATACGTATATGTTTTTTGTAAGTCACATCCCTATCTGCCACACATCACACAGTTCACACAAGATGAATGGATGGAGCCCGTTCATAGTGTGACCAGATTAATAGAATTCTGCGTATTTAGCAGAATAAAGACCCTAATTTAGGGGATATCCTGATTTAGTTGTAGGAGGTGGTAGTAGGTAAAAAAAAGTTCTCAGTTATAGTAGGGTCTCATTCTCATCCTTAGATGACAAAATAATTCATTTCAATCATTTTTTACTATCGATTCTCATCTCATAAATCCATAGGAAATTCAGCAAGATTTAGCAGTATTTTTCATAATCGCAAAATTCCGTAGACAGAGCAAAATTCGCTAACAAATATCCATAGTTATTTTTTTCGTAATACACTGGTATTTTTTATTTTTGTATTTAAGGCCAGACATTCACTATCCGATTTGATAGCCGATATGCCTGAAGGTCATGAAATTCATATTGTCGGATACTCCCATCCACAAACTAAGTAGAGATACTACGTATCTCCCATCGTCCGGCAAGCTCCGCTGTCATATGATAACTGTCAACAAATCATGCAGTGTCTGTCTATGTGAAAGTTGCCGCAATGTTTTGTTGCCTGCCTGTCGCATATCCGATTTGAAGTCTACTTTTTGGCGGGAACTTGCGAAGTGACGTTGCGTTTTCATTTTATTTTCATAAAATAGTGTATTTTTTGAGTTATATTGAATATTATCGGTGGTATTTTGTCCAATAAATATCGATACAAGTGCACCAGTGAAGTGAAATGAAATAATTGCGTGTATAGTGGCATTTCAAGTTTTCAAGTCTCAAGAAGTCCTTGAAAAGTTTTAGTAGAACGTCTACCATTGTACTAAAACCTAACTGAAGATGATTAAATAAGACAAAGCTGTATGGCTCTGTACCTTTGCCTTTAAAAAAAAAACAACAACAACAACCGATTTGAAGTCAGTATTTCCACTTTACTAATTACCCCTAAATACCCTTAAATTTTGCTCACTGACAGGTGAAATCCGAGCTACCGCGGGAAGCGAAATTTGAGTGAAACCTGGGCGTTGGCAAGGCGAAACCGAGGCAAAACCTAAGCGAAACCTGTGGGGTAATGTAGTCATATAACTTTGTTGCAGTCGGTTTCAATCAATTTACATGTTACACCAATTAATGTTACTGTTGCTCGTACATTATAGTTAAAGTTATAGTCAAAGTTAACATAACTATTTCCATGCTTTGACCTTGCTTTGACCGTAGAGTCACTTTGACGATGACCGATCTCCCTCGTTCGGTTATGGTTACGGTTAAAATTTTAGTTAAAGTGACACGAGCAACCCAGTTTGCTTTCTTTCGGTGGTTAAAGTTAACTATAACCGTAACCTAACTATAACCTTACTATGACCGCGCTTTATGCAACCGACCCTTAGACCAATAACTTGGATACAAAATTGAATATGACAATCCTACAAATATTATAAATACGAAAGTTTGTGAGTATTATGGAGGAACAAGGTGGATGATTCCTCCATTGAAAAGGGAAGATCTTCCGCCAGGCTGGGTCATCGTGCCTGGGGACCGCGGTCCAACTGTTGATGTTGGAATCTTGTATATATGTGAACTGAGAACAAACTCCACTAGCGCGATGTAGATTTGTATGTGGATAGGTCTGAATGTAGTGTTGATCTATTGCAGCGCCATCTATTCATTCGTCGTATGAACTATGTAGCTGACAGGGGTCGCTACAGTATGTTTGTTTGTTACTTCTTAACGCTCAAACAAACTTATATCCCTCGAGAACAAGGGTGAAACCGCGGGGCAGAAAGCTTGTATATAATAAACGGCTTGAACTCTTTCAAGTAGTCGGTTCAGGTTCAGACTATCGAGCATTATTTGAGATCAGACGGAACGAACCAACTTACCATTGTATGGAAAAATATGACGTGCATTCCCGGCCTTAGTTAGCATAAAAAATATTTTCGAGTTGGCAATACTATAATTGAATAGTTTCCTTTTCCTTGTTGCATGGTGTCGGTGTAAGGTGAGTGGGATTTTGTAGCGTAATATTTTACTAAATACTACGTGATTTGTGATTTATCACAATTATTATCGTGCGCTAAATGATTTATTTGCGTTATTTTCGTTATAATTGAAATAAATATGGTTTGACACTAATAAAGTTGTGATCCATGAAACACGTGTAAGCCAACGATTGAATTTGGTATTGAAGTGGATTTTACTGAAGAACTCCCTAGTGCAGCGTAGGTATCGTACTTTGTTGTATGTTTCTAAGCGGAATTTTTAAATCAATATTAGAAATACCTATAAAACTTCATCAAACACCGAAAGAGGTTATGTGCCAAAACAAGTAAAAGTTAAGGTGATAATTTTGTTGTAGTTGCCGAATAAGCAACCACAATGCCGCAGAACGAATACATTGAACGTCATCAAAAGCTTTACGGTAGGAGGCTCGACTATGAGGAGCGGAAACGCAAGCGCGAGGCGCGTGAGCCGCACAAACGCGCTGAGAAGGCGCGCAAGCTGCGTGGTATCAAAGCTAAGATTTACAATAAGGAACGTCGCAATGAGAAGATTCAAATGAAAAAGAAAATCAAAGCGCATGAAGAGAAAAATGTTAAACAAAACACTGAAAAGGTTGCCGAGGGTGCGTTACCTGTATACCTCCTGGATCGAGATGTACAATCGAGAGCAAAGGTACTATCCAACATGATCAAACAGAAACGTAAAGAAAAAGCTGGGAAATGGGATGTACCGATACCTAAAGTCAGAGCACAGGCTGATGCGGAAGTATTCAAAGTTCTAAAGTCTGGTAAAACAAAGAGGAAGGCATGGAAGCGTATGGTTACAAAAGTTACCTTTGTTGGGGAGAACTTCACACGTAAACCTCCAAAGTTTGAGAGATTCATCAGACCTATGGCCTTGCGATTCAAGAAGGCGCATGTCACCCACCCCGAACTTAAAGCAACATTCTGCTTGCCTATCATTGGAGTGAAGAAAAATCCTAGTTCACAAATGTACACGAGTTTAGGAGTTATAACAAAGGGTACAGTGATAGAAATTAATATTTCAGAACTTGGTTTGGTGACGCAAGCTGGTAAAGTTGTGTGGGGGAAATATGCTCAGGTTACTAATAATCCAGAAAATGATGGTTGCATTAATGCTGTACTATTGGTTTAATTGTATTAATATAACTGGTTATAAACAAGCATTCAAAATAATTGTTTTATTTACTCACCCATATTGCTCGAACCCCAGAGTACAGTATGCATTGATGTGAAAATATTTACACTGATATAGTGGATCTTTGCATCTAATTATGAAATGTATGTACTCTGTGAATCATGATGTATATTGGTACTTGAACTTACGAGATTCTAGAAATTTCTACAGTTTTTCTATCTAGGGAAAATTTATTCAATCTGTTTATTTCTTTAGGCTGATGGTTTTGTTGGGTTATTTTTATTTATTAATCATGGTCTGCAGATTTTAGTCAATTGGCTCTCTTGCATACAAAATTCATTATATTAAGAACTTTACTAATCTATAGATAGACCAACTGATAGTCTGTATAGACCAATGTGCACCGGATGCTAGGGGCTGTATGAAACAAGGGTTTTTTCAAACATGATTTAGGCGCCCCCTTAAATTGCCGCCTGGGACAGGTGCCCCGGCTTGCCCCCTAGATCCAGGGCTGGTTCTTAAGTACTTATTGTAGAGCTTAAAATGCAATCCAACTAAAATAGATTCCATTTAACAGGTACACCAAGATGCAGATCTTCGTAAAGACCCTAACGGGCAAGACCATCACTCTTGAGGTCGAGCCTTCAGATACCATCGAAAATGTGAAAGCTAAGATCCAAGATAAAGAGGGAATCCCCCCAGACCAGCAGAGGTGAGCTTACATCCTAACCATGTTTTTTAGTGTTCTGTAGACACAAGAAAAAAAAAATCTAATATTAATATTATAAATGCGAAAGTTTGTGATGATGTATGTTTGTGATGTATGTTTCACGTAAAAAAAAAAAAACAAATTTCGTTGAATTTTGGCACTTAGATAGATCATACCTTGGAATAACATATAATAATAATAATAATAATAAAGCTTTATTTTTCCAAACAAATTATCTACATAGCAGTTATTCTATACACGTTTTTTTTTTTTTTAAATATATTAAAGTTAAATTATTGCTTGGACCCCATCTGGGTAAAAGCCTCCTCCATTTTTTTCCAGTGAACTCTGTTTTTTGCAGTGGTTAGCCAGTTTTCACCGGCCACCGAGATTATATCGTCCACCCATCGTTTTCGTGGTCTGCCTATATTTCTTTTTCCCAGTGGACCGGTCCATGTTGTAGTTCGTTGGGTCCACCTTTTATCTGTAATTCTAGCAATATGTCCTGCCCATTGCCATTTCAGTTTTAGGGCATGTTTAAGAGCATCGGTAAGTTTAGTTTTTTGCCTTATATCTTTGTTCTTAGTTTTTTGAATCCTTTTTAATTTCAGTATACTTCTCTCCATTGCATGTTGTGTTGTCTGTATCTTATTTCTTACTTTGTTAGTATACACCCAGGTTTGGCATGCGTAGGTGAGGCATGGTAGGATACATGTTTCCATCACTGTTTTCTTTAATTCCATGCCGAAATTTCCCTTCAGTATATCTTTTCGTGCCCAAAAGTTCTTCCACAATGGAATAACATATACATTACTTTTATCCCGCAATAACATAAACTCCTTCGGGAACGCGGGTGAAATCGCGGGGCGGAAGCTAGTATTTAAATATTTTCTGGCTATTCAAAATACAGATTGATCTTCGCTGGCAAGCAGTTAGAAGATGGGCGCACGCTCTCCGACTACAACATCCAGAAGGAGTCGACCCTGCACTTAGTGCTGCGCCTGCGTGGTGGCGCCAAGAAACGCAAGAAGAAGAATTACTCCACACCCAAGAAGATTAAGCACAAGAAGAAGAAGGTCAAACTAGCCGTACTTAGGTTCTACAAGGTAAGATATGCCGATTTTATTTATCCCTGGTACGAAGCATTTGGTTTGCGTACTACGCATTTCCCATGCGATACGATTTTCCCATGGGAGTCTGCATGGGGTTCTTTAATTTAGGAAGGGTGTGAAGAGATATTTGATAACCGCGTCTTACCTTACCTTAGTGGTATAAAGAAAATAAAATAGATAGCAGTAGAATTTACGATCAAAAAGTGTAAATCTAGAACCAACTAGAAAACAATTGCTTAGGAGATAATCAACCTCAAGATTATTTAACTAGTCATTGCAACTCAAAAGATTGTTGTTAAGATAGTACATAAAATATGTTCCCATTATTGGAATACCACAATCATGTACACAAGATAACATGAGGAAAACACCGTCCTCTATAAATAAATGATTCTCTTAAAAATGTATAAAGGCTCTTCCATACAAACTGTATATTATCGCAAGCATTTATATGTTTCTAATATTATGTTATTCGCCGCCCATAATTGTATTTTATATTGGAATGAGTTCATTTTACTGTTTTATTGCAGATAGGATCCCAAAAAATTGTTTAAATCGACTTGTGACATAGTGTAGTATTCTAGTATTCATACAAAATTCCATAAACTATCGTTTTGACATTTATTAAAAAGTTGATATGTCAGGAAACTACCCTATTCTGTTGTTTATAAACTAAACATATCTTTCTAACAAAAAAACATTAGAAAGGGACAACAAATAGTCCTGTCATATTAATCCAATAAAATTTCTTATTTCAACGTGAATTTAATCGCCATATTTATTGGTCACGACTAAATGATAATGGCATAGACTCATTATACAGCTGTAAACATTTTCTATCCTTTTTCAATAACGTTTAAAAGTAAGAGATGCCACTTGATTAAAATTGGTTTGTAAATAGAATCAGCACCAATACCATGCCTGTGTGGATCAGCCATAATCACAGGAACAGGTCGCAACACGCTCACGTTTATTTGTTTACATTATAATGTGTAGATATGAGTCAGGTCAGGAGCCCAATGAATGGAGCACACTAGACAAGTCACTGCCTGTCCAAACTGAATTACCGGCTTACCACGTGTATATGACACTTGGAATGTCGTTAAAAACAAACGACTTTTTGCGCTTTATCAATACGGAACCGGCTTTTTTGACGCAATATAAAAGCTGATAGGTACTCCAAGCAATCGTGATTAATCATATTATGTATGTGGCCTTTTTTGTTGCTTGTATTTTAAATACTGCAGATTTTTCAATGATTAATAATACATTCAAATAGTCTTTATGTAGACTTCCGATGTTTTTATAGCGATAGAAATAACACTTGGTAAAGGAAGAATAAAACTGTCAAAAATAGGTTCATAATCATCTATTCTATTAGCTGGCAACAGTGACTAGTTTTTCACTGTGGTTTCAACCGCATTCCTGGCATAAAAAGTACACTATCAGGGTTAATGTAGGTAGCTTCCTATTATTGAAACAATTTTCTGAATCGGAACAATAGATCCAGTGATTACCTCCTGTATCCAAAGAGACTGCCTCTATATTATGCTTTCCGCCCGCGATCCTCTATTTTACCCCTTTAGGAGTGAAAGTTTCAAAAATTCCTATGCCTATGTCATAATAGCTACCTGCGTATGCCAAATTTCAGCCCGATCCGTCCAGTGGTTATAGCTGTACGTTGATAAGTCAGTCACACTTTCCTTTTATATATTTAGGAGACTAGCTTCAGCCCCGCGGATTCCCGAGTGATTTTATATCATCCCGGGACAAAAAGAAACGTCATGTCATGTCATAAACTTTCGCATTTATAATACTAGTAGGATTAGCATAGATTGAATACTTGTTTGGTTTCAGGTGGACGAGAACGGCAAGATCCACCGTCTCCGTCGGGAGTGCACGGGCGAGCAGTGCGGCGCGGGAGTGTTCATGGCAGTCATGGAGGACCGCCATTACTGCGGCAAGTGCCACAGCACCATGGTCTTCAAAGACGATGACAAATAGACTATATCTTTACTTATAAGCCAGCTCGCGACCGCTGTGTATGATGGATTTAATAAATCTTGACACAGTGTCCGAGTATTTTGGTTGTTTTATTGGGGTGGTGTCCTGGGGTTTTCCATTTATGACGTCTTTTAAGACCGTTGTACCTATGGTAAGTATCGGTTTGGTATTTAATTTGCGTTCCAGTTCGGATTTAGTTTGGGTTTGTGTGGCACTTCCTGGCAGGGCCTCCATCACGGATTTGTATTTAGAGTCTGTCGCTATTTTGTCCTCGAATATCAGATTTTGTCGCGCCCTGACATGGACAAAATAGTGACAGACTCCTGAATTCAAATCTGTGATAGTGGCCCTGCCAGAAAGTGCCACACTTTGGGTTCAAACCTAGAACTTAAATCTGCTGCTACATCATCTACATAGTTTTGAAAAATGTGATCAAGAAGTAATTTGCATTTGGATATGCCATTATCTATACTTATAATAAATCTGTAGAGAGGTCAATTCTGTACATGAAATATATTTTCAAAATAACTATCAGGGGGTGATTAGTGATCGATACTGATGCCAAAAATGCAATCAGTAAAATTTTTGTCTGTCTGTCTGTATGTTCCTTATAGAAACAAAAACTACTCGACGGATTTTAACGAAACTTGGTACAATTATTCTTAATACTCCTGGGCAGGATATAGTATACTTTTCATCACGCTACAATCTATAGGAGCAGAGTAGTGAAGGGAAATGTTGGGAAAACGGGAGCAGTTACTCCATTTTTTAAGCTTCCGTCGCGTGTGCAGCCTTAATGGTTAAAGTTACATAGAAATCATGTATGACGGAAATATTCTACATAAAATTGTCTAAAAAATATCCCGGAACAGCATATGTCTATATTTTATGGTTGACTCACAATAACACGTGTAACTCCTGATAGCTTAGCAGTTCGGAGCATTCTGATTATATTTGTTTACTCTTACGTTTTTCACATGGTCAGTTATATGTCGCTCTTTCCCGGGTTAGCAGTTCTAGAAATCTTTATGTTCACGTGCCGTATTTTCATTCTATATGTACTTAAACCTCATGTGAAAGTGATCTAAACAATATTACCAATACATTAACATAATAACATACAAGGAGTTACACGCTGATGGTCTCGGGGCACAGCTATTAATAATAATATTCTGCGGTTCCTTATTGCGATATTTTTTAACAGGATTGTGGATTGACATATTATATTTCCCTACTAAAATACGAAAGTTAATCTGTCTGTCACATCAAAACCACTGAACCCTGAGGAAGGACATATGCTACTTTTTTACGAAAAACGACGAAAACGCGGACGATGTCGCGGGCAAAAGCTAGTATCAAATATATTAATCACTTTAGAGTGATTGGTTGCCTTTTGTTATAACAATAACCCGGGTAAGTACACCAAGTGGTAAGTCTTTCAAATAAATGATTCAATAAATAAATTTACTTTTATTGATCACATCCTTTCTTTGTCGGAAATCTCTTTGCGTTAACAGTAAGCCCCTTTAATGACGAAGGTTATAATCGTTCCTCTAACTAAAGCAAGCAAATCCACAGGGTACAGGTAGTTAAATAAAAGATGTCAAACACTTCAATATAATATTTATTGAATACTGAGAATAGACTTGTCTAACTTAACGTACCATAACGCAACCGTACTGCCTCGAGCTATATCTAAAATGGAATTTGTGCATCTCTTGTCTATGAGTGTTATGATCTGGCAAGATGACCATCTTATTCATTGAGGTCCATAGGTTTCCACCTCTCTTGTCTCTTTGACCCAAATGATATACTGGGACCGCATCTATGTTTTATCACCGAATATAAGTCTAATTAATAACTATCCCTCTTTTATAAAGATGGTTAATAAAATTCTAGATTAAAACGAATCAATGATAAAAAAGTTTACAAGAAAATTTTACAATAGTTTTTTTTAATAGATTCTTGTTCATTCAAGTGGTTGAAAAGCAATAGAAAATTACGCAGATGCGGTCCTAGTTTTACTGTTGGTGTAGCAGTAGCGGATCTGGGGGGAGGCGGGGTTTTAGGGGTTCAAGCCACTCCCCCCAAAATCATCCAATGCTTCGTTCGAAAAATCTCACAAACTTAACCCCTGAATCCGCTACTAACCGTAAATCCGTAATCGTAACGAACAACGTTATAGAAAATCATCCAATGAGAGCTCTCCACGCCCACAAATAGCCTTCGTAGTAGCGCGTAATAAAATCTGCAGGGAATATGTATGATTTTAAAAAACAGTAGGGAAGAAAAAAATAACCAAGAAAGCCATCAAAGATATATACCTATTTTTTAAAATGCTTATATTATCTTCCGTGTTTCTTGGCCACTTTTAATTTCCCTATTGGATGAAATGGTAAATGGTGTTCAATGCAATTACCACCAATAAACGATCTATTACGCCTATAGACGTCAAAGAAAGTGGCCGGCACTAGGAGACGAGTGTTGCAAAATGAAATGCACGACATATGTATATCTAATAGGAATCTATAACTTTGTCCCGCGACATTATACGCTAGCTATACCTAATAGATTCTCAGATCATTATACATAAAATGGAATGAAATATTAAATTACTGCACTTTGATGATTGCTTAGTGACTGTATTGTACGTTGTATTTATGTTTATACTTAAATTAATATGTACAATCGGCAATTAAATTCTACTACACCGGATCAAAGAATAGGTACACATCGTCAACCATTCATTTTTGTTTGTCGTTTAAGAATGCTAAAGGAAAATAAACCTTATTGCCGTAATACAAGGTTAATTTGTCACATCATACAATAACCATTGATTTACGAGATAAACATTTAACAAAACTTTAACAAAAAACGTCAAAATTAAAATAAATGGTTAGACGAAGTATAGAGGCTAATATACTACATACATATTCTTCCTCTGGATATAGAGCTGATGCTGATACTTGTTTGGATATACACAAATCGATTTAATTTAATATTTATCATCTAAATATTATTACATATAAATTACCTAACATTCATTTTGTCTATATAGGTAATTTGGGAAGACCACAATTTATCAAATAAAAGGTTGATGCCGATTATACAAAACATGCACTCGAACAATAAAATACACATAATTGACCTAATAATTACATATACCAAGTAAATGATAGTATAATAAATTACAAAATAAAATCCATTACATATTGAAATGAAACCTAGAGCACCACAAAATTAACTAATACATTTTATTAAATATATCTACAATAAGAGATCAAAAAACTACAACTGAAGTTTTACATGTTACCACCGACACATAATAATCTATTTATTATAATAATTTAATTCATTTAATATATTAAGACATTCATAATACTTCATTCAGTAATTTTAAACAACACCATATTATTTATTTAATTTTCCGATCATAAATAATTTCAAATAAAACTTTATAAATGACAAAAAGTACATTGTAACTTCCCATAAACGCTGTAAGCATGTAGAGATAAACATAAATATGAGATGCCTGCGTAAAAACATGAAGATTTCATAATTAGGAAACGAATGGATGGAAACAGCGTTCATGTGAAGTAGATTTACAATATGAATCACACTGTATACATACAAAATATTAATTGATTTAATAAACGACTTACACTTAGCACTATGTCGTTATTTAAACTCATAATTTGGCGGTCGTCACTATGATATCCTTATATTTAATTTTAAAAACTACAACGCGTTTCACTGAAATGCAAACCGTAACCAAATATAACGAAAGTGGTTACTATTTTTTGGTATAGCTGTTAATTTTGTATACATAACTATGCTTATGTAATTAAAATAAGAAAAACCAAATATTCAATTTTACTAATTGAATGTGAATGCAGCATCTGTTTAAAATGTGAGGATATACAGAAAGTATAGGATAAATACAAACCGCAGTAAGTACAATATTTTAACTATCGCAAGCCGCAATTGACAAAAATAGTATTTGACGCAAACCACTACAAATTTATTTTTCAAGCGCTTTCTAAATCGAATGTGTCAATCATCATGAATGTGACAGTATTTGGCAAAATATAGGATGATTTCTTAGTTATGAACATTCCATGAAATCCACATCAAGGTTTCGCTACAAATTCTACATTATCACAAAAATATGGTTTATAGCAAGTCTTGACGGACCTTATAACATTTTTTGTGTCCATAGTTTTACAACTCTGAAACCTTGGTGTCTATCTCATGAACGACCCATTAAATTCGTAACTGGAAATTGGATACACGCTATGCGTCACATAATTACGTCATAAACAATGAAATTCACAAGAGGAATATTTAAAATTAATTGTATCTAATTTATCACAGTGTAGGAATCTGTGAGGTTTTCATTTCACTTGGAGTTGATAAATTGAGCTGTAAATACTTGATTTGTTAAAATCTTGTATTGATGTAGGGAAGCAGTGAAAAAAAATACAATATAGCCCCGGATCAAAGTAATAATATACTATATGCAGATGAAATGCTGTCTTGGGGTTCCATTAAATGCAGTAACAAAAGCCTTACAAGATTTTAACAAAATAATGCAATCGGTAAGCTACCTTATTGTGATACAGTTCCTTTTTGTCTATAACTTGTGATGTCCGCATATCTGTTATTATATGTATAGGTACTTCATGTACTTAATAACTATAAATATGAATAATTGAAACTATTTGAAACAACCTCTTATGAAAACCTCTATCAGATATTTTTATGATAAATAAATTATTATTATATGCACTTGAAAGCTTCAAATAATTATATCGAATATTTTAATTCAATAATACATGTAACACAAATTAAGTAAGATGGAACTTATGTAACGATATTTCATAGACATTATTTTCATTCCACAATGTTTTTTTTACACACATGGTTATGAAAATAAAGTTGGAATCGATATTTATTTAGAAATATTCTAGTAATATTTCACAAGATGGGTTCACAAATCTTCAACAATTCAAACAATCCTATGTATTAGCTATTTTCCAAATTAAAAAACAAACTGAAGCTGTTCAAGTGCTATAAAAAATAAACATAATAAATAATATTACCGCTGCAGCGCTGCAGTCTAGTGTTTAGCTGCTCACAACTCATTATGTTGGTGTTCTGCCTCTTCCTGAGCTCTCTCCAGCGATGGTTTGATAGTTTCTAGAAGCTTCGCTAGCGCTTGCTCTGTCTGTGGATTCGTCAGTGGGTTCTATACATATGGGAGCTACTTTATTGAATTTCAGACAGTGAGGCAATCACGTAACTTTGTCGCAATCGGCTTAAGTCAATTTCAATCGTTAGCAATTTTACAAGCACTGTTTGAATATGGAGTTAACAAAACGTAAAAAAGATTATCAGAAAACCTTTATATTTAACCAATTTTCAATAAAAAAATGATTACAACTAACTTAAGTGATTGCCCCCCTAATACCGTATATATTCGGTAAACAGTAGAAATCATTTTTGGAAATAGATTTGTTGAAAATTAAAGGTCAGAACCAAATTCTTATGTATTAAGTGAAATACCTTCTCATATAGAATGCAAATATAAATACACATACATCACCTTAAATATATTAATGTACCAAGTAAAAGTTTGAGTTTAATTACCGGTAAGTTGAGGTAAATTACCCGTATTTTAAGGTAAATTATCGGTACTTATAGATAAGTTACCTATATTTTGAGGTAAATTACAGGCACTTTTAGATAAATTACTAGTACTTGAGGTAAATTACCGGACCATGAGGTAAATTACCGAGCCTTGAGATAATTACTGGTACTGTGGGGTAAATTACCGTTACTTTGGGGTAAATTACCGGTACTTTGGGGTAAATTACCGGTACTATGGGGTAAATTACCGGACCTTGAGGTAAATTACCGGTACTATGGGATCGATTACCGGTACTATGGGGTAACTTACCGGACCTTGATAAAAATGACCGGTACTTTGATGAAAATGACCGGTACTTTGAGGTAAATTACCGGACCTTGAGTTAAACGACCGGTACTTTGAGGTAAGATACCGGTTGTATTATGTAGTGTTACCTGGTGCAGATGCGTAATGGTGGTAT
This sequence comes from Tethea ocularis, assembly GCA_963555595.1. NCBI lineage: Eukaryota > Metazoa > Arthropoda > Insecta > Lepidoptera > Drepanidae > Tethea > Tethea ocularis. The sequence goes on from OY741968.1 coordinate 729,385, forward strand.
CGAGCGCGGTGCGCCAGGCGCGCAGCTGGCCGCGCTGCCGCGCCGCGTGGGACTCCAGCAGCCGCGACCACTCCGACATCGCCCACCCACTCATCGAGCTCATCCTATACAACAACATATAACGTATTATCAATAGAACTTAGTAAAGAAGGTGCACTCACATCCACCAATAATGTATCGTCGCATCGCAATGTTATGTAATCGCGTAGCAGTAAATTTGATAGTACATCTCTATTGGTTGGTGCATTAAGGGGGAGGCTTCGGTACTGACATAAATAGTAATACCTTGGAGGAATATGTTGATGATTTCTTTTGTTATTAATCAGTAAAAATACCACCATTCTTCTCGCAAATAACATGTTGATAACTTACTACCTATAACTGAGCTGCAATTTGCAAAAAACGTGATAAAATTTGAATTTCGCATAAAATAATAAAAAAATATTTTTTTTTTATATCAGAAGGTTGACAGGCAGGCAGGCGGTAAGTGGTTACCGTCGCTTATCGCTATTTGCAATACCAGAGGTATTGTCAATGTGTTGGCGACCAAGTTGTTACATTGTCAAGAAGGCACCTGGCTCTCAAGTGCAATTACGGGAACACACAGATTGTTAACATGAAGGAACTTGAGAACTTATATGTAAAAAACTAAACTCACTTGTTCTGCAACTCCTCGATATCGAGGCCGTATGTTTGTCTATCGGCAGTGTAAAGTCTCCAGCAGAGCAGTCCATTAACTATAAGTAACAACACTAGTGCCGCCGCCAGCCACCGCCCGCTGTGACTCTGAGTCCTCGCTCGGGAGATTGAAGCTCGAGGGGCGACCGCCGCCAATACTGGTGACTTTACAGCTGTTACTGCTGCCGTCTCCTGCGATGATGCTGTCAACGAAAGAGATAGATAGATTGTTGTATATTGCTATATTAGTAAATTGCTGTTTCCCGAGGCTTCACTCGCGTTCCCGGGATAATAAGTGGCCTGAATCAACAGGCAAACAAGTGGACCTGATGGTAAGCGGTTACCGTAGCCTATGGATGCTTGAAACACGGGGCACAAACCACCCACTACCCGGAGTACGCATGACAAGTAATCCCGATGAGCTCTGGCGACGTTACTTACCTCAAGAACGAAAATTCCGTCGTCACTCACGTTAGTCAAATCTGTGAATTTCATAAACATATCGTTGGGCAGTTTTGTAACATAAATAACCCCAAAAAAATATTCATATTAAAAAAGAAAAAGACAAACAGAAAACTATTTTATTTATGAAATATACTCACAACATAAAAAAGGTACTAAGCATACAATTAATTTTAAGAGTCCACACAAAAGTAAAACACAAATTAATTACCATAAAAAATGCTATATAACAAACAAAAAATAATTGGCAACACCAACAACAAAAAGACAGAGTACAACCAGTGTCGAGCGCCGAGGTGCGATCGCGTCCGCGGTGGACAAATGTTATCTGTGCAGAATATCATGATCATTTCAATACATAGTATAACTAGCGACCCGCCCCGGCATCGCGTGGTGCTGCCTCGTTTTATCTTCACGACATGATTTTATCCTACACCGTCAAGGGTTTTGTAGATTGTAACATTGATTTAGAAAACCCTCAAGAAATTTTGTGAAATTATGTAGGTACCATCAACAAAGTTGAAGCATGATCAGTTTTGAGACCTTTTCGCTTGCAGCCAGTAATCATAGTTTGCCCTGACAATAAAACGGTTTCTTGTAAAATCTTTTGTTTAGACTATTTACTGACATTGACAATCTACTATTTTATGACAAGCGCATTGTCTGGTTATATTATGTGAGACACAGGTAGCGGCTGGTCACTGCACGCAAAATACACCCTTAAGGTGATCATGCTTCAACTTTGTCGATAGTACATCTAGGGTTGCCATCTCTGAAATCCGCTAACTAGAACTACAAATGTGGAAACCCCGGATTTTGTACTTTATACTCGGACATGTCATTTATTTGATAAAGTTACTCAGTAAAATAAAAAAAATGCTTTTTGTTATAAATCTACTTTGTATTTATTTTTGCGACCGGTAAACTTTAAAATCCGGACTACAAATGTAACCCCACCCGGACAATCCCCGGACGCCCTCTAAACTAGGACAAATCCGGGAAAACCCGGACGGATGGCATCACACGTCGCTATGGCCTTGCGGCATCCAGAGTTGTACCTCGGGTAACACGTTAATAACTACCGCGACTTCGTCAAAAAATAAAACAAAATTGCACTGATTGTAACTTTGATAATAATATTACCTATAAGAAATAATGATAATAAATTATTTTTGGAAGTTGCCCTCCATCCGCTAACACCTTCCAAACCAGGAATCGGATTTTGAAAAGTTTTCATCATCATATAGATATTTTTTCCGAAAGGTATATTAACAAAAACAATATTTCAGAACAGACTATTTAAATAAATCAAAATTTCACCCGTTGGAAGTCAGGGCGAGTCACTAGCGTAATATAAACGAACGTATATTCAGGTACTTTTATATTAAACGTTAATTTTATTTTCCATTTTGCTACAATCCTGGCACATCTGCATGCGATAGCGTAAGTACTCATAGTCTGACATCAAAGGCGTTTCATTACTGTGATAGAACAATATTATACATACCAGTGAGTCTCCGATGTCGCCGGGCCTTCCTGGCGGCGGGTACTGCGCTCTCGGCCTCCGCAGACAGCCGCGCCTCCAGTAGCCGCCCGAACTCCTCCAGGCCTGACATCGTGTTCTTCTCCAGGAATGCTGAACATAAAGTGCCAGTTTAAATGATGGCAGTAATTTGTAACTTTCGACGTTCACAAGTGCCTTATCGTTTTTTTGGCGGAAACTTGCGAAGTGACGTTGCGTTTTCGTTTTATTTTCATAAAATCGTGTATTTTGAGTTTTGTTGAATATTATCGGTGGTATTTTATCCAATAAAGATCAATACAAGTGCATCAGTGAAGTAAAATGATTACGTGTATAGTGGCTTTTCAAGTTGTCTCAAAGTCCTTGACGAGAATTTAAATACATAAAGAACATAATAATACCTACATTGCTCAACTTGACATTGGCAAAATACACTGAGTGTGATGCCAAAAAGAAAAAAAAATAGTGCCTTATCAGAGCCTAAACTTCAGGCCCTCAAGTTGAAAATCTGTCGCCAAGCACTTTTCGGTGTGTACCGACAGTAGCACTTGAGAGCCAGGTTCCCTTCTAGGCTTTGTGTGCTTACCATCATCGGCCACATCATCACTGACCACGGTAAGACTGTGGTCAAACACAGGCCTACGCATAGTAAAAAAAAAACTTAATAAATGGTTTTTGAGTTTACAAAAGAGGTAATAAATTGGTGGTGGTGTATAGTGGGTAGGTTAGGTTAGGTTACCTTTGGGGGGAAGTATCACACTTCCCCTGGGACGGGCTATCTAGCGCAGCGCGTAGAGGGGGAGAGAGTATGCGTTCTGTACGAGAACCCGCCCCCCTTTACAGCGCAGATGGCGACCACCGTGGGGTTTTAGCGGGTACGAGTCCGGCATAACCTGGCTGCTCCCCCCGGGGCGGCCGGGGCGGCCGGGGCGGCCGGGGCGGCCGGGGCGGCCGGGGCGGCCGGGGCGGCTGGGTGAGGTGATGAGGATTACCTTTGACCATGGGCCACATGGTCTTCTTGTATCGCACGTGTCCGTAGAGCTGCAGGTCGGTGCAAGAGTCGGAGAGCCGCGCGAGGCAGTAGTGCACGTGCACGCTGAAGTAGTCCGCGTACGGGATGCCCGCGTTGTCGCTCACCGAGTTGATGGAGTACAGCACGCCCGGCTTCGAGCACTTGTTCATCACCTGGCATGAACAATGGTATTGTCAGGTCAGATAACCTATACGTCACTACATTTTATGGTCAAAATGATGCACAACCATAATAGGGCATCCAGTCAGGCGGCGCTGACAAATAAAAAAAAATGAAAATCTAGGAAAGTCGTGAAACCAACTCTTTTGCAGGCGAATCTTGTCCTTATTGACTTTAAAAACGTTATTATTATAATTCTTATATTTTCCTGTCAAGGTTGAAATTTAAATAACATTTAAAAATAATAAAAGCGTAACGGAAACTACTTGTTATAAACAAAAGCCATATGACAACAAAATTGTTGGGCCAAATACGGACAGCGACGTCAGACTGATTAAATAAAAATTAAATTCGGCTAAGAAACACGGTTGCGGGTAGCGCAAGACCGGCCATCGTGGAGATCCTTGGGGGAGGCTTTTGTCCAGCAGTGGACGTCTTTCGGCTGACATGATGATGATGATGAAGAAACACGGAAGATATAAGCATTTTAAACTACACTAATTAGACAGTAGTTTATGACTTATCGAAATGGGTCCAGCCGTTCACGCGTGATCTCGTGACCAAGGGAAATAGGGATCATTTTTATATATAAGAATATATAGGTTAGATATAGTGTAAGGGGTACCTGTGTCTCAGTGACCTGCACTTCCTTGGGTGCGAGGGGCCCGGAGCTGAGCCCCAGCGTGTAGCTGATGAGGCGGCACTTGAGCCCCCCCTGCGGCTGCCATGGCGCCTGCAAAACACATCATAATGCTTATAACATATGTTACATTCAAATCAGTCAAATGCTCGAAGCCATACAGCCTTGACAGTTTTATTCTTATTTGCCCCCAAAACACGGTGCGCGGTGGTAGGGCTCTTTGTAGCACCCGCCTGGCTGGCTACCACCCTCAAGTTGAAAGTCTGTCGCCAAGCATCTACCGGTGTGTTTCGGAAATTGCACTTGAGAGCCAGTTGCCTTCTTGGCATTGTAACAGGTCGGGAACACATTAGGTATTTCTAATGGCGATTGGCGACGGTAACCACTTACCATCAGGAGGACCGCCTGCTTGTTTGTCAACCTTAAAAAATATTAAATTCATTTATTTACGTCACACGTCCGTGTTTGGGTCACCGACTTACATTTGTGTACCAAATTTCATCAGTCCAGCAGCTTCAAAGCGAAGTGTCCGTAACAGAAAGACAGAGAGACACACGACTGATCCCATAATGCAGGGATGGCGAACCTTTACGTATCAACGTGCCGTTTTTCTAAAGAAATGTTTAATGAGGTCAGACGTGCCATCAAATAATTTTGATTTTGTGATTATTGGGAAAATAATAAAACTCTTTATTTACTACAAAAAATAGGAACACTCGCGTTCGTTCGTTTTAACAAAAAAGAACTAAATTACGACATTTCTCGCGCCGTAGAAAACGTAAGGTGTGTGTCAAAATGATACCAGCTCAGCATGTGCTGCTGGTACCAGCAGCGTTGATTTTCAGCTGGAATATCGCTTTATAAAGGCGTAATTACCTGCACGTAATCGGTGGTACTCCTGGCGGCGAGCAGTTCCAGGTTGAATTTGGAGCTGGTGAAGATCATGGTGAACATCTGGTCGATGTTGAAGGGGAACTGCTGCCGGAGGAGCAGCTTGCCGTCGTGAGCCTCGGTGCACTTCTCGCTCTCGGAACCGCTACATGGACGGATATTCAATTACATATACAGGGTGGAAATTTGAAACGGTTCAGTAAGGGTTATTACCTTAAGGGTTATTACGGGGGATAGATTAATTTCCAAACAAAATGTATAGGAGTAGTTTTATTCGATTTGTAATATTTCTGATACCCTAACTTGGCCCCAAAGAGCCTTTTGGTCTTTGCCGGAGACAGGATTGATTGAAGCTAATAAAAAATATTTTGAAAAATCGCCGATTTCTCACTGACTGCACATATTTCAAAATATATAAACGCCGATAGCAATATCTCAAATAAATTCTTAGCCTTTTTATCTAAATCTAAATAATATATAAAAGGAAAGCCTGACTGATCGACTGACTTGATCTATCAACGCACAGCTCAAACAACTGGACAGATTTTAAAGCAATGATAGCTCAGTGGTAGTGACGTCGGATGCCGCGACGAAGGTCGTGGGTTCGAATCCTACAATGAGCTTGAGCTTTCGGTGAAGGAAAACATCGTGAGGAAACCATAGCACGGTGGTAGGGTACTTTGTAGTACCCGCCTGGCTGGCTTGGTACCCTCAAGTTCAAAATTTGTCGCCAAGCACCTACCGGTGTGTTCCGGCAATTGCACTTGAGAGCCAGTTTCCCTTCTCGGTATTGTAACAGGTCAAGCAACACATTGGCAATATCTCTGGTATTGCCAATGGCGATAGGCGACGGTAACCACTTACCATCAGGTGGGTCGTATGCTTGCTTGCTGCCTTAGTAGTATAAAAAAGATCGGGTTGAAATTTGCCATACAGATAGCTATAATGACGTAGGCATCCGCTAAGAAAGGATTTTTGAAAATTCAACCCCTAAGGAGATAAAATAGGGGATCGTGGGTGAAACCGCGGGTCAGAAAGCTAGTTTCATAATAAATGTTGTTCATAAAGCGTTTTCCACAGATCCGGGTCAGGGCTATCCGTGTTCCGAGTTGTTCGTTATACTATATGTATCCGGACGCGCCTGACCGGAGCTATCTGAACGAGTTCCTACTAGTTGTACGTAACCGAATTTTTCCCTGTTCCTGATGGAATACGGAAGGGCCGGGTATCCGGAAATGTGTGGATAGTGCTTAATGATGAATATGTAGCGACCCCTGTCAGCTACATAGTTCAGAAACCGAATGGATAGATGGCGCTGCAATAGATCAACACTACAAACAGAACTATCTACATCGAAACCTACATCGCGCTAGTGAAGTTTGTTCGCGCATTAGCATATATACAAGATTCCAACATCAACCGTTGGACCGCGGTCCCCAGGCACGATGACCCAGCCTGGCGGAAGATCTTCCCTTTTCAATGGAGGAATCATCCACCTTGTTCCTCCAAAAATACAATAATACCTTATTTGGTTACTTATTAAAAAGTAATCCTATGTATGAGAATAGTAGTAATACGTACTTGTGTGGTTTGTCGGGCTCGCTGTCGCTAGTGTCGGACATGTCGGTGGGCAGAGTGTCGCCAGCCTCCTCCTCGCGGTACGACGCATCACCGTTCCTCACTGCCAACAAACATCATATCAAGCTTCGCTCATACCGACGTGAAAACGCCAAGAACCGCGGAATGGCGAAACCGGCGCAATGGTTTTTTTTTATGCTACTAAGGCAGCAAATAAGCATACGGCCCACCTGATGGTAAGTGGTTACCGTAGCCTATGAACGCTTGCAACACCAGGGGTATCACTCGCGCGTTGCCGACCCTGCCAAAATCTCTTCACACCCTTCTTGAAGAACCCCATGCTGTAGTCTCTTGGGAAAACCACGGCGGGCAGCTCATTCCACAACATGAGCGTCCGTGCCTTTCATAAACCTTAGATTACCATGGCAGATTCCGTCAGGAGTCCCGCGGTTCGCGGCGTTATGTATCGGTGTGAGCGAAGCTTAATACATAATATCCTGGGACATTCTTCACACACGGTTATATGTGGACGAACCATTTTGACGTTTGTATTGTTAACGTAAGCAATTTTTGAATAGAAAATACGATAAACATTTTTTAATAATTTATTGATAAATTTATCCGCTAACTCCTTCAAAATCATGCATCGGATTTTGAAACGGTTTTCACCATCATTTTTTTTCGGGAAGGTTTATATGTAGGTATAGCATCCTAACTAAAATATAGTATTATGTAAATAAAGACAATATTTCAAGGGTTTATTTTGGGTTTCGGAACTCAAAAGAAAACAAACGGAACCCCTTATAGGATCACTCGTGTGTCTGGCTGTCTGTCCGAAAATATAATGTGGATGGGAATCGAAACCTTCTTGCAAGTTACTCCTAGACCGACACTGGAACCAAAAAGGTTTCGCACTGTGCAAATTCAAAAGATCCCGTTTATTTTTAGCTAGCAATAGATGTGTCAGGAAGTGTGTCTATAGATTTTGATTATTACCTGATAAATCTGGTGTAGCTATCTCGCACTCGTCTATTCCTAGTTTAGTAAACTCAACATCTAAATATTGCGTCTCACTCTTATTTATGTTAGAATACATGGCTCTAGCCGAGGCCAATGAGCGATCTATATTGTGCATTATACTATAGGAATTTAAGAGGTCTTATCCTTTCAAGTATCGTATGAATATAGACTGAAGTTAGAAATTACAATACTGCCTGTAGTTTTTATCTGTAGGTATAGATTTTATGTGACAGCGTTGTTAACAAACTAAGGTCGAAGTTCATCGAAAATAAACGGTCTGACAAATAATAATCGGGCGTTTAGGATGAATTTTTCCTTTAAAATTCATGGGAAACGCCCGATTATAATTTATCGGACCGTTTTCTAGTCGGTGAACATCGACCTAAGTAAATTAGTTTTATCTCATTATATCTAGCAAACAATACAACAAAGAAATTTCATGTTATTAAATTATTTTTAAATGCCAATAGTCGATGTAAGTATTTTATAAATATTACTTAACATTCGATCTTCGTTTACAGTATCTTTCTATCGATGCGATAATCAAGCTAGACTCCCTATTATAAAAGGCAATGTTTTACACCATAATTCAACAGTAGCCTTACTATTTTTACACGACATTTCTACACTATTATAATAAAAAGAAAAGATTGATTTTTCAAAAACTCAAAAATTATTACACCAGTAGGATGCGATATTATCACTGAGAGACATAGGCTAGTAATTTATAACACTGTTTTAAACTCACGCGCACCTCTCAAATAATACAAACGCAATAAGATAATCTTAACAGTGCGTGTTTTTATAAACAGTCCGCGAAGTAAACAATAAGCTATTCTGGAACTTATCAGAATGTAACTTGAAGCTTTAGCATGAACTGGTAGTTATGTTTCTTTTATTGGGATTACAATGTGTACGGTTATTTTTAAGTAAGCTTTATCTAGGTTAATACTTAAACAAGTGGACATTTTGAGATGACTACTTTCCGTATATATGTTCGTGAAGATAAGATATGCTGAACAACATTATAGACTACTAGCTTCCGCCCCGCGGTTTCACCCGCGTTCCCGAGGGATCTTATGTTATTCCAGGGTATGATCTATCTATGTGCCAAGTTTCGTCCAAATCCGTTCAGTAGTTTTTCCGTGAAAGAGTAACAAATATCCATTCACCCATCCATACTCACAAACTTTCGCATTTATAAGTAGTAATTAGGTAGGATTATACTAACAGTGGTGCCGATTCTGTTGTTTACGAACTAAATAAATTTAATCTCACTATATCTCTTTCTAATAGTAAATATAAGAAAGGGATGTAAGATATTTTAGTCCTGTCAGTATAATCCGATCACATATTTCAACGTGAATTTAAGCGCGATCTTTATTGGTCAAGACTATTTACCCGTACATTACGACGCCATGGATTAAACTGATAGCATTAAAAATGTTCTGTGTTTTTTCAATAAGGTTAACTTGAAAGAGAGGTGACTTGTCTAATATTAGTTAAGTTCGTAAACAACAGAATCGACACCAGTGTCGTATCAAATTACCTGTGTAGCCAACTTTTGGGGCCCGCTTAACCCGGGCGAAAAGAGATTCCTTTTTTTTAATTATCTACTTAATCTGAATTCGAAGTCATGTGATTTTTTTTATAAAATGGTTGGCCTAGCCTAGTGAAGACCGCAGTAAAAAAAACATATTTCATTTAATTGTTTTAAAAAGTGTAAAGCATAAAAATTTACAAGTATGGTAGACTTACCAATAGGTGGTGAGGAGTCCCTCCCGTGAGACGCTGATCTGTTAGTTCTTGGGTCTTCTCGGGTCTCCGCCGCGCCCCCACTCGCATCCATAGACGACGAGTCCACTAGATCCTGAACAAATATCAGTTAACTTGATGTCAATACTAAGTGAGGGTCGCGGGAAACCGCTGGATGCACCCGCAGCGCAAGACTGCTGCGGACAGCGTGGAGATCTTAGGGGGAGGCCTTTGTCCAGCAGTGGACGTCTACCAATTACGGTTAATGAGATACAGCCGCTGACAGACGGACGGACCAGGTACTTTTATTAAAAAGTGCAAGTGGACATAATAATGTAGGTACCGTGTCGCTATAATATTTTGATATAGGTATTCTTTATCAAAGTGGTTGTTTTATCAACGCGATTGATTAGACATCTATATAAACCGAAACGTTCTTATTCAAGACTAATATATATTTTTGGAAAAACTTGTGAAAAAATATACTTTTACGAGTCTTGTCTAAATTCCACGCTTTATCGGCATTCGGCATCGACATTTTTCAGTTTTAAACCAACAAAAACAGCTGTTTACTATCCGCCATCGTTAACAGCCAAAGCGCGGGGAACGTTGACATGGTTGGACCATGAACTAACGAAAATTAACACGCCACATTGCAAACAATATGGCCCAATTCACAATTCATCGACAGTCTACAAACTCGCGAGATATCAGATAGATTACAAAACAACGGCGCTCACAGTCAGACGGTGACATACATATATACGTATATGCTAAAAGGGGGGTCCGCACCCCCTAAACTCGCACTTATATACCACTTTACGTACTGTACTCATAACAAGGATCGACCACTGTGATCGCTACCTTTTTTTTTTACTACTAAGGTAGCTAGAAAGCATACGGCCCACCTGATGGAAAGTGGTTACCGTCGCCTATCGCCATTTGCAATACCAGAGATATTGCCAATGTGTTGCTGACTTGTTACAATGCCGAGAAGACAACCTTATTTTCTACTTGTAATTATGTATTGAGTCCCCGTTGTATTACGAGGGTACTATGCGAGCTTGTTCGTACGCATAAAACGTCAAACTACCCACTTACACTAATTATTATTTTTTAATTCAAACTTGTATTTTATCAAACCTTATATACGCCAATGACCATGATCACTTCGTTCACACTACTGAGATACGTTATTACTCACTTTTTTCTTAGATTTCCACCCGCTACGGACCATGTTAACACTGTGTGTGAATGGAACGATATATTGTTATCTAGCGCAGTTTTGTGAAGCGATCGCTTTATCTGTGGATATCAGTCTCCACGCACCGATGATAGCTGTTACGTATAATATGTTCGCTATCTCTGTGTCGTTTATTTAAGGTGAAACCTGACACTGACAAGTACGACTATTTCATGAAAATGTTACTAATATTCCTTGGAGGAATATGTTGATGATTTCTTTTGTTATTAATCAGTAAATATACTATCATTCTTTTCGCAAATAACATGTTGATAACTTACGACCTATAACTGAGCTGCAATTAGCAAAAAACGTGATAAAATTTGAATTTCGCGCTCCAACCGAAGGTTTCACCTTAAGAGGATGCTCTCCGCGAATGTCTCCATCACTTACCAAACTGACGGAGACAAGCGAGACACGCGAGTCTTACTTTTAAGTAAAAAATACGGTTTTATGTTATTAAAAAAAACGTAGTATTTAGTAGTATTAGATCTCAAAATGTATGTTCATATTTTAAAGTCATTTGGATGGACCAAATAAGAGATAAAAATCATTCTTAGTTATTAAAAGGGGCATAATTACGATTTTTTCTGACGTTACCAATGAAAAATTCAAATTTAAGAAAAAAAATATTCCTCGTCACATATTTTTTAATATAACATATATCTTATACAAATCTCTTGCAACAAAGAATGCCGAGAAAAACGAAATCTTGAATCATCATTTCTCGGATATCGTCGCCTTAACTTGTAGGTAGTATGTTATCTTACTCTGGGCCTTAACTTATTGTTTTCATTATTATAAGGGACTTCTGTATAACATTGCATGTACGTAAACAAATAAAATTGAAGTCTGTCTTTTTTCTTTAGCTTATATAACATACTAGCGACCCGCCCCGGCTTCTCTCGGCTTTACTGTACTATAATATGCATTTACATATAAACCTTCCTCTTGAATCACTCTATCTATTGCTGAAAACTGCATTCAAATCCGTTGAGTAGTTTAAAAGATCTAAGCGAACAGACAGCGGAAGCGACTTCACTTTATACTATGTAAAGAAGATAGTGTGTTTTCAGACAACTTTTCAGATGTGAAACCACATATAAATAATATTTATAACGAATCATATTTAATGAAAATAAAATCATATACTATGTTTAATATTTTTAACTGATTACATTGCATATTTACATTGGAGATAGTGGAATAGATAATTTTATTTGGTATCTACACATTTACAAAAAAGACTATATAAGCCAAAAAAAATAATTATTATTTATCCAGTAATTGTTTTTCGGTGGACAAATAGACTACAAGTACAAAACTCATGCGCCGGCGCATGTTAGTGTGTACATAGCTGTGTTGACACCATTATGACAAGTGTCTTTGTTATCACATGTTTTTCGCTAATCATTAAAATATATAACATTTGACAGTTCGATTGTATGGAATAGGGCCTTGATTTTGTTTTTTTTTTTAGTTGGTATTTGGTCCATAATTTTCTTCTTCTTCTATCTATACTAATAATAAAGCTGAAGAGTTTGTTTGTTTGTTGAAACGCGCTAATCTCCGGAGTTACTGGTTCGATTTGAAAAATTCTTTCATTAATAGGAAGCTACATTATCCCCGAAGATTATAGGCAACTTTATATCCCGGGAACGCGAATGGATCCGCGGGGAACATCTAGTACTATAGTACTACACACCATAACAAAATGGTAGAACCCAGTGTGCCTGTACATTGAAGAAAATTAATAAAAATGGAAAGGGGGTAACTGAAAAAGAGCAATAGAACATAAATCAGCGATTTTTAGAATTCTCTTCAGTCTGTCCGTCTGTTTGTTTGTTCACGCACATCTTCGGATCTACTACTACGGATTTGCATGTAATTTTCAGTAGTAGAGAGAGATTATTTTGGAGCATAATTTATTTATTTATTTAACTACAAATTTTACTTAACTTTCTTTCATTAAAATCCAATGTTCCCAAAAAGTTATCGTCATTCAAAGATCTTTGGAATTACTTTTACAACGTTAGAGAAATTACATCGTAAATAATACGTATGAATAAATACCGTATTATTCAATAACCATTAGACATAAGACGGAGTTACATTTGTAGTATAAAGTAACGTTTTCATGAAATAATCGTATTATGTCACTAATATACCTTGGAGGCATATGTTGATGATTTCTTTTGTTGTTAATCAGTAAATATACTACCATTCTTGTCGCAAAACACATGTTGACAACTTACGACCTATAACTAAGCTGCAATTAGAAAAAAAAGGTCATATTTTTTTTCCAACCGAAGGCAGTAGAGAAAGAGACCTACCTCGGACACGGAGTCCGGTAGTACGGTGGAGTCGTCAGGCAGATCTCGCGTGTACCCCTCGTCGTCGGAATTGAAGCCCAACTCTTCGCCGTAGCAAGTGTGAACCTGTAACAAAAGTGATTACCGCTTATAAACTTGCTTAAAAATGTTTTTTTTAATTAATTAAATGCCATAAAAAGAAGAAGTAGGGTACTTTGTAGTACCCGTCTGGCTGGCTACTACCCTCAAGTTGAAAATTTGTCGCTAAGCACCTACCGGTGTGTTCCAGCAATTGCACTTGAAAGTCAGTTGCCTTCTCGGTATTGTAACAGGTCGGCAACACATTGGCAAATACCTCTGGTATTGCAAATGGCGATAGGCGACGGTAACCACTTACCATCAGGTGGACCGCCTGCCTGCTTGTCGACCTTCTGATTAAATAACTTTTCAAACATTTTGACCGAATGAGATAGAAAGAAAAAAGAAAGAAAGAAAAATATTTTACTTTTTGCGCGCCACAAGACACAACTAGCCTAAAGGAAAATCAAAAATTACAGTATTTCAAAACATAAATAAAAATAAAGGATGTAAGAAAAAAATTAAAAGGCTTACTTTTCTACAATAATCTCTGAAAAATTGGAAGGTGATTAAAAAACCAAAATCATATAATTGACAGGCCAGTTGGCGCAGTTGGTTAATAAAGTAGTGTATGTAGTATATCAGTTATCTGGTTTCCATAGTACAAGCTCTGCTTAGTTTGGGATCAGATAACCGTGTGTGAAGCATGTCCCAAGATATTTATTTATTTATATACAATTGACACTAGTTTTCTGCGCGCGATCCCCTATACTACCCCCTAGCTAGAGGTAGAATTTTCATAAATCCTTTCTTCTCGTATGTGGTTTGCTTCGAGCTTCGCTTTGATACATCAATCAGTCAGTCAATCGGGCTTTCCTTTTATTTTCAACCATGAAGATTTTTTTCCATGGATTTGAAACACTTTAGAATAAACTCTCATACAAAATTTAAGTAAACTCAAATGCGATACATTAACACTCGGGCACTGTTTAGAATGTCTTAATGACACTAATTAAATATCATGGAGGAAAACCTCGAGTAGCAAACACAAAACAAAACATGATATTATATTTATTTATACTGTCTATACTAATGCTAACGCGAGTGAAGCCGCGGGGAACAGCTAGTATCTAAATCTATACTAATAATAAAGTTGAAGAGTTTGTTTGTTTGAACGCGCTAATCTCAGGAGTTAATGGTCCAATTTGAAAAATTATTTCACTAATATGAAGCTACATTATCCCCGAAGGTTATAGGCTACTTTTTATCCGTAAAACCGCGGGGAGCAGCTAGTACTTTATAATAAGATAAACTGTATAAATCAAAAACTATTGTTTTAATAAAATAACCTAATTTTACAGCAATATTTTTTTTTTTTTACCTAATTCTAGGTGGCTTGGTTTAGTGGTAGTTAGTGAGAGACTGACCATAAATTGACTAGGGCGAGGTGAGAATTAAAAATTAGAAACTAACCTCATGCGTTACAGCCGTGTATTACAGACGGTGGTACATCACATACTGATCTATATGCCGGCCTTGATCCGACAAATCCACCTATTTCCCAACACGTAAGACCATAGAGCTACTAAATACTAAAGACACTTTTGGGAAAGCATGCTTGCCCTAAAAATGGCTGTTCTCTCAAGCCTTGATGGCCAGGCTGAGTACCTACCAGTGGCGAAGGGTGACAAGCAGATTTCCATCGGCTTACCTTTTAAAAATCCCAGTCCCACAGATTCATCATTTCAAAGCCACTTTTATATAAAATACACTGTATACACTGTGTTTTTGAACAGCTTACCCTCGCCATAATTTCACCCCTCGCCACTGGTACCCACATATCTTTTATTTGGCATTTTATAAATACGATTAGCTAGCTTTCCGCTTCGCGTTTTCACGCGATCCCCTATTGTATTGAATTTTCAAAAATCCTTTTTTAGCTGATGTCTGCGTTAAAATCGCTATTATATTATTAGAACTATGTATGACATTGTTAAGATTTATATAATAATTTTTAACTGTAATTATTTGTTGCAGAAAAAATAAAATAGCTATCTATATGCCAAATTTCAGCCCAATCTGTCCAGTGGTTGGAGCTGTGCGTTGATGAATCAGCAGTAATTATATATGTACTAGCTTCCGCCCCGCGGTTTCACCCGCATTCTCGAGGGTTCTTATGTTTCCTCGGGATAAAAAGTATACTATGTGTTAATTCTGGTTATAAACTATCTGTGTTCCAAATTTCATCCAAATCCGTTCAATGGTTTTTGCGTGAAAGAGTAACAAACATACATCCATACTCACAAACTTTCGCATTTATAATATTATGAAATGAAATGAAATGAAATATTATTTATTCAAATAGACCTTCACAGGCACTTATGAATAGTCAGACTCTAATGCACGGTTCGGAAGGTAGCTTTTGCTGAGAAGAGCCGGCAATAAACTCAGCAATTACTCTTTTCAAAAAAATAAACTTCATAATTTAGGTACATAAAATATATCCTGCAAAAGCGAGCGCTACACCCAAGCCTTTTTGTCATTTAAATATTCGTTAATATTGTAATAAGCCTTTTTTACTAAAACGGTCTTAATATGTTCCTTAAATTTATGTGAAGGCAAATTTAAAAGTGAAAGAGGTATCATATTATAAAAGCGTGTACACAGACCTAAAAACGAACCATGCACTTTTTGGAGTCTCACAGTTTGGAGAGAGTTATTATGTAGGATAAATAACATTGATAAGTGAAGTGACTGCTACTGATCGGTTTTGTGTCATTATATCAGTTTATCCTGTATCCGGCTGTGGAATGATAAACTAACAACAATAGAATAAATATATCATTATTCCATTTGGATCACGACTTCATAACTATATCCTACTAATATAATAAATGCGAAAGTTTGTGAGTGTGTGCGTTTGTTACTTCTTCACGCTCAAACGGCTAGACCAATTTTAGGATTAACAGGGAGGCAACTTTTTTCCCTTCGAAACCGTGACGCGAAAAGCTAGTTAAGAGTTAGTTAGCTAGTTAAATTCAACAAGTATTTTTATATCAAGAGGATCACAAACAGGCACATGAATTAATCTATACTAATATTATAAAGAGGAAAGATTTGATTGTTTGTTTGTATGTTTGTTTGTTTGCAATGAATAGGCTCCGAAACTACTGAACCGATTTGAAAAAATCTTTCACTAATAGGAAGCTACATTATTCCTGAAGGTTATAGGCTACTTTATATCCCGGGAACGCGAGTGAAACCGCGCGGAACAGCTAGTTAATTATAATTTATTAATTAAATTATTAACATAAGGCTGATTTTTCAATAAAGAATAAGCCAGATAAGCGTTACCAAGCTGTTAAGTTAGAATAGTTTTGAAGGCGATGAGCTCATTGAAGGCTCAGTGATATTGACTAATATTTACGTCGAATGTCGAGACGAAGGTCGCAGATTCGAATAGTACAATGAGCTTGAGCTTTCGGTGAAGGAAAAAATCGTGATGTAACCATAGCACGGTGGTAGCAGGGTACTTTGTAGTATCCGCCTACCTCCTGGCTGGCTACCACCCTCAAGTTGAAAATTTTGCAATATCAATAAAAAAAAATGGCAATATCTTTGGTATTGCAAATGGCGATAGGCGACGGTAACCACTTACCATCAGGTGGGCCGTATGATTGCTTGCTACCTTAGTAGTATAAAAAAAAATGTGAGTAAACACACTGAAACAGTAATTTGGAGAGGCGCGCCATGTTATCATAGTTTATCTCTACCACCATCAGCCACATATCACTAACCATGGTGATATTTGTGGTCAAAAACGGGCTACGCGTAGGTCATTATTGTATGAAGTGCGTAGGGCCACCTAACCTTACCAGCTCCACACATAACATAACTCCAGGATCATATTAGAATTATTTTAAATTTCAAATGTGTCGGACCAAACAAGTACCTAGATATTTCTACTGCGTTGCCTCTACGACGTTTTGTTTTTCACTTTTACGAATTAAATATTTATTTGGCATGTACCATCAACAAAGTTGAAGCATGATCAGTTTTGAGACCTTTTCTCTTGCAGCCAGTAATCATAGTTTGCCCTGTCCATTGTTGACAATAAAACGGCATCTTATAAAATCTTTTGTTTAGACAATTTACTGACAATGACAATCTACTATTTTATGACAAGCGCATTGTCTGGTTATATTGTGTGAGACACAGGTAGCCGCTGTTCACTGCACACAAAATACACCCTTAAGGTGATCATGCTTCAACTTTGTCGATAGTACCTACATACATATTATGCGCATCTATTTGGAATGTAAAAAAAAACGTTTCGTATATCATTTTGTGTGTAAAGTGATATGAAACCTGTCGCGGCTGCGCTTGCGTCTCAGTATTACAATTTTGTTCGAATTAAGCATTTTTTTTATGTCAGACGGCTGAGAAGCTTAAAGGCCGTCCAATTGGGAATCGAACCCACAACCTGCAGCGTGATAGTGGCATTATATGGCGCGCGACTCAGGCTCGCATTTGTCCGGCTTTTTTAAACATGTACATACTGCGATTACCCGTAGCTTCACTTTTGGCCCTATCTAAAATTCAGCTGTATATGCTGAAATAGGTGCCTTATCATCAGGCGGGCCGTACAGTGCCGTAGCCAGAGTTGAATTTAAGATAGGACAGCGGTAATTATCAGTAAAAGTTTTACTTGATCTGATCTGGTAAATCGTTTGATCAAAACATATTTATTCAGTTTAGGCCCTGATAAGTCACTTATGAATGTCGATAGTTACAATTATTACAATAGACTCTACAAACGGTTCCACGGTATATTATCATAGTCGATAGTATTTCTTAGGGTATGTTGGGCAATGATATTTAAAGGTATGGCATCGCCCCATAATGCCCCCCCTAGCTACGGCCTTAGGCCCGTATGCTTGTTTGCTGACTTTCTTCTATAAAAAAGTATTTCCTTTATTCACTCACCCACGCCCAAATTTCCTGGCTGGTCATCGGCTGATCCATGAGTGCGTTCTGCCAGATCCTGAACAGCATCAGGTAGGCCTTGTCCCTCCCAGAGAACGATGTGAGGAAGTTCTTCTCGCTTTCCGTACATACTAGTATCGCGTTCGGTATCACCTGTTCAAATCGAAATAGGAAAAATATTACTTTAGCCTCGCGAAACAAAAGTATCCTATAGGTTACTCCTAGGTATAATCTATCCATTTGCCAAGTTTCATCCAAATCCGTTCAGCCGTTAAGTTAAAAACAAGTAAAAAAGAAATTCATTAAAACGTACGTTTGGAGCATAGCTTTATATGGGTGTGAGACAAGGACAATGACGCAAAGAGACAGGGAAACACTGGAGGCTTTTGAAATGTGGTGTTGGAGGTGAATGGAGAAGATTAGCTGGACAGGGAGAGTGACCAACGAGGAAGTGTTAAGACGGGTCAAAGAGACAAGAACCTTATTAGAGACGACAGAAAATAGGAGAGGAAAGATGTTTGGCCACCTTATACGTCACGACGAACTAATAAAAAACATCATAGAAGGAAAGAGAGGAAGACCCAGACTGAACTATATAGACCAAGTGAAGGCAAAAGTGGACGTCGTGTCGTATTCAGGAAGCAGCGGTCAACAGGGAGAAGTGGAGGAAGCTACACCGACAAGAGCCAGGCTCTTAAATATAGAAGAGAGAAGAATTTAAAAAAAATGTTCATGACAATACTCAGTACGGTCAGCAACAAAATTGGCTGAAAAAATTCAAATTTACAAGACACCTGCACACTAAAATTATCCTTGATGAATAAATGTACAGTATCCAATATATTGGAGACAAATTATTAAAATTTTATGTACAAAAAATATTAGTTCTTCTACTTATGTTGCCGACTGAACAAATATTAAAAAAACAAAATAATATTGTGATGTTGCATGAATAGGTCCCGTCAGCCAAGACAGACAATGTTGATGTTGGTTTTAATATCGATGTTGGTGTTGATTTTGGTGTCAGTGTTGATTTAGGTGTTGATGTTGATTTTGGTGTTGATGTTGATTTTGGTGTTGATGTTGATTTTGGTGTTGGTGTTGATTTTGGTGTTGGTGTTGATTTTGGCGTTGGTGTACTTACAAGTGCAGTTTTCTCCTTGGTGATGGCGGTGATGTCCTTCCACCGGAGGGAGAGCGTGGTCTCCCAGCCGAAGATGCTGGCGTGGAAGCACAGGTAGTGCTGCGACGCGTACAGCCGCCCGTGCATCAGGATGTCCTTCTGCAGCGCGCACGAGTAGTCTAACAACACGAAACTTATACTATAAACTAGCTTCCGCCTCGTGGTTTTACGTCCCCGACTGATAAAACAGTAGCCTGTGTTAAACCAGGGTGTCAGCTACCTCCATACCAAATTTCATCAATTTTTTTTATTTTTTTTTCGATGTATAGGCCCGTGTTTGACCACAATCTCACCGTTCACACATCTCACATTCTACTAATATTATAAATGCGAAAGTTTGTGAGTATGTTTGTTACTTCTTCACGCTCAAACAGCTTGACCAATTTGGATGAAGTTTGGCATGCAGATAGCATATAATATGGAGAAAGTAGGGTACTTTTTACCCCGGGAACGCGGGTGAAACCGCGAGGGACATCTAGTAATGAGATAAAGTCTAGAAGAGACAGAGGATGTGATAGAGAACAGAATCTCACCGTGGTCAGTGATGATGTGGCCGATGGTGGTAAGCACACAAAGCCTAGAAAGGAACTGGCTCTCAAGTGCAGCTGTCGTAACACACTGAAAGGTGCTTGGCGACAGATTTTCAACTTGAAGGTGGTAGCCAGCCAGGCGGGTACTACAAAGTACCCTACCACCGTGCTATGGTTTCCTCACGATATTTTCCTTCACCGAAAGCTCAAGCTCATTGTAGGATTCGAACCCTGGACCTTCGTTTAGGCATCCGACGTCACTGCCACTGAGCTATCATCGCCTCCATACCAAATTTCAAAAACCTATGTAAGTAGAATACTCACCAACAATAAGTCGTTCGTCCTCGGGCAGATCTTTGAACAGCCTCTTGAAGTCGTCTGATTTGCTCTTATACGTGGGGTACAGAGAATTGTACCAGCTTTTCTTCTTAGTACGCGAGCCGTCCACGCCGCGAGCTGAATTTATCTGAATGATATTATGAATTACTAGCTGTTCCCCGCGGTTTCACTCGCGTTCCCGCGATGGAAAGTAGCCTATAACCTTCGGGCATAATGTAGCTTCCTGTTAGTGAAATAATTTTCCGAATCGGGTCAGTAACACCAGAGCAGTAACATTAGCGCGTTCAAACAAACAAACAAGCTCTTCCGCTTTATTATTAGTATAGATATTTAAAAAGGTAACCAAATAATCTAGCTGCGGAATATGAAGGATGGGAAAACAGATAACATGGATTCTAAAACTTGAATTTTGGGTCTATTTTTTGATGAATTTTACACACACGAAAATAAATATTAATTGCATTGGTGCCAATTCTGTTGTTTACGAACTTAACTAATATTAGACAAGTCACCTCTCTTTCATTTTAACCTTATTGAAAAAAGATAGAACATTTTTAATGCTGTCAGTTTAATCCATACCGTCGTAATGTACGGGTAAATAGTCGTGACGTACGTAAAGATCGCGCTTAAATTCACGTTGAAATGTGTGATCGGATTAAATTGACAGGACTAAAATATCTTGCATCCCTTTCTTATATTTACTATTAGAAAGAGATATAGTGAGATTAAATTTATTTTAGTTCGTAAACAACAGAATCGGCACCATTGTAAAAATTCGAGTGATCGGCCGATCGACTGATGACACGGGTACAACGAGTAGGCACGAATCTTGATCGTGGTATTTGGGAAATTTTGTGTGCACAATTTTTTTTTACTAGCCAAATTCATGAATATCAGAATCCCATTGTAAATTTTAAGAAAGAACACTCTCAAACACAAAAAATTTTAATCAAAATCGATTCATCCGTTCACACATAGATACACACTATAAACTTATAACACCTCTTTTTCGTCGGGGGTTAAACATAAATGAGGGTGGTGGAACCTTAGCATCCTTGAGAGTGGAGGCATTGACGACGGTGATCTGTTCCCCGCTGGATATGGAGGCGGAGTCCCCGCCGGCCAGCGACGGCAGCTGCAGCGACACCTCGCTACCCTGAAACAAACCAATCCTACAATGAGCTTATGAAAAACATCGTGAGGAAACCATAACACGGTGGTAGGATGCTTTGTAGTACCCGCCTGGCTGGCTACCATTCTCAAAGTTGAAAATCTGTCGCCAAGCACCTTCCAGTATGTACGGACAGCTGCACTTGAGAGCCAGTTCCCTTCTAGGCTTTGTGTGCTTACCACCTACATGATGTCTGCTACATCATCTCTGACCACGGTGAGATTCTGTTCTCAACCACATAGTCTGTAGGTACTCTTCTGCACTTTATCGCATTACTAGCTGTTTCCGCGGTTTCACCAGCGTTTTCAAGGGATCTTATGTTTTCCCGTGATAAAAAGTAGCCTATATGTTAATCCAGGGTGTCCAGCTACCTCCATACCAAATTTCATCAAAATGAATAATTAATTAATTAAGCCGTTTGAACGTGAAGAAGTAACAAACATACCCACAAACTTTCGCATGTATAATATAAGTAGGTAGAACAAGTAAGATGACTCACTCAATCAAAACACTAATGCATTGAGATATATTATTACGTATAGAGAAGACGCTACATATAAGCACACTGCAGCCATCCGGCCGCACTTCACTTCGTAGCATAAATACGAATCGCGTAAGTAAGCGCCATGAAATCAATCGCTTACGAATTTTAGATCGCCAAAAAACTACACATTAAAAGCGTTCTAGCACTACGTGTTTAACCTGTCTAATTATTGTTTCAGCGCTGCAGCAAATATTAACAAAATGAAAAGAAAGAAAGAAAGAAAGAAAACATTTATTTCAACATACACACAAAATTACAGAGATTACAAACAAAGAGCAAAAAATACATACAATACAATGAACTAAAAACAATCTGCAATAATGTGCGATGTCGAAAAGGGTAACGACTCAGCTTTACTCTGAGGTAGTATATAGGTACCTCAGAACTGATTTTCAGTCGAACCCTTAGCGACGCGACATCACGAAAGACTTGACTTACTGTCAAGTCTTCAACGTCGTCGTCAAACAACATAATAATAATTTAAACCACAACAAGATAAAAAATTAAAAAGAAAATAGGTATGTATATATATAATATAATAATATACCAAAACAAAACAA
This sequence comes from Tethea ocularis, assembly GCA_963555595.1. Lineage (NCBI taxonomy): Eukaryota > Metazoa > Arthropoda > Insecta > Lepidoptera > Drepanidae > Tethea > Tethea ocularis. Next base: position 752,069 of record OY741968.1, read on the forward strand.
TAAAAAAAAATGTAGCATGACCTTTGCTTAGGATAGCTTCTCTATACGTAGTAATATACCTCCGTGCACTAATGGTTCGATTGACCTTGAGTATATTCGCGTTAGTTAAACAAACGGCGGAAGCTACTAATTTTTATGTGCGTGAACGTATAAATTGTAACAACGCTAGGTACAAACAAGGTAGTTATTAAAAAAAACATAAAGAAATAACTTTTAACAAAAAAAATCGCCTTCAAAGACTATAAAAGCATACAAAAACCTATTATTTGAAAAGTAAATAAATGTAAGGCATTTATTATTATTAGACACAAAAAATATCCTTATTAATATTTATCAGTCCGAAAGTACGTCTTTCTTATCACGCAGCAACGGATCAGTGGAATTTTTGGCATAGAGATAGTTTACCAGTTAGGTAGTAATTAAGGTAACATTTTAGTCCAGGAAACGCGGGTAAAACCGCGGAGCGAAACCTAGTCTACACTAATATTATATAGAGGAAATATTTGTTTTTTTTTTATGTTTGTTTGTAATGGATAAACTCAACAACTACACGACCGATTTTAAAAATTCTCTCACCTTTAGAAAGCTACACATATTATCTGCGACTAAAATTAGAGATCCGTACGAAAATTACAATAATGTCATCGAAGGTATATAAAAATCCATACTAATATTATACATGCGAAAGAAGCTCGGTCCGCCTGTTATCTTTTCACACCTAAACTGCTGAGCCGAACACGATGAAATTTGGCATGCAAGTAGCCTATAATATTGAAAAGGACATAGGGTATTATTTATCTAAGGAACGCGGGTGAGACCGCGGGAAACAGCTAGTAGTTAATAATTTATGAAATGTTGATAATTATTTACCTTGTCATATTCTAGGACGTCTGTAGCGCTGTCTGTGTGCCGCAGTGAGGGGGAGGGAGATCTCGACACGCTTCTGAAAGTAACACGTCAATCATTATACTACACTATTTACGTTGTTGCTTGCTGAAGGTGACAGTAGCCAGAGAGATGAAAATGAACTTTATATCTTTGCAATAAAGTTTATTTAATTAATCTATGATTCATTATAGATAGAAAAATGGATAATACTTTATTGTCTCACCACAAAGATTTAAAATTTATATATAAAACTTAACCTAAAGTAAGTGCTACAATGGGCGGCCTTATCTATACTTCTATACTAATATTATAAAGAGGAAAGATTTGATTGTTTGTATGTTTGTTTGTTTGAATTGAATAGGCTCCGAAACTACTGAACCGATTTGAAAAAATCTGTCACTAATAGGAAGCTACATTATTCCTTAAGGTTATAGGCTACTTTTAACCCCGGAACGCGAGTGAAACCGCGCGGAACAGCTAGTTACTAAATAAAAATTATCTCTACCAGGTAACCTTTGTATGGAAACGAGTTAAAAACTATAAAAGATGGAATTTATACTAATAATAAAGTTGAAGAGGTTGTTTGTTTGAACGCGCTAATCTCCGGAGTTACTGGTCCGATTCGAAAATGAATCGAAATCTGTCCATCCGTTCAGGAGCTAAGTGGCCACAGACAGACACATACACACACAGACAGACACGTCAAACGTGTAACACACCGTCGTTTTTGCGTCGGCGATTAAAAAATACTATTCTACATCTTATCAAAGAATAGACTTTCAACTTATCGATAAAAATAACTGTATAGAGCTATTGGGGTCATCGATATAGTATATATGTCACCGGAAATGTATGAAACATAGGAATTGTACACAATTCCTGTGTATTTCTCCTAGGAAATTTTATTTCAATAATGATACTAGGAAATATATAAATTCTATTGAAAAAAATAGGATGGGGTTATTTTTTTTATTATGCATAAATTTGAAAGTATTCGCACAAAAATAAATTTCACTTACAACCCCCCAAATACCGCTATCCTTACAAATATCCCGAATGTAATACTCCGATAGATATTTAGGAAATGTATGGATTTCCTAGGAAATGTATACAATGACGGATTAGATACTTTTCCGTTAACATTTACACTAGTATCGGAATGTTCGAACATAAATAAACATCGATTATTTGCTGTCTGATATTATCGCATCGAAACCTAGTTCTGTCCGAGACAATAACATATCGAACGAAACCTACGAGTTACTTTTCCCATAATGTTTAAAACTAAATTAGGAAGCGTTTAAGGTGGATGGGCGATTAGATTTTTAACGGATACTTTTTAGGGTTCCATACCCAAAGGGTATGGGAGTCGGATGCCGCGACGAAGGTCGTGGGCTCGAATCCTACAATGAGCTTGAGCTTTCGGTGAAGGAAAACATCGTGAGGAAACCATAGCACGGTGGTAGGGTACTTTGTAGTACCCGCCTGGCTGGCTACCACCCTAAAGTTGAAAATTTGTCGCCAAGCACCTACCGGTGTGTTCCGGCAATTGCACTTGAGAGCCAGTAATTGCCTTCTCGGCATTGTAACAGGTCGGCAACACATTGGCAATACATCTGGTATTGCAAATGGCGATAGGCGACGGTAACCACTTACCATCAGGTGGGCCGTATGCTTGCTTGCTGCCTTAGTAGTATAAAAAAAAAAGTGACCTACTTACTGACGGACAGACAGCCGTGTCTACAGGCTCCGTATCGTTTTTTGGTACGTACCTATCAACATCAAAACACGATGATGTCCGCCTTTTTAAATAGCATTAACATTTATTCGCAAACTTTAACATAGTCATAAATCTAATTCTTACACCTATTCCTTCTCTGTCCATGCCGTTAGGTTGTGGAACTCACTTCCGCCTAATATTCACAATAGGGTAGTTGACACTATCAAAAATAAATGACCAAACACTAACTAATGCATAAAACATTTAAAAACACGTGGAAATATCAAATATGTTGTACATTTAATGCTTTTTATGATTTTTAATTATTACAAGTGGAACCACTAAGAGTAGATGATTTGATGCTGTGAAACTATGACGTCATAGTGTAATATTTCATACAAAATTCCATAAAAACTATCGTTTTGACATTTATTAAAAAGTAGCTGATTTGATATGTCAGTCAACTACCCTATTCAAAATCTATTTCCATTTTTAAAAAACGTGTCAAAGATCACTTTTTATCCTCGTTACCTTGATTATCCATTCATATAGTATTTATGTATTCTATTTTATGTATTTATTTGTATTTGTGTATTAATATGTAGTTTATCATTATGCTATAATATTTATGTAGTTTATTTAGTTTTAAGACATTCTATCTGTTTCATGCATGTATTTCTTTCATCTCAACACTGTGTCTACGTATCTGTCAAACTTTCCAGTAGCAGGGCTGCTGGAAGAAATTTCTATTAGAAATAAGCAGTCCCTTTGTGCCTTTGTATCTGTTTTTTTCTTTTCCCTTTACTTGTGTGTGTGTACATAAATTAATAAATAGTATTAGATCAGCATAAATACATTACAACTCATTACATAAAATTAATACAATTTGATTTTACATTATCCTATTCATTTTTTGGTATGTACCTACTATGGAAACCAGGTAACTGATATACTACATAATACAACATTTTTTTTTGTAAAACATACTTATATAGATAAATAACTGTTCCCCGCGGTTTCAGTCGCGTTCCCGGAATAAAAAGTAGCTTATAACCTTTGGGGATAATGTAGCTTTCAATTATTAGATAATTTTTCGAATCAGACCAGTATATCCGGAGATTAGCGCGTTCAAACAAACTCTTCAGCTTTATTATTAGTATATAGTTATAGATTACACCCAGACTCAGGACAAACAGACATTTTCATGTACATAAATGTTTGTCCTGGGAATCGTACCCACGACCTGCGGCGATAGGTGTCTTAATCAACTGCGCCAATTGGCCTGTCAAATCTTGGCCTGGCTTAGGTAAATCAGTTATTTATTCTCGTCTTCAGATCCGTCTAGAACTCTAGAACATGAGAAACTTCGATGCGGGTCGTTGTATTTGTACACAAACTTAGAATTACTTCCATTGGCTATATTACTAAAGCATGGCGCGCTTGGTCACGCTCCGTTGCTGGTCGACAAAAAACAGTAAGGCTTACGAAACTTGACAATGTCATTGGTTTCACAAACCGCTCGTCACGACCGTTGCTTGGCTCACTGGCCCGCTTGTAACTAATCCAAATATTGATCAATCCAGGGTTGCTAGATCCATTTTCTAGAATTTCCCCATATTCAAGTAACCGTCGTTCGTCAACCGCGGGGACGGCTAGCCCCCGCGGTTTCACCCGCGTTCCCGGGATAAAAAGTAGCCTATATATGTTATGATCTATCTATGTGCCAAGTTTCATCCAAATCCGTTCAGTAGTTTTTGCGTGAAAGAGCAACAAACATACAAACAAACTTTCACGTTTATATAATGGTAGTAGTATTCATAGAATATAATTTATTTATTTGCTTCATGTGGTTACATTTCAAGGTGTATTAATCTAGTTCCAAACATGAGCCCTGCAAGGGAATTGCATTGCAATATTATCATAATAATAATAATCCATCCAAGTTACGATAATAAAATGAGTGTAACATGTGAATTAAATTTTCACCAAAATATGTCTTGCAACTTTTTTCCCTATTTTTTTTCAAATAGGAAATATAAGAAATAGAATGAAAGAAAACTAAATTTATTAAGATAGTAATAAATAAACTGAAACATGTGAATCTTTTAAAACTTCCGTTACTCATACTCATTGTGGAAAGCAAATAAATATTATGAACTTGAACATTTTCAAACATTTCCCCAAGAACGATTTGTTTCCTCAGAAATGCGATACCCCTTATCTACCAACACTGGATCAATATTACCTGCAGCATGTTAGCTGTGGTTTATTACTCCGCAGAGGAACGACCTTACAAAGACTGATAGCATTTTATAGCTATGCAGTAAAAACTTTATTCTTATCAGTTATCTTATGACAATGTAACATTACTGATGGAAGCTTATGCATCATGCTGTTGATCAGTAGTGATCAACGTGATCAATATTTATACTGGGTCATCATAATTACCTCCAAATATCGGCTATAGGTGCCGATTCTGTTGTTTACGAACTAAATAAATTTAATCTCACTATATTTCTTTCTAATAGTAAATATAAGAAAGGGATGCAAGATATTTTAGTCCTGTCAGTTTAATCCGATCACATATTTCAACGTGAATTTAAGCGCGATCTTTATTGGTCACGACTATTTACCCGTACATTACGACGGCATGAATTAAACTGACAGCATTAAAAAATTTCTGTCTTTTTTCAATAAGGTTAACTTGAAAGAGAGGTGACTTGTCTAATATTAGTTAAGTTCGTAAACAACAGAATCGACACCATAGTCTTTCAAATCTAAGAAATACCTTGGGACATTTAGAAATGTTAATGAAAAATAAACCTTATTGCATAATATGTAATTAAACGATGGTTATTTGCAAAATAGAGATTGATACAGATTATTTTTTATTGAAATGTTTAATCGTCAAAATATATTTCTTAGATTTGATTGATAGAGGTGAAATCATCCAGCTATATAGGTACTACTTAGAATATTTATGCTAGACAATTAGCTACTAAGAAACTAATCTCCTCCGCCGGAACACTGTTCCAATCGGATCCATTTTATAGGTTCATAAAAGTAGAAGGCTATAATGCTAGAGCTTAGAGACAAAGGAGATGATAAGGTATTTATTCACTTAATAATAACCCAATATGAGCATCACAAGAAGCTATTATGATCCATTGTACTTGTGCAACGGAAAATGTGCCTCACTCAATTATATATATGATCTAAAGCTGAATGAAATATATAAGCAAAAACTGGTAATAGTTTTTTTTTATCAAAACTTAACAATGACGTATTATAAGCCATTCAAGTAGGAACAGATTCCTTTGTTATCAATCTAAATATAACCCAACAAAGGACAATACAATTAAATAAATCATTGAACAAATATGTACCTCCAAATAAACACTTTCCACATGGAATCCAATTGTGTGAAGTGTACTTGATATTGTTGCATTTCATTCATAATAATAACTTTATTTATTTAGCACACACAACACCACCTACGTACACCAATTAGCTACTAAAAGGTAGATAACTTTTATCTTTACCGTATTATATCGAAAAGGTATCGATAAGGAGCTCCCATAATTGACAACAGTTTTGTAGAGCACTTAAAATTCTACATACTAAGTACAGTATAAAATTGAGGCTGGGGATGTACTGAAGTTTCAGTAACAAAGCCAATATATTGCAAGGTCAATCGTAGTGAGCATGAAGGTACAATAACTAATAATTCTTTTGTTCTTAGATATAAGTAACAAGAGTATTATATAGTAGAGATTTTTGTTGCAAAATAGCGCCTATTACGACCGCATAAGGTGCCGCAGTGTGTAGCTTGATCTGTGGCTGTGTGTACATATTGACTGTGCAATTAATTTGATATTAATGTCTAATTTATCTCCTTTATCTTTACATATTATAAATCAAAGTCATTTCTAGTAATGTAATGGGTCTATTCGCGCATAGAATATTATCAAAATATAATTTTGACTAACCTCGACGTTTCGATCAAGTTGCATTGATCTTGGTTACATTAATATAAACATGAATTGTGTTCGCGAGAGTTTAAAAAGTATTAAAGTCGTTTCTGCTGAGTATTCGCTTAGATCTTTTAAACTACGCAATTTAATGCAGTTTTCAGCAATAGATAGAGAGTGATTTAAGAGGAAGGTTTATTTGTATAATACATGCATATTATAGTACAGAAAAGCTGAGAAAAGCCGGGGCGGGTCACTAGTGTTATAAAAAAATAATCAACAGATTGAATTAAGAATACGAAAGAAAGCCTTTTACATTGACTCAGTGTCTATCTCGATATTTTCAAGTACATTAAGGAGAATATCCCGCAGCGGCTTGGCGTGTGCATATAACACTCACTTACTATATTTATAAGAAAAATTGGCCAACAAAGGGTTCCGTTCTTCACCTAAAGTGCGGCTGCTGAATGAATGCGTTACCGACAACCCTTTATAAATGGTTTTATTTCCGAAACCAATTATCTCATTTCAATATGTCTTTCACAAGTTTCTGTGTGTTAAGGTTTGGTATAGTTTAGTGATGATTCCATCGATATAGGATTAGTCATTTCTCAGATTAAGCCATCATTGACTAGTGTTGGAAACACATTCTATCTACAGCTGCACTTTAACAAGTGACACAAGTTTCTTTCAATAAAAAAAAAAATATTTTAAATTAGTAAGAAATATTATTATGATCTAAAAGCATATTATTTTCAAGATGTTCAAAAATTAAATAAGTGAATGAACTCACCTGTTCTCATGTAATGTCTGGTTGGCATGCTGTGTGATGACTCCTGAGAAGGTGAGGGCCTGGCTGATGCTCTGTCCGATGGCATCTTGAGATGATATCACAAGGTTCTCCACCGATTTTCTCCTGGATAAGGATAATTTGGCATTGATAAATTAATTGATATTGTTAAAAAGAATAAAAATATAACTTTTATAGTCAATAGGGAATATGCATTTTTTTTTGCTTGAATAAAAGCTCTTTTAAATATCAGTATTTATCCTATCTCTTTCTAGCAAAACAGCATTTAGCATAGAGTCTATTTGGCTGTCATAGTAATATGATTTCACATCTTACGTCCAATCTCTGCCTAATTAGTAGCTTCCAATGCTTATATCTTCCATGTTTCTTGAACGATTTTAATTTCACTGTTTAAAATCTTTTTTACAGTATTTTCATATTTTGTTTTAAAAAAAATCAAGAAGTTACAAAGGAGTGTTTTAGCAGTAGTCAGCTGCATTTTAGTTACAATTGAGAGCCAATTACTTGTTAGAATAATTGATGTGCTTACCACCTTAGGCGACACTTTGATCCATGTCCAGCTTTGAAGTTTTTATTTCTAACAGAATTTAATATTTTTCTGATATTTCCGAAATTTTCTTAAGTAATTTCAATATTTAAAAACTCATACATTTTAATTGAATGCTATGTTAGATCCACCATTTTATTGCAGAAAGAATTTGATCATTATATTATTACTTTTTGGAATTTAATAGATTACTTATTAAGTAAATAATTTATTTTCAATTTTCAACAATAACATTAGTATGAAATAATCCTATACACACCCCTAAATTTAGGAAAAAGCAGGGGCTTTTCACTTGTTGTTGGGACAATTATTGAAGTAGGGAGAAACAATTAAAATATTAATGATAAATAAACATTTATTACGGATATGCATATATCAACCTGAATTTTTTTCCCCAACAAAAAAGAGGGGTGTTATATGTTAGTAGTGTGTATCTGTGGCATTATAGTATAGCTCCTGAATGGATAGACTGATTTTGATTTAGTATCTTTTGCTCGAAAGGTGTCTTAATGAAGAATGTTCTTAGCTACGTTTCAATATGAAGTATATCACTGAGCTTCAGGAACCAGCATAACATCACATCAGAAGTTGTTCTACTGAATTATATGATGTTCTCCATCCATAATAAACTTGTACCTACATGGATATCCTAAATTATATTCTGGGAAGTACTTCCAAGTACTATGAAACATAGTGTACAATAAAACAAAAATATTCACCTGACACTTGGCTTAAAACATCAAAAAGATTATTTTGTGAAATGTAAATTAATGAATAAATTATGGAGCCATAAAATTGTTATCTCATTAACATACTCACACACACACACATACAAACTATAGTGCATTAATCACATCGATAAGCGCGACTATGTATTATTGTATAATGTTAGGGTCTTTATATTATGAAACTGATGAGTAAATGGGTTATTTGTCTGATCCAGTTAGCCAGTGTAATGTTTCAGATCATTGACCTCTATCTCAAAAACCCGTTCGGACAACAACACTGCTGAAACTTCTACACAAGGCTAAAGAACAAACGCAATAAAAACAAAGTGAATACTAAGCTGTGATCTTTCTATAATTAGTAGAAATGCGTCAATAACTTACATGGATAGAGTTATGTTTCGGCTGTCCAATTCCGAAGTACTCATAGTAGTTTTAGCCAAATTTAATTCACTTTAGAGTCTATAACACACGACCTTTCATTAACAGCTGCGTTTTTTGCTTTCATCATCCAAATAATGGGATTTTTTGCACAAAAACACAAAATTGATCTGTGATTGTAATTTTTCAATGACAGATCAGCTATGATATATTGCCAGCACAAATAAAATTATTAATAAATAAAGCATAGTTAAATGGTGCGGTCCGATACACGCTAAAGCCGAAAATATCGCTCAAAGACGCGTCCCGAATACAAGCGCGCCATCAAAAGTCGTAACGTCATGAATGAAAGGCGTCATTACTTGCTCCTACGTGAAATAATTGTAAACTCAACTTTAAATTGATATTTGCTCCAATCCCAAGACTGAGTAATGTCGTTGTTGTTGTGATGTGTGACATTAATCCAATCATCTTTCAAGTAGTGCCGTGAGAAGTTAAATCGCAATTCGGACCATACCCAAGATTGTGTCAACTATCAAGTCAAACAAAAAGCACAGTAGAAATATAGACATATAAATTACATTTTAGCTTTATTCTCTGCAAAAAGTGTCAAATTGTAAACAGCTTGCCAGAAGAGTATGAAAAATACGAAGTTCGTAAATTTCTGGATTACTTTTGTACCTTCGGCTTTATTTTTGTATCATTTTCAAAGAGATCTGTTTTATTTTTGACATATTTTTACAATATAAAAATCGATATAACAAATATCCAATTTTGCTCAAAAGTCTTATAGTTTTTTTTTGTGTTTTGAACTTCAGTACAAAACAACATTGAACATAACTAGAGTCAACTTAAACTTCTGTTTTATTTGGATTCTATCCTTTTAGAGCATAACTTTGTCTCATAGTTCGTGAATCTAATCTACCACATATCATTATTATCACCTGGCAACGCTGCACGCACAGGCTGGATGTCATGTCAATTGTCAATGTCAAAATCACGTAGGATCCTGTCAAAATGTCATTCAACAACACGTGAATTTATTTTGTGCGGTCTAATCAAATAATTTCTATATACTGAATAAAAGAAGCTGTTACGATGGCGGATGAGAGCGCCTTTGACAAAAAGAAAGCTCACCGAGCGAAAAAAGCCGGACGCAAAGCTGAGAAGAAGAAAAAGAAGACTAAGCTTGACCAGTCTAACCTAAGCGCACGACAAAGAAATCCTAAAGCTTTCGCTATCCAATCAGCTGTGCGAGCAGAACGACAGTTCCGGCGTAAAGAAGATGTTATTGCGAAGAAGCAGCATATCCCGAAGGTGGATAAAACCCCACTGGAGCCACCGCCGATCATCGTCGCCGTGGTGGGGCCGCCACGCGTCGGGAAGACTACTCTCATCAATAACCTGATAAAAAGCTTCATAAAAACTAACGTAACTAATACAAATGGACCCATAACCATCGTAACCTCTAAGAAGCGTCGTATAACTTTGATCGAGTGCAACAACGACATTAATTCAATGATAGATATAGCGAAATGTGCGGATCTCGTTCTATTATTATGCGACGCCAGCTTTGGCTTCGAAATGGAAATATTCGAGTTCCTCAACATATGTCAAGTACATGGTATGCCTAAAATAATGGGTGTCCTCACACATTTAGATGTAATAAAGAATGCTAAGACACTCAAAACAACAAAAAAAACATTGAAACATCGTTTTTGGACAGAAGTGTATTCTGGTGCAAAGTTATTTTACTTGTCTGGTATAGTCCATGGGGAGTATTTGAGGAATGAGATCAAGAATCTGGCAAGGTTTATATCTGTGATGAAGTTCAGGGCTCTCAGTTGGAGAACGACACATGCTTACATTCTCGCTGATAGATTAGAGGATATTACAAATCAGGATTCTATAAGGAAAGACCCAAAGGTGAACAGAGATGTAGTACTGTATGGATATGTTAGAGGTGTGCCATTGATGAAGGACTCTACTGTGCATATTGCTGGTAAGTTTTCATTATATTCTTTTGTCTAATAATCTAGCTTTCAAGTACTAAAACAAATTATCATACTATTTATTCCCCAATAATTTTGATGCCTTAACATGTATTCAAGCTATTTATAATATTTCCTTTATTTTCAGGTGTAGGAGATATGAAAATAAATGAATTATCATACTTACCAGATCCATGTCCACTGCCCAGCCGTGAAAAGAAACGTCACCTCATGGAACGGGAAAGGCAAATCTATGCACCATTTTCTGGAGTTGGAGGCATTGTCTATGACAAAGATGCAGTTTATATTGAACTTAAAGGATCTCATTCCCACAAGAAAGAGGATGAAGAAACGAATGAAAAGAAAGCTTTGCTAAAAAATGTTGTAGAAACAACGGAAACAATTGATGAGCAAATGCAAGAGTCTGGTTTTAAACTATTCAGTGGTGGAGCTGTCATATACCCTGATATGGTTAAAGATGATGAATATTTACAAAACAATAAAAGTCAAGTTGATAGTTCAGAAGGCTCAGATTCAGAAGAAGATGAATCTGATAATGATAGTGGTATTGATCAGAGTGAAAAGGAAATAGAAAAGAGTGACAAACTACCTTGGGATAATAATTCTGCATCGGATGGAGAGGATGACGATAAATCCAGGGATGAAATTGAAACAGAAGATGGTAATTCAGATTCTGAGGAAGAAGTTGACAATGATGAAGATTTTAGTACAAAATGGAAGGAAAAGTTAGGTCAAAAGGCAACAGAAGCTTACTTTGAGAGACAAAAAACATCCAAAAATATCATGAAGCTTGTTTATGGAGACTTTGAAATTGGGAATAAGACAAAACAAAAAAAACAGGAATCTGATGAAGACAGTGATGACGAAGAGCTAGGTGGGCTGTTCAAAAAAGTCACAGATTCTCAAAAGAAAAAACATAGAGAAAAAGAGAAATTAGATCTAGATGAATGCTCCTATTTCTATTCCATGGATAAACCAAACATTAGGGATTGGTCAAGTGATGATAACAAACAATATTTAATGAACAGTTTTGTCACTGGAAAGAGATCAGCTGATGAAGATGCATCAGAACTCCTAAAGCTGGATGATGCCAGTGATGGTGATGATGAGGAAATGTTTGGTGATTTTGAAGATTTAGAAACTGGAGAGAAACATGTTGCCGAAGAAACTCCTGAACCAAAAGAGGCAATAGGTACAAAAAGAAAAGCTGAGGTAACCAAATCTGAAATATTAGACAAAAAACTTAAACTAAAAGCCAAGTTTGACTCAGAATATGATAATCCAGATGACCATAGAATTAAAGGAGACCATTCTTACTATGAAGGTTTGAAAGCAGAAGCGCTGAAACAGTCTGAATTAAACAAGTCAGTGTTTGAAAACTTGGATAGTGGATTAAGAATTGAAGTAGAAGGATTTAGACCTGGATTATATGTTAGATTGTTATTCAAAAATATGTCTTCAGAATTTGTTACTAACTTTGATTCTAGTTACCCAATACTAGTTGGAGCTCTCAACATGGCAGAGCAAAATATAGGATTTGTATCTTGCAAAGTAAAAAAGCATAGATGGTTCAAAAAGATTCTAAAAACAAATGATCCTATTATAATTTCGCTAGGATGGCGACGATTCCAAACATTGCCTATTTATTCAAAAATAGAAGATGATTTGAAGTGCAGATACTTAAAATACACTCCCCAGCATGTGACATGTAACATGCACTTCTATGGCCCTATAACTCCTCAAAATTCAGGATTCCTAGCATTACAAACAGTAAATAATAATCCGAATGAAATTAAACAATTAGGTTTCAGAATAGCAGCTACTGGCAGTGTCAATGAAATAAATAAATCCACACAAATTGTTAAAAAACTTAAATTAGTTGGTACACCTTTGAAAATTTATAAGAAAACGGCATTTATAAAAGATATGTTCACAACAACTCTTGAAGTGGCTAAGTTTGAAGGAGCTAGAGTTAAAACTGTATCTGGAATCAGAGGGCAAATCAAGAAAGCTCTAAATAAGCCTGAGGGAGCTTTCAGAGCTACATTTGAAGATAAAATTCTTATGAGTGATATTATCTTCTGTAGAACATGGTTCAAAGTAGATGTTACTAAATTCTATGCACCAGTGGTCAATTTATTACTGCCTATCGGCGCAAAGAACGCTTGGCAAGGAATGAAGACGAAGGGGCAATTAAAGAGAGAACGCAACATTCAAAATGATGCTAACACGGATTCAATGTACACTGACATAAACAGACAGCATAAAGTATTCAAGCCCCTTGTTATACCCAAAGCTTTGCAGAAAGGTTTACCATACAGGTTCAAGCCTAAAGAGAGGACGACTACACTATCTGGGAAGAATCCTAAGGACAAATTCAGGAATAGGGTAGCTGTGATAAAGAGTCCGCATGAACAAAAGGTCTCAAATGTTATGAAGATGTTAAAGACAAATTATGAGAAGAAAAAAGAAGTACAAAAAGAAGCGACGGCAGAACGACTCAAGTTACATAAAAAGAAACAAGACGAAGAGGAGTGGCGTCGGTTAAAACGACAGAAAGAACTGAAAAAGAAAATATGTAGGCATTTAAGTAAAATTGGCAATAAAAAGAAGCCTCAAATGTGAAATATGTTCATTCGTAAACACCTTGAACTTGATAATAAAGTTAAGATTTGTTTATATCTTGTTTTAGTTTGTTTTTCTGTTGAAAATCACTATTTTCCATACGTTTTGATGTTCTTTGACACAACGATTCGGTTTCGGCAGAGTAGATCGCAAAGATTTATGAGATAAATATCCAGGGAAATTATTCACACACGGTTATCTGATCCCAAACTAAGAAGATCTTGTATGGAAACCTGATATCTTTTTTTTTGTGCTTTAGCTCTCGGTGAAGAAAAACATCTTGTGAGGAAACCATAGCACGGTGGTAGGGTACTGTGTAGTAGCCGTCTGGCTGGCTACCACTCTCAAGTTGAAAATGGGGTAGCGCGGTGTAGGTGGTGTCTTAACCAACCGCGCCAACTGGGGGGCTAAAACGGCCGCTCTAGCAATATTGCTATGCAATTCATATCTCGAATTTACAGCAGAGCCAAATGTTTTTTTAAATATTTTTTGATGAAAATGCAAATCATTTTAATAAATGAATATAAAATTTAGACAAATTACACCATAATCTGCTGTAAATTCGAGATATGAATTGCATAGCAATATTGCTCGAGCGGCCGTTTTAGCCCACCTGGCCTGTTAAAAATAAGAGTTGGTAATAAGGCCCCTTAACTATAGAGAAGGGTTATTCAAACAGTTGTATATTGCAGAGATTATACCTGAATATAAATAAAACAAGCAGTATCGTGTAAATTGTATTTACCTCTTATCATTATGCATAACGTATGTCGTCTTCGCACATTTGATAAATATTTTTACAAAGGTTATACAGTAGTTCAGATTACATTGGTCAAAATAATCATTGTCTAGGTTAACAATTTTGATTTCTGACATTATAATAACGCCCCAGCACTTTATAAGGGAAAAATATCTCCTGTAACAATATTATGTACTTTCGCTAATGTAATAATTAGTCGAGAGGGCCGAAGCTATAAATTGATAACGCGGAAAGCTTGGAATGTTAACGCAAGTGGAGTGATCATTTACAATACAGTAAGAGAACACGGAGAGTCTCGAGCCGACCGCCAGCCGACACTTCACCCCGCGCACCGGCACACTAGCATAAATCCTTGTTAAATATCCCATCACTAGTTCACCAAGCTATGCAACACATAATGCAAAATTATATACATTAGAAATTTCACTAACAATCTATTTTACATTAAACTCCTTAACGTGAAGGTAACTTTACTCTTTGGTAGCGCGAGCCACTGGGACCTACAACATTGGAAAAATATCATCTTGTTCGACATCGCGTTCCGCAAGGAACACCGTGTGCTGGAATGTTACGGAGATACAAAATTATTCTAGTTATTGTTCGTCGGCCGCGTCCGTTCCGCTATATGTCGAGATACATTGGCACTTGAGGAGGCTTTACATTTCACTGTCTACACGCACTCGGCCCCTGGGCCCCGGAGAGGGGGGGGGGGGGGGTACAACACACCTGTCAACGGTTCATATTTAACAATACATTATTGGAACAGACTCCAGCTCGTCCGGTTTATGCTTTCACGTTACAGGGATCGGACGAATTGCGTTATCTACATTCATACAGATTAACCATGAGAACGAAATACACTGCGTTAGGATATTTATAAAGACCGCACAGCGGCCACTGTCGATACGGCTACATACACTACATCTCCCATACCACTTTTATACAAAAACGTAGCTACATCAAAAAGCTATACACTAACAAATAACTAATAACCATCTCGTAGATATTATATTAGCGTGTAATAGTTGCGTACGCACCCAGCGCGGACGTACCCGCAGTAGCGACCGACGCGTCCCACCGAGGTGCGTACCGACACTTACACTTGCATTTTATAAAACCTTTACGTGTAGCTATAATATATAATTTTATTTCATAATGAAACGATTGATGTGTACGAATGATATAGAGACGTCGGACGTTAGTTTGCGACGGTCCCGTCATAACTATATATAAGTACCAACCGTCCAACGTTGGTACGTACGACACGCGCTGACTAGCTGCCGTATCAATCTATATATAGCACTGGAAATAATGTGACCACTAAGTTATACATTGCACCGATGCCGAAACGATGACGCTTGTACAAACACTATACTTACATGCCATTTAAATATATATATTTTTAACATTATTAATCGATCCACACGTCTCGAAGTCGGCGACATCGGACATAATTGGTATATAGGAATAAGACATATCATATTGTCCAAATATAATAGACCATATTCGAAAACATGTGGCGAGATATTTTGTTAATTACCAAATTTAGCTACTATTATTATAAATCGTTTAATTTTATATAAAACTTTCACACCGGTGGCCACACGTCAACTTTCCTAAATTTTATTAATACTGTTACGCAAATATTACTACAGACGAGACACCCGCGCGGGCGCGCGGCCTTGTCTCCACGACATAACATTATTGTGATACACGACGACCGCAACACAAATACTATCCCGAGGTAATTATTCACCATAACCGATTTATTCATTATGTGTTACAAAATAAGTGATAACTTAATAAATAATAAGTCCTAGTTAATAAATAATAAAGCATTATTAAAAAAAAATAAACATCTAATAGTTTGAACACATCCTAGCTAAATATTGCTACGATAGATAACTACGCTGGATATAAACGCTTTAGTTTAGAAACCATATATTTACAATTTATTATAATATGCTACTGATAAAGTTTCCACCAAATTATAATCGGTTAGCTATACAATTGTTTTATAACTTTTATATTTCATTAACTATTGAAAACTATACATGTGTGATATACGATTGATAAGTGATATATAAATCTTATAAACTATTAAATTAAGATTAGTTAAGGTTACATTTTGATTTACATTTCATCAACTGAAACGAATTATTAACTACAGTGAGCGTGGTATACAAACAAGCCAATTAGTGGGATTTTTATATGTTACGTCATGTCCCGTTCCGTAAAAACATTTACACTAATAAAATTGATTTACTTATGATCCAATAACGGCATTAATTGCCGTCTTTTTGGGAAATTCTCATGCGTATATCACACAATGTTGAACAAAATCAAACTATACACTGTTCACTGTAGCATTGCACTTTTGACAGCTGTCATGTTGACAAGTGTGACAAATGCCAATTACTGTCATAAAATTCACTACTTTATTTTATTGTTAAAATATTTAGATTTCGTTGATTCAATAATAATATTTTATCGCTAATGGAAATTGTATAATAATTTAAGAAATAATTTGCATTGATCGATCTTTTCTAACGTCAATGCTACAGTAAACAAAGTATAAACATTTAATATTTGTAAACGCTTAACAAAAATATACCTAGCTACGTCACAGTTGAATGTTTCGCTATTATTGTAGTATTATAATAAAATAGAAGATTACAAAACGACGTTCGTTAACACTGTACACAGACTAGTATCGTGCGCCCTCGTCTCGGAGCGTTGACAGAAACAAGCGATTATTACTTCTCTTAAAGTATTATTTATACGCAATGACAAACTGACGAACGGAGAGGCACACATTCATCTACATAAAGCTATATTTACACACCTCAGCGAGGCACTTGGTAGACAGGTATCCATAAGATGAATCGTTGAATACATTTCAAGTGACATGGGACGATAGAACGCATTCTATCATGTCAAATACTTTCATTTATATAATACTCATTAGGCAAACCTAATGGAGACGAAATAATACGTAACGTTTGTTTTATATGAAAGTTACATGAGTGTACTCTTGTACAACGTACAACAATGATATATTTCATTGTCTTCTAATAAAATTGACTGTAGCTTATTGACTCTGCCTTAATACTAGCAGACGCACTATCGAAAGTTTATCAATAAATATTTAAAACGAATATATGCAAATATAAAAAAGAAATCAAATATCGTCCAAAAAATTCTCGATTTGTAGTCTGCTGTCAAAATGGTCATGTTACAGTGAACAGACTGTAGTGTAAATATTAGGAGACAACGAAATACATGAAATATATTAGTCAAATGTAACTAATATTTGGCATCAGAGTATGACAACGATTGTTTGCGTTCACCGTGCTTCGTTGAACTAGTAAGGCTACACAGTAAATACTGCATAATACTGAATAAGATTATGATTACAAGATACATTTTTTTTTAAGTAAAATATATGATAGAATTTATGATAATATCCGTCGGATTTAAATGACAGGAACATTGGAATTAAGATATATTATTCTCTCAGAAGCACGGCATCGCATAGTATACCTAATTTGTTTGATTTATTTATTAATAACAATAATAATCGGAATACAAGTTAAGTACATCATTATTCTACTGTATGAGAGCACTTTTGTATTTTATATCATCGTCCAAGCATACATTTAGCTACAACTGTTTATTTTAATAGTCAATATACACATGTAATGGAAATTTATTGTTTTTCACCAACAACGCATGTTTCTCATTGCATATGGCAACATTTTAATTTACACAAGTTATTTTAACAATATAAATGTGTTACTGTACTTTTTAGTGGATGATTCTATAAACGTAAAATGTTGCCATATACTAACGAAGAGACCATAGACTTTAACCGAGCCGTTTCACCCAACCTTGTCTTCCAAAAACCAGCGCGAGATTCTAAAAACCGAAAGCAGTTTATGACTTAAACTTTATATGGACTGTAATTAATTTTCAATACAATAAAAAACATGATTTGTACCAAAAAGTAAATAAATAGTAAACTTAATTATTAAATACCTTTCACTAACCGATCGCAACCTCGCTGGTTTAATCATCATCACCATTTGAACTGTTCCATACAATCACAACACGAACTATGCGTGTCAAATAAATATGTAGTCAGGACGCCATTTTGAACCGAGTAATTATGGGAATAGATTATCCTCACTAGTAGAAAGGAAATTGTAGCGACATTTTGGGTACCCAACGTCAACCGGGATGACGTAAGAATTCTAACAACACTTTACACTTGTAAATCAGTTATGGCAATTGAAGTTATGATAGAATAAATAACTAAAATTCAAAATTGAAAGAGACCCCCGAAACTCAATATAAAATTGGTAATTTTCAAACGGCTAAGCGGATTTTTTTGGACTCAAGTCACCTTTCAAACAAAATAAAACTAAATCAAAATCAGTCCATCCGTTCAGGACCTATGAGGCTACAGACAGACAGACACGTCGGGGGTTAACAAAATGTTTGAAATACATGAACACTGATAATATTATACTCATTTTTGTGAGCAGTCGAGTAATAATGATGATGATCCACAGATTACAAAATAGCACCCTGACATATTATTTGAAACGTCCACAGCTCGAAGACCTAACACTATCGTTGAGTGACGTCAATACCGAGACCAGCGTCAATTACACTCCAGGAACATGACCTGGGTACTAACTAATAAATACACTTTGACAACTTACTAGATTCCTTGCTTTGAAACTTATTTCTATCTCACTTTATATCATCTGTATTCATTTTGGCAGCTTATTGTGAGACAAATAAGGTACAATTTTATTATTATTATTTTAAAAATGAATAAATAAATTACTGAACTTAAGGTGAATACACGTACAGTTACGAGCATCAATATATTAGCATGGACAGATCAGCAATAATATCTGATTTCATGATTCATTCATTAACTTCATTCATTCCACATCACATAATTATGCTGCTACTTATTCAGGCGTCGCTGTCCGTATTTGGCCCAACAATTTTGTTGGCATATGGCTTTTGTTTATAACAAGTAGTTTCCGTTACGCTTTTAATATTTTTAAATGTTATTTAAATTTCAACCTTGACAGGAAAATAAGAATTATAATAATAACGTTTTTAAAGTCAATAAAGAAAAGATTCGCCAGCAAAAGAGTTGCTTTTCACGACTTTCTTAGATTTTCCTTTTTTTTTATTTGTCAGCGTCGCCAGGCTGGATATATGCCTTCCATAAATGATCACATAGTGTTGCTGTCGTCTTGACAGCAGAAGTTAATGAATGAATCATGAAATCAGATATTATTGCTGATCTGTCCATGCGAATATATTTATGCTCGTGACTGTACCGTTAATGTAACTTTTATAATTATACTATGAATATCAGTTAAAACTGTTATTATATTTACTACCGGCGCTTTACAACGAAATCAGTCAATTCATACATTTCATTGAATTAGCTCGGAATCTTCAAGTTGTGAAAGTGTATCATAGTCCAGACGGCGCGGCGCCTAGTTTATAGTAGGTATAATATATAGTATAGTATATAGTTAGTAGGTATAGTATAGTAGTTTAGTTTAGTTTAGTTGATGGTGTGGTGTCAGGAGGGCGGGGGGTGGTCGTGATGGCGGCGCGCGGTTCGCTCGGTACCCGACGCCAGCAAGTTTGCGAACTCTACTTCTAGAATTTGTCGAGCCTGAAAACAAATAATCAATATTAAAAACTAGCTTTCCCCGCGGTTTAATCCCCTAATTTACTCATTTTGGGGTTGAATTTTCAAAAATGGTGAGGGGTAGGGGTACCTGTGTGTTCTGCGTGGGTATCTGCAGCGCGAGCGCCATGCTGTTCGCGTCGAAGTTGTCGTCCAGCGAGATGAGCGCCCCGTGCACGCCGCTCTCCACCAGGTTGTTCGCGAACTCCTTCAACAATAAAGTATTCATAATAATCTATATTCTGTTCGTCGGACGTTCTTCACACACGGTTATCTGATCCCAAACTAAGTAGAGCTTGCTAATAGTGCAAAAGTATCCTATCTGCTACCGCCTATCTCAAGCTTAGATAACTTTTGCGCTGACGGTCTCAATAGTCCCATACACAGTTCAGACATGCCACTCCGAAGTGGAGGGACGTTAGTGTTATGTTATGTCGTGTCGTGTTAAGTCGTGTCGTGTCGTGTCGTGTTAAGTCGTGTCGTGTTATGTCGTGTCGTGTCGTGTTATGTCGTGTCGTGTCGTGTCGTGTCGTGTTATGTCGTGTCGTGTCGTGTCGTGTTATGTCGTGTCGTGTCGTGTCGTGTCGTGTCGTGTCGTGTCGTGTCGTGTTGTGTCGTGTCGTGTCGTGTTATGTCGTGTCGTGCGTGTTACCTTCAGGTTGACGTGAGCGAGCCACCGCTGCAGCCGCTCGTTGGTCCACACGAGCACGTCCCGCGAGCCTGTCTCCGAGGCTCTCCGGCGCTCCTCCAGCGCCCGCACGCTGTACCCCACGCGCTTCAGGCACGCCACTCCGAAGTGGAGGGACGTTCTGTATCAAACAATGCTAGTCAGAAGATTGACAAGCTCCACCTGATGATGAGTGGTGGACCGCCCCCAATCAGTCGTAACTCGTACAAAGTCCTCCCCCTCCCCCAGTAACGCCCTGAGCCGAGGTTCGTACCTCTCCTTCTACCCTCATTCGGGGGTGCCCTCAGGCATGGTTACCTAAATGTTAACCGGCTGCGCCCTCTGCGCTCACTAATTTGTCCGGTAAGGTTGCTGCAGCCATCAGAGGCTAACAACTTTAGTCGTTTTAAAAAAAAAAAAAAAACACCAGTAGTTGCAGACAGATTTTCAACTTGAGCGTGGTAGCCAGACGTGTACAACAAAGTGCCCTACCACCGCGCTATGATTTCCTCACGATGTTTTCCTTTACCAAAAGCTCAAGCTCATTGTAGGATTCGAACCCACGACCTTCGTCGCGGCATCCGACGTAGAACAACTTACTGAATACCGCAACCAAATCCATACTAATACATGTTATAAACGCAAAAGTAACTCTTTTTGTTTGTATATTTGTTTGTTACCTTTTCACGCCCAAACCACTGAAACGATCGCGATTAACTTTGACACGCAGATAGTCTATGATATGGAGAAGGACTACTTTTTATTCTGGTTTACGCGGGTGAAACCGCGGGGGACAGCTAGTATAATATAAATGGAAAAGGTGACTGACTAACCGGTCTAATGGCTTGTATTTCATCTATACTAATATTATAAAGAGGAAAGATTTGATTGTTTGTTTGTTTGCATTCAATACGCTTCGAAACTACTGAACCGATTTGAAAAATTCTTCCAGTAATAGGAAGCTACATTATTCCAGCCAACAGGCTAGTATGAAAATAAACTCAATCTTACAATTCTAAGAATTCAAAATAGCAAAATATGCTTTAGAAACATAAAAATCTAGAAATGTTTTCGGAATCAACATAGGTAATCCGTTATATTAATAGGCTAGTGGACACTGTCAAAAATAAATGACCAAACACTAAACAATGCATAAAACATCTAAAAACACATGGAAACATCAAACATGTTGTACATTTAATGCTTTTTATGATTTTTAATTTCCAGTAGAACCACTAAGAGTAGATCATTTGATTCTGTGAAAATATGACGTCATAGTCTATACTTCACACAAAATTCCATATAAACTATCGTTTTGACATTTATTAAAAAGTAGCTGATTTGATGTGACCCTATTGCATTGAATTGGTTTGCTGTACTTGTACAGACTAGTACAATAAAATATAATTTACACATTAAACATATAGAAAGAAAATAAGAAAGATACATTTAATAGACACAATTAAGAAGCAAAAAACACACAATATGACCGTTTGATTAGACTCACCTGTGAAAACTATCGACCATTTTGAGTTGCGTTCGTAGGTCTCGTTTTGTGAGGTGTTCCAACATCCTGGCGTCAACCAGACACTCCATAAACGTCGTTCTGTATTGAGGTAAACCTGGACAAACATCATTTAAATATAAACTAGCTGTTCGTGATTATTACAGTCATTATTCGCTCATTATTATTAGTATGGCGCTGTACTGACGTACTCCATGTTAGTTAGTTCTAGTCATAGTTCAATTGATTTTGTTGCACATATAAATATTTGAGTGATAGTTTCTTTGACGTATTTGAATTCTTCTGACGTCATGGAATAGAAAACTATCACTATCAGCCAGTGCGATCGTCCAGGGTGATGATGTACCAATAAGGATAGTCTGCATAGGTCAGTTAAAGAACAGACTTTTGTAGCTAGCATGACGAAAATGTGCCAAGAAATGGTCAAAACGTTGTGAAAATACTAATCACAAGTTTTTATAGTGGCACGCTAAATATTAACACACTGACATAATTAATAATTACATACCTACTTCTAATTAATCTAACTATTAACATTTTATTTGATAATTTGAATTTCTGTTAAAATTTGTAAATTTTTGCATGCCTTTATTCTGGCTCATGTGACCACTCTTAATTATTGTATTTAACACCCATCTGTACACATTACTGCAAATAAATTATTATTATTATTATAAAAATAGACGAAGTTTTCTCGTAAATTGTGTAGCAGTTTGTTAATCCAAATAATGTAACATACCTAATGAAGGCAGCCACACGTTCCCGATCCACTCGTGGTTCATGTCCCCGAAGGCTAACGCGGCGCACGCGGTGCCGCGCGGCGCCGACGGTGACGTCAGAGACACCATCTCCTGGATCGCCAGCCGCAGCTTCAGCCGGTGCAGGGGGTTGCTTATACCTGGATTTTACAACTACCCATTTTACAAAGGGAACCTAGTAAATTCCGCCATGTTGATGAATTTTCAAAAATCCTACTACGCCTATTTGTATGCAAAATTACAGCCCAATCTGTCCCATAGTTTGATCTATGCGTTGATGAATCAATCAGTCAGGAGAAGTAATTAGTATTTTTTGGAATACTTAACAAGATCCCACTTTGTTAGTCCCGGAATATTTAAAAGGTGATTGTAGCCATATTTCAGAACGCCTTTTTATAAAGACCCTAAATCAAGTTTTCGGACATTTTAACTTCAGAAAGCTGCTGAGTTGGTCTCACAATTTGTGCAACATTATTGGCGAACATTGTTTCGTTTTATAGATTCCCTAGAAAATGTTGCTCAGAATCATCAGTAGAGAGGATAAAGGAGTAAATTAAAGAGGATAAAGGCGATGATAGCTCAAGGGTAGTGACGTGGAATGCCGAGACTCCTACAATGAGCTTGAGCTTTCGGCGGAGGAAAACATCGTGAGGAAACCGTAGTACGGTGGTAGGGTACTTTGTAGTACCCACCTGGCTGGCTACCACCCTCAAGTTGAAAATTTGCCGCCAAGCACCTTTCGGTGTGTTCCGACATCTGCACATGAGAACCAGTTCCCATCTAGGCTTTATGCTACCCACCATCGGCCAGATCATCTCTGACCACAGTGAGATTGTGGTCAAACACAGGATTATACACAGTAAATAAAAATCTGGGAGTAATGTAGTGTAGTGTAGTGTAGTGTAGTGTAGTGTAGTGTAGTGTAGTGTAGTGTGGATGACTGACCGATCTCCCGCTGTATCTCCTGGTCGGAGAGCGCGGACATGATGGCGCCGGACTTGACGTTGGCGCGGCAGGCGGCCACGTACCACGCCGGCATGCCCACCCACAGCTCCAGCCACGCCACCACCGTGGGCCCGTTCCACAGCGCGAACGGGGTCCCCGCGCGCATCGCCTCGCCCAGCAGCTCGTGCCGGTAGTCGCGGTCTCTGCGCCGTCATCACACCACACGTTATAACTCCACTACGCATCACTCACCACAGATTATAAAAAGCGCTACTAGTTCTCTCAGCACTTTTTGGTGACCCTTTTAAGACGTAAGCTCCAATTTCCATACATATTTATAAGAATGACTGTGAAAAACGTCTTTTTTGAGATGCACATTTGCTAGAAAATCAGTTGGGTAACTCAGATATCGTAATTAGGTGTATTGCGACATCAAAGCAAAATATGTGCCTGAAATGGCGTCTTCTGGTGTCAGAAGCAATGATTACATGTGGATATAGTTGCAGTTTTATTAAATAAACACCAGCAAAATATATCATTTTTTTTTTTAAGTCCATCGATCTTAAAACTAGAGGTTATTTCAAATTGATACATACTTAGTCTTAGCCCTCGCGTAGTCTTGATGCTGCATATGCGTTTGATGTGCGTGCTGATGCGAGTCAGTATCGTCCGCTAACGACGATAATCCAAGCGATGACGCTGACGATAACGACCGGGAACCTTGGCCTTGCTGCATCTGTGCAGATAATATAATGATGATTGGACACGCG
This sequence comes from Tethea ocularis, assembly GCA_963555595.1. Lineage (NCBI taxonomy): Eukaryota > Metazoa > Arthropoda > Insecta > Lepidoptera > Drepanidae > Tethea > Tethea ocularis. Next base: position 776,902 of record OY741968.1, read on the forward strand.
ATGTACTGCCTCAATCCCAAGTTGTATTATGCTATTCAGGTTGCGTAAACTTGCTGATATACATAAAGAGAAGCATAGAAAATAATGAATTTTGTCTTAGACCGCATTGCTAGTTTAGAAGAACAGGGAAACAAAGGCAGAATTAAATATCCATGGGAAACGGCTCTAATCCTGAATGAATGACTTTTCGAGTACCAAAATCTAAAATTTTGGTAAACCAGTTTTACTACTCTTTTAGTTTTCAAGAATCCTCGACGAATTTTCTCGAATGTAAATGTTAGCTCACCGGCATGCCAGCTTTCTCCTTCTTGCTAAAGAATCTGCCGAGCGAACTCTTGATGCCCCTTTTCTTCTGCTGGTGCATGGAAGCGATGGAGACAGCGGAGGCGGCGGCGGATACCCCGCGCGGCAGCCCCGGCGACGCTCCACCCCACTGGGCTGTCGCCCCCGCCCCCGAGCCCGACCCTGTACTCGCGCCTGTCGCCACGCCGCCTAGCGACTCTTGGCTCGAGCTGTGTCGTATACAATATACTTGTTAGCTTTCAATGATCACGACGTACATTTTCTAAGCTTGTTTAGAAAAGAGTAGTTGCAGAGTTTCTTGCCGGATCTTGTTAGCAGTGCAATCTTCCGAACTGGCTTTAGAGCATGACTACCTTTTCATAAGGTCTATTTGAATAAACTAATGAATTTTGATTGAAACGATAGGTTTTTTTTTTACTATTAAGGTAGCAAGCAAGCAAGGTGGGCCGCACCTGATGGTAAGTGGTTACCGTCGCCTATCGCCATTTGCAATACCAGAGATATTGCCAATGTGTTGCTGACCTGTTACTCGGTATGGTAATACCGAGAAGGCAAACTGGCTCTCAAGTGCAATTACCGGAACACACCGGTAGGTGCTTGGCGACAAATTTTCAACTTGAGGGTGGTAGCCAGCCAGACGGGTACTGCAAAGTACCCTACCACCGTGCTATGGTTTCCTCACGATGTTTTCCTTCACCGAAAGCTCAAGCTCATTGAATCCATCTTGATTTTTGTTGTATAGTATGGGCCTCATAATCACCAAAACTGGTGACTTAGTCTCTTAAGATTTTACAGATTTTCAATGTCACTGTCTAACCGCCGTATTATCAGACTAAAGTTAACCTAGCTAGAATCAGTAGCTACGTGATTAAAAAAATGATTACCTAAAAACCAGAATCTCATGGACTAACATTATATGTGCAATAGCTGTGTACGAGATATAAGCAGTGTTTTCACTTTTTGGACCTCATTTAGTGTCGGATATTATGGAATAATGAGCTCAATTATTAATGAACATCGATTTGATTGATAAAGCAATATTTTTAAGAGCAATATTTTCAAAATTGTGTAACTTTCTAGCCGTTCTACATTACAGGTAAAATGGAATTACTAATTATCGGCGGGACTCTACAATGGATAGGGTCACACAAAATTAATAAAAAATAACATACCAGTGTCTAAATATCCCCAAAATCTTCGTAAAATATTAGGTACACTAATTTATATGACAAAAATAATTAGTAATTCCATTTTATAACTTTTATTCCAACAAAAATTAGAGTCATCAAATACATAAACCTGTGCTACGTTTTAAGAAAGTGTCTATCTAATATTAATAGGTTTGATGACTGACAAGAATTAGTCCGTCCAAAAGTTCGCGTGACGTCACGTCTTAGTACATTCTTTACAGGGAGATGACGTCACAAGCCTCACTCTTGAACTTTGATGCGAGTTATCTTTGTATTTTTTTATTGATTTAATAAAAAATACCTACGTATCCAATATTTTTTGATAACCTAACTGACGGACTAAACAGAATTATCTTTTACCCAGTCATCATCCCTATTCCCCCCCCCTCAAATATAACTAGCAGATTTAACTAAACACGGATGATGGAACAAGTAATTGTCCAATATCCTGTACAAATTGGATTTTAAACACAGTCTATGCGGTGCATAGTTCAACAGCGAGTCTGGGCAATCACACCACATGTTGTTCAGGTTTATTTCGGAGACTGATATGGGTATCTGTGGCAAAGATTTAGTTGAAGGTGAACACCTGTGTATGGGGATCCGGGCGAGGCTTCCGGACATTATCGACGTCCTGGCAGCGTGGAAATAAACACAGTAACTTAAGTTAATTACACCTTTTACATTATTGGAATTTTCGTAGGGATTTTTTTAAATAAAATATAGCTTATGTTACGCAGTGATAATATAGCATAATAAATTAAATTTAGTTATTGGCTGACACAGTGTCGTCAGCTAAACACTGAAGTTCAGTCAACAATGATTTTCGTTATTGCTGTAAATCTTAACAATTAAAATCATAAAAATGAATCATGAATATGATAATCAAAGTCATAGCCCTAATCGGCTATGACTTTTCTGATTGAAAGCCCTACAGAATTATGAAGAAAGCTGAGCGGTACTCACGAATCGTATGGCGTTTGATAATGCGTCCTGAGTCTGTCTCTCTCTGCGTGCAGGGCCCTCGCGGCACGCTCTAGCCGCAGCGAGCGCGCCGTCAGCGGGGACTCCGCCCCCTCGCCCGCACCCACCCCGCCCGCGGCACCCCCGCCCCCGCCCCCGACCCCGCCCACACCACCATCCTCGCACAGCTGCAACTGTTGTTCATGTTCATGCGTTATACGTAATCGTCGCCTTTATGTTTATTCAATTGGGAAGTTTTGTAGTATGTGTGTAAACAATGATGGTCTTCTAGTCGTCAGATTATTGTCATGAGATTTGGTAATTGCATTTTTTTTTAAAGACTATGAAAGCAAATATACTTTATGTTTATATAGCTACCACGGAAGCCTCAGGGGCTAATCTGTAGAGGCGGTCACTCACTCAACGCAATCGGCAGATTTAACAAATTATGACAAAAAAAAAATTGTGTCATTTAAGTTTATCATTCATAATTTCTCATTTATTCCTAAACTTTATTTTTGGTACTTGGACACTTACAAGATCATAAAATAAGTATCAGACCACTAGAAATAATGTTTCTAATGGCATACGTAAATACATGTAGGTATGACAGAGTATATATCTTTCAAATAACTAACTATAAATAAATTACTTATAATAAAGATCTTGGAACATGAAAAAAGGATTTTTTTAAAATCGCAATGGACAAAACTGAAACTTACACACATACTACACATCCCCTGGGAAGTCCTACATTCTAAGTCAGGTTAATCTCATGCAAATGGTATTTGTATATTTTTACTTGAATTAATCTAAGCTATATTTATATGAAAAACAAGACACAAGAAGGTACTTTGTTTACTAGTTTGAATACTAAAACTAAAATGTACATTACAATGTAAGATTTTAAGAATTTTAGAGTTCAGAATAGGTACGTTCTATTTTTATTTTATTAAAATAAAACACACTATTAAAAACTTAGGGATTCATAACACTAAGTTAAATCTAACCAATGTGAGTTATTACATATTTGTTTATTAATATTAAACATAAGGTGGTAATTCGTAAAAATAGTTTAACATGTTAATATTTTTATTAAGGCAATCTCACCGTGCTCAGTGATGATGTGCCCGATGTTGGACACAAAGGCTAAATGAATCCGGGAACTCTCAAGTACAGCTGTCGGAACACACCACACACCAGTAGGTGCTCGACGACACATTTTTAACTTGAGGGTGGTAGCCAGCCAGGCGGGTACTACATAGTACTCTACCACCGTGCTATGGTTTCCTCACGATGTTTTCCTTAGGTAGGATTCGAAACCGCGACCATTACTACCACTGAGCTATGAAAATTAACCAATTTCTTACTCTCTCTCAACCTCTCATCGATGTAATAATTTGGGAAGTGTTATTATTTTATTATGAATACATGTGTATAATTATTTTATAATATTGTATAAGTTATGCATTACATCAATTACATATTACTATACTAAATTATTAGTGTTTTGTCTACACAAAATTATTTCTAAGTATTATTTACAAACAAAAGCTTCGCCTAACTACTTTGCATAAAGCAGTGCTCTCGCATACAAACAAATTAATCATATTATATTTATTAACATTATTTTGATTAGTTAATTGCATTAGCCATAGATTACATAATTTATTATATTCTATTATATATAAAGCTTAATCCATGTGTTAAAAATACGAAATATTATTGTGCTATTGCATTTGATGAGCATGTTAGGTACTTAATGATTTATAATGACAGCTGAGTAAAAATAAGAGATTTATTTGTATAAATCCTATTGCCGAGTTTCTTGCCGGAGTCTTCTCAGTTCAAGTATATTCCGAACCGGTAGAGTCTATTGTAAAACTGTAACTGTTGACATTCATAAGTGCCTTATTAGGGCCTAAACTGAATAAATGAGTTTTGATTTTTTGATTATGATACGAAGATCGGAATGGTGGTCAATATACAGACAGATTAAATAGTTATTGCAAGTTAGGTATTTTAGTAATCCAGTAATCTAATAGAAGACTTACGTCGAAGCGTTTTAACAAATTTGATGACATTTTTTTTAACAAATAATTTCATTCTGATGTTCCACTTAAAATATTTTTTAGTAGCTTCCGCCCCTCGGTTTCCCCGCGTTTCCGGGGATAGAAAGTAGCCTATATGCTATTCCAGATGATTCCTCGCATTGATGTAATATCCGTATCGGAACGCAAATTATTGATGTGAGCACTTATATCATGTTTTGGAATGTAGCCTGGATCTAAATTGACTGAACCTCTAGATTTTTGGTCCCCTTACTACTTCTACATTTTACTTTGATCGCAGTAGAATAATATTTCGTATTCCAAAATAATAACATCATGTTTATATTACATCATTAAACAAATACAATTTTAGTATTTTAATTAGGTATCCATGCTTTGTAAGCATTGCATTATATTACAAGACAATCAGCATTATTACATAGTTAGCGTTCAGAACAAAACATAGTGACGTTGCAACAATATTGATTGAGCAAACAAACTTCTTCAAGCCGTTCACAGTGGGCGGTGTAATGGCACATTTAGTTTTCATCGATTTAGCGTACAAGTGAAATGTTAGTGTGATTTTGTAGTGTAGATAAGTATCTATGGGTATGAAACTAATTTCATTTCGTTTAAATATCTATAAGTTCTCAATATTATTAACTAGCTTTCCACCCCGAGATTTCACGCCACGATTAAGGTTAAAATAACTTTTCCAAATCCAGGGATGTAATGAACTACTAAACGTATATTTTTCGTCGGACAAATAGACGTAGATACGTCAAAAACTTCTTCGCGGACGCTTACGTCATAATTGCTAGCTCAGTTGTTTGAAGGTCAGTCAGTCAGACACTTTTTCCTTTTATGCAGTTATTTAGATGAATTAATAGTGTTATGTTAAGTGAGATAATACTTTGACTGGGCACTACAAACTATGACGATAGAAAGGCTGGGACGCAGTAGCGGATTCAGAAATCTGATTTGGGATGGGCTGATAATATTAAGTGTAATTTAAGATTTGTTACGGTAGGACTCATATACATACAAGGGGATTGAGCTCCTGGGTCCTTTATACTAAAGGGGGAGCCCCTTATCATCAAAGAGACCTTCGATTCACTTATCGAAGATCTCTATGATGATAAGGCATTAAGGCAAGCAATTGAGCATCGTCTCTCTCTTCGTCACTATATCAATACCAAAACTTTAAGACACTATTGTCATTGAAAAGAGTAATTGCTGAGTTTATTGTCGGTTCATCTCAGCAAACCTTCCAAACCGTGCATGAGCAAGAGTCTTACAATTCTTAAGTGCCTGTGAAAGTCTATTTGAAGAAATAATCCTAGTAGGCACAATAAACGTTATATGGTAGTGTCTGTGTGTCTGTTTGTATGTGTATGTGTGTGTAGGTGTATGTGTATGTGTAGGTGGGGTAGTAGGTACAGTAGAGTGGTGTAAGACCGACCTGGCTCGAGGGCAGGCTCTCGGAGGCGGGCGGGTGGCGGTAGTGCGCGTGCGCCGGAGACATGGACGCCGGCGCCTACCCACACATCACATCGCATCACATCACACATCCTTACATAATTACATTTAACTTAATCACTATAAGGTTGCTTTTACTTTAAAACGAAGAACAAGACATATTGTGCCGATTCCGTTGTTTACGAACTTAACTTAATTAATCATGTCAACTCTCTTTCATGTTAACCTTATTGAAAACGATAGAACATTTGTAATGCTGTCAGTTTAGTCCATGCCGTCGTAATATACCGGTAAATGGTCGTGACCAATATAGATCGCGCTTCAATTCACGTTGAAATAAGTGATCGGACTAATCTGACAGGACTAAAATATCTTTCATCTCTTTCTTATATTTTTGTTAGAAAGAGACATAGTGATATTACATTTGTTTAGTTTGTAATCAACAGAATTATAAGGTCCTGTTTTCCGTGATACGTAGCGTATATGTAGTAGATATCTGTTAATACATTCTTTCTTTTGATATGAAGAAAGTTGCGTGGCCTTTTAAGGCTATCGTCTTCTGGAAGAATAAGACAGTCCTTAATAAACTTGGAACCTTATTGTTGAATAGTTCATCGTCTCCATGTCTAAGGAAAAGCAACTTTATGTAAAAGGCCGAAGAGACGAGATAAAACAAGGGTATGTGTGTCAGAAAATTTGTTTACTTCTTTAATATTTTAATTTGAGTCAGTAATTAATTAAAAAGTTATCGAAACATATTTACTTTGCAAAATTAAAATTAATATTTAATTATTATAGACATTTATGACGCCTCATCAACCCAATATTACGATTTATTTTCATATTTGAAATATCAATAGTTTAATTACAAAATAGTCCTATCTAAATACTGCTAATGTATGGAACATTTATTTGATATTATATTTAAATTAAAACGCAAGTAAGCGCAGATACTGGAACTAAATCACGAGCGATATCGTGAAGAAAAATACAATAATTTTCTAATAAAAATAATATCTATATCTATATATGCGAGCCTTCAAAATTGAAACTTGTATCTTAAGGTGAGTCCACACTAAATATCATAATTTAAAAGTAGAGTTATTTAATTTTCACACACCCTCACTCATTACGAATTATTCTAGGTCATTATAAGTAATCATGTTATTTGAGTAAACCTTATAAAGAGGTATCGTTATAACTCACCGTATGGTACTTGTGGTGCTGCGCGAGGTGTCCATGCGCGTGCGCGTGCGCGTGTGCGTGCGCGTGCGCGAGGTGCGCGTGCGGGTGCGCGAGCGGGTGCGCGCGCGAGGGGGACGCGCCCGGAGGGGGGGACTCCCCGCGGCGCGACACCACGTTCATGTGCTCGTAGCTGCCCACCTGCATCACACATTTATTTTTATACAGCGCCTAATAGGGGTGATAACTAATCTTTAGTTCCGAAAACAAAAAATAACGAAGATACAGTGCGTTAATATTTCGCGTGACGTCACGTCCAAAAAAAGCCTATTCGCTCTGGCCTTGAAGTCATCAAAGTATAGGTGTCGAGAAACACAGACCCCGGGAGTGAGTTCCACTCCATTGCAGTTCGTATTAGGAATGAAGAAGCAAATCGTTGCGTCCTTATAGGTGGTATATCGACAACGAATGGGTGGAAATTCTCCCGGCGTCTTTAGTTATTTCTTTTATGTTGCCTCTCTTTTTAGGATCACTCTGTCATCTGTCCGTCTGTATGTCTATCCGAAAATATTGGGACTGAATTGAGTTGAAATTTGGTACACATATGTAAGTCGGTGACCCAAACACGGACTTATGACGTAAATAGATTAATTTCAAACATGAGGCCCACTTTTGGGGAGTAATTAAATTAAAAGATTAAAATAAAAAAGTTTTGCAAACTATATTGTGTGACATATCGTCGGTGATACTGCACCGCGTAAGTAGCGTGTGCTATAAGGTAAAAATTTCAACGTTATTAAATCCAAAGTTCGGCCTTATAGTAAAACCTACTTACGCGGTATTGCAGTATCACCGACGATATTAAATGAAAGGGCTCGTTACAAGGATCTCAAATATATATTTTTATAAATATTTAGACGAAAAATTACCATTCCCCTCGTATCTCCAAAACTACTGGACCAAAAAATAGTTCTTTACCTATGGATTACATGAAAACCTATAAGAAGTCAGTGGTATTTAGAGTAACATAGGAAATTACCGAATCCTTGGTGCGCGAGTCAGACTTGCACTTGTCCGGTATTTTTACTCCCAAGATAGAACAAATATCTGATTAGGTAGCACAGTAGCACATACCCTGGACTCTAGCTCCTCGGCCCTGGCCTCGGTGGACTGCTTCTCCTCCTGGATGAGGCGGATCTCGGTGTTGATGGCGTCGAGCTGTTCCTGCAGCATCAGCGCCAGCGCGGCCGCGTCTGTGTGTCCGCCTTCCACTCCGCCTTCAGAGTCCTCGTTCTGTATCACACAACTTTTATGTATTTTCACTATTCATTCATATTTTAGTAAAAATGTGGAAGAGAAAAATTTAACATTTTTTATTTTCATAATTTATTGTTATAGCGCCAACAGTAGTATATATTCTTTAAACATTTCAATTGTCTACCTATTACGGTTCATGAGATACAGCCCGCTGACAGACGAACGGACGGACAGCGGAAGCTTAGTAATCGAGTTCCATAGGCACCTTCAGGGTACGAAACCCTGTATTTTTAAATTCACATACCTCAGCATCACTAGATACGTCGAATGATTGTTGTACATTCGCCAAAACATGTGCTTGCTGCAATTTCTCCCACGAACCGTCCAACTGAAATATAACATAAAGCCTTTGACATTTAATTCAATAGTTAAAGTATTTTTTGACAACATGTAGGTACCTAAGTTGTTGTTGTTTTTTAAAAAAAAGGCAAAGTTACAGAGCCGTAAAGCCTTATCATATTTGATTATCTTCAGTTAGGTTTTAGTACAATGATAGCAGTTCTACTAAAACTTTTCATGGACTTCTTGAGACAACTTGAAAAGCCACTATACACGTAATCATTTCATTTCACTTCACTGGTGCACTTATATTGATCTTTATTGGACAAAATACCACCGATAATATTCATTAAAACTCAAAAAATACACGATTTTATAAAAATAAAATGAAAACGCAACGTCACTTCGCAAGTTCCCGCCAAAAAGTCCGTAGGTACCTAAGTATTGAGTAAGAAATAATATACCTTATGGGACTTTTTGGTTTCATTTTCTTATAATCGTGTATTTTGAGTTTTATTGAATATTATCGGTGGTATTTTGTCCAATAAAGATCAATACAAGTGCACCAGTGAAGTGAAAAGAAATAATTACGTGTATAGTGGCTTTTCAAGTTGTCTCAAGAAGTCCGTGAAAAGTTTTATAGAACGGCTACCATTGTACTAAAACCTAACTTAAACTGACTGACTATGACTCGAAGATGATTTAACAAGACTTGAACTTTACTAGAATTATGACTATTTAATACATGAAGAATATAAAAATACCTACATTCCTTAACTTGACACTGGCAAAATACACGAATGTGTGATGCCAAAAAGAAAAATAAAAAATAAATGTACCTTAGGTTGGAAGAGTGTGGGCGGCGGCTGCGGCGCGCCGGGCGAGAGGGAGCGAGTGAGAGCATCCGTTTGTTGAATATTGAACGCTATCTCTTGCTCTAACATCTGACGCTTCAACTGACAACACAAATATACACATGTTTATTAGGACGTAATAGTAATCCCCCAATCAAGACACCTGGGGCTCTACCTCATATCTGGCTAGCTACCACCCTCAAGATGAAAATCTGTCGCCAAGCACCTACCGGGATGTTCCGGCAATTGCACTGGAGAGCCAGTTGCCTTTTCGGTATTGTAACAGGTTGGCAACACATTGGCAATTCCTCTGATATTGCAAATGGCGATAGGCGACGGTAACCACTTACCTTCAGGTGGACCGCCTGTCATAAAAAAGTTCATCTGTTTAGTTACATTATTGAACCAAACAAATGTGCATACCTGTTCAGTCTCCATCCGCCACTTGGCCAGCTCCTTGAGTATCTCCTGTTTCTCCAGCAGCAGGTCGTCGGCGTACTTCCTCGTCTTCTCCAACTCTTGAGTCAGCGCGTTCTTCTCGTCGAGCGCGTGCATGCGCTCCTTTAGGTGCACTTGTAACCTGTACGTATAGTACAGTGTGAACACTACTTTAGTTACACTAAAAGGTTTTTGGGGTCATAGTCATAGGTGATCAGGAGGGCGCCCCAAGCCCTCCAGCACGATGGACCGACGACCTTAAATAGGTAGCCGGACTGGGCTGGATGCAATGAAAATAGAAAGGAGTGGCGCGCTCTGGGAGAGGCCTACGTCCAGCAGTGGACTCAAAATGGCTGATGATGATGATGGGCAATCGGGGCTCGCCCGCCTCTACAGCGCAGATGCAATCGGTACAACTCCGGCATAACCAGGCCGTTTTTTTATACTGCTAAAGTAGCAAACAAGCATACGGCCTTCACCTGATTGATGGCTTTCCACTGGGCGGTTGGGTATCCTATGTGAAATTGCCCTTGAAAAAAAAAGGTATCATAGAAAAAGCAACTGGTGACCTGTCGTTGGACTCGGACAGCAGCTTGTCGACGGTGGCGGACAGCCTGGTGTTGTGCTCCTCGTTCATGCGCAGGCGCTGGTTGAGCCGCATCAGCTCCGCGTTCTTCTCCTCCACGCTGCCCTCCAGCCGCTGGATGCGGTCCTCCGCCGACCCGTGACGCTCCTGCGCCTAGAACGTGACGCACTACCTGCCTTCATGTCTATCTTATCTCGCCAAACGACATGGTCAAGCCGAAAATCCCTAATGGCAGTAAATTACTTCTTTCTTTCTTTTTACAACCAGAATAATAGATGTTTTGCGGTGACATATCTTAGTTTGGTCCATCATACTCTGTTACGGTTATTCATACTAATTTGAAATTTCAGAGTTAGTTCTACAGTACAAGTTGCTCAGCTTAATATATCCAACATAGAGCAATATCGACAGTTTCTCGAACTCGATGTTTTTGGCATCGACGTCACGTTCGATGTTTACCCAAAAAACACGACGGTTAAGAAGGAATTTGAGACATTAATATATCAGAGCTATCGTATGTAATCATATTTAAGGTAGAATTATAGCGAACAATGAAAATATAGTTTTAACCACTCGACACAAAAATTGCAATACTTACGAGATGGGTCTTAAAATATTAAAATCGTGTTGTATAAACCAATAACGCCATTAAGAAATCCCAAACACCTCCCCAATTTATTACAACCTACTGTCAAAAAATACATCACAATAAAAAGTATTTGTTAGCTTACTTGAGTTAGTCAACATAAAAGCTTAAATTATTTTATAGATACTGCTTCAAAACATCAATAGAACATTACTCGGAATTGATTGCTTCTCTGGAGACATGACGAATGTCAACTAAAATGGAAAATGGGTTATGAGAAGCAGAAAGCATGATTCTTCAGTTGGAAACACTTGACATTTAGAAGAAAGTGGTAAACCTAATTTTTCATATTTTTTTGCTGTTGTTAGAAACAAAAGAAAAAAGATCATTTTAGACCAGAAAGTTAAGACGAAGATATTTCGAAATGAAGACAGAACATATTAATTTGACCACACCGGTCAGTGATGATATGGCCAAAGAAAGCCTTGGAATGAACTGGTTCTGAAATTCATCTTTGAAGCCCATTTCTATAGAGCCCAAAACCCTTGAACCCACCTGACTGAGAGCCTCCATCCGCGCTTTGAGCTGCTCCTCCATTTCGGGTAGAGAAGACATCTGCGCCAACTTCTGCGTGGAGAGCTCTAGCTTCTCCTCGATGGCGGCGATCTTCTCTTCTTGGAGCTGCGGATAATGCGTATTTACATGTCTGTGACGCGCGCTGAGGTGGGGTGGACTAGTGCGGGTGATGCTACAGACTTACTTGACCATCATAATTTTTTCTATAGTCTATTGAGATTTAAATTGTTAAAAAATGACCCAAAAAGCGAATGTTTTTGAAACAAGTTTTGATGCTCTAAAATTTAGAGTCAAAGTAAATTAAATGTTGAAACGTATAAGTGGTCCATCGTCAAATTTCATCAAAATCTGGTCAATCATAATCAAGTAATTTCATACAATGTTCGCACGACCAATTAAACTGCCATATTACATTGGATTACGTTTTGACGAATTAAGTTAGCATTTAGTATCGTAACTGGTACAAACTCTTGGTCATGCTTTTCTTAATCGTGTCTGACAAAATACGAGAAAGAGTATTAAGTTTTTTTAATAACTTTAATTTGATATCTGAGAATACAGTGAACTATAAAACTAAAGGTACCTTGTGTTTGATCCTAACCTATTTTTTTCTCTCCAATCAATCCTAAACACAACAAATAACATAAAAGGCTAGAAGTTAGTCAATTAGCACACATAAAATCTTTGACTTGCACAACGATCACTAAACGTGTATAGGCCGCAAAATCTTCCATGGTGATAAATGACAACTCAATGTAAATTTCACCGCGATTATCTTTTAACTGACATATGGATGTGCCTAGTACATATAAGACACTTAACAGGGCCCATAAATTATGACACTTAATAGGGCCCAATACTCGCCATTTGACATCGAGAAGTTGCATTAAAAATTTGCCAAAAAACATGCTATACAAACAAATCATTATTTTATTACACTTCGATAGATATCTGCATTTTTTTAGCCAAAAGTTTAAATTAAAGTTGGAGATCTAAATCGAAAGCCTAATTATGCCCGTGATGATACATCTTGCTTAATCATGGCCTAAGCGCACTTAGTGATGGTAATATAAGCCGCACATGAAGCCGTGTCCACATTACCTTGAGCTGTGCCTGTTTGTGCTGCAGTTCCTGCTCCAGCTTCTCGTTGAGGTCGTGCAGCGAGGTGGACTCGCGCTGCGCGTTCAGGTACCGCTTCTCCAGGGTCGCTATCCGTTCCTCCTGCGTAAACAACTTTGAGAATCAGGTCAACATGAAGAGTTGATGGGCATTTGAGGACGAAGAAAAATGGGCCATCACTTCTAATTACTAAATTAAAATTTCTAACCAAACTGCGAACACTTTATACAATCCTATACAGATTTATATGGTGCATATATGTTCAATAAACAAAAATACTCATGGATACTTAAATCACGGTAATTTTAGTAACTTGTTGTCCAAACTTGTTCCAAGCTCCTGTCATAATGTCAACATATTTCTAGTGATGGGGATAGTAACATATATCATAAAGTAAAGTTCATAATGATGAGTGTAATAATACCTAAAAATTTCGAGATGGCAAAAAAACATCCGGTAAATTCATTATAATTCAACTTGGTCTATGTACGAAAGTACTTCAAGTCCACCTGCAGTATATGTTGGAACTCATAGGTATAGTCTGGTACTATAATTAACTTTGTACTATTTAATACCTAGGTACACTTACGTACATATTATACATTGTAAAATTGAGAAAACCTCAAGAAGTTCTGTAAGAAAATGTCGATACGGTGTTATTAGATCGTTACCTGGTCTTCCTTCTGCGCGACGTTCTCTCGCAGGTCGCGCTGCAGCTTGGCGCACTCGTCGTGTTTCTTGGTGAGCTCCTTCTCGCCCTTCGCGAGTCTGTCCTCCACCTCCGACACCTTGTTGTTGAGCTCCGCCACGCGACGCTGCCACGACGACAGCTCCGCCGACTGTCCAAACCAAACCAAACCAAACGTCACCCGCCCGTCAACCACCACTCAACAACTGACACATCATACACTACACTGACATCTATAGAGCGTGAGCGTGCTTACACTTTGCTCACACTTTACTTGGCTCATGTACGAGTTCTAATTAAGTATATATAGTGTCAACATTCATTGCACCAAAGTTTTTGGTAAGTCATCGATTTGGTGCACTTAGGCTTTGCTTAGCACATACTCAGGGTTCAACTTTGTCTCAACTAGCAAGTAAAGTCTGAGCAAAGTCCAAGTACGCTCTATAGATCTTAGGCTTAGACTAGCCTGGATATAGCATGAGGGCTACCGTTTTTGTGCTCACCAGCTGGCGCCACTGTCAAGTAAGGTCCTGAAGTATAGCTTTCAAAGATTTTTAATACGGGCGTGAAAACAATCGAGCATGCTGCAGTATCGCGGACTTTTTGTGCGGAAAAAAATTAACTAGCTGTTCCCCGCGGTTTCACTCGCGTTCCCGACTTAAAAACCCTAACATAGGTAGCCTATACCTTACCTTCGGGGAAAATGGAGCTTCCTATTAGTGAAATAATTTTTCAAATCGGACCAGTAACTCCGGTGATTAGCGCGTTCAAACAAACAAACTCTTCAGCTTTATTATTAGTATAGATATAGATTCAACAACCATAATACTTACCTTCTAAAATATGAATTTAATCACTGAGGTATAATTACTACGTATAGAGAAGACGCCACATATAACGACTATGTTCCGTTCAAGTGCAGCACTCGGGCCGCACTTCACTTAGATGAAAATCACTTTGGTCGCGAAAAAACTACACCTTAAAAGGGTTCTAGCGCTACGTGTTTCCACTGTCTGGTTAGACGACTAATTATTGTTTCAGCGCTGCAGCGAATATAAAAAAAATGGAGCATGACAATTGTTTAGAATAGCTTCTCTATTCGTTGTAATATACCTCAGTGATTATAATATCCATAAAATATTCCCAACAACAAATTAATGGTTTATCAGTGATATTAACATGGAATATGTATAGTTAGTGTGTGTGGGTGGATGTTAGGTACCTAATGATTTGTTATATATACCGTGACATTAGTGGGCTATTAGTGTTTATCATGCTTCTAAATTATACTATATATTTAATTCAATTTATGTATTGAGATCGATATAAAATTATTGAATATTTCGCAAGGCTCACTGCGGCACCTTATGCGGTTGTAATAGGCGCTATTTTGCAACAAAAATGTGTAGCTTGTTCTGTGGCCGAGTGTCCCAGGGAAAATAATAGATTTATCTTATTTTGAGGTGGACGACTGCCAACCATCTAGTTATCATGTTTATATCGATGTCATTACATAAAGTTAACATTATTTTATGCAATAAAATAATTACTATTTTTTACGTTATAAAAATAAAATTATAAACGTAACAAAATACTTATTAAAGTATTTTCTACATTTTGTATCAATTTATAATTTCATTTACAACTACAATGATACTATATAATGCGGTATTTATGTATATTTTAAAAGCTATTTATTATACTTATGTTATTCTAAATACATGATATATATGACCAAGTATCAGGCGTATACAGGGTGGATATTTTGAGATGACATATTTTTAAAACCTATGATGGGTTAGAATTACCTACTCAATATTTGGGATTAATCTTGAAATCGCGAGCAAATATTTTATTTTAATTTTGATCAAGGTTCATGTATCAAGAAAAAAACGCAATCGAAAATAAACCTTAAGTCCTAGGTTCTAGGGTTTAATTCAATTGTTTTATGGTCAACTAACGCGATATCCGTGTTGGTCCCACTAAAAGCTGTTCAACAAGACATAGGCTTCGAAAATATATCACAAAGTAACCACCGGTTATTAATTAACACTTTAATTACCATGGGTATTAATTAATTAACTAATAATATAATATAATGTATATATGGTATGGATGGCGACTCGATCGTGCGATGGCGAACAGACCATTGTCGTTGGGGCCTGTTGGATACGTCACGTATTTTAATAGGCGATTCATTACCATGGCATTTTGGTCTCATAATCAGTTATCATGATGGGATTTTAATATATTACCAAAAAAAACTATATTATTGATTGACTTTGACGGGGCAGTTGGTGCAGTTGGTTAAGACACCATCTATTGCGCCGCATGTCGTGGGTTCGATTCCCATGCAGGAAAATGTGAGCATGAACATGTCTGTTTGTCCTGAGTCTGGGTGTAATTATCTATATAAGTATGTATTTACAAAAAAAAGTAGTATATCAATTATCTAGTTTCCATAGTACAAGCTCTGCTTCGATTGCATAACATATACGTAAATGTCATGCAATCACAAATTAAATGTATGAACAGATTTCAATTAAATTTGGCTGTTAGGCAGATTATACCCTGGAATAAAACATGGGGTATTTTGCATCCCATTAAAAAAATAGATAGAAGCTTGTAAAACGATTGTCTAAAGCCGTGAACACTTATCCAATATAAATCATCATTCTAACATCTTGTTAGTGAGTCAATCAATCTTTCGAAAATTCACGTTAGTGCAAAAACATCCTAGGATATTTTTCCTAGGATTTATTATGCAAAATGCCATAACAATCAATCCCCAATAAAATACGTAATCATAGTCACAGAGAATGTAATATAATAGATGTAACATATATGTATACAAGTTTAGGATCAGGTAGCCACGTGTGTGGAATGTCCCAGAATATTATTAAATTTAGTCAAAAAGGATCAGAAAAGAACCTAATAGTTTGGCTCGGCAGCTGAACTTGAGAGCCAATTCCCTTCTAGGCTTTGTGTGCTTACCACCAACGGCCACATCATTATGAAATATATCATATTACAAATTGTCATTGTAGGCATTATTTTTAATACTACTGTTTGTCATTGAGTTCGATATTAATCTATGAAACACTAAAGTATCAAGATTCAATTGGATAAATCAAAAATAAACCTTATATTCAATTTCTTTGGGACGTGATGAGAGTAAAGTTTCAAGATGTAATGCTTCTGACGCAAAAAGGTAGATAAATAGCCATAGAGGGAAAGAGATAACTATAATTTCCTTTTTGTCACGTGTACTGAGTCGCACGCGCTTTTCTTTAGGTCATGATCAGGGCTTTATTCTGCAGTTCCTAGGAAGTATCTTACAAATACAGTCCATCAACTACAATAAACACATTTTCACGTATAGGATTTTTAAAGAAACGTTAACCTTATTTTCGAGCAATAAGGTTTATTTTTCTTTGATATTCATACACGCCAAGACTAGTTATTCCATGCTAGCATTCACACATGCAGCAAACAAAAGCAATCATAATATAGAAGCTATGGACTCCAAAAGCATTATTTATATGTATGTTTTTTAAGTCCGCCGTCTGTGTAATATTGTCTTACGTCAGACTAGCTGTTCCCCGTGGCTTCACTCGCGTTCTGAGATTAAAATTAAAGTAGCCTATAACCTTCGGGGATAATGTAGCTTCCTATTAGCGAAAGAATTTTTCAAACTAACTCCGGAGATTAGCGCGTTCAAACAAACAAACTCTTCAGCTTTATTATCAGTATATAGGTAAATTAAGTAATGTTACACCTATCATATGACATAAAGTATAACAATAGTCTGTACATTGTAATGCATACTGCGGATGGGTGGCATGGGGCTAACCTGTTTGGCGATAGTATTTTGTAGATCATAGATCTTCCTGCCGCCGTCTGATTCGCCGTTAACATTATTTTGATCCTGTATCCATCATCAAAGAAACAAACAAAATTATAACAACATAACTTTCTAGTACCTAACACTATTTCCTCTAGATTTGCTGTTATTTTTTACTCAGTTTACTAAGGTTCGGTTGCATAAAGCGCGGTCATAGTAAGGTTATAGTTAGGTTACGGTTATAGTTAATTTTAACCGCCGAAAAAAGCAAACCGTGTCACTTATATCAAATTTTAACCATAACCATAACCGACCGAGGGCGATTGGTCATCTTCCAAGTTAAACCTACGGTCAAAGCATGGTAATGGTTATATTTAACGTTGACTATAACTTTAACTAAAAGTACGAGCAACCGACCCTAACTTTTTTAATAAGTGAAGTATTTAAAATGAGTAAAATCAATCATGCAGTAAGCGATACCAACTGATATTATATTTAGCAGCGATTGGTAAGTAATTAGTTACTAGACCGAAGCTATGTCGCGTCTTATGTAGGTTGCGTGTATGACTTGTTCCTTATTGAGTGTATTCCGAATTTCCAAACTGCCTAAACTGAATACATGAGTTTTAATTATACATTTTTTATATGTTGGTATCACTGACTAGCAACCTAATTATTTAAGGACATTAATGTCTGAAAGCTAGATTAACTATGTGCTTTAAAAAAACAACAATCACTCCGCACACAAAACCACGAACTTATATCAGTTAATTAGCATTCAGACAGCACAGATACATCCATTAAGCATCTAAAGGGAGTTAACATAAAGTCGGTTTTGCCTAATTTTTAGTTTTACTAGTTGTATATATGCAAGTAGAAGACCTATTACGTCTTATTACGTGACATGTTTTTGCAAGTCTTGTAAAACCTCTCTAGGTTTTATAATAGCTCTTTCAGTAATATGAAGAAAGAGAGTGACGGATATACTGGGTTATTTTTAATTCCCCTACAGTGCTTGAACGGGTTTACTATGTGTCCCTATAGTAGGGGACTTTTTTGAGTTTACAGAATTGGCCCCTGGCGGACCCAAAATGGTTTATTAATTTATTCATTTTAAAAGTTATACAAAGTCCAGAGCACTTAAAACTATTTTACAATTGAACTAACAATAGGGATGATGACTGGGTAAAAATAATTAATTCTGTTTAGTCCGTCAGTTATATTATCAAAAAATATTGGATACGTATTTTTTTATTTTATCAAGTCAATAAAAAATTATAAAGATCAAAGGCACATCAAATTTCAGGCGTGGGGGCTTGTGACGTCACTTATCTGTAAAAAGTGTACCAAGACGTGACGTCAAGCGAACTTTCAACGCACTATATCTACGTTTTTTTTTTGTTTTCGGAACTATAGAATAAACATGTGCCCAATATTTTTTGGGAATCTAACTGACGGACTAATTAGATTTTTTTAGTCAACATCCCTATAATAACTTAATGCCAATTAAGGACTTACTTTTTATTAATCAAACAAGTAAAATCATGTTTATATTAATAACTTCTTCAACAAAAAGCAGTGCAGGTGAATTTAAAACAACTATGTATTTAAAACCCGTTTTACAAAATATGCTTTAAACCGTATCACATAAGGAGGTAATTCAGTTGGACAGTTACTTGTGTGCTCTTTTGTTTGTAGTGTAAGTGTCAATGTTGTACACGTTTCTATACTTATTAGTGCATTGGTGCTCACCGTGAAATTTATTCATACGACCTTATTACGTAAGACGGTTTAAAACAAGTATTGTCAAACTCCGGTTTTATATATCTGTCACTTTCACACGTCATTAGACAGAAAGAGCCGGAGGTATATTTTATAAGACTTGCTTTATACTATCTCATGTAATAAGAAATGGTTTAGTTATCAAACATTTAAATTATATAAGTTCTTAGAACTGCCCAAAAGACTTTGTCAGGAAAATGAACCTTAAAACTCTATTATTACGATTCATATCTTCTCAATAATATTATCAGAAACTAGCTGTTTTTGAGGAAACCAGCCAACCATAGAGAACTCTTGATTAATTAATAATATGGTAGATCTGATTTTTTCTATGGAATTCTTCATCCGGATTTTTGGGCGTAGTTATTTATTTTTGAGTTATAAAATAAATTCAATCTTCGATAAATAAACCATAACTACATTGCTTTTCTCTAAGCTAAATGACAAGGTTCAGTCGCGTTATGTCCATTTTTATCAAAATGACCACTATACCTATCAAAAAATGCCCGGCTGATTTTCTTGCCAGTCTTCTCAATTTAATGCGAGTTTTCATCAAACATTTTAGATATGCCTTACGACTAATTTAATAGTTTGACAATGGATACGTTTTTTTTTTTTGATCCGAAAACAAAAAATAACGAAGATATAGTGCGTAAAAATTTTCCGGTCTGCAAAAAGTGTACTAAAAAGTAGTTGTACAATGACGTCACAAGCCCCAATCCTGCACTTTGATGGGACTTATCTTTGTAATTTCTTATGGATTTGATAAAATAAAAAATACGTATCCAATATTTTTTGATAATCTAACTGACGGACTAATTAGATTTTTTTGTTGGTATTCCTCATTGTTAGGAGTTTCCTAAATTAGGCATTAGTTGGTGAAAATAGGCGTAAGTGTATTTCCAACCGGTGGTGAATTTGTAACTGGTTTACGTTCATAAGTGGTTCATAATATGTGGCCAAGTGATAATTGTATGAAGTTTATGTATTTTTAAAACAAAAACTATAATTACATAAATCCAAAAAAAAAGATCCACCAAAAAAAAGAAGCCTTGCTGAGTTTCCTGCCGGAGTCTTCTCAGTTCAAGTGTATGTGGAACCGGTAGTAGAGTCTATTGTAAAACTGTAACTGTTGACGTTCATAAGTGCCTTATTAGGGCCTAAACTGAATAAATGAGTTTTTGATTTTTGATTTTGATAAGGTTCAACATTATTTATTTTAACGAATAGCAATGCAGTTTATAATATTCTCTATACATAAGTATTATATGACATATATAGTGGTATAGTATAATGTACGTACCTTAGGTTGTTGGTGCTGATGTTGGTGTTCGCCGTTCTGGTCGGGCGAGCCGGTGGGCGCGGTGCCGCCGTTCTCCTTCGGCTTGTCGTCTTGTGTGTTCGATGATTTGTACTGTTGGAGCTGAAATATATCATTTTAGAGACATAGAGCATAGCGAATTTTGCTCAAAGATATACACACCTTATATCCAGTCTACCGGCGCTGTCAAATAAAATGAAAATCTAGGAAAGTCGTGAAAAGCAACTCTTTTGCAGGTGAATCTTGTCCTTATTGACTTTAAAAACGTTATTATTATAATTCTTATATTTTCCTGTCAAGGTTGAAATTTAAATAACATTTAAAAATAATAAAAGAGTAACGGAAACTACTTGTTATAAACAAAATCCATATGCCGACAAAATTGTTGGGCCAAATACGGACAGCGACGCCAGACTGGTTATGTTTTAATATAGGTAAGTAAAATATGTAAAATAATTTACTGTCTAATATTTTAATTTAGTTGCAAAATTAAGAGCTCCTAGATAGAGAATCCATATCATAGCGCTGAAGGAAAACCGTAATGGGGAGTTCTTTCCACAACCAAATGGTCCTGTGGTGGAGAATGCCCTCAAGAGAACTATTATTTAGCTGTATGTACCACTCTATGGTTTTAGAACAATCAATATGTAAATGTTACTTACTTCTTCTTTGGTTAAAGCCAATTCTTCTTCTAACGCTGTATTTCTCTCTAACGCAACTCGTAACCTTTCCCGAACCTGGAACGTGTGAGTATTTTACATCAATATAAATATTTTCGTGATATTCAATTTCCTCATCAGTCACTTTTCTTTCTTCATCATCATCATGTCAGCCGGATCTTGAATTATTTGGGGGGATATGCCATAATTGCCCACGCTTGGCAGGCGAGTTGGCGATCGCAGAATGGTGTTATAGTTCTCAGAGATACGCTGCTGCCCGTACTCTGGTATACACTTTTCTTTATACCTCCAAAAAAATCAATACTCTCTTGTATTACTGACTTGGAACTGTTCGATCTCTTTGGGCTGGACTTTGCTATTTTACCCTGGCAAACGGCAAAAATTGAAATACCCTTCCTTAGTGAATACCTACGTTATTAAGGCCTGCCGTTATATTTTTATTGGATAACTATTCAATTCAATTGATATTTTTTTTATCCTATGCCGTGCCGTCCGCTAGCGCATCTATTATTTCTCATCATAGACAAAATAAATATATGGTTCAATATAATGATGGCTCAGATAAGTGATAAAGCATCGAGATTTCCTATACTAAAACAGTGCCCTCGGGTATTTAGAGGGACTAATTAATTAACTAAATAGAATCACCAATAAGAATGACACACTACAGTTACTAAGAAAAAGAAAAATACTACAAAAGACTTCAGAACTGTGTAAGTAGCCCCTTAATTAAATGTGATCGCAGACCGTGACAGCATACACTAGTAAGAAGTCATTATTGACAAGTGCTTGTATTGTCGATTCTTTTTGACAGAAGAATGGAGATGGCTATCATTGGCATGGCATTTTATTTTTTTATTTACAAGATTCAAAATCTTAGATTTTAAAACTGCCAAAGAATGATTGAAGACGTTGATATCATGTATTTTAATTACCCGACTGGCCCAGGAGGGTAATGTTTTATACCTACCTATGCATGTTTGTATGTCATGTTCAATTGTGACCCGACTGGATCGATTTTGATGAATGCTACGTCGTTAGATTCGTCTTTATTGCGCGAGTGTCACTACATCAAAATGGCGAAAAATTATATTTTAAATATTAAAAGTTTTTAAATTTAAGTTTAATTAATATACACATTGTGGGTCAGGCCCCCGCCCCCACAAGGTGAACCGACGTCTTGTGAGGGTCGCGAAAAACCGCTGGATGCGGGTAGCGTAAGACCGGCCATCGTGGAGATCCTTGGGGGAGGCCTTATATGATGGTATTACCTTCTCGTCGAGCGCCTTGTGATGTTCGAAGAGACTCTTGAGAGCCTTGAGCACCTCCACCTCGGAGGAGACGCCGGACTGCGCGGCCGCCTGGCGCTTCACCACCGTCATGCGCAGCGAGCGCTCGTGCCGGGACACCAGGCATTCTAGGTGCTCGAGCAGTAACTGAAATTATTCACATTTTTTTTTATGTCAGATGGTTGCCAAGCAAGCTGATGGTGAGTGATTACCGTCGCCTATCGCCATTTGCAATGCCAGAGGTATTACCAATGTGTTGCCGACCTGTTACAATGCCACGAAGGCAACTGGCTCTTAAGTGGACGCACCGTTGGTGCATGGCGACAGATTTTCAACTTGAGGGTCAGCCAGACGGGTACCTACTACAAAGTACCCTAACCACCAGCTATGGTTACCTCACGGTGTTTTCCTTCACCGAAAGGTCAAGCTCATTGTAGGATTCGAACCCGCGACCTTCGTCACGGAATCCGACTGAGATATCATCGCTGTGTGTTTACCACCCTCGGCCACAACGTCACTGACAACAGTGACACTGTGATCTAACACAGAATGTGTTTTTCTGTTGCCACTATAACAACAAATATTGAAAATAAAATAAAGTTAAAAATTAAGTCCCCATACAATAAACTTTTATTTTTGATCGATCTTAAAATAGCTACGTATGTTTTTAACCATTAATAATAAAATTGAATTTGAATCTATAACAAAAATTAATCCATTAATAAAATATTTATTTATTAATGGTTTAATTCAACTTCTTTTTGGTATAGGTACCAGAGAACTGGTTTTATGGTGCAAATTCTGTTTAATTTCAATATAACCGGTTTAAAATTTGTCGCGTATGCATACATGGTATACAATAGACAGCCACTTGCATATTTATAATAATAAAGAACACAATTTATTCTGAGACATTTCTTCTATACACAGTGTGCACTAAAACTATTTAATGAGAGAACTCGCTCAAGATAACTGTAAATTACACGCATGCGAGCTTAGTCGCGATCAAAGCTAATTTAATTGCATTCCGCGTTATATCAGCTAGCTAGTCCCACTCTAATCCTGGCCTGAACCTCTACAAACAAACTTTCATCGAGTCTAGACACCATTCATCTTGAATTATTCAAGCTGCCTCTCCGCAAATAAGGATAGTAAAGCTGGGGTCCTCTCGGTAACGTGTTATCGGTGGAGAAATTCGTCACAAATTCTTAATATTACATTTTAAATTGACTATTTAAATACACTACTTACCTACTATGAAAACCTAGTATGTACACACGGCCACAGATCAAGCTACACATTTTTGTTGCAAAATAGCGCCTATTACAACCGCATAAGGTGCCGCAGTGTGTAGCTTGATCTGAGGCCGTGTGTACCACAAATCACGAGGCTCTTATCCCGCTAGGGTGATTTATACATTGTTCCTTATTTAAAAGAATAATATCTTATGACCATTTTTAACACTTGGGAATCTGATACCAAACTAATCCAAAGCTTTTCAAAAATTATTTTGCTGTATAAATTATAAATAATCCAATGGCAATTATTTCAGTTTTACCAAATATTCCAGTTTTTTTATTATAATTTCATACAAGTTTCATACATATTGTCTGCCCGCGGTTTTACCTGTCTGAGAGAAAAGCGAACAGACAGCGCAAGCGACTTCATTTCATACTATGTAAAGATGCTTGCTAGGCATCCTAGCTACTTCCGCCCCGCGGTTTCACCCGCGTTCCAGTGGGATTTTATGTTTTCCCGGGATAAATAGTAGCCTATTTATATTCCATCCATATGATCTATCTATGAGCCAAGTTTTATCCAAATCTGTTCGGTAGTGTTTACGTGAAAGAGTAACAAACATTCATACTAAATTGAAATCCGTCCATCCGTTCAGGAAGTACGATACCACAGACAGACACACACACACAGACAGCCATGTCAAACTTAAAACACCCCGTCGTTGTTGCGTTGGGGGTTAAAAAGGATCGGATACAAAAGAAGTACTAACATTCCGAATTCCGCATTCCGCAAAATACATGACCGCAGAGCGTTGTAAACATAGTTGTTCTCGCGAATTGTGTATTTTACACACAATAGTGTTTTATTGCCCAAACGAGTTGCCCCAGGAGTAGCCACTATCAGCTGACGTGCGATGAAGTATTTATGGCGCCAGTTAAATTGGAAGACCTAGGTTTACAACGTTTTGTACTCGTGGTAACGATTATTTGATACTCCTATGAGAATTAATGCTCAGAGTTCTTGAAATTAATCTGGGAAATGGTATACTTTTTAGGAATCTATTGCAATTTTTTAGGGTTCCGTGCTGAAAAGAAAAATAAAACAGAACGGAACTCGGTTTCAGTACTATAGCCTAGTACCCGTACTGGAGTTGCTGTCCATTTCTGACGTCACACAACACAATGATTACTATATTTATATTGTTATTTATTTGATTGTGTTTCCTTAATTGTCTTTTGTATATTGTAATTGTGTTGTGTGTAGTAGAATAAATGTTTTTCTTTCTTTTTCTTTGGTTTGTCAAGAACCATTTTCTAAGGGAAAACTGAGATCCAGTTTTAACCGAAAATTCAACCGCAAAGTTATATCCCATTGATTAAAGGAAGTAACACTCAGTTAATTTTTGAGTGATAATGTGGCAGGTGGCAAGCACATAAAGCTAGACCCGAACTGGCTCTCAACTATAGAACTCAAGTGTAGATGCTGATAGCGACAGATTTATGTACGGAGAATATTTGCCAGCCATTCTAGTACCACAAAATATACTACCACCGTACTACTTTTTAAATTATTTACTATCTTGTAAAAATCATCATCTATATCTATCACTTTACCTACTTTTTGTAATTGTTCAAATGTTATAAGTTAAGGGGGAAGACACTGTAGCCTGTAACACAGTTATTTTATAACTAGTACAGGCGACAGGGCTTCAATGTTCTTGTGTAACCTTTTTATTTTTGTGAACAATAAACTTACTATTATTAACCGTACCATCCTCACAATGTATTTTTTCTCAAATAGACACTTGACCTTAGCCGCGGCGTCTGACCTCTTTAAGTTAGTGTAAACAAACAGTCACTTTCTCATTAGTTGAGCCCTTATAAGATAAGTACTCTATTCCCCACTCAGCTATTCTAATTCGGGCACTTAATGCTAATCTTCTTGGTCGTTCGACCATCGTGGACGGGCGCGTCGCATAACGCTTCGCTTAGAACTTGCTAACTCCATTGATTATCGCCACATAGATGCCTTACTAGCAGTTTTGTAAAACCGTATATTAGTTCACCCGGTATTATCTTTCCCTCCAAATTAACTTCAGGTTTTTAAAGGCTGAGTGTTACATCAGTCAGTAAACGAAGAAGAGTTGATGTTTACTTACCCTGGTATTGTTTCTTTCCGCCTTGAGCTCTGAAATCTCCTCCTCTCTCTCTAACAGCTGTTCCCGTGCTTGGTTGAGCTCCTTTGTGAGGGTTGCAAATTCCTGAAAACAAAAAAATTACAATATATTAGATTTGGTTTTTTGCAAAAGCAATCTTTCATAGCTTATTTCAGACCAGCATTGTTGCTCCCTTAATTTATTCTTAAATTAACCTGTTGTACAATAGAAAATTAAATCTAATAAACGACAATATTCAGTTTTCTCGAAGCTGAAATTGAAAAGATTCCGCTGCGGATCGCACCGCAGGTGTTCCACAGAGCGGGTTTGTCTTAAAGCCGACATCTCCAGGGATGTTGTAAAAGAGGTCGCCGCAACTGACACGAAACGAAAAAGCCCCGTCCGTTCCCTTCAATATCTCTACAGCACCGAGCTTTGTACCTTCACACGGAATTGTTTGACTACGTGAAACTGAAAATACAATGTGTCTTTGAGGTTGTGCTTTAAAGGATTTAAGTTCTGCCAAGGTTTTTGACTGGGTGTTTTAAACCAGGCTGTCTGGTTGGAACACAGTTGTTTTGGTAGACGATTGGGATTTTGCTGTTCTGATATTTAATGCTTAGAAAAAATAAGCTAGTAAAAAAAAAACTATTGAGATTTTCTTACTGGCGTTTTAAACATATACGATGTTATATCTAGATTTTCATTAAATATTACAATATCAAAATCAAGCTATTAATTGAAATATTTTCCAGTCTTGTGTACGTTAATGAGAGCAGGCGGAACAATCCGTAGTTAACGTCTAGAATAGCAATTTTCAAAAATAAACACAGATTTTTATCGTATATCGATATCGTAAAAAGTCCACAACTTAAAAGTTATTAAGTGTGGACTTTACTATTACAAGAAACTATACCTATGAAAATATCGAATTTTACCGTGAACCCATCGGAATCAGATCATAAATATCCTACATAAACTCATAATTAACAGGTGTCATGGTGTCAGAAATGCATTTTTTCAGCACTTCAGTATAAGTAGTAGAGTAGTAACACGTGATATCATCCCTTCTGTGCGCTGGGAAGCAAGCCGGATAGGTATCACTGACTGCATATTTAATAGGTTATTTTATTTATGGCAAATAGGTCATCTGCGACTTATCTCGAGGCGCTGAGCTCTAAAACGGAGCACGTAAGAGCCTACGTCACCATTAAAGTGTTGATTATTTTCACTTAGTTAAGTTAACAAGTAGTCTGTTATTCTTTCCAAGTTAAATTCCTCCCATTTACTTCATTTATCTTTCAAAGGTATTGAAAACCAAATATTTTTACAATCTTTCCATCTCCGTTTTGTGAGTTGGACGAAGGCCTTTTTGTATAGATATCAATTTACAATTAAGCACAAAAACTCACAAAAAAGTCGTATTGATTATAAATATGAAAAATATTTATTAAAATTCAGTTGAAAGATATTGAACCGTCCGAAGCTGAAATATTAAAGCCGGCACATCATGATATATAAAAGAAAGTCCGATTATTTACACCATTTATAACTCAAGAACTATGAAAATATGAAAAAAAAAAAACAATAAAAGTAGGTAGGTAGGAGTAGGTGGATAGGGGTAGGTAGGTTCCAGTTTTTACAAGATTTTATTTAACTTCACATGTTAGTATGTTTAGGTCGAAACTAGCAGGGCAATTTTAACCCACTTCCTGGTATTAACTGTCATGGTTTGAAAAGAAAAAAAAATTGTCCTTAAATTTTTTTTTATCAATTTTAACTTATTTTTTTTCTCAGAGCAGGATAACGTCTGACCCGGCTCAACTAGTTTCTTATAAAAAGCACTGAGCATTTTGTATAAACCATTTTCCCTTACGGACACATCACACCTAAACTACTTATATCTCCCTCATGCTGCATCATTTAAAACATATCTTGAGAAGGGGAATATGACATTGGAACACGGAATACCTTTTCCCGGGTTCTGAAAGCTGTGTTATCAATTGACGTGACGCGATGGGTCCATCCCTCGATGTCGTGCTCCTCGAGATATCTTGCCTAATTTATAGCCACCTTCAGACAGGATTGATTTATCGAAGCCTTGGAATTGTGTGTATTAGTAATGCTACTTGTTCTGGAATACATGGATGTTAGGGTACTTGGGTTGGTGATTGATGGACGGTCAAGATTTGTAGCTACTTTTTCTTAATTTTTAGGCGCAGAAAACTATAGAAAACAGCAGGCAAAAAACGGGATTGAACATTAAAAAGCATTAACACTCTAAGAACAGGGTGCAAAATGCACTGCCAACTATTCCAATCACGTGTCAGGAGGCATACAATTAATTTGCACGCAATATTGTCATCATCCTGGTATTTACCAGAGTACTGTCGTGTGTAGTATACAGGGGGTTCGCATATCAATTTCAAAGTGATATTGGATCGTTTGACTCTTGACTCTGACAAATATGTGAGGACGTGAATGTTAATGGTATTGAGCAGTTTCGATCATTATGTCGAGGACATGAATCTGGATGCGTTGAATAGGGATGCTGACTATAAAAATATTATTACCAAAAAATATTGGACATATTTTTTCTTTAGTTCCGACAGTAAATAAATAGGTCAAATGCGAGTTAAACTCGCGTGGAGGGTTCCGTCCATGTTTAACTAAGTTCCATAAATATTTTTAAATCTGACCCAAATTTGTTAATGGTTACCTATAAAACAGTTTTTTTTTTTGGAAATCGTTTTTTCTAAAAATGAAACCTAGCTACATCGATTTATCACCCCCGGAACCCCCTGCTTACCAAATTTAATGAAAATCGTTGGAGCCGTTTCCGAGATTCAGATTATATATATATATCCATGAATTGCAGGTTTAAAGGTATTAGATAGACTTCTTATAGATTTTCCTGTAATCTATAGGTATAGAACTATTATCTGTTTTTTTTTTCAAAATGTTTGGCCCAGTAGTTTCGGAGATAAGGGGGGGAATGGTCAATTTTCGCCAATTTTTCGCAAATTTTCTTAAATAATTTCAAAACTACTTATATTAAAATTCTAAAAAAAAATTATTTGAGATCCTCACAACAAGCCCTTTCATTTGATATGTTACACAATATTGTCTACAAATTATTATTTTTTAAATTTCTAATTTACCCCCATATTCTAAATTAGCCCCCATGTTTGAAATTCATTTATTTACGTAACACATCCATGTTTGGATCACCGACAGACAGACAGACGGACAGACGCACGAGTGATCCTATAAGGGTTCCGTTTTTTTTTTCGGAAAAACAATAACAACCCTAAACAATAACGATACAGTGCGTTAAACTTTGCGTGAAGTCACGTCTTAGTACACTTTCTACAGAGAAGTGACGTCACAAGCCCCCACTCCTGAACTTTGACGGGACTTATCTTTGTAATTTTTTATTGATTTGATAAGATAAAAAACATGTATCCATAACCTAACTGACGGACTGAACAGAATTAATTATTTTTTACCCAGTCATCATTCCTTTAGATCATTCATTGTAATATAATTTTGCAGCTCGATACCCAAAGATTAGAGACGTGTCTCAAAACAAATTATAAAGAGTATTAAATTTGTATCTTAGCCTGAACACCTGTTTCATAAACAACTAGCTCCGTCAAAGTTAAATTAATGGAACCTTTGAATTGAAGCGCGTCGAACACCTTATCTCAATAAAAGCTGTAGTGAGTCAAATTTCCAATTATAAAAGTGTAATAGGATATTATCGTATAAAGTTTGAGAACTCTTAGGCAGGCGGTCCACCTGATGGTAAGTGGTTACCGTCGCCTATCGCAATTTGCAATACCAGACGTATTGCCAATGTGTTGTCGACCAATTACAATGCCACGAAGGCTAAGTACTGGCTCTCTAGTGCAGTTGCCGGAACACACCGGTAGGTGCTTGGTGACAGATTTTCAACTTTAGGGTGGTAGCCAGCCAGACGGGTAGGTACTACGAAGTACCCAACCACCGTGCTATGGTTTCCTCACAATGTTTTCCTTCACCGAAAGCTCAAGCTCATTGTAGTATTCGAACCCACGACCTTCGTCGCGGCATCCGACGTCACTCTCACTGAGCTATCATCGCCTTAATACATAATATAATAAGAGGCCATTCATATTAATCTTAATTATTATTCTTGAAGAAGACAATGAAGGAATTAAAGAGATTCATTTATCCGACAAAGGAATGCTAAGCTCAGATTAAAGCCGTAAGAAAATGATCTATGTAGGTCAAAACGCAGTAAGGAATATTGTAACTATCTTTTATTCAGATATCGATCATCACTGTGGCCTAATTCAGTTCTATTTGTGGGTTAATTCTCTAACCCCGGGGGGTCAAAGTAGCCCCATCTACCCCTCTTTGGTATCGCAGACGGTGTCATCGTCCAGGGGGTAGTTTGCGCCCCGCAGCGCTCGACAAACTGTATTGACAGTGTTGCTGCACCTTATTATGAAGTTGAAACGTTTGTTTGTTCGTATTTTGTTATATGTTTCGTTTTTATTATTTGAACTAGCTATCGTACCTGGGGTGATTTTTATTGAGATTTTCATACAAAATACCTAATTTCCAATTTCCCGGTTATTTATCCAAATAGTTGTAGCCGTTCTGAAGTGATGCGCTTACATTTGGGATTTTATAAAGTTCTTAAAAAGTCTGCAACACTTTCTTATAATGTAAAACCCAGATTTTAAATATGTATTTCTAAGATTTTCTGCCGATTAAAATTGCCAATTTTTTTCGAACGTGATATACACATACAACTCAACTCTTCGGCAAAATGTTCTTTTGATCTTATCTTCCTTGTACATGCCGCCAGCCAATCAGATTAAACCGATGTCCCCATAAAGGGTGGACGGCGACTGTGGGTGCCGATGGAATTTCATTAGAACCGCAGCGCGTACAGCACTAGGAAGCGCAGACTCCACCAATTAAAACATACACCGGTAATATTTTGCACTTTAGAGTAAAATTAAAAATAGTGGAACTTATCTGTTATTAAAAAAAATTATGCTCATCAGGCAAAGCACCAGAAAGACAATGAAAGATATAGTTTTTTTCCATATTTAATAGCTATTCTGTTATTCTTAAATTAGACGAATCTGACAAATCAGAGATCACCAAAATCGGTCAAGCTGTACTCTACAAATGGTCAAATTACTGACACTTATCTCATCTAAATCTCGAAATAGCAATAATTCTTGTGTTTGATATCATAGGTACTAATGTAAATACATATAACAGTTGCAGCAATATCGCGAAGATTCGAAAATACAGGATCCAGAAAAGGCACAAAACGATCAAAACACATCATGTTCAATTTCCTTCGGCAAACATGAGTCCAAGTAAAGCTGTTCTAATTAGCGGACAGATGAAACGGCAAGAACACACGGCCGTTCGGAGCGGTTACATGCCGAATCAATTTCCGATTGGCGACTGACGAACAAAAAAATATAAATGAAATTCTGTTCGCACGTGTGGAAATTGTATCGAATCCTATCAGTACAATAGCGGTTGAAATAATAAAAAGTATACCTTCAAAAGAGTTATCTTTTCGGATGATCAATGACATTTCTTTCAAATAAAACCCTTAGCGGCTTCTTAAAAGCGCTGTTTAATGGATTAACAACATCTTATTGAATTATCGAAACGAGGTGCCAGTTACAGAATAGAATATGGGATAATATGGGAATATGCATGATTTTTTTTATAGCATTTCTTAACAAAATATGATAATACCGTAAAAATGATGTCAAAAAGTGAAATTAAAATAAAAGTCGGCCAGAAGATATAACCATTTTAAACTACTAATTAGACAACGATTAGACAGAGATCGGACATAGTAAGTGAGGTCATATACTATGACCGCCATATAAACTCCATGATAAATTCTGTTTTGCTAGAAAGAGATGGGAATAAATCTTTATGGCTTATATCTTGGTTATTTTACCTACAGCTTCTTATATGAATGAGCTTTTATTAAAGAAAAAAAATAATATCATGCATATTCCCTATTGTAGAGAAAGGAATTCAGAGATCAGTGAAATTCTAATACGAAAATGTTAGACATATTGGTGCCGATTCTGTTGTTTACGGACTAAATAAATTTAATCTCACTATATCTCTTTCTAATAGTAAATATAAGAAAGGAATGCAAGATATCTTAGTCCTGTCAGTTTAGTCCGATCACATATTTCAACTTGAATTTAAGCGCGATCTTTATTGGTCACGACTATTTACCCGTACATTACGACGGCATGGATTAAACTGACAGCATTAAAAAAATTCTATCTTTTTTCAATAAGGTTAACATGACTTGTGTAATATTAGTTAAGTTCGTGAACAACAGAATCGGCACCATTGTATTCACTTGATTTTACTCTGTTTGTAGAGGAGAGTACCTAATGCGTCTAGAATTCCTGTTTCCGATTATTTAACGCTCAACCCAGACAGAGCAATTGGCATTCAATATGGGATTGTAGTCACAGGATAACTTCCATAGGTGATCCTGTAACTAGGAATGTGTTGGTAAAATCTGAGCAAATAAGTGATACCTTTGAGCATCCATTATCTACATATTCTAATAATAAAGCTAAAGAGTTTGTTTCTTTGAACGCGCTAATGTCTGGAGTTCCTGGTCGGATTTGAAAAATTCTTTCACTAATATAAGCTACATTATCCCTCAGGTTATGCGCTACTTTTTATCCCGGAAACGCGAGTGGAACCGCGGGGACAGCTAGTTTATAAAGCAGTCTTGTGTTTACTATCAAAGTGTTCTATAAATAGAGAACAACCAATCTCATAACCAGTATGACCATTTTCTCCTCCAGAAAATCCATATTTAAACGAAGCGTCCTTTCGAGAAATTATTATTACGAAAGCGATTAGACTCGGGAGAATTAACTTCTCACAATTTTCTGTTTAGATTTGATGGAACTTACTTCAACTTATACAAACCGAATTTTAAACTTAAACATAATTTTGATATCTCAAACAGTTCTCTAACCGTTTTCTGTTTACATGAGTTATAGATTTTATGCTCCTTTACTCGTCTAACTATTATTATCTTTTTTATTTCCATTCGAAAGTAAACAAGGAGAATGAGTTATTTGCTCTCGTGGTCGCTCCAACGCCTTCTCTGAGAGCCATTTGTAGAACAAATGTTTGGACAATATAATATGATTTGCTGTGAGTCAAGCGTGGGATCACCAGGGCGGATTTGTAATAAAGGCTTTCCGTATATTTCTTTGCTTTAAAGTTGTATTATTAGAAGAAGTAAAATGTTACAGCTCTGCGTAACAGACGCTAATCCTGACATCCAATAAAGGGATACTGGTGCCGATTCTCTTGTTTACGAACTAAATAAATGTAATCACACTATATCTCTTTCTAATAGTAAATATAAGAAAGGGACGCAAGATATTTTAGTCCGGTCAGATTAGTCCGATCACATATTTCAACGTGAATTTAAGCGCGATCTTTATTGGTCACGACTATTTACCTGTACATTACGACGGCATGGACTAAACTGACAGAATTAAAAATTTTCTATCTTTTTTCATTATGGTTAACATGAAAGAGAGGTGACTTGTCTAATATTAGTTAAGTTCGTAAACAACAGAATCAGCACCACTATCCAATTGTCTTTGAAGATGAGTTGTAGTACTACGACATTAATTATGTACTGTGATGTTCTCAGTCTGACTGAAGCACCGGAATAATTGCTTATTCGAGGACCCACCATACACGCTATGTATCACGCTATAAGATGGGTCAATAAAGAATATCATGTCCTCTAACCTAGCACGCTAACGAGCTTATGTGCAAGATACGAGAGCATGATATTCGGCGTGTTTTACAACAAAACAAATACGTATAAAACTTTCAATTCTTGTGATTTCGTTACGAATCACATTAGACCTTGGCGAAATTCTGTCAAAATATATAGAACTGCTAGCTTTCCACCCCACGATTTCACCCGTGATCCCCATTTTACCCCTTAGAGGTTAAATTTTTTAAAATATTTCTTAGCACAGATTTCTGTCTAATCCGTCTAGTGGTTTGAGCTGTGCGTTGATAGATCAGACTGTCAGTCATGTTTTCCTTATTTAGCAGATTTCCGCCATGTTTTACGGCAAATATCTTATGCGACATTGACGTAAAAAACGCGAGAATCGGGTCCCAGAGGTTTCCCTTTCAACGTAAAAATACGTTACATACACGCATTCACGGGATTAAAAGTTATTTCAGGCGGCAATACAGGGAATATTTTGTGTCCCATCCATATGTATGTATGAATGGACGGTAATTTAAAGCATTTCTATGTAACAGTTTTTTTTTCATGTGGCCGATGATGGTTTACACACAAAACCTAGAAAGGAACTGGCTCTCAAGTGCAGCTGTCGGAACACACCGAAAGGTGCTTGGCGACAGATTTTCAACTTGAGGATGGTAGTCAGCCAGGCTACAAAGTACCCTACCACCGTGCTATGGTTTCCTCATTCCTATTGTTTTAGCAATTTCATCTTTCCACCGGTTTCGAAGACTTACCTGCAAGAGAGTGGTGTGAACGCGGCACGTGCAGACGGCTCCGTTCTTGCGCGCGCAGGTCATGCCAAGCCACGCGCACGCGCCGCCGCCTCGCCTCATCGCGCGCGGTCATCCCTCGCGCCTTCACGTGCACGTGCAACGCGCGACCAACACTACTCTCACTATCACTCCAGTTTCTCTTATATTCATAACTAAGTCATTGTTCGTAGGTATAACATTGAAATTAATCCAAGAAATTGTTTCTTTAATTAAAATATTGGGCGGTAGCAGTAAATATAAGTAAATTTTACCTTTGTAGTTACAAGTTTTACTCATTATACACAAGTACTAATAATAAAGCTGAAGAGTTTGTTTGTTTGTTTGAACGCGCTAATCTCCGGAGTTACTGGTTCGATTTGGATTTATTTTTAACTAATAGGAAGCTGCATTATGTCCGAAGGTTAATAGGCTACTTTTTATACCGGGAACGAGAGCGAATCCGCGGGGGACAACTAGTACTGAATATGAATGCTGCTGATCGTTCCTAAAGAACAATGTAGGTACATCGTTTTAATAATTTCTCAAAGAAAAACAGTATATGTACAGAATACAATCAACATTGGTTTTATTCAATTGGTATAAGCGGACGCAAATAAGGGCCAGCCGCCGGGTTCCACTCCGAACCCTGTTAATGTTTCATCGGAGTATGTGCCAACTGAATAACTAGGTGATGAGGTTTGGCAACACTGACAGCGTACAACACGAGAATTTACCGATATACTATGTGTATTATTAATATTCAGTCAACTTTATATACAATTATTTACAACAAATATACAAAATACAATCTTCTATACTAATAATAAAGCTGAAGAGTTTGTTTGTTTGAACGCGCTAATCTCTTGTGTTACTGGTCCGATTTGAAAAATTATTTCACTATAGGTTTTTTTTTTTTTTATACTACTAAGGTAGCAAGCAAGCATACGGCCCACCTGATGGTAAGTGGTTACCGTCGCCTATCGCCATTTGCAATACCAGAGATATTGCCAATGTGTTGCTGACCTGTTACTCGGTATTGTAATACCGAGAAGGCAAACTGGCTCTCAAGTACAATTGCCGGAACACACCGGTAGGTGCTTGGCGACAAATTTTCAACTTGAGGGTGGTAGCCAGCCAGACGAGTACTACAAAGTACCCTACCACCGTGCTATGGTTTCCTCACGATGTTTTCCTTCACCGAAAGCTCAAGCTAACTGTAGGATTCGAACCCACGACCTTCGTCGCGGCATCCGACGTCGACCACTGAGCTATCATCGCCTTAACTCAGGAACACGAGTGAAGCCGCGGGGAACAGCTAGTCTACATATAAAAAATATCCTCGAGGCGGCCGCTACTGACGATCAACGGCAAAATGCATCAAATACTATGTTAGTTCTGGCATTGTTCGCTAATGACAGGTTTGATATTAAAAAAAAAAACGATCTTTTACATAACTTTATGTACTTGACTAACTGAAATATCAAAGCACAGCCCAAAAAGCCGATCTTAGAGACATGAAATTAGGATGATGTGTTCCTTGTGAAGTGGTGGCATTCACTAAGAAATATTTTTCGAAAATCCACCCCTAAATGGGTAAAATAAGTGAAAGGCGGGTGAAACCGTAAGAAGGAAAGCTAGTAAAACGTAAATGGGAATTAGCAAACTTCAAAGTATCTCATATAGCTAATAGATTTCGTACACTTCACTTCCGATTTACACAATAAATAATAATAATTCAGTATTGCGCCATTCAACGTTCAACAAGATCATTTTCGCCGTTCATTTTTTAACACATGAGTAATGTTGTAGGCGCACTCTTTTCGAGAACGATCGATTTTAAGAAGTTTGCCGATGCTTCATCTAAGTTGTGTCATACTATAACAGCTTTAATGAGACGTCACGAAATATTAGCTACTCAAAGTTCTCTAGTTCATTAATTTTCATCATAACATATAGGTACGGTAATTTTGTAATTATTAGCAACACGAGCTTATGATGTAAAACTAAAATAGTTCAAGGTAGATTACTGAAAACTACGATAACAATGATCCTATAATACACCATAAGCCATATCTCACCGCTGTTACTGACACCTTACCACCATAGCGGGGCAACGGTTCCGGAATGGGCTCGTAAACCACGTCAATTACTACACGGAACTCCTACGGGACCGGCCGGCAGACCCTCGCCTGACGACCGGCAAGCGAGGAAAATCTTCAAGAAATGTTAAATGCGAAATCTTGTCCAGATTTTTGTTTTATCATGTTTGTTTGGGAGGTTTTTCTTGTGCAATTGATTCGTTTGAAGACGTGAGAAGTTTTATAAATAATGTTTATAGAAGTAGATGTAGTAGAACAATAGGAGTTCTCGTTAGCAAAGAAAGATTTGAGCATGGACATTCTTCAAAAAGCGTTACCAGAGCCAACGCAAGAAATTCCAAACCCAATATATTTTCTATCAAAACCATGTCGATATAAAAATCCGTACGAAGGAAGCAGAACATATTACATATCGATTGAAAAGTTATGAAACTACTTTCAGATTTTCTAACTCAAAGGCGACCACAGGCGAAAAGCCGAACTGTTTCGGACATTCCGACAATTCTATGAGTACCTGAGAGAATATCAGTTTTCTCACTTCCACCAACGCAATATTGCCAACGAGTGAATAGATGTAATATTGGAGTCGATTGCATCAATGACTATGACATGCTTTGATGTGGTTTGTGCTTTAAGACTGTTATGTCAACTCCAAGATCGTGCAATGTGAAAAAAAAATTGCAAAGAAATTTCTAAAAGGCTTATTGCGTATGAAAAGAAAAGTAAAACCAACATACTATTTAATAAAGGCGAAATTTCAGTTCGCTGTGGTGAGAACATAAGGTTTAATTCACTGCTCGACCAAACTTATGTCGAAAACTACTTAAATTCCGAAACTGTGAAGCATCGCGACATTTAAAGGTTGTTTGTTACCATTTGGATGGGCTTTTGCAGAATTCCTACGAAACCATGAAACTAAGGACTTTTGCGGCTTTTAGTCCGACTGATACGTAGGCAGAAATAATCCACGAAATAAATTTATCCGTTAACATAAATACCTACCATAGATTGTGACAAAAAATTAATTTTCCGTTTTTCAAACTGTTGCAATCTCTCTTTCCTTAAAAACCTTATTATCGCCAAATCGGTCCAACTGTTCTTAAGTGATGCTCTTACCAAGGAACAGCATTAAATATTATTTATACATACAGATAAGCATTACTACTTTAAAAGTTTACATATACATCGAATGCCTAAAATTGTCAGTCAGACTCAACCAACTAAGAAGACAACATCCAAACTGCACACAGCTTTAATATTCATTGTCAGCCTGTCTGTTTCTAGCTTTGTGGTTCTGTGTGAGCACTGAGCAGTGCAAGCAGGTTTCATATTCGTGTTGTGTAAGCAACTTCTGACATGTAGAATTTAACATAATAAATATCCAACGGATAAATGATCATTCTTACTAATATTATAAATGTGAAAGTGTGTTCGTTGATTTATCCATCTTCGCAGCAATAAGGCAACAGATCGATGTGAAAATTAAGGGTAAACGTTCGGTTGGAGCGCGAAATTCAAATTTTATCACGTTTTTTGCAAATTGCAGCTAAGTTATAGGTCGTAAGTCATCAACATGTTATTTCCGGGAAGAATGGTAGTAAATTTACTGATTAATAACAAAAGATATCATCAACATATTCCTCCAAGGTATATTACTGACATATACGACTATTTCATGAAAATGTTACTAATATACCTTGGAAGAATATGTTGATGATTTCTTTTGTTATTAATCAGTAAATATACTTCCATTCTTCTCGCAAATAACATTTTGATAACATACGACCTATAACTGAGCTGCAATTAGCAAAAAAACGTGATAACATTTGAATTTCGCGCTCCAACCGACGCCTCCACCTTAAAGAAATAATAAAGTAGGTAAGGTATATCGACAAAACTAACCGAATATTGTTGGTTATAAAACGACAGAAGATGTTTCAATGCTATCTGGAAAAGCATCGCCCAACTTTTACGGAATCATTTAGGGCTGTTAAAGCAATAAATTAAAAGGTCATAACAATAAACATCGACGCCTTGCTATGACCTCGTTAACGCGGGTTATATATGCTTTTTCGATGGTTTATCAATAGAGTCCTGAGTATATTTAGCTTTTCGTTCCCTACAGTTGGGAAAGTATTTTTTCTTTCATCGTTCTATCCGGTAAGGAGTTCTGTGTGAATTCACAAATATATTCTTTAGAAAGTTATTTCGTAAGTTACCCTGCTTCTTATAGGGGAAAACTAAAGGAAAAATCTTTTCTCAAATATTTCCGAGTATTGTTTTAAGTCACACTATTTTCAATTTCGTTGAAACCGACAGCAGTCGCTATAACTACATTACAAATAAAAATAGGGAATGATACTGGACGTGATTTCAAATTCTCGCTATATTTATGAAGGACTCGTAAACATGGATCAATTGAATTAAATAATCGTAATTTCTTGTTTTATTTTAGGCATAAATAAAATTCACATAGCCACATTTGTACAAAACATTGAGGTAGCAGCTAAACACCATAACTATAAAGCTACTTTCTAAATATCGTGATAAAAATCAATTTATCGCCACTAGCTCATTTAATAGCTTCAGACCCATTACATAATATTGAAACAGTACTTCACGACTTGGAAGCTAGAAATTTACAAGTGTTTGCTCGAGACGATGCTTTTAAATGTAATTTGAGACACCTATTCAAGCTCCTCAGTGGAGTGTCTGGAGTGTGGCTCTAGCGGCCGAGAGATGGATGTAATGAATGATCGTTTTTACACTCCACTTATTTTACGTGTCGATATTGTCTTGTGAGGTACAGAACGTACTCGGTTACAGAATATGATTGAGGAGTACGTAGATTTTTTTATTCAAATAGACCTTCACAGGCACATAGGAATTGCCATTCTAATGCACGGTTTGAAAGGTTGATTTTGCTGAGAAGAGAAAGATTGACAAAAGCAAACATAATGATAGGTATATCATATCTATATTTTTGACCTATAGCTAATCTTTTAGGGGTCACAAGAGAAGACAAGTTATTTCTTTTATCGAGCAAGTATTAAACATGCAAATGCTGTTTTTTGATCTTTTAAAGGTGGTCTCATAATATGTTTTTTATCACGTCATACGAAACAAACAATTCTGCTATAAAACTATTCCAATTTGTCTACAATTTTGTATGACTGAACATACGAAGGCGATAAACACAAGACTGACCGGGATAAACTCAGACATTCAAGTATTCCTGTATTTCAGCCGAGTAGTAGTAAATACACTCGGTCCATTGCACTGCGACCTCTACATTGTTCAATGCACTACACAACTGCTTGTTTTTATATCCAAATAGCCATACATGTTATACCACTGTTAGATCAAGTCTCAAATTTACTTTCCTCAGGCTTGTGGAGAGACGATCGTCTTTTTATGTATTGGTATATACTCGTCTGACTCGACTCGTCTGCAAGCATCTCACATTAAAAAATACCAGGTGATTATAAGTATGTAAGAGACTTTTTTAAAGCTAATTTCTCAAGTGCTCTTGCTCATAAAGGGTGATGTGACTTGCCTAAAGTATATTTACTCCTGTTCTCGTAGCTTCACCGGACAATCCGTTTTAGTTTCTAGCTTTTTGTTGTCCTTAGCTAATGTGAGGAGGTAAGTCGAGTATTGTTTTTGTATTCCGTTCTACGTTTGTTTTTGGTGACAACACAATGTATCTTGCTTCCCAGATCTTTGTAGTTCCTGTAGTTGAAAAAGTAATAGATTGAGATTGAACAGCTACATTTGTTGATGTTATAGCATCGGCCATTGAAGTTATAGCATTTATTCTGTTTAGGCCCTAATAAGGAAATTATGAACGTCACAAGTTACCATTGACTCTACCACTGGTTCGGAAAAAAATGGGAAGCGTCAATTAATCAAGTTGAGAATATACGGCAAATATAAAAGACTATCTTTACAAAATTCACAC
The DNA here is from genome assembly GCA_963555595.1 of Tethea ocularis. NCBI lineage: Eukaryota > Metazoa > Arthropoda > Insecta > Lepidoptera > Drepanidae > Tethea > Tethea ocularis. The sequence goes on from OY741968.1 coordinate 817,490, forward strand.
TTGTATTGTAAGATACATTCCATATCACTTAGATTATAGCATTTTATATTGCACAATATTGCTTGATCATGTCTTGTGCAGGGCAATATCTGAAAACAAGTCCAGCATGTCACGCTTGGCTGTTTGCACAATTTTTCCATGTAATTGCCTTCGAGCCATCGGCTCATTAGGGCTCACGCGACTGCACTCTGCGCGGCTAATGCCTGTCGATTTTTTTTATTATTTCTCGTATCATTCTACCGATTCTTGAATAGGTCCGTCCTTAGATCAATCACTAGCCATATTTTCACAACCAATCTTAGGAGTTCCTATCAGTTTTTATTCTGTCTTTTCCAGTTCTCGGCTCTCTGTAAGGGACTCTGAATATTATTTTTAAAGTACCTACATACTTTGCTAGGCTATATACTTGATTGCAAATCTGCATCTTTTTGATTTGGAACATAGTGTGTTTTAATTTGTATAAAAAATCATACTACGTCATCTCCTTCCATCTTGATCATTAAGCCACACTACTGTATGATCTAAAACTCATTCTATTATAACGAATAAACTAAATGTGAACTCCATGACTAGCCGAAACTGAGGTCAACTCAGTAATGAACACGAAGATGAATAATGTACGAGATATTCAGGATAAGGGTCCAGGAGCCCTTACAATCGTAAATCCTGGTATACAACCTCACTATGATGTTTAGTATTATGATTTTGAACTTTATATTAACGAGCTCAAATCATAATTTGCTAGGTAACTAAATAAATAAGAATGAGCGCGCATAGAAACTAGACGGCGTTCAACGCGTAACTTTCAATCAAATGGAATTTTATGTGATCCCATGAGAACTAAAAAGCCGCACGCGAAACCACCGATTTCAGCTACAAAAGGGTACAAATATAAGTAAATCCGCAAAACGGAAATGTTTCATAACACATAAAACGTTACTAACATAAATAAGTATGGATGTGTGCACGTACGTTACAAAAAATATGCCTGAAATGATGGACCTTCGCATCACGTTGGAGCCATAAAAACGGTTGAAGTATTTCATATGTCAAGTGACGTTGGTAACGTGGATGCGTGTTCAACCAGCACGTAAGTATACCTATATAAAAGGTGTTCTTACCTAGGCTATTTGACTTTATTAAAAAAATATTTTTTAATTTCATATTTATAGACTTGCGCTGTCTCAACGTACCTTTACAATGAAATATGTTTTTTTAATTGCGGTTTTTAAATCTAACGTTACAAGAAAGGAACAGTAACTGCCTTTTACTCACATTAAAGCAAAGTTTTTATCGTTATATTTATTAAAAAAATATTTTCGTGAATCTTCGAGTAGTTTTGAGTCTCAAAAATACCAAGCTGGTTTACGGTCACTCATTTGACATAAATAACGAACATTGCGCTTTATCTGGACGTGCAAGCCACAGAGCAAAAAGTACTAGAAAAACCTCTGACAGTTGCTATCTCCCCAAACGTGACACATCTCTTATCAGGGATTAAAAGGCAAGCAAGAGCTGAACAAATTTTTGGTAAGACAGAAATTGCACGTAGAATGCTCGGAGCCTATCTTGTGGACAATAAAATTTTACAACAATTTGACAAGTTATGGTGTGTTACTTCTTCACTGCCATCTTGTTATCTCATCAAATGGTCACCATTCCAGGTTACTCGTATTTCATCTTCACTCTAGTTTTGCTCAACGCTCACTCAACTTCAGGTAAACAATGGTACTACATGTTTAAAAATACTTGTAATACCTTGCCGAGTCTCTCTTCTGGAGTCTTCTCAGTTTAAGTGCAATCCAAATCGGTGGTAAATTGTTAAAGTTTACCACTGAGAGATTATCACAGCCTAAACTGAATAAAAGGGTCAGATTTAGCATCTATATATGGATAGAGCTGAAAGTTTTGTAAGGACTTGTACAGTTTAACCTCAAGCATGATTAATATGATTGCAGAGTAGATTGCAATTCCTTTGATAGGAGCTGTCTGGCTCTAATAGTGTCTGCGCTGTTGTTAATTATTTATTCGATGCACTTTTGTAGCGATGAAGTCGTCTGGTGCAATTTTCTGTTGCTAGAAGACATCTTATTAAGTGTCGACCACATTTTCAAAGAAATCTATTGCTTGTACAAATTGGCATATTTCGTTGTACCATAAGCCCGGTAATGTCTTAGACGGTTGCAGCACCAGGAGTATACACTCACGCGATACAGACCCTTCCCAAAAAACCCTGGCTTTTCACGCGCAGGAAATCACTTTTAAGTTATTTGGCTTCGGTGTTCTGTAAATGAAGCTACTTCTTCTGTAGAGCTGTCATTTGTTTGAGCGAAAGAACACCGTGCTCTATATCTTCACATGGGCAATGGGATGATAAGACCGAGGATGAAGCAACTCCAGGTTGCATACGCTCCAAGTGTAGTTCTGCGTGATGTGATGACTTGCCAAAAGTTAGTTCAGCTCTTGCTTGGCTTTTAATCCCTGATAAGGGATGTGTCACTACATTTGGGGGATAGGAAGTGTCAGTGGTTTTTCTAGTACTTTTTGCTCCGTGTCTTGGACGTCCAGATAAAGGTTAGCTAAACTTTAAGTCCGCGGATTAAAGGAGTCAGGAAATTTTCAACTTTCCCATATATATCTGTACGTAACGTATAATCTTCGTCGTACAAATAAGATAATTTTACAATAACATTTTGTGGATAGTCCGTTACTCAATTGATAAACAATGGCTCGCATCGCATGACATGATACATATAGTGATGCCTCGTTGAATTTGCTTCTAATTGTCATAACTATACACTGTCTGAGTGCGCTATTGTATTAGCTGATCCATCCTGCTATTTAATTGGTTACATGTAATATGAACCACGTATTTGATATTCAGTAGTGTCGGTCGAGGCAGCATTGTTAAAGACATCATTGGGAATAATGGGGTATGAAGATTTTATGGTTCTGACTTAGAACTTAGTGATATTGTACTCATTAAGAATATTAGTGATGAAGTAAAATTAAAATTGAAAAATGTAAGAAAATGAAAGCTTAAGTAAAAAAAAAACTTATTTTCTCAACGTGGTCAGTGATGATGTGGCTTACCGATGGTGGTAAGCACACAAAGCCTAGAAGGGAACTAGCTCTCATAACCCACAGACAACCAATGAAAAAAGTGCAGCGTATCATCGCGACACAACCAACACCACGCAAGAAGAAACGTTTGATCTAAGTCAATTTACTTACTTACATATTTAATTTACGCTTCACAGATAGATTTATGCTCATCATTGTGGCAAATAAACCCTTGAAACCAACTTGCGTTCATTTGGTTAAGCTAATCTGCCCACGTAAAGAGTTACGGAGCCAATTGTAAAGGTCCCCTATTCAATTCTGAAGTTATTTGGCAGGTGTCACGTTCACTAGTTTCACACATAGTTTTCGCCCCACTTAAAGTTTTGCCCAAAACTTTCCAACATAGTGTTTGTTGTATAAATGTTCAATGGAAGATGGTTTGACTATTTATTATAATAGAGATATACGGGAATAGGGTCCGTCAGTTAGGTTATCAAAAAATATTGGATACAGCAGTGGCTGCATGCAAAAGCACTCATGCACCGGCATTAGTTATGAATGCATGCAGACTGGTGACGATTATTGGCATTGATTTTACATAGTCTATTCTGAAATATAATAAAAACTTCAAATATTAATATAGTTGGTATTTTATGAAATACTGAAACATGCTGTCGTCCGCGGTTTCATCCGCGTTCCCGGTTTAAAAAGTAACTAATTTTGTAAAAAATCTTAGTTAAAGTCCTTCGTAGGCACGGCATTGAGACTAGAATGTAAATATTTAAATGTAATTAATCATCATGTCAGCCGAAAGACTTCCACCCGATGCTGGACAATGGCCTCCTCGAAGTATCTCCACGATACCTGGTCTTATCGAACAGTTAATTCCTACAAAAGTATGAAGACATCGACTAACAACAAGCTGTAGAAAGGAAACATGCAACAATATCCATGAAAAAAATGCGACGAAGAACGCGATAAAAGCTGATTAACTGCACGAAACGGATCGTAATGACGCGGGTTCAATGCCTGTGCAGGAGTCACGTTTTCATCAACATTTTTTTTTTTTTTTTTTCTCTAGAAAAACCATGATCACACTAAACTTGCAATAAAGCAATGATAGCTCAGTAACGTCGCGTGGGTCGCGGGTTCGAATCCTACAATGAGCATAAGCTTTCGGTGAAGGAAAACACTGTAAAAAAACATAGCTCGGTGGAAAGATACTTTATTACAGCCTGGCTGGCTGCCAGCTTCTGACAACAGCTGCACTTGAGAGCCAGTTTCCTTCTAGGCTTTATGCTTTATCACCGGCCACATGATCACTGACCATGGTGAGAGGTCAAACACTGGCCAATAAATTGTAAAAGTTTATTTGATATAAATATTTGTTCATGTAAATAATGCAATATGCTGTTGAACGTATGAATAAATGAGTTTGTATTGTATAAAAATGATAAAATATTTATGGAACGATTATTAAAATATATACGGGCGTCTGTTTGTACAGTAAGCGTCAAAGGCAGATGTTCTCTTTAATACTCTGACATAATCAATCGACATTATAAATTACGTAATAACAAACAAACAAGCTGAAAAGATACAAAATTAAATAAAACCGGATAAGTGCGAGACTGACTCGCGCACCGAGGGTTCTGTAATTTCCTATGTTACTCTAAATACCATAGACTTCTTACAGGGTTTCCTGTCTTTACACTACATTCTGTTTTTTTTTCAAAATTTTTGGTCCATTAGTTTCGGAGATAAGGGGGGAATGTTAAATTTTCGCCTATTTTCTCATCAAATCTGTTTATTTTAATTTTATAAAATTAATATATTTGAGGCCCTCAACGAGCCCTTTTATACAGAATATAGTTTGCAAAACTTTTTTTAAATTTTCTAATTTACCCCCCAAAAGTAGCCCCCATGTCTGAAATTAATTTATTTACGTTACACGTTTGGTACACATTGAAAATTGGTACACATATGTATGTGTACCAAATTTCAACTCAATCCAGTCCAGTATTTTCGAACTGACAGACACACGAGTGATCCTATACGGATCCCGTTTTTTCTTTAGAGTTTCGGAACCCTAAAAACATCGAAGAAGAAGACGTTTTGTTAATTGTAGAAGAAACACCTTTTTAACAAACAGTAATGATGGACTTGCAGTCATCTCTACAACTTTACTTCGCTTAATTCTTACCGTCTGGTCGCATCAAAGCATTCACGGTAGAAACTAGCGCACGCGACATGAAACTTTTAATTCAATTTAGATTCGCGACCCCGACTTAAAGCCTCGCTCGCAGCTTTGTGTAGGTTTATATTTTTCACTTTAACATTTTATTTGTAAACGTCGGGCGTCGCTAATGACGCTGAAAAGTACCCCAGCATACTTATTACATTACTAGCTTCCCCCGAGGTTTCACCCGCTTTCCCGAGGGACGAAAAATAGCCTATGTGTCAGTCCAGGGTATATCTAAATTTCATCAAAATTGATCCACCTGTTTGAGCGTGAAGAAGACCACAAAGCTTCGCAATTATAATAATAGTAGTAGCAATTAGGATACTTTTAGAAAATAGGCGAAAATTTACCATTCCCCCCTTATCTTTGAAACTAATGGGCTAATTTAAAAAAAAAAATACAGAAAATACTTCTTTTTTATAGATTACAGGTAAACCTATAAGAAGTGGTATTAAGAGTAACACAGGAAAGAACGGAACCCTCGGTACGCGAGTCAGCCTCGCACTTGTCCGGTTTTTTTATGATTAAAATATGTTTTCAACATATGAATTATGCAGTATCTTCGCAGAAGGAAATGATGAAACATTTTCTTGCGTCTGTAACATCTCCTTACCTACTTATTTAGGTTGCATGTTTTTTTTCAAAATCAAAATCGAAAACTCATTTATTCAGTTTAGGCCCTAATAAGGCACTTATGAACGTCAACAGTTACAATTTTTTGACTCTACTACCGGTTCGGAATACACTTGAACTGAGAAGACTCCGGCAAGAAACTCAGCAAGGCTTCTTTTTTTTTAATTTATGTAATTTATGATTTTTTGTTCACGCATAACTTTTTTGTTTATGAACCGATTGTAATAATTCTTTTTACGTTGGATTCTGTATAGCTCCAAGGTGGTCCCTAATTTTAGTCTTTGAAGGAGGTTATACTTTTTTTGTTAAAAAATGATTACAGTCAAACAAAACACGAGAGAAAAATAGAAATGTCCCTTATCAACGTTCGTCACCCCTGACCTGAATGACAATGCCACAACTTAAAAAAAAGAAAAGGTAAGTGATTAAAATTAGTTACTAACAGAATCATTAAACTATTTCCAACAATAGCAAGGAATAAAAACTAGTTACTTAAGAACTATGAAGATAAGGAACTTATTGAAGAAACTTTTCACCGTCACCATTATTTCACATAGAGTGACTTTGAAATCGCTAAAACTTGCGCCATTAGTGTTATGAAATGAATATTATACAAAGTTTCTATAATAGAAAGTTTTCTTTCTTTTAGACATTGACACTGAAGATTCAAAATTCCAAATTGGAGCACAACTATTTTATAATGTTATGCTCCAATTTGGAATTTTGAAAATGAAAAGAAAGTAAGAAAAAGTATTTACACCATACAATAAAAACAAACATAAATAAAAATAAATTTAGAGATATATTTTAATTTAACAAATCCATTTTATTGAATAATACTGTTGTGCGGGGCCAAAAGCACACATTGCTTGTTCTATAAAACGAGTAGATAAACTCAGTAATGGTAGCGAGGCAAATACACAAATAAACTGACTGAAAAAAGCACAAAAATAAATCGAATCCAAAAAAGCTTGGACACTGGTGGACTTCGAATGGCTTGAATGTGATGGCGTGAGCTTTTGTGAATTGTGCCCACCTGCATTCGAGAGCCCAGTTTCATTCTAGACTTTGTGTGGTTGATCACCTTCAATCAAATCACCGCGGTGAACAAAACAGCAAAGAAACTAACACACTGACAAAACTAGAAGCGAACTTTCGTTCTGTATTCTCATTAAGACCTATTCGTATTCCACAAGCTGCTCGGCTTAATTGATTTAACAGAAACAACTAAATTCTGCACTGAAACCAGTTCTCGAGAGAGCACGAGATGTAGGTGAACTTTGCAGTTCCAAAGTTGGATGCATGCAGCGTCATGGTGTGCGTGCATCCAGAGAACATGCGGGGGCTAGTGCTAGAGCGAACGCGGGTGCCATGGCTAGGCTAGGCACGAGCTAGTGGTAGAGATAAACTACAATAACATGGCGCGCCCCTCCAAATTACCGTTTCAATTTGTGTACTCCTTACGAAAGAGTTTGTCTATACTAATATTATAAAGAGGAAAGATTTGTTTGTTTGTTTGTTTGTTTGTTTGTAATGAATAGGCTCTGAAACTACTGGACCGATTTCAAAAATTCTTTCACCTTTGGAAAGCTACATTATCCCCGAGTAACATAGGCTATATTATATTTAAAAAAAAATTAGGGATCCTTACTAAAACTCCAATAATGTAACATAAGGTGTAAAAAAATGACCTGAAAAATTCCTTACGTCGCGTGCGCTGCGAAAACTATTGATGATAGAACAAAATCATTTACTACGACTTTGCAGAACTCATCATTATCTACAAAAAGTGTCGCGACAGCATATGTCTAAATATTATAGTTATGTCACAGTAAGCAGTTTTTTATTCTAAAATATTAATTTATATATGCCGCCTCTTGAAAAGGCTCTTCATTTGTACCTTGGTATTAATCCTCATCAAAATAAATTACTTTATATTCAAGACGGCTTTAATACCTTTTTATAACTTTTTGAATTATTCAATTCGGACATTTCATTCGGAAGATATCACGAGTTTAAAAATGCAAGTATTAGAAAAAAGTCGCGTGGTTGTCGCTCATCGCGCTCAGCTAGCCAGCATGCGATGTAGGCTCCATGTAAGCGTCACTGGGGTACGGGGGGGGAGTCAATGTAATCTTATATATATAAAAGAAAGTCGTGTTAGTTACTCCACTTATAACTCAAGAACGGCTGAACCGATTTAGCTGAAAATTGGCAGGGAGGTAGTTTAGAGCCAGGATAAGGACATAGGATAGGTAGGGGTAGGTAGGGTAGGTAGGTAGGGTAGGTAGGTAGGGTAGGTAGGTAAGGTAGGTAGGGGTAGGTAGGGGTAGGTAGTGGCAGGTAGAGGTAGGTAGATAGGTAGGGGTAGGTAGGGTAGGTAGGTAGGGTAGGTAGGTAGGGTAGTTAGGTAGGGTAGTTAGGTAGGGTAGGTAGGTAGGGTAGGTAGGTAGGGTAGGTAGGTAGGTAGGGTAGGTAGGTAAGGTAGGTAGGGGTAGGTAGTGGCAGGTAGAGGTAGATAGGAGTAGGTAGGGATAGGTTTGTAGGTCCCAGTTTTATTATTGTTCTCAGGGCAGGACAACGTCTGCCGGGTCAGCTAGTATGTAAGTATTTATGTTCAGTAGCAGGCCGTTTTTAGTATCTCACTTATTACCATGTTTATAGTAATGTAACGGATCTATTCGCGCATAGAATATTATCAAAATATAATTTTGACTAACCTCGACGTTTCGATCAAGTTGCATTGATCGTGGTCACGAGTGGACATTACTATAAACATGAATTGTGTTCGCGAGAGTTTAAAAAGTATTATCACTTATTACCAAATTTGTTGGTCAACTAATCATAACTAGCCGAACCGCACAGCACAACGGACGTGTCATTGTCATAGAGTACGTCATTGTGTGGTGGTACTAATATTAATAAGCTATTAATGACGCCGCTAGACGAGCGACAATTTCTTGGATTTATTTATGGTTGACGGCTGTATCAGTATGCAGAAATACATTTTAAACGTTTTGAGCTTTGGAGGGGTGCGCCATGTTGTCGTAGTTTATCTCTACTGATTATGTTACAAATCGCACTAAAACTTCTCACATCTCGAAAAAATTATAGTAGCCACTTATCAACAGGTGGACCTTAAAAATTTACTAAAATAGATATATCATTATCGCAACCGCCTAAGACTAGGTCCCAAGCCTTATAGAACTACCCCATTTGGCTTGCAGGAATGCGATATGATAATTCTAAGCGTTTAGTTAACTTGTTTATGTGGCAGTTTTAGACAGAGCCTTAGACTTGCTTGTTGTACGTACATAATTGCTTTATTCAGATTATACGCTTGGTAGATGGTAGAAGGTTTATAGGCTGAAAAATATGAATCTTTGAATAGAGTTCATTAAATATAAACCAAAGTATGAAAAAAAAAACAAAAGGAATAACTCAGATGTTCAGTAATTCAAACAACGTCAAATTACATTACATTTCAGTGCAAGATATTTGTAGCATTTTTTTTTAATAAGGCTCTACGCCAACGTTGTCATTCTTTTTTTTTGTGTAATCTATTTTTATGCCAATGAAGAAACAGGAATGTTTTCGGCGTACGAATGTCGTATTACGTTTTACATGAACAAAAAGTGACGTAAATACATAATCAAGGTACCTACTTATAAAACAGATATTCAAATGCTGAAAACAATCTTAATTTCGGGATTCAATGAAACCACTACAAACCTATAGATATGCCGCTATAGAACCGCATATGGAAGTAAATATCTTAGGAAACAAAATCGACATAAAAATCTTCCAGTCTAACTTTAAAAGTATTATTGGAATTTGAAAAACGTCAATGGTGTCGATTCTGTTGTTTACGAACTTAACTAATATTAGACAAGTCACCTCTCTTTCAAGTTAACCTTATTGAAAAAAGACAGAACATTTTTAATGCTGTCAGTTTAATCCATACCGTCGTAATGTACGGGTAAATAGTCGTGACCAATAAAGATCGCGCTTAAATTCACGTTGAAATATGTGATCGGATTAAACTGACAGGACTAATATATCTTGCATCCCTTTCTTATATTTACTATTAGAAAGAGATATAGTGAGATTAAATTTATTTAGTTCGTAAACAAGAGAATCGGCACCAATATCAAACTTTCTGAAATTGAACTCTTAAACTTGGGGCAATTTTAATATAGCTACTCTAAGTATAAAACATATTATTTTCTCGCGCCTTAAAAATTACAATACAAAATGAGTTATACAAAAATTGCCAGATTTTAGGGTTCGGTAGTCAAACAAACCTTTATAATTTCATCATGTCCGCCCCTACATCCCTCCCTTATCAGTAGGCACAGCTGTAGGTATGTCGGACGTTCATAGTTACTGTAGTTCTGAGAAATCTAGAAAAAATACACGCTCCAATGCTTCCTGTACATTGAGCCATTTGGCATCTATTGGAAATGTATTTTTTATCTATACTAATAATAAAGCTGAAGAGTTTGTTTGTTTGTTTGTTTGTTTGTTTGAACGCGCTAATCTCTGGATCTACCAGTGGGATATGGAAAAACCTTTATGCAATTGAAAGCCCAGTTATTAAGGAAGGTTATAGGCTATAGAACATCACGCTACGACCCTCAGGAGCCGAGCAATGATAAAAAGAATGTTAAGCGGGAAGCATGTATAGCATGGGTGAGCGATGCGACGTGGTTGTCAATGGATGACACTGATGACAGCGGTTGCCTAGGTTACAGTTTTTGTTATTTTTAAATTTCTTCAAGACGAGGTTATCAATTAGTCGGAATCTTTTTTTATGTATGTGCCCCGTTTGTCGAAGATGCCTGAACCGATTTGGAAACTACTATACGTACAGGTGCTCACATGGTCACCAAATCAGGATCTGGTGATGGGATCTTGAACCAATCAAGGGAACTCTTCAAATTTTATAGGCACTAACAATGTATTTCATATATTTTCTAAAACTATTCAGATATTTGCATCTGGTAGTCATCACATGTTGCCGAGCTGATGATGGAAGGTACAACTCCTTAATGGTTAGGAGTTAGGGGATAATTCTTAAATATTATAGGAACGATGATGGAAGGTACAACGCTAATAGGCTTATCCTAGGTCAGTGACCTTGAGAGTCATTGATTACACATAAGAAACTAAAAATTGATAAATAAAAAACTTTTAACAAAAAAAAACCCCACAAAAGCACTAATAAGTATAAAATAACCATGTAGGAACTCTTATCTGATAGTTTTGATGTCAACGATAATAGCCATTGCTGTTGCATCATCTGATATTTATTGCTGCTACACTATTGACAGTTAGATGGACGGCTCATTTCACTTCTAAGCAGACCCTTACGGTATTTCTTGAAAAGCAGCGTATGCTCTATACGTAAAAATGGACCATTGGGCAAGGTTTTACAAGATGCAAACCTAATAATATGTGATGAGTGCACATGACTCATAGAGCTCATGTAGAGGCTTTAGATAGAACTCTTATAAAATGCACAAATAGAGCCAAGGGTGGAATAACTTTGATGTTTTTTGGTGATATAAACGTTGCCTGTTAGGGGAACTAGAGTAGATATTATTAAATCTTGCTTAAAATCTTCCTTATTATGGAAGTCTGTTGAATTATTGAAACTGTATACCAAAATGAGTGCACTTGGGTAGAGGAAGTAATTGGGGATGGGAAAGTACCTGAATCAGATAAAAAAAACTGCTATTGACAAAGACCTCGGTAAAATCGTAACCAACATTGAAGACCTGATCTGTAGAGTATATCCGAATGTACCAAATATAGACCAAAAAAAATATCAATGGATGTGTGAGAGGGCAATTCTAGCTGCCAGGAATATAAGCGTTGACGCCATCAACGACAAAATAATGGCTAAACTACCAGCCAACAGCGTAGTTTTCGAATCGGACCAGTAACTCCGGAGATTCCCGCGTTAATACAAACAAACAAACTTTTCAGCTTTATTATTTAATGCTAAATAGCTTTTCGCCCACGGAATCACCCGCGATCAGTCAGTCAATTAACCAACTTCAAGCGGAGGTTATCAATTCGCCGGAATCTTTTTTTTTGTATGTTCCCCGAATACTCAAACGCCTGGACCGATTAGGAAAATTATTTTTTGTTTGAAAGGATATACTTCACAAGTGGTCCCATGGCCACCAAGTCAGGATCTGATGATAGGATCCTGGACAAAACGAGGGAACTCTTCAAATTTTATAGGCACTTACAATGTTTTTCATAATACTTTCTAAAGCTATTCAGATATTTGCGTCTGATAGTTATCATCTTATGTTGCTGAGCTGATGATGGAAGGTACAACTCCTTAACGGTTTGGAGTTAAGGGATAATTCTTTAAATGTTAAAGGAACGATGATGGAAAGTACAACGCTAATATCCTTATCCTAGGTCTTGAGATTCATTGATTACACATAAGAAATTAAAAATTTAAAAATAAAAAAATAGAACCGCCTTCAAACGCACTAAAAAGCATGAAATAACTATTTAGGAACTCTAATATGATAGTTTTGAAGTAAGCGAAAAAAATCTGCGGTACCATGATATCGGTTCTTATTTTTGTTAAAAGTTTTATATATTTAGATTGGCTATTGGACGCTGATCAGTGTTATTATCACCATCGGCATCAGCGTAGGCATCAAAGTGACCATAAGAAAGATCTTGGGAAAAACGTAACCTTTTGATGGGTTGGTCTTCTGTACCAAATTTGGCACCAAGCTTATAAGTGAGTTCAAAAGCAGTATTGATATCAACTTCGATGCAAATCACCCCCAAAATAACTTTCATCTCCTTTTAACGCTGTATTCCATCAATTCTATTAAAGAATGTTTATGCAAAATTTGAAGTAGATTGGACCAAGGAATCACGTTGTTCCATACAAACTTTGTCCCCGTTTTTCAACCACTTAGGATTTCGGAAAATCCTTTCTTATAGGATACCTACTTCATACGAAGAACACACCCTCTAAGTTTCAGGTCTTTACTATAGCGTTTTAGTCTGTGCGTTTATCCTACAGACAGTCATTCAGGACAATGCATCTTATATGTATAGATATTAGACCACCAAATTTATGTAATGGAACCATAGTTCAAGTAAAATTTCTTAGAAACAATGTCATAGTAGCGATTGGTTTTGACTGAGCCAGTAGTTGGACAAACAGTACTGATACCTCGCATTCCGATGATACCCACAGATTTGCCATATAGTTTTAAATGAATAGGTACAATGTCCTGTAAAATTACCTACCTATCGTCTGCAGTCACTATAAATAAAACACAAGGACAAACTTTTAAGCATGTTGGAATATATTTAAGAGAAAACTGTTTTTCCCATGGACAATTATTATGTTGCCTTATCTAGATCAGGTTGCATAGGCTACTTTTTATCTTGGAAACGCGGGTGGAACCGCGGGGGACAGCTAGTTTGACATATTTGACATGTAATTTTTGTAACTATTTTTTATAAAACAGCGTGCTGGCGTTTTGGGTATACTGGGAAAACTAGAATGCACATTGTAAAAATAATAAAAAAATATTCGATAGAAACACATCTTTTCAAGCACAATATATGCGATCGAAAACTCATATTATAATTAAAATAACTACGTAACCCTACGGTAAGAAAAACATTACCAGCTTTTTTCGTATAAACAGTAGTCCCTCCCTTAAAAACAGTAGTTGAATTCCTTAGCGCCTGGTCGGTCCAACGGAACAATTTGCATGTGAAAGCGGAACCCAGGGGCAGGGTAGGGGCGGCGCGTGACCAGAATTAATAGCTGAACAATTTGCTCCATTTTAATGGTGCCTATTGATTGAGATGAAGTCGCATGCGGTCAGATGGTCCGCTAGCAATTCTGTGGAGACCAGATTTGAAGGGATGTAGAAATTCGAGTGTTTAATCGAATAGCCTACTATTTGTAATTGAAAGTGTTTTGGTCTATAGAGTAAAAGAAGATTTCTATTGAAAAATATAAAAGATAAAGATATTTATTTGCAATTTAATCTATCTATACTCTACATACTAATAATAAAACTTAAAAGATTGTTTGTATGTTTGAACGCGCTAATCTCTGGTGTTGCTGGTCCGATTTGAAAAATTCTTTCACTAATAGGAAGCTAGATTATCCCCGAATATTATAGGCTACTTTTTATCCCGGGAACGCGAGTGACACCGCAGGGAACAGCTAGTTATTCATATTCCTCATTTTGATCGTCAATTGCAATTTCACTCGTATCCGACCATACTTTCATCAATTCACTTCACAACAAGTTCTAATTAAACTAGAAATTTTCCTCTGTGGGTTACATTTATGATTGCTGACATCAAAATTCAAAGAAGCCAATAAGTAGATCGATGCTAAATAAACTAGGACGTCTGCACGCGTCTCCTCTCCTACGTAATGTAATATAACATGACTTATTGAACTCAAATACCTATCGATATGCTCGGAGTCTCCCTGCGAGATCGAATCAGAAATGATGAGATCCATGGGCGAACCAAAGTGACCAACATATCCCGAAGAATTGTCGGCCGCTGGGGCAGAAGGGTTCTCGAGTGGCGACCACGAATCGGAAGACGCAGCGTGGGCACAAGGTGGACCGATGATCTAGTGAGGGTCGTAAGACCGACCATCATGGAAATCCTTGAGGGAGGCTTTTGTCCAGCAGTGGATGTCTTTCGGCTGACATGATGATCTATCGATAAAAACCAGAGTTTTGGATTGGTTTCCGTTACAAATTACCGTTGTATATGATAAAGAACCAAACCTATAGTTATAATAATTTTTAAATTAATAATTAATACATACCTACAATAACTTATTGACTTACGTCTCATACGCGCGAATTACTAAATTAAAGAAGAGTTACATATTGCGCCAACCCCAAATGATTGGGATGATGATGCGAATCACTAAATTGTGTTGTGTGTAGTGAGGTAAATGTATTTCATTCTATCTTTTAAATCACAGGTATTTCAAATGGACGCAAAAAATATCCGTTAAAAAATACGGACCATCCACCTTGAGTAACGGCCAGAAATTACTTATTAATGAGAACCTACGAACATAGGTAACTGTAGTATATTCCATGATAATAATACAGAATGATAACAAAAGTTTTTTTTGTCAAGAATTGGACGAATACGAAATGTCAGCCCTGCAAGTTTAATGACGCCAGAATACAATAAATCCCTGAATATTGTTTTGACAGATGAGGAAATTTCGTTACTGTTGTAAGAAAACGGAAATTCTACGTAACTAAGTTGACATAATTGGCTATTCATCATAATTAGTCGGTGGTAGAATTAATTACTGTAATTTATCAGGGCCTAAAATTGAATAATTTAGTCATACACTACTCTTTTTCACCCCCGACACAAAACGTGGGGTGTTACAAGTTTGACGTGTCTGTCTGTGGCCTCCATAGCTCCTGAAAGGTTGGACTGATTTTGATTTAGTTTATTTTTGTTTGAAAGGTATCTTAATCGACAGTGAAATTATGACCAAATTTCTAGTGAGTTTTGGGGGTTTCTTAAATTTTTTAATTTTAGTTATTTCTGTATGTATTACTATTTTGATTGTCAGTATAACTGATAGCCATAACATACTAAACAAGACAAGAGCATTAGAGCAGGTGTGCTCCAATGGAACTGATTACGTGAAAAAGTAGTCTCTGCTGCCTCAATTAACTCTTAAAGACAAATTGGTCAAGGACCAAACACTTAAAAAGTTAACAATGAAGTGGAAAACTCACATGTTTACAAATATCTCTTAAAATCTAAATCGCATTGACTCCAGAATATTACAATACAAACGAACAGTAAGAGTAAAAACCCGCAGCTTTAATAATCCTGATAGACGGTCAAACAGTCGATAAATAACCGTATCTCACAACCCATAATGAAGCATATAAACATTAACAATAACATCAAAGTCAGAACGACGTCGGAACATAAAGCAATTTGGAATAAAGAGTACAATATCGAATGGCGCAAAAATGAAAGGGAATCCTACGTCCCTGAGGCGTTATTAAACATCGCCGTATACCTTGTACCCTGTAGGAGAAGGAGAGCAATAAAATGTTATAAAAGTTAGGGTGGGGGCAGGTACCGAAATGGAATTCCACTTGAAGTTGATTTTTGAGACAGCAAAAGTGAAAAACGAAACGAAAAGTTACATGAAAACTGCTGCGCAAAATAATTGATTCTTCGGGACTTTTTTTATGTCAGAAGGTTGAAAAGCTGGCAGGCGGTCCTGATGGTAAGTGGTTACCGTGCCGACCTGTTACAATGCTACGAAGGCAACTGGCTCTCAAATGCAAATGCCCGAACACACCGGTAGGTGCTTGGCGACAGATTTTCAACTTGAGGACGGTAGCCAGCCAGGCGGGTATCCTACCACCGTGCTATGGTTTCCTTCACCGAAAGCTCATGCTCAATGTAGGATTCCAACCTACAACCTTCGTCGCGGCATCCGACGTGACTAACACTGAGCTATCATCGCCTTATAATAGGTCTAGGGAATACAAGGGACTTCGGGAGTAACATGGTAGTATTTTCAACTAGTTATCGGCTATTGGGGCGAGATTGAATCACAAACCTTCGCATTTGTAACGTACCTATCTATCTACATACATACGACGATTGAATAAAAAACAAACACAAGGTCACCTGGAAAGATCGCGTAAGCAAAATGGCTGCCTAAAGTTTATTCCTTCACTTTTCTTATATTAAATTGCCTCTCCTGGTATGTATGAGTTGTATACTAAAGTATATTTAATTAATTCACATTATTCGTCAAATAAAACTTATGTATGGTAACCCTTTAATTGTTATAATCAAACTATAATGCCTAAATATCTATATAAACTAATAATAAAGCTGAAGAGTTTGGAGGTTCGAAATTACTGGTCCGATTTGAAAAAATCTTTCACTAATAGGAAGCTAAATTTATTCCCGAAGGTTATAGGCTACTTTTTATCCCGGGAACGCGACAGGAACAGCTAGTCTTGATATACAATGTTGGAACATTGGAAATTAAAAAAATACTTATTGATACCTAAGATTTATATTTGAAACTATAGGTACCTGTTACAGTCTGAATTGGCACATGCCTAGAAAACTAGAAAATACGGGTCGAAGACAAACTTTAATTGAATGATCTCAATAGATCTCAGCAGGTCACAGCAGCTTCTCGGCTTAATAGCCTACAATAATAAAAGGAATTGGCTGTGACGTCACAGCCAGCGTTTCGTTTACCAAAGAAAAGTGTCGTAAAAGATTTTTTAAATATTGAGAGTTCAATACAAGAAAAGAATATAAGAAATTGAGCGACTCTAGTCTTTATTGATACTAAGTAAAGTTTATAAAAAAACACTTTTTAATGAAATATCGAATACTCATTAGACGGAGTTTAATTAGTTGCGATATTGAGCGCGCTCCACTCTACCGTTGATAAGCGTTGGAAATTAAAAAAAAAGTTAAGACGGCCATAAGCTGTCACAGGAGGAGTAATTAAAGATTTATACTCTCTTTTCCGAATTAAATATTTAACCTTATTTATATTTTAATCTGGTGAATAGCATTTGGTACCGGGCGAGGTCATAAAGTATCTTCTTAATATTTGATAGTTGCTAGGGGCTTTATAGGCCTCCATACGTAAGAGACGCTGTAACCGACACCGACGGCAGTAAAAAGATGGTACGCATCTCAAAAAGTATACCTGTATGTGACTATGGTCCAGATCTTTCAACTTTGATACGAAATTGTGAAAAAAGAATATAAATTTTCATATTTTCAAATATGGAACCAAAATATCGTACTGGTCAAGTGGACAATAATTTTGAAACAGAAATCGGAATCCGAACTACAAGCTGAAATCCGGGCAATAACTCTTGTTAAGAGGCAGCCGGTGAGTTAACCCCTCATTGCTCCCCAGTAGCAGCTGGGAGCCTGTTGCTAATCTCCGCAGATATTTGCCAAAACCGGGGTAATAAGTACCTTCAAAGAAAAAGGAGCAAAAAAGTTTCCCTTTAGCAATCTCAAATTAAATTCACTTGACAACTTTGGAAGACGGACCGCGTAAAATTATTTAAAAGAATCGTTTGGGGATTCTTCGCAACATCTGGTGATTTAAAAAGGAATTTAATTTCTTAGGTTCTATGTTCACGTTTCAAATCCCACAACACTTGTAAACTATCATTTTTTTATTGTTTCACTTTGCCACTAGTTTTTCACCGAATCACTAAATCACATCACTGACTGAAAAGAAAAAAAGAAAGAAATCCATTCTATTTTCAAAACTGCATTTGATGTGTGTTCGTTTTTTGCGTTCGGAAACGCTCGACGGCGGTCGAGGCGGGCAGCCGGCGCGCAATTCCCGCCCATCTGACGCGCCCGCCGGCCGCATGGAGCGATAACACAACCGGCATTTTGGATAGGGCAAAATATAGCAAATAAATAAGCAATAAAATTGATTGACATCGTTCTGCCAATGAAGACGGATGAAATGATGATAAGGATGTCAGGACGACGATACACGATTGTTATGTAACTTTTACTATATTGGTTTCCTCCTTCTTTGACATTCGCCCAAATTGGGTTGTCAAGGAACACAAGTCATGAAAAAAAGAAGTATATATATTTTTTCTTAATTTATTTTAATTTTGGCATCACACTTCGTGTATTTTGCCAGTGTCAAGTTGAGCAATGTAGGTATTTTTATATTGTTCATGTATAATTCTCGTCAAGTTTCATAGTTCTAGTCATGTTAAATCTTCAAGTCATAGTGAGTATATGTTAGGTTTTAGTACAATGGTACTAAAACCTAACATATACTGACGAACGACATATACGACGACGTTCTGAAGAACCCCATGTAGTAGCACTGCGGGAAAACCGTAATGGGAAGCTTGATCCACGTCCCAATGGTCCGCAAAAGGTCGCGCCTCGATCTTTGTTAGGATACATGCAAATAAGCCTGACAGCTTCTGATGGATAATTTCATACAAATAAACAGGGCTTTGCAAAAATATAGGATAAATAACTACAGTTTTATGCTTCTTTGACCGAACTATTGACAACATTTCTCCCACATCCAGAATGTGTAAGGAAGTAATGAGATTTCAGCTTCTTGGACGTGGTATTTTACATTGCAGATAAAAGGTTTCAGTTACTTACATAATTAATTTAATTCAAACCGAAAAAACCTTCAAATTCAGTCAATTAGGTACGTGGAATCGTCCAATACAGTACGTAATTGTAGCAAGTTATTTTCTGTTCGTTTTTATCGTATTCGGTGCCGGTTTTTGCCGTTTGATATTCCAAAAATCCAGCTGGCTACGAGTTAATTTTCGACAAGGGACACTGCCTTTAATTTCTTCCGACAGAGAGTCAAAATTTATTCTCATTCGTGATGATTTATTATAACACAATTTTAATGGGTTTCATGATTTAAGATACTCCATTGAAATTCATCGGGAAGACTCGAAGGTTGAAGAAAATTTACGCACGAATTTTTATTTTTTATTTTGTATATGTATATCCTCGAGCTGCAGCGTAATAGGTGGTCTCGCCCGTTTCATTTTGAAATAAATAAACTTTTTTTTACCATGGTACCGTGGACCGTGGTCAGTGATAATGTGGCCAAATGTAGCACACAAAGCATAGAAAGGACCTGGCTCTCAAGTGCAGCTGTCGGAACACATTGGTTTAAGAAAATATATCAACAAATTATTTTTGGATTAAAATACGCTTAAACGTAAGTCTGACTGAGTGAGTACCTATTAGATTACTCGAGTACTAAAATAGCTGTCTCGCCCCATCACCACGTTAGAGTGTAAGTAAATGAAAATTGAAAATACTAAACTTCAAATTGTCAAACTTCGTGTTGAGGGTTTTGAAATTTTGTAGGATTTATCGAAACCTAGTTGTTCCCCGTAGTTTCACTCGCGTTCCCTGGATAAAAAGTAGCCTATAACCTTCGGGGATAATGTAGCTTCCTATTAGTGAAAGTTTATATTTATATCGATATGAAAGTAGTCAATTAGTAGTAGAACGTCTGTAAATGCAATAAGAGATTATATTATCCTACTTATATTATAAACGCGAAAGTTTGCGAGTATTTGTTACACTTTCACACAAAAACTACTGAACGTATTTGGATGAAATTTGGAACACAGATAGTTTATAACCTGTATTAACACATAGGTTACTTTTTATCCCGGGAAAACATAAGATCCCTCGGGAAAGCGGGTGAAACCGCGGGACGGAAGCTAGTAACCATATAACGTATCATCGTAGATGCTGTATATTATATTGCTAATATTTGCGACGACAATGTGGAATTCCTGGAATATTACGTATCAAGCGCATTCACAGAGGATAACCTTGTGTTACATATTGCATTGTCAGATGCATTCTACAAATACAGTATGATTTTTAATATACTGGGGATAGTATATATCATCAATATCTATCTATATATAGGTACTAATAATAAAATTGAAGAGTTTGTTTGAACGCGCTAATCTCCGGAATTACTGGTCCGATTTGAAAAATTCCTTCACTAATAGTAAGCTACATTGTCCCGGGAACGCGAGTGAAACCGCGGGGAACAGCTAGTATTAAATAATGTCAGTGTAATCTGCAATGATAAAGAAAAAGATATTACCCTTTTCTTGATAATTTAGTTACTTATCAAAATAACATTCCAAGACCAATTTCAAAGTATATGATGACCAGGTATTGTATAGGTATACCTAAGAACTCCTTAAAATCATCTCTAAACTGAACTTCCATCAGCTACCGAAGAAATAAATTACAGTTTCATTTTCAGTGTCAATTTCTGCGCAATCATTGCAATCATTCAACATTTTTCATGGATACGCTCGCGATCCGCGCTATGATTAATGATGATCGTTAAAAGATCACTGAAATATACCACCTTGGTACCGTTAGGCTTCACGCAAAAGGGCCACTGGCCACTGCCACTGTGGCTATCAAGCTATCGACAAGCAGCCGGTCGGTGGCGGCCACTATCTACACAAAACGCCGTCACATGCCACTTACGAGTCGCTCAAATAGGCGTCAGTGGCGAAGGCTCCATACAAGCCGATTCCCATCGGCTTACCTTTTAGAAATCCAGTCCCACATTTTCATCATTTCAAAGCCTCTTTTATCTTGCTTAAAATACACTGTAATTATAAAATTATCGGTGTTTTTTGAACGGCTTACCCTCGCTATTATTTCACCCCTCGCCACTGATAGACGTTGCCGTCTACGGCTCATTACATAGAAGACTTGTTGTAGTGCCTTCTCTCGACACCGCAACAACCAACATGCAGCCCCCTGGTCAAGTAACCATTGTATGAAATTTATGTATATTTAAAACAAAAATTGTAATTACATACATTCAAAAGAAAGATCCACAAAAAAGAAGTTTTGCTGACTTTCTTGCCGGAGTCTTTTCTTTTTTTTTTACTATGTATAGGCCTGTGTTTGACCACAATCTCACCGTGGTCAGTGATGATGTGGCCGATGATGGTAAGCACACAAAGCCTAGAGAGGAACTGGCTCTCGAGTGCAGCTGTCGGAACACACCGAAAGGTGCTTGGCGACAGATTTTCAACTTGAGGGTGGTAGCCAGCCAGGTGGGTACTACAAAGTACCCTACCACCGTGCAAGTTCAAGTTTTCAGTTTAAGTGTATGTGGAACCGGTGGTAGAGTCTATTGTAAAAACAAAACTATTAACATACAATTAAATGAGTTTTGAGTTTGGGTTTACGTCTTTACTAATTAGTAGGAACGCGATCAAACCTTTCGATTCGGAATCCATCGTTAGACTATACAGCAGAACGAGTATTACATATTGTGGCAGCCATCGACCAGCTTTGCGCGATACCAAAGGATGTAACGCGACAGCCACCGGTGGCTGTGGTTAGGGGCTCGTTTGCGCGGGCCCTAAAGTTTAATTAGTGACAGATATTATATGATAGCGACTACATCTCTGCATACAAGTATAACGAATTGAATTAATTACATTTATGGTAATTATCCCATTGGTATATCTGTTGGACTAATTAATTAATATTAATAATTGATGAAGCGATGGGATAATTCATTGATATACTAATAATAATAATGTTCTTGGACACAATATTATGAAGCCGAAGAACTGTTTAAATCGTTTGAAAAACTATTGATTCCTTAGATATTGTTTATTGTTCAGATAACCGTGTGTGAAAAATATCCCAGAATGTAATTAATTAATTAACCTCTGGTATTTTTAATTGTGATAGGCGATGGTAACCACTTACCATCAGATGGACCGTCTGCCTGCTTGTCAACCTTCTGACATTACTCAGGTATTCTGTAAGGTGAAGGTATACCCCAGCGGAGCTTTTCTTTGAGCGAATGATCGTTATGCTCTACCTATCAAAACGTCGACACAAAGGTGATGATACGACGCAGTCTCACTATCAATGATCTAGTCTGACGAAGAGAAGAGCTCTTGACTTTCAGATAGGCGTCGACGGCAACGGTCAGCAAAGTAAGTACTGAGTGTGTTATTCGCAAGTTTTTCAGACAAAAATCTGACACGCACAAAATATCTGCTTGATGTATTTCGCTTTATTACTTTCATACCCAATATCGGTTTAAGAGGAAGCTCTTCGCGAATGACTCCATCCCTTACTAAACTGACGGAGACAAGCGAGACAGGAGAGGAGCAATTTTAGTAAAAAATATGGTTTTATGTTATCTTCTATAGATGTCGCCAAGTTCACCTGAACAAGAATTAAATATAGTGCCGGGTAGAAACTATGTACTTACTGCTTCGCATAATGAAGGAAGAAATTCCTTCTCTGTCTGAATATTTCTTTACAACAAATATTAATCGAATATAAGTTTTAATACTTACAATCTTTTACTTTTACTTATTATTTTACAACTTGTTAACTCTTAGTATCATCACTGTACAGTGATGATAGATTATTTATAGGACCTCTATTTGTCCCAAAGGATGGCCTCCAAACCTCCCCTTCTCTAGCCATTCCCAGTCCACCAGCTTTACTATCAGCACATTGTCTCTAAATAATAACAATCATGGTTGTAACTCACCCTAGATTTTCTATAGGGTATAATTCACTATTTGTACCACTCTCAAAAGCTCCATTGCTTTTCACTCTTTTCCCCCCAACTCAATCAGTCTTCTTCAACTTACATATTCATATATTTTTTTTAATTTCATTTACTCATAAATCGCGCAAGTATCGCCTTTCGCGACAATAGATAACATACAAAGATAACAAAAAACTAAGCTTATTTTTTTTTAAGTAAGAAAACTCATCCCTTTCTATTGGATTTGAGAATGTATGTTAATATTTTCAAGTTATTTAGATGGTGATGATAGATAGGGCAAAAATTCATTCATAGTTTTAAAAAGGGACATATTCACGATTTTTTTCTGACGTTATACTAATGAAAAATTCCAATTAAAAAAAAACTATTCCTCGTCACATATTCTCTAGTTTAACATATTTTTTTTTTAAATCTCTTGCGCAAAGAATGCCGAGACAAACTTAATCTAGAATCATCATTGTATAAAATCAATAAACAGAATACATAACTGTATAATGATGACTGTCTCATCAATTATATGTAAATACATAAATACCCTTTCTGTAAATCAAATGGTAAGTGCACCGGTTCCCAGAAGCGAACAGCATATTTAATACACGTGTAAGTACCTGAAACAAGAACGATAGGATGATTATTTATAGGTATATCTTTAGGATTACCTTCACAAGATAACTATTAATTTATAAACCAAACTAAAAAAAAACATAACACAATCTGTGTCTATGACGTATTTACATGACTATGGAAACAGTATCATAATTTGTGAGGCAGTTTTCTACCCTTTTTAAATTTAATTTTTAAAATAATTTTCTGGTTCCCGTCAATTACGTCGGTCCTTGAGGAATCAAAGTAATCAAATTTAAAAGGATCCATATCGTCACATTCCCTTGGGGTACGTACCTACCGTCAATCGAACTATTATTGTCATAATATGCCGCTAAACAAAAAGGACCTTAGAAGGACTACTCATGGTGTACTTTAAATACCTACCTACATTGCATCCTTTACTGCAATTGGTTTCAAATGAATTTTTACAACATTAAATATTTACAACCAAAAAAATAATATAACCCTAACACTATTTACAAAATACAAAATATTTACAAGTAAAAAAGTTGTGTCAGATCACTGCCCTGAGTGAACGTGCCAAGAAGGCCGGCGGCATTGCCACGTTGAATGGCAATGCTGTTCCGCTGTGCTAGATAAACACCAGCCTTCCTGTCACGGGAGGTCTCAATAAGTCGCCGGGAGACCTCATTAAACAAAAGAAGGGCATCAAATTAAAACAACAAACCGATAGAAATATTACAATTCCGAAAATGATTTAATTTGCAATCAAGCAATATATCAATGTATCAATTTGACACTGATCACAACAACACAAAATATATTGACTGGTGCGTGTGTGCGTCGACAGCTGCATTTGAGTTTATTTTACTTTTGTGTGAAATAGTTTTTGAAGTTTTGTATAGATAGAGCCTTCTGGTGATTTCTTTGTTTAGTGCCAGAACCCGACACAAATGTCACTACTAACCAGACATGCGATAGACATGGCACGATGCACACAACTCACACACATCCGTCATACATTCAATAAACGAAGATAATAGTCGATATTAAGAGGAGGCTCTCCGCGAATGTCTCTGTCTCTTCCTAAACTAACGGAGACAAGCGAGACAGGTGAGACGCAATTTTAGTAAAAAATATGGTTTTATGTTATTTAAAAAAAATGCCTTTTTTTAATGTAACAAAATTATTCCTTCTGTAATGGATTTTTCAAGTTTTTTTTTTTTTTTGGTAGCAAGCAAGCATACGGCCCACCTGATGGTAAGTGGTTACCGTCGCCTATCGCCATTTGCAATACCAGAGATATTGCCAATGTGTTGCTGACCTGTTACTCGGTATTGTAATACCGAGAAGGCTCAACTCGACAAACTGGCTCTCAAGTGCAATTGCCGGAACACACCGAAGGGTGCTTGGCGACAGATTTTCAACTTGAGGGTGGTAGCCAGCCAGACGGGTACTACAAAGTACCCTACCACCGTGCTATGGTTTCCTCACGATGTTTTCCTTCACCGAAAGCTCAAGTTCATTGTAGGATTCGAACCCACGACCTTCGTCGCGGCATCCGACGTCACTACCACTGAGCTATCATCGCCTCAAGTTATTTGGATAGCCCAAATAAGAGAAAAATGCAGTCTTAGTTTTAAAGATAAAATAATTATTTACTCAATGCATGCTAGGTAAGTACAGGTGTTAATAAAAAGGGGCATATTCACGATTTTTTTCTGACGAATGAAAAATTCCAATTAAAAAATAAACTATTCCTCTTCACATATTCTCTAATTTAACATATATATTTTTCCAAATCTCTTGGAACAAAGAATACAGAGAAAATTTTAGAATCACCATTTCTCGTATAGCATTGCCTTAACATGATATTCCACGTGACCAAGTGAATTTACATTGATAATTGGCTGGCGCGCGGCGTGTGTTGCTATCTGTAAATATGGATCTTGTTTGCGTGACAATGAGTGACGATTAGTTATTGTAACAGCTAAATATACGTCAATGAAACGAAAATAACGTCATTACATTACAACGCGTCGTGTTTACTCGTATCCTACTATAATATCTATACTAATAAAAAAGCTGAAGAGTTTGTTTGAACGCGCTAATCTCCAAAGTTACTGGAAAAATTGTTTCACTAATAGGAAGCTACATTATCCCCGAAGGTTATAGGCTACATTTTATCCTGGGAACGCGAGTGAAGCCGCGGGGAACAGCTAGTTTATTATAAATGTGAAAGTTTGTTGTTACTCTTTCACGTAAAAACTACTGAATTGAAATGAATTTGAATGATAATGATTTACTCGTAGGTTTATCAATGAAACTTAAACACACATCGTATTTTTGAAACACTTGTTCGACGACTTTTTGTATTATTTTTACTAATAGCATATTACCTTACAATTATGTGACATCCAAAGGAACACATTGTATACATATGCCTTCTACTTCTTTTAAAGAAAGAGATGTAACATGATTAAAATAAGTTTAGATTTTAAACAATAATTACCAAAGCGGAGATAAGACAACATGCAAGGAACTGCAGAAAGTTTCAGAGATAAATATATTTAAACATTGAACTTCCGCCTACAAATATTACCTAGTTGGACAAACACATAGGAACTAACAGGGAACACAGCTTGCGGGTAAGTACTCGGAAGTACTAAGCACACAAACAGAGGCTTATGAATACTGTTACCAAGTCTCAGCATGCGATCTACCGCTAGTTATCGATCAATGTAAATGAGCTTACTTTAAGTTCCGCAGACAAGAACAAACTATAGTGGAAGCTTTAATAGTGATGGGAAAACTTTTATTATTTTTATCTCTGGTTTGTTGTAATAATCTCGGGAAAAAAATAATATATGTCTGCCTGCATTAATATGAAAATTTAACATAGTTCCATTTAGTATAGCGTCACACCTGCGCGGAAAGTTCGGCGCGGTAAGTTCCGCTTACAGTGTTTTATGGAAAATCAACCGGACGTGATGTCACCTCACGAAGTCTATTAAAAAGGGTTTTTTTAAACCATCATACCTCCTACATAGATATCTATTTTCAATTAAAAAATATATTTATGACATTCTCAAGACCTTTCTGCAACTTTTGACGGAACTCAAAACATATTTCGATCCTACTTATATAAATAAAAAAAAAACTTTAAACATAGGTACCCCTTGATTCACGTTTAAAGCCAGTGTTTCTCTTAATTTTTAATTTGGAATTAAAAATATACCACAAGAATTCAAATTCTAAACCACATCGATTTACGGATTAATTTTTAATGAATAATAGGTAAATACATTTTTTATTAATGAGTTTTTTTTATTTTTTTACGAGTTGCGCTAGCTTGATTTCTCTTAGAATATATATGGCGATAATTTTACGACATGACAGTGTCTTAACGCGCTCTAATACCGACCGATAGTTCAGTACGGAACATTCCGCGCCGAACCTTCCGTTGGTGTGGCGCTATACCTAGTGACTACTCAAAGAACAGCTTTAAAATAACGTTGGCGTGACACTAATCAGCGGATACTACGTCATACACATAGGAAATAAAAGGAGGATGTGACACAATTTCTCTCATATCAGAGTATGTGGTCGCGAAATGTCTCGAATGTACCTGGAACCGGTGCCGTACGATAATGCTCTCGGAGTGCATTCCAGACTAGCGGACATTGCACTAGGGCTGAACTGTCCAAGTTTAAAAACAATTAAATTATTTTCTGACAAGAGCTAAAACCATATGAAGAACAATCTGTAATTTTTTTTTATTATGTCCGAAGGTTGACTCCATCTGATGGTAAGTGGTTACCGTCGCCTATCGCCGTTGCCGACCTGTTACAATGCCAAGAAGGCAACTTTGGCCATTATCCCCCTCGTGTTTAATGGTCGAAAATCACGCTTCTACGGACATAACGCTTTATGATTTCTTATGGGACCAGCAAATGAGTGGAATTCACTTCCAGAATCTGTATTTCCAGAACCTAGATGTCCTCAAGGTTAAAGTGAGAGTTAAAATAATAGTATTTATTTGCATGGATTTAAAATGTCTACATTTACGAGGCAACCGTGCTACGTTCTCGTCAAAACTCCTGGGGCCAGTCGACGGCCAAACCATTTTATATAAGTATCTAAAATTTTAAGAAGCCCCCGAAACAGACTAGAAAAGTGGTGATGATCTTCATACAGCTAAGCGGATTTTCTTGAAACTGCTAAGAACACTCTCGATTAGTCAAGAATAAGTCACCTTTCAACAAAAAGAAACTTTATCAAAATCGGTCCATTCGTTCAGGAACTATGATAACAACAGACAGACACAAATACAAACTTATAACACCCCTATTTACGTTGGGGGTTAGAAATCAAAACATTTACTCAAAAAAATAATGAATTCAAATAAAACGGAACTCATAACTAAAAGAAAAGATTACCAAAATCCATCGTCAACAAACAATATAATAAGAGAACCCTCGAAAGGCCTTGACAAATTCTAGTTGTTATCCACAATGACTTGCAAACCCATCTGACATACCTACGTACACACGGCCACAGATCAAGCTACACATTTTAGTTGCAAAATAGCTCCTATTACAACCGCATAAGGTGCCGCAGTGTGTATCTTGATCTGTGGCCGTGTGTACATGTTAGTTTTTCAAGGTGACTTACATTTATAAAGACGAATTCGTAAAGCCTCACGGTTGGGACAAACGACACGCGCGGCCTACCAACTTCGAATTATTTTTCCGAGGAAAACAGCGGCTGTGCGAACCCTAGCAGCACAGCAACGGGGTCAGGGTCGGATCAGAGCGGTCGACAGCATTCCGCTCTAACGTTGAACATATACTTCCAACGTGTCTAATCCTTATGTAATACACTACTTATGTCAGTTCGATAACAAGTGCTCGTACTGTGCGGGATTTTCATTCTATACGGTCTTAAAATTTTCTGCCGTAGTCTGATTGACTTAAAAACGCTTTAAATGAAATTGTATTGTATGATTCGTTACACTAAAATGGTCACTGCGCAGCTAATGATATAGTTTAAAACCTACCATAAGAAACCATAGATTAAGGCGACTATATAGGAGAAATGATGATTCTAGATTAAGTTTTTCTCGGCGTTCTTTGTTGCAAGAGAGTTGTAAAAAATATATATGTTAAACTAGAGAATATGTGACGAGGAATAGGTTCATTAATTTTTCATTAGTAACGTCAGATAAAAATCGTGAATATGCCCCTTTTTAAATCTAAGAATGACTTTTTCACTTATTTGGGCCATCCAAATAACTTGAAAATATTAACATACATTCTGAGATCCATTAGATTTTTTTTTAAATAACATAAAACCGTCTTTTTTCAGTTTAGTAAGGGACGGAGTCATTCGCGGAGAGCATCCTTTAAAACTATAGACCAAGTAAGGCAAAATTGGACTACGTGTCGTTTATGAAGATGCAGGAAGCAGCAAACAACAGGGAAGAAAGGATGAAGTTACACCGACAAGAGCCAAGCTCCTAATATAGAAGAAGTCTGGAGTAAATAGACATTGCAGCAAAAACGGCACAGTTTCAATGTAAAACGGTAAAACCTAATCGATCTAAACATACAAACTAATGGATCGCACATAGAATTAATTACAGTTTTATACCTATGGTTGCATGTGTCATTGTCATATAATTAGTCACGATATCATTATAAGGTACACAGTATGACAATATAACAATTATTATAATTACTATAAAATTCATAATAATAGATATATAAAATGTTCTCAGTGTATCCACTTATTAAAACTAACATTCACTGATTGTCAGTCAACAAATAGCCTATAATAATTTTGCAATGTCCTAGATTTGTGAGGTGATCTAAGCAAATAATTCTTGCAAATCTGTTCCTACACAGAAACACAAAACTTTAACCTACCTATAAGAGGAACGCTAGACGTATCTTCAAGAAATATAGATTTTATCCCCACTGTCGAATTCTAGAAACTAAGTAGTTTTTTTATTACACTAGGTACAATCCCTTCAAATATTATTCATGCGAAAGTAGCCCTGTCAGTCTGATTGTCACCTACCTAAGAAATAATGCGATTAAATTTGGCACGTAGATCATCTACGTGCCAAATTTAATCTATGACTATGATAGGTAACTTTTTATCACGGGAAAACACGAATGAAATCGCTGGGAAAATTAGTCCTTCATAAATTCAGCCTTATTAAAATGGTCTGCCGTGTATTTGATTGAGGTTGGGGCACGTGGGCGTTGCCTGGGGCTCACGTTTTCTTAGAACGGAGTTTGTACAATATGAAATTTGGTTATTTAACAAATTAAGCCTCTCGCCGGAGGGCATCTAATAGACAAATTTGCAAGTCAGAACGACTGACAAACTGATCCATAAACAAAACGTTGGAACACTGTTGGGAATTTATTTCCTGAATATTGAATTGAAGAGGAAAGGTTTACGACTCGGTTTTATTTGGGCTAACTGTATTTGATTGGATAGAATACTAAAATAAAAAATCAAAAAATAAGTTTATCGCCGCTTCTATGTAAAAGCATGCGTCCGAAGATTAATAATCGGCGAAAGACCATAAAATTAAAATGGTACCACCTTGGAGCTCAAGTACTCTATGTATATACAAAAATAATTATTAAAATCGGTACATAAAAAAAGTTATGCGTGAACAAACTTACAGCCGAATTGAGAACCTCCTTCTTTTTTGGAAGTCGGTTAAAAATGGCCTGGCGGTTGATCGTAACAGTACCGTAGTAAATGAAGACGATTTCTTGTAAATAAATCCTTCCTTCTGATCGAAATAATGTCAGACAAACGCCTAAACCTTGTCTGGAGATAACACAATCATTACAGAAAACAACATTATTAGCAAATACTCTATCTCTTATACAGATAGAAAAAGCATCAATAGATTTCTAATCAAATGTACTGTCAGCGAAGTGCTTCCCGATTCCCGAACCCTCATTATTGAATGGTCGCGAATGGATACCGTACAAAGTGATTCTGTCGACCCGACGGTGATGAGTACCGCCTACGCACTCCTCCTACGTGGTAACACATTATTTATTTTGTATTTTACGGATGGTAATCAGTAAATCTTTGTATTATTCTTACAAATTCTCTTTTAGCGACCGCAAGCTTTAGTGAAATGAATCAAAATTATTTTATTCAAATAGACTTTCAGAGGTTAGGTATTTACATTATAATCTTAGTGACAATAAGTGCAAGTGGAAAATCTAAGTAAATAGCAGACTCGAGCAAACTTTAGCTTTTCGTTATGAACCAAACGTCAAATCAACAATTTACCCAACACGATCTAACCTTACTGCAGAAACAGATTGAATAATAAACAAAGATTTTCACATTACATGTTTTAGTTCAGAAGACTTAGGAATCCTCCAAGGTAGCTCTGAAGCTAGGAAAATGGAGAACATTCTATATTAAAGTACTAGCTGCCCCGCGTTTTCACCCCCGTTCCCGGGGAAAAAAAATAGCATATATGTTATTCCAGGGTATGATCTATCTATGTGCCAAGTTTCATCCAAATCCGTTCATGTAGTTTTTGCGTGAAAGAGCAACAAACATACATACATACTTTCACGTTTATAATATTAGTAGGATATTAAACACATTAATATCCAAGTCTGTCCCCTACTACACAATCGTCGGACTAGCGATGTTTAAATTTCATCCGCCAGTTGACAGCTCGCCGCGGAGCGGAGGTAAATTAATTTGTTCTAATAAATCTTGTTTGCTCAGCTTTCACCGCGAGCAATGTTGTTGAAATACATTTGTAATACAATTTCTTGTAGACCATTATGGCGATAAATAATTATTAGGACCAAGTCAGAAACTAACTACAATGCCTATTTCATAGTAACAGTAATGGAGAATTTTGAATTACAATTCAGATGAAGATTATTTAGACTGTTAGATACATTGACACACATGGACAGTTTATTTTATTATTAGAAAAGAAAGAAAGAAATAACATTTATTCTAGACAACACACAACATTACATTATGACATACAGGTATGATATATGGAACAATAAAAAAATAAAAACAGAGGAACATAACAATACAATACATAACATTAGATGGTGTTAATAATTAACTGATCTTGGAAACGGCCAATCCAACCTAGTGAAGATCCAATCTATAGTTAAGAAAATACCGAAGCGTACCGTGAAAGACTCATCAATATCCGATCATAATTTTCCGAGAAAAACCCATTATTACAAAAAGTGTCAGAAATGCATTATCTCAACGACCGCATAAGATACTAAATGTTGGTTCTCGAATTAAATCACGAACAAAATTAAAATCACACACGTGTTTTAATATCTATACTAATAATTAAGCTGAAGAGTTTGTTTGTTTGAAAGCGCTAATCTCCGGAGTTACTGGTCCGATTCAAAAAATTGTTTCACTAATTGGAAGCTATATTAGCCCCGAAGATTATAGGCTACTTTTTATCCCAGGAACGCGAGTGAAACCGCGGGGAATAGCTAGTTATTTATATTTTATTGATTATGATACAAACAAGGCTCCCATTGTTTAAATGTTAAGTTAAATTGAACTTTTGGAGTGCAGCTTGGATACAATAACTTCGTTTATGTTGCAACAAGCCTGTGTACCGGGAATTGATACACACAGTTTTTATTTGGTTAGTCTTATTTGATTAACGATATTCTTTCTAACTTCGAATTCATAAAATCCAATTTTAGTACGTACCAGCTGACTTCAATATTGTATTGTGTTTATTCAAACGAAGAGTCTGTACCGGTTCCAGCATTCATCAATAGATGGCGTTAAAACTAATAGTAGATTGAGATTTTATTTAACTACAACAAGCATATAAATAACAAGAGTAAAATAGAGGATTGCGTGTGAAACCGCGGGGAGGAGAGATAGTTATAATATAAAAGTTTAATTATATTTATCAATAAGCTTCAAATTCTAAGTGTCTAGGTGCAAGAATATCCCAGAAGATCTCAAGTTCAAACTAAAATTGATATCAATGTCTGTCGTTACAAATTCATATCGACTCTACCGTAAAACGTTAAGCTGAAATGCTATTATGCGGGAAATAGATAAAATTATGTAGTAGTTAGTAGAGTATGTGCGTGTATTTACCTTATATTTAATCTAATTATTATTTACTTTTTGTTATGTTATTTGCTTGA
The DNA here is from genome assembly GCA_963555595.1 of Tethea ocularis. Classification (NCBI taxonomy): domain Eukaryota; kingdom Metazoa; phylum Arthropoda; class Insecta; order Lepidoptera; family Drepanidae; genus Tethea; species Tethea ocularis. Next base: position 850,392 of record OY741968.1, read on the forward strand.
GCTTTAATTTAATTACTTGTTCTACTTTTTATTTTGCATCCATTTTTTATTATTACTCTTTTGTTCTTTCTTCATTTTTGTAGATTTGGTTCACCTCTTTATCAATTATCACTTAGTCTTTGTATGTGAAAACTGTATTGCTTATAGTTTTTATTTCTACTTACTTAAAGTACTTATGTTAAGCTGTTTGTTTTCCGAATAAAATAAAATAAAATTAAAATAACGTAAGTACCTACATTTATTTAAATTGTGAGTTTTCTAATCGTAAACTTAATCTCTAAAGAATCATGAAGCCTTAGTAACAGAATATATTGATACATAGCACAGATTCCTACCAATATTATAAATGCAAAAGTTTGTGAGTATTGATGGATGTTTGTTACTCTTTCACGCAAAAACTACTGAACGGATTTGGATGAAATTTAGAACACAGATAGTTTATAACCTGGATTAACACATATAATACTTTTTATCCCAGGAAAACATAAGATCCCTCGGGAACGCGGGGGAAACCGCGGGGCAGAAGCTAGTAACAAAATAAATGGTAAAATAAAGTTAGATATTCTTAAGTACTCCCAATCTTGGTTCTTACACCCTATTTAAATACAGGTGTGTATAAAGACCGCTTACGATAATAATCCGGACTACACTCATAAAAGCCATCACGATTCCCGCATCGTAATAGTAGTTTATGATACTGTTGCATAATAGGGGTTATTAACTACGAGTGTGAGTTTAAGTACCGAGCCGTAGGCGAGGTTCTTAATAGTATCACACGAGTTTTTAATACCTAATTATGTGCAGTATCATACAGTACTTTATCTAAACTCATCGAATAATGTAAATTACATTATTCGATGGTAAAAATCGATAATATTTTGTCATAGGTTTTCATGATTTACGGGTATCGATTATTCGTTATTTCCATTGCCGCCTCCACAATTTCAGATCCAAGTTTAATTCACCTTAGTATCACTGCTATTTTACTACCATTTTCGGCCAAAATAAAATATGTATGCAAAAAATCAATAAAATAAACAAACATTAATCATCATGGCGCCCAAATTCGTGTGAGGAAAAACTAAGTTGAGATCTCTACCGCATAGACAAAGTAAATTTGCATCTAAAATTGAGTTGATACTGATTGATTCCTATTTGTTTAGTCCTGATGTCTGGCCACTTATAAAGTTTTTTTCTTTATTATTTCGTTTGTTGTTCAAGTTGACTGACAGTAATTGAAGTATTAAAACCCAAAAAACATTATAAGTTGCCAGACATGTCCAAATACTTATACTTTAATGAAAAAACAATATTTTATAGCATTATATTGGGAAGAAAACTGTACTATAATATAATTTTTTAATTTCATTATAGACGGTTGTGCATAAAGTGGGTGATAAAGTACTGTTTTTGATTTCATAATTAGAACTTTACGATATGAGAGTAGATAAAACAATTTTACATAAAGATTTACTAAGATTGCACGATACAATTCATAAATATGATAAATCGTTGCAAAGTGAACTTTAAGTTGTATGCAAACAGCCTTCGCTGTAATGGTTGTTTCATGTTGCACGTCTAAGGTGTAGTTTTAAACACCATAACTAGAGTCGTAAATTTATTTTGGCCGCATCTGTTGCTAAGTAACCGGCTAGCGCCAAGAGCGGGAGAGAAACTTTAAGATAATTTCATTAGCTGGAAAAAAATAGCATCCGAGCTAAACTAGTTACCCAGCTAAAGTTTCTACTTCGTAATGAAATCACATCTGCTTCTTGCTTTAACTATGGGCTAGACCTAACACTAAATAAATTTTTAAAGCGATGATAGCTCAGTGGTAGTGACGTCGGATGCCGAGACGACGGTTACGGGTTCGAATCCTACAATGAGCTTGAGCTTTCGGTGAAGGAAAACATCGTGAGGAAACCATAGCACGGTGGTAGGTTACTTTGTAGTACCCGCCTGGCTGGCTAGCCAGGCGTGCCCAAGCACCTTTCGGTGTGTTCCGACAGCTGCACTTGAGAGCCAGTTCCCTTCTAGGCTTTGTGTGCTCACCATGATAGGCCACATCATCACTGACCATGGTAAGATTGTGGTCAAATAGGCCTATACATGGTAAAAAAATGAAATAAAATTGGTCCTGCAGAAGGCAAAGTGGAATTACGGTAGTCCTAAACACAGGTTACGGGCTTCAGTACATGATTAGCTCATAGTGGTGTACAATGAATACTTAAAATCTACTTTCTGGTTAACTTAATATACTTTGTGCTTGTTTCTCTTTAAAAATACAGGCATTTGTTTCGACTTTCCGTAAAAATTACCGCCGCCGGCGCCGTCGAAAATTAGCTCGGTTTTTCAGATATAAGAGGCTTGCGTGACGAGTAAATCATCCGAAGATTTATGTACCGCTTAAGCTATATTAATCCTTACTTATTCTAGTGCTTAAGTATGGCTTTAAGCTTTCGTATGAAAATAGTATTTTTACTTGGAACATATTTATGAAGACTAAATACAGAATATATTTGGTCTTAAGGCTTTATTTAGCCAGCGGAGTACTACAAAGTAACCTTCCATAATCTTTCAGGAGATAATTCAACAAAATCCAGTTTGTGTCAGGTTCGTAGTAATAAGCCCGGGGAAGGCACGTACTTCAGCTGAAAGAAGCAAGTTTCATTTTCGATTCGCTAACGACCTCACAGGCTCCAAAGGTTCAAAACGCGGCGTGAAAGGCGGAGCTCATTGCAAACGCAAACTTATTAAAGTTCGCAAATAGTTTTTCTATTTCGTTTGAAAAGTAAATTGTTGAATTTAACAATAGAGCCGATGTTTATGCAAATCGTTTCACATTATTTGTTAAACGACTTTACAATTTTTATTAGAAGTTTCAACTAGGTACTTATATCCACTCTGGCGTCGCTGTCCGTATTCGGCCCAACAATTTTGTTGTCATATGGCTTTTGTTTATAGTAGTTAGTTTATGTTAGTAGTAGTTTCCGTTACGCTTTTATTATTTTTAAATGTTATTTAAATGTCAACCTTGACAAAAAAATATAAGAATTATAATAATAACGTTTTTAAAGTCAATAAGGACAAGATTCGCCTGCAAAAGAGTTGCTTTTCACGACTTTCCTAGATTTTCATTTTCATTTTATTTGACAGCGCCGGCAGACTGGATATCCAGTAAAATTTTTAGAGTAGTTTTCTTTTACAATGTATACGCCTGTGTTTGACCACAATCTAACCTTGGTCAATGATGATGTGGCCGATGGTGGTTAGCACACAAAGCCTTAGAGGGAACTTGCTCTCAAGTGCAGCTATCGGAACACACCGGTAGGTTCTACAAAGTATCCTACCACCGTGTACCCCAAGGAACAAGATCTGACTTTTTGAAATATATAGGTCTTGCTAGGGTTAATAAAATTATTTTTTACCGTGGGCAGGGTTGTGTTTGATGTGTTTCGAACCTTAAAAATCCTCGCAAGAAAAACCTTTACGATAAACGCACCACATGATGAATAAACATAAGAATCGAATCCACTCCGTAAGGTCAATAACGACTCAACACACGAACACACTTGGTGACACAAAGGTGCAGTTCACGCGGGCCATTTCGCGAGGGTTTCCCCTCGAGCCACCTTTTACTTCCACACCTTTAGTTCGGTGCATTATGGCGTTGCCAACGTGTGTATATATAGGCCAGTGACCTCAGTTGGAGGCATTTGTATATGCATGAAAAATAACAAATAGTTTTCGCGTCATGCACTTTTTCAGTTACAAAATATTAAACACTGTGTAAGGGGGATGCTTCGAGGTACCTAGCCCGCGAAATTCAAATCTTATTACGTTTTTTGCTAATTCCAGAAATCCTATTTCCTACTATCCTTACTAATATTATAAATGTGAAAGTGTGCATGTGTCTGTGTGTCTGTGTATCTGTGTGTCTGTTTGTCCGTCTTTCACGGCAAAACGGAGCGACGAATTGACGTGATTTTTTAAAAAGAGACAGTTGAAGGGATGGGGAGTAACATAGGCTACTTTTTGTCTCTTTCTGACTCCCCACTTCCCTAAAATGGGGGGTGGAAGTTTGTATGGAGCATTCCGCAATTTTCAAGGTTGAAAGTAAAAAATTGGTATGCGAACTATTTGTGACTAACAAATAAAATCGTGCATCACTTTTTTTTGGAAATCTGCCCCCAGCCCCTTAAAAGAGGGGGTGAAATTTTAAATGGGACCTTTCTCAGTTTTCAAGGTAGGAAGCTAAAATCGTTACACACTCTTTGTTACTAACGAAAAATACCTGCCTTATTTTTTTTGGAAATCAACCCTAAAATAGGGAATGGAAATTTGTGTGACTCTCGGCAAAATTAGTATAGAAAAAAAAAGTTACGTGGAAAATAGTTAGGTAAATAGGAAGTTGTAGGAGGTAAGTAGGGGTAGGTAGAGTAGATAGGGGTAGGTATAGGTAGTTAGGTCCCAGTTTTTTATTAGTTCTCTGGGCAGGACAACGTTTGCCGGGTCAGCTAGAAATATTATAAATGCAAAAGTTTATGAGAATGGATGTATGGATGAATGTTTGTTACTCTTTCACGTAGAAACTACTGAACGGATTTGGATCAAACATAGCACATAGATAGATCATACCCTGGAATAACATATGGGCTACTTTTTATCCCGGAAAAACCTAAGATACCTCGGGAACGCGGGTGAAACCGCGGGGGGGCTAGTAGAATCATAGGTATGTTGACTAACTTACGATCTATAACAGAGCTAAAATTTTTTTGTAACTGAAAAAGTGCATGAAGCGAAAACTAATTGTTATTTTTTATGCATATACAAATGCCTCCAACCACGTCACTGGCCTTTACACACGTTGGCAACGCTATAATGCACTGAATTCACCTTAACTAAATAATAGTTATAAGGGCTTCCGTTTACATTCACGAAACGTCACGTGTCACAATGAAACTTCTGAGTTTGTATTTGGCGTTGCATAACTCTTTTATGAATACGGGTGTATCTAAAACTTGACTGATATATGGAGTCCACATCAAATAACGATACACTACACTATCTTTTTGAAATATAAAATATACATTAAAAAATAATATAAAAAGTATAAAAGAATTTATGGAGGATAAATGGTCCACTCATACCTAATGTTATTTAATTTTTAAATAATGGTTTTGTTTGTTTTTTACTGTATATGACATAGTAGATACATAGATAATATAAAAATACAATTGTCAATGTAAATACCAAATATATAATAAGCTCTCTCTACTCCTTTTTGCCATACCCTAACAGGGTCCTTGTACTCATATTAGTTCACTGTATGTGTAACATTGTGTGTACATTGTGCATTTTATAAATAAATAAATATTAACCAATACACAATCAAGCCTCATAAATTTTGTACACAAATTCAGAATATGCGTAAAAATTGAATACTACTCAAAGACCATTCCATACAGATTTAAAAAGTGTATAATTTTCAATATTCCGCTGCACGTTACAGTTCAGACGTCGTTATTAGCATAGATTAGCATCCTCATCGGACGGCTAGTACAAATGAATTTGGCTAGCACAACATCACATCGCCTGCAATTTCAAGCGGAATGTTTTCGTATCGTGAAATTTCCGGCGCACACGCTCACAGAGGACCTTCGCAAACGATTCGCAGCTATGTAAATAGACTAAAAACACTGAGGTATAAATAAATACTACGTATAGAGCAGACGCCACATATAACCATGTTCCGTTCAAGTGCAGCCATCCGGCCGCACTTCAGTTAGTTACTTAAATACGAAACGCGTAAGCGCCATGAAAATCACGGCGCGACTTTTTCTTCGCGAAAAAACTATACCTTAAAAGCGTTCTAGCGCTACGAGTTTAAACTGTTTGGTTAGACGACTAATTATTGTTTCAGCGATGCAGCGAATATTAACATAATGGAGCATGAGCTTTGTTTAGGATAGCTTCTCTATACGTAGTAATATACCTCCGTGCACTAAAAACAATAATTTAGCTCGCAGCTACCGCGGCAACAGTTTGTAAACACGATATTATTATGCAGAAATTAGCGGCCGAGTTCAATAACGGGCCGCGAAGGTAAACATTTTGTCAGGTGATTGTTTTGACAACGTAAGTTGGGCAATTAGTTGCGCTCAGCGATACACCTGACCACGGTTGCGTAAACAATAGACATGGAAAACTGAATGGTTAAGGTGGGAAAACATTTTCTCGTTTATCAGTATTACTTTTGGAAATATCTATCTATATTAATAATAAAGTTTGTTTGAACGCGCTAATTTCTGATCTACAATTCGGATAAAAATTAATCTTTCACTAAAAGGAAGCTACATTATCCCCGAAGATAGGCTACATTTTATCCCGGTAACGCGAGTGAAGCGTCGGGAGACAGCTAGTAGCTACATAAATGTAGATAATTTCTTTGTTTTTTTATGTCAGAAGGTTGACAAGCAGGCAGGCGGTCCACCTAATGGTAAGTGTTTATCGTCGCCTATCGCCATTTGCAATATCAGAGGTATTGCCAATGTGTAGCTAGTTCCGGGATTTCTAATGATGAATGAAACAAACTTTCGTTTGTTTCTATTCTAAATAATTAAATTCTGAAATACCCAAATCGGAAAAGCCCGCATGTCGACTCCGAACAAACAAAATACACAAATATGTCATCAGATGAGCTATCTAAAAACTCCCGACAAACAATCGAGCCACACAATAGGATTTCAATTGCTGACGAAACTTGGCCAGGTGGCGGCGACGTCGCGGTTCGATTCCCGGCTGGTGCATGCAAATCGACTCATTTTCTAGCTTTGTGCGGGTATTTCCGCGAAATACGTTTATTTGCATTCACCTCTGTAGATATTTTGGGCGATATCCGTGGTCATGTCAGGCTTCCATCAACTCTCCGTTGGTAGTCAATAAATATTCAGTTATTGTAGTTACTGCTTATATATTACATTAAATATCTCATTATTAAACGAGCATATTATCTTTTTCAACTAGTATTAACCACGTCGAACGTATTATTGAACCGCACAACTTTATGTTCGGCGGTCGGCGAGGCAACACGTCTGCGGAGCTCAGTGTTTGTGTGATTGTTCGCATTCGTCGAGTAGTCGACTGTGAGTCTACTACGTCCTGATGAAGCTTCGTGAACAAGCGAAACACGTGTCGACTAAATATTTGACTTCTGTTTAATCATGTCACACACAAGTCTACTATGCAATAAAAAGATTCAGTCAATTCGTAATATTATAACGTTTTTTTTTACCAAACAAATAGGGTAGTTGACTGACGTCAAATCAGCTACTTTTTAATAAATGTCAAAACGATAGTTTATATGGAATTTTGTATGAAATATTACACTATGACGTCATAGTTTCACAGCATCAAATCATCTACTCTTAGTGGTTCCACTGGCAAATAAAAAGCATTAAATGTACAAGATATTTGATATTTCCACGTGTTTTTAGATGTTTTATGCATTGGTTAGTGGTTGGTCATTTATTTTTGACAGTGTCAACTACCCTATTAATTATATGGGATTTCCATTGCAGTAAGTAATGGATCCATTTGTGACCTATGTTTAGTCGCGTTGGCAATAAATCTACCACCCTCAGACGTGTAACGAGAAATATTAGAATTGAAGGAAATGAGCCTTTGTTTTCTTCAATAAATTTATCTTGAATTCACGCGTCAATAAGCCATACCTCATATAATCGAGAATTTGTATTTTCTTGTGTCCCTTTCTTAAAATGAGAAATTTATGTTTAAATAAGTTAAAATTTAAAGATTTTTAAAGGTTTTTTTTATCAACTCCATATTATTGTATTGTCATCAGAACGTTATATACTGTAAAGGTATGGTTTCCTCCAAAAGCGGTGCCATCATGTAGCGACCGTAATACAGCGGTGAATGACGTCACTAGAACGTTGTCTATGTGAACCAAATGGCGCGGTTTCCTAGAGAACGGTAACGTCTGTAACGTCAAAAAGCGGTGCCGCCATCTGCATGACGGCCGTCTCGAGGGTGTCGAATGGTGTGTGAAAGATAGCGGTCGTCTTTTTGCGGCCATCATATTGCGTTCGTTTAAAGACGGCACCGCTTTTGGAGGAAACCATACCTTAAAAGGTACAAGATAGACAATAATTTAGATTTCCAATAAACGCTATTCCAGCTCACAGCCATAAATCTACGATTATCGACCAATTAGCGTTGTAGGTACGTCGATGAGTAATTAATAGATACGTGGATGGTACGTTGGTGCGGTGCGGTGGCGTCGCGGATCATCATGTCCTCCGGCGGAGCGTGTAACCGACGTCGGCGGCGGCGTGAGGATCGACAAGCTGCCTAAATTATAACCTGTTACTGATTAACGCTTGTATAATTAGCTTCATATTAAACGCGCCGAATGGATAATTTCAAGTTAAGTTCTAATGTGCAGATTTAGTGCATATGCCGCATATCCACTAAATAGGATGAAAGCTGACCTGCAATTTTTTGCCATTCTACGATGTATTTTTATGTCATTTTACAAATTATTAATGTAACCATTTAATTTTAGCGACAACTATCAATCAAACAACTCGCCATGTAAGCGTCTTATTGGCGCCACGCTAGAAACTATCGGTATTTTTTTGTTATATCAGATGTCTGACAAGCAGGCAGGCGGTTCACCTGATGATAAATGTTATTACCTATGGATATAAACATATAGGGAAATAATATATTGCCGACCTTTACAAACCCAGAAGGCAACTAAGTAAAAAAATAAACTCAAATTAATAATATCCTCTAGTTTGAACTGACCATTTGAGTATTCCTACATTTTTACCGACATAAAACCCTATTAGGTCACCACTTGGGACCTATAATCGTGGTAAAGCTCAAAAGGTCCCCACTGGAGCATAATGGTATAACTAGGGGCCTGCGTTTAGCAGCGGAAGTATTATACCGGGGCTAGAAATCAAAATTTAGTGCCCACTTTGCATAAATACATCGGTCGGCCAATTTAGAAGTACAATAAATATTACAGTAGGAAAACAGGGATTTGGCAAGGAAACCTGAATTTATACAATTTAATTTAGACTTATATTGAACTAGCGACTCGCCCCAGCCTCGTACGGGTATACAAATCTTGCATGCATTATACATATAAACCTTCCACTTGAATCACTCTATCTATTGCTGAAGAGTGCATTAAAATCCACCTAGGATCTAAGCGAATAAACAGCGGAAGGGACTTCATTTTATACCATGTAAAGATACTGTTTTATAGGGTAGTTGACTGACACATCAAATCAGCAACTTTTTAATAAATTTCAAAACGATAGTTTATAAGGAATTTTGTATGAAATATTACATTATGACGTCATAGTTTCACAGCATCAAATCAACTACTTTTAGTGGCTCCACTGGTAATAAAAAATCGTAAAAAAAATAAAATGTACAACATATTTGATATTTCCACGTGTTTTTAGATGTTTCATGCATTGGTTAGTGTTTGGTCATTTATTTTTGACACTGTCCACTAGCCTATTGTAGTATAGATCACGTTTTTGCAGTATTTACAACATAGTCTTGATGTGCGTACATTGTAATCACCAATTTCTTTCTTGAAAAAAGATTCTTAAGGCGACGATACCCGAGAAATGATGATTTTAGATTAAAATTTTCTCGGCATTCTTTGTTGCAAGAGATTTGTAAAAAATATATGTTAAACTAGAGAATATTTGACGAGGGATAGTTTTTTTTAAAATTGGAATTATACATTAGTAACGTCAGAAAAAAATCGTGAATATGCCCCTTTTTAAAACGAAATATTAAATCTTTACACGCATTTAATCGCATCATTAATGCGATGGGAGTCATTATCCTCTACAGAGAACGAGAGGAAGAATTTATTCTCTTATGCATGTCTGTGGGCAACAGATGCGAGCACTGGGGTTCGGTTCCCGGCTGTAAATTATGGAGTACTATACTATTATAATTAAATATTTAATGGGATATTAAGGTAGATGAATTAAGGCTCTATCAAATACGCAATAACTATATGAGTGTAAACTGAAAAATGGAGCGGAGGTTTATGGGATATACAACTTTAAATGGAAATAAATGACGCAGAACTTTTATAACAAACTAGCTGTTCCCCGCGGCTTCACTCGCGTTCCCGGGATAAAAAGTAACCTTCGGGGACAATGTAAGCTACATTGTCCATTAGTGAAAGAATATTTCGAATCGGACCAGTAACTCCAGAGGTTAGCTCGTTCCAACAAACAAACTCTTCAGCTTTATTATTAATATAGATTGTGTGATAATTTCCTTAAGTGTCCTAGTAGTTTGAATGTTACTGAATCGTGCTTAAACGGCTGATCGATTGATCGAAATGAAATAACACTGAGTGAAATTGGCCACGAAGATAAATTATATATATGAACCAGCTTTTCTCCCGCGATCTTCTATGTTACTCCCTTAGATATTGAATTTTCAATAATCTTTTCCCAGAGGCCAGATGCATATATTCTCTAGTATAATATATTTTTTTTACTTATCTCTTGCAACAATGAATGCAGAGAATTTTTTTATCTAGAATCATCATTTCTCGTATATCGCGGCATTAAGTGTCATAAACGGGTCAATTAATTATTTTAACCAGTAGCTCAGTTAACAGAAATAAATCGAAAGCGCACAACATTTTAGTATTGATGTACGTAGACGTGCTACGACATAGTACCTACCCATTCAGCTACGCGCGATCGAGACTGCTACAATGGCTACGCGCTGAGTTTCGTAGCGTACAATTTCGTAGCACTTCTACCTGTAGCACCTATTTCCATAGGCTATTTTGATGTATGTATTTGCAATAGTTTTAACGTTCTAGTAAAATTTGAAAAGTAGTTTATTGAGTACTATTAAAATCGTATCAATAAAATAAAATCACATTGCAGGTCCCAAAACCATTCAAATTACAGACTTATTTACGGTAACGACTATTTCGAATTTCCAATCAATTCCGCTATCAGTAATTTCGATTGCGAGTTCAGCATTATCTGACAAAATTTACAATAATGAACAGACTCTAAGCACTTATTATTGTATACAGGCTTGTGTTTGACCACAATCTCACTGTAAGTGATCATGTGGCCGAAAGTGGTGACCACACGAGGCCTTGGAAGGAACTGGTTTCCAAGTACTGCACTGATTGTTGCTTGGAGACTGATCTTCAACTTGAGGGTGGTAGCCGGCGTCACAATGTCTTCCTTCGCCGATTGAAGCTCATTGTAGGATTCGAACCCACGACTAAGGTTATAGAGATAAGGAGGGTGCAATAATACAACTCTTTACACTATAAAAACATCAACAACTATAAAAACGGCAAAAAAAAGCACTTTTACAGAAATACATCATCTGTAAAATTTTCAACTGTTTAACTATCACGGTTCATGAGATACAGCCTGGTGACAGACGGACAGACAGACAGATAGCGAAGTCATAGTAATAGGGTTCCGTCTTACCCTTTGGGAACCCTAAAAACAATGAAATCCCTAACATTTTTAGTGAAACATAAAATACATGTAATTTTTCCCAACTATTAAGGAATCCAGAATATGAAAACGAAGGCCGAATCCCGAGAGCGGAAAATGCCTTCGCTCGGCAAATCTTTGTGCGGTAACTTTTAGAGGTTTTACGCAAATTACTTTTTTTTCTATTATTACAATACTGTGTGCGTGTATGTGAGTGTGTCAGACCCTACATTTACGGCCATTGGTCGAAATAAATCACATTAAAAAGAAATTTACTTGGTACTCACGTAAATAATGGATTAGCTTAGATATTGAATACCAGTTATGTCGATTTACCTGAAACAGAAAAAGGATTTTTGTTACAATCTTAATGTAATGTGTCCCATATAACATTTAAGTTACACAACTAGCATTTTACTTACAAATATTTAAAAAAAATACCTTCACACACGGTTATCTGATCCCAAACTAAGCAGAGCTTGTACTATGGAAACCAGATTTTTTTTGTACAACAAAGTCGGCAAACAAGCAAACGGCCCGCCGATGGTAAACGGTTACCGTAGCCTATGGACGCTAGCGACACCCGGGACAGAGACCATATACTAATCCACGCGCCGGGTACCACTCGCGCATTGCCGACCCTTCCCCCACCCCGAGCTCTGGCGACCTTACTCACGCGCAGGAACACAACCAGGTTATTTGGCTGCGGTATTCTGTAAGGTAGGTATTTCCCCAGTCGAGCTGCTCTTCAAGCGAAAAATCGCTATGCTCTACCTCTCTTAAAACAGATAGACTAAACAACAGAACAGATAACTAGTATACTACATATTTTTTGTAAATACATAATTGTATAATTACACCCAGAAACAGGACAAGCACACATGTTTATGCACACAAATGTTTGTCCTGGATGGGAATCGAAACCACAACCTGCGGCGCGATAGGTGGTGTCTAACCAACTGCGCCAACTGGCCTACCGCCACTAATAGGAAACTACATTATGCCCGAAGGTTATAGGCTACTTTTTATACCGGGAACGCGAGTGGAACCGCGTGGAACAGGTAGTCGAAAATAAGTAAAAAAAAATATTATATTTACAGAGCAGAAACGCAAGAGTGATACGATTATCTATTTTAAAAATATACAGCCCTGTGACAGACAGACGGACAGACGACGTAGGTTTAATAATAACCCTTTGAAACCCTAAAAAAAACAATACAAGTGAATATCAGATTACATAGCTAGGTACATACTAAAGGTTTAATGTTAATTAAGGCGATCAAAGTAGCTAATTACAGATTCAAAGGCAAACTCCAGCACAGTCTAAATGAGCTTAATTCCGGACTCGTTCACAATTTCCAACAACCTCCATCCGCCCTTGACTTCTTGACCTAAACCACTACCTTGTTAAGTACAAGTGATTTGTGTAAAAAAAAATAATTAACTGGAAAGATCAATTCTCGATTTTCGAAAAATTTGCGATTTGATTTCAGGTTTCTTGTATCCTGGGATATCCTAAGCAGAGCTTGTACTATGGAAACCAGACAGAAAACTGTCTTTTTCTTCTTGTATGTACATATGTTAGGTCAATAATTAAAAGATCTAATCGATTTTTGCTATGGATTTGAAGGATACGGTTGCTCTAAGTCTAAGAAAAAAAAAAACATAAGGTCGCCAGACCTCATCGGGGAGGGGGAACGGTTGACAATGGGCGAATGATACCCGGGGGGACTAACAGGGACCTGCTTACCAACAGGGACCGAATGCTTGGTTTCCGCGGTCCCCAGGCACGATGACCCAGCCTGACGGAAGATCGTCCCTTTTCAATGGAAACTTTTTTCCTCCATTCTTTGTATGCTACATTTGATTTTACTATATAGTAAATCTAGGTTTAAATTTAGGCAATAAGTTATCTAAATACTCCATTACATTTCAGCGTTAAATGTTATACCTGCGGTGACATTTGAAACAACAAGGTAAAACAACGGTTTTTCAATAAAATCGTTACCATAAAGTAAACCAATAAAAGTGGGTAGAACAAACAAACAACGTTAAGCTACGAAACTCGTGAACCGAGACAATTAGATACCCTATTCCGATCTACACTCCTCCTGTGGCTTTTTATATTCTTTTTTTATTTTTTCCTACGTAATTTTTATAGGTAGACAGATAAAGTTTTTTACAGACTTTGTATTACTGTTAAAAATTAAAGATGGTCATACAAAAAACTTAATTTTTTCAAGGTTTTTTGTTCGACCTTAACAAACGCTGTATGTCATACATGAACCGTAATAGGTAGACAGTTGACATGTTCACAGAATGTGTGTATTTTTGTTACCGCTACAACAACAAATAATTAAAATAAAATAATGTATGATAGTACGGACCCTTTGTGTGAAATATTATTTTATTCAAAATGTGTGTCAATCCGACTCGCACTTGGCCGACTTTTTATAAATGTCACCGGAAATGTATGAAACATAGGAATTGTACACAATTCCTGCGTATTTCTCCTAGGAAATTTTATTTCAATAATGATACTAGGAAATATATAAATTCTATTGAAAAAAAATAGGTTGGGGGTATTCGCACAAAAATAAATTACACTTACAACCCCCCAAATACCGCTATCCTTACAAATATCCCGAATGTAATACTCCGATAGATATTTAGGAAATGTATGGATTTACTAGGAAATGTATACAATAACGGATTAGATACATTTCCGTTAACATATATACTACTAAAGTAGCAAGCACACATACGGTTAACCTGAATGTAAGCAGTCACCTAAGCCATAGATGTATCCTTTATCCCCGGTATGGAGTTCATTGTAGATCTGGCCGTTTAGTTGGATTTTTGATACACATTTAAAAGGATTTGATACTTGGTGCATAGGCAGATCATATTATTGTTAAGCATCAATCGTGCACGAATTCGTATCAACATGTTATTTCGACCAGTCTCGACGTTTCGACCAAATTACATTGGCCGTGGTCTGAACTGATCAATTTGAAATGAAGTGAACACATCATATTCTGAAATGAAATATCAGTTTTTTTAAATCCCAGCATAGCATTCAATCTTTCGGGACCGCGTGTAAACATAGGTAGCTAGCTAGTAAGGATATAAAATCGACACATACTTTTTCTAATTTTGGCGTAAATTTCACATGTAAACCGAGCCTGAAAAAAATAGAGTATGACAACAACTATGTAGATAAGGCAATCATAATGACATTTACCTCGTTTCATTGTTGGAAAAAAACCTAAATATTCTATGCCAAAAATAACGACTTCTGAGGTTGACATTTCATTAAAGTGCGTGGTTTCACGGACGCCATTTCTCAAGTGAATTTATACATATCAATTTACCATTTTAGTAGACTAAATAACCAGTAATACGGTGTAAATTCCCTTGTGATATTTGCATGTGCGTCTGAGCACTAAGTGTAAGAACTAAATGACTAAAACTGCCTCCAGAAAATTAATTTGTTGCAATATTGCATAAAAAAAACGATCTGATTAGTCGTTTCGGTGTGGTCTTTTCTTTTGTCCGGTACTGATGAAGCCATCATAGCCTGATTCATAGCCTCAATTTTAGTTCAAAAAAAAGTAGACACATAGATTATCAACTTGAGGGATGGTAGCCAGCCAGGCGGGTACTACAAAGTACCCTACCTCCGTATTATGATTTCCTCACGATGTTTTCCTCCAACGAAAGCTGGAGCTCATTATAGTACCCGCGACTTTCGTCTCGGCATTCGACGTCACTACCACTGAGCTATCATCGCCTTATTTATTAACTTTTTCCTTATCCGCCAACCATGTATAAAGATCTAACAAGCCGCGTTCGTTTGCACGTGTCAAGTCTCAGTTACAAAAGCCGAAACGATAGATCAAAGTCGATCCGCGCAAACAGATAAGAGTACACAACTCGGCGGCTTTGAGTGGGTTCCATCTCTCCGTACAGTCGGCTGAGTGACAGTCTGAAAGCAATACCTCGCCATCGAGACACGGTTTTGGTTTTTAGGTTATAAGAGAAGCGGGATAAAAACGAATTTGATTATCGTTAGAGGCTGTGTTTAGGAGAAATCCTTTTTAACAGACTGCAAAAAAAACGGTGGAGGTTCTCTTTTCGGATGTATGTTTTTTTTATGAACTGATTTTAATAATTATTTTTGCATTGGGTTCAGTATAGCTCCAAGGTGGGTCCCATTTTAATAATTGTTGTCTCTTTTTACTAAATGTTTATTATTCTTTTATAAGTCCAGATGTAAGAGGTAATCTACGGAATTACTGGTCCAATTAAAAAAAATCTTTCACTTATAGGAAGCTACATTATCCCGATTGCTATAGAGTAAATTTTATACCAGAAACGCCGGTGAAACCGCGGGAAACAGCTAGTAAACTATATGCTTACTGTGTCTTATTGTTTTAACACGTAGATAGCGTCTATTTACAAACATGTTAAGGGCAAAGAAGAGGTAGACGAAGAATAAGGTAAAAAGACCATGAAAAAGTAAATTAGACGTCGTGCGCGCATTCTATTAACATAAATGAGTGCATCAAGCATGTTCTTTGAGGCGAGGGTTCCCGATAGCGTCTTTTTAGAGTAGGCTAAGTAGCTATAGTATTATGCGGGCTGTCTCTGACTATGTACACGCGGCCACAGATCAACCTACACATTTTTGTTGCAAAATAGCTCCTATTACAACCGCATAAGGTGCCGCCGTGTGTAGCTTGATCTGTGGCCGTGTGTACAAAATCCTACACTGCCCTTTAAAATTTAGTAGATAATAACATTGCAATCATACGTTTTATAGCAAATTTTATCAAATTAGTTTATTATACATTGGTAACGTTTTTACTTAAAAAAAAAAAGATAACAACCAAAAATTTTCATATACATTTTTATTTAGGACATGTTGGGGAATATTCTGTTTTAGGGCCCTAATGGAAGAATGGTATGGTGAATACATACTATGAAGCTGCAAATGTCATAAAAAGAACTCTACAGAACAGCATACGGCCTAGTGGTAAGCGGTTACCTATAGTGCGCACAGGTGTGCTCACCTGCATGAACTGCCTGACGCACTCGGCGCCATGGTCCCGCAGGAAGCTCTGCAGCGTCCTGATGCCGCGAGCCGACAGCCGGTACCCGTTGCCGTTCTCCCCCGCAGAGAAGAACACGCCCAGCTCGGGGCCTTCGCCCATATTAATTATCACATTGTTTTAAACACTTTTACAAATTTTCTAGAAGTAAAATTGTATTTTTATTTCGTTATACTGTTCAACAGATAGGTAATCCAATACTAAGTTTAATTTCGAAAATAGATATAAAAGAAAGATCAACAAAAATGCCTTCCCAAATTAAGCGTATTTTGAAACTGAGCGTAGAATTAATTATTAGGATCTTAATTAATGACTCAAACTTATTAAATAACCCTGTTGAAGCAACGTTGTTTATTCGTATATAATTTTTATTAAATCTCAATATCCATTTCCAATCTAGAAAAATTAAAAGTCACAAACAAAATATTTCACATTCACTTCGCAACGTATATTTACGTTCAACAAACTTCACTCGCTACGAATCAACTCGTAGCTAATCGTAGCGTTCAGCCTACGCGTCCGGCGCGCGCGTAGCCACTGCTACGGCGGTCGGCGCTCGTAGCCGTAGCCGCCTAGCCGGTCCGTAGCAATGCGACGCAAAGACCGTCGCGAGAAATGTAACGACGTAATGTGATACGATTTCTTACGTCACGCGAGATTAGAGGGACTTCTCGAGAATGTACGAATGCGAGGATAAGGGAGGTGATTTGTCAAAACTATAACTCTTTTACTTTACAAGAGTTTCTAGTTAGCCTATCTTGGAAAGTGGGTCAATCCGACTGAAGAAAACTTTATAAAGATAAATTAACGTTAATACTTAGTTCTGAAAATTCTTTAATAACTTTTTTAATGAATACCATCGTTAACAATTTTAATAATGAGATTCACTTACAGTGTACATATTTCAGTTCCTTATCCTTCCGTTCCGTCAGTAAGCTTGTAACGAGAAGCTCAAGGCGGATTTTAAATGTGATTTTCAGTTACCTACACTTCGGTTGGAAGTTTCAAAGTGGCACCAGTGAATGATACATGTATAGGGAGTCGATTCTCATGGTCATGTTATGAGGAGGGATGAAACCCATGTGACTAAAAAATAAAAAAGATTCCGACGAATTGAGAACCTCCTCCTTTTTGAAGTAGCTTAAAAAGTGTCATGAATATGAAAGAGAATATACGGGAAGGGGAAGACCAAAAAGAGATGGATTGTGTGAAAGATGATATGAGTAATAAAGGAGTGAATGCCAATATGACGGATAGAAGGGCTGAATGGAAGCATAGTACATATTGCGCCCCCCACAAATTATTGGGAACAGGTCAGGGAGATGATGAGTTACCTAGGGTGTTTCCTAGATGAACGATTAATGGCCGGCGCAAACCGACGGTCGGGATGGCAGAGGATTTAAAATGTATCAATTGAATTGAATAGTTATCCAATGGAAATCTATATACTAATAATAAAGCTGAAGAGTCCGTTTGTTTGAACGCCCTTATCTCCCGAGTTAGTGGTCCGATTTGAAAAATTCTTTCATTAATAGGAAGCTACATTATCACCGAAGATTATAGGCTACTTTTTAAAGCGGGAACGCGAGTGAAACCGCGTGAAACAGCTAGTAAGGTATATACATATTTCAATGCTAGGTGATCGGCCTCGGCATTTTCTCTAGAGCAACGCTGGTTGAAATATATACCTTATTCCCATTGGATAACTATTAAGTTTAATTATAGATATTTTTTTGCGGTTTGCGCTACCCGCGCTATAAGGCTATATGTATCATCGCTCTTTGACTAATTGGAGATTTCAACTATCAATCCAATCTTATAATGAGGAATACCAACAAAAAAATCTAATTAGTCCGTCAGTTAGATTATCAAAAAATATTGGATACGTATTTTTTATTTTATCAAATCAATAAGAAATTACAAAGATAAGTCCCATCAAAGTGCAGGATTGGGGCTTGTGACGTCATTGTACAACTACTTTTTAGTACACTTTTTGCAGACCGGAAAATTTTAACGCACTGTATCTTCGTTATTTTTTGTTTTCGGATCCAAATAAATAATACGTATCCAATATTTTTTGATAATCTAACTGACGGACTAATTAGTTTTTTTTGTTGGTATTCCTCATTAACAAGACCCAAGATTTAGCATCGAGCAGTGCAACTGGTGCCAGCCAATGACGTAGCGTTTAACTAATAACGTTCTCAACAGATCGTTTGTCTCTGTCCAACAACACTAACAAATACAAACTAACTTATTACTCACAGTTAATAGTTCATCTCCGGACGATATTGTGTTCACGAAGCATTCATGATTGTTTTCAATCTGTTTGTATTTATTATAGCAATACGAGTATAGACTGTTTCATAATACACGTATAAAATAGTAGTTTATGATACTGTTGCATAATAGGGGTTATTAACTACGAGTGTGAGTTTAAGTACCGAGCCGTAGGCGAGGTTCTTAATAGTATCACACGAGTTTTTAATACCTAATTATGTGCAGTATCATACAGTACTTTATCTAAACTCATATAAATAATGTTATTTAAAAAAATTGAATTTCTACAAACTTTGCAAAAAAAAAAAAACTATTTTTGTGATATTTTTGGTCAAAATGATATATGTAAGCAAAAACAATAAAATAAACAGACACAATAATCATATACCTAATCAAATCCGTGATGCCAACTCCCAAAAATTCTTACCTCAAAATTTCAAGTCAACAAATTAGTCACATTGTCATCGTCAAATTGAATTGATACTGATTGATTATACTATTGATAGGTCCAAAGTGTACTTTAATAGAAAAAAAGTTATTTTATAGCATTATCTTGGGAACACAACTGTACTATAATGAATCATTATACACGGGTGTGCCTAAAGTGGGTCATTAAAGTACTGATTTTGATTTCATAATAAGAACATTACGATATGAGAGTAGATAAAGTATATTATTTTTTCAATTCAGTAAAGTAAATATTTATAAGCTTATCTAATATTTGGGTGAAATAAATGTTGATAAAAAACAAATAAACAGGAAAAAATACGATGTAATTTTTGAAAAATAAATAGTCTTGATACACCACAAAGATACGAGTAGGCCTTTCCGCGCTCAATGTCCTTTAGTTTTTTTTTTAAATAACATAAAACCGTATTTTTATAATAAAATTGCGCCTCTCCTGTCTCCTGTCTGTTTAGTAAGTGACGGAGTTATTTGCGGAGAGCCTCATCTTAAAGGAGTTTAAATTATTTCATCTAAATAACATGTTTGTGGTATAATCTGTGCAGAAAGAACGTCGTGGCCAAATGGTGAACTAACGTTCCAATTTTATATTTCAACCTTAATTAGGGGATTCTTTCTGTTGACATTTTAAATAATAAACTAATGAAATAGTTACAGTTATAATAGGATCAAAACGGAACGGACGCGTTATTGTATTGCCCGCTAAACAAAAAAGGTAATTAAACACAGCAGCGCCCTCTATTTCCACGACGTGTTTGTGATTGTCTATACTATAATAATAATAATATTATAAAGAGGAAAGATTTAATTGTTTGTTTGTTTGCATTGAATAGGCTCCAAAACTACAGAACCGATTTGAAAAATTCTTTCACTAATAGGTTCATGAATAATGTAGCTTCATTATTCATGAAGGTTATAGGCTACTTTTTATCCCGGGAACGCGAGTGAAACCGCGCGGAACAGCTAGTTATATTATATAGATCAACAAAAAATACACTCTTTTTACTTTTATTCAGGAGAACAGTAATTCATTAAAACTTTACGCCAAAGAAATAGCTAAATCTTTACAGAATACGTCCCCAGTCCAGCGTAGTCCAGTATTATATTTTCCACTTCTTTGAACTAGCCCGTGCTTTAAGCTGCACTCGGATTTCGGAATTCATAATTTGAGAAAGCTTTCACGAGGAGCAACCATTAAGCTCTATCCGGTTTAAAGTGACGAGCAAATAGACGAGTCTTTTAACAAATGGTGTCTGTGCCCTGAAACTTCACTGAGAGTATCACAGGCATTTTGATACAAGAATTTTAGAATAAAACAAAGGTGAAAGGGCGAAGAGGTACTGCAAATGTCTATGGGGGCGGTGACCACCTGATGATGGTGAATGACGTAAAAAAATAAAACTTTTCAAGCCCTTTCAATTGATACGTCTCACAATATAGCTTGTGTAAACTTTTTTTTAATTTTCTAGTTTACCTCCCAAAAGTGGTCCCCATGTTTGAAATTCATTTATTTACGTTACACTTCCGTGTTTGGGACACCGACTTACATATGTGTACCAAATTTCAACTCAATCCAATCCTGTATTTTTTGACAGATAGACACACGAATGATCCTATAAGGGTTCCGTTTTTTTTCTTTAGAATGAGGAATAAAAACAAAAAAATCTAATTAGTCCGTCAGTTAGATTATCAAAAAATATTGGATACGTATTTTTTATTTTGATCCGAAAACAAAAAATAACGAAGATACAGTGCGTTAAAATTTTCCAGTCTGCAAAGTGTACTAAAAAGATGTTGTACAATGACGTCACAAGCCCCAATCCTACACTTTGAAGGGACTTATCTTTGTAATTTCTTATTGATTTGATAAAATAAAAAATACGTATCCAATATTTTTTGATAATCTAACTGACGGACTAATTAGATTTTTTTGTTGTTATTCCTCATTTCAGAACACTAAAAATACTGAAATAAAGGTATCTGGAAATAATATTTTCCCACTACATTTATCATGGAAAGAAACAGAAGGCTATATAAAAATGTAAGTAGGTATATAGCAGCAAGGTCAACGTATATTATATCGATATATTTTATGACAAATGTACAATTTATAGACACTAAAAACATTATTGCTATTTAATATCAGTAGGTTAACATCGTAAAGTAAATCGCACGATATCATTACTACATTGCAATTGTTAAGTACTTATTAGTTGACATGTAATTCTTATAATTTTTTAATCCTAAGCGTTGTTTAGTTGTTGATGTATTCTTTGCACGCCAATACCTATGGCAAAACAACGGATCTAATATTTATTGTGAACATCTGTTTTAACCATGTTTCTAGCAAATAAATATCTTATCTTATCACAATTTTTCACTTAGTGAACAATATTCAAAATTATTTTTCCGGAGTCTTAATTTTCTTAATTTCCTTCGGTTGGAGCGTTAAATTCAAATGTTATCACGTTTTTTGCTAATTGCAGCTCAGTTATAGGTCGTAAGTTATCAACAACAGAATTTTCTGAATCTGATCAGTTGCTCCGAAGATTACCTTTACCAAACAAACTTAACAGTTTCCCTCTTTATTATATTAGTATAGTTTGAAAAATCGGACTATAGGAAAATTAATTAGATAAAATCATAACATTAGAAAAATAACAAACAAAACAAACCATAGACGTAATATTTGGACCAAAAATATTTTTTTCATGTTGACGTCATCAGTGTACACGATATTTGATGAAGCGATCTCGTTTTACCAATAATGGAACGCACTCGTAAAAAATGAGTGACACGGCCGATTCATTCGATATACGCATTATAATCCTTAAAAGCATAGCTATGAAGTTCAGAATCGAATGTTGTGTTACGATGTCTGCTGGATCTAACTGTTCTATCGTTGTTTTGGCTTTGTTTTGATATACGAATACATGCAGCATCATATACATTTTTTTACTGAACATACAATATATCTTTACATAGTATCAAATGAAGTCGCTTCCGCTGTCTGTTCACTTAAATCTTTTAAACTACTCAACGAATTGTAATGCAGTTTTCAGCAATAGATAGAGTGATTCAAGAGGAAGGTTTATATGTATAATACATGCATATTATAGTACAGAAAAGCCTAGAAAAAGCGTGCGACGCCGGGGCGGGTCGCTAGTTTTTATGTATAAAAGTAAATTAAAAATACATCCCAGCGCTTTAATATTGATAGAGCTTTTAACCTTTAATCAAAGACTTGATGTCTTGTCGTTTCAAAAATCTTAATTTTCCTAAACAGTTTTGGTCCTTCGAGCCGGATGTACTTACTGCCGATAGCCAAAATACGCGTCCCATTCTCACGGCCTTCATTCGCGTCGCCGGCACGTCCATCACGAGCGTACCTGATCTCTTTCGGAGGCAATCAATCAGCCGTCAATCCGTGACGTGACGACGCGACGGCTGAGAAACGGCTAGTAACAAATGTTACTATTCCATAAGTAAGCTCAAGTAATTGCATAGATTTAATGTTGTATAACTTGTTTGAAAGCGCTTATCTCCCGAGTTACTGGTCCGATTCGAAAATTCTTTCACTGATAGGAAGCTACATTTTCCCCGAAGGTTATTTTATAGGCAACTTTTTATCCCGGGAACCGCGGGGAACAGCTAGTTTTCTCTATATATATATATTTATATAATTCCAATATAAAATGTGAGTTAGTGTTGTCCAGAATCGACAATCAAGTGAGTAAAACATTAAGCCCAAACATCCGCATAATTACATTGTTATCTTTCGACTCCATTATGTCAGACAGAGAGAAAACAAAAAGGCTTGTTATCTGTATACGGGATAGAACAAAACGATTTTTTACAATCTAGAAAATGATAAAAAAAAGAGAATAACATCGAACGCTTTGTTGGTGGTGAGCGTAATAACTGAGAAATGACAAGAGGGCCCCTTGTCATTTCTCAACCAATGTTTGAGTCAGAATATAATTAAACACGCGGATTTTAGTAATATATTTTTTTTTTGCGATAAATAGCACCAATATTTAGAGCTAGAATCTATACAAATAATATAGCTGAAGAGCTATTTATAGGCTATCCCGGCAACGCGGGTGAACCAGCGGGAAACAACTAGTAATATTATGAATGCAAAAGTTGTTTTGTATGAAATTATTCAATCACATTCAAAATTCCTCGGCGATGGCAGAATAATATAAAGTGTAAGGCATATGGCCTGTACAAAAAAAACCAAGTCATTCCTCAAGAAATTATTCCATGGACAATAATTACAAAGGAAACATGCTATAAAAAGTCAAGGAAGTCCAGCTCCATTTAACTTCATTAGAATCAAAGTGGAAAGTATGAATGTTTACTATTCCCGGGGCGTACTCTCGAACGTCGCCTTTGACACGGCTACAGAAATAAAAACTTACTTCTGTTAGATGGTTCCCATTTTTAACGAATATTTTTATATAATTTTTTACACGAGTTTTGCAACTTTCAAGTTTTGTATTTCGTTTATTTTACTGTGACATCTATAGGTACACAAATAAATAAAATTGTCTGTTTGTAATGTCAAAATTCTGGCCATGCATCGTGGAGATCTTTGGGGGAGGCCTTTGTCCAGCAGTTCAACCAAACAAACAAACTCTTCAGCTTTATTATTAGTACAGATATAAATTACCTTATTCGCAATACGTCTCACGTTCACGCTAGGTATACAAATAGATAGATTCGCACCAAAAAATTAAAACCCAATTTCAACTATAAGATTAGTTAAAAAGGCGACATATTTGAATATCACTCGATAGGAGCCGTCTTTATTAAAGGCATTACGATATCATGCTGGTCTGGGGGCGTTTTATATTTTACGCGTGTTTCAGTTAGGAATAGCAAAATCGATTTGTATCCTTATCTACTGTACTAATATGTTGCCAGTGTCTGAGCAATAAATTGTAATGATATAATGCTATATCTTTAAAAAATATGGTATTAACTGACACTCGACTTTCTGTCGCTGTTTATTATAAAAAAAAAACAGAAAGTCACTATACATGTTTTGCATAATCTGGCATTATGCTTCGGACAGTGTACTTTTGAGTGCAAAAATATGTTTCAATTTCTCTCACTTATGAGGATTTCAGCGCGAGTCATCTCCATAAAAAACGATCCTATGTTCCTGTTCTATATAGGTATCACGTAATATAAAGAAAACATATATTAATTAACATTTATGCATGAGTAAAGTCAGATTATATTTTAATTATAAAGCTTCAAAATTATAACCTTAAAAACTCATAATTTTCGGCAGAACTTTAACTTGGCACTTAAATTATATTTCTAAATCAATATGTTTTATCCATATATTGTGTGTCACGTTATTAAATTAAACATGTAAAACGAAATAGGCGCCCGCGCTACGCTCACGGCCGATAGAGATTGCAAGTACCAACGCCCAGACAGCCTGCCAATGTCTACTTATTTTGAAATACGAAACGTAGATAAACTGAAAACATTTTAAATTACTGCAATAATAGATACCTTGAAAGGCTTGGGTGAAAACAACAGCCACTTCTCGCATACAAAAACGAAACCGTATAGCGGTAAATACGTGGTTTTATCCAACGGAACAGTAAAAACAAACGAGCGGTGCCCTCACATTCGATATGTGCGCAAATATACAAAACAATTTATTTTTATGTGTGAATGGGTATCAATAACCTATAAACATTGTGCCTGCGGTTCCTACCTTACATTGTTTATGATGAACAGAACACAGGCACGCAACTTGAGGAGTTTTTTTTAGCTTCTGACTATTGTAACCTTGGCATATCTCTTCTATTTTCGATTGCTTCTGCCTTTTTAGTTTTCCGTGCCTAGTTATATGCCAACAACGTATTCTGGCCACACCGTGCGCAGAGACGACAGTAATCTAGAAAAACTGATTATGGTTGGGAACACCAAAGGCAAAAGAACACGCGGCCGTTCCCCAACAAGATCGATCAATTGATAGTTTCGTCGTCCTACAAATTCTACACGGTCGTAAGGGACGCGCTGGACAGAAACCGGTGGAGGCAAATCATCCGCTCCAGATGCAACCCTGATACTGACCACGATCTTCAGTCATGAGGGACCGACCAGAGAGAGAGAAACCTAGCTATAAAATGGTAAAACGGAGGTCTATTGCTATCACTCTACTGTTGTCCATCTGTCGGAATGTCACGGGTGTCTTATCATAAAAGAAATGAGTTAACTGAATTTTGGATGGTTTAAAAGATTGAAGTAAAACCGAATATTCAACATGAGACGAACCTTTTCCTTACTTTGGCTTGCACGTTGTCTAGATCGGAATGTTTCTTCTATATTCGTATTTAAACAAATAATATTGAAAATACCGTTTCATAAGGTAGCTCCGACCATCGGAACCCTAATAGAGCGAGGCAACCGCACTTGGCCCGTTTTTTTTCAATCACGTCTGGCTATTGAAGAGATATTTGTATTCAGCTGAGTCAACCTTAATCAAAGATTCTGATAAATTTTGGCAACCAGAAGTCCAGAGTAGTAAATTATATTCAGTAATAACTAAGTTTCAGAGGCCCGATATTAAAATATATTTTTTAAACTCCTCTGAGCGCGCTGTTGATTAGGAAACAGTCTGTAAATGTAAAGGAGCGGACTAATTTGCAATTACTCTAACAAAGATATGAACTAAGATAATTAAACTTGTGCTTCAAGTTACAAACAACTTAAATGTTAAACAAGGACAACCCAATTACCTTTACCTTTTTTTCGACACATGTTACGATTTATAGAGGTGGGCCCTTATTTCACAAAAAGTATTCAACGTCCGTACAGCGATAAGCGAGATTTTTGACGGGCAAAAAAACTTAGCACCCAGAAATGTGAGAGGAAAGGCAAAAAGACGGATTATCTGGAGCGAGGTAATCTACCTAGTTTCCCACCGTGGCGCTGGGGCCTGATAGAGCGTTTTATTCTTCGGGCGTAAGTATTGAGAAATGTACGTTCATTAGTTGGATTTTCGTTCAGAGTTGAGCTGCAATTAGCAAAGCATTTCCAAAAGGCGATGATAATTCAAATTCCCAAATGATTAGGTTCGCTGAAGGAAAATATCATGAGGGCACATACTACTTAACTAAACGAACGCGAAATCCATTCAAGATTCTGCTGCACTCGGGGGCTCAATAATAATACCTGTCTAACCAAAACAATCTTTGTCGTTTCTGTTTTTTTTTTATTTTATATTAGACGCCTAATTACAGCGATAGTCTCATAAATGCATCGTGTTTATCCAAGCAACTTCGCGAATCTGACTTGTCGAAAAATCTAAATATATAAAAGGAAAGCGAAAAGTTGACTGACAGAAAAACAGACAGCTCAAACCACTGGCTGAAATTTGGCATACATATAGCTATTATGACTTGGGCATACGCTAAGGTGGTAAAATAGAGATGGCGGGTGAAACCGTCGGGCAGAAAGCTAGTTACTAATAAGCCTAGAAGCTGCACTACAGCATCTTGAAGTAACATGTACATTGGAGACATAGCATACATAGGTCCTTAAGTCAGTTTATCGCCGGCGCTTTTCACTCGAACGTCGACCCGAGGTCGTCGAGAGAGGATTTCTAATTGAATAGCCTCCCGGAGGCAGTTCCTTTGATTGGCCCACTGTACTCGGCGCGACGTATCCGCCCCTCGCACTACGCTTTGCTCACATTCGGTGCCCACTATCTGATTATAAGCCTATCCGTTGCAGAAGCATCACTGACTATTTTTGAATTTAACGTTGTTAGTTAACAGGTTATTTCTTTGTCCAGTTATTTTGAGCAGGAAAAGTTAATGATAACTCAAACTCAACTCAAAACTCATTTTATTCAGTTTAGGCCCTGTTAAGGAACTTATGTCGATGGTTACAATTTTTAACACTCTACCACCGGTTCCACATACACTTAAACTGAGAAGACTCCGGCAAGAAAGTCAGCAAGGCTTCTTTTTTTGTGGATCTTTCTTTTGAATTTATATGCCTAATTACAGTTTTTGTTTAAAATATACTTAATATATTGGTCTAAAATGTTAAGTTATTAATAAATAAATAATTAATAAATATCATGAGACATTCTTCACACACGGTTATCTGATCCCAAACTAAGCAGAGCTTGTACTATGGAAACCAGATAACTGATATACTACATATACTACTTTTTTTTTGGAAATACATACTTATATAGATAATTACACCCAGACTCAGGACAAACGGCCATGTTCATGCACACAAATGTTTGTCCTGGATGGGAATCGAACCAGCGGCGCGATAGGTGGCGTCTTAACCAACTGTGCCAACTGGCCTGTCAATTATTTTTTATATCTAAGGTTTTTGACCTTCTGTTTGTTAGATCTACGAGTGTGTAGTAATATTTACTTACGAATTATTTGATATTAATCAAATCTATCTACAGTAAAGTCGAAGTTAAAAACAATTATTCAGTTCAAGCCCTAGGAGCGAACTTATAAAGGTCGAAGCTAGAGATGTGACTCATCATCATCATGTCAGCCGAAAGACGTCCACTGCTGGACAAAGGCCTCCCCCAATGATCTCCACAATGGCCGGTCTTGCGCTACCCGCATCCAGCGATTTCCCGCGACCCTCACAAGATCATCGGTCCACCTTGTAGGGAGTCTGCCCACGCTGCGTCTTCCGGTTCGTGGTCGCCACTCGAGAACTCTTCTGCCCCAGCGACCGTCGGTTCTTCGAGCGATGTGCCCCGCCCACTGCCACTTAAGTTTGGCAATTCTTCGGGCTATGTCGATTACTTGGTTCGCCTGCGGATCCCATCATTTCTGATTCGATCTCGCAGGGAAACTCCGAGCATAGCCCTCTCCATTGCTCTTTGGGTGACCTTGAGCCTTCTTATGAGGCCCATCGTAAGCGACCACGTCTCTGCTCCATAAGTCATCACTGGCAACACACACTGGTCGAAGACTTTCGACTTGGGATGTGACTATCAATTTGAAAGTCCGTCAACTCAGAAAAACCGGAAAAGGAGATCCCTCACGTATCACTAACGCTTCTACCTCCCGGATGAGCTCTACTTGAAAATATTACTGATGTCTTTTCAAAAATAAAATATTTTTTTTCGAAACTGGCAAGGCAATTTTAACCTACTTCCCCGTGTTCAATTGATCAGAAAGGTAAACATACGTAAGTCCCATGACAATACATTATCATGGTGTCATTGAGCTGGATTGAAAAAAAAGCTTGTTCTTCATATTTTTTACTTTTTTAAAGCAAATTATTTTTTCGGAAAGTGCGAGTTTATTCAGGACAATAAACTATAGTGAAGAGAAGTTCTAAAAAGAAAACTATACGTAAAATAGCCCGTGCTGTCTGAGGCAAAAGAGTCGTCTATAAATTAGAGTAAGTGCCTCCGAGTCCTAGTAAATGTGCTGTGAAATAAAGTGACTACAAGCTGACTGTGAACTGAGTGTGGAACTATACACACTCAGTATACAAATATATATTACATTGTTCTATTTGGAATAAAGGCTGAAATGAAAAAGGCGATGATAACTCAGTGGGAGTGACGTCGAATGCCTAGACGAACGTCACGGGTTCGAATCCTACAATAATCTTGAGCTTCCGGTAAAGAAAAACATTATAAGCAAACCATAGCACTGTGGTGGTACTTTGTAGTACCCGTTTGCCTGGCTACCACCCAAGCACCTTCCGGTTTGAGAGAATTGAGAATCAATTCCTTATCTAGGCTTTGTGTGCTTACCATCATCGGCCACATCATCACTGACCACGGTAAGATAGTGGTCAAAGACAGGCCTATACAAGTAAAAAAAAGAAGGAATCCATTATAAACTATTGATTTAAATTTTCGTTAGATCTATAATGTAGGCTTTTATAAAATGGAATTTTGGATCAAATCAGACCAGTAACTCCAGAGATTAATTAGAGCGCTCAAACAAACAGACTTCTATTTTATTTAAAGATCACCAAACAACTATTTCTACAGGGCTAGATGTAGACCGGGGACATTCACCACACTCGTGCCGATAAAACTTTTAATCAAAGGTGTTTGTCCCGAACCTGATTCTATTCCAGATATCTAGACGTTCTGGGGGCATTTTAAGGCATTGAGTAGGGTACAGTATCTATCTTTAGACATGTGAAACGGTGCGTGGAGATCGATTTGGGTACCAATTATTAGTCTGTCACCATTGAGGCCGCATATCACAGAATAATTTATGTCGTAAAAACAGAGGTAGACCATAGCGTCTTTTCAGTCAAAGAGCAGCTCGACAGGGGAACTGCTTCCAACCTTGCAGAACTAAGCAGCCAAAAAACTTGTACACCTTTTTGTACTACTTTTTTCTATATTTTCATAGTTATTCTACTATTCTCGAATGAGACGAATCCAACGAATCATAAAACATCAAAATCGGTCCAGCCGTTCTCGAGTTATATAAACGGTGTAAATAACTATTCTTTTATATATTAAGACTAGCTGTTCCCCGCGGCATCGCTTGCGCTCACGGGTTAGAAAGTAGCCTATATATAACCTTCGGGGATAATGTAGCTTCCTATTAGTGAAAGATTTTTTCGAATCAGACCAGTAACACCAGAGATTAGCACGTTCAAACAAACAAACTCTT
This sequence comes from Tethea ocularis, assembly GCA_963555595.1. Classification (NCBI taxonomy): domain Eukaryota; kingdom Metazoa; phylum Arthropoda; class Insecta; order Lepidoptera; family Drepanidae; genus Tethea; species Tethea ocularis. The sequence goes on from OY741968.1 coordinate 880,464, forward strand.
CAGCTTTATTATTAGTATAGAATAAGATTCACGTTATGTTAGTCTAAGGGAGAAATAGAGCTACAAAGTATCGTCAGGGCTTCGTGTATAAAAATGCAAAAATACAGTTACTCGTCACAAAATTCGATCCATATCTGAATGCATAATGTTAGTAGAGTACAGGCTGAAACCTGCAATGCGATAAATTCGTTCTCATTTCGATATGACACCGTATCGCGAGCCGGCGCGTCGTGTGCTGCGAGTGCGACCAATTTCCAAACGTATAAATCAATTAAACAATTGGCTCAGACTTTAGTTACCTCACCATGGTATTTTGAATACTTCATTTGTCAGGTTTAAGGCGACGCTATACGTGAAATGACGATTCTAAAATGCGTTTTTCTCTGTATACTTTGTTCCAAGAGATTTGGAAAAAATATATGTTAAACTAGAGAATATGTGACGGGGAATATTTAAAAAAAAAATTGGGATTTTTCATTAGTAACGTCAGAAAATAATCGTAAATATGCCCCTTTTTAAAACTAAGAATGCATTCTTGTCTTATTTGGGCCATCCAAATAACTTGAAAAATATTAACATACATTCTGAAATCCATTAGAAAGGGAATAGTTACTTTGAAATACTTTGAAAAAAAAGGCTTAGTTTCTTTTTAAATAACATAAAACCATGTATTTTACTAAAATGACGTCTCTCCTGACTCGCTTGTCTACGTCAGTTTAGTAAGGGCGGAGACATACGCAGAGAGCCTGCTCTTAAGTTCAACTTTTTGTAAAACGATTTATTTCTAAAGCCTAGTGTAGAAATACCTTTATGAACACTGAATATTGAGAAAGATGATTTCATATTTTAAGAGTCCTTCCTTGAAAATATTCAATTTCCAACGTGACATATGCCATCTTTCGGGCATATTATCAATCCTGCCCTAGCATGGCAAGCGTAGACTAGAGAAGACACTTGTCTTAGACCAATAATAATCGCGGATTAATATCATCACGTCATATTTATGTTATTTCATTGGCCGAAGATTCGAGTTTTCTCTAATCTACGCTTGCCATGGTGGATATAGTAATGTTTGATAAATAATAAATTCCAAACAAGCAAACGTCAATTTATACCTTATGCGACCAGAGATATGAACCCATTATTGAAAATCATCCAATGAGGGCGGGATGGACTTTTTGGCGGGAACTTGCGAAGTGACGTTGCGTTTTCGTTTTATTTTCATAAAATCGTGTGTAGTGACACATTGTTAACGCAGCATATTATATGTTACGAGCGCACCTTCCCCGCCTCGAGCCAGTCGTCACCCATCTTTTGTACAGTGCAGTACATATTAGTAATTATTGTGTAACAGTTTACTAATTGTGTGAACCCGAAAATATAGACAACAAGTTTTACCTAAGTGATTATTCTTTTATTGGCAACTTCCATCAGCATCAGAGATATATAAAGTAGATTAATTGGTTAGACAAAAATTGGAGTCAGAGAAAAATAAAATAAATAAATAATGAAAAACCAAAGTGGTAACCCCGACGACAAAATGGCAGTTGCAGCATCTCAATCATCGCAAGGAATTCCTGATTTGTCAGCGATTACGGTGAGCTCAAGGATCCCGGAATTTTGGATACACCAACCTAGAGCATGGTTCATCAGGACAGAAGCAGTACTGGCACCACAGAAGATGGGTGACGCCTCAAAATTCGACTTGGTGGTGTCGAAACTTGGTGCCGACGCAATTTCACAGTTGACCGACTTTTTGGTCAGCCCACCTGAAACGGGAAGATATGAAGAGCTGAAAAAGAAGTTATTACTAATTTACGAAGAATCAAAAAATCGCCAGATAGAAAAATTAATAAGTGAAATGGAATTGGGAGATCAAAAACCTTCGCAACTTTTGAGAAAAATGAAAGATTTAGCACGTGATAAGATACCGGATGATACGCTACGAGTTATATGGCAGAATCTATTACCTCCTACAGTGCGAGCGGTACTTGCTGTCACGGAAAGTAAGGATTTAGATAGATTAGCAGTAGTTGCTGATGATGTAAACGAGACAACAAAATCAAATATGATCTCGTCAGTTTCTCCGCAACCGACATTACCATCAACATCAAACGGAACAATTTTAGCGGAAATAGCTAAATTAAACGCCCGTTTTGAGAAGCTGGAAAATGGATTTTCAGCCACGAGATCCCGTAGCAGAAACCGATTCAACCGATCAGAGTCACGTAACAGGTCGAATTCACGCCGAACACCTAGAAGCCCTGACTGGCTATGTTTTTACCACTTTCGTTACGCCGGAAAAGCTCGAAAATGTGTAGAACCTTGCGCATGGAAGAAGACGGAAAACTAGATCAAGTGCAGCTGGAGGCGGACATCTGCACTGTGTTTCCTGCTAATCGCCTAAGTGTTACAGACTTAAATAGCGGTTTAAATTTTTTAGTCGACACAGGAGCCAACGTTTCGGTAATACCAGTGAATAAGAAAAATAAATTAGTGTCGGACAATAAATACATGTTATATGCAGCTAATGGAACTGAAATCAAGACCTACGGTGTTAAGACATTAGTGTTAAACTTTAAATTACGACGAGTTTTTCGATGGGACTTTGTGATCGCAGACGTGCAGCAGCCAATACTCGGAGCAGACTTTTTGTGTTTTCATAAACTATTAGTTGATGTTAGCGCAAAAAAACTCATTGATCAGGTAACAGAACTTAAAGTCGGAGTATCTCTTGTAAGTACTTTACAATCTTCAATTAAAACTATTAATAGTGACCATCCGTATCACGATATTATTGCTAAGTACCCGGATATTACTAGGCCCACATCATTCAATGATCCTCCTAAGCATTCAGTATTACATTATATTGAAACAACTGGTCCACCAGTATACGCGCGGGCAAGGCCGTTACCGCCGGACCGGTACTCTAAAGTTAAGGAGGAATTTCGAATAATGCAGGAGATGGGAATATGCAGACCTAGTAATAGTCCATGGGCAAGTCCATTGCATATTGTACCTAAGTCAAATGGAAGTTTGAGACCTTGTGGTGATTATAGAAGGCTAAACTCAGTCACTAAACCCGATAGATACCCTGTACCCAGGTTACAAGATTTTACGTATGGTTTGGCGAACAAAACTATATTTTCACGATTGGACATAAATAGAGCTTATCATTTCATACCTATAAATCCAGAGGACATAGAAAAAACAGTTATTATTACGCCATTTGGCCTTTTCGAATTCACTAGGATGAGTTTTGGTTTGAGAAATGCAGCACAAACATTTCAAAGATTCATGAATACAACTGTACTTAAAGGTTTAGATTTTTTATTTTCATTCATCGATGACGTCATTATAGGAAGTTCCAGCGAATCAGAACATATAGAGCATTTAAATGAAGTTTTCAAAAGATTTAACGAGTTCGGTATAACGATAAACATTTCTAAGTGTCAATTTGGTCAAGAAAAAGTAGATTTTCTCGGATTGGAAGTATCTAGTAAAGGTATTATACCTTTAGCGAGTAGAGTTCAGGCTATCGTCGATTTCCCGAAACCGGAAACCATAGAGCAATTACGCCGATTTCTCGGAATGATGAATTTTTACAGGTCACATATACCTAATGCAATAAAGTCACAATCAGAGTTGAATAAATTCATTCATCATTCCAAGAAACACGATAAGACTAAAATACAATGGGACGACACATCTAGTTTAGCGTTTGAACAATGTAAGCTCAGCTTGCAAAAAGCGGTTACATTGTCACATCCTCGCAGTGATGTACCCATATCACTTATGTGTGATGCGTCAGACTTTAGCGTAGGCGCAGTACTTCAACAACAAATTGAAGGTAAGTGGGAACCGTTAGGATATTTTTCAAAAAAACTTTCAGACACTCAAAAGAAATATTGTACCTACGACCGTGAATTGTTAGCTATATACATGGCAATTCAATATTTTAGGAAATTATTTGAAGGCAGGCAACTTATTGTGTTCACAGATCACAAACCTTTGACATTCGCATTCTCTAAATTAAATAGTAATTCAGAAACACCAAGAAGAACACGGTATTTGTTATTCATTAGTGAATTCACATCGGACATTCGTCATGTGAATGGGCAACATAACGTGGTTGCTGACTCGTTATCTAGAGTAGCAGAATTGTATTGCCCAACGGACATCGATTTCGCAGAATTAGCGGTCGCACAGGAACACGATGATTATATTACACAGGTGTTAGGTTGTGAGAACGCAAACAGCAAAGTTAGCATAAAGAAAATAACAAGCCCGGTAGTAGGTAAAACAATATATTGCGAAACATCGAATGATATTATTAGACCATATTTACCGGAAAAATTTAGGCGTATGGTATTTAATAACATACACAATTTAAGTCACCCAGGTGTAAGAGTCACAAAAAAATTAGTATCTCAAAAATATTTTTGGCCAGGTTTAAATAAAGATGTAGGTAGATGGGCTAAGTCATGTGTAGGATGCCAGCGAGCAAAAGTGCAAAGGCATACAGTATCGGAGTTAGGTCGCTTTCCCGATTGCGATAGATTCGAACATATACACATAGATATAGTAGGTCCACTTAAAATTACAGAAGACGGATATAGGTATTGTCTAACAATAATAGACCGTTTTACGAAATGGCCAGAGGTAATTCCCCTTAAGGAAATTACAGCGGAAAACGTTGCTAAAGCTTTGTATGAGTGTTGGATCACGCGATTTGGCTGTCCTGTTAAACTTACGAGTGACCAGGGCAGACAATTCGAAAGTAATTTGTTCACTAACTTAACTAAAGTTATGGGAATAGATAAGATACGAACGACGGCATTCCATCCGCAAAGTAATGGAATGGTAGAAAGGTGGCATAGGTCATTTAAAGCAGCTATAATGGCTAGACTAACTACGGAATCATGGATAAATGAACTACCAATCGTTTTGTATGGTTTACGCGTTGCTATTAGGAGTGATACCGGATATAGCGCAGCAGAATTAGTATATGGTCGTACTATTAGACTTCCAGGAGATTTTTTCACGTCGAACGGCATACAAGGACTAGAGATAGATACTTACGTAGGGAATCTTAGAAATACAATATCTAATTTCATGCCAAGTAAAAGGAACAACGATTCACGTTCTATTTTTATACACCCCGAATTAGAAACGTGCGAATATGTTTTTGTTCGCAATGACACCGTACGTAAATCGTTACAACCTCCTTACGATGGCCCATACCGCGTCATAAGGAGGAGAGACAAAAGTTATGTAATTGAACTACCCAATAGACATGCCTGTATTTCAATCGACCGATTGAAACCAGCATTTTTATTAGATGACGATGTACCAGATAAGTCAATTGTGTTGAATACTAGTAAGGCAACGGGTACAGTCAAGAACAAAATTATTAATACATCGAAAAATAATGTTATTAAGCCTATAATTCGTGATAGTTATACAACGCGCAGCGGACGCGTTAGCAAAAAAACACGATTTTTCGATGAAAAATAAAATAGTTTACTAATGTATAGAATAATAGAAATAGTAAGTATAGTGTATAACACTTAAGTACGCATCAGTACTTTACCATTACACGTTGTATTAATGTAATGTGACGCGAACATGTTACTTGTGTGAGTATTATAACACGTTAGTGATAAGGTAGGATAAAAAAAGGGTTTTGTTGTGTTGAATTCACATGCAAACTGATCACTTGTATGTTTTGACATAACAACACATTTTTGATGATACGTAGTTTTAAAATGAGGTACCTCACTTAAAAAAGTATGTGTGTATTCGTGTGTGTATGTATGCACTTATTTAGTTTTTGTGTATTCAGTAAATAAGCGTAAGCAATAATGAAAAATTTGATTAATATAAATAAGGGTAAAGTTAATTTGTATCACATATTCCAATAGACGGACACCGCAGTTTGTGTGCATAGATATTTTTTGAATTTAACATGGGTAAAATTCTGAGCAAAAACTCTGAAGTTGTAATTGCACAGAACGGGGCAAACGAGGCAAAAACGGTCGCAGCTTTGGAAGATAAGATGGAGATGTATGGTATCCTCACTATCGTAATAATAATCATCATAGCCTTAATTATCGCTAAGGTGGGATGCACGTTTTTTGGACGTAAAGCAAAAGGTTCATTAGTCAAGGAATTGGAACGAATTAATACCATCTCACAAACCCGGGGAACTCCAACTCAACCGGCAACTTCGGAATATTAAGGTGACCATCTATTGGAAGAGTATGTCTAGGTAGAGATATATTATACGTTAGTTTTTAAGAAACTTGTTGTTTGTATAGGAATAATTTAATCTAGAAATAATATGGAAATTTTATTACAGTAATGAAGGTGAATAATATTCCTCATGTAAGACGATACATTGTTATTGTAATCGTGACGACAGTAACTATTTGCAGTTAGGCAAAACATTGTAGTGTGTAATACTTATTGTTTTGTAATATTGTAACATGTATGTAACTGAATGTTATGAAATTTTGTTTCCTTGTAAATTTTGGTAAAATTTAAGAAAGGGGAGGAATACTGTAGTGACACATTGTTAACGCAGCATATTATATGTTACGAGCGCACCTTCCCCGCCTCGAGCCAGTCGTCACCCATCTTTTGTACAGTGCAGTACATATTAGTAATTATTGTGTAACAGTTTACTAATTGTGTGAACCCGAAAATATAGACAACAAGTTTTACCTAAGTGATTATTCTTTTATTGGCAACTTCCATCAGCATCAGAGATATATAAAGTAGATTAATTGGTTAGACAAAAATTGGAGTCAGAGAAAAATAAAATAAATAAATAATGAAAAACCAAACGTGTATTTTGAGTTTTATTGAATATTATCGGTGGTATTTTGTCCAATAAAGATCAATACAAGTGCACCAGTGAAGTGAAATGAAATGATTACGTGTATAGTGACTTTTCAAGTTGTCTCACGAAGTCCATGAAAAGTTTTAGTAGAACGGCTACCATCGTACTAAAACCTAACTAAACTGACTGACTATGACTCGAAGAAGATTTAACATGACTTGAACTTTGAAACTTGACGATTGACGAGAATTTAATACATGAAGAATATAAAAATACCTACATTGCTCAACTTGACACTGGCAAAATATACGAAGTGTGATGCCAAAATTAAAAAAAAAAAAAATGAGGGCTCGCCACGCCTACAAAATCTTCGTCGTAGCGCGTCATTGGATGAAATCATTAATGGTATTATTATTACCACCAAAAGATACGGCTGGAGGCGACTTTGAAGAATTATACTATACCTACTCAGCATTTTATATACTCTGTCAGCTTAACGAAATCGCACGGAAGTCAACGGTGAAAATACAGATGCTACTGATTGCGGCCTTGAATGGAGTTTTTTGAAACAAAGCTCAGTATTGTGAGCCCGCGTGAAGGTGGTCCATTGTGCTGATAATTACAACGACCGGGCTCAAGGATCTGTAATTAAAGCTTGTTTCAAAGATAACCCCATGTTAATGAATTTTACAAACCTTAGACAAGATTTCTATTGGATTATTAAGCGTTCTTATTTATAGCATTCTAGCTGTTCCCCGCGGTTCCACTCGCATAACTTTCGGGGATACCTAATGTAGCTTCCTATTAGTGAAATATTTTTTGGAATCGGACCAGTAACTCCAGAGATTAACACGTTCAAACAAACAAAATCCTCAGCTTTATTACTAGGAAATAGATATATACTTACCTATAAAATCGATTGAAGTAAACAGGCTGACATGAAAGCGAGTAAGTTCTGGGCTATGTTTAAAGTTTTTAGCTCATCGCGAAATTAGTTTAGAATAATTTGCAAAATTTGTATCAAATGGACAAACAGGCTTACAAAAAAGCATGTTAGCAAAGCAACTCAATTTACAAAAGCGAATTTGAAATTGAAGTGCCATTGAAGAGGTCATGTGAATGAGCAAACAACATTAGCTCATTCAACGTTCGATAGCTCATTGATGTAGTTCGTAAATGAAATGAGACAAATGACAATAGTAAACCCAATATTCAGCCGGAAGCCCGTCGCCGCGGGCGAGGCAATGTCCTTTATATTGTAGCATGTTTAGTTTACAAAACATTGTTGGAGATTCGATAAAAAAAAACTTCCAGTCTCAAAAATTTGTTTAGGTATATTAAAAATAAGATAAATTCGTCAATTATCATTTCCGAATTGCTATATGTATTAAGGGGGAACGTTCGGTTGGAGCGCGAAATTCAAATTTTATCACGTTTTTTGCAAATTGCAGCTCAGTTATAGGTCGTAAGTTATCAACATGTTATTTGCGACAAGAATGGTAGTATATTTACTGATTAATAACAAAACAAATCATCAACATATTCCTCCAAGGTATATTAGTAACATTTTCATGAAATAGTCGTATATGTCGGTAATATACCTTGGAGGAATATTTTGATGATTTCTTTTCGCGCTCCAACCGAAGGTATACCCTTAAGACGCCTACACTCCACACACGCACACGCACACACACACACAGACACGACGCGATGACGAATACTTATCTTATTAATTTATCATCTTTGTTTTAAACTTTTAGTTTCCTACCCACTTCTTATTTATAAATTTTAAGTAACAACATATATTTTCCTTATTGGCAAATGTGCAAGTAAATAAACTCATTGTAATAAATATTGTAAATGCTGTGTAATATCAAATAAATAAACAAAGGTTAACAAGTTGAACGAGATTCAATATATTCAAACCATCCTCGTCCCACTCAGTCTCGTCCCGTTCAAGCGGCCCGAGCTGCCATTAGTAATCCCCGCCCCTAATTAGTCGTAACTCTTACAAAGTCCTCCCCCTCCCCCGGTAACGCCCTGAGCCGAGGTTCGTACCCCATTCGGGGGTGCCCACAGGCGTTGTTACCTAAATATTACCCGGCTGAGAGCCCTCTGCGCTCGCTGATTGGTCTGGTAAGGTTGTTGCAGCCATCTGAGGCTACCAACTTAGTCCTTTAAAAAAACAAAAATAAAAAAACTATATTCAATATGATGAACTTTTATTACAGGATAAACTAAAAATTCAAAAAAGAAACATTTTCTTTCTACAGAAAACAACCTTGCTATTTCATACTTGCTTCATAAATGTTGGCCATATTGACTTCTATAGATCAATCACCTCATAAATAAGTACAGGAAATAAAATAACCCTGTAGAAAATGTTACGATTTAATCCCACATTTCTTTTCAATCCCACTCTGATTAGATACGATGTGCGGGTCAAAATTCAAAGAAAAATACGATACTCTTTTCTTTTCATCATTAAAATACAAAAAAACTCCATGTTCAATATACACATCTCTTTACTACTACCTACGCTTAAATAGACGGTAAATCTGTAATCCCATTACGTGAATTTCGAGTAGACACACACACAAATATTTATCTTGTTCGCAGTTAGTGTTTAACTCTGCTAATAGGCCATCGCAGCGATCAATCTATACATACAGGACAGACAGACGCGGGCGCTAGAAGCTTACACTTAGATAGGCGATTAGTTACGCATTGAAATTTTGAGTAATGATATATGTAGTAACAAGATTATGAGCAACATTGGATTTAGTCTCATAATTCACATTTAATTACCAATTAGTAGTCGTAATTCATCCTATTATTCCTAAACAATATAATTTAATTAACGTAATTACTACTGTCTCGAAACAATAGATATCTGTATCTAATTAATGATATCGTTCAGATATCGTTACTCTTAATAAAAGGGATCGTTATACGAAACGAGAATGACATCCGCACACGCCCACATCCCGAATCAAACTGACTACACAATATGGAACGTAACGTTCTAAATTTAAACTAGAATTGAATGAACTCTAAATGCGTGTGCGCACGTAAAAATAAACCCGTGTGACCGTCGGGCGCGGTGCCAACCCGACGGGCGGGGTTAAATTAAACGTATTTTTATTTGGCGTATGTTGTCTATGTGTTTACATTGTGTCAGCGTCATGTCACTTTAATCCTTTGTACTATTTAGAAAGATTATAAGCAATTCGTGCTAGTTTCGATTTTTGGAAGTGATTAATAGATCATCTAAATAAACATTCCAGATAATTTTCAATTTTATTAGAAATAATTCTAATCAATTCCTGATAAGTATCATTCATAGCTCTCAACTAATTAACATTAAGAATTAAGTAAGGCTGCATTCCGAATGATGATGATATCGATAATTATCGATGTGAGCGCGCTAAAACGCGTACCGAATCACTTTTAGCGCGATAACGAAGCCTCGCGAAACGTCATCGGTGACGTCATTACATGCGCCATATTGCGATTACGACGACCATGGTCCAAACGTTATCGCCGTGAGCGTGGATGTCAAAAGTGACACTTGTGTTGTGTTTTTGTTTTGACAAAGGTTTTTATGTGAGAATAACAAATAAAAATACACTGTATTCAAGTTAGGGAGTCTAATAATTGAAGTTAGGGAGTCCCAACGCGTTGATCATTAATTTTTTAATCCCTTTTTCGATTGTTTTAGTTCTAAACACTGTCAGCGCATTCACAAGCGTTCCGAATCATTGACAGTTCACGGCTCTTATAGATGTGATATTTGTATCGGAACGCAAATTATCGATGTGAGCGCTAAGATCGATAATGGCATGTTTCGGAATGTACCCTATGTATACTATACCGTTAAAAACATCGTGATTTTTTTACTCTTTCAGATGAGAACAGGAGACATACCTGGAACAATAAAAACACACACATTAGATTTTAAATAAAAGGATTTATACCTATATCATCTGCAAATTAATTAGAGATTCCATTACTAAGATACCCTTTATATCTCAGTAGATTTAAGACGCTACCCGCTCGAGGGAAAGAATCTATTTAAGGAAGATGAAACGACATTGATTAAGTATAAAATTAGATGTCTTCCAACTTATAACGAGGAATAAAATAACATAAACCTTAACCTTTAGATGTCATCGATGTGTTTCAAAGAAGTCGTGTGTGGCTTCGTCGGCGATGTGTCAACTGTGACCAAAGGTACGAGTTCCGAGATCAGTACGGAAATACTTCCATTCCGATTAACGTTGCCCATCTGTTTCTTTAATTCTTGGAAGTTTGATGATTTCTCGATTTTAAATGTGGAAAAAGATTATCATAGCCCGCTAAGGAGCGATCAGTCCAAGATAGATATGCATATAATAATGCTGAAGAGTTTGTTTGTTTGATAGCATTATCTTCGGAGTTACTGGTCCGATTTGAAAAATTCTTTCACTAATAGCAAGCTACATTATCCCTGATTATACTACTTTTTATCCCGGGAAAGTGGTCGAAATCACGGGGAACAGCTAGTAATAAATATGGGCCTTTGCTTTATCTAGGTCTTCTTTTTGTTTAGTAGATAGATGTTCAGTGATCATTTGTAATACCAGAGGGATTGCCGACCTTAATGAGCTTTTTTTTTAAATTTGAAATAATCGGCTGAGACGCATGAAATTGCCTGAATTCATTGTTTCATCCACAACACAAGGACGACTTTAAGAAACGTATTTACTTAAAGCTGAAAAGAAATACGATTATAGGCATCTATGAAACTGAATAATTAATCCTGACAATTACAAGCACCAAAAGGAAAGGAATTGTCCAAATAGGTGCAGCCGTTCTGAACGAAAGCGTTTACGTACTACATTTGGCGATTGATTTATTATTTAAATAGATTCACCCAAACCACGAACGGCGGTAAATCATATATCTAAAAAAAATCTACATGTTTACTATCTGGTGTAATATTTATTAATATAGCGCACATTATAACGTCATATGATGAAAATATAATTTGATTATGATGAAGCGCGTATAACGCAAGCAGAGCGATGACGCTTTTGTAGTTAAACTGTCAGTCATTTTCATATTTAGTTAATCGACGTTGTTTCAAAACACCGTCCGATAATAATATTGGAACTGAATTGTTTCACACCGCGTTATTAGTTTTAAGAAATTCCTAATGCTCCTTTTTTGATTTATGTGCAAAACACAGGGGGAAAAACGTTTATTTCGTACTGTATTCCAGACAAACTTTTTCCGAAGAAACCAGCATTTGGGTAAATTAATCACGCCAAAAGACAGTAAATCTCTTTTCTCCAAATGGTAATGGTTTCAAGCTTTCTAGGTCAGACCTATTTTATCAACTGGATCTAAACTGGATTGTTTTTCTGTCAAATGACAGATGTTCTTTGGCACTAAAACGATTCTGTTCAGGCTGAGTAGGATTATAATAACAGTTGATAATACGGCAGGAACTTTAACTTCAGATAGTTCCTCTAACTTAACAATACACCTAGCGCCATCTATCAGAGGGTCGTGGTTCTACAATGTAGTTGCTCTTCCAAAACACAGCCTTGAGGGTAGTAAGGCTTTACAAAAAGTTTCCATATTTAACCGCTAGAGGCGCACAATGCTATACAGAATTTACTTCGCTCACGAATAGATGGCACTTTTTAAAGGTCTCGTTTGCGTTAGTGTCGAAAAAATTTAATGTAGCTGGTAAAAACTATCAAGACATGTAATCAAGGTAAGAATGGAAATATTACGCTGAAAATTGTATAAAAAAGTATATCACAAATAATATAAGATGGAAGTAATGAAAAAGACAAATCCATTGGACTCGCACTCCTTAAAATACCAACAGTATTTAAGAGAATTCTGAGAACAAGAACAACAATTATATCGACCCGTGCTATACTCCGAAAATTAACCATTTAAGCAATTACACTAATACAATTTAGACTTCTTGTGTTCACAAAAAGACAATTCTAATAAACTATGTCCCATTTAAAAGAAATGTACAGTTAAACCATTAAATAACAGCGTTTACCTTCATGCGATTAGCTCGGTACAATATCCGGTTGTCCGGATATAACTGGATTACTCAAGCTTCCACCGGATAAATGAGTGCGCATTAGTTTAAATAAATGCTATAATTCTAAATGTTTTTATATCCACAGACGACTTATGGGCAAAACTTACGCTATCCTTCTAATATTATAAACGCGAAAGTTTATGAGTATGGATGTTTGTTACTCTTTCACGCAAAAACTACTGAAGGGATTTAGATGAAATTTGGAAAACAGATAGTTTATAACCTGGATTAACACATAGGATACTTTTCATCCCGGGAAAACATAAGATGCCTCGGGAACGCGGGTGAAAGCGCGCGGCAGAAACTAGTTTTTAATAAAGCCAACGAAATGTGTCTTTACAATCGCGGGAACGCGAGTGAAACCACGAGGAACAGCTAGTGTTCAATATAAGTAACATGTAAATACAATGAAAAATCTCTAATATCACTCGCATTTAAGTGGTCATTTGACAGTTCGATTATGGATAATGGCTTCTCAAGTATTTAAGGCGCTTCTAAATAAGTGACTTTTCAGTATTTGGTTCAAAATCTTCTAAATATTTAAAAGGGAAACTTGACTGACTGACTGATCTATCAAGGCATAGCTCAAACCACCGGACGGATTGGGCTTCAATTTGGCATAAGTAGGTACAGATACCTATTACGACGCTTATAAAGAATTTTTGAAAATTCAACCCATAAGAGGATAAAATAATCATTAATTTTCATAATTTTTTTAAGGGTTTTATACAATTTGTAGGTTTAATAATCAATGTGTTAACAGCAGCACCCTCCAGAAAATGAATCTCACTCGGTTGATTATTTGATTCAATAGAAACCTCCATGAACTCTACTACAATTTGATTAGTAGCAATTAGCTTCCCAAGCCGTTTACTCGCTAGCTACCTATCTCAGCACTCGGGCAAGAGAAACCGCCGCGCCAGTAGTCAACATGGGTTCAAATATGTTCGACGGTAAAAAAAAGTGTTTTTTTTTATTATTTAAGTAAATTCAAATATGTTTTGAGTTCCGTTAAAGGCAAGTTCCGTTACAGAAAGGTCTTGAGAATATCATACATAATATATATTTTTATTTCAAATAAGTACCTATCCATATCTCATACCTTTAAACGAGCAATTCTTGTATTATCTGGATCTCGGAAACGGCTCCAACGATTTTCAGGAAATTTGGTATGCAGAGGGTTTCGGGGGAGATAAATCGATCTAGCTAGGTTTCATTTTTAGAAAACGTCGTTTTAAAATCTCTCGCTCAATCGCTCGGTCAACCGAGTACTAGAACATAAACAGCTTTAAAAAAACCCATTTTAATAGACTCCATGAGGTGACATCACCTTAAAGACTGGAGTGAAAACTTCTCCCGTATACTAAGACGATATTCATAAAACACGCGAACCCCTAATAATCGTGTTTCAAATGCGGCTCTGTTACTTTATCGTCATTCCTTCATACAAAGTTACTTCCGAGGATTTACAACTAGCGTATAAAAGTGATACGGGATACAGCCGATACCATGAAGCTGTTCGGTATTCTACAATAACACGCAGACATCATCTCAAAATCAAAACTCATGTATTCAGGTTAGGCTCTAATAAGGTATTTATGAATGTCAACAGTTACAGTTTTACAATAGACTCTACTACCGGTTCGGAATACACTTGAACTGATCTCTCAACGAACTTGTAAGTAACAACTTGTGCCTTTCTTTCTGAAGGTTAAAGGAACTAAATCCAAAAGAAATAAATCGGACAAATGCGAGTTTGTGAGTCGTGTGGAGAGGGTTCCGTACATGTTTAACTAAGTTCCATAAATATTTTTAAACCTGACCCAAATTTGTTGATGGTAACTATAAAAAGTATTTTTTTTTTTAAATCGTCTTTTCTAAAAATGAAACCTAGCTACATCGATTTATCGCCCTCGAAACCCCCTGCATACCAAATTTCATGAAAATCGTTGGAGCCGTTTCCGAGATTCAGATTATATATATATATCGATGAATTGCAGGCTTAAAGGTATTAGATAGACTTCTCATAGGTTTTCCTGTAATCTTTAGGTAAAGAGCTATTATCAGATTTTTTTCAAAATGTTTGGCCCAGTAGTTTCGGAAATAAGGGGGGGGGGGGGAATGGTAAATTTTCGCCAATTTTTCGCCTATTTTCTTAAATAACTTCAAAACTATTTATATTAAAATTCAAAAAAAAATGTATTTGACATCCTGATAAAAAGCCCTTTCATTTGATATGTTACACAATATTGTCTGCAAAACTTTTTTTTTTAATTTTCTAATTTACCCCCCAAAATTAGCCCCCATGTTTGCAATTCATTTATTTACGTAACACGTCCATGTGTGGGTCACCGACTTACATATGTGTACCAACTTTCAACTCAATCCAGTCCAATATTTTCGGACGGTCAGACAGACAGACGCACGAGTGATCCTAAAAGGGTTCCGTTTTTTTTTTTTTTGGAACCCTAAAAAAGTATCTAAAATCTAAATCTACGACTCTACATTTCCATGCTGAAATTGGTATAAAAATACGATCTCGAACTATGCTGCTTCTAACTTGATATTTACCAGTACTATTTATTCTAAGAATTTCTCTCAAAGGGAGTTAATGTAAAAAAATTGATAAGTATGTGGGCGGCTAGCGGCTGTACATTCATATAAATATACCTATGGCCCGGGACTAGGGCATGCTATCCGGATATTCGGATATCCGAATTATCCGGATATCCGTCGATTTTAATATTCGGATATTATTCGATTTACTATCCGGATAAAACGAATAAAACGAATAGTTACTTTATTAATATAGCATACTAATTTTTAATTTGATTACATCAAAATCACTCATATATTATATCGTCATCATGTCAGCTGAAAGACGTCCACTTCCCCTAAGGATCTCCACGATGGCCGGTCTTGCGCTACCCGCATCCAGCGGTTTCCCGCGAACCTCACAAGTTCATCGGTCCATCTTGTGGGGGGCTTGCCCACGCTGAGTCTTCCAGTTCGTGGTCGCCACTCGAGAACCCTTTTGCCCCAGCGGCCGTCGGTTCTACGAGCGATGTGCCCCGCTCACTGCCACTTAAGTTTGGCAATTCTTCGGGCTATGTCGGGAACTTTTGTTCTCCTGCGGATCTCATCATTTCTGATTCGATCTCGCAGGGAAACTCCGAGCATAGCCCTCTCCATTGCTCTTTGGGTGACCTTCAGCCTCCTGATGAGACCCATCGTAAGCGACCACGTCTCTGCTCCGTAAGTTATCACTGGCAACACACACTGGTCGAAGACTTTCGACTTGAGACACTGCGGTATTTGAGACTAGAAGATATTACGTAGCTTCTCGAACGCTGCCCAGCCGAGTTGGATTCGACGATTGACCTCTTTCTCGAAGTTGGACCTACCTAGTTGGATGGTCTGTCCTAGGTAAATATAGACCTCTACAAGTTCGAGTGCAGAATTCCCAACCTTTACTTGAGTGGGTGCAACATGGACGTTCGACATGATTTTCGTCTTATCCATGTTCATTTTTAGACTCACTTGTTGAGAGACTCTGCTGAGGTCATCGAGCATTGTACTGAGGTCTTCCAAGGTCTCAGCCATGACTACTATATCATTGGAAAATTGAAGGTGAGTGATGTACTCGCCATTGACATTGATGCCAAATCCGTTCCAGTCCAGAAGTTTGAAGACGTCTTCCAGTGCAGCGATGAACAGTTTCGGATATATCACGTCTCCCTGTCTCACGCCTCGCTGCAATTGGATAGGTTTCGAGTTCTGGTCCTGGAGACGGACCAAAATGGTGATGTTCTCATACAAATACTTAACACCTCAATATACCGGAAGTCGATTTGGCACCTTTGAAGAGACCTCAGCACGGCCCAGGTTTCAATCGAATCAAAGGCTTTTTCATAGTCCACAAACGCTAAGCATAATGGCTGGTTATACTCCTCGGTCTTCTGTATAACTTGTCCCGCGTGTGTATGTGGTCTATGGTGCTAAAGCCTTTTCGGAAACTGGCTTGTTCGAGAGGCTGGAAGTCGTCAAACCTGCGTGCGAGACGGTTTGTAATGACTCTCGAGAACAACTTGTAAACATGGCTCAGCAGTGTGATGGGTCTGTAATTCTTGAATAGGGAATTATCTCCCTTTTTGAAGAAGAGCACACTACTGTGCCATGCTTGCGGCGTCCGGCCTTTGAGTATGACGGAATTAAATAGTTTCTGAAGGGCCCTGAGGATCGGTGTACCTTCAGAAGTTCAGCTGTAATTCCATCATCACCTGGCGCCTTGTTGTTCTTGAGTTGTTTGAGAGCCATTCTAATCTCATACAGGTTGACGTCCGGGATATTTTCAGTATAGTGTCGGGTTAGCCGACATGTTTGATGAGATGATTCTGCCACCCTCAGTCTTCAGCTTCGTCAGTTGGCTCTGCCCAACAGACAGATCTCTTGCGAACACTTTAGAGCCTTATTCTGATCAATGGCCTCTTTAATACTAACTGTATTAGATTGGCGTGTGTCGCGAGTTAAAAACTTTGAGATCTATCTGTTGAGCATTTCGTTGGGCGTCGTGCGGGGTGACTATTGAGGGTGGATGCCGTCTCTTAATTATAAATGGTTGATGAGGCACTTAGCGTGCGTGTTTAAAAATGTTAATTGAAGACATATTTTTAAGTTGACTGATTGATTTACCCATTCCTAAGGGGGTATCCGAATTATCCATATTATCCGGATTTATTCGGATAGTGAACTGGAAGTATCCGAAATATCCGGATAGTAAAATGAGGCGGATAATTGCATGCCCTACCCGGGACGAAAACCTTTAACATTTAAAAACATATTATAATTAATTTGAAACCGAAGCTAATTAACTGTAACTTTCTTACAAACTAAATATATTATAAAAATCTTATTATTCGGATTTCTTATTGACGGATTCTTTATAACATGAAAATGTGCCTTTCTTTCAAATAATAATAATATCCTGGGACATTTTTCACACACGGTTATCTAATCCCAAACTAAGCAGAACTTGTACTATGGAAACCAGATAACTGATATACTACATATACTACTTTTTTTTGTAAATACATACGTATATAGATAATTACAGACTCAGGACAAACAGACATATTCATGCACATAAATGTTTGTCCCGGATGGAAATCGAACCCACGACCTGCGGCGCGATAGGTGGTGTCTTAACCAACTGAGCCAACTGGCCTGTCAAATAGGTTTCAAAATCAAAATATGCTGTCATTTACACTAGTGTTGCCAGGTAAGCCTACAATCGAGCGTTTTCGTACACTTTTGTTCCAAGTCGGAAGAAATAAAATTAACAATATTAATGTTTTTTAAAGTATTTTTTCATCTTACTGACAGTTCCACTGACGCGGAGCTGGGCGGAGTGGAGTAGCGGACCGTGAATTAGCCAATCACAGAGCTTGACATCCTCACTCCCGAAATACCCGGGTGTCCATAAGTCACCTCTAAATTTTTTTGGCTTATACTTTTTCCATCTTCAGTCATATTTATTAGGCCACTAACTTTTAAGCATTAAGAGGTCAACTTCATAGGTACTGAAATACACGAGACTCCAAGAATCATTGCGAGTCCTATTGTTCAATAACACAGGAGCATAATTTGCGAAGTATTTATTCTAAGACCCTGCGATCGTAAGGAATTTTGAATTTTCACACGGGAACATGGCAAGAAACCGGTTAACATCACATGGCTTACCTGAAAATCCGTTTATTAGCTTGTTGCTCCAAAATGAAGTGGAGATTTCCGATGCCCCGCCAAAATGCGGGTGTTACTTTTATTTGAAATTGGTCCTGATTTAATCGAGGAAAGCCGAGAATAACAAAAATATTTGTGTGCCTCACTTTTGGCTTAATTCTTATGATTTTTTATTCAGTGATCTCAAGTCCAGTTAGTCTGTTTATACTATGGTTAGGGTTGTGTTTAGTTATGTGAAGCAGTTTCTAAGTTAGGAAGGTTTAATTTCCACCATAGCTGTTGGTTGTACGAAGTAAACTATCAAAATCGTAAAGATTTAGTCTTTTTAACACTATTCACTATGGTTGTATATATAGAATACCAGCTTTCTACCCAGTGCTTCATTTTTGAAAAATAATATGTCTTTATAGAAAAAATACACAGACACCGAGTCTGTGCCGCAGTGCCAAGATACGAGTATAATACAAATCGAGCCAAAAAAGTATGCCACTTAAGGCAATGCTATACGTGAAATGATGATTCTAAAATGCGTTTTTCTCTGTACTCTTTGTTCCAAGAGATTTGAAAAAAAAAATGTGAAACTAGAGAATATGTGACGGGGAATAGTTTTTTTAAAAATTGGAATTTTTCATTAGTAACGTCAGAAAAAAATCTTAAATATGCCCCTTCTTAAAACTAAGAATGCATTCTTCTCTTACTTGGGCCATCCAAATAACTTGAAAAATATTAACATGCATTCTGAAATCTATTAGAAAGGGAATAAATAGTTTTCTTACTTTTTTCAAAAAAGGCTTAGTCTCTTTTTAAATAACATTAAACCATATTTTTTACCGAAATTACGTTTCTCCTGTCTCGCTTGTCACCGCCAGTTTAGTAAGGGACGGATACAAACACAGATAGCCTCCTCTTAAGACAAGCGAGCCCCTATAGAACCACAAGCTCCATATAAATTGATATGAACAAAAAATCTTCACTCATTTATTGAAAGCAACACATAAATAAAAATAATGAACTGTCATAGATCTTGTCAACCATATGTTATGTGTGTATACATAAAGCTTCATCCACATTAATGTGGGCGTTATTTACTTTCGACAATCTTTCCGTAAATTTTTATTGACTTGATCTGACTCCTTGCCTCCATGGTGTACCTAATACAATCCTATATTTTGGATTTTTTTAAAACCACACCCCGTCGGTTCTTATATTTTAAATCATAAAAAATATCTAGAGAACACGTTTATTCCGTATCATTTTTAAAACCTATAAATCTTTCATATTTTCTAGTAATATTAAAAACATTTTCCACCGTTAAAATTCAATAATTTTCAAAGAAAACCTACATAGCCGTCACATTCCAAAATTTATATCCGGAACCATTAGTCAATATTAGATGTTAACATAGCCGAGGCATAGTGACACCACTGACAGCCGCTGACAGAGCGGTTCGCCTTGACAAGGTCGAGGCGCGCGCGCAGATACCGGTTTCACACGCAATTAACGCCGACATCGCTCCAGCTAGCTTGCCGTCCGTCCATTCATACATTTATGTCACTATACTACGGTGAATTGATGAGAAAAATTCCATCTTTTGTTAGGAATTTGAAGACGTCACCGCGTATTATGTCGAGGAATGAATGCGGTATATCAAATGTTAAGTTTTGACGTCACAGTCTCGGTAATTATCAGATGGTCTTAAAGTCTTACCTCACATTAAAAAGCGTAATTATTGTTTGCAGTTCATCAACGGAGACTGACTTAGGATAAAATAACGTTATTCAATCTTTAGATGAGATTTTTTTAACGTTACTAAAGAAATATCAAAAAAAAAATTAAAAACACTCGTCACATATTCTCTAGTTTAACATATATTTTTTACAAATCTCTTGCAACAAAGAATGCCGAGAAAAACTTAATCTAGAATCATCATTTCTCGGATATCGTCGCGATATAGGAATCAGACTTAGGATAAAGTCATTAAATCTTTAGATGAGAATAAAATGGGAGCACCGTACATCGTAGGTACACCAAAACTCTGATAGATTCGATTCCAGTAAGTTTAACAGGGAACTTAGTAGACATACTAATAGAGAATATTATTGACATTTTGGTAGCAATGGTAGGAGCCAATAATACATGAGGTACATTATATTTGATACTTATACAGTAGATAAGTTAATAATAAAAGCATCATCAAATTCCATGTCTTCAGAGCAGAAACAAAAAATACTAGAATAACCAATTGAACTCGATGAAAAATCTAAGTAGAAAAAAAAGTATCCCTGTTATCAAAACACGTAACGTTTTATCAGAGCGTTCGACCATTCTTTTGACGAGTGTTTTTATTGAGGGTGTGGGGGGGAATCGGTCGAGATAGCAATTGGGTTTGAATTTTAACAGGCATCCAGACTGGAGTGCGGGTATATCGACCAGGCTATTTATAAGCGGCGCCGGCGGCGGCCCTCCCGAGGGCAGCCACTCTTAATATAATAATACATGGAGCTGTTGATTGCATTTTATATTACCTCTTCTATATTGTTGAACTAACTAATTAAGTTTTAATTTAGCTTGTTTGTAGCATCTGTGTCTGTTTTTGGTCTTTCCATTTCTAGAGTCTGTCCCTGTGTGTCAAGAACATTTTCACAGGAACACGTGGAGGTATCAAGTTGAAATTAATATAAAAATACGAAAGGTCCCTTCTCCCTTGAAGCTGTAAAAAATGAAGCTTCTATGTCAGTCAAGGCATTCTAAAAATACTGCTATTTATATCGAACATATTGATACATTCGCAAGTAAATCAAAACCTATAGGGCACTTCCTGTTGACCTAGAATCATGAAACTTGGCAAGAAGTAAGGTCTCACAAGTAAAGCAATAAATCCGAAATCCGATTTGTTGGCTCGGAATTTTTTGAATAACGAACGTCGAAATTAAACTAATGGTTTAACTATTACTAATGGTCGATACGACCGGACCATAATATAGTTACAATTGAGTATGCAGCTTACTATCAAGAGTCAAGAAAAGTTAGTTATTGAACATCCCGTTCCCTTTGTGCTAGTATAACATAGTACAGGTAGGTACATAAAAAGCTTGTGATCCAATACCAGTACCCACGCATCCAATTAGTTAATTTGTCTAAATGTTGACAAGCCATCATTAAGAGCGCGTTGTGCCAAATTCTCTCATCAGCATAACATCGTTTTCAGACGCACCCGACCGACATATTCTATTCCCCCTTCGACGATTTGCTTCATACATGGAGATTTGCCCACACATGCGATGGGCATAAATAAATCCAGACAAAACGCTTGCAAAATACGTCGGGGAGTGTTGAGTGGCCTTTTAAATATTACAGTGGCCAGAGGTTTTATGTAAACTGGGTCCTTTTTGCCTCTCTTTTTGTTTTAAATCCGCAAATCAAATATTTCAAGCTTGCTATATGAAGCTAAAGGAGTATAGACTTGGCTATGTTATCCCTGAATGAGAAACTATATAATCATCTACATCTACCTAGTCTTAAACGAATAGAAAAAAACAAATGAAAAGTAATGAGCTTATAAGAAGAACCTGCATCAAATTTATAGAATCGCTTATGCAAACCATAAATGCAAATCAAATCAGCATCATCTGGTTGATATGCGGAGAAGGATGATTGCTTTTTGCTGTTGTCTAAACATCTATCTCTCCATACGTATGAATGAATGATGATGGATTCTCTAAAATTTCCATATTTTAATACATAGATTCACAACAGTTCAGATTCTTTGTATTTTTCATAATCTTTCCCTTACCCATAAAGTATTGAATATTTTTTTTTTTTGATAAATCAGAAGAATTGAGAACTATCTTAATGAGACCAAAAAATAAGTACGAAAAGATATATTTTAATGAATCTTGTCAATTCCCGAAAATTACCTTTACGAAATTCCTCAAAAATTTAAGTAAAGAAGAGAAAATTCCCTAATTACCGACTGGTCGTTGTATAAAACGGTTGATTGATGACGTTACGAGACCCCTCTATCAATTCCAATCAACGCTTTGAACTGAGCCTTACGTTTGGCCCGTGACTCTTAATTAGTTGCTGTAAGATTTGAGATAGTGAAATTTATGGTCCGCGTATAGCAAGATGATAAAATGTGACGCTGCCCGTAAACTAGAATTAATTATATATAAAGTTTATCTCAGTTCATGTTCTTTCTGCGTTCAAGATAGTATAGCAGTTGCTGCAGTAATGCTGAGTTGGTTGTAATTGAAAAATTCCTACCAAAAACATTTGGACGCAAATAAAACCATTAACGTAAAAACCTATATCATAATTCTCTTTGTTAAAGAACCTACTTTTCAAAGAAAACCTACATAGCCGTCACATTCCAAAATTTATATCCGGAACCATTAGTCAATATTAGATGTTAACATAGCCGAGGCATAGTGACACCACTGACAGCCGCTGACAGAGCGGTTCGCCTTGACAAGGTCGAGGCGCGCGCGCAGATACCGGTTTCACACGCAATTAACGCCGACATCGCTCCAGCTAGCTTGCCGTCCGTCCATTCATACATTTATGTCACTATACTACGGTGAATTGATGAGAAAAATTCCATCTTTTGTTAGGAATTTGAAGACGTCACCGCGTATTATGTCGAGGAATGAATGCGGTATATCAAATGTTAAGTTTTGACGTCACAGTCTCGGTAATTATCAGATGGTCTTAAAGTCTTACCTCACATTAAAAAGCGTAATTATTGTTTGCAGTTCATCAACGGAGACTGACTTAGGATAAAATAACGTTATTCAATCTTTAGATGAGATTTTTTTAACGTTACTAAAGAAATATCAAAAAAAAAATTAAATCCGCAAATCAAATATTTCAAGCTTGCTATATGAAGCTAAAGGAGTATAGACTTGGCTATGTTATCCCTGAATGAGAAACTATATAATCATCTACATCTACCTAGTCTTAAACGAATAGAAAAAAACAAATGAAAAGTAATGAGCTTATAAGAAGAACCTGCATCAAATTTATAGAATCGCTTATGCAAACCATAAATGCAAATCAAATCAGCATCATCTGGTTGATATGCGGAGAAGGATGATTGCTTTTTGCTGTTGTCTAAACATCTATCTCTCCATACGTATGAATGAATGATGATGGATTCTCTAAAATTTCCATATTTTAATACATAGATTCACAACAGTTCAGATTCTTTGTATTTTTCATAATCTTTCCCTTACCCATAAAGTATTGACTATTTTTTTTTTTTGATAAATCAGAAGAATTGAGAACTATCTTAATGAGACCAAAAAATAAGTACGAAAAGATATATTTTAATGAATCTTGTCAATTCCCGAAAATTACCTTTACGAAATTCCTCAAAAATTTAAGTAAAGAAGAGAAAATTCCCTAATTACCGACTGGTCGTTGTATAAAACGGTTGATTGATGACGTTACGAGACCCCTCTATCAATTCCAATCAACGCTTTGAACTGAGCCTTACGTTTGGCCCGTGACTCTTAATTAGTTGCTGTAAGATTTGAGATAGTGAAATTTATGGTCCGCGTATAGCAAGATGATAAAATGTGACGCTGCCCGTAAACTAGAATTAATTATATATAAAGTTTATCTCAGTTCATGTTCTTTCTGCGTTCAAGATAGTATAGCAGTTGCTGCAGTAATGCTGAGTTGGTTGTAATTGAAAAATTCCTACCAAAAACATTTGGACGCAAATAAAACCATTAACGTAAAAACCTATATCATAATTCTCTTTGTTAAAGAACCTGATGAAATCCTACCGAAGGTAATCGAACATATTGTGTATTTCCGAGCGAAAAAAAAAATCGCGATTCATTTATGTCCCATAAAAGTACTCCATATCGAGTGAAATCAAATTAAAATCTCATAGGCTCAGAGTTCAAAGGGATCGCTCTTCCGTACGTCGATGGTTACGGATCAGATAAATTGATATTACCGCGCCGCCCTTATAATGTAAATATTATTTTAGATTTTTACTCGAGTGGCGTAAAAGATCCTCGAGTCACGGAATTAAAGACACAACAAACGTCGGTGAATGTCTCGTTTGATGTGTCCTTGACAACGGAAGTACCTTATATTGTACATATTTTATTGGATGTTAAGAAAAAGTTAAAATAAGGAACAAACAAATGTTGATAAAATATATTCAGCAAGTTAAAATGAACAGCATTTTCACGTGCCGTAAAATACTAAGAAACCAACCTACCTATATACGTAACTCATATACAAGTAAGAAAATAAACATGAAATCTGAATTTCAGTCGTAATTGCTGTTATTATGTGAAGAAAATAAAGCATTTAACAAACAAAGTTTAATAATGTAGCTAAGAGTAAATGGGATATAAACGTAGTAACATGACCTTTACTCTTAAAAGTGAGGTCGAGATGAAAAATATTTCTTTATGTATTTTGTAACAAGATGACTGGTTATTTTTTATTCAAGTTAATTGCAAGCTCTCCTTATTGAACTTCATTTTTTCTTGATAAACTAGTCCCACGTTGGGCGCCACGTCAGCCCTGACGTGGCGCCCAACGTAGGACTAGTAATATTGGAGCTTTTTATTCCTTAGTAAAATTGTACTGAGCTCAAAGGACGTTCAAAATGCGTGTTCCAGTTTCACTATCTTTAAAACCGGGTTGACGAGCACCTTTTCACGTGAACTTGTCAAACCTTTACCTGTGATTGAAACCCTTTGATACTCTGCTTTGGAATACGTATTTAACGTAAGACTAAGGGCTTAAAGCCAAACTGAGAACACAGACCACAATCCATTTAATCTGAATGTTATATTTTTATTTGACAATGGTATATAATTAACAAAACAATGAATATATATTCTATTTTTTGTATTTTATACGTCACATACACTCACACAATTATACAGCCATATATTTTTATTATTATACATAGCTCCGTACTCACGCGAAGCTACTTTAGCAAATAAACTTTTACTTTTAATGTATTATATATAAATTCTAGCAAAGCAAAATAAGAAGACGCAGCGTGGGAAGATCCCCTACAAGCTGGACCGATGATCTTGTGAGGGTCGCGGGAAACCGCTGGATGCGGGTAGCGCAACACCGGCCACTCTTGGGGGAGGCCTTTGTCTAGCAGTGACATGATGATGATGATGAACACAAAATAAAAATGGATACAGAACGGGTTGATTATTAAATTCGCATATTTTAAACATAAGTTGATCGACAAGGCCTATTATAAGGTGGCTCATTACATAGAAGACAAGAATACATGGTTGTAGTAGCTCTGTACTTGCAGCCCCCTGGCCAAGTGATAATTGTATGAAGTTTATGTATATTTAAAACTGTAATT
Organism: Tethea ocularis; assembly: GCA_963555595.1. Classification (NCBI taxonomy): domain Eukaryota; kingdom Metazoa; phylum Arthropoda; class Insecta; order Lepidoptera; family Drepanidae; genus Tethea; species Tethea ocularis. The sequence goes on from OY741968.1 coordinate 906,522, forward strand.
ACATAAATTAAAAAAAAAAGATCCACAAAAAAAAGAAGCCTTGCTGAGTTTCTTGCCGGAGTCTTCTCAGTTCAAGTGTATTCCGAACCGGTAGTAGAGTCTATTGTAAAACTGTAACTTTTGACATTCATAAGTGCCTTATTAGGGCCTAAACTGAATAAATGAATTTTGATTTTGATTTGATTTTGTTCTAAAAATAGCTTTTATTTATGTAATGAACATGAAAGCAGTATTAAAAGGACATAAGTAGAGATAATCAGTTAGGTAATCAATACAGCTAGTCCCGCGAGATATCACAGAGGCGCTGAAACAAAATCTATCAGACAATAGTGTGTGTAATAAAATCAAGGAAGCTCATGTTGCCGTGTATTACAGCCAAGATTTTCCGCCTTATGGCGTTTGCCGAATTCCTTACAGTTTTTATGTCGGCAAATTGTAGCTGTCTCAAACTGACAAATTATAGTAGGTAGTTGAAAGACAAAACGTGATACAATTTACAGTCCCTCGGTTTCAAATATAGCCTATGTGTTATCCAGGGTGTCAGCTACTTCCATACCAAATTACATCAAAATTGGTCCAGCCGTTTGAGCGTGAAGAAGTAACAAACATACTTTCGCATTTATAATATTAGTAGTACTATACTCTTCTGTGTTTTCTAATTAAAAAATCAATGAATTCGCGACCTTATGAAGATTTAATTACATAGGAATTCAGGTTGTAAAATACCGGTGCTGATTGCAATGTTAGATTATTCAATTAATTTTCTCTGCCTATATTTTATGTCAACAACTTCCTGGTGTAACAAATTAGCTGCGGTCGCTAGAAACGTCAATTAATTTAGTTTTACAATACTTAACTAATTATGTGTTACGCCTCAAGAACACAAGTCGTAAATACCTACTACAAGAACAAATGTTTTCAAAATAACACGTTATGTTACTGTGTTGCAAGAGTGACGCAGTTTACCAAATTATTTTGAAGCAGTTAGCGCAACACGTAATAAATCTCATTTAATAAAAATGTAGTTACTCCAGTCTGGCGTCGCTGTCCGTATTTGGCCCAACAATTTTATTGGCATACGGCTTTTGTTTATAACAAGTAGTTTCCGTTACGCTTTTATTATTTTTAAATGTTATTTAAATTTCAACCTTGACAGGAAAATATAAGAATTATAATAATAACGTTTTTAAAGTCAATAAAGAAAAGATTCGCCTGCAAGAGTTGCTTTTCACGACTTTCTTAGATTTTCCTTTTTTTTTATTTGTCAGCGCCGCCTGACTGGATAAGTAGGTACTATAATTAAAAATGAATCCGTCAATCTATGTGGTTTAGATATTGAAATCTTGTGATATATTTTTAATTTCAAATTAAATAGAAAATTAAGAGAAACATTTGCTTTCAACGTAAATCAAGCGGTATGTTGTTTTTTTTTTTATCTATTTAAGTAGGTATAGATCAAAAGCTGCAGAAAGGTCTTGAGAGTGTCATACATATATTTTTTCACTCGCTTCCGCCCCGCGGTTTCACCCGCGTTTATGTTAAAAGTAGCCTATATGTTATTCTAGGGTATGATCTATCTATGTGCCAAGTTTCATCCATACTCACAAACTTTCGCATTTATATAGCGGAGATATTTTGGTTTAAAAAAAACCCTTTTAATAGACTTCGTGAGGTGCTGCTTGAACCTCACCTTAAATACGCCATGATTATATTTTGAACCAATTTAAAAAAAGTAGGTTCTCAATCAGAACCTTTTATATCACAACATAATATTATCTATTACTATCTGCCAATATATTGCACTTTACTAACAACAATGAACAACCTAAGTGTTTAATCACCAGCTTGCATTAAACACTAATTGAATAAAACATAACCAGCCCAGCCGGTCAACAGATGGTGTCCTGTCACTTGGAATAATTATTTCTCACGATTAACCGCCGCAGTTCTTGTAGACCGGAATATACAGGGAAGCTATGAGTATTACGAGGAAATGAACTTCATAGCTAAATACAGGTTCTGCTGTTAGATAAAGAAAACAAATATTGTCATATGATTGTTTTGTGTTCTGTTGGATCGCCGATGGGACGGCCTTCCAAGAACTACATATGAATAATAAGAAGTAAATCGTTAATTGGCATTAATACTTAAAAAAATGAAAATAGAATTCCAGGAACTGCATGTCAACTAAAATTTGAGGGAAGTATTTATTTAAACTAATAATAAAGCTGAAGAGAAGAGTTTGTTTGTTGCAACTCGCAAATCTCCGGAGTTACTGGTCCGATTCTTTCACTAATAGGCAGCTACATTATCCCCGAAGGTTAGATATAGTCTACTTTTTATCCCGGGAACGCGAGTGAAACCGCGGGGAACAGCTAGTCTCATATAACATTCGCACTATAGATGATATTCCATTTTTGTAAACAGTCTAGTGTAGTTGCATGCAACGATTCGACATTTCAATAATATTCTTAAAAATACTACAAGTGAACACTGCCTTCACATATCGATCGAAAAAAATCCTAAATTCATACAAAGCTTTATATCAATCAATAACAAATATTCAAAATTTTCTGAGTACAAAAAAGTGCTCCATGAACATTGGGAATACATTTTGATTATCTTACAGACTGTAAGTTGTAAAATGTGTGTTTGGGTGAACATAAAAAGAGTACATCGACCTACACGTTACTAAGAAAGGGCACAACACTCGCATAAATAAAATCCCATTCATCATGAAAACCATTACAGGGTTACATCAAGAATGAACACGAAAAGCAACAATACAGAAAGTGTTCTATCACTGAAGAATTTGGGTGTAATTTGCGACGCTCCGGGGGCGTTCACCAGTTTCGATTGCCCTAACGACCTTGCCCCTTGCACTAAAGAAACGATTATCGATATTTGATGTTGTGTTTTTCATAATTGTGAAGATAAGATTTGTACAATATCCAATAAAAGAGAAAGTAACCTAGTGAACCAAAACTTATACTTATAATTTTCTATGAGAAGCACAAGCAATAAAATGACAATCCTCAATTCCAAACTTACAAGAATAACAAGCATTTAAAATCAAATTTTGCGTTGCATAAACAAGATGGCTTACAACAAGTAGGTAATAAACTCGTTTCAAGTTAAACCCATACAAACGAGAAATAGAAGTTTGTAGTATTGCACGTTGTTTTCCCTTATACGACCTTTTGATGACGTAAGTACTTAATATTGTTACCCTTGTGAAAATAAGAAAAATACCTACTTGCTTCAGAAAAGACATGCGAATGTAGAATGTAGGCAACAAAATCAACGTATTACCAAAGAGCTGATAAGGCAGACTTAAGGATCGCTAAGAAACTAAAGAAAGAAGCCTTGCTCAGTTTTTTAGCAGAATCTTCACAGTTTAAGTGTATTTCGTACCGGTGCGGTGGTAGTCAATTGTAACTTTCGACGTTCTATCAGGGCATAATCAGAACAAATGAGTTTTGAGTTGAAATTATAGTAAATTAATTAGGTTAAACTGTACATTTGAGATCCAAATGAGCAGTTAAACCTAACCCAGTAACATGTTTCCTATAGTTCTCCTAATAAAATAAGACTGACTGAACACTTGGACAGTATCTAAAAACATTGATTTATTGTAAGGTCAGACAGAACTAATTCATACTTGATGATGCTCGGCCCACATACGGACGGACATTATTTATTTACAAGGATAACTTACAACTTTCTAAAAGGTCGGTTAGTTTTGGGTAATAAGTTTGCTTTTTATGATTGGCTCTTATTTTTAGATAAGTTAAATTATTTTATTTTGGGAACATACATTGTAGATAGCAAAACAGAATTGTGGTGATCAGTCTACGATCAAAAGTCGCCTAATGGTGATGCGTTACAACAATTAAATTAAACCAACAATAGCAAATGCAAGTCAACCTCATTACCTCGTCTTTGTACAATAAAAAATGTAAAAGCCCCATTCGTCCATTGTTTAGTTTTCGATAAAACCAGCGAAGCGTGGCGGGCCGTTTAATTTTAAGAAGAATTGTTCAATTTTAAATATTGAAACACTGAATAGGTGTTGGGAAAAAATACTGAACTTAAAATAGTAAGTAATCCATTAGATACCATCGTGCACACATTTATGTGTCTAAAAGACGAACCCTTTTCGACTACTTCCTTCGATTTATCGGCACCAACACAAAGTACCTCTAAACGCATTCCTCTTTTTTACAGATCTTTATACAGAATTTGATGGCATGGCAGAATAGATGGCAAAAGATCACGTGGTCGGTCCCCGACTAGATGGTCTGATCTCATAAAGTCTACCACACAATCCACCATTACCGAATGTTCCCGCAATACCTGCAACAGAGCCGCTACTCAAGATTCGAGACCTACCATAACCACGGCCACTATCAAGAGAGTCCGACTAGGAAGAATACAGAATTTGACCCAAATAACAACAGCATGCGCAACCATTCCCTACCACAACATTGCTTGCATGCAAGTGTATCGTGTAAGCGCCGGCCAGCGTCGCTGCGTGGACGGAAACGTGTAACAATATCCGAGTGAAGTAAACTACTAGGCTACTCGCATGAAAGGGAGCGCCCGCGAACCCGCGCGCCCGCGTCCGACTCGCACTGATTATCTGTTCTGCCAGGCTCCGATGGCGCGCGTTGAAGGCGATAGCGGGAAATATTACACAATAATAAAATTAATAGTTATATTGAACAATATAGAAGAAACGTTGGATAATATCAGAGATAATTCCTTCACAAGTGATCTTGGGATTTTCAAGACTAAAGTGAATAGGTTTCTGCTGGACAAGCGTGCTCCATCATAGGCTTCGTCATCGTCTACTAAATGGGCGGGTCTGTGGCCAAATGCAAACCCATCTTAGGTCATTAAGAGCTTATTACTAAGTATCTAATTGATGCTGATATGTGCTTACGATGATTGTTCATAATTGAATACACAATTTTAACATAGGTAGGAGACCTAGTCAAACAGTCAAGGAATCTTACTTGACCTGTTGAGTTCCTTATGCTTCAATTTTGGCCTCTCTGTTCTCATTACATTAAATGGATATTTCGGGCAAATTTTCTCACATATTCTCAAATACCAGATTTAATATTAATGACTAAATATGTGGGTCTAATCAAAAAGGAGCGATCCCAAAGACTGGGTAATGAAATTAGCAGTTAGGTAAACAGTTCAGTTATGATTATTATAGGTCAAACATGTCAGACATTCACTTCCATATTTGACTACATCTTAATTCGACCAACGTGACATTAATTAGTTCATGACCAATCAACGTCTCGTATTGCTTACGTATTAAAATGTTGATGCAATTAGGTACATTCATCGTCAATGAGTATGTCATCTAGGTAGTCGTAATTAGATAGCGTCTTCCAATGAGCTGTGCTACTTCTGTAAGGTACCCAGGCATAATTAACTTGAATTTTTAACGAGTTCTAAAAAGGGAAAATAATTTGCCTTTGTGTAACATACTTGGAATTCTGCCTTAATGAGCTATACGTAAATATGGTTATTTAATATATCCGCACACATAGTGGAAGCTTGGAAAGTGTTCTTTACATCATAAACTAATAGGTGAAAGTCGAAGCCTATCACTAATAACTCTTGTAAAACCAACACGTCTAAGAAGAAATTCTGAGGCATACGTTTTACAGACTTCAAACTATTTCTTAAAATACTGACGTGAACTTAGGCTACTGAATAAAATTAGTGTTAGAGTGACATAATGATAAAAGAAATAGAATAGTATTTAAAATCAGCTGCACCATTTGGTGTAGTGTAGACCAAAAATTAGGAGAAGATATGCTTCGACGTCTTCGAACGACATATTGCAATTTGCTGCTTACCCTAGGGATTTACTGACTGAAAATTAGATGATCTAATGGGAAATAAAGAAAAATAACGTATCCTCAAGAGCACAAACGTGTACGATAATAACTGAGCCGAAGTCAAATTCCCGAGGGATTAAAAAGGATAGCGAAATTTAGAAAACTCACATGTAACACCGCTAGTTGGGGAACAATTTCCAATTTGTTAGCGCTTTTATACCTCATGTGCCTAATTTACATAACGACATCTCTTTGTGGATAGCGAGCGAGGCGGAGACCGTCTTAACATTACCTTAACTTGTAATTCATTAGCCGCCATTGTGTGGTGTGATACTCTTAAACAATAACACGCAATTTTTGTACCCTAACTACTTGGAACCGTATTCTCTTTGAGAGTAAATACATTTTTAATGCCTCCCAATGATCATGTTCTATGGAAGGTTTTAAATTAATAAAATAAAAGAAGATCTGAAGAATTCCTGGAATTTAGATATTCATAAAAACTTATGTTTAAAAACACAAACACACTAATTTATAGATATTTTGATTTAAATAATAAAATTATGAATAGAATTCGAATATGATTCCGACGTCTTAAAAAACGCAGCAAACTCAAGGATTAAGGACACCGAGTCATCTCCAAGACCCCGTAACTGGGTCAAAAGCCTTCCCTCACAACGTGGAGGCCGTAATAATAACGCGATCAGAGATCAGAAGCAAATTATAAAACCAATAACACAGTGTAGCTCGCTCGTTAGATTTTAATAACGCGTGCAGCCTAATAAATGGACATCACTCGAAAACGGTCTCAGTGTAATTTTCCAAATTCCTCAGCTAGTGTTATGGGCTTTGAGCCGACCAAAGAATAAATAGCACGTGCCCTAAATTCTCCATCCATTCGAGAATGTACCATATAGCCTGAACAAAATACTTGCGGTAAATCTGGGCTCCTACCTCAATTATGTTAGAGAAGGTATGCAAAAGTGATGGAAAGCAACAACGATATAATGATTAACCCCACCCAGGCCAGAGATCACCGACCAGTTCAACGTGGTGATTACGGTCAGTACTTCCTAATGGCTCGAACAATTGACTCGCATTAAGAGGGAAAGGGCTAGAAGTGGATATTTATTACCAAGACCCAGGAAATATAGTTAATTGAATAGACGAATGTTGTGGGTTGTATTCGACATTGTTAGTATGAAAGGAACCAAATATAATGTGATGACTTTGTAGGACATGATTAATGGAGGAAATGGCTGATTGATTGGCATTCAATTCAAGGATTTTTCAAAATTAAACCCCTAAGAGGGTAAAATAGGAGAACGCGGGTGAAACAAAATAGTTGTTAAAACTACAATTAAATTCCTATTAATTAATTAACAACAGCGCGCAGTTTCACGGTCGCACACGCACATTTTATGACCAACTTTTCACCGTATTGCTGACTAAGTACTTAAAAAACAAAATCAAAAGGCCGTGGGATTCTTTTGTTTTTAACCTACTATGCTATTTTGATACTTATGATGTTATCAAAACAGTGTAAATTCGCTTGTGTTATGGACGTTGAGGTCCATGAACGCAGGCATCATAGTATTTCGTTACAGAATTTGCTGGCTATGACAGGCAAATCGAGCACAACAGCTGATTCAGGCAGATCGACGGTATTGAATAAGTTTACGTATCAGATCACGCGATAATGCTCACTGGCAAAGAGCCAATACAAATAATGAGATTTCTTAGCGTACAATTCTTATTTTAGTTTTATACAACAATTATTACATTATTAAAGTGTTTATGGTTATTCTTCGGTCTAGGCACCAACGTCCAACATGTCAGGACACAAGCCACTTGAAAAATATGTCTTACCACTTACACAGCGCTGCGCTTTTTAGCGCAAAAATTGCTGCTTCCAACCTGCTAACGCCCCGCAGAATTTATTTTTGCCTATTTAAGAATAGTGATGATGACTAAAAAAATCTAATTAGATTACCAAAAAATATTGGACACATATTTCTTCTTTAGTTCCGTAAACAAAAAATAACGAAGATACATTGCGTTAAAATTTCGTTATTTCACGTCTTAGTACACTTTTTACAGAGACGTGACGTCACAAGCCCCCACTCCTGAACTTTGATGCGCCTTATCTTTGTGATTTTTTATTGATTTGATAAAATAAAAAATACGTATCCAATATTTTTTGATAACCTAACTGACGGACTACAGAATTAATTATTATTTACCCAGTCCCTGAGAATGAATCTACATTTACACAACCTTGATTTCAACCAGCTTTCGTTGTCACTACAATCCTACGTAATTCTCCAAGTTTGCATAACATTTAATTAAGCATTTGCTTACTTTCACCGTAAAGAAACTATTACACAAAGATTACTTGTATTTTTACATGAGATTCCAGCTATTTCTTAAGACAAAGATAATTAATTAAAACTTGCAAGAGGCTTCAAGAAAAACGGTGATGTATTCTTTCAGAAATGTTAAAATATTACTTAATTGCTTGCTTTTTTAGGCGATGATAGCTCAGTGGTAGTGACGTCGGATGCCGAGACGAAGGTCCCGGGTTCGAATCCTACAATGAGCTTGAGCTTTCGGTGAAGGAAAACATCGTGAGGAAACCATAGCACGGTGGTAGGGTACTTTGTAGTACCCGCCTGGCTGACTACTACCCTCAAGTTGAAAATCTGTCGCCAAGCACCTTTCGGTGTATTCCGACGGCTGCACTTGAGAGCCAGTTCCTTTCTAGGCTTTGTGTGCTTACCACCGTCGGCCACATCATCACTGACCACAGTGAGATTGTGGTCAAACACAGGCCTGTACATAAAACAAAAAAAAAAGATTTAATAACAAACACTGCAATCTGTGTGTTGATAACGCAGATTCATGTGGAATTTGTTTCAAACGTAGATGATATGCACAAACAGACGTCCGCATCATATATTACACGTAACATCAAACGGTTTGCGTGAGCATTAAATATATACTCTATAATCTATTTATAGGCACATTAGAGGATCATTCAAAAGATGACTTGGTTCATTTGATACTGAAATAGATCCGGAAGCTTGATCTATCCCGCACCGGAAAACCAGCTAATTAACTAACAACTAGATAGTTTCTGGTTCCAGAAAATGATTTATTTAAACCATTAATATTGTATTTTATTTTCTAGGCGATGACAGCTCAGTGGTGGTGACGTCGAATACCGAGACAAAGGCGGGTTCAAATCCTACAATGAGCTTGAACTTTCGGTGAAGGAAAACATGGTGAGGAAACCATAGCACGGTGGTAGGGTACTCTGTAGTACTCGCCTGGCTAGCTACCACCCTCAAGTAGAAAATCTGTCGTCAAGATCCTTCCGGTGTGTTTCGACAGCTGCACTTGTAAGTCAAAGGGACTACTTCAAAAAACGATACACGATAGTTCGATCGCTTTTCATCGTTTTTCGGAGTAGGCCCTCAGTTTACTTCTAGGCTTTGGGTGCTTATCATCATCGGCCACATCATCAATGATTTGGGTGAGATTGCGATCAAAAACATAGCAGAAAAAATAAATGACGAGTGTCTGTGACGCACAGTTGAGAGTGATAAAGTTGCCGAGAATTTAATACTTTACTCAATTCTCCAAGAAAACTTCGTATTACACCTGCTTTCACGACACGTGCCAGTTTTCTTATTACGCAAAGGTACGAGTAGCTTGGTGAAATCGCTTTAGCAATAAGCACAAAATTTCTTTCAGTACTTAACATATATTAATATTATAAAAGGTGAAGCTTAAATATACTAAGGAAATAACTATATTCAAAAACGTGGAAATCAGTATAGATACTTAAATGGCTTTGTTCAGGACACATGATGAGATAAGAAACATAAATGGACTCAATTAATAACAGAATGGTATCCCAGGGTAGGGAAAAGAAACAAAGGAAGACAAATAAAGAGATGGGAAGACGATCTGAAGAGAACAGCAGGTGCACTATGGGCCATAAAGGTCAGAAATAGAGAAGAATGGAAATTTGATTAAATGGAAAACTTTAGAGGAGGCCCATATCCATAGACAACTTGGAGGATACAAACCAGTTGCCGGATGATAGTGTTCAGCAAATTCAAGTCACAAAATAATATAGTTACAATCTGAAATATCATCATGTAAGGCTTAAACTTAATTTAAGCAATTACTTATTAAAATTTATCTTCAGCAGTCTTCTCATGGATTGAGACACAACCATGGTATAGTACAAACCGGTAGTACCTATCAGGCCCTAAATTCAATAAGTAATTTTCGATTTTCAGCTGCCATTGCTATGCTGATATTTATTAGAATAATAGATGGTCAGAATATTAATGGTAACTTTTGTTTGTTTATACAATTTAATATCGTTATTTGGAGACTGCTGACTTTGCATACGAAATCCTTCTTTCCATTATACCTCTTTAAAGTACTCCACCATTCATGGTGCTCTAGAAAGTTATATTATCCCGTAAGAGTAAAAGTAGCACAGTATAAAATTACGGTATAATCTCCTCGGCCCTTCATCGCATATAAAATGAGAACTTAAGACATTTTAGGTAGCAAAGTAGTTACGAAAACTTTATGCCATTAGCATGTTTCACGTCTAAAGTCATGTTTACATGGAGGTAGCCATAGTATCGTCTAATTACCACGCAAATGTTCATAAATCACTACGCTGAAAACTCAAGTCATTCACAAAACTCAGTACACTACGCTATTCATTTTTAATTATATTTTTTCAGGCGGTGGTACCTGATGGTAAGTAATCAAAACCATTACCTGTGGAGATTTGCCTTACCAGGAGAATAGGCTAGTTGACAGTGACAAAAATAAATGACCAAGACACTAACAAACGCATAAAACATCTAAAAACACGTGGAAATATAAAATATGTTATACATTTAATGCTTTTTATGATTTTTAATTACCAGTGGAACCACGAAGAGTAGATTATTTGATGCTGTGAAACTATGACGTCATTAGGTTAGTATTTCATACAAAATTCCATATACGTAAAAAAGATGCTGTGATAACTTCAGATTTGTTTTGATAGGTCAGTTTACGTGGTTATCACGTTGCAGGTCGTCGGTTCGACTCCAGGAAATTAGTGTGCATTTAGTATGGTGTAATAAAATCTTTTTAAGTATTTATTTGCAAAAAATAAAATGTAGAACTTAAGTATATTATACTGGTAAAATATTTTTTTCATTGGTCCAGTAGTTATGGGTTTATTCAAATACAAATCTTCTCTTTATAATATTAGAGTGAATTACCGATTGTCAAGGCAAAAGATTAAGATATGCCAAGAAACATAATGTTACATTTACAATATACAGACCAATTACATATTTTCTACAGATAAATCAATATTCTATGAGTCATTTGATAAGATACAAAATCCCTAATCTTAGTATTCAACTTAATCACAGTATTAGTGTGTACATTTAGCTAGGTCAGTGTTAGTATTATCTTTGCTAATAATATTATAAAGCGGAATCATTTGATTGTTTGTTTGTATGTTTGTTTGTTTGCATTGAATAGGCTCCGAAACTACTGAACCGATTTGAAAAATTATTTCACTAATAGGAAGCTACATTATTCCCAAAGGCTATATAGGCTACTTTTTATCCCGGGAACGCGAGTGAAACCGCGCGGAACAGCTAGTCGATTAATAAGATATGAACTGTTTATCATCATTATGTAATGCATTCACACGCTCCATTTGCAGCCACTTTGTTCCGTCAGTTTCACTTTCCTTATTCATGAACTTGAATGTACATTGTTTGCATAAAAACACAAGTAGAATAAGTTAAAGATGAAAAATTCTTTAGTTCTAGCTTAATCAATAGAAATTTTAAGGATAATTTTTTTAGAGATGAATTATCTGGTGTCGAAACTGAAGGAATGTGAGTACGATTTGACGTGCTACATGTACTCAACTAATAGATGATAACATTACAGAATCAGTCATTTACAAACGAAACTAAATCTTTCTTACAAAAAAAACATATAATTTAGATTTATCCTGTCTCAGATGAATTTAGTCACCATCAAAATTAGTCACAAGAATTTTATTTTAAAAAGCATAGAATAATTGACGGCTTTAAAAAAATACTTTCTATTCATTTACAACAATTTATATTTTATAAGAACAGGTGCAATTTGTAACAGAATTGGCAATCCATTACTATCGCTTACCCAAAATTTATGAAAGGCAATATACCTAGTTACACTAAGATCAGGTACACATATTTTTATCTGCTAACTCTTTATTAATGAGGATAAGCCAGTTGTGATAAAACAAGATAAGGGAATTACCTCAGAACACTAGCTGTTGATCATGACTTTACTTGCATACCTACAAAACAGGTGAATGCAAAATCTTTTGGTTTACAAAATGTAAAAATTTCATTAAATTGTAATATTTAGCCAATTTCCTTACAGCCATGATGTTGCCCGAATCTCAACTTTGTTTACTTGTGAAAACTCCACGAAAATCTATATATTGACATAGATATAAATTTCATTTGTTAGACAAACACACTTTCTTTGCATTATGTTACTCTTCCTACATCACCCCCTATCAGTTTTTGGAAAATAAATTTGTTAATTTAATGTATTTATTACATCAGTTACAAGTATTATAACTCTTATCAGATGTTCCTAATACAAGTTCTGCTAATTGGAGATCAGATGAGCTAGGGTGAAGAATGGGCCAAGATAAATTGGCCTTATTTAGAGCATATCACTGTACCTTAAGACAAAGAGCAATTCAGAACAAATATGCTATAAAACAGAAGAGTTATGATGAAGCAATTATGTTTTAAGACACTAATCTCGGGAAATAACAGCCTGATTTGTAAATTCATCTGCATTAGTTAGCTTGTTTATTAAAGAAGGTAAGGTTACAGGGTCTACAGGGCTAATTGATTTAATTTATGATCCATCAGAAAAAAAAACTAAATAAGTCTGCTTTACATGAATATTTACTTAATGCAAATTTACTGTGGCTGAAACTCTATTCCAGGGTTGGTTTTAATAATAATATAACTTTATTTTTACAAAAGCAAAATCATTAAATAAAATGCCAATAACAACACCAACCAACTGTGACAGACAGAGTAGGTGACCTAAATAAAGAATGCCTACATTGGTTACTGATAACAACATGTTAGCTTCAAGTAAAACAAGTTTAAAGAAACAAAATCGTCATGCCAAAACATATCATTACTTATATATGTTTCATTGTATCTTCAATAATATTTTTTATCATTGTGACAAAAACCTCTTTGTTGGCAAATTGTCATCTCTGTCGGTACAAATTAAGTGCGAAAGCACTTGGATATTATTTAACCATGATCTAATGCAAGAACTAAAAGCCATTTCCTACAAATAATTCAGTGGAAAGGAATTTAAGCACTGTAACTTTAGCATACATTTAATAACTTTACATAATAATTCAGATACCTACATAAATGACAATAATAAATGATATCTGGGTATTTACCATACAAGTAATATACCTACTTCTTTAATCTGTGTTATTAACTACTTAGTTAATTTTACATTATGAAGTCATGACACAAACAAATAATCAATGTAGCTCTGTGCATGAAGTACCTACATATTATTTATTTTGATGGGGGACCAACAGCTTTCCAAGTTTTGAACAGAGTTATAACATAAAAAATGCATGAGCCAATTAGAGGTCCTCACTGATAGACACATAATATATATATACTTACTATTATAAAAAAAAACAGAATAATATAATAACAAGATTAATTACTAGGATTCTTGGAAAAATTGCCAACTAAGCCGACGCCTCAGTATTGGGGTGCTAATATTAAATATGTCTATATTGATTGTTTTGCTTATGTTGTTATATGCATTGCTAGCTCGCCATCTTAGTTTTAATTTATACACAATTCCTTGTTTATTTATGTTTTAATATTAAAATTATAAAATATATAGGACATAGGTACCTATCTAACCACTTAGCAAGCAATATAATTTATGTTGCCTGTCAGTCTGTCACGCTGGTTGCACATTAGATCTGCAATGATTTCCTTGACCCACTCAGTAGCACAGTATTGTTCTGAGATTAGTCAACTCTGTATAAAATTATGAATAAATTCAACTAGGTACTAAATTATGTGTATCTTTAAGCAAGAGATTGCCAAATTGTATAGGTTAGTGTATTACACTTTGTAGTAATATTAAAAAAAAAATGTACATTCAGAACATACCCTGTTGTTGAATGGATGTTGTTTTGAGAAGAAACATGTATAACTTTTGGTAGTTCTCAATTATTTTTTAAATTTTCTCTCAATTAAACCTAAGTAAAATCTGCTTTTATTTTGCACTGTTATATAATTAATATTTACCAAATAAAATATAGAATTGGTAACACCAAGACAAAAAAAAGAAAATTAAGTTAAATTTTGTTAAAATAAATACAACCTTGTGCCATATACGAATAGAAAAGGCAAGGATGTAGCTATTTCCCTAATATTTCTTTTCAAGATCTGCATTTTCAAGCCAGTGTTGTTTCTCGAGTTTAAATTCATTATTCATAGGAATTTAACGGGTTTGAAGTCAATTGCTATGATCTGCTAATATGATTAACATTTATAAATAAATTATTTAAGTTAAATGTAAGTAATATAGAACTGTTTTTATTGTGTTAACCGACTGTATCTGACTTACTAAAGATTAACTAAACAACCCATATATAAATTAAGAATTACATAAACTAAGCACTTTAAAACCACCATTCATATGAATAGCAGTTCCTGGCATTATTTTTTTTAAAATAGTTAGGGAATGTGATAATACTGATAAATAACTCCTGATTCTAAGATAATCTACCTAGTAGACCTATAATTTTACTAATATTCTTATCAAGATTCATCTATTAAAGAATCATGTATAAAAGCACCAATTATGACCGCTGCACAGAAATTTAATTGACGATACAGAAGCAACAATCAAGACATGGATGCAATCAATCTCAAGATGTAATTATTAAATGCACTACACAATTAGAAATTCAAGTTACACTCTCATTTTAATTCAGCCATTAACTTTGAATTTGTATAAATCATGTAATTATTTGCTATGCCATGTATTCCAAGTATGTAATAGTGTAACGAATACCCAGTGACATAATTAATAACAAGAAGTGACTGACCTGAGGTAAATTGGCGGCGATCTGTCTGTGCAGCGAGTCCCGTTCCTTCTCCACCTCCTTGAGGCGTAACTCCGAGTCACCAAGCCGCTCCTGCGTCTCCCGCAAACTCTCCACGAGCTTGTCTCGCTCGTCGAGCATAGATACCATGAGCTGCTCGAAGTTGGCATCTTCACCAGATAACTGTGAACTCCTCTGGCTAATACTGTCCTCAGATATCGTGGGCATCACGTCGCACATCATATTCCACATTTTAATTTAACATCAAACCAGAATACTTATCGTACACGACACCGAACACAAAATTTTTCGATCACAGTTCTATTACATATGTTCCGGCACAAATGTTACCTAAATCTAGCGCAGGAAACGCGAGGAAGTAGTTTCACATTGTCAGAACAATCATATAAGACATTAGTCAAGAATTCGGGAGACATTCTAGTTCGTAATTTAGAAAGACACACCTAAAAATTGTACTCTTACGATTCCATACTATCATGGCTCAAGCGGCATGTCTGCCATCTTGGAATGGAACGTCAATCACATCAAAGACTAAAAGTGAGAAAAAGGTTCTAAATGCTACAGACGGGCAAGTCGTTAATAAAGCTCTTCAAAAAAAGTTTGAACGATTTAGGACTGGAAACGTAACAAAAGCTAACGTACTGAACACATTTTTTCGCAAGTGCAAATAAAATTATTATTACAGGTACCGAACTTATCTTTTTAACATGTTGAATTGTTGAAGGTATTTTTAGAACGGAGTTTTTTATCGAGTGTCTAGACCGAAAAATCTCGGGAGGCAAAATATTTTGAGAATCCAAGTATACAGCACACCGAAATTGGCCTCGAGACTCTTAAATTGTGTTAAAAAAAACTTTTAATAAAAAATTTAACCGCCTAATATGTACAACTAACGGTTTAATTGGATCCTATAATATTTAAAGAATTATCCCTTATTAAGGAGTTGTACCTTCCATCATCAGCTCAGCTACATGAGGTGATGACCACCAGAATATCTGAATCTGAACGCAAATATCTAAATAGCTTTAGAAAGTATGTGAAAAACATTGCAAGTGCCTTTATGAAGAGTTCTCTCGATTTTTCTAGGATCCCATCATCAGATCCTGACTTGGTGATCATAGGACCACCTTTGAAGTATACCCTTTCCAATAAAAAAAAAAAATTCCAAATCGGTTCATTTAGGCATCTTCGAGTAATCGGGGAACATAAATTAAAAAATAATTAAATAAATGATTCCGACGAATTGATAACCTCCCCTTGAAGTTGATTAAAAATAGATAAATAATCTTTGACTCTGTTTTAAAGTACATTTATAAAGAACGCTAAGTAGCACTGTTTGAGAAAATAAAAAAAATTGTCTTTGACTTTACGTGAAGCTCGTTTGTCGAGGTCGCTATAAAATTATACACGTTGTTAAGGATAACAAAGTGCTTATAATAATTATATTTACTATTATTATGTTTTATTTGTCTTGTAGAATGTTTTTGGTCTCGTTTGGAGTAAATAATATTAAAATCATTAGTTTATTTTTCAATCAAAGTTATTGTCAACAACTAAACTCATAATATGCGATTTATTTAAAAATGTCCAAAGTAATAAAGTTGAACACATCAAATAAATATAATAAGCATAATTTTTAGTTCGACCAATTTAAATAACTAGCTCGTTTGCCTGCTCGTAATGAGATGGGATATAAACAATACTTACCTACTTTATGGATTTATAAGTAAACTTTATCTTTATGGTCGTCGTCAAAGAGCCAACCTGTCAATTTGTGCTAACTAATGCTACCAATTGCTTGTCATTCCCAGAATGACGGGAAATAAAATCAATAAATATTTTTATATTTCAATATTAAATTGAAGAAACTTAAAAATGTTACTAAATTAGTAAATATTATTCGATAAGCCTAAAAAAATATGTTAAGAATCTTTACTCTTAACTCTTTGAAATGATATGCCGCAAAATTTCATTTTTACTTTGTTTTTACCTATCTTACTAAGGCCCGGACAAAATCCATTGAAGTGGAGATGTAGGTACTAATAAAAATGATTAAAATTAAAAGATGTATGAACAAATAAATGACAACTAGAGAGGGCCTAGAAGAGACCTATATCCAGCTGTGTTGACGAAGATGACATCTCCACTTTGATCATCTTAGTTTTGATAAATACCAGGGGTAACGTTTATGTGACAAATGGAGATAAAGTTTTAAATATTATTCACATTTTGAATGTATCCTTTTTCACATTTAAAATCCTTTTTAACGGTCAGTACAGTGATGATATTGCCAATTGTGGTAAGCATATAAAGCCTATAGAAGGGAACTGGCTCTCAAGTGCACCCATCGGAACAAACCTGTAGGTGCTTGGTAGCAGATTTTTAGTTGATTCAAAATAATATATTTTATTTCCTATAAAAAGAAAATGCTGCAATATATGATTTTGAAGGGGGATGCGATAAGGTAGCTTGTGAAATTGGTATTTTATTACGTTTTTTGCAAATTCCAGTTCATTGATACGTCATAATTTGTTATCATCTGATTTGCTATAGGAATGTTAGTATATTTACTGATTAATAACAAAATAAATCATCAATGTATTTTTTATATTTCATGAAAACGTGTTTTTTTCCTTGCAGCATCCCTGTGGAAAAAAAAAAGAATGTGGGGAAAATTCATAAACTCAATCTAGCAACCCACCCTGCCCTAATGTCAAACAAGTGCTGAAGTGAAGTACAAACAAAAATAAAAAGTAAAAAAACTAGAAAACTGAAAACTGCAATAAATGAATTTAATAGTTTCTCAGCATCTCAAATAATTATATTGTAACATTTTATGAGGTACCTATGCAGTGATACTACTGCATAAATAAAAAGTTGTATATCTCTGTCTCTGTGATTACTCTTGTGTGGATTTCCATAAAAATAGATAAATGCCGAAGAAGAAAGGCAAAAAGAAGATCATTCCTCAAGGTAACTACATTATAGAAAATCCCACCACTGAAATCAAAACTACAGCCCAACTCTCTCTAACCTTAAAATTCAAAGCCTTTTTCAATTTATTAACCAAATTTCATATTAATTATCACGTTACAGATTTTACTATAAACGACAGTGCCAATGCTTTAAAACCTGTGACAAGAATAAAAAAGGCAGCTACTGCTGAAGCGGCTACTAAAGAGTTATCCTGGGACCAAATCGAAGACAATGACGCTGACATAGTAGAGGAAGTCAACTCTGATGGCACCAAGAGCTTTGTTTATAAAAAAAAGAGGAACCACTTAAAATCGGAACTAGAAAACATAGATGACCGACCAGGCATTGTATACCCTGAAATTGTCTGGTATTTAATTTCCCCCTTTATTAAACCTGAAAACATTGGAAGTTTTGCGGGAATAAATAAAGCTGCATATGCTGTCACAAAACGAGAATCATTCTGGAGGTCTTTGTATAAAAAGTATTGTCACAACAATCCAAATTTACCTCGGAGGTTATGGATAGAGAATAGTTATAAATCTTACGGACTAAGACAGAGAGTTATAAGGTCATTGTATTGTACATATGATGTATTTATTAAGAAAGTGCAACAGCAAGCATTGCATGATAGTAAGCCGCATGAGCTGGTGAAGCGACGCTGCATCAACGTGTGGTTCTGCAAAGGTGTTTCTTACTGGGTGATATATTTCAAGTTTAAGAAACCCCAGTTGGATAGGATTACAGATTTAGGATTGGATTTTTTAGAAGAATTGGGAAGGATAGATGCTAATCCTGAAGATAATTCTCAAGTATTGCAGGTACAAAATTTTTATTAAATTAAGCCTGTACAGTTTGTTGCCTTAAAGTTGGTGGTTTGGGTAAAAGTTTTATACCTAGGTACTGATATACCCTTACAAGATTCTAAGTTGAAAATACAACATTTAATTACAAAATACCTTATAATTAAGATGTAAGGTAATTGTAACAACATCTTAACAAAATCAACAAGTACTGTTTTTTTTGTCACAGAAAAAAGAAATTACTAAACTGAGGGAGCTTAATTTTTCTACATAAACTTAACATAGAAAACTTGTACTGGGTTTTTATCTCTAAATTGGAACTTAAAGGGTGGTACTTGGATATTATTTATGTTTTCAATAACCCCATCCACTAAATGCATGGGGCATTCATAATTTACTTTGCTTTCACACCACAGATTAGCCTATATCACTCTGATCACATGTTATTGTCTATGGAATGTGAACAGGTGCTGCTTGCTTTAGTCTTTTTTATAATTTTGCCATGGGACTACAATGTAAAAATTATGTATTTTGGTTTGTAAAATATAGCATTAGTCCTGTGACAATAGCCAAGCGATAATGAACCATATGTCATTGCAATAAGTTCATTTGAATGTACATATTTTTAATCATAGATTAAACAAATGAACTTTATTGCAAAGGGATAAGGCTCATTTTCGTATCACTCTGGCTACTGTCACAGTACTCATGTTATGTTTTACAAACCATAATCTAGGCCTGTTTTGAAAATGGAAAAACGCAATCTTCCGAACTGTTATTAGATACTATTCTTCTTAAGTGTCTGCAAAGGTCTCTTTGAAGAAAATAATTTTGTATTTGGTGGAAGCCATCTTTAAAAAAAGTTATTTATGCTTTATGATGTTAAGTGTATAACAGAATTGGTGTTTTAACTGCTTTTTTTAACCTTTTTTTTGGATGTGTTTTCGCCTAAAAGATAAGTTATTTCTTGTTTTTAATTGTTGCATGTGTAATTACATATTTGCATGAAATATATTTATTACTAATAAGTTAGGTTTGTGATGAATTAAAACTGCCCCTCCATGATAATTAGAACTTGATAAGAGCATAAGTAAGTCTAAATTAATGCTAAAAGTTCATTCATCTAACTTATACTATCTTTTATATATCATTCTAATACTTATTCAATTTTATACATTTCTAATTATATTTATTTTGTTCTAGGTCACTTGTAATAATTACCATGAGCCCCTGCCTCCACTAATGGGTATGACCCTGACTTCTGTCAGTGTTTTGTTATCCCAAGGATTCAGGCACCATAGACTACACTTGGGCTTCAACATGGGAAGCCATAATGTCTCCAGAAATATCCTACCCGAATGTACAGTCGTGCTGGACAATGTTGTAAATATATTTGTGTTTGATTGGTGGCATCCAAAATATCCACATTTTGATAATAGATTGCCATCAAATGTTGTTGATGACGAATCATTGCCAGTGTTGAAAAAAGATTTCTTCTCCATGCGCGATGGAGAACTTTAATGTGATAAAGAGAAATATATTTTTATAATGTTATTTTTGTTTTATTCTTATTAGGTATCTGTTCTGTATCGAGGTAAGGGGACACAAGCAAACGCCAAGCTGGTTTTAAGCACACTCATATAATCACGGTAAACGTAGCTACATATATTGTGGGCGCTGCCACGAACACCTACTTTTCTATAAGTACATTATTATATCATCATAATGGTGCCGATTCTGTTGTTTACGAACTAAATAAATTTAATCTCACTATATCTCTTTCTAATAGTAAATATAAGAAAGGAATGCAAGATATTTTAGTTCTGTCAGTTTAATCCGATCACATATTTCAACGTGAATTTAAGCGCGATCTTTATTGGTCAAGACTTTTACCCGTAAATTACGACGGCATGGATTAAACTGACACCATTAAAAATGTTCTGTCTTTTTTCAATAAGGTTAACTTGAAAGAGAGGTGACTTGTCTAATATTAGTTAAGTTCGTAAACAACAGAATCGACACCAAATATCTAACAGTATCGCATGTAATTTTTGTTTGCGATGTTACTTATTATTTTTGTGAGAGAAACAGATAAATGTGAACTGTGGTGTCAAAGAATAATTGTAGATTAATAACCCTGATTCAAATCCGTGTATTATGTTATCTAACGTATAAATTAAGGAGGATATTATTATACAAATATGAAAAGGTATTTAATATTTTTCCCAAGTCTGCATAAGGACTTACTCACGTATTACATCAACCAAAACACGTAATATGTAAATGACACATTACTTGCATATAAAACTACAAAACCCCACTCCATATTTCAAGGCTAACCACTTTAATTCCTTAATATGGTCAAAAGTGTTTATTTTCATTATCATTGTGTTGTTTGATGAACCAAATTGACCTCTTAATCATTCTTGAGCTTGACTCTATCATTACGTTCGTTTATCTAGTTGTATTCCAGACGTCTCAGTGCATACTTGTGTCGAAATGTTGAAAGCTGCCGTTTTATTTGCGTTTCTCATTGGGGTAAGTAGTTGAACTTATTTAGAATTGCTAAGTAAATATAAATGGATGTAGCTGGGGTGTGGTGTGATTGTTTTACTGTTTTTAGAATTTGTCATGATTCATTTTGGGGTTTTTCTTCTTTGTCATGGTTTTCTCTGATCTGATCTGGCAAGACTTCTGCTAGGAGGAATCCATGAGTGTACGTGGTCAGTTCACTTATTTTTATAAAACTGCGCATATAAATACCTATGACATGAATATGATGCTTAATTGATGGTGGGTAGCGATTGTTTCTAGTTACTTCTAGTTACCTCTCGTCCATATACGATGGAATGGCCATTTTTGATGGGTGCAGTTTATATTTTAGAAATTAAAAAATTAAGTACTAGTAGGTATACAAGTTATTGCTCTGTTTTTAATTTCAGGCGTGCTATGGAGACTCACCGACACAAGGCACGTATTGTGGAGATATGCCCAATATGGTAAGAATCTTACAACTGTTATTCATGTGAAAGTTTGTTAGGATGCACGGATGTGAAGATGTTTGGTACTCTTTCGCGCATAAACTACTGAACAGATTTTGATGAAATTTGGCACATAGACACTCTGGAATAACATAAGGCTACTTATTATCCAGGGAACGCTGCCAGGTGAAAACGCGGGAGATAATTAGTAAAACATTAGTCTTTTGGAACCTAACATGATTTTTTAGTATTCTGGAAAATTCTTCACGCCATCTGATCTCGAACTATTTTGACCAATACAATGGATACCAGATAACTGATATACCTATATATAGACATATACATGGATACAAATGTTTGTCCTATGTGGGAGTCGAGTCCATTTAATACGAAAGTCTATAGAAGAATAAATATTGCGTAACTCAAGGAAACTCACAAAAGACTATCAGGAAAAAAGTACTTGCTTATTCATAGGTACTTCAAGGGATAAACCAGTACCTTGTTGTGCTAAACAATCTAAGGCACAATTTTACCAACATCGTATACCCCTAATCCACGGATTCATTATATGTCAGGATTCTCTATACAAATTCTGGCATCCAAATTTACCCCACTTAAATATGGTGCTATACGTACGATGTTGTTGAAATTGGGCCTAAGCCAGTGTACTGATAAAATTCCAAAGGTTGTCGACCGATTAATATGAGCATCGACCTATCTATAAGTCAAATGTTAAAGACTTGTGTCGCGGTGGACCTGATAGATTGTAACCATGTAATCCTTCCAATATTTCCTCTTTTCAGATTTTGACGTGTCTTCACAATCCAAAAATTCTGACGCCAGGTGGCTGCGACAAATCCAAAAATGATGTTGGTAAACTATTAAGATATTTATTGATATTCTATAATATGTTACTTGGTAACTTAACCAACATAAGAAATTACCTAATTCGATTACTACTATTTTCATAAGAATTGAAATTCAAGGGAAGACTCTAGTAGGAGTTATGTCAATATTATGCAATGTACCTTTACTTACCATTGTGTATGGAAGAGGTCAATTGACATTTAGGCCAATGATGATAAAAGATGAACTAGACTGCCGAACGATTATCATCTCTAAATAGTATAAACAAAGTCGTTGTCTGCATGTCTGTTTCTCCGCTTACTTCTAAACCACGCAATGCATTTTGATCCGATTTTCACTAATAGAAAAGGCGAAGGTTTGTGTATACTGTTAAGGTTTATGGTCACTGGTAACTAACACATAACCACTTACAGGTGACAGGTAGGTACATCAAGACACACATTTTTCTTTTGTAATTTGTAGAACGATTGCGAACGAATGTGTACTAAAACTAAAATTACTACGACACATTATATTGAGATGTCCTACTACGTTTTGGCAAAAGTCATAGAATTAAAGTTGTCAGTGGCAATGGGCCGGTCACGTCTGCCGAAGAACGGACGCAGATGAGTGTTAGAGTGGAGACCGCGTCTTGGCAAGCGTAGTGTGGGACGCCCTCCACCACGATGGACTGACGACCTTAAAAAGGTAGCCGAACTGGGCTGGAGAGTAGCTGAAACTAGAAAGCAGTGGCGCGCTCTGGGAGAGGCCTACGTCCAGCAGTGGACTCAAAATGGCTGATTATGATGATGAAAGTCGACCTAAAGATGTTTTGCGTTAGATACCACTACCAGTAACCTTGTATAAATTGCACCCGTACGAAGCCAGGTGGAGCATAGCGATGTTTTGCTTGAAGAGCAGATCGAGTAAGGTCGTCAGAGCTCATCGGGGTGGGGGGAAGGGTTGGCAATGCGCGAGTGGTACCTGGGGCGCGGATTACTATTTGTCGCTAGCGTCCATAGGCTATGATAACCGCTTACCATTAGTCCGTATGCTCGTTTGCCGACTTCGTTGTATAAAAACAAAAAAGTGGGTGGCTAGTAAACTATAACAAACTTATTGTTGTTATTCCAGTGTGAAAGAATGACGTGCGCCTTCCGAGAGAATGGATGGTTCGACGGTGATAAAGTGAACAAGCTAAAAGTGACCCAGTACTTCAATAACTTCGCTAAGGACTACCCTGATTGGTCGCCGGCAGTCCAGCACGTGAAGACGGCTTGTCTGACCATCGACCTGCCACCACAAGGAGTTTTCCTCAACTGCCCGGCTTATGATATCATGCAATGCACTTTGACCAGTTTTATTAGGGTATGTAAATGTTATGCTGAGATTATTGCCAGCCCTTTTTTAGGGTTCCGTAGTTCACGTCTGGAACCCTTATAGTTTCGTCATATCCGTTCGTCCATCCGTCCGTCCTCTGCTTAGCTTCCAAACGGTTAGTGCTAGAAAAATGAAACTTTGTATGGATATGTGTATTTACCACGTCGACAAAGTGCTAAAATAAAATCACGACCTTCTAAGTCCACGTGCCATTATGGGTGACTACGGAACCCTATTCTATGCGTAGCCTGACACGCACTTGGCCGGTTTTTTTAACTATCAATAAACCTGTGTTTGACCAGAATCTTACAGTAGATGGTGATGTTGCCGATGGTGGCAAGCACACAAAGCCTAGAAGGGAACTGGCTCTCAAATGCAGCTGTCGAAACACTGGAAGGTTCTTGGCGACAGATTTTCAAATTGAGGGTGGTAGCCAGCCAGGCGGGTATTACAAATGTATGGAGTATCGTTATTAAATTTTTGTAAAAGGCAGTCTTCTTTTTTATTAATTATTGCAACTTGTTTGTGTTATTGTTTGTTCGACAGAATGCAAAGCCGTCGCAGTGGTCGACATCGAAAGATTGCGAGTACTCTAAGCATTACGCCGCCGCGTGCCCCGTCTGTCCGGAGAGTTGTTTCGCTGCTGCGGTACCCTACGGCTCTTGTAACGCATGCCTCTCTCTGCCAAGATCACCTTAATATAATTGTGCTCTTTTTGAATAAACTTTTACAGCATTATGTTTTTTTTCATCCTTAAAACTAGTTTTGCACTCTGCGTTTCCGAGGGTTCTTATTTTCGCTCGAGAATAAATGTAAATTAATGCGTGCCAAGTCCATCCAACCGACTAGCTGCAATATTTAACTTTTTTTAACTTTTACTAAATAACCAAAATGTTTGTTTGTATAATTTGTTTTTACTATATAGGCTGTGTTTGTCCACAATCTCAACGTGGTCGGTGATGATGTGGACGATGGTGGTAAGCATACAAAGCCTAGAAGGGAACTGGCTCTCATTGAAGCTATCGGAACACACCGGAAGTAGTTTGGCGACAGATTTTCAACTTGAGGGTGGTAGCCAGCCAGGCGGGTAATACAAAGTACCCTACCACCGTGCAAAATATCTTTGTAAGTTGTAGCAAGAAATTTCTAGTAAATCTGTCGCCAAGCTCTTTCCGACAGTTCCTTTCTTTGAGGTTTGATTTGTGTACCTACTGACCACCTTTGGGCTGGATACATTATCATTGGCCTCGGTGAGACTGTGGTGAAACAGTATACATAGTACAAACACAAACAAACACATACGCAGACAAACTCTCACATTAGTAGAATTAAGTAAGATTTTGGTACAATGTTCTGATCTGATGTCCTCCTTCTGATTTCGGCTACAGAGACCTCTAATTTGAACTACCATCTCTTAAATCCCGCTGGTCGGCCCTCTGTTCCATTTTATCTAGTAAATGACTGAACGAAGGATGCAATTATACGTTCTCATCAATTCCAATGTCGTTGTTACATGCTTATTTCCGCCTCTATCGGAAGCTTGGGTGCTGGAGGTTTATTGGACTGAAGTCTACAAGATTAGATGGAAAACAAATATTTAGTAACTAATTCCGCTGGATATATCCTTCTCTGTCAAGTCCAAAACAAGGGAACTTAACAGGAAATCGACACGTGTTTCGCTTACGTGTTTCCAGCGGAATTAGTTACTAAATATTTGTCTTCCATCTAATCTTAAGATCCTTATATAGCTACTTAAAATTGCATTAAAATCCGTGTAGTTCTGAGTTATTTATTATAAGCATACTAACGCACGACAGACAGACAGAGCTTTTGAGTTTTTATAAGATAAAGATTTTTAAGGAGCCTGCGTATAACACCATCATTATTGACGACTGATGCCAAATTCGCGTTAGTTCGCTTATTAGAAATTAAACATGCCCTACTCTTCCCTAAATCTGAGATATTTTTTGTTTGACCATGAAGATAAAAAATGAACTGCGGATAACTACAAGTATTGTATCTCATATCCGTTTAAATTGATTATGACGTTACCTGGCTCGAAGGACCATCTAATATAATACTTTTTAAACTCTCGCGAACACAATTCATGTTTATAGTAATGTAACGGGTCTATTCGCGCATAGAATATTATCAAAATATAATTTTGACTGACCTCGAGTGATACAATTAGTACGGTGTGCCGTGATCGTGACTGTTATATTTTACAAGACCAATTGCGGGTAGTTGGAGATAACTCTCGCCAAGCAAGATGTTGACCCGCTGTTCCAGTTCACTCGTGACCACGATCAATGCAACTTGATCGAAACGTCGAGGTTAGTCAAAATTATATTTCTCAAATCTGTGTTGCCAGTCCATTATCAACGTTGTTTCCGTTTCCATTTCCTCTGGTGACATCACATCCACCAGCACCGCGCATATTTATCGAGCGCAGCCTACCTCCCACGTATTTCCATAATTTTCCACTGGAGCTGCGCGCATGCGTGGGGCCCGTCCATGCGCGGACCATGACACCTGTCAAAAACAGTCCATACCAACCCCGGGCCGGGGTAGTCTCTTTTGACGTCATTGCATCAATCATTTTGGAAAATCCAACTGCATTCAGGAAAATCATGTGAATTTAGGTAATGCGCTTTCCATAATTTTTACTTTAGGTTCTAAAATAATATAAATTGCACGATGCTTAGAGTTAGGGAATATTAACTTTGTTTTTTTAGAACGCAATTGTTTTAAAATATTTTTTTCTACTCGAAGATTCGATGTTACTGGGTATTTCTTATTCAGTGTTTTTTCTTCATAAATTATTTCCAAGCAAAGTTGTTCTGTGGATCAAAAGGGATGGTCGCCGTTGGTTTTCTATTTATAGCACGTACATGGTTCGGCGATTATTCTCAATTATATACGCACATCTGTATTACTTACCCTGAGTGTCTCGTCTAATATTGCGCGTGCCTCGTGACCTTTAATCTTATCTTTATTTCAATCTATTTTAAGAGCTAGTCTCGAGTAATGATCGATAAACAAAAATATATTGTTACGAAGTTTTCAAGATATGTTACATTACATTCTTATAGTTAGATGGAATTGTACGAATTTCTTAAAAATATTTTTTGCCTTAGACTAGTATTTCTTCAGTTTTGATATTTGATATGGAAAATTGTAAAATGAGGTAACCGTAGGTGGGTAGTAACACACAACGATACGTAATATTACGTAGGTAGTGGGTGCTCACAAGTCAAGATGTCCTTGACTGAAGTCTATCGTCTAGAATCTAACATTTCAATATTTACGATCTAGATTTAAGTGTTCGGTATTTAAACCTTTTTTGTCTCTCTTGAGAACATAAGATTATTTCAATTGTGTCTCAGAATGATAAATCAAAAACTCATTTATTCAGTTTAGGCCCTGGTAAGGCACTTATGAACGTCGATAGTTACAATCATTACAATAGACTCTACTACCGGTTCGGAATACACTTGAACTGAGAAGACTCCGGCAAGAAACTCAGCAAGGCTTAATTTTTCTTTTTTAAATTTATTTAATTACAGTATTAGATATTATTTGTCGATAAACATTTCTAAATCTTCTTATAGTTAGATGGAAAGTATTAGTTTTTCGAAAACGTCCATAAAAATTGTCTATCCTTTCTGAACGGGCACTTTAGCCATTATTCCTTTATTTTAGTTTAATTCGTGTAAAATGAAACATAAGCATTCTATAAGTACCTATAGGTACCTCCCTATATTCTCTAGTTTTTATTTACGCGGATCGAAAGCAAGGAGGATTCAATTAGAAAATCCCACGTCGACACAAATTGTTTTTTTTATCAATTAAAGTGATTACGAAGTTGTTAATTGGTATCTGTCACTTATTTCGTGAGGAAGTAGTAGTTACCTACTGGCAGAGGTACATAGCAAGTACGTAAGTAAGTATCTACTTGTGTGCTTTTGTTTCGTTTTTGGTATTGGTCGTGTTTTATCTTATTAGCAGTATATCTGCAGTCGTTTTTTCTTCCAATTTTCTTCCAACATCAAGATCAAAACGTTCTGATTTCTCCCAGTATCTGCAGCATCTGTAAATGTTGGCGACCAGGTATCATAATGGCCCACTTGAGCAATTTTGCTGTACGGAATAAACGTTCCCAATTCTCAGAAAATCTTAAGAAATTCCGATAGGTATTTATTTTGGTAAAACAGTCATTCAATTTATTACCACACTAGCTGTTCCCCCGCGCCTTCACTCGCGTTCCCGGGATAAAAAGGTAGCCTATAACCTTCGAGGATAATGTACCTATTAGTGAAAGAATCCGAATCGGACTTGTAACTCCGGAGATTAGCGCGTTCAAACAAACATACTCTTCAGCTTTATTATTAGTTTATAGATTTAGATTCGGTGAATCCGGTCTCGAGTGGTCCCTTTAAGGTGTTCAGATAGCAACACAAAAGCTTCATGTAAACTGAGATCAATAAAAACTATACCAGTCAAAATGCTACAAGTCGCTGTCATTTTATCATCTCAGCGACCTCTGCAGCATGCATTTGCATGTTAATGAACTTGCGTCTCGTTTACAAAGCCGTTAACACGGCACATAGCCGGGTCCTCCGGCTTGTACTCTAAAACCACCCCTATTATTATATAACTGTGTATTTAATTTAATTTGAAATAATATTGCTCGTTTAAAAGCAATACACGTTTCGAGTTTCCCCATTTGTGAAGCCGTGTTTAATATCTTTACAGACATTATAATAGGGATGATGAGTGGGTAAAAAATAATGAATTCTATTTAGTCCGTCAGTTAGGTTATCAAAAAATATTGGATACGTATTTTTTGTTTTATCAAATCAATAAAAACTTACAAAGATAGGTCGCATCAAAGTCCAGGAGTGGGGGTTTGTGACGTCACTTCTGTGTAAAAAGTGTACTAAAACGACGTGACGTCACGCGATATTTATACGCACTGTATCTTCGTTATTTTTTGTTTTCAGAACTAAAGAAAAAACATGTGTCCAATATTTTTTGGTAATCTAACTGACGGACAAATTTTTTTTTTAGTCATCACCCCTATTAGCATATCTATTGAACTATTTATTTATCCGTTAGGATGGAGCTGCTTTAAGATATTTATTACGATAAGTCCTGTGTTTTGATCAAATCTCACCATGGTCCATGATGATTTGGGCGAAGGTAAATAATGCCCTGTCTAGAGCAGCTATATATCGAAACATACCGGTTGGCGCTTGGCGACAGATTCTAAACTTGATAAGGGTTCATGTTGATAATTTGTCAAGCATCTAGTGTGTAAACAATGACTGAACAGTTTCACAAAATAAATCATCAACATATTTCAATTTTTGTGGTAAAAAGTCTTATATACCACGAATATGCCTTGGAGGAATATGTTGATGATTTCTCTTGATATTAATCAGTAAATATACTACTATTGTTGTCGCAAATCACATGTTAACAAACTTACGACCTATAACTGAGCTGCAATTAGCAAAAAACATTGTACCATGCCAGTCCACGTGATGTAAAATTCTGTAAAAATTACGTTGTACCAGTATTTGTTGGAGCAATTACCGCCGATCGAGTGTTATCGGCAAATCACCGATACAACGCTATCAGAGATAATTCCCTCGATAACAATTTAATAAACAATGTTTACTAATACCATAAGCGTAATGGGGTTTGTTTACAAACTTTATGGTATACCTATTTTGCATTATCTATTTAAGTATGTATTTACATAAAAAAAGAAAAAATAGGAGTATATGTAGTATATCAGTTATCTGGTTTCCATAGTACAAGCTCTGCTTAGTTTGGGATCAGATAACCGTGTGTGAAGAATGTCCCAGGATATTTATATATATAGTTATCTTTTTTTACGGTATTTTCAAAATGCGATGAGTAAGTTCATGCAAATGCCCGTCATCGTCAGGGTCCCTTCGACGTGATATTAAAATTGTAAAGAGGTCAATAAGTTCTAACGTTTTATCTCTACCTAACTTCACCCACTTCAAGTTATATAAGTGGATGGCAATAGCCGTTTTATGACTTAAGTTTTCCAATATGGCTGCTCTATGTACTTCCTATCGATATAAAAATCTTATAACGATAGGAAGTACAAAGAGCTCTTTTTAAACCTCATTTTATAGATTGCTATCAATAGTCCTTAGCCGCTGTATTTATAACTAGCTGTTTCCCGCGGTGTCACCCGCGTTCCTGGGATAAAAAGTAGGATATACCTTCCACTCCGGTGTTAATGTACCTCACTGTAGTGAAATAATGTTTGGAATCCAAACAGTAACCGGAGATTACCTCCGGTTACTCCTTACCTCTTTATAATAGTGTAGATAATATTTCACAAAGCTTATTTAGGGACTGGATTTCAAATCCAGATGCCGGAATATTGGTATTGGACTTGAAATTCTACTACTTAAAGCTTACGGAATGTACGTCATTGAAACGGGCACTTCTTTCTTTTTAATTTAAAAAAATAGTCTTCGCACGGGCATCGACTCCCTCTGGAACAAAAAAAATGGAAGCCGAAGCATGTGGGCGTAAAAATATTGAATGTAGGTCTCCCTGAAAATTTCTCAACACCAAACTTTGACCACCTGATGCTTACCCGATTGAGCAGGCTGAACTCCGTACTACATGAACCTTCACTAGCGTCTACAACATTGATTTGGGGATTGGGGTGGACTGTTATTGACGTACATTTACTATCACGTACGAGTCAATATTAAAGATGGCACCATCGCTAACGCGAATGTCGTTTTTTCACGAATAGGGAATATGCATGATGTTTTTAAAAGCTCATTAATTTACGAAAAAATAGAATAATTTAAATGGGCGTAGTGCCCTATGACGTCACGGGGCATGTCTGATCTCTCTGTCTAATCGCTGTCTAAGTAGTAATTTAAAGCTTTTTATAATCTTTTTTACGGTATTTTAATATTTTGGTTGAAAAAAAACCATGCATACACGCTATTGTCAGTTCTCTTTTTAACTTCTTCTACAAGGCAACGAATAATCATTTGAAACAAGTGTCTTATGTGTTTTGATTAATTTTGCTAACGTTTACGTTTGTTGGAAACTTTGTATTTCGATTTCTAATATTATATGTTGGGAACCAGCCGCGACATATTCCTCGGTCACCATGTTCGAGGGCGCGGTCGCCGGCATCCTCAACCGGCTGCTCGGCAAGTACGTCCAGGACTTGGACACGGAGAACCTCAACGTTGGCATCTTCTCCGGCAATGTCAACCTATCTGACTTGAAGCTTAAGCCTGAAGCTCTGGTAAGTTTGGTCATATTTATCATCGATCTTTCCTAACCCTTTTTGTTCTAGATTAATAAGTTTAGGATTGTGTTTTTTTTCATTATGTAAGTACTCTATGTATGTTGTAACTTAGTGTGGGTGACAGCAACATGAAAATTAGCCTTATGTCTTTGCAACAAAGTTCATCTGTCTAACCTAACCTAACCTAACCCCATGAATTTGCGTTTTTTTTCAATTGGCAAATACTATTATACCGTATAATTATAATCGATCATCTCCCAATAAATCCACAGTACGAGCTCGACCTACCAATCGACGTGAAAATCGGAACGATCGGCCGAGTCAACCTACAGATACCATGGACAGGGCTATACAACCAACCCGTAGTCGTCAACATCGAGGACGTATTAGTGCTCGTTGGACCGGCGATCTCCAACAGTCATTTCGACCCGGAGAGAGAAAAGCGACTCATGAGAGCTGCTAAAAGGAAGATTCTGCAGGATCTAGAAGCAGAGAGTGAGATTTTGAAAGGCCCTCAAAACTTTTTCGAGCATCTCTTCACGGCGATAGTGAATAATCTGCAGATTTATGTGAGAAATGTGCATGTGAGGTATGAGGACTCCATCAGCTCGAAAGATGGACCACTGGCGTGTGGACTGTGCTTGCAGAGCTTGTCTATTGAGACTACTAACAGGTGAGTGGCTTTTTTGATGGATCTCTTCTTTATTTCCGCACTGTCCTGTTACTCGGGATCCCAATCTTATGGCGCCATTTTTAACCCCCGACTAAAAATAAGGGTGTTATAAGTTAGTAATGTGTATATGTGTGTCTATCTGTGGCATCATAGTTCCTCAAGGGATGTACCGATTTTTACTGCTGCTCAGCCGCTTGAAAGATCGGGGGTTCCTCTAATGATCGCTGTTGATGACAGTCTTATTTCTTTAGACCTAACTGATAGATCCAATCCATCTCTTCCAAGGATGAAAGTCCATATCAATATGACCAACATTCACTAGGTTTCATCTCTGTTGGTCCCATAATCAAATATGGTCTTATTAATAACATTCACCCCTACAATTATGTCGTCCTATCATCGAACCTTGAACATCTCGTGTAACAGAAACCCATAAACTAAACTCCGTAATTCCCAGCAAATGGAAGGCTTCAGTGACGCCGATAGACGCGTCGACAGTGTACCAGATGATGCGTGTAGAGTCTCTCTCGATGTACTGGAACCCGACGGCGACGGCGCTGGACGACGCAGAAACTGCGCACATCACGCCCATGCAATATTACAACTGGAAGCACTACATGCTCACCGGCTTGGACAAGTTCTCTATGCACAGGGAGGACTTTGAGTTCTGTGAGTATTGCTGGTCTGATGCTTTGATGATGATGGACAACTGTAAATTTGAAAATGTTTTTGTATAGCGTTTTTGCGAAAATATGAAGATTTACAGGGTTTAGAATATGAGCATATTATATTGAAGTTTAAGATTTGGTGAAGGAAATTATCGTGAGGAAACCATAGCACGGTGGAAGGTTACTTTGTACTGCAGACTGGCTAGCTATCACTCTTATGTTGAAGATCTATCACCAAGCCTTCTACTCCGTGTTTCGACAGCTGCACTTGAGAGTCAGTTTCACTCTAGGCTTTGTGTGCTTACTACCTTTGGCACATCATCACTTGTGAGATCGTGGTCTAACAAAAGCCTATGCATTATATTTTTAGGGTTACGTACCTCAAATTTCAACTAAATACAGTCCAGTATTTTGGGATAGACAGACAGACAGACGAGTGATCCTATTACTTTTTATACCTCCCCAGTACTAAAACCAGTGACCTGCAAGGTGAAAGTGCTGATCAACCGTTCAGGAGAAGCCAGGGTGCCTCGCCTACTCCTGGACGCGGTTCTGCAAGACAGCGCTCTTCAGTTGTCGCGACGGCAGTACCTCTCCATTGATAACCTACTGTCTTCCTTCGAGAGAATAAAGCTTAACAGGTAGTTGCATTAGCTTTGAGTAACCCTGATAAATTAAAAATTACCTTATTGCTATCAGCATAAATTACATCATGAAAGAATTTGTGTTTTGAAGATGTTTGAATGCTCTTTTGGTCTTGTTCATTTTTTCTATGAAATAAGGCTTTAATAATATAGTGTAGTTTATTTCAGCTGCATGCAAGTTTTAGCAGTTCAATATAATCTATTTGGCGATCACAATAGATCTTGTCCGATTGCAGTTATATACACTCTGGAAAGACTTGAAATAATCCCTTAACCCAAATAATAATAATAATATTGGTACGAGTCATTACATTTCACCACTGAGGTGTTTTCTAAAAAGACCTGGTGAATTTTTCAATAGTTTAAATTAAAATTAAATATGTACCTATCATAAAAATAGGTTATTCCTGCGCGAGTTTCTTATCCCATCTTTCTTCTTTGCCAATTCTCTTCTTATTTAAGTAAAATTATCCTCCAGAAAATACCGTCATCTACATCCAGGCGTACCTCTCTCAAAAGACATAAAGAAATGGTGGCGTTACGCGTTCAACGTGGTGGTAGAACAACGTGTACGTCCGTACACGTGGGCAGCTATAAAGAAGCACAGAGACAACTATAAGACCTACAAACAGACTTATAAGAGTACTCTTAGGAGTCCCAACGACACGGAGCTGAAGTTAGATCTGCAGAAGTGCGAGGATAGTCTACCGATTGTATCGGTTGTCATCGCCAGGGAACAAGCTAAGTTTGAGGTAAGTCGAAAGTGTTTTTAGGATTTATGCACGGTGGTAGGGTACTTTCTAGTATCCGTCTGGCTGGCTACCACCCTCAAGTTGAAAATCTGTCGCCAAGCACCTATGGGTGCACCGGTGGGTTCCGGCAATAGGGTAGTTGACTGACACATCAAATCAACTACTTTTTATAAATGTCAAAACGATAGTTTATAAGGAATTTTGTATGAAATATTACATTATGACGTCATAGTTTCACAGCATCAAATCATCTACTCTTAGTGGTTCTACTGGTAATTAAAAATCATAAAAAGCATTAAATGTACAACATATTTGATATTTCCATGTGTTTTTAGATGTTTTATGCATTGGTTAGTGTTTGGTCATTTATTTTTGACAGTGTCAACTACCCTATTGCGCTTGAAAACCAGTTGCCTTCTCGGCACTGTAACAGGTCGGCAACACATTGGAAATACATCTGGTATTGCAATTGGCGATAGGCGATGGTAACCACTTTCTATCAGGTGGACCGCCTACCTCCTTGTCAACCTTCTGACATTCTCGTAAGAAGCTGTATTTTGTGTTTAAATAAAGTGTGTTACTTTGCTATACAGGTGCTTTCTTATTGGAATCTTATTTCTTATAGTTGGAACCCCCGACGAAAAATATGGGTGTTATAGTTTGTATTGTGTATCTGTGTGTCTGTCTGTAGCATCATAGCTTCTGAGCGGATAAACTGATTTTGATATAGTTTTCTTTTGTTTGAAAGGTGTTTTAATCGAAGGCGTTCTTAGCTGTTTAAATAAATCCACTCGGCCGGTTGAAGATCATCACCTCTTTTCTAGTGTGTTTGGGATGTTTTAATTATAGTTATAATGACCCAAAGTCGAGAGTCGAGGTATTGTAATATTGAATTGCCCATACGACATTTAAAAACCGGCAATTATCAAACTATTTCTATGATAGCATTATTATTAATAGTTGGTTAAGAGACCTATCGCGTCGCAGGTGGTGAGTTCAATTCCCATCCAGGACAGACATTTATGTGCATGAACATGTCTGTTTGTCCTGAATCTGGGTGTAATTTTCCAAAAAAAAGTAGTATATGTAGTATATCAGTTATCTAGTTGTCCATAGTACAAGCTCTGCTTAGTTTGGGATCAGATAACCGTGTGTGAAGAATGTCCCAGGATATTTATTTATTCTCTTGTATTCGTTCT
The DNA here is from genome assembly GCA_963555595.1 of Tethea ocularis. Taxonomy (NCBI): domain Eukaryota; kingdom Metazoa; phylum Arthropoda; class Insecta; order Lepidoptera; family Drepanidae; genus Tethea; species Tethea ocularis. Next base: position 941,870 of record OY741968.1, read on the forward strand.
CCAGCTTCTAACCCTCGAACCGGAGCGTATTGAAGTAGTACAAACAGAATTTGACTGGTGGAAACCCACCAACTCCCCTGAGAGTGAGTCTGACTCCGAGTCGAAGACTCAGGTAGAGCTGTGCGTCAAGAGTGAGAGGAGTAAGAGCCTCTGGAGCCACCTCTCCAGTCCTGAGAAGAAGAGAGTGTGTGAGCTGATCGGGTACGTGGAAGGGGCACCTAAACCGGATAAATCTAAGCAGTATATTGGTAAGTGTAACTTTATTAATATCTACTTAATAGCTGTTTCCCGTGGCTTCACTCGTATTCCCGAGACAAAAAGTAGCCTTCGGGGGTAATGTAGCTATTAGTGAAAGAATTTTTGGAATCGGACCAGTAACTCCGGAGATTAGCGCGTTCAAACGAACAAACTCTTCAGCTTTATGAAGGAGGAGATATAACGAAAATTTAATATAGTCCAAAAACATTTAAAAAATGTAACATAATGTCTAGCAAATCTAAGATATATCTTTTGACGTTTGTTAGGTATTTCTTATGCCGGCCATAGACGTTCAAGTAATTTGATCAAGCAGACTGGTTCAGTTGGATCAAATATAAATACGTAGATTTGATCAAAGTATCCCACATAATACAAATTTGATAAAACTGTTTGAACTAGCCTGTTTAATCAAGTTTCATGAACGTCTATAGCCGGCATTAGATTTGATAGACTGTAATTGAGTTTATTGAGGTAACTCCAGTTTGCTTCAATCTACCTACTCACCTAGAGCTTAACTATTGTATTTTATTGAAAATTAATAAATATTTTCAGAGCACAAATTGAACTTGACTTTGGCGAACTGCTCCCTGACCCTGATGAATCGAAGTAAGGAAGTACTGGTGGTGACTCTCACACAGTTCCTCGCTTCTTTGGAGACGAGGCCTTCAGCGAAAGCTTATAAGGTAAGTACTCTATATACAATGATTCGCGATAGCCCGGCTGAATCCAAAAAAATCTGTCACCTATTTCATCATTTTGAATCAGAATTTGTTTCTTAATTACTGTCATCATACCTATAATAGTTATGTTAGAAAGAGAAGTAAGAATGTTGTTATATCGTTGTCCTTGTCGCACTCGATCGGTATATTTCAGACCGACAATCATTACCTACACAAACAAAAAGTCTGTAGATAAACTGTTACGCCGTTAGTAATTGATAGTTATAATTATTTTAACCGACTTCAAAAAAGGAGGAGGTTCTCATTTAGACCTTATGTATTTTGTTTGTATGTTTGTTACGCGATTACTCCGCCATGTATGAACAAATTTTTGTATTTTTTTTACTATGTATAAGCCTGTGTTTTAACTACAATCTCACCGTGGTCAGTGATGATGTGGCTGATGGTGGTAAGCCTACAGGGGAACTGGCTCTCAAGTGCAGCTGTCGGAACACACTGGAAGGTGCTTGGCGACAGATTTTCAACATGAGGGTGGTAGCCGGCCTGGCGGGTACTACAAAGTACCCTACCACCATGCTATGGTTTCCTCAGGATGTTTTCCTTCACCGAAAGCTCAAGCTCGTTGTAGGACCGGGACCTTCGTCTCGGCATTCGATGTCACTACCACTGAGTCATCATCACTCTAAAATAACTCCTGAGGTGGTCCCATCATCACCAATTCTCAGGATCTGTTGGCTAAAAACGGCATTTGAAGACGGTTCTCTTTTTGTTATATTATTTTAAATTTATTTATACCCTTAATTAATACCCATAAGCATAAATATCCATATACCAACTGCTAATGCAGTTTATGCAAATATATGATTGGGTAAAATAAAGTTCAATTTTCTACTATAGCTATCAGCCCGAACAGAAAGCATAGTGATCGAAGGGGTAACATCAGACGGCGATCTAGTGCCCCTACTGACAGCCGAGCGAGGAACAGCTCCCACCAACACCAACCTGCTGGCAGTAGACCTGGAGAAGAATCCAACCACTATCGAAGCTGATTACGGACTGTGCTGTTTGATGGAACCAGTTGAACTGCTATATGTTGAGGTGAGCTGGTGATGTGGGCTGGAGGATTCTCTGTTTTTAAAGTTCCTTAACTCAATTGGAACCTTTATAGGACACTTTTTGTCCGTCTGTCTATGTTTGTTACATCCTTTCTCCCCAAAACTAGAACTAGGATTATTCTAGGACTTCACTGTTAGTTTATTTAGTTTCTTTTAGCTTTTAATTGTAACCTTAACTAACTGTTTTATAATTTGAATGAATTTTTTTATAATAAATATTGACTTAATTGTATAAATTTTAATTGATTTTATTTTTATTTTTGACATGTTAAATTTGTTATCTCTTTAAATGTGAATGAATATGAAATGTACTAATAATGATTACTTTGTTGAATTGTATTTTAGTGTATTTTACTAAGACATACGCATCCGATTCTTATTGTATGCCTGATATAGGTAGACTCTGTAGATATTTGTATTTGTAACTACATTGACAATAAAGTTCTATTCTATTCTAAAGAGAAACGCGTAGAAATATCATGCTGAAATGTATATCTAATACTAAATTTTCCTTAGGAGCCGTAAAAAAAACATTCAAAAACGTGGTATACCATTATCCACACTAATAATAAAGTTGAAGAGTATGTTTCTTTGAACGCGCAAATCTGGAGTTACTGGTTCGATTTGAAATAAATTAATGCATATTACCCATCATGCATAAGTTTAATCAGTGGCGGATTTACAGTCTTAGCCGCCCTAGGCCCGCGTAGTATCAGCCGCCCCTTTAACAAATCGAGTGGGCGTCCTCTGAAATCTGCCGCCCCTTGGCCGCGGCCTATACAACCTACTGACAAATCTAGGACTGCGTCTAATATCATGATTTATAACAGCACGCGTTCACGGAACTGATAAACTTCTTCCAAACCCGTTCGATGACGTCCGAGGAGCTGTCGGAGGAGGTGTCCGAGGTGTTGCACCGAGCCAGTGGCGTCGGCAACTCGCTGGTGACGTATGCACTCAGCCGCCGCAAGGTGTTCCATCTCAGCGTCGACGTGAGAGGACCCTGCATCGCGGTGCCGGACCACGGGTGTGTTCACAAGTACGTATTCTTTTTCTCTTATACTATGAAGTCTGCAAACAAGGCTCGGATATTATTCTTGCGTTATCAACCTTTTTCAACGAGCTGGTGACCTTCACGTTTACCAGTATCTTTCTTAAAATTTTGTTGTTTATGTGTATACTATTGTAACTGTATAGAAAATAAAAATCAGCAGTTTCAAGCGAAAATTATGTCAGTAATAAAAATGATGAATAGTAAAGGCTGTAGAATAGATCCCTGTAGGACTCCGAGAAGTATGAGCTATAAAAATCCAAGTATGTTACCTTTTGGGGCCCTAAATGTAAAGAAAGGACCTCACCAGTGCCAATCTACAGCCTGGAAGCTTCAAGATTAGAAGTAAGGTTTTTGGATATGCATATTACATCCTTCTAAAATTGGATGGAGATCAATCTCTACATAGTATATTTAAAACAAAGTAGTTTTCAACTGTTTCTCCCTTTGTACTATTAATTATTTTAAACTACGCAACAGATTTTATTGCGGTTTTCACTATTAGATAGAGTGATAGGAAGGTTTGTGTATATGTTAACGGAAAAGTATCTAATCCGTCATTGTATACATTTCCTAAATATCTGTCGGAGTATTACATTCGGGATATTTGTAAGGATAGCGGTATTTGGGGGGTTGTAAGTGAAATTTATTTTTGTGCGAATACTTTCAAATTTATGCAAAATAAAAAAAATAACCCCAACCTATTTTCTTCAATATAATTTATATATTTCCTAGTATCATTATTGAAATAAAATTTCCTAGGAGAAATACACAGGAATTGTGTACAATTCCTATGTTTCATACATTTCCGGTGACATATATAATTTGCACCCGTGCAAAGCAGAGGCGGGTCGCCAGACCATAACATTTAGTTGTAACCGTTCACATCAATATTGTGGGTGTGTTAAAAAATCGTAAGATGACCCCATCGCTAGATGGCGCTTGTTCAAATTTATTCAAAGCTTTAATATTATTTCAGGGCTGGTCGAGTTATGATTCTGGACATAAGCCGCATAATAATAAAGTCGGATTTGCAGCCATCCAACTTGGCGTTAGAGGACGCTACTTGCATGGAGTTGGAAGAAAGGCTGTACGATCGATTACACGCCGAGTGCTCGTTTCAGGTATTCATAATGCAGAAGAAAATTAATTTATTATTTAATTAATTAGATGATTCCTTTAGGAATTCCTTGATGATGATTTACAGTGTTTTTAGGGATCTTTACCGTCCGTCCGTCTGTCAGCGGCATCTCATGAACCGTAACAGGTAGACAGTTGTTTTTTTTTACAGGAAATGTATTACTGTTGCCGCTATAACAACAAATAATTAAAATAATATAATTTACGATGGTACGGAACCCTGCGTGTGTGTTTATACTTGCCCTTGACCGATTTTTAAATGTTTTATATGAATCGCCACTTGTTCTATACCCGGTTATAAAATATAGTTTTAATAAGGTATAATTTGGTATAAACATAGGGTGGCACGTATTATGCAGGTACTATTCTGTGCGTGGGAGTCGTGGTGGCGCGAGGCTCGCAAGCACGGGGACTCGGAGCTGCACCTGGTGCCCAGGATCAAGGCCACCGTCGTCTTCTCCAACAGCATCAAGAAAGACTATAAGCTGCTGCCCAGGTTACAAACTAAACCTTCATAAGTTCGATGATTTAGGAATCCTACAGGAGTTATATGTGCTAAAGTTATATATAGTGCTGTCCTTTTCTATAAATTAGTAAATAAATAAAAATGGAGATATTTTAAATCAGTTATTGAATGCTGATTGGTTCCTGGTGAGTAATTTTCATCAATGAAAGGTCCTTACGGAAATTTAATTCGAAAATCAATGTGAATTAGATATTTTCCATTATAATTCTCAAAGTTTAAATGATAACTTTATTTAACGATAGTGCAAAGTCGCATCATATTTGATAAATACCCATAAGACTATGATAAGAGACCCTTAGTCCAGTTACTTTTCGTCGGTAAGGTCGAACTTTGGATTTAATAACGTTGAAATGACCTAATAGTTGAATAGTTTTTTTTTATACTACTAAGGTAACAAGCTAGCATACGGCCCATCTGATGGAAGTGGTTACAGTCGCCTATCGCCATTTGCAATACCAGAGATAATGCCAATGTGTTGCTGACCTGTTACAATACCAAGAAGGCAAACTGGCTCTCAAGTGCAATTGCCGGAACACACCGGTAGGTGCTTGGCGACAAATTTTCAACTTGAGGGTGGTAGCCAGCCAGGCGGGTACTACAAAGTACCCTACCACCGTGCTATGGTTTCCTCACGATTTTTTCCTTCACCGAAAGCTTAAGCTCATTGTAGGATTCGAACCCACGACCTTCGTCGCGGCATCCACTACCACTGAGCTATCATCGCCTTAGATCGCCATAGATCATTAGTCCTCTTTTAGATTCATTCATCAAATCCCATAAAACTTTTACATCTGCCACAGATACAAACTAAACATATCACTGTCGAGCTTCAAACTGAATCTCTCGGACCGGATCATCACTTTAATCTTGGACTACATGGACAACCTGCCCTTCCCTGTACCCAACACTGTCCCGGTCTCGTTCATGGACTCCGGGGACTACGCCGAAGACCTGGCTGATCCTGAGCTGATAGAGTTGCTGGAGCTGGACAGAGTTACGGCTGAGCCTGGCTATGCGGATTTAGTTAGGTTGCGCCAGAAAATTGTCGCTGCTTATTTGAGCAGGAACAGGTAAGTGTATGAAAGTATGTAAGCAATTTAATTCCTTAATTTTATTTATGTCAGAAGGTTCATAAGCAGGCCGGCAGGTCCTCTGAATCATCATCATCTAGTATTACAAAGGTCTTTGCAATAAAGTTAATCTATGATTCAGTAAATGTAGATTCAAATGAACCTTATTGTAATGTAATAGGGTTAATTTTCATCTCGTTTCTATCACCCGCATCAAGCTACAACGTGAGTAGAAAGATTTCCAATCTGTTGTCGGTCTTTGACAATGCAAAGCAACTGGTATATTATAGAAACAAATTTTCCAGTAGGGTCCAAGATTCTGTGAAACCCCAAAATTCGTTATTAAATACCCGGTACTTCGATATGGAATTTGGCAAGTTCAGTGATGTTTGTTCTAAGACCAAAAAAATCGACATAACCAAGAAACTGATAACTTAAAGTGTTGTAGCTCACTTTAGAATGCATTAGCACTCGTCTTGTAACCACTACAGCATATAAAGATGGTTATCAACGTACCAGGGTATCGGAACCGTCGTTCGACAAGTCCGGGGCGCGCTTGGGGTTCACGGAGAGCGACAAGTCGTTCGTGTCGTCGGAGCATAGCGACGAGGACATGGAAGTGTACGCGCGCTCGGTCGACCTGCCCGGCTTCGATGACAACGTCTCGCCTAGTAACAATATTAATACCTTGCTCAGGTTTATTGTCGGTAAGTGCACTTACAATAGGAGGAAATACTACTGGACAAGAGCCTCTCGCAAGGATCTCCACGATGGCCGGTCTTGCGCTACCCGCATCCAGCGGTTTGAGGCGTTACCAGCATTTAATACTCTTTTATATGGGCTTAAGATGCCATGATATCTTCACAATAGATTGATTAAACAGCTTTGAAGCTCCAAAATAACAGGTGATTTTTATTAGAATTGGAGTAATCCTGAGTACAAAACCCTATTGTATTATGCCGACTATGGTTCCGACTGAAAATCAGTAATTGAAGTCTCCTGACTTTTTTTTTTACTATGTATAGGCCTGTGTTTGACCACAATCTCACCATGGTCAGTGATGATGTCGCCGATGATGGTAAGCACACAAAGCCTAGAAAGGACTTCAATGTATGCTGGGTCGGTGCGCAACCCATGTTTAGTTTTGCGTGACAAAAAAAATCTTTCTTTCTTTTTTGCTACTGTGTTCTGCAACGAGTATCTCATGTGTAAAATTGGTTGCATCAGTTTTACAAAGTATTTTTGAACTGAATAGGTGAGATAGTAATCAACCTGTCCCGATCGACGGACCAGACCGAGCGTCCGTACATAATGGTGAGCGTGAGCAAGGTGTGCCTGGACGTGGCTCTGATGGAGTTCGGGCCGGCCATCCAGCTGTCCGTCAGCCAGGCCTTGCTCTGCGACAAGCACCACTCTACCGCCTCCGGCCAGTACCTTGAGCTGCTCACTAGCGAAGGGGATCTCTTCAACTTGCTCTATAGAAAGGTAATCTGAATCATTTTGTAGTGCCACTTGGTCATGAACATGTATTGTTTGTCCTGAGTCTGTAATTATCTATATATCACACATTGATATATTAGTTATTTGGTTGTTCATAGTACAAGCTCTGCTTAGTTTGGGATCAGATAAACATGTGTGAAGAATGTCCCAAAATATCATTACATAAAATATTATCTTGACCAGAATTTTGACCAAACGACGAGAAAAAGTTAAATAATTGTGGTCATCCAGACGAATATACGATGTAGTCAGTTACAAAATAAGTATTGTTTAATTTTGTTCGTAAAATAAAACGATATTTGATACTTCTACAAGTAGTTGGGTATCTCTTGTACAAGTAGAAGACGCTCGTATAGTATCGCGTAGCATCGGCTACGAGCTCGGATCAACCTGGCTACGGGCCTACGGCGTAGCAAGTCTACGTGAAAAATTGAGATGGCCGCGGCAACCTTTCCATTCTTCGATTTCATATTAATATTTTTTTTTCTGGTAGAACAATGCTACCGCTTCCAGAAGAACTACTGTCTAGTACAAATTATTTTGTGTATTATTTAAGGTACGCGCAGACTGTCCGGAGTTCCGGTCGCATTTCCACTCGGTGGAACAGGCGCTGGTGGCAGACGCCGGCCACGTGGCGCTGGTGCTGCACGCTGAGGCGCTGCGGACCCTCGCCAAGTATCTGCAGTACATCTACCACAAGTGCGTTCTGTTCTCTACTCTACTATTCCATTCCGACACCCAGTCTGAAAAGAGCTCATTACTTTGAACAGCAGAAAAGATGGTCGTCAAACAAACCTGATAACCAAGCCGATTAAACTAGCTTTCAATAAAAAAAACGCATTGAAATCGGTCCATCCACTTAGGATCTATTGATGCCACAGACAGACAAACAGAAAGCGTCAAAATTAACATCTTTCGTTTTTCGTGGGCGGTTATTTATCTGGCGTTGTCCAATTTATAAAATGTTCGCTGTTTTCGCTAGGTAATACAACATAATCTGTATCTGTATTGTTATAGAATTCAAAGTCGCCACGCATTAAATTTCATGAGTGTGATGATACCGAAGGCTAAAACATTGTGGAACGACCTGATGCAGCCCGAGGCGGACCCGCCCGTGCCTTCCGGAGCCACCAAGTTCAGTTACTCTGTCAGGTAACAGTCGCTGATTCCCTTTAAACCCTTCTGATCTAACTTTATAGGTTTTCAAACTTTAACTCAAAACTCATTTATTCAGTTCAGCAGGACTATTTTAAAACACTCGGATTCGACATCGAAAATTTTCCAATGTCGATTCCGTTCCTGACGAGTTGTCAAAAGGCTATTTTAAAAAGCAGTCGGGTGATAGATCGAAACGATTCGATAGCGGAAAAATGGAGTACGTTTACGAAGAAATTAAAATAGGTGTTTAAAACAGTAAATAAATACAAGTAACTGTAATAAAATGAGGTGCAACTTTCGGTGAAGGAAAATATCGTGAGGAAATCATAGAAGTGGTAGGTTTCTTTGTTGTACCCCTCTGGCTGGCTACCACCCAGTTCCTCAACCCATCGGTGTGATCCATCAGATGAACCACAGAGTCAGTTTCCTTCTCAGCTTGTTGTGCTTATGATCTTCGGCCACAACTTCATCGACTATAGCGAGATAGTGATCAAATACCAGCATATATACAAAAAAAAAACTTTCGTGTATTTAATAATAGGCTAGTTGACAGTGTCCAAAATAAATGACCAAACACTAACCAATGCATAAAACACCTAAAAACACGTGGAAACATCAAATATGTTGTACATTTAATGCTTTTTATGATTTTTTATTACCAGTAGAACCACTAAGCACCTACAAAATTCCATATAAACTGTCGTTTTGACAATTATGAAAGGTTGCTGTCAAAGTCTGCTGATTTGATATTTTAAGAAACTACCCTATTATGACGGTTTCCAGGGCATCATCGATATCGATAAAGCTGTGTCACGTAGAATGGGCGGTGTCCGGGCGACTGCGCGCACTTGAGAGCGACTGCGTATTCCGTGCTAACGACCGCTGCATCTTCAGACTTTATCTCAGCGACTTGCATATTGATGACTTGGCTGATAACACACTCTACCCTAAGGTTAGTACCAGGAAAAAACGGGAAAAACCGGTTCTGAGGAGTATAAAAACCCGGTTCTATATGACTTGATAATCGGTTCTTTCGATTCTTTGGTTCTCTATAGAATTCTATTATTTTAATGTATATTATTATTTTTGTATTTCAAATTCCGCTATGTGTGGCCATTCATAAATAGATCTTTTAAATCGTAGTTAGTATTTTAAAGAATATATTGTAGTTCTTAGGGAAAACTGTATGTATTTGAGAGTATGTACCCAAAGAGCGCCAACGGAACCTGATCGAATCAAGAATCTGTCGTCTATATCTCATGAACCGTAATAGGTAGACAGTTGAAATTTTCACAGAATGTGTATGTCTATTCACGCTATAACAACTAATAATGAAAATAAATTAATGTACGAAACCCTTCCGATATTTTTCCTTACGATTCCCATGGATATTAAAGCACCAAACACTTGCAGCTGGTATGGCCTGATGAGGACAAAGTTCTGGAGATAAAGTACGTGCGAGCTGCCCCCAGGCTGTACGGCCAGCAGCAGGACATGAAGGCGCACGGGGAGCTGCGGGTCTACCTGGGCAGGCTGCACGTCGTCTTGTTCTGCACGCTGCTGCATCATCTGCAGGTGGGTGTCTCTACTTGTTCTGGAGATAAAGTACGTGCGAGCTGCCCCCAGGCTGTACGGCCAGCAGCAGGACATGAAGGCGCACGGGGAGCTGCGGGTCTACCTGGGCAGGCTGCACGTCGTCTTGTTCTGCACGCTGCTGCATCATCTGCAGGTGGGTGTCTCTACTTGTTCTGGAGATAAAGTACGTGCGAGCTGCCCCCAGGCTGTACGGCCAGCAGCAGGACATGAAGGCGCACGGGGAGCTGCGGGTCTACCTGGGCAGGCTGCACGTCGTCTTGTTCTGCACGCTGCTGCATCATCTGCAGGTGGGTGTCTCTACTTGTTCTGGAGATAAAGTACGTGCGAGCTGCCCCCAGGCTGTACGGCCAGCAGCAGGACATGAAGGCGCACGGGGAGCTGCGGGTCTACCTGGGCAGGCTGCACGTCGTCTTGTTCTGCACGCTGCTGCATCATCTGCAGGTGGGTGTCTCTACTTGTTCTGGAGATAAAGTACGTGCGAGCTGCCCCCAGGCTGTACGGCCAGCAGCAGGACATGAAGGCGCACGGGGAGCTGCGGGTCTACCTGGGCAGGCTGCACGTCGTCTTGTTCTGCACGCTGCTGCATCATCTGCAGGTGGGTGTCTCTACTTGTTCTGGAGATAAAGTACGTGCGAGCTGCCCCCAGGCTGTACGGCCAGCAGCAGGACATGAAGGCGCACGGGGAGCTGCGGGTCTACCTGGGCAGGCTGCACGTCGTCTTGTTCTGCACGCTGCTGCATCATCTGCAGGTGGGTGTCTCTACTTGTTCTGGAGATAAAGTACGTGCGAGCTGCCCCCAGGCTGTACGGCCAGCAGCAGGACATGAAGGCGCACGGGGAGCTGCGGGTCTACCTGGGCAGGCTGCACGTCGTCTTGTTCTGCACGCTGCTGCATCATCTGCAGGTGGGTGTCTCTACTTGTTCTGGAGATAAAGTACGTGCGAGCTGCCCCCAGGCTGTACGGCCAGCAGCAGGACATGAAGGCGCACGGGGAGCTGCGGGTCTACCTGGGCAGGCTGCACGTCGTCTTGTTCTGCACGCTGCTGCATCATCTGCAGGTGGGTGTCTCTACTTGTTCTGGAGATAAAGTACGTGCGAGCTGCCCCCAGGCTGTACGGCCAGCAGCAGGACATGAAGGCGCACGGGGAGCTGCGGGTCTACCTGGGCAGGCTGCACGTCGTCTTGTTCTGCACGCTGCTGCATCATCTGCAGGTGGGTGTCTCTACTTGTTCTGGAGATAAAGTACGTGCGAGCTGCCCCCAGGCTGTACGGCCAGCAGCAGGACATGAAGGCGCACGGGGAGCTGCGGGTCTACCTGGGCAGGCTGCACGTCGTCTTGTTCTGCACGCTGCTGCATCATCTGCAGGTGGGTGTCTCTACTTGTTCTGGAGATAAAGTACGTGCGAGCTGCCCCCAGGCTGTACGGCCAGCAGCAGGACATGAAGGCGCACGGGGAGCTGCGGGTCTACCTGGGCAGGCTGCACGTCGTCTTGTTCTGCACGCTGCTGCATCATCTGCAGGTGGGTGTCTCTACTTGTTCTGGAGATAAAGTACGTGCGAGCTGCCCCCAGGCTGTACGGCCAGCAGCAGGACATGAAGGCGCACGGGGAGCTGCGGGTCTACCTGGGCAGGCTGCACGTCGTCTTGTTCTGCACGCTGCTGCATCATCTGCAGGTGGGTGTCTCTACTTGTTCTGGAGATAAAGTACGTGCGAGCTGCCCCCAGGCTGTACGGCCAGCAGCAGGACATGAAGGCGCACGGGGAGCTGCGGGTCTACCTGGGCAGGCTGCACGTCGTCTTGTTCTGCACGCTGCTGCATCATCTGCAGGTGGGTGTCTCTACTTATTCTATGGAAGCTGGAGGGATGGAACATCAATGGGGAAAGGAGAGCCAACATGTCGGCCACCAAGCATAAGGTCCGCCAGCCCCCCTAAAATAGCAAGCGTAGACTAGAGAAAACTCGAGTCTTCGACCAATAATAATCACGGATTAATATCATCACGTCATATTTTTTACATTTCATTGGCCGAAGATTCGAGTCTTATCTTATCTTCTTAAATTTGTGTCACCCAATCTCACTTTATTCTCTCAATGCGTTTGGCCGAGTAAGATCCAATTCCAAAAGTTTTTAATTTCCTCATTTCCATGAACAGCAATTCCTGGAGCCACTGATCCCAAGTTCAGTAGCAACAGAGGCTGCCCAGGCGGCGGAACGTGCTGCAGAGAGACATGTCCAGGGCTTCCGGACATGGAACACCAGACTTAACCTGGTTATTGAGGTGAGTTGTACTTTATAATATATTAGCTGTTCCCCGCGGTTTCACCCGCGTTCCTGGGATAAAAAGTAACCTATGTCCTTCTCTATCTGCGTGCCAAATTTCATCGCGTTCAGTTCAGTGGTTTCGGCGTGCAAAGTTAACAAACAAACAAACATACAGTGTTACTTTCGCATTTATAATCTTAGTATGGATGGCTTAGGAATATACTTTTGTTACACCGCTAAGGTTGCAAACAAACTTACGGCCTGGTTGACGGTAAGCGGTCACCTGGACAGGTTAATTCACGATTGATTTTTGTAATAGGTGTGAAATTCTGAATTACTATTGGTCATTCACGATAATTGAGGATTTTTTCTGGTCACCAGATTCACGCACCAGTGCTACTGTTACCTCAAAAACCATCGTCTCCTAATTTACTGGTACTCAATATGGGTAAGTTAAGACCTATTCTAATCTATATATTATAAAGAATTCATCTCGAGGATAAAGCCTGGCTTCGTTAGCTTACCGCCCCGCGGTTTCACCCGCGTTCCCAAGGGATAAAAGTAGCTTATGTCTTAATCCAGGGTGTTAGCTACCTCTATACCAAATTTCATCAAAATTGGTCCAGCCGTTTGAGCGTGAAGAAGTAACAAACATACTCACAAACTTCCGCACAAAATTTTAGTAAGAGAAGCTCTGTTTTTATACTGGATATTGAGATGGTATATTACCGAAATTTGAGGTTATGTTTGGCATTCAGAACAGCTTTTACTTATGAGACCGACTCTGAAAGAAAGAAAGTAAGAAAACAAAATTTGAGGTTATGTTTTTTATACTACTAAGGTAGCAAGCAAGCATACGGCCCACCTGATGGTAAGTGGTTACCGTCGCCTATTGCCATTTGCAATACCAGAGATATTGCCAATGTGTTGCTGACCTGTTACAATACCAAGAAGGCAAACTGGCTCTCAAGTGCAATTGCCGGAACACACCGGTAGGTGCTTGGCGACAAATTTTCAACTTGAGGGTGGTAGCCAGCCAGGCGGGTACTACAAAGTACCCTACCACCGTGCTATCGTTTCCTCACGATGTTTTCCTTCACCGAAAGCTCAAGCTCATTGTAGGATTCGAACCCACGACCTTCGTCGCGGCATCCGACGTCACTACCACTGAGCTATCATCGCCTTAAATCTTTAATCGCATTTAATTTCTACCGCAAAACACAAGACCCGACAGCATGGCATTGGCAACAGCGGCCGCCTCGAGGATTTTTTTTATATATAGTTTGTATATTTCTTGTAAATAATTGTAAATATTGTATATTATAGAATAAAGTTTACTATAAAGACACGACTATTTACCCGTATGTTACGAAATGTTCTATCTTTTTTCAAAAAGGTTATCATGAAAGAGAGGTGACCTGACTTAGTTTATTTAAGTTTGTAAACAATAGAATTGGCACCAATGTCAAACTTTGATGCAACTATTCGGGTTTCCACCAGGTGATCTGTTAATCGAGAACTTCTTCAAGCAACACACTACTGGTCAGGAAGCGTCAAGTCCGATACCGCCGCCGATCATAGACAATATACTGATCAAGCTGGTCAACGTTACGTTCTCCAGGGCGGTGATGACGCTGGCTGGCACTTTGGAAGTGCAGGTTAGTGATGTCTAGTGCATCTATCTGATTCCATTGCATATCGCACTAAATAAATATATTATGTCTTTATTGAATGAACTCATTGCAAGTATTTTTAATCGTGACCAATAGGGGATCGGACAGGTATCACAAAAAAATCTTAATTGTAGTTAGAAATAATGTTAATTAAATAAAATGACCATTCAATGAGATTTTGGTAAAATAATAATGTTTTATATTTTTAAATCAACAAATAAAATTAATAAGTTGCAATATTTTTAACAGTCCGCCACCTTGAACGCACCAATCACAACGCTTTACGTCATACGTTTGGATACAAACTCAAAAATCTCATCAATTTTGTGAATTTCTATGTGATTCTTACCGTTTTCTATGATTATTTCCATTTTTTCTAATTATTCTGAAACTGTATGCAGTCACGGAAGTATTCTTACACAGAGGTGCTGCACACCAACGATATTTTTTTCCATTATAAACGTGACTAAACTTCACATAATCTTTTAAAATTCAGTAGATAACTTACACTTGGTTGTTTGATTCAGTAGCGGTTACATTCTCTTTGACGTCACGCGGCCTAAGGTGACAGATGAGAGCGTTTTCGCGGCATTTTTATGCATTCAACTTTTATATGAAATTTTAAGTATATTTAAAGCCTTTATTTAAATAAAATATTATTTTATAGGGTATTTAATAACCATTCTAATAGGCTAGTTTACAGTGACAAAAATAAATGACCAAACACTAAACAATGCATAAAACATCTAAAAACACGTGGAAACATCAAATATGTTGTACATTTAATGCTTTTTAAGATTTTTAATTACTAGTAGAACCACTAAGAGTAGATCATTTGATGCTGTGAAACTATGACGTCATTAGGTTAGTATTTCATACAAAATTCCATATAAACTATTGTTTTGACATTTATTAAAAAGTAGTTGATTTGATATGTCAGTAAACTACCCTGTTAGTTTCAAACACTTTGTGAAAAGTTGTCCGATCCCCTATTGTGTATATAAAGAATAATAATATGAAAATAATTATTACAAAAAAATAATAATAATAATAAAACAGCATGTGAAGCGTATCAAATGCATTCTTGTCCTCTATAAAATCAGAAATTTTATAGTACCCTTTTTTGGACAACAATTCTTGAATTTCTTTGGGTACTTTGTTAGAGAAGCGTTTGAAAAGAGTCCCTAATTTTGCTCTAACGAGGTAGTTTCGCTATTTTTAGGAAAGTTATGAATGTGTCTTCATATTTATAGGTTTAAATTTATTTCTTAAGGGGGAACGTTCCGTTGGAGCGCGAAATTCAAATTTTATCACGTTTTTTGCAAATTGCAGTTCAGTTATAGGTCGTAAGTTATCAAAATCTTATTTGCGACAAGAGTGGTAGTATATTTACTGATTAATAACAAAAGAAATCATCAACATATTCCTTCAAGGTATATTAGTAACATTTTCATGAAATAGTCGTATATGTCAGTAATATACCTTGGAGGAATAAGTTGATGATTTCTTTTGTTATTAATCAGTAAATATACTACCATTCTTCTCGCAAATAACAAATTGATAACTTACGACCTATAACTGAGCTGCATTTTGCAAAAAACGTGATAAAATTTGAATTTCGCGCTCCAACCGAAGGTACCCTTAAGAAGTCTCCGGGACTTAAATTATAGGTATATACAGCGCGAATAGCACTCCTCTGCAAAATAAAAAATCTATTCATCTCGGCACCAAAATTACACTGTACTGTACGTACATCGCGTATTTGTAGGAGCCCATCCTGGAGTCGGTCCGCATACGTTGCGACGTGAAGCGCGCGGTGGGGTACCAGCACCACCAGCACCACCAGCATCAGGGCGGCAGTGTGGGGGCGGGCGCGGGGCTCGCGGCGTGGGGCTGGTGCGGTGACGTCACGGTGGACACGGTCTACGTGAACCTGGGCCAGCGGGACCTCGCCACGCTGCTCGCCGTCTGGACGCACAACCTCAGCGAGGGACACTACATCGGTCTCTACACTACACACAACTACACTACACTAACTAACTAACTACCCCTACACTACACTATACGACCTCCCATACAGACATAATATGTCTCCCTTATTAAAGACTTGCTTCCGCCCCGCGTTCCCGTGGTATTTTATGTTTTCCCGGGATAAAAAGTATCCTATATGATATTCCAGGGTATCTATGTGCCAAGTTTCATCCAAATCCGTTAAGTTTTTCCGACTTTTCCGTGAAAGAGTAACATCCATATTAGTAGGACTTTACAATATCACTAAAATAGAATGCCAATTTAATTACCTGCATCCTTCTAGCTAGCAGATGAAACGGACCATGATAATAGTACCCATATCGATTAACAAAAATACTTACATTATGCGCTCGTCGATTTCTTCGGAAAGGTTGATGAAGCCTTATCGGGCTTATTATTTTTGTATTGAGTGGAAATTTGAGTCCTTAGTAAACTAGCTGTTCCGCGCGGTTTCACTCGCGTTCCCGGGATAAAAAGTAGCCTATAACCTTCGGGAATAATGTAGCTTCCTATTAGTGAAAGAATTTTTCAAATCGGTTCAGTAGTTTTGGAGCGTATTCAATGCAAACAAACAATCTAATCTTTCCTCTTTATAATATTAGTATAGATAAGTTTTTACAGTAGTTAAGCAGTAATGTTGTTCAGAATGTAGCTGTCTGGTCCGTGTAAGTTCAATCTATAGCATTTTTGGTTAATTATCACTTTATCCCGGGATCGCATAGTAATTTTTATTTACGTTATACTATCATATTAATGCAGTACAGGTAATCAAATGGACGTCCTGTATCATATATTTTTTTTCAAATTGAACTAGTCCTTAAGGGTATACCTTCGGTTGCAGCGCGAAATTCAAATTTTATCAAGTTTTTTGCTAATTGCAGCTCAGTTATAGGTCGTAAATTATCAACATGTTATTTGCGAGAAGAATGGTAGTATATTTACTGATTAATAACAAAAGAAATCATCAACATATTCTTCCAATGTATATTAGTAACATAACTTACGACCTATAACTGAGCTGCAATTTGCAAAAAACGTGATAAAATTTGAATGTCGCGCTCCAACCGAACGTTCCCCCTTAACACACCACATAATACACTATTTAGATAGATAATACTTCTTTCGTGAACAGGTAGCATAGTACCAAGTTCTCCGGTAGAAGTGGCGCCGTCTGACGCGTCCGTGAAGAAACTGCAAGCGTTCTTCGCGCAAGGAGACCCGATCCGGAAAGAAGTGGTTTTAAGGTAGGTCACTTTTACTATTTTTTATCATTATTATTCGTCTAGAGATGATCAGGTACAGGTCACCTTGACATATAAAGGGTTAGCGTATACCTAGCAAGCCAGGGACTTGATATATCTTCGGTGAATTATTGAGGCTTAGCACTTTGGCCACTGGCCGCACTTTTGGTATGGAGAAATGTGTAATTTACGAACGCGAACGCTTATGCAACGCATGTGTTGATAATTGTCGCGTAATTGTTCGCCTCACATTCAACGGAACCCAATTATAGCGCCAACAGCATCCTGAGCATGATTGCAAGCAGACTGGACTGCTCCTACATGAACCACTGCTGCAGGGTCTCCGCGGGAGCGGTATCCCTGAGGCAGTGATTTAATAACTTAATAATTAATTTCTATAATTAACTATCATAGGATTTAAGATGTAAGTACTGACAAATGAGTTGTAATTGCTTGGAATAATGATTTATTATTTATTATTAAGCCTCCGCTGTCCGTCTGTCCGTCATTCTGTCAACGGGCTGTATGTCATAAACCGTAGAGAAAATTTTATAGAATATGTATTTCTGTTGGCGCTATAACAACAAATAATGACGCGTCATTACTTCTCCACTTTACCTTGATTGTCCATTTGTATATTATTTATGTATTCTATCGTGTTTTTGCACTCGATGTATTTATGTATTAGTATGTAGTGTATTAATATTTTATATATTTGTGTAGTTTATTTACTTTTAAGTATTTCTATATTTTGTTCTATCTAGTTATGTATTTTCTTCTACTTTCACACACTGTGTCTACATTTATTTATATTTGTTTCCAGTCGCAGGGTTGCTGGAAGACATTTCTATTAGAAATAAGCAGTCCCTTTGTACATTTGTATCATGTATGTTTTTTTATTATGACTTGTGTGTGTTTACATAAATAAATAAATAATGAAAATAAAATAATGTACGATGGTACGTGTGCAAGTTCGACTCGCACTTGGCCGATTTACTCTGTATAGACTTGACCATTATCTACATTATTAATTACATTCTCATCTACATTATAAGTGCTGATACAGTGTTCTGTGTTTGACCACAGTCTCACCTTGGTCAGTAATGATATGGCCGAATGGTGGCAAGTACACAAAGCCTAGAAGGGAACTGCCTCTTAAGTGCAGCTGTTGGAACACACTGAAAGGTGACAAGATTTTCAACTTGTGGGTGGTAGCTAGCCAGGCGAGTACTATAAAGTACCCTACCACCGTGCTATGGTTTCCTCACGATGTTTTCCTTCATCGAAAGCTTAACCTCATTGTATGATTTGGATCCGCGACTTTCGACGTCACTACCACTGAGCTATCATCGCCTTTTATTATCCCACCAGAATCGTTCTAGAAGGCATAGAGCTAAAGCTGTTCTCAGACATGGACGAGGTGCTAAGCTCGCCTGTCCGTGATTTGAACCATGGATTAGCGAAGTTAACAGCGGGGGAAGCGACTCTTCAGTTGGACTACTCATCGGATGGCAGTATTGACGCTAAGGCTAGTCTGCAAAGTCTCCTGATTGAAGATATCAGGCCTGACCCTACTATTGTTATAAAGAGGTGAGGTTTTTTATACTACTACGGAAGCGAATAGGGTACCGTAGCCTTTAGACGCTTGCAACACCAGGGGTATCATTCGCGTGTTGCCGACCTTGCAAAAATCTCTTCACATCTTGAAGTATTCCATGGTGCAGTCTCTTTGGAAAACCACAACGAGGTATTTATTCCACAATTTGAGCGTCCGCGGTAGGAAGCTCCTTTGAAACTGACTGAAAGACTTCAATTTAAGTAATAAAAATACAGTTATCTTTAACCTAATGGGCGTCGCTGTCCGGATTTGGTCCGTACATATTTTTTTTCATATGGCTTTTGTTTACAACAAGTAGTATCCGTTACGCTTTTATTATTTTTAAATGTTATTTAAATTTCAACCTTGACAGGAAAATATAAGAATTATAATAATAACGTTTTTAAAGTCAATAAGGACAAGATTCGCCTGCAAAGGAGTTGCTTTTCACGATTTTCCTAGATTTTCAATCTTACTTATTTTCCATTTTATTTGACAGCCACGCCCAACCGGATATATTAGTAATCCTCTTTGGCTAATAAGAAGCTACATTATCCGATTGGTACAGCTCATTTTTCATCTGAAACTGAACGCATCTATAAGGTTGTGAGCTCGGGAGATAAAAGAGACGAACGAACTGTTTGAAGTCAACTTTATTACTGCTGTAATATAACATTGATACATAATGGTGAGCACACATTCACACAGTAAATATATGTACTTCATACACTACACGCCCACCGTTAAAAAATAAAAAAATAATATATATATATTTTTTTTTTACATAATAAATCTTATAATACTAACAAGATTACATAAAATTGATTACATTTTATTTTATTGTTTATAAGGTCTAGTTCTATTCTTATGAACTAACATTTCTTTACCTTTATAATCTATTTTTAAATTCGGTTCACAATCTTCGATTACTTTAAAAGGTCCTACATACAGAGGATCGAGTTTGTTTACACATTGCTCGTTTCTAAGTAGTATCATATCACCAATATTGTAGTTAATAGGATTTATATACTTATCGTACTTAACTTTTCTAATATGTTTGCTCTTAATTAAATTTTGCCTTGCGTCATATTGCGATTTTTGAAGTCTATATTTAAGTTGTTTGGGATAATCATAAGGGTTATATAACGGATCTACATCTAAAGTTAAATTGCTCGGAATATTACACTGTTTCCCGAAAACTAGTTCATACGGTGTATATTTTGTTTCTGTATGTACTGTTGTGTTAAATGCAAAACACCAGAATGGTAACCATACACTCCAATTCTGTGGTTCGTTATCAGTATGAATACGAAGATATGATATTAAATTTTTATGACTGTTTTCTAAACTACCTATTGATTGATGATGATATGCTGTAGATGTTATTTGTTTAATTTGAAGGATTTGGCATACTTCTTTCATAACCATCGAAACAAACTCAGTTCCCCGATCAGATATAATGTGTCGAGGAATTCCGTAACGTAATATGAAATTGTTTACAAAAGCTGTTGCTACCGAAATAGTATCCTTATTACGAAGGGGATACGCTTCTACATATTTACTAAGATCACACTGTAGAGTGAGAATATACGAATAACTATCACTATCTTTACTTAAGGGCCCGACTAAATCTAAATATATCCTATCAAAAGTAGAATGTCCCGTATCTGTTATAACCATAGGGGATTTTATATGTTTAAAGTGTTTTTGACGTGAACACTTTTCACAACGACTCACAAATTCGGTTACGTCTTTTTCCAATCCTGGCCAAAAGAAACGTTTTTTAATATTGTTAATCATACGTCTTATGCCAGCATGACCGCTCGTTGGCAACATATGATAGTCGTTTATTATAACGCGTTTTGTATCTTGATCACTTATTTGTATGACACCATTTAAAATACATAATCGCGGTCCGGACCAATTTGGTGTGTCATTTATAATACGAGTTAACTCTTTTATTACTTTATGATTATATTCATTTTTCACGATATATAAACAATCTATTTTTAATTGATTGCAATAGTAACCTAATTTCCTCACAAAGGCATCTCGTGCGCAATATGATCGGAACGAAGGATTTACATATATTATTGAACTTGTAGAACTATACGCGAACAATGATTGTTCTGTTGATCTTCCCTCTATCTTAAACCATTCTTTCTCATCCACAAACCTCAATTCAGTACAATCGTTTGGTTTTTTAAGTGTTCCCACAACTTTTGGATGATCGGTCCAATCGTTTGTGTTAACCTTATCGACCAAAGGGTTGTCACCAACATCTCGATCATTTGTTTCTTTCATACGTTTTCTCTGCGCTCTAGTCAGAACAGACATAACATTCTCGTTCATTTCTTTCAATTCCTCACTCGATATTCTTATGCGTGACAAAGCATCTGCAGCTGCGTTGTCCGCTCCTCTGACATACTCGATTTCGTAATTATATTCTTCTAGTAATAGTCTAAATTTTGTCAAACGACTAGATGGGTTTGACATGTTAAAAAGATATATTAATGGTTTATGATCAGTTTTTATTAAAAATTTTCGCCCATAAAGGTATGGTCTAAAATATTTTACGGACCAAACAATAGCCAATAACTCCTTTTCAATCGTAGGATATCTAATTTCTGCTTTATTGAGGTTGCGACTAGCGAATGCTACCGGTCTATTGTCGTTATTTGATAACACCGAACCTATCGCATAGCCGGATGCGTCGGTTTGTAATATAAATATATTATTATCATCAAAATTTGGGTATTGCAGTATTGGTGGTGAGATTAACTCATTTTTCAATGATAAAAAAGATTTTTGGCATTCTTGCGTCCAGTTAAATTTTACATTTTTACGACCTAGTTTATTGAGAGGTATGGATTTCTTTGCAAAATTAGGAATAAATTTTCTGTAAAAATTTATAAATGCAACAAATCTTTTTGTTTCGTCTGCGCTTTTCGGGACGGGGTAGTTTTGAATGACTTTGACTTTTTCTGGATCTGGTTTTATACCTTCGGTTGAAATGACATGTCCTAAAAATTGCATTTCTTTCCTTAAAAAATCACATTTATTTGGATTTAATTTTAAGTTTACCTTTCGAAGCCTAGTTAAAATATCTATGAGATTTTTATTATGAATATCTAAATTACGTCCAAAGCAAATTAAATTGTCTAAATATATAAATAGTTTATCATATGTGAGTCCAGACATGGCTACTGTCATTAACCTAGAAAATGCACTAGGACTGATTTTCAATCCCATGGGGAGACGAGTCATTTGGTATTGACCAGAAGGAGTTGCGAATGCTGTGTATTTTCTGCACTCTGGGCTCAGATTTGCCTGATAATAAGCTTGAGATAAATCTAATTGTGAAAAATACATTGCACCGGATAAGGAATCTAAAATATCTGTAATATTTGGAAGTGGAAATTTGTCATCAAGAATTCTATCATTTAATTTGCGAAAATCAATTACTAATCGCCATTTTTTAGTATCGTCATTTGATTTTTTAGGCACCAATAAAATAGGGCTTGACCATTCGCTTTTTGCTGGTTCTATTATATTTTCTGAAATCATTTGTTTTATTTGCTTCTCAACTTCTTTACGCTGTGAAAATGGTAACCTATATGGTTTGGCATACACTGGATCTGCATTCGGTTTCAACTGTATGGTCTGGTTGTATAGATTAGTTGTAGTTAATTTGTCGTTAGGTAAGTTAAATACGTCTGAAAATTTGGCACATATATTTTGAACTGATATCCTTTCCTCGTTATTTAAATGACTTAAATTCAGTTGACACAATAATGTACGTACTCTATCTCCATCAATATTATTGTCTCTTTCAAAATTACATATATTATATTCTGACAAACTATGTATTTCTGGCCTAAAATAGTTAAGTTTTACTTCTGATTCGCGAGTATTAAGTATTTGTATGCAAATTTTTCCATTGGTAGGTTTGCATAGACTCCCAGCCATGAAAACCCCCTTGCATAATTCTTCTGGTAGAACTACACATTCATTGCTGAAATTTGTATCTATCTTAAATATTTTTTCACACCTCGGTGGGATACTTAGGAAGCTGTTTTTGCATAAAGAACTAGCAACCATGGATACCGTAACAATCTTTTTAAAGTTATTAATTGATAATGTATTATCTTCAAAGTTTAAAATAGCTTTGTAGTTTCGTAAAAAATCTCTACCAATTATTCCATGTTGTGTACAAGGTAAGTATTCTATTACATAAAATTTGTGTACAAATTCCTGCCCATCTACGTTCAATGTAATATAAACATATCCAAGTGTTTGAATTTGACCACCAATACCATTTATGTGAATGCATTCTGTATGCACTGGAATATTCCAACGTATCACAGTTTCGTATTTCAGTGCCGACAGAGATGCTCCAGAATCTATTAGAAAACCATATTTGGCATCTTGTACTAAGAATTCCACCGAGCTATTATTGTCACAGGCTAATATGAAATTATCAACGAAAAAATTCTAAAGCCTGGTTTTTATTTGTTTCTAAATTTTGCTCGACCTGACCAACCGATTCAGGGTTATTGCGCATATAATTTACGTTTTGAGTACGAGTAAAGCTACGACTCTGTCTACCTCGATAAGATGATACTTGTCTATGACCACGATTACCTCGTTGCGACTCTGAACTTCGAGTCTGCGACTGATTGTTAGGAAAATATTTATGGTTGTATCCTCGTGAAAACTGCATACTTGGTTGACCTGTTCGTCTAACAAAATGTCCTCTATTATTGAAGTTACGTGAATATCTATAATTACCTGATCTACCTCGATTTCCGAAGTACATCGACGCTTCAGAGTTTTGATGACTACAGGAAGCTTCTTCATCTTTCGCTGCTCTTAACGTATCTTTCAAGGATAGGTAATTACGTGCTGCTAAAATAGTGCTGAGTTGTCGATTTCGTAAGCCGTTGGTGAAGCTTTTAATTGCGAGTTTCTCATTTAAAGGGCGTAATATTTTATACGCATTTTGGTCACCGTCAGCTTGGGAAATGGTCAAATCAACAAATAATTGTTCTACTTTACTCCCATAATTATCTAAAGATGTACCGTTTTGTCTTAATTGCACTAACTCATTATGTATAGAAGTGCTGGATTTTTTAGTAAGCAGGTGGTTTCGCATATCGCCAACAAGTGATTCGCAAGAATCGTATGATAAGGATAATCTTAATTTAGCATTCTCATTTAGTCTTGTTTTCAATACAAATTTAATTAGCATAATTTTACCTTCACTACTGAGCGTAGAACTATATAGTTCAATGGCACCTATAAGGTTTTTTGTCGTATTTTCATCACCGTTCATAACCGGAAGTAGCGATACCGCAGTCTTAAAATTGAAGGTCTCCATTATAGGGATTTTGCTTTCAACACCTTCGACAGTACTCTCGGAGCTGTAATTTTTTGAACAAAATGTTTCTATTTGTACGTATAAATCTTTTATAGAATCGCAATAGGACTGTATTTCTTTTAAAATTTGACCTTGAATTTTTTTTTGTTCAATTTGTTTAGATAAGTCATTTATACATTCATCAAATTTTATACGTAACTGAGTGGCCTCATTCAGTTTTTCTTGTAAGGTAGTCTCAGTTCTTTTAACATAACTTAACTTTAGTAAGTTATCTCTAATATGTTTAAGTTTGGCATATATATTTTTAAGTTCACTTGCCATTTATTTATGTATAATTTTGAAATAGCTTCATAATAATTAATAATAATTGATTCGAAGACATTGACTCATTATAGGTATATATTAGGTATACTACTCAACTCTTGAATATTATAAAATAAGGTATACAAGTAATATAAAAAAAATTAACTAAGGAATTCCTAAGGAGTTCACTGTAGGTCTACATGCATTTCTTACTTACACTCATCACTGATTTTTAATTAATGCACTTTACAATGTTTCTCACTTTTTTTCAATATTCACCGCTCCCGACTCCTTCTGATGACACTCGTAGCAAACCCGAGGCTCGTCCAGACGGTTTGGTCGACGAAAAGATCGCATAAAGTTTTGCGTCAAATATTCGTTTCTTATCCACCCTTGGTGGCATCGTTTATACATTTTGAATAACATGTATAATCCGGCAACAGCGAGCATGGTGCAAATTACAAACATCACTATGCTTATATTCGATAAGTGATATTCTTGCGAAGAAATGTTCGATCCACCAGATGCATTCTGGTTGATGAATACTTCATCTTTTTCTACATTGGAACGGCACATTTTCACAGGTCACATAATGTTTTTTTTTTTTTTATTTTTTTGTTTTAAATTTCGGAATATATATAAAAGTCACATTTTCTTAATTATTTAGTTCATGAATACCGAAACGAATTTCGCGCGACCGAACTCTGGCAGACCGCCTCGAGTGGCAGGGTCGCCATATAAGGTTGTGAGCTCGGGAGATAAAAGAGACGAACGAACTGTTTGAAGTCAACTTTATTACTGCTGTAATATAACATTGATACATAATGGTGAGCACACATTCACACAGTAAATATATGTACTTCATACACTACATCTGTGGAAAATGTAGTGTTATTATAGGGTACAAAATGTTGTCGGGTGTATCGGTAGTGTAGTTATATGGTGTCCTGCAGGATCTTCCAGTCGCTGGGCGAGTGCCAGTCGGTGGGCCACGTGCTGGTGCGTCGCGCGGCGCTGGTGGAGGCGCAGGCGCACGTGCGGCCGGGGCAGCACCAGGGCCAGGGCCAGCGCCCCCGCAGCGCCGCCCTGGACGTGCGCGTGGACCGCACGCGCCTCAACCTCGCGCTGCCCTTCCTGCTGCAGCTCGCCAGGACGCTCCTCGACGCCATGCCTGGTACTGCTACCTATCCTATCCGATCCGATCCTCTATAGACCAGAGCAGATAATTTTGACGTGAGAATTTACGACTGAAAATTAGGCTGCTTTTTCGATATTATGTCAACATAATATGGTGAAATAATAAATATTTTAAATCAAAAAATGTAAGGATGTTTTTTTTACTTTTTACCATTTTCAAAGCTATCTGCACTGGTCTACTATCATTTTAACGACCTAGTTCGCTAACCATTTTATTCCGTGTATTAGTCTCAGAGACAAACTCTTTTATTCAGTTAAGGCCGTTATGGGCGTCGAATGTTACGGTTGACTCATCGGTTCGGAGTAGACTCTGGCAAGAAAATCAACGAAACTTCTTTCATTTTAAGTGGTATCTGACGTTGATGAGGCATTATTCAGTGTGCAATACCGCTGTGTCACTCGCGCGTTACCGACCCGATGTACAAGTACTCTGTTGACTTGGTAGGAAGTTCGAGGTTTATCTTGACTCAACAAAACAATACGTAATAAGGTGAGAAGACGATGGACGGTGGGCTAGTGAACCACGGCTACGTGGGCGACCTGCACTCCTCCAAGCCCGGCAACAACAACCGCGCGGCACGCTTCCCCAGCTCTAGCGACTCCACTAGTGGGTATTACTCCACCTGTAAGTATCAACTCTCTTATGAAACCTATAGTCGCTTGCTTCATTTGGAAATCGAACAATCACAAAGACTTTTTATTTAAATTGTAGTATTTAAAGTATGGGAGTCAAATTACTCTGATAAACATGGTATATTCAATTTAAAAAATATCACACTTGCTTTATTCCACCCTGTATATAAAAAGGGAGAGGTTAAAATAGAGGAGATTCCGGACGCCTAACCGCTGAATCGATTGCGATGAAATTTTGGTATGATACGCAAAAGACATAGGTTACCTACTTATTATCCCGAAAATGCGGGTGAAACCGAAGAGGACAGTTAGTTTTTATATAAATTCTTGCACAGCTATTTAAAATTGTGAACAAAAGACATCCAATTAAACGCAATGTGAAAAAATAGCAATACTGAGTTATTTTTTGGTCCAAAATTTCTGAGTAATATTTATTGGACAGCAACATCAATATCAGAGGAATCAGCGGGTCTATCGATATCGATACAGCTCCGGCAGCCCGAAGTGATGTTCTTCACCGACCTCACCAAGTCAGACGGCCACGCGCTGCTCCTGAGGACTGAGCTCTTGATAGACTACTCGCATCACTCGAACAGTGAGAGCTTGGTCGTGTCTTTAGCTGGTTTGCAGGTATGCTACAAAAATTAAATTATTATTGGCCTGCCCTGTTCCCATTTGTTTTTTTTTATGTCAGAAGGTTGACAAGCAGGCAGGTAGTCCACCTGATGGTAAGTGGTTACCGTCGCCTATCGGCGTTTGCTATACCAGAGGTATTTGCTAATGTGTTGCAGTGTTGCCGACCCCAAATGCAATTGTCGGAACACACCGGTTGGTACTTGGTGACAGATTTTCAACTTGAGTGGTGAAAGGAACTGCAGCAAATATGAATCGATATTTTTTTTAATCCACATTCCGTCAAAATATTTTTTTTGGACATAAAATCATTGCCAGACGGACAAATTTCTTGGGAGATCTTAATATGCATTTACAAGTTTTAAATGTTTTTAAAAAAAATAACTTGCAGGTAATGTCAAAACTACAATCCAAGTTAAAGAATCTACCTCCGCAAATGGTTCTCAAACCTTGCGACGTGGAGTTCTCCAAGAGTTTCAAGAATATAGAAGAAGGGATCAAGGTGAAGGTGTCTGTTTCGGAGATTGAGATCCACTTGGCTGCCACCACTGTTCATACTGTTATGGGTAAGACTAGAAACATATTTTTTTCTTGTATAGAAGGATAGAAATATATTTTATAAGCCACAAACATGTGTTTGCGGAACCGAGATTTTGATGATATATGGGACAAGAAGTTCATCTACGCCGCTGGTCATGGGTTCGATTCCCATTGAGGACAAACATTTCTGTGCATGAACATGTCTGTTTATCCTGTGTCTGGGTGTTATAACTATTTAAGTATGTATTTATAAAAAAAAGAAGTATATATTATGTAGTATATCAGTTATCTGGTTTCCATAGTACAAGCTCTGCTTAGTTTGGGATCAAATAACCGCGTGTGAAGAATGTCCTAGGATATTTATTATTATTTATCTCTTCTAGATATAATCGAAGAAATAACAACTGAACTAACAATACCAGACGAGAAAGAGCCGTTCAACTTCGCTACATACAATCCTAAAGTTGAAAAGCAAGATGAAGATCTATGGTCCCCAAAGAAAATAACACCATACGTGGTACTAAACTCTGAAGACAGCTACGATCAGCCGAAGGATGGTTTCCTGAGGCCGCCGGAAAGTTTCCTTATGATGATACCGAGTGTGAGGATATTCTTTGAGCTCGAGCAGACAGTGAGGATTCCAGTTGTTATGGTTAAGGTAAGGATTAAGGTTTTCAGCTGATAGAGGTTCCTAAGAATGCCCTGTTTGCTAATTTCTCGTCCTTTGTTCTTCCGTAATTATTGGCCTGTACATATCCGTGACCGTCTATATTATGTATGTTATTTTTATGATTCGTTTATATACCCATACGTATTCCACTTACACTTAAATTTCTAATGATATGGTAAAATGCGTTCGAATTTTCACCGTCCCACATTCGCCAGCCCCGAATTAAAATTTAAAGGAATGGGTGATTTATCTGGAGGTACTTTTTTGAAAACTAAAAGAAATACACAAAATAAAAAATTATCGGGTTATGTCAGTATTATCATACAAAACAACTATTCTTGATATTTATTTTTTCAAGATTATTTCTTTCAAATGTTATCCGTAAGTGCGGTTAACACGGTCCATTCTGCAGTTCCAATTTTCGATGACGTGTCATTGTTATAACCCGATAATGACAGTGGGTCTACTACGTCTTGATGCTGCTCCGTGAAGAAGCGAAACACGTGTCGATTTCCTGTTAAGCTTCCTTGTGTGGGACTTGACAGAGAAGGAGATCCAGCGGAATTAGTTACTAAATATTTGTCTTCTGTTTAATCTTATAGTGGATTTCCGCAAGGTCACGCCCGAGTCAATTAGTTACCGTACAAGAGATTGAAAGCTTCCGGCTTTCAACTTAGGGCGTAAACTGAATGAATGGCTTCTCTCCCCAGTTATCAGGTGAAGTATCAGTGAGCGAGTGGTCTCGCAGTATACTGGGGTCGGGCAGCGTGAGCGTGCAGGCGTGGTGCCACAGCGAGACCCTGCGCCGCTGGGAGCCGCTGCTGGAGCCGCTCGCGCTAAGCGAGAACCGAGCCCGCCCTTGGGACCTCTCCGCCACGCTGTTCCAGGTCTGATACTCCTACCTGTGGAGCATTCCTTATCATAACTCCTTAGAGACGTTATTTATTTATTACATCTAGGAAATATTCATTGGTGAAGTTACCATAATCGTAAAACGGAGTGTTATAGTGTAACTCATTACTTTCACTGTTTACGTTGACGACAGAGAGATATGAAAATGAAAAAAATGAGATTCCGATCGAAATTCCGAAACGGAATTCCTAATGTACCTATGTGGCCGCCCTTAGTTGTCAATTAATTAGGCATTATGACTCGAGCTATTGCTACTTCAGTATCATTAAACTATCCTGTTGACTTTGATTCCCTTATAAGCCCCCGAAAAACGAAAACCAAAAAACGGCTTTTACTAATCACCTCTATATTTAAACAGGGAAAAGCTTATCCAATGTCATCACGGCTCGACCCGAAACAAAAGGAAACGGAATTAGACACATCAGTAGCATCAGACCAATCCAAAAAGCCGAAAAAGAGAAACGAATTCGAGTCAGAAACCTCCGCGGATGAGTGCGACACGGATAATGAGATGACGTTCATAAGGAACCCTAATGGTAGAGAGAGTAAGCACTACAATGTGGAGTTCAGTGCTGGGAACATGTCGTTTCTAGGAGCGTTGGATATGGATGAGTCTGATTCGGAAAATGAAAATGGGCTGATGGATAAGCTGGCGACAGCTATCGGGCATTTGTTTACTGAGTGAGTTGATTTATATTATTTACTAGCTGTTCCCTGCGGTTTCACTCGCGTTCCTTATAACCTTCGGGGATAATGTAGCTTTTTATCAGTGAAAGAATTTTCCGAATCTGACTGGTAGATTCATAAAATGCGTTCAAACAAACTCTTCAGTTTTATTATTAGTATACTAGCTGTTTTCTGCGGTTTCGCTAGCGTTCCCGGGATAAAAAGTAGGCTATAAACTTCGGGGATAATGTACCTGTTTATTACTGAAATATTTTTTCACATCCAACTTGTAGATTCAGAGATTAGCGCGTTCAAACAACATCTTCAGTTTTATTAAAGTAAAGAGATTCGGATTGCGATAAAAAAAAGGCACAGAAATGATGTGTTTTAGGGTTTCTTAGACAAACAATTAAGTTTTACAGTTTCTTCAGGTCCGTCTGTGTATATCTCACAGCTATTTTACTTGTAAACTCGCAGGCACCCTTATCGATAGTTTTAACAAAATAATTGAACGTCAAATAACAAACAAAATATTGTTTTGTCAGTGACTCAAGTGACGAAGCAAGCAACGACGAAGACTCATCGGCGCCAGAACAGAGTGAAGTGGAAGACAACCACCAAGACGCCGACAAAGCAGTTAACTTCAGCGACGGAGAACTCAAGAAGAAAGAGACGGAGCATAAGACTGTCACTTTGCAGGTTAGATTCTTTTTTAACCGACTTCAAAATAAGGTTTTCAATCCGGGTATGTTTTAGTGTTTGTTTACGCATTATTGATTTTGTGCGTTGGGTTCAGTATCCAAGGTGGTCCCATTTTAATTTTATTGTCTTTGAAAGAGGAGGTCAGTAAGTAGGCCTTAGGGGAACTGCTTTACCATGACGTCTTAACGAAAACTGATATCATGGATTCAGTTTATCCAGTGGAGAATTGGGACCCGATAGAATTTTCTAGTTTTTGGAGTTTCCTACCACGGACGCTCAGGTTGTGGAATGAGCTCCCCGCCGTTGTTTTCCCAAGAGACTACAGTATGGGGCTTTTCAAGAGATTCGTGCAGGGACGGCAATGCGCGAGTGATACCCCTGGTGTTGCAAGCGTCCATAGGCTATGGAACCACATACCATCAGGTGGGCCGTATGCTTGTTTGCTGCCTTACAATCTCAGCTTGTCTTCTTCAATCTTAATTGCAAAACCATGATTCGAAACCTTAGGGTAAGAAGTCAACATGTAAAACATCCTATCAGGTCGTTTGATGAAATAACAAATTGGGAAAAAATCAGATAGGACTTACTGGCAGTCGACGGACGTTACGTACTAGTGGTCCATAATGTGTTGTATGCAGGAGCCGGTACGTTCCCCGAGCGTAGAGTCGAGCGTGGACAGGGAGGGTGACAGGGAGGGGGACAGGGAGGGCGGGGAGGGTACGTGCAGGTACGTGGTGGTGAGCGCGCGGGCGCCGCTGCAGGTGACGGTAAGCGGTGGCGCGGCGCGCGCGCTGCTGGCGCTGGTGGCCGCCGTCACCGACCGCGCCGCGCCGCCGCCCGCGCTCGTGCCTGCAGACCCACCGCTGCACCTCGTCAACGATATAGGTAAGGACCTTACTAACCATTAACCATAATACGTACTATTCCTTACATATTAGTCTATCTTTAGTAAATTAGTAATTACATGTGGGTTCTCTATAGATACGCATAAAATGACGCCGGCAGGGGGGGGGGGGAAATAGATTTATTTAATTCTTTATTAATTTTGTTTGAATAGAATCCGAAGGCGTCTTAACTTTATGCACCCCCTGAAAAAAATCCTGGCGGCGCCCATGCATAAAATATAATGCCATAATTTTGTGTGGCATAATGTTACCTTAGGTAACTTTAGGTAACTTACCTATCCTAATATGTGCAAGCATAATAATAATTAC
Organism: Tethea ocularis; assembly: GCA_963555595.1. Lineage (NCBI taxonomy): Eukaryota > Metazoa > Arthropoda > Insecta > Lepidoptera > Drepanidae > Tethea > Tethea ocularis. The sequence goes on from OY741968.1 coordinate 973,618, forward strand.
GCATAAATGTTTAGGCATAATCGTGTTTACCATACTATTTATTGTTACTTACCAGAGTCTTCTCAGTTCAAGTGTATGCGGAACCGGTGGTAGAGTCTATTGTAATAATTGTAACTATCGACATAAGTGCCTAATCAGGGCCTAAAATGAATAAGTTTTGAGTTTGACTTAAAATGTTTTCATCCAGGTCCCGGATCGACGGTACATCTAAGAACTCGCGCGGAGACTGACCTCGCCGGCAACGACAGAGTGATAGCCATAGCCGACTACGACGTCGACACTAGCCGACCCAGCACTCCGGGTAACGATATGAACTTAAACACGCCTGCATTAGGTACTATTTCGTTTACACCTATTTTAAAAAGTAATTTTTCATTCACATTTTTAGGTTGTGACACGTCATCAGGTGATCTCCTGGATGAAGGCACGTTGAAAACGAAAGAGGAAATGTCTGACGTCACCGATGAGTGGGATTGGTAAGCATGCCTAGCGATAAGCGAAAATATATTTTTTCTGTCTTCCAATAAGAGTTGTTTTAACTTAATATAACGCACAAGTAAATAAATGTAAGGATGGCATTAAGCATCGCTAAAATAAATTCCGCTTTGTTTTACGACCCGTCAGTTATACGTATTCTGATTAATAACACAGATAGTGTCATTGATCAATCCTTTGAAAAACCCGTCCTTATTAATCATAGTTAGGGTCTCGTAGACGTAGAGGGATTAGCTAGGGTGTGCACCGTCTGTCCTGTCTGTCGGCCTGTCCGTGTATCAAGACCCTTCTGAGGAATTCGTGGAGGTGTCAAGTTGACACTTACTAAAGGTCTACTGACCCTTGGAGCTGTAATAAATCAATAAAAAAATACCAAAACCTGCAGTTTTTACACAATTAGAGATTGTCCTTCAATCCAAATTATCTGTACCGAACCCTCGGTGCGTGAGTCAGACTTGAACTTGTCTCGTTTTTTGACCTTTGTCTTGCGAGGACAGTAATCTCTCGTCCATATTGCACAGTTAAGGCATACAAGACATTTGGTAGCATAGAACGTACTGACCGTGGTACTAACTAATCGTGTTGTAGCTTCGAGGGCGGGTTCCCGGGCGGCGGGGTAGGGGGGCCAGAGGGGACGGATGGGCTCGGCGTGGGGGGCTGCTCCCCGGCCGCGCCCCCCTCGCCCACCTCACTCAAGGACAAGCTCACCGACCTTACGCTCTCTGTGAGGCTGCACGATCTGGATCATCTTACTGTGAGTACTTTACTAGTAATGAGTTGGTTAGAACTGTAGGGGTTGGATACTGTGATTGTTTAAGCTATATGACCACCACAACTAGCTCGAATCGTGATGTCCAATTTTCGATAATTTATCGAGTAACTATGGACGTATATCAGCAATAACACGGCGAATGTTGACTATCAAATTTTCCTTTAAAAGGTCGTATGATATGAAAGTTATATCGTACGATTTTGTGGCAGATCCTTTGCCCTCAACGGTCGATATCGAAGCTGCACGTGCTACACCCGAGCAAGAACAACACTCGGTACTACATCGTCGTCGAGAGGACCTCTAAGTACAACAGCACCAAGATTGTCGTTAGATCCCCTCTGCAGGTGAGCTTTATCAATTCGCTTTCTTAGAAAAATCTTTTACAATATTTCAGGTATACATAACAATTTGCTACTCAAAGAGGAATGATCATCAGTTAGTTTATAATTAAAAAAAAATTACCTTGCTGACTTTCTTGCCAGTTCTTCTCAATTGAAGGCCGAGTTCCGAACCGGTCGTAAGTTCTGTAAAGACCTTAATAAGTGCTCTTGTGGGGCCTATATGGAATAAAGCTTTGACTTTCATTTTAGTCGGGCAAAAAAGTATGACGTCAGCTATATCCCTTAAACAGATCCGGAACGAGACATCGTACGCGCTAGAGCTCCTGTACAAGAAGTCGGATCTGCAGGCCGTAGGGGCGAACATGGGCGAGTCGGTGCCTTTGCCCGGGGCGCTGGTCAACCCCTTCGAGGACAAGATGCGGCTCTGCGTACTCGCGCCCATGGACACTTACAACGTGCCGCTATACATCGCGTACCACTGCAAGCTCTTCCTGCTGCCATCCAACTTCGAGTCAGTGCATCAACCTTAACAGATTATATCTGCCCAGCGAGCATGGTCGATAAGTTTATAATATCGATAAACTAGATTAATTTATCTATTTCGCTCGGCATTCTCATATCATTGAGTTATGTCAGTTTTGTCGACATTCACAGTTTAATCTATCTATCATTTTTGTAACTTTGCACGTCGTTTCTTTTAAATTGAGTACTTGATCTGGCTTCTAGAAAATAGTGATCCTAATTCAAATTCAAAATATTTATATCAGATATCATCAGGTCCATATATTGTTAGTAAATTAATTAGTCACACAAAGCACAACTATGTAGTACAGCTAAGTAGGTTAGCGACCTTCAGCTTTTCTATAAGTATCATTATTAAAATATTTTTTAACAAAATGCCGTCACACGATTGTCCACTATAAAGGGAAATCTATTAAAGTTGTATTAAATGGTGGCGACGCCCAACAGAATAAGTAAAAGATATGATAATGGCGTATATGTTTTAGCCAAAAGTGTTTCCCAGGGCTCAATATTAGTACCGCTTCTATTTTTAGTGTATGTTTATGACTTACCTTCCATCTACATTGAAAACCTTCACACTCTTTCTAAAGAAAATTTTGAACGGGAGTTTCTATATCCAGGAGTTATCAGACAGCAACCCAGGGTATCTGGTGGATGGAGCTAGCAAATGAGTTGGGCACTCCCCGTGACATGATCTGTCCTGCCAAGGCTGACGATGACGACACCATATTCGCTATGAGGATACTTACTGTTGAAGGTGAGAATTTAAACCACGACTTTCTGTCACCCATTTCCATATAAAACCAAATACGATCCTATTTTTGATACAGACTAATATAACTCAAATTATGTTCTGAATACACAATTTATATATTATCTATATAACAAAAAAAAATTAAAATCGGTTCATCCGTTTGCGGAGCTACGATACCACAGACAGATACACAGACAGACACGTTAAACTTATAACACCCCTCTCTTTTTGTGTCGGGGGTTAAAAACATTATGTAAATTAGTTTCTCACCAAACTTTCGTTCACCAGGATGCCCATCGCACAAAATCCGTCGGTCCATCCCTAACTACCTAATCCGCGTGGTGCCACCCCTGGCGGTGTACAACCGGCTGCCCCTGGCCGTGTCCGTGTCGGTGTCGTCCGCGGGCCGCGCGGCCCCTGCCGCCCCCGCCCCCGCCCCCGCCCCCGCCCCCGCCCCCGCCGCCGCCCCTGCGTGGCGCGGCCGCCTCGAGGCCGGGGAGCGCACCCACACGTACTCGCTGCAGCTCACCAAGCCGCACAGAGTGACCCTCGACCTCATGTATATGGGCTTGCCGTGGACTGGAGGCTTCACTCTTTCGCCTGGTGAGTTTCATTTTTATATTCATGGATTTTTTGCAACTTATACTTTAGTGACCTTCAGATAATGATAACTTTTATTTTTTACTGTGTATAGGCCTTTGTTTGACCACAATCTCATCATGGTCAGTGATGATGTGGCCGATGATGGTAAGCACACAAAGCCTAGAAAGGAACTTGCTCTCAAGTGCAGCTGTCGGAACACACCGATAGGTTTTCTTTTATATGTCAGAAGGTTGACAAGCAAGCGGGCCAGAGGTACTGCCAATGTGTTGCCGAGAAGGCAATTACTGGCTCTCAAGTGTAATCGCCGGAACATACCGGTGCTTGGCGAAAGATTTAATTGAAGAACTTTATTTAAATGATTGAATGATGAGTGTTGAGTGTTTCCCCACCGACGCTAGACGTGAGAGAGAAGTGCGTGAGCATGAGGAGCGAGTACGAGACGGAAGGCGGCAACAAGCAGCTGGTGGTGTGCGTGACCATCCTGCGCGACGAGTGTTGCCAGCTCTACCTGCACGCGCAGCACTGGGTCATCAACAAGACCGGCCTGCCGCTGCAGTTGAAGGTTCCTACATAACATCAATAAATCATAAATATCCTGGGACATTTTTTCACACACGGTTATCCCATCCCATACTAAGCAAAGTTTGTTCTATGGGAACCAGATAACTGATACTTCTTGATTGTTTAATTTGTTGAGCAGATTCCTGTACAGATTGAGCATTTTGCTTAAGTCGATGCTATACGTGAAATTATGATTCTAAAATGCGTTTTTCTCTGTATTCTTTGTTCAAACAGATTTGGGAAAAAATATATGCTAAGTTAGAGAATATGTGACGGGGAATAGTTTTAAAAAAAATTGGGATTTTCCTTAGGAACGTCAGAAAAAGATCGTAAATATGCCCCTTTTTAAAACTAATAATGCATTCTTCTCTTATGTGGGCCATCCAAAGAACTTTAAGAGGGTTCCGAAAAAAAAAAAGACGGAACCCTTATAGGATCACTCGTGCGTCTGTCCGTCTGTCTGTCCGAAAATATTGGACTGGATTGAGTTGAAAGTTAGCACACATATGTAAGTCGGTGACCCAAACATGGATGTGTTACGTAAATAAATTAATTTCAAACATGGGGGCTAATTTTGGGAGGTAAATTAGAAAATTATAAAAACAAGTTTTGCAGACTATATTGTGTAACATATCAAATGAAAGGGCTTGTTGTGAGGATCTCAATTATAGTTTTTGTAAATGAAATTTGGTAAGCAGGTGGTTTCGGGGGTGATAAATCGATGTAGCTAGGTTTCATTATTAGAAAAAACGGTTTCCAAAAAAAAAATAACACTTTTTATAGTTACCATCAACAAATTTGGGTCAGTTTTAAAAATATTTATGGAACTTATTTAAACATGTACGGAACCCTCTCCACGCGAGTTTAACTCACATTTGTCCGATTTATTTTTTACTAAATTTACGTCTCTCCTGTCTCCATTGTCCCTGTCAGTTTAGTAAGGGACAGATAGCCTCCTCTTAAGCCGGACTCAAAAGGAGCTGCTCTTAAGCCTGCGTTATCTATGTCTATCTATGATGTTAATAGTGTTCAAAGTAGAGCTTAATATTATCGTTATGTTACTAGTTGAATAACATGCAGGGTCGTCACTCGGACACGATATACGAGGTGACGGACGAGCCGCTGCTTTGGAGCCCCGGAGTGGGGGCGACAGGGGGCGGTGGGGGTATGGAGGGGTGGGGGCGGCGGGTGCGGGTGCGCGCGCACCACTCGGCGTGGTCGCGCGCGTGCCGCCTGCCCGCCGCCGCGCCCGGCCTCGTCGTGTGTCCGCATCTTGAGAGGCAGACCAACTACCGACTGCTGCTCAATGTAATATACCTTATATTACCTTTACCCTTACCTTACCTTACCTTACCTATTACCTTACCTTACCTATTACCTTACCTTACCTATTACCTTACCTTACCTATTACCTTACCTTACCTATTACCTTACCTTACCTATTACCTTACCTTACCGTACCGTACCTTACCTTATCAAAAATAAATGACGTAATAGGGGAAAATCTCCTTTTTTTTCCATGGGATTTTTGTCTGAATATGAAATCTTGACAGATAACGTCAGTCGAGTCAACTAGTTTTAGATAAATGATTGAGATATGACCTCCAGCCGTGGTTTTCATATTGGTTTTTCGTTTCAACCCCTTTTAATGTATTTATGGGTTATTCTAACTATTTATATATTGTTCGATCTGAAAAAATCTATCGTGAAAAAACAATTTTAGCTAAATATACTAAAACTTTGATAGAGCTAGAAAACGAGAGAGAGATTGAAAACTTCATTTCATAAGAATTTAATCCCCAGATCCGTCGACCAAACGACACACTACAAAAAATAGATTTATATAAATTTCGCTCAAAAACTTAAGAAACCTACCACTAACCTAATACTTTTCCCACAGGTAACACTATCAGAACTGTGCCCGCAACTCACTAAAATCGTGACCCTCCTGCCTTACTTCCTCGTATACAACGACACAAAGCGTCACCTTCGTTTCATGGAGGAGAACGAAGCGGCAGACTTGTGGATCGACCTGGCGCCCCAGCAATGTACGCCGTTCTGGCCGCAGACTGACTCCATGTCGATGCATTGCAAGTTCCGGGACTCTACTGTGGTGTCGCAACACTTTCCCATCACCAACAACCATTTTACTGTCCTTAGGATGGATAAAGGGGTAAGTTTATATTACGTCCGTGTGTGCGTGCGTGCGTGCGTACGTGTGCGGTTAAATAAATAATGGTTTTAAGTTCAAAATAAATTATTATTATTAAAATATCAGACTACATTTGAAACTTAATATCTAGCATACCCTAATCTTTAAAGCGCTCTTTAATTTATTTAAAAAAAATAAGAAAATTACATTTTCTAGAAATCAAATAAGTGGAACTTACTCCCTGGCAACTTATTTAGAGTTTGGGACACTTCAAGGCTATAACATTTTCGAGAATAGAGCACTTACTATATTGCTTGCTTTATGCGCAAGTCCTTTCTTAACAATACTACTTATTTCAATAAAAAGGACAGCTCCACGCTTCAACTAGCACTTGATCGATTAGAAATAGTTCCTTTCAAAGGGCTTATTAATAAGTTTTAACCTCCTAATGTCCATAAGTTGGCTTAACCCATCCTGGTGGTTCAAGCGATAAGGTTCCGTCTTTGTGCAAAGTATAAGCGGTCCCCTTAGACTTGTGAGACCATATCCTGACAGCTTTGAGGTGGGCGTCGCTTTGTTCCTTGGCAGCAGAGACAGGCGGCGCTGGTTCTAATGGCGGTGTCTTTGCTGAATGTCCTGATGATGATGATGACTGAAGAGCTTTGACTTGAGTTGTAACCTGGAACAAGGTTTAAATTAGCAACGATCAAATTATTTTTAACCGACTTCAAAAAATGGAGGAGGTTCTCAATTTAGTTGTATGTTTTTTTATGTTTCTTCATGCATCACTTTTTTATTTTTGAACCGATTTAACCCTTAACTTGACAATGTACACTCCAATGTACACACATAAAAAAATCGTTATTTATTGATTTTTTTTCGATTTTTTTTCCTGCCAAGGTAAGGGTTAAATAATTATATTAAAACAGTACAGTATAACACCAAGGTGGTCCCATTTTTATTTTATTGTCTTTGAAGGAGCTAGGTATTATTATTTTTGTTGAAAAGTTAATTATTTTGCACAATATGACTTTCACGGGAAAAGGGCCCATAGGATTTGCGCTGAAGCAGTTGTGCGTTCTAATAAAGCGCTTTGCTACTTGCCGGCTCTTCTCAGCTGTAAACTAACTTCCAACTTCGATGGCTTTGACCTTCATAAGTACAGTCTTACGGTCTAAACTGAATAAATTAATTTAACTCGTCGCCTGCGCAATCGCATATGAATAGACAAACTGCAACGGCAGTATTCGTAATTCGTAAAAGATCTTTAATTTACGATTAATTGTAAAAGTGGTAATAAGGACTTAAGCCTCGTTTCGTTTTGATCAATCCACAAAAGATAAGCAATCTTAAAAATGTATGTTAACGCACTGTTACATATCTCAGCCGGTTTTAATCTGTTCAGTCACCGGTAATTGTTTACTTATTAACATTTATAATTTCTGTCAATAAACAATATTTGCATAACTTTGGCGTGATTAGCCATTTTTGTAGTGGACCGGTTTGCTCACGGTCGCATTTGAAAGTAGGGCGTCATAAATATGCCCATGTTACGACATCTTTACATATAAGGGATTGATTGTAAGCCGATTGCTATTTTAATTAGTTGATTGGTTGGATAGAGACATTGATATGTAAATATTTGCAGAGTCAACTTATCAAAATGACTGATAAGTTATTGAAAACAGATGTCTGATGCTTGCATACATTTTCCTTCAACAATCGGGTATAGGCATTTTTTTATCGAAATCTTAACAAAATATGAAAATACCGTAAAAATCATGTCAAAAAGTTAATTCAAATTAAAATCGGCTTAGAAATACGGAAGATATAAGCATTTTAAACTACTAATCAAAGCACATGAGAAAGTAATAGGTGAGCGTCTACAGAACCAATGTTAAATATGAATAGTGTGTGAATTTTGCTCCTAGTAATTCAACAGAATATAGTAAATTTTAGTTCCCGGTAAAGTGGGCGGCGGTGGTGATGACGCTTTAAATAATTCAAGCAATTAAAGCATCCCATCCAGTGTATACAGATCAGTGAACTACCATCTCCTCATATAACTAACTAGCTGTTCCCCGCGGCTTCACTCGCGTTCCCGGAATTAAAAGTAGCCTATAACCTTCGGGGATAATGTAGCTTCCTATTAATGAAACAATTTTTCAAATCGGACCAGTAACTCTGGAGATCAGCGCGTTCAAACAAACTCTTCTTTATTATTAGAATAGATATAGATTTCTGACACCAGTGTTCTGATTATATTTGATTTACATCAAATAACAATTTACCATAATACAGACAGATAAAGATACTTACAGTATAATGCGGGACGTGATACGAACTGAGTGAATGCAATTTGGAATTATAATTCATTAGTGGAATATCACCGAAACTCTCCACTTTGTACGAATTTGGATTAGGTTTCACTATCGATGGTACGTTGTTTGTGAATGACCCGTCGAAGTCCTCATCTCTTAGGTTTACAGGCTTCGGTAGCTGCTCTTCTTTCATAGTTATACTATCAGTAAATAAGTTATCTTCATTCACATTATAATTGGGGTATGACACTTGTGTGTTCAGCATAGACTCCTCTGTTTGTAACGGCGAGTTTGGATACTGGCTCAAGTCATTAGAAGAGCTAGCGACCTTATTTGGATTGCTTTGATATATATCTTGTGAATAATCTTGTGAATAATTCGGATACGATACTCGTGTATTTTGTATAGAATCCTCTGTATGTAACTTTACATTTGAGTAACCCTGGTTAAGATTATCCGAAGGATTACCATAATATGTTTTTGGCGGGGTGCTATCTGTGACGTGAGAATTATGGATTGGCTTAACATCATATGGTTTGTCTTGGTCCAGTAAATATGTTTTAGCATTCATCTTCGATAGATTTGCTTTATTAATATTTCTGTTATCGTTTCTCGTCGGCGCCTTGCTATGTTCATTACCATATTTTTCGTAAGGTACATCGCTATATAGTTCATGCTTTTTTTGCCCGCCGGCGTATTCAATTATTTTATCCAGATCTTGTTTAGATAAATGTTTGACTAAGTTATTGATGTCTTCGTCTCCTAAACCCTCATTTGGTCTTCTACTAACCTTGGATGGTCCGTAACTTCCCGGGTAGGATGGCTCGTCGTTATCTATCATATGAGCCGGCGGTGGCGTGTAGGAGAAAGCACCTTTCGAGGCATAGCTCATCGGTGGTCTGCTGTAAAATCTTTGCGGAGGTCCTGGGTACTTCCCGCGCTTGATCCTGACGTATTGAGGCCTGCATCCGGTGCACAAAACTCGCTCACTGTTAGTTTCCACTGCACATAACACCACAAAAGCAAACACAAATTTTATGAACATTGTCCCGGTGTATATACACAAAGGCTCGTCTGGAAACTGAGAGAAAGTATTGTCGCCAGGGCCTTATAATAGTTGAGACGAAAGTGGCGCTAATTAAGTTAGTGTCTGTAACGCGACCTCGCCCGCGCACGCGCGCTCGCTCTTGTGAGTTATGTATCATGATGTAATGCATTGTATAATGCAGCTTTCCTCGTTTTTTGTTTATTATATTTGTTATATTTTAATGGGACATTGTGACGCGGATGTGGGACAGTCTGCCATAGTTATATATTTGTGTATGCTATTGTAACCTTTATGTGTAGATATTAAAGAGTTAAATAGCGTACACGCACTTGGTTCTTAATGAAATGGGCTCAAACGTGATGGGTTGGTTAGGTCATGTTAGTAATTTCTTGTGAATGTTACTTCCGATATAAGAAATATGTTTTGTGCTTGGATCCTAACATGACCGGGGTAGTACATAGAAAAGTTGGTGTGCATTTAGATATGTTACTCAATCATGCCGTAATGGCTGAAAACTAATTTGGCAAACCGATCGATCCTTGATTTAAGGGTAAACAAATATTATTTCGCTGTATTTGATTTGAATCAGTAGAAATAATATAATGTTAAGTCCAAATATCGAATCTCACTCTGACTTTTCATACACTCGGCCAACCTGTTCTAAGTATGATGTACTATGTGTTAATCTATGTTATAATCTCAATATTACATATTATAAGTAAATCTTTGTTGGTATAACTAGCGACAACATGACAAATTACATAAAATGTCCTAAACAAATGTGCGCAGATTACCGTCACTGTTTACATAAATCACTTCCATTTCCTTTTCGTATGTTGCGTCACTGTAGCGTTACTATTTATTTACAGACAAAAGCAGGTCATTGATACACGATCGTCAATTGTACTGTCTCTATCGCGTATGTTTGATGGAAATTGTAACATACCTACACCATTATCGAAAATCATCCAATGAGGGCTCACCACGCCCACAAAATGGAGCGCGTCATTGGAAGAAATCATTCAAAAGATACGCCCGGTAGATAGTGAGGAATCAAACTCAACTGAAAAATCATTTATTCAGTTTAGGCCCTGATAAGGCACTTATGAACGTCGAAAGTTACAATTGACTAGTACCCCATGTTTGAATGTTTATTTTTTTATTTGGTACTCCTTGCAGTCGGCAATCTGCGTGGAAGTAACAGGTGGTACAGATCGTCCGTTCACGATCACATTCAAGCCGTACTGTAGCGGCGACGCGCCCGTGCGCATCGACAACCTGTGCGAGGACTTGTTCCTGAAGCTACACCAGGCGGAGTCCGGCCAGGTGGCGTTGCTCAGCCCCTACCAGTCCATGCTCTACACCTGGGACGACCCCGCCAAGGAGAGGAACCTCATGTGGAACATATACAATAATAAGGGGAAGGGTTTCGTTGCTGATTTCAGTCAGGATGGGTGAGTTGTAGGTCTTAAGTTTTATTAATTGAACTGACAAGATTTTTCCAATAAGTTTTATGATAAATCTATATTCTATGAAATTTGAAAAATATTTTGTTCTTTTTCTTGAAGTTTAAAAACGTCATAGAAATCTAAACCTTATTCCTTTTCTATGAGGTTCACCTTAATTATCTACAATTCATGTATTAAAAAGAAAAAAAATCTTGAGCATATCTAGAGGTCAAGATTTTTTTTCTTTATATATTGTAGAGACTATAATGCAAAACTACAAGTAACTAATAAACCTAATTCATGTCATGGTCTATTGTTTCAGTTATGGAGAAGAAAAAGTAAGTTTCCACTCAGTAAAGCACTCAACTCTAGTTGCGACCAGCAGCGTCACCTCCAAACTGTCCTCCACCCTCAAACGCTTAACACCAAAGTCTCCCGAGCCCTGTTCCTCGAGTAGCGACGATTCCGACAGCTCGGACTTACCAGAAAACCATTCTAAAGCTAAAAAGATGAGGAAAGACAAAGTCATCGTCTACTGGATATCGTACATGGATGGGTATCAGAGGGTTTTCGCTCTTGCTCAAGATGAGCGCATCGCTTGTCAATATAGAATGATTATAAATTCCGAAAGGAGCAACTATGAAGTGTACATGTCCTTACCAGGCGTCAGCTTATCAGTTTGTGTGCAAACTAGCGCAGGAGCGAAAGAGCTAGCATATATCAGCGTTACAGATTCGTTACCTAGATGGGAAGTCAACGTCAGCCATAAATGGAAGCAGCTATCCCCAGACTTAACAGCATGGATTGAAGACAAGTACCAAACTGATCAGAAGAAGTGTGAGCTAAAAGAATATATTCACATAGATTTGGAAAAGATGCAAATGACCAAGCCGTTTTTCTCGGAATTGCGGCGGACTTACAACCCGGGTATATGGTTGCAGCTACGTAAATCTGATACGCATACGTACTGCCATTTGAAATGCCAAAGACTACAGATCGATAATCAATTGAGCGACGCTGTTTTCCCAAGCGTTTTATACCCCGCTCCAATACCACTTGAAGCCAGGTCTAACAATCAAAAACCGTGTATTGAAGTTGTTCTTTTGAAGCAGCACAGACCGCTTTTAAATCAAGACGTTTACAAGTATCTTAAAGTTTTGGTGCAAGAGTACTGCGTGAATTTAGATCGCGGGTTTGTGAACCATGTGTTCGATATATTGAATCATTGGAAGATTCAGGAGAAGCCGGCTGTGAGACTGAGGGCTGATTTGGCGTTAGTTCACATGCCGTTACCAATAATAGCGATTAAAAGCCAATTGTCTGGTCAAAAGAATGTGTTCTTTGAGTACATTCACTTGTCGCCAATAAAGTTGGTGCTAAGTTTGTCTTCGAGGGGTTACTCGGGTGAGAACACGAACAGTCCGAGTCGATCGAGGTTCGGGAACAAGAAGGAGAATCGGCCGAAGTTGTTTAATAGCGATTTGCTGGAGTATCTCTTTAACTCTTGGGGTTCGTCGCTTTGTGATATGAAGGATGTTGTAATTAGGTAAGTTTTAGAAAATTTAATTAAATAGTAAATCAAATAATAATAAATTTTTAAGCAATTCTTTGATAACTATTCCATTTAACGATGCCGTTATTTTTATTTCAGGATGTCGTACCTGGAACTCCGGAATGCGCCCATAACAATGTCAACACTAGCCGACATGTCGTCCCGGCACTACTGGACGCAGCTTGTGCAACAGTTCTACGTGCTAGTGTTGGGACTCAATATACTCGGCAATCCCTACAGTCAGATCGGAGATTTCTCTAAAGGGTTGAAACACTATTATGAACCATATACGGTGAGTAATACGGTGTTATATTGCAGTATTTCAGTTCTTTTGGTGCGAGGCGGAATAGTATAGCTATATTAGGATTAATTTTATTAAAAAAATGATTGTGGCTTTTATTCTGAGAATTTTAGGTCACATATTATTCTTTTCCGTCTGACTCTGCTGCTATGAAGTCGTATCATCCTTTGTATTTGGCTAGATATTCGGGGATATTTAGAGCTACCATATAAGCAAGATGTCAACAGAGTATGTGTGAAAATTCTCCCTCCGTCTTGATATACCTAAGTTATAATAAAATTGTGCGTACATGCCTTAAAAAAATGGTAAGCTACCTTTACCACAGTTAGATTTTTTTACAGATATTTCTTGCATTTTAATTATTACGTAATTTCGCGCCTACGAGCTAAAAATCCATTAAATTAAAAATGCGACCCATCAACACGAAACTTTATAATCTACTATATAAAAATAAGTCGGGTTTTCCTTCCTGACGCTATAACTCCAGAACGCACGAACCGATTTCCACGGTTTTGCATTCGTTGGAAAGGTCTCGGGCTCCGTGAGGTTTATAGCAAAGAAAATTCCCTTAAAAAAACCCTTAAAAATTTCAACAGAAAAGCGGGAAAATCTTTTTGGAAAATCTTTTTTCACATACAGCGCCATCTCTGATACATAGCATGTACTACAATCCCAATATTTTAAGTAGGTGGCCCTGTATGTGAAAAAAGATTTTCCAAAAAGATTTTCCCGCTTTTCTGTTGAAATTTTTAAGGGTAGTTAGGGGTAGGTAGACGTTGATAGGAGCAGGTAGAGGTAGATAGGAGTAGGTAGAGGTAGGTAGGTCCCAGTTTTATTTTTGTTCTCAGGGCAGGACAACGTCTGCCGGGTCAGCTAGTGTACGTATATATTGTACTAGCTGGTCCCCGCGGTTTCTCTCGCGTGGGATAAATATTAGCCTATAACCTTCAGGGATTACGTAGTTTCCTATTAGTGAAAGATATTTTGAGATTGACGCGTTCAACCAAACAAACTCTTCAGCTTTATAATATTTTGAGATTGTAACAATGTGGACCGATCTTGTGAGGGTCGCGGGAAAGCTCTGGATGCGGGTAGCACAACACTGCCGCGGCCAGTGTGGAGATCCTTGGGGGAGGATCCAGCAATAGCGTCTTTCGGCTGACATGAAGAAGATAGATTGTATTATTGTTTGTTTATATCAGGGATGTATGGGGTCGAACAGTGGTAGCGGTAACTCAATGTCGATGGGGGGGCTGGGGCTCGTCGCGCCGCCACCCGCTCGTGAGTGTACCGCGACCGCTAGCACCAGCACCAGCACTAGCGCTAGCACTAGCGCGACCGCAGCGTCTGCGCATGCGCATGTCACCGCCGCCACTCAACCACCGCTCACACCCAAACGGAGACTCGGTTAGTATGGAACTATACGAGTACTTACCTTACCTACTAATCAATTTTCCACGCAATAGGCCACCACTATTTAATTTTAACATACAAACTAGTTTTTCACCCGCGGTTTCACTTGCGATTCATAATTTTGTATTTCTGTCAGCCTGAGGCATGATAGCTCCCGAACGGATGAACCGATTTTGATTGTTTTTTTCGTTTGAAAGGTGTCATAAACGAGTGTTCTTAACTATGTTTCGAGAAAATCCGCTCAGCCGTTTTGAAGATTTTACCTTTTTTGTAAAGTGTGTCGGGGATTTATTTTTCTATTAGGTGAAGAAATCAAGGTATGCAACGACCTCCCAGCTCGAGTGGTAGACGACGACACGAGCCACCCAGCCAGCGTGGCGCTCACCCTCATGGGGCTCGTCGCCAGACCATCCTTTGGTAACAGCATTACTACGTCACAGAACAGCATAGCCTTTAGACGCCACAACAATTAAGTTTGCATGAGAACACAATCGTAAAATGGGGGGGGGGAAGGGAAGACAAAGGCGGAAGTGTCCAAAGGCAATCTGATCCGTGGCAAATACGTGCACGTAACGGCATATGCGTGTATTTTTCGGTAGAATATTGTTGAGGTTATTCTTAGGCCGTCTGAATTAATGGATAAGTCTATCCTATATATAAAAGTTTATCCTATAGAAGCGGGCCTACAGTTGATAAATTACGAACATTCTTTATTTATTTAAATAAGTAATAGTGGATCAAATTATTCTAATAAATAACATCTGAAATTTGAGTTACATCCTTAGATCTGATTTGTACCTAGTTACAGTTTTTGAAGATTTGCCGCGGCCTAAGGATAATTTCTTTGTTTATAATTTATAGGTTTAAACAAATATTGAGACATTTTTTTTATAAGATATATGCCCGCCGGCTTTTTCAGAGGTTCTCGGTTGCGGTTAGCTTCAGAGGACGAACCGATTGGATCCTATTTTCCAATTTCAGACTTCCATGTATAATCTCCATTGATGTAATACATATGACTATATGAATGATATAAAACTGTTCCGTCCGATCGGCATGGCAACCGAAAAGGTCTGAAAAAGGGGGCGGCAGCATGCATACTCGATTGACAACATTTTATATTCCATGAGACCAAATAAACAAATAAAACCAAAATCTTGTAGAATACTTTGAAAATATAATCTCTAAAAGTTATACTACTCACTAAAATCTGACCTAAGTTATTTTACTTCTTTTTTTCTACATGTTCCCCGCGGTTTCACTCGCGTTCCCGCGATAAAAAGTAGCCTATAACCTTCGGGGATAATGTAGCTTCCTATGAATGAAAGAATTTTTCAAATCGGACCACTAACTCCGGAGATTAGCGGGTTCAAACAAACAAACAAACTTTTCAGCTTTATTATTACTATAGATTAAGGTTCCTGGTTCAGTAAAACAAAACTATATTTCTATTCGGCCGTACAAAGGCGCTTACGTCTATTTAGAACGGAAGGAATTAAAATTTATAAGTAAGCTATTTTTTTAACCTAGTTTCATATGAAATGTTGTAAATTGTTAAAAAAAAATTAAAACTACGTTTTATATTACATTCGTAGTCCAGTACTTTATATTTTGAAAGATGCATGCTTATTTATTTTCATAAAGTATTTGGAATAAATATCTCAATCATAATCTCCATTTTGTATCATAACTGTGTGTGTTTGTATGTGTGTATCAACTCATGTAAACGTTTTCTGTTCTGTTTCTACGACTGTGCGTGTGTGCGACTGCGGATAGATGACGACTTTGTTATTGTACGGAGTAAGTATTTAGAGCATGCGTATTGTATTGTAGTTATTGGATATACCGACTTTAATAAGCATGTTGGGATCATGTTGTACAACTTTTATTATGGGCCAACCAGCTACCAATGGGGCCATTTTTTCCCACACTTTAGGGAGGGTAGGCTCCTCCTATTTATATAAAAAGCTGGGTACGCAAAAATTCCACTTTTTTCTTTTTATAAATTGGAATGTGTCTTTAATTTAGATTTTCCCCTCTCTAGATCAAAAGCTAGCTACGACTGATGCAAGGGTGTTTTAACTTAAATCCACTTGAGTCACCGATTCAACAATAAAATTCTAGTATCTCTACTGTAAGTTGTAACAGCTCATGAGTAAATAAACATAATCTGTGGTAACAGTATGTACTGCAGTTGCCTAGGGACATAAGTTATGAGGATTGCTACATTGATAATATTTCAGATAGATAAACTAAATATATAATAAGAAAGAAAAAACATTTATTCTAGACAACACACAACATTACATTATGATAGAACACGTATAACACATAGAACAATAAAAAAACAGGAATATAACAATTATTGTAATGTAAAAAAATCAATGTTGCGTGATGACTGGAATAAGTCCCAAGTAGTCCCAACTCAGCATTGTGCGAAGGTTAATCTGGGAAACTAACCCTCCCGCTGATTTTGCAGACTGAGAGTGCATCAGGTTTATAAAATATCGTGTGTATTCAGACATGTGTCGCGCGAGTCTCGGCCGGCGGTCGTGCGTGATGGGTGCGGGGGGCGCGGGGGGCGCGGGGGGGCCGGCGGCCGCACTCCGCGCCGCGGTCGAGCGGAGTGGAGGTCGGTTGCTAGCAAGGCAAAGACTGCCCAGGCACTGTCATCATATTGAGGTACGTACCACTATATTGCTGCACTTGACAGCCAGTTTCCTTATAAGCCTATAATTGTGTGCTTACCACCTTCGGCATCATCACTGCCCACAGTGAGATTGTAGTCAAGCACAGGCCTTTACATAGTTAAAAAAGATATTACAGGATGGACTTTTGAGATGGGGTAAGGACCATAACTACAGGAGGAATAATATCCTGGTACATTTGTCACACAAGGTTATCTGATCCCAAACTAAGCAAAGCTTGTTATGGAAACCAGTTAACTGATATACCTACTATTCTCTCTCTCTCTCTCTCTCTGTGGTCGGTTCCTCATGTCTGAGGAACGTAGTCAGCATCAGGGTTTTATCTGGAGTGGATGATCTTACAATCCTGTAGAATTTAGATATAGGTACTACGTTTTTTTTATAAATACATCAGACCAAATCTCAGAGTCGGGACAAATAATACATGTTCATCGTCGTCGGAATCGTCGAACCCATGACACCACGCCCACTGGCCCGTAAATTGGAGTGTCGTCTTATTACTTTGGTTAACAACTTGACTGTTTAGACTAATCGCTAAATTATGACCTGACGATATGATATGATGATATAAAATATGATGATGAATTTATAATAGAATTCGTGCAGTGGCGTAGCTATGTCAATTGGGGCCCTTGATTTAAACTTAACTCGGAAAAATCTGCTTTGGAATAGGGATGCCTCAAATATTTACGTATTCAACATCATCATGTCAGCCGAAAGACGTCCACTGCTGGAGGCTACCGCCAAGGATCTCCACGATGGCCGGTCTTGTATTTACGTATTGTAGCACCAAAACTAAGACCTCAACTATATATGAACTGCCTCGACTCCCATTGTCGCGAGAGCATCTTATTACGGAAACTCATCACGAAAATCGTAAAAGTGTTAATTTCGGTTGTATCAGTGATCTAAGTGTAAAGGAATCATTCTTGTACGTATTGGTTGGTATGTTATATGCATAACAGGGTGTCCAGCCGTTCTCGCAGCACTATGCGCTAGGGCTGCAGCTGCTGGGCGTGGCGGGGCGCGGCCACTTCGCGGAGAGCGACGCGTACCTGGCGCACGCGCATCTGTCTCGCGCCTCGCACTGCACGCTGCTGCTCACTACACAGTGAGTACAGTACAGTTACACTTCTTTTGTCGCTTGAAAGGGAAAATTATTTTTTCGTTTGAAAGCATATACTTCACAGGTGGTCCCATGGTCACCGAGTCAGGATCTGATGATGGGATCCTGGAGAAATCGAGGGAAGTCTTCAAATTTTATAGGCACTTATTCATATACTTTCTAAACCTATTCAGATATTTGCGTTTGGCAGTCATCATCTTATGTTGCTGAGCTGATGATGGAAGGTACTACTCCTTAAGGGTTAGGAGTTAGGGGATAATTTAAATATTATAGCAACGATGATGGAAGGTACAACGCAAATATGCTTATCCTAGGTCAGTGGCACATCTTAAGTCATTGATTACGCAATTTAAGCATATGAAACTAAAATAAAAAACTTTTAACAAAAATAGGACCGACTTCAAAACTATCAGATTAGAGTTCCTACATTAAAATTTTATACTTTTTAGTGTTTTTGAAGGCGTTTCTTTCATTTTTTGTTTTTCAAAAATTTCAATGATAAACTAATTTATTGTTTATTTAGGGTTCCGAAAAAAAAACGGAACCCTTATAGGATCTCTCGTGCGTCTGTCTGTCTGTCTGAAAATACTGGACTGGATTGAGTTGAAACTTAGTACACATATGTAAGTCGGTGACCCAAACATGGTCGTGTTACGTAAATAAATGAATTTCAAACATGGGGGGTAAATTAGAAAATTAAAAAAAAAATGTTTTGCAAACTATATTGTGTGTCATATGAAATGAAAGGGCTCGTTGTGAGGATCTCAAATATATTTTTATTGTTATTTATAATTTTAAGACAAATCGTTTTTAAGTTATTTAAGAAAATAGGCGAAGATTGACCCATTCCCCTCCCCCATTATCTCTACTGGGCCAAAATTTAAAAAAAAATACAGATGATAGTTCTTTACCTATAGATTACAGGAAAACCTATAAGAAGTCTATAGTATTTCAAGTACCATAGGAAATTCCGGAACCTTCGGTGCGCGAGTCAGACTTGCCCTTGTCCGGTTTTTTTTTGTTTGGAAATATTTTTGTGCTGTTTTCCACTTGAAAATATTTTTATGATCTGTAAGAGGTATCTTTATGATCTGTGAAGGTAAACTTCAATCCCCTTTCATCTAAAATATATGTAGCTGCTGGTTGCATGTAATCTTGCGCCCGCGCATCTATCACATAATAAGTATGTATGAATGTGTGATGTCGATGTTTGTTTCCAGGCACATATTCATGGTTCGCTTAGGTGGGGCATCAGGCGCAGTGGGCGCGTGGCACGTGGAGTGGGCTCTCAAACTCGATGACCTCATCGGAGTACCCAAGGTCGAGGGGGACAACCTCGTACTACATATTAAACAGGTAAGGTAATACTTCAGCGAGCGCAGATGGCTCTCAACCGGACAAAAAAATATTTGTTAACCACGCCTGCGGGCACCCCCTGTGGGGTACGGACCTCGGCCTAAGGGTGTTACCGTGGGGAGGGGAGGACATATTACGAGTTACGACTAATTGGGGGATACCGGATACATTTACCCAAATAGATATGCAAAAGCTTTCACAATCAGATGTTCAGTAAACTTAATAATTTATCAATTTTACCAGGACGAACTGGTAAACTACTTCTCAACGGACGAGAAGTTGATAGAAGTACCAGACCCAGAAGTGCTGGAGTGGCTTCGCTCCAAGATTGAGTGCGCACTCATACTGGCACTTGAAGACAAGAGGTGCCCGACTGAAAACTAATGATACCATTATACCTAACTCTGCAGATCTTGACAGAAGAGTTAACGCCACGAACTGCGAGAAGGCGAAACCGGAGTACTATAAGATTATTAATCTTATGTTGCCTATAATAAATCTTAAATTGTGTGGCACTTCCTGGCAGGACAACCATCTTGGATTTAAATTAAATAAATATTAATAAATATCCTGGGACATTCTTCACACACGGTTTATCTGATCCCAAACTAAGCAGAGCTTGTACTATTGAAATCAGATAACTGATATATGTAGTGACATATACTACTTTTCTTTTTATTTTGTAATTACATACTTATATAGATAATTACACATCTGTCAATTCCAAGTCTGTCGCTATTTTGTCCGTAATTCGTCCTCGAATATCATATTTTGTCGAGCCCTGGTTCAAAAGTTATAAAATGTATATATGGTGGCCTTGCCAGGAAGTGCCACACTCTTAAATTACCATGGCAGATTCCGCCAGGCGTCCCGCGGTCTCGGCGTTAACTTCTCGGTGTGAGCGATCCTTTACTGTACCATTTGTCGGCAAATATTAATATGTATAGCCAAATGCTCTGGTTATATCAGTATCTTGGTTGGTAGGTTGGCCTAGCCTATACCAGAATAACTTATGAATGTCTTTATTTACAAGTATAACTTTGTTCCAAAACTTCACACGTAGGTAGACATCCTGTCAAATATTGGAGTAGATTTTTGTTACGGTGGTGTTTATATACTTTTTATAGATTAATTAAGTGGTCATTAGCACAACATTTTATACTGCTAAGGTCGTAAACAAGCATTCGGCCTGATGGTAAGCGGTTATCGAAGCCTCTGTATTACTTGGGATAGGTAATATCACTTTTGGAACCTCGACCTATGTTATAAGGGTAACAGGCTCTCAAGCGCTGCCATTAACCGCCGATAGCTTTTCAAGTTACCTTTACATGAATTTCATAAAAATTGAATGTATTGACATGTTCGTGCGTGAAATCTTTTCTATATGTATTAGATTCGTTTACAGCCGTCGGTTAAGATTTTGCAGACTCCTAAAATTACTTACATCTGTATTTTTTTATACTTTCATAAAAAAAAACAAACATTATCATATAAGTGAATCAGTATTTTGAGGCTGGGTAAATATTAGGAGGTGTTATTTATCTATTTGTATAATGCAAAGAAATCGTTGGAAAACAAATATAACATTTTAAGTGTTTTATAGAATTGATGCATTTGTATATAAAATTTAAAGCTTTATCAAACAATTTATTAAAGATTATTAAAGCTAACATTATGATGTTTAGGCAAACTGATTGAAATCCAATAACTTGATTTTTAGGGTTCCGGAGGTCAAAAGAAAGAAACGGAACCCTTATAGGATCACTCGAGTCTGTCTGTCTGGCCGACAATAATAGACAGAGTTGAAATTTTGTACACAATACATAAGTCAGTGACCCAAACAGGGACGTTTAACGTAAATAAATGAATTTCAAACATAGGAGCCACTTTTGGGAGGTAAATTAGAAAATTAAAAAAAAAGTTTTGCAATATTGTATGTCAAATGAAAGGTCCAAAACCTTATCTCCGAAACTACTGGGCCAAAAATTAAAAAATACAGAATATACCTAGTTACCTATAGATTACAGGAAAACCTATACGAAGGCTGTGGTATAGGAAATTACGGTACTCTTGAGTTGGACTCGCACTTGTCCGGTTATTTTTATTCATGTTAATATTTTCTATTGAATATAAATAATGCTGACATATCAGACCCCAACATTTTGCTTGTCACGTCATTCAACCTGAGAATAATTTCTATATTAAACTAGGTATTTAATTTATAAGTTTCATTACTTGATCTCTATAATCTAGTCAACATATTTTATGTTTAATTAAATTTAATAAACGCAACAATGGCATAGAAAATACGCCCAAAATATACCATAAAATCTATGAACAATAATCGAATTTAAAATTGAGAAATTACAGCGTAAAGCTTGCGCGTAAAATGTACAGTTTATATAACATTTTACTGTATGTAGCCGTGTTATATTGATATTTGATGTTGAAAATATTTTCTTATTGGACGCGTTTATGTATAAATGTCAAAATTGATGTGTTATAATAGTTATTGTATGTTCTCAATATGTCTTAACTATGATTAGTCAGTTGTCATTGATTTTTAACGTAAATTAAAAGGCCAATACCACATTATCTGAAAAATGTGTAGTTCAATTTATTACACATACAGGTGTCCCAAAACTCAACGATAATCTGATACCAGGCGAGAGGCCAAGTTATACCAGTTCTGGGAAAAATAAGAATAAAAAAACTATTTTATTTACAAAAAAGTTGAAAATCGACACACTTGATCGCTTTTTTTAATATCGTGATCACAAATTATTATTCAATGAAATCTATTATTGCTTAACTAAGTGACATGGATTTTTTGTCTTATTTTTCACAGAACTGGTATAATAACTTGACCTCTCGCCCGGTACCAGATTATCGTTGAGTTTTGGGACACCCTGTGTATGTGGTAACATTATAATTTATGCGATATTTTAGTTACATTTCGACCAGAATATAAAATCTTTTGATCGAAAATTTATTGATGTCGAAATAATCTTAGAAAATTATCGTCATAGCTTAGTATCACAGCATAATAAGGGGTACATAATGCTTACATCGAAATGTTAATCCATTTGTATATGAATGTTTTTTAAACGGAACAATAAAAACAATAAATTGATTATGTGTTTTATTCATCATCAATATTTAAGAGCTCAGCTCTTGTCCGTGTAGCTTCTTCCATTCTTCCCTGCTGTTTACTGCTTCCTGCACCTCCTTATACGACACGACGTCCAATTTAGCCTTCACTTGGTCTATATAGTTTAATGTAGGTCTTCCTCTTCTTTGCTTTCCTTCTATCTTTCCTTCTATGATGTTTTTTATTAGTTTGTTGTGACTTATTATGTGTTTTACTACATCTATATTATAACTTTATAATATTTACAACTTAACAGTATTCCTATAATGCTAGTACTGTCTGCTTCTTAAATAGATAGATTATTCATTGACTCTTGAAGTTAAATCTTTTCTCAGATAATATATTAGTTGCTTTTCTCTACCCATTACCTGAACTTTTGTATGCAACTATATAATAAATGAAGTTAATAAAAATTTAGTCAGTATTTCTTCATTCACTCTGATCCTTCACCGCTAGAACTATAATCACCAACTAATGACAACTTATTCTCAACATTTATCACTTCATTTACATTATCATTAGTTCCACAATTTGTAACATGTTTCATGTTACCATTTATTTGATTATTTACCTTATCAATTGCAGGTTTTTCTTTAGAATCACCTTCATTTCCAGCTTTAGCGTTCTTTATTGTGATACCTAAGGCATTTCTAGTTAATATAGTAGTTTTACTCAATGATTCTTCTTTTTTTAATCCTCCAAAACTAGTGAGGAGCCCACTAGAGCTCGGTAATGCAGGACTGTTGAGGATTTTACTTCTAGTTTGATTTTGTTTCTCCTCTATACTTCTTTGTGGTCTGAGTGCGAGTAATGAAGCCATGTTCCTGTCTTCTTCATTTTCTGGTAACAAATTGATGTCCAGACAAGATTTAGCTAACAGCAAACTGTCATTGACTGAACTCTCTTCAAGTTCTTTTCTTCTTTTCTGTAAAAACCATTTCATAAAACAACAATATATCAGTTGACAGATTATAACAGCATAACAATCTTATGTAATACTAGTTATCCACCCTGCGGTTTTATCTGCGATCTCCTAATTTACCCCCTGACTAGGGGTGAATTTTCAAAAACCCATTCATAGTTAATGCCTACATCATAATTGTTTTGTATGAAACCTGTAGGTAGGTTATCAATATTTGATTGAGGGTAGTTATTAATGTGATTGAGGGTATTCTATATATTTGGTTGAATAAATCAGTTAGCTACATAATGTTGTATCTTTTATTGGCGACTTCGGTAACTTAATGTAATTGTGGGGAAAATGGCGTCTAATATCGCGAATATTGTGTTTCTGGGTCATTTTATCCCCTAAACTGATAAGTGGTGTGATTATAAAGAAGTTATTTTGTGCTCTGGATGCTACAGGTTTCATACATAACAATAATCATAATCTGTATGCCAATTAAAAATAAAGGAGTTTTGGGCCCCTAAAAAAAGTTTTCGTGTCATGTTGGTTTTAATATTATTTTTATATCTTTATATGAAATATAATCATAATCAAGGAAGTTAAATATCCAGTATCTTTTAGTGAATAAACCATGAAAATAATTATTTCAATGTTTACCCTGAAATTCCTCCTCAGTGAACAGTTGGCTTCATAATCATCCTTCCAAACACTTTCATTCCTGCCCACCAGCCGACCAAGTCTTGGCTTATCTAGCTTGGCCACATCTTGGTCACCAGTTTTGTGCTCTAGTTTGAACATAGCATCATCAAATAATCTCTTCTGGGCCTCTTTGGTCTCGGGTACAATTTGGCCATTTTCAGTAGGGTCCCACCTGTTCTCTTGTCTCCTTGCACCAGATACTATGACATAGTCCAAATTCTGGAATTAAATTAAGTTTTTTACATTATAGTAATGTTCATTTTAAAATATTATATGGTGCCATGGAATATAAATTAATAGTGAAATACAAGAGTCATGCAATATTATTATGCAAAATGAACTCAAGTCTGTTTGTATGATATTAGATAAATATCCTTTATTTTTGAGGGATTAAGAATCAAAATTTGGAGGCTCATTACAAGTATTTTTATTTGAATAAATATAACAAAACAAATGTCAAAAGGGCTGCTCACACAATAGATTTCACAGTGAAGGAAAACATAGTGAGGACATTTTCACAAAACATTAGGTACATGTAGTACATTTTTCCCACATGGTTATCTGATCCCAAACTAAGCACAGGTTATACCTACTAAGGAAAACAACTGATATACTAAATATACAATTTCTTTTTTGTAAATACATGCTTAAATAGATGTCCTGTCGACGGCCTGTCAAATAGATGTCCCGTCAACAAGTTTAGGTGAAACATTCAGCTTTATGTACTTAGGCATGACAAATCCTGGGTATGCCCATGCAGCCTACAATATACAGGTCATATTTTTTTACAGGAGTGTGGGGATAGTCATAGGTACCATAGTTTATAGTTTGTTTTGTCTACTAATAAAAAAAAAATTGTAAGTACTTACTCCAGGATCAGTCTTAATTTCAAAGTGATTGTCGCACAAGTGGCATTTCATTCGAAACTGGTATACTGGAGTAGTGTAATACATCCCTATCTTCGTCTTCTCAGCGTTGTACCTGACACCCATGCCGATATGATTGTTGCATCCCTCGCACCAGATGTTATATGGCATCTCAAACCTGATGATGAGGATCCCCATGTGAAGCTTCCTGGCTCTCTCCCGAAGGGCATGAGTTCCCATGAACTTGTTCAACCCCCCGACTTTAGGGTCGTAGTCGGGGGGGTAGTAAAGGTTTTGACCTTTACGTTCACCCATTTTTGACTCTTTTGGGAATTTCAAAAAAGTAAATAGGTACTATATAAACGTATGAAAACGAGCAAATCGCAAAGGAACTTAATATACTCTAGTATAGGCAAAGTATAGGTTGTTTAGGTTAGTAGATACAGTACAGACAGGTACGTATTAATTGAACTGTCAACTGTGTGTTGACAGTTACTGTCTAACACACAGATTACTGATTAGAGATGTGCCTAGTCAGACTGACTCGAATACTTAGCAGGTACTCACGTACTCGAATATATAAAATAATGTATTCGGATCCACAATACTCGAATACAAGTTTCGAATACTTACGGTATTCGATAATAAATAATTTAAATTTTTTTTTAGTTTCAATAACTTTAGTGATCTTATAAAAATATATATGATAATCTTATCAAAGTAAGTAAATTGTACTTCTTGAACTATATAACTTTTTCATATTATACATAGTATAAAGTTAAAAACTTCAATGATCATTGTTATAGTTGATAGTTGTTAGTTTTAATATGCAATGCCATACATAATTACCAAAGGTGATTATATTAAATCAAATCAAATCATGATTAAATTACTGATTATACAATAATCTGCTGTTATTATTTACATTATTATCGTTCATACACAATTTGTGATGAAATATTAGAATTTGTCGTCAAAGGCAAACTACAAAATTCGATTCAAAAAATACTACTTTCCGAGTCTTCAGACTTCTTTTTTAATGAATACCAAAATATTCGAATACCAAAAATAGGTGACTCGGCACATCACTATTACTGAATGAATAGTAGCAAGCAAGCTAGTCTGACAATGACATTGACAATTGACATGCACAGTTGCGATGGGAGTACAGACCAATACCACAGAGAAAATAATAGCCAATACCAACCAATACTATTGGTAGCAACTTTTGGTACCCAAACTATATAGTTAATAATGTAAATAAATATTTAGTAGATCTCGATCCTCAAGTCTCACGGTTTTGGCAAGGAGTATGTACAACTGCATTATCGGAGCTGGAATCTAAATATCAACTACTCTAAACAATAAAACAGGACAAGGGCGAGTCTGACTCGCGCACCGAGGGTTCCGGAATTTCCTATGGTACTTTAAATACCATAGACTTCTTGTAGGTTTTCCTGTAATCTATACGTAAAGAACTATCATCAGTATTTTTTTCAAAATTTTTGGCCCAGTATTTTCGGAGATAAGGGGGGGGAGGGTCAATGTTCGCTTATTTTCTTAAATAACTTCAAAACGATTTATCATAAAATTATTTAAAAAATAATATTTGAGATCCTCGCAATGAGTCCCTATCATTTGATATGACACACAATCAAAGAAATTATAAGCTACGTGCCGTCACAGAATATAGTTTGCAAAACTTTTTTAAATTTTCTAATTTAGCCCCCAAAAGTAGCCGCCATGTTTGAAATTCATTTATTTACGTAACACGTCCATGGTTGGGTCACGGACCGACTTACATACAAGATTCAACTCAATCCAGTCCAGTATTTTCGGACAGACAGACCGACGCACGAGTAGTACCTATAAGGGTTCCGTTTCTTTTTCTTTTGAATTTCGGAACCCTAAAAATCATCAGTTCCTCAAGTCTTATGGTTTTATTAAGTCTAGTTGGCTATCAGTTCCTCAAGTCTTATGGTTTTATTAAGTCTAATAATTAGCTTAGCAGTAGGGGACTGCTAAGCTAATTATTTATAAACCATATTTTATAAAAACATTTAGTTAATTTAATGAAATACAATGAATCATAAGTTTTATTGGCGTCTCCATAACATATTACATAATATTATTACTCTGCGCACATTAAATAACCCGGACTCTAACATAAATCTTTACAAAAACAGCGTTCCATAGATTTACAACGGAAAAAGAATGAAACCATTTCGTGGCAACACAGGTGTGAAATCAATAGAATATTCTAGAATCATGCCACGTACCCTCATGATTTTGTCTATGGCTGGGGAATTACTCCGATTCTTCATTTACTAGTAAGCAAACATGATAACGTTTCATTTTAACGAAACTCTGTGAAACAAAATTTTATCACTTTCAAGCTTTGTATCCACATAATAATATAAATTGATAAACATATGAATTTTTCTTTTTAAAAAAAATAAATAAAATTTAGTGAACATAATCAATGAATCAGTATCATCAGTATCATTGTTTCAAATGAAACGTTAATGTCATTATATAATGTTTCAGTTCACTAAAATTTGCCCAAAATATTTAAAAAATAAGACCGAAGGAAAATACAGGGAGTTGATGTATTATTATAATGCTAAATTATATATATAATAATAATAATACTTTTTATAATGCTAAATTGCTAACATCATCATCATGTTATATTCGAAATGCTGTAGATTTGTTTCTGTTGTTTAATTATAATAATAAATCATAACATTGGACATTCTTCACGGTTATCTGATCCAAACTAAGCAGAGCTAGTATGTATGTAGGAACTATGGAAATTGGATAACTGTTAACTGTAAGCTGTACTAGTTTATAAAAATTATATATAAAATTCAAAGTCCTGACTGATTGATAAAACCACTGGTTCTGCGGAGACATTAAATGAAGTGTAAGTATCCACTAAGGGGCAAAATAGGAAATCACTGGTGAAAACCATGGGGTGGAAATCTAGTAATACAATGGTGTCGATTCTGTTGTTTACGAACTAAATAAATTTAATCTCACTATATCTCTTTTTAATAGTAAATATAAGAAAGGGATGCAAGATATTTTAGTCCTGTCAGTTTAATCCGATCACACATTTCAACGTGAATTTAAGCGCGATCTTTACTGGTCACGACTATTTACCCGTACATTACGAAGGTATGGATTAAACAGACAGCATTAAAAATGTTCTATCTTTTTTCAATAAGGTTGAAATGAAAGAGATGTGATTTGTCTAATATTAGTTAAGTTCGTATACAACAGAATCGGCACCAATCTATGTCAAGACAATGTTCATGCACAAAAATGTTTGTCCTGGATGGGAATCAAATCACCTCGCAGGTCGTGGGTTGAGTTTTTTTGATATTTTCAGAAACTTAGGTGTACTCCCTAAATAGCTGTCAGTGTCAACCGGCTTGTCAGTCAAATGTCAAATATTTAGGTCAATAAACAAAAAAAATGACAGGCAGTTGCTGAAAAGAAGAAATTTTTGTTGTGTTTCATGTGTTTGTGCAATCGCGTCTGTGATCTTGTTCGATCTTGTTCTGGAGCGGAGACATAGATAGCGGGTTTGCAAAATTACCTGAATGCTAATCAGTTTAGTGTTCATTCATGCTAGTTAATAAAGCAGGTAAGTAAATATGTATTTAATATTTTTAAATTCAGTTATGATATTTGGTTTTTCACATACTTTTTTTTACAAATTGTGATTTTAATCGGTCTCTTAATATTCGCGTTCACTTTCCTCACATCGATGGTATTTTCTCTTCCTTCATATTGGAGTATGTACATACATAAACAATAATAAAATTGTAGGTACCTACATGCATCTCATAATTCTTAAGATACATAACTGTTTGGGGTACCTGAGGTTCTAGGTAAGATTAGGAAAAAAAACGTAATTATGTTTACATTTCACCTACATTAAAATTTTCTTTATTTCCTTTGTTTTTTATGTGCATAATGGTTTTTGGTGTGGGGCATGTGTTTGATTTTTAAATATTATTTGCTTATTGTCTGCTCTGAGGGCCAAATACATACCTTCATAACTATAGTTTGCTATTCTTTATTCAGTTTATAACTCAATAACTAGTAAGTAACTAACAACTAGTTAAAAAAAAAACAGAGAATCTATATTGCTTTAGTGATTGTTTTAGAGATCAGGGCATGATTTGAATACATTCTTTTATTTAGGGACCCTTACTCCCAACTAGTCAAGGTTATAGTCCTCCCTTGGACAACCAATCCTTCCATGAGCGATCCTCATGACTATACCAAGGAGTCAGTTTACCAAAAGTGTAAATATTTTGTATTTTAATTCAAAAATCCATAGTCATTATATAGGATTACCAGCTTTCCCCCATATCTTCACCAGTAATTACATAATGAAAAGTAGCCTATACACACACAAGGGTAATGTAGCTTCCTATGAGTGATAGAATTTTCAAAATCAGATAAATAGTTCTGGAGAATTCCTCCTACAATCTGAAATTACAAACAAACTTTACCCCTTTGTGATCAGTATATATTTTTTATGGAGCAATGCAATCTGTTTATGACTCAGTCAAACTCCAAGACCTCACTTGGTCCATCATACTCATGTGTATATGAGTATGGATTGAGAGCATATGTCTTAAACTTTTTTACCCGTTTGGGTCTTGCTTTTTTCTGTTAACATTAGTTCAAGACCTATGCAATCCTTTACACAATGTTTCATGTTTCTGGATTCTACCAATCTGTTTGACCTCAAAGCTTGGCTTATTTAGGTTATGGAGTATTTGGCCCAGCTCAGTCACTGAAAAGAAAAATAGTACAATGTCGTCTCCGAAAAAGAGGTAAGTATATTTTTGTTTCATGTGGAACCAAGCTTATATCACTCCATATTGTGTGTGGATTAAAATATTAGTTTTGGAAAGAAATGTATGGTATCTCCAGCCACTGCTATTTATATTATTTTGTGTAAGTTTGTTTAATCATGATAAGTTTAATGAGGAATAACAACAAAAAAATCTAATTAGTCCGTCAGTTAGATTATCAAAAAATATTGGATACGTATTTTTTATTTGGATCCGAAAACAAAAAATAACGAAGATACAGTGCGTTAAAATTTTCCGGTCTGTAAAAAGTGTACTAAAAAGTAGTTGTACAATGACGTCACAAGCCCCAATCCTGCGCTTTGATGGGACTTATCTTTGTAATTTCTTATTGATTTGATAAAATAAAAAATACGTATCCAATATTTTTTGATAATCTAGCTGACAGACTAATTAGGTTTTTTTGTTGTTATTCCTCATTGCCTTTTTGCTTATTCCATCTTTGCCTCCTCTTGGAACACTTAACCCATTCTCTTGACAATGTTATTTATAATGCTAGTTTTATTTAGAATGTGACAACCAAAATAAAACTAGTTTTCAACGATAGCTAAGGCAATGAAAGCTCAGTGGTAGTGAAGAAGGTTGTGGGCTCGAATCCTACAATGAGTTTGAGCTTTTGGTGAAGGAAAACATCGTGAGGAATCCATAGCACAGGATAGTGCTAGGGTACTTTGTAGTACCTGTCTGGCTGGATTCCAGTGTGTTCTGGCAATTTCAGTTGAGAGCCGGTTGCCTTCTTGGCATTGGAAAAGGATAGCAACATCTGACAGGTTGGCGATACCTCTGGTATTGCAAATGGCGATAGGCGACGGTAACCACTTAACATCAGGTGGACCGCCTGCCTGCTGTTCAACCTTCTGACATTAAAAAAAAAATGATACAACTAAAAAAACTAAATACCTCTTGATCGGTATGGTTCCCTCTAAGCAACCATACTTTAACGTAAAATGGGCTTTCGATTATATATATATGCACAAATATTTTTGGGTGCTAGTTAGTTAGTTAGTATAGTTAAACAAGGAACCCTTATAGTATTTTGTCTCTATCTACGTCTCTCCGTCGGGGTTGACCGTATTTCGTCAACTATTAGGCCTAAAAGTTCAGCATACATTTAGGACAAGAAGAAGAAAAGTATTATTTATTAAGACTAACAAAAGATTGGAAAAAGATGAGATTTATGCCATGGAAAATTAAATGACGGTGTAAATTATAACGAGAGGCAACGAGCTATGTTTATGCGCTATAAACGGTTAATAATAAAAATACTTTTAACAAAAAATAGAACCGACTACAAAACACTAAAAAGCATAAAATAACCACGTAGGAACTCTAATCAACCTGACATTGTATCTGAATAGCTTTAAAAAGTATTTGAAAAACATTGTAATTGCCTATAAAATTTGAAGAGTTCCCTCGATATCTCCAGGACTCCTTCATCAGATACTAACCTGATGATCATGGGACCACCTGTAAAGTATACCTTTTCAAACAAAAAAATAATTTTCCAAATCGGTCCAGGTCTTCGAGTATTTATTTTTTAAAGGACTAAAGTTGGTAGCCTCTGATGGCTGCAACAACCTTACTAATCGGGGAACATACATAAAAAAAAGATTTCGACGAATTGAGCACCTCCTCCTTTTCGAAGTCGTTTAAAAATAGCCCAATTGGGAAATCGGGTGGTACCGAAAAAAAAAACCATTGAAGCCACAAATTTTTTTGCGATTGACACATGCTCAGTCATAAAAAAAAAATGCGGTGATGATCTTTTGTTTTATAGTGGCTCTTATTTAAAGAAAATTACTGTAATATATATATGTTTAAATAGTTCGTTTGTGTTATTTTTGGGAGAGATTGCGATACCACATTTAACCGATCTCGACTGATCTGTATAATATTTTCCTTAAATAGTCACTTTTTAGGGAATGTGACTTGCAAACCTATCAAATCTTAGTTTCCAGCAGGAATATAAATGAAAGAAAGAAAGAAAGAAAAAACATTTATTCATGACAACACACAACATTGAATCGTGACAAGTCCTCTTAAATGTGTCTAAATTTTTATTTTCTCTTTTAGAAAAATGGGCGACAGACGCATTTTGACAGATGGCGAAACAGAATATACTGCTAGAACGTATCAAGAAGAGTTAGAGGACATTTCTCTGAGGAAGAATACAATCATACACTTACCCACAGGTAAGGCCTATTAATGTTTTACATTCGCTTCATTGTATTTTTCTACAGCTCGCGGAAAAACCCTATTTTCGGCAGTTTTTTCTTTACTACGATTAAGCACGTGTTTTTACAAATGCGCCGAAAATTTTAAGCATAAAAAGCCTACCCTGCCACCAAGCTAGTCTGGATGTTTTCTTTCACCGAAACTAATGCACTAAATTAGCATTTAGTATGATTTCATCCGACTTTCGACGTAACGGACTTCTATTGTCACTTTGAATATAGGCTGATTCCACCAGCAAGTTATTGAACTGGACGTTAAATGAAAATGGCATTCCAGGTTCAGGGAAAACCTTCATAGCGATTCGCCTGATCAAGAGCTTCAAAGAGGCGCTACGGAAGCCATGGGGCGCTGGTGGAAAACGGACGTTTTTTCTCGTCAATACCGTACCCTTGGTCATCCAACAGGTACGTGATAATGTTTTCTAAAATGTGATTCTGCTTATAATGTTTTACCTATTTTCCATTTTATGTATACTTACCATGGCTTCGTTAGATACTCGTATTTTAGTATTTTTGTTTATATATAATATGTTCATGGAACAGAACAGATATAAACATTAATACTTACTTGAATTCTATGTAACTATTTGTTAGTTTTCAGATATTCCACCTTGTTAATAAAAGGAATCCGTTATGAAGACCTTAAAATATGAATCTTATTTTGAAGGCATACTGTTTCATTTTATATAACATTCTTATAATACGTCATAAAGATGTCCCCAGCCAGACAAAATTATGAATTAATTTAAATTAAAATAAACCAGCTCACATAGCACGGCAAGCGTAGACTATACAAGACTCGAATCTTGGGCCAATGAAATGACATAAATATGACGTGATGATTTTAATCAGCGATTATTATTGGTCGAAGACAAGTCTTCTCTAGTCTACGGTTGCCATAGGTTATGTACTACGGGCTTCTACATTCATTCTAAAACTCATTTATCCAGTTAGGCACTTATCTCATTATCATCATTGCCAAAGCTATAAATAGGCCTCCAACATTCTAAGCAAAGAATTGAAATGAAAATACCTACTTGTTTATAAGTGTTCGAGTCAAGTTACTACATAATAATATGTTTAGGTACATATCACAGTAGGTAGTTTGAATGAATGTATGTTTTATGGTTATTGCAAGTTCGTACATGATCGCTTCAGTATGTAGGTATAGTATGACACAACTTAGATGAAGCATCGGCAAACTTCGTAAAATCGATCGTTCTCGAAAAGAGTGCGCCTACAACATTACTCATGTGTTAAAAAATGATCGGCGAAAATGATCTTGTTGAACGTGAATGGCGCGATACTGAATTATTTCTATTTGTTGTGTAAATCGGAAGTGAAGTGTACGAAAACGATTCGCCGATGCTACATTTAAGTTGTGTCATACTATACGTGTTCGTACAAGATTTGTGGAGCGAGTGAGTCATGCGTCGTCCAACTTAAAATGTATAGCCGCACAGCGTTTCCCAAACTGCAAACGTATATGACTTCAAAAATAATTCTGAGCAAATATTTTTTTATTTTAAAATAGACTCGTTTTTTTTATAAGTCTACTAGCTGTGCCCCGCGGTTTCATCGCCATCGGTTCAATGGTTAGGCGTGAAAAGATAACAAACAAACAGAATTAAATACTTTCGCGTTTATAATATTAATATGGATATTCGGTTATCGGTTAATCCTACTATATCCTACATTACATACTGTTATTTTAAATGGGAAAAATTGATGTAAAGACATTTGTTACTCTTTCATGCAAAAATACTGAAAGGACGAACATAATGAAACATGGCACGTAGATAGATCATATTCTGGAATAACATATAGGCTATCTACTTTTTATCTCATTTTTAACATGTTTATTTCGGTCAGTCGTGCAGAAATAAGGCCAGAATGAAATACAGCTTGAGAACCCCTAGGTTAAAAGGTTCCAATGGTTTGTTATCAAATAGTTCCCACTCCCGCAATAACAAAATACTAGTAGTACTGTTATGAATTTCGAATGAACGTAATCGTAATTCTGACTTATAAATACCTTCATATTTGGTCGCAGATAGTCGCAATATGGTTTAATTTTAGGTTTCCGAACCACAAAAGGGAAAAACGTGTCTGTCTGTCAGAAAATGCTGGACTGGATTGAGTTGAAATTTGGTACACATATGCAAGTCGGTGAGCCAAACACGGACGTGTAAAGTAAATAAATTAATTGCAAATGTGGGGGTCACTTTTAGGGGTAAAATTCAACAATAGTTAGGTTGTTACGAAAATAAAATATAGTAAGGTATTCTGTACCTTGGATCTGTTTACCACGTCCAAGGCCACAATAAAAAAACGTACAGTAAATATCCTATTGAGCAAGTACTAATTCATAATATATATTATATATAAATAGTTACTAATACTGTTACTAATTTTACTCATTTGTATTTGTATAAGACGAGACGATACGAGAAGACAAATATTCAATGACGTCTCTGTGATCAATGCGGTCAAAACCGGGAGCGATCACAGACTGGTAAGAGGCTCATTGAACCTTAATGTCAAAATCGAGAGGTCCCGACTGATGAAGTCTACGCTCCGTCCTTTACCTTTCCACGTCCAAAACCCCGAACCCTTTCAGCTCGAACTCCAAAACCGATTCGAATGCCTAGCAGACTGCGAGGAAGTGGACTTATACAATGACAGGTTCGTGGAAGCTATCCATACGGCTGGGTCTAAGTTTTTCAAGGCCCGCCGTACAAAAGGAACCAAAAAGATCTCTGATTCGACCCTACAGCTCATGGAAGAAAGACGGAAAATGGTTCTGACGTCCTCAGATGATGCTGCCAGATACCGGCGACTCAACAGACAGATCTCAAAGTCTTTGACTCGCGACACACGCCAATTTAATACAATCAGTATTAAAGAGGCTATTGAGCGGAATCAAGGCTCTAAAGTGTTCGCAAGAGATCAGTCTGTTGGGCAGAGCCAACTGACGAAGCTGAAGACTGAGGATGGTAGAATCGCCACGTCGAAACCTGAGCTGCTAGGAGAGATCGAGAAGTTCTATGGACAGCTGTACGCGACAACCCGGTCACCTGTCAGTAGTCATGCTTCAGATCCCAGAGCAAGACTAACCCGACACTACACTGAAGATATCCCGGACGTCAGCCTGTACGAGATTAGAATGGCTCTCAAACAACTCAAGAACAACAAGGCGCCTGGGGATGATGGAGTTACAGCTGAGCTTCTGAAGGCGGGTGGTACACCGATCCTTAGGGCCCTTCAGAGGCTATTTAATTCCGTCATACTCAAAGGTCAAACGCCACAAGTATGGCACAGAGGTGTGGTGGTGCTCTTCTTCAAAAAGGGCGATAAAACCCTATTGAAGAATTACAGACCCATCACACTTCTGAGCCATGTTTACAAGTTGTTCTCGAGAGTCGTTACGAACCGTCTCGCGCCCAGGTTTGACGATTTCCAGCCTCCCGAACAAGCCGGTTTCCGGAAAGGCTTTAGTACCATAGACCACATACATACGCTGCGGCAAGTTATACAGAAGACCGAGGAGTATAACCAGCCATTATGCTTAGCGTTTGTGGACTATGAGAAAGCCTTCGATTCGATAGAAACCTGGGCCGTGCTGAGATCTCTTCAAAGGTGCCAAAGCGACTACCGGTATATCGAGGTGTTAAAGGGTTTGTACGAGAACGCCACCATGTCGGTCCGTCTCCAGGACCGGAACTCGAAACCTATCCAATTGCAGCGAGGCGTGAGACAGGGAGACGTGATATCTCCAAAACTGTTCACCGCTGCATTGGAAGACGTCTTCAAGCTTCTGGACTGGAACGGATTTGGCATCAATGTCAATGGCGAGTACATCACTCACCTTCGATTTGCCGATGATATAGTAGTCATGGCTGAGACCTTGGAAGACCTCAGTACAATGCTCGATGACCTCAGCAGAGTCTCTCAACAAGTGGGTCTTAAAATGAATATGGATAAGACGAAAATCATGTCGAACGTCTATGTTGCACCCACTCGAGTAAAGGTTGGAGACTCTGCACTCGAAGTTGTAGACGACTATATTTACCTAGGACAGACCATCCAACTAGGTAGGTCCAACTTCGAGAAAGAGGTCAATCGTCGAATCCAACTCGGCTGGGCAGCGTTCGGGAAGCTACGTAATATCTTCTCGTCTCAAATACCGCAGTGTCTCAAGTCGAAAGTCTTCGACCAGTGTGTGTTGCCAGTGATGACTTACGGAGCAGAGACGTGGTCGCTTACGATGGGCTTCATAAGAAGGCTCAAGGTCACCCAAAGAGCAATGGAGAGGGCTATGCTCGGAGTTTCCCTGCGAGATCGGATCAGAAATGATGAGATCCGCAGGCGAACCAAAGTTACCGACATAGCCCGAAGAATTGCCAAACTTAAGTGGCAGTGGGCGGGGCACATCGCTCGTAGAACCGACGGCCGCTGGGGCAGAAAGGTTCTCGAGTGGCGACCACGAACCGGAAGACGCAGCGTGGGCAGGCCCCCCACAAGGTGGACCGACGATCTTGTTAGGGTCGCGGGAAACCGCTGGATGCGGGTAGCGCAAGACCGGCCATCGTGGAGATCCTTGGGGGAGGCCTTTGTCCAGCAGTGGACGTCTTTCGGCTGATATGATGATGATGATGATGAATATAGTATAATATATGTATGTATTATAATAGTTTTTTTGATTGTGTTTCAAATATATTATATTGTTTTTGAAGGTACCATTTTTAAGTGAGAATAATTTACATAATTTAACTAGGTATATTGTAATTGGCTTAATTTAAGGAATAAGTCGTATTGTATTTAATTGTTACTTTTAAAAAATAGATATTTAATAAAAAATAAAATAAATTTTATCTTTTCAGAAAAAGCAAATAGAAAAGCTATGTCCAGTAACTGTGGGTGCCTACAGCGGAGAAGACGGGGTCGATTACTGGGACAAGGCGAAATGGGACGCTGAGCTCACCAGGAATCAGGTAATCAGAACACACCAGATTAGATTAGATACTCCAAGGTAGCCCGCGAAATTAAAATTGTATTAGGTTTTTTTTGTGAAAATATGATATGATAGCGTAACTTTTTCCCTCGAATATAACTTGGAGATATATGTTGATGATTTCATTCTTCAAATCAGCGTAACATGCAATATAGAATAGGAATCTATATCTATCTATCTATACTAATAATAAAGCTGAAGAGTTTGTTTGTTTGAACGCGCCAATCTCCGAACTTACTGGGTCCTATTTGAAAAATTCTTACACTAATAGAAAACTACATTATCCCCGAAGGTTATAGGCTACTTTTTATCCCGGGGACGCGAGTGAAGCCGTGGGGAACTAGTAAGATATAAGATTACTAGCGACCCGCCCTGGCTTCGCACACGGGTGCGATATAGAGTAAAAAATAGCCCATGAAAGTAAATTTTATTGGTGACTTGGTTTCGAAATATTGTCTTTATTTATAACTAGCTGTTACTCGCGGCTTCACTCGCGTTCCTGGGATAGAAAGTAGTCTATAACCTTAGGGATAATGTAGCTTCCTATTAATGAAAGAATTTTTCGAATCGGACCAGTAACTCCAGAGATTTGCGCGTTCAAACAAACAAATTCTTCAGTTTTATTATTAATTTAGTATACGAAATTTGCCCTGCCCACGCTGCGTCTTCTGGTTCGTGGTCACTCGAGAACCTTTCTGCCCCAGCGGCGAGCTGATATACCCTTACTATTTTTATTTCAGGTGGTGGTAATGACGAGTCAAATTCTAGCGGACATGCTAACTCACTCGTACATAAAGATTGAGGACTTGAATCTGATAATCTTCGACGAGTGCCACCACGCCGTCGACAATCATCCGATGCGTCTCATTATGAAACATTTTGAAAGTTGCCCCCATCACAAACAGCCGAGAGTTCTTGGTAATTATTAGTTTGTATTTCGCCCAACTCTTGCAGAAAAATCTAGTCAATGTTATCTGGAAGGTCTACAAATCCAAATTATAAGGATTTTATTCATTGACTTAGGTCTCTCCACGATAAAACAATTTATAAAACGCACGTCACGCAGATTTTTCAATACAGCCGTTAATCAACGCAACCCTCTTAATGAAATCCGCGACCTACACGCCTTCCCGTATACTCCGTATCCATAGACCAAGGCAAGCCCTCAGCGAGCCGGATGACCCTATTACATTAGCTCATATCGAAGCTGACGTAGCTCGTAAAAGTACATAACACACTACACATAACCGATTACGCTACCGTCCTCGACGGTTGTCGTCTTGCTTGTCTTTAAAAAAACAATATTTTAGGTTTAACTGCGACCCTCCTGAACGCGAACGTGAGCAAAGTAAAGGTAGAAGTAGCCTTGCGAGATTTGGAGAAAACCTTCCACGCGACCATCGCCACTGTCAACGAGCTGGGAGAAGTTCTCAGGTTAGTATTATGTTTAAAACTAGCTGTCCCTCGCGGTTTCACCCGCGTTCCCGGGATAAAAAGTTGCCTTTATGTTATTCCAGGGTATAATCTATCTATGTGCCAAGTTTCATCCGCGGAGCTCAGTGTGTGTGTGTGTGTTTCAAACAAATCAAAAACTCATTTTTTCAGTTTAGGCCCTGGTAAGGCACTTATGAACGTCGATAGTTACAATCATTACAATAGACTACCACCGGTTCGAAATACACTTGAACTGAGAAGACTCCGGCAAGAAACTCAGCAAGGCTTAATTTTTTTTGTAGATCTTTCTTTTTTAAATTTATGTAATTACTGTTCCTGTTCCAAATATACATAAAGTTCATACAATTGTCACTTGTGGAGGGGGCCGCAAGTGCAGAGAGAAGCTACTACAACCATGTATTCTTGTCTTCAACGTAATGAGCCACCTTATAGTAGGCCTTGTCGATTAATTTCTGTTTAACATACTGTTTGAATTTATTGTACGACATCTTAGTTACTTCATATGGGATTTTATTATAAAAACGAATGCGGGGCGGAATCTAGTTACTAAATATTTGTCTTCTATTTAACAATACGTCTGTTTCAGTTACTCGACAAATCCCCACGAAATGGTGCAGTTCTACCAATCAGCACAACCCACGTCTGCTACGCAAGAAGTGGTGGTTTTATTGACAAAACTACAAACTCTTATAATGAAATACAAACTGCCACAACCTACCAATCATGATGTCGTACTCAAGAAGTGGCAGCAGGACATCACGACTGATCCTAACAAGGTAACGTTTAGGCTATGGGTCTATATTATACTAGATCCAAATATATGTATCCTTAAACTACCATTTTAACCCCCGACGAAAAAGTGGAATGTTGAAATAAGTGATTTTGATGTCTTTTTTCGTTTGAAAGGTGCCTTAATCGAGAGTGTTTTTAGCTCTGTTTAAAGAAAATCCGCTCAGCCGTTTGAAGATCATCACCTCTTGTTGTGTTTGGGGTTTCTTTAAATATTTATATTATTCTAATGCATATTTAGTTTGAATTTATATGAAAAGAATAATTTATATAGAACAATAACATTTTTGGTCGCCAAAGGACGCGTACAGTAACGCGCGAGTGGTACGGTACCCGGGGCGCGGTGTCGCTAGCGTCCATAGGCTACGGTAACCGCTTACCATCAGGCGGGCCGTATGCTTGTTTGCTGACTTCGTTGTATAAAAATAAGCAGGCATGAGTCACCAGATTGCGGGGCGAAGAGGGGGATTACGCATGCGCAGTAACGCCGATACAACCAATGCCACCTAGAGACGAGTTGCTGAACTAAAGAGAAGCGTGATATTTCAAAAAGTCATTAAAAGTTCTGCTGTTCATCGATAGATGGCAAAACTAAAAAGTATCACCGCTGTGCCGGTCGGAGTGGGGGGTGTTAGGTTATTTTCGTTACGGAATTTCTGGATTCGGTCTCCACTCTCAAGGCCCGCGATAGAAGTTATGCAATAGCTTAAAAAAAGTTTAAAAAACAAACAATTAAGAGGTGTCTAATGGACGCCCAGTTGGAACAGAGCTCACATAAAAAAATCACATAAGTCTTATAGTATAATCGTAAGGACGAAACCATAGCTCGTTTTAAAAAGGCACAACGCCATCTATTGACATTAGTTTGTACTACTGCTAGAGAGTCTACTTATAATTGGCTGATGCTAATTTCAGTTAATGAGACCCCTAGCTTAAGTATGTCGGTTTTTAGTGTCGTTTTTCATTGTTACATTGTTCTGGTCTAGCCCCTCAGCCCTCAAACAATGACGTGCCAATCCACTGACGCGTCGCAAACCGCGTCATAGTATGTCAGAAGATGCTGACAAAAAAGCGTGTTTGTGTGAACTTATTTTGAAAAGGTGAAAAACAAGGCAAGCCTTATTAGTGGCCTCCGTCTTTTTAATTTAGGCGCGACGTTAAACGGAATTTCGCGATCGGCGGGCCGACGCGTCAGTGGTGAACTCCGTTCCAATATTCCAGATAGTGAAGAACGTAAAGAACATGGTGGTATCTATGGTGTTACTCCTGGAAGAACTGGGCGCGTACGGCGGCTCGATCGCTATAGTCGCCTACATTATACTGCTCGAGAGACTCAAGCGGAAAGCCTCCACCAAGGAAGAGGAAACCTTGTATAAGTTCACTATCACACATTCTCTGGAGTAAGTTAAATGATTATGTAAATTATGATTAAACTAGCGATCTGTTCCGGCTTCGCCCGGGTAGCAGAGCATCCGGGTTTTATCCGTGCGGTATGATTTAAAATCTTTTTGTAATTTTTTTAGTTTTTTGCCGTTTTTTTGCAATTCTCTTTCGAATAAAAAAAAGTTTTTTTAAATCGGTTCACATGTGCCGAGTAATCGCGTAACAAACATACAAAAAAAACAGTGCAATACAAAACCTCCTCCTTTTTTGAAGTCGGTTAAAAACTTTAAATTTTAACTTATTTAAAAATAAGCCTAAATTACTGAATATAAGGTTTTTATTTTAATTTGCAGAGCTCGAATGATTCTCTTAGACTCAATGAAAAAGGACAAGGGCTATGCAAAGATAATAAATCATTCTTCAGAGAAAATCATAATGCTTCTCAACACACTCAAGGAATACAGCCCTAATGCTCTCAAGAAGTCTGGAGGTAGTTTTTTTTTCTATATTGTTTTAAAGATTAGACAAAAATCCTCATTTTTTTTATGACAATGAGTAACTAATAGGTCCTACACTATTTACGTTGTAGCTTGGTACGGATGACAGTAGTAAAAAAATATGAAAATTAATCGCATGACAGTTCATCTGAATCAACATAAATACTGAATCATAAATTGTACAGATGAACTTTATTACAATGACATAAGGTTCATTTTCTTATCTCTGGCTACTGTCACCTGCACCAAGTTAAAATGTAAAAAGTGTAATTGTAAGTGTTCAACGCCCCCTATACATGATGTTTTGCCGACTTTGAAGAGCTATTTTTATGACCTTTTTGACATCTTCGGTATTCTTAAGTTATCGAAGTTTATGTATATTTAAGACAAAACTGTAATTACCTAGGTACATGAATAAAAAAAAAAAGATCCACCAAAAAAAAAAACGCCTTGCTGAGTTTCTTGCCGGAGTCTTCTCAGTTCAAGTGTATGTGGAACCGGTAGTAGAGTCTATTGTAAAACTGTAACTGTTGACGTTCATAAGTGCCTTATTAGGGCCTAAACTGAATAAATGAGTTTTTGATTTTGATTCTCAGTTTTAGTGTATTCCGTGACGGTGGTAGAGTCTATTGTAAGTGTCGACGTTCATAAGTGCCTTATCAGAGCCTAAACTGTATGATTTTTGTGTTTGAGCTTGGAGAACCCCATATTTTGATTATTTGATAAATGTTGTCTCCAAATTATACCTTACATGTTTTTTATATTTTTAAAATCGCCAAACTGCTTACACCGTATGTAGGCGTCGCACACTTACACATTTTATTACATGCGGGGTATGAGTATTACACACACTATTATCCAGTCAGCCGGCGCTGTCAAATAAAATGAAAATGAAAATCTAGGAAAGTCGTGAAAAGCAACTCTTTTGCAGGCGAATCTTGTCCTTATTGACTTTAAAAACGTTATTGTCATAATTCTTATATTTTCCTGTCAAGGTTGAAATTTAAATAACATTTAAAAATAATAAAAGCGTAACGGAAACTACTTGTTATAAACAAAAGCCATATGACAACAAAATTGTTGGGCCAAATACGGACAGCGACGCCAGACTGGTTATGATCAGGATACTTTATCAACTACCTATATTTAACATCAAAATTGTATATACTACATATACCTATATTAATTTCTTATTTTAATTGCTCACCTAATAAATGTTCCTTTAATTTTCTTTATTCTTTATATCTTAGCGCTGATGTAAAAATATTTTTCATATTTTTTTTCCCAGTTCTAATGAAAGTGAACCGCTCAAGACAGCCACTCTCGGCTATAATATTCACTCAGCAAAGGTTCACCGCCAAAGTCCTTTACAACCTGTTGAAGGACGTGAAGGAAGCCAATCCCCAGGAGTTTGACTTTCTAAAACACGATTTCATAGTCGGTTTCAATGTCAACCCCTTCAAATGTACCAGGGAACAGCATTATACGAAAAAAGCCAGTCAGACGGCGCTTCTAGAGTTTGCAAACAGGTATATATAGCCTACTTAGTTATTTGCCATTTTAAACGGTGGGTAATATTTTATTTTATTATAGAAGAATTTCTAGTTTACTTAGACCTGACAAAATATATGTATTGCCTATTTGATGTTGACTAGAATTGTAATTGAATATTAA
Source organism: Tethea ocularis (assembly GCA_963555595.1). NCBI lineage: Eukaryota > Metazoa > Arthropoda > Insecta > Lepidoptera > Drepanidae > Tethea > Tethea ocularis. Next base: position 1,016,655 of record OY741968.1, read on the forward strand.
ATATTCCCCGACTTCCCCTTATAAAAAAAATACTAAAATAATACATTACTATAGATCAGTTGAAAAATATTGGGAAAAAGTCCACTGAAAATGGAAGATGTTCCGGTCGACTGGGGACCGGGCTCCAACTGTAGATGTTAGAATCTGGATACAGGGTTTTTTTTCAAGTGGGCGTGGAGACCTAATACTAAAGTATAGATAGGGAATAGAGAAAAATTCTGAAAGGAGTCTCGAGGCTGATTTTGATTTAAACTAATATGTTATACTTGGATTTTCACAAAATAAATTTGTCTTGCCTGGAATATAACTCATTGATTTAAAAAAAAACACAGCCTGTATTATTGTTCCATCTCATAGTACCGCTTGTAAAAATCAATTTCTGGAAATTATAAGGATTCCTTGTTGACTTCGTAACCCTAAAAGACATGCCAATCGACCGCTAAATAGATTATTAATAAAAAGTATTTATTTCAGAAACTTGAACTGTTTGATATCGACGAGTGTAATCGAGGAAGGAGTGGACATACCACAGTGTTTGTTGGTACTCAAGTTCGATCAGCCATTGGAATATAGATCGTATATACAAAGCAAAGGTATACATTTCCATTCATATCATTATTAATCTAAGAAAGCAGAAAGACATGAGCGAATACAATACAATCGAGAGAATCCCCGTTTAAACATAAACGAAAAGGGCAGGTAATGCGTTGTTCGACTCGCCCCTCCCCCCCCATACTTGAACAAATTTTCAGCATAAAACTTTTAAAACTCTCGCGAACACAATTCATGTTTATATTAGTTTTTGAGTCCACTCGTGACCACGATCAATGACTTGATCGAAACGTCGAGGTTAGTTAAAATTATATTTTGATAATATTTTTTGCGCGAATACACCCGATACATTACTATAAACATGAAATTTTTAGCATTTTTGATTGTTTTCAGGTCGTGCTCGTAGTTCTGAATCGAGCTATGTTATATTGATTAATAAGGAGAACCGATCGAAATTTTTGAAACAGTACGAAGTTTTCCAACAAACGGAGAGAATAATTCAGAACGTATGTATTCTAAGATTAGTTATACCCTCGCGGATCGCCGTGAAACTTGCCAGACGACTTTTATCGGATTTGGATTAAACTTAGCTCATGATAGGTCATACTCTGGAATAACATATAGGATACTTGTTATCCCGGTATAATATAAGAAAGGGGAAACCGCGGGGCGAACACTAGTAAATGGTGCCTATTCTGTTGTTTACGAACTAAATAAATTTAATCTCACTATATCTCTTTCTTATAGTAAATATAAGAAAGGCATGCAAGAGATTTTAGTCCTGTAAGTTTAATCCGATCACACATTTCAACGTGAATTTAAGCGCGATCTTTATTGGTCACGACTATTTACCCGTACATTACGAAGGTATGGATTAAACTGACAGCATTAAAAATGTTCTATCTTTTTGCAATAAGGTTAAAATTAAAGAGAGGTGACTTATCTAATATTAGTTAAGTTCGTAAACAACAGAATCGGCACCAATACCACTTAAATATATAAGAAAAATATGATATGATTATGCATGTTTTTTTTTGTTTTAATGAAAGATCATTCATATAAGAAACAGTAGAAAAAAATATTAAATAACCATGATATAAGCCATCAAAGATTTATCTCTATCTCTTTCTAGCAGTAGTGTTTTATGACGTCACATTCCATCTTGGATCTCTGTCTAATTAGTAGTTTAAAATGCTTATAATCTTCTGTATTTCTTGGACGATTTTTTGACATCTTTTTATGGTATTTTCATCATTTTCAAAAAAAAAAAACATACATACTATTGTTTCAGATACTGATTGGTAAATCGGATGATCGCGACGCGCCCTCCATGGCAGAGATCCAGGAGGATCTGTATGATGAAGATGAGATCCCGCCTTACATCACCGAGCATGGAGGTATGTACCATCCTTCTTGACCGTTAACGTGGTTGTCAATATACCGTGACGAAGGTCGCGGGTTCGAATCCAACAATGAGTTGAGATTTCATTGAAGGAAAACATCGTGAGGAAACCATAACATACCAAAAAAGGTAGCCAGCCTACTCTTAAGATGTAAAATCTGTCGCCAGATCACAATAGCAGCAATGCAAGTAGCTCTAAAATGTACTAGATGGCGTGCTAACATCCAAATCGTTAGAGTAGTTTCGGAGATACACGAAACAAATATATACCTATAAATCTTCAACTATTTTTTTAACTATTTATATGCTTATGTTTGATCACAATCAATCAATCAATAACCCAGGATATTATAAACTCGAGCGAATAAACATATGCCTAAAGCAACTCTGTTTGTTTGTTACCTTTTCACGCCTAAACCGCTGAACCGATCGCGATGAAATTTGACACGCAGATAGCCTATGATATAGATAAAGAAGGTCATAGACTATTTATCCCGGGAACTTGAGTGCGTGGAGGACAGATATACATCAATAAGAAAGGTCCACAAAAAAAGAAGCCTTTCTGAGTTTCTTGCCAGAGGTGTATTCTCCCTCTTATAGTGAAAGCCGCAACGTACACGCCCTCCCGTATACTCCGTATCCTTAGACCAAGGCAAGCCCTCAGCGAGCCGGATGACCCCATAACATTAGCTCAGATGGAAGCTGACGAAGCCCGTAAAAGTACACAACACACTACACAAAACCGATTACGCTACCGTCCTCGACGGCGAGGACCGCCGCGACGTCCCACTCAGTCTCGTCCCGTTCAAGCGGCCCGAGCTGCCTACAGTAATCCGACCGCCCCCAATTAGTCGTAACTCGTACAAAGTCCTCCCCTTCCCCCGGTAACGCACTGAGCCGAGGTTCGTACCCCACTCGGGGGTGCCCTCAGGCGTGGTTACCTAAATGTAACCCGGCTGAGAGCTCTCTGCGCTCGCCGATTGTCCGGTAAGGTTGGAGCAGCCATCAGAGGCAACCAACTTTAGTCCTTTGAAAAAAAAAAAAATCTATTGTAATAATTGTAACTATCGACATTCATAAGTGCCTTATCAGGGCCTAAACTGAATAAATGAGGTTTGAATTGTTGGCCACCAGGTCGGCTCTCGGCCATATCAGCGATCAGTCTGCTGGGGCGGTACTGTTCGGTACTTCCACACGATCAGTTCACCTTAATCTCGCCCTTGTGGATACAGGAGAAATTGGTCGATTCCAAAATGGTACCCAAGCGCCTTGTGTCAGTCATCCTACCTATCGCTTGCCCCGTCAAGGATGAGATCTTGGTATGTTGCTGTATGTTTTTTGTTATAAGATTGTAGTGTGTCTATCTGTGGCATCATATCTCCTGAACGGTTGAATGATGTCTTAATCGAGAGTGTACTAACCTTTGTTTCAAGAAAATTTGCTCCGGCGTTTTCTTTAAGTTTTTATTTGTAGTTATTATTTTATTTATTTTTATTTTAACATCAAAGGAAAACTATGTACATAAATTAAATTACTTAAAAACAACAGAAGGCTAATTATAAGTTTTCACAGATATTTTAAATTACATAAATTTACAAACACAGCAGAAAGACGAGCTCTAAGTAAAATAAATAGATTTAGAATAAGAAAAACGAACTATGAAACTAACACTTAAAAACAATTGCATAAGCAAAATATTTTGCATTCAAAATTCGCTTTATTTGAGATTGAGAGGTGTTAAATAAATTCAATTCAATTTCTTTTGCGACCATGTTGTAACATCTGCATGCCCTAATTAAATAACTATTTTGCCTATAATTACTACGCGCAAATGGAACATACAGGCCACTATATTGCCACGAATAAAAAATACGGCATCCGTTTAATTTAAATTAGTACCTGTCCTAGTTCCCTCTGCCTTATAAAGGGTTAAATAGTATGTTTCGGAGGATAAGATTTTTTGTAATCGGTTTCGTAGACCAAATACACTTCTCATCTAAAAAATCGAAATACCTTGCAAGTTTATGTTTTATAAGGATCATCAGAAAAATATGTATATTTAGGAATATATGTCCATAAAAACGGAAGTGTTTCGATTTTTCAATAAGTCGGCTTAAAATGTAAATGGTACATACAGGGTTTGCCGATGGCGAGCACAAAGTCGGCGAAGCGTTCCGCGGCGTTGAACGCCTGCATCCGGCTGCATCTCGCCGGGGAACTAGATCCAGTCACCTTGCTGCCTAAACCTTACACGTAACTATTTCTTACTAATATTACAAATGCGAAAGTTTGTGAGTATGGATGGATGTTTGTTACTCTTTTACGCAAAAACTACTGAACGGATTTGGATGAAGTTTCGGACACAGATAGTTTATAACCTGCATTAACACATAGGATACTTTTTATCCCTGGAAAACATAAGATCCCTCGGGAACGCGGGTGAAACCGCGGGGCGGAAGCTAGTACTTTATTATATTACTGGCGCCCCGCTTTTCCAGTGATCTTATGTTTAGGCAAATAGGTAAAAAGTAACCTAAATGTTATTCCAGGTTATGATCTACCTGCGAACCAAATTTTATCACAATGTGTATATGCATGATTTTTACTCGACCTACGGACGTGATATATCCTATCTTCTCTTATTTTATTTTTTTTTTCAATAGAGTTGTTAACTTTGACTCGGAAGAGGTGAAGGGGTGCTTCCCAAACTGGCCTAGCGATGGTGAACGTGAAGTCGAAGGAGTTCCAAAAACTGGGGGTAAAAAGAGAATGAGGAAACACGACATAGTGGTGAGTCATTATATAAGAACCTTAAAAAGTAGATTATTTAAACTAATTTTAATCAAGTCTCTTTTATTAATATCATTGAAAAAGGTGTTTTTTTTTGTCAGAAGGTTGACATGCGGACAGGTGGTCCACCTGTTGGTAAGTGGTTACCGTCGCCTATCGCCATTTGCAATACCAGAGGTATTAGTAATGTGTTGCCGACCTGTTACAATGCGACGAAGGCACCTGGCTCTCAAGTGCAAGTGCCGGAACACACCGGTAGATCGACTTGACAACAAAATATTTAAAGCTGACAAATTAAAGAAAGAAACAAAAATATTAAAACACCTTAATCAGTCTATGCTCATTAGAAAGTATTAAAATGAGCGTGACTTGGACCCTTGAAGAGGTGTTACTGTTGATAATATAAAAAAATTACGAGATTTCAACGAAAAATTTGCCACCGGCATGATAAAATTCAAATCATAAATAAATATAGAAGCGCGGTGAACAGCTAGTTTCACTTGATAACCTTTAATAGCTCAAGTCGGTTCTATTATTATTATTTTTTATAACCTGGGACATTCTTCACACACGGTTATCTGATCCCAAACTAAGCAGAGCTTGTACTATGGACAACCAGATAACTGATTTACTACTTTTTTTTTTGTAAATACATACTTATATAGATAATTACACCCAGACACAGGACAAACAGACATGTTCATGTACATAAATGTTTGTCCTGGATGGAAATCGAACCCATGATCAGCGGCTTGATAGGTGGTGTCTTAACCAACTGCGCCAACTGGCTTGTCAAAATTATGTTTTTATGTTTCTTCAGGCACGTTTGCTTATGAACCGATTTTAATAATTCTTTTTGCGTTGAGATCAGTATAGCTCCAAAGTCGACCCATATTAATTTTAATATGAAGGTTTTACTTTGTTTCAAGTTGATTACATGTTTCAGTTTCCATCGTTCCTCAAAGGCAAGTCGATTAACCAGCCATTTTACCTGCACGTTATAAAACTGAAGGCGAAATTCGCGCGGCCTACAGAGTCCAGGGAGAAAGTGCTGTACGACTTCTTCGAAAGGGATGAGTGTTTTGGCATACTGACGCACAATCGGCTACCTAGTTTATGTAGCTTCCCAATGTTCGTGAAGGCGGGCGAGGTTGAGACGTCGTTGGAAGTCAATTATGCAGTTATCCAGCTAGATAGGAAGCTGTTTAACTTGGTGAAACAGTACGTTTTATTACAAATGTTTTTTTTGCATGTGTTTGTCCAAAATGTCACCGTGGTCAGTGATGATTTGGCCTATGCCCCGCCACTACTACATATAGTAAACAAACCGCCATGGCGTCCCATAATGCATGTTATTATAACACTATTATGTAAAGACTATTTTTTTGGTATAATGGCATCCTACGGCCATTCAAAGTGGTGTGAGTTTCAAAAAACTTTGTTTCTGCTAGTGCTGCACTCTGGTGCCAAAACGTTGCAGTAATACTTCCTATTGAAAACTTTTAGGTTCCACCTGTTTATTTTCGACCAAGTGTTAGCAGTGGCGAAAAAGTTCTTGATATTCGACGGCGAAGAGAACTGCATGTATGTGGTGCCTATTAACGGTGGCGACAACGGATTTGACATCGATTGGGACACCATGATGGAACACAAGACTATACGGCCGGTCGCTGTTCCCAGTAATAAGGTATTTTTTTTAATGTTTTTTATGCCATAAGGTTTGTTAGCAGACAGGCCAAAGATAATATGTAGATATGGCGAAACATTTTTTTTTTTACTTTACTTATAACTAGTTGTTCCCCGCGGTTTCACTCGCGTTCCCAGGATAAAAAGTAGCCTATAACCTTCGGGGATAAAGTAGTTTCCTATTAGTGAAAGAATTTTTCAAATCGGTTCAATACCTTCGGAGCCTATTCAATGCAAATAACCAAACAAACTATCAAAACTTTCCTATTTATAATATTAGTATAGATAAAGCTGAAGAATTAGTTTGAACGCGCTACTTTCTGGATCTACCAGTTGGATTTTAAACATTATTTCACTAATAGGAAGCTACATTATCCCCAAAGCTTATAGGCTACTTTTTATCCCGGAAACGCGAGTAAAACCGCGGGGAACAGCTAGCCTCAATATACTTGTATTTTGTCTAGGAGAGGGAATCCATCAAAGTAACAAAGGAGAGCTACAAGGACTGCGTTGTCTCGCCCTGGTACCGAGGGTTGCTGCTGCCTGATAGGTATGTATTATTAATGTTTTTATCTTCTATATACAGGTTGGAATTTTGTAATGCCACCTGGAGGGGAAGTACTCTTAATACTTTAGATAGAAAATTTTACTCAAAGGAAACATTCCTTTATTTTTGAAAAGAAAAAAAACGGCATTAAAGATTTTTAAAAATTCGCTTGCCGCACACGGTAATCGAACCGACTAAAATCTGTAAAAGTTGCACCGTGTACTTCTATTGCATTGATTGTTAGGGTCAATGAAATCTTAAATTATTAATTCAATCGGTCAAGTTAAAGCACTTTTACTCAAAGATCTATCTGTGTACTTATGTTATTCATTAATTATTATCATTGACGTCATTTATCCATCGAAATGACGAATTACTATTTAGATAAGACGATTGCAATTTGCACGTGTTTGTAATGCAGACTCCTTTCTTAGATGTGACATAACTGCGTGTATGACGTAGTTTAAATATGGAATGTTACATTTACATTGAAGGTAACTAGAAATGAATTCGTTAGAAGAATAAATTTGTGTATCCAAGAAAATGGAGCCCATTTCGAGCAATTAATTAGTTAGTTTAAATTTTTGTACATAATTAAATTAATTTAAAATTTCATTGTTTTCATGTAATTCAATTTATGAAGTTTGTTAAAGAGATTTCATCCTTATTGACCCTAACAATCAATGCAATAAAAGTACACGGTGCAACTTTTACAGATTTTAGTCGGTTCGATTACCGTGTGCGGCAAGCGAATTTTTAAAAATCTTTAATGCCGTTTTTTTTCTTTTCAAAAATAAAGGAATGTTTCCTTTGAGTAAAATTTTCTATCTAAAGTATTAAGAGTACTTCCCCTCCAGGTGGCATTACAAAATTCCACCCTGTATATAAAAGAGTAGCGGTTTTTTGGGTAAACATCCCCCTGCCCACACCGCTGAACCGATTAATGTGAAATTTGGCATGTGCGTAGATTTTGTCACGTAGACCCCATTTAAGAAGCGATTTTTCGAAATTCCTTTCCGCAGCGGTGGAAACGGGCCTTTTGTGCGATTTTAAGAATCTTAATATCTTCGGAACCTTAGGGTCAAGAAGTCTGAAATTTTTAATGTAGCTTTTTCAGTAAAAAGTATTAGATATGGGTGCGAGCGTTTCTCAAACTTTTGTCTATGGGAGGAAAATTTAAAAAAATAAGGGATTTGCTTTGTTTCCGTTAAACCTTGATAAAGTTGTGAGTTTGAATGCTACAAACTCAAAATGTATAGTGTAGGTAGTTTAATAATACAGCTAAAATGTATTTTCGGCGTTTCTCAAACTTTTTTTCTTCGAGGAAGATATTACCGATGGAAATTATGCATTTTTCAAACTCTTATATGTCTGCAACGGCTGAAGATAGGCAAATGAAATTTCGTATACGCGTTATGCTATACAAATACTACAAATTTCAACTTGGTGTTTGTCAAAGTTTTGCCCATAGACAAAGTAAAAATGTCGAAAATTTACTTTTAGCATCCTGTTTTTCTCAGTTAATATTCATAGCAGAAGTTTGATTTTTGGAATATAAGCTTTCTACAGCATTTGTTTCGAATTGTACTGTCAAATTTCTTAAACTTTTCATGCGGCATAAAGTTATGAAGGGTGAAATATCAAATGTTTGCACTTTAATATTTTTGTAATGGCTCAAGCTAGGGACCTTAAACTTGGAATATAAACTATTCAATACAATTGAAACAATATTCAAACCAGTGTTTCTCAAATTTTTCATAGTTGTCAATTTTATGACACCTTAAATTATTTTCTATCAACCTGTATAACGGAAGTACTATACAACTGAGAAGCATGATTTTTTGGAAATAAGCTACCCATAGCAAGCACTATAAGAATTCTAAAGCATTTTGCAATACTATATAGCAATCAAATGTTATAGATATCCTCTATATCTAATGGAAAATTTTATTTTTGACTTTTAATATTTTTCCAATTACTTAAGCTAGGGTTCCAAAATTTTAAATGTAGACCATGTAACATAAGTGTAACAACATAGAAATCAAAATTATTCTAAATTTTAGTCATAGATATTTATATGATTTTTTAAAAAAGTTTATTGGACTGTATAAAGCTACTCTATTCATATAAGTACCATATTTTATGAATTTAAGCTATAATATAGCAAGCATTGTTTATAGCAAACTAAGAACCCTTCCACTCACAGTATTGTTCAACTTTCATGCCAAAATAAAGTAACAAAGCTTTAAATTTTCTTCAATATCTCAAACAAGTGATATAAAATTATAATACTTACCTAGCATTTAGTTTATATAAAATAACTAGCTGTTCCCCGCGGTTTCGTTCGCGGGTTTATAAGTAGCTTATAACCTTCGGGGATAATGTAGCTTCCCATTAGTGAAACAATTTTTCGAATCGGACCAATAACTCCGGAGATTAGCGCGTTCAAACAAACTCTTCAGCTTTATTATTACTACCTATAGATAGATTGACTGTGTCGTATTGCATCGTTCTCCGGGCTATTCTTCCTTTTTAGGGATCCGTACCCAAAGGGTAAAACGGGACCCTATTACTAAGACTCCGCTGTCTGTCTGTCTGTCCGTCTATCACCAGGCTGTATCTCATTAAGTTTTCACCCAAGAATTTAAAAAAAAACAAATTTAGTAAAAATAAACTCAAAACCAATTTTGAAATAATTAGGATCTTCTGAAGTAGTATTTGTTTCTATGAAATCCGTATATAATATCTACAACAATTATTCAACTTAAAAATATTCAACGCTAAAGCAATTATCATCAAACAAATTACGTATAGGACTTCATGTCGGTGAAGTCGTGCATAGTTCGGTTCTTTTCGGTATTGCTCGGGTTACATCGGGCGCCGCGTTGCATGCATCGCCCGTGCTATACAAAAATAAATAAATATCCTGGGACATTCTTCACATATTTTTTTTCAGGTTTTCAATTGCAAAAATATTTTTCCAAATCCGACAGGTAGATCCAAAGATTAGCGCGTTCATACAAACAAACAAAAACTCTTCAGTTTCATTATAGTTTAGATAGATAGAGATTATTATTAGTATAGATAAATTATAGATAGGTTTATGTTGGCAGTTCTTGACAATTTTGCATCAATCTGTATTGTATCATTGAGACAATCATTTAAGAAGCTGTCCTTAGTTTCTCACAAGTTCTGGGATAAAAATACCTACCTTCTTATCTCACGGGTCTACCTCTCTGCCAATTTTCATTACACACTGCTTGAACGTTTAGAAAGAAAGAAAAAAGATCTATCTCCTGCATTGCATGCCATTCGAAACTTATAAAAAAAAATATCAAACATAAAAATTCAATATACCTACAAAAATAAAAAAATAATAAGAAGGCTGTATGGCTCTGAAGCTTTGACTGTTTTTTTTATCGTAACAAAAACTTATGTTTTGACAAGTATTTAGACGTGAAAACTGAACTCCTCATGCATAATATATTTATGTAGCATTCAATCGTCACAGAACTATACCTGTCCCTGGATATTAAATAGCCTAAAACCTTCATCTAGGAACCTGAACCTAAGAGGATAGCTATCTTTGAAAAGCGCTTCATAATCTGTACTGTGGTTCTCAAGGTATGAGAATACTAACGGACAAATTGACCTACATATTATTTGGTTGGTTAAATTTAGTATGGGGTTTTCATGAACTCTAATGCGGGTGAAACCGCTGGGCGAAAGCTAGTTTAAATATAAAACCTATTTTTCCCCTAAAGTGTGGAATTTCCAAAAAATCCCTTATATACATTATTTAGCTTAATAAATAACGGTTATCTGATCCCAAACTATGCAGAGCTTGTACTATCGACAACCAGATAACTGATATACTACTTAAACTACTTTTTTTTGTATATACTTACATATATATATATATATATATATAAGTACACCCAGACACAGGACAAGCAGACTCTCTCCATCTTTCCGCTATCGAATCTTTTTGATCTGTCCTCCGACTGCTATTTAAAATAGCCTTTAGAAAGCTCGTCGGGAACGGCATCGAAATTGGAAGCTTTTCGTTTCCGATGTCGAATCCGAGTGTTTTAAAATAGCCCTGCTGACGCGATAGCCCTCATTGATTTTTAGTTTTTTTTTCACAGGTACATAGTAACTAATGTGTTGGAGTACAAGACGCCTTATTCCCTATTCGAGGACGCGTCGTACGATACGTTCAGCGATTACTACTCTGCTAAATACAATTTGACGATACTGGGGCCGCAGGATCAGTCGTTACTTGAGGTGAGTGAGTGAGAGGGTTGGATCCTTTATATTACTAATCCATTCTAAGGGTACATATTTTTAAGGCGATGATAGCTTAGTGTTAGTCAATCAAAATCAAAACTCATTGAGTTTAGGCCCTAATAAGGCACTTATGAATGTCAACAGTTACAATTTTTAGACTCTACTACTGCAGTGTGAGGTCGCGGGTTTGAATCCTACAATGAGCTTGAGCTTTCGGTGAAGGAAAACATCGTGAGGAAACCATAGCATGGTGGTAGGGTACTTTGTAGTATCCGCCTGGCTGGCTACCACCCTCAAGTTGAAAATCCAAGCACCATCCGGCGTGTTCCGACAGCTGCACTTGAGAGCCAGTTCCAATACTTTAAATTTATTGTCTTTGAAGGAGGTTCTAGTCTATTTTTAAAAGTAGATTATTTCCATATTGTACAATAAGGTTAGAAACATAACGAGTGGCATGAACTGCTTGCTACCGCGGGCGGCGACGATAAAGGAGTTGACAGACAAACAGCTGAAGCTGGTGTGCGCCGCTCAGGGCGACGACAAATCCAAGAATTTCGACGAGATATTCATACCGGAGTTCTGCATCAAGTATGAGTTCCCCGGAGTCTTGTGGTACAAGGCTATGATACTGCCTGGGATTTTGCACAGGTGAGTCTGTTTCTTGAGACCCAGTTCCCTTGTGTGATTAACAATTCAATGATTCTAAACGTGTTTTGTAATAGGAATATGAATTAATTTTTTAAATCGCATTTCTTATAAAATTTGAAAATACCGTAAAAAAGATGTCAAAAAGTAAAATTAAAATCGGCCAAGACACACGGAAGATATATATTCCTTATTGTTGAGTTTATTGCCGGATGGCTCTTCTCGGTAAATGCAATACCAACCGGTATTAGATAAAAATATAAATCATTTATTGCTACAACTTGCAATGATATAAATAAATAAACATAACAATAAACATACATATAATTATTCCAGCAAAGGGACCAAGACTCGGGTTTATGCTGGAGACAAATCAAAGATCAGGAGTGGGGGCTTGTGACGTTATCTCTCTGTAAAAAGCGTACTAAGACGTGACGTTATGCGAAATTTTAACGCACTGTATCTTCGTTACTTTTGTTTTTGGAACCAAAGAAAAAATATGCGTCCAATATTTTTTGGTAATCTAACTGACGGACTAATTATATTTTTTTAGTCATCATCTCTTGTTTTTCGTGGCTTGTACCCGACCACCCGGCATGAACTTGATAATGTATATTACCTATATTATGTAGGTTTTTATAGATATATAAATAAATAAATATCCTCGGACATTGTTCACACACGGTTATCTGATCCCAAACTAAGCAGAGCTTGTACTATGGAAATCAGATAACTGATATACTACATATACTACTTTTTTTTTTTTTACATACTTATATAGATAATTACACCCAGACTCAGGACAAACAGACATGTACATGCACACAAATGTTTGTCCTGGATGGGAATCGAACCCATGACCAGCGGCGTGATAGGTGGTGTCTTAACCAACTGCGCCAACTGGCTTGTTATCATGGACATCAATTATAAAGTTTTTTTCAGAATAAACATGTTACTGGGTGCTCAGGAGCTTTTGATGGTTATTGCAAAAGATACGAAGTATGGAAAACCAATGTTATCTAAAAGTGAGTACTAAAACACTAATCTATATATATAAAAGGAAAGCGTGACTGACTGATCTATCAACGCACAGCTCAAACCACTGAATGGATCGGGCTGTAAGGCATATATAGGCATCCGCTAAAAAAGGATTATTGAAAATTCACACAAACCCTTCAAGGGTAAGAAAAATTTAAAGTCTGAGGGCTCCAGAATCATGAGTTGAATCCATGGTATTAGTTGTCCCCACAAGGTGGACCGACGATCTTGTGAGGGTCGCGGGAAACCGCTGGATGCGGGTAGGGGCCTTTGTCCAGCAGTGGACGTTTTTCTAGACTAGGTGGAGCGATGATCTTCGCAAGGCGGCTGGAAAGAGCTGGACGAGAGTAGCCGAGGATCGTGCTCAGTGGCGTGCAATTGGAGAGGCCTATGTCCAGCAGTGGACTAATATAGGCTGATGATGATGATGATGATGGACGTTTTTCGGCTGTTATGATGATGATGATGATATCAGTTTTCTGTACGCCGTCCCTTATAGGTATATTATATTTCAGCGGAAGAATGGGAGCCTATAAAAGTAGACAAGAAACAGATAATTAAAACAATGCTGTCTCAGGTGGAGGAGCCGATGCCCATTGCTAGAATTGACAGGTAAGAACTGCCTACACTATTTACGTTGTAGCTTGGTGCTGGTGACAGTAGCCAGAGAGATTGGCAAATGAATCATATGTCATTGCAATAAGGTTCATTTGAATCTACATACACTGAATCATAATCGTTGAAAATAGAATGCAAAGACGTTCACATTCTGATAGACATCATAACTCTAGCTGATTAAAGGTGTTCAAGGGGTCTAAAAAGGCCGCTCGAGTAAAACTACTACATCCAAATCACTTTACAGCAGAACCTAATGTAGTTCTGATATTTTTTGGTGAAAATGTAACTTTTAACGTTTAATCAATTAATTACATTAGCATTGACGAATTTGAAATATGAATTGCATGTAGCAATATTGCTTGAGCGGCCGTTTTAGGCCCGCTGGGCTCCATTTTTTAATTATGCTTTATTTATTTGCATTCCTTATTTCATGTTACAATATTTTTGATGTTTTATAAATAATAAATATTGTTAATTAGAGATAATGTATTATAGAATCAACATCTCTGCACACGAAGACGCGCTGGAGAGGTCGAACGTATCGATGGCGGACAGCTTCTACCAGCTGCAGAAGAAGAAAATACAGGCCGAGTACCCCTGGGATGTATGTTAATGGCCCCGATTCTGTTTATTACAAACTAAACAAATTTAATCTCAGATAAATCAAACTTTATCTCTTTCTAATAAGAAATATAAGAAAGGGATGCAAGATATTTTAGTCCTGTCAGATTAATCCGATCACTTATTTCAACGGGAATTTAAGGGCCACCTTTATTAGTCACGCACGACTATTTACCCATATTACAACGAAATGGACTAAACTGACAGTTTTGTTGTCATATGGCTTTTGTTTATAACAAGTAGTTTCCGTTACGCTTTTATTATTTTTAAATGTTATTTAAATTTCAACCTTGACAGGGAAATATAAGAATTATAATATTAACGTTTGACTTTAAGTCAATAAGGACAAGATTCGCCTGCAAAAGAGTTGCTTTTCACGACATTCCTAGATTTTCCTTTTTTTTTTATTTGTCAGCGACGCCTGACTGGATAATAATATAAATATTGTTTGTATAGCCCGTGTTTGTTTCTTTTGACATATGTAGGAGAAAATGGAGCCGATCGACATAGAACGTAACCTGTCGACGGTGACGGTGATGGACATAGAGTGTTACGACAAGTTCGTGTCGGCGCCGATGGCGGACACCAAGCCGCTGTCGCCGCGGCCCGCGCCCAACCTGGCCGCCGCCGCCGCCATACGACCACCGCCTAACAAGTCATTTCATATTACTATTAATTAGTATTAATTTTCCATATAACATTACTTCCCAGTAATTGATCACTATAAGCGACACTTTGATATGGAGCAATAATACAGGCTATGTTTTTTTTTTCAATGTCATTGAGTTCGATTCCCGGCAAGGAAATGTTTTTTTTTAAATTCCATGTATACAGTTTTAGTTTTTATCAAAATCAGCCATTAGACTCCTTTCAGCATTTATCGCTATTCCCTATACTTTAGGATTTGGTCTACCACGCCCACTTAAAAAATTCACTCTGTATATATTTGTTTATAACAGAGAATAAAGTTAAATTATTCTACGACAATATACTGATGATAATTTGTATCGTACTAATATTATAAACGTGAAAGTTTGTTTGTATGTATGTTTGTTGTTTCACGCAAAAACTACTGAATGGATTTGGATTAAACTTGGCACATATACAGGGTTACAGATTAAGTCGACCTAGATCCGTTAAGGGCGTGTAGTACCCATCTTTTCTGACATATTTCACTATAGAACACCCTACCCCAAAGCTAAACGTTTTCAAGAAAATCGACATTTAAATTTTTTAATAAAAATTGCCGATTTTTTGCCATTAATTACAATATTTTGAAGTTAGTGCATCTTATTATTATTGATTTTTAACATGCGAATTAAGATGCTCTATGAATTTAATAACCAAAATCCTACGTAGGTTAACTAAATACATTTTTCTGGACGATTGAAAGTTCAAAAAGTTAATAAAAAAATGAAAGTTAAATGTCGATTTTCTTGAAAACGTTTAGGTTTGGGGTAGGGTGTTCTATAGTGAAATATGTCAGAAAAGATGGGTACTACAAGCCCTTAACGGATCTAGGTCGACTTAACCTGTAATCCTGTATATATATATAGAATAACATATAGGCTACTTTTTATCCCGGGACAGCTAGTAGACACAGCGTTAAAGTGATTTTTTTCTTTTGAATTTTTGATCCCTAAATTAAAGATTGAACAGTCGTGTCGTGCCAGTAGAAAGTAGACTTTATCCTTATGGCTTCTTATACTAATATTATTGACAGACCAGTTGGCGCAGTTGGTTAAGACGCCACCTATTGCGCCGCCGGTCGTGGGTTCGATTCCCATCCAGGACTAACATTTGCGTGCATGAACATGTCTGTTTGATATTAATCTGGGTGTAATTATCTAAATAATTACAAAAAAAAATAGTATGTCCCAAAATATTATAAATGCGAATGTTTGTGAATGAGTATGTTTGTCACTTCTTCACACTCAAACGGCTGGACCAATTTTGATGAAAATTTATATGGAGGTAGCCTAACTGGATTAACACATAGGTTACTTTTTTATCCCGGGCAAACATAAGATCGCTTAGGAACGCGGATGAAACCGTGAGGCGGAAGCTAGTCAGTAAATAAATACATGTTATCTTTTCTAGATGCAACGATAAAATAAAGCTGCTACAGTTAAAGCCGACGGGCCGCGGTCCGGAGCTAAAGGACATGGTAGCCGCACTAACGACTATCAAATCCCACGATTCCTTCAACTTGGAGCGAGCAGAGACCCTCGGCGACTCGTTCCTGAAGTTCGCGGCTACTTTGTACTTGTATCACAAGTTTCCAAAACTCAACGAGGGGCAGTTGACTAATATAAAGTGCAGACTTATTAGTAATAGGTGGGTTTGAGTGATTTTGTGATTATTTTTTTTTAAGGCGATGATAGCTCTGTGGTAGTGACGTCGGATGCCGCGACGAAGGTCGTGGGTTCGAATCCTACAATGAGCTTTCGGTGAAGGAAAACATCGTGAGGAAACCATAGCACGGTGGTAGGGTACTTTGTAGTACCCGTCTGGCTGGCTACCACCCTCAAGTTGAAAATCTGTCGCCAAGCACCTACCGGTGTGTTCCGGCAATTGCACTTGAGAGCCAGTAATTGCCTTCTCGGCATTGTAACAGGTCGGCAACACATTGACAATACCTCTGGTATTTCAAATGGCGATAGGCGACGGTAACCACTTACCATCAGGTGGACCGCCTGCCTGCTTGTCAACTGTTTGACATAATTTTTTTTTTTTGTTTTCATTTAACTTCTGGTGTAAGGGCCAGTTGCTCGTACATTTTAGTTAAAGTTATGGTCAAAGTTAACTTAACTATTACCATGCTTTGACCGTAGAATCACCTTGACGATGACCGATCCCCCTCGGTCGGTTATGGTCGCGGTAAAAATTTTAGTTAAAGTGACACGAGCAACCCAGTTTGCTTTCTTTCGGCGGTTAAAGTTGGCTATAACCTAACCTAACTATAAACTTACTATGACCGCGCTTACGAGCAACCGACCTTTAGTATGTTTAGGTTGAAACTGGCAAGGCAATTTTAACCCACTTCCTGGTGTTCAATTGATCTAAAATTTACAGAGTTTAACGTGTTTTTAAGTTCAGAGGCGGGTTTATATTATGAAAAATAATCTATGTTAGTTTAACCAGTCTGGCGTCGCTGTCCGTATTTGGCCCAACAATTTTGTTGTCATATGGCTTTTGTTTATAACAAGTAGTTTCCGTTACGCTTTTATTATTTTTAAATGTTATTTAAATTTCAACCTTGACAGGAAAATATAAGAATTATAATAATAACGTTTTTAAAGTTAATAAAGAAAAGATTAGCGTGCAAAAGAATTGCTTTTTACGACTTTCTTAGATTTTCCTTCTTTTTTATATGTCAGCGCCGGCTGACTGGTTAAACTTGTTCTATGCGTTTGCGCACCGTTCATGACATTTTATTTTGATGGCACCCTAAATACACTGACTCCTAAAAAGCGGGTCGGTTATAAAAAATGCAATTACTTTTAAAATATATTTTTTTAAATTAATACAGTCTTTATTTCATAAGGCGCCAATGTTTTGGAGGTTCTTGAGGTTTGCATTTTTCATTAAATAATGAAATGATTACCACCAGGAACTTATACTACGCTGGGGAGAGAATAAACGTGGGTGGTCGCATGAAAGTGGAGCCGTTCATACCGAGGAAGGACATCCTGGTGCCAGGGTTCTTTGCGCCACGCAAAGTGAGGGAATTCATTGAAGAAAACAAGGTAAGTTCATAAACTACCGTTCTTTTATTTGTAAGGGTACATTACCTAGCTCAAAATCTGCTGTTTACAAAATAAACGAATTTAATCTCATTATACCTATTTCTTTCTAACAAAAAACATAAGTTAGGGATAAAATAAATTTTAGGTTTATTAGGACATGGAAAATAAGTAGACTTTAGTTTGGTATATAATTTCATAATTCAAAATAGTCACACAATAGTATTTCGATAAATGCAAAATGGCTGAAGATTTTCAAACTATTGTTTTAAAAATCTAAATTTAAAGTAGAACTACGGTTAAGACTTACCCTTCGGTGGAAGCGCGAAATTCAAATTTCACATTTACGACTATTTCATGAAAATGTTACTAATTACCTTGGAGGACTATGTTGATGATTTCTTTTGTTATTAATCGGTAAATATACTACCATTCTTGTCGCAAATAACATGTTGATAACTTACGACCTATTACTGAGCTGCAATTAGCAAAAAACGTAATAAAATTTGAATTTCGCGCTCAAACCGAAGCCTCCGCCTTAAGTAAGATTGCAGCAAGCCGCGGGGCCACCGCGTAATAAAATGATAATAAACTTCATTGTGTTTTTAAATTTGGTCCTATTATCTGGGTTTCTGTAATATTTAGGAACCGAGCGGGACTTCGGACGACACAATGGATGGCTTACTGGACTCATTTGATATTCGCGTGTCCCATAAATATGCCAACATTACCAAAAATGGAAGCCCAATTCAATTAAGTTGACAGCTTAAAAGCAGCCCCGCAGAACACTACTTTGACAGCTTAAAATTTAAGTAAAAAAAAAGTACAAATATTAATATTACATACAACAATTAATTATTTTCAGGATCATTTCGCTTGTATTTAACGTAAAACAAATTTAAATTGAAAACAACTCCTAAACGAAAGGATGGGTTTTTTCTTCTTGTTCTAACTATAGTTTCAATTGCAAGGGGCGCTGTACATTTTAGTTTCATGATTTGGGCACTAGAGGCGCTGTTGATCAGAGTGAAATATACAAATTCTACCTGACTAAGATTTTGTAACTCATATACCATTCCATAACCATAAAATCGCATTCCAAATATATAAACTGTACTGTCATGGCCTGACAGACATCCCACAGCCTAAATCGGAGTACCCAAGTGGTAAACTTTCTACCTCCAAGGGGGTAAAATAGGTGATCGCGGATAAATGCATATATTTCGTTTATAAATTAACACCAGATTGCTTCCAAAAACAGCGGCATATCAGCTACACTCCTATTTCTTTTGATTCCTCTCGTGAAACTTCAAAAACTCAACAGTTGCTTCCATCACATCTTCAGCAAACACTTGTGGTGTGTGCATGGCAGCAAAGTGGCCACCGAAGTCATACGTGCTAGATCTGACTAGGTTGGGGAATTTGTCGCGTAGTATCCAGTCCGGCTGGTAGATGACCTCGTATTTGAAGTTCACTGCTGCTGTCGGCACCTTTATTTGTATTCTGTAATTGTATCATCAATTTAATCAAAAAGTCTTTCTATCGTACTCTGAAGTCGATAAGATCTGAATCATCAAATCTTATGGATACGGTAGACTAGAATCCTACAACGTAGTTACTTTGCAGTACCTGGCTAGTTAAAATCTGTCAAGAATTAAGATATTATGAAGTACCCGATTACTGTGTAATGGTTGCCGCACATATAGTAAGAAAAGGCAAAAATGCTTTATACTGGTTGAATGTTTCAAATAAGCCTGGTTGACCAAATCCCAAAGTACAGGGAATATCGAAAAATGCTGAAGTGTGCCTCGTATATCAACGCATTCGATTCCCAAATTGATTGATTGAAAATTTTGAAAATCCAAGTATTTAGTTTTATCAAAATCAGCCTCGTGACTCCTTTCAGCATTTTTCGCTATTCCCTATACTTTAGGATTTGGCCTACCAAGCCCACTTGATAAATTCAGCTTGTATATACCCATGAACAATATTGACTTCAGGCCACGTCATTGGCGATGCCTCTGCGTATAATCTCATAGAAGTGACGACGCAATTGTTTGTCCACGTGATAGTGACCATGTCCAATACGTCATCGATGGGCAAGTTGTCCAAGCCCCCGTGGGGGGTGTTCAGTTGGTCTCTATTACTGCCAACTGCTATTTTCTCCATTAAGTACGCTGCTAAGCCAGCCGGTGAGTCGGTTAGGGCGACACCTGTAGAAAACCACAAATTTGTCATGGTTCCATTATATTAAGGTGATGATAGCTCATCTAGCTAGTACATGTCGTGACGAAGGTCATGGGTTCGGATCTTGAGCTTTCGGTGAAGGAAAACACCGTGAGGAAACCATAGCACGGTGGTATTGTAGACAGTACCCACCTGGCTGGCTACAATCCATCCAACGGAGCAATGCTGGAAACGTGGCGTAAATTGGTTTTGAATTTAGTATTAAAATTAACTTTATTCTGAGTACTAGATAACACGAGTACCTACTAAAATCGAAATCTCGCTTCCTTACTACGTTTCTAAACTTCTAATTGTCTCAAATCAGAAATGATGAGATCCGCCGGCGAACCAAAGTAACTGACGTAGCCCGACGAATTGTCACACTGAAGTGGCAGTGGGCATATCGTAGAACCGACGGCTGCTGTGGCAGAAGGGTTCTGGAACCGGAAGCGTGGACTGATGATCTTATGAAGGTTGCAGGAAACCACCTGATGCGGGTAGCGCAAGACCGGCCATCTTGGAGATCCTTGGGGGAGGCCTTTGTCCAGCAGTTGACGTCTTTCGGCTGATATGATGATCCGCAGTCTTACGTTTAATATAGTGAATCAAAATCTGTTTAAGTAACCCACCGATAGAATCAGGTTTCGTTGCCTGAATATGAAAGTATCCACTCTCCCTCATGATTATTGAAAATATTCTCTTCAACGGATATATCCTGTCGATATATCTGGAGTCGACGACCCAGCTTGGGAACAGGGAACCAATAAACAGCTTCACTGAGCTTATTGACATTGATGAGATTGGCATGTTTGTGTGAAACCTGAAAAATACCATCACATTATCCTCGAGGTAAACAGTACACTGGATGGACTTGAAGCTTTCTTCGTGGATTATATCGAATAGGTAGAAAATACTGCTTTTAGCAAAAGATTCGACTAATGCAGTTCCTCGAGTATATAACCGTAGGTAGCCAGCCAGGCGGGAACTATAAAGTATCCCACCGTGCTATGGTTTCTTCTTGATGTTTTCCTTCACTTAAAGCTCAAGATCATTGCAGAATTCGAACTCGTCTCGGCATTCGCTGTCACTGCCACTGAGTAGCACCACTAGATTTGCAAACAAAATTAGTATCGTACCCTAGAACCTCGTCAGGAAACAAAGCAGACATGTGTGTGGCACACTGGGAACCCCAGTCCCCAGCCTGGACATAAAACTTGTGGAATCCAAGCCTCAGCATTAAGTTGCGCATTATTATGCCGATCTGCACTGGTGTAAGGCCTGGTTTACTAGTACCCTGAAAAAAAAAACTATAATTTTTGGTGTCATACCTATATACAACAAACTTTCTTGAAACATCTTGATGTATATCTACGTTTTAAGTATAGATGAAAAAGCCAAAATAATTTTACTAAACTTATGTAGATAATTTGACCTCAAGTTAATATCTACATTATCTCAAAACTAATGGATATTAAATTTAAATTAGTTTATATCTAGATTTTTAGTTACAAATATCTTGTAACAGTTTAATTTATGACTATAATTATTTAAAAAAATATAATCTGTCTGTCTGTATGTCTGTCTGTCTGTCTGTCTTTACTTATAGATTACAGGAAAACCTATAAGAAGTCTATCTAATATCTTTAAATGAGCATTTAATGTTTATATATATATAATCTGAATCTCTGAAACGGCTCCAACGATTTTCATGAAATTTGGTATGCAGGGGGTTTCGTGGCGATAAATTGATCTTTTTAATGCTGTCAGTTTAATCCATGCTGTCGTAATGTACGGGTAAATAGTCGTGACCAATAAAGATCGCGCTTAAATTCACGTTGAAATATGTGATCGGACTGAACTGAATGGACTAAAATATCTTGCATCCCTTTCTTATATTTACTATTAGAAAGAGATATAGTGAGATTAAATTTATTTAGTTCGTAAACAACAGAATCGGCACCATTGTCATATATTTCTTTGACCCTGACATGGATGTATTAAGTAGTTAAGGCCCTTTTAAGGAGCAAATTAGAAATAAAGTTTTGCAAACTGTACCGTATCGCATATCAATCGAAAAAGGCTTACTGTGAAGGTCTAAAAAAATATTTTTTACGCGATTCTTGATTTGAAAGACTTATTTAAACTGCGTAGACTTATTAAAAAAATAAGACGTAACGATCGTAAACAACGGTGACAAAATAAGTGAAGACAAAATAGATACGAGCGCATTTGCGTATGTGTGCGAGAGAATAATATTGTAAGCTTGCTGAGACTCTCAAGTACGAGTAACATATTCATTATATTAAAAAAAAACGATGACTTGCAACCCTGATCCAATGGCGATCCTGATCGAATATTATCGTGAATAGTAATAAAATTACACAGAGAATCGGTTACTTTCTTGTCAACCGTAATCTCAAAATCCTTTTTCTTTAAACACGAATTGTTTTTGCATCTGTTTATGATGCACGACGGCATAATTTTATAGGCTACTTTTTATCCCAGGAACGCGAGTGAAACCGCGCGGAACAGCTAGTATTTTATAAAAATCTATGTTATTATATTTTGGTACTATTTATCTCACATATTTAGACTCATTCAATAGTAATAATAGATTTTTATTTTTTTTTGGGTTAAAGAGCATTTATTAATCTCACAAGAATTACAAATAAATTCACTTACGTGAGATATTACAAAAAAAAATGTATGTAAGTAATCTGATGAGCGTACAAAAATAAATCAGTAAACAATTGAATTAAGATTATTAAAAAAAAGGAAATGTGAGGTAAGATAAAAATAAATTAGTCACACCAGCTACGCGATGACTTATATAGCAACACACTAACATCGAATAGTACACGACATGCGGACAACTGGAAGTGGCCTAGTTCAGGTATGATCATATTTGTTAATTTTTATTTTATTTTATACATTTTTTATTTAATATGTGGTGTTTTAATATTTTTTTGAAGCTGTACATAGTTTCCTTTATGTCTATTGGTAGATTATTATATAACTGTGCACCCTCATATATTAAATTATTCTTACCATAGTTGATTCTTGGGTGCCGTAGATAAATGTCGTTTGCACGTCTTAGCATTCTTTTTCGAACTTGATGTTTTTTGTGAAACTTATTTGTGTTTTTATGTCTTTATTCAATATTTTACGTATAAGTATACAGGTGTAATATATATACGTTTGTTTAATATTCATAAGTTTTGTTTGTTTATATATTTTATCAGTTGGCGTTAAATAATTGTAGTGGAACAGGGCTTTTATTAATTTATTTTGTGATCTCTGTATGGTAGCGAGGTTACTTTTTGCTGTACCCCATAATTCGATGAGGTAGTCTAGGTGTGGTTTAACCAACGAGTTGTATATTAAGTACCGCACTTGTAGTGGCAAACATCTAGCAATACCACGAAGTGCTCCTGTTAGACGTACTAGTTTACTTTGAACACTTTGTATGTGTAATTGCCATGTTAAGTGGCGGTCTAGAGTAAGGCCTAAGTATGTTTCATGGTCCTTCTTGGTAATTAGTTGGCTATTTATTGATAAGGGTTGATAATTTCTAATTTTTTTGTTTTTTGCAGAGAATATGACGTAATTGGTTTTTTCCACGTTTATTGTCAAAAGATTAGATAAAAACCATTTGTTTAGTAAATTCAAGTCATTTTGAGCATTATTTATCACTGTTTCAATTGCATGACCAAAATAAAACAAGCAAGTATCATCCGAATAAAGGGTAATATCACCGGAGAGACCAATATTTTGTATACTATTTATGTAAATCAAGAATAATAAGGGACCTAATATAGATCCTTGTGGTACGCCGGTGGTTGATATTTGTGACAAGATCCGATGTAGCTGAGAGTGTATTAGATCTGGATCTAAACCCATATTGCTTTTCGTACAGAAAATTTATAGAATCTAGGTATTTATCAAGTCGCCTGTATAGTATTCTTTCAAACACCTTAGATAAAATAGGTAATACGGAAATAGGACGGTAGTTGCTTGGGTCAGTTTTGCATCCAGATTTATGGATTGGCGCAACTCTTGCAGCTTTGAGAGTATCAGGGAATATTCCGTGGTCTAGGCATTTGTTAATACATGCAGTGAGCTCATTAACTACAAAGGATTTAAGACATTTTAGGGACTTAGTGTTTATACCATCTATACCTGAACTAGTATTGACATTTAATTGATCGATAATCTTACTTACTTCGTCAATTGTAGCTAGTGAGATTTCGGAAAGCTTTTGTTTTATTTTTGTTGATGATGTAATTCCAATTAAATTGGCGTTGTTGTGATATTTTTTTGGAATTTCGGTGGCCAGGGTCGAACCAATAGTCGCGAAGAATTTGTTGAAGCAATTACATACATCTTCTGGAGATGTTAATATACCGGTTTGAGTTTGTAGTTTTGGTAATGACACTGTTTCGTTGACTTGATTGTTGGCAAGACTGTTAATCAAGCTCCACATTTTCTGAGGTTTGTTATTGCAATTAATAATTTTTTTGTAATAGAATTCTTTCTTTGTAGCTTGGATAAGTTGGGAACCCTTGTCTCTTTCCTTTTTAAAATTCTTCTCGTTGTTTGTCTCTTCTGGATTGTTTTTGTATTGCTGCCATAACATATTTCTTTTGTTAATACCAACTATGATATCCCTTTTAATCCAATCTTTTCTTGGTGGATTAAGTATTTTGGTTATTATATTTTTACATTTTGATAGGCTTGATATTAGTTTTATTTCCAAGTCTTCAAACTTACTGTGTTCATTTTTATTGTTAGATTCTTTTACTGTTTTATACAATTTTTCATAATCTATTGTTTCATATTTCCGTTTTGTCAGTCGATTTGGCTGAAATCTTTTTAGTTCCAAATAAATTTGTTTATGATCCGACATTGCAGATTCAATGATTGCTAAATGGAAGTCGTTCTCATTCAAATTAGTAGACACGTGGTCTAAAATAGTTTTAGCAGTCTCTGTTTCACGAGTACATTGTTTTTCACACACATTGTTTAAAATATTATAGCCACATTCTGTTAAAGTATCCTTGTAGGTATTTGTTTCGCGATTTGAACTCAGTAAATCTTTATGATGTCTTAATTAGTCATAATTGCATAACGAATTAAATATTAATATTAAATATTCTGGGACATTCTTCACACACGGTTATCATCCCAAACTAAGCAGAGCTTAGAAACCAGATAACTGATATCCTACATAATACTACTTTTTTTTAGTAAATACATATTTGTGACGTCATCTCTCTGTAAAAAGTAATAAAACGTGACGTCACGTGAAATTTTAACGCACTGTATCTATCTTATTTTTTTAGGAATTAAAGAAATATTTGTGTCCAATATTTTTTTGGTAATCTAACTTACGGACTAATTAGATTTTTTTTAGTCATCATTGGTCTTTAATAATTTTCATTATCATCAATTTGGAGGAGCCCACTACTAGACGGCGAACATTGCTTACAAAACATTAATTCCATAGGACTTATCCCCGTTAAAAGAACGAATACCCAACTGTACATATTGACTTTCAAAAGGCCGCAACGAAACAGTAAAGAACGTAAAAAGTTACAAACGTTATAAGTTAAGTTTTTAGGTTTCAATTTGAACAAAAAATATTGAAACTGAACGCAACAAAATTACGTGATTGCCCCCCTGAAACTGCTATTAACAGTTTATGTTTATATTTTTCCCAAATCCAGGAATGTTTACTTCAATTTTAATCAATACAATTGAAACATGATTTCGTAGGACTAATAGACGAAAGGATTCGTCAAAAAAACTGTTTAAACACTTTTTTTCTTTTGATTGTTAATTCTTACCTCTGAAAATCCGAACCCAGGCAAGTCGGCGGCTATCACCTCAAACACGAACTTATATCTTTTCTGCGGAGTGGTCAGTAATGGTATAACCTTGTCGAATTCCTTGGAGGAACTCGGCCATCCGTGCAGCATCAGGAGAGGAATCACTTGGATACCATCCACCTGCGGCCTTACCCTGATGTAGTGAATATCTAGACCTTGTATCTTAGTCTTGAAGTGAGGATACCTGTTCAGGAGATCAGCTCTTTCCTTAAACTTATATTCTTCTTGCCAGTAATTTAAAATCTTATCCAAGTACTGTGTGTTGATACCGTATTCTGATTGTATTCCTTCCAAGGGTTTTGTTAAGGGGCGTCTGTTTTTCAGTCTTTGTTTTAGATCAAGGATCATCTGTAATGTTTTGACTACTTTTTCATAATGGTTTAGCGTGGGAATTGTAGTTGTGAATTATGTATAATGGAATGTCTAGACTTGTATTATCTTAATTGTTAGATTACCATCGACGTTTCCACCATTGTTATCAAATAAAAAGCGACCTTAAACTGTCTGGCGTCGCTGCCGTATTTGGCCCAACAATTTTGTTGCCATATGGCTTTTGTTTATAACAAGTAGTTTCCGTAACGCTTTTATTATTTTTAAATGTTATTTAAATTTCAACCTTGACAGGAAAATATAAGAATTATAATAATAACGTTTTTAAAGTCAATAAGGACAAGATTCGCCTGCAAAAGAGTTGCTTTTCACGACTTTCCTAGATTTTCCTTTTTTTTTATTTGTCAGCGACGCCAGACTGGATAAGTTTCACTTATTGAGATTACTTTTTTCTTTTTTTCATACCTACATAACACCTACCTGATGTTAGATAGTCTATAGGTGTGTATAAATAGGCCGCATAAGCAATTAATTTCTCGAATTTGACAAATTGTATATAATCTATTTAGTTGTAAATTACCGACTACAAAAATCTGTTTATGATGAATCTCTATTCTTGAAGAACCCCATGCATGCATGCATAATTTATTTGTTCCATACCAACAATTAACCGGTTTTTCTATAAACTCAAAGTAAACAGTATTACCGTGTCATTGAATTCAATTTTGAAGCTTCTAATAGATTTGTCCTCGTTTTTTGGGCTGGGATCGGGACCCCACCATCTCTGTAGGTCGAATTCTGGCGGTTCAGGCGTTTTGTAATATATAAAAGTGATTGCCAATCCAGATCCTATGGCGACTACCGCAGCTATAGATGGCAGCACTTTGTACATCTGAAAATGTTACATTTTGAACAAGACAATTTTATTTTACGGGATCAGTGAAAGAATTTTCAGAATCGGACCAGGGGGCTGAAACGGCCGCTCGAGCAATATTGCTATGCAATTCGTATCAACAGATTGTAATTTGTCTAAATTGTAAATTAATTGATTAAAATTATTTGCATTTTCACCAAAACATATTTAAAAAAAACATTTGGCTCTGCTGTAAATTCGAGATATGAATTGCATAGCAATATTGCTCGAGCGGCCGTTTTAGCCCCCCAGTATTTCCGGATATTAGTACCTAACCTACTACATCGGAATTTACAAACATTACCTCTATTTATAATATTGGTGTAGATAAGTCATTGCACTTTGTAACTAGGTGAGATATTTACGTTACATTTAATTTTAATATTTATTTATTTGGATCTTCAACAATGAGTACAGTATTACAAAATTTATTAAAAAAACCTAAACCAAATTTAAGTGTCACATTACTTCTAAAGGAGCTTGACAGTGACCGATGTTTTATAGATGCGCTAATGGATATTGCACATATCCATTAGCGCATCTATAAAACATCGGAAAAACTGCAAGTGCTAAGAGATTTTTAATGGGCTAGCATAACGTCTGTCGAGTCTCTAGATAAAATTAAAATTGCTAATAGTCACTGAATTATATTCAATATTTAACTTTGAATAAAAAGCGTTAATCCTCCATAAAGACAATGAAATTAAAATGGGACCCCCTGGATCACCAAAAATAATTTGTAATTGAAATCTGTTCATAAACAAAAACATTATACGTGAACAAACATAAAAAAAACATACAACCAAATTGAGAACCGATAAACATACAACCTCCTTTTTTTAAGTCGGTTAACATAATACTTAGGTAAACACAGTGGTAACATGCGCAATATTATTTTTCATTACATAAATTATGTACTTGTAGGTACCTACTGCGGTGAAAGTTTTCTTGTTGTTATCATCATGTCGCACTTGGCACAGGTTTTGGGAGTTGCGTCACAAACAAGAAAGTTAAGGGCGACCATTCACTCGTGCAGAGTCTGGTGTTTACGATATAAACTTAAAATTAAATTTAAATTAGTCACATATTGAAAAAGAGAGGAGAAATTTAAATCTGTCAAATTTGTCTTCCTATGCTATTGTCATTTACTGTGAAATAGTCGTGACTATATAGCGAGGCCGCTGAGGCAGAAGGGTTCTCGAGTGGCGACCACGAACCGGAAGACGCAGCGTGGGCAGGCCCCTCACAAGGTGGACCAATGATCTTGTGAGGGTCGCGGGAGATCCTAGGGGGAGGCTTCTGTCCTGCAGTGGACGTCTTTTGACTGACATGATATAGAGGGGACCATGAGTGCTTAGCTTCTGGTCTAGTGGGGGGAGGAGGTCAAGAATGTCTTGTGTGTATTATGTTGAAAATCATTGTCTTTAAATTACAATAGCATAGCATAAATATAATAGCATAAAATAGATAGACTAATTTGACAGAACTAAATTTATTTTATCCCGTCCAAAATCAAATAAATACATCCAAAATCATGTAAATATAAGTGTCAGTCAGTGATTTCTAAATAAAAGATTTTTCTTAAATCACATAAATATGGTTATTTCCATGTTTCCAAAAACCAGTCACATACGACACAACCTGAACATTGCTATCGATGAAATTTAGCACGCAGATAGCCTGTAATGTGAAGAAGGACATAGTCTACTTTTTATCTCGGGAACACGGGTGAAACCGCGGCTGACAGGTAGTCTAGTATACTGGGCAAACCGCGAAAAAAAAACATTTAATAAGAAGCATACATTTTGCTTGCAATGAAAAGATGAAAGGCAATTTGTTTTCTTAAATACCAATTTAAAATGTACCTACATAGTTGAAAAAGTTAATCTACGACAGCATTTTCTTGTAATAAAAACCGTATATAATCGGACGTTTACATTGTATTCATAGATCACTGTTTATGCCAAAGAATATTTTAACTTGCAGATAAAGTCATGATAAATAATAGTTATTTACTTTAGGCACTCATAGGGCCATGGTTTCATATGAGCGTGCTTTTTTTTTTTTTGTAACGATTAAAGTTGGTAGCCTCTGATGGCTGCTCCAACCTTAGCGGACAATTGGCGAGCGCAGAGAGCTCTCAGCCGGGTAACATTTAGGTAACCACGCCTGAGGGCACCCCCGAGTGGGGTACGAACCTCGGCTCAGGGCGTTACCGGGGGAAGGGGAGGACTTTGTACGAGTTACGACTAATTGGGGGCGGTATGAGTTTGCTATTTATTTTCATTTACTTTTTAATTAATTGCGAACATGCACTTAAAATTACCTATAACTTATGTGCGAATATTATTAAAAAAAAAACTTTCTACAAAAATGTTAAATTACCACTTTTGAATTATTTACAAGAAATATACAAAATTAATAAAGTAAGTTTAAGTTTATATTGCTATCATATTTTGACTTACCATTTAAATAATCAGCAAACTCCCTATTAAAAAACACGTAATATCTGTCAGTACGTTTCACTTATCCCGCTTAAAGATAACGTGCGCAGGAGTCGGCTACAACCACCGAAATCAAAACCGTTGATCACTCAGTGCGACCGTCACAGCCGAGAGCTAAGTAACTATGACTCGTCCTCGACCTTGCTAAGGCCTGTGCATACCGCGACGCGTAGCTATGATATCTTCCGGGATATTATGTTACACGAGATAAGGGTTTTTGGTGTACAAGTAATATGAATCCTTGAAGATGGTTCCAGAGAAATGTTTAGACTGCTTGGAACATTTTTTTAGACGTTAGTTCTGTTTGTTAATAATGAGGAATACCAACAAAAAAAATCTAATTAGTCCGTCAGTTAGATTACCAAAAAATATTGGATACGGATTTTTTATTTTGATCCGAAAACAAAAAATAACGAAGATACAGTGAGTAAAAATTTTCCGGTCTGCAAAAAGTGTACTAAAAAGTAGTTGTACAATGACGTCACAAGCCCCAATCCTGCACTTTGATGGGACTTATCTTTGTAATTTCTTATGGATTTGATAAAATAAAAAATACGTATCCAATATTTTTTGATAATCTAACTGACGGACTAATTAGATTTTTTTGTTGGTATTCCTCATTGTCATTGAGTAGGTATACGTTTGGTTTTTTATTTGTGATGTAAAGGTTGCTGTATACATACATTGAATATTAATTGAACCATATATTTGTGTAAATGGAGGTAAACTAAGTTCAATATTATCAGGTAGTAAAATATTTAAACTTAAAATATGAAAACCTTACCCTCGCCATAATTTCACCCCTCGCCACTGCAGGATAGTACTTAATATATTATTTAAATTTAAAAAAAAAACATAATCAGTGGAGTAGCGCCCTTATATACTCGTAAACACTCAATCCTCTACACAGTTATAAAAATAAATATGTAGGTAATTTAAAAAAAAAACTCAGATTTAACATTCTATTCTGCCGTTAATATACCTACCGTTTATAACAAAAAATGAAATGCTTTAACGTGCATGATAATGTAACGATAATATAATATGATTAACGATAAGATTCGCGTAATCTTTGTTAATACGAAAGGCTGTCAAACATTTACGTCAATTGGCCCGTTTTGACAAGTAGTCTCTCTTCGAATATATAGTGCTGTCAAAATGGACCTAATAAATTGTCTAAGATTGTGATGCTTATGGTTGTGTTACGATTCATGCTAGATATAAATGTTCTTAATCTTGGAATATTCTTCAGAGAGACAGATAACTGATAAACTACTTTTAAAAATTCATACTTTTGTAGATAATCGCTCCGATACTGTTGTTTAAAAAGTAAACAAAAATCTCATTATTTTCTCTTTCTAGCAAAAATATAATTAAGGGATGATATAAACAGTCCTGTTTGTGATTTTAAGCGCAATCTACGGAATTGAACGCGTAAATCTCTGGAACTATCAGTCGGAGTCGAAAAATTATTTCACTAATAGGAAGCTACATTATCTGCGAAGGTTATAGGCTACTTTTTATGCCGGGACCGCGAGTGAAACCGCGGGGAACAGCTAGTAACTGATATGTTTATTTCAGATCCGTCCAACATTCCTGATCTCGATGCAGCTGTCTGAAGAGGAGGTCCTGAGCGGGAAGGTGTCGGCGAACAGCTGGAAGCAGGTGCAGCGGCGGCTGGAGGAGCGCCACGGCGTCGAGCCGGAGCCCGAGGGCGCCGCACAGAACACCATGCAGTGCTACGTCAAGAAAATCGCTGTCTCAGATAAGGTATCTTTTTAGGGTTACCTACGTACCTCAAAAGGACAAAGTCTGTCTGTCTATCCGTCCATCTACATGGTGACCCAAACACTGATGTGTACCGTAAATATTTTTTTTAATTTAAGTTTCGCAAACTATATCGTGTGAGATATTAAATGAAAGTGGTGAAGTCGATTGTAATTTTTAACTGTCGAAGTTCACAAGTGCACGTTTAGGACATTTAGTTTTCTCGGGATAAAAATAGTCATATATTTTATTCCTATGTTTTATCCTACTAGTATTATAAATCCGTGAGTTTGTGAGTATGGATGTATGGATGAATGTTTGTTACTCTTTCACGTAAAAACTATTGAACGAATTTGGATGAAACTTGGCACTTAGATAGATCATCACCCTGGATTAACATATAGGCTACTTTTTATCCCGGGAATTCATAAGATACCTCGGGAAAGCGGGGCGGAAGCTAGTGATCTTGTGTCTAGTTTCATCTAAACGCGTTAAGCTGTTTGATTCAGTCTAAATACCCCAACTCAGGATTCTGCTGAAATGAAAACTGTGTAGGCATGCATACATTTTATTTCAAGGCTGTTCAGTGCAGTTGGTTATTTTTAAACGAGGTCACTTTCATTTAAAACATTGAATGCAATTCTTATCTGTGTCAGACACACTTGAACTTTTCACTGATGATGCACCAAATAAATATTTATTTATTTATTTAAAATAGGTACATCAACAGCACATGCATAAAAAAATATATAAAATAAAATATAATATCGATGTACTGATGGAATCGATTCTTGTTTTTTTTTTCTGTTGTCCAGTCTGGCGTCGCTGTCCGTATTTTCCCCAACAATTTTGTTGTCATATGGCTTTTATTTATAACAAGTAGTTTCCGTTACGCTTTTATTATTTTTAAATGTTATTTAAATTTCAACCTTGACAGGAAAATATAAGAATTATAATAATAACGTTTTTAAAGTCAATAAGGACAAGATTCGCCTGCAAAAGAGTTGCTTTTCACGACTTTCTTAGATTTTCCTTTTTTTTTTTTTATTTGTCAGCGCCGCCTGACTGGTTATGTTTCTGTATTCGACAGTCCGTGGCAGATTGCGTGGAGGCCCTGGTCGGCACATACTTGTTCAGCGGCGGCATACTGGGGGCCGTCAAATTTCTGGAATGGATGAGGATTCTGCCACCACAAGTAAGCACATTCATTTTATTTTACTTATATTCCTCTTAAGGTGAAACCTTCGGTTGGAGCGCGAAATTCAAATTTTATCACGTTTTCTGCTAATTGCAGCTCAGTTATAGGTCGTAAGTTATCAACATGTTATTTGCGGCAAGAATTTTAGCCATTTATTCTTGTACTTTCACAAAAATTATCACTTCACTAACATGTAATCTTAAATAACGATAAATTAAGCCGGATAAAACAAAGATTACACAGTTGCGTACAGGTCGAGAGCTTACGATAGGCTGACTGGCACAAAAGTACGCCTACCCACATTAACACTTTTAAAAGACTACGTCACCGTCAGTGTTGCCACTACATATTTCACCCAATCCAATCCTACCATGATAATGATATTAGTCAACCGAGTCGGACTAACAATCAAAACTTCCTGATATTAATAACAAAAGAAATCATCAACATATTCCTCCAAGGTATATTAGTAACATTTTCAAAATCAAAACTCATTTATTCAGTTTAGGCCCTAATAAGGCACTTATGAATGTCAAAAGTTACAGTTTTACAATAGACTCTACTACCGGTTCGGAATACACTTTCATGAAATAGTCGTATATGTCAGTAATATACCTTGGAGGAATGTGTTGATTTCTTTTGTTATTATTTATCGGGAAGTTTTGATTGTTAGTCCGACCCGGTTGACTAATATATTCTATTCTAATATTCTATTCTAATATCATTATCGTGGTAGGATTGGATTGGGTGAAATATGTAGTGGCAACACTGACGGTGACATAGTCTTTCAAAAGTGTTAATGTGGGTAGGCGTACTTTTGTGCCAGTCAGCCTATCGTCAGCTTGCGACCTGTACGCATCTCAGTTGTAATCTTTGTTTCATCCGTTTTAATTTATCGTAATTTAAGATTACATGTTAGTGAAGTGATAATTTTTGTAAAAGTAAATGGATAAAATTCTGCTTACGTAATGCTTGAAGTGAAATAATGCGTGAAATAGCTAGCAGTGGCGAGGGTAATCCGTTCAATTTATTAATTTTATAATTACATTGTATTTAACTTCGATCAATAGATTTCGGGTCGGCGTAAAAAACAGCTCACTTGAGAAGTGAGCTCTTATTTTGTTTAGTTCGAATGATCGTAAGTATCTAAAAGGTAAGCCGATGGGAATCTGCTTGTATGAACCCTTCGTCACTGATAGCTAGTAAATAGATTGATTTGCTAAGCAAATTTTACTAATTTAATTTTCAGGACAATTTTGCGAAAATATTGAACAAGCCGCGGCCAGAGTCCACTCTCCAATCTGAAAACAGGCCGGCAATGAAAGATATAGATTTCTTGCTAAACAACTGCCGCATTGATGTGGAGGAAATCCTGGGATATAAATTCAAAGATCCCTTACTTTTGTTAGAGGTAAGATTTTTAAACCATTTATACAACAGAGAAAATAAACATATTTTTTTAATTAGGTGTGCAATCAGGCTGTGTGTAGCTAGGTGGCCAGCTTAGTGTACGCTGTGTCGAAGACACAACACTGAGGCTGAGATCTATGTACATAATCGGTATTTAAAATGCAATTTTCTAATATTGCACTTAAGACTGCGCCGAGCGAAAATGTCAAAACATGCACTCCCGGTTTAGTTGATAAAATAAATAAAAATAACATAAACCATCACTGAGAATATCTTTACA
This sequence comes from Tethea ocularis, assembly GCA_963555595.1. Lineage (NCBI taxonomy): Eukaryota > Metazoa > Arthropoda > Insecta > Lepidoptera > Drepanidae > Tethea > Tethea ocularis. The sequence continues at coordinate 1,051,106 of OY741968.1, forward strand.
ATTTCTCCGTGATAAAATATTAAAATAAGTAATTATTAATATTACAAAAATTACGTAAAGTTAATGGAAAATGGCAAAAACATAGGTTGCCGTTAAGAATTTCATATGATAACAGTAGAACTCAAGCCTAATTTTAATTTAAACACAAAATTTAATATGTATATTTAGTTTGTCCGTCTTACATTTTTTATTTATTGTCAGACAACTATATAACACTTGTATCATTAAACGCCTTAAATTTTTCATAAATTTTTACTTTGGCGGCCGCGCATCGGTTTAAATACGCGTGCCGCGGGCTCGGGAATTCAGTCGTGCCCAAGTGTCTGGAGCGAGCTCACGTCGCTTTGCAGCGCGACCCACCTTCACGCATACGACCGCGCCGTTTCGTCAACGCCGTGATAAAACGAGGTAAGTATTGTTTTTGAAATTTTTAATTTGTTACTTAAGAATAATGCGCTACTAACAAAATTGACAATAATCAGAATAAATAAATATTACTATCTTTTTATCATTGGAGATGTTTGAAAATACTTATTTGTTTCAGATAATAATGGGAAAACGAAAAGAAAAATATTATAAAGTAATCAACAAATCCTAATTCAAGAAATAAAATATTAATAATAAGTAAATCGTTTAGTTAATTTAAAGTTAATCATTTATTTGAAATAATAAAAAGTCGGCTAAGTGCGAGTCGAACTCGCGCACGAATGTTTCCGTACTATGTTTCCACAGTTTAGTGCAGCGCAATAAAACGTTACGAGAAAAACGTTGAACGCCAAAAATCGAGGTGGTGAGGGTGGTACTTTTCCTTATTATCTATAATAACTACATATCACTAACATACATATTACAAAACAAATCCCCTTGCCTCGTTTGTCTGTATATCCGTCTGTTCGCGATAAACTCGAATACTGAACTGAATGGATTTTGATGCGGTTTTCACTTAAGGCATTTTGGGCTTTTATATTTTATCCTGATAAGCTTGATGCAAAGAATAAATCTGGTTACAAAAAATTATGTATAATAGTAATTCTGTTACTAATTAGACCAAATCTTGTTGTGCACGAATATAGTTCTATTACATACAAGTATCCTTTTACTAACAGCTTAACTACTGTGACACTAACATAAATGTAAATTTCTGTTTTAGGATGAAAAATCAACATAATGAAAAGGTAAGTCTTTTGTATTCTTATGAATGAATTTCATTTATATAAATAATCAAATTATTTTAATTATAACTGTAATATATAATAATACACATAGGTACATTATAGTGTAATAAATTTTAATAAATATGGCTTTTTTGTTTGTAGGAATCATTAGAAAATACATCTGACACTGAACTAATCATAGAAGAAGAAAATAAACAGCAAGAGAACATTTTAATAACTGGAAAAAGAATTATAGATTTGGCGTACATTTACCAACGGTTACAAGAAATTTCTAATCATAACTCAGCATTTGGCTGTACTCTGAGTTGTTTAAAACTTACCAAAGAATTTAAAAAAGGATTTCTTTCAAAATTTTATTTTACCTGTCAAATGTGCCGTATGAATTTCACTATAAAAAAATCGGACAAATGAGAGTTAAATTCGCGTGGAGAGGGTTCCGTACATGTTTAACTAAGTTCCATAAATATTTTTAAACCTGACCCAAATTGATGGTGATAAAAAGTTTATATTTTTTTGGAAATCGTCTTTTCTAAAAATGAAACCTAGCTACATCGATTTATCGCCCTCGAAACCCCCTGCATACCAAATTTCATGAAAATCTTTGGAGCCGTTTCCGAGATTCAGATTATATATATATATATATATATATATATATATCCATGAATTGCAGGTTTAAAGGTATTAGATAGACTTCTCATAGGTTTTCCTGTAATCTTTAGGTAAAGAACTATTATCTGATTTTTTTTCAAAATGTTTGGCCCAGTAGTTTCGGAAATAAGGGGGGGGGGAAGGGTAAATTTTTGCCTATTTTCTTAAATAACTTCAAAACTATTTATATTAAAATTCTAAAAAAAAATATATTTGACATCCTGATAAAAAGCCCTTTCATTTGATATGTTACACAACATTGTCTGCAAAACTTTTTTTTAAATTTTCTATTTTACCCCCCAAAATTAGCCTCCATGTTTGAAATTCATTTATTTACGTAACACGTCCATATTTGGGTCATCGACTTACATATGTGTACCTACTTTCAACTCAATCCAGTTCAATATTTTCGGACAGACAGACAGACCTATAAGGGTTCCGTTTTTTTTTCGGAACCCTAAAAATTGTCCAGATTCTAATAACTCGATGGACCTCGACTTGAATGATAATATAGTGAGCAGTTTTATGTCTATCGGTGCAGGATTTTCCGGATTAGAGCTGGTTTCAGCCAATCTCAACATACCATGTATGTCTGATAAATAGGGTAGTTGAGACTGTCAAAAATAAATGACCTAACACTTAACAATGCATAAAACATCTAAAAACACGTGGAAATATCAAATATGTTGTATATTTAATGCTTTTTATGATTTTTAATTACCAGTGGAACCGTAGAGTAGTACTAAGAGTAGATGATTTGATGCTGTGAAACTATGACGTCATAATGTAATATTTCATACAAAATTCCTTATAAACTATCGTTTTGACATTTATTAAAATAAAAAGTAGCTGATTTGATGTGTCAGTCAACTACCCTATTATATGCGAAGTGCCATACAAAGGTTTGCCAACTATGGGAACTAGCTAAAGAACAAAGTATGGCAGATGCAGCCAAAGAAGAATATGATTTAGCTATTATGAATCGAGAGGTGAACTCGAATGGCAAAAAAAATCATTCGTTCAATAAATATTATGATAAAAAATGCGTGTTTAAATCATTATCACCATATAAATGTATCATGTAATTGACTATAGAAAATGAGTTTCTTTCGGCGTTTCTTCTCAGCAGTGAGTGGTCGTTCCGAAGTGCTAGTAGTATTTAGCTTCGAGACAATACAATTCTGTTGATTTGTTAATTTTTGGACGTGAAGAAGACCCTGTTAAGGCCAATTTTCAATAAGCGATTTTTTATAGTCTACCAATCACACTTATACAAGCACTAAGTTTGATACTTACAAATAGGTAAAATAACACAAACTATTATTAATACGGTATTGATAAATAAATACGTTTTCAATATCGAAAGTTAAATTTTCATTAATATTTTTTTAGGTAAAACACAAAATATGTTATATTAGTAAGTCATGAAATTAGAAATATTACAATTATTGTAGTATTGTTTTCGTTTTCACAATTTTTTTTTAAAATTGAGTTATTTCGTTTCCTATCCGCCGTTCAAGCTAGGCAAACGCACACAGCCACACAGGACCCGCTATTCTGCCGTTCACGAGTGTGCGTGAACGGCAACTAAATACCTAATCGTAGTTCATAAGTGCCTTATTAGGGCCTAAACTGAATAAATGAGTTTTTGATTTTGATTTTTTTGAAAAAATCGCCGCCGGCGTCGTGCGCTCGGTGCAGTCTTAATCGATGACTTACCAAAAACTTAACTACAAATTAAAACACAAATATTTACTTTATTACGTAGGTTTATACCGCGCTATATACCTCAGCCTGATTTTCAGCTGACTCCCGACAGATTTTTACTGTTTTAAGGCGGTGATAGCAGTGCTAGTGACGTCAATCGAGGGAAATTTCAACTGAATTTTTCGGTGAAGGAAAACATCATGAGGTGACCATAGCACGATGGTATGGGGCTTCGTAGTACTCGCCTGGTTGGCTGCTAATATGGACGTTGGGGTACTTTGTAGTACCCGTCTGACTGGCTGCCACCCTCAAGTTGAAAATCTGCGTTCCGTGTGTGTTCCGACAATTGCACTTGAGAGCCAGTCGCCTTCTTGGCATTGTAACAGGTCGGCAACACATTGTCGATACCTCTGGTATTGCATAATGGCGATAGGTGGTAGTAACTACTTACCATCAGGTAGACCGCCTGTCTGCTTGTCAACCTTCTGACTTAAAAAAAATATTTTGAAAATCTATTGCCTGCCAAATACCTACCGGGTTTTTATCCTATGGTTATTTTCGAGCCAGTTGCCTACTAGGCTATCGGCCACATCATCACTGACCACGGTGAGATTGTGATCAAACACAGGGCTATAAGAAGTAAAAAATAACAAATACTATATACTAGATTCTTAAGTTTTTTTATAATTTCCCAGGCGTTATCGCACGCGTCTTACATCAAGAACAGAGTGACTCGCTCGTACGAGCGGCTGGAGTTCCTCGGGGACGCCATCTTGGATTTCCTGATAACCTCCAACATCTACGAGAACTGCCACGACATCAAGCCGGGCGAGATGACCGACCTCAGGTCCGCGCTTGTCAATAACGTCACGTTCGCTGCCTACGTCGTCAAGCTGGGGCTCCACAAGTATGTATCACTTTTTGGAAATACATAAAAAAAACAGGAATTTTAACATTTGACAATAGGCTAGTTGACAGTGTCAAAAATAAATTACCAAACACTAACCAATGCATAAAATATGTAAAAGCACGTGGAAACATCGAAATATGTTGTACATTTAATGCTTTTTATCTACTCTCATATCGTAATGTGCTAATTATGAAATCAAAAACAGTACTTTAATGACCCACTTTATGCACACCCGTGTATAATGAAATTAAAAAAATATATTATAGTACAGTTTTGTTCCCAAGTTAATGCAATAAAATAACTGTTTTTCTATTAAAGTACACTTTGGACCTAAACAATTAAGAATCAATCAGTATCAATTAAATTTTAGATGCAAATTTACTTTGTGGTTACATTTGTGAACTTTGGACTTGAATTTTAGAGGTAAGAATTTTTGGGAGTTGGCAACACAGATTTGATTTATTGTGTTTGTTTATTTTTTTGCCTACATACCTATATCATTTTAGCCATAAATGACACAAAAATAGCGGTTTTTTTTGTTTTTGGAAAGGATTAATGTTGCAACCTTCCCGGACAATCCGGCGAGCAGAGGGCTCAAAATACTACCTTTAAATTACATTATTAGATGATTTTAGATAATATTACTTTATGATACTGTTGCATAATAGGGGTTATTAAATACGAGTGTGAGTTTAAAAGTTGCATAATAGGGGTTATTAAAAACTCGTGTGATACTATTAAGAACCTCGCCTACGGCTCGGTACTTAATAGTATCACACGAGTTTTTAATACCTAATTATGTGCAGTATCATACAGTACTTTATCTAAACTCATATAAATAATGTAATTTAAAAAAATTGAATTTCTACCAACTTTGCAAAAAAAAAAAAAAGCTGTTTTTGTGATATTTTTGGTCAAAATGATATATGTAGGCAAAAACAATAAAATAAACAGACACAATAATCATATACCTAATCAAATCCGCGTTGCCAACTCCCAAAAATTCTAACCTCTAAATTTCAAGTCAAAAAATTTGTCACATTGTCATCGTCAAATTGAATTGATACCGATTGATTATACTATTGATAGGTCCAAAGTGTACTTTAATAGAAAAAAAATTATTTTATAGCATTATCTTGGGAACACAACTGTACTATAATGAATCATTATACACGGGTGTGCCTAAAGTGGGTCATTAAAGTACTGATTTTGATTTCATAATAAGAACATTACGATATGAGATAAAATACTGTATGATACTGCATATAATTAGGTATTAAAAATTCGTGTGATACTATTAAGAACCTCGCCTACGGCTCGGTACTTAAACTCACACTCGTATTTTAATAACCCCTATTATATTTTGCAACAGTATCATAAACTACTATTATTTAAATTTTACAACTTTTGAAATATTATAATTTTTATTTTTATTTTAGGCTAGTTAAAAAAATAAAATATTTTTCTTTCTTCTTTTTATGATTTTTACACATAACTGTTTATCCTGGATGGGATCGAACCCATGAACAGCGGTGTGATAGGTGGTATCTTAACCAACTGGCTTGTATAACAGGTTCATCTGTTCGAAACTCAACCCGACTTTGGATAAGGCTATAATATCGTTCGTGGAGCACCAGGAGTTGCGGCAGCACGAGATCCTCGAGGATGTGCTGTACCTCATCGACGAGGAGGACTGCCAGGTCGCGCAGTACGTCGACGTGCCCAAGGTTACTGCTTCTTTATTTCAAGCATTTATTTACTTTTATCTGTCCCGTTGTCTGTAATGGAATTTTGCAAGTTAAATTTGACCCGCTTTCCGGTTTCCGATTGAGCTGAAATTTTGCACGAATATGCAAATCGCGTGACAATGCAATATTATGATGACGCGGATCTGATGCTGAAGGTGGCCATAGGAACTCTGTAACGAACCGACACTACCCCATCGTGTTTGGGCTCATTAAAAAAATCTTTTCTTACAACCTGTACCAACATTTTTGACAGAAACTTGTCTCATTTGCGGACACTTATTACTAGTTTCCAATCATATTTTGTTCTATATGTTCTATTGTTATTCATCGATTAAAGATCGAATCGGAAATTATGAGATCAGCAGGCGAACCGAAGTAACCGATATAGCCCGAAGAATTGCCAAACTGAAGTGGCAGTGGGCGGGGAACATCACTCGCAGAACCGACGGCCGCTGGGACCAGAAGGGTTCTCGAGTGGTGTGGGCATCCACAAGGTGGACCGACGATCGTGTGAGGGTCGCAGGAAACCGCTGGATGCGGGTAACGCAAGACCGGCCATCGTGGAGAGCCTTAGGAGAGGCCTTTGTCCAGCAGTAACGTCTATCGGCTGACATGATGTATTGTTATTTCTTATTAGAAAGAGATATAGTGAGATTAAATTTATTCAGTTTGTGATCAACAGAATCGGGGCCAATATCTACTTATGTCATTTAGTTAAAAAATAAAATAATAACCTGGGTATGTGTCCCATAAAAATATAAGTACCTGTATGACCGAGCTTTGCTCGTTTTTTTTTTAAAACTACGTATTCTAAAAATGAAACCTAGCTAGATCGATTTATCGCCTTCGAAACCACCTGCATACTAAATTTCATGAAAATCGTTGGAGCCGTTTCAGAGATCCAGATTATATATATATAAATACAAGAATTGCTCGTTTAAAGGTATTAGATAGATATATAAATTTTATTTGAATCTCAAATAAAATAAAAATGATGTTGAACAGGTTCTCAGCGACATTTTCGAGTCTCTAGCGGGCGCCATATACCTGGACAGCTTGGGAGACCTGCAGGTGGTGTGGTCGGTCTTCTACCGCATCATGCACAAGGAGATACAGGACTTCGCCGAGAATGTACCCAAGAACCCCGTGCGGTTGCTCCATGAGGAGATACACGCTTGCCCCAAGTTTGGGTAAGATAATGAGATACTATAATAACTATATTATAAACTAGCCACCGCCCCGCAGTTTCACCCGTTTTCCCGGGATAAAATGTACCCTAAGTGTTAATCCAGGTTATAAACTATCTGTGTTTCCTAATTTAATCCAAATCCGTTCAGTAGTTTTTGCATGAAAGAGTAACAAACATACAGTCATACACAAAAACTTTCTTTATATTAGTAGGATGCGAAAGTTTGTGACGTTGTATGTATGTTTTTATTGTACTACTTTTTTTTGTAAATACATAATTATACCCAGATTATTATATTTAATTTGTAGGAAGCCAAAATTCTTCGATTTGGACGAAACGAAGATAGTGGTCGAGGTGTCTTTCACTAAGAAGGAACGCGTGTACTCGGTGCAGGGCGTCGGCACCAACAAGGCGCAGGCCAAGCGCGCCGCCGCCAAGTGCGCCCTCAAGGTACTCAAACTATAAAATCAACTACATTCATCTCATCGAAATCAACAACTACGATAACATGGCGCCCCCATCTAAAGCTCAAAATGTATTTGTGAAAGTATTTACAGACTCACAACGCATGTGAGCGTCCTGATACGGCGACATTAGTCGCTCATTATAGGGTAGTTGACTGACAAATCAGATACTTTTTAATAAATGTCAAAACGATAGTTTGGAATTTTGTATGAAATATTACACTATAACGTAATAGTTTCACAGCATCAAATGATCTACTCTTAGTGGTTCCACTGGTAATTAAAAATCATAAAAAGCATTAAATTTACAACATATTTGATATTTCCATGTGTTTTTAGATGTTTTATGCATTGGTTAGTGTTTGGTCATTTATTTATGTCAGTGGCAACTACCCTATTATTATGTATACTCTATGACAATGACACGTGTTGCGCAGTCGGCTAGTTATGATTAGTTGACCAACAAATCTGGTAATAAGTGAGATACTGAAGACGGCCTGCTGCTGGATACTTACAACTACATACAAACTCTTTCGTGAGGACGTGACTACACATATTGAAATAGTAATTTGGAGGGGCGCGCCATGTTAACATAGTTTAACATTAGAAATAACTATAAGTTTATAAAAAAATAAAATTTCAATTTACATAAATGTCAAATACTAGAAGTAAAATTATTTGTACGTAAGTCGATAAAATATACTAGTTTCTAAAGCGAGTATTGTTTAGATCTTTACATCAGGTATCTCTTTTTATAATCGTAATATATACGAGAATTAATTGAATAATTAGATTACGAATATGATTAAGTATATATGCTGCGAATAGTGGCCTCTAAGGCTATATATATTCAATACTGCCGCGATTCGATAATCAACATTATATCGATAGAAATACCGAAAATTCGGTAACTATGGAGGTCGGCATATTATTCGGCATAAGCACTATTCCCGGCATCTCTAGTATGCCAACATTAATGTACATGTGAAATCGTCTTATAAATTATGATGAATGAAACATTAAGATTCGTAGTTGTATTGAGTAAGTTCGACTTGCGTTCGTACTTGAGAGCCTGTTCTTTATGTGATTACCACCTTTGGCCACATTACTTATCATTATATGATTGTGGTGAAACACAAGCATATTGTGATAAGAAATAATTAAAATTTCACATTCCTTATTAAAAAAAAACAGTGTGTCTAATATAAATGGTTGAAAGTACCTACTACATTAGTATTGGACAATAATGAATATAAAATGATTGACAGTTCAATGATCACAAATAAATCACAAATTCAAGTTTACTTGTTAATTTTTTTTTGTGTGCCACGTCCTGGCTGGACCACCGTCACGGATTCGAATTAAGTCTATCACTGGTGCCGATTCTGTTGTTTACGGTAAACAAATTTAATCTCAATATATCTCTTTCTAATAAGAAAAAACTTGTCAAGGGACACCTGGATGGAACGAAGTACAAAAAGCCTTGTATAACTAACTGCTTCGTCGCTTAAGTAACTTAGCAGACAGACTGGCGCTAAGGCCGCCCGCTGTCTCTACGTAAAGAAATGGCCACATTACTTTTACGGTACTAAAGATATTGGAAGTTCCAAGAGGTATACATGTTAAATTTCTCAATCACACAAAAGATGTGGCCGTTTATACCGCATATTTGGACGCTCACAACCTACCACACTATATTTGTAGCACAAATCGAAAAGTTGTCCCAGATCGCTGCCCTGTGCAAACGTTCCAAGAACAAGGCTGGCAGCCACGTTGAATGGCAATGCTAATTCGTTGTCTTAAATAGACGCCAGCCCTCTTTGTTACGTGAGGCCTCAACAAGACAGTGTGAGACTTCAAATTCAAAAGTGTCTTTATTAAATGAACTCATTGCAAGGATTGTTAATCGTCAAATTTGTAAAAAAAAAACTATAGAAAATAAAATAAAATATTAAAATTAACAATATGACAATAATAATAACAAAAATTATATTAACACTAAATAGCACGTGAAGCGAACAACTCATTGAAATGAGTTCTTGTCCTCTATAAAATCAGAAACTTTATAGTACTTCATTAAACAAATGGTGAGCATCCGGCCCCCGTGATCCCAGCGTTTCAACTCCAAACGTCGCAAAATTAATGTTTCCAATACCAAGATATTCCGGGTATAAGGGACAGCCGACCGAAAACTCTGGGAAAAGGTTACACTGGGCGATTTAGACATGCACGGTATCATCGTAGATAATTAGCATGAGTGCATCTTTCTGTGGCAACACTTTTCAAGGAGTTTCTAGTTTGTGTTATCGTGTGGTGATTTGTAGTTGCATGTGGTTAAAAGTGGTAGCGTGTGGTAAGGATATTTAAATTTGTGGTAAAGATACAGTAAATTGTGGTAGCGTGTGGTAAAAATATTTTTAAATTGTGTTAGCATGTGGTGGGTTGTTGTAAGGATACCGTAAATTGTGGTAGTCAGTGGTAAGGATATTAGAATTTGTGGTAGTGTGTGGTAGGGATAGTTCTAATTGTGGTAACATAACTGGCTTGCTTTCTATGAGAGAGAGAGAGAGAGACAACTATAGCAAAAAGTGTCGTTACAACTTTTGGTATTAATTTTTTCCGTCTAGCCCCATTTCGCAACGCGCAAACTTCGTTTCAAAACTTCGTTCCAATATAAGAAAGAGATGCAGGACATTTTCCTGTCCAGTCCTGTCAGATTAGTCCGATCACTTATTTCAACGTGAATTTAAGCGCGAGTTTTATTGGTCACGACTATTTACCCGTACATTACGACGGCATGAACTAAACTGACAGCATTAAAAATGTTCTATCTCTTTTCAATAAGGTTAACATGAAAGAGAGGTGACTTGCCTAATATTAGTTAAGTTCGTAAACAACAGAATCGGCACCACTGAATTAGTAATTTGGAAAATATCAGATTTTGACCGTCTTTAGTTCAACATTGATAAGGGCTCTTAGTTGGCCTTCCCATAAAGCTATCCGGGAACTAGAACACCTGGCAAAGGTCTGTTTGTTTCTATAATTTGTCGCAAATGTTGTTGCTAAAAATATATTTAGAAAAAACTTTTGCTCTGCTGTAAATTAGAGATATGAATTGCATAGCAATAGTGCTCGAGCGGCCGTTTTAGCCCCCTGGCCTTATTAATTAAATCACCGAACTTCGCGACAGACACAGAATTTGAATCCATGTTGGTGGCCAGGCAAGAAAGTGCCACACTTTACTCATTTATGCATGTTTTCATATTGATATTTGTTTGTTGTTTTTGGTAAATAAGTTATCTGACATTAAATGTGTAGAAAATTTTGATATGGCATGTTTAACTTTAAATTGATAAAATTGTAATTTTTTTAAATTAAATAATTATTTATGTGTAATGAAATGATCTATATGCTATTGTTATAGTATGATGTATTATCTAAAATTGGTGAAACATGTGAAATAGAAATTATTATCGAATTTATAGGATGTATCAAATATTTTTGTGAAACAAAATGTATTTACTTCATATTATTACGTTCTTTAGGTACTAGATGTTTTATACGTAGAAGTATACATAGAAGGTATATATTTAATTCGCTGTATGGTAAAAACCAATTTTATGACAAAAAAAATTAGAAATGAAATATGTTAATTGATTCAAATATGTCCACATTTTTGCTGAAAAAAGTGTGGAAAAAAAACAAAGCTCTATGTTCACCGAACAAGAAAACGGTCTGATAAATAATAATCAGGCGTTTACGATGACTTTCCTACGAAAATTCATGATGAACGCCCGATTATAATTTATCGGACCGTATTCTGTGAACTTGGACCTTAATACTTAGCTGTTTCAAGAAAATCCTTTTGAAGATCACCTTTTCTAGGGGTTCTTTAAAATTTGTAAAATTGTTTGAATATTAATGTACTTCTAGTTTTATTTATATTTTTATAGAAAATTAACGTAGATAAGTCATTATTATTGAAGACTGCAATAAATAAACCTATTTTTTTTATACCGAAATGTTATTTTCTTTCCTGATGTTTCCTAGACATAAATGTGTAGGTAGGTATAATATATTTTTCTGCGATCTTCAAAATAATTGCGTAAAGATTGTTTTTTTTATCATAACGGATTTGTATGAAGTTTGACACACAACGCGTGCATAGCCGCGTGGTGGAAGCTAACAGAGACAAAACATCTCTGAATCAAATTAAAATTCTTTAAATTTACACATCAAGTGCGGGTTTTATTATAATAAAATTACAAGAAGTAGGTGTTTGGCCTCTTGTATGCGAACTTGTTGAGGCGCTTGTAGTGATGCACGCGTTTGGGCAGCGGGAATCGGATGCTGCTGTTGTGGAACTGCTTCACCTGCGGCCGGCGGCACGCGGCTGCCTTGATCACCTCCACTTTGATAATCTGAGGAACAAAAAATTAGGTTGGTAAGTACAGTCGAACTTTGATTTAGGACTAGTTAGATAGAGCAGTCTTTCTTAAAGTACAAAAGGGCCCAGAGAAAATTTCAGGCCTATGAAAAGTCATAGGCCTGAAATTTTCTCTGGGCCCTTTTGTTCTTTACAAGAAAGCAATAACGACAAAGGGAAGGGAGGGGGGATGACTCAAAAACCACGCGGGAAGCCGATGGTTCACTACTTGTACGTTGCACTGCACATAAGCCCGCACTTGCGCATTTCTAACAATTCTGTTGTTTGCAAACTAACTCATTTGAAATAAGCAATAGTAATAATTTGACAGGAATATTCTTATAATACTCTCTTGGTTCACCAGTCCTCGGTCGACGACACGAGGTGGCATCTCGACGAGTGTATCTACAGACTGCATTAAGTTTTAATTAGACAGACAGAGTGATATTAAGTTTGTAATTCTGTGTCAATATAATACCTGTATAGAGTGAGCGCGCGCCCTGTGCCTTGCGCCCATGTCGCGGTAGCACTGCGTCACGGCGCCGCCCACGCTCAAGTCGCGATACTCGCGGTACATGTTGTGCACGCCCGACCGCGACTCGTAGCGCAGCCAGATGCCGAAGTTCTTTATCTTTACCGGACTCTTCTCTGCTATTTCCTGTAACATTGAACATGGTTACTTTATTAATCAACTAGCTGTTCCGCGCGGTTTCACTCGCGTTCCCGGGTTAAAAAGTAGCCTATAACCTTCGGGGATAATGTAGCTTCCTATTAGTGAAAGATTTTTTTAAATCAGTTGAGTAGTTTCGGAACCTATTCAATGCAAACAAACAATCAAATCTTTCCTCTTTATAGTTTAGATATAATAAGATAAAAATAAGATATAAGCATAATGTTAGTGGTGCAAGTATGTTGTAGTAGACATACCCAATACCCACATTACAAGACGTTTTACATACACATAGTACTCAACTGAGGAGTTGAGGATTTACTAGAGGAATCCTCTAAATCCATTTTTTGTAAAGCTCAAGTTTAGGATCCTCGAATAAGATTTTGAGTCGAGGTAAAACATCATCAACATCAATTGAAAAAACACTTTGAATTTTGGTCTTATGGTAATTCAAAAAGTGATCAATGATTCCTGAACTTAGTGCTTTCGGCACTAGATCTGAGTACCTTGTGCATTTCTTAATATAGTAACACTCAAAATATTATTACTAGCCTAGTCCCCTAATTTCATGATATTTTAGAGCTCAAAACTAGCTTAGCTTAGTGCCCTAACTAGAGCATTTTCAAGAATCTGTAATTTATTATATTATAATCAGATAGTTTATAATATTATGCTTTAATCTTTATAACACAAATGTCTGCTGTTACTGGCATTTTAACCAAACCAATTTAATAAAGTAGCTCACCTTAATGTTGACAATTTCGCCAGTAGTCTTCTTGAACTTCTTCAACTGTCTTAGGAAGTACCAGAAACGGGATTTGGCCACAATGGGATCTGGGGAGAAGATCCTCATCTTGTATAGGGGTGGTTTGGGTTCATTTTCCGATGGCAGCTTGCGGCCAATGACCTCATACTCCTTCAACTGCAACAAGATGGGAATTTATTAATATCATATATTGCACGGTGGTAGGATATCTGGTTAGCTACCCTAAAGTTGAAACCCTGTCAAGCATCTTCCAGTGTATTCCAACAGCTGCACTTGAGAGCCAATTCCGTTTTAAGCTCCTTTCCTTTTTACAATTATAGTGCATAGAGGTAACACTGTTCCTATGGCCGTAAAGAATACGATCCAGCGGAAAGAAAAAGCGAAATTTAAAATAAAAGTGCCCCTAAGGCTACACACCAACCAAATTTAGTACTAGATTCCAAGTGCAGAAACCAGGAACACTACTACTAAATCATTAGTTTAGTTTGCCCTAAATGCTATGAGTTACACACATATTGTACTGATGATTACCTTTACAACATGTTTAAAACGTCGGGTAACTGCATCACAACATGACCTAACCTCAAAATTATTTAGTACAAAAACTTTACATGCACTGATTAAAATAACATTAGAGCATTTAGAATAACTTTAATGAGCCTCTCATGGCTACCATCATATATAAATTCGATTAGCCATATCATTTCGATTACCAAAGCGTTAAATCTTACGATACATCGGTGTGATGAGACAACGTGTACGGCATTGGCACAAGTTCATCATTTTTGCCGTTTTCGATGCACTTTTACACAATTTCCACACGCTGAATTTATTAAACAGCCTTTATGAAGGTTTTAGGCACATAATTTCACAATTTTTCACATAAATCACGAAACTTACCTCTCCTTTAGCCTTCATTTTGCGGAGTTTTTTACCTAAAAGAACTTGTCAACGGAAACGGAAAACGAACTAAAGAAAGATGGCTATTAAATTAACCTACCAGTGCTGCCAGCAGCTATTTTAATTTTCCGCTAAAATTGGAACAAAAGGGTGACAACAAAATCGGTCTAATTGCTCGCTTATAGGTTTTAGGCACATAGTTTTATAATTGATCACATAAATCACGAAACTTAATTCTCCTAGATTTCATTTTCCGGTGTTTTTTACCTAATAGAACTTTTCAACGGAAACATAAATAAAACTAACAAAAGGATGATGGCTAACCTACCAGTGCTACTAGCAACTATTTATCGCCGAGATGAGGACAAAATATAGCCAACTAAAACGGCAGCGTCTAGTGCAAGGAACATAAATACTGTAGGTCTAGCGTGGCAAAAATATACAGTCAAATGTCCGGTTGATGCAGCCATCAGAGGCTACCAATTTTAGTCCTTTAAAAAAAAAAAACTTTTTCTGTTGCATAATTCAAAACTGGGCAACATTATGTATATATTGATTTTGGGTGACTTTGACATTTCAAGAACGAATGATTTCTTTTCAATTCATTCAAAATTCATTTGTATTCATGTCACGGCGTACTTGCGTGCTCTGCTATTTAAAAATTTAAATTATATCTACTCCGCACGATTATGTGATAATCTAAGTGAACGAAATTTAACCAAGATGTTCTCGAGGAGTTTACCACGCGTGGTCAAATACGGGTTGTACGGCAGCGTTGCTATCGGTGGTACCGTGGCGGCAGTCAAACTTAGTGATGGAGATTACAATTCTCTGGCGATCGTCAGGCTATCAAGGACTGCGTATACGGCTGTGGACATCGGGAGGATGTACAAGACGAAGCTGTACAGCAAAGAGTGGGACAGAACGTCGCAGGAGTATTTAGAGGTCAGGAGCGAGGCTCATCAAATAGGGGCAGAGAAACTCCTTGAACTTTGCATGGCTAATAAAGGTGTGTACATAAAGGTTGGACAGCACGTCGGCGCGTTGGATTATCTGTTACCAATTGAATATGTTAAGACTATGCGAATATTGCATAAGAATGCTCCAAAGAATACTGTTGAGGAACTATATCAGGTTATTGAGGAAGACTTGAAGAAGGATGTAAGTGACCTTGATTTACTTTATTTTCAGGCTACTGACTGATTTAGGAAGCTAGACCCTAAAGCTATATTAATTAGGTTGTGTTTGAGATTGCAGAAAATGTTTGGAATCTTTCTTAATTTTTGACTGAATATAAAATCATTGAAAATATTAAAAAGTCAAAAATCACTGGTCAGTAAGCATTTAGCATTGTTTGTTATAAACTTTGCTCATATACATTCAATTATTGTATATTGTATAAGTATTGCATAATAATTTCCACATTATTATATTTCAGCCAAAGGAACTATTTGTTGAATTTGATCCTGAACCTCTGGGTACAGCATCGCTAGCACAAGTACATAGGGCAAAGTTAAAAGACGGCTCTGAAGTGGCAGTCAAAGTACAACACCATTTCGTCAGAAAAAATATTGACATAGACCTAAAATGGATGGAATTAATCATACTGACAATGTCGAAAGTGTTTCCGGATTTTCAAATGCAATGGTTGATTGAAGAAACTAAAAAAAACATAGCAAAAGAGTTAGATTTCTTACAAGAGGGACATAATGCCGAGAAAGTGGCTTCGTTATTTAGTCATTACAAATGGTTGAAAGTCCCGAAAATCTTTTGGGATTACAGTTCAGAGAGAGTACTTGTCATGGAGTATGTGAACGGTGGACAAGTAAATGACTTGACTTATATAGATGTAAGTAATTAATTCTATTGGATATTGTATGTTAAGTTTCCTTTCAAGGCTGATTTATGAAGCTTTGATATCAAAACTGGAGTCTCCATTTTAAATCTTTTGATCTTGATGTAGAATTATAATTACCTAATATCTATTATAATAAATAAATACATATGCCTTCCTTTTCCTTATCCATTCAGTTAAAGGCATTTAAGTGTTATGTAGTCCAATTTTTGAAGATTTTTGATTATTTAAATAAAATAACAATTTAGTCCTTAGAATTTACCAATGAAAGTTAAAGCTACCAAATAAATGACTTTAGACAACCAAGACCTAATTTCAAATTCATCATAAAAATTGATCTTCCTGTATTTCAGAAACACAAAATAAGTAAAATTGATCTATGCATGAAGCTGGGTGATCTATACTCGCACATGATCTTCATCAGTGGCTTTGTGCATAGTGATCCACATCCTGGCAACATCCTGGTGAGGAAAGACCCGGGAGACAAGGAAGTTACTGTCTTCCTACTGGATCATGGTTTGTATGCTGTAAGTTGTTCTTTTTTTAATATTTTTCATGACGGCATCACTCACGCCCTACGGGCTCTTTCTGGAGCTTTTCTTTTTTTTCTCTACTAATTTAACATTACAAATAGACGCTTCAATTTTATATATTTAATTCCAGCAACTGACAGAGAAATTCCGTTACCACTATTCCAAACTTTGGTTATCAATAATAGACCGAAATCGTGGTGAAATGAAGGTGCACGCTGAAGCACTGGGCATCCCCCAGGAGTTGTATGGTCTGTTCGCTTGTATGGTGACAGGAAGACCGTGGGATTCTATTATGAGAGGCATTAATAAGACTAAGCCAAGCGATGAGGAGGTAGGTTCATAATTTTTACTCAGGGGACACCCTGCGGTTACACCTGTGTTCTCGGCCTAGCCTGATCTGATAAAGGACATGGTCACTGCCAATAGGACTGATGACCTATTACGGCTCAATTATATGTGCACTTTTTGTCTGGTAAGGTTGCTGCAGCCATCAAAGGCTACAAACAAAAAAATTGTAAATAGCTTAACATAGTTTTTAATTTTACTACGACTAAAATCTAAATTAATTCATTAATACATACACAATTCCACCTAGATTCAGGTCAAGCAGGCAAGTTGATGCTCACAAATGTATGTCCTTGGATTTGAACCCATGATCTGATCGGTCAGGTGTCTTATCAACCACGCAAACTGCTCCGTCAAAGCACCTCTTATCTCACCAAACCATGGTTTGATTGTGACTCAACTCTATTTAGTTTAAAAAAACTGACTTTCACAGTATTTTGAAATATGTGAAAGTTTATGTACATTATGCAAGGTTTTCTATTTTCAATAGGTATTGGAAATGTAATGGTTAGCATGGTTCATAATTCAATAAATATTGTACTTTTAACCACTTGAAAATTTGTTTGAACACACAAAAAATTCTGTGTATATAACTTTGAACTTTGATTCTTCAAACAATTTTGATTTATATGTTCAAGAAGTCATGGTTTATTTTTGCAACCGATTCACTTATGTTGTTTCATAATTATTGGTGTACTGACAGAGCAATACATACCTTGAATTGTGGCCTTTAAACTCGATTTTTGTCAACAATAACCTTCTGATCACTTATTATGCCATAGTTTATTTTAATGAAATATGCAGAGATGAGAGAGTGAACATAAGTAGATAATTCTTTTTACCAAGGAAGGATAAGTAATATCGTGACAAAAATTTATACCTTTTCGATAGGTAGTCGCGTTAAAATTCGTCAGAAATTCGTAAATTCGAATTTTATTTAATGTCATGTCAAGTAGAGATGTGCCGAGTCAGACTGACTCGAGTACTGACCCGAATACCTAGCAGGTACTCATGTACTCGAGTATATAAAATATTGTATTCGGATCCACAATATATATAATTATAATGTTAAAAATTTCAATTGATAATTGTTATAGTTAATAGTTGTTAGCTTTAATATGCCATGCCATACATAATTACCGAAGGATGATTATATTATGATTAAATTACTGATTATACAATAATCTGCTGTGATTATTTACATTATACAAGCGTTCATACACGATTTGTGATGAAATATTAGAATTTGTCGTCAAAAGCAAACTACAAAGTTCGATTCAAAAAGTACTCGAGTCTACTGAATTATTCGAATACTCGTGCCAGTACTCGAATACCTGTCCGAGTCTTCAGAGTCGAATCCTTTTTTTAACGAATACCAAAATATTCGAATACCAAAAATAGCCGACTCGGCACATCACTAATGTCAAGTTGAGCACGCAATTTGTCTGCGCTGACTTTGAACTTAACAGCTTGCTGTGAATTTTACACTGCAGTTTGAAGTGAAAATCAATAATATAGTAAATTATAATTAAAATTTTAAATTGAATCTATGAACAATTCATGATTCATGTCAAATTAAATTCTAACATATAGGTCAGAATCGTAAACTGAATCCAGTTTATCAGTATCAGTCTTGGATTCATATGCCTCATACGTAATATATCATTAACGCTATTTATATTTATTCTTTCACAGAAATCAACATTCCAAAAGGAATTACCAAATATAGTGCACTATGTGACACAATGTCTTGAAAATGTGGACCGTCAAGCGTTGCTTGTGTTGAAGACGAACGACTTGATACGCAGTATTGAGTACGCGCTCGGCACTCATGAGAAAATGTGCGGATTCGCAGTCATGACCAAGTGCTGTGTACAGAGCGTTTATCAACTTGAACATACGGTAAGGGAGACTTATTACTATTTCATCTCAGTAATATTATGAACTAGCGACCGAGGTTTATCGTCAACAATAATCATCATAGTTCAGCCGATTTATACAAAGTTTATATTATTCTTAGTTTGGCATCAGATGCTTCAAAATGTTGATACATGCATTTGGTAAAACTCAGTGTAAATGTTCGCTGTGACTAGACATGACGGTGACAGAATTTACATTTAATTAATTTCTTTACATTCGACGTTGTTTGGTACTAAGTAATTTAATGGCATATGAACAAAGAAGTGATTTGATACTGGGTCTGATAAAAATAGTAGTTACAAAAAAACAGCTTGAATCCCAAGCAAGCGAAGGATTCTGTAATTGAATCCCAAGATCAGCAAGTGTTTCTATGTTAGAAACCTAAGCGTCACTTTGCTGTAAAACATTTCTCACCTCTCATTCATTTAACTAACAGTGTTATGCAATGGTGAACCATCGACGACTATTAACCATGTTATTTTTGTTCCAGAATGAAAAGTCTTTGGTGAAAAGACAGTTTCTTTCTTTGAAATACGCATGGACTATGCTAATATTGTATCTATACGGGTTTTATGTACAGTTCTTGGACAAGATCGTGTTATAATAATATTTAATGCGTATAAGCGTATAATTAAGATGGATGTTCTGTAAAACACAAATATTTGGTGTGAAGCTTTTAGGTTTAAGCTCAAAATTTTAATTACATTAATGGATTTTAGACTTTATTTGAATGTCCAAAGAGTTGTATTTCCTGTTGCTTGTTTTGGTCCTTCGAGCCAGATTTTTTGTAAAATGTTGAGTAATCGATGGTATGGGTATGTATGTAGATAGTATCAGTCAAATATAAACCTAGTCCAACCAATGAGTACCTCCGAGGCAGCACAAATATTATAATATTGTAAATACACTGTATAAAATTGTGAATATTAAATAATTCGTTATTTTTGTACTCGTATACATGTATTATGAAATAAATTGTTATTGTTGTGCTATGCTATGTAATTATGCTAAGTTATAAATTATTTATTTTTGCGATGAAACTGTTTTATTATATACTACTATTATGTATAACCTATAACCGGAAGACGCAGCGTGGGCAGGCTCCCAACAAGGTAGACGTCGCGGGTAGCGCAAGACCGGCCATCGTGGAGATCCTTAGGGAGGTCTTTGTCCAGCAGTGAACATCTTTCGGCTGACATGATGACTAATTATGTAAAACTATCCACAAAGGAAATGGCTTGCTGATTTTCTTATAGAGCCATCTTAGTTAACCGATGAGTCAATTCTAATTTGTTCTTATTAAAGCGTAACCTAAATTAAAATAAAATAAATAAATCAAACATTAACACCACAGATGTAATAATCACAAATACACAGTCAAATCACAATGTCATTTTATTCTCCAAATTTGCCAGTTTACTGCTAAGTGTTGTCAGATCATTTTGTATCTTCAACAGTATATTTATAAAGTTGTCTTTGCTCTTGTTGCTCTTCAGCCTGAATATTGAAGACCTCGAGATATGACATGTTAACTCTGACTTTTTATAATCTGTGCAAAATGTTGTATTCGATGTACCCTTGTCTGGTAGGCGTAGTTTATTCAATGCCATTGTTTCGTTTGATATACTTTGTAGAGCTGGAAGGTTAAAATAAATCTAGCAATATTATAAACTAGCTTCCTAGGATAAAATTTAGCAGTACCTAAAGATTTTCAGAATCGGATAAGTTTGTCTGTTAAGTACTTCTTCACGTTCAAACGGCTGTAAATTATGTGGAAATTTGGTATAGGTAGCTGACATCCTGGAGGCAACTTTTATCTCTCGGGAACGCGTATGAACCCGCGGGGTGGAAGCTAGTATTAGTATCGATGTAAAAGTTTGGATGTTTGTCACTGTATCACGCATAAACTACTGAATTAATTTTGATTAAACTTGGCACAGAAAATCCACTTTATCCCGGGAAATCGGGTGAAACTGTAACAGCTAAAGTATGTATAAATCTCTCTTCCAAAGCGGAAAAAATAACGAGCAAAAAATAATTTAAAACAACTTACGAGTGCGTTCAGCATATTTGTCACCGCACTTGTGTCCGTCGAATGTAGTATTAGAAGCGGTGAGGCTGCACCGGGAGTGCTCCACAACGCCGCCCATCGTAATCATGTTGTGAACAGTTGTGTCGGACGCTAATAACATTACATACCTATATCACAGATTTAGAGGCTAGAGGCCGATCACCGAGCATTGAAATATATACCTTATTTCGATTGGATAACTATTAAATTCAAATGATAAATTTTAAATCCTCTGCCGTGCCGTCCGCCACTATGCGTGCATCAAGCCTATAGCCTTAGGTACGCGAGCGGCGAGACGAAGGGGCGAAGCAGTTGCCTTCCACTTCCCCGCGCCAGTGCTGGATTTGTCAATGGGCCGATGCCCACTCGATTTGTTAAAAAGGGGGCGGCTGGTATTACACAGGCCTAGGACGGCTATGACTGCAAATCCGCTACGCCCTGCGCATAGGTACTATCGACAAAGTTGAAGCATGATCACCTTAAGGGTGTATTTTGTGTGCAGTGAACAGCCGCTACCTGTGTCTCACACAATATATCCAGACAATACGCTTGTCATAAAATAGTAGATTGTCATTGTCAGTAAATTGTCTAGACAAAAGATTTTACAAGATGCCGTTTTATTGTCAACAATGGACAGGGCGAACTATGATTACTGGCTGCAAGCGAAAAGGTCTCAAAATTGATCATGCTTCAACTTTGTTGATGGTACCTAAGGCGAGCTCCGCTCCGCTCGCGGTGAACAGCCAGCCTAATACAATGTACCCTATACCCACTGAGGTATATTTCTGCGTATAGAGAAGCTATCCTAAGCAGAGGTCATGCTCCATTTTGTTAATACTCCCTGCAGCGCTGAAACAATAATTAGTCATCTAACCCGACAATTTAAACACGTAGGCACTAGAACGCTTTTAAGGTGTAGTTCTTTCGCGATCTAAAAGTCGGGAGGGCCGTGATTTTCATGGTGCTTACTAATTGAAGTGCGGCCAGATGGCTGCACA
The DNA here is from genome assembly GCA_963555595.1 of Tethea ocularis. Lineage (NCBI taxonomy): Eukaryota > Metazoa > Arthropoda > Insecta > Lepidoptera > Drepanidae > Tethea > Tethea ocularis. The sequence goes on from OY741968.1 coordinate 1,073,431, forward strand.
TGAACGGGACATAGTGGTTATGTGTCTGACTTCTTCTCTATACGTAGTAATATACCTGTGCCTATATCACCGTGCCATGGTTTACTTCACCGAATCCTCAAGCTGATTGTAGGATTCTAACCTGTAACCTACATAAGGGCTACCATCAAAATAAATAAATTACAAATCTTACATTGCATCTGTTTCCCAGGCAGCCATACCTCCAAGACATAGGGATGCTGAGGATCATTGCCATTGCGCAGCTGGGTTAAAGGTATTTCCACATCACCCGCTGATTTGAGTATGATGACTTCTTCGCAGTAGTCTGGCAGGTCCAGTAGGTGCCACACTTTCTGACGCAGCATTGATATCGACGCTGATGGGCGCACTGCTATGTAGTGGAGTTTCTCGTCAGCAACTGGAGAGTTGCTTTAGATTTACGGAACTGAAGCGATTTTTTTACACAGTGTGTACACGAACGTCACAGCCAGACCATGAATGCATTACATGTAAACGGACAGTCAATCTGTATAGATGAACTTGATTACAAAGTTATAAGGCAGATTTTTATATCTGTCTGGCTATAGTCACCTGCACCGAGCTACAACGTAAATAGTGTAAGCAGAAATGTACCCACTTTATTTTTTTATACGCAGATTATATTATACCCTCGCGTATATTCTCTTGGATTCTCGTAGTTACGTATCTAATTTGTACGTTATTCTATGGCAATAGAGTTTAAAAAGCAATTAATATAGCGAGTTTTCTACGTATAGGCCTGTTTGACCACAATCTCACCGTGGTCAATAATGCGGCCGAACTTGTTAAACACACCTAGAAGGAGCTGGCTCTCAAGCGAAGTACGCTATTTTGTGCTTAATAGACTTGCGTTACAGTTGACATCGCTTCGCTCGCTATTAGTCAGACGGCTAGGAGCAACGCACTCCGCACATTCTCTTAAACGGGACAAGGTTGTCCGGACTCGTAATGTTACCTATAATTGCAATAAATTACCAACTATATCGATGTAATTACACTTAGCGCGAGCGTGCGAAACGAACGGCAACCTACTGCTATTTTCCTCTCGATAGGTATATAATAACAATAAATGCCGATTGTAAATTTTTCACAAATCTTCTTGAGGTTTTTCTTTAGTCTAACTCAATTTTATACAATATGCACGTATGTACATACCTAGGTTTTTGTGGTTACCTAATCATTACATAGTATAAAAAGAAGTCGCTTCCGCTGTCTGTTCGCTTAGATCTTTTAAACTACTCAACGGATTTTAATGCAGTTTTCAGCAATAGATAAGAGTGATTCAAGCGGAAGGTTTATATGTATAATACATGAATATACAGAACAGCCGAGAAAGCCGTGCGAAGCCGGGGCGGGTCACAAGTTAAAAATAAATACTAAAAAAATAAATTATAGTACCTACTAGACGATATTACTTCGATTCGATAGACTGTAGGTACCTTGAGGTACTTCCGTACCATTGACTTCCATACACATATAAGGTACCAGTGGCGAAGGGTCCATACAAGCCGATTCCCATCGGCTTACCTTTTAGGAATCCTAGTCCCACTTTTTCATCATTTCAAAGCCACTTTTATCATGCTTAAAATACAGTGTTTTTTCAACGGCTTACCCTCGCCACAATTTCACCCTTCGCCACTGTAAGGTACAATTCTAATTGAACTTATATTCAACGATTCTCGTAAAACACGCTCGCGTCAACCCTAAACTTTCGACAGCGCAAACTAAGCGTGTTTGGGGGCAGCGTTCCGCTCCGCCTGCTTCCCCGCAAGAGCCCCGCCGTTACTCTGGGCAAGTACATACGTTTCACCACTGCAGAGAATAGTAACACTGTGTGCATGCCAGGCGAGCGTATCTAAACTGTGACCCCCGTGTACTAATGGTAGATTAGCAAGCAAAGTGTAGGTATTTATGTATGTTTATACTTACATCCCAAATCGTATCTTCGAACGATGACAAAAGTGATGTTTTCTTTCATAAACAATTTTATCGGTGCTTTCAAAAGTTTAGTCAAAGACATGATCACATCGTGTTATGTAGCCTTAAATTTACTCAATTCCACAGATTTGTTAAAGATAAAAAAGCATAATCCGTTTTTTTGTTACCAAAATGTATTTTAGAATTTGACAGAATTGATTTGACAGACAAGTGACATACCCAGTCTCCTCAAAGCAGAGACCAACTCAGCAAAGCTTTACTCGTTTTAATTTGAGCATGTCCTAGTAAATATTTTGTACAGCCTAGTAAGAAATACATTCGAAAACGAAACTAAGGGCGCGTCCACTTTAGGCTCACAGTTAGCGGCAGACTATCCGCTGACTGACTCTGAGCGGCGGCGCCGGCGTATCGGTCGCTAACTCAATGTATCCCGCGTATCGTTCGCTGTTAATCAGCCGCTCACTGAATGAGCCGGCAAGCGAAATATCTTGGGGCTTGGGTTATTTTTTTCAAACACTGTCAGTGCCATGGGCTGATTTTTATCCCACAAATGCGGGTGAGACTTCGAAAAACAGCTAGTACGTAAAAAAATAAAACCGCTATTAATAAATACAACCTCTGTAATACTTATACAATAAACACTTCATTAAATAAACATTTGCTGTTATATGAAAATAGAAACGTTCATTTTAATTTTACAGCTTGAAGAGCGAATATTAATTGCTGTGATTTAATGAATTCCCATTTATTCCATAGAAAATGGTACATTATACCGTAAGTTAATTCTACGTGACAGTTATCTGAAACAAAAAAAAAAATATAATAATTTAAAACGCGGGGAACAGCTAGTTTAAAAATAAAATTACTCACTCTTTTCCAACATAAACGTCAATTCATTAGGAGTTATAAATTTCTCGTACTGATGTGTCCCTCTGGGCAATAAACGTAGGATATTCTCAGCGACGAATATACCTAGTACATGCGATATTCTAGTCCTATTAGGTGTGGTAAAGAATATCCTGCCACCAGGCTTGAGTGCGCGTACGCACGACTGAACGAATAACTCCTTATTGTTAACATGTTCGATCACTTCTGACGCCACTACACCGTCATACTGCTCTGTGTATTTCTCTGCATGCTCCTGAAAGTTTTTTTTTTAAAACAACGTCGGCAAATAAACAATATTCGATGATGAGGATCCGGGTAGCGCAAGACCGGCCACCGTGGAGATGCTTGGGGGAGGCCTTTGTCCAGCAGTGAACGTCTTTCGGCTGACATGATGATGATGAATCAATATTCGGCCCACCTGCCGGACTATCGCATATTACGACGAAGACCATTTTGTGGCCGTGGCCGTGGCCACATGTGGATGATTTTCAATAATGGTGAAAGTTAAGATTACTACCAGAGATACGGGGTTGAGTCCCTGGTATGCATTGCAAGCGTCTATAGACTATTGTAACAGCTTACCATCAGGTGCTTGTTTGCTACTTTAGGAGAAAAAAAATACAAAGAATAGGGTCGGCAACGCGTGACGGTAACCGCTTACCATCAGTCAGGCGAAAGCCATAAATATTTAAATACAACTCCACATACCTCAATCGTAGTGTAATAGTATTCAGGTCTGTTATTCTCCAATTTAGGATCAACGTTTTTGTGTTCATTTGCTAATTGGATCAGTTCTTTGCTTGCATCTATTCCTGTCACTTTAGCCCCAAGTCTTGCCAGACCCTAGAATTAAAACGTTGTTAACTACATGATAATATACAAAAAAGCCACGAAGGTCACAATCTTCCTAGGACGTATATTAAGGACGCGTCCTCATTAGGCTCACGGTTAGCGGCAGACTATCCGCTGACTGACTCTGAGCAGCGGCGCCGGCGTATCTGTCGCTAACTGAATGAGTCGGCAGGCGAAACGCCGCAACCTGCGTACATTACGCGCGCTATGGACATTCCATATAAAAATTATAGAGGCAACAAGTCTGCCGCAAACTGTGAGCCTAATGAGGACGCGCCCTTATTGGTTTAGGTCCTCACTGTAGTTAAAGAAACTTTTCACAAAAAATAAAACCGCCTTCAAAAACACTAAAAAGCATAAAATAACCATGTCACTCTGCCAGTTTTTGCCTTGATAAATCAGTCAGTCAGTCAGGAGAAGTAATTATATTTAAAAAAACATTTTTAAAATTTACTAGATCGACTCCAAAAAATTACAGAACATAAACCTTACCTCAGAAAGAATACCACCTCCACAACCAACATCTAGAATCTTCTGATCTTTAAGTGGATTAGCAGTTCTCTCCTCTGGCGAACATTGAACAAGGCCATCTCTGACAAAGGGCACCCTGGAAGGGGAGGTGACCATAAAAATGTCTAACGCAGTATATTATCACTCTGTGGTAAACTAATGCGGCATTACATGGGGCAATAGAAGAGATTTTTGCAGGGTTGGCAACGCGAGAGTTATAACCCTGATGTTGCAAGTGTTTATAGGCTACGGTAACCGCTTACCATTAGGCGGGTTTTATTATTTAGGTACTAACAGTACGTGAGTCACTTTGGTGTAATCAGTTTCAATAAATTTGAAAATAAAGCAACCGATAAAACAGTATAATTTTACAAGATCCTTTTGCAATGAAGCACTGTTTTACATATGCAATCATCAAAACAGAAAACAAAGAAACCGCTCTATTTAACCGGTTTCAATGAAAATCTGAGGTAGAAGGGTTCTCGAGTAGTCCACGAACCGGAAGACGTAGGTAGGTCCCCCAGAAAGTGGACCAACGATCTTGTGAGGGTCGCGGGAAACCGCTGGATGCGGGTAGCGCAAGACCGGCCATCGTGGAGATCCTTGGGCGAGGCCTCTGTCCAGCAGTGGACGTCTTTCAGCTGATATGATGATGATGACATACCTAATCATATTCATAGAATGTAGTGCCTTTACGGGTCCATTAACATCCCACCATTCCCTCATTTGTTTCGAGAAGAAATTGACATCGGCCGCATCTATGGTAGTTTGAGATTCGACAGTTTTCTTTGCGGTCGACGCTTGCGTTTCCATATTTGACGTGCCTTGTCTGTAATTATTTTAAGGTGTATAGCATTGTGGCGTCGAATGCCGGGACGAAGGTTGCGTGGTTGTTTGAGGAAAACATCGTGAGGAAACTATATACCTACTAGGTATATTATACTGACGACCCAGTTTGTAAAAAGGCGAATCTGGCACGCATACCTATATTGACCACTGAGGTATAATACAACGTATAGAGAAGACGCCACACATAATCACTATGTTCCGTTCAAGTGCAGCCATCCAACGCTATGCGCCATAAAACTCATAGCGCTTACGACTTCTTCGTCGCGAAAAAACTACACCTTAAAAGCGTTCTAGCGTTACGTGTTTAAGGGTATACCTTCGGTTGGAGCGCGAAATTCAAATTTTATCAAGTTTTCGGCTAATTGCAGGTCGTAAGTTATCAACATGTTATTTGCGAGAAGAATGGTAGTATATTTACTGATTAATACTGACATATACGACTATTTCATTAAAATGTTACTAATATACCTTGGAGGAATATGTTGATGATTTCTTTTGTTATTAATCAGTAAATATACTACCATTCTTGTCTTACGACCTATAACTGAGCTGCAATTTGCAAAAAACCTGATAAAATTTGAATTTCGCGCTCCAACCGAAGGTATACCCTTAAACTTTTTGGTTAGACGAATAATTATTGTTTCAGCGCTGCAGCGAATATTAACAAAATGGCGCATGATCTATGTTTAGGATAGCTTCTCTATACGTAGTAATATACCTGTGATATTGACTGACTGTTCACACTACCGACGACAACTAGTTATGATGTGCAGAAACAAGAATTAACAAAGAAAAATCTCGCTCAGCGACGCTCGTTCGGTAGGTACCTACAGCAATTGAATATTAAGTAAGTACCTAGTATAAATAGCAGACTAGTTCTAAAAGCCCATGTTGCGTTGCGTTATAGTAGGTCAGGGCCGTAACTAGGGAGGGGGGCGTTATGGGGCCAATGTCCTACCTCAAGAAATACCATTCACTATGACAATACATCAGTAAACTGATAATATACTTCATACTTTAATATAATTGAAAAAGAATCCTTAATCCTTGATCATTGGTGAATAAACAAATGTTTAAATCATCCCTAATAAATTCACTAGATCAGATTAAGTAAAATATTTACTATGTACCACTAGGGTGATAGGGCACCCTATGCCCTATCTTAAATTCAACTCTGGCTACGGCCCTGTACCTATTTCTGGTTACACATTTGAATGTAAAACTCACTCAGTATAACTAAACTGAATCAAATAACTATTATAATAGAGAATTCTTTTTTTTTTTTTTTTTGAAAGGACTAAAGTTGGTAGCCTCTGATGGCTGCTCCAACCTTACCGGACAATCGGCGAGCGCAGAGGTAACATTTAGGTAACCACGCCTGAGGGCACCCCCGAGTGGGGTACGAACCTCGGCTCAGGGCGTTACCGGGGGAAGGGGAGGACTTTGTACGAGTTACGACTAATTGGGGGCGGTCGGATTACTAATGGCAGCTCGGGCCGCTTGAACGGGGACGAGACTGAGTGGGACGTCGCGGCGGTATAGAGAATTCACTAACAATATTTAATTTACTTACATATCTTAATACTTTAAAAGGCAAAGGATTGCACTTTGGACAAAAGGCAAAACAATAATGCACACAATTGATTATTTTTATCAATTAATTATTTTTAATAAATTATCTATATGTTAGGTACATAATTAATCAAAAGTTTATCAAATCAAATAGATAATAGTTATTATCATATTTTTTTTTGCAACTCACAATACCACTTTAATTTCATTGCAATTTTTGCAAACCATAGACAAACCTTAGAATTATACAATGAGGTTTATTCTTTGACTTTCCTAAAAGTCAAAAGGTATTTGACAAATTTGTTAAGGCTGTAGAGAGTACATATAATTATCTGTATGATTTAATTGTCAAAGGAGACTCGTCACAGCCTATAAAAAATGTACCAAGACCCAGGGTAAAATAAAGGTATCTCAAAAAGTATACTGGTGAATATTTAAAGTGGGTCTGGCAGGCTAATTCCTAAAGAATAGCGAAAAATGCTGATATAACTTACATATTCCTTGTGAACATCAGATTTTTTAAATTGTTACAGGTTGAACGTGTGTTTTTAAATATTATTGACATTTTAAATTTGCAATAGGTAGGTACTTAAATCAAAAATTTAATTTTGTTCGCTGAAAATCAAATCATAATAAACACTTAATCACAAACCACAAACACGAAAACAGAACCAAATAACCATAATGCATTTTTGGCAGAAAATATATTAATGTTTCAATGTAAGTACTCTACTGTTTAAAAATATAATCTTGTGCTTAATATTTTTAAGACAAATTTCTAAGACATTGGAAATGGAATGTCGAATTAATTGGTGCAGATTTTTTTTTTTCTGCACCAATAATTATTGTTCTGACACGGTTTTATTGACATAAAAAATGATAGAATATTTATAGGTGTTCTATTTACATAAATAAACTTCTGATCCCTAAAAAATATAATTTTGTACTAAATATACCTGTGGAATTTACTCTAAACTACACGCCTTAAATCTTAAATAGTTAAACCAAAAGAAGTATTAATTTTCACTCCACAATCAATTGACTATATTTGAAATGTTGCAGAAATGAACATCGAATCGGTTTAGGTTCTGATTTCGATATTTATGCAATTGGTAAAAGGAAAACATGAAAGAGTTAACAATTAATTTACTTTTGAGCGTACTCCAATTTTTCTGATCGTGTACGTGCAGTAAATCACTTGAAAGAAATGGAAATAATTATATTTTTGTTCATATTTTTATGCAAAGCCGATTATTTTTCTACTGAGTGACCGTGCGTGAATGACAGCGACACTGACCAGTGTTGCCAGGGCCCTTGAGTCATATGTTACGTTTCGTTTCCTGAAATGTAACATTTTTACTGCAAAAGTTACATTATTGTATTTTTTTTAATTTACGTGTTTTTGGGGTCGGACGTCGGACGCACTTTTCTCACAGTTTACGACAACAAACAATAACGCAACGAAACAAAACAAATCACAATCAGGTATTTCTGTAGCTACGAACGAAACTGCGAACGGCGGCAACTCGGCAAGTAGGAAACGTGCTCAAGCAAAATCAAATATCCAGAATACGTTTCATTTTGTCGTTGCGCTTTCCATTCAGAGCCATCTCTGAGTGTGTTAAGGAGTGAATAAAGTGAGTTTTAGGTGCGTTCAATTTGGATGCGTTGAATGAAATACGTTCGTAAACTGTTTGCAATAAAAACCTAGTATTACGCAATACAAATCTCGTTGATCTCAAAAGTTTGACGAAAATTGCCTTAAATATAAAAATTACTTACATGTTACGCGAGGGGGTCAAAAGTTACGAAAAATGTAAGAAATGTAACCTTCTGGCAACGCTGACACTGCACGCACTGACCACACTTGTGTGACAGTCAGACAGCGTGACCACTTTTTTTTTTCTGAATTGTACTATAAATATCGCCAAATTTCTACTATTATCTACTAGTTTTGAAAATCTACCAGTACCTATTACCGTACTAGTACGATACGGGGAAGTTCAGTTGAGTCTAAAGATTTTGTTATAATAAAATGATATTTTTACTCAAAATAAATAAACAAAACATCACTTACCGATAAATAACAAGAATCTGCCCAATAATAAGGACCCGTTAGAAATCCCATTAACCGACACATTACATTTCTTATTGCTCATCAGATCTGGATCTGACGGGAAATCTGACAAGTTGGCCGGCAAGGCAACATCATATTCAATAAACCAAAGGGATAGAAATGGTGTTTTATGCCCCGACTGGAAAACAGCGCGAGGGTTAGCCAAATTAATCTTAGCGCAATGCTGAGTTGGGACCTATTCCGGGCATCACGCAACATTACATTATATTTTATATTTCGTCATATTGTCTTAAGAGGCTAGTCTCCAAGCGTGGGAATTTATCATAGACTACACACATTGACATATTTTACTTACACATTTGCGTCATCATTTTAACAGAGAAATGGGTGGATTGCCACTGTCCGCGTACTACATGTTATTTAGATAACCACTTTTATATTAATTAGCATACACACTTAATTTTGGTTATAGTAGGAGAGCTAACTGAACTATCCTACTAACTCGTATCCCGCAAAGCTAGTAACAATTTATAATGATGTTTTATTTATCATCGGTCAATGAAGAATGTACCGTTCCAGGCATCTCGCGGTAGCGTATCATCCCTTATATTTTTGAAAATTTTTGAAAGAAACATTTTCACCTCTCTCGCACGAAAAAAGCACTTTTGACGTGTAAAAACAAAAAAAGCTATTTTGCTGCGAGCGTGAAGAAAAGTGATTCGAACGAACACCGCCTTTTGGAGCACCATCTAGTCTAAAATAAAATGGACGATGGTTTGATCAGAAAATCATTTTAGCCTAGCGATTTAACACATAGGCACAACATTTTGTGTGTTATTTGTTGAAATTGAAGTTTATGAATTTTACTATTGCCTTTTTAAGGACACGAAATAATATTTAAAATAAATAACTTAATATTTTTGTATAAAATTGTATAACAAATTTCCTATAAAAATATCATGTTCAGTTTTGATACGAATGTCAAGCAGTGTAGTTTCCAAACGCAACATCTAAAAAAAAACTTAAAATCGGAATGGCGGATATCAATTTTTTTCAGCATTACGTTGTTTGAACTATTTCTATGATATATTAAAAAAATTGTGCTGGACCGCAATGAAGATAGTTGACTAACTCCAAAAGCGTTAATAGAGCAAGTTTCAAATATTGACTTAATTGTTTTCTCGCTGGTAGAATTGAAAAAATGTGTTTCACACGAGATATTTTGTTTTCTCGTGGTCACAGTGAGTGATTTAAACTCACTGTGCTCATTAGTCTACATTAAAATCACTCGCTATGCCCATGATTCAATTTTTGACTACTTCTTACAAAAATAACGCAAGCAAAGTTATTTTTCGCTACGAGTGCGGATTTCAAATCATGAACTAATGAAGTATGTAGTCTAACGTCTAGTAAAATTCTTTAACTACTAACCACAGTGAGTGATTTAAAGGCACGAGATATAAAAAAAATGCTCTCGTGTGAATCATGCAACTTTTCACCTCGACCAGCGAGAAAACAATTAAATAAATAAATAAAAAATTTTTGGCGGCGAGGGCGCTGATGTGCCACGATCAACATCGGCTCCGTGTTTACATTGCAAAAAATTACAAAAACAAATCTTTAAAACAACCCAGTCCATCTCCGAGTCAGTCGCTGAACCCATCCAAATCATCCCCCCTACCCAATCGTCTGAGGAGGACGATAGCTACCAGCTCGTCCCTGGCGGTCGTAAGCGAGGTCGCAAGGCCCGCAAGGCGGCCGCCAAGGCGGCTAAGGTAACTTCCCCCCCGGAGGATTACCCGGTGATCCCTCCCTCCCCCGACTGCTTTCCATCCACTAATCCTGCCCCCACCCCAATCTCCACCCAGCGCGTTGCCGCCAGGGAAGGCACCTCCTCCCCTCCCCCACTCATGGATACCCCAGTATCTGCTCCTCCTATGGAGGTAGCGCCTACCCCTTCTGCTGCCCAAGTTCCAAAAAAGAAGGATGTACCCCCGCCCCTTTTCATTCAAGATAAGGGCAAATGGCCCGATGTGTCATCCTGGTGTAATGTGCCCGGAGCACACATCAATTTCACCAATGCCCACCCCACTGAGCACGGAATCCGTGTCACAGTGTCTACCTCCCAGGACCATAGAGCCCTAACTAAGCTGCTCAAGGAGAGGAAAGTAGCCTTTCACACCTACTGCCTCCCCGAGGAGCGTGCCCTTCGTGTGGTAATTAAGGGGATTCCCCACGAAATTACCACCGAGGACATTGAAAGGTCCCTCAAGGATCAAGCTATCCCCGTACATTCCGTACATCGAATGTACAAAGGGCGTGGCCATACCCCATATAATATGGTCCTCGCCCAATTAGAACAGTGCGACGAGGCCAAAAAGATATTTAAGATCAGCCACGTCTGTCACCTGTCCGGTATCTCATTTGAGAAACCCCACAAGGGAGTGTACCCCTCCCAATGTCACAATTGCCAATTGTACGGCCACACCGCCCGCAATTGCTTTGCCCCCCCCAGATGCGTCAAGTGTCTTAAGCCCCATTCCACTATTGAGTGCGATAGGCCGAAAGACAAGGCCCTGTGTACTGAGGAGCCTGGTTGCGTTCTCTGTAACCAACTCGGCCATCCCGCTAATTACCGCGGGTGCCCGAAAGCCCCTCGTCCCTCCCGCAAATCAAGTAACTCGGGCCCTCCGCGCAACTCGCGCACATCGCGCAACTCAACGCGCACTGCCCCCCTCACTGACCCCTCCCAGACTGTCCTAGCCCCACAAAGATCCTCGCCCTGGAAACTTGTCAACTATGACAAGGACTTTCCAGCTTTAAGTAGTGCATCTTCAGTGCCTCAAACTCCAGCAGTCAATCCCCCAACTGTCCCACCCCCTAAATCCATCCCCGCACCCACACAACCTCTCCTTCCCTCTCCCCCACCCAAACGTTCCCCCCCGACAACATCCAATAACCGTCGCGCAAACACACCCAAACTACCACTGATCGAAGACCCGGACTTCGCTCTAGTGGAGCGCTTCGCTGAGGCAATAAACCTCGACGAAATTAGGGACCTCGCGACCCAGATCAGAGCGAACGAGGGCAACGGTCGTGCCCTCGCTTCCATCGCGATGCGCTTCCAAAGCATCGTGACAGTCCTTTCCAACTTCCGCGTAAAACCATAATGGATAATACAACCGTAACGTGCAGAATTAAACCCCGATCCCTCAAAGTAGGATTCTATAATGCAAATGGCATTAAAGGTCAACGCGATGATATCGCAGAGTTCCTGCGAAACCACCAACTTGACGTCCTTCTGATACAAGAGACTTTCCTCAAACCTTCTCATAGGGACCCTAAAATTGCAAACTACCAAGTAGTTCGCAATGATAGGATTGACTCTGCCCTAGGAGGCACCCTTATCTATTACAAAAGGTCCTTGTACTGCTCCCCCATGGATCCGCCTCCCTCCCTCCAGTGCATTGAAGCATCGGTTTGTAGGCTTGGCATGACAGGACACCAACCTATAATTATAGTATCAGCATATATATCTCCCTCCCGTAATGATTCACCACTCAAAACGGATCTAGAGTCTATTTTCGCGCTAGGTAACTCTGTAATTCTGGCAGGTGACCTAAACGCGAAAAATATACTCTGGAACTGTCACTCAACTTCCCCCAGAGGTAGACTATTAGAGTCCCTCCTTGACCCTCTAGATATAGATATTATCGCACCCCTCGACCCGACGCACTATCCCCACCAACTGACACACAGACCTGATATTCTCGATGTGGCATTGTTGCGCAATGTAAACCTACGTGTGCATGACGTAACAGTGCTACACGAGCTTACATCCGACCACCGACCTGTTATCCTAGAATTAGCAGGGCGCATAGGTTCCCCAGATGCAGGTCAAGCCCCTCCCACAAAGGTCGTGACAAATTGGAATAGACTGAGTGAAAGCCTCAAGTCAACCACATCCGTCCACCTTGATCAGATCCCAGATAGCCTCAACACCGCTGATGAGGCTGTCGGCGCAATTGACTCACTCACTAGCCACGTGCAATCGTTAATTAGCGATTGCTCACGGACAGTGCCAGCGGAGAGCGATCAACGTTGGCGCTTGCCCGATGACGTACGTGACTTGTTGAGGCAGAAAAATGCCGCCATTCGCGCCTATGATAGTTTCCCCTCAGAGGACAACCGCATCCGTATGCGTGCTCTCCAGCGTGACGTCAAGTCACGCATTGAAGAGCTACGTCAGGTCCGCTGGGACCAGACCCTTACAGACATTAGACCCTCTCATCAAGCCTTTTGGCAGCTTTCTCGTGCCCTTACCAAGGACACGGTAGCACCCATGCCCCCACTAAATAGGCCCAATCTCCCTCCCGCTTTCGATGACGTTGATAAAACAGAATGCCTCGCTGAAAGCTTAAAGTTTCAGTGCACGCCCAGTACCCTCCCGATAGACCCGAGTCATTTGGACGAAGTCAACTCTGAAGTTGAACGGAGAGCCGCCCTCCCATTGCCACCCCCCCCTCTCAGCGAAGAGGATGACCCCCTTCCTCCCGCGACCCCTGACGAGGTCAAATCGATCATCAGGAACTTACACCCGCGGAAGGCCCCGGGCTCAGACAAAATCACTAACAAAGTGATCAAACTCTTCCCCGCCCACCTCATAATACTGCTAACATCCATATTTAACGCTGCCCTCTCTTGTAATATTTTTCCACATCAGTGGAAAGAGGCCCATGTAATTGGAATCCATAAGCCCGGCAAACCTAGGTCCGAGCCCTCCAGTTACCGCCCCATAAGTCTATTAAATGTCTTGGGCAAGATGTATGAGAGACTGATCTATATCCGCCTCAAAACATATGCCGACGCCAATAATCTCATCCCTGACGAACAATTTGGCTTCCGAGCCAAACATTCTTGTGTTCAACAAGTACATCGTATTGTTGAACACATCTCTTCCCAGTACCAAGAGCGTAACATGACAGGCGTCTTATTCTTCGATGTCGCGAAGGCGTTTGACAAAGTGTGGCACAATGGCTTAATCTTTAAGCTATTCACCTTAGGTGTTCCACATAGACTCGTGCTTATCTTACGAGATTATTTGTTAAATCGCCACTTTCGATATCGCATTCCAGGCGCACTCTCCTCCCCTCACCCCATCGGTGCCGGTGTCCCTCAGGGCTCGGTACTGTCTCCCTTGCTATTCTCACTCTACACGAGTGATATGCCAAAGACCGACAAAGTGCAGTTAGCTCTTTTTGCGGACGACACCGCGGTCTACTGCTCTAGTAAGTCCCCCTCGGTCATTGTTAAGAACCTCCAAACCGCGGCTAACGCCCTAGGCGCCTGGTTTCGGAAATGGAGGATCGAAATCAACCCTGTCAAAAGCCAGGCGGTCCTATTCTACAGACCCTACCATCGAGGTACCCCCACCCCTCCAAAGGCAGTTACTCTATTCGGTGAACCAATCCCCTGGGAAAGGCAAGCCAAATATCTCGGAGTAATTCTCGATGATCGTTTGACCTTTGATGCCCACATTAAAGCGGTCCGCGCGCGCGCCGCCTTTGTGTTAGGGCGCCTCCACTTTTTATTGAATCATAAGTCTAAACTTGCCCTCAAAAGCAAGGTTAGACTATATACCACGTGTATCCGCCCCATTATGACCTATGCTAGTACTGTGTTCGCACATGCAGCTCCTGCACGGATCCATAGCCTTCAGGTGATTCAAAACCGTTTCATGCGCAAAGCCACGGGCGCTCCGTGGTACATGCGTAATGAAAATCTCCACATTGATTTAGGTCTCCCCACGTTAAAACAATTTATAAAACGCGCCTCACGCAGATTTTTCAATACCGCCGTTAATCACCGCAACCCTCTTATAGTGAAAGCCGCAACGTACACGCCCTCCCGTATACTCCGTATCCTTAGACCAAGGCAAGCCCTCAGCGAGCCGGATGACCCCATAACATTAGCTCAGATCGAAGCTGACGAAGCCCGTAAAAGTACACAACACACTACACAAAACCGATTACGCTACCGTCCTCGACGGCGAGGACCGCCGCGACGTCCCAGTCAGTCTCGTCCCGTTCAAGCGGCCCGAGCTGCCATTAGTAATCCGACCGCCCCCAATTAGTCGTAACTCGTACAAAGTCCTCCCCTTCCCCCGGTAACGCCCTGAGCCGAGGTTCGTACCCCACTCGGGGGTGCCCTCAGGCGTGGTTACCTAAATGTTACCCGGCTGAGAGCTCTCTGCGCTCGCCGATTGTCCGGTAAGGTTGGAGCAGCCATCAGAGGCTACCAACTTTAGTCCTTTCAAAAAAAAAAAAAAAAATCTTTAAAACAAAATAATTAGTGGAAAATGTGTATAAGTGCTCAAGGCGTATGCTCAAAGTGAAACTTAAACAATAAACTATCAAAACAGTGCAGAAATAGTGTCAACAACATTCACAAACACAGTGACTTTTTTAATGTGAATTTACGCTTTTGGGACTTGAGTCAATTGCGACGTATCAGTGGAAGTGCTTAACTAAAACAAACATTTGATTGTGAACTTCTAGATACTACATTTAATGAAGTTAGTGCAAAAAACTGAAATCATAACCTAAAACAAAAAAAAAATCGGAATCATTCAAACCGACAACGTATAACTACAGTTAGCGAAAAATTATTTTCACGCCATCTACCGGAGGACGGCTGTTCTAACTGGACAACTACTTTATTACCATACGACCTTTGCCCGAACCGACTTGCACATCGAAGTTCCTACAACTACCAATAGGTGGCGCAGAACTCAAAATTAAATTCAGCTATTGAGTGTATCCTACTCTAGTGTCATAGAAAATCTGAAGAGGTCACTACCGTACGATAAAAATATCAAACAAAGATTATTTTTTGTTTTCAAAAATGGATGAGGTTATGGCGGCACTTCGCCAAATTCAAAAAGAGCTTGACGAACAAAAAATTTTAATTAACAAAAATGGCGAAGAAACAACAAAAAAAGTAACAACAAATATAAACAAGATTTTAGAAGAAAAATTCACAATTCTTGAAGAAAAACACGAGAACCTGCGACTGAGGGTGGAAAATCAAGAGCAGAGAATACACTACCTAGAAAAACAAGCAAGGCAACGAAACCTAGTATTTTTTGGGCTACAAGAACATGAAAAATCATATTCCGGTCTGGAAAAAACTATGATAGACTTCATACATAAATATTTCCCGCTTAAATTTGATCATAAAGACCTCGAAATCATCAGAAGAATGGGAAAAAAGTCTGATAAGCCCCGACCTGTAGTTGTTACATTTGCTACACTCGGCTGTAAAATTAGTATACTTAAAAACAAAGGTTCCCTAAAAGATACATCGTTCTACGTAAAAGAAGACTATCCCCCAACAGTTCTACAAATTAGGAAAGAGTTACAAGAACGCGTTAAAGCTGAAAAAGAAAAGGGAAATACAGCCTTCATAAAATACGATAAGCTTGTTGTACTGAAAAACACAACCGCATCTACAAAAAATAAAAGAAACTTATCAACCTCACCAGAAAATTCTACAAAAAATAATGCTGACCAGAGCACCAATGCAAACAAAAAGAATAAAACTGTAGATTACAACATGAAACACAGATCATCAAGTTTTTCTGAAAGCGTTGTAAGGCCAGGTATATTGAATTACCTGACAAGCAAAAACAACCCGAATATTGAAGACAACACAAAGAAAACATAGCAACGAGCACCGAAGCCCCTCCAAAAAGCCTACAAAAACACAAGAAAAGAACCCACACACGAAACCCATCTTCCAAGCCGGCTGGTCACCGTGGAAGATTACGACCAAAACCCTCCAATGAAATCACCAACAGAGAAAAGAAATACCCTAGATAAATATAAACTAAAGATTGCAACATACAACGTCAGGACTCTTTCCTCGTATGATCGCATACTTGAATTTGAAGAGGCTATAAGAAATATAAAATACGATATTATTGGAATTTCAGAAATGAGAAGACATGGAAACAAAATAGAAGAATACGAAAACTTTATAATGTGCTACATAGGACAAACCCCTGGCAAATACGGGGTCGGTTTTATAATAAATAAGTCTCTCAAAAATCACATAATAAGCTTCAAGGGAATAACAGAACGAGTCGCAACACTAAATATAAACATACAAGGTCATAAAATATCTATCATACAAGCCTACGCACCGACAGAAGCGTCCAAAGAATATGACATTGAAGAATTCTACACCACAATTGAGAAAGCCTTGGACAGAGCACACAAAACCACAATACTAATGGGAGACTTCAACGCCAAGGTTGGAACTCCAAAAGCTGATGAATATTTGGTTACTAAGATGCACGGATACGGCGAAAGAAATGAAAGAGGACAGAGACTGGTAGATTTTGCACTCCAACATAAGCTAATGATAATTAATACATGCTTTAAAAGAAAATCAAGCCGTAGGTGGACTTGGAGATCACCTAACGGACTATACAAAAACGAAATTGATTATATCTTATCAAACCAACCAAAAATATTCCAAAACATTGAGACGATGAACCTGAACTACAATTCGGACCATAGAACAGTCAGGTCAACAATAACACTAACCAAAGTAAAAACCTCGAGAGCTAAATTCACAAATAGCCTAATTAGTCAACTAAAGAACGAAGATGAAATATGTAAGTACAACGACAGCCTAACATCACAGCTATCCGCAGCTCCAATTATCTGCAACAACACCTCAGTACAGTATTGCTACGATCGTTTAGAAAAGGCTATTACTGATAGTTTAAGACAAGCCCGCCCAATGAGGGAAGAAAACAAACAACACAAAATACTATCGGCAAATACGGTAAGGCTACTAAAGAGAAGAAAGGAATTACAGAGAACTAAAAACAAATCACGAAGTGAGAAAAATGAACTATCTGCACTATATAAAGTAGTAAATAAATACATAAAAGTAGATTACAAAAAATATAGACAAGACACAATAACAGAATATCTACAAAGCACTGGAAGTACAAAGAAAGCTTATAAGAAACTCAGAACTAATACAACTTGGATAGAAGGACTGAGGAAAAAAGATACAGATTTGTTCACTAGAGACGATATCATAGCTACCGCAACAGATTTTTACAGAAATCTATTCAGCAACAGAGATACAATAACAACAAACTTGGGAACAGAAATAGACATCACACAAGAAGGGAACATAAAACCAATAGATATAACAGAAATAATTGAAGCAATCAAAAAATTGAAATTTGACAAAAGCCCCGGATCAGACAATATTACAAATGAAGCACTGAAAAAAGGACACAAGACTTTGGCTGCACCATTAACTGAATTATTTAACATGATTTTGCAAAATTCTGTAACACCGTCCCAATGGTCCGAATCCAACATTATACTAATTTATAAAAAAGGTGACCCGAAGGATATCGGTAATTACCGACCAATCAGTTTGCTGCCGAGTCTATACAAATTATTCTCCACAATTATAAATATAAGAATTAGTAGTACATTAGAAAAAAAACAACCGGTGGAGCAAGCAGGCTTCAGAAAAGGCTTTTCAACGGTTGACCACATCCATACCCTGGAACTGATAATAGAAAAGTATCAGGAAAAACAAAGAACACTATATATAACATTCATCGACTACCAAAAAGCCTTCGATACGATAACACATAGGAGTATCTGGGAAAGCCTGGAAGACCAAGGAGTGGAGAAAATATATGTAAATATCATCAAATCCATATACAAAAACAATAAAGGTAAAATTAAGCTTGAAACCGTAGGCCCTAGCTTCCCAATAGAAAGAGGAGTAAGACAGGGCGACCCGCTGTCCCCAATAATATTCATATCCGTCCTCGAGGAAATCATAAACAAACTAGACTGGAGCAAACAAGGACTACACATAAACGGTACCTATTTGAGCCACCTGAGATTCGCGGATGACCTGGTCCTAGTATCCGAGTCATCCTCACAGCTACAGAACATGGTGGAAACCCTACACCAAGCTAGTATAAAGGTGGGACTGGAAATGAATCTTACAAAGACCAAGATAATGACAAACAGCCTAAGAAAACCAATAATAATAAATAGCAAACCATTAGAATATGTTGAACATTATGTATATCTTGGAAAAACTATAAGTTTCGACAGGAAAAACAAAAATATAGAACTAGAGAAAAGAATAAAATCAACATGGAACAAGTACTGGGATCTCAAGGACATTTTTAAAAGTAATTTACCACAAGCCTTTAAAACAAAAGTTATGAACTCGAGCCTCCTACCATGTTTGACATACGGCTGCCAAACATGGAAATTCACAGCTGAAGCAAGAAAAAAGATATGCGTCTGTCAGAGAGGACTCGAGCGGAGTATGTTAAATGTAAGAAAGCTGGATAAAATACGTCACAGTAAGATAAGAAAAATAACGAAAGCAACGAACGCTCTAACCTACGCACAAAAATTGAAATGGAAATGGGCAGGTCATGTAGCCCGGATTACTGATAATAGGTGGACCAAAATAGTAACATTCTGGAATGGCCCAGTAGGAAAACGAGCAAGAGGTAGACCTACTACAAGATGGGAAGATGATTTGAGAGCAATAACTGGTCCAAACTGGATAGAAGTAGCTAAAGATAGAACGAAATGGGCATCATTGGAGGAGGCCTACACCCAATCTGGGGTTCCAGTAGATTAAAAAAAAAAAAAAAAAAAAAAAAAAAAAAAAAAAAAAAAAAAAAAAACAACATAGATTAAATACAAATAAATAACATAAAATAAACAAAAATTAAACTAACACAAATAGATTATAAGAAATGTAAATTTAACTGGAAATAAATGGCTTTTTTATTTTATTTTATTTATTTTAGAGACGACTTCAAAACACTACAAATCATAAAATAAACATGTTCGCTTTTTACAATTATATATAAAGATCCATTTGTGGTAAATAGTTAATGTGATATGGAAAGATGTTATTTTTTTTTACTACACTATTTTTATGTTTATTAAACTTTACTTAATCCAATCTTTGAAATGATTCCCATTGTCTGAACTAGTCGGTGGCCAATCGTATAATTCACCAAATCATTATATTCCTAACCTATATCATGATTTGACAAATTATACAGGCTGATTTTTAAATGGTATAGTAGGCCGAAATGGCATTGATGTATACCTTATACAGATCATGAAAAAACAATTTTAGAGTATATTTAAATAAATAATAATAATAATGAATATCCTGGGACATTCTTCACACACGGTTAAGAGTGGAAAACAATATTACAATATTTCTATACAAACGAAAGATATCAATCAATCAATA
Source organism: Tethea ocularis (assembly GCA_963555595.1). Classification (NCBI taxonomy): domain Eukaryota; kingdom Metazoa; phylum Arthropoda; class Insecta; order Lepidoptera; family Drepanidae; genus Tethea; species Tethea ocularis. The sequence continues at coordinate 1,093,475 of OY741968.1, forward strand.
AATTAGTTCATTGTTATATATACACTGCAATGTGAGTCTAACTGAGTATCGATTAAATTACTCGAGCGAGTATAATATAGCTATTTTGCCCTGTTAGTACTATTCTGATTGCGAGTAAAAAAGGCTTTTACTAGAGATTTTCGATAAACTTGTAAATCTTGTCATCGTAATGGTAGTGCTCAGGCACCTGAAATTTTGTAGGATTACTGATAATGATGTACACTATCCTTAGAATTCGGGCTAAAATACCATTTTAAAATCATCCTGTATACATATAATAAGCTTGTAGAAAATTCGTCTGTAATTGCAAACTTTTTGAGAAAAAAAAGGAAGGAACTAATTGAGCGACACTGAAAACGAATTAATATTTTTAGTGTTGTTATTTATCCGTATGTTTGTATGAATTAGTTTGAGTTTGAAATATTGATGACTTTCAATAATTTTGAAATATTACAGTTATGTAGGTAGTAACAATATTGACAGTTGTCAGTCATAATGTCTTATTGAGCAGTCGCGACCCAACTTATGCAAAAAAACAAAATTTTCGTCGAGCTTCAAACTGGCGTGCTCTCACCTTTGATTCGAAAAAGGTACTGAAAATGTTTGATACACGCATTCGAAATAATTCAAATCAATTTCAAATAAATACGGTGACGTTCCGCCATACAAATTACTATGAAAAATGGCGGACGAATTTCATGAATATTTAAACGTAGATTATTGTTATGGTGTTAGTTTGTAAAAAAAACTGAGACGGTGAAGGTGGGTTTCATACTTTTAAGTTTAATTTTATACAAAAAGATTTATAATAAATTCATTCGAAATAATGTAAATTTGGAAAACCGCAAAGGTCAATTTTAGGTTTTGAGATAATTTATTATGTTTTTTTTCTGGAAATGAGAAAATATTTCAAAAATATGGCTAGGTGAAGTTGTTGATATACCTGTTTAGATTTTAAAATGTCTTTGAGATGTTATTAAATGTGGGTTTTATGCCGTTATTTTTGGGAAACCGTAACACATGTTTTAGCGTTTTTCAGGGAATGGGGTCTTAATTAATGTAATATTGTGTGTAGTCCTGAATAAACTGTTTTTCTTTCTTAAATCATAAAGACATAATTAATAAAATTAAAAGTTAATTTTGCTGTACAGTGTTATCCTTTAACTATACGGGAAAATTATGTGAACTTAAATTATAAGAATATTTCTTAATCTACTAAAAAAGTAAAAATCAAACCAAAGTGGCTACATTGCCATGCAGTCAGTTCAGTCCACAAGTGTTGCTAGCTCCCAAAAATTCTTACTCCTAAAGCCCTAGTTTTTGTTGAGACAAAAAGTCTCTACAAAGTTACGTAAATAAGATTGATGGACCTACTAATACTTATGATATAATTAACTACTAAAAAGTACGAGTTTCGTGCTCTTCTTCTTACCTTCTGGCGATGCTGATACAGTTGAGTGTAGGTACGCCACACCTGTCGAAGATCGAACCGAAGAAGCACCGACACTTCGGCGGCTGAACTATCGGAATTACGTACGCGGCGCCTAGTTCTAAGTTCAGCGAGTTGGATCGGGTTCCCACACAGGTTTCGGCATCGATATTATATTCTACAGAGTGCGTACTATATATATATCGATGGGTTTCGGCAGGTGTGGCGCTACGCTTAGGCTTGTTACACACGTTCACACGTACGACAACCACACCACACGTCGCGACAAAAGGTGGCTAAGCTGTGGTGATGTGTGAATTGTGTCGCTGCGGCTTGTTGTGGTTGCATTGTGGTAGGTAGGTACCTACAAAAGGCTGTTAGTTCGCGGTGTCGGTGGTGGTTGCGTCTTGGCTGCGATGTGGTCGGTATCACACATGCGATCGATATAACGGCAGAATGTAGTCCGTGTGAATTTAACTTTTTTTTTTATTCTACTAAGGTAGCAAGCAAGCATACGGCCCACCTGATGGTAAGTGGTTACCGTCGCCTATCGCCATTTGCAATACCAGAGATATTGCCAATGTGTTGCTGACCTGTTACAATGCCGAGAAGGCAAACTGGCTATCGAGTGCAATTGCCGGAACACACCGGTAGGTGCTTGGCGACAAATTTTCAACTTGAGGGTGGTAGCCAGCCAGGCGGGTACTACAAAGTACCCTACCACCGTGCTATGGCCTCACGATGTTTTCCTCCACCGAAAGCTCAAGCTCAATGTAGGATTCGAACTCACGACCTTCGTCGCGGCATCCGACGACATTACCACTGAGCTATCATCGCCTTGCAACTATATGCATACAAACAATTACAATTAGCGCCGTTGTGGTACGTGTGTAACAAGCCTTAGTTTATTTACAGTATATTGTGTATAAATACACATAAATATATACATAAACACAATGTAAGTAAGTGTGCATAGGTGTGCACAAAACAAAGCTGAAACCTTTATTAATAACTTTCAATTAAGACTTACTTAAGCGTGCTTTGTTTGTGCACAGAACAAATATGAATAGGTAAGGTCACAGCACTATTTACTTGAAGGCAAAATAATAACTACGAAGACAAAATAATAAGTCTGATTTTTATGTGTAAGAGGTACTATTTATATAAATAAAATAAATACCCAGTGGTGCCGATTCTGTTGTTTACGAACTTAACTAATATTAGACAAGTCACCTCTCTTTCATTTTAACCTTATTGAAAAATTATAGAACATTTTTAATGCTGTCAGTTTAATCCATACCGTCGTAATGTACCTACGGGTAAATAGTCGTGACCAATAAAGATCGCGCTTAAATTCACGTTGAAATGTGTGATCGGATTAAACTGACAGAACTAAAATATCTTGCATCCCTTTCTTATATTTACTATTAGAAAGAGATATAGTGAGATTAAATTTATTTAGTTCGTAAACAACAGAATCGGCACCATTATGTACCTACATAAATAAACATGAACATGAATATACCTCTTAGAGCATTATATACTTACCAAAGTAGGTACATGAATCTGAAAAGCTCCAAAATTATATTATAGAAAAATGTGAAATGAAAACGTTGTATTGTGAATATAATTTTTATAATTTTGTGTGAATTAAACATCTGTTTCATTTTTTAAATCCTCGCCTATCTCTTCCCTACAATCTAAACTAAAATGCTAACGGCAACTTTGCCTCACGTTTCAACGATATTTTTTTGAGGCTAGCGATAGCCCAAACAGCAGGGTCTTAGGGTTTCTACCCCAAACAGCTTAAATATTCCACTCGAATATTCGAGTTATGTTTGAGGTTCCTATAGGTACTTAAGTTTCGATACCTACTTGAAAACAGCTTAGGTACCTGTTAGTAATTGTTTTTTTTTGAAATTGTATTTATTACTTCATTTGAATTCGACATAAAAACGAACATGCAGTGTTTTTAAGTGAATAAGATTGTTTGTCTTTTGATTTATCTCCGACTTTGAGAAAGACTGCTGTAGGGTTTAATTTAAAGGCTATTAAAGCTTAGTGGTTCGAATCCTGCAACGAGCTTGAGCTTTCAGTGAAGGAAAACATGGTGAGGAAACCATAGTACGGTGGTAGGGTACTTTATAGTACCCGGCTGGCTGGCTACCACCCTCAAGTTGAAAATCTGTCGCAAAGCACCTTTCAGTGTGTTCCGACAGCTGCACTTGAGAGCCAGTTCCCTTCTAGGCTTTGTGTGTGTCTAATTTGTTTATAGAGTAATTCATAGAAATATTTATGTTGTAATAAGTTCAAACTAGATGGCGTTATAAAATTTCTAGATCGCGATATGGTTTGACTCTTTGAGAATGTATATAGTATTTGACAGTGATTGAAATAAATTTGCTTATGCGTTCCTGGGTACATGTCTTTCATTTACCCCTGGCTTTACGGAAACCGAACATGGTCCTTACGAGCTGGAGGAACGTTTTTTGGAAAATTGCTATCTACGGTACACTGTATTAAATAAATGAATAAATAAAGCCCATAAATAAATACAATTTAAATTAAGAAGGAAGCACGACCCTCAAGGTTTGTAGCAGCTACAGTGGCGCTCCCTGGTGGAATTTATTTATATACCATAGCGGGAAGTTTAAAGTAAGTGCAAGCAAGGCAAACTGTGAGTACTAATTTGAACCTTATTAGTAGTGAAGATTTAACTTAGAAAATTCTGAATTATTTGATCTTGTGAGTAGTTTGGGACTTAGAATAATTCGCTTAAAAACGACAAGACGAGGAATCTATGCCCGATTTTGCCAAAACTATATTGAGTCCCAAACACTTAGAAAAATTCACTGAATTTGGATTTATAAAATTTTCATCTGATTTTATCTGAAAAATACAAAGATGCATACTGATATCATACTTATGGATGAATTGAAAGAACAAATAGAGAAAGGTAGGAGCAATTTCAAGAAGTCGCCTAAAGATAGAATAACCGAGTCATACATAGTTACTAGATTAGAAGGCTTAGAAAGGATAGCCGAAAGATTTTGTGAGAAACATGAGAGCATTATTTGTAAATATAAGAAGGATGATTTGGCCGAAAGTAGTTACTTGGAAAAAGAAGTTTTCGACCTGGGTTACGAAACTTACTTAATGTATAAAAGTGAGCTGAAAGCGGCACTCAACCAAATGGGTAGCCCCGTGTTTACGAGTTGTAATCATTCTTCTACTTCGAGCGGAAATAAAAACTCTTTTGTAAGATTACCTAAAATATCTATTCCTGTGTTTAGCGGTAACTATTCTGAATGGTTGTCATTTAAAGATCTTTTTGTCTCTTTAGTGCATAATAATTCCGCCTTAGATGACGTTCAACGCTTACATTATTTAAAAACTCAACTCAAAGGTGAAGCAGAACAATTGATTAAACACATTCCTATAACTCAGGTTAATTATAAAAAGTGTTGGGATCTATTACAAAGTAGATACAATAATACACGATTTATGTCAAATTGTATTCTTAAGCGTCTGTTTTCTCAACGCGTTATGACTTGTGAATCATCCAGTGGTCTTAAAGATCTCCTTGATACTACCTCCGACTGTATGCATGAATTATTAAATTTAGGTATTAAGGTGGAATCTTGGGACATTATTGTTATTTATCTAGTTAGCCTGAAGTTGGACACCGAAACCCGTAACAGTGGGAATTGCATGTAAATAGTTCTTGCGAAGATTTACCTACATTCGTACAATTTCAAGAGTTTTTAGAATGTCGTTTCCGCGCGTTTGAATTCATAGAGCCTTCTAAACCTAAACATAAAAATGCACAAAATAATTACCAAACCAAGTCCTTGCACGTCGCTTCAATTGTAATTTGTCCTCACTGTACTGAAAATCATAAGTTGTATTCTTGTAGTAAGTTTGCTAAAGAAGATGTCAATGTTCGTCAAGATATAGTTAATTCACTGGGTCTTTGTTTTAATTGCCTTGGTAATAACCATACAGTAAAAATGTGCCGTATACCTACATCATGTCGTATATGCAAGAGAAAGCATCATACGCTAATCCATAGTAAAGCCAGTTCATACACAGCTACAGTCGGTCCGGAAAATACGGAAGTACCTGAGACTGAACAAGCAGACGTAAAGTACCCAGACTCGTCTTTAGTGACGAATGAAGCCGAAGATAATATTGCTAGTCATTTTGTGACTGGAAAAACACATTGCCAAACCTTGTTAGCCACCGCTTTGATCAAGGCTGAGGCCAAAGGCGGTAATACTCAGATACTTAGAGCTCTGCTTGACCAAGGGTCACAAGCATCTTTTATATCTGAAGCAGCTGTGCAACTTTTACAATTAGACAAAATTAGAGCAAAAAGTTGTATATCTGGATTGGGTGGAGGTCAAAGTGACTTAACTTCAAAGTATGTGGTTATTGTCAATATGCAGTCACTTCATGATCCCACATTTAAAATACAGGTCAAGGCACATGTGTTAAGTAAAGTCACTTCCGTTTTACCAGAAAATAAATTTGTCATGCCATACTGGGCAGGTTTAGGTCAAATTACTCTGGCGGATCCACAATATAATTCACCGAATAAGATAGATATTTTATTAGGAGCTGAGGTATACTGTAGTATTCTGAAAAAGGGGTTGATTAAAAACCCTAATGGTTGTACAATTGCGCAGAATACTCACCTCGGATGGGTATTGTCGGGTTTAGTAAACGAAGGTAATAATAAAGTAATTGAGTGTCACAATATAATTCTAAATATGCATATTAAGATAGAAGATAACGAGCTACTTAAGCGGTTTTGGGAGTTAGAATCTGAGCCTAGCTTGGGTTATGGAAAGGTCATGACTCCTGAAGAGCAAAAATGTGAAGAACACTTTGCTGCCACTACAAAGAGAGATGATTCAGGTCGCTACATTGTAGAATTGCCTTTCCGTACTGATGATAGTGCTGGAGATAAATATGGTGATACAAGAAAAATGGCAGTAAAAAGATTATTAAGTCTAGAGAAAAAGCTATCAAAAAGCCCAGAACAAAGAAAAGATTATGCAGAAGTACTAAATGAATACATGGTACTTAATCACATGGAAGAAGAAAAACAAGATTTAGAAAAGAATCGTGAAAAAGTATGGTTGCCACACCATGCAGTAATTAGACTGGACAAAAGCACAACAAAAACTCGAGTTGTGTTTGATGCGTCAAATAAATGCGCCAATAATGTATCTCTAAATGATACCTTAATGATCGGACCAACCTTGCAGCCAGAATTACGACATATCATCATGCGATGGCGTTTACATCCTATATGTCTCACCGCCGATATTGTCAAAATGTATCGGCAAGTAAAGGTGGCAGAAAAGCACATTGACTATCAAAGAATAGTTTGGCGTGACGATTTTGAGTCCAAAATTAAGGACTATAGACTTTTGAGAGTAACGTTTGGTATGTCTTGCGCACCATACTTAGCTGTCAAGGCTTTACAACAAGTTTCCATTGATGAAGGACATAATTATCCAACAGCTGCAGCTAGGGTTAAGACGGATTTCTACGTCGATGATCTCATGACGGGCTGTCAATCTGAAAAAGAAGCGATTAAAGTGTACGAGCAGATGAATTCATTGATGGAAAAGGGTGGTTTCAAGCTACAGAAGTGGGATAGTAATAAGCAAGAATTATTAAATTCATTGAGGGAAGAAAGTGTAGAAGGAAAGGATAGGAAAATAAAGGAAGATGATATTACTAAAATTCTTGGTCTTACCTGGAACCGTCGTACCGACGAATTTAATTACACAGTTAAGATATCAATGGAAGCTTCTGTCCCTGAAACTAAAAGACAAATTATGTCGGAAATCTGCCGTTTATATGATCCTCTCGGCTGGATAGCTCCTTGCATTATCACTGCTAAAGTTTTTATCCAAAAACTGTGGTTAACTGGCCTTGATTGGGATGAAAACTTACCGACTGAGCTTCTAGGCGAATGGGAACTTTATAGAGATGAATTACGTAAGTTGGAGAATTTTAATATACCTCGTTGGGTTCATAAATCCGATAGTGACAAACAAGTAGAATTGCATGGTTTTAGCGATGCGTCTAATGTAGCCTATTCTGCTGTGGTGTATATGAGATGTATAACGGCAGATGGTAGTGTCGAATCTCATCTAATAACTGCTAAAACTAAAGTTGCGCCCATTAAACAAGTCTCTATTCCACGACTTGAATTATGTGGAGCTGTTTTGGTCACTAAGCTACTCATTGAAGTAGCTGCAGTTTTAAAAATAGACAAATCAGATCTACATGCCTGGACCGATTCAACGATTGTGTTAGCTTGGTTAAGTGATCATCCAAGCCGATGGAAAACCTTTGTTGCCAATCGCACGTCGGACATTCTCAATCTTTTAGATTCATCTCAATGGTCATACGTTAATACCAAAGACAACCCTGCTGATTGTGCATCACGAGGGATAAAACCAGCAGATTTGATTGATGATAAGTTGTGGAGGTGTGGTCCAAGTTGGCTACGCAATGATACTATAAAGTACGTGAAACCCACTTCCATATGTAGCAAAACTGAGTTAGAAAAGAAAATGATACAGGCACACACAGCTTCTATAAAAAACCATGCTGATGATCTATGTTGTAAGTTTTCTTCTCTACGAAAGCTAGTGCGAATAATAGCTTTCTGTCGACGTTTCCTACGTCTAAAGGATTCAAATACTGTTATAAAAAAACCTTTACCGTATCTTACAGCTAAAGAAATACAAGATTCTTTCTCCTGTTGCATTCGACACCATCAAAGTAATGTGTTCCCTCAAGAGTTAGAGAATCTTAATAAATATGAAAATGTAAACAAAAAGAGTAAACTTGCTGTGTTGAACCCATTTATTGATAAATCTGGTATATTGCGAGTAGGTGGTAGAATTGAGAATTCAGATTTATCAAATAATAGCAAGCATCCCATAATAATTGCTGGAGATTCACATTTAGCTAAACTTATAGTAGCTGATGCGCATGAGAAAACAATGCACGGTGGTCAGCAATTAACGTGCAATTATGTTCGGAACAAATACTGGGTTACGAATTTAAAAAATATAGTCAGATGTCATGTTCATCATTGCATACCGTGCATTAGAAATGCAGCAAGGTTTCCGACTCAATTAATGGGCCAATTGCCTACCTGTCGAGTAACTCCAGACAAACCGTTTTTAAACTCAGGAGTAGATTACGCAGGCCCAATAAATATTCGTGTTTCCAAGGGAAGAGGCCACAAATCTTATAAGGGCTACATCTGCCTTTTCGTTTGTATGGCTACTCGCGCGGTCCATATTGAAGCTGTATCGGACCTTACTACGAATGGTTTTTTATGTGCTTTTAAACGTTTTGTTGCTCGAAGAGGCCGTTGTAACCATATATGGAGCGACAATGGTACCAATTTTGTCGGTGCATCTGGAGAACTGAAGCAGCTATTTACTAGCAAACGGTCTTCATTTCCAATAGAAGTTGCATCTTCATTAGCTAATAATGGCACCGAATGGCACTTCATCCCTCCTCATGCTCCTAATTTCGGTGGTTTGTGGGAGGCAGGGATCAAGAGCACAAAACATCATCTCCGTAGAGTTATAGGTGATTCTACTCTCACTTATGAAGAGTTGGCTACAGTACTAGCACAAATTGAGGCATGCCTTAATTCGCGCCCACTGTCTATTGCAAGTCCTGACTCTAATGACTGTTTACCATTGACACCGGGTCATTTTTTGGTTGGCGAGCCATTACTAACAGCTCCTGACCATAATTATGAACACATTCCAATAGGCAGTTTACGTCGTTGGCAACTTACACAGCGTATGCTTCAAGGCTTCTGGAAGAGATGGTCACAAGAATACTTGACTCATTTCTTTCAAAGATATAAATGGAATATCAAAACTCCCGATTTAAAGATAGGAGATATAGTTTTAGTACATGAGGATAATTTACCGCCAGCAAAATGGCTTTACGGTAAGGTAGAAGATGTTCATCCTGGTAAGGATAACATTATACGAGTTGTCACTCTTCGTTATAAAGATTCATTGATTCGACGTCCAACTTCAAAGCTTTGTCTTTTACCGATTAATGTTAATGACGACTGAAACTGTCCTCATCTTTTCCGTATATATTTTTTTCATTCATTTATTCATATAGAAATTCTTCTATGTTGGTAAATTATTATTTTTTGTTTATGGAGATAAGTTGTTTAATATAAAAAAATATATAGTTGATTTTCAAGGTCTATTTAGTTATTTATAATTTATGAATTGTAAAAAATTCTCATTTATTACAAATTTTATGAACTAATAATAAGTGTAATTGTTGAAGTACCTAGCTCTATTTATTACAAATACAGTCCACTACTCTGTTTTATGAAGGAAGTTTATTTTGTTATTTTTATTTTATTTTAATAATGTACAGAGTGTAGGTATTTAACTTTCTAACTAATGGTTTCTTATTTTTATACTTTACGTTAAGAAGGACTATTTAGTCCTTGGTAGGCGGTATGTCTAATTTGTTTATAGAGTAATTCATAGAAATATTTATGTTGTAATAAGTTCAAACTAGATGGCGTTATAAAATTTCTAGATCGCGATATGGTTTGACTCTTTGAGAATGTATATAGTATTTGACAGTGATTGAAATAAATTTGCTTATGCGTTCCTGGGTACATGTCTTTCATTTACCCCTGGCTTTAACAGTGTGCTTACCACCATCGGCCACATCATCACTTACCACAGTGAGATTGTGGTCAAACACAGGCCTAGGTATACATAGTAAAAACAAAAAAAGAGTACCTAAATGAGTTCTGAACTTCTGAGTATGAGTTACCCTAAGTACCTACCTACAAACTAAGAAGTAGTACCTTCTATCTACTACAATACGGAAGGTTTACTCCTTATCATGATCACTATCATCACTGCACAGTATAAAACAAAGTCGCTTCCCGTCTGTCTGTCCCTATGTATGCTTAAATCTTTAAAACTACGCAACGGATTTTGATGCGGTTTTTTTAATAGATAGAGTGATTCAAGAGGAAGGTTTATACGTATAATACATGTATAATATAGTAAAGAAAAGCTGAGAAAAGCCGGGCGAAGCCGGGGCGGGTCGCAAGTAACTTACAAACGGATCTCTTTCTATCAGATAGTTCTATCTCGGCTTAAGGTGCGTCTATCAGTGGCGAGGGGTAAAATTATGGCGAGGGTAAGCTGTTCAAAAAACACAGATAATTTTATACTTAATTACAGTGTATTTTACATAAAAGTGGCTTTGAAATGATGAATCTGTGGGACTGGGATTTCTAAAAGGTAAGCCGCCCATCGGCTTGTATGAACGCCACTGGTGTCTATAGGTATATTTTTGTATCCGGAAAGCGATAACGTGCCTGTCTGCGACAATGCTCCCTACCATGACGTCACATTGAGATTTAAACTACTTATCATCACAATAACAATAATTAAAATATCTATGAATTGTTTATAAAATAACGGAAGATTATAGTTTTATTGTAGTAAGTTAACCCGTGACCTACTGATAATAATAAGCAGTATAGTATAGAGCAATATAGTTAGCTAAATTTCTATATTTATTTATTTATTTATTAATAAAATGCACAATGTACACACAATGTTACTTTTTTTTTTTTTTTTTTAAAGGACTAAAGTTGGTAGCCTCTGATGGCTGCTCCAACCTTACCGGATAATCGGCGAGCGCAAAGAGCTCTCAGCCGGGTAACATTTAGGTAACCACGCCTGAGGGCACCCCCGAGTCACAATGTTACACATACAGTGAACTAATATGAGTAAAAATACCCTGTTATTATATATTAGGAATTTACATTGACAATAGGGTAGTTGACTGACATATCAGTCACATCAATCAGCTACTTTTTAATAAATGTCAAAACGATAGTTTATATGAAATTTTGTATGAAATATTACACTATGACGTCATAGTTTCACAGCATCAAATCATCTACTCTTAGTGGTTCCACTGGTAATTAAAAATCATAAAATGCATTAAATGTACAATATATTTGATGTTTCCACGTGATTTTAGATGTTTTATGCATTGGTTAGTGTTTGGTCATTTATTTTTGATAGTGTCAACTACCCAATTGTATTTTTATGTTATCTATGTATCTACTATGTCATATACAGTAAAAAACAAACAAAACCATTATTAAAAAAATTAAATTACATTAGGTATGAGTGGACCATTTATCCTTCATAAATTATTTTATACTATAGTAACATTTATATAATAAAAATATCTTAATTTTGTTCTTAAATAATACTATCCTCATTCATTTAATTTGAATATTATTATTGCATTAATTTTGCCAAAATAATTATTAACCACGACAGTACCTACCACAGCTCACATACATACATGGTTAAATCACGATGTTATCCTTCACCGACAGTGCCGGTTTTAGCTCTACCAGCGCCCTGGGCGAGATGTGATAACCCCCCCTCCCCCCTTCTCCCGCCAACAAAAGGGATTTTATCTTTAGACTGGAGAATTTATTTTTTATTTAGACTCGAGATAGCAGGACTCGCTCATGAGCGATCGGAAATAAAAGTGGGCCTGGCACCCCTTTACATCTGGCTTCCTGGGCGATCGCCCTACCGGGCCCTACCCTAACGCCGGTACTGTTCACCGAAAGAAAGATAATTTTATTTTGACATCTTATTAGTCTAAGCAAATATAAAGCAAAGCTAATCTGGAACTGCTGTTCAGATACACGGTCTAGAACATCTTATTCTAAGTCAATTGGCTTTGTGGGTAATTAAACATAGCTTTGCGAATATTTTGAGCAATTTTTTAGAAATACTTGAAAGAATATTTAATTATTTTCTATATATTTATCGCAGATCTCTCTTACCATTTACTAGAAAATATGCATACTACTTACTTGAGATACTACTAAACATGTACTGTGGCACAGTTTTGTTTTGAAATGCATAAATTTTAATGTTCTGAGCGATGTCTGAGCGGGATTAATTTGCAATTATACTATAGATTAGGTTACCTACATTTTAATTATTATTGACTCAGTTTGGAGCTCGAGGGCAAGTAGTCATGTTGTTAATATACCTTTTGAGTATTTTGATACTTTTGCTATTAGTATTATACTTTTTATCAGTCAGGAAGTTTAATTATTGGCAGAAAAAGAAAGTTCCTCATCTAAAACCCACGGTACTTCTTGGTAACTATGGAGATTATATTCTGCTCAAGAAATCAGTCGGGGTTGTTGTTAAAAATATCTGCGACCAATTTCCTGAGGAGCCCTACATTGGAGCGTACTTCGGTACCGAACCAGCACTTATAGTTCAGGATCCTGAACTTCTCAAGCTCATTTTCGTCAAGGATTACTACTATTTCAATGGGAGGGAAGTATCTGACTATTTCGAGAAGGAGCCATTAACGAAGAGCATATTCTTTGTTTCCGGAGACCAATGGAAGGTAACTCGACAAAATTTGACTACAATTTTCACGTCGGCTAAGATGAAAAGCATGTTTCCACTGATAGAGAAGTGTACTCAAGCATTTGATATCATGCTCGAGGATGAAACCAGTGTTTCAGACGTGCTGGAAGTAAACTCTTTAATGTCTCGATACACCATGGATTGCGTAGGTTCCTGTTCTTTTGGAGTTGACACAAACACCATGCAGAAAAATTACAAAAATAACCCCTTCAAAAAACTCGGAGATATGATCTTTTCACAGTCAACTTCTAGAGGAATCTTAGTCATTTTTCGTTCTATCTGGCCAAAACTATTTTATGGCCTAGGTTTCGTGATGTTCCCACCACAAATAAGAGACATGTTCCTAAAGTTACTGATGGCCGTATTCGAAGAACGTAACTACAAGCCCTCTTCTAGAAATGACTTCGTGGACCATTTACTGGGTTTGAAGAATAGTAAGTACATAACTGGTGACAGTATAACCAATTTGAAGACTGGTGGCTCACAGAAGGCTCATATAGAAGTGGACAATGAATTTCTAGCGGGGCAGTCTATAGCGATTTTTGGAGGTGGTTTTGAAACTTCGGCAACTGTGCTTTGCTTAACACTGTTTGAATTTGCGAAGAATGAAAAAGCACAGAAACTTGCTATTGAAGAGGTTGACAATTACCTGATCCAACATGACTATAAAGTTGAGTACGACTGCATCAAACAGCTACCGTACTTAGAGGCTTGCCTAGACGAGGCGATGCGTATGTACCCGGTCTTAAGCAACCTCACTCGAGAGGTGATGGAAGATTACACGTTCCCAACAGGTCTGAAGGTGGAGAAAGGTGTGCGAATCCATATACCCATCCAGGCTTTGCATTACAACCCTAAATACTTCGCAGAGCCGGAAGTTTTCCGACCTGAACGTTTTCTGCCAAAAGAGAAGAATAATATCATACCCTACACGTACATGCCATTTGGAGAAGGGCATAGGATATGCATTGGTTAGTTCCAAATTTTAAGCTATTTTTTTATTGACTAATCCCCCGGCCTCCCCCTTAGTATACCTATAGTACTGTCTGCGCGTGAATTCCGAGTAAAAGCTAATTTATCTTTGTAGGTAAACTCCCGCCTTGGTTTTCCCAAGGGAGTACCTACATTATGGGGTTCTTGAAATAAGGCGTAATCAGATTTTTGCAGGGTCACAAAAGTGCGATTGATGCAGGTCCACACCATTAAATAGTAAAAAAAAATGTCTAAGTACTTTACTAATTGTATTACTAACAAAATTATGGACTTAGTCAGATATAAAATTAGGTATTATATAAATAAATAACACGCTTAACAACAAGCAGACCATAGAAGAATCACCTTAGACGGGTTTTTATTAATTTTAATCAAAAGTATAATTATAATTGTTTGTTTTTGGTTTGTTAGCTAATTTAGTTTTTGAGTACAATATTTTCATTTTTTTTTATCAAAACTGAAACTAGTCCGGAGTCACTGGTATACCTGTACATATAGTCATTGTATAGATTACATGAGATCTCTAACATATTATAAATAAAAAATCATTTTTTTTTAGGTGGACGATTCGCAAAGATGCAAATATTGGCAGGTTTGGTGACGGTTTTGAAGAGATATCAGGTCGCATTGGCTGATGGAATGCCTTCCAAGGTGATCTTTGATCCTCGGTTGATAGTCAGTCATACAACTGAAGGCGTATTCTTGAAATTTATGCCAAGAAAAGGATGCTAAACTCATGCATGACAAATATAGGATTAAAGATATTTTTCTTATCATATCCTTATTGCATATTGATTTGATAAAGTAATGTGTCTTTGCCTCGTTGTGTTGCAACATTGCCTCACTGAAGGGCAACATTGCTTCGCCTATAATTTAATTTGAATATGTATTAACGTTAAATAATATGTATTATAAATATTTTTACACTTGGTAGAATACGTCGTCGACTATTACATTACTTTAAGCATGTTTAAGTCTTAAGAACATTATGTACCGTATTCTCAGAAATAAAGCTCTTCTATTTAATTCTATAAAATAATTTTAATTTACATAAAACAAAGTAAGTAAGTAAATAGTAATTTTCGTAATTACTTTGGTTTCCAACAGAATAACAACGAGTTATAAAATTACCACCTACGCTACTCGTTAAAAAGGATTTAACTTAGGCGCCTGTCCCACCGCTGATGAGTAAGCAATTAGCTATCGACAATATTTCACTCAAGAAACATACGAATGTAGTTCTCGTGTTAGTAAAAATTTAATAATAATTTTATTATCAATAGATTCTTTTCCTATTTTCTTTTGTTATTGACTTTCTGTGCTCTATGCTCGATGCACTAATTGTTGCATCATTGTGACTATGTGATGATCCTAACTCCCATAACATAAGTTTTTTTTAACTAGCGAGCTAGTGGTTCGCAGACTTTATGTCCTTTAAAACTGGTGCACATATTTCTATATGTTAAATATTACGTAAGCTGCCATGTAAATATTTTTATTAGAAGACATAATAAACCCACACTTGAATAGTTGATCGCTGACTGTTCCCACTGGTGTGAACTAGACAGTTATAAAATCGACCCATACACACACTATTTATGCTGTAACTTGGTGCGTGTTGCAATAAAGTTCATCTCAATATTATACTGAATGTTATAATCATAAATTAAGCCGGGGGTTCCCAAAGTGTGCGCCGCGGCGCCTTGTTGCGCCGTAGAAAGTAAAGAGGGGCGCCGTGAGTCTATCCTTTATTATTATCCGAAAAGTATTTCTTGTTGTTTTCTGTCATATTGTAGATGTTTTAATTTTCGTTCCTATCTACCTAACCTAACCACTATTATTGTAGATATCTATTATTTCTTTCGACTGTATCTTTTTCAAATAGCTAGTTAGGGTAGGGCAGCGCCGTGACAAAATACGCTATGCTGAAAAAGATTGGGAAACCCTGGATTAAGCAGATGAAATTTATTGGAAAGACAAGGACCATTTTCATATCTCCTGGCTACTGTCGCCGGCACCAAGTTACAACATAAATAGTGTAATTGCTAGCTCTGCTCATAAGTAGTATCCTCTATTATAGGATACTACTTATCGTGCTATGTGCTCTACTCGCTTATCAGCTGTGGTGGAACAGGTGCTTTACTCTCAACACTTTCGACATAGAAACAAAAACGAATTTCATTCAAATTAGTGCCAATTTGTATGTATAGTCCAATTATGTTAGAAACTAGAAGGAACCAATTTTGTTACCTACTGCCAAGTCTACTACTTATAATCTCGAAGTCTTTAAATGATGAAAGGCTCTTTCATTCTCCTATTCCATATCTAGTGATAAATCTGTAGAAAAGTAGTATCTTATGTTTCTAATAGCTTCCGCCCCGCGGTTTCACCCGCATTCCTGAGGGATTTTATGTTTTTTCGGGATAAAAAGTATCCCATGTGTTAATCCAGGTTATAAATTATCTGTGTTCCAAATCCATACTCACAAACTTTCGCATTTAGGTATAATATTACTAGGATTTTGACAAACAGGCAGACGGTAATGGTAAGTCGATTGTTATTATCATGGCAACAGAAAGTCAAATACAGTGGACAAAAGCCTCCCCCAAGGATTTCCACGATGGCCGGTCTTGCGCTACCCGCATCCAGCGGTTTCCCGCGACCCTCACACGACCATCAGTCCACCTTTTGGGAGGCCTGCCCAAGCTGCGTCTTTCGGTTCGTGGTCGCCATTCGAGAACCCTTCTGCCCCAGCGGCCGATTTAACACCTAGGTACTTAGTTCAATACCTATAATATTATATTACTAATATTAAAGTTTGTGAGGATGTATGGATGTCTGTTACTCTTTCACGCAAAAACGACTGAACGTATTTGAATGAGACTTGGCACATAGATAGATTAAATACTGGAATAACATATAACTCACTTTTTATCCCGTGAAAACATAAGATACCTCGAAAACGCGGGTGAAACTGCAGGGCGGAAGCTAATAAATAGATATTTTATTGGCACCTGTACCTAAGTATAATAAACTAGCTATTCCCCGCGGTTTCACTCGCGTTTCCGGGATAAAAAGTAGCCTATAACCTTCGGGGATAATGTAGCTTCCTATTAGTGAAAGAATTTTCGGAATCGAACTAGTAACTCCGGAGATTAATGATTCAAACAAACATCCTTTTCAGCTTTATTATTAGTACAGATAGGTATATATAGATAATAGCGCTGTCAACACGAGTATATTGGATGATGACGTCTATGCATCAATAACTATAATATTAAGAAGAAGTCATATACTATTCGTTATTAGTGATATCTTATCATTTTGTTTACGGCTGAGGCAAAAATATTCGTAAGAATGTAGCTATTTTTAATTGATCCAGACTGGCGGAAGATATTTTATTTTTAATGGAGGAGTCATCCATCTTTCTCCTCTATTAGCTTAATAAAATTTCGGCATAAATATTGATGAGTTATTTCACGTGCAGATACTAGGATCCCTCTTTCAATTAGACACCCGTATATAACTTCATTATGATGGGTTACCATCTCTAAAATAAGTTGTAACCTTCTCTAAGGGTCGGTTGCTCGTAGTCAATGGAGAGGGCTATGCTCGGAGTTTCCCTGCGAGATCGAATCAGAAATTATGAGATCCGCAGGCGAGCCAAAGTAACCGACATAGCCCGAAGAATTGCCAAACTTAACTATAACCGTAGCCTAACTTTTTATGCAACCTACCCTAATTTGTTCTCTTTTGTGTCCTCGGTATCAAAGCCTATAACAACACAAATCTCGAATAAAAGGATGAACTATTAATCGACGATATACGAGAATATGATGATTCTAGATTAAGTTGTTCTCTGCATTCTTTGTTGCAAGAGGTTTGTAAAAAATATGATAAACTGGAGAATATGTGACGAGGAATAGTTTTTTTTAAAATATAATTTTCTATAATAACGTCTGAAAAATATTCTGAATGTTTTCTTACATTAAAAAAGGCTCAGTTTTTTTTTTATAACATAAAACCGCATTTTTTACTAAAAGTGCGCCTCTCCTGTCTCGCTTGTCCCCTTCAGTTTAGTAAGGGACGGACTCATTCGCGAAGAGCATCCTCTTAATCAATAAAATGGGTTGCCATCTCCAAAATAAAATGTAACCTTTTCTAATTTGTCCTCTTTTGTTTCCGTCCGGTATCAAAGCCCATAATGACACGTATCTCGAATAAAAGAATGAACTATTAACGGGGAACGCATTAAGGCCACCTATATGTAACAAACAATAGATTTACCCGCTATTGTGCTCAGGCGAACCGTAGATTAAGTCGTGTACAATGCAAGCAAGTTTAGTAAGCTATCTCAGTTTATAAAAACATTGTTCAGTTTAAAATAAATGGAAAGCTGTTTTTTAACGTCAAAATGACGTGATTCGAGGAGCATTTTTAGGGTTCCGTACCCAAAAAACGGGACCCTATTACTAAGACTCCACTGTCTGTCTATCTGTCCGTTTGTCACCAGGCTGTATTTCATGAACGATGATAGGCAACAGAAATACATCATCTGTGAAAATTTCAGCTGTTCATCAGAGAACCCTAAAAAGATTATCTTATTTTAGTTGAAACTATAAAGTTTTCATAGCTCAACACCACACTAAGGGTCGGTTGATATAAACGCGATTGTAAGTAAACGCAACATTTTTGGCCGCTGTATGACCCCGATGCGGGCGCTCCACTCGCTGATAGGGTTGCTCTTCGCTGCCTGGCTCCTCCGGCAGTGGCCGCTGCGCTTGCGTCTCAGAACTCTTGAGTCGTACGGGATGCAGTTCCACGTCTTCCGTTTTCGTTTCAGCCTTCGCTGTAGTTTGTTTTGAAAAGCGATTAGAGTAGCGCTTTTTGACGACCCACACTATGATCGCTTCTGGGATTGTTACTATGGCCCAAGGATGTGTTCTACAATCGCAAGATATGATGATTTACTCTCATAGTCAATACAGCAGCAGCGGTTAGGTATGGTTACGGTTAAAATTTTAGTTAAAGTGACACGAGCAACCCAGTTTGCTTTCTTTTGCCGGTTAAATATAGTTAGTTATCTTTAATTATAACTTAACTAAAATGTTCGAGCAACCGACTGTAATGTGAGAACTATACGGACATTTGCGTACGCATCAACGATTTGCCACGCTTGTGCTATTCGAATTGCATCAAATGCTATTGACATTATGTCAAGTGTGGCGTCATTCACACTAGTCATTGAAATCCGATTGTTTTATGTGAAGCTTTATACTATGCGTTCATAGGAGTTTCTCATGGACAAATAAAGAAAGTAATGACCGGCACACAGTGGCGGACGGCACGGCAGAGGGTTTAAAGTTTATTATATAGTAGTTATCCAATCAAAATAAGGTATATATTTCAACTAGCAATGTTCTAGAGAAAACTGCGAATTCGAAAGAAATTAGCCTTGCTGAGTTTCTTGCCAAACGTCTCAGTTTAAGTGTATTTAGGTAGAGTCGAAGCTTTCGAAGTAAATAAGTGCCTAAACTGAATAAATGAAATTTGAATTTGAGTTTATATATACCTATAGTAGTAGGTAATATGTCGGGTCTATTCGCGCAAAAAATCTATATTAATATTATAAAGAGGAAAGATTTGATTGTTTGTTTGCATTGAATAGGCTCTGAAACTACTGAACCGATTTGAAAAATTCTTTCACTAATAGGAAGCTACATTATTCCCGAAGGTTATAGGCTACTTTTTATCTCGGGAACGCGAGAGAAACCGCGCGAAACAGCTAGTATAATTATAAGCCTCAATACTTATTGACTCTCCTTGACGATTGGATCAAGTATCAAGATACATTGATCGTGTCTTGTCAAAATTATATTTACTCGACATAATTATTTTAACATAAATTTTGTTCGCGACGGTTTAAAAAGTATATTAGAATAAAAATGTTTTATATTATTCAGATTTTTTTTAATGTAAGTACATTTTTTTGGAATCTGAAAACCATTCGGACAGTTTATTTTTTGATGAATTTTTATTTGCATATTACTTTGTTGCTTGAAGCTTGATTATGTTATTATAAATGTGCTGGTCATCATTAATAAACAGAGCATATAAATTTATGTCCGCATACAATTAATTATACCTAATTTATTTAAAATAATGATGGTTTTTTTATCATTATTTTAAATAAACTGGACAGTCAGTATTGTCGGCTAAAAAAGTCCAAATAACACCCGACAATTTCAGGATTAAAAAAACATTGCACATACTGAGAAATTTTATTTTATTTCTTATCTATGTATAGTTACATAAGAGTTAGTACTCTTAATGTAAAATCCCAACTATAAATTCACTTAAAATGTCACATGCTCAGAGTAAAGCCTTCATTTATTCAAGCCTACTACGACCCTAAGACGTTCTAAACGCCCACAGTTTTTATACACGTTAGGTACAATAAATCATCTGACCTTATCACTAGGTATTCTGGTTTCAGGCCACTTTTTATTGTTCAGCATTGAGCAATATATTAGTTTTTAATTTGTTTTATGTAAGTACTTATATCTCAAGATAATTTTAGTAGAATATTTTATTTATTAGCACAAAGTTATTTAAAAATCGAAATGGAAATCACTACTGACATATTTTTGAAAGAAAAAAAAGTTATTATATTTTATTTTATTTAATACATGGCAACACATTATTATGATTGATATACCTTTTTATTCTATGTTCATACTATTCACTGACCTACGACCTTTGGCCGGACAAGAGAATTCTATAAAAAAAAAAGATAAGTAGTAAACTAATTAAATTCACAATATTTTGATATCCCTTACACAGGAAATAAGGTATTCAAGTAAGTTTGTACCTATATATATAACACTAACCTAACCCTAAAATGCCTTTATGTAAATTTAATTTAGTGTGCTGATAATTATTAAGGCTGTATTGTATAGCAGACCAACTTCGTCACAATGAGCTCTTGGCATATCCAATTAATCCTTGATACCCACACAATACATCGGACAAGCCTTGTCTATGAACAGTATAAACTTCTAATAGGAGCATCATTCCATGTCAATAATTTTCATTAATTTAAGATTAGTTGCTATTTTTAGGGTTAAAAAATAAGTAAGAAAAAAAAACTCTAATGGCCGGCGCAAATTTGGCAGAGATAAAAATAATATCAATTGGATTTAATAGTTATCTAGACAGACGTAAATACCTATTTATTATTCGCATAAAGTGGCGCTGGCCTTAGACTCAGGACGGACATAAATACCTATTCAATCATAGACACATTGTTTATTCTCTTTGGTCATCGACTGCACTAGGTAAACGTTCCTTGGGCATCGAGCTCATGACGTATAACAAACACGCCACCTGGCTATTGACGTTTTGTTTAAAACAACAACAGATAATAAAAATAAAATGTGTTATGAATGCGTCTGATTGATTAGTAACAATTAATTTTACAGCCGACTGATGCCTCAATATTATATTTAAATTACCAATTCAAATTAAGAATGAGTGGAATGGTTTTATGATTAAACTAGCTGTCCCCCGCGGTTCCACCCGCGTTTCCAAATAAAAAGTAGCCTATGCAACCTGATCTAGATAAGGCAACATAATAATTGTCCATGGGAAAAACAGTTTTCTCTTAAATATATGCCAACATGCTTAAAAGTTTGTCTTTGTGCTTTATTTATATTGACTTCAGACGATAGGTAGGTAATTTCACAGGAAATTGTACCTATTCGTTTAAATCTATATGGTAAATCTGTGGGTATTATCGGAATGCGAGGTATCAGTACTGTTTGCCCAACTGCTGGCTCAGTCAAAACCAATCGCTACTATGACAGAAATCTAGAAATTTTACTTGAAGTGTGGTACATAAATTTGGTGGTCTAATATCTATTTAACATGCATTGTCCTGAATGACTGTCTGACGGATCAACGCATAGCCTAAACCGCTGATCGTAGAGACCTGAAATTTAGAGGGTGTGTTCTTCGTATGAAGTAGGCATCCTATAAGAAAGGATCTTCCGAAATCCTTAGGGGTTGAAAAACTGGGACAAAGTTTGTATGGAACAACGTGATTCCTTGGTCCAATCTACTTCAAATTTTGCATAAACATTCTTTAAGATAATTGATGGAAGACGTGTTTTGTATTTTATTGAAACTCATCGCCTATCGGGGTTAAAAAAGGGTAGAAAGTTATTTTGGTGGTGATTTACATCGAAGTTGATATCAATACTGCTTTTGAACTCACATAAAAGCTTGGTGCAATGCAATGCATATGACGAACAATTGGGATGAATTTGCTGTTATGTCTCATGACCGTCTTGGCAACAATCATGGGACAAAAGAAAAGTATAAATTAGATGTTACAACACTCTACATTTCTGCGAGTTAGTTGCAGCCGGTCAAATATACCCATTTGTATTTGAAGTAAATCGAAATGGAAACCAGTATGCCAAATTTGGTACAGAAGACCAACCCATCAAAAGGTTACGTTTTTCCCAAGATCTTTCTTATGGTCACTTTGATGCCTACGCTGATGCCGATGGTGATAATAACACTGATCAGCGTCCAATAGCCAATCTAAATATATAAAACTTTTAACAAAAATTTGAACCGATATCATGGTACCGCAGATTTATTTCGCTTACTTCAAAACTATCATATTAGAGTTCCTAAATAGTTATTTTCTGCTTTTTAGTGCCTTTGAAGGCGGTTCTATTTTTTGTTAAAAGTTTTATATTTTTCAATTTTGAATTTCTTATGTGTAATCAATGACTCTCAAGGTCACTGACCTAGGATAAGCATATTAGCGTTGTAGTTTCCATCATCGTTCCTATAACATTTAAAGAATTATCCCCTAACTCCTAACCATTAAGGAGTTGTACCGTCCATCATCAGCTCAGCAACATAAGATGATGACTACCAGACGCAAATATCTGAATAGCTTTAGAAAGTATGATGAAAAACATTGTAAGTGCCTATAAAATTTAAAGAGTTCCCTCGATTTGTCCAGGATCCTATCATCAGATCCTGACTTGGTGACCATGGGACTACTTGAGAAGTATACCCTTTCAAACAAAAAATATTTTTCCAAATCGGTCCAGGCGTTCGAGTATTCGGGAAACATACAAAAAAAATGATTCCGACGAATTGATAACCTCCGCTTGAAGTTGGTTAATTGACTGACTGACTGATCGCGGGTGATATCGCGGGTGGAAAGCTATTTAGCATTCTATATTAAAGCTGAAAAGTTTATGAAAAATATTGTAAGTGCCTATAAAATTTGTAGAGTTCCCTCGATTTGTCTAGGATCCTATCATCAGATCCTGACTTGGTGACCATGGGACTACTTGTGAAGTATATCCTTTCAAACAAAAAATAATTTTCCTAATCGGTCCAGGCGTTCGAGTATTCGGGGAACATACAAAAAAAAGATTTCAACGAATTGATAACCTCCGCTTGAAGTTGGTTAATTGACTGACTGATCGCGGGGGGCATCGCGGGTGGAAAGCTATTTAGCATTAAATAATAAAGCTGAAAACTTTGTTTGTTTGTTTCAACGCGCGAATCTCCGGAGTTACTGGTCCGATTCGAAAACTACGCTGTCGGCTGGTAGTTTAGCCATTATTTTGTCGTTGATGGCGTCAACGCTTATATTTCTGGCAGCTAATTAAATTCAATTGCCCTCTCACACATCCATTAATGTTTTTTTTTGGTCGATATTGGCTATATCCGGATATACTCTACAGATCAGGTCTTCAATGTTGGTCACGATTTTACCAAGGTCTTTGTCAATAGCTATTTTTTTATCTGATTCAGGTACTTTCCCATCCCCGATTAAATGGAGCTTTATTGGGAAATCTGTGCTTCCTCTACCCAAGTGACTCCTCATTTTGGTATACAGTTTCAATAATTCAACAGACTTTCATAATGAGGAATATTTTAAGCAAGATTTAATAATATCTGCTCTAGTTTCCCTAACAGGCAACGTTTATCTGAAATCACCAGAAAACATCAAAGTTATTCCACCCATGGCTATTTGTGCATTTTATAATTCTGAGAGTTCTACTAAAGCCTCTAGATGAGCTCTATGAGTCATGTGCACTCATCCCGTATTATTAGGTTTGCATCTTGTAAAACCTTGCCCAATGGTCCATTTTTACGTATAGAGCGTACGCTGTCTTTTTCAAGAAATACCGTAAGGGTCTGTTTAGAAGTGAAATGAGCCGGCCTTCTACCTGTCAATAGTGTAGCAGCAATAAATATCTGATGATGCAACAGCAATGGCAAATTTCGTTGACTTCAAAACTATCAGATTTGACTTCTTACATAGTTATTTTATACTTATTAGTGCCTTTGTGGTTTTTTTTTGTTAAAAGTATTTTAAATTTTAATTTTTTAGTTTCTTATGTGTAATCAATGACTCTCAAGGTCACTGACCTAGGATAAGCATATTAGCGTTGTACTTTCCATCATCGTTCCTATAATATTTAAAGATTTATCCCCTAACTCCTATCCGTTAAGGAGTTGTACCTTCCATCATCAGCTCAGCATCATGTGACGACTACCAGACGCAAATATCTGAATAGTTTTAGAAAATATATGAAAAACATTATTAGTGCCTATAAAATTTGAAGAGTTCCCTCGATTTCTTCAATATCCCATCATCAGACCCTGACTTGGTGACCATGTGACCACCTGTATGTATAGTTTCCAAATCGGGTCAGGCATCTTCGAGTAATCGAGGAACATACATAAAAAAAGATTCCGACGAATTGATAACCTCGTCTTGATGACAGTTAAAAATAACAAAAAACTGTTACCTAGGCGACCGCTGTCATCCATTGACAACCGCGTCGCATCGCTCACCCATGCTATACATGCTCCCGCTTAACGTTCTTTTTATCATTGCTCAGCTCCTGAGGGTCGTAGCGTGATGTTTAATAGCCTATAACCTTCCTTAATAAATGGGCTTTCAATTGCAAAAAGGTTTTTCCATATCCCACTGGCAGATCCAGAGATTAGCGCGTTCAAACAAACAAACAAACAAACAAACAAACAAACAAACTCTTCAGCTTTATTATTAGTATAGATTATTTAAATATTTAATTAAAAATTCGAATATATTAACTTTTATACAAAACTAGCGACCCGTCCCAGCTTCGCACTTCACCGTTGAATTTCACGGCTTTTCTGTACTAATATGCATGTATTTTAGATATAAACCTCCCTTCCTTTTATAGATGTTAACGGAAAAGTATCTAATCCGTCATTGTATACATTTCCTAGGAAATCCATACATTTCCTAAATATCTATCGGAGTATTACATTCGGGATATTTGTAAGGATAGCGGTATTTGGGGGGTTGTAAGTGAAAGGTACTTTTGTGCGAATACTTTCTAATTTATGCAAAATAAAAACAATAACCCCAACCTATTTTTTCAATAGGTTTTATATATTTTCTAATATCATTATTGAATTATAATTTCCTAGAGGAAATACACAGGAATTGTGTACAATTCCTATGTTTTATACATTTCCGGTGACATAGATATAAAAATCAAAATCCGTTCATTCGTGATGAGGCCACAGACAGACACACACATAGACAGACACGTCAAACTTATAACACCCCGTCGTTTATGCGTCGGTGGTTAAAAAGGGATGAAATTTACTTATTTTAGTCCTGTATGTCAACGTGAATTTAAGCGCAATCTATATTTGGGTGACTGTGATTCGATCACTTATCAGCAACTGAACGGATTTGGATGAAACTTTGCACTTAAATAGATCACCTTGAAATAACATATAGGACACTAGTTAGAGCGCTTGCCGGAAACTAGTTAACTAGATAGTAAAACTCATGTCCTTTGAACCTTCATTATCATAAGTAGGCAAGCCACTAAGGGTCGGTTGCTCGTACATTTTAGTTAAAGATAATATAGTCAAAGTTAACTTAACTATTACCATGCTTTGACCGTAGAGTCACTTTGACGATGACCGATCTCCCTCGGTTGGTTATGGTTACGGTTAAAATTTTAGTTAAAGTGACACGAGAAACCCAGTTTGCTTTCTTTCGGCGGTTAAAGTTAAGTATAACCGTAACCTAACTATAACCGCGCTTTATGCAACCGACCCTAAGCCATGAGCTTATCACCAAACTACCTAGCAATCAACTAAAACAACGAACAGTGACAAAAACAGTAATGTCACAAGTTTGTCACAACTCTGCTTTAGGTAAAGTTTTGAGTAAAGATGCGGTCGCTTAGCAGTCATCGTAACTCGCTTCAGAACATCTGGGGCTCGCCTCCGCAGTGTAAAGTCCTGCCATATGTTTAGTAAAATTTATATTACAACTAGGTTTTAACGATGTGACTTCTTCTTCTAATAGAATTAATATTCCTGGTCATGTATATACTATTTTCAAATTGTCAAAATGCTTACAGAAAAATTGCTTTTAATAATTCTGACTTTTATAACTCAAGAACGCCTGGATTTTTATGATCATATATAATAAATTAGAAAAACGCACTATTATACACAATATCGACATATAATAATAATATTTTATAATATAGCGGATATTTATTTTTATCGATATGTCATGTTATACATCACCCTACTAGTTATTTCCGTAAGTGCTCTAAATGGTGGAATAAAGTTTAATAAAGTTGTTGTTTCCTCATAGAGCAACAAGCTAAAATATTGATGGGTGCTCTTAGCGTCGGTGCTCTAAATGTCTAAATGCACAAAGTGGAATACCTAGTTTTTTTCCAAGATGATGATTTGCGCCTGATACTTATATCTACTATTGATTATTGATTATTGTATGTATTGTATATGTTACCGGAAATGTATGAAATATAGGAATTGTATACAATTCCTGTGTATTTCCCCTAGGAAATTATAACAATAATGATACTTGGAAATATATAGAAACTATTGAAAAAAATAGGTTAGGGTTATTTTTTTTATTTTGCATAGAATAGCAAGTATTCGCACAAAAGTAGCTTTCACTTACAACCCCCCAAATACCGCTATCCTTACAAATATACCGAATGTAGTACTCCGATAGATATTTAGGAAATGTATGGATTTCCTAGGAAATGTATACAATGACGGATTAGATACTTTTCCGTTAACATATACATTATGCTTTTTAAACTACGAGTAGTTAGTTCCTATTTTATTCTATATACAATATTTACAATTATTAGTTGGTTCCATATCAATAAATAACGGACAGGAACCAATGTACAGTTCTATAATATTTTGAATGCAAAATGAATACATAAATCTATAGTAATATCTCTAAGACGCCAATCACATTTTGACAAACATACGACCTGATACTGAGCTGCAATTATCAAAAAACGTAATAAAATTTTAATTTTGCGCGCTTTTTGAAGCATCCCCCTTAAAATTTCAATATAATCAACTTTTATGAACGTCTTTGTGTATGTGTTTGTCTTTTATTTTATAAGTTTTGAACTTTTAAAACGTATCATAAAATGGCGACATTTAAATCCAATGACGGATCTCATAACTCTATGCTAGGATTATTTAGATAGAAATAGTAAAACTGTCTGTCTGTTGACATTATACGACTTATTATAGGAGGAATGTTAAAATGGATTTTAGCCGCGATTGAAGCTAATTTTGAGCTAAAATGTGCCAAATTTCAGATTTACAGGTTCCTTTCTTTTAACTTAGGTACACATAAACACACAATTCAATACAGAGGCTATACGACAGGGCGGCAGAACGTAAACGACTAACGAGACTGACACTTAATTGAAACGCGGTTCTATAATTTGATAAAACGCCTTAAGGTGGAGGCTTGCAAATTGCAGCTCAGTTATAGGTCGTAAGTTATCAACATGTTATTTGCGAGAAGAATGGTAGTATATTTACTGATTAATAACAAAACAAATCATCAACATATTCCTCCAAGGTCAGTAATCAGTAAATATACTACCATTCTTCTCGCAAATAACATGTTGATAACTTACGACCTATAACTGAGCTGCAATTAGCAAAAAACTTGATAAAATTTGAATTTCGCACTCCAACCGAAGGTATACCCTTAATTTTGTAAGCTTTCCTACATTACATAAATTTTACATGTTATTTGGATTACCATTTTTTATATCGAGAAAATTAGGTACTTCACTTTAATTAGTTCGAGTGAAGCCACAGGTAAAACTAGAGCTAGTCATTTTACAGAAACATCTGCAGTAGTTTGGAAGCTAGCTTTGCATCTCCTTTTATCATTTGAAATAAAATTTTATTGTTTTCCACTTCCAAGCTCGTTCTCCATCTTTCGTTCCAAACTTACGAACCATGCAGATCTTGTCAGCTTAAGTAGGTACTTATTATAAAGAGTCATCTTATTTTATTATTTAGTTAGAGCAAAGATTGCTTACCTGGATTTGATTCATGGAAAGAATAAAAATATATTTATTTGTGATTGTGACGTAAAACTTTTCGTAAACGATTCCACCCCGCGGTGTCACCCGCGTTCTCGAAGGATCTTATGTTTTCTCGGGATAAAAAGTATCCTATGTGTTAATCTAGGTTATAAAATATCTGTGTTCCAAATTTCATTCCAATCCGTTCAGTAGTTTTTGCGTGAAAGAGTAACAAACATCCATCTATCCAACCATCCAACCATCCAACCATCCAAACATCCCACCATCCAACCATCCAACCATCCAACCATCCAACCATCCAACCATCCAACCATCCAACCATCCAACCATCCAACCATCCAACCATCCAACCATCCAACCATCCAACCATCCAACCATCCAACCATCCAACCATCCAACCATCCAACCATCCAACCATCCAACCATCCAACCATCCAACCATCCAACCATCCAACCATCCAACCATCCAACCATCCAACCATCCAACCATCCAACCATCCAACCATCCAACCATCCAACCATCCAACCATCCAACCATCCAACCATCCAACCATCCAACCATCCAACCATCCAACCATCCAACCATCCAACCATCCAACCATCCAACCATCCAACCATCCAACCATCCAACCATCCAACCATCCAACCATCCAACCATCCAACCATCCAACCATCCAACCATCCAACCATCCAACCATCCAACCATCCAACCATCCAACCATCCAACCATCCAACCATCCAACCATCCAACCATCCAACCATCCAACCATCCAACCATCCAACCATCCAACCATCCAACCATCCAACCATCCAACCATCCAACCATCCAACCATCCCACCATCCAACCATCCAACCATCCAACCATCCAACCATCCAACCATCCAAACATCCCACCATCCAACCATCCAACCATCCAACCATCCAACCATCCAACCATCCAACCATCCAACCATCCAACCATCCAAACATCCAAACATCCCACCATCCAACCATCCAACCATCCAACCATCCAACCATCCAACCATCCAACCATCCAAACATCCCACCATCCAACCATCCAACCATCCAACCATCCAACCATCCAACCATCCAACCATCCAACCATCCAACCATCCAACCATCCAACCATCCAACCATCCAACCATCCAAACATCCCACCATCCAACCATCCAACCATCCAACCATCCAACCATCCAACCATCCAACCATCCCACCATCCCACCATCCAACCATCCAACCATCCAACCATCCAACCATCCAACCATCCAACCATCCAACCATCCAACCATCCAACCATCCAACCATCCAACCATCCAAACATCCCACCATCCAACCATCCAACCATCCAACCATCCAACCATCCAACCATCCAACCATCCAACCATCCAACCATCCAACCATCCAACCATCCAACCATCCAACCATCCAACCATCCAACCATCCAACCATCCAACCATCCAAACATCCCACCATCCAACCATCCAACCATCCAACCATCCAACCATCCAACCATCCAAACATCCCACCATCCAACCATCCCACCATCCAACCATCCAACCATCCAACCATCCAACCATCCAACCATCCAAACATCCCACCATCCCACCATCCAACCATCCAACCATCCAACCATCCAACCATCCAACCATCCAAGTGTGACCATCCAAGTAGGATGTGATGGGATGCAAAAATACAGTAAATATACATAAATACAGTAATAAACAAAAAACCGGCCAAATGCGAGTCGAACTCGCGCTCGCACTCGAAATCTATAAAAACAGCAAAAAAAATTCGCGGGTTACCTTAATTAATAAGTTACATGAAGCAGCCGATATTCCATCTGTATTTGTTAATTTCACTGAAAGACTATAAATAAAAGTGCAAAAAAAAACACTTAAACGATTGAATATGTAAATAACAGTAGGTTGGCCTTATGCATATAAAAGTGTCTGAAACGGTGAGGCCGTAGAAAAAACGTGTACGTTAATTAAAAGCCGAATGTATACACTTCAATAAACTTAATTTGGAAAATGTTTTGCGTTCATTTCATCCATTCACGCAAACTGTTCTGTTAAAGTTTTTATACTCGTTTGATTGATTATGCTTTGAGTGATACTTTGATTAATCTTTGACAAACCAGTTGGTGCAGTTGGTTAAGACACCACTTATCACGCCGCTCGTCATGGGTTCGATTCCCATCCAGGACAAACATTTGTGTGCATGAACATGTCTGTTTGTCCTGTGTCTGGGTATAACTATCTATTTAAGTATGTATTTACAAACAAAATAAAGTAGTACATATATCAGTTATCTGGTTTCCATAGTACAAGCTCTGCTTAGTTTGGGATCAGATAACCGTGTGTGAAGAAATGTCCCAGGATATTTATTTATTTATTAATCTTGTTTTGGTGTGTTGGTCTTCCTCTGTTTTTTCACTACCCTATGTTAAATGTATCCTGTCACTAGCGACCCGCCCCGGCTTCGGACGGTTTTTCTCGGCTTTTCTATACGATAATACGCATGTATTATACATATTACAAACCTTCCTCTTGAATCACTCTATCTATTGCTAAGAACTGCATTAAAATCCGTTGAGTATTATAAAAGATCTAAGCGAACAGACAGCGGAAGCGACTTCATTTTATACTATGTAAAGATTTATGTTCCAGGTTATGTATAATATTTTCAAATTGTCAAAATTTGGAATACGGAACATTGATTTTAAATAATCTGACACTCTTGACTCATACTTCATTTCAACAGTAAGCATGTTTCACTAAATAAATGCTTACCACCATCGGCCACATCATCACTGACCACAAAGATTGTGGTCAAACACAGGCCTATATAGAGTAAAAAATAAATTAAAACATTTTCACAAAGACTTTGAAATCACTTAAACAAACCGCAAAATAAAAGGTCCTCTGCGTTTACACGAAACCTTTAGTCCTACAGATAGATAGGTTATTGTGTTAAGCAGGGCGAGAAATCCATTTACTTGATTGAGTTACGTTTGGCTAACGAAATGTCCCAGGAAAAGTTCAGTCATTTGAAGAATATTTTGAAGAATCCTTGTTTTTTAGGGTCTACGAGGCTACGGTGCTACGAAGCTACGAGGTGGTAACGGGTCTACGAGTTTTTCATACGGTAACTGATTATAAATTATGCAGAACTATTTCATCATGATATCATCCGAAAGACAAAAAAACAAAGTATTTTCGCCAAACAAAAAAGGTAAATAAATACAGCACCGCCCTCCATTTCCACGACGGCTTCTTTCTGAACAGACTCATACTAACAGACTACAGACTGTCATAATATAAGTAACTGTGTTACCCATTTAAAAAATGTAAATTCTCCCACATGTAGGTACCTACGTTCCGTTTAAAAAGGATTTAAGCAGGCTTACGGTTTCGGTACTCATAATTTAATAATGTAAAGCCGCTAAGGGCCAACGCATCAAAAATATTACCATTCATATTATTTGCCAAGATATTTATATATGCGTTTACCTATTATTGTTTTACTATAATAACTTTGGTGCTTAAACTAATATTAGTTCTTCTCCATATCATAGGCTATCTGAGTGGCAAATTTCATCGTGATAGATTTAGTGGCTATGGCGTGATAAGGTATCAAACAAACTCACTTTCTGAAATTACTGCTTCATTCGCTAAGTTTTTATCGGCGAGGGTAAGTAAATTCTGGTACCGATTCTGTTGTTTACGAATTAAACTAATATTAGTTACGTCACTTCTCTTACATATTTATTATAAACAGCATTGAAAAAGATAGCAAAATTTTTTATGCTGGCAGATTACTCCATGCCATTGTAATTTGAGTGTAAATTGTCGTGACGATTAAAGATCACGCTTAAATTCACGTTGAAATAAGTAATCTGACAGGACTGAAAATATCTTTCATCACTTTATTATATTTTTTGTTGATATATAGTGAGATTAAAAAAGTTTGTAATCAACAGCATCGGGGCCAGTGGCCACCGATTCTATTGTCTCTTTTTTTTTAATCAAAATCCTTAACCATATTTTTATATGATGGTCACAAAGACCATGGGACCACTGACAAGTATCGGCAAGAAAAACTCGATAAAGCAGTACTAAAAATTGGACTTCAAATATTCTTTATGAGGCTATATGATAACATCACATTAATGCAAGCTAAATCGCAGGGCACAGCTAGCAAGTAAATAAAGTACAAAGTTTTTCATTACCGTTAGACGACAGATAAAAATCTTGCTGAGAGAGTGCTAGCCTTCAAATCCTATCTAAGGGCCTAGGATCGTTAGTATTCTACCCTTGTTAAGGCTCACGTGATTTTAGGGTCCGCCCAAAACGTTTTTCAGTTGATATAGCTAATTACATATAAGTTATGTCTGTCCATCTAATTTTATATATTTTTTTTTCAATAAAATCAGTGTCCCCGATGATTACATACTCACAAAACTCTCACAAAGCTCGGTTTTAAGAGGAGACTCTCCGCGAATGTCTCCGTCCCTTACTAAACAACGGACGACTAACTGACGGAGACAAACGAGACAGGAGAGACGCAATTTTAGTAAAAAAGATGGTTTTATGTTATTTAAAAAAAAAAGCTTTTTTTAAGAAGAAAAAGTAAGAAAACTATATTCCCTTTCTAATGGATTTCAGAATGTATGTTAATATTTTTCAAGTTATTTGAATGGCCCAAATAAGAGAAAAGTGCAATCTTAGTTTTAAAAAGGGGCATATTCACATTTTTTTTTTAAACTATTCCCCGTCATATATTCTCTAGTTTAACATATATTTTTTCCAAATCTCTTGGAATAAAGGGAAAAACGCATTTTACAATCATTTCTCGTATAGCATCGCCTTAAGCGTGTTTTCCAAACTACATAACCTATGCCAATTTCCTTTCTAGTTTCTAGTCACCGAAGATGTGTGTAGTCTAGTCTAGTGTAAATAAAGCTTTCACTTCCAATCGCATATTGGAAATTGGAACGCTGTGTGAATGAATTTGGACCGAAAATCGAATGTTAGTCAAATAGTTTTGAAGAAGTTAGCATTTGAACTATCAGAACTGTCTATAGGACCGGTTATGGTTGTCTCACGGGTTGATGTCGTTGAAAATTTTCTTAACAGATAATGTTAGACAAAATGTCTTTATTTCTTTTCAAACTATAATAATTACACGATCCATTGATACTAATTATGTCATTTCTAAACTAAGAAATTTGGCTGAAAAGTGGAATCTAAAAGAATAGTGACTTCCAACCCTGGACTCCCCTACGTATAGGTACTGCGTAAATGTCGATGAAATTACTTTATTAATTTACATAAAAAAATATTTACATTACAGGTATTAAAACACTAATAGGGATACTTTACAATAAGTAGGCAAATTTTCAGGAATGATGTACCTTCAACAAAGTTGAAGCATGATTAGTTTTGAGACCTTTTCGCTTGCAGCCAGTAATCATAGTTTGCCCTGTCCATTGTTGACAATAAAACGGTCTCTTGTAAAATCTTTTGTTTAGACTATTTACTGACAATGACAATCTAATATTTAATGACAAGCTCATTGTCTGGTTATATTATGTGAGACACAGGTAGCTGCTGGTCACTGCACGCAAAATACACCCTTAAGGTGATCATGCTTCAACTTTGTCGATAGTACTCCTCATTATGAACAACTTTTACTATTGTTTTTATCCCGGGAACAAGAGTGAGAAGTTAGTGGGTAATAATAATATCTATAAATATAGGGCCAATCTTTTTCATCAAAGGACAGATCTTTTGATACAAGTTCTGTATGGAGATAAATTAACCTCATAAAGTAATATGAAAGCATGAAACCGAGATTCAATGAGTAGTCTCCAAGAAAACCAATTAGATAAAATGTCAAGTACTTAATTTCAATTTATACATTTTATGCTGATATACCTAAGGTTCAATTTCACAGGCTTCATTATTACTTTTCTAATTAAAATCTGAAAAAGCGGTATTTTATATTAAAGCTCCAATAAGTAATTATTGATTAAATTATTAAAATTTATTATTTTTCAAGAGGCACAATGTACTGTCGGCGCAGAAAGTGGTATACCACCCTAAGATTGAATGTCGCTTGCAGATTCATAGGTGATAATGATTAGTTTCGCTTGCAGATCAATCTGACAACTTCTATTGACAGCTGTTCTTAGTTTGAAC
Organism: Tethea ocularis; assembly: GCA_963555595.1. NCBI lineage: Eukaryota > Metazoa > Arthropoda > Insecta > Lepidoptera > Drepanidae > Tethea > Tethea ocularis. The sequence continues at coordinate 1,128,088 of OY741968.1, forward strand.
CTTGTTGTAATTTTCGATGACTAGGAAAATAAATCAGAACTGGCACACCAATTTCTTAGCCGACCGTACCTACGAGAGGCGGCTGAAAAATGTTTATCCTTCAAGGGCCATTATTGTCTCGTATAAAGAAAGACTGTAGATTGTATTTAATGTTGGTAATAGGCTTTCCTCGGGAGCTTTATCACCAACGCGTTAGATAGGCTGAGAACCTAACCGATAATCGGTACCAGCTACCGCCTCGAATATTAATATCTCTATGTAATATACCTATATTAAGTTTTAATTTTTTTATGTCAGAAGGTTGACAAGCTGACAGGCGGTCCACCTGATGGTAATTAGTTAACGTCGCCTATCTTAATATTTAGTTTTTATTTTAAAAGGATTGCTCATTGCTCGCTTTTTTTAAGACCCGCTTGACAAGCTGACAGGCGGTCCACCTGATGGTAATTAGTTAACGTCGCCTATCTTAATATTTAGTTTTTATTTTAAAAGGATTGCTCATTGCTCGCTTTTTTTAAGACCCGCTTTCTTTGCGATCCAGTGTATTAAGGATTAGGAGATTCGAATCGGAACAAGATTTTGTTCTGGATGAGAATTGAAGCTACGACCTGTAGCGTGACTAGCGTGAGTATTTTATCAAACATGTTTTTTTGTGTATTATTCAATTTTGCAATCAAATAAAAAATGCATGCAAAATTATATTTCAATTCGGGAGATGTACTAACTATCCTGTAGGTACTACAAATTACCCTACCAACGTACTTTACCGTATTTCCGGAATATAGTCGAGAATAAGAAATATACTCCATAGAAACGATAATCCATTTTGAAACTTAAACAAATCCACATTCATCTCGTATTATTGAATACAATAAAAAAATCTTATAGAAAACTTTATTTTAGCTCTTTGTGAAGCTTCTTTTCAGATTTATTATCAGACCAAGAAAAAAAAGACAGAGTGCGAATTACTACTGAAGTAATGCCACTATATACTATATCTACGTGCGAATTTATTCGCTGGCATTTTGTATTTCAAAAAACCAAAATTAGGTAGTATTTATTGACAATAGTACCTACTTTCAAGTGTAATATGATTTCCTGAACTTTTTCTTTGACTTGCTGTTATTTAAACACATTTACACATCATCATCATCACGTCAGCCGAAAGACGTCCACTGCTGGACAAAGGCCTCACCCAAGGATCTCCACAATGGCCGGTCTTGCGATACCCTCATCCAGCGGTAATACATAAAACAAATTAACGTACTGAAACGATTCCACGGTTTTGGTTTGGTTGAATTTGTGTAGCGTAACCTTCTTTTTCGCTCTGTCTTTCTTTTTTTCTTGGTTTGAGTATTTACTTGACACTTTGCTAACTCCGTGGAGAGAAAAGTTTCAACACGTTCAAGTTTAATAGAAAAAATAAAAGCGCTGTAATAAAAATCCTACATTGACTGTTGCAGTGGAGAATATATTTTTTTAATGTCAATTGGTTTATCATTATCTGGTTTTTAAGTTCCCAATAAGGTGATAACGTTTTTTAACCGACTTCTAAAAAGGTTCTATGTTCGATTGTATGTTATTTTTATTTATGTATCTTCACCGATCTTTCTGCCAATTGTCGACCGATTTTCAAAATATTAAGCAATAGAAAAACGTGTCTGCAATTATATTGGTAAACAAACCGGAAAACGCAGCGTGGGCAGGCCCCCCACAAGGTGGACAGACGATCTCGTGAGAGTTGCGGGAAACCGCTGGATGCGGGTAGTGCAAGACCGGCCATCGTGGAGATCCTTGGGGGAGGCCTTTGTCCAGCAGTGGACATAGTGATGATGATGATTTTGGTTAATTAATAATGTATCGTTTTTTTATAGCTTAGTAGACCCTCTGAATCAGCTAACCGATACCAATCCTCCCCCCGTCCTCTCCGGTGAGCTCTGGTTACTTCACTCACATTATTTGGTTGACTGCGCTATTCCGTTTGGTGGAGAACTGAGGAACAGACGAGCTCTTTGAACGCTATGTTGATATTTCGCCCATGTTTTCGTAATATTTCAATTTGTAACTTACAAGGTTGTACTGAAACAGGAGCTTGTACCTATCTAATGAATAATTCTATGTAGTGTTAATTGAGAGGTTTTCCAACCGTTTCTGTATGTTGGTGAACCTATAAACCAACAACAATGTATCAATTTATTTACTTTGTTCCTGTTGTTCGTAAAACATAACTAAATTAATTACAAGTAAAAAAAAAATGGCACCTCTCGCCGTCGGCGGGAAGTCCATACTCACACAATAGAACTTAAATGGTCTCGTACTGTGCGATTCTACAGGAGCTTCCTACCACGGACGCTAGTTATGGAATGAGATGCCCGCCGTGGTTTTCCCAAGAGACTACAGCATGGGGTTCTTCAAGAAGGGTGTGAAGAGATTTTTGCAGGGTTAGCATCGCGCGAGTGATACTGGTCTTTCAAGCGTCCATAGGCTACGTCAACCACTTACCATCAGGTGGGCCGTTTTCTGACTTAGTAGTATTAAAAGTTAAAACAGGCGTACCGCAAGGATCCATTTTAGGCCCATTTTTGTTTTTGGCATACATCAATGATCTGCCCTATATGGTAAATGAATTGTGCGATATAGTTTTATTTGCTGATGACACTTCTCTAATCTTTAAAGTGGATAGAAAAGACACAGAACTTACGCAACTCAATAACACGTTATCCACTATATCGAAATGGTTTGCGGCCAATAATCTCATGCTTAATTCCTCTAAAACTAAGTGTATAAGGTTTACTCTCCCCAATGTTGCTAGGAATGACAATCATGTCCTAGTCGATGATGTTAGACTCGAACTAGTTGATAGGACAGTTTTTCTCGGCATAACATTAGATAGTAAAATACAATGGGGTCCTCATATAGAAAGCTTAGCTAGTAAATTGAGTTCCGCCGCTTTTGCAGTTAGAAAAATTAGGCATATAACAGATGTGGCTACAGCTAGGTTGGTTTACTTTGCATATTTCCATAGTATAATGTCCTACAGTCTTCTGCTATGGGGCTCGGCTGCGGATTTGGAATCTATCTTTATCTTGCAGAAAAGGGCCATTCGTGCAATCTATTGCTTGGGTCCTCGCGAATCCTTACGAACTCGGTTTAAGGAATTTGACATTTTAACCTTACCGTCGCTATACGTTTTTGAAAATATTATGTTTGTCCGTAAAAATTTAAATCTATTTGACACAAACAGTAGCCGCCATAACCTAAATACAAGAAATAAAGATAAAATTGTTACACCTAGATTCAGGCTAGCGAAAGTCAATAAGTCTTTTCTCGGGAACTGCATTCGCTTTTATAATAAAATCCCATATGAAGTAACTAAGATGTCTTATAATAGATTCAAAGAGTATGTTAAACATAAGTTGATTGACAAGGCCTACTATAAGGTGGCTCATTACATAGAAGACAAGAATATATGGTTGTAGTAGCTTCCCTCTGCACTTGCAGCCCCCTGGCCAAGTGATAATTGTAAGAAGTTTATGTATATTTAAAACAACAACTGTAATTACATAAATTCAAAAAAAAAAGATCCACAAAAAAAGAAGCCTTGCTGAGTTTCTTGCCGGAGTCTTCTCAGTTCAAGTGTATTCCGAACCGGTAATAGAGTCTAAAAATTGTAACTGTTGACATTCATAAGTGCCTTATTAGGGCCTAAACTGAATAAATGAGATTTTGATTTTGATTGATTTTAAAAACTTTTCTTTATTCATCTTCATCGTCATCTTCGTCATCGGACTTACATTAAATTAAAATTAAAGATCAATTGAAAACCAGAAAGTGAGTCGAAATTGACATACAAGATACGATTTAAGACAATGATAGCTCAGTGGTAGTGACGTCGGATGCCGAGACGAAGGTCCCGGTTTCGAATCCTACAATGAGCTTGAGCTTTCGGTGATGGAAAACATCGTGAGGAAACCATAGCACAGTGGTAGGGTACTTTGTGGTACCCGCCTGGCTGGCTACCACCCTCAAGTTGAAAATCTGTCACCAAGCACCTTTCGGTGTGTTCCGACAGCTGAACTTGAGAGCCAGTTCCCTTCTAGGCTTTGTGTGCTTACCATCTTCGGCCACATCATCACTGACCACGGTGAGATTGTGGTCAAACACAGGCCTATACAGAGTAAAAAAAAAACGACCTAAATAAATATAACTTCCGCCTTACGGCTTTCCCCGTGTTTTATATTCTTGATATTCTGTCTAAAACTTCGGAAGCTTGAGGAAATATGATAACGGTGCAAGTCAGATACAAAAATAATTACGTCGGTAAATTATTCGGTTACGTAGAGTTCATCCCTCGCGGAAATACGGCGCGTACATTTTTTCTTGAGAAAAACAAACATGGTAAATTGTAAGTCTTTACTGTATGTTGATTTATACGACAAACAGCTTTCGGCCCGCGTTTTCACACGTTTCCGGAATAAAAAGTAGCTGTTGGAACTCTCCGGGCGATAAGGTTATCGCCCGGAAGATAGGTATCTGCCAAAAATCACCCCAAGATCTACTCAGGAACATTGTCAACAGAAATTTTCGACGACATGTCATCAGTTCTTCAGGAATCTGCGCTCACCAATTTATTCGGTTAAGTTGATGAAGCCTTCAGAAGCTTTAAATGACCTTTAGACATTTCCAAAAAAAATGCAATATCAAGTAATTCATTCGGGAAGACTGGTGTCATATTGTTGTGATTGGCTGCAGAAATTCATTCAGTTAGGTGTTATTGACATTGCAGTATAGTATGTAAGGCAGTATGGCTGAGCTCTGCGCGCTCTCCGCCTTCTAACCCAAAAACGGTTGAACGCATGAAAAAATGTTTCTTTATGTATTTTTTATTTTTATTTATTAGATACAACAAACAATTTATACTTAAAAATACTATATATGTCTAAACAGTCTTATTTCTATAAGTATAATCAGTCCCGTTGTCCACGTATTGAAGACGTATTTTGTTTCGAACAAAATTTGTCGTACATCTTGTGCTCTACAATTTTTATGAAAATGTCAACATCATTGGAATTACAAAAACCGAGATAACAGAGAAAAACTAATTTTTGTGACATTTGACCCTGATTTTTTGACCTTGATTATCTCACAAGATTTTATGAGACATCTTGTAGAATGCCAATATACGAATTTTCAGCTTATTATCTCTCATTCCGAAGTTGACCACTTTTTTCTGCTAAGATTACTGGATTATTTCTATATAACTATACGTAGCAGTCGGCTATTTATATGATAATATTATATATTACTATTTAAATTGAGATAATATAGAGTAAAAACAACAGATGTTTATTTAATAGCTTGTTAATATTAATAACATCACGCCTCTTTATTAGATATATCCAATACGTGGACAACGGGGCTGATTATACTTATAGAAATAAGACTGTTTAGACATATATAGTATTTTTTAAGTATAATTGTTTGTTGTCCCTAATAAATAAAAATAAAAAATAAAATAATGTTCTTTTTATACTTTTTGCAAACAAAAACCCACTTCAATGGAAATCCAATAACAATTGGGTACAAAAGATTCTGAATAACAAAAGCTAATAAATCAGGCTGAACCCTTGGCTGCCTTGGCCTACAAAGGTACGTTTACGTGTTTATTAAAATCTTGTTACGTTGTTGTTGTTACACTATTTACGTTGTAGCTTGGTACGAATGACAGAAGACGGCGAGATATGAAAATGAACCATATGACAATGCAATAAGGTTCATCTGAATCTACATTAAATAAATGAATATCCTGGGACATTCTTCACACACGGTTATCTGATCCCAAACTAAGCAGAGCTTGTACTATGGAAACCAGTTAACAGATATACTAAATAAACAACTTTTTTTGTAAATTACATACTTATATAGATAATGACACTCAGACACAAGACAAACAAACATATTCATGCACACAAATGTTTATCCCGGAAGGGAATCGAACCCACTACCTGGGGCGCGATAGTGTCTTGACCAACTGCGCCAACTGGCCTGTCAACATTATATTGAATCATTCAGATTTTACTGTAAAGACATAAGGCTCTTTTTATATCTCTCTGGATACCAGCACCAACTAAGGTGCAGATTCCCATAAATACTTTTAAAGTTTCTACAATCTTTTAAAATTCAAAGACTAAAGTTTAATATTTTAAAATTCAAAGACTTTGGCATAAAATGTACGTCGGAAATTGCGAGCTATATTTTGCCAGGATAGCGTAATTGTAGACAAACTCTCAATATTTTTCCATGGCGCAATCTTGAGTGACGCAATCTTTAACGTTACTCGAGAGATCACAGATATACCTACTAACAGTAGGTAAGTGTAAAATATACCATAGGGTTCTTCAAGAAGACTGCTGAAGTATCATGTCGTAAACTTATTGCCATAAATATTGGAGGTGAAATCGAGCTAGCGCAACTCGTAAAAACGAAAAAAAAAACTCATTTACAAAAAAAAAAATACTACGTGAAACACTGACTTTCAAAGTGAATCAAGCGGTATATTTTTTTTTTAATAATAATAATAAATCATTTATTTCTGAGAATATGGTACAGTAGGATGGAATAGTATTAACGATCTGCATATTCTACCATTATTGGTGTAGAAATAGTTCAGAATTCAGATAAACATAGGTAATTAATCATTAAACATGTCAAACTAGTCAATGTTAATTTAAAACAGCGTTCAAAATGTCTGATTTCGTGCAAGTTTCAGCTAATCTGTATCATTCAAATTCAGTTTTATTGCTCTAGTGTAAAAAACAAGTAATAGGACAGCCCCCAGCTCCTCAATTTTATAACTTGCGTTACACTAATAAGCTTGGAATTGGAAGCTTTCTTTGATTGTACATAAGAAATCAGTTTTGAAATCAACATACATGACCTTTATGAGTTACACAAAACTTGGATGTCTGCCAAACTCTGCCAAGTCATTAGGTCAAGTACTATTTGTTCTCAAAGTAAAAATTCATGGGCTCTCATCGAATATCTGACAAAGTTCAGATTAGACTATGGTCAAAATTAAACAAAAATATCGATCTGTTATTTTTTTTACTTATTTTGTACTTCTGTTTAAATGTTAGATTAAAATGGTTTTGTTTGTTTTTTACTGTATATGACATAGTAGATACATAGATAATATAAAAATACAATTGTCAATGTAAATACCAAATATATAATAAGCTCTCTCTACTCCTTTTTGCCATACCCTAACAGGGTCCTTGTACTCATATTAGTTCACTGTATGTGTAACATTGTGTGTACATTGTGCATTTTATAAATAAATAAATCTATACTAAAGCTGAAGAGTTTGTTTGCTAGAACGCGCCAATCGTTGGAACTACCTGTCGGATTCGAAAAATTCTTACACTAATAGGGAAAGAACCCCGAACATTATAATATATAGAAAAATTACTAACCTAGATAAAAAAAAACCTCATAAACTATTATTGTCATCATTTTGCGAACAATGCCTTCTAATAGGCAAGTTTATCCTCTAGTATGGTCCTTACTTCTTTAAGTGATTTTTAGTATTTTTTTTATTTCATATACATTTTGGATTAAATATTATTTTTTGCGTTTTTAATTAAGTATGTAATTACGGAATAGGTCTTAGATAGCGATTATATGAAAATACTAGATCAAAGCTTCTACCAGAAATTAGCTATTTCCATTATCCGCTCTATTGATAGCATAATTGAATCTCTTTGACATTAGATAAACACATTAATTATGATCGCTTCTCGTTCGCGTTGAGATTAAATTGGAAATGTGGTCACAACCCCTGTGAACCGAATCCCTAAATAAGCTTTTTTAATGCTAAATATTTTGTATGTTTAGTATAATAGTTTGTTTACTTTTAACCGGTTTTTGTTGGCTGCTTCCTTATATATTTGTGTGATAAAAATATGATTATTTGATCAGGGGCGTAGCTACCGCCGTATCAATTATACGGGGCCCCGGGTCACAGAGGGCCCCGACGTGCGTCATAGAGGCAAAAGCATTAGAAAAACCAAAGTCATCATCAGCTATAAATGATTTAATAAATCAGTTTGCCGAAAAAAAGGCAAGGAGAGTGTATATTTAATTTGAATTGTTTGTAAAAAAAAAAACTTTAATTTTATGCAAACATTTTTTTTTTCTTAATAATCTTTACCATTCATAAGGGCCCCCAAACATTTTTTTATACGGGGCCCCGAAGGGCCCCGCTACGCCACTGTATTTGATTGATTTGTGTGATATTTACATAGTATAAAATGAAGTCGCTTCCGCTGTCTGTTCGTTTAGATCTTTTAAACAACACAACGGATTTTAATGCAGTTTTAAACAATAGATAGAGTAATTGAAAAGTGTTGCGGTTTTCGAGAGTTTGTATAAAAAGCTGTAGTAGTATCTTCAGACTTAATTTCTTGCAGCAATTTAGTTCTAATAAGTTAATACCATTGCCATCCAGCGTGGCAATGCTGCCAGTCTTCTTGGCACATTTCCGCGGGGCAGCGATTTGGCACAATTTTTTTATTTATAGTTAGGTAGTAAGTAGGTTAGTATTCTAATTATTAAGATTCTTTACAAATGATTAATTGGCTACTTTAATGTAACTAAAAAATAAATAAGTTTAATTAAAACTAAAATACACGGAGCGTGATTTGCACCATAGATGATGAGAACCAAAGACAAAAACAAAACAACAAACTCTATAGAGTTGAGCGCTTTGGGTTGCGTTCATAATTTATGCAACAAAAAGGAAGGTTTATATGTATAATAGATGCATATTTGTAGTACAGAAAACCGAGAAAATCTGTGCGTAGCCGGGGCGGGTCGCTAGTATATTATAACACTATTATGTCATAAAATTAATTTAACTTATATTTGACAAGCCAGTTGGCGCAGTTGGTTAAGACACCACCTATCACGCCGCTGGTCATGGGTTCGATTCCCATCATTAGTACAAACATCAGTACAAACATTTTTGTCCTGTGTCTGGTTGTAATTATCTACATAAGTATGTATTTACAAAAAAAAAGTAGTATATGTAGTATATCAGTTATCTGGTTTCCATAGTACAAACTCTGCTTAGTTTGGGATCAGATAACCGTGTGTAGGTAGAAAAATGTCCCAGGATATTTATTTAAGAATCTTTCTTTACACTTAATCAAGTCTTTTGTCTCAAAAATAAACGTTTTTAAAGTAACACTCTTGAAGATAGATAAGAAAATAGTTTACGACTTTGAGATAGGAGGTATTTTATGTAAATAAAATGGATGCACAGACTGGCAACGAACAATATTCTTTGTGCCAGGTTGTATTTGATTAAAAACGTTGACTTATGTCAGACTAGCTTCCATCCTGCGGTGTCTCCCGCTTTCCTGAGAGATCTTAAGTTTTCTCGGGATAAAAAGTAGCCTATATATTAGTCTAGGGTATGATCTTTGTATGTGCCAAGTTTCATTTAAACCCGTTCTGTAGTTTTTACGTGAAAGAGTAACAATCATCCATATATCCTCACAAACTATATATATTATAGCATTTATAATATTAGACATAGGATATCTCCGCAGTCTACACTATTAGATATCTATTCTAAACAAATATCTTGAAGCAAGTTATAACTAGTTATAAGTAAATAGCAATTTTATTATAACTCTACCAAGTATTAAAGTCGGTAATATGTTTCGAACGACACAAGTTAGAGCGTTCATTACAGTTCGACGAGTTTTGGGGTTTTTATGATTCTGTTTTGTTCCAAAAACATAGAATAAAGTGTTTCTTTTGCTATAATGTGTGTTGTTGATTCTAGAAGCTTTTAAAAGCTTTTTTTATCGCTAATGTAGGTGTGACTAGCCGTCCTCCGCCACAGCCTCCGCGCTATAACTCGGGTTCTAGGAGTGAACGTAGCGAAAATACTTATGTCCTTTTCTTAGATAAAATACCTGTCTAGATAGAATGTTGCAATAGCAAAAAATACAGTCAGATACGGTTAGCGAATGGCGACCACGAACCGGAAGACGCAGCGTGGGCAGGGCCCCCACAAGATGAATCGACGATCTTGTGAGGGTCGTGGGAAACCGCTTGATGCGGGTAGCGCAAGATCGGCCATCGTGGAGATCCTTGAGGAAGGCCTATGTCCAGCCGTGGACGTCTTTCAGCTGACATGAACTAAAACTCAAAATTATGATCTCGCGTTCTGCAAAGAAAATTTAAAATATTTTTTTTTTATTTCATTTATGTTTATTTATCTTTAATTTTTAATATTTTGGTTTTAGAACTCTAAAAATCGTCAAATTATACATTCGCCACAGCACAGCACATGTCAATCCTTTTATCAACCAAGGTATCAAAGTCACGTTCCTTAAGGTCTTAAAGGCACGTAGTGCTTTCCGTTTCCCGATTCCAAATGGAATTACCCGATGTAAATAAAGCACTTCGCCTTGACTTCAAGAAAATATATTCCATTTTTGATTGGGTAACCCTCACGGTTATGTAATGGTAATACCGAACGAAACTCTGGAGTGTTCTAAATTCAAAATTCAACTAATTGAATACGCAACGTCGTCGGGGAATAAAAAGTTTACGGAAACGTGTCGTTATGCTCACGCTGGGAGTTGGGACCGTACTGCACTAATTAATTGCTATTCGCGTTTTATTTCTACTTTTCAATTACGTTGAATGTTTAATCTGCGTCATAAATGTATTTATATAAGTAGGTAGTTTATATGAATGTAATTTTACTCCCGATGAAAGAAAAGGGGAGTTATAAGATTAAACAAAAGACGAATTATCTATAAAAACGAAAAAAAAAACAAGTTTGTTGTAAGGGAGACTCCTGAGCGATTAAAAAAAAAAATGACCGACGTAAAAGTATGTTGTCCACTGACTTCGGCATTGATTTCACTAAATAGTTGTGAATTCAAGCCATATTCTTATTAAAAACATATTGAATATTTATTTTATTCCGGTTTTTAGTATTGTTTTTATAACAACAGAAATACATCATCTGTGAAAATTTCAACTGTCTAACTATCACGGCTCAAGAGATACAGCCTGGTGACAGACGGACAGACAGTAATAGGGTAGGGGTAGAGAAACTTAGTAATAGCAAAATAGGGTCCCGTTTTACTATTTGGGTACGAATAATTAAAAAAAAACAAAGGTTACGAAGAATTAACGCGAATATGCGGGAATCAGTCAATCTTGCTTCCTCCGACGTGTATCACTGACGAATGAATATTCAATGAGGTTATGATTATGTTACAGGAATTTCATAAGCACTTCCTCACTTCCGCTTACATAATGCCCTGATTAAATTTTACGGACACGTGCCTTCGCAAATTTACGAGGTTAGTCATAAAATATGGATCCTGCGCAACTAAATTAGCGTTTAAAAATGTACAAGGCCATGTCATGTTTATGCAGATTATGACTCGTAACTTTGAAAGTAACTTTTTTATTATGTCTCATGAGTTGATATTTTTTTTGTTTAAGCCATTTATTCAATTTAGGCCCCATGTGGGCATTTATGAAGGTCAGATTTACAGAATTTACCACCAGTTCGGAACACGGCCTTTAATTGAGAAGAGCCGGCAAGAAACTCAGCAAGGCTACTTTTTCTAAATATTTAGGTATATTGGGTTTCTTTTGGTGTGAAATAATTTAATTATAATTACAATAAATTATCATTATATTAGTAGGTATATTATAATTTTTTTTTTGAATTATAAATTAATTAATTATTTAATTCATAAAAAATATCTCTTTTCTTTAACTATATTTTAATAGAGATAGAGATATGTTGCCAAGCACCTACCTGTGTTCTGGTAGTTATTTACCTGAAATGAAATGAAATAGTATTTATTCAAATAGACCTTCACAGGTACTTATGAATTGTCAGACTCTAATGCAAGGTTCGGAAGGTAGCTTTTGCTGAGAAGAGCCAGCAATAAACTCAGCAATTACTCTGTTTTCATTATACAGGATAACTGGTAACTGATAATGGGACCACCCTGAATACAGACCAGCTATACAGAACCCAACGCAAAGAATTATTAAAATCGGTTAATTATATGAAGCTACAGGTACATTATCCCCGAAGGTTATAGGCTACTTTTTATCACAGGAACGCGAGTAACGATATCGAGGGGAATAACTAGTTGTAAATATGTTATAAGGCCATTTTGTATTTTCAGGTTTTAGTAAAAATACTATTATTTGGTAAACAGCTATCTATTTATACTATATCTTCAAGTGGGTACCTAACCTAGGTACCCTAGCTACCCTACATGATATAATATCTACCATGAGAATACATTTGCGAGCTGATTAAATCAGAAATGAGAAGTGATATTTACAATCACTTGAAACGATTTCCTCCGACGAGACGTTATCAAAGAATATATTTACTTTGGCGGGATGTAGGTAATGGTTTATTTGATTTTTTCTCAATATCATTGTGACATTATTTGCAATCGGATCCGGTCGATCTTGAAATGTTTATTGGAATAGCAATTAAATTAAAATAATAATCATTTGTTTGAAGTGTCAAATACTAGGTGTAATTATATATATTTTTTAACCTCTTTAAAAAAAATAGGAGGTGATTCTCAATTCGGCTGTTTTTAAGGGTCCGTACCTTAAAAGGAAAAAAACGGGACTCATATAGGATCACTTTGTTGTCCGTCGGTCTGTCTGTCAAGACCCTTTTTCTTAGAAACGCGTGGAAGTATCAAGCTGAAATTCATAGAAAATACTCAGGTTTACTGTCCCTTAGAGCTGTGAAAAAAAACAAACTTCTAAGCCAACGCAATCAAAAGATTAAGCCGTTTATGTTTCAAATTTTCGACACTCGCAAGGGAATCAAAGCCTACAGGTTGGTAGGTAGGTACTTCCCGTGGTACGAACTACGAAGCAACGTCAAGGAAAATTTTTTTTTTAGTTACACTCAATTACAAAGTTATGTTTGTACGGAACCCTCCGTGCACGAGTCAGACTCGCACTTATCCGGTTTTTCGAAAATAACCAACAATGGCTTTCGGTAGAAATTTCCACCGGAAAAACCACGCAGCAAAAGCTAATATGGGTTAAAGATACATTCTGTAATTACGGTTTCTTGCTCGTTACCGTTCTCGTATCTCAAGTTTATACCTTATGCCAGCTGTACACGCGTCGAGAGCACCTCGCTTTTGGTGCTTTCAAGGGCTTCAAGGGCTCTCGGGCAGGGGATTTCTTTTATTTCACATGTGCATCAACGACCAAATACATCCTTAACACCATAGGATGCATATAATTTATTTATTTAATTTATTTTCTCGAACATTATCTTCAAAATTAATTGAGGTCACAGGGGACCGGCGGGCGGGGAGGGGAGGTAGAAAAAGCTCCCCGCCATACAAAGAGGGAACGCTGCCAGCCTTCTGGGAACCTTGCCGTTGATTGGCAGCAGCGGCCGCCTCGAGGATTTTTTTTATATATAGTTTGTATATTTCTTGTAAGTAATTGTAAATATTGTATATTATAGAATAAAATAACTATTTTGTATAAAAAAAATATATTTTATTTTGTCCTTCCTGGTTCACTGGGAGCCGGGAATGTGACAGTGTACACACTCATTGGTACCGTTTCTGTTGTATACAAATTAAACTAATATTAGTCACGTCACCTCTCGTATAAGCCTTATTGAAAAAATATACCAAAATTTTTAGTGCTGTCAGATTAGTCCATGTCATCGTATTGTGTGGGTAAATGGCCAACGTTGCAATAAGTAATCAGACTAATCTGAATCTGAAAGTCACATCTCAAGTGTGTACAGCCGGCATTACTCTGAGGCTCACGCACGAGACACGAATGTTGTCCAATGGACAGCCAAGTAGTAATTTATAGTATCATTTATAAAAGAAAGATTCATTTGGATAGCTAATCTTCTGTTGTTTGGTCGAGGTCGTTTAGTTGTTTATTTTGTGTAACCCTGCTAGGGTTGTGAGTTTTTGCTTTTCGAATTAGCTCTATTATTAGTTGCCATGGTGATTTAGCAATAGGGATGATGACTGGGTAAAAAATAATTAATTCTATTTAGTCCGTCAGTTAGGTTATCAAAAAATATTGGATACGTATTTTTTATTTTATCAAATCAATAAAAACTTACAAAGATAGGTCGCATCAAAGTTCAGGAGTGGGGGTTTGTGACGTCACTTCTCTGTAAAAAGTGTACTAAAACGTGACGTCACGCGATATTTATACGCACTGTATCTTCGTTATTTTTTGTTTTCAGAACTAAAGAAAAAACATGTGTCCAATATTTTTTGGTAATCTAACTGACGGACAAATTTTTTTTTTAGTCATCACTCCTATTCTTCTCATTAATTCTACTTTTACGAGTATCATAAATACAAAATTATTGAAGCGTCAGGGAACCATCGGGTGGGGAGCTTTTTCCGCCAGCGCGTTAGCTTGGCCATCCAAAGAGGAAACGCTGCCAGCCTTCTGGGAACCTTGCCGTTGATCGGCAGTAGCGGCCGCCTAGAGATTTTTTTTTTATATGTAGTTTGTATATTTGTTGTAAATGATTGTAAATATTGTTAATCATAGACTAAATAAATGCGTAAAATAGGAACTTACATTATCCCCGAAGGTTATAGGTTACTTTCTATCCCAGGAACGCGAGTGAAGCCGCAGGGAACAGCTAGTTTATTATATTACCAGGAGTAGAAAGTAGATCGTTAGCTAGTAACTATTTTACGGGGGTACAATAAGGGATCGCGGGTGAAATTGCGGGGCGGGAAGTTAGTAATAAATCAAAAAGCATAAAAGGCTATTTATTAAAACGACATGAATTCCTAAACAAACAAGCTTCCTTATTATCTATCGGCAACATTGCGCCACTCGAGAGGGGTCGGACAAAATGTTATTTGCGTATTCATACAATTCCCCGCTCCATTATTTACAATTAATTCCAGAGCATTAGATATTGTGTGCCATTTTTAACCTCCTTCAAAAAAGGAGGAGGTTCTCAATTCGATTTTTTTTTTTGTTTGTTCACGCATAACTTTTTTGCATATTTTTATTGACTTTGAAGGAGGTTTGAATTTTTTTTAATAATAAAGCTGAAGAGTTTGTTTGTTTGAACGCGCTAATCTCCGGAGTTACTGGTCCGATTTGAAAAATTCTTTCACTTATAGGAAGCTACATTATACTTGAAGGTTATAGGCTACTTTTTATCCCGGGAACGCGAGTGAAACCGCGGAGAACAGCTAGTTTAATATAAAACTAGCGGACCCGGTAGTAGTGAGTTGCATTCATGGTATGTAGGTATCAGTTTTCGGTACGCCGTCCCTTACAACCGGTATCACAACAATATCACATTGACCGAGAGAAGTAATTCAAAAGTTTAATGTAAAATGCCTCACCGAACACCTCAACCGTGTCTGACTCTGAAACTCGACTCAGTGCTGCCAACTAGCTGCAAGTCTAGGAATTAGCCTCATTACTGTCTGTAGTCGCACTATGAATATTCTACCTCCATTGGTAGTTGCACTTGCAACGTCTATTTCAGCATTTAAATTGTATTTAAATTGACCATTAGTTTTCTTCATTCCTAGGACTTTTTCCGTGAATAAAAATTGTTAAAGATGTGACGTCATTTAAATTTTATCGAATACTAGCTGTTCCCTGCGGTTTTACTTGCGTTCCCGGGATAACAAAGTAGTTTACGACCTATTGTCAGACCTACCGACTAAAAAAATCATAAAAATCGATCAAGCCGTTTCGTTTTCACCTGCGTTCCCGAGGGATGTTTTCCAGCAATGTGGCATCTAATTTTTTATCAGCTGTATATGAAAAAAAAATGAAAATTCACTCACTAAGGAATCGCAGGTGACTAATGAATGTGCTTTATAACCTTCTTCAAAAATGAGGTTTTCAATTCGTCGGAATCTTTTATGTTTTTTTTTAATGTAGCTGCTTTATACCCTCGTTGACATGTGAAAACAAAAGGGCATCTTATCGCGAATTATCAGCGTTTCCCTTCTCAAGTCGGGATGTGACCCGAGATTGGGGCTCGGGGCTCTGGTGACGGCAAGATAAATGCTCCCCGAGATAGTACCTATCACATGATCACTAGTTGCAGGAAGTTCTGAAGGCACCGGTTGGGAAACTTTGATAAGGTCCAAATTGTATTGACCTTAATGTTTCTTGTTTCGCTAGTTTTGCATCGACAGTGGTAGAGTATCTTAAGATTATAGTCTATCGACTAGCTATTTTCCTCGATTTCAGCCGCGTTCCCGGAATAAAAAGTAGCCTATAGCGTTTTTTCATTGAAATTTAAACATTTTTCCATTGTTTTCTTAAAATAACAATCATACTCACCTGTTGTTGTTGGGATCGAGTGCCCTCTAAGCAAGTCGCGTCTTCTGGCGATCTCCTAGCAGCAGCGCCTGAAAAATAAAACAATTTATTAATTTTGATTTTAAAAAGTTTATCTAAGCGGTGACATACAATTTATTTTAATGCACTCGGACTTGTTTGTCCGTAAATATAACGCTCCCACGGCAATCGCCAATCACTCTTAACCTTATAACCATCAGGGATAATGTAGCTTCCTATAAGTGAAAGAATTTTTCGAATCTTTTCTTTTCCTTCTACTTAATTCTTTAGTTTAAATCTTTTATTTCATCTTTTTTTCAGTCCTAATTTATGTGTCCAAATGTCAAGTTATTTAAAGCTTATGTCCAAATAAAATATGATTTATTTTCGCTCCAAAATAGTATTAAGTTTCTGAGACTAGTTCTTTGCACGATTTGACGTGGCAAAACCTTATAGGACAGTTTTTTTTTGCAATTTCTATTTTTAAATTACTACTAAATGTAATTGTTTTGAGCAATTTCACCCGTAAAACAATTTACATTAGTGCGGAATTACTCTGCAAAGGACACGCAGGCAAAAAATTAAGTAATGGTACAAAAACTTTTTTTCCCCAACTCAGAGTTACGATGTGAAAATTTCTTCCATTAATTTTGTCCAGTGAGCCTGACAAACCACTGGGCATGAAATTTCACTGCACAACAATTTTATTAAGGTCGCAGCCCGCAACCGGCGTGTTTTTTCGATATTTTGGTAGGAAAAGGGACAAGAAATGCTCAAAATTTTAGCGGGAATGATTTATTAGTTAAGTTGTAATCGCATCAAAGAATAATATAATATCCTGGGACATTTCTTCACACACGGTTATCTAATCCCAAACTAAGCAGAGCTTGTACTATGGAAACCAGATGACTTATATACTACATGTACTACTTTTTTTTTGTAAATACATACATATATAGATAATTATACCCAGACTCAGGACGAACAGACATGTTCATGCACACAAATGTTTGTCCTGGATGGGAATCGAACCCACGACCTGCGGCGCAATAGGTGGTGTCTTAACCAACTGCGCCAACTGGCCCGTCAAAGAATAGCCTAGCCTACTATAAATTTGGCTCGTTACATAGAATACATGGTTGTACTAGCTTCTCTCTGCACTTGCAGGCCCCTCCACAAGTGACAGTTGTATGAAGTTTATGTATACTTCTAAGAAAAACTGTAATTATTTAAATTTCAAAGAAAGATCCACAAAAAAGAAGCCTTGCTGAGTGTTCTCAGTTTAAGTCTGTATTCCTAACCGGTGATAGAGTCTATTGTATTATCGACATTCGCGTAAGTTCTAAACCGAATAAATGAGTTTTGAGTTTGATTCAAAACCGAATTATGTCGCGGACTCCCCGCGAAATTCAAATTTTATTACGATTGTTGGATATATGTTCCTACGACTACTTTTCGATGTAAGGGGGTAGAATCCTTACATCATCCCGAGAGACTGGCTATAATAGGCAGTCGTGTTTTTTTTGTATCAAATGTGACTTGTTTTGTAAAAATACAATAAAGTACCTACCTAATGATGCTGCACGAATTTTTCGCAATATATTTTTAAAGAAATAACTATTATGACAGTTCATGAAATTAGATGTCAGTAGACCTTTTCGAAGAAAATCATAGAGTTGACATTACTTTAGTTCTATTTATTAATCTGTCATATTGGCTATTGTATTGGATAGAAAAATATTAAATTTACTGTTAGGTATTTGACATATAACATTATATTATGGACCACATTTATTTACGAGCAAATTGATAATATTGTATTATAAAAAATTGTATTATTTTTTTCATATAACTTAAAGATCATAATTATATTGAATTTCATTTATTACTATGGGACACATCTAATCTATATACCTTACCTATATATAAAAGAAAGTCGTGTTAGTTACACTATTTATAATTCAAGAACGGCTGAACTGATTTGGCTGAAAATTGGGAGGTAGCTTAGGACCAGAAGAAGGACATAGGATAGGTAGGGGTAGGTAAGGTAGGTAGGGGTAGATAGGGTAGGTAGGTAAGGTAGGTAGGGGCAGGTAGAGGTAGGTAGGTCCCAATTTTATTTTTGTTCTCAGGGCACGTCTGTCGGGTCAGCTAGTTTAGTATAATTTAGTAAGTTCCTACTTATTAGGTCTTTTATATTACATTATACGTATACATATACCATTTTGGTTTTAACGTATGAATAGGGGTGATGACTAAAAAAAAAATTAGTCCGTCAGTTAGATTACCAAAAAATATTGGACACATGTTTTTTTCTTTAGTTCTGAAAACAAAAAATAACGAAGATACAGAGCGTATAAATATCGCGTGACGTCACGTTTTAGTACACTTTTTACAGAGATGTGACGTCACAAACCCCACTCCTGAACTTTGATGCGACCTATCTTTGTAAGTTTTTATTGATTTGATAAAATAAAAAATACGTATCCAATATTTTTTGATAACCTAACTGACGGACTAAATAGAATTAATTATTTCTTACCCAGTCATCATCCCCATTGGATTTATTTAAAATAGCTCTCTGCACGTCGTCGTAATCTGAGTAATTTTTATTGAGATTTTCATGCAGAAATATCATCCAAAAATCACGTTAGACTTTAAAAAAAATCTTCCACAAAAACTTAAAAAAATAAACATCCAAGACAGTCGAGACATTCTCAGGTCATCACCATCTGACCATCGTCCGTCATACTTTATTACGATTTTTATTTATACAGGGTGAATGTTTGAGGTGTCTAGTCTGCTTATGTATTGAAAACAATGGATATCAATAATACAGGCTGTTATTTTTTTTTCTAAATCAATGATTTCGATTACTGGCAAGACAAATATTTTTTTTCAAAATCCAAGTATACAGTTTTAGTTTTTATCAAAATCGGCCCCGAGACTCTTTTCAGCATTTTTCGCTATTCCCTATACTTTAGGATTTGGCATACCACGCCCACTTAAAAAAATCAGCCTGTATAGATTCTTTGTTCTATAACTTAGGTTCACTTTATAGCTTCAAGGCAGATAAATTATCCAATATTTTTCAGGCCAGTCAGCGTCTAAGGGTGCTTTAATCACTTGAGGGCACTTTTTGGCATACTTAACAATCCTAATGCTTTTTTGCTATAGGTATTTTTAGGTTCTAAAAATTATCTAAATCATATCACATGACATTTATCACTAAATACATAGTCTAAATGTTGTGTCTATTGAATTTAACTTAGCTCGCTAGCTGGGTATCGAGTAGACGATACAACTTGTGTCAAAAATTACACGCAGACGCTACGGTGACGATGCGTAGCTTTACGCAAGTGATTCGTGCTCAGGGCACTGATACAGTTGTGAGGTTATATCGGGCTATAAATAATGCTTACACCTATTCGTTGTATATAGTTGTTCTTCAGACTATTAAATTAAAATCACTAAACTGCCTTATTACGACTAAAACTCAAGAATGACATAGAATTATTTACGGGTGAAACCGCGGTGGAGAGCTAGTATTATATTTAACGGGCAAAGCTATTATAAACCATAATGAATACGGTATAACGATTATGAAATTAAATATCCTTATATCTTTTATTAAAATTCATTAAATTATTCAAATTCTGGCTTTAATATCCGGAGAGACGATTGTTTAGAGGCATTATGTTGGAATAGGCTTTAAATTGCTTTTTGTCGTGCATTCGCTCGATTGGTTATCACGATACCGTTAGGGACTTTGATTATTGGACATTTTTAATAGCATTGCATAACTTAATTGTATTTTTTTACCATCTAGCGGAAGTTTAGGGTAACCAAGTCCCATTACCTATTTGCTTTTGACTCGCTTTTGACTAAAATCTAGCCCTTTATGAAAATAGTTATACATAGCTACGTAGGTACTTACTAGAACCTCAATACAAGAGATTTGTTATAATCTAGTACGGGAATACTTGATATTTTTTTAATTAGCTATTTTTGATCAAAAAAAATATTTTATTTACCTACCTGCTGCAATAGATTTTTATCATTTTTTAATTATTTGCTTAATTGCTGAATTAAAAAAAATCTCGGCAATGTTCTGCTCGGAAAACAATTTTAGGTTATAAGAAACGTAAATCCAAAGCTTTATGATGACGCAGCAACTGAATGGAACTCATTATTTGCAACTTCCAGTTTAGTTCCTCTTCAAAAGAATTGTTGGCTCTACAAACAAAAGCACCGTTTGTTATAATTTTGCTTCACTGGCTTTCATGTTTATTTTATTATTTGCAATAATTGCAATACTTGTGTTGTGTTTATTACCTACTAACAAGTAACAAAGCTGTGGGACTTTATTTGAATTTGCTCCTATTTACCGTGGTCAATCATCTGATGAGGATTTTTTTTTCATCTGCATATCAGTAATTGTTTCCATCCGCATATCAGTACTTGTTTCCATTCGTATATCAGTGAGTCAGTAAGAAATTTGAATTTAAACAGAGTTACATGCTTGTAAATAACGTAAAACATGTTATGAACGCAGATGGCACGAGGCATCCACAGATAATGACAGAGTACGATTTGTAGAACGATCAGGCGAACTTATGCTTGCCAACCGAAAAAAATCTTAACTTTTTTAAATATCAAATGACAGCTCCATAACATTTTTCCATATAACATTTCCCTCGTTTTGTATTTTAAAAACTGCATAAAATGAGTTTATCCAGCCATGTTGAGAGCTCATTAAAAGTCTGCGCAGCTCGGATCCTTTGAGGCGCGTGGTAAACTGAGCTGGATTACGAGTTTTATCGCTACATTCGATTTACCTTTTGATTAAGAGCGTCAGTGGTGAACACTTCATAGTTACCGTTTCTATTTCAACTATATACATAAGGTTTGTTTATCTATTTTCAGAGATGTTTCGAATATAACACAAATTTAAATTAAACTATATTAATTCATGATTAGAAGAAGAATGTGGTACTTAATGCCGCTAGTATTCTAAGAACGATGGCTTTTGAGTCACATGTTCCGAAAAAAAAAAACGGAACCCTTATAATAATAGGATCACTCGTGCGTCTGTCTGTCTGTCTATCCGAAAATATTGGACTGGATTGAGTTGAAAGTTGGTACACATATGTAAGTCGGTGACTCAAACACGGACGTGTTACGTAAATAAATGAATTTCGAACACGGGGGCTAATTTTGGGGGGGCAAATTAGAAAATTTAAAAAAATAGTTTTGCAGACAATATTGTGTAACATATCAAATGAAAGGGCTTGTGAGGATTTAAAAATTTTTTTTTTTTAGAATTTTAATATAAATAGTTTTGAAGTTATTTAAGAAAATAGGCGAAACATTGGCGAAAATTGACCATTCCCCCCCTTATCTCCGAAACTAAGGATTTTCATGAAATTTGGTGTGCAGGGGGTTTCGGGGGTGATAAATCGATGTAGCTAGGTTTCATTTTCAGAAAACATCATTCCCAAAAAAAAAACTTTTTATAGTTACCATCAACAAATTTGGGTCAGATTTAAAAATGTTTATGGAACTTAGTTAAACATGTACGGAACCCTCTCCACGCGAGTTTAACTCGCATTTGTCCGATTTATTTTATATAGGTTAGTTTATTTTTATTGATTTTGATTTAATTTCATTATAATAATAATTTGTATATCTATACTAATAATAAAGCTGAAGAGTTTGTTTGTTTGTTTGTTTGTTTGTTTGTTTGAACGCGCTAATCTCTGGATCTGCCAGTGGGATATGGAAAAACCTTTTTGCAATTGAAAGCCCATTTATTAAGGAAGGTTATAGGCTATTAAACATCACGCTACGACCCTCAGGAGCTGAGCAATGATAAAAAGAACGTTAAGCGGGAGCATGTATAGCATGGGTGAGCGATGCGACGCGGTTGTCAATGGATGACAGCGGTCGCCTAGGTAACAGTTTTTTGTTATTTTTAACTGTCATCAAGACGAGGTTATCAATTCGTCGGAATCTTTTTTTATGTATGTTCCTCGATTACTCGAAGATGCCTGACCCGATTTGGAAACTATACATACAGGTGGTCACATGGTCACCAAGTCAGGGTCTGATGATGGGATATTGAAGAAATCGAGGGAACTCTTCAAATTTTATAGGCACTAATAATGTTTTTCATATATTTTCTAAAACTATTCAGATATTTGCGTCTGGTAGTCGTCACATGATGCTGAGCTGATGATGGAAGGTACAACTCCTTAACGGATAGGAGTTAGGGGATAAATCTTTAAATATTATAGGAACGATGATGGAAAGTACAACGCTAATATGCTTATCCTAGGTCAGTGACCTTGAGAGTCATTGATTACACATAAGAAACTAAAAAATTAAAATTTAAAATACTTTTAACAAAAAAAAACCACAAAGGCACTAAAAAGTATAAAATAACTATGTAAGAAGTCAAATCTGATAGTTTTGAAGTCAACGAAATTAGCCATTGCTGTTGCATCATCAGATATTTATTGCTGCTACACTATTGACAGGTAGAAGGCCGGCTCATTTCACTTCTAAACAGACCCTTACGGTATTTCTTGAAAAAGACAGCGTACGCTCTATACGTAAAAATGGACCATTGGGCAAGGTTTTACAAGATGCAAACCTAATAATACGGGATGAGTGCACATGACTCATAGAGCTCATCTAGAGGCTTTAGTAGAACTCTCAGAATTATAAAATGCACATATAGCCATGGGTGGAATAACTTTGATGCTTTCTGGTGATTTCAGATAAACGTTGCCTGTTAGGGAAACTAGAGCAGATATTATTAAATCTTGCTTAAAATATTCCTCATTATGAAAGTCTGTTGAATTATTGAAACTGTATACCAAAATGAGGAGTCACTTGGGTAGAGGAAGCACAGATTTCCCAATAAAGCTCCATTTAATCGGGGATGGGAAAGTACCTGAATCAGATAAAAAAATAGCTATTGACAAAGACCTTGGTAAAATCGTGACCAACATTGAAGACCTGATCTGTAGAGTATATCCGGATATAGCCAATATCGACCAAAAAAAAACATTAATGGATGTGTGAGAGGGCAATTGAATTTAATTAGCTGCCAGAAATATAAGCGTTGACGCCATCAACGACAAAATAATGGCTAAACTACCAGCCGACAGCGTAGTTTTCGAATCGGACCAGTAACTCCGGAGATTCGCGCGTTGAAACAAACAAACAAAGTTTTCAGCTTTATTATTTAATGCTAAATAGCTTTCCACCCGCGATGCCCCCCGCGATCAGTCAGTCAATTAACCAACTTCAAGCGGAGGTTATCAATTCGTTGAAATCTTTTTTTTGTATGTTCCCCGAATACTCGAACGCCTGGACCGATTAGGAAAATTATTTTTTGTTTGAAAGGATATACTTCACAAGTAGTCCCATGGTCACCAAGTCAGGATCTGATGATAGGATCCTAGACAAATCGAGGGAACTCTACAAATTTTATAGGCACTTACAATATTTTTCATAAACTTTTCAGCTTTAATATAGAATGCTAAATAGCTTTCCACCCGCGATATCACCCGCGATCAGTCAGTCAGTCAGTCAGTCAATTAACCAACTTCAAGCGGAGGTTATCAATTCGTCGGAATCATTTTTTTTGTATGTTTCCCGAATACTCGAACGCCTGGACCGATTTGGAAAAATATTTTTTGTTTGAAAGGGTATACTTCTCAAGTAGTCCCATGGTCACCAAGTCAGGATCTGATGATAGGATCCTGGACAAATCGAGGGAACTCTTTAAATTTTATAGGCACTTACAATGTTTTTCATCATACTTTCTAAAGCTATTCAGATATTTGCGTCTGGTAGTCATCATCTTATGTTGCTGAGCTGATGATGGACGGTACAACTCCTTAATGGTTAGGAGTTAGGGGATAATTCTTTAAATGTTATAGGAACGATGATGGAAACTACAACGCTAATATGCTTATCCTAGGTCAGTGACCTTGAGAGTCATTGATTACACATAAGAAATTCAAAATTGAAAAATATAAAACTTTTAACAAAAAATAGAACCGCCTTCAAAGGCACTAAAAAGCAGAAAATAACTATTTAGGAACTCTAATATGATAGTTTTGAAGTAAGCGAAATAAATCTGCGGTACCATGATATCGGTTCAAATTTTTGTTAAAAGTTTTATATATTTAGATTGGCTATTGGACGCTGATCAGTGTTATTATCACCATCGGCATCAGCGTAGGCATCAAAGTGACCATAAGAAAGATCTTGGGAAAAACGTAACCTTTTGATGGGTTGGTCTTCTGTACCAAATTTGGCATACTGGTTTCCATTTCGATTTACTTCAAATACAAATGGGTATATTTGACCGGCTGCAACTAACTCGCAGAAATGTAGAGTGTTGTAACATCTAATTTATACTTTTCTTTTGTCCCATGATTGTTGCCAAGACGGTCATGAGACATAACAGCAAATTCATCCCAATTGTTCGTCATATGCATTTCATTTTACCAAGCTTTTATGTGAGTTCAAAAGCAGTATTGATATCAACTTCGATGCAAATCACCACCAAAATAACTTTCTACCCTTTTTTAACCCCGATAGGCGATGAGTTTCAATAAAATACAAAACACGTCTTCCATCAATTATCTTAAAGAATGTTTATGCAAAATTTGAAGTAGATTGGACCAAGGAATCACGTTGTTCCATACAAACTTTGTCCCAGTTTTTCAACCCCTAAGGATTTCGGAAGATCCTTTCTTATAGGATGCCTACTTCATACGAAGAACACACCCTCTAAGTTTCAGGTCTCTACGATCAGCGGTTTAGGCTATGCGTTGATCCGTCAGACAGTCATTCAGGACAATGCATGTTAAATAGATATTAGACCACCAAATTTATGTTAAGTAATGGTACCAGACTTCAAGTAAAATTTCTAGATTTCTGTCATAGTAGCGATTGGTTTTGACTGAGCCAGCAGTTGGGCAAACAGTACTGATACCTCGCATTCCGATGATACCCACAGATTTACCATATAGATTTAAACGAATAGGTACAATGTCCTGTGAAATTACCTACTTATCGTCTGAAGTCAATATAAATAAAGCACAAGGACAAACTTTTAAGCATGTTGGAATATATTTAAGAGAAAACTGTTTTTCCCATGGACAATTATTATGTTGCCTTATCTAGATCAGGTTGCATAGGCTACTTTTTATTTGGAAACGCGGGTGGAACCGCGGGGGACAGCTAGTTATTATATATAGATAAATATACTTATTATATTGGAACTAACTCCAAAATCACGTATGGTACCTACTTACGAAAATATTTCGTACGTTACATTTTGATTGAGTGAATTTAGCTAGATTGTGTGAAAAGTGTTTTATACGATAACTTCGTGACTTAAAAGCCTTGATATTTACTATCATCGGAAGTTACCTGAGAGGTAATTGAAATAGATTCGATCAACATAAAAAGTAACAAAGTCATAATTCTTTTTTTCACGTCTATGCAAAAAGGGTGCCCTTAGAAATGATCTACTTATGCTAGATTGGCCACATTTTCAATTTTTAACGGATATTTTTTTTGCGTTTGCAGACCTTTTGCGTTGCTGTGTTGCTTTTTGCGTTATGTCTGTTGCAGTCTAACAGTGTTGTGTTGCTTCTTGTACTCAGAGCACCCAAAATGAAACCTGCATTTTGCATACTGGCAAACCAATACGAAATATCTTCTCGTCCCAAATACTGCAGTGTCTCAAGTAGACAGTCTTAGACCAGGTTGTGTTGCCAGTGATGACTTAAGGAGCAGAGACGTGGTCGCTTACGATGGGCCTCATAAGAAGTGTCAAGGTCACCCAAAGCTATGGAGAGGGCTATGCTCGGGAGTTTCTCTGCGAGATCGAATCAGAAATTATGAGATCCGCAGGTGAACTAACATAACCGAAATAACCCGAAGTTTCATCAGTTTGGCAATTTTTCAATTGATTATTGAGTGGCAACCACGAACCGGAAGACGTAGCGTGGGCAGACAGCGTGTCCCCCACAAGGTGGACCGAAGAACTTGTGAGGGTCGTGGGAAATTGGATGCGGGTAGCAAGACTGGCCATCGTGGAGATCCTTGGGGGGAGGCCTTTGTGCAGCAGTGGACGTCTTTCAGCTGATATGATGAATTATAAAAGTATGACTTGATAGGCGAAAAAAATATCCGTAAAAAATTTAAAATGTGGCCAATCTACAGTAAGATAATATCTATCTAGGACACTCTACTCTTCACATGACCTTATTAAAGCGTTAGGTGACATGTATTGCTTTCATCAACATTTTCTTTTGTGGTATCTTTTCCTTCGTATTTTTTTTTATTAACACGATATAGTGAACAGCGAGCACGTATTTTTTTACTATGTAACTATAGTCTTGTGTTTTCATTAGAGTAAGTGTTATTGTGGTCAAAGGTGGTAAGTAGAAGGAATATTTGTTTTTACTACTTACTTTAATTAGGCCTGTGTTTGATTACCTAGCCATCTGCGCTCGCCGAGCCATCTGCGCTCGACGAACCATCTGCGCTTGCCATCTGCGCTCGCCGATTCTGTCCGGTAAAGTTGATGAAGCCACCAGAGGCTAACAACATTTGTAATTTCCAAAAAAAAAAAAATACTACCTTTATCTCACCTGGTCTCACTGTGTGAGTAATGATGTAGCCGATGGTGGTGAACACACAAAGCCTAGAAGGGAACTGTCTCTAAATTGTAGTAGGTACCCTGGCTAGCTACCACGAGTTACCTAAAGTTGAAAATTGGTTGCCAAGCACCTGTTCGGGCAGATAAAGAGCCAGTTCGCTCCCGGGCATTGTGAGCTTACCACCTTCGGCCACATCATTGACCACGGTGTGATTATGGTCAAACTATAAAGAAAGACATGACTGCCTTTTACAAAAGTGAACTTTATAGCCAGTATCATTAGCAATGATGTAAAGATTCTAACAATACCCCATACTTCCAAATCTGTTCAGACATTTAAAAGTTATGGCCGAACAAAGAAACTCACATACTTCCATAAAGCCTGAACACATTAGTAGGTCATCATCATGTCAGCCGAAAGACGTCCACTGCTGGACAAAGGCCTCCCCCAAGGATCTCCACGATGGCCGGTCTTGCGCTACCCGCATCCAGCGGTTTCCCGTTGCGTTTCATTAGTAGGTACTCTCCTTATTTGGGTAGTCGTGTAAAAAGTAAACTAAAACATAATAAACTAACAGTTATTTTTCCTAATGATTGCTATAAAGTATTTTCATCATGACAAATTGCCTCTTCCATAAAATTTAAACCTAAAAGATGCAGAATTTAATGCTCTAATTTGTCTGACTCGTGTTTTTAAAAGGAGCTCAGAACAATTCTAATATACCTAACTACAGTCTTAACGTCTTGAAAATAAGACTTATAAAATAACTACACCCGTCAAGATATTAAATAGTCGCGACGGTATTTTAAAACTTTGAAGGTAGAGAAGTGTTTTATAGAGAAAATGTAAAATGCTGCAAGTTATTTAAATTTACATGATGTTAAACTATAAAGTTATGAACGGATTTTACGATTTCTTTTTAGCATTTTATATTAAGGGTAAACCTTCGGTTGGAGCGCGAAATTCGAATTTTATCACGTTTTTTGCAAATTGCAGCTCAGTTATAGGTCGTATGTTATCAACATGTTATTTGCGACAAGAATAGTAGTTAGTATATTTACTGATTAATAACAAAAGAAATAATCAAAACATTCCTCCAAGGTATATTAGTAACATTTTCATGAAATAGTCGTATATGGCAGTATAATACCTTGGAGGAATATGTTGATGATTAATTTTGTTATTAATCAGTAAATATACTATCATTCTTGTCGCAAATAACATGTTGATAACTTACGACCTATAACTGAGCTGCAATTAGCAAAAAACGTGATAAAATTTGAATTTAACGCCCCAACCAAAGCCTCCACCTTAAGGTAAAATAACCGGCCAAGTGCATGCCGACTTCGTAATTAGGGTTACCATGATGAAATTTCAAAGAAAAAAATAGTTTTTTTCTATGTTGGTATTTGTAAGTTAAATACGTATTAAAAGACAGTAACACCAAACAAGTTTCAACTGAATTAAAATTTTTCAAGACACCCGTTTTTGGGTCACCGAATATGTAAATATTTAAACCAAATTTCAACTCAATTGGTCCATTAGTTTCGGAGCAAATTGGCTGTGACAGACAGACGGACAGACAGACAGACACACGATTGATCTTATAAGGGTTCCGTATTTTCTTTTTCCGGTACGGAACTCTAAAAACAAGTCAATTTAGGTTCAGTTATTACGGTTCATGAGATACAGCGATAGTTAAAGTCCAGTAAAAAACTTTGAAAATTCAGGCCTTTTGTATATTAGTCCAAAAAGTAAAGGTAAATCACCTTTATTTGTTAACTTTATTTTTATTATTTGCTTTTAAAAATAAATATTTTGGATCAATATTATTTGTTATTTATAGCGGCAACAGTAGTACGTATTCCGTGAAAATTTCAACTGTCTACCTATTACGGTTCATGAGATACAGCCCGCTGGCTGACATACGAACAGATGGACGGACAGCTCTGGCTTGATAAAAATAGTAGAAAACTTAAAAAATCTAACCACATTGCTGGATTTGCACTCAAATATTTTACATTGACAGAACAAACAGTTTTGTTCATGCACACAAATGTTTGTGGGATTGCAGTCAACAATCCATGGCGTGGAATTGAAAGCTTTGACGTTTTAGCGTAGTTTGTATAGCTTCAAACTCAAAGAATGCGCAGCATTTTTGGCATGTGTAATGTAAAATAATTTAAAAATTTTTAGTATTGTAGGATATAGTGGCGAGGGGTGAAATTATGGCGAGGGTAAGCCGTTCAAAAAACACCGATAATTTTATAATTACAGTGTATTTTAAGCAAGATAAAAGTGGCTTTGAAATGATGAAAATGTGGGACTGGGATTTCTAAAATGTAAGCCGATGGGAATCGGCTTGTATGGACCCTTCGCCACTGGTAGGATATTTTTAATGCCGTTTGTTTTTTTATACATTTTTTAATGTAAAAATAAAACCTATTAGTACAGTACTCTTGTTAATAGTGTGATAGTTTAATTTTAATAAGAGAAATAAAATACTGATGTCGTTTGTCATTTAAACTCTTTGGATGAATTTAAATCGTATTACCGTTAAACTAAAACTCAAATCTGAGGACTTTAAATCTAAAAAAAATATTTTCGTGTGCTTTCAAAGTTGTTTTCTCGGTGAATGCTGTTCTGTAGCCTTTTTTGGTCTGGAACACATCCGTTTCGGTCCACTGGTAAGTTATTTATGTTTTTTTTTAAATACAGTTCTTTTTGTCGAGGAAATGTTATGTAGTTAGTATACTTATTCCCTAGCTTTTTATACTGCGGTTTTTTTTTAATTTCCGAGGGACCTAAATTTTTCGATCTTATGTTTTATTTTATTCCAAGATTCCATTTATACACCTAAACCTTTCTTATGAATCAGTCTGTCTATTGGTGATAACCGCAATCAGGAAAAAAAGCTACGACATTGTCAAAAGGGGCGTGAAAAAAGCTCTTCAAGGTCGGCAACACATCGGCAATCCCCCTGGTATTGCAAATGTCCATAGACGGTGGTGACCACTTACCATCAGGTGGACCGTCAAAAATGTTCTGTTTTTTTTGAGTTAGCGCAAACAGACAGACAGATTCGTCGAGGAATTTTGTTTTACAAGTAACCAGAGCATTTAATTACCCATTAAAAACTTGTCACATCTCATTAAAGGGGTAATACTTATACTATATATTGCAGGTAATAATGTTAATTAAATTCATCATCATCATCATCATATCAGCTGAAAGACGTCCACTGCTGGACAAAGGCCTCCCCCAAGGATCTCCACGATGGCCGGTCTTGCGCTACCCGCATCCATCGGTTTCCCGCGACCCTAACAAGATCGTCGGTCCACCTTGTGGGGGGCCTGCCCACGCTGCGTCTTCCGGTTCGTGGTCGCCACTCGAGAACCTTTCTGCCCCAGCGGCCATCGGTAATGGTAATTAAATTAGTGAGGAAGTAAACAAAGTAAGAACATAATATTACCTCAAAGGATAAGTTAGTTAATTGAAAACTATTAGGTACCTGGATAACTTTAACGTGCTAAGTTATAGCTGGGACGGATAATTTCTTACCTAGTTATATTGAAACGTAAGTACATTTTAGTGTCATAGTAAAGTTCTTGGTAATTTAAGGTAATAAGTAAAAAGTTATAAAGCAACAGTGATTTAAGATATTTTTTTTTCAAACGCCTTGGACTACATATGGTACGGCCACGGAAAACCCTGAAAATATGTAAGTAAACAGATAAAGGTGCATAAATGCTGTCTCTTTTTTTAAATATACGTCAAAGCTATTTCCCATTCCATCTAAATCCAAGTCTAAAAAGTAAATTCTCATTGTACCTAACCTACCTATTTAGAGATCAACTACGATAACATGACGCACCGCTGCAAAACTCAAAACGTTTGAAATATATTTGTGAAAGTATTTCCAGACTCACAATGCATGTGTGTACTGATACACCCGACAAACAAATATAAATCCAAGGATTAGTTGCTCGACTACCGGCGTCGTTGTCCGACACGTGCGATGTCTTGCGCGGTCGGCTAGTTATGATTAGTTGACCAACAAATCTGGTAATAAGTATATTGAAACAGTAATTTGGAGACGCGGGCCATGTTATTTTGTTTTCTCAAACGAAATTGTTATTTCTGTGCCTCAAGCGCCGCAAGTACGCTGCTCTACAAGGGACCAACGTATTTTCGGCGTTTGGGGTTGAAACTCTAGGGCCCTGGGGACTGGAGGCTCGTCGATTGTTCAAAGAGGTCTCCGTTCGTCTTATTGAGGCCTTTCGTGACAAGAAGGCTGGCACATACTTGCTCAAAGAATTGCCATTGCCATCCAGCGTGGAAATGCTGCCAGTCTTCTTGGCACTCTTCCGCGGGGCAGCGATTGTTTTTCTTCTTATTTATTTCATTTTGTTACATTATAGTAGTTTATGATACTGTTGCATAATAGGGGTTATTAAATACGAGTGTGAGTTTAAGTACCGAGCCGTAGGCGAGGTTCTTAATAGTATCACACGAGTTTTTAATACCTAATTATGTGCAGTATCATACAGTACTTTATCTAAACTCATATAAATAATGTAATTAAAAAAAAAAAGAAAAATCGATAGTATTTTTCTACCAACTTTCTAAAAAAAAAAAAAATTGCTATTTTTGTGACATTTTTGGTCAAAATGATATATGTAGGCAAAAACAATAAAATAAACAGACGCAATAATCATATACCTAATCAAATCCGTGTTGCCAACTCCCAAATATTCTTACCTCTAAATTTCAAGTCAACAAATTAGTCACATTGTCATCGTCAAATTGAATTGATACTGATTGATTATACTATTGATAGGTCCAAAGTGTACTTTAATAGAAAAAAAGTTATTTTATAGCATTATCTTGGGAACACAACTGTACTATAATGAATCATTATACACGGGTGTGCCTAAAGTGGGTCATTAAAGTACTGATTTTGATTTCTTAATAAGAACATTACGATATGAGAGTAGATAAAAATAATTATAGTATAGAATGATTTATTTCAAATATATTCTTGAATGGGTAATTCCTTGAAATACTATGTACTTTCCTTTATTGTACCTACTTAAAACACTTCTGTCATTTAGATATGTAAAAATATACGACAGCATAAAATTTTCCTCGTTCAGATTTATGGAAGGAAAATATTCATTCTTGATTAAAACGAATCTTTTCTCGCAAATAACTTTATATTGTCATATTTTAGTGTAACAACGTGCTACATGAGCGTACGATATTTTACGACCGCCAGATTTTTAGGTATCTCATTTCACAAATTCAAATTCTCTCATAAGCATCTTTCCCGAGCAACGTCTGAAGAACCTTCGGGCATTCTTCAAGTATTTCGCATGACTGGTACCATATATTTTACAAGGGTTCTTGTCACCAACGGTCGTGACTTGGCTTTATTTTTACACAAATGGTAATTTTATACCTTGGAGAACGTTAAAGCCACTAAAATGTTGCCAGATCTTACTAACATCGCAGCGTTCATGGCCGGCTTATGTGCATAAACTATGATATATAAATATGGACCTTGTATAAATTACAATTGACATATAGATAATTTCCTCATGGCCGCATTGCTGTCTATCATTAAAATGAAACTCTAAACTCATTTATTCAGTTTAGGCCCTGTTAACAGTGCCGGTTTTAGCTCTACCAGCGCCCTGGGCGAGATGTGATAACCCCCCCCCCCCTTCTTCCGCCAACAAAAGGGATTTTAAGCCATTATATCTTTAGACTTGAGAATTTATTTATTTATTTAGACTCATATAGCAGGACTCGCTCATAAGCGACCGGAAATAAAGGTGGGCCTGGCGCCCTTTTTCATCTGGCGCCCTGGGCGATCGCCCTACCGCGCCCTACCCTAACGCCGGTACTGCCTGTTAAGACACTTAAGAACATTGAAACATATAATTTACTTTACCAACGGGTAGGAATACCTTTAGGTAAATCGGCATCAGTGAAAGTCTCGGAGCCGAACAGGTAGGCAGCGTTTTCTTTTAAGTTTAGTTTTGTAACGTGATGTCACCTTATATAGTCTATTAAAAAGGGGGTTTAAAGCATCATTATCTATCTATTATACATCTATAATAATCTATACTAATAATAAAGCTTAAGAGTTTGTTTGAACGCGCTAATCTCCGGAGTTACTGGTCCGATTTGAAAAATCTTTCACTCATACACATTACACACTAATAAAGCTACATTATTCTTGAAGGTTATATGCTACTTTTTATCCCGGGAACGCGAGTAAAACCGCGGGAAACAGCTAGATACTCATTGAAAATGACAAAAAAAAAAGGTTTGATTTAACACCTTTTTACACCTTTGACGGTTTTGTCATTTGAAATAAGAAAAGATACACTGGTTTTCCTCTTTTTAATGAAGTGACGTCACCTTAAAAAATGTGTGATAATAAGAATACAAATTAAATAAATCCTACTTATATTAGGAACTAGCTGTTCCGCGCGGTTTCACTCGCGTTCCCGGGATAAAAAGTAGCCTATAACCTTCAGGAATAATGTAGCATCCTATTAATGAAATAATTTTTCAAATCGGTTCAGTAGTTTCGGAGCCTATTCAATGCAAACAAACAATCTATTTAACATATAGCCTAATTTTTATCCCGAGAAAACATAAGATACCTCGGGAACGCGGGTGAAACCGCGGGGCGGAAGCTAGTACAAATATAAATAAGACTCAAACATAAATTGGTGAGGTAATTTTGTATAATCACAATGTTTACTTGTAGTTTTATTTGCAAGGGTCATATCGAGCGTTCTTGAATATACTTTCGTTACCCTTGAGAGTTGCTCGTACCTTTGTGAAGTGTTTCAATACATTCTACAACTACCCACGTTGGCAAGTTCATATCACTCTGAGGTTCTATGTAACTTCGCTAAACCCTAATGTCGAATTTAATTTAAGGCCCCGTCGCGACGTAAAATTACCGCTATACATATTGGCGGTGAAATCAAGCTAGCGCAACTCGTAAAAACGTATAAAATACTAATTTACAAAAAATGTATTTACTATTAATTAAAAATGAATTCATCAATCTACCTATTCTATGTGGTCTAGAATTTGAAATCCAAATAACTTGAAAATATGAACACATTCTGAGATCTAATAGAAATGAATAGTTTAATTACTTAAAAAGGATTTTTTTTTTGTCAGAAGGTTGACAAGCGGTCCACCTGATGGTAAGTGGTTACCGTCGCCTAACGCCATTTGCAATACCAGAGGTATTGCCAATGTATCGCCGACCTGTTACAGTGCTGAGAAGGCAACTGGCTCTCAAGTGCAATTGCGGGAACACACCAGTAGTAGTGCTTGGCGACAAATTTTCAACTTGAGGGTGGTAGCCAGCCAGGCGGGTGCCACGTGTACCACCGTGCTATGATTTCCTCACGATGTTTTCCTTCACCGAAAGCTCAAGCTCATTGTAGGATTCGAGCCCACGACCTTCGTCGCAGCATGCGACGTCACTACCACTGAGCTATCTTCGCCTTAAATTAGTTCCATATCTCACTTGTCCCTGTCAGTTTAGTAAGCGACTGAGTCGTTCGCGGAGAGCATCCTCGTATATTCCCCATTCGCCACACGTTTAGTTGAATCCAAATACACGTACACACGGCCACAGATCAAGCTACACATTTTTGTTGCAAAATAGCGCCTATTACAACCGCATAAGGTGCTGCAGTGTGTAGCTTGATCTGTGGCCGTGTGTTACACGAAAATTCGCGTCGTATAATCGCAGCCTTAATTACTGACGCACTCGATTGGACCTAAATCAGCGTAACTTTATTTCGTCGTCGACCTGCACTATGGTTGAACCCAGAACCCAACAGTGGTCTATTGTGCGGTTCTCAAGTAGGTACACGACGTACTTGAAACCGCACACCTTAATTGGATTGGTTAAGGCATCTAAGGTAGTTATTTGAATATAAGATTGAATGGTTTGTTAGCTTTTTGTAAATGGTAACATTTTATAAATATGTAGATCTTTACTTACCTATTAGGTTATTAGAAGTAGTACCTATTGAAGAATTGATTAGGTAGGTACATCCTGTTAATATTATAAATGCGAAAAAATATTTAACGTATTTGGATGAAACTTGGCACATAGATAGATCATACTCTGGAATAACATATAGGTTGCTTTTTTATCCCGGGAAAACATAACCACGGGAACGCGGGTGAAACCGCGGGGTGGAAGCTAGTGGTAAATAATATCTTGCGTGCTCCAACAGCGCTGCCGAAACGCGTAACAATAAAACCAGCCTTTGTCGCACTCAGAATCGTAGTTCGTACAACTTTTAACAAAAAAAACTTTATTGAATTCGTTACCTTTTTATTGCAACAGTTTTGTAATTTAGATTTGAAGCTGCAATTATGGCAAAGTTAACCCCCTCCTTTGGTATAAATTTGTATGTAAAAGTTAAACAGATTAAACTTTAAGTAACTCATTTGATCTTTGTAAAATATTCAAACGATCCTTAGTTGGTATTCAGTACAAATCCACTTAAATGTTCCTAATCTAATATCATATTCATTATTCGTTAAAACTTGAATTACTCAAGTTATTCAGGAACTTAGGCCTTACATCTATACTAATAATACTAATAATAAAGCTGAAGAGTTTGTTTGTTTGTTTGTTTGTTTGTTTGTTTGTTTGAACGCGCTAATCTCTGGATCTGCCAGTGGGATATGGAAAAACCTTTTTGCAATTGAAAGCCCATTTATTAAGGAAGGTTATAGGCTATAGAACATCACGCTACGACCCTCAGGAGCTGAGCAATGATAAAAAGAACGTTAAGCGGGAGCATGTATAGCATGGGTGAGCGATGCGACGCGGTTGTCAATGGATGACAGCGGTCGCCTAGGTAACAGTTTTTGTTATTTTTAACTGTCATCAAGACGAGGTTATCAATTTGTCGAAATCTTTTTTTATGTATGTTCCTCGATTACTCGAAGATGCCTGACCCGATTTGGAAACTATACATACAGGTGTTCACATGGTCACCAAGTCAGGGTCTGATGATGGGATCTTGAAGAAATCGAGGGAACTCTTCAAATTTTATAGGCACTAACAATGTTTTTCATATATTTTCTAAAACTATTCAGATATTTGCGTCTGGTAGTCGTCACATGTTGCTGAGCTGATGATGGAAGGTACAACTCCTTAACGGGTAGGAGTTAGGGGATAAATCTTTAAATATTATAGGAACGATGATGGAAAGTACAACGCTAATATGCTTATCCTAGGTCAGTGACCTTGAGAGTCATTGATTACACATAAGAAACTAAAAAATTAAAAATAAAATACTTTTAACAAAAAAAAACCACAAAGGCACTAATAATTATAAAATAACTATGTAAGAACTCTAATCTGATAGTTTTGAAGTCAACGAAATTAGCCATTGCTGTTGCATCATCAGATATTTATTGCTGCTACACTATTGACAGGTAGAAGGACGGCTCATTTCACTTCTAAACAGACCCTTACGGTATTTCTTGAAAAAGACAGCGTACGCTCTATACGTAAAAATGGACCATTGGGCAAGGTTTTACAAGATGCAAACCTAATAATATGGGATGAGTGCACATGACTCATAGAGCTCATCTAGAGGCTTTAGATAGAACTCTCAGAATTATAAAATGCACAAATAGCCATGGGTGGAATAACTTTGATGTTTTCTGGTGATTTCAAATAACGTTGCCTGTTAGGGAAACTAGAGCAGATATTATTAAATCTTGCTTAAAATCTTCCTCATTATGAATGTCTGTTGAATTATTGAAACTGTTTACCAAAATGAGGAGTCACTTGGGTAGAGGAAGCACAGATTTCCCAATAAAGCTCCATTTAATCGGGGATGGGAAAGTAGGTACCTGAATCAGATAAAAAAATAGCTATTGACAAAGACCTTGGTAAAATCGTGACCAACATTGAAGACCTGATCTGTAGAGTATATCCGGATATAGCCAATATCGACCAAAAAAAAACATTAATGGATGTGTGAGAGGGCAATTGAATTTAATTAGCTGCCAGAAATATAAGCGTTGACGCCATCAACGACAAAATAATGGCTAAACTACCAGCCGACAGCGTAGTTTTCGAATCGGACCAGTAACTCCGGAGATTCGCGCGTTCAAACAAACAAACAAACTTTTCAGCTTTATTATTTAATGCTAAATAGCTTTCCACCCGCAATGCCACCCACGATCAGTCAGTCAATTAACCAACTTCAAGCGGAGGTTATCAATTCGTTGAAATCTTTTTTTTTGTATGTTCCCTGAATACTCGAACGCCTGGACCGATTAGGAAAATTATTTTTTGTTTGAAAAGATATACTTCACAAGTAGTCCCATGGTCACCAAGTCAAGATCTGATGATAGGATCCTAGACAAATAGAGGGAACTCTTCAAATTTTATAGGCACTTACAATGTTTTTCATAAACTTTTCAGCTTTAATATAGAATGCTAAATAGCTTTCCACCCGCGATATCACACGCGATATCACCCGCGATCAGTCAGTCAGTCAGTCAATTAACCAACTACAAGCGGAGGTTATGAATTCGTCGGAATCATATTTTTGTATGTTCCCCGAATACTCGAACGCCTGGACCGATTTGGAAAAATATTTTTTGTTTGAAAGGGTATACTTCACAAGTAGTCCCATGGTCACCAAGTCAGGATCTGATGATAGGATCCTGGACAAATCGAGGG
Source organism: Tethea ocularis (assembly GCA_963555595.1). Taxonomy (NCBI): domain Eukaryota; kingdom Metazoa; phylum Arthropoda; class Insecta; order Lepidoptera; family Drepanidae; genus Tethea; species Tethea ocularis. Next base: position 1,165,948 of record OY741968.1, read on the forward strand.
AACTCTTTAAATTTTATAGGCACTTACAATGTTTTTCATCATACTTTCTAAAGCTATTCAGATATTTGCGTCTGGTAGTCATCATCTTATGTTGCTGAGCTGATGATGGAAGGTACAACTCCTTAATGGTTAGGAGTTAGGGGATAATTCTTTAAATGTTATAGGAACAATGATGGAAACTACAACGCTAATACGCTTATCCTAGGCCAGTGACCTTGAGAGTCATTGATTACACATAAGAAATTCAAAATTGAAAAATAAAAAACTTTTAACAAAAAATAAAACCGCCTTCAAAGGCACTAAAAAGCAGAAAATAACTATTTAGGAACTCTAATATGATAGTTTTGAACTAAGCGAAATAAATCTGCGGTACCATGATATCGGTTCTAATTTTTGTTAAAAGTTTTATATATTTAGATTTATCAGTGTTATTATCACCATCGGCATCAGTGTAGGCATCAAAGTGACCATAAGAAAGATCTTCGGAAAAACGTAACCTTTTGATGGGTTGGTCTTCTGTACCAAATTTGGCATACTGGTTTCCATTTCGATATACTTCAAATACAAATGGGTATATTTGACCGGCTGCAACTAACTCGCAGAAATGTAGAGTGTTGTAACATCTAATTTATACTTTTCTTTTGTCCCATGATTGTTACCAAGGCGGTCATGAGACATAACAGCAAATTCATCCCAATTGTTCGTCATATGCATTGCATTGCACCAAGCTTTTATGTGAGTTCAAAAGCAGTATTGATATCAACTTCGATGCAAATCACCCCCATAATAACTTTCTACCCTTTTTTAACCCCGATAGGCGATGAGTTTCAATAAAATACAAAACACGTCTTCCATCAATTATCTTAAAGAATGTTTATGCAAAATTTGAAGTAGATTGGACCAAGGAATCACGTTGTTCAATACAAACTTTGTCCCAGTTTTTCAACCCCTAAGGATTTCGGAAGATCCTTTCTTATAGGATGCCTACTTCATACGAAGAACACACCCTCTAAATTTCAGGTCTCTAGGATCAGCGGTTTAGGCTATGCGTTGATCCGTCAGACAGTCATTCAGGACAATGCAAGTTAAATAGATATTAGACCACCTAATTTATGTAATGGTAAAACCAGACTTCAAGTAAAATTTCTAGATTTCTGTCATAGTAGCGATTGGTTTTGACGGAGCCAGCTGTTGGGCAAACAGTACAGTAGATTTAAACGAATAGGTACAATTTCCTGTGAAATTACCTACCTATCGTCTGAAGTCAATATAAATAAAGCACAAGGACAAACTTTTAAGCATGTTGGAATATATTTAAGAGAAAACTGTTTTTTCCCATGGACAATTATTATGTTGCCTTATCTAGATCAGGTTGCATAGGCTACTTTTTATTTGGAAACGCGGGTGGAACCGCGGGGGACAGCTAGTTGTTAAATAATTGTCTAAGTAATTTACGTACGATGTTCAGTATACTATTTACGTTATAGCCTGGTACAAGTATGACACAACTTAGATGTAGCATTGGCAAATCGTTTTCGTACTTACGATTTACACTACTAATAAAAATCATTCATTATCGCGCCATTCTACGTTCAAAAAGATCATTTTAGCCGATAATTTTTTAACACATGAGTTATGTTGTAGGCGCACTCTTTTCGGGAACGATCGATTTTAGGAATTTTGCCGATGCTTCATCTAAGTTGTGTCATACTATACGGGTGACAGTAGCGAGAGAGATATGGAACTGAATCAAATGACATTGCAATAAGGTTCATCTGAAACTATACTTAGGTTTTAAATCATAGGCGCTGTCATATCGTAAAATTATGGCCATACCTTCATATTAGAGGTGAAATCAAGCTAGCGAAACAATTAAAAACGTAAAAAAAAATTTATTTACTATTCATTAAAATTACTCCGTCATGTTTAGAATTTAAAATCTTCTGATACATTTTTAATTTCAAATTATACAGATAATTATGAGAAACTTTAAAAGTGAATCAAGCGGTATCAATTTTTTTTTCTATCTTCCTAGTTTGAAATCAGATCGCCATGTGTGAAGAAAGTCCCAAGGATATCCTTAACATAAAATTTAGTCTAGACTACTAATTATGTTGAATGTGAATAGAATTCAATATAGCTTGAATAACAACAGATAGTCGGCGAGGATTATGCACCCGCAAGATGGCGCGCTAAGTTTAAGATTTTGGTCCCTTAAGGGACCTCCTAATCCGAAGGATTTGGGAGCATTAAGTTGTAGACTGCTTAGTTTAGCTTCTGGTTGATTGACTCATGAATTCTGAGGGGAATAATTTATCAATGTTTTGTAGAATTCATTAAGGCGACGATATACGAGAAATTATTGTTCTAAATTAAGTTTTTCTCTGCATTCTTTGTTGCAAGAGATTTGTAGAGAATATACGACGAGGAATAGTATGTTTTTTGATTTTATTTTTTATTAGTAACGTCAGAAAAAAATCGAGAATATACCCTTGCTAAAATTAAAATTATTTTTTATTATAAATTGAAAATATTAACATACATTCTGAGATTTAAGAAAGGGAATAGTTTCTTACTTTTTTTAAAGAAGCTTTAGATTTTTTGTTGAATAACATAAAACCATATTTTTTACTAAAAGTGTACCTTGCCTGTCTCGCTTGTCCCTTAGGGAGACTCTATCCTCAGAGTCATTCGCGGAGAGCATCCTCTTAAGCCAGTTTTTACGCCCCCCCGTGTCATTCACTCATCTGGCATCCTTGTTCATATGTCTTTTCAAAATATCGTAATTTCGTTTCGTAATAAAAAAAAAAACCTATGCAAACTTTTAATGCTAAGGGGTCCAAAAGAACAGATAAAATTCATGGCTTCATTTTTATTAGGATGTAATTTATACCTAAATATTTGTTTAAAACTAGCTGTCTCTCGCGGTTTCACACACTTTTCCGGGATATAAAGTAATCTTTGGGGATAAAGTAGGTTCCTATCAGAAAAAAAAAATCGAATCCGACTGGTAGATCCAAAGATTAGCGCAAACAAACAAACTCTTTAGCTTTATTTATAAAAACAACGCAATAATGTCAATCCCTACAAAAATACAGGAGTTTTTTTAAATTCACCAAAATAAAGAATATGTTTCATTTCACATAGAGATTTAAATCTGAAAACAAAATGGCGAACAATTTGTTTTGGCTGGCGTATATCAAGCGAATGTCTCGTCGGGCAGAATTTCATTTCCGTAACGCATTGTTTAGAAACAAATGTCAGCCACAAAATAGACACACATAGGTATCCTTAAATTACGGTTCACGCACACATTGTTAAAATAGATCACGGACCGTATATACTCTGTACCTTTCTAGTTTTCCACCCCGCGGATTTAGGCACCGATTTACAGTAATTCTTTTTTTGTTTTAATATTTTTTTGACACATGAAAAGTTACGTGAAAGCTCATTAAATACGCTCCAATATAAAATAACATAACTATTTTCTATTCCAAGTTAAATTGTATACAGAATGATTTCATAGCAGACTGAAAAGATATTGAAGTAGGTATATCCTAACCTATACAGATCTTAAAAAATATTATTTTAAAATGGGATTATTTTTCGAATAGCAATCAATCTTAAATTCATATTAGATTAAAAAACAATAACTGAGTAGGTAGGTATGTACCTATTAGAGTACTAAAATAGCTATTTCACTCTATCACTATGTTTTTCAGTGCAAAATATTTTCGCAAAACTACTACCTAATTGTCACAGCATCTGAAAGTTTTTAGGATTATTGATAAAGAAATCACCCTGTATAACCTAGGTATCGACAGAAGGGCAATAAACTTTGTAGGGCAAAGATTGGGCAAAAGTTAAAATAACATACATGAATGAAAATTTCTCTGAACTTTGATCGTAATTTCTATTATTCATGTATTTAGTACTTTAAATTCAACGTATTAAGAGCGAGATTTCAAATGACGACTTAATAAATAATAATAGTACAAATAACAAGTTGAAAATGATATTATTTATAGCTGGTATATATAACCAACTTTAAAAAAAAGTGTAAAACCTACTTCAAAGACAATAAATTAATAAACCTTGGAGCTATACAAAAAGAATTATTAAAATCGGTTCATAAGCAAAAAAATCAAACAAATATACGAAGTGAAGCTAAATAGAACCGTTTAAAAAAACATACTTACAAGCGAATTGAGAACCTCTTCCTTTTTTTTGAAGAAGGATAAAAAAGCAACTTTGAGTATAGGAATGGGACAGAAAAGGGAAAATTAAGCCTATAATGGGAGAAGCTTTGGAAACACATCACTCGTATGAAATGGAATTTGGATTGAAAATTGGATGACAAAAGTTTGCTTCAACAAAAATGTAAGTTAATTACATAAACAGGTTCATGAATGAAAGATCTATGGAAGTATGATCTTGAATTTACTTTAGTTATTTTAAGTTATACTTAACGACTCGCGCCCGTTTTTCCGGTGTGAGAGCTTGCTCACCGAGTTTTATCCGCGCGGCATTTTTTCCGACATCTTCAACAATAGTTTTTATATAGGTAGTAGAGTTTATTGTAAAACTGTAACTGTTGACGTTCATAAGTGCCTTATTAGGGCCTAAACTGAATAAATGAGTTTTTGATTTTGAATAGTAACCTTCCTCATGAATCACTATACCTATAGGTGAAAACTGCATGAACAGACAGACATATAGACAGACGCAGCGGGTTAATAACAAAATCATTAGAATATAATAAAGATTCGATTTCAAATATGTCGAAAATGGTTAACTTTAGACCAGGGTACCTAATAGTTTTCTAATGAAGCTTACTATCACATCCTAAAAAGATCTAGTCTACTTACCAGAATCCCTGTATTTTAGTATTTGATAGAATTAGACCCATAGACGTTTCTTCAAAAAGATGAAGACCTATACCTATAAAAGTAGCTCCAACAAACAACACAACTATTATTTATTAGCTAATAACCATATGTACTGTATTTTCTTCTATTCCCTGAGCGCACTTTGGCGTTACGGTACACAATTTTGTACCGCAAACAATTTTTATTTATACACAGCTTAGGACGAAGAGGTAAACTTGGCAGCTGTACTACTCCCTAGTCAATACTCTGTCGAGGTGAACGTGAGATAGAAGTTTTTAAAATTGATATGTTTTTTTTTAAAGGACTAAAGTTGGTAGCCTCTGATGGCTGCAACAACCTTACCGGACAAATCGGCGAGCGCAGAGGGCTCTCAGCCGGGTAATATTAAGGGAACAACGCCTGAGGGCACCCGCAAATGGGGTACGAACCTCGGCTCAGGGCGTTACCGAGGGAGAGGGAGGACTTTGTACGAGTTACGACTAATTGGGGGCGGTCGGACGGGACGAGACTGAGTGGGACTTCGCGGCGGTCCTCGCCGTCGAGGACGTTGATATGTTTTTATCCAGTCCATTTATATTTTACTAGCGACCCGCTCCGTGCGGCTTTTCTTGGTTTTCCTGTACTTTATGCATGTATTATATATAAACCTTCCTCTTGAATCACTCTATCTATTGCTGAAACTGCATTAAAATCCGTTGAGTAGATTAAAAGATAAGCGAACAGACAGCGGAAGCGACTTCATTTTATAGCTAGCAGTGTAGCTTCTTCCATTCTTCCCTGTTGTTTGCTGCTTCCTGCACCTCCTTATGACACGACGTCTAATTTTGCCTTCACTTGGTTAGTTCAATCTAGGTTTTCCTCTTATTCGCTTTCTTTCTATGATGTCTTTATTAGTTTTAAGGTGGCTTAACATCTTTCCTCTCCTATTTTCTATCGTCTATAGAAAGCTTCTGGTTCTCTTTGACTCGTCTCAACTCTTCCTTGTTGGTCACTCTCTCAGTCCAGCTAATTTTCTCCAATCTTAATACCACATTTTTAATGCTTCCAGTCTTTCCCTGTCCCTTAGCATGTCCATTATTTTTGTACTTAATTAATATTCATGACAGAGTTAAGAAAAGTTTAGGAGTTCTTACATAACTAACCCAATCCAATACCAGAAAAATGGTGATGATCGTCAAACGGCTGAGCAGATTCTGATAGCTCTGTTTCGATAGAGATGAGATATATCAGATTCTGTAGGCTTTTAGTCTTCAGTAGGATAACTTAATTAGGGTTATGACGTGCTAAGCTTTGAAAATTATGAACTCAATAGAATGGGCTAATAAAACACATTATTATTTGCCTCGATTAGCAAGTCTAGAAAAAGCGGCGGTAAACAAACACACGGCCCGCCTGATGGTTAGCGGTTACAATAGAGTATGAAACTAATAATGCAACTTCAGTCTTATGTCGTACTTTACTACCCGATAAAAGGAACGTAGATTTACATCAGTATTGATATTTAAAAGCTGGTTATTTATCATTTTCAACGAGCTGTCACTGATCGTTACGCTGTGGATGGCACGTGGTACTAACGACACTAAAAATATTCAATTATATGCGTTTTACTTTCAGCTGTCAGTCTCGATTATCATGAAATGGTAGTCTACACAAATTTTATAAAAAGTCCCGCAGTTTCACCCGTTTTCCCGAGGGATCTTAGGTTTTCCTGAGATAAAAAGTAGTCTATATGTTATTCCAGGGTATGATCTATCTATGTGGCAAGTTTCATCCAAATGCGTTCAGTTGTTTTTACGTAAAAGCATAACAAACATCCATACTTCCATCCTCACACTTTTTATCTTTTTTTTTACTATGTATAGGTCTGTGTTTGACCACAATCTCACTGTGGTCAGTGATGATGTGGCCGATGATGCACACAAAGCCTAGAAAGGAACTAGCTCTCAAGTGCAACTGTCGGAACACACCGAAAGGTGCTTGGCGACAGATTTTCAACTTGAGGGTGGTAGCCAGCCAGGCGGGTACTACAAAGTACCCTACCACCGTGCTATGGTTTCCTCACGATGTCTTCCTTCACCGAAAGCTCAAGCTCATTGTAGAATTCGAACCCGGGACCTTCGTCTCGGCATCCGACATCACTACCACTGAGCTATCATCGCCTTAGAATCTCGGGAAAACATAAGATACCTCGGGAACGCGAGTGAAACCACGGAGTGGAAGCTAGTATTATCTAATGCTTTGTTCCGGCGCCATAAAACCAAATACCCCGAGGATTTACTGCATACCTAAGGTCATATTCATATTTCGTGTGAAAGTTTCAGCGTTGCCTTTGTTGGGTGAGCCACAAAAGTTTGGCTATTTGTTATCACTTTTCAGGAAGCTTTTCAGTGATTCAAATACTCGTATACCTACAGTATAAGGTCGTAAATCTTAACTTTTGTTACACTTTTAAGTGAATCAATTTGCTGCTTCATTTTACATTGCGTTTGACGATTTTTCTGACAAGTTAATAATTTGTAAGAAGCTAATTGATCAAAAAATAAATAATTATATTATACATATTAAAAAAATGTAGAATTGCTGAGTTTCTTGCCGGCTCTTCTCAGTTAAAGGCAGTAACTCTTCTTCTTCTCTTCCGAACCGAATTCTGTAAATTTGACCTTCATAAGTGTCCACCTGAGGACTAATTTGAATAAATGGCTTTGACTTAACTCGTTTTTAGGGTTCCGTACCCAAAGGGTAAAACGGGACCCTAACCTCTGCCAGCGCGATGTACATTATTGTGGCTTCATATAGCTGACAGGCTCAAGAACAGCATTTATCAAATCTCCTTTCAGTCGAAGCCAAGAAATTAAAGTATAATTTCATATGTATGTATAAAGTACCTACCAATTATAGAATCCATTTCATTGAATGAATCCATACAGTAGACCTTTTCAAGATTGCAATTCTGCAACCAACTTAGATTGGCTTTAAATCAAGAAGCCATTCAATTTATCCGTTAGTCGTGACTTTTAATATTCCAGTATGGATTGCAGTAAGGTACTTGAGATTGCTTTGTCGGCTTTACATTTTCAAATGATATTTACTTAGATAATTCACACACATAAAGCTAGATTTGCTGTGATAGCAAGTGTATTGAATTGGGTGGTGCAATCTACTTTTTTTAGTAGCGGCTTCACTCGCGTTTTGGAATAAAAAGTAGCCTATAACCTTCGGGGATAATGTAGCTTCCTACTAGTGAAGATTTTTTTGAATCGGATCTGTAACTCCGCATTTAAACAATCAAACAAACTCTTCAGCTTTATTATTAGTATAGATATAGTTTTTTTTTTTTTTAGTTTTATATACATATAAATCCAGAAGTACTTAGTTGAATTGCGTCAGCTGAGAAAATGCATTTCTGTTAATAATGGGGTATTATGGTAGGTATAAATAAAAAAAAAATTGTTTGATTTTTTAACAAATGTTTTGTGCGTTTTCAATTTATTACGTCAATAATTTTGTTATTAGCATCTCTGAGGTTATGGCTATGCATGAATTTTGCATTTTGTGTTCCAGCTGCACTTAAGAGCCAGTTCTTTTCATCACTACCACGGTGAGATTGTGGTCAAACAAAGGCTTATACATAATAAAAAAATGCGACCCATCCCCCATAATGTCTTATAATAATTAGGTAACTAATTGAATTTAATACTTTTAAAAGGACATACATACCTATCTATCTAGAAATAATTAAATGTTATGTACATTTATAATTATACATTAAAGCAACATAATTAAAGAAGACCTCACCTAACTTTACTCGTAAATCTTTTGGAATGGAAATTTTAGTGTTTTATTAAAAACTTAATTTTCCTCGCACAAGAACAAAGAGGAAGAAAGTAACAAGTAAGTATACTAAAGTTTTAAATAACTTGCATAACTACATTATTATATAAGTTCTGGAGAAATACATGTGTAAGTTTATATTGTATTACCATGGCTTTTTTAGTGTTGGCATGCGTTTGACCACATTCTCACCACTGTGAGAATGTGGTCAAACTGACTGTGGTCACTGACCACTGTCAGTGATTTGTGGTAAGTACATTTTGAAGACGAGGATATTATGTAATTTATGCGCTGGAATGATTTTGCTATTTATTATTTACTATAGCTGTCCCCCGGGGTTTCACTCGCGTTCCCGGGATAAAAAGTAGCCTGCTGGTAAGTACTCAGGGCTAATGTAGCTTCCTATTAGTGAAATATTTTTTCCAATCGGACCAGTAACTCCGGAGATGAAAATCTAAAAATAAAATAAATATCTTGGGACATTTCTTCACACACGGTTATCTGATCCCAAACTAAGCAGAGCTTGTACTATGGAAACCAGATAACTGATATACTACATATACTACTTTTTTTTTTTAAATACATACTTATATAGATAATTACACCCAGACTCAGGACAAACAGACATGTTCATGCACACAAATGTTTGTCCTGGATAGGAATCGAATCCGGACCAGCTAAAGCTAAAGCTGAGGAGTTTGTTTGAACCCGCTATATATAAAAAATACCCGCGTAAATAATTCGACGCGTGAGTCAATTTTGCAAGACTGCAGTCTTAATGAACTCATAAACTCTGAATTCTTTAATTTGTATTCCAAACGTCGAGGTCAAGAAAGATTAATTGTACCAACGCTCTCAGAATTACCACACGTTTGTTGGGTGCTAATTAACAAGAGAATTTAAAGGTATGCGACTACTAGATGGAGGTGAAGTACTATGCTATTTCCAAGACATTTCCTTGTTAAGAATTTTTATAGTTTTCATGTGAAAGTTTTATAATAATATTATAAGTGCATAAGTTTTTCATTAAAACCGGTTAAATATAACGGTTTTATGATTACTTCTCTAGGTTTTGATAACTGTATATGCAGTGCTTCATTGCAAACGGAAACACTTTTGAATTGTATAATTTCAATCGATTTAATATTAATAATTTTGCAGGCAATGATATATTAGTGCCGGTAAAAGTAGTTAGAAAACCGTTATGTTTAGCTGCCAATGAAAAACTGATTCCAACTAAGCTATCAATGTTACAGCAAGATATATCATCTGAAATGCCATTTACCACCACTTTCCTACTATCATTACAAATACGATTCAGTATAATGGACGCTGTCCTTTAATCATTAAAATGCTGTATTCTCGTTTGTGGGTAAGAAACTTAATAAAAATTTTAATTAAAATTTCTCCGAAACATAAAAGTATGATTATCAAATAATGTATTTAATATTTAGTAATGTTTATTTTAAGCTTGTCTTTTTTCAATGAAATCCTTGCGTCTTATTACTATTTCAAAGGTTTAAAAAAATGTGATATAAAAATATCCCGGCCTTAGTTTTCCTTAAAGAGTATCTACAGCACGGAGTTCTTTAAAACGGGTGTGAAGAGATTTTTGGAAGTTTAACAAATTATTACAGATCACGTTGCGATTCTGGTCAAACACAGGCCTATACGCAGTAAATAGCTAAAAATAAAAAAAATAAGAAACTCCCGAAACACACTAGAAAATAGGTGATGATCTTCAAACGGCTGAGCAGGTTTTCTTGAAACATAGCCAAGAACTCTCCATTAAGACACCTTTCAAACGAAAAAAAGAGAATCAAAATCGGTTCATCCGTTCAGAAGCTATGATGCGATGATGTCAAAGACTACACGCTATATACTTACTAGCTGACCCGGCAGAAGTTGTCCCGCCCTGAGAACAAATAAAAACTGGGACCTAACTACCTATACCTACCTACCCCTATCTACCCTACCTACCCCTACTTACCACTACCTACCTACAACAACCTATTTACCTAACTATTTTCCACGTAACTTTTTTTTTGTACTAATTTTGCGGAGAGTCTCACACAAATTTCCATACCCTATTAGGGGCTGGGGGATGATTTCCAAAAAAAAATAAGGCATGTATTTTTCGTTGGTAACAAAGAGTCTGTGTACCGATTTTTAGCTTCCTACCTTGGAAACTGCGAAAAGTCCCATATAAAATTTCACCCCCTCTTTTAAGGGGTTGGAGGCTGATTTCCAAAAAAAAAAATGATGCATGTTTTTTTTTATTAATCCCAAATAGTTCGCATACCAATTTTTAGCTTCCTACCTTGAAAACTGCGGAATGCGCCTTACAAACTTCCACCCCCCGTTTTAGAGAAGTGGGGGGTTAGAAAGAGACAAAAAGTAGCCTATGTCACTCACCATCCCTTCAACTATCTCTACTTAAAAAATCACGTCATTTCGTCGCTCCGATTTGCCGTGAAAGAAGGACAAACAGACACACAGATACACAGACACACATGCTTACTTTCACATTTATAATATTAAGTATGGATAATACCACTTCGACCAGTGTGTGTTGCCAGTGATGACTTACGGAGCAGAAACGTGGCCGCTTACGATGGGCCTTATAAGAAGGCTCAAGGTCACCCAAAGAGCAATGGAGAGGGCTATGCTCGGAGTTTCCCTGCGAGATCGGATCAGAAATGATGAGATCCGCAGGCAAACCAAAGTAACCGACATAGCCCGAAGAATTGCCAAACTTAAGTGGCAGTGGGCGGGGCACATCGCTCGTAGAACCGACGGCCGCTGGGGCAGAAAGGTTCTCGAGTGGCGACCACGAATCGGAAGACGTAGCGTGGGCAGGCCCCCCACAACGTGGACTGACGATCTTGTTAGGGTCGCGGGAAACCGCTGGATGCAGCTAGCGCAAGACCGGCCATCGTGGAGATCTTTGGGGGAGGCCTTTGTCCAGCAGTGGACGTCTTTCGGCTGATATGATGATGATGATGAATACCACTTTGTTTGGTCGGGGATTAAATACTAAATACTAATTTAAATAAACTTAAAATATTACTTATATACTAATTTAATTTTAAATTCGTTCCATAAGCTTTGTCATTCTGTCAATATGTAAGTTTACAGGAACTTTCTCCACTGATTTACACAGTTGATATACCCGGAGACAAATGGGAAACAAATACTCAAACTAACACTACTGTTGGAACTCCTCTCGAACCCGCACGATGCGAGAAACTTCAGTGAAGTGGATGCAAATCTGTCGATTCTTCTGAAAGTTTCAGTACCGCAGGATATTTTTCAATGTCTGCTTTGGTTTGTCAGTTTTTGGCATCGATATGTTTCTGGCGTGAGAATTATTATAATAGATCCCCTGAGCTGTGCCACGAGGCACTAGAGTCTATCTACAACTATAATAACATTAAATTCTATTTGTAATATTACAGTATAGTTTTTTTTTCATAATATTTTTTTTTTGTAATTTTTTTTTTGTTTTTTGCTATTTCTATCAACAGATCCCGAGACTTGGTGACAATGAGTCCACCTCAGAGAGTAAAAAATATTAAAAGCATTTTTAAAATCGGTTAACATTATGGCCGAGTAATCGCGTAACAAACATACAAAAACACGGTTCAGCAGCATAGGCAAAAGGTAACAAATACTCAGGCAGTTACATTCTCATTATTAGCTAGGATTACGATTCTTTTAATAAATTCCACCTTGAACCTGCAGTTTCTACATATTTTTTTAAAACCGTGAATATATTCGAAAATAGACAATGTAAATTGTTCCCTGCTCCATGCACAACTAAATTATTCCATACATGATTGAGCATTCAATTCTCTGGGGCCTTTTGCTGCTTCTCCTTTTGAGTTTACTATCGAGCACTTTGCTTGCTCGATAGTAAACTCAAAATTAATGCATGCTAGTGTTTGAAAATTAATTCAATAGATTCAAGTGATTTTTAAAATTGTGTACAAATTTGAGGGAAAGTTGAAGATTTGTTGGATGTTACATACTTACTTACTTATCAGCCTATGTCTCTCCACTGCTGAAGATAAGCCTCTCCCAAGGCGCGCCACTGCTTTCGGTCTTCCGTCTCCCTCATCCATTCAATCCCTGCCATTTTCCTCAGGTCATCTGTCCAGTGCGCCGGAGGGCGTCCCACTCCACGCTTCCCGGTCCGAGGTCTCCATTCCAGCACCTTTCTGCTCCAGCGACCATCTGTGCGTCGACAGATATGGCCTGCCCACTGCCACTTCAGCTTGCTTATTCGAGTTGCTATGTCGGTCACCTTTGTACAACCGCGCCATTTGGTTAACATAGACAACGTTCTAGTGACGTCATTCATCGCTGTATTACGGTCGCTGCATGATGGCACCGCTTTTGGAGGAAACCTTACCTTTACACTACTAGAATTTACGTAGAGATCCCTAATTTTTTTGAAAATAAAATATAGCCTATGTTACTCAAATATAGCATTCTACTGGTGAAAGAATCTTAAAAATCAGTTTAGTAGTTTTTGAGTTTATTGATTACAAAAAAAAATACTCTATAATAATAGAAAGAAAAAAAGTTATGTACAAATTGGCCACCAGCTCAGCAAAAAAATTGTGTACTCAAACTCAAAACTCATTTATTCAGTTTAGGCCCTGATAAGACACTTATGAACGTCGATAGTTACAATCATTACAATAGACTCTACTACCGGTTCAACACACTTAAACTAAAATATCCTCTGAGATTCTTCACACACGGTTATCTGATCCCAAACTAAGCAGAGCTTTTACTATGGACAACCAGATAACTGATATACTACATAACATTTTTGTAAATACATACTTACATAGATAATTACACCCAGACACAGGACAAACAGACAAATGTTTGTCCTGGATGGGAATCGAACCCATGACCAGCAGCTTGATAGGTGGTGTCTTAACCAACTGCGCCAACTGGCTTGTCAAAAACTGAGAAGACTACACAAAAATACTTCTTTGTACCTACAAAATATTAACCTACCTGTTGATATAATGTTAACAACAGATAGGGAATCACAGGAGAACTCCCGAGGGTACTGCCACTCGCTCGAACAATACACGTCGTTGTGCCTTCGGGGCGGCGCTGATGACGTCATACGTGTAACGTTTTAGTAATATAGTGGAATTTTGTTATTCATTGTTGAGCGGTGGGTGGCCGCCACACTGGTCTTACTTATTAACAGCTGGTTGTGGTGGCTGGTCTGCTATGTGTTTGACCACAAGGTGACGATGTAGCCGATGGTGGTAAGCACACAAAGCCATGTGTACCTGTAAGAGCTTGGCGACAGATTTTCAACTTAAGGGTGGTATACAAACAGGCGGGTACTACAAAGTACCCTACCACCGTGCCATAGTTTCCTTACGATGTTTTCCTTCACCGAAAGTTCAAGCTCATTGTAGGATTCGAAATCGTGACCTTCATCTCGGCATTCTACGTCACTACTCTTTTAAGTCAAGCTTTTTACTATTCAGCTCCATCATCAGACCAGCTCAATGACACAATAGATATTGTATTGTCATCGGATTTACGTACCAAACAGATCAATTGAAAATCGGAAGTGAGTTAAGGGTATACCTTCGGTTGGAGCGCGAAATTCAAATTTTATTAAAACAAAAGAAATCATCAAAATATTCCTCCAAGGTATATTACTGGCATATACGACTATTTCATGAAAATGTTACTAATATACCTTGGAGGAATATTTTGATGATTTCTTTTGTTATTAATCAGTAAATATACTACCATTCTTGTCACAAATAACATGTTGATAACTTACGACCTATAACTGAGCTGCAATTTGCAAAAAACTTGATAAAATTTTAATTTCGCGCGCCAACCGAACGTTCCCCCTTAAATAAAATTGACTTGCAAACGACGTAAACATACCTACCAACTAACTTGTGGAGTTAAAAAAAGCTGTAATAATAAAAAGAGGATTTTACTTAGGCTAGTTGACAGTGTCAAAAACATCTAAAAACACGTGGAAACATAAAATATGTTGTACAAGTAGAACCACTAAGAGTACTCAGATAATTTGATGCTGTGAAACTATGACGTCATAGTGTAGTATTTCATACAAAATTCTATATAAACTACTGTATTGACATTTATTAAAAAGTAGCTGATTTGATATGTCAGAAACTACCCTATTCCAAGTTGTTGTGTTAGTATAGAGTATATAATTATTAGGTTGGTAGGTTTTAAATAAATTACTGTAAAATAAACTTGAAAGTTCTCAGTTTTGTAAGACACAGAAAGTTAATAATTCTGCAAGATACTACCAAAGAATAAATAATATATAGGATGCTACAATACCTTTTACTAACTACTATACGAGTATTATACTTAAACTAACTAAATTTCCATCATCCAGTTTAAGTTTAGATGAGACGAGTCTGTTCAGAGCATTGTGTGCAACTCCAAAGTGCAATGCACAATGAATAAAGTGGTAACCACTTAGAAACGATTGGCCGTTTATTGTGCAATGTGCAATCCACTTGCTCAGCCACGGACGCTTCGAGTTAATTTTCTGTTGACTGCGTTTGATGCAAATGAGGGCGGACCTGCCGTCCGTTTGATGGCTTTGTAACGAATTCTTCTGAACAGTTTGAAAGTGTTAGTTGTCACCTAATTGGAATTATTTTAAAGTGGTTTTGTATAAGGGGATTACTAAGGCTTGGTGATTCGTTCATACAACCAAACTCAAAGCATAAGGATCGAGGTATTTTGCTTCGCGTTTATGAATTTTATTTATTACTTTAAACTAACTTTTTCTACATTTTTTTTTTCAAAAATTTAGGATTTTTTATTTTAATTATTATCACTAATAAAACATGACGCACTAAACTATAACATAATTATATTTATTTAGGACAAATAAACGAAATGATTTGTTTTCGGTCATCTATTTTAGATTCCGCTTATTAGCGGATGGGCTGTTAGTTTTTGATAATGAACTTTTAACAAAAAGAAACCAAGAGATAAAAAAATGGAGCCTTGGAGCTATTTATAGTAAATCCAACGCAAAAATAATTATTAAAATCGGTTCATAAACAAAAAAGTTATACGTGAACAAATATTAAAAAAAAAATGCAACTTAATTGACCTCCAATATGATTACGCGCTGATTCTAATTTTGTCTCAAGAACAACCCAAATTCAATATTTTTATTATTTGTAACGCAGTGACATTGAAAAAAGGGAATTAGGTATTAGATAGAAAAGAAGCTCACCTCGGTTTCTCTTGAATAGGTATTTTTTTCTCGCAAAGTGCACAAATATTCACAAATCCATAGTTTTGGCGGCCGCCGTCAATAACACTTCACTATCACTCTCTTTTATTACGTATAAATATCCCATTTTTAAAGTCGATTAAAAATATTCTATTTTAGCGTATATTCTTGATTTTACTATATTGCTATTAAAGAGGGTCTTCAAATGACCCAAAACGAATGACAAACTCATTACGGCTTCTCGTAAACGCCAGGAAATGAATTTCTTGGGACGGATGCGGAAAAATGTCTTTGATAAAGTTAAGGTCCTCAGAGAATTAGGAATGTAGATCGTGGAAAACAGGGTGATTGGACGTCAGTTTATTACTGTTTGTAGGAAGCTTTCTTGTTATAATTAGAGTTCAAGATTGTTATTTGTAGATGTTGGATCATTCATTTTTGACACTGTCCACGAATATGTATTGAGAGAGAAAGAAAGAAAAAACATTTATTCATAACGACACACAACATTACAAAATTGAAAAAAAAAATAAAAAGAAAAAAAAATAAACAATCTAACAATAATGTAATGCTGCGCGATGTCAAGAATAGGTCCTGACTCAGCATAATGCTCGGGTCGATAAATAAATATCAACCGGAATTAGATTTTTTTATGTCAGATGGTTAACAAGCAGGCAGGCGGTCTATCTGATGGTAAGTGGTTACCGTCACCTATCGCCATTTGTAATACCAGAGGTATTGCCGACCTGTTACAATGCCACGAAGGCAACTGGCTCTCAAGTGCTATTGCCAGAACACACCGGTAGGTGCTTAGCGACAGGTTTTCAACTTGAGGGTGATAGCCAGCCAGGCCGGTACTACAAAGTACCCTACCTACCTATGGTTACCGCACTATTTTTTTCTTCACCGAAAGCTCAAGCTCATTGTAGTTCGAACCTACGACGGTCGCGGCATCCGACGTCACAACCACTGAGCTATCATCGCCTCAAAACAACTTAAACAATTGTAAGGTAGATTTAAAGCAGCAGTTTGAGTGTTAAATCCATCAATTCAATAACAGACCACATTTTAAAACGAAAATCTTAGAGTTGCATGGAAAATCTTGTGGTATTCTCGTGGTATTTTTTAATTCCATTCATACACATCTACGTTTCTTACAAAGCATTATTGTTCAGGCACTGGCTCCTTCGTTTTTAACAATGAAAGCCCTCGCTTTGAAATCCTGCCTCAGGTTTGAACATAGCAGTATTTTTGTTGCAGATATATTGTATAATCTGCCATATTTTAAAATGCCTAGCTGTTAATGTTTTAGCGGCGTTAGGATGATCTCAAACAACCTTTTCCAATTAATTTTAGTAGAATAGGTAATTAAAAAAATATTTTAGTAGTTTCTGGGATGAAAAATACTAACAAACTTGTAAGTGCACGCTTATCCTCTCATCTATCTATATTATTAAAAGTTTGTATTGAAAGAAAATTATTATATTGTACTAGCTGTTTCCCGCGGGGATAATGTAGCTTCCTATTAATGAACAAATTTTTCTAATCGGACCAGTAACTCCGGAGATTACCGCGTTCAAACAAACTCTTTAGCTTTATTATTAGTATAGATATAAATTATTATTAGGGATCCGTACCTACCTTACAAAAAAAAACATAACCCTTATAAGATCACTCCGGTGTCCATCTATTAAGTCTAGTCACAGAGGCTCGAAAATTTGTATTTGCCGAATACACAACACGATGCCATGTGAATGACAACATTAAAGAAATATGTATGAAGCTACTAGCTTCCGCCCCGCGATTTCATCCGCGTTCCCGAAGTATCTTATGTTTTCTCGGGATAAGAGGTAGCCTATAGTTATTCCAGGGTATGATCAGTCTATGTGCCAAGTTTCATCCAAAACCGTTTTGTAGTTTTTATGTGAAATAGTAACAAACATTCATCCATACATCCATAAATCTATACTAGACCGGGACCGGCGGGCGGGGAGCTTTTTCCGCCAACGCGTTAGTTTGGCCATACAAAGAGGGAACGCTGCCAGCCTTCTGGGAACCTTGCCGTTGATTGGCAGCAGCGGCCGCCTCGAGGAATTTTTTTATATATAGTTTGTATATTTGTTGTAAATAATTGTATATTATAGAATACAAATAAAAAGTAGGATAGTTTATCTAGGTATATTTTGCTATGGCAGTTTTGGCAACATGACTGCGATATAATGCAGCAGTCTTTAGAAGGTGCCTAAGTAAAAGCATTCGTTCATTGCTAACCTACAAATAAATGTACGAACGAATTCAGGTCACTGACCCACAATATAATAAATCTCTTTTGAAATTTTTCAAAGGTATTGAAGAATACCTTATATTATACCAACAAGTAATGACAAATGTACACACAGTAATTGCCTATGTTACTAGAGGTTCTTCTAATCTATAGGTAACGAACTATTTTCGGTATTTTTTTCTATGTTTTGGACCTAGTAGTTCCGGAGATAAAGGGGGAAATGGCAATTTTTGCCTATTTTCTTAAATATTGTAAAATTATAAAAAAATTGAGTTTTTCACGAGCCCTTTCATTTGATATATGACACAATGGTGCTGATTCTATTGTTTACAAACTTAACTAATATTAGACAAGTCACCTCTCTTTCATTTTAACCTTATTGAAAAAAGATAGAACATTTTTAATGCTGACAGCATTAAAAATGTTCTATCTTTTTTTTTATCCATACCGTCGTAATGTACGGGTAAATAGTCGTGACCAATAAAGATCGCGCTTATATTCACGTTGAAATGTGTGATCGGATTAAACTGACAGGACTAAAATATCTTGCATCCCTTTCTTATATTTACTATTAGAAAGAGATATAGTGAGATTAAATTTATTTTAGTTCGTAAACAACAGAATCGGCACCAATAGGTACCTATATTTTGCAAAACTTTTTATTTTATTTTCTAATTTACCCCCCAAAAATGGGCCCTATGTTCAAAATTCATTTATTTACGTTACACGTCCATATTTGAATCACCAATTTACATATGTGCACCAAATTTCAGCTCAATCGGTCCAGTAGATTCGGAGCAAATTGGATGTGACAGACATATGATCCTATAAGTGTTCCATTTTTTCCTTTTGAGGTACGGAACCCTAAAAATGTACCTACCTAAAGTTGAAGAATCTCTTTTGGACTCGTTACAAAATTGAGTATTTGACCGTGGCTTTGCATAAGTAACGATCGACCCAACGGACCTAAGTTAATTAGGGAGATCCCTACAGGTTTAATGTTGCCAGCACTCATTGCATTATTTATATTGAGCCGGTGTAAAACTTCATCGTTTGCGTGTACCTATATGAATTGGGAGAATTAACTTTGAGTTTTATAAACAACAGAATATATTATACAGGTAGGTTAATTATGTTACTTCTCTTTCATCATCATCAAGTCAGCCGAAAGAGGTCCCCTGCTGGACAAAAGCCACCCCAAGGATCTCCACGATGGCCGGTCTTGGGCTACCCGCGACCCTCACAAGATCGTCGATACACCTTGTGGCGGGCCTGCCCACGCTGCGTCTCCGGTTCGTAGTTCCTCGGGTTATGTCTGTTACTTTGGTTCGCCTACGATTGATCTCGCAAAGAAATTTTGATCGAATAGCACTCTCAATTTGCTCTTTGCAGCTGTGAATATGCCATTGTCATTTACGGTACTTTACGGGAAAATAGCGGTAACGTGACCAAGAAAAATCGCGACTAATTTGACAGGTCAATTTTTATTCATCCCTTTCTATGCTTTTTGTTAGAAAGAGATATGGTGAGATTAAAGTAATTTAATTTGGAAACAAGAGAATAGGGGCCAATATTTGGCTGCACACTTGGCCATTCGTATTTGTGTATATGTCAAGTTTCGGCAATGCACGGTGGTAGGGTACTTTGTACCCGCCTGGCTGGCTACCACCCTCAAGTTGAAAATTTGTCGCCAAGCCCCTACCGGTGTGTTCCGGCAATTGCACTTGTGAGCCAATTAGCCTTCTCGGCATTGTAACAGGTCAGCAACACATTGGCAATATCTCTGGTTTTGCCAATGGCGATAGGCGACGTTAACCACTTACCATCAGGTGGGCCGTATGCTTGCTTGCTACCTTAGTAGTATATATGTCACCGGAAATGTATGAAACAGGAATTGTACACAATTCCTGTGTATTTCTCCTAGGAAATTTTATTTCAATAATGATACTAGGAAATATATAAATTCTATTGAAAAAAACAGGTTGGGGTTATTTTTTTTATTTTACATAACTTTGAAAGTATTCGCACAAAAATAAATTTCACTTACAACCCCCCAAATACCGCTATCCTTACAAATATCCCGAATGTATTATTCCGATAGATATTTAGGAAATGTATGGATTTCCTAGGAAATGTATACAATGACGGATTAGATACTTTTCCGTTAACATATATATATATATATAAAAATAATAACCTTGTGTATAAGGTATAAGGTACTTACGTGCTACGAAACATGACAAATACTAGCCAAGTGCGGTTGCAGTAGAAGGGAGTCAGGACACTGATCAACTCGGAAAGGGATCGTCAACGTATAAACACGCCGTCAGCAGGCGTCAACCAAAGCACGTAACAAAAACGCATCAGCTACGCGAAGCCGTTCGTGACCTTGTCCCGATGCGAGGCGATTAGTGTGCGCTGCAGTAGGGAATTTCATACAAAGAATATTAAATATTGATAAACGGCTCGATTTGATATGGTGGTGATCCCTTTCAGAGTTGATATGTGTGCTATTTTACGATGTCGGCAAAAGAACGCTATAAGGCAGAGATCTCTCTTGATATTTATTTAAAAGCAACCCTTTATTGAAATGTATATAATGGCAAACGTAATCTACGGTACGTGTCTAATTCCTGGTTTTCAGTTCAAACAACTCACTTTCAGTAAGTGTTTTCCAGATTCTGGGTTATTTGATGTGTACTTTGTATCTATTAGCGGAATAAAAGTAGGTGACGTCGTCATTTTGAATGTTTAGAGTTGCGCATGGGTAGATTAGTACGGTTCTACAAATAATTTCATTATGTTATGTCTAATTGTTAGTAAAAGACCCATATAAATGTAAACATCCTATGAACTGCCTAAAGTGTTGTTATGTTCAGTCAAAATGAGCCAATATGGCGATGGTAGTTCAATATTGAATACCGTCGCGAGTTCGAATCCTGCAATGAACTTGAGGTTTTCGGCTGGCTTCCACTGGTTGAAAATCTGTCACCGAGCACCTTCCGGTGTGTTCAGACAGCTGCACTTGAGAGCCAGTTCCCATCTAGGCTTTGTGTGCTTACCACCATCGGCCACATCATCACTGACCACAGTGAGATAGTGGTCAAATACAGGCGTATACATAGAAAAAAAAAACGAACCAATACAATGTTTTAAAGCCTCCAGGCTATGCTTATCGAATTCCTGACAATTGGGAGAGAGAATATGAATAAATCTTTGGTTCCGTGGAAAGGACGCAGATAAAAGCAACCCGAGCCTGAGGGCAAGTCTCTGGAAAATGATAAATTGCTAGCATATCTCCGTGTAACCAAAATTAAGTTCTTTTCGATAAAATTTTGACGTCACAATATGTTTTAACGATGTTTGTGTATAAAGATTTATCAAACTTACTTACTAAAGCTTTAGCGCCGCTGTTCGTGGGTTCGATTCCCATCCAGGACAAACATTTGTGTGCATGAACATGTCTGTTTGTTTTGAGTCTGGGTGGTACGTATTTACAAAAAAAGTATACGTCGACGGTAGGTTCAATTAAGGTAAGGGACAAAATGCTCAAAATGAGTTGAGTATACAGTTTTGTTCAGAATTTTTTGCTCTTTCAAATGGTGTATATATGTAAAAATTCTAGCTTAAGAAAAATGTCCCTTACCCTACTGATTTTTTGGGTCCAAATTTCGGATCAGCCCCATAATTACAATGTATCTGAAAAACTATACAATATAGCAACTTGAAATGGTGTAACTACCGCCGAAAATCCACTTCGAATAAGGTAAGGTTCTTCCAAATCATCGAATTACCATTAGATCGTTTATTTTTGAACTCCGTCAATTTAATGTAAGGGACGGGACTACAAAATATTTGGTGTGTAAGGGACATTACTATCAAAATACATTGGTGTAAGGGACGTCTAATTTCTTAAAAAGCAAATTTATTTAAATACATGTTACATAGGTAGATAGAGCACTAAAATACAAGATATTGTGTAAAATCAGATCCAAAAAAAGTTAATAACACAAAAAGTTATAGGCGATTTAGTCCGAAAAAAAAACTTTGTCGGCCTCTCCTGAACAATCGTATTTTGTCCCTTACCTGAATTGAACCTACCGTCGACGAACATGTAGTGTATCAGTTATCTGGTGGGCTAAAACGGCCGCTCGAGCAATATTGCTATGCAATTCATATTTCGAATTTACAGCAGATTATGGTGTAATTTGTCTAAATTGTAAATTAATTGATTAAAATGATTTGCATTATCACAAAAAAATATTTAAAAAAACGTTTGGCTCTGCTGTAAATTCAAGATATGAATTGCATAGCAATATTGCTCGAGTGGCCGTTTTAGCCCCCTTGGTTGTCCATAGTATAAGCTCTGCTTAGTTTGGGGTCAGTTAACCGTGTGTGAAGAATGTCCCAGGATATTTATTATTGGGAGCCCTTTAAAAGAAGGCCGAGCTTTAAAAGAAAGAATATGGTAGTAGGTAATTACACTAGTAAGGAAACCGACCTTGTGCAAATATATTCATGCTATTGGCGGTTTTTCGGTACAAAGATAAAAGTCTAATAAATGATAAAACTATATATACCTACTTACGTAATTGATTGATAAACTATAAAAAAGCAAGTATAGAGAAGATAAGAAAATATATTAAGATACGAATTACATATAATGAAATATGATTAATATTTTTTGATCCTACCGACAAAATATGAACTGGTTATTAAAAAATCACTAGTGCAATTTATTAGAAACAAGTAGGTACAGTATGACACAACTTAGATGTAGCATCGGCAAGTCGTTTTCGTACACTTCACTTCCGATTTACAAAACTAATAAAAATCGAGAGCGAGATAATAAATATTACTCAAAAATACAAGAGAGTCGATGAAAAATTATGAAAAATGAATTATTTCAAATATAAGAGAAACGAAAGAAAGAGCTTGGCCACCATGGGTTGTCGTGCTCTCTAAGTGCCGGCCGAATCTCTCGTCACTCGGCTCTCAATTACATAATCCGCAGGGCTCTTGTTGTCGCCAATGTGCCTTCTGTACTGGAACCAGTCGGTATTATGCGTGGCGATGGCAAGAGGCCGGATGGTATGTCTTTGATCCCATGGAGTGTCGGTAAGTCGTTGGTGTGGGATGTCACACGTGTTGATACACTTGCGCCATCTCACTTACCAGCGACATTTAGAGTTGGCGCGGCTGCGGCTGGTGCGGAAAATTCCAAATCCAAAAAATACGCTTCTATTGGCCCAAATTATATATTTTTGCCTTTTGCGGTCGAGACCATGGGTCCTTGGGGGTCCGAGGCTCGCCGATTTTTTCGAACATTATCGTCAAAATTAATCGAGGTCACAGGGGACCGGCGGGCGGGGAGCTTTTTCCGTCAACGCGTTAGTTTGGCCATACAAAGATTGAATGCTGCCAGCCTTCTGGGAACCTTGCCGTTGATTGGCAGCAGCGGCCGCCTCGAGGATTTTTTTTATATGTAGTTTGTATATTTGTTGTAAATAATTGTAAATATAGTAGAATAAATTAATTATTACATTCCCTATTCTATTTAAATGTTTGGTCACAGCACATCATATCTTATTTTCGTTCATATCTTTGCATTTAAAAATATTATCTACTCATTCTGGTATACATCGCAGTTCGGACAGATTGACAATGTTGGAGATATATTTTTTAAACGCTCTTGTTATATGTGTACTGATATTATTCCTACTTTTGAAGAGAAAATATAATTATTGGACAAAGAAAAAAGTACCACATTTGGATCCAACACTAATTCTCGGAAATTTTGGAGAATACATATTACTTAAGAAATATGTCGGGCAAGTTGCTCAAAGCATATGTAATAAATTGCCTGACGAACCATACATTGGAGCTTATTATGGCACGGAACCAGCTCTGATAGTCCAAGACCCTGAACTCATTAAAATTGTGCTGACCAAGGATTTCTACTTCTTTAATGGAAGAGAAGTATCACCATATTCAGAAAAGGAAACCATCACAACAAACATTTTCTTCACATCAGGTGACAGGTGGAAGGTAGTTAGGCAAAATCTTACCCCATTGTTCTCATTAGCTAAAATGAAAAACATGTTCTATCTAATTGAGAATTGCACAAAACTGTTCGATGCTATGGTTGAATATGAAACTGCCGATAACAATGTTGTTGAAGTAAAATCTTTGATGGCAAGATATACCATGGACTGCATTGGATCGTGTATATTTGGAGTCGACACAAACACTATGCAAAAGGGTCAGTTTAATAACCCTTTTAAAATAATTGGTGAACTAGTTTTCACACAGTCTTCTTATAGTGGTTTTAAATTGATAGCGAGAGCTATTTGGCCAAAAATATTCTACGGGCTAAGATTTAAATTATTCCCTTCAGAATTGAAAGACTTTTTTATGAATTTATTGACTGGAGTTTTTGAAGCCCGTAAATACAAAGCATCTGCAAGAAACGATTTCATTGATCTAATTTTGAAAATGACAGACGGTAACAGTCACATTACTGGTGATAGTTTGGAAAATATGAAGACAGGTGGTTCGAAGAAAACAAGTTTTCAATTAGATAAAGAATGGCTGGCAGCTCAATGCGTGGCTCTGTTCACAGCTGGGTACGAAACATCTGCTTCAACTTTGAGTTTGACTCTGTATGAGCTAGCTAAACGTGAAGATATACAACAAAGAGTGATTGAAGAAATTGATAACTATTTAAAAAATAATGACTTCAAAATAAACTATAATTGTGTCAGTGAACTGCCATATTTAGAAGCTTGTATTGAAGAGACCATGCGATTATATCCAGCTCTTGGTAACTTAACTCGAGAAGTAATGGAAGATTATACGTTTCCGACTGGTTTGAAAGTGGATAAAGGTGTGCGAGTACATATACCAGTGTACGCTATACATCACGATTCTAGGCACTTTCCTGAACCAGAAGAATTTCGACCGGAACGATTTCTGCCAGAAGAAAGGGGAAATATTAAACCTTATACATACATGCCATTTGGAGAAGGATATAGAATTTGTATAGGTAAGTTACAATTTGTTTAATTTTGATCAATGACTTTGGCATAACTTCGCTTTAGCTCTAGCTTTCGGTGAAGGAAAACAGTGAAGAAAAAGAAATCATTATCACGGTACATTGTAGTAAGTACCCGCCTGGCTGGCAAGCACCATCAAATTTAATATCTGTCGTCAAGCACCCACCGGTGTAGTCCAACAGCTGCAATGGAGAACCAGTTCCTTTCTAAGCATTGTGTGCTTGCTTACTATTTTTATCATCATCATTGACGTCGAACAATAGAAAATTACTAATTTAAATTACCGACTGAGTCTGAATGGTAGTTCGGATGGTACCTAATAAACGTTGACAATTTTGCAGACGTTTAAAAAACCTGTTTTGTCTTCGTCTTCATGCTGAGATTGAAGAGTGGTTTAGAACATAGCTACTCATAATAGACTCGCATTAATATTTATTATAAATGTACTAATGAAAACTTGTTAATTTTGCAGGTATGCGGTTCGCCAAAATGCAAATGATGGCTGGCATGACAATATTATTCGCAAAATATCACGTTGCAGTAGACGCAAGCACGCCAGCGTCATTGGAATTCGATCCAAGAATAATAGTTACACAAGTTTTAGGAGGTATTAATTTGAAGTTGTTGCCTCGTAAGGGAACATAATTTTTTTTTCACTTGTAAAATTTAAAAAAAATAATAATAATTAAGTAAAGTTTTCGTACAAATTGGTGAATGTTAGAAAAGGAACAATTATGACGACTCATTTATATACCTAGGTTAAATGTTTTGTAGTTTGGTTAATAGTTATAGATAGTTTTAACATAACACACGTAAATTTTATTTATTTAACATACGACTTGTTATCATTTACTTTTCAATTTTAAACAAAGATAGAACAGATACATTAAGTTTTTATCAATTTACTAATGTTATTATATTATATAATACGATATCAGATACGGTACTTGCATTAAATTTACAATGATGAATGATAAAAAATTGGGGTAGACTTCATTGTTTGTTTTTGTTGCCTCCAGTAGCTCATCTTACCAATATTATAAACTAGCTTCCGCTCCAAGGTTTCACCTGCGTTCCGGAGGGATCTCATGTTATCTCGGGATAAAAAGTACCTAGCTTATGTTAGTCCAGGGTGTCGGCGACCTCCATACCAAATGTCCATACCATACCAAAATCCAGATGTTTGAGACTTAATAATGCATCAACAGCTGAACAGATTTCATGAAACTTGGCACATAGACATCATACCCTGAAATAATACATAAATCTTAAGTCCTTTGGAATCACGGGTGAAATCGTGAGGCGGGCACTAAATGTGCGTGATATGACAGGAGATGGAGTAGAATACAACATCTAAAGAGGAACTGTACTATTAATTTTTATTGTCTACAGTAGTTCCTAGTTCATTGAAGTATGAATCTGTATTGATTACTGATACTGAGTTAGTCTTTTTTATTCAATAATTAGTAATATACAAATTAAGAATAAAGTACATATATCTAATTAAAACTACAAACTACCCATCTATAAGTACAAAATTGTGCCAAATCGCTACCCCGCGGAAGTCTGCCAAGAAGACAATTCTTTGAGCAAAGTATGTGCCAGCCCTCTTATCACGAGAGGCCTCAATAAGACTGATACTTAATTTTGGTACTAATTGTTTAATTTCCAAACATACTAGGAATTCGTGTAAAAATAAAAGTGGTTGTCGGAAATGTAGGTACTGATACCATTCCGTGTATTCCCAGATAACCCGTAGAAGTTATCCCGTCAACTACTGGAATTTTGCAGTCCCAATAGTCCCGTGAACGATACTATTGAGAAAAATAATCCCAACGGTCCCGTGATGACAAACAGACACCGTTTGTGATGTGTATTCCCAGATACGCTGTTGAGATTTTTTCTCACAATAGTTCATCATGTCAGCCGAAAGACGTCCACTGCTGGACAAAGGCCTCCCCCAAGGATCTCCACAATGGCCGGTCTTGCGCTACCCGCATCCAGCGGTTTCCCGCGACCTTCACAAGATCATCGGTAAACCTTGTAGGGAGTCTGCCCACGCTGCGTCTTCCGGTTCGTGGTCGCCACTCGAGAACTCTTCTGCCCCAGCGGCCGTCGGTTCTTCGAGCGATGTGCCCCGCCCACTGCCACTTAAGTTTGGCAATTCTTCGGGCTATGTCGATTACTTTGGTTCGCCTGCGTATCTCATCATTTCTGATTCGATCTCGCTCGGGAAACTCCGAGCATAGCCCTCTCCATTGCTCTTTGGGTGATCTTGAGCCATCTTATGAGGCCCATCGTAAGCGACCACGTCTCTGCTCCATAAGTCATCACTGGCAACACACACTGGTCGAAGACTTTCGACTTGAGACACTGTGGTATTTGGGACGAGAAGATATTACGTAGCTTCCCGAACGCTGCCCAGCCGAGCTAGATTCGACGATTGACCTCTTTCTCGAATAGTTCCGTGACATCTAATTCTACCAAATATGCTTACCTATTCTAAAATTAGTTAAATGTAATAATGATCCGTGTATAAATGTCAAATCAGGGGGCCAATTCTGCTAAATTACAACGGTTGACATCCAATTTCGATTCAGTTAAAGTTCGTTTCCAATCCAATTCTAATTTTACTAAAAACGGTTTTCCACTAAATAAACGAAACCGAACCACGATTCGATTATTATGATTAGATTGTAATCGTTGTTGCCCTTGGCAACCGAAACATCGATCGTCAACGTTGTCAGATTTATTAGTGGAATACGAAAACGTGCAAAAGTCGTCATTCAGCTGCAATGCAATTGTAATCTAATCAAAATTTATTAGTGGAATTGGCCTCCTGGCACTGTTGTTCTTATCATAAACTAGCTGTTCCGCGCAGTTTCACTCGCGTTCCCGCGATAAAAAGTAGCCTATAACCTTCGGGAATAATGTAGCTTCCTATTAGTGAAATAATTATTCATATCAGATCAGTAGTTTCGGAGCCTATTCAATGAAAGAAGAAAGAAAGAAAAGAAAAAGTTTTTATTTTTTGCGCGCCACACGCATACAGCACAAATGCAAACAGACAAACAATCAAATCATTCCTCTTTATAATATTATAGTAAAGATGACAATAAGGTCACGCCCTTATAGAACTTGGATGTGTATTGATGATAACCGTTAGATATTTTTAACTCGAGATTTACATATTATATTTGATAATGTGTCCATGGTTTATTAAAAATTTCGGACTATTAGTAAAATTCCTATTTCATACATTTGTAAAATATTCTTAGTTAGAATATTTTCTGTCATGAAGAGGTCAAATACTATTCCAGTCATATCTTCTAAAATATATATTCTTCTCTATTTATTCTTTATGAAAATGTAGCTTTTTAAAAAAAAAATATCCATTATGTTTAGAGAGAGATAATCAATTTAATGAAAATAGAAGTAACTAAAATACAAAACGGTCGCAGAAAAATTCTAAAAATAATTATTTAATGAAAGAGAAAAATAAAACCAATAAAATAGAAGATTAAACAATCGAATAAAAAGAAGAAAAAAACGACAATCAATTTTATTATGAACGATGATTTGACGTTTTGTAGTTATTATATTTTCTATTTTGTAAATAAAACTTTCGCACTATTTTCCTTTCGGTTATAAAAAATGTCTGAGAAAGGTTACTGTTTTAAATAAAATATAATCAACGCTAAAATAAGACTGAGTTTCATCTTTATATTGTATCACATTATTGTTATTTTTTTACTAAAATTATATTTTAATATCTGGTCACACCACATAATATCTTATTGAAACGATAATGTTGGCGATATATTTCTTAACCGCTCTTGTTATATGCGTACTGATATTATTCCTACTATTGAAGAGAAAATATAATTATTGGATAAAGAAAAAAGTACAATTTGGAGTATGAAGATTAATTTAAATAGATTATATGTTTTGGAGTTTGGTTAATTGTTATTAGTTATATACAATGATTTCCAACAAAATAAAAAACTCATTAAAGAACGACAATAATTACAGCTTGTTAATGTAAGTATAATTTACTTGTCAAAGAGTATTTGTCAATTTATTATCACACGGTTTGTGTATTTTGTCAGTGTCAAGTTAAGAAGTAATGTTATTCTTCATGTATTTAATTCTTAATGTCATTTTATTTTATATTTTAAGTTATTCAAATTAATAATAATGAAGTAAAAATATACATACTAAGAAAAACTAAAAACTACTTAGATAAAAAGGACTAAACTAATTTATTATTGTAATTATTTATTATCTCAGTTTTTATTACCTACTTACTTATAGTGAATGATGAAAATGTTTTTTTTTTTCTTTATTTAAGGGATTAATCGTATAGACGATTATGTCACCCGATGAAAATGTTATGGGTAGACTTTTATGTTTTTCTGCAAATCCACTTTGCAGAATATTAAATGCCAATAGGGATGATGACGGGATAAAAAATAGTCAATTATGTTTAGGTTATCAAAAAATATTGGATACGTAAATAAATAAATAACGGCCATTCTCCGATTAGCAAGTTTTACGTGTCCGGGCTTGCATAGTCCATAATATTATCATATTCAATCACGCATTTTTTTTTATATGTTAGTTAGCATCCGTATCTAGCTGTAAACAAAAACATTGGCTTCTATTTTAAGTAGTTTAAGACTAAATTAATTTACTATGTTCAAAGAACGTCTGTTCTCTAATTACCGTGGCGTGTCCGCACACCAACTTAATGTTAAAACTTGCTTGTAATTTTTATTACGTACAGATTTACTTTGATTCATTCATCGTTTTAAACTATATTAAGCAACGTGTATCGCATAACAAAATATCGACTCAATATAACCAGTCTATAAATAATTATCATAAAGTAACCGCATGTCCAATCGAAAGTTATAATTGCCGTGACATTTTCTGTTCTCGGGTGCACATCCCTAAATAACAGTATTTGGCACACACACTACCGTACGCGTCGCGTCTCCTCAGTGTGTGCCGCGGCCCATCAGCAGTTGCACGTCTCTAACGTTAGGGTACCGCCAATGAAGCACGAGAGTATATAATTACCGTAGCCTTGGTTAAAAACTTTTCTAATTACCGTTGTACTTGCTTTAATACTTGATTTTTTAAGTTAGACCAAAGTTGATCATGTAAATGGAGACAGTATTTTGGCCTCCGTACGTTGTAATAAGCTAATATTTGTAAACTGAGTTGGTTTTAGAAATTTTTTAGAAAGGAAAATCTATAGTTTTCTAATTATCGTATACTAATTACCATCTGTTTATAATTACCGTTGTATGAAAAATTGTGTACTATCTGTAGCATTTATTTACTGTACTGATTTATTTAGTTTGTTCTATCGAAGTTACCAGCATACGGGCTTCCCGAGGGGTTATGCAAATGGGTTGCTTTCAGCTTTCTGTCCAGCAGATGCATTAGAGCCGTCGTTGACGGTAGTTGCTCCGATAGCATGGACATAAATGCCGGCGTCCCGCAAGGCTCTGTGCTGTCTCCAACGCTGTTTCTTAATGATATGCTGTCCATTGATGGTGTACATTGCTATGCGGACGACAGTACTGGGGACGCTCATTATACAGGCCGTGCAAATATCCCTCGTTCCATAGTAGAGGAAAGTCGTGAACGACTTGTGTCCGAAATCGAGATTACACTAACTATGGTCTCCGATTGGGGTCGACTAAACCTAGTCCAATTCAACCCCTCCAAGACACAAGCCTGCGCGTTCACCGCTAAGAAAACCCCATTTTCTGTAGCACCACAGTTTCAGAACACGTCTCTCAACATCACTGAGAATATCGGGATCATTGGCATCAACATTTCTAGTGACGTTCAGTTCCGTAGTCACTTGGAAGACAAAGCCAAGCTGGCGTCTAAAAAGCTCGGTGTGCTCAATAGAGCTAGGCAGTATTTCACTTCGGGATAAAGACTGCTACTCTATAAGTCGCAAGTCCGGCCCCATATGGAGTACTGCTGCCATCTTTGGGCGGGGGCACCTGCATACCAGCTTGGACCTTTTGACTCGGTTCAGCGGCGTGCCATTAGAATTGTCGACGATCCCGTGCTCACAAGCGGCCTGGAACCCCTTAGTCTGAGGAGAGACTTTGCCTCCTTATGTGCGTTCTACCGCTTGTACAATGGACAGTGTTCTGAAGAATTGTTTGATATGATGCCCACGGCTACCTTTTACCATCGCACCTCTCGCCATCGGCGGGGGGTTCATCCTCACACACTGGAACCTAAATGGTCTCGTACTGTGCGGTTCCTAAGGAGCTTCCTACAACGGACGCTCAAGTTGTGGAATGAGCTGCCCGCCGTGGTTTTCCCAAGAGACTACAGCATGGGGTTCTTCAAGAAGGGTGTGAAGAGATTTTTGCAGGGTCGGCAACGCGCGAGTAATACCCCTGGTGTTGCAAGCGTTCATAGGCTACGGTAACCACTTACCATCAGGTGGGCCGCATCCTTGTTTGCTGCCTTAGTAGTATAAAAAAAAAAAAAAGATAAAGTGTCTTTTTTACTATTGGTTATGGTTATGAGGGACATCGTTAATTCTATTGCTTTAATTATATGTGTACAAATTAATAATGTGTGATATTATCATTACATTATATCATATTTTACATAGACTTGATGATATTTTCTAATTACCGTTGCATTAAATATTAATCTTTTCTAATTACCATATTCATAAAATTTTTAAGTCTCAATAACTAGAAAACCACAATTAATTGTTAAATGCCTCATTAATTATTGAATTCGTATCTTTGATGTGTTTCATATTTTAATATGTTTAAGTCAAATCAGTGAAAAATAAAAAAGGTTACGGTAATTAGGCAAAGAACGCCGAATTGGAGAATTACCGATAAGTTAATTGTATCAAATCAATGAAAAAAAGCAAAGATAAGTCGCATCAAAGTTCTGGAGTGGGGGCTTGTGTCGTCATCTCTCGGTAAAAAGTGTACTAAGACGTGTCGTCACGCGAAATTTTATCTTCGTTATTTTTTGTTTACGGAACTAAAGAAAAAATATGTTTTTTGTTAATCTAACTGACGGACTAATTAGATTTTTTTTAGTTAAAAATGTGTTTTTTTTATGTTTATGATTTAAACACTATACCTACCACTTGAAATGTCTTTGTATAAATAATTACTAAGTACTTATAGTAAGCAATTCTATACTTATTGATACCTACTAACTTATAGGCTTCTAGGCACCTTCTATGAATATAGGACTAGTTATATGAAAATATTAGGTATATTTAATAATATTTGGCGGTCGGAGGTCCGGATTCGGACCGCGGTCCGCCTGTTGCCTAGTTGAATTTAATGAAATGTAGGCTGAATACCTTACCTCGTCGTATAGTGAAATAAAATTTCTTTCGCAATAAATATTGACATAAGCTGTCATAATCTTGAGCCAATATATTGTTATGAGATAAAACACATGCACGTGATTTATAACAATTGAAAAGGAGTGTAATTAAAAAAATAACGAAGTTTCCAAAAGATTAAAATGAGCAAAAATGTAGCACCAAAAAGACTATCAACGGAAACGTCAAAATTTTGCAAAAGTACATTCACATTGACCTTTGCAGTGGAAATCCTAGGTATTGATGTATGGCATGATTGCAGTGAAGGGTGGCTGGACCTTGGACCTTGTTTGCAAGGAATTAAGATACAATATAACTTGAGCCCTGGCCATACTTATGAAGTGAACATTCTTATCTGGCCTCATGCTGTAAAGGTGATTGCCTAATATACCTAATAAAAATAATTATTTAAAGCCCTCGATAAACTCAAATGATAACAATAAATAGGTATCTAAGATAGTAAATTCACACACGGTCAATGATTCCAAATGACGGCCAATGATCTCATATTGTCCTCCAATCTGTTGCCAAGCAAAACAAAAAATAGCTCTTCCGATTATATTTTATTACTATGTTTAGTATGTATTTGACCACAATATCACAGTGGTTAGTGCTGGTCATCGAAGATGGTAAGCACACAAAGCCTAGAAAGGAACTGGCTCTCAAATGCAGCTGTCAGAACACACCGAAAGGTGCTTGGCGACAGATTTCAACTTGAAGATGGTAGCCAGCCAGGCGGGTACTATAAAGTACCCTACTACCGTGCTATGGTTTCCTCACGATGTTTTCCTTCACCGAAAGCTCAAGCTCATTGTAGGATTCGAACCCGGGACCTTCGTCTCGGCATCCGACGTCACTACCACTGAGCTATCATCGCCTTAAATGTTAAAACTAGATAATCTGTTTTGTTATACATGATAGGATCCTTGGGGAGGCATTTGTCCAGCAGTAGACGTCTTTCGGCTGACATGATGATGATGATAGGATAATCGAAGAATATATCAACTAACAGGGTTGAAATAACCTATTCGATATGATCAACTGGTGCTCATAAGTGCCTAGGGCCTCACTAGGGCCTAAAATGAAGAAATGAGTTTTAAAGTCGTATTTCAAAACGACATTATTTTATGTTTACTTGAACAACGGTTTACCTGTCTCTACTGCGCCTTAAATCTATCCTATTACTATACTAAAAAAAAAACAGAAATGCGGGTGAAACCGCGGGGACAGCAGACAACAGCAGCAGAGCAGACGACAGGGGTTTAGCCCCGTTTAGCAGACAAGCTATTCAAGCTGTACGTGTTTAAAGACAGTTTATTAATTTAAGTCTTCCATCAGATATGGTGTGATATTAACCATGGTTGGGTGAGGACCTGGCAGTTCTTACAGCGTCGATGGTTGACCTTCTCGATCCGGCACGCATTCCCAGTGAGGGTTTCAGAGTTTCGTTCCTTTCTGGCCACTGTCACACCGACTCATGGCCTGGGAACCCTTAGTGCTAAGTATATTATTAAATTTCATATATTATTTAATTTTGTAGGTAAAATATTACCTTAGATTATTTATATTTTGTTAGTGTCCTAGCTGTTGCCTTAAGTTTTTTTCCGTATTTTTCTGAGAAAAAAAAATTGATTGGTAGAAGTATGTTTCAGGATCTCATTCAAATCCCTTCAGCCGTCATGGAATAATCTTTAATGATGGAAAATTACAATCCTGAATTCCGCATGTGGAAATTGGGTTTGGATTTTGTCTAGCTAGACAGGTTTTTAATTCTTCGGCAACATAATTATGTGTATTATTTCACAGCGCCAAAAATGATAAGACTGCGGAAGTATATTTGCCAGCTCTAAAATTTGGTGAGCGTCGATACTTTGCGCCAGTTATTGAAGAAGAAGTAAAATTCGAAGAGTTCGTTGAAAAACTCATATGGAATGGTGTTGAAGAGTACATACCTTTGACGTACTTGGACGGCCTGTTTGATGTTCCTCAACCTGTCACGGGTAATATTGAAGAGCATGTCTCTCTGGTCATTAGCTGGGGCTTAGAATAACAACTACGGTATTCGTTTCTGTCGTTAAAGGCGACTAAACGGAGCCATTTGGGGTTGTGGGTAATCGGGGCTAGGAAGCGACGAAGAAGCGATTCCAAGGAGGACGATGGTAGCATAGCAAGGTATCATCCCAAGTAATGCACCCCTCTACAACGCAAATAGCAACCATTTTGGGATTTTACCCGATACCATAACGGCATAACTTGAACGCTCCCTACGAAACGATATCGATTGTTACTTCCGATGTTCACAAGTTTGAGACAGTCGAGTATCTTCTGCTGATTTCCCCACGATAAAAGAAGAAAAAAACATAAAAGGCATTGTATCCTCCTATTGCTGATTAGTTCCCGATAGATTACCTGAGACTATAAATATATTTAAGGCCGTCTTGCACCAATTCATTTCGAAAGAAAGGTACTGCTTCATTTTGATGTTATCATGTTAGACTTTGGATTGTGGTGTGGTATTATTAATAAATTTGGCTTCTGCTTTGCTAAAGTTCTGTTGTAAAGGAGACAATAGTAATTCCCAATATTTTGAAAAATCCTTCCTCAGTAATTACTTATCTTATACCCTCAGACATAAGACATCAAGACGCTATTTTACATTACGTGAGAGAAAAAATCCTAAGTCGTAACATATCTGTGGATACTATCGAATCTTTACCAGAAGCAGAAGAAGTAACAAAGTTTAAAGACAGAAAGGAATCGAAAGCGCCCAAGGAGAAAAAGAAACACGAAGCAGCGAAAGTCAAGTTTGAAATCCACTTAACTGGAGATACAATTTTATCAGGTACCATTTACATTCTTAAAGTATAATGATATAATATTATCGATATTCAACATACACAAAAAAAGGTGAAAAAAAGGTGCGGTAAAAAGAAAGTATTGCAGCTAGTTTCATCACAGCTCATACTATTCGCGAGTCAGCAGGCCAAAATGCGATTTTTGTGACGCCGAGTGTATAAGCGAAGATAGCCATATTCCATCTGGTGAGATCTGATGATGGTGATCTGGTGAACCAAATGCTGGTTTTTTCAGTTTTAAAATAAGCTAGTTTCATTTATCGGACCTGAGTTTATTTTGCGCAGTGACTATAGTTACAATAATTTTACTATAATACATAAAATAAATTACATTCTCAAATATTTATGATATTGTAAGTAAAATTGTTAGGTACGATTTAAACTCTTAGTAATAATGGAACCCTAAAAGCGAGAAGATTATATTTTCGTATGAGGTGCTCAAGATTAATTTATTCAAGGGCCTCTTACGTTGGAAATAACATGGTATGAAATATTCAGTAATTGAGGGTTAAAAGGGTTGGAGTGAATATTTACGAAATGTAGATTTATAAAAATATTATGTAATGAGAAATTATTTTGCGGACCCAAAACACTTATGCTTATGAAATATATTTATGTATTTAAGAAGATATGAATCAAGAACTAAAGTTTTATATATTTTGCTGCAGAACGGAGTTTAAAAAATATTGACATATATTAAATCTGGTAACCTTTTTATTAGACTAATAATAATTTGACTGTTCTGAGATGCATCGGGTGTTGCAAGTGTAAAATAGACAATGGTATATTATATATTTTTTCTGCATCATTTAAGGGTGGAACACGGGTCAAATGGCGAAAATACGCTGTGTTTAGACAGTCTATTAGTCTTACAAAACATATTTTTTATAGTTCAGCTCACTAGTTGTAACAATTGTAGTCATTAAAATTGCAGTAACATTCCCTGAATTTGGAAAAAAATATCCTACCACATGCAATTTTAACCTAAACGGGAAAATGGGAAAATTTTTACAAAACGGCTTATCCGAAGTAAATGAATCTTACACCAAAAAAAAGGAGATATATTTTTTTACAATTTGTATTAATTACAATTATTTTTATATCAATCATTTTAAAATAATAAATATAAATCAAGCATAAACCCAAGGCTTCCTCTGTAGATCCCACCCGCGGACGCCTAAGCTTTGAGTACTTATTTGTATGGACAATTCGTCAAGGTCATTGGCGTTAGTGATCCTCTTAACGTTGTGATAATTCAACTAGTATAACAAGGTTATCAGAAATTTATTAATAGCTATTAATACCAGTATAACCATGTTATGGAGTGCTTTCAATCTAGAGCATAGTACAATAATTATTCGCGGCACTTCGTCGGTAATAAGTTGTGGCATCCCACTTTCGCTAATTATAGGTAAAATGATATTTCGCCGTGTTGTCTGAAGTATACTTAAGGCTCTAGAGTGTTATATCCATGTCTCTGATAAAGGACACTAGTCTTTAAGGTTGCTACTACCTTTCTAGTGCCAATCCAATATGTTATTGAATTTTTAACAAACTGAAAACGCAATAAAAACAATACTGTATATATTTATGTATATATATTTAATACAAGCTTTTAATTAACATCACGTGTTAGTACCTATGCTTGTTTAGTTTGAAACTTGTGAGTAAATTATAACCAACTTCCCGGCGGCGTTTTATTGAACACATATTTAAATCTATGACAATACAATAATATGGTTTCATTGAGATAGTCTGTTAAATCTTTTAATTTTTACTTATTTGAACGCGCCGACTCAAAATTTCAATTGACATTTTCACTTTTAGTTTTATTATCGTCTGTTTTAAAAAATTTTTTTTTTTTATTCCACTAAGGTAGCAAGCAAGCAAGCTAGCAAGCTTACGGCCCACCTGATGGTAAGTGGTTACCGTCGCCTATCGCCATTTGCAATACCAGAGATATTGCCAATGTGTTGCTGACCTGTTACTCGGTATTGTAATACCAAGAAGGCAAACTGGCTCTCAAGTGCAATTGCCGGAACACACCCGTAGGTGCTTGGCGACAAATTTTCAACTTGAGGGTGGTAGCCAGCCAGACAGGTACTACAAAGAACCCTACCACCGTGCTATGGTTTCCTCACGATGTTTTCCTTCACCGAAAGCTCAAGCTCATTGTAGGATTCGAACCCACGACCTTCGTCGCGGCATCCGACGTCATTACCACTGAGCTATCATCGCCTTAATTGTTTCAACGATTTTATCTAATAGGTAAATTTATGAGAGGTTTTAATTTAGTCTGAAATATAACATTTACAATAAAACTGTAGTAATTTCAGGA
This sequence comes from Tethea ocularis, assembly GCA_963555595.1. Classification (NCBI taxonomy): domain Eukaryota; kingdom Metazoa; phylum Arthropoda; class Insecta; order Lepidoptera; family Drepanidae; genus Tethea; species Tethea ocularis. Next base: position 1,203,884 of record OY741968.1, read on the forward strand.
GTTGGAAGAATAGTTTCGTTTCAAGTAATTGGAGATCCACCACCTGATCATGGAGAGATCATAGTTTTGATCAGCAGCCAGAACTTGCCCGCTCAAGATGACCAACCGATTATTTTTGTGAACGTAGAAAACCTGTTCCAAACGCCTGTGAATGAATTTAAAAAATTGGGGTGATTATGAAAATAAATTAAATAAAATGATAGAATCATGACCAATCAATCAATGAATGAAAAATCTTAGCTAAAGAATGATTTCAGAATATTTAAATTGTACACTCGATGGAAATTAGGTGACGAAGTACACGATTCTGAGCCTAAAGAAGTAAAATCTAAAGATGGTATTATATTTGATGATCACCATGCGATTTTATTGCCACAATATTCAGCAGCTGAGGTTACATCCGCTTTTGTAGATGATCCTTTTGAAATTCAGGTAAAAACTTATGTTATAGCTTAAGTCATTTCAAAATTAAACGAAAATTTGCCAAAAGCTATTCAGTGATTTATACAAAAAGTAATAAATGTATATCACAAGTAGAAAAATCACAGAGCTAATAATAATAAGGTTAGATTAATAATAAATAAGGGCAGATCGCTAATATTTTAAATATACCCCAATATTCCATCATGATAATGCTATATTTTTTACAGCTTCGTGGAATAAGAACAGCAATAATGAGTGAACGTCCAACATTTTTTGGGTACGAAAAAGGCGATCGTGATTTTGGATCTGCTGTACCTCCAAAAGTGAAAAATATGGACAAAGATTTCCTTATAGCTGTGACTAGGATAGAGGCAAGATCATTAGCAAAAGGTATGAGTGATTTAGCAAGAGGCGAATATCCTTTATTTCCTCCAACAGTACATATTGTTAGTTTGGAACGTGAAGCTATATGTACCAACGATATTAATGCAATTAGAGCGAAACTGACACCTGAACTCGTGGTTCAACCTCACGTAATACTAGAATCTCAGATGACTTTGGAGGTATCACTCGGATTAGTTGGATGTAGACCCCGTCGACTGGTGCCTTGTTTCTCTCGATTATATTGTCTGATCTTAGATTCAAACTCAATAATGACATTGCTTCGAGAAATAACTGACATAAATGATAAACTTGTGGAATCTGGAAAAAAAAATGAGGTTCTCACTGGTTTTGCTATAGATACAGGCGATGCTGTAGTATTCTTTATAGAAGGTCCAAGAGATGGTCAGATTTTAAAGATTTGGGAATTAACTGAAGATTTTTATGATAAAATGAAACCTATATTCTCTAGTTCTCTAAGGTATTCTACGAGAGTCTATCCAGGTAAAATATATTTTCTCTTATGCTGATGCAATTATGTTACTAGAAATATAAGTTTAAGAAATATGTAATAGCCTCGTAGGAGTATTTCATGACCAAAATTTAGGCGTATACTTTAGTCAGAGAATCATTGCAGTAGTGGCAATGACGACTGTTTAATTGAGCTACAGTTTATTCTGTTATATCTATTACGTATTTTATTACATAAACCGTTACTTATTTTTGTGTACTAGATTATTATTATCTTAATCTTTTACTTCAGAATTATTATTTGCATCTACGGCATTCAGTGTAATGAAAATGTATGTGCCTTTGGGAATTTTATTGGCTTGTCCACCTGTCTATGCTAGACCAGCAATGCCTTTACCTACTCGATCTGTAAGCTATATTTTTATACATATTGCTAGTTATAATAAAATATATTTCCTTTTTTTACACATAATATTATGAATGACTGTTATGTACGTCATCTATTTGAAAACATTTCTATGTACCTATTATATTTCATTTTATAAACAGCTATAGGTACAATAACCCTTCTAATACCTTGTAGTAAAGTTTCACTAAACGGTTCTCATTTTTAATGTATTTTTTATACAACACAAGTCGGTAAACAGGCATACCGAAGACCTGATGGTAAGCGTAGCCTATGGAATTTGAAACACTCGGGCCACAAACTGCAGATAGATTCGCAAATCACAAGCACGATGTAGACTCTTCCCTCTCCCCAATGCTCTCTGTATTCTATAAAGTAGATGTTCTTCAACAGCTGAGCGTTCCTTTGAGCGAAAATACGCTAAGTTCCACTTCTCTTAAGACTCCTAATATTCTTAGTTTTAGCTTTGCTTTAACCTTTGGGCTTTGATTTAGTGAACTATAAACATTTTTTTCTGCAGGTCCTACTGAAACTTGGTCGATTAGTCGGAAGGAAAGGTAGCGCTATACCATGTCGTTTCCAACTACCCACTACAGCTGAATTAAATAGCTTTAGATTAGAGCTGTGTGTAGCTCCAAGACCGCTACCTTTACAAATACAGGATACACCTGTACATAAGATGGGTATGTACTATGTAATTTTGAGAGATAATAGCTTTAAGACTAGTCTTCATCATCATCATCATCATCAGCCTATATTAGTCCACTGCTGGACATAGGCCTCTCCAATTGCACGCCACTGAGCACGATCCTCGGCTACTCTCGTCCAGCTCTTTCCAGCCGCCTTGCGAAGATCATCGCTCCACCTAGTCTGAGGGCGTCCTACACTACGTTTGCCGATTCGCGGTCTCCACTCAAGAACTCGTTTACCCCAGCGGTTGTCGGTTCTTCGGCTGATATGGCCGGCCCATTGCCACTTCAGTTTGCTAATCCGCTGAGCTATGTCGATGACTTTGGTCCTCTGTCGGATCACCTCATTTCTGATTCGATCCTTCAAAGAGACTCCGAGCATAGCCCTTTCCATAGCTCGCTGAGCGACTTTAAATCTGTGGACCAGCCCAAGCGTGAGTGTCCACGTTTCAGCACCGTATGTCATGACGGGTAGGACGCACTGGTTGAAGACTTTCGTCTTCAGACTTTGTGGAATTGGCGATGTGAAAACTCGACGTAGTTTTCCATATGCTGCCCAGCCCAGCCGTATTCTTCTATTGGCTTCTTTCTCGAAGTTGTTTTTACCCAACTGCAGTATTTGCCCGAGGTAAACATACTCCTTAACAACTTCGAGAATACTGCCCTGTACAGCGATTGGTTCCGGATTAACATGCTCATTGAACATGACCTTGGTCTTATCCAAGTTCATCCGGAGACCAATGCGTTTCGAGGAATCAGCTAGGCCGTTCAACATATGTTGCAAATCTTGCAGCGTTTCTGCTACGATGACGATGTCGTCTGCAAATCGCAAGTGTGAGAGGTACTTGCCGTTGATGTTAATACCGTGTCCATCCCACTCCAACGTCTTGAACATATCTTCCATGGCATTTGTGAACAATTTGGGGGATATAACATCCCCTTGTCTCACACCACGATGCATGGGGATAGGTTCAGACTGCCGGTTTTGGACCTGGACGGACATGGTAGCGGCATTGTATAGACCTCTCAGCACTTGAATGTATCGCCAATCGACTTGGCATCGCTGCAAAGATTCCAGAACAGACCAGATTTCAATGGAGTCAAAGGCCTTTTCATAGTCCACAAACGCTAAGCACAGGGGCCGATTATACTCTTCGGTCTTCTGTATAATCTGCCGCACTGTGTGGATGTGGTCTATGGTCCCATATCCCGATCGAAACCCGGCCTGCTCCGGCGGCTGGAACTCGTCGAGTCTTCGCCCAAGACGATTCGTGATGACTCTTGAAAACAGCTTGTAGACGTGGCTTAGGAGAGAAATTGGTCGGTAGTTTTTCAGAAGAGTTTTGTCTCCTTTTTTGAAAAACAACACGACAACACTCCTACTCCACGTCTCTGGAGTTCTCCCATCAAAGAGGACAGTATTGAAGATTTTCTGGAGCTCCTTCATAACAGGTGTACCACCAGACTTCAAGAGCTCAGTAGTAATACCGTCCTCCCCAGGGGCTTTTCCATTTTTAAGCTGTTTAAGAGCCATCTCGATTTCGTCGAGGCTGACTTCTGGCAAGTCTTCGGTAAAGTGGCGCGTCAACGTGGCTCTGCAATCCTCATTTTCAGGATCAGGTTGTGATGCATGCGAAGCGTATAACTGGCTGTAGAAGTTTTCAATTTCCGAAATAACTTCTTGCCTGGAAGCAACGACAACTCCATCCGTGGTGGTCAACTTTGTCAGATGGCTTCTCCCAAGAGATTGGACAAACACTTTGGACCCCCGATTTTGCTCAATTGCTCGTTGTATAGATCGAGTGTTTGAGCATCGGAGGTCGTGTCGTACCAGTTTGCCAATTCTCTTGTTTAGAGTATGCCTGCCTGACGAAGTGACTGGTGGGTTTTCACGTCGTTCCTTCATAAGCTCGAGAGTTTCTTCCGAAAACTTCGACTTCCTGCCTGTACGCTGCATTTCACAAAATCTCACACCTTCCTCCCTGAGGATTTCAACCACATTTTCAAGGGCCTGGTCAATATCAACGCTGTTTGTGGTTTCCACGGCAGCAAATCGGTTCTCCAGATGTGACTGGAACGTTTCAGATCCCACTATGGTTTGGAGCAAGGTAGGTCGGAGCCTGGATTTCATCAAACGGACACGTTCAAGCTTAAAATTGATATTCAGAGAGCCTCGTACAAGTCGGTGATCGCTTCCGGTATTGAACCTGTTGATCACTGAGACGTCTCTAAATATACGCTTCTTGTCCGTTATGATGAAATCAATCTCATTTTTTGTCATAGTGTCGGGGCTCTGCCATGTCCACTTCCTTTGGAGCTTTTTCTTGAAGAATGAGTTCATCAAGAAAAGCCCCTCCTTTTCGAGGAAGTTGATAAGCATTCGCCCCCTATGATTCCTGCAACCATAACCATGGGATCCTACTACCGATTCGCCGCAGTTCTGTACTCCCACTTTGGCGTTGAAGTCCCCCATGACAACGTTGTAGTGGGCCTTGGTGGTGAAGTGTAGGGCTTTTGAAATATCTCCAAACATATCCTCCACTTCATCGTCCGAGTGTGACGAGGTCGGTGCGTAAACCTGCACAACCTTGAGGCTATACCTCTCGGTCAGCTTTATTATGAGATACGCAACCCTGCTCGACACACTCGAAACTTCTACAACGTTGTTACAGAGGGTTCTATTAACCAAGAACCCTACGCCACCCTGGGAAAGTTGGTCTCCCTCTCGGAAGTAAAGAAGGTGGCCTGATTCAAGGGTTACGGTATCCTCCCCCTCTCTTCGGACTTCACATAACCCAAGAATGTGCCACCTAATCTTTCCGAGCTCGATTTCGAGTTGCGCCAGGTGCTCGTCTAGCCGTAACGTGCGTCCATTGTACGTCGCCAAGGTCAGTTGTTTTTGGCAGCCATCCGTAACCCGGGGATTCTTCGCACCCCCTGCCCTACCGTCACCGTGACCGCTGCCGTGATCAGGAATAGCAGGGCGACCGGGAACTGGGGGCCGTGGTTGGTTTTGGCTCGCCATGGAGGGTTTGCTCATAATTGCCACGCTGAGCAGGCGGGTTGGCAATCGCAGTGCGTAGCTACTTGTACCGGTGTCGCTGCTGCCCTACACCGGCCTTTTGTATTTCAGTAGCTACGCGTGTTGAGATGGATATCCCGCCATCTGTCGGTCGCCGTCGCCTCGTCCGTTATATAGCAGGATGACCACTTGCAGGTGAGGTCGGCTTGGAGCACTAGATGGTGTTGTGCTCCCAATCATCCCATGACAGTCATAAGACTAGTCTTATGACTGTCATACTTTCTCTATAGTCTGTAAGCATGTTAGCGTATGAAAAAAAATTTAAGCCGCTATGAATCATCCAGACTACTACGGCCACGTCATTACTGACCACTCAGAGCTTGTGGTCAAACACAGGCCTAATAAAGGTAAAAAAAGCTATGACAATTTTATTGCATGAAAACAATTTATTTAAAAAATGGCGGTTGAATAAAAAATATTTTATTAATTACCATTAATTGCTTCATCATCATCATCGCCATAATCAGCCAAAAGAGGTCCACATGCTAGATTTACTTTAATTTCTTTTCTTTTTTATAATTTTTCAAATTCTTTTAGAAGATATATTTTTATTACAATCACTTCTTCAATCCTTACCTAGAGTCCTACCAGTGAAGAGCCCAAATATTTATGAGGTTCTGTATGTCCTCTATTTTTAAGTAGGTAAATATTTTTAATTTTTTTAGCAAGTGCCCAAATCGTGCCATCTTTGCCAAGTGTTTCAAGGATCAACTGGGAAAGTGAAATGAAGAATGTGCATAGTTAAAATATACTTATAACTTCTATATATTACATAGTATATATACATATATTTATTATTATTATACCTAAAGACACGTATGATGTTGAAATTGCTTTTTTTTTGGAATAAAAAATCTATTTAATAAAAAAACGTTGTTCTTTCTACCCTTGGTCTTGGCCTCTAGGGACTTGAAAGCCAGGGATTTTTTCGCCAAGAGGCTAAACTTGACAGTTCAGCTACTTCACCTTTATCTTCAAGTTATTATGTTCCAATGGGAATAAAACCTTTTTGTTTTTCATTATTTTAAATGGCGGCGCATGATGTGAAAATGAAACAATGGATTTCGTTTTTTTTTCTTTATGGAAGGACTAAAGTAGGTAGCCTCTAATGGCTGTATCGATATAATTTAATACTCAATACTCAATAATTTATTGCATCATATGTACATACATAATTATCTGAAAGGTGTTAGGGTTAGTAGGTTCGTAGTAGTAAGCTAGTAAGTAACATATGACCCTGGTTGGGTATGGCAATCTATTTAGTTATAATAGTACTATAGGTAGGAGAGCGCCGATCTATTTTAGTGAGAAAAACTCATTGAAATTATAAAAGCATTTTTCGATTAAAAAAATTAATAAACGGTTAGTGAATATGGAATCTTTTTCCTCTGATTTATGTATGTATTTGGTTAGGGAAACAAAAAATACAGTTATTTTACCGCGCAAACTACCTACTGTGAAGCGAAAGTTAACAAACAAGTTTTGCAAACTCTAAAAAATGATTCAGTAGTCGAAGCTCGTAAAAAACTAATTTAGCGATCGTAAAAGCACGTAAAAGTAAAACGGTGCGCAGTTTCAAACTTAAATATAACGTTCTCGTTGCAGTGCCTACAAAATACAAGTGGTGTAGTTTACTTGCATTGAAAAACCAAAACAAATTATTCCACTCCAACTTATTATGAAAATCACGTTAAAATACCTTATTAAGATGCTGTTACCTCGCAAAGACTAATAAAAAAGGATTTTTTAAACCATCATAATTATCTCCTAGATTACTTATTTTCAAAGAAAAATTATATGTGTTCATTCTCAAGACCTTTCTGCAGCTTTTGACGGAACAAATTAATTATAAATAGGTATAAAACACAAGATTTCAAATTCTAGACCACATAGATTGTCGGATAAACTTTATAATTAAATAGTGAATAGGTTTTTTTGTAAGTGAGTTTTTTTTAACTCTTTCTTTGTGGTTTTTAGAGTTGCGCTAGCTTGATTTCACCTCCAATATGTGTGCTGATAATTTGACGACACGCCAGGGCCTTAATTATACGGCTACATTTTGGCAACTTACAGTTCTCATTTATTCTGCCAAGTCACTATGTTTATTTCATAAATAAAAATGCTTTGCATTGATACTGTCACTAAATGTTGGTTGGTAATTAATTAGGAAGGAATTTAGGTGCTTAACTTGGCTTTACTTGAGATCTCACAACTTTTTACGGTGGAAGGATTGTGTTGCGAGACATGACATAATTTTGTGTTGATTCATACCTATGCATTCCGAGTGACAGTCTCTATAATTAGTCTAATTTTTGTAAAAGGCTGTTGTATAATTGCAAGTTGTAATATTAGTGTAGAAAATTAAATTATAGTACACTAGATTCCGCCCCGCGTTTTCACCCGCGGTCCCGAGGGATCTTATGTTTTACCGAGATAAAAAGTATCCTATGTGTTAATCTAGGTTATAAACTATCTGTTTTTCAAATTTCAGCAGTTTTTGCGTGAAAGAGTAAGAAACATCCATCCATCCACACTCACAAACTTTCGCATTAATAATATTAGTCATCAAAATGAAGATGTCACTAACGTAAAAAGCGGCTACAAAGGATTTTCGGCTCTTCAATAAATTTCGGGGTCATAAAGACCGAAAACGTGGAAGCAATAAAATCTGTCAGCTGAAGTAATACCATCATGTTTTAGGCTTATCTTTTAACGGTTTGACAGAAATCTGCGCTGTCATCAAATTCGGAAGATGCAACACTAAAAAGAAAACATTTATTTTTTTGTAATTTATATTTTTTTTTACCATTAGTATATACGCTAGCTCTACTCGCTTCTCACTCATCGTTCGCGGTGGGACAAGTGCCTAATCCCTACTATATATTATTATTTAATTATTTATTATTTAATATTATAAATGCGAAAGTAACTCTGTCTGTCTGTCTGTTACGCTTTCCCGCTTAAACCTCTCAACCGATTTTGATGAAATTTGGCACAGACAATCTTTAGACCTTGAAAAAGGACATAGGCTACTTTTTAATGCGAAAAAAGGGCTGTAAAGGGTTGAAATAGGGGATGAAAGTTTGTATGGAAATTACGTATTTTTACGGCTAGAAGCTTGAAACTTATCTTTTAGGCTTTTGATTAGATAAATAAATAGGTACAACATTCAAATTTTGTAAAAAAATTACCCTATAGGGCTAAAAATAGACGATGGAAGTGTTTGTCTGATGACATCGGCCAAAAAGCTTACGGCCCAGAAAATACAAATATAGAAGAAATACAGGGAATTACAAAATGTTTCTCGGGAACATAAGATCCCTCGGGGCCGCGGGTGAAACCGCGGGGGACAACTATTAGATAATAATATATTATATACTAGCTTCCGCCCCGCGGTTTCACCCGCGTTCCCGAGGTATTTCATATTTTTTCCGGGATAAAAAGTAGCCTATATGTTATTCTAGGGTATGATCTATCTATGTGCCAAGTTTCATCCAAATCCGTTCAGTAGTTTTTACGTGAAAGAGCAACAAACATACATAAATATAGTATGACACAACTTAGATGAAGCATCGGCAAAATTCGTAAAATCGATCGTTCCCGAAAAGAGTGCTCCTACAACATTACTCATGAGTTAAAAAATGATCGGCGAAAATGATCTTGTTGAACGTTGAATGGCGCAATAATGAATGATTTTTATTAGTTGTGTAAATCGGAAGTGAAGTGTACGAAAACGATTTGCCGATGCTACATCTAAGTTGTGTCATACTGTACTCACATTTATAATATTATATATAAATATCCTGGGACAAATATCCTGGGACATTTCTACACACACGGTTATCTGATCCCAAACTAAGCAGAGCTTGTACTATGGAAACCAGATAACTGATATACTACTTTTTTTTTTTGTAAATACATACTTATATAGATTCACCCAGACTCAGGACAAACAGACATGTTCATGCACACAAATGCTTGTCCTGGATGGGAATCGAACCCACGACCTGCGGCGCAATACGTGGTGTCTTAACCAACTGCGCCAACTGGCCCGTATGTAAACTCATAAGCGATCGCATTCCATAACAAAGAGGTATATTAAAACATGGTTGTCGTAACTTAACATAACGCACACCTACGTCGAATGAAGTTAGTAATTACACATAATTTACTTGAAGTTCGAGAAACTCAGGCCTCCAGGTAAACTCGGCAAGATATAACTTTCGCTTTGATAATATGATAACTTTCGGTGAAATTATGAAATTATTATAATGAGTTCGTAATATCATCGTGTGAAACTTATAATCTATTTAAGGGTAAATTTGGGGGAGATTTATTTTATTACACGACGGAATATTTAAGATTTCATGGTTCACCTCTCGGTTTGAGAGATTATGTAATAGGTAAACAAATTAAGGCGGCTAAAATTAAAATTTAGGACAGGGTAATAAATGTTAGGTTTTTATTGCAAACTTAAGGTGATGTCATTTCATCAAGTCTATTAGAATGGGTTTGTTGTAAAGCAGTTTATCTCCTTTAAAGATACTTGTTTATAATAAAAAGATATAAGTAGATATGACATTCTCAAGATCTTTTTGCAGCCTTTGACGGAATTCAAAACATATTTGATACCTACATAAAAATACTTTAAGCATACCGCTTAATTCTCTTTATTGTCTCATGATTTCAAATTCTAAACCACATACATTACTTTTTAAATTAATACTAAATACATCATACTTATAAACAGGTGCTGCTGGTGTGGGGATGGTCTATGCAAATATGGTATTTATTATTCAAATATTAGAGTTTACTTCATAGTTTTACCGCTGGGATACGCAATTATTATAGGCGAAGCCATTGGCGAAGGTGTCCGAGGTGTTTTTGTAGGAGAAAAATAGAAGGTACTGATTGCAATTGCACGCTCACGTCCTATCTAAAAGTCAGTAATAAGAAGAAATAAAAATCAGTCTGATTATCGGTCTTACAATCGGTCATCGATTGAGCGTGGGCGGGCACCCACATACAAATTTACTGCATAAAAGCTTTGGAGCCAATCCGATTATTCCCTAAGCTGGTATGACCCAAGCGCTAGAGCGTGCTCCGCAGCCCTAATGAAGCACCTCTAGCGCAGCTTTGGTCACAATTTATGCAGCTCTCAGTTCCATTTCAACTGCACAACAGTGGCACAAAGGTGCTTCAAGAGCTGCAACGACCGATTAACACAATTTTGTGAACGAATGACTGTACTTTATGAGATTCAAGCTACGTACCATTCGCTGTCAGCTTTTCAACCTGACACCTGAAAAAAAAAACAATGTTATATAACGCACTGTATAACGCACCATATCACCCAACCATTGCGTAAATAAACACCGAATTCTTCCCTTTATCCATACAGTACAATACTAAAAGAGTTCCCAATAACAGATTTCGCCGAGCATAAATCGCAGACAACCCGGCTTTTATGAATCGTATATTACTTGCTGACATTAGAATATAGTCTTTAAAGCAAAGAAAATAAGATTCAAGTATACGTAATGGTTTTTAACGTGCACTTTCATAAATCTCGCCTGACCGCGAACATCACGTGTGCACCAAACAACTTTAGCAAATTGCCTGACAGTTGACGCAAAAAGCTGTGAATGTGACTTATTGCGCTATAAGCGCCCTGGGAAATAAACCGGATGAATTGTATTGCCTATTATTTTGCGATAAATTGAGCGTACGATTTTATAGGTTGGTTGTTTTCAGACCTTAGGAGACGTGTGTAAAAGATTTCTTACGAATGTTAATGGTATCTACCGATTCTATTATATACGAACGAAGCAAACTAATTTTAGGCACGTCATCTCTCTTTCATATTAACTTTATTGAAAAAAAAAGATAGAACGGTGTATTCCCAGATACCTCGTTGAAGTTGTACCGTACGCGCGTACCCGTAAGGGTCTGTTGTGATAGGTACGGTACGATTATTCCTCCCAGAATGTTATTTTATTTTTCTTTAAGAAAAATTATCCCAACGATCCCGTGATGACAAACAGTGATGTTTATTTTAACATTTGTTGTTTGTTACAAATATCCGAATATTGGTAGTATTAGATGTCACGGGTCTTCTGGGAGAAAAATCTATAGTTTGATGCAATTCTATTGGTTAATAATTTGACAACGAAGATCGAACTATAGTGTATCGTTTTGCGGGGTAGGCTCTCTGGAACTTGATAGGGGTCTTAATCATAATTCTTTTATTAGCAATGCCTACGTCCTAATAGTTACCTATCTCTATGACTTTTAGCCCGATCCGACCAGTAGTTTGACTAGTGTGTTAATAGATCAGTCAGTCTGACTAAGTGATATTGACGTTTTCATCAAATAATATTATCAGAGAAAAACAATTTTCTATAAAAGACAATGGTGCCGATTCTGTTGTTTACGAACTAAATAAATTTAATCTCACTATATCTCTTTCTAATAGTAAATATAAGAAAGGGATGCAAGATATTTTAGTCCTGTCAGTTTAATCCGATTACATATTTCAACGTCAATTTAAGCGCGATCTTTATTGGTCACGACTATTTACCCGTACATTACGACGGTATGGATTAAACTGACAGCTTAAAAATGTTCTATCTTTTTTCAATAAGGTTGAAATGAAAGAGAGGTGACTTGTCTAATATTAGTTAAGTTCGTAAACAACAGAATCGACACCAATATATAATTTACTTAATTAAAACAAGTACCAATAACTTTTAAGCATTTTCATCCTACCCCTTTTTTACAACTTCATAAACTGAAGGTACCTCAGTGTATACTTCCATTTTTATCTACGACTTTTCGAGGAATCGACTTTTAAATAATCAACTTTACGTTTATCTTTCAAAGTCGTAAAGAACCCTGAAGCAATTTAACGAGAAAAGGGTATCAAAGTTTATTTTATTTAAAATCGTTTATTGAATTTTTGCGCAAACGTTATCGACGAATTGAAAAGTTATATCTAATTGTTTACTTGCCCGGAGAGAATACGAAGTTTAGAAACATTAAAGTAACTACTTTTGTATTTAATATTAGTTGGATTTTTCAGTTGATAGATAAAGTTAGAATATTCAATTACGTCTTAGGGACTGAACGGATTCTGATGAGACATTATCATAACTCAGAAATAAAAAGAGAATAGGGATAATGACTGGGTAAAAAATAATTAATTCTGTCTAGCCCGTCAAGGTTATCAGAAAACTATTGGATACGTATTTTTATTTTATCAAATCAACAAAAGATTGCAAAGATAAGTCTTTCTGTAAAAAGTGTACTAAGACGTGACGTTACACGAAATTTTATCTTCGTTATGTTTTGTTTTCGGAACTAAAGAAAAAATATGTTTACGCCAAAGAAACACGAGTAAAACTTAGGGGATAGAATTTCAGGAGGTTCTTAGTGGATCAATTTCTCTTTTATGGCTCCTATCAAGGCCGACTACGGTTTCCATTTAATTTTGAAGAGGCTATGATGACTTCATGCAATACCTTCTGCTGACCGTCGGTCGAATGAATTTGGAACAGTCGATTATATTTTCAAGTTTTTCCTCAGACTTAATTTTCGTAAAAACTACGTAGCCGAGCGCCCTCCCAATTTGAAATCCTGGATCCGCCCCTGTCTGGTCCTGGTCTATCTGATGTAGACCATCTGCTTATCACTCTCTTGACATAGAAAAATGGTTTATATTACATTTGCATTAAACCATCTTATGTTGAGGGGTATAAAGTTTATATTTAGATCTCTCCATGGCGTATGAACGTATCACCATCTCTCATTCTCCGTGATGAGATAAGGCCCCGGACACTGACAAATGATCCGGCGAATAGATTGGCCGGACGCGTCCATCCAACCCAACCCACCCCATAAATCGACTTCGAAAAACTCAAATTAATCTTAGTAGGGGGATGTTTAGTTATCAGTCTATGTAGCTTCGAGTCGCCTTACGTCAAATTTTAAAGTGAAACATTACCTTGCGATGTTATACTCGTTGTGACTGTGAATAAACGCTGTTTCACGCGGCAAAGAGTATAAACAAAGAGAATATAATACTACTTACACGCGGTTTCATCCGTTTTTTTGGTATAATAAATGCAGTAAGGCGTTTACTTACGACTTTTTGGTCGCGAAAAAACTACACCTGAAAAGCATTCTAGCGTTACGTCAAAATCAAAACTCATTTTATTCAGTTTAGGCCCTGATAAGGCACTTATGAACGTGTTTAAACTGTCTGATTCAACAACTAATTATTGTTTCAGCGCTGCAGCGAATATTAAAAAAATGGAGCCTGAGATTGCTTAGGATAGCTTCTCTATACGTTGTAATATACCTCAGTGCTTGCGGGCCGCATTATCTGACTGTTCAAAATTGATTGGGGCCGCTGGAAAGTGCTCAGTGGGCCGTATATTTGACATGGCCGGTGCTAGGGTATATCTATAGGGATTGGTGCCACATATTGTCATTTTTTTTACGGTATTTTTCTATACCCTATAGCTGTTTCCCGCGGTTTCTCTCGCGTTCCCGGGATAAAAAGTAGCCTATAACCGTCGGGGATAATGTAGCTTCCTATTATAATATATGTTATTATAATGTTTTTCAATGCTACTTTTTATAGTTTCTTGCCGGAGTCTTCTCAGTTTGTGTATTCCGAACCGGTAGTAGAGTCTAAAAATTGTAACTGTTGACATTCATAAGTGCCTTATTAGGGCCTAAACTGAATAAATGAGTTTTTGATTTAGATTTTTGATTTTATACCGGGAACGCGAGTGAAATCGCGGGGAACAGCTAGTTGACAATATAGACAGCGGGTAACGTTTCTAGACGTATATAAATAAAAAAATCAGTTTCACACCCTTTTCGCAAGTACAAGTCAACCTTTTACGAACCAAACTACAAAAAAGTTATAGCAACAAATACCATAACACCCCATAAAATTGGTCACGTTTTTATGGCGTTTATATTTGAGGAAATATAGGCTATAATAGCAAAACAAATGGGAATGTGCAGTTATAAACACCAGGAAGTGTTATTGCTGGTTGTTTTATGAAAACACTCACGATTCGGCGTTTTCTTTGCGTGGGAAAAACACGTGCTTCTGAAGTTATGCGTTTCTTTGAATTAATGCGTTTCAAAGATGTTCTTTGGTAAGAATAGGAAACCGAATATCATGAATTTTGAATATAATGTTTAGTCTTCAAGTTTTTGTTGTGAATAGGATTGAAAAATATTATGTTAAAAATATTATAATTCCATAAACAATTCCAGCAATTTTAATATTTTTGCCTTTTCCTCAAAGTTTTTATTATAGGTATGTACGTACAAGTAGACTATTATTTTTTGTCTTTTGTCGTGTTATATTAAAAAAAAAAAAAAAAAAACTTAAAAAAGAGTATAAAAAACGACAGACTCGACATAGACTAACAATCTAATAACGTAATAACTCTCGTACCTACTACTTACCCAGCGTATTAAAGCATGAATCTGGCAACATTACTGCACGTACGTGCATAAATTCCAAGCTTGGAACCATACCGCGTAGGTAGGTAGGTTAGGTAAGCTATTCAAAGTGCGTTCGTACTCGTAAATTCTGTTTGCTTCCCCCATTGAATTTCCACGTGCAGCATATGGCAGCAAGAATCATGGCACACTGTGACCATAGAGTAGGTTAATATAAATGGGAACATTACTCATTAGAGCAGCGGTCGGCAACCTTTTGGCAGGCAAGGGCCACATTGCGGCAAAATGAGGTAAAGGTGGGCCACACTTGTTCGTTATTTTGATAATAGGTATCTATTTATATATAGGGTTACATTTCAATGTGTAGGTACCCACATTTTCAGAGATTATTGTACACATCATTAAGAACAACATTAACTAAAGGACTAACCCTGAAATCTAAAAAAACATGCATTTTGAGCGTTGTATGAAAATTTTGACTTTTTTTTCGAGATTAGATATTATTTAATGCAAAAACATTTTATTTAAATTTTATGAATAGGTACGTAGGACTACGTCAACGAAAAAAGAGCAATGAATGACAGTTAAATGAGGAAAAATAAAAAAAAACTTAAAACGAGAACCTCAAAGCATATAACTGTAGGTATTCAGTTTGAAGTTCTTTGTTTTACGAAGAACAGTCGCGGGCCGAATGGAGGAGGGCCACGAGCCGCACGTTGCCGACCGCTGCATTAGAGCCATTACTACACCATTATGCAATGTCAACGACTCTCAGCGACCAAAACATAGACAACTAGGATAGAGAGAGTGATAACCAAGTGAAAAAGGACAGGCCAGTTGGCGTTCGATTCCCATCCTGGACAAACATTTGTGTGCATGAACATGTGTCTTTGTACTGAGTCTGGGTGTAACTATCTATAGTAATATTTACAAAAAAAAAGTAGTATATGTCTATATCAGTTATCTGGTTTCCATAATACAAGCTCTGCTTAGTTTGGGATCAGCCGTGTGTGAAGAATCTCCCCAGGATATTTAGGATATTTATAAATAAGGTATACATTTCAATCAGCGTTGCTCTAGAGATCACCGAGCATTGAAATATACCTTATTTCGATCGTATAACTATTAAATTCAATTGTTAAATTTTAAATCCTCTGCCATCCCGTTCGCCACTCTGTGCCGGCCATTATGCTCTGAAACTCCATCATAAACAACACAGCTCAAACCATAGAGAAAGGTCTAGAAACTAAAATTTTGTACAAGTATGACACAATTTAGATGTAGAATCGGCAAATCGTATATCTACACTTCACTTCAGATTTACACAACTAATAAAAATCATTCATTATCGCACCATTCAACGTTCAACAAGATCATTTTCGCCTAAAGTACTAATAAACATGGGTAATGGTTGTAGACGCACTTTTTTCGGGAATGATCGATTTTACGAATTTTGCCGATGCTTCAGGTCAGTTGTGTCATACATAGGTTTGTATACTGGGGCTTTACAAAATTCAACCAGTGAAGGGCAGGGGAGGTAAGAAAGCTGCTTATAAATAATTCTGATGAATTACCATTTCTAGTACAAATCTGCGCTTGATTAAAAGCAGAGCTTGCGGTAACTGTGGTCGTTGTGTGACTCTATCTGTATCAGCTAATCTATTCTGTTTAAGTTCAGCACTAGGTACTCAGTGGAATTCTCTTTCAGATTTTATGCAGATTTATTCGCACTAACTTTACTAATAGTTAAATATAGGCGTAATGAAACATCGGCGGTGGTTTATTAACTGATATATTAATAACATGAGGGTGATCACAACAAACTTTATAACTAAACTAACCTACCCAACACCTCCTTACCTATTACAATGATTTAACAAATAATACAAAGAATTAATCCTAGCCGTACATACAAATAATTTTAGAACTAGTAACAATAGTTACCTATCTTTTACTTACTAATAGTAAGCTGCGACTCTCTAAAGTTAGGTCTGTTGCGACGCGGCCCTGGACGTAAAGTTATAGTTTGCTTGGCAACAGGCGACGAAGAGGCTGGTTGAAAATCATCTTCAGCAACTTCGTCCCCTGGAGTTAATTTATTATCATCGCTGGATTGAAAATCAGATTTATTTTTAGATGGACTAATAGGCTGTCTGAAATGTTCCTGCGTTGCAACGGACCGTTCAATAACATTATCAGAGGTATTACATTGCGTATCATTGTCGCCATTTGTTGTACAAGATAAGGAAAATCTTTTTTTATTAGTATTTGAAATTAACATTTGATCCATATGTCTCCTCACTATATTATTAGGTAAACTCACACTATACGAGTGTGGTCCAACGCGTTCGTTTACCTGCCCTTCCACCCATTTATCTTTACTTTTGGTGAAATCACGAACATAAACTGTGTCCCCTGGACAAACATACCGCTCACGCCCACCTACGCGATCTATCTGCCCTATATGCTTGGCGCTTACGCGCTCGTCCATCCTAAAACGTAGCGCGTCCAAGCGGCCGCGTAACTTTCGCCCAAATAAAGCGACAGCTGGTGCCACGCCAGTGGTGGCCTGTTCACAGTTCCTATAATTAAATAACATTTTACAAAGTGCCTGGTTAACATCTTTACCCTCATAATGTGCCTTTTTGATGCAATTCTTAACAGTTTTAACTGCATTTTCAGCAGCTCCGTTACCTTGCGGCCGATATGGACTTATTAAACTATGAATTATACCATTTTTGTTAAAATACTGTTTTAATTCGTATGATGTAAATGGTGGGCCATTATCGGTTACTATTTGCGAAGGCAAACCAAAGCGAGCAAAAATTTCCCTAAGTTTGGCTATTACATATTTAGCTGCTGTACTGTTCATATGAAAGACTTCAATCCACTTACTGTGTGCATCTACTATAATAAAATAGTGCTTGCCAGCATATTCCCCAAAATCCGCATGCAATCGCTGCCAAGGACGGGAAGGAAACTCCCAGGGCGTGAGAGGCGCGTGCGGCGGCGCATCGCGCTGCTGACGACACGCTGTGCAAGACCTACCTACTTCCTCTATATCACTATCCAAACCTGGCCAAAATACATAATTACGTGCTATGTTCTTCATTTTTACAATGCCTAAATGGCCTTCATGTAATTCGCGTAAAATATAATCACGGTACTTAGGAGGGATAACGATTCTATAATTATATACAATACACCCATTTTCTATATATAAATTATCTTTGCGATTAAAATACGCCTTTTCTTGTTGAACATCAGTATTGTCTGGCCAACCGGATAAAATGTATCTAAAAATTACTCGAAGTATAGGATCGACTTTTGTTGCTTCTGCTATATCTTTATAATTGACCGGAAATTCATGCTCTAAAAACATTAAATAAGAAACTGGTTCTGAATAATTCCCAGAGTCACGACACAACGGTAGGCGCGACAGACAATCGGCGGGTGCGTTGCGAGCCGAGCTCACCCACTCCACGGTGAAATCATAAGCCGCTAGTCGCGCTGCATAGCGTTGTAGGCGACTAGCCGCCGTCTGTGGTATACCTACCTTATCTCCGAATATGTATGACAGTGGCTTGTGGTCGGTACGAATAATACATTTACGACCAAACAAATACTGATGATTTCTAACAACACCAAAGAAAATAGCTAATGCTTCCTTATCCAGCTGACTATAGGACTTTTCAGCTTCGTTAAGTGTACGGGACACACAACAGACAGGTTTCTCTGAACCGTCGGGGTACCTATGCGCCAGAACTCCACCGATGCCGTATGCACTACTGTCCACGCTTAGGACCAATGGCAAGGATGGATCATAATGCGCCAGAAACTTATCACTACTTAAAATCTTTTTTACATCGCAAAACGCCTGTTCACATACAGAGGACCAATACCACGGAATTTTATTTTTTAAAAGCGCATACAATGGATGTAACAAAGTGCTCATATTTGGAACAAACTTACCATAATAATTAATAAGCCCTAAAAACGCTTTAAGTTGATGCACATCATTAGGACTGGGTGCATCTAAAATAGCTTTCACCTTTTTTTTATCTGGGTGTAGGCCACTCTGATCTATTATATGACCTAAATAACATACTTTCGTTTTAAAAAAATCTCATTTTTCGAACTTAATCCTTAAACCCACTGTATGTAACCGTTTGAATACCTCACGCAAATTATCAAAATTATTTTGAATCGAATATCCACCCACACAAATATCATCTAAATATACAACAGTCATTGGAATACCTTTCACGACTTCTTCCATAAGTTTTTGAAACTTCTCTGGTATGCAATTTAATCCGTAAGGAGTACGAATATATTGAAATGTTCCCACATGTGTACTGATCGTAGTGTACGATCGCGAACCTTCTGATAAAATCACTTGCTCGTAGGCGTGTGCCAAATCAATTTTGGAAAATACTTGACTCCCACATAAAGCGGCATAAAGTTCCTCTATACGAGGTAGGGGATAAGGTTCGCGTTTTAATTTTGGGTTGATGGTAACTTTGTAGTCACCACAAATTCGAATACCCCCGCATTTCTTAATTACCGGTACTATTGGTGTCCCATACTCCGAATGTTCGACCTTAACTATCGTACCTTCTTTAGCCAACCGGTCCAATTCCAATTCTACTGGCGTTCGTAAAGCCAAAGGTAAGTTTCGTGCTTTATGAAAAATAGGTTCGTTATCGATTAACTTTAATGTAAATCTTTTAGTACAGGTACCTAATCCGTTAGCAAAAACATCGCTAAATTCGCATTCTAATTTCTTAATTAAGCGCTCGGTATCACCCAATGAGGCATGTTGTTCCATGTGATATAACTTAATATTTATATTGTTAAGTTGTAGACTACGTAACCACGCGCGGCCGAGTAGCGGCGGCCCCCCGCCAGGTATCACATATAACGGTAACGAGTGTGCAGTGCGCACGCCCGGCTGTGGCTGTCCTGCGCAACTATCCTTATCATAACTATAACATGCAGACACCGAGATGAAACCGAGTGGACGAATCGTACCGCCCGTATATGATTTTAATTTAAGATTACACGGTAATAATTCAAAACTATTAAAATGCTTATGGTAAAACTCATCATTAATTACTGATATTTTACTACCGGTATCGACTTCAAATGCGATCGGTACGTTCTCAACACATATTTTTATAACATAGGGTTTGTCATCGACTCCGTCTACATACATGTTAAAAAAATCACTATTTTCAGATTCGGAGTCCTCGTCTATGTAAAATTGGTTTCGTTGAGAGTATTTACCTGGCAACCGATCACCCGTTGAGCGCACACTTTTACACATAGCCTGGAGATGACCCCTGGCTCCACACTCGTTACAATTAAAACTTTTGAAACGACACCTATCTGCCAAATGTTGGCGTCCACATCGCCAACAGCACTGAGGTCGCGCGCCCCGCGGCCGGCTCGAGGCCGCCGCCGATGGTCCCGCGCCCGCGCCGATCCTGTGCACAGCTACGGTCGAGGCTCCGACCGCCTCCGCACCGCCTGCGCCACCACCACCGCCTGCGCCCGGCGCCGCACTCGCACCGCCCGAGCCGCTTGTCTCCGCATGCCGCTCAGCAGCCTCCAACGCCAGCGCCAACTCAACCGCCCGCTTGTAGTCTAAATCTTTCTCCGCGAACAGACGACTGCGCATTTCTTCGCTCGTGAGACCGGACACAAATTGATCTCTTAGGTTTTCCTCTAGCTTTTCCGCAAAGTTACACGTACTGGCGAGGTGTTTCAGATGTTGTAAATATAGGCTGAGCTCCTCGCCCGGTTTTTGTCGTCGTAGGCGAAAAATGTGCCTCTCTGCAATATCTGAACGCCTGGGTTCTAAATGTTTCTGAAGAATATCTATCAATTCGGTGAACGATTTATTTTCTGGTTGATCTGGTGCGCAGAGGTCGCACATCAGATCGTAAGTCTCTTCCCCGACTACGGTTATCAATGTGGCCACGTGCAAAGATTCTTTTATTTCATTTAACGCAATATACTGTTTCACACGATTCACGTAAATTGTCCACTTTCGCGAAGATAAGTCAAAACTATCGATTTTACCGTATGGCATCTTCCAAATTTAGTTAAAAACCGATAAAACACTATAATTCGTCGCCAGTTAAATATAGGCGTAATGAAACATCGGCGGTGGTTTATTAACTGATATATTAATAACATGAGGGTGATCACAACAAACTTTATAACTAAACTAACCTACCCAACACTAATGATGGGAGAAGATCAAACATTACTAATGCACTGAGTCAGTTGCCTTCTCGGCATTGTAACAGATCGGCACATTGGCAATACCTCTGGTATTGCAAATGGCGATAGGCGACGGTAACCATATACCATCAGGTGGACCGCCTGCCTCCAAAGGTTTAGCCTTAAAATTTAAGTTATATATCCTATAGCTCTAAGGTTGTCGTGATTCACGTACCACAATCACAACACGTAGGCGGGCGCTAATATGTCAGGAGTGTCAGGACACTATTCAATTTTTTTTTGTCTGAACACAATCTCACCGTGGTCAGTGATGATATAGCCAAGGTAGTAACCACAAAAAGCCTAGAAAGGAACTGGCTTTCAAGTGTAGCTGTCGGACCACAGGTGACAAATTTTCAACTTGAGGTAAGCAAGGTACTACAAAGTACCCTAAGCAAAATTAGCGCCATATGAAATTTTAGTTTGGTTGTCTCTCCTATGACGTCATCACACCCTAGGCACTTCATACAAGCGAAATATAATATTATGCAAATAAATAAAAGCGCAGCTCAAACCACTGGACATATCGAGCTGAAATTTGATATGGCTATAATGACGTAGGCATCCGATAAAAGGATTTTTGAAAATTTCACTCCTGAGGGGGTAAAATAGGGGGTCGCGGGTGAAACCGCAAGGCGGAAAGCTAGTCAACAAGATAATTTCCCTAACAAATAATGAGAGCCAAGAACAAACCGTACCTAACTAATAATCATTCCTTATATACGGAATGTTGTTGAACAACATTATTGTTACAGCTTACAAGTTTCTTATCAGCATTGTTTGTTTGTTTGTTTATATTATTATTGGATGGTTAAGATACTTTAACTGAGCTTTGGGAAACTACTTTTCAAATGCGACTAGAATACTAATTTTATAGATAACGTTCCAGAAACTCTAATTTTTGGGTGCAAAGAAGTAGTGCTAGTGCTTTCCTTCACCGAAAGCTCAAGCCCATTGTAGGATTCGAACCCGCGACCTTAGTCTTAGCATTTGACGAATTGACATTGGGCGGGACACATCTCTCGTAGAACTGACGGCCATTGGGGCAGAAAGGTTCTCGAGTGGTGACCACGAATAGGAAGATAAAGCATGGACTAGGTAGCCGTGGCTGGATGCGGGTAATGCAAGACCGATTATAGAGATTCTTGGGATCTTTGTCCAGCAGTGGACGTCTTTCGGCTTATTGATCGTTATAATATTATGTGTCAAATTTCATTCAAAGCCGTTATCGTCAAATATCCATCTTTTGCATATGGAAGTGAATCTTGTCACACTCTATTCACGTCTAATTCCGTATATCTGATTCAAAAGTCGTCCAAATCCCGTAACTTCTTAGAAAACTTTGTGCGTTTCGGAACCCGGGGCAGTTCCTACGAATAAATTTGATTTAGTTATCAGACCCTTACGTCTTTTACAAAAGACACGACCTGCATATATTTTCAGTATGACTTGGTAAAAGGTAGATCAAGAGTAAAAATTTGTTTGGAAGAGTATCATTACCTTTTTCACTATTTTTAACGCTAAAGGGTCCAAAATAGCGAAAAGATCCAAGCTTTCATGGTAGTGGTATAACTATACTAATAATAAAGCTGAAGAGTATTTTTGTTTGTTTGTTTGAAAGCGCTAATCTCCGGAGGATCTCTTTCACTAATAAAGGAAGGAAGCTACAGCATCCCCGAAGCTTATAGGCTACTTATTATTTCAGGAACGCGAGTGAAGCCCCAAAGAACAGCTAGTTTATTATATAAATACAATAGATAATCTATTTACTTAAGGTATTTTTCCCATCCGCATCATCAATTTTCCAAAGTCTTCGAGAAATCCGGGTCAAAGATATTGTAATATCTAAACAATGGACAAAATTAAGACAATGTGCTCAAAATTGCAAGCAATATCTTGCAGAAAATACGGCCTGACTCCCTAATATTGTCGGGGACAGCTGCTCTTGTATATTAGCACTTCCTCCAAAAGGAGATTGCCTGTAACAAGGTTAGTTGGGACGTTTGAAAAATAGAGTCACGTCAAGATGTTTTCTTTTGTTGAAAAAAGTTTTCGTTTTTTTCAATCACGCGTACCTACAACTTTTTTTATCATCTCGGAATTTGGGGTTATAGAATAAAATATGTTAGTAAAAATAATACATCATTTTTAAATAATTACGTATAAAACGAAGAGACGAACGAGAAATATCCTGGGATATTTTTCATATGGTCACACATCATGTCATCTGATCCTGTCTTTTTTTCATGGGGATTATTATACTCGACCTCTCCGGGCTACCGTATTAAGTGAGACGGTTTAAAGCAAGTCTAATAAAACCAAGGTCTTAAATATATCCATCACATTCTTACGTCAAATAACAGAAAGAGATTAAACTATCATAATTTGTCATTTCCGTCAAGATGTATGAC
This sequence comes from Tethea ocularis, assembly GCA_963555595.1. Lineage (NCBI taxonomy): Eukaryota > Metazoa > Arthropoda > Insecta > Lepidoptera > Drepanidae > Tethea > Tethea ocularis. Next base: position 1,227,521 of record OY741968.1, read on the forward strand.
CCTGACACTGGCAGAATTGTGTAAAAAACTTATCTAATGCCATATAATCAAGAAGTGAAATAAACTGTAACACCAATGTCAATGTCAAATTTCACCATAAAAAAAAATATTAGAAAGAATTGCCGTATCTATGGGATTAATCGAAGTTCAACCGATTTGTCTATATTTGTCACTTGATCTTAGAACAATAGTTTAAACCATGGATTAAATTTTATCTTAGATTTCATAAACGATAGTTTAAACGTCGATCGATCTTACGGCCCTAAGTCATCTGATCCTAAAAAAACAGAGTTTGTTAATATACCAGTACCTACTTAAATAGCATTTTACACACAAAACAAATAAATACCCTGGGACATTCCCATAGATACATACTTATATAGACAAGTACACCCAGATTCAGGACAAACAGACAATATGTTCACACGCAAATATTTGTCCTGGATGGGAATCGAACCTGGCAAGCCGTGACCTGCGGCGTAATAGGTGTCTTAACCAACCACGCCTACTGACCTGTCAATCAGAATGAATAAACACGTTCACAAATGTTTGTCTGTTTGTGTTTATATGTGTATCTATCAAACCATGTTTTTATTTTTATTTATTACAACAAGGTGTACTTCATTAAAACTAAGAAACCCTGTATCCCACACTAGGGTGACCTGTGTCGTGGGATACAGTTTCAAATACTTAAAAACTAATTAAAAGAAATAATTTACGAATTAACTTTGATGGGTTAATGTGAGGGTGAGTGTTATCCAACCCATCAGTAATAATAAAGGGTATTCTCCTTTAAGATTTAAGCACCATGTAATATGCAAATAAGAGCTTTAAGGTACTAGTCCGAGGGTCGCGGCCGAGGCGTCAGACGCGCGCGGCTTTCGCCCGCGTTAGCCGTCGGCCGCGGCGACACACCTCACTTCCGTGGGTCGCGGCCGAGGCGACAGTCTCCCAATATATAAGTTACTCTATCGCGACAGACGCGCCGTGGCTGTACCTATGCAGCCGTCTCAGCCGCGCGCGTCTGTCGCGGGCCTCGGAAGTGGCTCCATGTTGACTATGGCCGCGCGCGGCCATAGTAGACCCGGCTGCGCGCGTCAGACGCGAGCCTCGGAAGCCTACCTTTAGAGGGGACGTTTTTGTTCGCTCGGGTACTCTAAGTGGCTTAATAAGACTTGGTTAACATAATAGAGGCATCCATAAACTATTTTGACCTTGTATTGAACGATCAAGATTTGCGTTACGAAGGGAATCCTTAGTTAGGACAACAGAATGTCGCAAGTGTAGCGCTACACTAAGTTAAAGTTATTTATTTGGGATTGTAGAAACATTAGGTGTGCATGGAAGCTTACTGCATCGGCTGGTCAAACTATCGATCAGCTACGGTATTACGTGTAGAAATTTAGATTTAGAAATCTGTGGCCAGAAAAAAAAAGTGTTGGCCAAGTTAGATTTTTTTTTTAAATAATCATAATCATCCATACTAATATTATTAATGTGAAAGTGTGCATGTATGTCTGTGTGTCTGTCCTTCACGGCAAAACGGAGCGATGAATTGATGTGGAGATAGTTGAAGAGATGGAGAGTGACATAGGCTACTTTTTAACCCCCCACTTCCCTAAAATGGGGGGTGGAAGTGTTTATGGAGCATTCAATTTTCAAGGTAGGAAGCTAAAAATCGGTAACAGACTCTTTATTACCAACGAAAAATCCCTTTTTTTTTTTTGGAAATCTTCCCTCTGCCCCTAAAATTTGTATGAGACTCCGCAAAATTAGTACAGAAAAAAATGTTACGTGGAAAATAGTTAGGTAAATAGGTAGTTGTAGGTAGATAGGGGTAAGTAGAGGTAGGTAGGGGCAGGTAAAGGTAGGTAGGTATAGGTAGTTAGGTCCAGTTGTTCTCAGGGCAGGACAACGTCTGCCGGGTCAACTAATCTAATATATAAGGAAGCGGTGACTTTCTGACAGATCCAAGGTCTATCCAAGGACAGTTTAAATTTCTTATTTCGTTTTCGGCACTTAAAAATACCGCAAAATTATCTTATAGCATATGAAAGTGTGGAGCTTGAACAGAATATTTGCCACACCAAAATTAGTTTAGTCTATAATGTATTCAAAATGCCTGAATGGACCGCAGATAGTTGTCGGAGAACGGAATTAGTTAATTAAGTGAATAGATGCAGCGCAGTGTAAGCTTTAAGTTGGAAATAAGCGCTTGTAATGTGGAATTTTCATTAGAAATTGGAATGTATGCTGTCTTTTCATATATTATTGGTTTTTATCTTCTTAATGTTACATTTAGATTAGATTGTTTGTAAATAATTGTAAATGAAACCACTAAATATGATTACTAAATTCGCTTTCTCTCTCTCGCCTTCTTCGGCCGACTCTGTAAGCTACATAGACAAATTGAAGCATTATTCAATCTAAATGTGTACCATTGAACCGGCAAAATGCTTTGTTTATCTCTCCCATTTTGTCCCATTCAATTTATAAGAGTTCACGCGTTTTAGAAAACCGGAATGGACGGAAAGAAAGAAAGTTAATACCGAGACCGTCGATTTTTTATTCACAGTCGGAAACACAGGCGGCGTCGAGCCATTTCATTAGCTTTCGGACCCTAATAGATTACTGGTGATACAATAAATCTATAGGTACTAATAATAAAGCTGAAGAGTTTGTTTGTTTGAATGCGCTAATCTCCGGAGTTACTAGTCCGATTTGAAAAATTCTAGGACAGCTACATTATCCCCGAAGTTTATAGGCTACTTTTTATATACGGATGTAGAAGCAATCTCCAGAATTAATAATCCGATACTGAAACTTTAAATTAGTTATGTAAGGTTTAGATTTAATCATCTAATTTTATTATCTTTGAAGAAGGTTTACTCTTTTTTTTTAAATATTTTATTTTTAATGACGCATTAAAAACTATTAAAAAAACCGGACAAGTGCGAGTCTGACTCGCGCACCGAGGGTTCCGTACAAACTTAACTTTGTAAGGCTGTATCTTTTGATTGCGTTGGCTTAGAAGTTTGATTTTTTCACAACCTACTGTGGTTAGAGTATTTGATATGAATTTCAGCTTGATACCTCCACGTGTCTCTGAGAAAAAGGGTCTTGAAAGATAGACAGACGGACAACAAAGTGATTTTATAAGGGTTCCGTTTTTCCTTTTGAGGAACCCTAAAAACATTTGATGTAAAAGGATTAATCACTTAGCATGTTAAATTGGAATTTTAAAAGTGGGACAAGCTAGGGAAGATTGGTATTCATTTTACAGCCCCACCAACCTTTGAAGCCACTTCATAGATAAAAGTTTACGACTAACATTTATAACGCGAGTTCAAGGTTTAAATGTCAAAAGTTTCTTGCAGTTGACTTATTTGGTTCTAGAAGTAATAATTTTATTTTACTTTTCAATTTACTGAGTACCTACACACGGCCACAGATCAAGCTACACACTGCGGCACCTTATGCGGTTTTAATAGGCGATATTTTGCAACAAAAATGTGTAGCTTGATCTGTGGCCGTGTGTACCTTTCAGTACTTACTTGTGTTTTTTTAAATGACTTAAAAAAGAGGTAGTTTTCAATTCGGTTGTATGTATTTAAGCACAAAAAGGTTAGAAGAGAACATAACGTTAGGCGCTTGCGGACAGATTGTAGCTAGCTAGGTACACTGGTACAGTATTACACAAAATAGATGAAGCATCGGCAAAATTCGTAAAATCGATCATTCCCGAAACGAGTGCGCCTACAAAATTACCCATGTTTATTAGTACTTTAGGCGAAAATTATCTTTCTGCCAACGCAATAACTTGTAAATTTAAATAAACAAATACATTCGTAAAATTGATGCGTAGATGTTTATACACTTATTTGCAAAATAAGTGATCACGTTTATGAAGTATTTATTATTTGTTTATATTTTTTTTTTGATACATTTGATATGGAGGGTACACGGCTAGAACGATGAATGTCACAAATCAAAATTAACGCCTTCGACATCCATACTTATATCCCCAGTCTCAACAGCGCCTCTTGTCGTCAAACGATTCGTCGCTGTCTGATGATGATGAGTTATTTAAATTTAGGACAGTAAAGATTAAGCTTTCGCAGTTCGCTCTTGAAAGTTTTGAAAGTGATCTTTCCCAAAAACTATATTTTTATACTCCGTGGGCTCTTGACTCATAAATTGATAAACATTACAAATAATTTCACGACTTTGACTATTATACGGCTTACTATTATTGTGCCAATAGCGTTGAATGGCGCGATAATGAATGATTTTTATTAGCTTAGTAAATCGGAAGTGATCGGAAATACGAGTTTTGCCGATGCGACATCTCAGTTGTGTTATACTGTACGAAGGTACTAGTCATTCCTACTTACGAAGTTGGCCTATTTAATATAAATAAATATATCCTGGAGCATTGTTCACACATGGTTATCTGATCCCCAACTAAGCAGAGCTTGTACTATGGACATCAGAGAACTGTTAAACTACATATACAACTTTTTTTTATTACCTAACAAACTATTCCGCGCGTTTTCACTCGCGTTCCCGGGATAAAAAGTAGCCTATAACCTTCAGGAATAATGTAGCTTCCTAATAGTGAAAGAATTTTTCAAATCGGTTCAGTAGTTTCGGAGCCTATTCAATGCAAACAAACAAACATTACAAACAAACAATCAAATCTTTCCTCTTTATAATATTAGTATAGAAGTATAGATAACCGCGCCTCAAGCCAGACTCGCGTAGTATGGATAATAATCCAAAGTCAGCGTAGTATGTACTCATTGTCACTCGTGCGTTATCAACCATTCTCCCTTCTCGATGAGCCCTGGCAACACGACTCATGCCACGCTAATTCAAAGCTATTAAAACTCGACCAATTAGTCGTAACTCGTAGTAACTGCCCTATAAGCCATGGTTTGTACCCCATTCGCGGCGTGGTTACCTATATGTTGCCCGGTTGTGAGACTTCTGCACTCACTGATTAGCTCCGTCAGGTTGAGGCTAGCAGAAGCTACCAATATTTTTCCTCTCCATAAAAACCTACATTTTACATAATGGAAGTGGGATTAGTAATCTCAATAAATTTGACCCATAATAAACATGTCCCGGATTTACTCAATTTATTTTTTGCTCTCAGCTAAAAACAACAGTAACTGAAAAAGGGTCAGTTTTAATGGTCCAAACATCCCTTCTTTAATGTATACGTTTTAATTTATCCAATTGGGATAAGGATATCCACTACCAAGGGAAAAAATATATTTATTGATTTTGGTTGGGTATGTATTGTATAATACTAGCCGTTTTCCGCGGTTTCACCCACGTTCCCGGGATAAAATGTAGCCTATTAACCTTTGGGGATAATGTGGAAGAATTTTTTGAATCCGACTGGTAGTTCCAGAGATTAGCGCGTTCAAACAAACTCTTCAGATTTATTTGGTTAGGTTAGGTCGAATACTACGACCTTCGAGGAATGTTCCTCAGTCCCGTCGCTACATGGCGAGAGGAGGAACACCCCAGGGTTTTAGTCAGTAAGAGACATAACCTGGCTACTCCCTCCGGAGCGGCTGGGTATCCATGAGGATTTTCCATAGTGTAAAGTTTACACTGTAAACCCATACTTTACAAGTATTTTTTTAAAGGACTAAAGTTGGTCTAATGGCTGCATCAACCTTATCGGACAAATCGGTGAGCGCAGATGGCTCTCAGCAGACTTTGCAAGTGTTGCAATGCCTTGCAAGTGTCTATAGATTATGGTAACTGCTTACGATCAAGAGGGTCATATGCTTATTTAATATGTTTTTAAAATGATAGTACCATTGATCTCATGATCAAATTTTTGTTTCTATGCGAATATTTGGTGATGATTGCCAATAGTAAGGCCTATAGGGGTGACTAACTATAAACGTCACAACGTCGTACCCTCCCCCCCCACAGCTTGTTGAAACGTTTTATGGACAATAAATTGGCACGCAGCACCCCTTAAACTCAGCTACTTGGTCAGACGTTGAAATGTTTTATTCGTAGCATTAAAATGGATCCCTGAGGGTAACAAATTACCAATGTTTTATTGAATCTCAGCATTGTGGAGCTGTAAAACAGTTATGACCGTGTGACTTTGAAAGGGGAGTTAACCTTATTTCTGTTAAGAAGTCGCAAAGCCTGTTTCAGGCTGGAACTGGAAATCGCAAAAATACGATGAGTTTTGACATACTTTTTAACCTCCTTAAAAAAAGGAGGATGTTCTCAATTCGGCTGCATGTATCAGTAATTCTTCCCATATACATTTTAGCCTTTGTAGGTTTTTTAACACTTTTTTGAAAAGTTGGTTATTGAAGATTTTTTTCGTCTATTTGTCCTACAAAAAATATAATTTTTGGGACTTGACAGAGAAGGAGATCCAGCGGAACTAGTCACTAAATATTTGTTTTTTGTATAATCTTACACGTTTTGAGTCAAAATTTCTATCATAATACAATGATTTTGATTAAAACTGACTACATGAAATTACGTGGTTACCCCACAGATACTAAATGCTTAAGGTGGAGGCTTCGGTTGGAGCGTTAAATTCAAATTTTATCACGTTTTTTGCTAATTGCAGCTCAGTTATAGGTCGTAAGTTATCAACATGTTATTTGCGACAAGAATGGTAGTTTATTTACTGATTAATAACAAAATAAGTCATCAACATATTCCTCCAAGGTATATTACTAACATATAAGACTATTTCATGAAAATGTTACTAATATACCTTGGAGGAATGTGTTGATGATTTCTTTTGTTATTAATCTGTAAATATACTACCATTCTTGTCGCAAATAACATGTTGATAACTTATGACCTATAACTGAGCTGCAATTAGCAAAAAACGTGATAAAATTCGAATTTAACGCTCCAACCGAACGTTTACCCTTAACAGCATAAAATAAAATCCTTCACAGATGTGCGCATCCGCTGTTCGTAGAAATAGTTTCGCATAATTGATATAACCACAGCCCGCCATCGACAGATACGGCCTAATTCTGTACTGTTCTTAGGGTTGCCACTGTGGGGAGAAGTAAAATTAAGGAAAAGGTAGGAAAATTTAAATAAAAGTTGGTTCTAATAAGCTACTTATATAGTTACTAGCTATTTCCCGCAGTTCCACTCACTTTCCTGAAATAAAAAGTAGTATAACCTTTGGGGATAATGTAGCTTCATATTAGTGAAATATTTTTTTGAAACGAAAATAAACTTTTTACTTTATTATTAGTATAGATAACAGGAAAATCTATAAGAAGTCTTGTGGTATTAAACGTAACATAGGAAATTATCTTTACTGAACGCGAGTCAGACTCACACTCGTCCGGTTTTTTTAGTTTAACAATTTTGTTGTCATATGGCTTTTGTTTATAACAAGTAGTTTCCGTTCGCTTTTATTATTTTTAAATGTTATTTAAATTTCAACCTTGACAGAAAAATATAAGAATTATAATAATAACGTTTTTAAAGTCAATAAAGAAAAGATTCGCCTGCAAAAGAGTTGTTTTTCACGACTTTCTTAGATTTTCCTTTTTTTTTATTTGTCAGCGCCGCCTGACTGGTTAAGGGTGTCGTGTGTAGTTCAATTATGATATATAGTATTTATAAATTTATTCGTAGAACATATTATAACTAACTGTAGCAGCCCTAACTGTAGAGTAGGAAATTTAAATCACGAATAGTTTCCAAACTTGAATTGTGCGTTTAATAGATCGCCATATTATCGGCTACCTCGAAAATGGTGTAACTCTTGAACCTTCGTATATGACATGAAACTATTTCAAACACAAATTACTAATGAATGTAACTATGTAACTTTCAGAAGTAATTATAATTTCAGTATTTCATATGGAGATTGTAAACAAAAACATATGCTATTTAGAATGTACATTTTTATATTATATAACAATAAAATAAATATCCTGTGACATTGTTCACACACGGTTATCTGATCCCAAACTAAGCAGAGCTTGTACTATGGACAACCAGATAACTGATATACTACATATTATACTACTTTTTTTTTTGTAAATACATACTTAAATAGATAATTACACCCAGACTCAGGACAAACAGACATGTTCATGCACACAAATGTTTGTCCTGGATGGGAATCGAACCCATGACCAGCTGCGTGATAGGTGGTGTATTAACCAACTGCGCCAACTGGCTTGATACACAACAATTTGAACAATTTATTATAGGTTCATTTTAAATAAAAAAATATATCATTTGACAAGTCAATCAACCACCAGATTTGAGCTAAGCTGCGTTGCCAAGAATGTGTTTTTATGCACCAATAGAATTACTGATTATATTAGTATTTTTTTATGTGACCGGTTATAATATGGCCGATGATGGTAAACAAACAAAGCCTAGAAAGGAGGGTCGGAACGGAACACACCGGAAGGTGTTTGGCTACAGATTTTCAACTTGAGAGTGGTAGCCAGCCAGGCGAGTACTACAAAGTACCCTACCACCGACCTATGGTTTCCTCACGATGTTTTCCTTCACCGAAAGCAAGGCCATTGTAAGATTCGAACCCGTGACGTTCGTCTCAGTATCCAACGTCACTACCACTGAGCTATTATTAATGGCTTTGGGTCAACAAGATGTATACACTGTGAAAATTTGAAGACTATAGCTCCAACCGTTTGGCTGTAAAACCTATTCAGGTTCGGACGGTTCAAGTGTATGTGGAACCGGTAGTAGAGTCTATTGTAAAACTGTAACTGTTGATATTCATAAGTCTTATTAGGGCCTAAACTGAATAAATGAGTTTGAGTTTGACGGAAACGGGTATGGAACCCTAAAAACTACGAAAATCATCAAAAACTAACAATAGTAAAAACTAGACACAGAAAGATATAGTGTTGCGTAAAATGAGAAACCCGTATCAGATATTATTTGCTGTCCCAAGTGACGTCATGTGACGCATGGTATCAAAGCGCAACGTTGCCATTGCTAATAAATAACTTTAACGAGTAGAAGGGACATTCATACTAAAAGCGTATAATTGCCTACGCATTGAAATCCTCTTAGAGGATCTTGTTAGAACTTCGAGATGATGGCGCATGAGTGAGGGAGAGTAATTTTAGGGTTAACTGTTAATAATAGATTATATTACATGACCTACAAAAATCTATATTTTAAATCTACTTTTATATTATGGATGACTCTTTCATTGAAAAGGGAAGATCTTCCGCCAAACTAACTCTTTGTCTTTGAGGACCGCGAATGAATTAGATTAGAAATAAGGACACTGATGTCTGAATTTGTAAATGTCGATGCTAGCTTTACCTTATGTAGAATTTTGTGACGCTACCTATCCATGTTTGAACCATCTGTCGCTATGTAGGTATCGCTACAATAGTTAAACTTAGTTTTAATCTTTGTGGAATAAATATGTTTTAAATTATTTAAGAGGCTAGTCTCTAAGCGTGGGAATTTATCATAGACTACACACATTGACATATTTTACTCACACATTTGCGTCATCATTTTAACAGAGAAATGGGTGGATTGCCACTGTCCGCGTACTACATGTTATTTAGATAACCACGGTACAACCAGTACGTACCAGATCTTACATATAATAATTTTATATTAATTAGCATACACACTTAATTTTGGTTATAGTAGGAGAGCTAACTGAACTATCCTACTAACTCGTATCCCGCAAAGCTAGTAACAATTTATATGATGTTTTATTTATCATCGGTCAATGAAAAATGTACCGTTCTAGCACGGTAATGATTATAATACTACCGTGGTTCTAGGCATCTCGCGATAGCGTATCATCCCTTATATTTCTGAAAGTGTAAAAAACATTTTCACCTCTCTCGCACGAAAAAAGCACTTTTGACGTGTAAAAACAAAAAAAGCTATTTTGCTGCGAGCGTGAAGAAAAGTGATTCGAACAAACACCGCCTTCTAGAGCACTACCACCATCTAGTCTAAAATAAAATGGACGCTGGTTTGATCAGAAAATCATTTTAGCCTAGCGATTTAACACATAGGCACAACATTTTGTGTGTTATTTTTTGAAATTTAAGTTTATGAATTTTACTATTGCCTTTTTAAGGACACGAAATAATATTTAAAATAAATAACTTCATATTTTTATATAAAATTGTATAACAAATTTCCTATAAAAATATCATGTTCAGTTTTGATACAAATGTCAAGCAGTGTAGTTTCCAAACGCAACATCTCAAAAAAAAACACTTAAAATCGTAATGGCGGATATCAATTTTTTTCAGTATTACGATGTGCTGGACCGCAATGAAGATAGTTGACTAACTCCAAAAGCGTTAATAGAACAAGTTTCAAATTAATTGTTTTCTCGCTGGTAGAATTGAAAAAATGTATTTCACACATTGTTTTCTCGTGGCTTTAAAACACTCATTGTGCTCAGTAGTCTACATTAAAATCAATCGCCCGTGATTCAATTTTTGACTAATTCTTACAAAAATAACGCAAGCAAAGTTATTTTTCGCTACGAGTGCGGATTTCAAAACATGAACTAATGAAGTATGTAATCTAGAATTGAATCAAGAGCGTAGTGAATGACACAGTGAGTGATTTAAAGGCACGAGATATAAAAAAAATGCTCTCGTGTGAAACATGCAACTTTTCACCTCGACCAGCGAGAAAACAATTAGGACAAAGAAACATTTAACAAAGAATAGAGACGACTTCAAAACACTACAAATCATAAAATAAACATGTTCGCTTTTTACAATTATATATAAAGATCCATTTGTGGTAAATAGTTAATGTGATATGGAAAGATGTTATTTCTTTTTACTACACTATATTTATGTTTATTAAACTTTACTTAATCCAATCTTTGAAATGATTCCCATTGTCTGAACTAGTCGGTGGCCAATCGTATAATTCGCCAAATCATTATAATCCTAACCTAACCTATATCATGATTTGACGAATTATACAGGCTGATTTTTAAATGGTATAGTAGGCCGAAATGGCATTGATGTATACCTTATACAGATCATGAAAAATCAATTTTAGAGTTTATATAATAAATCATAATAATAATTAATATCCTGGGACATTCTTCACACACGGTTAAGAGTGGAAAACAATATTACAATATTTCTATACAAACGAAAGATATCAATCAATCAATCAATAAATTAGTTCATCGTTATATATACACTGCAATGTGAGTCTAACTGAGTATCAATTAAATTACTCGAGCGAGTATAATATAGCTATTTTGCCCTGTTAGTACTATTCTGATTGCGAGTAAAGGCTTTTACTAGAGATTTTCGATAAACTTGTAAATATTGTCATCGTAATGGTAGTGCACAGGCACCTGAAATTATGTAGGATTACTGCTAAAATGATTAAAATTCGGGCTAAAATACCATTTTAAAACCATCCTGTATACATATAATAAGCTTGTAGAAAATTCGTCTGTAATTGCAAACTTTTTGAGAAAAAAAAGGAAGGAACTAATTGAGCTACACTGAAGACGAATTACTATTTGTAGTGTTGTTGTTTATCTGTATGTTTGTATGCATTAGTTTGAGTTTAAAATATTTATTTCTTTCAATAATTTTGAAATATCACAGTTATGTAGGTAGTAACAATATTGACAGTTGTCAGTCATAATGTCTTATTGAGCAGTCGCGACCCAACTTATGCAAAAAACAAAATTCATCTTCGAGCTTCAAACTGGCGTGCTCTCACCTTTGATTCTAAAAACGTACTGAAAATGTTTGATACACGCATTCGAAATAATTCAAATCAATTTCAAATAAATACGGTGACGTTCCACCATACAAATTACTATGAAAAATGGCGGACGAATTTCATGAATATTTAAACGTAGATTATTGTTATGGTGTTAGTTTGTAAAAAAAACTGAGACGGTGAAGGTGGGTTTCATACTTTTAAGTTTTATTTTATACAAAAAGATTAATAATAAATCCATTCGAAATAATGTAAATTTGGAAAACCTAAAAGGTCAATTTTAGGTTTTGAGATAATTTATTATGTTTTTTTTCTGGAAATGAGAAAATATTTCAAAAATATGGCTAGGTGAAGTTGTTGATATACCTGTTTAGATTTTAAAATGTCTTTGAGATGTTATTAAATGTTGGTTTTTTGCCGTTATTTTTGGGAAACCGTAACACATGTTTTAGCGTTTTTCAGGGAATGGGGTCTTAATTAAAACTACAGATTCATTACATAGTGTTTCAATCGTTTTTATTAATAATGTTAATTTAATCTTCACATAATGTAGTCTTTACAAAATGAAGTCGCTTCCGCTGTCTGTTTGCTTCGATCTTATAAACTACTCGAAGGATTTTAATGCAGTTTTCAGCAATAGATAGAGTGATTCAAGAGGAAGGTTTATATGTAATGAAATGAAATATTATTTCTTCAAATAGACCTTCACAGGCACTTATGAATAGTCAGACTCTAATGCACGGTTCGGAAGGTAGCTTTTGCTGAAAAGAGCCGGCAATAAACTCAGCAATTACTCTTTTCAAAATAAACTTCATAATTTAGGTACATAAAATATATTCTGCAAAAGCGAGCGCTACACCCAAGCCTTTTTGTCATTTAAATATTCGTTAATATTGTAATAAGCCCTTTTTTACTAAAACGGTCTTAATATGTAACTTAAATTTATGTGAAGGCAAATTTAAAAGTGAAAGAGGTATCATATTATAAAAGCACACCTAAAAACGAACCATGCACTTTTTGGAGTCTATAAGCAGAATTTACAAGTTTATGCTTATTTCTAGTATTGATACACACTAGTGTACACAGACCTAAAAACGAACCATGCACTTTTTGGAGTCTATAAGCAGAATTTACAAGTTTATGCTTATTTCTAGTATTGATACAATGCACGTCGCTTTTTTTTACAAAAAGACCAATATTTTTATGAACAAATAATATGTTTGCATAAACATACTGTGACGCTACAGTGAGGATACCGATTTGTTTAAATTTATCTCTTAGGGAAGCCCGAGAATTCAAATTGTAAATAGCTCGCACTGCTCTTTTCTGTAAAATAAAAATAGTTTCTATGTCAGCTGCCTTACCCCACAGTAAAATACCATAAGACATAATACTATGAAAATAGCTAAAATAAACTAATCGAGCTGTATCTACATCTGTTAGCTGCCTAATTTTCCGAACTGCATAAGCAGCTGAACTGAGCTTCCCCGCGAGACATGATATATGGGTGCCCTATTGAAGTTTTGAGTCTAAAGTAATCCCTAAGAATATTGTTGACTTAACAAGACCTAGAGACTCATTATTTATCATTAAGTTACAGTCAACTTTTTTTTACATTGGGTAGTGCAAATTTAATACATTTAGTTTTCTTAGCATTTAAAACTAGATTATTTACAGTAAACCAGTTTAACACCTGGGCTAATGCACCATTTACATCGTCAAAATTAGATTTCTGTCTATCAACGCTAAAAATCAGTGAGGTATCATCAGCAAACAGTACAATTCCACAGGTATTTTTAACATAAAAAGGAAGGTCATTTATATAAATTAAAAATAGGAAAGGACCTAAAATAGATCCTTGCGGCACACCCATATGCACAGGAGAACCAGATGATTTAAATCTATTAACATCAACACTTTGAGTTCTATTCCCAAGATAGGATATCATCAGATCAAGTGCTGCACCCTTAACTCCATAATAATCCAGTTTACGTATGAGCGTCCGGTGATCGACGCAATCAAAAGCTTTAGATAAATCACAGAAGACTCCAATAACATTCTGTAACTTTTCCCAAGCGCTAAAAATATTTCTCAAAAGTGCTACCCCGGCATCAATGGTTGAACGACCTTTTGTAAACCCATACTGCTCATGTATAAAACATACATATGTATAGTACAAAAAAGCCGAGACATGCCAAGCTGGGGCTGGTTGCTAGTATACGTATAAAACCCGGTATCGGCATTATCGCTACCAAATCTACCTATCAACATTCGTGTCCAATCTACTTGTCTATGTAATCTATGACCGGTTATGCTATGATTGATAGATTCAGCCATGTTTCATCCTTCATCCGTTTTGATAGTCTTGCGAAACATGTATCTAGTATTTTTTAATAAAGAATCTTTGTGTAGACTATTTTTGGTATAGTTTTCATTTTGACAGTTTTCTATAAATCAAATAAACGTATTTGTATTACAAAAAAAAATACGAATGAATAGCTATTTTCAGTGCTTGAATGAAAAGTACCTGTAGCATTTTTTTTCAAAAATTTAATGAATGTAAAATTATCGGTTTTAGTTTTTTTATGTAAGAAGGTTGACAAGCAGGCAGGCGGTCCACCTGATGGTAATTGGTTACCGTCGCCTTTTGCATTTGCAATACTAGAGACAACTACAATGCTAAGAAGGCGTCTTGGCTCTCAAGTGCAATTGCCGGAACACACCGGTAGGTGCTGGCGACAGATTTGCAGCTTGACAACATTATTAACAGTTTGGGGGCCCGCATCTCATTTCAGACATTAAAATATCGTTTACCACTTTATCGTGCCTATACAAAACATGCAAAATCCCTATGGAAATAAAAATTCTCAATAGATCTACTCACACAATTCTCGGAGCAACGAAATTCAGTATTAGATATTGATAGAGAATTTATAAATATACGAAATATCCTCGAAAGGGCGGATTGCTTATAATATGAATACCTGCAGGATTCCAGGAGATACGACGACGGGGTCTAAGTTATGAAATGTCAAAGCCATTTAATATGTGATGGAAATGCAAGGACTATCCTATACAACCCGTAGCATCTCCTTGCTTGACACTAGATAGGCGGACCAATTTTTAACCCCCGACGTAAAATCGACGGGGCTCCTGAATGGATGGACCGATTTCTTTTTAGTTTTTTTTTTATTTGTAAGGCGTTTTATTCGAGAGTGCTCTTAGCTGTGTTCCCAAGATAATGCTATAAAATAACTTTTTTTTCTATTAAAGTACACTTTGGACCTATCAATAGTATAATCAATCAGTATCAATTCAATTTGACGATGACAATGTCACAAATTTTTGACTTGAACACTAGAGGTAAGAATTTTTGGGAGTTGGCAACACGGATTTGATTAGGTATATGATTTTTGTCTGTTTATTTTATTGTTTTTGCCTACATATATAATTTTGACCAAATTTTTTTTTTTTTTAAATGTTGTCAGAAAAATACTATAGATTTTTCTATTTTTTTAAATTACATTATTTATATGAGTTTAGATAAAGTACTGTATGATACTGCACATAATTAGGTATTAAAAACTCGTGTGATACTATTAAGAACCTCGCCTACGGCTCGGTACTTTAACTCACACTCGTATTTAATAACCCCTATTATACAACAGTATCATAAACTACTATAATTATATTACTTGTCAAACTACACTACCGGAGTAGCAATAGTAAATAGTAATTTTTTAAGTATGAAATAGTTCAACCAAACACATCCAATTAAAATAAATGGCGAAAAATAAACAAAATTAAATAAATGCTTAGCATAATTATGAGCTGCAAAACTACAAACCGCTCGTACCAATTTGTACGTTGCATAATGTGGCGTAATACAACGCGTGTACGCTGATTTATCGCTCAGCAGTCAGCAGTGTGACAGGGTGAAATTTATCGGACAGTACTCTCTACCGCTAAACTTTTCATTATATCCATTATTTGCAGATTGATTTAATGAAAAGGGTGATTTAACTACTTTTTTTACCCTAGGTGAGATAGGTACCTACATCATTTCTTGTAGATTTTTTGACGCTGAATTTAAATCCGGCCATTGAATTGATCTAGGGCATTACGGATTTTGAGATAACATCAATCTCAAAGAGGTTTTGGAGATATTTGATTGAAGTATTTTTTTTTATACTACTAAGGTAGCAAGCAAGCATACGGCCCACCTGATGGTAAGTGGTTACCGTCGCCTATCGCCATTTGCAATACCAGAGATATTGCCAATGTGTTGCTGACCTGTTACAATGCCGAGAAAGCAAACTGGCTCTCAAGTGCAATTGCCGGAACACACCGGTAGGTGCTTGGCGACAAATTTTCAACTTGAGGGTGGTAGCCATCCAGGCGGGTACTACAAAGTACCCTACCACCGTGCTATGGTTTCCTCACGATGTTTTCCTTCACCGAAAGCTCAAGCTCATTGTAGGATTCGAACCCATGACCTTCGTCGCGGCATCCGACGTCACTACCACTGAGCTATCATCGCCTTATTTTTGAGATTTTACTAGGTACATCAAATTTTTATAGTAATTTTTTAACTAAAGCATCCTTTAGTACTACTGTTTCTCTTTCAAACCCATTTTCGTTTATTCCGCTACGAATTATTTTATTTATGTAGTAAATTTAACCGTATGCGGACGTTCTGAGAATGCGTTTTTGTAAATGACCAGATGTGTCAAATGGATACTAGGTACTGGTCATTTTTATATACAAAGAATACTGGGTTATTAAGGGTTAAGAATGTTTTGCGAGTCAACATTCCAATCAGCTGTAACACATTTTAAATTTAATTTAGTGTCTTTACGTATCATAGCCTACTGATGGCTTACCAATTTTGATGTTTATAATCATTAACTTAAGCAATTAAATTGAATTAAATTTAAAACGCTTTAATTACATTTTGATTTAATTTAATGCATCATGAGCATATTGTGTCAAAATATGTAAAATAATAATAATTATTATTTCAGATTCAAAATTCAATTACATTTAAGGTTCGTTACGTCAATAAAGCTCGTGCCAGAACTACAGAGTTTCAACGATATAAATAACAACAAAACTATTGAATATATTGCTCGTAAAAAAAGGATAAAACCCCCAACAATTACCGCAGTGTGTGTAATTTACGACTAACGAAACACTTACGAAGACCTCTTAAGATAAGAGCCTCTAAGAGACCACTAAAAGCGAGAATCTCCTAAGAATCTTTCTTGCTTGGAAATCGGTAGAGTTGCTTCATTTTAGACAAACTACGAAATTAATTTAATCAAAAACCTATACGATAGAAAACATCATTATTAGTACTCTTACAGTCTTAAATAATATCCATTACAAATTTTCCAAAGATATTTGTCAATTTGAGTCTGGTTGTAATTCTCGATATAAGTATGTATTAACAAAAAAAAGTATTATATGTAGTATATAGTTATCTGGTTTCTATAGTTCAAGCTCTGCTTAGTCTGGGATCAGTTAACCATATTTGAAGAATGTCCCAGGATATTTATTTTACTTTATTTTTTATGAAAAACATTTCCACAAAAAACTTTTAGAACTAAGGCTCTTCTAGATGTAAATTCAACAAGTAAATTGCATCTAGCAATATTTTTCCAGGCCTTTTTACATCCCGATCTATTGGAGACTAACAGAAATGTCAAAAAGGTTTTGTTGTTTACCACTTTCGGCCACATCATCACTAATGTGGTGATGTGGCCCCGAACACAGGCCCCATATACAGTAAAGTTTTTTTTACTATGTACCTATAGGTCTGTGTTTGACCACAATCTCACCGTGGTCAGTGATGATGTGGCCGATGGTGGTAAGCAAACAAAGCCTAGAAGAGAACTGACTCTCAAGTGCAGCTGTCGGAACACGGATTTCGATTTCGAGGCGGGTACTACAAATTACCCTAACACCGTGCTATGGTTTCCTCACAGTATTTTCCTTCACCGAAAGCTCAAGCTCATTGTAGTATTCGAACCCGCGACCTTCGTCTCGGCATTCGACGTCACTACCACTGAGCTATCATCGCCTTAAAATATAAAAAAATATCATGAAATTTATTCTAGACATTCCCTAGAGCAATTTTACAATGGCCCATCTTGATTAAGGTCCTTAGTTAGGAACTTGAAGTGATTTATCAATGTAAAACAAGGATATGGTAGAGATGGCATTATGTTTGCGGGAAATTAATAAGATCTCATTTATACGTACGCAGACAAAGACGTACTTACCTACTACTTTTCGAATTCTACATAATATAATATAGCTGAAGAATTTCGTTGTTTGAACACGCTTATCTTTGGAACAACCAATTGGCTTTGAAAAAAAAAACATTGATAGGAGGCTACGTTATCCCGGAGTGAGTGCTATAGGCTACTTTTTATCCCAGGAACACGAGTGAAACCGCGGGGGACAGATAGTCACTACATAGTATAAAACAAGTCGCTTCCCGTCTGTCTGTCCCTATGTATGCTTAGATCTTTAAAACCACGATAATGATGCGGTTTTTTTTAATAAATAGAGTGATTCAAGAGGAAGTTTTATATGTATAATACATACATACTATAGTACAGAAAAGCTGAGAAGCAACAACCATGCGAAGCTGGGGCGGGTCACTAGTAATATATATTATAAAATTAAATTTATTTATTTGCTAATCCCAAGAACTATTCATTTTGAGAACCCAATTATTAAGGAAGGTTATAGACTATCAACCATCACGATAGAATAATCCTTAGGATCGACTCCGCAAAAAAATTGTTAATATTAAAAACGAGAAAATTAAATATAAGTAGGTACGTATTATTACTTAATTTGTGAACATTATAACATTTAAAGCCTTTGTTTGCTATTTGCTATTATTTTTTATACTTATATTCATATACAAAAATCAATTAAAACATACATTAAGGGTATACCTTCGGTTGGAGCGCGAAATTCAAATTTTATCAAGTTTTTGCTAATTGCAGCTCAGTTATAAGTCGTAAGTTATCAACATGTTATTTGCGAGAAGAATGGTAGTATATTTACTGATTAATAATAAAAGAAATCATCAACATATTCCTCCAAGGTATATTACTGACATATACGACTATTTCATGAAAATTTTTCTGATGAAATTCCTACGCCAATAAACCATAAAAAAACATGTATGTAATGCAACATAAAGTAAACATGCTGCAAATGCAAAAATACTGCAAAGATCTACATACTGCCACTCTAACGCGTAGGTTCATTAAACTGTATTCCAAAGTTGAATATGAATATATAAAAAGCTTTCCCGTTTAATTTGAAGCTTTAACGTCAAAGCGTTGCAAACGATTTCTGTTATGTAAACGGCTAAGCGATAAAAAAATAAAAAGTTTTCACGCTGATAGTTTGTTTGGTAAATATTGAAATAGTAACTGAAAATGAATGTAGAATTTAGAAATAAGGTTACTGAACGTGATTAAGTGAAAAGATACGGTACAAAATGGATGGACGGATTACACATAAGTCAAGGCAAGCCGGAACATTTCGTCTCCATCATTAGAGCAGCTCAAAGATCTGCTGATTATGGGACCTGTGACTATACCCTTTCAAACAAAAAAAATTTTTACAAATCGGTCCAGGTCTCTTAGCACATCTTAAAGTAATCGGGGAATTGTAAACCTCCTCCTTTTTGAAGTCGTTTAAAAAGAAAAAAGTAAAGTTTTAAAGGATTTTGAATGATAGTTATTTTTTATTAGTGAGTACCTACTCCTAGAAATTGTTGCTTGAAGATTAAAAATGTTATCTTACTCCGAGTTCTTTATTATTGTGGGTCGTGATTCCCCCAAGGAATTAGCTGTTCTGTAACAATATTGCGGCATCAAGTGCAAGTGTCTCATGGAGTTAGGTCTTTAGAGAAGAGCTGATTTGTCCGACCATGTTGTAAGACAGGGGTAGGCAACAGGCGGAACGTAGTCCGAATCCGAACCGCGGAAGGTTAGATCTCGGACCGCCAAATATTGTTAACCAGTCGTGTGCTCGTAGGTATTTATGTTTTACGGTAATGCTCGTCGATTTCCGTCAACACTATCTATACTCCTATATGCTAATATTATAAAGAGGAAAGATTTGATTGTTTGTTTGTTTGCATTGAATAGGCTCCGAAACGACTGAACCGATTTGAAAAATTCTTTCACTAATAGGAAGCTACATTATTCCCGAAGATTATAGGCTACTTTTTATCCCGGGAATGCGAGTAAAACCGCGCGGAACAGCTAATATACAGCATATTAATTTAAATATCTCATCTATATCTATACTTATAATAAATCTGTAGAGAGGTCAATTCTGTACATGAAATATATTTTCAAAATAACTATCAGGGGGTGATTAGTGACATACTGATGCCAAAAATGCAATCAGTAAAAATTTTGTCTGTCTGTCTGTCTGTCTGTCTGTCTGTGTGTTCCTTATAGAAACCAAAACTACTCGACGGATTTTAACGAAACTTGGTACAATTATTCTTCATACTCCTGGGCAGGTTAAAGTATACTTTTCATCACGCTACAATTAATAGGAGCAGAGTAGTGAATGGAAATGTTGGGAAAACGGGAGAAGTTACTCCATTTTTTAAGCTTCCGTCGCGTGTGCAGCCTTAATGGTTAAAGTTACATAGAAATCATGTATGACGGAAATATTTTACATAAAATTTTCTAAAAAATATCTCGCAACAGCATATGTCTATCTTTTATGGTTGACTCACAATAACACGTGTAACTCCTGATAGCTTAGCAATTCGGAGCATTCTGATTATATTTGTTTACTCTTACGTTTATAATACTCTCACTCATCCCTAATTTTAAAGACATTTTGATGTTTTATTTTTACTGAGTAACACCTGTTTATAAAATTATTACCTTTGACCTCTCCCGGATCTTGTGCCCCAGTTAACCTTTGGAATCTTATGAATACAGAAGACTTGCGTCTTATCGAATTACTGTTCAAATTCAGCCAATATTCCGAAGCTGACGAGCGTGAAGTGGAATGATGGATTAATCCTTAATTGAGATGACAACACCAACTGTTCTCAAGTTTCTTTAGTTGGTGTCGTAGATATCTAAATAATGGCATAGAAGTGGTATTATTTACTCTCGCTGTCGCGTGTGCACGCTGACGCGGACAATCTGTCTATTGATTCTATGTAATGTCTTTTGATTTTTAAGAAACTGAACAAAAATGAGCTCTATCTCGTTATAATTATAGTATATCCATAATTTTTTTTTATATACTACTAAGGTAGCAAGCAAGCATACGGCCCACCTGATGGTAAGTGGTTACCGTCGCCTATCGCTATTTGCAATACCAGAGATATTGCCAATGTGTTGCTGACCTGTTACTCGGTATTGTTATACCGAGAAGGCAAACTGGCTCTCAAGTACAATTGCCGGAACACACCGGTAGGTGCTTGGCGACAAATTTTCAACTTGAGGGTGGTAGCCAGCCAGACGGGTACTACAAAGTACCCTACCACCGTGCTATGGTTTCCTCATGATGTTTTCCTTCACCGAAAGCTCAAGCTCATTGTAGGATTCGAACCCACGGCCTTCGTTGCGGCATCCGACGTCACTACCACTGAGCTATCATCGCCTTAAAATAAAAATAAATTAAAATATATAAAAAATATAGATTAATTAATGTTATAAAAAGTAATAATCTCTAATATTCCTAACTAAAGGTTTTTGTTCTTTATTGCTACATAATTTTAGTTGACTAATGGCAAGTTCAAAAATATGTATAAATTTTGACTCTTCATAAATTTTGAAAAAAAAAAACTTCATGTAATATTTTAACGCTGATAAAGCTGATAATAATTAAATAGAGACGGTTCAATTATATAAAAAATACTACTTTAAGACAGCTCTAAACATTCATTCAATTTCTATGGTCGATATAATTCCGGGAACCAATCAGGTCGCTTCACGAACAGTCGTTAGATACCCTACAAAAATATAATTTGTCAAATTTTAAGCGCTTAGGCGTAACTGTCAGATTCGTGTGATTTGTATACTGTATGGATGGATAGATTTATTTGTGTTCAAATTGTTTTGTAAATGCCTACCGGGCATTTTTAATGTCAAGGTTGACAAGCAGGCAGGCGGTCCACCTGATGGTAAGTGGTTACTGTCGCCTATCATTAGCAATACCAGAGGTTTTTTTTTTTATATGTCAGAAAGTTGACAAGCAGGCAGGCGGTCCACCTGATGGTAAGTGGTTACCGTCGCCTATCGCCATTTGCAATACCAGAGGTATTGCCAATGTGTTGCCGACCTGTTACAATGCCGAGAAGGCAATTACTGGCTCTCAAGTGCAATTGCCGGAACACACCGGTAGGTGCTTAGTGACAGATTTTCAACTTGAGGGTGGTAGCCAGCCAGACGGGTAATACAAAGTGCCCTACCACCGTACTATGTTTTCCTTCACCGAAAGCTCAAGCTCATTGTAGGATTCGAACCCATAACCTTCATCGCGGCATCTGACGTTACTACTAAAGAGCTTTCATCGCCTTCATTTATTTATTAATAATATATTAGAAGATGTATTTACTAAAAATATTTGAATATAAAAATATTATGAAAGCTGTCGTGTGTGTGAAGCCTGCCAACTGCCTGATTGTGGAAAAAGTAATACATGTAGAGGAAACGCCAAATTTGGTCGACATGGCCGTACAAACTTTACCATGTATGAGGGAGCTTATAAAACTTATGGGTATCAAATTTGGAACGAGAAAACTTCGCGCCAAAATAGGTTATAAAAAAGCGTGGACAAAAGCAAACTTTCTACACCATTGGTTAGAAAAACATTAGAAAGTTTTTTGTACAAAACTAACCATGAAGTTATATTACGTTGGAAACCTTATATTTGAATGTTGGTATAGAAGACCACCAGAAGACCACCTTTAATTTGTAAAATTGCCGTTAATTACAATCATCAAAACATTTATCAGGTCACTTACAATTCCGACCTTAAGGGTAAACGTTCGGTTGGAGCGCAAAATTCAAAATTTATCACGTTTTTTGCAAATTGCAGCGCAGTTATAGGTCGTATGTTATCAAGATTTTATTTGCGAGAAGAATGGAAGTATATTTACTGATTAATAACAAAAGAAATCATCAACATATTCCTCCAAGGTATATGACTGACATATACGACTATTTCATGAAAATGTTACTAAAAACGTGATAAAATTTGAATTTCGCGCTCCAACCGACGCCTCCACCTTAAAAAGTTTTCGTTCATCCCCTCTGTCACTATTGTTATCTGTTCATTTCAGCGAACATCAGCGCCACCCTTCTGTTCACAGATAAATTGGTGGCAATTTACGTGTGGTGTGCAAAGCATATTTTAACGACTGAGGTATATTACTACGTATAGAGAAGCTATCCTAAGCAAAGGTTATTTTTTTTTTTTTATGTCAGAAAGTTGACAAGCAGGCAGGCGGTCCACCTGATGGTAAGTGGTTACTGTCGCCTATCATTTGCAATACCAAAGGTATTTGCTAATATGTTGCGAACCTCTTACATTGCCAACTAGGTCTTAAGTGCAATTGCCGGAACACACCGGTAGGTGCTTGGCGACAGATTTTCAACTAGAGGGTGGTAGCCAGCCAGACGGGTACTACAAAGTACCCTACCACCGTGCTATGGTTTCCTCACGATGTTATGCTCCATTTTATTAATATTCATTGCAGCGCTGAAACTATTAGTCGTCTAAATAAACAGTTTAAACACGTACCGCTAGGATGCTTTTAAGGTTTGGTTTTTTCGCGATCAAAAAGTCGTAAGCGCCGCTATTTTCATAGCACTTACGCGTTACGTGTATAAGGAACTAAGGGCCAGTTGCTCGTACATTTTAATTAAAGTTATATATAGTTAAAGTTAACTTAACTTTTACCGTGCTTTGACCATAGAGTCACTTTGACGATGACCGATCTTCCTCGGTTGGTTATGGTTATGGTTAAAATTTTAGTTAAAGTGACATGAGCAACCTAGTTTGCTTTCTTTCGGTAGTTAAAATTAACTATAACTGTAACCTAACTATAACCTTACTATGACCGCGCTTTATGCAAACGACCCTAAGTGAAGTGTGGCTGGATGGCTGCACTTGAACGTAACATACTGGGTATATGTGGCGTCTTCTCTATACGTAGTATTTAACTCAGTGATTTTCACACCCTTTCATATAGATGTACAGAGACTACACATGAAATAAGGTTAGACTACATCCGATGCCAGCTTTGACAAAACAGGGGTTGGTATTTTGTTTGGTTTTGTACGTAGTTCCTATTAAGGCGATGCTATACGTGAAATGATGATTCTAAAATGCGTTTTTCTCTGTATTCTTTGTTCCAAGAGATCTTGGGATTTTTCATTAATGACGTCAGAAAAAAATCGTAAATATGCCCCTTTTTAAAACTAGGAATGCATTCTTCTCTTATATAACTTCTTCCATCCAAATAACTTAAAAAAAATTAACATACATTCTAAAATCCATTAGAAAGGTTTTCTTACTTTTTTTAAAAGTGCTTAGTTTCTTTTTAAATAACATAAAACCATATTTTTTACTAAAATTACGTTTCTCCCGTCTCGCTTGTCACCGCCAGTTTATTAAGGAACGGAAACATACACAGATAGCCTCTGTTAATTAAGGCGATGTCAATTTTATGCTTTTAGAGTGTGGTGAAGGAAGGCAAGTCGTAAGGTAAGGTTTTACAACTAACCTAGTTCTATTTATTTACTCGTTTACTAATTTAGGACTTACTTGGCATTTTTTAAGATAGTTATTAAAACTGAGAAAAAAAAATACTTTTTTTGAAAAAAAAAATACTTTTTTTGAAAAAAAAAACGATTCTACATATTTAAAGTTAATTGGGCAAAAATAATTTCCAAATTTATGGTTTCAGTTTTCGTTACAATATGAATCACATATTGTTTACACTGTTTTTTAAGGAGTAATTTTCTAAAAAACGCAAATATTTTTTATTGTTAAGATTACAAGAAGATATAAATATACAGAACCTAAATCTAATTATTTACAAGAAATATAAAAATAAATTATAATAATGACTTACTTCAGTTTGTTTTGACTGTATTAAAAAAATAAGGCTTTCCAAATATATTACTTCCCCTTAATTCGTGTAACAGCGTGTGAACAATGCGGGTCACACTAAAAGTAGAACAGAATTATTTAAATGGTATCCACACCTTTTTCAAAACGACTTTGTCTATTGTTTTGTAAAAAAAAGACGACCACGGATACCCTCTAAATATTTATTTATGAATAAAACAAAAAGTTTCAAGTTCTAGCTAGATAAAGAGTTTCTTCTGGCATCGCGGCGACGATATCCGAGAAATGATGATTCTAGATTAATTATTTTCTCGGCATTCTTTATTGTAAGAGAATTTGTAAAAAATATATGTTATATGTGACGAGGAATATTTTTTTTTAATTAGTGTTAATCATTAGTAACGTCAGAAATCCGTGAACATCCCCTTTTTAAAACTAAGAATAATTTTTTCTCAAATTCAAATTCAAATTCATTTATTTGTCTGAAACATGGTACAAAAATAGCTGACGTACAATAATAATGTTGCTTAACATGTTTCACCAATTAATGGTATACAAATTTTTTGTGATAAACAATATTATAATTTAATGCACTCGATCAATAATAAAAATAGTATTTGGTATTCATTCATTAACAAATTATTTCAAAACACAAACGATGAGCTATTCTAATCACAGCTACAAACATGCAATCAAATACTTTTAAATACTATAATGTCAATTCAATACTTTAATGTCAATTCAATACTATAATGTCAATTCAATACTTTAATGTCAAATCATTTTAAATTAAAAAATTCTTCCATACTATAAAAACAATTTTCTTTCAATTGTCTATCTCTTATTTAGTTCAATCTAAATAACTTGAAATTATGAACATACATTTTGAGATCTAATAAAAATGGAATAATTTTCTTACTTATATAAAAAAAGGCTGAGTTTTTTTAAATAACATTAAAACGTCTTTATTACTAAAAGTGCGCCTCTCCTGTCTCGCTTGTATTTGTTACTTTAGTAAGGGACGGATTCATTTGCATCATTAAGCTCGCTGAGTGACTTTAAATTTTTGGACCAGTCTACGTGTCAGTGAAATATCCGTTGTTTACTGATAAAGAACCATGAATGAATTTAAATAATTTCAAAGCAAAATTACTATTTTTTATCATTTGACATACGTCTCAGGCGATAATTATGAAATTCCTTTCAATAGGTATTTTAAATTGATGTAATAAAATAAACCGCAAAAATATCCGTTAAAAATTCTAAATGCAGCCCTCAAAAATTATTCAGCGTGATAAATTCAGTATAGGTTTCTATAATTATTATCTTTTAAAAGTAGTTGTTGTAGTATAACATTGATAATGACCCATTTGTACCACCAACTTCCCATTTACATAAATGTTTAAAAAAAAAATAAACAAAAGCTCCAAATAAATCCAATAGTCATTAATTTAACAGTGAGTGTTTCTAATGAACTCTCAGTGTCCATTTCGGGAATGATTGCGCGATTCGCGGTAATGTTGTTTAAGTTTAAAAATAAAGTTTTATCTTCCACAGTATGAAAATCTAATAATATATTTCTGTATCTATACTAATATATTATATGCTATGCCGATGAGTTTATGTTTGTTCGATTGTTTGAACGCACTAATCTCTGGAACTAGCAGTCGGATTCGGAAAATTCATTCACTAATAGCAAGCTACATTATTACCGAATGAAAATATACCCTAAAGTAATACCTACAGAGAATATTTTAGTGTACTTTTTCACACACGGATACCTGAGATCCTAAATATACAGAGCTTGTATTATGGAAACCAGATAATTGATAATACTACAATATAATACTACAATATAATACAAGAAACAAAGACAAAATTGTTACTCCTAGATTCAGGCTAGCGAAAGTCAATAAGTCTTTTCTCGGGAATTGCATTCGCTTTTATAATAAAATCCCATATGAAGTAACTAAGATGTCTTATAACAAATTCAAAGAGTATGTTAAACATAAGTTGATCGACAATGCCTACTATAAGGTGGCTTATTTCATAGAAGACAAGAATACATGGTTGTAGTAGCTTCTCTCTGCACTTGCAGCCCCCTCCACAAGTGATAATTGTATGAAGTTTACGTATATTTAAAACTGTAATTACATAAATAAAAAAAAAGATCCACAAAAAAAGAAGCCTTGCTGAGTTTCTTGCCGGAGTCTTCTCAGTTCAAGTGTATTCCGAACCGGTAGTAGAGTCTATTGTAAAAATGTAACTTTTGACATTCATAAGTGCCTTATTAGGGCCTAAACTGAATAAATGAGTTTTGATTTGATTTGATTTGAATACAACTATTTTTGTAATTACATATTTATATAGATAATTACACCAAGACTTAGATTTAGGAAAAAAAATAAGACATCACAGTAACGTCGGTGGAACTTGTAAAGCGGAAATAGTAAAATTAAACACAATACATACAACCTGACACTTATTGAAGTTACCTACTATTTTTACTTATGTAAACATTAGATTCCACTCCGCGGATATTACCGGTAATATTATTAAAAATATAGGTAAAGATGCTTGTTATCGTTAATATTTAATAACCAGCATTATAAAGGAGTTCCCAGTTTGTGTGCTTAATTTATTTAAGCTGATTACTCCGGAATTAATTAGGCCTATCCTATATTATTGTTATGATGTTGTATAAGTACCCTACCCAGATAATGTTTCTTTAATCATAATTATCTATCTATACTAATAATAAAGCTGAAGAGTTTGTTTGTTTGTTTGTTTGTTTGTTTGTTTGTTTGAACGCGCTAATCTCTGGATCTGCCAGTGGGATATGGAAAAACCTTTTTGCAATTGAAAGCCCATTTATTAAGGAAGGTTATAGGCTATAGAACATCACGCTACGACCCTCAGGAGCTGAGCAATGATAAAAAGAACGTTAAGCGGGAGCACGTATAGCATGGGTGAGCGATGCGACGCGGTTGTCAATGGATGACAGCGGTCGCCTAGGTAACAGTTTTTTGTTATTTTTAACTGTCATCAAGACGAGGTTATCAATTCGTCGGAATCTTTTTTATGTATGTTCCTCGATTACTCGAAGATGCCTGACCCGATTTGGAAACTATACATACAGGTGGTCACATGGTCACCAAGTCAGGGTCTGATGATGGGATCTTGAAGAAATCGAGGGAACTCTTCAAATTTTATAGGCACTAACAATGTTTTTCATATATTTTCTAAAACTATTCAGATATTTGCGTCTGGTAGTCGTCACATGTTGCTGAACTGATGATGGAAGGTACAACTCCTTAACGGGTAGGAGTTAGGGGATAAATCTCTAAATATTATAGGAACGATGATGGAAAGTACAACGCTAATATGCTTATCCTAGGTCAGTGACCTTGAGAGTCATTGATTACACATAAGAAACTAAAAAATGAAATACTTTTAACAAAAAAAAACCACAAAGGCACTAATAAGTATAAAATAACTATGTAAGAACTCTACTCTGATAGTTTTGAAGTCAACGAAATTAGCCATTGCTGTTGCATCATCAGATATTTATTGCTGCTACACTATTGACAGGTAGAAGGACGGCTCATTTCACTTCTAAACAGACTCTTACGGTATTTCTTGAAAAAGACAGCGTACGCTCTATACGTAAAAATGGACCATTGGGCAAGGTTTTACAAGATGCAAACCTAATAATATGGGATGAGTGCACATGACTCATAGAGCTCATCTAGAGGCTTTCGATAGAACTCTCAGAATTATAAAATGCACAAATAGCCATTGGTGGAATAACTTTGATGTTTTCTGGTGATTTCAGATAAACGTTGCCTGTTAGGGAAACTAGATCAGATATTATTAAATCTTGCTTATCTGTTGAATTATTGAAACTGTATACCAAAATGAGGAGTCACTTGGGTAGAGGAAGCACAGATTTCCCAATAAAGCTCCATTTAATCGGGGATGGGAAAGTACCTGAATCAGATAAAAAAAATAGCTATTGACAAATACGTTGGTGAAATTGTGACCAACACTGAAGACCTGATCTGTAGAGTATATCCGGATATAGCCAATATCGACCAAAAAAAACATTAATGGATGTGTGAGAGGGCAATTTAATTTAATTAGCTGCCAGAAATATAAGCGTTGACGCCATCAACGACAAAATAATGGCTAAACTACCAGCCGACAGCGTAGTTTTCGAATCGGACCAGTAACTCCGGAGATTCACGCGTTCAAACAAACAAACAAACTTTTCAGCTTTATTATTTAATGCTAAATAGCTTTCCACCCGCGATGCCACCCGCGATCAGTCAGTCAATTAACCAACTTCAAGCGGAGGTTATCAATTCGTTGAAATCTTTTTTTTGTATGTTCCCCGAATACTCGAACGCCTGGACCGATAAGGAAAATTATTTTTTGTTTGAAAGGATATACTTCACAAGTGGTCCCATGATCACCAAGTCAGGATCTGATGATAGGATCCTATACAAATCGAGGGAACTCTTCAAATTTTATAGGCACTTACAATGTTTTTCATAAACTTTTCAGCTTTAATATAGAATGCTAAATAGCTTTCCACCCGCGATATCACCCGCGATCAGTCAGTCAGTCAGTCAGTCAATTAACCAACTTCAAGTGGAGGTTATCAATTCGTCGGAATATTTTTTTTTTTGTATGTTCCCCGAATACTCGAACGCCTGGACCGATTTGGAAAAATATTTTTTGTTTGAAAGGGTATACTTCACAAGTTCTATGGATCTGATGATAGGATCCTGGACAAATCGAGGGAACTCTTTAAATTTTATAGGCACTTACAATGTTTTTCATCATACTTTCTAAAGCTATTCAGATATTTGCGTCTGGTAGTCATCATCTTATGTTGCTGAGCTGATGATGGAAGGTACAACTCCTTAATGGTTAGGAGTTAGGGGATAATTCTTTAAATGTTATAGGAACGATGATGGAAACTACAACGCTAATATGCTTATCCTAGGTCAGTGACCTTGAGAGTCATTGATTACACATAAGAAATTCAAAATTGAAAAATAAAAAACTTTTAACAAAAAATAGGACCGCCTTCAAAGGCACTAAAAAGCAGAAAATAACTATTTAGGAACTCTAATATGATAGTTTTGAAGTAAGCGAAATAAATCTGCGGTACCATGATATCGGTTCAAATTTTTGTTAAAAGTTTTATATATTTAGATTGGCTATTGGACGCTGATCAGTGTTATTATCACCATCGGCATCAGCGTAGGCATCAAAGTGACCATAAGAAAGATCTTGGGAAAAACGTAACCTTTTGATGGGTTGGTCTTCTGTACCAAATTTGGCATACTGGTTTCCATTTCGATATACTTCAAATACAAATGGGTATATTTGACCGGCTGCAACTAACTCGCAGAAATGTAGAGTGTTGTAACATCTAATTTATACTTTTCTTTTGTCCCATGATTGTTGCCAAGACGGTCATGAGACATAACAGCAAATTCATCCCAATTGTTCGTCATATGCATTGCATTGCACCAAGCTTTTATGTGAGTTCAAAAGCAGTATTGATATCAACTTCGATGCAAATCACCCCCAAAATAACTTTCTACCCTTTTTTAACCCCGATAGGCGATGAGTTTCAATAAAATACAAAACACGTCTTCCATCAATTATCTTAAAGAATGTTTATGCAAAATTTGAAGTAGATTGGACCAAGGAATCACGTTGTTCCATACAAACTTTGTCCCAGTTTTTCAACCCCTAAGGATTTCGGAAGATCCTTTCTTATAGGATGCCTACTTCATACGAAGAACACACCCTCTAAATTTCAGGTCTCTACGATCAGCGGTTTAGGCTATGCGTTGATCCGTCAGACAGTCATTCAGGACTATGCATGTTAAATAGATATTAGACCACCAAATTTATGTAATGGTACCAGACTTCAAGTAAAATTTCTAGATTTCTGTCATAGTAGCGATTGGTTTTGACTGAGCCAGCAGTTGGGCAAACAGTACTGATACCTCGCATTCCGATGATACCCACAGATTTACCATATAGATTTAAACGAATAGGTACAATTTCCTGTGAAATTACCTACCTATCGTCTGAAGTAAATATAAATAAAGCACAAGGACAAACTTTTAAGCATGTTGGAATATATTTAAGAGAAAACTGTTTTTCCCATGGACAATTATTATGTTGCCTTATCTAGATCAGGTTGCATAGGCTACTTTTTATTTGGAAACGCGGGTGGAACCGCGGGGGACAGCTAGTTAATAATATTTATATAAGGTTTTCATTTGGATGATTTTTATCATTTTGTCTTAACTGGCTGTAAGAAATTTAAAGGTAAAGTTTAAAATTATTTTGTTGATTTAGTGTTAATAAAAAAAAATTACTAACGAAAAAAAAATTAAAATGTACATACAGATTTGTTTTCATTATTTAAAAGTACTTTTTATGGATAATTTGCGTGATTCATTTATTCTAAGAACTAAAAATAAAAGATTTTTAAAATACAATTCCTTAATATGGGAACCCTGCCGTTGATCGGCAGCAGCGGGTGCTTCGAGTTATTTTTATATTTTGTATATTTTTTTAAATTACAAAATTCCTTATCATAACGATTTTCATAATCAAAAAGTATATTATGCCACTTCGAAAAAAATCGACAATAAAATAAAAAAATAAAAATAAAATATCAACTAAGACGTCCATAATGCAAATAACGTCTAGAGATAGAATTAAATGTCGGTAAAGATTGACGACATTTCAAGTTCCTTTCTCACCTACACATAGTATAGGATCCCTGTGATAGATTAGGTTTAAATCTATTCCCAATCACAGCTGACTGATTAGGGTATACTTGACTCGAATATCTAATGGGTAATCAATTATTTGTTGTTATATTAGATTTGAAGGTATCCCTTAGGGTATTTGTTACGTAAATCTAATAAAATAAATTTATTTCTATGAACTAAAATTGTTTTTCTGTCAATCTCGCATTACATTTGATTTAGCGATGCAGCCACTTAAGTAATGTGATAATATTTTTAATTATTAGGTTTCCGTACATACAAAAGAAAAAATTGGTAAAATTACATTTGTAGTTGGAGATTCTCAATTAGAGATTGTCCGAAATCTTCGTTGCGCGAGTCAGACTCGAAATTGTCCTATTTTTTTATATGTTACTAGCTTTTCGTCACGGTTTCATCAATGATCCCCTATTTTACTCCCTTAGGAAAAAGTAACCTATATGTTATTCCAGGGTGTGATCTATCTATGTGCCATGTTTCGTCTAAATCCATTCAGTAGTTTTCACGTGAAAGAGTAACAAAAATCCTCACAAACTTTATTATTACTACTAGCTTAGCTTCCAATCCGCATTACCGAGAGACAAAAAGTAGTATATGTGTTAATCCAGGGTGTCGGCCGCCTCTATACCAAATTTCATCAACGTTGGTCCAGCCGTTTGAGCGTGAAGTAGTAACAAACATACTTCCGTATTTATAATATTAGTAGGAATAGAATAGAATAGAATAGAATAGAATAGAATAGAATAGAATAGAATAGAATAGAATAGAATAGAATAGAATAGAATAGAATAGAATAGAATAGAATAGAATAGAATAGAATAGAATAGAATAGAATAGAATAGAATAGAATAGAATAGAATAGAATAGAATAGAATAGAATAGAATAGAATAGAATAGAATAGAATAGAATAGAATAGAATAGAATAGAATAGAATAGAATAGAATAGAATAGAATAGAATAGAATAGAATAGAATAGAATAGAATAGAATAGAATAGAATAGAATAGAATAGAATAGAATAGAATAGAATAGAATAGAATAGAATAGAATAGAATAGAATAGAATAGAATAGAATAGAATAGAATAGAATAGAATAGAATAGAATAGAATAGAATAGAATAGAATAGAATAGAATAGAATAGAATAGAATAGAATAGAATAGAATAGAATAGAATAGAATAGAATAGAATAGAATAGAATAGAATAGAATAGAATAGAATAGAATAGAAATTTATTGACAGCAAATAATAAACAAAGTGTCGAGAAATATACATATAGAATTCACTAAACATAACATTAATAAATAACAAAAATCAACAATTCAAACTAAATATAACAATACTATATAGGAAGTAGGATAATCATTGTATCCTATTTTTGTAGGATAAAATGAAAACTTATAGGAACTTATCATCCTTTCAAAAGTAATTGTAATCACAATCTAACTAAAGTACCTAAACATAATCTAACCCTTCCAAGCTTATCAATAAATCATAAACAGACAGAATAATCCCAACTTTGACAGATGTTGATGTGGATATGCGTTTAATCCTCTCAACGAGTGAACCCTGGTCAACCTAATGTACATGGATTATCTTCAAAGGAATTTTGTAATAATCCGGAATTAATTATTAATGGTCGTTAAATTGTATGGTATGCCATTGGTTGTGGACGTTTTATTCTAAGACTAGCTATCTCTCGCGGTTTTAGCCGCGTTACCTGTATAAGGATTAGCCTTTATGTTATTTAAGTGTATGATCTATTTTAAGGGGGAGGCTTCGGTTGGAGCGCGAAATTCAAATTTTATCACGTTTTGTGTAAATTGCAGCTCAGTTATAGGTCGTAAGTTATCAACATGTTATTTGCGAGAAGAATGGTAGTATATTTACTGATTAATAACAAAAGAAATCATCAACATATTCCTCCAAGGTATATTAGTAACATTTTCATGAAATAGTCGTATATGTCAGTAATATACCTTGGAGGAATATGTTGATGATTTATGCTGCGATTGCTGCAATTTGCAAAAAACGTGATAAAATTTGAATTTCGCGCTCCAACCTAAGTGCAAAGTTTCATTAAAGTTCGTTCAGAAGTTTTTGGGCGAAATTAACAAACACCCTTAAATCCTAATAATTTTTCTTAGGGATAAATAACTAAATATTATACATATTCAAAGGAATAACAAGTATAACTATGTCACGTACTTAGGACGTACATACGTTCCTCCATTAGAGCCTCCTATAATAACCCACCATAGTACCCAGTCAATATGGTCGAAAGTCGTATTTTATGGTTTGCGCGTAAGATGACGCAAGTAGAAGAGTAGAAGAAAGCCATGACTTTACTGATAAATAATTGGCGTAATGGATATCCAAATTGGGAAGCTACGTAATATCTTCTCGTCCCAAATACCGCAGTGTCTTAAGTCGAAAGTCTTCGACCAGTGTGTGTTGCCAGTGATGACTTACGGAGCAGAGACGTGGTCGCTTACGATGGGCCTCATAAGAAGGCTCAGGGTTACCCAAAGAGCGATGGAGAGGGCTATGCTCGGAGTTTCCCTGCGAGATCGAATCAGAAATGATGAGATCCGCAGGCGAACCAAAATAACCGACATAGCCCGAAGAATTGCCAAACTGAAGTGGGAGTGGGCGGGGCACATCGCTCGTAGAACCGACGGCGGCTGGGGCAGAAGGGTTCTCGAGTGGCGACCACGAACCGAAAGGCGCAGTGTGGGCAGGCCCGACGAGGTGGACCGACGATCTTGTGAGGGTCGCGGGAAACCGCTGGATGCGAGTAGCGCAAGACCGGCCGTCGTGGAGATCCTTGGCTTTTGTCCAGCAGTGGACGTCTTTCAGCTGACATGATGTCCAAATTAAAAATTTACAAAGTAAAAAAAATAAAGCTTCAAGTTTTATAATAATGTTTTATAAATAAATCCTAAAATAGTACTAAAAATAAACAAAATCTATTACATGTCTACTTTATGTCAGCAAACAGATAAATACCTTGAGGCAATTCATTATTTCTATCTCTAAGAAAGGTAAAATCAAATAAATCTGAGAGTCTAGGCTAAATATAGCTTTCTACCTTGGGGCTAAAGTTTGGAACCCGTATCTCCCTTGTGGGAATTCTGTATAAATCAGTTTTAACGTACAACCTTCTACGACCAGACTCTGGTATAAAACTTTCTAAGAAGTCAGTAAAGTCATAAAAAGGTAGATACCTACCGCAATTTAAATTTAAATTTTATATAAATTATCTTTTATTTTTACTGCTTTTAAATAAAGATTTTCTTGCTAACAAATCTGATATAACTCTATGAAAATGGCATATTTTGAGATAGAATAGTTAAAGGTAGTAATCGATGTTTTAAAATCGACAATACGTCAAGCTCGCTAATCAGTTTTTCAATGGTGCCGATTCTGTTGTTTACGAACTAAATAAATTTAATCTACACTATATCTCTTTCTAATATTACTATTAGAAAGAGATATAGTGTAGATAATATAAGAAAGGGATGCAAGATATTTTAGTCCTGTCAGTTTAATCCGATCACACATTTCAACGTGAATTTAAGCGCGATCTTTATTGGTCACGACTATTTACCCGTACTTTACGATGGTATGGATTAAACTGACAGCATTAAAAAGGTTCTATCTTTTTTCAATAAGGTTAATATGAAAGAGAGGTGACTTGTCTAATATTAGTTAAGTTCGTACACAACAGAATCGGTACCAATAAATCTTATTCATTTATTGGTACCAATTATTTGAAGTTAAACCTCATATTTATTGGTCCACTAATGATCAAAGCATTTTTAATAATACCTTTTTATTTTGAAGGATTAAATTAAAGCCTAGCTTTAAATGGACTAAGTAAAAAAGTAAAAAATAATCTTGCCATTCAGCTCGTTACAAAGAAAAAAGCGGGCGTCTGAAGGCAGTCAAGTGAAAAAATTAAGTACGTATAATTAAGAAGTCGTGTCTACGAGACCCATTAACTGTTGGGTCTATCTTAGTAAGCTCAGACGGTAATATCTATTTAAAGACATTGAGAGATTTAGCAAAAGTGGCGTAGACTTTGGTTAGGTATACACGGCCACAGATCAAGCTACACTGTTGCAAAATAGTCCTATTACAACCGCATAAGGTGCCGCAGTGTGTAGCTTGATCTGTGGCCGTGTGTACATAATAGATTTCAGTTGGGTATATTAGGTCAAATTCTGCAGATAATATATATGTTAACGGAAAAGTATCTAATCCGTCATTGTATACATTTCCTAGGAAATCCATACATTTCCTAAATATCTATCGGAGTATTACATTCGGGATATTTGTAAGGATAGCGGTATTTGGGGGGTTGTAAGTGAAATTTATTTTTGTGCGAATACTTTCAAATTTATGCAAAATAAAAAAAATAACCCCAACCTATTTTTTTCAATAGAATTTATATAGTATCATTATTGAAATAAAATTTCCTAGGAGAAATACACAGGAATTGTGTACAATTCCTATGTTTCATACATTTCCGGTGACATATACATAATTCATGAAATCAGGAGCCTGAGCTTTCCAATACCACAGTTTAGCTATTCCCTACAGTTGGGAAGCGCATTTGATGACGGGCGATGCCGCCGCTCGTATAAGTACTTACGAGTAATTCCTGTCTACCTGATATACGCACTCACTCACTATATCGATCGATTAACGGTTAACCAGTGAACGAAAAAAAGCCTAGAAAGGAACTGGCTCTCAAGTGCAGCTGTCGGAACACACCGGATGGTACTTGGCGACAGATTTTGAACTTGAGGGTGGTAGCCAGCCAGGCGGGTACTACAAAGTACCCTACCACCGTGCTATGGTTTCCTCACGATGTTTTCCTTCACCGAAAGCTCAAGCTTATTGTAGGATTCGAACCTGGGACCCGGCATCCGACGTCACTACCACTGAGCTATCATCGCCTTAAGTTAAAAATTTTTCCCTTTACCCTTAAAAAGGGGTGCAATGGGGAGTGCAAATTTGTAGGGGAAACAATTTCAAGTAAGAAATGTTCTGGCAGGTATAATGACGTAGGCATCTGTTAAGGATTTTTGAACATTGAACCCCTAAGCAGGTAAAATATGGAATCACGGGTAAAACCGCGTGGCAGAAAGCTAGTACCTAGATATTACTTAATAATATTATTATCATTTACTTTAGGTATGTGATAGCTACACTCTGTGCAAAGTCGTTTTTTTTCCTGTATCTTACATGTATTGAGAAATTAATGGTAAACATTCGCTTAGTTTATTTGCGGCTTTTCTAAGCAAATATAGTATCTTTAAGCAGTATTAGAGTCAGACTATGCTACAACCTTTACAAAGGCCTATTTAGATTAAATATTTTCGTTGGGATTTTGGGTTAGGCCAATATTTATCAGGTTTATTCAGGCTTTACTGGAATGTTAGTCAAATATTGGTACCGATTCTGTTGTTTTAAAAATAACTAAGGTTAGTTACGTCACCTCTCTTTCTTATAAACATTGTTGACAAAATAGAAGTGTCATTATTTTTTTATACCTTTTGGTGAATGCGCTGGGGGCAGCTAATCTTTACATAGTATTAAACAAAGTCGCTCCCACTGTCTGTTCGCTTTGATCTTTTAAACTACGCAACGGATTTTAATGCAGTTTTCAGCAATAGATAGAGTAATTCAAGAGGAAGGTTGATATGTACAATACATTCATAATTATAGAACAGAAAAGCCATGCGAAGCCGGGGCGAGTCGCTAGTTCTATTCTAAAATTGATTTGAAGGTGTTCCGTCTGTGATTTGTAAAGCATGTTTATTTAGTCATAGTCAAAGGCAACCGCATCAAAGCGGATTCGCCTAGCTTCAAATGGCATAGATCATTCTACATTCCAGTTTATTGAAAAATTAATTATTGAAATAAACAAAGTAAGCTCTGGAATCTAATCTTGGAAGGTTCATACGTGACTATCTGTCGAGCTATCGCATTATCATGATCACAATGAACATCATTAAGGCGATGTTATACGTGAAATGATGATTCTAAAATGTGTTTTTCTCTGTATTCATTGTTTCAAGAGATTTGGGAAAAATATATGTTAAACTAGAGAATATGTGACGGGGAATGGTTTTTTTTTAAATTGGGATTTTTCATTAGTAACGTCAGAAAAAAAGTCTCTCCTGTCTCGTTCCCCGTCAGTTTAGTAAGGGACGGAGACATACGCAGAGAGCCTCCTCCTCTTAATGATTTCATCCAATGTCGCGCTATGACGAAGACCTTGTGGGCATGGTGAGCCCTCAGTGAATAAATAAACTTATTCGATAACTGTTCCCTACAGTTCTACTCGCGTTCATCTTGGGAAAATATAAGATCCCTCGGGAACGCGAGGGAATCTAGTCTTAAATAAGCAAGAATCTAAATGAGTAAGGAAGGTAAAAGCAAAAACTTTTTGTTAAACGCTCCGACTCTACAACTCTGGCGGATCCCGATCGGCTCAATACAGGTATGTTTTTTTAATGATGGTTAGTTACCACCAAAAATGCACGGAAAGCTGTAAAAAAAAAACAAGCAAGCACAGTTTGATACTCCGCACGTAAATCAAAACCTTTAGTGAACTTTCCGTTGACCGTTGAAAATTAATATTTTGTAGTTATTTCACATTAAAAAAATGAAATGAAATCACAAATTCAATTTACAGATCTTTAAATTTTATTATTAGTCTTCAATTCAACGTAGCGTCGGTGAGCGAGTCAAACTGGCATTTGAGATATGGCATTTTGAATGCTATCTTCTACGAGTGCTACGAAGCTACGATTATGCTACGAAAGTGCTACGATTATAGTGAATGATGAGATACCTGGTATAGCTGAGAAAAATCTTTTAGGTAGGTATTTAAATATAATTATATATATTAATTTTTTGTAAATATTGTATATTATAGAATGAATAGATTATATACGGGTCGTTGAGTTGAGTCTTTATATATGACATATATAATCTTCTATACTAATAATAAAGCTGAAGAGTTTGATTGTTCGTTTGTACGCGCTAATCTCTGGAGTTACTGATTCGATTCGAAAAATTCTTTCACTAATAGGAAGCTACATTATACCCGAAGATTATAGGCTACTTTTTATCTCGGGAACCAGAAGTATGATTTCGTGCAATTTTCAGCTGATCTGTAGGTAACATTAGAATTTTGTTTTTTTGCTCTAGTATAAAAATCTCGTGGTCGCTTACGATGGGCCTTATAAGAAGGCTCAAGGTCACCCAAAGAGCAATGGAGAGGGCTATGCTCTGAGTTTCCCTGCGAGATCGGATCAGAAATGATGAGATCCGCAGGCGAACCAAAGTTACCGACATAGCCCGAAGAATTGCCAAACTTAAGTGGCAGTGGGCGGGGCACATCGCTCGTAGAACCGACGGCCGCTGGGGCAGAAAGATTCTCGAGTGGCGACCACGAACCGGAAGACGCAGCGTGGGCAGGCCCCCCACAAGGTGGACCGACGATCTTGTTAGGGTCGCGGGAAACCGCTGGATGCGGCTAGCGCAAGACCGGCCATCGTGGAGATCCTTGGGGGAGGCCTTTGTCCAGCAGTGGACGTCTATCGGCTGATATGATGATGATAAAAATCTAGTAATGGGACAAGTC
This sequence comes from Tethea ocularis, assembly GCA_963555595.1. NCBI lineage: Eukaryota > Metazoa > Arthropoda > Insecta > Lepidoptera > Drepanidae > Tethea > Tethea ocularis. The sequence goes on from OY741968.1 coordinate 1,266,913, forward strand.
CGCTTTTGTTTGCCATTCGCTCTTCATTTAATAATTTGACCAGTATTTTATTTTCACGTGAATGAAAAATCCCACAGTACATTTTTTTTTTATTTGTAGTTTCCATTCAGTACTACATGGTCAAGGAATTTCAATTTAAAATTGAAAAATATTTCAGTGTGGTAAAGAGAATTTCACTCTATTGCTCGTATAAACAAGATTCAATATACTATATATAGATAGTATCTGTTGTAGAAAAATATTCAGATACATAAAAAAATATATACTCACATTTGAAATGCACAGAGGATGATCCTGACTCATGTGAACATTATTTTTAATTGAATGCGTTTGGACTGTTTTAACTATTTAAAACTTTTTTTTAAATTTAAGTAGGTAACATAATATTTACTCATGTCAATACAGAATAAAATATTTAAAGGTTCAAATTTTATTACGTTTTTGCTCAACATATTTCTCTAAAGTATATTTGTGGTATACCACTATTTCATGAAAACTTGACTTTTTACCACAAATTTAACTCGGTGAAATATGTCAATGATTTCTTTTGTTATTAATCAGTAAATATACTACCATTCTTGTCGCAATTAACATGTTGATAATTTACGACCTATAATTGAGCTGCAATTAGCAAAAAACGTGATAAAATTTGAATTTAACGCCCCAACCAAAGCCTCCACCTTAATAGTTATTCATAATAATGTCTGAAAATTAGGTTACTCACTGAAAAGTAACCCTGTATATCATTCTAAATCTATTCTAGTCTACAAAATAACACATCTCATAACCACATTTATTTAATGAATTAAAACAAATATCGAGCACATTTTCATAACGATGTCGACTCTATAGCTCTGAATGTATAATCTGTGGTGCTTTTACGTACGTAGGTCGTGGGTAATCCCCATGAATAACCGAACAATACCTTTTGAGCTCTAAAGGCGGGGTAGTAATAAATTTTGCTGTTAAAATGCTTCCCAGCACCCGCCCCGGTGCACCTCTCACCTGCACTTTGATCAAATTACCTCGATAATGTTATTTGCGGTAAATTTATGACCTTTTTAGTGGTCTACAATCAAAATGAATAGGAATTTTATTACCATTGAACGTTGGTTAATTAGTGGTTTAATAATAAGAGGCTATTTAATTGAACGCTGTTTGTTGTTTTTTATTTTATACGTTCTATGATTTTTAACCACTTTAAAAAATTTATGTTTGTTCAGTAATCGACGATTTTATACTTATTTTTGAATTGGGTTATGTATTGCTCCCAGGTGGTCCATATTAATTTTATTGTCTTTGAAAGAGATTTTACTCGTTTTAGTTTTGAAGTTATTTAAGAAAATAGGCGAAAATTGACCATTCCCTCTCCTGATCTCCGAAAATAATGGGCCAAAAATTTTGAAAAAATATAAACAACATAGTTCTTAACCTATAGACTACAGGAAAACCTATATATATAAGACTATATATATAGGTATTTAGAGTATTTTTTTTAATGTGATTATCTCGCATTTATTTTCAAACCATACCAATAATAGCCAAGTATTTATACCAAAAATTAATACAAATTTGCATTATTTTTTTAATGTCTCAATTTATCTGGCAATTTAAGACAAACATTGCTTAAGATTCCAGCCGGTTATGGTCGATTTATCTCTGGATCCGCTTCGGATTAAAACAAAGGGAGGATGAGAGAGGCAGATGACTTAATCTTGTGAAATACGGTCTGTGGAGAGGCTTATCTTAAGTGAAAATGCGAGCCTAAATATCGAAGCTATTCGCGCTTATGATGACGGGCTGTTTCAATAAGCTATCTGTTTTGTTTAGCTTATAAGATACTAGCTTCTAACTCGCGGTGTTGCTCGCGATTCTGTAGATATCCTGAGACATTTTTCACATTGTCATTTTTAATTTAAGACGAAGCGTGGGCAGACCCCCTACAAGGTGGACCGATGATCTTGTGAGGGTCGCGGAAAACCGCTGGATGCGGGTAGTGCAAGACCGGCCATCGTGAGGGAGGCTTTAGTCCAGCAGTCAACGTCTTACGACTGACATGATGATGATAACACCCCAATGTCATCTCGGTAAGTGATGATGAAAAGTATCAAGTATTCAAAACCACAAAGAATTATTTTGTATAGTATATCTAAGCTTATAATACTGAAGATTTAAGGGTTTCATCCAGGTGGAAGGTTAATCCAGTGAGATTTCCATTACTTACCTACTCCGCAAGATAGGCTCTCGGCCTATATACGCATCAAATACAGCAATTTATTACAGTACTTAGGTATATTTCTAGTAATTTATCTACATTAACATATTTATGTAACTTTACGATGAATTAGGACGTCTGATGAGCACTTTTATTATGTTGCCCTGCGGCTTTAGGTTTATGTTAAAGTAGCCTTAAATAATAGATCTTTAGTATCATTTTATAGTATTGTAGCAACCCTATCTACTTAGTTCAGACACCGACGGATAGATGTCGCTGCACTATAAGACCACTATCAACATACAAATCTACATCGCGCTAGTGGAGTTTGTTCGCACATTCAGATATATACAAGATTCTAACATCAACAGTTGGACCGCGGTTCTCAGGCACGATGACCCAGCCTGGCGGAAGATCTTCCCGTTTCAATAGAGGAATCATCCACCTTGTTTCTCCATAGCATCATCATCATTTCAGACGTCCACAGCTGGATAAAGGCCTCCCCCAAGGATCTCCACGATGGCCGGTCTTGCGCTACCCGCATCCAGCGGTCCCGCGACCCTCAAAAGATCGTCGGTCCACTTTGTGGGAGGCCTGCCCACGGCTACGAATTCCACTCATATCAATAAATAAAGCAGCTTTTTATTAGCGTAAGAATTTTTTGAATCAGATTAGTTGTTCCGGAGCTTGCATATCAACATAAAAAAATCGTTTTTTTTTTTATAATATGAACTCTTTACAGCATAAATAAATTAAAGATGGAAGTTCTCAATTCTTCTGTAGGTATATTTTTTTATTGACTTTCGGGTTTATCTCCGGCAAATAAAGTGATGAGTGAAATTCTAACTGAAAATGAGGTACACGCACATTAACTGACAGATATACAGTGAAGTTAGGTATAATAATAGTTATTGTCGTGTCCCGTTACCCAAAGGTTGCCCAGAAGAGATCGCTTTAGCGATAAGTGCGTTTATGTTGTTGGCACTATATCTTGTTACTATTATTCTTTGTTTTATTCAATTTTGTGTTGTATTTTATTTTTTATTTATAGGCTGTATTTGACCACAATCACACTGTGGTCAGTGATGATGTGGCTGATGATGGTAAGCACATAAAGCCTAGAAGGGAACTGGCTCCCAAGTGCATCTGAAACACACCAGAAGGTGCTTGGCGATAGATTTTCAATTTCAGGATGGTAGCCAGCTAGACGGGTACTACAGAGTACCCTACCACTGTGTTATGGTTTCCTAACGATGTTTTCCTTCACCGAAAGGACTATTGTAGCATTTGAACCTACGACCTTCTCTCGGCATTCGACGTCACTGCCTGAGCTATCATCGCCTTAAAACATTATAATGTGTTAACAATAAAGTGTATTCTATTCTATAATGATTGATTATCTGTAGAAGTCTCTGTCCTTTCTATTGCAAGTCGATAAACAAAGACGGTTGTACTTTATCATCAGTCATTCAATTACAATTGAAGTCTATGAGAACGGCAGTAAATAACTTTACTGCAAAAAAGGATCGTAGGCGACAACAATGCTTCACTTACGACCTTTATACGACTTTAGCCTGATTTATAGTGCTAATGTTACATGATAGGTCACACTACCACAAGCAGCCTGCTCATTCGGCAACGTACCTAACAGATCGATGCTCGGATTCGACAGAGCATTAAACCAGGGGTTAGACCAAGCTATTTGTTGCACGATTTATAGTCGAACAGTCTATGCCCTATCTGCTTGTGTAGTTAAAATTCTGATGAATTTAGTATTTACACACACTACTTAATCACAAATATTCTCTTTGATAATGATCTAGTTTTATGGAATCTTTATGTGATTAACTTTAGATAGATACTCTATATATCTATCACTGATAAGAAGAATCTGGCTCCTGTAATACAGGACAGAGGGTTCTGTAGTTCAAAATTCTTATGGTAGAACCAGCACTCAAAACATTTTAGTGTAAGAATTTGATGAATATAGATTTTTATCAATACTGTCAATTACGATGTTCGTACATACGTCACATATTTCTAAACTTTGCAGTTTGTTCTGTTAGTCAGTCAGTTTTCCTTTTATTATAGAATAACGCTAGATAGAAATTATTAGTATTATCTTTGGCTAAGCTTTGAACACATAAAATCATCTAGACCGTTACCAATGGAATGAAATAGTTTTAGCACATAACAGTAAAATACAATGCGACACAAGTTGGCTGGCGAGTTGGCATTAATATTTACCGAGAGGCATCTTGCAGTTTAGCAAACGTATTGTGTGCAAATCTGGGTGGCGCGCGGGGCAAAGTTACAGACCGTGTATTTCCGCCTTTATAACTAGAAAAGCTTTTCGGCCACTATGCGGTCTTCTAGATCTTAAAGCTGCTATATATATAATTTATTGCAGCTTACACAGTGCGTTTTTAGATCTTTAGATTGCTTGCTTGTAGCTAACGGCTTTTTATCGACTCTTATAACACCACTATAAATACACTTTATGGCAACATTGATCTATTTTCATTAAGATATAACTATATACTAGGCTTTTTGTCTCATCATAGTCATTTATTGGTAAAGGTGTGAAACGCATTCTCTTGCCTTTAGTATTATCTATTTATCAGAGGCGAGGGGTGAAATTATGGCGAGTTTACCCTTAATTACAGTGTTTTTTATATAAAAGTGGCTTTGAAATGATGAATCTGTGGGACTGGAATTTCTAAAAGGTAAGTCGATGGGAATCGACTTGTATCGACCCTTCACCATTGCTATTTACACAACCAAATTGATATTTAACTTTATAATAGAGTTATAAATCAACCTTATGTAACTTAAAGCAGTATAGAGGAAGATTTATTACCTACTTAAGTAGTAGACCGCAAACAAAGGGGTCTGCACACACATTGTACCTAAATCATAAATGAGGTAAGATAATCATCACTACACTCAATCTATTTTAGGCAAGGCTAGGTCATTAATTTGGGATTATAGTCTCTAATCTAGATAAGATTAAAGCTTACTTGTATATAATAACTAACTAGTTGTTTGTGCTCGGCGTTACCATCCAAAGGTAAACGGGCATTTTGTTCGGACCTTTGATCCACCAGCGTCCACTAACGAAACTAGTTGGAGTATGTTAACAAATCATGAATACTACAATGATATGAGTCGCATTCCTCAAAAGTATGGGTTTTTATTTGGCAAAATTTTGAAATCGGTTTTTGGGCTTATTGTGTGAAAGTGAAGGCCTCTACTTAATTAATGATAGCAATTATGAGAAAAACATAGGTACGTTTTGCGTTGAACCATAGGCAGGTATAACATTTTTTCCCAATATATTTGGATCAAAAGTTTGAAAGAATTCCAATTGTGAAATGTTTATCCTAAACCTTCAAAATAGAGCACATTTTAATAATAGAATGTGAACTTCCAGCTTACCGGGTCAAAAATGGTCAATGACCTTTCCAACTGTCTCAGTGGATTTCCCAAAATTTCTTTCATACATACCTTGTCCACGAACGTCAAATTCTCGCGTCAAAATGAAACTAATGGTTGTACTATTACGCCGAGGCTCGACCGCGAAATGAACGGACAAAGTTGAGCTGGGCGAGGTTTTGTAAGCGAGAAATAGTTAAAATCGCAATAATGTGTTATAGCTCGACCTAAAAAGAGCTGCCAGCGGCGTTAGTGTTGCGACGCATTTGACACAGAACGGTTGTGTTACAATTCAAAATGTATGAAGACTCGAGCTCTGAAGATGATTTTCACACTACTCATGAAAAAATTTAGATTTTGACGGCCTGGTACTATAAAAGGAAAAATAGACAACCACCAAGATATTGGATAAGTAGTCACATTGAGACTCGGCTAGTTAATGGGGAATTTCATACTCTGTGTAATGACTTTTACATTTTAAAAAATATTACCGCGTGAACAGGCCACAATTCCATGAGTTGTTATCATATATTCAGAGTGATATCAACCGCCTGCGCGTCGCGTCCCTACAAACGGGCGAGCGAGGGGCGCGGGCGGGCTACGGGAGGGGAGCTGACACCTCGCTCCGCTCAAAACTCGCAACCAACGCGATGACACAGCGAGGCCGCTTTCGCCTATTTTTGCTCTTTCAGACCGCTCCGCTAGCTTCTTTCGCGGTCGAGCCTCAACTATGAAAATTATCGTTGCGAGTTAAGCGAGCTCATTAATGGCCTCGTTCATTTTGCGGTCGAGCCCCGGCTTTACTAATGGTTCGATGCAATCTTACTTAAGTGTTGATCAAATTATAGCGTTTACATAATAACTCAATTATAGTTGTTAGAACATCTAAAAGTGATTCTAATAATAGTTAATCTTCTAGGTATAGTATGACACAACTTAGATGAAGCATCGGCAAAATTCGTAAAATCGATCGTACCCGAAAAGAGTGCGCCTACAACATTACTCATGTGTTAAAAAATGATCGGCGGAAATGATCTTGTTGAACGTTGAATGGCGCGATAATGAATGATTTTTATTAGTTGTGTAAATAGGAAGTGAAGTGTACGAAAACGATTTGCCGATGCTACATCTAAGTTGTGTCATACTGTACCTTATGGTAATGAAACATTACTAGCTTTGAAACATGGTTTCGACTCTTAACAACATAATTGGTGCGAAGTTTGTAAAGTTAAATTGGAGCGGCCATAACAAAGGCTCGGCGATTTTACATCGAGATAATATAGTATAAGGTAACAGAGTAAGCGGTGAGTAGCTAACCCTAATCTGTGACCATGTTGTATTGTTTTGTGTTGAAAATGTATTGCAATTACTCAATTAGATACAATATTTACAACAAATATACAAACTTTTCAGGTTAAAACTTATCAGGATTTCCATGAGACATGGGGTTCTTCAAAAGGGGCGTGAAAAAAACTCTTCAAGGTCGGCAACACATCGGCAATCCCCCTGGTATTGCAAATGTCCATAGGCGGCGGTGACCACATACCATCAGGTGGACCGTCAGCCTGCTGTCAACCAGTTGACATAAAAAAAAACACTACATATCAAAAAATTTCTCGAGGCGGCCGCTGCTGCCGATCAACGGCAAGGTTTCCAGAAGGCTGGCTAGACTATATGCACAAAGAAATACCTAATCTTTACTTTGTGCTATATGTAAGCGAGCTTTCGGTGTAAGAAAACATCGTGAAGAAACCATAGGCTATGGCGGTAATAAAAAAATATTTTTGGTTTTACCAAGCAAATTCATTAAAATATTGACGCAAAAAAACAATAAGGAGTAAAAAATCATGTATCTACCGACCGAATCCATAATATTTAGTTTCGTTTTCGATAAGATATCATATTTATGCACACCATTAGAAATACCTAACGTTGTTTACTAAAAAAAACGTTTAAAATGTATGCTAATAATAAAGCTGAAGAGTTTGTTTGTTGGAACACGCTAATCTCTGGAATTACCATCCGGATTAAAAAAACTCTTTCACTAGTAAGAAGCTGCATTATCCCCGAAGGTTATAGGCTACCGTTGTCTCGGAAACGCGGGGGATCACTAGTAATAAATACAATGCCAACTCAAACACAAGAATGTCATGTCAAACGCCGATTAATGTCAAAAAACAATAAAAGAAATAGGATCAACAAGAAATACGTGAGATATAATCCAATAGACCAATGGTGGGCTCGCTAATCGAATTTTTCCCGGCAGATGTTAAATATAGGTCAACTTATGACATGGTCTCTAAGGACATTATGTTGTGATCTTAAGGTGGAGGCGTCAGTTGGAGCGCGAAATTCAAGTTTTATCACGTTTTTTGCTAATTGCAGCTCAGTTATAGGTCGTAAGTTATCAACATGTTATTTGCGACAAGAGTGGTAGTATATTTACTGATTAACAACAAAACAAATCATCAACATATTCCTCCAAGGTATATTACTGACATATACGACTATTTCATGAAAATGTTACTACGTAACTTCTCTGACAGTACAAAAGTAAATTTCAAATTAGACAGTACAAATGATATATATATGACATAGAAGACAAGAATACGTGGTTGTAGTAGCTTCTCTCTGCACTTGCAGCCCCCTGGCCAAGTGATAATTGTATGAAGTTTAAAACTGTAATTACATAAATTAAAAAAGAAAAGATCCACCAAAAAAAGAAGCCTTGCTGAGTTTCTTGCCGGAGTCTTCTCAGTTCAAGTGTATTCCAAACCGGTAGTAGAGTCTATTGTAAAACTGTAACTTTTGACATTCATAAGTGCCTTATTAGGGCCTAAACTGAATAAATGAGTTTTGATTGATTTTGATTGAAGGAGGTTAAAAAGTAATTAAATCCTCGACACTAAAGAGAATTAACACACCTGTCTTTGAAACGAAAAAAACTTTAACAAAATCGGTTCATGCATTCAGGAGCTATGATGCTACAGACAGAAACAGATATACACTACAAACTTATACCTCTTTTTTGTCGGGGGTTAATAAATTATTTAATAATAATAGTGGCAACTAGTACCCAAGATTAATACAATAGGGTAGTTGACTGACATATCAAATCAGCTACTTTTTAATAAATGTCGAAATGATAGTTTATATGGAATTTTGTATGAAATATTACACTATGACGTCATAGTTTCACAGCATCAAATCATCTACTCTTAGTGGTTCCACTGGTAATTAAAAATCATAAAAAGCATTAAATGTACAAGATATTTGATATTTCCACGTGTTTTAGATGTTTTATGCATTGGTTAGTGTTTGGTCATTTATTTTTGACAGTGTCAACTACCCTATTATCGTAATTTCCACAATCACGTCGCGTTGCCATTTGTTAGGACCGTCTAGCAGCGCTAGCAATTCTGTTGAGTTACGGCCGATTCACGTTACACTGATTCATCCTAACTGGGAAGCCTTCCTGCTCTACCTAGTAATGCCAGAGAGGGATGAAATGATTTTCTAGCTGATTCGTTGGTGCGGATTAATACTAGACGAATTTATAAAGCTTTGGTTTCCTAGGAAAGCGGTGCCGTCATTTAACGGCCGTAATACAGCGGTGAATGACGTCACTAGAACGTTGTCTATGTAAACAAAATGGCGCGGTTTCCTAGAGCACGGTAATTGACACTGTAACGTCAAAAAGCGGTGCCGCCATCTGCATGACGGCCGTCTCGACGGTGTCGAATGGTTTCGTGAACGTTCATTGATAGCGGTGAAACTATTTTAAATACATATTTGTGTTTTTTTTACCGGAACAACGTACAAAATGAGTTCCAACTCTTGGAGCATCGAGGACGACGAAATTTTAATAGATTTCGTACGAGACCATGAAGCTATTTATAATATAAAAAGTAAAGAATACAAAAAAAGTCAATTGAAACAGAAACAGAAAGAATTTGTGGCGTGAAATTGGAGAAATATTAAATAAAACAGGTTAATAAGTATATACTATATATTTATTGTTTTAAAAAATTTACTGACGGCGTGTTAAAACGGCCGTGGAACTTTCCACATGTCGTCACCGTCAAGACGGCCGCCTTTTTGCGTCCGTAATATTACGGCCGCTATATGACGGCACCGCTTTCCTAGGAAACCAAAGCTTAATCGGAGCGATGGTTAATGATATCGTCACGAAAGATTTTCGCATAGACCATCATCGAAACGCGATCCCAAACGGAAAGGTTTTGTTATAAGTACATGATCTATATTATAATAATGTATAGTGTATTTTTACGCTTTAGAATAAGTTGACGGACCATTAACTACTTTGTACACATTACTAGAGTTGCAATAATTAACTTTTAACAAATTTCCGCCTTGGAGCTATACTGGACCGAATTCAAAAATAATTATTAAAATCGGTTCATAAACAATAAAGTTATGGAACAAACATACACAGGAATTGGAAAACCTCCTTCTTTTTTGAAGACTGGTAAAATCGACAATCGATGCATCGATTGTTTTTTCTCCGAATCTCTCATACTATCGATTGTACGATAAATCGATAGCCAAGGCGGATTTGCCCTAAGGCCCGATAGGTACTACATGGCCTAGGGTTGCCAAATCCGCCACTGTCGATAGCTCCTGTATCTAGTATTGCATGACATAAAATAATCGATAGTACAAGTGATTTGGGGTCCCTCGATAGTATTGCAATATTAAGTATTGATAGACTATCGATGGTTTGGCAACACTACTCATTAAATATATCAGCCGAAAGATGTTCACTGCTGGTCAAAGGCTCCGATGGTCGGTCTTGCACTACCCCCATCTAGCGGTTTCCTGCGACCCTCGCAGGATCATCACACTACTTATTACTACAAGAGGTTGTAGTAGGTAATTAATATAGGCCTATTATAATAGCCTATTATAATTTTATCTTATTTTTGAAGGGTCTTCAGTTTTTTTCAATTGCAATTTTAACACACGAAAAAGGTCCTTGCCCCTAGGCTTCACTCTAACCGAAATTTGGTAAACTAATTATTTATGCTACCACTAACCTCTAACTCTTCCACTGCCAGGACCCGTCCAGACGTGAGCACAGCAGACCTTGTTCTTAGCTTACAGGTCTTACATTTTATGCACTATTTCACACGGCGATGAAATCAATTATTCATTATGAGAATGTCCAAGAAACGTTCTTGAAGAAAGCACTTCAACTGTCACTGTATACCTACACATTATACTACGCACGAGTGCTCTCAACCAGTTTTAACGGCTAACTGCCTTATAAAGAACTGGAGGCGGTGCGGGGCGATTACCGAACGCAAAATCCCAAAACGAGGGTAGTTACAAAAAATAGTTGTTATATTATTAGTCTACCTTCAATATTTTATTAATGAACAAAGGTACAGTTTGTAAAATATAGCTCGAGTCTTGTGACAGTGACCAGAGTGATACGAACATGACCCTTATCTGTTTGCTATAAAGAAAGAAAGTCGTGTTAGTTCTTCTATTTATAACTCAAGAACAACTGAACTGATTTGGCTGAAAATTGGTGGGGAGGTAGCTTAGAACCAGGAGAATTACATAGGATAAGTAGGGGTAGGTAGGGGCAGGTAGGGGTAGGTAAGGTAGGTAGATAGGTAGAATAGGTTGGGGTAGAATAGGTTGGGGTAGAATAGGTTGGGGTAGGTAGGGTAGGTAGGTAGGTAGGGGTAGGTAGGGGCAGGTAGGATTAGGTAGGGGTAGGTAGAGGTAGGTAGGTAGGTACAAAAATAAAACTGGGTTATTTTTGTTCTCAGGGCAGGACAACGTCTGCCGGGTCAGCTAGTAGTACTATAGATTCAGATGAACTTTATTGGTATGTCTTATTATGGTTTATTTTCATATGATTGTTTATAGTCAATGGAATTTAAATACCTATATAAAAGGAGAAGGTGACTGATTGATTAACTGACTGATTGATTTATCAAAACCGCTCAAACCACTGAGCGAATCGGACTGATTTGGCATACAGATAGCTATTATGGCGTAGGCATTCGCTAAGAAAGGGGTAAAATTGGGATCGCGGGTGAAACAGAGGGGTGGAAAGCTAGTCATGTTGTATTTACAAACCATAGGTATCTATATAAGTATGTATTTACAAAAAAAAGTAGTATATGTAGTATATCAGTTATCTGGTTTCCATAGTACAAGCTCTGCTTAGTTTAGGATCAGATAACGGTGTCTGAAAAAATGTCCCAGGATATTTATTATAGGCACAGTATGACACAACTTAGATGTAGCATCGGCGAATCGTTTTCGTACAGTTCACTTCCGATTTACACAACAAATAAAAATAATTAAATATTGCGCCATTCAACGTTCAACAAGATTATTTTCGCCGATCATTTTTTAACACATGAGTAATGTTGGCACACTCTTTTCGAGAACGATCGATTTTACGAAGTTTGCCGATGCTTCATCTAAGTTGTGTCATACTATACAAACTTATTTTTTAATTGAACTAAATAATCATATTATTCAACAAATATAACATTACATCAATTAAATATTTAGAAAGATAATATTCATTGTAATATTACAAGCAATATATAGGTATGATACTATCTATACCTATATATCTACTAGCAATATATAGGTATATACTTCCGCCCGGCGGTTTCACCCGCGTTCCCGAGGTATCTCACGTTTTTCCGGGATAAAAAGTAGCCTATATGTTATTCCAGGGTATGATCTAAATGTGCCAAGTTTCATCCCAAACCGTTCAGTAGTTTTAACGTGAAAGAGCAACAAACATACATACAAATTTTCACGTTTATAATATTAGTAGGATCAAAAGCAATATATGATATTGGACATTCCAATACAAAAGCTAAAGATAGAAATCCAATAAAGCAGATCTCCATATCTATTCAGTATGCAATTTAGTGGAATAGTATTGTAGGGTGCAAATGTGGCCATATATGTACTTACCTTTACAATACAACGGCGGCTTTGTGAGAGAGAACCAGTGAAATTGAATCTGTCGCAGTGAAATGTTAGGTTTTGACCTAAGACGTTTATACACTGGGTCGCAAAGAAAGAGGGCCGGTAATAAAAATGCGATAACTTTTAAAATATTTGAGCAATCCATTTAAAATAAAAACTAAATTAAAGTTTATTTTATTATTAATAATAATATAGTGAGAAGTTAAACTGTATAAACGAATCACATGTTCACAAACATACGACCTCTTACTGAGCTATAAGTAACAAAAAACTGAAAAGTTTATTTGTTTGTTTGAACGCGCTAATCTTCGGAGTTACTGATCGGATTCGAAAAATTCTTTCACTAATACGAAGCTACATTATCCCCAAAGGTTATAGGCTACTTTTTATCCCGGGAACGCGAGTGAAGTTACGGCGAATAACTAGTTTATAACATACCCTCATATGGACTAGTGCGTTAGTAACTGAACTGAAAAGTAATAGTATTTTTCAGTTAGATTTCACTCGGATTTCACACATGCTTTCAGTTAAATATTCAGTAGAGATCGAAAGCAGAGCAAGTAATAAAAAAACGACGATCGAGTCATACGATGTGTGCCAGATGCAGTTAAAAGTAAATTGGTGCAATAAATTGAGCCGTCTAGCTGTCTGTCAGTCGACATGTATGCAAAAATAGTGCCGTAAAAATTTACATAAAATTTCTTGGTAAGCGAGTGTTTGTGAAGGTTAGATGTTTCGATACTTGTGATTCTATGATGCATCGACTACAAAAGGGATATGTGGAAAGCTTGGAACATAGACAAATCATACGGTGGAAAAATAAAGGAAGGTTTTTATTCCGAGGAATTTTTTGACCGATTTGTCCATTCCCCCTTGAAGAAAATTGACCATTCCACCCCTTGATCTCCGAAACTACTGGGCCAAAAAATTTAAAAAAAATAGTTCTTTACCTATAGATTACAGGAAAACCTATAAGAAGTCTATGGTATTTAGAATATAGTTCGCGTCACGTAAAAAGAACGCTGGCAGTAGGCTGCGCATTTGGCGATATAAGGGTCTATTTGATGGTATGAGGTCCGGTATACCTACCAATAATCAATATACGAGCCCCAAAGAACGAAAGGCTAGTTCTAAAATAAAATAATAGGCCTAGTTCGTTCCTGCGCGAGTGTAGACATGCGCCAACACACCTCTTCCGCTTTCTTCCAGCGTTCTTTTTACATGACGCGACCTATAACATATGAAATTGTGGAATCCTCGATGTGCGAGTATGTCCGATTTATTTTTACTCTTTTTAAACTGAATTGTAAGGATGTCAAAGTCGTATCCAACTTGTGTAACAACCGACTAATATGAAGTCATAGGACTAAGTTACCCTACTTTGTATTATTGGAGTAATAAAATCCGGTCACAAGGGGCTGGAACGTGGGTAATTTTTCAAGACATACCCTATCATATTTCCGCAAATATGGCTACCGAGCTTGTTACTCAAATAATTGAAAATTGATCCGGTGTTATCTTTCAATCAAACGGCCCATTGTGTGTTTTATCCATTATATCCCCAATTTGGCGATTTGGCTCCCTTTATTGTTTTTTGTTTACGGGCAGGTAACATTTTGCTAAAATGTATTATTACAGCCGTATCTATACTTTTTTATCACTCTGTATAATCAAATCTTAACAAAAAGAGTACTTTGGGGCAATACTGAACCCAACGCAAAAAAAATACAAAAAATTAAAGAAACCCCCGAAACTCACTAGAAAATTGGTGATAATTTTCAAACGGCTGAGCGAAAAAAACTTAATCAAATTCGGTCCATCCGTTCAGGAGCTATGAGGCCACAGACAGACACGTCAAATTTATATTACCTAACATCCCGTCGTTTTTGCGTCGGGGTTAAAAAGCAACCGAATTGAGAACCTCCTCCTTTTTTTAAGTCAGTTAATAAAACTAACCATAAATCTAAGGAGATTAAATAAAAATCATTGAAAAGTAGACTATAAGTAGTAGTATAAGTGGTATATTTTTTTTACTGCCTAAAATAAAACAATATTTGTTTGTACGTCTGTCTAAATAGTAATTTCATAAGTTATAAGGCAATAAGCGTGGGACATACCTACTCGTACAAATACGTTATTATTTCAGTCCCAAACTGAGTTTAGTCTACGCAGATCCTATTTTCTTGATGTTAAGGCGGCGATATACGAGAAATGATGATTCTAGATTAAGTTTCTCTCTGCATTCTTTGTTGCAAGGGATTTGTAAAAAATATATGTTTAACTAGAGAATATGACGTGAAGAGGAAAAGTTTTTTTTTATAATTTTTTTTATAATTTTATATTATTAGGTATAATTATAACAAAATTGTCAGTCACAAAAACCTCAAATAACTAAAAACCTTATGTTTTTATTACATAATACAAGCACCAAAAATAAATACCGCTATCACAAAGAAATCATAATTCTATTTTTCTAGGAAAAAACAAAAAAAATATTATTTAAAATATAAAATACAGTCTAAATAATATGAATACATATACTCTCCTATACAATTTTCAAGGATAAATATAACAGTTCTACGAATTTCTACTTGCTACGGGCTTAGCCAAAATTTTCCAGTATAAAAAAATATTTTTCCATTTATTTCTCATATAACATTAGTTCCCAGAAATTGATCATTATAAGCGACACTACAAGATGAACCAATAATACAGGCAATGCTTTTTTCCAAATCAAAGACTTCGATTCCCGCGAGGGCAAATTTATTTTTTCCGATTAATTATTAGGGTATCGCAGGTGAAACCACGAAATAGGAAGCTACTTTATCATATCACTAAATTACGACAACTAAAAAAAACAAACTATTCGTCTCATCTACGCGCGTGCGTTTCTTTCACGACCGATAAATGAGCTACAATCATAATAAAAACCGGTGACCTGGGGGGTCAATATCGCCATTAGCAGCTACATAATATGTTTCGGATGGCTTTTCATCGACCAGTCAACTATCTTTTGTTTAAGCTAATTTGACAGATTTGGTGGAGTTTCGTAATATTAGGCGAAAACTGGCGATTTTAATCCCCTGGTGATATTATCCTCTTCTGTCCTCTTCATTTTAGAAAAGTCAAGTTATTTCGAAATGTCGATTACCTATTTCAAACTTTGAATTTAACGCTCCGTCGATTTTAAAAGGAAGTACGGACATATTCGGATATAAGGTATCGGATGTAAAATTTTGTCAATAATGGAAATATGATTAATGTTAGCACGGAAATAATTATGAACCGATTTTAATTATTATTTTTGCTTTGGGTTCAGTACCTATATAGCTCGAAAGTAGTCCCATTTTAATTTCATTGTGTTTGAAGGAGGTTATTTTTAAATCCACCGGGAGATAAGGTTGGATGGAACATTGGATATCATTTTTAACCCCAGACGCAAAAACGACGGAGTGTTATAACTTTGACGTGTCTGTCTGTGGCCTTATATCTCCTGAACGGATAGACTGATTATAATTATTTTTTTTAGTTTGAAAGGTGACTAATAAGTGAACTATGTTTAAAAAAAATCCGCTCAGCCGTTTGAAAATTATCACTAATTTTCTAGTAACTTTTGGAGGTTTCTATAAATTTTTATTCTTAGTTATAGCAAAGAATAAAGAATATACTACGTACTAGTTATAGTTTGATAATATCAATAAAAATCACGTGACACCGGGCACGAACAGCTAGCGTATAACATTATTTAAGGATGCGTATTTGTATTGCATTCCACAAAATAAACCTTTTCGTCCCACAACAAAAACAAAACAAACTTGGCAACAAATCCCATGAAACAACAATAAAATCCCTAAATTAATTCATTCGTAATCCGAGTGCTAATAATGGGCAATCGTAACTCCTGATACAGTTTAATCCAAATAACAACTGCGCCTCGATAACGCTACAGTTTACTGGGAGAGATGATGGTCATATCATAGATTAGTTAGGCTATTCATTTTGTTTACTACATATAGGGTAGTTGACTGACATGTCAAATCAGCTACTTTTTAATAAATGTCAAAACGATCGTTTATAATTTTGTATGAAATATTACACTATGACGTCATAGTTTCACAGCATCAAATCATCTACTCTTAGTGGTTCCACTGGTAATTAAAAATCATTAAAAGCATTAAATGTATTGTAATGTGTAATGTGTGTAGTGTAATGTGTGCAATTTGATGTTTCCACGTGTTTTTAGATGTTTTATGCATTGGTTAGTGTTTGGTCATTTATTTTTGACAGTGTCAAAACTACCCTATTGTATAAAGGTCATCAGTATTTAAAATGACAATTAAATATTATTGAGTAATTTTTCATATACCAAAAAAAAAGCTGTTAAATTGATGACATAACTAGATAAATAAAAAGCTACTTTTTATGACTTGTTTTTTTTTCAGTTTTACATAAGTAACTTTGCATTTGGCCATTCATGATTCTAATTTAACGGAACCCTACCTATAGGTTTAGATTGAATTGCAAATTCTACTAAATATTATAAATGCGAAAGTTTATGAGTATTGATGATTGTTTGTTACTCTTTCACGTAAAAACTACTGAATTGGATGAAACTTGGCACGTTGATGGATGTATAGGCTACATACCCTGGAATAACATATAGGCTACTTTTTATCCCGGGAAAACTTAAGACCCCTCGGGAACGCGGGTGAAACCGCAGGCGGAAGATAGTGTCAAAATATGCGACATAAATAGCCTTATATTTAGTGCCTTGACCACGTGTCAATTAAACCAGGCGTTTATTAAGAGTTTGATTTTTTACAACTCCAAGGAACCGTAGACCTTAGTTTTGATATTAATTTCAACTTGATACCTTCACGCGTTTTTGAGAATAAGGACCTTGACACACAGACAGATAGACGGACAACGAAATGATCCTTTAGGATTTCTTTTTTTTGGAAACCCTAAAAATTAAGTAAATTACTTTCAGTTAAATACCTTCATAAGACTAGTTAAAAGCCTAAAATAATTAATTTTATCAAACGTATCTTATAATAGATATTTCCAATAATCAATATCCTTTGTCCAAAGATAAAATTGTTCCATCACCCTTCAATATCGCTAAGTAGCTTCCTTCATGTACCTACTTTGGTGATATTAAATTTTCTCAAATAAAAGCCTATCGGGCAAAGTGGCTTCTTAAGAGGGCGAGGCGTTTTTCAAGCACGCACATCTTATCTGTGATCTTTTCAACGATTTTTCTCACGTTTTGATGCGGTTAAAAAGTTAGGAGGTATTTGTGTTACAGGGTTTCTGTACTAATTTATTTATTTGGTACTCATTTTATGTAATACTAGCTTTCGCCCAGCGGTTTCACCCGCATTAGAATTCATGAACACCCCGTACTCAATTTAACCAACCAAATAATATGTAGGTCAATTTGTCCGTGAGTATTCTCATACCTTGAGAACCACAGTACAGATTATGAAGCGCTTTTCAAAGATAGGTATCCTCTTAGGTTCAGGTTCCTAGATGAAGGTTTTAGGCTATTTAATATCCAGGGACAGGTATAGTTATGTGACGATTGAATGCTACATAAATATATTATGCATGTGGAGTTCAGTTTTCACGTCTAAATACTTGTCAAAAATTACAATCCATTATTAGTCATACATAAATTTTTGTTACGTTAAAAAAAACAGTCAAAGATTCAGAGCCATACAGCCTTCTTATTATTTTTTATTTTTGTAGGTAGGTTAGTAGGTATATTGAATTTTTATGTTTGATATTTTTTTTTATAAGTATCGAATGGCATGCAATGCAGGAGATAAAAGTTTTTCTTTCTTCTTTCTTTCTAAACGTTCAAACAGTGTGTAATGAAAATTGGCAGAGAGGTAGACCCGTGAGATAAGAAGGTAGGTATTTTTATCTCAGAACTTGTGAGAAACTAAGGACAGCTTCTTAAATGATTGTCTCAATGATACAATACAGATTGATGCAAAATTGTCAAGAACTGCCAACATAAACCTATCTATAATTTATCTATACTAATAATAATCTATAATATCTATCTATCTAAACTATAATGAAACTGAAGAGTTTTTGTTTGTTTGTATGAACGCGCTAATCTCTGGATCTACCAGTCGGATTTGGAAAAATCTTTTTGCAATTGAAAACCTGAAAAAAAATATGTGAAGAATGTCCCAGGATATTTATTTATTTTTGTATAGCACAGGCGATGCGACGCGGCGCCCGATGTAACCCGAGCAATACCGAAAAGAACCGAACTATGCACGACTTCACCAATATGAAGTCCTATACGTAATTTGTTTGATGATAATTGCTTTAACGTTGAATATTTTTAAGTTGAATTGTTGTAGATATTATATACGGATTTCATAGAAACAAATACTACTTAAGAAGGTCCTAATTATTTCAAAATTGGTTTTGAGTTTATTTTTACTAAATTTGTTTTTTTTTTATTTCTTGGGTGAAAACTTAATCTATCTATAGGTAGTAATAATAAAGCTGAAGAGTTTGTTTGAACGCGCTAATCTCCGGAGTTATTGGTCCGATTCGAAAAATTGTTTCACTAATGGGAAGCTACATTATGCCCGAAGGTTATAAGCTACTTATAAACCCGCGAACGAAACCGCGGGGAACAGCTAGTTATTTTATATAAACTAAATGCTAAGTATTATAATTTTAGATCACTTGTTAGAGATATTCAAGAAAATTTAAAGCTTTGTTACTTTATTTTGGCATGAAAGTTGAACAATACTGTAAGTGGAAGGGTTCTCAGTTTGCTATAAACAATGCATGCTATATGATAGCTTAAATTCATAAAATATGGTACTTATATGAATAGAGTAGCTTTATACAGGCTGATAAACTTTTTTAAAAAATCATATAAATATCTATGACTAAAATTTAGAATAATATTGATTTCTATGTTGTTACATTTGTGTTAATTAGTCTATATTCAAATTTTTGGATCTTTTGCTCAAGTAATTGCAAAAATATTTAACGGTAAAAATGAAATATTTCACCCTCTATAACATTGCATTGCTAAATAGTATTACAAAATGCTTTAGGATTCTTATAGTTCTCGCTATGGGTAGCTTATAACCAGAAATTCGTGGTTCTGAAATCAATAGGAAAAGCGTTATACAGGTTGATAAAAAAAAATTAAAAAGGTCATAAAATTGTCTATGATTAAAAAGTTTAAAATTATTAATGTGCATATTGTTACAATTATGTTACATGATCTACACCGAAATTGTTTGATCCCTAGCTCATGTAATTGCAAAAATATTAAGGGGCCAAAATACAAATTTCCGCCCTCTATAACATTTCGTTGCTAAATAGTATTGCAAAATGCTTTAGGATTCTTATAGTGCTTGCTATGGGTAGCTTATTTCCAAAAAATCATGCTTCATAGTTAAATAGTTCTTGCGTTATACAGGTTGATAAAAAAAAATTAAAAAGGTCATAAAATTGTCTATGATCATTTTTTTTTTAATTATTGACTTGCTTGTTGTTACACTTATGTTACATGGTCTACATTTAAAATTTTGGAACCCTAGCTTAAGTAATTGCAAAAATATTAAATGTCAAAAATAAAATTTTCCACCCTCTATAACATTTCATTGCTAAATAGTATTGCAAAATGCTTTAGGATTCTTATAGTGCTTGCTAAGGGTAGCTTATTTCCAAAAAATCATGCTTCTCAGTTGTATAGAACTTCCGTTATACAGGTTGATAGAAAATAATTTAAGGTGTCATAAAATTGACAACTATGAAAAATTTGAGAAACACTGGTTTGAATATTATTTCAATTGTATTGAATAGTTTATATTCCAAATGTAAGGTCCCCAGCTTGAGCCATTACAAAAATATTAAAGTGCAAAAATTGGATATTTCACCCTTTATAACTTTATGCCGCATGAAAAGTTTGAAAAACATAACAGTACATTTCGAAACAAATACTGTAGAAAGCTTATATTCCAAAAATCAAGCTTCTGCTATGAATATTAACTGAGAAAAACAGGATGCTAAAAGTAAATTTTCGACATTTTTACTTTGTCTATGGGCAAAACTTTGACAAACACCAAGTTGAAATTTGTAGTATTTGTATAGCATAACGCGTATACGAAATTTCATTTGCCTATCTTCAGCCGTTGCAGAGATATAAGAGTTTGAAAAATGCATAATTTCCATCGGTAATATCTTCCTCGAAGAAAAAAAGTTTGAGAAATGCCAAAAATACATTTTAGCAGTATTATTAAACTACCAACACTATACATTTTGAGTATGTAGCATTCAAACTCACAAAGTTATCAAGGTTTAACGGTAGCAAAGCAAATCCCTTATTTTTTTAAATTTTCCTCCCATAGACAATAGTTTGAGAAACGCTTGCACCCATATCTAATATTTTTTACTAAAAAAGCTACATTAAAAATTTCAGACTTCTAGACCGTAAGGTTCCAGAGATATTAAGATTCTTAAAATCGCACAAAGGGCCCGTTTCCACCGCTGCGGAAAGGAATTTCGAAAAATCGCTTCTTAAATGGGGTCTACGTGACAAAATCTATGCACATGCCAAATTTCACATTAATCGGTTCAGCGGTGTGGGCAGGGGGATGTTTACCCAAAAAACCGCTACTCTTTTATATATATAGATTATAAAATATAAAATTCTAAAAAAAAAATAATTGTCAAAAAATAATAGTCTTCGTTGTAGAGCGTCATTGGATGAAATCATTAATGATGTTCATTACGATGACTACCAGAATACGCGATAGTCCGGCAGATCCCAAAATAAGCAGATTTGTTCTATGGAATCCAGATAACATTATTTATGAAATATGTCATTTATTTCTTAATGAGTAGCCTTCCCAAAATAAAACAAAGTTTGTATTTCTATCAATTGTTCAAACAAATTGTCTTATAGTCTGACCGCTACCGCTGTACCGCGCCTTAGGTATGTGCGGGGAGGTACCAAAATCGCCCTCAATATATTTTGCCTTAGTTACCTACGAGGTGACCCTGTAAGTACATAAATGTGTTATTAAAAAGACATAACAAAAATACTACCATAGATTATTATCGTCAAATAAACAAGCCTGTTATTATGTTAAATTGTGTCGAAAATCACCTGGCAACTATTCTAGCAGTTTACACTAATGAGCCAGGTATTTCCGGCCACATTATCATTTACTATGGTGAATTTCCTCCCAAATTCAGGTTCAATTTCCTTACGATGACGTCACATAAGTAAGTAAGTACAAAGAGAATAGCAACTCTACTAATGTGCACTTATATTATTAACTAGCGACCCGCCCCGGCTTCGCCCGGTTTTTCTCAGCTTTTCTGTACTATAATATGCATGTATTATACATATAAACCTTCCTCTTGAGTCACTCTATCTATTAAAAAGCCGCATCAAAATCCGTTGCGTAGTTTTAAAGATCTGCATACATAGGGACAGACAGACGGGAAGCGACATTGTTTTATACTATGTAGTGACGTACTTCAATTAGTAAAGCTTTTACCACAGATTAAATAATAGGCTTGTAATTCTGTTTTGAAGGTATTGTCAATTAGTGAAGAAATTAGAAATTAATATTTAGTAACGAAATTAAATTAAATATCTTATTAAAGTTAGAAAAATATTTAATTCTCACTACTATAACCACCACAAGGTGGACTGACGATCTTGTTAGGTCGCGAGAAACCGATGTGGATGTGGGTAGCGCAAGACCGGCCATATCGTGGAGATCTGCGGGGAGGCCTTTATCCAGCAGTGGACGTCTTTCGGCTGGTATGATGATGATGATGATAACAATGATGATGATGACCGTAAGCATCCAGATACCATGTCAACGGCAGAGCTATTATTAATATCCTGTGACAATCTCCATAAGCATCTTCTAATATCAAGCTAAATATAGCATGTAATATGGAAACCAGGTAATTGACAAGTACAAACAGGACCTGCAGACAATGTAATGCCATCTGAATAATATTATTGCCTCAGATATCTCTCAGCGAGATTACAATCTCGCTGATCTAAGTGGTAGTCACCTAATTTGAATATTTAGCAACGCATTGAAGCTTAAATTAAAACAAAATTTGGATGGCAAGGAATAGATTGTACAGCGTATAGGGCTAGATTATACGTTAAATGTAATTCTGTTAATTACATTTAACGTATAATCTAGCCCAACTAAAAACCTACTGCATCCGATTTGACGGGCCGTAGAGAAAGCGCACTTATCGACCTACTATACCTATAATATGGACGTATTATACCTACACATATAAGCCTTCCTCTTCAATCACTGATCTATTGCTGAAAATAACATCAAAATCCGTTGAGTAGTTTCAAAGATCTAAACAAACAGACAGCGGAACTGACTTCATTATTATGTACAGAAGATAAAGATTAAATGCGAAATTGAGTTTGTTTGTTCGTTACCTTTCCACGCCTAAACTACTGAACCGATGTAATCTGGCACACAGATAGCCTATGTTACTCAGAAGAACATGGGCTACTTTTTAAGGGTAAAACCGCGGGGTGGAAGCTAATATAAAATAGTTTTGAAGTACACAAAATTTACACTGTAGTATGCCTACTGCGCGGAGCCTATGAGCCTAGGATAAATAGTTGATGATGTCAACGTAACAGTTGATCGGTGCTTACTACTTTAAGATAAAATAAATGATATTTGACCCATAAATATAAAGCTCTCTCCTAACTATCTCCTCCAATATTTCGTCTTTCTAAACTTATCGTACTTAGAAAATTTTCAACTACAGCTTTTACAACCGATTTTAAAACGTTGCATGAAATAAAAATAGGAGCGTACAAATACATACTTACGGCCCGTTTCGTGTGTAAACAGTGGCCGTAGTAAGCCTGTTTCGAGACGTCCCTGAGGAGCGGGCCGTGACTGGGACAAAGAGCTAGAAATCTGGAGCGCAACCATTTTTAAAAGTTCCCAGCAAATATGTTCTTTGTGGTCGATTTCACTGGGAAATAGTCGCAGCAAATATTTTATTGAAAACGATCGTCGAAGAGATTTTCAGAGGCACTTTGCAATGTTGAGATTTGGTTCTTTGTATTTGAGCAAAGTTGCCTTTAGAATTAAACAAAATAAAAACCGAAATCATCAACAAAAAAAAACAATAAAATAAAACGCAGACCTGTGGACTATGAAGGTGTTTTGTGTACTTAATTAAGGATATTTTTGATAAGAGGATATATTTTAAGTGAGAGTCAATAAATTTTAATTGTTTTTATATTTTGGATGTCAGTTTTCATTAGAGTGCCTATTTTTATTCAGATTCGATAAGACTTTTATGGTGAGAATAAATCTTTATTAGATCTTTTATTTTTAAGTCTTATATACGACCAAAATCTCACAAAGCCTAGAAGGGAATTAATTAACTCTCAAGACCAACTGCATATTTTATGTCCAAATACTTGTCATGAGGACCGATGATCTTTTATTCGAGACATTCTTCAAAATAGATAAGTGCGAAATATATTTTACTGACAAAGTTCATAACAAAGATCCTAATTAAATATAATTTTATATAATCCTTTTACAAGTGGGTACAACAAAAATGTTTTGCGCGAAAATAGGTTATTTCCTTGGAAATTTCCTAATAGCAATATTAGCTTGGCAAAAATTATTAAGGCTGAAAATTGTAATCATCATTACTTTCAGGGAACCCTAATTATCCAGTGGGGTACGGAAATTAAGCCTCGCAGTGCGAACTTACAAATTTCGACATCTAACCTTTGAAATTAATGACAGTAGAAGAAATATTAATATACCTATTTTGTAATTAAATTTAATATTAACGTTGGAAATTCTAAAATCTTTAGATACTTAAACTAAAAAAATCTATGAACTTGTCACTGTTTTTGTAATTTACTAACTTACTAAAAAATTGTATGTTGTCAGAATAAATTAAAAAAATATATTCTCAGAATTTGGATCATGGTAATTTTACATTGGGCGTATTTTTGCCTACAGGTATTTTCTGTCACATGCGCTACAGCAAAATTCGTTACTATGTCAATCGCGTACGACAGAAATGAGCTTGGATATTACTGACTGACCCAAATAGGTTCACGCGTATCACACGTGCTAAACTGGGTTTTACCTAGTTTATACTTGGGATTACAGACATTTTCTCTGACGACGATTTTCTTTCACAATTTATCGACAGTTTACAATCTCGCGAGATAGATTATAAACTAACGGTGTTTACAATCATACGGTGATATACAAATAAAAAAAAATGAAGTAGGTATATGTTTGTAATGTGAAAATAACAAGGTATACTTATACAAGGGTAGGTACTTATACCAAAAATATATTTGTCTGTCTGTTTGTTCCGGCTAATCTCCGAAACAGTTGGATCTATTTAACGGGACTTTCAGTGGCTTATGTTAGATAACTTATGTTATAGAAAAAGAACAACAGATATTTGAGACTCAATCACGCATCAACATCTGAATGGATTTTGATGAAACTTAACATAATAAATAGATCGCAACCTAAAATATCACAATAGGTACTTTTAATCCCCAAAACCTACAAGATCTATGGAGAACACGAGTGAAAGCTAAGGCGGAAACTATATAATACTAGCTGTCCCCCGCGGTTTCACCCGCGTTCCCGGGATAAAAAGTAGCCTATATGTTATTCCAGGGTATGATCTATCTACGTGCCAAGTTTCATCCAAATCCGATAAGTAGTTTTAGCGTGAAAGAGCAACAAACATACATACTTACATACAAACTTTCACGTTTATAATATTAGTAAGATCAAAAGCAATATATTATTGTGATATTGGACATTCAAATACAAAAGCTAAAGATAGAATTCCAATAAAGCAGATCTCCATATCTATTCAGTATGCAATTTAGTGGAATAGTACTGTAGGATGCAAATGTGGCCATATATGTACTTACCTTTACAATACAACGGTGTCGATTCTGTTGTTTACGAACTTAACTAATATTAGACAAGTCACCTCTCTTTCAAGTTAACCTTATTGAAAAAAGACAGAACATTTTTAATGCTGTCAGTTTAATCCATGTCGTCGTAATGTACGGGTAAATAGTCGTGACCAAAAAGATCGCGCTTAAATTCACGTTGAAATATGTGATCGGATTAAACTGACAGGACTAAAATATCTTGCATCCCTTTCTTATATTTACTATTAGAAAGAGATATAGTGAGATTAAATTTATTTAGTTCGTAAACAACAGAATCGGCACCATGGCGGCTTTGTGAGAGAGAACCAGTGAAATTGAATCTGTCGCAGTGAAATGTTAGGTTTTGACCTAAGACGTTTACATTGGGCCGCAATGAAAGTGGGTAGGTTCACGTTTCGTAGTAAGATTTAATGAAATAAAATGCACTTGTGCCACGTACCTTAGCCGGGCGGGCGGTTTCCTCGTCTATCAAAAAGTTGTCGCGGCGCGGGCGTCGAAAGTTACCTCGTTTATCATGTGTGTAGAGGATGCGCGACATCACTCTGCGAAAATTTATTACTTGAATAAATGTTAGCGCCACAAATTGTACCCTTATGTGTATTTTTAACAGATATTATGTCATACTAGCTTACGCGATATTTAACCCCCACAAGGCTGCGCTGTCATACGTGTGTTAAAGGTAAAATTAATTATTATAAAATAGTTAGAAATTGTTTTTTTTTGCAGTTTTAGATAGGTACATAATTTAAAAATACCCTGAAATTATAATAACTTTAGAAGTCGACTTTATTTTCATTTATTACTAGCTGTTCCCCGCGGCTTCACTCGCAATCCCGGGATAAAAAGTAGCCTATCATAAAAGTAGTAGATAAAAAGTATCTTCGGGAATAACGTAGCTTCCTATTACTGAAAGAATTTTTCAAAAACTCTTCAGCTTTGTTATTAGTATAGATTTGTTAAAATGTTATATTTTTTTAAATTATACAATTAGCTTTATTTATTTTTATTTTATTAAAGGTTTTTAATGAATTTTACCATTAAATGGTACAGATTTTTTGCATTTCATGAATAAAAAAATCAATATGCTAAAAATGTCACACATTGAGTTTTACCTTTACACCCACGCATTACGCATTACGCCAGTTTTACCTTTACGTAGCGCATCTTTGAAATGGTGTGGCTTTTTCCACTAGAGATGTGCGAGGAATGTGTAAATGTGTACAGACGAGCGATGCGACCACACACATTTACCGCTACCAAAAACCGTGTATGACGCGCACATTCCTCGCTTACAAACCTCCGCTAAGCCCATATCCACCATAGCTGCGTGGAGCGAGGCTAGGTAAATGAAGTGATTCTATTGGCGCTTAACTATATACCTAACTTTGAAGAAAAGATAAATCAAATCTAACCAATTTGTTTGCATGAATACAGGTAGGTATTGTAGGTGTATTAATTAATAGTTCAATCCATATTCTGCCGATTGAGACATGCAAAAATAAACAATAAAATTAGCAAAATAATAACCGAATACCAAAACGACGAATGTAAAACCGAACCGCCTTCAAATGCCGTTTTTTGTTATTTCCATCAACAGATCCTGAGACTTGGACCACCTTAGGAGTATAAGATGTATAAAAATAATTAAAATCGGTTCATATATGGCGGAGGAATCACGTAACAAAAACAAAAAAAAAACAGTCGAATTGAGAACCTCGTTTTTTGAAGTCGGTCAAAAATACATTCCTCGCAACGCAGTTTATTGCATCTCTGGTGAATACTCGGCCTAAAAATTGAAATTTATAACACTTTCTATCGATAACCGAAGGGGGAGAGAAATTCTCGAGTGGCGACCACGTACCGGAAAATGTTGAGCAGAACGACTTCCCACTAAATGGACCGACGACGTGACGTGGGTAACTTTTTAACCGACTTTAAAAAAAGGGAGGAGGTTATCAATTCGGATGTATGTTCACGCTTAACTTTTCTTAATAAAACAAATTTAATAATTTATTTTTGGGTTAGGTTCAGTTTAACTCTACAATGACGGCGGAACCCCATCGGCATCCTGAAAGCATTATTATACTAGACACGCAGAGAATTGAAGGTCTAGGCTGCACAAATAAAATAACAGACATCAAGCCCGGAAAAGCGTTATTTTTATATTCCTCGTGCACAAAATTTTAACGAGAAACTCCAATTTCTGATAAAAACCTTCACTCGTACACAAAAACCTTATCAAACTTATCTTTATTAGAGTCTTCTCTTCATCAGAACTTATCGCCTGACCTAAGCATTAAAACCCTTCAATCTTGTTGATTGAAGGGTTTTAATGCTTAGGTCAGGCGCTGGAAACTGAAGCCTGAAACCAATTTATCTACAGCCATCGAAATCAGGTACAGGATAATCCTTACTCTTGAACTCTGATAATTGACTTGCTATAAATACTTGCTTTTGGTGAACCCATGACTTGCTAGTCGAGATGATTAATGACATTTTCACATCATTTTATTTGCTGAGTAAAATCTTTGATAATTACATCTAAACTATTTATTATTACTTCAGTAATCTAAGAAAACGTTCCCGAGGGATCTTATGTTTTGCCGGGATAAAAAGTATCCTATGTTTTAATCTAGGTTATAAACTATCTGTTTCGCATTTATAATATTAGTAGCATTTATGGTTTATGTTGTTTTTTCCTTTTTTAATTTATATGTACGATTTAGTTTGGACCTGCCTAGGATAATCAAATTGTAAAAAACCCGACGCAAAAAGAATTATTAAAATCGGTTCATAAGCGAAAAATGTATGCATGAAATTAAAAAAACAAACAGCCGATTTGAGAACCTTCTCCTTTTTTTGAAGATGGTTAAAAATTGTAACCAATTGAATTAACACCAGTGGCTTCTAAGTGTTATAATGAAACTTTAAATTCAATAAGCGAAAGCAAAATCGATTAAAGTGTTTGTTTGACATGAACTGTAACAGTATTTCAAGTTAATTTAACGACAATTAACTAACCGCTGTCAATCAACAAGGCTTTTAGGGTGTTAATTAGTTTTCAGTATGTTGAAGTCTAGCTGCTCATGTTTTGTATAAAATTATATAATGAACTTAACGTTTAAGGGGTCTTTAGAAACCTAGTTATTAAAATACATCGATTATCATTTATTTAGTATAAAATACATTAGTATTATTAAATAGATAAAAACTCATGAAACAGGTTTAGTATATAAACCAATCAATCGTATAGATACATAATAAAATATTCAATTCCTGAATTTAGTTAGGTTGTAGGTAGCAATTCACGTAGGTTTACACGAAGAGTATTATCTAAATTGTACCAAAAAGATGTCGTGTCATTACGAATAAAATATTTGTTCGTGTAGGTAGGATATCTAAAGCAAAATACTTCAAGATTCGCTTCAAAAATAGCTGGAAAACAAGCTGCGACAACAGAATGTTTCGACCCACTCGTTCGAGTTCGACATTGTATCCTATTTTCATTGTGTGTGAGTCTATTGTGCCTCTAACTTTACGTGCGGATTTCAGCTGAGTTGGTTTATTAAGGTTTATTCACATACCATCGTTTGGTTTCCTGTAATATGTCAGAATAATAAGAAAATAAAAATTTGGTCATTTGACGTCTATTATTTAAGTGCTCGCCTATTATTTTGAGAATCTTAGCTTTTTTTAAATTGAATTTGACCACAATCTCGCTATGGTTTAGTAGGTGGTGATGTGTTCAAAGATGAATCCCACAAAACTTTGCTTGTTAGTTCGTAAAAGATCATGAGTAAATTTAAAAATCATCATGAAACCATAGCAGGTATAAATACTGGCTGAAACAACCATTATATTAAGAATCTATCGCCAACTATGAATAAACTCTAACAGCTACACATAAGGGGATCACTAAGGCCAATGACCTTGACGATTAGTCCATACAACCAAGTACTCAAAGCTTAGGCACCTGCCGGTGGGATTTAGAGAGGAACGAGAGATTATGTAATATTTGGTTAAAAAAATCAAAATTAACATGGAAATTTTCACGAGAAAACACTACATTCAAGTATGAACACACCTTAAAGTAAAAATTCGAGGCACGTTCTCATATCGTCAAGTGTGAGTGGGATCCAAGTGCGTTCACCCTTGAGACATCAGGATTCTGTAGGTACCTCACATCATCTAATCTTAAACGTTTTGGTGGTACGATATTATTTCTTAGCTCTTTATTTCTATCTGGGAGGGACTGAGTGGAATGAGGGCTGTAACCATTTGATATTCAAAATGGTTACAGCCCTCATTCCATTCCATTTTGTAAGTTTCTGTTAGCTATATACTCGTAATCTAGTAATTTTTAGTACGTATGAAAATATCCTTACATACTTGCTACTTTTTTATACCATAAATAAAAAAATATTTTAGTAACTGACTATTTACATTTACTTTTTTTAACTATGTATAGGCCTGTGTTTGACCCCAATCTCACCGTGGTCAGTGATGATGTGGCCGATGGTGGTAAGCACGCACACAAAACCTACAAGGTAACTGGCTCTCAAGTGAAGCTGTCGGCACACCGGAAGATGCTTGGCGACCGATTAACGGGGTAGTAGCGAGTGATAAATAAAAAGTACCCTACCACCGTGCTATCGTTTCCTCACGATGTTTTCCTTCACCGAAAACTCAAGCTCATCGTTTTGCAGTTGAAACCGCGGGGCAGGCATAGTAAATAAAGAATAATGCAATAACAAAAGTTCACCTCACATTCTTCCGACATTTTTATGTTTGCATATATCATAAATCCAGAAAGCTTGAGCAAACTGCATGCGCATTTATAACTCAAGTTTTCAAAAACAGACTATGTGGAATAGAATCATGTGGTAAACAAATTTATTGTTAAAAATTATTGTAGAGCTGTATTCTCTACCTCAAACTCTAAACTCATTTACTCAGTTTAGGCCCCAGATTTCATTTTGATTAGATTACAATTGAATCGCAGCTGAATGACGACTTTTGTACGTTTTCGTATTCCACTAATAATCTGACAACGATCGAGATCCAATCATGATTGTGTTAAAGTTGACGTTCGATCGAAAATTATAAAAGTGGTATTCCACTAAACATTTGACACATTTGATTGGATTAGAATTGTCTCGGTTACCAAACGCAACAACTATTAAATCTAAACGTAATCCAATCGTGGTTCGGTTTCGTTTATTTAGGGGAAACGTGGACCGTTTTTTAGTAAAATTAGAATTGGATTGGAAACGAACTTTAACTGAATCGAAATTGGATAACCAGCGTTGTAATTCAGCGGAATTGGCCCCCTGTTATGACACTTGAATGTCGATAGTTACAATTTTTACAATAGACTCTACCATGGGTTCGGAAAACACTTAAACTGAGAAGAATCCGGCAAGAAACTCAGCAACGCTTCTTTTTTTGTGGAATTTTATTTTGAATTTATTTAATTTAGTGTAGTCGTAGCTGACACCCTGAATTAACACATAGGCTACCTACTTTTTCTCCCTCAGGACCGCGGGGCGGAAGCTAGTATGTCATATATATTAGAAATCACGCTTTACATTTCTATTATATTATATCGTATTGTTAAATATAATATCTTGTATCTTGTTTTAATTTAATATATTGTAATGTATTAGGTAATTTAACTATGTGTATAGATAGACAGACAATGTGCTAAACTATGTAGAACATTTTTAGCATAAGGACAAACCTCTGTGGTTTAAATATGCTGTTAAATAACTTTTTTTTAAACCATGTTATGTACTGATAATAAAAAAAAAAAAACATACTGTTAGAATAGCGGTCTATAGTAGGTCCTTTTGTTAAAACTTTTTATTTTCTGCTACAATAATTTATTGAGACACTAAATATTATTTTACTATTGATTGAACTCTAATTACATATATTGTATTGAATTGACCTAGAAAACGTTATAATATATTAAATAAATGCGGTGGCGACGGGGGTAATCACTTACAAAGCAGTTATAATATATTGCTTAATTATTACATTTATTTAAAACAGTTCGTCAAATACCAAGCCAGTGGTTTATCTAAACAGCTGTCTGAAACGTTTAAACGGGATGGCACGCTCTGACAAATCCTAATTTTGGAGGTGCACAATAGTTTCTCACGTTAAGCCAATAGCAAGAATTAAAGGTTTAATAGATGTGGTAAAGGTTATTGCTAAAGTAAAATCACCTTTATTGGAATTGGCAAACGTTTGTTTTATTATACAATTGTACGATGACTAAACATGACTACTACTACAGTATAATTTGGGAATCAGCACCAAAGAAAAGTCAAGGTAGGTTGACTTTCTATAGATCTAAATAGGTATTAGATAATGGATGACGTTCATAAAATAACATAAAGTTTTATTCGTTGATTCACTAAATAAGAGCTTACTTGTTATTGTAAGAAGTTGGCTCGCTTTTAAAGAACAAATATGTTAGAATTATTTAAAGAACAAATATGTTAATGAAAAGCTCTTAGCTTTTCTTTTCCATTATTTTTAGCTCGGCGTGGACTTGTCACTGCATCCTATTTCCAAGGGTGCAACGCTTGGCTCCTCGCCAGTCGTCTGCTCCGTGACCAGGGGCACATTATAACCCGTTCTATACAAATCCGGAATTTAATTTTAGTGATAAATGAATTTGAAACCATTTCTCGCCTGTGAAATAGTGAGAGACGTGTTTTGTCACAAGGTTTAATCATGTTAGTTTTATAATTGGATTCAGCTAGATAGAAAAATCTATAAGCTGAAGAGTTTGTGTGTTTGAACGTACTAATCTCCGGAGATACTGGTCCAATTTGAATAATTATTTCAATAATAGGAAGATACATTAACTCTATAACTAACTAAGGTTACTAAGGTTACATATAGGCTACTTTTTATACAGCTAGTTTTGAGTAACCAACAAAAAAATAACCAACTTTTAATTATCCAAACAAAATGTCTTGATAATTGCAAACTTATGAACTAAAGATTCATGATTAAGATATACTAACTAATTTGTAGTCATGGTGACAACAACGTAGGAAAATTGGGTCACGTCCATCTTAATAAGGAAAATTAGTTGTTTACAAAATTGCCTTTACTTCATTACTGTCTGTAAATTCATATTTGACGCTATTAATTAAGCAACTTCTCATAATATTTACCTTATGAAATAAACTCATCTTAGGCTTTCTACTTGCCAAAAAATATTATCCTTAAAGCGACTATATCCGAGAAATGATTCTAGATTCAGTTTTTCTCTGCATTCTTTATTGCAAGAGAATAGTAAAAAATATAAATGTTAAACTATGGAATATAATGACGAGGAATAGTTTTAAGGGACGGAGAGAAACGCGGAGAGCATCTTCTTTTTTAAAAAAATACACATAGGTACCTAATTTACAAAAAGGTCTTGAGAACGATAAATAGACAGAAAATAAACTAATCCTATATGGGTTTCTTCTGACAAGCTTTGATTTAACAAAAAAATCACCATAGCAAGTAAAGACCTTAGGAATATACAAAAAAGAACTAGCTCTCATGTGCAGCAGCGATCAATTTCCAACACACAAGTTTAGTAAAGCTTTATAACTCAGTTATTTGATCATTCACTGCATGCAATAGCAAAAACCTTGAAGCGTCGACCCGTATCGCAGAGGGGACAAAACCTTTTGTCATCTTTGCGGGAGCTTCATATTTCATTATAAGCCTACGCGAGTTGAAACTGCTTTATTTGTACGTCGCTATACTTTGCTATAACAGTAACTATAGTTCGATTCAATGTTGTAGTGAAAAGATGTAAACATTGTGTTGACATTTGATAATTCGGTAATCGACTATAGGGTAGTTGACACTATAAAAAATAAATGACCAAACACTAACTAATGCATAAAACATCTAAAAACTCGTGGAAATATCAAATATGTTGTACATTTCATGCTTTTTATGGTTTTTAATTACCAGTGGAACCACTAAGAGATGATTTGATGCTGTGAAATTATGGCGTCATAGTGTAATACTTCATACAAAATTCCATATAAACTATCGTTTTGACATTTATTAAAAAGTAGCTGATTTGATATGTCAGTCAACTACCCTATTTTGTACCGCCTTTAAGTTTAGCAATGAAAATAAAATATTTATTGTTTCATAAAAACTTAGTTAGTTTTTTGCCCGTTTAGTCACTTGTGTCGTTATTATGAACAGTTATATAACAAAAATGAAATTAAAATCAACACACAAAAAACGTATCCTATATAATATTATAAATGCAAAAGTGTGTGAGGATGTTTCTTACGCTTTCACGTAAAAGCTACTGAACAGATTTGGATTAAACTTAGCACATAGATAAATAAAAATATGTTATTTTTATTCAGGGAAAACATAAGATTCTTTAGGAACGCAGGTGAAACCACGGAGCTAAATCAAGTGATAGTATATATTAATAGCTTTTTTATGCAAATGACAAGGAAATCTTATGAACTTTTTTAATTTTTCCGATATTTTATGACTCAAGCAATGTTCCATTCAGCTTTTAAATAAAGTTCAGAGTTATTGTGTAACTTCATAAAAGTGGCTAAATCATGTCATTACAATTTACACCTCATTCACACCACATATCTCATACATACTTACATACTCACATACATACACACATTCTCAACACACATACACACCCCCTCCCTCACTCACACACATATCCCTTTCTCTTCTACATAAATATATCGGCAAAGGTTTTTGACTTTTCACAATATAAGTAGGTACCTACACACTGCTCATCGGACACATACTGATCTACTTTTTGTTTTAAGATAAGGCAGGAAATTGTAAATCCTTAATTGGCTGTAAGATCTACATTAAATAAGAAAATTGTATTTTACTTTTAAGAGCTGTGGATTTTGTAACAAATAAATAAATAAAATAAAATATTTTTATTTTGTAACTAAACATTTATTTTTACAAGAATATTCGTGATTTTTAGAATTAACTGTTTTATTTACATTTATCTCCGTTGAATTGAAACATACTATATGATGTCTTATGTATAACTGTACAGTGTTTAGTGTAGATTGAAACAATAGAATTATCATTATTGTCACCAAGTTTAGTCAAGTGTGTGACAATATAGACAATGAGTTGTTGTATGATTATTACTATAGAACTTTGAGACTTCTTCATTGTATATTGTAGTATATTTTCGATTGAAACCTTTTCAAAAAGATATTAAATTCAATATATAATAATAACATAACCAACACCGTTACCACGAAAACTAGATTTCTCCTTAAAAAGTATCCTTTATGCTATCTATCTGTATGCCAAATTTCATCACGATTGGTTTTACAGTTGAGGCTTCAAGATGTAACAAACACTTTCGCATTTAAGATTAGTTAGGATAAACTCAAAATCAACACTCATTTATTCAGTTTAGGCCCTAGTAAGATACATATGAACCTGAAAAGTTACAATAAGCTCTTTCTTTTGTAACGAAATTTCATATCTACTCGTAAAATTACCACATATTCTTGTCTTCAACGTAATGAGCCACCAGTAGGCCTTGACGATCCATCTCCCTTTGAATTTATTTTAAAATATCTTAGTTACTTATAACTTTTTTTTTTACTAATAACTAGCTGTTCCGCGCGGTTTCACTTGCGTTCCCAGGATAAAAAATAACCATCGGGAATAATGTAGCTTCCTATTGGTGAAAGAATTTTTCAAATCGGTTCAGTAGTTTCGGAGCCTATTCAATGCAAACAAACAAACAATCAAATCTTTCCTCTTTATAATATTAGTATAGAAGTATAGATAAAGCTGAAGAGTTTGTTTGTTTGAACACGCTAATCTCAGGAGTAACTGGTTACATTATTTCCGAAGGTTATAGGCAAATTTTTATCACGGGAACGCGAGTGAAATCGCGGTATAAAATAAAACCAAATGCAGTGTCTGCAAGATTGAAACTCAAATAAATAAATAACATTCCAAAAGTTAAAAAAAACTGAAGCATAAAACAGGACATGTAAACTAAGTGGTAAATGAAGCAAACATTTTTCTATTATTTTCCAAATAATATTTACCCACATGGTGTCATGATTGATCGACTGCTAATGTTTCCGATAACTGATTTCATTACCTGTATCTTATACAGGTGGGTAAAACCATGGTCTTCTACTACACAGTCTTTGAAACCATGCATGTTGATGAAAATATAGGGAGCTGAAGGAAATTAAATAATAATATACTACTACGAGTAATATCATAAATGTGAAAGTTTGTGAATATGGATAGATGGATGTTTGTTACTCTTTCACGCAAAAACTACTGAACGGATTTGGATGAAATTTGGAACACAGATAGTTTATTACCTAGGTTAACACATAGGATACTTTTTATCCCGAGAAAACCTAAGATCCCTCGGGATCGCGTGTGAAACCGGGCGTAAGCTAGTAATAATATATAATTTAATATCCTGGGACATTGTTCACACACGGTTATCTGATCTCAAACTAACCAGAGCTTGTACTATGGAAACCAGATAACTGATATACTACATATACTACTTTTTTTTGTAAATACATACTTATATAGATAATTACACCCAGATTCAGGACAAAAGACATGTTCATGCACACAAATGTTTGTCCTGCATGGGAATCAAACCCACGACCTGCGGCGCGATAGGTGGTGTCTTAACCAACTGCGCCTACTGGCCTGTCAAAATATAAGTAAATACCTGAAAAAATATAAACACAAAGTTATAACAATAAGCTTCCTAATACTATGTCAAGAATAAGCTTCCGTCTTCAAGCTTTTTTACACCCTCTATACACGAATCACATAGGTCTCAAAATGACAAATACCCCGGTACGCCAGTAATGACGTCATTTGTTACCCTCGCATCCTGGGTGATAAGAAATGAGCTTATCTCGTAGAAACATTGAGCAAGATTTGGCTGCAACATGTACCTTGTAGGAATGGTGGAAGAAATAAATGGTCTCAAATCATTTTGGGACAAGGTCTTAGGTTTTTTTTCTATATAGGAATATTGAGACTCAAACTCGGGTGCTTTATAATTTAGTCTGCTGCGAACTAATGTGGTGAAATTAAGGCACCTGTCATACCGCCGACGAGGAAAATATTAGCTATCGATTATTTTCTGCTCAAGAAACTTACAATATCTAGATAGAAAAGAAAGAAAAACTAGGCTGACGACATACAACACATTTAAGAAGACATTGAGCCCGTGTCAGTAATTTAAGAGATTCATATATTGATAACTAGCTTTTTGCCTCGCGTTTTCATTCAAAATCTATGGGTGGAATTTTCAAAATCCTTTCTTAGCAGATGCCTACGTTATAATAGCTATCTGTATGTTAAATTTCAGCTCGATCATCTAATGGTTTGAGCTGTGCGTTGATAGATCAGTCAGATAGTCAATTGATTGCTGACTGTGACTGACGTACTGCCAGCAAAAATTCTCGCTGCTAGTTCGTCGCAGTGACAAGAGATATAAAAAAAGACTCGCTCAGCGACTCTCACTCGGC
Organism: Tethea ocularis; assembly: GCA_963555595.1. Lineage (NCBI taxonomy): Eukaryota > Metazoa > Arthropoda > Insecta > Lepidoptera > Drepanidae > Tethea > Tethea ocularis. The sequence goes on from OY741968.1 coordinate 1,304,144, forward strand.
ATGTAGTACATTCGCTGCTCGTTGCTCACAAATTCGTTTCTAGTTGCTCGCTTTACTCGCTTCTCGCTAATCGTCTTCGGTGTGACATATGCCTCAGTATTTGAAACTGCTACTTCCAAGATAACATAATGTAAATGAGGCTTCATAATAATGCAATAGAGTCGAAACTCAAACCACGCAAGTTTGTTGTTTACGTGTTAGCATCAAAGCTATTAAGGTTTCAAAGTAAACGCTAACATTGTTATAAAGCCTTTAGAGAACTAAAACTATTTAATGTATTTAGCCTTTATCTAATAGTAATTATGATACTGTGCCGTGGCTAAAGACTTCAGACAGCAACGGTTGGCCTAACCAAGCCGTTTTATGTTTCAGGAGCTGCACTTGAAAACCGGTATTCTTCTGAAAGAAAAGAAAGGCATAAAAACACAAACATAAGACAGAAATACAAGCAATGTGAGGTCAAGAACCTTGTCACGCTGCCGTGCACCTCTGGGACAAGACAATTAAGTATTATCTATTATCTTGTCCCAGAGAGCAGAACGTGCCTCTACTAATGAAATTAACAAATCGACATCGATCGGCCATATTTTTTTGCACAACACGTACCAACGTTAAAATTTATATAAAATTTCAAAATTATAGAAAAATAACAGCACTTATACATGAAATTATAATAGCCTTAAAAATATATTGAAAACTGTCAGATTAGAGTTCCTACTTACCTAGTTATTTTATACTTTTTAGTGACATTGAAATGTTTGTTGAAAGTTTTTTATTATTGAAAGAAAATTCGGAATCATGTAATTATTTCCGGAGGCTACCTCCTACACTACATCAAAATTCACAAAAAAAATTTACTCCCTGTAATATTATTAAAGGTTACTAAAGGTTGTAACCGAATTTATTATCCTAAGAATTTCTATTAAAATATAGTTAGGTAAAATACGATTACAAGGTTCACAGAGCACAACGTTATATCTAGACATGTTTCTTATTTTGCCTAACAGCTACAGGCAATTTTATTCAAGATCTGAGTTTATATTTCATTACTTACGTCGAGGATCTCGTTATTTTCTAATTAAGGACAACAAAGTTATGAATTAACCACTTTATTCGCTAGGTTTATGGATGTGGCAGTGAAATAATACAGGATGAAATTAATGTAATGGTTTCGTGCTCTAATTCAAGAATTAAAATAAGTGTTTCGTTGGAACAAATAAATAGAAACTAAACGAACTAAATATTTATAAGAAACAGAATAAAAAATATTAATATTTAGCCGTTTATAAAAATAATTTAACAGAAAAAAATAAAAAAGATCGTATGTTTATTTAACTTTTTAATTGGAACGTATATACCATTCTTTGTAATTTGGTTACAATCATACCTTAATAAACTTTTTTTTCTATGAATCAAGACAAACTAATACATCAATGATGTGGCAACTAGCTCTAAAATGTAGCTTCTGAAACACACCGTCAAAGAATACAAGACAAATAAGGATGCCATATCTTGTTCATAAATCGATGTTACATTATATAAAAAGATTTTTAAGATTTGTCTCGCCGGGAACAAAACTCATTGATTTGGAAAAAACACAAACAAGCCTGTATCATAAAGTGCCACTTATAAAGATTATAATTATACTTTAGGATTTGGACTACATGAAAAATACACTTGTATGTCCATGCTTTCAATAAAAAAGTACATACGCTCCATAATTTTAATACCTACATCGCATAATTTTAACATGTAGACTAAAGTAACTTACATACTGCTAGGGAACTAAAAATATTTCATGTAGAATTTTTACTCTGCATTAGTGAATGCAACGTCTCCGTAATAGACGCATTTGGTCCAGATCAGAGGTTCTCAAACTTATTTCACAATGGCATTACTTTATTTAAATACCGTGCGATATTAGTCTTGTCCTGTTTCGTTTCGTTGTTATACTTACATTTTAAACGAGACATTGTAACTTGTGAGGGTCGCGGGAAATCGCTGGATGCGGGTAGCGCAAGACCGGCCTTTGTGGAGTTCCTTGAGGGTGGCCTTTGTCCAGTAGTGGACGTCTTTCGGCTGACATGATGATGATGATTCTAACTTACGAGAGCAATGAAAACGCAAGATATAATATTTACAGAAAATTTTATTCAAATTAAATAATTTTCTCTTGGCTCTTTACCGCTTACCCCTGTAAGCCTGCAACGCCCACAAGGGTGCATCATCGCCCAATTTGGGAAAGACTGGTCTAGATTAACTTTTGCCAGAAAATTGGTTCTTCACTCATAATGGATCTTAAAAATGTGGACTATGCAGCATTAAGTATTTCTATCTCGTAACTGAATCTGCTGCAATACGAACGTAATTGGAGCTAATTTCACATGTACGTGTTTCAATCTAGTTTAATGTTAGATTTAACGAGTGTTATTTCACAGGTTGATGACTTTGCTGATTTTAAACAAGGCAATTCCAAAATTTCGTTTCGTGGAATTGATGGTCGTACGCGAATATTTTTGGGAAGATTTTTAATAGGGGAAGTAAAGTGATATGAAAAATATATTTCGACAGACTAATAAAAACATTTATTTTTAATTATCTGAACTTCTACTCAATAGGTTATTTGATTTTGATGGCCGCTTTACGCTAAAAATAATGTTATTTCGATATTATGTACTTCTCTGTAGCATTCTTTTTCTAAAGTAGAAAACCGAATGAAAAATTTAAATCCGGTATATTCCAGAAAAATCATAACTGTTGCTTAATCTGCATTGATCGCAATATGACTTCGTGTGGGTAAAACTGAATATTCTCCATCAGTAGCTTTTACTTTTACTGATGTTTTTTTTTAATTAAGTTTTATTTCCTACTTGAAAAGGAACGTGACAGCGGGTCAACTACGTCCAAACGATGCTTCGTGCAGAAACGAAACACTTGTCGATTTCCTGTTGAGTTTCCTCGTATGGGACTAGACAGAGACAATGGGCTTGAGCTTTCGGTGAAGGAAAACATCGTAAGGAAACCATAGCACGGTGGTAGGGTACTTTGTAGTACCCGCCTGGCTGGCTACCACCCTCAAGTTGAAAATTTGTCGCCAAGCACCTACCGGTGTGTTCCGGCAATTGTACTTGAGAGCCAATTTGCCTTCTCGGCATTGTAACAGGTCAGCAACACGTCGGTCGGCAACGGTAACCACTTACCATCAGGTGGGCCGTATGCTTGCTTGCTACCTTAGTAGTATAAAAAAAAAATAGACTGAGATCCAGCGGAACTATATTTGTCTTTTGTATAATCTTGCTTCTGTTTTTATTACAATAGTAAATGTGTATGAAACCTTAGCCACTCTAAGTAGTGTATCTGCCCAAATATATACAACTTTTAGTATTATCTTACCTAAATAAGTTAGCTTGGCCATCTAAAGAAGAAACGCTGCTGGGAATCTTGTCATCAGTAGCAGCCGCGTCTAGGATTTTTTATATGTAGATGGTACGGTCGGTAAAGAATGGTGTACCACCATAAGGTTAAATGTCGCTTGCAGGTGATAATGATTAGTTTCACTTGCATTTTGTTTACTGTTTACGTGACAGTTGTTCTTAGTTTGAACCTTGTTGTAATTTTCGACGACTAGGACACTAAATCAAAACTGGCACACCACTTTCTTGGCTGACTGTACGTAAATAAATGAAGTCATTAAATAACTTTCTTCCTCAATCTATTTCCACCCAAAGTTAAGTGTAGGTCTCATCTAGTGCACTCCATTTTACACGATTTTGGGCCTTCCTCACCAAGTAACAAATCATCCAATAGTTTACCTATCTAATAGTAGTTTATGATACTGTTGCATAATAGGGGTTATTAACTACGAGTGTGAGTTTCTTAATAGTATCACACGAGTTTTTAATACCTAATTATGTGCAGTATCATACAGTACTTTATCTAAACTCATATAAATAATGTCATTTAAAAAAATTGAATTTCTACCAACTTTGCAACAAAAAAAAAAAAAAAACTGTTTTTGTGACATTTTTGGTCAAAATGATATGTGTAGGCAAAAATTTGTGACATTGTCATCGTCAAATTGAATTGATACTGATTTATTATACTATTGATAGGTTCAAAGTGTACTTTAATAGAAAAAAAGTTATTTTATAGCATTATCTTGGGAACAACAACTGTACTATAATGAATCATTATACACGGGTGTGCCTAAAGTGGCTCATTAAAGTACTGATTTTGATTTCATAATAAGAACATTACGATATGAGAGTAGATAATAGTAGTTTATGATACTGTTGCATAATAGGGGTTATTAAATACGAGTGTGAGTTTAAGTACCGAGCCGTAGGCGAGGTTCTTAATAGTATCACACGAGTTTTTAATACCTAATTATGTGCAGTATCATACAGTACTTTATCTAAACTCATATAAATATTGTAATTTAAAGGTAAAAATTCGATAATTTTTTGTCATAGGTTTTCATGACTTACGGGTATCGATAATTCGTCATTTCCATTGCCGCCTCCACTATTTCAGATCCAAGTTTATTTCACCTTAGTATCACTGCTCTTTTTCTATCATTTTTGGCCAAAATAAAATATGAATGCAAAAAAATCTATAAAATAAAGAAACATTAATCATCATGGCGCCCAAATCCGTGTGGGGAAAAACTCCTAAGTTGAGATCTCTACCGCATACGCGACCACAGACAAAGTAAATTTGCATCTAAAATTATAATTGTTTAGTCCTGATGTCTGGCCACTTATAATGTTTTTTTCTTTATTATTTTGTTTGACAAGTTGACTGACAGTAATTGAAGTATTAAAACCCAAAAAACATTATAAGTGGCCAGACATGTCCAAATACTTGTACTTTAATGAAAAAAAGTTATTTTATAGCATTATCTTGGGAAGAAAACTGTACTATAATATAATTTTTTAATTTAATTATAGACGGGTGTGCCTAAAGTGGGTCATTAAAGTACTGTTTTTGATTTCATAATTAGAACTTTACGATATGAGAGTAGATAAACTAATTTACGTCACAGTATTCCACGTCACAACGAATCAGCTATCATCCCAATTATCTTCATGTGCTTGACAACTTTTATTCGTATGACATACGAGTGTAAACTGGGATTCATAATAAAAGCGCCTTATTATTCAAATTGCGTCTCACACGGGGCTGAATAAAAGGAATGTCAATGTACGAATCTTGCAGACAAATGGCAAGTGTAAAATAAATCCGCCATTTTGTTTTTTTTACATTCGTGATATACGGTCGTTAGGTAGAGGTGCCAGTATGAATAGGAACATGTGAGTTTTATAAATGTCCTTTTTAGAGATAGGTTAACCTTCCTTTTTTCGTTACGTAAATTTTCATGATAATCAGTTTTATTCCAATAAAACTGATTCTTTGAGGGATTTAGAGGCTTGTGATTTTGCGATATTTGTTAGGAGAGGTAGGTAAATAACCTTTCCTTTTTTAGAATTGAAAAGAATCAAACTTTGCGATAAGGTTTTTGTGCCTAGAAAGGATTATGACATAAAGGCACTCTGAGACCAATTCCAAATTAAAAAGGTTATATCGCAGATTTAAAAGGATTACAAATCGCGTGCTCGTTGTTGGTGTCCGCCATATTGTTTTACCATCAATCATTGTGCACACCGGCGCGGGCGCTGTCTCAAGACCAAGTGGCCAGCCTCAATCGAACGCACTACTGTCTTTCACAACAATGACATTGGCAGCTTTATTCCAGATACCTTACTTGACCATACCTTGTCATACAGTCTAATTAACGCGGTGTTTGTAATTGGTCTGACAATTCATAAGTGGCTGTGATGGTCTATCTATTCGAATAGAAAGAAACCTTTCATATTGTTTAAAAAATGTTTCATTTAATTTCATCCTGGACTAGACTATAAAATTAAAGCTACATAACATCACTAAACAAGGACACTCAAAAGTCAACATTCATTTTGATTTAGATAAGTTTAACCTTCATCTCCATCACCAAACAAGCTTAATGACACTATAACTATTTATTTTCTAACCAAAATATATTTTGTTATCAAAATAATCACCTTAACCGAAATGTCTATAAAAAATGAGAAAAATCACGCTGAAAATAGTTGATTAATGAACGTGTCTGACTAAAAATAATATCAGATAATCTCCACGCGAAATGATTGATAGGTTTACTCAGTTATCAGTAAACCGATCAGTTAGACAAATTGTTGTGAAAACGCAATGTAATATTTTATTAATTGTTTTATTTTTTAATTAAGCTACAAAGTAACACGAAAGTGCAAAATTTTTGAAGACCAAAAAAAAATCTTTTTTATTTTATTTTAATAATCTTGTGTATAAATATACTAGCAGTTCCCCGCCACTTCACTCGCGTTCCCGAGATAAAAAGTAGACTATTATAACCTTCAGGGAAAATGTAGCTTTCTATTAGTGAAGGAATTTTTCGAATCGGACCAGTAACTCCAGAGATTAGCGGCTATCACCCTCAAGTTGAAGATCATAGTTCAAGTTCCGACATATACACTTGAGAGCCAGTTCTCTTTTAGGCTTTGTGCCTACCACTCTTGGGCTACATCGTAGCCACTGACATTGTGGACAACGTACCAAAAAAAAAAAAGTTTTTCCTACCGAATAATAATGCTACCTAACTCATCATCTAGATTGATCGTACGTAAACGTTATAATGTAGTTGAAAAAATGAAGAACCAGCTAATTTCAACTAACACTTTTATTTTTCATCCTCAATTTTTGATACAAAATATAATATTTTTACGTAATTTTCTGATGGATGAATTGTGTACTTTGAATTAAATTTAGATTTTTGTATATACAATGTTATAAAGTAATTCTTTATTCACTAGAATACATATACCAAATATTACAAGTGGTCTTAAATTGATAGCAGTAAGCATTCAACTTGCAAAGCAAGAGTGCGTATATCAGCTATATATTTATTACTTTTCTTTAAATAAATGTAGGATGCATGAAATGGAACATGAGCGAGCGAATGAAATGGAAATAGTGAAAGATGAAAGGTGTGAAAGGGAGAGAGAAAGGAGTAAGGTGATTGGTTAGATTTAAGGAAATAAAAAAAGATGGAGATCATTGTAAAAGGAGCGTAAGACGAGGACGATATAAAAGACGTGTAATTAAAAATAAGAGATTTTAATAGTTAAAATACAGTGTTTAGTAGTTTTCCCGAGTTTCACTTTGCCATCCTCTACATTTTGGGGGCTCGTCCGGGATCTATTTTCGAAAAATCGAAAAGTTGCGCGTGAGACAACGTGGTCACCACGCGGTTACGACGATACGTACGTGCTGTACCAAGACGCCGGTTTTGTTGGAGCAAGATTACGACGATAAACCAACATGCCGAAAGAAAGACGCAACAGCCGACAACTTGACTTCGATGACGGTGAAAAGGAGGTGACGAAACAGGGAAATATGTTACAGATGACGGCGGATTTAATACCTAACTTTGATGGCAAGGACAAGACTTATTCTGTAACTCGGTGGACTCAAGACGTGGAAGATAATGCTGAAATTTTTGGCTGGTCACCATTACAACAATTGTTGGTGGCGCGGCGTTCGCTAACCGGCACGGCCGCTTTGTGGCTGAAAGCTGAACGACCTTACAAAACATGGGAAGACCTGAAAACTGCTATCTGTAAGGAGTTTCCAGATTCTGTTGATTCTAAGCTTATTCATGAGATGATGGCAAGTCGAAACAAACGGCGTGATGAGAGCTGTATCGATTACATGCTTGTGATGAAAGAGCTCGGTAAGCGAGGAAAAATGCCTGATTACGTTGCGATAAAATATGTTATTGACGGAATAATTGATAGAGAGACAAATAAAATGATGTTGTACGGTGCCACAACCTACGCCGAGCTAAAAGAAAAATTAAAAATTTATGAACTAATTGGAGCTAAAATGAAGGCTAGTATGACGAAAAACTTGGAAAATGTCGAAAATAAGTTAAATAAGCCTGCCTACAAGGATCGTGTAAGGTGCTATAGTTGTGGTGGAATGGGTCACACTTCATCAGAATGCCCAGATCGTGAGAAAGGTTTGAAGTGCTTTAAATGCAACTCATTTGGCCACATTGCATTGAAATGCCCGAATGAAGGTCATTCGAGATCACGAAGGAACGACGGCGGCAAAGATGGCGGATTTTCATCAAAAACGAATGTTGGCAGCATTGGCAATGAGAGGAACGCATCGCGTTCCAGCGCCGGAACAACATCGACTTCGGCATCGGCGATTTTGACAAAAGGGTCTATGTGCGTGAAGTCAACAACACAAGACTCGGAACGCGCCTCGTGTTCGTGTGTTCCTGTTGGCAGTACTGACGAGATGAAAACATGTTATGAAATTGTTGAAAACAAAATAGAAAACATGGATAAGAAGCCAATGAAGATAATTAATGTGTACGGCAAGAATGTAAATGCGCTTATAGACAGCGGCAGTGAAGTAAACTTAGTTTCACTACAGTGTTACAATGACTTAGGTGCGCCGGAGTGTGTCAACAGTGAGGTTGCTTTTACGGGACTCGGTTCGCATAACATTCGCTGCTTGGGACAGTTTAACACAACGGTGTGCGTTGACAACCAGTGTTATAAAGACATTATTTTCTATATAGTTGATAATAATATAATGCCGTTTTCTATGATAATAGGTCAGCAGTTATTGCGTAATGTGTTAATGGTAATGGACAATAACAAAGTGTGGTTTTTGCCCTCTAACGAAGAGTGGCTTCAGCACTTAATGTGTTTTGTGTCTGATTTTGATTTTATAGGTTCAGAGGTGAGTGCAGACATACAAAAACATGTGAGACGGTTGGTGCAGTCATATGTGCCTAATAAGACGAAGGAGGCACCTATTCAATTAAGGATCGTACTGAAAGATGACATACCTGTATCCCAGAGACCTAGAAGATTAGCTTACAAAGAACAAGAAGAAGTTGAATGTCAGGTAAACCAGTGGCTTAAAGATGGAATAATCAGGGTGAGTTTTTCAGAATATGCAAGTCCATTAGTGTTAGTAAAGAAAAAGGATGGAACCACTAGGGTCTGTATAGATTATCGGATGTTAAATAAGAAAATAGTCAAAGATGAGTACCCATTACCAGTGATTAATGATCATATTGATAAGCTGTCATCTGCTAAAGTATTTAGCACATTAGATTTAAAAAATGGTTATTTTCATTTACCTGTTCATGAAGATTCCGTTACCTATACCGCATTTGTTACTCAGACGGGACAATATGAGTTTCTGAGGGCGCCTTTTGGTCTTTCAATATGTCCTAAAGTTTTTACCCGGTTCATTAATATCATTTTCAGAGAGCAGATAGCTAGAGGTTTTGTGATTACTTTTATTGACGACTTGATAATTCCTGCACAGGATGAAATTCAGGCAGTGGAAAGGCTGACTGAGGTACTGCAGGTAGCATCTGAATATGGATTGGAAATCAACTGGAAGAAATCGCAGTTGATTCAGCGGAGAGTTGAATACTTGGGTCATGTGGTGGAGAATGGAGAAGTAAGACCATCACCCGACAAAACGGATGCTGTGGTAAGGTTCCCTCAACCTACTAATACAAAGCAATTGAAGTCATTCATGGGATTAGCATCTTATTTCAGGAAATTTATCCCTTTTTTTGCTAGTATCGCGAGACCATTAACAGATTTATTAAAACAAGACTGTATGTTTGAATTTAATGAGAAACAAAAGGAAGCATTTAAGGAGTTAAAGAGTAAATTAGCCAGTAACCCAGTTTTAAAGATTTATTGCCCAGATTTACCTACTGAATTGCACACCGATGCTTCATGTTTAGCATATTCAGCTATTTTAATGCAACAAAGCCCAGATGACGGACATTTACATCCAATTCATTACATGAGTAGGAAGACTAGTGATGCTGAAAGCCGCTATACAAGCTATGAATTGGAAACTTTAGCTGTTATTGAGGGAATAAAGAAATTTCGTTGTTATTTGTTTGGTATAAAATTCAAAATTGTAACTGACTGTAAAGCATTACAGATGACGTTGAATAAGAGGGACTTGGCCATGTCAACAAGAGTAGCACGGTGGATATTACTGCTGCAAGACTACGATTTTGCCATAGAGCACCGGGAAGGCAGCAGGATGAAACATGTTGACTCCCTCAGCCGAAACCCCGTAGTTGCTGTTATTAGAAATGAACTGCATGCAAAACTGAAGACCGCGCAGGAAAATGATTCTGGCTTGAAGGCAATCATGAAAATTTTGAATGAGAAGGACTATGAAGATTATTTTGTGGATAATGGTTTGCTTTACAAAGGCATCCAGAAGCATCTTGTTGTTCCTCGTGGTATGGACACCGAGATAATAAAGAGAGTGCACGAGAACGGCCATTTTTCAAAGAAAAAAATGATGGAAATAATCAACAAAGATTATTACATAAAAGGTTTATCTAAGAAGATTGATGAGTTTATTGTTACATGCATTCCATGCTTATTGGCTGAGAGAAAACGTGGGAAGCAGGAGGGTTTCCTGAATCCAATTGAGAAAGAAGAGACACCATTGCATACTCTGCATTTAGATCATATTGGGCCTATGATGGACACAAAGAAACAGTATAACCACATACTGACTATAGTGGATGCATTCACCAAGTTTGTTTGGTTGTTCCCTACAAGAAGTACAACTACTAGAGAGACTTTGGATAAACTTAGAATACATCAACAATGCTTTGGAAATCCCAATAGAGTCATTACTGACCGAGGTACAGCGTTTACAAGTATGGAGTTTGAAGATTACTGTAAAGAAGAAGGTATCAAGCATGTCAAGATTACCACGGGTGTGCCCAGAGGTAATGGACAGGTGGAGCGGGTGCATAGGGTGATTATCTCAATTTTAACTAAGCTATGTGTGGAGAACCCCACATTGTGGTACCGCCATGTTAGCAAAGTACAGAGGTGCCTGAATGGTACGTTTCAAAGAAGTATAAATTCCACACCATTTGAAATACTTATTGGTACCAAGATGAATAACAAGGAAGACATCCAAATCTATGAATTTTTATTACAAGAAGATAGAGACGAATTTGCTATTAACAGAGAGGAGATGAGGAAGAAAGCAAAGGAACAAATTATCAAAGTTCAAAATGAAAACAGAACCACTTTTAATCAGCGTAGGAGGGAAAGTAAAAAGTATATGGAAGGGGACAGAGTCGCAATTAAAAGAACTCAATTTGGAGTGGGTATGAAGTTAAAACCAAAATATCTTGGACCCTATAAAGTAACTAAAGTAAAAGGTATGGATAGATATGAAGTGGAGAAAATTTATGATTCTAAAGAAGGTCCTAAAAGAACTCATAGCTCAGCCGATTTTATGAAAGAATGGCCAGATAACATAGTTGAGGAGCTGGAGAGTGATTCATAGGTAAGTTTCTATGTTTCTGTGTTTCTGTATGTCTCACTCTACCTACCCAACCTTATCATAATATCATTTGATTATATTCTGTTACATCCAAGTTGTGTTTTTTTTTTATATATCTACATATGCAGTAAGATATTTGTATCTTAATTAGTTGTTTGTTTTCAGAGGTAATGTAATTGCTAAGGTAATTTGATATTGTTATCATTAATTAGTAAGAATTTTGTAATAAATGTAACCACTTAAGAATTAGTCCTTTGAATTTGTTTAACCTATAGTTAATATTAAGATGTAGTTGTAAGCCATATTATGTAAACATTGCATAATGATTAAATTCATTGTTTGTTTCCTTGTTGTCTGAGGACAGACATAGAAGCAGGACGGCCGAGTGTAGGATGCATGAAATGGAACATGAGCGAGCGAATGAAATGGAAATAGTGAAAGATGAAAGGTGTGAAAGGGAGAGAGAAAGGAGTAAGGTGATTGGTTAGATTTAAGGAAATAAAAAAAGATGGAGATCATTGTAAAAGGAGCGTAAGACGAGGACGATATAAAAGACGTGTAATTAAAAATAAGAGATTTTAATAGTTAAAATACAGTGTTTAGTAGTTTTCCCGAGTTTCACTTTGCCATCCTCTACATAAATATAAATCTAAGCCAACATCTCTCTTGACCTCTCAGTCTTTTCCGTCCAAAAAAAAAGGATGAAAAATAGAGTACAATTTTAGCACACAGAGGCTGTATTCCGTACATAATAAATAGGGTAAGTCAACGAGCTCAGTGACGAGTATATTACGTACCATTGTTACAATCAATTTCAATCTCCAATAGATTGAATACAAGGTTTGATGGAAGAGTCATCATCATCAGCCGAAAGACGTCCACTGCTGGATGGACAAGGATCTCCACGATTGCCGGTCTTGCGCTACTCGCATCCAGCGGTTTCCCGCTACCCTCGCAAGATCGTCGGTCCATCATGTGGGGAGCCTGCCCACGCTGCATCTTCCGGTTCATGGTCGCCACTCGAGAAGCTTTTTGCCACTGGGCCGTCGGTTCTACGAACGTGCTATACACACTGCCACTTTAGTTCGACAATTCTTCGGGCCGTGTCAGTTACTTTGGTTTGCCTGCGGATCTCATTATTTCTATTTGATCTCGCAGGGAAACTCCGAGCCCTCTTCATTGCTTTTTGGGTGATCTTGAGCCTTCTTACGAGGGTCATAGTAAGTGACCACTCTGCTCCGTAGGTCATTACTGGCAACACAAACTATTCGAAGACTTTCAACTTGATACACTGCGGTATTTGGGACGAGAAGACATTACGTAGCTTCCCGAAAGCTGTCCAGTTATATGCGCTGATGGAGGAGTAAGCAATGCCATTTAATCGTTTACAATTAATACTTACATCTTATTTTAAAGACAAAATCATTGTGAATGTCATTAAACTGACCACGACTGCTCAAAGAAGGAGTGTAATGTTTCCAGTGTTCATGGAATGAGCGCCCCGCCCTGGTTTTCCCAAGAGACTACAGCATGGGGTTCTTCAAGAAGGGTGTAAAGAGATTCTTGCAGGATCGGCAATGCGCGAGTGTTTACTCCTGGTGTTGCAAACGTCCATAGGCTACAGTTATGAATAATATATCTACTGTAGGAGTTTCTTTTTTCCATAATAACTTTTAAATACCTGAACAGATTCCAAGTGACACTAGCTATTATAATTGGCTTTTTGTAAAAGACTAGATGGAAGACAAATATTTAGTAACTAATTCCGCTGGATATATCCTTCTCTGTCAAGTCCAAAACAAGGGAACTTAACAGGAAATTGATTTCCTGGATTCCTTATAATGGATTTCCGCAAGGTCACGCCTGAGTCAATTAGTTATTTTTGTAAAAGACATTTTAATACAATATGACATGTGTGAATGTGATGTTTTAAGCTTTCTAATAGAAACTTAATGTAATAATTCTACATAATACACGTACAGAGCTGGCGACGATCCAAACATCTCAAAATTCAGTCACTCCTTTATTGGCTATGTACAAGTATGTTTTAAAGGAAAAATCGTGTTCGACAGCTTCTTTTAAAGTCAAATTAACTTGAGTAAAAATAAAAATTGCTTATTTCATAATTATTATCTAAAAATTTTAGTGTAGTTTGTTTGTCATGTAGGCTACTTACCTGCAAGATTGTCTCCACAACTACTGATCCTATTCTGAAATAAATATTTCATTAATAGGAAGCTAAGTAATTCTTTCTTCTTCAATAATTTTATCGTTGGAAAGAGTTTGCCTAGGCCTAACTAATAGATACCATAATGTCATTCCACCACGTTCCATGTTTTCTATCAGCAAAAACTTCTAATCAACTTAAACTGAGCAATTCGTATGCAAGCCTTACGTCTGAACAGTTTTGTGGTATCTGTGCATTTAAATAACGAAAATGCTGAATTCAATACATGAAAATTTAAATGCTCGAATAATTGACAGGTACTACTGACTCCATTTCAGCCGCAGGGTACTAAAGGATCGGCGTCGAGTGCATACGTTTTAAAACTCGTCGATATTAACATTTTCGATGTACGTACCACTTGGTACACACGGCCACAGATCAAGCTACACACTGCGGCACCTTATGCGATTGTAATAGGCGCTATTTTGCAACAAAAATGTGTAGTTTGATCTGTGTGGCCGTGTGTACAAGTTCAGTATAAGGTCACCTCTCTAGCGTAAAATATTTTTATCGGCAACACTTTCCTTCATTTCCACGGCGTATTGATATGTAAGCTTATGGTCTTTGGAATAAAGATGAAAATTGATTGGATGTTTTACAGATCGATTGCTCGAGAGTGGCTCGTTGCGGACATGTATTGAAGCTTGATATAAACATTTTGTGTCGAGGAGGTTATAAACGCTTGGCACTTGTTTATGGACTCTTGGTACCTGGAGTAAATTAACTTTGAAAATTGCGTTTTCAGTGAAAGATATCCTGGGTTTACTAGAACAGTAGAAATGAGCCTTCATAGATAAAAAGGTAGAAGTGTAGTTATTTTGAGTTTTGACTTTGAGCGGTTATCTTAACTCTCTCTCTCTCTGAAAAACCGCAGCGGCGTATAGCTTCCGTTCATCACATATTTTTAAATTTTGTCTGTTTCTACCTTGATCGTTCGAAAAGCTTTTTTATTTCTTACAGAAATCAACAAATGTAAAAAGTACTGCCAAAAAAAACCGAATTGAGAACCTCATCCTTTTTGAAGTCGTTTAAAATGGAAACCGACTTACCCTAAAATAATATAGGTTCTTAAAATATGCCATCATAAAATACATAATAAACTACAAGAATATTTTCAGTGATAAAATCTCAAAATTAGGAAATTCCAATGGTAAACGAACTTACATATTTTATGCTCATAGCTTCTGATACTTACGTAAAGTAACTTCTAATAAGCCATTTTGAAGTCCAAACAAAAATCTTTCAAGTTTCAAGTTTTATGACGGAAACTTGAGAAATATCTACAAACAATTTTAAAGGTAGGTATTGCGGGGAGGCGTAAAATTAATTCACAGAACAAACGTAACAAGTATAACGCCGGCAAAAAGGCCTTCGGGCAATCTGAGAGAACATTTTTAATCAAAACTTGGCGTTTTACTTGAGGTACTGTATATGTTCATTTATTTTTATTGAACACAATTTCTTTTCACTCATCCTTATGATAATGAAAATAAAGTTTTTGTTTGTTTGTATTTATTACTGGATATACCTTTTTTACAACTGTCAGAAACATTATTGTATGCGATACAGTTTAAATCGGATGGTAAAGGAACGCATATATACCTATATAAAAAATAGAAACCGGCCAACTGCCAGTCGGACTCGCGCATGAAGGGTTCCATACCATTATCTATAAAAACGAGCAAAAAAAATCACGTTTGTTGTATGGGAGCCCATTTAAATATTTTTTTTTTTTTTTTTTTAGGATTTGTTGTTATAGCGGTAACAGAAATACATCATCTGTTAAAATTTCAACTGTCTAACTATGACGGTCTATGAAATACAGCCTGGTGACAGACGGACAGACAGACAGACAGCGTCTTAGTAAAAGGGGCCCGTTTTACCTTTTGGGTACGGAACCCTAAAAAAGCAAAGCATGGAAAATAAGCATTAGATAACTTTTCAGTGTGATGCAGCTTAACATTTTCATAAAATACCCATAAATTATCATAGGTATAATAACTGGGTAAAAAATAATTAATTCTGTTTAGTTCGTCACTTAGGTTATCAGAAAATAAAATTAGATGCGTATTTTTTATTTTATCAAACCAATAAAAAAATACAAAAAGAGCATCAAAGTTTAGGAGTGGGGCTTGTGTGACGTCACTTCCCTGTAATAGGATACTAAGACGTGACGTCACGCGAAATTTTAACGCACTGCATATTCTTTATTTTTTGTTTTCTGAACTAAAGAAATATATTTATTTTACAATATTTTTTGGTATAGGGGTAAACACTTTCCATTCTAGTTTATCTAAAATTTACAGTTCTTCCTTTAAACCTATAGGTGTTTTAATACCTGTCTGTATAAAGATCCTTTAAACCTTGAGTTTAAAATGCATACGTTGCAAGGTTATTGAGGTGCGCCAATATTTTATGAGACGTCGAGATGGGAGCAAAATCATCATAAATTCAAAGCATGTCAGCTACCTACACTTTCAACGTTGATGTATGTGGTTGTTATCTACACGTGTAGAGATAAACTGCGATAACATGGCGCGCCCCTCCAAATTACTATTTCAATGTGTGTAGTCACATCCTTACGAAAGAGTTTGTATGTAGGTGTAAGTATTCGTCCAGTAGATGGCCGGTCTTTAGTATCTCACTTCTTGATCAATTAATCATATCTAGCCGACCGCGCAAGACAACGGACGTGACATAGAATACGTCAGTGCAGCGCCATACTAGATATATGACTCCACTTGTCGAGCAACTTATCCTTGGATTTGTTTTTGTTTCTCAGTCGTATCAGTATGCACACATGATTTATGTTGTGAATCTGTAAATAGGTACTTTCACAAACACATTTCAAACGTTTTGAGCTTTGGCGGGGCGCGCCATGTTATCGTAGTTAATATTTTCTAGGATCCCTGTTCTCATCACGAGTGAACTTCACCAAATAGGTTAGTGTTTGTTGCATAAGGTTGATGTTCACCGACTAGAAAACGGTTCGATCAATTATAATCGGGAGTTTACTTTTTCGTAGGAAAAAGTAAACCTCGACAAGATATTATATCAGACAGGCATGAGAAATGTGATAGATCTTCTTTTTAATTTTTCAATATGCTTTCAGACAGTTACTTTATGTCAGGTTATAGGTAGTTGGTGGCCGTTCTACTAAAACTTTTCACGGACTGTAAATTCACTGAATACTAGGTTTTACGCCATTTTTTTTTATTCTATGCAAAAGTGCGGATGTACTGACAAATTGTTCTGCCAGCGAAACGTTCACTGAGCAAGATTTTTCTTTGATATTTCTTGTCATTGCGAAAAATTAAAGAGTTCTTGACGGCATAGTGTAAATAATCAACGATTAACTACTATGTGTCTTTTACTGACACTTTAGCTATGCTACATCTATTGTAGGTACGTCGGTGGGGTTAACCGTTTTTGTTTTTCTTTATTAAGAACAAAAACCGGACAAATGCGTGTCTGACTCGCGCTCCGAGGGTACCACAGTTCCTTTTTTATTCACCTAAAAGGAGCTATAGACCTCAGTATCTGGTATAAATTACAACTAGCTAAGTCCACACGTTCCTGAGAAAATCGGTGGTAACACACGGACAGACAGACAGACGGATAAGGGTTCCTTTTTGTTACCTTTTGAGGTACGGAACCCTAAAAACGGAGTGAAAATAACTGACTATGCAAAAATATATAGGTAACAAACACAAAGCAAGACTCTGGCTCATGAAGGTGATATCATCGTAAATTCAGAACATCAAAAGCACAGTCTGTCTAGATCCCTGGTGCTTATCAATACATCATGCGCCCGCCCAAGATCCCAATTCTCGTTAACACAAGTGAGCGGTGCGACGCAAAGGCAAACCCTAGCTAAACTTACTCCATATCTATTCAGCCAACATGGAAGCAGATCCTTCGGGGGCACTATCGGCCATATCCATAGACATTTGCCGCAGAAGCTTAGCTTCAATAATTATAGTGGTTCAAGTTGCTAGCGTCTGCGGGCTTGTTATTATCTAGCAAATTAGAAACAGCTTTGATCTGGGTAGTGTGGATAATAATTATATTGCACTTTATATGAAACTAGCTTTCCGCCCCGCGGTTTCACTCGTGATCCCCTATTTTTCCTTCTTCGAGGTTCAAAATCAAAATCAAAAACTCATTTATTCCGTTTAGGCCCTAATAAGGCACTTATGAACGTCAACAGTTTCAGTTTTACAATAGACTCTACTACCGGTTCGGAATACACTTGAACTGAGAAGACTCCGGCAAGAAACTCAGCAAGGCGTTTTTTTTTTGTGGATCTTTTTTTTTTTAATGTATGTAGGTAATTACAGTTTTAAATATACATAAACTTCATAGAATTATCACTTGGCCAGGGGGCTGCAAGTTCAGAGAGAAGCTACTACAAACATGTAAGTATTCTTGTCTTCAAGAATCCTTTCCTACGTGTATGCCGATCCGTCCAGTGGTTTGAGCTGTGCGTTGATAGTTTGTCAGTCAGTCAGTCATTTACGCTTTCCTTTTATATACCTACTTATTTAGTCTAGAAATTGGGTAGTGCTATAATTATAATAATATGGATGCTATCTTTCGCTTCACGTTTTTCCTGCTAGTATTTTTTGAGTTAAAATATTTTATATGTTAATCGAGAACATAATTATGGCAATCTGCGTTACGTACTTTCATTTTCATTCTTTTGTCACGTATAAAAGGCGATAGCTAAGTGGTAGTGAACGTTGAATACCGAAACGAAGGTCTTGGGTTCGAATCCTAAATTGAATTTTAGCTTTCGGTGAAGGAAAATATGAATGAGAATGAAATGGACTAAAATTATAACGGAATGGCAGCCACGTGATGGCAAGAGAAAAAGAGGCAGACAAGCTAAAAGATGGATAGATGATATCAAGATGATTGGAGGGACAATCTGGTCTAGAAAAGCTACCACTAGAGAAGAATGGAAGCAGCTGGAAGAGGCCTATGTGTCACTAGACACGCTGACCACTAAACTGGGAAACCCGATGTATTAGATCTAAGTTAAAACAATTTGCTACTGTGTGTAAAATCATTGTTTAGTGTCAGCAATAAAGGCTAATAATAATAGAAGGAAAACGTCGTGAGGAAACTAGCACCTAATTTTCATGATATAATTTTTATGAAATAAATATGACCAATTTTACGGAGCACATAATGTAGATGCTTATGGTCATACATATAACTATGTACTGCACCTATAAATACATTTTCATTTGCACCATGTGATCAGAAAATTATTCGCCTCCAACTCGACATGATTTTAGACAAACACCAATCGACTCGAACAATGTGCAAATTACCGGATCTTCGCCCCACAAGAGCTGGGAAATTAATCTATTATTACTGTGTAATTATCTGTGTGGTGGCACAAAATGTATTATAGTAAATTAGATGATCAGAAAATTATATAGGTATAACAAATCAATTAAATTCAAGAAATACAGGTTGTTACGATCACTAGTGTCCTATCAAAGCATTGGCTTCGGCAAAAATTGCAGTAAACTGACGAGGTTTTTGTGCAATTCTATTGGATAATAAATTTGACAACGATGACCGAACTATCGTGTATCGTTTTTCGTGTAGGTAGGCCTTTAACTTCTGAATGAACTGTTGTTAATGAGCGAGAGCATGATTTGTGGTGACGCGCGGTCACATCAATATTGAACTGATTTTTTTTGGGTTTTTAAGCCGGCTTCATGTTTGGCCTAAGATTGTGGCGGATAAACGTAACGACACAGGGGAGGTCACACCAATCTTTAATTGACTTTTTAATGTTTAAAATATGATTTTTACGAACCGGAAGACGCAGGGTGGGCAGGCCCCCCACAAGATGGACCGATGATCTTGAGAGGGTCGCGGGAAACCGCTGGATGCGGGTAGCGCAAGACCAGCCATCGTGGAGATCCTTGGGGGGAGGCTTTTGTCCAGCAGTGGACGTCTTTCAGTTGACATGATGATAATGATGAAAATATGGTTTTTTAGCCGGATTGTGGCGATAGCCGATTAATCAGCTTCGGCTTTGGCCAATTTACATTTGGTCGGACACTATAAGTATGATCCACCTCTTACATTAACTTAGCAATTAATAGAGAAGTTTAATGTCTACGGAGATAATTACAAAGACTTGTCAACGCATTAGATTAGTAGATAATGCAGCTGTTCGTCACTGGGGATAGACAAGGATAGACGGATGTCAGCTTTAAAGAAAGATTAATGTCCAAGACCATGAATCGTGGGTGCTGATAATGCAATTTGGAGTGGAGATATTTATTATCGAGACTTAAGTGGTTTCACTGCCTGTGTTAAAAGGAAATTGGAAATTATATTATATTACCTATATAATTTTACTATGGGCTGCATAATATCTGATATTTAATCAACTTAAAAAACCTCTTTCAAAGACAATAAAATGACTATGGGACCACCTTGGAGCAAATTTTGTCCTGGATGGGAATCGAACCCACTTCCTGAGGCATGATAAATAAGTAGAATATCTTATCGACCACGTTAACTGCTAATTTTTGCGCAAGTCAAATCTCGAGTTGATATTTTGATCTTTATAAAAAAAAACTATGAAATAATTTAGTTTTGCAATCTATATCACAAATTATTCTACAACTAGGCCCCGCGGTTTCACCCACGTTCCCGAGGCATAATTAGTAGCCTATATGTTAATCCAGGGTCAGGTACCTCCAGCCCCGCCGGCAAAAGGCGAGAGAAGGAACACCCCGGGGTTTTAAACAGTAAGAGTCTGACATAACCCGGCCACTCCGCCCGGAGTACGGCCGGGTATCCATGAAGATTTCCCCGGGTCACAAAAAAAAAGGGTCAGGTACCTCCATACCAAATTTCATCAAATTTGGTCCAGCCATTTGAGCGTGAATAAGTAACAAACATACTCACTCACAAACTTTCGCATTTATAACATTAGGATAATATCGTCGACGGTAGTTTCAATTCAGATAAGGGACTAAATACGATTGTTCAGGAGAGGCCGACAAATTTTTTTTCGGACTAAATCACCTATAACTTTTTTTGTTATTAACTTTTTTTGGTTCTGATTTTACACAATATCTTGTATTTTAGTGCTCTATCTACATATATAACATTTATTAAAATAAATTCCCTTACACCAATGTATTTTGTTAGTAATGTCCCTTACTGACAAAATATTTTATAGTCCCGTCCCTTATATTAAAGTGATAGAGTTAAAAAATAAACCATGTCATGGTAATTCGTTGATTTGGAAGAACCTTACCTTAATTGAAGTGGATTGGCGGCGGTAGTTACACCATTTCAAGTTGCTATATTGTATAGTTTTTCAGATACATTGTAATTATGGGGCTGATTCGAAATTAGGACCCAAAAAATCAGTAGGGTAAGGGTCATTTTTTTAAGCTAGATTTTTTTCATATCCATCATTAGAAAGAGCAAAAAATTTTGAACAAAACTGTATACTCAACTCATTTTGAGCATTTTGTCTCTTACCTTAATTGAACCTACCGTCGACGATATTAGTAGGAAGTATATCCTCAACCAATCAGAAGTCTGATTGCTTCAGACAAGAACATAAACATTCAAACGATCAAAGCGCGGAAACTGTATCCTATCAATCCATGTTTTGTTATACTCAGGAAGCGAGAGACATGTTCTATTTAGACTCCTATCTCTTCGTTACAAAGCTGATTTTGGCGTGAAGCGTATTGACATGCTGGCGAAATAGGAGATCGTTATGCAGCAATGAGGAAGTATGTGATATGTCAGAGGCTTTTCTATACAAGCGAACCAATAAAAGTAAGTATGGTCAATAGGATTTGAAATATGTAAGTTTGTGAGATGGATGGATCAATGTAATATAATCCATAATTTTGGTTTGTAATTACATCAATCAGTGTTTTAAAAGTTAATATACCTATTAATTTTATTGATTATTTGTAATTTATCATGCAACGTTAATATCAGTGACGTCGGATACCGCGACGAAGGTCGTGGGTTCGAATCCTACAATGAGCTTGAGCTTTCGGTGAAGGAAAACATCGTGAGGAAACCATAGCACGGTGGTAGGGTACTTTGTAGTACCCGCCTGGCTGGCTACTACCCTCAAGTTGAAAATTTGTCGCCAAGCACCTACCGGTGTGTTCCGGCAATTGCACTTGAGAGCCAGTTTGCCTTCTTGGCATTGTAACAGGTCAGCAACACATTAGCAATATCTCTGGTATTACAAATGGCAATAGGCGACGGTAACCACTTACCATCAGGTGGGCCGTATGCTTGCTTGCTACCATAGTAGTATAAAAAAAAAAGATAAACATTTATTGAACTCACAAATTCACTCAAAACATATTAACAAATACAGCTCAAACGTAAACAAAAAACTACTAGCTTCTTTTTATCCCCGGAGTATTACTCGCATTCCCAGGATAAAAAGTAGCCTATAATCTTCGGGGATACTGTAGGTTCCTATTAGTGAAATATTTTTTCAAATTGGACCAGTAACTCCGTAGATTAGTTCAAACAAACAAACATGTTTCTTTAGATAGATAGATAGATAATACTTTATTGTCACACCTCAAAGATTACAAATGTATAAAAAAAAAAAACTCTTAACCTAAACAATGAAAGTGTCACAATGGGCGGCCTTATCACTAAGAGTGATCTCTACCAGGCAACCTTTGGATGGAGAGGAGTTAAAAAACAATATAAGACGGGGGTGTTCGATATGTAAAAATACGAGACTAATAATAAAAAAAAAAATACAGACAAATATACTTAAAATACAGTATTAATAACATTAGTCTAAATCTAATCCCTAAATATACTACATAAACTACAATAAAGTTATATAATACACTAATTGCTAATACACATAATACAAATGATATATATATGTTATATATACTCATATAAATATATATAATAAAATGAATAGCTACTTTGACAGATAAAACTTCTTGAGATGTTGTTTAAATATATTAATGGATTGTGCACGTCTTATAGGAACTGGCAAGGAATTCCACAGACGTACTGCTTCAACGGAAAAGGATTTCTTTGTTAAATCTTCAGCTTTATTATTATTATAGTATATTATATGTTATTATGTACAAATGTCAAGTAAGTATGTGTGTTCTCATGTGGTGTTTGCCTATAATTAGTTATTTATGCTTTTAACTATAATTTTTACATAAATACTAGCTGACCCGGCAGACGTTATCCTGCCCTGAGAACAATAATTAAACTGGGACCTACCTACCTATCTCTACCTACCCCTAACTACCCCTACCAACTTCTACCTACCTACCTCACCTACCCCTACCTACCTCACCTACCCTACATACTCTACCTATCCTGTCCTTCTCCTGGTTCTAAGCTACCTCCCCACCAATTTTCAGCTAAATCAGTTCAGCCGTTCTTGAATTATAAATAGTGTAACTGACTGTAACAACTGTTTGCAGACCACACCACACAAACATATTTTATAACAAATCTAGGTATTACGTACCTATTACCTACTTAATACCTAAAAAAAAGCTCTCAGGTCACATCACTAATTAAGCCCTAACACCAGTACCTCATTCGTCCATTAGCAGAGCCATGCTACCTTCGCTTAATCACCAGGATGATGGATTGCCCCCAAACAGTCCATTACAAATTATAAGTACCTAACCTGATATAATGGGCTCAACGAAACAATTAATGAAAGAATGGACTTTTATGTTCGTGCTATATTTCTCCTTTTTTCATATCAAATAGTTAAAAATTAGTATACGGTGCCGATTTGTTTTTCACAAACTAATTTAAATCACAAGGAATATTCACATTGACGTTAGGTACTAATGAAAAATTTCAATTTAAAAAAAAACTATTCCCCATCACATATTCTCTAGTTTAACATAGGCATATTTTTTACAAATTTCTTGCAACGAAGAATGCCGAGAAAAACAATCTAGAATCATCATTTCTCTGATAACGTCGCCTTAAGAGAATCACTAACGCCAATGACCTTTTCGATTTGTCCATACAAATAAGTACTCAAAACTTAGGCGTCCGCGGGTGGGATCTAGAGGGGAGCCTTGGGTTAATGATTGATTTTTATTTATTACTTTAAAATTATTGATATAAAAATAATTTTAGCTTATACAAATTATAAAAAAATCTATCTCCTTTTTCTTGGTATAAGATTAATTTACATCGGATAAGCATCGGATAAACTATGACATATATTTCGTAGGACTAATAGATGAAAGGATTCGTCAAAAAAACTGTATCAACACGGCATATTTTCGCGACTTGACCCGTGTTCCACCCTTAAACCATCCTAGCACGAAGAAAGTCAGCACGACAAGTCATATTAAGGGGGTTCATTTGTCCCATAAACACGTGCTATAAACCACTCGACGTTTCCTTCACCGAATATACCTACCAATAGGTAACCTACAGTAAAGACCGCAAGTACTAATAAACTTATTGAAGCAATAACTAACATAAATACCTGCAGAGTAAAGCTTGCAGGGATACAGCTAACCATTCCTCCAATAACTCAGTACCTAACATAAAATATTTTATGGAAATACTAGACATTTTCCGTGCTTTTATTAATTGGCCGTCGATGGCCAATTCTTAGCTAATATCGACTTACGTAATAAATGAATGGCGCCTTAAACAGTTTAAATAAACTAGGTTCTCTAATTTAGTGTTAATTCTAAATTAAACGTATTGGACGTTTAGACCAAGTCTATCCGTGTCACGTTGAATGTGGCGTTGTGGCCCCTGTGTCCTGTCAAAAGCTCTTTAACTCACAATGAGCTTGGATTTTTTTGACGGAGTTAACTATTGTTAATTTTCAATTTTCTATTTATAATTGTATTTTTTTATAATTTATGCGAGGATGAAGAGGCTTAAGTTGTAATGTAGTATAATACCTATAAACTTAAAATCTTTATAGTGTGACAAATATATATTTTTTTATTAAATTTATAAATAACTAGCTGTTCCCCGCGGCTTCACTCGCGATCCCGAAAAACCGTATTCTATTTTCGAATCGGAAGAGTAACTCCGGAGATTAGCGCGTTCAAACAAACAAACTCTTCAGCTTTATTAGTATAGAGATTATATTCTTATCCTCTAATTCACTCCAACATCATTGCACTCTAAACACACGAGTGTGAGAAGCCGGCCAGATGTTAGCTTCGATCTAGACTTAAGGATTTATAGTTGGCTAGCAATCGCCACTATTCTAACTTAGACCAATATAGTTATTTATGGAATAAGCAGCTTATACTCTATTCCAATCCGTTTATTTTATTATGTACTAGCTGTTCCCCGCGATTTCACTAGCGTACCCGGGTAGCTTCCTATTAGTGAAATATTTTTTCAAAGCATTTTTTTTATTATTAGCATATTTAAAGATTCGTATAGATTTTCTTCACGTGACCCTCGATCCTGGAGAAAAATTTGCTTATTATTATGTATGTGCTACACTGTGTTCTCTACAAAGAAGGCATAATAATATTGTTACGTATTTTTTCTAGTAATAAAACTATTATTAACATGTGAAGATAAATAAAAGCTTGTAAAAGCGTGGTGTTTTTATTCGATAAAAGATTTTTTGGACATACATTATCATTAATTGGTATAAAATAGGTGCTTATATGTTTGATTAATATTCTTTTTGTTTGTGTTATTGTATTTATTAATGTATGTAAATCACATGTGTTTATTTAATGATGTTATCGTAATTCTTATATTTGGACATTTTTATTATTATTATCTTCTTTATTTATATTATTCCTTAAAATTAGTTTTTTTACAACTTAAAATTAGTTTTTTTTACATTTTCTTTTTATTATTATTATTTTTTCTTTATCGAATATTAGTTTAACGTTTAATTATAATTTTGTAAATGTTTAATTTTGCATGCCATTTAATATGGCGAATTGTGCTGACCATCTACAAATTGTGTTACCAACTTATTACGCATGTACCACTATCTGCAAATAAATGAATCTGAATCTGTAAAAAGTATAATTAAAACTCATTAGATAGACATAGAAGCTTTATATTGAATTTATTAACGCAGTGACATATCAAAAACAGGACATCAAACATATTTAAAAAATGTATAAAGATTTCTTCTTCTTGTCAGCCAGGATTAAAATCAGGAAGGTATACAAAACCTCTATGCAACACTCCCTCTTAATCCTGAATGACCTCTAACATTTTTCCAGTGAAATAACTATGCTTAATATTTAACAAAGCCTTAGTTAAAATATCCGCTATCATACAATCCGTAGACATGTACCTCAATTCTATTATTTTACAGTCAACGGCTTCGCGTACATAGTGATATCGTATATCCACATGTTTGGTACGTTTATAAAACACTGGGTTAGTAGCGAGTTTAGCAGCTGATTGATTATCACTAAACAAAATAACACTATTTAGTTGACCAGTGAATTCAGCAAGTATTGCACGAACGTACACCGCTTCTTTAGTGGCTTCAGACAATGCAATATACTCCGCCTCGGTGGACGAAAGTGCGATACACGATTGTTTATAGCAACCCCAGGAAATAACATTTTTACCTAGCATATAAACATACCCCGTATATGACTTACGATCCTCACCGTTAGCCCAATCTGCATCAGTATACCCAAGTAATCGAAATTTATCATCGATACTACTTTTTCTATCTACAAGGCCTAAATTAATCGTACCTTTTAAATATCTTAATACTCGCTTAGCCGCAGTCCAGTGTTCCACTGTGTAACGAGTATTATACTGACTAAGAAAAGTTACAGCAAAAGAAATGTCAGGTCTAGTTGTCACAGACAAATACATCAAACTACCAATCAATTCCTGATAGGGTAGTTTATCATCGTGAGAAATACTCTCCGAAAACTTCAGACCTACAGCTAATGGCGTCTTGGCTATTTTACAGTCTTGCATATCAAAACGTTCGAGCAACTTTTCAATATAATTTCGTTGACTTAGCTTCAGCTCACCTTTGCTACGGTCTACTTTAATACCTAACATATTTTTTACCTCGCCTAAATCCTTAATCGTAAAATTAGATTTCAAGGACATTTTCAACTTTTTAGCAAGTTCACCACAATTGTAAAATACGAAAAAATCATCAACATAAAGAGCGATAATAATTATTTTCTTACCCACGTGACGACTGAAGATACAGCTCTCATGCTTACTCTGCATAAACTGCTCCGAAAATAAAATTTGCTTTACCTTCTCGTACCATGAACGTGACGCCTGCTTCAATCCATAAACAGCTTTCTTGAGTCTATATACTTTGTGTTCATCGCCTTGTTTAATAAAACCTTCCGGCTGTGATGACACAGCCGGAAGGTTTTATTAAACATGGCGAAATGAGGAAATATACATGAGTATATTTCCTCATTTAAATCACCATTTAGAAATGCAGTCTTTACGTCTAGATGGTCTATCTTCAAATCCAACTCAACCGCAAGAGATAATAACATCCTCAATGAGCTATGTCGTACAACTGGAGAAAAAGTTTCATTGTAGTCTACACCGAATTGTTGTGTAAAACCCTTTGCAACTAATCTAGCTCTATAACATGCTATTTTTCCATTCGTATCACGTTTTATCTTAAACAGCCAACGATTTTTGACAATATTTTTGTTTACAGGTCTGTCAATAAGTTCCCAAGCCTCATGCTTATTAAATGAATCTATCTCATCTTGCATAGCTTGCTTCCACAGCTTACTGTCACTTGACTGCATAGCCTCCTTGACAGTTGTCGGCTCACTCAATTCATCCTCAAGTGCAGACATCGTCTTCGGAAATCTAGGTCGTAAATTATAAGCTGGTCCATCATTATGCATCTCCCGTGATGAAACACCTGTGTCAGTAGAAGAACTTGGCATGTCCGACTCCGCCTCAAACCATACTTCAGACCTGGTTGGTATTGCCACCTCAGTCTCAGTTACCGGTATGGGTGATATCTCCGCCTCAACCTCAACCTCAGGATCGTCATCTATCAGGTCATCAACTCCAACATTAATTACAGGAAAAAATATCTCCACCGATTTCTTTCTGCTGGCGACACCTGGAAAGATTGTTTCATTAAAAACAACATCACGACTCCTAATGACTTCACTTTTGCCTAAATCATTATATGATTTAGGCTATAGCCTATAACCATTACTTTCATATCCTAGAAATATGCAACGCTTACTCTTTGGATCAAGTTTGTTTCTTTTACATTTTTCAATGTGAACAAATGCTTCACAACCGAACACACGCAAATGCTCTAAACTCACCTTTCTGCTAGTCCAGATTTCTTCTGGAGTTTTTCCAGGAATCCTACTAGATGGTGAAATGTTTATTAAATAAGCTGCTGTATTAGTAGCTTCTGCCCAAAACTTATGATCAAGGTTTGCTGTATATAGTAAACATCTAACTTTCTCAAGTAGAGTCCGATTGAGCCTCTCAGCTGCACCATTTTGTTGTGGACTGTATGGTACAGTTACCTGATGTACAATCCCCTTACTTTTCAAGAAATTACTAAGATCCCTATTCACATACTCAGTACCATTATCAGATCTCAAAGCTTTTACTTTATCACCTGTTTGAGTTTCAACAAGCTTAATAAAAATTTTCGTGTATTCACTCACCTCGCTTTTTCGCTTCAGAAAGTACACGAACACTTTTCTCGTATGATCGTCCAAGAATGTAAGTATGTACCTCTTGCCACCAAGCGAATTTACCGGCATGGGTCCGCATAAGTCAGTGTGGATAAGATCCAACCGCTTATCAGCCACAGACTTCCCAGGATTACTAGGAAAAGGATAACGTGCTTGCTTTCCCTTCAAACATACCTCACAAGTAACAGCTTTACACGGGTCATCCTGAAAACTAATATCATTAGCAAGTCCCTGTCTCAGAAGCTTTAAATTATTGCCACTTAAATGGCCAAGTCTCTGATGCCAAGTTGATGTGCTAATACCAAGATTCGCCCTTAGACTGTAAGTCTGAAGTTTATACGCACCACCTATATCTTTTGCCGTAATTATTACATCGCTCAAATTAGAAATTGTACAACCATTAGTATCAAAATTTACAATACAACCATTCTTAATCAATTGAGAAACAGATATCAAATTAACAGATAATTTAGGTATATATAAAACGTTAGTTAACATCGCATTATTCGACAACTTAACGCTACCTATTCCTGTACATTTCAGTTTATTTCCACTGGCAACGGTCACCGAACCATCATGCGATTTCAAATCAGTCATCAAATCGCGTTTGCCAGTCATGTGGTTTGTAGCTCCCGAGTCAATATACCACGAAAAATCAGAATCCGCTGTAGTAGTGTATGCTGACATTACCAAGTTCCCTGAAAGATCTCGCTTATTTGAACAATCTTTCTTCAGGTGTCCTTTTTGTCGACACTTCCAGCACCACGGTTCCTTTTTACGACCAAAAGTATCTTTCGTACTTGACTCTCCCTTGTTATGGTGTGCCTTACTCGTCCCGGAGTCCCTCGAAGTAGTAGCGCTCATTCTATTCGAATACAAGCCCTCACTCAAAGCTCCATGAGTTGTCCAACGTTTGTCCTGCAGCAGTTTAGTCTTGACCAAATCAGTGGATATAACAGCTCCTGAATGTTCTAGCGCCATGATCATGGGTTCGTATTCAGATGGTAATCCTTTGAGCATCACTGCTCCCAGAAACTCATCATCAATAGGTTTATTCATATTCGCTAATTGTTGAGCTAATGATAAAACTTCATTGACATACGCCTCCATACTGACAAAGTTTTCTAGTCTGACTGTACACAGGTTTTGAAGTACCCGTACTCTCGAACTTTTGATTTAGCCTTCTCATCTAATCTTTTTCTCATTTCGAGTTTGGTGCTATCATCTGGTTCGTAACCTTGTATAGAACTCCACAAATTATCATGAATAAGTATATTTTTCATTACAAACCTCCATTCTATATAATTCTGCCGTCCTTTTAATTTCTCCACTGAATTACAATAATTCTGCACTTTTTCAGACATTTTCACGTTGTAATATTTAAAAAATAATATTAAAAATTATTCTGGGCCCATAACCTATTGAATTTATTAACGCAGTGACATATCAAAAACAGGACATCAAACATATTTAAAAAATGTATAAAGATTTCTTCTTCTTGTCAGCCAGGATTAAAATCAGGAAGGTATACAAAACCTCTATGCAACACTTTTTGACTGTTGAACACACAAATTGGTGGATGCGCAATCAACTACATAAATACAAACCAATCTGCTGCGATCAATTAGACTGCCACAATTAGTAGTCATTCTCGATACTATAACAATGCACCTTATTTTTAGTCAAGTAGAGTCTAAAACTTAACGACCAGTGTTTGGTGGTCAAAATAATTGCAGTACACTTTGAATACTTGAACTGAGTAAGTTTGTTCGTTGAATTCGAGCGTCAATTCTTGGAAACAAAGATATTAGAGGCGAAGTCGTTGTTTACAAATGAAACTAAACTAAAACTATATTTATTTAACAAGGCAGTTATTAAAAAAAACTTGACTGCGATACGAAAAAAAAGATCGAGTTTTTTTATCAATTGTCATTCCAAATTGAACATATAAGTTTTATATGTTTTTGGGGTTTTATACCTACATGTTGTGATATATATGATCTAATCACGAATCAACGACTGATCGAATTTAGATGATTTTTTCAAATAGGTACAATGTATCGACGGTTTACAATCTCGCGAGATGGATTGTAAACTAGCGGTGTTCGCAATCATACGGTGACATATAGACCATACCCTCGAGAACGCAGGTGACAGCGGGTCTGAAACTAATAGACACTTATTTTAATAAAGAGAAGCAGTTTCATAATATTACGACTACATACAGAATAACTTACACAAAGAGAAAACTTTTAGTTCCTCAAAAGTTTTAAAAGAAATAAAAAATTAAAAGCTTTTTGCATCGCTCCATGGTGCATTGTGTTACTGAAAAAGAAAAAGCTTTTATTGAAAAGTTTAAACTTATGAAAATTTTCAGATCCTGAGACTCGGTGACAATATAAAAAAATATTTTAAAAATCGGTTCACACAAGGCGGAGAAATCGCTTAACACAGTCGAATTGAGAACCTCTTCCTTTTTTATTTCGGTTACAAATAACGTCTTTTGTAAAAAATTCAAAAGCTACGTAATAGATAGATAGATATTGCTTTATTTTCACACCACATTATTATTGGAACAGCAATACAAA
This sequence comes from Tethea ocularis, assembly GCA_963555595.1. NCBI lineage: Eukaryota > Metazoa > Arthropoda > Insecta > Lepidoptera > Drepanidae > Tethea > Tethea ocularis. The sequence goes on from OY741968.1 coordinate 1,335,127, forward strand.
GAACTTAAATAATAATACGAGTGTTAGGTACAATCGGCATAATAATAAGGTTGAAACGATAGGCAAAAGCTTAGTAACAAGATCTCGATGCAACCCTTTTAGTATAGATCCCTGACAATGATTAATTGCTACATGACCTGTTTTCAGATAGGCGACCCGTCTAGACATAACACTACTACATATTTTTCCCATTATTTCAAAATTAAGATTTTAAATTAAAGAAAAACACCGTCTGTTTGTTGACCAGTGTTTCGAAACTTCAGCAATGATGAGTTCAAAATGAAAATTAAACAAGTAATAATCGTTTGTAAACAAGACGAGATTTTTCTGAGAATCACGATGCAGCCCGAAATAACAATGACTGCAGAACAACAGAGATTTTATAACATTATTTCATTCCGTTACATAAACAATAATTCCATCAATAGTTATTTATTTACGTAAAACCTGTAAGAATTATTGATAAATAGCACCTAGTAGCACAAATAATAGACGTTTTCTCATGTTTTTTAAAACCTTACAAAGATATTTGCGCGTCTGATAAGTATGCACAAAAAAAATATATATTTATACTAAGTTTTCTTTAAAATTACTTCATAAAACTCCTTGTAAGGCTTTAGGTCAACGGAAAGTAAGTTTTTAATTTTTGTTTTACTATTTTGAACCCATATAATCGTTATTTAGGCTTACATTTTTAAGATAATGATCAAGCTTACAAGTTTAACTATTAAAAATACCATATAGATACATTAACTTAAACTTTATCCTGTTTTTGTTTCATATTTCACAACAGAGTACCTACTTCCCTAAAAACGTACAGTCATTTATTAAGCTTACACTGTCTCTGTTACTTTATTCAAAGAGAAGCGCAGTTTTAGTTAAAAATAAATAAGTTTTTAAGAATGAAGCGTTGTAGTAAAGGTGTACACTTTTTTATAAGAAGACGGAGCTCAAAAATATTAATTATTATTCCTACTTGTTACCAGAAAGTTCTTAATTTAGTACTTTTGTCATATCGCTTGCAGAGAACCAGATAGGTACCCTATTGAAATTGTAATACAGGAGGTAACGCGTTTCCCACTCTGTAAAAATCTCTGAAAAAAGCCCTATCATTAGGTTAGGTACAGTACCTACTCAAGTGGTAAGAATTATTCTCTAAATTCTTATTTCACTAATGATTAACCCTGATAGTAATATATTCTACTCTCTAAACACTAAAAAATAAGGTGGAAAATTTACGTTTATAAAATGTCTGCATATTTATCGCACGGTCAGCAAATGTGATTTATTCCAGTCATAATTAAATAGAGCTCGGTAAGCACCACGATTTACATGTAACCCTAGTTTAATGACTTTAGGATATAATTTACTTTGCGAAAAAATATGTTAATGACCTGGACACAGACGAGGAGAAATAAGCTCCATTTTGTGATTTCGCAAGAGTTATGGGATAAAAAGAAGCATGTAATCCTTTTTCGCCTTTTTAAATCGCTAGAAGAGAAGACAGGTGGTCTATCTGATGGTAAGAGGTTACCATAGCCTATCGCCATTAGGAATATGTCCCGCCGCTGACAAGTATAGTTTATCTGTGAACTATTTCCTCACCCAAGACATTTTCAGCCAATGAAATTACATAAATATGACGTGATGATATAAATCCTCGATTATTATTGGTCAAAGACTCGAGTCTTCTAGTCTACTCTTTTCTACTTAATCGCAATGACGCGAGGGAAGTTCGCTTTGCAGGCAGGCAGGGCACTCGCTTCTTGTAGCAGTCTCTAATATTTACATTGTGCCTTATGACTTTGTAATACAGTTCATCTGTAAGTAGGTTAAGTTGCTAGCTCACTTGTTATTTGCTAATCGTCAGGGGTGGGGCAGGTCATAATATCATGGATTTCCAATATTCTTCAGACCTGTTACCATGCCTACCCGTGTACCTACACGGTGATAGGTATTTGGCAACAAATATTCAACTCGAGGGTGGTAGCAAGATCAAGCTACACATTTTTGTTGCAAAATAGCGCCTATTACAACCGCATAAGGTGCCGCAGTATGTAGCTTGATCTGTGGCCGTTTCTACCTACAAAGTAACTTACCACAAAGCTATGGTTTCCTCACTATGTTTTCCTTCATCGAAAGTTAAAGCTTAGTGTAGGATTATAATTCACGACTTTCGTCATGTCATTTGACATGACTACTGCCTGCCGTCGTTTTTCTATTTGCCGTCTCCGTAATAAAAAGATCCATGATTCAAAAATGACACTATTCAAAAACAAACAACATACTTAGTTTCTCATGTTGGGCTTTAATATGTCATTCTACGGAAATGATACGCACAGATAAACACAATAAATTTTAAACTAAGGATACGTGTAAATCATGGGGTACATAATTTTCTAGGGACGTGTCTGGGGAGGGCTTCAAATCCGGTGGAAACATAGACAAGATAAACGTTATTCTACCCGATTCTGTTTAGTTAGAGTTTGTTCAAAACTGAGTTTAAAATAACCGATATCGTAGTAACAACAAGTAGAAAGCCAATGATAGTAAAATGACAAGATTGGTCAATCTATACTAATCACTTGAGATGAGATCCTGACCTCTAAATTATGTTCAAAATATAATAATGATGGTTATTTAAAATTGACAAAAAAAGTTTTTTATAAAATTCATCTGTATTAAAAAGAAATAAGATTATTTTTGCAATGACCTTCTTCAAGTTTGGAGATCCAGAATCTAACAGTGAATCTAAATATATATAAAAGGAAAGCATGACTGACTGACAGATGTATCAACCCACAATTTAGACCACTGGACAGATCGGGCTGAAATTTGGCATACAGACATTGTGACGTAGGCATCCTTTAAGAAAGGATTTTGGAAATTCAACACATAAGGGTGATAGCGGGTGAAACCGCGGGTGGTAAGTTAGTGTATAATGTTTTGACACAAACTATATTAGCTTCCTCCTCACGTTCCCGGGATAAAAAATAGCCCTTATCTTATCTGTATGCAAACAATCACGTCGATCAGTTCTTGCGTATAAGAAGGACAAACCTATAAATCTATTTATAGAAATCGCCCGACATCAAAGGCGTTTCACTACTGTAGGGAATATAATTGTAATACTGCGTCTACACTTGCTTAGCAATTAAGTACGCTATGTACTAATCAATAGTGATTCATTTAACAAGAGAACCATCGTGTGAACGACCTAAGATACTTGAGTTTGGCTTTGATGAGCAATATCGTAATTGAGGTCAACGTACCTCAAACTTTAGTAGTAACTACATAATGGTAATTACTTTGGTAGCGTCCAGTAGATTGTATTAATTTTGATCGCTTATATTAGGAACCTTTGTGGGTGAGTTATCTTATTGGTATTAGTTATCCTTATAATGATGAGATCCGCAGGCGAACCAAAATAACCGACATAGCCCGAAGAATTGCCAAACTGAAGTGGCAGTGGGCGGGGCACATTCCTCGTAGAACCGACGGCCGCTGGGGCAGAAAAGTTCTCGAGTGGCGACCACGAACCGGAAGACGCAGCGTGGGCAGGCCCCCACAAGGTGGATCGACGATCTTGTGAGGGTCGCGGGAAACCGCTGGATGCGGGTAGCGCAAGACCGGCCATCTTGGAGATCCTTGGGGGAGGCCTTTGTCTAGCAGTGGACGTCTTTCGGCTGACATGATGATTAGTTATCCTTGTTTTAAGTCGATAATAGCTCAGTGGTAGTGACGTCTGATGCCACGACGAAGATCGTGGGTTCGAATCCTACAATGAGCCTGAGCTTTCGGTGAAGGATAACATCGTGAGGAAACCATAGCACGGTGGTAGGATACTTTGTAGTACCCATCTGGCTGGCTAACCACCCTCAACCTAAGTCGCCAAGCACCTACCGGTGTGTTCAGGCTATTGTACTTGAGAGCCAGTTGCCTTCTTGGCATTATAACAGGTTGGCAACACCTCTGGTAGGCAACTACTTACCATTAGGTAGACCACCTGCCTACTTGTCAACCTTCTGACATAAAAAAAAAGTTCGCTGTGGTGAGGCTGAAGGTGGTAAGCACAATGCTTAGACACACCACTAGTGGCTATTGTTAACCAAACCGGCAGAAGAGTCAACTGTAGCATTTAAGAGCCTGAAAAAAAAAAAAAAGATGCGTTTTAGAGTTTGGGTTTACGACTTTTGCCTCATCACTTACCGGTCTTAGATTGTGGTCAACACAATCAAGCTTATCTACAAAATCAGCTTAAATATTTGATGATTAAAAGTAGCCGACAAAGTTTATTGGAACCCCTCGGTCGGCCATCGGTTTGAATCCATTAATTAATTTAGAATGCCGAAGTAACGAGGGTCGATTCTCACGTCAACAAGTGTTGTTTGACTACGGTTTCGCATTCTAGTTTATCAAAAAGAAAAAAGTCAATGTTTTTTTATAGAGCATTTATAGTTTTGTATTGAAGAACAGACAGAATAGTGAGAATTGAATGTTGCAAGCGTCTTTAAGGTATAACTACTTACCATCAGGAGGGATGTATGCTTGTATACAAAAAGTTATTCAAAGCTGCTGGAGTTACCACCCATTGGATAATAGGGATGATGACAGGGAAAAAAATAATTCTGTTTAATCCGTCAGTTAGCTTATAAAAAAATATTGGATACGTATTTTTTATTTCATCAAACAATAAAAAATTACGAAGATAAGGTGGATTAAAGTTCAGGAGCGCTTGTGACGTTACTTCTTTGTAAAAAGTGTATTAAGACATGACATCACGCGAAATTTTAACGCACTGTATCTACGTTATTTTTAGTTTTCGACACTAAAGAAAAAATTTTTTTTTTGGTCATCATTCACTAAGAAAGGATACGCTATAATATAGGCCCAATCTCATCGCAGATCTTCTGAATCGGAGTTAGCTCTGAAATACAAATGGGTTCCATGTACTAAAAATCTTAGGATCCGATAGCAGCATATCTTTCTTTATCACTTGCCTGGTTTGTTTGAATAGTAATTTAAAAATCTATTTAATGAACTCATGTTTATATAGGTATATATTAATATACCTGTAGATTATAACTTTCGTATGAGTTTAGTATTTCATTTCGAGGAACGTATAAAGATGAAACGTTTTACTGCGAAATTTTATATTTATGTTGTTCATATGAGCAATTTGGTATTAAAGATTTTTATATCTGTATGTATTAGACTCATTCGTATCTCCGTATTCGGGCTTATGCAATCATCTAAAACTCGTAGAGGCACTCATGGTATATGGACCGTATTTTGAATTTTTAATGCAAATTTTTGATGTTTTATTGAAAGGAATTTTGTGATTAGCCCCTGAGACGTATCTCAATTTATAATAAAATTGTATTTAGGTATTAATTAGGTATGCTTTTGAATCTATTGATATACATTGGTTGGTAATCAATAAATAACGGTCATTTATAATAAAGGAACCAAAGTACAGTTCTAAATTTTGAATGCAGAATGAATAGGTACATATAGATAAAATTTGAGCCAAATTCCTAAGTTCCCTTAAATTCCCTCAAAGTTCCCTCAAGTTCTTTAAATTGACGTAATAATTCATCAACCATAAGCGTGATTTTTTTTTTTTTATTAATATTAAATTCAATGTAAATATCGTTACTATTGTGTTACTATTCCATGACAGGATAAAAATATAATCCAATTAAAAAACATTGCTTATTTTATATCCTATGTTCTAAGCAATGTTATTGCAGCGAACTGCTAAAGGCCTACTTTGATGGCCTGTAAAGGTTCGTAAAGTGCTAAGATTATATCCGTAAAGGTAGTAAAAATATATTGCCCTAATAATTGCCAATTTTCACAAGGCGCTACTAGAACGTAAGCACCTATCTATTCATAATGGAATAGTTAGAGAACTTGATTCCATGTATTTTTAACTCCCGACGCAAAAACGACGACAATACCTAAGTTTGACACATGTATGTCTGTCTGCGTGAGGGTGTGTCTGTCTGTGGTCTCATAGATCTTGAACGGATGGACCGATGCCTTAATCGAGAGTGTTTTTAGCTATGTTTCAAGAAAATCCGCTCAGCCGTTTGAAAATTATCACCAATTTTCTAGTGAGTTTCGGTTTTTAATTTTAGTTATTATTTTTATCTTAGTGAGTCGGTTTCTTGGATTTGGAAAAGATTTTTGAATTATGTTTTATTTATAATGTGGAAATGTGATTGACGGCAATCTCACAATCTTACTTTAGGATTCATACCCACAATCTACGTCATGGTATTTGACGTCACTACCACTATCAGCAACTGCACAATAAAATAGTTTTTCAAAAATTAAAAATTTATTTACCAACCTTAATTTTCTTTCTTGTAGACACATTGTTTTCTAAGAACTTATTTACAGCACCAAGTGTATTAATTGGAATCTAAAAAAAATGCTTATGATAGATTTATCATAGACATTAAAACATTATAAAAGAGTGAAGGTTATTAAAAAAATTAATTTGTGTAGGTGCAGCAGGAGCAAAAAAAATATAGGAACACAAATTTATTTTCGTTTAGTAATATATACAAAAATGCCCATTCCTTAATCGATTAACCTTTTAGTATATGTAGTATATCAGTTATCTGGTTTCCATAGTACAAGCTCTGCTTAGTTTGGGATCAGATAACCGTGTGTGAGGAATGTCCCAGGATATTATTTTTAATATCCCTAATATATCAGATCCACATAAGCTTTTCAGTTCAAGTGTATTCCGAACCGGTGGTAGAGTCTATTGTAATGATTGTACCTGTCGACGTTCATAGGTGCCTATCAGGGCCTAAACTGAATAAATGAGTTGTAATTGATTGATTGAGAACATTTTTCACTTTACGGCCACTTCCATTAATACCTTCCCCGTTATTATGTAAGAGGGTTTAAAGCAAGTATTATAAAACATCATGTTCATCACTTTCTAACCTCGTAAGACAGAGAGAGAGAGAGCTATCTTAAACCCAGGGTTTTACAAGACGCTTTAAAACCGTATCACTTTAAAAAAGATTCTCACGAATTGTTAACCTCCTTTATGAAGTCTAACTAACCTAACGAATCAAACAACAAACAAAGAAATGTAGAAGCTTAGCCAATCACCAAGTTAGTCTAGTATTCTGAGTGTTCCGTACTCTCAGCACTTACCTGTTTGTTGATAGTGAATACTTTTAAAGTGCAGCCTCACAGAAAACACACTGAGGAAAAGATTGTGCAGTTTGAACAAGTAATTAGGTTATTTCTATAATTTGATTGTATGAACAACTTTCGTGTCAATTTTGTTAATAGATAATTTTGGAGGAAAATTATTTTATAATCTACTAGATTCCACCCCGCGTTACCGAGGGATCTTATATTTTCCCGGGATAAAAAGTATCTTATGTATTAATCTAGGCTATAAACTATCTGTGTTCCAAACATCATCCAAATCCGTTCAGTAGTTTTTGCGTGAAAGAGTATTATAATATTAGTAGGATAAAGTTTTAGTTTAATTTTGATTTATTTATTTGCGTCTATTGTTTGATTTATAGAAATTCCAGAAAATAGGAGCAGAATTCAATGAATATTCATTTCAACGACCATCATCAGACCATTTTCATCATCAATAATGAAAAAAGACGGCATAAACAACACCGACAAAATGTAAACCAAAATACAAATACAACAAAAATACAGAAAGCTTAAATCTTGCATAAGTTAATAACTTTAGCATCACATTTTCCGCCAAGTCACGTTATTCCAAAAAGGGTGGTGTGATTAATAAAATTCTGAAACGTGATGGCGGAACGTGTTAGATGACTTATAAAAACGCTTTCCTAACTTTTACGCACTTTTTTCCGTAACACGTTTTACTTATCTTTCAATATTATGTCTAATCACTTTAGTTTCGCCTTTAGTATTTCTGTTATGGGCCTAACAAGGCAGTAATTTTACTTTTATGTCCTTACTAGCTTCCGCCTCGCGGTTTCACCCGCGTTCCCGAGGTATCTTATGATTTTCTGGGATAAAAAGTAGCCTATATGTTTTTCTAGGGTATGATCTATCTATGTACCAAGTTTCACCCAAATCCGTTTAGTAGTTTTAACGTGAAAGAGTAACAAACATTCATGCGTACATCCATACTCACCAACTTTCGCAATCAATTCGGTTGTAAGATTTTTTTTTATGTTTTTTCACGCATAACTTTTTTGTATACGAATTTGCGTTGGGTTCGGTATACGAGTATATAGCTCATATTAAGTTTATTGACTTTGAAGGTGTTTTTTTTTAAAGTCCATATCCCAAGCTAAGCAAAGTTATGTACTTTGTACAGCTTTGAAATTTTTAAATTTGGCTTCCATTATCTGGATTATATTGGGTGATTTTAGTTAGGTATATAATTGCAATTAGTGTACATATTTTCAATAATCCTACAAAATATAGTAGCCTGAGCACTAACATTACTAATTGATAACAATTAGAAGCTTAGTTAGGCGTAGAAACTGTGGTAAAAGACCTAAGACGCACTCAAAATAGCAGTAACGAGAGAAGATAGCGATTTTAGTGCTCAATTAATGTAATAGGTACTTTGACTAACGTTTAAGTGTATTTAAATGCCAAATTAATTTATGTACCTAGTTTAAATGCAGTTAGTATTGAAACAATAATTTTATAACATTAGAATAAACTAACTGAACTTAACCTTCATACTGTTTTCAATGATACTGATGTAAATGGGCTTCGGGTCCAATTTAACCCAGTACCTACTATATTTTCAGAAACTGTGTGATATTTTATTAATTACTATTGTTGGGTTTTTTTTATACTACTAAGGTAGCAAGCAAGCATACGGCCCACCTGATGGTAAGTGGTTACCGTCGCCTATCGCCATTTGCAATACCAGAGATATTGCCAATGTGTTGCTGACCTGTTATTACAGTACCGAGAAGGCAAATTGGCTCACAAGTGCAATTGCCGGAACACACCGGTAGGTGCTTGGCGATCAATTTTCTACTTGAGGGGTGGTAGCCAGCCAAGCGGGTACTACAAAGTACCCTACCACCGTGCTATGGTTTCCTCACGATGTTTTCCTTCACCGAAAGCTCAAGCTCATTTTAGGATTAGAACCCACGACCTTCGTCGCGGCATCCGACGTCACTACCAATAAGCTATCATCGCCTTGTATTTTAATAATCTAGGTATATCATTTATTTTATGTTTATTAGATTTTATTACAACAATCGTCTTTCATACGGTCTTCAAAGTTACTGACGTAGATAGACTTCGAAAAAGAAATATCAAAAACAGTATCCCCGCAAATTAAAAACTAGAATTTGTAGTTACAAGTATGACACAACTTAGATGTAGCATCGGTAAACCGTAACCGATTTACACAAGTAATAAAAATCATTCATTATCTCGCCATTCAACGTTGATTCGACGATGCTTGATCTAAGTTGTGTCATACCTAAGACACCCTAAGATGTTTACTCTCAAAAACTCTCAACCAAGGTCGAATTCACGACTAGTGACGTGGAAGTCAGAAAATAAGAATTGCTCGTTGCATATAAAAATACTCGTACTTCCAGAACAGTACTAATTCACATAAACAAAACTATTGGTGCATGCAAACATAGACAAACGTATAAATAGCAAAGCTTGCCAACAGTTCTAGCTTATCAGTCCAGTGCATCCTTTGCATGCATTTTAATCAAATATTATACGATTGGTATGATTGAACTTACGGCGAATAAACCGTTAATAACTTTGGTAGTATTTGGTATATTTATCGAAACATACACATCAGATGATTTATTTGATGAAGGCTTTGATGATATGGAGTCAGATTCTGCAGGAGATAATAATAATTATGATTGATAAATAAGAGATAATGCAGAGCTCGTATGGAAAATGGTGGCTAAGTTATTTGCAGTATTTTTTTTATGCCAATAGGTCAATAAGCAGGCAGACGATCCATCTCATGGAAAAACATTGACAACTGCCTGACTGGCAACAACCTTCAAATCTGTCTGGCAGCTGCACTGAGGATGCTTTCCGCGAATTACTCCGTCCCTTATTAAACTGACGGAGACAAGAAAGACAGGAGAGGCACTTTTAGTAAATAAAACGGTATTATGTTATTAAAAAAAAAGAACTAAGCCTTTTTTATTCTCATTAAAAATTGAGTTGACAGCTGAAGTGTCTTTGATCATTTCTCGCGCACTGATGAATTTGGAACTAGCCCCCTCGTTCTAAAGGTCAGTGCCCTGGCAATAGCTATGTCTGAGTGTGAAAGCTCGATATCTATTTAAATTTCAGACCTTTGGAGTTGACATGCTTCAAACTATGTGAATTGATGTAATTTTGTATTTTAGTTAATTTTCTAACTTTTAGTCTTTTTTGCTAGTTTCGTCATAAGCAGAAATTCTATTGGCATTCAACAGGTTGTGTTTTCACTTTTATATAAAGTTAGTATCTTTAGGAGATAATAAAGACACTGGTGGTAATGAAAATCTATCTACCTTTGTAGTTACCTAATTTTTCGGCCACTCATAAAGTCAAAAGGTTTTTAACAGGATGAAAACAGGACAATAATATAAAGAAACTAAGCAATTTACGATACAATGCAACTGTTCTTTTGAGTAAATTTTATTTATTTCACAAAGGCATTAAGATCTAAAGGGGTGATCGTAAAAATAAAAACGTAATAAAAGCAAGAGGATAAAAATATCATCAAGATTACGAGGGCCAAAGAGCCGGCAAGATAATACTCGGCTATTCCCTGCAGGTCGCTTACACGCCTTATCGCACTTGTAAAAGCGATATAAAAGTTACAGTTTTTTTTTCATTGTTCCAGCTATTGTTTATAAGGCCAGCGTAGCTTCTAAATAATTCAATTCAAATTGGAACTTCAAAGGCTTTGTACCATTAACAGATTTGGAGCATGATCAGTTCTGTTACTTTTTCGCTTGCAAGCAGTAATCCTAGCTCGCTCTGTTTGTTAGAGGTTTAAAAGCTTTACTATTTGTTTTGTCTATGACAAGTGAATTGTCTAGTTATATTCTCTCAGGCACAGCTCAAAAATACAATGTCCAAACAACTAACTCCAAGCGTAGCTGCTTGGAGTTAGTTGTTTGTACATTGTATTTTTGATGTTATATTGATTGCTTTGCCACAGTTAAGTGATGCATGACCAAACATACTATTATGCACATGAAGATTAGAAGGGAATCATCAAGTTCTACCGTCAAGACATCGTTAACACCTTCCTTTTAGGTTAGATTGACAAAACCAAGACAACTTATTGTCATAAAAAAACGTTGGCAATGGCCAATAATGTCCATCGGTGACAGTGGCACATTTATTATCAGGCAGATTGTCTACTTGCTTATCGGCCTGCTAATGGATGGTACCTATTTGATTATAGACAGTTAGATCTGACACATTTACATTCTGTTTCAAAGGTTCAAGTAACAATTAAACTAATAATAAGACAAAATTTCCACCTCAATTTAATTATTCACCGTACAAAAATTAAATTAGCTTATATTTTAGAAACCTTAACATAATTAGTATGCACCTGCGTGTACAGATGCTGTTTTTTTTACAGAAATATTTGTATTTGCCGTTACTCCTCCCAGGAAATCGCTGACAGCTGTTAATGTTGAAATTGGAATCTGAAAATAAATTTCAAAAATGCATTCATCAAATATTATTTAATAATAATATGTTGATTCAGTGAGATTGGCATCGATAAGCGTAATTGTCATCAGACTTACATATTGTGTACCAAATTTCATATCAATTGAACACCGGGAAGTGAATCAAAATTGACTTCCAATAATTATTATAGGAGCTTGTAAATATGTCTACCTGACTTATCTTTTAAATTACGTGATTGTACTTTGATTGCTAGACTGAGAGTGAATCAAAATGAAAATAAATTGTAGCATCAAGCATCAAAGTTTAAAAAATAAGAATATCCTTTGCAAAATACAATGTGGTACATATAAATATATAGAGTTTGAAATGCGAGTAATATTTATCACATTAATTTAGGCTTTTACTGCCTAAAATATGCCCAAAAAATATTTTGTGAATTCACATTTATTTTTTTCATTTTTATTAAAAACTAGGATTTAAATAGACTGAAACTCCACTCTTTAGAATTTTCAATGTACCTATTATAATATACCTAGCGATTATAAAGAATTTGAAATTAATTTTCATCAAGCATTCATTTTTCAAATAATATTTTTGATCATTGATGCATACAAAATCAACTGTATGAAAATATCTGGATGGATTTTTAAGTCTATCAAATATGAGTGAATTGAGTATAGTGCTACAATTAAATACAGGAGAATCAACAGATAGCAGAACTTACATTGAAAATATCCTTGAAGAATTGAGGGTTTCTTGAAATCGACACTTGCTTAGTGTACTGCACTTGTCCACCACCATCATGTTGCGCATTCACATCACCACCAACATTTGCATAGCTTTGGGAATCAACGTTGATTCTCTTTTCAACTGCTGGTTGGACACCAACGTTACTGCCAGCATCAGCACCAATGTAACCACCAATGTAAGCAGTCTTACGAAAATGGTGACGATGTGGCTTGTAATGTGTGTGGACGATATGTTTCTCTACAACTACAGGTTGTGGTTCCACGTAGACCTACAAAATATAAGAAATTAGACTCCTAGTAAAAATGTTGATGGAAAAGTTGTTAACACATTCTTTTCTCCAACAACTTGTATTGCTTAAGATTTTCATCGCAATTTTCATTGTTTGAAAAACTTAATATACGCTGATGGTTCATTTTAAAAGGGAGCTACAAAATGTTATTCATCCACAAACATAAAGGTGCTACATTTATTGGCTGTCTTTAGGCCTCTGGTGCTATATACCCAAAAGACTCCTAGACAAACCTTTGTACGCTTATATACGTTCGGTTGAGGTATCCACCAAGGTCGAATATTTTTCCATTGTGGTATTCTAAAGAAAGCACTGGCATCTTGATTAACATGCGAAAATATATGTGATATCCCATTAGGTTTCCAACTACTCACTTCTTTGATTATAACTGGTTTTGCATTAGAATTTACATTAAATCCTCCTCCTACTTGTGCGTTTGCTTCAACTTCTGAGTTGACAGTTGCAGGTGAAGGAACATGGCTTATTTCATTGGCAGCCTCTAAGTTAATTTCAGTATGCACTTTCTTGTGTATAGGCTGGATTGTTTCTACTGGAATAACGGATACTTTGGTTTCTTTTACTATTGTTCCTGGTGAATGGATTGATTTTGTTCCAGAAAATGAGAATCCACTTGATCCAGCTATGGATGACGCACCTCCCTGTATAGATAAAGTTATTCTTAGTACATTATGGTTATTATGCTGGAACAACTTTATTTACAACTGTGAAAAGCCTGATGATAAAAACGTGCTATGTTAGCTTAAATTGCATGCAGAAGACTTAGTTAAAGACAGAGGTTTAAGAAAGGTAGAAAACACAGTCCCAAAACCAGATATCACTTTACAAATATGTATTTTGCTAATGTTCTTGTAGTAAACTGGAAGCCATTACCTTATTAATGTGATTCACGCCATTCTCAAACTGCTGATGTTATAATGTAAATCAGAAAAACATGGAACAAAATGGAATAGAAATAGAGTCAATACTGGTATGAAATTTATTGAAAAAAACAAAATGAGTATGTAAGTATACATATTAATAACTCGGAAAAAGAGTATTTAAGTTAATTCACTGGCCAACACCATATTATTCCTTTTTTAGAGCCTGTTGTGCTTTTTTGATCGCTTTAAGACTACGTCGATATTCTTTTTTCTTTGGCTTTTCGTTAAAGCCACCTACCAGACCAGAGGCAGCGTAGTTGTTTCCAGATTGTGCTGTTGCGTAACCGGATCCAGCAGATTTTTCAGCTTCTACTCCTCCAGCAAGACCTGCTGCAGCTTTTACATTACCACCAGCTGTTGCACCGGCGTATAGTCCACCTGAAATAAGAAAATATAACATAAATATAAAATCATCATCCACAAAACTTTGTGATTTATGAAAAAAGTTAAGAGAGAGTCAATTTTCTCTTTGGATGTTTTCATTTTCACGTGTTAATTTTTGTTGGCACCATGTACAAACAATAAAGCTAAATATAAAGTATTTTACGGTATTTTTCACTTTTAAAATATAATAAATATGCGACAGTAAGTTTGTTGATGCCATAACAGATTAATCAATCGAGTTGAAGTATGAGAAGCTCTACTAAATATTATATTTATATAGGTTACTTTATTATGTGAACACGATGATCCATCGCATGGAACGTAAACAAGATAAACATTTTCTATCCTAACACATAAATTAAGCAGAATTTGTAGAACGCAAGTATCAAGTAGGTAAGACTTTAAATGATTAGATTTAGTAATTAAAGTTCACAGCCACTGAAGGTGATTAAAATTAATTATACTCTGTGCGACGCTTGGTAATTAACGTACTTTATATTGAGAGAAACGACTTAATTATTCAACATATATTTCTGGTATTAATTAGGACTAACATGAATATTTGATAGGCGTAGAATTTTGTTTCTGCTTGTCACAAGAGCAGTAAAATTACCCATATTTCTTGCTATATACCTATCTAGAATCCGTATAAATGTATTAATTTTTGTTGGATGTACTCGTAATTTGTCTATCAATGATGAAGAAAAGGACTTCACCCACTTTTGTTTTAAATATTAAGTAGCAGGTGCCAACTGATTGCCGAATTTGTAAAAATCTCTTGGCATCTTTCTTGATGTATTTCATGCTGTACATTTTCTCGCAGACTATTATGAAATGATCATTTGATTACAAATTAACGTTAACTTTGCTTTCGGAAAGTATCCACCTTCAATACTAAGTATTTTCAACTATCATAACCTTTCGCTTCAAATGTCAAGGTAAAAGCCGTTTGCATCTCCAGCCTGTTGTCATTATATTCTTGTCGTTTACCTAATAGTTAACGTGTTCTATCATATTCAATTATTATTTGTTATATTAAATCATTAAAATACTAATTTCTTTCTGTTAGAAATTTAATTTCAGATCTTATGGCAAAACAATCGATTAATTTTGAATTTTGCTTTAAATTGTACCGACACTTCTAAATTTTGCTTCTTAAGAAATCCTATGAAACGAGTAGCAATTATCTTTAATTGCCCTTTTCTTAACGTAAAGCAATCCTCAAATTACCTTTGTATTGTATTAATTTTTCTATTGCATAGATTTATGATTACTAAAAGTCCATCAAAATAAGTCCTATGATCATAACAAGAGAGTTTATTTACCACCAGTAGCGCCACCATTTCCATCAACAGTACCACCAAGTCCTGCTTTGGCTGCTTGACCGTATGGTGTACCAGCTTCAGCAAAGAGCCCACCTCCAGCTCCTCCACCTCCTTGAAAATGGAAACGAGGGAAAAATATTAACCTTAACCTATTTTATACTACTTAAATCATATAATATAACAGTTATTTATTTATTTTATTATTTTATTTTTATTAAATAAGGAACATTACAGCTTTTTTTTAAAGTAACAATTAAATACAATAGGAGTTATTCCTTAAATTAAGCCAATTACAATATTCCTAGTTAATTATTAATAGTTAAATTATGTAAATTATTCTTACTTAAAATAGGTAATTTCAAAAACAATATTATATATTTGAAACAAAAAAAGTATTATAATACATACATATATTTATATATCATATTAAAACATTATACTATATCAACGAATTATAAATTAAAAAAAACCTGAATGCCAATTAAAGTACCTGCAACCTTCTTTCTAGCAAGTGAATCAAACCACGATATACTATTGCGTTAATGCTAATATTCGAAAATTAGTTTCTTTGTTTGTTACCTTTTCATGTCTAAACCACTGAACCGATCACGAAAAAATTTGACAAGCATTTAGCCTATGATATCAAAAAGGACATAGGCTACTTTTTATCTCGGGAACACGGGTAAAATCACAGGGAAAAAGCTATTGATTGATTTTGTACTCACCCAATAAGCCTCCTAATCCAACTCCAGCATGATACCCTCCAAAATTCACTCCTAGTTTACCATCTTTAAATGATATAACCTGGGGTGCCTGGACAGAAAGATATTTTATTTTAATATTTTATTATACTAATAATACTTCGGGCAATTCCGACATTGCCCGAAGAATTGCCAAACTGAAGTGGCAGTGGGTGGGGCACATCGCTCGTAGAACCGGCGCGTTGCGGGAAACCGCTGGATGCGGGTAGCGCAAGATCGGCCATCGTGGAGATTCTTGGGGGGAGCCATTGTCCAGCAGTAGACGTCTTTTGGCTGATATGATGAATAATAAAGTTGAAGAGTTTGTTTGTCTTAACTTTACTACATTATCCCCAAGTATTTCGAGATTCATTGATTATACCTATTTTTATACGTTTATAGTAATTATAAAACAATATTTTGAATTAACATTACAGAGGATTGTACATAGTAATCTTCAGGTAACTTGACAGTGTCTCATAATCATAATTTGTTATGAGCAATTAAATGATTACTCATTTATTCTAAGAGTAAGAGTATCAAATAATGTTATGTTTATTAAGTCGTTATATCTATATTTAGGTAGAAGAAGAAGTCTGAAGAGTTTGTTTGTGTGAACGCGCTAATATCTGGTGTTGCTGGTCTGATTCGTAAAATTCTTTCACTAAAATCTAAAAATTTGAAGCTAAATTTCCCCGAAGGGGACTAACTATCCCGGGAACGCGAGTGAAGCCGCGGGGAACAGCTAGTATGTGATATTGATCTATTTAAATTGTGTAAACTCTCGAGTGAGCTGTCATTCATCGTTACTCAATTTTCAAATAATATTTTCGTCCAAATACCGAACAGGCACTTAAATATAGGAGCATGATCGTTAACCGGTGGATTTTAGAGAGACTTTCTGTATATTATCACAAGTAGCAATAAAGTTTCATGCTTTTCGTTAAAAAAACTATTATTTCATGGTTCAGTAACACCTTCAATCCGAGCATATTTTAACAAGCGTAGAAAAAATACTTCATTATAATATAGACGAAGTATATTTTTGCAAGATAAAGTGGTCAAAGCTCTGAATTGTAAAATAAGTATAATTTTATTGTTTTTCAATCATATCCAACGATTCAATTGCAATTCCAAAATAGCCAGTATGCTTTCGCTCTATAAAGATAAAGGATATCCCATTTCACGATCTCATAAAGATCGATTTAAAAACTCATCAGTTTGCTTCAATTGATTTTATACGTTTTTTATTCGATCAATCGACGGATTAATGACGTGTGCCGTTTATTCGATTTATAAACAATCAATCAAATAGAATATAATGGAGTTTATTGCCAAAGCCTTGCTTCCGACGTGAAATATGACAGTTGTTGAATTGCCTCTTCATATTGTGCTATAAATGATTAATTATTTGGCTTCAAGCACTGAGGTATATTACTATGTATAGAGAAGCTAGGAAAGCTCATGCTTGTTAAATCGCTGCAGCGCTGAAACAATAGTTAGTTGTCTAACCAGCCAGAATATTAAATTTTCTTTGGAAAATCCAGGGAGAAAATCAGAAATTTGGATGGTATTCAAAATCATTCGGGCAACGCTGGGCGGCACAGGTTGTATTCAATAAAATATGCATTATAATTATAACATGTAGGTATCGACCTACGTCGAAGCTTACTAATATAGAGTTAGCGTACATTACGGAAATGTTAAGTTGCAAACAATAAATTAAAAGTACCCTTCGACTCGGTAATAAATAATTTAGCGCTACGATAAACAAGCAATCATTTCTGCACTTTGACGTCATAAAACCGGTTTTGTTACAAACATCTGTTTGTCTTTGGGTGTAATTCATTTACACGTATGTTTTCCAGTTAAAAAAAATATGTGTAGGCAATTCCACGCCATAAATAGATTGAATAAGAATCCACTATAGAAACTTGTCACGTAATTTAATGTTACAACTACATTTCAATAGGGAAATATAGTAAATAGTACCTATAGTACGTGGATTACAAACGATTGCATTAAGTAACTATTGTTTATTTATCGAGGATTTCCTTTGTTACCGACTCTACCTATAAGTATGTTCTGTCTGTTTAATTCCTTGAGATTTTTAATTTTTATGTTGATGTTAAACTACCAAAAGAATGTCAATTTCCAAATTAAAACTCTTTTAAATCAATAAGAGAATTAAAAAAATTAAAAACTTGATTTTCATACTAAAAATTGAATTAAGAATCTATTCAGCGGTTATAAAGCTTAGTGATAACACACAAAAGTACATAAATACTCACATAAATTAATGTATTTATAATATTACTAAATGGTCCCCGCGATGTCACTCGCGTTCCCGGAATAAATTGTTTCATGTCCTTTTCTACACTATAAGCTATCTACGTGCTAAATATTCATCAGACTTGAGAACGTAACAGTAACAGACAGTTATTTTCGCATTTATAATATTAGTGGCTTGTAGGTAGACCTCGCGAGTTTTTCATCAACTACAAGGGATCGGATGTGAATGTAGTTTCATCGGTAGAAAAGTGTAGTTGTTCGGAAAAAAGTTGCGACCATTTTTGATAATTATTCAATATTGCTGAAATACAATATTTTTAAAGTTTTCAACCCCCTTAACTCTGTCATTTTGAAAATGTTTCGACAAAAAAAATCATATAATTACCAGCTCACAAAATTTCGCGAGAATCGGTTGAGAAATGCGACCTGTAGAAGAGAAAAGCCAAAAATCCAGACATTCACCGGACAAAGCATTTCTGGCCAAGCTAAAACGGGGTACCCCACAATAAATGTAATAATCAGGATGAGGTATTTTTTAATACAATGGTGATTTTTTTGTATTTGTTAATCGCCATTTTGGAACATTTCCACAATACGTCAATATGTCGGTAATTTATTCATCAATAGGTACATCTATTTTGATGTATAATCGAACGTCCGTTCGGTGTGTACTATCTGTTATAATTTATTACTATGGACATGAACATGCAGTAAATAAGCAAGGAATCAAATAATTTAATTGTTGAATAACCCTGTAACTTTCGTCATCATCAATTGACAGTTGACAAGCCAGTTGGCGCAGTTGGTTAAGACACCACCTATCACGCCGCTGGTCATGGGTTCGATTATCATCCAGGACAAACATTTGTGTGCATGAACATGTCTGTTTGTCCTGTTTCTGGGTGTAATTATCTATGTAAGTATGTATTTAAAAGAAAAGTTGTATATGTAGTATATCAGTTAATCTGGTTTCCATAGTACAAGCTCTGCTTAGTTTGGGACCAGATAACTGTGTGGAGGATGTCCCAAGATATTTATTTATTATTTATTAATATCATCATCACTTTCCGCCTGCTTTTCAGTCTTTAGAATGTATGCATGTATCGAAAATCATTTAGGGACGCCGAATAAAAGCGCACTTAAATTATATTTTTTTTATTTATAAATCTAATTATTTACAATGATAACTAAAATTGAAAATCTTAAGAATCCCCCGAAACTCACTAGAAAATTGGTGGTAATTTTCAAACGGCTGAACAGATTTTCATGAAACACGGATAAGAACAATCGGGATAAAATTATCAATGACACAAAAAAAAAACTAATCGAAAATCGGTTCATAAGTGTCGGAGCTACACCACAGACAGATACACAGACAGACACGTTAAACCTATAACACCCCTCTCTTTTTGCGTCGGGGGTTAATAAACAGAAAAAAAAAAACAACTACATACAATTTTATAAAAAAAAATGTGGTTCAAGTTACTGGTAGAGTGCCCAGAAGGCTGGCCACATTGCCTCGTTGGATAGAAAGACTTATCTTTTGACCGAGGTAGCAGCCAGCCTTTTGGTCACCTGTGCGGTCAATGAGACGCGTCGACAGCTCCATAAAAAGGGTACGAGCACTTTATTTATAGTCGGACAGATTGGTAGCTGATGTATCTATATCACACTGAAAGTCACTTGGCAATTTCATAGTTCACTTTTAAAGTGTTTTATTCCTTGACTAATTTTCTAATTTGTTTAATAGAAATTGAAAAAAGAAGGCAAAGTAAAAATGTATCTTAGAACTGCTGACAATATTCTCATCGATCCGTCGCTAATTGGAATCAATCAGCCCGCTAGTCTCTGCCAAATTTTCTGTTTTGAAAAGTGACAGTCGAATTATGAGATTAGTATATTTGGCTAAGGGTTGGTTGCTTGTACATTTTAGATAATGTTAACTTAACTATTACCATGCTTTGACCGTAGAGTCACTTTGACGATGACCGATCTCCCTCGGCCTGTTACAGTTACTGTTAAAATTTTAGTTAAAGTTAACTATAACCGTAACCTAACTATTAACCTTTCTATGACCGCACTTTATGCAACCTACCCTTAGACTGACTACCGTGTCGCCGGAAGAACAAAATCTATGTGGAAACGTCTGATAATCGATGTGGGAGACAAAGATCAACACTTGACATCCATAGTAAAGTTAATGTTTGTACTTTGTGCATCAAAATGACATCTAGAAGAACATCAAGTACATCAAGTTTCTATAAATGCTGTATAATTGCACTATTAAATGCAAAGATTTCCATAAAATTAATAAGCATTTGACGAGTAATTACATTCTTACGATGTTTTATGTTATCTTCACTACGTATTATAAAACTGCTGTTGCGATATTGCAGCTGTCTGTCTGTTTGCGATAAACTCAAAAAATCCTGAATGGATTTTCATGCAGTTTTCACCAATAGACAGAACGATTCATGAGGAAGATTTAGGTGTATAATTTGTAAAAGTTTTATGTAAATTGGTTGAAATATGATTATAATTGTTGAAGAAGTCCGAAAAAATCAAGACAAAATCATCGTTTGAAGCGTCCCACACCATGTGTGTCGGGACCGCTTTTTATTTATAGAATAACGACCCACCCTAGCTTCGCACGGATGTACTTATCTATAAATTTTCCGTACTATAATATGTACTACATATAAACCTTCCTCTTGAATCACTCTATCTATTACTAAAATCCATTGAGTAGCTTAAAAGATCTAAGCGAACAGACAGAGGATGCGACTTCATTTTATACAATGTGAAGATGAAAGTCGGCAGCGCGCGATTTGGTACCGAGACGGGGATTTGTTAATCTGCCCGTCTGTGCCCTGGGTGTCGCTAGCGTCCATAAGCTACACCGCTTACCATCATGCACGCCGTATGCTTGTTTGACACTTTTTTCTATATAAATATAATTAAAAGTCTAACCCAATCATAAAAATGGAACTAACAATATTTTCAGTTTCCACAACGAATAACAAAGTATTATTACTTTTTGTCGGTTAATAACGTCATAGATCAAGATTAGACGTTTCCATGGCCTGCGGTCATAGGTAATTACCTACATTAATTACAGTATATGGTTGCTCTTTGTTTTATATTACGGCATATCATCGTCTCTATAGTTTTTCCTATTTTTATATTAGTTGTTTATATTTTTAGTATCTTGTGCTTGACAGCATCTTACATCACAGGTAATTACAGCTTTCAACTTCACTACCACAACATTTTAAAGTTTTTAAATTAAAAATAAGTACCTATACTTTAGTAAAGATTATTAATATGTTTATTTCTTTCTATATTTACAAATACTAAAAATTAAAATAACATTCTAACCCTATTTACAAAATACAAAATATTTACAAGTAAAAAAGTTGTGCCAGATCACTGCCCTGAGTGAACGTGCCAAGAAGGCTGGCGGCATTGCCACGTTGAATGGCAATGCTGATCCGCTGTCCTAGATAGACACCAGCCTTCCTGTCACGGGAGGTCTCAATAAGGCGCCGGGAGACCTCTTTAAACAATAAAAGGGCATCCGGGCCCCACGGCCCCAGTGTTTCTACACCAAACGCCACAAACATGCATCCATTGCCTATAGATGCATATTTACGGCGCTTCAGGCATTCTTGCTGGGCGGCAGCAGCACCGGCCATGACTGAATACTATACTTTTAAATGGACCTACAATAATCAATTTTAATATGAGGCTTATATGTTACATATATTTATTTCCAACAATATACTATTATAATGCAATTATTTAAACTAGAATTAAAACTATATAATCAAAACTAAAGTAACATTAACTATGTACATATAAAATAAATAAAAACTTCTTACGTATAAGTAGGTAGCTACTTATACGTAAAAAAATTGTCCCAAATCGCGTGCCAAGAAGGCTGGCCGCATTGCCACGCTGAATAGCAATGCTAATTCTTTGTGCAAAATACGTGCCAGCCTTCTTGTCATGAGAGTCCTGAATGAGTCGATAGGAGACCTCTTTGAACAGAAGATGAGCCTCCGGTCCCCAAGGCCCTAGAGTTTCTACTCCAAATGCCAAAAATATGTTGGTCCTCTGTAGACCAGCATATTTGCAACGCTTGAGGCACTCTACAATTGATTAAGTTTGTTAATTATATTAGTTAATTATATTTGTCCATGATGCTAGCTTTTCATGTTTATTCACTAGTTTATTTTTCTTTTTAGTTGAATGCATGTGGTTGTACAATTAGCATTTAAAAATAATTATGTTTCTATTGTGTTGAATGAAAATAAGAAACACAATATCTTTTACGATTTCTTCTTACGTGGTAGACTTTATAATGAGTCATCTATTATTATTTATTTTTTAATCAAATAATCAAAATACGGATATTATATATCTCTTTTTTTTGAGTTAACGTATATTTCTCTATAGTTCTATATATTTTAAGCCTCTGAAACGTTCCCGACGTTCATATATAGGTAGGTACCTAGGTACTCCAAGAAAACTGAATATTTTTTGTCATTCTACACACACAAGCAAGATTGTACGAATGGAAACTGTAGTAATAATACTTGGGTTTCTTAAATGTTTTAATGCATACAAAAATAATAACGATGTCAAGAACAATAATTTGCAAACAATGGTAGAAAATGGACGTAAAAACTAATTACCTAACATTTGAAAAACAATTGCTTTTTAAAAATAACACTGTTTCACTGATTATATATATAGTATTTTGCTGATTATTATTTCAATTATTACTTAGAAATAATTTTCTAAGAATTTTTGTTAAAGATTCCTTTGAAGTGTTACATTTCACGACATTTATAATTTATAAACCTATACAATGTGCTTGTAATATGTTTGTTTATAAAATAGTAGTTTTTACATTCGAAAAAAGTAGTCTACACTCAAGGATAACGTAGCTATTGGTGAAATATAAAATTGACAATTATTTATATTTTTCGGAATTTTCCCTTTACTTGTGTTGTAAGACTTTGCTTTTAACCAAAATTGACAATTCTAGGTGAACGGGAAGTACCCTATAGGTTTTAGGTCGAAAACCTATATAAATCTCCTGGGACATTGTTCACACACGGTTATCTGATCCCAAACTAAGCAGAGCTTGTACTTTGGAAACTAGATAACTGATATACTACATATACTACTTTTTTTTGTAAATACATACTTATATAGATAATTACACCCAGACTCAGGACAAATAGACATGTCATGCACACAAATGTTTGTCCTAGATGGGAATCGAAACCATGACCGGCGACTGGCTTGTCCTATATTATGTAAACTAGTTTAAAACTTTGGAGGGGCGCGCCATATTACCGTAGTTAATCTCTACTTACAATGAGCATGCAAACTAATTAATTATTAGAGATTTAATTTACAATACTATCATAATATTTAACAATAAGGCGATATATTTAAGGCGATGATAGCTCAGTGGTAGTGACGTCGGATACCGAGACGAAGGTCCCGGGTTCGAATCCTACAATGAGCTTGAGCTTTCGGTGAAGGAAAACATCGTGAGGAAACCATAGCACGGTGGCAGGGTACTTTGTAGTACAAGTGGGTGGCTACCACCCTCAAGTGGAAAATCTGTCGCCAAGCACCTTTTGGTGTGTTCCGACAGCTGCACTTGAGAGTCAGTTCCTTTCTAGGCTTTGTGTGCTTACCATCATCGGCCACATCATCACTGACCACGGTGAGATTGTGGTCAAACACAGGCCTAAACATAGTAAAAAAAAAAAAAAAAAAACATATGTAATACATTGCATAGTCTACAAATATTCGAGTAGGTATCTATATTTGGTAATGTGCGGTGTCATGAATAATATTGTATGTATTAAAACGAACGCGTGCCGCTACATTAACTCAATGTTTGTTAGATTTTAATGGATTTGTGAATAATTTCGGCTGTATTTCCTGTTGGTATTACATAGTCTTTATTGCCTTAATATGGATGATGACTGGGTAAACATAATTTATTATATTTAATCCGTATTGGATACCTACGTATTTTTTATTTTATCAAATCAATAAACAATTACAAAGAAGTGGGGGGTTGTGACAACGAAATTTTGTCACAACTCCTGTTTTAGGAACTTAAGAAAAACATTACCAATATTTTTTGGTAATCTAACTGACGGACTACAAAAGCGTGCTGTTGGTATGTCCTTTTTTCACGCAGCAACGCACTTATCAACGCATGTTTTAATCAAACGGTTTATTGCTACTTCCTCTAAGGGTCGGTTGCATAAAGCGCGGTCATAGTAAGGTTATAGGTAGGTTACGGTTATAGTTAACTTTAACCGCCGAAAGAATCAAAACCGGGTTGTTCGTGTCACTTTAACTAAAATTTTAACCGCAACCATAACCGACCGAGGGAGATTGGTCATCGTCAAAGTGACTCTACGGTCAAAGCATTGTACCTAATAGTTAAGTTAACTTTGACTATAACTTTAACTAAAATGTCCGACCAACCGGCCCTGAATGATTCTTATGAAACTTGACGAATTCTTTAGAAAAGTAACGCCAACATTTTCCGTTTAAACATGATTTTGATATCAACAAAAGCACTTAAAGATAACATTTATGAAAGTCTTTGTTTGATGACCGCATCGTATGTTAGCAGTCACAAAACTCACAAACCGTATTAGGGTGTAAAATCGCATGACAGAGATGAATCGTTGTACCCTTACTTTGGTATCAGTTCAGCGCGTATTCAAAACGGATAGCCGGGTAGAATCTGAACATTTAATTTCATTCAACCTTTTTATAGAGCGTCATACAAAAAGTATATTGTGTATCAACGAATAAAACTGAATGAAATGTAGAGTTAAAGAAAAGAAGAAATAAATTATATTTATTTGCGGTCGAGACCGTGAGTCCTTGAGGGTCTGAGGCTCGTCGATTTTCTAGAACATTGTATTGAAAACTAATTGAGGTCACAGGGGACCGGCGGGTGGGGAGCTTTTTCCGCCAACGCGTTAGCTAGGCCATCCAAAGAGGAAGCGCTACCAGCCCTCTGGGAACCTTACCGTTGATCGGCAGCAGCGGCCGCCTCGAGGATTTTTTTTATATGTAGTTTGTAGAAATATTTATTGTCAATATACAAGCACAGGACAGACAGGTCGATGAAATGCCATCCGAACATTTATTGAAGCTGCATACTTATATGACAAAATTAACCCTACAGACCTATAAGTCCTATTTATAGCTAGATAGGTCCATAATATATATCCAGTAAAGTTAGAACATTACAAGGGATTTTTTTTGCATTTGTCCGGTTGTTTTATATACTTAGGTCTTTATTGACAAGCTTTATTTGTCATACTGACTCAAGGGTATGTTTAGTTTTGGATCAGAAATCGTCCGTAAGAAGTATCCCAAGATGTGATTTATTTACCCAATAAAAAGTTTGTCAACAATGCTGTCTGAGTACGGGTCTTTCTTTTATTACTTTTGCGAAATTAAAAAAGTCGTAGAACAAATCCTTGTCAGTTTTATGAATTTACTTAACGTTTGACTGGTTTCCTATGGTATATAGATATATAGGAATTAGTGGGGTTCTAATGATATCATTAAAATTTTGGTGACCATGCAATAATTCGCAAATGATCGAAGAATTTCGCTTTTTCGGGCGTTAATTACTAAATCTTGACGTAGCGCAAGCCATAAAATTCCTTCCCCCATTGCTACTGGTTTGTGTCTCCTCCTAAATTATGGTGAATAATTACGTAATTAATTCGGACGCCATTTTATTTTTTAACAGGCTCAATTAGTGTTTTTTTTACTATGTTTTTGACCACTCACCGTGGTTAGTGATGATGTAGACAATGCTGGTAAGCACACAAAGCCTAGAAGGCAACTGGCTCTCAAGAGCAGCTTGCAATTGGCGACAGATTTTCAACTTGAGGTTGGTAGCCAATCAGGGGGGTACTACAAGGTACCAACGTGCTATGGTTTCATCACGATGTTTTCCTTCATCCGAAAAACGTTGTAAGCGCCGCAAATTTCTAGGCGCTCACGCGTTTCGTTCAATAACATGCCGTCCCTTTAGGAGTAAGGTATACGAATTGCAGTACAGCTCACTCGAACACAGTGCGTGTTCGGATCACAAAATCTAGTGCGTAGTTCATAATAATATCGATGCAAAAATCTTTGAATCAATATAAAAAGGGAATTTACATAGAATTTCAAATAATATAAATTCACAAATGATACAAAAGTAAAGAAGCAAAGAGAAATTGTTGTAATATATAAATTTTCTCTGGAATTTCATATTATTATATTTGTTTGGAATTGATTATGTCAGACGAGTTCGCGGGTGATTGTTTTCGAGAGGTACCTTCTACAAAGAAATTGGCAAATTGTTGGATTTGATTCACAATTGAACTATGTAATATATAAAACATGTATAGACATGTAGATATTTATGTTTTCAAATATGAATTTGTAAATAAAAATACAATGGAAAATAAATAAAAAAACACAGCCAGCCTGGGAATTATGCCAATGATTGGTAGCAGCTCCTTCTTGTATTTTTAAGGTTTTATTACATTTTGTTTGTATTATAAATACGTTTTTGTAAATAACTACGCTAATATATAATTTGTAATTAAACAAATATTTATTCAACCACTTTGTGGATAATACTATTAGAGCAAAGAGGTTATTGCTATTGGTATTTTATTTTTTTTCTTTAGTAATCTCATGTTCTGGCACATTATAACTGTTTGTTTTTTCTATATATAAAAAAACTGTCATCGTTTGGTTGTCAATTCTTTATGTTGTAATTAAATTTTATCTTAGATTTCCAAGAGTATTTTAATTCTACCAATAGGTTATGGGCCCTAGCACCGTATAATAAACGTGTGTAGGTTTCTCCAACCTATAGCCCGGTATAGCTGGTGTGATAACTGTTTATTTTATCTTAGATTTCCAAGGGTATTTTAATTCTACCAATAGGTCATGGGCCCTAGCACCGTATAATAAACGTGTGTAGGTTTCTCCAACCTATAGCCTGGTATAGCTGGTGTGATAACTGTTTATTTTATCTTAGATTTCCAAGGGTATTTTAATTCTACCAATAAATATTAATAGAATACAATTTAATATGCTCATAATATTCATCTAATATGAACCAGAAAATTTTATAAATATCCCTGTATTCAATATGTAAATCAATATCTCAAGTTTGGACCGTCTATAATGGTATTCCAATTAATATTGCTCTGGAATTTGAGTCGCCTATTGAATATTAATGTCTGTATCAGTATTATTTATTTATGCACACACACATGACACACACAGATAGAGAAAGACAAAACAGAATTACAAAGTTAGGTTAGGGACTGCTTATTTCTAATAGATCTTTTTTTCAGCATCCCTGCGGCTGGATATATGGATGAAAATGTAGACACAGTACTTACTTATGTAATAAGGAAAACTTGAAAGTAGTTTTCATAATCTATCTAATGTGTCATATTTATAGTAATGTAACGGGTCTATTCGCGCATAGAATATTATCAAAATATAATTTTGACTAACCTCGACGTTTCGATCAAGTTGCATTGATCGTGGTCACGAGTGGACTGGAACAGCGGGTCAACATCTTGCTTGGCGAGAGTTGTCTCCAACTACCCGCAATTGGTCTTGCGGGAATAGACCCGTTACATTACTATAAACATGAATTGTGTTCGCGAGAGATTAAAAAGTATTATCTAATGTGTCGTCTTGTAACCACCATAACCAGCTGCAGAAAACAGTTTCAGTTCTTATCATTAGTAATAGCTACAAAGAGTAAAAATGCCTGGAAACTGTAAAAGAATGTCCTTAGACCTCAGGCTTCAAACATATTAATTTCCTTCATAATCAGGGGTGTATTATAATATATTTTATCTACTCTCATATCGTAATGTTCTTATTATGAAATCAAAAACAGTTCTTTAATGACCCACTTTATGCACACCCGTGTATAATGAAATTAAAAAATTATATTAAAGCATAGTCTTCTTCCCAAGATAATGCTATAAAATAACTTTTTTTCATTAAAGTACAAGTATTTGGACATGTCTGGCCACTTATAATGTTTTTTTGGGTTTTAATACTTCAATTACTGTCAGTCAACTTGTCAAACGAAATAATAAAGAAAAAAACATTATAAGTGGCCAGACATCAGGACTAAACAATTAGGGATCAATCAGTATCAACTCAATTTTAGATGCAAATTTACTTTGTCTGTGGTCGCGTATGCGGTAGAGATCGCAACTTAATAGTATTTCTCCCCACACGGATTTGGGCGCCATGATGATTAATGTTTGTTTATTTTATTGATTTTTTTGCATACATATTTTATTTTGGCCAAAATGATAGAAAAATTGCAGTGATACTAAGGTGAAATTTCAGATCCAAGTTTGATCTGAAATTGTGGAGGCAGCAATGGAAATTACGAATAATCGATACCATAAGTCATGAGAACCTATGGCAAAATATTATCGATTTTTTACCTTGAAATTACATTAAGTAATAGATGAATTATTTAGATAAAGTACTGTATGATACTGCACATAATTAGGTATTAAAAACTCGTGTGATACTATTAAGAACCTCGCCTACGGCTCGGTACTTAAACTCACACTCGTATTTTAATAACCCCTATTATGCAACAGTATCATAAACTACTATTTTTAAATGATGAAGCCTATATTAGTTTCCATAGCACAGTATGACACAACTTAGATGAAGCATCGGCAAAATTCGTAAAATCGATCGTTTCCGCGAAAAGAGTGCGCCTACAACATTACCCATGTTTATTAGTACTTTCGGCGAAAATGATCTTGTTGAACGTTGAATGGCGCGATAGTGAATGATTTTTATTAGTTGTGTAAAACGGAAGTAAAGTGTAGATATACGGTCTACCGATGCTACATCTAAGTTGTGTCATACTGTACGAGCTTTGCTTTGTTTGGGATCAGATAACGGTATATAAATAATGTCGTAGTATACTCATTTATTTAAAAGCGAAAAAATAAGAATATTTTATATACTCACAGAGTACACATATGTAACTGCAATTGTCAGTAATAATAACGTGGTCGTATGCCGCATCTTGCCTGTAACAAAAATATAATGATTATAAGATCCATCAATCACTGTTCAAGAAAATCATCAGCAGAGTAATTTCAAACCTAAAGTTAATGGTTAGGCCTCCATTAACACTCAGGCACCTAACTAATATTCATAAGGACAGAGGATTTCAAACTTTAGTTACCAAACTTTAGGGACAAACATTTTTACTTTAAATCTTCCGGAACTTTAAAAATGTAATTTTATATTATTATTACATTATGAAAATATATTAATATATTTCTTAATCTATATATATATATATATATAAAACTAACTGACTCACTCACTGACAGATCGATCAACGCACAGCCCAAACCACTGGACGGATCGGGATGAAATTTGGCATTCAGATACTATACATTATGACATAGGCATCGGCTAAAAATAATTTTTGACAATTCAACTCCTAAGGGGGTAAAATAGGCGACCGCGGGGCAGAAAGCTAGTTATACTATAATCTGAACTATGCAATTTAATTAAATTGGAGTCACAAAAATTTATGAATTTACATCAAAGTTAGAAAGGCTCTGAAGTTCTGTCGAATGAGGAATAAAACGGATGGAAATTTATAAGATAATGTCCGGGATTAAAGTGGATACGCCCGGGACTTGCAATATGCATACCCGGGTTAGTTCCTGCACAGAAAACGGCTTACATTTAGAATAGAGCTTAGAAGATATAACATATTTTGATGAAGCTTCTAATAAATCAATAAATAAAATAAAAAGTATTACTAGACATTCACTAAACCTCAAGCTTAGTGTAAAATAGGCTGTCTAGTCCACAATTTTTATATATTTTTACCGACTTCAAACACAGAGGTGGTTCACATCACAATAAAGGGCATCTCTTTATATAAAAAAAAAAAAATGAGTATTGTATTCGTCTTCATATGGTAAAAGCTATATAAATTCCTATCTTAATTTGATAATTTAATTTTGATGAATGAAAATACGCTATTGGAACACGCAAACTTCGTCACAGCATTGACATCATTACCACTGCGCTATTATCTCAGTGGTAGTGACGTCGGATGCCTAGATGAAGGTCGCAGGTTCGAATCCTACAATGAGCTTGAGCTTTCGGTGAAGGAAAACATCGTGAGGAAACCATAGCATGGTGGTAGGGTACTTTGTAGTACCCGCCTGGCTGGCTACC
The DNA here is from genome assembly GCA_963555595.1 of Tethea ocularis. Taxonomy (NCBI): domain Eukaryota; kingdom Metazoa; phylum Arthropoda; class Insecta; order Lepidoptera; family Drepanidae; genus Tethea; species Tethea ocularis. Next base: position 1,365,857 of record OY741968.1, read on the forward strand.
ACCCTCAAGTTGAAAATCGGTCGCCAAGCACCTTTCGGTGTGTTCCGATAGCTGCACTTGAGAACCAGTTCCTTTCTAGGCTTTGTGTGCTTACCATCATCGGCCACATCATCACTGACCATGGTGAGATTGTGGTCAAACACAGGCCTATACAGAGTAAAAAAAAACCTAACATTTCGACTGCATATTACATATTATGCATATTACATCATGAAAATATCAGATCACAAAACAATGTCCACACACAGGTTATTTAAAGACCAAAAAGAAGACTTAACCCGGATGCCGTTCTAAAGCTGCGGTGAGTAAAAGTGGGTATTTTGTACCCTTGCCTTAAATGCCAACAGAAATTAAACGTGCGCTTTGTACCGGTTAAGTGCTATGTTATGGGTTCACGGAAAAATACTGGAGATTAAAATAATTGTTGTAAATCTACGTGCTTTTTGCTGCGAACGAATCTATCTTGAATAAATACTTTATTGCAGTGAACTTAAGATTATTTATTGTAGAACTAACATTATATAACAGTACAAGTACAGTCATCACCATAAGGCCTCATTTTTGTGCAAGACGTCCACTGCTGAACAAAGGCCTTAGTACACAATGACATTAGTACCAGTGGCGGGGCAGTCTTGGCCGCCCTAGGCCGTGTAATACGAGCCACCCCTTTCTCAGGTCCAATCGTTTTAGTAGGAAGGCTTTTTTACCTTAAAGTATAATTTTATTTAAATATTTACTACGTCGTTTCTAGATGCGGTGATTCCACATTTAGACTTTCGGACCTTAGGTCAAATCCGCCACAGCATTTTACATACTAGCTGTTCCCCGCGGCTTCACTTGCGTTCCCGGGATAACCTACATTATCCGGAATCCGGGATGAAGCTACATTATTCCCGGCATAACCTCCGGGGATAATGTAGCTTCCTATTAGTGTAAGAATTTTTTGAATCGGTCCAGTAACTCCGGGGATTAGCGCGTTGAAACAAACAAACTCTTCAGCTTTATTATTAGTATAGATAGATAGATAAGTGCAGACGTGCAAAAAGTGAAACAATATAATTATCTAAGTTATTAATTATTCCACATCTCCATTGTATGTTAATTTTCTAGATGCATAGGTAGATATAAACAATTTAGGTATGTCTGTTTTTAAAACCTCTATCATCTACCTCTCCATCTACCATTTAATTGTATTAATTTAATATCAAATCTTATCAATAAATTAATATTTGAAATAAGCAATCAATCTTTTTAACAAGTATTTTAATATACATTTGTTTACATTCAATAAAATACAATACAGAAGATGCCAAATACCACTTAGATGGACGGTTAAATATATTTGCAAGACAATAGTGCCGATTTTATCATTTACAAACTAAACTAATATTAGGCACGTCAACTTTATTAAAAACATTATTGTGAGAAAAAAATTATTGCTGTGAAATTAGTCCATGACATTAGGATTTACAGGTAAATAAACGTGACCAATAAAGGTCGCGATTAAATTCACGTAAAAATAAGCAACCGGACTAATCTGGACAAGACTAAAATTTAGGCATCCGTTATGAAAAGATTTTTGAAAATTAGGGGATCGCGGCTTAACCGCGGGGCGGAAAGCTAGTTAATGTATAATTTATTAGTTGAAAGAACAAAACAAAATAACAATAATGAGCATATTTTAATAATAATTTACTTAAACTGAAAATGTTCCGTAACTATGTTTATCGTATTGTTAAATTAAAAAAAATAAGCATGAGTAAGAAGAAATAAGCATAATAAAAAAGAACTCACTTTAAGTAGTCGTGCAATCCTTTCGCAATAAGCACTTTAATAAAAACACAATTTTGAAAAATACTTGCGCGAATTAATAACTATTTCCATTTAAAATGAAGATCGCGTGCGCAGTCAAAGGCTTTGCGAGAAAAACTATCAATTTGTATGAATAAGCATTGCCATTCACCTGCTCAATTATCTGAATCAAGACCGGTTGTATGACCACAATTACACCGAAGTTTTTTAGCGAATACCTTTGAAATAATATAGCTCAATTTATTAACTGCTTTTGCCTTCATTTGACTAAAATCTCATTAACGGTAAAACATACTTGTACTACGCAGAGAAGAAGCATTCAGCTCCCCACTGTCGTAATGTTGCATAATAGTACTCATAATAGTAAATACCAGTCCAATCGCCTCACCGCTCACTGCGTGTCATCACTACGAACAAATATTATGTATGTAATTAAATTAGTTAGATTTTATGAAGTCTATTGCGATCATGTGGCGAGTACTTATCAAGAAGGAACTATATTTTCATATTATGTTCTTCTTGGGTGAGAATCGTCTTTTACATAAGACCAGTTATCTTTTTAATTTTTAATTGAGTGGAAAAAGTTATGAACAAAAAGTATCTTCTCAAACTTTGTAGGCTATTACACCATGAAAAGTTACGTCTTATTTTATGGATGAAAATTTACAACCTTTTTCTTGGAAAAACTTTTACCAGAAAAGGTGAATGTATTTTATTTCCACCCACGTACACGAAACAATATTAAAAGAGAAAATAATCGTGTTCATCATGCCTTGTTCCCAGTCATTTGGGGTTGGCGCAATATGTATCTTCATCCCTTCTAACCGCGTTCTCTTTTTATTTTTCTTTGATTAAATGTATCATGTAATAGGAATAAGGCCCCAAGTCACCATAAAATTTTGGGAGCTATAACTTATGTTCTGTCGAAGCCTAACTGAGAGGTTATAAAAACAGTATCGTCAGCCTGTATCTTTAGTACCACTCAGCTCCATAACAGAGGAACGGATTTGATTGTAACATATGTATACCTAGAAAAACATAAGATCCTGGAAAACTGCGGGGCGGAAGCTAATATATTCTCTCTGTGAAAACTAATTGCGAAACATTACAAAAAAAAAACAATAAAATTAGATTTTTACCAAACTGACGTTTTGATGAGATATGGCATACACAAGTTCATGCCCTAAAAAAAATTCCTCGGCATGCGGATAAACCGCTGATGGAAAATTATCTGTTTTACAACAATACGGATGTAAATATTTTTATTTATTATGCGTTTGACGAGTTACGGTGTAATTGAAATCCAATAGAATATATTTAAATTTAATTATAATATGACGTGCAAGTGAATTAAAAGTAATCTCATACCTATGTTCTGGGATTTCCTCATTTTAATTTGATGTCAGTTTATGTGCAGTTAAAGTCATAATCGTTTTTTATGTTGGCTTTTTCCAGTACCTACTTACTTCCTAGCTATGTGTTCTAAAGTATTTTTACTATATGTTTTTTTCTTTGCCTTTGTACTTATGTTCACTTAATTTATAAGTTTTTTTTATGTCTGATGGTTGACAAGCAGGCAGATGGTCCCTGATGATAAGGTAACCACTTATTTAGTGTTAAGTTTTAAAATTACAAAGTCTTCACGATTATTCTGTCCATTTCGTTCATATTTTTAAGAGCCAGTTCCCTTCTAGACTTAGTGTGCTAATCATTTTCGGCCACCTGAATGACTAATAGGGAGGTATTTAGGTAGGTACATACTTAATTTCTGACGTCAATAATTTTGATAATTTGCATCACACTGTCTGTTGCACAGTAAGTAAGTACCTACTAAATACATGATTTTGCATTATATAAATAACTAGCTGACCCGGCAGACGTTGTCCTGCCCTGAGAACAAAAATAAAACTGGAACCTACCTACCTATCCCTACCTACCTCTACCTGCCCTTACCTACTCCTACCTGCCCCTACCTACCCTACCTACCCTACCTACCTTACCTACCTTACCTACTCCTACCTACCTTACCTACCCTACCTACCCCTACCTGCCTCTACACTGAGAAAAAAATATTGCTGAATACAACAATAAAACTTTAACAGGGGAGAGCCTGCAAAGGTGATTATTAACCACATCAAAGTTTTTATTGCCAAGTCTAAGTTTGTCATTGCACCAACATTTCAGTACCTAGTTTCTACAACAATAATATATTGTCAAATCAGTAAATCTGACTTTAAGCTCGTACCTACTCTCTCTCACTTCCTCAGAAATGTAAGCTTGCTGCTGCAATTACTTGCTTTACTTCCCAACAATCTAACTTTGTGCCCGTACTTGCTCTCGCTTTGCTTCCTTGGCAATATAACCTTGCACCCGTACCTAATTTACATTTGCTTACTTAGCACTTAGCTTTGTCCTCGTACCTACGTTCATTTTGCTTCCTCAGCAATCTAATTTACAAATTCTTAGGGACACACATTTTTATTGAATATCTTTATTTATTATCACACTGAAAATATATTTGAGTTATTGTCACTTTATTAGCTAATTACATTCTCAAGCAAATAGGTCTTGCACGAAAATGTATTGATGAAGTTTGACACACAAAATACGACAATAACCCAACCGTATATATTTTCACTGTAATAATAAACAAAGATATTCAATAAAAATGTGTGTGCATAAGAATTTGTGAGACAGTTGATCTAGTCTAGAATGTTAGAACTTATTAAAACAGGTTTTTTGAAAAAAAATATTTATTTCGTACAAATACAAAAAATCAAAATTTATACTTAATTCAACATCACCATAATAGTATTAATAATTATAAAAATAGTAACACACACAACATACTATAATCAAAATATCAAAAACGAACTTACGCCATTTGCTCCATGTAGGTATATATTGGTAAATTACTATAGAATCAAATTTTAAAATACACAAGTATCAAGTATGCCCTAAGGCATTCTTTACCAAAAATTCTGTTAGTTTACACATTTTATTTTTTAAATAATATAATTCCGGTACGTCGACCATACGGCGAGAAATTCTAAGAGCAAATGAACGAGTTGAACGAACGAACGGGACGGACGAGTGACACAGCGCACGCTAAATGCTGCGCTAGCGACACGAACGTGGTTACCATAATTTGGTTAGTTTGTTATGTGACATTTACATATTTTGATAATTTTAAACAATGGTAAAATCAACAACTAATTTTGTTAAATATAAATACTTAAATGGGTTCGCTTACAAAGTTGACATTATCACCTAATCAATGCTTTTGAAAGATGTTAAATGATATAGGTATTATAGCTCCTGTGACAATAAATATTTTGACCATAAAAAGATTGATATGGGTAATAAATGCTTTTTGTTACACTAGTAAAAACGTTTTGTTGCATTAAAAATAAATGTGTGACAAAGCATTTATTGTCACTTTGTTAGCCATTTTTTTTCTCAGTGTACCTACCCCTATCTATCCTATGTCCTTCTCCTGGTTCTAGGCTACCTCCCCACCAATTTTCAGCCAAATCAGTTCTTGAGTTATAAATAGTGTAACGACTTTCTTTTATATATATAGATTATTTAAGTTCTTATAATTTTATTATTTTTGAGGTTGTACTGTGGCTTAACTTTTGGCCCCCATCTGAAAACCTGCAGCACTAGATGTGTTATAACATGGATGCTTTTTTGGCCTCACACTACTAGTAATTGTGATTCTTAAATGTATTTGCTTTCGATTATGATTATATTAAATATTTTTGAATACAATAGTATTCTACGACTACTAATAGTTTCAATTTTTATTATGCCCTTTTACGTAATAATACCTAAGCCCTACCTAGTAAATATTCTTTGCTAAAACTTTACAAATGTATTTTTACTCTACTTTTATATAATAAAATACAAAAAGACGAAGAAGAAACGTATAATAAATGAAGTAAATCGTAAAAACGCTCAGTCATTAATTCTGTATTAACAAAAACGCGCCGCAAATTATCCGGACGCACGCAGCGCCATCTACCCTCCCTTTCATTTGATAAATTCACGGTTAAGACACAGTAAAGGTATTGGCACATTACATTGATATCGGAAATCCATCTAGAATAGGTACCTACCAAAATTATAAAGAGGTAAAGTTTGTTTGGATATAGGAAGTGTAATACGATCCGATTCGCCGGTGAATAAAGGGTTTCTCAAAATTTCACTTTTAACACGAAAAAATAGGAGTTATTTTTGTGCAAAGAGCATAATTAAGTGGTGATTTCGCTAAAGATGGTAAGCACATTAAGCAAAATCAAATGCAGCTGTCAAAAAATATCGGTAGGTGCTTTTTACTGAAACCTACTGCAAATAAGCCTACGATGCTATGCTTTCCTTAAAATATTTTTCCTTACCAAATGTTCAAGCTCGCATAGTTATAAACAAATCTACATTAAAATTATGTATAAGACGTAGTATATTATCACTCTGTGGTATAAGGTTTCAAATCTTTGGCCTGTTGGAAATAATGTTATATTTATTTATGCTTTAAAAAACAATTTGTCTTTGACTGCTTGTATCAATTAAAATAACATACAACAAGAATAATAGGTAGTCTTATTTAGTTAATTGTATTCCTCTCCATCCAAAGGTTGCCTGGTAGAGATCACTTTTAGTGATAAGGCCGCCCATTGTAACACTTTTGTTTTTCTTTTGGTTAAGTTTTTTTTTTTATATATATTTTTTAATTTTCTATGGTGTGACAATAAAGAATTATCTATCTATCTAATCCCTGTGAAATAAATGCTTCAGACACTTAGTAGTATTTATGTAGTTATATATATACCTTGAGATTTGACTCCCACCCAAATACGTTTCCCATCAAAGTCTACTGAATGTAGGATATTATAAATAGATACCAGATATTGCAAAAAATAAAGTTGCTTCGTTATAATAGAAGCGAGAAACCAAATATCAGCGTCGAGTAAGTGTAAAGATACCCTAAAAGTATATTTATATTTCACTTAATGGCCTGGCATCTTTTGTGGAGCGGAGACGTTTTGGCAATATTTTTTGTTGTTGTCCCTTTGAGCGCCCTCCAGGATAATCTTTCAACGGTTAAATAAATAATTGTACGAAGAATTGCTTTAATCTCAACTTCTTTGCGACATTGGAAGACCAAATATTATTTATTCAAGTTTTATTCTTAAACCGGCTTTCCTCTTTTTAAGATTTCGGGTCAAATATTTGCTCCTTGTTTTTGTTAAGCATTTTTTAAGTGTTATCTTCAAAAGTCTTCCTTTTTGAACTTGTTATTTTTTTATAATCGTTAGTAGTATAATAGTAGGTATAGTATTTTTCATTAGTCGTGTTTATGATTAGTAATTTTTCGTTTTTTTACAGGAAATAAGTATGTTATGGCCTGGTAGCTTATAGACGCGTATCGGTAGCTTATAGGCGCGTATCACTCGCACGTTGCCGACCCGATACGAAAATATTCACCTTTCGCTTGGTCGGTTATGTTCTATTAAAAAATATGTTCTGATTTGACAATCTGTAAACTTTAGATTATCATGCTATTACTTCGATAAGTCTTAAAAAAAATTGTAAGGTCTTAATCCTCAGGAGTAGAATTTAGAAGTTTCGAATGAAAAAAGAATTTTTAAATGGTTCGGTTGACAGTTTGGAGAAATATCGGTGAATAAAGAAAAAATACACACTACCTATATAGAGCCTCAGAATATAGAACCTCATCTTTTTTTGAGTCGATTAAAAAAAGAGTTTCAAATTTTAAAACAGACAAAATAAAGGAAATGTTTGTAACATTACAAGTTACTAATACAATAGTAATAAAAGCTGTTAAAAACATAAAAATAAGGTTATTACCCAGTTTCGCTAAATCCTAGGCATAAGCGAAAGGAATAAAAAAACCTCGTAATTATCAGGAAAACCGCATGTAACATTTAAAACTTAATATTATGCAAACTTTAACAAAATATAAAAATCAACAATAATAACGAACACGTATGTAAACAGCGTGTCACCGAATATAAATGTAAACATAATATTTCAATATACATATAAATATTGGCACGATATTCTGTGAAAATGGAACAAATAAACCATACAATATTGAGAAGCACGAATCACTTTATTGGCCCTTCACAATTTACATTACAAAAAATATTGTTAAAATCTATATATAAGACCTATATACTATTAATAAAGAGTTTGTTAATTTTTTTGTTTGTTTGCTAATCTCCGGAGTGATATTTGAAACGTTTGAAACGGAGCAGATACGTTGCTCAGCAGTGGACGTTTTTCGGCTAACATGAATTAATTCATTAGATTATAATTAGAAGTAGATTATGTTAGAATTTTTTGTCAATACTTTAAATATTTTCTGAGCGCAAAAAAAAACGAAATCTTGAAAACCTGTGTCGATCTACACTATTTGCCTAAGTACTGCGTAGACTTTTCGGTCAATGCTATGATCAACGGTGCATGTAAAATTCAAACGCTGAGTTAGAAGAACCAAAACTTTTTTGGCTCGCGTTTTTTGCTTCTGCTGTAAAATTCACATATTGGCTTTTACGACCTTTCTACCCCGAGGTATCGATATGATTACGTTATTGTTTAATATATTTTTTGTAAAGGCTTGGTATAAACCAAACCCATGTTAACAATTTCCATTACAATGTTAGTTATACCCCTTAACATCCTGATCAAATTATATATGATAAATAATTACCTAGGTACAGTAATTTCAGCCTTCATGTAATTGACATAAAACCTAAGCGGTATCAAAACATAATTTTAATTAACCCCAAGACATAAATACATATCGCATACTCATTAAAGCTTTTCCAACATTAAAGTATTTAGGGATCGTTTGCCTAAAATGAAATCACGATTATTAACAAAAGAGACGCTACCTATATTACGGTACGTTTCATTTTAAATTACGACCATTATGAGCTGGAAATTGAATGTTCATTTATACAATTATGACCATAATGTCAATTGTTTAAAGAGCTTTATTGCATGTAGTTTCCTGTTCATAGTATGAAGTACCACTACGTTTTGTCGTAGTCGGTTAACTTTATGCATAGACTGTCGTATCTCGGACAATGACGTAGTTAGTAGATTGGTTTCAAGGAAAGTTGTCTAACAATGTTTAAAACAGTTATTTGCATACAATTGCAAACTTCGTTTTGGTTAGCAGTTTCAATGCTTTTGTATGACGACTTAGGATGCGCACCGCGAATGACTCCGTCCCTTACTAAACTGACGGAGACAAGCAAGACAGGAGAGTTGAACTTTGGACGGTTTTCTGTTATTTAAATAAAAACTAAGCCTTTTTTTAAAAAAAGGAAGAAAACTATTCCCTTTTTCCCCATGGTTTTACTCTCGTTCCCGGGATAAAAATTAGCCTTTAACCTTCGAGGATAATGTAGGTATATACCTAGCATCCTATTAGTGAAGATTAGCGCGTTCAAACAAAGAAACTCTTCATCTTTATTATTAGTATAGATAGATAGGTAGATAGATAGATAGATATATATGTTTTATGTCATGCAATCGAGTGGAAGCCTAAATAAGGAGAATGAAACAAAGCGTCGGGAATCTCGTGTGTAGAATAACAAATAGAAGCAAACAGAAGGCATGCACCTGTTTTTGTAAAAGGAAATGATTAATACAATTTAGAAATAGTTTACATAAGTGTACATATATGTACAAGGACATAAGATGTAGTGTTACATTAAAAAAACCGGCCAAGTGCGAGTTGGACTGGCGCACGAAGGCTTGCGTACCATCATCTATAAAAAAAAAACATGTCTGTTGTATGGAAGCTCCTTTAAATACTTGTTTTATTTGATTTAATTATTTATTTTTAATGAAAATATTATCTTACTTAACTAAATATTCTATTTCAAGCGTCTACCTGTTGCCGTTATGAATATCGAGCAAAAATCACGTTTGTTGTATGGAGCCCCTTTAAATATTTATTTTATTCTGTTTTTAGTATTTGTTGTTTAACCGGCACCAGAAATACATCACCTGTGAAATTTTCAATTGTATAACTATCGCGTTTCATGAGATTCATCGTGACAGACGGACATACAGACACTGGAGTCTTAGTAATATTCTGTAAGGTTGAGGTACTTCCTCAGTCGAGCTTTTAACGATAAGATTTACTTTCAGATAAAGCCTTTCCTAAGCCACTTCTTTTAGTACGTCCCCATTTGGAACCCTCATCACTAAAGCGTTTTTATGAATTGGCCTTCGCGAATACGTAGAATAATTTACGTCATCCATAAAAACACTCAACTTTTTTATATCACCACAAATACAAAGTTCATTACAATTATTTATTCAAAATAAAGTAAAGGAAGATTAATTTTTCCGTGAATCAATAACTTGCTACCCAACTGGTACAAAGTGCACGTTTATTTTCTGTTGGCATTTAAAAGTACCCACACACTCTGTGTTATGGCTAAAAGCCGAAGTGATGTGCTGAGTCGGCTATTTTTGGTATTGGAATATTTTGGTATTCATTAAAAAAAGAATCGAATTAGTATTCGAGTCTGAAGACTCGGACAGGTATTCGAGTACTGGCACGAGTATTCGAATACTTCAGTGGAATCGAGTACTTTTTGAATCGAACTTTGTAGTTTGCTTTTGACGAAAAATTCTAATATTTTATCACAAATCGTGTATGAACGATAGTATATGTAAATAATAACATCAGATTATTGTATAATCAGTAATTTAATCATAATTAATCATCCTTTGGTAAATATGTATGGTATGGCATGTTAAAGCTAACAACTATCAATTATAACAATGATCATTGAAATTTTAACTTTATATTATGTATATCAAAGAAGTTCTATTGTTCTAGAAGCACGATTTACTCGATTTAATAAGATTATCATATATATTTTTATGAAGTTATTGAAACTAAAAAAAAATTTAAATTATTTATTATCGAATACCGTAAGTACTCGAAACCTATATTCGAGTATTATGGATCCGAATACATTATTTTATATACTCGAGTACGTGAGTACCTGCTAGGTATTCGAGTCAGTACTCGAGTCAGTCTGACTCGGCACATCTTTAAGCCGAAGTACCTACAGTAGCAAGTAACATTATTAAACATCTTGTTCAAAGAATCGAAACAGAATGTTTTGTCTGTATTTTTAATGCGATAAAAATTTACGTTAAAAGTGACAGCTAAAGTAAATTATTCCTTACTATTTCATATTTTAAATGAAAAAGTGTTTTGTTTGTTGTTTTCCTAAATAACGGAACCAATCGCGATGAAATTTGGCGCGCAAATAACGTAGGAAATTGAAACAGACATAGGCTACTTATCATCCCGGGAACGCGGGGAAACCGTGGGGCGAAAGCTAGTAGGTATATGTTTCCAATTCTAACAAATTAAATAAAGTTAATGTTTACCTTTTTTAATAATGACAATTGTTTAGAAAAGTCGCCAAAGGGAACAATCATTCATTCTACGACTTTAGATAAACAAGGTCTCAAAACTTTATGTTTACCTATTCAAACAAAAAAACAAACTATTTACGACAGTTAAGTGGCATAGTCACTTTTTTTTTCTTACCGTGGTCAGTGATGATGTGGGCCGATGATGGTAAGTACACAAAGCCTAGAAAGGAACTGGCTCTCAAGTGTATCTGCAAAAGTAAGTCTAACTATGTCACCAATATCAAACAACGCCGAAATCAAAGTAAATGAACCATCCATTTCATTTTGGTCTTTCTAAAAGACCAGTATTTATTATCAAAGGTACAAAGCCCCAATAAAAAGTATATTTTAGTCCCTGAGGGGCCTTTGGGACTTGTCGCCTCATTGTCTCTGAGGTTTATTACATCCACTAGTATCGTTCGCGAGTGGAAAGACACAACTAGCCAAAAAGTCGTTGATATTAGAATAAAATCTTTATAGCCTTATTACTCAAGCTTTTAGGGTTCTATAGAAAAATTTATGGGGATAGTACTCGCACAAGAGGAGTAGGTACATTTTCCCTCAAAAATAAACTTTACTTGCCTACTATACCACCGTTTCAAATATCTTCTGATATTAATTTGTTTCGTGGCAGAATGTAAGTCTCTGTCTTTGTGCCATGAATCTGAGATACCAATGATGCTGAGATATTATATTGGTATATTCGCAATACCTGTGGCATTGTCAATGCATCACTGACCTTAAAAAGCTCTTGTTACGACTTGTTTTTCTTTATCAATATTTAGTTTATTAGATATTTAATTTACGTAGAATCGGATACCTTTAGACGAGCAATTCTTGGATCTCGGAAACGGCTCCAACGATTTTCATGAAATTTAGTATGCAGAGGGTTTAAGGGGGAGATAATTCGATCTAGCTAGGTTTCATTTTTAGAAAACGTCGTTTAAAAAAAACGAGCAAAGCTTGGTCAACCAGATACTGTCAAATTAAAAGAAAAAGGATCACATAGCTTTAAGATCAGTGATAGTGACATTTGAGCTGAAGGTCGAGGGTTTGAATCATAAACAATGAGCTTGAGATTTTGTTTACGGAAAACTTTGCTCGCTCTCTGCGTATTTGGCCACATCTTCACTGAATCTTCTATTTAAATAAGAATGAAAATGCTGTTCCTTACTTGAGAACGGCTGGACGGTTTTGGCAATTTTTTATTTTAAAATGTTCATAATTGTTCGAATTTGGAATTTATGCAAAGAATAGTTGGAAAAGTCCTTTCTATAGAGTTTTCTTTTTTTTTATATATATCCTGGGACATTCTGCACACATGGTTAACTGATCCCAAACTAAGCGGGCTTGTACTATGGAAACCAGATAACTGATATACTACATATACTACTTTTATTTTGTAAATACATACATAAATAGATAATTACAACCAGACTCAAGACAAACAGACATGTTCATGCACACAAATGTTTGTCCTGGATGGGAATCGAACCCTCGACCTGCGGCGCAATAGGTGGTGTCTTGACCAACTGCGCCAACTGGCCCGTCATAATGTAATGTAATTAATTCTGGTGTCTGTATTTCCTGAAATATAACCTAGATGTCTTCACGGCCAGAGAATAGGTTTTCTGAAGAAGCGTGTTACATACACGGTCTCATTTCTTCACGGGTTAGACGACGGTCAAACGTAAGCCCATCTTACATAAAAAAAAACTTAATAGACAACGTCTGTCGATTAAACTAGTTAATCAATTCAATAAAAGCCAAATAACGATAATATTATAATAGAACCTAATTAAAATTTAATTAAATTATTCTGCCCTAAACTACCCCAAGCTGTCAAACACTAGACTGTCAACGAAGGTCAAAAATATTTTCTAATTATTAATAATTACTTTGTTTATTTATTTTTTTACTTTAATAGCACACCAACAACTATTCATGACAGTGTTGGACTTTAAATTTTAATCAAAAATTATCATAAAAAAAACTATAGATAAAATTGAAATTAAGTTATACTAGATTTAAATGAACCTTATAATAAATAGGTAGTAAAAAATAATTACCAAAATTAAATATATAATACAGTAAAATCAAATATTATTTTCTAACATTAACTACGAGCCATTGTAAAATTTAATTCACAATGGTTTTAAAATTAAAGGTTTTATGAAAGAATTATTATATAATAGGTATAGACGGAGTAGGTCTCTAACAAAAGACTAAAAGATAACTGAATATTTATATAATTGTGTAGTACTTAAGTATTTTGCTAGACTTTAATGAGTCTATTTACTGATAATTAAAATAAACTATATGTTTTTCATCTTACAAATAGGTATTTCATAGAATAGTCTTAATGATAACTGTTTAAGGTGGAGGCGTCGGTTGGAGCGCGAAATTCAAATTTTATCACGTTTTTTGCAAATTGCAGCTCAGTTATAGGTCGAATATTATTTGCGAGAAGAATGGTAGTATATTTACTGATTAATAACAAAATAAATCATCAACATATTCTTCCAAGGTATATTAGTAACATTTTCATGAAATAGTCGTATATGTCAGTAATATACCTTGGAGGAATATGTTGATGATATCTTTTGTTATTAATCAGTAAATTTACTACCATTCTTCCCGCAAATAACATGTTGATGACTTACGACCTATAACTCAGCTGCAATTTGCAAAAAACGTTATAAAATTTGAATTTCGCGCTCCAACCGAACGTTTACCCTTAAGTAAATAATTTCTATATTTTGTACAATCACAAATAATTGATAACAACTTTTTGAAGAAAATTATAATATTATTAGGTGTTATTTCGTGTTATGTATTTGTAATTTTAAATGATTACTTTATTTATTTTTAGTTGCTTTTGTAATTTGTATATGTCACTGTATGTTCGTGATGTCATAGATATGGGCCCTGACTGAAAACCAGCGCGAGGGTTGATAATTAATTTATCGATCTGAGCATTATGCCGAGTCAGGACCTATTCTTGACATCGCGCAACATTACATTGTTGTTAGTTTGTTTGTAATCTTTTTTATTTTTCAATTTTGTAACTAAGTACTTAAGTAGGTGCGTCTCTCTCAAATTTAGACTATTCTTACGACACATCTCAAGCTAAAATCCATTAAGCCCTTTAGGCTATAGAGCATACAAAATGTACATATATACTCGAAAAACATAACCCCTCATTCTGGCGAAGTCAGGTAAAAAAACCATCCCAACAAAAACATGATTTGTGTTCATAATCTACTACGCCATTTACACACAATAGCCTTGTATGCTCATTTTATACGATATCGAGACACTGTATAAAATAACTTTTACAAAACTTGTTATTAACCGTTAGATGGGTTCCTTTATGATGTTTCAACAACCATAACGAAACAAGAGACAAGCCACAGATGTGACATGTTTCGAAGCATAAAAAATAACTGCGATAAGAAGGAATATCAATATTGTTTACGTGTCAAAAAGACGGGTGTGCGAAAGGGCCGAAGTAGTTTTCTGTAGGGAATAATGCGAGTAAGAGTCACCTAAGGGGATTCCAAACTTCTACGCTAGAATATTTTGTAGGCGCAGAGAATTTATTGATTGATTTTTTAATATATACTTTCATGTCTAAAATTTTTGCTTTTTGTCCGTAGGTTTACAACCGCTTACAAACACCATAAGTAATATACTTCATCAACTCAGCCTATCGCAGTCCACTGGACATAGGCCTCTCCCAGGCTGCGCCACAACAGTAATATACTTACTAATTAAATATTAACGTCCATTTGATACCATCAGCCATTTCAGGTGACTAATTAAAAAAACCTATAATAATAATTATGTAATTATTTTATTCATACATCATTACAAAATATATTATACCAAAAAAAACTACAGCAAAATATGAGACGAAACTATGAAGACAAGAAAATATATTATAGGCCATATAAATATTATAATCATATACCTACTCAGGTATTTTAAATAGGTAAAAACAATGAGCAGATAGAAGACAGTCAGAATATTATAAACGGTAAACTTTCTGCATGAGTTTTTTTCTTACTATGTATAGGCTTGTGTTTGACCACATTCTCAACATGGTCAGTTATTATATGGTCGATGGTGGTAAGCATACAAAGCCTAGAGGGGAACTGACTCTCAAGAGCAGCTGTCGGAACACGCCGGGAGGTGTTTTAAGGTTATTTTTTTCACATTCTATGTTGATTACCGGATTTCATTAATTTAAATAGCATTTATGTATAAGTTAACTGCTTAGTCTTATTCACATGAATGCATTACTTACGACCGGTTTTAATACTCAATTTTATTTTTAACTTCAAGGACTCGTTACCTTTTAACTTCCTTCTCGTAAAGTAATGCGACAACTTTTGACAGAACAATAGTTTGTGACATACTACCTGAGTCATATGTAGCCATTTACCGTACAACTACATACGTCTGAATATTAAAAATTTCCATATGAGAGATTTTTTTTTATACTACCAATTTGGCGAACAATTAAATGGCATAAGTACCTGTTGGTAGTCAAGCAAAAACATGCTGTATGTTTTACTTCTGCAAGTTTTTTTTTCAGATTTTCTTACTTCCTATGAGTATTCTGCAACAAACGCTGTGCTATTTTCTACAATAATAATAATGATATAGTAATAAGTACTTGGACCACCAATTAAGAAAAAATCCACCAAATCCTCTAATGAGGTTCCGCTCCTACCAACTCGACTCGAATCCTTGTCAGTCTCAGCTTACTAATAGAAAAAAAAATCATATAACATAGGCACAAAGTAAAGAATCACACATAGGTAAGCTAAAAGCTATTGCATACTGGCGACGTAAAAGTTGAGCAACTTTTCAATTCAGAGGATTTCATTGTTTAAAATTGCTGCTAGTTGGCTTATTCTCATACGCTGTTGGACATAATGTAGGTCTTTTTAAGCGCTACATAATTAGGTTATTGCTTTCCTCGTTTAGATTTCTGCCGCTTTCAGTAGATTGTGGGATTACCTAGCCTTTAAATCCACATACAGATTACCTATACCTGTCACTTAGAAGTCAGTCAAGATTTACTTCTCCTATCTTCTTTAATTGCAATTATAAATGTGACTAATTTCAAGGATAATATAATCAAAAAAGATAATGATATTTTAGCTGGCATATCAGCTCCAAATGATACTAAAATAATGAAAAACTTTCGCATTATTATAAAAGAAGAATAATAACTGTGTGATATTTTCTACTAAGGCAATATCACTAATTAAAATTACTAAGGCAACTAACTTATTGGCAAAAACGCCACTCACTCGGGCAATTAGAATAAAATTATAGGTTGGATATATTTTCATGCCATTTGAGTGAATTAGTAATAGTCCTATTAAATATAATTTGTTATTCCTAATAATATAATAATTGTAAAAAAAATCTCTTATTATTTTGATTGTGCATATTGTGTTATTGGTATATTCTTATTCTTTATTTTCTGGGTGTTTTTTTGTAGGTTATTCTTTGTTTAAGAGATGAATAACATTGGGGTTTCCTGTAATGGTAGTTTGTAAGAAATAAATAAAAATCAGTTAGTTGCCCGTGTAGAGACAACGCTGAATCACAAGTAGGATTTCCTTTTTAAGAAAAAACATCGTGATGTTTACGTTACAACTTGACACGGGGGTCGTTACCTCCCAGGTGGGTCACACAAACAAATCCATCACAGTCAAGAAAAAAATGCTCGACTAGAGGCACTAGAGGTTCCGTTGGGTGTCTCCATTCCGGATGGTTTAGTTTTATATGTAGATTTGTATTTCCTACATTGGGCTTAGGGTTACATTGTAATAGAAAACCCTTGTTATTGAGAGTGACAAATTGATCATATTTCATAGAACGGACAGTTGTTGTGGTTGGTTATACCATCTATCACACCGCTGGTAGTGTACCTATTGTCAAACAGGACAAATATTTGTTTCTATGAACATGTATATTTGTCCTGAGTCTGGTAATTATGTAAGTATGTATTTACAAAAAAATATGTAGAATAATTGAGAACTATAACACCATACTGCGATCGCCAACCCGCCTGCCAAGCGTGGCGATTATGGCATATCCCCCCAAATGATCCAGGAGATCCCTGGGGGAGGCCTTTGTCCAGCAGTGGACGTTTTTCGGCTGAAATGTATGTATGTATGTATGTAGAATAATTATGTATTATACACTGGCTATCATGGAGATCCTTAGGAGAGGTTTTTGACTAGCAGACGTCTTTCGGCTGACATGATGATGGTACTATATCAGCTATTTGGTTTCTATAGTAGGTACTTGCTCTGCTTGGTTTGGGATTACATAGCCTTGCGTAAAGAATGTTCCAGGATAATAATATTCCATCGAGCAGCTTTTTGGAAAATGCTTTGGTGACTATCAATGGCGTCAAATAAACCATCCATGACTAATCCATGATGCCCTTCGTGGGGCTTAAATATTAGAACTCCAGTGAATGGAAGCCAAATTCAATGAAATTACCATTTTGTTACGCAATTAGACTCGAAGGTTTGTTTGAGGCAATCAATAGAGGAGGTATTTACCAATTATTGGATATTACAGAGCTGAAATTACGGTGATGACGTAACCAAACTAAATGTAAATGTGATATTTTTTATTTACTATACATGATAAGCTGGCAAATTGATTCCACAGGAGCTAAAAATATGTGGCACAGACACCTTGCGATTAGCTCTAAAACATAAATTGACTAGCATATTATATCTAATATATACGTATGCATCTAATAAGTAATCGTGATATTGACAAAAGCTATATTTATTCAAACATTTTTTTAAATATTTACTTTGTCGATTTATTTTGCGAACACTTAAAATGGGAAATCCAACATGCAACGAGTTTTTAAATAGTTTCGTCTTCAGCTTTATGATGATTGTAGATGGTTTTCCATTGCTTTAGTTTCTTCGTTGTTTTTTATGGGAATAAGCTACAAAATTAGTTTTGTAATTGAGTACAAAGCAGTAGTGTAGTTATGTCCATATTTTACGCAGAACTGAAAACCGGTGGAATACCTAAACGACTTCTTGACTGGAGACAACTCACAGGTGAGCGAAGTGATATAGCCACCACTGATAGATTGGCTGATGACATGCAAAACCTGGGGGGCTAAAACGGCCACTCGAGCAATATTGCTATGCAATTCATATCTTGAATTTACAGCAGAGCCAAACGTTTTTTTAAATATTTTTTGGTGAAAATGCAAATTATTTTAATCAGTTAATTTACAATTTAGACAAATTACACCATAATCTGCTGTAAATTCGAGATATGAATTGCATAGCAATATTGCTCGAGCGGCCGTTTTAGCCTCACTGACGTGTATGCAGAATGGATGTTGCCTTAACATATGAGTGAAATCCCAAAGTAGGAAGCGTCTGTAGGTAACGATATCGCTAACCACCAAGTGGGTTTGCTCAAATAAGACTATTGCCTACAACTATAATGTTTAATTATAAAGATTTTCTATTACATTCTTAACTTTGTTCATTATCAATGTATGCTCTCTTAAGCACTTTGCGGTCAAATATAAGATTTTATTCGTATACGGTGAATACAATTTCGGGTGAATAAGTAAAAGAAATGCTTCAGTGACTTTATTTGGTCCAAGCCGTATTTGCCACGGTTCCGTGGGCAGTAAGTAAATTATTCTCCACTTGTATATTTTTGTACAAAAATTGCGAGTCTTCGTATTTTTTTGATTTAAGGGTTCGTATCTACTTATAGTAGGTTCTTATGCGGTGATATGAGTGGAATCTAGAGACAAAAAGTAGTCTATGTATACTGTTGATAGATAATAAGATTTTTTTATCATTGTTGAAATCACAGTAGGTACTACATATTTTTTACTATGTATAGGCTTGTGTTTGACCACAATCATCACGGACCACGGTGAATTGTGGTCAAACGCATTCCTATACATAGTAAATAAAATAATAATCGCAAAGAATCGATGAGATCCGCAGACAAACCAAAGTAACCAACATAGCCCGAAGAATTGCTAAACTTAAGTGGCAGGGGGCGGGGCACATCGCTCGTAAAACCGACGTGCAGAAGGGTTCTCGAGGACAGGCTGGACCGCTGATCTTGTGCGGGTCGCAGAAATCCGCTGGCTGCGGGTAGCGCAAGACTGGCCATCGTGGAGATCCATGGGGGAGGCTTTTGCCCAGCAGTGGACGTCTTTCGGCTGACATGATGATGATGATGAATCACAAAGATACGATAAAATGTCAATCTCATTACATTCCTATCGTGTAGGCATCTTTAGTTACCCTAAAAGTAATTAGAATGAAAGTTTGTGCGTAAAAGTAAATTAGGTAATTAAGTCGATCCCCTGCCACATTTGAATAACTAATTGCTAGGAATGTTAGTAGTTTTGTCACGGAGTAATCATATATTAACGCACTCGTTCTAGCCTTGTTATATTAGATTTTCTTATGAGGAAATTACTCGTACGTACATCGTTATTGCTGGTTGGACGAAATTGTTATTATGACATTTTCTAGATTAAATAAATATCCTGAGACTTTTTAACGGTTATCTGATCCCAAACTAAGCAGAGCTTGTACTATGAAAACCAGATAACTGATATACTAATGAAACTACTTTTTTTTTGTAAATACATACTTATATAGATAATTACACCCAGACACAGGACAAACAGACATGTTCATACACACAAATGTTTGTCCTGGATGGGAATCGGACCCATGACCAGCGGCGTGATAGGTGGTGTCTTAACCAGCTACGCCAACTGGCTTGTCAAACTTAACTATTAAGATTTTCTACTAATCGTAATAATTTTAGCTCTACAAGTAAGTAGGTAATCCTTTGTTACAGAAGATGTAAACATCAAGAAAGGCTGATTAAAATATACAGAACTTACCCAATTAGTATGTAAGGAGGTTTTGTGTTTACAGTAAGGATTAAACAGGACCGCAAGAGCTGGCGGCGTTCGTTAACAATTACTTCGTGTTAAGGCTTTTATTAGCATGTTTGGTAGTAAATTATATCGTTTAAACAATAATATAATTAACAATGTTTTGGAATCTAGTCTCTTGTATCATAGTTAGCTAGCACAAGACCAGATCTTTAGATTTTTACTCGACTGGGGCGAAGCCAAAAAGGAGGGTTATATGTTTTACCTGTAGTTTATTGAATAGCTGAAAATACTAAATGGAGACTTGAGGCTGATTTGGAAAAACCTAAAAATGTATAAATTACATTTTCACTCTCACCCGTTATCGAAGTCGGTGAATAGGCAAAAAAAAAACAGCCTGACAACCCTTTTAGGGTTTGTGTGTATATAACCACTGGTAATTTGGGTACCTATCAATTTTTTATGTATAATATAATACCTAGATTAATTTTATTTTTTAAGTGTCAATAATTATAATTCTTATAAACTTATGCATAATTTCTAATTTTAAATGAAGTGTTAGAAATAACCAAATAAGTAAAGGCATTTAATAAAACGTCATTTCAATACAAAAATGTATTCTAGTGTAGATATTTTTCACATAAAGTTCCTACCTTTACGCACCACTATATTTTCCTTTATGGAGCTCTGACGTTTCCATCTCCATTTTATACAGGGCTATCACATATAGGTCAGGTATGGCGTTATAAGCAACATGTAACTATTGGAAAGACTTTTCAATTCTCAGCGCTACCTTGAAGGTATCTGTCTCACCGCGGCGTCGACGAAGAAGCGACTAACAAGGTGGTAGGGTAGGTTTTTAGTACCCGACTGGTTTGATATCACCCACAAGACAAAAATTTCGCCAAGCATCTACAGGTGTATTCTAGTGTAGCTGCACTCGAGAGCCAGTTCTCTTCTAGGCTTTGTGTGATTACCACATCTATGGTGTGAACTCTCTGGTCTAAAAATAATTAGTAATTCGATTGCTGACTGTTCTCTTCTTTTGTTGCAGCGTCAAGAGCGGCAAGGAGAATATTTGCTGCTTGTTACTCGCCAACTTGTTTCTAGTTACTAGCTCCACTTGCTTTTCACTGATCGTCAGTGGTGGGACAGGTACCTTCCTATGAAGCAATGTAAATTATATTTCTGGAAAATATTTTTGAAAGATGACGATGTGAAGCGATATTCTGTTGAGATTTTGCTGCTTGTTGATATATTTTTTAAAAATCCGAAAGGGGTGGTAGTTTGTGGAGTTTGGGATTAAGATGGGCGATTGTTACTAAAAACAATCGAATTATTCGATTGTTAAATTTATTCGAATAACAATCGACATATTTGTCGATACAAACGAATACGTTGTACCTATTCTTTTTCGTTATTTAGAAACTAAAAGACTTAATAAACAAAATCTAAACTTATAATAAATCTGTAGAGAGGTCAATTCTGTACATGAAATATATTTTCAAAATAACTATCAGGGGGTGATTAGTGATCGATACTGATGCCAAAAATGCAATCAGTAAAATTTTTGTCTGTCTGTCTGTCTATCTGTCTGTATGTTCCTTATAGAAACAAAAACTACTCGACGGATTTTAACGAAACTTGGTACAATTATTCTTCATACTCCTAGGCAGGTTATAGTATACTTTTCATCACGATACAATCAATAGGAGCAGAGTAGTGAAGGGAAATGTTGGGAAAACGGGAGAAGTTACTCCATTTTTTAAGCTTCCGTCGCGTGTGCAGCCTTAATGGTTAAAGTTAATGGTAAACATAGAAATCATGTATGACGGAAATATTCTACATAAAATTGTCTAAAAAATATCCCGGAACAGTATGTCTATCTTTTATGGTTGACTCACAATAACACGTGTAACTCCTGATAGCTTAGCAGTTCGGAGCATTCTGATTATTTTTGTTTACTCTTACGTTTTTCACATGGTCAGTTATATGTCGCTCTTTCCCGGGTTAGCAGTTCTAGAAATCATTATGATCACGTGCCGTATTTTCATTCTATATGTACTTAAGCCTCATGTGAAAGTGATCTAAACAATATTACCAATACATTAACATAATAACATACAAGGAGTTACACGCTGATGGTCTCGGGGCACAGCTATTAATAATAATATTCTGCGGTTCCTTATTGCGATATTTTTTAACAGTATTGTGGATTGACATATTATATTTCCCTACTAAAATACGAAAGTTAATCTGTCTGTCACATCAAAACCACTGAACCCTGAGGAAGGACATATGCTACTTTTTTACGAAATACGACGAAAACGCGGACGAAGTCGCGGGCAAAAGCTAGTAGTAAATAAAATGAATAAAATCTCAAAAGAGTTATACTACAATAAATTGCCAACGAGACGGCCGTCTATGGAGCAATTTGTAAACATAATAATCCTCCTTTCAAATTTCCGCAATTAATTGCCGCCTAATAGCTTAACAAAATTGACGTTTTGGGACAACAAACTCGTATGAGCTGTAATTATAATTTTTATTAACGTTTCTGGTCATTTATTTAGGGATCATTTACCTATATTAATTAATTTAAATTGAGAAACACTGCATTAATACACGATCATAATTAATTCAAACACGGTAAATTAAATTTAATTATAGAAACAAAGATATTGCAGTATTTTTATTTAAAAACATTGTTACGTCTAGCCTAGCTAAGGCTATCCAAAAGGAAACGTTGCCAGCCTTTTGGGAACCTACACGCCTCGAGGATTAACCTATAGGTACAGTATGGCACAACTTAGATGTAGCATCGGCAAATCGTTTTCGCACACTTCACTTCCGATTTACACAACTAATAAAAATCATTCATTATCGCGCCATTCAACGTTCAACAAGATCAGTTTCGCCGATAATTTTTTAACATATTAGTAATGTTGTAGGCGCACTCTTTTCGAGAACGATCGATTTAACGAATTTTGCCGATGCTTCATCTAAGTTGTGTCATACTATACCTATGTATATTTGTTGTAAATAATTGTTTTTATAGTACTAAATTATATTGTTGTATTAATAAAAAAAGTCTCAGATTAAAGTTCCATATAATACTTTTGTGTATTTATAGGTTTTATTGTAAAAGTATTTGTAATCCTACAAATCTTAGAAATGCGGAAGTTTGTGATATCTTTGTTACTTCTTCACGCTCAAACGGCTAGACCAATTTTTATGTAATTTGGTGTGGAGGTAGCTGATACCCTGGATTAACATATATGCTACTTTTTATCCCACGCGGGTGAAACCGCAGGCCGGAAGCTAATTTAATCATAAAAATACTGTTTGGGTCGTCGAACTAGTCGAGTGAATAAATTGCCTTGAAACATTGAATTTGTAACAATTAAACCTCACATAATTATTGCCAAATAGTTTATATGCTCTATTTATTTAGGATGTAGGCTGTTCCAACCTTCATTGAATTAGTTTTTGTTTGACAAAAACTTTGATGTAAAATTTTCCTATGGGTCATAGGGGCCATTTTGGACTAAGGAAACACGTGTAGGTAATACTGAACAATATAAACATTATCATACGAATGATTGTGAGCGTGTATGAATGTTTGTTACTCTTTCACGTAAAAACTTCTGAACGGATTTGGATGAAACTTGGCACATAGATAGATACTTTTTATCGATACATGACGATTCAGAATTCATTATTCAATGAACTGTTCTCCGCGGTTTCACCCGCGATCCCAGATTTTACCCCTTAGGGGTGGGTTTTTTAAATA
The DNA here is from genome assembly GCA_963555595.1 of Tethea ocularis. NCBI lineage: Eukaryota > Metazoa > Arthropoda > Insecta > Lepidoptera > Drepanidae > Tethea > Tethea ocularis. The sequence continues at coordinate 1,389,889 of OY741968.1, forward strand.
ATAATTTCTTGTCTTTAACAGCAGCGGTTTACGTGGTGTGTTGATTTGACAGTAAGTCAGGACTTTGAATTTTATAATACAGATTGGTTTCCATAATAGAAGTTCTGTTTAGTTTGGAGCAGTAGTTATGTGTGAAGGATGTCCGCGAATATTAAAAGAAGTTTTTTTTACTTATTTACTTTTAATAATAAAAAAACGTAATTTTTTTATTAAAAGTTACAGACGGTATTCTTTTTTTTCATTTCTCTTTTCAGTTCAAACGTTAAAAAGACTCGTAATAAAAAATAAAACTAGTTTTCTATGGAAAATCTAATGGTACGACTTCAAAGCAATGCGCTTTCATTTCACCTTCATTAAGAAATGCTGTTGAATTAATATTTCTCTTACGAGCTTTTGCTTATGCTTTCTCAGCAATTATTAATTCATGCCAGCTGAATTTAATTAACTAATAAACAACATTATTGACTGACTTTTTGAGACTTATGTCTTGATTTGAATTTTTATTTGAGTATAATATTTATTGATATTTTATTATTTATTGTAAATTCATACAAATATAAGCAATACTTGGTATACAGGTTGTACCAGACTTGCATCGTGGTACAGTGAAATTTAGAAAAAAAAACGATATAAAATAAAATATAGGTAGGTACATCTATACAAAAAATAAAGCTAATTTTTCCTCGTATCATTGCGATCTTAAATATTTGACATCGACAAGGCCTACTATAAGGTGGCTCATAACATAGAAGTCAAGAATAAATTGTTGCAGTAGCTTCTCTCTGCACTTGCAGCCCCCTCCCCAAGTGACAATTATATAAAGTTTATGTATATTTAAAACAAAACTGTAATTACATAAATTCAAAAGAAAGATCCACAAAAGAAAGAAGGCTTAATACTTTTTAAACTCTCGCGAACACAATTCATGTTTATAGTAATATAACGGGTCTATTCGCGTAGACTCGTTAGATTCCACTCGTGACCACGATCAATGCAACTTGATCGAAACGTCGAGGTTAGTCAAAATTATATTTTGATAATATTCTATGCGCGAATTGACCCGTTACATTACTAGAAACATGAAAGAAGGCTTGCTGACTTTCTTGCTGGAGTCTTCTCAGTTTAAGTGTATGTGGAACCGGTGGTAGAGTCTATTGTAATGATTGTAACTATCGACATTCATAAGTGCCTTATCAAGGCCTAAACCACAGAGTTTACTCTGTGCCTAAACTAAATACATGAGTTTTGAGTTTGAGTTGAATTTTATTCTAATTCCTTTTCTTATTATTATTTTTAATACTCTCTACATTTGTTACATTAAACCACGAGAATATTAACATGCGTCTTAGTCTATCAACACCGTAACGTGATCCTCAAACGTAAAATAAACGAACAGAGAATATCACATAAACACAAACTTTTACAAGATCCTCAACTCAACTTATGAAATGCCTACGTGATGTGAATCCAGGCTAAACTTCCAGCTTAGCTTATGTGACTAAATTACCTAACTAATTAAACGAGACTGAATCTTTAATCAACAAGTTAAGAACGAAGGCTGAATATCAAATTAGAGGAAGATGAAGCGGTTTCACGCTTGCCGACTAGCAACTAAGCAATCCTCCCGAGATCTTAGTGATATTTTAATGAAGGAATTTATGTATTAAATTAAATAAATAAGTATCCTGAGACATTCTTCACACTTTGTTATCTGATCCCAAACAAAGCATAGCTTGTACTTAACACTTTTTTTGTAAATACATACTTATTTCTATACATAGAGTCAGGACAAACAGACTCGAATCAAAGCTCGAACCCACGATCTGCGGCGTGACAGGTGTATTAACAAACCGCGCCATCTGGCCAGTCAAATTGGGAGCATTACTTTAAAATATTATTGACAATAACTTTTCTACTATAGACTGAAACTGAAAGTAATTAAAGAAAGGAAGAAAATACATTTAAATAACGAACATAATTCTACGAACTGCGTGACTGACTAGTGACTATGATTTGAAAATGATTTAACATGACTTGAACATAACTTGTCAAGAATTATAAATACACTAGCTTTCGCCCAGCGGTTTCACCCGCAATAGAGTTCATGAACACCCCGTACTCAATTTAACCAACCAAATAATATGTAGGACAATTTGTCCGTTAGTATTCTCATACCTTGAGAACCACAGTACAGATTATGAAGCGCTTTTCAAAGATAGGTATCCTCTTAGGTTCAGGTTCCTAGATGAAGGTTTTAGGCTATTTAATATCCAGGGACAGGTATAGTTCTGTGACGATTGAATGCTACATAAATATATTATGCATGTGGAGTTCAGTTTTCACGTCTAAATACTTTTCTTTTTTTTTTTAATTTTGGCGTCACACTTCGTGTATTTTGCCAGTGTCAAGTTGAGCAATGTAGTTATTTTTATATTCTTCATGTATTAAATTCTCGTCAATCGTCAAGTTTCATAGTTAGTAGTAAAGTTCTAGTCATGTTAAATCTTCAAGTCATAGTCAGTTTAGGTTAGGTTAGGTTTTAGTACAATGGTAGCCGTTCTACTAAAACTTTTCACGGACTTCTTGAGACAACTTGAAAAGCCACTATACACGTAATCATTTCATTTCACTTGACTGGTGCACTTTTATTGATCTTTATTGGATAAAATACCACCGATAATATTCAATAAAACTCAAAATACACGATTTTATGAAAATAAAACGAAAACGCAACGTCACTTCACAAGTTCCCGCCAAAAAGTCCGTCTAAATACTCGTCAAAAATTACAATCCATTATTAGTCATAAATAAGTTTTTGTTACTTTAAAAAAAACAGTCAAAGGTTCAGAGCCATACAGCCTTCTTATTATTTTTTATTTTTGTAGGTATATTGAATTTTCATGTTTGATATTTTTTTTATAAGTTTCGAATGGCATGCAATGCAGGAGATAAAAGTTTTTCTTTCTTCTTTCTTTCTAAACGTTCAAACAGTGTGTAATGAAAATTGGCAGAGAGGTAGGTATTTTTATCCCAGAACTTGTGAGAAACTAAGGACAGCTTCTTAAATGATTGTCTCAATGATACAATACAGATTGATGCAAAATTGTCAAGAACTCCCAACATAAACCTATCTATAATTTATCTATAGATATATAGATATATAGATTATAATTATAATCTATATATCTATATATCTATCTATCTAAACTATAATGAAACTGAAGAGTTTTTGTTTGTTTGTATGAACGCGCTAATCTCTGGATCTACCAGTCGGATTTGGAAAAATCTTTTTGCAATTGAAAACCTGAAAAAAAATATGTGAAGAATGTCCCAGGATATTTATTTATTTTTGTATAGCACGGGCGATGCGACGCGGCGCCCGATGTAACCCGAGCAATACCGAAAAGAACCGAACTATGCACGACTTCACCGACATGAAGTCCTATACGTAATTTGTTTGATGATAATTGCTTTAGCGTTGAATATTTTTAAGTTGAATTGTTGTAGATATTATATACGGATTTCATAGAAACAAATACTACTTAAGATGGTCCTAATTATTTCAAAATTGGTTTTGAGTTTATTTTTACTAAATTTGTTTTTTTTTATTTCTTGGGTGAAAACTTAATCTATCTATAGGTAGTAATAATAAAGCTGAAGAGTTTGTTTGAACGCGCTTATCTCCGGAGTTATTGGTCCGATTCGAAAAATTGTTTCACTAATGGGAAGCTACATTATCCCCGAAGGTTATAAGCTACTTATAAACCCGCGAACGAAACCGCGGGGAACAGCTAGTTATTTTATATAAACTAAATGCTAAGTATTATAATTTTAGATCACTTGTTTGAGATATTGAAGAAAATTTAAAGCTTTGTTACTTTATTTTGGCATGAAAGTTGAACAATACTGTGAGTGGAAGGGTTCTTAGTTTGCTATAAATAATGCTTGCTATATGATAGCTTAAATTCATAAAATATGGTACTTATATGAATAGAGTAGCTTTATACAGTCTGATAAACCTTTTTAAAAAATCATATAAATATCTATGACTAAAATTTAGAATAATTTTGATTTCTATGTTGTTACATTTGTGTTAATTAGTCTATATTCAAAATTTTGGATCTTTTGCTCAAGTAATTGCAAAAATATTAAAGGGCAAAAATGAAATATTTCACCCTCTATAACATTGCATTGCTAAATAGTATTACAAAATGCTTTAGGATTCTTATAGTTCTCGCTATGGGTAGCTTATAACCAGAAATTCGTGGTTCTTAAATCAATAGGAAAAGCGTTATACAGGTTGATGAAAAAAAATTAAAAAGGTCATAAAATTGTCTATGATTAAAAAGTTTACAATTATTAATGTGCATATTGTTACAATTATGTTACATGGTCTACACCCAAAATTTTTGATCCCTAGCTCATCTAATTGCAAAAATATTAAGGGGCCAAAATACAAATTTCCGCCCTCTATAACATTTCATTGCTAAATCTTATTGCAAAATGCTTTAGGATTCTTATAGTGCTTGATATAGTTAGCTTATTTCCAAAAAATCATGCTTCTTAGTTAAATAGTTCTTGCGTTATACAGGTTGATGAAAAAAAATTAAAAAGGTCATAAAATGGTCTATGATCATTTTTTTTAAATTATTGATTTGCATGTTGTTACATTTATGTTACATGGTCTACATTTAAAATTTTGGAACCCTAGCTTAAGTAATTGCAAAAATATTAAAAGTCAAAAATAAAATTTTCCACCCCCTATAACATTTCATTGCTAAATAGTATTGCAAAATGCTTTAGGATTCTTATAGTGCTTACTAAGGATAGCTTATTTCCAAAAAATCATGCTTCTCAGTTGTATAGTACTTCCGTTATACAGGTTGATAGAAAATAATTTAAGGTGTCATAAAATTGACAACTATGAAAAATTTGAGAAACACTGGTTTGAATATTATTCCAATTGTATTGAATAGTTTATATTCCAAATGTAAAGTCCCTAGCTTGAGCCATTACAAAAATATTAAAGTGCAAAAATTGGATATTTCACCCTTTATAACTTTATGCCGCATGAAAAGTTTGAGAAACTTGATTGTACGTTTCGAAACAAATACTGTAGAAAGCTTATATTCCAAAAATCAAGCTTCTGCTATGAATATTAACTGAGAAAAACAGGATGCTCAAAGTAAATTTTCGACATTTTTACTTTGTCTATGGGCAAAACTTTGACAAACACCAAGTTGAAATTTCTAGTATTTGTATAGCATAACGCGTATACGAAATTTCATTTGCCTATCTTCAGCCGTTGCAGAGATATAAAAGTTTGAAAAATGCATAATTTCCATCGGTAATATCTTCCTCGAAGAAAAAAAGTTTGAGAAACGCCGAAAATACATTTTAGCAGTATTATTAAACTACCTACAATATAAAGTTTGAGTTTGTAACATTCAAACTCACAAAGTTATCAAGGTTTAACGGAAACAAAGCAAATCCCTTATTTTTTTAAATTTTCCTCCCATAGACAAAAGTTTGAGAAACGCTCGCACCCATATCTAATATTTTTTACTAAAAAACTACATTAAAATTTTCAGACTTCTAGACCCTAAGGTTCCAGAGATATTAAGATTCTTAAAATCGCACAAAGGGCCCGTTTCCACCGCTGCGGAAAGGAATTTCGAAAAATCGCTTCTTAAATGGGGTCTACGTGACAAAATCTATGCACATGCCAAATTTCACTTTAATCGGTTCAGCGGTGTGGGCAGGGGGATGTTTACCCAAAAAACCGCTACTCTTTTATATAATAGACTAGCTTTCGCCCAGCGGTTTCACCCGCATTAGAGTTCATGAACACCCCGTGCTCAATTTAACCAACCAAATAATATGTAGGTCAATTTGTCCGTTAGTATTCTCATACCTTGAGAACCACAGTACAGATTATGAAGCGCTTTTCAAAGATAGGTATCCTCTTAGGTTCAGGTTCCTAGATGAAGGTTTTAGGCTGTTTAATATCCAGGGACAGGTATAGTTCTGTGACGATTGAATGCTACATAAATATATTATGCATGCATGCAATCGTCAAGTTTCATAGTTAGTAGTAAAGTTCTAGTCATGTTAAATCTTCAAGTCATAGTCAGTTTAGGTTAGGTTAGGTTTTAGTACAATGGTAGCCGTTCTACTAAAACTTTTCACGGACTTCTTGAGACAACTTGAAAAGCCACTATACACGTAATCATTTCATTTCACTTGACTGGTGCACTTTTATTGATCTTTATTGGATAAAATACCACCGATAATATTCAATAAAACTCAAAATACACGATTTTATGAAAATAAAACGAAAACGCAACGTCACTTCACAAGTTCCCGCCAAAAAGTCCGTCTAAATACTTGTCAAAAATTACAATCCATTATTAGTCATAAATAAGTTATTGTTACTTTAAAAAAAAAACAGTCAAAGGTTCAGAGCCATACAGCCTTCTTATTATTTTTTATTTTTGTAGGTATATTGAATTTTTATGTTTGATATTTTTTTTATAAGTTTCGAATGGCATGCAATGCAGGAGATAAAAGTTTTTCTTTCTTCTTTTTTTCTAAACGTTCAAACAGTGTGTAATGAAAATTGGCAGAGAGGTAGACCCGTGAGATAAGAAGGTAGGTATTTTTATCCCAGAACTTGTGAGAAACTAAGGACAGCTTCTTAAATGATTGTCTCAATGATACAATACAGATTGATGCAAAATTGTCAAGAACTCCCAACATAAACCTATCTATAATTTATCTATACTAATAATAATCTATATATCTATCTATCTAAACTATAATGAAACTGAAGAGTTTTTGTTTGTTTCTATGAACGCGCTAATCTCTGGATCTACCAGTCGGATTTGGAAAAATCTTTTTGCAATTGAAAACCTGAAAAAAAATATGTGAAGAATGTCCCAGGATATTTATTTATTTTTGTATAGCACGGGCGATGCGACGCGGCGCCCGATGTAACCCGAGCAATACCGAAAAGAACCGAACTATGCACGACTTCACCGACATGAGTCCTATACGTAATTTGTTTGATAATAATTGCTTTAGCGTTGAATATTTTTAAGTTGAATTGTTGTAGATATTATATACGGATTTCATAGAAACAAATACTACTTAAGAAGGTCCTAATTATTTCAAAATTGGTTTTGAGTTTATTTTTACTAAATTTGTTTTTTTTTTATTTCTTGGGTGAAAACTTAATCTATCTATAGGTAGTAATAATAAAGCTGAAGAGTTTATTTGAACGCGCTAATCTCTGGAGTTATTGGTCCGATTCGAAAAATTGTTTCACTAATGGGAAGCTACATTATCCCCGAAGGTTATAAGCTACTTATAAACCCGCGAACGAAACCGCGGGGAACAGCTAGTTATTTTATATAAATTTAATGCTAAGTATTATAATTTTAGATCACTTGTTTGAGATATTGAAGAAAATTTAAAGCTTTGTTACTTTATTATGGCATGAAAGTTGAACAATACTGTCAGTGGAAGGGATCTTAGTTTGCTATAAACAATGCTTGCTATGGGATAGCTTAAATTCATAAAATATGGTACTTATATGAATAGAGTAGCTTTATACAGTCTGATAAACCTTTTTAAAAAATCATATAAATATCTATGACTAAAATTTAGAATAATTTTGATTTCTATGTTGTTACATTTGTGTTAATTAGTCTATATTCAAAATTTTGGATCTTTTGCTCAAGTAATTGCAAAAATATTAAAGGGCAAAAATAAAATATTTCACCCTCTATAACATTGCATTGCTAAATAGTATTACAAAATGCTTTAGGATTCTTATAGTTCTCGCTATGGGTAGCATATAACCAGAAATTCGTGATTCTGAAATCAATAGGAAAAGCGTTATACAGGTTGATGAAAAAAAATTAAAAAGGTCATAAAATTGTCTATGATTAAAAAGTTTACAATTATTAATGTGCATATTGTTACAATTATGTTACATGGTCTACACCCAAAATTTTTGATCCCTAGCTCATCTAATTGCAAAAATATTAAGGGGCCAAAATACAAATTTCCGCCCTCTATAACATTTCATTGCTAAATCTTATTGCAAAATGCTTTAGGATTCTTATAGTGCTTGATATAGTTAGCTTATTTCCAAAAAATCATGCTTCTTAGTTAAATAGTTCTTGCGTTATACAGGTTGATGAAAAAAAATTAAAAAGGTCATAAAATGGTCTATGATCATTTTTTTTAAATTATTGATTTGCATGTTGTTACATTTATGTTACATGGTCTACATTTAAAATTTTGGAACCCTAGCTTAAGTAATTGCAAAAATATTAAAAGTCAAAAATAAAATTTTCCACCCCCTATAACATTTCATTGCTAAATAGTATTGCAAAATGCTTTAGGATTCTTATAGTGCTTACTAAGGATAGCTTATTTCCAAAAAATCATGCTTCTCAGTTGTATAGTACTTCCGTTATACAGGTTGATAGAAAATAATTTAAGGTGTCATAAAATTGACATCTATGAAAAATTTGAGAAACACTGGTTTGAATATTGTTTCAATTGTATTAAATAGTTTATATTCCAAATTTAAGGTCCCTAGCTTGAGCCATTACAAAAATATTAAAGTGCAAAAATTGGATATTTCACCCTTTATAACTTTATACCGCATGAAAAGTTTGAGAAACTTAACAATACGTTTCAAAACAAATACTGTAAAAAGCTTATATTCCAAAAATCAAGCTTCTGCTATGAATATTAACTGAGAAAAACAGGATGTTAAAAGTAAATTTTCAACATTTTTACTTTGTCTATGGGCAAAACTTTGACAAACATCAAATTGAAATTTGTAGTATTTGTATAGCATAACGCGTATACGAAATTTCATTTGCCTATCTTCAGCCGTTGCAGAGATATAAGAGTTTGAAAAATGCATAATTTCCATCGGTAATATCTTCCTCGAAGAAAAAAAGTTTGAGAAACGCCGAAAATATATTTTAGCAGTATTATTAAACTACCTACAATATAAATTTTGAGTTTGTAACATTCAAACTCACAAAGTTATCAAGGTTTAACGGAAACAAAGCAAATCCCTTATTTTTTTAAATTTTCCTCCCATAGACAAAAGTTTGAGAAACGCTCGCACCCATATCTAATATTTTTTACTGAAAAAGCTACATTAAAATTTTCAGACTTCTAGACCCTAAGGTTCCAGAGATATTAAGATTCTTAAAATCGCACAAAGGGCCCGTTTCCACCACTGCGGAAAGGAATTTCGAAAAATCGCTTCTTAAACGGGGTCTACGTGACAAAATCTATGCGCATGCCAAATTTCACATTAATCGGTTCAGCGGTGTGGGCAGGGGGATGTTTACCCAAAAAACCGCTACTCTTTTATATAATAGATGAAGAATATGTTTTGCCAGTGTCAAGTGGATTTACCACTTGACACTGGCAAAACACACAAAGTGTGATGCCAGAAAGAAAGTGGAAAGAAAACGATAACAGGCACAGACAACATATTTATACTATATAAATATGTTGTCTGTGCCAACAATCAGGACATTCAATTCATCATATTGATACAATAGTAACTGCTAGCAGCGCTGATTCGCAACTGACACCATTAGTAATGTCAAGATCGTACGATAAGACCAAACTAACATAAGAACAAAGCTTATGCTTCTTTTTTTACCGGACCATCCAGTTATTTTGTGATTTTGCATGAATAAAATCTAATCTGATAGTCTGACTCGTGAATGTATAACTTCATTGAAATAGCTTTTTGTTTTGCATCCGGAGTAGAAGAATCAATTTACATAGCAGTTTCTATGCAAAATATAATTTGATTCAGTAAAAACGTCTGTATAATTCGATCACTCCCATTTGTTCACATGCAATATAGCGAAATGGGAGTTAATGTCCACAGTTGCATAGCAAAATGCTCATTCAGTAAATTGGTCTGCTTAAACTAAATTAAATTTGCATAATGCCCTCTACGATGTTAGAATTTTCCTTAAGTGCTATGAATTAATCAGAGTAGCAAGCAAACGCTATCTGCTATAATGTTCTCTAGAGAATACGTGACGGGATCAAGTGTCTTGATTACTTCATTGTTGTTTTAAAATATTGTATAACAAGTTTTGATACAAGAAAAGTGATCCTTGTACGATGGACTTGTCTGATGTCACTTTTACTAATTAAAAAGGGGTTTTTTATGAAGTTTGCTTATTATACCCTTTTTCAGCCTATAATTAAATCTTTTGTTGCATTCACTTACGTAAAAAAAACTTTAGATATACCGCTTGATTCACTATTAAAAGCAGTTTTTTCTCTTCTCTTCATTGCCGAAATTAAATATATACCGCAAGATTTGAAACACTAAACCACATAGGTAGATTGATTAATTCATTTTTAATTAATACTATGTATTATACGATTCCTTAATTGTTTTTTTTTTACGTTTTTACGAGTTGCGCTAGTTTTGCCACGCGGGCACTTCAAAGGTCCTTACCACGGTCTAATATGTTTTCCTCACTATATTTAGCAATCTATCTGTCATATTAATAAACAAATACGAGTCTATTAATCAAGATTTTTAAGAATCTAGAATTTTGGAATAAAATTCACTACTCGAATATTATGTGACAATACAATACAATACAATACAATACAATACAATACAATACAATACAATACAATACAATACAATACAATACAATACAATACAATACAATACAATACAATACAATACAATACAATACAATACAATACAATACAATACAATACAATACAATACAATACAATACAATACAATACAATACAATACAATACAATACAATACAATACAATACAATACAATACAATACAATACAATACAATACAATACAATACAATACAATACAATACAATACAATACAATACAATACAATACAATACAATACAATACAATACAATACAATACAAAAAATCTTAGACAATATATTTTATGAATACATAATTGAAATTTTCGCGTAAGTGGCCGTAAATCAAACACTTACTTAACTTACTGCTACTTTTAGCTTACTGCTTACTATGTTAGAAATACACTTTCAAGTAGTTAATAATCCAAAAAGGCTCGTAACACGTAGACAAAAGTTTTTAATGGACTCTGATCAAATATACATGACAAAGTTGGGAAATAAATCCTGAAAAAGGTCCAAATCCTGATCTCATGTTTACTTTATGATACAAAACTGTTTGTTATATATTATTTTGTCCTGAATAAACACACCTTACCGTCTCTGGACACACTATAAAATAATGGAGTCCGTAACTTATGAAATATTCCCATATATTTCAAGAGTTAATATGTTAGTTTATTGACTTTAGTGTTCGTTTTTTTAATTTTTATTGCTTATTATTTGAATTGGGAGCAAACTACGAACGATACAAGGGTATGAAATGAAATTAAATATTTTTATTTAAATATACATAATTCGGCTCTAATACAAGGTTTAGAAGGTTCCTTTTGCTGAGAAAAAGTCGGCAATAAACTCAGAAAATATTAAAATAAATACAATTTTATATGATTATTTTAGGCAGTTTATTTCAGATTTTTTAGTGTGTAGGTATACGCAGTCTTAGTTTGTTTTAATCTATAATTATTCATAAAATACCTACCTAATAATACCTACTAAAAATTATAAAAAAAAGTAAGATTATAACCTGACTTAATTATTTAAAAGTATAATGATATCATGGGAAATAGCAAGTACGAGTGGAATGAGCTCCCCCCGTATTTTCCCAAGAGACTACAGCATCAGGTTCTTCAAAAAGGGTGTAAAGAGATTCCTGCAGGGATTCCGGTGTTGCAAGCGTACATAGGCTACGGGAACCACTTACCAGCAGGTGGGTATGCTTGTTTGCTGACTTAGTAGGTATAAAAACCGAGTACATGCTAAACAGGCTTCCGCCCCGTGGGCTTACCCGCGATTCCAAGGGATGTCATGTTTTCCCAGGATATGATTTATCTCTGTGCCAAGTTCCATTCCAGCTACTCATTTAGGAGAGTGGTAACAAATATAAACAAGCATCCGCATTAATAATATTATTACGAAGTAGGGATGGTGGAGGCCTACGCGCCTATGCTCAGAAATGATCAACCCAATAATAAATATCTCCCGGCTGAGAGCCCTCTGCGCTCGCCGATTTGTCCGGTAAGGTTGTTGCAGCTATCTGAGGCTACCAACTTCAGTCCTTAAAAAAAAAAGTAATATAAATATCCTTGGACATTCTGAGACATTCTTTACGCATGGTTAACTTATCGCTAACTAAGCAGAGCTTGTACTTTGGAAACCAGACTACTGATATACTACATATACTATTTTTTTGTAAATACATACATATATAGATAATTATATACATACAGAGAACAAAAAGACATTATGTTCATGGACACAAATGGTTGTTCTGATGGGAATCGAACCCACGACCTGAGGTCCCTCCGTACCGCGCCAACTGGCCTGTCTAATAAATCCAATATTATTTAATATGTAAGTTTTTTTTAAAGTATTAATTATACTATAGTATACAATATTTACAACAAATATAGAAACTACATATAAAAAATGTAAGTACATATATTTATATGTAAGTTAAATAATGTAAATCTATACTAATAAAGCTGAAAAGTTTTTAAAGCGCTAATCTTGGTAGCTGTCATTGGTCTGATTTGAAAAATTATTTCATTAATAGGAAGCTACATTATCTACGAAGGTTTCTTAACGCTTAATATTTAAATAATAACTTGTTTGTGTGATTGTAGTTTAGAATAAAAGGCCATTTTATTTTATCTGGGGGCAAGGTAGTGCGTGGGGGGCACTAGTCAAGAAATTCATTTATTTTATAAAATAATCTTCACATACGATCTCATTACTATGTAAGGCTACATTCGAATGTTACACTTATAATCGCGGCTAAGCGTTTCAGACAATGGGTCCCTGCCTGGATTTTCAGGCTCTATACGGATTAAATCTAGATTTAAATAATAAGATGAATAGAGATTATATGCTCAAGTTGAATTATTCCATTCGGGTTCAACCTTGGTGGATTAGTCATACAGAATTTAGGCTAAACATAGATAATTAATTCTAGGTCTACATACCAAGGACCAAGATGGAATGGACTTTGCGCAAGCAATCAAGCCACGCGCCTCAATCAGGTCCTGACGTCATTGCCGCAAACTGTAGTTTCGAGTCAATTGCAACGTCGTTCGGATCTAATTTTGATGCAGATCCTTGGGATAGGCCTTACCAATGGACGTCTTTCGGCTGACATAATGATAGTGTCAATGGTGAGAGAAACACAAACTTGTCATGTCTCTTCAGCTTTATTATTAGTATACAGTTAAGTAGGTATTAATTATTAAGTAGTTGGAATTTTTAGGCTAGACTGAATTTCAAACTTTACGTACACACGGCCACAGATCAAGCTACACATTTTTATTGCAAAATAGCGCCTATTACAACCGCATAAGGTGCCGCAGTGTGTGGCTTGATCTGTGGCCGTGTATACAACCTAACAAAGTTCAAGCAACAGTCAAAACCACCGCAATTAAGTGGTTACTTCATTTCTGATTTTATTGTGTTTTGCGGTCCCTTTACTTTGCAGCTTTGCTTTAAGGTAACCTAATCTCAATAGGTGGTGTTAAGCTACCTTAATATGCAATATGGGTTTTTTTAACTGACTTTAAGGGACGAGGTTCTCAATTCGGTTATATGTTTTATTTTATGTTTGTTCACGCATACATTTTTAGTTTATAAACCGATTTTAATAATACTTTTCGCGTTGGGTTGAGTATAGTTTCAAGGTAATTTCCTACTTAAATTTTATTGTCTTTGAAGGAAGTTTACTCGTATTGTTAAAGGAGTGAATAAATCTATTGTAGCTTTGCGTTAATTATTTATGGAAACCGCTCACCAATTCGAATTTTATTAAAACAGAATGGTTACCGAGTAAATCTGAATTATGAACTTACTTTTCGTCCAATAAATTATGTCTTCGCAAATATCACCTCGAACTGACCTACAATTCTCGCGCAAATCAAAGGCAAAAAAAAACGCACATTTTTCACATACAGCCATCTGATCCTATATTAAGCAGAGCAACGAGCAGAAGCAACTTTTTGTAAAAATTACTCGTCTTACACAGAAAATCAAGGCGATTGCTCACTGTTTTTTAAATTTTAGTCATAAAGCTGAAGAGTTTATATGACTGCTCAAAGCACAAATCCCAGAAAATACATGACCAAATTTAGCAAAATCTGTTTCCTTACATAACCCATTTATTGAACGTAATAGCCGCGAGTCATAGTCAGTTAAATTATAATTATATCCAGTTAAGCCTGTTATTCTGAATATAATACGAAACATATTTTTTGAATGCCCATTATTCTCTGAGCCAGAATATAAATGAGTTATTTCGAGTATTTATGGCAGTAATACGAATATATCGTTGATTTAATAATACCATTACGATTGCCGCCCCTTGTACATTGGCTAATAAATGTTTATGATCGATATCAATTTTTATTCTGGAATCCATTCCACTAGTACCTAGCCTGCGGTCCCGAAGGAACTTATATATTCTGTGTTAAGAGGAGGCTCTTCGTGAATGTCTCCGTCTCTTTCTAAACTGACGGAGACGAGCGAGACAGGCGCAATTTTAGTAAAAAAGTGTTTTATGTGATTAAAAAAAACTAACTTTTTTTTAAAAGTAAGAAATCTATTCCCATTTTAAAAGATTTCAGAATGGATGTTAATATTTTCAAGTTATTTGACCCAAATAAGAGAAAAATGCATTTTTAGTTTTAAAAAGGGGCATATTCACGATTTTATTGTGACGTACTAAAACCCAATTTCTAAAAAACCTATTCCCCGTCACATACATAGGTATATTTTTTACAAATCTCTTGCTACAAAGAATGCCGAGAAAAACTTAATCTAGAACCATCATTTCTCGGATATCGTCGCCTTAATATGGTTGGTAACACAAAAGAAAAACCTGGTTTATATATTCTCTGTTTTCACCGCAGATCGAGGGTTCGATCTAATGAGGAGAAAATATTATTTATCATAAGCTGAAATATTTTTTAAATCGTATATCTGTAGGCTTTGTATCTACCTCAACAAAGCTACCTTTGAACGAGAGTTTATCAGTAAAGTGTCACGTCACAGGATTTAATTTCCGTTATGCGTAAAGCGCCCGCATAAATGTCGGCAACGTCAAAATGTACGCAATATGTGACGCTTGTATACGTTTATTTCTACGTAGATATTCGATATCATAGGTACGGAATTGGGTACGTAACGTAACACGCTCGCCTGCAAACGCTTATGATATGTAATATATTAGGATTTACCTTGCTATAAAAGTATCTACCTCTCTGAATTATGCTTCAAGAAAAGTTTTCTAAGGTTGAAAGGCAGAATCTAAAAAGGTTTGCTATATTAAAAAAAAAACTTACATCTAGGTCTACTTGTCAGTTTAATTATTTCGAGATTTATTTTTGGCTTACCATGCCAAATTGAAAAATATTAATTTATTTTGGTATAAAAAGTAGCAGAAATAAAAATTATCTAGGCTATACATAAAGTAGTGTGAAGTCAGGACGGGAAAATTTGGATGTTTGTATGTTTAGCCGTTTAGCGCAGAGATACGATTTGATTTAAAACATCAAAATATACTTTTCGAACTATAATTAAGTATTATAATACAATAAGAATGTTGAAGATGTAGAAAAAATTTACATCGGTTTTATATTTTCATTCCACGGCGCTTTCCTCCAATTAGAAACTTCGCGAGGACTTTAAAATACAACGCAATAACAAGGAAAAGCTCTTGTTGAATAATAGTTGTTATTCTCTGAAAAATAACAGATTGTACAATACAAGGATGGCGTTCATTCACAGAGAGCACACTTTAAGTTTAGATTTAGGACATTACATTGAAAACGAAAAAGAATGGAGCTTTTGAAGAGCTTAACCGCTGTAAGCGACGTATCGTAAGTAGCGGGTTAGGGTTGCCAGGTTTATGTGTCAGTAGGTGAATCAAAAATTATAATAAAGAAAACGTGACTGATCTATAAACGCACAGCTCAAACCACGGGACGGATCGGGCTAAAATTTAGAATAATATAGCTGGGACGTCTAAGAAAGGATATTTGAATTTTTTACTACTAATTGGGTAAAATACATGTCGGATGAAGCTGCGAGCTAGCTAGTAAATTTACCTTTTAATTAAAAGTATTTTTTTTTTAATTCTGGTTTGGTGATGTTTTGAGAAGAAGCTTTCCATTTTTCATTGATTATGTTTATTTATGTATCTAATGTCCGATGATTTTCAATTACCCAATTGGCTGTGGACCATTTTCAAGGCTGGACATCTGTGATGTCAATAAGTATAATTAGATGATTAATTTGCACTGTTTCTCTTAGTGATTTCTCATTGTTTTAGTTTCATACCCACTTCTTATTATTTTTTTAGTCATAAATGAACTCAACCGAAGGTTTATACTTTCCGAAAAAAATAAAATAAAAGGTTTTGTTTCCCAACCCTAACCACCAGTGTAAATTGAATGACAAAAGCTTGCTTCGTCAAATCAGTGGAGATAAAAGTGTCACCAGTTGTCTTCCTTTACAGAAAAATCTGTTCCGAAGCTTTTAACAACAGCGTTCATTTAACGAAATGTTTGTGAATAAACAAGGCAATAATTAAGAATTCGAGTGTTGTTCCGTTAGTCCGATGAGACGGTAAATTTGTTTTAAGGTGAAACCTTCGGTTGGAGCGTTAAATTCAAATTTTATCACATTTTTTGCTAATTGCAGCTCAGTTATAGGTCGTAAGTTATCAACATGTTATTTGCGACAAGAATGGCAGTATATTTACTCATTAATAATAAAAAAAATCATCAACATATTCCTCCAAGGTATATTAGTAACATTTTCATGAAATAGTCCTATATGTCAGTAATATACCTTGGAGGAATATGTTGATGATATGATGATCATGTTGATAACTTACGACCTATAACTGAGCTGTTATTAGCAAAAAACGTGATAAAATTTGAATTTAACGCCCCAACCGAAGCCTCCACCTTAACCAGAAAAAAGACGAATAGAGGACATTAACCTTTTTCGGTAAAAAAAACTTATAAATAATAATTAGATATCTATACGAGTATATATCTGTACTATTAATAAAGCTTAAGAGTTCGCTAATCTCCGGAGTTACACCCGATTTGGAAAATTCTTTCACTAATAGGAAGGTACATTATAGGCTACTTTTTATCCCGGGAACGCGAGTGAAGCCGGCGGGAACAGCTAGTATCAAATAAATTCGAAAATTGAGTGGAGTGTATTTTTAAATTTGGAAAAACTTAATGAACAATTGCTGACTGGAAACTTTAGGCTTCACATACATATCTGCCGATTCGATGCAGGCAAATGTGCGAGGTTTCATAGAATTTCATAATAAAGAATTCTTAATTTGGTTTTGTTTGACTTGTTCCACGCGTTCGTAAGTGTGCGTTCACCTTTTTCCATTAATATGACGCGAGAGTGATACCCGGGACGAAGATTACTTACTACGCGAACTTCGGACCCAAATAATGTGCCCAGGGTTAGTTTATTGCCTTTACCAGGATATGATATCGTACTGTTAGCCTCGTTGTATAAAAAAATGGTTTGAAATTGGTTTCATCTTATAAGTTTCTGGTGGGAATGGTATAGTACCTATTCGTGAATAAAATAATTTTTAAATGACACATTTTGTATTAGAATTCAGTGTAGTCGACCTACACAATCAATAGGCTGTAGACGTCCTTATATAACAAATTGTGGTTCCGCAAAAACATTCACTTATTTTGTAAGAAACAGGAAAACAAGGAAAAGCTAAAAAGTGGGGTCTCTGAAGTACTCAACCCTCTCTCCCACGGGAAGAAACACATACATATGAAATGACAATGTTGTTTATGATTCTCAGCAAATATTTGAAATTTGTTGATCAAAGAAGGCTGTTTGGGTTTGTTTAATTAAGTCCAATTAGTACAGCAAATATATAAATCACTTAATCACTTAATATGTACTGAGGAAATAAATACTTACGATTAGAAGATGTTCCATCATACTAATATTGTAAATTCGAATCCGACTAATATTATAAAAAGGAAAGTGTATGTTTATTACTTCTTCACGCTCAAACGGCTCGACCAATTTTGATAAAATTTGGTATGAAAGTAGCTGATACCCTGGGTTAACATACAAGCCACTTTTTAGCCATCGAGAATGCGGATAAAACCGCGGGGTGGAAGCTAGTTATAGGTATAACAAAGACAAGCAATTCTTGTATGTACATACCTACTCGTGTATTTCGGAAAGTGCTCTAATGATTTTCCTGGGATCCCATCATCAGATCCTGATTTGGTGATAATGGGACTACGTCAGGAGTACTCTTTTGAATGAAAAAAGTTTTTTTTCATACATAGGGTGAACATACAACCATCCATAAAAAACATACAGTCGAACAGGAGAGTGAGAAATTTTAAACCTAGCACATGTAAAAAACCTCTGTTAGATTTAACATGTTATCCCAGACATACTTTTTATAAAATCATTTTATTATGATTAAAAAAATAAATAGTATAGAAATAATAGACCTAATTAATGAATAACCTTTATTTAGTGTTTACTCAATCGCTCCATTATTAATGTCTCAGCAAATACGTGTCCTGACCAAAATCCTAGTAGAGCTAGCAACCCTAATCGGGGAGTGGGAATTGAATTTCAAATGACAACACTAAGTGCTGAGGGGAAGCTAAATTAATATCGTGTTTAATTCCCATGTTTTGACAGCTTGTGAAAATGATAACCCGACCAAATTCAGTTAATGTAGTCAGTTAATTTCGAACAGCTGGTGTATTTTGTAAAGCAGAGGAGGCAGATTAATGTTCTAACTATACGATTTGTTTTCCACTACGTATAGGCCTGTATTTGACCATAATCTCACAGTTATGATGTGTGAGCGAATGTGGTAAGCACACTAAGCCGAGAAGAAAACTGGCTCTCTAGTGCAGTTGTTGGAATATACCGGTAGGTGCTTGGTGACAGATTTATAACATGAGGGTGGTAGCCAGCCAAGCCAGAACTATAAAGTATACCTATCTTCATCAGCATATCAGCCGAAAGACGTCCACTGCTGGACAAAGGCCTCCCCAAGGATCTCCACAATGGCCGGTCTTGCGCTACCTGCATTCAGCGGTATCCCACAACCCTCACAAGATCATCAGTCCGTCTTATGGCGAGCCGCTGCGTCTTCCGGTTTGTGGTCACCACTCGAGAACCTTTCGGCCGTCGGTTCTACGAATAAAGTACCTTACTGCCGTGCTATGTTTTCAAAAACTCAAGTTCAATATAGGATTCGAACTTGCAAACATTGCCGCGGCATTTAACGACTCTACCACTGAGCTATATTTGCCTTGCAAAAATAAAGATAAGATTCTATTATTGTCTATATAATTAAAGTAATTTTGTAGAGATCCCTTTCAGAACGATGACTCAGCCTGGTGGAAGATCTTCTCTTTTCAATGTTGGGATCCACCTTACTACTCAAATAAATTAATTAATAAAATGCAATGCAAGTAATATCCATCTCTATTTAAATGTCATACGAATCGATATTGCATAAAATAATATGTTGTGCATGGATTGTAATTTTAATTAATTATTAAAATTTTAAATGAACTATAGTCCGACTGTGCTTTGTGTGTTAATTGCATACCTATCTATTTTAGTGGACAATCATATTTGATACTCAATTAATTATTCCGGGAACACCCAAATTAGTTAACAGATTTGATTTGTCAATTTGATTATTTTTGCGGTCTTGATAAGTTATCATTGGAATAAAAAACTATGTAACTTCAAAATAAAAACAGATAAATTGACAACCCTTCTTTGTTTTTTTTTAAGTATGTTAATCAAAATAAAAGGTGGATGGCTATTTACGGATGCATTATCCGCTTCGAATTATCTTTTGAGGTTACCTTCATATCTTGTGTGTGGAATAGGTATATGAACCTCACACCACCTTATTTTTGGTGTATTTTACCAGTCATTGGTTACAGTAAATCTTGGAATTAACCTAAAAAAACTGACAATATTAAAAATAAAACACAACAAAAATTTACGTTCTGCTTCTAAGCTTCCACTTAGAAAAACTTTCCATTGCCTTTGATGTCAGAACTCAGAAATAATTTTATGGTAACTAATGACCTGGTTTTTGCTCGGTTTTTTTCATGACGTCACACGTGGAAGGACGAGTGCTTCTTGGTTGTTCGTGCGTCAATCGTTGTTTTGGCCGTCTTTTTTTATGTTTAACGTTTTTTGTCGACAAGTTCATCAACTTAAGTAAGTATTCACAGGTTGATATATATATTTTTATCTAAGTAGCATGCTAAATTACCTGCTACCAACATGAATTATTTTTAGTAGTCAGCCATATTTAGATACTCGCTATTGGAATATACTTGTAATATTAGTCATGGTCAATTCATAGCTGGTACAAATAATGACAATTTCCTTTATACTAGTTATGACTATATGATTGTTAAAAACCGAGTCAGGGTCATAACGTTTATTACAATTATTTTATTTGCTACGTACCTATGTGTATATTAAAAATAATTTAGTAGTTACCATAGGGAACATATTGTTTACTTTTTGACATTAGTTGTAACAGAAAATCTTAAGTCCTTAAATCACAATTTCGATAAAGCATGCATGTTTTTGCTGTGGTCAGTAATGATATGGTCAAAGCTGTCGGGTCACACCAGTAGGTGTCTGGCGAAAGATTTTCAACTTTAGGCTTTACGTGTAGTACGTATTTTGGTTTCACCATGTTTGCGTTCTAAAACCTCAGGCTTGTAGGATCCGAGTCCCCGATCTTCGATTTGGATTTGACGTCACTACCATACTTAATTATTACTAAAGAACTCCATTAATACTCTTCACAATGAAACTCAAACTCAAAATTCAGTTTTAAGTTACAATTTACTCTACCACTAACGCGTGTCGCTTGGCCATCTAAAGAGGGAACGCTGCCAGCCTTCTGGGAACCTTGCCATTGATCGGCAGCAGCACACGCCTCGAGGAAGTTATTTATATGTAGTTTGTATATTTGTTGTAAATAATTGTAAATATTGTATAATCTATACTTATAAAGAGGAAAGATTTAATTGTTTGTATTGAATAGGCTCCGAAACTACTGAACTGATTTGAAAAATTATTTCACTAATAAGAAGCTACATTATCCCCGAAAGTTATAGGCTACTTTTTATCCCGGGAACGCGAGTGAAACCGCGCGGAACAGCTAGTAATAATATAAAGTGATAAAAAACTCTACCACTGGTTTGGAACATTACCTACATTAGATCAATCATTAGATGAACTAAATTAAATTTACCTAACTTATTTCTATTTTAGGTCCAATTTAGCATCAAACCGTCGGAAACAATTTTATAAATGTAACATGCGTAAAGGATTTTTTTTCCTGATGCTTTATTTGATTGATCAAGTTTCTTGTTTTGATTAAATTCCTCGAAAAGTCCCTCTAGTGTTTTATTTTTACTATGAGTGAGTTTATTGTTATCGATAATTAAATGATCTCCTGAAGTTTATTGATAAATTGAATGTGTTAAATTTAATTATCATATTAATAACTAGCTGTTTACTCGCGTTTCCGGGATAAAAAGTAACCTATAACCTTCGGGGATAATGTAGCTTCCTATTAGTGAAAGAATTTTTCGAATCGGACCAGTAACTCCAGAGATTAGCGCGTTCTAACAAACTCTTCAGCTTTATTATTAGTATAGATTGAAGATTATTAGGGAACGCGAAGGAACCCGCGCGGTATGGAAAATCTATTTGGTAAGATTTCATCAGCTATTTGTAGAAATTAACTATTTATGAAAATATTCCATTAAGTATGTAGATTTATTTACACCGAACCGTAATGTAACCTGTAACACTAAATTCGTAAATATTATTTAAAGTTTCCAATTATTTGAACATTTTCAAACTATATTATTATTAATTTTGTTCTTTTTAGAAATAACTATATTAAAATTAAGTATAATAATTCCATATAAAAGTTTTTTTTTTTGGTTCTTCAAAACATCAATTGTTTCTACTCATATCAAAACAATAGGTATGTAAAGATCTAGTTACTTACTACTCTAAAAATTAGGAAAGAGCATGTTACTTACTTGTCATATTGTAAGTGAAATAATTGTAAAGTTTTTTTTTTATTATGAACTAACTGTTCCGCGCGGTTTCACTCGCGTTCCCGGGATAAAAGGTATCCTATAACCTTCGGGAATAATGTAACTTCCTACTAGTGAAAGAATTTTTCAAATCGCTTCAGTAGTTTCGGAGCCTATTCAATGCAAACAAACAAACAAACAATCAAATCTTTCTTCTTTATAATATTAGTATAGATAGGCCTGTGTTTGTCCACTATCTCATCGTGGTCGGTGATGATGTGGCGATGGTGGTAAGCATACAAAGCCTAGAAGGGAACTGTCTCTCAGTGGTCGGAACACAACGGAAGGTGTTTGGCGACAGATTTTCAACTTGTAGGTGGTAGCCAGTCAGATGAATACTACAAAGTACCCTACCACGTTATCGTTACCTCAAAATTCATCATATAAGTAAATATAGGTCGCGGGTGAAACCGCGGAGCGGAAAGCTAGTAATATTACTAAATCTTATAAAAAAAACCCACTAGAATGGTTTGAGTAAGTGTTTACTTATTTTTAATGATCATTACCGAATACCTGTGTAATTGCGTCTACGCAACCAGTCCCCGCTACGACAAATGTTGCGTCTGCGGTGGAGGTGGTGAGAGGCGTCCCCACACACAAACAAATAGTTTTTTCTACAAAGCCTTTATTGACGCACGCGCAGTGTCGTTGCAACGAAAAGGAATTTGTTGGTACTAGTTGCAAAAGTGTTTCTTATTATAACAAAATAATTTTATGTTCAGTGTTCTGTTTTGAAGTAAGTATTTTTTTATAGAATTCAATCCAATGTTTCGTATGGTAATAATTTAAAGTTATAAGTTAATTTGAATTGCTTTCGTTCCATGAAAAAAACTTAAATAAGAAAAAAACCTGTTAAAACAGGTATTGAGTTCAGTGAGTCTTTAGTTACTGAATTTGGATACTTTGCTACCTGATATTTTATGGCTGCTCCTTTTGGGTCATTGATCTTTAGACTAAAGTTTCCTTTATTTAATCTTTTTTTTTTATTTAACGAGTAGTGATTTCCAGTTTCAGGAAAAGCTTTGATGTGAAAAAATATTTTAGATTAGATTATTTTATATTCAATTTTACAAGTTGCCGTTCTAACCGCTAGACTCAAAGTACTAAATAAAATCTAAAACAACCTTTCCAGTAGCAGGGCTGCTGGAAGAAATTTCTATTAGAAATAAGCAGTCTCTTTGTGCCTTTGTATCTGTTTTGTCTTTTCCCTTTACTTGTGTGTGTGTACATAAATAAATAAATAAAATTTCTTGCTATAGATAGGTATATACTCGTAAACGAAAAGCGTGTCAACTATGCTGTGACATTTAGGTAGGTAGACCTACCTTTCCGGTTTATTTTTAGTCAGCCCTCAGAGGCTACCAACTTTAGTCCTTACGAAAAACAATTGCGTCAGTCAAGCAATACAAATACTACTTTTGGGGTTTGGTGGTAACAGATTTCATACATATTTGTTTTATATGCCTATTCCCCGCGGATTCACTCCCGTTCCCGGGATAAAATGAAGCCTATAACCTTCGTGGATAATGTAGCTTCCTATTAGTGAAATATTTTTTCAAATCGGACTAGTAACTCCTAGAGATTAGCGCGTTCAAACAAACAAACTTCAGTTTTATTAGTATAGATAGATTACTTCTTGTTCATCAGACATCGATAAAGATTATTTTGCTTTAGCATAACCCTTACCCAAATCCTTTCACAGGACCCACATAAGAACTTAATACATGTAAATTTTTCAACATTATATATAAATACCTTTATGACTACCACCTTATCCATTAGATCAATAACCTGTCCTACTGTACAAAGCCTTTAGTTTATTTATAAGTTAGCCAATAGAAAACGAGTTTATTGTACCTACGGAAGATAGCAATAACTTCTCATACGTAACTTTTGCTGGCATTTTGCAACTCTTTGCGGCTAAACTTGTTTATGGTGTAACTTTCCATAAGGTAGAAATAACTTTGAAGGTGTAAGAAGAATAATGTAAGTATAGTTAAAAGTTTGGCAACAGATATTTTTGCAAAACATCGAATCCTTTTTACAGTCCAGAAACTAAAAACGTATACCTACACAAATATATTTGACTTTTTGTGGTGCTTCGAAAAAGTTTTAACGCAATTTTTACAAGGCCAGCAAACCGTTATACTTCTAGCGTTGCAAGAGTAGCTTACCGTCAGTCGAGCGTATGTTTATTTGTTTAAACTACACTAATATTATAAAACGGTTGAGTTTGTAAGTTCGGTAATCTCCGGAGTTACTGGTCTAATAAAAAAAAACCTTACAATAATACGAATCTAAATTATCTCCGAGCGCATTATATTAACATTTATCCCAGGAATAGGAGTAAACCCGCGGTAAACAGCTAATTACCAACATAGCTAATTATTAGCTAGCAAAATTGGCCCTTCATATTATTTCCTTTCTACAGTGTTAAGGAAGTAGTTCGTTTGTGATTACACATATCACCAGCCGCGGCAAATATTGCTTAACATACTTGTACGTTCGCTATTTGGCAATTAACCTTCTCAAATGTTTATAAAATACATATTGCTTTTTATTTTTTTATTGATAGAAGATTATCCAAATAGTAGGTACAACACGTCCAAATTGTCCACCCAAAAATAATTTCCAGCCTTGAAGCAGCCTTGAAGCTAAAGTTAGGAAATAAAATTTGTTTCCTGACTACACAAGAATTTTAATGTTTAATGTGATTCAACTTTGAATAGTCTTGTCACTCCTAATTGCCTTTGTCATTCTCAATATGACCAACATATATGTTGCAGGGATAATTATAAGATTTGATCAAATTCCTAAGCTATTTGATCCAAATCCCTAAGCTATTTGATCAAATCCCTAAGAGATTTGATCAAATCACGAAAGATGTTAAATTAACAACACGATTTTATCTTTTCCCTTAGCAAATTTAGTGATTTTGATCAAATCACTAAAATTTGCTATTTTCATAATTTCACTGAACCACTTTAACATTCTCCGTGATTTGATCAAATCGCATAGAAACTTGATCAAATCTCTTATTTTTATCATATCCCTGCGACATTATATAACGTAATTAATAATATGTGACGTATACACAGCCGTCAGTAATTAATAAATTGACATTCACATGACTGTGTACAGGTAGTCGAGGCTTTACTACGGAAATGCCAGAGTAATATTGATATTCCCAAGTGATTTAATTGGTTCTTTAATTATGTAGATCGATAAATTCGTCATCTATTGAATTGATGAGTTATTGATTTCGTGCATTTTGATAAAGTACTTGTAGATCTGGTTAAAGAATTACGTATTTTTAAATTGCAACATCTAAAAATACTCATTATTAAAATTTTATTAATAATCTTTTGTTAATGTCAGAAATTTAGCTAATATTTTAGTTACTTATTTGGCACAGATACCTAATAATTAAACATCTCTGTACTCAAAGATTTAAGGGCCACTATTTATTTAATAAATAAAACCCGTTTGAAAATTTTTAAAACCTCAGTAACAGTTGGACAGATCATTTGAATCAGAACAAGTCTCTATCTTGTAGAATTGGCAATGCGTGAGTGATACCCCTGCTATTGCCACTATTGCCAGCGTCCATAGGCTACGGTAACCACTTACCATCAGGTGGGCCGTATGCTTGTTTGCTGCCTTAGTCTTATAAAAAACACATATAATTTAATTTCAAGGTAAACAAAGAAAATATCAAACAATACGTGCAGCTTTCACGTTACAACAATATTAGCAATCACATTCCAAATTGAAATTGAAACAAACGACACTAATTAGTATCCAATTAGTCTTGTGACTCAACGGAACCCACGAACTGGCTCAAAACATAGAACCTTTCTTGGTTCTACTAATTACTTAGCCATTTGTTAGAATACATTGCTTCAATGCCACTGATTTGTACACCCAAATGGTTCGCTTACTAATTGGGCGAAATAATGGAATACGCTTTGTCAATCTGAATTTAGAACTAAGGAGGCCTCAAAATATATTTTAGTAAATAAATAGTCATAAAATATAAAATATTATCGAATAAAAATATACAGTAAAATAATAAACAATTAAAATAAAGATAACCGAAATCATATAATAATAAATTTAAAGTCATTATTTCAATCGATTATTATGTGATAGTACCTATATTTTACAGTAAATAAGCTATGGTTTGGTTTTACATTTTATTTTATAGAGTTATTTATATAAGTATGTATTTACAAAAAAAAGGTAGTATATGTAGTATATCAGTTAAGTATCTGGTTTCCATAGTACAAGCTCTGCTTAGTTTGGGATCAGATAACCGTGTGTGAAGAATGTCCCAGGATATTTATTTATTATATAAAACTAGCATCTCGCGGCTTCACTCGCGTTCCCGGGATAAAAAGTAGGCTTTGAGGATAATGTAGCTACAGAATCCGACTCGTAGATCAAGATATTACCGCGATCAAACAAACAAACTCTTCAGCTTTATATATTTTATTTAAATAAAACATAACATCTATAACAGAAAATTCCCTTTATTCTGTAAACATTTTTAAGAATTCAGTTTCAATTGTTTAGTGATTCTCTTTTATAGAATAATGTTTGTTATCTTTAATAAACATTGTTTACTCTTCAGATTCGTGTTTTTAGGAAAATAAAAAATGGTAATGTGTTTTCTTAAAAAAATCCATTGTTACTTTCACCATTGTAATATTTTATAAAATATTCATAATATTGTATTGTGTTCGATGTACTGCCTAATAGTAGCAGGTACATACCTTTATTATTCAAATAGACACAACTGATTGGTTGATAAGCTTTCTTGATGGAATAGAAAAAATAGCAGTTAGTTTTAATCAAGCTAGAAACCTTCGTATAAGAAAACACCGAAATTTTCTGTAAAAAACCTATTGAATTTGTAAATTCAGTTTCCGAAATAAACCTTCTATTAATCACTGAGGTATATTAAAACGTATAGAGAAGCTATCAAAGGACATGCTCCATTCTGTTAACAATCGCTGCTGCGCTGAAACAATTAGTCGTTTAACCAGAAAGTTTAAAGACGTAGCGCAAAAATGCATTTAGGCTATAGTTTTTTCGCGACCAAAAAATCGAAAGCGCCTTGATTTTGATGGCGCTTACGCGTTTCGTCTTTAATCAACTAAGTGAAGTGCAGCCGGATGGCTGCACTTTAACTGAACATAGTGGTTATTTGTGGCGTCTTCTCTATACGTAGTAATATACCTCAGTGTTATTAATCTCATTCTCTCAGCAGCCACACATTTACGCATTTTTACGCTCGCGTGTAGAATATTTAAACATTTTATCTTGTAGACTTATTAACAATTAGTAAGATTACGTCATTTAAGTGAAAGTTAGTGTGACGACATGGCAGACTGGTATAATCTATGAGTCAGTGACCGGTTGATGACATATTACATTTTTGTCAACATCATAATGTTTATTTGTAACATAAATTGTTTTTTTATTCACAAAAAAAATGTTGACATAATATAATATTTTTAGGTATGTTTGAAAAAAAAAACATATTTTTTATATTAAAAAAAATCAAGGGTATATTATTACATTCGCTTTAATTAGTAGGATAAAGGATTAAAATTAATCAAATATTTAATTCGGTGCATAATAAAAAAAACTTTTTTTTTTATTTACAGGCATAATGCGGCAAATGAATATATTACTAGTGACAGCGATTTTGGTATCAAATGCCTACGCAGTAAGTATTTTTTTATTTACTAATTTTACCTATCTAAAAGCTCCAAAGTTTTTGTTGTTTTGTCCTTCTTTCATGTAGTAACGAATTAACTTGATTTATTACATTATGATAGGATAGTGTAAAATCTAGTCCAATCCTATTAATATTTAAAAAAAGATCCCGACGAATTGTTAACCTCCTCCATTTTGAAGTCGGTTAATACTAAAAGCGAAAGTTTGTATGTTACTGTATCTTACCACTAATAATAATAAGCTTTTTAATAATAATAGAACATACCCTTCAGGATATTATTACATTAAAAAATAGGCTTTTTATCCCGAGAACGTGGGCAAAACCGCGGCCGACAGCTACTATAAAATATCGTACAAATTGAATTTAAATGAAATACATTTCCCACTGAAATGCTTTCAATCGACGTTTAAATATAAAAACATAAACATTTTATCTTTACTTAAAGCCGATAATAGCTTGTTCAATTTTGAGGTTAAAAGCTCTTTTGCCTATAAATGAAAGTGCCGCATTTTGTAATTAAATATGTGGCAAATAATTTACATACAGATTCCAAAATCAAATAATTAACACTTTGTCAATATAGGCAATTTGAAAATGTGAAAAATAAATGACCAGACACTAAACAATGAAAACTAATAAAGGAAACATAAAGGATGACACACGCTAGACCGTGTCGGGTCCGAGCCGAGCGTTGGCCGTAGCACGGTCAATTTATTTATTTATTTTATTTTGATAGTTACGGCCGCAGGCCACTTACAACTAATCAAAGACACAACTTTCATGCACATAAATGTTCTTCCATTCATCCGAAAACAAGTCACAATCTGGACTGGCATCCAAGAGAGCGTTTAGCGCTAACTAACATTACATATATCTTGTATGGACACACTCACGCTATACCGAGCGGCAACCGCTTACCGTTGCGCCGTGATAACAGTCTACTTGTCAGAGTAAAAATAGTGTTGTAAATAGACTACAATCATGTTGAATTTTGACGATCTACTCTGACCCGCCTCGGCTCGGCCACTGCCCGTTGCATTAAATGCAGCGCCGCCACCAATCTGCGCCCGAGAAAACTCTCTGACGAGTAGACTGCATCACGGCGCAACGGTACTTGCTCAGTCGAGTCCCGTCTTTGTATATTACAGGCACGGAACCGGCTCGGACCCGACACGGTCTATCGCGAGTCATACGTTATACTACTATTTTGTATTTTAAAGATATTTATTGAGAAGATGACGTCACAGTAGTATTTCATACAAAACTCAATTTTGGCAATAAATAAATTGCTGATTTAATGCAGTCGAATACCCACCCTATATTATTAATTACAGTATACTTGGATACTCATATAATATTTATTAAGAATCTCTACCCATCCTCTTTCTACTCAAATTCGGGTCAATAATAATGAGGAATAACAACAAAAAAATCTAATTAGTCCGTCAGTTAGATTATCAAAAAATATTGAATACGTATTTTTTATTTTGATCCGAAAACAAAAAATAACGAAGATTGCGTTTTTTTTGCATTAAAATTTTCCGGTCTGCAAAAAGTGTACTAAAAAATAGTTGTACAATGACGTCACAAGCCCCAATCCTGCACTTTGATGGGACTTATCTTTGTAATTTCTTATTGATTTGATAAAATAAAAAATACGTATCCAATATTTTTTGATAATCTAACTGACGGACTAATTAGATTTTTTTGTTGTTATTCCTCATTGGAATGTCATTTAGGATGGGCCGGGAATTTGACTATATTATTATAAAATGTCTATATGTAGTAAACTTCTATTTTCCCTTTATGTTGCGTGAAATTAAGAAATTCTATTGGCGAAGGAAAGTAACTAGCACTACTATTATTTTAATTGTAAGCGAAATGTATTCAAAAGATGTCGATCACAAAACAAGCAATAACTTTTTAGATTCAAAATAGATTGAGTCTGGGCTGGATTAGAATGAAAAATTTATTTTATTTGCTGTATTTAAATAGCCAGTTATTATTTAGGATTCACAGATTTGAATTTGGAATAAAAATAAAATCTCCACGATAGAAGTATTTAAACAATGCGAATTACCAAACACTAAGCAATGCATAAAACATCTAAAACACGTGGAAACATCAAATATGTTGTACATTTAATGCTTTTTATGATTTTTAATTACCAGTGGAACCACTAAGAGTAGATGATTTGATGCTGTGAAACTATGACGTCATAGTGTAATATTTCATACAAAATTCCTTACGAACTATCGTTTTGACATTTATTAAAAAGTAGCTGATTTGATATGTCAGTCAACTACCCTATTATGTAAATAGCTAACTAATTGACTGAGGCGTGACCTTGCGGAAATCCATTATAAGATTAAACAAAAGACAAATATTTAGTAACTAAATCCGCTGGATCTCCTTCTCTGTCTTCCCAAACACGGAAACTCAACAGGAAATCGACACGTGTCTCACTTCTAAACGAAGCATCACTAGGACATCATCGTCCTCTATCTATATGTAAGAGGAAAGATTTGATTGTTTGTTTGTATGTTTGTTTGTTTGAATTGAATAGGCTCCGAAACTACTGAACCGATTTGAAAAATTATTTCACTAACAGGAAGCTACATTATTCCTGAAGGTAGTGAAACCGCGCGGAACAGCTAGTGTGTGGAATATAAATTAGTAGTGTAAGTAAATAAAATACGTGCATGTCGTTTTTATGTTTTTTTTATACAATAATGTTGTAAAATAAGCATGTATCCCGCCTGGATGTAGGGGGTAGCCTTAGTATTTGGGTACTTGCAACACCACTTACTACCTTTTAGAATATTTTTTAAGTATGTAATCACATAAAATCAGTATTTTTTATGTCAGATGGTAGCCAAGCAGGTAGGCGGTCCACTTGATAGTAAGTGGTTACCGTCATTTGCAATACCAGAGGTATTACCAATACGTTGCCAACCTGTTACAATGCTAATAAGGCCACTGGCTCTCAAGTGGAATTGCTGGAACGCACCGGTAGGTGCTTGGCGACAGATTTTCAGCTTGAGGGTAGCAAGCCAGACGGGTACTACAAAGTACCCTACCACCGTGCTATGGCTTCCTCACGGTGTTTTCTTTCACCGAAAGCTCAAGCTCATTGTAGGATTCGAACCCGCGACCTTCATCACGGCATCCGACGTCACTACCACTACAGCTATCATCGCTTAAATCAGTTTAAGTATAATAAGAATGTTATGTTGCAATACATATAATTTCGTCACAAAAAAGTATATAATATTTTGCGCGAGACCTCAATTTGACATGCGGGCGTTGAGTAATATAGGTATATAATTATTGATAAAATTGCGTTGAAATAGCTCCGGGTCACGGGGAAAATCCTAAAATTGGTGTGGCTTAATTCTTGGCAATTTTTTTATGAAGGCAGTAGTAATGACATCGAAAGCCGTGACGAACGTCGTGAGTTCAAGTTGAATATCTGTCGCAAGTCGGTTACCTTTTAGGTTTATTTTCGTTGTTTTTAGCTTTTCTTATACAATAATCCCCATCTTCATCAGCTCAATTCCTTTCTCTATCACTTCTACTTTCACTTTATTCTGTTTTATTCAGTCTCTTTTATATATCCTACATTTATACTATTGCTATTATATAATAATACAGGCTATATAATAAAATAAATATTTTGAATAAAAAGATAAATCCTACTAATACCTAAACGTGAATGTTTGTATGTATGTACGTTTGTTGCTCTTTCACGCAAAAACACATAGATATATCGTACCCTAGAATAACATATAGGCTACTTTTTAACTCGGGAACGCGGGTGAAACCGCGGGGGACAGCTCGTGTTACATATAATGCAAGTCATTTAGCATTGTATGCGATCAGTCATTCAAACTAATTTAAATTCTGAAATCAAATTTACTCGTAGAACATTCATCATAAATTATAGCTGACGGGATTTCAACTATAAATTAATGTAATTTGCTGCATCATGCTTCAATATCTGAGAACCAAATAATCTAAAAAAAATGAATTATAAAGATTCTGATAACCCACGTGTAATTGGAGTAGTAGGTATTTTTTATGTACCTATATTATCGTTATTTAGTTATCAACGGTAGATCAGAGTGTTTGTCAGCCTCATGAGAGAAAGAAAAAAGTCAGAACTTACCGACTTATTTTTAGAAGATAGTTTTATTCGTAATATTCTTAATTCGCTTGTATTTGATATCGTAAACATTCCATAATTAACATAATGATTTTAACGATAATTAAGTCTTTATCATTAGAGCCACAGACTTAATTAATGCTTCTGTCATCAAGGCGTATAGTATGACACAACTTAGATGAAGCATCGGCAATATTCGTAAAATCGATCGTTCTCGAAAAGAGTGCACCTACAACATTACTCATGAATTAAAAAATGATCGGCGAAAATGATCTTGTTGAACGTTGAATGGCGTGATACTGAATTATTTTTATTTGTTGTGTAAATCGGAAGTTAAGTGTACGAAAACAATTCACCGATGCTACATCTAAGTTGTGTCATACTGTACCTACGTTAATCTTTACATCATTACGTCATAATCATTCTATGGTGTAAAGCTATGTTAAGTTTTTTTTTTACTTCAAGATAGGGTCAGATTAAACTATTTGTTTTTACTTCAAAATAGTTCCTACATCATTATTAACCTCCTTCAAAAAATAAGGAGTAGGTTCTCAATTCCGGTTGGTTTTTTTTAATGTTTGTACACGCATAACTTTTTTGCGTATGAAAATTTATTTTGCGTTGGATTCAGTAGCTCCAAGGTGGTCCCATATTTTATTGTCTTTGAAGGATGTTTTCTGTACTTTGAAGCGTTTTAGAAGGCGGTTTCATTCTTTTTTTATGTAAAATTATGTGCATTTATAAAGATTGCATCATTAATGTAGGAACATTTCCTCTACGCAGAATTAATTTCGACGTACGAATGTACACATCCGGATATCCCAATTCCAATGTTGCATGCAAGTATAGACACAATTACCGTCGTTACAACATTCTCTTTGGTAATTTCAGCCTTGATTTATACGAATATACCTACGTACATTGTTAAGGTGGTGCCACTTCATGAAATTTAATAAAAAAAGTTTTTTTTTATAAACCTTTATTCAAAATTTATAAGCAGTTTTTCTTCATAATTGTCTATTTTATTTAAAATTAAAAATATACCATAATATTTCAAATTCTATACGACATGGTACTTACATTTTTTAATAAATTGTAAATACATTTTTTATATGTTTTTTTTTACGTTTTTACGAGTTGCGTTGCTTGATTTCACCTCCAATGCATGTGGCGGTAATTTTACGATATGACAGCGCCTTAGATTTATATACCTACAGTCAGTTTTTATCGTCAAAACAATGAGTAGGAACCAATGTAATATTAATTATTACATACATAGTGAATACACGAGAAGCAGCAATACGAAAAAACGAGATGGGCGGATTGTGTGTGTGAAAGACGATTTGAGTAATACAGGAGTGTATGCCGATATGATGGATAGAAAGGCTGAATGGAAGAGGCGTACATATTGCGCCGGCCACAACAGATTGAGGAAAAGGGCAAACAGATGATGGATGAATGAACAGTATGTTAAACAACAAATTTTATTGTACTAGACAAACATAAAAGGGTAGCCAAATTAAACTGGATGAGGAGGAAACATCAGAAATAGTTACTTTTATCAGTAACTAGCTTCCACTCTGCGGTTTCACCGACATTCTCCAAGGATCTTATGTTTTTTGGGATAAAAAGTAGCTTATATATTATTCTAGGATATGATCTATCTACGAGGACAAGAACGCATTTCACTGAGTTGTTCGCTTCACATGCTATTTATTGTTATTATAATTTTTGTTATTATTATTGTCATATTGTTAATTTTAATATATATATTTTTTTCTATAGTTTTTTATATACATATTTTTGTATTTTTACAAATTTGACGATTAAAAATACTTGCAATAAGTTCATTTAATAAAGACACTTTTGAATTTGAATTTGAATTTACGTTCCAAGTTCCATCCAAATCCGTTTAGTGGATTTTACGTGAAAGAGTAAAAAATATCCATCCTCACAAATTTTCGCATTTATAATAATAAATTAATAGGATTTAAAATAATATTTGTTGATAGAAAATGTCATAGTTGAAATCCATACTTATTTACTAATATTTTAAACTAGCTGTCCCCCGCGTCTTCACCCGCATTCCCGAGATAAAAAGTAGCCTATACGTTATTCCAGGGTATGATCTATGTATGTGCCAAGTTTCATCCAAATCCGTTCAGTAGTTTTTGCGTGAAAGCAACAAACATACCTACATACATACAAACTTTCACGTTTAAATATTAGTGGTAGTACTAGTTTTTCACACCGCGTTTACTAGAATTTCAAAGACCTACTTTTCTCTATTTTATCTCCATCACATACCATCCATTCTTAGTTTATTCCAAATTGTATTTATTCGCAAAACCGAAAATTTTGCCTCAAAGGTTTATATAAAATACACATTAATTGAACATTTGCTTACATTACAGGCTCCGCAGTTCATAACGTTCAAGGATGGCAAATTGGGAGTGAATTTCGGAGGATACCACGCCGCCGTCGGCATGACCGGATCATTGGGTTAGTGCGATTAAAACTTGTTAAGCTGTGAACAGAATTAACACTGCAAAATAGCGAATGAAATATTGTCAGATAATTTTTATGAAGATATTTTTTGTGATGCAAAATATAGATGATTTAGGCCCAATTGCACCACCGTCGTATAACACTAACCTCCGGGTTAAATATGTAAATTTGACAGATTCTCTATACAAATTCTGTCACATAGCCATATTTAACCCGTGGGTTAGTGCTATACGACGTTGGTGCAATTGGGCCTTAGGTTATCTTAATTTATTTCATTATTATTATGTCAGCCGAAAGACGTCCAAAGCTGGACAAAGGCCTCCGAAAGGATCTCCGCGATGGCCGGTCTTGCGGTATCCAGTGGTTTCCCGCGACCTTCACAAGATCGTCGAAGCATCGATTCTTAAAATATATATTTAAGAATTTTACATAAAAACTAACACCAGTCAAGGGCTTTGAATCTTTTCTTAAATAATAAATTGTTAAGGTCGTTTGGTAAAGTTATTATAAAGTGATGAATGCAAGAATTTATTAGAAGATTATTTATTGTAAAAGACGACCAAGAAACTTATCAATAAAAAATAATCAAATCTTCCTGTATGTGCTGACGTCAGTTAAATCTATTTAGGTGTCTCGAAATCCGTGATGTCGTTAACAGTTTCCTTAAAAGACCCTTTATCACCCTACTTAGGGGAGCTAATGCGCTGTTTAGTAGTTGGGTATCGTTACCCAGAGTATAGCGTGACCAGAATGATGGCGTGGTACTCGTAGCACACTAAAGGTAAGTAGGTACTCTTTGCAGATAATGTAATCTGTATGTTATTTATGACTGACAAATAGATTTCTTGTCCATAAAGAATTTTCCAGAGAATACATGCAAGATGATGATTATTTGAAGATTGTTTAACGCATACTAAAGTTTAAAAAAAAATAGAATTCATGATACCTAATCATAATGTAAGTAACTACTAGTACAATACAGAGTTCACAAATGTCGAGAAAGCCAAGTCTAAGAAATATGAAAATATCAAGAATAAAATAGAATAGAATATTATTTATTTGACAGTTTGACAAACAAAAGTAAACGAAGAAAATAATGAAAGAAATATCTTATTAAAATTATTATACCTACTATTTGCCAAAGTAATTTAAGTACCTACTGTCAAAAAGGTCATCGACTCAGCATAAGTT
Source organism: Tethea ocularis (assembly GCA_963555595.1). Classification (NCBI taxonomy): domain Eukaryota; kingdom Metazoa; phylum Arthropoda; class Insecta; order Lepidoptera; family Drepanidae; genus Tethea; species Tethea ocularis. The sequence goes on from OY741968.1 coordinate 1,425,865, forward strand.
ATGAGTTTGCACCTTGGCCTTGGTTGTATTTTTTGCTTATTTATTTTTCAACTACATTTTAGGTTTTGTAAACTATCGGATCGGCTGAACGTTGATAATCCCTTCGTATTGTTATGTCCGTAACTGTGACATCAGGAAGACCGTCTGTTTACTTGTCAGTCTTCTGATATAAAACAGTAATAGGTTAACTCTTGTCTACATCTTGCCGTTTAGATTTGTTTTAAACCTCCATCTCTGCCATTAAAAAAAAACACAAAACGGAGTTGACAAAAACAATATAAAGGTACAGTATGACACAACTTAGATGAAGCATTGGCAAAATTCGTAAAATCGATCATTTAAAGAGTGCGCCTACCACATTACCCATGTTTATTAGTACTTTAGGCGAAAATGATTTTTTTTAACGTTGAGTGGCGCGATAATTAATGTTTTTTTTTTAGGTTGTGTAAATTGGAAGTGAAGCGTAGATATACGATTTACCGATGCTACATCTAAGTTGTGTCATACTGTACCTACCTAATCATCCAACCTACTTACAAAATTTCACGAGGAAAACAGCTGGGTAGATATACGTAATCATTGTTCCAATCTGAAACAGAGATACTTCACGTCAAATATCTACACTGATTTCAGCTGAAGGAGGAGCAGGAGGAGGTTTATTCGCTGAAGCTGGAACTCCTCACGGTCAAACAGCTAGAGCCGGACTAGGCGGTACAGTTGATGAGAAAGGAGGTGCTTCAGGTAAATATTTAATTTATGTTTTTAAATACGAGCCTGTCTTAAATAATATTTTCTTTTTGTATGTAATGATTAAACTTTTTAATATTAGGTATAATATTTTGTCGCTGACTAACAAAGGTTATATATTATTAAAAAATATAGGAGTCCTACGAAAATATTATTCCTCTCATTAAGCGGATCGCGGGTGAAAATGCTAAAGCTAGTCAATAATAAAATAAATTCTGACGTGGTTTAATCTATCTAGGTATCCTAAATTCAACTTAAATCCTACAAATATACAAACTATATATAAAAAAAATCCTCGAGGCGGCCGCTGCTGCCAATCAACGGCAAGGTTCTCAGAAGGCTGGCAGCGTTCCCTCTTTGTATGGCCAAGCTAACGCGTTGGCGGAAAAAGCTCCCCGCCCGCCCGGTCCCCTGTGACCTCAATTAATTTTGAAGATAATGTTCGAGAAAATCGGCGAGCTTTGGACCCCCAAGGACCCATGGTCTCGACCGTAAAAGGCAAAAATATATAGATCATACCCTGGAATAACATATAGGCTACTTTTTATCCCAGGAACGCGGGTGAAACCGCGGGGACAGGTAGTTATTTATATTTATATAGTGTGATAGGTATCAATCAGTCAGTTTTAGATCAGTGAATTTATTTTAAACTCTCTTTGAATTACTATTTTTTAGTTTGTCTTTATACTAGCGCGTATTAATCAAACACGATTTGATACTTAAACATTAACAATTTTAAATATTATATATTCCAAGTAACCTAAATTCGATAGTAAAACTTAAATTTAAGGATGATGTCTAGACTAATCTAATATTATCTTAGAATAACTCTTTACTTTATCTAGTTATTAGTAATGGTTGCCGCTTGGAGTTAATTAAGGGGGAACGTTCGGTTGGAGCGCAAAATTCAAATTTTATCACTTTTTTGCAAATTGCAGCTCAATTATAGGTCGTAAGATATCAACATGTCATTTGCGAGAAGAATGGTAGTATATTTACTGATTAATAACAAAATAAATCATCAACATATTCCAAAAATAAGGTATACCCTTAAGCGAGAAACATTACTATAACCTTTATAGGACAAAGACAATGATAAAGCGATGATAATACTTATGTTTTTGTCTAAAAATAGGCCTATATTTTACTATAATCTTTACTTTTACTTTAGTAGCACTGTGTAGAAGAGAATTGAAAACATCAGTAGGGGCAGATTTCCAACTAGAAAAATATACAGTTAGGTTCTACTAAGTATTCTGCCATGCTCGTTAAAAGTGATATCTATCTATCTATCTATCTATCTATACTAATAATAAAGCTGAAGAGTTTGTTTGTTTGTTTGTTTGTTTGTTTGAACGCGCTAATCTCTGGATCTGCCAGTGGGATATGGAAAAACCTTTTTGCAATTGAAAGCCCATTTATTAAGGAAGGTTATAGGCTATAGAACATCACGCTACGACCCTCAGGAGCTGAGCAATGATAAAAAGAACGTTAAGCGGGAGCATGTATAGCATGGGTGAGCGATGCGACGCGGTTGTCAATGGATGACAGCGGTCGCCTAGGTAACAGTTTTTTGTTATTTTTAACTGTCATCAAGACGAGGTTATCAATTCGTCGGAAACTTTTTATATGTATGTTCCTCGATTACTCGAAGATGCCTGACCCGATTTGGAAACTATACATACAGGTGGTCACATGGTCACCAAGTCAGGGTCTGATGATGGGATCTTGAAGAAATCGAGGGAACTCTTCAAATTGTATAGGCACTAACAATGTTTTTCATATATTTTCTAAAACTATTCAGATATTTGCGTCTGGTAGTCGTCACATGTTGCTGAGCTGATGATGGAAGGTACAACTCCTTAACGGGTAGGAGTTAGGGGATAAATCTTTAAATATTATAGGAACGATGATGGAAAGTACAACGCTAATATGCTTATCCTAGGTCAGTGACCTTGAGAGTCATTGATTACACATAAGAAACTAAAAAATTAAAAATAAAATACTTTTAACAAAAAAAAACCACAAAGGCACTTATAAGTATAAAATAACTATGTAAGAACTCTAATCTGATAGTTTGAAGTCAACGAAATTAGCCATTGTTGTTGCATCATCAGATATTTATTGCTGCTACACTATTGACAGGTAGAAGGACGGCTCATTTCACTTCTAAACAGACCCTTACGGTATTTCTTGAAAAAGACAGCGTACGCTCTATACGTATTAATTTACCATTGGGCAAGGTTTTACAAGATGCAAACCTAATAATATGGGATGAGTGCACATGACTCATAGAGCTCATCTAGAGGCTTTAGATAGAACTCTCAGAATTATAAAATGCACAAATAGCCATGGGTGGAATAACATTGATGTTTTCTGGTGATTTCAGATAAACGTTGCCTGTTAGGGAAACTAGAGCAGATATTATTAAATCTTGCTTAAAATCTTCCTCATTATGAAAGTCTGTTGAATTATTGAAACTGTATACCAAAATGAGGAGTCACTTGGGTAGAGGAAGCACAGATTTCCCAATAAAGCTCCATTTAATCGGGGATGGGAAAGTACCTGAATCAGATAAAAAAATAGCTATTGACAAAGACCTTGGTAAAATCGTGACCAACATTGAAGACCTGATCTGTAGAGTATATCCGGATATAGCCAATATCGACCAAAAAAAACATTAATGGATGTGTGAGAGGGCAATTTAATTTAATTAGCTGCCAGAAATATAAGCGTTGACGCCATCAACGACAAAATAATGGCTAAACTACCAGCCGACAGCGTAGTTTTCGAATCGGACCAGTAACTCCGGAGATTCGCGCGTTCAAACAAACAAACAAACTTTTCAGCTTTATTATTTAATGCTAAATAGCTTTCCACCCGCGATGCCACCCGCGATCAGTCAGTCAATTAACCAACTTCAGGCGGAGGTTATCAATTCGTTGAAATCTTTTTTTTTGTATGTTCCCCGAATACTCGAACGCCTGGACCGATTAGGAAAATTATTTTTTGTATGAAAGGATATATTTCACAAGTGGTCCCATGATCACCAAGTCAGGATCTGATGATAGGATCATAGACAAATCGAGGGAACTCTTCAAATTTTATAGGCACTTACAATGTTTTTCATAAACTTTTCAGCTTTAATATAGAATGCTAAATAGCTTTCCACACGCGATATCACACGCGATATCACCCGCGATCAGTCAGTCAGTCAGTCAGTCAATTAACCAACTTCAAGCGGAGGTTATCAATTCGTTGAAATCTTTTTTTTTGTATGTTCCCCGAATACTCGAACGCCTGGACCGATTAGGAAAATTATTTTTTGTTTGAAAGTATATACTTCACAAGTGGTCCCATGATCACCAAGTCAGGATCTGATGATAGGATCCTAGACAAATCGAGGGAACTCTTTAAATTTTATAGGCACTTACAATGTTTTTCATCGTACTTTCTAAAGCTATTCAGATATTTGCGTCTGGTAGTCATCATCTTATGTTGCTGAGCTGATGATGGAAGGTACAACTCCTTAATGGTTAGGAGTTAGGGGATAATTCTTTAAATGTTATAGGAACGATGATGGAAACTACAACGCTAATATGCTTATCCTAGGTCAGTGACCTTGAGAGTCATTGATTACACATAAGAAATTCAAAATTGAAATATAAAAAACTTTTAACAAAAAATAGAACCCCCTTCAAAGGCACTAAAAAGCAGAAAATAACTATTTAGGAACTCTAATATGATAGTTTTGAAGTAAGCGAAATAAATCTGCGGTACCATGATATCGGTTAAAATTTTTGTTAAAAGTTTTATATATTTAGATTGGCTATTGGACGCTGATCAGTGTTATTATCACCATCGGCATCAGCGTAGGCATCAAAGTGACCATAAGAAAGATCTTGGGAAAAACGTAACCTTTTGATGGGTTGGTCTTCTGTACCAAATTTGGCATACTGGTTTCCATTTCGATATACTTCAAATACAAATGGGTATATTTGACCGGCTGCAACTAACTCGCAGAAATGTAGAGTGTTGTAACATCTAATTTATACTTCTTTTGACCCATGATTGTTGCCAAGACGGTCATGAGACATAACAGCAAATTCATACCAATTGTTCGTCATATGCATTGCATTGCACCAAGCTTTTATGTGAGTTCAAAAGCAGTATTGATATCAACTTCGTGCATCGAATCACCCCCAAAATAACTTTCTACCCTTTTTTAACCCCGATAGGCGATGAGTTTCAATAAAATACAAAACACGTCTTCCATCAATTATCTTAAAGAATGTTTATGCAAAATTTGAAGTAGATTGGACCAAGGAATCACGTTGTTCCATACAAACTTTGTCCCATTTTTCAACCCCTAAGGATTTCGGAAGATCTTTTCTTATAGGACGCCCACTTCATACGAAGAACACACCCTCTAAATTTCAGGTCTCTACGATCAGCGGTTTAGGCTATGCGTTGATCCGTCAGACAGTCATTCAGGACAATGCATGTTAAATAGATATTAGACCACCAAATTTATGTAATGGTACCAGACTTCAAGTAAAATTTCTAGATTTCTGTCATAGTAGCGATTGGTTTTGACTGAGCCAGCAGTTGGGCAAACAGTACTGATACCTCGCATTCCGATGATACCCACAGATTTACCATATAGATTTAAACGAATAGGTACAATTTCCTGTGAAATTACCTACCTATCGTCTGAAGTCAATATAAATAAAGCACAAGGACAAACTTTTAAGCCTGTTGGAATATATTTAAGAGAAAACTATTTTTCCCATGGACAATTATTATGTTGCCTTATCTAGATCAGGTTGCATAGGCTACTTTTTATTTGGAAACGCGGGTGGAACCGCGGGGGACAGCTAGTACTAATAATAAAGCTGAAGAGTTTGTTTGTTTGTTTGTTTGTTTGTTTGTTTGTTTGAACGCGCTAATCTCTGGATCTGCCAGTGGGATATGGAAAAACCTTTTTGCAATTGAAAGCCCATTTATTAAGGAAGGTTATAGGCTATAGAACATCACGCTACGACCCTCAGGAGCTGAGCAATGATAAAAAGAACGTTAAGCGGGAGCATGTATAGCATGGGTGAGCGATGCGACGCGGTTGTCAATGGATGACAGCGGTCGCCTAGGTAACAGTTTTTTGTTATTTTTAACTGTCATCAAGACGAGGTTATCAATTCGTCGGAAACTTTTTATATGTATGTTCCTCGATTACTCGAAGATGCCTGACCCGATTTGGAAACTATACATACAGGTGGTCACATGGTCACCAAGTCAGGGTCTGATGATGGGATCTTGAAGAAATCGAGGGAACTCTTCAAATTGTATAGGCACTAACAATGTTTTTCATATATTTTCTAAAACTATTCAGATATTTGCGTCTGGTAGTCGTCACATGTTGCTGAGCTGATGATGGAAGGTACAACTCCTTAACGGGTAGGAGTTAGGGGATAAATCTTTAAATATTATAGGAACGATGATGGAAAGTACAACGCTAATATGCTTATCCTAGGTCAGTGACCTTGAGAGTCATTGATTACACATAAGAAACTAAAAAATTAAAAATAAAATACTTTTAACAAAAAAAAACCACAAAGGCACTTATAAGTATAAAATAACTATGTAAGAACTCTAATCTGATAGTTTGAAGTCAACGAAATTAGCCATTGTTGTTGCATCATCAGATATTTATTGCTGCTACACTATTGACAGGTAGAAGGACGGCTCATTTCACTTCTAAACAGACCCTTACGGTATTTCTTGAAAAAGACAGCGTACGCTCTATACGTATTAATTTACCATTGGGCAAGGTTTTACAAGATGCAAACCTAATAATATGGGATGAGTGCACATGACTCATAGAGCTCATCTAGAGGCTTTAGATAGAACTCTCAGAATTATAAAATGCACAAATAGCCATGGGTGGAATAACATTGATGTTTTCTGGTGATTTCAGATAAACGTTGCCTGTTAGGGAAACTAGAGCAGATATTATTAAATCTTGCTTAAAATCTTCCTCATTATGAAAGTCTGTTGAATTATTGAAACTGTATACCAAAATGAGGAGTCACTTGGGTAGAGGAAGCACAGATTTCCCAATAAAGCTCCATTTAATCGGGGATGGGAAAGTACCTGAATCAGATAAAAAAATAGCTATTGACAAAGACCTTGGTAAAATCGTGACCAACATTGAAGACCTGATCTGTAGAGTATATCCGGATATAGCCAATATCGACCAAAAAAAACATTAATGGATGTGTGAGAGGGCAATTTAATTTAATTAGCTGCCAGAAATATAAGCGTTGACGCCATCAACGACAAAATAATGGCTAAACTACCAGCCGACAGCGTAGTTTTCGAATCGGACCAGTAACTCCGGAGATTCGCGCGTTCAAACAAACAAACAAACTTTTCAGCTTTATTATTTAATGCTAAATAGCTTTCCACCCGCGATGCCACCCGCGATCAGTCAGTCAATTAACCAACTTCAGGCGGAGGTTATCAATTCGTTGAAATCTTTTTTTTTGTATGTTCCCCGAATACTCGAACGCCTGGACCGATTAGGAAAATTATTTTTTGTATGAAAGGATATATTTCACAAGTGGTCCCATGATCACCAAGTCAGGATCTGATGATAGGATCATAGACAAATCGAGGGAACTCTTCAAATTTTATAGGCACTTACAATGTTTCTCATAAACTTTTCAGCTTTAATATAGAATGCTAAATAGCTTTCCACACGCGATATCACACGCGATATCACCCGCGATCAGTCAGTCAGTCAGTCAGTCAATTAACCAACTTCAAGCGGAGGTTATCAATTCGTCGGAATCATTTTTTTTGTATGTTCCCCGAATACTCGAACGCCTGGACCGATTTGGAAAAATATTTTTTGTTTGAAAGGGTATACTTCACAAGTAGTCCCATGGTCACCAAGTCAGGATCTGATGATAGGATCCTGGACAAATCGAGAGAACTCTTTAAATTTTATAGGCACTTACAATGTTTTTCATCATACTTTCTAAAGCTATTCAGATATTTGCGTCTGGTAGTCATCATCTTATGTTGCTGAGCTGATGATGGACGGTACAACTCCTTAATGGTTAGGAGTTAGGGGATAATTCTTTAAATGTTATAGGAACGATGATGGAAACTATAACGCTAATATGCTTATCCTAGGTCAGTGACCTTGAGAGTCATTGATTACACATAAGAAATTCAAAATTGAAACATAAAAAACTTTTAACAAAAAATAGAACCGCCTTCAAAGGCACTAAAAAGCAGAAAATAACTACTTAGGAACTCTAATATGATAGTTTTGAAGTAAGCGAAATAAATCTGCGGTACCATGATATCGGTTCTAATTTTTGTTAAAAGTTTTATATATTTAGATTGGCTATTGGACGCTGATCAGTGTTATTATCACCATCGGCATCAGCGTAGGCATCAAAGTGACCATAAGAAAGATCTTGGGAAAAACGTAACCTTTTGATGGGTTGGTCTTCTGTACCAAATTTGGCATACTGGTTTCCATTTTGATATACTTCAAATACAAATGGGTATATTTTTGACCGGCTGCAACTAACTCGCAGAAATGTAGAGTGTTGTAACATCTAATTTATACTTTTCTTTTGTCCCATGATTGTTGCCAAGACGGTCATGAGACATAACAGCAAATTCATCCCAATTGTTCGTCATATGCATTGCATTGCACCAAGCTTTTATGTGAGTTCAAAAGCAGTATTGATATCAACTTCGATGCAAATCACCACTAAAATAACTTTCTACCCTTTTTTAACCCCGATAGGCGATGAGTTTCAATAAAATACAAAACACGTCTTCCATCAATTATCTTAAAGAATGTTTATGCAAAATTTGAAGTAGATTGGACCAAGGAATCACGTTCCATACAAATTTTGTCCCAGTTTTTCAACCCCTAAGGATTTCGGAAGATCCTTTCTTATAGGATGACTTCATACGAAGAACACACCCTCTAAATTTCAGGTCTCTACGATCAGCGTTTTAGGCTGTGCGTTGATCCGTCAGACAGTCATTCAGGACAATGCATCTTATATGTATAGATATTAGACCACCAAATTTATGTAATGTAACCAGAATACAAGTAAAATTTTTAGATTTCTGTCATAGTAACGATTGGTATTGACTGAGCCAGCAGTTGGGCAAACAGTACTGATACCTCGCATTCCGATGATACCCACAGATTTACCATATAGTTTTAAACGAATAGGTACAATTTCCTGTGAAATTACCTACCTATCGTCTGAAGTCAATATAAATAAAGCACAAGGACAAACTTTTAAGCATGTTGAAATATATTTATAGAAAACTGTTTTTCCCATGGACAATTATTATGTTGCCTTATCTAGATCAGGTTGCATAGGCTACTTTTTATTTGGAAACGCGGGTGGAACCGCGGGGGACAGCTAGTGTATAATAAACTCATAAAATTTCCAGACTATTTTACTTTTTTTAGTCAATATTACAGTAAAATAAAATTTGTGCCCAAAATCAAAAAATTACAAAAATGGCCAAAATTTTCATTAATATTCTCTTTGTAATTATAGATCCCTTATATTATTCCCGTCTTTGTAATTAATGTTTGATCATAATTATAACTATTAAACCAACTGAAATGAATAACTAATTACTCAGAAGCAAAAAGCAAAATTAAGTTTTAATAATTAGTGTCGATAACATAGCTGTCGTGTATTTTAATTATATTCATAGAAGCTCTAATTTGTAGATTTATTCTAGGACTTATAAATTAATTAAGATCATTATGACTATTTTCTAAGATCTAGGCATCTAGGTTTATTTTGTAACTTAATGACTTATAATTAGGGCATGCAATTATCCGCCTCATTTTACTATCCGGATATTTCGGATACTTCCAGTTCACTATCCGAATAAATCCGGATAATATGGATAATTCGGATACCCCCTTAGGAATGGGTAAATCAATCAGTCAACTTAAAAATATGTCTTCAATTAACATTTTTAAACACGCACGCTAAGTGCCTCATCAACCATTTATAATTAAGAGACGGCATCCACCCTCAATAGTCACCCCGCACGACGCCCAACGAAATGCTCAACAGATAGATCTCAAAGTTTTTAACTCGCGACACACGCCAATCTAATACAGTTAGTATTAAAGAGGCCATTGATCAGAATAAGGCTCTAAAGTGTTCGCAAGAGATCTGTCTGTTGGGCAGAGCCAACTGACGAAGCTGAAGACTGAGGGTGGCAGAATCATCTCATCAAACATGTCGGCTAACCCGACACTATACTGAAAATATCCCGGACGTCAACCTGTATGAGATTAGAATGGCTCTCAAACAACTCAAGAACAACAAGGCGCCAGGTGATGATGGAATTACAGCTGAACTTCTGAAGGTACACCGATCCTCAGGGCCCTTCAGAAACTATTTAATTCCGTCATACTCAAAGGCCGGACGCCGCAAGCATGGCACAGAAGTGTGCTCTTCTTCAAAAAGGGAGATAATTCCCTATTCAAGAATTACAGACCCATCACACTGCTGAGCCATGTTTACAAGTTGTTCTCGAGCGTCATTACAAACCGTCTCGCACGCAGGTTTGACGACTTCCAGCCTCTCGAACAAGCCAGTTTCCGAAAAGGCTTTAGCACCATAGACCACATACACACGCGGGACAAGTTATACAGAAGACCGAGGAGTATAACCAGCCATTATGCTTAGCGTTTGTGGACTATGAAAAAGCCTTTGTTTCGATTGAAACCTGGGCCGTGCTGAGGTCTCTTCAAAGGTGCCAAATCGACTTCCGGTATATTGAGGTGTTAAGTATTTGTATGAGAACATCACCATTTTGGTCCGTCTCCAGGACCAGAACTCGAAACCTATCCAATTGCAGCGAGGCGTGAGACAGGGAGACGTGATATATCCGAAACTGTTCATCGCTGCACTGGAAGACGTCTTCAAACTTCTGGACTGGAACGGATTTGGCATCAATGTCAATGGCGAGTACATCACTCACCTTCAATTTGCCAATGATATAGTAGTCATGGCTGAGACCTTGGAAGACCTCAGTACAATGCTCGATGACCTCAGCAGAGTCTCTCAACAAGTGAGTCTAAAAATGAACATGGATAAGACGAAAATCATGTCGAACGTCCATGTTGCACCCACTCAAGTAAAGGTTGGGAATTCTGCACTCGAACTTGTAGAGGTCTATATTTACCTAGGACAGACCATCCAACTAGGTAGGTCCAACTTCGAGAAAGAGGTCAATCGTCGAATCCAACTCGGCTGGGCAGCGTTCGAGAAGCTACGTAATATCTTCTAGTCTCAAATACCGCAGTGTCTCAAGTCGAAAGTCTTCGACCAGTGTGTGTTGCCAGTGATAACTTACGGAGCAGAGACGTGGTCGCTTACGATGGGTCTCATCAGGAGGCTGAAGGTCACCCAAAGAGCAATGGAGAGGGCTATGCTCGGAGTTTCCCTGCGAGATCGAATCAGAAATGATGAGATCCGCAGGCGAACAAAAGTTCCCGACATAGCCCGAAGAATTGCCAAACTTAAGTGGCAGTGGGCGGGGCACATCGCTCGTAGAACCGACGGCCGCTGGGGCAAAAGGGTTCTCGAGTGGCGACCACGAACTGGAAGACTCAGCGTGGGCAAGCCCCCCACAAGATGGACCGATGAACTTGTGAGGTTCGCGGGAAACCGCTGGATGCGGGTAGCGCAAGACCGGCCATCGTGGAGATCCTTAGGGGAAGTGGACGTCTTTCAGCTGACATGATGACGATATAATATATGAGTGATTTTGATGTAATCAAATTAAAAATTAGTATGCTATATTAATAAAGTAACTATTCGTTTTATTCGTTTTATCCGGATAGTAAATCGAATAATATCCGAATATTAAAATCGACGGATATCCGGATAATTCGGATATCCGAATATCCGGATAGCATGCCCTACTTATAATGAAACTCTTATTATGTATGAATCCTATTCTAAAAAAAAATTATTTCTTTAAATAAACAGACTTTATTAAAACACATTTTATACATTTTAATAATCTATGGTTTAACAATTAAAAAATCGACATCGAAAACTGTATCAGATTGCCTTTTTTCGGCAAAAGCCTCTCCCAACTTCCTATCTATCCCGTATTTTTTTTTAATTGAGAACCTCCTCCTTTTTAGAAGTCGGTTAAAAAATAGGTTAGATTTGCTCAAAAATATTTGCTGTAATTTTAAAATTTATGGTATCATCAAAAAGTTATGTTATTATCTATCTCATTAGTTACAAGACTTATTATTAATTTTGCAGGTGGACTTTTCGCTGGTGCAACAGCAGGTGGCAATGTGAAAGCAGCCGCAGGTCTTGGTGGAGGAGTAGGACAAGATAAAGCTTCAGGATCTGGCTTCGCATCAGCACAAGCTGGTAACAACTACGCAACCTCAAGCATGGTAGGTGATCTCGATGAAAAAAACAGAAGAAGGGAAGAACGACGTAAGCTAAAAGAGTTGAAAAAGGCTCAGAAGAGACTCCAAAAGAAAGAATAGAAGACATACAAATTTAATGCTATCAAAATAAGACTTGAAATTGACAGTGCAAAAACGTCTACAGCTTTGATAGCAAAATAAACTTAGTTTTAAAGCACAATTTACAGTGATGGTATTAAAATTTAGGTATTTTTGTATTAAATTTTTAAATATCATTAATATTTTTTTTATGATAGTAATATGACTTGTTCTTCGATTATTAGCAGTATTGTATGAAAAGGGAGTAACTGCAAATAAGGTAATCGAAATGAATTTCTACGTGCATGCTCACACAATGCACTTTCACAGCTACCTTATCTTAAGATTCATTTTTCACTGTTCTTTTAACGTTTCATTGCAAATCATTTCCATGCATGAAACTAGAATCATTTACTTCGTTGTATTCAATGAAAATTGCTCGTTGGTTGTTTATATATATACTTTATTACAGTAATTCAGTAGCATTTTACCATTACAAGTCATCATTTTGTAGAATTTAGGCCTGAATCACGTTGCCTATTCATCGACATTTAGCATCTATATTAAAATAATTTTAATAACAGAAAATCTTAACTGTATTTTACCTACAGGGAGGTGAAACGTCGGCTGCTGGTTCAGAAGGGTTTGTAAGTTCTAATAAAGCAGTAGTACCATCTCCAGAACAAAATGACTCAGAAGTATCTGTGTTGCCAATAGAAATAACAAATGAAATAAGACCTACTGCTGATGAACAAACAACTGTAGATAATGTTAAGAAAGCTAAAGTTGAGCCGGCTATTATCGATGAAGTAAGTATGATATTATAATTGAAAATCAGAATTAACATAGTCATTATAGTTTTTACATTGCCATAGTAATATTATGTTAATTTGAAATGTTTTCTATTATAGGTGATGATCGTTGAACCAAAACCAAAATTGATTGAAAAATACTATACCAAGAAGCATAATAAACCACATCGCCATCATTTACGTAAGACTTACGTCACTGAGTATGCTGAGCCGGCAACTGTGGTGAAATCTATTAATCCAGTTGAAAAGAAAATAGATATTATCGCTGAAAGTCCAGTGGATGCTCCTGTAGTTGGTCAAATAGATCAAAACAATGAAAGTACTGAACAAGTTACGTATACTAAAGAAGTTGCAGTTGGAAGAAACCCTAGTTTCTTCCAGGATATCTTCAATGTAAGTAATTTGGTGATATTATTGCAGATACAATTTTATATTTTTCAAATTATGAACATATTAAAATTCTATGACGGTATGAAATAAATACTAAAAATATACAATCGAACTAAATAAATTGTTACTTTTGCAGATTCCCATATCTACTCTTAAAGCAGTAAGCGACCTTCTAGGTGGTGTTGCTAAAGAAACAAGTATATCTTTAGAAAAATCTGCGTCAGTTGAAGGAGGTATGTTTATTTTTCATATAAGCAGATTTTATATATTTTTAGTTAGTTAACACACAGCAAACGTCCACTTACGTTTCCATGCATTGTGTAGTGCATACACTAAGGTACCCTATACCTCGCGTAATTAAAGCATGGGATTAGAAATTACGGTCTCTCTCATGCAGTCCTGCTCAGATCATATTTTCGTCTATAACAGAAACTTGCCTACTAAACATTTAGGTATTTTTTAAAATCTAATTAAACAACATAAATACTCACTAACATTTTAGGTATATTTCTTAAGTCTATGTTTGTAATAAATTTTGTAAGTGCACCAGCAATCTTTTTTTTCGTAATTTTTCCAACATTATCATTTACAGCAGAAACCGGTGGTGAATCATTGAAACATGGTCCGTTATCTACACAACAATCATCAGAGGCACATATATCAGTACAGACACCAAGTGCTTCCAAAATCATTGATGGTATATTCGCTGTAAGTTCACTCAAATCATTTTCTACTCTATATTTTGAACACAAACTTTTACTATAAATAAAATTGTTCTAATTTTGTGGAAAATAGAATATACCTTACGTACTATATTCCAACAAAACATAAAATTCTTCTGATTTTGTGCGATTAGACTATAGGCGAGCGCGGTGCTAATAGCAATATCTTGTACTTAGCTTTTTGCCGACATATTGTTCTCAAATGTTTCTTTTCGACTACTCATGCAAACTTTAATACATTCAGTATTTTTTTACCTCCCTGTGATATTATTTTGATTTCTCTTTTGAATTTCATCTTTTCTCTTCTTACTTCTTTCAAAATTAACACGGGAAAAATATTTTCTTCGATGATATTTAATTTATTCGATAGATAACTACAATGAACAATTTGAGATTACCACAATTAAATAGCACGTAACCTAATATTTTGCCTTTTCTGGGTCATTCACTAGTCTGAGCTCGACGCGGCACTTCATTAGCTCCCTAAATCGATTACCGATTAGTTGCGAATTTATCTCTTCTGTTAAATCGGTTAGCAAAACCCGATAGTTGATGTAACGATATTATGCAACCAAATAATCGTTTTTATAGATGACGTTATCGGCTTTGTAATGATGATGCTTTTAATAATGTATTCGTTTAATTTGGCTTAATATTAAATATTTACAAAACAAAGCAGCTACCTAATAGAAGATTGACATATTATTCCATACTACTTGATTAGTTGTATACTTTTGAATTCCAGATTCCAATTAACACCCTCGGCGCAGTCAACAAATTTTTGGAAAACAATGTTTCTGCAAGAAAGAGGATACAGGTGAATTAAACATAGTTTTAGTACCTATGTTAGTATAAAAATAAGGAATTAATAAAGAAAAATGTAGTTCAGAATGAACGTCGATAGTTACAATCATTACAATAGACTCTACCACCGGTTCGGCATACACTTGAACTGAGAAGGAAAGTTCAATTTAATAACTTTTAATAATCGGTATTCAGTCATGTTTCAAAAGAACTCCAATAGTCGAAGTACGGATAAGAAATAATTTAATAATAAGGGACGAGTTTTTTTTCTGATTTTTTGGTATTAATATGCCTTAATAAAATATTGACTCAGGTTACACAAGAGAGCTCAGGAGAGCCAGCAAAGGTGCGTCTTGGACCTCACGCAAGAAGGAGAGCTAATAAGCACGTGGTTGTAGTAGAGCAAGGTGAGAAACATGAAGAATAAGCATGAAGAACACTAGGAGTTAAGTACCTGAGAATAGTAACAAATAAATAAATTATCTGTAAAAGAACTAATATGCAGAAAAAATCTATGTTAAAGAGGCTAAAATGTACTTGTTTAGTATCTTAATGAAAATAAAAATAATAAAAATTTGCTTTACAAAATTATTGTTTTTCTTTCTGAATACATACAGGTATAGTTTGAGAAAGCACTATATTGAACACTAGCTGTTCCCCGCGGTTCCAATCACGTTCTCGGGATTAAAATTAGCTTATAACCTTTGGGAATAATGTAGCTTCCTATTAGTGAAATAATTTTTCAAATCGGACCAGTAACTCCGGAGATTAGCGTCCAAACAAACAAACTCTTCAGCTTTATTATTAGTATAGTTTAAAAATAATTATAATCGATAGTATGTAATAGACTCTATAAAATATAAACTTCCTAATAGAAAAACCAGCAGCATTAGGTAACTTGGCATAACCTTTATTAGCCGATATTAATTCAAACTATAGTAGAAGAATTAGAAGAAATAGTCATTTAGAATAAAAAAAAATACTTCCTCGCAATAGCTGTGACCAAAACTATTAATATCAAAGCAAGCTGGTATATTTAGTAAACTTAGTCAAGCTTTTTGAAACTGAACCGTCTAACTGTGGTCCAGAACTGGAAACTTTAGATTGCTCGTGGACTTTGGTAAAAGTTTGAACAAACTTTCTGTTTGCGATTGGTATAATCCGTAACGAGGAAGTGTACCGAAGACTTACGTAAAAAGACTCTTAAATGACTCTTTTTGAGGAGCCAATAAAATTGCTGGATTTGTAATAGTAAGCTAAGAATTATGATATAGCTATCCTGTGCTACTTTAAGCGCATTTAGGGTATTATGTAGATCTCGCCTGGACGGCTATTACCTTCAAGTAGATAGATCTGTGAGGTATTCTCTTCAAGGTTTTTTGTACTTATCACCTATGGCTAGATCATCATTTACAATGGTAATCATTTCAAACACAAGCCTATTCGTAATAAAAGGTGCTTGAATGACGTAAACAAGATTCAGTCTTGCTTGTTTTAGGAAAGGCTTAAGCCCAGTAGTGATGGAATTTTGTCTGATGATGACAATTTAAATACTATAGGGTAATTGATGACCGAAACCAAAATTTATACCAAGGATTTGGTAGAAATATGATTCTGGACATGAAATTTTTCATTGGTAGCGTCAGAAAATAAAATATGTGAATCTTTTTTGGTCCTTCCAAATAACTTGAAAATATTAACATACATTCAAATGAAATGCAATAGAAAGGGAATAGATTTCTTAACATTTTTAAAACAGGCTAATTTTTTTTTAGATGACATAAAACTGTATTTTTTACTAAAAATGCGCCTCGCTTGTCTCGCTTGTCCCCGTCAGTTTAGTAAAGGACGGAGTTATTCACGGAGAGCATCCTCATTTCATTTGTTTCAGTTGTCAGGAATAGTGCTTTTCAAATGCCGAGGGCCCAAAGTCATCTAGGTATTAAATCCATGTATTTACAAATATATTTTTCATTAACATACTTTTTAAATTGAAGTCTTTTGTTTATTTGAAAACGAAATTCATAACAAAGCTCGTCCCTAGAGTAAACGTGAGAATACACGTGTCGACCATCTAAATAAAACCGACGCATTTACAACCTCGTGTTTTATTTATTCCATTAATCAGGTTTCCAAATGAAATACACATATTTTGGCGTAATACACAACATGTAGGTATCAAATTAAAATTTGGTGATTAATGCTGCGAATATCCATTTAAAAATTGCCATTTTTAAATGACTTCGGTGTAATAGACAAGAGATCAAATCATCTACAGAGTTTAGTACCTGAATAACGATATTCTAGAAAGAAAAAAAAATACATTTATTTCACACAAAATTACAGAGATTAATAAACTAAGAGCAAAAAGAAATATACATACAATACAATTAACTAAACGTCTAAAAGACTCCGCAATAATGTGCGATGTCGAAAAGGGTTTCATATTCTACATAATATTAGGTCTAGTTGGCTCTCAAGTTGAAAATCTGTCACCAAACTACCAATGTGTTCCAGGTATTGTGTACTTGATAATCAGTTGCCGTCTTGGCATTGTAACATGTTGACAATATCTCTGGTATTGCAAATGGCGATAGAAAACGGTTACTTACCATCAGGTGGTGACCGTCTGTCTGCTTGTTAACCTTCTGACATAAGAGAAGGCGATAATAGCTTAGTGGTAGTAAACTGGGTTTTAATCCTACAATGAGTTTGAGCTTTTGGTGAATGAGAACATCGTTAGGAAAACGTAGGACTACTGTGCAGTCAATATTCTGTGTTGGACCACAATCTTCCAAATTCAATAATTATGCACTCACAAAATTTCCTACCAACTACATCCTTTGGAATCGACCTTCGTTACCTGTCCACATTTCTAATTAAATTAAAACAACATGAGCCGGTGACCCAATGTGTAGCCTTTCCGAATCCTTTCCGTATTTTTGAGTACCTGTGATAATTTAAATTGTTTATTTATGAGAAATTGGTGCCGATTCTGTTGTTTACGAACTTAACTAATATTAGACAAGTCACCTCTCTTTCATTTTAACCTTATTGAAAAAAGATTGAACATTTTTAATCCTGTCAGTTTAATCCATACCGTCGTAATGTACGGGTAAATAGTCGTGACCAATAAAGATCGCGCTTAAATTCACGTTGAAATGTATGATCGAATTAAACTGACAGGACTAAAATATCTTGCATCCCTTTCTTATATTTAGAAAGAGATATAGTGAGATTAAATTTATTTAGTTCGTAAACAACAGAATCGGCATATTATATAAACAATTACTTTATCAATTAAAATGATAATATTTTATTGGCTATTGCCAGCGGTCTACCTGCGTTCTCAAATAGTGTGTATGTCTTTATAATATAAGTACAATTATTTACAAAAAAATATACAAAATACCTTCACTTTGACTTTGCCTATAAGTTTATCCTTAAAAAACTCCTGTATGTATACTTAACTAACTTTTGAACTTTTTAATTAACTTAACTTTATCATCATAAAGATTGAATTTCTGAAAAATCTTCCTTTATAGTAGTTCTAAGAAAGTTATTCGTGCGTTGCCAACCCTATAAAAATTCTAGACACTCTTGACCCCTTATCCATAAATGTTTTTTTCTATTCATTTTTTGTCTTTTTTTTAATAACTTACGTTTGGCCTTAGACTCGCTCCTAGACGAGCAATGTCGAAACCGAAGATGTTACACGGTTACCCAGAAAATGCCTATTAACTCTAGCCTTGAAAGTGTCAAAATTAAAGGTGTCTGGAGACACAGACGCGTAGACGCCGGAAGCGCATTCCACTCCTTTGCTGTTCGCATGATGAAAGTAGAAGTAAAGCGTTATGTCCGAATTTGCGGGATGACGATTACGTAATAGTGGAAATTATAGATACTATTTGAAACAGTAGGTACATTTCAAAGTAAATTGAACGTACTATCTCATACATCGTAGGTATATGTTGGATCACAAATCAAGTCAAACACCCACCCAAACATTTCCAAACCACTTGATAACTGTCCCCAAAATTAGATCAGGCCGTTTCGAGAGAGAATTAATTCGAACCCAAATCAAACTGGTCCTTTGTTTCACAAGTGAAGACTATAACAGTAGATTTTCGGGTAATGAGACATTTCTACTTAACAATAAATTACGTGAAGGTCTCTGTGTTATAATTGGGATGTAATGAAGTAATCATAGCTAAATTAGCAATAGACATACTGAATGTATACTCATATTTCTGAGAAGCTAATGTTTTCTCTGAATAAAAGTTATATTTTATTCAGAGAAAAATTTCAGGGTGTCATTATTCCAGGGTGATTAACTAGACAAGACAATAGACAAACCTTTGGCCTTTCAAGGCCAGAGTGAATAGGCATTTTATGGGTAAGCGTGTAACATCTTCGGCTTCAACATTGCTCGTTTTTAAATTAACATAGAATTAAAAAATCCACAGCAAACAAAAATTTTAAGTAACAAACATCTAAGTACTTTTAGGTACGCGAATGCTAAAACTTTCCACTTTATAATTTTTAGAAGCATAAATACCGAATCATAAAACACTTTTCTGTTTAATTTTATCTTAACTTGAGGTTAGTTTTATCTTTTCCTGATTGATTGATATGGCATTGCGTATAGTGCCCCAAGATCTGGAAGGTGGCGCTGATGGTAATTGAAATGACAGTAGCTTCAGTAAAATGCACTTTACGGTAGTAGTTCCATTTTCTGCCGCCTGACAGATAAGTTTTTTTTTACTATATATAGGCCTGTGTTTGACCACAATCTCACCGTGGTCAGTGATGATGTGGCCGATGATGGTAAGCACACAAAGCCTATAAAGGAACTGGCTCTCAAGTGCAGTTGTCGGAACACACTGGAAGATGCTAGGCGACAGATTTTCAACATGAGGGTAGCCAGCCAGGCAAGCACTACAAAGTACCCTACCATCGTGCTATGGTTTCCTCACGATGTTTTCCTTCACAGAAAGCTCAAGCTCATTATAGGATTCGAATCCACGACCTTCGTCTCGGCATCTGACGTCACTACCACTGAGCTATCATCGCAAGGTGGTGGAACTGTACTATTTGACCCCCTTCTAGAGAAACCATATTTATTAGAGCCAATCAGATAAATGTCAATGTAAGTACGATATATTAATACTTTTTGCGCAAATAAATAATAATAAAATGACTGGTCTGGTCATGCGTTTATTGCGGTATTTACCACGAATCGTATTTAATTATGGCCAGAATAAATCACGATGCACAGCTGTGTAATAAATACTATCAGATATCACCCTCCAATATCACTGTAATTTACCGTTATTCTCATTTTTATGGTTACGCAACTATATTTAGCAACAAAACAAAATTCATGTTATGATTATTATGGTTATTTTACTTGGAGACTTACATATTTTAAATTTAAGTAAAAAATATTGAAAAAAGATACAACATTTTTAATGCTGTCTTTGTCAATGCCGTCATTTACGGGTAAATTGTCGTGACGATCTTGTGAGGGTCGCGGGAAACCACTGGATGTGGGTAGCGCAAGACCGGCCATCGTGGAAGGCCCCTTTGTCCACTCCCCCCTTTGTCCAGTAGTGGACGTCTTTCGGCTGACATGA
The DNA here is from genome assembly GCA_963555595.1 of Tethea ocularis. Lineage (NCBI taxonomy): Eukaryota > Metazoa > Arthropoda > Insecta > Lepidoptera > Drepanidae > Tethea > Tethea ocularis. The sequence continues at coordinate 1,446,524 of OY741968.1, forward strand.
TGATGAGTCGTGACCAAGTTCACGTTGAAACAAGCAATCGGAATAATTTGACAGGATTTTTCTCCCTTTCCCTTTCTTATGTTTTTTGTTAGAAAGAGATACTTATAGCAAAGAATAAATAATATATAGGCTTATAGTAAGTTTAAATAAGTTTAGGTTAACAACGGACTAGTGATAAAAACAAGTATAATAACATGGCAGCTGTACAACATCTAGCTATAGAAAGTTATCTCGATCAAGAAAATGAATGTAGGTTGCGTGTTTATAAAAAGTTTGGTACTGAATTTAAAATCAAAGTACACAATTCTTGAACTAGGCCTGCAAGACATACGGGCATATTCGTTGCGCCGCACAAAGTGATTGAGGAGGTGAGGAGGATTGCGTGGACATGGGAAGTACCTATTCAAAACGCTAATGTATTTTTATATCGGAAAAAAAAAATATTAAAACAACAATAATAATACTCAAAACTTTGCTCCACACTGCCGGCGAGACTCTCTCTCCATTAGTGTGTCTCAAAAAACTTGCCTATTATTTTCTATTTATGAGCTCAATAAGCTTTTCGCTAAACTTCTGCGGTAGGACAAATGCCTCTTAGCGCTAAATACCCAAAACACTTTCAAACAAAAAAACTAAATTTACCATTTTCAGATTGTAATATTAATATCGATTAAGGATTGTTTTAGATTGAAACTTATTGCAACAAACTTACGTAATCCACTTACAGGAAATGGATGAAAACTGGAACTAAGTTAAAGCTAAATTCAATCCGACCCTAATCCTTTTCAGTCGAAAGCAGCACGTGGCTTGCTCACACGGACATTTGGTTTAGTTAGAAAGCCAGTGCTTTCAGTCAGTACTGAAGAATGAATAAGTGATTTTTTGTTTTACTAGCCTTAAATTTCTTTGTAATTTAAATTGTTGTATTAAATTGAATAGACTAGATTTATAAGGCGATGATAGCTTAGTGGTAGTGACGTCGAATGCCAAGACGAAGGTCACGGGCTCGAATCCTACAATGACCTTGAGCTTTCGGTGAAGGAAAACATCGTGAAAAATCCGTAGCACGGTGGTAGGGTACTTTGTAGTACTCGGCTGGCTGGCTACCACACTCAAGTTGAAAATCTATCGCCTAGCATCTTCCCGTGTGTTCCAAATGAAATGAAACAAAAATGACAGATTTATGAAATGGCATCCGGAATAAATTATGAGACTGCAAATGCGTCGATATTGACCCTTCAGCAGATCAGATACCAGAAATTATTGAAATCAAATCATTTTGAGATTCAAGCTTTAAATTAAGTTTATGTATATTTAAAACTGTAATTACATAAATTAAAAAAAAAAAGATCCACCAAAAAAAGAAGCCTTGCTGAGTTTCTTGCCGGAGTCTTCTCAGTTCAAGTGTATTCCGAACCGGTAGTAGAGTCTATTGTAAAACTGTAACTTTTGACATTCATAAGTGCCTTATTAGGGCCTAAACTGAATAAATGAGATTTGATTTTGATTCAAAGTGATTAAATTATTATTTTAGATTGTTAGGTATTTATGCAATCGAGTAGAAACACCAAATTTGTTACCAATAGACAATAAGTCGTGGAGATCAATTTAACTCGCTTTATCCATTCTATCACAATACTAGGTACCTACTTATATAATGCTAGGTAAATTACTACAGCTATTTCAAACAGAACTGAAAAATACTGCAAATTTACTAACTTCTTCAAAATTTCGCTCAAGCGTCCCTTGTCAATAAACCTTACCCAATTGAAGTCAGTGGCACAGCTCGTGGTAAACATTACATCAATATTTAATGTTTCAAAACTTGAAGGTGAATTTGAAACTTGTGACCATAAACCCATAACTATTCGAAAGCCCCGGTAATTTGGCATATTGGCAGGATTTTGAGAAAGTTAAATGAATGACTGTTCCAACATACAGGCTGTTTTAAAGTTAGTTATTTATCCATTGTAAAAGTTTAAAGGGGATACTCTCCGCGAATGACTTCGTCTCTTACTAAACTGACGGGGACAAGTGAGACAAGTGAGGAGCACTCTTAGTAAAATTACTTTTATATTTTATTCCAAGTAAAAACATTCCTCTTCTTCCTATTAGATCTCAGAATGTATGTTAATAGTTTCAAGTTATTTGAATGGAACAAATAAGAGAAAAAACAAAAGGGAAGTAGGTATTCAAGTTTAGTAAAACATGTTTTTTTTATAAATCTCTTGCAACAAAGAATACAGAGAAAACCTTCATGAATCATCATTTCTCATATGAATTATATCGTCGCCTTAAACAATAAATAATGGAAAAAAGTCCTATTTATTTACCGTTTATTTTTTTGGCACGACCGTGGGGTCCAGAGGTGCGTAAATTATTTAAAGGGTTATCGACGCGTCTGATTGAGTGCTCCTGAGACCAAAGAGCTGGCTTGTACCTACCTCGGCCAGAGAATAAGCCTGGCCATACAGCGAGGTACATACAACGTAGCTTATATTTTTGGCATATACATATTTATAGATTTATCAGTTAGGTACCTATCTAGCTATATTATAATTATCTGATTACAATAGTACTAACTATTTTAATCGAAAGGCATTTGGCAAAAACATGTCAGGTAGGTAACGATAAAACTCACTTGACACGATTAGAAATACTATTAGACCGTGAGACCGTCCATGTGTAAAGAAAGCCCCTGGATATTTATTTATTTAGGCCGCACCATAAGTAATTGTTCCGCTAATTCACTCAAATGATGCCCACCTGCAAGTTGTACCCACTCACACCCTGTACAACACCTAAACTGCTATAATTTGTAATAGCAATCCATCATCCTTGTAATGGCAAAGGTACCACGACCCTGTTAATGGAGGAATGAGGTACAGATGACAAGCTTCATAAATTATACTCCAAAATTAATACAACAAACAAAATACAAAGCTTTGGTAAGTGAATTAAAAAGTTTTCTTAAACTGTCCTTGCAGATTAGGGGAAATAATAATCTCTGTAAATTATGAAGCCATTTGGATACTTTTAAAGAATAAGCTCAAGTTTTAATAAGTTGGGTATGAGGCACAGAATACACTTTTTGCTAAATCTTTTAGGGTCTTACCATGCGTCCGTCAAACGGTAACCCAAGTTTTAATCAGAATAGAACATGTCGTAATAGAAGGTAACTCTTTTTGTTACCTTTTCACGACTTAATCGCTAAACTGATCACGATGAAATTTGGCACGCAGATGGCTTATGTCATGGAAAAGGACATAGGTTACTTTTTATCCCGGGAACAGGTAGTAACCTATCCTATATAACATAGACATTTCTTAGTCTATGTTATATAGACGTTTACTTAGATACTACTACAGTCCATATAGACGTTTGCACGCATTACCAAAAGAGCAATAGCAATCTTTTTATACCCTTCTCGAATGAATTAATTGAATATCTCAAAATAAATGCTCAAAACAAAGTTCAAAAATTTACATTCCAATTTGTAGTAACAAAAACATCATCATGTTTGGAAATGTATCTGTATTTATTATCGGTTTTTTATAGCCACGTCGACGGATTGATATTCAGGGCAGATCCCTGAGGTATTTTTGAAGTAAAGTACTTTTTCCCAGAGACAGAAATAAACTTTTTATGTGACAAATTGGAATTATATGTTTGAAGTGATATTAAATTGTTTTAGGATGTTTACTTCAATTTTAATCAATACAATTGAAACATGATGTTCTAAACTAGGTATAACATATAATTTTTGTAGAACTTTCATCTATCGAAAGGATTTGTCAACAAAACTGACTAAAAGACAGTAGGTAATTTGATAGAGTTCAAGTTTGTCTGTTACTAGCTTTCTGCCCCACGGTTTCACCCACAAGTTTTCCCTATTTTACCCCGTTAGGAGTTGAATATTTAAAAATCCTTTCTTAGCGTAATAATAGCTACCTGTATTCCAAATTTCAGCCCGCTACGTCCAGTAGTTTGAGCTGTGCGTTGATAGATCAGTCGGTCAGTCAGTCACGCTTTCCTTTTATATATTCAGATAAATAACTTGTTCATAAATACAATTTAATTAAATATAATAAACGAGAAAAGTAATTAAAGCAAAACCAAATTTGAAGCCTTTGAAGTAATCAAAAATAATAAATGCCCATCTTTAAAAGGTAGCGAACTTTCTAACTAAACTTTTCAACACCAATTTTCAATAAAAAATCGCCTAGAGGCTTTCCAATTAAGGTGAATGGGCCCCATTTTGCATTCTAATTTATTGCATAAATTTTATATAGGTATCTATCTATTGAATGAAATATGTTTATCATTAGTTACTGAGACGTATGCCAATTATAATCTATACTAATAATAAAACTGAAGAGTTTGTTTGTTTGAACGAGTTACTAGTCCGATTTGAAAAATATTTCACTAATAGGAAGCTACATTATTCTCGAAGGTTATAGGCTACTTTTTATCCTGGAAATGCGAGTGAAACCGCGGGGAACAACTAGTCTATTTATAAATTTATTTATTTCGATATCTTTACATAGGTTCCTTATCAATAAATAATGGTAATTTTGTCAGAAAAGAACCAATGTACAGTTCTATAATATTTTAAAAGCAAAATGGATATATAGATAAATCTATAGTCATAACCCTGAGCTAATAACAAAAGTATGACTCTTAAGCTTGGAATTGACTCAAAAAAAATAAACTAAAAAATCTAAATGCGGACCATAGACCTTAAGTAATTCTTCGAATATTTATATTGTGAACTAATTTACGTCTCAAATCAATCAAAGTTTTTGGAGAGAATTTTGCGATTGACTTGGATGAACAGTTTTGTACTTGTTAGGAAATTGTTTTGAATACCTAGTCAATATTTAAGCTTTTTATACCTACCTACCTGGCGCTAAAGTATTTTGTTTTGTAAAATATTATAGTGCTCAAAGGTTTATACAGGTTGGAATTTGGGTCTCCTTTTAGTTATCATTTTAGAGATTATTTTAGTAAAATTTGCTATCTCCAGTATTAAGAGTAATTACCCACCAGATGCGTGGTTTTGCATTCAAAATATTAAAAAACTAAATTGTTTCCTTTCTGACAAATCCGTTATTTATTGTAAGGATTTAAATAGTTTAAAAAGCATAATAATCATACTTATATTATAAATGCAAAAGTTTGTGAATATGGATGAATTTTTGTTACTCTTTCACGTAAAAACGACTAAACAGATTTGGATGAAACTTTGTATCCCGGGAAAACATAGGATACCTCGGGAACGCGGGTAAAACCGCGAGGCGGAAGCTAGTTAATACATATGTATTATGTATTAACTATTTATTTTATTAACATTAGACTAATGTCTCAGGCGCTAATCACAAAATTTATTTTAAACATCCGTTAATAGTTTAAAATGTGGTAGCCCTGCGAATATTTGAGCATCGTTTCTCGGAAAACGACCTATTGTACTTTGATTCAGAATTGATTCTAGGGCTAGCACTACCTAGCTAAACTAACCGAGGTAATATAAAATACCTTTTATATTAGAATAGCTGTTCCCCGCGGTTTCCCTCGGATAACAATTTGCCTATAACGTTCGGGGATAATTTAGCTTCCTATTAGTGAAATAATATTATTGCTAACCAACTTTTTCCTTTTTAGAGTTCTGTACCCAAATAGTACCAATCGACTATTACTAACCCTTCGCTGTCCATTCGTCCATACGTCCATCTGTCAACGGGCTGTAACTCTTGAACTGTTTAATGCATTATTTTTAACAGAATATGTATTATTGTTGCCACTTTAAGGGTAAACCTTTTATCACGTTTAACTTACGACCTATAACTGAGCTGCAATTTGCAAAAAACGTGATAGAATTTGAATTTCGCGTTCCAACTGAAGCCTCCACCTTAAACTAAAAACGAATAATAAAATAAATTTAAAAATTAAAGTTTCAGTAGCTTAAAAATAAAATAATGTAGGTACGATGGAATAAATCCTTCGTGACGAGTCAGAATCGCACTTGGTTGTTTTTTTAAGTCAATGAATTTATATGAATGCATTCGTATTTGTCAGCATTACACAAACGATATCTGCTGCTGTAAATTTTACGCTTCAAAAGACAGTTTTTTTTTTTAATGTTTCAGTATTTATAACCATTTTCCTCATCCTACTTTGGTATATCATAAATGCGAAAGTTTGTGAGTGAGTCTCTTTGTTACCTACTTCTTCACGCTCAAACGGCTAGACCAATTTTGAAAAAAAATTGTATAGAGGTAGCTGACACCCTGGATTAACACATAAGCTACTTTTCAACCATTGGGAGCAGGGGTTAAACCGCGGGTTGGAAGCTAGTGTTGTATATGTCACCGGAAATGTATGAAATATAGGAATTGTATACAATTCCTGTGTATTTGCCCTAGGAAATTATAATTCAATAATGATACTTGGAAATATATAGAAACTATTGAAAAAAATAGGTTGGGGTTTTTTTTTCTTTATTTTGCATAGAATAGCAAGTATTCGCACAAAAGTACCTTTCACTTACAACCCCCCAAATACCGCTATCCTTACAAATATCCCGAATGTAATACTCCGATAGATATTTAGGAAATGTATGGATTTCCTAGGAAATGTATACAATGACGGACTAGATACTTTTCCGTTAACATATATATTTTTAAACGACTACATTAAATTAAAAGCGTAATTAATTTTGCTTAGGATGTACAAATATCCTACTAAAATTATATAAATATATATAAAATGTGAAAGTGAAAATGTTTGGTTACTCTTTTACGCAAACAGCATAGTACTCTAATCTTTACATAGTATAAAGTGAACTCGCTTCCGCTGTCTGTTCGCTTAGATCTTTTAAACTACTCAACGGATCTGAATGCAGTTTTCAGGAATAAATAGTGATTCAAGAGGAAGGTTTATATGTATAATACAACATGCATATTATAGTACAGAAAAGCCGAGAAATTCAGAAATTTGTACACCCGGGTTGTTAGTTTTGTATAACACCTATAATTTGTAAACTGCAAGATTTACGCGTCATACCCACTCTATTTAGATTTGTCAAAATAATGAGTGACCCGTAGTTTCACATGCATATTGCCTCGCTATACACAAACTGACCAACAATTTCGGTCCGTGCACTACAAGGTATATTGATTCAAAGTTCAACGACTGAAATCCTATTTAACTAGTACAACGCTGCATCCAAATAGGAGTTTTAGTAAGTTATATCCTATACTATAGAATAGGATTCTATCCAAGCTGAAATTTGGAATGATACAAGTGGTACTTTTTTGCGGGAACTTGCGAAGTGACGTTGCGTTTTCGTTTTATTTTCATAAAATCTTGTATTTTGAGTTTTATTGAATATTATTGGCAGTATTTTGTCCAATAAAGATCAATACAAGTGCACCAGTGAAGTGAAATTAAATGATTACGTTGCGTCTCAAAAAGTCCGTGAAAAGTTTTAGTAGAACGACTACCATTGTACTAAAACCTAACTAAACTGACTGACTATGACTTGGAGATGATTTAACATGACTTGAACTTTGAAACTTGACGATTGACGAGAATGTAATATATGAAGAATATAAAAATATTAATCTTCCATTTCGAGAGCGAATTTAAACTGTATTGTTGCCTTAATAAAAAATCTAATTCAATGTCCGTTAGCGACTTTTGTTTTGAACCCCAAGTCCTTGAATAAGTTATTGCACTTGTTTAATTCATCTTCAAAGTCCAAACCAGAGCTGGAGCCAAACAATTAATTATTTTGTAAAGGGCTATTTGAATAAAATCAATTTGAATATTAATATTGTTGAAGCGTCTACCGGTGTGTTTTGGACATTGGCAAACAAAGACTATTAAATGAAAATACTATTAAGGCCCTGACATGTCGTACAAAAAATGTATTTACTATTCATTAAAAATAAATCCGTCAATCTATGTGGTCTAGAATTTAAAATCTTGTGATATATTTTTAATATCAAATTAAATAGAAATACTGGCTTTCAAAGTGAATCAAGCGGTATCTTTAACAGTTTTCTTTTATCTATCTAATATATCCAAATATGTTTTGAATTCCGTCAAAGCTGTAGAAAGGTTTTGAGAATGTCATACATATATATTTTTTAATTGAAAATAAGTATTTATATTGTAGATAAATGATGGTTTAAAAATCCCCTTTTTAATAGACTTCTGAGGTAACAGCATCTTAAAGATACTAGCTTCCGCCCGCGGTTTTACCCGCGATCCCGAGGGATATAATATAACCTATATGTTAATTCAGGGTGTCCACTACCTCCATACTAAATGTCATCAAAATTGGTCCAGCCGATTGAGCGTGAAGAAGTAACAAACAACTTTCGCATTTATAATGTTAGTAGGATTGGTAGGATTGGTAGGATTTGCAAGCCCTAGTTCTGGCAACATCTATCTAACTTTGATTGGAAATGCAGCAGAGTAATTGTTTTAACTTAATGAGGCAATTCCGAACTGAAGTTCGATCGCTATGCATGTCACGGAACTTATCACTTAGGCTTTGTAATTGTTTGGCATCTTGGAATTTATGCCATATTGCAGGGTAATTTGCATTGTTAGTAAGTGGCTTGCCTTAGGTAGAGAGACTATTGATTATTTTGCATACAATTTATAACGTGGTTAACCGGATATCTACTACACTGAGGTATATTAGTACGTATAGAGAAGCTATTCAAATCAAAGGTCATGCTCCATTTTTCATCAGTCATAATTAATTGTCTAACCAGACAGTTTAAGCACGTAGCGTTAGAACGCCTTTAAGATGTAGTTTTTTCGCGACCAAAAGGTCGAAAGTGCCGTGATTTTCGTGGCACTTACGCGATTCGTAGTTAAGCAACTAAGTGGAGTGCGGCCGGATGGCTGCATTTGAACGGAACATACTTAGTGACAATGTGTGGCGTCGTCTCTATAAGTAGTAATATACCTCAGTGATATACTATAATTTTATAAAATTAATTATTTACAATATATTAAATTATAATATCTTCAATTTCACTACAAATATAAAATTTGAATGTAAGTATGCATGTTCATGTTGTTTCAGCAAATATGATTTTAATGAAACTTATTGTTAGTAAAACCGCGTGCTAGAAACTAATTTAATTTAAATCAACATTATTAAATTTATTTACATAACAGAACTCACGAACTTTCGCATTATTCAAACTAAAATATTTAACATTATAGTTTATAAGATTATAGAAAATATTGATTAATTTATCTCAAATTAAACATTACATAGCTTTCCTTGTAAATATTGGTAAATTTTATGTATGTTAAGTATTGAGTTATGTGTTATATTTGAAAGAAATAAAGAAAAATATTTTATTTTTTGCGCGCCATCCGACACAACTAGCCTAAAAGAAAAACAAAAAATAAAAATACAGTATTTCAAAAGTTATATAAAATAAAAAAGAATGTAAGAAAAAAATAATTAAAGGCTTACTTTACTACAGGATAAAACAATGTGACTTGACACTGGCAGAAAAGGCACACAAATTTGCACACCGAAGTTCGGAATAAAACCATCACATTTTTTTTTACTATGTACCAATAGGCCTGTGTTTGACCACCATCTCACCGTGATCAGTAATGATTTAGTCGATGGTGGTAAGCACTAAAAGCTTAAAAGAGAACTGGCTTTTAAGTACCTACCCATCGGAACACATCGGTAGCCAGCCAGGTATGTAAACCTTATGCAAATAAACATTTCATTTTGTTTCCGCTTTATCGTATTTTGACCTTTATTCTAGTCACAAAATTACAAATTACAAAAACTAAATTTTCCTTCAACAACACTATACGATAGTTGAGTTGTAAGGTAACATCATGTGAGAATTTAAAATGCGGTCACGTCCACAATCGGCCTACATTTGAGGCCTCCTTGAATATACGGACGCGAACCCGTCAAGGGGAGTTTTGCCGAGAAATAACACTGCGTCCCGAATTATACGTGGAGCATATAGCTGAATCTGGAGATTTTTTCCAAGAGTTACGTTAGGAGTATATACTTGAAATGTCATTGCAGGTTATTTTTGTTTCGTGCCCTTTTGTCTTGGGATTTGATACGATGGCTGTTCTGAAATAGTTTGTTGGCGTAGCTGGTTCAATTTACATCCAGGGCAAACTTTTATGTGCATGAACATGTCTGTTAATTACACTCAGTCTCCTGAGTCTCAGTGTATTTATCTAATATGAGACCTATATACCTATATAATAACTACGAAAGGACTAGATATAATAGTAAGTATATTAGTTACCTATTTGATTTTCATACTTTGCATTAATTTAGGATCTTATAATGAGGAATTTAGGAATTTAAAATGAGATAAATGTCCCAGAATATTTTTAAGTCCCAGGATATTATTTTAACCATTTTTTTAATTAGGTACTCAGTTTTTTACAACTTTATCATTGTTTGTATCACAAAACTTTTATAATGCAGGAAATATAATATACATACGTATTTTTAAAAAAATATGTTCATCTTACAAAAAAAAACAAGTTTTCTACAAATTTAATAACACAAACAAATGTAATCATAATAAAATTATTATTACTTAACTACCGATGTGTAAATACACATCGGTAGTTAAAAAAACCATAAAAGAATAAGCCCCATTGAAACTTTGTATTGAAACAGCAGGTACCTACAATAACGCTCATGATAGGTCCCAGCATGGGTCGGAAGCTATTAAAACTTTGAATGAAAACACCGGCGCTTTCTCGATCCTAATCAAGTGAATACTGGAAAATATAAACGAAGCAACATATTCGTAACCAAAAACAAAGCTTTTACTTCACTTTAAGAGCTATCGGTTTGATAGTTGAACTTAAAAACCATAAATTCCAGACTGATTCGTATTATTTTATTAAATAAATTGGTGTAGACGATTTTTACAGTGGAGAGAGGTTGAGAGCAAGCAGCAAGGGTTTTGAAGGAAGGACAGTTGATGGGGCAGATGAGTTTTAGACAATATCTTGGCAAGTGTTGTGTGGGACATTCTCCAACCCATGATAAAATTTGGATCACAACCAGATGTCCATGGCTAGGAGCTAGCAGAAGTGGCGATTGGTACAGTACAAACCAATGTCTAGCAGTGGATTAGGAAAGACTGAATAACGATGAAATATACAAGTAGCCGGACTGGGCCGGATTTGGATGGCTAGTAGCTAGAAAAAATGGTTATTGATAGAAATTGATGTCTAGCACTGTCTTGGAAAGACTAAATTATGATGATCATACAAGTAGCCCAACAGGGCTGGATGTGCATGGTTAGGAGCTAGAAGAAGTAGTGATTGGTACAAAGCGTCTAGCAGTAAACTATAAAAGACTTTGTGATGATGATACAAAGAAAACTGTACTATTCCGCCGTCACTATATTAAAACACGTTCTACATAATCCATATCTTTCTCCTTAGGAGAACCTATTAACAATCTAACAAATTATCCTAATAACGACAATGCTCTCAGACTATATTTAATTAAAACAAATATGACTCAAATGGGTCAAGTCTCAATAGATATTACTCGAGAGTCTGCTGTCGCAAGCAGATAGGTCAAGGAGGGAATTAACGATGTATACCACGTCTTAATAATTATTGTAATATTGAAGATGGAGGCAGGCACTTTGCAATAGGGATGATGTCTAAAAAAATCTAACTAGTCCGAAAGTTAGATTACCAAAAAATATTGGAATTGGATTTTTTTTTAATGTCAGAAGGTTGACAAGCAGGCGGTCCATCTGATGGTAAATTGTTACCGTCGCCTATCGCCATTTGCAATACCAGAGGTATTGCCAATGTGTTGCCGTCCTGTTACAATGCCACGAAGGCAACTGGCTCTCAAGTGCAATTGCCGGAACACACCGGCATTTGCTTGAGGGTGGTAACAGCTAGGCGGGTACCTACTACAAAGTACCCTGCCACCATGCTATGGCTTCGTCACGATTTTCCTTCGCCGAAAGCTCAAGCTCATTGTAGGATTTGAGCCCATGTCCTTCGTCGCGGCATCCGACGTAACTACCACTGAGCTATCATCGCCTTAAAATAATTTTACAGAATCTAAAATCAACTAGTGGTTCTCTTACTCGTATGTCAAATCTGGTCAAGTTTACCTTTAGCAGTCAGCTAAACTTTATCTCAAACGTGGTAGAATTTTTCGACAGTAAAGTTGGCGCACTAGTCTAAATAGAGATTTAAATTTACAACACCACAGTACCTATTTGTATCTGAATCTAAAGAAAACTGATTACTCCCTGTAATACCTGCAATAATAAATTCTCAACTTCTTTTATTTCGACATTAGTTTTACGACAAAGTATCTTCAGGGCTTAGAATGTTTTATTTATATATAGGAAAGTTTATAAGATTTCGGCAGTTGATCCTATTCGAGACTTTTGTTTCACTTAGGCTCTGTACAGACGAAGTTTTTGTCTACCACTGATAACTTTTCAGTTGCTAGTAAATTCTTGACCAAAAATCTGCATGTTTATAATGAGAAACGAATTTGGTCCATTTGCAAGTTTTTTTAATGTTTATTACTCAATATTTTAAGTGAATGAATTTAGCTGGTATTTGGCATGTGCTTAAGACTGTTCTTAGGGCCAATTTCACGAACAATGTTTAGCATTAATCCATAGAATACCTAATTATGGTATGTGACTGAATTCGAAGAGAGAATTGTATGATATTTACCTTGTAGATTTGTACTATACGAAGTTGGTGAAATTAGGCCTTATACATTGGAATTTAAAAAAAATATCATGTCGGTAATCTATCTCGGATTAAAACCTTAATTTCAATTAAAGAAAAAAAATCTTTCATTTGTATATAGTAAAATATCGAGTTCTTTTTCATACCCTCACATGATTCTAACGGCTGTCGTCACGTTCTTTTTATAACCTCCTTAAAAAAGAGGAGGTTCTCAATTTGGCAGTAGGTATGTTTTTTTTATGTTTTGTCTTAAGTTTGTTCAGGCATAACTTTTTTGCTTATGGACCGATTTTAATAATTCTTTTTGCGTTGGGTTCTGTACAGCTCCAAAGTGGTCCCATTAATTTTATTGTCTTTGAAGGAAGTTTTACTCTTTTTGTTAAAGTTGATTATTTATCTCAATAGGTTGACAAACAGGCAGACGGTCCACGTTCATTGTGTATATTGCCTAATGCACACATTCGCCACGTATGTCTTTATTAAAGTGACAATTCGAATCCTGAGGTCAAATCGAAGGCATTTGGGTTTCCATTACTCCGACAATAAGCAATAAGGATAATCCTGGAATAAAGATGTCACTCAGGCAACCATTTGTTTCAACTTACCTTGGTTACCACCTCAAAGTCGTCGCTGGATTTGAATTTGATATAAATTTGCTTTTACTGAACTAAATTATTTACAAGGTTACTGTTTAATGAGTAAATTTTTAGGAGTTATTATTCTCATCATTATGAGTCCATTCTCTAGTGTGAATGTGAGATTGTTATTTTATTTGCTCTTAAAACTTAACGCATCAACGATTATATTAGTAGTGATAAAATAAAGTACGTAAGCAACCTATCGAAAGCTAAAAACATGGACTACTAGTCAAATACAATATTGTATTGTAAAATGAAAATCTATCTCGATCACTTAAAGTTCATTTTAACGTATTATAATATAATAGGATATTACAAATATTTTCATAAACTTGGAAATTCCGTCGAAGAGCCATCGCAGTATTGTGATCATAATGCTCTAATTAATTAAAATTAATCCCATTAATTTTATTGTCTTTGAAGGAAGTTTTACTCTTTTTGTTAAAGTTGATTATTTATCTCAATAGGTTGACAAACAGGCAGACGGTCCACGTTCATTGTGTATATTGCCTAATGCACACATTCGCCACGTATGTCTTTATTAAAGTGACAATTCGAATCCTGAGGTCAAATCGAAGGCATTTGGGTTTCCATTACTCCGACAATAAGCAATAAGGATAATCCTGGAATAAAGATGTCACTCAGGCAACCATTTGTTTCAACTTACCTTGGTTACTACCTCAAAGTCGTCGCTGGATTTGAATTTGATATAAATTTGCTTTTACTGAACTAAATTATTTACAAGGTTTAATGAGTAAATTTTTAGGAGTTATTATTCTCATCATTATGGACTGTAGTGTGAATGTGAGATTGTTATTTTATTTGCTCTTAAAACTTAACGCATCAACGATTATATTAGTAGTGATAAAATATAGTACGTAAGCAACCTATGGTAAAGCTAAAAACATGGACTACTAGTCAAATACAATATTGTATTGTAAAATGAAAATCTACCTCGATCACTTAAAGTGCATTTTAATGTATTATAATATAATGGTTGGAGAGCGCACTGTAGTAAACCCTACCTCATAAGGTAACAACATGGGACTAGTTTCTGGTGGTGTATAGTAAAAAAATACTCTTAAAAAAACAGGGTTGCGTGGGCGCAACCTGGAGGGTTTTGAGGAATGGGCAGTTAAGAGGTCCCTTTTTTTGGTGTATTTTACCTCATCGAGTAACAACATGAGACCTAGCCCATTCGATAGAAGTCATCGAAAAACGTATAAAAAAAGTTGGTTGCCTCATCCTATCCTGGCACTTTCTGAAATCGGCCAGATTTTAGGGTGCTGAAAAATGACCGATTTAACCTCATCGAGTAACAAGATGCCACTAATGCCATTCGATAGCTTAGATAAGTCCGATGATAAAAATATAAGGTTGCGTGACCTCAGCCTGGAGGATTTCCTAGTCGGCCAGGTTTTATGTCGGATTTACGAAGGCAAAATTTAAGAAAAAAGTCTATAAAACAATGAATTTGACATAATTTCAATGGTTTAACTGTATGAGATGGCTATGATACATATTAGAGTTCATACAAAATCGGTCAAGTGTGTGTCGGACCACGCATCCCATAAAATTTCATATTTTACAGATTTTTTAATGCTTTAAAATGAGCGACCCTACCTCTTCGAATTACAAGATGTCTATAATGCCATCCGATAGCTTAGATAACTCCGATTATAAAAATATAACCTTGTCTGCCCTCACCCTGAAGGATTTCCTAGTCGGCCAGGTTTTATGTCGGATTTACTAAGGCTAAATATATGGAAGAAATGGAATTAATTTCACATTATTTGAATGGTTTAACTTAATGACGATTGTTTTGATACTTATTTGAGTTTATAAAAATGCTGTCAAGTGTGTGTCGGACCACGCATCCCATAAAATTTCATATTTTACAGATTTTTGAATGCTTTAAAACGAGCGACCCTACCTCTTCGAGTTCCAAGATGTCAATAATGCTATCCGATAGCTTAGATAACCCTGATTATAAAAATATAACGTTGTCTGCCCTCACCCTGAAGGATTTCCTAGTCGGCCAGGTTTTATGTCAGATTTACTAAGGCAAAATATGAAGAAATGCAATTAATTTCACATTATTTCAAAACAATTCGACAAAGTCACGATTATTAATGTAAAACACCCTTACGTGAAATATGACAACGTCGCATTTTCTTAGCTTTAAATATGAATGAATTACTCGTATTTATCAATGAAACTTAGATACCTAGACACATCGAGGGTCTAAGTTTTGCGAAGTTTGGCGACCTCGCAAAAGTAATGATTCGTCATCTTTGACCTAATTTTATTATGATTGATGATATCTCCGAAACTATGCATTTTTGGACCACCTATTATTGGAGTTTTAGTATTATTTTTACCTACAGAATAATTATATATAACCATAGAGTTATGGGATATCAAAAACAACACGTTGTATACATTTAAACTATTTTTCATCCAACCTGAGATGAACTTGCACATATGTAATCAAGTTAAATTAAGCTGTATTATTATTAAAATTATATACTTATAGTTTGTGATAATTCAATCAACTATTGTGATGAAGTCGAAGTAGAATAATCGTACTATTTTCAGTTTCATCAATAGCCATATCCAAATTAAATGATTGATGATTATTTTTCATGTTTATTCTGAAAATAACTAAATACAACTGTAAATATTATTAAATTTACAACGTTTAAATCTAGATGATAGTATTCTGGCTGAAAATAAACTTTTTCATTATCCGTCACATTCAATAACTATTCTTCCAAAATCTTCGAAATATTGTAGATTATAGAGTTCTCGACCAAGCATAGCATAGATCTTATTCGGTAAATTAACTGTGATATTTTTATCACAGTTAATTTACCAAATATAGTTTAAATTAAAGTCCCTAAATTTACAAATTTGTCCGGTGAGGTTGAAACAGCCATCAGAGGCTATCTATAATATATAACTTTAGTACTTTCCAAAAAAAAATGGCTTACAAACGTTTATATCTACATATCTTCTGACTAACTGATTTATTAACGGAAAGCTTAAACCACTGGGGCTATAAACTTGCGGCTTTTTATTCGTAAAAAAGTTACCAAACGTTGATTAGTTAAAATTCCGTAGTCTTTATCTTTGTAGGATATTTTGGATATTTATCTGACAAGTGACGTATGGTGATGGAAAGAGTGAGATGGAGGACACTATAACACTGATTTAGTTAAACAGCGTTTATGAATAAGAGGGCTAAAGTTTATCTCCCCATTCACTATGAACTTGAAGTTTGGTGATATTTTTTTTATACCTAATGTCACCACAGTATGATATTTTTGTTCCAGAGAGAGATTCGCTTATTTTCTTAAATAACTTAAAAACTATTCGTCTTAAAATTGTAAAGAAATATTATAATTGAGATCCTCATAACGAGCCCTTTTATTTGATATAGCTGTTTCGCGCGGTTTCACTCGCATTCCCGGGGTAAAAAGTAGCCTATAACCTTCAGGAATACTGTAGCTTCCTATTAGTGAAAGAATTTTTCAAATCGGTCCTGTAGTTTCGGAACCTATTCACTGCAAACAAACAATCAAAAAATATTAGTATAGAAGTATAAATGTCACAGAAAATAGTTTGCAAAACTTTTGTCTCACTTCTCCTGTAGGAACAATACAAGCAAGCTGTCTGAAAATAACCAAAACCCACAATAAGACATATAAATAAACGCATTTAGGCCTACATCCACTAAACCATCCGGATTGGATGACGTTAAGTTAGTCATTATTGCAGTTTAAATAATTTTGTCCCCTCCCCATACATAGAGATAAGTCGCGGTCATCGCGGTAAATACCAAACATTTTTCTGAATTTTTCTGTTACCTGTGCTGCAAGTTATGCTTCTTACCAAATTTCAAAATTCTATGTCAACGGTAAGTAGCCGTTAGAATTTGATTCCTTTGCAAGTAGTTGCAAAATATGCGGTTTAAATGGTTGTACCTTTGCGTTTTTCGTTGACTTATACATTAGTATTTTTCACAGCTTAATGGCAATTACACCTAAGTATTTGATATGCATTTCAACTTGATACCTCTACACGTTCATGAAGAAAAGGTTATAATTATTTAAAAAAAAAATTATGTGATGTAACTAAAAATTTAAGGTTTTCGATTTTTTTCCTTTTTGTGCTATAAAACGTTGCTTCATGCCAAATTTCAAGACTCTAGGTCGACTGAAAGTATCCTTCAGGTTTTAATTCCCTTGCGAGTAGTTGCGAGTTTCAAAATATGCGGCTTAAATTGCTGTTTCTTTTGATTGCGTTGACATAGAAGTTTTATTTTATTACAGCTTAAAGGTATAACAGACCTGAGTATTTGATATGAATTTAAAATTAATACCTCTACATGAGGAAAGGGGTAGTAAGTTTAATATTATTCAAAATATTTTTATTATGTAACAAAAAAATTATGCTTTTCGCAATTTTTCCTTTATCTGTGCTATAAGACGTTGCTTCGTACCAAATTTCATGATTCTGAGTTCACGGGAAGTAACCTGTAAGTTTTAATTCCCTTGCGAGTGTCGAAAATTTGCAACACTATATAGAATAACGTGTGTCTACTAGTTTTAAGCAAGCTGTTCATTAGTACATAATATACTGGATGAGAAACGTTAATATACATGCACGCTGCATTTTACATATGATTTAGCTCAACTATATAAGGAAATAATAATTTTATATAATACTAGCTATTCCCCGCGGCTTCACTCGCGTTCCCGGAAAATAGCCTATAATCTTCGGGGATAATGTAGCTGCCTATTAGTGAAATCAATTTTCTAAACAGTAACTCCGGAGATTGTTGCTTTCAAAAAAACAAACTCATCAGCTTTATTATTAACTAGCTGTTCCCTGCGGTCACTCGCGATCCCGGGATAAAAAGTAGCCTATAACCTTCGGGGATAATGTAGCTTCCTATGAAATAATTTTTCGAATCGGACCAGTACCAGCACGTTCCAATAAACAAACTCTTCAGATTTATTATTAGTATAGATTCAACGTTAGTAAAGTTTTAGTAGAAGATTGATCATTATAGAAATATTTCTAGGGATATCTCTAGCAATCGTTTTTTAAATTGCTTAAAAAATATTAGGATCCCTGTTTAAAAAAATAAGTTAAATCATATTTACGTTTTACGTATGTTTTAAATCATGTAGCGATCAATGCATAAATTAACCGTAATATATGGCATAGCATGGACAAATGACGACTACAAACAGGTAAAGATTTATAATAATAATAAGGTTTGCATTAGACTTCTGAAACAAGTTCCCCTCTATGGAATTCTTGATTAAAACTATAATGTGTAAATTAGGTTTGGGTAAAAAATATTGATACAAGAACTCAAATAGTATCAAAACAATCGTCAATAAGTTAAACCATTCAAATAATGTGAAATTAATTCCATTTCTTCCATATATTTTGCCTTAGTAAATCTGACATAAAACCTGGCCGACTAGGAAATCCTTCAGGGTGAGGGCAGACAAGGTTATATTTTTATAATCGGGGTTATCTAAGCTATCGGATGGCATTATAGACATCTTGTAATTCGAAGAGGTAGGGTCGCTCATTTTAAAGCATTAAAATATCTGTAAAATATGAAATTTTATGGGATGAGTGGTCCGACACACACTTGACCGATTTTGTATGAACTCTAATTTGTATCATAGCCATCTCATACAGTTAAACCATTGAAATTATGTCAAATTCATTGTTTTATAGACGATTTTCTTAAATTTTGCCTTCGTAAATCCGACATAAAACCTGGCCGACTAGGAAATCCTCCAGGCTGACGTCACGCAACCTTACATTTTTATCATCGGGCTTATCTAAGCTATCGAATGGCATTAGTGGCATCTTGTTACTCGATGAGGTTAAATCGGTCATTTTTCAGCACCCTAAAATCTGGCCGATTTCAGAAAGTGCCAGGATAGGATGAGGCAACCAACTTTTTTTATACGTTTTTCGATGACTTATATCGAATGGGCTAGGTCTCATGTTGTTACTCGATGAGGTAAAATGCACCAAAAAAAGGGACCTCTTAACTGCCCATTCCTCAAAAGCCTCCAGGTTGCGCCCACGCAACCCTGTTTTTTTAAGAGTATTTTTTTACTATACACCACCAGAAACTAGTCCCATGTTGTTACCTTATGAGGTAGGGTTTACTACAGTGCGCTCTCCAACCATAATAGGATATACCTATTACAAATATTTTCATAAACTTGGAAATTCCATCGAAGAGCCTTCGCAGTATTGTGATCATAATGCTCTATTATAAAACCTCAGGCATTATTACATAAATTGTAAACTGAGTTGTTTTTTTTCTGACGTTACTAATGAAAACATCCGATTTAAAAAACAAACTAAGTATTCCTCGTCACATATTCTCTAGTTTAACATTATATTTTTTTATAAATCTCTTGCAACAACGAAAGCCGAGAATAACTTAATCTAGAATCATAATTTCCCGCCTTAATCGATTGACTTACTACACTTTCCTTAATCGATCGACTTGCGTGGCTAAAACTCCACTACAGCAACAAATTAACAACTTAAATGGTTAAACTTCAAGAACCAATTTTCTACAGCACGTAAATCAAGATTTTAATCGCTCAAAATATCACGTTTACTTACCACAATATTAAAATGAGGTTAATTTGAGTAGAGCAACATATTGCAAAGTAATTAAGATTTTATGGCTTGTTATAATGAGGCTCATATTGCATTGAAAAACTTATTAAAGAAGTAGTTTGTTCCGGGTTGAAACTTACCCGGTAAGGTAATATTTATTCAAAGAAATGGCTAATTAGACTGACTGAACTACATAAAAGTTTTATTTTTTATTTTTTCTGTTATGGAAACCAACAGCATATTATTAATAATGATAACAAGCTTAAAATAAACATAAAGCAATTATAGGTTTTCTTAGATTAACTTAGGAATATTAGGAGTAGGTATGTTAGTTTTTTTTTAATTATTCATAATTAAAAAAAAAATAGTGAAAAACAACACTAAAACTACACATTCCATATAAATTTCAACAAAATAGTTTGGCATTAAAATTCGCTCCAAGGTACTTATGTAAGTCTAACGGTCTAAGTACTTATTAGATTACTCGAGTATTAAATCTGCTATTTTGCCCCATCACCACGCCTTAGAGTGCAAGTAAAGCCTTCAACGTTCCTATAAGAACATAATTAAATAAGTTTTCAAAATGCCATCGAAATGTTTTTAGAAAGACAGAAAATAAATTTAAGATTAGATGGAAGACAAATATTTAGTAACTAATTCCGCTGGATATATCTTTCTCTGTCAAGTCCAAAACAAGGGAACTAAACAGGAAATCGACACGTGTTTCGCTTCTTCACGAAGCATCATCAAGACGTAGTAGACCCACTGTCGACTACTTGACGAACAAACACACGAACACAAAACTTGTATGAAAGTGAACAAGCACACACACAAAACATAAATGTAATGCCACAAACAAGAGTACAGATTATGTTTACCCGATGTAACAAAGGTTATACAAGCAGGTTAAATCCTAGGTAATGTTAACAGAGAGATGCAAGCACGGTTTGTAAACACAGGTATTTAACCTGCACTGTTTTACTTGCGACAGACAGTTCTAAACAAGTTAAGCACACTAATTTTACGTCATTTACCTAGAATCATTTACCGTCTTGCTCCATTTAATTACTAAACTATGTACATTTATGGTTGAAAATCGAATACAACAAACATACGAGTATCATAAGGTAGATGGTCCGCATTTTGAATTTTTGATGAACGTTTTTGTATTTATGAACTCCAATAATGGGTTAGTAATGTCATTGGTAGTAGCAGCGTGATTTGCAGTAGCGCGTGATTGGCAATGACGGCGTGATTGGCAGTAGCAGCGTGATTGGCATAAGTGGCATGATTGGCAGTAGCACCATGATTAGTATTAGTAGCGTGATTGACAATAGGTTACCCAAACTGCAATTTGTCAGTTATAGTCAATAAACAAATGTATTTTTATTAAAATCCCATATTTTTTAAAACTTTAGGAAATAAAATAATTTACTTTAAAAAAAAGTAAGACAGTAAAATCAATATGGAGCTGTACTGAACCCAACTCAAAAATAATAAAATTAAAAACATTTTTCTGACTATTGTTTGCTTATTATTTCCGAAGTGTTCGGTATTTACATAAAAAAATAAAGTATTGTATGATACAAGGTAAATATCTAGTAATATTTCCAGGTTGTTTTATTCCTCAATATAATATAATTACTGTTATTACATTGCTATTAAATAGAGTCCGTGAGAGCCTTCGAAATGAGCCGAAACTAATGACATGCTCGTTACAGCTTCTCATAAGCATTAGGAAATGAATAGTTCGTGTGGAAAAAAGCCTACGAATTTTAGGGCAACTCGGAATATAGGTCGAGAAAGTCTGGTGAAGTCACTTCTTGGAAGCCAGTTTTAGGGTTATTAGGTATAATGTGCACGATGATTGTTGTAAACATGCAATAACTAACAAAATTGCTGTTTTTAACCTCCTTTAAAAAAAGAAGGTTCTCAATTCGCTTTTTGCGTTGGTTTGTTAGCTCCAAGGCATATTCATTGTATTGTCTTTTGAAGGAGGTTTTTCTCGTTTTTTTTCAAGATGATTATTTGTGGTATTGTTTTCACATTTCTAATCTAAGGTACTTATCCATGTTGGTTCTAAAGTACAAGAATTTCTATTTAAAAATTAAACGAATAAATAACAAATAGGAAACCATGTCACTTATTTAAAATTAAATATCTTCTACACACATACATTTAATTAATTTACATTGAAACGTCTCAATATTTGCTAGCATTCTTAGTGTCCGAGATTTATAGGTTTTTTCAAGTGACCCGGATTCTTGAGTTTATATTCTTTATATTTAACAATATTATCATAAGGAATGAAACTGAAGCACTCTTTGATAATGAGTGCTGTTTTAAAAATACCTACATATTTCAGCCTGCATTTTATTCAAAGTACGGAAAGCTTTAGAAAAGTGTCGCTTACAAATCGAGTCTCATTTTCCCTCTTTTAAAACGTCTAAACGGACCTCAAGTCATTAAACAATTCCTTATTTACATGGCAAATTCCCGCAAATTAAGTTCGTTTAAATACAGTTGTCGCTACAGACGTTTGAAACGGAAATTCCCCTCTACTGAACATTTTATTCAGTTTCCTTTTGTCTATTTCAATAAGTAGATCCTGTTAGAGACTTCCTTTTGTTGTGTTTGTGTAATTACCGTGGCTTTTATAAAAAAAAACATTACCATTCTTAATGATTACGCATCTAAATGGTATTTTGATTTTACCGTTCCGTTTTCTTTGATTCAAATATGTACTTTGTTTTATAAAAAATATATAGATAGATTATAAAAACACAATTGTTTGTGACATAAAATTTATTGTGAAAAATATTTAAACAACTGTACGTGAGATTTATTTTTTACATTTATTATTATTATTATCATTTTCTGTGCGTGTACTTTTAAAAACTTGTGATATCAAATTAAGTGTTGTCTATTGTCTATTGATTTGCAGATTGCATTTACTCACATTTTATTATTTTTATATATATATATATATATATATATATATATAATCAACCTTTCACGGTAAATGTTGCTCCAGTGAGAAGTTAGAACAATTGTTGATCCACCTATTTCACGTGTATACTCAGCTCCGCGTCTTGCAAACTGATATACTTTGATCCGTCTTTGATGCGCGTGTGACGTAGGTGGATCTGCACTTACAGATTTTTAACATACTCCTCAACGATTTGACCATTATTTGTTGATCCATTAACGGTCGAAAAAATCAAACTGAATGTGATTTCTTAGATCCAGAATATATTTAACTTATATGCGACATTTACTTAGACTAAGTTGATCCGGAGCCAAAATTGACGAATAGGTACTGAAACACAAATCGGCAACGTCGCGTTCTGCGTGTGACAGAGAACCCTGTATATTAATTCGTTAGAGTAATAAGGTAAGAAAGATGCGTTAGCTGCTGCGTTTGAGTTTAAGGTCAGTTTTTAACCACGGACACCGTCCGATTGTTATATGGAATGCATAGTAGATACCTACATATACTGGGTTATTTTTTTTATCATCCCGGATAATTTTAGGGATTCATCTACTCGTGAAAACAAGCAACTTTTATTATAGGACTAAAGATGAAATCCTACTTAATATTATAAATGCGAAAGTTTGTGAGTATAGATGTATGGATGGATGGATGTGTGAATGTATGTATGTTTGAAACTCTTTCACGCAACAACTACTGAACGGATTTGGATGAAACTTGGCACATAGGTAGCTCATACTCTGGAATAAAATATAGGCTACTTTTTTATGCCGAATAATCCCGATAGTATGTTCCCGTGGGACAATTATCGAACACCACGAGTGCAACGCCCCGGGCTTCCATTATGTATGTTTGTTACTATTTCACGCAAAAACTACTGGACGGATTTGGATGAAACTTGGCACATAGGTAGATCATACTCTAAAATAACATATAGTTTACTATTTATCCCGAATAATCACGATAGTATTTTCCCATGGGACAATTATCGAACACCACGAGGGAAACGCCGCGGGCTTGCATTATGTATGTTTTTTACTCTTTCACGCAAAAACTACTGAACGGATTTGGATTAAACTTAGCATCCCATCATTTGGGAAAACTTAAGATCCCTCGGGAACGTAGTGCGGAAGTTAAAGAGTAGCCGTTTGAGTCGTCATCGCCCTGCCCACATCGCTGAACCGATGAATGTGGAATTTGAAATGTGAATAGATTTTGACACCATATATGAGATTTTTTTAATTCGTTTCAGCAGCGGTGGAAAAGGGCCTTTTGTACGATTTTAAGAATCATAATATCTCTGGAACCGTAAGGCCTAGAAGTCTGAAATTTTTAATATAGCCTTTTCAGTAAAAAATATTAGAAACCGGTGCAAGCGTTTCTCAAACTTTTGTCTATGGGACGAATATTTAAAAAAACAAGGGTTTTGCTTTGTTTCCGATAAACCTTCATAGCTTTGTGATTTTAAATGATACTTACTCAAAATTTATAGTGTAGGCAGTTTGATAATATTGCTAAAATGTAATCTCGGCGTTTCTCAAACATTTGTTCTTCGAAGAAGTTATTACCGATGGAAATAATGCGTTTTTCAAACTCCTTTATCTCTGCAACGGCTAAAGCTAAGAAAATAAAATTTCGTAAACGTTGAATTTATAGTATTTGTATAGGGTTACCCTATACCCTATATGTCAAAGTTTTGCCCATAAACAAAGTAAAAATGTTGAAAATTTACTTTTAGCAACCTGTTTATCTGAGCTAATATTCATAGCAGAAGCTTGATTTTTGGGATATGAGCGTTCCACAGTATTTGTTTCGAAATGTACTACTAAATTTCTCAAACTTTTCATGCGGCATAAAGTTAGAAAGGGTGAAACATATTTTGAATATAGACTATTCTATACAATTTAAACAATATTAAATATAGTGTTTTTCAAAATGCAGAGCAATGAGCAGTCCCGTGAGTGTAGATGTTGATCCGGTTGGAGCCACATTAGTTACCAGAGATGCATATTGGATCAACAAAAGGCGCCGGATCAACATGCGTTTTTGGATCAACAAAGTGCTCGCGTGAAGTCGCGTCTGATCAACATTTACCGTAAAGCGATATCTATATATATATAGACGTAGGTAGAGTTAGGTAGGGATAGGTAGGTAGGTAGAGGGTAGGTAGACGTAGGTAGACGTAGGTAGAGGTAGGTGGAGGTAGGTAGAGGTAGGTAGGGATAGGTAGGTAGGTCCAAGTTTTTTTGTTCTCAGGGCAGGACAAAGTCTGCCGGGTCAGCTAGTCGCCAATAAAAAAAACAGCTGTTTATACATACAAACATATTAAATAAAAACCGTATGGACCAGCTAATTTTTTATTTCGCGATTTCAGTTTTGGTGCCACATTATCTGGGGTCATAACATTATTGGTTACTAGCTGTTCCGCGCGGTTTCACTCGCGTTCCCGGGATAAAAAGTAACCTATAACCTTTGGGAATAATGTAGCTTCCTATTAGTGAAATATTTTTTCAGACCGGTTAAGTAGTTTCGGAGCCTATTCAATGCAAACAAACAAACAAATAAACAATCAAATCTTTCCTCTTTATAATATTAGTATAGATGACACCACCTATCACGCCGCAGGTCATGTCGTAGGTTCGATTCCCAACCAGGACAAACATTTGTGTGCATGAACATGTCTGTTTGTCCTGTTGTGAAAAATGTCCCATGATATTTTATTTTTAAATTTTTAGTTTATTATGTTTTATCACTGACCTAGTATAAGCTATCTTTGTACCTTCCATCATCACATCAAATTATAAAACTAAAGAATTATCCCCTAACTCCTAACCGATAAGGAGTTGTATACTTCCATCATCAGCTCAGCAACGTAAATGACTACCAGAAACAAACATCTGAATAGCTTTAGAAATTATATGAAAAACATTGCCTATAAAATTGGAAGAGTTATCTCGATTTCTCCAGGATACCATGATCAAATCCTGACCTGGTGACTATGGGATCATCTGTGATGTTCATGTTTTGTTTGAAAGGGTTATACCCTTTCAAACAAAAAAATAATCTTCCAAATCGGTCCAGGCGCCTTCGAGTAATCGGGGGAACATACATAAAAAAAAGAGAGAACCTCCTCCTTTTTTAAAGTCGGTTAAAAAGACAAAGCGCTGACGCTGTAATTTTTTCGACGTATGCCATTGCCGAAAGTTGAAAGCGAAGTGAGGGCGAAGTAGGGCAGACGGCAGTATGTAAACTTCTCTCAATCATGCCGCGGCAATATTTAGGTAATTATTGCCGGCAGCGCGAGGAGCAGCGGCAACGTCGCGGCTGCTTTCAGCCAATCCGATTGTTTGCTGTGCTCTGATTGGCTCATTTAAATCGGATCAACATTTTCCGTAACTATCGCAAGGTGGATTTGTATATCGGATCAACTTCCGCAAACGCTAATAAACAGTCCCGTGAGTGTAGATGTTGATCCGATTGGAGCCACATTCGTTACCAGAGATGCATATTGGATCAACAAAAGGCGCCGGATCAACATGCGTTTTTGGATCAACAAAGTGCTCGCGTGAAGTCGCGTCTGATCAACATTTACCGTAAAGGGATATCTATATATAATAATAAAATAAAAATAATATATATATATAATAATAAAATAAAAATAATAATATATATATATATATATTTTTACACACACTTTTATCTGATCCCAAACTAAGCAGAGCTTGTACTATGGAAACCAGATAACTGATATACTACATATACTACTTTTTTTTGTAAATACATACTTATATAGATAATTACACCCAGACTCAGGACAAACAGACATGTTCATGCACACAAATGTTTGTCCTGGATGGGAATCGAACCCATGACAAGCGGCGTGATAGGTGGTGTCTTAACCAACTGCGCCAACTGGCTTGTCAATATACATTGTATTATTTATTGAAGGTAGAAGTTATGACAGTTCATTTACATAGACAAGGAACAACATGGGTCCGAATATAGCTCCCAGTGGTACTCCAAAAATAATTTTATTACTGCATACTGCATTATACCGACTCAACACAATACGTGTTCTGTATTATAATTCCATTAAACTTGGAAAGAACACGAATTTTTCGCATGAAAATAATCGCTATAACATAAGCGAACGTGAGTTCTCGAGTCAATAGCACTTAGCTTTAGAAGTGTTTTCTACACAATTTAATTTGTGGAAAATATTGTTTTAGGTTACCTTTGATTTTTACATATTCTTGTGTGTTGTAATATTGAAATAAGACTGTTTAACATGAAACTTAGGAGAACAAATATATTTAATGTTGTACTAACTTCCATCACGCGGTTTTATCGTTATGTTTACCTATGATAAAAATATCATTGTATGTCATTTCAGGGTAAGATTTATGTATGTGCCACGTTTCATTTAATTCTCAGATTGGTAATAATAAAAAGCATTTTTTTTAAAGACAAGCTTTTTTTATTCAGCTCCATCAGATCAGGTCAATGACACCGTATTATAATCGGATACATTATGTATACTTTTCAGAACCATGTAACACCGAGAAGGGAGTCAAAATTGAATTAAAAGATTCGACCTAAATAATCACGGCAAGATAAAAAAACTTGTAATAAACCTACAACCACACAACCATAGAGAACATTAGTAGAATTCCAATTCTATACATAACCATAAACCTATTTTAACAAACTACAGTACATCACGAAAAAAGAGACCCGCAGATCATAAAACCGTAGGATTAAACCTATTTTTTCCGTCTACTATTCTGGAAACAATAGTCGTTTATGGTCCCCTAAGTCCACTTCCCGTTTTCAACTCAATGTTTCAAAGAGCGTCCTTTAACACGTTCCCGTCGTGTCAGCCGGAACATGTCCAAGTATGTCATTGCGGTCGGACATTGAAGACTTTTGTTAAATTTTAAACCATATTACTGGTGAATAAGGTTTAGATGAAAATAAACGAGGACTTTAGAATACCTTTTCACTATTAAATTAGGGTCTGCTTCTATGGTGCCTAATATAGGAATGTTTTTGACTTTGAT
This sequence comes from Tethea ocularis, assembly GCA_963555595.1. Taxonomy (NCBI): domain Eukaryota; kingdom Metazoa; phylum Arthropoda; class Insecta; order Lepidoptera; family Drepanidae; genus Tethea; species Tethea ocularis. The sequence continues at coordinate 1,474,660 of OY741968.1, forward strand.
GTTGCTTACTTTTGTGGCCGAATACAAATTGTATTTTAGTGGACAGTTCACCTGATGGTAGCTGTGGCAGTTGTCTATGGAAGCAATAACAAAGTAGGTACAAACATCCTACTTCCTACTCTTATTAATATTATAAATGGAAAAGATTGTTACTTTTTCACGCTCAAATATCTGGACCAATTTTGATGAAATTTGGTACGGATTAACACATAAGCTACATTTTGTCCCTCGTAAATGTGGGTGAAACCGCAGGGCTGCTGGTTGCTAGTTTTATAGAACTGTATATTTCAAAATTATGATAATAGGTTCTTTGCCGTGGTTTTATAGAAAATACTATTATTAATCCCCAGCTCAAAACCTATTTATGTGCAAAAAGACACGTCGATCAACTGCTCTATTGGTACGTGAGTAGGACAAACAAATAAACACACTTTCACATTCTTTTACTTACATAATTTATTTTCCGTCACTTATGTTTCCTACACCGATATTTGATTTTGTACCCAAAACCAACTGAGTCAATAATATCAATTCAAGATCGAAATTCGTATATAAACAAACATTCATCCCAGTGGCGTAGGTACCGTAGGGCTAAGCGAGGCAGTGCCCCGGGGCCCCCAAGCTCAAGGGGCCCCGGGCATCCATGTCCATAAACGACATTTTAAAAAGTTATAAATAATATTCTAGTTGAATAAGGAATTTTCGACTTTTAACTCTTTTTTTTACTATTTATTGGCCTGTGTTTGACCACAATCTCACCGTGGTCAGTGATGTAGTGGCCGATAATGGTAAGCACACAAAGTATAGAAAGGAACTGGCTCTCAAGTGCAGCTGTCTTAACACACCGAAAATACACTCAAATATATTCAGATTACATTAGGACTCTGCTTTGGAGCTACTTTACGTAAATATTTGCGGTATCTTTATAACAAAGCATATTTTTCTGAATTTAGCTTGAATCGGGCCCCCAATTTCTTTTTTGCCCCGGGGCCCTTGTTACAGCTACGCCACTGTCTTCCCTCGTATTATTGGTAAGATAAACACTATCACAACTTATTCCTGACGATATTACGGCGAATATATCTTTTGACCTACTTTGTTAACGTGTGCTTACCCTTGGAGGGCAAGATAAACCTACTAAGGGTCTAAATGAACCTCCGGAGTATGAAATTAGGTAAGTGTGTACTTAACAAGAACTAAATTAAGTTACTTTCGGACTCTTCGTTTTGATAGACCCTGAGAGTTACAACTAGTGTCTTGATGAAGTAATTAAGTTAATTACTTAGTTTAAATATAATAATAATAATAAATTAAAAATAGATGGTAATTCTTTTACGATCTAGAACCATAATATGAGTGGGTGTGTTTCGGTTTTCATTAATTTTTATGGTTATTGTTGCAAAAAAAAAATACAGACTACAGACCCCACTGGAGGGATCTCGATCGATTAGAAATTTGGCATACAGCTTCATACTAACCAAATTTATAAATGCGTATAGATATTTCTCATTACGAGTGCAGATATAAGTACACATAAAATATTCGCATAAGCACATTTCTGTACTAAATCTGGGTATAATTACTGTAATGAAAGTCCAGTAATAATCTATATAGAATATAATTACAAAAACCTACATCAGCTATCTTCTATAGTATTAGGTACACAAGTTCTGCTCATGTTCGGTTGGATGAGATGGCCGTTAATGAAGAACTAGCTTTCCGCCCCGCGGTTTCACCTGCGTTTCCGAAGAATAAAAAGTAGCTTTTATGTTAATTCACGGTATCAGCTACCTCCATTCCAAATTTCATCAAAATTGCTCCAGCCGTTTGAGCGTGAAGAAGTCACAAACGAACACACTCAAAAACTTTCGCATTTATAATATTGGTAGGATTAGTAGGATTAATAGGATTAGTAGGATTAGTAGGATGAGTAAGATTAGAGTAGAGAAATAAATAATATAAAAAAGTAGGATTAGTAGATATTAGGATAAGATATCCCAGAATATTGGATTAGGACCTTATATTTAATTAGTTAAAGCTGATCGAATATTAACGAAAGATCCAGAAAAATATTTCAAGTCAATAAGTAAGTGTACATTTGTTTTAAGTGATTTGTAACAGGTCATAACATATTGGTCGTGTAAACTATTTGCTTTTTTCGTCGTTTCCCAGATTTAAGGTGTTTTTGCTCGGTGAAATTTCCATTCGGGCCATTTGTTTTTCGAATGTGTTTTTGAACGAATAACGACTGCGTACGTGGTAGTCACAGCTTGGGTATTAGCATATTTGTTGCAACTGTTAGTTTACGTGAAAACTTGGATTTTTGGATATCTAAAATCTATAGGTTTGAGAGTAAATTTACCTACTACAATTACATTTTAACAAAATTTATAAAACTTCCTTCAAAGACAATAAAATTGAAATAGGACGCAAATAATAAGTACCTATTATAATCAGCATAAAATAAGGATAAGCGTGAGAATTGAGAATCTACTTTGAAGTCAGTTTATCATCATCATATCAGCCGAAAGACGTCCACTGCTGGACAAAGGCCTCCCCCAAGGATCCCCACGATGGCCGGTCTTGCGCTACCCGCATCCAGCGGTTTCCCGCGACCCTAACAACATCATCGGTCCACCTTGTGGGGGGCCTGCCCACGCTGCGTCTTCCGGTTCGTGGTCGCCACTCGAGAACCTTTCTGCCCCAGTGGCCTTCGGTTCTACGAGCGATGTGCCCCGCCCTTAAGTTTGGTTAATAATCGTTCGGTTAATAAAAAACAATAAATACAATGAAATCTAAAAGTTAAAGTCATTTTTAAGATCATAATAAGTAAACCCTGGTTTAGATAGGTACCTACAGTTTTTTTCCTAAACAATATTTAGGAACGATAAATTAGCCTAGATATCTCAATATCTCAGCTCCGTATCCTCCTACTGCCTCCCAAAGTAGGTTGTATCATTTTTCTAACTTAAATCTTGGTCCTAACGAAATTTGTGATGTTTTTCGTAACGCTCCGGTTGTCAAAAGGCCCTTTATTCTTGCCAAAAACTTACTGAAATATGAATGAGATGCTAGCCTTTTTTTATCAAAAAATCAGCACAAAGGATATGCCTCTAAGCTACGGATTTATATATAAATTTATGATGATGCTCCTAAAGTTTGGCGTCGGAAAAAAAACATACGGAGATTGATAATATCTTGAAATATTTAGGCGTTGGCCTTATTAAGGCGATGATAGATAGATGATAAGGAAACCATAGCGGTGGTAGGGTACTTCGTAATACCCGTCTGACTGGCTACCACACTCAAGTTGAAAATCTGTCGACAAGCACCTACCGGTGTGTTCCGGCAATTGCACTTGAGAGCCAGTTGCCTTCTCTTCTCTCTCCTCTCTGGAATTAAAATGGCGATAGGCGACGGTAACCACATACCATCAGGTAGACCGCCTGCTTGGTTGTCAACCTTCTGACATAAAACAGATATATTTATGTATTTTTACCATCAGCCATATCATCACTGACTAAAATATGATTGTGGACAAATACAGACATATAAAATATCACTGGTAACTAGCGCAAATCCTCTTACTACATCAAAACATTTTCTAATTCCATGTTTATTTTCTCAAACAAACAAAAAAAATCAAATGCAGTTCTAATCTCCTTAACTCCACACATAAGCTCTCAGTAAACAATCACAGAATAAGCCATACGTCTCTTAAAACGATTGATAGAAATCCACTAAACCTAAAAAAAATGGTTGTGTGGATGAATCATCAAGATGACCTTAAAACTCAAAAGGCACTCTTCAATTTAGGCCCTGGTAAGTCACTTAAGAAAGTCACAAACAGTTTATACCTAGGTACTACAACCGGCTCCAGTGAGTCATCTTTATTTTATGTCAGATATAAAAACCCGGAAAGAAGATAAAAATAAGCTGTTAAACGTTACGTCAATAATCTTTTGCAAAATAATATTACAACGTCAAGGCAAAATTAATTTATCCTATAACCTATCCATAACGGAAACATAATCGCGTCAGGAAACCTTTAATCATCGTGATTGAAAGATGACGCTACAAACATGGCCTCGTCATATCCCGTGGCAGATCCAATTTTCCCAAAAATTGTCACATAATGGCTTCTATTAATTTTTTCGTGAGATGACGTCACCGCCACTGTATCGCTGTTCATTAAATTAATTATACATTAAAAAGTAGCTCGGAAATTCTGTGAAAACGTTACATAATTATGGTAAAAGATATTGATATTTTCACCCAGAGGTTGATAATGCATTGTAATAATGATGTTAGCCATTTTTAGTTAGGGAGGTTAATTTTGCCACATTTGTAAGGGTCTTGACACTCGGACAGATTTACAAACAGACAGACGGACAACCAAGTATTCTATAAAAGTTCAGATTTTTTCCTTTTTAGGTACAGAAACCCAAAAGTTGAAAAGCGACCTAAAAGTTAAACGAAAATACATTTTTAATGATCAAGGAATTGTCAAACTAATTTGCCAGTGGCCGGGGCACATCGTTCGTAGAACCGATAGCAGCTGGGGCAGAAAGGTTCTCAAGTGGCGACCACGAACCAGAAGACTCAGCGTGGGCAAGCCCACAACAAGGTGGACCGACGATCTTGATAGGGCCGCGGGAAACGCAAGACCGGCCATCGTGGAGATCCTTGGGGGAGGCTTTTGTCCAGAAGTGGACATCTTTCGGCTGATATGATGATGATGATTTATCGTTAATATGAAAAGTTGGAAGTTGTTTTTCGGGACATCGGAGCTGGTCCTAAAATTCTTCGTATCAATATGTAGGTACCTACTTACATCTTAATAAAAAAGCGACTAACACTAACAATAATTGCGATCTTTAATTTTGTTCAAAATACGGAAAACCATAGGTAAAAGTGATTTAGAAATAGAACCAAGTATATTTTATAAATACTTCTATGGATAGAGTGTCCGACTTGCCTACATAACGCTACCCCACGTACCGACATCCCGCATCCGACATTTCAATAATTCTCTTATCTATTGCGAAAGTGACAAGCTCTTCACTCTACCTATAGCTGTTCCCCGCGGTTTCCGGGATAAAATGTAGCCGTAAACTTTCGGGGATAATGTAGCTTCCTATTAGTGAAAGATTTTTTCGAATCGGACCAGTAACTCCGGAGATTAACGCGTTCAAACAAACAAAGTACTTTTTAGTATCACACACGCAGATTTTTTTTTTAACAAGACAGTGCAGCTCAGTACAGCGACTCTACCGCGTATCTTTTGTTGTAAATTGTAACAAACACCATTATTGAAAATCGTCCAATGAGAGCTCACCACGCCCACGACATGGTCTTCGTCCATTACGACTGCCACCACATTATATTGACAAGCCAGTTGGCGCAGTTGGTTAAGACACCACCTGTAGCGCCGCTGGTCGTGGGTTCGATTCCCATCCAGGACACATATTTTTGTGCATGAACATGTCTGTTTGTCCTGAGTCTGGGTGTAATTATCTATATAAGTATGTATTTACAAAAAAAAGTAGTATATGTAGTATATTAGTTATCTGGTTTCCATAGTACAAGCTCTGCTTAGTTTGGGATCAGTTAACCATATGTGAAGAATGTCCCAGGATATTATATGCGATAGCCCGGCAGGTCCCATGAGTGGGGTTACCACTTTGTGTCGCATTATTTACTAAGAGAGCAATTATGGATAAAAAAATATTGTTAAACTAACCTACAATAAACTTTTGGCCTGGTAACCTCGATAAAATACCCTAGTTTTGGGACTTTATTTAGTTTTTTCTTGCAATATTACATAAACAACGTTTTCTGAGGAAAGGCTCACTAGCATCTCATAAAAACTAGGGTATATGAGTATCAAGCTCATGTTTTCCTGAAACTTGTGACATCCGCATCTTGATAAGGAATACGTCCAACTACGAGCGATTAGCATACAGATGAATGAGTCATTTTCTGGTAAAAAGTTATTTTTTTATCATAAAGCACGTTTTATATCTGTAAATGGAAGTAATCGTTAATAAAATGTGTTTTTAAATATCATTATATTTAAAAACACTTCTATTTTTCATACACGTGCGTTATGAGTCATGATGCCGCTTTGTAAAAACATTCACAAAATACTTTCAAACGTTTTGAATTGGCATGCCTTGTTATCATTGTTAATTTCTACTCAAATATTTTTTTATGTTTTACTAGCTATATTCAACGCGGCTTCGTTTGCGTTTTCAGGATAATAACTATAACTTTTGGGGATAATGTAGCTTTCTATTAGTGAAAGAATTTTTCGAACCACTGGATTTTTCGGACCAGTAATTCCAGAGATTAGCACGTTCAAACAAACAAACAAACTCTTCAGCTATATTATTGGTACAGATAGATAATAGGTAGCTCACAAAAAAATTACAAAGGTATAAAGTAAAATAAGTACTATTAACATGAAATAACGGTAAAAATGATTAATTCTGAGCAAGAAAAACTCACTTTATAGCCACCACTGAGACAAGAACATTAGCTCCATCCTTTTTCAATGTCGCACTATCTCTTCCCTTTTTATAAAAGCTTGTATCTTTATAAAGGTGACAGTTTCCCTGACGAAGATTTATGAAAGGCTCGATGACCCATAACCAGGGGAAATACTGTAAGTGATTAACTTCCCCTAACAACACGTTTAGGGGACACCGACCGATGATGATAGCTGGAAAAAATATTGACGGTTGTAGGATATCATTTTGCAGTAGTCTGACCTCGTTTTTAGGAGTGTCAATCTTATTAATACATGGGCTTTCAGCCCGTTATTTCATTCAAAATTGTGTAAATATTTAAAATTAGTTTATTTAAACACCATTAAAATACTTTTATTATGTTTATATGGTTAAATAACTATAGTTCTTTTTTTTGCGTTGTTTTGTTTTCTCTTTCTGCTCTTTGTGACTAGGTAGTCACAAATAGGTATTTGTTTCTTTATATATAAAGTAAATCCTTAGTTAGATGTCTGGCCAAGAATAAGTTTTACATAAAACTTAGATATGTGGATTTTGTGAAGAAAATAAAATAAAGTTTATTTTTTCAACAAAGTTCAAATCTTATTCATAGCAATCCATGTGAACGATCAAAGACATTTATTAATTTCGATATTTGGAAAAGAAACATGAAGCATTTTTTAATAATCTGTCAGATTTGAGATGGTATTTAAAAACAAATTTTCGCCTCAGAATTAACTAAAAATACAAATACAAAATGGCTCGTGGAAAATTACGTTTCTATTGAGATTAATGCTATTTCTTCTTTGGTATTTCAGATATTTGTTAGCTACAATATTTACCGTTTACCCGTTCCTGTTTCAAAGGATTGTTACCAAAACAAAATGTAGTGATTTTTTCAGGAAAAGTAAGTAATTAATAAGATAGATGGAAGACAAATATTTAGTATCTAAATCCGCTGGATATCCTTCTCTATCAAGTCCAAAACAAGGGAACTTAACAGGAAATCGACACGTGTTTCGTGTGTGTTCTTATAATGGATTTCCGCAAGGTCACGCCTGAGTCAATTAGTTAAGTAATTAATACTAATACTCAAGGTACAACATCCGGGAAATAACATTTTATCTCATTATTGATGTAAAATTATTTTAGGTCCCTTTAATTTTTTAATATTTTTTAAGTAAGATTATTATTTACTTCATTCTTCACGCCGATACAACTTGGTACGTAATAAATAATTCCGAAAAAAAAAACTTTTATCAAAAAGAGAACCGCCTTCAAAAACACTAAGAAGTAGAAAATAATTACTATGCAGGAACTCTGATCTGTCAGTTTTGCCATTTCCATCAACAGATCCAGAGACTTGGTGACGGAAAAAAAAAATCTGTTCACATACGGCCGAGTAATCACGTAACAAACATACAAAAAGAAACAATCGAACTGAGAACCTCCTTTTTTTTAAGTTAGTTAAGAACTGGTTTATATAGACATTTCAAGTTTGTCAATAAACAATCCAAGCTATAACCCTCACACCTGTAATTCTCTAACGACCCATACCAACAAGAGCAAAAAATAAAACCAATCGCGGGTGGGTGACTAAGGAAAAAAAATCTCAGTTCCTCAAAAGGTTTCATGGCATAAGGCCGTTTATCGGCTTATCGATCTATGGCCTTACCTTTATTTAATGGCTATGGCCACTTGATTTCAGGCCTATCGGATCTTCATAAAGGGTCCATTTCAACTGAACATTTGAATGGAATGTACCCTTGATGTAGCATTTCGAGTGATCCTTTTGTACTACGACTGTATTATGTTACTGAGACAGGTAAAGTGAAACCCGCATATATTTGAATGGCAGGTACCTACATAATAATTTTGCTTAGATTTTATGTAATAAGGTGTATTCATAATCCTTATTTCCCTACTTTAACATTTTTAAGGCGATAATAGCTAGAATCCTACAATGGAAAATATCGTGAGGAAATCATAGCACGGTGGTAGGGTGCTTTGTAGTACCCGTCTGACTTGCTACCACCTTCAACTTACATAACGGTGTGTTTCGACAATTGCACTTGAGAGTCAGTTCCCTTATCGGCTTTGTAACAGGTCGGCAATACATTGGCAATACTGGTATTGCAAATGGCGATAGGTGACGGTAACCACTTACCTGGACCTGCTTGTCAACCTTCTGACATAAAAAACATAAAAATAATTTAAATTTATTTATTCAGAAACTACATAAATGATCCATTAATCTACGTTAAAACTACGTAACGTAAAAAGCACACAACCGCGTAGTTTGCTCTACAGACCGTGAAAGAATTTACATAATATTTAGAATAAAAAACATGAAAAATAATCCATCGCGTGTTCGACAACCTTTGTGAGCTAGAAAGAAAATTATATGGAAATTACAACACTTTTAACCTTATTTAATACCACAACGTCTACTTCAGGGCGTTTGTGGCGCGAGTACAGGGGCGGCCTTAGCCATTGCAAGGCCCCGGACAACGGGTAGATTGTGCGAGGCCCTTGTCTTTGTGGAATTAGTTTCAATGATGATGCCTGACTAGAAATGCTGTAACTAAGTTAGTAGGTAACAAAAAATAATATACTAAAAATATATAATCAATGTCTTACAAGAATCCGGGATTCAAAAATTATGTTTGCGGCTTTTCCTAAAATTAAAATTTTGCAAATATTTTTCTACTTGGGTTGTTGCGCGAGGCCCCTGCCATAGAGAGGTGCCCTACGGGTTGCCCTACTCGCCACCCCCTAAGACCGCCACTGCGCGACTACCAACATGTTTTCTACACCTCATTATGGAAGAGGACAAATACATTTAGCCGTGGTATACAGGGCGTGGTTTTTCATCGCTTCCGTGAAAAGTGTCATAGTGTATTTTGCATAATTACCATAGTGTTTTTTTAACTGTCTGTAGGTTAGTATTGTATAAATGTATAGGTATTTTTAACTGTTAGTAAGATTTTTGTAATTTTCTGCATCAAATAACAATTTTAAAAGAACTTGTGACTAGGTACTTTAAATGACAATAAAAATAAAATATTGCCAGTTTTTTTTTAATTTTAAACAAAATTATTAGGGTTTACAGATTTGGAAGTGACAAATTTAGACTTAATTTAAAAAATATAGGGCATCATAGATCCAATTGAGGCTGAGTAGGTACATAGCAGAAGTCTGGAATGCATGGAAGACATGAGTTATTTGTGACCCCATCGTGTCTAATTAAAAAAAATACATACCTCTATAAACATAATATACCTACCTACCCACCATTTACGGAAACTACAAACGAATAAAAACTGTAATATCGCAAGATCAGTCACATCTCAGTGTTAGGTAAAGTTCTGAGTTAAGGATATGGTGCGGCCGCTTAGCAGTTATCGTAACTCGCTTCTGAACATCTGTGGCTTGCTAAACACCAAGTGGCAATGCGGCGTGATACTGTATTAAGCCCATCACATACGTAGCTATCATAATAATATTAATACCCATTGTAAGGATATTGACCAACGAGGAAGTGTTAAAACGGGTCAAAGAGACAAGAACCTTATTAGAAACGATAGAAAATAGAAGAGGAAAGATGTTTGGCCACCTTATACGTCACGACGAACTAATAAAAAACATCATAGAAGGAAAGATAGAAGAAAAGAGAGGAAGACCCAGACTGAACTATATAGACCAAGTGAAGGCAAAAGTGGACGTCGTGTCGTATAGGGAGGTTCAGGAAGCAGCGGTCAACAGGGAGAAGTGGAGGAAGCTCCACCGACAAGAGCCATCAGGCTCTTAAATATAGAAGAAGAAGTACGGATAGTCGTTTCCGCCCATGGCCTAATGGCCAAGAGCCTAGAACATCTTAAGAGGCTCGCGTTAGACAGTTGGGACAAGGGCCAGATCCAGAAGGCAGTGCTCCTGGAGACGGCACGTATTGTGAGGAGGTTCCTCTCTATGGAGCCTTGACTGTGGGCAACTTGGACCTTGTTTCCGATGCCGGTGGGGTACTGTTTTTTATATTTTTAAATGTTTTTTTTATAATTATATTTAAAAATGTAATTAATAGATTGTACAATTAATAAATATAAATTATACTTAGGTATTTTAACCAATAATAATTATTTATGATTACAACATATTTATAAATAAACTAAACTTATTTAACATAAAAATTAAAAGAAGATATACACATAACCTAAATCTAAATTATTTACAAAAAATATAAAAAAAAAATTATAATAATTTACCAACAACATAAAATTTTATAAATAAAAAATAGTTTATATTACCATATATTTTCTATATTCATATTTGAGTGACGCCATTCAAACAAATATTACGTCAACATACTTGTATATCTATTTTAAATTCATCTACAGTTGTTTTTGGGGTGATAGTACTCATCAATATGAATAAATTTTACTTATGGGACATTTTGGCCATCTCGAATTTTTTAGAGATTCATCATCATCAACATATCAGCCGAAAGACGTCCACTGCTGGACAAAGGCCTCCCCCAAGAATCTCCACGAAGGCCGGTCTTGCGCTACCCGCATCCAGCGGTTTCCCGCGACCCTAACAAGATCGTCGGTCCACCTTGTGGGAGGCCTGCCCACGCTACGTCTTCCGGTTCGTGGTCGCCACTCGAGAACCTTTCTGCCCCAGCGGCCGTCGATTCTACGAGCGATGTGCCCCGCCCACTGCCACTTAAGTTTGGCAATTCTTCGGGCTATGTCGGTAACTTTGGTTCGCCTGCGGATCTCATCATTTCTGATCCGATCTCGCAGGGAAACTCCGAGCATAGCCCTCTCCATTGCTCTTTGGGTGACCTTGAGCCTTCTTATAAGGCCCATCGTAAGCGACCACGTCTCTGCTCCGTAAGTCATCACTGGCAACACACACTGGTCGAAGACTTTCGACTTGAGACACTGCGGTATTTGAGACGAGAATTATTTAGAGATTATTGTATTCATAATTACGAATAACTTTTACGATAGGATTAACCCTGAAATCTTTAATTTTTTTAAGTTTTGATGTTTGTAAATTAGTGTAGAAGAGTTTGTGAGGATGTATATATATTTGCTACTCTTTTTTCTTCTTTTATTTGAATTAAACTTGGCACAGATACTCTAGAATATCATCTTTTTATCCCAGGAAAACATAAGATCCCTTGAGAATGCGGTTGAAATACTACGTCTGTGATGGGCTTTATACAGATAATATGTAGGTAAACAAACTGGAACTGCTTTCTCTGACATGTTTAAGATTATACAGCAAGGAGTTTTCGCAACGACTGCAAATATAATTTTGTAAACTATACTATGCGTAATTAATTGTATGAATAATTCTCATACAATTAGATTAAAATAGTAGTTTTAAGGAAGTAATAAAAGCTCCAAAAAATTGACTATTTTTCTAATGTTCGCAATTTTTTTTGGAAATTTAGTTTATTATTTAAAAGTACTGATTATTTTTCGTAGAATTGTAATTTTAATTAGCTCATGTTTGTAAATTTTTCGGTAATTCATTTTAAAATAGCTTAGTTAGTTTTTCGGAAGCTTTATCATATTTCCCTTTAAGATTTTACTCTACGGTTTTACCCACGTATTTTCGAGATAAAAATAGATATTTAGATTATAGGTAGTTTACAATTTGTCTGGTTCCCAATGAAATCAAAGGTCGTAGGCCTAGTGCTGCGACATTATGCGGAGTGGGAAACACTTTCAGCTCCATAGTAATCGACTTATATTATGATTTTTATATTCTATTCTATTAAAATATCTTATCCTTTTTTTGTCTGTTTGTTTGCCATTCTGCAGCCAGTGCTAATTAATCTTTAAATGACTGAACTGATTTGTACGGGACTTTCATGGCAGACAGCATTTGTTATAAGGAGTAAGTAATTTAGGTTACGGTTAGAAAAATAATAAGAGTTAAGACCAAATTAGAATTTAAACAATCTTCACACTAGTTTATAATTTTAACTGATTTATATAGGTATCTATCGTTTATTTGTTTTCCTGAGACAATGTTTTCGAATCCCTGGCTAAGGAGTGGAAACAAGCAAGGATTTGTTCTGCTGAGAGTTTAAAAGCGCTTGATCGTATCGAATAGCAATTCAAGAGATTTACTTCAGCATGTTGAAACTGTAGATCGTAGAAGATTGCTTTTATTTGAACTCTAGACCGAAAACTATTTTATGATCAATTTGTGACCTAAGTCAAATAGTGCTAGGTATTTGCGTTTGCGTTATTTTTATTCTGAGTGTTTTAAAATAAATGCGACAGTGAGTTTGTTCGTTTATCACATCTTGACGCATAAACGACACAACCAATTATTTTCCGATGCCTCAATTCATTTATAGTATTCATCATTAAAAATACTTATATTACATTTATTTTCATGAAGCAATTCCCATTCTTGCCTTCTAAAGTGCACACGTGTTCACAGTTGAATGGATTAAATAAAATTTAATAAAATATTTTTATATCTCAAACTGGGTTAAAAGTATAAAAGGAAATGTTCCGGTACTGTTGACACGTAGTTCATAAGTCTTTGAAGAGTAGGATTACAGAGTAATATAGCCGTAGGTGCAGAGGAGCTGAGCTTGAGACCGCTTACCTCTATAAAACAAAGTTTTACTACGGTGTACACTCACTAGAGTAGCCATTTATTGTGGAAATACATTTTTTGTCTGTTCCCTTGAGCGCATCTTGAGTCAGCTGAAATGTAGCACTGGTGACAGTAGTCATTTGTTTTTTTGTGAATATCTATTTTGAAAAATATCTTTTTTTTAAAAAAAAAAGGTCTATACATGTGCACCAGTGAAGTGAAATGAAATGATTACGTGTACTATAGTGGCTTTTCAAGATGTCTCAAAAAGTCTGTAAAAAGTTTTAGTAGGACGGCTACCATTTTTCAAAAACATGAACTGACTATGACTTGAACTTAACTTGACGAGAATTAAATACAATATGAATTTAAAAAATGACTTACTCTACTTGACACTGAATACATAAAGTTTGATGACAAAAAAATTAAAAAAGTAGACGGAGGTAGACCGTTTGCCTCTTTGACAACTTGTCTTATTGTGATATACAAAAGAAATAAATCAGTTCAAAATAAGAAGTTGATGTTCATATTTTTTTAGATTGACTTTAATGTTCTTCCACTAAATGCCAACACCCTAGGTATGATATTATTACCATATTAAAAATCTCACCGTATTTCGTGATATATATCCATATGAGTAGATACCTAACCACATAAAACCTATAAAGCAACACACAAGCCAATAAAAGTCTTAAAATAGAGCACATGATGGTCACCCTTTCACCGTCTAGTACCCACGTCCGACCTATTTATCACTGCACGAGATACCGAGCTAAAACAAGCTGAAAAAAATATGAGCGAAATAGAATTTTTACTAGTCGTACAATCCTGCTGTTCGGACCACACAGGAGTGTTGGCGAAATTGGGTCGGCAGGCGGCATATCATAGTATTCTGGACAATATTTCTTTTCGAATTTAGGTGTAGTTTATTTTCAATTTCCGGCAGTGTCGTAGACAAATTATATCAGAGATTGGGTTATGTAGGCTCATGGATTTAGGAATAGTCTGGATTGAGTCGCCCCTTGTTAAAAATGACGCACAATATATCGTAAGTGTGTCCTGAGTGCGCGAAACAAAATATTACGCGAATTACATAATTGGGCAACATTTTGGTGTGTATGTGTGTCCGTGAGGCTTATATTAACAAGAAAATTGGCATCATTGTGTAGCGTCGTTAGAATGTTCAAAGTCAGTCTGTCCATGAGTTTTTTTAAGTCCATGTGCAGGCTACCAATTTCTAGCGTAAAGTGCTGATAGTGTTTCCTTGTCTGGTGCCGTTCTTAAATTTATGCATGCTGTTGAGTTTGTAACTCATAATGTAATATTTGACAAAAAAATCCATATGAGTATTGTTTTAACAAAACTAGTAATAGGGATAAGTTTAGTATTTCTATTTATTTATTATTATACTAAGTACCTATGTCTTACTTGGGGATGGCTTTTTGTCCAGCAGTGGACTTTTTTCGGCTTAATTACATGTCTTACGTTAAATAAAGTGTAATTGACTACGATATAAAATTATCAGAGCAAATAATTTCCTTCTTGAAGCAAATAAAGCCGTAGTCAAAAACTATTTGTAGGAATGTAGTGTCAGCTTTTCCCGACACTGAGCCAAAAGGCATTATGTTTCTAAACAACATTTTTGTGGCTTTTACATGAACTTTTTTCATTCTGAGAATTTCAGTTTGAGGCTTTATTAACAAGAATGTGGCGCATTTTTCGACGCAGATATTTTTGTGTTTTGCTCTGAGAATCGGATTTTATGTGTTGTTTTCTCCCCAAATCACTACTGTACTATCCATAGTATCGATAGTAGTGTACTAAATACTACAATCGATACTACGATTATTTAGAGCCCTTCGATAGTATTGCGATACTATAAAAAGACTATCGATTGTTCGGCGACACTATTGTGCACCTTTGGTTGGTACCTCTCGATTGTTTTGCATTGTAATATAACGTAGTAATACTTCAAACGTCGAAATTTTACTTACAAATATAAAATTGAATTTACAAACTGTAAAATGTAGCTGAAATATCAGTTAAACATAACTAGTACTGTTGAACGATTCATCTATAATTTTTTTAATAATAGGCCAGAGTATTTCAAGAATTTGACAAAAAAAATATTATTCCAAAAAAAATGTGGCTATATTTGTTTGGCTTGTTTCAACTTTTGTATCAAGAATTCTTACGACCTTGCTCTTGTTAGATTCCATAAGATTTATGACAATTATCTGTGATATATTTCTGCTAAACGGAACACATAAGTAACATTTTAGATCTACGGCCTTTCGACGAATTACTTACCTATTTTTCTGGAGCAGACCCACCCATAAAAAAAGCGTTGGCGAAGCCTATGATGGAACACGCTTTCACAGAAACCCTACACCCTCTAACCATAAAAATCCCAAGATAATAACATAAACCATAACATTTTATATCATACCAATAGAATATCAATTCGTCAAGTACCTACAGTCCTACAAGCAAAGTACTGACCCGAAGCTCTTTGAAGTTGGATCGAAATATCGACACATGCATGATTGCACGCAAAGCGTATTGTAAAAGCTTTCAACATGTAACAATGGCTTGAGCCCTCATTGAAATGTATAAAGGGCGCCACAACAGTTCTGTTCCAAATAACAAAGCCCTAGTTATAACCTTATTAAAAGTAACCTATATATAGTTTGTAATGATAATTTTAAAACATAGATATTTGATAATTAAATTTTATATCAGAACTAGCTTTTCGCCTCGCGGATTCCCGCGATGTTTGGCCCCTTTAGGGATCTCAATTGTCATGAATCATTTCTTAGTATACTAGCAGCTTTTAGCAGTTGATTTCATGACGATGATAGCTCATAATTTGCTTGAGATTTTGATGTAAGAAAATATAACCAAAATACCCTTAACAAAGTGTTTCAAGAGCTGTGTTTGAGAGACAGTTTCCTTCAAGGTGTTGTATGTTTGCTTATCTTTGACCATATTACAGTAGCGGACCACTACACTAGAATTAAGGTTTTTGTTTACTTATCCCATGGATCTATGTCAACTGAATTAATATAGTAGTTTATGATACTGTTGCATAATAGGGGTTATTAAATACGAGTGTGAGTTTAAGTACCGAGCCGTAGGCGAGGTTCTTAATAGTATCACACGACTTTTTAATACCTAATTATGTGCAGTATCATACAGTACTTTATCTAAACTCATATAAATAATGTAATTTAAAAAAAAAAAAAACCGATAGTATTTGTCTACCAACTTTTCAAAAAAAAAAAAAAGCTATTTTTGTGACATTTTTGGTCAAAATGATATATGTAGGCAAAAACAATAAAATAAACAGACACAATAATCATAAACCTAATCAAATCCGTGTTGACAACTCCCGAAAATTCTTACCTCTAAATTTCAAGTCAACAAATTTGTCACATTGTCATCAAATTGAATTGATACTGATTGATTATACTATTGATAGGTCCAAAGTGAACTTTAATAGACAAAAAGTTATTTTATAGTATTATCTTGGGTACACAACTGTACTATAATGAATCATTATACACGGGTGTGCCTAAAGTGGGTTATTAAAGTACTGATTTTGATTTCATAATAAGAACATTACGATATGAGAGTAGACAAAAATTTATTTATATAACAAAAAAATGCTGAAAGGTATGTAAGCGCATTACTTCATAACGGCTGCACCTATTGCTAATTCTTGTTTGTAAATGGTAGTACAAGATTTGTATGAAAGAAAAAATTTGGAAAATTGATCACGAGAGTTGGAAATTTAATTGGCATTTTTGTATGAAAATCCGAGTGACTCCGGGCATAAACTAGAAGAGCTCAAATAACACTATAATTACATGGCTTTAATTCCAATATTGGTACAGAATATGTTAACCACAAACACGTATTGTAAAGCTACGTCATCCACAAAACCAGCTAGAAAAGGTCACAGCTTTCAAGAATCCTTTTGTTCTACGGATAGATACCTTATTGTGTTAGGCGGGGTGAGAAATCCATTTACTTGATTGAGTTACGTTTGGTTATCCAAACGTCCGGAGAAAAGTTTAGCTACGTCATATTGTGAAACAAAACAGGGAATAATATTCTGGTTGCCTGATTACTGGCTTTTTGAAACTATGATGAAATTAAAAAAACGTTTAAGGAAGGCGCATGATTATCAATAGGGAACATGTATGATTTTTTTACAGCATTTTTTAACGAAATATGAAAATACCGCAGAAAGATGACAAAAAGTGAAGTTAAAATTAAAATTGGCCTAAAAATACGGAAGAAGCATTTTAAAGACAGAGAGATTTAACATGCCCTTTGCCACACTTCATAGGGCACTATGGTTATATGATCTCTGTTTTAGTAGAAAATGATAGAATCTATGTTGCTTACTTTGATAATTATTCGAAAAATACTATTTTTCTTCTAGTTCTTATATGAATGAGCTTTTATTCATGTGCTAAAAAAAAAGTCCCATCAAATTCACGGGTACGATAAATTCAAATAATGTATAGGTACTAATAAAAATAATAAATACCTCTCGAATAAAATTATGTTTATTTTAGTAAAGACACAGTCGTGATGATTCTGGCTAAAGTAAAGGTTTTGGGATTGAAATAAAAACTCAAGTGAAAATTTATCCTTTTATTTACATTTACCATTTATTTATTTACAAAGATAATATCTGTGTATTTACATCATTTTAATTTTCCGTTTATGAATTAACAAATTCATGTTATGATCTTAGATAATAATCTATATAAGGACTGAAAAAAATGTTTTTTTCATGACATAAAAAATAGAAAGTCTATAAATAAATTAGTCTTCATTTTCAGGAGAGTCCAATCCATTATTAATATTAATAAAAAGAGACTTAAACTCAGACAGCTTAAAAAACTACATAGGTACCTTCTTTTTCTTAAAAAACGTTATTAATACCTACTGAATTTTTCATTTAATTCCTTTGTCTTAAGTGTCAAAGAAAATTTTTCATTAATTCACAAAACAAATGAGACTCAAACGTGCAACCAATGAAAGAAGTCCTGATATAAGGTAGTCTTTATTGATAAGCGGAGCGTGTAGCGGAGCGGACGAGCGCGGAACTCGCTCATCTGATATGACGCTCGAGGCTACGACGACACGACGACTGTTGGAGCCTTCATTACTGGTTTCGTCTGCTGATACGCTGCTCACTTGAGGTGGAACGCAGTTTGGTGGCTTTACCTATTTTTTACAAAAATAAACTTTTAAAACAATCAACTTGTCTTTTATTTAACAACTAGCTGTCTCTCGCGGTTTCAACTACGTTCTCGGGATAAAAAGTAGCCTATAACCTTCGGAAATAATGTAGCTTCCTATTACTGAAATAATTTTTCAAATACAACTGGTTGATCCAGAGATTAGCACGTTCAAACAAACTTCAGTCTTATTATAAGTATAGATTGGACATATTAAATAGAAATGTACGTAACTAAAATACAATAAATTGAAGGCAAAATCGAAGAACATAGCAAAGATACATGTTTTCTTACATTAACTGGAGCTTGCGTGAAATTTATCTTCTCCTGACATCTTCGTGAATGATGAGCAAGACACGCAGCGTAAGCTATTGCATGCGGAATGTAGCTCTGCTCAACCACGCCAGCAAACAAAATAGTGGCCATTGGACCTAAGAAAGGGTAAAAAAAATTACATGAAACCTTTTATCCACTATGAAGTGCATATTCACAGAAGTTTATTGTATTTAATATCAGTTCCATTTGACAAGTTATAGGTGCTTCACTTTTTCAACTTTCATAATATTTTTTTTAAATGTCATCTCTAAGGCTGAGATCTATAGAGCTCGGTGAGACTTTGCTCAGACTTTACTTAGAGTATAAACCTACGTAATTAAAGTTAATGTATGTGTGTTTTATTTAATTTGTAGCCAAGTTTTTGGTAAGTCGTCGATTAGGTGCACTTAGACTTTGCTCAGTACACAATCAGAGAGATTCGAAGATTGCATTTTAAATACCGACTTTGTACGGTAAAGTCTGAGCAAAGTCAAACTAAGGAACAAATAGTAAAATACATATTTTGGACATCTATCACGTATTCTGATATTTAAGTTTTAACTGAGCTAGATCTCTGTAGGATGCACACAAAAAAAGATTCTATTAATAAATAAATAAATAAATAATCACCTAATGCATAAATCGGCACATCTTCTCCGCCATGTGTAGCCCATTGCCTTGGTACAGCAGCCGCATGAACAGCATCAGCTGTAGCTGACGTTGTCGTATTTAGCGGTACGGTCCTCGGCTCTGAATGTCCCGGTCCGGTACCGTAAAGCAGGGTCGTGTAGCGCAGTCCGTCGATATCAGACACCACTGTGTCCGTACCTTTATAAATGTTTGCGTTTAATTTAATGTAACTTTTTTCTTTGATCTTAAAAAATCTGATGGAAACGTAAACAACTCTGAAAATGACACTGGTTGATGTATACTGAATAAAGTTAACATAGGACTGGATAATCATGATATTATTAAATATTGTGAAATAAAAAATACCGGTGTTTTATAATGGATATATTTTTTGCCATCTCGAATTTTTTAGGGATTATTGAACCCTGAAATCACGATGTTTTTTTAAAACTTTTCATACATTTTGACCGATCAAGATTTTAGATATAATTTTATCCCAGCTAATTTGTTACCGTCATTTTTTATAAGATATTTTAAGATTTCGAATCAGAAAGTAAATATTCAATAAAAACTTCTAAACAAATACATTAGGTATCCAAAAATAAAGTAAGTACGTATGTCAAAGACTCACCTAATACTGGATGTCCTCTCGGAGTAGCTTGACCACCAAATGTCATGACATGACCATGGTCAGCGGTGACTACAATCAGAGTTTCTGCTGGGTTGACCCTCTCTAGAGCTGCCAGTAATGCTGTTTCTAACTCTAAGGTCTCATCTAGAGCTCTGTACGGATTGTTGTAGTGATGTGCATGGTCTATCCTCCCACCTAAGTAAATAATTATCATTGTCATCATCATCATCAATGCTCTCTTGGCTCGAATTTACTAGTTCACCAATAGGTACTAACCGACCATCGGACCGAAATAAAAGTACAACGTCCACTAATCTGAATTTACCTTAAAATCGCTTTTGAATTTAATATCTTGGGCATTCAAGTTTTCTCAAGATATTTCCACTTATATTTATTATTATATCAAACTAGGAAAATCAGTTTATTCCACCGATACTGATTACTTTATTAAATATTCTGTATTACGTTTAACGGAGCGATACCGTTGTTTGCGTAAATTAACACCATGAATATTACGAGAATATTATTTTAGGTACGATACGGAAAATTTATGGGCAAATACCCTTGAAAGCTTAGTATAGTTTCATAACGTAAACTCTTTTGTTTATAAATATTGGATTGGAAATAGCCCCAAAATACATACTCTTATGGAAGTTATTACAGACCTTCGATTAGTAGAAAAAATCCTTTGTCATTCTTAGCAAGTATAGAAAGTGCAGCGCGCGTCATCTCTGCAAGTGAAGGGTCGTCTGCTTTGATTGAACCGTCCGCTCCCGCGCCCTCCTCCGTATCAGCTCCCGCTCCCGCTCTCGCACCCACTCCACGTTCAGCGTTGAACTCCATGTGTGAGTACTCAAACAAACCTGTAAAGGCAGTTTAGCTCAAAACAGGTACGGGTAACCTAAATATATGTTCCTACTGGAAAATGATAATTCCTGTGTTGCAATTTAAGTAGACAAACATAGAAGACAATAAATCTGGCGATGTAATATGAAAGATGGTCCAAGATAGTATCAGAATGACAGTCAAGAGGCACTAGGATTTTCAGAAAATGTATACGAGAAAGTATTGAAAATAATATATGATGATGATCATAATGATGAAATAAATCAATGGATGACATGCTTGTATTTATACACAATTTCATTATTTCAGCACAAAAAGTCTAAAGACTAATACTTCATTTTGATATATAAAAGGTTCTTTCATTTGTAATGTAAGAACCATTTGCAGAAAAAGAATACAAGTCGTGGCAATAAAACGAATGTAATGTAATCCGTATTTGAAATGCAAATGCCGCTTGGCCGGGTGACATCAGATTAAAAAGGATTTAAACGGTATTACAAAACAGAAACTGTGATCATAATGTCGACCCGGAAAATGTAGTCGGAAGCTAACAAAACAAAATTATTCCAAGAATTTATACTAAAAATCAAGGAATTGAAATTTAGTAAGAAAATTTTCCGACACCGCAACTATTTCATGGCAAAATATTAAAGATTATTTTTAAAGTGAAGTAACAAAAAATAGCTACACAATCATAACTTAACAGAGATTACCATCATTGGCCATATATATAAAAAATGTAGCCTTGCTGAGTTTCTTGCCAGCTCTTCTCAGTTAAAGGCCCTGATCCGAACCGGTGGTAACTTCAGTAAATTTTACAAAAAATATATTTATTTCAGTGAATTTGAAGTCCCCTTTTGGGGCCTAAATTGAATACATTTTGACATTAACTTTGAATACTACACCTAGTTAAAAAATTGCTTCGTATATTTAGTAAGCTGTAATAACATTATAGACTTTTTACCAGTAGGGAATAAGTCGTACAATTTCACTCGCTTTTTCAGCTTTGTATCTCTATAAAACACTTTAAATATCTTTGTTAGAAACAAAAAGAATACACCTTACGCTACATCTATAACAAACACTTGACATTTTTATTTCTTTTCTTTTAGAGACAAAAAATAATATCCCTTACAATATAAATTGTGCGCTAGACCAATTTGTAGGGCGCTTCTTTTATTGTTTCAGCACAAAAACTATAATGATATTATTTTATAGGTACTAAAGTTTCTTTTGTTTCTAAAACCAATTCAAATTTACGATTTATTTGTCACTGGCATTAAAAAACGGGAATAAATTCACGTTTCAAAAGTAAAAGTATGTATTTTCTCTGGGGTTTTGGAATAAAACATTTCTACTCAAGAAGGTAGAAAATGCCTACTCGAAATATGCTTGGATTTTTATGTTACATCATGTAAGCCCTGTGTATTTTTTACTTAAGGTAGGCTTCCGAGGCTCGCGCGCGGCTGACGCGCGCGGCCATAGTCAACATATGGGAATGTATGGAGCCACTTCCGTAGCTCGCGACAGACGCGCGCGGCTGAGACGGCTGTATAGGTACAGCCACGGCGCGTCTAACGCGCGCGTCTGTCGTCTCGGCCGCGACCCACGGAAGGGAGGTGTGTCGCCGCGGCCGACGGCTAACGCGTCTGACGCCGCGACCGCGACCCTCGGACTAGTACCTTTATAAGCTTATGTTGTAGCTGGAGAGAGAGTTATAAATCAATGAAGACTATAAAGTGACTGTCATTTGTTAAATATTTATTAATATTATACGAGGTATCTTACGTATTCCCGAGATAAAAAGTAGCCTATATGTTATTCCAGGATATGATCTATCTATGGGCCAAGTTTCATCCATATCCGTTCGGTAGTTTTTATGTGAAAGAGTAACAAACATTCATCCATACATCCATACTCACAAACTTTCTTTATAATATTATTAGGAAGTACCTATACCTATCTGTTCGAGATCTCTCTGATGAGCTTGGGTAATTAAGTAGGAAGTGGAGTAGGTAGGTACCTACTACAAAACGTCAAACAACTATGCCGCACGAAGTTTCCTTCCTAGAGAATATTAAATACTTCACAGAGAAATTAATTATACGTCATTCATCACACGACATGACATAGTGCAAAACCGAAGTAATTATTAGATACCTGTGGTGAGGCGCCAGTTTTACTCTATTAAAGTAGGGTTTATTAAGGTTTTAGGGATAAGTTTTAAGCAGCAAAAAAAAACAGAGTTCAAAATATAGGCCCTCGAAAGCACGTGCGTCTATGATACATATTTAAAAAAAAATAACGTAATCAAATAAAAGCTTTTGTCATGGAAAAGAATTGAAATATGAAACTCAATGTTTCATCATCATCATCATGTCAGCCGAAATACGTCCACGACTGGACAAAGGCCTCCCCCAAGGATCTCCACGATGGCCGGTCTTCCACTACCCGCATCCAAATAATAATAATATCCACATCTCAGTGTTTACCTAAATATTATTCAGAGATTAGTAATTTTAATGAAACTAGGTCGGGACGCAAGAAATGTTAGTTGAATGCAAATTTACTCAAAGGAGTTGTATTAAATTGTGGACAACAATATATTTTTTCTGTCACAATGCTTTGTTAGCTTAAATAGGGGTCACTGAAAAGCAGGTAAATTGCTGAGTAAGCTTTAACCCTTAAACAATCCCAATAGAGTACACAAAAGGGACGGTTTCTTTGATATTCCGCCCCTGTAGGTAGGTATGCTTTAGAAAATTTCGCACAAAAACCGCATTATATAAAAGTAACAGCTTTTAAACGTGTTATAGTCATTGTTACAAATTTCAGTACTTTACTAAGTTAATAATAAGGTTGAAAATTTGGCCTTTGTGCTTTTGTTGGTTGGCAAAGATCGTGGCATCTTTACAAGAATATTATTATGACTATTTTATTGAGCAAACTTTTTTAAGAGCGGAAATAAAATGTGTCTTTATTTTCACTTTTTTTGAACCAAGTTTAGTAATCAAAATTATTTGAAATCCATAAACTGTAGGAAAACAAAAATAACTCATTTTCCTACTAGTTCACTTGCTTACTCAGAATCTATTCGAAGGAGGTTATTAGATTATAACGCCGTCGTAACTTCGTATAAATTCGTTTTGAACGATTGTTCTGACGTTTTGGTTCTATATATTTATTATTATGGAGCTTTCTAAATCGGCTTAAGTGATTTTCCTCGAGCCTTTAATGTCTTTAACGGTATAATCCTACCGACACACTTTGAAAAAGGTGACGGAAAATATACGAGGAGGATATAATATTGGGAAATACACTTTTAACGAATATGTTCTGGATAAGCCCATAGGATAATTTTTATCCCTGAAAAATAGTCTCTTGGATACGGAGAAGGCTATGAGGGAAAAACTATATAGATTATGTTTTTGTTACAAAACTGAAAACATTATTTAATTTAGGCTCTGATAAAGCACTTATGAATGTCGATAGTTACAATAGACTCTACCTAATGTCACGTAGTAAAATCGGGTCTTCAATTATTTATTACATGTATTACGTTTTATCGATTTTTCAGTCGATTAGTTGTCATATTTCTGAACGTAGTTTAATTTGGAATTTATTAATTGACTATACCTTTTTATAGTAGATGGAGTTGTAGCCAATTATCAATTTTTCATTTCTTTATTAATACTCAATTAAACATTATTTGTAATTCGATAAATACTTAAATTTTATCAAATCGATTAATCGATTTGCTTGCGGTACAAAGTAAAGTTATTCCCGTGGCAACATTTTTTTTACTGAGGCAACACTGATGGGGCTGTCAGCTTATTAATTAAATTTGCTTTGTTTTTTTTCCCACATTACCTAATAAATCTACATTGTTTACTTCGCTTTTTAACTAAATTTGGTAATAATTATTGTTTTGGAAAGTGCTAGATTTCATGTTCATTTATCAAATTAGAGTTCAGTGTGTTTTTGACGTATTCCCGTCCTTATTTCATTAGTTCAGTGTTTGTTGGCTTAGTGTTTTTGACCGGTATTTCGGAGTTTTTCGACCGATTAGGGGACTTCTTCGAGTTGTGTACACCCTTTTCGTAATTAGGTCAAGTTCATTAGTTCAATGGAACATTCTTTCTTTTCACTCCCGGCGTCCCGGCGTATACGCATCTAAAGGTCGAATGTCAATGACCTAACCTTTTTTTGTGAGTATTCTCTTTGGGAAGCTTAGTTCTATCATTAAATCAGTGTCTCGTCATTTATTATTCGGTTTTCTACAGAATTTCGGCTGATTAGTCTTAGCTGACGCGGCCGATGATAACCGCGTGGCGTGGCCAGCCAGGGTCATCTTAAACCTCCTTTCCCTCCGGAGTCGACATGATCCACCTTTACTAAGCGTGGTTCTTTTCCTCCATAAGGTATTTATGGTGTTTTTTTAAATTATTATAGTTGGTTAGGGTTTATTAACTTTTGTCCGAGTAGGTCCGGACAAGTAGGCAGGCACATGGCAGACAACTTATGTTGTACTGACCGTGGATGCTTTCTAGGGTTTGCTCTGCCCAACCTTCAGTTGTGGCAGAGTATTTCAATTTATTTCTGTCCCTATTGTTATTAATTTTCCCTGGGAATAGGATGCCCAAGAACCGAGCACATGGTTGACATCTGTGACCAGTGTCCATCCTTCTGTATGCTCTGGCCTTGTAGACACACCACCCTAATGTCGACAATATTGGTGTCCATTCCAGGAGGTGTTCGGTGGGGGCCTATTTTTGCCTCGAGGAGCTGTTCGGTGGGGGCCTATTTTAACCTCGAGATGCTGTTCGGTGGGGGCATAGCTTTGCCTCGAGTTGGTGTTCGGTGGGGGCATAGTTTTGCCTCGAGATGGTGTTCGGTGGGGGCATAGTTTTGCCTCGAGTTGATGTTCGGTGGGGCCGTATCGGCTCGTATCACTTTATAAATATCGTATCGTATAAATAACTACTACAATAATGTAACCCTTTAATTACGGGAAAGCAGCCGTTCCTGCTTTTGGCGCCCTTGAATTTAAATATAATTTAAAATAAGTAATGCAATTCATCTCAGGTTGCCCACATTAGTCTCCTTCTGAGAAGCTGTGGCATACTACCATTTTTATATTATCCTACTACCATTTTTATAACCTTACAAAATATAATATAATATATTTCAGTAAAAGAACTAAGCCAGTAATTAACCTTTGTTTCATTTATTGCTGGGGGTTAACGCATCGGACTACTAAGGGGGGGGGTTAAAATCCGTTACGTTACAGTGACGCCCGTACGTGGTGGCGAGTAACCTGAGATGATTGTCATATTGTTAAATGTGTCAAAAATTGTATTACAATTACTACTTTAATCTTACTATTTTATAAATCTACTGCGGATCTGTGTTTTTAGCATATAAGTCTTGCGGATTTGTGTCTTACTACTACATATTGTTAAAACTTGAGATGATTTGCAAAACAGTGCGGTGATAAAAATAATTCTATTACATATTACTTCATATTCAACTACTTTAACTAAATCTCTGGTACACACACATCGTTTACTACTAATACAGCTTATTTTTGCATAATTTCCTTTTATCATTTTTGAATTAAAATTATTTTTGAGTTTTTTTTCAACTCTGACAATTATTTCAACTTTCTTATGCTGTGACCTTTTTGCAGTTTAGTAAAACATCCCACAACTACACGTTATAGCCACTATTTCTGCCCTTTTAAAATCAATGTAATGTTAATATCTTTTGAATTATAATTAAGAATAAGTTTTTTTTCCCAAAATATTTTTGAACACTTACTTTTGTTTGACAATAATACTTTATTCTTTATACCCCTTAAAGCTGTAGCTTGATTAGTAGTGCTTATTGCGAAGTGCTCTGGTGTGTACCAAGTTTACCTACTTTATTTACTTACTTAACCTTACTATTACTTGTCTTACATTATCTAAACATGGAGGAATGTAGTATAGCTTTCCAAGCTTTGCATAAAGATAGAATAGCCCGGACCTGTAGGTTTTATTATGGAATGAAGAACATTTGTCCTGGCGTTGGTATATTTATGGTATGGTTTTCTATAGGTGAAGAGTATTGTAGTTTTGGGGGTTAACTATTTAAATTCTTATGTTATTAATTTATGTATGATTATCTTATTATGTGTAAGTATTATATCATTATTGAAATTTAGTTTCTTTTTTTGGCCTTACGCACAGGAGCGGGTAGTAACTCCTTTACCAAATAAATAAGCCATTGTACTAGGGGCGGATGATAACCTCTTAAAAAATAAGCCTTTCTTAGAGGCGGTTGGTTACCTCTTAAAATCTAAGCCTTAAACCATGATCACCAAAATTTTAAATTCCAAACTCATCCTTGTTCATTGTGGGATTACTGTCGCGTAACCACAGTATCTTATGTGTGTTATCGCAAGGTATCTCAAGGTGACAAGAAGAGTGACTTGTATTATATCTATTTATTGTATTCTTATTTTATAACATATATTGTGTGTATATGTATCTTATTCCTCTACCTTGTGGGTTAGGAGCGGTCGGTAACTCCTATAAAAAATAAATAAGCCATTGTACTAGGGGCGGGTGATGACCTCTTTATTACAAAAGCCTTTCTTCATCAAAGGCTGACCACTTGGTAGGAATAATATTTATTTATATTATATTATGATAACAGTTTTTTTATATAAGTATTCTCTCTCTTGTAATCATTTTATTTATTATTTTGTTTAATATTATGTAATAGTGGTATGTAGTACATTATATATTTAGGGGGGTTTAATATTTTGAGTTTAGGGTTAATCGGTTTGATGGTTTATTGGATGGTTTACTACTTATTAGGTAGGTGGGTACTGTTGTTTCGACGAGTTGTGGGAGAATTTAATCTCCAACTAGCGGATTTTTCATATTTGTTTTTCATAGTTGTTCGTGGGTTCGGTTTGTTGGTGGAGGTTTATTTTTTTCTTTTTTTTGTTCAACATCTTATGGTTGATATCTAGAGGCATGTGTTTACTGGCGTAGGTTTGTTTTGCTTTTGCTTTCTTCTTATCCGGTCACAACTGGGTTGTCGTTGTGTCCGTTAGGGAGTTTGAAGTATATTGTTTTCATCTTTATTATTTTATTTAGACTTTTCTTCAGTCCTCGATTTATCTTGTACGTACTGAGTTGTTTCCAAGCTGGAGGACCAGCTTGAATTTTGCGCTTATTTACGCAAAATTCTTCTGACAGGGGGGGTCGTGTCACGTAGTAAAATCGGGTCTTCAATTATTTATTACATGTATTACGTTTTATCGATTTTTCAGTCGATTAGTTGTCATATTTCTGAACGTAGTTTAATTTGGAATTTATTAATTGACTATACCTTTTTATAGTAGATGGAGTTGTAGCCAATTATCAATTTTTCATTTCTTTATTAATACTCAATTAAACATTATTTGTAATTCGATAAATACTTAAATTTTATCAAATCGATTAATCGATTTGCTTGCGGTACAAAGTAAAGTTATTCCCGTGGCAACATTTTTTTTACTGAGGCAACACTGATGGGGCTGTCAGCTTATTAATTAAATTTGCTTTGTTTTTTTTCCCACATTACCTAATAAATCTACATTGTTTACTTCGCTTTTTAACTAAATTTGGTAATAATTATTGTTTTGGAAAGTGCTAGATTTCATGTTCATTTATCAAATTAGAGTTCAGTGTGTTTTTGACGTATTCCCGTCCTTATTTCATTAGTTCAGTGTTTGTTGGCTTAGTGTTTTTGACCGGTATTTCGGAGTTTTTCGACCGATTAGGGGACTTCTTCGAGTTGTGTACACCCTTTTCGTAATTAGGTCAAGTTCATTAGTTCAATGGAACATTCTTTCTTTTCACTCCCGGCGTCCCGGCGTATACGCATCTAAAGGTCGAATGTCAATGACCTAACCTTTTTTTGTGAGTATTCTCTTTGGGAAGCTTAGTTCTATCATTAAATCAGTGTCTCGTCATTTATTATTCGGTTTTCTACAGAATTTCGGCTGATTAGTCTTAGCTGACGCGGCCGATGATAACCGCGTGGCGTGGCCAGCCAGGGTCATCTTAAACCTCCTTTCCCTCCGGAGTCGACATGATCCACCTTTACTAAGCGTGGTTCTTTTCCTCCATAAGGTATTTATGGTGTTTTTTTAAATTATTATAGTTGGTTAGGGTTTATTAACTTTTGTCCGAGTAGGTCCGGACAAGTAGGCAGGCACATGGCAGACAACTTATGTTGTACTGACCGTGGATGCTTTCTAGGGTTTGCTCTGCCCAACCTTCAGTTGTGGCAGAGTATTTCAATTTATTTCTGTCCCTATTGTTATTAATTTTCCCTGGGAATAGGATGCCCAAGAACCGAGCACATGGTTGACATCTGTGACCAGTGTCCATCCTTCTGTATGCTCTGGCCTTGTAGACACACCACCCTAATGTCGACAATATTGGTGTCCATTCCAGGAGGTGTTCGGTGGGGGCCTATTTTTGCCTCGAGGAGCTGTTCGGTGGGGGCCTATTTTAACCTCGAGATGCTGTTCGGTGGGGGCATAGCTTTGCCTCGAGTTGGTGTTCGGTGGGGGCATAGTTTTGCCTCGAGATGGTGTTCGGTGGGGGCATAGTTTTGCCTCGAGTTGATGTTCGGTGGGGCCGTATCGGCTCGTATCACTTTATAAATATCGTATCGTATAAATAACTACTACAATAATGTAACCCTTTAATTACGGGAAAGCAGCCGTTCCTGCTTTTGGCGCCCTTGAATTTAAATATAATTTAAAATAAGTAATGCAATTCATCTCAGGTTGCCCACATTAGTCTCCTTCTGAGAAGCTGTGGCATACTACCATTTTTATATTATCCTACTACCATTTTTATAACCTTACAAAATATAATATAATATATTTCAGTAAAAGAACTAAGCCAGTAATTAACCTTTGTTTCATTTATTGCTGGGGGTTAACGCATCGGACTACTAAGGGGGGGGGTTAAAATCCGTTACGTTACACTAATTAATTTTGCATTTTTAATATTAATATGGATTAAATGACAAACGTTACCGACTCATAACTTCAAATTACGAAACCTTTTCATACAGTTTCAACAATCAACAGTTCAATATCCTCGACAAGTTAGGAGTTAACTGAACAATAATAAATAGGCTTTCGTCAAGTCGGAAATCATTAGGTATTAGTAAATAAGCTTACAGACCGACGGATCGGAAAGTTTTCAACGTGGGTAAACTCGAATTTGTTACGCAAAGTTTCGACTAATTCTGTTATGAATGGTAAGTTTCTAGAGTTTCTAAGTTATATTTAAGGGTATTTGTTTGGTAGACTTAATACACGGTATCAATCTGTAGTATGAACAAATCTACTTAAACAGGGTCACTCACTGGTAACTAACGCGAAAACTTTTATAACGACTTTGGTTCGTCAAGTCTGATATCTTTTGTTCTACGATTTATTGTTATTCTATTGAATAAATACAATATTTTAATTACAAATTATAATATATACAACACAATCTCATATATGAAAATTAATCCTTATTTTCCTTGGTCACGAGATCACGCCGCTGGACCGAT
Organism: Tethea ocularis; assembly: GCA_963555595.1. Taxonomy (NCBI): domain Eukaryota; kingdom Metazoa; phylum Arthropoda; class Insecta; order Lepidoptera; family Drepanidae; genus Tethea; species Tethea ocularis. Next base: position 1,505,091 of record OY741968.1, read on the forward strand.
TTCGCTAATTCTTTTTTGTTTGTGTTTGAAGTCAGGAGAAAAAAAAAATCGGTATGTAGGTAGGGTAGGTTGGTGTAGGTAGGTAGGTCCCAGTTTCTTTTATTCTTAGGGCAGGACAACGTCTGCGGGGCCAGCTAGTCTAATAATACTAGATCTCTCCGGAATCTAAAAATCAAATACGTGATCATTCATTTATTAAACTGTAAAAGATTCTACAAGCTAAACTCAATAGCGGAGCTCTAACAGCGCGTAACTACAGGCTGATGAAAAATAAAATTCTATTCACACTCTAGTCCGACTCCCAATCAAACCAATCTCTGATCATTTCCGCAGTATTCTGCACAAGTTTTCAGCAGTATTAAACCGCAGTATTGCGTACTCAGACTATAAATAAACTCCCAGTTTCGATTTCACAGTGTGAACAGGTTTGCATAGCAGTCAAAACTGAATATACCAAATAAATGGATTTGAATTGGTAAACATTTCTGGAGTTTAAAGCTCCTATTTCTCTGCTGTAGAATATTATTAGGAGATATTAACATCGGATTCGTCCAATAAATATAATTATTTATTTAATTATGCACGCAATAATGGAATCCTTGTTAAAAAAAGACGAAGAATATTGAAAGAAAATTATTGTTTTTTGTTGGTCAGCTGTCGGAACACACCAACTGGTTGTCTTGTAGACCAGGCCTACACTTAAAAAAATCTTACCTAACAAGTAATCCACTGTCCTAGGATCTAATTTAGCTAGTTGTTCTCTGGAGTGTATGTACTGGGCTCTTAACCGCCGTCTCTTCTTCTCCCTCGCCCAGTCTTCTGCTAGGTTCCTGCCGTCCAGTCTCCTCCCTTCTCTATTTGGATGTTCTGGATCCGGAGTTACGTTAGGTAGGAAGTGTCTTCTTCCTCCGCCCATGATTACCTTTGAAAGAAGATTGAAATATAAAACTCCCTGTATATACATTTTAAAAGAAGAACGATTAATAAATACTATAAAAAATGATTTTTTTTTTTCACTTTCATTAATGACTAGCTGCACCTCTGAAACTCTGAAATTGCGACAAAATCATAAATTTTCATCGAGATAGACAGTATGTATGGATATTTACGTAAAAAAAAAATTGTCACTTCATCAAACCATTAAATCGTTCTCCCAAAAAAAAACATTTATTAGGTTACAAAAACTCTATGGTTATTCAAGTTTCACACAAAATTTTATAGAACATCCATTTCGCTCATATTTCATTTATTCTATTGATTTGAATATTTGAAGGGTTACACAAATAATAACATTTTATCGAAAAAAATAACGTTATAAGGGTCCACCTATAGTACTCCATATTATTCTGTGTTATGAGATCGTAAAAATAGTTTGTTATTTTCTTTGGTCGGGTTTTATGAAAGGATAGCAATGATAAAAAAACTCATTCGAAATATGAGATTTGGCTTTGTTTTATTGCTCCGGAGGTAAGAGTATACTGTTTTATGAAACTAGATTATGTTATAAGCATGGATATTGAATGACAAGCAGTGGAGAGGGCTATGCTCGGCGTTTCCCTACGAGATCGAATGAAAAATGATGAGATCCGCAGGCAAACCAATTGCTCAATTGTTTCATTCCGATTCTATGAACACAGTAATATGACTCGCCGTGACTTGTTTTACGATGGATACAATATACTGGATGTATTATGGATATTGAATGACAAGCAGTGGAGAGGGCTATGCTCGGCGTTTCCCTACGAGATCGAATGAAAAATGATGAGATCCGCAGGCAAACCAATTGCTCAATTGCTCAATTGTTTCATTCCGATTCTATGAACACAGTAATATGACTCGCCGTGACTTGTTTTACGATGGATACAATATACTGGATGTATTATGGATATTGAATGACAAGCAATGGAGAGGGCTATGCTCGGCGTTTCCCTACGAGATCAAATGAAAAATGATGCGATCCGCAGGCAAACCAAAGTAACCGACATAGCCCGAAGAATTGCCAAACTTAAGTGGCAGTGGGCGGGGCACATTGCTCGTAGAACCGATGGCCGCTGGGACAGAAGGGTTCTCGAGTGGCGACCACGAACTTAGAATTTTATATACCTACATATTTTTTTATGTGGGCATGGTAGACCAAATCCTAAAGTACAAGGAATAGTGAAAAATGCTGAATGGAGTCTCGGGGCCGATTTTGATATAAACTAAAACTATATGGATGGTACTATGGTATACCTACTTAGATTTTCAAAAATGATTTGCCTTGACGGGAAATCATTAGATTATACAATTTAGGATAAGGGTAATGTTATCATTAGATAAATGCCGTCAAAACTATTTGTCTCATCAATTTCTGTATCTCTATAGATACCCCAAGAGACGTAACTCATAATACACTGAGATAGTTATATTATTCTACTAATATCGCTGGACAGATGACCTGAGGAAAATAGCAGGGAATAAATGGGTGAGGGAGACGGAAGACCGAAAGCAGTGGCGCGCCTTGGGAGAGGCTTATCTTCAGCAGTGGAGAGACATAGGCTGATAAGTTAAGTAAGTCAAGTAATATTATCACCAGCTCAGTGTATTGTACCTAATAATCAACTTTTCACGCAAAAGTAACTCACATTGATACTCCTTCCAGGTTCGTTCTCAACGAGCTGCATAGCAATATCCTTGCAGTCCTTGCGCACGTGTGGCGGCACGCGGCTATCGTCCTCCCAGTAGCGAGACGGCGCGTGCGCATACAACGCGGCTGGCGTCGCGTGTGTGATGCGCGCTGTGGTCACTATACCGCTGGATTTACCTATATTTAAAATAAATGTACTAAAGTGGCAATAGATATTGTTCAAAAGTCGTAGAGAATTTCTTTAAATTATTTTAGACTAGGTTTCACTCGCGTTCCCGAGGTATCTTATGTTTTTCCGGGATAAAAATTAGCCTATATGTTATTCAAAGGTATGATCTATCTATGTGTCAAGTTTTATCCAAATCCGTTCAGTAGTTTTTAAGTGAAAGAGTAACAAACATTCATCCATACTCACAAACTTTCGCACTTAAAATATTAGTGGGATGGGCGAGCTTGTCAATGGAAAAAAAACTGGATGCAAACATTAGAGTAGATGAATTCAAGCCGCTCGAGCTAAATTGCTAGGTTTTTTTTAGATTGTTTCCCGATGATGGGAAGCACACAAAGCTTAATGAAAATAATAGAAATTTAATAATTAACCATACTATGTTATTGCTATAGAGCAAAAATTTTAACGGACTCAATCAGTATTATAATTTGATATAGTATAGCAAGTCTTGTAAAGAAAGTCAAAAGAAGACTTGACAGTGTTGAAGCTATAAAAGAAGGTTTATACACAAACAATGGACGACATGCTAGCATAGATGATCCAAGTTGAACTATAATACATGTCCTTGACTTCCAATGAACTAGAAACATCTCGTAAAAGTCAGCGGAGTCACCATAAAATACATATTGCTCAATTGTTTCATTCCGATTCTATGAACACAGTAATATGACTCGCCGTGACTTGTTTTACGATGGATACAATATACTGGATGTATTATTTCAGTGCAGTGCTTACTGAAGAAATCCTACTCCTACTAATACCTATAATATAAATGCAAAAGTTTGTGAGTATGCATGAATGTTTTTTACTCTTTCACGTAAAAACTACGTATTTGGATGAAACTTGGCACATAGATGGATCATACCTTGGAATAAAATATAGGCTACTTTTTATCCCAAGAATACATAAGCCAGTCTCGTCCCATTCAAGCGGCCCGAGCTGCCATTAGTAATAACTCGTACTAAGTCCTCCCCTTCCCCCGGTAACGCCCTGAGCCGAGGTTCGTACTCCACTCGGGGGTGCCCTCAGGCGTGGTTACCTAAATGTTACCCGGCTGAGAGCTCTCTGCGCTCGCCGATTGTCCGGTAAGGTTGGAGCAGCATCAGAGGCTACCAACTTTAGTCCTTTAAAAAAAAAAAAAAAACATAAGATACCTCGGGAACGCAGGTGAACCCGTGGGACAGAAGTGGGAAAAGGGTTGGGTCTTCTGAATTCTGTAATAACTTTACTTATTTTTGGGATAATTAAAGGAAAAAAATCTCATGGATTGTTCAAACGCTGTAACCTAAACCCATATTTCAATATACATTTTTTTTATTTTTTGTAATTTAAAAATGAATTATCGTTCATTTGATTTTAATATTTTTATTTTCACTTGTTTCTGCATCTGCTTCGGACAATCCTTGATTGGATAAATTACGATTGGATAGGTATACCGTAAATATAAATTAATTCTACGTGCGTAGTTTGTATTCATTAACGATATTTTCATAGCTAATTACATTTGCTCATATACCGACGGTTTCACCGACATTATTATGTTGTTGAAACTAATTATTGTTTCCTCAACCAAATCAATTAATTTGTGGATTAAAATAAACAAACAAGATTTTCCACGTTCTATTTCGAGTATATCTACAATTAAGTAAATTAACTAACTACAGTTTTTTATGATCCTCAACGTGGTCAGTAATTATGTGGTCAAAGGTGGTAGGCAAACAATACCTAGAACTGACACTCTAGTGCAGCTGTTGGAACACACCGATAAGTGCTTGGTGAGTACACACAAATCTTCAACTTGAGGGTAGCCAGCAAAGCAAGTACTACAAAGTAACCTACCATCGCAAAAACAATGAGAATTAAAAAAATATATAGGTACCTAGTAAGCTAAATCTAGAAAAAGGACCACATACTGGTGCCGATTCTGTAGCTTACAAATTAAACTAATATTAGTCACGTCACCTCATATAAACCTTATTGAAAAAAGAAAGAACATTTTTAAATATTGAAATTCTTTTAGATTTCTAGTCCTTGCCATTCTTGTCCGGGAACGCGGGTAAAATCGCAGGGAGGAAGCTAGCGTATTAATTTAATAACATTATCACGGTATCTGGTAAAAAGATTGAAAAAAGAAAACATGTTATCCCTAACATGAATGAATCCTCTCTATTACTCGACTCATTTTGGTGACCTCAATAAAATTATATGTCAGGCACCCTCCATTCATTTAGGCCTGGTTTATTGCTCTGAAGATCCAGTTAGTTGGAGTAATATAAGGGATTAAGTTGTTGAAATAATAGGACATAATACTAATAACTATCCTCAGAAAGATGTTGTAACAGTCGCAATTAATACTATTTTGTTAGGAATAATTAGGAGATTTTAGATGATGTCGTTAAAAATCTGTGACAAATCAATCGTTTTGGGGTAAAACAAACAAGTCATACAGATTTTATTAAAATCGTAATACAAACAAACTTAATGTGAGGGATTGTCTTATTTTCTGCATACAGCTGAATGATCAGAGGGTTTAATTTCGATACATTTGCAGCTTCGTAATAATGTTTCATCCGAAGTGAAATTTATGGACATTTCGTTGACCTGTTATGTCTTTAATTTCATCTAATTTGACAGATTAGTGTGGAGTTTCGTAATATAGCCCAATTTTAGGTGAAACAGATATTGTTATGTATTTCTACGAATCTGTCAGTTTATACATTATGTTTCATCGTAGCGACATTAGGGGGCAGGTAGATAATTCATGATATGCCTCATCCGATATACTTTACTATCATAAGTCTTACCAGAATCATGAGCCCAGTCCACCAGGGAGGTGACCTTGGAACTGAGAGTCGAGGAGCAGACATTAAACCTGCCACCAGCATCCAGACCCAGGGTCTCATACCGAGCCTTCACCCCGCAGAGCAGGGCCGTAGCGCAGGCTGATGACTCTCCAGTCTGGGCGTCTATGTTGTACGTCTGATGATGAAGGAATTAATTAAAGCCAAAAATAAGAGAAGAGACAAAAATATAGCATAACTAAAGAATATTACAACTCCTGTATCATGACAAACTAAATAACAACAAGGCATAATAACTCATTAACCCATGGATTAGTGCTTTAAGACGTTGGTGCAAATGAGCCTAATAGATACCAGGTTTTAGATAATAATATCACAGAATATGGCAGAGAGATAACGAAGCTTTTTTTTGGGAAGATAATACTAAAGAAAATCTATCGATTATTTATTACCTTAGCCAGAGCAACAGCAGGGAAGGTATCCCATGCCAGGTCCGTATCCTCTCCAGATTGTCCTCTCCGCTGTCCACGTAGGATTCTTGCTGCCGTCGCTGTCGTCAGGCTCATGCCGTCTCCTACTACTAGTATCACGTTCCTATGGACAAAAGAAGATAAATTGAATTTTATATTTATAAGTAGCGAAATGATACCCAATGAGCAATGGGGAGAGCTATGCTCGGAGTTTCCCTGCGAGATCGAATCAGAAATGATGAGATTCGCAAGTGAACCAGGTTGGGTATACAAAGCGAAATATTAGTATTGCGAAATGCAAAAGCAACGGAGAAACATCTACATACCATAATAAGCTTTGTTATCTCTAAATTAAATTGCATATCGTTTATTTTATAAAAGTAATACTTAGGTAAGGACTTTTTTGTTAACAACAGGAAAAAGGTAAATTAAATTGCTCCGAAAAATATATAACATTGTTATGACGTAGGAGATTGCCAGGTTTTATTATATTTGTTTTAATTATTTGGTCAAACAAACCACGTCAAAGTGGTCTTGACAATTAATCAACAGTAGTTAGCGCAAATTGCCTTCAAACAATCAATTAGGTAATAGGCACCTTGCCTCGCTCCTGATTAAAATTTGATCAGAAGAAAATTAAATGGTGAAATGTTTACTTTGCAATCCCTTTAAAGATTAAATTTGTTATCTTACGCAATTATTTTTGATGAATGTTATTGTATTTATATCCTTGAAGTTTAATGATGACGTAATAAGTATATTTAACTTAAATTCTCATCATACACAGAAAGATAAAATAAAAGAAAGACGAGGGATACAAAGTCAAAGCGTAAGTAAGCGTTGTAATGCATACATAAGTGCAGAATGTTGGAAACAAAATAATCTAGATATTTTTAAAATCAAAAATAAATAAATAAATATATATCCTGGGACATTCTTCACACACGTTCATTCCAAACTAAAACAAACTGGGACATTCGTCACAAACTAAGCAGAGCCTGTGCAATGGAAACCAGATAACTGATATTATATACTCCATAAACTACTTTTTTTTGGAAATACATACTTATATAGATAATTATCAGGACAAACAGACATGTTCATTGTTCATGCACACAAGTATGTCCTGGATGGAAATCGAACCACGGTCTGCGGCGCAATAGGTGCTATCGTAATCAACTGCGCCAACTGACATATAAAAAAAAATAAAAAAATAAGAATCATAAACTAGTTACTTACTTAGCAACTGGACTTTTGTCAGCTGCGTATTGGAGACGTTTTTGAAGTGTCTCTTGCGCCTGAGTGTACCAGTATTGCCGATCTGAAAAGTAGTTTAAAATTTAGATTCTGACTTTTAAATTTATCATAATTTAAGTATTACGGCTATCTAGCCGTTTGAGGTCAAACAAAGATCTAATTCTTTGCCAACATGTTGACAAACTGGAAGATAGTCCATTTGATACTGTCTAATGTGAATATTTGCAATACGACTACACATTTCTACTTGTTTTATTTTCTAATAAGTCAACATGCTATTTTGAACTTCAAAACTACCAGATTAGAGTTCCTACATACCCAGTTATTTAATGCTTTTTAGTGCCTTTGAAGGTGGTTCTATTTTTTGATAAAAGTTTTTATTTTTAAATTTTTACTAACCCCTTTTTTGGCTAACCGGTGGTAACTTCTGAATAAATGGTTTTGATTGACTTACCATATGGTTCCTTAGCTTCAGTCTTTTGCGGCGCCGGAGAAAGTACCCCTGTACTGATAGTGGACATCATGACCGCGATGCAGCACCACGCACTCATGGCTCACCAGCCACATCGGTGCTGACGTGCTGCCGCCAGGTCTTCAAGATTTAACCTCTCTTTACTTACTCTTGCAAGTAAAAGTTCCCCCGATTCCTGCAAAGATAAGAAATCAGTATCATAACTTTATGAGAAGTTTGCTTTTTATGGTTTTCGGTGATAAAATTAAAAGTTCTCCTTGTTTGGAACTTTTGTGAAATTTATATTGATTGTTGAAGGAGAAAATGTGAATTTCTGAAAGTAATTTTAAGGAAGGTGAAGCGTTATGTCCGTGGAAGTTTTTAACGTTTGTTACTAAGTCTTCTACGGACCAGTTAGCATGATTGGTTAAATACTATCATGCCCTAGGTCGTAGTATTGCCACCTATGGAATGTTCCATTTTAATTCTGTTGATCCAAATACCTCTGACCAAAACATAATGGAAAATCCAACAATTGCACAAAATGTTGAAGGAAACTGACTCCGCTGTAAATATCGATTTACTTTAACACGCCACAGACCTTCAAAAATAAGGAAACATATTCCCGACGAAGAAATTGGAAACAAAACCTTTTATACCAATTCAATAAAAGTGGAGACAATATAAATTCTGCGAACAAGATACTTGAATGGAAAAATACTTTCCTTTAGATAAACAGCGATGCAATGATAAAACCTACCAACATAATCAAATAATACGATGAAGATAAAAAGAAAAGTTGAATCTTGTATTACACGCTTCGAAAAGCGTCTGAAGCTTGACGATATTCCGTAAAAACGTCGGAAACTTGAAGAAATACGATAATAAGCAGTGTCAGGTACAAAAATATGTCAATAAATTACTAGACTGTTAATGTTCACCCGTTTGGGAGATATGGTTCATAAAATTTGTAGATAAAATTATGGTACGGTCGCAGAGTCAATATATAAACATATTATTTTCCTTTGGGTAACTATGCGAATAAAATCATGAGTCGTTTTATATGATTGACGATTTAGGGCCATATTCACAGACAATAAAACGATCCGATAAATTATAATCGGGAGTATACGATGAATTTTTCCTACGAAAATTCATGGTAAACGCCCGATTATACCTTATCGCAACTTTTTCTGGTCGGTGAACTGGGCATGGAATATTTTTATTAGTATTATTTATTAATGCGCAAAAATGCATGTCTTTGCTCTGCAGAGTGCGGACCAGCACCAACAGTATCCTAGCTATGATCGCAGCTCGGCAGAATGGTAGGTACGTGAACCATTGTTGCAAGGTTCATGTACCTAGCTGTGCCTATGCCCATTTCCCTAATATTTAAGTAGGTAATTAATTATTTTCATGTGTTTTACTAACATAGTTCTAAGATTTTGTATTACTAACAAAGTGGAATTTAATTTTCTGAAATAAATGTATTATTATTATTAACTGCGCTATAGCATGGTTATAGTTAGCAACCATGTTGTAAAATCGCAACTAGTTTTCGTGAACATTGCTTTCAACGGTCAAAGGTAAATTTAATAAATCTAGATGAAGCATCTATTTGTACACACAAAAGGATTGTATTGATTAAATTCCGTAGAAAACAATTTGAAAGTCAAAAGTTCCTTTGGCCGCAATCAGTTGAAGAACTTCAAAACTTTTGCTCCGCGGTTTTGTATGCTTTTACCAGCACTCCGACATTTCCTTATCAATGTGTTTGCGCAGTTTCTTTGCTGAAAATTAAGTTTCCATTTAATTCCAATCGTCATTCTGACTGTTTTACAATGATAAAATGAGATTTAAAAAAAGATAAATCTTAAAAAGAAAATAGTACATTTGAAGAGCAGAAAAGGAAATTGCAAATGTTACACTTTAGAGATGAGTAGGTACTTTTATTAAAATCTAGTAATACTAACGTAAATATGAAGTCTGAGTATAAGTAGGGGTATACAAAAAAAGTATATTTTATCCAAAATCAGCTATATGGTTGTCATAGATTTTTTTTAATTTTGGCATCACACTTCGTATATTTTGCCAGTGTCAAGTTGAGCAATGTAGGTATTTTTATATTCTTCATGTATTAAATTCTCGTCAATCATCAAAGTTCAAGTCATGTTAAATCTTCTTCGAGTCATAGTCAGTCAGTTTAGTTAGGTTTTAGTACGATGGTAGCCGTTCTACTAAAACTTTTTATGGACTTCTTGAGACAACTTGAAAAGCCACTATACACGTAATCATTTCATTTCACTTCACTGGTGCACTTGTATTGATCTTTATTGGACAAAATACCACCGATAATATTCAATAAAACTCAAAATACACGATTTTATGAAAATAAAACGAAAACGCAACGTCACTTCGCAAGTTCCCGCCAAAAAGTCCTTGTCATAGATTAGTTTGGGATCTCGTAGAGTCAACAACTTCAAATATCGAAGTTTGAAATATAGTAAAGTCAAATGCCTCCAGAACATAATAATTATAACTAACAAGTCTTTGCAAATGAGCAATTAAACTTCATTAAAGAAAGTAACAAAGGATTTGATTCCACAGGAGATTATAAGTTATTCATCAAAGAGCTTAGGATCTTTTGTAGAGGTCGCTGGAAGGTTCTGGAATGTCTAACGAATAGTTCATCTTTAGAAGGTGCGCTAACTTTATTCCACAGAAACTTGTGAACTTTCTCTTAGACATGATGAAAGGTGACATAATTACTAAATATTTCCATTGACATGCTGATAACTTACGATTTATTCACTCAAAGTAGTCAAAGCTCCTTGAATTGCTAAAAGCATTTTGTCAGTGTGAATTTGGTTTTGCTAGTAACATTTCATTTTTATTAGTTCCTTACAGTTCACGAGGATCTGTCACTGGGGATTGAATCTCAAAACAGAACGGAATTTTTATTTATGAACAACTGTTCTCTGTGGTTTCACTCGCGGGATAGAAAGTAGCCTTTGGGGATAATGTAGCTTCCTCTTTTGACAGGCCAATTGGCACAGTTGGTAAAGACGCCACCTATCGCACCGCCGGTCGTGGGTTCGATCGTAAGTGCCTTATTAGGACCTAAACTGAATAAATGAGTTTTGATTTTGAGATATTTTTAAACGTTTGTATTTAGTTTGGAAAACACTAAAATAGACATTTGCAGGCTAATATAGGTTTAGTCTGACTCAAATACCTCTAATATTGTGTCCAAATAAAAGAATTTTGCACCGTAAACATTTACATTATATTCATGTGCAATAAAACAGGAATTAAATTAAGAAATCACATTATCCCTTTTTGTCGAGTGTGCGTAATTAAAACAGGCGCCATTGCAAGCTTTCCACATCCGCGACGGATGTCATTTCCGGTGGAATAATTATAATATTTTTTGTAAAAGAAAACGGTTGCAACCCCTGACATAATGTGGTATGGAGGAATTAAAATAATGAATATGTGGTATAGTAATTTGAATTTTACTATTATCAACACAATGTTTCATTTTGTAGGTGTAAATGTTGTAGGTACCTACGTGTAGAAAAGTTAATGGACAATACATAAAAGCTGATTGCTAGAAACTGTTTAGTACTTTTGGTCCATGGTTGCGTTTTCCTTCTTTTTTACGTTATGATAGTGTCTAAGAAAAAAAAATGAGCGTTTGTTTTATCAGAGCTTGGTTGTTTGATTTCCAGCAATTTACTATATCCACTTTTAAGTTTAATTCTCTAAACACATGTTCAGGTATTATAATGAACTTATTTTTACTGAAATTAATTAATTACCATATTTTTTTCCAAGGAAGATCTCTATGTTCTTCAAATCGTATGTTTACAAGCATCTACAGGTTACCGCTTTCCATCAGGCCAGCCATGTTTCTCACCTTCGTAATATACAGAAATAAATAACAAACCAACAATAACGAAATAATTTGACAAGCTAACAAGCTTAGTATGTCGAAAATGTAAATCAGCTTGAACCCATATCAGCCCTGACACGAAAAATACTTTTCATGTATAATCGCTGTGGTTTCACAAAACACTGTAACTGGCATTATGTCAAATATGCATAATACTAGCATTAGTCAAGTCAGTCAGTCGGGTATTAGTCTCAATTACCTTGTTCAGCAGTGTGTTGTAACTTGCATTTATAAAGCTTCGGCCTATCGTGTGCCGTCAGGTCAGCAGTAGGTACCTACATGTTTTTTTTTATAAAGTAGGTACACGGTTCAGTAGTGTGAATAAAAGAATAGTTTTGTTTGATATACGATTTGTGTCACCAAAAGAAATTGGTGATGGAAAAGTTTGTGAGGAACCGCATGCTCAAGTCAAATATAAAAATATATTTATTTATTTTTTATTTATTTAATTGCGTTCCACAATGTCTACATCTAAATCTTACATGTGGTAGATTTAATTTAAGCCCCTCAGTTCAGGTAGATTTTTGTCGATGCAGTGAAAAATGAACTATGAAGTCCAGGTAGCTGATATAGACACAAATGTTTCTCCTAGATCAACGTCGTGATAGGCGGCAATTGACCCATCAAATTAAATTCAAATTAAAAAAAATTGTAGGCACTTACTACGTTCTTTTATTTATGCAATATAATTATCCTAAACAATTTTCTGCTTCCTTTTTTATAAGGATAAATTTACCTTGAAAGTTTTCATTTAATTTTGTTATTGATACGAAAGTGGCTTCTAAATTATATTTTCTCTAATACCTACAGCGTAACAGTAATTAATTAAATTAAGCGTAATAACAACATCAATAGACGAATGAACTGTGAAAGGTTTTATTTAAACAGGTTATTTGTTATTCACCGGCAGAGTTTTATAATCTATACTAATAATAATAATAATGCTGAAGAGTTTGTTTGAACGCGCTAATCTCCGGAGTTAATGGTCCAATTTGAAAAATTCTTTCACTAATACGAAGCTACATTATCCCCGAAGGTTATAGGCTACTTTTTATCCCAGTAACGCAAGTGAAACCTGTTTACTGCTAGTATTGTACATTCATCAACTAGCTTCTGCCTGCGGCTTCGGCCGCGTGACCTAAAGAAATAAATTACGTAAATTAGACTCTGTTGGGGGATGATTTTGGAAATAAAATCGATAGACGTGTCTCATAATTTTAATTGAAGAGTGTGTACACTAATTTTCGAGTCAATCAACCTAGAGGATAAAGTTTCACAGAAAATGTAACCCATTTCACACTCATAAAGGTGGAATTACGAAAAACACTTTCAAAAAATCCTATTTGCATCATAATAATCATATCAAATAATGTACAAAAGAATTTTCCAATTTACCTAGGGATCGCTAAGAAAGCCATAATCTCATGAACTGTGGTTAGTCACGCGACGTTACAGCTTAACATGATTAGCTTGTGCTTGTAATATTGTTGATGATTTATATTTATTGTGCTTTAAGTAGTAACCTTTTTTAATGTTATTTAATGGCACTTTACCCACGGGCAGCGATCTGAACTCAATATTCTATTTGTAATATTGAGTTCATAAATATATAATGGAATAGGATATTTTGATTTTGTATATATTTGATACTTCTTTAGTTTATAGTTAATATTGTAGTTTAATTTAATGTTTTCGTGTAAATAATTGTAAATACCTAATATAATAAATACTTCCATATTTAATGTTTATGATTTAAAGTCTATTATTTCTAAGTATGTTTCTTTTTAATCTACTTAAGATATAGGAATGAAAACTAATATTTAATTAGGAAATATTTCTACATAAAAATTGTAGAGAATTAAATTTAAAAGCGGATAGTAAATTGCTGGAAATTAAACAACCAAGCTCTGACACAATACTCACTCATTATTTCCTTTGACATTATGATAACGTAAAAAATGGAGAAAAACAAACATGAACCTAAACTACTAAACAGTTTCTGACAACTTTTGACCCTTTTCCTCAGGAACGCGTAGAAAGATCGAAGCTGAATAAATTCGAATTATTACATATTTTAAATTCCAAGATAGAAAGCATACCAGAAAACCTTTATTATATTTTTCGAAATATTTTGTATAATGAAGGTTTAAAATACGAAAGATGATGATAATTAACCTAAAACAATTTTTTTATCTGTGTCTAAGGGTCATCCTACAAATATTATAAATGTGAACATTTTCAATATGGATGAATGTTTGTTACTCTTTCACGCAAAAACTACTAAACGGATATGGATGAATCTTGGCACATAGATAGATCATACCCTAGAATAACATATGAGATACTTTTTATCCCTGGAAAACATAAGACACCTCAGGAACACGGGTGAAACCGCGAAGCTAGTTGATCATAAATAAGCCAATAATAAACGATAGTTAATGTTAACATAGTTCATTACTATCAAAATCTAATAGAATTTATAGATATTCTCTATCTACATCCAAGTATGAAGTAACAATCACGGACGCCACGACCCAACTCAGACCCGAGCATTGTACGCTCGTGAACAGCCTAAGCTTCCGAATCCCTTCGCTTTGTTGACAGATATTGTACTAATTATACATAAGGGACCCTATTATACTTGACGTTATATCTATTCCATTCGATGTTCTATCATAATAAGTCTTTGATACGTTTATTGTTATTGACAGGTATGATAATGTTAAGGAAACAAGTTTACGTGAAGTTGCAGAATCTTCAAATCATTATTTTGATAAATTGGATTGTCATAATCAGCTTCCAAGTACCTACTAATATTCACAGCTGCAATATTGATCAATTAGGTATGATAGTAGTTTCAAAAATAAAATTAACAGTCTTTTAGCGTAAAGCTACCATTTTTCACGCATATTTGCTCATTCTATATATTTTTCTTTCTACCAAGCTGTGGTAGGCGGTGTTGGTGTCACGATTATTAAGTCGTACTGTATGTAGCATAAATAACATTAAAATATATTGTGTCACTGTTTGCTTACCCTAATAAATTAAAAAAAAAAAAATCGATAAACCCAGTCAGTGAATACCGACTAAATAAAAGAAAGGGCTGCCTCAACTGAGAGAGCGCTCTAGCTGTTCCTAGCCCACAACTCATCTGCTCATAGTCTTAATGACTGATCGCAAGATTATAAAAAAAAAAAAAAAAAGGTATGATAGTAAGAATGTGGTTAAACACAAGCTTAAAAATAAAATCAATATGACAAAATTTTAGACACATGATTTTTGGTCGGAAGCAAGAGATCTTTTAAAGGAATCAAACATTCCACGTGCATTATGAAATAATATTCTTGAAACTTGAAACGTTTATCTACGGCTTTGTGAAGCGTCTTCGCTATTGATGTCGCAATAATGTCGAAAAGCAGTAGATTTCTATAAAATTCAATAAACATTATATTGACAAACATCCGTGACGTTTCCGCCAAATGTCTAATGGGATTTCGATGTCGAAAGCGTGAGAATTTAACCCCTAAGCGTCAAGCCGCTCCTTATATTGAAAAAGTACCCACACGGTACATTTGAATTAGCAAGTAACTATAATTAAAATAAAAAAAAAATATCCTCGGACATTCTTCACACATGAATTATATTTTTTTAATTTATGTCTGAAGGTTGACAAGCAGGCAGGCGGTCCACCTAATATACAAAATTATAAAATACATATTATAAAAAAAATCCTTGAGGCCATTAATTAGTATCAGTCATGGATGGCCAAGCTAACGCGTTGGCGGAAATAGCTTACCACCCGTCGGTCCCCCGAGGCCTCGATAAGTCTGGATGATAATGTCGAGCAAATCGGCAAGCCTCGGGCCCAACGACCCATTGTCTCGACCGCAATAAGTCTTTTATATGCAGTAGAAAGTATTGCAGACCAAAAGAAAAGCCAATTAGTTGAACTTGTATTACCCAATATAGACGTTTCAGTGCCTGTTTCTAAAGACGTAAAGGCATATAAGCATCTAAATACATTGTAGTCTATACCAATGTTTACATCAACAGTAAACAAACGAGGCTTTGATCATTTGCTCTACTAACTAAACCTTACTTAGGTAAAGGATGTTGACGAATTGATTAGAAGACATGTATTTTTTAATTAATTCTGCTAAATTGTCTTGTTCAAAGTGGGCAATTCTATTAGCAAACTAAATTCTTGTAAATTTCTAAAGGGACGAGATAGCTGTTGGAATTGCCAATCCCTTTTATGGAAGTGAATTCAGTTTTAATGGTTAAGTTAGCTGGAAAACGTTGTCGTTTACAGGAAATCATAATATCCTGGAAAGGATTGTTAACGAGAATGCTGAATGCAAATGACAGAGCTAATTTTAAGGAGGTGATTCTTAACTTTTACTTGCTAAAGGGACAAATGTGGATGACAGTGTAATTTAAGTTTTATTTTATGGTCTTTGAAACAAGATTTTTTTTAGCTTAGAAGGTATCGTGTGGGCTAATGTCAGTTGACTTCTATTTGTTAATGTAATAGACATATGTTTGATCATAATCTCACCCTAGACAATGATGATGTGGCCAATGGTGGTAAGCACACAAAGCCTATGGATTCTCAAGTCCAGCTGCCGGAACCCACCTGTAGGTTGTTGGCGTAAGATTTCCAACTTCAGGATAGTAGCCAACCAGGCGGGTACTAGAAAGTATCCTACCACCGTGCTATGGTTTCCTCGCGATGATATTTCAAAAAGTTGCAAGTGTTGTTTTTTTGCGGTCATTCGTACATTTTCAATGCTAGAGTAAATAGGTACTTTTTGGGTAAGCGTGTAACATCTCCATCTTCGACATCACTCGTTTCAGAGCAAATCTGAAGCCAAGACTCATTGTATTAAGAAAAAAAGATAAAGTAACGTATATTAGTAAAAGTCACAACAATGCGTTACAAATTACCGTTATATTAATAAAAATAAATCTTTCATAAAATCACTTCTATTCATAACAAACGCGCCAGGCTTCTGTCATTTGTTTTCACTACAAACAAGGTATCAATTCCTCGAACCATTGACTTATAAATAATGTTATATAAATTCCAGAATCCAATAACGTTAGCCGAAAATAAAAGAAGAGTAACTACAATATGATGTTTTGTTAGTTTTTACGTTATTTTCCTCAAAATCGAGGGTACCGTATTGATATTCCTTAATATCATTTGGCCGTTCGGTTATAGTAACGATAAAGTATAAAATGATTTAGTGTATAGTTATGTTCACGTTCACGCGCTATTATTGCTTTTATAGCGTTAACAATACTGACCATAATTGTGTTTATGTGCTACGATATGAAATAATACAAATCATAGCATTTAGAAGTAACTTTTTATTTGCTTATAATATTACGTTACATATTTTTATGTTTATTAGAATCTAAGAAGAGAAATAACAATTGAACATTCTTAGTAGGTACACCTAAGAGGGTTTCAATAAAGATTGATAATTCGATGAAAAACAGTATGTGAAATCCATATCACGGTAAATATGATACCAGTAGGTTACATAAATCTACAGTTAAGGAGGAGGCTTCGGTTGGGGCGTTAAATGCTATTTGCAGCTCAGTTATAGGTCGTAAGTTATCAACATGTTATTTGCGACAAGAATGGTAGTATATTTACTGATTAATAACAAAATTAATCATCAACATATTCCTCCAAGGTATATTACTGACATATACGACTATTTCATGAAAATGTTACTTTTGTTATTAATCAGTAAATATACTACCATTCTTGTCGCAAATAACATGTTGATAACTTACGATCTATAACTGAGCTGTAATTAGCAAAAAACGTGATAAAATTTTAATTTAACGCTCCAACTGATGATTTACCCTTAAGTAGACACGTTATCGTTAAATTGTGTGTCAATGTTGGATGGTGCACCCACCCTTAGACATGTTTGTCTTACATTTGGTCATATCATTTCTTAACACGATAAGATTGTAGAAAACTTAATCAAAGTTAAAGAAAAAAACAAGTAAGTTAATAGCTTTATTGGCATAGAAATCTAACAAACCTGCCTTTCATTTCCACAGTTAAAAAAAATATCCTAAAAATCTAAACCACAACCTATAACTTTTATTAACAATCACATCGCAACTTGAGCCCAGAGCCTAGCAATACTATCCTTGTAGACATAACTTTCATTTTTTTTCCACGAGGCAGACCGAGGCAATTTCTCGACTTCTCCAGGGAATCAGATTACGAGAGAATGGTCCCGATTTGTTGGATGATTCAATTAACGCTACCCACTTCTAGAGCTAACGGCGTACTGTAGTGTACTCTTGGATGATTGTATTTTGGAGTAATTGTTGGTCTAATCTCAGTAGGATTATTAGAATATGTGATGTGGTTTGAAAATTATTTGTGGATTCATTTTGTTGGTAGTTTTATGGGGGCTCTAAATGTTGAGAATCAAAATAATATTTCTGTTTAACTTAACAAATTTTTTACACTTTATGTAGCTAGAATTGGTAAGCATAAAGGCTAGAAGAGAAATAGGTCGCATGGGTATAACTGCTAGAATAGACCAGGAGAGTACGAAGTAACGTACCATCATGTTATGGTTTCCAAAGATATTTCCCTCTACTGAAAGCTCAAGCTCATTAATGGATTTTAATCAACGATCTTTATTACGGAATATGACGTCACTACCCAACAGTAGAATCTGTCTTATGTTAAAGCTTGCCTCTTGCCTGATCCCATTATTTGGGGTCAGCTCTCCTCGTTCTAATGCGCCAGGATGGTCTGTCCTGTGTTGTAATTTTTGTCAATTGGGCTCGTTCCAAATCGCAGGTTACAGTAGACCACCATGTGGCTTGGGGTCTTCCTCTTTTTTTTTTGTATTTAAAGATTTTAAAATAAAGAAAGAAAGAGAAAATATTTATTTGTATTTATTTATGATACATGTCTCGAAAAATTTGTCACCAGCTCCAGCTGTCCACAGTCAGCAAACAGCGCTGATTTTCAGCCAGCGCCAGTGGGAATACTTATTGACATATTGATTGACAAGTCCTTTCACTACAACATAAATCAACCGAGAAAAAAGCAAGATTGAAATTATTTCTAGAAAAGAGAATTCTTGAAAGTAATTCACTCGAAACACAAACCTGACACAATATTAGACGCTACACTTTTATTTACTTTGCAGTATACCTTTGAGAATTTAGAGGTCAATATGACAAACCTTGGCAACTTTTTCCATTAGACCACTCCATATTTTCTTTATCACGTCAATATATAATGGAGCTCATGAATATCTGACAAGGGCAATGTTATGAACATAGATAGCGAAGATCTTATATTGTTGGAACTGTGCCTGGGGACGGTGGTTCATCAGTTTATGATTGCCACTTGTATTTATGTAGGAGATGAAATATTTTTGGAAGCTTGACGTCTTTGTATGCAGAAAAATCTATCCCACCTATCTATCCTATTAATAAAATTTACGTGTAGGTACTATGATATTTTTTTTTATATAAGATGGGCTTGCGTTTGAGACAGACTCGTCCATTTAGTGGACGATGACGAAGCCTATGATGGAGCACGCTTGCCCAGAAGAAACCTATTCACCCTGGCCTTGAAAATCTCGAGATTACAGGAGTCTAGAAATACAGACGCCGGAAGCAAATGGTGGAATTATGTTTCGCCTCCGGGCACGAATGAGACGTGAATTTAACCCGTATATTACAACAGCATGGACTAATCTGACAGCATTAAAAAAAATTTTTCATTATGTTTCAAACGAAAGAGAAGTGACGTGATTAATATTAGCTAAGTTCTAAAATAACAGAATCGGCACCACTTTGATTTTCATCAACTATTATCGTATGTATTTGAGTCGGTCGTCTAAATAGCCCTTTCTGTATCCAAATATATGGTTTGACATACCTACTTAGCTTTCCAAACAACAGTTTATCTTCTGCTAAGTAAGGATAGTCTAGTTATTAATGGGTACCTTTTAATGTTGCCGGCCTTCTAAATTATTCACACATGTGCGGGTTGGTTTAACATAACATTAACCGAGATCAGTTCTCGCGCTCTGAACTAAAATTGTTACGGAGGAGAGCATACGAAAGTTTTTGTCATCGTTTTTGTAAGGTATAAAGCAGGGTTGGATTTAGGTGACTGGAAATTAGGTTAGTGCTTGGGGCGCGTTACGCTTGAGAGCTGCAATTAATTTTACGTGTTCACCTTCCTAGATTTATCATTAAGGTCTGCTGTTTACGTTATGTAGGCATTGTTTATTATTCTTGTTACGTAATTATGTAACGATAATTATGCTTAGATATAAGATATAACGAAACAATCTTTCGTGCGTTACGGTCTGAAAATTCATAAGTGTGAAGCGTGTGTGAATATTTTATTAAATAATTTCATTTTAATTAAAAGAACAGCTTGTTAGTAATATATCATCGTTCAAAGTTTCGTTCAAAGTTTCAGCACAATGTCTAAAACTATAACATTAAAAAATTTATTGAAAACGATTTAAAATAATTACTTTACATACCTCAATAATAAGTATTGAAATCTATCTGCCCAAGAAAAAATAATATACTAAGATAACTAGGAAAGCTGTTTAAAGAATTACCAGTTTTAAATCACTGCAGTAATCGTATACCTTTAATTGTTAATCATATGATATACAGTTCTGATAATTCACAATAAAGCTGTTAAGTCACCGTGAAAAGAAACTTAGAGTGAAAATTATTTCACTCAGTTTGCCGTAACTAAATCCGACCCTGATCATAAATAATCTGATCCGGGTACGCGATAAGATTCACAAGCTTGCGGGCAAAAGCTCAGTGCTCACTAAAATAGTTTTATGTATTTTAAATGTGTATTTTATAGTCTCTATCATAGCCACCTATAATGGAGGTATCAAGAGGTCCGTATCTGAAAACGTAAATGTACCGTACATGAGCTTTTAAAGCTTTAAGCTTTTATACATTTAAAGCGATAATCTTCTAATCCTACTAATATTATAAACGTGAAAGTTTGTATGTATGTATGTTTGTTGCTCTTTCACGCAAAAACAACTGAACGGATTTTAATGAAACTTGGCACATAGTTAGATCATACCCTGGAATAACATATAGGCTACTTTTTATTTCGGGAACGCGGGTGAAACCGCGGGATACAGCTAATATATACTTAATAGATATTTAAATTAACATCCTTGAACTCATAAAACATGGGACAAAACTTTAAATCTATTATCAGGTATGAAAGCTGTATATAATATACTTTTATTTATTATCAATATAATATAATCTAATATTCAACATCAACTATCCCTGCGAGATCGAATCAGAAATGATGAGATCCGCAGGCGAACCAAAATAACCGACATAGCCCGAAGAATTGCCAAACTGAAGTGGCAGTGAGCGGGGCACATCGCTCGTAGAACCGACGGCCGCTGGGGCAGAAGGGTTCTCGAGTGGCGACCACGAACCGGAAGACGCAGCGTGGGCAGGCCCCCCACAAGGTGGACCGACGATCTTGTGAGGGTCGTGGGAAACCGCTGGATGCGGGTAGCGCAAGACCGGTCGTGGAGATCCTTGGGGGAGGCTTTTGTCCAGCAGTGGACGTCTTTCGGCTGACATGATGATGATGATGATAATCTAACATTAATAATATAGTATCTATAACAATTTCTACTCGTTCTAGCAGGATATATTTTACATTTTATCCTACCTAAATTATGAAATTTAATTTGTAAAGAGTATTTGCTGTATTTATTGCCGGCTCTTTTCAGCAAAAGCTATCTTCCGAACCGTGCATTAGAGTCTGACAATTCATAAGTGCCTGTGAAGGTCTATTTGAACAAAAATATTTTTTTTTTGTAACTACTTTTTTTTTTTTTTTTACTATGTATAGGCCTGTGTTTGGCCACAATCTCACCGTGGTCAGTGATGATGTAGCCGATGATGGTAAGCACACAAAGCCTAGAAAGGAACTGGCTCTCAAGTGCAGCTGTCGGAACACACCGAAAGGTGCTTGCTTACTTATAAATAAACAGATAATAATCATACCCAGACCTAAAAACAGACATATTCATGCACACAAATGCTTATCCTGGATGGGAATCCAACCCACGACCAGCGGCGTGATAGGTGGTGTCTTAACCAACTGCGCCAACTGGCTTATCAAATTCATTTAAATTCTGATGCAAATAAAAGAGTTTATAACTCTTGACGTAGATATCAAAAAATCAAAAGACAATCAGAATGTGTAATACATACCATTCCCCATACTAATTGTAGGATGGTAGGTAGAGCTGTAAAAGAGCCTTTTTTTTTTACACCCGTTTCAATTATAAACTTACAATGGACGCTCAGAGGCGGTAATTACGTATTCGCATGCTGTTTGGAATATTCAATTAGTTTCGCGTCCCTTTTTGTCTGGGTATACTACTCTTTTTATGTTTTGCAATCTGTAGCAATTATCTTTAGGATTATGTGTAAAAAAGGTATTCTTAAAAGTAAAATTATCGATTACGTATAATACTCTGCAATCAAACTCAAACTCATTTGTTTAATTTAGGCCCTGATAAGGCCCTTATGAACGTCGATAGTTACAATTATTACATTAGACTGAACTCTGAGAAGACTCCGGCATGAAACTCAGCAAGGCTTCCTTCTTTTGTGGATCTTTCTTTTAAATTGCAATATTATTATGATCCCAAAATAAACATACGATCGTAGGTTATATTTATGGAATCGGATCTTACATAAGTGAAATTATTATCGCTCCTAGACATGTAATATTTATTTTTAGTAGGTATAGTATTTATAATATGGTAAACTTTATTTTATTTTTTATCATGCATAGGAATAACATTGTGTGAAAGGTAATGTGAGTAAAAAAGGAGGAAATGCCGAAAATAGATAGAAATGGAAGAACACACAGTCCACCTGTTTACGCCGTTTTAGTATATTTTATATATTGGGCGCTAGGGAACGCATAAAGGGCTCAATGTATGCA
Organism: Tethea ocularis; assembly: GCA_963555595.1. NCBI lineage: Eukaryota > Metazoa > Arthropoda > Insecta > Lepidoptera > Drepanidae > Tethea > Tethea ocularis. The sequence goes on from OY741968.1 coordinate 1,527,915, forward strand.
TTAATTAAGTAGCAACGAGTCTTCCCGAAGCGGTTCGGAAAATCACGACCTTTTCCGATCATCTCATTCATATTCAAACATTCTTCTACACATGTCATTCATAAAAATCATAATTGTTTTCGCATTCACTCGATCCGCATCTTTTTCACCGCATTAAATATTTTCTCATCATCTATTATAAATCTTAAGACCTTTAAGAAGGTCAATCCGCACCGCATCGCAAAAGCAAAGGGACAGAAGCTGCTTAATTGGTAAGTACATTGAGCCTTATTTGCCCCCTTGCGTCCTCGTAGGCAACCGCATCACCACCACCTATACAGATAAGCTCACGAGGCTTCCGTAAAGGCTCTCATATTATTTAGGTACTGTTATTATTTCTTGGTAAAAAAAAATATTTTCTAAAACTAGGCGCGGTCTTCTAAAGTACCTACTTGCCATTTCACGAGAACCTGATATCAACAAGCTACCCTGTTATCAAACTTTTAAAGTATATACTCCATTGTAACTGGTGTGTGTCGAACGTTATGAAAGTTTCTGTTTGTATCTGGCTTCAGATAATGTTACCGAACACGGAAAGTTTTTATCTCTCTCTAATTTCATATAATGACGTCATTGTCGAGAAATTTCTATTGTCCACTTGTAACCGCTTATTTCTTTCTTATCTGTAAAAGTTGCTCAATTCATAAAAAGATTTTTACCTTTTGGGAATTTCTTTTTCTCGTGTAAAAACAGGTTATATTGCTTTCTTTTTTTGTTATACGGGCTTCCTTCACATCAAACCTGGATATTAATTTGAATCTAGAAATAGTTCTAAATTAAAAAAAAAACCTTAAAATTAACCAACTCCGATATTTCATTGTTAATTTCAAATCAGAACAGTTTTCATATAAACTTATAGAAGAAAAAACATAACCGAGGTTTATCTAGCAATTTAATTTAACATTGTGGAGATATGGGACCAGGAGAGCCGGATGCTCGAACCCTTTTTAAGAAACTGTCGACTCACTTCATTGAGAGAACAGGTGACCAAAGGGATGGCTTCTACTTTGGGCAAAGGATAAACTTTGCTATCCAACGAGGAAACATGGCCAACCTTCTAGGAACTCTACCAGTCTGCAGCAATCTAAACCAAAGCTTTTATTTATTAGTTTATATTTTAATTGTATTTAGGAGTTAGTACGTATTATTTAATTAATTAGATTCAAATTTAGATTAAATTTCCTATTTTAATGTACTATTTTCAAAATGAATAATAAATAATGACGACGACCATCAACAGTTATCCTATATCAAAGTTCCAATTCCGGCCATCGAGATCCTTTGGGCTTTTGTCCAGCAGTGGACGTCTTTCGGCCGACATGATGAAAGTTCCAATATGCACACAAAAAATGAAAATACTTTTTCCAACATGGCCTAGTTTTGCGCAAACGCCGAGCCCGCGTCCGCAGTTATTGCTCATATAACACATAGTTTTATTTGCTTTGCGGTTTACAGTTCACAGTAACGACAAAACACACTAATTGCCAGCTGCCAGCGCTTAAAGCACTACACAGCACATAGCGGCCAATTGAGAATGATTCCAGCAAAGCGGCTGGTTATTCGCATTAATTTTATTAGCAGCAGTAATTTTATTGTTACAGCAAAGGATTTTTATGGTGCTGTGTTTTGGTGCTTATCAGGATTTTAAAAAGTGAAAATTAATGTCTAAAATAAGATTAATTTGTTTACAAGTTGTAAAAAAACAAGCTTTCTAGTCAACACATTAAAATTTTTAATTTATTAATTAATAAATGAATATTTATTTAATCATATACATTAAATATTTACAACTAAAAATTAATATAACTCTAACACTAAATTTACAAAATACAAAATATTTACAAGTAGTAAAGTTGTGCCAGATCACTGCCCTGAGTGAACGTGCCAAGAAGGCTGGCGGCATTGCCACGTTGAATGGCAATGCTGATCCGCTGTGCTAGATAGACACCAGCCTTCCTGTCACGGGAGGTCTCAATAAGGCGCCGGGAGACCTCTTTAAACAAAAGAAGGGCATCTGGGCCCCACGGCCCCAGTGTTTCAACACCAAACGCAACAAAAATGCATCCATTGCCTATAGATGCATATTTGCGGCGCTTAAGGCATTCTTGGGCGGCAGCAGCACCGGCCATTACTGAAGTGTCTGGAAGGTGAGACGGAGCCAAGGTATCGACGCATGTAGCATCCCAAACCAATGGTCGTCCCAACTTCCAGGGCACTAAAGTCATTCCGTCCGGTCTCTTGCCATCGTCGCGCACCAAGCCACTTGGTTCTAAAACGGCTGGTACGCCAGCGGTGACAAGAGATCGGCGGATTAGGTCATTTATGGCCGCATGCCGTGACATACGCCCAGCGCTCCTACAACAAGAGAGGCCATGATGACCAAGGTGCCCAACACTGTCTCCACAAAGGCAACGATGTGGCACAATACATTTGGCTCCTAATTAAAAGTTTTTTTTTTTAGTATCAAAATATGCAAAATATATTGCCTATATAATTATATAGGCAATTTTGATACTACGCAAGTAAAACAAATCCCAAAATTTTGAATTTATTGAAATAAACCTCTGCAGGCAATTATGAATAGTCTGATTCTAATACCAATTTGAAAGGTAATTCCTGCGAAGAACCGGAAATAATCCTCATTACAAAACATTTGTATTCGAAGTACGAACTGGCTGACAATAATCGCGTGATTCGGCGTAACTACAATATTTAATGAGTAAATAACAGGGTCAAGCAGACCAGATCCAAATACCACCTGTTCATAGATACACGTATAAAATCAGTTCATTATCTTTCATCGCCAATGTAGCCCAGCAGCGGCTAGAAGCAAAAGGCTCGACTTTTCCTTAATTGGGTAAAAATTGGCTTGAACTTACCTAATAATATTTCAATTCTGGCATTCAGTGTAGTCAAGTATAATATTTCAATTAATAAAAAAAAACTTAGTTTGGTTTAAGATCTGAATATAAAAAGCTACATAACTCTTAGGGTCGGTTGCTCGTTGACTATAATTTAACCGCCGAAAGAAATCAAACTGGGTTGCTCGTATCACTTTAATTAAAATTTTAACCGTAACCATAACCGACCGAAGGAGATAGGTCATCGTCAAAGTGACTCTACGGTCAAAGCATGGTAATAGTTAAGTTAACTTTAACTAAAATGTACGAGCAACCGATCCTTAGGTACTACATGTCTTTAAATTGAATCAGATATTATTAAAATTTGACATTAATTTGTATATTAGTATTATCCATATCTAAATTTATCTGATCTGTAGTTGATGACGCAACAAATTGTTAGAATATTTCCATCGTAAATTCTAAACATATTTCAATTTTATCTCTTAGTTATTGTTTACTGCAACATAAAAGATATGAATTTATCGTATCTCGCTGGAATATGTTGGAGAAATTGTTTCTCTTCTTCCTCATACATCAATTCTGCTGCAAAATGGATATGCAGCTTTAAATAAACAACAAGATATATTCAAGCTTCTAGATATCCCTGTCAAGATCGTTGAACCATTCGCAAATAAACTAATGTAAAAGGGTAGGTCGTAAACAGAATTCATAGTAGTTTGAGACACAGTTGGAATAAATAATGAGCAGCCAAAATTTTGGGTAGGAATGATGACTAAAGTTGTTTACAGAGTTAATTGAATTACTAAAATTGGTGATGGATTGATGACAAATAGCTGTGATCATAAAATTCATGATGTTAAGATTTTTTTTTTATGTCAGAAGGTTGACATGCAGGCAGACGGTCCACCTGATAGTAAGTGGTTACCGTCGCCTATCGCCATTTGCAATACCAGAGGTATTGCCAATGTGTTACAATGCCGAGAAGGCAATTACTGGCTCTCAAGTGCAATTACCGGAACACACTGGTAGGTGCTTGGCGACAGATTTTCAACTTGAGGGTGGTAGCCAGCCAGACGGGTACTACAAAGTACCCTACCACCGTGCTATGGTTTCCTCACGATGTTTTCCTTCACCGAAAGCTCAAGCTCATTGTAGGATTCAAAGCCACGATCTTCGTCACGGTATCCAACGTCACTACCACTGAGCTATCATCGCCTTGAAATTTTGATTGTTTATAATGATGGTAAATTTTACTTTGATGATTTTTTGTGCATTAACAATTTTAAGGACTTGATATTCATTCAGAAAGACACTAGCATTTATGGAACTCACAACCAATATCAGAATTACCAGGTTTATGATCATAAACAACAAAGACTCTAGACAATAGTAAAATTATTCAAGAATCCCCAAATCTAAAGGTCTCGCTTGATTGAACTATTATATGGCACGACTCAATTTTTTAGGTGCGTGACTTGGTTCAATAAAACGGAATACATATACGAAGTCACATTTTTATCTGAAATGCTTAAATTCTATTAAAAAGTTAGCATTATTCGCTTTCTTGGAAACATCCTGAATTAAGTTCCAAGTGGGCCAATTTCCTATTATACCTATTCGAAATATTACAAAAGCGGTTGATATAAGTTTGAATGTTGATTATATTGCTGTTGAATAAGTTTCAATGTGGAAAAAATTGGGTTCTTATGTTTGTCGATTCAAGAAATGGCCCTTGTTTTAAACATTTTCTTTTGTACTCTAAGTGCTTTATGTTAAAAAGCTGTTCATGAATTTTTTTCATAGACTGGCTAAGATAAGGGATTTGGGGAATTTTCTGTTTGAATCTGGTTGTATTTATTTAATCACTAGAATGCTGTTTCAGGAATTTTATTTTTTAAATTTAATTCTGGGACGCGTGATCCATCCGGAATCCACCAAGCTTTTTTCCAATAACATGGTGTGTAGCTATATAACGCTTAGTCAATCAAATGACAAACTGATTGTCTTTCCAAAATTAAACATTTAAAGGGGTAAAATAAGAGATTGTGGATGAAACCACATGTCGCAAAGCTATATATACGCTGACAAAGTTACCAGCTAAAAACCAATTTTACATAAACATTTACAAAATGTCACTGCACTAAAAAAATCAGTTTAAAAAGCTACAAGCGCATTATCTCAACTCTAAGTAATCCAATTGTAAACAGCATAACTCATTGTTGTAAATGCATACCATTTTGTTAGTGTTTTAGTTGGTAGCATATAAATACGAACATTCAAACATTGCTGTTGTTTAACTTTATTAAATATTGTAGCGTAGTTTAGTTCTGTTTCCTACTTATATGTTGAAAGATGTTGTAAAAATGCAATTATTTTTGAGTTTGTGACTAGCGTGCGTTGACGCAGTGGAATCATTTCGAATTTCTTCATTTGGGGCCGTTTGCTACCTTACAAGTTTAAAATACTTCTCTCAGACTACCGTGCGGTAGTTGTGCGGTAGCTACACTATAATTTGTGTTTAAATGTAATATCTAAATAAATTCATAAAAACATTTACACACAATCATAAGATTTTTATTTTTGATCAAGCTACACATTTTTGTTGCAAAATAGCGCCTAATAAAACCGCATAAGGTGCCACAGTGTGTATGTAGCTTGATCTGTGGCCGTGTGTACATCATATTTTTTTTAATTAAATTTTAAAATTATGATATTTCTAATTCATACAACGCGAATTGATAATTCTATACAAAACTTGTTTTAATTCCAAAATTACATTTATCACATAAACAACGAATACTCGTTGGTAATATTAACCAATATCACAACGGTGCGTAATAAAACGCTAGAAAATATCAGTTCATTTAATACAAACCAATTGAAATAAAGAATAATATTTCTAACGTTGTGGTACAACAAGAATTTAAATACAAGAACTTTCTAAAAACTAGATTTATTTGAATAGTTTTGTAGTTTAACTCCCTCGTATGTAACATTACCTGTTTTGTCGGCTACAATATCGCGCTGCAGCGCTTAACTACTTGCAAACACAGCTTAACAAGAGATTTGTTACCTTTGGTTACTGATACAGCTACATTTGCGATTGTTAGCAAAATGATTACGCTATCTTTTTGAAGATAACTACTACATCATTGTCTTATAAGTCTAGATTCAGAAATATTTATTGTTATACTACTAAAAATATCTCTACCCTTGTTTTAAAACCAGGAGGCCAATTCTCGCGCGGGTAGAGATCATCTCTAATTCGAGATATGTTGAAACAAAATGGCGAATCTCTAATAAAATATTTTTTTTGTATTCTCGGGATGTCACGCTAGAGAAATGTCGAATCCCTTTCGTTCGAGATGCAACGAATGGTCCGGAGCAGTAGAGATTTCGATGTCGAATGATGACATTTTGGTGAGATTTTTCATAGACATTCATCTCTACCCACGCGAGAATTGGCCTCCAGGTCTTTTACAAGTTGCTATAAGTCATATCATTACCTTTTTCACTAAGTATAGGCTGTCTACACCGATAGTGGTAAGTAAACAAAGCCTGAAGGGAACTGGCTCTCAAGAGCAGTTGTTGGAACACACCGGAGCGTGCTTGGCGACAGATTTTCAACCCTTTTTCTATACCACTAAGATAGCAAATCCTAAAGATATTTTAGAAAAACATATAGTAAAAAAAATACGTTATTTTAAGACTACAATACATGTTTTAGCTTCAGAGATCTGATTTAGAATTTAAATGTAAATGAGATCCAGCTTCGAAGAAGAAACTCGTTGAGACACATTCTGAATCTTTTCCACTTGACAATTTCGCCAGATTATTGAATCTATTGAGCAAATTGGGTGAATCATTCTGAGCGCCGAAAATTCGGTTAAGAGTGAATTTTGTGTAAGATTTTTTTGTCATAAACAATTCTGTAGGTAGGTACGAGTTATTTTTGTTATGAACTTTCTTTGAAAATGCTGTTCTGACAGCCATCATCATCATCATGTCAGCCGAAAGACGTCCACTGCTGGACAATAGCCTCCCCCAAGGATCTCCACGATGGTCGGTCTTGCGCTACCCGCATCCAGCGGTTTCCCGCGACCCCTCACAAGATCGTCGGTCCACCTTGTGGGGGGCCTGCCCACGCTGCGTCTTCCGGTTCGTGGTCGCCATTCGAGAACACTTCTGCCCCAGCGGCCGTCGGTTCTACGAGCGATGTGCCCCGCCCACTGCCACTTCAGTTTGGCAATTCTTCGGGCTATGTCGGTTATTTTGTTCGCCTGCGGATGTCATCATTTCTGATTCGATCCCGCAGGGAAACTCCGAGCATAGCCCTCTCCATCGCTCTTTGGGTGACACTGAGCTGTTCTGACAGTGCTTTTATAATCCTAGTATCTTTTATATCACAATGCATCCAATTATTTGTAGGTAGTTTTGGAAATCTATTGAAGAGCATGCATGCTAAATATACCTACTCAACTATATTTTCGTTGAACTACCTACTACAGCAAAATAAGGACTCTCGTTAAATTATCTCAAATATAAAAAGGCGATGATAGCTCAGTGGTAGTGACGTCGGATGCCGAGACGAAGGTCTCGGGTTCGAATCCTACAATGAGATTGAGCTTTCGGTGAAGGAAAACATCGTGAGGAAACCATAGCACGGTGGTAGGGTACTTTGTAGTACCCACCTGGCTGGCTACCACCCTCAAGTTGAAAATCTGTCGCCAAGCACCTTTCAGTGTGTTCCGACAGCTGCACTTGAGAGCCAGTTCCTTTCTAGGCTTTGTGTGCTTACCATCATCGGCCACATCATCACTGACCACGGTGAGATTGTGGTCAAACACAGGCCTATACATAGTAAAAAAAAAAAAAAAAAAAAATATATAAAATTCTCAAGTCACAGTGTTTGTCACCAAACTACTTCGAAACGACGTGACCGATATCTATGATTTGTTTTGTGTATCGTCGTAAACTATTTTTTATCCCGCTAACGCGAGTGGAACAGCTAGTATCTAGTATTTTTATAATAACAATTTGCTGCATTTCATGCTTCATATAGATAAAGTACCTAAGTATTTTATGCCCATGCTCTAAGCTTTATGCTTCTCCTGGTTTAGCCATTAACCCATTGCAAATTTTTGCTTGAAATTAAATTTATTAGCTTGAATAAATTAGGCAAAATAGTGATGGTAAACATTGTTTTGATTTCCAGGCTTTCTCTATTGAATTCTGTTCTGCAAATATAATTTACAATGAAATGTTAAATCAACACAATGTATGCTATGAACATCAAATAATTAATTACAATGCTATATTGTCCCAAAGTAAATATAATATGTATAAGCACAGTTATTCACTTAGGTTCGACTTTGATATAAGTAGGGATATCGGACATAGAAAATGTGATTCTGATAGAACTTTTGATTCAGGAACATAAAGTTTAATGAATTTAATAAAAAAAAATTGGCTGCTGCCATTGATTTCCCAAACGAGTACAGATATGATTCTTTTAGGGTGTGAAGTATTTTTTGCAGGGTCGGCAACACAGTCTTAAGTTATAGTAACCATCAGGCCGAATACCGGTTTGCTATTTTATTTTACAATGCATAGGCCTTTGACTACAATCTCAACGTGAAGTGATATGGCCGACGATGGTAACCACACAAAGTCTTGAAGGAAACTGGCTCTCAAGTATAGCTGTCGGAATACACCTGGCTTATTGGCTTGCTTGGCGGTAGATTCTCAACTTGGGTAGCCAGCCAGGCGTATTACAAACTACCTAGTACCTAGCTATGGTTTCTTCTGTTTCGTTACAATGCTTTCTTTCACTGAAAGCTCAAGCCTCATTGTAGGATTTGAACCGCGACCTTCTTCTCGGCATTCGACGTCTTTACCATTGAGCTATCTGCGTTTATGTGTAAGATCTAAACACATTCATAAAAACGGAAGATATAAAACTAAAAAAAGCAGACGCGTATGTAAACCATTTTTTTTTTTCTCATCATAAAACGGCGCAACGTTGCTATTCGTGTATTCCTGGCAAAGCCGCTGACTTTTATGAGCAAGTGTATAAAGCCTTGCATCGGATGTATGAGCTCGCATGTTGGCTTGACAGGCGTAAATGAGTTATATCGGATAGAGACCACGTACTGCGGCCATCACAAACGATGTATCGGCACGTGGCGGTGTGCAAAATGTTTTGCTTTTAAAGGTAGTGTAAAAAATATCTTAGATTGTTAGATTCCTGATATACTTTTAGGAACTAAAATCAGAAGTTAACCAATCAAACATTTGACGATGAAAGATTTAGTGAGCTGTGAGGGTGGGGAATAGTGGAGATACATAAAATGGTAACATAAAAGAATTAACTTGATAATTATCAAAACATACCTACATAGAAAATAACGATCACAAAATTTTCTGATATCTCTATAAGATATATATCAAATATTGTTATTATTCTATAGTATATGTAATTCTGCTGTACTGGTTTGTGTAAGTGATTTATTGTATTTATGCTGTATTTTGATGTTGTGTTTGCCTGTTGGTTGTACTCTAAGAATTAATTTATATTTATGTTTGTAGCTTTATGTAATAACTGTTGGCAGACCATAAATAAAACAATGTCGCCTGAATGCCATTACTTATATTTGACTTATGTAATTATAGTGATACAAAACAATTCTTCTAACCGGAAGATTTTTGAAAAATCTATTCAATCTACTGTGGCCATCACTACATTGTATAAAACAAAGTCGCTTCCCGTCTGTCTGTCCCTATGTGTGCAGATCTTTAAAACTACGCAACGGATTTTGATGCGGTTTTTTTTAATAGATAGAGTGATTCAAGAGGAAGGTTGATATGTATAATACATGCATATTATAGTTCAGAAAAGCTGTAAAAGTCGGGCGAAGCCGGGGCGGGTCGCTAGTTTGGATCATAAATTAAATTACGTACTTACATGTTGGGGAGGTAGTCATAATTTTTTCTGATAACTTTGTGGTGGTAGAGATAGAGGAATACAGTACTTTAGTATAAAGGTCCCTTTTGGATCTGGAATCACTGAGTGTTGAAAACACATATCAAGTCAACTTAAATATTTTGTCCACATAAAGTGTACGTGTCCAATAAATTACGTTTGTTTGTCCAAGCCGTTACTCGTTCAAATTTATAGAGTTTAACTTTTGTTGTTTAAACAATGTGAAAATACATAATAGTCTTTTGTTTATTTAATTTATAGCAAACAATATTCAATTTCTTAGTATATATGTTAACGGAAAAGTATCTAATCCGTCATTGTACATGCTAGGAAATGCCTAGGAAATCCATACATTTCCTAAATATCTATCGGAGTATTACATTCGGGATATTTGTAAGGATAGCGGTATTTGGGGGGTTGTAAGTGAAATTTATTTTTGTGCGAATACTTTAAAATTTATGCAAAATAAAAAAGTAACCCCAACCTATTTTTTTCAATAGAATTTATATATATATTTCCTGGTATCATTATTGAAATAAAATTTCCTAGGAGAAATACACAGGAATTGTGTACAATTCCTATGTTTCATACATTTCCGGTGACATATACAAATATTTATTTTAGTCTATATATATCAAAAGTTTGATTAATTCAATATAATATTATGAATCATAAAATAATATAAATACATCTCCATATTAAATATTATGGGATATTCTTATTCTATTCTCGTCATAACTATTTGTCCTGGGTGGGAATCAAACCTATGGCGTGTCAGGCAGTATTTTTTATATTCTACGCCAACCGTCCAATTCACGATGAAAAAGGTCTATCAGTACTTTTAAAGAAAAATATTATTTTTACCGTTATCTACATAAATTAAACGCTTAATATCTCTCATTAGCAGTTTATAGCCGGGTAAGTATATTTTTTAAGACTGACTTTAGCTACTTTACTGATAAAATACTGATTTATCATTTACTACGTACAGGTTAGGGCCCTATAAAACACCTGTCTATAAAAAGAATTTTTTTATGTAATAAAAACGACTTATCGCTTAATATAATCCTTTTAAATAAAATGGTCTTAAAAAATATACTGCCCATTGCATATTTTTATAACCATCTCACGGCATGGGCATGATGCTTACATATGGAATTTTATTTACTACTAGATTCCGCCCCGCGGTTTCACCTGCGTTCCCGAGGGATCTTATGTTTCCCCGGGAAAAAAATATCTTATGTGTTAATTTAGGTTAAAAACTATGTGTGTTCCAAATTTCATCCAAATCCGTTCAGTAGTTTTTGCGTGAAAGAGTAACAAACATCCATCCATACTCACAAACTTTCGCATTTGTAACATTAGTAGGATAAATATTTTCTTTTCCGCTGCTTGAATCGAAATAGGTACCAACTCTCGCCGCATAAATTCCAAAAATACTTCGTTATTTCCTAAAAGATAAAAAAGCCCGGAATGGCACTTAATTAGTGCAGAAGCAAAACGCCCTGTTTTCCGTTAAACTTTTTACTCCCGGATTCAATTAGTTAAATCTAGCAAGTCCGAGTCTTTGTGTCGGCATTTAACAGGGAGTTTTTAAGGTTGGGTAAAAACACGACGTCATCAAAAGATTTTTTTTTATAATTTAAATATGCCTAAAAGTAGATTGTGTCTATTTTATAGTAATCTGCGTTGCAAATGGTTTTCACGTTCCCAGGAAAAAGTGCCCTGTATAACCTTTGTATCTTAGGCTATCTCCGTGCTAAATTTCATAGTGATAGGTTCAGCAGTTTAGACGTGAAAAGGTAAAGGACAGACAAAGATAGAGTTACTTTTGCATTTTATAATATTAGTATAGAATAAATATTCCAAAAGATACAAAATCTAGCTTCCGCTTTGCGGTTTTCCCGGATAAATAATATCTAACTAAATGGTAAAATATTATATCAGACATTATACTCGTAAGTTTCATTCAAATCCGTTCAGCCTTTACAAAGCCGTGTGGTAACAAACATACACATTAATGACTTTAATTTTTATTTTTTGCCACTAATTAGAGGTACAAACAGTACAAGGTAGTACCACATGAGTAAATAAACAGAAGTAAGTAGTACTATCTTTCATGTAATAGATGACAAACAAAGGCAATACAAACGCTGCCTCCAAATGTTCCCATTTCATTATTATTTTTTATCTACTCTCATATCGTAATGTTCTTATTATGAAATCAAAATCAGTACTTTAATGACCCACTTTATGCCCACCCGTGTATAATGAAATTAAAAAATTATATTATAGCACAGTCTTCTTCCCAAGATAATGCAATAAAATAACTTTTTTTCATTAAAATACAAGTATTTGGACATGTCTGGCCACTTATAATGTTTTTTGGGTTTTAATACTTCAATTACTGTCAGTCAACTTGTCAAACGAAATAATAAAGAAAAAACATTATAAGTGGCCAGACATGACTAAACAATTAAACGTAGTATTATATTCTCTTTGTAAACAATTAGGAATCAATCAGTATCAATTCAATTTTAGATGCAAATTTACTCTGTGGTCGCGTATGCGGTAGGGAGTTTTTCCCAACACGGATTTGGGCGCCCTGATGATTAATGTTTGTTTATTTTATTGTTTTTTATGCATACATATTTTATTTTGGCCAAAAATGATAGTAAAATAGCAGTGATACTAAGGTGAAATAAACTTGGATCTGAAATTGTGGAGGCGGCAATGGAAATGACGAATAATCGATACCCGTGAGTCATGAAAACCTATGACAAAATATTATCGATTTTTTACCTTTAAATTACATTATTAAATGAGTTTAGATAAAGTACTGTATGATACTGCACATAATTAGGTATTAAAAACTCGTGTGATACTATTAAGAACCTCGCCTACGGCTCGGTACTTAAACTCACACTCGTGTTTAATAACCCCTATTATGCAACAGTATCATAAACTACTATTATTACTGACTTTGTACTCATTACTCTTCAAGCTCATACCATTAATATATCAAGAGAAGCAATAAAAGAGCTCACCGTCATATATTCCTGTCTCCGTCTCACATATTGTGGCTAATGACACTAGCAAATAAAAGAGAAGCGCTCATTGTGAGCACGTACGGCCGTAATAGCACGTGTTATTTAGTTTTTTTGACAAATCGTGTGAGATAAAAACGCTGAACGCAAATATGTGTGTAATACATTGGTTATAACGCGAGTTTTATTATCATATACGTTGTTCTTGCATATTAAATTGATCTATAAATCAAGTTGGCTGATAAAAATACTCAGAATTGTTGAAGTTTTAATGGTGATGTAAATATTTTTGGCTGGTAGAGTGTGTGTAATGGCACTGCTCGTAATAAGTCAATATTGTTGATATTTTATTTACAGAACAGAAAACCTAAAAAAAATAAGGACAAGCTTTTTTTTTGCTCCACCATATCAGACCAGCTCAGTGACTCCATATTATTATATTGTCATCGGCCTTACATCATATTTCTAAGAATTTCAGATCAATTTGACCTCCGGGACCGGGGCGTAGCTACCGCCGTATCTGCCGTATCAATTACACGGGGCCCCGGGTCACAGAGGGCCCCGACGTGCGTCATAGAGGCAAAAACATTAGAAAAACCAAAGTCATCATCAGCTATAAATGATTTAATAAATCAGTTTGCCGAAAAAAAGGCAAGTAGAGTGTATATTTAATTTGAATTGTTTGTAAAAAAAATAACTTTAATTTTATGCAAACATTTTTTTTTTATTAATAATCTTTACCATTCATAAGGGCCCCCAAACATTTTTTATACGGGGCCCCGCAGGGCCACGCTACGCCACTGCTCCGGGATAATTATGAATTAAAATTGACTACAAGATTTGAGCTAAATATATTATGTACCTAGTAACTAATACGGCAAAAATACGTCGATCCGTTGCCTCATTGCTAATCACTAAATAGTATAAACCAAAGTCGCTTCCCGTCTGTCTGTCCCTATGTATGCATAGATCTTTAAAACTACGCAACGGATTTTCATGCGGTTTTTTTTAATAAATAGAGTGATTCAAGAGGAAGGTTTATTTGTATAATACATGTATATTATAGTACAGAAAAGCTGAGAAAAGCCGGGCGAAGCCGAGGCGGGTCGCTAGTTAATAATATAAGTAGAAATTCTGCTTATTTGGCAATATTATAAAAATCTTACCAACCCCCAATAAAACTTAAATTATGAAGACCTATTACGCTTCCTACAATAAAACGTTCTTCAAAGTAGATAGGCACAAATTAACAACAACGCTAGCAAACAGCGCAAAGTTAACTCTTTAAAAACGAAATTGTAAGTAGGTACATTTACATTTTTGCTTAGGTGCAACTGTGTCTTTATCACAAAAGCAATTAGCTGGTCTACAAAATTGGGCTGAAATTTTAGTAGAATTTCTGGCACTTATTCAAATGAAGCGGAAAATTGATTTCAAAATGATAGCAGTGGGAAATGATTACCCAATAGAGTTGCTATGCACGTTCTAATAATACCCAATGAGTAATAGTAATCGTATTCATCGTATGTTAACGTAATTCTCGCAATTTGTGTTTGAACTTACTGAATTGAGGTACAATTATTCCATGCCAATGACAAATTACCAATGAACTGACGGCCGCTGCGCAGAAATGTTCGAGAATCTTTCTGCCCCAGCGGTCGTCCGACAACGAACCGAAAGGCGCAGCGTGGGCAGCCCCCCACAAGGTGAACTAACGATCTTGTGAAAGTGGAAAACCGCTGAATACAGGTAGCGCAAGACCAACCATCGTGAAGATCCTTGGAAGCCTTTGTTCAGCAGTGGACATCTTTGTGATGAATGGCAAAGGCAATCGTTTTTATATTACTGAGATACTAAGGTATCCTACAACCTAACAACACACACGTAAAACTCGCGCATTACCGACTCATTAAAAATCACTTCTTGAAGGATCTTGCTGTAATACTCTGTTAGAAAAACTACGCAATTGAATTGTAAAATTATGTCCATCATATCTAAACCTTTTTTAGAAAACCTACATGTTTTTCGAAGAGCTGTAACAACGTTCTTAGTGGTAACCTTTAAGATAAAGGTCACACGAAAACATTTTTTTTAGTCGTTTTTCGAGATAGCTTCTAGATCCCGAATCGTTTGTGGGACTTAGTGTCTTTCTTTATGTTCTAGCAGTACTCTCGGCTTGTCAACATAAATAATATATTTACTGTAGTAAAGCTTGACAAGCCAGTTGGCGCAGTTGGTTAAGACACCACCTATCACGCCGCTGGTCATGGGTTCGATTCCCATCCAGGACAAACATTTGTGTGCATGAACATGCCTGTTTGTGATGAAAAAAAAAAGTAGTATATGTAGTATATCAGTTATCTGGTTTCCATAGTACAAGCTCTGCTTAGTTTGGGATCAGATAACCGTGTGTAAAGAATGTCCGAGGATATTTATATTTGCGGGGCCTTTGTGTTTGACAACTATCTTAATCCTAGCTAATATCAAAAAGGCAAAATAGAGCTTGTTTTTTTGTTTGTTACTAATAGTAGGATAATTTTTAGTATCCACCTTGCTGTCTACCATCTATAAGAAAAATGTCGCTTGTACTACTAGAATAGACACTGGAAAGTTCCGAAAGCTGCATTCGAGATAATATTCAGAATTTATGTTTATAAGCTCCCCCGAATAAGGAAGCAATTTAAACTGTTACGATTATCCGGAGAGAAGAGAAAATTCTCGTTGAATTTAAAACCATTTTTCATTTCCGCATTGGGCATCTCTGTACACTGGCTCAAGGATATAACATCTCAGAGGGTAACAAAAAGCTTTCACAGAGCTTGCGATCCTTATTATTATTTTTCATGCAATAAAACTTTTTGAATACGTTTGGTGTTCAAGTACATAGCTTTGTTTTTTAATGGCATGATTTGAGGTAAATTGCTACATTTTGGCAATGATACTAGAGCCGACGGCCGTTGGGACAGAAAGTTTCTCGAGCGTCGGCTACAAATCGGAAGACGCAGCATGGGCCCCACAAGTTGGACCGACGATCTTGTGAGAGTCGCGGGAAACTGCTGAATTCAGATACCGCAAGACCAGCCATCTTGGAGATCCTTGGGGAAGGCCCTTATCCAGTAGTGGACGTCTTTCAGCTGATATGATGATGATGACTAGAGCTGTTCCCCATTATTACTTATTCTCGTTAGGTTTAAAAAGTAAATTTGTACAATGTGACAAAGTAAAACTCACGTTGCTGCGAGAATTGAAAGAAGTAAAGAAACCTGAACATAAAGTCAAGAAGTGCTCCAGCTTTGTTACATACAAAGTGACCAATCGCAAATAACATAAAGAACTTGCTACTAGGTATAAAGTAAGTACATTGTATGAGATCGAAAAACTTATTTTTGGCCATGAATCTTAATAAGCTTTAAAGTAATGCTCTAAAACTTTGTAACTGCGCAGTTTTTAAAACTTTATCAATAATTTATTCTTAATAGAAGAGTCGATAATATGTAGTAACGATATTACCTGGGTGTAATCTCAGAAGAAGAAAATATGTTTCAAACCGGTAGCTGAATCAATTGTTTGTGATATTCATAACTCAAAAATCATGAGTTTTTATGGAATCTACATAAGCTACTTTTTATCCTTCGGGAACGCGGGGGTAACGTGGGACGGAACCTATAACTCATCAAACAAATCAACTTTTTTTTTCAAATATTTGTTTGCTAACAAAAACATCCATCAAATAATTATATAAAAATTGTCATGTGATGACATTATATAGGTAGGAATTGTACAACATCAGCTCTCAAGCGGCACTTTTTCTCTTATACCGCTAACGCTGGCACCAACTAGACTATGAAATTAGTCTGAAGTGATGTAGTAGCCGGAGAGACTGGAATTAGCTCTTTATTCATTTTGACACTTGCGTTATCAAAGGGAGCTTAATACATCAGAGATATAATGTAATCTACAATAACTACCGAAAGTATTTGAGCGGAAAAAATATTTAGGTACGCTCAGTAGCCGTTTATTATTTTTATGTAACGTTACATACTTATAGTCACAATGGAATTCTTTCACTTTTCCCCTTACAGCCTCCTTCTCGTAAAGTGTCGCGTACGAAATCGAAAAAATTCAAATAAGCATCGCATCAAAGAAGAAATATATTCTTTGATCACGAACTGGTAGGAAATCGTCGGTATTCGTAGGTAAATATCGAAATGAGCTTGGCTGACACCAAATTGACAAGCATAATAACGATGCAATTTTACCAAGATTTAGATGTTAGTTAATTGCGTCTTGTTATCTCATTTTAAATTATAATATTAAGTCGTTGAATATTAAGGAATGTAATACTTACATGTAGGTTATGTAATGGACAAATAACCAGCAGGGCATTAGATAGCTCAAGAATTAGCTTCAACTGCTTTTTCTGTACTCTCTGTAAAAGGGATCTTGCAAATCAGCTTCAAATTCAAACATATTTATTCAGTCACCCTAATACCCTTTAGGTCTAGACATGAACCGCTTTTTATCAGTGTGAATGTTTGTAGAAAGTAGGTATATTATATATGGAAAATGACATACGTTATGGAAACTACATCATCTAAAACCCACATTAAAGCTCTAATTCCATATGCGGAAAATGTAGCGTTCTTTTGTCTTGACAGGCTGATAAATCATTTACGAATAATACATACAAATGAGTCTACCACCTTCAATTTTCTTGATCTTAAACTTGGATATGATATATTACACTGCTGTATAATTGTTGTGAGATGATAGATAAATGGATAAGTTTATATAATATTTAATTTGAGACAGCAAAAGCTATGATAACAGAAATTCAAACAAAAGATCCACAAAAGGAAGAAGGCTTGCCAAGTTTTGAGTTTTATTTTGAGGTACCGGAAACCCCTAGATCGAATATGATGACAATGATGGAAATAAGCTACCGAAGCGAATGCAAATTTGTTATTTGCTGTCACAGATATTTGATATCAGTTAAATGTATAAATCCTACTAGTATTATTAATGAGAAAGTTTTTGTATATTATAAATGAGAAACTACTGAACGGGTAGTTTTTACGCGAAAGAGTAACATCCATCCATACATCCATACTCACAAACTATTATTTGGATAAAATTTGGAACACAGATAGTTTATAACCTAGATTAACACTTAGGATACTTTTTATCCCGGGAAATCATAAGATCCCTCAGAATCTAGTATGACATAAAATTATCCTCTCGAGTCCTCAAAAATGATTATTAAATAATAAAAGTCTGTAAGTACAAATGGATGTAAGAATATTGAGATATGACGGAGCAACTGATGATAAATTCGACACTCTTTAATATTAATGAACCAAAAAGGTTTCCACTTCGGCGCCATAATATATGTACTTCACAAATTGTCGTGGAAAAGCAAAAATATTTGCGTTAAAGGTTAAAAAATAATCTTTTACAAATACGAGCAGATCTTATACTTGTGGTAAGTAAGTGAACAGATCTAAGTAGGTAATAGATTTGTATCTGACATAATGTCGAGATTCCGCCAAAATAAGTCCATTAAGCGCAGACAAAAGCACCGACATAACAAATGTTGATCATTCACAACTTTATTTCCAAAGCTATAAGGATCACATTGAGTAAATCCAACGAGCAATTAATTCGTAAATCTTTAAGCTCCCCTTTTCGTAAACTGTTCTTAATTTGGTCCAGTTAAGAGTTTTGGACGGAATCCATAACTTTTGAATGATCAATTCAATACCACTAAGCGTTGCTTAATTAAGCTGTTTGGCCCTTTTCAGTTGGTTTGGAAAATCTTACTTTTGAACTTGGTTTCAAATTAACATAATGGTTGTTTGTTAATCAAATATATTAAATGTGTTGTGTTGTATTGATTGTTTCATTTTGCATATCACCTTTCACGCACCTTGAACTTGGCTTCCATTTGTAATTCTGGGAATATCAAACAAGTCAATTACTTAAACCTTCCATAGACTTGCCCGAAGTCTCGCGTTGCTTCTAAATATTATTGAACTCCAGATAATGGTGGCCAAATTCAATGAGGCTTACCATTTTGTTACATAGTAACCCGCTGGTAGACCAAAGTCTCAATCCTTTTCAATATTTTGATAACTTATATGCGCGCACGGGTAATTTTTGTCACCGTGACAGTTTCGTCGTGTGACGTCACAGGCTTGTTCGTCATACAAAATACAAAAATGTCACCCAGTTCTCACGTCGCAACGTACGCGCATAGCCTTAGAATTAGTTTTTTCCCACAGGGATGATTAAAAACGATTATATGAAAAAATTAAAAACGATGATTAAAAAAGCTAGCGTACTCACAAGTAAAAAAAAAAGATTATTTCTCACCACAGAAAATAAAATGAGATAATTACCACAAAACAATAAGTCGATTACACTAAAAAAAAAAAAAAATTTTTTAGGAAACAACCTTTTTTTTCAGCTCCATCATCAGATCACTTCACAGACCCTATTGTATTGTCATTAGATTTACTTAATGTGTACCAGATTTCAGATCAATTGAATATCAGGGAGTGGGTTAAATTAATATAAAGGCGATGATAGCTCAGTGGTAGTGACGTCGGATGCCGCGACGAAGGTCGTGGGTTTGAATCCTACAATGAGCTTGAGCTTTCGGTGAAGGAAAACATCGTGAGGAAACCATAGCACGGTGGTAGGGTACTTTGTAGTACCTGCCTAGCTGGCTACCACCCTCAAGTTGAAAATTTGTCACCAAGCACCTACCGGTGTGTTCCGACAATTACACTTGAGAGCCAGTTTGCCTTCTCAGCATTGTAACAGGTCAGCAACACATTGGCAATATTTCTGGTATTGCAAATGACGATAGGCGACGGTAACCACTTACCATCAGGTGGGCTGTATGCTTGCTGGCTACCTTAGTAGTATTAAAAAAAATGTACCTATTTTCGAGCTAAACATACTAATATGTGATGTTAAATAAAAGCTTGTAAAAATATGCGATGACAATATTTTATACATGAATCATATTATGCGTGAAGAAATGTCTCATAAATTATGGAACTAGAGATATATGAATGAGCCTGAAAATAAATCGGAGATGATTTATGTGTAGCTATAGTTTACGCGCTTCATGAAATATTAATAAAAAAATAAAAATCCTGGAGAAAACGTTTCTTTTTATATACCTACTTTTAGAATAACAAGCTGTACTAAATATAATGAAGATATTTTTAAGTTGAGATGTGAAGATTTATAAAGTTGAAAGACTGAAGCGCATTTCAGATAGCTCATAGCACAATAATATCGCTCATCATACGTAAATTTAGAACACGTTCACACTTAGCTATAATATATATTATTGGCTTGCTAATAATTCTGTACTATTGGTATATAGCAGAAAATTATAGCGTAGTCTAAAATGTGCTTAACAATGTAGAATTTTGTAATTATCGGTGCCGTGAATAAAGTCGAGGGTTTGAATCCTACAATGAATTTGAACTTTGGATGGAAAACAACGTGACGAAATATGGCATGCTTGTGATAAGCATACGAACCTAGACAGTGGTGGATCAAGGCCAGTTACCTTTGCGGTTTGCATTTAATTTTGACGCTATATTTATGATATCAGCTCATGCGATACCTACCTACTGCTGACCGTATGTCGAAAGAATTCGGAAATACTCGGGTCTATCTCATCTGCTTGTTTCTCCAACTTAAATTAAAAAAAGAACTTATGACGTGGCCGAGAGCCCCTCTCCAAATTGGAATCCTGGATCTGCCCTTGAACCTAAAAGGGCTACATCATCACCTACCATATAGGGATAGTTGTAGTGGTGCCACCACACATGGCTAGTCGTATTCGCGTTTATGGATTTATTGGATTCGGCAAAAATTTGGCGAGTCAAAGAAATACGCAAATACGAATGGCCATGTTTGGTTTCAGCATAAAATACAAGCATATTAACCAAGGTTGATGCAGCCATCAGGCTACCAACTTTAATCCTTTCCAAAAAACAAAAATCCGTAAAATACACGTAGATGTACGTTAGCTTGTATCCTCTTAACCAGGAGTTATAGCCATATTATTTTAGGGAACAAGGTGTATTTTTAACTTGTAGGTACATTGGCAATTCTTGTTCGAAACACCGTCAATAGTCTGGAAAAATGGAATCATGTGAGGAGGTTCTTTTTAAAACTGGACTATTTCACTTTTTGTGTTTTTTCACAATCTGAGAAAATAGTCTTCTAGGTAATGTCATTTTGACGTGGAATAGTCTATTTTTGACGAAATCATGTCTTTTAATCTTTTTTTTTCTGGAGTAATTATCAAGTTTTGGCCAAATTTTGGCGGAGTGTAAATTTTAATGTTACCGAACAAAAAAATTCAGTTTCTTCAAAAGTGGAATAGTCAAGTTTTAAAAAGACGTTCCTCGTTTATAAACAATATTTTTCGTTAATAATTAAATAATTTAAATATCAGTATTTGGTTTATCTCTTAAAAACTACACCATAAACTGATGGCCTTTCACTTCCCAATTTCTACGTCTCATTTATTCACACTAGCTTCCCAACCTATTGTCAAACTGAAACACACGTGTAAATAAAATGAGCGGAAAGCAGCCATTTTGCAGTCCCCATACGGTCCTCGGAGAACAAACACATTTGCTAACCGGGACGTGATTTGAAAACGCAAAATGTAAAGGAAAAAATATTGTTTCAACGTATTTCTTGTTTTTTTTTCTTGTCTTACTTATTATAATAACAAAAAATGGTATATGCTACAGCTAAAACCAATGTCTTTTCTCGGCTTTTCTGTGCATGTATTATACATATAAATCTTCCTCTTGAATCACTCTATCTATTGCTGAAAATGACATTAAAATCCGTAGTAGTTTAAAGATCTAAGTGAACAGAAAGCGGAAGCGACTTCATTTTACACTATGAAAAGATACATAAGATACTTTTAACCCGGAAAATCTTAAGATTCCGGGAATAGCTGCGAGATGGAAGCTAATTATTAACCTTTCTTAAAAGTAAAATGTAAGATGGGAACATAAACCAGGAAAAAGTGGTCCAATTAGCGAACTATAACAGCTTTAACATTTGCTGGCCGAAGAAATATATAACTTCCTGTATTTTTTGTAAGCAGCAGATTGTGCACTTACAGACAAAAAATGTAAAATGTAAACACTGAGATATATTACTACGTATAGAGAAGACGCCACACTTAAGGGTATACCTTCGGTTGGAGCGCGAAATTCAAATTTTATCACGTTTTTTGCTAATTGCAGCTCAGTAAAGTTATAGGTCCTAAGTTATCAATATGTTATTTGCGAGAAGTTCTGTGTTGTGTTGTGACTGTTCCGTTCAAATGCAGCCGTCCGGCCCAACTTCACTTAGTTTCTTAAACACGAAACGCGTATGTGCCATAAGAAACACGGCACTTTATTTTTGGTTGCGAAAAAACTACACATTAAAAGCGTTCTAGCGCTACTATCTGGTTAGACGACTAAGTTTAGGATAGCTTCTTCAGCGCTGCAGCAAATATTAACAAAATGGAGCATGACCTTTGCTTAGGATAGCTTCTCTACACGTAGTAATATACCTCAGTGGATTTAAATGGTATTCCTTGAATTGCATTCCGAACTACAACTTTTATTTGAAACTAAGAACAATATTTCCAATTAATTATGAATCTATAAGAGCTTTGCAAGGATCGTAGAAGCAAGTTAATCGTATTGCAAACCACATTTTTATACTTAGGTACTTGTAAGGTTGAAAATCGTCGGTTATTGCAATCATAAAATTAAATGGATTTTGGATTAGAATTGAACTGTTCCGATTTTTATAATACCAACATTAAAATAAATCGTGTATACTTGCTGGCAAGAATATAATTATTTTAATTCAAATATATTAATGTGATGCAGAACTCAAATCCTTCCTGCCTTAATTAACCATAATTATTTTCGAATTATATTTGTTGATAGTAATATTTTCAGCACTATAATTACCATGTAAGGGAACCGTAAATACTCTGTCAAATTTAATGTTCATGACATTAAATTTGACAGAGTATTTAGAATAAATCTCGCTCAGAATAAATCCATCTTGCGCCAAAAATGGATGTGTTCGATGGTTACAGTGAAAAGAAAAACCACACAAAATAATCGGCATCAGCCGCTGATCAATAAGATCAAATCATTAAACTTAACCTTAATCAAAGAATAGCTAGTTATAAAGCAGCTAATATCAGTAAATGCGTCTGCAATGAATTGATCCCAAATCCCGCTGTAATTGAGCATCGCCTATTCAATTACCGGCGTCGAGACAAAAGGATCACAATTCACCATTCCTCTTGGTTCCATTGATATCCTTTCTTGTTTGATCCCAACTGTCTGCAGGATTATATAAAGCTATAGCTACACTAATAATGTGAAATTGATGAGGGTTTTTGTTTGTCTACGATTTCGATAAAGATCTTTATGATCTTTTTTAGCGGATGCCTCGTCATAGTAGATATCTGTATACCAATTTTCAGCCTGATTCGTCCAGTGGTTTGAGCGTAGCGTTGATAAATCATCATAATTTTAAACCGACTTCAAAAGGAAGGAGGTTATCAATTCGTTGGAATCTTTTATTTTTTATGTAAATATTTTAGAATCAAATTTAGTATGATATTAATCTATATTAAAGGGATTTTTTCTGCATTTTTTTTGGAATGGACAAAATCTTTAGATACCTACGAAAACTGTAAAATACTGTGCCATCTCTAAACTACCCGTTTATTAAGATTCATTCAGACGGCAACCTTGGATTGTTTAGCAAAGATCTTACTTTGAAGATTTAGAGTGGATTTTTCTTTTTCTCTCATAAATCTTTGCAACAACGGTTTCTGAACTTTATTTTTTGGTCGGAAATAAATCCTATCATACCATCCTCCTAATATTTTAAATGCGAGAATTTGTGAGTTTGTATCTTTGTTACTTCTTCACGCTAAAACGGCTGGATAAATTTTGATGAAATTTAGTAGAGAGGTAGCTTGACACCCTGGATTAGCACATAGGCTACTTTAATCCCTCGGGAACGCGGGTGATACCGCGGGGCGGAAGCTCAGGCGATGATAGCTCAGTGGTAGTGACGTCGGATGCCGCGACGAAGGTCGTGGGTTCGAATCCTACAATGAACTTGAGCTTTCGGTGAAGGAAAACATCGTGAGGAAATCATACGGTGGTAGGGTACTTTGTAGTACCCGCCTGGCTGGCTACCACCCTCAAGTAGAAAATTTGTCGCCAAGCACCTACTGGTGTGTTCCGGCAATTGCACTTGAGAGCCAATTTGCCTTCTCGGCATCGTAACAGGTCAGCAACACATTGGCAATATCTCTGGTATAGCCAATGCCGATAGGCGACGGTAACCACTTACCATCAGGTGGGCCGTATGCTTGCTTGCTACCTTAGTAGTATAAAAGCTAGTAAAAATAAAAGCGAAAGTTCTTTCATAATTCCTATTTTGAAAAAAA
The DNA here is from genome assembly GCA_963555595.1 of Tethea ocularis. Lineage (NCBI taxonomy): Eukaryota > Metazoa > Arthropoda > Insecta > Lepidoptera > Drepanidae > Tethea > Tethea ocularis. The sequence continues at coordinate 1,552,374 of OY741968.1, forward strand.
ATATTAAAAAAACAACAGTTGTTATATTTTAACGTAAAGATCAGAAAACTTTATACTGATAACAATAATAATGACAAACTGAAGTACAACTTAAGTGCCTGACTTTATTCAGTACCTAACCTGTTTATGTCATTAGCACAGTGTAGTACTTTAACATAATATTTCGCTTTATTTACACGCAAAAACCTATTTATTAGTGCAAGAACGTGATACAAGAGCCTCGCACATATTCCTGAGTAAACAATGAGCGTTCGTCGGGAAACATTCCCTCTTTATTTCAATGTAAGTCGACTAATACGGGTCTGCGCTCGAGTGAGACGCCATAAAATGTTATTTGCTTAATTCATACAATTCTCTTTTTAATTAAATGCGTTACTCTCTGTCGTTAACGCTTGTTCTGTTTGAAATTTTATTTGAAATGTTTGCGTTGTTCAGTTTTGTTTTTAAAACTTTATTAAAAGTCACCTACGTTTAGGGCCAGTTTGCTTTCTTTCGGCGGTTAAATATAGTTAACTTTGACTATAACTTTAACTAAAATGTACGAGCAACCGACCCTTAATCTACAGGGTCATTTATAATTTATCAGCAGTACTTTATAGGAATTAAACAATAATATGAACAAATATTGGGCCAACACTGAAACCAAGAAAAAATAAAAACTTGTTAAAATATGAAAAATACAGGAGATGAATTGCAAGTAATTTCAATTCAATTTATTGCTCGTAAACATAGGTAAAAAGAATACATATACATAATGTTTTGCCTTTGAAGGCGTACCTATCTACCTACAAGTGATATGCTGTTATCGTATTATATTAAAATTGAAATAAAAACAAGTCAACATTTTTTGTCCGAGTTATAAAGACTATACACCTATCGCCATCTAGTGACACAATTGTGCCTTGATAACCTAACCTAACGACCTCCGAAGCCAAGGCATTTTGTCTCTTTAAACCATACTATTAGAGTTTAATTTAAATAATTGGCTCCTACAGTCACTGATACGTAATTCGTTCCTTACAGCGAAGAATATTGCTGGATTCCATTCCGCAAAGAGCAATCGAGTGTTATAAGAAAAAGTCCGATGGTTTTTGCAATTGGAAGTGCGCAGACTACTTGAATTTCAATTTTTTAAAGCTTTCTGCATTGAATACGTAATCTCCTTAATCTTTCTTTATTTACAATTGTTTCTATAATTTTTGGTTGGTTAATTAGGTACTTTGACAGTAATAATTGCATTGGACTGTAAAAATAATATTATGATTTTGGTTGAACGTTTTCTTTAATTTTATATTCTGTGTGTCCATAACCTGTCCAAACCAAAATTCTGAATTAGCACGTTGTTTGCTAAAGGCCTATATATTATTTATTCTTTGCTAAAGGTATCGTCCATATCGTCAAATTAAAATCAGTGGCTTAAATCAACCACGTTGTAAAAATTAGTGTTCCACGAATCTTGTATTCTTTATACAGCATTATTATTTTGTTTGTCAAGTGACCTTATTATAACATACTAGCCGTTCTCCGCGGTTTCACTCGCGTTCCCGATAAAAGGCAGCCTATAACCTTCGGGGATAATGTAGCTTCCTATTAATTAAACAATTATTCAAATCGGAACAGTAACACCTGAGATTAGCGCGTTTAAGTAAACAAACACTTCAGCTTTATTATTAGTATAGATTGAATCATCTATCCAATTTATGCATCACACACATCCCCATAAAAGAAAAATCCGTTTTTTATTTCCCTAACATGTCTTAAAAGCATGGGAGCAATAAATTAGATTGCTAAAGCAACAATTCCAAGTGAATAATTTGAAAGGCTATACAAAATTCATGAAATTCTTTTACCCTCGTCGACGTATGCGAAAACAAAGGATTTTAATTCCTTTTTATCATGATTTAACATCTCTGCCACCTTTCTCAAGTTGGCATGTGACCTGAGGTGGAGCTGGGGGCTCTCCTGACGGCAAGATAAATGCTTTTCCAGATAGAATCACACGATCACTAGTTAAGGCAAGTTCTGGAGGTGCCGCCAGTTTGAAAACTTTGATAGGATATCAGGGAGACGGGCATCGAATTATATAATTGGAAGATATTTAAAGTTCCTACCTATCTCAAAACGTTATTGTTACTTAAGGCAACGTTATCCGAGAAATGGTGATTCTAGATTAAGTTTTTCTCGGCATTCTTTGTCGCAAGAGATTTGTAAAAAATATATATTAGACTAGAGAATATGTGAGGAGGAATAGTTTTTTTTAAAACTTGATCCTTTTTAAGAATGTTTTTCCTCTTATTTGGGCAATCCAAATAACTCAAAAATATTAACAAACATTTTGAGATCCAATAGAAGGGAACTTTTTTTATATTTAAAAAAAATAGGCTTAGTTTTTTTTTTAATAACATAAAACCGTCTTTTTTACTAAAATTGCGCCTCTCCTGTCTCGTTTGTCTTCTTCAGTGTTGTAAAGGATGGATTCATTCATTCGCGGAGAGCTTCTTAACTAATTTTGAGATCAATCTGAGCGTATTTTTCTTTAAAAAATGGTATGGAAATAAACGTCCTATTGAAAAACCTTATTTTTATTTGAAGAAAAACAGAGCCCTCTACTAAAATAAAATATTTTATTTGAAGCCTATGTAAAACTAGTTGCTCAAACAAATCTGTTTTTTTTTTGTTGTTATAAAAAAGCTTTACGCTCTCTTAATCTTTGCATGAATATTTTATTTTCAAATATTGATCCATCTCAATGTAAACAGAATAGAATATTCGTATATGATCAGATTCGTATCTGACAGCAGTTTTCATTTATGCGTTATCAATTCTAAGTAATTTTAAAAATATTTATACAGGATAAAAAATGTCTTTTGCGTGAAAAAATAGTGACCAATTTGTAATGACAACTCACGGTGAAAACAAGATTGAATTTGAAATATCCTTTTTGTTGAAATATTAAAGTAGGGAGAGTAAATTAATTTAGATTGTAAACAACACCAATGTCCGCTAGGAACTATATAATCTCTTTACTATGAATAGTCAGTGTACATGTCACCGGAAATGTATGAAATATAGGAATTGTATACAATTCCTGTGTATTTCCCCTAGGAAATTATAATTCAAAAATGATACTTGGAAATATATAGAAACTATTGAAAAAAATAGGTTGGGGTTATTTTTTTTATTTTACGCAAGTATACGCACAAAAGTACCTTTCACTTACAACCCCCCAAATACCGCTATCCTTACAAATATACCGAATGTAGTACTCCAATAGATATTTAGGAAATGTATGGATTTCCTAGGAAATGTATACAATGACGGACTAGATACTTTTCCGTAAACATATACAAAGATAAGCTGAAAAGCAAAATTAATACTGTTAAAGGGCTGTCTATTTATTCATCTGAAACAAACGCTGGTGACAAATTATATTTTGTAATAAATGTGAACAATTTGAAATAAACTGTTAATTAGATTTTGTAGGATCCTCCCATTGAAATACGAAATTTACAAAGTAAAACTGACAAATACAAACAGAGCCATTTTGTACAAAATGAAAAAATTAAGCTTAAGAAATCACAAAGATTCAAATTAAAATTTGATGGAGAAATTGTAATTTTTTTGAAAACTGTACGACTAATAATATTATGGAAGCTATAAGGTATGAATGAAGTTAAGTTACTTATTTTAAACTCTAATTTCACGTATTGTTTATGAATAAATTCAGTCTGAAAAGGAAACTTAAAGTCAATGTAAATATAAGTATTAAAACAATACTTAAATTTTGAATTAAGTGCAGTGCATTAAACGAACCACAAATGCATAAAGAAAGATAAAGATGAAACTACCAGGTCATAAGCAGCACAAAAGATACTCCAGTCTTTAACAACTGAAGCGAAAGGGAAGTGGACATTTCAACAATGGCTGCGAATAATAAAAAGGGCAAGTGAATCACCACCCAGCATAAAGATATGAAAAAGCTGAGAAATTTTCATATTCCAGAGCTAATCGCAACCCCGAGCACGTCTGCTGTTAAAAACTTATCACAACCCTTGGTAATAACGTTAGTAACACTCAAGTCACGCACTTACTGCAAACGCAAAGAATCGATTGTACGGACTACTACGACTCACTCGACAATTATATTTATTTGTCCCAAGACTGAGGTCGGTCGTAGTCCTTCCCATTTACGAGTCTTCTGCTCCTTATCCTTTACACAAAAACTTTGCGTTATCTCTTGCCAATATTGTATTACGAACATGATCTTGTCTGGGAAACGGCTATCGTTTTAGTTTCCTGCAATTTGTTATCAAGCTTTACGTTATTTCTCCATTGTAAATGTTATTATTATTAGCCCGTAAACATATCTAGATGATGGTGTTATACGTCAACCGACAGTAGAAAGGCACAACTGACTGCGATGACAGTTGCGTCAAATTTATCCTGTCAAAGTAAACGTTTCATATTGAACTAGCTTCCGCCCCGCGGTTTCATCCGCATTACTGAGGGATCTTATGTTCTTTTGGGTTAACCCAGAGTGTAAGCTAACTGAAACGGTAAGGACAAGAGCTCCGGTCACCACCGTTGACGAAGAGGAAGCCTCGTCAGCCGTCGTCATCCATGAGGATTTCCCCACATAAAAAATAAAATATAAAAGAACCGAATCAGCCACCTACACATCAAATATCATCCAGCCGTTTAAACGTGAAGAAGTAACAAACATACAAATCCACAAACTTTCACATTCATAATATTAATAGGATTGGATAATATTACTAGGATAGTAGGATATTAGTAGGATTTTCAGTCTTCAGTAGAATATTTTGCACTTCAATGCTCTCCGATAAACTCACCTTTAAGCTTTTCTCAGTACCACATCAGTGGATCTTTCCTTCAAGCCAATAAGGTTCCGGATCCAATTTCCGGCACCTTTCTCAGGTCATCCGGACTTTAAACTAAGGGCAGCCACTGCTAAGCTTTATTCATATTGACTAACCATTGTGTAGTTCTATTATTAGATGTCTAATAAATTATATTTCCCTGTTATGCAGCTTACTTTATCTAATAGTAGATTAGTTGGGGTTTTTAGAATTTACGTCATAATTACTATTTCTTTATCAGTGCCGTCAGATTTAGTTCTCAAAGGATCAAATTCTCTTTTCATTATTGATGAAAAGACAAATATCAAAGTACGAAGTTTGTGTATCCATCACGCATCAATAACTAAATGGATTTGGATGAAACTTGACACATAGATAGATCATACTTTAGTCCCGGGAAAACATAACATCACCGCGAACGCGGGTGAAACTGCAGGGCGAATACTAGTAATATTATAAATTTAAAAGTGTATGAACGTTTGGCCTTCTGTCGCTCAAAAATGAAGCAACGGATCGAAGTGATTTTTAGCATAGAGGTTATGAACCGGAGAGTATGGGATTGCGAGTAAAACCGGGTGGCTGAAAGCTAGTCACTAAATAATATAAAACAAAGTCCTCCGCCAATAGACAGATTGAATCATGAAGAAGGTTTACGTTAAAATATGTTAAGGTTTTGTGTAACTTTGTTGAAAAATGTCGATTGTCAAAGATGTTGGAAAAACATGCCGCGCGTGATTAATATATATTATAATATATTTAACTAACGTTATACGTTGGACTGATTAATCTCTCGAGGACATTTGCCAAAAAACAAGAAAAAGAAAGTTTTTGCTTGGTTAGCACCACAGTTACGAGCGGGAAATTTCCCCCATTAATTTTGTCCTGGCAATGTTTGACAGACCACTGGGCAATTGGGTAGATATGTCATTGACCTATGCAAAATACCATATCTTTGTTTAGGGCTTCGTAGGTTAGTACCGTTTCATGTTATTTATCTATAAAGTTATTTTATAAAAATGGTACCTACCTACATTTTATGTTTTTCTCATGTTTATTCGATTTGAAGTTTAAGTATGGTATTCATTCTTATTTTACAATCCAATTTCGTTTTTGTGTCCTTACTTTTTTATTTAAATTGATAGGTAAATAATTTTGGGAAAAAATACGAATAGATAGAATAGAAAATATGTTCTAGAAATAAATATAGAGAATAATTAACAAGCTAGAATAGAATTATTCAGTATTAAAAGGTTGTATGTTCGGTTGTAGCGTCCATTGTAATTAATTTTTTTTTTTTATACTACTAAGGTAGCAAGCAAGCATACGGCCCACCTGATGGTAAGTGGTTACCGTCGCCTATTTCCATTTGTATTACCAGAGATATGTGTTGCTGACCTGTTACAATGCCGAGAAGGCAAACTGGCTCTCAAGTGCAATTGCCGGAACACACCGGTAGGTGCTTGGCGACAAATTTTCAACTTGAGCGGGTACCCGCCTGCCTGGCTACCACCCTCAAGTTAAATATCTGTCAAAGGCAAAAATATATGAAACATATTCCTGGACCCCTACGCACATGGAAGAAGTGTCATATGATAAGTCTTACAATATAATGTATGTAAAGCATAGGCACTTTTCTAAAATCTACAGGATTTAGGTACGCCAACAAAAGTTTCTTTAACAGATATTGTATTTTTTTTTTTCAAAAAAGACATTCCTACTCTTTCATGTTATTATTGCTATTTGATTTTTAACTTGCAAGCGGTTTGGAGCTCCAGTTTGGAGTCTCCTTGAAAAAGAAAGAATAATCCGAAAGTGGGCCGTAAGCTTATTTATTAAAATTGAATACAATAAATAAAAATAATAAAAATCAGATGGGCCATACGTTTATTTGCTACCTTAGTAACGAAAAAAAAAGTTGATTAGAATGTTTTAATATTTTTTTTCAAGGTTACATCACGTTTGATTTATCACGAAAAAATAATCCCTTGTGTATTGATGAAGAAAACCAACTTCACTCATTTTCCTTTCCTATAACTAAAAATGAGTCATCCTTTACGCAAAAGTCCTATTGAAATCTTATAAACCGTTTCCAGATTGTAACCATAGATGTCGTACCTATTTATATTGCTAGATACACCATTGATTTGTCCAATGTCCATTGGCACCGCAATCACGTACACAATGGTATGTCCACTAATTAACAAGGCAGAGGGTAACGCTTGCCGAATAGTTCAATTATAGTTCACGAATTGCTTTTCAAACGATCATGCGTGTTCTTGCTTCAATGTCTGTCTGTCTTTTTATGTTATTAATTCATCATCATCATCATATCAGCCGAAAGACGTCCACTGCTGGACAAAGGCCTTCCCCAAGGATCTCCACGATGGCCGGTCTTGCGCTACCCGCATCCAGCGGTTTCCCGCGACCCTAACAAGATCGTCGGTCCACCTTGTGGGGGGCCTGCCCACGCTGCGTCTTCCGGTTCGTGGTCGCCACTCGAGAACCTTTCTGCATCAGCGGCCGTCGGTTCTACGAGCGGTGTGCCCCGCCCACTGCCACTTAAGTTTGGCAATTCTTCGGGCTATGTTATATTCAGGCTAGCGAAAGTCAATAAGTCTTTTCTCGGGAACTGCATTCGCTTTTATAATAAAATCCCATATGAAGTAACTAAGATGTCTTATAATAAATTCAAAGAGCATGTTAAAAATAAGTTGATCGACAAGGCCTATTATAAGGTGGCTCATTACATAGAAGACAAGAATACATGGTTGTAGTAGCTTCTCTCTGCACTTGCTGCCCCCTGGCCAAGTGATAATTGTATGAAGTTTATGTATATTTAAGACAAAAACTGTAATTACCTACATAAATTAAAAAAAAAAAAGATCCACCAAAAAAAAACGCCTTGCTGAGTTTCTTGCCGGAGTCTTCTCAGTTCAAGTGTATTCCGAACCGGTAGTAGAGTCTATTGTAAAACTGTAACTGTTGACGTTCATAAGTGCCTTATTAGGGCCTAAACTGAATAAATGAGAATTTGATTTTGATATGTTATAATTATGATTATATAATTTATATTATGTTACATTACCTATATATTTGTTTATTGTTGTGTGTTATATAATGCAAATTATTGTGTATGTTATGTGGTGTATAGTTTATTAAAATTGTATTTATAAGATAACTTTAAGACTCTTCTATCGCATAAGGTAACCTGTAATGGTAGTTTAAGGAGTTGGTAATGAATAAATAAATAAATTCTTTGACTGAAGCTAAAAAATATTTAATAGTAGATTCCTCCATGCGGTTATACTTCTGTTCCCATGGTAAAAATAAGGCTACTTTTTTTTCTTTTAATATGAGAATATAAGATGGTTAAAAAAATCAATAATAGCACATTTAAACCCAGAGGTTTTATCCTTTGGCTAAATATTTTTTTATTCTATCTCTGTGAAAAATAAGATTTTAGTATAAAGAGTCAATAAACAGTATACCCAGCAAAAATAATTTTTACGATGAGTCAAAAAAACATGTTAACCAAGGTCTAATATTATTTCAATTGATTAAATAGGAACTCTCAAGTTCGTGACTGGCGTAGCAAGAGGCTTTCAAATGGGTTGTGATATAAATTCCAACCACATCCTTCTGAGTTCCCTATCTCCGGCTATTAGAGTGTGTGCGTGTCGAAAATTCTACGGAAAACATTTATCTTTGTAAGCAAAATGTTTTAAAGCTTTCTATGCCACTTCTACGTAGTTTCTTAGTCTATGCTAAAGATAAAGATTACCTATGACTGATTTTTATTTAGTCACAATTTTGTTTTTTTAAGCTATTGGTACGAGAGCGCACTGTCGTAAACCCTACCTCATATGGTAACAACATGGGACTAGTTTCTGGTTAAACAGGGTTGCCTGGGCGCAGCCTGGAGGGTTTTGTGGAATGAGCAGTTAAGTGGTCGCATATTTGATTACACAAACATACAAACATTTGTATGCATGAACATGAGATGTATGTTTGAATCTGGTAATTCTATCCAACTAAAATAAAAGTATGTATGTAATTACAAAAAAAGTATTATATCAGTTATTCGGTTTCCATAGTATAAGCTCTGCTTAGTTTTAGATCAGATAGCCGGGTATGAAGAATTTCCTATCTAGGATATATTAATCTATCAAGGTTGGTAATAATCCCTTTTATTAGGTCTTTCTGGGTTGCCATTTCGATTCTAACGAATGTAGGTACTATACTCAGCATTTATGTTAGACTCAGTCATTATTTGCTACGACCGACAATCTCTCTCCGAATGGAAGAATATTTCACCGTGTGGAAGGAAACCATACACGGTGGTAAGTGGTAACCCTACCAGCGCGTACAAAGACTAGTCAGTCTAGCACCTACCGGTGTGTTCCGAAAGCTACACTCAAGAGACAGTTCTTACCACCTACGGCTGTGCATCACTAACCACGCTGAGATTGTGTCAAATTTCAAGCCGATATGTTTTTTTTTTTTTTACTATGTATAGGCCTGTGTTTCACCACAATCTCACCGTGGTCAGTGATGATGTGGCCGATGATGGTAAGCACACAAAGCCTAGAAGGGAACTGGCTCTCAAGTGCAGCTGTCGGAACACACCAAAAGGTGCTTGGCGACAGAATTTCAACTTGAGGGTGGTAGCCAGCCAGTCGGGTACTACAAAGTACCCTACCACCGTGCTATAGTTTCCTCACGATGTTTTCCTTCACCGAAAACTCAAGCTCATTGTAGGATTCGAACCCGGGACCTTCGTCTCGGCATCCGACGTCACTACCACTGAGCTATCATCGCCTTAAATAACATGGAATAAAAAAAAACATTTATTTTTTTATCGTTATGAAAACATTTATATTAAAAACTAGCTATTCCCTGCGGCTTCACGTTCCCAGGATAAAACGTGCTATAACCTTCGGGGATAATTCTATGAGTAAAATAATTTTTCGAATCGGCCCAGTAACTCCGGAAATTAGCACGTTCAAACAAACAAATTCTTCAGCTTTATTATTAGTATACATATAAATATGAAGCTCAATTATATGGTAAACAAGAAAACTTAATTATACTTCTCTAGAAGTAATTATAAGTTTGATTGTATGAAAAAACTTGAGGGTAGAGGTAGCTGTAACATTCTAAGAATCTCTATCTAAAAAGCTTCAAAGGGAAACCTAGCCTTTATGTACTAAATAAAAAATCTTGGATATACAAAATACAAGTTCCTATATTGGCAAATGTAGTAACGCTATCCATCAGCGGGTTGTATCTAATGAACTGTAATAGTTAAGCAGTTGATTTTTTTTTCGCTGTAACAACAATTTTTTTTTATTTTAAAGAAGGTCCTTAACAATCGCTGTTTCTCATAACCTGTAATAGATAGACAGTTGAAATTTTTACAGGATGTGTTAATTCTGTTGCTGCTATAACAACAAATAATTGAAATAAAATAATGTACGATGGTACGGAACCTTTTCTATGCGAGTCTGACTCGTACTCAGCCGAAATAGCTTATTTATTAGAGAGGTCATCATACAAAAAACCTGTATTTTTCAACATCCGAACGAAGACTCAATTCCTAGACTTCATAACGATTCAGTGAAGAATACAATCTACCTAGTTACCATAGAGTTCATTATTGCTATACCTCTCAAGTTAGCTCACAACTAACGAGACTAAAACCTATTCTCACTCAAAGCATTATTATCACTAGGTCATTACTCCATACGTGTCATATTCTATTTTGTTAGTATATCTCATATTATGTATTAGTTTATTAGACTGGTTTGTTTTCTTGCATACTAATACGGCAAAACGTTATTAAGCAAAGATTAAGGAAAGAAAGATCTGGGGGCCTAGACAAAGTCACATTTTCATTTCATACCTACAATTCTATCTAATCTAATAACTTACAAAACCCTTCTCTTTGATACCCTATTCAAAAGGTATGAGAGAAAAAAAAATTAAAACATAATACGAATCTAACTACATAATATCGTTCATTCAACACGAGGCAATATAGGGCAACATACACACAGGTTAAACAAAAAACCCTTCTTTTTTGGCTTCGCTACAGTCGGGTAAAAAGAGGAATATTGGATTGGGGCTTTCGTCACTTTTACGGCCTCTCCCTTCTACACCTACACCCCTCTTTCACTTACAAAACCTAATAGTAATATTTTAATCAAATTCCAGCTTTCCTTATGTCATAAATATTACAGGTTGTGTTAAAGCCTTTTATGAATTACCCAGTGAAGTGTGAGCGAACGTTTGTTATCCAGGCGTGTGTGAAAAAGCTTAACATTTACCGTTGTAAAATAAATGGCGTATGTTATTTATGTATCGGGCTCTAACCGTTAGTGGTCGTGTAATCGTCAACGACGAAATTTGTATATAATTTGGAACATTTCATTGACTCTATTTAGTAAATATTTTTAGTCAAATTAAATAAGCTTGTTGGTTTTTGAGACAAAAATAAACCAATGTTCCTATTGTATCAAAAATATGATTTAATCGTTTTTTTCTTGTGAAATAATTTATACGCGCTATGTGAAAAGAAATAAAAGTATTTTAAAGTCTATAATATCTGTGAATAGTAAGTAACTTTAAAATATATAGAATATTTCAATGCGTGAAAGAATTAAAAAAAAAACACATGTCAATGAAAAGAGTTTTAAAAAAATATTTAAAAAAAACCTTTGCTAAATCGCTGAATGTTTCAAAAGTACAGCGATTACTGAAAGGGCTCTTAATAATTTATCGTCCCCTGTCCCTATAAGGGAAAAAGGACGGAGAGATAAATTTAATCGTTAATTAACTGTTCGGTTACGTTAACATACATATTATATGTTTATTTTAAGGATTTAATGACTATCATAAATATTTTCAGCTGCGTTCTTAAACATCATTTCAGATTCACCTTCCCTTGAGAATACCTAATGATTGTAATATCAAATAATACATTTAAATACAGTGTTTAAGCAATGTAAGTACCTTTACTACTAATTTGCTTCTATGACTATTAGTATAATAGAAAATTAATCCCTATGAGTTTTATGTCACGTGATCTACATAACTAACATTTGAAAAAATAACGTAATGTAATTAATAAATAAATAAAAAAGTACTTTTGAAAAAAGAGTAATGTTGTGTCCACAAAGACAATAAAATTACTATAATTAAGATGGTGGTCAAACACAGCCCTATACATAGTTTTTTCAGTTGATAGCAAAATGTGCCTAAATGATAAAAAAAGTCTGTTAAAACAACTGTAGAAACGTGGCAAGTTGGTGCATTGTACTTACCGGACACGCTTAGGCACCGTGTTTGCTGTGGGTACCTACCCACCAGTGGCGAAAGGTCCATACAAGCCGATTCCCATCGGCTTACCTTTTAGTAATCCCAGTCCCACAGATTCATCATTTCAAAGCCACTTTTATGTAAAATTTAAAGTGTTTTTTTGAACGGCTTACCCTCGCCATAATTTTACCCCTTAGACTAAGCTAGAGCTTACAAAGAACTCGATTTTCATAAATAATTACACGTAATTATTACGCTGGTAAAATAAATTATTTACACAAAATTGAGTTCCTAAGCGATTGCTTAGGGATTACAAAAGAGCGTGAATTATTAATGCGCTAAGTTCGTCTAGATTATGTATAATTATCTTGAACCTGAGAATAACGAGATACGAGAATTAGTAATTTGCTTTTTGATATGTTAATGTACTTACCTAGATTACAATGAAAATGTACCTAGATTAAAATAAATAAATATCTTGGGACATCCTTCACACACGGTTATCTGATCCCAAACTAAGCAGAGATTGAAATTAAATTTTATTAAACTTACTATATATATTAACAGGAAATAAAATAAGGAAAATGAAAAAAACATAAAAACATAATTGTTCTAACAATGATGTAATCAGTTTAGAAACCTAAATTATTTTACAAGTACCTTTTTACAACAAAACATTAAATTAAACTAAAATAATAAACTAAAAAAATACCAAATAATGAAAATTTCCTATTCCGTTATATAAGTATAATTCTCTTAAATAAAACCTGTTCATAATACATAAAGCTGGTTTAAATCGCTGCTAGCAGGTAGCTCTGGCAATGCTTATCCTTTATTATTAAGAATTTAAGACATGTAATTTTATTTTTTAGGGTTTTAAATATTTTTTTAAGTTTTATTAAACTAACGTCCATTTAATGGTAATATAATGTGTATTTCGTTTCTAAAGAGACTTTATAATATTATTTTTTTACACAAGTTTATCCATAATAGGTAAAGGTATAATTATAGATAATTAAAGCCTCTTTTATGTAAATATTACGATAAAAAAATATTTATAAAAAAATACTTGAATAGGTATATGATTTTTTTCCTAGGTAAGTAGTTTTCGAGGTAACATGAATACTTCACCATTTAACTACGATACCTACAGTTAGTTCATTCGAATTTACTAATAAAAAAAACATTGCTTATTATATATGCTATAACATACCTTTTATTCTTTAAAGATCAACTTTTCCCCACTTCTCCTATTTATATGAACACAACACTAGAGTTAACACTTTAAACACTTCGAAATATTTAAATGACGAACTTACACAAAAGTTTTATTATAATTTTTCCAAGTTCCAAAACACTATTTTTAAACACTGCAATTAAATTTTAAATATCAGTTTTTTTATGAATTATCGTAAGTTATATTTTATAAATATGCATCGACTGACATTATTTTCGTCAGGACTGCTTTCGAGCTGAAGGCAGAACACACTGATATTTCTGAGAGGGTGGAACAAACGCGCATGCGTCAAACATCGGGCTGCCAAAGTACGCAGAAATCACACAAGTTGCGTCGAATTATTAAATGTTATCAAAACTAATCTAGCACATGCCACTTTATACCACAGAGCAACACAATGCTTGTCATTTAATTTAAAAGAAAAAAAAGAAATCAAGTTGTTTCGATATTCAAATTTCAAATTGGTTTCTTCTTTTGGAACTTTGCCTGAATAGTTTGAGCGTTTGAGTCAAGCACTGAGGTCGAAAAAATATTTTCTTTTGTTCTTGCGTAGGTATATTCAATTTGATATAATGGGTTGGTTGCTCGTACATTTTAGTTAAAGTTATAGTCAAAGTTAACTTAACTATTACCATGCTTTGACCGTAGAGTCACTTTGACGATGTCGGATCTCCTTCGGTCGGTTATGGTTACGGTTAAAATTTTAGTTAAAGTGACAAAAGCAACCCAGTTTGCTAGCCCTGTGTTACAGTCTGTTCAGAAAGTGACGCGTCGTGGAATTAGAGGGCGCCGCTATGCTCACTTACCTTTTTTGTTTAGTGGGCAATACAATATCGCGTCTGCTCGGTTTTAATTCTATTACACTACACCTGTAACTATTACATTAGATTATGATTTCAAATGCCGACATAAAGAAACAAGCTCCTAATTATGGTTGTAATATAAAATCAGAACGATTCTTTCTGAACAGATTATATCATTATATTGTTGAAATCTTTAAAGGCTCACATTTTTGCTTGAAACGACAGGTTTTCAGCGAAAAGCTTAACCAAGAAGAAATAATACTCGCAGTCACGAGTATGAGTTAAATTATAGTTTATGTTTAGGGTTTAGGTACCTACCTACCTACTATGTGAATGTGAACATAAAAACCTATTTTATTTGTTAGGTACCGCTACAATTTCTTCTTTAAAAATCTGAATAAGAAAGAATTTTTGAAAATTCAACCCCTAAGAGGGTAAGAGGGATCGCGGGTGAAACCGCGGGGCGGAAAGCACTTTCCATTCAATTTATGACTTTCAAGGGTACATTCATCAAAATTTAAAATATCTGTAATATTTTTACTCCGAATAGAATGCAAATGTAAATCAATAATAAAATCCATTTGAAATCATTTCATTCAAGCTTCAAATGAAAAGCTCGTGTCTTTTTTCTCCGTATTAACAATGCAAATCATTATTTTATCCAAACTCATCCAATAGTAATTATTCCTATGAATAAAATCTGGATTCATACCTACATTAATTTCCGGCGTGGATTGTTAGGCATTTTGTTGAAATTGGATTTAAATGACTTTTTGTCGTGCATTCGCCTGATTGGCTATCAAGATCTTATTAAGGACAAGACCTAGCCAATAAATGAACTCCATAAATGTAAGGTTTATGTTAGCCTGAAATTCGTATTATTTTTTTTGTCCTACTTTAATTTAACAAAATAAAAGTTTGTGATTTGCACGTAGGGGTAGGTACCCTACTTTGTAGTACTTGGGTACGTCTCTCAAGTCAAACAACTGCACTTGAGAGCCAATTACCTCTATGGCATTGTAACAGGTCAGCAACACATTGAACATACCTCTGGTATTGCCAGCATTGCCTACTAACATGGCAATGCTTGCCAGTATTCTGGGATTGATGCCTTTTAACAGTAGATTTTTTTTTTAGTTTATTTTTATAAAATACTATATTATTGTCGGGCCATTGACGGGCCAGTTGGCGCAGTTGGTTAAGACACCACCTATTGTGCCGCAGGTCGTGGGTTCGATTCCCATCCAGGACAAACATTTGTGTGCATGAACATGTCTGTTTGTCCTGAGTCTGGGTGTAATTATCTATATAAGTATGTATTTACAAAAAAAATAGTAGTATATGTAGTATATCAGTTACCTGGTTTCCATAGTACAAGCTCTGCTTAGTTTGGGATCAGATAACCGTGTGTGAAGAAATGTCCCAGGAATGTCCCAGGATATTATTTAATGTGTTAATAAATAATACAATTTAAACACAAGTTATTTAGAAATAAAAACTATGACATTTTTCGAACAGTTTTATTCAGTCTTGACTGAATAAAACTGCGTTAGTCTTGTCCTTAACAAGCGCAGGCAATATTGTATTATTAGAAAATGGCCGCCATACCTGACTACCTTCTTTCCTTTGTGGCCTACTTTCTAAATTAATGGATCTAAAAAGAATCCAAATTGTAACTAGTTTATATAATCTATGCTTCATACCTAAAACATGGTATGATTACGCAAATGGATAATCGATAGGTAATATATATACTTACCTAAAATTTATTTTACACAAAACCTTTATTATTATTAGCTTATACTTATCCATTATTCATAGAAAGAAAAACAATTTGGAACTCTTTAATTAATAAGAAATTCAGCAAGCATCCCGAGGGTAATTGCTCGTAAAAAACCTTTAATTAAAAAAACTGGCCAAGTGCGAGTCGTACTCGCGCACGTAGGGTTCCGTACCATTATCTATAAAAAACGGCAGAAAAATCACGTTTATTGTATGGGAGCCCCCTTAAATATTTATTTTATTCTGTTTTTTAGTATTTGTCGTTATAGCGGCAACAGAAATACATCATCTGTGAAAATTTCAACTGTCTAACTATCACGGTTCATGAGATACAGCTTGGTGTCAGCCGGTCAGACAGCGGAGTCTTTGTCATAGGGTCCTGTTTTACCCTTTGGGTACGGAACCCTAAAAACTGCGATAAAGAAACGGTATCGAAAACAAATCATCAATGGACAAATTTGCATTTTAATAGCTTCGTTTTACATCGAATGTTAAAGCAATTATTGGTCAGTAATTGGTGCCTAACTGCGGTGACAGTTATTCGGCAATAAATTGCTTTTTCACGTAAAATTAAATTTATAGCAGGATAATATTTTCTCAGATCTCAGAGTAGACAGAATCTTAGGCTTGTTTCACACGTATATACCACACCACCGTGGCGACAAAAGGTTGTGATTGTGGTACGTGTGAAACAAGCCTTATTCTGCCAAGTTTATGATAAGAACATTACGACCCCCATTTTGTCGTTTATAAACTAAACCAATGATGAGATGCGACAGATTTTCAACATGAGGGTGGTAGCCAGCCAGGCGGGTATAGTATGACACAACTTAGACGAAGCATCGGCAAACATCGTAAAATCGATCGTTCTCGAAAAGACTGCGCCTACAACATTGCTCATGTGTTAAAAAATGATCGGCGAAAATGATCTTGTTGAACGTTGAATGGCGCAATACTGAATTATTTTTATTTGTTGTGTAAATCGGAAGTGAAGTGTACGAAAACGATTCGCCGATGCTACATCTAAGTTGTGTCATACTGTACTACAAAGTATCCCACCGTGCTATGGTTTTCTCACGATGTTTCGAATCCGCGACCTTCGCTCTTTGTAGAAGTCGAACATACATTTTTTTCCGTTGCTTAGAAGCATTTTTATTTCGAGTAACACGAAACTTTATAACATGCTGTAGCAAAATTAACAATCACATTTTTAATTAGGCGCGTAAAGTGTAATCCTGCTCGCTTTGCAAACAGGTACAGTGAAAGTTGCGTTCAGAATTTACAATGAACTCTCAACTTTGATAGATTTAAATGACGCTTTTATAAGTGTGCTGCAAAATTCATTATTCCTTATTATCCTACCGAACCTACGACCTGCAGCGTGATAGTGTCTTACCAACTGCGCCAATTGGCCTTTCAATCTTTTCGAATCTTCATGATGATGAGAGATATGAAAAAAAATATACAAAAATCCAATTACTTCAAAAACTAACACGAAGAGGTATTAGGTATATAAATAAGAAATTAAATAAACCTGAAATTTTCGTAGACGTCCTGGCTATATAAAATAAGTATTTGAAAACGATTTTCACCTAATCCTTGGAAACATTAGAGGAACTGCCGAACCAAAATAGCATTCCACACGTTCGGAATAAAGAAAATTTTACAGAGATTAATCTTTTTCAGGCGTAGGTTTGAATATGTCGTTATTAAAACTGGGTGGCAGCCAAAGCCGTTGCCGCTGATATATGTTGAGGTTATGTAAAAACTGTTATTAATAGCTTTCAATATCAGTAGATTTGTTCTTTTTAATCCTACCTACTTAACTGTCAAAAAGTATTGTAAATTCATGTAGGTACGTTACATAATATTTGTCAGATTTCTTTCTTTCAAGAACGTTTTAAATAATGAGGAATACCAACAAAAAAATCTAATTAGTCCGTCAGTTAGATTATCAAAAAATATTGGATACGTCACAAGCCCCAATCCTGCACTTTGATGGGACTTATCTTTGTAATTTCTTATTGATTTGATAAAATAAAAAATACGTATCCAATATTTTTTGATAATCTAACTGACGGACTAATTAGATTTTTTTGTTGGTATTCCTCATTGTATTTATTTTAACTTTTTTATGACACTGGCTTAAGTTGCAAATTATCATGAAAATTTCTTATTTTAGAATGTCAATCGAAACTAAATCAGTTGAAATTATTAAATATTAGTTGAAATATCATTTTATATCTCCAGTAGGTATTTACAGTACTTTCCTTCTGGTGCAGTAAAAAAAAATCTGTATATTAGAATACTACATCTAATAATATAAAAATCTCGTGTTTGTCACCAAACTCTTCCGAAACGGCTTTAATGTTGATTTTTTGGAATACCTAATAATGTATATTCGGTAGTTCTGAGAATAGGTCGTAAACTATTATATGTATATTTATAATACTAGCTGTTCCCCGCGGTGTCACTCACATTCCCGGAATAACCTTTAGGTGAAAAATTCTTTCACTAATGGAGCTTCCTATTAGTGAAAGAATTTTTAAAATCGGACCAGTAACTCCAGAGATTGGCGCGATCAAACAAACAAACTCTTCAGCTTTATTATTAGTATAGATATAGATTATACTTACGTATTTTATGGCAACACCTAAAGGCTGTCTTTTCCTGCCGCATTATGTTTATCTCTTGCTGTATATGGGCTGTAAAAAGTGACATATTAGAATAGCTTTAGCTTAATAATGCCTTCCTCTTGGCTTCGTGTTAACATTTGTCTTTGATGGTCCAATGAAGTAACTTCCTTTGACGTGATGTGTACAAATAGGGCCCTTATTCTACAAAAAATAGGTCTGTATTTCCCTGAATACTAACGAGGGAATATTTCCTTTGAGAGTATTGAACGTGAAACGAAATTTGTTGTTCCAATTTGGACATAATCAACTTTTGTCTTCAAAATAATTCGCTCACAAGTTTTCATAACGAGAAAGAGGTCAATCGTCGAATCCAACTCGGCTGGGCAGCGTTTGGGAAGCTACGTAATATCTTCTCGTCCCAAATACCGCTGTGTCTCAAGTCGATAGTCTTCGACCAGCGATGACTTACGGAGCAGACACGTGGTCGCTTACGATGGGCCCCATAAGAAAGCTCAAGTTCACCCATAGAGCGATGGAGCTTCGGCTGATAAGATGGACGATTTTTTAGGTCATCTAACTTAAACAGGCAAATCAAATCAAAATCAAAAACTCATTTATTCAGTTTAGGCCCTAATAAGGCACTTATGAATGTCAACAGTTACAATTTTTAGACTCTACTACCGGTTCGGAATACACTTGAACTGAGAAGGCTTATTCAATGTATATGTCACAGTAAGATGTTAATACAGTGATTTAAGCGGAACTATCTTACTAGAAATATGATGTAATATAATTAAGATACGAGCACGGTCTATATATAATTATATTACGGCTACAACCATCTTACTACGACATGTTATACCTACATACGTAACTTATACCGGTAAAACATGGGTTATGTATATTTGTGTATTTTGGACCTCTTAGCATTCAAATATTGCGTAGCTTTTATAATAAAAATATATTTGAAAACCAAAAAAATGCATAAACAATATTTTATTTTCAAAACAATTGGAACCCCTACGAAAACTTGTAGGTACTATGGACAACCAGATAACTGATATACTACATGCTACCCTTTTTTGTAACACCCAGCCAAACAGACATGTTCATGCTCACAAATGTTTGTCCTAGATGGGAATCAACCCACGACCGCGCCAACTGGCCTGTCTGGTAATATTACGGAAACATTACAAGAAAGACCAATTCGTGCTTGATTGGTTTTTCCTCGTAAATATATCGCTACAAGAATTGATAGGGTTTCGTTTCTTGTTGTATGCGACACACTTGGCATTGTTCTTGTATGTTTTAACACAAGTTAGAGGTTCCTTCTTCCTTTTTGCGAAGCCGAGGCGATAGTAATTCAGTTGAAGGGTACATTTTAGAACCCTACGACGTGTGGCACTTTCTGGCAGGGCCACCAACACGGATCTGAATTCCAAGTCTGTCGCAAATTTGTCCTATTTTGTCCTCAAATATCAGATTTTGTCGCGTCCTGGTTCAAAAGTTATAAGGGTTTTTAGGTGGCCCTGCGAGGAAGCATGCTTCATATCTCAAAAACTAGAGCACCTAGCGAAGATCTGTTTGCTTCCAGAATTTGTCATTAATTTGTCAAATTTTGTCCTCGAATATCAGATTTTGTCGCGTCCTGGTTCAAAAGTTATAATGGTTTTAAGCCAGTTCAAAGTTTTAAAGCAATTTCATAAAGATATCAAAAATATTTTCTACTCGCCTGTACAATAGTATGGAGAATTTTAGATCCATCAATAACTTTTGGTTAGGAGGACGCGACAAAATCAGGGATTTGAGGACAAAATTTGACAAATTAATGACAAATTCTGGAAGCAAACAGATCTCCGCTAGGTGCTCTAGATCTTGAAATATGAGGTGGCCCTGCCAGGAAGCATGCTTCCTTAAAACCATTATAACTTTTGAACCAGGACGCGACAAAATCTGATATTTAAGGACAAAATAGAACAAATTAGGGACAAATTAGCGACAGACATGGAATTAAGATCTGTGTTGGTGGCTCTGCCAGAAAGTGCCACACCCCTACGACTGAATTACGAAGTTACCAAGCATCGTATGCCCGGAGCACTTGAGAGTCAAATCGTTTTAGGCATGTGTGGTTACCACTTTCAGCCACATCATGTCACTCACAATAGTGTATTATGTTCAAAAACAGGCCTATATAAAGTAAAAAAAGAAACCACAGTAACACATACGTAAAATTAATACAAAATTAGTACCTAAAGAGTATATAGATATCAGCGAAAGTGTAGCTCATGTTCCATGTAAAATATCATGGTGCCGCAGATTTCTTTATTGACTTCAAAACTGTTCGCTCCGACATAGTTATTATTTTACACTTTTAAGTCTTTTTGCTTAGATTTTGCAGTTTTTGCCATTTTTTGCCATTTTTCAACAGATCCTGAGACTTGGTGACAATGGAATAACCTCAGGAATATACTCTTTTGAATATATATTTTTTTTTTAATCGGTTCACATAATGGCGTAGTAATTGCGTAACAAACATACAGTCAAATTGAGATCTTCCTCCTTTTGAAGTCGGTAAAAATGTGATGAAATATTGAAGTAGTTCTTGATCGGCGACCGTGATGAACCAATTATGTGAAATGATAATTATTCAGGACTCTAGGAAACCTAGAACCCGCCCACTTCCACTTTCGACGAGCGATTATATTACTGAAATACGTCGTGTTGATAAGTTATTTTAAAAATATCAGTGGAACTTCAGGCTTGTATCGCACTGCATCTTTCTAGAAGAAAGAAACATTTACTCGAGTTATCAAGACAGGGACAAATGAAAATAATGTAACTTCAAATTGGTATTCGCTGTTATAGGTATATTTATTGACAAAGACTTTTTATTTGAAAACTTTTACACACTAGCTGTTCCGCGCGGTTTTACTCGCGTTCCCGGGATAAAAAGTAGCCTATAACCTTCGGGGATAATGTAACTTCCTATAAGTGAAATAATTTTTCAAATAGGTTCAGTAGTTTCGGAGCCTATTCAATGCAAACAAACAAACAATCAAATCTTTCATCTTTATAATATTAGTATAGATTGGTACGCGGCTTAGTGGTAGTGACGTCGAATGCCGAGACGAAGGTCGCGGGTTCGAATCCTACAATGAGCTTGAGCTCTCGGTGAAAACATCGTGAGGAAGCTTTAGAATCCTTAGAACGGTGGTAGGGTAGTTTGTCGTACCCTACAGCCGTGCATACATACTATACCACTATCGTGGTACCCATTACCATAATTCAGTACAAAAGTGAACCCAACGCAAAGTGAATTATTTAAATCGGTTTATAAACAAAAAAGTTATGCGTGAACAAACATAAAAAAACATACAACAGAATTGATAATCGGTCAAAAACTGAATGAAAAAAACTTCTTAAGATTATTTTCATAAGTAACCTGAATCCCAGTATCCGTAGTATTTTAAAACTGCACTGAAAGCTAACTGAACTTTTGCTAGTAAGTTCATTTAGTACAAAACTGCATCATCTTTACACTAATTAATCTGAAGTTGGATCCCGTTCAAAAGTCTAGTACCTACGTGTTTTAAGTTACTTAGCAGTTATGTTGCATTTCGTTTTTAATTTCATGATATTATCACAGTGTAAGTATATTCTCCTTACAGTGTGGCATCGCGTTTGATGTCGGGCGATGCCTTAGCCCGTGTAGTAGAAGTACTTACGGTGTCTCACGCAGACGTGCTAGGATTGTCACTAAATGGAAAATAAAATAAACGTGTAATTTAATAGCACTTACAAGCGACCCGCTCCGACGTTGCCCGGCTTTTTTCAGCTTTTCTGAACTATAATATGCATGTAGCATATGCATTATACAATATATAAAACTTTCACTTAAATCACTCTATCTATTAAAAAAACGCATCAAAATTCGTTGCGTAGTTTTAAAGATCTAAGCATACATAGACTGGAAGAAACTTTGTTTTATACTATGTAGTGATAGTGATATACGTTTTGAGGTACGGGACCATAAAAATGTGGATAAAATTCCTAGATCTTTCATAACTGGCTTTTCACGTCACAATCGTAAAATTAGATTTTGTTTACATTTAGGCTTTTAGCCAAAAGCAGACCTTATATAGACCTTATAGCTTCTTAGAAATTCTTATACTAACTTAAATCCTGAACAGAACAAAGTTATAAACACACAAACTAGTATTTAATGCCGTAGTTTGACCGTAAATCTTGTCACAAGAAAGAATACTCAGAGGACATCTGTGCAGTTTATTAAAAACAGTGGTCATCTATTTATACCCCTTAGGGGTTGAATTTTCTAAAATCCTTTACGACATAGACCGTCCAGTGATTTGAGCTGTGCGTCGATAGAACAGCCTGTCAAGAGGCTTTATGCCTCTTTTGTTTTGTGTATGCAGTACAAATTTTGTAAATGCATATAATATCTAATGATCATGTTGTGACAGGTTCAAAAAACTTATGTTTTAAAACTAAACACCCCACATATTGGAGGTGAAATCCAGCTAGCGAAATTGAAAAACGTAAAAAAAATATTAATTTTTTCATGCAAAACACCAACCTTATGGCCGGCGCAGAATATCGGACGGTATGGCAGACGATTTAAAATTTATCATTTGATATTTATTTAGGTTCCAATATAGGTACTTAGTACAAATCACGTAAACACCTATGTGAATTTACGACATTTGTACTATTAATAGTAATGCTTTTGTAATACATTAAGATAACTAATAATCGATAAAGTTCTTTAGAGGCGAAAACAAGAACGTTATTCCTAGTAATTTTAGGGATCTATTATGGTCATAATGAGTCGTTCTGGATAATAACTTTGGGTTAAATTAGGGTTATAGGGGAAGTTTCGCGTTTAGGTACTTCAATTCTCAAAGAGGTCGATCATCGAACACTTACCTACTTCCCTTTCAATTTAGCTAGCTGTTCTGTCTATGCTATGCGAATACAAATATATTGAGATACAAGTAAATCTCACACGTACCAGTTTATCTATAAAAAATGTGGTTCTCAATGCGGTTGTAGTTTTTTTTTCAATATTCTCGTATAACTTTTTTGCATTTTATGAACTTTTTTAATAGGTAAGTAATTCTTTTTGCGTTGGCTTCGATATAGTTCCGAGGTGGTCCCATATTAATTTTATTGACTTTGATCATGGTTTTACGGTTTTTTTTTAATTTAATTATTTATGTTGTTTGTTACTGTCAACTCTTTCGTGATGTCGCGTCGCTAAGGGTTCGACTGAAAATCAGTTCTGAGGTACCTATATACTACCTCAGAGTAAAGCTGAGTCGTTACCCTTTTCGACATCGCACATTATTGCAGATTGTTTTTTATTTCATTGTATTGTATGTATTTTTTGCTCTTTGTTTGTAATCTCTGTAATTTTGTGTGTATGTTGAAATAAAGTTTTCTTTCTTTCTTTCTTTCTATTACGTTGACAGCTTAAATTTTATGCAGCTCCAAAGGACCATAGTATTTGACAGACAGACGGACAACCAAGTGATCCTATAGGGGTTCAGTTTTTCCATCTGAGGTGTTTAAGCCTAAAATGGGTCATGCATGGTGTATTTACTGATAATAGTAAGATACTTAGGTATAATGTTTAGGCATTGCACGATGCGCATGTTTATTGTTACTCCAGCATACCTAATATTAGTTCAGCTGTCGCAATTTAAAGAACAGAATGCAGAACAGATGTAAAGTCGATGTATAAATAGAAATCTATAAAGGTTAAATCGCACTCTACATAATAATATAATCAACGAGCTCCCAAAGAGGTCAGGTTGGCGTGACATTTTTTGTCGAGTTTTAGGAATATGGTAGAAAAGTTGCTGCAGGGGGTCCACCGGAACCAGAAAAAAATTGAAAGTGGAAAAAAGCCTGGGATCCTCTAGTCTAAATGAATGCCAATTAATTTAGTTATTATTGTAATGAAACGTGTAGTCTCTTGTACATATTTTATTGAAGTAAATTTAAATTAAATGTCATATAACACTTACTTACTTATTTAATTTCGACTTTTACAATACAGTAATGCACCAAATGGTGCAGCTATACGTTGGTAGATATATTTCAAGCGTAATTATTGCAACGTATTTTATAATTCTAGTTTATTGACAATTTGCTAATTAGACTGACTCTTATACTGCAACTATAAGAGAAAATAATTAATTTTATGCTTAGAATGTAGATAATATAAAGTTTAAGGTGGAGGCTTCGGTTGGGGCGTTAAATTCAATTTTTATCACGTTTTTTTGCTAATTGCAGCTCAGTTATAGGTCGTAAGTTATCAACATGTTATTTGCGAGAAGAATGGTTACTGACATATACGACTATTTAATGAAAATGTTACTAATATACCTTGGAGGAATGTGTTGATTTATTTTGTTATTAATCAGTAAATATACTAACATTCTTGTCGCCAAATAATATGTTGATAACTTACGACCTATAACTGAGCTGCAATTAGCAAAAAACGTGATAAAATTTGAATTTAACGCTCCAACCGAAGGTTTACCCTTAAGTTATATTTTAAACTGTGGAGGAGTAAGTAGCCAGAGAGATGAAAATGGTTCACCTGAATCTACATAATTATACTGAATCATAGATTATTTATTATTTCAGTTTTTCTTACATAGTAAGTAGGTAGGTTAGTTTTAATGTATTATAAATATACCTATCTATATCCTGATTAATGATGAAAAAAATATATACGTATTTAGGTTTATTTATTTCATTATCAACAACCATAGTGAGCCCCTTAGGGTTCTCTAATCAAATATTTATGATGTCATTTATTAATAGAGGTACCTATTGTTTGTTACGATGTTATTTAATAATCATTAAGGCAGTGCACATTATGTAAGTATCTACAGGTATATTATAAGTAGGTATAGTAAAGTGTTTTTGAGCCCTGTTGATTTAAATTTAGATTTTTTTTTAGATTGAGTTTATCTTTTATAACAATCTAATTTTTTTTTTACAATTGAGTGCCAAATATTTGTTGTTTTGATTAAATTCCCAAGGAAACCTCACGATTTTAAGTTATGCTGTTATGGTTAATTGTTTTAATTACATGTCAATTTCAACAAAAAATAATACGTGAATAATAAGTATTATAATAATTATTTATTTGTTATTATATTATCAATTTATTTGCAACAAATAAACAGACTACATATAAAAAAAATCTTCGAGGCGGCCGCTGCTGCCGATCAACGGCAAGGTTCCTAGAAGGCTGGCAGCGTTCCCTCTTTGGATGGCCAAGCTAACGCATTGGCGGAAAAAGCTAAATTGTAAATATTGTTTAGTCTGTTATTAATAATTATTTATTTGTATATATTATTATCGTATCGTATTGTATCGTATTATTTTTGGTTGAAATTGACAAAAGGTTTTGTTTTATATACCGATGCATTTTACGATTACTCTAAGTAACACGCCACTATAAACTTACAATAAACTTTATTTATTTGCTATTAATATAATAGCATAATATTGTACTCTACTCTTTACTTCATAATACAAGCCTTCATCATGAGTAGGGACCTATATAAACCTGCTATGTTAAATAGAGCTCTGTTATTCTCTAGTCAGGTATACACGTGCAACTGTGCAATATGGATTTCTTGATTGTTTTTCTACTTGTCTCTGTGAGTTGTAGATATACATTTGCTGATGAAGGTACCATTATTTGTATTAGCTTCTACTTCATATTACCCTACGGTTAAATGGCTGTCAGTTTGATCTGATGAGCTAAGATTTGTTCAACTTAAAATAGTTTCTTCTTCGATAACAAAAGTTATTTCTAATCTGCAAACGGCTAGGCGGATTTTCTTGAAACATAGCTAAAGCAATATTGACACTTTTCAACCGCAAAAAACTCAATCAGAACCGATTCAGGATCAGCTATGCCACAGACATAGATATACCAAGACTTAGGGGTCTTGATAATAATAATTCACAATTTATTTACCAGGATTACTCGCTGAAGCATGTAACATAGAAGATTTGGATTGCTGGGTAAAATTCACGCATCATTTCTTAGAGAAGACTTCCAAAGGGATACCAAAGTATGGCATAATACCGATAGATCCCTTCACCAAGGCGTCATTGGACTACATCGTGGATGAAGACATAGGATTGGTCTTTCATTTCAAGAATATAATTATCAGAGGATTAAAAAATATGAACGTCTTCAAATTCAAGTAAGTCATTATGAATTGCGATGATAGCTCAGTGGTAGTGACGTCGTCGTGTGCTCGAATCAATGGGCTTGAGCTTTTATTGAAGGAATAAGGTAGTTGACTGACTTATCAAATCAGCTACTTTTTAATAAATGTCAAAACGATAGTTTATTTGGAATTTTGTATGAAATATTACACTATGACGTCATAGTTTCGTAGCATCAAATCATATACTTTTAGTGGTTCCACTGGTAATTAAAAATCATAAAAAGCATTAATTGTACAACATATTTGTTTTTTCCACGTGTTTTTAGATGTTTTATGCATTGGTTAGTGTTTGGTCATTTATTTTTGACAGTTTCAACTACCCTATATACCGTGAGGAAACCATAACACGGTGGTAAAGTAATCTGTAGTGCCCGTCTGGCTGGCAGCAGATTATCTATGGTCAAGCACCTACTGGTATGTTCCGGCAATTGCACTTGAAAGCCAATTGCCTTATTGGCATTGTAAAAGTAATACCTCTGGTATTGCTAATGGTGATTAGCGACGGTAACCACTTACCATCGGGTGGACCGCCTGTCTGTTTGTCAACCATCTGACAGAAAAAAACGAATATAATTGATCAAAAACTTTATAAAAAATATAGTTATCTACATATATTTAAAAAAAAACCCGGCTGGCAAACTCGTTCCTGTGTGTGAGTAAAGTTAGCAGGACTCATTATTGGGGAGGAGGGGAAAGAGTCAGCCGATAACATCAGGTGTTGCAAGCATCCATGGGCAAAGCCTACTACTCGCCTAATCAGCTGTAGCAATAACTTTCTTACTTACTTTGTAACTAGTTTTAAAGAGTGAAGTGATGGTACTCCAATAAAAAGAGAAGATATTCCTCGGGCCACCATTATCTGTTGATAGCCTCGATTAAATCTTGAGTATTCAAAAAACTTCGATAGCACGATGTAGATTTATGGTTTCAACTTGCAACTATCCTTTTATAAATCGCGCCATAAATCTTTTGGTAGTATTTTTTATTATTGATAGAAGTCGTTATTTTTTTTTTGTAGATTGGACCGCAAACAATTAACGACATTCATTAAAGCGAAAAATGATGGTTTAAACATCGCTTCTGACTTAATCATTGAATTTACTAAAGAATGCAAATCGTATCCCGGAATTTTCTCGGCAAATGCAAGTAAGTTTTAATGCATAATACCTCCGAATTGTGGTTTTTGATGTCTTATAAATTAAACTATAATATTTTTTCTGCTATATTTCGTTTATAATCGTGATGATTACAGTTATAGATGGCTGGACCAGCCGGGCTTTTTTTCTTTTGGTGGTTAGGTAATCTTATGATTTCATCGAATGACGCGCTACGATTGCTACGATGAAGACCATTTCGTAGCCATCGTGAGCCTTCATTAAATGATTTTCATTATTGATGTTCATTACGATACCCAGAGCCCAGAACATACAACCTATTATTTTTTTAAGTCATCAAAAACAAACATAAATGTCAATCAATGAACAGCTCGCTGCTCTGATTATTATGTCTTCCAGGCTAAGTGACAATTAAAGAAATAAGTATAAGAAGTTCCAGTTGTAAAGACCCACAAAAAAAACGTCGTGCTAAAATTTTGGGCGTGAACTGAATAAATGAGTTTTCAGTACAGATAAGAGTTTTAATGTTACAGGTTCTATTGGAACTGTACAATACCCAATTACCATCAGGAAAGACAATAAAGGAGTAGAATTTGTTGATGTTGGACCAGAAACTATCACATGTGAAGGTGTTGGGGACATTATTGTCACTTTAGATTCTGGATCGGATCCTTTGAGAATAGTAAGTATCAGTTTTTTTGGAATATCAGCTCAAGATAATTATGAATGTTGGTTGAGAAATATTT
This sequence comes from Tethea ocularis, assembly GCA_963555595.1. Taxonomy (NCBI): domain Eukaryota; kingdom Metazoa; phylum Arthropoda; class Insecta; order Lepidoptera; family Drepanidae; genus Tethea; species Tethea ocularis. The sequence continues at coordinate 1,581,172 of OY741968.1, forward strand.
TTAAAAATACACAGGTATCATTTTTAGATTTCCGGAACTCAAATGAAAACAAGTTTCTGTCAAAAAAATATTTTTGGTATAGTGTGACACAACTTAGATGAAGCATCGGCAATATTCGTAAAATCGATCGTTCCTGAAAAGAGTGCGCCTACAACATTACTCATGAATTAAAAAATCGGCGAAAATGATCTTATTGAACGTTGAAAGACGTGATAGTGAATGATTTTTATTACTTTTGTAAATCGGAAGTGAAGTGTACGAAAACGACTTGCCGATGCTACATCTAAGTAGTGTCATACTGTACTAGTTAGGAAAGTCAAAATCAAATCGAAATCAAAAACTCATTTATTCAGTTTAGGCCCTAATAAGGCACTTATGAATGTCAACAGTTACAATTTTTAGACTCTACTACCGTGAAAGTGATAAAGTGTGTGTCTACTAAAGTGAAAGGGAAAAATCGACGGGACAGGCGAAAGTAAATAAAAGCTTGTAAAAAACTGAATCCTTATAGGATCACCTGTGTTTGACCATAATCTCACCTTGGTCAGTGATGATGTGGCGTACTTATGTACCATTATGTATAATCTTAATAACTAAATTAGATATTTTTATTTCAGACCCAGTTATAAGAGCAAAAAATGCAAAATGCAAAACCGAAACAGACTACAGGCAGAAGATGATCTGCGCACTTGTTAGGGCAGGATACGTCGATATCATACACAACTTAAGAGTTAGCTCGAATTTATTACCGAAATCTGCATTCTTTAAAAATCTTTAGCTTCTTTTTAACAACAATAAAAATATTATGTTAGCAAATATTCATTATCAGGAATAATACTTAGTTTACCTAATATTATATGATGAAGAAGATTCCAAATTATATTTAAAAATATTATTTGTCTGTGTAATTATTTTTTAAAACCCTTCATTTTGATACCCCATTCGATTAGATTGGTTTGGGAGTATTTTAACCATCGTTTTCTGGCTTCGCCGCAGTTTGGTAAAAAGATGCCATTTCAAAATATACTCGGTTTTATTGGTTTTTCGCCCGTGACATAGGATCACTCATGATTCATATGTATTTTTTTTATGACCCGATTCCAATAACATAAAGAAGGTATGATGTTGCCCTAAGGTAAGCTTAAACCACTCGTGAAAAGCCTATAAAAATCCAAACATATTTTTGAAACCTAGAAATTCAGGGTACCAATTTTTTTTGAAATTCTAATATAAGAAAGTCGTATACATCATTTATAACTCAAGAACGGCTGGAACAATTTTTATGATATTTGTGTTTTTGGAATTGTCTTTGTCCTTAATAGGATAATACCTAAATATAGAAATAAATAACGTTAAAGAAAAATCTAGAAAGACATCCAAATACATAGAAAATACCTAATCGAAAATGTCACATTGTTTGGTAGGTGTACCTAAGTAGGTAGGGGTAGGTAGGTAGGTCCCAGTTTGTTTTATTTTCGGGGCAGGACAAAGTCTTCCGGGCTAACTAGTAGGTATATTATATTTCGTAGCATAAGCTATATTATATTACCAGTAACGCTATTCTGCAGGCAATTTCTTTGTGAACCGACAAACGGCGAACTTCATTAATCATCTTCAAAGATCTTTCGCTGATATAAATTTACATCGCCCTATTTCAGGCCACTGAAAAAAATGTACGCGCTTGAAAGACGAATAATACAGACATAAAAGGGAAATTAAATTTATAATTTCAACATTGCCGTAAATTGTTGTCAAAGAGAATTGTCGGATTCTTTTGATATATTAATAGCATAATAATAGCAACCTATTAATAATGGTCCTAATGATAAATTAATAAATATAGCACTTGATGTGATCTCGCATACATTATGACATTGCAATTTGCTACAAAAGGAGCCTGTGTGATTTGTATTTATACAGAACAGCAAGTAAAATAAGTGTTTAAAAGCTTTTGCTATTAAATAACGTATAGGCGCAAACGCTCCCCTCAAGAATAGATTGAGATAGAACCATCGATATACAACCATAGATAGAATAAATCCAACCATATAATATTTATTTTTTATGTCACAAGGTTGACAAGCATGCAGGTGGTCCACCTGATGGTAAGTGGTTAACGTTGCCAATGTGTTGCCGACCTGTTACAATGCCACGAAGGCAACTGGCTTTCAAGTGCAATTGCCGGAACACACCGGTAGGTAGGTGATGATCATTTATATGAATAATATGGGTATAAATGATCTTTATTTTTTTACTAGTGATAATGGCTAATGGTGGTAAGCACACAAAGTCTAGAAGGGAACTAGATCTCAAGGACAGCTGTCGGAACACACCAGAAGGTGCTTGACGACAAAATGTTTGGATGTTTGTTACTCTTTCACGTAAAAACTACTGAATGGATTTGGATGAAACTTGGCACATAGATAGATTTTTCATTTCTTTGGAATGCGAGTAAGTTTCGTCAATTTTTTTTATTTATTTTCTTACTATATATAGGCCTGTGTTTGACCACAATCTCACCGTGGTCAGTGATGATGTGGCCGACGATGGTAAGCAAACAAAGCCTAGAAAAGAACTGGCTCTCAAATGCAGCTGTCGGAACACACCGAAAGGTGCTTGGCGACAGATTTTCAACTTGAGGGTGGTAGCCAGCCAGACGGGTACTACAAAGTACCCTACCACCGTGCTATGATTTCCTCACGATGTTTTCCTTCACCGAAAGCTCAAGCTCATTGTAGGATTCGAACCCGGGACCTTCGTCTCGGTATCCGACGTCACTACCACTGAGCTATCATCGCCTTAAATTAGGGTTCCAGATCTCACTGAATCTCAGTTGACATTTGAGATTGCATACCCTTAAAAACGACCAAAACAAAGATTATTAAACTCTTAGGTATCCTTGGATCGATTTAGACGACCTCTCCATAAATATGTAAATCCACCAAAATCTGAGTGGAATAATTCAGTGCAATAAGCTTTTTGCTTGTTTAAGTAAATCAAAGTCAAAGGGCAACTGTTTGCTTATAACATATTGGAAAATAGAATATTGATACCTTGTGAATGATACTTAGCTATTCATTCTGATATCCTGACTTGTATTACCTACTGTTTATAGTTCTAGCTGAAATTTATATTTATTTATTATAGCTGTTATCAGCGGATTTAACCACGTTAATGGGATAACAAGTAGCATGTAACCTTAGGGGATAATGTAGCTTCCTATTAGTGAAAGAATTTTTCAAATCGGACCAGTAACTCCGGAGATTAGCGCGATCAAACAAACTCTTAAGCTTTATTATTATTTAAGTTGGTTAAGACACCACCTATCACGCTGGTCGTGGGTTCGATTCCCATCCAGGACAAACATTTGTGTGCATGAACACGTTAGTTTGTCCTGTGTCTGGGTGTAATTATCTATATATATAAGTATGTATTCACAAAAAAAGTAGTTTATGTAGTATATCAGTTATCTGGTTTCCATAGTACAAGCTCTACTTAGTTTGGGATCAGATAACCGTGTGTGAAAAAAAAGAAATATGTCTAAATGTAGGTACTTATGCGCTTTATTTGAAAGAATGTCATTATTGTCATGATTATGTCATTACGAGAATCAGAACCGATACATACAGATAGTAATTTATTTCTCTTTCGTTTATTTTATGCAATGCCGATAATTTCTGACCTTTGATACCAAAATCTGTAATTAAGTATACCTATGTTTTAAGTATTATACCTAAATCTAGAAACCTGTAATAATCATGAAATAATTAAAAATATAATAGGTAATTATCTGTAAGAACAAATGTATTTTTTTTTAATTCGTACGTAAGTAGTAACCTAGCGAAGATGATACCTAGCAAAAGATGTAAGACAATAAAAATACAATAACTCCATAATTATCACATAAGTTCAAAAGTTTAAATGCATGTTTATTATTTATTTCATTGTGTGAATATTCAATATTTCGCAGAATCGTTGTATAAAATTAATATAATAAAATAATTAAACCTAACTGTTAAAGCACACGATTCGTACCATTTTGGTTGTACAACTGTTTTATTGACGTAAAAAGCAAGTGCGCCACGGAGATTCTACACACAAGCGACTGTAGTCACTTACTTACTTGAGAACCAAAAGAACTATTAAATAACTAGCTTCCCGCCTATTATTTAAGGGTTGAATTTTCAAATATCCTTTCTTAGATCTCAATCTATAGAGCGTACTTAAGGTAAGGTTTCCTCCAAAAGCGGTGCCATCATGTAGCGACCGTAATACAGCGATGAATGACGTCACTAGAACGTTGCCTATGTTAACCAAATGGCGCGGTTTCCTAAAGAACGATAATTGACACCGTAACGTCAAAAAGCGGTGCCGCCATCTGCATGACGGCCGTCTCGACGGTGTCAAATGGTGTGTGAAAGCTGGCCGTCGAACATTCCACGTGCCTACGGCCGTCTTTTTGCGGCCATCATATTGCGTTCGTTTAAAGACGGCACCGCTTTTGGAGGAAACCTTACCTTTAGACTTTGCTCAGACTTTACCGTACAAAATCGGTATTGAAAATGCAATCTTCGAATCTCTCTGAGTGTGTGCTAAGCAAAGCCTAAGTGCAACTAATGGATGACTTACCAAAAACTTGGCTACAAATTAAAACACACAAATATTTACTTTATTACGCTAAGCACGCTCTATAGATCTCAGCCTTAGAGTAGGTATGCCTAAGTCATAATTGCTATCTGTATGCCAAATTTCAGCTCGATCCGTCCAGACGTTTTAGCTGTGCGTTGATAGATCAGTCTGACGCTTTCGTTTTATAAAAGACGTAGGTAATCTTAATTCCAAATGAGTTCATCGGAACAATTATTTTATAGATCAGTCTGTGAGACGCTTTCGTTTTATAAAAGAAAGAAAGAAAGAAAATATATTTATTTGACGAACACAAAAAAGTACAAGAAAACAACAATAGGCTAGTTGACAGACGTAGGTAATCTTAATTCCAAATGAGTTCATCGGAACTATTATTTTATAACTAACCAAAATTACCTACAAATTTAAATGTCATACGAATATTATTACAGATAGCAATTTGTTTGTCTTTCGTATTGTATGCAATAGTGATAATTTCTGACCTATGATATCGAAATCGGTAATTAAATGTACTTATACAATGTTATATATATTTGATACACTGGCGCTCTGTTAGTTTGTCGCTAGCGGTGGTATTACAACTGTGCAATATGGATTCCTTGAAAGTTTTATTTGTCTTCACTGTGATTTCTGGATGTGCGTTCGCCGATGAAGGTAACAATATTATTACTAGCTTAAACTTCATCTAAGGATTATATATTGTCCTAGTATGAAAGGAATCCTATGCTTTATTTCAGGTTATATTCTATTGAGTGTGTGTCGTCGAATAACTGGAACTATAGATTATGTACGTTACTTTAGACTCCTAAATGCAATGGTTTCAGTTTTCGTTATAATTTCACTTATATCCAAATTCAAATCATTGCAAAAAAATTGCCTAAAATTTACACAGCATGTTTGAAAAAAATTAAAATCATCACTTATATCATAAAGTAAATAATGCTCATATGAACCATGACATGCAAAATCATCACATAGATAAACCAAATCATGACATGAAAAATATTCGTAAAAGAACTTTAATTCCTTTATAGTTAAAATATAACAATAAGTTTTGTACTTATTAATCAATTTAATTGTCAATAATGTAATTCTTAGAGCTTATACTTAGAGTATCTAAGTCAAATAATAATATTATGGTCTCGTATTTTCTTATCTATCAGTGGATATTAACTTTCAGTTTCAATGACGCTGAGAAATATCTCAATCAGATTTTTTTTCTCATTCTTTTTACTGCCCCAACTAAAATTTTAAGACAATGATACCGATTCTATTGTCTCCAGCCACACTAAACTAATCAAATCTCACGATATCTCTTTCTAACAAAAAACATAGGAAAGAGACCTATGAATAGTCCTGACAAGTTAGTTCAAAAGCTAGTTTTAATCGCCATATTTATTGACAATGGCATTGACTAACCTGGCAGTTTTAAGTATATTCATCATAAAAAAATAGATCTGACTAGGTCCTATTAACTTTAGTTAAACATACCCAAGATAAAGATAGACATTACACTAAAAGACTTACGAGTCCAAAAACTAAAACTGCAATTTATTTGTCAGTACTAGTTCCTCAGCCATGTGACATAGATGATATGGATTGCTGGAGTAAATCCACACAGAATTTCTTGGAGAAGACTAGAAGAGGAATACCAAAGTATGACATAAAACCGATAGATCCTCTCATCAAGACGTCATTGGACTACGTCGTCGATGAAGATATGGGACTGGTCTTCCATCTCAAGAACTTAAATATTACAGGATTGAAGAATCAAAAGATATCTGATTTCAGGTAAGTGTTATTGATAACTTTCGGAAAGGAGTCTGCATAAACGTTAGTGGACAAATCAATAATGTTATGGTATATATAGTTGAAAAAGACTAAGAAATATAGAAATGTTGATAAAAGTTTATCATTTTTACAGTGTTCTACTATACTACTTACTGTCTTTTTTTTTAATTAACTAAATAAATTAATCAACATATCATTGTTTCTACATAGATCTAAAACATTGATGAACTCAACTTTCTCTGAGAATTTTACACCTTTATTTTAATGAAAGCAGTCTTAGAACTCCTATAATTACCCATGTATTTAATTGCAATTCGCATAAGCGAATAAAATATAACTAACGCGTAGAATAGAATATGATTACGAGTTCATTGTAGCTACTAATGACATTCATTTATCTAATACTGAAACAATATGAAAAGCTGCACATAAGAAAATGGATATACATCTACTATGAACAATTCACGAACTCACTTTAAGCTTAGAAGTACCTAAGTTTCATGGCTCTAATTGACTCGAGCATTCGTTGTGGAAATTCATGACGCAGACCGATGTACCATAATAATGATTAAAACAATCTACATTCACTCAAAGAGCAACTTTATCTTCATCACACTGAAGCAAAAGAAATAGTATTGTTAATAACACTGTTATTTTTCAGAATGGACGTCGACAAATTAGGGGTGCTTTTAAAAACAAAAGTAGATGCTTTAAATATAGTTTCTGATATAACAATTGAGTTCACTAAAGAATCAAAATCGTTTTCTGGAACATTCACGGCAATTGCAAGTAAGTTGTTAAGCATCGGCAAAATTCGTAAAATCGATCATCATCTGAAAAGACAGCGCCTACAACATTACCCATGTTTATTAGTACTTTAGGCGAAAATGATCTTGTTGAAAGGTGAATGGCGCGATAGTGAATTATTTTGATTAGTTGTGTAAATCGGAAGTGACGTGTATACTCGTATATACGATTTTCAAATTACGTTAACCTGAAAGAGATCATGGATTGATCGACAAAATCTAGTATAATGTAGCTCATTACGTGAAATTCACATGGTTGTAGTAGCTTCTCTCTGGGCTTGAATCCCCTTGGCCAAGTAACAATTTGTTTAAAAATGTAGGTATATTTGAAACAAAAACATATTACATAAAATCAAAAGAAAGAAGCCTTGCCGAGTTTTCTGCCAGAGTCTCCTTAGTTTAAGTGTATTTTGTACTAGTGGTAGTCAATTAAAACTCCCGGCGTTAAGTACCATAACAGGGCCTCATCATCATGTCAGCCGAAAGGCATCCACTTCTGGACAAAAGCCTCCCCCAAGTATCTCCACGATGGCCGGTCTTGCGCTACCCGTAGCCAGCGGTTTCCCGCGACCCTTACAAGATCGTCGGTCTAAACTGAATAAATAAAATTTGGCCACCCAAAGAGGAAATGCTATCAGCTTTCTAAGAATCTTGTCATTGATTGGCAGTAGCGGCCGTCGCGAGGACTTTTTTTTAGTATGTAGATTTTATTTTGATTTTTGTTGTGAAAGGTTTTAGTTTGACCTTTACACCATCAGGAGGGTCGATTAATATTTACATTATGAGTTTAAATAACACATTTATGTTACAGATACCATTGGAACAGCACAATATTCGTACACCATCAGGAAAGACGATAAAGGAGTTGAATACTTTGACGTTGGCCCAGAGACTATCACATGTGAAGCTGTTGGAGAGCCCAATGTTACTTTGGATTCTGCATTAGCTCAGACCCTTGTCAATGGTAAGTATTGCTTTACTTTCGTTCTCAGTTCTTTTAAATGGTTTAGATGATGAGCTTTAAAAGTTAATGTTTAAAAGATTCTTCAGTCATGGGGATGTTATTTAAAAAAAAAGTATGAATTTATAACTTAGAAATCAGGAAGGAATTCAATAATTGATGGCTGTCGTTCATAAGAATGTTAGTCGTATTCGTTTCTAGAAATGTTGTAGAAGATATGATGTACGATAACTATGTAAGTACTAAGCCAATACCTAAATTAGATATTTTAATTTCAGACCCCGATGCAAGAGCGAAAAAGCCTAAATACGACTCAAATAGAGTAGACTACAGGAAGAAAATAGTCTGCAAAATTGTTGAGGCAGCATACGCTGATGTCGTACATAACATCAGAGCTTCTGCAAAAATTTTACCAAAATCTGCATTCTTTAAGAATCTATAATAAAATAAGTAATTTATGACATAAAGTACCAAAAACTGAAATGATAATGTATTATTTTCTTTTATTTTTCTTGGTTTATACAGTATTTATAGTGTGGCCGGATAACTCAGTTCCTCGCCTGCGAATTTACAGGGAAGCAATTACGAAATTGGAATTATGCGGCGAAGAAGGAGCAGGGGATGTCTACAAAATGGTTGGGGAGTGGATGGTTCACTACTTGTACCATCAACAAAGTTGAAGCATGGTCAATTTTGAAACCTTTTTGCTTGCAGCCAGTTATAGCCAGCCATAGTTCGCCCTGTCCATTGTTGACAATAAAAACCGTGTCTTGCAAAAGGACACAGACTTGTGAGGCACTGGTAGCCGCTGTCACTGCACACAAAATACACCCTTAAGGTGATCATGCTTTACTTTGTTGATAGTACATCGTACTGCAACATAAGTACATTATGCTAATTACTAACGTCGCAGGCGTGGACTGAGTTATTCGGTCGCACGATTAGTATCCATGCAATAACAGTAACCTTTAGATCATTCCAAAAATTGACGATAGCAAGTTATAAATATTAATTATCAGAATAATAACCCCGTAATTATCACTTGGGTTCAAATGTTGAATTGCAATTTTATCTACCTACTTCAATACGAATATTATTTCACAGAAAAAATCATACGGATTGTTGTGAGTTCAAGGATATGATTTAAAATTAAACCTTTCGATGGATTGCATGCACTCATTGAATTCAACTTCACGGAATTATCTGCAATCAGATCAGAAATCAAAATACAAAAATAATTAAAACGTATTTCGAAATGGAAGTGGACATATTATTTCTGTTATTATTGGTAGGTATGGCAAAGGCAGTGACGTGGTCGCTTACGATGGGCCTTATAAGAAGGCTCAAGGTCACCCAAAGAGCAATGGAGAGGGCTATGCTCGGAGTTTCCCTGCGAGATCGGATCAGAAATGATGAGATCCGCAGGCGAACCAAAGTTATCGACATAGCCCGAAGAATTGCCAAACTTAAGTGGCAGTGGGCGGGGCACATCGCTCGTAAAACCGACCCCGGATGGGGCAGAAAGGTTCTCGAGTGGCGACCACAAACCGGAAGACGCAGCGTGGGCAGGCCCCCCACAAGGTGGACCGACGATCTTGTTAGGGTCGCGGGAAACCGCTGGATGCGGGTAGCGCAAGACCGGCCATCGTGGAGATCCTTGGGGGAGGCCTCTGTCCAGCAGTGGACGTCTTTCGGCTGATATGATGATGGCAAAGGCAGGCAATAAATACGATAAACGGAGAAGTGGCTACCACCTTCAAGTAGAAAACTGTCGCTAACCACCAACCGGTGAGTTCCGAGAAATGCAATTGAGAGCCAGTTCCCAGAGTGTTTAGAACACTGTTTATTGATGGATTATAATGCATTAATACACCTATAAACATTTAAATTATATTTATTTACTTTGAACCATGTCTGCAGCTATAAAATTATAAAGAACCATAGATACATCAAATTATGTCATAGACATAAACTGGGCACAACAGCAAACGAAATAATACATTTCTAAATAATTAAATAATAAAATCGTATTCCCAGTATTAAATTAAACACCTTACATAAGTAGTATTGGATATAAAATAATATTTTACCTTACATAAAACATTGACAAAAATGTAATGCATGATGCATCGTATTAATTTATAAAAATAGATAGAAAATAATAAGCTAACTTGCTTTCAACAATAGATGAATAAATAGAAGCATATAGTACCTACATGAATAAATATAGTACATAAGTTATTAATGATTACTCTATCGGTAACACGACAATTTTTGAAACGGCTCGTGTATGGAATTTTCCATTAGAAGTTTTTACTTCGACAACCCTAACGATATTATCTTTACCACAAAACGTTTTTGTGATTCTGCCCAGAGGCCATTGAAGAGGTGGAGTGTTAGGATTTGACAACAGCACAACAGTACCTTCCTTTAGATTAGGCAAAGTCTTCTCCCATTTTGTTCTTTGGTTAAGGGATGACAGATAGTCTCTTGACCATACCTTCCAGAAATGCTGTCTTACTTGTTCACAACACCTCCAAAAACGAAGCCTATTAGAGGGTATATCGCTAAGATCTGGTTGAGGGATAGCAGTTAAGGGACCACCAATTATAAAATGACCTGGAGTCAGGATAGAAAAATCAGAATTATCTTGTAAAGTAAGAGATAACAAAGGACGTGAATTTAGAATGCTTTCTATTTCAGCCATAATTGTACTAAATTGTTCATAAGTATAAATTTTAAATGAAGCAATTCTTTTGAGATGAAATTTTGCCGATTTTACAGCCGCTTCCCACAGACCACCATGGTTAGGGCTGTAAGCAGGAATAAAATGAAATTTTATTTCCTTTTGTAGGGCGTAATTATGTACTTTCTCCTGAAAATCTTTACTATTGTGTAGTTTATATAAATCTTTTAATTGCTTATTAGCACCTTTAAAAGTAGTAGCATTATCACAATAAATATCAGAAGGAATACCTCTACGGGCGATAAATCTTTTAAAGGCAGCTAAGAATGTGTCAGTAGACATATCGGATACTATTTCTATGTGGACAGCTTTGGAGGCGAAACAAACAAATAAGGCAACGTACCCCTTACTTATGATGCTATTACGCTTCGAGGACTGCTTGATATCGAAAGGGCCGCAATAATCCATACCCACTTTTTCAAAGACTCGGGAAGAAGTTACACGGTCCTTAGGAAGAGAACCCATCAGTTGTTTTGAAGTCTCAGCCTTCTGTCTACAACAAGCCACACATTTATGTATCACACTTTTACATTCTCTAACTGCATTAATAATATAATACTTTTGAAATAAACTACTTAAAATAAATTTTAAGCCACCATGCATTAAAGTCAAATGCTCTTGCCTAATAATCAGTTTTGTAATGTGGCAATGCTTTGGAAGAATAATAGGAAACTTTTTAGAAAAGTTTGCATTAGCATTATGTAATCTTCCTCCAACACGGAGAAGACCCTTATCATCTATAAAAGGGTGCAAAGACTTTAGAGAAGTTTTAAGGTCTATTTTTTCATTCAACAATTTGAAGTCTTCGGCAAAGTAATGCCTTTGAACTCCTTTAATAATTATAGATAAAGCTTCTCTATATTCTGCAACAGAAATGACGACTGAATTTAAAATTGATGCGTTTGATTTTCTACATTTATTTATAAATCTCAAAATATGAACCATGATGCGCACAGTTTTAAACAAAGTCGAATAGCTTTCATAAATTGGATGGAGATTTTCGTTATCTAAAGTTGTAAAACACATAAAATCTTCATGAGAGGATTGAATTGGATTTTCAATACAAGACATATAAAAATTATAACTATCAGGCGTGCTGTGTAAATAGTCAGGTCCTCGGTTCCACAGAGAATTGTTATAAATTTCTAATGGATCCGCACCTCTAGACAATATGTCAGCAGGATTAAAAAGACCAGGTGTAAAATACCATGACACATTTGTCGTGAGCTTTTTTATTTCCCGGGTTTCGGCACCATGTTTAGAACACTGTTTATTGATGGATTATAATGCATTAATACACCTATAAACATTTAAATTATATTTATTTACTTTGAACCATGTCTGCAGCTATAAAATTATAAAGAACCATAGATACATCAAATTATGTCATAGACACAGAGCTTACCACCATCGGCCACATTATCACTGACGACGGTGATATTATGGTCAAACACAGGCCTATAGATAGTAAAAAAAAAACAAAACACACATTACAGAAGGTAATTTTTATAAAGGTACAATAACTGAAATTAATAGACAAAAGACAAAATTTACTGCTTTCGAAAGGAGCCGATCTGCACACATGAAGTCTCTCTGATAGCAGCGTTAATGTTACAGCTCATATTTTTGTATTGGTTTTAATAATATTAAATACTAGCTGTTCCCCGCGTCTTCACTCGCGTTCTCAGGATAAAAAGTAGCCTAGTAACCTTCGGGGATAAAGTAACTTTCTATTAGTGAAATAATTTTTCAAATCGGACCAGTAACTCTGGAGATTAGCGCGTTCAAACAAACAAACTCTTTAGCTTTATTATTAGTGTAAAAGATAGATGATCATATTAACAAAGTCTTTTGTTATGGACTCAAAATGATCAAACTTGACTGATGTTGATTAGAGATTTTTACATCCGTCTTTGAATCCACAAATTTGAGTACTCAATTCAAATAGAACAGATTAGGATACGTTTATTGGTGCACTGAGTCGGAGTGCTCGTATTTTTAGATAGGATAAACCTTATATCTTTGTCAGAGTTCAATTCAATCTCAGCTCTCAAGAAACCATAAACTCAAATAGACTTGTAGCTAATATATAGAACTCATGATTTATTTACCGTATTATTATTCTGTTTGTTTATCATCTTGTCGTGAATCATCAGGTAATTATTACATTTCCGGACACATCTATCGGTGCACCCTGCGTTTTTTTAGACTTTTCGCTCAACCGAACATTTATTTCTAGTTAAGCTAGAAATAAAAGCCTTCAAAACTTAAAACGCAGGGTGGGCCCAAGGTTGGCCGATAGATGTGTACGGAAGTGTATAATCTGCGCAATATTTTACTCCTACGTTTTACATAAGTCAAAAGTCAAGGTACCTATACGCCGTGTGCCCCTCTATCTATATTTGCAATATGAAAACAAGTAGAAGTAAGAAATATTTTTTTTACAAATCTCTTGCAACAATGAATTCCGAGAAAAACCTAATCTTGAATCATCATTTCTCGGTTATTGTCGCCTTAAGGCGTCTAATTGTAAAATGTCTATGGTAGCCATCATAAAAAAGCGCATTTATTGTACCGTTAATGCCTTTTTTGGTTAAGACCATGACCAAAGTTTGCCATTTTGCTCGCATCTATTAAAACTATTCGAGGCCTCAGGGTACAGGCGCGTGGGCGGGGAGGTTTTCCACTAACGCAATAGCTAGGCCATCTAAAGAGGAAACGCTGCCGCTTAGAAACCTCGCTGATGATCGCTAGAAGCAGCCGCTTCGAGGATATTATATATTATTATCTTTACTTGGTTCCTTGTAATACACTTGAAGTGCATTAAAATGGGAAAAAATGTTTAGGCCTGTGTTTGGCCACAGTCTCACCGTGGTCAGTGATGATGTGGCCGATGATGGTAAGCACACAAAGCCTAGAAAGGAACTGGCTCTCAAGTGCAGCTGTCGGAACACACCGAAAGATGCTTGGCGACAGATTTTCAACTTGAGGGCGGTAGCCAGCCAGGCGGGCACTACAAAGTACCCTACCACCGTGCTATGGTTTCCTCACGATGTTTTCCTTCACCGAAAGCTCAAGCTCATTGTAGGATTCAAACCCGGGACCTTCGTTAAAAAATCCTTTTAAATTGTATGGAAAAATATTTAGTTATTTTAGAGTTGGTAACTACTACCGTTATTATCTACTTAAAAATATTTACAAAATGTATAATAATGTAGCGACACAGTTCACACACCGATGGACAGATGGCGCACAATATGGGAATATGCATGATTATTTTTATCGCTTTTCTTAACAAACTATGAAAATATCTTAAAAAATAATCAAAAAGTGAAATTATAATCGGCCTGGAAACACGGAAGATATTATTATAAGCATTTTAAACTACTAATTAGACAGAGAGATCGGACATAGGATGTGACGTAATATCCATGAAACTCCATGCTAAATTCTGTTTTGCTATAAAGAGATAAGAATAAATCTTTGATGTCTTATATCTTGGTTATATACCTACTGCTTCTTTATTAATGAGCTTTATTAAAGCAAAAATTTTGTGATAACATAGATAGATAGATTTATTGTCACACCACAGAAAATTAAAAAATATATATAAAAAAATAACTTAACCAAAAGAAAAACAAAAGTGTTACAATGGGCGGCCTTATCACTAAAAGTGATCTCTACCAGGCAACCTTTGGATGGAGAGGAATACAATTACTTATGCTTTTAAAATATAATTATTTGATATTGCAAAACCTACAAGTATAGCCCTCTATTAGTGACGACAACACTGTCTGTGTTGGTTAGGTACACGTGCATCAACCGACCTATACCTACCTACACATTACACCAGAATGACGTAGTTGTTGGAAACCAACAAAACTTTTTTATTAATATAATTTGAATTTAGAAATTAAGAAAAATAAGCAAACAAATCACTTTTAAAAAATTATTCTTACAAAATACACCAAAATACTGTGAACAAATTTCAATAAATATATTCTATGGAAAGTCTCTTCATATTTCTTTGAACCTCACATACAGTCCACTACCTTGACCATATAAAATAGAGCTTCATAGTAAATCCGATGTAACAATCTTTGAATTGATTGTTTCAACGCAAAAAGTGATGTAAGATTTTATTCAAGCCACACCTTAGTCATCTTTATCCTTGTTAGTAAAACAAATCTTATGATTAATAGCACAGAATTAATAATTAATTACGTTTAGTACATACAAGGTGTCCCAGAAGTTTTTTTCGGAATAATAAAAATAACGTAGATATTTATGAACGAATACGTCACTTATTTATAGATATTTTTATTTTGAAAAATACAGCGTAAGTAAACTAAATAACTCACATTTATTTTATTAATATTTCTCCTATAAGCAAAGATTTGCTTGCGTTAGCAGATTCCGCTTTCTGAAGGCTATTTTATCTATAAACTAGCTGACCCGGCAGACGTTGTCCTGCCCTGAGAACAAAAATAAAACTGGGACCTACATACCTATCCCTACCTACTCCTATCTACCTCTACGTGCCACTACCTACCCCTACCTACCTTACCTACCTACCCTACCTACCTACCCTACCTACCTACCCTACCTACCTACCCTACCTACCTACCCTACCTACCCTACCTACCTACCCTACCTACCTACCCTACCTACCTACCCTACCTACCTACCCTACCTACCTACCCTACCTACCTACCCTACCTACCTACCCTACCTACCTACCCTACCTACCTACCCTACCTACCTACCCTACCTACCTACCCTACCTACCTACCCTACCTACCTACCCTACCTACCTACCCTACCTACCTACCCTACCTACCTACCCTACCTACCTACCCTACCTACCTACCCTACCTACCTACCCTACCTACCTACCCTACCTACCTACCCTACCTACCTACCCTACCTACCTACCCTACCTACCTACCCTACCTACCTACCCTACCTACCTACCCTACCTACCTACCCTACCTACCTACCCTACCTACCTACCCTACTTACTTACCCACCTACCCTACCTACCTACCCTACCTACCCCTACCTACCCCGACCTACCCCGACCTACCCCTACCTATCCTATGTCCTTCTCCTGGTTCTAAGCTACCTCCCCACCAATTTTCAGTCAAATCAGTTCAGCCGTTCTTGAGTTATAAATGGTGTAACTAACACGACTTTCTTTTATATAAATAGATACATCAAATATATTAATACCTATCCTGATTGATCGATGTATCAACGAAAAACCTAAGCCACAGGGTCTAGACACTTGTTTTATACACAGGGAATTGTTAATATAAAATATGCATCCATCATCATTCTCTCTTCGCAATCGCTTGCTCTTGACGGAGCAGTGGTCACTACTGGTACTGCCTAGTTTATTTCTAAATCCTGCTCTATAGATAGCTTTAGAGCTGTTTTAGCAAACTCAGACAATAGTTTTATTTGTCAGGGATTTAATTTGTTCGGTCCAGGGCATAGGCGAGCGTTCTCTTGACCTTTTACCACAGACACACCCAGGACGAGTTTTTCCAGACAGAAACCATCTCTTCGAGTTACATGGCCCAACCCGGGTTCCCGGGGATAAAAAGTAGCCTATCCTTCTCCGTAACAAAGGCTATCTCCGTGCCAAACATTGCGATCGATTCAGCACTTAATTACTCTCACTTTTTATATTACTAGTTACCCCCGCGTCTTTACTCGTGTTCCCGGGATAAAAAGAAGCCAATGTTTTTCGCAATGCCTTAAACTATTTGTTTACCGAATTTCAGCTCGATTGGTTGTGCTATTCATGGTAGGTAACAAACAAACTCACAGCCATATTGTTTGTATATTAGGATTATGAATTAAATTCATAGCTGTTAGTTATTATACTGTGGATTCAATAAACTTGTGGTATGATAGATTTGTTTGCTATTACGATATTGGTTTTCAATTAACGATAACAAACACATCCTTTGTTACAGTGTTGCTATATAATAAACTAGCGACCCGCCCCAGCTTCGCGCGGGTGTACAAATCTTTGAATTTCTCGGCTTTTCTATACCATAGTATGTATGTATTATACATATAAACCTTCCTCTTGTATCACTCTATCTAATAACAATAACACATCAACACACAAAAGAGGAAGTAACATAAGCAAATAAAAACAAAAAATTTCACTTGCATGAATAAATTGCAATGTTTATACAAGTCAACAAACTGTTCCTAAATAACGGTTTATCTTTTGTGAGCTCGTTAATCGTACACGGTC
The DNA here is from genome assembly GCA_963555595.1 of Tethea ocularis. Classification (NCBI taxonomy): domain Eukaryota; kingdom Metazoa; phylum Arthropoda; class Insecta; order Lepidoptera; family Drepanidae; genus Tethea; species Tethea ocularis. Next base: position 1,598,397 of record OY741968.1, read on the forward strand.
CATATAAACCTTCCTCTTGAATCACTCTATCTAATAAAAAAAACCTCATCAAAATCCGTTGCGTAGTTTTAAAGATCTTAGCACACATAGGGACAGACAGACGAGGGAAACGACTTTGTTTTATACTATGTAGTGATTAATATTATTAATTAAAAAGTTTGTATAGCTTCGTATCGGATCAATTTTTGTACCAATTTAAGCCTAAAAACTGTCTACGGTTACTTTGATATAGATATGGGCTGACAAAACACCATTATAGAGTGACATGTAGGTATAACAAAAAACGGAACCGGCTTTAAAAACACTAGAAATTTGTTCGTGTTCCATGTAAAATAATCATTGTACCCCAGACTTCAAAACCGTTAGATTAGAGCACAGATTATAATTCCTACATAGTTATAATCTCATACTTTTTAGTGTTTCTCTTTTTTGTAATAAAAGTTTTTTTATTTCTTTTGTTTTTTGCCATTTTCCCCCGGAATGATGGGATCATCAAATCCTGATTTAGAAACAATGGGACCACCTCAGGATTAGTTTATTTATGGAATACATTATCCTAGATTTATCTAGCGATTGAAAAGTCGAACCTATGTTATAATTTACATAAGTATAGAAAAAATAAGCTCCCATATCAATAAATAGCGGTACAATTTTCAATATGTTTATTTTTCGATGAAAACAGACTTGTTAGACATCTTCAATTTAGCTCTTTAATATGAAAATTCAGAAATCATACGGTTTCCAAGACAGTCATGTGGAAATACGTATCAAATGCTAGCACGCACTAATAGTCAAAGAGTCGAGCACAAAAGGGACTGAATGGATTTTGATTAAATGACGTGGTAACGTAACCGTTGACCTTTGCCTTTTCAAATTCTAATGTCAAATTACTTATTTAGAATATTTTAAAGGAATCTCGAATAAAAATAATTTTGTCTGTAGTTTTTGAAATTATTTAAGAAAATAGGCGACCATTCCACCCTCTTTATTTGACAAACATACACACTCACAAACTTTCGCATTTATAATACAGTATTAGTAGGATTGGCTTACGTCTGACCACAATCTCACAAATGAGAGACAAGGAAGGGTCGGCAACGCCGGGCCTTACTACACGTACTAACTAGTCCTGTGCCCCGGATGTTCCAAGTGTCTATAGACGCTATAGCGGTTACCATTAGGGCCGTATGCTTGTTTGCCGACTTCTTAGCATAAAAATACTTAGGTATTAGATAGTTTTAAAGAGGGTTTCGGCAACAAATTCGACCAAGAAGGTACAATAAGATAAACTTCAAACTTTATTGCTTTCATGTGTAAAAGGATGACAAATAATACATATTGACCAGTTGGCGCAGTTAGTTAACACACCACGTATTGCGCCGCAGGTCGTGGGTTCGATTCCCATCCAGGACAAGCATTTGTGTGCATGAACATGTCTGTTTGTCCTGAGTCTGGGTGTAATTATCTATATAAGTATGTATTTACAAAAAAAAAAAGTAGTATATGTAGTATATCAGTTATCTGGTTGTCCATAGTACAAGCTCTGCTTAGTTTGGGATCATATAACCGTATGTGTAGAAATGTCCCAGGATATTTTAAATGTCCCAGGATATATACTTATAGAACAGAACATGAAACCCTGTTAGGGCACAGCAAAGAATAAAAATAAGAACAAAAAATAAAAGATTAGAATTCATTAAAATACTTAGGATTAATGTTATTATAATGTACATTTAAATTTATATAAAATAATGAAAAATTTCCTACATTAGAACAATAATAATAATAATGAAATAGACTAATTCCACGTATTTTCCATTACATTTATCTTTAATTACAGTATATTTAGTTATTAGATTAATTGAAAAACAAATAAAGATATGAATATTTAAAATGTCAAGATTAATAAGTAATCGGCTTATAGTGCAACAGGCCAAGTTCCTGATTCCTAACCACATTTCAAATTCTAATCTATCTTTCATCAAAAAACTTCTGCAGTGTATAATAGCATTTTTGTTTTAAATATTTGGATAGTAGTGTTATGTAGTGTGGTGTATTGATAGAAAAATGTAAGATTAAATGTGTGTAACTGAACTAAAAAAGTATGTGTGTGGAAATGAAACTCAAAGCAAAAAAAACTCAAAGCAAAGCCGCAGTCAAAGGTATGCCAAAAAAAATATAACCAATATCAAGTATTTGCTTTACGCGATGCCTTTTCAAATAACGTTTGTTTTCTTTTTAAAATGTTTAAAAAAGCTTTGCCTTTTGAGTTTTATTATTATAATGCTGTGCAAAGTTGCAAATAATTTAATATTTTTATTTTGGAACCTAAATTATTTTTCTGTAACAATGTAGGTTAAATTCTTAATATAAAAAAAAATAAAAACAAATGTACATTACAAAATGTCAAAACAACAACAAATCAACACACAAAAGAGGAAATAACATAAGCAAATAAAAACAAAAAAATGCACTTGCATGAATACAGAAGAATGTTTAAACATGTCAACAAACTGTTCCTAAATAACGGTTTATCTTTTGTGAGCTCGTTAATCGTACACGGTCCTAAAGTGATGAGTAAATGATGACACAGGATGATGTAATCTTAAGTTAAAAACGAAGCCACGCATTCCAGAGAAAAAGGCTTTTGACACACGGACAGAGAGACAGACAGATGGACAACCAAAGTAATTCTAAAGATTCTGTTTTTTTTAGGTACCTATAAAACAACCAATCTTTTCACACAATACAAAACATGAACTTTGCTCAAACATAATTAATGACAAAAATATCGCAATTTCAGAGTAAAAGTTGTTAACGACAGTTAGTTATTTTTAGGCAAAGCTTAGGGTGCCTACGCACTATGCGATTAGCTGCTCTGCGGCTGCCCGTCCGGGTGGCCGCAAGACGCGGTTGCATTTGTGGTTAACCGGGTGTAACCGCAACCGGAAAGTGCAAGATTCATCGAATCATTTGGCAACTATTTGTTATATTTACATGCGATATATAAAAAAAAAGATATTGGTACTGGGTGCATCCTTATTTGCAAACACGAGATGAGAGTAAGTATTTATGTTATTATAGTAACAGATTTTCAACATGAGGAGTACTCCAGACAGACGGGTACTACAAAGTACCCTACCGCCGTGCTATGGTTTCCTCACGATGTTTTCCTTCACCGAAAGCTCAAGCTCATTGTAGGATTCGAACCCACGACATTCGTCGCGGCATCCGACGTCACTACCACTGAGCTATCATCGCCTTTCAAAACTACGTTTTCTTACATATTTTTGATGGCGGTTAACCGGACGGCTGACCGTATTCCGGCTAACCGCATAGTGCGTAGGTTGCGTTAGGCAAACAATGTTGAAATTCCAGACATGTATTTATAAAGGCGTTCAATGAATACAACATAAAGAACGTCGATGTAACATAAAAGGTATTTTCATGAAGTGCCTTTGTTAAAGATCGCAAATGGATTTACACTCTCTGCCCACATATTCAAAAGAACTGATAACGTCATCACGTTAAGTATAACATTTTTTTTATATCCTTACTAAAGTTAACATTTGAACCATCATAATTTATCTTCGTTTGTTATCCAGTACCATAAAGAAGGTGATTTGGGTACTATATCAGACCAAATACTTTATTAGGAACCTACAGTTGGCGCAGTTGGTTAAGATACCACCTGTAGCGCAAATGTACAAAAATGTGTGTGCATGAACGTGTCTGTTTGTCCTGAGTCTGGGTGTAATTATCTATATAAGTATGTATTTACAAAAAAGTAGTTTAATATGTATATATTTAAATATTTATTTACAATTTTTAAAGTTTTTTTAGGATATGAGGATATGAAGATGTTTGTTACTCTTTCACGCAAAAATTACTGAACTGATTTCGTTGAAACTTAAAATATAGATAAATCATACCCTAGAACATATAGCCTACTTTTTATCCCGGGATAGATTTGTAACTAAATGCGAATTAAGTTTCTTTGTTATCTCTTGTCGCCTCAATGGTACGTACAAGCTTTTCAATAACTGAAAAATTAAAATTAAATTAACCTTTTTTGTCTCAATGACGAACCGCAAAATACTTTTTATAGGCTCCTAAACAAATGTAGGGTTTTGAGTAGGCGCTAAAAATGGATCGTGAAATATCCACATATTTTAAAGTTGACAAATCAATCTTTCAACCCTTAGGGATGGAATTTATGATTTCAAATTTAAATAAAATCAACTTTGAGGCAGGTATGTGTCCAATAAAAAATGTAATCATCAAAATAGGACTACCCTGTAAAATATTGCTTATATACCTAAGCTAATAAGCTTCCGCTCCGCGGTTTCACCCACCTTCCCGAAGTATCTTATGTTTTCCCAGTTTAAAATGTAGCCTAGTTATTATTGCTGAGTTTCTTGCCGGAGTCTTCTCAGTTCAAGTGTATTCCGAACCGGTGGTAGAGTCTATTGTAATGTTTGTAACTATCGACGTTCATAAGTGCCTTACCAGGGCCTAAATTGAATAAATGAGTTTTTGATTTTGATTTTTGATTCCAGGGTATGATCTATCTATGTGCCAAATTTCATCCAAATCCGTTCAGTAGTTTTTACGTGAAAGAGTAACAGACATTTATCCATACTCATAAACTTTCGCATCTATATACCTATCTATATATATAAAAGAAAGTCGTGTTAGTTACACTATTTATAACTCAAGAATGGCTGAACTGATTTGGCTGAAAATTGGTGGGGAGGTAGCTTAGAACCAGGAGAAGGACATAGGATAAGTAGGTAGGGTAGGTAAAGTAGGTAGGGGTTGGTAGGGTAGGTAGGTAAGGTAGGTAGGGGTAGGTAGAGGTAGGTAGGTAAGGTAGGTAGGGGTAGGTAGTTAGGTTAGGGGTAGGTAGTTAGGTAGGGATAGGTAGTTAGGTAGGGGTAGGTAGTTAGGTAGGGGTAGGTAGTTAGGTAGGGGTAGGTAGATAGGTAGGGGTAGGTAGGGTAGGTAGGTAAGGTAGGTAGGGGTAGGTACTTAGGTTAGGGGTAGGTAGTTAGGTAGGGGTAGGTAGTTAGGTAGGGTAGGTAGGTAAGGTAGGTAGGTCCCAGTTTTATTTTTGTTCTCAGGGCAGGACAACGTCTGCCGGGTCAGCTTGTATATATATAAAAAAAAGTCGTGTTAGTTACACTATTTATAACTCAAGAACGTCTGAACTGATTTGGCTGAAAATTGGTGGGGAGGTAGCTTAGAACCAGGAAAAGGACATAGGATAGGTAGGGGTAGGTAGGGGCAGGTAAGGGTAGGTAGGGTAGGTAAGGTAGGTAGGGGTAGGTAGGGGTAGGTAAGGTAGGTAGGTAAGATAGGTAGGGGCTAAGGATAGGTAGGTAGGTCCCAGTTTTATAATATTTGTAGGATATATACCTCCTCCTATTTTTCTTGTTGTTGGTCGAAAATAAAAGGACAATTTTAATTTAATATTAATTAGTTATAAAATATACTATGTAGTATATTATTCCCGGTAGGTAATCCCTATGAAAAGGGACCACAGAAACCACATAATAATCTGAGTAGCGTTTATACCATCCTAAACCTCTAAATAACTACCATACTTGCCTCTTTGTTTACTTTTTTATCGAAGTTTTTATAAATTTATTTTTATTTATGAGATTGTTTATTTTAGATAGCCACTTTAAGTTTAATAAAATAAACTTTTATACATATTTTAAACAGGTAACTGTTCTATTTTTAAATTATATTTGCTAATGAGCTGCCAACCACTCTAAAAATAACAGTGTTTATTTTTAGTAAAATTTAAGTAGGTATAAAATGTAAGCGCCACACCTGCGGAAGGCGAAGGACGACGCGACGGGTACAAGACTTCGTCTAAAAAAGGCCTTGCACGGATTGTACCTATGATATACCTACCTATAATAAATAATGTTAATTATGTAAAGGTGCTTTTAAATCACACGTTTATTTTATTTTCCATTTTGTGACATCAAACCCGATTCCCAACTGGCAGGGAATAGTTAAATTATAGCGTTCCGTTCTTTCGGCTGATGACCCGGCTGAGAGCCCTCTGCGCACGCCGATTTGTCTAGTAAGGTTACTGCAACCATCAGAGGCTACCTAACTTTAGTCCTTACAAAAACAATAACAAAATCAAAAACTCATTTATTCAGTTTAGGCCCTAATAAGGCACTTATGAATGTCAACAGTTACAATTTTTAGACTCTACTACCGGTTCGGAATACACTTGAACTGAGAAGACTCCGGCAAGAAACTCAGCAAAGCTTCTTTTTTTTGTGGATCTTTTTTTAAAATTTATGTAATTACAGTTGTTTAATCGGCTGATGAGCCATAGGTTATCGGAACTTTCCGCGCCGAACCTAGCGCACGTCTGGCGCTACACTAAGGCACTTCACAGGTCATTGTACGTTTAATTTCACAGTTATAAGATGTTAATTTTTAATTTATCTATCACACAATCAGGTTATTGCAAATCAAGTAGAGAAACATTACAATATGTTGTCTACAGGCATGATAATTAAATACATTAAAATATTTTTCTTTAAAAGCTCATGATATTGTAAAGCTCGTCATAGGTGCTTTTGATCACGCCTTACTTAACATTCTCTTTAAATTAAAAATCAACAAATTAATCGACTATAAATTTTAATTTTAATTGTAACTTGATTATATTATTCTGATGATTTTTAAAGATCATTCAAATTTGCGCAAATGTCAGTTACGTGGGTAGGTCTATATACTTAAGTAGGTACCTACCTCAATCACAGGTATTTTTTTATATGGTAAAAATATTCGATAACACAAATCCTTGATACACACTCTCTATTGGTAAAGGTCAAATATAAAAAATATTTAATAATTTTAAACCTTGTAACGTAGACAACATAGACGTACAAAAATAATTTGATGTTTCGTGATTTTTTCAAACCTTTTCGAGTCTCATGTGATTAATGAGTATATGATAAGTAAAATCTTGGAAATTGAACCCTATTGTCAATCTTGAAAATCAATCGGCATACTATGGTGTATGTGTGAGTAAGTCAATACAAGTAAATCAAAAAAATATGATTCCAGCATGCCTTTGACTTTCAGTTAAGTACTTCCTCGTTCTAAAAAAATAATTAAAAAATTAAGAAGTATAAAAAATTTATAGTACTAATCATTTTGATTTTACGTGGCCAAATCCCCTTAAGACTTTCGTTTTCCTTTCTTACTAGTAAATATAGTTACAAAAAGATTATTTTTAACCCAGGAAGTAAACACAAAGGTTATATATAGGTGCCATTGGTCACGGGTCTTTCCCCGCATGAAGGATGCATAGGCAATTTCGTAAATTCCCATTAGCCAACAAAATTCCATAGCTCATAAGGATTTTTTTACATTGGTTTTTAGAAATAAAGGGCATTCATCTTAAAATATTTATTATGTGAGATGTCTGAAAACTATTCGTTTAAAAAAAGGCAAGGTTTTTTTTACTATGGAAGCTGGGCAGAAAAAAATGATTGTTCACATTATTATTAAAATTATATATTTTTTTTAAATAAAAACGGGCGTATTTTAATATCAGTATGTAATGTAGAATGAAAGCAATTAAGTTCTTCTATATTACACAATTGAAATGAACTCTGTTAAATTTTCATGTATTTTAGGCCCAAAAAATCCACTCTTGAAATCCACTATGCTCTAACTACAATTTTTATTCAAAAAATCGTATTTGAATTATTTTTCAAACTTAGTTGATTGTGCCTTCGATTCATGATAGTACACAGGACCATTAACTTTCAAACCTTAATTGAGGCCAAGGATATTATTAATATCCATACATTTTTTAAATTAAACCATCATAAAGTGACACTGTCTTCAACTTCACCGGTTTTGTTGACATTTTATGTTTAAAATTAAATAATTTTTATTTATCTTATTTAGACTGGTTTAAATTGTTTAACAGTAATTTAATTACAACTGCAAAGATAAAATAAACTGGTTATAGAAGTTTTGGAATCCTATAACCATAATAAAATAACTGGTTTTTTCATCGGCATCTGCAGATTTCCTTGAATGCGAGTGGCTTTACTTTATGTTTCTAAAACCCACGAAATTTTGTTAAAATAAATATTAATTGCTAAAATCACAAATAAATCAATTTAATTGTCTGTTTGTAATGTAATCTAAATCAGACTCGCCCTTGTCCGGTTTTATTTTTAAAATGATCTTAATTTTATCCACATATCCTGTTAGATTCCTCAGACAAACTAATAACTGCGATAATTATTTGAGATCAAACACAGTAAATTAATTTGAATAAATTAAATTTAATGATTTGGAGTATCGGAGAACTCTGTGAATTATTATGATAATGATAAGGCGAGATAATCGAATTAACGGTCAACGACCTAAAAAGTATCTGCGGTAGAGTAATAAAATAAAATGGTAGAAGAGATGAGTAAGTAATGTTTCAAAAATACTATCGATACGTTGGTATTTAGGTTTATGTCGATATTATGTCATGTTGGCAATAGCAAAGAGTTCTATTGTTTTTGATAAATAAAATATCGATATTATTAATAACTTTTTAATGGAATTTACACAACTCAACAACTAGACGGATTCACGAATGATTAGTGTGGTTTGTAGTATGTCAATTGTCAGTAATGTTTTATTTATGTGTAATATTTTGTATCATGGCTTATTAATTTTAAATCAGAGTAGTATTCTGTATCAGTAGGTACCAGTGGCGAGGGGTGAAATTATGGCGAGGGTAAGCCGTTCAAAAATCACCTGTAATTTTATAATTACAGTGTATTTTAAGCATGATAAAAGTGGCATTGAAATGATGAAAATGTGGGACTGGGATTCCTAAAAGGTAAGCCGATGGGAATCGGCTTGTATGGACCCTTCGCCACTGGTAGGTACCTATACCTACTCGAAATAGGTACCTTAAAGTTTTATTTTTAATCACACCAAGTTTCTTTGATAAGATCATTTAAACAGGCTTAGGTTATTAATTTGTATTTTACATGCAGCGTTTCTATCGATACGAACTTTTACTATGTAATTGCAAAAATGAAAGCCTTTTTCAACCTTGCTCGATAAAAATACATCCCTGTATTAACTAGTGTTTAAATATCGATATAATTATATCAGGATCATCGGGCATCCTTACTTGTGAAGGCAAATTAAGCACAGACCGTAGGACGCCAGACTTTGCTTCGTTTGGGGACAGATTGCGTAATGAAACCTTTACTGCCTTTACATTGTGCCTCTACGCATCATTAGCCGATAACAAAGTGACAACGATATTTTTTTTAATTCTCATTCCTGATAAGTTTTATCATATAAGATTGATAGTGGTAACGTTTGTTGTTCCTTTGTTTTTGAAAAAAAAAATCAGATTCGGTTTCCGGTCGGTTGCTCGTACATTTTAGTTAAAGTTATAGTCAAAGTTAACTTAACTATTACCATGCACGACCATTGAGATTGATCATCGTCACTTTGACGATGACCAATCTCCCTCGGTCGGTTATGGTTAAAATTTTAGTTAAAGTGACAAGAGCAACTATGATACAAGTTACAAGAATGGTAGTATATTTACTGATTAATAACAAAATTAATCATCAACATATTCCTCCAAGGTATATTACTGACATATTCGACTATTTCATGAAAATGTTGCTAATATACCTTGGAGGAATATGTTGATGGTTTTTTTTGTTATTAATCAGTAAATATACTACCATTCTTGTCGCAAATAACATGTTGAACTGAGCTGCAATTAGCAAAAAACGTGATAAAATTTGAATCTAACGCTCGAACCGAAGGTTTACCCTTAATGCATCCAACCCTAAGTTCTGTAACTATTCATAAGAGTAATGAATAATATTCATATTTTCGTGAGATAAAAAGTAGCCTATCTATATGTTTTTCCTGAGTATGATCTATATATGTGCCATGTTTCATCCAATTCCTTTTTTAAGTGAAAGAGTAACAAACATCCATACATACTCACAAACTTTCTAATCCCTACTAATATTATAAATGCGAATGTAACTCTGTCTGTCTGTCTGTTACGCTTTCCAGCTTAAACCTCTCAACCGATAGCGATGAAATTTGGTACGCAGATAGTATATGTTATGGAGAAGAATAGGCTACTTTTTATCCCGGGAAATCATGAACCTCGGGAACGCGGGTGAAACCGCGGGGGACAGCTAGTTATTAATATAAGTAGGATTCCTAACGGGAATAAAAATTATAGCGTAGCTATTTTTAATTTGTCATAATTTAGCATGCACAGTGGAATTTACGTATTTTACGTTTTTTTGACATTTCAGTACAAGATTCTTGGTATAGTAATTTTTAGAAAGTGAGCAGTCCTGATGTCAATGTCAGACAAACATGTTAATTACAACATACTATTACTGTAATTATTAATTGGAATATTAATCTCATCGTGATAATTATTATTTACTCTTTCCTATCTATTGGTTTATTTAAAAAAAAATTGTCTTCAATATTCAAAACATTCTCTGAAACATTTCATTTCATAAATGTTAAGAAAATTAAAATTACAACAATTTTTCAGAAGTGATACCATCAGTGATACCACAGTGATACCATCAATGATACCACAAGTGATACCATCACTCATAATACCACTTCCATAACTCACTCATAAACCGTTGGCCTTTATGTATCAAAAAGTAAAGGCTGACTCAGACGATCGTGTTGGTTTCGTGCAGTTTTTTTGTACGACTCTATTACAACCAGTACTTTTGACACCGATTTACATTTTACGCAAATGAAAACTCTAGCCTATAGATTAACCTTATGATGTAAGTAATAAGTTTCACTGTTTTATTTTAATATAATAAATAATAGGGAGGTACTTTAGAAATATACCTAAATATAAGAATATAGTATTCTACTTTCTCACAGCATTCATCATCATCATATCAGCCGAAACACTTCCACTGCTGGATAAAGGCTTCCCCCAAGGATCTCCACGATGACCTGTCTTACGGTACCCGCATCCGGTCTTCCGCCACCCTCATAAAATCGTCAGTCCACAAGTTCGTGAACGCCACTCAATAACCTTTCTGCCCCAGCGGCCGTCGGTTCTACACTGCATTAATAAAATTCTATTTCACCTCAGCGATAATGCCCCTGATCAAGTTCAAGGTCCTTAATAATTGAACAATTCAGGTCAACGACCGGGTATAGGAACTATACTCGTAGTCGTACCTATATTAATCAAAAATCGTACGACCTTCGATATATAAACTCACATGCAAAAAAATTCTTAACAATATTGAAAGCGCGATCGCTATAGTTGTCTGGAACGACCTTAAGATTTAATTGCCCAAATCCGGTTGGTGGTTTTTTGAAAATATAATGGCAGTATAAATTGTTGGTCCTGACGGACAGTTCACTTTTGTCATTAGTCCAGACAAGATGACCAGTGCGATTTGGATCGGTCTTAGTGCGTTTCTTGTGTTAAATAATGTTTTGTATTGTGCCGCTAATTTAGTCAAGGATTACGACCCAGGTAATTTAAGTGTAAAAGTTGCTTCAGTAACCTAGAAATGAATGTTGCATTGAATTATTTTATGTGTATGTTTGATTATGTAAGTAAAGTCTATACTAATAATAAAGCTGAAGTTTGCTTGTTTGAAGTTTTGAAACTTTGGAGTCTTTCACTAATAGCACAGAATACTTAATAGTACAAAAGTACTAATAGGAAGCTACATTATCCCCGAAGGTTATAGGCGAAAATTAGCCTACCCGGGAACGCGAGAGAAACAGCGGGGAACAGCTAGTTAAATATATACAGAAGTGAACATCATTAAACTAATATAAGATCATCATCATGTCAGCCGAAAGACGTCCACTGCTGGACAAATGCCTCCCCCAAGGATCTCTATGGCCGGTCTTGCGCTACCCGCATAAAGCGGTTTCCCCATAAAGCGGTTTCCCACAAACTTCAAAAGATCGTCGGTCCACCTTATGAGAGGCCTGCCTAAGACTAAGCTAATAAAAAAATAATATTAAATAATGTTGGGTATTTGTAAGCGAGAACTTTTATTAGATAAATATCTTAAGTGAAAAAGACACCAGAAGGCCTACTCCGAAAATCGATATACGATAGTCCGATCATCGTTGTCAAATTATTAACCAATAGAATTGCTCACAATTTTATTGGTTAATAATTTGACAACGATGATCGGACTATCGTATATCGTTTTTCGGAGTCGGCCCTCTTATAAGTTAATAAGGACTAAATAAAATATGTTAAGTATCTCACAATTGGGATAATAAGAAATAAATAAGCAAATATTTTATTACATGCTATTTGCTCAAGGTTTATCCCGATATCGTTACATTAAAAGTTGGAAGAGAATGAAAATGAAATGAAAGAACTTTATTGGGGCAGGCCTGCTATCCTCTCTGACACATGTTTTAAATGGGAGACCAAGCCTAGGTTAATTTTGCCACATTTGCAACTTCATAGATGTTTCATATCTGAAGTGAATTCGTAATATGGTATATTAATCGACCTGTCATCTATTTTTCATTTTATCTGAGACAAATTCGTATCTTTAATTTTCATCTAAGACAAATTCGGAGTTTCGTAATATAACCCAATTTTAGGCGGAACAGATTTATGTTTCTACGAATCTGTCAGTTAATAATTTTTATGTTTCGTCATAAAGTGGCAAGAACGAATTATTTTTATTTTCGTTGCAGTAATAGCTTATATCACCAATAATACGCACTACATCTATTTACCTATGTGCATTTCAAGGATCTAAATCGCGGTGGCGTACCTTCGTGTGTTGATATGTCAGTTCGGCAGTTTGTCATGTTATGGATTATGGCATAAGGAGGAACAAGGTGGATGATTCCTCCATTGAAAAGGGAGGATCTTCCGCCAGGCTGGGTCATCGTGCCTGGGGACCGCGGTCCAACTGTTGATGTTGGAATCTTGTATATATGTGAATCTGAAAACAAACTCCACTAGCGCGATGTAGATTTGTATGTAGATAGTTCTGTTTGTAGTGTTGATCTATTGCAGCGCCATCTATCCATTTGGTGTCTGAACTATGTAGCTGACAGGGGTAGCTACAGGCTATTTTAAGGCGATGATAGCTCAGTGGTAGTGACGTCAGATGCCGCGACGAAGGTCGTAGGTTCGAATCCTACAATGAGCCTGAGCTTTCGGTGAAGGAAAACATCGTGAGGAAACCATAGCACTGTGGTAGGGTACTTTGTAGTACCCGCCTGGCTGGCTACCACCCTCAAGTTGAAAATTTGTCGCCAAGCACCTACCGGTGTGTTCCGGCAATTGCACTTGAGAGCCAATTTGCCTTCTCGGCATCGTAACAGGTCAGCAACACATTGGCATATCTATGGTATTGCCAATGGCGATAGGCAACGGTAACCACCTGTGAAGTAAGGTAAAAACTGTCATAAATTATATAATCTTGGCTGTCTCGTATAAATAAGGTCTTGTAAGCTTAAATCCTATATAACATTTGTAGAAACATTTCAAGTTATCTTCAGTCGAGTTTGGAGACAACTCTATTAGAAGTTTAGGGTATAACTATAAACGCTTTTTCGCAGTATCGTAGTGATGGGGCCAGATATCTAGTTTAGAGGTCGAGTAGGTAATATACTTAACTCATTGTCAGTTAGACTTACATTCTAAAAATAGTCAACCTGAGTCAATTAATCAAAAATATTTTATGACCTATTGGTATCCAAATTTTCATCGCCTTTTCGGGTTATTACAAACCCTCTACCTATACTTCCTATATACCTACCTATCAACTATAATATATAAAAAATAATTCGGTAGGTAAGGTACCTATAGTTCGGTAGGTGAGACGTTTTTTATCAATCGAGAACAAATTGAAAACTCATGTATTCAGTTTAGGCCCTGATACGGCACTTATAAATTCAAAAATATCAATTTTATTGACTCTACCTAAGAAGATCCCATCTATCTCCGAAACATAATTACATCTTGAAAACCTAATAAAGAAACTGTCAAATCACAGAGTTCATGCGAATGTTACAAATCTTTTGGCATAAAATCTTTTTTAGATTGCCGTCCGTCCGAGTAAATAAATGATACGGTTAGTTCTCAGTTCAGAATTCTTTTGTTCAGACTAGAATGTTGCCTAGAATCAGTTGGAATACTCGGAATTTGAAGTTGACCGTGATGGAGGCATTGTCTTGGACACAAAGAAAACAGGCGACATTTAGATAAATGTCAAACTTTGCGGTTGTTTTGAATTTTCCTATTTTTTTTTTATTATAAAGGTCTTTATTAATTATTAAGGTATTATGAAGTCGCAATACGTAACCATTTTTCTTTTCTTTTTGGTCCCTATGGCACAGAACACATTTTTAAGTGACTATCTGATTGATCTATCAACGCACAGCTCTAAATATTGGACGGATCGGGCTGAAATTTGGCTTACATATAGCTGCACGTATGCATCCGCTTAGATTTTTTTTTGAATGGGACTCCTAAGGGAGTAAAATAGGTGATTATTAAGGGACTGGCTTTCAAGTGCAGCTACCGGAATGTACCGATATGTGCTTGGCGACAGATTTCTAACTTGAGGGTGGTAGCCAGCCATGCGGATATTACTATTATATTACCTTGCTATAAATGGTGTCTTTCACTGAAAGCTACAATGTTTCTGATCATTGTAAAGTTCGAACGACATACACGGCTTCTAATTTTTAATAATGATCAACATAGATTCTTAGGCAATAGAATTACATGTTTTAAAACAAACAAAAGCCAGAATAACTGTATCTACAACACTTACCATTTCAAAATCTTGAAGTGTTCTACCTGTTATGATGACATTTCTTACAAAAAGAGAAAAAATAATGTCTGCCTCATATGGATTTTTATGGGCCAAATTGAAGGTCGTTACAAAATCGTAAAGTTGAGGCGGTGATAGCTCAGTGACGATGAAAGCCGTGAAGGCCTTGGATTTGAATCCTTTAACTTTGGCTTATTGGTGATACAACAACTTGAATTTTTTTTTTGGTACACCCCGATGTATTTTAACGAATAATTTGGTAGGGTACTTTGTACTTGTACGTAGTATAATATTTAGGTACTCTATGGTAATACCAATCGGGCAACCTGCAAAATTAAAGATTTTTAACAAATACATACCTATAGTATGTAGTAAGTACGTCACACGAATTGGGGTCCCCGTTTTTGTCGGCGGCTGATCACATTTTTATGATCACCTCGCCTCTGGTTACAATATTATTAAATTAAATATAAACGAAAAACGATACTTGGACTAATAATAAAGCTGAAGTGTTTGTTTGAACCCGCTTATTTCGATTGCCAGTTCGAATCCTACAATGAGCTTGAGCTTTCGGTGAAGGAAAACATCGTGAGGAAACCATAGCACTGTGGAAGGGTTGATCTATCCGTCTGGCTGACCACCACCCTCAAGTTGAAGAGATTAGCGCGTTCAAACAAACTCGTTAGCTTTATTATTAGGAGGTATATAGAAATTGACACCAATTTGTTAAATACAAGAAACCTTTGAAATATGTTCCATTCCATAGCCATACCAAAATACCAAGACTCCGAAATGGCCAGTAAATATGTACCTGAATGTTCAGTAATAAAAATTTATGAAGGCTACCCCTTACAATGAAGAGTATAACCTTATAAATAGAATGCCATTTTGAAATGGTCTTAGTATAATTTGTGTATAAAATATTAGAGTCATCATAATTTTAATCATTGATAGGTACGCAATTAATTCTTCCGCCCAGAGCTTTTTCCCGCGTTCCGGGATAAAAAGTAAGTGTTACATACTCTGTATATATAGTCCAGAGATTTCACATGCACATCACTTTTGACATTTGTGTGCATGAACATGTCTGTTTGTCCTGAGTCTGGGTGTAATTATCT
The DNA here is from genome assembly GCA_963555595.1 of Tethea ocularis. Lineage (NCBI taxonomy): Eukaryota > Metazoa > Arthropoda > Insecta > Lepidoptera > Drepanidae > Tethea > Tethea ocularis. The sequence continues at coordinate 1,614,379 of OY741968.1, forward strand.
ATTTATGTATGAATTTACAAAAAAAAGTAGTTATAACCGTATGTAAAGAATGTCCCAGGATATAAATTTTTTTTTTATTGCGTTTCGTGGCTAAAAAAATTAAACTACTTCTTTACACAGTACCTAATAAAAGGCCTCCGCGTCTGTCTGTATGTTTATCCACCAATTCCTTCTAAAACACGCAAAAGATTTTAAAACAGTTTTCACCATCATGTATCTACCTACCTAGTTATTTTTTTCCGAAAGTTTTATATGTATAGTGCATCCTAATTAAAATTTCGTATTATTACCTAAATAAAGACAATATTAAGGAACTAAATACTAAATAGTCTTGTAAAAAGATTTGATCACATCACTAATCCTATTATTATAAATTAACTTAAATAACTGTCTGAACATTTTTATTATATTAGTATTTTTATAACTTTAAATGGCAACTGTTAATTGCATGCCGACAATGTATATTAAGGTACAAGTCCGAGGCTCGCGGCCGACAATCCTGGTAAAATGTATGGCTACGGCCGCGCGCGTCAGCCGCGAGCCTCGGAAGCATTTTTTTTTTTTTTCGTGGGGAAATCTTCATAGGATACCCAGCCGCCCCGGGGGGAGCAACCAGGTTACTCACTCCCCCTCCACGCACGGCGCTAGATAGCCCGTCCCGGGGGAAGTGTGATACTGCCCCCCAGCACCCTCGCTGTGCTATCGCACGATGGATCGTGACCACGACGACCCATCGTCCTCCTTGGGATCGCTTCTGGGGGCTTAGACAAAGTAACAATTTAAAAACGATAACGAAGTTCGAAAAGACTAAAATGTATGGGACTGACATAAGCCGCGTTAAATCACGTGGTCAATCTACATCGTTATCGCAAGTTGGTAGACAATGTTTACTTCATGTCGAAAACGAATCGAAATCATAAATTAGCGAAGTGTTTATTCGCCTATTTCAATACAAATGCGTAGACAAGCGGCACTTTTGACGTTCGCTTTCTCTTTGGGAGCGATCGTTCGATTCGCCATCAAAACGAAAGCTTGGGGGCTGTAGATATCTCTACAAAATGGCCGAAAATTACAGTCAGCTGTGATTTGTGTACAAGTGCTAGTTGCGATATTACAGTTTTATTTAATTAAAAATGCATTCTTTACGTTTATTGTGGGCTGCACATAATGAGAATGCCTGGGTGAGGCGTCAAAGGCGATATACATCAAGGATAAATATGGAAACAATTGAGGATATGCCTGAATTGTTGTTTTTTTTACCATACCCGACCTTGTGCCCCTGCAACAGGCCTAGCCAGGTCACCATGACTGAAACATAAACAACGATTCAATACATACGTGCTTCATTGTTATTATCGCGTCATTGTTTACATTAGCGACTGAAATGATACCAAAGTTTTGTACGACTGAATCTTATGGAAATGGAAAAAAAACTTGGATTTACTTACCTTTCCATGTACTCCAGTAGAGTTGAAAGCTGTTCCGGACATACTCGTACCCTAGAATCCATGCTATATCACTAAAAATAAAAAAATAACTTTAAATTTTGAACAGTCACAATCACAATGATTCTATTTAATTTTGAAGAAAACTTGTATGTAATAACACTCTAATAATTTAACACTATCATCGTATTGCTATAAGTTTATTAAAAAGTGTCAAGAATTAAAAATATCAATTAAAAACGACTCACCACACTCACGTAAACACATAAATAACATTTGAAATAATCCCGCTTTGTTTGATCCAATTTGACACTGACAGCTAAATTTTCGTTACCATAGCCAATATTTATTTTTTTATCGGACAATCCGTTCGTCTCTGCGATCGCGACAATACATTGTACATGTTACATTGGCTAGGAAATGTTTATCGTTATCTCTAAAACGAAAAAGAACTTCGACATCGTTTCGGTATGAAGCGATGTTACTTTGTCTAAGGACCCTGGACGCACAGGGCCCCCGCCCCGAATGCCCATGACCCCAAAGGTGCCCGATTAGTCGCCTTCTACGACAGGAGCCTCGGAAGCCTACCTTAAGGCTAAACTTGTAGACCTAATCTAATGATGACATCTTATATGACCTTGTTTCTGGCAATAAAAGATCTTTATCTTGATCCGACGATGTACCAAATTACTAAATGATAGTTATTAGTATTTTAGGTGTTCGGTAGAAGGTATTTTAAATGTTCAATACTTTCAAATTATAGTCAGTCACAGTCATCCGTTTATGTCAGGTTTTAGTACAATAGTTGCCGTTCTACTAAAATTTTCACTGACTTTTTGAGACATTTAGAAAAATCATTATTTCATTTCACTGGTGAAGGTAGATACTTGTCTAATTAATCTTTATTCGACAAAAAACCACCGATAAGATTAATAAAACTCAAAATACACGATTTTGTGAAAATAAAACGAAAACGACACTTCGGAAGTTCCGTCAAAAAGTCGTTTGCGTTGTTTTAAAAAAACTTTTCATCAAAAATGTGTACTTAAACAATGATTTTTTTATAACAGCCGTCTAAAAATAAAAGCAATTGAAAAGTTTAAAATGGTATAAGTACTTACCTAAATCCTAAGCAAAGAAGGCAACTATTATCCAAAACTAATTTAACTTGGGTATAGTTAGGGTTTAAATTAGGATTCAAGTTTTTTAGACTTTATACCTACTCGTAGATACTTAGGTACATAAGTTATTTAAATAGTTTGCTTTGCAGTAAAAGGCTAATCTAGGGATCCTTAATACCCGGAGTGGGTAAATAGGGTAACCCTGGTGATGTAAGTACACCTCCCCACATGTCACGTGCGACCTATGTTGGACCTTGTTGAGACTTAAGGGTTTCACTAAGGCACCTTCAGGATTTGTCCATACAACCTAATAGATTGGCGCCCGCAGATGGGATTTAGAGGGGTTATCGCTCAACCTCTTTCCCTCTTTCGGCATCCCTCACTTCGCGATTATGAATTTTATTTATTACTTTATTAAAACCTACAAATTATAAAAAAATATATTTTCTTGTTTTTGATGTAAGATTCACGTAGCTGTATCTCAAGAAAGGTAATAGGTAGACTGTTGAAATTTGCACATAATAGGTATGTATTACTATTGCCGCTATAAAAACAATTAATAATATTAAAAAGTAAAGTAAAAATTTAACTAATGAGCCCTTTGGTCAAAAACTTAACGATTTAGGTTACAATTAGGTACATGTGAAACGATAGGTAGTTTTTTGCAAAAAAATACTTATTATATTTTCTGTATAACATCTACCTAACTAACGAAAAATGGACGTACATATTTATCATCATCATCATCATGTCAGCCGAAAGACGTCCACTGCTGGACAAAGGCCTCCCCCAAGGATCTCCACGATGGCCGGTCTTGCGCTACCCGCATCCAGCGGTTTTCCGCTACCCTCACAAGATCGTCGTTCCACCTTGTGGGGGGCCTGCCCACGCTGCGTCTTCCGGTTCGTGGTCGCCACTCGAGAACCCTTCTGCCCCAGCGGCCGTCGGTTCTACGAGTGATGTGCCCCGCCCACTGCCACTTCAGTTTGGCAATTCTTCGGGCTATTCGTCGGGCTTGGTAACATATTTATAGGTAAAGATAATTGGACCTTAATTTTTTGTTTCAGCACCACCCGCACTGCCCTTCCCAGCATGCAGAGCCGACAACGTCGACTGCCTCCGACGCGGTCTCCGGACATTCTTCATCCTCATGGACTCTAAGCATTTGGGGATGAAGCGCATAGACCCAATCATCATCAATAGTGTTGCTGTAACTATGCCTGGTGAACAGATGTCGTTCTTGTTGAGGAGAGTCAATGTTACTGGCGCTGAGTGGTCCAAGCTTGTTGATAAGAAGTAAGTTGGTTTTACCTTTTTAGGGTTCCGTACCCAAACTCTTCTCATGAACCGTGATAGTTAGACAGTTGATGATTTATTTCTGTTGCCGCTATAACGACAAATACTAAAAAACAGAATAAAATAAATATTTAAGGAGCTCCCATACAACAAACGTTAACCGTTTTTATAGATAATGGTACGGAACCCTTCGTGCGCGAGTATGACTCGCACTTGGCCGGTTTTTTGTTTTTCAAGACACTTTTTCTCACGAATGCGTGGAGGTATCAAGTATAAAAGCTTCCAGTAATTTATGAATTTGAAAGCATCCTTACCATTGCAAACGTGAATGGTATTTTCGACACGACTCCTAATCGGGGGTGTAACTCAGTGGTAGAGTGTCTGCTTCGCATGCTGAAAGTCCTGGGTTCAAATCCCAGCACCTCCACTTACTTATTATTTCTACTATTTTGAGTTAAGAAGGAACAACAAAAAGTTTTTTTACTTTTTCTATACGCTTCAAATAGGTGGGTATGGTTACGTAAGATATATATTTAATTCATATGTCCAAAAGTCACATGTTATGTTCGCCGTCGGGGTTCTCCAAGTCTGTATAGTAGGTGCCCCTGCACCTTCTCAAACTTCTCAAACTGTTTCCAAAGAAGGTTAACCTCTTTCAAACCGTGCTTAGTGAATAATGTCTTATTTATATACCTACTTACTTATAGTATATTTTACTAACCCACTGTGTTTTTTTGCGGGGAACCCTAATTATTTTTATAAAATAAAAGTATTTGCCTAAGTTACTCCTTATAACTTAAGCTATGTCAGTGAAAATCCCGTTAAAATTGGTCCAGCTGTTTCAGAAATTATCCGGAACAAATAAAATAATGTTTTTTTGGTATAAGTACTTATTCAGATAAGTAGGTACAGCGAATTTCTATGTCTAAAAAAATAAGGCCCACAGATTGAGAACAACTGCCGTGAACCCATATAGGTAACTGACAAAGGTATAACTCACAGAATCAGTTACGACGAGGGGAAGAGCGTCGCTGTATTCAGTAGCGACCTTCACGCGACGGGCGAAATTAGCATGAAAGTCGCCAACCGACTCGACCCCTATATTGCTTACGTCACCATGGATATATGTAAGTACCTGCCAAGCAACTATGATATTTATCGTATATTCTTCATTACAATAGTTTTGCATAGAACCGTCAGTGTGTTATCTGATCCTACTTCGTACTAATATTATTAATGCGAAAGTTTGTGAGTATGTATGTTTGTTGCTTTTTCACGTAAAAACTAGGTACATAACAGATTTGGATGAAACTTGGCACATAGATAAATCATACCCTGGAATAACATATAGGCTACTTTTTATCCCGAGAAAACATAAAATACCTCGGGAACGCGGGTAGAACCGCGGGGCGGCAGTTAGTAAATTTATAAATAAACTAGCTCTGTTCCCCGCGATTTCCGGGATAAAAAGTAGCCTATAACCTTTGGGGAGAAAAGAGAAAGATATTTCCGAATCCGATTATTAGTATAGATATGTTAAATAGCTGTTCCCGGCGGTTTCACTCTCGTTCCCGGGATAAAAAGTAGCCTATAACCTTCGGGGATAATGTAGCTTCCAATTAGAAAAATATTTTTTCAAATCGGACACGTAACTACGGGGATTAGCTTTCTTTTCAGAAGAAACGTCAAAATATATAGGTGCATCTCGAAAATATTTAATTTGCAATAGGTACCTTTTATGAGGCAACATCTAAGTAGGTACCTACTTACCTACCTATAGTTTATGTTTGTATGTAATGCAATAAATGTTTGAGTTTCAATTTAAAACACGTGATACAAACAGGGTGTTTAATTTTGTGTGAAAACTTTTTCAATTTATTAGAAGACACACTGCAAACTCAAGGAACGGTGCAAGCAAGGTTAATTATCTACTAAGTTTGTCTTGAGGTAAATTGCGAAGTGTAATTATTGTCTATTTTACACTTTTGGTTGTGGTATGTAGGTACATATCATTTTACCATGATAAAAATAACTAATCTTGGACCAAGAGTTTTATTAGTGAAAAGAAAGGAAAAAAAATACTTAATTCAAAAAAGAGCTTATTGACCAATTACCGACCTAGGTTTCTAGTCGATTGAACAGCAAAATAAATCTTTGGAGCAAAGATAGCTCAATGGAAGTGATGTTATCTAAACTACCTACTAGGTACTTTTAAAGATGTCGGTATATCTATCTCCTTCTAGCAAAACAGATTTCAGCATTATTATGAAGTTTATTGGCCATCTACCTAATTGCTGTCAAATTAGCAGTCTATAATGCTTTATATCTTCCGTATTCTTGGGCAATTTAAATTTAAATTTCACTTTTTGACAACATTTTTGCGGTATTTTCTATTTTGATAAAAATGCTTAATTGAGAAATGCATAGTCTGTAGGATTATTGATAATGTTTTACCTAACATTATATCCAATTAAAATCATTCTGTACCTATGGCGTCGCATTGAAACATGACAAGCAAGTTCTTATGTTAAATAGCAAAATAAAGGAACATAGCTTAATTAGAGTACCTAGTTTTATTTTGAAACTAAGTACTTACTTAGTTAAGTGCAATTCCCTATCACTTTTTAACCTTGAGACTACATACTTCAATAAAAATACGAACTGTATAGTATAGTTATTAAACGGCCAAAAAAGTTTTGTATTTGTAGCATTGAGGTCAGCTAACGAATAGTTAGGTACTTATACCTTATGACCTATAGGGCGTAATAAAAACTATGTGGGTTGCATTTTACTAGCTTGTAGTACTGCAGATATATTATAGCTTAACTCGTCTTGTACCTAATCGTATGTAGGTAGGTAGGTACTGTTAAAAACAGGATCATTAACTAGATTTACAAAACACACTATTCAGGATAGTGATACTTTGTACTATTTATGCTGACACTACCAACGCTTATAAGGAGGAGCACAGTGGATGACCCCTCAATTGAAATGGAAAAATCTTCACAGTCCTATTATACAACTTGGAATCTTGTATATTTTCACAAGAGCGATGTAGAACCTCGCGGCGCCATCTATCCATCAGTGTGTGAACTATTTTGATAGTTTGTAGCTGATGTATCGCTACACTTTCTTATAAATATCAACCTTATTTCAGACGGCGTAGAAAGCAACATAACTTACTCTTGGACAGCGCGAAGAGGCGTAGACAAAGAATATTACATCGAAATAGGACCGGAGAGAATAGCTGTTCGGAATTCCCGGACGCCTACATTCTTCTTGCAACCTCGTAAGTCTGGGTTTTTGGACATGAGCTATAGTCAATAGATGCCTGTTAAAACCTGAATTGATAATAACTAATGCGATACTTAAATGATAGAAATTTCCCGACTAGATGTTTTTAAACGAGTTTTGGTATAGTAGATAAACTATCTACCTACCTAGACTGAAATTTAGATGACCTTAGGCACCATTAATTAAAATAGCTGTCTTCGCCTAGCATTTTTAGGGTTACGTAAGTGCAGTCAAGTGCAGCTGTCTGTATGGTTTCCTCACGATGTTTTCCTTCACCAAAAGCGGTGGGATTCAAGAGCGTTTTTGACCAAGGGGGGGCAAATACCCAGCTTTTGATCTTTTGGCTAGGGGGGGGGGCAAATCAGATAGTTTTGAAGCCTGCCCTCCTATGCCCCCCTCCCTCGGTACGCCCATGGTGGGATTTGACGTCACTACCACAGACAGAGCCATAACTATTTATGAATAATACATGAAATATATTATTTTTCAGATACTCAGGACGCCTATGTTATAGGTGAGACCCTAGAGCTGAAGCCGGCAATTCTAGATCATTTCTCTAATGAGCTAACAGCAGCCTTGATGCACTCTGTGGTCGACAACTTTAGATTATTCTCCAGTAAAGTGCCAGTTAGACATTATTATGAATATTATAAATGAATTATTGTCCTGTAGATTTTAGTAAGTATCTAATTAAATTTAACTTGTAAAATAAGGTATTAATTTTAAGAAATAAACAAAATTCATTCTGAATATTGGTGTTATTTTTATATATCTGCTTGTTTATTTTATCCAATAAATATAATGTAAAGAGCATGTAATGCGGCTCAATTGGCAATTAAAACCAAAGAAATTAAATTATTTTGGCTTAAACTCATGAAAATCAAAAGTATAGACAGTATTTGACTTCTGAATAATTTTATTGAAAAACAACTTTTTGAGATACAAATGGATCAAAAGTAAATTAATTAAAACTTTATGTGCTTTCATTTTTGATATCTTTTAAGTTTTTTTTTGTACATTATTTAGTTTTAGTTTCAATTATAATTATTGTATATTGTATAATAGTATTAACTCTAATAAATTACTGTGATTATAATACCTAAAAAAAAAATAACTACTAGAAATAAAGTAGGTAGATAAATATTTCATAGAACACCAGCTTGTCTCACGTAATTAATGCTATCAATTGAAACATGATGTAAGAATTGCCAAGACATTATATTTAATAAGCAGGTATCCAAATCTCCATATAAAAACAGATACAGGTTTCAGATACCATTTGCCTACATGCCATTACTTCATTGAAATAAAGAATACAAATATTGTTCATATTAAAGTTATTCAATTTATTAAAATCCTAGAATTATGACAAAAAATTAAACAGGTACATGGAAATCTTAATTCAAAATGCATCACCCAATGATTCTTCCATAAATTTCTTATAAATGGCCATGAATTTGGCCACAAAAGCTTCTAAATGAAATATAGGTTTGTTACCGAGCCTCATTCTGTGTTCATACCTGGCAGCATGACTGGCTACTTGGCATTTCATGGCCATATCACAATTACCAACCAATTCTTTCAACAATCCAGCAAAAATCATATCTGGAGGTACACCATGTATTATTAACTCATATAGTTTCTGTCTTACATCACTGAGCTTTTTCGGAGATTGTTCAGAAAGTATCATTGAAGCGGTCTCTCTAATAAACACCTGCCAATCGGGCTCTGAAACCTTCTGATCTGGCGTGAATGGGTATTGTTGTACTTTACATGCCTCACACATGAGCAAGGCTCTACGTAGATTACGGTCAGAACTTTTTGCAATACGAAGAGCTAATTCAGATGGAAGATTCAAGCATTCTTTCTTACAGACTAAATGTAGTACTGATGCTATTTCAGTCTCAGTTGGAGATGGTACTCGGACGGTCAAGCAACGAGACCTGATGGCTGGAATGACTCGAGATATGGAATTGGCAATGAGGATTAACCGACAAGTAGAAACATACTTTTCCATGGTTCGACGCAAGGCGTGCTGCGCATCCTTTGTTAAGTCGTCTACTTCGTTCAGAATAACTACTTTGAATTCCCGTTGCCCTGATGAGTCGATCTGATGCGTCTGCGCAACATTTTTAACCAAATCCATGATGACAACGCGATCGTAAATGCCTACATCAGTAGGGTTAACCTCAATGTGATAATTACTACTGACAGTCATAATTTCAATCTTTTTATTGGAAGGAGTCGTGAAATTCATAGTTTCTTGCCTCAAGCGTTCGACGCCGGAACCGTATAATTCTCTCAATAAACACATTATGCGAGTTTTCTTACCGGCACCCGAAGGACCGTACACCAACAGATGAGGGAAATCGCTTTGTTGTACAAGGTTTTTCAAACGCACTGCCTGGTCTTTGTGAAAGTCCAATTTCATCAAATCTCTTGGTCTATGTTTGTCCACCCAAAGACTCATATTTATCGCTTGAAATATCAAATAGTTTTAATTTTATGCACTTTTAGCGCGCGATTAAATCTTTTGTTTATCTTTTTGTTTGACATTGACATGACAATGAATGAAATGACTTTGAAGTTTGAGTCAGTGCTGCCAAATGTTAATTGATAATAATAATACATTTAAGGTGGAGGCTTCGGTTGGAGTGCGAAATTCAAGAATGGTAGTATATTTACTGATTAATAAAAAAAGAAATCATTAATATCTAAAACAAAACAAAAAATATTCGATCCACCACATACTTATCAATTAACATTTGGCAGCACTGAAAGTAAAATAGTCATAGTCATCTATAGTACGGTGTCGCTACACTAGTGACAAAATTAATTGACAATGACAGAAATGAATGACAGACTGACCGACTGACATTGAGTGACAGGTTATGTTATAGGTATCGCGAATAATCGCTCGCATCTTCGTAATTTTCAGTTTCAACAGAGGTTTCAACTTTCAGAATAAATCAATTCTCCTGAAATAAAAATCACGTAAAACTTTATTGAGTGCATAATAGTACTAATTTTCGTCTGTCACATAGCAAACGATGCTGCAAAAATGACGTTAATGTTGCTTATTATTTTTCAAATCTGTTTTGTTTCCTTGAACAACGTTCGTGGTGAAGAATTCAATCTATTTGGGGATGCTGGCCAAGCATATGCTATTGAAATTAATTTGGGACATCCTCATCAAAAGGTAAACACTACTTGAAAGACATTCTTTGAAATATGAACTAAACTATGTTTACTGTAGACCAATCGATTATACTGTGGACTTATTCATAGTTTTAGATTTTGTATATTATAAAGTAATAATACTTTAATACTTATTGGTGGAAAGGGGTGTTGGGCCACATCTTACCTATATAAATAATCAGTACCAATATTTTCTCAGACCTGATGTAATCAATCATCTTTAATGTTCAATACTGATTTTTAATTAAATAATTCACCAAAATAAAGCAACTAACTAAACGTAGTACCCGTCGCGCTAGTTTTGCCCAAAGTAAGAACAAACTATGGGGAAAAAATGATTACTTTTGAAGGAGCACAACTTTATAATAAAATACCGGCCCAAATTAAAAATGTCAACTCATTCAACGTATTTTAATCCAAACTAGCTCAATATCTCACAACCAATCATTCACTCTCTGACAAATAAGTGTGTTGGATGGGTTATTAATTATGAAATGACGAATGTAAACTACCTACTTTTATTTATTTTACTTTTTTATTTATATTTTCAGCTTAATGTTATAGTTGATACTGGGAGCACGACACTTGCTATTGCTTCATATGCAAGGCAAGACAGCAATAAATATTTTCATTCAGACAACTCTAGCAGTATTTATGACAGCGGGAAAGTGGTAAGAGACTTCAATATAGTTTTTTTTTATGTATAACATATTCCATTGATTCACAGGTAGTATGCCCTTCCCGTAAACAACATATGAAAAAAAAACATTAATGGAACTGCTATTCAACAAGCTAAACAACTGATCAGGATATTTAATTTTCTTTAATAAATTAATAAACTTTATTAATAGATTTAAAATAAAAAAAAGGTTTATAATACAAAATACCTGCCACAGATATACAAGTAACTAACATGGTATTTTAACAAAAGATTTTTCTTTATTCTAAGATACATACACTAGCAATATGCATAGTTTAAATAATACCCAAATATTATCCTTAATACTCTGAAATAATGATTGCTTTATTGAGTTACTTTTAGGTTTGCAAAACTGAAAAATCCATATTTCTTTGAATATATTATAGTATTGTAATTTTTCAAAATTATTTCCAGGTGCAAGCTAAATACTCGCAGGGCATGTGGGTTGGACGTCTAGTGTCAGACTTCATTCAGTTCTCATCATTACCTACGGTTCCTGAAGTACGTACAGATATAGCTCTCATCACTAAAAGTCATAAGTTCTTCATGAATGGATCTGGTTGGCAGGTAAATCCCTACTAATATTTTAAAGCAGAAGTATGTTTGTCTTTCTTTTACGCAACATGGAGAAACATGATTTGTAGTTGTACATTTTTAATGGCTATAAATATACTTGTAGATTTAAATAAAAAATATAACATGTATACCAGGGGTTCCCAACAGTGCGTCGCGACGCGCCGGGGCGCATCGTGGGACAGTCCCAGAGGCGTCACAAACCGATATACTTACGTCATGTTTTAAAGCTACACGCGAGTATCTCCTTTTACAAGGGAGCCGCAAAAAAATACAATGTGTAAAGGCAGTCCCAGTACAAAAAAGATTGGGAACCCCTGAATGTGAATACAACATAGTGTGTCCTGTCCTGCAAACTGACCATAGGTATTAGGAGCCGGGGCACCATCTAATATTTAAGAGGATGCTCTCCACGAATGTCTCCATCCCTTACTAAACTGATGGGGACAAGCGAGATTGCCGAGGCCCACTTTTAGTAAAAAATATGATTTTATGTACATAATAAAAAAAATCTAAGCCTTTTTTTAAGGTAAGTCTAAGGTAGTTTTAAAAAGGGGCATATTCACAATTTTTTTCTGACATACATTACTAATGAAATATAAAAAAAAAAATCCTCTTCATATTATTATATTCTTTAGTTAAACACATTTTTTTTTACAAATCTCTTGCAACATTGAATGCAGAGAAAAACTGAATCTAGAATCATAATTTCTCATACATCGTCAGCTTAAAGGAAACCGTGGGGCAAAACCTAGTTAACATATGCAAATCATGTGGTATACAATGTGTAGAACAACTTTTTATAGGTGTGTAGATGGAAGATAATGAAATGAGGTCATGTATTTACAAATATATGTATTTTAGTTTACCTGTTGATCTTTTGCCAGGCAGGTCATTAGTCTGTCTATAGATTGTATTCTACTAATATTATGTGATAAATGTTTGTGAGGATGTATGTTTTTTACTCTTTCACATAAAATCTACTGAATATTTGGATGAAACTTGGTGCTTAGGTCATACCCTGGAATAACATATAGGCTACATTTTAATATGGGAACGTGGGTGAAACCGCAGGCTGGAAGCTAGTATAATTTACTGAAAGTTACTCTTGAATCGTCTCGGGCTGATTTGATGATGATGATGACTCTTGAATATTAAAAATGATTAAAGAAACAGGAGAGTTGGGAAGGCGGAAGGGTCGAAAATGCGCTGGATGTTTCCAGAATCTTTAGGTAACCTACTAGACACAAAGTGGGTTGCTTGCTTGATTGATGACTTTGCCCTACATAATAATATTAATAAGCCATTTATTCTGTAGGATTTACATGTTTTGATTACAATGATAACGGTATAATCAAAATCAAAAATCAATTTAGGCCCTGGTAAGGCACTTATGAACGTCGATAGTTACAAACATTACAAGACTCTACCACCGGTTCGGAATACACTTGAACTGAGAAGAATCCGGCAAGAAACTCAGTCATAATATGTTCATGTTCAACTATAGACTCTTGTAGTTCAGTGTGTCTCTTGCCATAGGCCTTCTCTATGATTTTCCACTGCGTTCTGACATATACCCTTCTCCAGGCATGTTCAGCTGTGTGTTTAAGGTCGTTTTCCCACCTTATTTGTTCCCCTACATATCCTTATATGAAAATAACGGAACTGCTTGCATAGTTACCTACCACATGCCCACCACCAAACTTTGATTTCCTTCACCAAAAACTCAAGTTCCAACGACCTTCGACGACATATCACGTCATTAACAAGAGACCAAATACTTCAAGGCTTCGTGTTATTCCCACCGTCGGCCACATAATTTTTAGTTTAGAAGCACTTCTTCTATTCCAGGGTTTGCTGGGCCTTGCATACCTGCCTGTGGGAGCGTGGGGCGACCACGTAGTCGTGGAGTCATGGTTGGACTCACTAGACCGTACAATCAACAAACCAATGTCTTTCCAGCTCAAACTATGTGGACCACTAGGTACTACCAACGCTACACATTATGGACGATTTCAGATGCTTGGTAAGTAGATGTCTAGTAGCTTAAGATTTTTGCATAGAGGTTCGACAAGAAAAACAGAGCTAATCCTTTTTTTTACTATGTATAGGCCAGGATTACCATCTCACCCTGGTCAGTGATGATGTGGCCGCAGATGGTAAGCACACAAAGCCTAGAAGGGAGCTGGCTCTCAAGTACAGCTGTCGGTACACATTGGCTGATGCTTGACGATAGATTTTTAACTTTAGGGTTGGTACTACAAAGTAGACTACCGTTCTATGATGTTTTCCTTCACCGAAAGCTCAAGCTCATTGTAGGATTCGAAACCTACGCCACGGCATTCAACGTCAATACCACTGAGCTACCACTGTTTCCCGCGGTTTCATCCGAGTTCCTGGGTTAAAAGTAGCCTGTATATTGTATATGATATTTTTAAAATTTTTAACAACATTAAGTACTTGGCGCCTAGCGGTAGATATTCAAATATTTTAAATTATTCATTACAGAAAATCAAAAAGAGAATGACAATAAAAATAAAACATTTCGAACGCCAATACTACGCCAACGTTGGTACGAAGTTGGTGTGATATCAATCAGGGTTATCACAAATACATCACAACCAGGTATAGAAGTTACTGATGACAAGTATCAAGATGTGAATGTCGACATGTGTCAGAAACTAAATGAAGAAAAGAGTATAGTTGACAGCGGAACTACTAATATAAGGCTGCCTGATTCGTTGTTTAGACAGGTGAGTTTTCACCAGCAATAAAAAATAAAACCGGACAAGTGCGAGTCTGACTCGCGCACCGAGGGTTCCGTACATACTTAACTTTTCAATTGAGTGTAACTAAAAATGTATGCTTTTCGCAATTTTTCCTTTATCTTTGCTAAAAGACGATGCTTCGTACCATATTTCAAGATTCTGAGTTCACGGGAAGTACCCTGTAGGTTTTGATTCCCTTGCGAGTGTCAAAAATTTGCAGCTTAAACGGCTGTATCTTTTGATTGCGTTCGCTTAGAAGTTTGATTTTTTCACAGCTCCAAGGGACAGTAGACTTGAGTATTTCATATGAATTTCAGCTTGATACCTCCTCTCGTTCCTGAGAAAAAGGATCTTGACAGACAGATAGACGGACAACAAAGTGATCCTATAAGGGTTCCGTTTTTTTCCTTTTGCGGTACGGAACCCTAAAAATTACCTTGTTGAGTTTCTTGCCAGTTCATCAATGTTGGTTTTGGTTGATTTCCAAAGCAGTTATTTGCTTTTGACCTTCACAAATGTCTGCCTAAGCCCAAACATTATCTTATATTATAAGAAAGATTTAAAACTGTCATACATCTGTCATATTAGTTTATACAGGGCGTTGTTTTGGTTAGCACCGAGCGACTCAGAAGTGATTAATACACATGGTAGTGACAAAAAAACAACTTTTTTTTTTTCATGTCAAAATCTTACAAAAAGCAAAATGTAGTACTAATAGTGAACCACCCTAGTGTTGGGCGTTGTGAACTAAAACAGCAACCTGCATATGTTATTGTAATTTACGGGAAAATAGTGGAATTACCTCTGGTATTACGCGACGGTAACCACTTGCCATCAGGTGAACCGCATGCCTACTTGTCAACGTTCTGACTTTATAATAAAATAATAATGTTATAATGTCCAATAAAGTCCCCTACCAATTATAATATGAATATTATTTTCATTGCAGGTGGTAGATGAACTGAAAAATGCAGCACGATCTTCAAATATGTTAATCCTAGATGAATTCTGGTACAGAGGAGAGGTAAATAAATAAATATCCTGGGACATTTTTCACACACGGTTATCTGATCCCAAACTAAGCAGAGCTTGTATTATGGAAATCAGATAACTGATATACTACATATACTACTTTTTTTTTTAAATACATACTTATGTAGATAATTACACCCAGACACATGACAAACAGACATGTTCATGCATACAAATGTTTGTCCTGGATGGGAATCGAACCCATGACCAGCGGCGTGAGAGGTACGTAATATTTTTAGAAATATCTTCCCTGTGTTAAATTTTAATAAAATCAAGCATGTACCTAGAGATAAACTACGATAACATGGCGCGCCCCTCCAAATTACTGTTTCAATGTGTGTAGTCACATCCTTACGAAAGAGTTTGTATGTAGGTGTAAGTATCGTCCTAGCAGGCCGTCTTCAGTATCTCACAAGTAGTTTCCGTTAAGCTTTTATTATTTTTAAATGTTATTTAAATTTCAACCTTGACAGGAAAATATAAGAATTATGATAATAACGTTTTTAAAGTCAATAAGGACAAGATTCGCTTGCAAAAGAGTTGCTTCTCACGACTTTCCTAGATTTTCCTTTTTTTTATTTGTCAGCGACGTCAGACTGGTTATTATCAGATTTGTTAGTCAACTAATCATAACTTTCGACAAGCCAGTTGGCGCAGTTGGTTAAGACACCACCTATCACGCCGCTGGTCACGGGTTCGATTACCATCCAGGACAAACATTTGTGTGCATGAACATGTCTGTTTGTCCTGTGTCTGGGTGTAATTATCTATATAAGTATGTATTTACAAAAAGAAAGTAGTATATGTAGTATATCAGTTATCTGGTTGTCCATAGTACAAGCTTTGCTTAGTTTGGGATCAGTTAACCGTGTGTAAAAAAAAAAAAAAAAAACTAGCCGACCGCGCAACACAACGCACGTGTAATTCTCAAAGAGTAAATCAATGCAGCGACATACTAATAATGCGCGATTAATAACGCTGCTAGTCTAGCAACAAATCCCGGGATTTATTTTTGTTTGACGGCCGTATCAGTATGCACACATGCGTTGGGAGTCTGTAAATACTTTCAATCGTTTTGAACTTTGGAGGGGCGCGCCATGTTATCGTAGTTACTTTTCAATCAGTGGGGTTTTAATTTTGTTGGATGCCTACGAAATTATTTTTTACCGTACGTACAATCCTGTATTAGACAATTTTGTGGAATACAAAAACTGCACAATAAAATGTTTCAGGCGGCCTGTTGGCCTGAACCTCAGGAGTGGTCTCTGCCTTGGATAGCAGTCGATCTACTCAGCGCTGATGCTGATAATCAGTATTTCACCTTAGAAATACCTCCACAGGTAATATTTTTTTACTATGTATAGGCCTGCGCTTGACCACAATCTCACCGAATCAGGCGAGAAAAACGGAGCTTATGCATTTTTTTTACTATGTATAGGCCTGTGTTTGACCATGACCACTATCTCACGTGGTCAGTGGAGTTGTGGACGATGGTGATAAGCACACGAAGCCTAGAATGGAACTGGCTCAAGAGCAGCTGTTGGAAACATACGACCTTTTACCACAGTGTAACTATATTCTCCCTACAGTGTGGCATCAAAATGGAAAATAAAATATACGTGTAATGTAAAAGTACATACCTAATATACGTTAATTTGTATTACATAGTATTATTATCATTATTTACTGTAGGTATATCATAGGTACACTCCGTGCAAAGTTGTTTTTTTTGACGAAGTATCGTAAAACACGCTCGTGTCGTCCATCAAACTAAGCGAGTTTGCTGGCAGCGGTCCGCGCCGCAAGTACTATCGACAAAGTTGAAGCATGATCACCTTAAGGGTGTATTTTGTGTGCTGTAATATAACCAGACAATGCACTTGTCATAAAATAGTAGATTGTCATTGTCAGTAAATAATCTAGACAAAAGATTTTACAAGAGACCGTTTTATTGTCAACAATGGACAGGGCGAACTATGATTACTGGCTGCAAGCGAAAAGGTCTCAAAACTGATCATGCTTCAACTTTGTTGATGGTACATTCGTTGCCGAACTGTAGGGGAATAGTTAATGTGCATATTACTGAGCTGCAATTTGCTAAAAACGTGCGGGCTTTTCCGCGGGCTTTTTGGAGCGACCACTTTAATGGTGATCGATTATTTCAGAACTACATGCGAGTAGTGTCAGCTCATAACTGAAGCTGGCAATTCTAGATCATTTCTCTAATGAGCTAACAGCAGCCTTGATGCACTCTGTGGTCGACAACTTTAGATTATTCTCCAGTAAAGTGCCAGTTAGACATTATTATGAATATTATAAATGAATTATTGTCCTGTAGATTTTAGTAAGTATCTAATTAAATTTAACTTGTATAAGGTATTAATTTTAAGAAATAAACAAAATTCATTCTGAATATTGGTGTTATTTTTATATATCTGCCCGTTTATTTTATCCAATAAATATAATGTAAAGAGTATGTAATGCGGCACAATTGGCAATTAAAACCAAAGAAATTAAATTATTTTGGCTTAAACTCATGAAAATCAAAAGTATAGACAGTATTTGACTTCTGAATAATTTTATTGAAAAACAACTTTTTGAGATACAAATGGATCAAAAGTAAATTAATTAAAACTTTATGTGCTTTTATTTTTGATATCTTTTAAGTTTTTTTTTTTACATTATTTAGTTTTAGTTTCGATTATAATTATTGTATATTGTATAATAGTATTAGCTCTAATAAATTACTGTAATTATAATACCTAAAAAAAAAAATACCTACTAGAAATAAAGTAGGTAGATAAATATTTCATAGAACAGCAGCTTGTCTCACGTAATTAATGCTATCAATTGAAACATGATGTAAGAATTGCCAAGACATTATATTTAATAAGCAGGTATCCAAATCTCCATATAAAAACAGATACAGGTTTCAGATACCATTTGCCTACATGCCATTACTTCATTGAAATAAAGAATACAAATATTGTTCATATAAAAGTTATTCAATTTATTAAAATCCTAGAATTATGACAAAAAATTAAACAGGTACATGGAAATCTTAATTCAAAATGCATCACCCAATGATTCTTCCATAAATTTTTTATAAATGGCCATGAATTTGGCCACAAAAGCTTCTAGATGAAATATAGGTTTGTTACCGAGCCTCATTCTGTGTTCATACCTGGCAGCATGACTGGCTACTTGGCATTTCATTGCCATATCACAATTACCAACCAATTCTTTCAACAATCCAGCAAAAATCATATCTGGAGGTACACCATGTATTATTAACTCATATAGTTTCTGTCTTACATCACTGAGCTTTTTCGGAGACTGTTCAGAAAGTATCATTGAAGCGGTCTCTCTAATAAACACCTGCCAATCGGGCTCTGAAACCTTCTGATCTGGCGTGAATGGGTATTGTTGTACTTTACATGCCTCACACATGAGCAAGGCTCTACGTAGATTACGATCAGAACTTTTTGCAATACGAAGAGCTAATTCAGATGGAAGATTCAAGCATTCTTTCTTACAGACTAAATGTAGTACTGATGCTATTTCAGTCTCAGTTGGAGATGGTACTCGGACGGTCAAGCAACGAGACCTGATGGCTGGAATGACTCGAGATATGGAATTGGCAATGAGGATTAACCGACAAGTAGAAACATACTTTTCCATGGTTCGACGCAAGGCGTGCTGCGCATCCTTTGTTAAGTCGTCTACTTCGTTCAGAATAACTACTTTGAATTCCCGTTGCCCTGATGAGTCGATCTGATGCGTCTGCGCAACATTTTTAACCAAATCCATGATGACAACGCGATCGTAAATGCCTACATCAGTAGGGTTAACCTCAATGTGATAATTACTACTGACAGTCATAATTTCAATCTTTTTATTGGAAGGAGTCGTGAAATTCATAGTTTCTTGCCTCAAGCGTTCGACGCCGGAACCGTATAATTCTCTCAATAAACACATTATGCGAGTTTTCTTACCGGCACCCGAAGGACCGTACACCAACAGATGAGGGAAATCGCTTTGTTGTACAAGGTTTTTCAAACGCACTGCCTGGTCTTTGTGAAAGTCCAATTTCATCAAATCTCTTGGTCTATGTTTGTCCACCCAAAGACTCATATTTATCGCTTGAAATATCAAATAGTTTTAATTTTATGCACTTTTAGCGCGCGATTAAATCTTTTGTTTATCTTTTTGTTTGACATTGACATGACAATGAATGAAATGACTTTGAAGTTTGAGTCAGTGCTGCCAAATGTTAATTGATAATAATAATACATTTAAGGTGGAGGCTTCGGTTGGAGTGCGAAATTCAAGAATGGTAGTATATTTACTGATTAATAAAAAAAGAAATCATTAATATCTAAAACAAAACAAAAAATATTCGATCCACCACATACTTATCAATTAACATTTGGCAGCACTGAAAGTAAAATAGTCATAGTCATCTATAGTACGGTGTCGCTACACTAGTGACAAAATTAATTGACAATGACAGAAATGAATGACAGACTGACCGACTGACATTGAGTGACAGGTTATGTTATAGGTATCGCGAATAATCGCACGCATCTTCGTAATTTTCAGTTTCAACAGAGGTTTCAACTTTCAGAATAAATCAATTCTCCTGAAATAAAAATCACGTAAAACTTTATTGAGTGCATAATAGTACTAATTTTCGTCTGTCACATAGCAAACGATGCTGCAAAAATGACGTTAATGTTGCTTATTATTTTTCAAATCTGTTTTGTTTCCTTGAACAACGTTCGTGGTGAAGAATTCAATCTATTTGGGGATGCTGGCCAAGCATATGCTATTGAAATTAATTTGGGACATCCTCATCAAAAGGTAAACACTACTTGAAAGACATTCTTTGAAATATGAACTAAACTATGTTTACTGTAGACCAATCGATTATACTGTAGACTTATTCATAGTTTTAGATTTTGTATATTATAAAGTAATAATACTTTAATACTTATTGAGGGAAAGGGGTGTTGGGCCACCTACCTATATAAATAATCAGTACTAATATTTTCTCAGAGCTGATGTAATCAATCATCTTTAATGTTCAATACTGATTTTTAATTAAATAATTCACCAAAATAAAGCACTAACTAAACGTAGTACCCGTCGCGCTAGTTTTGCCCAAAGTAAGAACAAACTATGGGGAAAAAATGATTACTTTTGAAGGAGCACAACTTTATAATAAAATACCGGCCCAAATTAAAAATGTCAACTCATTCAACATATTTTAATCCAAACTAGCTCAACATCTCACAACCAATCATTCACTCTCTGACAAATAAGTGTGTTGGATGGGTTATTAATTATGAAATGACGAATGTAAACTACCTACTTTTATTTATTTTACTTTTTTATTTATATTTTCAGCTTAATGTTATAGTTGATACTGGGAGCACGACACTTGCTATTGCTTCATATGCAAGACAAGACAGCAATAAATATTTTCATTCAGACAACTCTAGCAGTATTTATGACAGCGGGAAAGTGGTAAGAGACTTCAATATAGTTTTTTTTTATGTATAACATATTCCATTGATTCACAGGTAGTATGCCCTTCCCGTAAACAACATATGAAAAAAAAACATTAATGGAACTGCTATTCAACAAGCTAAACAACTGATCAGGATATTTAATTTTCTTTAATAAATTAATAAACTTTATTAATAGATTTAAAATAAAAAAAAGGTTTATAATACAAAATACCTGCCACAGATATACAAGTAACTAACATGGTATTTTAACAAAAGATTTTTCTTTATTCTAAGATACATACACTAGCAATATGCATAGTTTAATTAATACCCAAATTTAAAAGCAAAAAACCTTTTTTAAAAAAGTTTTTATTTATATGCTCTAAAAAGAAGTAAATAAAATTTTCCTTTAAAATTTTAACTATCAACTTATAACCTCATTATACACCATCATAAAGGACCACTCTGAAATAATGATTGCTTTATTTATAGAAAAATCCATATTTCTTTGAATAGAAAAGTTTTTGATAGTAATATTTAACATATTATAGTGTTGTAATTTTTCAAAATTATTTCCAGGTGCAAGCTAAATACTCGCAGGGCATGTGGGTTGGACGTCTAGTGTCAGACTTCATTCAGTTCTCATCACTACCTACAGTTCCTGAAGTACGTACAGACATAGCTCTCATCACTAAAAGTCATAAGTTCTTCATGAATGGATCTGGTTGGCAGGTAAATCCCTAATAATATTTTAAAGTATGTTTGTCTTTCTTTTACGCAACATGGAGAAACATGATTTGTAGTTGTACATTTTTAATGGCTATAAATATACTTGTAGATTTAAAAAAAAATGTAACATGTATACCAGGGGTTCCCAACAGTGCGTCGCGACGCGTCGGCGCATCGTGGGACAGTCCCAGAGGCGTCACCAACCGATATACTTACGTCATGTTTTAAAGCTACACGCGAGTATCTCCTTTTACAAGGGAGCCGCAAAAAAATACAATGTGTAAAGGCAGTCCCAGTACAAAAAATATTGGGAACCCCTGATCTATACAATGTGAATACAACATAGTGTGTCCTGTCCTGCAAACTGACCATAGGTATTAGGAGCCAGGGCACCATCTAATATTTAAGAGGATGCTCTCCACAAATATCTCCATCCCTTACACTGATGGGGCCAAGCGAGATCGCTGAGGCCCACTTTTAGTAAAAAATATGATTTTATGTACATAATTAAAAAAAAATCTAAGCCTTTTTTAAGGTAAGAAAACTATTCCCTTTCTATTAGATCTCAGAATATATGTTAATATTTTCAAGTTATTTGGATGGAACAAAGTATCTAGTTTTAAAAAGGGGCATATTCACCATTTTTTTCTGACATACATTACTAATGAAATATAATAAAAAAAAACCCCTTCATATTATATTCTTTAGTTAAACACATTTTTTTTACAAATCTCTTGCAACAATGAATGCAGAGAAAAACTGAATCAAAAATCATAATTTCTCGTACATCGTCAGCTTAAAGGACATAGTCTACTCTACATTCCGGGATTGCAGGTGAAACCGTGGGGCAAAAGCTAGTTAACATGCAAATCATGTGGTATACAATGTGTAGAACAACTTTTTATAGGTGTGTAGATGGAAGATAATGAAATGAGGTCATGTATTTACAAATATATGTATTTTAGTTTACCTGTTGATCTTTTGCCAGGCAGGTCATTAGTCTGTCTATAGATTGTATTCTACTAATATATGTGATAAATGTTTGTGAGGATGTATGTTTTTTACTCTTTCACATAAAAACTACTGAATATTTGGATGAAACTTGGTGCTTAGGTCATACCCTGGAATAACATATAGGCTACATTTTAATATGGGAACGTGGGTGAAACCGCAGGCTGGAAGCTAGTATAATTTACTGAAAGTTACTCTTGAATCGTCTCGGGCTGATTTGATGATGATGATGACTCTTGAATATTAAAAATGATTAAAGAAACAGGAGAGTTGGGAAGGCGGAAGGGTCGAAAATGCGCTGGATGTTTCCAGAATCTTTAGGTAACCTACTAGACACAAAGTGGGTTGCTTGCTTGATTGATGACTTTGCCCTACATAATAATTTTAATAAGCCATTTATTCTGTAGGATTTACATGTTTTGATTACAATGATAACGGTATAATCAAAATCAAAAATCAATTTAGGCCCTGGTAAGGCACTTATGAACGTCGATAGTTACAAACATTACAAGACTCTACCACCGGTTCGGAATACACTTGAACTGAGAAGAATCCGGCAAGAAACTCAGTCATAATATGTTCATGTTCAACTATAGACTCTTGTAGTTCAGTGTGTCTCTTGCCATAGGCCTTCTCTATGATTTTCCACTGCGTTCTGACATATACCCTTCTCCAGGCATGTTCAGCTGTGTGTTTAAGGTCGTTTTCCCACCTTATTTGTTCCCCTACATATCCTTATATGAAAATAACGGAACTGCTTGCATAGTTACCTACCACATGCCCACCACCAAACTTTGATTTCCTTCACCAAAAACTCAAGTTCCAACGACCTTCGACGACATATCACGTCATTAACAAGAGACCAAATACTTCAAGGCTTCGTGTTATTCCCACCGTCGGCCACATAATTTTTAGTTTAGAAGCACTTCTTCTATTCCAGGGTTTGCTGGGCCTTGCATACCTGCCTGTGGGAGCGTGGGGCGACCACGTAGTCGTGGAGTCATGGTTGGACTCACTAGACCGTACAATCAACAAACCAATGTCTTTCCAGCTCAAACTATGTGGACCACTAGGTACTACCAATGCTACACATTATGGACGATTTCAGATGCTTGGTAAGTAGATGTCTAGTAGCTTAAGATTTTTGCATAGAGGTTCGACAAGAAAAACAGAGCTAATCCTTTTTTTACTATGTATAGGCATATGTTTGACCAGGATTACCATCTCACCGTGGTCAGTGATGATGTGGCCGCAGATGGTAAGCACACAAAGCCTAGAAGGGAGCTGGCTCTCAAGTACAGCTGTCGGTACACACTGGCTGATGCTTGACGATAGATTTTTAACTTAGGGTTGGTAGATAGGTTGGTACTACAAAGTAGACTACCGTTCTATGATGTTTTCAAGCTCAAGCTCATTGTAGAATTCGAAACCTACGCCACGGCATTCAACGTCAATACCACTGAGCTACCACTGTTTCCCGCGGTTTCATCCGAGTTCCTGGGTTAAAAGTAGCCTGTATATTGTATATGATATTTTTAAAATTTTTAACAACATTAAGTACTTGGCGCCTAGCGGTAGATATTCAAATATTTTAAATTATTCATTACAGAAAATCAAAAAGAGAATGACAATAAAAATAAAACATTTCGAACGCCAATACTACGCCAACGTTGGTACGAAGTTGGTGTGATATCAATCAGGGTTATCACAAATACATCACAACCAGGTATAGAAGTTACTGATGACATGTATCAAGATGTGAATGTCGACATGTGTCAGAAACTAAATGAAGAAAAGAGTATAGTTGACAGCGGAACTACTAATATAAGGCTGCCTGATTCGTTGTTTAGACAGGTGAGTTTTCACCAGCAATAAAAAATAAAACCGGACAAGTGCGAGTCTGACTCGCGCACCGAGGGTTCCGTACATACTTAACTTTGCAATTGAGTGTAACTAAAAATGTATGCTTTTCGCAATTTTTCCTTTATCTTTGCTAAAAGACGATACTTCGTACCAAATTTCAAGATTCTGAGTTCACGGGAAGTACCCTGTAGGTTTTGATTCCCTTGCGAGTGTCAAAAATTTGCAGCATAAACGGCTGTATCTTTTGATTGCGTTCGCTTAGAAGTTTGATTTTTTCACAGCTCCAAGCGACAGTAGACCTAAGTATTTGATATGAATTTCAGCTTGATACCTCCACTCGTTCCTGAGAAAAAGGAACTTGACAGACAGATAGACGGACAAAAAAGTGATCCTATAAGGGTTCCTTTTTTTTCCTTTTGCGGTACGGAACCCTAAAAATAACCTTGTTGAGTTTCTTGCCAGTTCATCAATGTTGGTTTTGGTTGATTTCCAAAGCAGTTATTTGCTTTTGACCTTCACAAATGTCTACCTAAGCCAAACATTATCTATTGAAGAAGGATTGTAAATATTTAAAACTGTCATACATCTATCATATTAGTCTATACAGGGCGTTGTTTTGGTTAGCACCGAGCGACTCAGAAGTGATTAATACACATGATAGTGTGTGGTAGAAAAAAAACGTTTTTTTTTTCATGTCAAAATCTTACAAAAAGCAAAATGTAGTGAACCACCCTAGTGTTGGGCGTTGTGAACTAAAACAGCAACCTGCATATGTTATTGTAATGTACGGGAAAATAGTGGAATTACCTCTGGTATTACGCGACGGTAACCACTTGCCATCAGGTGCATGCCTACTTGTCAACGTTCTGACATTATAAAAAAATAATTATGTTGTAATGTCCAATAAAGTCCCCTACCAATTATAATATGAATATTATTTTCATTGCAGGTGGTAGATGAACTGAAAAATGCAGCACGGTCTTCGAATATGTTAATCCTAGATGAATTCTGGTACAGAGGAGAGGTAAATAAATAAATATCCTGGGACATTCTTCACACACGGTTATCTGATCCCAAACTAATCAGAGCTTGTACTATGGAAACCAGATAACTGATATACTACATATACTACTTTTTTTTTGTAAATACATACTTATATAGATAATTACACCCAGACACATGACAAACAGACATGTTCATGCACACAAATGTTTGTCCTGGATGGGAATCGAACCCGAACCCGAACCTGAATTCTCAAAGAGTAAGTCAATGCAGCGACATACTAATAAGGAGCGATTAATAACGCTGCTAGTCTAGCAACAAATCCTGGGATTTATTTTTGTTTGACGGCCGTATCAGTATGCACACATGCGTTGGGAGTCTGTAAATACTTTCAATCGTTTTGAACTTTGGAGGGGCGCGCCATGTTATCGCAGTTACTTTTCAATCAGTGGGGTTATAATATAGCTTTTTTTTTGGATGCCTACGATATTATTTTTTACTATGTACGTACTTTTTTTTTTTTTGGATGTATTAGACTGTATTAGACAATTTTGTGGAATACAAAAACTGCACAATAAAATGTTTCAGGCGGCCTGTTGGCCTGAACCTCAGGAGTGGTCTCTGCCTTGGATAGCAGTCGATCTACTCAGCGCTGATGCTGATAATCAGTATTTCACCTTAGAAATACCTCCACAGGTAATATTTTTTTACTATGTATAGGCCTGTGCTTGACCACAATCTCACCGAATCAGACGAGAAAAACGGAGCTAATGCATTTTTTTTACTATGTATACGCTTGTATTTGGCCATGACCACTATCTCACGTGGTCAGTGGAGTTGTGGACGATGGTGATAAGCACACGAAGCCTAGAATGGAACTGGCTCAAGAGCAGCTGTCGGATACATACGACCTTTTACCACAGTGTAACTATATTCTCCCTACAGTGTGGCATCAAAATGGAAAATAAAATAAACGTGTAATTTAAAAGTACATACCTAATATACGTTAATTTGTATTACATAGTATTATTATCATTATTTACTGTAGGTATATCATAGGTACACTCCGTGCAAAGTTGTTTTTTTTTTTGACGAAGTATCGTAAAACACGCTCGTGTCGTCCATCAAACTAAGCGAGTTTGCTGGCAGCGGTCCGCGCCGCAAGTACATTCGTTGCCGAACTGTAGGGGAATAGTTAATGTGCATATTACTGAGCTACAATTTGCTAAAAACGTGCGGGCTTTTCCGCGGGCTTTTTGGAGCGACCACTTTAATGGTGATCGATTATTTCAGAACTACATGCGAGTAGTGTCAGCTCATAACAGCACTGGTGTCAGTGGGACCGTATCTGAGTTCTGCTATAAGCTCGGCTTGGAGGCTGGGACTACTGAAACAGTGTTGGGCTACACTGCCATGGAAGGATTGCAAGTATGTTTTTATGACACGTTTGATCGAATAAGAGTTATACCGGTGATTTTATTGCCGTCTCGGAATTTTTGGGGATTGCACTCATAATTATGAAATGTTATTATGGAATCAACCCTGAAATGTTGAATTATTTTACGACCACACTCACAAAATTAATTGAGTCAAAAGTGTTCAAATCAATAAAAATCTTAGACAAATTTTAATTAAAATTAAAAGAAGATATCAAAAAAGCGTGAGTAAGGTCGGCAATGCGCGAGTGGTATCCGGGGCGCGGATTAGTATATGGTCTCTGTCCCGGGTGTCGCTAGCGTCCATAGGCTACGGTAACCGCTTACCATCAGGCGGGCCGTATGCTTGTTGGCAGACTTTATTGTAAAACGAACATCCAGCCTGGCGGAAGACCTTACTCATCCATAAGCCTGAACTGACTTTATTTCCTACATTTCAGGTACTGTTCAACCGATCATCCGGCTGGATCGGATGGCAATCATCAAACTGCGGCTCAAACGCCCGCATAACAGGTCCGTACTCCACAAAAACTTCTCTAAAACATCTATGCGACTTAGTTAAGTCAGTTTCAGATACGGCCGTATCAATAAAAGCCGCGCAATGGACGCTATGTATCATTTCTATCATTGCTGCTGGCGTTTTATTGTATTTATTAGCGCCTTGTATTAAAATGTTGTTGATGAAGCGAACTATGCAGAGTTCGCCGCAGATTTCTTTGTCGCAGGCGGCTTTGGTTGATCAGGAATCCACTTAAGTTTGGTTCTTTGGGCTACGTATCTCCATAGATCGGTTTGGGGAGGAGAGCAAATTTTCATCGCAATTAAAATAGAGCTTTAGATGATTGATATAAGGTTAATTTACATTTCACTTTTTTTGTTATACTGAGATGTTTGAGATTCTTCAAAAGAAGTGAAATGTAAATATAAACCTTATTTTAATCATGTAAAGGTCTATTTTTCCTCTCTAAGCCGGTCTGTGAAGGGAGACCCTAGTTGATGATTTTGAAGGATTTCAGGGTTTTATATACGAAGATTTTTGGTTTATTTAAATTGGTTTTCTATTTTTGGTAGCCCTGTTAATTTTGTTAGTGAGATATTTGGCGTTGAGAATTGTATGTCCCTGGAGATATCGTAGTAAAAAATGTAAGAACAGAATATTTACAAAAAATACTCATTATTTCGCGTTATAAACTGTGAAGATACTATAATATTTTATCTGAGAAAAGAAAAGCTATTCGCTTTCCTTCTCTGTCAATGGTATAACACTGTCTCAGTTAGTTTATGAAGGAAAAACATAATATCGTATGCTCGCTGTGGATGACGCGCTTGATAATTATGCTGTTGACGTCACAAAATATATATTATAATGATTTATAAGACATACTACTGGGATACTTCAAATCTCCCATAAAATTATTTTTAATACCCAATTGAAGTCAAAATTAAACCAACATTGGACAAACATAATCTGTTTCAAATGCTATTAGGATAAAATCTTTCTGGACGCAATTACCAACAGTACATTTTTGTAACTGACTAACTGAATATTCTGTGGGTGCTTTCAACCGATTTTTGTCATCCAACATCTTATTTATTAGGGAAAAGTGTTTGTTTTGTTCTTTTTGGCATCACACGTTGTGTATTTTGCCAGTGTCAAGTTGAACATGGTGTTTTATATTCTTCATGTAGTTTTATTTCTAGTTAAGTAAAGTTGCAGTCATGTTAGTTAATCATTTTCAAGTCATATTCAGTCACGTAGACAGTTTACTAAAACTTGTCACGGACTTTTTGAGACAACTTGAACTATACACGTAATCATTTCATTTCACTTCACTGGTGCACTTGTATTGATCTTTATTGGACAAAAAACCTATTTATATAAAAGTAAAATGAAAACGCAATGTCACTTCGCAAGTTCACGCCATAATCCGATAAGGCACTTACGAACGTTGGAATATACAATTCAATTGATTCTACCACAGAATTATGGCGGTTGTCCATTCCAGAAAGTCGAATCCTAATAGCATAGATAATATATTAGCATAGATATACTTTACAAAATATGTTATTGGGCATTGTGGTTTGTGAGATATTTACTCTCAAAGAGTAGTATTATCTATATTATTTCTATAAGTCTGAATAATAATTGTTAGTTAGGTTTAAAAGTATTGAAAATTCATTATTTTGTATTATAATATAATACACGTATTATGTATCACAATATTGTAGAACTTTGGTATTTATTTTCGGGTGCTTCCATTTTTTAGAAGATGATTTTCTCATACGTTTTTTATTAGTGTCTTTTTAATATTAATCTAAAATGTATGTATTATATTTCCCATAAATAGAAGAGGAATTGTTAGAAATCATGTGAACTAAATATACACCGTATTATCAAAACGCAAGGTATGTATTTAAGTGAATTCTAGTTAAACTAACAGAACCTACCACGGTCAAAAATGACTTAATATTGTCATAAATATTTTTTTAATTTGTATGTTCTACTGATGCTAGATGAGAATATATTAAGGGGACATTACCGTGCGTTTAACATCACTATCGTCCGTGAGGAAACCGCTGGCGGCACCGAGATGTGACAGCAGTATTTTAGAACATATTTATATTTTGTAAATACGTTTAATTTAATAACGTAAGTAACTATGTACTTTACATAAGGATTTTTAGTATAGGAAATTAATTATTTTATCTAAGCCCTTCAAATTCATAGAAAGTTTGTGTTTATCCTGTAAAATACGAATCAAGACAAGCCCTTTTTCATCGGAAATTGCGAGATTTTCAGACCTTGTAATTTAGAAAATCTATGGGTTATCGAAAATCTGACTCACTACATGCCTTGATTTTAGTCACTAAATGATGCTTACAAAATTTCATTGGGTTTTATTTGTTGTTGTCCATATTAGGACAGTACTTCGTTTTGTATGGAGTTATGTAGCGGTAATGTCCTCTTAAACTTAGCGCACATTTATTCTATCGACTAAGCAATAAGAAAAATCGATATTAAATAAAGACAATTCAGTATTTATTGATCTAAAAATCTGTTTTTTTTTAGGAAATATTAAATATTAAGAAAACACACATTGTATTTTTGTACACACACAAAATATGAAAGTATTGTAACAATAGGTATTATAAGGGAAATCAATACTTGTTGATCAATGCGTATTTCTTAATTATAAATAAACTAAAGTATTGACCGTATTATGAGACGTTAATTTAAGTTTAATGATTGCCAAACTGAAGTGGCAGTGGGCGGGGCACATCGCTCGTATAACCGACGGCCGCTGGGGCAGAAGGGTTCTCGAGTGGCGAACCGGAAGACTCAGCGTGGGCAGGCCCCCCACAAGGTGGACCGACGATCTTGTTAGGGTCGCGGGAAACCGCTGGATGCGGGTAGCGCAAGACCGGCCATCGTGGAGATCCTTGGGGGAGGCCTTTGTCCAGCAGTGGACGTCTTTCGGCTGATATGATGATGATGATGAATGATTGATTATATTTAGCCCTTTCCCTGTAGCTATATAGCATATAGCTCCTATAGCTATTCAATAAACAAAGATGGATATTATTATGATGGCGTGATTATATTTTGAAACCTATGTTTGGTGAAACATCCTGGGACTTTAACTTTTTTATTTCAGTGATATTAAATATTATTTGATTGTTGATAGAATCGATTGCATTCGTTTTTAAAACATGTTAAATATGCCCTAAAAAATAGTAAAAAAACGTATTGGATTATCGCAATAAAACTAGTCAAAACTCTACTAGTTTTCATAATATATATTTTTTAATTTGACTATTTTTGTATATACATACGTATTATTTTTATGGGGTTGTGTGTTTCTTTAATCAGTCATTAAATTTTAAATTATGTCTCTGAGCGCTGTATGTGATTTTGAATTTAATTGTAAGTAACGTTAGATATATAGTAGGTAATTACGCTTTACATGTCATTGTATTTAATAATATAAATATGCCATTTACATTAAGTTTGCTTTGCTTGAATGTACCATCGCAAACTTTAATATGGAACCCATTTCCTAGATATTTTCTAACGCATTATTATTGGATATGTCACCGTATCATTGTGAGCGTCGTCAGTTCACAAAATATCTCGCGAAATTGCAAACTGACGATAAACTGTGAACTGCATCATACTGCCCACAGTATAACGTAATAATTTACGATAATTCACAATACATCCACATTATACAGTCAAAATCTGTTCGTTTTATCACTCGTAATTGTGTATCGTCCTAGATTGGCCGGTCTCGAAGTCAAACAAAGTAAATGCAAGGTGGCACTCAAGTATGATGCCAGTTCATAGTTTAACGGTTTGACATGGATAAATTAAAGACTATCGTAAATTAATACGTTATACTGTAAACAGTATTACCATACTGCTGAAGAATGAATTAATTTACAATTTGCGATACATATTATCAACTAACGGCGTTCGCAATGGTACGGTGACAGATATATTTCTACGATGCCGTAGCGACAAACCTTCCGCAATT
This sequence comes from Tethea ocularis, assembly GCA_963555595.1. Lineage (NCBI taxonomy): Eukaryota > Metazoa > Arthropoda > Insecta > Lepidoptera > Drepanidae > Tethea > Tethea ocularis. Next base: position 1,645,895 of record OY741968.1, read on the forward strand.
GTGGCATGCTATAATAATAGCTTTTATGGTACGTTTGCTGTACGATATTCAACCTTAGATGGATCTCAAATTAAAGTTGGCGACTGTATGGTCCGTGCACATGCTGTATGGAAGATTGTATGAGTACTTAACCATGTATTAGTCATTATTTTATTTACATTTAAGTGTAACTGATATAGCGCTTATTTAATTAATGTGTACGATAAAAAAAGTTTTACTTTGAAATTAGATTTTGGGTCGTATATTTTTAAAAGAGATGGTAAAATCACATGTCTTTGGTAACTTGTTTGGTTTATTAAAAAAAGTATTTTCTTCCAAAAAATATCAATAAGGTGGCTTAGGCGCTCAACACACGTAGCAACTCCCAATTGCAGCAACAGGTAACTGGCAACTAATACCCCATTGTTTTTGCGTCGAGGGTTAAAAAACTGGGCAGACGTAGCAATAAATTGCGAGTTTCGGTGATCACAATAGTTTTGGTTTCTGGACTCAGTGATAAAATAAATTTCAAATTGCCGCAACTAACAACTGACAGATATGTTACCAGTGCTGTATCAAGTTGCTGGTTCCACCAACTGGCAACTGCAACTAGACGAGTTTAGCCCCCTCACCGGCCGCGTCCCCCGCAGCACAATGTCATTATTACTCTTAGTATCTTCATGCTGAAGATTATTTAAAATCGTGGTATCGAAAATTTTGCCTTATTGCTTTAGTTAGTAACTGTTAAAGACAACTTACAAAATGTTGACAGTTGCATAAACTAAAGTTGCTAGGTGTGTTGAGCGCCTTACCGTCGTCACTCGCGCGTTGCTAACCGCTAACGTAGATTAGTGGTTTTCTTATATCTATGCTCGCAAATTATACCCACGCAGCTATATTTAAGGGTATATGTAAAATTCAGGGTTATAAAATGGTTTTAAACTATGATTTATTAGAAGCCTACATTGCCAAAATATTGATATTATTTCGTGCTACTAATTTTTAATATTGTTTTTGTTTTCAATGCAACTAATTTTGTATTAAAGTAAGTTTGGATTTAAAATGACCAATTTAGGCAAAAGGGTTGAATGCTAATAATTGTATTAAAATTAAAACTATATATTTACAATACATTATCGATGATACGGAACTGGTTTTATTTATTACTCTAATTATTGTCATTTTCGTTAAATTACATTATGTTATCAAAACAGGATCTACTAATAATGTAGTCTATCTAGATTCAGATTTTAAATATCACGTAATAATAACCTTGGAATATAAAAATACTGTGTTGGTATTCCTCAGATTTGATTTGATCTTAATTTGTTCAAAATTATTAGGTACCTACATTCTGTGATATACCTACTGTGAATAGCAGGTGAAAGATGCTTCTATCAACTATAAAATCATAGTAAACGAGCGTTAGTATAAATCCATATCCCATGTAATCCATGCACATGGGGTCCAGAGTCACTTTACTCTATAAAATAATGTTAAATGTAAATACTAACATAGCTTATAAGTGATTCATAATCATAATAATAGCCGAAAGACGTCCACTGCTGGATAAAGGCCTCCCTCAAGGATCTCCACGATGGCCGGTCTTGCGCTACCCGCACCCAGCGGTTTCTCGCGACCCTTACAAGATCGTCGGTCCAACTTGTGGGAGGCCTGCCCACGCTACGGCTTCCGGTTTGTGGTCGCTACTCGAGAACCCTTCTTCCCCAGCGGCCGTCGGTTCTACGAGCGATGTCCCCCGCCCACTGCCACTTAAGTATGTCGGTTACTTACTTATAAGTGATTACTAACACAATATATGTATATCTGAACTAAATTAAACAATGGAAACTAAGAAAGAATATGTATTAACTAGGTAAGAACCAACCTGCGTAGTAAAATATAAGAAAAAATACTTAAAAAAATACTTACTTGGAAAAACGTAGCACCCGAAAAAAGTTACAGCGAATTTAGATGGGTCCCATAATCTAATCATCCACGTAGATATGATTTATAAATTGTATAATTTTAATTTCCTCTTCGGCAGAGATGGCTATTTCCCTGGACTTAATAACTAGATTGAGTTGGAAATTACGATGCGAACGATTTCCGAATATTAATCGTATCGTAAAATGAGGCAATTTTGAACATCTCGTGACCTGGATAAAATTCCTAAGTAGAAATTGATTAATATTTAGATCTGGTTTCGAATATAATTATTATCTTATTTTTTTCCAGTTTTCATATCAGTATAAGCTTACTTAGTAAGGGATAAAGAGGGAATCGGTTCTCCAGCGTAGATGTTTGTACCTACCCAAATCATGATAAGTATTCCTAAACTACCTATATCATGATTTGGTGAATTATACGATCGACCGCCAACATGTAGATAGGTATACCGGTAAGTAAGTGAAAGATTTTCAATTTAGTGGAAGTCTCGTTAAAGAACATTTTAAGAAACATTATTTCAGGTAATAAAAAAGAGGTAATTATTATTAAAGACTCTGGAAAGATGAACTTTACAACTTTACTGTGAAAGGCAAATAACACTATATAATAGATCATTGCAGTAATAGACAAAATTTAGTGGGAGAAGAAGGGGAGGCCTTTGCCTAGCAGCAGAGCTAACGCAAACATTTACTTATAAAAGTAGATTTTATAAAGAAAATAATTACCCATAGGAAGACACATTGCAACAACTTTGATAAACTTACAACTTTTAAAATTGATAACACGAGTTTCTGGATTCATAACAAAAACGTACCGGTTGTTCCTAGGGATTCAGATTAAATATTTCAGACGCCAAGCGTTTTGCGTCAATTTACATAGAAACGAGCTCGGACAGAAGTCGCGAGTGGAAACTCAAATGAAATTGCGATTATACCGAGATTGGAGAGCCATGGCTAATGCCCGACGAGAAAGATTTAATTTTCAACTCGATGGAACTTTCATACTACTTATTGCATAGGATTCTATATTGATTCCGATTCTACTATTAAATACTAAGCCTCACTGGCTGGATTAAGGGCGCTTTTATATCGTAAAATTTAACGTTGCTTCCCACAAATTGGAGGTGAAATCAGCTAGCGTAAAAACGTAAAAAAAAATGTATTTACTGTTCATTATAAATAAATTGGTCAATGTTTTAGAATTTAAATCGTATGATTATTTTATTTTTAACTAGCTGTTCCGCGCGGTTTCACTCGCGTTCCCTGGATAAAAAGTAACCTTTGGGAATAATGTAGCTTCCTATTAGTGAAAGAATTTTTCACGGCCTATTCAATGCAAACAAACAATCAAATCATTCCTCTTTATAATATAAGTATAGATTTCAAATTAAATAGACAATGAAGACAAACAAACAGTGTAAAAAATATATCTGCAAATATCTATCTGTCCCTATTAAAGCACTGTTATAATTCCTGCAGTTGTAAAGTTAGAAATTCTATTACTAGGTACTTCAATAACATCACGTTCGTAACTTCGTGTGAACTGGCTTTAATCCAGGGAACTCAATTCGATGAGTTAATTAAATACTCTCTCGGCTCATCCGCATCGTCCGTATGTCCTTTAGAGATCCTCAGTGGAAACTAGTTAATTCTTCCGATTATTGAACGGCTAGAGTGGTGCTCCAATGTCGGTTACTTGTTGATCTACCCAGCATGTTACCACAGTGTAATGATTCTTCCTACAGTGTGGCATCGCGTTTGCGGGCGATGCCGCCGAACGTGTTTATTTAAGCTGTAGCACGCACACATGCTACGATTGTCACAAAATGGAAAATAAAATAAACGTGTTATTTAAAAGTACCTACCTAATATACGTTCATATACATAATATTATTATCATTATTTACTATAGGTATATCATAGGTACCTATACTGTAAAGTTGTTTTTTTTGACGAAGTCTCGTAAAACACGCTCGCGTCTGCCCTCAACAATAGAGTCAGCAAACTAAACGAGTTTGCTGACAGCGGTCCGAGCCTGCCATTGCTGCATCGCAAATACGTTCGTTACCGAACTGTAGGGGAATAGTTAATCTGTGATGTTACTTTAGCTTCCTAGTGTGAACACCAACACTTATTAGGTACTTCCCGTTGACCTAGAATCATAAAATTTGACATGATGCAAGGTCTCACAGCAAAAATGAACTTGATAATTGCCAAATGTTAAGGAACCTACATGTAAGGCTAGATCGATTGTTTGGTGTGCTAAAGTCTATACCTAGTTAATTATTGGAAAAGACAAATAATTATTCATAAGAATTGGGAGATGCCACTGGCTCCTGAAGCACAGTTCTCACTAGTTCAGAAGCCTATGGATTCAAATAAGTGTAAAATGTTTTATGCCAATAATTATATAGGTATATATTTACTATTATTATTGTAGTAGGTATCTACTGATTTCATATTCTGTGGTAGTTCTAGGTAGGTAATACTGAAAACTGTATTCTGCACACATTTCTTACCCAACCGCGTTCCTATCTCGGTTAGGTAACCATTTCCGGGCGACAGATCTGCAGACTGACCAATCTAAGCCGATCTAGGATTTATACTAGACGCCACGATGCCAAAGCCTTTACATTTCTTTTCAACTAGTTAAGATTCGTTTAGTTATGTTGGTACCATTGATACCTACTTACCTGGACTTTATGGATCTATTTGGGCGTTGCGTTGGCGCCTATGTACCTAGGTAGGTAGGTACATATTATTATGTTGTAAATGAAAGATGTTGAAAGAAATTGCATTAATCCTATAAATAGGTATGTATGTAATGTACCTACTTATTTAAGTAAAACATTAAGCAATTGTCAACCAACAAATGGAGAAATCAATACTTGATTTGTCCATGAGAATTTTTCTCAATAATGTAGGTACCTACAGAAATCCTTATTTTGTTTTTGAGTATCAAATTCTCGTCGTATAGAAAGTCGAATGCTTTCCATCAGTTAATCGTCCTTATCCAAAACCTTCGTGTCTGGTTTCGGATCTAGTTTTTCGAGGATTCAAATATTTTAACACAATGCATAATACTGGGGGTCCATTGGCACTCTTTGGGTACGGAACACTAAAAATATCTGCCCAAATTCCATAAATAATATTTCAACAACAATTATGAATGGCCGCACGTTACCAAACCAACGTGTCGGACCACGTGGAATATTTCCTATCAATTATTGCATGCATGTAAACATTTCACCGGCTACTGTCGACAACCTTGACACGGATTAACCGGCCAAATGTAATCACAACACTGTATGGTGGAAGCCTATTTAAAACCAGACGATTATAATTTAATTTGGTTATATTTTTAACGCAACCAGACAGTATTGCCAATGTGTAATTTAATTAGCATAAATATGTTTACTACCGGTTTGTCTCCTTATAAGTTTATCATCTAAAATATTTGAATAAAAATAAGGAAACGACTGTGCCATGCTGCACTATGCGGTTATTTCTAGTCTTTTTTTTATATGACAGCAAATATTATGTAGGTACCTATTAGTAGATTATGTTTGCATGCTGGTCAGGTGTACTTTATAAGTATCACGTGTTGAAAATCTGTTTTTTTTTTTAAACAGGTAAGTAGGTACTACCTACTGTATGCTGAGTCGCAAAGTTTCGACGCTGTTTGCGCGCATGTAAAGTTTTATGTTATGACCCATGATGCTTAGGTAGGTACCTACGTAAACAGGACACCGGCACCGGCACGTCATTATTAATGTTATACCTATGTACCTACCTATTTGCGAATAGTACACACGTACAAGTATTGTAGCTATGAATTGTTTAGAATAAGTCAAAAGCCAAAGATTGCAAATATCTGTTACAATGGTTCATGAAAATCAACAATTACTTGTAATACCAACCTTATTGCAATACAAATAAGATGCGGTGTCTGAGGTTATTTCAATTACTCGATCGGACCCTGTTGGGCACTACAAAGTGTGGAAACAGGCTCTGTTACAATAAAAACATTGATTCTATCCTACAAGGTTGCATTGCATTTTCATAACTATAAGGATTCCTAAAAGGTTCACATTTAAATAATCATTAAATTTGCATAATATTATACCATCAGGTTACCTTTGCCTATTACAAAAGTCATCGACCTTTGAAAGTGAACGTGAACGCAAATTGAAACTTTTCGGAGAGTGAATTTATATAAAACTAGATATCCCAAGCGGTTTCACCCACGTTCCCGGGGACAAAAAGTAGTCTATAAGACTCGGGGATAATGTAGCTTCCAATTAGTGAAATAATTGTTCGAATCCGACTGGTAGTTCCAGATATTAGCGAGTACAAACAAGCAAACAAACTCTTTTGATTTATTAATTGACTACTACTACTGTTACTATTTTTACTATAACAGCTATCTCGCTACGTTTCAGAGCGCGAGTATAGTATGACACAACTTAGATGAAGCATCGGCAAAAGTCGTAAAATCGATCGTTATCGAAAAGAGTGCGTCTACAACATTACTCATGAGTTAAAAAATGATCGGCGAAAATTATCTTGTTGAACGTTGAATGGCGCGATAATGAATGATTTTTATTAGTTGTGTAAATCGGAAGTGAAGTGTACGAAAACGATTTGCCGATGCTACATCTAAGTTGTGTCATACTGTACCTACCTAATGATTTTTACCAGAGAATGAGAGAGAGATGGATGCAAAATTTTAAATTATCATAACTTCGTATAATGGTAATGAAAGAAAGATATATTTATTAGATCAAATTAGTACACTAAATAAAACTATTAAAACCAAATACTGCACAGAATAAAATAAATGAAGTAGTCCCATCATAGGTACCAAGATGGTCCAAAAGGCCCCAGCTCAGCATGTGCTGCAAGTTAGTGCAGCGCTGATTTTCGGCTGAAACCATGGGTGATGCACGGACAGATGAGCGGTCAAATAATTAAACAAATACCAACATTTTATTAAAAAAAAAATATATATTAATAATTACTTATTTTTTTGCTCTTGCAATGCTCAGGCATCAGATTTTTTTAGGGATATTAATAATGATCACTATCGCCTTTAGGCCTAATAGGTATATCGAAACAAAATCATTCTGTATAATATTCCTACTTATATTATAAATGCAAAAGTTTGTGAGTATGGATGAATGGATGTTTGTTACTCTTTCACGCAAAAACTACTGAACGGATTTGGATGAAATTTGGCACACAGATAGTTTATAACCTGGATTAATACATAGAATACTTTTTATCCCGGGAAAACATAAGATCCCTCGGGAACGCGGTTGAAACCGCGGGGCAGTAGCTAGTACCCTATAAAAATTAACCCGTACTTGCGCTTGCATTATAGTCCTTGCATAATGCAAGGACATTACAATTAAAATACTTATTCTTCCTGTTAATCGCGATGACTATTATTATCTTTTTTTCCTTTATGATACAAAGATGGACACTGTACAACTTTAAATTGTTTTGAAAACCGGTTATGTAAGTTAAATCACACGAAAAGCGTGTTCCGTACATAATTACATTGTATTAGGTAAAAAGTTGCTTTGATACTGGGTATTAATTAAAATTAAATATTATTATTCAGCGGAAAACTGAAATTCAAGATTGATTTTGACAGATGTATACTATCGGATTTATGAAATAAAAAAAAAATTAAAATCTATATTTTTTGAGCATTCGTGTATTTGGTCGTATTTAAGCTATTTTATTATGAAATAAGAAACAATAACTTACGTCAACGAAATAAATAAGTAATTGACTTAGTCCGTTATTATTAGAAGTTCTCAGATTCTTATTCCTTAGTCTTGGAGTATTTTTTATTAAATGTAAGTACTTAGGTACTATTGATTGATGAAAGAAAACAAACGTGTTAACAGTTAAAGTATCGAGTTCTTATTAAAAACGAAGATTTGATATTTATTGGAGTTTTTGTGGTCACTTGAGTTCTTCTTTGGCCTCAGATTTAGAATACACTGAGTTTAGTTAAACTAAATATATTATCAAAAAATAATGATCACATAATTCTTCTAATGTAGTAAACTGTTTCAGACAACGAAGAAGAGATAATATTTAATTGACTTTAATCATAAAGTGCACTACTTTTTACAGAGAGATGACGTCACATTGGGGGTATGTGACATCATCTCTCTATAAAAAGAATTTTGATGCTACTTAACTTTGAAAAGTTTTCAAAATTCATAGTCTGAAGAAAATAATTTACAATATAATTATAATAGGTCACTGTATCGTAACATTTATTTTTTCTTGCGGAACCCTATTGGGCTTGATGTTTAATTAACTGTAATTAACTAGATCACTCAAAACAATATAATATTATTATAGTATTATGCAAATAAAATTCTTACACGTCAAAATATAATTTTGTAATTTATCAGTGCCTTAAAAAACTTAAATAAAATAAAACTGGACAAGTGCGAGTCTTACTCGCGTATCGAAAGTTCCGTAATTTCCTATGTTAGGTACTCTAAACACCATAGACTTCTTATATAGGTTTTCCTGTAATCTAAATAGGTAAAGAACTATTATTCCACCCACCCCCATGTTTGAAATTCATTTATTTATGTTACACATCCGTGTTTGGGTCACTGACATACATGTGTGTACCAAATTTCAACTCAATCCAGTCCAGTATTTTCGGACAGACAGACACACACACGAGTGATCCTATAAGGGTTCCATTTTTTTTCTTTTGAGTTCCGGAACCCTAAAAATGCGCGATAAAAATGTCTCCCCGTCAGTCATATCATCAATTCACCACTACATAAAATAATAGGCAGAATAAAGCAACTCGTGAATCCATATAAAGAAAAAAAAATCGTAGAGGAAGTTCATCAGACAAAACCACGTGTTTATACTAGTTAAGCAGCATCAATGACCTTGACAGCACTCAATGTCGTCGCAGATTATATATATTGGTGGTCGACTGGCGAATTGACATAGTGAGCTTTCGTTCCGTGCGGTTACTGCAAGTCTTTTTTTATTAAAAAAAAATCACGATGAGTGTTGTTTTTGCTCTGCTTTTTGTTACTAAAATTGCAGTTTGTTATTCTGCGTGTAAGTATTTGTTTTTATTTTTATGTTACCTAGGTAAGAATTAAATGAATCAAACTGAGATTATATCACAAAAAAATGTTTTGAGTTATTAATAAATTAAATTAAAGCTTTGAGTAAAATACTTGATTTATTTATGAAAAAAAAAACAGCAAATATAATAACAAATACGTCACGTCTGGAATTATAAAACGAGTATAACACAAAGTTGATAAAATAAATAACAATCAAATTGTATCTAGGTGTCAAATATCAGTAGTAATATTTATTACCTACACGTAGGTATATCCTTCCTAGCATTCCTAGATTTCCTTATTATTTTGTAAAATTGCTAGCATATAAAATAATTAAATTCTCGTTAGGAACTCAAATTAGCATATAGTTGAGTCAGTTTTAAAGTGCATAATATTTCTGGTTACAAAATAGTAAATTTTAGAACTTCCCAAAAAATATTTTTAATGAAATAACGAATCAATATTTTATTAGAATGAATTCTAAAATAATAAGCGTGCTTCAAGCTTTACAAAATAATATCTGACTTAAATAATAAATTGCATAGATAGGCCAGTTGGCGGAGCAGAATCGAATGTTAGAATGAATGTATGTTCGATTCTCATCTAGGAAAAATATTTGTACTCTTAGTCTGAGTGTATATTAGTATTTATTTTAATAAAAGGTGTATAATTATAGGTATAAGTATAATAAATCAGTTGTCTGGTTTCCATAGATCGGCTTAGCTTGGAATCAGATAACTGTGTGTGAGAATGTCCCAAGATATTTATTATTTATTTATATATTCGGATATCATGCATACATAAATTATATTTACCTTCTGTTATTTTGTATAACTCATTAATCATAAAAAATATAATTAGTAAATATCTAATATTATTTAAAATTAATTCCCCACACAATAAATAATCAATAGAAATTTGATCCTAAACTAAGAGACATTGGAATTCTACACTAATAGATTAGTATTCATTTCGCCAGGCGAGCGAAGGCAAGTAGGTAGGTAAGTAAACAAACTCTTCTCACATTACATGCCTGCAACATTTAAATCGACGGACTCACGTTCGTAAATTAGGAAGTTACGTGACTGTCCTCTTTATTTATCTAACTCTACAAAGTGTTCTTGGTAGATATTTTATTCGTAAAGTGCGGACGCTGAGTGAATGCGATTTTGACCCATTTAGTAATGGGATTAATCTCGGAAACCGGTAATCTGATTTCAATAGTACTGTCACCTCATAAAGTCTACCTATTAAAAAGGTTTTTTTAGGGTTCCGTGCCCAAAGTAAAACGGAACCCTATTACTAAGACTCAGCTGTCTGTCCGTCTGTCACCCGGCTGTATCTCATGAACCATGATAGTTAAGACTTGAAGTTGATATTTTCACAGATGATGTATTTCTGTTGCCGCTATAACAACAAATACTAAAAAACATAATAAAACAAATTATTTTGGGTTCCCATACAACAAACATGTTTTTTATAGATAATGGTACGGAACCCTTCGTGCGCAAGTTCGACTCGCACTTGGCCAGTATTTTAAAGCTTTTTATCTTCAATAGAGAGAGGTAGGTATGGATTTAAAATGAACTAAAACAAATAATGTATGACATTCTCAAGACCTTTCTGCAACTCGACCTTTGACGGAACGGACTTTTTTTGGAAAGGACAAAAGTTGGTAGCCTCTGATGACCTCATCAACCTCACCGAACAACATCTTGATTCACTTTTAAAAGCAGTTGTTCTCTTCATTGTCTATTTTATTTGTAACAAGCTGTTCCACGCGGTTTCACTCGCGTTCCCGGGATAAAAAGTAGCCTATAACCTTCAGGAATAATGTAGCTTCCTATTAATGAATGAATTTTTTAAAATTGTTCAGTAGTTTCGGAGCCTATTCAATGCAAACAAACAATCAAATCTTTCGTCTTTATAATATTAGTATAGATTAAAAATATACCACAAGATTTCAATTTCTAAACCACATAGATTGACAGATTCATTTTTAATAAATAGTAGGTACTTGAATACTAATTTTTTCATGAGCTTTTTACGTTTTTCGTAAATGCGTTCGTTTACTACGCTAGCTTGATTTTACCTCTACCAATGTTCATCACAATATAACGGAGGATGGATCTGTGTTATTTTACGATATACTACCCAATTTCAATGAAAATACAAAACCTTTTCATGAAAGGCCAATCAAAATCAGAAAAAACGCTTTTCTGTCAAAACGCACTCTCTTAGTGGCCAAACTGTACGTAGTTTAGAAGATTTGTTACGTGGGCTTAATTTCCATTCATTACAAACCTTTGTAGGTATACATGTTTGTCTGTAAGTCGGAGTCTGGATGTAAATATCATACAAGTATTACGTACCTATATACCTATTTAGTTTAATAGTAATACGGCGGATGAGAGCCCTCTGAAACTACTTACTAACTTTAAAATTTTGTCCTAAAAAACGAAAAAAATATATGAATTAGCTTCCAAGATATAAAAGACTATGGTAGTTGAAACAGAGCGAATAATGTGATACGACCAATGATTTAAAAGAATCTATCGTCTGACCAAGTCGGATATCCTCAGGAAGAGTATTCCAAAAACGGAATTATAATGAGATTTCATAAAAAAAAATATTTTAACTAATAATAGGCTCTTCTGTATCTATATTCGAGAAATAAATTCGAAAAGCTCAAGTTTTGAGTTTTGTATCTGTCTATAAATAACATGATAAATAGAGCATTTAAAAGTGCATTATCGGAGCCTGAACGGAATAAATTTAGGCTCATGTTTTTTATCTCCAAATCATTTAAAATACTTAAGAATTCTTCTCGCATATATATTTGTTTACAATCACACTTAAAGAACAATGGGTGAAATAACTTTGCAACATTACAAGTTCATTGGCCAACCAAATTTATTAGAATTGCCAGATATAGGTACCTAATATACTTGAAAAACATGTAAGTTCTCAGGGCTGTTGCCCTTTTTGTACGAAAAATTCCATTATGAAGTATTAACTAACTATTTCTCATAATAAATTCAAAGAGTATATTAAACATAAATTGATCGACAAGGCCTACAATAAGGTGGCTCATTATTACATAGAAGACTAGAACATGGTTGTAGTAGCTTCTAAATTTTCACGAAAAACAGTTAAGAAATGCGACCTGTTGAAGAGAACAGCCGGACAGACATACGAAAGCATTTTTGGCCAAGCTAAAACTTAGACGCTTCGCTCGCGCTTGGCGCTGACTCCGTCAGTCACTACCCGAGTTGTAATATTTTCATTTCATACCTAGATCCTTTTATTTTTAATTATTTTGAAGTAAATGATACACAAGGTCAAATTTGCATACACTTTATAAATAAACAGATAAAATTAGCAATATCATCGGGAACACAAACGGAAGGTCAAATTTGCCAATATATAATGAACTATTGTGCATTTGCTAATAGTCGATTTTAGAGATGTCACATCATGTTGTGAATTTGAACAAAACTATACGAAAAACCGGTTACAAACAAGTTTATTTATTCAGAGACAAATCAAATACTATTTTGTCTATGTGTTCACACATCGTTCAGCCGGCCATTTGTAATTGGTTTTACTCTCGTTTGATATTCGTGCAAAAATTGTAGCCAAATAAAGAAAGTTCATTGTAATTTTCTTATAAGCTGAGTCCAGACGTAACATGTAAAAAGCATGAAACCATCCTCTTTAGAGTACCAGGGCGCAAGCACTGGCGGCAGGACCTACCATACACGGGTCTCTGGCTCTTTGTAAGGGGATGCCTAGGTAGATATCGATAGTCACTATAAAGTAATCTCTGTAGGCGAAGGGGTACTGTTCGTCAGTCCACATCATGAAAGTCCATATTCATATCCACTGTGAGCGCCTTTATGTTCGTGATAAAAGCCGACAACCGTTGGATAAGCGCTAAAGCCAGCTAAAATGTTGCATTACATGTAGGTACTGACCCGGCTTTACGCGGTAATCCCGTGAGTCTATGTTGAGACAAGCCGATGGTACCTACATAATATGTACCATCGGCTTGGTATTAATTGAATTAGAAAACCTTAAAAAAACCTATATTGTGTGCTAATCAAATACATTGAAGTGCAAATGACAAGAGACAAAAAAATAAACAATTGAATGTTGTTAACACTCAATCATTGTCACGTTTAGTTTTTTATGTCAAAAATAGCATATCCGTAAGTACTATTAAAGGTAGAGTCGATCGTAATATACTTAAGTACGTCATCTCTATTGACTCCTATCAAATTCGTCATCATCATGTCAGCCAAAACTGCTGGACAAATTTTGATATTCACGTCTCCCAAAACTGTAACAGAAATCCAAAAAATTTAACCCAAAATGAACCCAGTACCTTTTAATTACAGTGACACCAATCAACAAATGCAAGATCACTGATAATTCGTGTCTGAGGACAGTAGCTCAGGCAGCAGTACTGGACTTCTCTGCAGGCTTACCTGATGCTGGGACAGAAGCCTTAGATCCTATGCATGTAGATCTAATTAAAGTCGACTTATCAGGGCTCAAGTTGGTTGTAAGAGACTCCACAATCAAAGGAATTAAGGACTCTGTTATTGATAAGCTGAGGTCAGTACATATTCTTATTTGTTTTTGTATGTATCGGTCTGTGTTCGACCACAAACTCGCCGTGGTCAGTGATGATGTGGCCGACGGTGGTAAGCATACTAAGCCTATAGGGATCTGGCTCTCAAGTGCAGCTGTCAGAACACACCGGAAGGTGCTTGGCGACAGATATCGGGTTTGAATCCTACATTGAGCTCTTGGGGATGGAAATCATCATACTGTCACATGGAAGTCTGTTTTTAGAAGTAGTAGGTAGGTAAATGAATATCAAAGCTCTGCTTAGTTTGGGATCAGATAACCATGAGTGAAGATTATTATTTTCCTAAGGTAGTTTGCTTTGTCGTTTTTTCAAACCTAGGAAAGAAGTAGGTTAAGTACAAGTTTTAGTTAAGACACTCTCAGTTAAATAAAGTTAGTAATCATATAATATGTTTTTTCTATATTTTTCAGCATCGATATGTCTAGAAAGGTTATCAAACTGACATTCCACCTGGACATCAATTTGAAGGGAAAATACAAGGCTTCTGGGAGACTTCTCATCCTACCCATCAGTGGAGACGGAGACTCTATCATTAAATTGAGTAAGTAATAATTGGATAGGCTGATGATGATGATGATGATGCATATTTTTATTTTTCATTCCTTATAAAATATTCAAACATAGGTATATAATTACCTTTTAAAACCCTTCATTTTGATACACCACTCGATAAGCTTGGGAGAAAAAAACATACTTATTGGCACGAAAAATCCGCCATTTTGATTTTTGATATTTTCAATATACAAGGCGTTTAGGCGCGTGATAAACATTACCTTCCTCCTGGGTCAATCAGGTAAAAACAAGTCTAAATATCAACCAGGATTCTTAAACAAATACCTATCATATTTACTAAGAGAATTGATGCAGTTATTGCCAAATAGGGGAATGCAATCATGTGAAAGGCTTCATTGTATTAAACAAGGACGTTTTGACCACAGATAACATATAATATGACCAAATACAACCTGTTTTTCTCACAAATACTTGCTTATTTAGAAATAGTCTGCCGGTTTATAACGTTAAGAAATTGGTAGGTACACCTTTTGCCCCAGATTCTTTAACGTGATTACAAACTTCATTAGTAAGTGAAATGGTTTCTTAAAGAAATGGGCATTGGGCGGTTTATTGTAGGTATTCATTTTAACTTAGTGATTTTTCTCTACAAAATCTAGAGTAGGCTAATAAAATATTTACATGCAAATAAAGATAAAAAACGCACATAATGTAATTATAGTAGGTACATAACTATTCATCAACTGCTATAAGTAATTGGCCAAATGTTTCAATTCATTTTTATATTTAGTTTGTGGATGATTCTTCCATTGAAAAGGGAAGATCTTCCGGCAGGCTGGGTCATCGTATCAGGACTTAAAAATGAAATTTAAAATGATTAATGTGTATTCGCTCCAGTTAAATATACCTATTAGATAAAGGCCTTAAATACAAGTTCTGAAAAATTATAAAAAGTGAAACTGTCGCCTAGTCAAGTACAAGACTTTTCAATATAATTATTATCCTTTAATAACTCACTAATAAAAATAATAATAGTATTTATGGTATGGTGAACAGTGTGTAACAGAAGAAGACATTTTCCTGCGGAAATTCATGGTAAACGCCCGATTATAATTTATCGGACCTTTTTCTAGTCAGTTAACGACTTTTAGTGGGCCTTTTATGACGATGCAGCCCCCTGGCCAAGTGATAATTGTATGAAGTTTATGTATATTTAAAACAAAAACTGTAATTACATAAATTCCAAAAAAAAAGATCCACTAAAAAAAAGAAGCCTTGCTGAGTTTCTTGCCGGAGTCTTCTCAGTTCAAGTGTATAGTTCAACCGGTAGTAGAGTCTATTGTAAAACTGTAACTGTTGACATTCATAAGTGCCTTATTAGGGCCTAAACTGAATAAATGAGTTTTTGATTTTGATTTTGACCTACGGTTGGTATTAGACACTATAAAAAAATCTCAGTACTCAAAGTGAGAAGGGGGGAAGTAATCTATCTAAATCCTTTTCGGTATTCCCCTTCCCGTTTATCCATCCACTTTCATATTTATAACTCTTTTAGTAAATTCTTGAACTTGAATTTAACAATTTGACTATTTTCAGAAAATCTTGAAGTGGACATGACGATGCCGTTCGACATAGTCAAGAATGCTTTTGGCAAGGATATCATTGAGCTGAAGAGCTACAAATATGTTTATGACGTCAAAGATGACGCTAGTTTCCAAATGACGAACCTCTTCAATGGAAATAAGCCTTTGAGTAAGTGATTTTAAGTTTGATAATACAAGGTAGTAAGTTGGTTTATCAGTCAATACTTAAAATTTTAGGAGAGCACATGGTAGTGATGGGTGTAAAATAACAATTTTAGTCCTCGAGTAATCTAGTAGTTATTTGTTGATAGAAATATTGAAAGAAAACATAGGTACCTATTATCTCGGATTTAGGTACTTTTTTTTCCTATTAGTAAGGGATAAAGCACTATATTTACAGGAATTAAAACACATAATTATAAATAATAATTAATTATGTACAAAAAAAATATCCCAAATCGCTGCCAAGCGGAAGCGTGCCAAGAAGGCTGGCCGCATTGCCACGCTGAATAGCAAAATTATTATTTTTATCGGATTTACTTAAATCCTTTTATTCAAGTCAATTTATTAATCTTTTATTTTTATTTTAGGTGATACTCTGCATATATTCATGAATGAGAATTGGAAGGCGCTTACCCAAGAATTTGGAGTCCCAATGCTTAATAAACCGACGAATAAAATTTACAATGCAATCAAAACATATCTGAGAACACAACCTATAGAAGAAGTTGTAAATTTATAAAAGTACCAAAAATGATTATAGATTTAAGGTTTCATTGATAGGTACCTACCTACCTATATTAAGAGGAGGCTCTCTGCGTATGTCTCCGTCCCTTACTAAACTGACGGAGACAAGCGAGACAGGAGAGACGTAATTTTAGTAAAAAATAAGGTTTTATGTTATTTAAAAAGAAACTAAGCCTTTTTTTTAAAGTAAGAAAACTATTGCCTTTGTAATGGATTCAGAATGTATGTTCATATTTTTCAAGTTATTTGGATGGCCCAAATAAGAGAAGAATGCATTCTTAGTTTTAAAATTGTGCATATTTACGATTTTTTTCTGACGTTACTGATGAAAAATCCCAATTTAAAAAAAATACTATTTCCTGTCACATAATCTCTAGTTTAACATATTTTTTTTCCAAATCTCTTAGAACAAAGAATACAGAAATAAATGCATTTTAGTATCATCATTTCACGTATAGCAATAAGTGCTACATACTTGAGAAAAAGTCATCTTGTATGTAACATAAAAACAATGTGACAATATTCCTGAAACACTTTTTGTTGCAAAAGGTGAGGCAAATCCTATAAGTGCTAAAAGTAGTAAGTTTTGGCACTTAAGCTTTCTATTGTTCCATAACTTAATAAGTAGGTACTTTACAAGAAATATATTTTTTCATAAGTGGAATTTTGTCTGGTAGACTTGTCACAAAGATTACGTTTGGGACCTTTTTGACTGAAGCCGTGACTATGATGTGTCGGTCCCAAATGATTGTAGATACGAGAAGACCAGTCCTATCTGTTTTAATATCTGGCCGAATTTTGAATTTTTAACGGATATTTTGCGTTTTATCATCTTATGTAAGTAAATTTCAGATACCTTTTTCAGTCTTAATTGGACGTAGTTAAGCAGAAAGGACTCAAACCACATAAAGTCTCTTTTGAGTTATAGGCGTTTGAAGTTCATTCGGCGAATACATCTTGTGTGCTATGAGCGAAAAAAAACAGTTCCCGTGTACATTTTTAGGGTTTTCACTACATGATAGATTCGACCTTCAGAAGTCTGATGGAATACTTAACTCTATTTTGACCAAGGTGTGGTTTGATTACTTTTTGCTTAACTACGTCCAATTAATATTAGTAGTGAATGAATTTGCTAAAAATAATCAAATCAAATAGTAATTAAAGGAAATGTAAGTGTTATTGATGTGTGCGGAGTAATCAACTCGTGACGTCAAAATACATGCCGCCATAATAATTTATATTTAGGTTAGCTTCGTTTCAACATATACAATGACGTCACTCTTAAAAACACTATATCTGATTATATTTTACAGACAGTTCGAAAATAATAATTATAAAGGTTATCTTATCTTATGCTAAATAATAGTTATTTTTGCTTAATAGGTAATACTTACATTTTAAGCATCGTTGTGTACGAAAAAAGCGCATGAATTATTTTATTGCTAAATTTCTAAGTAACGATTGAAATTATAAAATTAGTTGGATGATTTATGAATATATCTAAGCCAGTATTATATATGTTTAAGTGATGTTTATCTGAAGTTAATTGTTAAAGCTTTAATGTTAATAAAGTGATTTTATAGGTTTTATTGCTTTTTTATCCTTACTATTTATATAAAAGTGAGTCTATTTATTACCTCTTGACGCCTCAACTGCACAACCAATCGTGATAAAATTTGGTACATAGAAAAACTTAGATTACTTTTCATATATTCTTGGAACAAGGGTAAAACCGCGGAGGATAGCTAGTCAAATACACTGACATTTTTTCACATAAGGTCAGAAGTCCGAACCTAAAACAAATACAATCTTGTTCTATGAGAACAAAATAGGTAAATACCTAACTACATGATAGTTAGTTACTTGCAAAATATACTTACCTTCCTACGACTAAATATTAAATATCCAGGGACATTCTTTCACACACGGTTATCTGATCCCAAACTAAGCAGAGCTTGTACTATGGAAACCAGACAACTGATATACTACATATACTAATTTTTTTTTGTAAATACATACTTATATAGATAATTACACCCAGACTCAGGACAAACAGATAAGTTCATGCACACAAATGTTTGTCCTGGATGATCGAACCCACGACCAGCAGCGCGATAGGTGGCATCTTAACCAACTGCGCCAACTGGCCTGTCGATCTTATCACCATTTGCAACCGAAAGCTAATGTCATTGTAGGATTCGAAACCACGTCCTCCGTCGTGGTGTCCGACGTCACTACCACAGTTTATCATCGTGGTTTTGTGCACAAGTGTTTTGTATATTTGTTTTAAGTAAGTACTAATTAAACGATTACTTTTGAATGAGAATTAATTAAGGAGATTTGAATTGCAAATTTCTATTTATTTGTATGAAAAAAAAAAATGAATTATAGAAGGTCGTAGGTACAACAAAAGATGTCTTGCACCAGAGATGTTGCGCCTGAATAATATGAATAGCAAAATAATTTATTATTGAAATACTAAGCTACTATTCGCTAACTAGGGTGGGTTGCACCATCCACCAGAACAACGGTTTTGCTAGCAAAAGACAGTTTTGACAGACAAATTAATGATAACGTTGGATGGTGCAACCCACCCTTTGTAGTTTTTTTTCTATTTATCACTACATAGTATAAAAGAAAGTCGCTCCCCGCTGTCTGTCTGTCCCTATGTATGCTTTAGATCTTTAAAACTACGCAACGGATTTTGATGCGGTTTTTATTAATAGATAGAGTAATACAAGAGGAAGGTTTATATGTATAATACATGCATATTATAGTACAGAAAAGCCGAGAAATACAATAAGTTGTACACCCGTGTGAAACTCGGGTGGGTCGCTAGTTGTAAATAATTAGATTTAGGTTCTGTATATTATATCTTCTTCTAATCTTCATTTCATTTAATAAACTATTACATATGACTTAAGTCGATATTCACAGACTAGAAAACGGTCCGATAAGTTATATTCGGGCGTTTGCGATGACATTTTCCAATGAAAATTAGTGGCCACTCAGCGAGCTATGGAAAGAGCTATGCTCGGGGTTTCTTTGAAGGATAAAATCCGAAATGAGATTATCCGACAAAGAACTAAAGTAACCGACATAGCTCACCGAATTAGCAAGTTGAAGTGGCAATGGGCCGGTCACGTCTGCCGAAGAACGGACGGTCGATGGAGCAGACGAGTGTTAGAGTGGAGACCGCGTCTTGGCAAGCGTAGTGTGGGACGCCCTGCAGCACGATGGACTGACGACCTTAAAAAGGTAGCCGGACTGGGCTGGATGCGGGTGGCTGAGAATAGAAAGGTGTGGCGCGCTATGGGAGAGGCCTATGTCCAGCAGTGGACTCAAAATGGCTGATGATGATAACACCTTGCTTGGTACACACTAAACTAATAAAACCCAACGAAGGCCAGTGAACTTGACTTTGACCCTGAGTGTAAAAAGTGATCTCATTCGCATAATGTATGTACCTTACCTACCCACAAAAAAGAAAAAAATATCATAAAGGTTGGTGAATGTCAAAAAACATACTCACTCATTATAAAAAATAAAATAATATAAAAAAGCTTTTAAAGCACTGTACCAAAAACTGAAAAAAAGAGAACATTTTTCCAGATTTTAGTACAGCTATGTTCAAGAAAAATCAAGTTTCTCAAATTTCACCGTTATAGCAGTCAGGACCCCTGCAGCATCAGGACTAAGAATTTAGACCTCAAAGTATCTGCTTGATACCTACTACTTATGTTAATCAAAAAACAATAGATCTTCAAGTCTCACCTTTTTGGAACTTTCAGAATCATGATTTGAGGATCGAAAGTTAAAATTATCCCGAAAACCACATTTGTGTGTGAAGTTTTATTAAAGAAGTAGTTGAAAAAGATGTCGCAAGATTTAAATCAAATAATTAAAGAAACAAATATCTAGTTTACTCTAATCTATCTAAAACCTATATTATAAAACAAAGTCCTCCGCCGCGTCTATCTGTTTGATCGCGATAATCTCAAAAACCACTGAACGGACTTTCATGCGGTTTTTACCAATAGACAGAGTGGTTCATGAGGAAGGTTTAGAAGTATAGGTGTAGGTAAATTGCGCGAAATATAACGACAATTTGTTTGAAGTTCTCAGAACAAATCATGCCGCGTGTATGAAGCGGTCCTATACCGTGTGAAGCCGGGCGGGTCGCTAGTTTAAATAAAAACAATATTTGCTAGAACAGACTCCTCCGGTGTGGACGTGAGGTCAAGTTTGAGGCATAAACGTCATTGTCCTTATGGTTAAAGTAATAAAAGGGTTATTTCATGGTCACGCCAGGGAAAACATAGGTACCTACCAAATACCTATACCTACATACGTCTATGGTTTTTAAACGCAATAAACTCGAAAGGATTGTTTATCATGTCAACTAAAAACAATAAAATAAAAAATACAGCACAAAATTTTCACCATAAAATATTATTAATAAGTACCTACCTATGTAATTTTGGTCGTGTTTATACCTATTTCTAAAGCTTAAGTTATTTTTAGAACTAACTTATTTACGTAATCAATTTTAGTTTTTTTCTGTATTTCTTATAGATTTTCCTGCTACAAGATTACTATAGTAATCAATGCAATTATCAACTAAACTGTACTTTTATTGTTGTCACGTGATACCTACACTACCTACAGGTTATTAAATAGTTGGTAGGTAGTTATTTAATTTAGTTATTTAGTTGTGACATTATAATTGCAGCATTTTCTCAGAGTTGGTCCATCATCTGATCACAATTTGACATATGAGAAAGAAGAACGAGGGACAAATGCTGAGGAACCACTAGGCCCGTGCAGTCCAAAAAATGGCGAGAGATTGATTGATAATATATGAAAAAACTGAGAGGTACATCACATTTTTGAAAATCGACCGTTTTTCAGAGTTCATTTCAGTCGTATCTACACAACGATTGGGAGTAGGTAAAAAGTTTGTAGCACAGATATTAACTCCGAAAGAGATCGCTACCGTATCAACTCGAGCCGTTTAGTATTCTTTGTATGAAACTCCTTGTTGCAACGCACACTAATCACCTCGCCTCGGGACAAGAAAGGCTTTGCCGAACTTATGGCTAGGCGTCAATCAGCGGTCGTCGCCTAGCTTCGCGTAGCTGATGCGCTTTTGTTACGTGCTTATTAGGTTGACGCCTTGTTGACGGCGCGGCGAAAGGCGATACGGTGACGATCCCTTTCCGAGTTGATAAGTGTGCTGACTCCTTTAGACTTACCTCCGAGGAGTGGGGACTTTTAATATGTTTATCTCCTAACTAATCCACTTATAAAGTACACAATAAAGTTCCAAAGTTAAACTTTCTGCTTTCGACCTTTCCATTCACACTTTCCTTGTGAACATGAAAACTAGATAAACAATAAAATACCTAACGAACAGATCCAGATCTACTTGAGAGATACTACAAAGAAAAAAGAAAGAAAAGACATATGTATTCCAAACCGATGTGCGTCAGTTTGTAAGTACCATAATAAGGCATAAATGAGTTTGGAGTGCATCAATGCAAACCAGAAAAAAACGCGTTGTTTTTTTTAAACTCAGAAAAAAACCTAAAACCTCGTTAGGTTTAACACCATATAATTTGCCGTAACATAATGTAATTGAACAATTTCCATTACATTATTATAATAATAATAATGTATATAATTTATGTAGTATAATTGTTACGTCCATGCCACTTTACAATTCTGAGATCTCTTGGTAGATATATTAACGCTTGAGCTCGGACTTCCTTGACAGTTGTGATTCGAGCTCTGTTTAATCACAACACACTTAGTATTTTATGTTTAAAAAAGGGTAAAATGACAGCAGCTTTAGTATCTTGCTTGATAGTCGTTTTAGTAGGTTCTGTGACGTCTTCAGGTATGATATTTTTTATTAATTTCGAGATTAATCTCTGGGGCTTAAATAGTCGAGGGAGTTTTTATATTTACATAAACCAAAATATATAATTATAATATTATATAAACATTTACTTTAATAAATATTTGTTTTCCTTTCTTTTTAAAATATTTTATTATTTTAATTTCTATTGTATTTTAATGGGGTTTGATTGAAACGATTATTTTTTCCGTCAATTCTTAAATATATACCTACAAAGACTAATACTTATAGGCAGTACCGGCGTTACGGTAGGGCGCGGTAGGGCGATCGCCCAGGGCGCCAGGCCCACCTTTATTTCCGGTCGCTCATGAGCGAGTCCTGCTATCTCGAGTCAAAATAAATAAATAAATTCTCAAGTCTAAAGATAAAATGGCTATAATGGCTTAAAATCCCTTCTGTTGGCGGGAGAAGGGGGAGGGGGGTTATCACATCTGGCCCAGGGTACTGGTAGAGCTAAAACCGGCACTGCTTATTGGTAACATATTATTACTAATACATATTGGTATAGTATTAAAATATAGAACTTTCTCTGCCCCATAAAACATTAAATCACTCTGATGCGAGTGAAGTCGCGGTACAGAAGTTAGTAGACGTATTTAGTTCTGACCCCAAAGTAATCGAGGTAAAGGTAAATCCAATAAGTACTAAGGTCACTTTATTTTAACGCTAATTTAAGTTGTTAGCAATGAGAAACCTATAGGCATTTATTTGACCTAGAAATACTTAGGTTATAGTAGTAAAGCTCAATTTCAATAAAACTATACCTAGTTGAATTATTTTATTATAACGCCTTTTTGTTGCTTTGGAATCGAACAAAATATAATAAATAAAAAAAATAACAAATCATTAAATAAATAAAATTAAAATTTTATAGAAACCCCGAAACTCATTAAAAAATTGGTGATAATTTTCAAACGGCTGAGCAGATTTTCTTGAAACATAGCTAAGATCACTCTCGATTATATAACCTTTCAAAAACAAAAGACTAAATTAAAATCAGTCCATCCGTTCAGGAACTATAAGGCCACAGACAGACACGTCAAACTTAATAGCACCCCATCGTTTTTGGCATCGGGGCTAGTTAGGGGTTAAATAAGTTGATTTAAACAGTCTTGAGTAAATATATTTTTCGTTCTTGTATAAACTTTAATATAATATAATAATTATTTTCAACAAAATTATAGTACATAGATTGTGTCTGCATTATAAAAAAAATCACGAGGGCACTCGAGGCGGCCGTTGCTGACGATCAACTGCAAGGTTCCCAGAAGGTTGGCAGCGTTTCTTTTTTGGATGGCCAAAACTTAAATTAAATACCTATTGTGAAAACAAAATATAGTTTCTTGATGGGGTTAAATATTTCGTGTGACGTCAATTTCTAAAAACAATTAGGTAGGTTTGTCTACGTCAAATGGATTGGAAACATAATTCACAGAAAGTTAAAGTTCATTGTAGGAGTAATAAAAAATTACACCTATGTGTCTGTCATATACGTCCAACCATGTTGTTCCACGTCCATAATCAGTAAAAAAAACGAACTAGGTAGATATTTCTTGTTAAATGCCCATTTTTTGTAACTAAACCGTTATTTAATTAAAATGAAAATATAAAAATATTGAAAGCATAAATAAATGGAATCTAAAATCAGTATATTCGTCATATTGTATTCATAATAGTCCTTAAATTTTCGCCCGGGATTTCTTTTTAGTCCAATTTAAAAGAGAAGTGATTATTTTTTTTATTCCACACTATAATCTTAGCCAAATATGGCTTGGGTAGTTCCACCCCTATGATATAGCTCTAGTGGCGCAATTGGTTAGCGCACGGTACTTATAATTCAGTGTTCGTGTGAGAAATGCCGGGGTTGCGAGTTCGAGCCTCGCCTAGAGCAATTAATTTTATTTTGCAGTACCTGGGTGACTGAGTTTTGCTCAAATTCTACATCTGGGTCCCTGGGCGGTCGCCCAGGGACTGGCGCGCTCTACCCTAACGCCTCCACTGGCTATATTACTAAAGAACGGAAAGAGGGCCATTTTTTTTCATTCATTTTTAATATCTATTATTGCCTGATAAATTGCAGGGGCTAAAACGGCCACTCGAGCATTATTGCAAATGCAATTCAATTCATTTCGAGACGAAGCTCCCGGGTTCGAATCCTACAATGAGCTTGAGCTTTCGGTGAAGGAAAACATCGTGAGGAAACCATAGCACGGTGGTATTTTGTAGTACCCGCCTGGCTGGCTACCACCCTCATGTTGAAAATCTGTCGCCAAGCACCTTTCGGTGTGTTCCGATAGCTGCACTTGAGAGCCAGTTCCTTTCTAGGCTTTGTGTGCTTACCAATATCGGCCACATCATCACTGACCACGGTGAGATTGTGGTCAAACACAGGCCTATACATAGTACAAAAAAAAAGATATATATATTTAAAAAACATTTGGCTCTGCTGTAAATTCGAGTAGGGCTCTAATGACATACTTTAGCTTAGGTCTACATGACGTATAATTTGACGTTGTCTAGCAGATGGAATTAAAATGTTTATTTTCTTTCTTACTAATCTATTCCTAATCTCTAATAATGCGCACTCATTATAGCATGATAAAGAAACATTAACGAGCAAAATACTCATTGTTTTTTGTAGCATTGTATTGTCCATTATTTACCTATTATCATAAAGTTAAATGAATATTTATGATAGAATATTTCTTAAAAAAAATATTATAATTTTTTTGTACGCCCGGACGCCTTTTGTTTGAATTGTTTTTATACTGTCTAAAAAAACTTGACACTGGAATTCTAAATTAATTGAAATTAATCTTGACGTTAAATATACACATAAGTCCTACCATGATCTAAGCGTTGAATAATTGATGTCGTAATGGTAAAATTATGATTTAAGGTGGTACTATCAACAAAGTTGAAGCATGATCACCTTAAGGGTGTATTTTGTGTGCAGTGAACAGCCACTACCTGTGTCTCACACAATATAACCAGACAATGCGTTCGTCATAAAAATAGTCTAAACAAATGATTTTACAAGAGATGGTTATTATTGTCAACAATGGACAGAGCAAACTATGATAACTGGCTCCAAGCGAAAAGGTTTCAAAAGTGATCATGCTTCAACTTTGTCGATGGTACATTGAATTCGTACAGTAAGTATGTACGGGAATATTAACAATTTTAACCACGAGACCAACACTAAAATATCAAAACATATTTTAAACTTTTGATACAAAACACCATCCTTACTGGGCTAATATTTATGAAAAAGGCTAGATTTTCTACCCCTTGTTAGCGAATGCCTACGGGACAAACGAGACAGGCAGACAGAAGGGCACTCTTAGTTAACTAACTAACTTAACTAACGTTTTAACTAAAACGACGTTTATATTTTATAAAAATATTTAATATTCTCTCTATTGGACCTCAGAATTTATGTTAATATTTTCAAGTTATATGGATGTACCAAATAAGAGTAAAATTAGTTTTTAATTTTAAAAAGGGGCATATTATTCACTGAAAAAAATTAACTATTCCTCGTTATCTTTAGATTTATTTTTTACAAATCTCTTGCAACAAAGAAAACCTTGCTTACATACAATCAACAATTCTCATTTATTATTATATCCAAGGGATCAGCTCAGTTCCACCCCTATGATATAGCTCTAGTGGCGCAATTGGTTAGCGCACGGTACTTATAAGTCAGTGTTCGTGTGAGAAATGCCGGGGTTGCGAGTTCGAGCCTCGCCTAGAGCAAGATTTTTGTCCCAGAAATTGTTAGCAAGATAGCGTATGGTGGAGGATTCGGACTGACATATACGACTATTTCATGAAAATGTTACTAATATACCTTAGAGGAATATGTTGATGATTTCTTTTGTTATTAATCAGTCAATATACTACCATTCTTGTCGCAAATAACATGTTGATAACTTACGACCTATAACTGAGCTGCAATTAGCAAAAAATGTGATAAAATTTGAATTTCGCGCTCTAACCGAAGGTATCACCTTATGAGTCTACGCTCGTTTATAGACTCATATGCTTCTTCTGAGGAACTGTTTTTAGCCGCTAGCTTCTTGCGCCTTTACCTATAATTCGAGATGTAAATGTCCTAATATTTTTCATTATTTTTCCTGTATGCTATCTCGTATGAACTAAACGGCTGAACCGATTGTGATGTATCTCGTTAGATTTTGTGTAAAAGGTTCTTACCAAAATATTATATACTTTATATTTAAATCTTAGATAATAAACCTGTCTAGATAGAGTATTGTTTTGGTATTGCAACAAAAAAAAACAGGCCAGATTTGTCTACTGTTTGACAAGCGCACTGCGTCTACGTCTCGTGTTACTGGTTCGATTTGAAAAATTCTTTCACTAATAGGAATCTACATTATCCCTGAAGGTTATCGGCTACTTTTAATCCCGTGAACGTGAGTGAAACTGCCATTACGAGGTCCCTCGTTATAATCTTATAATTTTGGTATTGGTGCCGATTCTGTTGTTTACGAACTTAACTAATATTAGACAAGTCACCTCTCTTTCATTTTAACCTTATTGAAAAAAGATAGAACATTTTTAATGCTGTCAGTTTAATCCATGCCGTCGTAATGTACGGGTAAATAGTCGTGACCAATAAAGATCGCGCTTAAATTCACGTTGAAATATGTGATCGGACTGAACTGACAGGACAAAAATATCTTGCATCCCTTTCTTATATTTACTATTAGAAAGAGATATAGTGAGATTAAATTTATTTAGTTCGTAAACAACAGAATCGGCACCAATGTCTATCTTAGGTGAACAACAACTAAGTATACTGCGATTGTAATTACTTCTCATAATAATTAATCATTTGAAATTAGTCATCGAAATCAAAAAAGATAGACATTTTACCTAAATTTTAAGATGATCACGAGCGACCTTGTAATCGGAATCGGAGATAGGCAATCGCCATGCAGATTGTAAATGATATAACTATTACTAACAGTTTTTTGTCAGGCGGTTTATTTTTTTAATATCTGAGTCTGACAGTGACATATTGTCAGGTGGTTTATTTTTTGAATATCTGAGACTGATAGTGAGCGACATATTCATTTATTCTAGTCCTTTTTATTTGAGAAGTTTATAATTTATTTTTAATTTCATATCCTGTCTGGCGTCGCTGTCAAATAAAATGAAAATCTAGGAAAGTCGTGAAAAGCAACTGTTTTGCAGGCGAATCTTGTCCTTATTGACTTTAAAAACGTTATTATTATAATTCTTATATTTTCTTGTCAAGTTTGAAATTTAAATAACATTTAAAAATAATAAAAGCGCAACGGAAACTACTTGTTATAAACAAATGCCAAAAAAATTGTTGGGCCAAATACAGACAGCGACGCCAGACTGGATATTTAAGATTTAAGAATTAAAGTATTTATTCGATATGACATTAAAAATATTTGAAAATATCTTAAAACTAGTTAATGACAAGTATAGGTAAACTACTTACGGGAATTTTATTCGATTAAAATTATTTTATTGCGTAAATTAATGGTTATTATACATCATAAAATATACCACAAACTGTTTTATTACAGACGACTAAACATAACTACTTTATAAGTAAATTAACAACATACAAGTTATGTAGGTCTTAATAAAAGTACTAGTTTTCCTCAAGTTAATAGCTCAGTAAGTTGCAGTATGAACTCAAAACGCACGCAAAAACCTCGTAGGTTTACCTATAGGATTACTGGTAGGTAACGACACAAGGCGACGATATACGAAAAATGATGATTCTAGATTCAGATCAAGAGATTTGAAAAAAATATATGTTAATTTAGAGAATTATGACGGGGAATAGTGTATGTTTCATTTTTATTAAAACTAAGAATGATTTTTTATTTGTTCCATACAAATAACTTAAAATATTTGAGATCTAATAGAAAGTTAATCGTTTTCGTCCATTTTTAAAAAGGCTTAGTTTTTTTAATGACATAAAACCGTATTTTAACCGACTTCAAAAAAAGGAGGAACCATGATATTTTCCATGGAACATGGACTACACTTTCGCTGACTTCAAAACAATGTCAGGTTGATTAGAGTTCCTACATGGTTATTTTATGCTTTTTTGTTTTGAAGTCGGGTCAATTTTTCGTAAAAAATTTTTTTTTACTAAAAGTGGGCCTCGCCTGTCACGCCCTGTGTCGCCCGTAAGTTTAGTAAGGACAAATTTTTTATGAAAAAATCATACAACAAAAGTTGTCAGTCTTGATGAACCAAAAAGGTTTTGCTACCACTACAAACACTACTTCACTTAGAAAAGTTACCATTATTCCTTTAAATAGATAAAGTTTTAACTCAAATAAGGGAAATAAGGAAATCCTTTATCAGAAGCAATGAATTATAAGACGGATCTGAAGATATTCTTTAAGGATGTAGGAGCAAAATATGGTGTGAAGGAAGTATGTTTATAGTAATCAATTCCCATCTTAAGAAAATGTAGGTACCTACCTATTACATGCGAACATGCTATAATTTTATTTGTATCTAAAGGTTTTTTTTACTATCTATAGACCTGTATTTGACCACAATCTCACCGTGATCAGCGATGATGTGGTCAATGGTGTTAAGGACACAAAACCTAGAAGGGAACTGGTTCTCTAGTACACTTGTCGGAAAGGAAAACATCCTGAGGAAACCATAGCACGGTGGCAGGATACTCTGTAGTAGCCGTCTGACTGGCTACCATCCTCAAGTCGAAAGTCTGTCGCCAAGCACCTACTAGTGTGTTCCGGCAATTGCACTTGAGAGCTAATCCAAAATAATAAAAAAAAAACCGAAAGCAACTAATATTCGATTCGAGTAAGGTGTTGACTTGATGTTGACTTTGAGATACTTCTATTGACGTTTGTTAGTCTTTCACGTAAAAACTACTGAATGGATTTGGATAAAACTTGGCACATAGATAGGTCATACCCTGGAATAAAAAAATGGCAATTTTTTTTCCCGGGAAAACTTAAGATTCCTCAGGAACGCGGGTAAAACTGCGTGGCGGTAGTAATTTTTATTTTTGTTTACCGACTGTACTTAGAATGTCGCGTTTATGTCATGAATATTTTTTTTTTATTTAAATCGGATTGTTCACCTTGAGTGTGTACAAATATACAGACATAATAGGTTTATAATATTACCTAAGAATAAAATGTATGCACAAGTTATAATAGAACCGAGTCATCTAATGGATTGCAATTAGGAGCAATTTATATAAGTACTCGCACTTACCTACCGCATATAATAATTATGAGATAATTGAAATCAATACAAGAGAAATCCTAGTTTTTTCTTTATAGTAGTAACTTTTAAATTCCTCAAAATATTATTTGTCTTTGGTTTCAGTATTGCCAGTAGATAAATGCAAACTCGAAGACTCTGCATGCCTTAAAGATGCCTTTACGAAAGCATTACCCGTATATGCGGAAGGGCGA
This sequence comes from Tethea ocularis, assembly GCA_963555595.1. Taxonomy (NCBI): domain Eukaryota; kingdom Metazoa; phylum Arthropoda; class Insecta; order Lepidoptera; family Drepanidae; genus Tethea; species Tethea ocularis. Next base: position 1,675,848 of record OY741968.1, read on the forward strand.
CCTGAACTTGGAATCAAGCCCTTAGATGTATTGGAAATGGACGATTTATCATTTGATCTATCTGGTCTACAGTTTACTTTGAATGATGGCCGCCTGAAAGGCTTGAAAAATGCAATATTTGATAATATAAAGTGAGTATTGTAATGTATGTAATTTTCACCTCATACTCCAAAAAGATTGAAAAGCTAAATGAAAGATTTCGGGACCCCAAATTTTTGGGTGTGGCGGTATCAGACCATTAATTGGACCAATAATTAATCGCATAGGCGATAAGCTTTAGGAGATCCAGCGGAATTAGTTTCTAAATATTTGTCTTCTGTTAAACCTTATAATGAGACTGATGTTATCATATAACATGAGTTTTGCTAATCAAATGTTCATAAAAATTAAATAAACAATCACAAATAAACGATTATTATTTAATTTAGCCTCACTGATTATTTTCGAGATAGTGTCATAGTTTTGAAACAGAAAGAATTAACTATTCGGAGATTCCCTGATTCTCGCGCGCAGTGTCTCCTAACTTTCATAGTGGTGCCAAGTCACAAAAAAAAATACTCACGCGTACCGAAATTATATACGAATAACTTTTAATAATATTGTTATACTTTTTTGCAAGGTCCGCTTAGGCGCAAGGCCGTCTACGTCTAGCGCCGCCACTGGGAATAGGGGAGGCAGGTGATGGTCATTAGAGTACTTTGTAGTTACCGCCTACTTGTTAGTGAAAATCTGACACAAGGATCGTCATATTCCAGCAACTGTATACGAAATCGTTTTTTAAGGCGATGACAATTCTTCGGCTACATTATCACTGACCACGGTGAGATTATAGTCAAGGCGATGATAGCTCAATGGTAGTGACGTCGAATGCGTAGAAGAGCGTAGAGTAAAATTGTTCTGTGCTTCGAATCCTACAGTGAGCTTGAGCTTTTGGTGAAGGAAAATATAGTGAAGAAACCATAGCACGGTGGTACCTTATACTTTAAAGTACCTGCTAGGTTACCACCCTTAAGTAGAAAATCTGTCACCAAGCACCTTTCGGTGTGTTTCGGCAGCTGCACTTGAGAGCCAGTTCCCTTCTAGGCTTTGTGTGCTTACCATCAGCCATATCGTCACTGACCATGGTGTGATTATGGTCAAACACAGGCGCAAAAATAATAGTACTTTATATTTTTCTCATTTCAGATGGGATTTAAAAAAGCAGAGATTGACGATAGAGTTCCATCTCGACTGTGTATTGAAGGGTCATTATATTGCTGCGGGTAGAATCCTGATCCTGCCCATTACTGGTGATGGACAGATGAAGCTAAAATTACGTAAGAACCTTTCTCTGCTTCTTGGCGGTTCTTCTCAGAAAATGTTGTGCCGTGTTGCCGTGTGCTGTGTCAAAATGCCGTAATTAACGATGAGGAGGGTTCCAATTTATCGTTATACCGTTATCGCTACGTTATAACGTGATAGTACTTTTGATAGTATTGTCCAATCCAAACAAGTTCTTTTTATCAGATTGTATTGTTTAACTAACTGTTACTAACGTTCTCGGATTATTGTGCGATTCTCTACTTCTTTTTCTGAATTAAAATTAGTTACTCCTCAAACATAAGCTATCTGCCAGTGACAGTTTCGTATGATTATAAACGTATATTTTTTTTGGTATAACTTATACAGAAACTTTCATTATGCATCTAGTAAACAGCTTATATTAATCTTATGAGCCTGAGCTTATTGCCGGCTCTTCTCAGCAAAAGCTACCTTCCGAACCGTGCATTAGAGTATGACAATTCATAAGTGCCTGTGAAGGTCTATTTGAATAAATAATATTTCATTTATTAATTTCATATGCTTCAGATGTTGCTTCCTGTTGTAGAACCTATTTGGATCTCTAATGTAAATAAGAAAGTACAATGTTCTATGACATTTAATTTGAATTTACTTCAATAAAATCTGTACTAGAAACTACACGTTTATTTTCCTTCACTACCCTCCTCTAACATCTATGTTTTTGGAGGAACAAAACAATATGTATGTTTATTAAAAGGAAAGAAATTTCATTAACTTGCCATTTCTGAAGGGAGCTAGCTAGCTTATTATACTAGTAAATGATATATTATTTTAATAAAGAGGGACATAGAGTATGCTTTTTTTCTATTTTAATAAGAGCAACATGTTCTGATAAGGTTAGTTTATCTCTTATCTTTGTTTCATTGATACAATACTAGCTGTCTGTCGCTATATACTATTCCAGGGTATGATCTATCTAGAGCCAAATTTCATCAAAATCCATTTTGTGGATTTTGCGTGAAAGAGTAACAGATATCTTCAAATCCAAACCAACTTTCATTCTTTTAACATCATCATCATCATGTCAGCCGAAAGACGTCCACTGCTGGACAAAGGCCTCCCCCAAGGATCTCCACGATGGATTGTCTCGCGCTACCCGCATCCAGCGGTTTCCCGCGACACTCACATCGTCGGTCCACCTTGTGGGGGGCCTGCCCATTCTACGTCTTCCGGTTCGTGGTCGCCACTCGAGAACCTTTCTGCCCCAGCAGCCGTCGATTCTACATTTATAATAAGACTGTGATTTTAAACAATACTGTGGAGTGGCAGACAGTATAAATATTTGTTTATTTTCAGGCAATATGGAGATAAAACTTCACTTGGACTATGAAATGAAAAAAGATGAAGAAGGCAAAGATCATATTTATCCCAAAAAGTATGGATTCAGTTTTGACGTCAAAGATGGCGCTCACTTCAATTTGACCAATCTATTCAATGGAAATAAGGATCTCAGTAAGTTTTTTTTTTAAATAATTGTCTGAAAGTTTTTACACGAATCAAAAACATTAAAATTACCTTGATGATTTCTTTCTAATAATAAATAGGCCCATCGCGAATGACACCGTCCATTACTAAACTGACGGGAACAAGCGAGACAGTTAAGAGGAACTCTTAGTAAAAAAGAAACATTTATATTTTAAAAGTAAAAAAAGTTTTAATATTCATTTTTTCTTTCGTCACAAATAAAAAATTAAAATAAACAAAAAAAAACTATTCCTCGTCATAATATATTCTCTAGTTTCACATATTAATTTACTAAAAAAATATTGCAACTTGCAACAAAGAATACAGATAAACCCAATGTTTATTCTCATTTCAGGTGACCCAATGCTTTTATTCTTAAATGAGAATTGGAAGCAAATATCAATTGAATTTGGAACACCTTTGATGGATGTTGCAGCTAAGAAGATATACGAGAACGTCAAAACATTCTTTGAAAAAAATGCCATTGAAGACATAGCTATTGTTTGACTGTTTTAAATTTGACCAATAAATAATAAGATTGTTTTTTTAAATGGAAAAATTTTCTAATAATAAAAAAACCAGTCATATGCTTGTGAAATACAGCGTTAGAGCAACATTACCATTGGCAATACCAGAGGTACCAGAGGTATTTCACAAGCATATGACTGGTTTTTGGGTGATAAGAGACAGTAACCACTCACAGAGTTTGTACTATGGAAACCAGACAAATGTTAAATTACAAATTTATTTCCTTTTTCTAAATACTTACATACATTAATAGATAATAACACCTAGACACAGGACAGACATGCATAATTTTCATGTACACAAATGTTTGTTGGATGAGAATCGAATCCACGACTAAGAACCCTAATAAATAAACAAAACAATGAAATTTTACATTTCAAGATACAAATTGAGTACAACCATAGAAGAAAAGTGACAAGTATAATATGAGAAGAATGAATTACACATTTAGATCTTATAGCCAGTAAAGTTCCAGGAGTCATATTTTATACACATTTCATTTCTGGGTGTCCTTTTTACAGGCATGTGGCGAACCCATTCGTCCGCTTTATGAATATTTTATAGCGACAAATCGGATTAAGGCTCGAAATGAAATCTGTGGGGAAACTTTACTTTTGCTCTTGATTAATTCATGTATTTCAGGACAGATTTATCTTGGATTAGCTTTACTCGTGGCGTTTAAGTTAAAATTAAAATTTTGTGTTCTTGTACATGATTTATCAGTCTACATCTTCCGATTGCTGAATATAAATTTCATAAAAATTGGTCCAGCCGTTTGGGCGTGAAGAAGTAACAAACATATTCTCACAAACTTTCACATTTATAAATATTAGTAAGATAAAATTTCAATTTGAAGAAAAAGACATGACCCATCGCTATAAAGCATGACAGAACAGAACGAAATCAATAAAATAAAGAAGCATTACGAGTTGGTACAGATCTAGAACATTATAACTATACTTTAATCGAAGCAAAGCGACATGAAATAAATCAAATAAAAAAAATTTAAGAAACCCCCGAAACTCACTAGAAAATTGGTGATAATTTTCAAACGGATGAGCGGTTTTTTTTTAAACGTAGCTAAGAACAGTTTCGATTAAATCACTTTTCAAACAAAAATAACTAAATCAAAATCGGACTATCCATTCAGGAGCTACGTCAGACGCGTCAAACTTATATTTTTGTATCGGGTGTTAATAAATGAAATTCAATACATGTACATAATGAAAATATGTAAATGAACCTACAATTCACAGGTAACAAAATAAATGAGAAAATTAGATTGACCCATAGCACATGTAAAGTGTCACCCGAAATACACAGGTCCTCTACGTGAAGCCAGGACAATTTAATTGAGAATTCCAGACCTCGGGTTTAAATTCTCAGTTCGGTATTTACTTGGATGCTTCGTAATAGAGCAAGGTTTCATAAAAGTTGTTTATCTACTCTCATATCGTAATGTGCTAATTATGAAATCAAAAACAGTACTTTAATGACCCACTTTAGGCACACCCGTGTATAATGATTCATTATAGTACAGTTGTGTTCCCAAGATAATGCTATAAAATAACTTTTTTTCTATTAAAGTATCAATTCAATTTGACGATGACAATGTGACAAATTTTGGACTTGAACCACCTTGAACTTTTGGGAGTTGGCAACACGGATTTGATTAGGTATATGATTATTGTGCTTACATATATCATTTTGACCAAAATTCTTACCTCCAAAGTTTTTTTTTTAAACCTTGAATTTATTTGAGTTTAGATAAAGTACTGTATGATACTGCACATAATTAGGTATTAAAAACTCGTGTGATACTATTAAGAACCTCGCCTACGGCTCGGTACTTAAACTCACACTCGTATTTAATAACCCTAATTATGCAACAGTATCATAAACAACTATTATCTACTCCATAGTACTAGATCAGTGATCTACTCTCATCGTAATATTCTAACTATGATATCAAAAAACTATAATGATACACTTTATACACACTCTTGTTATTGAAATTAAAAAGTTATGTTAAAGTACAGTTTTCTTAGCAACATAATGCTATAAAATAACGTTTTTTCATTATAGTACACTTTGGACCGAATGAAAGGGGAGACAATTCAATTTCAGAAGCTGTATGGTGGGTTTAATATGTCATATCAATTCCTTTCTAGGCTTTGTGTGCTTACCACCGGCTACATCATCACTGACCACGGTGAGATTGGTCAAACACAGGCTTATATACTAAAAAAAAATCTAAGTAAAAATACTTTATTTCCTGCCTTTGATGTGTCAATAAACGCAGCATGGTCGACCTACGCTGTTGTGGACAGTCTTATGTCCATATACATTATTAATAAGGGCTTAAGGTTCTTCAGCAAAATACAAAAACGCAATCATGTATAGTGCTGGTATATAATGTTATGTCTGCCTGAGACATAGTGAATTACTAAGAACTAGATTGCTATGAATTACCTATGTATTATGCAAAACAGACAGATTTTGGGAGGCTACCAACTCTTTAAGGATTACCAACAACAATTTAATAATAATAATTATTTACTCAAAGGACTATTAAATAACAATTGAATACTAACCTAAAATAAAACAAACTACCTACTTATAAATGTAATAATTATTAACATTTAGGTCTTCTGAAACAAATGGATGAAAAATTATATATCTTTATAAAATCAAATGTAACATGTATGTGAGAGAAGCCACAGGACAAAAGTTAGTTCTTATTTGTGTTAGTGTTTATTCGTGTCGCATTGTACGGTTTCAAATGGGATTTGAACCACCGACGCGCAGGTTGAAGAATGAACTCCCCACCGTGGTTTTCCCAGGGGAGTACACCATGGAGTTCTTCATTAAGGGTGTGAAGAGACTGTCACGAGTGATACCCCTGCTGCCAGCGTAATAGGCTACGGTAACCGCATACCATCAGGTGAACAGCATGCTTGTTTGCAACCTTAGTAGTATAAAAAAATACAAAAAAAAATCAACTGCATTTCAGTCGCAAATTAAAACAGTACTGACAACTCCATAAAAAAACAAGCACAGAGAATAAAATTAACGATGCAGAAGTAACAAACGTTTAATTTATTAACATGCGCCAGTTTTCAAATTTAGCGTGACAAATTATTGTGAAAGTCATCTAGCAGGCAGTTTAAATGATCGTGCTCGGGTCGCGATTATTTTTATCTGTAATTTTAAATGGGTCAGTTATGAAAATTGCTTGAACTTTTTACGCTATAAAATATAGATTTAATATTGTTAGCTTGTATGTGGAACTCAATCAGTCAATTCATTCTGTATTTTTTTATATTCTGGGATTGAACGGATTTTGAAAGTGGTCTGCCATTTATTTCTACCCAAATATTGATATGACTGCAGCATTAATATTACATCTTGACGCAGAAGGTCAGACGTCAATTTTAATTTTTAATCTTGTACCCTGCCGAGGGTATAAATTTTCTAACCTACTTTTAGTGCCCTGAGCATGAAACACTTGCGTATACCTACTTATCGTCTTCGTAGCGTCTGCGTGTCAAGTTGATATTATTTTTGACAGAAGTTGTATCATCTACTTGATACCTAGCTAGCGAGCTACGTTAAATTTGTCTAGGATTTTTTATCACACATTTTTAATAGTATTGTTTAATAATATATAAATATTTATTTACAAATAACAAACAAATAAATTAAATAACCAGCATATCTCACATTAATATTTAAATGTTTTTTTTCTGCAAATAAGATAATAATACCTATTTTTTCATTAATTAAAAATGATAAATGGTGAACGTAATCCATGTATTAAAAAGCGCGCTTTACACTTTTTTTTATTTCAGCAAGGAGATCGAAGTTATGAGATATTCTGTTTCGCTTGAAATTAAATGTTGGCATACTGATAAGCAAGCAAATGACTACTTTAAGGCGACTTTTTGTTACCCCGGCTGTACTAGAATATCTTGAAACCTATTAGACAAAGTAAAGGCATGACACCAAGATTAGCAAAATGGCCCAATACCTCCATAGTCTACCCTAGTTTAAGCCCACAAAACCAAACTTTCTCAATAGGCAATTTGCCAAAGTTCTGAAGTTTCAAACCAATGATCAGTAAGGTAAACGCTCCGTCACCGGACATAGGCCGCTTTCCTATCGTAACTGACTTTGATTAATATGGCTACCCTTCAAATCTGATGGTAATTAGGCCGTGATAGCCACTGAATTATATTACTACGTATAGAGAAGCTATCTTAAGTAAAGGTAATGCTCAATTTCTAACCAGCACTAGACCGCTTTAAGGTGTAGTTTCTTAGTAGCGACCAAAAAGTCGTAGGCGCCGTGATTATCATGTTGGTTACGCGTTTCGCATTTAAGCAGTGCGGGCGGATGACTACACTTAAACGGAACATAATAGTTATATGTTGCGTCTTCTCTATACGTAGTAATATAACTCAGTGGTGATAGCATCTATATTCACTATCTGTTCGCTTCTGGTTGGCTTAAACCAGTATTTAGCTTGGTTATGTTAACTAAATGTTGATTTAGATATGTACTGATATGAAATGGTTTGTGGAGATAAGGGTTATTGTTGATTAATAGCCATTGAGTATTGTGCAATGGATAGTCTAGCAGTTAATTGAAAATAATCTTTATGTCACATCACGTGTTCAGAACAATAAAGAAAGAAAGACAAGAAATTAAAAAAAATGCCAACCTGTTATTTTTATGTAAAAGTTTTGTGTTCCATGCTAGAAAGAAAAATAATAAATAAATAAAAAGTATTATTATCAAGTTTTTTGTCACTTGAAATCTGTACTAATAATAAAGCTGAACGCGCTAATTTCAAATCGGACCAGTAACTCTGGAGTTACTGGTCCAATTTGAAAAAATATTTCACTAATTAGGAAGCTACATCATGACCTAAGGTTATAGGTTACTTTTTACTGTTTCTAACAAGGGTAAAATCGCAGAAAACAGCTAGTTTTACATTAAAATAATTTGAAGCTGCTTCTAAAATATAATTATAACAATATAAAACTGATTATTCAATATGGTAATAAATCATCAATATAAACGAAGTTTCGACAAATTCGTTAACAATTAAATCTGCAGTGTTGATGTTTTTAATTCGCTCTTCTATAGAATCGACTGGAAGTTTTAACACTCTCTCGTTACTAAGATAAATAAAAGAGAGGGACAATGAATCAAGTAAGTTTGATTGGACCATTTAATTTTACTACTAAGCATATTTACGTACTTTAAGGACTTGTATAAACTTTCTACACTTAGTTGAAATAGCCCTTTGCGTAAGCGCTTAAGAATAATCTGAGGGTTGTGGAATGAGCCATAGTTTTCCCTACATTCTACAATATGAAGTTCTTCAAGAAGGGACTGAAAACATTTCAGCATAGTCAGCAACGTGCGAGTGATAGACCTATGCTTGTTACCTTCTTAACAAGAAACTCATCAAGGTACTCATCGGTAGGTGCTTGGCGACTACCCCATAACCAGGTAGATACTACGAAGTAGATCCTACCACCCTGCTATGGTTTCCTCACGATGTTTTCCTTCACTGAAAACTCAAGCTCAGTGTAGCATTACAACCCGTGACCTTCGTGTCAATATTCGGCTTCACTAACAACTGAGCGATCATCTATATAAATAACTAACTAAAATGATTTCCATATTTACATACATCAAAATTCATATGTTCAGAGATCCATAAGATACTATTAAATTCAATAGAGTCTCCGCTTGACTTCCCAAGGGAGCTTATGGTAGGCTTAAGGATAAAGGCATAGTAATTTGCATAAAACAATTATTAATTATAGCTCATGGGACTCCGCCATTAAGGTTCATTATATTCTATTTAATATTGTACGTATATGGTATTCGTAAGATAGTTAATAATCAGGATCACGATTTATGGGAGACATCCATATGTACAAGAAGTTGATTTGCATTACATTTCTAGGGTTTCATACCCAAAGGCTGGTAAAACCCTATTCTTAAGCCTCCGTTGTCGATCCGTCCATTTGTCCGTCCGTCTGAAAGCGGGCTATATTTCATACATCGTAATATTACAGTTACAGAGCAATCATAGTTTAGTTGTAGGTTCATAAATGTTTACTTTAAGCGTATACCTTCGGTTGGAGCGCGAAATTCCTTCCTCCAAGGTATATTAGTAACATTTTCATGAAATAGTCGTATATGTCAGTAATATACTTTGGAGGAATATGTTGATGATTTCTTTTGTTATTTATCAGTACATATACTGTCACGTAGTAAAATCGGGTCTTCAATTATTTATTACATGTATTACGTTTTATCGATTTTTCAGTCGATTAGTTGTCATATTTCTGAACGTAGTTTAATTTGGAATTTATTAATTGACTATACCTTTTTATAGTAGATGGAGTTGTAGCCAATTATCAATTTTTCATTTCTTTATTAATACTCAATTAAACATTATTTGTAATTCGATAAATACTTAAATTTTATCAAATCGATTAATCGATTTGCTTGCGGTACAAAGTAAAGTTATTCCCGTGGCAACATTTTTTTTCTTACTGAGGCAACACTGATGGGGCTGTCAGCTTATTAATTAAATTTGCTTTGTTTTTTTTCCCACATTACCTAATAAATCTACATTGTTTACTTCGCTTTTTAACTAAATTTGGTAATAATTATTGTTTTGGAAAGTGCTAGATTTCATGTTCATTTATCAAATTAGAGTTCAGTGTGTTTTTGACGTATTCCCGTCCTTATTTCATTAGTTCAGTGTTTGTTGGCTTAGTGTTTTTGACCGGTATTTCGGAGTTTTTCGACCGATTAGGGGACTTCTTCGAGTTGTGTACACCCTTTTCGTAATTAGGTCAAGTTCATTAGTTCAATGGAACATTCTTTCTTTTCACTCCCGGCGTCCCGGCGTATACGCATCTAAAGGTCGAATGTCAATGACCTAACCTTTTTTTGTGAGTATTCTCTTTGGGAAGCTTAGTTCTATCATTAAATCAGTGTCTCGTCATTTATTATTCGGTTTTCTACAGAATTTCGGCTGATTAGTCTTAGCTGACGCGGCCGATGATAACCGCGTGGCGTGGCCAGCCAGGGTCATCTTAAACCTCCTTTCCCTCCGGAGTCGACATGATCCACCTTTACTAAGCGTGGTTCTTTTCCTCCATAAGGTATTTATGGTGTTTTTTTTAAATTATTATAGTTGGTTAGGGTTTATTAACTTTTGTCCGAGTAGGTCCGGACAAGTAGGCAGGCACATGGCAGACAACTTATGTTGTACTGACCGTGGATGCTTTCTAGGGTTTGCTCTGCCCAACCTTCAGTTGTGGCAGAGTATTTCAATTTATTTCTGTCCCTATTGTTATTAATTTTCCCTGGGAATAGGATGCCCAAGAACCGAGCACATGGTTGACATCTGTGACCAGTGTCCATCCTTCTGTATGCTCTGGCCTTGTAGACACACCACCCTAATGTCGACAATATTGGTGTCCATTCCAGGAGGTGTTTGGTTGGGGCCCAAGGGATGCTGTTCGGTGGGGGCTTATTTTAGCCTAGGAGATGCTGTTCGGTGGGGGCATATTTTTGCCTCGAGACGGTGTTCGGTGGGGGCCTATTTTTGCCTCGAGGAGCTGTTCGGTGGGGGCCTATTTTAACCTCGAGATGCTGTTCGGTGGGGGCCTATTTTTGCCTCGAGGAGATGTTCGGTGGGGGCATAGCTTTGCCTCGAGTTGGTGTTCGGTGGGGGCCTAGATTGGCCTCGAGTAGGTGTTCGGTGGGGCCGTATCGGCTCGTATCACTTTATAAATATCGTATCGTATAAATAACTACTACAATAATGTAACCCTTTAATTACGGGAAAGCAGCCGTTCCTGCTTTTGGCGCCCTTGAATTTAAATATAATTTAAAATAAGTAATGCAATTCATCTCAGGTTGCCCACATTAGTCTCCTTCTGAGAAGCTGTGGCATACTACCATTTTTATATTATCCTACTACCATTTTTATAACCTTACAAAATATAATATAATATATTTCAGTAAAAGAACTAAGCCAGTAATTAACCTTTGTTTCATTTATTGCTGGGGGTTAACGCATCGGACTACTAAGGGGGGGGGTTAAAATCCGTTACGTTACAGTGACGCCCGTACGTGGTGGCGAGTAACCTGAGATGATTGTCATATTGTTAAATGTGTCAAAAATTGTATTACAATTACTACTTTAATCTTACTATTTTATAAATCTACTGCGGATCTGTGTTTTTAGCATATAAGTCTTGCGGATTTGTGTCTTACTACTACATATTGTTAAAACTTGAGATGATTTGCAAAACAGTGCGGTGATAAAAATAATTCTATTACATATTACTTCATATTCAACTACTTTAACTAAATCTCTGGTACACACACATCGTTTACTACTAATACAGCTTATTTTTGCATAATTTCCTTTTATCATTTTTGAATTAAAATTATTTTTGAGTTTTTTTTCAACTCTGACAATTATTTCAACTTTCTTATGCTGTGACCTTTTTGCAGTTTAGTAAAACATCCCACAACTACACGTTATAGCCACTATTTCTGCCCTTTTAAAATCAATGTAATGTTAATATCTTTTGAATTATAATTAAGAATAAGTTTTTTTTCCCAAAATATTTTTGAACACTTACTTTTGTTTGACAATAATACTTTATTCTTTATACCCCTTAAAGCTGTAGCTTGATTAGTAGTGCTTATTGCGAAGTGCTCTGGTGTGTACCAAGTTTACCTACTTTATTTACTTACTTAACCTTACCATTACTTGACTTACATTATCTAAACATGGAGGAATGTAGTATAGCTTTCCAAGCTTTGCATAAAGATAGAATAGCCCGGACCTGTAGGTTTTATTATGGAATGAAGAACATTTGTCCTGGCGTTGGTATATTTATGGTATGGTTTTCTATAGGTGAAGAGTATTGTAGTTTTGGGGGTTAACTATTTAAATTCTTATGTTATTAATTTATGTATGATTATCTTATTATGTGTAAGTATTATATCATTATTGAAATTTAGTTTCTTTTTTTGGCCTTACGCACAGGAGCGGGTAGTAACTCCTTTACCAAATAAATAAGCCATTGTACTAGGGGCGGATGATAACCTCTTAAAAAATAAGCCTTTCTTAGAGGCGGTTGGTTACCTCTTAAAATCTAAGCCTTAAACCATGATCACCAAAATTTTAAATTCCAAACTCATCCTTGTTCATTGTGGGATTACTGTCGCGTAACCACAGTATCTTATGTGTGTTATCGCAAGGTATCTCAAGGTGACAAGAAGAGTGACTTGTATTATATCTATTTATTGTATTCTTATTTTATAACATATATTGTGTGTATATGTATCTTATTCCTCTACCTTGTGGGTTAGGAGCGGTCGGTAACTCCTATAAAAAATAAATAAGCCATTGTACTAGGGGCGGGTGATGACCTCTTTATTACAAAAGCCTTTCTTCATCAAAGGCTGACCACTTGGTAGGAATAATATTTATTTATATTATATTATGATAACAGTTTTTTTATATAAGTATTCTCTCTCTTGTAATCATTTTATTTATTATTTTGTTTAATATTATGTAATAGTGGTATGTAGTACATTATATATTTAGGGGGGTTTAATATTTTGAGTTTAGGGTTAATCGGTTTGATGGTTTATTGGATGGTTTACTACTTATTAGGTAGGTGGGTACTGTTGTTTCGACGAGTTGTGGGAGAATTTAATCTCCAACTAGCGGATTTTTCATATTTGTTTTTCATAGTTGTTCGTGGGTTCGGTTTGTTGGTGGAGGTTTATTTTTTCTTTTTTTTTGTTCAACATCTTATGGTTGATATCTAGAGGCATGTGTTTACTGGCGTAGGTTTGTTTTGCTTTTGCTTTCTTCTTATCCGGTCACAACTGGGTTGTCGTTGTGTCCGTTAGGGAGTTTGAAGTATATTGTTTTCATCTTTATTATTTTATTTAGACTTTTCTTCAGTCCTCGATTTATCTTGTACGTACTGAGTTGTTTCCAAGCTGGAGGACCAGCTTGAATTTTGCGCTTATTTACGCAAAATTCTTCTGACAGGGGGGGTCGTGTCACGTAGTAAAATCGGGTCTTCAATTATTTATTACATGTATTACGTTTTATCGATTTTTCAGTCGATTAGTTGTCATATTTCTGAACGTAGTTTAATTTGGAATTTATTAATTGACTATACCTTTTTATAGTAGATGGAGTTGTAGCCAATTATCAATTTTTCATTTCTTTATTAATACTCAATTAAACATTATTTGTAATTCGATAAATACTTAAATTTTATCAAATCGATTAATCGATTTGCTTGCGGTACAAAGTAAAGTTATTCCCGTGGCAACATTTTTTTTCTTACTGAGGCAACACTGATGGGGCTGTCAGCTTATTAATTAAATTTGCTTTGTTTTTTTTCCCACATTACCTAATAAATCTACATTGTTTACTTCGCTTTTTAACTAAATTTGGTAATAATTATTGTTTTGGAAAGTGCTAGATTTCATGTTCATTTATCAAATTAGAGTTCAGTGTGTTTTTGACGTATTCCCGTCCTTATTTCATTAGTTCAGTGTTTGTTGGCTTAGTGTTTTTGACCGGTATTTCGGAGTTTTTCGACCGATTAGGGGACTTCTTCGAGTTGTGTACACCCTTTTCGTAATTAGGTCAAGTTCATTAGTTCAATGGAACATTCTTTCTTTTCACTCCCGGCGTCCCGGCGTATACGCATCTAAAGGTCGAATGTCAATGACCTAACCTTTTTTTGTGAGTATTCTCTTTGGGAAGCTTAGTTCTATCATTAAATCAGTGTCTCGTCATTTATTATTCGGTTTTCTACAGAATTTCGGCTGATTAGTCTTAGCTGACGCGGCCGATGATAACCGCGTGGCGTGGCCAGCCAGGGTCATCTTAAACCTCCTTTCCCTCCGGAGTCGACATGATCCACCTTTACTAAGCGTGGTTCTTTTCCTCCATAAGGTATTTATGGTGTTTTTTTTAAATTATTATAGTTGGTTAGGGTTTATTAACTTTTGTCCGAGTAGGTCCGGACAAGTAGGCAGGCACATGGCAGACAACTTATGTTGTACTGACCGTGGATGCTTTCTAGGGTTTGCTCTGCCCAACCTTCAGTTGTGGCAGAGTATTTCAATTTATTTCTGTCCCTATTGTTATTAATTTTCCCTGGGAATAGGATGCCCAAGAACCGAGCACATGGTTGACATCTGTGACCAGTGTCCATCCTTCTGTATGCTCTGGCCTTGTAGACACACCACCCTAATGTCGACAATATTGGTGTCCATTCCAGGAGGTGTTTGGTTGGGGCCCAAGGGATGCTGTTCGGTGGGGGCTTATTTTAGCCTAGGAGATGCTGTTCGGTGGGGGCATATTTTTGCCTCGAGACGGTGTTCGGTGGGGGCCTATTTTTGCCTCGAGGAGCTGTTCGGTGGGGGCCTATTTTAACCTCGAGATGCTGTTCGGTGGGGGCCTATTTTTGCCTCGAGGAGATGTTCGGTGGGGGCATAGCTTTGCCTCGAGTTGGTGTTCGGTGGGGGCCTAGATTGGCCTCGAGTAGGTGTTCGGTGGGGCCGTATCGGCTCGTATCACTTTATAAATATCGTATCGTATAAATAACTACTACAATAATGTAACCCTTTAATTACGGGAAAGCAGCCGTTCCTGCTTTTGGCGCCCTTGAATTTAAATATAATTTAAAATAAGTAATGCAATTCATCTCAGGTTGCCCACATTAGTCTCCTTCTGAGAAGCTGTGGCATACTACCATTTTTATATTATCCTACTACCATTTTTATAACCTTACAAAATATAATATAATATATTTCAGTAAAAGAACTAAGCCAGTAATTAACCTTTGTTTCATTTATTGCTGGGGGTTAACGCATCGGACTACTAAGGGGGGGGGTTAAAATCCGTTACGTTACAATACTACTATTCTTCTCGCAAATAACATGTTGATAACTTACGACCTATAACTGAGCTGCAATTTGGAAAAAAGTGATAAAATTTGAATGTCGCGCTCCAACCGAAGCATTTGATTACATGTGTCATTACATTTGACCTTAGATCTACAAAAAATGTCAAGGTTAGCCAATAATAAACACCGCACTTATTTATTCTTTTTGGATCCCATAGCGATAAATAATTAAAAAGCTCTTTAACTTAAGAGCAGTAGATATAGTCTAAAATTCATTCCTCATATGGAACGATAGTCACTTGGCGCTGTTAACAACTTGAACAATGATTGAGTGGTTTCTTGGGAGTCAATTCTGATATTATGGTTGTTCTGAAAGAAAAAAACATAATTTTATATTGAATGTTGATTTTCAATAAACTAGTAGCCGATTCTAAATAAGAAAAAAACAGTAGGTAAGGAAAAACAGTAAAAAGTGCAAGTAAAATGTGGCAATTTCACTGAAAATTCGATAAGTAAAAAAATAACTAATTGACTCAAGCGTGACCTTGCGGAAATCCATTATAAGATTAGATGGAAGACAAATATTTAGTAACTAATTCCGCTGGATATATCCTTCTCTGTCAAGTCCAACACAAGGGAACTTAACAGGAAATCGACACGTGTTTCGATTGATCACGAAGCATCATCAGGACGTAGTAGACCCACTGTCGACTACTCGACGAACGCAAACAAACACACGAACACAGAACCCGTATGAACGCGCACACACACTGAGCTCCGCAGACGTGTTGACTCGTCGACCGCCGAACAGAAAGTGAATATATCCAGCGGAATTAGTTACTAAATATTTGTCTTCCATCGAAGTAAAAAAATATTTATCAAGTGAAATAAAATATCAATAAAGTTTTGTATAATTTTTGGTCAATAATAATAATAATCACAAGTTTCAACAGACAGTCAAACAGACAGAAAATACTATTACTTTTACCTTTTTTACTACTTTTATGTTTTATTTTTTTACTACTAACTTAATTTTTTTAAACTAGGATCATGTTTATTTTTTCACAGTAGATTTTCAAGTGCAGATAACAGAACATGTAACACTGTTACCTACTTGTTAGTCATAAGTTGGTTAACTAAGTAGCCTTATCATAATTAACTGTCGAAATACTAATATATTTCATTATCAAAGTATACTCCGTTAAATACACTTACTCTAGTAGTCATTGACTAAGTTAGTAATTAAGTTTATGATACGATGAGATAGACATGTCCAAGAGGACAGAAAACTCTAATCATAAAACAGAATAAACAAAAATATACTTACTCTAGTGAATAATCCAGGATATTCTCCGCTAAATTCCGGATTCCTTGTATTCTGTATTCTAAATGATAACCACTTCTTAAATTGTTGAGTATTTTCTATGGAGTTTTGGTTTCTGCTCGGATGCATAATCAGCCTTGTTGTGTTTGTCTTTTTCATTTTTGTTGTTCCTCTTATTTCTTTTGTATTTCTTTTTATCCTTTTGATCTTTTTTGGTTTGATTGTAGTTGTCGTCAAAGGGCTCAAATATTCTACCACACTATCAAACATTGATAGTACAACGTACATTGCGACGAACATAAGTGCTGATCCTATTACTAAACTGAAATTAAACAAACATTTACCCCTTTATTACGTGAGACCTAGGATTCTCATCAGAAAAATCAAAACACTTCCGTTTTTATGGACATACCTATTTTCCTAAAAAAATATACACATTTTTCTGATAACCCTTACAAAACATAAACTTGCAAGGTGTTTCGATTTTTCTGATGAGAAGTATCACCTATTATATCACTTTCTAACGACATTGAATAAAAAAGATTTTAAGTCTATCTTTAAACCTAAATTTAAGGCGACGATATCCGAAAAAATTATGATTCTAGATTAAAGATTAAGTTATAATAAAAGACTTGAAACTACTAGGTCGGTCGACAAAATTAAAATTTCGCTTGGTTAGATAATTCAAATAAACTTACGTGTAGGATGGCATCGCTTAACTGTTGTTCCTGTTAAGAACTAACTAACTAGTATTGAATTGAAATAGGAAAATCAAGAGGCTAACTGGAAAACGGAATGTACAACTGAAATTAAACATGAAAGTAATGGATGAGGTATTAGGGTTTATATTCATTTAAATTTGTTATTTTATTAAAAATGTGGAGATATGATTAAAAAAATCAAACGGCTTTGAGTAAGAATCATCATCATATCAGCCGAAAGACGTCAACTGCTGGACAAAAAAAGCATCTCAATAAATTGAAATTGCAAGAGTGAATGCTCTAGGATACAATTATTTATGATTTCAAAAAGGTTTAGATAACTTACTATGTAGATACTTTACGTAAGTAGGTATGTTGAACATAAGATTTTTTTTATTTGCCGCATCTACAAAATTAACAAGTTTAACATAGCTCAATTCCAAACAGGCAATTATATTAATTTCTTAAATAATAATAACCCATTCAATAAAAATAGGATTATTGAACAATAAACTTTTGTTATATCTCTACTTCAATAACATGATTAAATACTACAACATGATGAAAGCATTGCTTGTCTCGCATAATTGTTTATGTATGTATTACATTTTAGCGTCACGATGAACCTAGCTAAAACTAGTCACAATTTATTAAAAAAATGTATATATTAGGGATAGTGTAAGGATTCTAACGATATTCAAATCTGTTCTGGCATTTAAAAGTTATGGTGAAATAAAGAAACTTAAGTGGCAGTGGGAGGGGCACATCGCTTGTAGAACCGACGGCCGCTGGGGCAGAAGGGTTCTCGAGTGGCGACCACGAACCGGAAGACGCAGCGTGGGCAGGCCCCCGACAAGATGGACCGATGATCTTGTGAGGGTCGCGGGAAACCGCTGGATGCGGGTAGCGCAAGAACGGCCATCGTGGAGATCCTTGTGGGAGGCTTTTGTCCAGCAGTGGACGTTTTTCAGCTGACATGATGAAAGAAACTCGCATACATAATATAAACTCTAAAATAATTACACTCCTCCTTTGGTCAGCCGTGTAATTAGAACCAGTAATACGAATTGATAAAATGTTGCCACTCTATTCATGCTATGTTTAAAGAAACTACAATCAAAAACTCTACGATCATGACATTATAAATAGCATCCAAAACGCACTAAATCAATTTAAAATTCCCAACTCAAATTTGACCAATTTTAATCTCTTTTAACTTTAGCCATAATTCATCGAAACACCATGTTATAAACTCAGCCTGTCGGAGCTTCATCGGAAAAGTTCATCTGTGGGGCTATTACGTAAAATTGTTGCAATCAGTTTCAATTAAGTTTTCATGGAACAATAGGCTATTCTAATTTTTTTATATATTCGTATAGATATGGTTGTATTTTTTTATTTCCTCAAAATAAGATCGCGTCGACCAAAGAAATTTTTTTAAAACGATAATTATTCACACTAAAACGGCAGCCGCCATTTGTTGAGTATCCTGACGTCATAAAAGCAGAAACATAGAAACTTTAAATATTATCGTGTTTTCGCTATACTCTCGTAATCACAAGAAAAATGTCGGTGTTTTCGGTCACGTGATACAGATGCCTAATAGAACTTTGATTTTATAACTCAAAAAGGTAATTTTATTCGTATTTTTTATGGTAAAAACTATTTATATTACATAATTTGATACTTAAATTTTGATAGATAAAAATACCCTATTCGTAATTAATACACAAATAAAAAAAACACGACTGTCTTTTACAAACAAAAGATTGGTATCGGTAGCCACAATAAAGAAATAACCCAAGTTATGAGGGTTCAAAAAAACGACGAAGCGCTTCGAGAAAAGGTAGGTAGTACCCTTGCGCTTCGCTTGGCTCGTTTGGCGGGGGCACGACCGTGCCCCCAGATATGTAGTAGCTATCTGGTTATCGTTTACAAAAAGTAAATTATTTAGTTAAAGCTAGTGTTACTCGAAAATATGTTCAAGCATTTAAAAGTTATGGTGGAATAACTGATAACTTTGATAACTCCATATAAATGCCAACAATGCTTCATTGCAAATGGAAATATTTTCAACATGGCAAAATTTCTATCGATTTAAAGGTTGCCTTATTTTGTGGTTGATAGAAACTGATTGCAACAATGTTATGAAATCCACGTAATGTTCTATGTAATATGGCGCCGTAAAACGAACCGTGAACATTTACTTTGATTCATTTTAAGGTTCCGTTGGGTTTAAAAGGAAAAACTGGATAAATTTATTTTTGTTCAGGTAGATTTATGACTACGTTGTAGTCTGTCGTTGGGATTCGAAGTATCACAGTAAAGTTGCTATGAGGGTTCACTGAAATCTTTTACAGAGGTGTATGTTCAGCAGTCGATATTAGAAGTTTGGTAGTATACTGTAGGTATTGAATGTTTAGGTAATTTAAATTTAGAATTAAAAAAACTTTCATGTCTCTTTTCTTCCATTTCTTTCTACTTTTTAAACGACTTCAAAAAGGAGGTTCTCAATTCGTCGGAATCTTATTTTTATGTTTTCCTTTTTTTATAAAGTAATTTTAAATTGCATTATGATGTAGTATAGATTTGTTGTAATCTTGGACTTCAGTAACGGTAAAATTTTACGTGTTGGGTAATTCTTGAAAACACATGGTTTTCTGATTCCAAACTATAGGTCGAATTTGAATTCTAACCCTAAAAAAAACCAGGCAACTGTGTAGTAAATAATAAAATGAAATACACATAACCAACTAAAAACTTATCTGAATCTCAAACGTTACCATAACAATCGAGTTCTCATAATTTTCATTCACGGAATTACTTAATCCTCAAAATATAAATCGAAATTTTCTTACCAATTCTTTACTTTTCTTTTGATTAATTAATAGGTATCGAGGGCGAAAATTACTTTTCGAAGCAGCGGAAGTAATTACCTTCTTCCACAATTTTGCATTTCATTCCATTTATTGAATGATAGACAAACTTTTGCTTTGAAATGTGCCTAAATAAAAAGTAAATTACACGTTTTACTTACAGCCGTAGGTACTCAGAGACGTCAAATAAAATTTAATTACCTACTAATTAAAGTATATCCATATGTGTTTATTGCAATACTATAGAACACGCTGACCGACTGGTAGATCCAGAGATTAAAACAAACACACTTTTCAGCTTTATTATTAGTACACAAGTAATTCTCTTACAAAATAGAAGAATTTATTTTGTCAGATTAATCGGAAAATGTAGCAAGCGAACGATAAAATCGGAAAGCACGTATCGTAGCAAAGTACATACGGTATCGTGAACCTACAAATTGAGGAAGTGGAGTTACCACTGACTTGAATAAGCTCCAGGAAAGCTGGCAAGGGATTTGCGATTTCGAGTTTATTCTAGATCTAACACAATATATTTTGTTTGAACACCACTAAAGAAAAAAGGCCAAGTGTGAATCGCACTCGCATATAAAGGGTTCCATCCATATCGTCGTACACTATTTTGTTGTCATTTTTGTTTATACTACTAAGGTAGCAAGCAAGCGTACGGCCCATCTGATGGTAAGTGGTTACCGTTGCCTATCGCTATTGGCAATACCAGAGATATTGCCAATGTGTTGCTGACCTGTTACTTGAGAGCCAGTTTGCCTTCTCGGTATTGTAATACCGAGAAGGCAAACTGGCTCTCAAGTGCAATAGGGATGATGACTGGGTAAAAAATAATTAATTCTATTTAGTCCGTCAGTTAGGTTATCAAAAACTATTGGATACGTATTTTTTATTTTATCAAATCAATAAAAACTTACAAAGATAGGTCGCATCAAAGTTCAGGAGTGGGGGTTTGTGACGTCACTTCTCTGTAAAAAGTGTACTAAATCGTGACGTCACGCGATATTTATACGCACTGTATCTTCGTTATTTTTTGTTTTCAGAACTAAAGAAAAAACATGTGTCCAATATTTTTTGGTAATCTAAGTGACGGACTAATTTTTTTTTTTAGTCATCACCCCTATTTCGGAACACACCAGTAGGTGCTTGGCGACAAATTTTCTACTTGAGGGTGGTAGCCAGCCAGGCGGGTACTACAAAGTACTCTACCACCGTGCTATGGTTCATTATTTGTTGTATAAGCTAGCTAAGTTGAATAGCGGCAACAGAAATATAAATTGTGTGAAAATTTTAATTGTCTACCTATTACGGTTCATGAGATACAGCGGTCGAACAAAAAACGTTGAAAAAGTCACGTTTTTGTGTGACCATCTTTAGTTTTTAACTTTATGTCATATTACTAGCGATCCGCCCCGGCTTCGCACGGCTTTTCTTGACTTTTCTGTAATATAATATGCATGTGTAATACATATAAACCTATCACTCTATCTATTTCTGAAAATTGCATTAAAATCCGTTGCGTAGTTTAAAGTATCTAAGCGAACAGACAGCGGAAGTGACTTCATTTTATACTATGTAAAGATTTGTTTTATAGCGGCAATAGTACCTGATACATATTCTGAGAAAATTTCAACTGTGTACCAATTATTTCATGAGATACATACAGCCTGCTGATATGAACTGAAGAACGGA
The DNA here is from genome assembly GCA_963555595.1 of Tethea ocularis. NCBI lineage: Eukaryota > Metazoa > Arthropoda > Insecta > Lepidoptera > Drepanidae > Tethea > Tethea ocularis. The sequence goes on from OY741968.1 coordinate 1,697,779, forward strand.
TTTAGTAATAGGCCTCCATTAGCACTTTGAGTACGGGACCCTAAAAGAGGCCGTATGCTTCTTTGTAATAAAAATCTACAGTTTGGCAAATGATTAAGCAAAACACAATAATCTAATTTAGTATACGTCTGTTAGTTCCAATAGTTGTTTGGTTACCGTTATTCGGTATTTCCACCCTCGGGGATTATTTGCGGCGTAAATGCGTTAACTTGTAACAATCCAATTAGTGTTCTACTTAATTTGCTTCATCAATATAATAGTCTGTTTTTGTAGAGCTTCAAAAACTCGTTTCTATTTTTATGATGGAAAGTTTCCTTTAATATGAAAATAAGCATTGACCGAGTTTTATAATGCCTATATCCTGTTGGGCGTCGCCACCATTTAATTCCGCTTTAATAGATTTCCCTTTATAGTGGACAACCGTGTGACGGCGTTTAAACGCTTTTGTTTCTGGGAACTTATTTTGAAAATTTCATGTGGAAAAACAAAGTTAACTAGCTAGCTAGCCAGCTATCAGTGACCTCCGCTGTCAGATGGCCCACGCCCATTAGGATATGCAATCCATACTTCCATACTAATATTATAAATGGAAAGTAACGCTGTTTGTTTGTTACCTTTTAACGCCTAAACCACTGAACTGATCGCAATGAAATTTGGCACGCCGATAGTCTATGATATGGAGAAGGACATAAGCTACTTTTTATGCCGGCAACGCGAGTGAAACCGCGGGGGACAGCTAGTATTTAATACGCGTTTTAAGGCGATGGTAGCTCAGTGGTAAAGACGGCAAATGCCGAGACGAAGGTCGCGGGTTCGAATCCTACAATGAGCTTGAACTTTCGGTGAAGGAAAATATCGTATGGAAACCATAGCATGGTGGTAGGGCACTTTGTAGCAACTGCCTGGCTGATCTATGGATCAGCATTTACTGAGTTAGGCCCGTAAGATCTTAAACCACGACAGAGAGTTTAATCTCCCGTCTCTGATTATTTCATAAGATCAACGGCAGTTGATCGATGAATGACAGTTTAAACTATCGATTAATTTAAACTATCCTTTTTGAGGGTTTAACCTCCCGATAATGGATTAAACTATCATAATTTGACATTTCCCTCAAGATGTATGACCCTGACACTAGCAGAATTGTGTAAAAAACGTATCTAATGCCATAAAATCAGGAAAAGAAGTGAACTGTTACACCAATGTCAATGTCAAATTTCACCATAAAAAAATCTTATTAGAAAGTACTGCCGTATCTATGGGATTAATCGAAGTTTAACCAATCCGTCCATATTTGTCACTTGATCTTAGAAAAATAGTTTAAACCATGGATTACATTTTATCTTAGATTTCATAAACGATAGTTTAAACGTCGATCGATCTTACGGCCCTTATTATGATAACTAGCAGGTGTAGTGGTAACTTCAGTAAATTTGACTTTCTTAAGTGCCCTTTTGGGGGCCTAAATTGATAAATGGCTTTGACTTTGACTTTTATATGTTACCGTATGATTATAAGCGCCGTTGTTTTGTGATCTATCTCGCGAGTTTGTAGACTGTCGATTGTCATTGAAAGCTGTAGGTACCATATTACTTGCAATGTGGCGTGTTAATTTTATTATTCATATTATTATTATATTATTAATATTATTCTTTTATGTTTTAAGAGCGCCCCATAATCATCTAAAATGGACAACTTTGAACCCTATTTAAAAAACTTATTTTTGTAATAATATAAGTGTACCTTTTCAATGACCACAATATAATTATTTATTCATGTATGAGATCCCTTAGGTGGACAAGACAGCAGAGTGACAGCAAATTGGTTCCGTTTGCCCTTTGGCTTCGAAACCTTAAAAACGTTAATTTCAGGTCGCCCGATCCGCTTTTAATATCATGTTATTTCCAAGGTTTGGAATCAAAATCCATTCAGCTGTTATGGGTATAATTGATTACCAAAATACTACATAAACATGTTATAGTATATCTATAGATGGAGCATATTCTAGAATAAAATACGGATTACTTACTTTTTATCCTGGAAAATTATATCCGGGTAAAACCTCGATATAGAAGTTAGTCATCACAATCTACACTATTTACGTTATAGCTTAGTGCGGGTGACAGTAGCCAGAGAGATGAAAATGTGCCTTATATCTTTGCAATAAAGTTTATCTGTTTAATCTATGACTCAGTATAGGTAGCAGTGGCGAGGGGTAAAATTATGGCGAAAGTAAGCCGTTCATAAAACATCGATAATTTTATTCTTAATTACAGTGTATTTTATATAAATGTGGCTTTGAAATGATGAATCTGTGGGACTGGGATTTCTAAAAGGTAAGCCGATGGGAATCGGCTTATATATGGACCCTTCGCCACTGATAGGTAGATGTACTTATAATGTTATTGCAATGTATTGTTATGGTTCATTTTCACTCTTTGGCGAGGTCACCAACTCCAAGCTACAACATAAATAGTGGAATAGGCTCGTTTTAACAGGTCATATTATTATACATGGTCACTTTTTAACCTAACAAAATTTTCCTACCCTGAAATCACGAATTCGAATGACGTCATTAAAAGTAACTTATTTTTAAATGTTTAGTTTTATGCCGTTTCCACCAACAGATCCTCAGACTTGGTAACAATGGAACTAGTTCAGGAGTATATTCTTTCGAATAAAAAGATAAATTATCATCGCTTACAACAAAAAGAAACAAGCATACAGAAAAAAAACATACAGTCGAATCGAGAACATAAGATACCTCGGGAATGCAGGTGAAACCGCGGGGCAGAAGCTAGAACCTTACTATCGTGAAAAAAACTTGGTGTGTACTTTTTTCTTCTGAATAATATTGTAACTTCCAAGAGAATAATTTAAACAGCATTTCAATGTTACGGACATTTTCTTTAAAAAAACACCTGTATTTTTTTATGAATATCATTTTTTAACATTGCCCTCAAAGCCTTTTTGTCATTCATCTCGAAACTCGTTGATGCCCTTGATCTTTCAATTATAAAGAAACTGATTCAATGGAGCTTTGTCTTTCAGGTGGCTATTCAACCTGGCCTTGATTCAAAAAATTCTTGTCAAGTTTCTTCAGGCATTTTATTAATTGAAAATCTTTATTGACTTAATAAAGCAAATTGTAATATTTGATTTTACATTTCGTAATATAAAATTATACTTAGGTACTTCTGAAAGAAAAATACTTCAGATTTCAATTAAGTATTTTCTTTGACTATACTTGGCAAGTATTATGTAACATGAAATAAGGGATGCAAATAAAAATCGGCTGATGGTAATTTCGATAAAACTTGGCACATAGTTCACGTCCTAGAATATGACATCTGGAAACGAAGGTTAGTTAATAATAACATCAATTTCAACACTTTCATTGATTTTCAATAGAACAATCTATAGGAGATATAATTAGGATGTCAAGGTTGTCACTGATGATCATGATTTCGCAGCGAAACAATGTCTTAATCGGCTTGAAAACATTAGCGGAATGTATCTTCCCTCCGACCCGGCTGTCCGCAAAGCTTCATAGAATATTTCAGATTTTCAGTTGGGGCTTCAGTCTTCATTGAAACACCGCGGGTGAAACACGTGCACCAAGTTTCGCGCACCTCACTACGCACGCAATTAGAATAATAATTTAAAAAACTTTTCCATTTTAGTGTTCTTTATTCAAATAGTTTAAATCCATGATGATAAAATTTTATTTTTCCGGCCAGGATTTCTGTGTTGCATAAGTGATGGTTATTAAATGATGTGACAGATTTATGGGGTAAGCGCTAAGATTACATAGTAATTTTCGTATCTATCTTCTATTAATTAGCGGTTTTGTATTTCAAAAGACGGGTGATCAACGTTGTTTTATATTAGTTATTAATAACGATATTAGGGTTCATAAGACGTTAATTATTATAAAATGAGCTTTATATCACTTGTAATAAACAATCTAACATAAAATCAATAATTTTGTGTATAAGAATCAACAACTAAAATGAGAAAATCCTTCGCAAAAATTGGACAATTCCAATCTTGTTCGACGGCGATAACGAAATAAAAACTTTTCTGTAGGAACTTTCGTTCTATCTCAAATATTTTCACAACGACTTGACGCCGAGCGATTCGTAAACGTAACTAAGTACCAGTTGAGATTGACAGGGGGTGATTGGAAGGGGTTAATTTTTCACTTTAATTACAGGGCTGTTTGTTAGACGGACTTGTAATTTAATTTTTTCATCAAAGCCTTTTGGGCTTTTGATAAAATTAACGCATGCCTAGTTTGTTTAGGTTTAGACAATTAAATTAAGTAATTTAATTTTGGCTTCTGTGGACATGTGGAGTATGATGACGTATTTTAGTATTAACGGTCATTGTGGATGACGTCATCATTTATTTATAAAATTAAATTGAGATAGTTGTTTTTTACGTGTTGCTAATAATTTACTTTACAATCGAATTATTACTTTTTTTATTTGAAAAAGCACATACCTTAATTATATTACTAAAATTATATTGATTTTTGTTAATGTGATTTTCATAGGGTATTGTTTTAGACCGAAGTAGTTTTTGGAAAAGTGAATATTTTTGAAAAAATATAAATTATTTGGTCATTGAGAATTAAGTACCTACCAGTGGCGAAGGGTCCATACAAGCCGATTCCTATCGGCTTACCTTTTAGAAATCCCAGTCCCACATTTTCATCATTTCAAAGCCACTTTTATTATGCTTAAAATACACTGAAATTATATAATGATCGGTGTTTCTTGAACGGCTTACCTCCGCCATAATGTCACTCCTCGCCACTAGTACCTACATAAATTTAGTAAATTTACCAGTTTGCATCCTAGCGTTCCCGAGGTGTCTTATGTTATCCCGGGATAATAAGTAGCCTATATGTTATTCCAGGGTATGATCTATCTATGTCAAATCCGATCATCAGGTTTTACGTGGAAAAGTAACATACATTCATCCATACACACAAACTTTCGCTTTTATAATATTAGTAGAATAAACCGCTTTTCGATAAGATAACTAGAATCATCGTAAAAGAAACTTTGTCATTTTTGCATTACAACAGATTCCATAATACTAATGTTTTATATAATAATAATAATCTTTAGATCAGACGCTGAATAGCAATAGAAAAAATCTGAAAAAAAAATTTTGGTACTTGACATTTTAATAAACCAACCCATACTATGAATAGCTCGATTAAAGAAATACGAGATCAACAATGATTCACAGAAAATTGAGTAATAGGAGCCAACGAAACAAAAGGTGTTGCCACCTCCCCTACTTTTTTACCCCCGCTTGTAAAATACTGCCTTCTTGGTTTCCTACGTTTAATATGATTGACAAGGCCTACTATAAGGTGGCTCATTACATAGAAGACAAGAATATATGGTTATAGTAGCTTCCCTCTGCACTTGCAGCCCCCTGGCCAAGTGATAATTGTATGAAGTTTATGTATATTTAAAACAACAACTGTAATTACATAAATAAAAAAAAAAAAGATCCACAAAAAAAGAAGCCTTGCTGAGTTTCTTGCCGGAGTCTTCTCAGTTCAAGTGTATTCCGAACCGGTAGTAGAGTCTAAAAATTGTAACTGTTGACATTCATAAGTGCCTTATTAGGGCCTAAACTGAATAAATGAGTTTTTGATTTTGATTTTGATTTGATTTTAATAAAAAACCATAATTTCTAGTTTTCAGGCTCTGAAATTTGAGTGGTGAAATGATATTTACAAAGCAATACAAAAGAAAATTATACAGAAACTAAATGTTTTTACATCTGACCCCTAAAAATAGGGAGGGACGAAATTTTATGCAATCATGTATATGAATGCAAAAGTTAGTAGTGACGATATGTATGGATGTTTGTTGTTGTTTTCACGAAAAAACTACTCAAAGAATTCAGATGAGATAAATCATACCCTGGAATAACATATAGGCTAATTATATCCCGAGAAAACATAAGATCCTTAGAAACTCGGGTGAAACCGGGGGCGGAAGCTATATATAAATATTTTTGAGAGTCATAAATTCTACTATACAATAATACAACCTCAATGCTATATTCCACTTACAGGCAAAATAATTTACTTAACTTTTCTCTAGCTCGCACCACTTTCCTTGAAAGGTTTTCTTAAACTGATTTTCTGTACCGAAATAGCACACAAAATGAAGGTCTATTCGAAGCTCGATATCATTCAAAGCCTATTTTATTGCAGCTACAGTCATTGTAACAATAACGCTTTGTTCTCATAATGTTAACGATAAAATTTAAAGTGGCTTTGAGTTAACGCGCGATTGCCTCTTATTATAATTGCTTTTTGTTTATTAACTTTATTTAATAATGTTAGTTTTGACATTAATGTGTCTCTTTTACTATGACATGGGGTTCTAAATAAATAAGTTTTATCTACTCTCATATCGTAATGTTCTTATTATGAAATCAAAATCAGTACTTTAATGACCCACTTTAGGCACACCCGTGTATAATGATTCATTATAGTACAGTTGTTCCCAAGATAATGCTATAAAATAACTTTTTTTCTATTAAAGTACACTTTAGACCTATCAATAGTATAATCAATCAGTATCAATTAAATTTGACGATGACAATGTGACAAATTTGTTGACTTGAAATTTAGAGGTAAGAATTTTTGGGAGTTGGCAACACGGATTTGATTAGGTATATGATTATTGTTTTTGCCTACAATTTCAATTTCAATTTGACCAAAAATGTCACAAAAATAGCTTTTTTTTTTTTTTTTTTAAAGTTGGTAGAAATATACTATCGACTTTTATTTTTTTAAATTACATTATTTATATGAGTTTAGAAGAGTTTAGATTAAGTACTGTATGATACTGCACATAATTAGGTATTAAAAACTCGTGTGATACTATTAAGAACCTCGCCTACGGCTCGGTACTATAACTCACACTCGTATTTAATAACCCCTATTATGCAACAGTATCATAAACTACTATTAAAAAAAGAATTAAAAATTATATAGAGAGTTACAAAAATAATTATTAGGAAATCGGTTTATAATAAAATTATTAATCGGTTATTAAAAGATATCCTATAAAAAAATATTAACACTGACACACACAGTTTTGCATTTATAGTATTAGTATTGTTACATATAAAATTCAGCCTCATAAAAAATTTGGAACTTACGTTTTACTTGGGCTCATTCCATTTATTATTAATCATTGCCTTTCAAATAGACTATCCAATTTCGGATCTTCATAACAATTTACTGTTTTTCCCGGCGTTTACCGGCTTCAATTAAACCATTAATTAGATGTTTTCTTAAGCAAACATAATATTATTCATGTTTGTTTTGTTTTGGGATTGCGTTCACAGATCAATAGCACTTGACATTCTCCTGACAGTGACGTTAGTGTCGTTCCCTCACGCACTTAACGCTTTCGTTCACTCATTTAGTCGCATAGTCGACAGAGAATGTCAGTGATTTTTTATCGATTTGTGGCGCATCTGTGCAAGATTGATGTGCAAGGGCACATCCTTTCGTATTGGCCATGACACATATTTTTCAATTTCTTTTGCCCTTGACCTTGCAGAGGTGTCAGGCCTAGGTTTTTTTTGTTAAAATATGTGATCTCATGTGTGAGGACTTACTGCCGGCGCGTGCCCCGATAATGGGACTTCGGGCACGCCACGCACGTCCTTCCTCTTCAACCCCATTGCTGAGTTGGCGTTGCCACCAGCACTTTGAGAGTCTTCCCCCGGCTGGAGTGGACATTGTCCACCTTCTCCAAGCAGGGACATTATCCTCCATAAGGAGGTGTCAAGTGGGGGCTGCTTTTGTAAAGTAGGGGCTCGTGTAGCTGTGGCGTGTTCTGCGGGGTCCGGTCCGCCTGCTCCTGTCCGGAGGGAGCACGTGTAACTCGGGCCACCAGAACCTTTGTCCGGTACCCTCGATCGAGGACCCTTTAATTCTATCGGTCTGACAGCCGTACTGTCAGTGGCGCTCAACATAAAATTTCTTAAACATTAACATTTTTTTTAAACCTAAACATTGTTACCAATAAACCTTAACATTTTTTGAGGTAAAGTCTAGTTAAATAAACCAATTTAAAACCACACCCTAGATACCCACGCGCTGAGTCTAGCTGGCATTTTTTTTAATTTTGTACTTTTGGTAATTTTTTGAAATTATATCACTTTGTGAACTGGGAATAATTTTTTTATTTGTCAATCCCCCTTTAGATGTAACAGTATGTAGAAAAAAAACGCACAAATTCTGTTTCAAAAGCTGGAAATATAGCCTTCCATTATAGTGTTATATTATATCAAACTAGCAATTATATTTTCAGAATAAAATATTTTCACTACAGAAAGTTTTTTCTGAGGAAAATCAATAACGTAATCATATTTGCTAAAATGTTGTAAAGCTAGCAAATTGCTATTTTTACCGGATTAATAATCTGTAAAAGCAATTTAATTTAACATAGAAGCACAAAATTAAAAATAAAACGCTCCGCACGAGAAAATTGAAACAATAAATACATTTCTCAATTAAAACTCCGCACAGTGGATTTTTTACGTTAAAATAGCGTAATTTGGATCCGTGCACACAGTTTGTGTGGGAAAATATAACAAGTATATGAAAATAAAGGAAAAACAAAAGGCAGGATACAAATCATGGCGGACAGCGTAAACATTGTTGGTCACAAGACCGTGGAAAGCCTTTCTTGCCAACTATTAAGGGATTTTTCGTAAAATTATCTGCAGCGTAAGTTGAATTCCATCCAAACTTGCAGTTTATATGTTTCTTTTTTTAACATTGACTTGAATTGCCCTAAGATGTGACTTATTTTGTTTGATTTTGACTTTCTCAGAGTTTAAGGTATCTCAAAAAAATCTTATCAATAAGTTAAGTGGTCAGACTATGGTCAAATATAAACCTACAGAAGAAGCCACAGTAAAAAAATATAAAGCATCTTACATAGGGATCATGGGTGCTTAAACGTGGGCTGAGCGTTGCGTATTGCCAGTCTATTATTATGTTAAAGCTAACTATATTAAGATTTAACTAAAAAACGCGTAGTAAAACAAATAATATTATTTTATTTGAATTTCATTCATTTACCATTAGGTGGGAAGTCCACCCACGAACTCGGGCCAGCGTATAATCTTAAAACCTTACGATATATCTATATTTAGATGTACTTTGCCGTGTAAAAGGTTTTCCATTGAATTATAAGATAAAAGTTTTTTTTTTTTTTTTTTTTACTATGTATAGGCCTGTGTTTGACCACAATCTCACCGTGGTCAGTGATGATGTGGCCAATGGTGGTAAGCACGCAAAGCCTAGAAAGGAACTGGCTCTCAAGTGCAGCTGTCGGAACGCACCGACGTAATTGGGAAATACATCTTTTAATATTTGTTTTTTTTTATCACCTGTTTACTTATCTTAGTTTGCTGGCTTAGAAAGCCAAGACTGCTTTAAATTATCACCGGGAGGCTTGAGAGATCTTTATGTTTTCTAGGAATAAATAGTATTCTATGTTATTTTAGGTTATGATTTGCCTATCTGCGTGTCAAGAACAAACATACTTTCAAATTTTAGTTTATATGATATCTTAAAATTGTTAGGTATCAAATTGTTGGATACTGAAAATCAATATCTAAAATTTAAAGAAACCCCCGAAAATTACTAGAAAATTGGTGATAATTTCAAAACGGCTGAGCCGATTTTCTTGAAACATAGCTAAAAACTCTCTCGATTAAGATACCTTTCAAGCAAAAACTAAAAATTAAATCAAAACCGGTTCATGCGTTCGGGAGTTACGTTGCCACAGACAGACACACACACACATCAAACTTTACCATTAAAATTGATACTAATAATATAAATAATAACGAATACGATACGATTTTTATTACCATTTTATTTTCACAGATATAAGAGGGGATATCAGAATTTTGCTCGCATTTTCCTTTTGCATTGACCTCATTTCAGAAATAACAAACAAAATGGAACTTTCACAATGTAATTTTCTTATCATATTATTGTCTATTTTTCGTAAGTTGTGTCTTTCAGCGTGCGTTTAGGGAAAACTGTAGTTTCTGGGGAAAAATGCGCTGACGTAAATTTTTGATGCTCTGAATTCAGGCTCTGAGATTGTTGTATTTTCTAAACAATAACACTGTACAAATTCTACACAACTCTTTTTTGTATTATACGACAACTTTACTAAAAAAATACATAATGCATGTTCGTCAAAAATTTGGCGATGGAAGAATACAGAGAAAATTTTTCAAAAAGATTTTTGAAAGCGAACTGACTGATTGAAACTCCTTGCAATGGTAAATTAATACATTTTGACAAACAGCCAATTTGACTTATTACTTTAACAATCATAAGCTATAATTATTGCTTAATATAATTAGCTTGCTCATAATTAATTCATTGAAAATACTAAGAATAATAATATAATTTATTCATCTAAATGATTTTCACTAATGATGTTCGTTACGATTATCACCAAAGAAAGAAAAATATTTTATTTTTTACGCGCCATCCGACACAAATACTTAGCCTATTAAAAAAAAACAAAATTACTATATTTGAAACCTTATAGACAAAATTTAATATGTATGTAAGAATAAATAAATAAAAATAAAGGCTTACTTTTCTATGGAAAAAAAAACAATGCGACGACGACGCGGTATATAGATCCCCAGGTACGTGGGTGAAACTGAGGTAAATAGCTAGTCAAATGGATTTTATATTTGCTGGCATGTTTAAAATGCACTTGGTTCAACTTACTTCACACACAGATTTCTATACACCTATTTGGTGTAACGTCCAAATGTTTTCTAAGCAAAATAAATAACCAAGCTAAGTTACAGCGACCCAACTTCCGTGCAGTTCCACTATGTAGTTCACGACGATATTTTATTTAAATCCGACGAGTGACTTTGCCCAGACGAGTTTATCTATCTATACTAATACGAGTGACTTTGCACAGACGAGTTTATCTATCTATACTAATAATAAAGCTGATGAGTTTGTTTGTTTTTTTGAACGCGCTAATATCTAGAGTTACTCCTCTTGCTCTGATTCGAAAAATTCACTAATAGGAAGCTACATTATCCCCAAAGGTTATAGGCTTTTTATTCGGGGAACGCGAGTGGAACCGTTCGGGGAACAGCTAGTATAAAATATATTTAAATATGTATCTTTAAAAAATCCCGGCAACATCTACTCCTTAAATAATACCATGTTATGTAAGTAGCTGTTCTCCGCAGGTTCACCCGCGTTTCCGGGATAAAAAGTAGCTTGTATGTTATTCCAGGGTATGATCTATTTATGTGTCAAGTTTCATCAAAATCCGTTCAATAATTTTTGCGTGAAAGAGTAACAACCATCTTCACATTGTCATGTTACAAAAACCATTGAAGACTCGTTACACTACATCAAGCGTCTACTAAGCTAAAACAAATAAAAGTCAATCCTTCCACCATGTCTAGAATCCTCAATACCATTTCTCCTAAGGCAGCAAATTCTCGTAAGAGTACTATCAAGATCAGTACGAATGCGGGAGCAAATCCCCATGGTTCAGATAATCTCTGACAATTGCTTCAGGAGATACCGTCTGTGATTTCATGAAATAGATAGGTACAGAAGGACTGTATGTAAGTTAAAATTCTTTCAAGTATACAAACAGCTCTAAGAGGCCGCATACAGCGTATCAACAAGAATTTATCTGAATTGCAAGATGTTTGATTTTATATGACGTAAAAAAAATACGGACTAAGAATATAGAATGGATATAATAGTGTTTTATTTAATTAAAATAGTAAGAAATTTAAGAATACTCAAAAATAAGAAAAAAATAAAAACAATACACCGTCATCTGACCTGACTGACCACGCTTTTATCTATATAAATTGATTTGCTAGGTACCTACCTACCCATGTTTTAATGTGAAAAAGTCAGATGTTTTTTTTTTTACTAAAGTTCATTAAAATTCGTTTGGCTATTAGGTAATGAATATTAAATATTCAATGCAACTGTTATTTAACCATTTACTGTTATTAGACCTTGGGTAGTAGGTACCGATTTTTTTTTTGTAAAATATTTTTATTGTGTAGATATAAGTGTCTACTAGTGTGTGAATTGTATGACAAAGACTCTATAAAGGACTTTCTGTGTGTATTTAGTTTGTGGAATACTCTCAGTAAGAGAAATAAGCGTAGATGTAGTTTTGAACACCACATAGTTATGTGAGTATGTTTATGTGAGATTTTTGACAGATTCGTGAAGTTTTAATATTTTTTGTTTTGTTTTTTTTTGTATACACCAATCTGTCTCAAATAGGACATTATCTGTAGGTCAAATGAGTACATGTTGGCTTGTACAGTGGCATAAGTACCCGCTTATCAATACTTAGACTGAGATCTATAGAGCGTGCTTAGACTTTGCTCAGACTTTACTTCGGGTATAAAACTACTTAATAAAGTTAATATTTATGTCTTTTAATTTGTAGCCAAGTTTTTGGTAAGTCGTCGATTAGGTGCACTTTGACTTTGCTTAGCACACACTTAGGAGAGATTCGAAGATTGCATTTTAAATGCCGACTTTGTACGGTAAAGTCTGAGCAAAATTTAAGTATTCTCTATAGATCTCAGTCTTAGTCTGTAGCAGATCTTAGCCGTAGTTGATCTTCTTTTATATCTATGTTATTTTCTGGTCCATGAGTTCACGTGCTAGCTTGTTTGGATGTTCCTATAATCTGTCCTTGTATTTCTTAGTAATGTTTTTAGTCTCCTCTTTGACTGTTTATTATCTATATAAAATGCATATTTTACAAGCACAACACCATAATTAGACACATTAAATAAGGAAACGGTCATCTCATCAACTTTCATAAAATCGTCCCATGAAATTATTTTGCCATGAATTTTATGACTTACGAATTTCATCTAATTAGTTATTCAACTTTTTCAATTAAAATGTCGGATTATGCTTTATTCTTGTTCAAAATGTTTGGTAGCTTCATTATTATGTTAATCTTCAGACTTATAAATTGGCGATCCCAAAAATAGATACAATTAAATTTTCCACGGTAAGACCTGGAAGTGTACGGACGACCACAAGTCCAGGTAAACACTGCGGCACCTTATGCGGTTGTAATAAGCGCTAGTTTGCAACAAAAATGTATAGCTTAATCTGTGGCCGTGTGTACGTAAACTTTATTGTCCTTCGATTTTACTAACAATTTATACTCCATTTAAGGGCCAGTTTTCTAATCTAAAACCAATGTTTTATGTTCCTTTTAACTGGGCGTATTTCCATGTGCCAATAAATCAGTAAGACCCAAAAAGTGAAAAATATACCTACCTATTTTCTATTTTTATTCCATATTTACTTTGTAGGTATGTTACTTCAGGCCACATCATTAGTTTAATAAGTGATAATTATGTAGGTACCTACAATATCCCCAGTATTCATCCTACACCCTACGAAAATCACACTGCATAAATAGTCAAAACGCATTTAAATCGGTCCATCCTTTTGGGAGCTACGAGATCGATACCTATATAGACACTCAGACAGACTTAAGCGTCAAATTTATAACACCCCATTGATCCTTTGAAATTTGAAATCATAATCATTTCTAATTAGTAGGTAATCAAACTGTGTAATAATCTATTTGAATATATTTGTTCTGAACAGCTGGGGCTTTCATCATTAGTTAGGAGACTTTGAGTTATAAATAGTTTCAAGTACCGTCTGGCGGTAAGCCTTCGTAATACCTAACTTAATTAATGTGAGCTAAATATCCATAAGAAAGGCGTAAGTGAATTGATTCAGTAAAAGACGCTGAAATAATTATTAGATGGAAAATTATCCTACTAAATACTTTCTACTAATGATAACGCCCTGAGCCGAGGTTCGTACCCCATTCGGGGGTGCCCTCAGGCGTTGTTACCTAAATATTACCCGGCTGAGAGCCCTCTGCGCTCGCCGATTTGTCCGGTAAGGTTGTTGCAGCCATCTGAGGCTACCAACTTAGTCCTTTAAAAAAAAAAACCTACTAATCCTTCCTACTATATTTTTTTTTTTACTTGAAATAGTACAAATTTTATTAATAAATAAATAAATCTAAATATTTACATCGAAACTAAATACTAATAAGAAATAAAATAAAAACTAGACTAAAATAATAATTTCTAATATTCTACAATCCTACTTCGTACTATCCTACTAATTACGGGAGAAACCGCAGGAATCAGCTAGTCAGAAATAAATACAATTTATAACCAAACAATAATATCTTCTGATCCTTTCTGTAGCCTGATAAATCAGTTGCATCTGGTGTTGTCATTGCATATACCTACAACTCTTCATGGGTTAAATACAGTTCCATCATGAACTTCCACATGTTGGAATAGCTGCCTGATCATCAACATCATCCTGTCCACAGCTGGACAAAAGCCTCACCCAAGGATCTCCACGAGCCACCTGATATTTGAATCAATTAACCCATCAAAACAATTCCTGACAAAAATTAAAGTTTTAATTAAAAGATTTATTGACATTATCCTTTAACGACAGTTCAAATTCGTCAATAACTTCAGCTTTCAGTGAAGGAAAACACCGTGAACAAACTACAGCACGAAGGTAGGATATAAATTTGAATATTCTTTTTTAGGGCTGACCTCATTTGTACTTTGTCGAAAGAATTGGCATTGCTGCCAGGCTTTATTTTAGCACGTTTCCGCTTGGCAGGGATTTGGTTGATGTTTCATAAGTAAAATACTAAGCTACGTAATTTTTAGTTTTATTTTATTTATTACTAGTTAGCCGTTCCCTGCAGTTTCATTCGCGTTCCCAGGATAAAATGTAATCTATATTTTATTTCAGGGTATGGTTTATCTATGTATCTTGTTTCATCAAAATCCGTTCAGTATTTTTTGCGTGAAAGTTCACATGTCAAGAATCATTCACATTAAACGGAAATAAGATTATTTAAAAAAATCTTAGATTTTATTTTATTTTAAAAACATAAAGAACTTTCATCTCTCTGGTCGCGAATCGATGTAGATCTCTGCCTATGTGAAAGAATTTTCATTATAAATTATTAATTTAAAATCCCTGAAGTTTCTAAAAGTTGTCAAAGTAACTCTGATTAAACTTATACGTGTCTTCGAGTGTGGGTATTCATTTTGCGTAGTTAATAGTCGCCGTCGGCTCACCTTTCCTTTGAAGTCGCGGGTCTATTGACGTTTTGAGAGAGAAACTTACGGAATTCCATCTTTCTACTTTTAATCAAGAATATGAGCCTGCTGGAAACCTGGACGATAAGTTTATTCAATGTACCATATTATTTTAATGTGTATACATGTTTTAGTTTTTTGTCATTGCTTTATAGTATTTTATGAAACGACGTATTTAGTAGACGGGCGGACAGACGATCCGGTTACTTCCATAATAGGTGGCTTTGAAAGACACTTACAATCTAGTGTATCGAAAAAGGATCCTTACGAGTCTTCACATTAAAGGTGAACTTGCTCTAGTAACTTAAATCTAGATTTAGTACAACATTAACCTTTAAATGTACGTATGATAAAGTACTAAATCTAGATTCTATTTGCTAGAATCTTCACCTTATGTGAACATAGAATTCTAATACGCTACAATTCAAGTTTTAAAGTGGTTTTTCTTATCGGAATAAATTCTTGGGTGGGTTTGTGTTTCCTGACATCTATAACCTAGATTTTCTCGTCTTCAAGGGCAAAGCGAATAGGCATTTATCGAGCAAGTCTTAAAGCCTTCTATATTCTTGGCCCCGTTATTCCTTTTGGGGTCAGTCAGGTCGACAGCAAAATATAAAATTTATTTATTTACAACAATATATATATACAGGCTGATTTTGGAAAGGTATACCTAATCAGATTTAGATTAAAAGTGCATTGAAGTGTACTTTATATAATTATCATAAAAAATAGGTTAAAGTATTTCCATGCCAAACAGATATCAACAATTTGCATTCAACAAATAATGCAGAGATTAACATAATCTATGTAGAATCATCATGTCTCGTATATCATCGCCTTAAAACATTCCACGGAATTCAAATACAATTTTATATTGATACGGAAAGTTTAAAAATATAAAAATCACGTTGAACGCCGCCCGAACACCGCAAATGAATAAATTCCGAGCAATTTTCATTTCAATGCGAAACAAATTCACCTTTTGTATTCGCTCGGGTAACTTTTTAGTCAGAAATCAAACGAGCGTGTAATTTTTGCACGGATTTATAGTTATTTTTCTGTAGTTTTCTTAATTTGAACTTATCGAGGGCTCGGAGGACCGGCGGGCGGGGACGCCAACGCGTTAGGCGTTAGTCATCCAAAAAAGAAACGCTGACAGCCTTCTGGGAACCTTGTCGTTGATCGGCAGCAGCTATGTAGATTGTATTTTATAAACAAAATTTCTGCCATTTCAAATTACTCTTGTATAATAATTTTTCCCGTAGTCTTGGGAATAAAAAGTTCCTATTAGTGAAAGAATTCAGAACCGAACGAAGATTTATATATTTTATCTGTTTATAATAAGTACGTATTTGGTATGGAATACAAAAAAGTGGTTTTAATTTTTTTTTAAGTATTTTGATTTTTTTATGGATTTTTTATGTTTTACTTAGTTTATTACAAACATTTTAAGCACCTATTGCAAGCAATTTCGCCTGAGAAGTATCCATTATGCTTTTGAATGTATTTAAATCCTCACATCGGTTCTTTATAATAAATAACAGAAAATTGTCAGGACACCAATGTTCACAGTTCTTTAATATTGAATGTAAAATGAATTCCATAGGTATAGAAATAACCGTGAGTCGCTAATTCCAAAATTACGATTTGGCACTTCAAATTGAATTAAAAAGCACCAAATTTTATTAATTACCAACATTGTATTTCCAATAATTGATTAACATAATTATGTAATTTACATAAGATTATGAAAATAGAATTATCCATCATTGTGACAAGAATTTAAATAGAATCACTCGGAGTGAGTTCACGATAAAATTAATTCTAATAAATAGGGTCTATTCAAAGCCGAAACAGGCTTTTAATAACGCCCTTTAAATGGGCGTCCTTTTGAATAACGGGAACCGAGGAATCCCGGAGACGTCGCAGGACTTCACGTGCCACGTTCCCGGGGAGACTACCCTCAATTATAGTCGATAACGAATTTTAAGCCCACACAGCTCTATTTTTAGTTCGGGAACTTTGAATATGCATCAGTTGTTCCGCGATTTCAACTTTTAAGGGTTGGTTAGCCCCTTATAGAATTTACTTTAAAGGGAGAGCTTTTATGAGAGCAGAATAAGGCTTTTAACAAAGAGTTTAGTACTATACTACTACTACTACTATTTTTCATCTGTGTTAAATCGGAAAGCGAAGATAAAACAAAAGGTACCGTGAAAACTGAATCCAACTTTTCGGAATCGGTTAAGCGTGAGACAGGAAAAAGAAAAGTCATGTCAGGTTTGTTAGGTTCCGCTCCATACAAAGTTCATTTTGTACTGACATCATCAACCAACATAATTTGATCTATTATTTAATGTTATCGGTGTGGAGAAAAAGTCTTTATTATATTGGATATAATAACAATGAATTTTTATTTCCTTGTTCAAATTTTGTCCTTAAAATATATGAACATGATAAAGCCTCTAGGGTTTGTATAATTATTTTACAATTATTTGAGGATGCGGGTAGCGCTAGATCGGCCATCGTGGAGATCCTTCGGGAGGCCTTTGTCCAGCAGTGGATATATTTTGGCTGACATGATGATGAGGATTTATTATTTTATTGTCTAACTTTAATAGCCAAAATAAACAGACAGGCATATCAAAGACACATTTAAATAGCAATAAATTATGCAAATTTCTTGAAATTTATAATTCATATTCCATTTCGCTAATTTTGATACGAACTCGCGAAATTAATACAAACTTTAGACAAAAGCGAGATTGGAATTGTTCCTATACACTTATAGGTATCTACACGGTGTAATATAATTCAGGATTGTAATATAATCCTGATATTATGACTGAACGTTTTTTTTCTTTTTTTACATTATTAGACAATTTATTTACAATCTCTCTTTTATTTTATGACTATACCTACTTTTTATAGAATATACCTAAATAAAAATAAATTGCCAAAGTATGACGGAGCATTACTTGAGACTGGCTATATTAGTAATTGTCAGAACAAGGTTTGTATGAAACATATTTTTTTTGGAACCGAAAAAGAGTAAAATTCTGATGGTAGTTTTATGTCAAAATTGCAATAAAAAATGTGATGGGCGAGCATTTCACCCAGGCGACGCCGGGCATTGCTAGTATAATAAATAGAGTATGTAAAAATAAATATCCTTAAAACACTTCACGAAAGTCAAAAGTTAGAATACCTACATGTTTTGTTTGACATTTACTATTTATAACGCCACTTTTTAATTTAATTGGTGGAATTTGTTTATTTTCATTATGACAGCCGAAAGACGTCCAATGCTGGACGGACATAGGCCTCGCCCAAAGATCTCCACGATGGCCGGTCTTGCGCTACCCGTATACAGCGGTTTCCCGCGACCCTCGCAAGATCCCTCCCACCCTATTTTATTTTACACAAACACTCAGTTATTTTCCAAGATTGTCTAAAACTGTGTTGAATTCCTATAAGCTGCGTAATTAAATTAAATTATTTCCACAACAATGAAGTCAAATGTTTGTGTAGGAGTAGGTAAGCAAATCTATTCCAAATTAAGCCGTGTTTAATTTTAATTATATGGGGGAAAATTTGTTGATTCTGTCTAAAGAAAGCTTATAACTATTAGATGATTTGGTAATTATTATACGTTGTTATAATCTTGCAAACATAATAAACGTAGTGGATGGTTTTATGCCGAAATTTTGGTCAGCACAAATTATACTTTTATGCTTCTTCGGATGTGACTGTGACAAACCAAGGCAGAAAATAAGTAACAGCGTGACATCAAATAGTAATTACAGCCTACAATTAAGTGATTGTTATCTAATATTGATCATGTTTCATACAATGACCCACGATGCGTGTAACAGATAACCTAATTCTAGACTAAAGGGAATGTTCAGATCTTTTTCTTTCTTATAGCCGGACTATGTTAAATGCAAGTTTACATTATGTAATAAATAAAATCATTGTTCAAAACCATA
Source organism: Tethea ocularis (assembly GCA_963555595.1). Lineage (NCBI taxonomy): Eukaryota > Metazoa > Arthropoda > Insecta > Lepidoptera > Drepanidae > Tethea > Tethea ocularis. Next base: position 1,717,050 of record OY741968.1, read on the forward strand.
GTAATTTATTTTACTCATTCTCACACAAACAAATCACCTTAATAAGAGTCATTTATTAATTATTTAACTATTTACTATGTAGGTACATTAAATGATACACAACTTTTAGTAATTGATCTTTCAAGATATAATAAAGATTAACAGGGTCTTTCACAATTAAAAAAAAGAGAAGAAATAATAATAACATAATAATATACTCATCTTGTAATTTTCGGTTATAACTCGAATACTTCAGCAAAGTAATATATCTTACAGTAATCGTTAGGTACTACGGTGTAGTGCTATTTGCCAAGTTTACATTCAGCTTAATTCTTACGGACATAGGATACTAATATCCGAACCGTATAACAGCTGATTAATCGACCGTTTTACATCCAGCTTAATTCTCACGGACATAGACACAGTTTATATGTCCGAACCGCATAACAGCCGATTTAAACGGTCGATGAGTAATTTGGCATAGCTTTCGCTATTTACTTGAAGATTACTTTTCTCAACTTAATTCTTACGGCCAAGACAAACTATGAGAGATGTCTGCTCCGTATAACAGTCGAATGAAAAGTCATCTTAGCTCAAAATGATGCGGCTTTATATAGGCAACCTCAGACGCCGCAAAGTATGACGACATTTTGTACAAAATTGCATCATCTTACAAAAGTACAAGAAAATAGTTTTAAGGAATATTAGTTAAGCATTATAATTCACGTTAAGATTTGTGGTGGTAATATCTTGATATTTTTACAACGTTTAAACTATTTTCTTTATACCGTTACAAAATCCAAATTAAGTAACAAGTCATCAACAATATTATTTATATATAATTCATACATTATAATTCAAATCATGATTTATGGTATATCAATACTTCATATTCTTTATCTTTAACGAGGTTTTCAATTTATTCGTTTAGAGCATTATGAAATTCCTAAAGCAAACAAAGCAAGAAATCGTAAACCATATTATTTGTACATTATAAAATGTATAATTATCGATGGCACACAAACAGTAAGAATCTAAACTTATCTTGTATTTATTTGTTGTAAACCGGAAATGTGTATTTTGACGATCAATAAAATGTAATCAAAAAGATAAATGTTTTCAATAAACCTGTTCAGTGTTCCAATAAATCATAACTATTATTTTACCATACAAATACAGGGATAATATTTAAACTTTATGTTGCTTAAATTGTATAGTTTTGGTAATAATCTAACACGGCCAAACTGACGTATACTTTGCTCTCAAAGTACACGGAGTAAATAGTGTCACTTTCAATACCAATTTAGTGATACCAGAATTATCTTTCCACAATCGTCAAAGTCAAAGTCACGAGTCACAGTCAAAGAGTCAAAGTCAAAGTCAACGAGTCACAGTAAAAGTCAAGTCAATCAATCTTATTATCCAATCCTGAATATCATCGTATGTGATACCAGAATCAATCTTATTATCCAATCCTGAATATCATCGTATGTGATACCAGAATCAATCTTATTATCCAATCCTGAATACCATCGTATGTGATACCAGAATCAATCTTATTATCCAATCCTGAATACCATCGTATGTGATACCAGAATCAATCTTATTATCCAATCCTGAATACCATCGTATGTGATACCAGAATCAATCTTATTATCCAATCCTGAATATCATCGTATGTGATACCAGAATCAATCTTATCATCCAATCCTGAATATCATCGTATGTGATACCAGAATCAATTTTATTCTACAATTCCGAATATCACCATACGTGATACCAGAATCAATTTTATTTCTCTTTTTATCAAGTCATGTCAAAGTAATGGTCATGGTCAATTTTATACAAGTCTCATGTCAAAGTCATAGTCAATTTAATCAAGTCTCATGTCAAAGTCATAGTCAATTTTACACAAGTCTCATGTCAAAGTCATAGTCAATTTTACACAAGTCTCATGTCAAAGTCATAGTCAATTTTACACAAGTCTCATGTCAAAGTCATAGTCAATTTTACACAATTCTGTATTCACTTTTATCCCATTTCCACAAATCTATATTAAATTTGTAATCATCTTTATTAGTATCAATATATATCATTTATTTAGTAGTCTAACACGGTTATCATAGTTATCATGTCATTTTCAACAGAATGTTTTGATCAACCCACTCGCAAGTATGATAAGATATCTACAACTTAAGTTTCTTGGCGGCTTTACAGAGTACCTACTCATTTAATCGAGCCAATTATAGTAGGCATCCATTGATCGCCAAACATACTACAAATTGTTCGGCCAGTCTGACGTACTTCATTATTTTGCATTGGGTATATGATTCTTTTTTTTTTTGTTATTATGTATCTTTCAGCTCAACAATTATATTTTAAAACATTATTCTCACACGGGTATCAGATACCAATAATCTGATCAGAACTTGCACTACGGAAACCAGAGAAGCGATATACTACATATATTTTCCGTGGGATAAGTTCCATTTATTTTTTGGTTTACTATTTCTGACCAAGAAGTTTGGGGTTCTAAGGCAATGGTAGGTAATTAGGTCAGTCATTATAAAAGAAACTAATAAGCAATACTTACAATAACGTTACAATATTTTTTTTTTTATAATGTTGGGTTACGATATTTAATGTGGGTAAGACGTAGCACAGCGGTTAGGATAACTACAGTTCTATTGCTATTAGTGCACAAACTGCGTAGGTACCCTACTGCACCTTCATCATTATGTAACTCAGCCGATCCCCCATGATTGGTCTAATATCAAAACAAATTATGAAAGGTCGGAGGTGAATGTAGTATTCTATTAAACTAAAACTGTAACTGCTATGGATACAAGTGTATATGTTTTTCTTTTAAACAAAAAAAAACAATTGATTCAATATCAATCGACTAGTGTAAATAATTCAAAGGTTTTACAAAATGAATTTACAACGAATCCTGTGTTTACCAACTCAGGGGTTATAAACAATTCGACAGAGTCTTTATAGGTACTAAATCTTATACTCTTACGGATATTAATAGGACAACCTATTTGTTACCGTTTGTTAGAGTATAGGGAGGTATAGGGGAGCCTTTTTTGTACTTAATTTGGAGAGGGTAGCACCGATATAATTTTTTTTTTTTTTTTTTTATCCTATATCTATTTATTGGTAGGCAAGCCAATTTGCACTAGAAAAATCATGATAATTTGATTAACTAATAAGATGTTGTATAAATCACGACGACGCGACGTAGGTAATTCTAATACATACTTTTGCAATTCTAAAATCAAAATACCACTCACTGTCTAATCACGAAATCTCAAAAATTACTTTACCTATGAAGCAAGAAAGCTACAAATATGGCAGGTTGTGGAGGAGACTTTACGTAGATGTAGGACTGGTGCAAGGTTGAAACACACGTTTGTACTAAACTCCTAAATGCATAGTGAAATGTACCTACGTATTGTTCGAAGCAAATGATAGATTTGCATTTTATTATAATTGACCTCCAAGTGGGTGGAAGTGAGAAGGCAATGATTGTAACGGAAAACAAAATTATTCAGACTAATTGCCTTATTAGGGCCTAAACTTAATGAGTTAATTTCAATCACGGAAATAAATATTGGACACATTATCTCAGGAATAAATTGGTAAATTGGGAGGCTAAGCAAGACAAGAACATTTCAACAATGTTCATTTTGATAACCTACCTTTCTTGCAATACTTAAAAATACACTGGATAAAATCTCATCTCTAGAAAGAAAACACGGCTTTAAAGTATCTTACCTTATTACAAAGGTTGCAACAATCAGAGATGTTTATCATCACTGGGGCTACTAGAATTTATACTATCAGTTTGAGGGTAGTCTGTTACGGTCAATTGGTAGTTTAATTGCTGGGACCAAGATGATAGTGATACTATTAATTAAGAGGTGGTTGCAACGTTAACATGATAGTACATATATCTACGATAACTTTCTGCTGATTTAGATCGAATAATATTGTCTTTGTTAATCTTTCCCAAAAGTCTCTGGTTATGTGATGTCTAATTTGATTGATGATAAACAGCCGCTTGCTCCTAAGATTCAAACCAAGATACAGCAGATCCTTGACAGTTTTGCGCTTCAGTTGAAAGGGCGTCGATGCTTTTGCACCAGGACTCTGCTCCAGTTTGAGATCAGTCATAATTAGGTAGCAGCAAGAGTCAAGTCTTTAGTTTCGATGAAACTAGCGACTCGTAGGTAGGGCGCCATAGAGACACCAGAACTTCGGAATCCATTATAATGAACCTTCAAAAGAATAAGTATATTAATATATGTGGTTTGGGTTATCCCACTTCTGATAACAGATAACCTAATTCTAGACTAAAGGGAATGTTCAGATCTTTTTCTTTCTTATAGCCGGACTATGTTAAATGCAAGTTTACATTATGTAATAAATAAAATCATTGTTCAAAACCATAGTAATTTATTTTACTCATTCTCACACAAACAAATCACCTTAATAAGAGTCATTTATTAATTATTTAACTATTTACTATGTAGGTACATTAAATGATACACAACTTTTAGTAATTGATCTTTCAAGATATAATAAAGATTAACAGGGTCTTTCACAATTAAAAAAAAGAGAAGAAATAATAATAACATAATAATATACTCATCTTGTAATTTTCGGTTATAACTCGAATACTTCAGCAAAGTAATATATCTTACAGTAATCGTTAGGTACTACGGTGTAGTGCTATTTGCCAAGTTTACATTCAGCTTAATTCTTACGGACATAGGATACTAATATCCGAACCGTATAACAGCTGATTAATCGACCGTTTTACATCCAGCTTAATTCTCACGGACATAGACACAGTTTATATGTCCGAACCGCATAACAGCCGATTTAAACGGTCGATGAGTAATTTGGCATAGCTTTCGCTATTTACTTGAAGATTACTTTTCTCAACTTAATTCTTACGGCCAAGACAAACTATGAGAGATGTCTGCTCCGTATAACAGTCGAATGAAAAGTCATCTTAGCTCAAAATGATGCGGCTTTATATAGGCAACCTCAGACGCCGCAAAGTATGACGACATTTTGTACAAAATTGCATCATCTTACAAAAGTACAAGAAAATAGTTTTAAGGAATATTAGTTAAGCATTATAATTCACGTTAAGATTTGTGGTGGTAATATCTTGATATTTTTACAACGTTTAAACTATTTTCTTTATACCGTTACAAAATCCAAATTAAGTAACAAGTCATCAACAATATTATTTATATATAATTCATACATTATAATTCAAATCATGATTTATGGTATATCAATACTTCATATTCTTTATCTTTAACGAGGTTTTCAATTTATTCGTTTAGAGCATTATGAAATTCCTAAAGCAAACAAAGCAAGAAATCGTAAACCATATTATTTGTACATTATAAAATGTATAATTATCGATGGCACACAAACAGTAAGAATCTAAACTTATCTTGTATTTATTTGTTGTAAACCGGAAATGTGTATTTTGACGATCAATAAAATGTAATCAAAAAGATAAATGTTTTCAATAAACCTGTTCAGTGTTCCAATAAATCATAACTATTATTTTACCATACAAATACAGGGATAATATTTAAACTTTATGTTGCTTAAATTGTATAGTTTTGGTAATAATCTAACACGTGCAAGAACTCTGATCAATATTATAATTAATCAGGCCACAGTATATTTCGTAAACAGTAGCTATAATCTGCGGACATCTTTTAAGTTATAATTGAAAGTTATATACTTTTTTTCAGTTTTATCATTAGTTTAAAAATAATATGTAAATGTGAATAAATAATAATTCGTAACTCACGGCCCTTGATTCCAAAATAAGCAGAGCTTGAATTATAAATAATTAAATATCTAATTAAATATTATTTTTAATCATTATTATTCTTTACTTTAACTATGCTAACAAAAACACACTCTCACATTCTACACTTCCTTTCTGTTTTCCTTCCTTTTCCTTGCTATAAGTGTGAGAAAAGAAAATGTGAGAGTCTGTTTTTTAGTTTGTTATTCTTTCACGTAACATGAAGCAACAGATCGATATGATATCTGGCATAGAGATAGACTATAGTCCGAAGAGTAACACTGGCTATTTTAGAAAACATCGCCTGAGAAACTGAAGTTGCAAATGACCTACTGCGTATCTTGGATACTATATGTACCTAAGTATCTATACATACTAATATTCAATATTAATATGGTACTACAATCGCATAGACATCGGATGTAAGATTACCTTATGTGGTGATATCTATTTGTATTCATGAACTCTGTTGGAATATATGAATGTATATTACTATCATGTGAGTCAAATTACGCAACCTATAAGCTGGGTTTATGCAGTCGAGATCATGATTATTATTTTATTTGAGACTACTAAACAGGTAGTAGGTCCTACAAATATTTTAAATGCGATTCTAATTGACTCAGGCGCAACCAAATCCATTATAAGATTAAACAGAAGACAAATATTTAATAACTTCTTCCGCTGGATCTCCTTCTCTGTCAAGTCCCACACAAGGAAATTTAACAGGAAATCGACACGTGTTTCGCTTCTTCACGATGCATCATCAGTACGTAGTAGACCCACTGTCGACTGTGCACGTTCGTCGAGTTTGGTAGAATGCTTGTTACTCTTTCACATAAAAACTACCGAACGGATTTGAATGAAACTTGGCACATAAATAGATCATACCCTGGAATAAATATAAATAAATATCTCGGGAGATTTCTTCACACACGGTTATCTGATCCCAAACTAAGCAGAGCTTGTACTATGGAAACCAGATAACTGATATACTACTTTTTTTTTTGTAAATACATACTTATATAGATAATTACACCCAGACTCAGGACAAACAGACATGTTCATGCACACAAATGTTTGTCCTAGATGGGAATCGAACCCACGACCAGCAGCGCGATAAGTGGCGTCTTAACCAACTGCGCCAACTGGCCTGCAATAACATATAGGTTACTTTTTATCACAGAAAAACATAAGATACCTCGGGAACTCGGGTGAAACCGCGGGGGCGGAAGCTAGTAGTAAAATATACCGGGTATTAGTAACACTGTAAAAAAACTGAAATCATGGATTCTGCACGCCATTTTGCAATTTACGACGTTATTCGAACTTTTTATGACTAACTAAAAATACGTGAACAGTGTAATACACTTACAGAATACCGCAGCCAAATAACTTTATGTTGTTCTTGTGCGTGAGTAAGGTTGCCAGAGCTCATTGGGGAGCTTCCATCCTCCAAGGAGGTCGGTAACGCGCAAATGGTACCCGGGGCGCGGATTAGTAAATGGTCTATGCTCTGGGTGTCGCAAACGTTATAAACGCTACGAACCTCTTACCGTCAGGAGGGCCGTATGCTTGTTTGCCGACATTCTTGAATTAAATAAAAATAATGTCGACTTTTTGTTAAAGATTCACGTCAAGCTTTAATGCTGAGGAGTCTAAAATGGCGTAAAGAATCTATGTTTTCTATATCTATGTATTAAACACATTTGATGATAAATAGCTAGCTATCCAGATATTACTAACTAGTCCTTTAATCGGCTAGAAGGACATCAATACCTACTAACATTTCAAACATGTGTTTGTTGGTTTGTCCTTCATACACTCATCAATAAATAGCATAACTGCAACTGATCGATGGCATAGAGATAAGCTATTGAACAGAGAGTGACATACGCTACTCTTTACCATAGAGATAAGTTATTGAACAGAGAGTGACATAGGTATGCTATAATAATAATAAAATAAAAAGCCTATGATGCAACGGATAAACGTGATTTTTGGTAGAGATGACAGAGAGAATGCTAGGGGCTAAAAAGTAATACAATATACTTTTATCCCAAGAAGAGATACTAGTAATAAATAAAAGTATAAGCATAAAAAACTATACTGTAAAGTAAATGACAATAAAATTATTTTATAAAAATGCCACAGTTAATAAATCCATCACTTTTCCGAATCATCCGAGCGACAATGACGTATGACCTCAATAAATATTCACGCGGAAGTCACTCATGATTCGCCATTGCGTTACTGTATGACATTTGACTGTGTCATACTTGAATTATGTTTTCTATATAAGGGGTGTTCAAAATACAAGCCGCGTACGGTTGAATATGTCCCGCAGCGAATTCGCTATTAGGGACCGTGTAGTAATTACTCGGAACTATTTGGGAGATTTATTGGCGAATAAATGGGACTTAGGTTTGACTCCGGTGGCTTTGGCTATAGCTAAAAAAAGCTTTTATATATTCAATAAAAGCTTTTTTTTGTATTTAGCTGTTTTAAAGATAATAATTATTATAATGTAACCAAATGAACTAAATAAAAAGAAAAACAAAACTACCTACTTAACTATAAATAGAAAATTTGTGCCAAATCGCTGTTTTAATATTTTATTTTTAAATTATAAAGGGATATTTAGGCGATGATAGCTCAGAGATCAGGCACAGAACGCCAGAACGAAAAAAAAAATGGGAAAAAGAAAAAACTGATACAATTCTATGATAACACTATTACTGACTAAATTGACTAGTTATTAGTAAGCTTGGCTGACTGGCTGACTAGTTATTAGTATATAATATATTACATGAATAACACATTTTTCATAATTTCAAACGTTAATGTTCATGGAGTGAGTACCAAATAGCCAAACTTTTATAAAAAATGAAATTTGCGAGAAAAATAATTTAACTTAGAGCAGAGTTTAATTTTACCTTCCTACTTCCCTACTAAAGAAAAGTTTATCAAAGTAATGCGAATATAGATCATAAAACATTATTTTCTACTCCACTGTTTTACTGTGTTACGCATAAAGTAAATAATATACGTACTAGTACTACTATTACGTACACACGGCCACAGATCAAGCTACACACTGCGGCACCTTATGCGGTTGTAATATCCGCTATTTTGCAACAAAAATGTGTAGCTTGATTTGTGGCCGTGTGTACAAGTGTTAAGTATAAACATTGTACATATTTAGATGGCGTTATTCTTATTTTTATTGTATTATATTAAGGTAAGGTTTCCTCCAAAAGCGGTGCTGTCTTTAAACGAACGCAATATGATGGCCGCAAAAAGACGGCCGTAGGCACGTGGAATGTTCGAGAGTTCGACGGCCATTTTTCACACACCATTCGACATCGTCGAGACGGCCGTCATGCAGATGGCGGCACCGTTTTTTGACGTTACGGTGTCATTACCGTTCTTTAGGAAACCGCGCCATTTGGTTAACATAGACAACGTTCTAGTGACGTCATTCACCGCTGTATTACGGTCGCTACATGATGGCACCGCTTTTGGAGGAAACCATACCTTTATGATTCTAAAACATGGTGTTGGGGCGAGATTGTTAATTTAGCGCTTGAGTAACCACATAGGTACTTAAATTTTAATTGAAGCCTATTTTTATATTTGTACGGAAATATTTAATTGTTGTTTTCCACTCCAAAATAATTCATGACCTGTTTAAGGAATACTTCAATGCCTACTTACCTTCCAAAATCATTCCAGATTATGTTCTATATGTGTGCTAAGTTTCATCCAAATGCGTGCAGTAGTTGATACATGATTGCGTCACAAATATCCAAACTTTCACCCTACAATAAATATTCACCCTACAATTAATTTCACCCTATAATAAATCTAAAAGATTTAAATAAATAAATTATTAATAAAGTAAAAAAAAAAACAAATAATAAAAAGTATAAAATCGGGTAAGAGCAAATCAGACTCGCACAGGGTTCCGTACTATGTGAATGTGCGTTCTACACGAGAACTTGCCCTTCTCTAGCACAGATGGCAACCACCGTGGAGTTTTAGCCGGTAGTAGTAGGTATCCTATGAGGATTTCCCCACGATAAAAAAAGGTTTCAACATAAAGAAGTTTGTCGATTGTTTAAATTATACTTTTGCCTAACTGTCGGGTTTTCTAATATGCGGGTAATTAACAAAACTTTGCTAACTCGTTAAGTAAATATTACACCTAAATTACATTATGTATCCTAACTTCCTAAGTAGGTATACGCTACAAGTATATGCTGTAATGAAGCTGAAAGCAATTTATAGGCTAACACTGCAACTTTCAGCCAAAGCCGAAAGCTTAAAAACCTTATGAAATTCAGTTCAAGATTGACTCAAATAATATAGGTAAATGATTTTAAAACTTTTAAACTCAAGGTTTATATTGACTGTTTAAATAATATAAAAAAGTAATTTTAATAATTTATAAAGAAGTTGATCTAAAGATGATAAGAATTACTTTGCAACTTGTCGATTTCGGCGCTTGCTAGAAGCTATTTATTTTGGACGAAGCCGAAGATTCGGTCAGACACTAACAAAATTTTAAGCTACTGTGCTGATTATGAAATAATACTTTGACTTTGTCACATCCCAAGTACCTACTGGAACGAGCTTAGAACTCTATTTAGTACACGTGCACTCAATATGCTATATGCCTATGCTCTGAACACTGTTATGACATATCATCTATCATAACAGGACCATACGGGCTCGATCTACACAGTTTGTGTCAATGATTTGAATAGTGCCTATCAGTGAAGGTGTGAAAGCTATTGTCCTATTAGGTTATATATCACACATCTGTGTTTGTAAGATTGTTCTAGATTCTAGATAGGATTATGTGGTGTTAAACAGTGTATTAGATGAAGGGATTTTTAATTGGTTTTAGAAATAACGCGCCCCGATATAGCTTTATAAATAATTTTATTGTAATTTATAAGTACCGGGGTATATATTTTTTTATAAACAAAGGTCCTTCCAAAGTATTCTGGGATGATTTTTAATATGTTTCATATTAAAAATCATCCAAAAGGCTACTTTTTTAAGCCTATATTTTATTATTGGAACCTATAAAATTTTGAAGAAAAACTTAAATTTCAATCGAAATGTATATTTTTCTTTGGGATTTCAGCATTAGTCCTATAGTGAAAGTTTTTCATAATGTATTATAAGACTTCTTCTTTTTACAAATACAAAAACTAACCCAAATCTTAATTTTGTATCTAAAAAAAAAATCTTGACTGAAATATAAATAAGCCCATCACGATTTTCTTTTAGATGGAGATCAAAAATTCCTAACACACGGTAAAAGTTCTGACTTTTTTCCGATTCGTGACGAAAATGTCAACAACGTTACCTACTATTGTCAATCGAGACAGCATATTGAATACAAAAATACATCCGCCAAAATTCAAAAGTCTCAGAATTGGGACACGTGTTACCATGTGTCCAAAAGTTCGTGTTGTCACAAAGGAAAAAGTTTTGTGCGAATCTGTGTAAAATTTGGCGAGAAAATTACTCAATTCTCAAATAATTGGATAACACAAGGATGATAACACATAGAATCTTGTGGGGAGTCCATAAAATTTTGCTTTACGAGATTGCTCTTTGAGATTAAAAAAAAACTATTTTCATTCGAAAGAGTAGGTATACTCCTGAGGTGGTCCCATCGTCACCAAATAGTAGCAGACATCGTGGTAAGTTTAAAATACAGCTCTGGATGAGGCTGACATAGGATATGCAAGTGTAGGGAGAGAAAGTTCGAATAGACTTTGGTCTCTTTTTGAACACAATGTAATATGGCTATCTCATTTGCGATTGTATGAATAAGGGCCGGTTTCTGAATTGAGAATTCTAGCAATAATCAGTAGAGTTTTGCTCAAATATTTGATAAGTACTTAAGTTTTGTGTGTTTCACAAGTGAGAATTAGATTTTCTCAAACCGCTTTTAACTAAGTATTTCTCAAACGGTATTTAGCTTAGCGAGAGCATTGCTTTAACGTTCCGATACAAGTAAAAAAACCGATAGTTACCGAAATTATTATTTTTTGCATGTTCATTTAATTTTAGTGAAAAATGTATACAAAAATGTTTAATGTTATTACACTACAAGTGAAAAACAAGCAAATCTAATTGTTACATTGTTTAATTTCATATTATTCCGATTTTATTTTATGATATAGGTAGGTTAATTGAAAGTGTTCGTAAAGAATGGAACGATTGTTATGTCAAAGTATCGGTGCAATACAGTCCCGTCTTTGGATTCTACATTATCGTTTTTTTATAACTCTTCGCCTGTGGTCTTCTCTGAGCCATTTCTAACGAAGTTATCGAAGTATCGTCACTAGACATTGTTATTTTAATATAAATATATCGCATGAAACTATTATTACATACTACGATTAATCGTGAGTAAAGTTTAAGCAGTGGAATTCTGTTACTTATCTATTTGACACTTAAATTTGACATGAGAGTGGTTTGAGCGCTGTCAAATGCATTCAGAAACGCAAATCTAGTGTTGAGTACAACTTAAGATTTCAAAATCTCAAATATAAGTAAACTCAGGGATAAATGCTTAAACTCTACTCAATCATAATTCAGAAATGAAAAATTGTTTAAGTTATACTTAAGCAGAGTTTGAGACGCTATCAACTTTGAATTCTCAATTCAGAAACCGGCTGTAAGTCTTATACCCAAAAGTTTCTCGGGTTTTGAGTCCCGTTGTAAAACACGATTTAAAATAGTGGTTTAAATATCGTAAAGCCAAAACTGAATGAATTAATGTTGAGTATTAGATTATTAGTATTATTAGTGAACACTTAGATGGAAATTAGCTTCATGAGCAACGGGGAATATGCATTAATTTATTAATGTGGAGATCCTTGGGGGAGGCCTTTGTCCAGCAGTGGACGTCTTTCGGCTGATATGATGATGATGATGATTAGTTTGAAAATCGTCTGTTTTGCTTAAATCTAAGGGTATACTAAATAATATTTATTGACTAATTATTGCTACGATATTAGGCGCCTGCAGCGCTTCTGAATTTTGTATGAAATTTGTGCAACGGTTAAATGAAGCTATGCTCATGGTATATTTGAAGCATGCCTGAGTGGGCTCTTTCTTCAGGCGTAGGCACCCATGGTAATAAGTATAGTCTTAATGGGGAAGTTATGGTTGATGAAGCCATTAGGCTATGAATATTATGACAGGCCAGTTGGCGCAGTTGGTTAAAGAGACCATCTATCGCGCCGCAGGTCGTGGGTTCGATTCCCATTCAGGACAAACATTTGTGTGCATGAACTATTGTTTGTCCTGAGTCTGGGTGTAATTATCTATTTATGTTTGCTCTGCTTAGTTTGGGATCAGTTAACTGTGTGTGAAGAATGTCACAGGATATTTGTCCTTTAAAAAAAATACATTCTTTAAGCATTCCTACCGAGATTCGTGTACTATTTTAATTTGTCCATTGATTCTCCGTCTATAATTTGAGCCTCATAACTTAATCTTACATTTTCGACCTCAGTTCAAAGTGGAATTTCATCAGAGTAAAATACTAAGTGGAACGCTAAATTCAATATTTCCCGTCAGAGCTTATAATATCCTATAAACCAATTTGGTTAAAGTGATCGCAATTTGCCTCCATTAATCAGTTTACGTCTTACAAGGCTTTGTTGGATAGCTATTGAAATGTGATTGCTTTGATTAAGGACTAAGGTGATTATTAGCACTCAAGGTGAACACTTAGATGGAAATTAGCTTCATGAGCAACGGGGAATATGCATCAATTTATTATTTTGCAGAAATAACTTATATTTGACGAAATATTACCTCCTGTGATATTATATTCGTGCTGTCTGTAAAAAATATTCATCATTACAAGTCGTATGACGTCATTATATACGTTGAAACAGTCGAGGTTACCTAATACTATGGCGGCATGTACTTTGACGTCAACGATTTGATTACTCCATACAAATCAAAAACACTTACATCTCCCTTAATTATAATTTGATTTAATTATTTTTAGCAAATTCATACCTAGTTGTCTTGGCCTCATTAATTTGATTAAGACTTAAATTAAAGTATCAGAAAAGTATGCACATCCCTTAAGGCGATGCTATACGTGAAATGATGATTCTAAAATGCGTTTTTCTCTGTATTCTTTGTTCCAAAAGATTTGGAAAAAATATACGTTAAACTAGAGAGTATGTCACGGGGAATAGTTTTTTTTTAATTTGAATTTTTTTTCATTAGCAACGTCACAAAAAAAACGAAAATATGCCCCTTTTTAAAACTAAGAATGCATTCTTCTCAAATTTGGATCATCTAAATAACTTGAAAAATATTAACATACATTTTGAAATCCATTAGAAAGGGAATAGTTTTCTTACTTTTTTCAAAAAAGGCTTAGTTTCTTTTTAAATAACATAAAACCATCTTTTTTACTAAAATTACGTCTCTCCTGTCTCGCTTGTTCCCGTCAGTTTATTAAGGGACGGAGACATACGCAGATAGCCTCCTCTTAATTATGCTAAATATCCCAGGAAAACTGCGAACAAAAAATTAAAAAATAAATTACTTATTACAAAAAAATAGAACCGCTTTCATAACCACTAAAAAGTAAGGCGGTTCTCATTTTCTTAAAAAATAATTTATGTTTATGAGAACTCTTGGCCTCATTGGAATGGTTCCGTCACTAAAGTACATTCGTTTTGTCATACATTTCCCATCATAAATATTTTCTGGGAATACGAATGAATTTCACACAACGTTGGGTGCTAGGTGGCCCATTACGTCATCGCATACGTTTTACGTACGCGACTAGTGTTGACGTGAGGACACGGTACATTATCACCGTTGAAATCTTAGTAAAAATGTAGAACTGGTACAAGGTGTATTGACGAAAATAGATGTTAAAGCCATGACACCCGTTTTGAGGGTATCAAAATGGTTGTCATAGCGTGTATAGGTATGTTTGTGAACAACATAACTTGCTTTGTGTAACAACAATTTGCTAATAGATAATAGTATCAAAAATTATCTTCAATCATAAATTAGGCGATTTATATTTTAGTTTGGTAGGGTACATGGTAGTACCCGCCTGGCTAGCTACCACCCTCAAGTTGGAAATCAATCGCCAAGCACCTTTCGGTGTATTCGGATAGGTGCACTTGAGAGCCAGATCCTTCTCGGGTTTGTATGCTTACCGCTATCGGCCACATCGTCACTAACCATGGTGAGATTGTGGTCAAACAAACTAAGCGTAATAAAAAAAAACAAATACCGATGAAAAAACCGATCAGAATGAAATTTTACGCAGATAAGCAATACTGAGAAGGGTATTGGCAACAATTTATCTCGGAAACGCGGGTGAAACCACGGGAAACAGCTATTTTGTATATAAATTAAAAGCGTAAACTCTCATGCTCAGTTGTCAGAACATAAAGTGCTTACTTTTGCTATTCACCTTGACAATAAAGTCAAAATAAAATTTATACCACTTCTATAAAATACATTTTAAATTCTATGATAATCGTGGTACGTGGATGCAAGTGACGTCGATTCACTTCGAGGTGCGTTCCATTAGTCGGTTGTCTGCTCTCTCTCTTTAGCGCTTCCTTTGTGATGATAAGTGACAAAATGGACTTTAGTTTTAGATATAGGTAGAATATTTACGATGAATTATTAAAATATACGACACTGTTGCAAATATCCAAGCATATGGCCTGCATGATGGTAAGTGATGTAACCAATGGACACTAGCTTGGGTATGGGTACCACTTACGCGTTGTCGACCTTTCCCTCCCCCCGATGAGCTCTGGCGACCTTACTCACGCGCAGGAATACATACTAAAGTTATTTCGCTGCGGTATTATGTAAGGTCCTCCAGCTTGAGTCTACTTCCTCAGTCGAGCTGCCTTACCGAGCGAAATGCGGTATGGCTTATATTCCTCAAAACCTCGCTTACCATAACTCACAGCTGCGGCTCCAAATTAAAAAAATAACTGCTCCTTGTTACTTATTCTCTAGTTTAACATATATTTTTTACAAATCTCTTGCAACAAAGAATGTCGAGAAAAACTTAATCTGAATCATCTTTTCTCGGATATCTTCGCCTTAGGCTATCCTACTAGTGAAATGAAAACGCTTAAATATACTTGTATATCGTATCGCGTAACGATACCATAAAGCACAAATATCGGTATGGTTATAGGTTATTTTATATTTCACAATCAGAGATTTATTAAACAACATTAAAAAAAACAATAATATTTTTAGTTCTAAGAAAGAATCCAACGATCAATATTATAAAAATGTACAAAATATGCAATCAAAGACTTCCATAGAGTGAGATATAATTTATGTCTGTAGTTATACACTGATATGCAAATGTGGTTATTGATTTCCCATCAGGTGTGGAAATCGTTTCATGATAGCCGTATCTCTACGCTCGAATGCTTTTACGTCTACAGCATGATTCTTATAGAAGATTCATTCAAACGAAATTATAGGCAAGAGAGTTATTAGGGAATATGCGAAATTGCAAAATTAGTAATAGCAGTCGTGGGTTCGAATCCTACAATGAGCTTGAGCTTTCGGTGAAGGAAAACATCGTGAGGAAACCATAGCACGGTGGTAGGGTACTTTGTAGTACCCGCCTGGCTGGCTACCACCCTCAAGTCGAAAATTTGTCGCCAAGCTCCTACCGGTGTGTCCCAGCAATTGCACTTGAGAGCCAATTTGCCTTCTCGGCATTGTAACAGGTCAGCAACACATTGGCAATATCTCTGGTATTGCCAATGGCGATAGACGACGGTAACCACTTACCATCAGGTGGGCCGCATGCTTGCTTGCTACCTTAGTAGTAAAAAAAAATGTTTCACCTGCGTTCCCGAGGTATCTTATGTTTTCTCGGGATAAAAAGTAGCCTATATGTTATTCCAGGGTATGATCTATGTGCTATGTTTCATACAAATCCATATCCGAGAATATCGCTAGACTATCGATTGTCCGGAAACACTATATCATTGGATTAAAATATGATGATTACATAGAAATGAAGGCCTGGCTGGCTATAATCACACCTTCGGCACTTCAAAGAAAGAAAGAAAGAAAAAAAAAATATTTATTGGCCAAAAAGGAAAGAAACTTAAATAAAAATAATACAATGTTTCAAAAATAATAAAAAGGGGACAAAAGGTCCCTACCTCAGCATTAAGTTACACTACATTAGGCAGTGCAACGCTGGTATTCTGGTAGGGCCTTCCCAAAAAAAGAAGACAGAAGAATTCATAGAAGCAAATTCATTTATTTTCTAGGGTCAAAACCATGTGTCGATGATTAGCCTACTCTAGCTTAATAGTATTACCTGTATTCGATTAGAGTATCTTTGTATGAAAACGCTGGTGTAACATCGGGGTGAAGTAGCGAAATATTTCAGGAAGTAATAAAACAATTAAAAAAGTTACAGTCGACAGATAAACAAAGCAATGGAATAACTTAATGATTTCCAGGCAATTTTGTATTTAGGGATTCAGAATACAAATAGTCGAGGAAGATAAAGAAAATTATGTGCAACTTTTCACGTGTAAAGCTTTCATAGTTGTTTTGTAGTAATTTTAAAACTATAACCTATTTCATGAATAACCTTTTTCATTTTCATTTACAATAATTTGTAGCAATAAAAGGAACACTTTTCAATAACGAGCTATCGTTATAATAAACTACTATATGAAAGATCTTAAAATAAATGTGATTTACTGATAGAAAGTAAAGAAAAAAGGTAATTTCAGACCCTTGCAATATGAAAGTCGTAAATAATTTTCGATCTTTTTTATTTGGACTATAAAATTGTTCTGTAAAATTTCGTTCGTAAACTCGTTTCATATTTACTCATCTACTGATGCATTTTTAAAATTACCTTTTTGCCTTGTAGCCCGAAGGTTCCAATATTCATCTATCTGTCAATCGGGCCTGTTAGTATGAGAGATGGAATCAGGGAATCAGGGTGACGATATCCGAGAAATGATGATTCTAGATAAAAAAATCTCGGCATTCTTTGTTGCAAGAAATTTTTAAAAACTAGAGAATATGTGACGAGGAATAGTTGTTTTAAAATAAATATTTTTTTATTAGGAACGTCAGAAAATCGTTAATATGCCCCTTTTTAAAACTAAGAATTAATTTTTCTCTTATTTGAGCCATCCAAATAACTTGAAAATATTAACATTCACTCTGAGATCCAATGGACAGGAAATAGTCTTCTTTCTTAAAAAAAGATAATAATTTTCTTTAAATTCTTCGTTTTTTTTACTATAAATGCGCCTCTCCTATCTCGCTTGCCTCCATCAGTTTAGTAAGGGATGGAGGGAGTCATTTGCGGAGAGCATCCTCTTAATATTCTATTATTTTCTTAATGAAATAGACCATTTCAATTCTCACAGCATTATCATGTCCGTCTAATAATTTTTTTTGTTTCTAATTACGGTTGAAAACTAGCGCTCAGCAATTTAGTCAAAAAACCTTTCGAAAATTACTAATACTGTTTAAATAATCCAACGAATCTTCAATCCAAAAAAAAGTATTTGATCTAATTGTTTGATTAGGATCCAAAATGCTTAGCACAAGTTCTCAATGTAAGTACATAAAGCTTTCTTTCAACTTTATTTACTTACCATTAAATCAAATCGTAACCAAAGATATTCTGTGCTCAAATAACCTCATTTCGATTTAGATTTGAATATTTTATGCCAATAATAGGTACTTGTCCTACCACTTCTAGCGTGAAAGTCATTGACGAACGTTTTTGGTTCATATTACTGAGATGGTAATTAGGTTAAACCAAGGTTATACATATGAACCCTGTCGGGTACAGCAAACATTACAAGATTTAGGAAAAAGGAGATAATACATTATTGCAGGTATAAAATCTCTCTCAATTATAATTAACTAGCTGTTTTCCACGGCTTCACTCGTGTTCTCGGGATAAAAAGTAGCCTATAAACTTCGGGGATAATGTAAATTCCTATCTGTGAAAGAACTTTTTAAATCGGACCAGTAACTCCGGAGATTAGCGCGTTAAAACAAACAAACAAACTCTTCAGCTTTATTATTAGTACAGATTTGTCATAGATTTAAGGGTTGTGAGACTCAAATTATTGGAAATTTATTCCATTCTTCAAAACAGGAAAGTTTGTCGATCTATTTATGGTCTCACCCATTGGTGAGCGAACTATTCTAATACATCATTCTGCTTTTTAGGATTCCGTCCCTCAAAAGGAAAAAAGTAACCTTTATAGGATCACTTCGTTGTCTGTCTGAGTGTCAAGACCTTTTTCCAGGAACGCTTTATGTATCAAATTAAAATTAATATCAAATAGATACTAAGGTCTATTGAAACTGTAAAAAAACTAAGCTCCTAAGACGACGCAATAAAATATGTGAACATTTATGACTGACTTAAAACTTTCGAAATTAAACTTAACTATTCCACAAACAAGATCTAAAAGACTACGAATACTACGAAAGCATCGCAAAATATTCTATAGATACGTAAAAAAATGTGAAGCCACAAATTCACAATAACTTTGGTAACAATTCTCGCACAACTATCAGAATAAAACCTATATCAAACGAATAGTAAAGCGATAGATTTTCCAAGTGAACCAGACCGCGGCAAATGTTGTTTTCTGAAACTTGCAAGTCGCAGTACTAACATACAATCGGTAAGCTGACCGACTTTTGTGTTTCGGAAGTTACTACATTACCCCTTAATGTCAGATAATTGAGATAGCGAAGATATTATTACAGCATTGCAAGGAAAATTGGCTATTATGTGATGTATTTATTTGTGCTTAAACGCAATTTGGTTCGGATTCTTTCATTACATTGAAACGCGTTATTTGAAAGCCAACCCTATTAGCTTTGCTTCTTATTTGATTTTTATACGAAGCGGAAAACAACAATGAGACATGTTTATCTATTGAAAGAGTAACGATAGAGTTTTATTGATGATTGTATTTTATTAAACCAATATGGATTATTCAAGTATTTCTTTATATACATCTCTAAAACAGCAAAATACTTGCAATGAGTTTATAATTATAATAAAGACTTTGAATTTGAAAAAAACATTCAAAAGCTATCATGATTATGAAAATTTATGCAATGCACGTTTTGTATTCAAATTAAGTCTTCAAAAAGACATTCCAGATATCCGAGAAAGGCCTTAGCAGCACGAAAGGAATTCAGGGCAAATAATCTGGATTACATATCTAAAGGAAATGAAGATTGTAAACATAAAACGATAGTATACAATTAAATATTGAAAAGAATTGTCACCACACAGAAACATTACATTTTTAATTAGCATATCACCATGAACAAAGTGACAAAAGATTTTTAATCAACACACGTACGATATTATGAATTAAAAACGCCAGAAAGTAAACACAAAGCGTGGCAAAGAATAATTTTTGCTTCACACAGTTGCCGTGCAAGGGTTCGCACTCAGCCAGTCTTGGCTTTCGAGCCAAGTTCACAACGCCAAATGGGATGACACATATTCCTGACCTATATTGCGTATTTATTTTTGGGAATACTTAAATTTGTATTATAGTGTGGGATGATTTTATGGGTGGTAAAGATTTTAATGTTATATTTATTGACGTGGGAAAAGGAAATTTTATTTGCGGTTTATAAATGGAAGCTCAAACTGTGGATGTAGTAAATGTGTACATAAAAGTTTGAATACATAATGCTGCGGATTTATAGTGTGTAGGCGATGAGAGTGGGTATATAGCAAACTCAAATATTGCTAAATATAGAATAAAGTAGCTCAATGAGGTTCAAACAAAACCTCCCTCTCATAAAATGTTTATAAAATTTATACATCCTCCACAAAATTATGAACTTGTACAATCACGAACTTCAAACCAAACAATATTAGCCTCACGTACCTTCGCGAATAATTTATGGGTTTTTGATGAAGCTCCGCATAGAATGGATGATATAACGCTTACAAAAGGATATTTTCATACGAAATATTTTCAGAAATGGAAATTACTTCGTAGCGGAGTAATCCAATCTGAGTAAAAGCAGCAAAAAACAAGAATATTATGATTACGTAAAATAAAATCTCCAGTGCAGAGGAAATGGCTAAATGAATCGTGACTAGGGGCCATAACTTTCCCAGTGGGAGGTTTGGCTCTGGCCAAAATCGACCGAATACAAGGTCTATAGAGGCATCCGGCCTGGCGACCTATCGACGCATTGAGACTTGAGGGGATCTGATAATTATCTCGACCTACTTGTTTTAGGGAAATGTGTAATTTATATCTGCCTCGGATATAAAATAATTTCATATTAAAATTCTGGGTTCGTTTGAATTGGAGAGAAAATATTCGATGGGTTTTTGTATTTTTACATGAGACGAACGTAAGACACGGTTTTAAAGGAAAATGGAAGAAGACCCTTTTTAATCGATTTAAAAAAAATAAGGGTCTCAATTCACGAAAGGGTATATATCACATACATATTTCCCCCAATACTCCATATTTCCCCCAATTAGTCGTAACTCGTACTAAGTCGTCCCCCTTCCCTGGTAACCCCTGAGCCGAGGTTCGTGCGTCATTCGGGGGTGCTCTCAGGCGTGGTTACCGAAATGTTGCCTGGTTGAAATCCCTTTGCGTACGCCGATTTGTACCGCCGGTAAGGTTGATGAAGACATCAATGTCAGGTTACCAATTTTAGTCCTTTCCAAATAAAACAAAAAACTCCATATTTCCGATAATTGTGAATGATGTCGATATTCTTTTTGTCACAATTATGGTGCTTTTATAATAAAATAATATAAGACAAATTACTTTTACCTAATTTTATTGTTTAATGTTGCATTGAATTAAATTAATCTCAAATTGTAGATGGAAGCAAGTAAAAGTAAGAAAAGAACCGTTACCATTTATAGCTCAACAAAAGTTTAAAATTTTCAGTCAGAAGTATTGCATCCAGTTTATTGACATGCCAGTTTCGTAACAAGAAATAAAAACAAATAAATCCAATAAAGCTACGCGAACACTGAGTGCATCGCCTGACTGGATTATGTGCAGTGGCGTAGCGTGGCCCTGCGGGGCCCCGTATAAAAAAATGTTTGGGGGCCCTTATGAATGGTAAAGATTATTAAGAAAAAAAAATGTTTGCATAAAATTAAAGTTTTTTTTTTTTACAAACAATTCAAATTAAATATACACTCTCCTTGCCTTTTTTTCGGCAAACTGATTTATTACTTTTGCCTCTATGACGCACGTCGGGGCCCTCTGTGACCCGGGGCCCCGTATAATTGATACGGCAGATACGGCGGTAGCTACGCCCCTGATTATGTGCCATTACATACTATAGTGCTTCTATTGTTATGTTATATTACATTTTTCTAAAAAAAAATGCTCATCATCAACTTGGTCTCTTCTTATTTAAGGATAGCGGAATAAATATACATAGGTATAAGTATTTCATCACTTCTAGCTTCTTCAGGAAATCTTACATCTCCTGTGTCAACTTTTTATTACATTTTTTAACCAAAGATTGACATTTACAAATTAATATAATGAAAGTTGTAGGATTACCCATTTTATCCATTCGTATTGAAACAGAACATGTGTATTGATATTTTTGGGTAGGTTGGTAAATTATCATCCACACATTGTGTCTGAAGCATGATTTCATCATCATCATGTCAGCCAAAAGGCGTCCACTGCTGGATAAAATCTCCACGATGGCCGGTCTTGCGCTACCCGCATCTAGCGCTACCCACATCTAGCGCTTTCCCGCGACCCTCACAAGATCGTCGGTCCACCTTGATGATTGACTCGATCATCCAAATATCATTAAATCCTTTTTTACGAACACATTTACTTTTTATGCTCATAAAATGAATAATAAAGGAATACTTATTTCGAGTGATAGAATTTAGAGGACCGCCATAATGTGAATGGACCCTTTTTAGGGGAAATTTAAGAAAGCTATCATCGTACGTATTGGGATGCGGCGGAACGTAAAAGACGGATTTTACGATTGTCACGGCGAAAATATCACTTTTAGTGAAAATATTGCTTGAATTCAGGTGCGAATAGAGATAATACAATGCGAGATCGGAATTATATTGTTAAGAATAAATGCGTGATACGTGATATTATCATTCTCTTTTTCAAAACCTTTTTTTAATTTCTATTTGGGGTCGGCTCTCTTAATCATTCTTCTCTAGACATCGTTTCTGGGCTATCGTCGGGTCTATGTTGTCTCTTGCCTTCGCAAATCTTTAATAATATTCGACGCCCATGTTAATTCAGGTCTGCCTAGGATTTTTGGTCAAGTTGCAGCACTTTTTTTAATCATGTGTTCATTTTTATACACTTGACATTGTATGGTCACCAACCACAGGTGCATCTTAGTGCGTTCCTCTAGTATTGGCCTTATTTAATTTCTAACTTAAGTCTCAAACTCAAAACTCATTTATTCCGTTTAGACCCTAATAAGGCTCTTATGAATGTCAATAGTTACAGTTTTTACTAAAGACTCTACCACCGGCAAGACTCCGGCAAGAAACTCAGCAAGGCTTCTTTTTTTCTTCTTTTTTTTGAATTTATAATAATTACAGTTTTTGTTTTAAATATACATAAATTTCATATAATTAGTATTATAAAATTTGACTTGAGAGTAACGCACGTCAAGTAACAGATTCCGATCGTCCTTTAAAAAAAAAGTGTTCCAAATTGATTTAGTTTTACGTTCCACGGTTTCCCCTATTTAACTCATTTGGAACTTACGTACAAGCCAACTCTCAACTAATTCATAATAATGTTATTGAGTGGTGACAAACATAAGCACACAAACATTAAAATTTATTATATTTATGATTAGGTAGTATGATACGATAAGTATGTTATAATTGTTGTAAAAAATATATTTTTTACGTTCTATAACCCTAGGGCAAGTGCCTAATAGATTATTCTTGTCTAGGGTCCTTGAAGGATAATGTATACGAATTTCATGAGTAAACCAGTAACACATACGACCTCATAGTGCCCGCTGTATTTAAAAGGTTTTGTTAAGCAGAAAGGGACTCTATTTTAAAGTACTTTCGGTCATTAGTGTATTGAACCTAGTTCTCAGGGTTACGTAAGCCGTATCTCACATTAGAGGCTTAGTGCTATTTTACTAGTTTGGCAACTTGCCACAGATATGAAGTTAATTTGGCGATTAGCGATGTTTTTTTAAAAAAATATCCTTGCTTAAGCATATTTGTTAATAAATATGATATACCTACTAGCTTTCTGCATCACTGCGATCCGTGTGATGTGAGCAATAGGGATGATGACAAAAAAAAAATTAGTCCATCAGTTAGATTACCAAAAAATATTGGACACGTATTTTTTCTTTAGTTCCGAAAAAAAAAAGATACAGTGCGTTCAAATTTCGCGTGACGTCACTTGTTTGTACACTTGTTACAGAGAGGTGATGTCACAAGCCCCCACTCCTGAACTTTGATGTGACTTATCTTTCTAGTTTTTTATTGATTTGATAAAATAAAAAATATGTGTCCATTATTTTTTGAAAATCTAACTGACGGATTAAAAAGAATTAATTATTTATTACCCCGTCATCATCCCTATTTTAAACATAAATCACATTATTTATTAATATATATACCTATCCTACTACCTACCTTATTATCCCTCTCTATTCTACAGCTAAGAATTTATTATTATTTATGTGGTGCTACTACTGCTTTATAGAAATAATTATGCCTTCAGCACCCGTAGCATGGCAAGAGACTAGAAGACTCTAGTCTTCGATCAATAATAATCGCGAATTAATTTCATCACGTCATAATTATGTAATTTCATTGGCCGAAGATTCGAGTTTGCTATGTTGAGGGGCCGTGATGGAAAGTAGCTCCCTACTTTTGCTTAGCTTAGGGGTTAAATGAGCTCAATTAACCTCTGGAATTGTAAGTCCCTCAGGTCGTTTAACCTTCCGTTTGCCTGATCATCAAAAATAAATATCCAAAAAAGAATTAT
The DNA here is from genome assembly GCA_963555595.1 of Tethea ocularis. NCBI lineage: Eukaryota > Metazoa > Arthropoda > Insecta > Lepidoptera > Drepanidae > Tethea > Tethea ocularis. The sequence goes on from OY741968.1 coordinate 1,741,974, forward strand.
TTACTTCCATAAAATCTGTAGTAAAATCAAATTTATAGACAACTGAAAAGTTAAAATGTCACAGCTGTTGCGTAAAAAAATGTCTGAGACGTCTTTTTTTTTCAGGGTATTTTATGGCCCAAGATTACAGTGCTGAAAGTCAAGTCTCATAAAAATGCCCTGAGATTTATAGGTCCCTTGCGAGAAAAAGTCCAATAGCTTTTACGAGATTTAAGCTTTGTTCATAGTAATACATAGTAGGTGAAATATTATGACAAATAGTCTGCAGTAATAGGGTATACACTCTTTATTTATATCTTAACTTCTTCTTCTATACATGAGATTCATGAGAATGTTGTGCTCGAAGTTTGGTTTGCGTCGTAAGATACGTGGCTACGATGAAAGATTGTCAAAATTCGGTATGGTAAGTCTCGCAGATCGTAGACGGTTATTAGATATGTGTACTCTCCACAAGATAGTTAATGGTGGTTTTGACAGTGAATTGCTAGCAAAATTAGATTTTAAGATCGCAACACGCTCTGTTCGGGAACCCAAACTGTTCAGAATACCGATGGCCCGTTACAACGTATCACAAAATGATCCATTGATTTGGATGTGTAAAACATTCAATTGTGCTAGTTTTAATGATGTTCCTGATTTGTTTCACGGTAGTTTTGGTTGGTTTAAAAGCGAATACATAAAAATGTTTTTAAAGAACTGCTTATACCTATTTTTTGTTTTGTTAATACTTTCATTTTTTTTTCTTTATATGTAGTTTTGTCCCTTTGTTTTACTATTATATTTTATTATTTAATATTATTATATAAGTAAACTTATGTACTTACGTAGTTTATAGCTGTGAAATAAGTAATTAGCCTAAGTTGTGTGCACTTGTTATTGGAAAGCAGATTTATGTAATATTTTTCCTTTTTTTTGTTTTATGTGTTATTTGTAATTTGTTATCTGTTACTGTACCTTTAATAAAAAATTAAAAAATACCTATCTACCCTGGTATACTAAAAAAGATGTTTGTTCGGATAAGGGAGGTAATTATCAACAATAAAACCCACAAACTGGGAACCTCACCGATTGACAACCACTGTTGCCAGGTTAACAGCAAGCTGGCAGCATTTTCTCACTAGATGGCCAAGGTCCTCACCCATCGGTCTCACGTATCGTGGATATGTTTTGATGATACGTCATTTTAAGTCTCACAAAAATATTTATTTCCCAGCCACTACTGCCTTTTTTTCTTATTGCTTTATTTTGGGCAAAAGCTTTATTTACTACAATTGCCCGACCTGATATCAGAATAAATAAAATGTAAAGTGAAAATAAAAATACACCATAAAAAAACCCCATGACTCGAACTATTTCGTAGATAGGCATAAAGTTGAACATCGATCACGCACCATAAACAGACATGTGACGTCATGGACCTACAAATAAAACTTGCAATAAACTTGGGTTGGTGTAAAAAACTGTCATTTATTGTTTTGTATTTGCAATTCGGTATAATAAAGTAGATACCATATGAAGAGTTTTAATCGCAGCGGTGGGTATGAATAAGATATAGCTTCAAAACTTTTAACGCTTGTCGATGCTTGAAAAATTAATCCATTAATATGTAGGTAGGTAAAATAAGTATCTTTAATGTAGATAAAGCAAAGACAATTTAAGTCTGTTTATTATAAAAATATAATTTAATGGTCAATTTTCGCCTATTGTCATAAATAACAACGATACTATTTATTTTAAAATAATAAAATAAAAATTGAGATCTTCACAATAAGCCCTTTCATTTGATATTTATTAACACACCTACCTACTTATAGTTTGAAAACCTTTATTTTCTAATTTACGTCTTCTCGTCTCGTCGTTTTCTAAATAAACCACTAAAAACAGTTCTAATTTCAAATTAACAGTCTGATACCACTTAACTGTCCATTGAAAAGTCAGCCCTCAAGTATAATGTCCGTAAACGCAAAATAAATCCGTTATAAATTGAAAAATCGGCCCATCCACCGTAATGTCAAAAATACAACCAACTCAAATAAAATCACAATGTTCACAAAACTGCGTATTTAAACGCTACGATTAACAAAGTAACTCTGAAATGGCCTTTAATTTTTCAAAGGTCTGTATATATTGTCTTAAATAACAACGATACTATTTATTTTAAAATAAAAATTGAGATCTTCACAATAAGCCCTTTCATTTGATATTTATTAACACACCTACCTACCTATAGTTTGAAAACCTTTATTTTTTTAATTTTCTAATTTACGTCCGTGTTTCTTTTCTAAATAAACCACTAAAAACAGTTCTAATTTCAAATTAACAGTCTGATACCACTTAACTGTCCATTGAAAAGTCAGCCCTCAAGTATAATGTCCGTAAACGCAAAATAAATCCGTTATAAATTGAAAAATCGGCCCATCCACCGTAATGTCAAAAATACAATCAACTCAAATAACATCACAATGTTCACAAAACCGCGTATTTAAACGCTACGATTAACAACGTAACTCTGAAATGGCCTTTAATTTTTCAAAGGTCACACCACATAAACGCCGAGGCGTCGCCAAAATGTAACATTAATTTTGACAAATACATTTCTCTGCTCCATCTTTGTTTAATTGGGTATTTTGTTATTTATTACCAAGCCAGTTAATAGTTTCAAGTTTCTAGAAGGATTTACTTTGTACAAGCAAAACTTAATTGTTTTATTAGTACCTAATATACTAGAAGTAGCATTGATAACTAGTCTGAATAGGTATTGAGTATTAAAGTACGTATTCATTTAAATTAAATAAAAAAAAATGTATGTACTTACAAGTCAAAGAATAAGCCTAGCCATACAGTGAATTAATGTAGTTTTGGGCATCCTACCCATAGAGCGACCATAATTCTGTCTTTTATTTAAGAAATTTTTTAAATTAATTTTTATTTTAGTGTATTGTTTAGGTAAGTTATAATTCATAGTTTTGTGTACAGCATAAAGTTTTGATAGTTATAAATGTAAATGAATAATTAAAATTAACTTTTTATACTCATAAAATTCGCACTATTACTCTAAAATATGAGTATTAAATATTAATAGTGGATGATTCAAGTAGGTACCTATTTTTACTTCCGATATGCCAATTTACTTTTACCCAAATTAAAGAATAAACAAAGCAATACACATACTCTTTATGTTCATGTTACCGATCTCAAAAATAAATTCTAAAATAAAATTTTCACGGAACCTTATACCTACATATCCCACAAAATGAAATTAACATTTAGCCATACCAAAATTATAATAAAATAAAAGATGTTAAGTCTAAAGTAAGCCGAAATGTTGACCCATAATCGCGGCAACATTCAGTGAAAGAAAATATGTAAATATTATGCATATTCTCATAGCATAGATAGGTCAACTCACCCCGGGGAATCTGCAAATTTTATTTGTAATATGTTCACAAGGTTTATTTTTATATGTAACAAAATTGTTCTGAGATGTACAAAACTAGCTTTTTCCTAAGATTTAGATTCAAAAAGTAGCCTTATAGCATTACAGGAAAATTTTGGTACTTATTAGTGAAAGATTTTTTGGAATCGGACCAGTAACTTTTATTTATTTTTTTGTATTATATTTGTATTTATTTATTATTATAATTTTTTTTATTCATATAAGTATTATTTATTACACTATATATTATTTTATTTTACATAATTTATTTATAAAATTCATAGGTAGAATGCTACTCCTGCCTCTACTATTGTATTTTCCTGTCACCCAAAGGTTGCCTGGAAGAGATCGCTTAAGCGATAAGGCCGCCTGTGTTGTACTCTTATTATATGTACCCATATTACATAGCGTCATCACTTGTTTAAGGTGTACAATAAAGAATAAGGCCTTATTAGGGCCTAAACTGAATAAATGAGTTTTTGATTTTGATTTTGATTTTGAATATTCTATTCTATTCTAACTCTGAAGATTACCTGCTACATTCGAACTTACTAATTTTACCTCTTTAAAATAAAATTATTATTCATTGTAATTTAAATATCAGTATTCTTTTGAATTTCACAAAATGTGAGTAGATACTGCTGCAAATTTACAATAATAGTTAAGTCTTTATTGAAAGCAAATCATCATCATCATCATGTCAGCTGAAAGACGTCCACTGCTGGACAAAAGCCTCCCCCAAGGATCTCCACGATGGCCGGTCTTGCGCTACCCGCATCCAGCGGTTTCCCGCGACCCTCACAAGATCGTCGGTCCACCTTGAAAGCAAATACTATCTAGCATTTAATAAATCTTAAATCTGTTGCAGTAAAAAACAAATATCTGGGAGAAATTACTTTAGCGATAAGACCGCCTATTTTGTGTGATCTTGTGATGTCTCTTGCTAAATAACAATTTAATTTCAAAAATCGAAAATTAAAATTCTTCTTTGATGCGAATCTCGTCTAACCTGTATTGGCATTCATGTCTGACTGCCTATAAAGCATACCGACATTAAGGTGTCCAAATTCAATACTTTGTAAGCCACGCAGTCTCATTCCTTTGATCTAGGGTTCGTCTAAAGTGCCAACATCTTTCTGTGTCAATGACATTCAAAGATTTCTTACCGACCTCACAAGGTCTATCGTTAGTAATATATGAGGCACATAAGTACCTTCAAATAGATAGGTTAAGAAGGACATCAAAAGGCATTAAAAATTTGAGCACTAACGCAGACGTTTGTGATCTCTGGCATTTTCTTATTATTGCATTTGCAACTTCAGAGCCCCTTTTGTTTTATTTCATATCTTTCATATGTAAAATGCCTGAAGTCTCGAGGTAGCTTGTAAAAGGCGTCTTTTTATAATTTAATTGATAATGCAGGGCATTGAGAGTAAACCTTTGTGTCTATCGATTACGAGTCGATTTATAGACTTCCGTTGATACTTGGATCAATCTACTTAGTACGTCTGTGATATATTTTTTCATCTCCTGACTTTATTATGACTGTAAAATATTGTATCTTCTAGGATTATTGATTATTTGTTTGACACGGCCTTGTTTTTTTTTCATGCCAAATTTCCTGTTGGATCTTTGAAGTAACTGGAAAGAAGATTAAATCATATCATATTTTCAATAACTATATAAATAAATTAATCTTTACCAGCTAGTGTTTCTATAAGCACCATTAAAATACAAACCTCGCGCAAGTGTCCTAGAAGTCACTTGACAGTGTCTTCGCCACCAATCTGAGAAAAAGTTCCTTTAACGAGAAAATATCAAGGAAAGATTTCTAGCTTGCGTCTTGTCACACACGCTCACGTTCCACTTATTACTTCTTTTTTTGCAAGAAAATTCTTGTTCGCATTTTAAAGTTTATCTAGTGTCGCACTGTAAATTGGTTTCAGAGTATTTGAATTAAATTACTGCAAGTACTGCTTCCTCGTTTTAATTATCTTTTCTTCATTTCGTGAATTTAATTTATTTCTTGAAAAAGCAGGGTTTTATAAGACGATTCATCACACTAATCCTGAATTCGTAGTAAGTGAAATTGATTCAGTATCCGAAGCTTAAGATTCGCAGCGCTCTCAACCTTTTTTAACGGTTCCTGAATATTTTATTAGCACTTACCCATGTCTGTAGATTAATAATGTGTGGATGGCTTTTTGAACGAATTGTGGGGTCTAACGTGGGGTCGAATGATATATCGACTTGCTATTAGGTACTTACTTCTTTTCTTATAGGTATACCTGCCTTAGTAAAATCTTATTTAAATCGAAATTAGAAATAAAGGGCCATAATGTTCCATTCATTATTACTATTATCTATTAATAGACGATTAGACTATTTGACATACAAAGCTATAATTAGAGTGTAAATTCAATTCCACATAATATTTATGTTCATAAAAGTTATCAAATATAATTGTAGAAAAAAAGAGTCTTGGTTTTGTGATTTTTTGAATATGTTCTGTTCATTATTTTATTTCGTTTCCGACAAAAATGGCGAATAAGTTAAAATAAACATGGAAACTGTTCATGAAACATGATTCTGGAAACCCATATCATAAACAAAGATGTCAATGAAATCGAATACTATGAATAAAAACTGTCAATTAGCACAAATTTATTTTTTTACAGGTCTATACTTTACAACTAGATCGCAATGGATCGATCCAAATACCACAAACGCAAGTCCACACCAAACTACAGGAGAAGAAACGCCTAAAGACAGTCCTCAGCATATGATCTAAATGCCTTATTCAAGAGAAGTGTGCGCTGCTGCTCGCATGCGCCGACTATGTTTGACTCGACCAAAGGGGCATTGCTCATAGCACCATATCTGTCTAACAGTTCCTGTTGGCTAAATGGAAAAGGCTGGCCTTCGACTTTCCCGGCGCCAAGTGACATTTTGAAGGCATTCTTCATTTTCGCTCTGGCCATGGCTATTGTGTTTGGGAATCTAGTGCTCATCTGCGTGCTGAATAATCGGAGATATGTCAAGTATATTGATAATCAGGTAGTTTTTCAGTTTCCAAATTCATAATAGGTCGATGTTCTCTGACAAGGAAACAGTCCGATAAATAATAATCTGGCTTTTACAATGAAATTTTCCTGCAAAAATTCACGATAAACGCCTGATTATAATTTATTGGAGCATTTTCTTTAATTTAGTGTGCATTCCTCCAGTTGACTAGTTTACATTATTGATTAAAAACAAGTGACAAGTAAAAGTGTTATCTGTGTAGAATAACAAAAAAAACTATAATTCTAAGCTTATATAAAACGCTTTTTGTCGCACTAGAAAGCACTGCAGGTTTAATCAAAACGTATGATTTTGATGGAACATGATTGATGTTTTGTATGAAATGTTGAAAATTATTTTTGATACCTCAGAGCTAGTTCATTAATAAGAGTTATTCATGTTGAATTTAAAATAACCCTGTTAATATTATAATATATTGATTTTCGTAGAAACAACAGCACATAGGGTATTATGAATATAATTCAAAACTAGTAACAAATTATTAGCAACAGTTTCAATATCAAAATCACAATCTAGATTCAAAGTTGAAACTTTTATATACATGATCCCCAAAAAGTACACAGAACTTCAGTGTTCTCTTTATTTTATAATGTGCTTCAATATTTGCAGCCAAGATATCTTCTGACCTCTCTGGCTCTGAACGATTTATTCACTGGGATCTTGATAGCCCCGGTGGCCCTTCTACCGGCCCTTTACAAGTGTTGGCCCTACGGCGAGATATTCTGTCAAATACAGGTGAGTTTGATGACCTATTCTATAAGATATAGAACCCTATTACCCTACTGAGATTTATATACGTCTTTTCTTTTTTATTTAACTTTCTGATGTTACATACATATTTTAAAATAATTATTTTACCTATTTTAAGTTACTGTATGTAGTGTAAAATTAATAACTTTTAAATTTTCTGAGCCTAAAGATTTTTTTTCTCCATCATGGACATTTATTTTGTCATTCGTAAATTCGCTGAGTCAATGATTTCTTTTTATTCCAAGTAATCAAATGAACTTCAATAAAACAAATACATAAGAATTGACTATTTAAGTAAAATAATGATTAATAAAATTTACTGTAAATTTTATTCGTATATTTTCTAGCAATAATTGAACAAAGTACCTAAAACTTTCTGATAGATTACTCATTTACAAGCATTATTGAGAATATCTATTCTTCTTTGTTATATAGAACAATGATTAATCCACGAAAATCAATCATTATCATTAACAAAGTTATTATAGTTGAGGTGTTTTATTATTATAAAAATCTTCACCTCTAAGAAGTCTTTAAACTTGAAACGTTTACATTTGTTATTAATGTTTCTCAACTAAGATTTGAGTACTTAATTATAGATATTAGTCATGTCTTTTTGGTAGACTAGAATTCTACTGTGAATTATTATTGTTTAACTTTGAAATTATGTCTGTAATATATAAAGTTCTAGACTCATTAGATAATTACTTGAGCGAATAAGACCTTTGGGAATCCATTTTCGGGTTTGTATTTTATTTGCAGACAAATTATAATTAATTACATAAAAAATGCTAAGTATTATTATTATTTGGGTTTTGTGGCTGTTTCAAGTCTTTACAGAGCTTGTATCACTGCGACCTGATTAGATCTATTGTGATCGCCACATAAATTAAATTTCACCGCCAAGACCTACAGCTATAATAAACTGTATTATATTCTTAGCGGTGATAAATTTTACTTCATCTGGGTGCAACTGATGCTTCCCCAGGAGAGTATAACGTTTAGGCATAAGTGGGTGGCACTCACACAAAAGGTGAAGTGGTGTTTCATCCGCCTGACAGCAGAATCTACACGCCTTTGTGTCACGGACGCCAATGGTGACCAGGTGCTTGTTCAATCCACAGTGTCCCGTTAGGGCCCTCACAAGTATGCGTAAGTTTGTTTTACTTAGGGATAGTGCCTCTAAGGTAGACCTTTTACTAAAGGCATTTATAAGTGCCTTAGAGTGGTTCATTCCAGAAACTTTATTCCAGAAATCAATCGATGAGTTTACATACAGGTTCCTCATAGTTAGTTTTGCGAGGCTTTTAGGAACCCCACAAATTGGCTCTGGTCCATAGGGGGTCCCCTTAGCTCCAGCTTTTGCTAGTTCGTCAGCTTTTTCATTTCCGACGATGCTAAGTACCATTTAATTCAGATTACCCAGATAACCTAAAAGCTGCTTAATATATTTATTTCAACAAACAAAGCATTTTGAAATTTACTCTCTATTAAAATATTAAATAATATTGTACATAGGTATCTTTGAAACAAACAAAATACCTTCACAAAATAAATCCAACGTCGAATGTTACAGCGAAAAATTGTAAAATTAATTTCCCATCAAAATTTCCAGAGAGTTGTTTAATCCAGTTAGAGCTAGGCGAAGCTGCGAAGTCCCTGCAAACTTTATTTAAAACAAGATACTGTGAGAAAATGAGCAAAGTTGCTACTTGGTAAAAAGTTCACAATTTGAGTTGTAAAGTTGAAAGGTAATCGTTTGTTAAAGATAAATTGTTGATAACATTGTTTTGCATCAAATAAATTAGCGAATCCAATGTATAGATTCTTCTAATTAAGATTTCCAACGATGATAATTATAATAAACTACCTACAGCTTTTCTTGAGGATAATCTTTAAGAGATTAAAAGTACCCTAGTTTAAATGTATTACCAAGCAGGAGGCTAGTACTATTTTGATAATAACTAGAACTGAAATAATTAGTCTTATTGTATAACATAACATTAAAACTAAATAAAAGATAAAGGCAGATAATTTTATTGATAGATTTTATTATACAACTTTCAAAGAACAAGTAAGCTACGTCAGATAAAATATTACCTTCAAAATACGTAACAATCCAAACAACATCACCCTCCGAAATTCTGCAGAAATATCAAACAACGAAGATCTTTAGCTCATTGTTACAACAGTATTTGTATAAGAACAAATTTTGCGGATAAATGAGTAATTGCTGGAGATTCAGTGAGGCGTCAATCCACGAACAATAAAATTGCTTTAACTTTTACAAAGTTACATAATGCGGTATTGACTAATGGTTTACAGTGACCGGGCATAAAATCCCAAGTTGTGGCTAACTTATGTCAGCCTTCGGGTGCTTTCGTGTGGCTTCGTGTTGTCTCGTAATTTTTCCTCTTTAGTATTTTTGTTGATCAAGAACATTTGGATTCACAGCGTTTTCCCTATCTGTAACGTGACTTGTTTTTGGAGAATTTATTTGAGTTTTTATTGCAGGCGCTGCTGAGGGGAGCTATTAGTCAACAAAGTGCTGTTATTCTAGTGTGCATGGCAATCGATCGATATTTGTATTTGTTGCACCCGAATACTTATCATAAGCATTCTAGTAAAAAGGTAAGTAGGAAAGTTAAGATTATTTCTAAGCATTTTGAATAAAATGCTTAGAAATAATAATAGAGTAAGAATTATCTTTAGAGCGAAACAATTCTGTTACTCTTGAATAAATAAATACGTCTCTATACAACTACTTTTTTATCCAAAAGCTTGGCAAACAAACATACGGCCCAATAATTTTTTATTTTATTTAGGTTATAAATATTGAAATATACCAGTAAAAACAGAACTAAAACGAAGACCGTAGTAAAAGCACTATAGAATAATAATGAAAAAAAAAATACGGTTAAAAACACAATATTTATAAAAATGACTGAATAACTCACATTCAAGTAGATATTACATATTCAAATAAACCCGAGTCTTCGCTAAATCAGATTTGCGAACACCTTTCTCACTTTGAAATCTTCTTTGAGTGGCTTAAAAACTTTATAAGAGAATCAATCCTTATTCAAAGAAAAAGGATAAGCCTTATACCTATATGTTACAGTTAACTCTGTCATTGTTACCAAGATTGTTTATATCAACTATTTTTTTTATGTTTTGTTTATGTCACCGTATTATTGCAAATACCGCTAGTTTACAATCCATCTCGCGAGTTTGTAAACCGTCGATACTTTGTGAACTGTACCATACTGCTCATAATTAGATAGTTCATAATATACCTGTTCATAATACCATCCGCCATCTTTGGCGACAGTTATAGTCACGTTCGACCATCAAAGATGCCAGTTCATAATTTAACGGTTTTTAATAAACACCATTAATGATTTGATCCGATGACATTTACAGATGTAAAAACATGCTCGAAACTCATATTGTATTATTTATCTTCAACTTAACGACAGCTTCATTTAAAGTTTTATTTTCCTTGCAGGGTTGCGTGTTAGTCATAAGCATAACATGGATACTTTCAGTATCTCTATTTGCAATAATGGTACTGCCTCGATCAGGGTATTACTTCAACTCAACTGGGCTGATGGCGTGTGATGTTTTCCATTCAAGGGTTGCATTCAGGTATTTGAAGATAGTGATTTTCATTTATTTATTATCTCTTTGACTATTTTTGTTTTCCAAGTACTTAAAATTATAAATGCGAAAGTTTGTGAGCATGTATGTTTGTTACTTCTTCACGCTCAAACGACTGGGCCAATTTTGATGAAATTTGGTATAGAGGTAGCTGATACCCTGGATTAACACGTATGCTACTCTAATCTCACAGAAACATAAGATCCCTTGAGGAACGCGGGTGAAACCACAAGGTGGATGCTAGTTACCCATAAACTTTATAATATAAATAGTGTCGGCGTTTTTTTAAGTATATACTTCTATACTAATATTATAAAGAGGAAAGATTTTATTGTTTGTTTGTTTGTTTGCATTGAATAGGCTCCGAAACTACTAAACCGATTTGAAAAATTCTTTCACTAATAGAAAGCTACATTATTCCCGAAGGTTATAGGCTACTTTTTATCCCGGGAACGCGAGTGAAACCACGCGGAACAGATAGTAATAAATAAACTAAACCATATTTTTACTAGGATATTATCCTGTTGCGCGTACTACTTCCCAACGACCATGGCGTTGATGTACTGCTATGGATCCGGCTTCCACGTCAGCAAGACTAGGAGTAAATGTGATCCGGATCCTGCCAGACACAATGGGGTTCCAGCACCATGCACGAAGACTTTACACGGGGAACACGAGGTTGTGGTAAGCATTCAGAGTTATTATATTATTTAATCAAGCATTAGCTAATCAAGAGTCCAATCCATTTTGATGGGCTATGTCTAAGAAAGTACTAAAACTAAAACAATATAATTGAAATTAATCAGTCTCATTTTCATGATCAGCGTATTGTTTACAGATGTCAAAAAACGCCTCTCTGCAGCCGCTCTTGTAATATTAGGATAGTATACAATACATTTATATTTCAGGAAAATATTAGATTCTCCCGAAATGGGGCTAAAAACGCACGGTGGGAGCTGGATTAAAATTTGACACTGCGCTCTTGCATAAAAAATATCATATCTTTGGTAAAAAATATAAATAACACTCTATTATTATACTTTTGTCCCGCGGTAACGCCCTGAGCCGAGGTTCGTACCCCACTCGGGGGTGCCCTCAGGCGTGGTTACCTAAATGTTACCCGGCTGAGAGCTCTCTGCGCTCGCCGATTGTCCGGTAAGGTTGGAGCAGCCATCAGAGGCTACCAACTTTAGTACTTTCAAAAATATATATATATATAAGGTATACATATATACTTTTGTGACTTATAAATAATTACCTCGTTATCAAAACTAAAGTATATAACTATCATGGATATGTTATATGACATGGATATCATTCCATTCTATCATATATTCCTGATAAGTATATATAAAATATGTTATTAGCTATTTTTAATCTTGTTTGGCCTACTTTGGCATAAATCGAATCATATCTCGGCAAATAATTCGTGATTCATGCAGACAACATTTTTGCATATAAAAGTAATGAAAGTCTTCTTCATAATGTGATGTGTGTCAATAAACAAAATGAAATTCTCCCCGTTATTGTATGTTTCTGTTTTCTGCTACAGAAATATTTCCAATCGATTCCCTATTTCAATGTTCAAAGAAAATATAATAATTATCATAAAAATGCAACATACAATGTATTGGCAAATTTTATTATTTGTTTTTAGTTGGTGTGACGGATCTCTAATTTATTTTGAAAATTAATTCTTTACTACATAACCTTCATAGTTTTTGTTATTTATACCTATATATAGATCTATATTTATCTATATCTATATAATCTATCTATACTTTACTAATAACACTGATATGATTGATCGAAGAATAACACAATGTAAAGAAACACCTATTAATTAAGATGAAGAGTTTGTTTGTTTGAATGCGTTAATCTCTGCTTCAACCAGCCGTTTTCAAAAAAATCTTTTACTAATAAGAAGCTACATTATCCCTTAAGGTTATGGGCTACTTTGCGATCCCCTATTTTATCGCTTAGGGGTTGAATTTTCAATAATCCTTTCTGAATGAATGTCTACATCATTACAGCTATCTGTATGCTATGCCATATTTCACCCAATCCGTCCAGCACGTGTGCATTGATAGATCAGTTAGTCAACCAGTCAGTTTCTTCATTTATATTGTTACTGAAATAAATACGTTCTCACCAATATCTTCATTATTAATAACATACATTATATCATTCAATAGATTCAAGCACCCGTGAGACCCCATAGCGTGAGCACGTCGCGGACAATGGCTGCCATGTCATTAGGTTTCATCGTTATGGTCACGCCAGCCACTATTCAAGAAGTCGTCGCTGCGTGTACTGGGTGCAAGGTACTGATATTTTTGTTGTGGTTATCTCATTGACTATTGTACGAGTGTGTTGCTATTATGTATTACTATTTTTCTTTCGGTTCATAGGTTTTGACATCAGTTTCATTAGGTGCTTTAATGTGCATCAAATTAAGTTAAGTATCTAATATTCGAGTAAGATGTTGCACTTTTGGAGGCTTAACTAAGTTTATATTTACTCCAACTGTAGCTGATAAGTCTAGATATATTATGAAATTAAAATATACTTTATTGTACACCATATAAATAAATACACAAGAAAAAATAGGTACAACACAGGCGGCTTTATTGCTTAAGCGATCTCTTGGAGACAACCTTAGGTTTTAACAGTTAACCTTGTCTTTAAACCCATTCAAACCATTGCTTTTTTTAGACTGCTGATGGTGATTATGATAAAGAATTAAATATTGAAGTTTATGTCTAGTTATGTTATGAATATAAAATTTTCTCAATGATTTAATGGGAATAATAAAAAACTTATGGGTTTTTTCAACAGGTTCCACCATCATTAGACTTCATAGTTACCTGGCTGGCATTGAGCAACAGCTTCTGGAATCCATTCCTCTACTGGCTGCTGAACAGCCACTTCAGAAGAATCAGCAATGAGCTTGTACAGTACTATGTACGTATTTTACAAAATTTCAATAATTTAGGTAACACATATAGTAGTATAGTATTTCACTCAGTAGATAAAAATAATATAATTCCTTTCATTCACAGGTATGTTGTCGAAGACCAAAGTCATATCCTACCTATGAGAAACCAACAGGTTGTTGTGGTTCTCCAGTCACTTCTGATGGTTTACACTCTAAAGGAGAGTTCGAAGGACTTGGAGAAAAATATTGGGGCGAAATCTTAGAGCGTACAGTCTCTTCCACATCATTACATGCTATTCAGAAAGCTTGTCATAGAGACCCACTAAGATGTTCAGGTTCATTCAAAGGATGTCCCAGTAGTTCCTGTAAACAAGACCCGAGGTTCTTTGAGGGCTATGGACCGACAGATTACAGACATCTCGACAGATCAGCTTTTCAAATAGAATCCTGTTCTCGACAATGTAAACTAAAGAATTCAGACATTTGTCTGTTCAGGCCTAGTACAGGTCTAGAGTGTGGTCGTTCGAGATCCAATTTGAGTTTGGACGAAAGTAACTTCAACAAATCGTGTAACGGCAGACATCCGGAGTTGTGAGAGTTTCTAAACTGTCCGGTTTTCGGGCATAGGAGTAATAGTATAGGCATGTATCCGGGTGTCGAGCATTTTAATTCGAACATTAAGTGGAAGTTTGGGGATTCTGGTGTAGATGATGAAATGCAGACTTTAGAGCATAATCTTGATAGGATACGTAGCTTAAGTCACGAGAGAAGCTTCAACGCCTACAGTTTAAAGGATAATGACAATTTGTTGGAAGTTGAAGTGAATGACGTAGACGATGATTCAGATGAAAACAAAGACTACGAAGGTGGTGTTCGTGATAATTGTGAAGACAAAACCAATTATATACATAAGTTTTCAAGAAATTCTTCAATTTCGAATAGAGAACTTGATGTGATTAAAGAGAGTTCTAGAAGCTCGAGTGATACAGAAGTGACATTGACGCGATGACTTCCGAGGGTGACGTTTGACAAAGCGGTAAATGTTGTGCATTTGGAGTTATCTCCGGAACATAGACACCAATGTAATCAAAAGTGTTTGTTGTCAGTAAAAAGACATACATAATTGGGTATTTAGAAATAGTTATATTTTTAAGTGTATGTGGACCAGTAGATTCGGGTCTAATTTTTGTAATTTATTTGGAAGTCGGAAATTGTGAATGTAATAAAATGACGATTTAAAATCATATGGCAGGATTATTGATTATAAATGGCCTCAATTAAGTTTCTATGTACATAATTTTCTCAAAAATAGCAAATCAAATTTATAATAATAATTAGTTATAATTATAAAGCTGAGTATATTATTATGAAGGTGTTAATTATTCTAAACAAATATAGAAAATTTTGTATTTTTTGTAATAGTCGTGTCATGGAGCCAGATTAAGGTTATAAATCATTTATTTATTAATAACTATGCCGAATTGTTTAATTATTTAGCTGTATTTTAAGCAGTAATTATTTCATGAAAAAACTAAATGTACAATATTACTTTCATAATATTTCTGTACAGAATGATGATTTCCAAATTTTCAAAAATATCTTTTGAACGATTAATATTATTTTTTACCATTTGTAAATAATAATAAGACTGTTTTAAAATGAAATTCTCATACCTATACAGAATCGCACAATACTTCTTCTATATAAAGTTAATTAACAAATTGTTGATGTCTACCTAAATGTTAAAACAGAAAAAACGGGTGATGAATAAAGTATTTGTATAAAGTGTTTCATTTTACTAATACCCAGCCCATCTTTTAAAAGTAGGATTGACTATCTCTTGAACTAAAAGAAAAGGGTGATTTTTTATTTTTCATAAAGTCATTCAAAGGAGCGTCGAATAATATTTATGTTAATATCAAAATTAGAATATCAATATTGAAATAATAATCAACGAGATGATTTAACCCTTTATAAGGCAGAGGGAACTAGGACAGGTACAAATGGCGGGTAGCTTTTTCCGCCAACGCGTTAGCTTGGCCATACAAAGAGGGAACGCTGCCAGCCTTCTGGGAACCTTGCCGCAGCAGCGGCCTCCTCGAGGTTTTTTTTTATATATAGTTTGTATATTTGTTGTAAACAATTGTAAATATTGTATATTATAGAATAAAGTAATATCACTCTGTATTATTAGAATAGGGTACAAATTTAAATTAAAGTACATATTTGTTATGAATACCCTATGTATTTTTAATTGGAGGCAATATAGTAGCCACTGCATTAAAAAGAATAAAGCTTATGGAATTCATACTTGTCAACAGTTTACGATGTTATTTCTACAAAGAACCGCAAATTCGCATGAATAGATATATGATGTGAAATCAAAGTAGTGCAGCCTCTATAAATACATATATTTGATCATAAATGTGCAATTTAACACTAAGCTAGCATTTCTTGATATCGCTAAGATAGCTTTATTGCTATTTTTATGGACAGTCCAGTAACTTTTACAGTCTGAAGCGAGAGTATTGAGTGACATTAAGCCTTAATGGTGAAAGTTTGCACTCGATCCATTATATATTATGCCTGTTATCAGTTGAGTTAACTGTTTATATCTGTTTTAGTCTGATTAGGTTCCAGTGCCAAGAGTATTGCATTTCCTTAGTTTTTGTAGAACAAAGACCATATACCTCTTTTAAATTACAGGAAAATTATTTTATAGAAAATATAGTCATCGTGGTTATAGCACAGCCAAGAAACTTCATAGAAGCGAACTAATTTAATACCCTGCTTTTATTTAACTTGCCATGGTGTGTGTATGTTTAGGTCGAAACTTGCAAGTTAATTTTAACCGACTTCTCAATGTTCAATTGATTTGAAATATGGTACATATAATAATATGTAAATCTGATGACAATACAATAATATGGAGCTTAATAAAAAGCTTGTCCTAGAATCGTGAGGAAACCATAGCACAGTGGTAGGTTACTTTGTAGTGCCCGCCTGGCTGGCTACCACCCTCAAGTTGAAAATCTGTCGCCAAGCACCTACCGGTGTGTTGCACTTGAGAGCCAGTTCCTTTCTAGGCTTTGTGTGCTTACCACCATTGGCCACATCATCACTGACCACGGTGAGATTGTGGTCAAACACAGGCTTATACATAGTTAATAAAAAAAATACTTCAACGAATCAAAGCTAGAAATTTAGCGTAAAAAAGTCCTAAGTTGCAGTTAGTGACGTAATGATGGGTTGAAATAGTTAGTATGTACTTGAGTAATCTAGTAAGAGGTACCCGTTACACTTAATTTATGTATGTTAAATGCTAAACTAGTTTTGTTGATATTATTTTGTAGTGAGAATGGAAAATCTGTTATTTTCCGTTCTGCAATATTTTTTATGACCTGTAGGTATAATATTATGATGTATTATAAAACCATTTCAGTCTACAATACTGAATCAAAATCACCCTATATGGAAGAAATAAAGTTTTTTTTTGCGCGCCACACAACGCATATAGCATAAAAGATATAATCCTATAAAACAAGAAACATTACAATCATAAAAACAATACTAGGCTGTATGGCTCTGAGCCCGTGCCTGATTTTTCCCTTGAACATATGGCTTGGTGTTACACCAGATACTAGACATGGCTAGACATTTAATCCCACCTCGTATGGTAGTATACTCTCGGGTATTTTCTACTCAGTAATTTGGTATAACTGAGTAGAAAATACCCGAGCTTAATTATGTTGCGCTCAGTTAAATTTAGGGTTACACAAACACCTATTAAAAACTAGAAACAAGAAACCCATTTCAAATTAATTTAGATGTAGCTTAGCTATATTTCCTCATAAAAATTAAACATTATTGTTTTCATAAAAAAATGTGAAAGCGGATTTAAAAGCTATTGTAAGCGGTTCCTAAAGCTTTGCTCTTAAAAATATTTATGGCTTTTCACAAAACCCGAAGGGTTAAAAGAAATGGTTCGATTTGAGCACAAAAGAGAGACAAAAACGCCAACTAAGGTACATTAGAGGGTTGAAAATATAATAAATAGGTAAAAGGAAAATGTTATAATAACATGAATTTCCTCTTATGAATGATACGGTTTTATTTTTTTTCTCAACAATTCTATTATTCATATTTATAACGAGGCGCTTAGCGAGATAAAAATAAAAATACCCATTCTCTTGAAGTGTTTACTCTAGGCCCTAGGCTGAGGTTTCCATTATATATGAGGTCACAGGGTACTGGCGGGCGGGGAACTTTTTTCGCCAACGCGTTAGCTTGGCCATCCAAAGAGGAAACGCTGCCAACCTTCTGGGATCCTTGCCGTTGATCGGCAGCAGAGGCCGCCTCGAGGTAATTTTGTAAATATTGTTACCTAAACTTGAGAATTTAATTACGAGGTATCGTTTTTTTTAATTAGGGAGTTAAGATAAAAATCGTAAATATGCTCGCATACAATAAAAAATATTTTTTGAAAATTCGACCCCTAAAATAAATAAGGGATCGCGGGTGAAACTGCTGGGTGGAAAACTAGTTATTTTATGAAATCCCTCAAGGATACGGCTATCACTGCAGGGCGAAAGCTTGTAGGTAAAAGTAAAAACACAAACTAAAATAAAGCAATGTCAACATTAAAAACTCAAGAGCATCATGAAAGTTAAAGACTTTAATGGGAGTATCAGTAAGTACCTTTAGAGAAGAATCGTTCCAACAAAAGGCCTATAATAACCAGTTTAGATTCAGTTCAAGTGCCCATGGGACGTGATAATAGCTTCCTCGGTATTGGACATAGAAATCCAATTAATGTTTAGTACTGGTATTGTTAAGAACTATTTTTGATATATACTGGTTTCAAATAATATTACCTACACATATAATTTAAAAATAAAATACAGATCTAAATAATATATAAGTGAAGCTGAAGTACCTAGGTTAGATTGAAAAATTGTAATATAAATTATTAGAACTTGCTATTTCAACAAAAACATAACAACATAACCGAAATAAAGTAGTAACTGTTTTGCTGAGCATTGTTACTATATTGGGGAAAATATTCAACATCCATATATTTTTGTTTTATTAAAGTCCACTATCAATTTTCACCTATATTCAAAAATATTTTTAGACCAAGCAAGTGGTATCGCTCGTATATCCGATGGCCGCTGGGGCAGAAAAGTTCTCGAGTGGCGACCACGAACCGGAAGACCCACCAGGTGGACCGATAATCTTGTGAGGGTCGCAGAAAACTGCAAGAGCGGAGATCTTTGAGGCCACTCTCTTACTCGCGTAATCTTTCGACTGAAATGATGATGTAAGTGGTATGAGTTGGAACTAACGTGTAACGTTATCACTGCCATTTGATTTGTACCACTTCTATACCATCTTATGATGTTCATGCCACTGAAGCATCCCATTGCATTTTTA
Source organism: Tethea ocularis (assembly GCA_963555595.1). Taxonomy (NCBI): domain Eukaryota; kingdom Metazoa; phylum Arthropoda; class Insecta; order Lepidoptera; family Drepanidae; genus Tethea; species Tethea ocularis. Next base: position 1,761,275 of record OY741968.1, read on the forward strand.
TGAAAATGTTATTGTATTTAACTTGGTTAATGAAACCCGAGGTATGGTAATGAGATCTAATTAGTTTTTCGGTACAGGAAAGCATCATGAAATTTTCCGGTTAATTTATAAACTTTATTCATTTCTTGCTTCGCTGATTTGAGCAATGTAATTAATTATTTTGTTGTTATGTAATATTAATTTTAGTGTACATGTTTTCGAAATCTGGGTAGGTATAAAATCTATTATACACGGTAACTTTTTAATGAGTGTTTTATACATTTTTGAGTTTATTTATATCGAGTAGATCGGATAATTCTTCTAAAGAGGTAACCTACCCTACCTACAGTTAATTAATAATAGACATCCGACATGAATAATTAATTGAATAATGATTAATTTTATATTGGTAGTATTTTTTTTTAGTTTTAAGACCAAAATTAATCATGCCGAAGGGGCCTAATTTTAGCAACTTAAATTAAATATTTATGTAACTAAAAAAATATATATTAACATCGCAACTAAACTCTGAAGTAGACTACTAAAGTGAAAAAAAAATGTGCGTTCCTAAAACCCTTAAAAAAAATTTCAATTAGCATTATCCATTGAAGCAGACACCAACTGTAATAAACGGTAAGAACAATGAGTCCAATGTATGTAACAATTTAATAATGGAATGGTAATGAATGAAAAGAAAACTGCGAAACTGCGAAAAGGGGAAATAATGGAAACGCCAATTCGGTTGTTCGGAATCGCAATGAGGGAATCGTTGAAATTTACGTGCAATAAAGTTTTAACACTAAAATGTTGGGTATTGTAAAAGTTGGCAACTCACGTTTCATAACTAATATAATATAAAATAATTTATAGAGGACAAAATGGTAAGCTTCTCATAAACTACTAGGTTAGTAATGAAGTATGAACAGGAAAAGATACGCATGTAAAATCGAGACAATAAAACAAAAGTAATATATTAATTCTAACAGCCGAAGCATTTTAAAAATTATGACAAATTCGCCATGCAGCGTAAAACGTGATTTGTCATAATTTACAAACGTTTTCATGCTACGCAGCTTATTATATTAATAAGGAAATTACAATAAATGGTTCCGCGAGAAAATATTTTGTGAAAAATGTGTTGACAGTGTTTTATTGTCTTTTTATAGATAAAACATGAATAAAGAAGTATGCCAGAAACCGTTATGACTTAAAAATAAAAAAAGGTATACAAATAGGGCACTAGTTCATTTCATTTCACAGGAAATAAATTTCTATTAGAAACAAGTACCTACCTAGTCCCTTTAAGCCTGTGTATGCGTTTTGTTTTTTCTCTTTACTTTTCTGGATGGTGAATGGTACTTATATAAATAACAATAAATAATTCCTGGGACATTCTTCACATACGATTATCATGGATAAATGGGTAAAAAAAACTCAACATTATTTTGTTTGTTATAATTATCTATATGACCAAGCTCAATAAAAAAAAAAACAAGTGATGTTTCTAATATTTTTACTCTACCAAAAATATCTCACCCTGACTCTTACTTCTTGGTAACACTTTAAAATCTTTGCATGGCTTCTAGTTCATCCACAAATCTGTGGAAGAAATAATATTATTATGTCGTCGCAGGAACTCGTCGCAGCGAATGTTTCGTACGTGCCATGTATTTCTATGTGCTATAATCCTTCTGAACCGTAAATCTTCTGTGATGTAAAGGAAAATGTTTTCTTTGTTAATAGCAGTAGATATATATTGCCGTGACTTCGTTTTTAAAGCTCAGTGGTTTTATAAAAAGCCATGACGAAAGTCGTGGTTTCGAATCCTATAATGAGCTTGCGCTTCAGTGAAGGAAAACATCGTGAGAAAGCAAAAGCACCGTGATACGGTACTTTGTAGTACCCGCCTGGCTGGCTACCACCCTCAAGTTGAAAATCTCGTGTTCCGATAGGTGCACTTGAGAGCCAGTTCCCCTCTAGGCTTTGTATGCTTACCACATCGACCACATCATCACTGACCACGGTGAGATTGTGGTTAAACACAGGCCTATATTTATATTTAAAAAAAAATATGCAAAACAGCAGGACTTGATTGAGTCGCTTGCATGAGAGGCACACATATAGTTATGTAGTAAATAGTAGCATGGGTTACTTTTTATCCCAGGAATACGAGTAAAACCGCGGAGCGCAATACCTCAACATTTTAACCCCAAACGGTTATCGGTCGGCCTAAGCCTAGTGATTAGTAAAACGCTTCTGAAAACGGTTAAAGGTAATTAATTGCTTATTATCGTAATAAATTAATTTAACCAAACGATTTTGCATTATGTAAATTAAATATTACGACCTGTAGGGTTAATTTTGACATATTTTCAGCTATACTCTAAACTCGTTAATGCAGTTTAGGCCCTGAGGGCCTACTCCGAAATACGATATACGATAGTCCGATCATCGTTGTCAAATTATTAACCAATAGAATTGCAGCAAACCGACGAGATGTAAATTGTGAGCAATTCTATTGGTTAATAATTTGACAACGATGATCGGACTATCGTGTATCAATTTTCGGAGTAGGCCCTCTGATATAAGGCGCTTATGAATGTCGATAGTTACAGTATTAAAATAGACTCTACCGCTTCATAATTATGTTTCTAATACCATTTCATCAAAACTATCTGTTTCGCCTAAAATTAGTCTATATAACAAAACATCATACAAATCTGTCAAATAAGATGAATCAAAAGATAGTTGACAGGTCGATGAAATGCCAACCGAAACATATTATGAAGCTGCAAATATGACAAAATTAGCCCTACTGATGTCGGTCGCCCTGAAATTGTTCCCGTAAAATCTGAGAGTTAATTACTCAGGAGATATTAAGGTCTCTATAGACATAATATAACGGTCATTTTCGAGTGAAAAGAGAAAATTTATTGACAGCATTCTTAATATTATTTTTGGAACGTCTCCATTTTTTACAGGTTACCTTTTTTATGTTCCCTCGTAACTACTAAACCGATATTGATGGATGATACCTATTTCGATAGATTTGTCTTTTTATTGCGCGAGTGTCACTGCGGTTGTACTAAAATTAATTACTATTCTATTACTAGCTTCAGCCTCGTGGTTTCACCCGCGTTCCCGTGGTATCTTATGTTTTCCCGGGATAAAAATTAGCCTATATGTTATTCCAGGGTGTGATCTATCTATGTGCCAAGTTTCATCCAAATCCGTTCAGTAGTTTTTCCGGGAAAGAGAAACAAACATCAAGAGTAATAAACATATTAGTATGATTACATTCTGCGATCCAATAGAAAGAGAATAGTTTACTTACTTAAAAAAAATCGTTTAGTTAATTTAATTAAATAACATGAACTATATATAGTGCGCCTCTCCTTTCTCGCCTGTCCCCGTCAGTTTAGTAAGGTACGGAGTCATTTGCTCCATGATCAGTAGAGTACCAAAAGAAGCTACTAATCCATACTAATATTATTAAAAATCCGAAAGTGACCTCGGTCTGTCTATTTGTTACTTTTTTACGACTATCCCACTGAAATTTGGCTTGCAGAGGAGTTATGTAACCCTTATAATTTACATTATAAGATTTCTCATGTACCTACCTAATCTTCAATATAAATTTTTCATCTCTTCGATTGAAGGCAATGAGGCGAATAAAAATAATAAGTTCATTCTGGTATGCCTCGTTAGAATTATTGAATAGCTGTCAGACAGACTGACAATAGACTCGAAGATCTAGTCTACATTATGAATACTTGCCTTCTGTTAGAATACCTATAATATTGAAGACTAGCTGGCCGCTTCACCGGCGTTGCCAGGTTTTTTTTTGGAATCCTAATTCTTTTTTTTCTAATATAAAAGTAGTCTATGTTCACATCATGACACAGGTTATACAGATTCCAAAAATTAAGTAGGTACGGTCGGCTATGAAAGTGGTGTGCCAGTTTTAATTGATTTTACTAGTCAAAAATACAACAAGGTTCACACTAAAAAGATATCACTGAAAATTCAAACTAAGAAAAGCTGTCAGGTAACAAACAGTAATCATCGTTATAAAGATGGCAATAGAAATTGTCAGATTGATCTGCAAGCGAAACTAACCTTAGGGTGGTACACCACTTTCTTAGCCGACCGTACATACCACGATAATAAAAACACATTCTTACCTACCACTGATATAATATGTATTTGAAACTGAAACTAAAAATATTTTTAACGGCTCTCCGCACTAAGATCCTTTCCGCATCGAACTTTCAAGAGCGGTTCATAAAAGAGAACTGCGATTTTTCACTACACTTCAAGCTATAAATTAGCACTACTTTACTATCGACTCGGCACAGAAACGATTTTTATTTATTTTCTTATTAGTTCAAGCTAGGTTCGTGCAAACTTCACTTAAACGTACTCCGATCAAAGATAAACAAGAGTGATATGAGTAGGTATTTAAAAAAAAAATATCCTGGACATTTTTTAAACACGGTCATCTAATCTAAAACTGAGCAGAGCGTGTAATATGGAAACCATATAGCTGATATCTATACTATTATGTATATAATAGGTTCTCTCTAGGATATACTAATAATAAAGCTGAAAAGTTTGTTTGAAAGCATCTCTGGTTTTACTGTTCCGATTCGAAAAAATCTTTCACTACTAGGAAACTACATTATTCCCGAAGATTATAGGCTATTTTCTATTACGGGAATGCGAGTGAAGCCGTGGGGAACACGGCCGACACGGTAGATCTAGAGATTGACGGGTAAACTAACTCTTGAGCTTTATTATTAGTATGGATTATTACAATAAGTTCAAGGACAGAAAGACATGTTCAAGCAGTCAAAATATGTTTGTCCTGAATTGATATCAAACCTACGACATGATAGGCGTAAACTGGCATGTCCAGCTATGCATGTGAACTATATAAAAGTACGCATTTATGTACAATCTAGTATATCTTTGATCGGAGATTTCATAGTTTCATTGCTTCCATATTTTTATTAATTTTCTCGTTCGATATAAAACTTGGGTTCATATAATTATTCTTTGTAGAGTTTACCAGCGTAGTTATTATCAGAATCATACCGGCATCAACTGACGAGTAAGATTTTAATAATTTATATAATTAAAACGTTGAAAACTTTGTTAAAATGTTCGTAGAGCAGCTTACAAAAATACAGTTATATATTTTAATTTTGTGTTCCTGCGCGTAAGTAAACTGTCATTGTACGTATAAATACAATCTAATTGCTGATACTATCAGCGTAAGTTAGTGTTAATTCTGTAACAGCCCTTTAGTCGATATTAGCTAAAAATAAATTAACGATGATTATTTTACTCCCTTATATCTGAATATACTTTGATTGTGAAAACCGTTAGTTTAGAATCTATCTCGCGAGATTGTATGTATTGCTTACAATAATAACGTACTTATTAATTTTAGATAGTTTCTTATTTATCAGTCAAACCGTCTGCTAACTTTATTCGTATTATATAGGTCAGGGGTTCCCAATCTTTTGAAACGACTTGAAAAAGGAGGAGGTTCTTTTTTTTATGTATTTGCCCCGATTACTCGAAGACACCTGGACCGATTTGGAAAATTCTTTTTTTGTTTGAAAGGGTATACTTTACAGTTGGTGCCCATAGTGATCAGATTAGGATCTGATGATGAAATCTTAAAAAAATCGAGGGAACTCTTCTAACTTTATAGGCACTTACAATGTTCTTCTTATACTTTTTAAAGCTATTCAGATATTTGCGTCTGGTAGTCATCATTTACGTTGCTGAGTCCCCAGTCCCAGGGGACTCACGCGCCTTGACGCCCCGGGGCGTCGTGACGCACAGTTTGGGAGCTCCTGATATAGGTATTTATTGGTTATATAGATATTATCCTTGTATAATATTGATAATAAGCTATAACATCCACAATTTTACAGCCAGTCATAAAAATGTAACCAACGAATCGTAAACGGTTACGTGAAAGTAATACTGTGAGAAAATGTGCACTATCAGTTAACGACAGGATTCATATTACGGAAGATAGGACTGGAAACTATAAAATACGTTATTACCTGCCTCAGGCTATGTTACACCAACAGCGAAATAGCTTGTAACTTACATAAACTACTTTTCAATGTAGAAAAGTATGAAAAATATTGCATGGCATAAAATTTTATTCAAATAGTGAAACTCCAGGAATAAATAGCTTCACTATCCCTATGTTTATCGTGGTCCTGGACACAACACACATGGGAGTACACAACACATATCATACAATAGCTCTTACAATTTAATGTGTGTAAGCAAAGTCTAACAAAAGTTTCAATAACATATTTATTTTTTCTTGCAGAAATGTCATTTTTTACTCGTTCGTTATTATTGCTATTTGATTTTTAATTTGCAAGTATATGTCCACTTTAGGGACTTCTTGAAAATGAAATGATAAGTCTGAAAGTGGGCCGTAAAATATTTACAAGTAAAAAAGTTGTGCCAGATCGCTGCCTATAGTGAAAGTGCCAAGAAAGCTGGTGGCATTGCCACGTTGAATGGCAATGCTGGTCTGATGGTCTAGACAAACACCAGCCTTCATATCACGTGAGGCAATTTAGGCGCCATGATACCTCTTTAAACAAAATGTTATGTTGTAATCTAATTTATTGCAACATTTTCACATTAAAATCTTGTTGAGAAATAGGTATACCTAATTTTCCTGATATACTGAAAATAACGTTATAACTAGACATTCATAACAACCAATATAATAGTATTACAATTTATAACGGATATTGTATTAAGCTTATTCAAAGCTACGGAAGCTTTGAAGCGGTGTTTCAACACAGCGCTGCGCTGTCAAAGATTGCATATTCATGATTATTGTAGCTAAATTATTAATCCGCTTATATTTCACTAGCTGTTCCCCGCAGTTTCATCCGCGTTCCGGAGATAAAAAGTAGTCTATCTTTCTCCTTAAGATAGGCTATCTGCTTACCAAATTTCATCGTGATCGGTTCAACGGTTTAGTGGTGAAAAGATAACAAATAATAATATTAGTATGGATGTTAGTTTACTATTTTAGAGGTGTATTTTTTTTTATCTAAACATATTTTTAGGGTTCCGCACCCAAAGTACTAACAAATCTAGGCCGTCTATCCGTATATCCATATATCTGTCTGTCACTGTACACTTTCTAACCATAAAAGGTAGAGAGTTGTAACAACTTTTTGCTATTAATTCTTTATCAGGCGTCAGTTTTATCTTATCGCTTTGTTGCTTAGAGGTAATGAAGAAATTAATAGACGATGGTAACAGAACCTACAAAGCACGGAACCCCCTGGCTAAAGTTGAACTCCAGTTGTACCTAATATATCTAAAAGTGTCTGAAATGTGATGATAATATATTTACGTTATATTTTTTAAAATAACGATACTGTAATCATATTAATGATAACAGTAGATACCTAATGTCTTTCTTATTAATGTTTTCACATTATTTCCAATTAATTGTAATGCTCTCAAGTGGCTCCTTGTAATGAATTGAACCATTAATAATAATATATTTGACTCGCAATTTCATCTTTCTTTGATTGTGATTACCTTGAATCAATTAGCTGTGATTACTTGTAGCTTCACTCAGTTGCTGGGTAGAAAATTGTGTTTTGAAAAAAACAACTACTTTTGTTTAAGTTAATGTTTTGAGGTTAGGTAGCCTTAGAAAAAAAGGTTTGAACCATTTTTTTATTATTATTTAAATAATAGAATAAAAAAGTGGATATGTTACAAAATTATTGACGTAGCTGCACTTGAGAGCCAGTTCCCTTCTAGGCTTTGTGTGCTTCCCATCATCGGCCACATCTTCACTGACCACGGTGAGATTGTGGTCAAACACAGGCCTATACATAGTAAAAAAAAAAAATAATAACCTGGAGACATAATTTGAAGTAAGTACCTACTGAATAAAACTGCAAAAGCCAGAATATAATGAAAATCTGTACAATAAATAAAATAATAACATAACATTATTATTTCATCACATGAGCATCAGAACTTAAACTAGGACGTGGTGGAACTACAACTTCCAACGGATATTGGAGAAAGGAAACATACATCGTCAGACACTAGGCTTACAGCTTGTCTCGAGCTTTAAGCCAGGAAACATGAGCCAATGACTTGCATGTAGACTTTATCGTGTGTTCAGTTGTATTAAATACGTTGATAAGTTTACTAAAATTAAGTCATGGTCAGGAATAAGTTCCTGATCATGACCTCAGGCCATCAATCCTTAATTAAATACAAATTTCTGTTAATTATTGAAAAAGACTCAACGTACGGATGCAAATATTAAAAAAAACATAATCAATTAAGAATGATCAATTAGTTTGTAATACGTCTCAGTCGCGAATTGGAAAATTCACGTAAACATAATGTAAATTTAAACGCAAAAATATACGTTAAAAACCAAAACACATTTTTTAATTTAAGGCGATGCTATTCGTGAAATGATGATTCTAAAATGCGTTTTTCTCTGTACTCTTTGTTCCAAGAGATTTGGAAAAAATATATGTGAAATTAGAGAATATGTACGGGGAATAGTTTTTTTTTTAATTGGAATTTTTCATTAGTAACGCCAGAAAAAAATCGTAAATATGCCCCTTCTTAAAACTAGGAATGCATTCTTCTCTTATTTGGGCCATCCAATTTACTTGAAAAATATTAACATGCATTCTGAAATCCATTAGAAAGGGAATATTTTTCTTACTTTTTTCAAAAACGGCTTAGTTTCTTTTTAAATAACATAAAACCATATTTTTTACCTAAATTACGTTTCTCCTGTCTCGGATGTCACCGCCAGTTTAGTAATGGGCGGAGACATACACAGATAGCCTCCTCTTAATGCAAAGTACATAACCTACGTACATATTTTTAATGTTGGAAATTTTGCAGTAACTACGATGAATAGCTAGGTACCTATTGCATGGTAATACTTTAACAACTTTTTGCCTACCTGAGCCTTATGTTTACAGACAAAAGTAATTAAAACCATGCGGGCCTTTACCATCTCTTTCATAGGGAATGCCTTTTTGTATTTTAATCGGGAATCAGACTGAGATTATCCATTGAAATTCACTATAGTCTGTCCTCCTTTATGTGTTAGGCACTATTACCTCATATGTAATTTTAGAGCCAATTCTTTAAAAAAACTAGGCACTCTTTTAAAAAGTTCTAACCATGTATTTAGGTTACTAAAGTTGATACAACCTAATAGGCCCGCTTTGACACCAATCTAAAGTGACAAACAAATTTGACAAGAAGAACTCTATGGTCAAAACGGGCTGATTCAATTGTGGTGACGTAGTGGTGACTTCAAGCTCGAACTAATCTCATATATTTATAGAGTTAAATCAGATAATGCTACAGGAAAATGTTGCAAAGCTACCTATATATCCTACCCAAGGAGCGGAGTAGACTTACATGAGTTGCACTTGTTTCCCCTTTTTCACTAAATTCCTCCTCGTCTAAACACCAGTTCGGTTACAAATTTATATTCAGCTGTCGTTATTTCATAGCTTTGGTAATACTATCATTCAATACAATATATGGGTCATTGTTGCCAAGTGTTGGAACACACTTACTGAAATGTTATTACCTTGGCCTGCAGCCATCCTGTCCTGACTTCAAATAGTGAGTCTTGTGAATTGATATTATTTAATGTTCATTGTTGAGCTTATGGCTATTGGCAGTATTATACTCGTAGCACTGCCCTTCCCAATTTGAACTGCATCAGGTCGAATGGAGCTTTTTATAGCGTCCTAACCTCAAACAAATATTTTTTATACAGTGGTCGTTTTGATACCGTGGACATTATGATACAGTGATAATTTTGATATGATGATCATTTTGATATAGTGATCATTTTGATATAGTGATCACTGCTACAAAACAAGTTATTTTTTATACAGTGGTCGTTTTGATACCGTGGACATTATGATACAGTGATAATTTTGATATGATGATCATTTTGATATAGTGATCATTTTGATATAGTGATCACTGCTACAAAACAAGTTATTTTTTATACAGTGGTCGTTTTGATACCGTGGACATTATGATACAGTGATAATTTTGATATGATGATCATTTTGATATAGTGATCATTTTGATATAGTGATCACTGCTACAAAACAAGTTATTTTTTATACAGTGGTCGTTTTGATACCGTGGACATTATGATACAGTGATAATTTTGATATGATGATCATTTTGATATAGTGATCACTGCTACAAAACAAGTTATTTTTTATACAGTGGTCGTTTTGATACCATGGACATTATGATACAGTGATAATTTTGATATGATGATCATTTTGATATAGTGATCATTTTGATATAGTGATCACTGCTACAAAACAAGTTATTTTTTATACAGTGGTCGTTTTGATACCATGGACATTATGATACAGTGATAATTTTGATATAATGATCATTATGATATAGTGATCACTGCTACAATATAAGTTATTTTTTATACAGTGGTCGTTTTGATACCGTGGACATTATGATACAGTGACAATTTTGACTATAGTGATCATTTAAATATAGTGATTTTTTTGAAATACTGATCATTGTGATAAAGTGATAATTTTGATATAGTGATACTTTTGATACAGTGATAATTTTGAAACAGTGACTCTTTAAAATGGATTTTTTAATTTACTTATAATTTTTAAATTAATACAATACATTAAAAACTAAAATCAAAATATCTAATTCAGTTTAGGCTCTGATACGGCTCTTTAGGAACCAAGTTAAAACAGGCCGTATAGGTATTTTTTGTGAACAAAACATTTCAATAAGGCTATAAAATTGTGACTGCTATTTTTATTAAAGACTTTTTTTTTTATGAATCCTTTTCAACCATAAACAGCTTTTTCTTGTTATAAGAAAAGTGATAGATATCCGATAATGATGTTCGCTCGTTGCGCCAATTTGCGTCACTCATTTTATAATAGTATACCTACTGTCAAAAATGGGTTTTTATTCTGTTTATCAACTAGCTATTTACCGCGGTTTCGCCCGCGTTCCCGGGAAAAAAATCCTAGAGCATAAATTTTATTATGAAAATAAAACGTGTCTAACTGACTATCAACGCACAACTCAAACCAATAGATGGATTGGACTGAAATTTGGCATATATACAGTTATTAATGACCATCCGCTAAGAAAGGAGGAAAAAGGAGCAAAAAGCTATATACGTACCTAGTTAAAAAAAATAGTTATATACTATGGAGGTACATATTAAAGAGTAGTATAAAAAAAGAATTAGGTCTCGTTTAGCACCATTTGAAATGCATTTCGCACATATCAACTGCCAGAGAATACAAAACGTAAAAAAATACATTTTTATTTTCGCAAAAGTACGAGCGCGAGCATTCATAACAATATTTTCACTTTTCAGAAACATGCAAGCCCTTTCAGTCGTGAAATGGGAGTCTGTTTATTTTCTTTTCTGTGAAAATGTGGAGTTTAGCGGCCTGTATATGCAATTTTATTGTTTATGCACCCTTCCCTTTAACCCTGCGAAAACCGCACAGTAATGAGAGTAAAGCGGTTCCAAGCGAAACGCTTTAAAATCAAATTTGCTATTTACGTGGAATGCTTTTAAATCGTTATGTAGAATAAGGCACATTGTAAGGTTTAATTTGAGTAGTAAAACAAATAATGCTTTTGAATAGCAGAGCGATTTTAAAATCTGTTGAATTTAATGCTTTTGTGAAAAATGATGGACCAATTTAGCTCTGATATTTTATTTTTTACTAGCTTCCACCCCACGAAGTAGCTTATATGTTATTCTAGAGTATGATCTATATATGTGCCTAGTTTTATCCAAATCCCACATCCTGAAAAACTTTCGTATTTACAATATGTGTAGGAATAGGATTTAAAAAAGTAGCACAATAAATTTGTTTTCTTCTCTTTTCGAGTAAGTTATACCTACATTTAAAAATACACTTTTGAATAGTTGAATTTAATTAAATTGGGTTAATCAATTCTAAAATGTTTGGTCTTGCAGAAAGAGAAAAACAATTTTTAACGGTACATTCCATAAAAAATGTATGATGTATCCATAATAAGAAATCAAGATTATACCTAAGTGTGAGAGACAGCCTAAACTAGGTTTCCTTGAACTATGAATCTGCTGGGAGTCAGTAATTAGAAACCTAACAAATGATAAGTTTGACCCCAATACGCCGTGAATGTGTTAAATCATACCTGTTACTATTTATGTGTCGCAGTTTACTTATTTAATCTCATCTTCTCACTAAATATTATAAATGTGATGTGTTTGGATGTTTGTGACTTAACCACGCATCAATACTATGATGGACACATAGATAGGATGACCCTTTTTATCCCAGTAAACATGAGATGAACACGAGTGAAACTAGTATTATTATAATTTCAAACTATACTTACTGCGAAACTCATAGCACTGAAAGAAACTCGCAACACATGTATGATGATGATAGCTCAGTGGTAGTGACGTCGGATGCCGAGACGAAGGTCCCGGCTTCGAATCCTACAATGAGCTTGAGCTTTTGGTGAAGGATAACAAAGTGAGAGAACCATAGCACGGTGGTAGGGTACTTTGTAGTACCCGCCTGGCTGGCTACCACCCTCAAGTAGAAAATCTGTCGCCAAGCACCTTCCGGTGTGTTCCGACAGCTGCACTTGAGAGCCACTTCCTTTCTAGGCTTTGTGTGCTTACCACCATTGGTCAAATCATCACTGACCAAGGTGAGATTGTGGTCAAACACAGGCCTATACATAGTAAAAAAAAAAAAAAAGAGCACAAAAATCACGCAAACAAACTAGGTATTCCTCGTATTGCTATATTTCCCTAAAACACTATTGTTTACGAATCCGGAACACACACACATAATGAGTGTCATGTGAGTGACACCATTAGTAAGGGGACATGAATGTAACAGAAGAGAGCACGAGTTATTAAAAAAATACCCGAATGAAAGCTATATCAGAGAATATAATATAGCCCTTTAAACTTAACCTACACTTTAACATTAGACCACATACTCCAGAATAAAAAAAAAACCGCGTCTTATCCCAGCATGATACTAGCAGTGCGAGTGAAAACACTTCACTGGTTTGACGGTTTCGCTAGAGTCCACATTTGGTTCTCAACATAGCGTTATATCTCTTAAATCTTTTGTGTTAGCGTTTGTTTTTCTTTACGTAGCTGTCCTCCGCAATCAGTCCTTATGCAAAAAATATGAATAGATCTATGGTAGAGGAATAAAATCCACTCGTTCTGACTCATACTCACGAAAAAATATGACCGTTTCCGACATTTGAAAAATGAAAATGTATTTTGGAGATCAACTAGAGAACGAGGTCAACTTGTTAGGCTTTCTATTATCGGTATAGTTGTATGTAAGACATATCATGCATTTGATGGTTTTTTTCGACTCAATATGTCAAATATTATCTGAAACCTGCAAATATCATTAAAATCTATGTATTTGAAATAATAGTTTTTTCTTTATGAGACCGAAACGTATTTTTGTGAAAATTTGGCACATACCCTAGAAAATATTATATCTCTTGAAAATTCGGGTAAAACCACAGGGTAGAAGATAGTTGTAAGTACTTAAACTAACTTAAAATTTTGAACATTTTCCTGAAAAGGTACTGTGTTAAGCTCGACCAAAAAAGTTTGCAAATGGCTTTGCTTTCCCCACTGCATTAAATGTTAATTTTAAAATGGCGTTTAACTAATTGACATTAAAATCCACCGCAACGACACGGAATACTAATTTATTGAGGTTAAGGTATAAGTCTCACAGCAAGCGAGGATATGTCTGGCGATAATATTACTCGCTCAAGTCACGTCACAATTGTGTGCTTACTGGGATCTACGGATGATGTTTCAAATGCAGTTGTTAAAAACTCTATTTCTGAAGAGGTAAAGGTTAGTTTTGAAACGTTACATCACAGAGAAGATAATATACTATAGTTACATGGTAACCTTATCCCGTTGGAATAATTTGTAGGATTTGTTTATTTTGGTGAGAGTAATGTTATCGGACGTGGAATGGAATTAATGGTGCTTCATTATTATATAAAAAAAAAACCCTAAAAAGACGAAAGACGAGGAATTGTGATTGGAGGATAATGAATTCACATCGGTTTCAATAGAAGAAAATCAAAATTTACAACATTTTTTTACTGAAGATGCGAATATAGTAGCTGAGTTTTAGGCTCATGGTGATTGTAGACTCAAAATATTGAGATTCAGTTTTAGATAATCAATGATAACTATGCAGAACGTGACAGTGGCAGTCAAAGTACGGAGTGCTTAAGTAAATCAATCGTTTGGTAATGAATAATATTTTTAAACTAGGTTATGCTCCACGAGTTATAGATCTCTATGCAAAATTTACGTCAATCTGTTCCTTCGTGAAAGAAGAAAAAACAAAAAAAATTAAATATACTCTTACGCATTTATATTATTAGTAAGGATTACAAAATCAATGAAAGCAACATAAATAATTTTGAAGCAATAAAATTATCGCTCGCCAATCTCCATCGCCCATTGTCGGACTTATAGTTAATAAACTCTAGTTAAAGTTGACAAGCGACTTCGCGGTCGGGACTTGTTCAGTAATTGAAATGAACAAAGTTACCCTGTCATAGTTCCTTTGTTTGTTTGCCGGGCCGGTCTGTTCATTGGGATAGTCACAAACTAGCTCAAGGGAATTTCATTAGAAAGATTTTCTTTGTTGTTCATGGCATAAAATCCGAGGGTACAAGCAACAAAATTCAAGCATGGCCACTTTAAGGTGGAGGCTTCGGTTGGAGCGCGAAATTTAAATTTTATCACGTTTTTTGCAAATTGCAGCTCAGTTATAGATCGTCGAGAAATGATGATTCTAGATTAAGTTTTACTCGGCATTCTTTGTTGCAAGGTACATTAGTAACATTTTCATGAAATAGTCGTATATGTCAGTAATATACCTTGGAGGAATATCTTGATGATTTCTTTTGTTATTAATCAGTAAATATACTACCATTCTTCTCGCAAATAACATGTTGATAACTTACGACCTATAACTGAGCTGCAATTTGCAAAAAACGTGATAAAATTTTAATTTCGCGCTCCAACCGAAGGTTTACCCTTAAGGCGATAAATGATATCCGAGAAATGATGATTCTAGATTAAGTTTTACTCGGCATTCTTTGTTGCAAGAGATTTGTAAAACATATTATGTTAAACTAGAGAATATCTGACGGGGAATAGTTTTTTTAAATTATACTTTTCCATTTCGTAAAGTCAGGAAAAAATCGTGAATATGCCTTTTTAAAACTAAGAATGCCATTTAAAAAAAGGCTTAGTTTTTATTTAAATAATATAAAACCGTATCTTTTACTAAAATTGCGGCTCTCCTGTCTCGCTTGTTTCCGTCAGTTTAGTAAAAGACGGAGATATTCGCGGAGAGTCTCCTCTTAAGGCTTTTTTTATGCAGTGACTCGTGGCTATCTGTGCCTGAGACAATATATTTATAATATTAAAAAATTGGCCAAGTGTGAGTCGGATTTGCACACGAATGATTCAGTACCATCGTAAATTATTTTATTTCCACTATTGTTTTTATAGCTGCAATATAAATACACACCAGGGAAAATTTCAACTTTCAACCTTACGGTTCATGAGATACAGAGGATGAGAAATAACTTTAAAAAAGGGTTTATGGTTTAAGACATTTTAATTCTCAAAACAGAATACAATTAATTTAGATATGAGAAATACTAGATAACATGCAGGAAGCAGCAAACAACAGAGAGGAATAGAAGCTACACCGACATGAGCCAAGCTCTTAAATATAGAAGAAGAAGACTCTATAACATAATATAAATCTATGGATCGTACGGAATGGTATAAAAAACTATATAAATAACATAAATCACGTTTTTCGTATATTGTATGCAATCAAACCGTAATTAATTAAACAATTAAATCAGAAAACGCACCAAATTGATTCGATTGCAGTGGTTTAAAGTTTATCCTTTAAAACGATATTTCCATTTGTAGTTCCCGGGACGGAATGCGGTGCCGCGGTTTTAATTTGAACCGGAATTGATTGTCTGTCAATAGCTTTTTTATTGACTTAATTTGTGGATATTGTTGTTAATCACAGTTGTGTAATGTTTGATTGGATTACTGTAGTTGTTGTGTTTATTTAGTACTTTGCGGCTTTTTATACGTTTCATCGATCTTATATTTTCCTAAGACAAACACTTGGTTTTCTAAATTCATGACGTGGCGTTGTTAGGGTCGCGGGAATCCGCTGGATGTGGGTAGCGCAAGACCGGCCATCGTGGAGATCCTTGGGGGAGGCCTTTGTCCAGCAGTCCTGTCAACTATCTTTTGTTTCATCTAATTTGACAGTTGTATATAGGCCAATTTTAGGCGACAGATAATTATGTTGATGAAATGCTATCCGAGACATGCTATGAAGCTGCAAATGTGACAAAATTAACCATAAGTGATAAGCACACAGACTTTAGAAGAAAATTGCAGGCCAGTAAATATTGGAATTTTGTCGCAAACGACTGTGAGTGAGGATGGTTGCCTTCCAGCCGGGAACTATGAAGTATACCATCGTGTTATCAATAGTTGAAAAGCTCAAGCTAAATATTGAAATCCAACAAAAAATATGAACCTTTTGATAGTATTTTTTTTTCCTGATCCAAAAAAAAATATATTAATAATTTCTACTTTAATCCTGAAGACTAAAGTAGAAATTTTATAAATAAGTCACTTCACAAATAGTCTACTCATTCATAGAAAGTGCATTGCACTTGCAAAGTTTACCCACGCTAGGGAGCAAAAATAAACAGACTCAGTGTCAACAAGATCTTAGTCCCCGAGCACATATTATGTTTACGTCAGTTTTACTTTACATGCTTGTGTTGTGACACGATCCTCATGACTAAAGTAAACTAACCTTACTTCCTTACTAATATTAAAAATACTAAAGTTTACTAGCTACCCTTTCACACCTTAACCACTAAACCGATTGCAATGAAATTTGGCACGCAGATAGCCTATGATATGAAGAAGATTATTTTCTTCTATAACGTTAGCAATTCAAAATTAATATACAAAACATATACGTTAACGTTACGTATAGCGCCTGATGCGCTGATTACAAAATTACGTCTCTATAAGCAAAAAAAATACTTAAAATTAAAACACAACAAATATTTATTAAAAGTCTAAAATGCGGATCTTCCACCATAAAATACAAAAGTTTTAGATACATGAAAGCTCACTAGAAGCGCATGGAGTACAAAAACTAAAGTAGTTTATTTTAAACTCAATTTTAGAAATATCTGAAAATGCTTCAACACAATTTCAACACCCGAGAAATTCGATATACGAACGTAGACTTTCACCATTCACTCGCTTGTGAATAATAGTCGCACCTCTCCTCTACAAGAGAAGTAAGAGTCCAACACTACCCAGGAAATGTACCCCGGGAATTGCAGCCCGGGAAATGTATCCCGCGGGGATACGGACATCTGTGCGCGATTTAAACTACAGTGTCCATGTCTGTGGCACACGTAGGATGTAGAACATGCTTTATACTGATTTAGAAATAGAAATAAAAAAAATATTTATTGCTACAACTTACAACGATACAAATAATCATGAAAAATATACATAATTATAAGTTGGTAGTATATTGCAGCAAAGGGACCAAGACTCTGTTTTATGCTGGAGACGAACTCGGGTTGCAAGCCGACGACAGTCAACTTGGACCCATTTGACTTACGCTGTTAAATACAATTTAAATTATCGGTACAGTATGAGACAACTTAAATGTAGTATCGGCAAATCGTTTTCGTACACTTCACTTCCGATTTACACAACTAATAAAAATCATTCATTATCGCGCCATTCAACGTTCAACATCTCATTTTCGCCGATAATTTTTTAACTCATGAGTGATGTTGTAGGCGCACTCTTTTCGGGAACGATCGATTATACGAATTTTGCCGATGCTTCATCTAAGTTGTGTCATACTATAGCAGTATGGTAGTGCCCTCTAGTGTATATAACTAATAAGAAAAAAAATGAATTGTAAAAAAATAAATAAAATAATGAGTCCTTCATTTAACTTGGATACGAACGATTTATATTTAGAATCTACACGGGTATTATGCTAGTTTTATCAGCGATCCCGTGATAAAAGTAGCATAATAATGTTACTCTCCGGCTTATGCAAAAATCATGTCGTTGTTGCGTTAAAGAAATACAAACCAAAAAACAGACTTTCACATATATAATTCCTTTAAACGAGCAATTCTTGAAACGATTTCCCACTCCAACGATCTTCATGAAAAGCTGTCATATTTTCAGTTAGATACTGAAATTAGTTCTCTAAATGAAAATCATGTCTATAACTAATTTACTACATATGGACTACAGGACTACATATGGACAGTCAGAATGTTCATTTCCTATCAGTGACTACCGGAACCAGTCCTCCAAATAATTAGTTTTCTTAACTTGAGATTGCTTAAGTGCTTTCTCTATTGATGTATGTGTGCATGTCTTAACAGTGACCCAATTTTGATAGTGTATTCTACACTTAAAGGCCATATGGTTTTTTTTTGTTTTGTCTATATTCCAGAAACATAATAAAAATGCTGTAATGGGTAACTTATCAATACGTTTTATTAAATGTCAAAACGATAGTTCATATTATGGAGTTTTGTATAAAACTAGTGACTCGCCCCGGCTTCGCACGGCTTTTCTGTGCTATAATTATGCACCTTCTTCTTGAAACACTCTATATATACTGATAACTGCATTAAAAGCCGTTGAGTAGTTTAAAAGATCTAAACGAACAGACAGCGGATGTGACTTCATTTTATACTACTGCACTATGACGTCATAGTTTCGCAGCATCATTTTCTGGTAATTATTTGTATTTTCTCCGTATAATTATTTATTTATTTATTTTATTATGTCAGCCGAAAATTATTTACACATAACATTTACTGATTTTGGTAATTTATTTTACATTTAAGAGTGTAACAATTACTTATAGGCTAACACTACATGCACATTTATTGTTAACAAAATAGACTAATTATTACATAGACAGAATATTAATGATTAAAATATTTCAATTTAATACATTATTATAATAAAAAACATTTTAAAGGAATACATAGTTCAAATAAATTAGGTTATATAACAATAGAATATGAAAAAGTTTATTTCAGCTTAATAATATGAAAATAATTTTTACACTAACAAAATTGTTTAAGCTATAATTTACTGGTGCACTGCGACTCAGCGCTATAAAATCTCGCAAATAATTGCTTTTAAGCGACTAACTATGCTATAAAAGAGAGGAAATTCTTTTGAGTTATTTGTTTATAACTATTTAATGACACAGGTTTTACTTCGACCTACTAAATTTCGATAAAAAATGTCCTTTATTAAACTTTTGAAAAACCTTATCAATCCCCTATTTACTTCACTTTCTTAAATTTTTTTAACAGACTTAAAATACGAGGCTGTATATTTTTTTTAATATTTATACACGCATAACTTTTTTGTCTTTGTAGGAATTTAACTCATTTTACAAAAGTTAATTATTTATAAATACTAAAATAGTAGTTTATGATACTGTTGCATAATAGGGGTTATTAAAATACGAGTGTGAGTTTATCTTAATAGTATCACACGAGTTTTTAATACCTAATTATGTGCAGTATCATACATTACTTTATCTAAACTCATCTAATAATGTAATTTAAAGGTAAAAAATCGATAATATTTTGTCATACGTTTTCATGACTTACGGGTATCGATTATTCGTCATTTCCATTGCCGCCTCCACAATTTCAGATCCAAATTTATTTCACCTTAGTATCACTGCTATTTTTCTATCATTTTTGGCCAAAATAAAATATGTGTGCAAAAAAACCAATAAAATAAACAAACATTAATCATCATGGCGCCCAACTCCTAAGTTGAGATCATCTTAGGAGTTTTTCAAGTAAATTTGCATCTAAAATTATAATTGTTTAGTCCTGATGTCTGGCCACTTATAATGCTTTTTTCTTTATATTTAAACGAAATACGTTTGACAAGTTGACTGACAGTAATTGAAGTATTAAAACCCAAAAAACATTATAAGTGGCCAGACATGTTCAAATAATTTTTTAATTTCATTATACACGGGTGTGCATAAAGTGGGTCATTAAAGTACTGATTTTGATTTCATAATAAGAACATTACGATATGAGAGTAGATAAAATATATTATAGTACAGTTTTCTTCCCAAGATGATGCTATAAAATAACTTTTTTTCATTAAAGTACAAGTATTTGGACATGTCTGGCCACTTATAATGTTTTTTGGGTTTTAATACTTCAATTACTGTCAGTCAACTTGTCAAACGAAATAATAAAGAAAAAAACATTATAAGTGGCCAGACATGACTAAACAATTAAACGCAGTATTAATATTCTCTTTGTAAACAATTAGGAATCAATCAGTATCAATTCAATTTTAGATACAAATTTACTCTGTGGTCGCGTATGCGCTAGGGAGTTTTTCCCAACACGGATTTGGGCGCCATGATGATTAATTTTTGTCTATTTTATTGATTTTTTTGCATACATTTTTTTTTATTTTTGGCCAAAAATGATAGTAAAATAGTAGTGATACTAAGGTGAAATAAACTTGGATCTGAAATTGTGGAGGCGGCAATGGAAATGACGAATAATCGATACCCGTGAGTCATGAAAACCAATGACAAAATATTATCGATTTTAACCTTTAAATTACATTATTAGATGAGTTTAGATAAAGTACTGTATGATACTGCACATAATTAGGTATTAAAAACTCGTGTGATACTATTAAGAACCTCGCCTACGGCTCGGTACTTAAACTCACACTCGTGTTTAATAACCCCTATTATGCAACAGTATCATAAACTACTATTTTAAATTTCATTATAGACGGGTGTGCATAAAGTGGGTCATTAAAGTACTGTATTTGATTTCATAATTAGAACTTTACGATATGAGAGTAGATAAAAAAAATAACGATGCACAATTAATGGTTATAAAGTTTTCCTATTCTATCGCTTTAAACCAACCATTTCATTGAATTACCTAAAAGTCATGTCCATGGCATGTCAACCACAAAACGAAGACACGGAGACAGGATATGATTTCAAAATTACATAGTCCGCACATTGCGGGGCTAAGGGCTTGCGGTCACGTCACTGTCGGTTTCACTACACTGAATTTAGGCTTTGTATCCATAAGAGAGATTAACGCTGCATTTATCTTATTTTTATCTATCTATCTATCTTATTTTTATCACCATATTTTTTTTTCTTCCACTGTTATGTTAAAAGTGCTGTTTGTGTGCTGTCAAGATTAAATGATTTTTCTTTCTTTCATTCTTTCTTGCAGGCTTGGCGTGTTGCCGAACGTGCAAAAATCACAATCTCTTCTCGCCCTTCTCGATGGACCCCATGCTGTATTATAAGAAAACCACGACAGGGATCTCCTCTTAGCACAACCTGAGTGCCTGAGTTAGAACCGACGTCTTTCGACCCTTGGTCGCGGAAAACTCCTGGATGCGGGTAGCATAAGACCGGCCATCGTGGAGATCCTTGGGGGAAGCCTTTGTCCGTCTTCCGGAGATGAGGATGCTGATGAGGGTTGAGGTAACCTGCCTATCATTTTCTTCTACCCTGTTTAATCTTAATTCTTATCCTATTTTAATCAAAAGCTTTAAATTTACAAATAACAGCTTCTAGGTACATCTCCTAATCCGCCATAAGTAGCATGCTCTGTAAGTAGGTAAGTATAGGTATATATATGAAAGCAGATTAAGCGGTTGATTAATAGAGTGTAGATTTTTAATTAAGTAGATTTAAGTGTACATGGCAGCTTAATTGAGTATGCATGCTATGCTTCTCACAGCTATGAAGTTGAAAATCGATTTCGAAAGAGTTATAGGTATTAGATACAAGCTGTTCATCGGTGTCACCCGTGTTCCTGGAATGAAAATCACTCTATGATACACTCCGGACAATAAACTATCTTTATGCCAAAAACCATATCGATCCGTTGTTTTTATCCTACTTATATCCTACTAATATTATAATGCTTCTTCACGCTCAAACGGCTGGTCCAATTTTGATGAATGTTGGTATGGAGGTAGTTGACACCCAGAATTAATACATAGGCTACTTTTTATGTCTCGGAAACGCGGGTGAAACCGTGGGGCGGAAAGCTAGTTGAGTAAAAAAAGGATACCTAACAATAATCCACACAGAAAACTTCGCAATTTTAATATTGATTGAAATTTCTGACTACATTACTGCAGCATCATTCCACTGAGATGCCTTACGTTAATAAATCTGTTGCCAAGCAGGCAGCACTGCTGGCCAGATTTTGCATATGAACGAAGCTAAGGGTTGCCAACTCTATATTAACTATAAAATTGGATTAAAGGTTATGTAAAGATTTTATTATAATAATGAGGACTAATATTATAGATGTCAATTTGTTTGGTTTGTCTTTCTTTCACGTAGCTAAGAAGCAACAGATCTACGTGGCGATGGTGAGGACCGCCGCTACGACGTCCCACTCAGTCTCGTCCCGTTCAAGCGGCCCGAGCTGCCACTAGTAATCCGACCGCCCCCAATTAGTCGTAACTCGTACTAAGCCCTCCCCCTCCCTCGGTAACGCCCTGAGCCGAGATTCGTACCCCATACGGGGGTGCCCTCAGGCGCGGTTATAAAACCGCGAGTCAGAAACAAGTTACCAATAAATTAGTCGGATAATTTTGTTTTGCCAACAATCTACTAAGTATTTATCATCTACTAAAATAACTTGATAACTATTAACAAAGTTCATACGAAAACATGATTATAACTTAAAGTTGGCAAGGCGCGACGAAAAGAAAACTAACGGCATTCGATAAATATGAATTATGGCTTTGACTTTCGCATGAGGCGATCGTTTTCGATGACTTTATCACTTTACACTTTATTGCACTTTGAAAATGTCGGATGGGTTTGGTGAATTGGAAATTTGTATTTTGATTTCAAATATTGTGTCGATTTTTTTTTCAAATTTTATGATAGCTGTTTACCGCGGTTTCACCCGCGTTCCTGAGATTCTAGAATCGGACCAGTAACACCAGAAATTACTATTACACTGATATTCTAAATAGGTAATATTTTTTATTACTTACCTCTTTAAAATATTAGTATAGATAGACTAGCTGTCCCCCGCGGTTCCACCCGCGTTTCCAAATAAAAAGTAGCCTATGCAACCTGATCTAGATAAGGCAACATAATAATTGTCCATGGGAAAAACAGTTTTCTCTTAAATATATTCCAACATGCTTAAAAGTTTGTCCTTGTGCTTTATTTATATTTACTTCAGACGATAGGTAGGTAATTTCACAGGAAATTGTACCTATTCGTTTAAATCTATATGGTAAATCTGTGGGTATCATCGGAATGCGAGGTATCAGTACTGTTTGCCCAACTGCTGGCTCAGTCAAAACCAATTGCTACTATGACAGAAATCTAGAAATTTTACTTGAAGTCTGGTACCATTACATAAATTTGGTGGTCTAATATCTATTTAACATGCATTGTCCTGAATGACTGTCTGACGGATCAACGCATAGCCTAAACCGCTGATCGTAGAGACCTGAAATTTAGAGGGTGTGTTCTTCGTATGAAGTAGGCATCCTATAAGAAAGGATCTTCCGAAATCCTTAGGGGTTGAAAAACTGGGACAAAGTTTGTATGGAACAACGTGATTCCTTGGTCCAATCTACTTCAAATTTTGCATAAACATTCTTTAAGATAATTGATGGATGAGGTGTTTTGTATTTTATTGAAACTCATCGCCTATCGGGGTTAAAAAAGGGTAGAAAGTTATTTTGGTGGTGATTTGCATCGAAGTTGATATCAATACTGCTTTTGAACTCACATAAAAGCTTGGTGCAATGCAATGCATATGACGAACAATTGGGATGAATTTGCTGTTATGTCTCATGATCGTCTTGGCAACAATCATGGGACAAAAGAAAAGTATAAATTAGATGTTACAACACTCTACATTTCTGCGAGTTAGTTGCAGCCGGTCAAATATATAGCTTTAGAAAGTATGATGAAAAACATTGTAAGTGCCTATAAAATTTAAAGAGTTCCCTCGATTTGTCCAGGATCCTATCATCAGATCCTGACTTGGTGACCATGGGACTACTTGTGAAGTATACCCTTTCAAACAAAAAATATTTTTCCAAATCGGTCCAGGCGTTCGAGTATTCGGGGAACATACAAAAAAAATTATTCCGACGAATTGATAACCTCCGCTTGAAGTTGGTTAATTGACTGACTGACTGATCGCGGGTAATATCGCGGGTGGAAAGCTATTTAGCATTCTATATTAAAGCTGAAAAGTTTATGAAAAACATTGTAAGTGCCTTTAAATTTGAAGAGTTCCCTCGATTTGTCTAGGATTCTATCATCAGATCCTGACTTGGTGACCATGGGACTACTTGTGAAGTATATCCTTTCAAACAAAAAATAATTTTCCTAATCGGTCCAGGCGTTCGAGTATTCGGGGAACATACAAAAAAAAAGATTTCAACGAATTGATAACCTCCGCTTAAAGTTGGGTAATTGACTGACTGATCGCGGGTGGCATCGCGGGTGGAAAGCTATTTAGCATTAAATAATAAAGCTGAAAAGTTTGTTTGTTTGTTTGAACGCGCGAATCTCCGGAGTTACTGGTCCGATTCGAAAACTACGCTGTCGGCTGGTAGTTTAGCCATTATTTTGTCGTTGATGGCGTCAACGCTTATATTTCTGGCAGCTAATTAAATTAAATTGCCCTCTCACACATCCATTAATGTGTTTTTTGGTCGATATTGGCTATATCCGGATATACTCTACAGATCAGGTCTTCAATGTTGGTCACGATTTTACCAAGGTCTTTGTCAATAGCTATTTTTTTATCTGATTCAGGTACTTTCCCATCCCCGATTAAATGGAGCTTTATTGGGAAATCTGTGCTTCCTCTACCCAAGTGACTCCTCATTTTGGTATACAGTTTCAATAATTCAACAGATAAGCAAGATTTAATAATATCTGCTCTAGTTTCCCTAACAGGCAACGTTCATCTGAAATCACCAGAAAACATCAAAGTTATTCCACCCATGGCTATTTGTGCATTTTATATTTCTGAGAGTTCTATCTAAAACCTCTAGATGAGCTCTATGAGTCATGTGCACTCATCCCATATTATTAGGTTTGCATCTTGTAAAACCTTGCCCAATGGTCCATTTTTACGTATAGAGCGTACGCTGTCTTTTTCAAGAAATACCGTAAGGGTCTGTTTAGAAGTGAAATGAGCCGTCCTTTTACCTGTCAATAGTGTAGCAGCAATAAATATCTGATGATGCAAAAGCAATGGCTAATTTCGTTGACTTCAAAACTATCAGATTAGAGTTCTTACATAGTTATTTTATACTTATTAGTGCCTTTGTGGTTTTTTTTTGTTAAAAGTATTTTATTTTTCATTTTTTAGTTTCTTATGTGTAACCAATGACTCTCAAGGTCACTAACCTAGGATAAGCATATTAGCGTTGTACTTTCCATCATCGTTCCTATAATATTTAAAGATTTATCCCCTAACTCCTACCCGTTAAGGAGTTGTACCTTCCATCATCAGCTCAGCAACATGTGACGACTACCAGACGCAAATATCTGAATAGTTTTAGAAAATATATGAAAACATTGTTAGTGCCTATAAAATTTGAAGAGTTCCCTCGATTTCTTCAAGATCCCATCATCAGACCCTGACTTGGTGACCATGTGACCACCTGTATGTATAGTTTTCAAATCGGGTCAGGCATCTTCGAGTAATCGAGGAACATACATAAAAAAAGATTCCGACGAATTGATAACCTCGTCTTGATGACAGTTAAAAATAACAAAAAACTGTTACCTAGGCGACCGCTGTCATCCATTGACAATCGCGTCGCATCGCTCACCCATGCTATACATGCTCCCGCTTAACGTTCTTTTTATCATTGCTCAGCTCCTGAGGGTCGTAGCGTGATGTTCTATAGCCTATAACCTTCCTTAATAAATGGGCTTTCAATTGCAAAAAGGTTTTTCCATATCCCACTGGCAGATCCAGAGATTAGCGCGTTCAAACAAACAAACAAACAAACAAACAAACAAACTCTTCAGCTTTATTATTAGTACTAGCTGTCCCCCGCGGTTCCACCCGCGTTTCCAAATAAAAAGTAGCCTATGCAACCTGATCTAGATAAGGCAACATAATAATTGTCCATGGGAAAAACAGTTTTCTCTTAAATATATTCCAACATGCTTAAAAGTTTGTCCTTGTGCTTTATTTATATTGACTTCAGACGATAGGTAGGTAATTTCACAGGAAATTGTACCTATTCGTTTAAATCTATATGGTAAATCTGTGGGTATCATCGGAATGCGAGGTATCAGTACTGTTTGCCCAACAGCTGGCTCAGTCAAAACCAATCGCTACTATGACAGAAATCTAGAAATTTTACTTGAAGTCTGGTTTTACCATTACATAAATTAGGTGGTCTAATATCTATTTAACATGCATTGTCCTGAATGACTGTCTGACGGATCAACGCATAGCCTAAACCGCTGATCCTAGAGACCTGAAATTTAGAGGGTGTGTTCTTCGTATGAAGTAGGATCCTATAAGAAAGGATCTTCCGAAATCCTTAGGGGTTGAAAAACTGGGACAAAGTTTGTATGGAACAACGTGATTCCTTGGTCCAATCTACTTCAAATTTTGCATAAACATTCTTTAAGATAATTGATGGAAGACATGTTTTGTATTTTATTGAAACTCATCGCCTATCGGGGTTAAAAAAGGGTAGAAAGTTATTATTGGGGTGATTTGCATCGAAGTTGATATCAATACTGCTTTTGAACTCACATAAAAGCTTGGTGCAATGTAATGCATATGACGAACAATTGGGATGAATTTGCTGTTATGTCTCATGACCGTCTTGGCAACAATCATGGGACAAAAGAAAAGTATAAATTAGATGTTACAACACTCTACATTTCTACGTTAGTTGCAGCCGGTCAAATATACCCATTTGTATTTGAAGTATATCGAAATGGAAACCAGTATGCCAAATTTGGTACAGAAGGCCAACCCATCAAAAGGTTACGTTTTTCCCAAGATCTTTCTTATGGTCACTTTGATGCCTACGCTGATGCCGATGGTGATAATAACACTGATCAGCGTCCAATAGCCAATCTAAATATATAAAACTTTTAACAAAAATTAGAACCGATATCATGGTACCGCAGATTTATTTCGCTTAATTCAAAACTATCATATTAGAGTTCCTAAATAGTTATTTTCTGCTTTTTAGTGCCTTTGAAGGCACTGGAAGGTATAACTCCTAACCATTAAGGAGTTGTACCTTCCATCATCAGCTCAGCAACATAAGATGATGACTACCAGACGCAAATATCTGAATAGCTTTAGAAAGTATGATGAAAAACATTGTAAGTGCCTATAAAATTTAAAGAGTTCCCTCGATTTGTCCAGGATCCTATCATCAGATCCTGACTTGGTGACCATGGGACTACTTGTGAAGTATATCCTTTCAAACAAAAAATAATTTTCCTAATCGGTCCAGGCGTTCGAGTATTCGGGGAACATACAAAAAAAAAGATTTCAACGAATTGATAACCTCCGCTTGAAGTTGGTTAATTGACTGACTGATAGCGGGTGGCATCGCGGGTGGAAAGCTATTTAGCATTAAATAATAAAGCTGAAAAGTTTGTTTGTTTGTTTGAACGCGCGAATCTCCGGAGTTACTGGTCCGATTCGAAAACTACGCTGTCGGCTGGTAGTTTAGCCATTATTTTGTCGTTGATGGCGTCCACGCTTATATTTCTGGCAGCTAATTAAATTAAATTGCCCTCTCACACATCCATTAATGTTTTTTTTGGTCGATATTACAGACTTTCATAATGAGGAAGATTTTAAGCAAGATTTAATAATATCTGCTCTAGTTTCCCTAACAGGCAACGTTATCTGAAATCACCAGAAAACATCAAAGTTATTCCACCCATGGCTATTTGTGCATTTTATAATTCTGAGAGTTCTATCTAAAGCCTCTAGATGAGCTCTATGAGTCATGTGCACTCATCCCATATTATTAGGTTTGCATCTTGTAAAACCTTGCCCAATGGTCCATTTTTACGTATAGAGCGTACGCTGTCTTTTTCAAGAAATACCGTAAGGGTCTGTTTAGAAGTGAAATGAGCCGTCCTTCTACCTGTCAATAGTGTAGCAGCAATAAATATCTGATGATGCAACAGCAATGGCTAATTTCGTTGACTTCAAAACTATCAGATTAGAGTTCTTACATAGTTATTTTAAAAGTATTTAATTTTTAATTTTTTAGTTTATTATGTGTAATCAATGACTCTCAAGGTCACTGACCTAGGATAAGCATATTAGCGTTGTACTTTCCATCATCGTTCCTATAATATTTAAAGATTTATCCCCTAACTACTACCCGTTAAGGAGTTGTACCTTCCATCATCAGCTCAGCAACATGTGACGACTACCAGACGCAAATATCTGAATAGTTTTAGAAAATATATGAAAAACATTGTTAGTGCCTATAAAATTTGAAGAGTTCCCTCGATTTCTTCAAGATCCCATCATCAGACCCTGACTTGGTGACCATGTGAACACATGTATGTATAGTTTCCAAATCGGGTCAGGCATTATTCGAGTAATCGAGGAACATACATAAAAAAAGATTCCGACGAATTGATAACCTCGTCTTGATGACAGTTAAAAATAACAAAAACTGTTACCTAGGCGACCGCTGTCATCCATTGACAACCGCGTCGCATCGCTCACCCATGCTATACATGCTCCCGCTTAACGTTCTTTTTATCATTGCTCAGCTCCTGAGGGTCGTAGCGTGATGTTCTATAGCCTATAACCTTCCTTAATAAATGGGCTTTCAATTGCAAAAAGGTTTTTCCATATCCCACTGGCAGATCCAGAGATTAGCGCGTTCAAACAAACAAACAAACAAACAAACAAACAAACAAACAATCTCTTCAGCTTTATTATTAGTATAGATAGATAGATAGATAGATAATACTTTATTGTCACACCTCAAAGATTACAAATGTATAAAAAATAAAAAAATAAAACTCTTAACCTAAACAATGAAAGTGTCACAATGGGCGGCCTTATCACTAAGAGTGATCTCTACCAGGCAACCGTAATATACAGTAATATAAATTATAATATTAATATACACTTTAACTGAAAAGACTCCAGCATCAGATCCAGATCTTTATTCTCTCTCTCTCTCTCGTAGTATGTCGCAGCTACAAGAGTAAGTAATCACAGAATGAAACTCGCTTAGCTGCGCTCCCTCTATGCTGTTCGTTCCTCAAGAAATCAACTCGTGTCTAGTTGCTTTCTAGCTCTACTCGTTTCTTTCTAATTTAGTTATTTTAGGAATTATTTTAAAGCAATTTTTTTGTTTCATACAAAACACATGTCCATGTATTTTGTATGAGAAATTGTGATTCAATATAAAAATATTTTTTCATGACGACCTAACTAGGTTTTGACAAATTACATTTGCAAATATCCAACCTGCATACATACTGGTCTTAAGCTTGGTGAGCTTTGAGATGATTGTAAGCATTTATTCAAAAAAATACAAAGTGGTAAAATTGGTAGATAAACGCACTATTATTCACCGGTTAATAAACAGTGATTTTATTCGCTAGATTATTTCTAGCTTACATATATTCCTATCAACGTTTGCAACCATAGTAACTAGTATAACAAATACAGTGTAATAAGACTTCAATGTATTGCCAAAAAACTCGTAAAACAGTCCCAACGTAAATCAACATCATTTTAAAATAAAAAGAAATAACTCTTAAACTACCTATAAAAAATCGAAGTTTTCATAAAAAGTAATAGTCACATTGGATTCAGTAAGAAGATATGCAGTTCATATTACTACTGCTTTTGTTCTTAACAAAATCACAAAGTGTATTTGCAGGATTACGGATATACGGAGGAAGAGATGTAAACGAAACTGAGTTTCCATACGTAGTAACCATGCGAACTCAATTGAAAACAAAAATCTTCAATTCTTTAGAAGAAGATACTAAAATCCAAAGATATCAAAATAAATTAATCAATGGAGTCCTTACCTAACAAGATCTGAATAAAGTAAGCGAAATTATATGGAGTATTAAACATCCGTCCTATCGGGATTTTGACTTTAGTCATATATATCCCAGTGATGATATAGGCCTCGTCAGTTCTGAACCAATGATATTGAAACCGTATATGAGACTCAGTTCTTTTGAGTTCAGGGTTTTGAAGCAGTAACTCTCGGTTATGGATTTAACGACACAAGCAGTATGAAAGAATTTGCTGCTCCAAACTTAAATATGACTCTCAAAGCTTTAAAGGTAGTTGTAGCACGTTGCCCGAAATTCGATACTATTAACATGCGTGGTCTGTGCACAGTTCCCACATGTGCAAGTTTCAGCACCCCATGTGAGGGTGATTCGGGTGGCCCAGTGGTTCACCATTCGGGACTAGTTGGGGTAACATCTGGTGGTTCACCTGGAATCTGCGATATGTCACACAGTCCTCATATGTTCAATCTGGCTGTGCCAATCAGTCCTTTTATTGATTGGATTACGAGATTTATGTTATAATTTTATTCTTATTGTAGAAGATAATGCATTTCTGAATTCGAAAAGTAAATCTATTTTAAATATTAGATGTTGTCATGTATTACGTAAAAATAAACTAAAAGATGATTTGTTTTATTTAAACGAAATCTTTGTGAATTTTACCTTTGGCACATATTTTAAAATCATTTATTCAAACCTATGGTTAGTTGAAAATAATAGTAATATAATTACCTAAGTATATTTTTTTATCGTGGAGAAATCTTTATTGAGTACTCAACCGCTACCAACTAACTCTTAAGTTATACCGGACTTGAACCAGCTAAAATCTCACAGGGGTCGCCAACTGCGCTGTAGACGCATTCGGCTCGAGAATGCATTCCAGCTCTCGTGCAGAACACGATATTCCTTCAAACCCTCCACACGTGGCAGTTAAATAGCTCGTTCTGAAGTTAGTAGGTATGATACCAGGACCACTTATGACTCATCTTCCTCCTTGAGGTTGCTTCTGGGCACTCATTGCTTGTGCACCAATTGTTCACAACTCGAGAGGACCCCGTTAATCACCTCTGGTTGAATCGAATGCTTACATTACACTTGGCTAGGAATTCATATTTGCTCATATAATTTCTCATATAAAATAGTTGTAAAACATAATTTTAATACATTTTTATCAGTTGTTTAAGATTAAAAAGTTAAGTTTGATGTGATTCTAAAACGCGTAAAATTCAGAAGCAAGCATGCTGTTCGATTTACTAATATTTTTATTCTTGACAAAATCACAAAGTGCATTTGCAGGATTACGGATATACGGAGGAAGAGATGTAAACGAAAATGAGTTTCCATACATAGTAGTCATGCGAATTCAAATAAGAACAAAAAAAGGAAATGGTGAAATAGAGACAAACTATTATTATTTTTGTTCAGGCAGCTTATTATCGGCCACGTGGTATCTGACCGCTGCTCATTGCATTGATGCTTTAGAAAGAAAAAAAAATATCCAAAGATATCCAAATAAAGTAATCAAAGGAGTCCTTACCAACCAAGACCTGAATAAAATAAGCGAGATTATATGGAGTATTAAATATCCGGCCTTTCGGGGTTTTGACTTCATACATCATATAAATCCCAGTAATGATATAGGCCTCGTCCGTTCTGAACCAATGATATTAAAACAGTACATGAGACTCAGTTCTCTTGACTATACTACGCTGTTGGGTTTTGAAGCAGTAACACTCGGTTATGGATTTAACGACACAAGCAGTATGAAAGCATTTGCTGCTCCGAACTTAAATATGACGCTCAAAGCTTTAAAGGTGGTTGTGGCACGTTGCCCGAAATTCGATACTATTAACATGCGTAGTCTGTGCACAGTTTCCACATGTGCAAGTTTCGGCACCCCATGTAAGGGTGATTCGGGTGGCCCAGTGGTTCACCATTCGGGACTAATTGGGGTAACATCTGGTGGTTCACCTGGAGTCTGCAATATGTCACAAAGTCCTGATATGTTAAATCTGGCTGTGCCAATCAGTCCTTTTATTGATTGGATTACGAGATTTATTTTATAATTTTTTTGGTATTGTATGTAGAAGATAACGCATTTCTAAATTCAAAAAGTAAATCTACTTTAAATATTAGATGTTATGTCATGTATATAAAAATAATCTGAAAAATGATTTGTTTTTTTTTTTCAAGGCTATGTTTAGTTGAAAATAATAGTAATATAATTAACTATATTTTTTTTAATCGTGGAGTAAACTTTATTGAATACTCAACCGCTACCAACTAACTCCTAAGCTATACCGGACTTGTACTAGCTAAAATCTCACAGGGGTCGCCATCTGCGCTGTAGACGCATTTGGCTCGAGAACGCATTCCACCTCTCGTGCAGAACACAATATTCTTTCAAAGCCTCCACACGTGGCAGTTAAATAGCTCGTTCTGAAGTTAGTATGATACCTAGACCACTTATGACCCATCTTCCTCCTTGAGGTTGCTTCTGGGCACTTATTGCTTGTGCACCAATTGTTCACAACTCGAGAGGACCCCGGTAGTCACCTCTGGTTGCATCGTATGCTGGGAATTACAGAGATATCAAAACTGCATTACACTTGGATAGCGCGCTATCGTGAACTTGGATATATATTTGTTCATATTATTTCTCATATAAAATAGTAGTAAAATACAATTTTATTACAATTTTATCAGTTGAATTAGAAACTTGTAAAATGGTCACAGTCAATAGCAATAACATTATTATCCACCACCTAATAAAAACTGGAAATTAAAATGTTACGTTTGATGTCATATTGTGATTCTGAAACACGAGAGATTTAGAAACAAGCATGCTGTTCATTTTACTATTCATTTTATTTTTGACAAATTCACAAAGTGTATTTGCAGGATTACGAATATACGGAGGAAGAGATGTAAACTAAAATGAGTTGCCCTACGTAGTAGCCATGCGAAGGCAAATAAAAACAAAAAACAAAAATGGTGAAATAAAGACAAACTATTATTTTTTTTGTTCAGGCACCTTATTATCAGCAACGTGGTGTCTCACCGCTACTCATTGCACCACATCTTTAGAAATAAAAAACTATACAAATAAAGAAATCAAAAGTGTCATTACCAACCAAGATCTGAATAAAGTAAGCGAAATTTTATGGAGTATTAAATATCCGGCCTATCGGAATAATAAATTTAATCATATATATCCCAATGACATAAGCCTTGTCCATTCTGAACCAATGATATTAAAACAGTACATGAGACTCAGTGCCCTAGACTATACTACGTTGTTGGGTTTTGAAGCACTATCTGTCGGCTATGGCGTTAACGATACAAACAGTATGAAAGCATTTGGTGCTCCGAATTTAAATATGACGCTCAAAGCTTTAAAGGTAGTTGTAGCACGTTGCCCGAAATTCAATGGTCTGTGCACTGTTCCCACATGTGCAATTTTTGGTAAAACATGTATGGGTGATTCGGGTGGCCCTGTGGTTCACCATTCGGGACTAGTTGGGGTAACGTCTGCAGGTTATCCTGGAGATTGCGATATATCACACAGCCCTTATATGTACAATCTCGCTATACCGATCAGTCCTTTTATTGATTGGATAACAACATTAATTGCTTAATTCTGATCATCATAATTAAGACCTCATTTCTGTGTCAAATAAAACTTAAGGTGTAATAAACTAGAAGATGATATTTATGTTTTTTATTAAACGATATCTTTATGTTAATTTTAAGACGAGGAAAAAGCGAAAAATTAAATTTCTTCTTTCTACTTCCATATATATTTTTTTTATGTCAGAAAGCTGACAAGCAGGCAGGCGGAACACCTGATGGTAAGTGGTTACCGTCGCCAATCGCCATTTTCAATACCAGAGGTATTGCGAGTGTGTTGCCGACCTGTTACAATGCCAAGAAGGCACCTGTCATATCTAAGGTATGTCACTACACTTGTAGTCATACGTTTTGAAATACTCATGTGTCTGGAGGATCTACTAAGCGGACATGTTCTTAAACAGAAGAAACTAGCTGGAATCAACAAAAAGAAGTGCGCATTACCTAACTATAGCTTGAGCAAATCATATTTACCCGAAGACTAGAAGAAGAAACCAAAGAGGCTTCCTACTACAGACGCTTATACTGTGAAATGAGCTCTCTGACTCCGGCGGGCTTTCCCAAGAAACATGCATGGGGTTCTTTTAAAAGAGTGTGAAGAGATTTTTGCTGGGGCGGCATTACTCGAGTCATACCCTTGATGTTGCAAGTTATCTATAGGCTACGACTGCTTACCATCAGGTGGGACGTATACTTGTTAGCTTCCATATTAGTACAAAAAAGATTTGCTAGCTTTAGTGAAAAAAATTAACTATTTAAACCAGTAGTGGTGCTTTCAGCTATTATGTCAAGGATATTGCAATGGCTCATCAGATAGCAATTAAAATTAGCTTAAGCTCGCGTCCGCAATAAATTGAAAAGCTTTATTATAAGTTTTGGATAATTTTCAATTTGTGATGATGAAAAGGAAGGTATTATACAATACGAACTAAGTAAATACTATAATAATTGGTAACGAGAATCATCTCGGTCAAACACGCCACATCACTTTCTAACAATTATTATTAAAAAGGGATAGAACTTTAAAGCTGTCAAAGTAGTCATAAGATGAAATAAGACTACTTTGATAAGAATGATGTTAATCACAGGGAATTAATCATGACAACTAAACATTATAGTAATATAATTCACGATGAAACAAGCAATCGGACAAAATTTACAGGACTTCATTTATTTTCTTAGATTCTGTCTTATGTTTTATCTCAGAAAGAAATATAGTGAGACTTAATTAATTTAGTTCGTAAACAATAGAATCACGACCATTTATTATGACTTCAGATAAATCACTGATTATGAATATTATTTTCTAGAAAATTTCTACCTTGCATTAAAATAGTTCTTAACAGAAATAGTGTGCTGTAACATAGCTAAACAACAAACTTGCTCCGAGGAGCGTAAATTGTGTAAACACCTGTGGCCTGTCATTTTAGAAAATACTTCGTTTTAAACTTTTGTTAGAAAACCAACAGGTAGTTTTCTTGTAGAAACTTCATTATGATATACAATAAAAAAAAATATTAACACCTGTTTCCTATTTTTATCTAAACCTTAATTTTACGATGATATAAATATTATCTTTTACTACATAGCTAGACTTCAAATCAAACAGTCCTTTTATCAAAAGTCAACTGCTTGATAAGTAGCAGACGGTGTATTAGATGGTTACAGCCGCCTATAAGTGCCTTAACAGGGCCTAAACTGAATTTTGAGTTTGAGTTTATGATTATTTACAATAGGTACCAGGGGCCCACACACACTGACATTGAAGAGTTTTTATTACTTTAATCTATTAAATATTTAGGCGCCTGACCCACTGCCGCCAGCGTGGAAACAACAAGCTATAAACTATTTTCACCTTCAAGAAATAAACAATAGTAGGTACATGTAAATATAAGCCCCTTTTATAAGAAGAAATATATAAACTTAACTCAAAATTAATTTCTTCAGTTTAGGCTGTGATAATAACGTCACATATACACAAGTGACTGTATCACCGGTTCGTACGGATTATTCCCAAAGTACTCCAAAAAATATTCCCAAAGTACGCCACGAAAAAAACATCGAAATATGATTTTATAAATTTAATTTCATTCTACTCCATGAGAATATAGAAATGTTCCTAAAGTACTCCACCCTACCTGTTTCTAAATATTTAATAAGCCATATATTCATTCTCAAACTACTCCACGCACTAATAATTAGATATTTGTAATTTGCATCTTATGCAGAAGGTACAGTGAGGTTCAAATATATCTTTAACTATGAGAAATAAATACATAGTGCAGTAAATGGTTCGTAATGAGTCTCTGGCTTTAGAGTTTACAAAAATTCTAAACTAATTGCAAAAATTCTAACTTAATAAATTAAAAATACTGTTTAGAAGCAAAAATATTTTTAACTATGAGTTTTTTTTTTCTTTCAAAAAATTCTTCCATGTAAGTAACACAGCTTTTTATTTTCATTTTATAACTATTTGTTGGCACTATAGGTATATAATCTACGATAATATTTTGTTTCCTATATTTATTTTTTCATGTATATTGACTGTTTGTTTTTGCCAAAATTTTTAAAGTTACAATAAATTACAGTGACTGTTTTGTAATAATTATTATAATCATTAAAAAAAATCAACCAAAATAATCAGTCTCCAGATTTAGAACTATCTAAAACTTAAAAACTAATATTGAAAAATTCTGCCAAAAATTAAATGTGCCTCTAGATTTAGAGCTAACTAAAACTTAAAAACTAATAAATAAATAAATAATTGTAAATATTGTATATTATAGAAAAAAGTAAAAAAAATATGTAAATCTATTTAAAATAAACACAATATAACTAAACAAAAAAAAACTAATAATAATAGAAAAATAAATGTTTAATTTAAACATTAAAAAAAAACAATGCAAACAAACAAAAATTATTTAAAAACTTACCAGTTATTAAAAATCTTGGCGTATAATGCTGTCTCTTTGGCACTCGTTTCTTTAAAATAACAATGCAATAAAAAAATAACAAGATTTAGTCCATTAACCACAGACGTAAACGTCTAATACAACATAAATTTTATTTACGTTATTATTTTGTAATAAGTTTGCAAGTGTTTATAAATACTGTAACTGACTGTACCCGATGGGGTACAACCAATCAAAATATGTTTCATTATACATGAGATGTCATGGCGTATAATGAAACATATTTTGATTTAATAATATTCCGCTAGTTTCAAAAGGAGTAGTTTGGGAATTGATGATGAATATCACTGGAGTACTTTGAGAATAATCCCAGCTACCCTTGGAACATAAATATATAATTTTTAATAATAATTCTTTGGAGCAGTTTGAGAATTAATGTATGGGATTCTTATCTTTTGAGAACAAAAGAATGGAGTACTTTGGGAATTAGCCGTTTCCGCCCCGCGGTTTCACCCGCATTCCTGAGGGATCTTATGTTTTCCCGGGATAAAAAGTATTCTATGTGTTAATCCAGGTTATAAACTATCTGTGTTTTAAATTTCATCTAAATCCGTTTTGTAGTTTTTGCGTGAAAGAGTAACAAACATACATACGTACTCAAAAACTATTAGTAGGATAAAAAAAATCACCTTTAGTGTCAACAGTTCAGTCGTGATCAAACGTATCTCAAATGAACAGACATAGAATCATTTTAGAAAAGAGTTCTTTTCATATTTTCAACAAAAGTTTCCATCTCTTTATTCTATTTTTACTAAACGGAATGGAATAAGGTAATGACCAACTTTTATAACTATTTGAAAACACATAACCCATGAGGTAGTTTAAAGCAGGCCATGTAAAATTCAGGTTTTCAATAATATCCGTATTTTTTACGTCATCTGATAATAATACTTTTTAAACTCTCGCGAACACAATTCATGTTTATAGTAATGTAAAGGGTCTATTCGCGCATAGAATATTATCAAAATATAATTTTGACTAACCTCGACGTTTCGATCAAGTTGCATTGATCGTGGTCACGAGTGTGGTAGTTCATACATCAGACAGACAAAGAGAACTATCGCTGAAAGAGTGAAAGAACATATCGTAGCTGTAAAGAACTGTCAGGGGAACGCGGGTGAAAAATAACAATGCATAATTTCCCGGCCATGTCTGCATCTTTCATTATGATCACTCTTTTCTAGCCACGACATAATCAATCAACGTAATTAACCTAACTGAGGTATATTACTACGTATAGAGAATCTATTCTAAGTAAAGGTCATGCTCCATTTTGTTATTATTCGCTGCAGCGCTGAAACAATAATTATTCGTCCAACCAAACAGTTTAAACACGTAACACTAGAACGCTTTTAAGGTGTAGTTTTTTCGTGACCAAAAAGTCGTAAGAGCCGTGATTTTCATGGCACTTACGCGCTTCGTGTTTAAGCAACTAAGTGAAGTGCGGCCAGATGGCTGCACTTGAACGGAACATAGTAATTATGTGTGGCGTCTTCTCTATACGTAGTAATATACCTCAGTGCCTAACACCTACGTATTTGTTACATAGCCATTAACCAGCCTCCGACCGGCAAATAGGCTTTAAGAGCTTGTTTACACGATACTAGTGAATCAGAGGACGACATTGACGGATTGTGTTTACGGACAAAGCAAGAGCCCTCACCGTATAAACATCAGGTTATTTATTTGAAAACTTTCATGTATACTTTTGATACAGGAATCGATAGCGATATAAAGCGAATAAGAAGTGACTTTCCGAAAGTTGGTAGTTCTTTATTTTGTGTTTTTTTTGTTTGTGAATTAAGTGGGGTGTGACGGTTTATTAATTTTGTAGAAACTCCTTAAGGCGACGATGTCCGAGAGAGGATGATTCTAGATTAAGTTTTTCTCTACATTATGCTTACCTAGTTTAAAAAAATATATTATTTGCTGTCTTGTTCTTTTGAGTGAAAAAGGTAATTAAAGATCATCGAAGAGATAGCGATGGTGTATGACTGATTCTCCAAATTATACATATATACTACAGTAAACGCTTACCACTAGGTACTCATGCAGAATTTGTTGTATAAAAAAATTTGTCCAAACCTAAAAAAGGTTAATAAATAATGTTTTTTAAATGAAGATGTAGATTATATTCATTCAATGTATACTTTAAAATGAATGCCTAACCGCTTAACCCGGGCACTGTCAGAATTTGTTAACAATATAAATGTTTGCCTTTCCAAGAATTTTCAAATACGAAATATCCAAAAGTGAAATAGAAAATTAATGACGCCCGCTTCTGTATAAAACCATTAATATTAGTGTTATAAGTAAATGAAAACATTGCCATAGTAAAGACGAAAACAGTAAGTATTTTAAAACGATGCAATAATAAAAATTTATAAAAATTACATAAATTATACGATTTAACTATCTTTTTTATTTAGCGAGCAATACAATAGCGCGTCTGTTCCGTTTTGATCCTATTAAAACTGTAACTAACTATTTCTTTACGTTATAATTTAAAATACCGACAGAAAGGAACCAGCTCCTAAATTATGGTTTTAGTACGGAACGTTAGTTCAAAATTTGGCCACTACGGCTACTTTTCTGAACAGACACATGTCAAAATAAATGTTTTTCCTTCTTTCTGTAAGTTTTCTCAAAATATTAAAAAACACAATGTAAATTAGAAATTGAACGACTGGTACACATCTGCGCTACACGCGGTCCGTCGCGACTAATGGCAAGCTTGGTAATGTCCACACCATCGGTCAACGTCACATCTTCCCGGCTTTTTGTTCCACTTATGAAACTCCTATATTTATACATTCACTCTATTGCTAATACTGTTGATATTATTTACTTTGGCCAATGTTTAAATGGGAATGGAAAATTCGTTACAGAATATTGCGGAAAAAATTAAACATCATAAAGTAAAACAGAATTTAATACTACCTACCTACTTTTTATTTAAAATATGCTCTATATATAATATATAATCTATGAAGATAAAATATGCCAGTATATTCTAATCTCCGTCTCTGTTTATTGAAAAGCTAAAGAAAAAGGCATCAAGCCGTGAGTAAATTTTTTTTTATTCTAATAAGGCAGCAACCAAGCATACGGCCCACCTGATGGTAAGTGGTTACCATAGCCTATGGACGTATGCAAGACCAGGAGTATCACTCGCGCGTTATAGACCCTGCAAAAATCTCTTCACACCCTTCTTGAAGAACCCCATGCTGTAGTCTCTTGGAAAAGCCACGGAGGAATTTTAAGGAGCAGGAGGCATTCATCTCCAGCATTTAAGTAGCAGCTTTGTATATGGAAAATAAAGTGTATGTGGTTTATATTTACTTCTGGTTAATTATCCTCAATTATAATACTCAAATTCAACCAATCCACGAATAGAAAAAAAAAATAAAAAAAATATTTTTTTGTGTCACTCTGAGACGTGTTTATGTTTCAGTTCTGTAAACTAAAATCACTGTCAGACTTCATGGAAACGTGGAAATTAGTCAAAATAAATCATTCAGTCAGTGATTTAACTAAAGACATAATAAATGGTGGCGATTCTGTTGTTTACGAACTAAAACATGGACAAACGCAAGCCCATTTCATATATAAAAAAAATAAAAATTGTCTCACTATATCTCTTGCTACCATTAAACATAAGATAAAAATCTAAAAAATTTAATGAAGTCCTGTAACTTTTGTCCGATTGCTTGTTTCAACGTGAATTATATCACTATAATGTTTAGTTGTCATGATTAATTCATCATGCTCGCCGGAGCCGGACAGCTCATTCCACAATATAAGCGTCTGTGGTAGAGTAATGGGGCTTCCTTTGGATTCTTCTTCGTGTCTTCGGGTAAATATGATTTTCTCAAGCTATAGTTAGGTAATGCTCATGTCTTTTTTTGATTCCATCCAGTTTCTTCTGTTTAATAACATGTCCAGGCTCCATCTCCGCTTAGAAGATCCTCCAGACACATGAGTATTTCAACGTATGACAAGTGCAGTGACATTCCTTAGATATGCCTGTTGCCCTCTTGGCATTGTAACAGGTTGGCAACACATTGGCAATACCTCTGGTATTGAAAATGGCACGATAGGTGACAGTAACCACTTACCATCAGGTGTTCCGCCTGTCTGCTTTTTAAACTCCTGACAAAAAAAATATATGTGAAAGTAGCCTGCTCAATGTTTTTTTTTTTACCAATATACTTATGTAACATGCAGATTTTGTTGGAAATTTAATTTTCTCTAGGATTCCCCTTCGCTTTTTCCCCGTCTTAAAATTAACATAAAGATATCGTTTAATAAAAAACATAAATATCATCTTCTAGTTTATTACACCTTAAGTGTTATTAGATACAGAAATGAGGTCTTAATTATGATGATCGGAATTAAGCAATTAATGTTGTTATCCAATCAATAAAAGGACTAATCGGTATAGCGAGATAGTACATATAAGGGCTGTGTGATATATCGCAATCTCCAGGATAACCTGCAGACGTTACCCCAACTAGTCCCGAATGGTGTACCACAGGTCCACCCGAATCACCCTTACATGGTTTACCAAAACTTGCACATATGGGAACTGTGCACAGACCATTGAATTTCGGGCAACGTGCTACAACTACCTTTAAAGCTTTGAGCGTCATATTTAAATTCGGAGCACTAAATACACTATCTGTATCGTTACGGCCATAACCGACAGTTAGTGCTTCAAAACCCAACAGCGTAGTATAGTCTAGGGCACTGAGTCTCATGTACTGTTTTAATATCATTGGTTCAGAATGGACAAGGCTTATGTCATTGGGATATATATGATTAAACTCAATATCCCGATTGGCCGGATATTTAATACTCCATATAATTTCGCTTACTTTACTCAGGTCTTGATTGGTAATGACACCTTTGATTTTTTTATTTGGATAGTATTTTTTTATTTTTTCTAAAGATTTGGTGCAATGAGCAGCGGTCAGACACCACGTTGCTGATAATAAGGTGCCTGAACAAAAAAAATAATAGTTTGTCTTTATTTCACCATTTTTGTTTTTTGTTTTTATTTGCCTTCGCATGGCTACTACGTAGGGCAACTCATTTTCGTTTACATCTCTTCCTCCGTAT
Source organism: Tethea ocularis (assembly GCA_963555595.1). Lineage (NCBI taxonomy): Eukaryota > Metazoa > Arthropoda > Insecta > Lepidoptera > Drepanidae > Tethea > Tethea ocularis. Next base: position 1,803,354 of record OY741968.1, read on the forward strand.
ATTCGTAATCCTGCAAATACACTGTGTGAATTTGTCAAAAATAAAATGAATATTAAAATGAACAGCATGCTTGTTTCTAAATCTCTCGTGTTTTAGAATCACATGACATCAAACGTAACATTTTAATTTCCAGTTTTTATTAGGTGGTGGATAATAATGTTATTGCTATTGACTGTGACCATTTTACAAGTTTCTAATTCAACTGATAAAATTGTAATAAAATTGTATTTTACTACTATTTTATATGAGAAATAATATGAACAAATATAAATCCAAGTTCACGCTAGCACGCTATCCAAGTGTAATGCAGTTTTGATATCTCTGTAATTCCCAGCATACGATGCAACCAGAGGTGACTAACGGGGTCTTCTCGAGTTGTGAACAATTGGTGCACAAGCAATGAGTGCCCAGAAGCAACCTCAAGGAGGAAGATGGGTCATAAGTGGTCTTGGTATCATACTAACTTCAGAACGAGCTATTTAACTGCCACGTGTGGAGGGTTTGAAAGAATATTGTGTTCTGCACGTGAGTTGGAATGCGTTCTCGAGCCGAATGCGTCTACAGCGCAGATGGCGACCCCTTTGAGATTTTAGCTACTACAAGTCCGGTATAGCTTAGGAGTTAGTTGGTAGAGGTCGAGTATTCAATATAGTTTACTCCACGATTAAAAAATATAGTTAATTATATTACTATTATTTTCAACTAAACATAGCCTTGAAAATATGTACGTAAGGTAAAATTCACCAAGATGTCGTTAAATAAAACAAATCATTTTTCAGTTTATTTTTATGTAATACATGACATAACATCTAATATTTAAAGTAGATTTACTTATCAAATTCAGAAATGCGTTATCTTCTAAATACAATAAGAACAAAATTATAAAAGAAATCTCGTAATCCAATCAATAAAAGGACTGATTGGCACAGCACGATTGAACATATGGGGACTGTGTGACAAATCGCAGACTCCAGGTGAACCACCAGATGTTAGTCCCGAATGGTGAACCACTGGGCCACCCGAATCACCCCTACATACTGTGCCGAAACTTGTACATGTAGGAACTGTGCACAGACTACGCATGTTAATAGTATCGAATTTCGGGCAACGTGCTACAACTACCTTTAAAGCTTTGAGCGTCTTAATTAAGTTCGGAGCAGCAAATGCTTTCATACTGTTTAAGTCGTTACGGCCATAACCGAGAGTTACTGCTTCAAAACCCAACAGCGTAGTATAGTCAAGGGAACTAAGTCTCATGTACTGTTTTAATATCATTGATTCAGAACGGACGAGGCCTATATCATCATTGGGATGTATATGACTAAAGTCAATCCTCCGATAGGCCGGATATTTAATACTCCATATAATTTCGCTTACTTTATTCAGGTCTTGGTTGGTAATGACGCCTTTGATTACATTATTTGGATGTCTTTGGATTTTAACTTGTTTTTCTAAAGCTTTGACGCAATGAGCAGCGGTCAGACACCACGTGGCTGATAATAAGCTGCCTGAACCAACATAATAATAGGTTGTCTTTATTTCACCATTTTTGTTTTTTGTTTTCAATTGAGTTCGCATGGTTACTACGTATGGAAACACAGTTTCGTTTACATCTCTTCCTCCGTATATCCGTAATCCTGCAAATACACTTTGTGATTTTGTTAAGAACAAAAGCAGTAGTAATATGAACTGCATAATATCTTCTTACTGAATCCAATGTTATTCTATTACTTTTTAACAAAACTTCAACTTTTATAGGTAGTTTAAGAGTTATTTCTTTTTAATTAAAAATTATTTTGATTTACGTTGGGACTGTTTTACGAGTTTTTTGGCAATACATTGAAGTCTTATTACACTGTATTTGTTATACTAGTTACTATGGTTGCAAACGTTGATAGGTATATATCTAAGCTAGAAATAATCTAGCAAAAAAAATCACTGTGTATTAACCGGTGAATAATTGTGCGTTTATCTACCAACTTTACCACTTGTACATGTGACGTTCTTATCACAGCCTAAACTGAAGAAATTAATTTTGAGTTGAGTTTATATATTTCTTCTTATAAAAGGGGCTTATATTTACATGTACCTACTATTGTTTATTTCTTGAAGGTGAAAATAGTTTATAGCTTGTTGTTTCCACGCTGGCGGCAGTGGGTCAGGCGCCTAAATATTTAATAGATTAAAGTAATAAAAACTCTTCAATGACAGTGTGTGTGGGCCCCTGGTACTTATTGTAAATAATCATAAACTCAAACTCAAAATTCAGTTTAGGCCCTGTTAAGGCACTTATAGGCGGCTGTAACCATCTAATACACCGTCTGCTACTTATCAACCAGTTGACTTTTGATAAAAGGACTGTTTGATTTGAAGTCTAACTAAAGTAAGCTATGTTGTAAAAGATAATATTTATATCATCGTAAAATTAAGGTTTAGATAAAAATAGGTAACAGGTGTTTATATTTTTTTTTTTGTGCGAATACTTTCAAATTTATGCAAAATAAAAAAAATAACCCCAACCTATTTTTTTCAATAGAATTTGTATATTTCCTAGTATCATTATTGAAATAAAATTTCCTAGGAGAAATACACAGGTATTGTGTACAATTCCTATGTTTCATACATTTCCGGTGACTTATATATTATATAAAAAATAGTTTAATTTTTATTTACTTTTAACTCAATTATTTTGTTTTTTTTTGTATGTTAATATACCTAAATAAATAAAGTTTAACTAGTACCTAACTAATTAAAATATTAGTTATTTTCTTCCGATCTTTCATAAAAGTTATACCAATTTCACCCCAATGCCCATCTTTGAAAGATAAATAGTGGTTTGACACAATAACAACGTTGCAAAGGTCCGCCTCGAAATTGTGTCAACAAGATTGATTAGCCGTCCATTTTAATTAATTAAAAAACAAGCTTCACGTAATATTTTAGGAGCTTGCTGGAATTTTACGCTACATTGAAAATTTATCCCTCGCATAACGACTATTCGCTACATGATTATTTTAAAGTAAAAAAATAATGCAGTATTTTATTTTACTAAACGTTTTTGTTTGAGCTTAAAAGTTACCTATATTTGAAAATCGAATCGAATTTTAAATGAGCATTAAAAAAAACTATCGTGTATAAGTATGATTATTTCCTTGTCCCTGTCCATCCCTATGCTTGCCTTTCAAAGTTACCTACATACTTATGGGTAAAAATATCTGAAGTTAAATAAATAAATAAAGATGAGATCCGCAGGCGAACCAAAGTAATCGACATAGCCCGAAGAATTGCCAAACTTAAGTGGCAGTGGGCGGGGCACATCGCTCGAAGAACCGACGGCCGCTGGGGCAGAAGGGTTCTCGAGTGGCGACCACGAACCGGAAGACGCAGCGTGGGCAGCGTGGCCTACAAGGTGGACCGATGATCTTGTGAAGGTCGTGGGAAACCGCTGGATGCGGGTAGCGCAAGACCGGCCATTGTGGAGATCCTTGGGGGAGGCCTTTGTCCAGCAGTGGACGTCTTTCGGCTGACATGATGAAATAAATAAATTAGAGCTAAGAAAAAATAAATATTTTAAACATTTAGAGTAACTTTTCTCTAGTTAGCTGTGGTAAAGAAATTACATATATCGTGATATTCAATATGCAAAGAAAATATACCTACGAGACAAAGGGCAGAATAATAAAAATCTCCTTCTACACGATCATGGAATTTTTATTTGTTATTATTTTATTTTTATTGAATCTAATTTTTTGGCCGACTGTATCTGTAGAATGCTTTCCCCGCGTGAAGATGTTTCATCAAAATGAGACAACTGTTACAATAAATATTTACAATTTATGTTTATTGTAATTTGACCTTTGTATTAAGCGAAAGCATAATTATTTCAAATGCCTTTTCCTCGGAAGGGTCTATGTTCACTTAGCGTGAAATTGTTACATTTTAACACTCTATAAAGACTAAGGTGTATTCAAAGAGCCTTGTGCACATTTTGTCCCGTTACATTTACTTTCATTGTACGAGTTTGCAAGATCTTTTGAGAAAATCTTGGTGCAATTATGGCGAGGTTAAGCCGTTCAAAAAACACCGATAATTTTATACTTAATTACAGTGTATTTTATATAAAAGTGGCTTTGAAATAATGAATCTGTGGGACTGGGATTTCTAAACGGTAAGCCGATGGGAATCGGCTTGTATGGACCCTTCGCCACTGCTACCCACGGAATAGTTTTTATGCAGATATTTGTTTGATTCTCTAGTTTACAAAGTAAATTAATCTGATCATGACTAGGCATTCGCTAAGAAAGAAATTTTGAAAATTCAACCCGTAAGGGGGTAAAATAGGAGATCGCGGGTGAAACCGCGGGGCGGAAAGCTAGTAGGTATTATAAAGAGGTAAATTATGTAAATTTGCCTCTATGTTTGGTTGTAGGTAGGATACTGGTCCGATTCTGATTTTGTTTCACTAATAAGAAGTTACATTATTCCTATATAATAAAGTGTGTTTAAATATCCATAAGTTTGAAAATAATTTTAATACAACGAAAGCATCTCCAACATAATTTGCAGTCCTATTTTGTAGCGGGTAGGTTGATTCATAATTGAGTTTCTTTTAAACTGTAAATGAGGGAAAATGTTTTAATTTATAAAAACGTAATTTAAATTAATTAAATTCTCATAATGTTCTATTTTTTTTGCTCCCGCTTTGCGGTAATCTTTTTAACTGTTAATATAAAAATGTGAAAGTTTAGATGTTTGGCTGTTTGTGACCTTCAACGATTGAACAGATTTGGATGGCATAAGAACCCTCGGGAATGCGGGCCAGAAACTACTTGTATGTAGATTGTAACAAAGGATTCAAACCTCCTTTCAAAAATTAGCCCTCCCAAAATCGCACCCACGGATTAAAATTGACCTAGATTTCAAAATAACTGGAACATTCAATATTATTGCAGATTATGAGAAGGCATGTAAAAAACTAGACTGAAACTGCAATTGAGCAAAAATCTCTATCATCAGCATATCCGTTTCAACTCTTCAAATTGCTCCGCTCGTTTCAACTATTGTGGACTCTCTCATTGTTAAGCTAGCTAAACTAGCTTCCGCCCCGCGGTTTCGGCCTTGTTCCCGAGGGATATTGTGTTTTTCTGGGATAAAAAGTATCCTATATGTTATTCCAGGGTATAATCTATCTATATGCCAAGTTTAATCCAAATCCGTTCAGTAGTTTTTACGTGAAAGAGTAACAAACATCCATACATCCTCACAAACTTTCACATTTATAATATTAGAAGGTTTTTAAGTAGCTATTGGTACCGATTCTGTTGTTTACGAACTTAACTAATATTAGTCAAGTCACCTCTCTTTCATGTTAACCTTATTGAACATGTTAATGCTATCAGTTTAGTCCATTCCGTCGTAATATACGGGTAAATAGTCGTGACCAATAAAGATTCACATTGAAATAAGTGATCGGACTAATCTGACAGGACTAAAATCTTGCATCTCTTTCTTATATGTCTTATTTGAAAGAGATAGTGAGATGTATTAATTATGGTTTAACTATTTAAATTCACACATTGGTTTCTCAAAAACGGCAAAGAAACCAATGACAGTTCAAAATATTTTGAATCATAGATAAATCTGTAGCCGTAACCCTGAATCACTAATTACAAAATTACGTGCTTGAAATTTAACGTAGTAATAAAATTTAAACGTACTGAATATTCATTATATAAGTTACTAACTATTTTATAAGCTTCGTATGTTCAAAACTTAATTATCGTGACTAAATTATGATGGCAACTAAATTTTATTACCTTCTTAGCTGTTGCCCGCGACTTCAACCACGTGAAATTTTGTGGTATCTTGTTACCTATACAATTTTCTTATGACTTATGTCAGAAAGTGATATATTGAGACAATACTCTTCTATACTAATAATAAAGCTGAAGAGTTTGTTTGTACGCGCTAATCTCTGGAGCTACTTGTCCGATTCGAAAAATTCTTTCACTAATAGGAAGCTACATTATCCCTGAAAGATATAGGCTACTTTTTATCCCGGGAACGCGAGTGAAGCCGTAGGTAACAGTTAGTTAGTAAATAAGAATTAGCACCAACCAGCTTAGATAAGAAGATTTTATGTTTCTCCGATTATTTTTAAATTCCATTGATGTGCGAGATTTAATTTTGAAAATCCAAGCGAATTAAAACAGACAAAAACAATACAATACAATAGGTATTATAATGTAATTTATCCATAATTTGTCTAAGATTTCTGTCCTTGACCAAAATATAGTCATGTACCTATTCAAAACATCCAGCGAGAATCCAGTTTTTTTACGACCAGTAGGTATAGGTATAGTCAAGTGCAAAAAAGGTAAAATGGTGTCTATTTTTATTTTAACCTGTACCATGAACGAAACTTGTTTATTAAAATGCTATATAAAATTATATCAGAGCGCAATTATTTTAATTAAACTATATAGGTAGGTAGTGTAGGTTAGAGATGTGCCGAGTCAGACTGACTCGGCAGATACTCAGTAGGTACTCACGTACTCGAGTATATAAAATACTGTATTCGGATCCACAATATACATAATTATAAAGTTAAAATTTCAATTGATAATTGTTATAGTTGATAGTTGTTAGCTTTAATATGCCATGCCATACGTAATACCAAAGGATGATTATATTATGTTTTAATTACTGATTATACAATAATCTGCTGTGATTATTTACATTGTAAAAGCGTTCGCACATTTGTGATGAAATATTAGAATTTGTGGTCAAAAGCAAACTAAAAAGTTCGATTCAAAAAGTACTCGAGTCCACTGAAGTATTCGAATACTCGTGCCAGTACTCGAATACCCATCCGAGTCTTCAGACTCGAATCCTTTTTTTAACGAATACCAAAATATTCGAATACAAAAAATAGCCGACTCGGCACATTACTAGTGTAGGTAGTTACCTACATTCATTGATTTATCTTTTCGTCATGGTTTGATTGTCACAACATTTTTGCCTCTACCTAGTATTAAAAATTCTTTCATCCCGAAGGTTAAATGCTACTTTTATTCCCGGGAACGCGAGTGAATCCTACAAAATTTCGGATGCCTCAATATTACTTTTACCATGCTATGACAATTTGAAGTTTCGCATAAATCTCCGGTAAAGTATTTACTCGCTTGTAGTGATGGGGAGAGAGCTATTTTATTTACTACTTGAGTAATAAAGTTACTCAAGTAGTAAAATAGCTGATATTTGGTGAAGTTTTTGTTTATTTATATAGAAATATTTTAGGGTTGTTTTCCACTCTGAAATGTCTTATATTTTACGTCCTGCAAAAGGTACTTTAATGACCTTTTGACCTACTTTACACTAATAAATTCAACCGAACAATTATCGTTTGTGATGATGTGCCCTAAGGTGGTAAGCAACCCTAGCTACCTCCACAAGTCTCCACAATTCAATTCGCATCATAATACTACTTGTAAAATAATAATACTTCTCTTCTACTTTTTTAACGTTGCCATACTTTGCAAAGGTTTTTTATGAAAAAACTAGTTTCATTTATCCATGTAACACGTGTGAGAGGTCCAAATATGTGGCCTGAATGTCAGAACTATGAGGTTTAATTAAATTTCCCCTAACTGTCAAACTAGTTTCAGATTTCCAGCCTCACGTCACTTTCGATATCCTGACAGTGTTTGTAAGTGACCTAATTGTTGGGGTATGTTGCCTTATACCACACTTCATGATATTGCAATTAATAATCAACTTTAGTGACAATAGGTTTGATGTTATTATGCATTGTTTGATCTATTTATTTTACTAGCCGTTCCCGGTTTTAACCTTTGATCAAAATTATGTGAAATAACTTAACTTATTATCCCGGGAACGCGTGTCATTAGGTATATAACCGCGTCTAAGCGTTGTGTTTTGGAAAATCATCTCTTAGAAGGTGTAGTTTCATACCCATGATGTATATAGGTACGTAAAGTATAGAGACAATTATGTTAGTACACTTTTTTACAATCTAAAAACTACTCATCATGCTACCCACATACTTAGGCATTCAATTATTAGAGGAAGTCTTGATAGTTCTTACAAAAATGTATTATTATATTTAAAAAAATGCAATACATACTTAATCAGCAATTCTAGCCTAAATGTACCTATACAATTCCTGAAATGATTTTCGGCGAACAAGCATAATTAAAAGAATAAAAGGTACAAACGTGAAAACATAATCTAAGTCGGAGGTACTTGTATTTAATTAAAACTTTTGTTTGGAAGAGTTAATTGCGGTCAAGACTCCGCTTGTTACAACTTTGTATAAAGTTACAAAGGTATTATAAGAATGGTTTTATTTTTTGTTTATTTGTAGTTTACACACACAAGACCGTACCCATCTATAAATTTTCTATGACCTATACCTATAAAAAAATAGTTTAAATAGTCTAAATCATAAATAGTTAAGTCGATAATTCTCGTAGTCAGTGGTAAGGACCTCGAAGGGATCCTTTTGTTTCGCATAATTTTAGAATACTAATTTACTTTGGCATAATGAGTTAGGCATAACTTTTAATGGCATAATATTAATTTTATATAAACAGTATCTGTCATAATGGGCATAATGATATTTTGGGCTATGTTATTTGGAACTACTATGGAGTCGCATAAAAGTTATAAGGAAATTTAGGTAATATATTCTAGATACTGTTATGTGACAGTAGGTCAAGTTGCGGCGGGGTGGCTGTTGGGCTACCCATAAGCCGCGAACATGTTTAGGTAGTATGTGTTTATAATATTATGCTTGCTTATTGTTATGATAATTTCAGTTATGGTAAACACAATTATGCCTAACATTTATGCGTGATTGTTAAAATTATGCCACACTAACATATGAAATTATAATACTTTTTAAACTCTCGCGAACACAATTCATGTTTATAGTAATGTAACGGGTCTATTCGCGCATTCATGTAAAAGGTCCGGACGGCGAAGGATGTAATACCATTCCAAACACCTGGAGTATATAAGATCGACTGCAGCTGTGGTAGTTCATACATCGGACAGACAAAGAGAACTATCGCTGAAAGAGTGAAAGAACATATCGCAGCTGTAAAGAACTGTCAGGTCAATAAATCAGCGATTGCCGATCACTTATTAGAGTCTGGACCAAACCTCTGGATTGAGCTGCATGACCCAAAAATCCTTTCCATCGATCGTTATTTCTATCCTAGAATTATTCGAGAAGCGATTGAGATTAAAAAATATCCTAATTTCAACCGGGAAGATGGTTTTAAGTTATCTGCTGCGTGGAATCCAGTGATAAGTAAGTGTTCGCGCCGCCGTGACTTGCGTTCGAGTAGGTGTGTTGATACAATTAGTACGGTATGCCGTGATCGTGACAGTTATATTTTACAAGACCAATTGCGGGTAGTTGGAGACAACTCTCGCCAAGCAAGATGTTGACCAGCTGTTCCAGTCCACTCGTGACCACGATCAATGCAACTTGATTGAAACGTCGAGGTTAGTCAAAATTATATTTTGATAATATTCTATGCGCGAATAGACCCGTTACATTACTATAAACATATGAAATTATATTTTATAATTATATAACATAAAAAAAGAACTCTCAAAGATATCGATAATTTTAACTGCGACGTTTAACAACCAACATGCATAATAATAAGTATTTTAATATATATATTATTATGTATAAATCATATATATATATATTATGCGGATTTTTTTTTGTGTTAATCGATGCAACTTAAATATAATGTAATTTTTAAATATAATAAAAAGAATATACGATGTAATGTACACACGGCCACAGATCAAGCTACACATTTTTGTTGCAAAATAGCTCCTATTACAACCGCATAATGTGCCGCAGTGTGTAGTTTGATCTGTGGCCGTGTGTACTCGGTATTTTAGCGTGTTCTAACGTCTTTCATAAGTGATCCGTGAATGTCATAATTTTATTGTTGCTTAACAAAGAACCTGTACCTAGATATCTTAAATTTAATCAGTCAAACAATTAAATATACACAAAACAAATAAATTAAAACCTAATTAATTGTTGTATAAGTTATATAAAGAACTAACACATGTTAACTATGTGTCATTTCTGAAGATATCATGTTACTGTTAAATACTTTACTTGCGTCGTTTTTGACGTTTGGTTTTGCTAAAGCATTGGGTGAGTTAGTTTTCTTTATGCCTTCCTATAAATCTTTAGCATCGTTATTATTGAATGCCAGCCCATGCCTGCAATCAATTTTAAGGCGATGATAGCTCAGTGGTAGTGACGTCGGATGCCGCGACGAAGGTCGTGGGTTCGAAACCATAGCACGGTGGTAGGTTACTTTGTAGTACCCGCCTGGCTGGCTACCACCCTCAAGTTGAAAATTTGTCGCCAAGCACCTACCGGTGTGGTCCGGCAATGCACTTGAGAGCCAGTTTGCCTTCTCGGCATTGTAACAGGTCAGCAACACATTGGCAATATCTCTGGTATTGCAAATGGCGATAGACGACGATAACCACTTACCATCAGGTGGGCCGTATGCTTGCTTGCTATCTTAGTAGTATAAAAAATCTGCACATATTGACTATAGATTTGATATTTCCAATAACCAAAGTAAAATGTTCAACCAACTCTATGGACAATATGTTTTAGTTTTTTTTACTGCATCTTTTTTATATCGTTATTGTATCAGCAATTTTTTAATCCTAGAAGATACTTACTGTAGAAACAAAATATAATCAAATAAATAATAACTTTCTTTCGCGCCAAGAGTATCTCGACTGTAGAAATACCATACATCTTATGAGTTCCTGCGCGTCAGTATGGTGACCAGAGCTCATACGAGAGCTTTTAAGGGTCGGTACTCGTAGGTAAGCGGTAAGGCAGTAACCGTTTACCATCAGGCCGTGGGCTTGTTTAACAACTTTGTTGTATATGTCACCGGAAATGTATGAAACATAGGAATTGTACATGTGTATCTGTGTATTTCCCCTAGGAAATTATAATTCAATAATGATACTAGGCAATATATAAAAACTTGAAAAAAATAGGTTACGGTATTTTTTTTTATTTTGCCTAAATTAGAAAGTATTCGCAAAAAAGTACCTTTCTCTTACAACCCCCCAAATAACGCAATCCTTACAAATATACCGAATGTAATACTCCGATAGATATTTAGGAAATGTATGGATTTCCTAAATGTATACAATGACGGATTAGATACTTTTCCGTTAACATATATAAAAAATAGACTTATTTTTATTCCAGAAGATCATACAAAATGTATTATAGGAGATGCAAAATGTGAAAAAATTATGTACAATGCTGCACTGGAAAAATATGCAAGTGGTATACCTGAACTGGAAGTGCCTTCAACTGATCCTATTGAATTAAAGGATTTATCAGTATCTATCCTAGGAGTTCTTAACCTGACACTGATCAATGGAGTTGGTAGAGGTATCCAAAAGTGTAAATTTGTAGACTATTCGTAAGTTTCTAAATATTTTAATTATAGATTTAAATAGTTTAAAATAAAAAATCGAAAAGATGAGCCTCAGATAATAAATATATATTATATAACCACTGAATTTGCTCTTTATTCTTCGTAATAAATCCTACTAATTTCATAAATGTTAAAGTTTGTGATTATGGGTGTATGAATAAATATTTGTTACTCTTTCACGTAAAAACTGCTTAATAAATTGCGGGTGAAACCGCCGAGCGGAAGCTAGTAACCAATAATTATCAGTATATCTTTTACTACGACGAGTGATATCTTTTATTTAGCATAATCTATTATTTTAAAGGAGCTCTTTGGCGAAAGTAAAAAAGATAAAAATACACAAAGTATGCAATATCACAGTTGATGGACGATTTAGGATATCATTTTGTGATCCTGCCGTAAAAGAATTACTTGAAATAAAATCACTTGATTCACTTGGAGAAGGAAATGGAACAATTGAACTGAGTAAGTGATTTTCTGTATTTTTTTTTTAATCTACTAAGGTAGCAAGCAAGCATACGACCCACCTGGGAGTAAGTGGTTACCGTCGCCTATCGCCATTTGCAATACCAGAGGTATTGTCAATGTGCTGTCGACCTGTTACAATACCGAGAAGGCAACTGGCTCTCAAGTGCAATTGCCGGAACACACCGGTAGGTGCTTGGCGACAAATTTTCAACTTGAGGATGGTAGCCAGCCAGACGGGTACTACAAAGTACCCTATCACCGTGCTATGGTTTCCTCACGATATTTTCCTACCGAAAGCTCAAACTCATTGTAGGATTCGAACCCACGACCTTCGTCGCGGCATCCGACGTCACTACCACGAGCTATCATCGCCTTAAAATATTAGTAAAAATAATAGCGAATTAAAATTAATAATAATATAAAATATTTATTACTGTTTTATAGATGACTTCAATATATTTTTGGATTTCCCATACACCATAATAAGACATGAAGACGGTGATATTTACCTGCAAAGCTTTTTTAATGATATCACCTACACAAAATATGAATTTAAGGAAATTAAATTAATTGCTAAAGAGTTATTTTTTTATAGCCAGAAAACAAGTATGTATTTTTTGTGACTTTTTCTGTTTTTCTTTTTGCCTTTCTAAGCGTTGTGTGCTTACCACCGTTGGCCAGATAACCACTGATCACGGCGTGATTGTGGTCTACATACACGCAAAATATTTAAGCTGCCGTAAATAGGTACTCAATGAAATTATTTTAAATGTAAATAATAAATCAATTCTATATTTCAGATAATTTTATAGAGAAATTCTTGAACGAGAACAGCAGTTATGTGATGACAGCCGTTACCAGAGATATTATTGACAAAGTTATGCAATTTTACTATAAATTTTGCGAAAAATTCTTCCAAAAATATCCAGCAAAAAATTTTTATAAAGGCGATCTAACACCTTTAGTTATTACCAATTAAATATTGTATGAAATGAAATGAAATATTATTTATTCAAATAGACCTTCACAGGCACTTATGAATAGTCTGACTCTAATGCACGGTTCGGAAGGTAGCTTTTGCTGAGAAGAGCCGGCAATAAACTGAGCAATTACTCTTTTCAAAATAAACTTCATAATTTAGGTACATAAAATATATCCTGCAAAAGCGAGCGCTACACCCAAGCCTTTTTGTCATTTAAATATTCGTTAATATTGTAATAAGCCTTTTTTACTAAAACGGTCTTAATATGTTCCTTAAATTTATGTGAAGGCAAATTTAAAAGTGAAAGAGGTATCATATTATAAAAGCGTGTACACAGACCTAAAAACGAACCATGCACTTTTTGGAGTCTATAAGCAGAATTTACAAGTCTTATATTTTACGTCCTGCAAAAGGTACTTTAATGACCTTTTGACCTACTTTACACTAATAAATTCAACCGAACAATTATCGTTTGTGATGATGTGCCCTAAGGTGGTAAGCAACCCTATCTACCTCCACAAGTCTCCACAATTAAATTCGCATCGTAATACTTGTAAAATAATAATACTTCTCTTCTACTTTTTTAACGTTGCCATACTTTGCAAAGGTTTTTTATGAAAAAACTAGTTTCATTTATCCATGTAACACGTGTGAGAGGCCCAAATATGTGGCTTGACTGTCAGAACTATGAGGTTTAATTAAATTTTCCCCTAACTGTCAAACTAGTTTCAGATTTCCAGCCTCACGTCACTTTCGATAACCTGACAGTGTTTGTAAGTGACCTAATTGTTGGGGTATGTTGACTTATACCACACTTCATGATATTGCAACTAATAATCAACTTTAGTGACAATAGGTTTGATGTTATTATGCATTGTTTGATCTATTTATTTTACTAGCCGTTCCCGGTTTTAACCTTTGATCAAAATTATGTGAAATAACTTAACTTATTATCCCGGGAACGCGTGTCATTAGGTATATAACCGCGTCTAAGCGTTGTGTTTTGGAAAATCATCTCTTAGAAGGTGTAGTTTCATACCCATGATGTATATAGGTACGTAAAGTATAGAGACAATTATGTTAGTACACTTTTTTACAATCTAAAAACTACTCATCATGCTACCCACATACTTAGGCATTCAATTATTATGTAACGCGATTTGGGGTGGGTGGGGGACTTAATTTTCTGACAAGATGGTGGGAGAGGGTCTTGATAGTTCTAACAAAAATGTATTATAATATTTAAAAAAATGCAATACATAATCAGCAATTCTAGCCTAAATGTACAATTCCTGAAATGATTTTCGGCGAACAAGCATAATTAAAAGAATAAAAGGTACAAACGTGAAAACATAATCTAAGTCGGAGGCACTTGTATTTAATTAAAATTTTTGTTTGGAAGAGTTAATTGCGGTCAAGACCCTGCTTGTTACAACTTTGTATAAAGTTACAAAGGTATTATAATGGTTTTATTTTTTGTTTATTTGTAGTTTACACATACAAGACCGTACCCACCTATACATTTTCTATGACCTATACCTATAAAAAATATAGTTTAAATAGTCTAAATCATAAAAAAGTGAAGTCGATAATTCTCGTAGCTCAGTGGTAAGGACCTCGAAGGGATCCTTTTGTTTCGCATAATTTTAGAATACTAATTTACTTTGGCATAATGAGTTAGGCATAACTTTTAATGGCATAATATTAATTTTACATAAACAGTATCTGTCATACTGTTAAGGCATAGCAATATTTTGAGCTATGTTTATTTTGAACTACAATGGAGTCGCATAAAATTTATAGGGAAATTTAGGTAATATATTCTAGATACTGTTATGTGACGTAGGTCAAGTTGCGGCGGGGTGGCTGTTGGGCTACCCATAAGCCGCGAACATGTTTGTTTTGCATAGGTAGTATGTGTTTATAATATTATGCCACTAAATATTATGCTTGCTTATTGTTACGATAATTTCAGTTATGGTAAACACGATTATGCCTAACATTTATGCGTGATTGTTAAAATTATGCCACACTAACATATGAAATTATATTTTATAATTATATAACATAAAAAAAGAACTCTCAAAGATATCGATAATTTTAACTGCGACGTTTAACAACCAACATGCATAATACTAAGTATTTTAATATATATATTATTATGTATAAATCATATATATTTTATGCGGTTTTTTTTTGTGTTAATCGATGCAACTTAAATATAATGTAATTTTTAAATATAATAAAAATAATGTACGATGTAATGTACACACGGCCACAGATCAAGCTACACATTTTTGTTGCAAAATAGCTCCTATTACAACCGCATAAGGTGTCGCAGTGTGTAGCTTGATCTGTGGCCGTGTGTACTCGGTATTTTAGCGTGTTCTAACGTCTTTCATAAGTGATCCGTGAATGTGATAATTTTATTGTTAACAAAGAACCTGTGATGATATCGTAATTTAATCAGTCAAAACAATTAAATATACACAAAACAATTAAATTAAAACCTAATTAATTGTTGTTTATGTTATATAAAGAACTAACACCATGTTGACTGTGTCATTTCTGAAGATCATGTTACTGTTAAATACTTTCCTTGCGTCGTTTTTGACGTTTGGTTTTGCTAAAGCATTAGGTGAGTTAGTTTTCATTACGCCTTCCTATAAATCTTTAGCATCGTTTTATTTACAATGCACAATGCTGCAAAATTATGTACAATGCTGCACTAGAAAAATATGCAAGTGGTATACCTGAACTGGAGGTGCCTTCAACTGATCCTATTGAATTAAAGGATCTATCAGTATCTATCCTAGGAGTTCTTAACCTGACACTGATCAATGGAGTTGGTAGAGGTATCCAAAAGTGTAAATTTGTAGACTATTCGTAAGTTTCTAAATATTTTAATTATAGATTTAAATAGTTTAAAATAAAAAATCGAAAAGATGAGCCTCAGATAATAAATATATATTATATAACCACTGAATTTGCTCTTTATTCTTCGTAATAAATCCTACTAATTTCATAAATGTTAAAGTTTGTGATTATGGGTGTATGAATAAATATTTGTTACTCTTTCACGTAAAAACTGCTTAATAAATTGCGGGTGAAACCGCCGAGCGGAAGCTAGTAACCAATAATTATCAGTATATCTTTTACTACGACGAGTGATATCTTTTATTTAGCATAATCTATTATTTTAAAGGAGCTCTTTGGCGAAAGTAAAAAAGATAAAAATACACAAAGTATGCAATATCACAGTTGATGGACGATTTAGGATATCATTTTGTGATCCTGCCGTAAAAGAATTACTTGAAATAAAATCACTTGATTCACTTGGAGAAGGAAATGGAACAATTGAACTGAGTAAGTGATTTTCTGTATTTTTTTTTTAATCTACTAAGGTAGCAAGCAAGCATACGACCCACCTGGGAGTAAGTGGTTACCGTCGCCTATCGCCATTTGCAATACCAGAGGTATTGTCAATGTGCTGTCGACCTGTTACAATACCGAGAAGGCAACTGGCTCTCAAGTGCAAGTGCCGGAACACACCGGTAGGTGCTTGGCGACAAATTTTCAACTTGAGGATGGTAGCCAGCCAGACGGGTACTACAAAGTACCAAAGTAGTAATAATCACCGTGCTATGGTTTCCTCACGATGTTTTCCTACCGAAAGCTCAAACTCATTGTAGGATTCGAACCCACGACCTTCGTCGCGGCATCCGACGTCACTACCACGAGCTATCATCGCCTTAAAATATTAGTAAAAATAATAGCGAATTAAAATTAATAATAATATAAAATATTTATTACTGTTTTATAGATGACTTCAATATATTTTTGGATTTCCCATACACCATAATAAGACATGAAGACGGTGATATTTACCTGCAAAGCTTTTTTAATGATATCACCTACACAAAATATGAATTTAAGGAAATTAAATTCATTGCTAAAGAGTTATTTTTTTATAGCCAGAAAACAAGTATGTATTTTTTGTGACTTTTTCTGTTTTTCTTTTTGCCTTTCTAAGCGTTGTGTGCTTACCACCGTTGGCCAGATAACCACTGATCACGGCGTGATTGTGGTCTACATACATACGTAAATTATTTAAGCTGCAGTTAAATAGGTACTCAATGAAATTATTTTAAATGTAAATAATAAATCAATTCTATATTTCAGATAATTTTATAGAGAAATTCTTGAACGAGAACAGCAGTTATGTGATGACAGCCGTTACCAGAGATATTATCGACAAAGTAATGCAATTTTACTATAAATTTTGCGAAATTCTTCCATAAATATCCAGCAAAAAACTTTTATAAAGGTGATCTAACACCTTTAGTTATTACCAATTAAATATTGTATGAAATGAAATGAAATGAAATATTATTTATTCAAATAGATCTTCACAGGCACTTATGAATAGTCAGACTCTAATGCACGGTTCGGAAGGTAGCTTTTGCTGAGAAGAGCCGGCAATAAACTCAGCAATTACTCTTTTCAAAATAAACTTCATAATTTAGGTACATAAAATATATCCTGCAAAAGCGAGCGCTACACCCAAGCCTTTTTGTCATTTAAATATTCGTTAATATTGTTATAAGCCTTTTTTACTAAAACGGTCTTAATATGTTCCTTAAATTTATGTGAAGGCAAATTTAAAAGTGAAAGAGGTATCATATTATAAAAGCGTGTACACAGACCTAAAAACGAACCATGCACTTTTTGGAGTTTATAAGCAGAATTTACAAGTTTATGCTTATTTCTAGTATTGATACAATGCACGTCGCTTCTTTTTACAAAAAGACCAACATTTTTATGAACAAATAATATGTTTGCATAAACATACTGTGACGCTATGGAAACACATACCTATATATGTTTTTAATTTCGATGTATCTGTAGACAACATTTATAATATAAACAACAGTAAAAATAATGGAGGCCATGCTTGTTCTAGTTAGCGTAGTAATGCATTTTCATGTGTCCTCCAAAAACTAAATTGGACTTTGACTAAGATATTCATAATAAAAACTGTGTACCTAGTCGTTGCGCATGGTTACCGCTTGAGGCTTCTGCGTCCAGATATATACCTAATCCGTAGGTAGGTACTATTATAGAAATGCGATAGTAACTCTGTCTGTCTGTTAAATTTTCATGTCCAAACCGCTGAATCTATTGCGATGAAATTTGATATGCAGATAGCCTATGATATGGAGAAGAAGATTAGATACTTTATCTCAAGAACGCAGGGAATAGCTAGTATACACGGCCACAGATAAAGCTACAAATTTTTGTTGCAAAATAGCGCCTATTACAACGGCATAAGGTGCCGCAATGTGTAGCGTGATCTGTGGCACACGGCCACAATAAATGAATGAACATGAACCCTACGGTGCACAATAAATGAGTGAACATGAACCCTACGGTGCACAATAAATGAATGAACATGAACCCTACGGTGCACAATAAATGAGTGAACATGAACCCTACGGTGCACAATAAATGAATGAACATGAACCCTACGGTGCACAATAAATGAGTGAACGGCGTACTTGACTTCTTGGATATTCTCGTGTCCCATAAATATAAAAAAAATCCAGAAAATACGAGACTAATTCAATTTAAGTTTATTAGTTATTATAATATACTAGATGTCAGCGCCGGGGCGGGGGGGAAACTTGTACGAAATACAAATAAAACTAAAGTCAAATGAAACAAACATAAAAAGTCTTCTTCAGAATATGCGATAAAAACTGCTTTTATAAGAAACTAATAAATAAATGGACATGACGAAATCATAATGGTTCTGTGACTACTTAATCTTAAGATGGAAGGGCTGTATTTTTTGTAAATGCAGCTTTATTAGATCATTCAGTCAGTCACGTTTTTATATAGGTATTTAGATTAGATGTGATTTTATAGTTATATTTAAAAAAAATCTAAAAAAAATTTTAAACAAAATATTTTAAATATACATATTAATAAGTAGTTTTCCCCTACCGTTCTCGGATTAAAATAGCCTATAACATTCGGGGATAATCTAGCTTCCTAATTATCTAAAGAACTTTTCGAATCCGACTGGTAAATCTAGAGATTAGCGCGTTCAAACAAACTCTTCAGCTTTATTATATAGTACTAGCTGTCCCCCACGGTTCCACCCGCGTTTCCAAATAAAAAGTAGTCTATGCAACCTGATCTAGATAAGGCAACATAATAATTGTCCATGAGAAAACAGTTTTCTCTTAAATATATTCCAACATGCTTAAAAGTTCGTCCTTGTGCTTTATTTATATTGACTTCAGACTAGGTAGGTAATTTCACAGGAAATTGTACCTATTCGTTTAAAACTAACTATATGGTAAATCTGGTGGGTATCATCGGAATGCTAGGTATCAGTACTGTTTGCCCAACTGCTGGCTCAGTCAAAACCAATCGCTACTATGACATTGTTTCTAAGAAATTTTACTTGAAGTCTGGTTCCATTACATAAATTAAACGCATAGCCTAAACCGCTGATCGTAGAGACCTGAAATTTAGAGGGTGTGTTCTTCGTATGAAGTAGGCATCCTATAAGAAAGGATCTTCCGAAATCCTTAGGGGTTGAAAAACTGGGACAAAGTTTGTATGGAACAACGTGATTCCTTGGTCCAATCTACTTAAAATTTTGCATAAACATTCTTTAAGATATAATTTATTATACACCACACTCAAGTAAAATATATACAAATAAATACATAACTACATACAATACATACAAATTAAAACTATATAATCTAAACTAAACTAACATTAACTATGTACATAAAAAAATAAATAAAAACTTCTTACTACCTACTTATAAGTAAAAAAATTGTCCCAAATCGCTGCCTAGCGGTAGCGTGCCAAGAATACTTGCCGCATTGCCACGCTGAATAGCAATGCTAATTCTTTGTGCAAAATACGTACCAGCCTGTCATGAGAGGCCTGAATGAGTCGATAGGAGACCTCTTTGAACAGAAGATGAGCCTCCGGTCCCCAAATGCCAAAAATATGTTGGACCTCTGTAGACCAGCATATTTGCGACGCTTGAGGCACTCTTGTTGTGCAGCCGCAGCGCCGGCAGCTACAGACGTGTCTGTAAGATGGGAAGGCGCAAGGGTGTCGACGCATGTAGCATCCCACACCAACGGCCTTCCCATCTTCCACGGCACCAATGACATTCCATCTGGTCTCTTGCCATAGTCGCGCACCAGGCCATTTGGTTCTAATACTGCCGGTACACCAACGGTGACAAGAGCCCGACGGATTAAGTAATTGAGTACCGCATGACGCGAAAGCCTCCCAGCACTCCTACTGCACGATAGGCCATGGTGACCAAGCTCATCTACATTGTCCCCGCAGGAGCAGTGATGAGGGACATTACATATAGTACCCAATCTGTGCTTCCTCTACCCAAGTGACTCCTTATTTTGATATACAGTTTCAATAATTCAACAGACTTTCATAATGAGGAAGATTTTAAGCAAGATTTAATAATATCTGCTCTAGTTCCCCAAACAGGCAACGTTTATCTGAAATTACCAGAAAACATCAAAGTTATTCCACCCATGGCTATTTGTGCATTTTATATTTCTGAGAGTTCTATCTAAAGCCTCTACATGAGCTCTATGAGTCATGTGCACTCATCCCATATTATTAGGTTTGCATCTTGTAAAACCTTGCCCAATGGTCCATTTTTACGTATAGAGAATACGCTGTCTTTTTCAAGAAATACCGTAAAGGTCTGTTTAGAAGTGAAATGAGCCGTCCTTCTACCTGTCAATAGTGTAGCAGCAATAAATATCTGATGATGCAACAGCAATGGCTATTTTCGTTGACTTCAAAACAATCAGATTAGACAGTTACTTTATTAGTGCCTTTGTGTTTTTTTTTTGTTAAATGTATTTTATTATTCATTTTTTATTTTCTTATGTGTAATCAATGACTCTCAAGGTCACTGACCTAGGATAAGCATATTAGCGTTGTACTTTCCATCATCGTTCCTATAATATTTAAAAATTTATCCCCTAACTCCTAACCGTTATGGAGTTGTACCTTCCATCATTAGCTCAGCAACATGTGATGACTATCAGACGCAAATATCATAAATATCTGAATAGTTTTAGAAAATATATAAAATACACTTCGATCAATTAATTACCTGCCGAAATACATTGTTAGCGCCTATACAATTTGAAGAGTTCCCTCGATTTCTTCAAGATCGCATCATTAGATCCTGACTTGGTGACCATGTGACCACCTGTAAGTATAGTAGTTTCCAAATCGGTTCAGGCATCTTCGAGTAATCGGGGAACATACATAAAAAAAGATTCCGACGAATTGATAACCTCGTCTTGAAGACATTTAAAAATAACAAAAACTGTAACCTAGGCGACCGCTGTCATCCATTGACAACCACGTCGCATCGCTCACCCATGCTATATACATGCTTCCCGCTTAACGTTCTTTTTATCATTGCTCAGCTCCTGAGGGTCGTAGCGTGATGTTCTATAGCCTATAACCTTCCTTAATAAATGGGCTTTCAATTGCAAAAAGGTTTTTCCATATCCCTGGTAGATCCAGAGATTAGCGCGTTCAAACAAACAAACAAACTCTTCAGCTTTATTATTAGTATAGATATAGATAGATATATTAAATATAGATAAAATAATATTATAATAGATTTAAATTTCAAGTGCTCATTATATTACAATATTATGTATGTATCTACAGTTGAATAAGAACTAAATTTATGCCAGAATTATTAAACACAAAGATTTAAATTGGTCTATTTTGCCCCGCGGATTTGTTATATTTTAGGTGCGATGTTTAACTAATTGACTCAGCCGTGACCTTGCGGAAATCCATTATAAGATTAGATGGAAGACAAATATTTAGTAACTAATTCCGCTGGATATATCCTTCTCTGTCAAGTCCAAAACAAGGGAACTCAACAGGACATCGACACGTGTTTCGCTTCTTCACGAAGCATCATCAGGAGGCCAATTCTCACGCTGTAGAGATGATCTCTAATTCGAAATATGTCAAAACAAGATGGCAAATCTCTAATAAAATCAATTTTTCGTATTCTCGGGATGTCACGCAAGAGAAATGTCGAATCCCTTTCGTTCGAGATGCAACGGATGGTCCGGAGCAGTAGAGATTTCGATGTCGAATGACAAATTGAATAAAACGTTACTGACTTCAAATTTTATTTGTCATTGTTATCAAGAACGTAAATATATAAAATATATTTCAATTTTTATAATAAAATTTGTAACTATAGAACTCCGATTAGATTAAATTATCATTATTTTGTGTTAAAATATAATTGTAAATAATTTCCGAAAAAGTACCCTATATTCTCCATAATAATATTATTATTATAGTCTATCTACGTGCAAAATATTTATTTTTTATATTTTTTATTTAGAATTTAAATATAAGATATAGCGTCATCTATTGAGATTGTGTCAAACCTTTAGATCGGCGCAACATAATTTCATTTCACGCGAGTAAACTTTTCTCTTAATCGCATACTTGTTAAGTTATTTATTTAAACTTTTGTAGTTTAGGTACACTATTGATTGATGAATTAAGTATTTGAAGTAATATATGTTATTTTTACACTATGTTCATATTTTTAAACTTTATAAATCGGTAGTTACTACGTTTCTCGATTATACGTTACCATAATCGATAAAATGGAACGTGTTATTTTGATGTCTACACCTAAGTCGAAGGAAATAATCTCTATTGTAACTGAGAATGCAGTTTTTTAATTCAGTAGACATTTTGGTGAGATTTTTCATAGACATTCATGATTAGAGATAATCTCTGATTAGAGATGATTTCTACCCGCGCGAGAATTGGGCTCCAGGACGTAGTAGACCCACTGTCGACTACTCGACGAATGCGAACAAACACACGAACACAGAACCCGTATGAATGCGCACAAGCACACACACACTGAGCTCCGCAGACGTGTTGACTCGTCGACCGCCGAACAGAAAGTTCTTTCTGTGTAGTCGACAGTGGGTCTACTACGTCCTGATGATGCTTCGTGAAGAAGCGAAACACGTGTCGATTTCCTGTTGAGTTCCCTTGTTTTGGACTTGACAGAGAAGGATATTTCCAGCGGAATTAGTTACTAAATATTTGTCTTCCATCTAATCTTAAGCGATGTTTATTTTCTGGTGAAAAAAAAACTTTATGAATTGCATACAGTGAGATTATAATATAACGGCTACACTCAAAGACTTAAACCGTTAATTAATTTTAATGATTGATTAAATCTATATCTATCTCTTTCTATTGCAATGCAATAAAAAGTAGAATATACTTTAATCAGTCATTAAATTCTAATTGACGTCTCTGAGTACGGTGTTAGTTATATATATTTAAAATGCTATATCTGAGTAAACCAACTCTAGGCTAGACTATGAAAAAAAAATATTTACAGGAACTGCGAAGCAAATAGATAAAGTATATAATATATATAGAAAAGTAACACTATAAAGATATAAATAATATTAACTGCGAAATTTAACAACAAACATACAACAAATCTTAATAATATTATATGCTTATATTTAATTTTTTGTGTTTAAGTCGATGCAACCTGAAACTAATATATTTAAATAAACAATGCAGTGTTTTTTGTTCATTTTATTGCACTTATATTATATAAAGAACTATCCCAGGTTAACTAGCGTCATTCCTGAAGAGATCATGTTGCTGTTAAATACTTTACTTGGGTCGTTTTTGATGTTTGGTTTTGGTGAAGCATCGGGTAAGTTCGTTTTCTTCACGCCTAAACAAAACAGAATTTAGCACGGAGTTTTATATATGACCTTAGTGGTATACGTCACATAGCATTTTGGATCTTTTTGTTATCATTATATAGGTATATTCGTCAGTCTGAAATGCTTATATAATATTCGGTATTTCTTGGCCAATTTGAATTACAGTTTTTGACTTCTTTTTTATGGTATTTTCATATTTTGTTAAGAAGAGGATTTCCGCATATGATTTCGTTTCTTACTAAACTGACAGAGACAAGCGGTTTTATGTCATTTAAAAAAAACCTAAGCCTTTTTCATAAAATGAAAGAAAATTATTCCCTTTTTATTGGATTTCAGAATGTATGTTAATATTTTCAAGTTATTTGGATTGCCCAAATGAGAGAAAAATTCATTCTTAGTTTTAAAATGGGCCATATTTCACATTTTTTATGAAGTTACTAATAAAAAATTATAGTTAAAAAAAATACATTCCTTGTCACATATTCTCTAGTTTAACATACATTGTTTACAAATCTCTTGCAACAAAGAATGCCGAGAAAAACTTAATCTAGAATCATCATTTCTCGGATATTAATCGGTTGCCTTAAGAAATGCAATGAAAAATACCTATATAATTATAAGCCCTTCGGGGAGCAGTGAGGATCACTCACGAGAACCGACCACATGTGAATGATACTCCAACGCCTCCTATTAAAGTATGCTCCGGGTGTCCAAATGTACGAGTATTAAGTATAGACTATGAAAACCGCTCACCAGGCCTAATGCTTGTTTAACATTGTTTAAACACTTTGTTGTATATAAAAAATAATCGTCCTCTTTATTTAATTTTGTTATTTCAGAAAAACGTTTAAAATGTATTATAGGCGATGCAGAATGTGAAAAAAATATGTACAATGTTGCGATAGAAAAATATGCAATTGGTATACCTGAACTAGGGGTGCCTTCCGCTGATCCTATAGAAATAAAGGGTGTATCAGTATCTATCCTAGGAGTTCTTAACCTGACACTGATCAATGGAGTTGGTAGAGGTATCCAAAAGTGTAAATTTGTAGAATATTCGTAAGTTTCAAAATATTTTAAGTATAGATTTAAATAGTTTAAAATTAAAAAGCAAAAAGATGTGCCTGAGATAAAATTAATTTTATAACGGGTCGTTGAGTAAACACCGCCATACTTTAGATAAAAGTACCTAGACGACCGAGCTTTGCTCGTTTTTTTTTTAAAACCTTGTTTTCTACAAATGAAACCTAGCTAGATCAATAATTATCGCCCCCGAAACAGTTGGGGACATACTAAATTTCATGAAAATCGTTTGAGCCGTTTCCGAGACTCAGATTATATATATATATATATACAAGATTTGCTCGTTTAAAGGTATTAGATATATTTGTTAGAAAATTCTCTACTCTTGTCTTTTCGGAGCGACGGACGTGTGCGATCTGCTCATAATTCTTATTTTAAACGTAGTCATTCTGTGAGCAGAGCGCAAGTGAGATGGCACGAAGAGAAAGGGAGAGACAGGGTTGTCCGCGTTACAATCTATAATATTTGAACAGTGGATGAACTGCAATATTTGTCTTTTATTCTTCGTAATAACTGAACAAGATTTTTCTTCTCAATATCTTTATCTAACATGTGAATAAAAAACATACAATCATTATATCCATACTGGCCAGTTGGTTAAGACGCCACCTATCGCTCCGCCCGTCGTGGGTTCGATTCCCATCCAAGACAAACATTTGTGGGCATGAACATGTCTGAGTCTGGGTGTATTTATCTACATAAGTATGTATTTACAAAAAAAATGGAAATATATGTAGTATATCAGTTATCTGGTTTTATGGAAACGGTAAAAGTAAACAGCTTTGCTTAGTTTTGGGATCAGATAACCGTGTGTGAAGAATGTCCCAGGATATTTATTTATTTATTATTATTTATTTAATTTATAGGAACTCTTTTGGGAAGGTAAACAAGGTAAAAATACACAAAGTATGCAACATAACAGTTGATGGACGATTTAGGATATCGTTTTGTGATCCTGCCGTGAAAGAATTGCTTGAAATTAAATCACTTGATTCACTTGGAGAAGGAAATGGAACAATTGAACTGAGTAACTATCAGCTTTCTTCTTTAATAGTTTAAGCTCCCCGCCCCCTTCATTCTCTTTTAGGATTTTTGTCCAAATTATCACTGACTACGCTGATGTTGTGGTCAAAAATTGTGTTAGATATAAAAAAATAATAATGTAGATAAATTATTTTGACAGAATAAATAAAGACCTGGAAACTCTCATTGCAAGAAAGTAATAATTTAATATTAAGTTCTTTATAATGAGTACATTTTTGTATAGGAAACAATATCATTTAATTTGAATTGAAAAGATGTCAGTCTTGATGAATTAATGTTTGCGTTAGTTACCAGTGATCTTTCTGAGTCTCTCTCTGAGTCTTATCTCAAAATAAATTCTTCCTTTTTTTAAATTAAGGCCGCATTAAGGTCGTAGTAGACATATCAACCCAGAAAGGAATCATCACCTTATCGCCTTTAGCCGCGACGTCTACCAGGCGTCATCCTAACGTAAGCACGTAACCAAAGCGGGTCAGCTACGCCTAAGTGACGCCTAGCTGTAAGCCGTTCGTGAGCTTGTCCTGAGATGAGGCGATTACGTGACATTTTCAATTAATGTGCGTTTCAGGGAGTTTCATACAAAGAATTCGAAACGGCTCGAGTTGATAAGGTGACGATCCGTTTACGAATTAATATGTCTTACTTGCTTACTATGCTTATGACCTTTACTTGTCAAGGTGAGATTGGTCAAAACACCATTGTAAAATATTTATTACTGTTTTACAGATGACTTCAATATATATTTGGATTTTCCATACACTTTAATTAGACATGAAAATGGTGATATTTATGTGAATACCTTATTCAATAATATCACATACACAAAATATGAATTTAAAGAAATCAAATTCACTGCTAAACAGTTGCTTTTTGATAACCAGGAAACAAGTAAGGTTTTTTGTGACTTCCATTTTTTTTATTGATTGGTATTATTTATTTCTCCAAGCCTATTATATAAGCCTGTTATATAAAGTACACAAATATATTACCGAAAATGTAAGTAAGTAGGAAATATATGTAATTCCAAGCCTACTTAGAAAAAGTGAAAAATAATGTTTCAAAGAACATCGTAAAATTATCATCATACATATTGGAGGTGAAATCAAACTAGCGCAACTCGTAAAAACGTAAAAAAAAACTGATTTACGAAAAATCTATTTACTATTCATTTAAAATGAATCCGTCAATGTGGTTTAGAATTTTAAATTTTGCGATGTATTTTTAATTTCAAATAAAATAGAAAAATGAGAATTTTAAAGGCTTTGAAAGTGGATCAAGCGATGTGTTGAAAGATATTTTTTATCGATTTAAGTATTCCCGTAAAAAGCTGCAGAAAGGCCTTGAGAATGTCATACATATATTTTTTTTAATTAAAAATAAGTATCTAGGTATATAGGAGGTATGGTGGTCTGGAAAATCCCCTTTTAAGTCAAAGTCTATTGAAGGCGACAGCACCTTAATACCTACACACATTTCCTGTAAAATATAAAATAGGTTTGGGATTTTTTTCAAAACTAGAAAGTATTTGCACAAAAGTACCATGAACTCATAACATTCTGTCATGTTCGAAGCTGACGAAGATCGTAAAAGTACACAACACACTACACAAAACCGATTACGCTTACGTCTGTCGTATAGACGGGGAGAACCGCCGCGACGTCCCCACTCAGTCTCATCCCGGTCAAGCGGCCTGAGTTGCCACTAGTAATCCGACCGCCCCAAATTAGTCGTAACTCGTAGTAAGCCCTCCCCCTCTCCCGGTAACGCCATGAGCCGAAGTTCGTACCCCATTCGGGGTGCCCTCAGGCGTGGTTACCTAAATGTTGCCCGGCTGAATCGTGTACAATGATGGATTACATACATTTCCGTTAACATCTATCTATACTAATAATAAAGCTGAAGAGTTTGTTTGTTTGTTTGTTTGTTTGTTTGTTTGTTTGTTTGAACGCGCTAATCTCTGGATCTGCCAGTGGGATATGGAAAAACCTTTTTGCAATTGAAAGCCCATTTATTAAGGAAGGTTATAGGCTATAGAACATCACGCTACGACCCTCAGGAGCTGAGCAATGATAAAAAGAACGTTAAGCGGGAGCATGTATAGCACGGGTGAGCGATGCGACGCGGTTGTCAATGGATGACAGCGGTCGCCTAGGTAACAGTTTTTTGTTATTTTTAACTGTCATCAAGACGAGGTTATCAATTCGTCGGAATCTTTTTTTATGTATGTTCCTCGATTACTCGAAGATGCCTGACCCGATTTGGAAACTATACATACAGGTGGTCACATGGTCACCAAGTCAGGGTCTGATGATGGGATCTTGAAGAAATCGAGGGAACTCTTCAAATTTTATAGGAACTAACAATGTTTTTCATATATTTTCTAAAACTATTCAGATATTTGCGTCTGGTAGTCGTCACATGTTGCTGAGCTGATGATGGAAGGTACAACTCCTTAACGGGTAGGAGTTAGGGGATAAATCTTTAAATATTATAGGAACGATGATGAAAAGTACAACGCTAATATGCTTATCCTAGGTCAGTGACCTTGAGAGTCATTGATTACACATAAGAATCTAAAAAATGAAAAATAAAATACTTTTTAAAAAAAAATACCACAAAGGCACTAATAAGTATAAAATAACTATGTAAGAACTCTAATCTGATAGTTTTGAAGTCAACGAAATTAGCCATTGCTGTTGCATCATCAGATATTTATTGCTGCTACACTATTGACAGGTAGAAGGACGGCTCATTTCACTTCTAAACAGACCCTTACGGTATTTCTTGAAAAAGACAGCGTACGCTCTATACGTAAAAATTGACCATTGGGCAAGGTTTTACAAGATGCAAACCTAATAATATGGGATGAGTGCACATGACTCATAGAGCTCATCTAGAGGCTTTAGATAGAACTCTCAGAATTATAAAATGCAAAAATAGCCATGGGTGGAATAACTTTGATGTTTTCTGGTGATTTCAGATAAACGTTGCCTGTTAGGGGAACTAGAGCAGATATTATTAAATCTTGCTTAAAATCTTCTTCATTATGAAAGTCTGTTGAATTATTGAAACTGTATACCAAAATGAGGAGTCACTTGGGTAGAGGAAGCACAGATTTCCTAATAAAGCTCCATTTAATCGGGGATGGGAAAGTACCTGAATCAGATAAAAAAATAGCTATTGACAAAGACCTTGGTAAAATCGTGACCAACATTGAAGACCTGATCTGTAGAGTTTATCCGGACGTAGCCAATATCGACCAAAAAAATTATGAATGGATGTGTGAGAGGGCAATTCTAGCTGCCAGGAATATAAGCGTTGACGCCATCAACGACAAAATAATGGCTAAACTACCAGCCGACAGCGTAGTTTTCGAATCGGACCAGTAACTCCGGAGATTCGCGCGTTCAAACAAACAAACAAACTTTTCAGCTTCATTATTTAATGCTAAATAGCTTTCCACCCGCGATGCCACCCCCGATCAGTCAGTCAATTAACCAACTTCAAGCGGAGGTTATCAATTCGTTGAAATCTTTTTTTTTGTATGTTCCCCGAATACTCGAACGCCTGGACCGATTAGGAAAATTATTTTTTGTTTGAAAGGATATACTTCACAAGTGGTCCCATGATCACCAAGTCAGGATCTGATGATAGGATCCTAGACAAATTGAGGGAACTCTTCAAATTTTATAGGCACTTACAATGTTTTTCATAAACTTTTCAGCTTTAATATAGAATGCTAAATAGCTTTCCACCCGCGATATCACACGCGATATCACCCGCGATCAGTCAGTCAGTCAATTAACCAACTTCAAGCGGAGGTTATCAATTCGTCGGAATCATTTTTTTTGTATGTTCCCCGAATACTCGAACGCCTGGACCGATTTGGAAAAATATTTTTTGTTTGAAAGGGTATACTTCACAAGTAGTCCCATGGTCACCAAGTCAGGATCTGATGATAGGATCCTGGACAAATCGAGGGAACTCTTTAAATTTTATAGGCACTTACAATGTTTTTCATCATACTTTCTAAAGCTATTCAGATATTTGCGTCTGGTAGTCATCATCTTATGTTGCTGAGCTGATGATGGAAGGTACAACTCCTTAATGGTTGGGAGTTAGGGGATAATTCTTTAAATGTTATAGGAACGATGATGGAAACTACAACGCTAATATGCTTATCCTAGGTCAGTGACCTTGAGAGTCATTGATTACACATAAGAAATTCAAAATTGAAAAATAAAAAACTTTTAACAAAAAATAGAACCGCCTTCAAAGGCACTAAAAAGCAGAAAATAGCTATTTAGGAACTCTAATATGATAGTTTTGAAGTAAGCGAAATAAATCTGCGGTACCATGATATCGGTTCAAATTTTTGTTAAAAGTTTTATATATTTAGATTGGCTATTGGACGCTGATCAGTGTTATTATCACCATCGGCATCAGCGTAGGCATCAAAGTGACCATAAGAAAGATCTTGGGAAAAACGTAACCTTTTGATGGGTTGGTCTTCTGTACCAAATTTGGCATACTGGTTTCCATTTCGATATACTTCAAATACAAATGGGTTTATTTGACCGGCTGTAACTAACTCGCAAAAATGTAGAGTGTTGTAATATCTAATTTATACTTTTCTTTTGTCCCATGATTGTTGCCAAGACGGTCATGATACATAACAGCAAATTCATTCCAATTGTTCGTCATATGCATTGCATTGCACCAAGCTTTTATGTGAGTTCAAAAGCAGTATTGATATCAACTTCGATGCAAATCACCCCCAAAATAACTTTCTACCCTTTATTAACCCCGATAGGCGATGAGTTTCAATAAAATACAAAACACGTCTTCCATCAATTATCTTAAAGAATGTTTATGCAAAATTTGAAGTAGATTGGACCAAGGAATCACGTTGTTCCATAAAAACTTTGTCCCAGTTTTTCAACCCCTAAGGATTTCGGAAGATCCTTTCTTATAGGATGCCTACTTTATACGAAGAACACACCCTCTAAATTTCAGGTCTCTACGATCAGCGGTTTAGGCTATGCGTTGATCCGTCAGACAGTCATTCAGGACAATGCATGTTAAATAGATATTAGACCACCAAATTTATGTAATGGTACCAGACTTCAAGTAAAATTTCTAGATTTCTGTCATAGTAGCGATTGGTTTTAACTGAGCCAGCAGTTGGGCAAACAGTACTGATACCTCGCATTCCGATGATACCCACAGATTTACCATATAGATTTAAACGAATAGGTACAATTTCCTGTGAAATTACCTACCTATCGTCTGAAGTCAATATAAATAAAGCACAAGGACAAACTTTTAAGCATGTTGGAATATATTTAAGAGAAAACTGTTTTTCCCATGGACAATTATTATGTTGCCTTATCTAGATCAGGTTGCATAGGCTACTATTTATTTGGAAACGCGGGTGGAACCGCGGGGGACAGCTAGTATTATAATAATTAGGTTATATTATTTAATATGGATTACATTAATAATTATTATACTTGATGCAAAAAATTGTTTATGAGGTGGGTGGGTCGGAAACCCGCTGCAAGGGTCATGGGTTCAATTCCCACCCCAAAACAAACAGTTCTGTGGATGGAGATACCTAATAATCTGGATATCAATTATCTAAATAAGCATATATATATATAAAATACTAAATTACGTATATCAGTCATGGGGTTTCAATATTACATGCTCTGCTTAGTTTGGGATCTAACAGTGTTCATGTGTTAAACCTGCTATAACATAATACCTGTGACCATATTAATAATGTGACCAGATGAAGATTACAAATACTCAAATTATATTATTCTATATTTCAGATAATTTTATAGAGAAATTCTTGAACGAGAACAGCAGTTATGTGATGACAGCCGTTACCAGAGATATTATTGACAAAATAATGCAATTTTACTTTAAATTTTCCGAAAAAATATTCCGAAAATATCCAGCAAAACATTTCTATAAAGGTGATCTATCACATTTAGTTTCCAATTAAATATTGATTGAAATTTTAAAATATTTGTGAACCAGTTGATTTGTAATGAAAATAAAATAATAAAATATTGTTTATTATTATTTTATATCGAATCCCATGGACACAGAACCATTTCTGTCAAGTCGAGCAAAAAAAAGCACATCCGTACCCCATTCGGGCCATTTTCGACCCCCCCTGTAACTTTATTGTGGAAAAAACTAAACGCCAAAATTCAATGACTAAGAGGATTACATACCTAGATATATTAAATTAAATTTGAACCAGTAGTTTATGAATTATTGCAAGTCAAAGTTCCTTTATATTGTCACTGACTGACTCACCGATCATCAAAACTCTAGGGTACTTCCTAAATTCCTAGAAAGCTATAATTTGGCATATGAGCTATTATTAGTACACAAACAACAAAAAAACACTTCGGCAAATTTTGACCCCATAGGTCTGAAAATTGATTTCTTATATAAATAATAAAATACATCGATACTTCGGGGTATAAAGGTTGTAAAAGCCACTTTTTAGCAAAACTGACTAATTAGCAGGTTTGTAGAGAATTCAATGCTCTATCGATCTGTATATTTAATGTTGCGATATTCCAAAAAAAAATGTTTTTGACTACCCACTTTATTCAGATCCTAAACCATTTTTTTAAGGAAAAAATGATGTATAAACCAATTTCATCATACCACCATTATAAGTTGGGCGTAACAATCGTAATTCAAAACATTTGGTCGTAAATGAAGTTGTCATTATCAAATTGTGTTTTACGCCGTCAATATTAACCATTATATTTTGAAAAGAAAGATAGACTTAGACTCTATGGCTATAGTAATAAAGAAATGTTTATTAATGACAAAAAGTAGGTATAAGCAAACCGTCAGCCGTTCATATCTGCGTTTCCTCTAACAAACATCTCTCGGATTTACATTATATCACAGCAAGATTTAAAGTTTCTATAGACAATACTTTTAGACTGATCCATTAGCAGATCAGCTCCAAGATCCTAAACTAGGTATAACCAGGAGATGTATAGTGGAACTCTTTAGTGGCTACTAATGTATTTTGTTGAGTCAGTATATTGCACTTGGTGTCGAGGGTCTGATGGAGCCAGATTGATTTTTATCAGTGATACAGTTTTGACGACATGTATTATGCATGATTAAGATGACATAAAAGGAGATAATAATAATAACTGATAATTATGATTGATTTATGAAATTTAAGTTATTTATATGTTTGAATTAATAAATAGAAGTCTGAATAAAGGTTTTTATTTAAATTAATCCCATGCTCTGACCATTTGATATTATGTATATTTTTATTTATAGGTATATCAGTATTAATGGTGTAGATTAACTTTCTGCTAATGTTATATTTTCTTAGGTGTTTTTCTTTCTCATATGTTTTTATATACTAGTAAGGCAGCAAACAAGCATACGGCCCACCTGATGGTAAGTGGTTACCGTAGCCTAAGAACGCTTGCAACACCAGGGGTATCATTCGCGCGTTGCCGAACCTGCAAAAATCTCTTCACACCCTTCTTGAAGAACCCCATGCTGTAGTCTCTTGGGAAAACCATATACTACTAATGTTACATGAAGACTTTATTAAACTTCATTTATTCATTATTAATATGGATACATAAAACCATTAATAAGTATTTCATTCAATTAGATACCTATGCTGCATTTACGTCTTTTTATCGACTTTAATTTAGTTTGGATTGGCTTTTACACCCAAATCGGACATAAGAATAATGAGGTAAATGTTGTTACGCCTTTGAAACGCTATTAAAGGTATTTTCTAACGGGTGTATTCACCATTTCGTTCAAATTTTTAGGTCGTAACTCCGCGCTAACTTTTAAAATAAAAGCTTTATTGAAATGTAAACATGTCAAGGTTAAAATTCGTGTAAATACAAAGATAATTCGCCAATCGCAATGATTATAACTCTACAGGGAAAAAAGTTATGAACTAAAACTTATTTTGGCTCACGTTTTTTGCTTCTCCTGTAAAATTCACATTTTGGCTATTACGACCTTTCTACCACGAGGTATCGACATATTTCAGGACTTTTAGTAAATGTCTACCGTCACATGGGCAGATGATAATTGAAATATTGACTGTTCATTACTTTTCTGTTATACAGTCCTTGTAGTAACGAAACGGCTAAGCTACATATTTTGACTAAGGCGTGTGTATGATTAAACTAATAGGTATACGTCTGTCTATTCAAATGTTATCAGATCTCATGTAGAGTCAAGGTTCTAACTCTACACGGCCTAACTCTACGAGCCCTTTTTTGGCGTGGGGAAATCCTCATTGCGAGGGCAACCGAAAGGTTATGTCGGACTCCTACCGGCTAAAACCCCACAGTGTTCCTCTCGTCGCCTGTACCCAGGTCATAGGAGCGGACTTACAATCTTCCGCAACCCAGTCGGTGCTCGGCCTGTTCAGGCCTCTCCTCCGATGAAGGTGAGGACCGGAGCTCAACTTAATGGTTCTTTGTTTGAGTACGGAACCCTATATCATTAACATTCAGTGCGTCATTTAAAAATACATGCATTAACTGTGTTTTACTTATATGTATACAGGATGATTTTCGTTGGGTATAATAATGTAGACTAAAAGAACATTGAAATATACTTACCTTACACCGATCATAAAAAGTATTATTGATAATGATACACTATCCGTAGTATTCGACTAAATAAACCCATCTTGAAAAATTTGACCGGTAAGGTTGTTGCAGCCATCTGAGGCTACCAACTTATTCCTTTCAAAAAACCCAACCAAGGCTAACTGAAGTGGCAATGGGTGGGACACATCGCTCGTAAAACAAACGGCCGCTGGGGTAAAAGGGTTCTTGAGTGGTGAACACGAACTGGAAGACGCAGCGTGGGCAGACCCCCTACAAGGTGGACCGACAATCTTGTGAGAGTTGCAGGAAACCACTGGATGCGGGTAGTGCTAGACCGGCCATAGTAGAGATCCTTAGGGGAGGCCTTTGTCCAACAGTGGACGTCTTTCAGCTGACATGATAATACCGAACCAAAAATAACTCATACTATAAAACAAGGAAGGTCTATTTGATAAATAATATTACATTTCATTTCATTTCATCATAAATAGATACCTTAACTAAAATCACCTGTATAATGGTGATTTTATTCAAGCCTTGATAATTAAGCACCGTGGATATATTTTTGTATTTAATTGAATGAATGTTATCTCGTAATCTGTAAACGTAATTAAAGCTTTATTATAAGGTATATAAAGTGTCATTAAACGTTAATAAAACGTCATATTTGAAGAGATGTTGTTGTTACAATCTTTATTTGCTTCAGCTTTGATGTTTGGCTTTGGTGATGCAATAGGTACGTTGGTTTTATTTACGACTTTTTCTTTAGGATTATCATCATACATCACCAGTACTTTTATGAGTCTAAATTACTATGCTCTGTCTTATTTTATTTCCTCTCCATCATTTTTTTTCATAATGGCATCATAGTGACATCATAATGACATCGTTTCATATTATTACATTTTCAATCATCCAATAACAAAAGTAGGTATAATTATCTATTGGCTCAAAAGACATGATATGTACCCTCGTTCTGCGCTGTTACAAAATCCTAAAGTAATTCTAGTTTCTGATCTACTAGCGTGCTAAATTGTATGAAGATTGAATGGCTCATTAAAGCGCCAAGAAGTAAAATAAAATTATTTTCGCATTTATATTTCTTATTATTTCGACAAGTGATAAAACAAATCCACCTATTTTTAGTAATATCAACAAAATTTCTTGAAGCTATGAGTACTGATTTAATATTCTTTATTCCAGAAGAACATCTCAAATGTACTGTAGGGGATGCAGAATGTGAAAGAATAATGTACAACGGTGTTCTAGAAAAATATGCAAGTGGTATACCTAAATTTGGATTGCTACCAGTTGATCCTATGGAATTAAAGGATATATCAGTATCTATCCTAGGAGTTCTTAACCTGACACTTGTCGATGGAGTTGGTATAGGTGTCCAGAAGTGTAAATTAACAGAGCTGACGTAAGTGCCAAAATATATTAAGATATAGAAAGAATCATAATCTTTATTAGTCAAGGTGAGACTAATTAGATAGAGGAATTATCAAATTTAAAAAATATCGTAGAAAAGTATAGTCTTTAAAGTTCAAAATATTTAGAAATATTCTTTTTCCCAAAGTTTTTGCGACTAATATAATAGTATACCAGTATGGTATTTTGCATAAAATTTTGCGTCTGAATATTTATTAAATTTTCTTAACTTATAAATGTAATATAAACAGTAAACGTGCAACTGCTAAATTCATAGACAAAATCAACACAGATGGAATAAAGTGTTTATCGCAATATTACACCAGGTATTTAAAATAAATAAATATCCTGGGACATTTTTCACATACAGTTATCTGATCCCAAACTAAATGGAGCTTGTACTATGGAAACCAGAACAGACATTTTTGTGAATACATACTTATACATATAGATAAAAAAATTAAGACTCAGGACAAACAGACATGTTCATGCACACAAATGTTTGTCCTGGATGGGAATCGAACCCACGACCTGCGGCGCGGTAGTGTTATAACCAACTGCGCCAACTGGCCAGTCAATAATTAATTGGTTGTAAATAATTGCTACAAAATACAATATTATCATTATTTTTATGTTAATTAGAGAAATCAAATTTCTGATTAAATAATATTCAGTTTATGTAGGTATATACTGAAAAATAATGTTTTATGATGTCTATTATTTTATAGGAGCTCGATTGCGACTGTGAGAGATTTGTTAAAAGTACACAAAGTATGTAATATAACAGTAGATGGTCGATTCAGAATATCATTTTCTGATCCTGCTATCAAAGAATTGCTTGGAGTTAAATCACCTGACGGAGAAGGAAATGGAACACTTGAATTAAGTAACTATCAATCAACATGTTTCTTTAAAAAGTCATCATCAACAGTCATAAGTTATCCATTCTTGGATGTAGGCCTTTTCTCGTCTTCTCAATTCCTGGTGGTCTTTTGACCGATTAGTCACAGCCTCCGTACCGTCTGATCTCTAGTGTTGGCTCTGGGTCTACACGACCATGTCCATATCCGTGGGTGTTCTTTAAAGGGTAACAAAGGTTTATTTTCCATCTACGGTAGTTGCCGGTTCATTGTCTTATGTTGACCTGTATATACAAGCTTTTATTTAATTTTCTTTATTATAAGATGAATCTTTAAGGCGATGATAGCTCAGTGGTAGTGACGTCGGATGCCGCGACGAAGGTCGTGGGTTCGAATCCTACAATGAGCTTGAGCTTTCGGTGAAGGAAAACATCGTGAGGAAACCATAGCACGGTGGTAGGGTACTTTGTAGTACCCGCCTGGCTGGCTACCACCCTCAAGTTGAAAATTTGTCGCCAAGCACTTACCGGTGTGTTCCGGCAATTGCACTTGAGAGCCAATTTGCCTTCTCGGCATTCTTCAGACGTCTTTCGGCTGACATGATGATGATGAATCTTTTAAGTAAATTTTAACTCGTTTCCCGGTGTTCTGTCGGTGACAATACAATAATATGGAGCGATTGGTTTGATGGACGTGGATGGTGGCCACAGGTACTCTGTAATAAATTAGGCGTCGTCATTAGCATTGGTCTGAAACCTGAAAAAGATAAAGTAAACTCCAAATCAAATCAAGCTTGTGATTTCTGCTCATTAGGTGCGGGTCTCGATAACTGGCCAAAACTTCTCCTATTTCGAATTAGGCATAGTACAAACTAATAGTTTTATTATTATTTAAATATTTTTGCTTATGCCTGTATTACAGATGGATTCAATATGTTTTTGGAGTTTCCATACACCTTCAGTAGGCATGACGATGGTGAAATTTACCTTAAGAGTTATTTCAACGATATAATTTATACGAAATACGAATTTAAGGAAATTAAATTTGCTGCCAAGGAGTTACTATTTGATAACCAGGAAACAAGTAAGGATTATTTGTGATTTCCATCATAATATTTTATATCTATTTATTTCTAGTAATTATTTGTAGGTAGGTATGTTACAAATCTCAATTTGATCCGTAATTAAGTAGGTATCAATTTAATACATGATCTTTAGAGATTTACACTGAGCCAGATTTTTGAAATTACATAAATTGAAGTAGGCAAGTTATGTCGTGTAGAAAAGAAGTAGAAAAAAAATTTGGGGACAAATAAATGAAGATCGATGAAGATTACAAATTCTTAATATATTTATTTATATTTCAGATAACTTTGTAGAAAAATTCTTGAATGAGAACAGCAGTTTTATGATGACAGCCGTTGGTAAAGATATTGTCAGCAAATGTATGCAATTTTACCGAAAAATTTGCGAAACGCTTTTCGCATATTCTCCAGCAAATTTGTTCTTTAAAGGTGATTTAGCACCTTTTGTTACAAATTAAATACTAAAAAAAAAAAATTTTTTTATTGTGTTGTATCCTCATCTCGTAAAAAAGAGTAGGTACCTGGATGACCGAGCTTTGCTCGATTTATTTCATGGAGATCGTTTCCGAGATTCAAATTATTATAAACCTATATATTTATATATACGAGAATTAATTTGGAGAAATCGAATAAAATCACAAGGTCGGCATTAGGCACCACATCGACAATCCCCTGGTATTACAAATAAATATAAAAAATTCTGTGAATGTCTTGCAAACATAAACGAGATAGAATATATTAAAATTTATTAGTTTAACACACTTTCCCATTCAGACAATAAGTATATATCTTTGCAAAAGTAAGGATGTTTATAGCAACCACGTACCCATAGCCTGTGCCACAATAAAACTCGGCTCTGGGTAATACATAGGCGCTGTGCACCTATGCTTTTTTGATAGCAATACTAATGGCGCGTTCCGAAATAAGCCAAAAGTGAAACTTTGACATTTCCTCCAATCATAAGATCGATGTTGGCAATCCAAAGAAGAAATGCTGCTAGCCTTGTAAGAACCTTGCCGTTGATCGGCAGCAGGGGTAGCCTCGAGGACTTTTTATGATATTAAATTTAAATAAAAACCTCCCTTTTATTATATAGATTTTATTTTGTATACCTATTTGTTGTAAATTATTGTAAATGTAAATATTAAAAATCATTGCTTGTGATTAGACTGAGGTTATGTTGGTGTTGTTGTGTTGTAACATTAATCCAATCATCAATCATAAAGAGGTCAGATTGACTATCGCGCCGACAGCGCCGTGTGCGCGCTTTAAATTCGGACCAACGATTATTAGCCGTAGGCATCGTGTTAAACTGTTTTAAAAAAAAATAGTTAATAGTATTGTCGCTAGATGGCGCTGGTAAATTTATGTGTGTTTTCTACATGGCGACGTTAAGACTCTCCGGCGTTTTATTGGGTCATCCTGTTATCTTAGGTTAATACTTTAAAATGATAAAATACTTGTGGAAAAGTCGATCGGAAGTTTTTTGTTAACGTACCCTCGATCTGATCTTAGTACCGCTTCGAGACCTATAAATGAATGGTTGTTCACATCGTGAGAACTAAAATCGCGATTCGGACCGTATTCTTGTTACAGTTGACTTTCAAATGACAAGATGAACTTGACGATTTATTGATTTTTTTTGGCCATGTTCTTCTATATTGAGGTTTTTTGGAGCGCTCAACCCGAAGTCCCAAAGTCATTTGATGAGAAGTAGATGCGAGCGTACATTCATGATTATCAAAGTGACCCCTTAGGAAACAGATTATTGTATATATTTTATACTGGCTTTCAATTTAACCATGCCATTTTATTTGTTTAAAAGTCATTAATCAAAACATAATAATATGGCATATGAATGTAAAACTTTTAGTTTATTTATGATAAAATTGAATAGAGTTTAGTATAGTCGGTCATAGAGGGGACGCCTTAAAAAACTAGGTTAATGACCTAAAATATTCTCTGTTTATATTATACCTCTAGTACTAGCTTGTCATTAATTAGTTATTCATAGTTTGCTTGGAATATAATAAAATAGAAAAAATACTTAACAGTGACAGATGTAGTTTCAAAAAGTTTGATGTAGGTTAAATTTAATAACATTTATATAAATGAAAAGATTGTTTCTTTCATATTTATTATTTTTGTATGACTAGCTTGCTATGTGGAGCTTTATGGGGATTTATGGCCATAAGATATTTAGTACCCGGTTGATCGAGATTTGCTCGATTTTTTTTAAACGAAGTTTTCTAAAAATGAATCCTAGCCAGATCGATTTATCTCCGCCGAAGCCCTCTGCATACTAAATTTCATGAAAATCGATGGAGCCGTGTCCGAGATCCAGATTATATATTTACAATTTATATACACAAGAGTTGCTCGTTTAAAGGTATGTAGATCACTCGTGTGTTATTTTGTGATTAGGTAATTAAATATAATTATCAAAACGATGTAATCAAAGCTACCACTGTACATTTAAAAGTAACATACCTAATTGACTTCAAAATTAAATTGAATTTTACAAAAATGTAGCAATATAGCACATCAGGTCAATGTTCAACTCAAAAAATGCTGAAAAGAGTCTTGAAGTAAATTTTGATAAAAACTATAACTGTATACCTACCTACTTACTTGGATTTTCAAAAAATATATTTGCCTCATCAGGAGGCGAACGCGTTGATATTGAAAAAAAAAACAATGAGCCCATAAGGTCGTGATGACTAAAAAATCTATATATTTTTTCTTTAATTTTTATATCGAGACCTAAAAAAAAATTCTCGTAAAATTTGCATAGATAGTGTTGTCAAACCATGTGGACCTAGGTCGTTTTTGGTTAGTTTTTTGGAATTAAATCACTATAAAGTAAAGGACATCACGTGTACAACTTAGTATCGGGTGAATAGTACCTAACACAGGACAACAATGTTTTCAAAAGTGGTATTAGTTATTTGTTTAATCGCAACTATTTGCGACTCACGAATTCGTAAGTGATTTTAAATTCTACATTTATTTAATAGTTAGACAATTATTTGCAAATTATTTAAAATAATAAATATAATATAATGCTCAAGTTTACCAAACGGTATAAAATGATGTATTTGGTGCAAGATTGCTATTTTGTTGTGTTCTGCCACATTGTAAAAATAGGTATATCATCAGATTGTGGTCAAACGCGAGCTTAAACTTAGTTCAAAATATATTTGTAAGTGAGACAGGGATAGTATAGGACTAGCTTAAGGTGCATTTTTCTCTTTCTAACTTATCATACTTTTTCATGTGTTCTCAAATAAAAATAATCCTTTGCAGTGGAAAATATCACGAAATGCGGCAAAGATGACACAGAGTGTCAAACAAAATTAATGCAAAATATATTTGAAAGTATTTGTAAAGGTGATATGGATATCGGACTACCAACTATAGACCCTTATCTTATTAAAAACTTAAAAGCTGTTGTACCTAATCTGTTAGAAATACAACTAAATGATGGACAAGTCAGAGGACTCAAAAGCTGCGCGATTCACAAATTTGAGTAAGTGACCTTAACGAAATCTCTAAGACCTGCCTCACCGCTATCGAGGCAATGACCACTATCTTGCTCAAGAAATATTTTTCTGCCTCGCGGTGTCACCCAATATTTTCTGGATTTGGATGGACCAAATAAGAGAAAAAAATGTTTTTAAGTTTTAAAAAGGGGTTTTAAATAATAGAACTATGATAAAATAGTAATAATGTCAACAATAGTAGTAAAGGGCCCATCATTCAAATTTACTACTTAAAATAAAAACAATTAAAAAAAAAATACGAAAGTTCTTCCCCAAAAATCTATTTTTTTTATATATTTTCAGCTTAAACCTTGATAACAAACGATCTATGCTCGATGTCTCATGTAAGCACATCGACGTGTCAAGCGAATACAACATTAATGGTTTAAAAAAAGTATTCGATGCCGATGTGACAGGTCGTGGAAATGCAAATATTGAATTAGGTAAGACACACAAAACATAATCCATTATTTTTATATTATTAGCGAATTTATTACCAGTAATTTAGACATTTTAATTCATACAGGGTTACATCGATGGGTAACTAACGTATAACCTCATGAAGGTGACTTAGGTAGATAGATCAAGACTCACAACAACTTTTTCTAAGACTTTTGCCCAATACTCGTACAACCCAAGAAAAAAAATGTTTTTTTTTTATCAATGGTTTAACAAATCGTATCCTGTAACTGCCGCGTGCGTATTATGGCCTACTATCTGTAGATAGTTTATGTGGAGTTAAGAAGTTAAAAACTGCTGATTGGAAGAAATTTATTTTGGTATGGGAAAATATCATAGAATTAGAAACATAGATAAAAAGTTGTCAGTCTTGATAAACCAAAGTCGCCCTTAAGAGGTTTTGCGGTAGTTACCAGTGACCCTTCAATACCACTTCAAATTATGAGAGTGCAAAATGTCAATACAATTTAGATATTATTTTAAATTTAATAACAAAAAAATATCATTACCCGCGGCGCCCTGTCTTTCTGTTTTTGGTCTGAGATATATATTTGAAAGATAATCTTTTGAATATCTTACCACAAAATTATGTAGTAAAATTAGATTTTCAGACTAGATTTGATTTGATATTTTTTAGACGAACTCTTCGTGAAGGTTGCTTACTACATCGGACTAGAATTTCGTAATGGTGACATATATCTAAAGAACGGTAACAAAAAACCTGAACTGTTGAGTTTTAAGGTCAAAAAGATACATATAGATGCTGATAATATTCTCTTGGACAAAGTCGATGCCTGTAAGTACATAATATGTATTCTTGTACCAAAATAAGTATTTTGAATGTAATTTTCTTACTTTTGGACACACTCCCTTATGCAAACCTGTGGGCTATTTTGAAATAAATATAAATATTCTGGGACATTCTTCACACACAGTTAACTGATCCCAAACTAAGCAGAGCTTGTACTGTGGAAA
Source organism: Tethea ocularis (assembly GCA_963555595.1). Lineage (NCBI taxonomy): Eukaryota > Metazoa > Arthropoda > Insecta > Lepidoptera > Drepanidae > Tethea > Tethea ocularis. Next base: position 1,846,299 of record OY741968.1, read on the forward strand.
CCAGATAACTGATATACTACAAATACTACTATTTTTTTTTGTAAATACATACTTATATAGATAATTACACCCAAACTCAGGACAAACGGACATGTTCATTCACACAAATGTTTGTAAGTCCTGGATGGGAATCAAACCCACGACCGGCGGCGCGATAGGTGGCGTCTTAACCAACTGCGCCAACTGGCCTGCCAAAACACTCGGATTCGACATCACAATGATTTTGTTTCCGATTTCGATATCAAATCCGAGTGTTTTAAATTAACCCTGCTGATGAGAATGACTTTATTAAAATGCAGCCGCTAAAAAGTCGGCGAAATTTTTATACTGAAAATCGCGGTACTCTGGAATGGTACGTAATACGATGGAATGCTCTTAGTGTTTAATTTTAGTTCTTTACGATCAATAGTCTTTAAAGGCTGTCGTGCGCACAAGCCTCGATTTCGGTAAATTATTAGAGATTTTTTTTACAGCTGAGACGGTATTGAAATTCTTAAACGACGATCCGCAATACGTTAAGGAAACTTTTGGAAATGTGGTTGGGAATAAAGTAATAGAAATAGCATCACAATATGTGGGAAAGATTATAGATGCGTTGCCGGCCAAACATTTCATCACTGATGACCTATCGTCATTAGTCAAAAACTGAAAATATTTGTAATAATATTTAATTATTCTTTTAGTTTAATTTATTGGTGTGTAATTAAAATTGGTTAATAAAAGTATTTAAAATAAACATTTATTATTTATTTTCATATTATTTTGTTATTTTCATAATTATAATTACTTACAATACGAACTTAAACTCATTTATTCAGTTGAGACAGACATTGAGACCGTGATAAAGCAATTATGAACCTAAAATTGACTCTAGCACTGCTTCGGACAATTTAAACATTTTTTTGATTTCATCTACGCTAAGAATATAAGGACTTATGTTAAGAATTACAACACAAATAATTGGGACTATCCATTTCTTTCATCCTACAATAATTAGTGGAAGAATCTTCGGAATCGAACCAGTAACTCTGAATATTACCTCCGACAACCAAACGATATCTTCATAATCATTATTGATATATGGATACACTCACGGACAATGAAAACGGGTCACTTATATACATTTCCATACTAAGTGACCCGTTTTAATTTTCCGTGAGTATAGATAAATAACGCCTACAGAAAATGTCAACCACGTTTATTAGAACCCTAGTCAACGTTACAGAGTGCTAAACATGGCAAATATTGTCAACGTAGCGGTTTATAATGTATTTCTAATGGTTGCCTTAAACGATGTGAGCTTGCATGTTGAAAATTTAGGTTAAGATGACTGTCACTTTTTAATGACTTTAACAACATACTGAAATGCAAAATCTAAGTTGTGCATAAGTCATGTCATGTCAAATCAGGGGCTAGTATTTAACTGGTGGCTCTGTGAGCTGTGTTTATCGGATGAAAAAGTTGTACAGACAAAAAAGTTTTATGACATTTTTAGAAATTACTGAAATATGTTTATTTACGTTTTCAAACTCCATAAAATCTCAGCCATTTTCAAAAATTTCCAAAAACTAAATAGACTAGAAATTCCATTTAATTATCGAACTTGCTCAAAAAATTTCACGTGAAACGGTTGAGAAATGCAAATTGCAGAGAAAAATTAAAAGCTAAGCTAAAAAAAACTCTCGGTCAATGAATTTGAACATTTGAAATAGGAATCTAAGTTATGGTAAAACCTTTAATAGTTAATACGCTAAAATTATAGACCTTTAATAACCATATTTAAAATTATTTGCAACAAATACACAAACTACTGCCGATCAACTTTGGATGGCCAACCTAACGAATTGGCGGAAAAACCTCCCCGCCCGCTCGCCGGTCCCCTAAAGCTTCAATAAGTTTTGATAATGTTCCTGAAAATGGGCAGGCCTCGGGCCCCAAAAGACCCATGGCCTCGACTGCAAAAGGCAAAAATAAATAATTTGGGCCAATAGAAGCGATTTTTTAAATTTGGAATTTTCCGCGAAAGCCGCTGCCGCACCTACAACTAACTCTACATGTCGCTGGCAAGTGAGATGGCGCAAGTGTATCAACACATGTAGCATCCCGCATCAAAGACTGACCGACACTCCATGGGAAAGAAAATCGTTAAGAAAAGAACCAGTAGGCAAAACAAAAACGAATTTGAAATAAACAACATATTTTTTTATCCAATTAGACAAGCACTTATCAATTAATAGAATCTCCATACCGGTTCGAAAGGTTGTTTTTGTTGAGTATTTCAAATTAGTGGCCATTCGAGTACAAATTGACACTAATTTGAGTCGAATTAAATTTTTTGCGGACTTGCGAAGGCGGCGGGAGTAAGCCTATAGTTATAAAACTTACTTAGAGCGATGCCACACGTGCGTTGCGGGTGCGTTGCGTCATCGCAGGGAAGCCTGAGTGGTTAGACTGAGATCTATAGAGCGTGCTTCGACTTTGCTCAGACGTTACTTAACTTACATAATAAAGTGAATATTTGTGTGTTTTAATTTATAGCGAAGTTTTTGGTAAGTCGTCAATTAGATGCACTTAGGCTTTGCTTATCACACGCTCAGAGAGATTCGAAGATTGCGTTTTAAATACCGACTTTGTACGGTAAAGTCTGAACAAAGTCTAAGTACGCTGTATAGATCACAGCCTTAGAGCAGTGACGACGCGGCGACGACGCTCCGTAGTTCTACCTGTTGAAATCATAGCGGTGCGACGAAATAACGCACCGGCATGCGGCAACGCCTGTATGGCATCTCTCTTATGGTACTTTGAATTATCTACATAGCTGGATACAACCCAAATCTGTCGCCACGTACCCACCGGTGTGCATCAGTTTGGGCTTAAATGTTTACCACTTTTGGTATCTTCAGAACATTGGTTGAAGTTTGTAAAATAATCAAAGCTTGCTTTGTTTGGAGCCACAAGAAACCTAAAAAAATTATGAGCTTAGCTTTTGATCATTTTATTGCCTATTATGTTTGTACATAATGTACCTAGTCTTTTTGGGGATAAATAATCTTAGAAAGAAAGAAAGATTCGTTCCTGACAACACAACAATAAAATTTGATTAATTTACAAACGAATAGCTTATCTAGTTAGAAAAAGTAACATAAGTAATTAAATAAGCGGTAGGTACTCTTATACTAGAAGCTACAATTTTATGTATGGTATTACGATTAAACAAAAACTAAATTAATTTGCTTTTAAAGATCAAAATAAAACTTGCATAAAAAGTTGTTATTAGAACCAGTTTCAGAATTATACATACATACGCCAATGATCATAAAATTCTTATAGTGAACTAGTCTATGACCGCAGCTTTACTCACACTGTTATATTTTGTCTTAGATACGCTTTTTATTTTCACCACTTAAATAAGGTGGTGATTTTGTTTTTTTATACTATGAATAGGCCACAATCTCGCCGTGGTCAGTAATGATAAAATATGTCCGATGGTGTTAAGGGTGGAACACGAGTCATATCGCGAAAATACGCTGTCTTTAGACAGTTTTTTGACGAATCCTTTCGTCTCTTAGTCCCACGAAAAATATATGTTTTGTTCACCATGTCTTAATTGTTTTATTAAAATTGAATTAATTATCCCTGAATTTGAAAAAATTCTATCACATTTCAAAAAAACAATAAAAACTACAAAATACTCTACCACCGTGCAAAAATCTTAATTTAAAATATCTTTGGTGACAAAGTTAGCTTAAAAATCCGTGCCGTTATTTTCAAGCTAAAATAAGAGCACTACCGGACAGGTATACAGATAGAGGGACGTTGATTTTTACTATAATAATGACTATACATATAAAGATGGTATTATAGTCACTATAATTATAAAAACATCAGTTACCTTCAAGACTATTATAAACATGTAATTTTTCCATAGTTTTTGATGGACTTTATAGCGGGTGTTACCAAATAATGACATAATTATGTTACTTATGCAAAAAAAAAATACATCTATAACTTAAGTATCTTTTAGTACGTTAGGTTTTAGTTTTTTTAATTCAAATAAATTCTTTAATAAAAGATGTGTAAATTGAAAAGGTATCTTTTCCACTTTAATATGGTAGCATCCTATACTATAACACCCTATCTATACTTTTTATGACATGAGTTCATAAGAACAAATTTTATTAATATAGTGAATCCGGTTGCGTCGTTTTTTAGATAGTCTATGATTTACCTATTTTTTGTTTATCGGTGTGAAATATATATACAATTTAGCGGTGATCTAGTATTTATATCGTTGTAGTATAGCAACGTAGACACAACTCAAAATGTTTGTTAATTGTTTTATTTTTCTGTGCGTGGTTTTAGCGTTATGTGATTCAGCAGCAGGTAAGCATAGAATATTGAATCTAGTATTATTTTCTTGAGAATTTATTATAAGTGTGACCGTAAGGTTATTTGCATAAAGTGTTTTTTATTTATTTGGAAAAGGTAAACGAATTAAAAAATATACTAGATACCTATAACAATATTAAACTTATTTCCTTTAACATAACATAATAAGTAGGTAACTTAGGTCCATGTGTGATAAATTATAATCGGGGAATTTACACTGAATTTTTCCTAAGAAAAGTCATGGTAAGCGTCGGTGAACTTGAACCTAAGAACTGTACACACCAAAAAGTTTTTGTTCAACTGGTGATGCTATGATGCGATGATGGTTTACCTTTTTTTTTTCTTTGCTTTTACTTTCTTGTTATTTTTATACCTAGTATAATCATCAAAATGTTTTATATAAATACAAAAAACTTTCCGATGATTGCAAAAATATACCTTATTAATTATAATATACTGTTATTTTTCCAGTGGATGGTTCAATCAAATGTGGCATAGACGATGGACCATGCCAAATAAAGTTAATACACAAATTTATTCAAGACCTTAGCAAGGAAACTGGTGGATTAGGAATAGATCCTTACAAAATATCAAAACTGTCATTAAACATTGATGAACTGATAGAAGCGGAACTTACTGATGGATCAGTTAAAGGGCTTAAGGACTGCATTGTTACATCCTTCAAGTAAATACTTTAACCTTATATAAATAGGTCTTATTATGTGAAAATGTATTTATTTAATTTTTTTATGCAGTAACAAATCGACTTATCGATAGTCGACGATAGTTAAAAATATTTGTTTTCTCATTAATAGGATGTTTTTCAATCTGTATTAAATCTGGTCTACTACACGACACAATATAAAGCCCAAGAATGTTCCAGCAATGCTTGCAATAGAGCCAAATGGACCGCCACAAAAAAAATGAAGCCTTGCTGAGTTTCTTGCCGGAGTCTTCTCAGCTCAAGTGTAATGATTGTAATGTTGTAACTATCGACGTTCATAACTGCCTTATCAGGGCCTAAACTGAATAAATGAGTTGATTGATATTGATTTTGATATTTCTGACAAAAAAATCGAGACCTCTGTCAAGATTGTCCGACTAAGAAGAAGAATGAAATCTGGATTACTGATATAGTTTTATTTTTTAGGCCTAATTTCCAAACTGGACGCGCAACTCTTGAAGCGACATGTGATCACATCTCCGTTAAAGGTCACTACAATTTTTCATCATCATCACCGGTGTTACAGACACTTTTCGGAGCTAAATCCATTCACGGCGACGGAAATGCCAAAGTGAAATTAAGTAAGCATATTTTCATTACAATGAAGTAATTGTCACTTTAAAGAAGAGAGAGTGTTGTATCTACAGTATATATACTTATATTACAAATAGAAAGACGTATTATCGTCTCCGTCCCTTACTAAACTGATGGAGACAAGAGAGAGAGGACAGCCGCAATTTTAGTAAAAAATACGGATTTATGTTATTTAAAAAAAACTAAGCCTCTTTTTAATGGATTTTCGAATGTATGAATGTATAGTTAATATTTTCATGTTGGATGGAAAATGCAAATAAGAGAAAAAAAGCATTTTTAGTTTTAAAAAGACGCATATTCACGATTTTTTCTGACGTTACAAATGAAAAATTCTAACTTAAAAAAAAAAACTATTTCGCGTTAGATATTTTCTAGTTTAACATATATTTTTTACAAATCTCTTTCAACATAGAATGCCGAGAGAATCATAATTTCTCGGATATCGTCGCCTTAAATAGGCCCCAACTCAAATTGAATGTTTTTGTTTCAGATAAAGTGTATTTCAAAATTATACTGTTTCACAAGGTTGTAGAACGTGATGGTGAGATTTACTTAATTCCTAAAGGCAAAAAAGTACAATTAATTGATCTAAAAATCGGTAAAGCTACTTTCAATATGGACAAGATTTACTTGGGCAAAGAAGAAGCAAGTGAGTAGATTTTATTATTTTTGCTAGATTTAATATGTTCTGTTAGTAATTGTTATGTGAGTACTTACTCTGTATTATTTTGTCGAGATACATTACATGAGATGCACTAAGGTTTTTATTCTCGTCATGTGTTTTCAATATCTCTCAAGATCTATCACGGTCCAAGTAAATTATGAATATAATTAGCAATTGTAAACAATCATTTAAAATGTTTTAACTGCGACATTGCATGTTCTTTTCTATGGAGGAGTTCCTTCAATTCTATCATGGTACATCATATTGGAAAAGGTGCCATCTTGGAAAAAATAACTCTTTATCAAAATCTGAACATTTATTACATATTTTGCAATTAACTTATCTTCAAACTAATATGCGAATTATGCATCGGTGTTTCTTGTATGTCAGTTAAAAATAGAAAACAAAGTTGAAAACCTTGGATTTTAGAATTTAAGATGGATATACTTATTGGATTAAACTTTTCAAATGTCACTTTAAAATATTTACCAGCACGAAAAATATATTTTTTCTATAAACAAGATACCTACTATATTAAGCTGCAAACTGGTTTAGGTAGGACTTTTCTAACTTTTGACGTTTTTTTAGGTATTTATAGGAGCCTGAATAAACCGGGCATTTTGAAGATGTTAGGTACTTGTTTAAATATTACCACTTCATAGTCAGAGCAACTTTTCCATACCAAAAATATCCTACTAAGCCGAAAGACGTCCACTGCTGGACAAAGCCCTCCCCAAAAGTTTCCATGTTTGATTTTTCTTGCGCTACACGCATCCAGCGGTTTCCCGTGAGCCTCACAAGATCGTCGGTCCACCTTGCGGGGGGCCAGCCCACGCCGCGTCTTCCGGTTCGTGATCACCACTCGATAACCTTTCTGCTCCAGTGGCCGTCGGTTCTACGAGCGATGTGTCGGTTACTTTGGTTCGCCTGCAGATCTCATCATTTCTATAGAGATTAATATTTATCAAATTATGTTTATTTTCAGGTGCGATAATAAATGAATACTTGAACAAAAACGACGAGATAATCATTAACACATTTGGAAGGCCCCTTGCTAGCAAAGTGATGGTGATGGGTATGGAACAAGTGGGACAAGTATTTACTTCTACACCGGCGAGTGTTTTCTTCACCGATAGCTTAAGGCCATTCGTTAAAGCATAGAATACTGTTGAGTTGAATAAAATAAGTACCTAAATGTAAAAGACAATATATTTTTTATGGAAATTGTATGATATTACTTATTTTAATCCCGATCCATAATTATATTATGTAGCTAAAATAAGATTTTTTTTAGAATAATAAATAGAGTTTGTATAATATAATCACATTATTCAGTTTTTAATTGAAATCAGTAAAATATTGCGGTTTTCTGATATATTTTTCAACGTTTTGGTAAACCTGCATATTCCATCAGTAATTTTTTGCTCAAGGAAAATTGACGTATTAAAATGTATATCGATTTAAAGATTGAAATTGATTGAAACCGATTGCAACAAAGTTACGTAATTTTTTAATTACACCTTCATCAAAATCGTTACTCATTGTAGAATTTGAGACTATCTTTTGTTTTGGCATTTGGCGTATTCTAATCTATCTATACTGATAATAAAGCGGAAGAGTTTGTTTGAACGTGTTAATCTCCGGAGTTGCTAGTCCGATTCGAAATTATTTCACTTATAGGTAGCTACATTATCCTCAAAGGTTATATTATAGGCTACTTTTTATTCCGGGAACGCGAGTGAAGCCGCAGGGAACAGCTAGTTGATAATAAAAGTCTTGCAATAAATCATTAAGGTGATGCGTATTCTTTGAGCTAAGAGATTTGGAAAAAATATATGTTAAACTAGAGAATATGTGACGGGGAATAGTTTTTTTTAAATTGAGATTTTTCAATAGTAACGTCAGAAAAAATCGTAAATATGCCTTCTTAAAACTAAGAATGCATTCTTCTCTTATTTGGGCCATCCAAATAACTTGAAAAACATTATTAAATTCAGTTTCCTTTATTTTGGCAGTGTCTAAAAACACTATGAAGGTGAAACTAAGATGTGTTGACCGTCCTTCAAGTAAGACCGGACAGGACAGATCATAAGAGAACTCTTTTTATTCATTTTAAGGTTTAATTGTTATAAATATAAAATCTTCATGGAATATTTTAGTTCTCATTTGTCGATTACTACTGGGCAAGAGTGCATCTCATAATGTTTGATAAAAGTGCATTTTACTTTCTGTGTTTATGTGTGGTTATTGGCAACACTTCAATTGGTAAGTAGATGTTAATTTTATTTTTTAATTATCTCATGTACAAGCTGTTCGTTTATGGATATCTCTTCAGAAAGATAAGTACAGCCATAATTGCTCAGGCGATGTATTATTTTAAATCATTATTCGTATAAATATATCTATTCCTTTTTTTCTATATTCTCATTTTCTTTAATCTCTTGGATGATGCCATGCAAATCAAAATCAAATCAAAACTCATTTATTCAGTTTAGGCACTTATGAATGTCAAAAGTTACAGTTTTACAATAGACTCTACTATATTGCCGTCGTAATGTACGGGTAAATAGTCCAGACCAATAAAGATCGCTCTTAAATTCACGTTGAAATATGTGATCGGACTAAACTGACAGGACTAAAATATCTTGCATCCCTTTCTTATATTTTCTATTAGAAAGAGACATAGTGAGATCAAATTTATTTAGTTCGCAAACAACAGAATCGGCACCATTATTGTTATTATTTTACTAGAAAATGTGTTAATTTATCGAAATTTAAAATTAGTGTATATTTATTTTGTTATTTTTTTGTCTAAAAGTATGTATAAGGATCATTTTCTATTACTCAAAGGTTGCCTGGAAGATCGCTTTAGCGATAACGCCACCTAACTATGTGGTTTTCACAATATTTTGCTTGTTTTTTTTTGTGTTTTATTTGGTTATATTAAGTTTAAATAATGGAAAACTAGAAAATAATTTTGAAACAGAAAAAATATCAGGGATCCCTGCTACAGATCAAAAAGCAAGTGATAGCTTTTATTGTCATTGAAATAGATATCAAATTTATTTAATTTACCTACATTACTATTGAAATAAATACTTTTAATTACAGTGGACACTCTATTCAAATGTAGACTCGAAGATGGAGCATGTCATAAGAAACTACTTGAGAAAGGTTTAAGCATATTATGTAAAGAGGGCGCACCAGAATTTGGGATACCTATTCTAGACCCTTATGAAATCAAACAAATGGCTTTTAACATCCCTAATATAATGGATTTGAAGCTAAATAATGCAGAGGTTGAGGGGATAAAAGATTGTATTATTAATACTCTCAGGTATGTTTATTCGTATGTATCTCATATAAAGCAATTAGCATAGTCGTGCCAACATCTAAAAAAATCAGTGAAAGAGAATATGCATGATATTTAAAAGCTCACTCATTTATGCAGCAGCAAAATTATTTCGATTAACTATAAAAACAACCAAGATAACATCAAAGATTTATTCCTATCTCTTTCTAGCAAAACAAAATTTAACATGGAGTTTTGGCCAACATTTTCCGATTTCTCTGTCTAATCGCTGTCTAATTAGCAGTTTAAAATGCTTATTATCTTCCGTGTTTCGTGGCCGATTTTAATTTCACTTTTTGACATTTTTTACGGTATTTTCATATTTTGTTAAGAAATGCGATAAAAAAATATCATGCATATTCCCTATTATTGTGAGGACGATTGTAGAGGAAGATTGCTCTATAGTAACCGCTTAGTTACAATCCACTAGTTCAAAATCTGTCGCCGAGCATCTACCGGGGTTTGGTTAGCTGCATTTCAAAGCCAGTTCCCTTCTAGATTTTGTTTATAGTTTATAATTTTCGGTTACTTAATCACTAACTATGGTCAAATCAAATCGGACCAGTAACCCCGGAGATTAGCTTTACTATTAGTGCGTATAGATCGGTATAAAACCAGTAGGTAATACATTCTATGCGTTAGTAGATATGGTCCTAATTTTATCTTTAATATCATAGATTCAAGGCGATGATAGCTCAGTGGTAGTGACGTCGGATACCGAGACGAAGGTCTCGGGTTCGAATCCTACAAGGAGCTTGAGCTTTCGGTGAAGGAAAACATCGTGAGGAAACCATAGCACGGTGGTAGGGTACTTTGTAGTACCCGCCTGGCTGGCTACCACCCTCAAGTTGAAAATCTGTCGCCAAGCACCTTTCGGTGTGTTCCGACAGCTGCACGTGAGAGCCAGTTCCTTTCTAGGCTTTGTGTGCTTACCATCATCGGCCACATCATCACTGACCACGGTGAGATTGTGGTCAAACACTGGCCTATATATAGTAAAAAAAAAAAAAATTAGTTTCTTTCCTTTCTTTAATTTTTTGTAAGTTAATTTTTATGTTTCTATTTTTGTTACAGTATAAATTATGTGAAGGGATATTCGTTTCTAGATATGACCTGCCCCAAAATAACTTTTAAAGGCCAATACAAATTAGATGCTACAGCACCAATACTAAAGTCTGTTTTTAATGGTAAAGCTATGAAAGGTGATGGAAAAACAAAAGTTAAAATAGGTAAATATATATATTTATAAACTATCAATGCGAAACGATTTGGATTACATCGAACGTTATTTATTTATTTTATTGAAGACCAACAGCTGATTCACTTACAGACTAATAATATACATATTCATTAGGAAGCCAGTAACAGGTTTTCATGGATAAGTGCTAGCTTAGTTAATATTTCTGTGATGACAATATCTTTACATAGTATAAAATGAAGTCGCTTGCGCTGTCTATTCGCTTAGATCTTTTAAACTACTCAATTAGGATTTTAATGCAGTTTTCAGCAATAGATAGAGTGATTCTAGAAAAAGGTTTATATGTATAATACATGCATGTTTATATGTATAGTACAGAAAAGCCGAGAAAAACCATTCGAAGCCGTGGCGAGTCGCTAGTATGATATAAACCTACATTACACGGAGTAGTTAATGGAACACAATATCTCCCTCCTAATCTAGTCAATAATAATATACCTAATTAACAGTTGGTTTTAAAATTTAACACGCACAAAAAAAAATTGCTTTACAAATAATAAAGTAGAAACTTATCCAGACAATTTATTTTTGTGAAATAGTGTTTTACTTTTTTTAATAGATGTTTCTGTTTCAATTTCAGATAAAATGAATCTAAAAATGAAAACGTTCTTCGGTTATAAAGAACGTGATGGCAAAATATATACCTATGGTAAAGGCAAAGTAGCGGAATTAATTAGTTTCGATATAGAAAAGGCAACTTTCAAAATGGATAACCTTTATTTAGGTAAAGAAGACGCAAGTAAGTATATTTTAATATTTTACTTTTTTTTTAATACTACTAAGGCAGCAAGCATACGACCTGACTGATAGTAAGTGGTTACCGCCATTTGCAATACCAGAGGTATTGCCAATGTGTTGCCGACCTGTTACAATACCGAGAAGGCAACTGGCTCTCAAGTGCAATTACCGGAACACACCGGTAGGTGCTTGGTGACAAATTTTCAACTGGAGGGTTGTAGCCAGCCAGACGGGTACTACAAAGTACCCTACCACAGTGCTATGTATGTATGTGCTTTCCTCACGATGCTTTTCTTCACCGAAAGGTCAAGCTCATTGTAGAATTTTATATTGCCTACTGCCGCCTGTTGTTGACTAAAAAATCGAATTAGTCAGTCAGTTAGACTATCAAAAAAATATTGGTCTAATATTTACGTCTGAGTACACTTTTTACAGAGAAGTGACGACACAAGCTCTCTAGTACTTAGATGCGCCTTATCTTTGTATTTTTTTATTGATTTCATAAAAAAAAAATACATAAGTATCCAATATTTTTTGATAATCTAACTGACGGACTAAACAAAATTAATTAATTTTTACCCAGTCATCATCCCTATTGCTAATGAAAATTTATGGTGTTCTTAAAATATATAAAGAAATTTAACCCTAAGAGGTTGAAATAGAGGTCACGGGTGAAAATGCAGGATGGAAAGCTTGTTTGGACTATTTTTATAATATTAAAGACTATTTAACAATGTATGAAACTTCCTTCGAGAGCACTATTGATAACTGGTAATGTGACACTTAACACGTTGACATAATATAGGTCTTTAGGTTATTTAGCCGTTATTATATGTTTTTTTTAGAGTTATAAGGATAGGTTTAGGTATCAAACGATTGAAAAATCGGACCTGAGGTACATGAAAGAAAATTAAAAACTTTTGATCCATGATTTCCGAGGGATCTAATGCTATCCCGTTATTGATACTTACTTACCCTTAAGTACCCTTCGTGTACCCTAGCGGAATCAAGTTTAAAAATTAATTTTAATTACCTACAGGTAAACTTTTCACCGATTTTGTGAATGACAACTGGAAGACACTGATCTCAACTTTAGGCAAACCGCTTATCGACAAAACACTTAAAATTGGAATTGAATACATTGGAAAGTTTTTCAATTCTGTTCCAGTAGACCAGTACATCGTTGAAGACATGTCTCATTATGTAACATGATCTGTTATATATTTAATTTTTTATTTACGTTGTTTAAACATGATTAAAATATATTATGTTTTAATATGTACTTATTATTTATTACAAACAATCCTACTAATATAATTAATGCGAAAGTTTGTTAGTATATATGTTTGTTGCTTTTTCACGTAAAAACTACATAACGGATTTGGATGAAACTTGGCACATAGATAGATCATGGAATAACATATAGGCTACTTTTTATCCCGGGAAAACATAAGATACCACGGGAACGCGGGTGAAACCGCAGGGCGGAAGCTAGTAAATAAATAAATATCTTGGGACATTCTTTACACTCTCGGTTATCTGATCCCAAACTAAGCAAAGCTTAAATATACATATGCTACTTCTTTTAATACATACTTGTATAGATAATCACACCCAAATATGTTCATGCACACAAATATATGTCCTGGATGGGAATCGAACCCACGACCAGCAGCGTGATAGGTAGTGTCTTAACCAACTGCACCAAAAAATAACCCGACATACATCATAAAAGAGGTGATGATATACAAACGGCTGAGCGGATTTCCTTGAAACAGTTAAGAACACTCTCGATTAAAACACCTTTCAAACGGAAAAAAACTGAATATCTTACTGAGCAGTATTTGGTATAAATACATAATAACCACTTTCGATCTTTATCAATAACTAGCTTCCCGCAATACAGTTTCATCATGCGATCCGCGAAGCTTAAAAAAATTACAAACACATATACAAAAATTCTAATCTTTTCTCTATATAATATTAGTGTAGTATGTATATTTGTATAATATATATTATAGATTACACAAGATAATCTAAATATTATATAAACGTGATTGACTGACTGATCTATTAACGATCACGGGACGGATTAGGCTGACATTTGGCGTACAGAGAGCTATTAATTTGTAATTTTTATATTAGAATGCTTCTCGGTGTCACTGTATGTTCGTGATGTCATAGATATAGGCCCTGACTGAAAACCAGCGCGAGGGTTGATATTTAGTTATCGATCTGAGCATTATGCTGAGTCAGGACCTATTCTTGACATCGCGCAACATTACATTATTGTTAGTTTATATTTTTTTTTTTTTTTCAATTTTGTAATGTTGTGTGTTGTCTTCATGACAATGTTTTTTCTTACTTTCTTTCTATTATGACGTAAGAAAATTCAGCTCCTAAGGAGGATCAAAAAATAGGAGAACGCGCGTGAAACCGCGGGCGGTAAAGCTAACTTATAAAGGTTACTACAATAAGGTGGAAAATTGATAAAGCCATTTCTTATAGATTCACTCTCATTTCTAGATATAAAAGTAGCCTAAATAAGTTTGGTATGGAGAAGGCTCCGTACGGTCTACGTACAAAATTTTATTGTGATTGTGTCACAAGTTTTTTAGTCTTAAAAAATAACAACTAAACTGATAAATTTTTTCGCATTTATAATATTCATTAGGATTATGATAATGGACATATAACAGTAAATTTCCTATACATGTTTACTATTATTACTATCTTGTGGTGCATCTTGCAGTCAAATGTCGTCATTTCGTAATAATAATCAATTAAATGACATTTATGATGATTTACGTCAATCGTGTACGGTGCAACCGAATTATATAAATTAAATTAATATAATAAAAAAAAACATTACAGCTAAGGTATTATATATATGATGGTAACAGTCTGTCTGTTATATTGCTGAAATGGCCACGGTGAAGTTTGGCACGCAGACAGCTTATTAGATGTAGGTTACATTTAATTTGGGAAACACTATATGGAGTATTTTGGTAATCTCCGAAATACTATTATTTCAATAAATAGGAACCTACATTATTCCCGAGTGCTTAAGCTACACGACATCCCAGAAACACTGGTAAAACAACGTGAAATTTCTAGTTACAAATATTTTTACCACGCTTTATAATTTGAAAGAAGGCTCAAGGTCACCCAAAGAGCAATGGAGAGGGCTATGCTCGGAGTTTCCCTGCGAGATCGAATCAGAAATGATGAGATCCGCAGGCGAACCAAAGTAATCGACATAGCCCGAAGAATTGCCAAACTTAAGTGGCAGTCGGCGGGGCACATCGCTCGAAGAACCGACGGCCGCTGGGGCAAAAGAGTTCTCGAGTGGCGACCACGAGCCGGAAGACGCAGCGTGGGCAGACCCCCTACAAGGTGGACCGATGATCTTGTGAGGGTCGCGGGAAACCGCTGAATGCGGGTAGCGCAAGACCGGCCATCGTGGAGATCCTTATGGGGAGGCCTTTGTTGTGCAGTAGACGTCTTTCGGCTGACATGATGATGAAACCTTCACAGGCACTTATGAATTGTCAAACTCTAATGCACGTTTCGGAAGGTTGATTTTACTACGGAACTCTAAAGAGGATGATATTATCCATGCTTAGCGCGTCATTGAAATGTCAGTATACAAAAATCTTCGACAATAACAAGAATATTTATTGAGTAAACCAGTTTTGTGCATAGTGGGTCGTAGTTGATGTTCATTTTAAGTTTGGATTATTAATTGACCTTTATTTTGTTATGATATTTTTTGGATGTTCAATCAGTTGGTATGTTTTTTCCGTATATGATAAGCCAGTATTGTTTTAGGCTTAAAAGAGGGTTCAATTAGTTGACCAGCCACACGTTCTCCTTGCTTCTATTCGCGACAAATCCCACTACCTGTTAGCAACTCTGAGTTATCCGATTATTGGTTTGGTGTTCTCTATGGTTACGTCCGTCTATGAACCTATGACTGGCAACATTGACGGGTGGTTTTTATGAGTGGGGATGAGCCACGGGTCGGGCACTTTGGCGATCGAGTGCGCTTCGTCTCGTGCAATATATTAACGAACATTTTTGTATTCCACCGCCATTTTGTATTTTATAGAATCCCACCCAAATTTTATCTTGATTAAATTTGGGTGTTTGAGTTAACGTTAAAATACCTTCAAGTAAACAAGTACTATAAGCCAATGTCGCAACAAAGAACTTGATTACCAACAAATTGCTTATTAAATAAATTACATGGAATTACATAGTGATTCTAATAACAAAGAGTTTGAGACTAATTTGCATTATCTCATTGTGTTCACTGTTCAGTGAGCGATATTATTTTTGATCTATAAATTTTGTTTCAGTGATTTTAATTGAAAATAAAACGGGTTCACATTTTATTATACTTGAACATGAAACAAATTAAACTAAAATATATAATAATAATATATATACGTTTTCTTTGTAGATGTCAAAGTCATAATAGCTATTTATCTATCTAATCTACTAATAATAAAGCTGAAGAGTTTGTTTGTTTGAACGCGCTAATCTCTGCTGTTACTGGTCCGATTCGATAAATTCTTTCACTAATCAGAAGCTACATTATCCCCGAAGGGGATAGGCTACTTTTTATCCGCAATATTTTCCGTGGAACACGGCTACACTATCGCTCTCTTTTTTGGAAAAAAAGTAATTTAATATGCGATTTTCCTTTGATTCATTAGATCTTGACTTGGTGATAATTTGACCACCTACATTCTCTCGAATGAAAAAATATTTTTTACCTCCTCCTCCTTTTTTGAGGTCGGTTAAATATAGCTCAAAGACGCGTTACCAGTGTGAGCGCGCTCATAACAGACATCATAAAAGGTATCATTACGTGCGCCATAATGCATTACGGAGATTTTGCTCCTACGTGTAATCACCGTGAGCCAAACGTCAGATTGGCATTTGCGCCAACAAGAATACTGAGGTTATATCATTGTTGTTATAATGTACCATTAATTCTCAAAGAGATTTGATGTCACGTACTTATGAAATAATTTTAGAACGCCAAAATAATAAATAAATATCCTGCGGACATTCTTCACATACGGTTATCTGATCCCAAACTAAGCAGAGCTTGCTTGAAACCAGATAACTGATATACTACTTAAACTACTTTTTTTGTAAATACATACTTATATAGATAATTACACCCAGACACAGGACAAACAGACATGTTCATGCACACAAATGTTTATCCTGGATGGGAAACGAACCCATGACCAGCGGCGTGATAGGTGGTGTCTTTACCAACTGCGCCAACAAAAAAGTTATTATGCGAGTTTCCAGCTTATTATATCTCATTCCAAGGTGAAACCTCTTAATATGACTGTTTTTATGTATCTTGCTGTGTTAGTCTTTAAATTGAAACTCGTAGGTCAATTTCAACTTGCTTTCCGATGTTTAATAAGAAATATCGATCTTGTATTTGTCCAAAGTAAGTCCATTTAAGGTGGTGCCTTCGGGTGGAGCGCGAAATTCAAATTTTATTACGTTTTTTGCTAATTGCAGCTCAGTTATAGGTCGTAAGTTGTCAACTTGTTATTTGCGACAAGAATGGTAGTATATTTACTGATTAATAACAAAAGAAATCATCAACATATGTCACGGAGTTAAATTTGTCGTATATGTCAGTAAAAAAGTACCTTGGAGGAATAATTAAATTTGAATTTCGCGCTCCAACCGAAGGCATCACCTTAACTATAATAATAGTTTTAAAACGCATAAACATATGACGTGAAAACGTTATATCTCGTAAATCTATTATTAATAGTCACTAAAAAAGTTATTGACGTCATAACTACAATAATAATAACATTTAATAACACAAACATAAATTCCACCTTATATCATCTCGGATACCACACAAAATAGAATAAATTCAATTGGATGGTATAAGCTTGAAACACATTTCGACGATATAAGACTGACTTACAGACAGCATCCACTACTCGTTCAACTATATAAACATCTTGCTTATTAACTAGGGACGAGACATACATAAGCAACAAAACAATAAAGTTGAAAATGAGGTGTCTCTCCCACATGTTGTATGTATTCACGTGCTGACACCAAATTGATGGGTGTATTCAGTTAGACTCCCTAATGAGCACCTGGCAACGTGCAATTTTTCATAGTTGGTTTATAAAATGACTGAACAAGAGTTGTAAGTGTAGTCTCGGTTTTCACGAGTGCCATTCAGACGGCGTTTTGTTGGGAGGAATAAAAATGTGGGTAGTTTCAGTTCCTTATTTGTTGGCGTTGGGGTTCACTTCTGTAATGTCGATGGGATTGCGTAAGTTTTAATTAGTTGTATGAACTTCATTTACTTATTACAGAAAATCATGGCTTATTTGTGGTGAAAGGCATCTTGTTTCATAAAGCCTGTCTCAATGAGTGAGTGAAAACACTGCGTTTTTACAGCAAATACTTATTGACGGAACATAATTTGACGGAACTACCACAGGGTAATACGTCGAACAAAAGTCACCGGGTTGAATCTCATGTTTAATGAGCTTGAGTTCAAATAACAAATAAGAACTTGAGTTTTTGGTGAAGGAAAACATCTTGAAGAAACGATAGGTACTATCCTCAAGCTCACTGAAGTTTCGACAAGAACGTCGTCGAATAGCGTCTTCCGACAGCTGCACTTGAGAACTAGTTCCTTGATAAGATTGTGGTAAAACAGAAGACTAACATTGTAAAAATTGAGCAGTCGAGCATAACATAAAACCAAAAATGCAAGATTAACTATCTAGCTGATAAAAAAAACTGCATTTCAATATTATTTGCACAAACACGCTATTTTTTATTGCTACGGCTCAACGCTTCAGTGAGAATAGGCCTTTACTAGAAATAAACCCTACAGCGAGATAAACTTTTTCATTAGGTGCATTTACTTTGCTACTGTTTCTTAGTTCTTAGTTTGGTTGATTTTCATACCCCTCTAGTAAAGCTGTTTCTTTCAACTATGTGGAGTATGAGGGATCTTTGATACGAAGAATACGATCGTGTAGATTTACAAATTCCGACCGCCCCCAGTCGTAACTCATACAAAGTCCTCCCCTTCCCCCGGTAACGCCCTGAGCCGAGGTTCGTACCCCACTCGGGGGTGCCCTCAGGCGTGGTTACCTAAATGTTACCCGGCTGAGAGCTCTCTGCGCTCGCCGATTGTCCGGTAAGGTTGGAGCAGCCATCAGACGCTACCAACTTTAGTCCTTAAAAAGATTTACAAATCTAAATATATATAAAAGTAAAGCGTGACTGACTGACTGACTGATCTATCAACGCAAAATCCAAACCACTAGACGGATCGTGCTGAAAGGCATACAGATAGCTATTATGGCGTAGGCATCCGTTAAGAAAGAATTATTTTTATATTCAAGGGGATCACATGGGATCAGGGGACATAAACTTAAGGAAATAGGAATTTGATAAACCACCTTGCTGTGACTTCTCTTCAAAAACAAAAACTTTTGATACCTTTTGAATCTACAACTGAAGCAGTACTTACAGTTTTTTTGTAATTTTAAATATAATAACATAAAAAGATAATTAAATTTACATTTCAGCTAGCTTCATATCTCCCTGTTCAAGGAATGACCCAAACCTCAACGAGTGTGCTTTAAAATCTGCAAGGGATTCTCTTCATCAATTCTCCTTAGGAGATCCCGAACGAGGGTTGCACCCTTTAGACCCTTTATATGTGGCTGAAATGACAGTATTTGTACCAAATGAAAATGGGCTGAAAGTTGTATTTAAGGACAACAATTTCACTGGACTCTCATCATTATATTTGGAGAATTTGAAGTAAGTTTGTGTTAAGATTTGGTTTTTTTGTTTCAGAGAATTATCGTTTTATTATAATTAGCTTTGGAGTACCTTTTGTCTATGAGATATCAAAATGATAGAATCTGGAGATTACATGCCTAAACTTAATGTAATAGTTACATTATAAATGACATATAAATAGAACTAATAGTTTAATTCAACGTTATAGCTAACGCAAGGCTTTAATAATGATCATGAGGAAAACATCGTGAGGAAACCATAGCACGGTGGTAGGGTACTTTGTAGTACCCGCCTGGCTGTCGCCAAGCACCCTTTCAGTGTATTCTGACAGCTGCACTTGAGAGCCAGTGTTTCTAAGCTTTGTGTGCTTACCATCATCGGCCACATCATCACTGACCACGGTGAGATTGTGGTCGAATACAGGCCTATAGGTACATAGTAAAAAAAACATTGTGTTAGTTAAATTTGATTTGGGCGTTACTATCAAAGTGAAATAAATTAAAAAAATATAGGTACCATTGATTTTCACTACGAGCGGTTTTAGGTGGCTTGCATCCAATTAAATATAATTAAGAACAAATGTTTTCATGGCTCTTTTTGGGTCATAAACCATACTCTGCAAATGCCTTTTTAACCAGACTAAACTTAACAGGGGCACCTATGAATAAACAAGTGTGCCCAGGGTCGGTAGTTTGTCAACAAATCAAGTGTCATATGGTGTTACCTGTGTAGTGCACGTACAGTAGCGATACAAACTTGTGGCTAAGTAGATCTGCACCCATTAGCATTTTCCACACGAAGTGCTGTTATTAACATAAATTGTAGGGTTAGCAGAGTTATTACGAGCTCGTCTATTATTAGATAATGTACTGACATCATTTGCTTTAGTAAGACTCATTGTTTACATTAAATGTATCAAATGTTAGTTTTGAAAGTATTACAAAGTTTTAGAACGTGTAAACAATACTAATAAACATGCCAACTTGGCAACGATATTGACTCGACGCTGATTAAAAATTAACTAGTTTCACCATACTTTGCTTAGAACTACTAACTTTATCTGCGTGATGTAGATACTTATAGCGCCATCTACTCCACGGTTTGTGTACCATTTGTAGACCAATTTAAAAAAAAATGTTTTAGTCATTTTTTGGGAAGGTTGTAGGTATAGGTAATAGCTTTAATTATTATTTTTTAACAAAAATCTACATTCAACTGGCTCAAGATACTTTTTTATGTTTTTTTAAGTTGAGAATATAATATTAGGAAACTGAGTAATTTTTATACAGGCCAGTTGGCGCAGTTGGTTAAGACGCCACATATCGCGCCGCTGGTCGTGGGTTCAATTCCCATCCAGGACGAACATTTATGTGCATGAACATGTCGGTTTGTCCTGAGTCTGGGTGTAATTGTCTATATAAGTATGTTTATAAAAAAAAAGTAGTATGTAGTATCAGATAACTGATTTCCATAGTACAAGCTCTGCTTAGTTTGGCATCAGATAACAGTGTTTGAAGAATGTCCCTAGATATTTATTATTTTTTCCGAGAATAATTTCATGATGCAAACTATTCTGCTATCCTTAGCCTCCGAAAGGCTGTATAACAATGTATCCTAACTACGATGCTATGTTTCACGGACAATTAGCTTTCGGCCTTTTAATTACGTGTAATATAATGAAGGCGCCTTAACTTAAAGGGGCCGCAGAAATAATTAGGCGCAGTGAGATGATTTGTGAACAAAGGGCCTAATGTAGTGAGAAACCACGCAGTGATCTGGCGTTTTGCTGCAGCTGATTGGAGGTTTAAAATTAAAAAAAAATTGTTTAACCAAATTACATCGCTCTCTTTTGAAATGTATTTTATGATGGACTTATAAAGGTTACAATTAGTTGGTTTTAAGGTTTATTTTTTATTTACACTTACATAATAAATAATAGGTAGAGATACATGCTCGTGATTACTTTTTTCGTTTATTTGAATGATAATAAACTTAATATTTTAAATTAAAACTAGCTTTTCGCCACACGATTTCAAGTGCAACAAATTTCTTTTTAAATAAAATTTACCAATAAACAAAATACATTAAATTGTAATAAAAAATCCAATGTATAAATAAAACTATAAACATTTAGTAATAAAAGTAAAAATTTTAGCTAAAGTACAAAAGTTTAGCTAGGTGGTGAATGAATCAGTCAGTTTATGAGTTATGACTTTTTTTTTACAATAATATGTTTTTATAACCAATTTCAGATTCGACCTTGAGAAAAAACTTATAACAGCTGATGCTGTGGTTAACTTGGATGTTAAAAATAAGTATGAACTCAGTGGAAAAATACTTATAGTACCCGTAAAATCGAATGGCGACGCCTCTATCAAACTGAGTAAGACATTTTTATTTATATTATTATGATTTAAAACTTAATATAAAAAGGATTCTTCAAAAAGGGTGTGGAGAGATTTTTGAAGAATCGGCAATGTGCAAGTATCCGTGTGCAAGCGTAACCACTTACCATCAGGCGGGCCGTATGCTCATGCTACCTTTGATTAGTGGTTTTATTTAATGAGTAATAGCTTCCGCTTAGTGGTCTCACCCACGTTACCGCGGGATCTTATGTTTTTCCGGGATAAAAAGTAGCCTATATGTTATTCCAGGAAATAATCTATCTATGTAACAAGTTTCATTCAAATCCGTTAAGTAGTTTTTACGTGAAAGAGTAACAAATATCCATATATCACAAACTTTCGCATTTGAGTACATAAGAAATAAGATATTTTAACAGCAATTTTTGTAAAAACTTGTACCTATTTATCTTATTTACTTTTTCAAGTACCTTCGAAAAGTATTTTTCAAACATCTTCTTAAAAATGCATGTAAATTTTTCATGTCGTCAGGATACGAGTATCTTTATATTTTCAGGCAGTATTCCAAACACGTAGCACTCGTAGCACTCGTAGCTTGTAGCCATTGATGTCAGCTACGCCGTAGCACCGCTCCATGCATTTATTAAAGTCATCATCAGCTCTGATATGGCTTGTCGTAGTCCGCAGAGATATATAACGTTGTATACAACTTTTTCGTATGAAACTAGTTTTTTTTTACTTTTACTCATCGAAAAGCTTTAATCAATTACATTTCGCTAAGTAGACCGACCTAGTAAGAGTCGTCAAGAACCACAAATCTTTTTTTAATTAGGCCCTCTATTTCGAACAGGTCTGTGTTTATCCAAAATGTCACAAACGAAGGAAGCACATCAAGCCTAGCAATGATCTGGCTTTCTAGCATTTTTATATTTTATGTAGATTGTATTTGTTATAATATCTTTTATACTGAAAACTAGGATTTGAACTGAGTACTTTCGGCACAGTATTTAACACTACCTCAGACCCTGAAATCTAAAGAAAAGGTGATACCTGACATTTTTCTTTCAGCAACTGCAATGCTTCATATTCGGTTCTGGTATGAGCACATTGAAGGTCCTGATGGTAAAATACATTGGAAAATCAATAAACATGATATTAAATATGAGGTCGAGAAGGCGTCTTTTAAATTGGAGAATCTGCTTAATGATAAGACTTTAGGTTAGTGTCTATATAATTCACTAGCTTCCACCCCACGGTTTCACCCGCGTTCCCGAGGATCTTATGTTTTCCCGGGATGAAAAGTATCATGTGTTAATCCAGGTTATAAACTATCTGTGTTCCAAATTTCATCTAAATCTGTTCAGTAGTTTTGGCGTGAACTAGTAACAAACATACATCCATACTCAGAAACTTTCACATTTATAATACGAGAATACAGTAGAATTGTAAGTACCTTATCAAAAATATATTGTATTTTTAATTGAAAGAGGAATATACAAGAATGGTAAGGAAATGTAAGCAATTGAAAGATACATACTTTTAAAATAATGTTTTAACTTTCAGGGATTATTGTACCCATCATTATGAAGAACTTTTGCTATCGGATCAACCCCTGAAATTACGAAAAAATACTCAAAATTTTTCATACATTTTAACTGAACAAGATTAGAAAAGAAAGAAAAAAGAAAAAACATTTATTCATGACAACACACAACATTACAAAATTGAAAAATAAAAAATAAAATAAAAAGAGTACAAAAAAATAAATAAAAAAAACTAACAATAATGTAATGTTGCGCGATGTCAAGAATAGGCCCTGACTCAGCATAATGCTCAGATCGATAACTAAATATCAACCCTCGCGCTGGTTTTCAGTCAGGGCCTATATCTATGACATCACGAACATACAGTGATTAGGATGTTTTGAATCATTAAAAAAATACCTCAATCAAAAATCACAGTTACGATAGTAAAGCGCCAGGGGCGTTATGAAAACCTATAACATTAAAATTTAACAATTTATGTCCAGAAACTTTACGTATTGATGATCAAATACAGTGTTGTTATTGTTTAGAAAAATGAGCAGTAACATAACTTTAATCATGAATCAAAAATTGAAATATTTAGTTGGGTTAGAATATAAAAAATGTAAACTAACAAATTCAAAAGGCAAGAGATTTGCCACAAATATAATAATCATGTTAAACTAGAAAATGTGTGCTGAGGAACAGCCTGCTGTTTGTGCTGTCGATTGTGTAACTAGATTCCGAAAGCGATGGCTCTCGCAATCAGATAAGCAACGCGAGTGAAGCCACGGGGAACAGCTGGTAAAATATAATAAAATATAACGTCCGTTTTACTAGGATTTCTCCTCGCTTGCCAGTCAGTTCTGTACGGGACAGGTCATTCGCGCAAGCTTATTTACAAGCTAAACTAACCCTTTTCTAGATTCAAGAGTTCCAGAAGTCAGAATATTTATACCAATTGTTGTTTCCAGGTGACCAAATCAACAAACTCCTCAACGAAATGTGGCGGGAGATCATTGCTGGAGTTGGACCATCCATCTGCAAGTCCTTGAGTACGGCCGTTGTGGATAATCTTGCTGTTCTATTGGAACAGGTTCCTTATGATGAACTTATGCCAGAATGATAACAAAAAGAATAATCGGCTAGTTGACAGTATTAAAAATAAATGACCGAACACTAACCAATGCATAAAACATCTAAAAACACGTGGAATCATTATGTATGTTGTACATTTAATGCTTTTATTATTTTTAATTACCAGTAGAACCACTAAGAGTAGGTCATTTGATGCTGTGAAACTATGACGTCATAGTGTAGTATTTTTATACAACTTTATTAAAAAGTAGCTGATTTGATATGTCAGGAAACTACCCTATTATTCTATTTACTTAGATTGTTACGTATTTTTAATTGTATAATACTTTAAATAACATTTGAAACGCAATTAAATTAAAAATAACAATTAATTTAAAATAAATTTGTTTTAACTGTTAGCCCTTAATTAAAGGGCCGAAGGGTAGAAATTGAATACGAGACTTTGAATACCTTCGTTTGTACCCTAATTGCTCATATAATATCAGATTACCTACCTGTAAAGTGTTTCTAACACGCTTTTGGCCCTTTACTGATTTGACGTTGGGTACAACATAAGGCCATACCACAAATAATTTTGACGTTTCAAATGGAATTTTGAATAAATAATAGAACATTAATTTAGTACACTATAAGTTATTATGAAGTAGATAGTTTGGGTTCGGTAAAATCTTACTAATATTCTAAATTCGAAAGTTTGTGAGCTTGGATGTTTGATACTTTTTCACGCACAAACAGCTGGACAAATTTTGTTGAAATTTGGTATGGAGGTGAATCGATCGCGATGAAAAGCACGCCTATAATATGATATGGAAAAGGACATAGCCTACTTTTTATCCTGGAAACGTGGAAGAAACCGCTGGAAATAGTTAGTAATTGATATTATGGGAAAATAGTTTATCTGAGCTTGCTAACACTATGCTATAAACTAATGAGCTTATTTTCAAAGTTTCCAACAGTTAGTTTACATGCAAATTGTAATTATATCAAATGAGAACTTACGAGACCTCTCCATAGCCGCCAGGGTGTTGAAGCTCCTACACGCTTTTATAATTTAATTTAAACTTAAGATCACTCACACGGAAACCGCCGCCTTAGATGTAGGTACAACAGTTCTAATTAAACTTTATAAAGGTTAGCATTCCGCCCCGCGGTTTCATCCGCGATCTCCTATTTTACCCCGTTAAGGGTAACATATTTAAAAATCTTTGCTTAGCAAATGCTTATAGCTATCAGTCAAATTTTAACCTGATCTGATTCAGTAGTTTCAGAACTGTGCGTTGATAGATCAGTCAGACAGTCACGGTTTCCTTATATATATTTAGATAATATTGTATTTAACTTACATGTGGAATAAATAAATTAGAACTAACTTTCCTCCCCACGGTTTCACCTACGATGTCCTGCCTCTTATTGGACGCCTACAAGACACAAATCTTTCAATAACATGTCTGTAAGACTAACGGATTAGATTAGTTTTTAGATCACTTAAAAAAACCAACATTAATATTGTTAGAAAAAACAATAGAAAAAAAAATTATGTTGCCACAGTAAAAAATTACGACTGTATGCAAATCTTACATTTAGCAAGTATATTTCAACAAACAAAATGAACCAACGACTTACCTGTATATTTACATCAAATAACTACGACACACACAACATTTCTTTCATGTTTCTTCAAAACAATCAGAATCTTTACGGTAGACGCAAAGCGCTTCTTCCTAGCCTCAGGTAAGACTTTGTAATGGAAATAGACTTTTGAGAGAACAGAAAAGGACTTTTTGCCAAGTCCTGCCGGTCTTAGAACAGAAAATTGTTTTCTTGCCCCTGGGCGGTTTGCCGTCTAGTAGAAAGTGTGGTCGGGAAATATTAAACGATACGCTTAATGTGTACACGAGCATGTAATTTATGATGTCGCTTTATGTGTGATATGAGGGAAATGTTGGAGAGTAGTAGGTACTTACGTTTTACAGAAGAGCTGCTTAATAGTTGTTTAAAACTAAAAAGAATAAGATGGTATGGTAAATACACTTCACCTTCGATTTACGCAACTAATAAAAATCATTCATTATCGCGCCATTCAACGTTCTACCAGATCATTTTCGTCTAAAGAACTGAGAAACATGGGTAATGTTGTAGGCGCAGTGTCTTTGGGAATGATCGATTTTACGACTTTTGCCGATGCTTCATATAAGTTGTGTCATACTGTACTCAAAGTCAAGTTAACAAGGCTTTTTTTTTTTTTTTTTTTTTTTTATACTACTAAGGTAGCACGCAAGCATACGGCCCACCTGATGGAAAGTGGTTACCGTCGCCTATCGCTATTTGCAATACCAGAGATATTGCCAATGTGTTGCTGACCTGTTACTCGGTATTGTAATACCGAGAAGGCAAACTGGCTCTCAAGTGCAATTGCCGGAACACACCGGTAGGTGCTTGGCGACAAATTTTCAACTTGAGGGTGGTAGCCAGCCAGACGGGTACTATAAAGTACCCTACCACCGTGCTATGGTTTCCTCACGATGTTTTCCTTCACCAAAAGCTCAAGCACATTGTAGGATTCGAACCCACGACCTTCGTCGCGGCATCCGACGTCACTACCACTGAGCTATCATCGCCTCAAGGCTATTTACTTATATTAAATAAGAAGGCATAATATATTCTAAATATTCTAACAGGTCGACAACACATTGGCAATCCATTTGGTATTGCTAATGTTAATAGTCGACGACCATCAGGTGGACTGCCTGGTCTATGTTTGACCATAATTTCACAGTGGTCAGTGATGATGCGGCCGAAGGCTGTAATCACAATGCCTAGAAGGGAACAGGCTCTCAAGTACAGCTATTTGACACCGGTATGTTCTTAGCGATTTCTAACTTGAGAGTATAGCCAGCCAAGCTTCTGAGAGGCTGCGTGCTTGTCAGCTTTCTGACATAAAAAGGTACTAAATCAAAAGCAATGAAATTTCGTTTTAAAAGAAACGTTATTGCTATACGTACATTTTCAAGTCACTGCACAAATTTAACTAAAGGGAATTAATTCAAAGCGAATAATTTAGATGATACTTGAAAATGTTGAGGCTTCGGTGTCACAATTAGACTATCGTCGTCTGAGCATACTTTGTTCTACCCAAGGAAGCGGAATATTTGAAGCATTTTTGTAATTAAAACTTGGTCCGTCAGTCAAAATACACTGTCTGTTAAAATTAATGAAATGAAAACATTTTTCTATTGTAAAATAACCAATAAACTTATATTTTAATGATAGTTTGTGTTGTGACTTTTTTATGAAATTATATATTTAAAAAACGAGGTAACCTAATTAGCTGAAATATCCAGGAACAAAAAAAATGATATATAATATAAGTATATCTACGTAGTATTTTTTTTTATTTCGTTCTTAATTAAACATGTTATAAATTCTAATACAACATTGTATTTAGCTTTGTGACTGTTTCTATGATGGATCTATATGCTATACACCTTTTTCTCACAAAAAATGTATTTTATTGAATTTTGAAGCATTATCTTTAGACGATTGGAAAGCAAATATCATAGTGCTATTTATGAAAAGGTAGTTCACTATTTCAAAATACAAATAAACTGTAAAAAAAAAATGCACAAAATCTGCAGATAAATTCCAGCTACAAAACAGCAGTATCTCAAGTCATTGCCTTACTTACGACTAAAATCTGGTCTTAATGTTGCCTATTCAGCCTATTGTACACGCAGTGACGGCTCAATTCATGGCTTGAGCGGTTTTCCACAATCTGAAGAAACTAGAAGCTTTTAAAGCGTAGGAAGTAGAAAGGAATTGTTGCATGTTACCGTTGTTTAATCTCGAGACATTTGAAATTTATTATTGTCTAAGTAAAGCGATATTTTACAACGAAACCCTTTATGTACACTTCCCTAAAATGTATTTGTGTTTTAGAAGGAAAACAAAAGTATCTATATAAATAGCAGATGATTTTGAAAGGATATGGCGTTGATAGTGTATATTAAACAGGTCGTGAAAAACCACCACCTAATGGTAAGTGGTTACCGTTGCCTATCGCCATTTGCAATACCAGAGGAATTGCCAATGTGTTGCCGAACTGTTACAATGCTAAGAAGGCAAGTGGTTTTTAAATATAACTGGCTCTCTGGGGGGTTAAAAGGGCCGCTCGAGCAATATTGCTATGAAATTCATATCACGGAATTTACAGCAGATTATTGTGTAATTTTTCTAATTTCAAATTAATTGAGTAAAGTGGTTTGCATTTTCACAAAAAAATATTTAAAAAACATTTGGCTCTGCTGTAAATTCGAGATATGAATTGCATAGCAATATTGCTTGAGCGGCCGTTTTAGGCCTCCTGGTTTTAAGTAGCACTGCATTTTTTCATTTGATTTTGGGTCACTGAACAAAAATTTTTTGGGTATTTCCTTCCACCTTATAATGTTTACTTGTTTTTCTGTAACACCCATTTCATTTATATTCCAAATTAATCAAAATACGTACTATAGCAAAAATAGTCTTTAAACCCAATGCCATAAAACTCCGCGTGCATATTTTTAAACGTTACACATAAAGGCTTCCTGAGACAAATAGCATTATGTACCCTATTCCTGGTAATCACATCTGGTCCCCAGCAAGACGGGCACATTGTTCCACCTTTATCTCGGGTAAATTACGTTTGGGTCCAGAATGGCCCAGATATTTTCACGTAGCCTCTTTTGTTTCACTTTCCCCACTCGGTTACTATAATTTTAGCTTTAAATCTCCGCATACAATAATAGCGATCGAACGTGTATTTTCTTGTTTGTGGTGAATTTTAAGTTGAAGGCGATTTAAGATGATCGCTTCATTTCTAAGCTTCTTTGGGGTTCAGAATATTATTTTTAGTAGGTATTTTCTCCCGGAGAGGTTTTCAATAATGTGGCATGCGAAAAACTTTTCTGGATAATATAAGTGCTGTATTTTTAAAGCGTAAGATTTAATTATAATATGATACTAATCAATGTCAATAGATATAATTTTTACAATAGACTCCAATGGTTCGGAATACACATAAAGGGTTTAGTCATTTTTCAGTACTTCAGAGGACATTTCTCCGTAGGTATAGGTTGAGATTGGGCTGCTAAAAAAATATGAGTCTATTTTTTTAGACTACTCTGTACAATATATCAAAATAACTCAACCGTAACCAAAATTCTTGTGTACAAACAATAATTAATTCAAATAAAAATAGTAAACATCTACCCAACCCATGAAGTTTTATGAAAATTACAATGAAATCTTATGCTTTAAAAATATAGCTTTTATATTATAAAGAAAAGCTTTTCTCATGCCACATTATTGAATATTTCTTTACCAGCGAATATACACTCCGATTTTACCATCCGATTTCGAGAATAAAAATGTACCCAGACTTGGGTCCAACACGTGCATTTTGTCTGAAATCCCGGGATTAAAGTGGCAGGTGCCGCAAAATAAAAATGTTATAGTGAAATACGAACGTTTAAGCCATTCGAATATCGAAGCGGATTTGCAAAATAAGTGAGAATTTTGATTCACTGTCAAGTTGAATTGCGATACAAAAAAGGATAGTTTGTTTTGAGAATCGCTGTATTTTAAATTCTACTTTGAGTAAAGAATCGGAATACCATATTAGGTATAATAACGTAAAAACGTTGCACGTTTGTTTATAAGTCAGTCGGGGTTAGATTATGCTATCTCATGATATAACGACCCCGAAGCTGTTGTTTACAAAAACATATTAATTATCACTTTCTATAAATTGTATTTTGTGTAAATAATTGTAGTAGGTACCTATAGTTTATTAAAATCTTAAAATTAATATTATAAAGGGGATAAAATGAAATACAGTCTTGTAAAATTAGTCCTTGTTTTAACGTGAATTTAATTGCCATTTTTATTTACCCGTCGATGACGAAGGCATAGACTGTTATCTTTTTTCAATAATGTCTGTAAGAAAGAGAGATTTTTAATCACGTCATATTATAATCTTTATTACAAAAAATATTGTACAGAATGGACACCAATATATATCAAACTGTTTAGTCTAATAATAGAAGATTACCTAGATTTCTAAGTTCCTGAAGTCTAGAAGCAACCTTAGTCCCTTAGTGGTATTAATTGGAAAGTACCGCGACTAAATAGGGGCACTTACCCAGCGTATTGGCAATTTAAGTGAGAGCGTCTTTGCTAATGAAGATCGAACCCTCTTTAAGTATTAAGGCATCTATGTAGTTTAACGCGAACCTTTTAGTGAAGGTTTGTAGTAAGTAGGCTTTATTTCAGTCTATTTTAAGGACTATCGTTATGCATGACATCACGAATAGGTAGGTAAATTCACTTATATCTTACCAAATTAAAACTCATTATTCTGATGCCGCAGCTTTTAAAATACCTCTGACTCTTTCTGTCATGTGACGTAAGAATGTGAGGGCTATATTTAAATCCTACTCATGAAATAACGGGCAATTAGTGTGATATATTTTTTCTATCACTTTTTTATGTCAGAAGGCTAGTAAATGGCCACAGTCGCCTACCTATTAGACATTAGCAATACCACAGGGAGATTGCCAATTTTTACAGAATGTAGGAAACTAACATCAAATACCGAAACATCTGCCCTCTTCAAAAAGGTGACTAGGCTAGTCCATATATAATAAACCTGTCTAGATAGAGAGTTCGTTGAGTAGCTTTAGCGTGTTCCACCCGCATAGTGGTGACACTGTCATGGTGCTATAAACAGGTATTCTGTAAATTTCTGTGCCGAATATGCTTCAGAATATATTTTCCCCTACTTTTATGTGAAATATTCAAGAACTGGTATCACTCAGCATGCCTAAGTGACGCAGGGCGTGAACAGTAGACAAATCTGACCCGTTTTTTTTTGTTGCGATTACAGCGCAACACTCTATCTAGACAGGTTTATTATCAGGGCTAGGCTTAATGCGGTTGGCCAAGAAAAGAAAATACTGGGGCGCTCTAGGTATGTCCATAAGAAGAGATCTGGTGTTCAGTTATGGGCTACATTTGGTGGTGATGATTTGCTTGCTATAGCCATTGCCGATTCCAAATGGAAACACAAAATTGACTAAAGTAATCACAATAAATGCTAACCAGAACATAAAAAAATC
This sequence comes from Tethea ocularis, assembly GCA_963555595.1. Taxonomy (NCBI): domain Eukaryota; kingdom Metazoa; phylum Arthropoda; class Insecta; order Lepidoptera; family Drepanidae; genus Tethea; species Tethea ocularis. The sequence continues at coordinate 1,877,989 of OY741968.1, forward strand.
GATTTCTCAAAAGGCGGGACATAATCATTAATTAGAAGACCACAGCTGTTCGGAAGACACTCGAATTAACTGGGGAAGTAAGGGGAAGGCGGGTAAAATAACGGCCTGGAGGGGTGTTCCTTTTATTGCTAACGATTGCTGTCGTAGCTTCGAAGGTGAGAGTACAACTTGAATGTACGACTAGCCCCTATCTCCCCCAGATATAAATCTCTTAAAGGCGTTCTGATACTTAATGTAGGTCGATTCTCATATATGGGCGATATTCATTTGTATAGCTCATTTTATTGCTTGTAATATATCTTTTTTTATATTTTCGCTCATTTTAATAACAATGAGTTTTCGGGTGTTTTGGCACGAGTTATTGCTGAGGGGTATTTGGTTAGAATTTTTTCTTGCAAAGAAATCTAAATAAACGGAGAGCGTTACTAACTGACTGGCTGACTGATCTATCAACGCACAGCTCAAACCACTGGACGGATCGGGCTAAAATTTTGCATATAGATAGTTAGTATCACGGGGCGGAAAGCTAGTAATAATATATTTTCTAATCCTTGCCTCTTATCAATCAAAATGTCACTTCATGGTGACTACCATTATATTTTTTTTTTAACTCAATTCAGCCTATCTCAGTCCACTGCTGGACATAGGCCTCTCCCAGGCTGCGCCACAACACCCTGTCCTCCGCTTTCTTTTTTTAATTAAATAATAAAAAAAAAAAAAATATCCTGTGACATTCTTCACACATGGTTATCTCCCAAACTAAGCAGAGCTTGTACTATGGAAACCAGTTAACTGATATACTACATAATACTACCTTTTTTGTTAATAAATTACCTACTTATATAAATAATCACACCCAGACTCAAGACAAACAGACATGTTCATACACGTAAATGTTTGTCCAGGATGGAATCGAACCCATGACTAGCGACGTGATAGGTGGTGTTAACCAACTGCGGTAACTGGCTTGTCAAATTGGTAGGTATTTTAGTTATAAATGTAGTTTCAAATTAAGAACATGAAAAAAGATGTCAACGCGTAGTTTATGTGTACCATTCAATGGTATCATCACGTACCAAAATCAAATGGCAGGAAGACTCAATGATCAAAGACTGAAGACCCATTATTACGACCCGGAAACGGAAGCCATAATAATAATAATAATAATAATAATAGCCTTTATTTGACAATCTTACAAAACATTGATATAAAGTAACTATTAAGAACACAAACAAATAAATAAAACTAACTTGTAAATGTATTATTTGGCACCGGTATCAAGATTGTCTTGCGTTTCCGCAAAGGCCTCCCCTAGAGCTTGCCACACTTTTCGATTGTGGGTCGTTCTACTCCAAGTGACACCAGCTATTTTCTTAATATCGTCCTCCGGTTCCGGTTGTCAAAGCAGTAACAGTGTTCTAAAAGTGCTCCCAATTTTAATTGAAATACTAGTGGAAAACATCGCAGACAAACCTTAAACTGCAGAAAACAATAACAAGAAAACAATACGTTACTTATTTTTCACTATAACAACACAAACAAAGAAGCCTTTCGAATAAAAATCAAGAAATAGTGCCGACACATTACAGTTGGAGGTTAGAGAAAGTTCATTCCATTAATTCCATTCATCAAATACGAAAACGTCACGTCAACTTGACACTTGTCAGTTGTACGGTGATACCAACATTGAAATAACTGCGTTCCGAATCACGCAAAACACACATACTTCAATTACAACATGGCTAATAATGGTATGTCGGCGGATATGTTACAATTATTCCAAATGATGAAAATTGAACTTGAAAAACAAACTATAACAATTACACAGAGTGTAACTGATACTTTAATGCGTGCTATGGATGATAAAATACAACCAATATTAGAAGAGAATAAAAACCTAAAAATTGAAGTACAAACATTGAACAGAAAAATAAAATACTTGGAGGATGGGAACAGGAAGAATAATTTAATAATACATGGTGTTAAGGAAACTGAAAATAATTACGAAGATTTATTTAACATAATATGTTACACCTTGCAAAAGACAAAAGTTAGTGTCGAAAAATTTGAAATAAATAAATATCACAGATTGGGACGCAAACAAGAAGGAAAACCTAGACCTATACTAATTGCCTTTACTTCATATAATAAAAAGCTAGAAGTACTGAGAAATAAAGGAAAAATGCCTGAACATACTTATATAACGGAAGATCTCTCAAAGGAAACAATAGAACTACGCAAGAATCTACAACAACAATTGAAACAGGAAAAAGAAAAAGGAAATGAAGCTTTTATTAAGAATAATAAACTTATAATTAAGGAAAAATCTGAAGCTGGAAAAAGGAAAAGAGATTCCTCCTCTTTGTCACCTGTGAACATTCAAACACCAACACGTCCGGAAGGTGTAAAGAACATTATAGCTCCATCCAAGTTGCACAAAACAGATCCATTTGCCTATATGAGAGTCCGATCTCATTCACTGTCAGAGAAACAAACCCAACAGCATAAAGTATAGGAATTATTAGGCACCGGAAACGTGAGAACAACAAATAACAATACAGAAATAGCATTTTCAAAAAACAATCAGATCCCCAATACGGCTGGTCACCGCGGGGTGATAGACCAACACCCCCAAAAGCTTGCATCAAAAAAGTTCATGGAAACTGTACCCAAAAAACTATACTCTCAAAATACAAAACAAAGATCTAAAAATAAATTCAATATAGCTACACTTAACACAAGATCGTTGAAGTCACAAGAAATTTTACTAGAACTAGAACATGCATTAGAAACCATTAACTGGGACATTATAGGCTTATGTGACGTGAGGAGAGCGAATGAGAAAACAGAGGAACGCGACAATTACATATTATACCACATCAATGAAAAGGCTGGGATATACGGGGTAGGGTTTATGGTCAAGAAATACCTGAAAAACAAAATAATGGAATTCCGAGGAATATCAGACAGGATTGCCATTTTGATTGTAAACCTCCCCGGATATAGACACCCAACTTCAATCGTCCAAATATATGCACCAACGGAGGTTACCCAGAAAGACATAAAAGATGAATTTTACAACAATCTCAACCATATTATGCCAAATTTGTCTAGAACAGTCATTATAATGGGAGATTTTAACAGTCAAATTGGAAAAAGGAATAAGAACGAAGACAATATACTAGGACCGTACTCAACAGGGAAAAGGAATGATAACGGACAAAGACTGATCAATTTTGCTTTAGAAAATAACCTACAAATCATGAATACCTACTACAATAGAAAACAAAATAGAAAATGGACATGGATGTCACCTGATGGGAAGTCTAAAAATGAAATCGATTACATTCTCACAAACAAACCAAGAGTGTTTATGAATATTGACGTTGTTAATCAACTTAACTACAGTACAGATCACAGAATGCTACGAGGACAAATGTACTTATTAGAACCAAAAACACCAAGGAAAAACATTCCAATTAGTAAAAAACCAATACATTTACCAATTGCAGACACTATTCTAAAATCACTGGAAAGTAATTTAAAAATAACAAGGAATGCCAAAGATGTCCAACAGAAATATGATGCTCTCGAAAAAGAGCTAAAGAAAGTTGAAAACGAAACAAGAATGAATAATGAAAATAAAGACAAAATAGGTCCAGAAGCAAGAAATTTAATTATTCAGAGAAAATCTTTGTACAATGACAGGAAAAACAACAAAAAGAAGATAGAACAGCTAAGTAAAGAAATAAATCTACAAATCAGGAAACATAGACAGAAAAGAAGGAACAACATCATAAACTATTACATTGAAAATTCGGGAGGAGTTAAGAAGGCATGGGTCGAGTTACGGGAAAATACTAACTGGATAGACAATATGACACACCATAAAGATAAGAAAAACAAAACAAACAGAATCGAAATATTAGAAGCAGCCACGGACTATTACTGTGAACTATATAATGACGACGGAACACCAGGTGAAAACCATAACCTAATTGCAAACTTTGTAAATAGTGAAGAAGAAATTCCAAACATACTGAAAGAAGAAGTAGCAATGGCTATCAAATCGCAAAAAAGAGGCAAAGCATCAGGAGAAGACTATATATCTAATGAACTTCTAATAGGAACATCTGATATAATATTAGACACTATTACAGATCTATTTAACATAATTTTAGACACAGAATATATACCTCATCAGTGGACCACGTCGATTATAAAACTACTTCATAAAAAAGGAAAGAAAGATAATATAGCAAATTACAGGCCCATTAGTCTGATGTCTAACGTTTACAAAATATTTTCTAAAGTACTACTAAACCGTATAACAAAGACCCTGGATGAAAACCAACCGAGAGAGCAAGCCGGTTTTCGAAGCGATTTTTCAACTCTAGACCACATACACACTATAAAGCAAGTTATCCAAAAATGTAAGGAATACGGCATTACGTATTATCTAGCATTTGTAGATTACAATAAGGCGTTTGACTCTTTAAAACACACAAAAATATGGGAAGCTCTGGCAACACAAGGCGTTGAAATTAAATATATTCGACTAATTAATAACATATACAAGAACATGAAAGCTAAAATAAGAACAGAAAGAGAAGGAACATACTTCCCTATAAAAAGAGGAGTCAGACAGGGAGATCCATTATCACCCAAACTTTTCTCGGCAGTACTTGAATACATATTTAGACGTCTTGAGTGGAGCAGATATGGACTAAATATTAATGGAACGCAACTAAACCATCTAAGATTTGCAGATGATTTAATCCTAATCTCTGAGGACCCAAGTAGCCTACAAGAGATGCTTGAACAACTTGTGTACGAAAGTGATAAAGTCGGACTTTCAATGAATGCTACAAAAACCAAAGTAATGACAAACCAGGACAAAACCCCAATCACAGTCAACGGGACCAAAATAGAATACTCCGAAGAATATACATACCTTGGACAGATAATATCACCAAATGACCTTACAACAAAAGAAACAAACAACAGAGTACAGCTAGCATGGAAAAGATATTGGTCCCTCAAAGAAATTGTCAAGAATCCTCAGGTACCACTCAAAGCTAAGAAAAAAATATTTAATTCTTGTATTTTACCCATAATGACATATGGATGTCAAACATGGAGCTTAACGAAACAAAATACGCGCAAACTTGAGATCTGCCAACACGGTATTGAGAGAAGCATGCTCAACGTCAAGTTAAGAAACAAAATAAAACTAATAACATTACGAAACCAAACCAAAATAAAAGATGTAACATACTGCATAAGACAACTTAAATGGAGGTGGGCAGGCCATATGATGAGGAGTAGTAAAGATAAATGGGCTAAGCATGTAACCGAGTGGTGCCCAAGACAAAATAAAAGAAAGAAAGGGAGACAGCGTCTTAGATGGGAGGACGATATTAAGAACGGAAGCCATACGGTACATTAACTTTGGGAGAGCTTTCGCACTTATTACGCTTGATATTCACGATATGTGGCTGAAAAATATATTTTTACAAAGTATGGCATTATTTACACGACTGTAAAAATGAATAGGATATTTTAGGGTTTCTGTAAGTGTGTTGCGTTACTTACTTCTAACTATTGGAATGCGTTGCCAATGCCACATGAAGAAATAAGTGCCACATTCAACGCTTTCATCTATAAGTACTAGTAATATAAAGAGGAAAGATTTGATTGTTTGTTTGCATTGAATAGGCTCCGAAACTACTGAACCGATTTGAAAAATTCTTTCACTAATAGGCAGCTACATTATTCCCGAAGGTTATAGGCTACTTTTTATCCCGGGCACGCGAGTGAAACCGCGCGGAACAGCTAGTTTTATATATTTAAATTAGACAGGCTTCTGCCTATGGTTTCACTCGTAAGCCCTGAATAATGTGTGTGGATTATTCCTCCAATGAAAAGGGAATATCTTCCGCCAGGCTGGGTCATCGTGTCTGGGGACCGCAGTCCAACTGCTGATGTTGGAATCGTGTATATATAGGTATGCGAATGCGTGAACAAACTCCACTAGCGCGATGTAGGTTGTATGTACCTAAATATTCAAAACAAAATACATTATTTTTATCGTTCCCAACAAACAAACAAACAAAGTTGTTTATAAAATATCCTAACATCCGCTAGTCTGTCGTATAGGAAACATCAACAAAGAGACTTTTCAAGAACAAAGCCCGACCCGTGACGACTGCGAACTAACAACGTTAAATCTGCAGTCTTTACCATTCCTATTTTATAAGCAGTAAAGGTGGTTTTCGTAAATGTCCTTGTATAGTATAAGGTGGTTACGGCGATTGACAATGCAAGAATATGTTTCCCGCGAGAGTACTACAGCGGTGTGGATTTACAGCGAATTGAATTTTGATATTCATGCAGTAGTCTTGAAAATATTTGCTCATATAGAACGTTTACCTAATTTACTAGTAGCTTATTTACACGAAGAGACGTCCTGTTTTAAATAGTGATTTTGGGATTGTATAGTAAGCCGAAAGAGCCTAATTAATACAGGTACTAATTTAAAAAAAAAGTATCAATTTTTTCGTAGATTTTTCGTAGGTTGTGTCGTAGACAGTCAGAGACGACTTTTTGTACATAAGTCGTTGTGATCATTCAAATTGATGACGTAACGTGGAAATATTTATGTGAGATAAAAATAAGTTCACATAAATAATTGTCATTTATGTATTTTTAGCTATTTTTATTATGTTATGGTCGCTTTAGTTAGACAAGGTTACATAAATAAATAATGTAGTATTTTTAAATAGCATTGAATTGATAAAACATTTTAAGGGATGGCGAATCAACCGACGTTCATCATCATATCAGCCAAAAGACGTGTGCTGGACAAAAGCCTCCCCCAAGAATCTCTACGATGGCCGGTCTTGCGCTACCCGCATCCAGCGACTTCCTCACAAGATCGACGCCTCACTTTGTGGGGGGCCTGCCCTGGCAACACTATTATTTAAATAAATAAATTTCGTGGGACATTCTTCACACACGGTTATCTGATCCCAAACTGAGCAGAGCTTGTATAATGGAAACCAGATAACTGATATACTACTTAAACCACTTTTTTTTTGTAAATACTTACTTATATAGATAATTACACCCAGACGCAGGACAAACAGACATGTTCATGCACACAAATGTTTGTCCTAGATGGGAATCGAGCCTATGACCTATGCCTATGACCAGCGGCGTGATAGGTGGTGTCTTAACCAACTGCGCCAACTGGCTTGTCAATTTGATAGCAGAGTTCCATAACCTTACTTCAATTTTGAAAAGAGAATATAGAAAATATCCATATTCAATCTGAAATTCCATTTCCGACGTCAGACCCTAAGCGAAGTATTCACTTCCTTCTGTGACATCCATTAAGTACACACGACAAATGGCCAACTGTCCTCATTTGCTCACTAATGGCCTTCAAGACGCCATCTTGCTCTTAAATCTATGTGAAAATGTCGTAAAATGAGTATTAATAATATTGTTTCATAAATTGAAATGTATTGGTCTGCTAATGTGTTGTAATGCAATGGAAATAATATGATTATTTACAAAGTTTATTTTTGAAAATTAAAAAATATCTGAAGATCGTCTATCTTCATTAATCTGAACCCACAAACATTACACTTACACTGACACACCCCCCACACCCCCCTTCATACATACAGGTAGATTTTTAAATGGTATTTTATCCCAAATTCTGCGGATATTGTGCATCGTTATTATGTTTTTTTTTTATGCCAGAAGGTTGACAAGTTCCGTTGTTATCCGTAATCCTATAAAAGTTCGGGCGCCTAAATTGAATTACGAAGTTAGGTATGATAATTACATAGCTCTCAAGGGAGAAAGCCTCAAAATCTATAATCATACAAGAATCATATCTATATATGTCTATTTGTCCTGAGTCTGGGTGTAATTATATAAGTATGTATTTACAAAAAAAATTAGTATAAATAGTATAATATATCAGTTATCTGGTTTCCATAGTACAAGCTCTGCTTAGTTTGGGATCAGATAACCGTGTGTGAAGAATTGTCCCAAGATAATTTTTTTTTATTTATTTATATAATTTAATCCGCGCTAATTTAACTTCAAAGTCATCAAAACATTTAGATTAATTACATTGTTTCTCAAAACTTTATTTAAAAATGAAATTTTAATTTAAACAATCAAATTACGTAAGTAAATGACGTATTTAACATTGAGTGTTATTGTCATTACAAAATTAAACACTATTATGTCATTTCGGTATAAATTTACTTGTTAATTATTCATCTGTTAACTCATCTCATTTGTTAAGCTTCAAAGGGCGTGAATGTAGAGATATTGTAAAGGGCTCCTTTTAATAAATGGATAATATCCTCCTTTATAAATGGTAGGAGTCATTTAAACTCGGCTATGCAGAAAAGTTCATATTTCATGATTAATTAACCAATTTATTATTTTTACTTATTTTTTACTTTAATTCAATTAGGTTACTTATTATTATGACAGATAAAGACGACGATGGTATGTATGTATGTATTTATTTGCATCATGTGGTTACATATTCAGGTGTTACAAGCACAATGATGCACAAAGGTACAATGGTGAAGACTTAGGCTATAGAATGTATTTAAACTTTGCTCAGACTTTATTTTCGAGTTAAGACAAAGTTGAATCCCTCTGAGTGTATGCTAAGCAAAGCCTAGACTAGTCAACAATCGCCTCTTAAATTTTAACACTTGCGATAATTAAGGATGAAGATTAAAAAATCCCACAAAATTATTTTTTTTTCTTTTTTTCTAATTGCAGCTCAAGAGGTCGTTGTTTGTCAAAATGTTTTTGGCGACACAGAGATAGAGATAGAGCTATAGATTATTATAAAATAAAATAAATAAATATCTTGGGACATTCTTCACACACGGTTATCTGATCCCAAATTAAGCAGAGCTTGTATAATGGAAACCAGATAACTGATATACTACTTAAACCACTTTTTTTTTGTAAATACTTATATAGATAATTACACCCAGACACAGGACAAACAGACATGTTCATGCACACAAATGTTTGTCCTGGATGGGAATCGAAACCTCGACCAGCAGCGCGATAGGTGGCGTCTTAACCAACTGCGCCAACTGGCCTGTCAAACTGTTGTATTTATACATAATCTTTAAACTATTTAAATCCATACATTGGTTCCATTTCTATAAACAATGGATAGGAACCAATGTACAGTTTAATTTCGCGGGATTTTTAGCCGATCCCCCTTAAAACCTAAATTTAAGAGAAACAAAATAACAACCCTACATAAACAATGGTTCCGACTGTCAATTGTTTGTGCAAATATTCTTTTATGCAATGAATATTATATCCCATTCAAACAGTTCCAGGACAGGGTTGACAAATGACGATATTTCGCAGATGACGCCGACAGCAAAAACATGGGTATGAATGCTTGTGACCTATTTTATTTGATGTCGCTCATATGCGATTTAAACCACGTCATAATGATGTAATATGGGCATAAAATGGTATAGAAGTGAAAAAACTAAAATATTCAAATAGACCTTCACATGCTCTTCTGAATCGGACTAAGGAGTGTCGGAAAGTGAATTTCGAAAAGGTGGTAGAGTCTATTGTAATAATAGTAACAATCGACATTCATAAGTGCCTTAATAGGGACTAAACTGAATAAATGAGTTTTGAGTTTGAGATTGACTTTAATACCGTTTCGGAGGTTGAAATTGTGGAGACGAGCTTTTCAAAAATAAGCTTTGATTCATTACATAATTTTAGATTCATTATATTATTGCATATTTTTGAATGATATCTACGAATATTAAATGTTTTTTGAGCACAAACAAGACTAATCTTATTGCTTACTAAAAGGTCAATGCCTCAAACTTGCCAGTGAACATTTTTAATTACATACCGATCAATAAGTGAAAACAAACAAATGAATTTTATTTATTTTTTATTTTCGTTACGTGATATACGAATATACGAGAGATCCTTTAACTCCTTGAGCAATGTGGCTCATGCTGCAATAATTTTCTAGTCTTCCAAAATTGAGCTCAAAAATATAATTCTGACCATAGCTCAACCATTTCCATAGTTTGCAGAGTAACTTAAGGGCGTTATGTAGCCAGCAAGTGTCTATCTGATTGAATAAGTTGTTATTAAAATTTGTACTTAAATAATATAAGTACTTACCAATGAGTTAATTTAAATACAGTGTAACCCACAAATAACCCAAAAAAAGTTAATAAAACAATACAAAATTAGAATAATTTTATTAACACTTCTTCTAAAATAATGTAGTCTATAGATTGCATTGAGAAAATACCAAATATTTTTAGAAAAATACTGAGATACACTACATTTCATCCACAATAGATGTGGATAAGCCTTATGGCCACTCCTAAGCATACTTTGACCATCAATGCTTTATAAAAGGTGTCAGATCATCCAGGACGTATTTCTTAGCAGGTACAGTGTTGAAAAATGTTTCGCAAAAATCATTGTAGAATAACTCTGCTTTAGCGACGTAAGCACTTCCAATAGATGCTTTTATGAAACTGCTGTTTTCTTCTAAGAAATTCAAGATGAAATCATCTGAAACAAATGACAGTATAATTTGTTGGGTCTTAGAAGAAGGCTCAAGGTCACCCAAAGAGCAATGGAGAGGGCTATGCTCGGAGTTTCCCTGCGAGACCGGCCATCGTGGAGATCCTTGGGGGAGGCCTATGTCCGGCAGTGGACGTCTTTTGGCTGATATGATGATGATGATGATGAAATGACAGTATAGTAAATGGTATAGGTATACTGTGTAGCCGATAATGATGGTATTTGTGTTCTTCTATTACCGGGTGTAATGACCACTTAGTAATAAAATGTTGCACAGTTTTCTTTTTCAAACAATGATAGCTCAGTAGTAGTAACGTCGAATGCCGAGACAAAGAGCGCAGGTTCGACGTCACTACCACTAAGATCCTAAAATGTGCTTGAGCTTTCGGTGAAGGAAAACATCGTGGGTGAACCATAGCACGGTGGTGGGGTACTTTGTAGCACCTGCCTGGCTAGCTACCACCCTCAAGTTGAAAATCTGTCGCCAAGCACCTTTCGGTGTGTTTCGACAGCTGCACTTGAGAGCCAGTTCCCTTCTAGGCTTTGTTTGTTCACTACCATGGTCCATATCATAACTGATCACGGCAAAATTGTGGTCAAAAACAGGCCTATACAAAGTAACATTAACCACGAAGGTTATCCCAGAAATGCGAGTGAAGCCGAAGAAAAAATGAGAACTTACTTGCATCTTGGTTATTTGAGATGAGGTTGCTAGCCGTAAGCTCAGTCTTCCCAGAGAAAACATATTTATAATTTAATTCCTTGCACTTGCATGTCAGGTAGTTCTCACCATCGTCTCCTTTTATTGCTTGATACCGAAACTCAAGAAACAAGTGGAAGTCATCTGAAAAAATACGAATAAATTACCATAGTTGGCCTTAAAATAATTTTATTTTTGAACCACTATCTTGTAAGGTTTTTCTGATGGGGAAAAATGCTGATTTTCTGACCCAAGTAGAACCGTCTCATTCTCCAGAGACCATAAATAAGGCTGGGGGTCGTAGGGGGCTGCCATGTCAGCAGAGAACCTCAAGTCAGGTCAGTGGGGACCGAGTGGCTACCATCTGTTGATTCTGTGACCAGTAATTAAGTGATAATTCAATAGTTTGTGATGGTTTACCAAGTACATTAAATATAAAAAGATCGATTGTAACAGTAGAACAATTGTTAAGCTTCTTGTCGAGGAGCCTAAGTTTCATACAATTTGAGAAATTAATCTTATTTCATGCTTACTAAGTGTGAGAGTGCCATCTCCTTCACCGTTAATTGAATCACCAAACAGTTTCTGAATAACTGGACTTGAAGACAAAACTCTGAATTTGCCTTCTGTCTTGATTTTACAATTGATGTGCATAACTGCTAATTTTCTTTCAATATGAGATCTGAAAATTATGACAATTTTAATAAAAAATATTGTATATATTTTTTTTATAAACATATAACAAAAAGATAAGGTTTAATTATAGACGCATAGTAAAACAAGTTACGTTATGGTAGGTTGTCGCAGACGATGGTGGCAGACAAGAAAACGGTTCTTTAAATTATAATTGGGCGTTTACGATGACTTTTTCCTATAAAAATTCATGGTAAACGCCCGATAAATAATGTTAAACAAAACTGAACTTTATAACAATTTGATGAACTTACGTTAAACTAACGATCTCGCAGTTCTTGGTTCCAGTAGCTGTACCATCAACTAAAGTGAAGTCCACTATATCGAGTACGCTAACTGTAATGTTACTCATTCTGAGAGGGTCTATTGGTTTCACTCCTATATCTAGTACACCACTTGAAACAGCAGCTAACAATGCCCCGTATGATTTTTGGTGACACACGTCATCAATAAGATTACATCTCAATAGTACATCCTCTGAAATAAACATAATATTATTATACACTGAATTAATCACCTCAATATTTATAGTTAGCAATATCATCTAACCGTCTATCGGATGAAGGACTTTATTTAATTATACTTACATGTTCAAAATATACATACTAAGAAAAACTAAAAACTACTTAGATAAAAAGGACTAAACTAAATGAAAAAGTCGCTGTCAGTAGGCATCGTTCCCAGAATACTAGCGGCATTGCCACGTTGGATGGCAATGCTGATTCTCTGACCCAAGTATACGCCAGCATTCTGGTCACGAGATGCTTCGACCAGGCGTTTTGAAATTTCTTTATAAAGATGGTGGCCACTCGGCCCCCACGGACCCAGAGTTTCGACCCCAAACGGCTCAAATATGTAGCTGGAATCTAAACTACTATATTTGCGCCGCTATCGGTGACTAGACCTCAAACCCGAGAATTAGGAATTTTGTTATCACAATAATTGTAGTAAATTAATTGGTAATAAACTTGGATTATTGAATTTAGGTAATAATTCTTAGTTTATGTTACGTTTGCTATCGTGTTTACGCTTTTTGAGCTACACGGGATAATTTTTTGACATTGGCTTACTACTAGGTACTGTATATAAATCTGTGATAGTTTTCCTGACTGGTAAAGCTAACTTGGTATCCGTAGTATAATTTATGTCTTTAGAGTTCAGTGACGATGGCAAATGTCTGTCATATTTTTTAAATGTGAATAAAAGTATTCGATTGTACGATTGTTCTAATGAACGGATATGGATGAAACTTGGCATATAGATATATCATTCACTGGTCTCTTAAAGGCTAACTACTAAGGCTAGCTACTATTCTGGAAAAACTTAAGTTCTAGTAATTTATGAATTCGTTATTATAAATATAATATAAATTTAAAGCCAGAAGCCTGGCTATAAAAATTATTTAAATAAATTACATACCCAAATTTAAAGAATCACAAATTAAAACTAGGCATGTAGGTAAGTACAAACACAGTACTTCTATTTATGTTTGCCATGATGCTGTGAAGTTTTTGGAATAAGGTCTACGTGCAAAGTAAAGGCTTTATAAGAATTGTATATCAATTTAAAAAACTGGACAAGTGCACTAGCACTTGTCCAGTTTTTTGTACAGAACCATCTGTGCACGGTAGACTACCGTGCACAGATGGTTCTGTACAAATAATTTGGACTGAAAGACTATAGGATCTCCTTAATCTAAATTTTCATGATTCTAGGTCAACGGGAAATACTTTGAAACTTGCAAAATATCAATATCCATACTAATATTATAAATGCGAAAATTGTTTGTTACCATTTCACGGCTCGTAATGAAATTTGGCAAGGACAAAAAAAATATCCTGAGGAAGGCCATAGGCTATTATTTGTCTCAAAACATTTTTTTGATGTGCGTGTTTGTATGGGCAATTCATAGTTCCTCAAGTTATGGATCTGAAAATTCACATATTTCAACTTTATATTACAACTGTAACAGCTAGTAAGTCATAAATTATCACATTTTTCGATAAGGGTTCCGTTTTTTCCTATTGAAGTACGGTACAAAATGTTTTGCACTCACGCAACCTGCGTCATAGTATTATTACTCATGATAGGTCAGTAATAATATCATATTAACCGAAAGAGTAGACAGGTACAGTATGACACAACTTAGATGAAGCATCGGTAATTTATCAGCCTCATAAAAAGGATAGGATAGGAAGATTCCAAAAGAAATAAGGACATGACTATTTTTGTTGTTATAAAAAATTACGTCCGAGATATACCTATTATACACCTAACCTATCCTAGTGGTAGAGTCTATTGCAATGATTGTAACTATCAACGTTCATAAGTGCCTTATTAGGGCACACTGATTAAATGAGTTTTCAGTTTATAGGTACATCTAATTTTTACACCTCGGGGAACCTACAATAAGAATCCAATTTTTTTTTTAATAAAATATTATGCATCATGTGATAATATAGCAATCTAGTGGTGAAAGAATTTTTGAATACGACCCAGTAGTTTTGGAGTTTTTATTCACTACAAACAAAAATACAAATCTTTTCTCTTCATTATATAGATTTAGATAGAATTCTCAACTCTGCAAAGTAAAAGACTTCAATGGGGCAATGTGAAGTTGTATTTAAAATTTGATCCCAATAAGTAAGTAAAGTAAGTACCTATGGAACCCTACTTAACGCTCTATTAAATATGCACATAATCTAAATTTTCATTTGTTTAATTTCAATGTCAAAACTACAATTTGATTATTTAACTTAATTATGTAATTAAAAGTTATTTCCTTATACTTCCTCATTTATTCTTAAAACTCTTTATTTATAAATTATTCAAGATAAAAAATATTATTTCTTGAAAACCAGTGTTTATAAATCTAAAAATCTCACGAAGATTTTTAAGACGATGATAGCTCAGTGGTAGTGATGTCGGATGCCGAGACGAAGTTCCCGGGTTCGAATCCTACAATGAGCTTGAGCTTTCGGTGAAGGAAAACATCGTGAGGAAACCATACACGGTGGTAGGGTACTTTGTAGTACCCGCCTGGCTGGCTACCACCATCAAGTTGAAATTCTTTTGCCAAGCACCTTTCGGTGTGTTTCGACAGCTGCACTTGAGAGCCAGTTCCCTTCTAGGCTTTGTGTGCTTACCATCATCGGCCACATCATCACTGACCACGGTGAGACCAAACACAGGCCTATACATAGTAAAAAAAAAAGATATCTATACTAGCTGTCCCCGGTGGTTTTACCCACGTTCTCGAGATATAAAGTAGCCTATAACACTCGGGATTAATGTACTTCATATTAGTGAAAGACTGATGAAATTTGAAGGGTGTGTACCTACTTTGTGAAATGTAGATATTCTCTAAGAAAGGATTTTTGAAAATTAACCTTGCCCCAAATGGGCATCAAAAGGGGATCGCGATAAATGATCGTTTTGAGATAGAATTCAAATGCTTGTTTTTATGGATTTATTATTTGAAATATGAGATGAATATTTAAAGGCCAATAAAAATTAAGTGACACATTTTTCAGTGTTTCTCAGATTGTATGGGAAAATATGTAATATTGAGTCAATTTAATTAAAATAAGTGGATAGGTACCTAAAAAATTTTTAAGGTTGGTTACCTAATAAATATTTTTCTTTTGTTTTATCAGGTATTAATGTTTCCGGTATGATAAACAGCATAATTAATGAATTAATACTAGTGAATATATGAAATGGTAGATTTTAAAGATTGTAAGTCAGAATTAATTTATTAAATTACCAAAGGATTATTAAACTCTAGGTTATAATAAAATCCAAATTACATTTAATTATCATTTAACGTCTTATTATTCTCATCCTATACAGAATAGAAACATTTCTCGTGACGCATGTGGCAAAACAATTGTTATTTTTTACTGTCGTCTAGTAAATTTTTCTGCTATATTATTTTATAATTAAATTTTAAATCTTTATAGCACTAATTGATTTAGATAGTACAGGGTCTTGACACAAACTAATCAGTAATACTAAATAATAAGGAAGGTTAGTAATATAGATTAAAATAAACAACGGCCATAAGATGCTGCCTTGGAGAACACCTTATTGTGTTTAGAATCAAATTGAAATTGGCCCTTCCAATTTAAGTGTTTTGTTACTACATAATTATAAGGTAGATGCCTGACATATCAAATCAACAACTTTTTAATAAATGTCAAAACGATAGTTAATATACAATTTTGTATGAAATGACGTCATAGTTTCACAACATCAAATAATCTACCTACTCTTACTTACTGGTTCTACTGGTAAAATTTACATTATATTTATTTGATGTTTCCACGTGTTCGTTTTATGCGTTGATTAGTATTTGATCGTTTATTTTTGACACTGTCAACTAGCCTATTGTACAAGCAAATTACGTAGGCTCCAGCCGGAGGATGCAAAAAAAACCAATTAATTTAACTTAATTTATTAATTAAAAGAATACAATATTCAATAAATCTAAAGAAGGTGTCTGATGGTCGATGTCAGTACCAAAAGTGAAGTATGGGAAAGAAATATTGGTGCGGTGTCCACCGCGATGATGTAAAGCTGCATCGGCGATTTAGTTGTTTCATCAATGCAGGAGGTCTTGCGAAATCGATGAGCTGATTCCTTCTATTACACCGTACTTGATTTTATCAGCAATTCCTTAGTCACACCGTATCGTAACACCTCCCCCCATAGAACAGCGACTATTTTTTAACGTTCAGTAAAAATGTTGCTGGGTTCAATTCTATCTCTTCAGGTTTTACTTTAATTCTTTGGGGAACATTTGGTTGTTCTGAATCTTCAGACTTTGTCGTCGGAGGTTCGATTTTCTTGCAGTCGAATAAGTTGTAACGGCGGGCCGCAATTATTAAAATGATTATAAATGAACTTGATAGAATGAAGTAGATAGGTATCGTAGTGTGATACATAGTCTGGTCCATAGCTTGATCTATCTTTACTGGTGTCTGCAATGATATTTTAGAGTTACTATCATGCAGATACTCTAGATTTATAGAATTGAGTTGAATACTTGGTTCTTCGTCTAGTCTTGCATAATTTTTCATATGTGGGATTCCAATTATTTTCATTACGTGTCCCTTGATACGGTTATCGGTATTAGTTATAGTGAATTCTGATGTCTTCAGCAGGCAGTTGTGTGGGACTACGGCTAAATAGCTTCCTTGAAGAGTTCTATATTGATCTTGGCCACACGATGTCTGTACTTTAGTTGGGTTTGGAAAGCATAGTGTGTAATGCTTGTCGTCTAGTTGTTCTATAGCTTCTTTTTCCAGGATAATTGAATTGAATTTGCAGGATGAATCCAGTTGCTGTTGTTTGATTAACCGTGGAACGCAGTTAGGTTGACTTCCAATTTTGTAGCTAGGTTTTATTTCGCAGAGATACCACAGATTGATCTTAGGACATTCTGTCTCTATGTACATAGAACCGTTTCCATGAATTGCTATATAGGGTGAAGTTGGAATAAGGACTTTATGATATTTATTGGGGACAATGGATAGTTTATATAGGTCAAAGGATTCAGGAAAGACAATCGGCACCTTAAAGACGATTACTATTTGATTATCGATAAAGTAATATCCTAACTTAATAATGTCATAATAATTTCTAAGATCTATTTCTAGAACTTCCTTTTTAGAATATAATGTTCTCAATTTACTTATCATGTTACTAAGTGATCCTAGGCTAAGAATAGAATGAGATGTGCTCGATGCACGAATAAAGGCTAAATTATTTCCTAACTTATACAGCTCCTCCGATAAGGATTCTATATTATCGCTTAATATTACAAAATGCTGAGCTAAATGAGCATACTTAATTAAATCAGTTTCTTTGGTACTATCGCTTTTCATAATAACCTTTAAAACTGATATTATTTTATTCTGATTCTCTACAATACTATCTAATATCTTAGAATGACGTAATGTCCAATCTTTAGTCAGACTTATATGATTATTAATTTCAGCTTCTAATTTATGTTCGTTATTCTGAAGTACTTTAATGGCATTGTTATACTTAATAGCATCTGTATAATCTAGATTTCCTGAAATACTTTTAATGACTGAACCGAGTCCGTCGATGAGTCCTCGTTTAATACGATTAGGTTCAAACGAATGCAATTGTTCAGAAACCTTTTCAATTTTATCAGACAGATATTCAATATGTGGCTCGTATAATGATAAAGTCTTATTATTAAGTTGAGGTCTAAGTTCATTCAGCTGCGATTTTACCGTTTCAATTTTATAGTGAATGTCGTCAAGTTCAATAGTTTGAAGAAAAGAATGATAATGGGATATTAATTTGGTAGGGCCTAAGTTAAAGGGAAGCAAACCGGGTCCATCTTCTAATGTTTCAATTGTTACGTCCTGCGCTCGTACCAGGCAGAACACTATCGGCAGAAGTATCCTGTAACAATGAAGATTTTGGTGTTCTTTTCAGGCGTGCTTTGGCTACGGGTCCGCGTTTCTTTTTAGTATATATGTGAATGGGGAGATCTGCCAAAACTGTATCATGTGTATAACGTGGTGCTAATTTTTGTCGACTTGCCATGGGATTACGTACATATATAGATTGGTCAGGGTTGTATTCCTTTTCAGGTTCACGATCTTTATTCCTATTTTCGGTAAGTACTGTACGATCATGCAAAGAGGACTCGTTTATTATACCGTATGCCTTAACAACCATTTTCTTATGTTCCTGTGTATACTGTTGAAGTAAATGTTTCGATAGATCAATGTCTATTGGGTCTCTGGGGTCAAAATGGCCGGTTATTATTTCTAAGGGTCTACACTTAGTGAAACTATGGATTGAACTATTATAGGCTAGAAGGGCGTAAGGCATAAGATTAATAACAGATTCATTTTTCTGTTCTAACTTTAGTATTCTAAGGTGTTCAAGGATGGTTAAATGAAAACGTTCTATTATTCCATTATCGTTAGGGCTATGAGCAAGTACTTTATGGTGTTGTATTTTATGCAATTTTACAAATTCAGAAAAGAGCTGATTCGTAAACTCCGGACCTTGGTCTGTCACTATTGTCAATGGGACACCATGGTGAGTACAAAACTTTAGAAGGGCTTGCACTACACTGATCGCTGTACCATCTCGGAGATAGTATGCTTGAGCGTACTTGGAAAAGGCATCTACCAAGGTAAGATATTTTTCGTTTTGGGCAGTGAATACATCAAGGTGTAATATCTCAAAGGGTTTCGTAGGGGGTGGTACAATGCAAAATTTCTGTTTTACAGGGTTACGATCATATTTGGCCTGACCACATATATTGCAACCGTTTATGTACTTTGCAACATGTTCCTTCATCTTTGGCCAATAGTATTTCCCTGATAGCGCTAAGTAACATTCATTTATACCGCGGTGGTTAGTTTTACCCTCGTGGTATTTCTGTATAATTTCCTGCTGACGCAAATACTCCTTCACATTATCTACCTCGGTTTTAGTTAAGATAAGATTCATAGCGGAACTTTTAAATTTATCTTGAATGATAGGGATTATTTTGAACATTGCTGTATGTGGATATATAATAATGCCTGTTTTCACTTTGGGGTTAACATATTCTTTTATGGCATTGATAACGTCTTCCTCGAGGTTCGATTCGGATAGTTGAACGGATGTACGCGTATGGGTTTCGAATGGCTTAGTAACTGTTGCGCGTTTCTTTATATCACCCACTATAGTAAAACATATTTGCCTATTGAATTTATTAAGGGGTTCATCTGATATGGGCACTTCTAAAATAGGACTTTCAGCATCTGAGTGTACAGTAAGAGTAGAGGACCCTGTGGTTGAAAGTGCTCTTTCAGATTGGGCTGTATCTGTGGATGATCCTGATTTTGAGTGAGCATTTTCAGACAGATTGACCGCGACAGAACTTACATCTTCATTATTAATTTCGATCCGAGAGAGAGCATCGGCATTAACGTTATATTTACCGCATTTATAGATAACAGTAAAATTGTATTCACTAAGCTTAAGTCGCCAACGTGTTAATCTTGAATTTGGTTCCTTAAGATTCATTATCCATTGTAGAGGTTTATGATCAGTTACTATCTTGAATTTACGGCCGAATAAATACGGGCGAAAGTATTTAGTTGCCCAGACTATGGCGAGAAGCTCTTTTTCTATTGTACTGTAATTTATTTCACTAGTATTCAAAGTTCGTGAAGCATATGCAATCGGTTTATCGGAACCTATAGGCCCTTGAGAAAGGACTGCACCTATCGCTAAATTTGATGCATCGGTTGTTAGAACAAACTCTTTAGTAAAATCGGGGTATTGTAAAATCGGATCGTTAGTTAATAAGGTTTTACATTTCTCAAAACAACTTAGATAGTCAGAATCGTTATACGTGACTTTGGATCCCTTCTTTAAACACTGAGTCATGGGCTTTGTGATACGAGCGAAATCAGGTATGAATTTCCTATAGTATCCTAATAGGCCTAAAAAACGCTTTATTTCCGTAGGTGTTTTAGGTAGTGGAAATTTCTGTACCGCAGTGATCTTGTCTGGGTTTGGCTTTATACCGTCTTTACTAATAATATGACCTAAGTACGCTGTCTCTAATTTTAAAAACTCAGACTTATCCAGTTGAATTTTAAAATTCGATTCTCGCAGTCTTTTGAATACTTTTTCAAGGTTATCCATGTGCTCTTGTAATGAGGTACTAAAAACTATTATATCGTCTAAATAAACTAGGCAAATTACATTCTGAAGGCCCCTGAGGACATTGTCCATGACTCTTTGAAATGTCGATGGGGAATTTTTGAGTCCCATCGGCATTCTCAAAAATTCAAAATGACCGTGCTCAACATTGAATGCGGTCTTGGAAATATCTTCAGGGTCCATTTCCACCTGATAAAATCCACTAGCGAGATCTAGCGTAGTGAAATAATGGCAGTTCCCTAGTTTGTCTAAGACGTCAGTTATGTTTGGGATCGGATATTTGTCATCTATGGTTTTTTCATTAAGTTTCCTGAAATCAACTACAAGACGCCACTTCTTTTTACCTGATGCGTCAGCTTTCTTAGGAACCACCCATATGGGGGAGCTCCATGCAGATTCTGAAGGCCTAATTATGTCTTGATCTAGCATCTTTGTTATTTGATCGCGTACTTCCTGCCTATGTACGAATGGATATCTATAACTTTTCGTATAAATCGGAACTTCATCAGTTGTACGAATATGATGTTTAATCCGGTTAGTAAAGGTAAGAGCTTCCCCTTCTATATAAAATACGTCGGCATATTTAGCACATAGTGATTCTAAGTTAGCACGTTCTTCAATATTTAAATGATCGGTACGTAAGCGAGATAAAACTTCATCAGCGCGAGACGACAGTTGTTTAGTACGTTTGCACTCGGTATTAAATACTGACGCACTAACCGGTTGATCCATGGAAAAGATTACGTCATTCTGAGTGAGATTAGAGATTTCAATAATACCACGATTTTTACTGATATTAGTTATGCATTCACCAATTATGCAATTCGATATGGATTGTTCGGGAACTAATGCATCACCATCATGAATATTAATCGGTACTCTAATCAATTTTGATGAGTGGGCCGGAATTATATCTTCATACAAATTACAGTTTCGCGAATCATACATAATAATAGAATTCGATGCCTGACGAGTGATAAGTTCTTTAGCTTTTAAATCTATATTTGATTCCCACTTACTTAAAAGATCCAAACCAATTAAACCGTCAAAATAGTCGTGAAATTTATAAATGAAAAAGGTAACGTCGTCATTCTCATTAAATTCCTGAAAACAAGGCAAGGTTATAGAATAATCATTACGAGTCGTAGCATGCACATTAGACACTTCAAAAGGATCATAATTCCATGGCAAGGATGGATAGAATTTATTTACTGCATCAGGGCTAATAAATGATTGATTGGCACCTGTATCAATCAATAGCTTGATTGGAGGATTGGATATCTGTATATACGGTAATTGTCTTTGGGTCTGTAAGTTAAGTTCTATTTTGGCTTTTCTGATTTCGAGACCTGCTGAAAATCCTCATGTTCATTAGGAGGAACATCATCATGAGGTCCTTCAGGTGGGTTCGAATAATATGTTTCAGTGTATTGGCGTTCATCATTATCACACACATACTCAGGATATTCATAGCAGTCATGATTGTAAGAGTCGGAATAATAATAGGGTTCATATTGATTCTCGTAACATTCATTAAAATTAATTTCTCGAGATTTAAAATAATTTACCGGTGGCGGGTTTCCAAACTTAGTCCAATCATGTCCACTAGGTGGTAAGGTTTTCGTGACGTAATGACTGACGCCACTCATTGGTTGCACCGAGTTATTTAACTTAGGTGGTGGATTCTTAGGAGCAATTCTGAAGACGTTGCTCTGGGGTCTGTAATTAGGAGGCGGTGCAGCAAGCATTTGCTGAGTACGCGTAGGACCTCTATACGAGTATATAGGGACCTGATTTAAATTAGGTTTCCACATTTGTGGGGGACGTTGAAACGGTTGGAAAGGGGTCTGTTTAAATTGGCCTGGCATATTAAATACATACGGTCTCGAAGTTGATGCTACTGGTGGCATAGGGCCATGTGAATATTTCGGAGACAGGCTCATTTGTGCGTGAGGTTGCGATTTCCGATCGGAGTGCTCATTTCTTTGCTGCATATACATAGTATTTGTTTCTTCATGCACAAACTCTAACGCCTTTTCTATAGAATCCGGTCGCATGCACCGAATACGCGATCCTAACGGGTCTTTAAGGCCACGTACATATGCCTGTAGGGTTAATTTTTTATAGAGTGATCGTTTTGATTCTATTGTACTCGCCACGTTTTCATGTAAGCTAATATAGGTCATGATAGTACTGAATAGGCCTTGACAATTTTCATAAAATTCTTGTGGAGATAAAGATCCTTGGCTTAATAAAGCAAGATCGTTATATAGCGAGGTCTCATCGCGTTGATCCGCGAAATTATTTTTAAGAGCATTTTTAACGCCTTCCCAGCTATCTGGGATGCCATTTGAGTTAATTAAACGGGCTGCATTTCCAGTCACTTTATTTAAAATGCCATTTAACAAAGCAAGTTTTATTAATTCATTGTCCGGTTCCGGATCCAAATATTCTTTTACTAATTGATCACATAACTTGATAAATCTAGTGAGTATATGCGGGTTTCCGTCAAATTCCGGGACTAATCTGAGTGCTTTTAAAATTTGATCCATTTTCTGGGCCATAGTACTTATATTTCTATTTGCGTCGTGCGAATCTAACCTACTATTTCTTTCTAACCTAGGGGATCGCGATTGCCTGGGATGGAAAATCTTGATAAATTAAAGTAGTCTTATAGGAAAAAGGAAGCAACTCCAGAATGATTCTAAAGTACTTACATGCGCATTATTGGTATCTCTGCTGTATCTATGTCTTGATACTCCGCCGGGCTGCAGCTCTAGGTTCTGGGATCTCGATTGGCAGAAGCCGGTCAGTCACGCGAGACTCGCTTCGGCTAGATATACGGAAATCTTCGCTGTAGTTCGCGTCACGCACTGACTCGAGATCCTACCGACTGCGCCAATTACGTAGGCTCCAGCCGGAGGATGCAAAAAAAACCAATTAATTTAACTTAATTTATTAATTAAAAGAATACAATATTCAATAAATCTAAAGAAGGTGTCTGATGGTCGATGTCAGTACCAAAAGTGAAGTATGGGAAAGAAATATTGGTGCGGTGTCCACCGCGATGATGTAAAGCTGCATCGGCGATTTAGTTGTTTCATCAATGCAGGAGGTCTTGCGAAATCGATGAGCTGATTCCTTCTATTACACCGTACTTGATTTTATCAGCAATTCCTTAGTCACACCGTATCGTAACAAGCATAAAAGCACTCGTATTATTTTATATTCAGGGATTACTGTCTATAAAGAAAACAACAAAAAGTTTTTTTTCATTATGGTATATCTATATTAATATTTTTGTGCAAGCCGGAGTATGTTACTATTAAAGGTGACAGATCATCCAAAACGTATTTCTTGGCAGGAACAGTGTTGAAGAATTTTTCATTGAAGTTGTAGTAGAAATCCATCACCTTAGCGATGTAAGCACTTCCAATAGACGCCTTAATGAAACTGCTATTTTCTTCCAAGAAATTCACGATGAAGTCATCTGAAAAATTACAAAGTGTGAAAAAGGGCGTATACTTGAAACTCGTTTATTTATTTTGGGTCCTGATGAGGCACTTTTAAACGTAGTTAAACTAACACTTAAACTGATAAAGACTATGTAATGATGCTCAAAACTAACGATTGTAATTATTTCATTCCTAATACAACAGATTATAATAATTTTGATTTAATCTATCTTCATGAAAAAATTGCATAAATTAGTAAATAAGTAATTACCTACCCCACGTCACTGACTTCAAAACAGTCAAATTAGTGGTCCTACATAGTTATGTTATGCTTTTTAGTGCCTTCGTAGGCGGTTCTATTTTTTGTTTAAAGTTTTTTTTGCTTTGAACCGTTTCAGGTAAGAAGGGGTCTAGCTTTTTTGGACCCGATATCTAGATGACTGCAAATGGATCAGAAAGCTCTTATTTTAATTTAAACGTTAACACTTACTTGCATCTTGGTTATAAGATATAAGGTTATTAGTAATCAGCTGAGTCTTTCCGGAGTAAACATATTTGTACTTCGTTTCATTAGACCTACATCTGAGGTAATTTTCTCCATCTTCGCCTCTTCTTGCATTATAGTGGAACTCAAGAATCATGTTCAAATCATCTGTGCAATACAAGTAAGATTATAAAGAGAGGTAATATATATAGATTGAGGTTAATTTAGGGTATAGTAGGCTGAAAGGCTGACTGGAGTATACCAAACAGGTAACACGGTAGGTGCTTGGCGACAGATTTTCAACTTGAGGATGGTAGCCAGCAAGACGAGTACTACAAAGTACCCTACCACCATGCTATGGATTTCTCACGATGTTTTCCTTCACCGAAAGCTCAAGCTCACTGTAGGATTCAAACCTTCGCCGCGGCATCTGACGTCATTACCACTGAGATATCATCGCCTGTCTCTTTCCCTTTTTTATCTACTCGTAGATCTACAATATAAAATAATTCACCAGTTTCTCATCTGTCCTTAAATTGTCATTCATTAGCTTACTTTGTTGTTGAAAGGATATTAACTATTTTAAGAGTTATGCAATTTTATGCTTACTTAGTATAAGAGTGCCTTCTCCTTCACCGTTAATTGAATTACCAAACAGTTGCTTAATAATTGGACCTGAAGATGAAACTTTGAATGTTCCTTCTGTCTTTATATTACAAGTGATATGCATTACTGCTAACTGTCTTTCGACATGAGTTCTGAAAGAATTTTGAGAAATAAATCGTTTTGATATGAAGTTATTAGTTGGAATATTATCTATATTACATTCTATAGACTTTTGGGCTTCATTTAATCAGACAATCGATACTTGCATAATACTGCTTGCAACGAGAACTATCAATCTAAAGCAGTCTTTCTGTGACACTCCACAGAATATAAAAAATTGAATTTATTATTGTTATTTTAAGGTATTAATTGTTATTTATTTTAGGTTTCGTGATTTTATTTTATAGACGCAGTTTTATTTTTCTGCGTTGCGTGTATTTTTTTCTTTTCATGTTTTAATAATGTACCTTTTTTGACCTTTACAGTAATATTGTTAATGTGACGTTTATTGATTTTGAAGGAAAAGTAGATTTAAATAACAAACTAACTTAAAAAATAATACACAGCGTTCTTGTTCATAATAAAACTATTAAAATGGTCTTTATTTTATTGACCTCCTTATTATAATTATAAAATAATAAGATGCTTTATTTGATAACATTATAAAAACAGTAAATTATCATTTGATGCGAAAGTTATAATACAGGCGCATAAGTTAATCCAATTATAAACTTACCTTAAACTTATAGCTTCGCAATTTTTAGCTCCTGTAGTTTTGCCATCAACTAACGTAAAATCAACCATGCCAAGAACGTTAACAGATATATTGCTCATTCGAAGAGGATCTATAGGTTTCACTCCCAAATCTACGAGACCACTTTGAACAGCAGGTACTAATGTTCCATACAATTTCTTTTGACACACATCATCCATAAGGTGACATTTGATTAGTATATCCTCTGAAACAATAATTATAAATCAATTATCAAGCTAACATAATGGTTTTTATTTTTAATCTCCATCAAAAAGAAGAAGGAGGTTTTCAATTCGGATGCTACGTTTTTTAAAGCCTTTCAAGCGTCAATTTTTTGCTTACGAATTGGATTTAATAATTATTTTTGCGTTGAGCTATGAATAGCTCCTAAGTGGTCCCATATGAATTTTATTGTGTTTAAAGGAGGTTTTTTTAACTCAACACTAAATGATAATGAGGTCAAAGGTGGACATTTCTAGACGCTATCTTTATTTAGATTAATTTATTTATTTATTTATGTACACACACACAAGTAATAATAAAAAAATATAAAAGATACAAATGTACAAAGGGACTGCTTATTTCTAATAGAAATTTCTTCCAGCAACCCTGCGACTGAAAAAAATATAAATAATTGTAGACACAGTGTGTGAAAGTAAAAGAAAATACATAACTAATGTTAATTTTTACTTGATATTTTTGGGTAGTAGCCTAGTAGTAAGGCTATACATGCAAAAACTGTTAAAATTTGAAATTATCAGCTAGATTCGTATGTTAATACCATGCCATATTTTCTGTATACTTTGTATAATATAATTAATTTAGTACATACCCAGGTCAACACAATTACATTTTAATATAGTATACGCAAGTACAAACACAAGTCTTCCAATTTTGGTAGCCATGATGCCAACTATTAAAATAATGAATGTCTTGTATTGCATAAACATTTTAAATAAGACTTGGGAATTAATTAAGAAGCCTAAATTCTAGAGATCCGTAGCCAAATAGGTTTTGTAAAACCACATATTTTTAAATAGTATTTGATAATAAATAAAATGGTGAAAAATTGCATTTTACCAAAATTTCAGCGTCTAAAAATATCTTTTATACGAAAGTAATTAAAATAATTGTCTACGTTATCTAAACTTGTAAAAGCCGGATAATAAAATACTTTTATTTTAAAATACTATTGACTATTTTAGTTTTCCATCTGTAATGGTAGATACCTAGTACCGACAGAACAAGATATGCGTGGTTTTATAATCATAATTAGTTTATGAATTAATTATACGGACAGCATACAATTAATTTTATTAAAATATAATTTTGGTGTATTTCTATTATTATTTAAGTCCTTTATTAATTTATACTCTGGAATAATATATAGGCTACTTTTTGTCACGGGACATAAAATCCCAGGGATCTCTCCCGCTTCAAGATTATTTTTTGAGATAAAAGATAGAATATGTATTCCCAGCAGCTATATCTCTTTGTCAAATTTCATTCGGACCCGATCAGCCATTTAATCGTAAAAAGGTAACAAACTAACAAACAGAGCTATTTTCGCATTTATAATATAAGTATGTATCAACGGAAACCTCCATAGCGAGTCAGACTCGTTCTTGAACGGTTGTGACTTTTTATTGTGAGATAAATTTTTTGATTCAATGTAACATTAAAACATTACGAATCCGCGTTTGGTGAGAATGTTTTCTTCCAGAAAATAAATTATGTACCTACCTAGTGTTTGCTCATTACCTACACTCTTTAGATAATTATTTTAGATCTATAGGTGTATTTATAAGTAAACATGGAATCTAAATTAGTATAAAGACAGTGCCTGCAGAATTATAAAATGTACCTAATAGAGAACGAGGGAACGCTGTCAGCCTTCTGGGAACCTTGCCGTTGATCGGCAGTAGTAATTTTATTATTTCATTATACACAAGTGTGCATAAAGTGGGTTATTAAAGTACTGTTTTTGGATTCCATAATTAGAACATTTATTTATTTATTAATGTATGTACACACACACACACAAGTAAAGGGAAAAGACAAAACAGATACAAAGGCACAAAGGGACTGCTTATTTCTAATAGAAATTTCTTCCAGTAGCCCTGCTATTGGAAAGTTTGACAGATAATGTAGACACAGTGTGTAATAGATGAAAAAAATACATACATGAAACAGATAGAATGACTTAAAACTAAATAAACTAAACAAAAGTAAATAAAATACATAAATACTATATGAATGGATAATCAAGGTAACGAGGATAAAAAGTGATCTTTGACACGTTTTTTAAAAATGAAAATAGATTTTGAATTGTGAATGTTAGGCGGAAGTGTACATAAATTATATAATTCATCGTCTTAACCATAATATAATTTGTAAAAATAACTCATCAAATGGAAATGGAATATTTAGTACCTAGGTACACTAAACTTGCAAGCAATCAATGAATGCCTGTAGTGAGTCGATGCCTATATTTAAAATGTCTCACATTTTATTAATTTTTATGGTTCCGTACCTCAAAAGGTAAAAAAAGGAACCCTTATAAGATTACTCTCTCATCCGTCTATCTGTACGTGTGTCAGCAACCATTTTCTCAGGAACGGGTGGTCCTTGAAAGTTGAAATTTATACCAGATACTGAGGTCTATAGTCCCTTTATATTTTGCAATAACAAATTTACATTTGCAGTTGGAGGATTGACCGTGACGTATTTGAGAATATTTGCTCAAATACAAAGTTACATTTATACAGAACCCTTGGTGCGCGAGTCAGACTCGCAATTGACCGGTTTTTTTTAATTTTTATGTTGCTTTCTTGTAATAAATAAAAAATATTAATTCTGTGTTAAATATTCAGTTTGTTATATTCGTGTTATAAATAAAAAACAATCAAAATCAAAACAAAGTAAAATGTTATAACATTTTATTGTCCCAATCCGTAATTCCAAATAAATAATTAATTTCAACATAAAAACAAGAATACATTTTAAAACAAATTAAAACAGTAACAAGACTATCGCTACCCTTTAATTGGTTCATTTATTTATAAGTAGGTACCTACCTATAGGACAAAATTGTATACCAGTCCTTTTTTATTTTTTTAAGGAATAGTATTTACTATACTTACCATTATCTTCATAATGATGATTAAGGGTCGGATAGTCAACCTTAACTTTATCCATTACCGTTCTTTGACCGTAGGGTTAACTCTGACGATGACTGGTCTCCCTCGGTCGATTATGGTTACGGTTAACATTTTAGTGAAAGTGACATGAATAACCCAGCTTGCTTTCTTTCGGCGGTTAAAGTTAACTATAAACGTAACCTAACTATAAACTTAATAAGACTGCGCTTTATGCAACCGACCCTAAGTATTTAACAATAGTTAACTGTATTTTGAATTACAGATGCCCATTGAGTTTGCTAACAGTCTAATGACAATTCTTTGTGAACTGCTGCCAAACTAAGTAAAATCTGAGGAAAAAGTGGCCTCTGTGATAATACATAGGTACCTACTATTGGAAATTTTTCATTTTTATAAGGCATTATAAACAAAAAAATAATTAAAAGTAAACAATAACACATGGTTTAAATTATAATAACGACACAAACAAAATTTCACAACAGAAGAAGTCTTTATTATTAGTATTACAAATAAAAAAACAATAAAATAAACATAGAATAACCATTTATAATAGTTTACTGAAGCATACCCTATGCTTGCGTAAACTATTTAACATTGTAAATGAACTAATCTCATCGTAAGACTAATAATTAAGCAGATTATAATACTATATTATTACAATAAGACTTAATAAGTTTATAATTATATTGACATGATACAATTAATTTTATAACCCGAGAAACTCCCAATGAATCAGAAGAATTTGAAGGTGAATAAGGTAATTATGTAAGCAATGAGTAAGTACTCTGTCTTTATGACGTTCAGAATTTTCAAGCACAGGCATCAGTTTTTTGAAATTATATAATAGACTAGCTGTTCCCCGCGGTTTTACTGACGTTGCCGGGATAAAAAGTAGCCTATAACCTTCGGGGATAATATAGCTTCCTATTAGTGATAGAATGTTTCAAATCAAACTGAACAAAATTTTCAGTAATTCCAGAGATTAGTGCGTTCAAACAAACAATCGAACAAACTCTTCAGCTTTATTATAGATAGATATAGATAGGTACTAGTATATATTTACGCAACCGACCACTATCACTTCAATATGCTGTTGAAAATTTAAAGTATGATACAGAAAAACTCTTAAAATTAAATATTTCATAATGGATTCAGTTCAAGAACAAGATATTGTTTTTCTATTTATGCTTTATGTAATGTAGTCTTAGTAAATTGTAGCAAAACAGTTATTTCTATTTTTTTGTCAGTACTTTATACAAAACGTAATCTCAGTTCTTTATGAACGGTGTTAAATCATCCAGGATATATTTCTTAGCTGGAACAGTGTCGCAGAATTTGACGTTAAAATCGTAGTAGAACTCCATCACTTTAGCGACGTAAGCGCTTCCAATAGACGCCTTAATGAAACTACTGTTTTCTTCCAAGAAATTCACGATGAAATCATCTGAAATAATATTATGTGTAAAAAAGACGTATATTTAAAATTTCAATTGTGTATTCCGAACCGGTGGTAGAGTCTATTTTAAAAATTGTAAATATCGACAATTTTAACAGGACCTACACTGAACAAGGGAGTTTTGAGTTTGATTTAGTTTAGGTCCTGATCGAGAACTTATAAATCTAATTATACCAAATTGAATGCTCCAACACAAACAATGACTAGGTATTTTAATTCCAATTACTATGAAAGAGGAAACGCTGTTAGCCTTCTGGGAACCTTGCCGTAGATCGGCAGTAGAGGTCGTCTCTTAAAAATTAGGATATCTTTTATTCCCATCAGCCGATATTGATCAAAATAATTCGAAGCGCCAAGCAATTAAAGAAAATTTTAAATTTTATTTTTTGATTCAACTGCTCTTTCTACATCACCAGTTTTTTGGAAATATTTCTATGACTAGATCACAGATTTATTACATGTATAAATAGATATATGGACAATAGTAGGAGAACTTACTTGCATCTTGGTTAGATGAAATAAGGTCATTAGCTATAAGCTGAGTCTTTCCGGAGTAAACATATTTGTACTTCATTTCATCAGACCTAGATCTAAGGTAATTTTCACCATCTTCACCTCTTCTTGCATTGTAGTGGAGTTCAAAAATCATGTTCAGATCATCTGTTTATTAAAAATAACATTACAAAATTTCAGAAACCCCCGAGACTCACTATAAAATTGGTAATAATTTCCAAACGGCTGAGCGGATTTTCTTGAAACATAGCTAAGATCACTCTCGATTAAGATACCTTTCAAACAAAAAAAACTAAATTAAAATCGGCCCATTCGTTCAGGAGTTATGAGGCTACAGACAGACAGACACGTCAAACTTATAACACCCCGTTTTGCGGCAGGGGTTTTTAAGGTTATATAGTATAGAATATGTCTGAACTAGTTTTCCGCTGTGGGGTTTGACCATCGAATTGTCACTCCTTTAGGAGTGTATTTTCGAAAACGACTTGCTTAGTTCTCCAAATTTCATGTCTCTAAAACTAGCAGCGATTTAGACTGCTTTGTAATGTGTCAAACATTGATCAGTCAGGAACTTATATAAACAGATAATGGAGAAGATTTGGTTCAACTTTGATATAGTTTTCTTGTCCAGCGTTCTATGGACTGGATGACGTATCTTCCCCGATTTTATTTACTTCTTTTTTTTTTTTGTTGAAAGAATAATAATTATTTGAGTGATTAATTAAATTTGATGCTTACTTAGTATAAGAGTTCCTTCTCCTTCACTGTTAATTGAATCATCAAACAGTTGCTTAATAACTGGACTTGAAGATGAAACTCTGAATGTTCCTTCTGTCTGTATATTACAAGCTATATGCATTTCTGCCAATTGTCTTTCTATATGAGTTCTGAAAAAAATTAAAGATGTTTTGATATTATGTTCTTAATAGTATGTGCATTCTGAAGTTTTTTTTCGGTGCTATTTAATCGCGGAAACTTGGTTAATACCTACTGCTCCTAGCGAATAAACTTTGATGATACATAAACTGGCCAAAATCTGGAACTCGATGTGTTCAGTACTATTCTACTAAATAACAATGAGGTACTTTATTGTTAAGATATGATAATTTATTCTACATAAGCTTTGTTCGTGTGTTTTTTTAAATATTTTATAAGTCTAAATTCTTGCTAAGTAAATAAATATAGGATAATAATATAAACTCACGTTAAATCTATAATCTTGCAATTCTTGGCTCCTGTAGTTTTGCCATCAACTAACGTAAAATCAACCATATCAAGAACGTTAACTGATATATTGCTCATTCGAAGAGGATCTATAGGTTTCACTCCCAAATCTAAGAGACCACTTTGAACAGCAGATACTAACGTTTCGTACATTTTCATTTGACAAGCATCATCCGTAAGATGACATTTTATTAGTACAGCCTCTGAAACAATCTTAATAAATCAGTATATTATAAAGCTTACTTATTCTGAATTAATAATGACGTCATCATCATAGTTTGATTCATCACCATCATCTTCACTGTCTACTCCGTCTCTTTCTACGCTAGCCATTCTTTCTTGTTGATTTTTATTTTCTTTTTTATGGTCTTTATTTTAATCACAAACTCTACTCTATGCATATCATCATTGAGTTGAATGTGGTAAGCAAAGAAAAGCAAGGCTCTCAAGTGCAGCTGTTGGAACAGACCGGTAGGTGCATCACGATAGATTCTCTACTTAAGGGTGGTAGCAAGCCAGGTGTATACTAAACCCTACCGCCGCGGACGGACTATGGTTTCCTCATGATGCTTTTCCTTGACCAAAAACTCAAACTCATCGTCGGATATGACTAATGGACCAAGTGTCATCTTTCCGTGTTTTTTAGTATTTATTTATATTAAAACTGTTGTATAAAAAAAGGATTTATAATATAACTAGCGACCCACCCCAGCTTCGCATGGGTGCACAAATCTTGGAATTTCTCGGCATTTTTGTACTATAATATGCATGTATTATGGATAAACCTTCTTGAATCACTCTATTTATTGCTGAAATCTTCATTTTATACTATATATGAAGATTTAAGTAAAAAATATGTGTTGAAAAAATTAATTCCTCAAATATACTTGTTGAGGATACTTTACCTATATCAAGTCAGTAATATCATGCAAAATTTCCTTTGGATTTTTTTATGTAGGTAGGTACCTAATTAAATGAATAATACTTACCCAGGTCCATAGATTCACATTTCAGTATAATATAAGCAAGTAAAAATACAACTCTTCCAGTTTTGGTGACCATGATGCCTACGTGTTCTACGTGTTGTTAAAATAATGAATGTGTTGATATTGTATAAACAAACAATATAAATAAGACTTGGAATTTAAATACGAAATTTTTCTTAGATTTAGGGTTCCGTAGCCATACAGGTTCATAATATAATTCAGATATTTTTTTTAATAATTAAGCGTTTTTAATTAATGGCCTATCTCATTAAATAAGCTAAATAAATTATAATATATTGTATAAGATAAATAAATATATTAAACAAGTAAAATTATGAATATAAACTAGGATAAAATTTTCATACATGATCTGATCTTTAAAATTACACAGTGTATTAGTTCTTCTTTTGTTATACCATAATTGCACAGTTATGTCGATTTTATTACAATGAGGAATAATGACAAAAAATCTTATTAGTCCGTCAGTTAGGTTATCAAAAAATATTGGATACGTATTTTTTATTTAGTTCCGAAAACAAAAAATAACGAAGATACAGTGCGTTAAAATTTCGCGTGACGTCACCGGTCTGCAAAAAGTGTATTAAAAAGTAGTAGACCGATGACGTCACACTTCTGAACTTTGATGGGACGTATCTTATATCTATAAAAAATACGTATCCATTATTTTTTGATAATCTAACTGACGGACTCATTCGATTTTTATGTCATTATTCCTCATTGGACGGAACCTTCCATGCGCAAACTTAGCATGCAACCAACCCACATAAACATGTAATTTGTTAAATTGTGATAAAAATTAAAAAAAAAACGATGTAACAATAAAACTTTTGACGTCATCAGTCGGTGAGAATGTTTTTCTCCCATACGATAAATTGTTTAGTTTTTTGCTAATTACAATATTTAATTAGGTATGTTTGTTCTAAAAAGATATAATTAATTTTAACTAGTTTATGATTAAAATCATTGTATGTTATTACTAATCAGTATTAATATATATAAACAAAATATAAATAACATAATTCTGCCATCTAAGGCGATGATAGCTCAGTGGTAGTGACGTCGGATGCCGAGACGAAGGTCCCGGGTTCGAATCCTACAATGAGCTTGAGCTTTCGGTGAAGGAAAACATCGTGAGGAAACCATAGCACGGTGGTAGGGTACTTTGTAATACCCACCTGGCTGGCTACCACCCTCAAGTTGAAAATCTGTCGCCAAGCACCTTCCGGTGTGTTCCGACAGCAGCACTTCAGAGCCAGTTCCTTTCTAGGCTTTGTGTGCTTACCATCATCGGCCACATCATCACTGACCATGGTGAGATTGTGGTCAAACACAGGTCTATACATAGTAAAAAAAAAAAAAAATCTAATTACAATTTTTTTTTTTACTAAATTAGGTATAATGAGGAAAACCGTGGGAAATATGATCTTAAATGAGAGAAAATACAAGGTTAATAGTTTATTGTTACTGATAGTAATAATAATATGTTTAAATTTCCTGTTACGTAATAATACCTATTTATAAACACGATATTATAAATAGAATATCGCGATTAGGTCGCTGCATGTGTGGGTAAAGTGCTCTGAAGGCTGAATCGCAAGGCTAATAATCCTTAGGCTTCAATAAGAACCAAGTCTCTGGTCACCAGACATTTTTTTGAAGCGCGTCGACAGTTCTATTATAGGCCATCTTTGAACCTTTATAGTTTCATCACAGATGTTAAAGGCCATTCTATTTTTAAATTAAATGAGTTTTGCATAATTCTGTAGTTTTGCCCTTTCATTCCTCATGCAGTCATGCCCCACAAGTTGGAGGTAAAATCAACGTAGTTAAAAGTTATTTATTTTTTAATTTTTTGCCGTTTCGTGCCATTTCCATCGACAGATCCTGAGACCTCAGGAGTATAATAATCTTTAGAAAATATTTTTTAAATCTGTTCACATAATATGGCCGAGTAATCACGTAACAAACATACGAATAGGTTCTCAAACCTCCTCCTTTTTTGATGTCGGTTAAAAAAGATAGTTTATATGGAATTTTCTATGTACTACTGCACTATGACGTTATAGTTTCACAGCATCAAATGATCTACTCGTAGTGGTTCTACTGGTAATTAAAAATCATAAAAAATCATTAAATTTACGACATGTTCGATGTTTTATGTGTTTTTACGGTTTCGGAAGTCTAAAGAAAAAAAACGGAAGCCTTATAGGGTCACTTGTGTGGCTGTCTGTATGTTTGTCCGAAAATAATGGACTAGATTGAGTTGAAATTTGGTACACATATGTAAGTCGGTAACCCAAACACGAACGTGTAACGTACTTAAATAAATGAATTTCAAACATAGGGACCAGTTCTGGGGGGTAAATTAAAAAGTAAGATTTGAAAACTATATTGCGTGATGCATCAAAAAAAAAGGGCTCGTTGTGAGGATCTTAAATATATTATTTTTATAATTCTACAATCAAGTTTTGAAGTTATTTAAGAAAATAGGAAGGCGGAAATTGCCCTTTTTGAAAAAAAAAAGTTCTTTAAGGTGGAGGCTTCGGGTGGGGCGTTAAATTCAAATTTTATCACGTTTTTTGCTAATTGCAGCTCAGTTATAGGTCGTAAGTTATCAACATGTTATTTGCGAGAAGAATGGTAGTATATGTAAGGTTTTGGAGGTTTGTGCTCGGCTCAGTACGTGTATTCATGACGACTCACTTTTTTTTTTTTTGTGTAAATTGTTGTAAAGTGTGTACGTAACTTTTAAGTACACATTTTTATGTTGCGTGCTTGTAAAGAATGGATTTTTTTTTTCTTTCTTTTTTTGTAAATCGTATATTATTCTACTCCCTATGAATGCTAATGTCGTTTCAGTGTAACGAATAAAAAAAACATAAAATTATATAACATTTTAATATCCCAATTACACAAAACTTAATAATACAGTGGTAAAACCACTGCCACTGTCATACATAGCGCTAATAACAAAATTTTATTTTTAATCACAGGACTTTCTTTTGAATTATACAAATTTACTTTCCTTACATTTAATATTTATCTATGTATAACAGAATTTTTATAATAAGTATTTATCAGTAAAAAGATCAAGCTGAAGCGCTGGACTCGAATGTTAAATTTGTGTCTCGTATAAAACTTAACAATTCTTTAGTTGCAATATTGTTTTTGGTATTCCTATATTTCAACTAAGTAGTACCTATATAGTAGTATTTGATAGCAATACTTTTTATTTATTTTTTACTTCACACATAATACAAATCGTAACCTCAGTTCTTTATGAACGGTGTTAAATCATCCAGGATATATTTCTTAGCTGGAACAGTGTCGAAAAATTTGACGTTAAAATCGTAGTAGAACTCCATCACTTTAGCGATGTAAGCGCTTCCAATAGACGCCTTAATGAAACTACTGTTTTCTTCCAAGAAATTCACGATAAAATCATCTGTAAATATATAATAATGTTACTTTTTTCCCTTTGTCAATGCTTTTACATATTGCTAGAGATAAACTACTTCAATGTGTGTATCATATCACATCCTTTCGAAATATCAAACTCAAAACTCATTTATTCAGTTTAGGCCTTAATAAGGCACTTATGAATGTCAACAAGTTTCAATTTTTACAATAGACTCTACCACCGGTTCGGAATATACTTGAACTGAGCAGACTCCGGCAAGAAACTCAGCAAGGCTTATTTTTTTATACATAAACTTCATACAATTATCACTTGACCAGGGGATGCATTGCAGAGAGAAGCTACTACAACCATGTATTCTTGTCTTCTATGTAAAATATACATTAACAAATACATTTCAAAAGTTTTTTTTTTACTATGTATAGGCCACAATGTTTGACCACAATCTCACCGTGGTCAGTGATGATGTGGCCGATGATTACCGTGCTTGTGCTTACCGCACACAAAGCCTAGAAAGGCTCTGAAGTGCAGCTGTCGGAACACACCGGAAGGTGCTTGGCGACAGATTTTCAACTTGAGGGTGGTAGCCAGCCAGGTGGGTATTACAAAGTACCCTACCACCGTGCTATGGTTTCCTCACGATGTTTTCCTTCACCGAAAGCTCAAGCTCATTGTAGGATTCGAACCCGGGACCTTCGTCTCGGCATCCGACGTCACTACCACTGAGCTATCATCGCCTTAAACTTTAGAAATTTTGAACTTTAGAAGGGCGCGCCATTTTATCTTAGTTAAACACTGCTCATACTTACTTGCGTCTTGGTTATCTGAGATGAGACTATCAGCTATAAGCGTAGTCTTTCCAGAGTAAATATATTTATGTTTGATTTCTTTGGACTTACTCTTCAAGTAATTCTCACCATCATCACCTTTTCTTGCAAAATAATGAAACTCAAAGAACATATTCAGGTCATCTGAAAATAGTTTGTTTTTCATGTTAAAATTTATCAGCTCACGTATTGGAAAGGATATATTTTGGTTTACGTCCACTTTTTATTTATAGCTTACTAGCTTCCGCCCTACGGCTTCTAAAGAAATAAAAAGTAATCTATATGTTAGTCCAGAATGTCAGCTACCTCCGTACCAATTTTCATAAAAAATGGTCTAGTCGTTTGAGCATGAAGAAGCAACAAACACACAAACTTTCGCATTTATAATATTAGTAGGAATATATAGTTGGACTAGCTTCCGCCCCGTGGTGTCACCAGCGTTCCCGAGGGATAAAAAGTATAATGTGTGTGTGTACGTATTAATCCAAGGTGTTAGCTACCTTCATACCAAATTTCATCAAATTTAGTACAGCTGTTTTATCTAGGAAGTAAGATTAGTATATTTGATTGGATTGTTTACCCACCAAGTATAAGAGTGCCATCTCCTTCACCAAAGATGGAATTAACAAATAATTTCTGAA
This sequence comes from Tethea ocularis, assembly GCA_963555595.1. Taxonomy (NCBI): domain Eukaryota; kingdom Metazoa; phylum Arthropoda; class Insecta; order Lepidoptera; family Drepanidae; genus Tethea; species Tethea ocularis. The sequence goes on from OY741968.1 coordinate 1,916,278, forward strand.
TAACTGGGCTTGAAGATTCAACTTTGAATATTCCTTCTATCTTAATATTGCACGATGTGTGCATGTTTGCTAATTGTCTTTCGATGTGTGTTCTGAAATGATTAGATTTATTTTCATTAGAAAGTGTTGCAGACTCCTTGATAGTTTTAAGTTTTATTTCTTTTTTACACAGTTATTGTCATTTTCATATATTGGTTTTTGTTTAGTGAGTTCTGTCAAATTTCTTTTCATAAAGAGTAATATTGTGTTTTCGTGAATGTTTTATTTATTGGTAGAATTGGCTAAAGCAGATAACAGGAGGCTCTCAACATACAGTCCACACTTCAGTAACATTTTGGTCCTTCTCCCAAGTTTTTTCAGCGCATATAGTTAGTATAGTTAATTTATTTTCATATCTGTTCCAATTCATTTACGTTTCTTACCTAAATTCACATTCTATCTCCATTCTCATGATCACTCGCAGTAAAGGTAGAGTCATGTCAACTAATCCTGGGCCTAGTGCTCATGTTGTAGAACCTTTGCAGTCGATAAACACAGACGATTCGCAACCTGATCATATCAGTCTGCAAGGCAGTAGAACTCCGAGCGGGCGAACCGCCCAATCAAAATCAAGGCGTTCTTCTACAACCGTGAAAGCACAAAAGGCAGCGTTGGAGGCACTTGCCTTACGCCGTCGACTTGAGCGAGAGCAAGATCTCGCAGCACGAGAGCGTAATCGTGAGCAAGATCTCGCAGCACGAGAGCGTAAGCGTGAGTTAGAGCTCGCAGAGCTTCAACGACGAGTCGAGGAGAGCGAGCTACAGGCTGAGCTCGATGCTGTTGACGCCAATGCTAGCAGCGGCCGTACGGGAAGCCACATGAGCCACCACAGCTCTACCAGGGTGAGCGAATATAGAACACAAAAATGGGTAGAAAATCTTGACAATAACTCTCACTTAGGCAATGAAGTTAATAGAGGCATTTTCGCAGTAGGATGTGAACAACATATTTTTGTTCCATCTCCTGGTCAACCAGTACCATTACTGATGGCCACACGGGCAACTGCATCCCCTACTAACCCTTTTCCACACGTGCAACCGCACACTAACAATGTTTTCAGAGCATCCGAGGCGAAGGGCGATATGCCCCCGCTCATTTCTACGGAGCAAGACAAACACGTTTCCCTCATACAAGCTATAGCTGACACCGCTGCAGCAGCGAAGGCTCTCGCCTCCGCTCCTTCTTCGAAGAAGCTAGAGCTGTTTCCTTTTTCTGGTATCACATTACAATGGCTACAGTTCAAACGCGTTTATGATGTAACAAAAACAAATTTTTCTCCCCTAGAAAATATAATTAGGTTACAAAATGCACTTCGTGGCCCCGCGCGGGAGGCCGTCGGAGCGCTGTTAATGTCAACAGAGGACCCAGAGGAAGTCATGCGTGCACTTGAAGACAACTTCGCACGCCCCGAGCTCATCGTTTACAAGGAAGTTACTTCTCTCAAAAGTCTTCCACGTTTAGGTAACGATCTTAAAGAACTCGGAACTCTCTCCAATAGGGTACGTAACTCTGTTTCTACCATTAAACTGTTAAAACAGTTTGAGTATTTACATTCGCCTGAATTATTTCATGCAGTATTAGGAAAATTGAATCCTACAATGAAAATTAGGTGGACCGATTTTGCGATGCAAGATGTCACTGGGCGTCCTAAGTTGCAAATATTGTCTGACTTTTTGCGACGCGAGCTAGATCAACATATTCGGTTTGGTTTAACACCTGAGTCTAACTCGGCGGAATATTCGCAACATTTTTCTGTTGAAAAACAATTAATAAAGCGTGAAAACATAAATGCGGTCACACACACAAAAAAAATATCTGAGGGCAATTCTACTGTCAAACAAGAATGTCCATTTTGTAAAAAAGATCACAGCATAAAGTCATGTGCGGAATTTAAGCTTTTGTCTGTCGACGATAGATGGCGTTGGTTACGTGAAGCGAAGGTATGCTATCGATGTCTTAGGCGTACTTCACATCAGTGGAAGACATGCAAAGTTAATCCATGCGGTAAAGACGGATGTCATTTACGTCACCACCCGCTGCTTCACAAGACGTTTGACACACAGATTACAGATAGTACAGATAGTAGATACATTCGTACGGCAACCGATCAAAATACACATCAAACTTTAAATGCTTTAGCGTCCGACGAAAATGTTGTAGTATCGACTACCTCTACAGGCGTACAACAACCAAACAACATTTTAGCTTATCGTCCTCGTGCTTATCTTAAGATCATCCCTGTCACTGTTTCCGGTCCTAAAGGAACCTGTAACGTGTACGCGCTCCTCGATGACGGGAGCACCGCCACATTAATTGACTCCAGTGTTGCCGCACAAATAGGGGCAACAGGGCCGCAACAGAAGATAACAGTAAATGGTATCGGGGGTCTTGAGCGTAGTACAATGGTGTCATACGTAGATTTTTTTATTAAAGGTAGGTACACACAGGAAACATTTTTAGTGCCAAACGCTAGGGCTATGGTGTCATTATCTTTGCGTCCACAAACAATTAAACGAGAAATTATTGAGTCTTTTTCACATTTAGTAGATCTAGTTGATGTTTTGGCTTATGAGGATGCCACCCCAACCATTTTGATTGGAGCTGAACACTGGCATTTATCAATTAACCGTGACATTCGTGTAGGTAGAAAAAATGACCCGGTAGCCTGTTTGACGTCATTGGGCTGGACTTTATACGGTGTAGCTTCTAGCAAAACAAAATTAGTAGATTTTGTCAATCATGCAACATACTCTGAGTCAATTGAGGATGACAAGTTAGAGTTACTAATCAAGGAAAATTACAAAATAGATTCTTTAGGGATTTGTAAGAAAGAAACGCTACATAGTAAGCAGGATCAACGCGCAGTAGATATATTAGATGCCACTTCAAGGCGTTTACCCACAGGTCGATTTGAGGTAGGTATGCCATGGCGGGACGATATACAGCGTGTTCCTGACAGCTACCCACAGGCGATATCACGTTTTTTAAGTCTCGAAAGACGTATGATCAAAGACATCGATTTTGCCAAAGCATATGAAGTGTTTATGGTCAATATGATTTCCAAAGGTTACGCGGAAGAATGTACGTCAGAAACTTATTACGCAGGTAAAGGTAATGAAAAAAGTTTTAATAATTTACGCTTTTATCTCCCACATTTTGGTGTGTATCACCCACAAAAGCGCAAAATTCGCATTGTCCATGATGCTGCGGCCATGAATGAGGGAGTCAGCCTGAATTCTTTGTTGCTTCCTGGTCCTGACTTGCTTCAGCCTCTGCTGAAGATATTGTTTTGTTTTCGGGAGGGTCAAATTGCCCTAACAGCAGACATCAAAGAAATGTTTCCACAGGTCCGGATTAGGGAAGAGGACAGAGATGCTCTCCGTTACCTATGGAGATCTGATAAAACTCAACCTATAAAGGAATTCAGGATGACAGCCGTCATTTTTGGCGCATGCTGCAGCCCTTTTATTGCGCAATATATCAAAAATAAAAACGCTAAGGAATATATTCATTTGTATCCTAAAGCCGTAGAGGCCATCTTATCTCATCACTATATGGATGACTATATTGATTCGGTAGATAATATTGATGAATCTGCTCAACTGGCAGCAGACATAATTACTGTCCACAGTGCTGCAAGTTTTGAGATGCGAGGATGGATCTCCAACGAGCCAGCAGCATTAAAACAGGTCCCTGTTTATTTGCGAGCCGCTCACTCATTGGAAGTCGATCTTGGCAACATTAATAAAAATGTACAAGCTCTGGGAATTGCTTGGAACCCTACCACGGACAACTTAGGTTTCCGAAGTGGTTTGTCCGAAGGAATTCCTAGCCCGCTTACAAAGCGTAAAGTCCTATCACATCTTATGCGAGTTTATGACCCTTTAGGCTTGTTAGGTCCCGTAGTTGTTAAGGGTCGAATTTTGTTTCAACAAATATGGAGGCTGAGTATCGGTTGGGATACTGAACTTCCACAGGTGGAGGCATCAAAGTGGTCTGAATGGTTCCAGGAACTCTCATCGGTTTCTTCTCTAACAATTCCCCGATGGTATTCAAGGTGCAAAAACTCGGAGCCTTCCTACAGAGAACTTCACGTCTTAGCGGATGCAAGCGAGCTTGCCTATGCATGTGTAGCCTATTGGCGTCTGGTATATCCTGACGGCAGTATTAAACTCACGCTCATTTCGAGCAAGGCGCGAGTCTGTCCTTTGAAGCCAACATCTATTCCGCGTTTGGAACTTCAAGCCGCTTTGATTGCTTCTCGTCTTGCTCTTACCATTAAGAACAGCCATCGCAAAAAACCTATACGAACATTCTTTTGGACTGACTCGATGACTGTCCTTCAATGGTTACGTAGTGACGCACGCTCTTTTAAGCCCTTTGTTGCCCACCGGCTAGGCGAAATTTTGGAAAATTCTTCTGTTAGAGAGTGGCGTTGGGTACCAACGGATTTAAATGTAGCTGATGATGCAACAAGAATGCATAAAATTAAACTGGACCTGTCACACAGATGGCTAATCGGTCCGTCATTTCTTTTTAAATGCCCGGAGGATTGGCCTGAAGAGCCAACCGGTGTCGCACCAGTTCGCGATGAATATAAATGTCAACTGAACGAATTGGTGGGACTTACTTCCGTTGGTTCGGCTTTACCTACTCCAGTCACGGCTAATTTCATTCATTTTAGTGATTGGACACGTTTGTTACGCGCTACAGCCAGAGTGCATCAAGCAGTGGCAATTTTTCGTAATGTTTTGGATTCCAATCAAAATTCTAAATCAAATCGCGAAGTTCGACATTCTCGCCATCTACCAACGTCTACTACCCTAATTCCCTTAAACGCTGATCTTGTTAAAACCGCTGAAAGGCACATTCTACAGCAAACTCAGCTCGATAGTTTTCCCGAAGATTTTGACTGCATCCTTAACTGCAAGCCTATCTCACCAAAGAGTCGTCTTAGAAAACTGTCTCCCGTACTAGGAGAAGATAAGTTACTGCATTTAGCCGGACGAATCAAAGATGTGGAGGGCATCGATCCTGATACACGTTTTCCAGTATTGCTTGACGGCAAACATCCAGTAGTGCGCTTATTAGTGGGTTTCTATCATCGACAGGCAGGTCACGCAAACCATGAATTGGTAATCAATGAGCTACGGCAAAAATTTTGGCTTTTGAGTCTACGTAACACAGTTAAATTGGTAGCAAAGCAGTGTCTATTCTGCAGGATCCGAAAAACTCTGCCTATGAACCCCGTTACAGGAAATCTTCCAAAGCAAAGGTTATCTCACCATCAACGGCCATTTTCATTCACTGGCATTGATTATTTTGGACCGGTTACGGTCGCCGTGGGGCGCCGCCATGAAAAACGTTATGTAGCATTTTTCACATGCCTTACGTCGAGAGCTCTTCATCTTGAGTTGGTGCACAGCCTTTCAGCCGATTCGGCAATTATGGGTATAAGGAGATTTATTGCCAGACGTGGGACTCCAATAAAAATATATTCCGACAATGGAACGGCATTTGTTGGTGCCAACCGAATCTTGAAAGACTTTTACACGACGGATGTACAAGATTTTGCCGCCAATAAGGGTATAATATGGAGTTTTATCCCAGCTGCCGCACCGAGTTTTGGTGGTTGTTGGGAACGTTTAGTGCGGACGGTAAAGGTAGCATTAAAGGCCACCCTAAATGAAAAGACACCGAAAGAGGAAACCTTGATTACTTTGTTGGCAGAAGCAGAAGCCATCGTAAACTCCCGACCATTAACCCACGTGTCTACAGAGCCCGACGATCCAACTACGATAACGCCATTTCATTTCCTGATTGGTTCCTCATCTAACCAAATTCTTCCAAGGGTCCTTGAAGATCGCGATTTGGCTAGTCGGTCTGGATGGAAACAAGCAATGCGACTATCAGATCATTTCTGGAACCGTTGGGTGCGTGAAGTTCTCCCTACCATGCAACCACGGGGCCAACCTGCAGGCTATGATGGAAGGAACGTTCAAATTGGTGACGTAGTCATCATCGTCGATGAGAATTTGCCTAGGGGGACATGGCCACGGGGCCGAATACAGAAAATGTTTCCTGGAAGGGATGGAGTAACTAGGGTAGTCGACGTTGCCACGGCAGGGGGTCTACTACGCCGGCCTTTAAAAAAACTAGTAAAGCTGGTCACCTAAGGCTGACCAGACCTTGACCAGCCGGAGTTAGTTGGTGCATTGCTGCACAAGGGGCAGGATGTTGCAGACTCCTTGATAGTTTTAAGTTTTATTTCTTTTTTACACAGTTATTGTCATTTTCATATATTGGTTTTTGTTTAGTGAGTTCTGTCAAATTTCTTTTCATAAAGAGTAATATTGTGTTTTCGTGAATGTTTTATTTATTGGTAGAATTGGCTAAAGCAGATAACAGGAGGCTCTCAACATACAGTCCACACTTCAGTAACAGAAAGCATAGTACACACGGCCACAGATCAAGCTACACACTGCGGCACCTTATGCGGTTGTAATAGAAGCTATTTTGCAACAAAAATGTGTAGCTTGATCTGTTGCCGTGTGTACGTGTACGGTAAATTTTCGTAGACAAGTGAGAAATCTTAAAGGCCTTGTACATTCTTGGCTATTTTTAGTATCCAAAAAACGCAGATAATAAGAATAGATAAATTACATATAACATCCATTATATTTTTTTTATGTATAGGCCTGTGTTTGACCACAATCTCACTGTGATCTCACCGGATGACACCATCAGGTGCAGCATACAAAGCTTATAAGGGAACTGGCTTTCCCTCGAGTGCAACAGAGCTGTCGGAATATACTGGAAGGTGCTTGGCGGCAGACCTTTTAACTTAAGGGTGATAGCTAGTCTGGCGGGTACTACAATGTACCCTACCACCGTGCTATGGTTTCCTTATGATGTTTTCCTTCACCGACGTCGTCTTCGTCTCGGCATTCGACGAATGGGAATTAGAAATATTTCCAAACTCACAAAAATCATGATGACATTTTAGAATATTTATTTATTCCAAAACAAAAACTGGTTCTTGGACAAAGGAAATTCCAGTTCTAGAAATGAATAAATGATTGTTACAACGTTTCTTTTGATAAAATAATTTGTATCAAAGGCTGAATAATAAAAAAATACAGCAGGACTTATCACATGACCAATAAATAACAGGTGTTAAAGGGGTCTACTTACGTCAAACTTACAAACTCGCAATTCTTGATTCCAGTAGCTTTGCCATCAACTAATGTAAAATGAACAATATCTAGAATATTAACAGATATGTTGCTCATACGAACAGGATCTATAGGCTTAACACCAATGTCCAAAGCACCACTTTGAACAGCCGTTATTAAATTTCCAAATAATTTTGTCTGACACACATCATCGATAATATGACATTTTAATAAAACTTCATCTGAAACAAAGTTTATTTTTTAATTCTATGATAAGCTAAAAAAAATTCTACAATTGGCAAATTTTTTATACTAGTAGACTGAATTGTGTAAATAATTAGGTACTTAAATATTTATGGATCTGAGAGCCTACTCCGAAAAACGATGATCGAACTAACGTGTATCGTTTTTCGGAGTAGGTCAAAACTTGATGACAAATTGATATGGATAGCGATATGCTATCTACAGTAGTTCAGTAGTCTATTTGTCTATTCCATTCGAGACAGAAAAGCAGAAAATAATAATATTTTTTATTTAAATAAACGGACTAAAAAATATTAAATAAAATGTGATGCATGGCGCATGGTATACATAATCCTTTGAGCTATAAAACTCACGTGCATTTGCGTGCACTCAGTGGAATTTAATTGTTAGTGACCAAGATGAACAATTTCATAAATCAAATATCAAGTGCGTCATTTTTATTTTATACTTTTTAGTCCGATTTATGGCGATAATATCCGAGAAATATTGATTCTAGATTAAGTTTTTCTCGGCATTCGTCGTTAAATTAGAGAAAAAGTGAAGGGGAAAAGTTATTTTAAAAATTGTGATTTTTCATTAGTAACGTCAGAAAAAACTCGTGAATATGTGCCCCTTTTTAAAACAATGCACTTTTCTCTTATTTGGGCCATCCAAATAACTTGAAAAATATTAACATACATTCTGAAATTTATTAGAAAGGGAACAGATTTCTTTTTTTTTAAAACAGGCTTAGTTTTTTTTTAATAACATAAAACCGTATTTTTTACTAAAATTGCGTCTCTCCTGTCTCGTTTGTCTCCGTCAGTTTAGTGTGGGACAGAGACATTCGCGGAGAGCCTCCTCATAAAAGCAATCAAACGAAACAAAAGCAAAGAGTACATACCTAAACTAGAAGAATCACAAAATAAAATAGTACACGCAATTACAAATACTATGCCAATACTTCCAATTTTGGCAGCCATTATGTCTAAGAGCAGTTCTGTAAAATAACATGTAATATTGCTGTACGCGATTTATATAAGCGTATAATTAATTTATGTTTACTTTATCAAACCCATCAGAATTTCGGACAATGAAAATGAGTAATTTTCGCATAACAAATACACATAACTCATTATACAGGTTGAATTTTTTAAGTAGGCGTGGTAGACCAATTCCTAAAGTATAAGGAATATCGAAAAATGCTTAAAGGAGTCTCGGGGCCGATTTTGATAAAAACTAAATCTGTATACTTGGATTTTCAAAAAAATTATTTGCTTTGCCGGGATTCGAACTCATTGATTTTGAAAAAGAAACAGAGCCTGTATTATTGCTCCATCTCATAGTACCTATCGCTTATAATGATCAATTTCTGGGAAGTAATGTTTTATGAAAAATTAATGGAAAAATATTTTTCTTACGAAAACTTAATTATTTTTGTTACATTTATTAAACTTTACTAATCAAATGTTCTAAATAATGTCCATTGTTTTCAATACATAAGCAGACTCGACGCCTCAAACATTTAGTGCGTTCTTTATCATAAGGTTATGTATTTTAAACAATTGGTGTCATTTTGAAAAGTGTATAATGGTACGAGTATGTACCTACTTTTTTAAAAGTAAACAGTATTTTCCTAAAAACTTGACCTTTCCTTTATTTTGTCATAAAACATTACATCGCAGAAATTGATCATTATAAGCGACACTATGAGATTGAGCAATAATAGAGGCTGTGTTTTTTTTTTCTAAATCAATGAGTTTGATTCCCGGCAAGACAATTTTTTTTTTTCAAAATCCAAGTATACAGTTTTAGTTTGTATCAAAATCGGCCCCGAGACTCCTTTCAGCATTTTTCGCTATTCCATATACTTTAGGATTTGGCCTACCACGCCCACTTAAAAAATCACCCTGTATATCTAGATATAAACGCAACAAACAACAAATAAAGACATTATTTTTGTAGAAGGTCTCAAATAATTAAAATTATTTTTTTTTTTTTTTGCCTTTAAAGCGTCAGTCGCAAAATCTCGATATCAATGCTGATATTTGGCTTATATGGACTGTTGTAGGTAATTTAGTAAAACGATAGCCAAGAAAGGACTTTTCAAATATCTTCAATAAAAAATTACTTGTTTCATAAAATTGTTGTCTTTATGTAACCTGTTATTGAAATGTATAATGTGTATACATGCTAGTTGACATTTAATAACAATAGGTAGTACCTACTTATAAATAATACCTACCAGCTATATAGCTATCCCATTAAAAATATTTCATGTAAAATTGGCGGCCAAGATTCACAAGCTCATAACGCTTTCGCTGTGAAAAGTTATCAGATCCCAGTAAAGCCAAGCTCCTAAGCATAGTTTGGCGGTTTCATAGATATTCTATCTATCTATATATATATATAAAAGAAAGTCGTGTTAGTTACACCATTTATAACTCAAGAACGGCTGAACTGATTTGACTGAAAATTGGTGGGGAGGTAGCTTATTACCAGGAGAAGGACATAGGATAGGTAGGGGTAGGTCGAGGTAAGTAGCGGTAGGTAGGGTAGGTAGGTAGGGGTAGGTAGATAACGTAGATAGGGGCAGGTAGAGGTAGGTAGGAGTAGGTAGGGGCAGGTAGGGGTAGGTAGGGGCAGGTAGAGGTAGGTAGGAGTAGGTAGGGGTAGGTAGGGGTAGTTAGAGGTAGGTAGGAGTAGGTAGGGGTAGGTAGGGGTAGGTAGAGGTAGGTAGGGGTAGGTAGGTAGGTCCCAAATTTATTTTTGTTCTCAGGGCAGGACAACGTCTGACGGGTCAGCTAGTATTGTATAATTGACAATATTGAAGACATAAACTTAATTTCTTTCCATATTGGCCAAACGGTCAGATGGACTTATTTACGGTAGGTTAATTAATAATTATTTTTAATTACTGCCTTATTTATTGTTCGTCTTGGCCGGTGCACTTGTTTATCTTACTTGATATAAAAAAAAAGAAAGAAGTTTGGCCAATGTCAGGTTGTTAGAGTACTTAATTGAACAATGTAATTTGGTATGTATTTACATACATAAAATACCTAAAAGGTTATTTTAAGTTACGTATTTTTTAAGTTTATTTTATACAACTTATTTCAATATTTTTAATTTCCAACCAGTACCTAAATAGTTGCTATAATTATAAATTCCCAAAGTTGTGCATGTGATGACGTTAAGAAGTAGTTGGCAGTTAATGACACTGACAAATTAAGCAATACAAAGGATGCCCAGGCTCCATAGTATTTTTTAATGATTCTGAAATCTGATCTGAAAAATCTGTTTTAGAAAGTGATATTTGTGAGTATATAATTATGTATTACTATTTAGCATATTGACACCACATTCTTGACAAGTGCAATTAAAATTCACAACAAAACAGCAAAATATGCCTTAGAAACCTTAAATCTCGAAATGGTTTCAGAATCAACGCAGGTTATCTTTTACATACATACGATGATGTTAAAAATTCAATCCTAATTTAATAACTTTTTCTTATTTATTTTTCTATATTAATTCTGTTAAAAAAAAATTATAAAAGCTTTATATTGTTTTCCGTGATACTATCGTGTATATCAAAGGGTAGTTTATTAATTAGCTGATGAACTAATAGGTAACTTGATGTTCTCTTTTCGCAAGTAGCAGGTGTCTGGTCTACTGAAAGCTATTGTAACCGCTTACCATTTACCATTAGTAATTAGCTTCTCGGGTGACATAAGATAAAAAAAAAAATATATGTCTTCCTTTTTATTTGTGGGAACTGTATACGTATAGGTAGGTATATCATCATTATTTTCTGAGTCTACTGATGGACATAAGCCTCTCCTAGAGTGCGTCGCTCATTCCGGTTTTTGACACCCGCATTCAGCCTAGTCCGGCCACTTTTTTTTGTCGTCAGTCGCCACGGTACACTTATATACCAAGTGTACCATGGCGGCCTCTGGCGGGCGACTCCAGTCCGTGAATTATTTTTTCGGTCGTCTTCTAAAGTATTTATTATTTATATATACTGGATTTATTCAGTCAAAACAATTACTTACTTTTTACTGTATCTGTAAACCATCTTACGTAATAATTGGGGGGATTTATTAATTACTCGTACTTACTCACATAGAGAGAAATGGATTCTGTACATTCCTATGATAGCTTATGAAGGATTTTTCAATATCTTAGGCAAGAACTTATCACATCGCAAGTCGCGAGTTCAATCCCCATCCAAGACAAATACATGAATATGTCTATATACCTATTATCATAAGTTCTACTAATATCTATCTATACATGGCTGATTTTGGTTAGTTATAAAAAAAAATACAATTACGGATTTAAATTTATTTAATGTTGAAATGATAACAATTCAATATAACAATTATATTTGGCAAATAAGAGTATATACTCGTATAATATAATTTTTATTAGAATACCTATAATAACTTTTTTATTTGACAGTAGATTCATATACGTTTACTAAACTTAAAATATAAACTGCTATTGAAATGTTACCGATCAGCAAGAATATTGCGGTATAAACCACAACGCTGATTTTCAGCGGGAACCTTAGTTGTCGTTTGGATGTCACTGCGACTATATGTAGGTATATTAGAAATATGATTATTTTTTAATATATGATGTTAAATCGTCACTGATAAAGTGTTTCGCCGGAACTGCATCGAAGAATTTTCCAATGTAATCAAAGTAGATATCCATTGCTTTATCAACAAAAACACGTCCATACGTTGACATGAGTACTTTCCAACTATCGTTTAAAAGATCTATAATGAGTTTACCTGTCAAAATAAGTATAGCAATTTGCATTAATACAATATTTTAGGCGATGATAGCGAGCTCAGTGGTAGTGACGTCGAATGCTGAGACTAAGGTCATGGGTTTGAATCCTATAGTTAGTTTAAGCTTTTGGTGACGCATTGTGAGGAAACCATAGCACGATGTTAGGGTACATACTTTATTTTCAATATGAGGGTGGTACCCGCCTGGCTACCACCCTCATATTGAAAATCTGTTGCCAAGCACCGTTCGATGTGTTCCGACAGCTGCACTTGAGAGCCAGTTCCCCCTTAGGCTTATATAAATTCAAAAGAAAGATACACAAAAAAAAGCCTTCCTGAGATTCTTGCCGGAGTCTTCTCAGTTTAAGTGTATGTAGAACCGGTGGTAGAGTCTATTGTAAAAAAAATAACTAATGACATATGTACTTTATTAGAGCCTAAAGTTAATAAATGAGGTTGAGTTTGAGTTCGAGTAATTTTATACTTACTGGATTCTCGATCTCCAAGATAAATTTGATCAGCAGAAAATTTAACACGTTCTAAAACTTCGAAGTCGTGTTTAGATTTTTCAGTATCAATCTTCATGTAGATTTCACCATCGTCTTTCTTTAAAATGAAGAATTTGAATTCAAGAATGAGACGTATTTTTTCTGCAAATAAATAAAAAAAACTTGTATTTTTAAGAGATTCTTAAATGTCATAAAACCTTCAATGAAATTAATGTAATTATTTAAGTTTTACCTAATACAATTTTTCCATTGCCTTCTCCATGAATTGAAGATCCTCCAAGTAAGTTTTTAATTATAGGGCTATCTGAGAATATTTTGTATTTACCATCGATGGTGATATCGCAAACATTCTCTTGTAATCCTTTACCTTTTTCAAAGTCTATCCTGTAATTTTTAATATTATATGAAATTAAGACGGACTGGTTGACGTGGAGATTGGATGAATTAGAAGATTACTACTTAGCGGTGGCAAGGGGTGAAATTATGGCGAGGGTAAGCCGTTCAAAAAAACACCGATAATTTTATATTTACAGTGTATTTTAAGCATGATAAAAGTGGCTTTGAAATTATGAAAATGTGGGACTGAGATTTCTAAAAGGTAACCCTTCGCCACTGCAACTTAGAATAAATATTTGTGTCCCTGAGTTCAGGGATGTAAATAAATATTTAGGTACTTTAATTTAGAATTCGATTACCGTTATCATAGTCTTATAAAATTGTCTATGTTCCAAACATACTCAATGTTCTAGAATATAATAATTAAATAACATTGTTTAATTTAGTTTTATATAACTACTAAAAGTTTTATACTTCACATTCATAAATATAACTTAACAAGCGAGTTGGTGGAAGCTACGCGGGATCCCAGAGCTAGCGGCTACATAGGCCAAAGAATAAGCCTCGCAATACAGCGAGGCAATGCCGCCAGTATTCTTGGTACTCTGCCACCAGGGGAGGAGTTAGGGGAAGTTTTTTATTTATAATTAATTTATTTATTTTTAAAATCATAAAAAGTTTATAGGTTAGTATTAAATTATTATTTAAAATGTAAATACTTAACAAACATGTACTTATTACATGCTTTATTTATTTATGTGCAAAATACTTGTAATAATAATTATACTCGTACTTACGTGAATTTATTGAATTTACAACTCTTAATACCAATCGCTTTTCCTTCAATCAAAGTCGCATCTATCACACCAGGAATTGAAACTTTAACATCCTTCAACGCTATTGGGTCAATAGATGGTATTCCAAGTTCTGGAATTCCATCGTCACCAACAGTATTAACAGCTTTTTGAAATAATGTCTTCATGCATTCATCATCCTTTACGCTGCATTTGCTAATGCTGTCCACTGTAACAATGTTAATAATAACATTATATTTTTACTTTGCAGAAGCAATGATGATATGGCCGACAGTATCTGGCACACAAAGGTAAAACTGGTTGTCGATTGCAACTACCACAATACACATGTGAGTGTTTGGTGACGGTGTGTTCCGACAGCTACAATTGAGACCCAGAGGCTTTACTACAAAAAACGATACACAACAGTTCCATCATCCTTGTCAAATTAGTAACCAATAGAATTGCATAAAATGTAAGTCACGTCAGTTTGCTGCAATTCTATTGGTCGTTTTTCATTGTAGGCTTTCAGTTTCTAAGCTTTGTGTGCTTACCACCTTCACCCACATCATCACATACCTCTGTGAGATTATAAGTACTTAGTCAAACACAGTAAGCCAATAATTGTAGCCAGACAGGTAGATTCTATAAAAACTATCACTGTACTGTGCTTTCCTTTTTATTTTTTCTTCAAATAATCAACACCGTAAACCATGGGTAGTTCTAGTTTTCTTTTAGTGCGTCTTTATTCAAGGCGTAAGCGTTTAGTTTAATTATTTTTGCACTATTTAGTAATATAAAATCTGCCTCTTTAAGACTGTTCCCCTTTTCTGTTCTTACGAAGGTTTACGGAAGTTACAGAAGGATTGGACTCTCATGGTCTCTCAAGCAATTTATGCATAAGTTTTACAAGTAGATACCAGATGATTGACTTACCAAAAGCAGTTTCACCTATTACACATATTGTGCAGACAATCACAATTATTTTTGTGCTAAACATAAACATGGTTGGACTATTGTTTCCCGAGGCTTAGCTTATAATGAGGTGATAAATCATATTTATAAGTATTTTATATCACTGCAGGAAGAACGCGAACCGTGAAGGCTATTGTTAGTATTCCGTATGCATATGCCCATGAAACGGAAGACTTAGGATTGCCTAGATTGAATTAAAAACCGTGACTAGGGTCGTGGGCTTGAAATTCACAGAGCTCAACTTTTTGGTAATTAAAGACATCGTGAGAAAATAATAGCACGGTGGTAGAAAATCTACATTGTAGCAGGTCTGTAACGACTAGCTGCCTCAAGTTGAAAATGTATCGCCAAGTACCTATCACTTTGTTCAGATTGCGTCATCATAAAATAATAGGTATACGGAATACGTGATTGAGTAAAAACAACTTGTGCTTCGCCTGTTTTTTTTAACTAAAAGAACTTGGACGTTAATAGTATTATTTTAACATTTATTTTAAATGAAGGTATTATTTAGTATTTTTGGTTCACGGTCATAATTATTTTACGCCCCGCGCCGTTTGGAGAACAACGGATGAGAAAATCTTACATTATTTCAGATCAATTTTACATACTTGGTTATTTTATAAATAAAAATACTTACAAATGTACGTACATAAAAGTACAATACTTAATATAAAAATACAGAAGAAAGGTGTACGGATTGCAGTACAGCTCACTCAAACACAGTGCGTGTTCGGATTGCGAAATCTAGTGCTTAGTATCGACTGTATCGATGAAAATATCCTAATTCTAAAAAGAAAAACATCAGAATTCAAATACTGACACGTCATGTATGATACCTATGAAAACATCGTAAGGAAACCATAGTACGGTGGTAGGGTACTTTGTAGTACCCATCTGGCTGGCTACCACCCTCAAGTTTAAAATCTGACGCCAAGCACCTACCGGTGTGTTCCGGCAATTGCACTTGAGAGCCAGTAATTGACTTCTCGGCATTGTAACAGGTCGGCAATACCTCAGGTATTGCAAATGGCGATAGGCGACGGTAACCACTTACCATTAGATGGACCGCCTGCCTGCTTGTCAACCTTCTGATATAAAAAAATAATAATTAAACTTTAGACAACTCTATTTAATTATAGCCATTAGTCATAATATAATGCTAATGGTTCTTTTTGTGCCTTTTTTTGTCTCACTTACGTACTTATTTTAATACGTAATGAATATTTTTTTATAGGAGAACTGATGAACTAAAAACGTGCTTTTTAGGTAGATATATTTCAATAACTGTTCAATGCAGGAGGATAATTTATATACCAAACTAATTATTTAATGTCTATCAGTAAGGGATGGAGTCTTTGCGGAGAGCATTCCCTATACCTATTATCGTCGAAGTATATTTTCTAAGCAGCAACGTGCTTTAAGCCATCTAACTTCATCTGTGCGATGTAGATTCTTATGGCGCCATCTATCCAACGGTTTATGTACCATTTGTAGTCCAATTAAAAAAATATATATTTTGTTTTAGTTGGTAATTTGTTTTGAGAAGGTGTTAGGTATAGCTTTTATTTTTATTTTTAAGAAAATCTACATTCTACAGAACCCAGATCCGTACTTTTTTTAACCGTACCGTATAGCTTTAAACTTATGTTGATATATATTATTTATATAGTATAGTATATTTTATGTTGTATAATATTAGTAAACTGAGTAATTTGTGGCGTTGGCGCGATAGGTTACGCCGATGGTCGTGGGTTCGATTCCCATCCATGACAAACATTTGTGTGCAGGAGCATGTCTGTTTGTCCTGAGTCTGGGTGTAATTATCTATAATAAGTATGTATTTACAGAAAAAATGTAGTACATGTAGTAGGTATATCAGTTGTCTGGTTAACATAGTACTCTTAGTTTGGGATCAATTAACCGTGTGTAAAAATGACCCAGGATATTTATTTATTAATTTATGTTTCAGGAAATTAATGCATATTGCTCAGATTACAAAACAATAGGTTTGTAATCTGAGGCTATTTTTTAAATGCTAAACTATGCGATATAGTGATTGACATTCATCATCATCATCATCATGTCAGCCGAAAGACGTCCACTGCTGGACAAAAGCCTCCCCCAAGGATCTCCACGATGGCCGGTCTTGCGCTACCCGCATCCAGCGGTTTCCCGCGACCCTCACAATATCGTCGGTCCACCTTGTGGGGGGCCTGCCCACGCTGCGTCTTCCGGTTCGTGGTCGCCACTCGAGAACCCTTCTGCCCCAGCGGCCGTCGGTTCTACGAGCGATGTGCCCCGCCCACTGCCACTTCAGTTTGGCAATTCTTCGGGCTATGTCGGTTATTTTGGTTCGCCTGCGGATCTCATCATTTCTGATTCGATCTCGCAGGGAAACTCCGAGCATAGCCTTCTCCATCGCTCTTTGGGTGACCCTGAGCCTTCTTATGAGGCCCATCGTAAGCGACCACGTCTCTGCTCCGTAAGCATCACTGGCAACACACACTGGTCGAAGACTTTCGACTTAAGACACTGTGATCGACATTATAATGTAATATTTAATTTTATGCTGAACACTATATAAAGCATTACCGTAGGACGTAAATGAAAATGAAACTACAATGTACCTAATGGTTTTCAACTTTACACAAAAAAAAAGTGTTTGTTGTTAGAATAAATCGTAATTGTAACATACAGTCTAAAGTTATTAGTTGCTAGTCTCGTAATTGTTTATTAAAAATGTTTTCGAGTGTTAAGTGTATTTTTATAATAAATTAATAAATAATATTGTTAAGTTATATAATTATTTTCCAATGTGTTTAATCATAACAATTGTAATTTAATTTAAATTCTGTTATGATTTACTTTAACTTAGTTGAACTATTCCTTTATTTTTTTATTATAATTGTAATGTTTAAATTATAATGGATTAAATTGTAGTATTTTAACTAATCATTAGTCTACCTAATTGTTATATATAAAACATGCTGTATTGTATAAATGTGCATGTGGTGTAATTAGCCTATAAGTAATTGTTTCAATCTTAAATGATAAATTAATTAAAAAAAACATTAAGGTTGGGTTACACCATCGAACGTGATCGTTAAATTGTCTGTCAGAGAAACGGTTTTGCTAGCAAAAGACAGTAACGATAACGTTGGAAGGTGCAACCCACCCTTAATATTATGTAAACAATTGTTGACTGACCTAATAAAAAAAATAAAAAAAGTTTATTGCGATTTTGCTGTGTTCGGAAATAACCTATTTCCTAGGTACCTACTACCTATTTCATAGGTACGTAGATTAATAATCTTAATAAAAAGGTGTTGATTGTTATTTATAATGGAAATAACTCGCGTTCCTAGTACTAAATTAGTAGCTGCGAAAAAATGTTGCCATCGGTTGGGAATACTATGATATTCACCATGATCAAAACTAAAACTGTACATCATCATCATCATCATCATATCAGCCGAAAGACGTCCACTGCTGGACAAAGGCCACCCCCAAAGATCACCACGATGGCCGGTCTTGCGCTAGCTGCATCCAGCGGTTTCCCGCGACCCTAGCAAGATCGTCAGTCCACCTTGTGGGGGGCCTGCCCACGCTACGTCTTCCTAAACTTCTTTCGTCGTCGCTAAACTGTACATACATAAATTCAAAAGAAAGATCTGCGAAAGAAAGAAGTCTTTCTGAGTTTCTTGCCAGCGTCTGAGTCAGTTATTGATATTTATTTTTTTATGTCAGAAGGGTGATAAGCAGGCAAGCGGTCCACCTGATGGTAAGTGGTTACCGTCGCTTATCGCCATTTGCAATACCAGAGGTAATGCCAATGTGTTGCCGACCTGTTACAATGCCAAGAAGGCAACTGGCTCTCAAGTGCAAATAGGTATATCTATATTCCGACGCGTTCATAAAGTGCCTAGTGCATCAGCACCTAAACTTAATAAATACATTTTGAGTTTGAAGTTAAATTATAATAAAACACAAATTTAGCCAAATTAAAAAATAACTTTATTATTATTCTAATAAAAAACACATTTAAGGTTTTGCATAAGGTGTCAAATCATCCAATATGTAATATCTAGCAGGAACGGCATCAAAGAAGTCTCCAGCGAAGTTGAAGTAGAACTCCATTGCTTTGTCGATGAAAGCCTGGCCGAAGAACGTCATCACAAATCTCCAATTTTCGTTCAACATTTGGGTTATTGGTTTACCTAGAATATTATTTAGAGTTTATAGTTTAAGGCGATGTTAGACGAGAAATGATGATTCTAGATTCAGCTTTTTAGATTTATTCTTTATTGCAAGAGATTTGTAAGATATATTTATTATGTTAATCTAGAGAATATAACACGAGGAATAGTTTTTTTGAAAAATTGGATTTTTTTATTAGTAACGTCAGATGAAATCGTGAATGCCCCTTTTTAAAACTAAGAATGATTTTTTCTCTTATTAGTTCCATGCAAATAACTTGACAATATCAACAATTACATTCTGAGATCTAATAGAAAGGGAATCATTTCGATAACAAATACCTACGCGTAACCAGGGAGACGGGAAGGGTCGGTAATGAAATCCCCGCAGGTAAAGAATCCATACAGTACGATAACGGCTTACTACTAGTTGCACTGTATGCAGGAGATTTCTCCTTATATTTTTCCTAGATTCGATTAACTATGCATTTTTTTGGACGTCCGTTTGGCTTGTTTAAGGAACACTAGGTGGCGATTCTGTTGTTTACATATTGAACTAATATTAGTCAAGTCACATCTCTTTCATATAAGCCTTGTTGATAAAAGATAGAGCAGCAACATTTAAGTGCTGTCAGATTAATCCATTTTATCGTAATGTATGGCTAAATAGTCGTGACCAATTATAGATGGCACTTAAATTCACGTTGAAATAAGTAATCGGACTAATCTAACAGGACTAAAATATCTTTCATCCCTTTCTTACCTATATAGTTTGTTAGAAAGAGATATAGTGAGAGTTTAGTTTGTAGCCAACAGATTCGGGGCTTATAATTTATCTTTATTATACTTACTGACTTCCTGGTTTCCAATATAAAGGTTATCAGCAAAGAATTTAGTTCTCTCTTTGATTTCATAGTCATACTTGATGTCGTCGTATATGCATTTGATGTAAATTTCACCATCGTCACGTTTTTGAGCGTAGAATGGGAAGTCGAATTTAAGATGAAGTTTATCTGTAAATTCAACAAAGCGTATTATTAATTTGATTATACACTACGTGTTCCCCGTGGTTTCACTCGCTTTTCCGGGATAAAAAGTAGATTATTGCCTTTGGAAATAATGGAGCTTTCTAATAGTGAAAGAATTTTTCTAATCGGACCAGTAACTCCGGAGATTAGGGCGTCAAATAAACAAAGGCTGTATGGTCAGTGGTTTAGTCTCAGACTTATAATAAGTACTTGTATATGCATTTAACATCTTACCTATTTTAACCTTTCCATTTCCATCACCGTGGACTGAGTTTCCACCAAACAAGTTCTTGATGAGAGGACTCGAAGCAGATACTATGTAGTGTCCTTTGATTGTAATGTCACAGACATTTTCTTGGGATCCTTTTTCTTCTTTGATGTCAATTCTGAAAGGTATATAGAAGAAATTTAGACATACTTAATTCATTAATAAAGTAATTTCAGCAACCATTTGTACAAGATCTTTATTGTTATATTTATTTATTTGATTAATATCACGTGAGGAGTTGCATCTTGGAAATTCTATGACTAAAAGTTTTGTTTTGATTGCTTATAAATTATTCAGGCGTTTTTTTTTTATTTGATTGGATAAATAGATACATAAATACTAGAATGGGTAATTCAATAATAGATGACCTAAGTTTTGATTGAAAATATAATATGAATAAAAGATCAAGGTGCAATATAATTCAATTTATGAAATACGGATGCTGGTGAAGGTCATGACTTCAAGACTTTAAATTTTTATGTTTTCGGTTATGAAATTAAGGTGTTTTTTTATAAAGGTAATAATACATTAAGGATATATTTAAATAACATAGAGCATACGCCGATAGGTCTGAAATTATAATAAATAATAAATATTCTGGGACATTGTTCACACACGGTTATCTGATCCCAAACTAAGCAGGGCTTGTAGGTACTATGGAAAGTTGGAAACCAGATACCTAACTGATATACTACTTAAACTACTTTTTTTAAGACCTATCTAACGTAAGTGAAATTGTAACGAAAACTGAAACTATGGATTATGTACGTTATTTTGGACGATGTATGGTTCAAAATGTTGCTTAATTTTTTCAAAAATTTAACATTTTTGCGCGCAGTTATTTAACAAACATAAAAAAACTTGGAACGTACAATTTTCGAAAAGACCGACAAAAAGCTCATCATAGAATCCATATTTTTAGTTTTTGTGTAAGTCACATAAACCAGTATATTAAGTAATATCCTGTCAGTTATGAAGACAGAAAATACCTACAGAAAGATGTTGTTTAACAACAGTATTAATAAGATATAAGACCAAGGTTTTTTCTAATATATAAAAACAGTGATTATCACTCACGGCCGTCACGGCCACATTATTAGTACCTACCTAGTTGTTAGACGCACACAATTAAATATAAAATATGTGATTCTCGTCAGAATAATTTAGGTACTTTTTATTTTTATAAAATATTTTTTTTAGTGTGATAATCGTATGATATAATAGTAGTTTATGATACTGTTTCATAATAGGGGTTTTTAAATACGAGTGTGAGTTTAAGTACCGAGCCGTAGGCGAGGTTCTTAATAGTATCACACGAGTTTTTA
Source organism: Tethea ocularis (assembly GCA_963555595.1). Taxonomy (NCBI): domain Eukaryota; kingdom Metazoa; phylum Arthropoda; class Insecta; order Lepidoptera; family Drepanidae; genus Tethea; species Tethea ocularis. Next base: position 1,937,974 of record OY741968.1, read on the forward strand.
ATACCTAATTATATGCAGTATCATACAGTACTTTATCTAAACTCATATAAATAATGTAATTTAAAGGTATAAAATCGATAATATTTTGTCATAGGTTTTCATGACTTACGGGTATCGTTTATTCGTAATTTTCACTGCCGCCTCCACAATTTCAGATCCAAGTTTATTTATATAGTATCACTGCTATTTTTCTATCATTTTTGGCCAAAATAAAATATGTATGCAAAAAAAACAATAAAATAAACAAACATTAATCATCATGGCGCCCAAATCCGTGTGGGGAAAAACTCCTAAGTTGAGATCTCTACCGCATACGCGACCACAGACAAAGTAAATATGCATCTAAAATTATAATTGTTTAGTCCTGATGTCTGGCCACTTATAATGTTTTTTCTTTATTATTTCGTTTGACAAGTTGACTGACAGTAATTTAAGTATTAAAACCCAAAAAACATTATAAGTGGCCAGACATGTCCAAATACTTGTACTTTAATGAAAAAAAGTTATTTTATAGCATTATCTTGGGAAGAAAACTGTACTATAATATAATTTTTTAATTTCATTATAGACGGGTGTGCATAAAGTGGGTCATTAAAGTACTGTTTTTGATTTCATAATTAGAACTTTACGACATGAGAGTAGATAAAATAATTAAGAATGCAGCTATTATGCTTACAAATTGATAAGCATTCTATTAAAAGAAATGACGGATATTTTACTAGCCTTCCGTCCCGCGATTTCATTTGATATATTCTTAGCGGATATTTTCGTAATTTTGGCATCGATTCTGTTGTTACAATCTAAACGAATTTAATATCACTAGAGAGAGATAAAATCAATTTTAGTTCTGTTAAATCTGTCTCATTGCTTTTAAGAAAGAGAGGTGACGTCACTAATATTAGCTTAGTTTGTAAAGAACAGCTATTTGTTAGAACCAGAAGAACTTTTCTTATGCCAAATTTAAGACCAATCCGTCCAGTGATTCGAAATATGCTTTAATAGATCAGTTGACTGTCAGTCAGTTAATCAATTAGTCACGTTTTCCTTTTAATCCTTTTTTCTAGTCTTAATAATACAATTTCTTGGTATAGAGTGTAGTTTGGACCCCAGTTAAGAAATTAAGTCTTTTATAAGTACCTAACTAATAAAAAAAACTTACGAAAACTTATCAAACTTGCAATCCTTAACGCCAATAGCAACTCCTTCAACTAGTGTGATGTTCACCATGCCAAGAACAGACACTGTAACGTTATGTAGCTTGATAGGGTCTACTGGAGGTATGCCCAGGTCTGGCAGGCCGGTCTTCCCAATATCCCGGACAATCGTCTCGTAGAGCTCTCTCATACATTCATTGTCACTTATAGAGCATTTCGGTAGATTATCAACTGCAAGGAATTGTGTTTTGAATATTATATTAAACGGCATAAACCAAAAATGCTTGAGTGATTGTTTGTATCTGATAGATGCTATAGAATAATTGCCAAACTAAAGTGGAAGTGGGCGGGGCACTCTCGTAGAACCGACAGCCGCTGGGGCAGAAAGTTCTCGAGCGGCGATCACGCACCGGAAAACGCAGCGTGGGCAGGCCCCCCACAAGGTGGACCGAAGATCTTGTGAGGATCGTGGGAAACCGCTGGATGCGGGTCGCGCAAGACCGACCATCGTGGAGATCCTTGGGGGAGGCCTTTGTCTCGACATCTTTCGGCTGATATATGATGTAATTGCAATACGTATAATGCATCATGACAGAATTTAATAATGAAAACAATAAGACCCTAATTAGGAGTTAGTTTGCATATCCCGGTAGCTATTTATTATATAAAGTGCTGCTAATAAAAAAAAACTGACACCTGTTACTGATGGGCTAACCATGAAAACGGCTGATCCGATTTTGATGGACCTTAAACTGAACTATAATTATGAAAACAATAAGTTATCCTGTAAAAGTCACATTGAAATTGGAGTAGCCGTTTCTATAAGAAAACTAATAGTTACCGGTATCAGAAACGTTTTTTTTTTCAGCAGCCACACAGCAACACTTTATTTTTATGACATCCTATTTCAGTTAAAACCAACACCGACTATAAAGTCACATAGAAAAATATATTGGTCGAAACCACGCATTAAAATATTGTTCAATAAACAATCTCTTGGAAACTTACCAAACGCACCCTCACAAAATATAAAGAATCCAAATAATAACAATGTAACTTTTTTTAAAAGCATTTTTACAACGCGTCTACCTTTACACTCAGTAGCAGACGAATAAAGTAATTTTGTTTGGCCTCAAGTTATAAAACTTGTTGCAGTTTATTCTAAACCAATCAAAAAGAACTAGTTTTACACTTACGAGCAATTTCAAATGTAGCTTTATTTAATATAATTATGTATCTTGTCAATGTGGGTCGAAAACACTCTATAAATTTTAATAGTTTTATCAGAAAATAATGAAGATAAATTTCTGTCTTTTTCCTCTTTCTTGATGTTCCAATATTGTCCAGAAAAATCAATAGGTATAATAATATTTTAATAATTATGAACTGTAGACGCGCCTCATAAGATTGACCGGTGACCAGAGGGTTGGTACTTACCTACCTCGGTCAAAAGATTAGCCTTGCGACGTGTGACAGGCCATTTGGCGCAGTTGGTTAAGGCGCCACCTATCGCACCGCTGGTCGTGGGTTCGATTCCCATCCATGACAAACATTTGAGTAGTATATGTATTATATCAAATAACTGGTTTCCATAGTACAAGCTCTGCTTAGTTTGGGATCAGATAACCGTATGTGAAGAAATATCCCAAGTTAGTTAGTTAGTTTTAGAGTTAGTATCTTATTTTATTTGTTGTAAATAAACCGTGCCGTTGATTTGCACCAGCACACACCTCGAGGATATTTATATACCTATTAAATATGTAGATTGTATTTGTTATACATAAAATCAAAATAAATAGAGATTGTATTAATCAGGTTCATTAAAATATAGGTACAAAATATTTTTTTTGTGGACCTACAGAAAAAACAGCACTTCAAATATAGAACACTTATGAAACGAACACCTTTAAAAGTTAAAATATTTCAACCTTGAATAACTATTTTGATGTGTAGAACACTTTATTTCAAAATAATGCAGCGTGCAGTTATTTTGAAATAAAGTGTTCTACACATCAAAATAGTTATTCAAGGTTGAAATATTTTAACTTTTAAAGGTTATATTTGATATTATACATATATTATTAATGTTTTACCAGGGTTAGATTTACTATTTGCAGATAAAGAGTTCATTTAAATGTAAACAAGTAGATACTTATGGTTTTCTGCGAGCCAAATTTTATCGCATTCGGTTCAGTGGTTTAGGTAAGGTTAAAAAGGTCAGACAGACATAACTGTCTGTCGGTTTGTTACTAAAAGGATTTTTTTTTTTCAAAGGGTAACAAAAGAATTATGGAATTTAATAATGCTGTTTTCTAAATTGTTTTAGAATTTCTTACTATTTAGGTACTATTGAATACAAAACTGTCGTGCTCTCTAAGTGCCGGCCGAATCTCTCGTCACTCGGCTCTCAATGACATAATCCGCAGGGCTCTTGTTGTCGCCAATGTGCCTTCTGTACTGGAACCAGTCGGTATTATGCGTGGCGATGGCAGGAGACCGGATGGTATGTCTTTGATCCCATGGAGTGTCGGTAAGTCGTTGGTGTGGGATGCCACATGTGTTGATACACTTGCGCCATCTCACTTGCCAGCGACATGTAGAGTTGCAGGAGCGGCTGCAGCTGGTGCGGAAAATTCTAAATCCAAAAAATACGCTTCTATTGGCCCAAATTATTTATTTTTGCCTTTTGCGGTCGAGACCATGGGTCCTTGGGGGTCCGAGGCTCGCCGATTTTCTCGAACATTATCTTCAAAATTAATTGAGGTCACAGGGGACCGGCGGGCGGGGAGCTTTTTCCGCCAACGCGTTAGCTTGGCCATACAAAGAGGGAACGCTGCCAGCCTTCTGGGAACCTTGCCGTTGATTGGCAGCAGCGGCCGCCTCGAGGAAATTTTTTATATATAGTTTGTATATTTGTTGTAAATAATTGTAAATATTGTATATAATTATATAAAACTTTCTTAGATATGCTAAAAAAAAAAAAACTTAAGGTAAACTATAACGAAATTATAAAATTAAATTAAAATAATTCTTAAAAAATTGGCCCCTTTGGCATGGGTCCGAAAATTATATTTGATGTTTTAAAATTAGTTAATTATACATAAATTCTATTCTAATGTTTTTATTCATGACCACGTAACATTCAACTAGCTTTTCAATTAACTTTTTTTTATCATGTCAAAAAATTTGAATGAACTGAATAATATTATTCGTAATTTACACATGTTAATTATTTTAATTAAAAAATAACATAAATATGTAAATTTAATGTGGATACGAAATGCATAAATAATTATTGTCAAGGCCATGCTGTGATTATTTCATTGCGCCTTAATTCTTTAACTAACTTAAACTCTGTTATGTAAAATATTGCTTTTAAAATATAATAGGCGCTACAGACGCCAATTTATTTTCTCTAAGGTGAAATAGTTATTGTTTACAATAGCATTTTTATTAAAATTTCAAACTTGTACGGAGGTATGAAGATACTTCCACAGAACAGTTATAGGCAAAGAATAAATAATATATAGGTTATAGGTATTATAGGATGGATAGATGGCGCCAAAATAATCTATATGCAACCTGCATCGCGCTGGCAGAGTTTATTCGCGAATTAACATATACCTTGTACTATATAAATATTGTATAAACATGGGTGATGTTGTAGGCGCACTCTTTTCAGAAATGATCGATTTTACGAATTTTGCCGATGCTACATCTAAGTTGTGTCATACTGTAGGTACCTACTCATCGTCGAGGCGTCAACTAAATATTGCTAGTTAAAAATAACATACTTATCTATCTATATTACCTTTGGTAAGTTATGATCAAGCCACTATTCAAACTCAAACTCAAACTCAGACTCAAAACTCATTTATTCAGTTTAGACCCTGTTAAGACGATGCTCTTCGTGAATGACTCCGTCTCTAACTAAACTAACGGAGACAAGCGAGACAGGCGAGTCCCACTTTTAGTGAAAAAAGGGGCATATTATTTTTTCTGACGTTATTAATAAAAAAATCATAATATTATATTCTCTAGGTAGTTTAATAAATCTCTTGCAACAATGAATGCAGAGAAAAACTGAATTTATAATCATAATTTTTCGTCCATCGTCGCCTTAAGGCACTTATGAATGTCATTAGTTACAATTTTTACAATAGACTCTACTACGCACCGTTTCGGAATACACTTAAACTGAGAAGACTCCGGCAAGAAACTCAGCAAGACTTCTTTTTGAATTTATTAGGATAATTATTGTATGTAATGATGGTCAGCACAAAGGATATGTGGAGCTACTAGAAAACCCAAGGTCTATTACTCTATTACATTTACTTTGAAAGCAATTCTAGTACTCAACTAAATAATTTTAATCTCAAGAACATAAAATGATAAATGCACATAATATGCGCCAGTTAGCCTTCAAGAACATTGGGTCACTGACCATAAAATAGAATGGCGCATAGTAGACTTTACCTTATGAAGATCTTAAGGTGAGTTTCCACTGAGATGGATGTAAGAGGTAATAACTAATATTCCGACAGCTGCACTTGAGATTCAGTTCCTTTTTAGGCTTTGTGTGATTACCACTATCGGTCACATCATCACTGACCACGGAAAGTCTACTTATATCCTTTTTAGGATACTTACCTGTATTAAACAAGTTCCAAATTATATTTCAATATGCCATGGTTGAGATCCGCAGGCGAACCAAAATAAAAGACATAGCCCGAAGAATTGCAAAAGTGGCATTGGACGGGGCACATAGCTCGTAGAACCGACGGCCGCTGGGGCAGAAGGGTTCTCGAGTGGCGACCACGAACCGGAAGGCAAAACGTGGGCAGGCCTCCCACAAGGTGGACCGACGATCTTGTGAGGGTTGCGGGAAACCGCTAGATGCGGGTAGCGCAAGAGCGGCCATCGTGGAGATCCTTGGGGAGGCTATTGTCCAGCAGTGGACGTCTTTCGGCTGATATAATGATGATGATGCCATGGTTAACATATACACTGGGTTCTTGTATACCGCTACGGTAACCGAACTGCTTACCATCAGGTGGGCCGTATTATTTTTTGTTTACTTTGTATTGTCTTTTCACCACCTTCCTTCCCTCTATTCATATCCCACCAATGGAAAATCCCACTTAAAGTAATATAGTAGATACAATTAAGCATTTACCTTTTAGTATCTATGTTTTTTTTTATTCTGATGTAGGTAAATACATTTCCTGTTGAACTCAAATGCCCTTACAAGGTCGACAGGCGAAAGGGGGATAGGTAAATGGCCTAGCTTGGACTACAAGTGTCCCAAGGACAGGGTTATTTTTACTGTGGACAGGTTGAAGTTCGACCTTGATGAACAAACTTAGAAAAATATTATTTTTACGTTACCTTTACAAAAAAAAGAATGTTTCTATTACAGGTTATTAATCTAAAGCTTTAATTTGAGTCTGACAATAGGATTAGTCAGTTCTGTTAGGTTATCAAAAAATATTGGATACGTATTTTTTATTTTATCAAATCAATAAAAAATTACAAAGATAAGTCGCATCAAAGTTCAGGAGTGGGGCTTGTGACGTCATGTCTCTGTAGAAAGTGTACTAAGTCGTGACGACACGCGAAATTTTAACGCATTGTATTGTCGTTATTTTTGTTTTCGGAACTAAAGAAAAAATATGTACCCAAAATTTTTTGGTAATCTAATTGATGGAGTAATTAGATTTTTTTAGTCATCATCAAGGTATATTTGAATAAAATACTTTAATTCAAGTTTTTGTCAAAATTGTATAGTATTCCGCAAAAGGCGCTGTGAATTTTCTTTATAGGGATTTTTTTAACGCAGGATTCTTGGTTTTTCCATTTATTTACTTAAATTCTGGATTAGAGGACTAACAGCATATGGTGAGCAGAAAATAGCACGTAAAAATTAAGCCTGGAATAAATAATGAAACGTGGCACGTGCCGCTTTGGACACGAGTATCAACGTCACATGAATAAGTATTCACGCGGTTAATTTATGAATGAACACAGATTCACTATGGAAGAAACATTATAAATCATATTGCGTGGTGCGTGATAAATATGTATGGGGTAAATATGAAAATGTTTCTGTAAGCTTAATGAGTGCATAAATTTATAATTATTGAGTAGGTAGTAATAGCTGTCCCCGCGGATTCTCTCGCGTTCCCGGCACAAAAAATATATATCTATATCATCCTACTAATATCATAAATGCGAATGTTTTTGAGTATGGATATGAACGGATTTGGATGAGATTTGGAACACAGACTGTTTAGAACCTAGATTAACATATAAGATACTTTTTATCCCAGGAAAACATAAGGTCCCTCGGGAACGCGGGTGAAACCGCGGGGCGGAATCTAGTTCTTCATATATATAGGCTATGTTGTGCTTGGTAAATTTCTTAGTAATCGGTTTATTGGTATACGCGTGAAAAAGTAACATATAAAATTACTCTCGTTATAATAAGTAGCGTGGTTATTAGAGACTCTCGTCATTTTATGATGACGATATTCCAGTATTTTGATTAAACTTAGCTGATAATCAAAAGATCGATAATCAAGTTCCACCTCATAGTAAGCGGTCCTTGTTGCCTTTACATTTGTAATACGAATGTGTTACTAGCCATGGACAGTTCTCCCAGACGCATTTTTGGAAAACTACATATCGTTATTTTAGCTCTTCTCAGTTGAAACCTGAGTTCAGAACCGATGTTTGTTTCAGTAGCTCCTCGCGCGCTAAATGCCTTTACTCAGCTCAAATACTGATACTAAGGCTGAGATCTATAGAGCGTACTTAGACTTTGCTTAGACTTTACTTAGGTTATAAACCTACGTAATAAATAAATATCTGTGTGTTTTAATTTGTAGCTTAGTTTTTGGTAAGTCATCGATTAGGTGCACTTAGACTTTGTTTAGCACACACTCAGAGAGGTTCGAAGATTGCATTTTAAATACGGTATATTTGTACGGTTAAGACTGACCAAAGTCAAAGTACGCTCTATAGATCTCAGCCTAAGTGCCTTCCACTACCTAGTTTCCATAATTTATGTGTGCATGGGGAGATTGTACTGGTGGTCCAACGTGCCTCTCTAGGAACCCAAAACCTCAAAGAATAAACTCACACAAACATAAAATAAGGGATTAACTTAGGTCATTCGAGGCTCTATGTATTTTTTTTGGACGTGGAATATTTAGACGAAAATTTCATTTGCTTTTAAAAAAATTACAAATGGCGGTATTATGAACATTTATGTGAGTAAAACAACCTACAATTTGTTAGTTTCTAATTTTGCACAATTTCAAGTTATGTAGCTTCACTGTACAGGCAATCCTCAATTATTAAATCTGATGATTCATGAAATACTGGAGAACATTCGATTTGCTTGAATTACAACATATACCTATATGCTATGCCCTTAATTCCCACTTTTCGCCTTGAAACACATTTGATTTTTAAGTACATAATGCAATAACGAAATGTAGATGTTTGTCTGGAGAACTATTCTGGATAAGGAAAATTAATCAACAGATACATGTTCTATAATTTTACTTTATCTGTGAAATATTTCTATGTTACTTTTTCTTACCTAAAATAAACATATATTTCTTGTATAAGAACATGGAAATATTTCCCTTAAAATTAATTTAATTAGGTATTATCGGCATGGTTTCTTGTTTTTGTTATATTGAATTGAACGGTTCCTCGTAGAAAAATATATTTAAATTTCTTAATTTTATCTAAAATTCTAGTTTAATTCAACAACGATTTATTCATCGAATTACAAAAGCAGTAACAGCTAATATAAAATCTAAAAAACGTAAAAATATAACGAATTTCACCAAAATCTTAAACAACCATTGACAAATTTGGCCTTCACCCATGACCCACTAAAACTGTCGCGCCCGCGCCGCCGCCGGGCCGCACCACGATGCAATGCCCGTCCAGAATACGTCCACAACTGCACGTATTTACAGAATTGGAAGCATTCGTAGTACGGATTTATGTCCAATAGTGCGTGGAAAACAGGCTTAACATTGCCAACTGAATTTATGCAACGAAAATAAGAAATAACTCGTTTCAATTTACATAAGCAGTAACCGCGTAAATCCTAGAGGGTCAGTTAGTCAGTTTGTCTGTCACGATACGGCTGCATTATTTGTGCATTTTTAATAGTTTGTGCGTGTACGCAGGATGTGTGGGACATATGTTTTTGTTTATTCTCTGATAGCTGTAACAGCTTCTTTTGTGGGCGATTGTTCAGCGAAACTTGCACGTGAGTTGAATATTTTTTTTTATTTCAGTTTAATATTTTAAAATTAAACACTCGTGATTAAAATTAAATCTACTAAATAAATTTCTTTGCAATTTTTTCATCATTAAACTAGTAAGAATAAGTTATAGTTATTTTTTTTTTGTTTTTTATTAATACAAGCTTCTTTTTTAATCAGTTCCATCATCAGTTCAATGACACCATATTATTGGATTAACATTACGTACTAGATTTGAGATCAATTGAATACTAAAATTTACTTGAAAGTTTCGAAATAAACATATGAAATTAAATAAAAGTTTGCAAAAATAACAAATTAGTACGTACACACATCATTTTATAAACATAAAAAATATTGAAATATGCATTAATAGGTAATGATAGTGGTACTTTTTTGACGAGAGTCTATTTGGCTGTTGCTTTCAAGTTGAAAATCTGTCACCAAGCTACCGGTGTTTTCTGGCAGCTACATTTTAGAGCTAGGGCCACTGTATCACTAACCATGGTTAGATTGTAAATAAACAACCAATATATATATTATATATATTAGTAACATTTTCATGAAATAGTCGTATATGTCAGTAATATACCTTGGAGGAATATGTTGATGATTTATTTTGTTATTAATCAGTAAATATACTACCATTCTTGTCGCAAATAACATGGTGATAACTTACTACCTATAACTGAGCTGCAATTAGCAAAAAACGTGATAAAATTTGAATTTAACGCTCCAACCGAAGGTTTACCCTTAAGGAAATAATTTTTCAAATCGGACCAGTAACTCCGAAGATTACCTCCTACATACGAACTTACAAAGTTATAATATTAGTGTAGCAGAGTGTTAGTGAAAGCCTAAAGCAATCTATATTTGCAGACCTCCGATCCCTTATTTTACCATCTTAGGGTTTAATTTTCAAATAACCTTTCTTAGATACGTCTTAATAACAATCTGTAAGTATACCAAATTTCAGCTTGACCCATTTCATCAGCAGATATTATTTTCTAATAGTTCGAATAAAGATTTTAAGGAATTGGAAAATTTCTCATTGAGATATTTTTATGAACTTGAAATTTTGACTGCTTGAGTCAGCTTTTTAATAAAATTTTACAATAGTACGATGATATTCATTGAATACTTAGTTCAAGCAATTGTGCGAGTGAGAGGGATAGTTTCCCCGCATAGCCTTCACTACTATTTCCCAACGAACTAAGTACCTTCAACCAACGCGAACACGCCATATGGTAATATACCTATTTATCCATATCATTACTAAATAAATATTTCATTACCTACTCGCTTTCCGCCTGTTGGTTTCGCATTTTACTGCTTTAGAGGTCGCACCTTAAAAATCCTTCTTTGATGTCTAGATAGAAATAATCATCACTAAGGCTCACTAACTATGGATCATTTCTGAAAGATATTTTTATAAAATAATCAACTTAAAAAAAGAGTAGAACCTCCTTCAAATACTAGAAATGATATGGGAGTACCTTGGAGCTATGCATAACCCAATGCAAAAAGAATTATTAAAGTCAGTAAATAATCTATAATTTTATGCGTGACAAACATTAAAAAAAACCTCTTTGAAAGGAGGTTAAAAATGCATAATATTATAAAAAGAGAAATAGTTAACTTTTAAAAATGAATGAAATATTCTTAAATGATATAATAAATTCAGAGAATTGAAAGAATTATAATAAATTCGAAATAAATAATTATTAGTAATATATCCATACATTCACTTTTGAATTTAGCAATGATTTGAAATACTTATTGAGTAACAATACGGTGATTTAATTATTATAATAAGGAAAAACAAATATAGCTGGTATAGTATGACACAACTAAGATGAAGCATCGGCAAAATTTGTAAAATCGATTGTTCCCGAAAAGAGTGCGCCTACAACATTACTCATGAGTTAAAAAATGATCGCCGAAAATGATCTTGGTGAACGTTGAATGGCGAGATAATGAATGATTTTTATTAGTTGTGTAAATCGGAAGTGAAGTGTACGAAAACGATTTGCCAATGCTACATCTAAGTTGTGTCATACTGTACCTACGTATTTAAAGTATTTATTTTATTATATTTTTTTGTATTTGTTGCAACAGAAATACATCATCTGTGAAAATGTCAACTGTCTAACTATCATGGTTCATGAGATGCAGCACGGACAGACGGACAGACAGACAGACAGCGGAGCCTTAGTAATAGGGTCCCGTTTTACCTTTTGGGTACGGAACCCTAAAGAACAGCGTAAAATAATTATATGTTTCCAGGAGTCGTATTTTTTCAGAAAAAATTGATACAAGGGAAATCTTAATCCAGTACATGTCGATGTAAACACGTGTTGTAAACATTTCTTACATTACATAATAGCCGGCGAGTGTCAGTAATCATTTGAAGGTCAAGGCTTTACGCTTTCTCGAGAGGCTGTACAAGAGCTATCTGTTATTAATCTATCTATCTATACTAATAATAAAGCTGAAGAGTTTGTTTGTTTGTTTGTTTGTTTGTTTGTTTGAACGCGCTAATCTCTGGATCTGCCAGTGGGATATGGAAAAACCTTTTTGCAATTGAAAGCCCATTTATTAAGGAAGGTTATAGGCTATAGAACATCACGCTACGACCCTCAGGAGCTGAGCAATGATAAAAAGAACGTTAAGCGGGAGCATGTATAGCATGGGTGAGCGATGCGACGCGGTTGTCAATGGATGACAGCGGTCGCCTAGGTAACAGTTTTTTGTTATTTTTTACTGTCATCAAGACGAGGTTATCAATTCGTCGGAATCTTTTTTTATGTATGTTCCTCGATTACTCGAAGATGCCTGACCCGATTTGGAAACTATACATACAGGTGGTCACATGGTCACCAAGTCAGGGTCTGATGATGGGATCTTGAAGAAATCGAGGGAACTCTTCAAATTTTATAGGCACTAACAATGTTTTTCATATATTTTCTAAAACTATTCAGATATTTGCGTCTGGTAGTCGTCACATGTTGCTGAGCTGATGATGGAAGGTACAACTCCTTAACGGGTAGGAGTTAGGGGATAAATCTTTAAATATTATAGGAACGATGATGGAAAGTACAACGCTAATATGCTTATCCTAGGTCAGTGACCTTGAGAGTCATTGATTACACATAAGAAACTAAAAAATGAAAAATAAAATACTTTTAACAAAAAAAAAACCACAAAGGCACTAATAAGTATAAAATAACTATGTAAGAACTCTAATCTGATAGTTTTGAAGTCAACAAAATTAGCCATTGCTGTTGCATCATCAGATATTTATTGCTGCTACACTATTGACAGGTAGAAGGACGGCTCATTTCACTTCTAAATAGACCCTTACGGTATTTCTTGAAAAAGACAGCGTACGCTCTATACGTAAAAATGGACCATTGGGCAAGGTTTTACAAGATGTAAACCTAATAAGATGGGATGAGTGCACATGACTCATAGAGCTCATCTAGAGGCTTTAGATAGAACTCTCAGAATTATAAAATGCACAAATAGCCATGGGTGGAATAACTTTGATGTTTTCTGGTGATTTCAGATAAACGTTGCCTGTTAGGGAAACTAGAGCAGATATTATTAAATCATGCTTAAAATCTTCCTCATTATGAAAGTCTGTTGAATTATTGAAACTGTATACCAAAATGAGGAGTCACTTGGGTAGAGGAAGCACAGATTTCCCACTAAAGCTCCATTTAATCGGGGATGGGAAAGTACCTGAATCAGGTAAAAAAATAGCTATTGACAAAGACCTTGGTAAAATCGTGACCAACATTGAAGACCTGATCTGTAGAGTATATCCGGATATAGCCAATATCGACCAAAAAAAACATTAATGGATGTGTGAGAGGGCAATTTAATTTAATTAGCTGCCAGAAATATAAGCGTTGACGCCATCAACGACAAAATAATGGTTAAACTACCAGCCGACAGCGTAGTTTTCGAATCGGACCAGTAACTCCGGAGATTCGCGCGTTCAAACAAACAAACAAACTTTTCAGCTTTATTATTTAATGCTAAATAGCTTTCCACCCGCGATCAGTCAGTCAATTAACCAACTTCAAGCGGAGGTTATCAATTCGTTGAAATCTTTTTTTGTATGTTCCCCGAATACTCGAACGCCTGGACGGATTAAAAAAAATATTTTTTGTTTGACAGGATATATTTCATAAGTGGTCCCATGATCACCAAGTCAGGATCTGATGATAGGATCCTAGACAAATCGAGGGAACTCTTCAAATTTTATAGGCACTTACAATGTTTTTCATAAACTTTTCAGCTTTAATATAGAATGCTAAATAGCTTTCCACCCGCGATATCACACGCGATATCACCCGCGATCAGTCAGTCAGTCAATTAACCAACTTCAAGCGGAGGTTATCAATTCGTCGGAATCATTTTTTTTGTATGTTCCCCGAATACTCGAACGCCTGTACCGAATTGGAAAAATATTTTTTGTTTGAAAGGGTATACTTCACAAGTAGTCCCATGGTCACCAAGTCAGGATCTGATGATAGGATCCTGGACAAATCGAGGGAACTTTTTAAATTTTATAGGCACTTACAATGTTTTTCATCATGCTTTCTAAAGCTATTCAGATATTTGCGTCTGGTAGTCATCATCTTATGTTGCTGAGCTGATGATGGAAGGTACAACTCCTTAATGGTTAGGAGTTAGGGGATAGTTCTTTAAATGTTATAGGAACGATGATGGAAACTACAACGCTAATATGCTTATCCTAGGTCAGTGACCTTGAGAGTCATTGATTACACATAATAAATTCAAAATTGAAAAATAAAAAACTTTTAACAAAAAATAGAACCGCCTTCAAAGGCACTAAAAAGCAGAAAATAACTATTTAGGAACTCTAATATGATAGTTTTATAATATGTTGTCTTAAAAGTTTTATATATTTAGATTAGCTATTGGACGCTGATCAGCGTTATTATCACCATCGGCATCAGCGTAGGCATCAAAGTGACCATAAGAAAGATCTTGGGAAAAACGTAACCTTTTGATGGGTTGGTCTTCTGTACCAAATTTGGCATACTGGTTTCCATTTCGATATACTTCAAATACAAATGGGTATATTTGACCGGCTGCAACTAACTCGCAGAAATGTAGAGTGTTGTAACATCTAATTTATACTTTTCTTTTGTCCCATGATTGTTGCCAAGACGCTCATGAGACATAACAGCAAATTCATCCCAATTGTTCGTCATATGCATTGCATTGCACCAAGCTTTTATGTGAGTTCAAAAGCAGTATTGATATCAACTTCGATGCAAATCACCCCCAAAATTACTTTCTATCCTTTTTTAACCCCGATAGGCGATGAGTTTCAATAAAATACAAAACACGTCTTCCATCAATTATCTTAAAGAATGTTTATGCAAAATTTGAAGTAGATTGGACCAAGGAATTACGTTGTTCCATACAAACTTTGTCCCAGTTTTTCAACCCCTAAGGATTTCAGAAGATCCTTTCTTATAGGATGCCTACTTCATACGATGAACACACCCTCTAAATTTCAGGTCTCTACGATCAGCGGTTTAGGCTATGCGTTGATCCGTCAGACAGTCATTCAGGACAATGCATGTTAAATAGATATTAGACCACCAAATTTATGTAATGGTACCAGACTTCAAGTAAAATTTCTAGATTTCTGTCATAGTAGCGATTGGTTTTGACTGAGCCAGCAGTTGGGCAAACAGTACTGATACCTCGCATTCCGATGATACCCACAGATTTACCATATAGATTTAAACGAATAGGTACAATTTCCTGTGAAATTACCTACCTATCGTCTGAAGTCAATATAAATAAAGCACATGGACAAACTTTTAAGCATGTTGGAATATATTTAAGAGAAAACTGTTTTTCCCATGGACAATTATTATGTTGCCTTATCTAGATCAGGTTGCATAGGCTACTTTTTATTTGGAAACGCGGGTGGAACCGCGGGGGACAGCTAGTACTAATAATAAAGCTGAAGAGTTTGTTTGTTTGTTTGTTTGTTTGTTTGTTTGTTTGTTTGTTTGAACGCGCTAATCTCTGGATCTGCCAGTAGGATATGGAAAAACCTTTTTGCAATTGAAAGCCCATTTATTAAGGAAGGTTATAGGCTATAGAACATCACGCTACGACCCTCAGGAGCTGAGCAATGATAAAAAGAACGTTAAGCGGGAGCATGTATAGCATGGGTGAGCGATGCGACGCGGTTGTCAATGGATGACAGCGGTCGCCTAGGTAACAGTTTTTTGTTATTTTTAACTGTCATCAAGACGAGGTTATCAATTCGTCGGAATCTTTTTTTATGTATGTTCCTCGATTACTCGAAGATGCCTGACCCGATTTGAAAACTATACATACAGGTGGTCACATGGTCACCAAGTCAGGGTCTGATGATGGGATCTTGAAGAAATCGAGGGAACTCTTCAAATTTTATAGGCACTAACAATGTTTTCATATATTTTCTAAAACTATTCAGATATTTGCGTCTGGTAGTCGTCACATGTTGCTGAGCTGATAATGGAAGGTACAACTCCTTAACGGGTAGGAGTTAGGGGATAAATCTTTAAATATTATAGGAACGATGATGGAAAGTACAACGCTAATATGCTTATCCTAGGTTAGTGACCTTGAGAGTCATTGGTTACACATAAGAAACTAAAAAATGAAAAATAAAATACTTTTAACAAAAAAAAACCACAAAGGCACTAATAAGTATAAAATAACTATGTAAGAACTCTAATCTGATAGTTTTGAAGTCAACGAAATTAGCCATTGCTTTTGCATCATCAGATATTTATTGCTGCTACACTATTGACAGGTAAAAGGACGGCTCATTTCACTTCTAAACAGACCCTTACGGTATTTCTTGAAAAAGACAGCGTACGCTCTATACGTAAAAATGGACCATTGGGCAAGGTTTTACAAGATGCAAACCTAATAATATGGGATGAGTGCACATGACTCATAGAGCTCATCTAGAGGTTTTAGATAGAACTCTCAGAAATATAAAATGCACAAATAGCCATGGGTGGAATAACTTTGATGTTTTCTGGTGATTTCAGATGAACGTTGCCTGTTAGGGAAACTAGAGCAGATATTATTAAATCTTGCTTATCTGTTGAATTATTGAAACTGTATACCAAAATGAGGAGTCACTTGGGTAGAGGAAGCACAGATTTCCCAATAAAGCTCCATTTAATCGGGGATGGGAAAGTACCTGAATCAGATAAAAAAATAGCTATTGACAAAGACCTTGGTAAAATCGTGACCAACATTGAAGACCTGATCTGTAGAGTATATCCGGATATAGCCAATATCGACCAAAAAACACATTAATGGATGTGTGAGAGGGCAATTTAATTTAATTAGCTGCCAGAAATATAAGCGTTGACGCCATCAACGACAAAATAATGGCTAAACTACCAGCCGACAGCGTAGTTTTCGAATCGGACCAGTAACTCCGGAGATTCGCGCGTTCAAACAAACAAACAAACTTTTCAGCTTTATTATTTAATGCTAAATAGCTTTCCACCCGCGATGCCACCCGCGATCAGTCAGTCAATTACCCAACTTTAAGCGGAGGTTATCAATTCGTTGAAATCTTTTTTTTTGTATGTTCCCCGAATACTCGAACGCCTGGACCGATTAGGAAAATTATTTTTTGTTTGAAAGGATATACTTCACAAGTAGTCCCATGGTCACCAAGTCAGGATCTGATGATAGGATCCTAGACAAATCGAGGGAACTCTTCAAATTTAAAGGCACTTACAATGTTTTTCATAAACTTTTCAGCTTTAATATAGAATGCTAAATAGCTTTCCACCCGCGATATTACCCGCGATCAGTCAGTCAGTCAATTAACCAACTTCAAGCGGAGGTTATCAATTCGTCGGAATAATTTTTTTTGTATGTTCCCCGAATACTCGAACGCCTGGACCGATTTGGAAAAATATTTTTTGTTTGAAAGGGTATACTTCACAAGTAGTCCCATGGTCACCAAGTCAGGATCTGATGATAGGATCCTGGACAAATCGAGGGAACTCTTTAAATTTTATAGGCACTTACAATGTTTTTCATCATACTTTCTAAAGCAATATATTTGACCGGCTGCAACTAACTCGCAGAAATGTAGAGTGTTGTAACATCTAATTTATACTTTTCTTTTGTCCCATGATTGTTGCCAAGACGATCATGAGACATAACAGCAAATTCATCCCAATTGTTCGTCATATGCATTGCATTGCACCAAGCTTTTATGTGAGTTCAAAAGCAGTATTGATATCAACTTCGATGCAAATCACCACCAAAATAACTTTCTACCCTTTTTTAACCCCGATAGGCGATGAGTTTCAATAAAATACAAAACACCTCATCCATCAATTATCTTAAAGAATGTTTATGCAAAATTTGAAGTAGATTGGACCAAGGAATCACGTTGTTCCATACAAACTTTGTCCCAGTTTTTCAACCCCTAAGGATTTCGGAAGATCCTTTCTTATAGGATGCCTACTTCATACGAAGAACACACCCTCTAAATTTCAGGTCTCTACGATCAGCGGTTTAGGCTATGCGTTGATCCGTCAGACAGTCATTCAGGACAATGCATGTTAAATAGATATTAGACCACCAAATTTATGTAATGGTACCAGACTTCAAGTAAAATTTCTAGATTTCTGTCATAGTAGCAATTGGTTTTGACTGAGCCAGCAGTTGGGCAAACAGTACTGATACCTCACATTCCGATGATACCCACAGATTTACCATATAGATTTAAACGAATAGGTACAATTTCCTGTGAAATTACCTACCTATCGTCTGAAGTAAATATAAATAAAGCACAAGGACAAACTTTTAAGCATGTTGGAATATATTTAAGAGAAAACTGTTTTTCCCATGGACAATTATTATGTTGCCTTATCTAGATCAGGTTGCATAGGCTACTTTTTATTTGGAAACGCGGGTGGAACCGCGGGGGACAGCTAGTCTACAATAATTGACAAAGAAAGAAAATATATTTATAACATAAAATCATTTTTTTTACCTTATAAGCAGTATGACAAGTGTTTATTATGTGAGAATAACAAATAATTATTAATAAAGAACCTAAATTATATAAAAAAATATAAATTTAATTACATTAAATTATATTAAATTATAGGTCAGTTGGAAAAGACAATCATTGATAAAGAAAGAAAATATATTTATAACATAAAATCTTTTTTTGTACCTTATAAGCAGTATGACAAGTGTTTATTATGTGAGAATAACAAATAATTATTAATACAGAACCTAAATTATATAAAAAAAAAATATTAAATTACATTTAATTACAATTAATTACATTAAATTACAGGCCAGTCGGTTAAGACACCACCAATCGCACCGCCATCCCATCCCATCCAGGACAAACATTTGTATGCATTATTGTCTGTTTGTCCTGAGTACTCTCTTATATCCTTTTAGGCCTTGGATATCCATGTATACGATGCTACAGTGAGGGTATTAATATGTATACTTACAAAATAAATTATAGATGAATATATGCATCGACAATCTTGAGCATGATCAGTTTTGGATATTAATTTAGATTTGTTATATTTTTATAGGATTTCAGATGAAATATTTTTGACTAGCACCGCTGGTAATTTTTTACACCTTGAGTCACATTATTGGATTTTGCATAGGGATCCCAGTATTAAAGAATTCTATTTATGAAAGATTTTTTTTAATCGGTCAAGTTATTTTAGAGTTTATTCTTTACTAGCTGTTCCGCGCGGTTTCACTCGCGTTCCCGGGATAAAAAGTAACCTTCGGAAATAATGTAGCTTCCTATTAGTGAAAGAATTTTTCAAATCAGTTCAGTAATTTCGGAGCCTATTCAATGCATACAAACAAACAATCAAATCTTTCCTCTTTATAATATTAGTATAGACAAACAAAAATACATATTTTATCTAGTTAAATATAGAAAACGGAACTTTAGCTTTTTAAAAAGATTATAATTCAATTAAAAGCGTTTTAACAGTATAGATGCTGGTTACAGAATGAATTAATATCTAAAATACATTATACAAATCCGTTAAGACAAGCCAGGTGTTCTATCAGTGCAAACTCATCAACTTATTTCTAGGTACCGTGATGCGCTTGCACTATCGCGGTGGCTAACCGTGTGGGAGGCTGTATAACTCCTCCCTCCTCTAGTTCGAAATCATCATTCACATTTTTATTATGGGTTTGATGATTTCGATTTTTACAATCTATTATAATATGCTTATAACGAAACATAAAACCTAATACTACAACTATGATTAATATGATGTATATAATTACAGTCCCTACACTAACACTTTTTGTGTTTAATATATTTTCGCTGTCTATTACGTCACTTTCACTTTTCTTAACTGCATATGATAATAATTCCAAATTCGTAAGATCCATTTCATCTAAATCAACAGGTTTTTTCTTGTTTAGATTTATCGGTGTAAGTATTTCTGGTAGATGAATTATGGGTATATTGGAGTATTTTATTCTTCCACTTTTTATTTCACGTTTTTTCAGAACAATATTTCCAATTTTAACTTCACAGTTATCATCCGTGGTCAGAATGTAAGTACCGTGAATGTTTTGTCTGGTAATTTCGTTTTCACAATATCTTGTAAGTGAAATATCAAATTTAGTGAAAATAATCCATCGGTTTGTCTGAATAGGTTGAGCTATTATATTCTTTATTTCGACTGGCACTGGAATACATGAGGTGATATTTGCAGCAAATTTCATTAAATCGGTAATACACGCATCTTCCACTGGCGAAGATATTTCATTCTCGTTACAGAGGTACTTTTCTACGTCGATAGCTCGGCACGGTTGGGAGAGCAACTGAGTTTTCAACCCTTTCACAAGGACATAAGGTTGGTTTGGAACAATAAGGGTAACGAGGTTATTCAGTGGATTGAAGATAGGTAAAGGATATAGTTTATAGTAACTGTAAGTTTCTTTGCGGACTACAGGGACAATCATTACAAACGTTATTTGTTCGTTCTTAATATAAGCCTTAATCTCTATAGATTGTTCAATATCAATTAAACTTTCAAGTGTAACAGGGTAAACTAGTCTTTCATTTTTCTCTATATGCTTAAGTATGATGTATAATTCATCGTTATCTATTATAGATCTATGTAACACATTAACTTTACTAAATGCCATTGCTGTTTCAATTTCATCCAATTTGGCAAGAATGTTTTGAAAATTGTGAATCAGTAAATTATAGACGAATATTATTTTATTCTTGTTCTGTTCTATCTGTGTCTGATTTAAAAGCTTAACTATTTCAGAAACACTCTTATCTAATTGGGCGAAATTATTTCGGGTATTACGTGTAACATTTACATATGTGCCCACCATTTTGGCAATCAGGGTCATCTTGTTATCTATTTCATTCTGTCGCGTTTTTACAGTCTTAATCATATTGTCATATTTAATTGCGTCTTCGTTATCTAGATTTCCGGTGACGGCTTTAATAAAAGATCCCAACGGATTAATTAAGCCTCTCTTTACTCTAATAGTGGGTACTAGCTGATTATATCTTTCCAAAGTAATATTCATTGTATATTCGGTTTGAGCTTTAATATCGGTGAATTCGCTCGGTGTTTTAAATTTATTTCTTAATGTATTGTATTTATTAACATTATATTGTAAATCATTTTTAACTAAACTCAAATCTAGAATTTTAATTATATTCCAATAATCATAAGTTAAATCGGCTTCTCCCTCTTTAATGGGTAAGATTCCAGGGTTGTTAGATACTTCCTGCAGTTGAAGGGCCTGGGTCATCTGGACCAGAACGAGTAGGACGGACCTGTGGAGGACGACGAATGTCTTTAATGTGTGCCCTTGTGTTTCTATTTTTGGTGTCAACTGGTACTATGTTCCTACTGATATTACCGGAAACCTTTGCTTTTTGATACCTTGGTTTGTCTTTAGAACGTCTAATATTCACACCTTTTATAAATACTGTGTCATCTTGTTCAATGTTAAATTCTGTTTCGCCACCGTGTTTTGCTTTAATTTTATCTTTGCTTTTAATCATTTTGTCAGTAATAAATTTGTATAAAAGTTTTGTTCTCCTAACATGATCATTTACTAATTTTTGAGTGTAATGTTTATCAAAATCTACTGCAAAATTACTGGATGATTCCGTGTGGCCAAATACCACTTCAAATGGAGTGAGCCCTGTTGTCGAGTGTATAGAATGATTGTAGGACATAATTGCATATGACATAACTGTTACGGCATCGGTAATTTTCTGTTCATATTTAGCGAGACGGTAAATTTCAATAATGGTGGAATGTAGTCTTTCTATTAAGCCCATCGAGTTTGGATTATGCGGAGTGCCTATATGTATATCTATTTTGTAGAATGTAAGCATTTCTTTTAGAAGAGTGTTATTAAATTCTGTACCCGAGTCAGAGCTTATTCTACTGGGTACTCCGTAAAATGAAAAATATTTTATAAGTGCCCTTACTATTTCAGGAGTTGATCTATTTGGGACCTCTAGCGCTTGACCGAGTTTACTAAATGCATCGATTATGGTGAGGTAATATTTCCCTTCAATAGTAAAAATATCCATAAATAGTTCTTGAAATGGTTTAGTCTGGGTTTGTGTTAACTGTAGTTCAGGTTTGATAGGCTTACGGTCGTATTTCATGCGCTTACAGGCTTCGCATGAGTTTATAACGCTAGCCACGGTTTGCTCCATATTACTCCAGTAATATGTTCTTTTTAGATGTGTTACTGTCTCTTTTATGCCCCGATGACATGTTTTACCTACGTGGTACTTAAGTACCGTATCTCGCTGTACCTTTTCATCTTCCAAGAATACTACTCTAAGGGTGCATTCATAGAATTTAAC
This sequence comes from Tethea ocularis, assembly GCA_963555595.1. Lineage (NCBI taxonomy): Eukaryota > Metazoa > Arthropoda > Insecta > Lepidoptera > Drepanidae > Tethea > Tethea ocularis. Next base: position 1,960,365 of record OY741968.1, read on the forward strand.
TGAGTCTTTCCTAAAAAGAGAAATCACCATGGCTGAAAACTGTTTTCTATGTTTTTCATCCTCAAAATAAAAAAAATATTTAATTTTAGGTTTAATGTATGTTTTTAAGAATTCTTTAATTAGGTCTGGGTTATCTAGTGGTAAATGAACTTCCAATATTTTTTGTCTATCTCTGGACAGATCCTTCACGCTCAACTCATTTCTATGCCAAGTATAGACTAAAATTTGGTTTGGTTTTGTGTCGATTGCTTCCTGTAAAATTGGAAACGCATCGGTATCTGTATTTTCTACGGAATGGGCAGTTTCAGTACTAGAACCAGGTTTTTCAGAAGCGGAGGCAGTGCTACTATCTGTTGATAGTATAGAAAAAGGTGACTGTGGTCTATTTCTATCTAATGAGGGGATACTAACTGTTCTTTCAGAGTCGGGAGATAAAATTATCAAAGGAGGAGTTCCTTCGCGAGGTTGGTTTGTATCACTAGTGCCTAAATTTACTATGTCATCTGTTATTTCCTGTAAGTATCTTTGAAGTCTCCGTTCCCTATTGTCCACATTAACTTTCATCGATAAATCATCATCTGTACCTAGTGCATTCAACTTAATTCGTGAGAGTGCGTCCGCGTTACAATTTTGTTTCCCTTTTTTATACACTATTTCATAATCGTATTCAGCTAAACGTAATTTCCACCTTGTAAGTCTACTATTGGGTTCGTTGATAGAATTAATCCAAACCAAGGGTCTATGGTCACAATAAATAACAAATTTCTTTCCATACAGGTACGGCCTAAAATGTTTGCACGCCCAAACTATGGCCAAAAGCTCCTTTTCTATAGTGCTATAACGAGTTTCTGCATCGTTTAGCGTTCGGCTGGCGTACGCTATCGGTTTGTCACTACCTATTGGTCCCTGAGATAGTACCGCACCAAGGGCATAGTTTGAGGCATCGGTCGTTAGTAAGAATGGTTTAGTGAAGTCTGGGAATTGTAATAGTGGGGCATTAGTCAATAACTCTTTACATTTCTCAAACGCGTCTATATATTCTTGTGTAATGTTGACTTTATTTCTCTTTTTTAAGCATGACGTCATTGGTTGTGTAATCCTTGAAAAGTCTTGTATAAATTTTCTATAGTATCCTATCAATCCGAGGAAGCTTTTAATTTCTGTCTGGGTCTTTGGTAAGGGAAAGTTAAGTATAGCGTCAATTTTGTCATTATTCGGCTGAAGGCCATCCCTTGAAATAGTGTGCCCGAGATAAAGCACCTCTTTTCTGAGAAATTCACACTTGTTAAGGGTCATTTTTAGATTAGTTTCCCTGAGTCTACTGAAAATTTTGCGTAATTTGTCTAAATGTTCATCTAAACTTGCCGAATAGACAATAATGTCGTCAAGGTACACCAGGCAATGCATACCCTGCAGACCCCTGAGGACATTATCCATAGCCCTCTGAAATGTTGCGGGCGCTGTTTTGAGACCGAATGGCATTCGGGTAAATTCATAATGTCCTGTCTGTGTACAAAAGGCCGTCTTTTCTCTGTCCTCTTCAGCTACCTCTATTTGGTGATATCCACTTGCCAAATCTAGGGTCGAAAAGTAACAACTACGTCCTAACTTGTCAAACAAGTCGTTGATGTTTGGAAGAGGATATTTGTCGTCGATTGTCACGTCATTCAGTCTGCGATAGTCGATTACCATACGAAACTTACGTTCACCTGTAGCATCTATTTTTTTTGGCACTAAGTGCACGGGCGCACTCCATGGGGAGTGAGACTCCTGAACTACATTATCTTTCAATAATTTATCGACTTGGCGTTCGATCTCTTCATTTTCAGTTGGTGGGTGCCTATACGGACGTATAAAAATAGGATCCTCGTTTTTAGTTCGTATTTTGTGCTTAACGCTGTTTGAAAACGATAGTGGTATTTGATCGCAATGGAATATGTCTCTAAACTCGAGGCAAAGCGAACGGATACGATTTTGTTCTTCCGAATTTAAATGTTCCAGTCGTAGGTTTGACAAATTTTCCCTCAATAAAGCATCAACTTCAACATTACTGGAATTTGTATTAGACTCATAAAACTCATTATCAAACTTAGTGACGTTAAGTGGTTTCGTAAATTTTATAGTCGCTACCTCATCTGTAAGATTTTGTATAACAGTCTGTGCGAAGGAATCTATGCAACTTACTAAAGCAGTAGGCGTTCGGACGCCTGGTATGAATTCAGTAAAGGGTAGAATCGCATCACCATTTTGCATGTCTGTAGGTACCGTTACACGAGTTTCTGACCTGGGTGCTAGCTCTATTTTGTAAGGTGGTGAATAAACTATAGGGATTTCTGTAGTTTTCGTACTTAAAATCTGATTTTTCATGTCAATCGTAGCCTCCAATTGGTACAGTAAGTCCGAGCCTATAAGACCATCGTAATGCGCGTCAACATCATATACATAAAATTTGTGACTGAGCTCAGATTGGAACGTTTCTGACAGAGGTATGTATACAACTTCGCTATGTTGGCTACGGCCGTGAGTACTAATTACATCAAATAATTCGGGGTATTTAAATTCGGAATAAAATTCTTTGACTTTATTGGGACTTATAAAGGACCTAGTACTGCCTGTATCTATCATAAAGCGTGCATTAATTTCGGGTATCAAGATATGCGGTAATTTAGATAAGGCCTCACAATTAAGATTAATTATTTCGACTGCTCCGGCTGTGAGGCCTGTTGGTGAAAAAATTCATTATTTTCCGTTACATTGTTATCGTCAGATTCGGGAAAAGCTTGCATATCTTGTAAATAATGAATTTCGGGATTTTCCATTTGATCATTGATTTGGGAATCCTGATAATTATCATAGTATTCGGTATTTTCCGGAAAATGTACTGGATCATTAGTATAAAACATATCATTATCATTTATTGCTAACATATTCTGCCTGAAAGGGGCTGTACGCATTGAAACATCTGTTTCTACTCTCTGGGGTGGATTCTGTTGGGGAATACCAAATCGAAATTGATGGTAAGGTTGTCTTGCAAAGAAACCCGAGTTTTTATAATTATTCGCCGGTAAATTATGTGATTGTAGAGGTGCAGAAGGCCTAAATCCATTTTGATTTGGTGTGCCAAATTTATGTGTTTGAGGTGTCTGTCCTTGAATGTTCTGCCTAAAGGCCTGTTGGTTGTGAGGTATACCAAATTTGAAGCCAGGATTTGGATTGAATCTTTGTGGAGTAAAATTGGGTCTGAACGACTGGTTCTGGTGCAAAAATTGTGGTCTCATGAAACTACTATTTTGGGGAATGCCAAATCTAAATTGTTGGTTGGGCATTGGATTATGAGCCATTGGTTTATTAAATGCCTGATTGGGATTAGATGTACCCGATTTAATTGTTTTATTCCTAGCATTGTACTGGCTTTGGAAATCTACTTCCTCCATCACGACACTTAAAGCGGATTCTAATGTAGTACAATTTTTCAATCGGACAAATCTAATCAAATCCTCTGGAAGGTTATACATAAATATATTCAAAGCCGTGTTATCGTATATTATCAATTTGGCTGCCTTAACACCTTCGTCTGATAACTGGTTAACTTTAGCAAATAAAGAGCTTCTAATATTCTGAATTTTGTGGCAAAATTCTTGGTATGACTCGCCTGGTTTTATTTTCATCGATTCTAATTGAATGGCAATACATTCCTCTGAACGCGGATCACCAAAATGTTGGGTCAAAAGATGTTTTAATTCAGCCCAATTACTAACGTTTTGACGTTCACTGATTAAAGTAGCCGCTTTACCAGAAAGTCGGCTGGTTAATGAATGAAACAAATACAACTGTTGTGCAGGTTTCGTTTCATCGTTAAAACTTCTAATTATATATTCACACTTTGAAATATATAAGTTTAATAATTTTTCGTCCCCATCGAACCTAGGGATGATTGATAAAAATTCTTTAGGAATTAGTGTTATTTGATTCATTTTTATTAAATTCTACACAACTCTTTAAAACAAAATTATAAAATAATCACTCGGTGATATAAAACACAGTAAATAATAAAATATTAAGATTATTGAACCAACGAACAACGTTTGTAGCAAAGTTCTCTATAAACGTAGGACATAGGACCAGGAAAACAGGGAGTGAAAAAGTTTACTCACCCTCTGCTCAATCTCATGTCGATTCTGGAACACAGTTCTGGTTTTGACCGTTTTCACTATTCACTTATTTATTTGTTCGAATACCGGATTCACACGTACAATACGCGCGTATGCGACGAGGAGCACAACCGATCAACCGATTTGTGTGTCAAAAATTGGCTGTAGCCTCACGCCCGGTATCCTGTCCTCAGCGCCAGTTAAATATAGAAAACGGAACTTTAGCTTTTTAAAAAGATTATAATTCAATTAAAAGCGTTTTAACAGTATAGATGCTGGTTACAGAATGAATTAATATCTAAAATACATTATACAAATCCGTTAAGACAAGCCAGGTGTTCTATCAGTGCAAACTCATCAACTTATTTCTAGGTACCGTGATGCGCTTGCACTATCGCGGTGGCTAACCGTGTGGGAGGCTGTATAACTATCTTTATTATATTAGTGTAGATGTAGATTATTTGAATAAATAAACATTTTTTTTTAAGTGACGTCATTATAATTACGTATGTCAAAACAATCGATTATTTTGTGGTTTCAATCAATATATGTTAGTACAAAAGACATAAACGGGTATAGTACGGTAAAGACATAAAAGTTTTAAATTCAACATAAAAATTTAGTTTTTATTTTCAAGAACACGACGTTCTGTTATATCCGCAAACTTCAGAATCTGTTTTCAAGTTTCAAGCTACTATCGGTAGAAAACAGACAAATAATCTATACTAATATTATAAAGAGGAAAGATTTGATTGTTTGTTTGCATTTAATAGGCTCCGAAACTACTGAATCAATTTGAAAAAATCTTTCACTAATCGGAAGCTACTTTATTCCCGAAGGTTATAGGCTACTTTTTATCCCGGGCACGCGAGTGAAACCGCGCGGAACAGCTAGTAAATAATAAATAGGGTATTTCAATATTTATTATTCTAGTTTTCGTTTACATTATTTTAGTACGTTGGCTATTATGCCTATACGAACGTGGTAATTATACCTATCTATTATTTATACACTGTAGTGACTTTATTATTTACCACTAGCTGTTCCCTGCGGCTTCACTCGCGTTCACGGGATAAAAGTAGGATATAAACTTTGGGGATAATATAGCTTCCTATTAGTGGAATAATTTTTCGAATCGTACCATTAACTCTGGAGATTAGCGCGTTCAAACAAACAAACTCCTCAGCTTTATTATTAGTATAAGTAGATTATGCGGAACAAAAACATTTTATTCATTTTGATTGTGGAATTTTGATCTTTAGTTGATTTAAATAGTTGTTATTTTTTTCGTGATTTCAGGGTTGGTCCCATAATTTGCAAGTACAAGTATCCCTGGAAAATTTTCTACTTATTAAAAAGTAGTCATCATATATTGAAAGCATATCTAGTATTTACACGTTTAATCTATTATGTACGGTCTATCAGTTAAATTTGTTATTTAGAGCCATACTTCAGACCTCTGTCATATTTCCATTTCTCATAATTTTATCTCTTATATAACTAAACATGATTAATTTTGACTAGGGTCTGATCTATCATTTTAGATAGACTTCTATGATAATCCTTACAAATAATTAATCAGAGAAAGGATGTGTAAGAAAATAGTACTTTAAATTTAAAATTTTCAAGCAAAACCTATTTAATAGCTTTTTTTTTAATGTAATTAATCCTACTTCCTACTAATATTATAATTGCGAAAGTTTATGCTCAAACGTCTGTATCAATTTTGATGAAAATCAGTATGGAGGTAGCTGATACCCTGGATTAACACATAAGGTAGGTACTTTTTATCTCTCAGGAACGCGGGTGAAATCGCGGGCGGAATATACCTACAAGTAAAGACATCTTTGATAGTAAATTTTCGGCATAGCGTGATATACCTGGTGTTGAAAGCGTCCATAGGCACCATTTAAGGTGGAGGCTTCGGTTGGAGCGCGAAATTCAAATTTTATCACGTTTTTTGCTAATTGCAGCTCAGTTATAGGTCGTAAGTTATCAACATGTTATTTGCGACAAGAATGGTAGTATATTTACTGATTAATAACAAAAGAAATCATCAATATATTCCTCCAAGGTATATTACTGACATATACGACTATTTCTGAACAATTTATGAAAATGTTACCTACTAATATACCTTGGAGGAATATGTTGATACTACCATTCTTGTCGCAAATAAGATGTTGATAATTTACAACCTATAACTGAGCTGCAATTTAGTGCGAGTGATAAATTTTGAATTTCGCGCTCCAACCGACGCCTCCACCTTAACCACTTACTATCAGGTGGATGCCTTAGTAGTATAAAAAAATTAAAAAAATGCACTAGTAGAATTCTTCAACAACAAAAAAACGCCCTCGCTCCAAAATCGAAATTAAAAATGTGTCATTGTAAAAAACAGAATAAAGGTCATTTTGTGAATTTTGTTGTAAATGTTTTTTCAAGGTGCGCAATTACTTTAATACTTTGACAAGTTGATATTTTAATGTTGATGTACCTACATGATAAGCGTTGAATTGTTCGCATGATGTTGGCAGTACCTACTGTTGCACGACTGTTGGTAATGTTCCACTGCACATTGTTAAGGGAGTGTTGTTTACACTATTAAATAAATAATTGCTATTAATTATAGTTATATATCTCATTTATTTTTTATAATTTATAAAAATCTCTGGTTCGTTTTTTAAACCGTAAATTTTTTTTTTTAAACAATTAATATAATTAAAATATATTTTTTATTTACATAACAGATAGTTTTGGCATAGAAGAGCTGTTTTATTTAGAAAATAATTAGATTTTTTGTAATCTCTACTGCCTTACTAGTATTAAAGTAACTCTGTCTGCCTGTTACCTTTTTACATCCAAACCGCTAAAGCGATAAGCCTATGATATGTACAAGAACATAAGATACTTTTTATCAGGTGAAACCGCATAGAACAGTTAGCGGTCAATATATAAAACGTATTACAAACATTAATATATCCAATATTACTAGGTCAATTAATATTAGGTCAAGTTTATTTAAGAGTTTTAAGACTTTCAACAAGGTTTTAAACATGATCCTGTTTCGCTAAGGTCAAGTCAACAATTGCCTTTAAAACGTGTTAACACTTGAACGAGCTTAAAAATAAATTGAAAACAGTAAACCATCAAATTATCATAATCGTGTCAACACGAGATTTAACTGTAAAATTATTTCTTTGTTTAAATTTGAAATGATTGTTTAAATGACACTGAGTTGATTTAAAATGGTAAATAAGTTATATAACAATGTTTGTGTATACAAATTTATTTACAATACATGAAATGAGTATACAAGGTTACATGTTGAACGAAGGCTTTATCTTTAGTAAAAACCAACTTCCAAAATGAAAATATACAAGAAAAAGGGTACCAAAACAAAAATCTATACATATATATATTGTTCAATCATATTATACGTATATATATAAGCATATTCATTAGCTTAGCATAATATACAGTATAATATGATTTCAAGTCCCTGTCTAATTCAAAATACAATTTCTGTAGTCTTCCCCTTAATACATCGCGTGCGTCAATAGTGAAATGCAACAGTACTAGCAGTTGCTTCTTGCTTAACTAGTAATAATGCTATATATCTAGCCAACTGTAAATTGTTAAATTAATTTTTGGTGATGGAAAACCACTTAAATAAATAAATATCCTGGGACATTCTTCACACATTGATATCTGATCCCAAACTAAGCAGAGCTTGTACTATGGAAACCAGATAACTGATATACTACATATACTACTTTTTTTAGATAATTACACCCCCCACTCATGCACACAAATGTTTGTCCTGGATGGTAGTACAACCCATGACCTGCGGCGCGTTAGTTGGTGTCTTAACCATCTGCGCCAAGTGGCCTGTCGAAGGAAACTATGAGCGGAAATTTGTAGCACATTGTCTGTGCTTGCCAATCACTTTCTGGAGTATTCCGACAGCTGCATTTGAGAATAAGTTCCCTTCTAGGCTTTTTAAGACGGTTACATATTTCTTCCGTTTGGGTTCGAAACAATGAGTAGCTGGGGTCGGGATGCTCGTAGCTGTCCAGATGCCTTATTGACACAACAGGTGACCAAAGAACTGGCACTTGAGATAAGTATGGACAGCATTATAGAACTTTACTGCAAAGACTTCAGGCTCATTTTCATATCTCTCTGGCTGTCACTCATACCAAGCTTCAACGTAAATAGTTGTAGTCCAAGGATTATCATATCATTCGAAAGACGTCCACTGCTGGACAAAGGCCTTCCCTAAGGATCTCCACGATGGCCGGTTTTGCTCTACCCGCATCTAACGGTTTCCCGCGACCCTCAACCTTTCTGCCCTGCCCACTGCCACTTCAGTTTCGAAGTTTTTAGGGCTATGTCGAGTCTGAGGATATTTATTATTTATTTCAATTTCCAGCTGATTTCATCCACCCATGCAACACAACGGAACCGGCATGTCTGATAAAAGCAACCCAGGATGCCATTCCAGAGTTCTCCAAAGGACTACCAAATCTTGGAGTACCGTCTCTAGACCCCTTTGTCATCGAGGAGCTGCCCATACAGTTGCCAGGGATCAAGGTTACCTTTTACGGAGGAAAAGCAACTGGTTTGAGGAAATGTGAAGTGCTGAATGTCGAGTAAGTATCTAAAGTCTTAATTTTGATATAATAATTTAAGTATTGCTTATTCTCTAAAATAAATCGCGCGTGGACTAAAATTGAGACAGAGAGATAATGGGACGAAGAAAATCATTTAAACTTTACAAAAGAGTGAAACCGCCTTCGAAGGCAATAAAATATGAGACCACCGCAAAATCGGTTCATATACAAAAAAGTTATGTGTGAACGAACATTTAAAAATAAAGATACAATCGAATTGAGAACCTACTCCTTTTTTTAAGGAGGTAAAAAGAGTGTAAAAACGATACCTAATCCTAATTGCTTTGGGGCAAAAGTTAGTATTATAATATTACCTGAATAACCCAGCCTATAAAAAAAAAGAACGAATAACTTTATGTACTTATAATACTTATAAATGATAAATAATATTGCCTTTCACAAAATAATACTTCAAAATACGTATCTCAAAGCGAAATAGAACCTTAAAGGTCAAAAGTAAAGGTCACGAAATTGGAACATCAATCTAATTAACCAACAAAGCTTCCAGAAATGTAAATATAAACCCTAATGCTGCTTGAATGTTAGCGGTTTACTGACTATTTTGAATATAAAGACTCAGACACACAGTTTGCGGAACGGGGCGTATAGAAGTGGCGACAAAAGTACAACGCAAGCAATAATAGTACTCGTAGAACTAAGTGATTTTACAACACGCTTATATTACCTAATTTCATAGGAAATGGCTATGTAATTTTTATTTATGTCTACTGTTGCCAAAAAAATGCGTAATCGAGTAATCGGCTCATATCGTAAAATAGATTAATCTTTACTTATATTTTTGATATACTATGAAAGAATTTAAAATCTGTCTATCTGTTTATCTTTAAAAGCTGTAAGATGTACCTACTAAATAAACATGGTACGTTTTATCCCAGGATTGCAGAGAAAACCTCGGGAATTAGCTATGCAAATGTATCTATTTATTGTCTACCCGATATATTAACAGTAGCTATTTTATATAGCATATTTAATTTATATTATAACAGTATCTATATTATTTTACGAACGGAATTAACTTATCAACTGTGATGATAGTTTTTCAATTTTTTATCACGTCACGCCCCGCTATGTTCCGTCTGTCAGTAGCTTAACTTTGCTAACTCAAGCTGTGCTCAAGCTCTTAGTATAATGGCTCTGCAATACTATACGTATAACAAATCTGTGTGAAATCTGCCAAATGTTTTAGTAGCAACTAACTGCCAAATGTTCTGCAGTCATTAAAATTAAGCAATACAATGGCCCCGATTACAAACTAAACAAATGTAATCTCACTATATCTCTTTCTAATATGGAATACGAGTATAAGACCCCTTTCTTATACTCGCATCCCTATGCAAGATATTTTAGTCTGTCAGATTACTCCAATCACTTATATATTTATTTATCTATATGTATTTATAGGTATAGTATGACGGCATGGACTAAACTGTCAGCATTAAAAATATTTTATCTTTTTTCAAATAGGTTATTATGAAAGTTAAGCATTTGATTGCCTATGTCATAGTACCAAATTTCATTACATTTGGTTCTACAAAAAGGTAAAAGAAAGACTGGAAGTTACTTTGACATTTATAATATTAGTGATTTATCTATAACATTTATCGGGAATGCAAAATCAAACCTTAATACTAATATATCTGAGACTATAAATCGGTAACGGACCAAAGTATCACCATCACAATAATATTATCACGGCTGTCACCGACTCACCGTATGCTTTTCTACTTGTCGTGCGTCTTTTGTTTTTGCCTTACCTAAATACGACACCGATTAGAGAAAACCTTGTCATACTGTGGTTTCTTCTCATGCTTATTGTGAAACGGATAGTTGACAAACCCTTTGTGTTGTAGCTCTATCTAGGTAGGTACTATAGTGTGGCTGCCGAAAGAACGCAATTATAATTGTATACTTAGTTCGTACATTAAAAGATCGAAGAATGTTTGATACTGTAAAAAAATATTTTATTAAGGTGTAGTTTTTTCATGACTAAAAAGTCAAAAGCGCCGATTTTCGTGGCGCTTACGAGTTTCGTATTTAATCAATAAAGAGAAGTGCTTGCTGGCTGCACTTGAACGGAAAATAGTGGTTATGTGTGGCGTCTCCTCTATACGCAGTAATATACTTCAGTGGTAACCTTGACGATTGTAAAGCTTAATTCATAGGCATGTGAAGACAGTAAATTTATTTGTTTTGGTTATATGGATACTCTTATGCTACCATAATACCTAATATGATTATGTGGGAGATCTATCATACCCTTTCTTAAAACAAATTTAAAAAACATAGGATCTGCTGCGAAACGTAGAATATTCATTAGGAAAATTCATCGTAAACGCCCGACTTCGAATCGTTTTCGATCGAATCGACCTAAGTACAGTAACGTCCGTGAATGCAGTTTGCCAGGATATGCCAACCTAACTATTGTGATTCATACCCAAGCCACGACCCTGAGCAAAAATTTCCAATTTCAATTGTAAATAAAAATATTTTGTCGGATTTCAGGGCCTATTTGGAACGGAACATATTCAATTTGGAAGTTAAGTGCAACATCACGATTAAAGGCAAATATACAGCTGTCGGACGCTTGCTGCTTTTCCCTATCAATGGTGAAGGTGATTCCAAGATCAAGATTGGTGAGTAGATATTGTTACTTCCAATTATTGCTTTGAACTTGAGCTGCATTGTGTCATTATGGCACTTTTCTATAAAACCCTTCATCATCATCATCATATCAGCCGAAAGTCGTCCACTGCTGGACAAAGGCCTCTCCCAAGGTTCTTCACGATGGCCGGTCTTACGCTATCCGCATCCAGCGGTTTCCCGCGACCCTCACAAGATCGGCGGTCCTCTTGTGACAACTTTTAGGTCTAAGATAAACCTATTGAAAGTAAACTTGTGAGTAAAGGAATATTTGTCAAGTAATTATCAATACAAAATGTTTAAAATAAAGGAGTAAATAAGAAGAATTATAGGTTATATTTTCAGAATATACTGATTCTACTAATTCCCCCAATGACAACTATTACTGGCGACCACGAACCGGGAGACGCAGCGTGGGCAGGCCAACCGAAGATCTTGTGAGGGTCACGGGAAACCTGGATGTGGGTAGCGCAAGATCGGCTATCTTGGAGTTCTTTGGGGAAGCCTTTGTTCAGCAGTAGACGTCTTTCGACTGACATGATGAGGATGATGATGAATTATTACTGCAGTGATGTTACACTGCAGTAAACGTTGTTAGACCATATTTCGAAATAAAGAACTTTCAGCAATTAATCAATAATACTGTGAATTTCAGTGAACTCGGTAATAAAACTGAACATAAAGACAAAGTACTTCAAAGACGCCGAGGGTCGGGATCATTTCGGCATCCAAGACTGCAAGTACAACTTTGACTATGGTGAGAGGATACACTACACAATCACTAATCTGTTCAAAGGGAACCCTGAATTGAGTGAGTATCATTTTTATAACTTTTATTTTGCATAGTGCTAAGCTAAGGAACCGACCAAGTAGAGAAGAGAGAAATTAAAATATATAAGCTATATAACTTTATGTGATATAGTTATTGATAAAAACTACCTACCACTACTGCCAATAATAAACTTTTGATCAGGACAATAATAATCACAAATTATAATCACAGATGTAAAATATATATTTCTAAGTAACAGTTCTAAACAGGTTTTGTCTATGACTATGACTTTGATAGTTTTCTAAGAAGCTTGTAAATACCAAAAATCCTACTAATAATTAATTTTAGTAATATGTGTAATGAAATCCCTTTTAGTTTTAATAGGTTTAGGCGTTCATTATGTAGTGAACACAATTCAATCTTGCTATTAATCGTAGAGCTCTTCGTCGACAGGCTTCTTTCCTCAAGCTTCTTTCCAGCCGGTGCATGAGGACTCATTCCACTATTCGTATATAGAAGGCTCTTGTTACCAGAATGTATGACAACAAAGACTATGTTCAGTAATTAAATCCTCGGCCTAATGAAGATTATTCTTAGGTCTCACATAAAATTTCAAAATTTCTGTTTTGCATTCCAGGTAATACAGTCCTAAAGTTCCTGAACGACAACTGGCGGATAGTGACAGAAGAGTTCGGCCAACCTGTCGTCGACTACGCTCTTAATGTAACAGTCACTACTGCTAAGAAGTTCTTCGATGCCGTGCCCTACGATGAACTGCTATACGTACCTATACCTAAATACTGATTAATTTATTATTATTGAAGACAATGTGAACGCAAACGCTTTACTTTTTTAAGTCTTAACAACATATTGATCAAAGACTTCCCTGCTGCTTTGATTTATTGTGGGTTCGGAAAGGCGATGTGTAGAGATCAACTACGATAACATGGCGCGCCCCTCCAGAGCTTAAAACGTTTGAATGTATTTGTGAAAGTATTTACAGACTCACAACGCATGTGTGCGTACTAATGCGGCTGTCAAACAAAAAACAACAAATACTTGCATTTGAAAGTATTTTTTGTTTGACTAGCGGCGTCATTAAGCGCTCATTATTATAGGCGCTGCACTAAAGTACTCATTGATAATAGACACGTCCGTTGTCTTGCACGGTCGGCTAGTTTTGATGAGTTGACCAACAAATCTGGTAGTAACTGAAGAAGCGGCCTGCTGCTGGACGAATACTTACACGTACACACAAACTCTTTCGTAAGAGTACACACATTGAAACAGTAATTTTGAGGGGCGTGCCATGTTAGAATGGTTTATCTGTACTGCTAGAGTGTTTTTTATGTAGCGTTTTGTTTTTCGAAGCTCTCTTCGTTATTTCAGGGTTTTCTTTACAGACAATTTTTCATTACGTTACTCTAAACTAGTGGCACGTTATGAAGGCTGTTTTGACATGAGGGTCTCTCCTTGTCTCTTTTTGTCTTGATTGTCAAAATTAATATCAAAACGTGCCTTTTGTTTAGTTTGAGAACAAATCTAAACAGATTTTTCTATGATCGTAATATTTTAATGTTATGTGATATGATATTACAGAAATCCTAGTAAAAGGAGAAAAAATATGATTTGAATGATTAACCAGAACTGTCTTTTTTCGTATTTAAGTATAGGTTAATACATTCATTGGAGTTTTTTTTTTAATAATAAAACGGCTTTGTTTAATTTTGAGGCTAAATTTCTATTGAATTAGGTACTATTTTGGTATTATAATTTTAGAGTAGTTTAAATAAATTTAATTTTAACTTTAGGATGTTAATTATAAAATAAAGTGATGATACAATTAGGTTTTCTTTATTTTCAATTCAACAGAAAAAATAAATATTATATATTTAAAACCTATGTTGTATTTGTGATGGTGAACCACTTTTACCGAAACCAACATGAAACCACGAAAAAATAATCATTATACGATTCGATCGACCTAGTTGACCTTTATAATTGAGATTCAGATTTGATCCCATAGGGGTCCCATCTAGCCAGGAACATATCTCTAATTGCGATTCAAGTCAGCCTAAACTGAATTGGGAAACTTCTAAATAAATCTGCGTGGAAGTAGACCTCAGAACTCATCGGGCAGTGGAACGCTTACTTACTTACACGGTCTCCAGATAAGTAAGTGATTCTAGGCAAGGTTGTAGAGAAGACAGAAGAAGAGTTCAAGACAAGCAACAAAAAAGAAAATTTATATTAGAAACAGAATTTAAGTACCTAACTAACAGTATGAGGCCCAAATAGGCACCCATCTCAGCATATGCTGCAACACTAGACTAGACTGCAGCGATGCTTTTCTCAATCTCGGCACAGGTTAAAAAATAAAATAAAGTAGATAATATTAAAAATAAATGAAAGAAATCCTTCGGATGAATTATGGTATGTAGGCTAGTATTAGTACACAAACAACAAAAAAATTCTAAAACTTGGAACTTTTACCCCCCAACCCCTTAAACTAGGGGATGGAAGTTTGTATGAGACTTCCGCAAATTTTGATGCTAAAGGTCTGAAAATTGGAATTACCTATTTCCCCAAGCTGTACTCTTTAAACCAAGGTGTAGGGTTAGTAAAGTAAGGGCTTAGGGGCTTGGCTTCTCCTGGGATCTAATAACTTTTTTACAGCGAAAGCGTTAGGAGCTTGTTTGGCCTACTTTTACATGAAATGTTTTTAGTAGGATATTTATTTATTCAAATAGATTTTCACAGGCACTTATTAATTGTCAGACTCTAATGCACGGTTTGAAAGGTAGCTTTTGCTGAGAAGAGCCGGCAATAAACTCAGCAATTACTCTTTTCAAAATAAACTTCATAATTTAAGTACCTCCATAAAATTTGTCCAAGTATATCTGTGATAGGGTGCGCCTGCCCAAAGGTGTGAGCAGTATTCTTTATGTGGTCTTACCTGCGCTCTGTAATGCTACAGTATAAAATAAACTAACCAAAATCTAGTTTAAATTTTGCTCATAAATATACTGATGGCATTATATTTTATATTTACAAATCTGGGTGTCAGTGTCGTCAATTGTATGTCAATCTTTAATAAAGATTACCTATGACTTCGCAGCTTGGAAATTTTATAAAATTTCTTGGTTCACAGTTCTGTTATGTTATACATTTATAATTACTAATCTTCACCATCTTCGTTTTTTAATCTCCGACTTTTTTGTCCATTGATCTATAATAACGTATTAAATCTACTATAAAAAATATATAGAAATCCGGATTAAATTGGCTTCGAAATTTCAATGTAGAAATTCTTTCAGGATTTTGCAATATACCTAGGTAGTAGTAGTAGACATTATTTTCGTTTGCGCAATAATAAAAAGGTTTGATCGTAGTGTTTAGATTGTTTGGAGGCCATATTTTTTATCAAAAGGAAATCAAACTTTGTCGGTAGATAATAGGAAACAATAAATAAGTTTAAACAAAATGAACCGCCTTCAAAAACAATAAAAAGTATAAAATAATAACTATAAAAAGAAGGAAATTTTGAGACGGGTCAGTAAGGGCAGCTACCTTAAGGGTTGAAGCCAAGCATATAAATTCTTAGGAGACCATCCCTTATTTTTTGAGTTATTGCCATCGGCATTTACAGATTTTGAAAAAAAATTACAGTCAGCGAGAAATCGGTGATTTTTCAAAATATTTTTTATTAGCTTCATCAATCCTGTCTCCGACAAGGATCAAAAGGCTCTATGGGCCCAAGGGTATCAGAAATGTCACAAAATGATAAAACCTATTCGCGTACATATTGGCGTAAGGCAGGTACCTATATTATCTGCGAGTAACAAAGGTTATATTTTATTTAAAAAATAACCCGAGATCTCTACGAAGATTACAATAATATAATTCAATGTCCGTGGTAACGTGCATACAAAAAATACATGCAGATTCTTTTTCCTTTGAGAAGTAAAGCCCACAAAGGCTGAACCGCAGACATATTTTTTTTTACCTCGACGCTCAGAAACGTAATAATTACTTACATCATTAGTCTTCTACTTAATACTTTTAATTAGGATTTATTTCGTAATGGAAAGGGATTTATTATTAATAATCATAAAGAATGCAAAAGCATATTTTTTTATGTAAGGTGGGCTTTCGTTTGACCTTCGTCTGACCCCAAGGAGAAGTTATGACGAGGCCAAGGGTGTAGCAAGTTTGTCCAGAAAAAGTCTATTCACTCAGGCCTTGAAGACATCAAGGTTATATAGGTGTCGGGAAACACAGACCCCGGGACTGAGTTCCGCTCCATTGCAGTTCGTATAAGGAATGAAAAACAAGTGTCCTTATAGATATCGACAACGAATGGGTGGAAATTCTTCCGGTGTCTTGTAGTTCGGTAGAAAAAGGGGGAAGACGGAATTAAGGGTGGAACACGCGAAAATACGCTGTATTTTTCGACAGTTTTTTTGACGAATCCTTTCGTCTATTAGTCTTATAAATGTATGTTATTAATGCATTGATTAAAATTGAAGTAAACATCCCTGAATTTGGAAAAAAAATATCCAATATGCAATTTGAACCTAAATGGGGTTTTTTTTACAAAACGGCTTTTCCGATGTAAATGAATGTTACATCAAATATAAGTAGATGTATTAGTTAAAATGATTTACATCAATCATTTTAAAGTCATAAATAAAAATCAAGCATAAACGCAAGGCTCCCCTCTAGATCCCACGCGCAGACGCCTAAGCTTTGAGTGCTTATTTGTATGGACAAATCGTCAAGGTCATTGGCGCTAGTGATCCTCTTAAACAGCTCCTGCGCACACTCTCCCAAATAATTCCTATAGTACTACGACCAACAGTACGAAACCTTACACCGATGTTCAGGCTCGTTAATAAAATATTCTAGGAGTTACCTAATTAAAATTAACTACCGCAAAAATATCTCAGATATATAGTAGCTAAAAACCTGTTATAGTTTATTTTACTTTAAGGGGTATAAAAAGTTGATTATCATTTTAAAACAATATATATTTAATTGAATAAAAAAAACTGGACGAGTAATTAAAAATTCATTAGGTAGGTACCTACTGACTTTTTTGTTGTGTTGACATTAAAACAGTAGGTATGTAGGTACCTATGATATTACGAAATATTTTTAAATAAATTTGACTTCCGGTTCCATTCCCATCCAGGACAAACATTAGGGTAGTTGACACTGTCAAAAATAAATGACCAAACACCAATGCATAAAACATCTAAAAACACGTGGAAATATCAAATATGTTGTACATTTAATGCTTTTTATGATTTTTAATTACCAGTGGAACCACTAAGAGTAGATGATTTGATGCTGTGAAACTATGACGTCATAATGTAATATTTCATACAACATTCCTTATAAACTATCGTTTTGACATTTATTAAAAAGTAGCTGATTTGATGTGTCAGTCAACTACCCTTTTGTGTGCATGAACATTTGTTTGTTCTGAGTCTGGTCTGGGTGTAATTATCTATATAAGTAGGTATGTATTTAAAAAAAAGTTTAGGCAGTATGTCAGTGATCTGATTTCTATAGCACAAGCTCTGCTTAGTTTGGTATCAGATAACCGTGTGTGAACAATGCCATGAAGGCAACTGGCTCTCAAGTGCAATTACCGGAACACACCGGTAGGTGATTGGCGACAGATTTTCAACTTGAAAGTAGTAGCCAGCCAGACGGGTACTAACGTAACCTACCACCGTGCTATGGTTCCCTCACGATGTTTTCCTTCACCGAAAGCTCAAGCTCATTGTAGGATTCGAGCCCACGACCTTCGTCGCGGCAACCGACGTCACTACCACTAAGCTATCATCGCCTTTATGCTAATTTTGTGCACACACAAGTACCTTGTATAAATATGATTAGTAATTTGTCAATAACATTAGCATATCTTAACATTTCATAATAACTATCACAGCATGTAAAAAAAACTGAACGGATTTTTATAAGGTTTTTACCGATGGATGTGATTCAAGTGGACAGTTTAAGTGTAATATTTATTAAATACTAGCTGACCCGATTGACGTTGTCCTGCCCTGAGAACAAAAATAAAACTGGGACCTACCCACCTCTGCCTACCCATAACTACTCCTACCTACCTCTACTTGCCCCTACCTACCCCTACCTACCTACCATCAATTTTCAGCCAAATCAGTTCAGCCGTTCTTGAGTTATAAATAGTGTAACTAGCTCGACTTTTTCTTTTATATATATAAAATATAGATTTTTGTTAATTGACTGAAATAAAACAATATTGTTATACATCAAGCGGTTACACACCGTATGAAGCCGGGGCTAGGCTATTCCAAACGTCCATAAAGCAGATATAAAATCAGTTGGATCATTCTGTCTACTTGCCAACCGTTTGTCTTATACAAATCTGTCACCAAAGACCAACTTCCAACAGCTGCAACAACATTGGAGCCAACGCAATATTGGACGTTTCTGCTGCAGCAGGTAACATCTTTAAGTATAGGATTTATTTTTGTTGCTCAATAACCAGTAGGTACCAAATTTGGGAGATGATACCTGCATTTTAGCACTGCAGAGAGAAAGATGTAAGTAAACTGTATACGTCAGATTTGATGATGATGAGTAACGCTAAGCTCATCCATTGTAAAAAAAATAATAAAAATAAAGCAAAACTGAAAAGAGGATCGTAGATCAATCGGGGACTTGATTATAAAGATCACCGTTCTGACACTCTTATATAACAAATTGTATAATAACACTATAACAATAACGATAATTCGAAGTAAAGCCTCCATTCTGTGGACCGGTTATCCGCATCGTCGATTGAAGGTCTAATGATATCTTTCCGTTTTGTTGATAATATAAAGTGGTTATTCTTGCCGGCGCCTAGGCAGTTGTGATTCTGTCTTGAATTGCTCAACACACGAGCATTTTTTTTTCAAAAATGAACTTCCACGTGTTCTTATATAGTGTTGCGTTGAGTTTCATTATGTTTTACTGTGGTTCTGGATATGCTAAATTAGCGCGTAAGTATTTTCATGAGCCATTTAAGAATTCTTAAAGATGTACGGTCGAAAAGAAATTGGTGTGCCAGTTTCTATTTAGTTTCCTAGTCATCGAAAATTACAACAAGGTACAAACTAAGAACAGCTGTCACGGAACAAACAGTAAACAAAATATTGTAAGAAGGCCATAGAAGTTAACATATTGATCTGCAAGCGACATTCAACCTTAGGGTGGTACACCACTTTCTTGGCCGACCGTACTTACTCTATTTCGAATTTTTGAACTTTTAGAATTCAGTGGTTCGATCATCTATTAGCATTCTCAAATCATTTAGATTTCTCTGTAAGAAATCTATTTATTCGACAAGACTTTATGATAAATAGTTGGTATTTTGACAATAAGATTCTTCGTATTGAATTACTTTTCTAAGCCTCGAGAGACCAGTGAGCACAGAGCTTTTTCTGGCAACACATTAACTTGGCTATTGGTGGCCTACTTATATACTTACATCTTAATACATAAAAGGAAATGGTAACTGACTGATAACTCTACTTTCAACGCATAGCTCAACCGTTGGACGGATCGGGCGGAAAGGTATTCAGATATAGCAAGCATCAGCTAAGAAAGGGTTTTTGGAAAGTGATTTCCTAAGGGGGGCAAAATAGGGGAACGCAGGTAAAAATCGGGACGGGAAACTATTGAGCAATATTAGAGGAATACACAGCTTAGAAAGCTACTGGCTCCCGGTTGCTACTGCTGGATCACATAGGTAGACGATATTTGGCAAAAGGTTGTCAAACTCAAAGTCATTAATTCAGTTTAGGCCCTGATAAAGTATTTATGAATGTTACAATTATTACAATAGACTCTACCACTGGTTCGAACAATTTGAGAAGACTCCGGCAATCCGATCGAGGGTGGCCAGAGGAGGGCCAGCCAGGTGAGTACTACAAGGGTACCACCGTGCTATGATTTCCTCACGATGTTTTCCTTCACCGAAATTAATCATGGTGTCACTTTTATTGTTTACAGACTAAATTAATTTCGTATAGTTTTTACATAAGAGAAGGATATTTTTGTTTTGTTGATTCATAATGCTTGCTGGTTGCAACGTCGATCTTTATTGGTCAAGACCATTTCGGAAACGACGATAAGTATCATAGATTATATTTAACTTTTAGTCTAATAAAAGATGAATATAAATTAGTTTAGTTTATAAATAACAGGACCGGCAACTCTATTATTAGTAGATAGCCTTGTCTTATATAAGTATTAGATATAAGGCCACCTTTGCATTCATAATTATTTAATAGCAGAATATCAGCTTTGCTAGTGTTGAGCATAATAAAAATATAATTCTTGAACAAGTTTCGTTGACGTTAAATTAAATGTAACCTTTGCCCATGTTAATAGCTTTAATGGTGATTAAACTCAACTTCAAGAAATTTTTTCTTCAGGTTAGTATCAACTTAAATATTCGTGGTTTTAAAAGTAATCTATCAGATGATTTTCTCGTTACGTTTACCATCAAAAGATAAACGATAACCCGGCAGTAACACAAAGTATCATAGTAGTATTCAAAATTCATTAAAATAAGTACTCAAATTTTTATAACATTTATTTCACTTATCTCAAGTCAAAACATGTAAAAAAGTAGGTAATTAAAAAAAATTAATCGACTTCAAAAAGACTCAAAGTTATCATCATCGTCATGTCAGCTGAAAGACGTCCACTGCTGGACAAAAGCCAAGGATCTCCACGATGGCCGGTCTTGCGCTACCCGCATCCAGCGGTTTCCCGCGACCCTCACAAGAACATCGGTCCATCTTGTGAGGGGCCCACGCTGCGTCTTCCGATTCTGGTTGTATTCTACTCACGTAGCGCGTATCGGATGGCCTAGCAATCTTATTAATTTTTAGTTCTCGCCGCGAATTTTTACTTTGAGGGCAAATTGGTTTCGGCCATTTTGATTTTTTCTTACATGCACTAGAATTTAGCAAAGTTGTTTTCCCTTTGACACCACGCCACACGCTCATATCAATAAGCCAGGCCGTCACACTTACACGTATTAGTCTATATCATGAAAACTACTGAACCGATTTTGATGAAACTTGCATTGTTCCGTAACTTGAAGTAAATGTACGTTAATAAAAAAAGAATAATCACAATTCAACTCATAGTTTCGGAGCTATGCGTGGATATACAACTATAAAATTTTCTAAATTTGTTTGGGAGCCCTAATAGATGTGAATATATTGCAGTTCCAACAATATCACATACATACGTGTCAAATTGATAACCTTCTTTTTTTAGTCGGTTAAAAAGCACTTCTCAAACTCAAAAAAGATGATGATTTTGACAGTTTTTATTTGTTACAGCTGACTACATCCATCCATGCAACGCCACTACCAGAGAATGTCTAGTAAAAGCTACTCAAGATGCTTTACCAGAATTTGTAAAAGGAATTCCTAGTCTTGGAGTTCCTACATTGGACCCTTTTGTTATTGAAAAATTATCTATTCCTCTCAACGGTCTTAAAGTCACATTTTATAAGGGACAAGTCAGCGGATTCAGAAACTGCATTGTTGATAATGTCGTGTGAGTAATTTTACTTTTTTTTATGAAAAGGCTGATTAGCATTGAGATAATCAACCTGAAGATAGAACAATGGCTTCCAGAGATTGCTATTTTTTAAATTCTTTAATGTTTAGAATGCAACTGGCAGCTGACGGAACACATCGTGGGGTGTTAGATTAGATTTTCAGTTTGATAGCGGGAGTCAATCAAATAAGTATATATGTGAACGGAAAAGTATCTAATCCGTCATTGTACATTTCCTAGGAAATCCATACATTTCCTAGGAAATCTATACATTTCCTAAATATCTATCGGAGTATTACATTCGTGATATATGAAATTTATTTTTGTTCGAATACTTTCAAATTTATGCAAAATAAAAAAAATAACCTATTTTTTTCTACAGAATTTATATATTTCCTAGTATCATTATTGAAATAAAATTTCCTAGGAGAAATACACAGGAATTGTGTACAATTCCTATGTTTCATACATTTCCGTATAATGTATAAGGAGAAGTAGTAGGTAATATATTGGTCTCTTCGCGCACAAAATGTATTTATTACATTTTAATGTAAGATTATTATTTAAATGAAATAAAGGGGCATCCGCATTAGGCTCACAGTTATTCGCTGACTAACTCTGAGCGGCAGCGCTGGCGTATCGGCCGCTAACTCAATGGATCGCGTTCATCGTTCGCTGTGAATCAGCCGGTCACTGAATGAGTCAGCAAGCGAATCGCCGCAAACTGCGTACATTACACGCGTTATGGACACTCCTTTAAATATTATAGGGAGGCAAATTGGATGCAAACATTCTGCCGCTAACTGCGAGTCTAGTGAGGACGCGCTCTAAGATGAATGTTGCTAGTCATAGAAATAATATTGTATTTTCCACATTATTATAGTTTAATTTGTTTCAAAGTTGTCAGTTCCCATAAGAGGTCTTCAGCAGGTCAAGGGTATTATATAAACAAGTCTTTAGATTATGATTTTTCTAGATAATACCTGGCTAGATATTTATGACGATATTTTAGAAGCTATGTTAATCTTTCGAATAGCTTAATAGATTTATTTTTTGATCATGAATATTTATGAAATAGGTTTTACTAATAGATTCTTATTTTTTTATATGCTACCTATCTACGTCATGTGATTTTTTTAAAAATCCAAACCAATTATGACGCTGTTTAGCAGACTGTAACATGTTTTTAGAAGAAAAATATAAAATTTGATGAATATGTATTTTAAGTAGTGTATATTTATAGCTCTGCTTAGTTTGGAATCAGATAGCGACGTGTAAATTATATTCCAGAATATTTACATTTTTATTATATTATATTTTTATCACAATTATGTTTTATTACATAAAAAATATGCCTTTATTAAGGCTTATATACATTCCATCTCATGGTCATATGACAATGATATAATTGTAGTTATTTTAAAACAAGACATATTATTAACTTGTCTATGATCATCGAAGTAAAATATACCTTTGGTTTGTTCAATTACGTCATAATATCAAATTAGTACCTATTCATCGTCTATTTTAAACGACCGTTGCTAGAATTGTGATAAATTCAAAGAACATCCTTGAATAATTTTCAAAAGAAGTCTTCCTTGTTCTTTTACACGATTTGACTGCAAAAAATGTCATTAAGGCTTAATTGGCTTGCTCGTTTATTACAAACTAAATTTTTGCCCGTGACTTCTTAATATATTTCCTTGTTATCTATAATCCATTCAGGCTTAGCCACACTTAGTTTTTTATTTTAGTTTTAAACGGTTACCGGTTGTATAATATTCAATTGTTAGTACCAAACTGCATTGCAGTTTTTTGTCATGTTTTACATTCGATATTATTATTATTTTTAATTAAAAGCCATAGTACCAAGCTTTTATTTCAATTAATGGTAATATAATTTTTAAAATTAGGTACAGATTTTTGTTTTTAACTTCAATATAATTGTCCGGACATAATAATCATACTATACCTACTAAAATTGCAATCAAACATATCTTATATAAATGTTTACTTAAAAATATTAAGCACAGAACTTTTTAATTTATCGAATGATTGCAACCCTAAAGTGAACAAGTGTAAATGGTCTGCAGTTCGAGTTTTTAACGAATATTTTTTTCAAGCGTCATAAGATATTTTGTGAGTCATAATAATATGGCTATAGATTTATCTAAGAATATATTTTCAAGGTATAATAGTACATAAATTACACAAAATTGAGTTCAAGATCGATGAGAGTTATTTGAAAGATCATTTTGTTTTATCAGACTCATTAATGTGTGCATGTGAAATTATTTATAATAACGTTAAATAATTATATATTGCATTCTTTACAGCTAGCTATCAGATTCCAACAAACAAGTTATTTACTATAGAATCCAGATGGATACTAGGTACATAATGGTCACTCGTAAATGACGATGGCTTAGACAGACTAATTTGACAGGCATTAAAAATATTCTATCTTTTTTCAATAATATTTGAAAGATAAAGAGATGGCGAGATATTAGTTTAGTTTTTTAATAATAGAATCGTCACAATTACCTACATACCTCTTGCTCCCAGCTAAGCTTTTATATTTATAATGAAATTTATGTTACTAACAGATCAGAGCTTGAAAAAAGACACTTTGTATTAGAATTCCACTGCAATCTGACGATTAAAGGCCAGTACGACGCAATTGGCAGAATTCTACTCTTCAACATCGATGGGGCTGGTGACGCTAAAATAAAATTAAGTAAGTTATTTTTTACTATTAAGTAATAAACATACGCTTGATGAAAATAGTAACCGTAGTTTGCAACACCAGTAGGGCAAACACGTAACTTAGTTCACTCACAACGTCACTTTGTTCCAATCAATTTCAATTGCAACCAAGTTAACCTCACTGGGTGTCTCTGTCTGTCCAAAAATCTCTTCACAGCATTTTTGGAGAACACCATGCTATTATACTTCCTTGAGAAAATCACCACTAAGGGATAATTTATAAACTAATTTATCCTCAGGATACTAGCTGCTCCCCATGGTTTCACTCGCGTTCCTGCGACTAAAACTAACTTATATAGCATAGCTCCATTAGTGAAAGATTTTTTTAAGAATCAGGGGGTGGTCAACGTTATAAACACTATTACTGATGAAATCATGCAATGAAGGCTCGCTACACCCATAAAATAATCATTAATGTTGTTTATTACCATCCGAAATTTACCGCATTAGTAGGTAATATATTTACGTAGGTATATTTAGGGTAAATCACTTTATTTAACACAGATTTCGTATATCTCTTTCTTTTTCCCTCCGAAAAAAATACAGACAGAGTCGTTTTATTCAATAAAATTTAATTAGTTACATAAATAGAATCTTCTGATTATAATTGTATCTAATGCATGAAAAATCTAGTTTTTTTAAACCACGTTACGTCACGTTATGACCGAATCCAGTTTTTGTTACCTGTTTAACAAAAAACATCAACTTTATTATGCATGCAATTTTTTTTTTATTTCACAATTAGTACATTTAATAATGATTAGTGTAAAATTTAATGTACCTAAATACATAATAACTAATTGAATCAGACATGACCTTGCGGAAATTCATTATAAGATTAAACAAAAGACAAAATATTTAGTAATTAATTTCGCTGAATCTCTGTAAATGTAAAAGTATGTAGGTGTTTGTCCTCTTCTCAGTTCAAGTGTATTCCGAACGGTGGTAGAGTCTATTGTAATGATTGTAACTATCGACGTTCATAAGTGCCTTACCAGGGCCTAAACTGAATAAATGAGTTTTTGATTTGATTAAAGATCCTAAATAAATATCCTGGGACATTCTTCACACACGGTTATCTGATCCCAAACTAAGCAGAGCTTGTACTATGGTAACTGATATACAACATATACTACTTTTTTTGTAAATACATACTTATATAGATATTTACACCCAGACACAGGACAAACAGACATGTTCATGTACACAAATGTTTGTCCTGGATGGGAATCGAACCCATGAACAGCGGCGTGATAGGTGGTGTCTTAACCAACTGAGCCATCTGGCTTGTCAATTGATTTGATATTTTGATTTGATATGTAGCTCACATTACGCCTTATCAAGGCTTTAACCTTGGAACTTAGGCTGAGATCTATAGAGCGTGCTTAGACTTTGCTCAGACTTTACTTAAGGTATAAACCTACGTAATAAATTAAATGTTTAATTTGTAGCTAAGTTTTTGGTAAGTCGTCGATTAGGTGCACTTAGACTTTGCTTAGCACACACTCAGAGAGATTCGAAAATTGTATTTTATATACCAACTTTGTACGGTAAAGTCTGAGCAAAGTCTAAGTTCACTCTATTGATCTCAGCCTTACTCTGAGGCCTAAACAAAAATTTTATCTTTTGCAGCAAACCTCAGAATGAAGGTAGACATCAACACGAAATACATAAAGGATAAAAATAATGTGAATCATTTTGCTTTGAGAAATTACAAGTACTCCTTTGATTACGGAGACCGTATTACGTTTGATCTTCAAAACCTCTTCAAGGAAAGCAAGGAGTTGAGTAAGTATCTGTTTGTTTTTATTTTTATAATTTAGACCTTGCAAAAGAAAAGGATATTCCCCTTTAGGGTGCTAAGAGTACATGTAATAAAAACTTCAAATTGAGACGGTGTAAAAAAAAGTCTACAAAAATGATGGAAACAAGAAAAAATCGTAAATGGTATACAATAAAATAAGTTTTTAAATGTAGCTCGGGGCTTCAGATTTAGGTTGGACTTGATGGGATACGTATCGCTACCGAACATAACTCTCCTTCCAGGACAGTCGGATAAAAAATATATGGATGGCGGACGTGTGAACTGGGTTCAGTCCATATTTTTGAAGTTATTTCTAGTCTGCGTCATTTCTCGCTGTCCGTCACGGACGTTGAATGGGACAGCCCTAAATCTATAAGGTCAAGTTGTCGAAGCCGGAAAGAAGCCCGAAAGACCCGCCCCGTACTGAAATGATGTACGGGCAATCGAGGGCAACACCTAGTAAAAAAGTCGTTTATATTTTATTTTTTTTAAATCTAACTAAACTGTTCTCTTTGTATTAGATCTTAGAATGTATGACTATTTAGATGAATAAAGTAGGAGAAGAATTCGTTTTGCTACATCTTAAAAAGGCCCATATTCGCGATTTTTTGTGAAGGTACTAATGAAAATTTATAACTAGAGAGTTTGTCGGCATATATTTTCTAGTATTACATATTTTTGAGGAATATCATGCAAAAAAGTAAGAAATGCAGAGAAATATAGAATCAACATTTCTCATATATCTCCACCTTATGGAACGCATCTTTTCTGGTCGCATTGACCTGTATTCTATGTCAAAACTGAACAAAAATTTTTTATTTCAACTTTTATATTAATTTCAGGTAATACAGTATTAACATTCCTGAACGAAAACTGGCGAACGGTTGCTGATGAGTTCGGGAAACCCATCGTTGACTACGCCGTAGAGTTAGCCATTAGAACGATTGAGAAGTTCTTCCTAGCAGTACCTTACGAAGAGCTGGTTAATATTCCTCTACCTAAATAACTATTCTATAAGATATTAATTTTAGATAGTAATAAAGTGTGATTTTAGTTTTATGTAATTGTTTTATTTATTTCGAATTTTGAAGTTTCTAGGTAAGTATACGCTTTCAGTATTTAGGTACTTTCGGCCATATCATCACTATAATATCATTATAAGTACACAATTTTATGGGAAGGTAAATGGAATTCTTTATTATTAAAGTACGATTAATTTTATTACAAAATAACATAAAAATAATAAATGTATTATTTTTAGTACAAATCAATTTTGCACCATATGGCCATTCCATCCACCATGGTTAGTAATGATGTGGCCGAATGTATTAAGCATAGAAACCCAGATTAAAATTATCTCTCATAATTCTTTACGACAGATTTTCAACATCGTGTTAGCCATCCAGATGGGTACTATAAAGTACACTACCATGCTGTTACGTCGTCACGATGTTTTCACTGAAAGATCAATCTGATCAAATTAATTATTGTAGGATTTAAACGCATTCAACGTGAGCTAAAATCGCCTTTATTTTTTTGTCTATAAGGCATCTAATGCCTCAAATGAACTCAAACTATCAGAGTTAATAATAATCGCTTAGTCTTGGCATTAATGTGCTATCGATAACATCCTAAAATCTGACATATTTACGCTCTCCCTACAACATTGGAAGCTACATTACCAGATCTACTACAGTCTATTTAAACGAAAATAGACTTTATTTGTGCAGAATACGAGCAAAATTAAACGCATGTATATCCTGGCAGATCCCTAATCATTTGTCTTTGTTAGTCGAGAAGCTAGTCACGCCTTTCCTAAGTCTTCGTCATTTTGACAAGACTGTCTCTTATTAATGGTGGCATCTGATTTTTTACGTCATTATTACGTACCTATGAGTCATTTAGTAGTTTGTCATTGATGTAACAAGCTACTTAGGGTCGGTTGCTCGTACATTTTAGTTAAAGTTATAGTCAAAGTTAACTCAACTATTACCATGCTTTGACCGTAGAGTCACTTTGACGATCTCCCTCGGTCAGATACGGTTACGGTTAAAATTTTAGTTAAAGTGACACGAGCAACCCAGTTTGCTTTCTTTCGGCGGTTAAAGTTAACTATAACCGTAACCTAACTATGACCGCGCTTTATGCAACCGACTCTTAGTGATCTAATTGTTCTTCATGAAGCCTTTATAAAACTGGTTTTTAGTATTTTTTGCAGCAAAGTACATAATGAATATTAAACATTTAATTCCTTCTTTTAATTTTTTAAAAATAATTTAAATTGGATGACACAAAAAACTGTATAAATTTAATTAAATAAATTATTCAAATAGTTACTATAAATTAACATATAAAGTTGTAAATAAAAATATTTGGAATAAATACATCCTGCTACTTGTACGTAGTGTATTATTACTCTGTGCTGCTATTATTTATTCTGTAAGATATAAAACCTATTTTATATCAAAGTCCAAGGTAAAAGCTTCCGATAAAAGTAAATAAAAATACCTTTACGTTAAGTAGGTACTGCCACAATATTTTAATTTATTTACGAAAAAAATCAGAATCAAATTAATAAATTAAAACTAAATTAAAATATATTTACAAATCAGTTACCGAATACATAATAAACTGTAATTAACATATTAGTTTATAAGATTAATTACCTCATCGCAGGGATATGTATTGAACCATGTATTTTCAGACGAAAAAAGTATATTATTCTAATTTTGTTTTGCGGTTTTAATTTGTTTTACTTTTAAATAAATCCATGGAGCCTATTTTTATAAATATTTCAATTATCTTTTTTACCAATTGTTTTTTTAATAGCTCTCTGTGTTTTATTTTACCTTTACATACTAGTAGTGGTAAATTTTCATTGTAGTTGAGCGCTAAAGTTTTAAGGCCTCGTAAAAACAGCTTTTATGTCCAAAAGTTTGTTAATTTTCCGCCGGCAATATTTTTTAAACGTACGTTTGACTGCTGTTCGAGGTTTTAAATTAAAAATGTACTTTTATATTTTGTATAATATGAATTGAGTGATGATTTACCTTTTGGTACTAGTTGGTTCAATTCATGTCGGTTTTTTTTAATATTGGTAATATCTAGTTTGTTTTTTTTGCGATTCGACCCCATAACCTCGTCGATTGTAGCTTGGTCGATCGTTACATCGCTCGTAGCGATGACTTTCGCTTGACATAACTGACTTTCGCTGGGGCAAAAAGTTTCTCTAGAGACCACGAACTGGAAGACGCAGTTTGAGCAAGCTCTCCACAAGGTGAACCGCCGATCTTGTGAGGGTCTCGGGAAACTGATGGATGCGGGTTACGCAAGACCGGCCATCGTGGAGATTCTTGGGGGAGGCCTTTATCCAGCAGTGGATGTCTTTCGGCTGATATGATGATAAAAGATTAGTATAGCCGTAGTAAAGACTAACTTTTGCCCCGCGTTCTCGAGGGATCATAAGTTTTCACGGGATAAAAGTATCCTAGATTTTTAGCTTGAGTGTGGTAGGCAGCCAGACGTTAACTAAAAACTTATTCTTCACGAAAAGCTATAAATCATTGTAAAATTCAAACCCGCGACCTTCGCATTTGACGTCGCCATAAAATATCCCAAGAGTTTACTACTAAAGTCACGTACCAAAAGACTACAACTAAAAATAAATACAAACTGACAGCTGAGAAATTCAAGACACGAAGAAAAAGAAACCATAAACGTCAGGTTCCGACAAGACTCCTAGTCGGAACAAACTCTTAATTAAATGTCCAACTAACCCACGAGAGATAACCGAGTGCAGCGAATTCTATTTTCACTAACAATGCAGTTGAAATGGTTCCGAGTTACGCTATGGTTTAGAGAAACGGTAAGTGTTAGAACTGCCAAAGTAAAATAAATTATCCATCTTGTGACGAGAGTATCAAATAGAGTGACGGCTGTACATGACGTCTGCTATCGCTCTTGACAGACAAGTAAAATATGTCAGAAATAAGCCATTGTCTAGGATTTAAATCGCATGAACTCAATCTCGTCTCGAAGTTTACTTTCATGTTCTATAATAAAATTTTAACTATACCATACCTTACTATATGATATGGGAGACTCAGAAGAAAGGATGATTTCAAAGTTGATCATAGCATAATGGTAGTGGTATCAAGGTATAATTCTGCTTCAACTTTTGGTGAAGGAAAATCTTTGTAGGAGACTTTATAATACTCACCTGGCTAGCTAAAAAAATCTAAGTCAATAAGATTATTGTAGCTAACTTCTAACCTATTTTACCATTTCTATGATGGCACAGAACAAGTCAAAACATGTCCCATACGAAGGAAGTTAACAAGTTGTTGTGGGAAGTACCGAGTGAACTCTGAACTTGTCCCCAGTGACTGAGCGTTAGATTGTCGTCATTGTTACTTTGGAGTACTTTAGACTGTGCTAGAAAATGGAACTCTGATAAAAATTGTATTGTATTTAGCAGTAGTACCTAGTTCTTATCGACCTACGTGCCTTGTGCAACTCGTGTATATTTCTGAACTTTAAACTAACTTACAATCTTTTTGATCGTTAAAAAACTTGCAAGCCCGAAAAGTCTTTCGTTTTTGTAAATCTTGCACTAAGTTCTCAAATTAGGCATATTTTTTATCAATTGCAGGAAATTATCTCTTCATACCCTTGTTGTAGAACCCAATGCTGGTTTCTGTAGTATAAGCTCTGTTAAATTTGGTATTAAATTGCTGTGTGTGAAGAATGTTCCAGAATATTATAATGAAGATAAATATTTTGAGATTTATAAAAAAAAATTGGGATTGATGCCCTCTAAGTGGCATTAACTAGTAAACAAACCCTCTATTTCACTTAATAACATTTTCTTATCAAGAATACGAACCGCGGATCGAAAACTTGATTATGGCATTAGCGTCCCGAGTTAGCATTGTGTGTATAGTTCAGAGGGAAGCTAAAATAGTAACACAAATGCATGGGAAGACCCAAATGAATGCAGGTATCAAAAAAAATATTTTTGATTTATTAATAAAAATATTAGTATGTTGTCACCTACTATATTTATCTCTCGCTTTTTGGATAATGAAAGTGACAAAATAAAAAAAACATTTTTGAATAATAAAAAGAAGAAATGACAGCGTTGTTGTCACAGTAGGGATTTTTTTAACATAAGCGAGGAACACTTTACAAAATTAGTTAACATTTACACGCCGCTCTTTTATTAATTTAATCTATTGTTTAATATTTATAACAAATACCTAAATAGAAACTACACTAACAAAATACTAAAACATTTACAAGAAATAGAATCTGCTTATAAAAAGTATAGTTGCTCTGAATCGCTACCAATGGTATTGTGCCCAAACGCTGGCGGCATTTTCAAATACCTATGTAATTTAAAAAAAACTTAATTATTTCCATGAATATCCTTTTGTTATTTTTGAAGATTCGAGAAAATAAAGTCTCAAAGTAAACTTATGAACTAGTATATCCTAAACAGTAACTCAACTTTCCTTCTGCACTTGTACTGTCAGCACAAAGTTATAACACTATTAATAACAAATATTACTCGACAGAGCTTCACCAGAGCCATGTCAGTAATGGCTTTTGAAAGCTAAATGTAGTAAGTTCCAACGCTGATTAACGCTGACGTGTGATTGAATTTGAATGTTTAGCAATCATTAGTGTAAGTACAGAACTTGATTCATCTGAATATTCAGATTAATCCAGAATTATTGATGTATATTAGTCGATATTTACTGGAATGCGGTTTCTATTCCGCAGATTTGTTGCGTTCTAGGCATAAAAATCTCTTTGGCAAATTACCTACCTATCTATGCCAAAAAACACGTAGATCACATATTGCTGCGTGAAAAAAAAACACTCTCACACTTACCGTGAGTTTCCACTAGTCGATTACAATGTTTATTAGATATAAAAACGTTTATTAGATACAAACTACATATAAAAAGTTTCCCTGAGGCGGCCGCTGCTGCCGATCAACGGTAAGGTTCCCAGAAGGCTGGCAACGTTCTCTCTTTGGATGGCCAAGCTAGCGCGTTGGCGGAAAAAGCTCCCAGCGATTATAATGTTAATCTATCTTTTGTTCAGCAGTGGACGTTTTTCGGTTGACACGATGACGATGTCAAGTTAATCAAAATAATCTGCACTATTGTCATTTATTTGCGGGTAAATAGTTTCTTTTTTTCGGGATCATGTTTTTTTATGTCAACAGGTTGACAAGCAGGCTGACAGTCCTGATGATAAGTCACTGCTACCTATAGACATATGCAATACCAGGGGTACATGAATATGAATGAAGTTTATTCATTATCAGGGTCCTAGCATCAAGAAAATTGGTATCTTGATCATGTTACCAATCATTTTCATTCAACTTCGACGAAGTCTTCTATAAGATTTATTTGAGGACCATCTCGCGGGTTCGAATATAATAAAGATAGTATTTCACACGAAATTGACATGCCCTAACTTCAGGGGGATTGCCAATAAAATATGGAGATAATCTATTTGAGTTATTTTTAATAATTTAGCTTTTGTCACACCAATTTGCTATTATTATTTTGACAGGCTAGTTTTGATTCCATTTTAACACAGGGTGATTTCGATTGGGTATATTTGGCTAAATACTGCGGACAGTAGTATAAGAGATCTATGTAAACAGACAGCGGAAGCGACTTCATTTTATACTATGTAAATATGTCTTTTTAGTTTTGATTCCATTTTAACACAGGGTGATTTCGATTGGGTATATTTGGCTTAATACTGCGGACAGTAGTTTAAAAGATCTAAGCGAACAGACAGTGGAAGCGACTTCATTTTATTCTATGTAAAGATATCTTTTATGTTGGAGGCTTCGGTTGGAGCGCGAAATTCAAATTTTATCACGTTTTTTACAAATTGCAGCTCAGTTATAGGTCGTAAGTTATCAACATGTTATTTGCGACAAGAATGGTAGTATTATTTACTGATTAATAACAAAAGAAATCATCAACATATTCCTCCAAGGTATATTAGTAACATTTCATGAAATAGTCGTGTATTCGCGCGCCAACCGAAGGTATCACTGCCTTTTCTTACAATGTGTAGAGGGCCTAATAAACCAGACAAGACATATTTCTTGTTTGATTTCCTTGTCTTATAATTTGCAATAGCTGCAACAAAGTATGTTTAAAAAAACAAAGTAACAGGTCAACCGGCCAAATGTTAATAACGAATGATTAAATCAATGACCGGTAATTGTACAAAACCGGTACTAATTACAAATGTGACGGAGGAAATATGACGGGAGTATTTATTACAAGGGCCAAGCGAACGTATGATTTATCTAATTAAATGGACATAATACGACGAAATATTTAATGATACGTACGTAGGGTATCTAATTAAGGTTGTCATATTGTAAAATTACCGCCATATATTGGAGGTGAAATCAAGCTTATATAAGTTTACTTACTATTTATTTATGTGTATTTGTAATTTCAAATTAAATAGAAAATTTATAGTAACACTGGCTTTAAAAGTGAATCAAGCGGTATGTTCAAAGTTTTGTTTTATCTACATACCTATCCAAATGTGTTTTGAGTTCCGACAAAAGCTGCAGAAACGTCTTGAAAAAGTAATGAATAAAATTATTCTTTAACTATAAAATTATAGTTCTTTTTATATTTAAAATAGTTGTTAAATTTTTTTTGATTTAATTTTAGCGCGGGGTTCTATTTTTTTTTAAATATGTGACTGACTCTCATGTACTCACCACGAAGACCCACGAAGACGCTATAGAAGAAAAATCTTCAAAGCAATGCGGCCGATTTATTTACAGCAAAAAAAAAACATAATTTGACGAAACGAAAGAATACCTCACAGATATATTTCCAGTCAGGATTCTTTGATATTAAAGATAAAAGGTTATATATAGCTCTGCGATTTACATATATACATACAAGTAGGTCGATATATGTTTAAGATGTACATTATTCAAACTGAAAAAGGAGTGGAAGTTGCTTCCTATGTCAGCTTCCTGATTTAGACATCCTTGTGTTGGGAGGTTACTACGATTTTTATGCTGATTTCCGCCTTCTTTTCATTCTTTTAAAGGCAAGTTTGAGGTCAAAATACTGACAGTTACTTACCTACCTTTTTTTAGAAGTCAGCGGTACCATGATATTTTCCATGGAACATGAACTACACTTTCGCTGACTTCAAAACAATGTCAGGTTGATTAGAGTTCCTACATGGTTATTTTACGCTTAGTAAAGACTACTATATAAGTTTATACTAAGTAAAGAAGATTCATCCTAGATTAATTATAAACAATAATTCATAAAAATTAAAATACAAATGAGATGTAGGTAATAATCAATGAAAACAGTTTCTAAATGGATCCTGGGAAAATATACTATAGAATTGAAGATAAATAGATATAATATATGCAGTATTAATACATTAATTTCTACAGTAAATTATGTTATTACAAAACTGTTGTGTTCAGAAAATTATTGGCAATCAAATTATATTGCCGAAACAAGCTAACTAGTATTTCGATTCTTTTTCACGTATGAATAATTAACTGACAGCTAACCTTTACAAAATAATAATCAAATATATACATATCTTTTGAAAACCAATTTAAATATTTTTTACTTTATCACAACCTCTAATTATTATTTCAAGGTTAGATCTTAATCATAATTCTAATATGTGAAAGTAAGGGGCATTTTTGAATAGACTATTATATCAGACTAGCGACCCGCCCCAGCATTGCACGGGTGTAAATCTTTGAATTTCTCGGCTTTTCTGTACTATAATAATGTATACATATAAACCTTAATTTTGAATCACTATCTATTACTGGAAATTGCATTAAAATCCGTTGAGTAGTTTAAAAGATCTAAGCGAACAGATAATGGAAGCAACTTCATTTTATACTATGTAAGGAAAAATACACAGAAGCCCCTTACACATGACCTCGCATTTTTGGTACACGTTGTATAAATACCTTCCAAAAAAGATCATGGCGCATTAAAACAAAATTAAAGTCCAACTAGTCCGAAACACGTTCAAAAGTTGGTTCTGAAGAACCTAGTCAAACAACCTTGTGTAAGTAATTTAAGGCGCCCTGTAAAGTTTGGACTTTTGGTAGGTATCTTGGTTCACTAAGCACAAAATTTATGTTTTACAGAATTAAGGCCCTGTTACATCGTTAAATTACCGTCCTACATATTGGAGATGAAATCAAGCTAGCGCAACTCGTAAAAACGTTAAAAAATCTTTAAGAAGATATATATATATATATAATCAACCTTTCACGGTAAATGTTGCTCCAGTGAGAAGTTAGAACAATTGTTGATCCACCTATTTCACGTGTATACTCAGCTCCGCGACTAGCAAACTGATATACTTTGATCCGTCTTTGATGCGCGTGTGACGTAGGTGGATCTGCACTGACAGGTTTTGAACATACTCGTCAACGATTTGACCATTATTTGTTGATCCATCAACGGTCGAAAAAATCATACTGAATGTGATTTCTTAGATCCAGAATATATTTAACTTATATGCGACATTTACTTCGACTAAGTTGATCCGGAGCCAAAATTGACGAATAGGTACTGAAACACAAACCGGCAACGTCGCGTTCTGCGTGTGACAGAGAACCCCGTATATTAATTCGTTAGAGTAATAAGGTAAGAAGATGCGTTAGCTGCTGCGTTTGAGTTTAAGGACAGTTTTTAATCACAGACACCGTCCGATTGTTATATGGAATGCATAGTAGATACCTACATATACTGGGTTATTATTTTTTTACCATTCCGGATAATATTAGGGATTATTCTACTCGTGAAAACAAGCAACTTTTATTATAGGACTAAAGATAAATCCTACTTAATATTATAAATGCGAAAGTTTGTGAATATAGATGTATGGATGGATGGATGTGTGAATGTATGTATGTTTGAAACTCTTTCACGCAACAACTACTGAACGGATTTGGATGAAACTTGGCACATAGGTAGATCATACCCTGGAATAACATATAGGCTACTTTTTTATCCCGAATAATCCCGATAGTATTTTCCCGTGGGACAATTATCGAACACCACGAGGGCGACGCCCCGGGCTTCCATTATGTATGTTTGTTACTCTTTCACGCAAAAACTGCTAGACGGAATTGGATGAAACTTGGCACATAAGTAGATCATACTCTAAAATAACATATAGGTTACTATTTATCCCGAATAATCCCGATAGTATTTTCCCGTGGGATAATTATCGAACACCACGAGGGAAACGCCGCGGGATTCCATTATGTATGTTTTTTACTCTTTCACGCAAAAACTACTGAACGGATTTGGATTAAACTTAGCATTCCATCATTTGGGAAAACTTAAGATCCCTCGGGAATGTGGGGCGGAAGTTAAAGAGTAGCCGTTTGAGTCATCATCGCCCACATCGCTGAACTGATGAATGTGAAATTTGACATGTGAATAGATTTTGACACCATATATGAAGGGATTTTTTTAATTCGTTTCCGCAGCGGTGGAAAAGGGCCTTTTGTACGATTTTAAGAATCATAATATCTTTGGAACCGTAAGGCCTAGAAGTCTGAAAATTTTAATGTAGCCTTTTCATTTAAAAATTATTAGAAACCGGTGCAAGCGTTTCTCAAACTTTTGTCTATGGGACGAAATATTAAAAAAAACAAGGGTTTTGCTTTGTTTCCGATAAACCTTCATAACTTTGTGATTTTAAATGATACTAACTCAAAATTTATAGTGTACGTAGTTTAATAACATTTCTAAAATGTAATCTCGGCGTTTCTCAAACTTTTGTTCTTCGAAGAAGTTATTACTGATGGAAATAATGCGTTTTTCAAACTCCTTTATCTCTGCAACGGCTAAAGCTAAGAAAATAAAATTTCTTAAACGAGTTACCCTATACAAATACTATAAATTTCCACTCGGTTTTTGTCAAAGTTTTGCCCATAAACAAAGTAAAAATGTTGAAAATTTACTTTTAGCAACCTGTTTATCTAATATTCATAGCAGAAGCTTGATTTTTCGTTCCACAGTATTTGTTTCGAAATGTACTACTAAGTTTCTCAAACTTTTCATGCGGCATAAAGTTAGAAAGGGTGAAACATATTTTGAATATAGACTATTCGATACAATTAGAACAATATTAAATACAGTGTTTCTCAAAATGCAAAGCAATAAGCAGTCCCTTGAGTGTAGATGTTGATCCGGTTGGAGCCACATTAGTTACCAGAGATGCATATTGGATCAACAAAAGGCGCCGGATCAACATGCGTTTTTGGATCAACAAAGTGCTCGCGGGAAGTCGCGTCTGATCAACATTTACCGTAAAGGGATATCTACACTTATATATACATGTAGAAGTAGGTAGAGGTAGGTAGTGGTTGGTAGTGGTAGGTAGAGGTAGGTAGGGATAGGTAGGTAGGTAGTTTTTTTTGTTCTCAGGGCAGGACAAAGTCTGTCGGGTCAGCTAGTCGCGAATAAAAAAACAGCTGTTTATACATACAAACATATTAAATAAAAACTGTATGGACCAGCTAATTTTTTGTTTCGCGATTTCAGTTTTGGTGCCACATTATCTCGGGTCATAACATTATTGGTTACTAGCTGTTCCGCGCGGTTTCACTCGCGTTTCCGGGATAAAAAGTAGCCTATAACCTTTGGGAATAATGTAGCTTCCTATTAGTGAAATATTTTTTCAGATCGGTTCAGTAGTTTCGGAGCCTATTCAATGCAAACAAACAAACAATCAAATCTTTCCTCTTTATAATATTAGTATAGATGACACCACCTATCACGCCGCAGGTCATGTCATAGGTTCGATTCCCAACCAGGACAAATATTTGTGTGCATGAACATGTCTGTTTGTCCTGTTGTGAAAAATGTCCCAGGATATTTTATTTTTAAATTTTTAGTTTATTATGTTTTATCACTGACCTAGTATAAGCTATCTTTGTAACTTCCATCATCACATTATATAACTAAAGAATTATCCCCTAACTCCTAACCGTTAAGGAGTTGTATTTTTCCATCATCAGCTCAGCAACGTAAATGACTACCAGACGCAAACATCTGAATAGCTTTAGAAATTATATGAAAAACATTGTAAGTGCCTATAAAATTGGAAGAGTTCTCTCGATTTCTCCAGGATCCCATGATCAAATCCTGACCTGGTGACTATGGGATCATTTGTGAAGTATAACCCTTTCAAACAAAAAAATAATCTTCCAAATCGGTCCAGGCGCCTTCGAGTAATCGGGGAACATACATTAAAAAAAAGAGAGAACCTCCTCCTTTTTAAAGTCGGTTAAAAAGACAAAGCGCTGACGCTGTAATTATTATTATAATAATTATTTCGACGTATGCCATTGCCGAAAGTTGAAAGCGAAGTGAGTGGTAGGGCAGACAGCAGTATGTAAACACATACTTCTCTCAATCATGCCGCGGCAATATTTAGGTAATTATTGCCGGCAGCGCGAGGAGCAGCGGCAACGTCGCGGCTGCTTTCAGCCAATCCGATTATTTGATGTGCTCTGATTGGCTCATTTAAATCGGATCAACATTTTCCGTAACTATCGCAAGGTGGATTTGTATATCGGATCAACTTCGGCAAACGCTAGTAAACAGTCCCGTGAGTGTAGATGTTGATCCGGTTGGAGCCACATTAGTTACCAGAGATGCATATTGGATCAACAAAAGGCGCCGGATCAACATGCGTTTTTGGATCAACAAAGTGCTCGCGTGAAGTCGCGTCTGATCAACATTTACCGTAAAGGGATAAACTAGAGAATACATGACGAGAAATAGTTTAAAAAAAACATTAGTAACGTCAGAAAAAAATCGTGGATTTTTAAAACTAAAAATTAGATTTTCTTTTATTTGGTACATCCAAATAACTTAAAAACATTATCATACTTTCTGAGACCTAATACAAAGGGAATAGTTTTCTTACTTTAAATAAAGACTTCGTTTTTTTTAAATAACATGAAACCGTATTTTTTACTAAAAACTCGCCTGTTTCGCTTGTTATATAATAAAAAATAATCCGTTAATGTATGTGGTTTAGAATTCTAAATCTTGTGATATATTTTTAATTTCAAATTAAATATACAAAAAAAAGGAAAACACTAGTCTTAAAAGTGAATCAAGCGGTATGCTTAAAGTTTTTTTTTATGTATCTAAGTACCGATTGTTTTGAGTTCCGAAAAGGTCTTGAGAATATTATACCTACCTACATAATATTTTTCATTTTAAATACAAAGACACCACCTTAAACTGTTTTAGAGAAGCTTTACTAAAATACTAAGCTATAAATCATTAATAAGATTTTAGCTAAATTGTAGGTGTCAAATTCATTAATTGGAGGCAACGTTGTTTAAGGTAAATCCTTATTTAATTTATCTAGATGTTGTTACTACCGAAGTAATTATTATGTATTTTTAATATTAAAATCATTTAGCATTTAAAAACTCAATTAATGTTCAAAAATCAAACAGGCAAAATATTTTGCTTTTATCTAAGGCTTTTTTCACATGTATCACAACCACTGTACGTGTTTGGGCGCTAAATTGTACATTCATCGTAGTACATTTTGCCGTTATTATCGACCACGGATATGATGACGACCACATTCACATTTTGTAGGTACGGTCGGCCAATAAAGTGGTGTGCCAGTTTTGATTTAGTCCTAGTCATCGAAAATTACAACAAGGTGCAAACTAAGAACAGCTGTCACGTAACAAACAGTAAACCGAATGTTGTAAGTTCTCAGATTGATCTGCAAGTGAAACTAATCATTATCACCTATGAATCTGCAAACGACATTCAACCTTAGGGTGGCACACCACTTTCTTGGCCGACCATACCACAATGTAACCGCAAGAAGCGACACTATTCACAGCTTGACCACCTTTTGTCGCGCCACGGTGTGGTATGGTTGTCTTACGTGTGAAACAAGCCTAAACCAAAGTACGAATTTTCATAGTAAGCTTGTATCCATTTAATTACTGCTTAGATTGTATCCTTTCATACCGAAACGAGATAGAGCCTTATTTACCAACATAATTAATATTACTTTGCTTTGAAACCCGTCCACCGTTGTAGTCTAAGTAATAATGTTTATTAAATAGACAATTGTAGTTAAAATTTATAATAATATGGCAACAATACTCTTTGGGTAGCATTTGTGGCCTATCTAATGCCTTTGGGGTCTATTGTGTGAACTAAAATCTGAATTGTCTTAAAAACGTAATCATAGTTTGTATGGAGCTTGTTTATTATAGGTACGTGTAAGTACTTGAGAATACAACAAATTTGCATTCATCATCAAAATCAAAACTCATTTATTCAGTTTAGGCCCTAATAAGGCACATATGAATGTCAAAAGTTACAGTTTTACAATAGATTCTACTATGAATAAGGAACTTGTCAATTAAATTGAATTGGAATTCTTTACAATGTCTACAATTTAAGGCGATGATAGCTCAGTGGTAGTGACGTCGAAAGCCGACACGAAGGTCGCGGGTTCGAATCCTACGATGAGCTTGAGCTTTCGGTGATGGAAAACATCGTGAGGAAACCACACGGTGGGTGGGTACTTTGTAGTACCCGCCTGGCTGGCTACCACCCTCAAGTTGAAAATCTATCGCCAAGCACCTTTTGGTGTGTTCCGACAGCTGCACTTGAGAGCCAGTTCCTTTCCAGGCTTTGTGTTCTTACCACCATCGGCCACACCATCACTGACCACGGTGAGATTGTGGTCAAACATAGTGTTGAAAACTGTTTTGTACCTATAGTCCATGGTTCTATTTTCCTTTTTTACTTAAATGTCAATGATAAATAAATGAGTCGTAATGTTGTGTCAGAGCTTGGTGGTTTTTCATTTGCAGCATACTATCCACTATAAGTTTTAATTCCTAACACATAGGCTTATACATAGTAAAAAAAAAACTTTGCGCGATATATTAAATTTTT
The DNA here is from genome assembly GCA_963555595.1 of Tethea ocularis. Taxonomy (NCBI): domain Eukaryota; kingdom Metazoa; phylum Arthropoda; class Insecta; order Lepidoptera; family Drepanidae; genus Tethea; species Tethea ocularis. The sequence goes on from OY741968.1 coordinate 2,001,842, forward strand.
TTCGTGTATCGGAACGCATTATCTGACAAAGTGTGTTGATTGTTGTAAATTCTGCTCAGCGATCAGGAAGGATCTAATATTTTTCCGATATAAAGACTACATAGGCTGTATTTTTCAAGTGGGCGTCTCGATTGCAATATACGAAACTACGAGGAACAATGAAAATTGCTCAAAGGAAACTCAATTTTAGTTTTGGAATAAGTGACACCTACGTGAATTTATCGTGTGTATCAAAGAACGATATATGAACGATACTTGAATAGTAGTAAAATTAGGAAGGAGGGAAAAGGAGCAAAAAAATACCAGGAGTTTCTAATTTCGACTCGAATGTTCACTTTATTTTGTTTTTATAATTTGATATGTACAGATTTCTGCAAGATATGCAGGGATAGTCTGGAACTCAACCTCGTGTAGTCTTTTCATAAATATCTGTAACTTTATGGTAAATGCCGGAGTCTTCTCAGTTCAAGTGTATTCCGAACCGGTGGTAGAGTCTATTGTAATGTTTGTAACTATCGACGTTCATAAGTGCCTTATCACTGCCTAAACTGAATAAATGAGTTTTTGATTTTGATTTGATATTGATTTTGAATGAATAAATAATTATATAATTTGGTATCAAGAAACAATTTATACCTAAATTTAATAGATACCTAGAAAAATATTTGAAATTTTTAGAATCTAAAGATGTTTTTTTTTATGTCAGAAGGTTGACAAGTAGGTAGGCGGTCCACCTGATGGTAAGTGGTTACCGTTGCCTATCGCCATTAAATTGATTGCTTCAATGGACGCTACATATTATTATTATGTTCATAAAATATGTTGATGGTAAAAAACACAGAAGCTAGAATTCATTTAAAAAACAAAAATCCATATATCACAATCTAAACTCCTTTCACCTTCGGGACCTGGGACATAGCTCCACACGGACCTTCCCTCTTGTTTGTTCCACATAATCTTGTTACTAGTAAGCGTACACTTTTCTTCGCTAACTCTAATCCAATTAAAGCCTTCGGGTTGCGCGAAGGTTTCGAGTTTCGTTCGTTTGTTATTGTTATCAATTTTGTAACGACATTTTCGTTTTGAGAATAATACCTGTTATTTAGCCATGTGCTAGGTACTAAGCGACGTTCAGCGATGAATAAAAATACGTTTACGTATAGGACCAAGGCGGACCACCTTATGGTAACTACCTACCGTCTCCAGCAATGCCAAAAGTATTGCTAATGTGTTGCCGACTTTTTAAAGCCATTCAAGAAGGCTTAGAAGGCTTTTAAGTTCTACTGATGATCAAGCCGATAATGCTTGAAGATAGCATCCAGGCGAGTATTATAATTATGTAGCCTAATTTAATTAAAATGTATATTTTGTGAATCTTATGTTTTAAAATAGCTTACTTCTACACTGATAATAAAAATAGAAATTATTTGTATTTGTTTTGTAATTTTATTAATAAACTCAAAAACTACTGGACCGATTATAAAATTCCCTTCACCAGTAGAATACTTTATTAACAACTAGCTGTTCCGCGCGGTTTCACTCGCGTTCTCGGGATAAAAAGTAGCCTATAACCTTCGGGGATAATGTAGCTTCCTATTAGTGAAAGAATTTTTCAAATCGGTTCAGTAGTTTCGGAGCCAATGGAAACAAACAAACAATCAAATCTTTCCTCTTTATAATATTATTATTAGTATAGAGTATAGATGAATGACATAAACCTTTAAAATATTTTCAAAAAAATAAGATCCCTACAAAACCTCTAATAATTTAACTCAAGGAATATAAAAAAAATATCCAATCAAACTCCTCACATCACGCGGAAAGCATAATAAAAATAAAAACTTACGTCAAAAATTTATACTTCAACTTTTAGTCCCGTCTTACTTAGGCAAAATTACCGACGTTTGTTTGACGAATTGTTAACGATAAATAGGAGAATTGGTAGAAACAAGTAATAATCCTAAAAGGTCCTCAAATTACATTAGTAATGAAACAATTTGTCCAATATTCGGAATTAAATGCGATCTAATTCGGATCAACTTGATGATATTGCCTATAAATTGCATGGGAGTTAAATACCCACTTTCCATTGACATTAAAACTTGGAATTTCCGTAGTAGCCCAAGAGCTGATAACGAATTTGGAGAAGGTTCTTTAGGCAAGCTGAAATTGCGATATATCAGCCGGAAGACGTCTACTGCTGGTAAAAGGCCTCCCCCAAGGATCTCCACAATGGCCGGTCTTTTGCTACCCGCATCCAGCGATTTCCCGCGACCCTCACAAGATCGTCGGTCCACCTTGTGCCCTCGCCTGCCCACGCTGCGTCTTCCGGTTTGTGGTCACCACTCAAAAACCTTTCTGCCCCAGCGGCCGTTGGTTCTACGAGCGATGTGCCCCACCCACTGCCACTTGAGTTTGTGCGATTCTGCGGGCTGTCTGGGAATTGTTTATAACCTGCAAAATCGTCTGGCGATTTGCAGGTATTATTAAAATTACATAATAAATACGTGATATAAATTTCAGTTTGCCTAAAGAATATTTTTTGGGAATTATAATTTTGGAGTCGTCTGGCAATACTTAATAACCGACAAAAACGTCTTGGATTTTTATTTTTGAATTCTAGAAATAATAAATTAAAAGATAAAAATAAATTCAAGTTGCCTAAAATACATATGTTTTCTTTAAATATTTTTTTTGCAAATGTTATATGCTGTGCAATAGCGAAATAACCGCTAACTCGCTAAAAGACTTCCAGGACTGGATTTGCCAATTGACGAAATTGTATTTTATCGCAATTTCAGCTTGCTTAAAGAACCTTCTCCAAATTCGTTATCAGCTCTTGGAATATAGTTATGCTTTGCGTGCGCTATTGAAGGTAAAACATAATATTGCCGTCAGAAAATAATGCATTAGACTTCAAATAACTTTAGGTGTGTTTTTTTTGTTGAAATTCCCATGGTAAAGGATTTTCATATCATTGAATAATTCTACCCCTATAGCCCTGTATCCAAATATCTGTCACTCTTTCACACATTCATGACCTAAGAAGGTCATAATCAAGAAATGAAAAAAATATGTACCTAAGTACAGTATGACACAACTTAGATGTAGCATCGGCAAATCGTACCTATCTAATCTACACTTCACTTTCGATTTACACAACTAACAACAAGTCATTCAACGTTCAACAAGATCATTTTCGCCTAAATTACTAATAAATATGGGTAATTTTGTAGGCGCACTCTTTTCGGAAATGATCGATTTTACGAATTTTTCCGATGCTTCATCTAAGTTGTGTCATACTGTAAGTATGTATCAAAACCTATTTTCCTTTTTTCCTCACGAAAATATAAATAAGAAGCATCCAGCTCTTGAGACGAGAAAGAAGAGAGGGATCAAGATGGCACCCGAAGAACCGCCATGCGTTCATCTGTTTGTTATTATTGGTAGAGTGGCGAAAAAGGGCCCTTGCAGATGTCTCGAAGCCGTCAAGTGTAGTGTACGCATGTCTTAATGAAATGGGAAAATATACTATATTATACTCGTATAAGTACTAGGTAGGCATAACCTTAGTACCAGAAATTGGGTTATTTATTTATTTTTCTTTTTGGCATCACGCTTAGTGTATTTTGCCAATGTCAAGTTGAGGAATGTAGTTTTTTTTTTATATTCTTCATGTATTAAATTCTCGTCAATCGTCAAATTTAAAAGTTCAAGTCATGTTAAATCTTATTCAAGTCATAGTCAGCCAGTTTAAGTTAGGTTTTAGTACAATGGTAGCCGTTCTACTAAAACTTTTCACGGACTTCTTATGACAACTTGAAAAGCCACTATACACGTAATCATATAATTTCACTTCACTTGTGCACTTGTATTAATCTTTATTGGATAAAATAACACCGATAATACCTATTCAATAAAACTCAAAAAATACACGATTTTATGAAAATAAAACGATAACGCAACGTCACTTCGCAAGTTCCCGCCAAAAAGTCATTGGGTTAGTTTGTTTTACGTTACTATAAAAGATTTTTCTTATTTTTTTTTAAATAACAATATCGGCTATACCTACGCCTAATTAAACGATATTTTTTAATAGATTTGTTATTAAAGTGAAAAATTTGTCGGTCAATTAATGCAATTCATAAGTTAATTAAAGTTATAAGGCCACCTCGGTTTCACCCACCTTCCCGAGTTATATAAAATATTCTAAACTCTGAAATGTTTTTTTTAAAAACATAATTGCAATTTTAATTAAAAGCGATGTAAGTACACATCCAATTACGTCATCCATAACTATAACTCCTAGTTTTATGTGATCCAATATACGACAAGACGTTGGACACCTCTGAAGATGGGACGCGCCCCAGTTGACGCGGTAATTAATAGAAATATGATGCATCAGGGATGAACTCTGCTACTATTTTTCGTCAGAATATTCAACATTATTTTTATAAAAATAGCAAAATATACGCTCTAACAAAATTTGATAGTGAATACCTATTATTAACTTTTTAGTATTTTATATCTTTATAATTAAACACGTCAAGTGCTTTTAATATTGTTTTTGTTCCGTTTTGGTACAAACATAGATAGCATAAGCAGATAGTAATCGATTTACTGATGCCAAGTAAATTTTTTGTATTTTTTTAAATACCTTTAACTTGAAAAAATAGCAAATATGTTTAAAAAAACGTCTGGTCGTAATTTTGCTGTGTAAGTAAGGTAAGGTAAGGTAATAGGTATGTATTTTTTTTAATAAGCAGCAAAAAAAAATTCTCCGAATCGAGCTTATCCTGATTTTTTTAAATGTTTTTTTACTTAAAGTATATTTACGTACTACAGTTATTTATGAGAAAACAGTCGTGAACAATGTGGATAAAAAAATGACAAAACACGCAAATGGATTAATTTATCTGGACTTTTTGTTTTTGCGAGAAAAAATGCGAGATCGGAGCCCTAATTTAATTTTCTTCAATTAATAAATGTGTGAATTTTTTTTCTTTTTTAATATACTCCCAATTCATCCCTGGTGACCCATGAACATGACACGCTACCAAGACCCGCTGACCCGTTTCCCTTCAACCAGCTGAGACTAGTCAATTTACCTTTTAAAAAAAATCTCGGAAAACCTCGCACCAAAAGAAAAGCCGGAATGTTTACACAGCATACATGCGGTATAGCCGAGCGGCCTCGTTTCTACGGCCACGGGAAAATGGCACTTCACTCTTTTCACTCCTTTGCTATCAAAGTGCATATTGCTGTGAACCCTCGAGTGGTTCATGTGACGGTTTGAGAGTTGTTTTTGGAGGAATGCTTAGCAATGGTTGAGATCTGTGTGATGTTTACGGTATTCAAATTGCTGTCACATGCTGCATATGGGGTATTAAATATGCTGTTATATAAAAATAAATTCAGAGCTTACGTTATACGATATATTATACCTATCATATTGTTTCTTTATGTAAGTATCTCGTAGAGCCGACGAATAAAAAGGATTATTTTTTATATTTTTTTTATTCTGTTTTATTATTAGGATTTTTTGTCCTCTTGGACATGTCGGGATTGATATGTCCAAGAGTCGTATCATAAACTTTATTACCTATTACACGAAATTATACAGAAAATTACTAGAGAAGGCGTATTACCAAATTACAATTTTATTTGCTGATTATCTGTTTTTGTATTTGACAAAATACATTGAAAGACACCAACATCTAATGAGTTTAATTTATCCTTCATTAGTGATTCTCTCTCATCTTTGTTATTGACACAATCCATCAGCATATTATGTTGTACCTAGTTCTACTATGCAGTACGTTAAAACGTCTTTACTATCACGCAACAATCTAATCCAGGAATTATTCTCTCATTTATTTTCAGTCTATCATTCATTCACTTTAGTCGCGGCTACACTTTCCATTTATTCTGGAACCTAGCATATATCATCGATGCTCTCCGAATAAATCATTCCCAACCCATTTTTCACATTGGACCGGTTTGCGATTGACAAGTGATCAGAGGTCTCTCTCTCTAAAATGTCTCTGTAGAGTAAGATGAAATGCATACAAAGAGCTTTCAAGTGCAGCTGCTTAATCAAACCTTAACTTCGGTAAATTAGTACCTATTAGTAGGAGATTTTCAAAGAGTGGAGGTAATCAGTCAAGATTTTAATAAAATGCTATGATTTTCAAAAATCATTGAGTGTGATCGTAGTACTCGAGTGGCGACCACGAACCGGAAGACGCAGCGTGGGCAGACCCCCCACAAGGTAGATGTTATTGTGAGAGTCGCGGGAAACCGTTGGATGCGGATAGTGACCGGCCATCGTGGAGATCCTTGGGAAGGCTTTTGTCCAGCAGTGGACGTCTTTCAGCTGACATAATGAAAGATCATTGAATATGAACAGCCTTTGGATAATTTTAAATTAAGATTAATGATACAATGACAGACTCTTACTGTCTAAACATTTAAAGTCACTTAGCAAGCTATGGAATGAGCTACGTTTAGGGTTTCTTTGAAGAATAAAATATGTAGCCTGATGGACAGACGAGCTTAAAAAGTTTGACTGAGCTGTGGGAATGCGGGTGGGAAAGAAACTGGAAGGAATGACGAGATCTACGAGAGGCCTTTATCGGGCAGAGGATTGAGTACGGCTGAAGATTATGATGATATGCGATACCTATTGAGGATTCAGGATTGGTGCCACAGATAACACGTTAAAACAAGTATTAATTTACAACCATACAGTTGGCCAAACAAATTACCAAAAATGTCACAAACTAAAAGAACCTGATAAATTTTGAATTTAGACATGCGAATGACTGCGTCTTCAACTTGAGGACTCCCCATCTAAAAACCAAACCAAGCGTAACAATCTTAATTCAGCCTCATTCATTCATCAGTTGATCTAACATAATTCACTCGCAGCAAGAATTAATGTGCCACTGAAAAATCCATAAGTCTACATTCAAAGCTTGAAAGTGCAAAGTCGTACATAAATGCATTTCAAATACATGCTCTGCGTAGGCAAGGGTCATGAATTATTCAGCCATGATGTAAAATCTAACGTTGTATGTACGAATGCAAGGGTTCAATCGGTACTTGAAAACTGCTTTGACATGATACAAGATGATACTGTTATGATGTGTCGTTCGTTACTAACTTTTTGGGTCTCGTACTTAGGTAAACCGAAAAAAGGATCACTTGGTTTGTCCGTCTGTCTGTATGTCAAGACCCATTATCTCAGGAATGATCGGTGGTATCAATTTAAAATTAATATCAAATACCAAAGTTTAAGCTGTAAGAAAATCAAGCTTCTGAGTATAAATTTTAATTTCAATGTAATAAAAAAAATCGGGTAAATCAAAACCAAATAAAATATACAGTACTTGCCATTGACCTAAAATCATGACAATTTGGCAAAAAGCAATGTCTTACAGCACAAATAAATGTGGAAATTATTAGTTTGTAGTTATATCAAGGTAGGTAACAAAAATGTGATTATATTAAATTTGCAGTTAGAAAATCCGATTTATCTGTGGCAACGTACTCGAAATCGCGAAAAAAAAAAACGTTCTGCAGAAACCGAACCCCTGACCTGTGGCATTTTTTTTTTTTTTTATACTACTATTAAGGTAGCAAGCAAGCATACGGCCCACCTGATGGTAAGTGGTAACCGTCGCCTATCGCCATTTGCAATACCAGAGATATTGCCAATGTGTTGCTGACCTGTTACAATGCCGAGAAAGCAAACTGGCTCTCAAGTGCAATTGCCGGAACACACCGGTAGGTGCTTGGCGACAAATTTTCAACTTGAGGGTGGTAGCCAGCCAGGCGGGTACTACAAAGTACCCTACCACCGTGCTATGGTTTCCTCACGATGTTTTCCTTCACCGAAAGCTCAAGCTCATTGTAGGATTCGAACCCACGACCTTCGTCGCGGCATCCGACGTCACTACCACTGAGCTATCATCGCCTTAAATCGGCATTGCTGTCAGTGTATAGTTATATACACATTCTAACGACCTCGCCAACCGTCAGAACGTATAATAATACAACATTTTCACGTATTCCTTAATGATATCTAATCCAATTTGAGCTAACATCCAATTCATCAATTATTCGTTTTGACAGCTCCATGATATAGATGGCGTATTACGGTGCTGACCTCTGGTGGAATAAGGGTGAATCATATTAGTGTTGACATCTTGTCTCCTATTTCTGCTATCTTCAAAGGTTATTTAATCTTATAACGTGTTTCTAGTGATGAGGAACGAAAATGAAAGTACTTTTAGAAGTGTAGAGTAGGTTTTTTTTATACTACTAAGGTAGCAAGCAAGCATACGGCCCACCTGATGGTAAGTGGTTACCGTCGCCTATCGCCATTGGCAATACCAGAGATATTGTGTTGCTGACCTGTTACAATGCCGAGAAGGAAAATTGGCTCTCAAGTGCAATTGCCGGAACACACCGGTAGGTGCTTGGCGACAAATTTTCAACTTGAAGGTGGTAGCCAGGTACTACAAAGTACCCTACCACCGTTCTATGGTTTCCTCACGATGTTTTTCTTCACCAAAAGCTCAAGCTCATTGTAGGATTCGAACCCACGACCTTCGTTGCGGCATCCAACGTCACTACCACTGAGCTATCATAGGTACCTTATATCAGCCTAAAGATGTCCACTGCTGGACCCTCCCTAAGGATCTCCACGATGGCCGGTCTTACGCTACCTGCTTCCAGCAATTTCCACGAACTAAATAACGAATCTATAATTATTTAATCCTACTATATTAATTGATATTTTAAATGCGAAAGTTTGTAAGTTTGTGGACTAATTTTCACAAACTGCGAATAAATAATATTCGAAGAGATTACTGACACAGTATAAATAGTTCCTCCAAAATACAAAATCTTTGCTCATACAGTGTGTCCGGTCATGAACTAGCGATATTAGGTACTTATATTTTAACACATTTTATTAGGACTTTTCTTAGGACCAACACTGAAAACTCTTCATACATTTTGGACCTAAGAAAAGTCCCATAAAATGTGTTCAAATAATAAGTACCTAAAATATCGCTAGTTCATGACCGGACACTTTGTATAGTCACATTCATAGTAAAACGTTGTAATTAAATTAATTAACATACTTAACATACTTTTATGGGATTATCCGAACATATCCGGCATTTTATTAATCCTTGCCATGCGGTTAAATTACAACTTAGTTTACTATAGTATAGAGCAATGGTTCTCAATCTTTTTTGTACTGCCGACTCCCTTTACATTTTGTATTTTTGCGTATCCCTTTGCGGAGACCCCGCGATTCAGTTTGAGAACCCCTGGTATAGAATATTTTACTGCCAAATTTAACATTCAGAAACTTACTGAAAACCCGTTTCCGTAATTACTATTTTTAAACAAGTAAAAAAAAAATTGCTACAAAATAAGCGCTTTAATACTTATCAAGATCTAATGGATTCAGTTTCCAGGAAACCATTTCCGTAGAAACTCATTTTACCAGTGTCTTATTTATTCGGAATGATTTATTGTAACTGACATCTTTTAAGTAAAAATATTTTGTGTTTTTTTGATTTATTTTAATGTTTTAATATCTTTCCGGTCCGGCGGTTTCAACCTTAATCGACTATTTATTGAATTTTCAAATATCCTTCTTAGCGGATCTTCTTGCGTCCTAATAATTATCAGTCTGTATGCCAAATTTCAGCCCAATTTAAAGCAATTGCTGCCAATTAACAACCCCCAAGTGTTCCATAAAAAGACAAAATAAATTGTTGCGTCTGATTTGTTACGATAATAATATCATTTACTACAAACACCCGGAAAATTCAATAGAGGCCGCAAAATATAGAGTAATGTTAATCTAGAGGCTACACATAAAGTTGTGTATTTTCAATTTGAAATCACAATTTCATATAGGTAGGTATATAGTGTAGAAAATTATTGTATTTTTTGCGACTTATTTAAAATATGGGAACTGTTCCGAATTCTGAAATAGAATATACTATTAAAGTTATTTCAGAAAACTTGAAAAATCATGCATTGCTGATGGTATTATAGCTGTTTATAAAAGGCTGTAACTTTTCTCTATTCTACAAGATTCTAAATAAAATATTATTCCATTTATATTAAATATTGCTTCCGCCATGAAACTACTCTACGTATAATCCGGTAAAGGTACAGTGGAGTCGTCGTGATACGATTGTGCAACGTCGCCGCGTCGCCGGGCAGACTGCTAAGTGCTACAAATCCCCTGTCCATGCCCCCAGCTCAGTCGCTAACCGTAACTTACCACAACGCGTCCTTACAAAAAAATAAAAATAAAGTATGAAGTCATGGCAGTGATTGTCCTAATTCTCGCAATCTTCCTCGCAAATCGAATCAATCCACTTACTTCCAGTGAAATTGCCATAAATGCTTCAACTGGAGTTTTTGCTTTGCAAATCGAACAAATCCAAACGGAAACGTTGCCCGCGGCTTCCATCGGAAACAATCTAAATGAAGGCGGCACACCGAGTTACCTGTTTCAACAAGATTTCCAAGCAATCTCCACAATTCATCCGACAGGTAGCAATAAAGTTACCGATAAAAAACCTGAAAAGGAACGCGAAGAAAATCCAGAATTATTATCGCATTCAGATGAAAATACCTCTAACAATAAAGAAAATAATACCATTGGTCGTTTCAATGCAGGTATTATAAAGCCTTTGCCTTTAGTTTGGGACAATTGTTTGGAATCAACATTGAAAGTGAACAATAGAAATGGTGGAGCTCATGATATGGAAAATATGGAGCAAGACTATAATTTTCAAAGTAAAAAGGAGATTGGTAGTGCATGGAATAAAAGAGAAGCTGCATCCAACAATTCTACAGCAATTAAAGCATGGTTGGAGAAGTACAACAATTTGTTGAACGCAAAAACTGAGGAGCGACGGCAACAAAAACCTGATTTGATGCTGATGAAGAAAATTACGGAAACAACAACTTCGACAACTCCAAGTACTAGCACAACAACTATTGTAACAAATCCAGTTACAGCAATAAAAATTATACCTATAACACGAGAAGTTTTTAAAGAACCAATAGAAATACTAAATACAACACAAAATATAGTTACAGAAACGAATATTAGAGCTAGTTATACTGATGATTGGTTTGAAGCAAAGGACAGAACTAAAATAAGATTTAGTGGTCTTCCACAAAAAGAAACCTATTTGATACCGACACTAAAATTGGAGGAGGGATTTCACCCGTTCGGGTTTATGTCCGAGTTTTTTTACCTCATCTATCCATTCGATTTTCCAGTGGGTGAGTTATTATTTATTTGATTTATTGTAATGATAAGTTTCGTTTTATATATATTCAACCTTATCTTCAAATTAAAAAATATTCCACCAACAATAATAAATACATTAATAACTAGCTGTTCCCCGTGGTTTCACTCGGGATAAAAACTCCGGAGATTAGTGCGTTCAACAAACAAACTCTTCGGCTTTATTACAAGTACATTCTAAATTCGTATAATCTTTATTTTTATAAATGTAATTCAATCATAGATTTAGTTTTTTTTTTTGCCTTCAAAATCAAATAGTATTTGGCGTCGTATTTCATATACATAGACGCGTTTTAAATTAATTAAAAACATACATCTAAATGCAATCTAACCAATCACCAAACCCATAAAAACTAACTCAAATTGAAACTCTTCACAAAAATACAATGAAATACGATGCTTGTTCGCTATACTTTGGTATGAATGGATGGCACGGGTGCTGTGAAAAATTGATAATAAAATAATAGATACGAGACTAACGCTCGGTGACAATGATAAATGTTAGAATACCCAAAGGAGAGCTATACAATTTAATAATGTATTGTACAGTTTCTAGTGAAACAAATTCGATTACAGATAGCATTTTTTATTGAATTTATTTAAATGGCACACAAAACAGAAGACACCAAAACGACTGTAGGTTTTGATTGCGTTGGCTTAGAAGTTTAATTTTTCCACAGCTCCAAGGGACAGTAGACTTGAGTGTTTGATATGAATTTCAGTTTGATACCTCCTCGCGTTCCTGAGAAACGGTCTTGACAGACAAACAGACGGACAACAAAGTGATCCTTGTGATAAGGGTTCCCTTTTTTCCTTTTGAGCTACGGAACCCTAAAAATAAAACATTTGCATCATACAGAACTGCATTCCTAAATATGTCAACATGATAGATGAGACAGTGGCTTATGCGTTGGTGGCGTGGAACAAAGGTCGACTAAGTTTGAATTAATGAGAAGGTATTTGAGGTGAGCCACTATTGGCAAATTTAGAATATACTATGAATACTTGCGTAAGGTTTCTGTAAGTTAGAACAGCTTCGATCTGCATTAATGGTACCTCAATAAATTCCTCGTACATACCTGCTTGACTCAGTGACTTTATTTTAACTATTACCTACCTACTATCTATTATTCGACCCTAATTATTATAGGAGTTACTGCTCCGATTCTAAAAATTCTTTCACTAATAGGATTTATTTTCCCCGAGTGCTATAGGCTCAGTAAATATTGAAATTCAGTCTTTTATCAGTATTATTTATTTATTTCTCACTACTACTACTGTGGCGTAACCATAGAGTGATTGATTCAAGCATGAGAGGTACCTGCATAATAATAATATGTAAAAACTATAGGCTCTCTATAAAAAAATACTTGGTCCAATTTTGCTACCTATATAGTCCCTTTATAACAAAATACTTGGGCCAATTTTGATAATCTGTATATTGGATTACTTTGGTCTCGTGCATTGACGTCACATCTTTATTTTCAGGTCTCATCAAGGATATAGTTTGGGGGAAATTTAATTTCCCGTATTCATTCTTGCAGGTACGTACAATGTTTTATTTTATCTTATGCGCTAATCGCTCTAGACCGTATTACGCATTTATATTTCTTTAAATATGTGTTTGATCGAAATTTTACCACGATACCTGTGTTGATTCGGCCAAAGGTGACCGACACACCATACGGAACTTAGCGGAAGATTTTCAATAGGTGTTTACCCAATATTCTATCATTTTTTCACCATATTTCCCTTCGCCACCTTCAAATGGCGATCACGAACGCAGTATGGGCAGGCTCCCCATAAAGTGGACCGATGAGGATCGCGGGAAACCGCTGGACGCGGGTAGTCCAAGACCCGCCATAGTGGAGATCCTTAGGAGGCCTTTCGGCTTATATTATGATGATGAGGATTTCCCTTCGCAATAAAAACTAGATAGATTATATTCTGGAATAACATAAAAGGATACTTTTTATCCCGAGAAACCTTAAGATAATGAAACATCGGGAATGTGAGGGAAATCGCGTGGTCTTGTCGTATTATATATAAAAGCCATTTTTTAAAAACTTTAATTAAATTTTATTATAAAGGAAATAGTTCATCCTTGGGTACAGATGAGAAAAATTTCTTGAGAACAACTATAACTAACTCGACTAATTTATCTATAATTGGTTTTCCGAACTCATCAGCTATCTCCCTCCAGTTTTCGTTCACGAAAGCCAATACTGTTTGACCTGAAATAACAAGTTCAAATTGATACATTTTAGAATAATGTGTATAATATTTACATCATCGTTGAAAAAAAGTTTAGAAGATTTTTCAAAATATTTTAATTGTATTTCTGCAAGTGGTATGTCAAAAAATTTTGTTACTTTAAACTAAAAACATTGATGTCAATCAAAAATATAAGATTCATAAGAATATTATGATAAGATACAACCCGCTAATAAACGGATATAAGGGTTTCGTTGGCACCGTTTAGGTACGGTACCTAAAAAATGTATATTTTACATTTATACAAAGATTTTAATGCATTTTAAAAGTACTTACTTTTCTTCTTCAAATTGTGCATAAATGTTTACGATCAGTTTTGGCACAAAATGAGATTGATAACCCACGGAGATCTACTGGTATAATATTTAGACATCCATTGAAGAACCTTGTATATGGCAATCTCAAAAAAACAATTTTGGTTGAATACTTACTTAATTCAGGGTTTCCTTTAAATAAATTAGTTAGAGCGAATGATATTCTGTCTCCAAATTTATGCTGTATACTATAGTCTTCAATTTCTGAGTACACATTGCCATCTCGAGTCACATCTTTCAACTTAAATTTTGTCTTTAATATCACATTTGCTGAAATAGAAATAAATATCTTTAATACAAAAAACTTTCATTTGAGTACTAAACTAATCCAGTATTTTTTGCAATAATTGAACATCAACTTAAATTTTGTCTTTAATATCACATTTGCTGAAATAGAAATAAATATCTTTCATACAAAAATCTTTTATTTGAGTACTAAACTAATCCAGTATTTTTTGCAATAATTGAACATATATATTTATTAACTGACTATCAAATTATGCCAGAATACATCGTAGTAGCTAAGTAGTCAAAATTATTTTAGCAATTATGAATAGCCTAAATTTGACACTGTACTGATTAGGAAGATTGCATTTGTTAAGAATTTGCCCTTTTCAAAACAGTTTAGATTTATTACAAAACATTAACATTCTAGTTTCAATGATGAGACTCAAACAGAGCATAATAATGATTTCTATGAAAAATTTCAAATTTAACATCAGTAGAACAAATGTTAGCTCTTCCACAACTAGACAGGGTTGAAGTAACATAAAAACTATGTTACTCTAACTCAACTAACTAGTTAAAGCGAAACGGTGAAGTAAGTTGAAAGTAGATTCAATATTAACCACTTTATCTTATCTTCTTATTCGCATACAGCTAATTAATATATATTATTTTTATTTTATAAAAAATAGAGTTATTAATAATATTATTGTTATTATTACTCATATAATATTAATAATTTTGTATGTCTTTTTAACTACTTTTATTTTTATTTTGGAGCCATCATGAATGCATTTGATATATGAGTGTTTTTAAACTAAGTAGAATTTACGCCTTATCGATAAAAATTTAATTCTATTTTCAAAAGACTGCCAGTTTGGAAGCAATAAAACTGGCAACTACTACTTAAATCTAAAGTAATTTTAGCTATTTTTTTCCATATATTAAACTGGTATAGGAACTGGACAATTCTCTCATATTACGCAGCCAATTGATCCCCAACTACATAGAGCTTATACCATGGTCATATATTAAGATACAATAAACAAAAATGACCTCAAATTTATAGTTATGCATAGATTTGCTTTAAAATCAATGTCAGATGAGTCTTAAAAACCTTTATCAACGCAAGGTTACATAAGGAGCAAGGTTTTACATAAGCTTACAACTGGTTTGACCTGAACTTGAAAATTATGGATGACAATTAATAGAAATGTTTGCACGGTTTTCACATGATTTAAGTATGATTTCATTTTGTGTTTTTTTTAGGATAAATCACAAGTTAAATATGTACAAAATTAGATTAGTTTACAGGTTTTTATTTATCTACGAGAAGTTAGATGTCAAAATGTTATAAAATACGTTAGTGATAAACGATTTTTTTTCAAGAAATACTAGGCAACAACTTTTTTGTAATAATTTTTTTATCGCCTTTTTGTATAAATTTGTTTCGGGACACAAACAGAAAAACTATCAAATTTAGCATAATAATAATATTTTGTCCTAATTTCATAATAAAAAGTGTAAAAAAATACTAATTGAGCTACCCGTCAGTCAAAGAGATTTTTTAATGAATATAAAATAATGCCACTTACTTGTTTTTATTTTAGCGTCACCGTCCCCATTTATCGTAATGATTAGTATTCTACCAGTTGCTTTATACTTTCCTCTGATAGTTATATTGCAATGCAAATTTAGTTCTCCTGCATTGCCCATCAATCTGTAAAAGCAATAAACCAATGTTTAAAATAAACATTATCTTTATTGTAAACTATAGCTTTAACCGATGGTTTTATAATCTATCTATATAATTATGTCTATACTAAAAGGAGACATATTTTTGTTTGTTTGCGCTAATATCTGGATCTAAAGTCGGATTTGAAAAATTATTTAATTAATAGGAAGCAAGATTATCCCCGAAGGTTAATGCAAAAAATATTTTAAAATGTTAATCAACAATAGGTAATGTCGCTTTGGAATGGCAATTCCAGGGGCGGGCAGCAGCCCCCCCCCCCCCCTTACTCGGCTTTTATGAATCAGAGCAGAGTAACAAACATACACACACAAAATTTCACATTTATTAATATTGTAGGGTAAAGTATTTGAAGTAATATTGGAAATTGGAACTAACTTTAACTGTCTGTTTGTTATCTTTTCACACCAAAACCGCTGAACCAATCGCGATGAAATTTGTCATGCAGATAGCCAATAATATGGAAAAGGATCTTACTTGACAGAGTCGACGATGCATTTTCTTAGTCCCGTAACTTTTCCGTTAAAGATCTCCACTTTGAGTCCCCCAGGTAGATCGAGACCAACGTAATCCTTCTCAAGAGGATCAGTTGAATATATACCCAATTCGGGTATACCTTTTGTGAAAAGAGGTAAAACTTCTTGCGTTGTCTTCGTTAAGCATTCCGTCGTTAATTCTGAACATGGTTTGATGTACGATGCTGAAATATTATGAAAATACAATGTTATTTTTAGTTTTTAGTGAGTTCCATACCCAAAGGGTAAAATGGGACCCTATTACTAAGACTCCGCTGTCTGTCTGAAATATTCACAGAATATTGAGTTATATTACTCACTTTAAAAATAAATAATTAAATTTAAATAAAATAAATAAAGAAATAATAAATACGTTTATTTTTCCTTTCACAAGTTAAAACTTAAAGGCTCTATAACTATATCTGGGTAAGTACTATTTTCATTTGTGAAGGACTGGTGCCTGAAATAGGTCGCGAAAACCTGTGCCACAGGTCACCAAATGGGGGGCTCCCATACAGCAAACGTGATTTTTTTCCAAATTTTTTTATAGATAATGGTACGGAACCCTTCGTGCGTGAGTCCGACTTGCACTTGGTCGGTTTTTATTAAAAAAAACTGATACACACTAAAAAAAACTAAAGTGAAAATGATTTAATAAATTGAATTAAAAAATTTCGATCTTTCTGTAGGTAGGTATCTATCCTCAGTATCAATCCTAACATAGATTTCTTTAAATGCATTCAGCTTTAACGGCGTCATTGACTAACATAAACTCAAACTTCTGTATTAGTAATTTATATATTTTAATTTAATTACCAACTAACCAATAACAACAATTTAAAAGTTATATGATAATTAAAGGCTCTTGTGAAATATCTTATGCTTTTGGAGTATCATTCAGATAACTACCTACTTAATATGTATAAAAATAGCCATTTTAGAATAACACCTTAAAAGCCTGTATAGGTTTGTAAGGTGTTACATTCCTCAAACTTATACCTATTAATTACAAAATAATAAATTCATTAGTTTGTCTATTGCGCGCAAAATATGTAACCAATGGTATGTTAGCGTTAGTTAAATAATACACATAAACCTTCCTCGATCATTAATCACTCTGTTATTTCGTGAAAACCGCATGAAAATCCGTTCAGTAGTTTTTGAGTTTATCGCGAACAGACAGACGCGGCGAGAGTCTTTGTTTTATAATATCAGTGATAAACAAACGGTTTTTGCAAAATACAATTCATAAAACAATATATTAGAAATACTCACGTGCAACTTTAGCAAAACTTTCTTTACAAAATAATGCAACAAATAAACTAAATATTATTTTGTACATTTTAATAATTTAATCTTAATCAATTGGTGACGTCCACTTCTAACCAATACCCATACGACACTGATTGACGCACGAGTGGTTGTATCAAAAAACAACTTTTGTATTATTTATCATATTATAATATTTGCATACAGATGATGTATGAAATAGTCGTATAGGCCAGATAAAACACGTTTTTACTACTGACAAAATTTTAGTTATATAATAAAAAATAATGTAAATTATGTCTAAAATTGACGGCCAGAATAAGACCTTGATATTTTTATTTGTGCCTATTATTAATAGAGAGTATTACGAGCCTACTATTATTTATCTAAATATATCTATACCAATAATAAAGCTGAAGAGTTTGTTTGTTTAAACGCGCTAATCTCCGGAGTTACTGGTCCGAAAAAAAACGCCTTGCTGAGTTTCTTGCCGGAGTCTTCTCAGTTCAAGTGTATTCCGAACCGGTAGTAGAGTCTATTGTAAAACTGTAACTGTTGACGTTCATAAGTGCCTTATTAGGGCCTAAACTGAATAAATGAGTTTTTGGTTCAAGAAATTATTTCACTCATAGGGAAAACGTTATTTATATTCTAATGAATTACTTAAAAATTGCCATTAAATTTGGCTGCCAATCTTCTTGGTATAGTTGACTTTTAGTCTTATTTATAAAAAAATAGTTTTATTTTAGACTAGCTATCCCCTTCTAGCTCCTAGCTATACTTCTTATCCCCGCGGTTTCACCCGGGGATAAGAAGTAGCGGGTGTCAGCTAGCTCCATATCAAATTTCAGTAGGTATCAAACATATTCACAAACTTTGGCATTTCCTATTAATAGTAGTTGTTTTCATTTTATTTCTTGTAAATATTATTATAGTTCCTAGTTTTGATATAGGTAGCATTTAATTAGCTATATGTGCCACAAATAAATGCTATATTAGTAGAATACAAAAGTAATAAATTATTGTACTTAATTATATTAAAAATAATAATAGGGTAGTTGACACTGTCAAAAATAAATGACCAAACACTAACCAATGCATAAAACATCTAAAAACACGTGGAAATATCAAATATGTTGTACATTTAATGCTTTTTATGATTTTTAATTACCAGTGGAACCACTAAGAGTAGATGATTTGATGCTGTGAAACTATGACGTCATAATGTAATATTTCATACAAAATTCCTTATGAACTATCGTTTTGACATTTATTAAAAAGTAGCTGATTTGATGTGTCAGTCAAGTACCGTATTATAATCCATCCATATCCTTTTTAAAATGAATTTTCCTATTATTTACATAAAAAATATTAACAGAATTGCGTTTGTATTTAGCATTATTATGAGAAAACATGACGAACGCAAAGTTCAAACTGACAATGACAATAATTATATGATTAAATTGTCGTGATTTTATCAATATTTTTTTTAATAACAAGGTACAAAATCCAATGACAAACTAACGAACAAATGTTTGACATAAAAAAACAAAGTAATAATTGGCTATGTGCATAAACCCATCCATACCATCTGGTTCCGTATACATGTAATTAGCCCAAATTTTTATATCTCGTTAACTTTAGACATGACTAGGTAAATATTTATGCAAAATAGTATGGGTCTTGTAAAAATCTTTTCACATCACACATTTCATGAAGGTGGTAGCCAGCCAGACCGTAGGTACTTCAAAGTACCCTACCACAGTTTTCACAGGTTTCCTCACGATGTGTTCCTCCAACGAAAGCTCAAGCTCATTGTAGGATTCGAACCCACAATAATATAATTATATAATTTTACACACTAGAAAATCTGAAAGCTTGAAAGTCAATAAATTTCAATTTTCGGACATTCCAACCAGAGCAAAGTTTACCCTGTCGGCCAATGTATGTGTAAGGGACATTGACATTTTAAAAGGATCACTTCCTGCTCCACGATAATGGATCGAGAGATAGGTCTTCGACTCTTCGAAATCGCTAAGAGGGTCACCTAAGGCTTGATGCACATGACGGCACCGTATGAAGGATTTTCATTATTGAAATATAATAAGTAAGGTTGTTGTGTAATTTTTACTATCTACTTATATCTAAAAAAAAATTTTTTGACAATGGTAATACTTACAGTTTTTGAAAATGGAAATTTAAACAATAAATCGAAATGTAAAAAAAACAATAAACACGGAGACACAAATATATGTTTTAATGTGATATTTGTGCACAGTGATAGGGTACTTTGTAGTACTCGCCTGATTGGCTGCCAAAATCTGAAATCTATCGCGAATCACCTTTCGGTGTGCTCCAATATCGTTATAATAGGCTTTTTATGCGTGCCACCATCGGTCACATCACTAGCAAAGATTGTGATCAAACACAGGTCTGATTATAAAAATATGAAATTGCTAACATATTTGAAAATTGACGAATATTGTTGTGTTGTTTGGCTAATAAATTCCATTTTTGCTGCAGCGCTATGTGTGGCAAGCCTAATCTAGACCGTTGTTTGTCTTGTGTCAATAGATTCATACGGTAGTGGTTGTTTTGTGTGAGAAACTAATTTTCATACTAAGGTTTCACTCTCGAATAAATCGTTTATAATGACGTCATAGTCTGATTGATGACCATAAATAAAGGCACACAATTCACAAAACTCTCAATTGTCTCTCAAATACCTGCTAGAACTAATCAATAGGTTTAAATTACAAAAACCGGACATAGACATTTATTTTTCTAAAAACATGGAGTTTACTTGATAATATTATAAGAAATTATCATAAATACGATAGAGTAAATACAAATAGTCATAGGAGTAATGAAGTATGGCGAGATACGTCTAGGTACATTGATTTATACAAAACAAATTGCAAATAGTTATAAAGGTGACTTTGCTAAGGTTAACATTGCATTACGTGAAACATTGTGAGCGACAGACTCTAATAGAATAATAAGATAGATTCTAATAAGAATATTGTAATAGATTCTAATAGGTATTGTTAGGATAAGTTATGATAAGCTATAATAAGTTACAGTAAGTTAGCATAATGAATAAACAATTTAGTATGGTAATAGTTTCATTTCCCTCATATGTGCCAATGGAAAGCAACGCATTACTTTAAGTATCATAGGTGCAATAAACAATTATCTGATACGTTGTTTTATTCAGACGCTTCCATTGGACACACAAGGAAGATTTGTTAATAGTAATATTATTGTAGCCAACCAGTCACTTATAAGGACGTGATTGGGTCATGTAAACAGCCTCTCTCATTGGGCGGTCAATTTTGCTGCGTAGAAAGGTCGAACCAATGGGAGGGGCTACATTAGATCGCACGATCTTATCAAGTTTAGTGTTTAGACAACTTATCAAGGAATAAAGCTAGAATCTAGATGTCTAATTATGTACACCAACTGTGCAAAATATAGGGTAATTGACTAGAACATAAGACATCTTTGTAATTATTAGCATTAAATTGTTATAACACCTTTTTGTAAGAAAAACTAATAAAGTCGAAAGGTGAAAGTGGGCTAGATATGACCTTGAATAATTATATAAAAATAATGTAAAATTGAGGCTCGCTACTAGTTTTGTCCAGTCGTCTCCAGTAGCAACCAGTCACACGTACGAAAATTTGTAATCGCGTTTGTGTTAGAATCGTCGTTCTTGCCCGCCGTAGCCTAATTACTGCAAGTACCTACCGCTGTTTCTTTGACACCCCGAGCTCTATCCTGTTGGCCGTTGGCTGAAAGGACTGTGGTCGATCCGAACCTATTGGTGAGGAGTACGCATTTTAAAGCGAGGCTCCGTGGATAGGTGTGCAGCACCCTCACGGCACATGACCGAATTGAAGTCTTATATGCTGTGTGCTGCACATTTTATGGTCCTTCGAGCCGGATCTGCCACAGTCTTGACCAGCGACCACCAGGAGTTGGAGTAGGGGTTCACGGACGGCGGTTTGGTGATTGTAGTGAATTAGAAAAAATCCGCGAAATGGTGCTAACGCGTTCGAAATCTGGTGAGACGGGTGTGGAGTCGCGCTCCAGGACCACGCTGACGTCGGGTAGTGAAGAGACGTCCTCTGGACAGTCGGCATCCGGGTCCCAGGGCACATCGGGAGTTTCATCTGTCCCTATAGGGACTAACGAGCCCGTCACCCTCGGTAGTCATATGGACCCGGAACCGCCGCAGTCTCGACACGCTAAGGACAAGGTAGCCCCCGGGCCGCCCTCTGTCCCCCGAGATCCAGCTGGCAACCTGGGAGTGGCCACGGTACCACCCGAATCACTAGCGCCGCCGCCGGGAAATGCGTTACGTAGAACGCCCGTGCCGTCCGCCGCAGGCAAATCGCGTAAATCAAATAAACGTGACAAAGATCTAGCCCGAGCTCGTTTTGAGTTAGCCGCTGCTAAGCTAGCTATGCTCGAGGCCGCGAGTGACACGGAAGACGACAGTGTAAGTGATATAGTGTCAGTGCGTAGTAGAGTGGATGAGTGGGTGAGGGCATCCGACACGACATTGGTGGAGAGCGCTATGCCTCCGTATGAACCACCACCAGTACTACGCAGCATTCTGGCACAAGTGCCACACATCGAGGAAGCGACTCAGAAAGAGTTCGCCGCCGCGATCACAGGCCAAGCCGAGGAGGATCGACCAGTCAAAGTCACCTCCAACGCGCCAACGGCAGTAACCTTCACAGCTCCACCCATGTCCACAAGTCGTATGCCCTCGAAGAGCACGGCCGACATCACAGGAGCCCCCAAGGATCTGTCGGAGAAACCCCAGGAGAATGATAAGTACACTAAGTTTTCTCCCAGTAGGGACCCCCCAGTTAGGGAAATAGAGCCCCCATTTGATAATAGAAAAGTGGAACCCCAGGCGCGATCAGACATCGCCGAGCTCGCCGCTGCCATAGCGCAGATGGCGCGAGCCGGCAGTCCGTCGGGGAAACCACCCAAATACTTATCCGAATTACCTACCTTCGATGGTAGGTCATCTGAATGGTTGCAGTTCAAATCAATGTACATAGAAACGGCATCACACTTTACGACCTCCGAGAATAATGCCAGGCTGAGACGAGCCTTGAAAGGTCCAGCCAAGGAGGCCGTAGAATGCCTGTTTCTAGGTCCTTCAGACCCAGACAAAATAATGTCCCGTCTAGAAAATCGTTTTGGTAGACCTGAGGCATTGATAGTGGCTGAGATAGAAAAGTTAAAGCATATCGCGAAATTATCAGATAATCCACGCGATATCTGTACGTTCGCATCGAAAATAGCGAATGTAGTAGCCACTATAAATGCCCTAGGTCGCCCGCATTACTTATATAGTCCAGAGATTTGTGTAATAATAGAGGATAAATTGACACCTATCGTGCGTAGTAGATGGTACGATTACGAACTTACTACCTCGGAGTCAGAACCGGGTTTAATTAAATTAAGTCGCTTCCTTGATACCGAGGCAGATAGGAACGCTAGACACGCGAAACCTGAGAATGTTGTTTTATCGGAGCGCGCCGCGCCGCCCGTAGCCACTAAGCGTCCGCACCCTCGTAGTTACGCTACGGCGGGAGCGAGTGAGCACGCACGCTCGGGGAAGAGCGAGAAAGCGCGCGCTTCAACAGAGCAAGTTGAATCGCTATGTCCGGTGTGTCAGGGAAAGAATCACAAGATAACAGAATGTATAAAGTTCGTATCATCTACTATCAGCGATAGGTGGGAAATAGCTAAGAATAATAGATTATGTTTCCGTTGTCTGAAAAAACGTAGCTGGAAACATAAGTGCAGGGATATCGTGTGTGGCGTCGGTGAATGTGAAATGTACCATCACCGTCTATTACACTATGAACGTGTAGCAAATAATAATAGCCAAGCTACAGTAACAAACACCTGGGCGCCGCCACGACAATCCTGTGCATATTTGAAAATAGTACCCATATGTGTGTCCGGTCCCAAGGGAAGCTACGATACATACGCGCTTCTAGATGATGGTTCGACGGTCACCTTGTTAACCTCCGAAACGGCGCGAAAAATAGGCGCGGAGGGACCGGTGCAACCCTTTTATATCGAAGCGGTAGCCGGGGCGCGAGTGGACGTCGATACGTCCCAGCGTATAAAATTCCAAATTAGGGGTAGACACGCGGTGAACAATTATGATATCGTAGCTAGAACTATAGATACCTTAGATATTTCACCTCAAACTATAAATAGGGACATAATAAGGGACTGTAGTCATTTGGTAGAGATAAGCGACACGTTAATGTATGAACGCGGAGAACCTACCTTGTTATTAGGACAGGATAATTGGGAGATGTTGATAGCCTCCGAAGTCCGTAGGGGTAGTAAAAATGAGCCCGTCGCGTCACACACCCCTTTGGGCTGGGTGTTGCATGGCGTTCGCTCCACCCCGTACCCGTGTAGCGCCACCATTGATAGGGTGAGCCATGCAGTGCTACGCTGCCGGGACGGAGAAAGCGAGCGCCTAGATGAATTGTTAGAGCAACACTTCAGTCTAGAGAATTTAGGAGTAGAACCTAAACGACCGCGCGCCGACCCCGAAATTAGGGCTTTAGAGATTTTAGAGAGGACCACCCGAGAGCTTCCCGAAGGCGGCTATGAAGTAGGTTTGCTATGGGCTCGGGATAATATCGATATACCCAATAATTACGATGCTACGTTAAAACGCTTACAAGGGGTAGAAAAGAAATTGAATAAAAATAGTGAGTTACGCGTGTCATACAAAACACAAATAGATAGAATGTTAGAAGCTGGGTACGCTGAAGTGGCATCTAACCCCCCCACCGAGGGGAGGACTTGGTACCTACCCCATTTCGGGGTGACACACCCAGCCAAGCCGGGCAAATTACGTATCGTACACGATGCCGCGGCACAGACGAAGGGCGTATGTTTGAATGATTTGTTGTTGACCGGGCCCGACTTATTGAAATCACTCCCTGGAGTTTTGATGTCCTTCAGACAGAGACGGGTCGCGGTGACGGCAGACATCAAAGATATGTTCTTGAGAGTCAAAGTGCGTCCGGAGGATCGCGACGCGTTAAGATTTCTATGGCGGGAGCACGAAAGAGACGTACCGACGGAACTGAGAATGTCGTCCGTATTATTTGGAGCTACGTCGAGTCCCTGCACCGCCATATATGTTAAGAATCTCAACGCAGAACGACATAAGGACGAATATCCGGACGCACATAGGTCTATAGTACACAACCACTATATGGACGACTATCTTCAGAGTTTCGATTCAATTGAAGAGGCCAATCAAACCGCGAAACAGGTAGTGACGGTTCACGAACGCGCGAATTTCGAACTACAAAAATGGACCACGAACGAGCCGTCCGTCTTAGAGGGTATAGTAGAGGGCGTGATACCAACCGCGAACGTCCCGCTCAGTGATAGCAAAACAGAGAAAATCTTAGGTCTCATGTGGAACCCTACTAGGGACACTTTAGGTTATAATTTAAATTTCAACAAAGTAGACCGCCCGCTACTCACTGGGGAACGCATTCCCACCAAACGCGAATTATTACGTGCCGCCATGTCCCTATACGATCCGCTCGGTCTCGTATCGCCGGTTACAGTACAAGCCAAACACATATTACAGATCGCGTGGCGTCGCGGGGTCGGATGGGATGAAACTCTGCCCATAGATCTAGAGAAAGAATGGTGGGAATGGCTATCGTCCTTAAGATACCTAGGTAGTCTAGAAATACCACGTTGCTATCCGGGGTATGCCGACGCCGCGAACGTAGAATTGCATGTTTTCGTTGATGCCAGCGAAATGGCGTGCGCGGCGGCGGTATACTTTCGATCCGCGGATAATAGTGAATACAATATCGCCTTAGCCGCAGCTAAGAGCAAAGTCACGCCCGTGAAAACTATTTCTATTCCGCGGTTAGAGTTGCAAGCCGCCGTGTTAGGTACTAGATTAGCTCGCACGGTGGCTGAATCTCACGATAGAGAGATATCGCGATGTATATATTGGACTGACTCACAGACAGTATTAACATGGATTCGGGCAGGTTCACGGACCTTTAAACCATTTGTGGCACATCGGGTGGCGGAAATCGAAGAGAATACCGATATAAATAATTGGCGTTGGGTTCCTTCCAAATTGAATGTAGCCGATGACGCCACCCGACGGACGCCGCCGGAATTCAATGACAAACACAGATGGTTCAACGGTCCAACGTTCCTGCGCGAACCCGAGAGCGAATGGCCTAGTGAGGTAGTGGTGAGTTCGCCGACTAGCACCGGTGAGGAACGCACGACTACGACAATAGATGGCGTGCGATCGCAGCTAAGGCTAGCATTGCCAAATATCGAGCGTTTCTCATCGTGGTTACGGTTGATCCGCGCCACCGCCCGCGTCCTACATTTCATACAGCTATGTAGGCGAAAAGTTGTAGCTGCTGCCCGCAAGAGGGCGCAAAAAAATAATGAGTCAGACCCACAGTGGCGTACAAATAAAGTGCCCACTAAAGAATTTGATTATTTAAAGTGGCGTCCCGCAGCATTTGATAATGATAATTATGTAACATTACCTGTGTCATGTATGATTTATGCTGTAGAATTATGGGTTAAGCTAGCACAGTACGAGAGCTTCTCCACGGAACAAAAGAACATAGAAGCAGGAAAGGCGCCGGGAGCCCAGAGCCGTCTACATCAACTCACCGTACAGCTGGACGAGCGCGGCGTCCTCCGCCTCAAATCGCGGGTGCTCGCGGCGGCCGATATTACGGCTGCCCAGCGCGCGCCCGCCGTCCTAGATGGGGACCACATTTACACACGGTTATACATAGACCGTGTGCACCGCCTGCTACACCACGGCGGTGTAGAGACCGTCGTCAACGAGGTGCGGCAGCGCTACTGGGTCGTGCGCCTGCGACCCACCGTGCGCACCGTACTCAAACGGTGCCAGCCCTGCCGCCTGCGGCGCGCCGCGCCGACCGAGCCGCCTACCGGCGACCATCCCGCCGGGCGTCTCGCACACCATCAACGCCCCTTCTCATATGTGGGCCTTGACTATTTCGGCCCGCTCACAGTGACTGTGGGCCGTCAGCGTCACAAGCGCTATGTGGCGCTATTTACCTGCCTCACCACGAGGGCAGTGCATCTGGAGGTAGCTGCCTCGCTGACCACCGACTCGGCGGTGCTCGCCCTGCGCCGTATGATGGCGCGTCGGGGCGCGCCCTCCGAAATATGGAGCGACAACGGCACCAACCTACGAGGTGCCGACGCCGAGTTACGCCGGGCGGCCCTGGATGCCGCCGCCACCGAAGCCGCTGTGCACGCCATACCATGGCGATTCATTCCCCCCAGTGCGCCATTTATGGGCGGCGCCTGGGAACGCTTGGTGCGCTCTGTAAAGACAGCGCTCGCTACAACACTACGTGAACGGCATCCATCTGACGAAGTTTTATATACTTTATTGTGTGAAGTGGAACACACGGTGAATTCGCGTCCCCTCTCACATGTTTCGGTGTCCCCTGACGACCCCGAAGCCCTCACGCCCAACCACTTTATCTTGGGCGGGGCGTCTAGAGTGCCCCTGCCAGGCGCCTTCACCGAAGGAGACATCTGCGGTCGCTCTCAATGGCGAGCGGCGCAGGCGTTAGCCAACGCCTTTTGGTCGCGTTGGATACGCGAAGTGCTGCCCCTGCTGCAACACCGGCGGGAGCCGCGAGGTCGTGGCGAGGAACTACGAGTCGGCGACATCGTCATCATCGCCGACAACAACCTACCCCGCAACGTTTGGCCGCGCGGGCGGGTAATCAAAGTGTTTCCCGGTCAGGACGGGATAGTGCGGTGTGCGGACATAGACACACGTACGGGTGTGTTAAGACGGCCCACGAAGAAGATAGTGGTCCTCCCCACAGACTCGATCCCGCTCACAACGTAGTTGAGTACAGCGAGCTGTACGGCGGGAGAAATGTGAGCGACAGACTCTAATAGAATAATAAGATAGATTCTAATAAGAATATTGTAATAGATTCTAATAGGTATTGTTAGGATAAGTTATGATAAGCTATAATAAGTTACAGTAAGTTAGCATAATGAATAAACAATTTAGTATGGTAATAGTTTCATTTCCCTCATATGTGCCAATGGAAAGCAACGCATTACTTTAAGTATCATAGGTGCAATAAACAATTATCTGATACGTTGTTTTATTCAGACGCTTCCATTGGACACACAAGGAAGATTTGTTAATAGTAATATTATTGTAGCCAACCAGTCACTTATAAGGACGTGATTGGGTCATGTAAACAGCCTCTCTCATTGGGCGGTCAATTTTGCTGCGTAGAAAGGTCGAACCAATGGGAGGGGCTACATTAGATCGCACGATCTTATCAAGTTTAGTGTTTAGACAACTTATCAAGGAATAAAGCTAGAATCTAGATGTCTAATTATGTACACCAACTGTGCAAAATATAGGGTAATTGACTAGAACATAAGACATCTTTGTAATTATTAGCATTAAATTGTTATAACACCTTTTTGTAAGAAAAACTAATAAAGTCGAAAGGTGAAAGTGGGCTAGATATGACCTTGAATAATTATATAAAAATAATGTAAAATTGAGGCTCGCTACTAGTTTTGTCCAGTCGTCTCCAGTAGCAACCAGTCACACGTACGAAAATTTGTAATCGCGTTTGTGTTAGAATCGTCGTTCTTGCCCGCCGTAGCCTAATTACTGCAAGTACCTACCGCTGTTTCTTTGACACCCCGAGCTCTATCCTGTTGGCCGTTGGCTGAAAGGACTGTGGTCGATCCGAACCTATTGGTGAGGAGTACGCATTTTAAAGCGAGGCTCCGTGGATAGGTGTGCAGCACCCTCACGGCACATGACCGAATTGAAGTCTTATATGCTGTGTGCTGCACAAACATGTTAAACCCAACAAAAAATAAGGCGAAAATATGCTATAGACCATAAAAATTTGATTGTCAAGGATCAATTTGTATTGTAATTCTAACGTCACTAACTATCCTATTTATTACTTTATTAGATTTTCACCCCGCGGTTTTACCTGCGATTCCCTATTTTACCTCCTTAGGGATTGAATTTTCAAAAATCCTTTCTTAGCGTATGCCTACGTCATAATTAGCTATCAGTGTCCCAAATTTCAGCCCGATCCGTCCAGTGGTTTGAGCTGAAGAGTGGTCAGTCAACCACGCTTTCCTTTTTATATATTTATAGAAGAAGACTAGCGACCCGCCTCGGCTTCTCCCTGCTTTTCTCAGCTTTTCTGTACTATGATATTCAAAAAATTTAAATCAAAATCAAAACTCATTTATTCAGTTTAGGCCCTAATAAGGCACTTATGAATGTCAAAAGTTACAGTTTTACAATAGACTCTACTACCGGTTCGGAATACACTTGAACTAAGAAGACTCCGGCAAGAAAATCAGCAAGGCTTCTTTTTTTGGTGGATCTTTTTTTTTTTAATTTATGTAATTACAGTTTTAAATATACATAAACTTCATACAATTATCACTTGGCCAGGGGGCTGCAAGTGCAGAGAGAAGCTACTATTATAAGACATCTTAGTTACTTCATGTATTATACATATAAACCTTCCTCTTGAATCACTCTATCTAAAAAAAATCCGCATCAAAATCCGTAGGGACAGACAGACGGGAAGCGATTTTGTTTTATACTATGTAGTGAAGTGATGATTACACATTTATTAAAATTATATGAAAGAAGTAAGAGCCAAATGTTTAGCTGCCTTTCATTATTCGACATCAGAATTTACATTTGTACTTTTTTTGGTTTTGCCATTTCTTAGGGGTCATATTATGTGCACCAAGACATTTTTGACAATGCACAAATATAGTATTCAAATGTCAAAGAGATGTATTTACTGCATGTAGTTTTTTTGTTATCTGTCACTATGTACCCGAGAATTTAATGCTAAAATTAAGTTAGGACCTTTTTGCTTCATCGAGTTATATTGAAAGTAGCTAATAGGATCTGAGATCATGAGATACATTTTCTAAGGGGTTTTCAATAGTAACAAAAGACTATTATGTATATTGTGACATAGTGTGTTTTTTAGTTTAGCTTTGTTTTTTTTTAACTTCCGACGCAAAAACCACAGTAGAAAAAATCTTTATACTGTGCAAAAACGACGGGGTGTTACATAAGTTTCACGTGTTTATCTGTCTGTCGGGGTGTGTGTATGTGTGTGTCTGTTTGTGGCCTCATAGCTCCTGAAAGGATGGACCGATTTTGATTTTTTTTTGTTTGAAAGGTGACTTATTCGAGAGAGTTCTATGTTTCAAGAAAATCCGCTTAGCCGTTTGAAAATTATCACCAATTTTCTAATGAGAGATTTCGAATGACTAGTCATGTTTGTTAGTCTAACTAGATTTCGTCATCGTCCTTTATGCCACATGCAAGATATTTAAGATAATTATCAACATGCTCATATATTAGTAAGTAGATAACGAGACAAAGCATTAGGAACTTTTTGCTTCATCTAAATAAACACTACAATTAGTCGGAGCCATTACGTAATGATTACTATTCTGTGAGATTTACAGAGATCCACTCATTTGGGGGGAAAAGCACATTTTTCTTCGGGCCAAGACATATTTAGTTATTCCGTAATTACAGAAAAAAAAAACATGAATTACATCATTGTCTGTTTTTGATTTGCTGCCATTTATTTTCCCTTTTCTTCTAAATATATAAAAGGAAAGCGCGACTGATTGACTCTAGTCTCTGGACGGATCGGGATGACATTTGGTATACAGATAGCCATTATGGTAATACTGCAGTGATCGAAATTATGGTTGTTTATAAGATTGATATTGCCTTAAATTTCTTAGATTTGTTCTATTTTTAACCGACTTCAAAAAAAGAAGAAGGTTCTATATTCGACTCTATGTATTTTTGTCGCTGACTTCAAAACAGTGTCAGATTAGATAGAGTTCCTACATAGTTATTTTTTACTTTTTAGTGGTCTCGAAGGCGCGTTCTCTTTTTTGTAAAAAGTAATTTATTGGTACCAGCAAATGTGCTACTAACGTAATCTACTAAATATTAAATCATTTCATCATAAAAATAGCGCTTTAGATACATACCATATTCTGCACCCATCTAAGCGACAAATTTTCAATCTGTCTAAGCCTTTTGCGGTCCAGACCATTGGGTCCGTCTAAAATCAAGAAAGAAACCACATCTGTAACCCGGCTCTCAGGGAACTTTTTCCACCATCACAATAGCTTGGCCTTCCAAAAAGGAAACTAAGGCTCTATAGAGCGTACTTAGACTTTGCTCAGACTTTACCTTACTAAGTCGGTATTTAAAATGCAATTTTCGAATGTCTCTGAGGGTGTGCTAAGCAAGTGCACCTAATCGAGGGCTTACCAAAAAATTGGCTACAAATTAAAATACACTAATATTTACTTTATCACGTAGGTTTATACCCCAAGTAAAGTCTGAGCAAAGTCTAAGTACGCTCTATAGATCTCAGCCTTAGTTTCCTTTTTGGAAGACCAAGCTATTGTGATGGTGGAAAAAGTTCCCTGAGAGCTGGATTACAGATGTGGTTTCTTTGTTGATTTTACGGATAGATCTCAGCCTAAGCCTGCTGAGAACTTTGCAGATCGGCGGAAGCATTAGCCTTGAAATATTTCTTGAATATAATTGATAGCATTTCGTATATTCCATTAAATTATATGAGCCTACTTCGCAAAACAGGTAGTATGGAAGTTTCCAATGTTTTTGTAACCTTTTAATAGATAACATAATTACTAACAAGGCTACGGAAGCAGTTCATGCAATCAGCTTTATTTTTTTAAGACTGCAAAGGTTACCGTTAGTCTTAGCTAAAAATTGAATGTGTGATTCGAGTGACTTAAAATTACTTTTAAGTTTGTAACTGAGTGTTCACGTTTCTTTGTTTGGTGTGTTTATTCTGCTCCTAGAGTTTTAAGGCCCTAGTATTTATTTGTGTATCGGATTTTATTGAGTTTTTTGTTTGAAATGTCCATGGACGTATAAAAAAAGACGGACGCCATTTTACGAACCAGCAAACTGAAGCACCATTGTAAGCCGGCCGTCTTGTACATACAATGCGACACGCACACACTCTCACCATAGTAAGCCAGTCGGTCGCCATTACGTCGCGAGCAACTCTGGGATTCACACATGGATGCGTCGCCGCCATTGCTATGCTTCACTTTATGTTTAGGCCATACTCTGTCCGTCTTTTTTTATACGTCCATGGAAATGTCTTAATCGAAAGTGTTTTTAGCTATGTTTCAAGAAAAATGAGCCGTTGAAGGTCATCACTTCTTTTCTAGTGTTTTGGGGGTTTCTTTAAATTTTTGATTTTAGTTATTATTCGTCACCATTATAGTTTCGCCCGTGTATCCGTTTGTCCGTATTTCTATCGCCGTTATTTTATAATAATATCAAGCTTATTTAAGTGAGAGAGAAAGTCCTTTCAAAATTAGTTCAGCCATTTTGATCATAAACCCAAACAAAACAAACAAAAAAATAAAAAACGTGTATTTTCTTTAAAATTACAGACAGTATACCTAATCTCAATTTTATTAATTCCTATACATAAACAAAACTTGCTTATTTCAAGGCTAATAAAAACGTATTTCCTGTAATTAATTATCGTGTATTATCTCCATTATTATTCTTCTATTTCTGAATATAGAATAACTACTTTAACAAACAACCTGTTTAACTTGTTAAAAAATATATGTGAAACTACTTTTCTAATTTAAGATTTTTATTATACCTTGGCTTGTAAAAACCCTTAAGGGGATCACTAACGCCAATGACCTTGACGATTTGTCTATACAAATAAGTACTCAAAGCTTAGGCGTCCGCGGGTGGCATCTAGGGGAGCCTTGGGTTTATGCTTGATTTTTTAATTATTACTTTAAAATGATTGATATAAAAATAATTGTAAAAAAAATAATTTTCGTTTTGTGAAAAAAATCCCATTTACGTACCTACCAATTGCATTTGATAGGACCTTTTTTTTCAAATTCAAGGAAGTTTTATCACAATACAAATAAGACATGATGAACTAAACTATGACATATATTTTTCATAGGACTAAAAATATTGTCTAAATACAACGTATTTTCGCGATTAGACCCGTATTTCCACATAAATGTTCCCGAGTCCATATTACGCTGGGATATTATAGGAAGATAAGGAATTTAAGGGAGATTTCAAGTATTGAATATCATAAGCCAGTGCCATAAGACGAGCTCAGACCGTGGAATCCTTTAAATCTGTTATTATACCTACCTCTTACTTCTTATATAAATAGTATTACTACACCAGGTATTTTATTTGGCTTCTTTTTTTGATATTTCCATGTCTATATCAATATTATAAAGAGGTGGAGTGCGATTGTTCGTTTGGATGTAGGACGTAGTTACTGATGGGATTCAAATTTTTTTTTCACTAATAGGAAGATACATTATCCCGAAGTGCTATATATATAGGCTACATAAATTTATGTGGAGGTCTCGGGTGGTGTTTTAAGAATCTGTAGTTTTTAAGATTTATACTCGACACACGCAGAAATCTGAATAACTGCGATCACACTTTAAAAACACTCAGGTTTTTTTTTATAGCCACAACCAAGACTTATCAAGCACTAGCTTCGATCCCGCGGTTTCACCTGCGTTCCCGAGGCACTTTTGCTTCGCGGGATAAAAAGTATCCTTTGTATTAATCCAGGTTATAAACTATCTGTGTTCCAAATTACACCCAAATCCGTTCAGTAGTTTTTGCGTGAAAGAGTAACAAGCATCCATACATCCATACTCACAAACTTTCGCATTTATAATAATAACAGGATAGTTCCAAATTCAATTGATTGAATCATTACTCAAAACTTGACTTGAACTACGATTTAAAGAATACGCAAGCTATAATATATTATTCCCTTTTTTTTAATTTCCAGTCAATAAAAGTGGAATCAACGTTCCTAGCCATCATCATCATCTTCGCTTGCATCGCTTTGGTAATACCTTCGTATCTCATCATCCTGGGCATCCTATCACTGTTCTCACGGTCCAGATGCGACGACGAACTGGAAACAGGAGCATTATTCCCAGACACAGAAGATTCAGATTGTAACGACAGAGCACTGGTTGTTGTTACACTATTGGTGGTATTATTGTGTGGGTAAGTTAGTTTTGCATTTAATGTTGAATTTCTGAGTGGATCTTAAAGGATTCTTGTTTGCAACATTGTTGCATTGCTTTGAATGTAATTGTTGTTTCTACATCAAAGTAATTTAATTTTAATTACTCTAGCTGTAGTAAGTATTTACCTACACAGCTATTCTTTTTTGTGATTAACGAATGAAGCGTGCGGCTAAAGAATTATCTAAATTATTCTTAATTACAAATGGCCGTTATCTATAAATATACTAATAATAAAGCTGAAGAGTTTGTTTGTTTGTTTGAACGTGCAAATCTCACAAGATCGTCAGTCCACCTTGTGAGGGGCCTGCTCACTCTACGTCTTCCGGTTCGTGGTCGCCAATCGAGAACCTATCTGCCCCAGCGGTCGTTGGTTCTAGAAGCGCTGTGCTCCGCTCACTGTCGCTTCAGTTTGGCAATCCCGCGAATATCATCATTTCTGATTCGATCTCGCAGGGAATCTCCGACCTGATGGTAATAATAAATAAATTAAATTAAACTCTAAACAGAAAGTCACTATTGAATAAAAAACTCTTTTTTGTTAATCGCCATTTTCATTCGACATGCGACAAAACAACCCATTAAAACATTTTCACAAATTGTTTTAATATTTAATTAACACGTTTATTTATTTCCTCTTTAAAGTCGTCAAATAAATTAATAAAGTAACTCGTAAACAAACTTGAATTATACACAATTTGAGGTTCCTTAGAAGCTTAATTAATTTTAAAACGCGACCGCAGAGGCTGTCGTTTTAGGAAATTAACTCCGCCATAAGAGCTCATACGGAAGTTAAGAACAGTTTTAAGCACGGCACGGTATCGCAGCTCTTTATGATGCCACGATATTAGGAAACAAACGTACATACATACTCGTACAGTATACAAAGGATTTTCATTTAAAAACGTATTTTAATCTGGTAAAATTAATATAGAGATATTCTTTTTTTGAATACTGTTTACGATTGCCCGCGTCAGATTTTTTTGTTGGAAGATAATCGGGCCGATTTTTAATTCTTCTTATTTCTGACCGTCTTTTTGGTAGGACGTGTGCGTTCCACTTTTGAAATCAGTACGTTCTATTGTTTTTATATACCGGTCACCGATTCGGGCTCAGGCGTGGGCTGGCAGCCTTCAGTTGACATATTTTTTAAACCTTTTTTTGGTTAGTCATGCTTTCTTTATATTAGTCTATGGTCATGCTGAATTTTTTTTGATAATATGTGTATACTTAATCTTCAAGGTTCACGTATTTATGCGAGTTTCTAACTAACTCCTTGTTTACTTTCTACCGAACAACATTTTTTTTCTGGCATTTAAATATAATATTTTATGCTATATATATATTACGTGATGCATTTTTATCTATACTAAAACTAATAATAATAATATAAAAAGGAAAGATTTGATTGTTTGTTTGTTTGCATTGAATAGGCTCCGAAACTACTGAACCGATTTGAAAAATTATTTCACTAATAGGAAGCTACATTATCCCCGAAGGTTATAGGCTACTTTTTATCCCGGGAACGCGAGTGGAACCGCGAGGAACAGCTAGCTTAAAATAAAATTAATACATTCATTTTTAATCAGACTAAAGCCTGCAAATATCATTGCAAAGATCCACAGATCGTAATAACGTGAAATTTTGCGAGAATACACCCCTAAAGTCGTTAAGACCCGTTGAAAGGTTTCCGTAAGTCCCATGAGAGAGATGAACAAGCTTTGGTTCAAAAGCTACAGTGAACAATAACAGGAAAAGAAAACCATTCTCATATATAACTGACATTGATAATGTTCTAAAAGACGACTATTGCGAGACGGCTGATTTTGGTAAATGGTGTTTTAGCCCGAATTCTACGCATAGCGTGCATCGCTATGTATTCACAATACAATGGTATGCGTTAATTCTAGTTGTACACAAACTGCTAAGAGATGGCGTCAGTTATATTTTACATCGCTAATATAACAGAGATCTACGTAATTAGATCACTTGTCTAATAATGTGTTGTCCTAAACATCTACAAAATAGCAGATGCCTGAGTACTTGAATCAATCATCCAGCGGTTTCCCGCGTCCCTCACAAGATCGTCGGTCCACCTTGTTGAGGGCCTGCCCACGATGCGTCTTCCGGTTGATCTATTCCTTCTTCCGTTGAGATATTCTTCTTATTTATATTGTATATTTATTAGTATGGATTTAAATTATTTCAGCATTCTCATATCTGGAATGGCAGTGAGCAATGAACAGGCTCACGCAGCCGCTGCAGAAAGCCGTAACGTGATAAGTTGCGCGTGCGCCGATATAGCAGCGTGGCTGTCAGCTGCTGCAAGGGAGCTGCATCACAGCTTAGTGCCTCCCATGGACCTTGTGTTACACGCTTATAAAGAGGACTTGAGGAGTAAGTTCATTGGCTTTTTAACCTACTACGCCAGAATGAGGGTTATGTTTTTCAAGTGTATATATTATGTATCGACTTGTCAACGGCTGGACCAATTTTGATGAAATTTGGTATGGAGGTAGCTGACGCCTTGGATTAACACATAGGCCACTTTTTATCCCTCGCAAACACGGGGCGGAAAGCTAGTAATATTGAAAAAGCGAAAGTTTGTGAAGATGCATGTTCGTTACTCTTTCACGTAAAAACTACTGAACGGATTTCGATGAAACTTAGCACGTAGATAAATCATACCCTGGAATAATATAAAAGGCTACTTTTTATGCCGGAAAAGCATTAGACCCCTCGGGAACATGGTTAAAACCGCTATCTATTATCTTGACAAATCATCAAAACGCCCAAACTAAATGTGTTCAGCTATTAAGGGCCATACCATAATGCTCATAAACATCTTAGTTCCCTCTCAAACTTGAGAGGCTCAGGAAAAAACTACATCGTTTGCATATCAAAGCAATGTTTGCGTTTTATATAAGCTGCTAACGACCTTGTCTCGGAAAAGTGGACGTTACCCTTTTCTTCTGTAATGGAAAGGGTAACCTTTGGGTTTCCGAGAAACTCTATGGACTACACTTTGTATAATAGAATAAGCTAAAAGGGTACACTATCGTGTAAGATTTTATTTGGAACTGTACATGCAAGAGGGAATATGCATAAATTCCAGATACGTTTATTTGTCTTAATTTAATAATAAAGTCGAAAAAACCATGAATTTGTAAAAAATAATCAAGTGTAAGAGTAATCAACTCGTGACGTCAAAATACATGTCACCATAGTAATTTGTACTACACAATGACGTCACACGATTAGTAATCTTCGTAATCTTATGCATTTTTACAGACAATTGTAAATAATATTATAAGAGATTTTTTTACGCCAAAAAGAAGTTATTATTCCGAAATATGCATATTTTCCATTGTGTTTTAATCTATGGAATGAAACGACCTTACGCACATAGCGTAGCATTTCACGCACACAGAGTGACATTGCAGTGTGCGTTTGCATTTCGTCGCTCTAGAGATCGCGTAGCATATTGACTTGTCATATTTAGAATGTACGCTCTTAAGGCAAAGTTTCAAGTTAATCTCACTCAATCTTCGGATGCTGTATAGGAGTTTGAAAATTCTCTGAAAGTCCTTAATTTCTTTACTCCAACAGCTGTAATAAAAGCCAGGATCCTTGTAGGCTTCACATCCTACACTTGCTTTGTATCCTACACCTTTGACCAAATCTTACAGGTAGGGCTGCAACTGACGTTAAGAGTTCCAATTCTGCAAAATGTTTGAATCAAAGGATTTTTTTACTCATCACTAATCACAATCGAAATTAAGGTTAATTTAAATGTTTTTTTCAGATGTGGAACCGCTGCTTGGTGAACCAATTCAACAGGCAATAGCTTCTGAAAGCGGAATCGATTTGGTGTTTGATTCTTTAGCCGATATCATTGCAGGTATAAGCTTCATCCTATATGCTATAAGCAATAAATTTTGGATTTTGAAATCATCTTATAAGGACTGTTTTAATTTAGATACAGATACAAAAAAGATGAAATAACTCCATCCATCAAACACTTTGATGTACATTTTTTGTGGGTTACAAAAAGTGAGACCCTTACTACCCTAACCTACTAATTTTATTAAGGCCTATATTGTCATTCCGTCTGTCTATCACAGGTTTCTTATTATCTGTATTGACAGGCCGTCATGGTTTATTCATTATCACGGCGTGCTCTCATACAAGACCCTGAAAGAAAAAGCAAAATCACTTCCATGTTATAATTCTTGTGATAAAATCATATTCTTTCAGAAACCGAGGACGTATCAAGAAAAATATCATCACTACGTGACGTCAGCATCAGGGCAGGTGCTCTAGCGTCTGCAGCATCTGACAGGATCAAGGATTTAGCTAGACAACTTGATAATCTGAAGAAACACTGCACTGTGAAGGATACGCCGCTCTGCGATACCGTCAATACGCATTCTTTGGAACTGAAGATGCGCTTTGATTTAGTAAGATTTAACTTTGGCTTCTTTTTTATAACGTCAACGCCGGCTTCGCATGGATAGCAGAGCCTTCGTGAAACAACCGTCATATTTCAGCCAATTTACAATACACCTAAACCTTCCCCGTGAATAACTTCGTCCATTGCATTGGTGAAAGACCATTCAGTAGTTTTTTTCAACAAATCTTCTCCTATTTTTGTAGATTCTTCACGAACAGCAGTTATTGGAACTCCGGTCGTTGGGAGTGGAGAATTTAACAAAAGCCATATCTGAGGCTAGGCAAGAGTTCAAAACTCTACCTTCTGCTATATCCTCGCAGACTTTACAAGTTAGAGAAGGTAATATAATACACTACATTTTTCACACACAATTCCAAACTAAGCAGAGCTTTTACTATAGAAATTAGATAACTCAAATACCACCACCTACTTTTTTTTGTACATACATATTCTCATCTTCTTATATACTCGTAGATAATTACCACCAGACTCCGGATAAACAGACATGGTCATGCACACAAATATTTGTCCTGGGTGGAAATAGAACCTATGACTTCGTGACAAAACAACCACTCCAACTGGCTCGTCTTCAATGTTCAAATTTATCTTCCCTAATGTTTATTTATTTGTAGGTTCATTTATTCAATTAACATTCTGATATTGAAAGGATCCATAAAATTGAACTACAAAGTCTTTAGTTTTTTATTATTTTATAAATGGCCTTACTTTGATTCGACTTTTTTTCTTATTTTTTTTCTCAAAATACCCTTTTATCAACAATGTTATTATTATTGTTTGACATACCTAGTGTTTACAACTTGAAATATCTATCCAGATATCCTCAGAGATATAGAATCTCGTAGACAAGAAGTGCACAATTCCTCAAAAATCCTCAGTGACATTGTGCGCCATCTAACGTCAGCCCTCCACACTGTCGCGAGGCAACTAGAGTCGAGGCTTGACAGGGTGCAGAAATATGAGTTCTGGCGATGGACTTTAATGTTTGGTAAGGAAAGCTGATTATTGATTAAACTTTCATTTTTTTAAGGTGCAAGCTATGGCTGAATTGAGAATGACTTGGGTTACCAAAAAAAAATTATTACAATTGGCTGTCCTTTGGAAGATGATAATGAGGAATAACAACAAAAAAATGTAATTAGTCCGTCAGTTAGATTATCAAAAAATATTGGATACGTATTTTTTATTTTATCAAATCAATAAGAAATTACAAAGATAAGTCCCATCAAAGTGCAGGATTGGGGCTTGTGACGTCATTGTACAACTACTTTTTAGTACACTTTTTGCAGACCGGAAAATTTTAACGCACTGTATCTTCGTTATTTTTTGTTTTCGGATCAAAATAAAAAATACGTATCCAATATTTTTTGATAATCTAACTGACGGACTAATTAGATTTTTTTGTTGTTATTCCTCATTAGTAAGAAAGAAGTAAATACCGATATCAGGCATCATCATCTACAAAATATAGTGCCAACCTCAAATTATTGGAAACAAGACAGGCAATGATGAATTTGCTGTCTTGAAAAGCGGTTTTTAAACTCGAAACAACCCTTCTGAAAGCTTAAGCTAATCAAAATTTGCCTTTCTACTACTACTAATTTTGTTTTAGATAATAAGTAGCTTAAAAGTAGCTTATATGTTAATCCAGGGTGTCAGCTACCTACATACCAAATTTCATCAATTGGTCCAGCCATTTGAGCGTGAACTACTAACAAACATACTCACTCACTCACTTTCGCATTTATAATATTAATAGGATAATATAGAATTAATTAAAAAAAAAATGTTATTTCTTTCTTTTTTTCTATTAACTACTCTTCTCATTGTCTTGATTACTTATTTACTGTTTCACTTCTAAAATTTCTTGCAGCATGCGTAATCACATTTAGCTTTGTCATGACACTTCTATTACTAGCAATAATCTGTGGATGTGGACATGCCAAAAATCATGCCCAGAGAACATTAAAAGTGTAAGTTGCTCTTCACTTGATAAAAGATTTAATTGTAATAGAAATTAGGTTTATTTTTATTTGTTATTGCCTTCCAGGTCAGCTGTTTGGTTGAGTTTCATATCTCTGCTGCTATGGGGAATGATATGTGCCGTGTTTCTTATAGCTGGACATGCGGAAGTAAGCTTTACTTATCTGTCTTTATTTGTGTACTAGCTGTTCCCCGCGGTTTCACTCGCTTCTTTCTTTCTTTCATTTTCTCGGGATAAAAAGTATAACCTTCGGGGATAATGTAGCTTCCTATTAGTGAAATATTTTTCAAATCGGTCCAGTAACTCCGCAGATTAGCGCGTTGAAACAAACAAACTCTTCAGCTTTATTATTGATTAGTATAGATTACAGTTTATTAGTATAGAGTATAGTTAGCTTTAAGAGCGCTAAAGCTCTTCACACAGAGTTAGAAGCCTTAGTAGTTGGTCCTGGTACCTACTATTACATAAAACCAATCAGGAATGGATACGATGCATCAGCTAAATGTAATTTCGTTGCCCCGTGCCCGGTAATTGGGTCCAAATTTATCCTTTTTTTCTTCCTATCTAGAGCATTTGAGCAACCAGCGCTTTGACCGTGAACTTTGGAACAATCTTATCTTCTAAAAATACACACACGGTCATCCTGATCCTAAGCTATAGAAGAGTTAATATCTACACTGGCCAAAACTTAGTAACAATTTTTTAATAATAAAATAAAATTGCAATATTATTGCTCCTAAACTAAAGAAGTCAGAATTTTGAAATAAAAAACGTTTTATTGAAAATTTTATCCACATAGTTAAACATTGATAACGTTTAAAATAAGATAACAACCAAAAAATAGCAATTTTTTTTACTTCCTACTGGCAAAAAAGTGCAGGAATTATGGAAGAACTTCTTGTCTACTTTAAAAGTTATTGCAATTTTAAAAGTGTGGTAGGTACTAAGTTTTGAAGGCCAGTATATTATCACTAGTATTATATAGACTAAATAACTAAATAAATAAGTTATACCTAAATATTATAATTTTTTACTTAGACATAACAAATAATATCTACGATTTTTATGCACACAAAAGTTTATCCTGGGTGAGAACTAAACTTACGATCGCGCATCATTCGCGTTAACCAGAGAAATATTTTAATGTTTTATCTAATCCATACATAATACATGTAACTATAGGTTAAACCGTTTAAGAATACATTTAGTCACACACGAAGTCTTTTAAGCGCCTTCAAAGAAATATTTAGCAACACACTCAAAAGGATTTCACAATTCAAAGAACAAAGGCGTTTTAAAACCTACTTTTTCCCCTTTGTACTGATTTACTGTGGTTTTTCGTTATAATACTACTGTCCCCCGCGGTTTCACCCACGTATCAGGGATAAAAAGTATCCAATATTCTCCTTCATATTATAGGGTATCTGCGTGCAAACTTTATACTATAATATAATATTAAATAGGATAAAAAAGGCTAAATGGAAGAAGATACATATTGCGCCGACCACATATATACTGTTTACATATATGCTGCTTTACTATTATAATTTTATAAACATGCCCAAACCAATATGCAGTCAAAAATTTCGAGATTCTTGGCTCTGTGACAAAGATAAAGATAAAGATTTTTATTTGCAAGAATATGGTAACAATGATGTAATTTTTATAAAGGATCAACATATTCTGCCATTTCTGGCATGCAAAGTTTATTTTTGCAGCTCGCAGGCATGCAAGTCAAGTGGATACTTGGTAAAACAAAATAAATATACAGTATTGCAAGATAATTTATAAATTTCAACTATGTCATTAATTAATTAAATGTTAAAAAGTCTTTAACTGAATAGAAATGTTTTTCGCTTAGCCATAATTGAAGCCTGGATTTAAAGCATTTAATTGGTAATTCAGTAATGTCAGTAGGTAATTTATTATAAATTGTGATACACATTGCGTGGCAGTTATTTAAATACTTTGTGGTTTTGGGTACCACAGGGAGAACAAGTCTTTCGGGATTTCTCGTGTTTCTAGGAAAAAGGTCTTTGGCTTTTGCGAATAATTCAGTATTATATTTAACAAATGTACATACTTCTAAGATATACATGCATGGAAGTGGTAAGATTTTAATTTTTTTAAACAAGGGCTGACAAGAATCAAAGAATGGTACACCGCAAATTGCCCGTATGCATTTTTGGCAAATAAAAACTCTATTGAAGAATTGGCTTCA
The DNA here is from genome assembly GCA_963555595.1 of Tethea ocularis. Classification (NCBI taxonomy): domain Eukaryota; kingdom Metazoa; phylum Arthropoda; class Insecta; order Lepidoptera; family Drepanidae; genus Tethea; species Tethea ocularis. Next base: position 2,044,478 of record OY741968.1, read on the forward strand.
GGTAGTAGATAGTACTTTGTACTACTATTAGTACTTTTAATATAGTATAGTACTTGAAATACTTTGAATACTAATTAATAATGATTATGAATATTATTTTTGTCTTGTTTTCCATAAGTGGGATCATCGAAGGTAGCCCGCGCAATTCAATTTTTATTGCGTTTTGACTAATTGCTGCTCAGCAATAGTTCATATGTTTGACAACATATTATTCGCGACAGAAATGGCAGTACAAAGTTTAATAATCAAAAGAAATCATAAACATATATCTCCAAGTTATATTTGAGGGAAAATGTCTGGCTTTTAGTGGTTTTTAACAGTTACCTATCGCGGATATGGTTCAATAGAGTTGGCAACACTGTCAAAAATATGTTTCCGAATTTCAAAATTCCGAAATTAATTAATATTAAAATTATCCCATTTCACCCTAAACCAATTCGTCGTCACTCACTAATGTAGGTAGGTACTTATATGTAAAAACATATTCGAGACAATTTGTCAATTATTGTATGATATATCCTCGGTCAGTAACAAATCTTGAGAGTCATTGTTTACGAAAGAAACATACAATTTCAAATAAATAAATAAAATCTTTTCATAGGTTTATGTTTGCCATGCCTTATGGGATTCGCCGCAATATGAAACGTTGACAGCTCTTTTGGACAGGCCATCACCACTACTGACCAACAATGAAGGAATCTTCGACGCCATGTTCAGAGAACTTGAAAATATTACTATTGATGTCTCAGTAAAGGATATTTTGAGGTTAGTGCTAGATTTGTAAGACAATATATTAAGGAATGGAAAAATATATTTTTTAAATAAATAAACCAGTGGACCCGGTTATACCTACTCGTAATTCAGGAAAGCGGGTAAAACCGTAGGATAAGAGCTAGTTATATTTATTTCAAGAGTATTTCGATGAAATTACATATTCGTCCTCGGAAATAGATATGATGGATAATCAAAATTTAATTTATTTCATAAAACAATAATAAATTAAATATTTGGTAAATTGTTCAGAGAATTTATTATTACTACCTACTCATACATACTCGTATACCTAAGCTTTATTTATTTACAGGAAGTTTGTATATTTACTTACTAAATAAAAAAAGAAAATTGAAATTTTCTTGCTAAGCAACGAAATTGAGGGGGTTACGAATCATTATTAGGGTTCCGTAGCAAAAAGGTAAAACGGGTCCCTATTACTAAGACTCCGTCTGTCTGTCCGTCTGTCACCAGGCTGCAAATTCAGGTTCCTTACGACAAAATACTTTCAGAGACTGTGAGAAAGACAGACCAGCATACATAGTATTTCAACTGGACAAAATATTAGACGTAAACAAAGAAACATCTTACTTTGAATGGGAGGAACTGCAAGCAGATCTTGGAAGACTGACGTCATCAATTGACGTGGGACTTCTGAAGACTATAACAGTGAATTTTAGCAAGTTGCTGAATGAAATGCTGGTCGTATCTGATGTTAATATTGCTAAGTATAGGTAAGACATCCATACATGGGACATCATAACTTCAAAACTAGGTGTCACATTTGCTTAGATGGAAAATTCTTTAGATTTTACCTACCTACCTACTAGTACCTACTATGGTAAAATCGAAATAATCCTACATGTCTTCGTTTAGACTCTAGAGGATAGAAGGAAAATAGTCTAATGGTCTAGCTAGCCCTGAGCATGTAGTTCTAAGACTCAAAGCGGGTAGATTAAGAACTTACTGGAAAACGATACTTTTTAAACTATCACGAACACAATTCATGTTTTTGGTATAATATGTTTTTGTATTTTGATAATATTTTGTGCGTGAAAAAACCCGACAGATAAACCCCAAACATGAATTACTAGAAAATGTACAGCAGAATGAGTTCTCATCAGGTTGAAGTTGCTGGCAGCTGTTGTATCATTCGTAATGAAAATTAACGATAGGGAAACTACGTCATATTAAGCAGTGGATATAAATGTGATAATTAAAGTAAACTCGGAGATAGAATCAGATCATTTCGAGGTTTATATCTTTTAGAATGGACTACAATGTGCCTGTAGTTGGAAAAGACCTGCCATCTTTAGTAGACCAATTAGAAAATATAGCAGCTCAAGTAACTGACCTTACAACTGCTGGAAGATTGGAAACACTTGGTAAGTAACCAGAGCATCACTTATATGATTTTTTCAGGATCATCATCCTTTTACCCTTTGACTATTTACCTGTCATCAAGGCGTTTTACCATCACCAGATTACCGCTGGACATAAGCCTCTTTCAAAGTTTTAAGTCACTTAATAGATCCAATGATAATGAAAGGCTTACTTCTATCAGCCAGTTGGCGCAGTTGGTTAAGACACTACCTATCACACCGCTGGTCATGGGTTCGATTCCCATCCAGGACAAACATTTGTGTGCATGAACATGTCTGTCTGTCCTGTGTCTCGGTGTAATTATCTATATAAGTAGTACGTAGTATATTATTTATTCTTTGATATAAGTATGTATTTACAAATAAAAGTAGTTTAAGCAGTATATCAGTTATCTGGTTTCCATAGTACAAGCTCTGCTTAGTTTGGGATCAGATTTTATATTTTTTTTTATCTCTAAAACCGGTGCGAGTAATGGATTTTACTAAACTTCTAATTGTTATAACTTCGTAGTGCTCAGAGGCCATATTACCAACTGTTATTGTGATCCAACTCATCGTCATCATCAGGATTCCCATATATCTCTTATGTTTGTTGGCAGTCCAATTAAATAATTATAAATTAAAAAATATTTTCAGCTTCAAGAACTCAAAGGCTGCACCTCACAAACATAAAGCCGCTGGAGCAACTAAGGGCTGACGTGGTGTTCAAATTGACAGAGTTGGAACTCCAATTGTCGCCTTTCAGGAGAAAACTGAACATTTCACTAAGCCACATCCATACGGCGCAGTTTTACATCGACAATCAAGGCGATGTTATCGCTCAGAAGGTAAATTCAGAAAATCTTTATTTTTGTATTGGAATCCATAGAAATGAAATCATATAGACAGTAAAAATAAACATAATAATAACTATTGTGATAAAAATATATTGGATTTTATGGCTGTAGCAAAAACTGTTTAGTGGTACTATAGTAACTGTATACAGGTTATGCTTCTAGAAAATCAATAGACTGGGAAAAGGTAAGAGTATTTTTTTTAAACAATTTAATAGCCAAATCTTTTGTATTTAATCCTGATATATATATATATACGCTTTTGCTATTAATTCCTCTACTCATCATCTCATATACACTAAAAACGTGTAGATACCTGTGTAATATTTTTTGCGTTTTCGGGATAAAAAGTAGCCTATGTAAGTTCTATAATGCGTGCCAAATTTTGAAAATGGAAGGGGTTGGGTTGCCTGCTTCGAAAAGAATTTACTTAGTTATTGTTCAAAGATATCTCGGGTGTTACAAGCATCTATTCATAATGGTAATCGCTTACCATCCGCCACTCCGCCAGCCGTATGCTTGTTTGTGATCTTCAAAAATAAATAGCGTACACCAGTAGTCAAATTACAAAGTGTCTATCTTTCCAGAAAGTGTCCATGTTTACATCTCGCCTGATCTCCCACGCTGCTGGATGGCGTACTCACGTGCTGATATCTGCTGGGAGGCACGCAGCGAAGTGTCGACCGCTGTACTCTGTGTATGCTGCTGCCAGATCGCTGCTGTGTACACAGTACATTGCTTCTTTGGTAAATAAGAATATCAAAAAATACGTAAATGCTAACAAATAAGTATTCTTCTCTTCTTTAGATGAGAGTGAAATTCCAAAAATACTGAAACGGTATTTCTTAATTCGTAACCAAAGCCCATGTAACATTTTTTTGGATTAAACTTTGAAAAACTTTTTATTCTCTTTTTTAAGAAATTTTATCCTAAAGATTTTTAAAAAAGGGGTTGTTTAAACCATCAAATTTCCTATATAATTACATACACACTTATTTACATTCTTAAGCGTTTGACGGAACTCAAAACATATTCGGATATACTTTGATCCATAAAAAAACTTAAATAATACCGTTTGATATATACTTATTTGAAACATAACAACTATTATAACATAAATGAAATATTAAATTAAAATTAAACTACAACTATCTATCCTATATACAGAGTAACTATAAATAATAAACCGCATTTAAATCACCGCCTGCAGGCAGGGTTCCAAAAGCTGGCAACGTTACCTCGTTGAATTGCGAGGCTGATGCGCTGCCGTTTGATTCACTTTTAACTAGTTGTTCCCTATGGCTTCACCCGCGTTACTTGGATAAAACCCTATTTCGTTATCCATATCACAGGCTATCTGTGTCCAAAATTGCATCGTGATCGGTTCAGCGGTTTAGGCGTGAAAAGGTCACAGACAGACAGAGTTACTTTTGGATTTATAATATTAGTATAGATAGTGCAAAGTATTTTACTTCTTTTCTTTATTTTACAGCATGGCTGGTGGGTGTGTGGCTTCTTTTTAGGCATTGTATGGTGTGCTGTTCTCACTCCACTTTGCGTTAAGCTGTGGAGAGCTTTTAGTCGAAAAATAAGAGTTCATGAGGCCATGACTCTTGCCAATTTGAATGCAGGGTAAGTTTATTAAATTTAAATCATGATGTTGTAAATTATGCCAAAACTAAATTAAAATATGGTTTACTTTTCCGCAGACTTCAAGAAACGCCTACGACAGCTCTCTGTGATGGCAGCAATTGGAACACTCCTGGGTAATCTTATTTACCTTTATTAAACACATTAGTCGTTATGATTATTTAATTATTATCTTGGTCAGTATAATTTTCAAAACCATTCTAATATTATACATGCGAAAGTTTGTGAGTATGTATGTATCTTTGTTGCTCTTTCACGTAAAAACTACTGAACGGATTTGGATGAAACTTGGCACATAGATAGAATAACATATAGGCTACTTTTTATCCCGGTAACATAGCATAAGGTCCCTCGGGAACGCGGGCGAAACCGCGGAGCGAAAGCTAGTATATTTTATCCCGGGAACGCAGGTGAAATCGCGGGAAACAGTTAGTCTTATGGTCTTATATAATCTTTTCAGGCCCCCTGCACCTCCACCTAGAAGTGATAGCTGGTGATTTAAAAAAAAAAGAGAATCAAGAATACATCGGTGAAGCACAAAGAACTCTTCTTCAATTAAACTTATTAAAAAAAATGAACATTGATTTGTATCAAACTTAAAAAGAAAACAAAGAGGAGACAATAAGGTCGAAGGGTCTAGTACTCAGCCATGGCTGTGGATAAATATATCATACAACTGCTGATATCTGTATCTGCACTAACCTGACATCAATGATAGTAAAACTGCAATATATAAGTTCGAATAAAATAAATAGTAAAGTAGATTAAATATGTTAATTTTAAAACAGTAACTGTTAGTAAGTTTATTAGACCAAATATTGATTTGCGATAGGATAAGATTTAAGTAGAGCCGTGGTCGCTTACGATGGGCCTTATAAGAAGGCTCAAGGTCACCCAAAGAGCAATGGAGAGGGCTATGCTCGGAGTTTTCCTACGAGATCGGATCAGAAATGATGAGATCCGCAGGCAAACCAAAGTACCCGACATAGCCCGAAAAATTGCCAAACTTAAGTGGCAGTGGGCGGGGCACATCGCTCGTAGAACCGACGGCCGCTGGGGCAGAAAGGTTCTCGAGTGGCGACCACGAACCGGAAGACGCAGCGTGGGCAGGCCCCCCACAAGGTGGACCGACGATCTTGTGAGGGTCGCGGGAAACCGCTGGATGCGGCTAGCGCAAGACCGGCCATCGTGGAGATCCTTGGGGGAGGCCTATGTCCAGCAGTGGACGACTTTCGGTTGATATGATGAAGATTTAAGTAATAGAAACCGGTAATTTTTTGTAAAAAATACTTCACCCATAGGTACATTTTACTCGGAAAAGTAAACTCCTCTTCCGTGAATAAAGATGCATCGATTACAATATATAGATCGACAAAAATTACCTAGCTGTGTGACAATGATATTTGAGATACTAGTCGATATTTTAAACTACATTTACTTGGTTTTAACGTTGGTACTGTATATATCAGATATTGCCTAATCTGTGGCTCGGAAATATTATTATAGTTACCTACATTATAATACCGGCATTTCACATAATGTTGCCCATTTATGTTCATATATTTGCCGACGAGGAGACAATCAATCTTCGTACATAATAAATATGACAAATACGCAAACATAATTCCACTACTAAGTTTTGACTATATTACAATGGATCGCAGCTGAATGACGACTTTTGCACGGTTGCACGAAACGATGTTTCGGTTGCCAAGGGCACAATCTAATCATAATAATCCAATCGTGGTTCGGTTTTGTTTATTTAGTGGAATACAGTTTTTAGGAAAATTAGTATTGGATTAGAAACGAACTTTAACTGAATCGTAATTGGATGTCAACCGTTGTAATTTAGCAGAATTGGCCTCCTGCTTTGCAATTGGTAAATTATATTCACAATTCTCACTTGTACAACATAATATAGCGCACAACACGAGTGAAACGTGCGTGTAATATAAATAATATCACAGAGTAAAAATATGCTACGTACAAATTATATACTCTAATCGTAAAGACTATTTAAATTTCGGGACTTTTCAGACCCGCTCGGTCTGTTTTGATACAAATGAATTCCATTTTGGATACGGCAGCTGATCGGTACACGATTGTGGTAAATGAAGAAATACATCATCAATGGAATAACAATAAAATCATACCTTCCTTCTAAACGGAATGCCAACCGAGAAGGTCTGAAGGATTAACTTACGAAGTCATAGAAGCGCAAAATCAATAAAGTTAAATTGCTTGAGTACTCGGGCACATCGGTGCAACCTCAGCGTGTTGTCGTACTGTTCTAGCCTAAGTCAAGTAGTGTATTAACCATTTTTAGACATATTAATTTTCCGTTCAATATCTTGGTATTTATTTAAATATACTGAAGATAAATTGCTTGTAAAATATTTCATAGTTCATAAAACATTCTTTAATACGTAAAAAGTCATCAAATATGTGTAATATTAAGTCACTAAGTATATCTTGGTAATTCTGTATTTGGTATGAGAATTTTAATAATCTGTATTAGTTGCTATCTCATTCTGTTGCAAAGGGATCGCCGGCGTCAGAGCGTGACGACAATAAATTTTAGGGAATTTTATGTTTCGAAGTCTACGTTTTTTATGTATAATTTAATGAATATGTAACTTTTCAATATAAAAACAACATTATTTTTCCAAAATGTCTAATTTGTAAAATATAGGCACATACAAGTTTTATTCAGCAATATCCAAAATAAGTGTCAAGATAGACTTCATTATAGAGCTTGTAGTAAAGTTTTGAATTTGAAAACTATGACAATATAATCTAAAAAGTATATTTACTAAACGAACATTGGTTTGTTCTGTTCGCATATTCTTCAACGCCTACATATTTTCCAGCAATAAATATTATTCGTTTCGTATTTTCATCTCCATATAAGGACTGAACTGCAAAAGGATTTATAAAGTATTGCCTTTTATATAATAACATAATACATATCGCATTCATGAATTATGAATGTAACAAATGACCTAACATTGTTAATAACTATTTTAATTTATTGAATTGACAACAATTATAACCGTAAAAAAATAACCAGATAAATGCGAATCTGACTCGCGCACTACGAACCAGAAGACGCAGCGTGGGCAGGCCCTACAAGGTGGACCGACGATCTTGAGAGCGTTGCAGGAAACCACTGGATGCGGGTAGTGCAAGACCGGCCATCGTGGAGATCCTTGGGGAAGGCCTGTGTCCAGCAGTGGACGTCTTTCGGCTGATATGATGATAAATATTGATTCTAGGTTAACGGGTTAACGGGTTAGTACCCTGTAGGTTTTGGTTTATTCGCAAAGTATCAAAATATGCGACATAAAAAATTAAGCTATTATTTTTATAGCTTCAAGGAACCGAGACCAAATACTAGATGTATTTGATATTTATTTCAACTTGATATCTCCACACGTTCCTGAGAAATAGGGTCATGCATGACATTTGGACAGACAGACTACAAAGTGGTCTTATAAGGGCTCTAAATTTTCTGTTTTTCCGAACAACAAACTTGATCGGTCAAAATGTATGAAAAAGTATTTTTTTCGAGTTCTGTATTAAAAGATTCCACGTTTTATTGCAAGTCAATTAAAATAGCCCTCAATATGAGCCCTACGCCCTCACAAATAAAAAAGTTTCAATCACTGATCTACGACTAAAATTATACATATTTTTATTTTTTCTACGCTATCAAAACAACCAAATCACAAACCGGAAGCGGAAGGTGTAAAAAACGTAACGTCACACAAGCTTTGTGACATTTAAAAAGTATGGCATTGAGCCAAGATCGTTTTGGGCATGATTTATAATTGCGTTTCTCAAAGTTGATGATCTTGCCCTCTTTATGAAACGATTTACTAAGGAGAGTCCGTGAACTTAACAAACCTATGCAAAGGTTTTGTTTTTGTTTGTAATTAAGAAAGATGAGATCGTCGACGTTTTGATATTCCATTTCAATTCATTTCCAATGTTTTTTTTATTTTATCTAGGCCAAGTCTGAGTTTGACCACAATCTCAAAATGATTAAACAATAGCAAACCTGTGACTGTACAATGAGCCTTATCTCTTTGCAATAAAGTTCATCAGTTAAATCTATGATTAAAAAATATGTAGATTCAGATTAAACTTACTCATATGGTTCATTTTCATATGAGTCTGACGTCACAGGAATGCTATATTTTATGTACAACAAGGATAATGAATTGGTTTTAACAAATTCTCCAGTCGTTACGCTCTTGGCAGAGCGGTCGTGGTCACATTGAGGCGCCAACAGCGACACGGCTCTTTGTATGCCAGCCGTTCTATGGAGTCGTTTTCCCGTCTAGATTCGAGACATGTCCAAAGTACTGTAGAATACGCAAATGTACTACGGCCGACAAACGCTGCGTGATGCCGAGCACCTGGAGTGTGTCCATCCATGATTATCCCGACCATCTAATTTAACAAATTACATCAGTTTTATTTTTCTGGTGCTCAAAGTTTGAGAAAGTCTGTGTAAGTATTGTCAATGTTGATGTTTGTTTACGTGAACACAATATTTCGGCAAAACGTAATAAAACATACATAATTGTTTAATGCATCATTCCTGTTTACTTCCTGAATTTAATTTCACGGTGTTATTAGGTACATTAATTTTGGTAATAACAACATACATTTCAGCCGAAAAACGTCCACTGCTGGACAAAGGCCTCCCCCAGGGATCTCCTGGATCATTTGGGGGGATATGCCATAATCGTCACGCTTGGCAGGCGGGTTGGCGATCGCAGTATGGTGTTATAGTTTTCAGAGATACGCTGCTGCCCGTACTCTGGTACACCTTCCCTCGGACGACTTCTACGCCCCCCACGGGATGAGATGGGGAGGTGATATTTGTCGCCGTCACCACACAGCATCATTGAATAACAACATAAAACATAAGAAATATTTTTTTTTTAATTTGACGGAAAACCATGTAATCCGTTTATCAAAGCTTATTTTCATTTTGGTTTTTCCTGATCCGATACTTAACATTCACTAATAAAAAGCTAGTTGTACTTACTATAGGGTACAACATCCAGGGAAAACGGGTAAGCGTAGTCCGCGGGTAACAGTAGTAGTAATGTATGTAATGGAGAAGATTGTTAGATATAAAAAGAAAACAATTGAATTACAATTAAACTAAAATATCGATACAGTCACTATAAACCGCGTTTAAATCACCGCCTGCAGGCAGGGTTCCCAAAAAGCTGGCAACGTTACCTCGTTGAATTGCGAGGCTGATGCGCTGCCCGAGGTACATGCCAGCTCTTTGGTCACCTGTAGTATCAATAAGGCATCTGGACTGCTGCCGAACCAAACTGCGAGCATCTCGACCTCAACTACCCATAGTTTCGTCCCCAAACGGAAGAGAAGAGAAGCATATTTCCTCGACTTGAGGATTTTCCGCAGCGTCTGCAGCAGCGCCCGCCACCCGTGATGAATGTTGGAGGTGATCATCTTCCCATCTTTTTATTTAGCATCGTCTTTGTCTTTTCCCGTTTCTGATCCAAGATATTTTTAATTTTTCCATGTTTATCTTCGTAATGTAACCGGCTCAGTATTTTTTTTTTTATTTACTGCCCAGATTGATACTTTCATGCAAATATCGTCAATTAGCCTCTTGCACAACTTCGACGTGATCCACAGTCGACCGATTAACATTTCATACGGCCTTAAGAACATGCGTTGCGAACTTGCGACAGTTGCGACATAAACTAGAATAGAGATCTACATCGCAAATCATTGTGGTGAGGATTACGATTGACAAGTCGCTAATTAATGATGTGGATTTGATTTAAGTATTATGGTGTAACTACTTTTGGCAAAGCTAGCTGTTTACCGCGAATTCTTGGGATAAAAGTAAAAGTATAGTCTATGTACTGGGAAATCATGTACAGTATGACACAACTTAGATGTAGCATCGGCAAATCGTTTTCGTACACTTCACTTCCGATTTACACAACTAATCAAAATCATTCATTATCGCGCCATTCAACGTTCAACAAGATCATTTTCGTGGTCATTTTTTAATACATGAGTAATACAAAGGCGCACTCTTTTCGGGAACTATCGGTTTTACGAATATTGCCGATGCTTCATCTAAATTGTGTCATACTATAGCTTCCTATTAGTGAAAGAAATTTTAGTACTAGATCAGTGACTCGAGATATGGCTTCCAAAATCCGAACTAACAAACTTTACCTCTTTATAATAATTAGATGTAAATTTGTAGAGGGCTGTGATCGGAGTTTCCAGTAGTCGAAGGCTGCTGGGGCAGAAAGGTTCTCCATTGCCCCCCACAATGTAGACTGACGATCTTGTGAGGGTCGCGGGGAACTACTGGATGCGGGTAGCGCAAGACCGGCCATCGTGGAGATCCTTGGGAGAGGCTTTTATCCAGCAATGGACGTCTTTCGGCTGACATGATGAGACATACATTTATTAAGGTCTTGGAAGACTGACAGTTGGGAGTTTCATGCGTCAATATCGTTGCTGGGCTATTTGGGCTAAATTACCATTACACCCTGCATAGAAAAAAATCCTCTAAAAAAAAAAAAGCTAATTAAAACTAGCCCTGTATTGATCTCGCCCTCACTGTCTTGGGAAATCTCGTGTCGTGGTGTCGCCACTCACCAAGAGTATAACAAGTTACCCTGAGGCCAATGTATCATTATCATTAACTTCTTCCAAGTTTAATTAATCAATTGGATCAAATTGAAATAGGCAATAGTCCTAAATGATCAAATCACGCATATGACCACTGAAGTATATTACTACGTATAGAGAAGACGCCACATATAACCACTATGTTCCGTTCATGTGCAGCCATCTGGCCGCATTTCACTCAGTTGTTTAAACACGAAACGCGACTTTATGGTCGAAAAACCTTAAAAGCGTTCTACATGTTGAAACTGTCTGATTAGACGACTAATTATTGTTTCAGCGCTGCAGCGAATATTAACAAAATGGAGCCTCAAAATGGATCTTTGCTTAGGATAGCTTCTCTATACAAAGTAATATATCTCAGCGCATATGACTGCACCTATTTGTAAATACCTTACTGATAATAATCATCTGATATGAGATATTCGTTACGAAACGAATGAATGCTATAAATGCAAATGACAAAGTACGTTATGTTGCTTCACTTAACATGAGATTATTTGAGTATGTAGGATACGTATAGGCTCTACCTCGCGGTTTTGCCTTAAGGGTATTTATACCTTTTATATTATTTAGATAATACTATCCAGGAACATTATTCTGACACTGCTATCTGATAATCAATTAAGCAAAACTGTACTATGGAAACCAGATAAGTTTACAACATATACCTCTTTTTTAAATCAAATCGAATCCAAACTCATCTATTCAGTTTAGGCCCTGATAAGGAACTTGTGAACGTCGATAGTTACAATCATTAGAATAGACTCTACCACCGGTTCGGAATACACTTGTACTGAGAAGACTCCGGCAAGAAACTCAGCAAGGCGTTTTTTTTTTGGTGGATCTTTCTTTTGAATTTATAAATACATGCCAAGATAACATAATGAGCCTGCGACTCATTATCTTTACACAAAAAAAAATACTTCAAATTCCGCAAAAAGCATAATCCCTATTTACCTTAACCTTTGTATTAAAATCGCAATAAAAAAATAAAGTTCAAAATAATTTCAACATGGCCGTTGTTCCGACCGAATATCAGTCGCCTTGGCACAGAATTTTTACAATAGTTAATTAGCAAATGCCCGTACGAGTACATTGTTATGATAATATTTTGCTCCTACTTTATGTTAATGATGTCTTTGTAAGTGTTCTTTTGGATTTGGTCAGTTACGTAGCGGACTGCTTTCGTTTAGGTTGCACTTTGGACCATTTCTTAGCTATGGACTATTAGTCATCATCATCATGTAAGCCGAAAGACGTTCAGTGCTGGACAAAAGACTCCCCCACGATGGCCGATCTTGCGCTACCCACATCCAGCGGTTTCGGTCTACCTTGTGGGGGGCCTGCCCACGCTGCGTCTGTTAGTAATGCCAACTAATAAACAAATACAAATTATTATATTATTAATTTATTATTGTTTTTGAAGGTTTTCTTCTTCTCGGTTTGGAAACCGGCATAATGCTATACACGGGCCTAAGCCAAGTGTATATCGTAGGAGTGTGAGAAAGGTATAACGAGGGAGTTGCAAGCTCTCTTATTATTATTATTCTTTGATATAATATTCAAATTTGAATGTATTTAATTGGTAACATGTAAACAGGTTAATAGGTACTTTAGTACACAAACAGTATAAATTATGGATTTTATTTTAGATATAGGTTTTAATAATAGGTTTATTATCTATGGGATTTTACAATAGGCTGTTCGAGTAGTACTGTTACAGTTCATTAATAAATTTCCACTTACCTGTCCCCCACCAATCTAATTTTCATAGCAAGCTGTTCAGAGTTTTAGTCGTGGAAAGTTACAAACAGACAGAGTTTACCCAACTTCGTATTTATTGACTAAGCTATATTCTACTCTCTCTCTCTCAAAATTATATTCAATGAGTTTTGACTCACTGCAACACTGAGACAAACAGTGTTTGCAAGAATGCAATCTAGGTATATACTTTAACTTAGAGCAAATATAACCAATAAAAAAATAACTGGTTCCCACAAAAGTTCGACGTAATACGATCATAATGTTCAAAGAGCAATGACCTAACACACTGATAGCTCAATAAAAGAACCACAATAGTAAAGATGAGTAGAAATCGCCTTGAACTAATGGCTTATTGACACACATACTCTGAGTTAAATGATAGACGCGCGCTAGACTCGTCTGCTTCACGAGGATGTGCGAGAAGAATAAGTCGCGATTAGATGTGGTAAAATTAATTAGGTTCTGTTAATATGACTGTTTTATGTATTATTATTATTTAGAGTTATTACCAGGCCAAGGAAAAAGCCTATTCACTCTGGCCTTTAAGACATCAATTGAATATAGGCGAAACACAGACCCGGGAGTGAGTTCCACTCCATTGCAGATCGTATAAGGAAACTGTTAAGTTTTTCAACAATATCTCTTTATAAATATTTGACAGATACTTCATTTTTTTTTTATTCTAATCAAGATCTGGCTCATATTATGTCCGCTAGAGTATTTTATTTTTCTGGAAACAGATTATAATTTTCTTCTACTCTAAGTCTCAAATATGTCTCCATTTCCTCTAGTTTTTTTTATTTTTTTTATCCTGGGTACAATATATGTCTCTTAAATTTCTGCATGGTTCAAACTATGACGCTGGGTACCTAAATATGTAGGTAGGTATGTTAGAAAATTATAACACCGCATCCAATACTAACACCATTTATTACTTAGATCATTAATGTCGGATTATTTTAATACTCAATGATGAGTACGTTCCGCCTTGAACTCAGTAACGAGGCCAATGGTCTCAGCATCATTCAGATCGACTCCTGCGCATCTTCACGTTGCACATCACGCATGCGATGTGATTAACTCTGTTGCTGTTTGACTAAATGGTCAATGAACTTTTATTTATTTTTCTATACTATGCATTTAACTGCAATCTTCTATAGTACAATCACCGACTTTTAAATGAATGACTTTTAATTTAGAATTGTGTGGTATTTAAACAGTCAAAATTTCAAAATATACCATTTCACTATCATTTTGTATAATGACAGCAAATATTTAGTTCTACTATGAAATGTTTAGTTCATTTTTGTAATAAATTGTGAAGTGTTCATTGAAAATACCTACATGGTATTTTTTTTACCTTCTTGAGACAAGAGGGCTGACACATACTTTACTTATAGAATTGCCATTCAGCGTGGCAATTGTGCCAGTCTTTTTGGCACGCTTCCGTGGAGCAGCGTTTTCGCTCAAATTGTCTATTTGTACTTTGTTGTGATTTTAGTAGTTTTAATTAGTATATTATGTTTGGTTTGTATTAATAAGTTCTTACCAGTATTCCTTTTAAGATTCTAAGTATATTTTATTTATAAGCAAAAATAGTGCGACGATTTATTATTACTTAACCTTCAATTGATCAAAAGCTACTTTAGAAATTGACTTTGAGCGATGAAGATGCATGCTACGAAAACAAACTTTGCAATCGAAAGAAACGGGAGAAGACCTGAAGGTAAAAACTTTACTTTCACCAAATTAATTGAAAAGGTATAGCAAATACCTAACATCAAAGAAGAGCAAGTAGTTCATGAAGGTTGTTTTGAAAAACTTACTAATTGAATAGAATAGTTTCCTTCTTTGTTTACACCACTAAATATAACAGCTACCTATACCTACATATTAATATTTTTTTTTCTTTGTAGTATCAAAATAACAGTTTCGACTAAATTTATATCAATATCTATGCTAACAATACAGCTGAAGAGTTTGTTTGTTTGAACGCGCGAATCTCCGGAGTTACTAGTCCGATTCGAAAAATTGTGTCACTCACTAATAGCTGTGCTAATAGAAAGCTACATTATCCCCATGCCAAACATAATTATGATGCCAAACTAAGCAGAGCTTGTATTATGGAAACCAGATAATCGTTTTTTTTTTTTTTTTTTTTTTTTTTTTTTTTTTTTATTTTTTTTAAGCAACTAAAGTTGGTAGCCTCTGATGGCTGCTCCAACCTTACCGGTTCCGGACAATCGGCGAGCGCAGAGAGCTCTCAGCCGGGTAACATTTAGGTAACCACGCCTGAGGGCACCCCCGAGTGGGGTACGAACCTCGGCTCAGGGCGTTACCGGGGGAAGGGGAGGACTTTGTACGAGTTACGACTAATTGGGGGTAACAGATAATCGATATACTACAAATAAGTACTATTATTTTTGAAAATACATACTTATAAAGACAATTACACCTAGACTAATTATGAACTATAAAAAAGCATGTATTTTACATTGTTTGTAATTGACATAACATCAGTGATGATGTAACCGAAGTTAAGCTCAAAGCCTGAAATTAACATGTTATGCTAAATTTAAAAAGAACACGCAGCCTTATAGATCACAAAGCGGTCCCTACGAAACTTAGTCGCCTATCGTTACCCAATACCAGACGAGTTTATCTGACCTTTCACCACGAAGTCTAGTCGTCGATCTAGATTAGAGTAGATAAACGCATGTGTAGTTACGTTACGAAACCCGAAACGTAATAACGGGAGCTTGAATGTGTACCTTTAATGTGACAAAAACGTGATGAAAATACGAGTATACGAGAAAATATGATTCTAGACTCAGTTTTACTCTGCATTCATTGTCATCTCTTGCAAGATTTGTAAAAAATACATATGTTAAACTAAAGAATATGTGACGAGGAATAGTTTTTTTTTAAATTTGAATTTTTCATTAGTAACGTCAGAAAAAAATCAATAATGTGTATGCCCCTTTTTAAAACTAAGAATTTTTTTTTATCCCCAAAAACGACGGTGTGTTACAAGTTTACGTGTCTGTCTGTTGCCTCATAGCTCCTGAATGGATGGACCGATTCCGATTTTTTTTTTGGTTTGATATTAAGAGTGTTCTTAACTATTTTTCAAGAAAATCCGCTCAGCCGTTTGGAAGTTATGACCAATTTTCTAGTGATTTCCGGGGGCTTCTTAAATTTTTTAATTAAAGTCATAATTATTATTCCTTCCATGTGATCAAAAATAAAATCTTCACTATTATCTCATGTCATGGTATTTCGTTCTAGATAGACAAATAATTAATAACGTTGCAAATCTATAGCAAGCAGGATATGACGAAATGGGCTCATATAGCTAACTATCTAATTCTAAAAATGATTTATGAGCGAACCTTCGAGCGTTTGAATTTTGATTACTATAATGTCGCAATATTACCATGATGATATAGAACATAATATGTTAGAACCGATGATAAGATTAAATCGGCTTCGTTAAACAAGCATACGGGAGATGGCGAACCAAAGTAACCGACATAGCCCCAAGAATTGCATAAAGGCGGGGCACATCTCTTGTAGAACCGACGGCCGCTGGAGCAGAAGGGTTCTCGAGTGGCGACCACGAACCGGAAGACGCAGCGTGGGTAGGCCCCCAACAAAGTGGATCGACGATCTTTTGAGGGTCGCGGGAAACCGCTGGATACGGGTAGCGCAAGTCCGGCCATCGTGGAGATCCTTGAGGGAAGCCTTTGTCCAGCAGTGGACGTCTTTCGGCTGACATGATGATATTTTTCGTAGGACAAATAAACGAGAAGATTCGTCAAAAAAAGTGTCCAAACAATTGTAGGTAGAAGCGTATTTATGCGATTTGACTCACGTTCCAGCTTTGACGATGAATTCGCTTGTCACGTGAGAAAAATCTTACACGAACTCCCAATGAGTTTGGTTTTGTAAACCTACAGTGGGTTAGATCAATCATAGGTATTAATCCAGAGCCATTTGAGATAATCCAGAGATTCGAAACTTGAGTTATGTCGAATGACTTGAGAATCATGGAGTTAAAGTTAGCATCCGAGACTTATTGGCTTAAAGTTTGTATTTACAGTCTGTTGATTATTCAATTAAGATGTGTTTTGACAAATTAATACCGTGGACGCAAAAAAATATAATATTAAAATATTTTTTTTTGTATCTTGACATACAAACAATTCGCCCTATTTAAATTTGTACAAAACATTAAAAATGAAGTACATATTTAAGCCGTTTGGAGTTGAAACCCCAGGACCCTAAGCCCTGGAGTCAGCGAGCCCACCACCTTTTTAAAGAATTATCTAAGCGGTTGATAGAAGCTACGCAAGATCCTAAATCCAAAGTATAAGCTTCGCAATCAGCGAGACAATGCCGCCAGCATTCTTGGTACCTACTCTGTCAACGGGAAAAAAATAGGAGAGGTTTTTTATTTTATTAACATTTATAGTACAGTACAGTCATGGATGTCAAGAGTTTTTTAAGTCCATGACATATGAGTACAGTGTAATGGTACCTATACACTTGGAACTCCTGACCATTAAAATTTTACGTCAGTAATTTCAAAAAAACTTGTGCGCAGTTTCTTAAGTTACTTAAAGGAAACCAACCATGACTCAAAATCATGAAGAAACATGGGATCATAAAAATTGCCGATTTATGTCTTTGTCTTTGTTCCCTTACACATGTCATTTGACAACCACGTAAGCTTTGATAAATTGCTACAAATTCAGGTTTTATGCCATGTTCTATTCCTTCCAATTCGCAGTGGTAACGTAAATGACAGCTGTCATAGTTAAGGCTGTAGTGCTGTCAAAATATTGACGTAAGTCTAGGATGTAAATATAAATCTCATTGCGTAGGCAGTTTTGGTAAATTCTATTTTGTCTTTATCATAGGATTTATTTCGTGATTTGAATCTAGAGTCATGTTTATTTCCCTACGTGACATGTTGCCAAGTCCTTGGCTTTTATTGGGTTATTTTTGTACAATCCTATATATTATTTATTCTTTGGTACAATCAACAATATAACCACTTTTAGGTTTAAGCGTTGTGTGCTTACCACCATCGGCCACATCATCACTCACTGATTTGATTCATTCATTAATTTCTTGATTCATTCTTTACTTTCTATAACATATTTATGATCAAGAATGTACAGATGTTATGTAACTTTGATGTGTTATGTACTTACGGTAGATATACCAACAACAAGTAGGAGTTGTTTAGTAAGGCCTTTTAGGCTTTGACAAGGTCAGCAACACATTGGCAATCCCATTGGTATTGCTAATATCCTTAGGAGATGGTGGAAACTTACTGTCAGGTGGACTGTCTGTCTGCTTGTTAGCCTTCAGACTTGAAACAAATTTGCGACATTTAAATACCTAGCTGTTTATATTATTGTTCGAATGATATAAAAATATTTAGATATTTTTTTAGGACCAAACTATACAGGTGCAAATTTGAAACGGGTCAGTAAGGGCAGCTGCCTTAAGGGTTGAAGCCACGCGAATATGGTCTTAGGACACCGTCCCTTATTTTTTGAGTCATTGCTATTGGCATTTACCTATAGATTTTGAAAAAAATGTAGTCAGCGAGAAATCGGTGATTTTTCAAAATATTTTTACTAGCTGTTCCTCGCAGTTTCACTCGCGTTCCCGAGATAAAAAGTAGCCTATAACCTTCGGGAATAATGTAGCTTCCTATTAGTGAAAGAATTTTTCAAATCGGTTCTGTAGTTTCGGAGCCTATTCAATGCAAACAAACAAACAAAAAATCAAATCTTTCCTCTTTATAATATTAGTATAGATTAGCCTAATCAATCCTGTCTCTAGTTAGGTTAGGGTATTAGAAATGTCACAAATCACTAGCACTCTGGGAAAACGTAGCTTCCTATTAATGAAAGAATTTTTAGAATCGAATCAGTAACTCCTGAGATTTCCTCCTAAATCCAAAATTACAAACTCTACTTTGTAACTTTAGTAGGTGTAGATAACAAATCAACATTTTAAAAACACCGTTAAAAGTTCTAAGTTAAAATACACATATGTTTACATTACATTAACCGTAAAAGGTAGGGAGACAACTTTTTGAATGAGCAACTCAATGATTTATTTATCTACATAACGTACGTGTCGGTCGGACACTGCGCAATGAGCTAAACTAAAAATGGATCATGTTTAGCGGCCATTTTGCAAGCTTTTGGACCTTCTTTTGTAATATTACGACGAGTTTAGAAGTAGTATAAGTAATATGACTCACTTGTGGAGCGGTTTGAGTACTATTACGAAATATAATTGGTTATAATTTTATTATTATCTGTATACTAGTTTCTGAATGCCAAATCAAGGTTTGTTAATTGAAAGAGACATTTAGGTACAGCTTCTAGAAAATGGGAATATGTTTGCATAAAAAATAAATTAAAAATTAAACTAAGTATAAACTAATTTAGTAACTTTATTTTATTACTTATTTGTAACTTTATGATCCACTGTGCTAAGCTGTTTTTTAGCACAGTGGATCATATTCAAGTGGTTGATCAGGTGATAGAAAAATATTTGGAATTCCGCAGACCCTTGTACATAGCTTTCATAGATTATAAAAAAGCTTTCGATTCTATATCTCATAATAGCATCTGGGAAGCATTGTTATCTCAGAATATAAAAGAAAAATATATAAATATCCTTCGAAATATTTATGCTAATAGTACAAGTAGAGTCAAACTAGATAGAGTAGGCGAAAAAATAAAAATAAATAGAGGCGTGAGACAAGGAGACCCACTTTCTCCCAAAATCTTTATAGCTGTCCTACAGAATATTATGAAAGACCTACAATGGTCCAGTAAAGGCATCAACATTAACGGGGACAACCTAAGCCATCTAAGATTCGCCGACGACATCATTCTATTCTCAGAATCCCCACAACAACTGAATAACATGATAAGCGACCTACACCAGGCTAGTACAAAAGTCGGCTTAGAAATGAACCTTGACAAAACGAAAGTCATGACTAATCACCGCTCTGAACCCATTTTGGTAAATAACACCCCTATCGAGCTTGTAGAAAAGTATGTCTACCTAGGCAAACAGATTTCTTTCCGAAAAGATAGAAACATTGAGGAGGTAGACCGAAGGATAGCGACCACCTGGAATAAGTACTGGGCTCATAAGGAAATTTTTAAATCTCAGCTCTCGTTGGCTACCAAAAAAATAGTGATGGACTCAGAAATCCTACCATGCCTTACCTATGGTTGCCAAACCTGGACGTTTAATCTCAAAACTAGAAGTAAAATCCAAACTACTCAAAGAAGAATGGAAAGAAGTTGTCTAGGAATAAAGTTGAATGACAGGGTGAGAAATGAGGTCATCCGCATGAAAACTAAAATAACCGATGCACTAACTTTTTCACTACAAAGGAAATGGAGATGGGCAGGCCATTTAGCCAGATACAACGACGATAGATGGACCCAAAGAACTGTAAAGTGGCCTGGCCCTCGAGGAACTAGAGCGAGAGGTCGGCCATGCGCTAGATGGGCAGACGAAATTGAGGTAGTGGCGGGTCGAAACTGGCTAGACACAGCCAAGGATAGAAAAAAGTGGAATTCTTTGGAGGAGGCTTTTACCCTAAGGGGGTCCATACAATCTTAATAAATAATTTAACTTAATCTAAATATATATATATGTTGATAATTTAAATGTTTATATAATGTGTAATTACTTGATTTATATTTATATTACTGTAAATTTTTTTTTGTATGGAATTCAAATAAAGCTTTATTATTATTATTTATTATTATTATTGTAACTTTATAATAAATTAAAATGAGTTAGTATTAAAGCTATCTATGTTGAGGCTATCACTTTATATTAATTTAAAAAAAAATCTTAACAGGTGTCGATGCGGTGCATTTTTGGAATTTTTCATCACCATAATTCATCAAGTTTTTTTTATATGTTTCAAATATAATCACGCACAGAACCAAAAGTTCATTCGTGTCCGTAGTCAATGCAACTTGAAGAAAAGGTCGAGGTTAATTATACTTTCTTGGATAATTTAATTACTGACTTACATTTTAATACAGTCTCATTGAACTAGTTATTACCCAATTAGTCGTAACTCGTACTAAGTCCTCCCCTTCCCCCGGTAACGCCCTGAGCCGAGGTTCGTACCCCACTCGGGGGTGCCCTCAGGCGTGGTTACCTAAATGTTACCCGGCTGAGAGCCCTCTGCGCTCGCCGATTGTCCGGTAACTTAAGTCCTTTAAAAAAAAAAACTAGTTATTATTAAATCTAAACCTTTGTCATAACTACTTAGGACCGGTTGCTCGTACATTTTAGTTAAAGTTAACATAACTATTACCATGGTTTGACCGTAGAGTCACTTTGACGATGACCGATCGCACTCGGTCGGTTATGGTTACGGTTAAAATTTTAGTTAAAGTGCGAGCAACCCAGTTTGCTGTTTCGGCGATTAAAGTTAAATATAACCGTAACCTAACTATAACCTTACTATGACCGCGCTTTATGCGACCCTTAATAAAATAATGAAACCATTTAAGTATTTGTATGTTGATGGTAAGTGGTTACCGTCGCCTATCGCCATTTGCAATACCAGAGGTATTGCCAAATTGTTGCCAAGCTGTTACAATACCAATATTGGAGTTAAGTATCAAATTCATGCTCTCGACTGTACAGAGACATAGACAAAAATACTATTAATTAGTTAGCCAGTAGCACATTGACCTCTGACATTGACATTGAAACTTAATCACGACTTAATGAGCATTGTCTATGTCAATAAAAAAACATTAACTAGTTGGGTATTTATTGTCCGTAATTGGGTGCTTGAATTCTCTAATGAAAATACATTATGGTTTTATTATTTTTCAATTTACTTTAGACTTTATTTCAAGTGAGAAAGTTAGACTACAAGTAATAGAATTAGGCTATAACTTTTTTTTTGTTTTTTTTTATCGTTTGATCATTTAATTTTTTACATAAAACTATTTTTTTAATATAAACATACATACAAAACTTCTTTTTCATCTCATTCGTCATCAATATGAATAGCTCTTTTATTTAACCTACACTTAGTTAAAAACCCAATCGGTTTGAACACCAGCGGATATTTCACAAATCCACACTATGTGATTCACAGATTCTAATTGCAATAATTATGTTGCAAATTATAAAGATTTCGCAACGCGGCGCGGGCGCAAGTGAAGCAAACCAACCAGAAATCATGCGTCAAAGAATGACATGACTGTATAATTATCACTAGTTTGTATAGTAAGGTTCTTTTGGAAATTTTCCATTGATTATTTGAAGCTTTATAAAGATATAGTGATGATAGGTCAATGGTAGATCGACTAAGCGTAGCGTAAGTCATGGGCTTAAAATGTCTTCAGGCAATCATAGCAAGGTAATATGCCTGACAGGCTACTATTCTCAATTTGAGAATCTTCGCCAAGCACCTACTGGTGCAGCAGTTGCAGTAGTAGTACCTTTTTCTAATTTGTGTAAGGACACTTTCGTAAATTATCATTACATACCATGGTGAAATTGTGGTCTTACACACATTAACTATACCAAAGACCTTTGTTTTCAAACCCAAATATAGTGACACCTATTAAACGACACAAATAGTTCACACGTCGATGGATAGATGGCACCACAAAAATGTAAATCACACTAACAAAGCTCTCTCGCGAACAATACACGTACTCACTCTGGAGGAAGGTCTTCTATTTTCGTGATTAATGGCTAATATGGCGTTCTAAGCTCCCAGCAAAATAGGTTTCAGTTAAAGACGAATGCAAAGAAAGTTATTGTGCAAACTCAGAAGTTGGTGAAATTTTGATGCTAGTGCTGGGTAAACTTGTATTCGCATTTACCCTTTTACAGAAGTTTTAACGAAGTAAGCTCCAACTTGTTGAACTTTCTACATCTTTATCGTTTAGAATTTTAGTTCCATTGTAAATGTAAATACTGGAAATGCAGCAATATGTTTTCTTTAATCATCTGGCTATATATATAGGAATTTAGGTGAAATGCTAAAATTATAATAATATCCTAGTGTTTGTGAGTATGGATGAATGTTTGTTACTCTTTCAAGTAATAACTTGTAATAACTATAAAACTGATTTGGATGAAGCTTAGCACATACATAGATCTTTGGAATAACAATTAGGCTACTTTTTATCCCTGGAAAACATAAGATATCTCGGAAACGCGAAACCACTGGGCGGAAGCTAGTCAAAATCCCAGTTTGGTGTCAGACAATTACAATACCGGTTACAAAAGCTCTTATTTACTGGAACTCAGAGCCATTAGGATTTTCAATTTGTAAGAGCAATCACCTTTTAATACCAAGGCTATCATCTGAAGAAAAATAGACAAATAAACTGCTTTTTCTTAAAAAACAACTCTAAGGGATCGAGTGACTCCGCAGGGCAGAAAGTTAGCCTAATCATATCATGCTAATATTATAAATGCGAATGTTTGTGTGTTTAGAATTCAATTTAAGCTTAGAACTGGTATAACATAATATAAGCTCTGTATTCCGAACCGGTGGTAGAGTCTATTGTAATTTTTTTAACTAGTGCCTTATCAGGGTCAAAACTGAATAAATGAGTTTTGAGTTTGAGCCACTTTTTATCCCGGTAGCATAGGTGATAATACGAGGCCGAAAGTAATATTAAATAATTCAAGAACTTACTAAAAAATCTCAATACAAAAAAAGCAAGAATTGGTATAAATAAGTTCCACAGATAAATTATGTTTTGACGTCGCTACGTACGGCATTGAAGTCTGTAGTTCTATAAAACTGACACATACATCATAGTAACATGTTGGTACACGAACGAAACTATTAATAATCGCCCACCATTATAAAGTGTCGTATTTTTGACAGAAATATAGTTCAAGGTAGTAGTTAAGGCGTGAAGTTTGACAACGTTTTAACAAGCCTTCGTTCCTTGTTTTTGTCTTATGAAAAATTAAGGTGTGAAGGAGATAATAATGTATAAAATAAACAATAATATTTAAGTTCCACAAAATTATAATCAACTAGGTTTTGAGTCGCGATTTTGTCCGCGTTCCCGAGATAAAAGTGTGTTGCCCAGACTGTGTTAATCTCAGACCCATATCAAACAAGTTTCTGTCAAAAATTTCATTTTTGGTACAAGGATTTATTACCGACTGTACTTTTTTTGCACAGTCTTCAACTTCTCGTTAAGACGATTCCAATGAGCCCAAACTCGATGGGGTTTCGTTGTTTTATTACAGAGTTCCTATGACCACCTTGCAGCTCCAGATTCAGATCATCTCCAGGTCTTCATAACATTGCCTTGTCACGCAATATACATGTACATGCAAAATTTCATTGCGATCGGAAAACGGTAAGTGGGTCAAATTAACCTTAAACAAAATTCCATGACAGGTGAAACTAAATAAAAGATTGTAAAAAGAATCATTTTTTTTAAGTAGGATTAAGTATAAACGTAACGATTCATTCACATAAATTAAAGGATTCCCAAAAAAATAAGCAAATATACTTTAAAACATCCAATTACGGAATATAACCAATGAATTCCGTAATCACTCTCTTAATAAACTGATAATGGTCTTAAAATGATCTTGAACTTAAGTTCCAAGGCTTTATTGAACTTACGTAATCACAAGTGACCGTATGGTAATACACACCGCATCCTCCAACAAATATTATGAATGTAGCAGTCAAATTTTGTCGACGCACTTTTTTTATTTACAAACCACAAAAAGAAGTCTAAGCTGTTTTATAAATGGTAGTGATGTGCCGAGTCGGCTATTTTTGGTATTCGAATATTCTGGTATTCGTTAAAAAAAGAATTCGAGTCTGAAGACTCGGACAGGTATTCGAGTACTGGCACGAGTATTCGAATACTTCAGTGGACTCGAGTACTTTTTGAATCGAACTTTGTAGTTTGCTTTTGACGACAAATTCTAATATTTCATCACAAATCGCACGCGAACGAACGCTTGTACAATGTAAATAATCACAGCAGATTATTATATAATCAGTAATTAAATAATAATATAATCATCCTTTGGTATTATGTATGGCATGGCATATTAAAGCTAACATCTATCAACTATAACAATTATCAATTGAAATTTTTAACTTTATAATTATGTATATTGTGGATCCGAATACAGTATTTTATATACTCGAGTACGTGAGTACCTGCTAGGTATTCGAGTCAGTACTCGAGTCAGTTTGACTCGGCACATCTCTAATAAATGGAACTCATGGCTTATAATAATAAAGCCTTTTATTTCTTCCATTATACAATTTTCAAATAGGTTCACTTTAAATTACAATCAATGTATTAGAAAGTTAAATACTCACGGCCTATTAAAAATAAAAAATAAAATACCTATTAAAAATGTGTGTGTGAAAATGGTTGAAATGGTTTGTGACTCAATAACGCACCAACAACTGCACGGATTTGGATATAGCATACAGATAGATCACAACCTAGAATAACATATACCTAGTATACCGGTAAAACATAGATCCTTTGGAAAGTTGGGAACGCGGGTGAAACCGGAGGCTGGAAACTAGTAAATAATTGTTTTCATATCTCGAGGAATACCGTGAAAATGCCTATTTATAAATCCCCATTTAAATAAGAGTGGCTAATTCCACAGGCTATTTGTTGGTATTTGAAGTTTTTCTCCACCATAAAATAACCAAAAAATAGGTTTGCTAAAAGGATTTGAACCTCATAATTTTAATTAATCTTAAAAAAAGCCTGATTTCGGAAGCACTACTTGCCTGTACTTTTGTATATTCTGTGCCATGGGTCTGTTACATCATTCATATATCGCAGTTAAATATAGAAAGTTGTATGCCCTTTTGAACTGTGACATTGAGTTAAAATTAAAGCTACACTTGACATGGGAAAATTGGTTCTTTTAACATAATATTACGTTTTAACAAAAATATACTATATTCGAGCTGCTTCGATGCACACGATCCCTGGTATTGCTAATGTCTATAGGCGGCGGTGACCACTTACCATCAGGCCATTATCTCAAAGCCAAATGGGAACAATGAGTATCGTAATTGGACCTCTATTTTGGTCAACAACTTTACACTTGCTAATAGGCTCCAGAAGTATGACATTCAAAGTCCTATTGTTATACTGAATCCCTTCATTATTTTAAATAGTCTCATATTTAGAGAAGGTCAATTAAAATATTACTTGCAGACAGGGTTTCCCAGTTACTATGGCATCAATATATTTATTTGCCAACGTTGTTGTGTTAAAAGACAGACTTGAGAGCGAGTTCCTTTCCAGGCTCTGTGCTAATTACCCCGTTGAGATTCCCCCAGTTTACCCCATTGAGATTATGACCATAATTAATTCAATTATAGTAATTTATGACTTAAGTCTCAAAGGGTCTGAAATCGTGGGTGAAAGTGCATACGCATTGCACTTTCACCCCCGATTTCAGACCCTACAAAATATTTTATAGCTAGCTATACGTAGGTACAGTTCATTGTAATCAGTAGTTCAGTTTGAACAAACAATCGTCGTCCAGCGGACTGACATGATGGGAGATTAATCGAGTTGTTCATACGTGATTGACAAGCCTGGCTGTGACGCCACTACTATCAACACTACACGATTTTCCATATTTCAGTGTCCATTTGACTGACTTGAAATGTTTTGAAATAGCATATTTACTCGGATCAAAGCTGACGAACCTCGTAAAACCACATAAGACATCAGGTGGACCGCCTGCCTGCTGGTGAACCTTCTGACATAAAAAAATAATAAAGAAAAGGGAATCTACATGAAACCGATTATGATTAGCGTCTTCGATGGCGAGGACCATCTCGACGTCCTATTCAATCTCGCCAACAGAATTTGACCACCCCTTAATGAATTAATCGCTAAACTCTGCCTTCTTCTTCCCCGGTAATGCCCTGAGCCGAGGTTCGTGCCTCATTCGGGAGCACCCTCAGTCGTGGTTTCCTAATTTACCAGGTTGAGAGCCATCTGCGCTCGCCAATTTCGTCCGGTAAGGGTGTTAAAGCCGTCAGAGTCCTTTCCAAAGCTAAAACAAGGAATTTAACATAATTTTAATTCTTACCAAACGCAAGTAATTCCGTTTTCGATTATAATCACCTGAATACACACAGTGTCCTAATTAGCAAACCGCGTGCTGCGGTAGCCAGCAATGTATGAACATTGTGCTATTTATTGCCATATTGTAGTGGATTAGTCAGAATTTGTTAGTAATCTGACATGAGATGTGGTTTACATATCAGTGAACTTTTACTGATTACTAGCTGTTCCACGCGGTTTCCGGGATAAAAAGTAGCCTATAACCTTCGGGGATAATGTAGCTTTCCTATTAGTGAAAGAATTTTTCGTCGGAGATTAGCGCGTTTTTTTAAACTATGTATAGCGCGTTTTTTAACATCAGTGATGATGTGGCCGAGGATGGTAAAACACACAAAGCCTAGAAGTTGTATGGACGAATCAGCAAAGTTATTTGGCATTGATGGTTTTTTTTTTGCTTCGGTAAAGCCAAATAATTTAATTTTGTACCTACCCTGCGCTTAAGGACGCTAAAGTTCATAGGGGAGGGGAAAGGGTCATTAGCGCGTGATTCCCAAGGTGTTTCAGATAACTGCTTACCATCATTACATGCCGTATGTTAATTAGCTGTTTACATAAGCAAATAACTTTTTACTTGGGGATATGAGACACCTTTAATCTTTACAATGGAGATTTATTTATTCTGATATTATCCATATAAGTAGTTAAATATTACATTAAGAAGTGTTAAATGTTAATGATATTAAGGAACATAAGTGTTTCTTTGAAATGTTATTGCTTCATCACCGCTTTTTAATGGACTGCATTTTAATTATAAATTCCAAGTTATAAGACTCGTTTCTTGTTGTTTTTATTACAAGCTTTTATTTCGTTTTACCAGTCCCGATGTTTGTCATCAAATCTTGCAAGTTAAATTTGATCGACTTCCCGGTTATTGATTGAGCTGAAATTTTGCATGCATGTGTGAATCGGATGACAATGCAAAATTATTATGACATGCTGATCTGATGCTGGAGCTGGAAGGTCGCCATAGGAACTCCGCAATAAAACGACACAGCCCCGTCGTGTTTGGGCTCATTGGAACCGTCTTAACGAGTAGTTAAAGACTGTGCAAAAAAAGTACAGTCAGCAATAAAAGCTTGTACCAAAAATTAAATTTTTGACACATTTTTTTTTTTACAAATACCTACATCCAAACAGAATTTACCTCTTTATAATATTGGTATAGAAAAAGATGTGAGTATATATATTTTTTCAACTTTTAACCTAAATACACCTAACAATGGGTTTTATTGAACGATAAGGAAATAAAAGAAGCTACGATGTTTGCAAACATGAATGTGCGAAGACGATTTCAATAGATATGGCAAACATCATCCATTAAAAAATTATTACACTTTGAACAGTGGACTTTAATTTTTTTCATGTTTTTAATTCTCCTTTTTTATTTTATTTGTTTTAAATATTTAAGTACCTACTTAAATGTTTGTTAGATTTTATTATCTATTTATATATTTTTTTAAAGTTATTTTTATTATTTCGTATTGTAGATTCTAGATTAATATTATATGACTTGAATACTACTTTTAACACATTTATCTGCTTATATGTAAAATAAAATTACGCTTGATGAATAAAAAGGAATACCTTTTATTATTATGTATCATGACAACACACATGTTCCTTGAAAATTACTAATGCATGTCCCACTTGACATAAGCCATAATCGTATTGTACTTTTTGTATCACTTGAATGACAAGCATAAGATTAATAGTTACGCCTCTATTATATCATTGACATTTAAACATTTTTTTTTATTAATACGATAGACAATTTAGTAAACTTATTTATGAGCAAATTTCGCATCCTTATTGTGTAAAAAAATAAAAAAATTCAAACCTCTATGTTTTGACTTTTTTTTTTTAAACGAAGAATCTTGCTCGATTATTTCGCTTGGTATAGACGAAATTTATATTTTTAGATTGGTCATAATGTGTAGATTCCATAAATAGTACTTTTATAGCGCTCTACACACTAGATACGGAACAATGACGGTATTTATCGGACCAAGTCGGTCCAGCCGCGCGCGACATTCAATCGTAGAGATCACTAAGGGAGACCTGCTTTTTCGGCTGACAATATGATGATGATGATAAAAAATACGAAAAAAATTAAGAAAAATATAAAATTTACATGATTATGTAAAAAGCGTGACATGCCGCATCCACTCAATAAGATCACATCTCTCTTCATTTCAAGTAAAAACTTACATCGTCACATTGACCTACATAACCCGAAGGCCGAGCAAATGTCAACAGGACCTTAGCGATGAGAATCGGAGCACCTGCGCCGGCAAAATTATAAAACATGCTCTTAAATACTTATATGCCAATATAATTTTGTAATTTTATATTTATGATACCTATAGATAAGGTTTTAAATTGAGTAATGTAAGTATAATTTAACTTTTTACACTTCGTTTGACCTTAGACTTTAGGAAGAGGTGACAAGGGCTTTAATGTAAATAAAAAAAAGCATTGATTAATTTGAGAAATTGCATAGGTATATCTAATCTGCTGTAAATGTGAGAAATGATTATAGCTCGTGCTACCATTTTAGACCCGAAGGTCGAAGGTGAAGTTCGTTTGCTTTATTTCATTTATTTTAAGGTGATGATAACTCAATTATCGTGATAAAGTTAGACTCAAACCTTGAAATTTTGAGCTTTTTGTGATGTAAAACATCGTGAGAAAACCATACCACGATAAGGTGTACTTTATAGTATTTTTTATATCAGAGGTTGTACGTACGTACGTACCTGATGGTAAGTGGTTACCGTCGCCTATAGCCATTTCCAATACCAGAGGTATTACCAATGTGTTGCCGATCACCATAATGCGAAGAAGGCAACTGGCTCTCAAGTGCAATTGCCGGAACACACCGCTTGGCGACAGATTTTCAACTTGCCCACAATGTAAGTAGGTAGTACCCACAAAGCTTTGAAAATCTTTCATCAAGCTTCTGCCGGTGTGTTTCTGCAGCAGCATTTGACATGATGAGATATAAAAATAATAAAAAAATAATAATTCCCTTCTAGGCTTTGTATTTACCATCTTCGGCCATATCGTCACTTCGGTGATATTGTCGGTCGATCGAACACAGGCCTACCTAATAGTAAGAAATAATTTGTGTAATATAATAAATTTTCATGAAAAACATACTTAACAATGAAAGTTAAAAAATTAAGCATCAATATAAAAGACAAAAACCTGATTGTGGTGAAATGAATAAATGAAAAACTATAATGGGTACCTAGTTAGTGCCGTTTCGTAGAATTCGTTGATTCATTTTTCCTTATTGTAACGATTTGCAATCTCAATTATCCAGAAGGCTAAAATAAATGATACCTACACTAAAGACACTAACATAGTTACCCAACGTTTGATAAGTAAATGCATTGTTTAAAAGCTATGTTGAAACGATAACGTCATTAAATGACGCACAAAAATAAGATGTAACGTTATTACTTCCTGATTGGATGAAAGAGTTTCATGTCGAAACCAAATTGTTATATGCACTGATAAGTATACTAGTAATTTTTTCATCGTTTGAAAGTCCTATCAATACTCAGATAATAAACCTGTCTAGATAGAGAGTTCGCGCGTCTAGACGCTTTATACGTTTAAACGTTCATGAGATACAGCGATTGCAAAAAACGCTTTTCGACGTTTTTGCGAAAAAAACACGTTATATTTTGTATACCTTTAATTTTTAAGATTATTCTTATAATTTGTTAAAATAGTCGAGCAAAAAACGTTTTTCGACTTTTTTGCGAAAAAAACACATTATTTTATGTTTATTTTTATTATCTGTTGATATAGCGGCAACAGTAATACAAAAATAAATCCACCTAATACGGTACCTACATGAGATACAGGATGAGCGGGCTTAGCTTTAGGCTTCCGTTGGCACACCTCGAGTACGAAACCCCAAAAAGATTTTTATCACAGCAACTGCTTCTGGCGTATATCCAGCACCATCTGTGACAGAGTGGTCAATTAGTGTACTCTAATGTCACCTCAGCAATATTGGCAAAGACGGTACAAAGGTTAGGCGTGGAGCCAACCCGCTATGTGACATTTACGGCCGACCACCGCTGTTTAAATAGCAATAACTATAAAATAACTATAAAAATAACAGTCACCACTAAGTTTACATAAGCTATCTATTTTGGTTATCTACTTTATTGTGGTAACTTAATAATTCGTTTTTGTTTTATATAGTTTAGTTTAATTAAGTTTGGTTCTTTTTGGTCTTAGAATATCTTAGTTTGATACTTATTCTTCATGTACTTACTCATACATTATCTTAAATGTCTAAATTACTGGACGTGTACTGCTAAACTATTAAGATAACATTGTAAACTCTCATTAAGTGAACTCTGTTCTTTTGAGAAATAAAGATTCTTTAAACCTATCTAATTGCTTGTGAGAGTTAATGGTGAAGCCAATTTGGGAACCATACTATAATTTAAGGCTTCGTAATTTTAAAGGAAAATAAGAACTCTTGTAGCATATTTTCTTTGTCACCCTACAACCCTACTTCTTATCCTACCAATGCGAAAGTTTTAATATAAGCATGTTTTTTCCCACTTTAGCTAAACACATGGGGATAATTTAGTTTTCTAATAGTAAAAGACCAATACTAGTCGAAGATTATCTCTCACATCCGATCTTACGAAATTTACCTCTTTATTATATTAGAGTAGAAGCGTATATAGACGTATTTACCCTGTTGAGAGCCAACTGTGTTTGTCAATTTATCCGCGTAAGGGTATAAGACTGTAAAATCCATCAGGAGACCTTCTAGTCCCACTTTAAAAAAAGGGTAAAACTTCCTTCAAAGACAATAAAATGAATATGGGACCATCTTAGAGCTATACGCAAAAATAATTATTAAAAATGCAAAAAATTTATACGTGAACATTAGAAAACACATACAGCTGAATTGAGAACCTCCTTTTTGACGATATCGATTATTTCCTTCAACTAAATCTCTAAATCAGCCATTAACCTAGGTGTCAGTCAGTATTCTAAATAAGGCTTTTAAACAACGCAAAATTCTCGAAGGTCTATTAATATCTAAAACTATTAATTTAATATCTATTTAGGTATGTAGAGTTAGATTACTTAAGAAAATTGCAAGCAAGCCCACTTGGCACTAATACATACATGTTGTTGAATAAACTGACCAGCTGGCAAAACGGAACCTGTGAAATAAGGTCTGCAAATAATTGGCCGAATTATTTGTGAGATAGTGTTTGTCCCTAAAAATTTCGAGATGGCATCCAGTATACTGGATACTGGATGCCATCTCGAATTGATCATCGAATCATCTCGATTATTGTACCTACTCATAATTTTGTACAACTATTACTACGGGACCAACCCTGATAAGAAAAAAAAAATCAAACTTTTTATACATTTTGACGGATCAAGATAGATGTTTTGTAATAAAAGTTTGATTTTTACCTGTTTACTGATATTTTTTTCTCAATTCAAAAATTTATTCACTTGCAGTAGGTACTTATAAGTTGTGTTATGGAATCGTCTCTGAAATACATGTTCCTACAAAAGTTCAATATCTAAACAACCAAAAGGTATGGAACAGGATATTTTTTTCGTGATTGCGGTGATAGATCCCATAGTAAAAGTAGTTCATATTAATTAGTACTTCCACCCCATAGCACTGCCGTTGATCGACAGCAGCGACCGCCACCTCGTGTATTTTTTATATGTATATTTTGTGTACAATATTGTAAATAATCTATACTAATAATAAAGCTGAAGAATTTATTTTGTATGACCGCGCAAATCTCCATTACCGGTCCGATTCGAATCGAAATTTCCTTCACTAATAGCATAATAGGAAGTTACATTATCCCCGGAGGTACTATATTCTATTTTTATCCCGGGTGTTAGCGCCATATATGGCATTCATGTATTTGATTGCATTTTTTCTTAATATAGTCTATCACTTTCGCACACATGGTAAAATAGGCATATTGAGTGATGCTATCCTTTTCACCCCCCCGCCATATTCCTTTATTCCTCCACGTTGACAACTAGCTTCATTTGAACTGACGACCTAAAAGTCAGTGTCAAGGTTAAATCGCTGAAGAACGCATCTCAGTGAAACTTATTGCACCTAAAACTACCGCGAGTACGTGAAATTAGATATAATAAATACTATACAATATACGTGTGTTATCAAACCTACATAATCAGTGGTCAGTGCTTCATTCTGACGGCTAAGAGCCGTGCTATAGGTGCCCAGGACAATCCAGGACCCAGGAGGAGCATCAGGTGCGTGGATTCCTTAATATCCTATACCTTTTAGGTATTCGCTCGTCGTTGTACTATGATACCAGTGTGCCTAACGATTCAAAAATACAGTCCACTCCCTTTATTATTATCATTTCCCATTAATTACCGCCATACAAGCCTTAGGGCGCATAACGCTCCACGTTTGCGGTTAAGTATAAAATTTTGGCCGCTTCATTTGGTCCATCTCACTGGATTCTATTAAAATTTGTACCTTTTTCATTTCTATTTATAGAATTTCATTTCTATTACGTATCAATTTCAATCCGTACGACGTACGTTATCCACGACTTTTTATCCACTTACCTTCATAAAAATAATAAATTTATTTTATGTGTTTGATATCCATGTATTTTCTGTAGATGCTAACTGCATTACATCTATATTATACGCACCGCCCTTATAAAAGTGTTGCCTTTGGACTACTTATATAAATACGTTCCCGCCCCTTTAGGCATATACATTATAAGTGATATTTATTTTATATTTATATATTTATGAATTCACGTACTCATTTCATTATAATATAATTTAATCCCGCGCCTTTATAAAATATAGTTTATATAGTTTAATATTAGGTATTTATATACTTATATACATATATTATAGCTGTGTAGGCAGTCGCCGTAATACTACGAAGTAGTCGTGCAGTTTGCTATATCGGTAGTTAGTTGTACATATTGTATTTTTAATAGGTACTTCTGTGATAAACTAATATCATTATGCCTCGCGAACGGGAGGTTGCTTCTCCTTGTACCCCGCGCTTAACTGTTCTAGAAGCTAAACGAAACGCTCTTTATGAACGAATCAATGATGTTTATAAATTAGCGAAAGTGGCTCAAGCTTCAGAAGAGTCTCAAGAGACATTTTTGAATTCGTGCGTGACGATTGATAATATACGTTCTAGTTTCCACAACGTCCTCGATGAGTATAATGAGACGCTTCTGGAGAATAACCCCAAAGCTACTCCTTCTTATCAGTGTTATTCTTCGTTCGAAGACCTATATTGTTATATCAGGCAGGTTCAGTCGAAGTTTACGAAACCCACGGTTACATCAGAGCCCTCGACAACTCCCAAAGCTAAGACGCGTTTACCAGAAATTCAGCTTATGTCATTTGATGGTAATTTGAATAACTGGCCGTTATTTTACGCTAGTTTTAACGCCACAGTGCACGATAATTCTTCGCTTACAGACGCAGACAAACTGTACTATCTAATAGGAAAACTGTCACCTACCGTCCAGTCTACATTTGCTGGTATAATACCGAGTGCCGAAAATTATAAAGTTATTTACCAAACACTTCTCGATAAATATCAAGATGTCAGGCTATTAGGATCTAATTATTTAGATCAAGCGCTCAACCTTAAATTAAATGGTTCCCCATCTGCATCTAATTACCAATTGTTTATCGATAGGTTTGTTGTCGCTATTAACTCATTAAAATCATTGAAAATCGATGATCTGTTGGATTTTGTATTACTGCATGTAGCTACGCAAAAATTTGATACGGAAACGGTACGAGCGTTTCAAATGTATTCTCGTGATACAAAAGTGCCCACACTTGATAATTTCATTGATTTTATTAAGAGTCAGTGTCGCATTTACGAGAGAACACAGTCTGCATCTGCAGGTGGCTGTAACCATCCAAATAGGTCCAGTCCTAAGCCCCGTGCTAAGACTACTAGTCCGCCGAATCCACAGTCATACGTCACAACTTCGGCTTCTGACAAATGTTCGCTGTGTAATTATGCTACTCACGATCACTACTATAAATGTACCGCGTTCGAAAAACTTTCGCCTGCTGAACGATTTAAGCATATAAAAAATAACAACGCATGTGTTAACTGCTTAAGTCGTACGCATAAAATTGTTAATTGCTCGTCTAAATTGAAATGTCGTACCTGTAATCAGCGACACCATTCTATGTTGCATTTCAATAACGCTAAATCGATTACTGAACCTGTTACGAACCCTGTAGCAGCCGCGCATCTCACCACTACGCCATGGGAACCCGTCCCCGTCGCGACTGACTCGCGTCATCCGCACATAACGCAACGTAGCGATCTATCGCTCTGTACAACGTCCATTGCTGCCTCGCTTCCCACGCGCATTGATTCACCGACTGATAACCGGCAGTGTACATCTATCTGTTCTACTGTGTTGCTGGCTACGGCTCAAGTGGTAGTATACGATACGAACAACACACCTCAAATAATACGTTGTTTGTTGGATAGCGCGTCTCAAGGTAATTTCATAACTTATGAATGTTGTAAGCGTATTGGATTATTAGATCATATGACGCCGTCGCAAACGGTGGTCAAAGGTATTGGTGGTTCCGAAAAGCAAGTTAAGGGTTCAGTTAATTTGAGATTACATTCGCGATTTAATACAAATATTAATTTTGATCTCGTCTCGCTCGTAATTGATCGCATAAGCGACTCGCTGCCATCGGCGGCAGTAGATAAAGATGCGTTCACACATCTCGAGTCGCTCCCGCTCGCCGACAAAGATTACGCGACTCCCGGACCGGTCGACTGTTTAATCGGTGCGTCAACTTTGTCTCATTTATTGTTACCTGTAATAGTTAAAAGTAACTACATTAATGTTCCACCCGCGATTCAAACTGTTTTAGGTTTTGTGATTATGGGTTCCGCGCCTACATCACAGATCGTTCAAAACAATCTTTCAACCTTGTGTTGCAACGTTGTCCATGACTCGATGGACACGCTCTTCAAGAGATTTTGGGAGCTTGAAGAAGTATCCGCGCCGCCCACTCTAAGTCCTGATGATTTTGAGTGTGAAGAATTTTTCCGAGCTACCACCGTTCGAGAAGAAAGTGGTAGATACGTCGTCGCCTTACCTTTTCGTAATGACGCATGTCTATTAGGTGATTCTTACACCGCCGCGTTTAGACGTCTCAATTGCTTAGAGCGTAAGTTAGATATTTCGCCTCATACCCGCGCCGCTTACAATGAAGTTATACGCGATTATATAAATAAGGGCTACCTTAGTCCTATTAATATAAGTAATGACGACGTCGCTCGACCCTCATATACGATCCCACATCATGGTGTATTCAGGGAAGACAAATCCTCGACTAAACTGCGCTGCGTTCTTGACGCCAGCTGTAAGACTTCGTCTGGTCACTCACTCAATGATCTTCTCCACGCAGGTGCTAATTTACAAGGAGACTTGTTTAGCATCCTCATAAATTTCCGCCTATTTGAAGTGACACTTTCAGCTGACTGTCGTCAGATGTTTCTTCAAATAGTTTTACGCGAGCCTGACCGTAGGTTTCAAAGAATTTTATATCGGTTTAGTACTGGCGATCCAGTTACTGTATACCAATTCAACCGCGTATGTTTCGGACTAAAGTCTAGTCCATATCACGCTTTGCGTGTCATCCGTCAGCTGGTCACTGATGAAGGAGATAAGTTCCCCGCCGCAGCCGCTGCTGCTTCTTCGTTCCTTTATATGGACGATATAGTTCTTTCTGTCATGTCTATTACGCAAGCCATCACGATTAGTGATGAGTTAATCCAATTTTTCAAACTGGGTCAATTTGACCTAGTCAAATGGTCAAGCAATTCTGAAGCGGTCCTTAGACACATACCAGATACGCATAAATGCTCTCATGACAAAAATGTTCGAAGAGTCTGTTCCACATAAAATCCTGGGTCTATATTTTGATAGATCTTGTGATTGTTTTCGTTTTGTTGTCGCCGCCCCTGATAATAAGTGCACTAAGCGCACGATATTGTCCGCGATAGCACGGTTGTGGGACATCATGGGTTTGGTGGCTCCCGCCATTTTGTACGCCAAGCTTCTTATTAAAGAGCTTTGGCTCGCAAAGTGTGATTGGGATGCCGAACCGCCCCGCCATATTGTCGGTAGTTGGAAGCAGTTTTGTATGGAGCTTCCCTCGCTTAACAAACTGTGTATTCCACGACATCTGGGCATTGTGCAGGGTTGTGAAGTCAACCTTATCGGATTCGCTGATGCTAGCCAACGCGCCCTAGGCGGCGTAGTATACATACAAATCCGCGCAGGCAATAAATATACTGTAAAATTAGTGTGCGCAAAATCTAAAGTGTCACCTGTAAAGGTTGTCTCTGTTGCACGATTGGAACTCTGCGCCGCGGTATTGTTGTCACAGCTACTTCGCAAAGTCTTAGACATTATAAGCCCGCGTTATCCCGTTAATAACGTATTTGCCTTCAGTGATTCGAAGGTTGTGATATGTTGGATAAACGGGTCTCCACATCGCTGGCAGACTTTTGTCGCCAATCGGGTTGTAAAACTGACAGAAAATATTCCCGCGAGTCGATTCTTCCATGTTTCTGGCTTTGAAAATCCCGCAGACTGCTTGTCTCGTGGCCTCACCCCGGACAAGCTAGTTGACCATCCTTTATGGTACAGTGGACCTTCCTGGGTCACTTGCGACCCAAGTGAATGGCCCTTAAATAAATTCGACGACAATGAATGCGCGGATGCGCCTGAACAGCGTATCCAGGCGCACGTCCTCACGACTAGTCCAGAGGATTCCCCGATTTATACGCTTGCGCTACGACATTCGTCATATTCTAAGTTGTTACGTGTAATTGTCTACCTTTACCGTTTCATGAAAAAATTACCACGTGGTAATCCTGTATCGGCCGCAGACTTAGATTTTGCAGAAAATAAATTAATTCGCGTCGTGCAAGACATTTATTTCTCTAACGAAAAATGTAGTTTAATTAAATCAAAATTTTGCTCACCCGTCTTAAATAAGTTAAGCCCTTTTCTCGACAGTAACGGTATTATTCGTGTCGGAGGTCGCTTGACAAATTCTGCCGAGGAATACACGCATAAACACCCTTGTATTTTACCGCGTCACGACCATGTAGTTGATTTGATAGTTGACTACTATCACCGCAAGCATTTGCATGCTGGTCCAGAGCTTCTGATGTCCTTATTGAGGCATAAATTTTGGATTTTGGCTTCACGGCGCATTATACGCCATCGCATTCAAAAATGTAACGTGTGCTTTAAGTCGAAACCGCGTCCTTTATTTCCACTTATGGCTGATTTACCCAGTCAGCGTGTTAATCAAGTTGATAAAGCCTTCTCGCATGTTGGGTGCGATTATGCAGGCCCTCTGCAGTACACACCGGTTCGTGGCCGGGGGGTGAAGAGCCGTAAAGCTTGGCTGTGTATCTTCACTTGCCTTACAACCCGTGCCACTCACATTGAGATAGCGACAGATCTCAGTACTGTCAGCTTCTTAAATGCGTTCAAACGTTTTCTTTCTAGACGCGGACCTGTAATATGCATGTATTCAGATAATGGAACCTGCTTCGTTGGAGCACGCTCTTATCTATGCGACCTCTACAAATTCTTGGATGAGTTACGCCCTCATCTGGAGGTAGAACTTTCTGAGAATCGTGTAGATTGGAAGTTCATTCCACCCGCTGCGCCGCACTGGGGCGCATGCTGGGAAAGTATGGTTAAAATTATAAAGACACACTTATTTAAGTCTATTGGACAGCAAATAGTTTCATACGAGGAGCTTCTCACTATACTCGCTCAAGTAGAATCTCTTATTAATTCGCGCCCGCTAATAACTATGAGTAGTGACCCCGCAGAGCCTTCAGCTCTTACACCGGCTCACTTTTTGCAAACTGTGCCACTGTCATCGCTACCCGCGCCCGAAGTTAATCCGAAGGACTTACTACAAAGACATAGCTTATTGGATAGTATAGTTCAGTCTTTTTGGAAACGCTGGCGCGTGGAATACTTGCACCAGCTACAGTCGCGTGCTAAATGGAATGTCCCTTCTGTTCCTATACAGGAAGGAACAGTAGTGATTATCAAAACGGATAATGCTCCGCCATTTTCTTGGCCTTTGGGTGTTGTGGAAAGGGTTCATCCTTCTAAGGATGGCACTACTCGAGTTGTCACAATAAAAACGTCAAAGGGAAGCTACCTTCGTCCGGTAGTAAAGTTATGTCCCCTTCCTACCCAATAGTTATAGTAATTAGTAAAAAACCATATTACCATATATATTGTATATAGATATATTCTTCCGCACATAAACATCCGCACATACATATTACCGCATTTATATTTAACCGCATATTTAATTATAATTATATTTAAAGGCAACCCTTTAAGGCCGGAGGAATGTTAGCGCCATATATGGCATTCATGTATTTGATTGCATTTTTTCTTAATATAGTCTATCACTTTCGCACACATGGTAAAATAGGCATATTGAGTGATGCTATCCTTTTCACCCCCCCGCCATATTCCTTTATTCCTCCACGTTGACAACTAGCTTCATTTGAACTGACGACCTAAAAGTCAGTGTCAAGGTTAAATCGCTGAAGAACGCATCTCAGTGAAACTTATTGCACCTAAAACTACCGCGAGTACGTGAAATTAGATATAATAAATACTATACAATATACGTGTGTTATCAAACCTACATAATCAGTGGTCAGTGCTTCATTCTGACGGCTAAGAGCCGTGCTATAGGTGCCCAGGACAATCCAGGACCCAGGAGGAGCATCAGGTGCGTGGATTCCTTAATATCCTATACCTTTTAGGTATTCGCTCGTCGTTGTACTATGATACCAGTGTGCCTAACGATTCAAAAATACAGTCCACTCCCTTTATTATTATCATTTCCCATTAATTACCGCCATACAAGCCTTAGGGCGCATAACGCTCCACGTTTGCGGTTAAGTATAAAATTTTGGCCGCTTCACCGGGAACATGAGTGATTTTGCGGGGAAAAGCTAGTTGCGAATAAAAATCATTAAGTTAACTTACTCAATTAATAGAATTAATAAATAAGTTGTATTTGTTTAAATTGTTCTGCTGTCGCTACATAAGTTAATATCGGCCACACATATGCGAGGTCGATGTAAGACTATTACAATTAAGTACCATAAATCAGAGGTCCAACCAAGCTTTGCAACCGAAAACACATCATGTAGATTACATTCACAATCATTATATCATTATTATACTATGACGAAAATTAAAACTAGACCGAGCAAAAAAAATAACACTCGCACGTGACGGCGTGTTTCAGCTCCTGCATTAAAATTTGAGAGTCAGTTCTATTCAGGCTGTATGTTCTTACCACCTTAGGCCATGACTCACCGTGGTAGGATTATGGCATACTGCCTATCTATACTTTTGATATTTCCAGACTAATATAATACTTGTAATTGTTTTAATTTCTAAACCGCTGAAAAAATCACAATTAAATTTGGCATGGATAACCTGTGATATGGAGAAGGACATAGACCAATTTTTACTTTTATTCCGGGAAGCGTGTGGAACCGCGAAGAACAGATTTATATTTTCCCGGGATAAAAAGTAGCTATATACTATTCTAGGATATGATAAATATAGGTACATATTCCATGTTTCATAAATCTGAAGTTGTTTCTTTCATTGAGTTTGTTAGTTTGAACCCACTAATTTCTAGATCTACCAGTCGGATTCGAAAAATTCTTTCACTAATAGGAAGCTACATTATCCCCGAAGGTTAAAGTTACTTTTTATCGCGAGAACACGAGAGAAACCGCGGGATAGTTAGTTCTTAATACTATTGTAGACTATTTGAATAAAAACAAGAAGTCAAGGCATTTTTATTTTTTACATAAATAAATTAAGTTAAAAGTCAAAGGATCATATTGCTAAGGCAATTTATAGTGAGGTAATAAATTAAATAACTTAAATTATTTGTAGCAAGTTACCAATTAAAGTTCTAATAAAAAAAATAAACACGGAAATTGATATTTAATAACGATATTGATCGTCCCTTTACAGATCTATTTAAAACTTGTCCAAGGTTTTTTTTTTAATTGGGTTAGTTATACTGGATGGATATTACTTACCCTTGCATTTATAAAAATACGGCATAATTATGAATAATGCTTATTATAGGAGTGCCTAAATTAATCTTTACTTCCTTACTAATATTACTCGTATAAATTTGCTGTTCGTACCCGGATGATTTTTATTGAGATTTCAATACAAAAATACCAACAAAGTTCTTGCATAAAACCTTGTCCTGAAAATTACAAACACAAAAAAGAAACACCAAATAAGTAGGTGCGGCAGATTTAAAAGGATGCGCTTACATATATTTTGGCAATTGATTTTTATTATATAGATGCGAAAGTTTGTTTGTTGGTTTGTGTTTCTTTTACGAAACAACGGATCGACGTGTTATTTGGCTTGTAATGTAGTTTAAACCTCTTTTTATAATCCCGTGGGGTGAAAACATAATCTTATAGTAAAGCCTCCAGATTAATTTAAATGACATTAATAACATCATTTAGGACTGCAAATAAGTAATAGGCTACAATAACAACGAGATTATTTCAAACATAAACAAAATAAAAAAGTATCGTAATTATGTTTCGAAACAATTCGATACAAATAATGACTGTATCATGTAGAAAGATATCATATTTCATTGTTGCATAAGAAAAAAATAATCTAGATTAAAGACTTGACTTAATGGACAAGTCTCCTTATGTCTTACGACATAAAGGATTATGATTTAGCAGAAGCAAATGAACAACAATTAGATTGGTACAAGGCTAGTTTGATCTATGAGATCAAATTTAACAATACAATCGTTCGATGAAATACCTTTTCGATTGTAAGTAGTGTTTAGTGTTTCGATTTTTGTATCGATTTATACTGATTTCGTATGTGCTGGTCATGGCCAATAGATACCAATTATTAAATGCACTTTCAAGATTCGCTTTGACTGATATAATGAGGAATAACAACAAAAAAAAGTGGTCTTCCTACATCGTGCGATGCCAGGGTGGGTCGCTAGTTAAATATATTTTGGTATGTTGTACATCTATCTTATAAATAAATTAAATTATATGGGTAAGTATATCAGTAAAAAGCAATTGCCACAAGACGATGCATCACTTGGGAACGATTCAAATTTACCGATTTGACAGTTTTGAAAAAGAATTTAAGAACATTTTTGAAAAAACTCATTTAACGAAACTTCCATCCAATTTTTGAAGCCAAAGAGAACAATGACGTACATAGTGGATCGACGAGGGTTACCACTTAACATCCCATGCATTATGGATGCGACTCTGAAGCCGAAGGTTTCTCCATTAAATTTTCCTTGACTTATCACCCGACTACATGAGCTCACTTGATTACCTCATTTTACTTCTGCTATGGTAATTAACTTTGTGAATGGAAATAAAAGGGAAGATCTTTTAGAGTGATAGCTCAGTGGTGGTGCATATTGTTAATAACAAGAGTATGCTTAATTTACATTTCAAGTAATATCTACAAGACTTGCTATGGCAGTATAATAGATATTTTATCTTGAAAAAGAATTGATTTTATTAAACAATTTTTTTTTCTAATTTCATGTGAACTCATTAAACTTTGTGACTTCAATGAATGATGAATGAATGAAACGTCGTAACTAGATATAATAGGCCATAGCTAACCTCCGTTTGTAGTAGTTGGTAAAATACCCTAACTAGGTATTATCGTGAGTCTGAGTTA
Organism: Tethea ocularis; assembly: GCA_963555595.1. Taxonomy (NCBI): domain Eukaryota; kingdom Metazoa; phylum Arthropoda; class Insecta; order Lepidoptera; family Drepanidae; genus Tethea; species Tethea ocularis. Next base: position 2,087,659 of record OY741968.1, read on the forward strand.
TTATTTACCTCCTATGAATATATAAAAGTAGTATAGGTATGTAGTACCTATATCAGTTATCTGGTTTCCATAGTACAAGCTCTGCTTAGTTCGTGATCAGAAAGCCATGTGTGAAGAATACCTGTATTATTATTTATCGAAATAATAAATTTAAGGCGATGATAGCTCAGTGGTAGTGATGTCGGATGACGCGACGAAGGTCGTGGATTCGAATCCATCAATGAGCTTAAGCTTTTGGTGAAGGAAAACATCGTGAGGAAACCATAGCATGGTGGTAGGGTACTTTGTAGTACCCATCTGGCTGGCTACCACAAAGTTGAAAGTCGGTCGCCAAGCACCCGGTGTGTTCCGGCAATTGCACTTGAGAGCCAGTTGCCTTCTTGGCATTATAACAGATCGGCAACACATTGCCAATAGGGTAGTTGACACTGTCAAACAATGCATAAAACATCTAAAAACACGTGGAAATATCAAATATGTTGTACATTTAATGCTTTTTATGATTTTTAATTACCAGTGGAACCACTAAGAGTAGATGATTTGATGCTGTGAAACTATGATGTCAAAGTGTAATATTTCATACAAAATTCCTTATAAACTATCGTTTTGACATTTATTAAAAAGTAGCTGATTTGATGTGTCAGTCAACTACCCTAAACCACTTACCATCAGATGTACTGCCTGCTTGTCAACCTTCTGACATAAACAATAATAATAATAATAAATCTAATATAAAAGCTCGTTTCGCTGATTTCAATGCAAGTAACAAACCAACACACTATCTCATTCATGTACTAAAAAGCATGCAATTAGGTCACACCTACGCGCCAAATATGAATGTACAAGTATGTACATGTTAACTGACGCTAATATTTTAAAACAGTTCATAGACGGATCTCAAGTTATAGAAACAGCAAAATAGGTTCGCATTACACAATATAATGACGAATATAGAATCGGTATTTCACATAGACAAGACAGACTAAATGGCGCGCGCAATATTGAAAATCATGCATACCCATTCGAACTATTCGATTGTAAATGTTTCGATAACGTATCGATTTATTAAAACGAAACATGAATAAAACATACCGATTGTTCGTTGATGTCCTTACGTATATGGGAGGAGATAATCCTCAAGTTGTAGTAACGATATCGATAACAATCGAACATGGTTCAAATATCGATTGTAATGTTTCTTTTAGTAACATTATAATTTGGTGGGAGCACAAGCGTTTTTATGAATGAAAAATTATTGAAAGAAAGAAAGATATGTTTATTAAACCACATTAGTACTATCACACAAAAAAGAAGAAATGTACACCACAGGGAAAAAAAGTAATATTATATATAGAGAATAAAAGTAAATGAAGAAATCATATTGTACTAAAAGGGTCTAAAACGCCCCAGCTCAGCATATGCTGCAAGTTAGTACAGCGCTGATTTTCGTCTGAAGCCATGGGTGGGGATGCACGGACAGATGAGCGGTCAAATTATGAAACAATACCTACATTTTGCTAAAAAAATATATTTATAATTACATATTAGTGCAAGAGAAAAAATAATATGCAAATAATTATGAATATGTAAACATTAAGCATTATAAATTAAAAAATAATAAAAACAAGTACTTTAAAACAGAATAAAATTGAGCATTTAAAAAAAAAATAACATAAACAAAATAACAGGGCAAAAAACATTCAACCTAAGTGCTGGATTTATTGATGATACGTTGTAGCTCTGATTTGGGAATTATCTCAGTAACTACCAGAAATAGAATAGCAAAGTTTCTAGATATAACTGCATTATTGAAGAGTGTAGTAATAGAATCACTTTAAGTATATACAGCGATATGAGTAGAGTGTACATTTTTGTAACGTAAATTACACTTCAATCACTAGACTATCTACATATGGAAATGCTAGAAAACATACATTCTATTAGATTCATAGCATTAATATTTCCAGTAAAAAAATTACCGACTACAAAGTAAGAATTCACTTTTATGGTGTTACCATTAAAGTCAAAGGTAAACTGCAGTTTAAGGTCACAAACTGGTTAAGCAGCTTCATGATGCATTGCAATTATTTAATTGAGCTTTAGGGCGGAGTTGTTGAACAGAAAATCTGATAATCACATATTATTTCATTGCATAAAAAGCCCGTTGACTGTTGAGAAATTGTCATTCATTCACCAAAATTTAAAAGAAACAAACCAAAAATGAATCAGAACGTAAGTTTACAAATTTAAATCATTTCAACTTTAAATTATACTTTAAAACTTAAGTAATGTGTTAGTAAATAAGGCAATGGCTAATAGTAATAATTAGATTTATTCTCATACGCAAACCTTACATTAAATCAGAAAGGTTAATTTTAAGGTAAACAATAAATTTGTGCTACGTGTTGCCAGGAATTGGTCTAACTCAGACGTATATTTTGAATACTTTTTTTTATTTATTACTTACTTACAGCTATTTTTACAGGGTTAATTCCCTAATACAGTAGTGTCGAAATCCAATTAAATATTTACTACTCCTTAATAATTACCTACTTACATATCAGTATAGCTTATAATTTTAGTAGCTATCTTTGTGAACTCACTCAGGGTACTCTATTCATATACATACTTTGGTCTAGTTTTTCTATATCAAAATGTAAATTAGTGTTTTATCATGGATAGGTACGTAGGTACATCACATAAAATCTAATTATTATTTATCTTTCAGGTAATTATCGTACTCAGCTTTTTAGCTTTAGCTGGAGCTAAAGCTGGCATTTCACCAGCATACTCTCCAGCTTCTTCAGTATCGTACTCTTCATTTTCTTCGGGTCCAGTTATAAAAACAATATCAGGAGAAAAAACCATCGTTACATCAATTCCTTACACAAAGTCTATAGAGCCAGCACCAATATACGAAAATACTCCAACCACTTCATACGGAACCTTGGACGGAAAATCATTAACCTTTGCCAAACCTTTAGAATACTCCAGTTTTAATAACTTTGGTTCTAGTTCTCTTGATAACAGTCACTTGTTATTACATTCCTCACCTATTTACTCTTCAGGTATCCATGCTAATCCTATTTTCTACCACCCAGAAACGTCCTACGGTCTATCCTCTCCTGTTTATCATACTATCTCATCTCCAGTTTCTAAATCTGTATCAATTCCTGTAACTTATACTACTCATTCTTCTCCATTAACTAAAACTATTTCTGCACCTTCTCTATCAACTTATTCTACTCCTATAGTGACTCAAACTAAAGTTTCTCCGGGATTATCTACTTTTACTTCTCACACGCCTTTGATTGGATCTCATGATGTTAAGACTATAACTTACTCTGATGCGCCCGTGGTCTCTCATATGTCCTTTTCTGGATTGGGAGCTAACTATGCTTGGTAAATACAAGAAGATTTAAAATAATGTGCGCGACTGACATTGTTATTAACTTTAACTTATTTTAGTTTAATAAATTATATTTATTGCATCTCAACTTGTTTTCTTTACTATAATTAAGATTACATTTAATTAAGATATAAAAACATCATCATCATCAGCCATTTTGAGTCCACTGCTTGACATAGGCCTCTCCCAGAACTGTGTGGCGCACACCTTTCTATTTTCAGCCACCCGCATCCAGCCCAGTCCGGCTACCTTTTTAAGGTCGTCAGTCCATCGTGCTGGAAGGCGTCCTACACTACGCTTGCCCAGCGTGAGTATTTAATGACATATTATTTATTAAAAAATGGTGATAAAAAAATAATCTTTGTACAAAAAACCATAAATATCAATGACATAAATACTACGACTATAGCACAACAACTATAATTTCCACATTTTGTTAGCCAATAGTAATGTATCAACTTCATATCATAGCGTTTAGCCTCCCTAACCACATTAAGGTTACAAATCTAGACTGAATCAACATTCTACGAACCAATTACGCACTTTACTAAAATGACTACCACCTTTTATACTTACAGTGAAAAATATAAGGTAGTAAGGTCTATTTATGGTATATTATAGCTAAGATCATTTAATTCTAAGTTCTAGAAGTATTAATCTATACTAATAATAAATCAGAAGAGATCCAAACTGTACGTTTATAATAAAAGTATAGATAGAGTTTCCGTCAGATGAAACAATAAATTGAATTATCTATAGAAAAGTTACCCAAAACAACTCATCAATTACGATAGAAAACACTTGTCAATGTTCAACTGCTAAAAGTAACAGTAAAACGTTTAGAATATAGTTTAGAATCCTTTGCCATGAGAATTGCCACACGCCACAGCTGGGCCCAATTGTTGAATAAGAACAACGTAGATAAAGATGTATTGTACGCATTGATGTAATAAAATATAGATACACCACTAGATGTTCGAAAACGCGATAGTTTTCTACAACGTGTTCACACATACATCCGATTATTATTTTTCTAAACCTAAGTTAGCAAACAAGCATACGGCCCGCTTGATAGTAAATGGTCACCATAGCCTTATCAAGAATCCTGCAAAATTTCAGGAGTCTCATTATTATTATGTAGCTATAACAACTTAACTTTCAAAATGTAATGATGGAGCAAGATAGCTTTTTCAGGTATTTTAAGTACTCAATCAAACTCATTGAAGCGTATTTTAATGCTAGACAGACTATTCTATTGATATAATTTTGAGTATACAAATATTTTAATATGATTTACCACTCAATATTTTTTTTTATGACCAACATCAATGCCTTTGCGGCCAACTATACCCTCCCAAAAATATCCTGGATAAAAATGGCTGGGCATATCTGTAACAACATTGATTATAGGCCTCACCTATGGTAAAGTTACGCACTCGACTAGCTTAGATCGTGGTAATACTGGTCGCACGATTGACCTGTCCACGTTAGTTGCAAAACAAGGTATAAAGGGCAGGACACACATGAGGGCATGGCAACAGCGTGGCAAAATTATTCACACACCGCTCGAGTACATTGCTTCAGTTAATTGAGCATAAACAAGTCATGTAGGTTAGTTGGCATCTTTGACTCTTACAAAAGAATGTGATATTAGCCCTGAGAAAATTCTTGTGACATAATTACTGTGAAGTTGTTACGAATGACGTGTCATAGGTATACTTGTAATTAGTCTAAATTCTTCAAACCTTGTAAATATGAAATTTACGCATATTCGGGGTACGGCACTTTGTAGTAAACAGCTGGCTACTACTGTCAAGTTGAAAGTCTATCGCTTATCCATGTGTTCTGACAGCTGCACTTGAGAGCTAATTCCCTTATAAACTGTGTGCTTACCGCCATCACTTACCACGATGAGATGGTGGTCAAATTTTGTTTCATAACAAATAGTAAGTGTCACATATATATTAAAAACTAGCTTTTGCCCGCGACTTCGTCTGCGTTTTCGTCGTTTTTCGTAAAAAAGTAGCATATATCCTTCCTCAGGGTTCAGTGGTTTTGATGTGACAGACAGATTAACTTTCGTATTTTAGTAGGGAAATATAATATGTCAATCCACAATACTGTTAAAAAATATCGCAATAAGGAACCGCAGAATATTATTATTAATAGCTGTGCCCCGAGACCATCAGCGTGTAACTCCTTGTATGTTATTATGTTAATGTATTGGTAATATTGTTTAGATCACTTTCACATGAGGCTTAAGTACATATAGAATTCTCGTTGTGCAGCAGTTTCAGCTTCTCGGGATAACGCATGTTGTTCTCGGTCAATGGTACGCCTTAGCTCTCGTTGAGAAGAGCTTTGAGACGTCCATGATGTAGCTCGTCTTGCTCTGTCAGCTGCTAATCGCATCACTCTCTCTGGAGAGTTTTCATTGGCTCGAGAAGTTGAGGCTCTAACTCTCATAGAGTTTAATCGATTTGCTCTTTCCTCAGCCGATTCTTGAGATCGCGTAATTCTCATTCTCTTAGCTTTACTCGAAGTTTGAGATAAAGATAATGGTTTTTTAGGTGGCATTGTGTAATAATCTACGGTAACGAAAAGGCTGTCAGTTACCTAACAAAATAACCTACGTTAGAGGTCCTAACTTTAGCTACCTTACACTTAAAATCTTAATGACTATTTACACTAAAATATTCTAATAGAATTATACCCAGAAATATATACAACTCACAACAAAAAAGAAATGAAAATAAAGCTGAAACGCCTGTGCAATACTATCTACCTATACCTACTTCACTTAAAAATAAATACTTATAACTACTTTAATTAATAAAAGTACCTACGCTTAATAATTTTTAATTTGAACGAATATTTAAACACTACCAAAACAACTAATACCTATTTTACAAAATAACAACAAAAGAAATTCAAATAAACTATTTAAAGAATAAAAGTCGCGCTGATAAGTACGGTTTTTCAATATCAATTATTGTCTGTCAATAAGGTCGAACGCTCTGAACGCATCAACAGCCAAATATTGAATGAAGCTGGCTCTCATACCGCCGTCGCGTCGGCCCTACCGCCGCCGCCGCGACCCGTGTCGAGCGCGGCAACCGTTACACAAAAATAATCCTTATAGTATGATTCAGTATTCACGTGCGACGGCGCAATGGCTTATTTCATGCATAATTTTGGTGTTTCTATACCGATTTCTATGATTCTTTTAGGTAATAATGTAAACTTTTAAAAATTAGGGATGAGTGAGAGTATTATAAACGTAAGAGTAAACAAATATAATCAGAATGCTCCGAATTGCTAAGCTATCAGGAGTTACACGTGTTATTGTGAGTCAAGCATAAAAGATAGACATATGCTGTTGCGGGATATTTTTTAGACAATTTTATGTAGAATATCATGTCATACATGATTTCTATGTAACTTTAACCATTAAGGCTGCACACGCGACGGAAGCTTAAAAAATGGAGTAACTTCTCCCGTTTTCCCAACATTTCCCTTCACTACTCTGCTCCTATTGATTGTAACGTGATGAAAAGTATACTATAACCTGCCCAGGAGTATGATGAATAATTGTACCAAGTTTCGTTTAAATCCGTCGAGTAGTTTTTGTTTCTATAAGGAACATACAGACAGACAGACAGACAGACAGACAGACAAAAATTTTACTGATTGCATTTTTGGCATCAGTATCGATCACTAATCACCCCCTGATAGTTATTTTGAAAATATATTTCATGTACAGAATTGACCTCTCTACAGATTTATTATAAGTATAGATAATAAACTTTTTTAGAGCATTCGTATTGCCTCTAAAAATGCATCACACCAAAATGAAGGTTAAGACCACAAAAAGTCCACAAATACTATTTATCATATTAATCTACCATATAATGTATATTTCCTAAAAGCTATTGAACGTCAATTGTACGCTTTAAAAAGCATGATCTATTTAACAATAGTCCTATATTCTTCACCTTCGCGCATTTTTGTCACACATATTCGTTAAAAGTCAAATATAAAATGTCCTTCAAATAAGCGTGCAGTCAAACAATGACACATTAGAGCAAATGAAAATGTCCCCTTAATAATGTCATCAGTACCTCCCCAAGAGTACGGAAGAGATGAAGAACGAATTGATTGGCGTGTAGAAGATACCCTGAATGTAAAGCCAGGTTATGAGTTTAATTCTTACCTAAGGCAAACATTTGTCTATACTAATAATAAAGAAGAGTTAGTTTATTTGAATGCGCTAATCTCCAGAGTTACTGGTCCGATTAAAAAAAATCTTTCACTAATAGGAAGCTACATTATTCCTGAAGTTCCTGAAGTTAAAAGCAAGTGAAACCGCGGGGAACAGCTAGTACTACATATAATACTCATTTTATTTGTAAATTCATACTTACAATCGAAAACATGACCTGCGGCGTGATAGTCTCGTAGTTTCGATTAGAACAGCAGATATTTTATCAAGCTTTCAGAGTTGGCCACGTAGTTGGTTTCAAGAGTTATTTATAACTGAGGATTTTGCTACCGAAAAATTGTGCGTTTTTAGAAATGCCCCCCTGTCTGTAGACGACTTACACTGTGTGGACTGCTCCTTATGATTTGCCACTATACCTTAACAAAAGCACATGGATTTTACTTACACAATTCCCGTAAGGCTTGGCAGTCTCGAATGTAATTCTACGTATGTTATATTTATGTGAAAAGTAATGCGATAATATCTAAATTAATACTATAAAAGCAGTATGTCTTTCTTCATAACATTTTAGAGACTTTTTCAGACTAGTTTCTGCCCTGCGGCTTTGCCCACGTGCGTGAGGGTTCTAATACTTTCTCGGGAAAAAAATAGCTTTTATTTATTTCAAGGAAAACATAAGATACCTAGGGAATGTGATGAAACCGGAAGCTAGTAAAAAGTAAAATTAGGCCATAGTATAAAAAAAAACTTTGCCGTTGGGAAGATGAACTTAATGAAGGCGGCCAAAGACCGTTAAAAATGAAGTTGTCTTGAGGAGGCCTATGTCAGAGGGTAACCTAGCAAGACAGATTATTGTTATTGAATAAATGTTATTTTTCCTCCTTCAAAAAAAGGTTCTCAATTCAGCTGTATGTTTTTTTTTTTTATGTTTGTTCACGCATAACTTTTTTGCTTATGACCCGATTTTAATAGTTATTTTGTGTTGGGTTCTGTATAGCTAAGGTGGTAATTTCATTGTCTTTGAAAGGGATTTTACTCTTTTTTAAAAGTTGTTAGTTAAAAAAAAATATCTGCATTAAAGTTCATATATATGTAGATTCAGATGAATCTTATTGCGATGTCATGATGGTTCATTTTCATATTTCTCTGGCTACTGGGTGACACTAAGCTACAACGTAAATAGTTGTAGATTATACAGTTCTGATAAATCCACTGTGGTATACTTTATACGCGCTATTCAATCTACGTTAAGTTTTACGTCACACAGCTTTATCAATGCACTATTAGATCTACTAGATCGATCGATTTGTGTAATACGAAAGACTTGTTCCTCAAAAGATTATGATACTAACTGACTTTCATTCAAATTCCGTCATTTACAAGATCTAAAGGATAGTTAAGTGGTAGTGTCGTTGTATGCCATAATGAAAGCGGCTTTGAGGAAACCATAGGATGGTGGAGCGTAAGACGCAGCGTGGGCAGGCCCCCGCAAGGTGGACCGACGATCTTGTTAGGGTCGCGGGAAACCTTGTCATTCAGGTAGGTATTATACAGTGTAGAAATTTCAGACGAATCAGTAAAGCCTTCAGTAAAGTAAGGGTTGAACTCACGCGAATATGATCTTAGAAGACCATCCATTATTTTTGGGGTTATTGGTGTCGGCATTTACTGATTTTGAAAAAAAAGGACATGCCCTTTCTGACCTGTATTTATATAACAATATTCATTTAAATCAATACTAGATTCTGCCCGCGGTTTCACACGCGTTCCAGAGGTATCTTGTGTTTTCCCGATAGCTAGCTTGCTAGTTAACTTTGTTTTTCCACATGAAATTTTCAAAATCAATTCCCAGAAACAAAAGCGTTTAAATGCCGTCACACGGTTGTCCACTATAAAGGGAAATCTATTAAAGCTGTATTAAATGGTGGCGACACCCAACAGGATATTCAATTAGTATTTTTACCGACAAAGTATTCAAGGGTAAAATATGTATATCGCTGCAAAAGATACATGCTATACGAGTAATATATCAAAATCTTTTAAATGAGGAAGTCTCGAATCAAACCCAAATACCTGCATCGGTGGGTAGGTACCTACTACTCATTCTTTCCGCATCAATATTAACTGAAGGTGATATAATTATCACATCACCTTTCTACGAGCCTTATTCAAACTAGTTTTTTAATGGAACATATTTATTACACAAATTAATTTTATTTATTTGATAGTACATCTTTATAATATTTTTATTCATACTATTAATAAAGCTGAAAAGTTTGTTTGTTTGTTTGAACGCGCTAATCTCCGGAGTTACTAGTCCGTATATAAAAATTATTTCACTAATAGCTAAGATGCTACAAATAGACATAGACAGTACAAACTTATAAGACCCCACTTTATCATCAAGAAAACTACCCTGTACACTCAGTGCCTATTTTCAAAACCTCCGAAAAAACTGTCTGACAGACCACAGAGTCTAAAATTTTGTACACAACGAAGGCACTAAAGGTTTTTCAAAATTAAAACTCTACTTAACGGGTATATACTTACGTAAGAAAGTATTATGTTCCCTTTGCAAGCTCCTTAAACGTATCTCATTTGACGTCACACGCCGATACCTATGTATCAGTTTCCTATACCTACCAATTAAAATTATACTAGGCGATAATAGCTCAGTGGTAATGACGTCGAATGCCGAGACGAAGGTCGTGTGTTCGAATCCTACAGTGAGCTTAGCACATAGCACAGTGGCCTAATTTTTTAGGCACCAGCCTAGCTGGCTACCACCCTCAAATTGAATCTATCGCTAAGCTCCTTCCGGTGTTTTCTAATAACTGCACTTGAGAGGCCGTTCCACCAGCGGCCACATAATCACGCGGTAAAAAAAAACATGTAGGTACCAATAAAAAATGCGTGGACATATTTTAGAGTGATATTCTATATGGGATAATATAAATGCCCATAATAAAATAGACTATACTGAATTTTCATGTTATTTTACTTCATCAATCTTATCGATGATTTTATAATCGATAAAATTAAGTAACAACACTAACTCAATTACTAACAATGTAAAAATCTATTTTTACTTATCTGCTGCTATCCTGGAATCCTTCCGGCCACGTCTTTAGGTACATATAAAATACCTTAGATTTTAATCCTTACGAATTAAATATTTATATAGATTTCTCCTCATAATCTTGAAAATATTACCACGCATTTTAGTAGGGTTATTTATGTACAAACAAAGCACTGAAAACGATTCCATATATAAAGGTTATTTACAAAAAAAATCGGTACTGATCATTAAAGTAACACATAATTATTAAAAGCTCATGTTTTTAAAGCGGGACATGTCACATCGACCACTATATTTTGCTCGACATTTGTGACAGGGTTCTGAAGTAAGCACTTGGACCGGCGCGGGCGCACCTACTCGCGGGGGTAACTCAAATAGTATAAAAGTACGAGTGTATTGCTCACTAGTATCACTTGCCGTAGTGGATTTAATATACAATAATGGCAGCTAAGGTATTAAAAATAATAATATTTTAAAAAAGTGAAATAATATAATAATATCAGTGTTTGCGAAATATATTGTAAAATGCCGTAAATAAACTTGTTTTGGACTTCTGAAAAGTTTGTGGTTGAAATGTTCGATTTATTTGAACGTCTATAGATTTAAAAAAAAGTTTTATAGTTATCTATGTATTACTAAGGTTTTGATATAGGATCAAGCTTGAGTCCTTCTTTTGTGAAAATACTGGTTTCCACCCCGCGGTTTCACCCGTTTTTCCAAGGATCTTATGTTTTCCCAGAATGAAAAGTATATATGTCATTCCAGGATATGATCTGTCTATGTGCCAAGTTTAATCCAAATCTGTTGAGTTTATATGCGTGAAACACATCGTCCAAACTTTCATATTTTAAATAAAATATTTATTTTTATCAATAATAATTACTTCAAAAGTCTAATCATCTAATAAAATTATTTAAAATATATTTAAGTAAGTATTTTACTAGAGTGATGACGCAAGAATACGTAAAGCATCATTCCTTTAAATAATCTGCCAACGGTAAATTGGGTTAAAAGAAACTAGTTAAACATGACCATAAAATCAAACAAAGTGACTCAAACAAATGTGTTTTGCGACATACGACTACAATAGTGACCTCTTGTTACAGTTGGTTATTTTCCTGTGCGCCGTAGCAGCCGCTCGCGCTGGAGGTCTGATCGGAGCTTCATACGCGGCCCCTTACGCTTCATACGCCGCACCCTACACATCATACGCGTCGTACGGAGCTCCAGTTGCATCATACGCGTCTGCTCCAGTGTACAAGAGCTACGCCGCCCCTGCGCTGTCAGCTTACGCCGCACCCTCCGTAGCATACTCCTCTCCTGTATCGTACTCTGCTCCTGCTCTGTCGGCGTACAGTGCCTACAGCGCGCCCTCAGTCGCCTACAGCGCGCCCTCAGTAGCCTACTCTGCTCCCGTATCCTACTCCGCTCCCATAGTCAAAACTGTAGCACCAGCAGTGTCATCAGTCTCGTCTTACTCCACACAAACCGCTCACGGTGCTCCTCTCGTAGCAAAGGCATACGCCGCCCCTGCTCCATTGACTTACTCCGCCCCCATCGCGACTTCTTACGCGTCGGCACCTTTGTACGCTAAGTCTTACGCCCCAGTTGCCGCTTACGCCGCCGCCCCTGTGGCGACTTATGCCGCTCATGCCGCCCCCGTTGCGACTTATGCCGCTGCCCCGGTCCTGAAGTCAGCCCTGACCTACTCTGCTGCCCCAGCAGTGTCCCACGTGTCATACAGCGGACTCTCCAACTACGGCTGGTGATCATTTTAATTAACGACTGTACAGATCTAGTTGTTTATATTTTTATGTATATTTATTTTTATACGATGCGAATAAAAAAAATTAAGTGACTTTTATATTTTTATTTACTGGTATTTATTGTAATCATGTAAGAAATTACTATATTACTTTCTAAATAAATAAATATTTTGTAACTCCATCCGAGTAAATGGCCAAACGAAAGTCCATTTACATTTAAAAGAAAAACATTTCAACTGTAACTATTAGTAGGAAAACAAATCATTTCACTCATGTTTTATTAACAAATGTCAGATTTTAGTTCAATTGATTTAAATTTCCTACGAAATAAACTACTGTAAGGTAACGTTAGACTGTCCTTTATCACAGTATTTTATCGTTACGAAAACCAAATCAATGTTATTAATTTTTTTACCAATGTGAGTTGAGCTCTCAAGTACATTCGCATAAAATTTTAAGGCGGGTCATTAATATAGCGTATTATCTAACCATAAAAGCTAGTATTATGTATACAAAAACCATTTTAGAAGTAGGTACATAGATTACGCCTGTCATAAACCAAATCGCCCCAATTAGTCGTAACTCGTAGGTACTGAGCCCTTTCCCACCCCCGGTAACGCCCTGAGCCGAGGCCCTGAGTCAGAAGCTACAAGTTTTAGTAAATCAAACTTTTAAAAAATCTTTTAGATAATGCAACACCCAGACAAAACAGCACTGATATAAGAGAATGGAGAAACAATTAATTATTTTTCTTTGAACATTAATTTCATCGTGTATTTTATTTATTGAAATAAAAAAGTATACCTACTCTTTAAGAGCTAGTAGGTTTTATTAATTATGCGCTGACATTACAAAACAATACTAGTAGTAGTACCTACTCATTGTGAACTACGCAACACTACTTCAATCAAAAACACACAATGTCAATCAATCTTATTTAAATAGGTATGTATGTAATTACCACTTTCATAATAAAAACACAATATAAAACAATAATGACAAAGCGCTAATAAGTAGACTATAATTTTAATCATCACTATGCCACAATCAAGGTCACGACCATAGACATACAAAACATATAGACCGAGTTTCGCTCAGTCGAAAATGAAGCACACCACATCTCACTGAAATAAAAACTATTAGGTAAACTAATTTAAATTATTTAAATTTTGACACCAACAGTAGCCGCCTTATCAGAACCTTTCTGCCGCTGGGGCAGAAGGGTTCTCGTGTGGCGACCACGAACCGGAAGACGCAGCGTGGGCAGGCCTGACATGGTGGACTGATGATCTTGTTAGGGTCGCGGGAAACGGGTAGCGCAAGATCGTGGAGATCCTTGGGGGAGGTCTTTGTCCAGCAGTGGACATCTTTCGGCTGATATGATGATGATGATAACTAACTTTTTATCTACTAGCACCCTGTTTAATAGTCCCCCAACTACTCACAGTAAATATTTGCTACCCTTTTTCTCAGTTCACGCAAGTTTGAGTAACCAGATCAGTACCTATCCATAGATCAGGACAAGATAATAGGTAGGTGACCGTCAAATACGACGTCTCGACAATGAATGGCATACTATGAAATACCAATGTGGGCGTAAGGCATGCATTTACAAAAAAGGCCGGCTTACTTGGGTTTTTGTGTTGTATCACTCGCGTAGCTCCGTCCAGATATTTTTGACGTCTATGGTCACGACATTGTTTTAAATGCTTGGGAAGTGAACCTTATTCATCAATGAAGGTGACAAATGAGATAGGTACTCCAGCACATCATCTTTACATAGTATAAAATGAAGACGCTTCCGCAGTCTGTTCGCACCACACAACGGATTTTAATGCATTTTAGAAATAGATAGAGTGATTCAAGAAGAAGGTTTGTATTGTATAATACATGCATAATATAGTACAAAAAAGCTGAGAAAAGCCGTGCGAAGCCATGGCGGGTCGCTAGTTGTTGTATAAAATAAATAGACCGTCCTCACCGTCCTTGTCATTTTAGTCGGTCAATAAAAAATAACAAGTACATAAAATTAAAAGATAAAATAAATTGCTATTGACAGACTCATTAGTTATATGTAAGTTATTAATTACCACATAAATGGCAGGCATAGCCGCGGGGCAAGCTACTACACATGTCGCTACACTTACATTTCAACATGGACGTATTTTTTGTCGTGACTTGTAAGTCAACAGCTTCTGGGTCAATGAACTTGTGAAACTTTGAACTCGGTGTGCATTATCTATGGGTACTATTTCATTATATGATTTATGTAAAAAAAAATAATTATTGTTAAGAATAAGATAATGTTAAGAAAATATTTATTTCCATCAAATCTTCCAAATTTATAAAATGAGAACGTAATGTATTACTGACTGACTGATCTATCAGCAGCTCAAACCACTGGACGGATCGGACTAAAATTTGGTATACAGATAGGTAGCTATTATGACGTAGGCATTAATTAAGAAAGGTTTTTTTTTCATTCCTCCTCTAAGGAGGTAAATAAATGAATTTCCTGGGACATTCCTCACACACGGTTAATCTGATCCCAAACTAAGCAGAACTTGTACACACGGCCACAGATTAAGCTACACACTGCGGCACCTTATGCGGTAGTAATATATTGCGCTGTTTTGCAACAAAAATAACCAGATAACTGATAAAGTATATCAGTTATCTGGTCATATCAGATATACAAGAGGTAGTGTCTTAACTAAACTGCGCCAACTGGCTTGTAAAATCGGGTGTCGCGAGTGAAACCGCGGGAATCCGAACTAAATACAGAAAAAAATCCTGGAGGCGACTGCTGCAGCAAGCAGACACCGTCACCTTTTTGGATTGCTGGCACCATGTGATCGAAAACATACAATCCGGCGTTGCTAAGCGTCATACTCAACTGGTTCCAATAGCGATGGCACGTTGAAAAACTTAGAAACAAGAAGTTGAAGGGATAAAAAACAAAGAATATTTTCTCTACCAAATATGTATTTGCTTAAAAAAATATAATTCGCTATCTTGTCATGAATTTTTAAGAAGCTATTCTGACGAGATCGAATCATAATACTGTTCCCAGATTTTGTGCTAGAATATTCCAAATATTATAATGCTCACGAAAATGGATTTCGGTAACACCTCTCCTAAAAAATCTAACCTGATTTCTTTAAGCTACCTCACTTTACTCGGATTATGTAAAAGGAAACTTTTGTACAAACCACTTACGATTTCATAGCTTTACGAAATAGGCTACCTTAAAAATTTGGGTTATATTGTACTTATAGAAAATCTTTGTTACGATTTGTGAAAAGACCTTTTTACTAAAAGATTAGATATACTATGAATCTTTAACAATATGGCAGGATATTTTATACATAGATTATGTACAAAATAAAATGTAAAGCATTTTAATAATTTGGTTTACATGTTGAAATTACATCACCAGCGAGTAGAGAGTCTACATATTATACATAGTAATTGTCTTGATAACTATTCTATCATTCAATTTTGATGAAATTTGACATGGAGGTAGCTGACATCCTGAACAACACATAGGCTACTTTTTATCTCTCGGAACCATAAGATCCCTCGGGAACACGGATGAAACCGCGGGGCGGACGATAATTTCTACTGAAATTAGTTTAGGAGCTGGCGAACAAAACGGTATAGTTACGCATTTGGTCAAAAATATTTTTTTTACAGTCCGGAGGTTTCAGGCCCTTTGAATTTGAATCTCAACTCATTTTGAATAAAAACCGCCTAAAACAGTGTTAAAATTGCATCCAAAGTTTCGATCATAACGGTTAGTATGTCATTCAGTTTTTTACTGCTCCTGTCAAATTTAATTTTATGTAATTATACCGTTTTGTTCGGCAGCTCCTCAGTTTTAAATTTAAAGGTTATGCTTTGAATGCATTAACCAAAAAACTAACAAAAATGAGTTTCCTGATTAATTATACAATATTCATTGTTTATTTTGGTCAATACTGCCCTCGGATCATGATAATTTATGATAGATAGAAGACCTTTGGAATAATATTCGTTGTATTAAGCACTGAATTAGTAAAATTACCTAGAAACTTGACAATGGCGAGGTCGGTTTGTTTTCGATTTTGACTATATAAGTTCTCGCTGATCGGTTTAGAATCAGTCAACTCATCTTATTCAATCTAACTAGTAATATTAACAACAAAATGATCGCTAAGGTAAGAAAGTTCTTTGCTATCATCATATACCTATATATATATATATATCATTTGGGTTCTGAAAATATTTACTAAAGCTGTTTCGACTCATTTATAAATTTACCAATTTTTTTTTTATTTAACTTTGATTTATTTTCATCTACCTTATTGCATATAACTACATAATTATATGTCTTGTTCCACAGTTCATTATTCTAGTTAATATTTCTATTTTATTTTATTTTAATAAAACCTGTCGTTAACTTTCATATAATATTTGTCAAAGTTTAATTATTTATCAAATTTGGGAATATCGCTTGTTTAAAATTTGCTGTAATGTGTTTTTGGATCAACACTAGATCTCATACCTGTAACTTTTGATCATGCTCAATAATTACGTTATTTTCTCCATTACAATAGCGATTATGATTGCAGTTACGTTGCATTATCCTAAATCTATATATACTAATAATAAACCTGAAGAGTTTGTTTGAACGCGCTAATCTCTTATGTTACTGGTCCGATTCGAAACATTCTTTCACTTATAGGAAGCTACATTATCCCCAAAGGTGCCACAGCTAGTAAACAGCTAGTTATTGATATACAATAAGAATCATATTTAATACCTTGATAATCTTGACTAGATAAATTTAGGTCATCAAAAGCACTGATTGAAACAAGTTACTTGCTTGTCAGTGAGGCTACACTGACATTCTTCAAAGGAGCATGTGTCATACTCATATTACGTAACACCTCGGCTGCACCTATACCTAATAAATTATAATCAACGAAATGTTTTTAGGTTACTGCTTTTTTAAGGTCAGGAACTTTAAAATAGGCTCAATGATTTAGAATATCAAACAGAAATAAATATTCCATTTGTATATTATGTTAACTGTAACGAAGTAAAAATTAGTCTTAACTCGTACTAAGTCGTCCCTCACCCCCGGTAACGCCCTGAGCCGAGGTTCGTACCCCATTCGGGGGTGCCCTCAGCCTCAGGTGTGGTTACCTAAATGTTACCCGGCTGAGAGCCCTCCGCGCTCGCTGATTTGTTAACCTCAACAAAGGCTTCCAACTTTAGTCCTAAAAAAACGAAGTAAAGGGAGGCTTGTATAGACGTAACGGTAAATTTAGTGATCATTTTTTCGAAGCTGATGGAAGACAACTAAAATAAATAAATAAATAAAATTTATTTATTTATTTAATTTCCTTTATGGCCGAAAAAGATTTAAGAGATCTATACGATCTAGGGATGGTCTCGACGTATTGAATATTGCTTCAACATTTCCTGTACGTACAGGGAGATATGATGAAGACTAGAAATTAAATTAATTTCAAATTTAAATTACTTTTCTTTCAGTCTCTTTCAGTATCTTTTCAGTAACATTTAATATCTGACACTGTATTCCATCCAGTCATAATTTAAGATTTGCTAAAACATTATTTATGCTTTTTATCTATAATAAAGCAGATAAGTTAGTTTGTTTGAATGCGCTAATCTCTGGATCTACCAGTCGAATTCGAAAAACACCTCCACTAAAAGGAAGCTACATTATCCCCGAAGGTTTTAGCTTACTTATCCCTGACCATCGGTGAAACCGCAGGATACAGCTAGTACTTTATACAATTCAAAGTCCCTGCCTGATCACCGACTGACATCAACGCACAGCCTAAGCCGTTGCTTCTAAATACATAAAAGTGTGTATTCCTTCAAAGTGTGGGCATCCGAAGATAATGATTTTCAAAAATCTACTCCTTAAGGGCAACACAAAAAGGAAAATTAATGAAATAATATTTCTCAATTACAGTTCTTAGCCATCATCTGCCTCTTCGGCATCGCTCACGCTGGCTTCCTTTACGGAAGTAGAGGCTACGGAGGTGGCTATGGCCGTGGATACAGAAGCCACGGACATGGATACAGCGGATATAGCTCTCCAGTTTACTCGTCATACTCCTATTCTCCGGTAGTCTACTCTTCATACAGACCAGTATCTTACGGATATGGCGGTCACGGTGGATGGAGCGGCGGTTATGGCGGCGGATATGGCGGATACGGTGGATACGGCGGATACAAAAGCTACGGACACGGCTGGAGTGGATCCGGCAGCAAGTGGTGGTGAATTTAGGAAATAATAATTATGCTTCGTCTTATTTATTTTTAATTGTTGTTTGTTTTATTGTGTTTATTTTGCAATTTATATACTTGAATTTATTAATATTTCGATGTTTTTATATTGTTTAATATAACAATTCAATAAAAAATAACACTAATTGACTGGTTTCATATTTCAAAGTAGTTTAAGGTGAATCGGCCGAAAAGCCCGCGAAATTCAGTAATAGGTCGTATATTTGTCAAAATCTGATTCGCGAAATTCGATGATTCCCGTTATTTATTTATTGACCAAAATAATTACAAATAAATGTATTATTAGTAAGACCATATAAAACAGGACATTGGTAAATGAGATATAATATTTTAACATAACATGATTCTAAATATCCAACAATTATTTCATAATAAGTGCAGCACAAACAAATATTATTCCAGCAACATATAAAATAAATAGAAGAGTTATATAACTTTACTGTCATTATAAATATTCATTAAAAGATGACACACTTGTAACAAGGTTGTTAATTCTATTTAAAACTTAAAATTATATTCAGAAACGTGTTTAAAGGTCCATGTTTTATTAATATCGGAAGTCTATGAAACATTAACATACATTTAAAGATTTATACATAACCTATTATAGATCTAATATTTGTTATGAATTTTGTTTTACCTCGCAAAAAGGTTGTTTACAAAAAACAAACAATATCGCAAAATCTTAGTTAACTATTTTCAAAATTATATTATTGACAGAAATTTACTTTACACTTGAGTTCTGTAAGTTACTTTTTATACAAAAAACGCGGGTGGAACCACGGAAAACAGCTTGTAACTTATATTTCTAGTTTTAAATGTCAAATTTTGGATAGATATCGTTAGTTCACTTTTTCTATAAAAAATCAAGCTTGATAAAATAAATAAGAAAGTGCTTAATATAATCAACTTTAAAAAAATAGTAAAAACTCCTTCAAATAAAATAAACAATGTCAAAAGAATTATTAAAATAGGTTAATAAGCGAAAAAGGTATGCGTGAACAAACATTAAAAATAAAAAAACATACCTTTACCTTTTCTGATAAGAGATTATTAAATTTTTTGGATTAATTTTGACCACTTATTTTACTTTTTATTGAGTGAGCTGTTGTTGTTTACATTTAGGTACCGACCATATTGACTATTCGTAACTGGATTATGCCTTAAAGCAAAAAGTAATATATTTGTAATAATAATAACTTAATAAATTAAGAAAAACAAGCTTGTACTATGAATATCAGATAACCGATATATTACATAACATAAAGAACACATAACTCAATTAAATTAAAAACTAATAATATATTTGTATAAGAGCCAGGTGACCAACACCGAGATCTTTTTCTTATAAAACTACTTCTAGTCATCAAAGTATTATCTCAAGAGGTCATCAAAAGAATTGCCGTGGCATGATAACTATTATTAAACACAGTCAAGTGCGAGTCGATATCACATGGAGAGCATTCCGTACATGATGTTTTTCCGTAAAAACTTTATGACTCAGAATTTTCGTTTAGGTTTTCAGGTAAACTATATTCACCACTTTTTTTATTTTGAGTAGTTTCAGAGTTAGGGGCTCATATTCTGTATATTTCAAACATAAAACACCCTTCTAAGTCCGCATATTATCACGGGCAACTACGGAATTAATTGTCGCACACTTGGCCGGTTTTTAAATTTTCTAATAACCCTTAGTAGGATCGAAATTAAAAGTTATCCATTAGTATCGGGCTATCGGCACAGAGTAAATAATTTACTACATACAAGTATCGGAGAACATAAGCTGTGATAAACAGTCAGACAGCCACGAGACTGATCTCATAATCCTATTTTCATCGAATCAGCGTTCCGCTACAAAAAATAAGTATTCCAGTAACATTAAGCTTCAATAAATGT
The DNA here is from genome assembly GCA_963555595.1 of Tethea ocularis. NCBI lineage: Eukaryota > Metazoa > Arthropoda > Insecta > Lepidoptera > Drepanidae > Tethea > Tethea ocularis. Next base: position 2,108,358 of record OY741968.1, read on the forward strand.
AATAAAATCGATGCAAATCAATAAACAAACACAACAATAATTTGTAAATAAATACATTGAGCTTAAGTAGGAAGAGTTCCGAGATGGCGGTAAGCAGTTTTTGGGCCATACTTATGTAGCAGTGAATATTATTAGGTTGATAGTCAATCGGCTAGTGGACAGTGTCAAAAATAAATAATGAAACACTAAACAATGTATAAAACATCTAAAAACACATGGAAATACCTATGTATATTAATTTAATTATTTTTTTAAATAACCAATAGAACCACTAAGAGTAGGTGCAGTGAAACTATGACGTCATAGAGCAGGTATTTCATATGTCAGAACACTATCCTATTCTACTAAAATTATAAATGCGAAAGTGTGTTACTCTCTGAACTATAAATTACACATAAATACCCTACAAAAACAAAGGTATTTCTATTTCGATTTAATATTAAGGATCTTTTGGGAATGCAGATAGAAGCTAAGGGATAAATGGTTCAAATTAAAATACACTATATCAAACACAATATAGGGATAAACAATTTAGTAACCCTTTAGCGTAGAGATAATTAAGCAAACCATGTACCTATCTAAATCACAGATAACATCTTTATCTTGAGCATTGTGCACGCTATTCTCATCTTTATTCTGAGCTTGCAGCGTACGAAATCGCTTACATAATTTCACCAAAAGCAGAGCAATTGTATCGCAACTAAGTATAATGTAATTAAACACCCGTCACGCTCCGTTTTCCCAAAATCTAATGGAACCTTGAAAAAAAATGTTTGTTTCCTACGTTTTTTATATAAAAGCGTGGAACAATAACCAAAAGGCATTCAACTCATCACTCGAAGACATACCAACATGTTCACTAAGGTAAAAAAAGTGCATTGTTAAAATTATTAAATTACAAATATTTCACAGTGTTTAACTCTGAGAGTGAATGTTTCAACACTAATTACAAAAGCTTAAGTTTTATTGAGTTAAGTTTAACAAATTAATGCCACCTCTATAAGTTATGCTTCAGCCGGGTGTTTGATCGGGTAATTTTTAATGAGTTCTTTATCCAGAAATACCATCTGAATTCTCGATTTTCCCGGTGGATTATCCAAAAAAAATATTTCATAGAAATAAGCCCTCCTCCTGACAATTACTCTATATAATAATCGATGTTTATTTATATAAATACGGTATATACTTCCAGATCTCTGCAGTCATCGCCTGCCTATTCGGCCTTGCCAGCGCAGGAGCACTCCACAATACCGCACTTAGCACTGGCGGTTATGGTGGCTATGGAGCCAACGCTGGCTACGGTGGATACGCTGGCCATGGCGGATACGGTGGATACGGCGGATATGGTGGATACGGTGCTTACGGCGGATATTCCGGATACGGTGGCCCTGCAACTTCACATACTACTGTTACTAAAGTCGTGTCTGGTTCCACTCCTTACGCTACAGGAGCGTTAGGCGGTTATTCTGGCCATGGTGGATACTCGGGAGCGCTCGGTGGCTACTCGGGAGCGCTCGGTGGTTACGCTGGTTCTCTAGGCGCTTACTCCGGACACGGTGGCTACTCTGGATTGGGTGGCTACTCTGGTGGTCTCGGTGCAGGCTATGGTGGTCCAGCCATCTCTACAGTGTCTGTACACCGCGTCCACGGATCTGCCCTTGACAAGTCATACGGTCTCGGCGCTGGAGCGTATGGAGCTGGCTATGGTGGATACAGCGGCTATGGATACGGGGGCTATGGAAACAAAGCTGCGTGGTAGACAAATGTGATAATCATGTGAATAAAAATAAATTATTTCTGGTTCCTAACAATAATTGTGATTTTATTTTCCAACGTAGTAATAGTTAACGCATTAAAAGTTCAGTTGGTACCTGTGGATGACCTGTTAAATCGTGTTTTCTAAAAATGAAACCTAGCTAGATCGATTTATCTCTCCCAAAACCCTCTGCATACTAAATTTTATGAAAATCGTTGGAGCCGTTTTTGAGATTCAGATTATATATAGGTATATACAAGAATTGCTCGATTAAAAGTATAAGATAGATAGATAGATTAAGGCAATAATAAAATGACTGTGATGTATAAATTGACATATTTATATCAAAGTTTCGAAAAGGATTTCCTTATGGTTTGAAGGTATTAAACACGTTGGTGTATGGGAGATTACACAATTGATCGTGGATACTTGCCTTGACATTGAAACCGAGAGTGCCCGCGGCTGATCCACACAGTTAACACACAATACCAGTTCGCAGACGACGATATAAAAGCGAAAGCAAGTGCTCCAAAAAATTATTACAATCAACAACTACATACCATACAAACATGTACTCCAAGGTACGAAAAAGATTTAAAAAAAATAATCATCAGTAACTAGTTCCCAAAATATTTGTGCCATAGGGCTTTGATTAATACAATGGAATCGACTCTAACATGAATTATTAATTTATTTATGAAAGAAACAGTGATTGATTTGAATTTAGTGCATAATTATTTTGTCATTGACAATTGAATAGTGACTTTTATGGACTCTTAATAAAACACATTTTCCCACAGGTGGTCATCTTCCTGTGTGCCGCGGGCATCGCCTCCGCTGGCAACCTCCTCCATGCCGCTCCCGTGGCCTACAGCTCTGCTCCTGCCGTATCTTCTGTCTCATTCTCGTCACACACTGCTCAAGCTCCAGTCGCAACCTACGCCGCTCACGCCCCAGTCGCAACCTACGCCGCTCACGCCCCAGTCGCAACCTACGCCGCTCACGCCCCAGTTGCAACCTACGCTGCTGCCCCAGTTGCAACCTACGCTGCTGCCCCATACGCTCACGGTCCAGTCGCCTACTCAGCTGGTCCCCTCGTCGCTAAATCCGTCGGCCAAGCTCTATCATACCAAACCATCTCTACTCACTCTGCTCCCGTAGTGACTAAGACTATTGCCGCACCCGCCTACTCGTACTCTGCCCCCGCAGTCGCCACCTACTCTGCTCCCGTTGCCACTTACTCTGCTCCAGCTGTAGCAAAGTCTTACCAGTCGATCTCTACTCACTCCGCCCCTGTGGCTTACGCCGCAGCTGCTCCCGTTTTGACTAAGACTGTAGCTCCTGTAGCTACTTACGCTGCTCACTCTATTGCTCCCGTGTCTTATTCCACGGTTGCTGCTCATTCTGCCCCTCTTTACGCTAAAACATACGCGTCTCCCGCAGTTGCAACTTACGCTGCCGCCCCAGTAGCCACTTACGCCGCTGCCCCTGTAGTCAAAACCGCCCTCACTTACTCCGCCGCTCCTGCCGTCTCACACGTCACCTACTCCGGCCTCGGTGCCAACTACGGTTGGTAATTTGATTGTTAATTATTTATTTATAGTTAGTATTTGTAAATAAATGACTGTAAATAATATAGATGAAATGAAACTGACGAAAGAAATAAAACTTAATTTATGATAGAAAGATTACTGTATTTTTTTTCTTCTAAGCAACATAAACCTTTTAGATTTATAGATGATTCTTAAGCATATTGTCTTTTTAATATCTTTAGCATATTTTTAATTAACTATATACAATATAGTTACCGTATATATCGTTTGTATAGTAATTGTTCTTACATTGTAACGTCTGCTAATTAATTTCTCGACATTCAAATAATATTTATTATGCTAATGATTTCATCAGTCGCTCAATTCTTTTTGCATTTGTATCGGTGATATTATTAAAATTTCCCAATTCTTCCAATTAAAACCAGTATAATAAATTAGCAAAACTTGTTTAGATAGATAAGAGAATGCTCTCCGCAAATGACTCCGTCCCGTACTAAACTGACGGGGTCAAGCGAGAGGAGCAAGCTTTTCGGATGAGATTCAAATTATTGTTTTTAATATATTAATTAACATTGTTTTTGTTGCATCAAGTGCCTCTACACTTTGGGGCAAGTCAAATTTATTTTGGGATCATACACTACATTAATTTTAATTATTTGAAATCAAGTCGTAGCATAAAATAATCCAAATGCAATAATGTTTACGCAAATTATTCTCTAAATAATGATAATTTCTAGCCTAAAGCCAATGTATTTAAAGTAACATAGGACATTATGAAACCCTCGGTGCGCAAGTCAGACTCGCACTTGTCCGGATATTTAAAATATGGTTTATATTAATGAATATAGGTAGGTAATACAGGTTTTATTTACTAACGAGACATGAACATATCATTTTTAAACTAATAATAGACAGAATTTTATGTTCAAATATCAGTAACTTAAATTACTAGAGACTAGATGAACAATATAAATTACTGTAGACAAAACTAACATCGATAATAAAATGAGGGACAACAAGTAATTGATAGTAATTAAACAAAATCAATAAAGCTTGATATTTTATCGAAATCACAAATAACAAAGATTCAAATAAAAAATTATATCAAACACTGTAACAGTAAGAAAATCATACAATATAACAGAATTTCAAAAGATGTCTGAATATTAAATCACCAATTGTAACTGGTTCCCTGTCCATTAAAGCTAACTCGAGATACAGCAGGTGCTTGAGAGTAAATAACAGGTGATGAATACCTTTCAGGCGTTTTAATAAATTGATTGGATGTTTGAGTAGAATATACTGGGGAAGGAGCATAGTTCACAACATTAGCAGCATTCGATAATGACGATCTAGCATCGAATGAAACAGGAGCAGTATGTGACGATACTGAAGAGTACGCCACAGGAGTACGTGGAGTAATATAAGTTTCTACAGGTGCGTTATATGAATATGATGGTGCTTGTGCATATAATACAGGAGATTGCTGGTATGAATTAACTTCAAGAGGAGTCACAGAATATTTTACTGCAGAGGGAGTTTTAGTGTGAGTATTAACTGATTGAAATGACACAGATCCAAAAGGTAGTTTAGTGGGAGGTGGAGCAAATGTTGCTAATGTAGGGGCAACAGTGTAAGACTCTACGGAAGGAGTGGCTGGACTTGGTACTGGAGGAGCGGGAGTGTAAGATGCTATGGTGGGAGAAGTTGTATAAGATGCTGCAGAGGGAGAAACTGTGGTAGACGCTACGGAGGGGGATGTTGTGTAAGATGCTACAGAAGGAGCAGCAGTGTATGATACTATGGATTGAGCTACAGAAGGACTAGCAGTGTAGGGTGTTAAGGAATGTGATGAAACATGAGATGCTACGGGGGGAGCAAATGTGTAAGATGAAACGGACGGAGTAGCGGCAAAACTTGCTATTGTAGGAGCAACAGAATAAGTTCCTACAGAGGGAGAAACTGTGTAAGTTGCTACTGAAGGAGCACTGCTGTATGTTGATATTGAGGGGCCAGTATAAGATGCAACTGAAGGAGTGTAGTAATTCACTGCAGGAGAATACGCGTATGATCCTGCAGAATAAGAAACGGGAGTGCTGACTCTTTTAATAAGAACAGGAGAAGTTATATACCTGTTCACTGATTGATGGGACACAGCTTGAGGCACATACTTATTAACAACAGGAGTTTTAGAATATGTGCTTATAACAGGGCCATAGGAGAGTGTGTTTAAGGCACGTCCATCATAACTTCCGTATGGAGAGGCAGCACCATAGTAGTTATTATTGGGACTGGCACCGTACGTCGCATAGGAGTTACCAGTGTAACCGACACCATAGACTCCTCCGGGAGCAGCAGAATATGTGGCCTGAGGACTAGCGTAGTACACACCAGGATTAGCACTGTATGTTGGATAAGAACCAGTGCTGACTGCTACGAGGTCCCCTGGGTATGCACCATAATTTCCTTCAGGAGCAGCAGCAAAGGCAACGTTAGGACCTGCTTGTACTGGTGCAGATCCATATGCAGCTGTTGGGGCACCGTGCACAGTAGAAATCTTCACTGAAGACACGGCAGGTGCTGGTTGTAAAGCAACTGGACCAGTACTGTCCAAGTTACTGCCAATAACGATGCTCGTAGCGCACAGAAATATAAAACACTGCAACAAGAATTAAAAACTTAAGATAATATCCACATTAATATATCACAAAAATTCGTTAAAAAGACACAAATTCCGCACCTTTCCGAACATGTTTGATCTTCGTTTATTAATGTTAGAATATTTTCAAGAACATCTGCATTCACTTTTATATCACCTATGCATAAACTGGTATAGATTTTTTTAAGCAATGCAAATCTGTCAACCGAATTAATGAAAATTGACCTTTTGATGATTAAAATAAGATATTTAATTGGATGCTTAAACAAGTTTTCCTACCTAAATGTATCACTACCCAACTATAATAGATTTAGAGCAAGACTGGAGTCTTAGGTGGACCTAATCCTAATTAAAAATACCTATTTATTTTGAATTCAATATACTTACTGCAGCTAAATGCACATTTACATTAGAATCGAAATAAGATATTTAGTATACATGGATTTTAAACCAGCTTTTAATATTATGTTAACAAGATCAGTTTCCAGTAGTTTTGATGACATACTAGCTGTTACCCGCAGCTTCACTCGCATTCCTGGGATAAAAAGTCTATAACTTTCAGGGATAATATAGCTTACTACTAGTGAAAGAATTTTTCGAATCGGACCAGTAACTCCGGAGATTAGCGCGTTCAAACAAACAAACAAACTTTATTATTAGTATTCAGCTACATTATTAGTAAATAGATAAGTAAGCTTACGCTCGTGGCTCTGCCCCTATAATTATTAGTCCTGACCTGTCAGTCTAGAATGGTCACTACATAAACTTACTTTAGTCACAGGCTCACAGTACAATGAGACGCTGGAGACTGATTCGAGGATTTCACAGCTACCCAGGGCCCGAACCATGACTCCTCAATATTTTTTAAAATAACAGTAGCCTATGTAGCTTTATAACATACGCCGGATCTGCCTGTGAAAACCGTCAAAATCGGTCTAGCCGTTCTGGACATTAGCCGGAACAAACACACATTTTTTTTATATATTTACTCATTATGCTTTTAGTAAAAAGCTGCTATTTTGACATGGGAAACAAATATTTTAATTTTATATTTTTGTATAGATAAGCCTACACGGATTATTTGGCTTTGCTTAAGAACGTAATGGACGAGCAGGACAGTAGTCTCAAATTACATCAAGATAATTCAATAACAAGGACAAAATTGTTTCGAATGGTGATACCCACGCAAAAGAGTGTTCGCATCTATATACTTAATCTTAAGTATTTACGATAAAAGATCTTGCCAAATACAGTTTGTACTGCTTCCATTTACAGGTAGGTACAATATCCTAATTTAGTCGGAAGCTATACCTCCATCCCCTAAATCCTAAACATTTCTCAAAAATTACTAATACTAGGTATACTATAATCTAGCTCCGGAAGACGGAAGCTCCGTCTGGATACGGGTAGCATAAGACCGGCCATCGATTGAAGAGGTCTTTGTCCAGCTGTGGACGTCTTTTGGCTGATATGATGATGATGACTCGTATATTACTCAATTTCAAGTATCACGAATTAATGATATAACTGTAAAGAGCCCTAATGATACATTAGTGATTAAAAATAAAACTTAAAAATATGAACACATGGTTTTATATCTCGTTTTCTCAAAACTAATAAATCAGGCCGGACCATAAAGGGCATGTGTCTTTAAGCAACAAAGTATAATTCTAAAGATACTAAAATAATTATGCGATTTAATTCAAGTTGACCTAGATTTTAAGACGCCATGAATGTGGATGTGTGAAAATTTACAATTTATCGCAATAATAGATTAAGCATTATTTATAACCATAGACTTGGCGAAATAAAATATTTGCCTACTTGCATACGCGTTAATTGATTTGGCTTTAACTTCAAGGCTTTTATAAAGCTGCGGGTATATAAAAGAGACTACTACCTACCGACCGAGCCCCAGTATTTTGATATAAACAAAATGACATTTCGATTCTTTTTTAATACCTACTGTTACCTAGACTTTTGGTGTTATCTCATTTATATTTACTGTCTCAGAAATTAACTGCTCGTCCTATATACCTACTCAACCTAGTAGTTAGGCTTATTTTTTATGCAAAGCCGGAACAAACTAATATAATTCCTAAATGTTATGTATTATTCAAACAGCTGTTTGAAAACAAGGCAAACTACTAACTATTATTTTACTCCTGATACAGTTCTCATAGTAACAAATACACTTTATATAACATATTGCTTACGACTTGATAGATGCAATAAGTTGATTTATAAATTAAAATTTAATACTTTGCAGTATTATGATTACATTTTAGTAGGTATATGGAGTGAACTAGATAGGATGGTTATGAATAAATATTTTTATCTACTCTCATATCGTAATGTGCTAATTATGAAATCAAAAACAGTATTTAATGACCCACTTTATGCACACCCGTGTATAATGATTTATTATAGTACAGTTATGTTCCCAAGATAATGCTATAAAATAACTTTTTTTCTATTAAAGTACACTTTGGACCTATCAATAGTATAATCAGTATCAATTCAATTTGACGATGACAATGTGACAATTTTTTTACTTGAACTTTATAGATACTGCACATAATTAGGTATTAAAAACTCGTGTGATACTATTAAGAACTTCGCCTACGGCTCGGTACTTAAACTCACACTCGTATTTAATAACCCCTATTATGTAACAGTATCATAGACTACTATTACTACCTACTTGTATGACTACGGGTAGGCTTCTATCATTGAAAATGAAACATAATAACTATATGGCAAATCGTTTATATTTTACAGTTTTCTATTTACAAATAAGGTACATTTGATTCAGTTTACCAACCATAGTTGGCGCCGTGACCGCTGTATGCGATACCGACAGCGGGGGCAGCGGAGTATGTTACAGCCGATTTAAGGATGGGGGCGCCAGCAGCATAGGTGGAGTACACGGGGGCTCCGTAGGACTTGGCGATCAGGGGAGCGGAGAATGCACCCGCGGAGTAAGAAGCTACAGCCGGGCCGTAGCCGTAGGACTTAGCGAGAAGGGGAGCAGCATATGCGCCACCGTGAGCGGTCTGGGTAGAGTAAGATGACACGGAAGATACGGCGGGAGAGATGGTCTTAGCATAAGTTGCTACGGGAGCAGCGGCGTAGGTAGCTACGGGAGCAGCGGCGTAGGCAGCTACGGGAGCGGCGGAGTAGGCCAGAGCGGGAGCGGCGTAGCTCTTAGCTACGAGGGGAGCGGCGTACGCACCACCGTGAGCGGTCTGGGTAGAGTAAGACGAGATTGAAGATACGGCGGGTGTGATGGTCTTAGTCACAACAGGGGCAGCGGCGTAAGTCGCTACGGGTGCGGCGGCGTAGGTAGCTACGGGAGCGGCGGAGTAAGCCAGAGCGGGAGCAGCGTAGCTCTTAGCTACGAGGGGAGCGGCGTACGCGCCACCGTGAGCGGTTTGAGTAGAGTAGGAAGAGATGGATGAGACAGCTGGGCTGATGGTCTTGGTGATGACTGGGCCGGCGGCGTAGGTTGCAACGGGTGCAGCTGCATAGGCCAGAGCGGGAGCAGCGTAGCTCTTAGCCACGATGGGGCCAGCAGCGTATGAGGTGATCGGGCCGGCGTGTGCGGTGTGAGTCGAGTATGAAGAGACGGAGGAAACCGCTGGGCTGATGGTCTTGGTGACGATTGCGGGGGCAGCGATGGCGTGGCCACTGTATGCCAAGGGGGCAGCTCCGTAGAGACCGCTGCCACGGGCCAGACCCAAGGCGCACAGGGTGATGATGATCTGGAATATAATATAGAACATTTTAGTGTAAATTTTTTGTGAAAATTATAAAGAGCAGCAAATAGTGAGTCTAGGATTTCGCTCAAAACTTTTTTGTTATGTCGAAAGGATTTTGATCATATCTCTGAAGATAAGATATTTTTTTGTCTGTGTAGGTAGGTACACACCTTGGCGTACATGTTGATGCTGCTAATGTTGGTAACTGAATAATTTCGGTGAGGAGTGCCCTGGTTTTTATACAGAAGTGGCGTCCACAGCGTCCAATTCACTTTCATTGTCAAGGTAAGCAAGCGTACTGGTTAGTACTGTTAATGTAACATAGGCAACGCCTCTGACTCAGAGACAGCCTTTCAATTTCATTTGTTCCGTTTGCACCTATACAGAAGCATAGGGCGTTTATGCAGCCTTCACGAGCAACCCAATGCATTCTGAAGTTTTGAAGAATCGATTGACGATCAACAAGTTTTTAAGGAAGTTTTTTTTTATAAATGCAAATATTAAAGGCTTTTCAATGAAATTAGAACAGTTTTGTATAGCCTTTTCGAAGGAATAACTTATCTCAAGTACAAAAAAATGTTATACTATAATCGCTTGCAGAATTTAAAAGCTAAAAAATTAGTGCGTAACATAAACGTCATTAAAAAACCTTAACACACTCAGATTGAATAATCATCAAGACGATTACAATGATATCGTGCTATTCTGATAAATTTGTATTCTAAGGTAGGTTAGGTAGTAAAGTAACGTATGTTTAAATATTAAGGTGGAGGCGTCGGTTGGAGCGCGAAATTCAAATTTTATCACGTTTTTTGTAAATTGCAGCTCAGTTATAGGTCGCAAGTTATCAACATGTTATTTGCGAGAAGAATGGTAGTATATTTACTAAAGAAATCATCAACATATTCCTCCAAGGTATATTATTGACATATACGACTATTTCATGAAAATGTTACTAATATACCTTGGAGGAATATGTTGATGATTTATTTTGTTATTAATCAGTAAATATACTACCATTCTTCTCGCAAATAACATGTTGATAACTTACGACCTATAACTGAGCTGCAATTTACAAAAAACGTGATACAATTTGAATTTCGCGCTCAACTGAAGCCTCCCCATTAACGTAAGCATCACTCAAATCACAACATAAACTTGGCCACGAACCACCCGGTGAATGTTCAATGGTCAGCCATAGGATCTCCAGTATTTCATTAAAATAATTAATTTTCTAATCTATATCTCATTATCATTATCTTTAATAGTTTAACATTTTCCAAACTAGTCTATCCTATTGAACCATACTATGTATCCCATGTTACCGATATTAATATCCAACACATAAAAGCATAGAATAATAAGAAAGCACTGACGGAAAATAAAATATAGTATCGTATCAGTAACGACAAGTAATAGGTACGCATATTTTTTTATGTGAATAACATGTTTGATTTCAAATCAATAAGCAATTAACTAAAAGAACTTAAATGATTCATTGCGACTACAATTTAATTTGCCAAAACAACTTATCGGTATATCAAGGATGTCGGTTGAAGAATTTTGAGGTCTGCTTCCTTAATCTTAATATAGGTATATGTGGGCTGAATTTAAGTAAGTAAAGTAAATGGAGAGTCCAATTCGCACTTTGAAAGGCTGCGTTTTCATTGACATTAAAAATCCTACTTAAAATTATAAATGCGAAAGTTTGTGAATTTGGATGTATGTTTATTACTCTTTCACGCAAAAACTACAAAACAGATTTGGTTAAAATTTGGAACACAGGTAGTTTATAACCTGGATTAACACATAAGATACTTTTTATCCCGGGTAAACCAAAGATCCTTTGAGAACACGGGTAAGACTGCGGCGTGAAAGCTAATCTATATAAATATATATTTGGGATCAGTCAGCTGTCTTAAAAATCTCTTCTCTATCTTCTACCTAGGTACTCGTTTATCACTTGTGATGCCTCAAACAATATTACACAATTATAGAAGAAATTGTTTTTAGCTCGTTGAAAAATCGCAAATTTTCACATAATAAAGACCGTAAAGAGTTATTTTTAGCGTTAATATTCTAGTCCCGACTTCTTATTTACTTTTACCATAATGTCAGTTATATAGAATACAATACACAAATAATTAAAATAATTAAACGAAAGTAGTTCCTCAATGTAAAATCCACTTAAGAGCTTACATTGACCTATAAGCGGACACTTTGAGTGGACATTACACTTCCTGGCTTCGAAATATAAATACTGACAATTCAGAAAATAAGTCATTCATTAATCAAAATAAGCTATGTATGTTGGTACTTCGCTAGGGTTTTCATTCCCTAAGACCAATGTCTTGTAGGGACTCCGACTTGTGGTAGATCAGATCGTAAAAGACACCTACTTAAGGAAGGATTTGAGTACGAATTCTCTGGTGCTTTTGTTACGTCCGTAAAATTTTTGTACATGTTAGTAGTTATTTATTTATTAAATAATAAATTTTAATTAATTGCAATAATGCTATGAAGAAAAAACTTTACTAAATACAATATCAGTTGATTTAAAAATATCTTAAGAGAGACAGAGAGCATTTTTTCGCTCGAAGAGCAGTTCGACTGGGGAAGTACCTCCACCTTACATGTGCATGCGCATGAGTAAGTTCGCTAGAGCCTATTGGGGAGGGGGGAAGGATCAGAATCGCGCGAGTGGTACCCGGGGCGCGGAATAGTTAATGTTCTGTGCCGCGAGTGTCGCTAGCGTCCATCATAATACATTATCTATATATCAAGTGGGCCGTACCTATATACATTATTTGCCGACTTGGTTGTATAAAAAAAGTTATCGTCTAAAATCCGCCCTATGGTACCGATAAAATAACAGAATTTTAATAAGTGATGATGACACAGAAGATGGTAAGCCCGAAGCCAAGAAATAATCTTGCTGTCAAGTTTCAAGTGCAACTGAGTGCTTGTTGACAGATTTTCACTTGAGCCAGCCAGCCGGGAAGCCGACGTCACAATCAAAGCCTAATCTATACTATTAATAAATCTGAAGATTTTTTTTATATATTTGAACGTGCTAGCTTTGTAACTACGAGTCGGATTCGTTATCCCCGAGTGTTATAGGCTACTTTTTATCCGACAAACGCGGGTGGAACCGCAGCGGACAGCTACATTAAAACAAATTTCGAATATCGCCAATTGAGTTGAGCATTATAATTAAAATACTTGTTCATATCCCCCGGCTAAGTATTTGAATTTATATGGACGTTTATTAGACTGACATTTAAGTAGTCCTTACAGTGAAAGAAGCCGCCAAGCATCGAGGCAAACCGGTTCGTAATAAGTTCCTAGTTGATACCTTAAAGTACTATTATAAAATTAATCACGAAGGCCGCTATATCGACGACAGTCCGAGGAAATGACGTAAACACTTGTAATGAAGTAAATGCATGCTACTTCCAGACTTACACAACTTAGTCGTGTACTGAGCTGCTTAGTCATAGAATTAGTGCGTCATAAAAAGTGCTCGCGTTGCAAAATAGGTCAGATATGAGGTATAATCAATTAAGTATTGCCTTGAAACTAATAGCGTTATTGTTATGGTGTAAATATCTGGGATTTTATAATAGTTCCTTTACTGACTGACGTAGGTAGGTAAACTACTTACCTATATGTTGCAATATCATATTATGGCTAAAAATTATAATCATTATAAGCCTATAGGCAGGTCCGCCGTAAGCGGACGTGCAAGGCGTGCACCGCACGCGGGCGGCACGTCCAGGGAGGCGGCAAATCGAGCAACTCATCATGTAATATTCAAAATCATTGTCATGTCCACAAACTACCAAGAGAACTAACGTTGGTCATGTCTGTCGGCAGGTTGACCGCCCGCCCCCGCTTGATGGCGCCCCAAATTCAATCGGAGAAAACATTAAATAGCCTTTTTTTGACAAAACTCAGCGTAAGTAGTCGTAGGGCGGCATAATCGGTATTGCACGCGGGATACTAAACAGCTAGCGGAGGCCTGCCTATAGGCGGCTATAGGCTTTAGGAGATAGCTGCAGCAAGATGAGGATGTAAAATTGACTACTCTCCTCTCTTCAACTTTCTGTCGCATCTCAACCTCACCCTCGACCTCCCGCAGTCCTGCAAATGTCGCACCCAACAAACTGCACAGGACTTGTCGTCAGACAATGCTACTAATCTTTATAAGTGCGAAAGTTTGTGAGTATGGATGTATGGATGGATGTTTGTTACTCTTTCACGCAAAAACTACTGAACGGATTTGGACACAGATAGTTTATAACCTAGATTAACACATAGGATACTTTTTATCCCAGGAAATATAAGATCCCTCGGAAACGCGGGTGAAACCGCGGGGCGGAATCTAGTATTGTCACATTGCGCAGGCCACATAGCTCGAAGAACCTATAAACAAGGTTATGAAAAGGTCGAGTTAGAACCACGTACTGGGAATTACTGGCACGGCCTGGTATGTACCATCAGGTGGCAGCAGGCGAAATATGACCCAAGATTGTTGATGTGAACATTTATGGGGAAGAATTAAGCATAGAATCATACAAGCTTGAACTTTAACATAGCGTCAGTATAGTTTGTAATTGTAACACCCTAGGCCTCGCTATCACATTCAAGTTGAAAATCTGTCTTGCCATCTTCGCACACATTATTATTTACAAGAGTGAAACTGATAAAACCACAGATCTATACATACATTGTAAAAAAAAAAATTGCCTACTTGACAGAATTGTGATGAATGGACCTTAACACCAACTCTTATCATATTGATCACAATAGGATTAGAAGCCGTCAAGAAATACCACAACGAATGTTACATTGTCGAAGATTAATTACCATGTATTCTTATTTATGCACTTTAAAATTTAAGGTGTATGGTCTGAATTGAGTAAGCCGCTAGCCCAAGCCGCTTATGGCAACATTACAGCAATGTCATAGAAAAGATAGTGTTGTGAAGGTCATCCGCATATGGTTTTAGGGCATTAACTCCATTGTAATATAGACATTCGCTGGACAGAAATGGTTGACAGAAATGTAGATATACAGACCACATAACTTGTTTTGTGGGACAGTCTTGTTGCAAATCAAATCAAAAACTCATTTATTCAATTTAGGCCCTGGTAAGGCACTTATGAACGTCAATAGTTACAAACATTACAATAGACTCTACCACCGGTTCGGAATACACTTGAACTGAGAAGACTTATTTACTGACTTACTTATCATATAGTAGAATGTAGGTAGGCACCTACCTGTTGGTATTTAGTTAACTAACGGCATATAAATATGAAACTTGACGTGACAATTTTATTGAACATAACAAAGTGTCAACGACCTTTGGGGAGGGAAGGGGAGGCCAGATACATGCAATTCAGTCATTAAGTGTAGGTACCTCCTACTACATACAAAAAAAAACAAACAGATACTGTTGCAATTACAGCTGTAGATAGGTTAGGTACCAGCTGAATGTCAAAATTCGTACCTACATATATATACCTGTTCCCCGCGGTTTCACTCGCGTTCCCGGGATTAAAAGTAGCCTATAAACCTTCGGGGAAAATGAAGCTTTCTATTAGTGAAAGAATTTTTCAAATCGTACCAGTAACTCCGGATATTAGTGCGTTCAAACAAACAAACTCTTGAGCTTTATTGCCTTTATTATTAGATAGATATAAATTACCAACCAGGCTGGCTTCATTCATAACGATGAAGAAACTAATATTGTGTGTGCTGACCTTTAAGGCAGATAAATATCTTGATTTTGGACAATGGTTTGACTGTCCAAAAAAGAGCATGGTATGTTTGGCTCGAGGTATCGTTTATTTTGTAATGAAACAAGGACATTAATTGTCGCCTCGATCGTCACAACGTTTCAGTCGGACGTTCCTACTGTGGACCATTAGGATGCGGAATGAACTCCTCAATTCCTCATTACTGTTTTCCCTCAGCACTACCATACCATGTGGGGTTCTTCAAAAAAAAAACAAGGCAGATAATAAGAAAACTAAAATACTCGACTGGGGTACGAAAAAAGTTAATGATTGTTATTTCTATCATTTTTTTTATGTCAGAAGGTTGACAAGCACGCAGGTGGTCCACCTGATGGTAAGTGGCTACCGTCGCCTATCGCCATTTGCAATACCAGAGGTATTGCCAATGTGTTGCTGACCTGTTACAATGACGAGAAGGCAATTACTGGCTCTCAAGTGTGATTGCCGGAACACACCGCTAGGTGCTTGGCGACAGATTTTCAACTAGAGGGTTTCTCATACCAAATTACATTTAAACATATTAATTTGTATTTTTGAAATCACCTTTTTAAACCTTTCATTTTGATCCACTCAAAATAATGGTCAGAATGTATATGTATCCTGGCTTAGTTACTTATGCGATAGGAAAAAAAAAGCAAAAATACTTTTATGCCAGAGAAAGAAAAACCACAACGCACTGCATCTAAACCCAAGTGGAGGTATTTTATGCCTAATGTCACTCTTGCAGCAACAAACTTTTTTTGTACACCAAAAATATGATTTAATTTAACAGAACACAATAAAAAATATTTCCCAACTAAACATACATGTTGCAGATTAGTTTTTTCTACATACAAATTATAATTACCTAACTATAGTCTAATAGGTAACTATATAAATTGGAATACCAATTATTACTTGCGAAAATTTATTAAACACAAGGTCGAAATGTGCGAATCGCGACACGAGACGTATTCGAATCGGACTTATCTATACGATTTTAGTTGTTCTTATTTTGTGACTTGCATTTTGTAGTGGCCTCGGTCGGATGGATACTATAGTATTTTAGTTCAAAAATTATAGCATTCACATGTTTAGTTTCAGGATGTAGATTTTGAAACCATTTATGTATATCGGGTGATTTTGAAAGGGTATAGTAGGCCGAAAAATCAATGGTGAAAAATCACTTACATATAAAAAAAAGTGTTTAACAACAATAAAATATTTCCATACATTCAAACAAATATCGATAAATTAATTTAATGGCAATGTAAGTCTCAAGTTCTAACTATAGGGCATCACTACGTTTCTGATTGCGAGCAGAGTGATTGCTTTTTATTTTTTAGATTTTCGCATAAATTACAAGTTGTAATAATTTTCATAGCTTCGTAATGGTAGTGCGCAAGCTCCTGAAATTTTGTAGGATTACTGATAACGATCCACACTATTCGTAGAATTCGGCTAAAATACCATTTCAATATCATCCTGTAGGTACAAGCAGTAACGTGATCCGGGTGACGATCCGAATCTAGATAGATATACTGAACTATAAAGTTCATCTGGTGCGGGTTATTCCCCAAGTTATTAGAATAACTTGGGGTACACGGGAATCGATTCAAAATCAAAACTGAGCTACAACATTTATTTGTCTTTTTAATTGACACTTCTTTGCACATTGATACATATAAAGCGCTTATTACCAAACACGTAAAGCCGATGTTCGCATAAAAAACTTAGAATAAAAATACAGTATAGTAAAACTTATACATAAATTAAGAATTAATATAACAAATCAAAAATATTGGTAACCGGACAGTAACAATACTTATTAGTGTTGCCCAAAAACATAAATCCTACTAATTATATGCGTACTTCGCTTACAATGGTGCTGATTATGCAAATCACACTAAACTAAATTTAATCACATCACATCTCTTTCTTCCAGGCATTATTGAAAAAGGATAGACAATATTTCAAGGTGCGAATTATCTGTCATTATCAGATACGGGCAAATAGTCCAATTTTGATGGAACTTAATACTCTTTTATAACAAGCAATCAGACTAATATCACAGGACTTTTTAAAGAGACATAATAAGACCAAATTAGTTTAGTTTTTAAACAGAATCAGCGCCAAAATCAATTAAAATATCGTGACTATGGTAGTACGATACAATATGAGTGCAGGCAACACCAACCAAACAGCGCAATTCCTACTAAGCATTTCAAAGCTCACATTTATATTTCTTAAAATGTATTCCGTACCAAAATCAGATGTAAATTACCCTTTCCTTAATTGTACGAAACAACGTTCTAAATTTTACGATTCAAGCACCTTTAATAGACCCAAGTAGCCTTTCCGATCACAAATGTTTTTAACAATCGAATCAGTACAAAGCTACAAGTTACACTAATCGATTATGTTTTAGACAAACCTTATACTATTAATTTAGAACCATTCGCCATAAAGCCGTCAAGTCTTACCGTTGCTTTTTAAAACTATTTAAGTTGCCAATTAGAAATTTTAACGAGCACCGTTTATGGTGAAAACACCATTTTAGAATTTAGATTTTATCGAATATTTTTAATAAATTTTGAAAAATAACAGTAATGTGCGAAATAAGCACGGCTAGACTTTAACTTTAGTCATAACAGGATGTGTGACATCGCTGACTTATATTACCTGATTTCAATTTTCCTGTATCGTTGTATTATAATAATACTTTTAATCATTCAATACTTTCCATCGATAACTTTTTCAATCCAATAATTAATTAAATACAAAAAAATTCAACAACTTAATCATATGGAATCAAATTATTATATAAATTAATTTTAATATATAATTCAAATCAAAGTAAAACAAGGTATCAAATGTGATTTGTCATCAGATGTAGTATACGGGCAAAATCGGAACTAATTGTGATCCACATAAGGTGCATATTACATGCTTCGAACTTAGCAAGCAGTGCCCTCAGTCGCATGCGGACTTATCTGACGGGTACTGTAATCAAAGTGCGGCTGCAAAGCAGAGAGAATTTCATAAACTGACATCTCATTGTCTCTTTCCCTCGCAGGCAAATGTATTGCCGTCACGCTCGTACAGATGCCATCATCGCATATTCTAAACGGGTGACAGAGACAAAACACATCTTTCTGCTTCGCGACTGGACTTTAAGATACGTCAAGAGGGGAATGAATTCAACATTATTCGTTGGACAATCACTTACTGGAATCGCTGATCCAGATGTAAGCATTAGACATTTCTAGAAAGATCCAAGTTCTTCAAAAGACTTGGATGGAATAGACGAAGAGTTAAAGATGAAGTTAGTTTCAGGAGAATTATTGAAGTCGAGAGGATTGCAGGATTTAATGATCCAGAAAAATAGAGGCCATCCTTCAAGAATAGGTAATATCAACAAAGTTAAAGCATGATCTTACAAGTGTATTTTGTGAGCAGTGACCAGCGGCTAACTATGCTTCACACAATATAACCAGACAATGCGCTTGTCATAAAAGTAGTCTATGATTTGATTTTACAAGAGACGATTTTATTGGACAGGCCGAACGTTGATAACGGGCCGCAAGCGAAAGGTTTCAAAACTGATCATGTTTCAACTTCGTCGAGTACTTAGTTTGAAACATCAGAAGACAAATCCCATTTAAGAAACAATCAAGATAATAAAAGTGCGTGGCGTATATCTATCGTACAACATCAAATCTTAGTTACTATGACCGACGAAATGCAGTCGGTACTAAATAGTTACAAACATAGAAACATTTATTATATCCTAACACCAGAGTATCATTTATGTATAGTCAAAAAATAAAATAGTAAAAGTCCAACCGTTAAATGTTGAAAGATTTTAGGACGCTTCTATGCAATTCGTTACAGTTAAGGTACGTCAACTGCGCTGGTGCATTCTCATATAAATAAACCTGTCGTTTATTGTCTGACTTCAACGCTTACAGTAGAATTTACTGTGTGTAAATCCATTGTTTTTTTTTTCAAATAACCACACACATACCATACATGTTTTTTATATTTTTTTAATCGCCAAACTACTGACGCAGTTTGTAGTTTCAGTTTTTATTACGGGCGTTTACGATGACTTTTTCTTACGAACATTCATAGTAAAAGCCCAATTATAATTTATCGAACCGTTTTCTAGTATATCAAAGTCAAGTGTGATTGATGCAACGCCAAAATAGTTATTAAACCTTTGGAATATG
Source organism: Tethea ocularis (assembly GCA_963555595.1). Taxonomy (NCBI): domain Eukaryota; kingdom Metazoa; phylum Arthropoda; class Insecta; order Lepidoptera; family Drepanidae; genus Tethea; species Tethea ocularis. Next base: position 2,128,102 of record OY741968.1, read on the forward strand.
ACTTATAATGCATTGTATTGAAGTCAGACAATAAGTCACCAAAAAGTGCACTACCCTCCCATTTTGTACAGTAATTATTGTATATCATGAAGATGAGTAAATGAGCTTCGATAATAATTTGGACCAATAAAGTCCATTTTTTTTAAAACATACCCAAAATATAGTTGTTTTCAAATATTGGCCCAATTTTAAGATAAAACTTACGTACTAACAGGTGTGTTTCGGACAAGAACCAGTGGCAGAGCTGATGAGAGAAGGCATAATGTGTTAAAACCTGCATAAAACTTATCGGTAATAAATTCGTACGTAATTTACATTACATTTAGAATATAGGACATTTTTTAATTAGAGGCTTGAAGAAGCGCTGCAGTAATGCTACTGTGGCGCTGATAAGCGCTTCTGAAGTACGATCAGCAAAAAAAACATTTACTTGTACACTAAAATTATCTATGATGCAGAAATTTGTACTATGCAGGTTTTTATAGACACACATTTACCTAGCACCATTTTTAATCTTTCCATATTACAAATAGTTATAATGTACATGTGTTTTGTATATTTTGCTACTTTTGTTATTGACTCACTAATGCCAAATACTCAAAGCTTAGGCCCGCGGGTGGAATTTAGATGAGAGCGTAGGATTTATGCTTCACGATTTTGAATTTTATTTATTACGTCAAAATGATTTAATTATAAATTTAACAAATAAAATATTATTTTACAAAATCTTTCTTTGTTATTCTTTTGATGAGCCGATCAATAATGTAATTTGTCAAAAAAAATTGACGAAAGAACTCGTCAGTCTAAATGAATAAAATAATTTAACAAGAGACTGCAGCGCTTCATCGAGCATCTACCTAATATGTGTATTTAAATCTTCAAAACTGTTAGATTACATTTATCTAAAATTAATATTTAATGCTACATAAAATGAGGTATTTTCACTCTACCACTGCTCTTAATGGTCCCGTAAACACTTACAGATTAAAAATAATTCCCGGCAAATCATTCTTAAAAGTGCGTATCAAATAAACATAAACGAAATGCTAAAGATTTTTTCACAGATTTAAATCTAAAACAATATTGAAATAAGAGACCACGAAAAGAGAGAAGTCTTACATTTTAGAGTACACAACATTACTTATTACTAAGGTACTTACTAATAGCAGTCCAAATAGCTTATAGGACCAACTTCTGCATAGCCGGGCTATCGCGTATTTTTTGGTGGTAATCGTAATGAACACCATTAATGATTTCATCCAATGACGTGCTGCGACGAAGACCATTTTGTGGGCGTGCTGAGCCCCCATTCGATGATTTTCAATAATGCTGTTCGTCACGATTACCACCGAAGATACGAGGTAGAGCCCCTGGTGCCAAAAAAATAATATTATGTAGATTGTGGTACCAACATGTATGCGCCTTGTTATGACAAGGCGTAGAGAATAAGGCAAGGCAATTCGAGGGGTGGAGGGCGTGAATTTTCGTAGCTTTTGCTGACAGTTATTGACGTGAGACGGTTTAAAGCAAGTCTATTAAAACTGGTTTTAAATCCGCCACTATCTTGTCATATACCAGAAAGAGAACTAAAAAGAATTGCTTTAAACTATAATAAGACCCATACTGTTTTTTTTTTAACATACGCTAGTTACATTGTAGCGTGGTGCGAGTACCAACAGTCAAAGAGATATGAACATAAGCCTTATGTCTTTGCAATATAGTTCATCTGTTGAATCTATGATTCAAATGAACCTTATTGAAATGTGATTTGGTTCATTTTCATTTCTCTAACTACTGTCACTCGCTAAGCTACAACGTAATACTCTTTGAAGTCGAATATTCGCCAATCGTATGGAAACGTAAGACGTTGGTGTAATTGAGCTTTAGTTGATGGGTCATCTAAAAGCTATCTGGTCTGTTAAACTTATTGATTAAAACATCGAAATACAACATTCAGAGAACATCAATAAAAATGATTACCCTATTCTTTGCATAATACATGAGACCCAAAGATCACCTGGCTGTTAGAATCTGTCAAAGTAACTATGACGTCATTCATCTCGTCATCCCGACACGTCTTTAAACGTGGACTAAAAATGCATCTTTATCTCAAACACGTAACTTTTCGTGTTCCAATTCAATAATCTCAAGGAGCATAGTACCTTTAGCATAGAATAAGAAATAGTACTACCTAGAAGGCTCACTCCCACATAAAAACCGGCCTCTTTTTCTATCGTATAGCTCTCTTTCGTACGCAAGCCACTTTCTCAAAGAAAATAATCTCAAGTAACGTGCCTTTAGCACAGAGTAAGAATTGTTCTACCGTACAGAAGGGTCACTCTTTCATAAAGAAACTGACCTCTCCTTCTGTCGTATAGCTCTATCTCTTTCGCACGCGAGCCAGACTCCAATAAAACAATCTCAAGTAGTATCCCATTAGCACAGAATAAGAGTTGTACTAACGTACAGAAAGGTCATTCTTTCATAAAGAAACTGACCTCTCTTTCTGTCGTATAGCTCTATCTCTTTCGTACGGCCACTCGACAAGGCTGCCTTTAAAAAGCATCTTTACAAAAGGGCTACTACCCTTAAGTAAATTTTTGGTTAAATTCACCGATAATATTGAGGGTAAGTGCGAAAGTGCATTCCCATCAAAAATATCGATATACTAGCTACACTCACATTTGAATCATATACAAATGTGTTCATTACCTACAAAGATGGCGGAAAGACTATTTCTCAACCATCTCGTGAAAAGTCAGTAATTTAAAAAGTCTTAAATTAGTAATCTGCAAGTCACTTACAGGCTTGCAGAAACACCGCCTACTTTTTTTTTTGTTCATCACTAATCATAGACAATATTAATTTACAAACATTACAATTCGCGTAAAACAATAAAGAACACTATAAAAAAAAATACGGTGGATTTGATATGTTAAGCAAAATTAAACTTTAAAATAAAATGTGATTAAGTGTTTTTGGCTGAAATTAATCAAAGCTAAATAAAAGCTTTACCTTAAACCTTGGGTTGGAATCACAGCCAATCAACTTATTGTAGGGATTACAAACTAATTTCTTATGGTAGGGGAAAATAGTTTTTGACTGTGTAAACTTTAAGTGTAAATTGTACTGTTTTTACATCGAATACCGGCGTCATCTTATATCTAATTGATAATTTTATTCAATATTTTATATATAAATAACTTAAATAAACACATCTTATTAAAATAGGTATGTCGAGAAATTATTATTGAATTTAAATTTAAAAAAAAGTTTACGAAAATAATGTGAAGACAGTATATTTTTTTGAAGTTTTACTAATACTTGTTTAATACTACTAAAGCTATTTTGAGCGAATCGGCAAAAAGTGCTCGACTACCTAAAAAATACAGTCTGTATTCAGTGAACAAAATGTGAATATCACTAAAGAATTTACATCTACGAAAAATTCGTCTTATAAACTATCGTCACATCAATGGCCATTAATTTGGCATTAATAGAGGACTTACAGCATATCCAATGTTCTCATCCAACGATTCGAAGTTTAACTTCTATTTATTAATATGGCAAGAAACTTGTTTTTTTTTATTATCATTAAAATCGTATACTAAATAAGCCCATGCAGTGGAATGTCAGTTTAACTACACGCATGGCAGTCGAAATGTCTTTACAGCGTCAATTGCGATCTATACAAAAACACGTGGATTAATTTACACTAACAATTTCAACATTTATACCAAATTTGTCGGAATCCGTTATGCAAACATTATGTAAATTTTAGAAAAGATGTAGCCACGAGATACCGTCAACACATAGGCCGCATACATAGGCCACAACTTAAACTACTTAGTAAAACCTATTCTTATCTATATACAGCTAAACAAAGATGGCGGATTTTTTCACGCCTTTGATACAAAATTACCCATTGGGCAATTAATGAAAAACAAGTTCACAGCTTGCTCGTAATAAGTCATAGTTGATATGGCGTGTACGCACTTGTTTCTAGCTAAAGAAATATGGCGGAGAGTTCTTTCACACCTTGCCGAAACAGTATCAGATTATACACAAGTGCTTGCAAAGGTAATGCACAATATTACATGATTGTGCAATTTAGAATTTGTAAGATTTCACTGTATTACTTGAAGCGGCGAGAACGTAGTAGTGTTCCTGCTACAGGTACTAACGTTAAAACACAAGCGTACGGATTAAACGGATGCCAAAAGTTATAAATTGGCATAGCGATGTATGTCTCAATGCCGTATGGCGTTAATATATAAATTGCCGTTTGAATTCGCTGCCCAACGAACAACTGCCTACGAGCGTACACAGGATACATAATGCCAAATAATACTATAAAGCCCTGGTTATATAACACCCGAGAGCGTGGATGCAATCCCTAAGGAATCTGGTACGTTAACTTGTCATCGGCGGAAATCTTTGCGATCAATAGACCCGGATTCCTCTCGTGGAACCTGAAAAAGGTAAATATTTTGCGCTCAATTTTCGTTGGTATTTTTTGTCCTAGTTACTGTTAACGATGTATAAAATTACAAGGACGGATATTTTAAATGTAGATTAAGGCCGGCCACATACATCAGGAATTCCGTTTCGGGATTTCGGTTTGAAATATCGGGATTCCGTAAATATATCACACACGTTTATCGTATATCTCGAATCGATATTCCGAAACGGTTTTTCGAAACGAAATTCCTGATATATGAGCTATCCTACCTTAGAGCTATCATAAACAGACGGTTTGTGTTTTCACGAAAATCACAACAGGAGGCCAAGTACTATTTTGATTACAGACCTCGTAGTGACAAGCTGACTTTACAAATCCATTTTAGCGGAGTCTGCTAAATTCATGATAGTTGTCCAAAAATGGCATATGTACTATGAACATATAATAATTTATGTATTAATTTGTTTATATTGACTATTATTTACGTCGTTACGGCTTTAAAAAAAATTAAACCAAAGGGAAGACGAAAGATTAGGAGTCCAGCCAGCAATGACTATTCAATTGTTTGACAAAGGCTACTCGAGTAAACTACTGGCAAAATGGTTGACCTTAACTGCCCGAATGGTTGATATTAACTGCTCGAGTGGTTGACAATGACTGGTAGAGACGTCCGCGAATGAAAAACTCCTAAAGCCTGAAGAAAAAGACACTTACCGTAATCTCCTTGCCATCAAACGTCTCCCAATAGCAGGTTTGACCTTCGGTCCACCAATGCTGTGGAGCCCTCTCCCAGTAATAATGAAGAGGCTGGTGGTATGTGGTCCCCCCCTCTCGCGAGATTTCTTCAATAGCTCAATGTGAGCGTCGATGAACATGTCCGTTGATTGTATGGCTTCGCTCACACGCATTAAATGCAAATCAATGGTTTCTGTATCCTTTGAGTTCGATGCATGTACCTGTAGTTATAATATGTAGTAAAATATTTTAAATCTATGGTCAAATGTAAAAAGTCGTAATTAATAAACGACTGCCATTAAAAAAATGTATAAAGTGTTCACAAAATGATATATCGTGATCGTCTTTTTTGACATTTCAGTTTATCAGGTGATATTTACCTATGTATGACAGAGAAAAATATGACGAATTCTAACAATAACACAAACTTCTAAATCGGTGCAAGCATTTAGAAAACACTAGTTTTCCGCAATCCCCTATTTTACCCCCTTTGGGCTTAAAATTCTTTCTTTGTGGATGCCTACGTCATAATAGCAATCTGCATGCCAAATTTCATCTCGATCCGTCCAGTGGAGTGTGCTGTACATTAATAGATCATTCAGTCTTTTTCTTTTTATAGATTTAGATAATTATTTTTTTGAAGCATTTGTGTCAGAATATTGTGCATAGCGAGAAGTTCTAACAAAATTTTGCAGATGCCACAAAAACTTAATGTAAATAAAGTTTTCCATTCTCAACCCTCATACATAGCTTCTAGGACGAGTTTGTCTAAACGCAAGCCTATTTCCCATTATATGAAATAACACTAAAAATAGTTATAAAAGCCTGAGAAAGCCTAAATAATACTGCAGCCAAATAACTGAATGTTCCTGCGCGTGAGCAAAGTCTCCATAACTCATCGGGGAGTTGGAGAAGGTTCGGGAACATGCGAGATAGCCCGGAAGTTGCAAGCGTCTATAGGCTACGGTAACCGCTTACCAAGTGGACGGTATGCTAATTTGCCGACATGTTTATGGTTGATTATAGTAGACTGAAAGGTGATAAATTTCAAATGTCAACCAAATTAGTTTAAGAACACACTACTTAAGACATTGAAATAGGTTCATCTGATATCTACATTATGCTGAATCATAGATGCACTTTATTGCAAAGACATAAGGCTCATTTTCATATCACTCTGGCTACTGTCACCCGCTCCAAACTACAACGTAAATAGTGTCTGAAATTATGTAGGAAAATTGATAATGATGTATATTATCAGTATTCTGTCTAATATAACCAATCAAAATGACCCTGTATACAAAAATAAAAGGCGACAAATAAAAAATAAAAAGAAACTTACCTGCATGAGTGAGGCTACAGCTAAATGATTGGCGTAATCGAAACGTTGCTTGTGAAAAAAAGCAAGCTCTGAATAATATGATGCCACTTGAGTCATACCTCTTGCTATGAACTCCTTAGCTTTATTAAAGTGCCTGAAAAACGCATTATTGAAAAACTATTTAAAAGCAATATTGAAAGCCGTCAAAATTAAGGTACGTGGAACTACCGTGGAGTCGTGACTTATCGGCGTTACAGAGAACTTTATATCCTTTTCTTATGATTAGAAAGAGAGAAGTTTGTAAACAACAGAATCGTTTTTTTTTATCTATATATATAAAAGAAAGTCGTGTTAGTTACACTATTTATAACTCAAGAACGGCTGAACTGATTTGGCTGAAAATTGATGGGTGGGTAGCTTAGAACCAGGAGAAGGACATAGGATAGGTAGTTAGGTAGGGGTAGGTAGGGTAGGTAAGTAAGGTAGGTAGGAGTAGGTAGGTAGGTCACAGTTTTATTTTTGTTCTCAGGGCAGGACAACGTCTGCCAGGTCAGCTAGTAATAGATAAAGAGCAGCTCTCGTTACACTTCGACCATCAACTATCTCTATGCCAACTGCCAAGTCACGGCGATCTGATGCTAATTGAAAAAAAAAAGACAAACCAACAAACACACTTTTGCATTTATAACATTAGTAACGAAGTACTTACAGATGTCTGTACAGCAAATGTCTTTGGGCTTGGTTCCGATAGTTGCTGACTGTTTCCAAGTCAACTCTTTCATTTTTATTTGGCAGGAATGGCCACTCGGCATCCAAAAGAGCCTGATAATAAAAAAAAACAATAGTATTACATATAGGGTCCGTTCACACAGACCGGCTCGGAGAGGAGAGCAGATTATTATCACGTTGAAAACAGAGTTTTTAGTATTTGTAGTAAGGTTTATTTTAGCATGTGCTTTTGTCATTAAGAATGCTTGAACGCGCTTGGTGTGAAATAATAAGAGGAGCTCCATTGCATGCTCTTTCGCTTTCAGATCTCTTCCAGCCGGTCTATGTGAAATAGTTGGCGGCTCCGCTCCGACCAACTTCAAGCGTATACGATCCGGTCTGTGTGAAAAGAAAAATGCGCGCCGATGCTCTCCGAGCCGGTCTGTGTGAACGGACCCTTAATCTCCAAGTAGAATTTTTAAAACCGACTTTTACCATTTCTACTGGTAAAACGCGGTCATCGCCTCTGTTCGAGCATGACGGCAATATACTAATAAATAATATTCATACGTGAGCAACTGTGACATATTGTTTTTTAAGGATTTTTAAGATTTCGAGCAAGAGATTTGTGCTTAACTTAAAATTGACATAACTTCGTTTCATAAAGCTCAGCCTCCTAAAATTTGGTATGATTATTGATAATGGTGAACACACACAGTATACTACCAAAATCATCATGTAGAGATTGCTTTCTCAAATAATAGATTGAGCCATTTTAAGTTTGAATGTTTTAAAAAAAAGTCATCCAAGTAAGGTACCTGTCGCTCCTCCCTCAATATCTTTTCTTTCCTTTCAGTCTCCTTCTCCATAACGAACTTGTTGATTCCATTTTTCTTCGTCAATATATCTGCTTTACCAGTAGAGACTAGCAACACCTAAAAAATATACAATATTTATTACATTGGCATTACCATAGATTACAGGATCAAAGCCGCCCAGCCGGCTCGAAGGACCATAAAAAAAAATTTTTGTTTATAAAAATAAAAGATGAATCAGGCGACATTATAGTTGCGAGAGATTTACAAAGACTCTTTTGGTGTATAGACAAAAATAGTACTTTTTAAATCGATTATAATTTAATGTTTCGAACAGAAACGCGAGGCTCTTAATGCGATGATAGTTCAGGGGTCAATTAGAATCATATAAGTTGGGCTTTCGGTAAAACAAATGCCTTATATTTAAAAAAAAACATAATGGTCCACATTGACATGTCACACTGTAACCAAACGGCGTTCGATCATCATACGAACAACCTAATCCATTTGATTTTAAGGCGTATTATCCACTCAAATCTTACCTCAACAGTGCTTTGGAAGTTATAACCATGGGCCAAGAGCATCTCCGCCAGGGTATCTTGTGGCACATCAGGAAACAAGAAGTATAGTTTGTCCCTTGAAAGTTTAGCAGCTAAATCATTCGGTTCGTTCTTCCGCCACCCCTTCACATCTTTCTGGTATAATGCTAAAGCGACATCCATATCCAATATTTCTTTGAAATTAGGTACCGGTTGTTCGATTCCTGCACGCGCCATTTCTTCTTCTTTAGCAGCTAATTGCCTGTAATTTTTTTCAGCGTGATGATGACTAAAATATCTAATTAGTCCGTCAGTTAGATTACCAAAAAATATTACTACATATTTTTTCATTAATTCCGCTAACAAAAAATAACCAAGATACAGTACGTTAAAATATAGCATGACGTCACGCCTTAGTACTTTTTACAGAGAGATGACGTCACAAGCCCCCAGTCCTGAACTTTGATGCGACTTATCTTTGTATTTTTATATTGATTTGATAAAAATATGTATCCAATATTTTTTGATAACCTAACTGACGACGGACTAAACAGAATTAATTATTTTTATTATCCCTACTGCCATCAAATAAATAGGTCCGAGTTTTTGTTCCATTCAAAACATGCGCCATCGGAAACTACTCGATGGAAGTCGATTTTTGTACCATGAAAAATCGATATTAACGTTACGAAAAGTTAATTTTACAAACTGATAGTAATCTTTTAATTTTTTTTTTCTTCAATCTAGAAAACAAGGAAAGGCAATTAAAATAGAGCCAAGTCTCTATTTCTTTAGTAAATAATTGTAGATAAATCGATTGTCACCGTTTGTACCTATTTATATGATGGCCAGAGTATAGTATATTTTTAAATATTTATAGAGTTCAAATACATAGTTATCGCATTTTTCTGTGAAAAACATAAAAGTGAAAGCTTGTTGTGAGAAGGTTAATAATGGGAGTCTCATGCGACTGCAGTGGATTTACAAGGTAATGTTTAGAGTTCCGTACATCCGATGAAAAAAGGAATACTCATCGTCATCACTTTAGTGTGTCAGCTAATTTTCTTAGAATTATCTGAACGAAAAATGATGAAATTTATGACATTTATCCCGTTAAATGTTGAGATTTTCGGGGGGAATTTATTTATGTGTATCATTGATGTTACATCAAATGAGAGGACTTATGAGATAGAGGGTGTTATGATGATGCATAGATAATAAAGAAAATAAACAAAAATCGAACATTGGCTCCCCTTATCTTCGTAACTAATTAAAATAAAATAGTTTAACTTATAGCCTACTGTAAATAACTAAATTCCCGCGTTAACTTTCAGAAATAAATTAGAAATCGCGAAAAAAAAAAACATACAAAAGATCAACATGCTAGATGAAAAAAAAAATTTTTTTTACGTAGTGATTAAAACAGGGTACCTGTATAAACATAGGTTTGATTGTTTACAGTTCAAAATATGTGAATAGCGATCTCTAATTCGTCGGAGTTCGAGGATGTATATGGTGGTCTTTGTTTCACTATTGGAGCACAGGTTATTCTTCGTATTGAGACATGAGCATTGCTTCTCGCGCTAGATGTCGTTACTGAAGAACCGAAAGAGAGAAAGGTAGGTTTTAACAGTACAACATACGAACTATATCCCAAAAGCCGATTAATACATATAATCTTGACTTATATACAGTCAAGTGACATACGGTATGACAAAGTTTTAGTCTTCCATAACAGTTAGATGAAGACCCCCAAAAAATGTCATGAGGTTAGTGCAAGAAACAATAACCAATATTTCCCTTACCTGGCGAATTCTTCATCCTGTTTAATCATCAACTCGGATTGCTTAGATTGTTCTTCCAGTTGATTCATAACGGACTCCATCCACAATGCATTAATTTCATTTAACATAGTCATGGGAATGCTAATTTTAGGCAAAATGCAATCAGGGTACTGCATATCATTTCTTCCGAATAGATCATCTAAATGTTTAATGAATTCTGTACCCAAATTCATACTTATAAATTTTTCAACTGTAGGAGGGTTTTCTCCATCAAAATCATTAATGTCATCCTCGTCATTTAAAAACTCCTCACATTCGCCATCCGTGGCATTACAGGAACTGTCTGGAGCATTCGAAGGACCAGCAATTTCATTATCTTTATGGTATTCACCACGACGGATTTTCCGGATTTTTAAACAGTGGTCGGAATAATGATCCTCAGCTATAACTACGTTTTTTTCAATTTGGCGTTTCAATTCTATAGTTGTGGGAGATAATACCGATTCTTTCTTAGCCTTCTTCTGAAACTGAGGTACTTCAGCTTGAGCTTCAGGAGTTTCAGTTACAACTTGTTCATTATTTGTGCCAGTTTCTGCCGCTGTATCTGGTATAATGTTGTAAGCTGCCAAACAAGGACATGGTTCCGAGATTTCTTCTTCATCACCAGACAAATCAGTCGTGTCCACAGTCGGTAACTGTTTATTGGCCATGCCATCAAAAACAATATCCACAGCCCAGTTCACATCTCCACAGCACTGATCAAAAATATCTCTCAAAGATGCTCTTTCGATGTTTTTAAATAGTTTTCTAAAAGCAATAAAATGCTTTTCTTCATTTTTACATCTGTATGACTCTGTCATCAACTGTTCATTTGTTGTGGTACTCTTGTCTAACATTAGCTTATCGGGTATTTTTTCTTTAGCAAACGATTCAAAAAACATATTGATGTCTCTTGAAGTTGCAGTAATTATTTTGTGTGCGTTGCTGTTGGAACTGTCTGTATCACCAATTTCCATGCAAGTGCTACTTGACCTTGTTTCCACGGGGACGATCGGTTCCTTTGCTGAAGTTGATGGCGTACTGTCATTCCAAGGAGGCATAAACATAGAAATATCACTCCACTCTAGGCAGTTATTAACAGATTCCGTCAAATTTAGTTTAGTTTTTTCTACCACTTCTGTCTCTGCTGATAAGTCGGAAGTTGTAGATACAATATTACGTTTTCTTTGTGGTTTGGGTTCAAATGTAACATTATTTGAATTATCTTCATTTAAATTTGCTGCAGCTTCAGAATCCCAATGTTCACCATTATCCCATTCTATATCAAACTTTTGGTACAGTTTTAAGGCTTCCGCAAAACGGTTAGTATATTGATATTCCCCATTTGCGCGATTTTTAGTTCCATTTTCAGTATTTTCGTTTAATTTAATAGATAATGAAACATCATGATCACTCTTTGCTACGGAGGCAGCATTTTCATCACAGGCTTGTGGAGACTGTGCTAAATTCAAAGCATTTGGAAGCACACCATTTACATCGCTTGAATTTTGAGTGTCATTTTCAGTATCACCAATTGTCAACGGTGATGGTTGTGCTGTTGGTAACACAGGGGATTTGGGAGCAGAGCTGACCCCTGGAGTTCCCAAAAGTGCTGGTTTTGAGCTTGTAGAAGTCACTGGGTTAGAGACGATTACTGGAATATTTCTCAACACCGGGGGTACCATTTCTGGAGAATAAGATAGATTATAAGTTCTCATAATTAATTCAGCTGTTAAGCCATCCTGATATTGTTCCAACATTCTCTTTATGCTTGGCATTGGTACATTATGGGAGTTTCTGTGATACAAATGAAATGATTTTCTAGCCCAAGGTGTATTTGGTTCCATAAGCTCAATTATGTAGCCATTACGCACAGCATCCCGTATGTACGGTTCCATTTCCCAGATAACAATATTAGTATTATCTACAATGATAGGGCTTAAGCCATCGTGTGCTGACATTCTAACTCTTTCTTGGTTCCACCTATGAGCATCAGATAGTTTACTCTTGTCATAAATATATAAGCCTCTTTTATTCAAGAAGTAATCATCGGACGAAAATATATGTGTACCATAATTGATGACATTTGGCCCAACTGTAAAGTCGACAATTTTTTTGGCCAGAAATGACTTTCCGCTGCCTGAGGCACCCCTCATCAGGACCATGATTCTATTTCCTTGATTGTAGCTTGTTAATATCTCGCGAAATTGTTCGGTCCAAATGGTGGTCGTTGTATCTTCAGTTGATTTAACTACAGGTTTATTTTCTGTCTCTTTTGGCATAGAGATTTGCAAGGCAGCTGCAAAGTTTTGCTGCTTGGCTGCATTTTTAGCAGCTTGACCATTTTTATTTTTTGATTTATCCCCTCTCTTCTTTTTTTGATTTGGCGAATTTGAATCATGTTTAAGCCTGTTATTGGATCCATTTGCTGGTGCATTGAACCCATTTGCTGTTGCATTGGACCCATTTGCTGGTGCATTGGGCCCATTTACAGTTGCATTGAACCCATTTGCTGTGGCATTGGACCCATTTGCTGATGCATCTGGCTCTTCAGACGTTGAAGCTTCACCTGCTATATTCATGACTGCTTCCACTGACTGATTTACTGAAAATAAAAAATCTCTACTTAGTATGCTTGCAAAATACAGATTCCCATTTTATTTCTTGGATTTCAAAATTATAGTGAAAAACTCGAGTTTGTTATGGAAAATAAAAATAGGATTTGATAACAAATCCATAATTTACCAAATATTTATCACACCAAAATAACAATATTTTAAAATTTTAATTTGTATGATTGTATGCCTTGATAAGATATTTTTATCATTAAGAATAGTTGATTCATTAAGTTTTGATAAGTTATTGATATTACCTACACTGTGTTTGTATTATTTGTCTGCCTGACTGCCACTCTCAATTTTAATATCAGTCGCCAAGCATCTACAGTGCGACTAGGATTATCATGAACTTTAACCTGTTTTGAGCTAGCGCTATTTTTCTATGAAATAGACAATAAATTACACAATTGATATAAATTAGTAACTTGTGTGATGCGGCAGTTTCACTTGAGAGCCAGTTCCTAAGCGCTTCCAGGCTGTGCTAACCACCTTCAACCTGAAATTGTGGTCAGCAGGCATATCCAGCATCACTCACGCACCGACAGTGATGATGTGGCCGATGATGGTAAGCACACAAACCTAGAAAGGAACTGGCTCTCAAGTGCAGCTCTCGGAACACACCGAAAGGTGCTTGGCGACAGATTTTCAACTTGAGGGTGGTAGCCAGCCAGGCGGGTACTACAAAGTACCCTACCACTGTGCTATGGTTTCCTCACGAGTTTTCCTTCACCGAAAGCTCAAGCTCATTGTAGTATTCGAACCCGGGACCTTCGTCTCGGCATCCGTCGTCACTACCATTGAGCTATCATCGCCTTGATGGACAATCTCTAATAGAGGATCTCCAAATGCAAATCACAATCGCTTGATTATTTTTACAGCTTCAAGGGATTGTAGACCTTAATATTTCATACTTTAACATTTCAACTTAATATCTCCATGCGTTCCTGAGATAAAGGGTCTTGAGACAGACAGACAGACGGACAACCAAGCGATCCCATTGGGATGGATTCCGTTTTTTTAGGTAATCGTTTGTACCCGGTTGAAACCGGATGTAAACGTTTGTACCCAGTCTCTAGAGGATTGTACCGCTTTTCAAATCGTTTGTACCTCAAAGGGGTAGGAGATATAGGTGTTCAAAAATTTGGTCAAAACACTAAGTACACAAAAAAATATTTTTATGTAGTAAGTATACTTGGTTTTTGACCAAATTTTTGAACCCCTATATCTCCCACCCCTTTGAGGTAAAAACGATTTGAAAAGCAGTACAATCTTCTAGAGACCGGGTACAAACGATTGCAAGCCAAAAAAATCATTTTTTGTGTACTTAGTGTTTTGACAAAATTTTTGAACACCTATATCTCCTACCCCTTTGAGGTACAAACGATTTGAAAAGCGGTACAATCATCTAGAGACTGGATACAAACGATTGCAAGCCATAAAAATATTTTTTTGTGTACTTTGTGTTTTGACCAAATTTTTGAACCCCTATATCTCCTACCCCTTTGAGGTACAAACGATTTGAAAAGCGGTACAATCTTCTAGGGACTGGGTACAAACCTTTACATTCGGTTTAAACCGGGTACAAACAAATTTTTTTTTACTTAGTTTTTGACCAAATGTTCGCACCCCTATATCTCTTACCCCTTTGAGGTACAAACGATTTAAAAAGCGGTACAGTCCGGTACAAACCGTGTACAAACGAAAGGAAGTCAAAAAAATCAATTATTGAATACTTAGTTGCCAGGTTCACATAGGTAAATCGGGCTCGAGACTCCTTTCAGTATTGTTCGCTATTGGTGCCGATTCTGTTGTTTACGAACTAAATAAATTTAATCTCACTATATCTCTTTCTAATAGTAAATATAAGAAAGGGATGCAAGATATTTTAGTCCTGTCAGTTTAATCCGATCACATATTTCAACGTGAATTTAAGCGCGATCTTTATTGGTCACGACTATTTGCCCGTACATTACGACGGCATGGATTAAACTGACAGCATTAAAAATGTTCTGTCTTTTTTCAATAAGGTTAACTTGAAAGAGAGGTGACTTGTCTAATATTAGTTAAGTTCGTAAACAACAGAATCGACACCATTACCTATACTTTAGGATTTGATCTACCACGCCCACTTGTAGATGTACGAGTACAAAGCTAATATAGATTATACCTATAAGTTATGCGTATTATATAAGCACAAAAGCTACTCATCACTGTTGGGGGAGCTTAGCAGTGATAAGTAAATCTTAAAACCTAGTAACTACCTAGTTACAAGGTTATTTTTTTTATACTACTAAGGTAGCAAGCAAGCATACGGCCCACATTGTAAGTGGTTACCGTCGCCTATCGCCATTTGCAATACCAGAGATATTGCCAATGTGTTGCTGACCTGTTACAATGCCGAGAAGGCAAACTGGCTCTCTAGTGCAATTGCCGGAACACACCAATAGGTGCTTGGCGACAAATTTTCAACTTGAGGGTGGTATCCAGCCAGGCGGATACTACAAAGTACCCTACCACCGTGCTATGGTTTCCTCACGATGTTTTCCTTCACCGAAGGCTCAAGCTCATTGTAGGATTCGAACCCACGACCTTCGTCGCGGCATCCGACGTGCACGTGAGCTATCATCGCCTTTATAAGATATACTTATCACTGCTAATATACATTTATATTTAAAAAAAAAACTTGTATTTGGTAAGATATTTTTTCGAAATATCTGTAAAAGAATGGCTTAACTTTAAGCTTTGACACGGCAATTATAAATCGTGGGACGCTATTGTATACCTACCTTGCTTGAGACGTTCGAGCTCAGCTAAAATAAAACAAATCAATATGGCAACAGGTACTTTCACATCAGACAGGAGTTGATTTGCTCCATAAAATATAATACAAAAATATTAAATAATCATTATTGTAAATAAAAAGTAGCCGAAACTTACTGATATTCCGACGTACGTACGATCACCGGGTCGGTTTGCGAAAGACTGAGTCTCGCAGCGAGCGAACAAAGCCTTTGTTACTAAGGGGGTTGCTCCACGGTTGCCAGGCACAAGGGCAAATAGAGGGCATTGAGTCGGTGACGCAAGTATAAAGTTTCAAGTTATTTGGTGGACATCTTAGATTTCCACGTCGGTCTTCGAATCAACCTTTCAAGCTTTATATTAAGAAGTAGACCATGGCTTTATTTTGCTCAAAGAGCAGCGCGACTAGAGCTCGACACCTAGTTTACAGAATGCCGGAGCTAAATACGTACTGCGCGCGAGAGGTCACCAGCGCTTAGAGGAGCTCATCAGGGGGAGCTTTTTTTTGAGGTAGGGAATCCTAAAAAGGTCACGAAAAACAAACGACATTCACGTAAAAAAACATGGAGATTTCGATCGTTTAGAAATTAAAGTCGCTGTATACATAAACATATATAAGTTATACGTATTATATAAGAACAAATAGCTTTTAAAACCGAGTACCTAGGTAGTTATTTACTTACTTACATATTCAGTTAACAATAGGGAATATATGCAATTTTATTATATTTTTGCATTAAAAAAAACTTGTATTTGGTAAGATTTTTTTTTTAAATATCTGTAAAAGATAATATTATGAAGGCTTAAATAAAATCGTGGGACGTTATTGTATAAATACCTTGCTTGAGACGTTCGAACTCAGCTAAAATAATAAAAGCAATATGGCAACAGGTACTTTCACAGCAAGCAGGAGTTGATTACTCCATAAAATATAATACAAAAATACGATTTTAATTTCTCCTTTAAAAATTTATTAATTATGGTTTTAAATAAAAAGTAGCCGAAACTTACTGGTAGCTATATCCCGCCGTGTGTAAAGCTATGATGCTACGTACGTACGATCACTGGGTCGGTTTGCGAAAGACTGAGACTCGCAGCGAGCGAACAAAGCCTTTGTTACTAAGGGGGTTGCTCCACGGTTGCCAAGCACAAGGGCAAATAGAGGGCATTGAGTCGGTGACGCAAGTATAAAGTTTCAAGTTATTTGGTTGACAATTTAGATTGCCACATCGGTCCTCGAAACCACCCTTGAAGCTATTTGTATTATTTAAGAGGAGTGGACCATGGCTTTCTTTTGCTCAAAGAGCAGCTCGTCTGGAGAAGTACCTCCAGTTTACAGAATAGGTACCGGAACTAAATAACTTGTTGTCGTGTTACTGCGCGCAAGAGGTCGCCAGCGCTCAGAGGACCTCATCGGGGGAGGTATTTCTTTTGAGGTATGGAATCCTAAAAAGGTCACGAAAAACAGGTATTATATCCCGCCCTGTTATAGCTATGTAGCTACGTACGTACGACCACTGGGTCGGTTTGCGAAAGACTGAGACTCGCAGCGAGCGAACAAAGCCTTTGTTACTAAGGGGGTTGCTCCACGGTTGCCAAGCACAAGGGCAAATGAAGGGCATTGAGTCGGTGGCGCAATTATAAAGCTTCAAGTTATTTGGTGGACATCTTTCCACGTCGGTCCTCGAATCAGCACTTCAAGCTTTGTATTAAGAAGTAGACCATCGCTTTCTTTTGCTCAAAGAGCAGCTCGACTAGAGCTCGACATCTAGTTTACAGAATGCCGGAGCTAAATAGCTACTGCGCGCGAGAGGTCACCAGCGCTTAGAGGAGCTCATCACGGGGAGGGGAAGGGTCAGCAACACCCGAGATACTCCTGGTGAAGCAAGCGCTCATATCAAAGCATTAAATAGATCAATACTTTCCCATTATGTGCATTTTATTATCAGATCTGATGTGTAACTATGGCAACGCTTTAGAGGTCACATAATAAAGATAAACTAGGGTAAGATTTTTAGGGTTCCGACGCCAAAACAAAATTCTTATTGATTAATTAACCATTGTGACGACCGTCACGTCCGTCCGTATATCTACTTGTCGTTGTAAAGACTATTGGGACTATTATAATTATAAGCTATGAGATGAATCAATAATACAGGTTGTGGTTTTTTTCCAAATCATCAAGTTCAATTCATGGCGAGGTAAATTTTTTTTAAACATCAAGGTACCTTTATATTTTTATTTTATCAAAATCGGCTTCGAGACTCCTTTCAGCAATTTTCTCTATTCCTTCCTTAATTGATTTAGCCTACTACGCCCCTTTGAAAAATTCACCTGTAGGATACATCAGACTCTTCTCCGCTTATCTCAGCTTTGTCGGTTGGAGCGTTAAATCCAAAATTATCACGTTTTTTGCTAATTGCAGCTCATATTAGTAACATTTTTATGAAATAGTATATGTCAGTACCTTGGAGGAATATGTTGATGATTTATTTTGTTATTAATCAGTAAATATACTACCATTCTTGTCGCAAATAACATCTTGATAACTTACAACCTATAACTGAGCTGCAATTAGCAAAAAACGTGATAAAATTTGAATTTAACGCCCCAACCGAAGCCTCCATCTTAAAGACTGAAAGTTACGTACGCATTTGAAATTTTCCATTTGATGTTAGAAAAATACACCTATAGACGATCTAAAAATAAATAAGTTGAAACAATATTGTTGTTTTCTTAAAGACGTCATGTCAAGATTTGCGTCATAACAGGATTTTTACAGAAAAAGAAAAGATTTTTTGATAGAAAAGAGAAGCTTTAATATACGACGTATGTACAAAATTCCAAACCTGTATTAGAGACAGAAAGCTTACTTGAAAAAAAACGATAGTTCGATCATCGTTGTCAAATTATTAACCAATAGAATTACACAAAATGACGTCTCGTCAGTTTGCTGCAATTCCATTGGTTCCCTAGGGATACTACAAAATCACGGTAGACGTCGAATATTCTTGTTTATTACTGTTTACTGATATGACAAAATACATAATACTAGTAAAGTCTAAAAATATATACCTAATGCTAGTAAAAAAAATGATTTTGTTAAATTCATGAGTGTATCTCACCTCGCGCCACAAATATATTATATAAATACATATAAGATATATATTTATGATACTCGTATATTAAATAAGTTTATACATATTATATATATGAACAAATAGCTACTTATATACATAGCAAGCAACATGATAAGTTTTTTTTTTTCCACTGAAAACCAGCGTCGTAGCAATAGCCCCCCCCCCCCCTAGTGCTGCGACATTATGCTGAGTGGGAAACCAATTCAGCTCCATATCCAAAAAAAATATTGGTAAGATATTTTTTCGAAATATCTTTAACAGATATTATTAAATGACACGGCAATTATAAATCATGTGACGTCATTATATACCTTGCTTGAGACGTTCGAACTCGGCTAAAATAAAAAAAATCAATATCGCAACAGGTACTTTCTCATCAAGCAGTAGTTGAAAGCTCCATAAAATATAATACGAAATTAATTACTTTTATTTCTTCTTTTAAATGTTATTTGATTATAATTGTAAATAAGAAACAAGTGGCCAAGACTTACTGGTAATTATATCCCACCGTGTGTTGTAGCTATGTAGGTACGTACGACGACTACTTGGTCGGTTTGCGAAAGACTGAGACTCGCAGCGTCCAAACAAAGCATTTGTTACTAAGGGGGCTGCTACACGGTTGCCAAGCCACAAGGGCAAATAAAGGGCATCGAGTCGGTGATGCAGCTATAAAGCTTCAAGTAAGTTGGTTGACAGCTTTGATCAATTAATTCATCATAAACCTATGCGACCCTCGCGTCTGTCGTGAATCTAATTGCCTTGTAAAGACTATTAAGACTACTACTATAACTAAGGGATAAAAAAGGATTTAGTTCAAGCAACATGAAAAAAATATGCTATATCAGAAAAAATCAAATTGCCTATTAGAAACTATTTCATCAAAGAAATACTATAAATAAAACATTGTAATACATACATATAAATGCAAATCCATTGAAAATGTCTCAGCAATTTTACACATTAAACAGCACTCAAAAATCCAACCAGCTTGCTCAACGCCTAGATTGTTAATTGCATAGATGCATACAGTACCATAAAAGGGAGATGCTAAAATCAATAATATCAAGGTACCTAGAAATATGGGGATTGACAACCGGGTGCGGGTGCAAGGGGGTATCCGGGGAGTTGTCTACCTGTGTTGCTACATAACCCCATCTCCCTTCCCACTTCACGCTGGACGCTAGTTACGCGCATGGCAATTTAAGAGTTGATAAATACTGTAGGTGCAAACAGGTATGTATATGGAGAACAAAGGATTTTTTTACGACATACATTGACCAATACTTTTTATTTCAAATGTTGTTTTTCTTGTAAATGTTATTATAAGAATAAACTTTATAATAGGTTGTTACAATCTTTATAAAATATAATCACAAACATCTTTAAGTATGTTCATCCTATACATAATTTAATGACCTATTTAAGTATGCTCAGCAAATAATTTATTTTTTTATTTATTTGTATACAGGCACTTTTTAAATGCTATGGATTCTTCTGTAAAGTACAGTTACTATAGTTTCGGCTCTCGCAAAGCAGGCTTAGCCGCGAGGGTCATACACTTAGTTACTACATTTAATTTGCAAAACTTGTTTAATTTGTATAATGTGTATTTTGCTGCAATAAATTCAATTTTCATATTCAATTATTATTGATGAGAAATATGAATATACAGAATGGTTTTTTTTAGTGAGCCTTGTTGGCTAAATCCTTAAGTACCTATAGAGCAAAAAAATACAGCAAAAAATGCTGGAATCTCAAAGGAAATTTTGATAAAAGTTAAAATTGTATAATTTAGTTTTTAGTAAATAAATTTGTCACACCTGGAATCAAACTTGTTAATTTGGACAAATAAACACAGCCTGTATTTTTACTTCATCTCATAGTGTTGCTTATAAAGATCAAATGTTGAATGGCAATATGATGGAAAAAATCTTTCACAAATAGAAAGATACACTATCCCCGAAGGAAGGAAAGAAGGATTATTAGTAAATAGGCTACTTTTTATCCTGGGAATGCGAATGAAGCCTCGGGAAATAGCTAGTAATATATAAAATTAAGCATGCTATATGTGACAATTTCACTAGAATTTTTGTATGTGGAAGTTATTGTGTCCAAGATGAGTATGTGATTATTAATCGTTGGAGTGCCATTATTGCATAAATAAATATATAGTTGCAGAAAAAAACAAAAATCTAATAAATTATTGATATTTGATTTAAGTATGTGTGTATGATAGAGTGTGTTTAAATCAAGAAAATTTCAGCTACAATAGAATCAAGGCCAATATTTCATTGTAAAATGGCAGTAATATTGTTTGCTTATGAGTAAGTACTTATAATAAAATATCTATGTATATGTTAAGTTCATATTTACTAATGTATGTATTGTTCTATTATAGGCAGGTGTTATAGATCAAATATTTTCAAAGGAGATTTTACTACCTATATTATTATTATTTTTTTTTAATTTTGGCATCACACTTCGTGTATTTTGCCAGTGTCAAGTTAAGCAATGTAGGTATTTTTGTATTCTTCATGTATTAAATTCTCGTCAATCGTCAAGTTTCAAAGTTCAAGTCATGTTAAATCTTCGTCGAGTCATAGTCAGTCAGTTTAGTTAGGTTTTAGTACAATGGTAGCCATTCTACTAAAACTTTTCATGGACTTCTTGAGACAACTTGAAAAGTCACTATACACGTAATCATTTCATTGCACTTCACTGGTGCACTTGTATTGATCTTTATTGGACAAAATACCACTGATAATATTCAATAAAACTCAAAATACACGATTTTATGAAAATAAAACGAAAATGCAACGTCACTTCGCAAGTTCCCGCCAAAAAGTCTACTACATATATTAAAATTGTGCAAAAGTGATCTGATAAAATAACTTTTGACAAAAAGAGAACTGCCTTCAAAAACACTAAACAGTATAAAATAGTAGCTTGTGTTCCATGTAAAATATTCTAGTATCACAGACTTTTTTTGCTGACTTCAAAACTGCCAGATTAGATTTCCTACACAGTTATTATTTTATACTTTTTAGTGTTTTTGAAGGTGGTTCTCTTTTTGTTATTTTTTTTTTTATAATTCTAGTTTCTTGCCATTACCTCCTGAGACTAGGTGACAATGGGGCCACTTCAGGAGTATTTCGAATACCTTTTTTGAAGTTGGTTAAAAATTATAATAACATGAATAAATTGTACGCCCTACTACTACTAGAATAACTACATACAGAAATAAGAATAGATTTTTTTAAATGCTTTGAGAATTCAAGCCACTATAAATTCTATTTATTCCGTATATAGTACATGTAGTTATGGGATGTGCTGAGAGCCAACAGGTACCATCATCTTATTTTCTTGTTTTGGTGTACATTAAAGAAATAACTATCTAAAACCTTATCATCGGCTAAGCATTTCCCGATTGCAATATTAATTTAAAGACGCTTCACAAAAGTACATTTAAAATAACATTTTCAACAAAACCTTACCTTCTCAATTAAATGTGGATTTTCACACCAGTAAACTTCAGTAGTATAGATTGCATTTTGAAATCAAAATCATTGAAAAAGGTCACTACATAGAGCGTTAATAGAACTTTTTTTACACACCTCTACTAGCTTATTATATATAGAAAAAACATTGGTCAGTCAGGGAGTAGCTTTAAAACCCATGAAATTACAACATAAAAATAAAAAACACGGTACATTTAGATTATGAATAATTAATTTTTAAATTTCAAACTTACCAGACATTTTGTTCACATTGTGTTGCACACGGAATGAACTGAATCTGGATGCAATAAATCAATAAAATCTAGGGGCTGCAGATTATGTACCTACCTACGCAGCCTTCTACCTACACATACAGCCTTAATACAAAGTTCGCGCATGGCAAAACGAAATGAAACTACGCAGTTGTATACAAAGTTAGTGGGGTGATGATAGGAGAGTACTTACGGTCGCCTCCACAGTTTTCAACGACAGCAGCGATCACATCATGGTTGACAAGGTTTCCAAACATGCTGACTAGAGTGGCAACCACCTCTTCGTCGTTATTTTGGTCATTATTACTATTGTCTTGGAACTCCATTATATTATCTAAAATAAACAAAGTAATAAATCGAACAAAGTTCACTTTTCAATTTCCTTCACGATTTCACCAAGTTTATAGTTATTTAGATTCACATGAAAAATTATCGTCCACCCATTTTATAATTTTTAAATGTATAAAATGCATTACGAAAGAAAGAACGGCAAAAACACGCACATCATAGACAGACCCTGACAGTCAGGGCTGCCAACTCCGAAAAATTATTACCCGTAAAGCTCAAGTCAAAAACCCATAAATTCGCCACAATTCCATAAAGAAACCAATTCAAGGCAAAAAATATAACGACATTTTTTATTTGTCAAGAAAATTAAAGGTCTATCGTATAAATTCTTCGTAACACTCGTAGTAAATAATTCTACATCTTTGTTCGTTACTATCATCATTCATAACGTCCATATTGTGTAGATATCACTATTTAATTAACAAACATATTATTATATACAAAAGTCCCTAAAAATATCTTTAAAAATATAAAGCCCCTAAAAAAATCCTATCCCACTTATTTTCCCCCAAATTTAGGGGGAAAACCCCTAAGTTGGGAACCCTGCTGACAGTGACGTGCCAGCAGGGATACCAACTACTAAAGAAAATATCACTACTCTAAAGCCTGTCTCACTCCCAGTAAAAAGTCTAAAATATTAAAAATAATATGATTTCTGTTTACACCACTTAACAAATCATTTCGACAGCTTAATCTGTTCCGTCAGTCTTTTGATAATATCCCGCCAAAGATCGAATCTATCCAGTATTAAACTTTTAATACTAAGTATAATGCAACGAGTACATACTGACAATGAATTAATGATTTAGAAAAGATTATTAATATCTTTCTAATTATAATATACTAGCTGTTCCCCGCGGTTTCACTCGCGTTCCCGGGATAAAAATTTGCCTATCCTATACTTACCTTCTGATGTAGCTTCCTATTAATGAAATAATTTTTCAAATCGGACCAGTAATTCCGGAGATTATCACGTTCAAACAAACAAACAAACTCTTCAGTTTTATTATTAGTATAGATATAGCACAGATTTATAAACAATAATTTAGTAATCTGAGAGATATAGATTCCAAAATTAAGATCATTTGATTGGATCATAGTAGGAGTTTACCGACCAAAGACAAAAAGTAAGTAGATTTTGATTAATTCGGATACACGTCCAAAACACTTCCCCATGATAGGTTTTATTTTCGGATACACACTCCTAATACATCACATCTTTCTTCAGCCTTCGACACTGATTCTGATTTCAGTTCCAGTTCCGATTCCGATAA
Organism: Tethea ocularis; assembly: GCA_963555595.1. Taxonomy (NCBI): domain Eukaryota; kingdom Metazoa; phylum Arthropoda; class Insecta; order Lepidoptera; family Drepanidae; genus Tethea; species Tethea ocularis. The sequence continues at coordinate 2,152,453 of OY741968.1, forward strand.
ACCTCAAATTCCGACTTCGGTTCCGATATCATCACTTCCGTAACATCCTTAATCTTCTTTACCCCTCACGGAGTATTTTTTTGGTAAAATATCACGAAATAGTCGTATACACAGATTAGTACCTAAGTAGTATGGTCGTATATACCACGAATAATACCTTGTAGTGTAGGAATATGTTGATGATTTATTTTGTTATTAATCAATCAGTAAATATACACCATTCTTGTCTCAAATTACACGTTGACATACATACGATCAATTTATTATAATTATAATATTTCGCGGGCTACCTTGAAGCATCCGGCATCCCCCATAACATTTCATTAAAAAGTAGGGATAATACCAATGATAATACTTACTACATACTGAAAAAGATAATTTTACTAACAATTTTATGAAATATCCATATCCAAATCGATTATGAATCAATTCATTGCATAGTATCGATTTAAAACATCGATTATTTCGACCTAAAAAATCGAATACTTGATTTTTCTTCTACTTCTTCTGGATTTTATTTAGTTTTGAGTAGGTAGGTACCACAGAGTACTTTTTATTTATGGAAAGTAGGTACCTACCTATAAATATATTTTTTTATTGTGGCCGGCCGAAGAGAGCCAAAATTAATTTACAATTTACGAATTACGATCCCACGATCGAATGCCATGAAAAATTCTATGAGAAGCAACCTATAGTTTATATCAAAATCAAAGGCGCGAAGTGTTAAAAATGGGTGACAATTTTCAAAGCAATAAAACCATGGCTTCTGTTATGATGGACTATGATTTTAAAGTGAAGACTCAGAACGAGAGGTCTAAAGTTGAGGATCTGTTTGATTTTGAGGGTTGTAAGGTTGGACGGGGTACTTACGGGCATGTTTACAAAGCGAGGAGGAAAGACAATTCCGACACCAAAGATTATGCTCTGAAGCAAATCGAAGGCACTGGTCTGTCCATGTCCGCTTGCAGAGAAATTGCAGTAAGTTTTGTCTTCATAAATTCTCAATTTCTTGACCCAAAGAAATCCATGGGGCTTGTTATAATAATTCATATAGATAGAATTGGATGCTGATGTTTAATACAAATGACACAACAGAATTGTTTAGTTTGTATTGGCACCAATGTCTACCAAAGTAGATCTTGGGCTTCTCTTATTTAGCCCATCATTTCCCACCCAATTCTGTTTGGATATTCCATTTTTCTGTCCTTTATTTTCTCTCATTTAGGTATATTTTTAACTAGTTGTCACTGTTGTCAGATATTTTCCAAAAATCCTATTGCAAAAATTGTTTCCAGTAATTCCAGAATAATTATTTTTTTTGTAAGAACTTTGCCCGGACTCCTAATTTGAAAAATAGAGAACTAGAACAAAATGTTTTTATATTTTATTTCCTTTACAGTTGCTACGTGAACTAAAACATCCTAATGTAATCAATTTAATAAGAGTATTCCTATCACACACAGATCGTAAAGTGTGGCTGCTCTTTGATTATGCAGAACATGATCTGTGGCACATCATCAAGTTCCACAGAGCTGCAAAAGCTAATAAAAAGTCTGTGATGGTGCCAAAGGGAATGGTGAAGAGTCTTCTCTATCAGATATTGGATGGGATACATTATTTACATTCCAATTGGGTTTTGCATAGAGATTTGGTAAGCTTATGTTTAAATTGAGACAATCATTTAAGTCTACGTGTTTGTTCTGTTTGACATTAAAATACCTATTTTAAAATCTATTCACATTCTGGCCTCTACTACACTGGGTTGTGAAAAACATTATTATGATCTTTTTCTGCAAGCTCATGACAATTTTTTTTTTACATTTGTAGCAGATTACATCTATTCTAAACTGATGGTAGAGTCAACTTTCAGATGTGCCTTACGGCCCTAAACTGAGTTCTGAGATTATTATCTTTTTCACATATTTATTTTAAAATAGTGCAGCTAAGGTCACAATGGAATGTTGCTCACACTTCTGAGCAGGTGCACCCTCTTACAAGCATGATCCATTCACCTCGGTGAAAAGGCTCTGTATTATTCATAGCGTTGACAATCCTGTAATCAATAGTGGCTGAGAACCTCTTAGCCTGCAAAAATATTAAAAAAAATATTTGGCCTGGTGTCATCATACTGCAATGTCAAATTAATCTATTTTACCTATTATTTCTAGAAACCAGCCAATATTCTTGTAATGGGTGAAGGTCCAGAGCGTGGCCGTGTGAAGATAGCTGACATGGGTTTCGCCCGGCTGTTTAATGCCCCACTGAAGCCTCTGGCTGATTTAGACCCCGTTGTGGTTACATTCTGGTACAGAGCACCAGAGTTGCTGCTTGGTGCAAGGCATTATACCAAAGCTATTGGTAATTAGATTTATTTTTATTGTTTCATAGCTATGCCCCACAGTTTTACCTGAGTTAACATAATACTTTTCTGAATAAATGGGATTTCAAACACAAAGTGTGTTTTTCAAATTGGTCTGGTATTTACTAAGATATTTATAGTTTAAAAATACTAACAACCGCCAAGGACCATAACAAAAATTATTTATAAGTATTGGAAAGATTTCTTTAGGGATCTATATTGCGCAAGGATACTGCAAGATCTCTGATAGTAAGTACCTAGAAAAACCTTGACTTTTTCGTTTGCTTCAACCCCCTAAGTAAGGCTTCACAACCCCCTTAAGCCTTACTCGGGGGTCGTGTCCGACAGTTTGAAAAACACTGGCTTATTGTATGGAGATGGTCATAGGCTACTTTTTCTAAATCAAATTTGCGAGGAACAACTAGATAATTGTATAATTCCTATCTTCTTCATTATCCTGCAGACATCTGGGCGATAGGTTGTATATTCGCTGAGCTGCTGACATCAGAGCCAATATTCCACTGCCGTCAGGAAGACATAAAGACAAGCAACCCGTATCACCACGACCAGTTGGATCGGATATTCAATGTTATGGGGTTCCCGCAGGAAAAGGACTGGGAGGATATCAGGAAGATGCCCGAACATGCCACGCTGGTGAAAGATTTTAAGAGATCTAAGTGAGTGGTGATTCATGATTCTTGTATAATGCAGGTTAGAGGTCATAATGGTTTGATTTATGTTGATGGCCTGCTATTTGAAATTGTAACGTTTTAATTTATTACTCATTTATTCAGTTTGGGCCCTGTTAAGGCACTTATGAATGTTGATAGTTACAATTTTTACAATAGACTCTACTACCGGTTCCACGTACACTTACACTGAGAAGACTAGAAGACTCCGGCAAGAAACTCAGAAGGCTTTATTTTTTTTTTGTTTTAAATACAAATTATATCTATCTATGCTAAACTAATTTTAGCTGCATGTGTATAAATACACGAAATCAATTTTTGGTGCCTAATGGATGGAATTTTGTGATTAGCGCTTGAGAAAGAGAGAGAGAGAGTTTTTGTTTGTCTATGTGGTTAAGATTAGTATTAAGTATATAATAGTGACCCTGATTCTGTTGTTTAAAAACTAAACATATTTAATCTCTTTTTTCAAATTAGTCAGATTGCTTATTATATTTTATCGCTTGGATTAATCTGACAGCGTTAAAAATGTTCAGTCTAATTCTATGTTTTTAAGAAAGACAGGTGACATGACTAATATTAGTTTAGTTTGTAAACAACAGTATCACCAGTATTTTTGTCTTTTTAAGTACTGAACCCTAAAAACTATGCTCAGTGATTATTCTAGCTACCAAAACTGCTCGCTCAGCAAGTACATGGACAGACATAAGATAAAGCCGGACAGCAAAGCGTTCAGCCTCCTTCAGCGCTTGTTGCTGATGGACCCAAATAGAAGGATCACATCGGAACAGGCCATGCAGGATCCATACTTCGCTGAGGACCCATTACCTACTCAAGTAAGTCTTTTTGTACATTTACTAAAAAAAGAATAAAACCTCTTTAAATGGATGTGAACCTCTTCCTTTTTTTGAAATTGGATTTGTTTTTTGTTTTGAAGAAATGAACTGAAGTAGAACTTATGGAGTATTCCCAGATATTGCGTTTCAGTTGTCCCATTTCGGGTCTGTTGGAAATTTTTCTCCCAGAAGTCCCGTGACATCTAATACTACCAAAGCCATTCAGATATGCTTACCTATTTGTAACAAACAACATAGGAACAAGAAATTTTTATATGTATATTTATGTATATTTCTATGTATCTGTAAAAATCACAAATAGTGTCTGTTTGTCATCACGGGACCGTTGGGATTATTTTTCAAAAGTCTTACTACGTACTTCAACGGGGTATCTGGTAATATTCCGAATTTATACCGACATTACTCAATCATAATAATTATACATGTCGATTCCAAGACACTGTAATGTTTTTTTTTTTTTTTTGTTTTTTTCCTTATCCCAGGGTACACATTAGGTGGTGTTCCCTATTGTTATTACAATCTAGCCTTAATATTAGGCATTAACACTTTTCTTATTGTCTCTATTAAGGGAAAGACACTTTGTTCTTGTGTTCTTTATAAGTAGCACTTTAATTATGTTACACTATTATAACGAAAACTCTGTAATGATGTGTCTGTCTCTTTGCAGGATGTTTTCGCGGGATGTCCCATCCCGTACCCGAAGAGAGAGTTCTTGACTGACGACGATCAGGATGACAAGAGCGATTCCAAAGCGAGGCAGAATCAACAACAGCAGCAGCAACAGAATAACGTATGTATACTCCTTAAATATTATCGTTACCAGTACCGAATTAAGGCGATGATAGCTCAGTGGTAGTGATGTCGGATGCCGCGACGAAGGTCGTGAGTTCGAATCCTACAATGAGCTGAAGAAAAAACATCCTGAGGAAACCATAGTACGGTGGTAGGGTACTTTGTAGTACCCGTCTGGCTGGCTATCACTCTCAAGTTGAAAATCTGTCGCCAAGCAACCTACCGGTGTGCCGGCAATTGCCCTTTAGAGCCAGTTGCCTTCTTGGCATGGTAACGGGTCGGCAATACCTCTGGTGTTGCAAATGGTGATAGACGACGGTAAGTACTTACCATCAGATGGACCGCTTCTTTGTCAAACTTCTGACATAAAAAGAAATCCACGCCCCCTATTCCACTAGTAAACAAGTATCTTAAGTCTTTAAAATTTTATGCATTTATTACAAATATTTAGATCATTTCGTACCGTCTTCTTATTCTCAGTGGAGGCGATGAGGCCTGCACTGACGTCCCGCTTGGGGTGTATTATGCATTCCCCCCTGCTAGCTTTACCCAAGCTATCCTAGCTCCTTTATCACAAACTAGCTGTTCCCCGCGGTTTCACTCGCGTTACCAAGATAAAAAGTAGCCTATAACCATTTGGGGATCATGTAGCTTCCTATTAGTGAAAGAATTTTCAAATCGGACTACTAACTCTGGAGATTAGCGCGCTCAAACAAACAAACTCTTCAGCTTTATTATTAGCATCGATTAGTATCGATATAATATTAATTTCTTTCTTCTTTCAGACGCAACAGAACCAAGTGCAGGCAAATAATCATGATCATGCAGCAAATAACGCTAAGAGAATGAGAATGGCAGGTTTGTAATGTTATTTGACCTGCTTTAATATTAGATTTTATTTTATTCATATTAGAGTCGCAAATAGTATGCAAAGTTAATAAAGAAACGAAAGAGTGACAAAGTCTTTTGCATCAACTCTATTGGAATAGGTTAAAGTCGATTATTACTTAAACATTGTTTCGAACGGCCGTTTGAAGTCAGTTAATTCGTTCATTAAATACATGTTTTATTTCTGCTTATCATGAATAGGATTTCTGATATTATGCATTTGATATCTTCTAAGAGAGTCTTCGTCATACACCTGCCAAAAGGGAATATGCATTTTTTTTTAATTATGTATAGTCCCGTGTTTGACCACAATCTCTCCGTCAGTGATGATGTGGCCGATGATGGTAAGCATACAAAGCCTAGAAAGGAACTGGCTCTTTGCTTTAGTAAAAGCTCATTCTTAATGTAAGTAAAAATAGAAAAATAGTTATTTCAAGTACATTTTATAAATTTAACAAAAAATTGGTCTGAATTTAAATGCAGCCTTAAAAAATACTTAAACTGTGATTAATATTGTTCCGCTCCAATAAACATCTTATTACCACATAATAAAGTCTATTTTGCATCACACAGGTCCAAATCAAGGCAACAATCAAAACGGCGGTCAACAAGAGTTCCATCAACAACAGCAGATGATGTTTGGTGGACAACAGCAAGGGCAAAGCTCGCAGCAGCAGGGCAACTTCCAACAGAGGTTTTAACGTTACTGTGAAAATTTTATCGATGAAATATTACGATTCTTTTGTAAACGTGATTTATATGAAGAGGAACAACTTGTCTGAATGCTTTTGTTTTTATTATGTATAGGCCACTGAATCTCACCGGGTCAGGCCAGCAGGGCGATTGTGTAATGATTCCGATTACGATGGCTCTTGTAATCATTTTATAATTTTGGGTATTGTCTATGTTAGGTGAACAAAAACTAAACTGCGATTGTAATTACTTCTCATAATAATTAATCATTAGAAATTAGTCATCGGATTCAAAAAAGATAGACAATGCCAAAAATAAAAGATGATTACTAGAGCCATCGTAATTGGAATCAAGTTACACAATCGCCGTGTAGGTCAGTGATATGTGGCTCAACGTGGTAAGCATATAAAGGCTGGAAGGCTAATTTTGCAGTATGCCTGATGGATATTTTGAAATGGCATAGTTAATACTATAATCTGAGGGCCTACTCCGAAAAACGGTACACGATAGTTCGATCATCGTTGTCAAATTATTAACCAATAGAATTGCAGCAAACTAATGGAACGTAAATTTTATGCAATTCTATTGGTTAATAATTTGACAACGATGATCGAACTATCGTTTTTCGGAGTAGGCCCTCTGACACTATTTTGAGATCAGGGTACGTGTATCTCATGTTCCATAGAAAATTATCATATTCTAACAAATGTATGGTGCCGCTATTTTTTTTTGGTGACAAAATAGTGACCGATTAGAATTCCTACACCTTTATTTTTTCACAATAGTAAAAGATTTTCAACATCGAAACAATTGAACCGGCTAAAATAACTACTTTTATGGCATCAATTGATAGAGTCATAAGGATCAAATCTCTTTAACAAATGGTAAATTGAATTAAAGGAAAACCATGAAATCGAAACATAAATTCAATGGCACAAGATAAAGGACTTTCAGACATTTTTCCATTAGATTAAAAAAATCTTTGAATGCATATTTGTTTCTTGTTTGGTCTTTATGATACAAAATGCCCAAGTGGCATAAAATGTAATAAAACTGGTAAACTTTGATCGAATGAAATTGGTTTCATAGCAGAAATGTATGTCTAAGTCTCCATCCGGTATAGTATGTTTAGATTATAACATTAATTTGACTGTTGTATTTAATCGACATGTAAATATTAGATTGTAAGATAATTAACTTATATAATGGTGCCGATTCTGTTGTTTACGAACATAACTAATATTAGAAAAGTCACGTCTCTTTCACGTTAACCTTATTGAAAAAAGATAGAACATTTTTAATGCTGTCAGTTTAGTCCATGCCGTCGTAATGTACGGGTAAATAGTCGTGAACAATAAAGATCGCGCTTAAATTCACGTTGAAATATGTGATCGGACTAAACTGACAGGACTGAAATATCTTGCATCCCTTTCTTATATTTACTATTAGAAAGAGATATGGTGAGATTACATTTATTTAGTTCGTAAACAACAGAATCGGCACCAATACCTACAATAAGTATGCGAAAATAAAAAATAATATTTAAATTAAATCGTTTATTTAATTTTATACAAAAATACTGTATCTCAAAATATCTATACAATAATTTTAAAACTAAGGACGGATTGTTATATTATCTATTTTTAGGACGGAATATTACGTTTATTAAATTAGGACGGGACGTCATGTCAGCCGATTCCCCCAAGGATCTCCACGATGGCCGCTTGGTTCTGTATTTTTTTTTATTTGATCTTATCATTTCTTAGAAAATTTCTATCTCTGAATATTTCTTTATCTCTCCGAAAATTTAAGCCTTATTATCATTAACATAAACAAAATATAAAAATCTATGGTCGTTATAATATAGGCGGAAAATTAGTTTCTATCTTTCTAAAAGATAAACCAGAAACTAACTACTTATTTACGTTTTAGCTCGGTGCGGGTGACAGTAGCCAGGTAGATAAGAAAATGAACCTTACGTCTTTGCAATAAAGCATCTTCTTCTATGATTCAGTGTAACTTTATTGCAATGATGTTTATGTGTTAATTTTCATATCTTTCTCGCTACTATCACCTGTACCAAGCTACAACGTAAATAGCATAGATTTATTTTATGTTGCCACCACAAAATTGAAACTTCTGCTACCTTCTTACTGGGGGGCTAAAACAACAGCTCGAGCAATAGTGCTTATGCAATTTTTTCTGTAATTTACAGCAGATTATGTCTAAATTGGAATTTAATTGACTTTATTTGCATTTTCACCAAAAAAATATTTAAAAAGCATTTAGCTCTGCTGTAAATTAAATCTTGCCACGCCTTCTCCGTCTCACGTGGTAATAAGTGACGCTATATCTTTCTAATCTACCTATTCCTTTTCCCTAAAACTGTCAGTAGTTAGCGTAGCCCTGAGAATTCTACAATAGTTTGAGGCCCGTTTGATACAACTGTGTATTGTGCCTTGTTGAGTTCGTCTCGTGTCAACTTGGTCTTGGTCCCGACAGCCTGTATGCGTGTGCGCAGCCTGCCACAGCGGCCGTCAGATAGTTTCTCGTATGCTGGAAAGATCAAAATAATATTAAGGGTGGAACACTGGTCAAATCGCGAAAATACACTTTGTTTAGACAGTTTTTTTGACGAACTCTTTCGTCTAGAAGTCCTACGAAAAATTAATGTTATAGTTTAGTTCATCATGTTTAATTTGTTGCTAAGCGTGTGTTTTGACTTCTATAATGCTACGTCTATGTTAGCACGAGCACTTTCTCCCCTTTCAACGAATTATGATACGTATCTTTATTCAATAAATCAATATGGAATCTAAAGATCACTCTCCATTTCCTTAGCGGGCGGTGTACATTCATTCAAGTGATGTAAAAAATGAGAATGAAATGAACCAATTTATTCACATACTTTTTTTGCACTAGGCACCCGCTAATCGTTCTATACTAACAACAGTGTGGCCGCCGAGAGAGAATTCAAGATGTTCACTAATTTACTCTTAAAAAAAGCCTAAAAAAACTTTAATCATCCCGGGAAAGTCCTATCAAAAGGCCTTTGTCCAGCTGTGGACGTCTTTCGGCTGATGTGATGATGAATAGGTGATGTTACTTCCAACCTAGACTGCAGGTACGTTGAGGTATTTCCGTACATAGATAAAGTGGGGACCATTATACTTGAATTCTAATTCTCGTAAAATACGGTCGTGTCTTCCCTCAACGTTCGGGTCTGCAAACTAAAGGTGGATCCACGTTAAACCGTGCGCGAGGCCGGGCTGGGCCCGTATACTTGTATGAAGTAATTCATTGTTGACCTGGCACCGGCCGTGCCACAGCCGTGCACGTCTTGCTTCTTTATATAAAATCCTATAGACATTCGACCGTGTCCCGGCCGTGCTCCCCAAGAGCCCCGTCGCCGTTGCTCTACGCAAGTACTATCGACAAAGTTGAAGCATGATCACCTTAAGGGTGTATTTTGCGTGCAGTGACCAGCCACAACATGTCTCTCGCACAATATAACCAGACAATGCGCTTGTCATAAAATAGTAGACTGTAATTGTCAGTAAATAGTCTAAACAAAAGATTTTACAAGAAACCGTTTTATTGACAACAATGGACAGGGCAAACTATGATTACTGGCTGCAAGCGAAAAGGTCTCAAAACTGATCATGCTTCAACTTTGTTGATGGTACATTCGTTTCATCACTGTAGAGATAGTTACGCTGTGCTGTTATGATAAGGTTGTAGCTGTAACCGGTATCCAATTGTTTTTGTACGTTTTACGCGCTGTTTACCGTTTCATATATCCATTATTCATTGCATGTAGAAATCCCGCTATTTTATTGGCTCAATGTAATGAATGCCTAGATATCGATTGTCTGTCAGTTTGCTCATTACTTGTTTATTAACTTGATGAATGTAGCTTCGAATTCAGCCAATTATTTAATTTATTTCATAGAAATTATGCTTGTGTAGTACTTGGTTACGCAAACTTACCTAATCGTATTCGAGGAATATTTGAAACTACTCTTTACTTTGTAGCTTTGTGCGGGTGACAGTAAATAGCCAGAGAGATATGAAAATGAGCTTTATGTCTATACTATAAAGTTCTTTATTCTATGATTCGGTATAGATATTATGGTGATTCAGATGAACCTTTTTGTAATGTCATATGATTTATTCCCACGTTCTTGGAATAAAAAGTACCCTATAGCTCTTAGGGATAATGTAGCATCCAAAAAGTGACTCCGGAGAATGACTTTATAAAATTAGTGTAGAAAAATTATAGTTTTAGATAGGTACTTACGTTCTTTCCTATAGGAGTTATGGCAAGCCATGTGACAGACCGTAGGGAATCCTTTCAAAGTGTTTACATCAATCGGTGTCGAGGCCAGAGGAATAGCACAAATTGGTTCCCGACTCCCTTTACATGCGTCAACGCATCTCTCATAACTGTTCCTCTTCGGTTTCCTAGTCCTCTTAGTTCTGGTTGTCGTAGGCCTCCTCGTTGTTGTACTTGTGGTAGGATTTATTTTGACATTTGTGATGGATCCTAAAGGAGCCACAACGCGGATGGATACAGGATAAGCTCCAAATGATATTTGTCTTGGTATTGGCGTAATGGCCTGTTGCCAAAATTGTGAGCAATTTGAGTTACGAGTTGGCGCACTATTAGGTCCAAATGATGGTGATGTTTGTATTGTACAAGGTAAAGGTCGGCTTGTTGTAGGAATTGGTCGGGTGGATACAGCTGGTAATGTTTGTACTGTGGGTACTGGGTTGGTTATTGGAATTGGTGATATTGGTGTGGGTGTTGTTGAAGGAATTGCTACATTATTTGGAGTGTCTCTAGGACCTGCAAGTGCTGAAGGTAAACCTTGAAAATTTTGGGCTGGCTGATAAATCACGAAGAAGTTAGAGACAGGTTCTTTCGGTAATTGTGGGGTATTGGCTGGTTGTTGGACAATTTGGCTTGGGCTTTGACCAGGTTGGTTTGCTAATGGTTTGACCTGTAGTAATGGTAAGACTTCAACCTGAACTTGTGGAGATTTTGTCTGCATCAGTTGAGTCTGAAATAGCGGAGTCTCTTGCACAAATAATGGTGATTTTGGCACTGGTATTGTTGTTTGTTGGACTTGGATTTTTGGGGTCGGTGGTGATTCAGTTTGCATTGAGAATTGTGGTTGAACTGAAGATGGTGGCATTGTAGATAAAGTTGGCGATGGTGTTTGTGATGGTGGTAAAGTTGGTAATGGCGTTGGATTTGTAGATAAAGTTGGCGATGGTGTTGGAGATGGAGATAAAGTTGGTGTTTCCGTTGGCGTTGACGTCGGTTCTGATTTCTGCAATGGTGTAGCCGCAGATACTTGAGTAAAGCCACTAGGAGTTGATGTAGATACACCCACTGGTTTGTTAAGTGGTCCCAATGAAGAAAGTAATAGGATTTCCTCTGGTACAGCTGATGTCTTGGACATAACTATAATAGGATTCGTCGATGAGAATGACGATTCAGTGGAGAATATTTCTGAGATCGATTTTGGTTGAAAGTCGTTGTTAATGACGTTTGCTGAATACCATTCTGGCTGTGCATCCAATATTTCAGCTCGGCATAGTTGTAACACTGGAAGATAAAATGTTTCATTTTAGACACGATTTATATATAGGTAGGTATTCGTAATGAGGAAGTTGATCTGTACACCGTTGATTAACATAACATCCTTATACATTTTTAACCGACATAAAAAAGGAGGAGATTCTCAATTAGGTTGTCTATATAATGTACGATTTTAATTGTTATTCCCTAATCGTTTGAATATAAAGAAAGAGGAAAGACAAACATTTATTTCGATGAATTACAGGCAATAAATAACTATAAAACGCAACTCAAAAATGTCTCACAACACAATACGTACCTATGTACCGTTCAAATTATTTAGAACCAATTATACCTACTTATTTAGAACTTGATCATAGTAATAACTATATTCTACTGGGTTTCCCTAGAACAATTAAGTAAATTATTGTTTTAAATAATGCTAGTTAGCCTTGTCACCTGAGTTAGTTTTACAATCGGACTCAAAGGTCAAAAATGGGCGTTATGCATTATTGTTTTTCCTGCTAGATGCAGTGGAATATTCCTGTATTTCTAACGCTACGGCTCGAACACATCACCAAGGCGCGGCGCCGCCACCGTGCAATCAACATTCATGTTATCAGCCGTCTTTTTTTTCACTAACACCTACGAACTTGGCGACAGCGAATCATCAACTGTCGATAATGTCAGTCGTGTATCGCAAAATGCAATTGCAACAGAAATAGAGCTTTAATTTAGTACTAACTGTTTCACTCGTGTTCTCAGGATAAAAAAAGTGGCCTATAACCTTCGGGGATAATGTAGCTTCCTATTAGTGAAAGAATTTTTCAAATCGGACCAGTAATTCCGGAGATTAGCACGTTCAGACAAACAAACGAACTCTTCATCTTTATTATTAGTGTAGGATAACCTACCACCGTGCTATGCATGGTTTACGTAGGATATTTGACTTCACAGAAAGCTCAAGCTCATTAAAGGATTTAAACCCACGACCTTCGTCACGACATCGTTACAAACACAGAGTAATAATATACTACGTACAACTACAACTGAGGTATTGTCGCCTACATAAGATACTTATGATTTACTAGATTCCGCCCCGCGGTTTAACCCGCGTTCCCGAGAGATCTTATATTTTCCCAGGATAAAAAGTATCCTATGTGTTATTCTATGTTATAAACTATCTGTGTTCCAGTTCTTCTGCGTGAAAGAGTAACAAACATTCAGCCATACTCACAAACTTTCGCCTTTATAATATTAGTAGAATTAAAAAATTGAAAATTAAAGTTGATGTTTACCTACCTAAGTATATACCTAATCGCTTCTAGATTCTTCCACTCTTTACATTATAGTAAAAGACATGATGACATTTTACTTATTTGTTTCAACAACTCATCCCGTCAGCGATGTAACTGGTTTTCAAGGTCCGCTTTTTGCGATCCCGGTTCTCCGGAGGTCAAGAACCTTTGGGATCCCTTGCTGTTTCATTGACTAAATTTTATGCTCTATAAACTTACACAATGAGGTAATAGACTGGGTATATAACTTTCACTACCTATGTCAGTAGTTTTACGATAGATGGTCAGTAGCATTATTTGTGTTTTTTTTATGAGCCTACCAAGTCGTGGGAGTAACGCATTTTTATCCAAAAAAATCCTTTAAAGGGTCTAAATTGACAATATTTCTTTTAATCGAAATAAAAATCAATTGTGCTTGTAATTTTCAGGACGGATTGTATGAATGATTTTTTTGAATATTCACTGTTAAAGTCGGAGGATGGTACTTATTTTGTATGAAAATCTAAATAAAAACACCCGGGCGACGCCTGGACGCCGGCATGAACAGCTATATATAAAACTAAGTTCAAAAATAGCATAGGTACATATATACTTTTATGAAAATGTACTTCTAGCTAGAATAAATGATTTTCTTGTACCATCCATTTTCATTTAAGGAGCGTGTCTGTGTACCTACAACTTGACACCTTAATGTATTTCAAGGAACTGTAGGTACCTACCTACCTTACATGGCAAACAGGACTCAGAAAATACCACTTCATTTGCAAATAAACTGTACTCAGTATTTATCATGTTGAAAAACTTGCTTTTCTTTGTAGTGGTACCCGGGGCGCGGATTAGTATAATGGTCTCTGTCCCGGGTGTCGCTAGCATCCATACTGCAATACCGCGTAAGTAGCGTGTGCTATAAGGTAAAAATTTCAACGTTATTAAATCCAAAGTTCGGCCTTATAGTAAAACCTACTTACGCGGTATTGCAGTATCACCGACGATATAGGCTACGGTAACCGCTTACTTACCATCAGGTGCTTGTTTGCCGACTTTGTTGTATAAAAAAATAATTCGTTTTCTGAATTGTTCCTTTCATAAATACAAGAAATTACTATTTAAATTAAAAACTAAAATCTGACGTACCTAATTAAACCCTTAAAATGCTTAGTTTGGGATTAGATAGCCGTGTGTGAAGTCTCTGGATATTATTATCTTATTATGAATGTGTACGAGTCAAACTTTGTTCAGCTTAACAGGCTACATTAGATACTGCTTATACCTAATCAGAAAATTATGATTGAAACCTACAAATCTTATACTATAACGTGCAAGTGTGAGTATGAACGGAATTTTCTATACAGACTGTATTTTCATGTCGCATACAAATTGCGACCTCATTTTCAATAATGTAAAGTTCCTTTTAGTTTAACATGCGCATACGCAGCTGCGAAGCGTAGGAGACTGTTAAGTAACAGCTGTGAGCTGACACGACACGGTGTTGAATGTTTAATGAAAAATAATTTTATTGAATTGACGTAAGGTAATATTTTATCTCATTTAAGTTATTACTGGTAGGTTTCATGTATGAGTATGACTCATTAAAGTGCGGCCATTGAGTGTTAGCTTTTCTGACACGTTTCAATAATGGGCGAATCTCAGAATCTACTAATCCTAGGCTATATCTTATATTTTAAACTATACCTAAAAAAAAAAACCGAACTTAAACGTGAAAGAACTATCAAAATCAGATAATCAGTTTCTGAGATAAACCCATCAGAAACGCATTATTAAGCGGTCGCTCTTAGGTATCATAAAACGATCTTATAAGTGCCTTTGATGGAGTTTACGATCGTTTTAAAAGCCATAAGTTATAGCGAACAGTGATCTATAACCTTTATTGTGTATCAACGTAACAAATTGGCTTTGCACGAGTTAATACTGTGATAAATCTATTTTTTAGCAAGCCCTACGCACTCCATACCTACAATAAATAATATTTTTAATTAATCATTGTCTTGTAATTATGAACTTACCTGTTACTTTGTCATGTGAAATTGGTATGACTGTAAGGTAATCCTATCCATTTTTAATAGATAATGTTTTTAAGATAGAGATTTGACGTCTGAAACCACCAGAATGGGCACCAGTACATATATTATGCTTAGATCGTTAGCCATCAAATTTTGATATAATATAACCTACCTTGCATATCTCTGTTAATCTATCGCGCTTGAGTAGATTACAACCAAAATCCCAATCGGGCTCCAACACTTTCTCATAATTGGCACCAATGTTTTACAAAACCTACAAAATTCTGGCTCAATTGTAAATACTATCGGTAAAAAAATTGCCAAGCGCGCGATTGATATAGGTAATACAGAAATAACATATTATTGTTAACTGCTATTTAATAACAATTATTGTTAATCGCTATGTAAGCAAGCTCTTACAAACGCACTACCAACTATTATATGCAACTAGTCCCCAAGGAATCTTATGTTTTCCCGGGATAAATAGTAGCCTATATTTTAGTTATTCCAGGGTATCGATCTATGTGCTTCAACCAAATCCGTTCAGTAGTTTTTAAGTGAAAGAATAATGAAACATCCATACATCCTCAAAAACATTCGCATTTATAATATAGTAGGATACATTTTCTTTTTATTCGGTCGACTTAATATTCTTTAGTTCTGCACCACAGCCGTGAACTAAAAAGTACCAAACAAGTTTTAAACGAAGAATTTGACGTCAGTAGGTCAGTGTGTGACTTTGCCCCCCCCTGGACCCAAAGACTTGGGTCCAAAGTCTGCAAACGAGTAAAAGTTATTATGATTATTTATCTGTCCCATTTGCTCAATGACAATGGAGTTATTATGAGATGTCATCTTTGGTTATGATAGCTGAATTGGCCCATTGCTTTAACTGTTGAATGCAAAAAAATAAATAGGCTTACTTATTTGGTGTAACCCTGAAACAAGAGACAGGTAGAATGTCCCACGAAGTTTATAAAGCTTAACCAAAAAATATAATATTTACACTTATTACATGGTGTGCGTGGTGATGCCTGTCAGTTTAGTAAACGTAGTCAGAAAAGTAAAGAAAGTATATTTAGAAAAAAAGAAAAAAGTATAACGTTTCACTTGTAGCTTGTAAGGTAAGCTGTTTTTTATTTGTTTACTAGCACCCCGTCCCATCTTCGCGTGGGTGTACAAATCTTTAAATTTCTCTGCTTTTTTGTACTATAATATGCATATTTTATGCATATAAACCCTCCGCTTAAATCAATCTATCTATTGCTGAAAATTGCATTGAAATCCTTTGAGTGGTTTAAATGATCTAAGCGAACAAACAGCGGAAGCGACTTCATTTCATACTATGTCCTAAAGATAAAGTTTAATTACGACTGATTAGAATGTGGGCACGAGAGAAGACGCCAGGGTGCATCTGATGGTGCATCGATGAAAACTCTATCACTCCCACGCTTTGTGATAACAGCTGAAAAATGTCTAATATTATTTTTGGCTGAGGATAGGCTATGGCTTAATAATATGTTAACAAAGGCATGGAAATAATGTTATGTTCTTTTGCTATTGATATGGGAATATACATTATTTATATTTGTAGCTTGTTTCATTGACTAATGAAAGAATATTAAAATATTAATGAATTATATAACCTAAATCCTTCTCATGAATCACTTCGTCTATTGGTGAAAACCGTATGAAAATACGTTTTTTAAAGTTTATCACGTTCAGACAGACGGACTTAGTTTTTAAACTTCGACAAAAAAAGAGGGGTGTTATAAGTTTGTAGTCTCTGTCTGTGGACTCATAGCTCCTCTATGTTATTTTTGTTCGAAAGGTGTCTTAATCGAGAGTATTCATAGCTATTTTTCAAGAAAATCAGCTCAGCCGTTTGGTAATTATCACCAATTTTCTAGTGAGTTTCGGAAGCTTCATTAATTTTTTTAATATAGTTTATTTATTTATTTATTCATAAGACATACCAACAGTTAACATATTATTACATTCAATAAAATAATTTATTACAATTCCGAGTTCCGATAAGTAAACCTATAAGAGGCGTGTACAACATTTGCCAATAAAAGAAAAATTAACAAAATTTAAAATAAGCAAAAATTACAATAAAGAAAAAAAAACGGTGAGATAAGTTTAAATTAAATATAAACAAATTAAAACAGCTAAATGAATGATTTCTGAATTTTACATTTATAGACTGCCAGAGAGTCGTTGAACATGTCAATATCATGCACCCTCCCATGAACACTGTTATACGAGTATTCATTACACATCCTTATTGCAGGTGAGTTCAAGCCGAGGTTGGTTTTAATAGGCGGTGTATAAAACGTCCTAGTTAATTTAGTTAAGTAGGTATCATATTATTGTGGATTAAAAGAAAATTGTTATTGTACCTACGTCTCAGGATTCATCGATGTGAACAATGCAATGGGTTCACATCGATGTACTGACTATTTACCTTCACACGACACTTTCTAATGAACATGTTGGACATGACATCAACTTGTTAAATTCGCCCTTATACCTATTATGTTTAGAGTTCATACATTGACGACTGTAATATAGTTCGACCATGAGAGAGCATTATAATTACACTAATGCACAGATTAATTAAGTTTGGTTTACAAGCCTGTTTTTGACGACAATCTCAACATTATCAGTAATGAGGCCGATGGTGGTAAGCACACAAAACCTAAAAGGGAAACATTATAAAACCTATTTTCTCTATATTAATGAGTGCCGCTACATGGCTACACGGCTAATATTAGCATAACTGTCGCATGAAAAATAAACAAACCATTAAGTTTCACTGAATAAAAATATTCTATGATTTTTGAATAGAGTTCCATACCTCAAAAGAAAAAAACAGAACCCTTACGTTCATCACTCGTTTGTCTGTCCGTCCGTCTGTCACAGCTAATTTGCTCCGAAACTACTGGGCCTATTGAGTTGAAATTTGGTACAAATATGCAAGTCGGTGACCCAAACAAACAATGTCTGAAAGTATTTGTAAAGTCTGTCTCATGAAATAAGTCCCATAAGCCCACCTATATTTCAGGGGAAATAGGGTAGATTTTAATTAATTCCATGGGACTTCTTTTGTGAAACGGACTTTATGAAAATATCTCATAATCTCCATTGCTAGTATAATATTTATATCTCTTTGGCAATAAACAACATGACAGTTTGACAGCTATTTATGACATTTAATAAGTTATTATTGCCATTAAAAAAATAAGTTTTATTAGTTTTCCGCTTCATGGCGAGGTAATTTATTTTCCTATACTTACATACAAATAAATCTCTAAATTTTAAGCCGTTATTTTTTCTAAGTAAGTACAGCATTTTGATCCTTAGGACTGTTATGGTTAAAATTTAATTTAAGCAAACATGTTATCAAAATATCCTCCTCAGTTACTGACTGGCCTACGTAGTAAAATTTTCACAGCAGTTATAGATAGATAAGTCTACTAGATTAGATTTCTAAATTGCGTGTATAAAATATTGTTGCGCATATCTATGTTTAGTAAAATAATGCGTAATAAACTGGTAGCTAGTTATAGTTATAAAACTTATCATTGTAACCACCGGATATTACTTGTTTACTTTTTTTGAATGATCTAAGACGCTGCCATCTTGATTGTCTTACAGATAATAATGAATTGTGTTATCAAAATACCTCTTGTTCTAAGTACCTACTTAAGTATCAACTACTTCATCATCATCACTTATCACTTCACTTACACATAGTATAAAACAAAGTCGCTTCCCTTCTGTCTGTCCCTATGTATGCTTAGATCTTTAAAACTACGCAACGAATTTTAATGCGGTTTTTTTAAATGGATAGAGTGATACAAGAGAAAGGTTTATATGTATAATAAATACATACTATAGTACAGAAAAGCCGAGAAATTCAAAGATTTGTACACCCATGCGAAGCTGGGGCGGGTCGCTAGTATTATATATTTTAAAAATATTTGAAAATGTAAAAATTTATCAATATTATAGGCGCATCCAATAGAGAACCTTAACCTTCTTTTTTAAAATCAGTTAAAAACCGAACAAGGTTCACGAAAAGTAGAATACACGCCGAATTGAAAAAATCAAAACTTTTATCCATTTAAAAATAGTATCAAACTCGAAAAGAGCGTTCAATTGACAAATAATAGAATCTCAATGAAGTCGTAATACAATCAAGTTCATAAATAATATTAACAACAAAAGGCGTACCTTTTTTAATTATATAATCAAATTAATCACCTGATTAATGTATAAAAGCGACCGTCACCTTTAACACTAAATAAAATGACTGCGGTAAATTACCATAATGATAAATCATAAAAATGTACACTGTCAAAGATCAGAGAAAAACGTGTCACTCACATGTTAGAACGAAGAGCGCACACGTTCGTAGGTTCACCATATCGGACGCACAAAGTTGGACTGTGTTACTGAGGGGAGATAGTGGGGGCGGAGCATTCACTCCGGTCTGAATACTAACTTAATAAGTGATGACGATGCATGCGGTTTCGGTCATTGGAATATTGGAAATATAATTGATAAAGAACATTTTAAAATACTTTCTTCTTTTTAATTAGTAATTAGACTACTATAATTAGACTACTTAACTACTATAAATGTTACTAAAATTAACTTAATCATTGCCTCACTGAATTACAAGGCTTATTCTTTGGGCGAAGTAGCCGCCTTCTATGAGATCTCACGTAGCTTCCACCACCTGCTTAGATTTTTCTTTAACAAGGTGGTGGGCTTGCTGCCCCCAAGATCCTAGGGTTTTAACCCCAAACCGCCAATTACTCGATATTCGTACATAATTGATCAAGTGATTGTCGGTAGTATGATATCCAATCCTTCGATGAGATTGGTCTTTCGATGTATACATGTGGTTGTAGAAGACATGTAGCTTAAAAAAATAAATAAAGAACTTACTACGAAACATCTATGATACTATTTGAAATAAGTCTAATAATGAAGACAAACAAATATAAGTAACTAAAGATAAAAAATGTAATCTAAATTATTATTATAAGATTAAAGAAGTTATATTATATTCTATTTATGATACTTCTTGTTATTATGAGCGAGAAAAACATAGTCCCATAGTAATAATTAAATATGGTAAACCTACTTTTAAAAAATTCCATCTATGTTTATGGATCAAGGTATTAAAAAAATTGTGTCCTAATGAAATTAAATTCAAATGTATGTTTAGATTGATTCAATGAAATATTTACGTGTGTGTATGAAGTACGAGACTTTATCCCGATTTTTCACCTTAGTTAATACTGACATTAAATTATGATGAAAAGATAAAATAAAAAGATTTTAAAGGTTTTTATTGCATCCATAAAATAAACAATAAACTTATATGTTACACAGAGAGAAATAAACAATTAGTATAACGCAATCGCAATTCGGCATACCTAGTATTGATTCCACTCAGAATTATGTCAGATTTTTTACCAATTTGGCACCAAATCCGTTCCAAGATTATATAAGAATATAATTTGTCAATTTTTTTTTTATCGAAATTAAAAAACTGTCCTGTTTTCAAATGAAGAATTTTTATTAAAAACATAGGAGTTACAAAAAATATATTTAAAAAAACCTGATTTTTAGTCACTAGCAAAAACGTCCCTAGACACTTTTGATGTGTGTATAATAAATATTATATTTTTTAACGAATACCTAAACAATTTTATTAACTTAAATATTTAACTATATTTTAAAATTTTCAAAGACTATATTTCTAAGAAAAGTTAATTACATTTAATATTTACACAAGTGCATGTTTGCATGTATCTACTTCAAAACTTAACAACTTACTTAATAGCTGACAAATAGCGATAAACCGACGCGCGCGACGACCATTATTGATTATATCTAGAGCTGAAGTGTAAAATGAAATAAGTTTAAAAATTGATATTTTTAGTCTCAAAACAATTATTTGAAACTGAGAGAAACTAGAGCTTTAAATGCATTTAACTCAGTCCCTGATATCACAATATGTTTCATAAAGCATTTTTATTACTATAATATAAATATATTTTGCTAGAATAGACCGATATTATGCATATTATATTTCTTTTGTAATCCAACCAAATAATTGTAAACGTAATATTTCTTTAATTATTTGGGAAGAAGACTAAACGACTTCTTCTATCACACGAGAGAAAACCATCGCATGATGGAAGGGTAGTTAGTAATGCCCACCAGGCTAACTACCATAATCAGTTTGAAAGTATATCACCAAATATTTACCGCTTGGTTCTGACAGCTGCACTTGGTAGCCTGTGTACCACAGGATAATTTAGACGTCTAGCCTTCTTTTTCGGCTTTGTTTGAGGATTGTCAAACACAAGCCTCTTTAATATAAAAAAAAACATGATTTTGCTAAAAAGCGACTTGGGTAGGTTTCAAACGGAGCTTCCGACTACAAATAATCCTTTATAAGATGCAGAACTTAGTTTCGTTTTCAGTTTCTCCTGATCATTACGCTGAGTAACGTGTATTGTTTTTATTTATTTAACATTGTGGATAAAAGGATTTAAATATTAGGTAAATTAAAGGAGCTCACTCTCCCTGATTGAAGCGACTGATTTGATGATAAAATATTTTTACCAGTAGGCTATTCGGATTAAGTAAAATACAAAACATCTAAACTGCTTAGCGAGCATGCGTTGTAAAGTTAAAAATTTAGATAAATTAGATTTAGTTGATCACATTCTTTTCGAAAAATTTAAAATATATAAACTTACCTATATGTTATGAAGGCGAACAGTTATATTTTTTTTGAAAAAACTACGCTACATTTGAACTCTAGGGGATACAAAAGAACATACAGAACCCATGGTTTCAGTTTAAGTTACGATTTCACTTACACCCGGTATAATAATATCAATTATCGAAATAACTATTTTTTTAAAGTTTTCAAATGCAAAGCTATTATAAGGTAGGTACTATGACACATAATCGTGAAACATATCATATTATTTGGTTGAATAACCAAAGCTTTAACATCCACTTTAGGGTCTATTTATGTGCTCATCACCTTCGGCAAAATTTGATTATTTAGAAATTTATTGAGATCTGTGCAATAATTTAATAACATTTTTTTTTCTTCCAATGTTGAAATTTCATTATGGTTGTTCTAAAAATATTTAAATTAAGTTATTTTTTGGGCACCAAGGATCAATTCCGTAAATGTTGTTTAATGCTACGGTTATTTCTTGTATAACTAATAATGGATATTTTAGATTCAAAGTTTACTTACAATGACAACATATTAAGTACACTAAAAAATCCCGTTCGTGTATTTTTTAGTGCTATCGGATAGGTACTTTTCATATAACTATTTTTGAGAAAACAGGCAAAGCCGAGAAAAGAACGACTAGTAGATTGTTAAGAAAACTATAACTTGAGACTACTGCTTCTTTTTTCTTTTTAGAAAATGGCACCAAATTCCGTGAGCGGTGAAACAATTTTGCCAGAAGTTGAGCACTTCGATAAATTAGTGGCACCACAAGCAGCACCCAGGAAATATCAGATAGTTTACCGGAACCTACTTACGTTTGGATACTGGCATTTAGCTGCTATATATGGATTGTATCTTTGTTTTACATCGGCGAAATGGCAGACTATTATATTTTGTAAGTTAACATGAACCATTTATTATAATGTATTTTTTATATATTTTTATCATCTTGAGTACCTAATTTAGGGGGGATTAAGATGGGTATCGAACCCACGACCTGTGGCGTGATAGACCAATCAGCCCGTTGATTGTCCGCAATCTGACGTAGAGAAGTCAATATTTTTTTTACATGTTATCAAAGTTTATGCTATCAGTCGTGAGATACAAGGAAAGTATAGTCAGGAAAACAGCAGGTAGGGTGATTTATAGTATCAGCCTGGTTGGCTACCAACTTCAAGTTGAAAATCACCAAGCACCTACCGGTGTGTTCCGACAGCTGCACTTGAGAGTCAATTCCCTGCCAGACTTTGTGTGTTTAATCTTCGGTCACATCGTCACTAACCACGGTGAGATTGTGGTCAAAAATATTCATGTATATTGTAAAAAATATATATATCTGAGGTCTTCAAAACGAGCCCTTTAATTTGATATATCGAACAATATTTAATTTACTTTACAAAACTTTTTTCAATCTTCTAATTTATCCCCAAAAATCCCATGTTTAAAATTAATTTATGTTAAATGTCCGTGTTTAGGTCATCGATTTACATATGCGTACCAAATTTCAATTCAATCGGTCCAGTAGTTACGGAGCAAAGTGGCTGTGACAGACGGATCTTATGTGTGTGACTGATCCTATAAGGGTTCCGTTTTTTCCTTTTGAGGTACGGAAACCTAAAAATACTATCTAGTTTATGCTTTTGAATTTCTCAGGTAGCATCTTATACGTCGCAGCAGAAATAGGAGTAACAGCAGGCTCCCACAGATTATGGGCTCATAAGACTTACAAAGCAAAACTACCGCTACAAATCATTCTCATGGTGTTCAATTCAATAGCCTTTCAAAACACCGCCATTGATTGGGCTAGAGACCATCGACTACACCATAAGTACAGTGACACCGACGCTGATCCTCATAACGCGACTAGAGGATTCTTTTATTCCCACGTAGGGTGGCTACTTGTAAGAAAACACCCTGAAGTCAAGAAACGAGGGAAGTTCATTGATATGTCTGATGTTTATGCGAATCCTGTGCTACGGTTTCAAAAAAGGTATGGCACTATTCTCAGTTAAAGTTGCTTTTATCAAGACTTAGAATTTTAATTATACTGTAGATGTCCTACATAAATATTTACTACTATGAGATTTTAAATTTTAAGTGATTAAAGTCCAATTATATCTCATTTTCTTTTATTACGTGAGATGGTACTCAGGTTTTAAGATAGACCCGGCTCTCTCTGTTTTATGACGTAAGAGAGTGACGGATATATTTAAAAACTTGAGTTCGATAAGACTTGCTTTAAACCGTCTCACTTAATAAGGGGGATATTGTCTAATTTAACTCTAGCAATTCCCTAATCATTAATATTAGGAATTGTTTCTACCACTGACTGGTGCGTAATAATGCGCAAGAAATTTAGAATGTCATCTCACAGTATCTTAAATATTTGTAATGTGTGTAATCTTTTTTTTATTTCACAGATACGCAATCATCATCATCACCCTTGTCGCTTTTCTCCTACCCACAATTATTCCCATGTATTTTTGGGGAGAAACCTTAAACAATGCTTGGCATATTGCCATGCTTCGATACGTTGCCAATCTGAACATCACCTTCTTGGTAAACAGTGCTGCCCATATTTGGGGCAACAAGCCTTATGATAAGAATATACTGCCTGCCCAAAACCCTTTAGTTTCCTTTGCTACATTCGGCGAAGGGTTTCATAACTATCACCATGTTTTCCCATGGGATTACCGTACTGCTGAACTTGGGAATAATTGGTTGAATATGACGACTTTGTTCATCGATTTCTTCGCATGGGTTGGTTGGGCGTATGATCTGAAGACTGTGTCTAGCGATATGATAAAAGCAAGAGCTGATAGAACAGGAGACGGAACTGATAGTTGGGGTTGGAGTGATAAAGAAGGGTTTAATCTAAAGGATGGAATAGTTTCCAAAACGGAATGAAAACAAACAGTAGATTTAGTAGTGGTAATATTGTTATTATTGGATGTGTGTTAATAGTTTTAGATTTGACTAGTGACTTCATCCCCGGGGCATTTAGTGCATGGATCATTCATTTCCGAACTAAATATGAATGTCCTGAAAATGGGAGCTCACTTCATTTTGGTTACACATAGTTATGAAAAAATTGTTGGTTTTATTGTTATGTTGTTTGTTACTCCATGTCCAGTCGATGAAATATACGTAATACGTATTAAACCCGTTTTTGAGTATTTCGAGTAATTTTATTTTTTAAATATATGATCTACTGTGAATGTAAGTCACAGTTTTGTTACAGTTTGATAATTGTTTAGATTAAAAATAATGTATTTAGTCCCGTGTTGTCAATTAATTGTTTTCATAAACGATTACGTGTATTTTGCTACATCGTTCGTGGCAGGAGTTGTTATAAATGTGTTTAAGATTTATAAGCTATAACGAGAACAGTGGCTTTACCTCAACAGTATCGTCGTCATCTCCTTGGAATACTCCCAATCATTTGGGGTTAGCGCAACATTATTTCATTCAGGACCTCAGTTTTTGAGTATTCATTAGAAAAAAAATCATTTTTTTTTAATCAATTCTCTTTATAAGTTTAACAAGACAAAGACGTGTTTCCGAAAAATTATATAGAACCAGGAACCAGAAATTTATAAAATTTTCACAATGAAATCACAATCGCCTACCACGCACCTTTGTTTCCATAGCCACCGTATCCATAGCCGCTGTATCCAGCATAACCAGCTCCATACGCTCCAGCACCGAGACCGTATGACTTATCAAGGGGAGATCCGTGGACGCGGTGTACAGACACTGTAGAGATGGCTGGACCACCATAGCCGGCACCGAGACCCCCAGAGTAGCCACCCAATCCAGAGTAGCCACCCTGTCCGGAGTAAGCGCCTAGAGAACCGGCATAGCCGCCGAGAGCTCCTGCGTAGCCACCGAGTGCTCCAGAGTAGCCACCGAGTGCCCCTGAGTATCCACCGAGCGCTCCAGAGTAGCCACCGATCACTCCCGAGTATCCGCCATGACCTGCATAAGCACCTAGAGCGCCTGCAGCATAAGGGGTCGAGCCTGATATCTCCTTTGTAACAGTAGTGTATGAAGTGGCTTGGCCACCGTAGCCAGCATTGGCTCCATAGCCACCGTAGCCGCCATAGCCACCATAACCATAGCCTGTGTTAGTTCCATAGCCAGTGCCAAGTGCTGCATTGTGGAGCGCTCCTGCGCTGGCCAGGCCAAACAGACAGGCGATGATGGAAATCTGAAAATATAAGAAACTAGTTTTAATGGAATCTCAAGTAATAGTTTAGTTAAACCACCTACATAATATCTTTAGTAACATTTAACACAATAATATGCTACTTTAACTCTTAAAATGTATGTTGAAAGACTCATTTGGGGTGACTAGCTACTGAGAAACATTTTTAACAATATATATTTTTTTACCTTAATGAACATGTTGGTATCTTTGAGTATGGAGAGTTGAATGTTTTTCTGTTAATCTTTACATGCTTTTATATTAAAAAAATCGTAGGATACTAAACATTCTTATTCAAGGTTTCATTAGATTTTTAGAAAACGGAGCGTAACGGATTCTTAATTACTTGCTTAGATGCAATACAATTACTTGGTTTATGCCAAAGTTATACACGCAATTTTAGGTATTATCTCTTTTATGTACAGATGAAAATAGCTTAATTATGTAGATATTAGTATTATCTTTCTCATATATCTATCAAGGGTTAACTTGTTAAACAAAATGCTGATTATCTTTTGCATTATTTATGTGAGGTCAAAATTAGAGTTACGTTGCTTAATTCAATTATCAACTTTAAAAATATAGTAAAACCTCCTTCAAAGACAATATAATTAAATTAATATGGAACCACCTTGGAACTATACAGAACCCAAAATTGGTTCATAAGCAAAAAAGTTATTCGTGAACAAACATTAAAAAAAAATTGAGAACCTCCTCCTTTTTTTTGAAGGTGGTTAAAACAGTTGTTATTGTAGTGAATCTGTATCCGTTGCTAGGATACATTAATTTGTTTATTTGTCATTGTATTTATTTTGTTGAATAAAACCATTACATTCATATGGTTTTATCTATATCAATTTATTCAACAAAATATTCTTAGATTAAAAGATAATGGAACGATTTCTACGTCCCAACAAATTGGACATTGATCCAACTAGTAGTTCCGCATCCAAAGAATGGGAGCACTGGAAAAAGACCTTCGAAAGTTTTTTATCGTACTGCGACAAAAATGAAAAACTTTTGAAGAAATTGGACCTACTCATTAATCATGTGTCCACATCTATCTACTCGTTTATCTGTGAGTGTACTACCTATGAACTTGCTGTGAGTACATTAGACAAGATATTTATCAAACCAAGGAATGTGATCTATGCCAGACATATGTTAGCTATTAGGAAGCAAAGGAGCGAAGAAAGCATTGATACCTACATGCAAGCTTTGAAATTATTGGCAAAAGATTGCAAATTCGAAACAGTGGATGCTGAAACGAACAAATGTGATAACATTCGAGATGCATTTATTTCTGGCATAAAATCAAATGGAATTAGGCAACGATTACTTGAAAATCTGACACTGACTCTTGACAAAGCCTATGATCAGGCATTATCACTAGAAATGGCTGAAATGAGTTTACAGAGCTACGATACGTCAACTTTGAGTGCAGTGCAGAATACAGAAAAGGAAGTACCGGCAGCAGCATCTAAAGTAGCACCGAATTTTAAGCGCAAATGTTTCTTCTGTGGTGGGCGTGTACATCCAAGGAAAGATTGCCCAGCAGTTGATATTAATTGTCAAATTTGTGGCAGAAAAGGGCACTTTGCTAATGTTTGTCGAAATAAACAAATTGCTGCCGTAGAACTTAAAGATAACGGTTCTTCAGCATGTCTAATAGCTGCATCACCGGATTCTCTTAAAAAGGCAACTGTAACAGCTTATATCCAAGGAATCCGTACTAAAGCATTAATTGATACAGGCAGTTCAATCAGTTTTATCGATGATGATTTCTTCAACCTCTGTAATTTAAAGAAGAAGCCCAGCAATCAAAGAATATCGATGGCATCGACGACACTCACGTCGCAAGTAGAAGGACAAACATACGTCACTGCAAAAATTGGTGATTATGAATACAAAAGTTTGAATTTACTTATAGTAAAGAATCTGTGCGCTGATATTATTATTGGACATGATATTTTAGATCAACATTCTTCACTAGAATTCGCGTTTGGAGGACCAAAGGATCCTATCAAAGTAAATGTTTGTAGTGTCGCTGCTGCTACTGTACCTGCCGTACCATTATTTACAAACGTTACTTCTGATTGTAAGCCTATTGCTATAAAATCTAGAAGATACAGTGAGGATGATAAGAAATTTATCGAAGAAGAAATATGTAAACTTTTGGCTGATGGTATAATTGAAGAAAGTTCTTCACCCTGGAGAGCTCAGGTCCTTATCACGAAGAGTACCACCCATAAGAAGCGCCTAGTTATTGATTATTCTTTAACTATAAATAGATATACACATTTAGATGCATACCCACTTCCCAACATGGAGGAGCTGGTTGCACATATATCAAAATATCGCATATTTAGCGCTATTGATTTGCAAAGCGCATATCACCAGGTACCTATTCTTCCAGAAGAACGCCATTTTACGGCTTTCGAAGCTTTAGGAAATCTCTACCAATTTCGGCGGATTCCATTTGGTGTCACTAATGGTGTTTCAAGTTTCCAACGAACCATTGATTGGGTTATCCGCAAGGAAGGGCTTAAAGGAACTTATGCGTATCTCGATGACATTACAGTCTGTGGGAAATCTCAGACTGAACACGATGAAAATCTTAATAGATTCATGACAGCTGCTCACAAATATGGTCTAACTCTCAACAAAGAAAAGAGTAAGTTTTCACAAAATTCTATTAATATCCTGGGATACAGTATAAAGGACTATATTATAAAGCCAGATGCTGAACGTTTGCGCCCTCTTTTAAGTTTGCCAGCACCATCAGATTTGCAAACACTAAGAAGAGTGATAGGAATGTTTGCACATTATAGTAAATGGATTCCAAATTTTTCAGAAAGAATTCATGATCTTAGTCATGCAAAAACATTTCCGTTAAATAATAATTTGGTCGAAAGCTTCAAAGAATTGAAATCTGATATAGCGAAATCAACAATTCATGCTATTGATCATAATTCGCCATTTACAGTTGAAACAGATGCATCAAACCACTCGATTGCTGCAACTTTATCACAAGCTTCTCGTCCAGTTGCTTTCTTTTCGAGGATGCTGAATAAGAGCGAATTTAATCATTCAGCCATAGAAAAAGAAGCTTATGCTATAGTAGAGTCATTGAAGAAATGGCGTCATTTTCTCATTGGCAAACCATTTCGACTCATAACAGACCAAAGATCTGTATCTTTCATGTTTAATAATAAACTAACAAGTAAAATAAAGAATGAAAAAATTCAACGCTGGCGCTTGGAATTAGCACCTTTTAAATACGATATAGTGTACCGACCAGGTAATCTAAATGATGTAGCTGACGCACTTTCGCGAGTATGTTCAGTACAGATTCAAAATAAAAAGTTGATAGCGTTACACGAAGCTTTATGTCATCCAGGAATAGCACGTATGAATCACTGGATAAAGTCAAAAAAATTGCCATTTTCTTCAGACGAAATTAAAGACATGACTAATTCCTGTCGAATTTGTTCCGAAATAAAGCCGAAATTTTACAAATCTTCACCAGATCCTGTTTTGGTAAAAGCTACATTACCCATGGAAAGATTAAGCATTGACTTTAAAGGTCCAGTACCTTCTAACACCAGGAATAAGTACATACTGACTGTGATCGATGAATATTCTCGTTTCCCATTTGCATTTCCGTGTGCTGATATGAGCTCGACGACGGTGATCAAACATTTAAATGAAATTTTTATGCTATTTGGCATGCCGTCTTATCTTCATTCGGACAGAGGAACCTGTTTCATGTCTACGGAAGTGAAAAACTTCTTGAATTCACGTGGGATAGCTTCGAGTAGAACCACACCTTATAATCCAAGAGGTAATGGTCAAGTCGAACGTTTCAACGGGACTCTTTGGAAATCAGTGCAATTGGCCCTACGATCACGAAACCTAACTATTGAAAACTGGGAAAAAGTACTGGATCAAGCGTTACATTCTATAAGATCTTTGTTGTGCACAGCGACATATTGTACGCCGCATGAGAGAATGTTTACACACACCAGGCGATCATCAAATGGAGTATCAATACCCACTTGGTTGACGGAATCTGAACGAGTGCTAATGCGAAAATTTAATCGTACTAATAAGTATCAACCTATTGTAGAGGAGGTGACTCTACTTCATGTGAACCCAGATTATTCTTATGTTCGCCTACAAGATGGCCGCGAATCAACTGTATCGAATCGCCACTTAGCACCATTGGCGCAAGATAGCGAAAGGATCCAGGAAATACCAGAGCACCTTGACGAGACTGTAACAAGTGAAGAGGATTCCTACGACGACACTGCAAATGAGATAGTAGACGAACAGAGGCCTGAAAATCAAACAGCTGTTGAAAACATCACTGAACAGCAGGCACCTCAAGTTCGACGATCAACTAGAGAGCGGAGGCTACCGAATCGCTATGAGGATTATTCTTTAAACTAGCCCCGAAGAATGTAGTGAATCTGTATCCGTTGCTAGGATACATTAATTTGTTTATTTGTCATTGTATTTATTTTGTTGAATAAAACCATTACATTCATATGGTTTTATCTATATCAATAGGCCTTTTGAAAAGTTGCAATGAAAATGAGGGTTAGGAAAAATTTTAGGTATGTAGTGTTAACAGTGGAGATATAGTGAGACGAGTCTCTGGAGAGATTAAAGAGGTTTATATAGAAAGAAAAATTGATAATCCTTTGATGCAAAGTAATTACCTCACCAACTACTTCACCATTTACCCAAAAAAATTGGTCAAAGTTTTTTCGAAACATGTATTTTGATTATTCACGAAAGAGGTGAACATAAACAACATTCTCTCTTCATCTATGAGATTTTCTTTCATCCCATGCTCCTGCGGTAAATGTCAACAATTTCCAAATGTCAATATAACGTGAAAGGTGGCGTAAAAACTCATAGTAAAAACAATATTCAAAATGGTATATGTAATTGTATATATAAATAAATAAATGATGTGAAATAATTATCGTATAATGATACATAAGAACTCATGGACAACAGCAATATTTCGTTTTCAAGAGCTAATAAATTTGTTCAAAAGTGTTTTTTTACAAGATTATTTTTTACTGCATCATTGTTTTATATATTTTTTGTTGTGTTAGTGCACAGGATTCTAATCTTACTCTGGAAAAGGTATGTTAATAATATCCTGGAAAATACTTTACACACGGTTTAGATCCAAAGCAGAGTTTATACTACGGAAACTGAACTGATATTTGTAAAATACATACATAAATAGATAATTACACCTCGACTAAGAATAAATAGACATGCAACCTATCTCCAAACCAAGAGGGTGTAGGGTACGCTCTACATGGCGACCCTGGCAGGATGAAACCTTCAAGAAGACTTCAACATTGTTATAATCCTGTCCTAGATCTCCACTCGAAAAACTTTCTGCTCCAGTGCTTTTTCTGTTCGTCGATATTTACGTAATTTATTTGTAGATATGGCCTACCCTGAAGTGGCAATTTCAGCTTAATGATTTTAATTGCTTTGGTTACTTGGACAATTTTTGCTGGAATAATCTTAATTGTATACGTATATTTACAGCCTATTTTGAGGCAAATTACCTTGACCAATTATCGAGTGGAAGAAACTAAACTTGGGCAAATAAAACATCACGTAAGTTGTGCCTGCTCCATAAACGTACAAAAATATCCTTTTTTCTTTTATACTACTAAGGCAGCAAACAAGCATACGGCCCACCTGATGGTAAGTGGTTATCGTAGCCTATGAACGCTTGCAACACCAGGGGTATCACTCGCGCCTTGCCGACCCTGCAAAAATCTGGACAGCGTATCCCAAATTTCTTTCTAGCCAGCCTTGGATCTACGATTTATTCGAACCGGGGCAGAAACTTGGCCATCACTTCAGCGTGTGCGATTTAAAAAATATCACAAATATATAATTTTAAAATCATAAGTATTGCTACTAAGCATTGACGTTTTCCTGAGGAATGATAACTGATTAGCATACCGGCTTACTTGGGTTGCACTTGCGGCTCAAGTCAAACTCAGTCCAATTTAATTTCTACGTCTATGGAGAGCTTTTTATATATTTCAACTGTTATAATTAAAAAAAAGTTGTATTATTGTTACGTGTAATTTATATTATATATATTTCAATTTTTGAACAGGCATTTATTTATAAATTGTATGACAAATGGACCCTGACTTACCGAGCCTTCTGCGCTGGAAGCATTATCACGATAGAGAGGGTCTTGACTTCTGCAAACTGCTTACTAACTAATAGGAAACGGTAAGATCATATTTTTATACTAACAAACGCTTTCCTCTTGAATCTAGATATACATATAAAAGGAAAACGAGACCGACTGATCTATTAACGTAACAGCTCAAACTGGGTGAGTCGGGTTAAAATGTAGCATATTTCGGCCTGCAAAATCCATCTAGTAGCAGTCAGGCAGTCTTAAGAAAATATTTTCTTTTAAATTCAATCCCTAAAGGGGTAAAATAGGGGATCGCACGTGAAATTTCGGGGCAGAAAGCTAATCTAAAATAATAAGAAGAACTGAATTGAATAGTTTGTTTCTTTCAACGCGCTAATCTGGGGGGAACAGCTAGTAATTTAACATTTATTTCTTCAATTACAGTCATAGAACTAATTTCAACTATGTTCGAATCGCCGGTGGTATTCTGCATACATTTTCGCAGCAACCAGTAGCTGATGACGTACAACAATGGCGGTCCTTAGCCCATGTATATTCACAAAAGTTCTTCAGATATCCTGCTTTTGATCTTGCGATTTTGGTAAGGCGTTAGCTTGGTTTAAGCTGGGTACTTTTTACCACGTACCTATAGGCTTGTGTAAGATCATAATCTCACAGTGGTCAGTAATGATGTGGCCGATAGTGGTAAGCACACAACGTTTAGAAGGGAACTGGCTCACATGTGCAGCTGATGGTAGGTGCTTGACGACAGATTTCCAACTTAAGGATGGCAGCCAGACAAGTTGTTATCAGCATATCTAATTAAAAAATTACTCGAGAAAAAAATATCTGTTTTTATGTTTTTCATAATGCAGTAACTTTTTACTATATTTTGATGTGTTTTTGTGTGTGAATCATTGCGTTTTTTCTAGCAAACAGACAAGCCATGGGTATTCAATCAATTTGTAAATAAAATACCGTATGCATCGGTTGATTATGATTTTGATGGTGTATGCTTAGCTCCAGCTGTCATGGTTACTAAGGTTAGTGTTTTCTATAATTCGGACCAAAAAATACATGGTGATTTTGAATTCGAAACCTTGTAGGAAGTCCTGCAGTATGATTTCTATGGAAACAACAGTGACATCAAGAAAAGGAGTCAGCTGCTATATCAGAATTGAACATTTGTATTGGTTTTCACAAATTCAAAAGTTTTTCGCTCCGTGAACTTATTTGATGACGAGTTTTTTTTTTCGATTAGTTACTAGTTATGTCAACGAATTCAAAATCTCTTCGTTTATTGTAACGTACCTAGATAGGATTCACCAGTATAAATGGAATATGCACAATTACCAGTTTCTTTAATTTGGTCTTTTAAAAGAAAAAAAAAATGTTAACTAACTCCATGATGAAAATTGCTCCGGCAGTTGATTTTGAGAGCCACAGGCAGTGGGATATGTACCTGATTATGGGTTTTTTTTTTATATAACATATCTCATGATAAGTGGTTACCGTAGCCTATGTATGTATGTGTCCCTGTATAGTGGACGTTGATGATGATAAATCTGAGATGGCTTAGCGAAAATTTTTAATTTTTCAGAGTTGGTCATTGGACAAGTATTTGTTTATGGAAAAAAAATATTTGATCAAGCGACACACTTGTCAACAGATGTTACTTAGAAATTGTAGACTGTTTATCTGCACATCGTACAAACCAAACCGTGCTGATGCATATGTTGTAAGTATTCTCATTTTTACCTTTTTATTAGCACATTTGCATCGAGGAATTCCTAGGTAGCCGAAAATTTAGACTTTCAATAAAGCATTCTTAGCACTTTTTTAACTTTTAACAAAAAGAGAACCGCCTTCAAAAACACTAAAAAGTATAAAATAATAACTCTGTAGGAAGTCAAATCTGACAGTTCTGAAAGTCAGCGAAAAATCTGCGATACCATGATATTTTGGAACATAATAATAAAATATAATGGAACATGGAACGCGGGCTACACTTTCGGTTCTCTTTTTGTTAAAAGTTTTAGTTTTTTGCCATTTCCATCAACACATCCTGAGACTTGGTGACAATGAGACCACCTCAGGAGTATACTCTTTCTAATAATAATTATTTTCGATTGTATATTCCAGGAAACACAAGGTGGCGGCCTTATTTGCCACGGTACAAAAGATCCGAGAGAAACAGACGAGCAAGTTGGCATCCTAGTTGGTGTTACCTCCCTCGTCAATGTTGGGCTACCGAGCTTGCACAGTCGAGTAGGGATGTTCAATAAATGGATAACTGACGGCTGCTGTAGAGCAGTCAATAATATATTCTTGTTATGTGTAATTTGCGGGCTTATTAAATTATTTTAAGGTTTATTTTGGCTTTTTAACTGTACACTAAAATATCAATTGACAGTCCAGTTGGCGGAAGAGACTGGGAGTAATTATATGTAGATTCATATGAACCTTATTTCAATTAAATAAGGTTCATTTTCATATCTCCATGGATACTGTCTAATCCACAACAAGGTACTACAATGTATATATTTTAGTTTATTAGTTGTCTGGTTTTCATAGTACAAACTCTGCTTAGTTTAGGACCAGATAACTGTATGTAAATTTATATATTATTTATTTACATATCA
Source organism: Tethea ocularis (assembly GCA_963555595.1). Classification (NCBI taxonomy): domain Eukaryota; kingdom Metazoa; phylum Arthropoda; class Insecta; order Lepidoptera; family Drepanidae; genus Tethea; species Tethea ocularis. The sequence continues at coordinate 2,187,469 of OY741968.1, forward strand.
CAAAGTATGCCTACTGCGCTAACCTTGCCCGTATCGGAGACTTACTGATTTTTTTACATAATATTATTATGTACGTAAAAACAGATGGAATAAGTATAACCAAATCAAAATAATTAAATTTGTGTATATTGATAATAAATATATACAAATTATTGAGCTTGATATATAATTGTTGGTTCCACGGTTATTATATAGTGCGATGAAATTTTTGAAGGATGATACTCTAGTGAAGAAAGACCCAACTCTGACTCTGTGGCCGCTCACTACTCCAACTAGCAAAGTTTGCACAATACCAGTGCTATTATATGATTCTCCAGCAGTTGCTCGAGAGCATACTAGGGGACCACCAGAATCGCCCTGAAATAAAATATTTGGGTTTTTATACTACTAAGGTAAGGTAAGGTAAGGTAAGGTAAGGTAAGGTAAGGTAAGGTAAGGTAAGGTAAGGTATGGTAAGGTAAGGTAAGGTATGGTAAGGTAAGGTAAGGTAAGGTAAGGTAAGGTAAGGTAAGGTAAGGTAAGGTAAGGTAAGGTAAGGTAAGGTAAGGTAAGGTAAGGTAAGGTAAGGTAAGGTAAGGTAAGGTAAGGTAAGGTAAGGTAAGGTAAGGTAAGGTAAGGTAAGGTAAGGTAAGGTAAGGTAAGGTAAGGTAAGGTAAGGTAAGGTAAGGTAAGGTAAGGTAAGGTAAGGTAAGGTAAGGTAAGGTAAGGTAAGGTAAGGTAAGGTAAGGTAAGGTAAGGTAAGGTAAGGTAAGGTAAGGTAAGGTAAGGTAAGGTAAGGTAAGGTAAGGTAAGGTAAGGTAAGGTAAGGTAAGGTAAGGTAAGGTAAGGTAAGGTAAGGTGAGGTAAGGCAACAAACATACAGCCCGCCGTATCTACAGTAGAACTCAAAATCTCTTCACCCATTCTCGAAGAACCCCATGCTATTCCTCCTTGGGAAACCTATTCATAGTTCATCCATAAACTGAGCGTAGAAATCTCCTTTGAAACATTTTTTATAGGGATCACATTTTTTTATGTCATAAAGCTGACAAGAAGGTGGTACAACTGATGGTAAGTGGTTACCGTAGGTCATGGAAATAAGCAATACTAGTGGACTTGAGAGTAACATCGGCTACTTTTTATGCCATGAAATGTGAAAACTGGTACTAAATACACTAAATCACGTACCTTAGCTATATCAGTAACACTTTGTTTGATGCAAATAAATTTTCTCATATTCTTACGAAACATTTTATTGCATAACATCCAAGGAATAAGTTCCAGTTCTGCTGTAAGCAGTACATCAGATTTTTTCTGTTTATCAAATTATCAATATTAAAAAAAAAGCATTAAATACACCTTGTTATTTTGCAAAATACATTGACTACTATTCCATAGATTAATAGTAGTTCTAAATCTAGATAAGAGACACTTTCTAGCAGCGCGAGCGTGACTTTTTTTGGAAAGTTTATTTTGAAAGGAAAATGTATAAACTACCCACACAAAATCAGAGGGGTCTCACTCTCGCAGTTTAGGTACGCTCGGGTTATTACGTTACAAATGCGGTTGAGGGAGAGCGCAGAGTTAAGTGTGGTTGAGGGGCACGGGTTTCATCTAGCCGACTCACCAGTAGCGAGCGAACCGAAAGTGAACTTTAGCAGCAAGGCAATTTAGCATAAAATAGCATACTTCGCTCAAGAGTGACGTATCTGCTACATACTAGTTAGGAGTTTAATCTTTCAAACTAGTTGAGCTAAAGAAACCAAGCAATTTGCAATCAGCCAATCAAGCAACCATCTTCGGGGACATTATCACTTTAAATATAGGATCCTCGAGGATTCAAGAACAATTAAAATTACAGAAAACGTTTGGTATTTTGGCCCGGACGGAGGTGCTAAGACTACTAGCAGAATATTCCTTTACTTGTCCAAAGGCTATAAATACTAACTGCAGAAGCATGTTGGCCAACTCTCCCAAACCCCGACACCACACATTTGCCTTTGTAGTCAACAAACGACTTTGCGTAAGATATAGATGAAATCATAGAATTGAAAACAAATGGTTTTTCGGCGAACTGTAAAATAATTTAATTCAGTTAAACTAAAATTATACTGTCTTAAATATGAGATGGCTTAAAGCAAACCCAGGTTCTAAACGTGTTTCAAATATATCCATCACTTTCTGATGTCATAATATAAAGAGCCCGGGCTGGTTTTAAAAAAAAACTTCCTTTAAACCGTCAACCTCACGTAACGTAATAAGACATGTTTACCATAATCAATAACGATGTGATCGAAGGTGGTAATTAAGCACACAATTTTAAGAAGGGAACTGGCTGTCAAGATTGTTGGTGACCTTGCAAAGCTCTTGACTCTTATAGTTGAAAGCTTTTTCAATAAAAAGTCAATAGAGAATCCACCGTATGGGGAGTAAGTTGCAGTAAGGTACATTGTGGATGGCAACCTCCCGGTATATTTCGACAGCTGCACTTGAGAGGCAGGCCTTTCTAGCCTCTTCTGTACTTACCACCTTTGGCCATATCATGATGACGGTGAGATTGTAGTCAAACACAGATATATAAGGTGATTTTTTTAAGTGGGCGTGGTAAACCAATTCCTAAAGTATTGGGAATAGCGAAAAATGCTGAAAAACTAAAACTGTATACTTGGATTTTCAAAAAAAATATTTGCCTTGCCGGAAATCGAACTCATCGATTTTGAAAAAAAAACACATCCTGCATTATCGATCCATCTCATAGCATCGCTTATAAATAATCAATTTCTGGGAAGTAATTAAAACTTACTGCTACTGCAATATCATTTGTTGGAAATTTATATTTTTTAGGATACTTGACACCTACAACTCTCCTCCATTGTCCATGATCAACGCTGTCCGCGAATGAGAATTTAGCTCGATTCTTAAGACAACCTGCTACTGCATAGGTTGGTTCTCTCTTTATATGGCTAAAAGAGAAAAATATTTAAAATAAACTTTTCTAAATATTTAATGCCTATTCCCCAGATTGATCAGATTAAATTCCTGAAAAGTAAAACTATAACTGTAAATAAGCGAGCCGAGTGTGTAATTGCATTGCACACGCATTTCATACTAGTTTTTCACGTCATACTAGTGCAGTAAAAGCGGTGTGATAAGAGCCACTTTACGAGTAAAGGTGTTCAAAAAACCATTGTTAAACTTATCGTATATAAATACAAACAGATTTTAATGTCGTACCCGGGTAACAAGCAACGCTTACAATCACTTTTGTCTTTGACGTAGCAGTGCGCAGCGGTTAGAATTTTTGACGGACCGATAATAGTAGCCCCGCAAAATGTGCGGTATATGTTTTTCGAGCGTCCCGAGATCACCTTCAACGCTAACTGAAAGAAGAAACTGAAGTCATCATCATCTCCCTGCCTTGTTCCCAATCATTTGCGGTCGGCGCAATATGTACTCTTCTTCTATTCAGCCCTTCTATCCGTCATATCGGCATTCACTCCTTTCTTACCCATATCATCTGTCACAAAATCCATCCATCTCTTTTTCGGTCTTCCCCTTCCCGTGTATCCATCAACTGTTATATTCATGACTCTTTTAGTCACATGGGTTTCATGACATGTCCGAACCATGATAAAAAAGAAACTGAAGTAAACATTGATCAAAAAGCTGAAGAAAACATTGATACAGAAATACTCTTTGTGAAACCATTTTTAACATGAGATTTGATCGGAGATTAATCTCGCTTGAGTAGAAAATTGGTTATAGTCTTGAAGAATCTTAGAATATAACCAAAAAAGAGATGGATGGATTGTGTGCAAGATAATATAATGGAATGCTGATGTGACAGATAGAAGGGCTGAATGCAAGGAATACCATGATGCCGACCCCAAAAGATTAGAAATAGGACAAGTTGATGATAAAATCACTCAACAATTTGAATACAGATTTAAAAAAGGTGGTAGAAACATCGTTTTAGTAATACGTGATGTAGAAAACATTGTTACAATTAAAAGATACCCATTTATGATGGTGATAATTATCAAAATGAAGATATGTATAATGTAAGGAGAATCATGTCATCAGAGGTTTGAGGAGGGAAGAAGGGTCGGTAACGTAAGATTGATGAGACTATGTCCAGAAGGAGCGAATTTGCGGGGATTTTGTGCGCGATTTCACGTACAATGCCGCTTTGTTTAGCCGTGCAAGTGATCAAATTGTTAACGATTAAGCAATGTATCACAAAACGTGGAAAACTCGCGCGTATATCTGAACAGGGTGTTAGTGTTGCGTTGCCAGCGGTTATACTAGCGTATAGCTATAGCGTATAGCAAGATAGCTCTTGACGACTTTCTTGTATAAAAATATAGTTAATAGGTACTAACTGTACCTGATATGGGAAATCTCCAAGTTTAGCTGGTTTGCCACCGACTACACGAGGTATCAATATGTTTTCATCGACATTGACTGGCTTCATTATTACTTGCGAGCAGCACAAATGTAAAGTGACTGTGATGAAAAATACGCACAATATTCGAAACATGATAAAGGTTAAAGTTGGATCAAAATTCTCTTAAAATGACAGAAGTCAAAGTTTCAAAGACTATTGTTATTACAAGTGTTTTTTTATAAGTTTTCTTGTCTCTTCTTTCATATCTCAAAGGAAAAACTAAAGTAGGCGATCAACTCTCTCAGTGGTAAGAATGGTGTAAAAAAAGAAAGAACTTTGGTTTGGCAAAGTTGAACCACGATGGCCGCTCTTGCGCTACCTGCATCCAGTGGTTTCCCGCGACTCTCACAAGATCGTTGGTCCACCTTGTGAGGAGCTTGCCCACGCTGTGTCTTCCGAAGGATTCCAAAGAGAATATAAGAATCCTCTATTTATAGGATTCTTTATTTGAATCAAGAGATCAGCGAGTAATCGTATGTTAGAATTCCGAGCGTAGTAAAGGTATGGTTTCCTCCAAAAGCGGTGCCACCATGTAGCGTCCGTGAATGACGTCACTAGAACGTTGTCTTCTATAAATATACAATATTTACAATTATTTACAACAAATATACAAACTATATATAAAAAAATTCCTCGAGGCGGCCGCTGCTGCCAATCAACGGCAAGGTTCCCAGAAGGCTGGCAGCCTTCCCTCTTTGTATGGCCAAGAACGTTGTCTATGTTAACCAAATGGCGCGGTTTCCTAGAGAACGGTAATATACACCGTAACGTCAAAAAGCGGTGCCGCCATCTGCATGACGGCCGTCTCGTCGGTTTCGAATGGTGTGTGGAAGATGGCCGTCAAACTCCCGAACATTCCACGTGCCTACGGCCGTCTTTTTGCGGCCATCATATTGCGTTCGTTTAAAGACGGCACCGCTTTTGGAGGAAACCATACCTTAAGTTGACTCAAAGGTACAAAAAAGAATTTGCTCTCGTGTGAAATAAATATTACTTCATTGTATCTTCTCAATTGTTCATCACACAATTGAGAAGATACAAAATGTAAGAAAAACAGTCGGTAAAAAAACGATGTCTTCACAGTTTGCTAGTTTCATATGTTAATTTATCACAAGTAGTTGAAAAAAATAAAACCAAATCCATACATATATTATACATAAACATGACCAAAATTTTAACAATATTGTGGATGTTTGTTCACAGGTATTATTTCTATCGACATATTTATGGTAAGACGATACTCTTGTGAAGAATGACGCTCTTCTAGGATAGCTTCCGCTTACAACCCCGACCAGTACTCTACCTTCGTTTGTGTCGCATACAAGAGGGCCACCGGAATCACCCTAAAAAGACTTTAATAATAAGTTATAAATCCATAATAAAGAAATTCCATAAACAATTCAGATAATTCATAATTCCTACAATGAGATTGAGGTTACTGTGAAGGAAAACGTCATGAAAAAACAACAGCATAATATAAATCATCAACATCATCATTATGTCAGCTGAAAGACGTACCCTAAATAGGTATCCACCGTAGAAAACTGTGCTAGCTTTGGTTGGCAGGTCAGAATGTGCTCCGCACAGTTTTATCAAGGGAGTACCTACAGCAAGGAACTAAAAAGACTTCACACCCTTCAAGAACCCTGTGAAAAGATTTGCAGGGTCGGCAACGTGTGCATGATACTTCTAACAGTCCAAGCGTGTGACCTACAGTGATCGCTTACCATCAACTAAAAATAAACTTTAAAAAATAAAATAAACATACATTGCCAACGTCTGTAACTTTGGTAGATGTGCACACAAACTGTCGCATGTTCTGACCTAGAATTCTATTGCACCACGACCATGGAATCAAATCTAGATCAGCTTTGAGTAGCACACTTGACCCTGGCTGTTGAACAACAAAAAAAATTTAATAAAATAATATCCTGACTGCATAAACTCTCAATTCCAACTGGAACACCCCAGAAGATGCTGGCGACAGAGATTTTTAACAGCTAGGCAGGCGGGTACTACAAACAAAGTACCCTATCATCGTGTTATGGTTTTCTCACGATGTTTTCCTTCGCCGAAAGCTCAAGCTCATTGTAGGATTCAAGACCCCGAGACATTCGCACTACCACTGAGCTATTATCGCCTTAAAAAACCTTGGTATTTGTATTTAAAACAATTTATGATTTTTTTTCTTGGTTTCACTCGCATGCTTGAAACAGATCGTGCCAAAAACTACAATATGACTTACGGAACGTTCGGACGGTCCAATAAGACCATATCCAGATACCAAACACGTGCCTGTGTAGTCGAAAAACTGCCTTGAATATTTTATAGAAGCCACATTAGCATTAAACACAAATGGAGATTCTGGGAACTGTAACAAAAAGGTTTGGAAACATAAGAAAAAATATATATTAGTTATCTAGATAGTTGCGGGTAACATCCTATCCTATTATAATATAATTAAGGGTGAACCTTCGGTTGGAGCGCAAAATTCAAATTTTATCACGTTTTTTGCAAATTGCAGCTCAGTTATAGGTCGTAAGTTATCAACATGTTATTTGCGAGAAGAATGGTAGTATATTTACTGATTAATAACAAAAAAAATCATCAACATATTCCTCGAAGGTATATTAGTAACATTTTCATGAAATAGCCGTATATGTCAGTAAATTCGAAAGTTTGTGAATGCGTATGTTTTTACTTCTTCACGCTTAGCCGGCTGGACCAATTTTGATGAAATTTGGTATGGAGGTAGCGGAAACCCTGGATTAACACATAGGATACTATTTATGCCTCGGGAACGATGGTGAAACCCCGGGGCGGAAATAGTAATATTAAATGCGAAAGTTTGTGAAGATGGATTAAATAAATAAATAGTTCACTTTTAAGAAAAGAGTAGGTAAAACCTCCTTTAAAGTCAATAAAAATAATATGGGACGGACCTTGGAACTATACCGAACACAACGCAAAAGAAAATGATTAAAATCGAATCATAAGCAAAAAAAATATGCGTTAACAAACATTACAAAAAAACATACAACCGAATTGAGAACATCCTCCTTTTTTGGAAGGAGGTTAAGCAACTAAAGCATACTAGAAAAGAGGCGATGATCTTCAAACGGCTGAGCGGATTTTCTTGAAACAGAACACCCTCGATCAAGACACCTTTCAAATAAAAAAAACGGAATCAAATCGGTTCATCCGTTCAGGACCTACAATGTGTCTGTTACACACAGATAGCTATACACTACAAAAATAACACCCATATTTTTCGTTGGGGGTTAAAAAACTACTTACAGCAAGAGCAATGTCATCTTTGGGAAATTTGTAGCTTTTGGGAAATATGACGGATTTGATTTTCCTCCACTGTCCACCTTCTAAGCTGTCCTTGGCAGAGTATACTGATCGAGTCAGTAGTGTACCCGCTACGGCAAAAGTTGCTTTCTTCGATAAATGACTGAAACAAAATGGATGTAGGTACTGACTGGGTCACAGTCTAACTTTTTCAACGCATAGGTACTTACTATTAAAAGATAAAAAAATTGAAATTCTAATGAAATTAATCTATCTACTAATAATAAAGCTGAAGAGTTTGTTTGTTTGTTTGAACGCTCTAATCTCTGGTGGTACTGGTCCGATCCGAAAAAAATCTTTCACTAATAGGAAGCTACATTATCCCCGAAGGTTATAGGCTACTTTTTATCCTGGGAATGCGAGTGACGTCGCGGTGAACAGCTATATAAAATGACATTGGAACTACATAAGCTCTGCTGTAATATCGAAAAATTAACGAGGAACCTTTTCAGACTCTTTTATCGTACACGGATTGGAGGTAGAATCGTTCAAACATACCCGGGTAACGCACATATCTTGCAATCACTCTTATCTTTAACGTAGCAATGTGCTGCGGTAAGAATTTTCGCCGGACCGATAATAGTACCGCCACAAAACGTATCGTAAATCCCTCTTGAGCGCGATACTACCGTCTTAAGTGCCACCTGAAAGTAAACCATATTAGAATTAGCTATGTCCTTCTCCACATTATAAGCTACCTGCGAGCCTAATTTCATCGTGATAGATTCAGCGGTTTAGGCGTATAAAATTCATCTAATTTATGATTCAGTATAATGGAGATTCAAATGAAATATTCCTACATTCATGTGAATCTTATTGCAATGTCATTGGCTCATTTTCATGTCTCTGGCTACTTTACCTACTCAGCTCAGAAATATAATAATTACAAAATATTATAATAAACTTAACCTACGTCTAAATATAAAGAAGCCTTTGCAGGCTTTTATAAATTTATATTTCCTCGTTTCTCATTATTTCCTTTCCTAGCTTTTACCTGATATGGGAACTCCCCCAGTTTTGCTGGTATTCCACGCACGACTCTTGGTACCAATATCTTCAAGTCGATTAGAGCTGGCTGTAATATCACTTGTGGAAGGCACATACGAAATGTCAACAGCAGTGTAAATAGGAAGATGTAATATCTCATTATTTTATATAATTAATTAAATAATCAAGCCTTAAAATAGGCCAATACATAATTACAAGAAAACTGACAAGAGGACTTGGCTGGCACAGATTCTTAAGATACGTCATGGACTTGTAAGTAGGTAGATTTTAACCTCTTTGGGTCAAAACAGACACATAGAGTCCGGCCAATGAAAACTGTTCGAGAAAGAAGACTAGGAGTCATAGACATATTTTTTTTTACTCCCATAATTACTATTTTATAAATCTGTGATGTTACCTAATGGTAGAAATATTTTTTTTTTGTTATCTTAGGATGTTAGAAGATGGAAAGTGATTAAAATAAATCAATATTATTTATTATCAAATTTTAATAATAATTCTTTGTATGAGGAAACCACGGAGTTGATAACTGGTTAGCTTGGTCTATGATATAAAATAAATACCTATTAATAGAAAATTAACGAAACTCTATAGACTTATAAAAAAGATCGAAACTCGTTTGAAGTCACTGTGTGCATTTAATGTAGGTAGGTAGGTACGTATATTACCTACTAGCTGTCCCCCGCGGTTCCACCCGCGTTTCCAAATAAAAAGTAGCCTATGCAACCTGATCTAGATAAGGCAACATAATAATTGTCCATGGGAAAAACAGTTTTCTCTTAAATATATGCCAACATGCTTAAAAGTTTGTCTTTGTGCTTTATTTATATTGAATTCAGACGATAGGTAGGTAATTTCACAGGAAATTGTACCTATTCGTTTAAATCTATATGGTAAATCTGTGGGTATCATCGGAATGCGAGGTATCAGTACTGTTTGCCCAACTGCTGGCTCAGTCAAAACCAATCGCTACTATGACAGAAATCTAGAAATTTTACTTGAAGTGTGGTACATAAATTTGGTGGTCTAATATCTATTTAACATGCATTGTCCTGAATGACTGTCTGACGGATCAACGCATAGCCTAAACCGCTGATCGTAGAGACCTGAAATTTAGAGGGTGTGTTCTTCGTATGAAGTAGGCATCCTATAAGAAAGGATCTTCCGAAATCCTTAGGGGTTGAAAAACTGGGACAAAGTTTGTATGGAACAACGTGATTCCTTGGTCCAATCTACTTCAAATTTTGCATAAACATTCTTTAAGATAATTGATGGAAGACGTGTTTTGTATTTTATTGAAACTCATCGCCTATCGGGGTTAAAAAAGGGTAGAAAGTTATTTTGGTGGTGATTTACATCGAAGTTGATATCAATACTGCTTTTGAACTCACATAAAAGCTTGGTGCAATGCAATGCATATGACGAACAATTGGGATGAATTTGCTGTTATGTCTCATGACCGTCTTGGCAACAATCATGGGACAAAAGAAAAGTATAAATTAGATGTTACAACACTCTACATTTCTGCGAGTTAGTTGCAGCCGGTCAAATATACCCATTTGTATTTGAAGTATATCGAAATGGAAACCAGTATGCCAAATTTGGTACAGAAGACCAACCCATCAAAAGGTTACGTTTTTCCCAAGATCTTTCTTATGGTCACTTTGATGCCTACGCTGATGCCGATGGTGATAATAACACTGATCAGCGTCCAATAGCCAATCTAAATATATAAAACTTTTAACAAAAATTAGAACCGATATCATGGTACCGCAGATTATTTTCGCTTACTTCAAAACTATCATATTAGAGTTCCTAAATAGTTATTTTCTGCTTTTTAGTGCCTTTGAAGGCGATTCTATTTTTAGTTAAAAGTTTTTTATTTTTCAATTTTGAATTTCTTATGTGTAATCAATGACTCTCAAGGTCACTGACCTAGGATACGCATATTAGCGTTGTAGTTTCCATCATCGTTCCTATAACATTTAAAGAATTATCCCCTAACTTCTAACCATTAAGGAGTTGTACCGTCCATCATCAGCTCAGCAACATAAGATGATGACTACCAGACGCAAATATCTGAATAGCTTTAGAAAGTATGATGAAAAACATTGTAAGTGCCTATAAAATTTAAAGAGTTCCCTCGATTTGTCCAAGATCCTATCATCAGATCCTGACTTGGTAACCATGGGACTACTTGTGAAGTATACCCTTTCAAACAAAAAATATTTTTCCACATCGGTCCAGGCGTTCCAGTATTCGGGGAACATACAAAAAAAAATGATTCCGACGAATTGATAACCTCCGCTTGAAGTTGGTTAATTGACTGACTGACTGACTGACTGATCGCGGGTGATATCGCGTGTGATATCGCGGGTGGAAAGCTATTTAGCATTCTATATTAAAGCTGAAAAGTTTATGAAAAACATTGTAAGTGCCTATAAAATTTGAAGAGTTCCCTCGATTTGTCTAGGATCCTATCATCAGATCCTGACCATGGGACTACTTGTGAAGTATATCCTTTCAAACAAAAAATAATTTTCCTAATCGGTCCAGGCGTTCGTGTATTCGGGGAACATACAAAAAAAAAAGATTTTAACGAATTAATAACCTCCGCTTGAAGTTGGTTAATTGACTGACTGATCGCGGGTGGCATCGCGGGTGGAAAGCTATTTAGCATTAAATAATAAAGCTGAAAAGTTTGTTTGTTTGTTTGAACGCGCGAATCTCCGGAGTTACTGGTCCGATTCGAAAACTACGCTGTCGGCTGGTAGTTTAGCCATTATTTTGTCGTTGATGGCGTCAACGCTTATATTTCTGGCAGCTAATTAAATTAAATTGCCCTCTCACACATCCATTAATGTTTTTTTTGGTCGATATTGGCTATATCCGGATATACTCTACAGATCAGGTCTTCAATGTTGGTCACGATTTTACCAAGGTCTTTGTCAATAGCTATTTTTTTATCTGATTCAGGTACTTTCACATACATCCCCGATTAAATGGAGCTTTATTGGGAAATCTGTGCTTCCTCTACCCAAGTGACTCCTCATTTTGGTATACAGTTTCAATAATTCAACAGACTTTCATAATGAGGAAGATTTTAAGCAAGATTTAATAATATCTGCTCTAGTTTCCCTAACGGGCAACGTTTATCTGAAATCACCAGAAAACATCAAAGTTATTCCACCCATGGCTATTTGTGCATTTTATAATTCTGAGAGTTCTATCTAAAGCCTCTAGATGAGCTCTATGAGTCATGTGCACTCATCCCATATTATTAGGTTTGCATCTTGTAAAACCTTGCCCAATGGTCCATTTTTACGTATAGAGCGTACACTGTCTTTTTCAAGAAATACCGTAAGGGTCTGTTTAGAAGTGAAATGAGCCGTCCTTCTACCTGTCAATAGTGTATTTTACGTATAGAGCGTACACTGTCTTTTTCAAGAAATATCGTAAGGGTCTGTTTAGAAGTGAAATGAGCCGTCCGTCTACCTGTCAATAGTGTTGTAGTAATAAACATCTGATGATGCAACAGCAATGGCTAATTTCATTGACTTCAAAACTATCAGATTAGAGTTCTTACATAGTTATTTTATAATTATTAGTGCCTTTGTGGTTTTTTTTTATTAAAAGTATTTAATTTTTAATTTTTTAGTTTCTTATGTGTAATCAATGACTCTCAAGGTCACTGACCTAGGATAAGCATATTAGCGTTGTACTTTCCATCATCGTTCCTATAATATTTAAAGATTTATCCCCTAACTCCTACCCGTTAAGGAGTTGTACCTTCCATCATCAGCTCAGCAACATGTGACGACTACCAGACGCAAATATCTGAATAGTTTTAGAAAATATATGAAAAACATTGTTAGTGCCTATAAAATTTGAAGAGTTCCCTCGATTTCTTCAAGATCCCATCATCAGACCCTGACTTGGTGACCATGTGAACACCTGTATGTATAGTTTCCAAATCGGGTCAGGCATTATTCGAGTAATCGAGGAACATACATAAAAAAAGATTCCGACGAATTGATAACCTCGTCTTGATGACAGTTAAAAATAACAAAAACTGTTACCTAGGCGACCGCTGTCATCCATTGACAACCGCGTCGCATCGCTCACCCATGCTATACATGCTCCCGCTTAACGTTCTTTTTATCATTGCTCAGCTCCTGAGGGTCGTAGCGTGATGTTCTATAGCCTATAACCTTCCTTAATAAATGGGCTTTCAATTGCAAAAAGGTTTTTCCATATCCCACTGGCAGATCCAGAGATTAGCGCGTTCAAACAAACAAACAAACAAACAAACTCTTCAGCTTTATTATTAGTATAGATGACTAGCTGTCCCCCGCGGTTCCACCCGCGTTTCCAAATAAAAAGTAGCCTATGCAACCTGATCTAGATAAGGCAACATAATAATTGTCCATGGGAAAAACAGTTTTCTCTTAAATATATTCCAACATGCTTAAAAGTTTGTCCTTGTGCTTTATTTATATTTACTTCAGACGATAGGTAGGTAATTTCACAGGAAATTGTACCTATTCGTTTAAATCTATATGGTAAATCTGTGGGTATCATCGGAATGTGAGGTATCAGTACTGTTTGCCCAACTGCTGGCTCAGTCAAAACCAATTGCTACTATGACAGAAATCTAGAAATTTTACTTGAAGTCTGGTACCATTACATAAATTTGGTGGTCTAATATCTATTTAACATGCATTGTCCTGAATGACTGTCTGACGGATCAACGCATAGCCTAAACCGCTGATCGTAGAGACCTGAAATTTAGAGGGTGTGTTCTTCGTATGAAGTAGGCATCCTATAAGAAAGGATCTTCCGAAATCCTTAGGGGTTGAAAAACTGGGACAAAGTTTGTATGGAACAACGTGATTCCTTGGTCAAATCTACTTCAAATTTTGCATAAACATTCTTTAAGATAATTGATGGATGAGGTGTTTTGTATTTTATTGAAACTCATCGCCTATCGGGGTTAAAAAAGGGTAGAAAGTTATTTTGGTGGTGATTTGCATCGAAGTTGATATCAATACTGCTTTTGAACTCACATAAAAGCTTGGTGCAATGCAATGCATATGACGAACAATTGGGATGAATTTGCTGTTATGTCTCATGATCGTCTTGGCAACAATCATGGGACAAAAGAAAAGTATAAATTAGATGTTACAACACTCTACATTTCTGCGAGTTAGTTGCAGCCGGTCAAATATATAGCTTTAGAAAGTATGATGAAAAACATTGTAAGTGCCTATAAAATTTAAAGAGTTCCCTCGATTTGTCCAGGATCCTATCATCAGATCCTGACTTGGTGACCATGGGACTACTTGTGAAGTATACCCTTTCAAACAAAAAATATTTTTCCAAATCGGTCCAGGCGTTCGAGTATTCGGGGAACATACAAAAAAAATTATTCCGACGAATTGATAACCTCCGCTTGAAGTTGGTTAATTGACTGACTGACTGATCGCGGGTAATATCGCGGGTGGAAAGCTATTTAGCATTCTATATTAAAGCTGAAAAGTTTATGAAAAACATTGTAAGTGCCTTTAAATTTGAAGAGTTCCCTCGATTTGTCTAGGATCCTATCATCAGATCCTGACTTGGTGACCATGGGACTACTTGTGAAGTATATCCTTTCAAACAAAAAATAATTTTCCTAATCGGTCCAGGCGTTCGAGTATTCGGGGAACATACAAAAAAAAAGATTTCAACGAATTGATAACCTCCGCTTAAAGTTGGGTAATTGACTGACTGATCGCGGGTGGCATCGCGGGTGGAAAGCTATTTAGCATTAAATAATAAAGCTGAAAAGTTTGTTTGTTTGTTTGAACGCGCGAATCTCCGGAGTTACTGGTCCGATTCGAAAACTACGCTGTCGGCTGGTAGTTTAGCCATTATTTTGTCGTTGATGGCGTCAACGCTTATATTTCTGGCTGCTAATTAAATTAAATTGCCCTCTCACACATCCATTAATGTGTTTTTTGGTCGATATTGGCTATATCCGGATATACTCTACAGATCAGGTCTTCAATGTTGGTCACGATTTTACCAAGGTCTTTGTCAATAGCTATTTTTTTATCTGATTCAGGTACTTTCCCATCCCCGATTAAATGGAGCTTTATTGGGAAATCTGTGCTTCCTCTACCCAAGTGACTCCTCATTTTGGTATACAGTTTCAATAATTCAACAGATAAGCAAGATTTAATAATATCTGCTCTAGTTTCCCTAACAGGCAACGTTCATCTGAAATCACCAGAAAACATCAAAGTTATTCCACCCATGGCTATTTGTGCATTTTATATTTCTGAGAGTTCTATCTAAAACCTCTAGATGAGCTCTAAGAGTCATGTGCACTCATCCCATATTATTAGGTTTGCATCTTGTAAAACCTTGCCCAATGGTCCATTTTTACGTATAGAGCGTACGCTGTCTTTTTCAAGAAATACCGTAAGGGTCTGTTTAGAAGTGAAATGAGCCGTCCTTTTACCTGTCAATAGTGTAGCAGCAATAAATATCTGATGATGCAAAAGCAATGGCTAATTTCGTTGACTTCAAAACTATCAGATTAGAGTTCTTACATAGTTATTTTATACTTATTAGTGCCTTTGTGGTTTTTTTTTGTTAAAAGTATTTTATTTTTCATTTTTTAGTTTCTTATGTGTAACCAATGACTCTCAAGGTCACTAACCTAGGATAAGCATATTAGCGTTGTACTTTCCATCATCGTTCCTATAATATTTAAAGATTTATCCCCTAACTCCTACCCGTTAAGGAGTTGTACCTTCCATCATCAGCTCAGCAACATGTGACGACTACCAGACGCAAATATCTGAATAGTTTTAGAAAATATATGAAAACATTGTTAGTGCCTATAAAATTTGAAGAGTTCCCTCGATTTCTTCAAGATCCCATCATCAGACCCTGACTTGGTGACCATGTGACCACCTGTATGTATAGTTTTCAAATCGGGTCAGGCATCTTCGAGTAATCGAGGAACATACATAAAAAAAGATTCCGACGAATTGATAACCTCGTCTTGATGACAGTTAAAAATAACAAAAAACTGTTACCTAGGCGACCGCTGTCATCCATTGACAACCGCGTCGCATCGCTCACCCATGCTATACATGCTCCCGCTTAACGTTCTTTTTATCATTGCTCAGCTCCTGAGGGTCGTAGCGTGATGTTCTATAGCCTATAACCTTCCTTAATAAATGGGCTTTCAATTGCAAAAAGGTTTTTCCATATCCCACTGGCAGATCCAGAGATTAGCGCGTTCAAACAAACAAACAAACAAACAAACAAACAAACAAACAAACAAACTCTTCAGCTTTATTATTAGTATAGATAAACATTGAAAATTGATTTGTAGACCACTTTATTTTAGTAAATCGGCATGCGGGTTGAATTCTAGGCATTCAAAATTTTGAGGTTGACGACGATCGATGGATATAGATTTTTATTTTTTATTTATATTTTGTTGACATTAATTCAATCAAAGAGCCTCATATGGTGGGGTTTAGTTTATTTATTAAGTAGCTAGGTACTCCCAAACCTACTAACTTATTTTTTTTATTGTTTCCTTTAATTGTTGTTGTTCTTATTAAACATAAATTTTTGTTTACATAAAGTGTTAATACTTTGTTTTGTTTACATTTTACTGTATTTATGTCACCACAGTATGATAAATTAATTTCCTAACAAAATGTATGGGAATCGTTTTTTTCGATTTGTGACATTTCTGATACCCTAACCTAAGTTGGCCCCATATAACTTTTTGATCTTTGTTGGAGACAGGATTGATTATTTTCTAATAAAAATTATTTTAAAAAATCGCCGATAGTAATAACTCAAAAAATAAGAGATAAGGTAGCTGCCCTTGCCCCTTATTGACCCATCTCATATTTCCACCCTGTAAAATTCTTTTTTTAAATTTTATGTGGGCCGATCCCGGCGGCACTGCAATGCCGGGCCGACCCGTGACGGGAGTGGAGCGAGCCCCGTACATCCCGTCTGGTTACAAAAATCAGTTTAATATACTGGTCCCTCAGTGAGGGAACTTTCAGATATTAAGCTGAAAAGAACAGATACTACACTTTGATCTTAGCCAAAAGGCCGAGAAGCGATACCTAAGTTCTTTACTACGAGGAGGGTCATTAAATCGAGGAGACTCTTAATATCGCGAAGTAGAAAAAATTGGTAAACATACAGTGCCATCTGGAATATATTTAAAGTAGCTCAGACTTAGTTTAGCTATTCTTTGGTTTAGCTTTAGCTATGTGATTGTGGTTTGTATCGTCGCATAACAGCGCCATCTATCGCAATTCTACTGAATTGTTTACAAAGGTGGTTTCATTGCTCCGTTGATCGCTAAGGTATCAAAGTAATTGTTGATGCTCTTAAAACTAAAGAGATTGCGTTGATTGTATAGGTATATGATGTTATTCAAAATCAGGATGATTCTACAATGGCATGGCAGGTTCAGCAAAAGATACCAACAATGAAAGCGATGTTAACAAATGTCGGAGATGTCCCGTACAATACCTAATTACTGGTTGTTCAATACCCATAATTCATTGTCTAAAACTGAAGTGGTATCTTTAAAAATTACATTTCCAAATGCTGGCAGTACCATTTTGCTAATACACAAAGTATCTAGAAATTTACAAAAAATCCTATTTTTTTAGTTGGGGAACCTAAAAGTTGTTGATTGTCTTCAAAAACAAGCTAAGCTGCAGCAACAATCTTAATTACGACCATTATATTATTATCTAGTAATTCTTTTTATTTAGTATTGATTTTTGGTTAACTTGAACTCAACTTAATTACCAATATCATATTTTCTAAATTTGTAGTTGTATCTTTGAAGCTAAACTTCAAAATATAAGCTTAAAGCATTTCAAAAAGATGGAAGCACCATCTTGTAAAATAACATTTACAAAATTTACCGTAAGATTTACACAATTCTTGAGATTTCATTGCTACTTCTACTTGTGCTGCGTGCTTCAGTTCTCATTTATTTTTTCCTTTGAAAGAGTTTCCTTCTAGACTTTGTGTCCTTGCCACTTTCGGCTTCAAAATCACTAATTATGGGCAAACACAGGTGAAGTCATAATCTGTTGAAAGCACCTCAGGTAATCATTATATACTACATAATGTAGTACTACTTAAATAAGCCAAAAATTAAGCTACCATAAGCTTTGGTGATGGAGAATCAATAACAAAAAGCTTATGCAAGCAGTTTGAAGCATGAACATAGATCATCATTGAAATAAATGAATACGGGACTTATGGACAAAATAAATATAATGATGATTTAGCAGGATTAAATTTCATTTAGTATGTCGCTTTTTTGGGAACGTTTTTTATAATGTAGCAAATTTAAATAGGTCGCTTGATGATAAGCAGTACTTAGACGCTTACGATGTTGCCGACTCTGGAAAAATTCCTTTACACCCTGCTTGAACAACTTCAAATTATACTCCCTTGAGAAAACAACCAACACATCTTAAAGCTGCTGAAATGATGATTGTAATTTAAATCATTTTTTTTATTATTGAGAAATCTTATATCCTTTGTCTATATCTATACTTATACTAATATTATAAAGAGGAAAGATTTGATTGTTTGTCTGTATGTTTGTTTTTTTGCATTGAATAGGCTCCGAAACTACTGAACCGATTTGAAAAATTCTTTCACTAATAGGAATTTACATTTTTCTCGAAGATTATAGGCTACTTTTTATCCCGGGAACGCAAGTGAAACTGCGCGGAACAGAGCTAGTTGTTTATAAAATTATTAATAAACAAACTATTCAATATAATTTCTCAACGATAGTTGGTCGTGTAGTTTTAAGACGATCTCAGACGATTTGAATTAAACATCAGGTGTACCATTACCGTCTCGACTCGAGTCACCCCTGACGGAAGGCCGAGGATGGAGGCCGGAACTCGCTTCATAAATTATAACTTCCGCTAGTTTAGACTTGGATGGATATGGTGTTTGTGTATACGGGGGGATTTTAGAGCTTAGTGCTTTATACTATCACTCGAGCAACTTTAGCTTTGTCTCGCGGATCTGGAAGGGATGCGCGTTTATAAAAATTGAAGCCTTGCTGAGTTTGCTGTCGGAGTCTTCTCAGTTTAAGTGTAGGTATTCCGAACCGGTGGTAGAGTCTATTGTAATGACTGTAACTATCGACGTTCATAAGTATCTTATTAGGGCCTAAACTAAATAAATGAGTTTTGATTTTATAATTCCAGTGATTAGTGCCTACTGCATGTCCTGTTTTTTAGTATTGTTCTAATTTTTAAAAACTCCTGTTACAAAATAATTCTTAATTTTTTTTTATGTAATTTTAGAATGGCTCCTATCGTCAGTCTGTCATTGATAATATTGCTATCCTGAATATGGGATATGAAATACTAGCTTCTACCCGTTTATCCGTGTTCCCGAGGGTTGAGGAACAAACTCCTTGACAAAAAAACATATACACTAATATTCGCATTAGTAAGATTAAAAAAATATTTAAATTAAATAACGGTTGCACCGAATCCGTTACAAAAAAAGTTACCGTAACTGTCGACCTTTGTTCACTTGGAGATTTAAAAGAAATTAAAATAATTTAAAAATAGAAATGTAAGTATTGGTGGGTCTTAGGTCCGAACAAAATACCCGTTTACTACCTTTTTGTGAAGTCTTTTCATGCAAAGATTTTTGAACCAGTATTAAACTTGCCTGTAAAATAATACATGTATTTTCACCCCGTATAGCAGCCCCTTCGTCTGAAATCTCAGCAGTAGCGTGTATTGTCTTGAGATTCGTATTTAATTAGCGGGACCTCAAGTTCATGCCAACTACCTGCCTTAGAGTAGAGCGGATATTAGTCTGTGCATACCTTAGGTGTACACTCAGTGCTGGATTAAGACTATTTGATGCCCGTGGACGTAGTAAACTAGTATCGGTCTTTAAAAAAAACCTTAGTAAATAATACTTTTTAAACTCTCGCGAACACAATTATTGATGTTTATAGTAATGTATCGGGTCTATTCGCGCATAAAATATTATTTAAATATAATTTAGACTAACCTCGACGTTTCGATCAAGTTACATTAGTCGTGGTCACGAGTGGACCACTCACATTTTATGCACCAATGACCCGATACGTTACTATAAACATGAACCTTAGGAAATGTACGAAAGAGATAAGTGAAGTAGTTAATTCAATAAAAACCAAAGCATAATATTTTTATTTATTGAAATGCGTCTTGCTACTTTCTTCGCAACGACATCTCATGACTGTAGTCAATTTAAACATGCAGGATTTCAAAAAAGTCTTTCCTTTTATATGCTAGAAAAATATATTTTCGGTACCGTTTATGGTGTCAAGACGTGATGCTTATGGGTTAATCCGGGATGTAAACACTTAGCTAACATATATACCAACGATACATATCGTTGAACATGGTCTATAAAATCCAGTCGATCTCGATGTTAGCACGCAGATAGCCTATAATATGGAGATTAAGGAGAAGATTCTCAGTTCAAGTGTATTCCGAACCGGTAGTAGAGTCTATTATAAAACTGTAACTGTTGACGTTCATAAGTGCCTAATTAGGGTCTAAACTGAATAAATGAGTTTTTGATTTTCAAGGATTCTATTATTCAGAGAATGCGGTTGAAAACGTAGGGGACAGCAAATATCTACATTATTAGATATATAGATAATGCTTTATTGTCACACCACATTAATATTTGTACAGCAATACAAGAATTTTGATATTAAATTAAAGTGTTACAATCGACAGCCTTATCACTAAAAGTGATGTCTACGCAACCTTTGGATGGAGAGAAATTTAAATTATATGAATATTAGGTATGTTTTAAAGCTATAAATAAATAGGTAGCTTTAGATTGTAGTGTAGCTTGCATCCCACAACAAGGCGCTACTAATTAGGTCTGCTAAGTTAAACAAGTTAGGAACATCACTAGCGTAATACTAATTAAGTGATACGAGACTTCCGCTAAGTTCGACTAAGTTCCTACTAAGTTCTATTGTTAAATTCACTAGGGGTATTGTAGTAGCATGCAGGTTGCAGTGTTTTTTTTTAATTAATTCGTTTGTGATTTAAATATTTACACATCCTGAAATTTCATTAATTGTTCAAGGTAGTGTCACTTTCCGGCCTATAACCTATAAAAAATACGCTTATCCGTTGCTTCATCCATTATCCCAGATTACTATAGACTACTTTTTATCCCAGACACGCGAATAAAACCGCAAGGATAACTAGTCAATAAAAAACTATAAAGAGTTTATATAAGCAATCAATGTCAAAGAACACAAAAAGCCACTACAAAGCAGTTGGACAGATGTGCTACAATACTTCGTTATGAGGAAATATTCTCCCTGCGCAATATCATAGCGCAACGCATGTTAAGTAATATGGCACATATGTGAGTTTTTTAATGCGATAATCGTGTGGGTTTAGCAAAGCAAAGAGCATCGAGATTATAAAAATCATTATTTATTTTCTTGTCCGTACTTTTTAGTAGAATTCAATGAAAAGAGGATCTTTATTCTAGGTACTTTACCTAATCTTTGGGAGTAAAGTTTAAGTACAAAGGTTTGCGAAACGAGTAGTAAGAAGGCTAAATATTCGTACTAATATTTTAAATGCGTTAGGTACCTTTTCACACCAACTCACTGAACTGATCGCAATAAAATTTGACACAGATAGCCTATAATATGGAAAAGAAACGCGGATGAAACTGCGAGGGACAGCTAGTAAATAATACATAGAACCATAACCAAATAATTAAAGCTTAGCAAAATTTTCTGTTTTTACATACTTACTAAATAAAGCTTTTGAACCTTAAATAATGCGACTCAAGGATTAAATAACTACTTGATACTGTAAAACACCTTTATTCAGTTACAATCGCAAAGGATCAATATCCAATTTATTTACCATCAATAAACGATAGGAGCAAACTGACCATGCTAAAACCGGTCATTCATCGTCTAATGGCCCAAAAAACTATTAAAGAGTGGGCCCAATCGACACATTACAGCGCACAAGTGACTGTGCTTATTAAAAATGTGGCCTGAATATCAAATTGCTATCTTCTATTGTGTACTACCCTAAATCATTCCGAGTACCGGTCACCCTCTCATTTTTGAACACGTTTTTACAGAGTAATGTATTGTTAGAGAATACAGCTGGTATAAATTTGAACAGAGATACTCGTAGATTGTTTTTTTTTACTATAATATCATAAATTTCAAAACACAGGTTCTGCCTAGTTTGAGAGTCAGAGGCAAATCACGTCTCGAAGTATTACCATATTCATAAATGCGAAAGTGATGGCGTCTATAGGCTACGGTAACCGTTTCCCATTAGGTATGCTAGTTTCCTACCTTAGTAGTATAAAAAAAAGTGTTTTGTTTGTTTGTTTGATACTATTGTATCCTCAACGGCACATTTAATTTTAAATATGCTACGCAGATAGACATGGAATGAAAGGAAAAGCTAGTATAAAACAAATATAATAACTATGTTGATATTTTTGTGATATTTGTTATTTAAAAAAATGTTTTAGTTTATTTAATAATTAAGTTATTTCTTTTTCAATAGGGTTGATGACTAAAAAAAAAAATTTGTCCGTCAGTTAGATTAAAAAAAAATATTGGAAACATGTTTTTTCTTTAGTTCTGAAAACAAAAAATAACGAAGATACAGTGCGTATAAATATCGCGTGACGTCACGTTTTAGTACACTTTTTACAGAGAAGTGACGTCACAAACCCCCACTCCTGAACTTTGATGCGACCTATCTTTGTAAGTTTTTATTGATTTGATGAAATAAAAAATACGTATCCAATATTTTTTGATAACCTAACTGACGGACTAAATAGAATTAATTATTTTTTACCCAGTCATCATCCCTATTAAGAGTTGCATTATTTTACTTTTTTTAAGAGGAAAGTCATTTATAGTTAATTATACAAGTGATGAATAATAGCTATCTATAGCTACAATAGGAATATGTATCAATACCTGAATATTTTTTAATAGATCGATAATAATGTACGCTTATTACACGTGTTAAATTAAATTTAAATTCCTACTGGTGTGTCCGACCTAATCATCACTGGCC
This sequence comes from Tethea ocularis, assembly GCA_963555595.1. NCBI lineage: Eukaryota > Metazoa > Arthropoda > Insecta > Lepidoptera > Drepanidae > Tethea > Tethea ocularis. The sequence continues at coordinate 2,210,434 of OY741968.1, forward strand.
ACTATGACATTGTAGTCAAACACATGCCTATACATAGTAGAAAGAATAAAAAAAGCTCCATGTTTTACTAAAACTATTGAGTTTTTGCGTGCGTTCTCTATCACAAAGCTACTCTGTGCTACTGTATAGGACAAGCAAAATAGTTATCAAGGGGCACTAGATGGGCCTTAACGCATCACCATTGTTTGCTTTTTTTTATTTAAATACATAAATAAATTCAGTTGTCACATCGCAAAATGATAAATGGTCGGTCTGACATGCCGGTCATATGGCGAATTTGGATGCACTTGTTTCGCTAGTTTTGTTATTTTGTCAGGGGTTGCTATTTGAAATATGGATGTGGATATCTTTTTTGTGAGATGCAATTAAAGATGCGCTATGTGAGGGATAAAATTGTTTATTGTGAAATTATTATTTTACCCGACTACACACACACATTCATTCGCATCAGGATTACGAAAATTTACAGATATACAGCTTGATAAATCCATACTATCCATAATAATATTATAAATGCGATGTTAACTCTGTTTGTTTGTTTGTTACCTTTTCACGCCTAAAACACTGAACCGATCGCGATGATATTTGGCACGCAGATATTCTATGATATGGAGAAGGACATAGGCTACTTTTTATCCCGGGAACACGAGTGAAACCGCGTGGACAGCTAGTACCAAACATTGTCTTTAACGATTTTGGCATAAAACAGCGTCATATGAACAAAAATTAAGCAGGCAGTCGTTCTGAAAGCTAATTCCCCGCTACGGATGAAGATAACATTTCTGGTAGTTAAATAAATAATCAGCTTTCAAATCCATTTGCTACGTTTTGCGTATTTTTTACCTCCATTACAGTACGTTGTGCAGCCAATTTGAAAATATTGAATAAGTAAAGCGTCCCGAACGCAGAGAATAATAATAAAATGAAACAGAATTGCCAAATTGTATTTATTAATAACTAGCTTTCCATTCCGCGTTCCCCGTCGTAATAGTTATCTGCATGCCAAATTTAATTGTGATCGGTTCAGTAGTTTAGGTGTAAAAAGGTATCAAACAAACTCACTTTTCCATTTATAATTATTAATGATTAATGACTATAGGTACTAACTAGACCGCGGTTTCGCTCCCGGAATAAAAAGTAGCGTATGTCCTCCATATCATAGACAATCTGCGTGTCAAAATACATCGCGATCGGTGCAGCGGTTTAAGCGTGAAAAGGTTACGGACAAAATGACTTTCGCAATTACAATGTTAGTACTCGTTTAGAATTAGTATTATTTTATGTAAGCATAAAATTTTGGTTTCAATATTCTTCACATCACAATTCTGTTCTAAATTACTCAAAACCAAAATCAAAACTATTTTTAAAGTTTATTCATTTTAGGCCCTGATAAGGCACTTATGAACGTCGATAGTTACAATAATTTCAATAGACTCTACAGCCGGTCGGACTCAAAAACTTAACTTACTACCTCGTGGCAATTCTGACACTCTCCGACATGTTTATTCTTTGGACAGCAGCACAGGAGCAAATGCTAAACACATTATGACGAGTTACCTGGCGTTCTATCATGCCGACGTACCTGGTCTACCTCAAATATGATAACATGGAGTATGTGGGAAAAATTGTCTAAAATACACCACTTGCAGCGTTAAGGCAACGTAAAATTATTCTGTTGACTTCAGCTTTTTTATACGCAAATAGAAGTCTGCTCGTTTTCCGTTTCTCTTCGTAACCTTGACGTGTTTCATAGTTCGCGTTAGTGCAATTTTTTTTGGTTATTTGTGAATTTTGGTGGGTATTTTTAGAAGCAGACTTGACTGGGTATCTTTTAATTGTTTTTGGTTAGGCCAATTAAGCGTTTCTGGAGGTTGTGTGAAACATTTATATATTGTTGAAGTGGATATTATTTGTAGTAGATTTATATAAATGATTTATGTAAATAATCGTCTGAAAAGACTATTATTCCAACCTGCCTAATTTTTAAAGTACTAGCTTAAAACTAAAACTGTCCTAAAGTAGGTTGGTGCAATCGAATATTGCTGGAAACTCGAGTCTGAAAAAAAACTATACATTATAACTAACTCATAACTGCATTCAATGTAAAACAGCATGATTTCAAATATAGTTTCGAGAAATTATCGGCTTTCTTTATATTTTGCAACAAAACAGTAGTTTGTAGAAACGCGGTTAACCCTGCTTCTGCAGACATTTGTTTGAATCCTTTTGTTTTGTTGAGGACATCATGAGACATGTTCATGGCTGTCAACTGCCAATGAGTTTTTTGTTTGTGTCAAAATGTTTGCGGTATTTATCGTCACAGCATGGTATCTTCTTTGTGATTGGACGGATGAGTGAGAAATTATATACATTTGGTTATTCTTTTTAAGATATCTCTACTATCTACTAATGCGTATTTTTTTGATTTTTTTTATTTCGCGAATTGGTTGCATAGTAAAGGTAGGTATTTTGTTTTTTTTTATACTAATAAGGTAGCAAACAAGCTTATGGCCCACCTGATGGGAAACGGTTATCGTAATAGACGCTTGCAACACCAGGGATATCAAATCTAATATTGGTTTTGAAATATTATTACATTTTTATTTGTTTATTTTATGTTTAATTGTACCTAAGAATTGAAATTTGAAATATTTTGTTTCATCAATCTAATTATGCTATCTCATATTTAATATTTAATTCTAAGAACGTGTAAAAGACATTTATCAATGAATTAGTCAAAACAACATTAGCATATGGCGCTGTGCGCTACTGTACCGATTTTTTTAATGATAATTCGACACAAGAGACAGCATGTCTTTTAATATGCATTTCTTTGTAACTCCAGATGCTAACGCAAGCAAACGTGTTAACGCTGAACACTTAAAAGTGTGAACTTTAAAAAAAACACTTGACTAGCCACAACAATTTTATCAATCTCTTATTAACATCCGCTGTACACATCTGTCCTTGCCGTTTTTGTCACGACCATTTCCTACTGGCCCTTCATAGAAAAGCAATCGGGTAGTCGTAAACGTTAAGGGTCTAAAAGTACCCCCTAGGGTGCATCTAAAGGCAGGCCGATGTTTCTTGACACTGGTAGAAAAAGTACCCGTGGCTGTAGTTGGCAGCCCTTAATCTGGGGCAAGCGTCGGGGGTGTTATAAGAGAGGCAAAAAGTGTAATTTAAAGCTGACTTAAGGTTTCGAATTAAAATGAAGGAGGGACCCGACCGTCTTGTTTATTCGACGGGCAATGCCAGTTTATTTTTTAAGGGTATATATGTTGCTCTTGTATTTGGATGGACTCATCCTAAACTGACACTATTAGGTAATGTAGGTAAACCATATTCCACCAAAAATCAACAGGATTTAAAATAAAGCTGCGTATAAGTGCCCCGCAATATGTGTCGGCATTATTATTGCGAGGCAAAAAGCTAGTATTATATTAATAACTAGCTGTTCCCCGCAGTTTTACTCGCGTTCCCGGGATAAAAAGTAGCCTATAACCTTTGGGGATAATGTAGCTGCCTATTAGTTAAAGAATTTTTCGAAACGGACCAGTAACTCCGGATATTAGTGCGTTTAAACAAACTCTTCAGCTTTATTATTAGTATAGATGAGATAAATAAATGAGTTGATATCAGTATTTCATTGGAGAAATTTAAACATAATGCAAATCTTATGGTATTATGTAGTATTAGTACAAGTATTATGGTAGATACCTTACAAATTAACGATAATCAATTAATTATTCATCAGATGAACGTCTAATGCAAATGCAACGTCCCAACTGACCAAGATCTAGTTTGTATTGATCACAATGGTAACCTAATTGTGATGCCTGAATCTAAAGTCTATTGTTCTACTTATGGTTATTCAGGAAATGGAAAATGTATGCTAATGACGAGGTTGTCATTAGAAATTATTGCGAGGGTTTTAATATAAGTGTATTTGTTTATGAAATAAAATATTATTTATAAGTAATATGGTTTTTTTTATGTCAGAAGGTTGATAAGCAGGCAGGTCCACGTGATGGTAAGTGGTTACCGTCGCCTATTGCTATTTGCAATACCAGAGGTATTGTCAACAACCTGTTACAATCCCAAGAAGGCAACAGGCTCTCAAGTGCAATTACCGGAACACATCGGTAGGTGCTTGGCGACAGATTTTCAAAAGTAAATGAGTTTTGACTTTGAGTAGATAATAATAAGTATCTAATACAATGAAATTAGCGAGTCATATTTAAAACTCAGTTTTAAAAAAATGCAAGTAAAAAATACGTTTTAGTGTAGCGACACACTTGCTGAAAGTTCGCCTAAACACGCTCGTATTGCAGTGTTTTTTATGTAACCTATGAAACATCAGTCGAGCGTAACGCGCTGAACTAGACGCCGCATAATACCATGGCGTATTTTGATGTCTACGACCGATAGGCGCCGTATCGACATGCAGGTGTGGCGGGCGCTACATTTAGTAAAATAAAAGTTCTCCATAGGGTACCTACTTACTTACTGAATAATGTAAATCTAAAATAAATGATGATTTCACTCAGCAGTCGGTATAACTGGTTTCTAGTTGGTGGGCGTGGCATGTTGAGGGGCGTGGCCTCTCCGGGGCGGTCCCTCTGAGGCCTCCCAGAGCACTCAGAGGCCCGAGAGGTTTCAACAACTTGTTTGTTGCTTGCTAAACTTGTACTGTTATTAGCCATTTGGGTGGTTACTGGTTTAGTTATATTTATTTTGGTAATTTAGTATTATGTTGTAAGTATGTCTACGTACAAATGTATTTATTAAAATAAGTATGGTATGCATAGAAAGGAAGAAATATATTTTTTTTTTCCAAAAATACAAACTTAAACATAAAAACACTGTAGGTACCTACTTACATAAAAATGTCTACTCTGTGTATCAAAGAAAGTTACTTAGCCTTAGTCAGTCGGAGCCTTACGAGTACCTCACGAATATCACTGCTAAACTTTATGTTATGTTCTGCTTGATTAAAGAAATAAAAGATAAATAATTTTCATCAAACAAACATTTCAATAGAAGCTTATAATAAATACCTCATTGTAACTTATTACAAATAAGTCGCGTTACTTACGTAGGTACATAGAATAGGTACCTATATATTAAATATCGTCATATTCCCTACGAGATCGTCGTAAGATGCACGATTTAATATTTCTTTATAAGCTGATGAACGGTGGCCTCTACTGTGACGATCTTCTTTGTCGCACAGCGCTCACTGTTCCTCGCAGAATCCCTAGAACTCCTATCACTAGGGTTTTCCACTCGCCTCTCTCGAGAACTAACCTTGGCTTATGCTCTCCAATAGTCCGGATGTGCAACGAATACAATATGATAAATAGTAGTAATGAACTTGATATATTCCACGATTCGTTGCTTAACTTTAGACGGAAGGTACTGAAATCTTTTGTAAGTACGTCAGTGTATTAATAATTTTTACTAGACTTAAATCATTGTTTATTTAATTGAAAGTCTCCCTTATTTTATGCATTTTTTCCAATTTATTTTTTGTGTCGGGAAATTGTGAATGCTGTACACGCCTATAATAGGTGTACACATCAGATTTTGTACCAATTTTGTAGTTTTTTATTTGTGTTTTAATGTGTATACTGTTGGTGTGTCCAATAAAGAAAAATAAAATATTCGACGTGAAGAGAGCTAAGTCACACTTCTATTAGCGTTGCACAGCTCTTTTCACGTCTAATACGACGATATATTGATTATACAAGTACACGCAATTTGCAATTTTATTTTCTAAAGTTATATAAGGTTGGCTGTAGTGAAATGTTTACAAAATTCTACCTCGTTCGAAATTAAGCACCTAATTGTGTATTCCGACAACTGCACTTGAGATTCTATATTGAGAATAAATATTTTTTTCAGTCGTCCCATATTTATTTTTACAAAAAATATGCCAGATTAGAGTACGTCTGAGCCAGCCGTGGCGGTCATACCTATGCCAGAAGTCATATTTAAATTATAATGCCAGAAGATTATCTTTCGAATAAAGTAAATTTCATATCAAAAATAATAATCATCTTTGTTTTATTCCATTTCAAAGTTCTATACCTCTAAAAAAACACTCTTCACTATGACTTTTAAAGTGGCTATCTGATCTTGTATCAGACTCCGGACACTTCATAGGAACAAGTGAAATTATAACCTAACGACCACCGGAGCACCGGCCTGGCCGCAGAAGTTTAGTGTTACCATTATAAGTAACTTTCTGTGGGTACTTACTAAGGAATCTAGATAACCGATAAACTACCTATATTAGTTGAAAATTATAGATATCACGATGATCAATAATGTTTGTCCCGAGAGTTGACCCCACGAGAGACGGCGCGATAGTCAGTGTATCTAACAACTATACTAAAATACTATACTAGGTAATACTGAAGACTTTAGTTAGGTAATTTCCAGAAATATGATAGTTTGAAGAAGCCTCTAGATCCTAGATAGGGATTCCCAAACTATTTTGGGCAAGAGACCCCTTTTCCAAAATTAACTAGTACCTGAGACTCCCATACTTAACCAAATTATTTTGATGTACAACGAGGACAATAGGAGTACCTTCCGTACTCAAATATTTTGTATATAGGTACGTCAAAGTATTATTAATTTTACTAAACATAAATCATTATTTAATTAATTAATAGTGTCCCTTGTTAAATATGCATTTTTTTTGTTATTTTTTTTGTGTCGGGAAATTGTGAATGCTGTACACGCCTATAATAGGGTAGTTGACTGACACATCAAATCAGCTACATTTTAATAAATGTCAAAACGATAGTTTATAAGGAATTTTGTATGAAATATTACATTATGACGTCATAGTTTCACAGCATCAAATCATCTACTCTTAGTGGTTCCACTAGAAATTAAAAATCATAAAAAGCATTAAATGTACAACGTATTTGATATTTCCACGTGTTTTTAGATGTTTTATGCATTGGTTAGTGTTTGGTCATTTATTTTTGACAGTGTCAACTACCCTATAGGTGTACACATCAGATTTTGTATTAATTTTTTATATTTTTATTTGTGTTTTAATGTGTATACTGTTTGGTGTATCTATTAAAGAAAATAAAATAAGTATAATGAATTTCTCATCAAAATTGAAAAAAATAAATAGACATAAAATTCAGTAAATATCAAGAGTAATTAATAATTATTAATACTAATTACAATACATTACAATAAGTGTTTAATATGTATTCTGTTGGTGTGCTTTATTCAATAAATAAAATAAAATAAATACATTAAAATAGCAAAGTAACACAACTTATACCGTATCTTGAAAGTTTCAAAGAACTTGTGTTAATTAATAGGCGCCGATTTTAAGACTTTGTCGTCCCCCAAAATCAGTTTTTGTTTACGTCGCCTCTGGGAAACCGAGATTAGTATGATTTTTAGGGACATCTATGTATTATTAAACGGTGGAAGTAATACATACCTATATATATGTAGTGATAATGAAGAAAAATACAATCTTCAAGTTGAATTAAATTTATTTCAGACTAGCTTCCACTCCGCGGTTTCACCCGCTTTTCCGAGGGATATAATGTAGCCAATGTGTTATTCCAGGTGTCAGCTACCTCCATACTAACTTTTATCAAAATTGGTCCAGCCGTTTAAGCGTGACGAAGTAACAAACATTTTTTTCACACACTTTCGCATTTATAATGTTGTAATAGGATGTAGGATTCCTTATCTACATTTGAGATCAGGGTAGGTATAATTACCTAATTGATTAAGAAAATAAGAATTGAATTTAGGTAGGTAGGTATATATAATACAATCCTTTAATCATTTTTAGTCCAATTTAAGGCGATGATATCTTTCAAGGCGATGATAGCTCAGTGGTAATGACGTCGGATGCCGAGACGAATGTCCCGGGTTCGAATCCTACAATGAGCTTGAGCTTTCGGTGAAGGAAAACCATAGCACGGTGGTAGGGTAATTTGTAGTACCCGCCTGGTTGGCTACCACTTTCAAGTTGAAAATCTGTCGCCAAGCACCTTTCGGTGTGTTCCGACAACTGCACTTGAGAGCCAGTTCCTTTCTAGGCTTTGTGTGCTTACCACCATTGGCCACATCATCACTGACCACGGTGAGATTGTGGTCAAACACAGGCCTATACATAGTAAAAAAAAAAAGTCTATATTTTTTTAATACGTGTGTTATGATTGGATTAATTTACCTATATTCGAAATAGTCGAGAGCTTATTACTAAACACAACATTTAATGTTAAATAGGTAGTAACAGGAAAAAACATTTAATTTCTGAGATTTCTTTCAGTTTAATTGTCAGTCCAACGATGTCCACAGCTCAATATAGGTCTATAGTGTCCAACTGAATTCTACAACAAGCAGGTTTGGGCCGCTTGACCACAATCTCACAGTAGCCAGTGATGATGTGGTCGATAGTGGTAAGCTTACAAAGCCTAGGGGAAAACTGGTTCTCTAGCAAAGCTGTCGATACACGCCAAGCACTTGAGAGCAGTTGCCTTTATGGCATTGTAACAGGTCAGCAACACATTGGTAATATCTCTGGTATTGCAAATGGCAATAGGCGAAGGTAACCACTTACTATTAGGTAGACCGCCTGCCTGCTTGTCAACCTTCAGACATAAAAAAATAAGAAATAGGATTACGATTCATCTGGTAGGAGCTCGTCTCGTTCGACGTTTGTTCATCTTTTTAGAGTTTAACGATGTTAAATATCCCTCTAATGAAAATAGCATGTTCATTATGGTTAGAATCATCAATTTTGTGGAAACCGCCTTCATTTTAACGACAACATCAAGCAGAAGTGATTTGTTCACGCTCAACTCACACGACGCACTTTACATATAATTAATGAGTCGACAAAACCTCATCTCCTGAACAGTTAAAGTCAATTCCCACTGAAATTTCATCATCGTCAATCTAACTTGGGTTTAATAAGTAATTCTCGCTGTGGGCCGTCCCTTAGCTGAGGCCATGGTCCAGAGAGATGTGCTCCGTCTCGCCTATCCCTCTATCTCTTACCCTCACACTCATACAGCGGTCTCTGAGGGAAACTCCGCAACCCGTACGCATTACCATAACCCACATCAATAACTTCGCACGCATAGACTGTTTAATTTTTTTTAAAAATCGAATTCGATTTTTACTTATCTTTTTCAGGATATAAATGGCCAGTTTTTTTGTTTAAAATTGGAATGGAATGGCTTGTCAGTGGCGCCACCTACGGCAGTCGGGTTGTCCCGCTCGTGAGGGGAGGGCGTGTCCCCAGGGCGCCTCCCACAGTCCGCGGGGACGGACGGGGGCGCCGCGTTGCCCGGGCACTCGGCGGCGGTCTCCCGCGACGCTTGTTAGTGTTCCGCAAATCCGCAGCGGGATCGCCCGCACAACCGGGATTCGATCCCCACAACGCACATACGATAATACAGAGCCGCCTATCGGATAGTTATAGCGAACTGTCGATAAGAATTAAATTGGGTAAAGTTTTTATAAAATATAATAGCTGATTTATTTTGTGATTAATTTCTAGTGTTTTAGCTTTTGTGTTTTTTACAAGCGATATTGTGCGCGCGTAACAATTTGAACTTTCGAGCGTGGAACTTCGTGATTGTCCGAGGTGGTTCGTGCGCTCTCGGGCGCTTGATTAGGGGTGCGCGTCGTGATTCGAGATTCGGTCGGACGAGTTAAACGCGGCGGCGGGGTACACGGGCTCGCCGTGGCCGCCGCTCGACCTGGACCCAGTGGGATGGGGACGGAAGCTGTACCCGTCGGGAGCGCCCAGGTCTTCAGGTATGCCAACTTTATGTATGCAATTTATTGATACAGGAGATGAGGTGTTTTGTATGAAAACTATAGGGTTGTAACTTTTTGTTTATTTAGTATGGAATTTATTTTTCTTTACTGTAATGTTTATTTTGTATTTTTTTTTTATTGTTGCACTTATAGTACTACTGATGATATTCCAAGCGATAACTTCAAAAGTGCGAAAACTTAGAAAATAGACTACCTAAATTATTTATTAATACTAACCACGTATTCAAATAAGTAATATTCTTACGAACATAATTAAAAAAATATATATTTTAAGATCTTGTTACAATCGTAGAAATAATAATTTCGAAATCGATGCTACGACGTAGACGTCTACGGCGTAGCATAACAAATGAATGGCGCGCCGAGTTACTACAGTCACATTCTAAATTAATTTCTCGTCTACGAATATTTTCGTAGCATTAATATTAGATCGTGTTTCCTATAAAATTAGTTTTACTATATTCATCATAGTATTAAGATGAAGTTCTACTAGCTAAATAAATATAAAAATAAAAACATAGTTTGAAACTTCAGTAAGTATATTAAACATACACCCAGATCCTCCAGTTTTTTCATAAAAAAATATTTAAATAAAAACCTAGAAAAAAATGTTTTTCTACTATTACATGCTAAGGATTAAAATGTGTTAATGATTTTAAGTATTTCAAAGTGATACAACGATTTACGTATATTTTTAGTATAAATTCGAAAACTTACATATTTTTTTTATATAATACATTTTGAATTTTGATCGCATTTATTCATTCAACAACTTCACCTTTTTTCTTTCTTTTTTTATTACAATTATCAAGCAGATTTTGTAAAATTGTTTTAGACTAATAAAAGTCGGGCCAATTTTATTTTTGGTATTTTGGGGTTTAAAACTTAGATATATTTTATCCTCTAATTCGTGTTCTTATCAAGAAACATATAAGTGTAGTAAATATATGGGGAATATAAATATACTTTCAATAACCATTTTTCGTTATTTTAAGTAAGTACCTATATATATTTTTTATAGACGTATTTACTGTATTTTAATATTTTGAAAAGGATTATTTTTAGGAACTTAATCCTTTTCCGGGATAAAAATGTTTTCAAAAATAGTAGTTATTTAATCTATATCAAATGGTACAAAAATACGATCTATATAAGAAGTTTCTTGGAGGCGTTCGCTGCTGCCTATCATCAGCAAGGTTCCCAGCAGGCTTACAGTCTTTTTTCTATGTGACCAGGATATGCTTAATGCACCAAAATCCAGCCAGTTGAGATTGAGAAATAAACTCCACAAAAATAATGCATTTCTTTATTCAGATACAAGAATCTCGTCAAACATAAATGAATTCGCAGAGAAAGATACGATACATTATTTATTTTAGTATTTCTGTCCCCAGGTGGCCTAATGTTCGGCCTCCACCACCAGGAGGCCGCTGGTGGCCTCCACGCGCAACCGCGAGGCCCGGTCACCTCACTCAAGGAGGAGCCCCTCACCAGGGCATGGATGACCCCCAGTTCCTTAGTTGACAATACCAAGTAAGTTGCTCATGAAAAGTGTTTATATATTCAGGGTATCTGTACTAATAATAAACCTGAAGAGTTTGTTTTTTTGAACACGCAAATCTCTGGTGTTACCGTCCGATTCAAAAAAATATTTTTAAATAGGAAGCTACATTATTCCCGAAGGTTCTTGGCTACTTTCTATCCCGGGAACGTGAATGAAGCTGCGGGGAACAGCTTGTATTATATATTTTGATTGAACAAGATTGATGTTTTGGTATGAAAAGTTAGATTTTTTTTTGGTCATATAATTAAATATGTTCATAATGATAAGTACTTCCACCCTTTTAAAGCACTACAGATGAATTATAAATCACCTTTATAAAAAAAAAAATATTAGCTTGTCTGGCTATAATCATAACATAGTAAGTGACTATGGAGGCGAAGTAACGACACGTTATAATCTGAAGTCATATTACTTTTTTTAATTTAAAAATCTTAATACTTACAAATAATTGTAATTTCTGTAAAATTAGATGATTTTGCTAACAAAAAGAAATAATTTTTTGAAGTCGTTTAAAATAATAACAATAAAAAGAAAAATAAATTCAATTTCAAAATCAAAGAAGGTAAAGAAAAAAATGTGTACAGCTAAAATATAAAATAATTAACAAACCTAAAAAAAAACAATCTATTCCATTATTTTTACTCCCCACTATGACTGAGTCATTATTCCAAAAGTAAATTGAAATAAAACTAAGTAAAGGGCCACACAACAGCCCTTATTTACACGGTTTTGATAAACCTGTTACAGACCGAAAAGAGCAGCGCACTAAACTTATTAGCGGGCCCAAAATTGTATTAGTGGGCCCAAACTGAGCAAACAGTACAGCAAATGTCTATACCTACTCTATTTGACATCAAATGACTGAACGGGATTAAGTTGGTCGCCAAGGGGTCAAGTCGATGTTCATCAATGAATTTTGCTGGTCTTAAAGAGAAGAGTAGGTTATATTATATTAAAAAAAAAGGTTTTTACGTTTTTGATACTTAAGACGAAGATAAATCATATTAATTCAGTTCTTTTTTCAATCGAAAATATTTTAAAGTACCTACCTAATAAAAATGTACTTACATAATACATTTTGTATACTACTAAGGTTGTCAAGCATACCTCTTTGCTTATAATCTCGGAAAAAATCATGAAACATAAATTACTTTACCAAATGTAAAAAAAAAAAATTAAATACCATCACAAATGATTTTTAATTTTGCGTGAGTATTTACATAACAATATAATAAACTATAACAAGAAACTTGGCTGAAAACTTCTCTTATATTGCAAAAAACATACTACAAAAGAAAAACACGGTACCTGCATCACCAATAATGCGTCATGGACACAATGACTCCATTATCACGCCGCTAGTGTCCAATCAGGCGGCTGCAAATTCCGCACGGCCGATAATGAAGCCCGTAACAAGTGTGTATTCATAAACGTAAAGGGCCAATATAAATCATAGAGAGGGTGACTTTGGTGCGCCAACCGATACAGTTTTGCTAGTGACTGTACTTAATTATTAGGGTTGTGCGTTTTTGTTTTTATTTACGATGATACGATTACGTTGTATAAATTGTTTAATTGCTGAAATGTTTACTGTGACTATCGCACGCACGGTTTATGAATTTAAAATTAAATTAAATAGACTTCAGTGCGGATTTGAAGTGTGATATTAAATAAAGGTAAAGCGTATCTTAAAAACAATAATGATAAGATAATTAAAAAGAAAACATTTTAGGAGAAGCTGGAATTATGTTATAATTATGTTATTAGTCTAAAAGAAAAGAGAGGTTTTTAAAAATGTTTTGAAACCTAGAAAAAATATTGTTTATATTATATATTCAATGTCGCGTCGGGAAAAAACGGAGTAAAATTTATTCCAGAAATAATTAATGTCATAGGTATAATTATTAATAATTATGTTGCTTTTTCATGTCCTCATATTTTTATAATTAAACTACTTAGTTTTTCCATGCTTACAATCTTCGACTTCATTGTCACTTACCATAATATAATTAAACGTCAGCCTATTCAAAATTAAAATTATAGTAAAAATATTTTAATAGGTAGGTATCTCAAATCTGACCACCGCCTTATTAAATCACTAAGACTACTATTTGTATTCTGCATGATATTTAATTTACGCAACAATACGCAAGCATTTGGTACGCGGTATAATATGACGTATTGATGTGCGTACTCGAATTAGTGCGTATTGTGTTTATGGACCGTGCCCCTCCCTACATCTGTCGGGCTATTCTCATTCTTGAAATGTTTACTTTGATAATAATGTGTTTATTTGTTAATATGGCGTTTAGATTCCTTTCGAGTGTTTTTTTAGGGGATATAATTTATTTGTGTTGAAAGTAAAAAAAAAATTTTTTTACTTATTTATATTTTAGAATTTAAGTTAATTTTTTTTTAATATTTCATTAAAAATTCAAAACGGCAATGTAGCTTAGTTTTAATTTAAATAAAAAAAACCCGTATTTAAAAACTAAGTAACTACTTAAAAAGGAAATCCATATTTACTTACTAAATAACTACATAAAAAGGCTAAGTTAAACTAAGCGAAACTATTTGCTATTTTTACCAGATTATAAAAAGAGGATGTTCTTCATTCATCCGCATAAATAATTGTACATTGGTAAAGAGCAAAAAAATAAATAAAGAGAAAAAAAAACAAAATCTTTGTTTCACTAAAATTATAATAAAAAGTTAAGGCTATATACCATGTCACTAATATAAATTTAATATATTTTTTTGTAAAAATTACCACTTCGTTTAAATACGAAACCTCCAATAAATTACAAACAAACAATTTCTAAGCAATTTCAGTTATTAAAGAATCATTATAGTGTAGATGACAAATGTTGACAGATAGCCCTGTCAGTGATGACGTACCCATTTATAAGCCACGATGACAGGGTCATTTATAAACTCAGTAAATCATTAACACCGCACCTCGACGATTAGACGCAGTGTTTTTAATAAATTATTTTTTTAGAACATTTTGTTAATGATATAGTCTGGACACGCGGACGTAATTGTTTTAAATGTTATTAAGGTGATATATGAAATTGAAACTTGTAAAACTCTTCAGCTTTATTAGATATTGGTGCCGATTCTGTTGTTTATGAACTTAACTAATATTAGACAAGTCACCTCTCTTTCATTTTAACCTTATTGAAAAAAGATAGAACATTTTTAATGCTGTCAGTTTAATCCATACCGTCGTAATGTACGGGTAAATAGTCGTGACCAATAAAGATCGCGCTTAAATTCACGTTGAAATGTGTGATCGGATTAAACTGACAGAACTATAATATCTTGTATCCCTTTCTTATATTTACTATTAGAAAGAGATATAGTGAGATTAAATTTATTTTAGTTCGTAAACAACAGAATCCGCACCATTGATTACTTTTTATTAAACACTATCTTCCGCCCCGCGGTTTCGCCTGCGTTCCCGAAGGATAAAAAGTAGCCTATGTGTTAATCCATGATGTCAGCTACATCCATACCAAATTTCATCTAAATGGTTCAGCCATTTGAGCGTTAAGAAATAACAATAGTATGGTCAACAAAATTAGCTGACACCCTGGATTAACACATAGGCTACTTTTTATCCCTAGAGAACGCAGGTGAAACCGCGGAGCAGTTAGTATAGTATAGTATTTAATAAAAGTAATCTATATCTATCTATACCAATAATAAAGCTGAAGAGTTTGTTTGTTTGAACGCGATAATCTCTGGTGTTATTGGTCGGATTTTAAAAATTCTTTCACCAATAGGAAGCTACATTATCCCCGAAGGCTAGGTTATAAGCTACTTTTTATCCAGGGAACGCGAGTGAAACCGCGGGGAACAGCTAGTTTCATATAAAATACTTTTCATAAAATAAAAAGATGGGTGAAGGTCGTTTTTAATCGTATCCTCAACTATAGGAAACTGCGAGAAGTATGAGTCATATAAGTAGTGGTTTTATACAGCAAAATGGATTGTGTTAAGTTGTACCTTATATAAAGAACGTTAGAATTGTTTTCCGGAACTTTTAACTTCAATGAAGTCACGGAGTTGAAGTTAGAACTGTTCGCGACAAAACTGTTAGTAGAATTGTCTCTACTTTTTGTCTTTGCGGTAGAATATCGCAATTTTAAACTCACAATGAATTTGGTAAATATTGGCAATAGGAAAATTATAATAAAAAATAAATAAAATAATGGGAAGCTTATGAAAATAATGGTACCTACTTTGAAAACTATATCAGGTTCATCACAATGAACAATGTTTACTGGGACCAACACTGAAATTGCGTAAAAAAAAACAAACTACTTAAGTAATAAATTTTGCTCAGATAAAATGTATGAAAAAAAAAACGCGATTTCAAATTTATTCCTCGTTCCGTACTTTTTCAATTCTGTTTTTTCTCTTTAAATTATAATTATGTCAAGTCACGCCAAAACTATTCTCAAAAAGGCCCTACATAAGTAAGCGTAAAAAATCGCTACGCTTCGACCTAATCGCGAACGCGCTTCGCAAACTGGTGGCGATAAATAAAACAATGGAGTGTCGCGTGCGAGAGTATAAAATGGCAATCGCAAAACCAATTTGTTTACGCAAATTCTGCAGCGCGGAGAGATGAATGGGCGACCATAGCGTAATACGGTCCTGGTGGGTAATGTTGTGTTGTAGGGAGGTGCCGGTATCGATATTGATACATTTAACAAAATGGAAGTATATGCGGCGGAACTGAAGATTAATAATGTGGTTTATCAATTTAAATAAATGATTTTAAAATATCCCCCAATGTAAGAAAGAAGAAAGAAAAATAATTTAATTTCTAACGCAAAACACAAACAAATACAATAAAGAGTAAAAAAATAATAATATAAAAATAGCAAAATGTATGTATAATACATACATACGATAAGATATTTAGACAATTTGATATTTTGGATACCATTTTACGTATGGTAAGTTATTGATAATTATAATAAAAATCATACATAAATGATTTTATTTTTCCAGTATGTTTTCCACACACACACATAATATAAAAAAAAATCTATGTAGTCAAGCGATAGAATAAAGTAGGTATTACCAACCAATATTTTTCAGATAAGCTTTCGTGATAATATCTATTATCGTTTATTTAATGTTCGTTCGTTTATTTTTGACTGTTATTTTTCGATAAAATAAAAAACATAATAAAACCAACAACTAGAACCTCCCTAGCAAGCAACACAGTCGAAACAACAGTGAGAAATGAGACCGAAGATTTGATGAACTGCACGCGTTTGAAATGTTGCTACATCGATGTATTTATTGCACTCATTGACATACATGCCCTACCGTAAAACTACCCGAAATCCACCTCTATGCTCTTGCAATAAAGGAGATCTATTTGGCAAACCTAAACTAGTAACTAGAATTACCAAAACCAAATCACCACGTGTGTCGATATCGAGTTGTGTGGCGCCATTTGTGTATCGTCACTTCATTTGTGTTATCGATATTTTAGAATTGCTTTCAGATTTATAATCTTACGATGTTGGATGGGATTGCGGAGTTAGGTTCAACATTTTCAAATTTAGAATTTTATTTGACATAAAGACACTTTGTATTCCATTTATAAAATACTGTTCTCCGCGGTTTCACTCACGTTCTCGGGATAAAAAGTAGTTATAACTTTTGTAAATAATGTTAGATACAAATTTTATTCAATCAAACCGGTAACTCCGGAGATTAGCGTCCAAACTAATAAACCAATACTTCAGCTTTATAATTAGTATAGATAGATATATTCTTTTTATGTTTTAAATAATTCAAAATAATGATCTTTTAATGCTTAAGAATGGCCCAATAAATTATTTTTGTTTCAAAAAGAATTTACACGTAATGCCACCTTTTAAAAACACAATAATAGGTAATAACTGTTTCTTTTGAAGACACCCAACAGTTGGTATGCAAGGGTTAACAGTAATACAAAAAAAAATGCAAGTAACGGCAATAAATCAAAAATTTTGAAAGATTATCTATTCTATTGTTTTTCTTTTCTTGTGGCTTACAAAAAAAAAGGTTTAACGTTATGGTGGCAGTATGTTCTGTATTGACAAATTGTTTGGTTGAAAATAAAGTAGGCGTGAAATATATTTTAATTTATGACTAGTTTGTGTGGGTTCCGGTATTTTTTGCTAAGCTATTTCTGCGACTGAACGAACATTTGTTTAGGTGGGATTGTAATTTAATTGTTAATAATAAATAAAAAAAAACTTTCTTTCTCAATAAAGTTTGTAAGATGAGTTTTAATTTATTTATTTATTCCTATAATGTGCCTAATTATTATAAATCCATTATAATATTTTAATTGATTAAATACGAAAGAAATCAGAAAATTAACTATCTCTTTTTACCAAGCAGCGTAGGCGTCGGCGTCGGGCGAGCTCACTTCGAAAAGCAACCGCCAAGCAATCTGCGCAAGAGTAACTTCTTCCACTTCGTAGTGGCGCTATACGACCGCGCCGGGCAACCGGTCGAGATCGAACGCACCGCCTTCATTGGGTTCATTGAGAAAGATCAGGTTAGTATTTTGTTTATTTTAATTATTGAATACGGTCCGCCAAGAAAGTGGTGTGCCAGTTTCGATTTAGTTTCCTAGACATCGAAAATTACTACAAGGCTGAAACTAAGAGCAGCTGTCACGTAACAAACGGTAAACAAAATGCAAGCAAAACTAATCATTATCAGATATGAATCTGCAAGCGACATTCAACCTTAGGGTGGTACTTACACCACTTTCTTGGCCGACTGTACCATCTATTAAAGAGTATATAGAGTTAAACTACCCAGTCTGGCGTCGCTGACAAATAAAAAAAAGGAAAATCTAGGAAAGTCGTGAGAAGCAACTCTTTTGCAGGCGAATCTTGTCCTTATTGACTTTAAAAACGTTATTATTATAATTCTTATATTTTCCTGTCAAGGTTGAAATTTAAATAACATTTAAAAATAATAAAAGCGTAACAGTAACTACTTGTTATAAACAAAAGCCATATGACAGCAAAATTGTTGGGCCAAATACGGACAGCGACGCCAGACTGGCTACGATAACATGGCGCGCCCCTCTATAGTTCAAAACGTTTGAAATGTATTTGTGAAAGTATTTACAGACTCACAACGCATGTGTGCGTACTGATACGGCCGTCAAACAGATAAATCCAAGGATTTGTTGCTCGTCTAGCGGTGTCATTAATCGCTTATTATTATTAGTATGGTGCTGCACTGACGTACTCTATGAAAATGACACGTCCGTTGTCTTGCGCGGTCGTCTAGATATGATTAGTCGACCAACAAATGTGGTTATAAGTGAGACGGCCTGCTACTGAAGACGTACTTACAATAGGGTAGTTGACACTGTCAAAAATAAATGACCAAACACTAACCAATGCATAAAACATCTAAAAACACGTGGAAAAAACAAATATGTTGTACAATTAATGCTTTTTATGATTTTTAATTACCAGTGGAACCACTAAAAGTATATGATTTGATGCTATGAAACTATGACGTAATTTTCATACAAAATTCCATATAAACTATCGTTTTGACATTTATTAAAAAGTAGCTGATTTGATATGTCAGTCAACTACCCTATTACAAACTCTTTCGTAAGGATGTGACTACTTAATATTGAAACAGTAATTTAGAGAGGCGCGCCATGTTACCGTAGTTTATCTCTACATTGTTATTAAACTAAATGCACTATCAGTTATAGGGAAAGAATAATTAAACGAAAGATTTCACATAGTTATTAGGTACTACACACAGTTATTAGAAAAACTAACTAATAACTATGTGAAATCTAAAATGCCAACGTTTAAAATATGTATCTCATTACCCTACTTGGCAACTAAGGTACCAATAAATTATCGAAAATCTTAAAACCGATGACTTTTTCACCCAATATACGCCTCATTTAACAGGTTTATATCAAATCATGTTTTTAGCTCAGTAACACTCCTTTCAATAACCGTTATTATAGTTAGTTTTATCAAATAAATCATTTATTCACGATACGTATCGTGAATCGGATTCTGATGTTGCTTCATCAATCAGGATCGTTCGGACATGATTTCTATTGTGTGTACAATGCTTATTTACATAATGCGCATGCGCGTTGGTGGCATGTGTTAAAAATATAGGTTATTTTTATTTTTATAAAATTTTAAAATGCGTCGTCATACAATGGATGTTTAAAACGAAACGGACGCGTTCAAAGGCTACCAACTTTAGTCATTTCCAAAAAAAAAATACGTGTGTACCATTTGTGTGTGGGAAACTTAAACCTATTATAAAAAAGTACACTAAAAAAGTTACATACATTATGAAAACAGAAAAAGCCGGCATTATTACAAAACAAGTGAAATAATAAAATATTACAAATGTAGGTTACGGCCGGTGACGCCAGAGGGCGCTGCGCGTTCACACGTCTTGTTTGTTGGCGCCAAGTTAATTATTCACGCGGTAAACATTCGTGTCCGTGTTTTTACGGTACGCGTGTAGCTGGCTTTATTTTTTCATAGAGAGCTTCGGATCAAATTTTCTTTATTCCAAAATTAAAATCAATTTACGATATATTTTTGGTATTTTAAGTATTTTATTAAAAAAGCGCAAATAACTAAGGAAATATGGTATTTATGTCTATGTAATTTAAGTATATCGAAATGAATTATATTATTAAAAATATTTATTAATTTAAATTCATGCAGTTTGAAAGATTGTTTTTGTTGAGAAGAGCTGACAATAAACTAATATAAGCAATACCGTTTTAAAAACTTTTATTTATTAGGTGGCCGAGCGCTATAACCTAGCATTGTTTGTTATTTTATTTTTATTGTTTTTTTTTTGCAGGAAGCTGAAGGACAGAAAACGAATAATGGTATTCAATATAGACTGCAATTACTTTATGCTAACGGTACGTACATACTTTTTTATTTTTTCATTTTTTATCCCGAATATTTTATCCCGGGTAATAACTAGTACAGTAAATAATAATATTATGCTTACTAATATTATAAAAATATTATGGTTAGTTGGTTTGTCCCTCATTTACGCAGCGATTAAACAATAGAGTTACGTGATTTTTTCCATATAGATAGCTTATGAACCGAGAAATCTAGTCTAAACGAAATATAACAATAATAAGCCGAGCGAAGCCGGGGCAGGTTCCTAATAGTAAATAAAAAATTATAGAAAAATGTATTCTCTAGTTGTCATATACCTACATCTCAAGTTATACAACAAACATGAGCGTCACAGATTGGCGTGCATTAGGTCGACAGTAGCTCAAGTTGGGAGTTAAGCAAATATTGCCTCGTCTTGCCTCCGCATTGTACGCTTTGCATGCTATTATGGTATCAATAGGTATTGTCAATTTGAGTGTCTCTATAGTGTGCCGTCTCAAGATGCTTTGACAAATGATTATTTTAATTTAAAAAAAAATGGACAGATGTTTACGATTATAAGATCTCTTCAAGACTGTCGAAGTTAGCATGTTTTCACACACTGTTTACGTTGAGGCTTACAGTAGCCAGAGAGATGAAATGAAATGATGAAAATGGACCATATAGCCTTGCAATAAGGTTCATCTGAATCTAATTGTAGAAATACTTTTATATTGGACATAATCTACAATCTCTATTAGATGTAGCGTCCAAGCCCTTATTTAAAAAAATATGATTTTAACTTACTTTATGAATTATACCTTTAATAAAAAAAAACGTTGTCTAAGATTTTATATAAACCTTTAAATCAGTAAATTTTCACACATTAAATTATAAACTGTATGTCCTTGACATAGGGTACAAATCAAACACTACAGCTAATCTTGTATTCAACAGACGTCGATGACAGCGCCGGGTGGTTCCATTGTAAATATTTGTCTTGGACGTTACATAATAGGATAATGGAAAATTGGTCCAGAGGACTCTGGCTCCTAGACTTTGAATGGTCACTGTATTCTTGACTATATCGGAGAGTTGTTTTATTACGTTCACCTATTTTAACGTCGTAGGTCCAAGTTCACCGACCAGGAAACGATCCGATAAATTATAATCTGGCGTTTACCAAGAATTTTCGTAGGAAAAAATCATCACTCTGTTTACTTGTTTGTTTAATAAAAATAACCTTAAAAAGGACTACTAAGTTCGCTCCGCGGTTTGGCCCGCGTTACCGGGATTAAAAATAGCGTAAGTTCCTCTCCAGTGCCTATGCCTAAAATTACGTCTATAGTGTATCTATACGTGTGAAAGGGACAAATAAAAACAAACATACTTTATATAATAAATATATATTATAATAATAAATGTATAATAAACAGTAGAACCCCTACTCTACTATAAAAAAAAACTTTTTACAAACGACTTTTTTCTGCCGAAGAAAACAACACTGCAAAACAGCTTAAAACGCCAACTTAATTAGCCGAATTAGTATCGAACTAATTTGCACTATTATTTTAATTCTCGTGTGAAAAGAAAAAGAAAGGAACAAGTAAAGGCAATTTCAGGAGGTTAACAAATTGTGCAATGTCCGCCTCTACGAGCGTAGCCCGTAGCCGTAGCTCGTAGCCCGTAGCCAGCTACGAAGTTTATTGCCGCTGGTAAAATGTAACTGTTTTATAGAAGTGGGAATTAGAACTATATTATAGTAAACATGTTGAATTTATGTTTAGTATATTATAATGTTGATTATATTTCTTGTGTTTTTTTCAGGTATTAGACAGGAACAAGACATATTTGTTCGGCTTATTGATTCGGTGACGAAACAGGTAAGTTTATTGGACTAGTTATTTTTTGCCATTAGACTTTTTTGTAACTTTATTAAAATATTTTGTGATTGACAAAATTAACTTTAACCAAATCTAAAATAGGTATGTATATAAAAGCGTAAAATAATGACAAATAACTACTAATAAGATACTGTTTTGGATTTATATGAGATCATCTTTGAAAAAAATATTTTTCTGAATAGTTATGTCTGAAAATCCATTACAATATCCAAGATAATTAATATAAAAAAACAAGTAGTGCGATTCAAGCATAAGTCGTTGAAAAATTAAGCAAAAATATTTTTAACCTTGTACTTAATTACATTAGTCCTAAACATCAGTACTACTAACCAGGAGATGTACTACAAACGTTCATTCGCGTCGTCCACGTGACGGTCACGTGACGCTCACGTGTCACCCACGCGGCAGATTGTCATCACCGCCGCCCGATTAGGGTCTAATCCACACGCCCCTTGGTCAACGAAAATTGCATTGCGTTTGAGAACAATCATTAATATTATCTCATGTTACCATTTTACGATAGTTTAGAATCTGACGCCGGTGTGAAAGGGCTTTAAGCTTTTATGGAGGTGTCAGACAGGAGATTTTGATCGACAGCTTTGGAAAGGGGTAATTTGGAAATTTATAATTTATAGTAAATATCGCACACGGTCTAATGGTGAACTAAGCAGAGCTCATATAGAAATCAATAAGGCCCAAGTGTAACAACGGTGTAAATATGTAAATTTGATAGATTCTCTATACAAATTCAGTCACACAGCCATATTTAACTCGTGGGTTACTGTTATAAGACATTGAGCCTAGTATCTCTAAGTATCTCCGCCTCTAAATGTTTCTGCGCTTACTTCTTCTAAACCACGCAACGGATTTTGATATGGTTTTCTTTGATAGAAATAACAATAAAAAATAATTTATTAACATTTGGTACAAAATTATTATTACTATTGCACTCGTACAAAGCTTGTTTGTTTTCAATATCACATTTTCTGCAGGGTGATTGTGTAACTGTCTCGTAATGGGATTCCGATGGCAATGTCAAATGACTAATAGCTATGAGAAGTAATTACAATGGCAGTTTCATTGTTGCTCACAAAAATATACAATACCAAAATTATAAGATGCTTACGAAAGCCATCGCTATCGGAAATTTACACAATCGCCTTGCTGGTATGAAGTATATTTTTTTGACTGAAAAATTTATAGTAAAATAAAATTCCTATGCTTATTTATATCTCATACTAAAATACTGTTCAATATTATTGCACAGAAGTTATGAACCATTTAATAGGTCAATATTGATGGGATTAAACCTCGCCATCACATATTGTAGGCCACATACAACAGTATACACGAAAACACCATGAAACATCAGAGAGCATCTCACATATATAATTTCAACACGTCCCAAGCTCTTAGTGTTGTGAAACAAGAGGCCAATTACGAAAGATTTATGCCATGAACATAATTAACTTAGGCCGAACGTTGTTAACTAAGAATTACGGAATTGTATGTGTTAGTGTGTGGGTGAGATTTTATTTGTCCTGCTGCAGCGGTGTTTGGTCGGTGAGGATTCGTGACTAGGGTCGCTTCATGTGCTGTCGATACAGACTATTTTATTAAAATATGACGTAAAGTTGTCACACTATGTACCTTATAGAATTTTTAACATGTTAAAAAAGGTAATTTTCTGATCTAGTTGAAAATAATAATTATTTGTCTACTAAAGCTAAATCTAGATAGTTTTTTTTGCTTTAGACTATTTGGTATTCAAAAATAAATAAAATCAAAAAAAATCCAATCACATATTAACAGTCAGTTGCATCAAAACAAAACATTTACCGAAATTCTATAAAATTACAGTACTCTGCAGAGCTAGATGTCAAAATTTTATTTAACTTGAAGATTTTACCTATAATTATTTTGAGTGATATAAAGTGAGTTTAATTAAATCAAAATGATAAGGTTTTTCCGCCGCGTTAGCTTGGCCACTGCCTGTAATATTATATTGCTCATAATATCAATAATACGAATTACCGTGGCTTGGCCAATCAAACAGGAAACTCTCCCAGCCTTCTGAGAACTTTGCGTTACGTAATAAATATACATAAATGTAATAGAACTGCTGTATTTTCAGTTCAAAAACTGTTAACAATTCGAAACGTCAAAATAACTAACAAAAAACTGAACACAAAACTTCCTAATTAAGTATGTTACTCAATTAATAAGAGAGAAGGGTGATCCTCAAAATGATGCCAATCATCCACTCTGCTACACAGTGACACGCAAAACAGTCGTTCACTAAAAATGGCGATGCCAAAGATGGCGCTTGGATAATAGTGAGTTGCGTTCGATTTAATTGTATTAAAACGTTAGGCTGAGCACACGAGCATCGGGCAATCAGCTAATGTTGTACTGTGCATGCAAACCCAGCACGCAACTATTGTTGGCGAGTGACAGAAAACAATTTTTATAATAATCTTTTTTTGTGACATGATTTTTTTGCTATCAGTATTTTTATAACAGCTGAAAAATATTCAGCGAACGGTTGAGTTGTTTCGTATTGTAAGTAATCAAAGATGTAAAAATGATCTAAAAAAAAACATGCAAAAAAAAAGTATTATTATTATTTTATTTTAAGTTTTTTTTTTGTATTTTTTTTCTATTTTTTTTTTTGTATTTTTATTTTTATTTTATTTGATCTAAAATATGTATAATACATATTTTTTACACGACTGTCCTAAAGAAAATATTGTGTCCCTATTTATTGTTGTTTTATGTGTCCATTTAATTATAACAAAAATTATATGTAACTTTATGAACCAATTAAGAAGTGTTTTTAGAATTTTTACGTCATTCCGGGTAAGTTCCTACGTGCCACAAAATATGATCACAGTTTTATGCTAATTTGTAATGACCCCGTTTTTTTAAATTCATAAAAATAACGGAAACGGATATATATTGCAATAAAATCAACACTTTCATTATTCAGATACTGTTAATAATTCAATCATTATTTTTAATCATAGTGCAAATCGGTTTCAAAACCTTCCACCGGATTATTTGTGTTCCCATACTAAATCACTATCATATCAATATCTAAAACATCAATCTGGCCACCCTCTGTTTGAACATAGTCTTAAGATACTGACTCATGGTCCACCGAATGAGATTCGGCCAAATCCCATAGAGTTGTATAGAATAACCCATGGGCTGAATAGAGAGGCGTGCGTAGTACACGTGTCTGTATGATTATGTTTGTTTAACAATGTTCAAACAACATATTAATTTGGTGCTTTTTGTTGGGAAAATGACTCTAGTTAGGTACTTTTGTTAATTATACTGAATTGGTAATATTATATACCTACTGATTGTTAGAAACATTTAGGTATTATTACAGTAAAAACAAATAGTTTATAATATTAATATTTTTTTAACTCTTGCGAACACAATAGGGACGATGACTAAAAAAAAAAAATTTGTCCGTCAGTTAGATTACCAAAAAATATTGGACACATGTTTTTTCTTTAGTTCTGAAAACAAAAAATAACGAAGATACAGTGCGTATAAATATCGCGTGACGTCACGTTTTAGTACACTTTTTACAGAGAAGTGACGTCACAAACCCCCACTCCTGAACTTTGATTCGACCTATCTTTGTAAGTTTTTATTGATTTGATAAAATAAAAAATACGTTTCCAATATTTTATGATAACCTTACTGACGGACTAAATAGAATTAATTATTTTTTACCCAGTCATCATCCCTATTCTTGTTTATAGTAATGTATCGGGTGTATTCGCGTATAAAATATTATCAAATTATAATTTTGACTAACCTCGACCGACGTTTCGATCAAGATACATTGATCGTGGTCAAGAGTGGCGTAATGTGCTAATTATGAAATCAAAAACAGTACTTTATTGACCTACTTTATGCACACCCGTGTATAATGATTTATTATAGTACAGTTTTGTTCCCAAGATAATGCTATAAAATAACTTTTTTTCTATTAAAGTACACTTTGGACCTATCAATAGTATAATCAATCAGTATAAATTCAATTTTAGATGCAAATTTACTTTGTCTGTGGTTACATGTGTGACGAATTTTTGACTTGAACATTAGAGGTAAGAATTTTTGGGAGTTGGCAACACAGATTTGATTAGGTATATGATTATTGTGTTTGCCTAAATGTATAATTTTGACCAACATGTCACAATTTTTTGTTTTGAAAATTGCAAAAAACTATCGATATTTTTTACCTTTAAATTACATTATTTATATGAGTTTAGATAAAGTACTGTATGATACTGCACATAATTAGGTATTAACAACTCGTGTGATACTATTAAGAACCTCGCCTACAGCTCGGTACTTAAACTCACACTCGTATTTAACCCCTTTTATGCAACAGTATCATAAACTACTATTATGCGCAAATAGATCCGATACATTACTATAAACATGAGTTTATAATATTTGCAATAAAAATAAGAATAATTTGTATTAATTTCAATTAGAATCGATACATAAAGTTATGTCAAATTTTATTGATTACTGGCTGTATTGCGCAGGTTCCTGGGATAAAAAGTATCCTATAGCACTCGGAAATACCTATACCTTCCTATTCTATTAGTGTACAGTAACTTTGCAGATTACTTCTTACATCCGAATTTACAAATTTATACAAAACTTCTCATGAATCACTCGTAATTTTTTAATTTATCGCGAACAGACAGACAGACGCGGCGGGCGACTTTGTTTTATTTAGTGATTATGCAATCGATGTTTTTAGTCAAGATTGAGATTTCTTTGATAATTGAGGGTATAATGTGTGGGCATTTTTATATCTATTCTTTTTCTTTTTATACCGAAATAAATTTATGAAAAAACAGAGAAATGTAAGTGCAATAATAATAAAAAATATCTCAGTAAATGGTGCTGGCAAACGTTGCACAGCGTCGCGTCGCTCTATAGTGAATGTAAATAAATCACACTAGTTTCTGTTATGTATTTTTATTTAGGTTATTTTATTATTTTGCATTCTCACTGAGTATTTTTCTTGGAAAATATAGAGAAAGCGTTCCCTTGATTCATTGTCAAAGTAAAAATGCATATTTTAGGTACCTAAGTACCATCTTTTCTGGCGACAATATCCTAGAAATAATGATTTTAGATTCAGGGTTTTCTTATCATTCTTTGTTGCAAGAGATTTGTAAAAAATATATGTTAAACTATAGAATATATGACGAGATTTTTTTTAAAACGAATTTGAATGTTTCATTTGTAACGTTAAACATTTTTTATTAGTTAATCGTGAATATGCCCTTTATTTGTTTAACTTGAAAACATTAACATACATTCTGAGATTCAATAAAAAAGTGGGCGTCTCCTGTCTCGCTTGTCTCCGTCAGTTAAGTAAAGGATGGAGTCATCGCGGAGAGCATCCTCATAAGGCTTCATTGGCAGTAACGTTGAATTCCGGTTATCGTAAATGGTGAGGAAACCATAGCACGATGGATATTGGACAGCTCACCTCAAGAGCCTACCAAAGTGTTCCGGCATTACACTTGAGAGCCAATTAGATACCTTGAAGGCTTTATAAAACTCAATAAAAAAGTAATTACACTGTTTTTACTAATCTTCATACACAGGCGGTGACTTACCACAAGATGAAATATCTGAATGCCTGTCAACCTTCTCTAAAAAAAAATACAGTAAAGTCACAAGAGTAAATCAACTTGCTGTATTTGTCGACCTTTTACATGTTCATAAAAAACGACTTTTTAAAGTGAGAAGACTTTGTAGCTTCACCTAGTTTTCCATAACTGTAGGAAATAAAAATGTATGTTACAAGACGTACGTACACAAATTTCATTCGGGTCGGTTTGTCTCTCAAGTAAATCACGTGGAAAAGTTTGCAACGAGCCACAACTGCATGTTCTTGGCTCGCAAGAGAACTTCTTATTTCTTGTTTGTCTATAAATTCAAACAATGGTGTTTGCGAGTCTGATAGAATAAAATTTTAAAATGCTTGCTACTTTAAAAAATTTAAATTTAAGATCTTATGTAATAAGGTTTTATTCAAAGAAACTACATACTTTATTATATTTTCACTTCATATTTTTAAAGTACTAAGGTAGTAAAAAGCGTACGCTCCGCTTGATAGCAAGCGGTTACCATAGCCTATAAACGCTTGCAACACCAGGGTTATTACTAATGCGTCACTGACTATACGAAAATCTCTTCACGGCTTTCTTGACAACCCTTAACAACCCTTATAACTTTAAAAAAAGTCGGATTAAAAACTATTTGTTGACAAGCCAGTTAGCGCAGTTGGTTAAGACACCACCTATCACGCCGCTGGTCATGGGTTCGATTCCCATCCAGGACAAACATTTGTGTGCATGATGAACATAAACATGTCTGTGTGTCCTGTGTCTGGGTGTAGTTATTTATATAAGTATGTATTTACAAATAAGAAGTATTATTATGTAGTATATCAGTTATTTGGTTTCCATAGTACAAGCTCTGCTTAGTTTGGGATCAGATAACCGTGTGTGAAGAATGTTACAGGATATTTATTATTTATTAGGTACTAACACCAGCAGCATTTTTTTTTAATCGTCCAAAAATTCCCCAGAGATTGAATCCCATGCGACGGAGAATGCCCTGGGCGGCCACTGGCTCGCCCCGTCCATCCTATGGGACTATCTTAGCTTAGGGAGTGAACTTTAAAAATATAGCTCCCACTAGCACTTAGGTTTCAATACTAGTTGCTCTTTGGTGAGAACGCTCTATTGTGAAGCAATGTTTGGTGTTTCTAGAGTATCGATTGGATATTTCACGACTGTATCAAGTTTAGGTATTTTATTTTTAAATTAAATAGTATTCGATTAGTCTATTATTTAATATACAGAAAAGGAAACTAAAATTGAAACTAATTTAAAAATAAACTTAAAAGTTAATTTTTGAGTTCGTGGAAGAATGCAAAAAAAAATACATACTAAATTTCAAGCTAGTGGAGTAAAACGCTGTAATGGTTCCGTACTTATTTAAATTTTACTTTATTATTTTTATCAAAATCAATATGCAGAGCTTCTCATAGAAGATTTACTATAATTACAATATAATATTTGTATTACAATCACACCTGATACCCTAAGACCCCAAACGCCAATTCAACCCCAAGCCATTTGCTGTGCTCAAACCAAGCTTAACCATATTCCTATCACCCTCAAATAGTTAACAAAACTCCCTTCACATGTGAAATCCTTACAAATCCTTTCGTACAAAAGACGTTAATACCGAGCTATTACGTATTCAATTAAATATTTTGTTAGCAATGAAAAAATGTATTGCGGATTTGGGGAACTTGAATCGTATAATATTGCTTGATACTTATATCAGCCATGGTGATGAAATATATTTATTTGTAGGTATATTTAGGTATTAGCTCTGCTTTATTTGGGATCAAATGACCTTGAGTTTGTGAATGAAAAAAGTTCTGGATATTTTCCTTTGATGTTATAATAGTTTTACAATGTCCAAAAAACCAGTGAACCAATGAAACTTCAAAATTATGAGATAATAGATTCCGCCCCGCGGTTTCACCCGCGTTCCCGAGGGATCTTTTGTTTTTCCGGGACAAAAAATATATGTGTGAATCTAGTTTATAAACTATCTGTGTTCCAAATTTCATCAATATCCGTTCAGTAGTTTTTGCGTGAAAGAGTAACAAACATCCATCACAATATTTATGAGATATTATTATGAATAAAAAAAAAAACAAATAAAAGGAACAAAGAATCCTTATCGTTCTTTTAATTTGGTACTAGTTTTCTCTTATAATTTATAATTAAGGCTCACACAGACGTATCCAGAGCGTATTCCACATTCCAAGTGCATCTGAATTATGTTGCCCTAAAGTACACCCCTCCCTAAAATTGAGGGCTAATAATAATTACATATTAATAGATAAACGAGTCAAGCACGTGTGTAGTGGTGTTATTTTAGCAGATTACAAAAAGGGAGAAAAAAGATTTCCTAACTCTCAAAACATGTAATTAATTTGGTTTGAAGGTTTTTATTTGCGTGATAACGAAACCCTAATTTACTGGTAAAAATTAAATATGTATTTTTTTTTAAATATATTTTGATATTTAAAAATGTACGGTCTTATTCATAAAAAAGTTACGAAACGTCATTTAGTTAAAATTCCGAAGTCTTTATCTGACATGTGACGTATGCTGATCGAAAGTGTGAGACGGAGGACACTATAACACTGATTTAGTTATATAGCGTTTATGAATAAGGGGATTAGACATTATTTCTTCATAACCCTACCTACTATGCTTCATTATACTAAATCGCAATTTACCGGTGGTATTTTATTTGTAAATATTTTAGAGACATTTTTTTAAAATAAAAATTTTATGCCAACAAAAGGTCAGCGTCAAATCTATGCAAATACATTTTTTGTATTTAAGATAATAAACTCATTTATGCAAGGGAAGGGGTGCATATTTTAGCAAAAAGTAATAACATGACGAATTTTTGGCCATCCTATCTTATCTTTTGGTCAATTTTAATTAAAAATGATAATTAATTAGACGCAATAGTTGTGTCAGTATTCGTGTTAGTCATAATATTCCACCAGTGTTAAAAAAAGGAAGGTGTGTTTTTTTCTATATTTTTAATGTAAATTTTTGTTTCAGCCTATAGTTTATGAGGGCCAAGACAAGAATCCAGAAATGTGCAGGGTCTTACTCACACACGAAGTTATGTGCAGGTAAATAATATGTAAAAAATAAATATAAACAATTAAATTTGGAGCCGGTATTTTTATATTTTTATGAATTAAAAAAAAATAAGTCGAAATTCAACGTATTTTAAATTATTTGTATCATGAAGCTATCGTTGTTTATCATCCGTTGAAGTTTTATTTGTTTGTTTTTGTGGTTTATATAATTTTAATCAACTATACATAAAATTATGTATTATACAATCAATGCGGTTGGGTTAGTTAATGATTCGCATCATCTTCACTTTGCAAGTTATCGATAGGATGGTAATAAAATCGGCGTAAGAAAAGATGCATGATTGCAAATTATTTATTTAAGTTCATTTTAGTTCGCAGGGTTTGATTGCGCCTAGATTTATATAAAGCTACATGATCGCACCACCGACCACTGTATATTTAATCTTATTTCCTTGAAAATACTATACAATTCACTAAAATGTGTTTGAAATAAACAGGCATAAAGCTACTATGCCACTGTGTGACAACTAAAGATATGTCCATTCGTAGAAATGTCACTAATATCATTTGTCATAAATATTTATGCTACCAAAATATTATTGCAAGTCATCATTCCCAAAAAGGCCACTGTGTGCGAGGCCTGCCATATTTTCAATGTCAATGAATGATTGCTTTGTCTGAAGTGTATATGTTGGATTTTGATACTATTATTCATCTATAGATATTGTTGTACATGCTACTTATGAAGAAGTACACTTAAACTTATTTATATACAAAATTGAAAAAAAATCCAAATAATCTCATAAGTGCGATGTGGACTAGACTTACTTATTTAAAACGCCATCTCTGATTTTCCCTGTGTACTAAATCGAATGACCTTTATTTCTCGATCAATTTACCTTCCCGATGAATAAAACAGACGTACAGAGTGGAATGTCCTTATTAATTTAACCATTTGTTTGGGGTGGTTTTTCCGCTCGTAAATCTACCGGAGCGTCTCGCCACTCTATCAATGTGTTCGTGTTTAACAACACTGCCGCGTCTGTGTGAGCAATTAAAATTTTATTCCACCTTAGACGCAGTAGTTTTTACTCTCTCTACGCGATATGCCTGTCCCATTCTCTCGTCTTCAGGGGAGGAGTCTCTAGGGAGTCTGTCCTTTCAATGTCTTTGCCCTTTGCGTCAAGAAGCCCCGGTAGGGCGCGTGCAACGCATTCTGTGTTTGTAATGTATGGATGCGGCTTGTAGGTATTTATTATTTATGAGAGAATTTATGGAACTGGGTAAAAGGAGATTAAAACAATTACTGAATTGTACGCACATGCAAATATATGAATGGAAAACGTGGCTGACTGATCTATCAATGCACAGCTCAAACCATTGGATGTATCGAGCCGAAAGGCAAACAATTTTGACTAAGGATAAGTAGGATTTTTGAAAATTCACCTCTAACGGAGTAAAATATATAACCTTAATGTCAAGGCGGCACTTGGCTAGTTTTTACATCTTAGGATTTGTCAGATAATCAAAATAAATACCATAATTTTATTAATATCAGTTAGTATACAGTTTTTTTTGTTACATATAGGTAAATAAGTCATAAGGCGATGATAGTTCAGTGGTAGTGACGTCGAATGCCGAGAGTAAGTTCGTGGGTTCGAATCCTACAATGAGCTTGAGCTTTCGGTGAAGGAATAGCATGGTGGTAAGGTACTTGGTAGTAGTCTAGCTGACTACCACCCTCAAGTTGAAAATCTGTCACCAAGCACTTACCGGTGTGTTCCGGCAATTGCACTTGAGAGCCAGTTGCCTTCTTGGCATTGTAACAGGTCGGCAACACATTGGCATATACCTACCTCTGGTATTGCAAATGGCGATGGTCGACGGTAACCCTTACCATAAGGTGGACCGACTGTCTTCTTGTCAACATTCTGACATTAAAAAAATAAATAAAAATATTTGCGTGAATATGGGTTACAAAAGTGTAAACTATTGTTAAATCCAGGCTTAGGTTTACCAAGCTCTATCGTGCAAATATAAAAAAATACATAACTCAATTCTCAAGCTATATATAGTTAAGGGATCTCTAGTAACAGTTCCCTATGAGTGACACGTATCTCCGGAACCCTTCGGCTTACAAGCAATATATTGATTTTTTTCCCTACGTCATATCTCTTATATAGTAGTAGTTTACTTTGCAGGTAGGGAGACTTGCGTCATAATATCGGGTTTTTTATTTTATGATGTTTTGTAAGAGAGTCTCGTCGAATATGAATTATTCGAAATACAAATTTAAAATCATAATCTTATGCCGGCCATAGAAGTTCAAGTTATTTGATCAAATAGTTCAATCAAACTGTTTGATCAAATAGTAATGCCGGCCATAGACGACTAACAGACTGGTTCAGTTGGATCAAACTGTTTGAATAAATAGAAATACGAAAATTCATGCCAGATAACTTATAAAAATTTGATAAAACCTTCCCACAGAGATTCATGCCAATTTGACAAAACTGTTTGAATTAGCCTGTTAGATGTTACTTGTACGTCTATGGCCGGCATAATACGAAAATTAGATTTTCATACCATTTAACCACAACTCATTAAATTTGATCAAATTTTTCCACAGACATTCATGACAATTTGACAAAACTGTTAACTAGCCTGTTTGATCAAATTACTTGAACGTCTATGGCTGGCATTAGATTTTTAAATTTTCACGTTATTTTCCAACTACCTCATTGTCATTTTGAAATAATGAAGGTATTTAAGTAATCAAGAAATTATGAGCGTATTTTGTATTTTAAATGCAGATCTTTTTTTCAGTCGGTGTTGTGATAAGAAAAGTTGTGGAAATAGAAACGAAACACCATCCGACCCTGTCATCATAGATCGGTAAGTCTTTCTTTTATATAAAAAAAAACTGATGATAAAATATTCCATATTTATTTTTAGCAATGATCTAGTGATATGAAGCAGTGCGGCATTTACAATTTACAATTTATGTATACATACATACCTATATTCAAACAGAATAAAAAATAAGAAAAGCCCACAGAGTAAAGAAAAAACAGAGATGACGCGTTGTTTGCTAAATTTCACATGCACGTTCCCACAGATTCATCAACCCGGCAATGACGGCAATCCAAAAACTTTGCCGAGCGAAATGCATTTTCACGATACAGATATAGAAAACTTTTAAGGGTTTCCGCGTTTTGCATTGTATATTTTTATTGTGAGCGTCTACATTCGATAGGGTTGCCACGTTTTTATGCATATTAAACAAAAAAAAAAACTGATGGAAAACTATGATTTATAAAAAAATTGGGAAATACTAAGATAATTAATTAGTGCTAAGGCATTGGGTCTTTTAGTACGTAATCTAATCTAGGACGGTTTAATTATTTCTCAAAGCTGATCAAAACAGTTGGTAATTATAATATGTGATAATTATGGTAAATAGCTCAATACAAAATCGCTATTATTTCAACCCTACAGAAAATATTGCGCACTAGCCACATGTAAAATACAAGCCAAAAAATATTTATCAAATTATTCATTTGAATTTCGAATGATAACTGGTGGTTAAGAACGCAAACAACACCTCTAAATTTAAAAACAGAAACAAAAGCCGCCAAAAATTGCTTGTATATTGGTCTCACGCAGAGTTATTCAGTTTCGAACAATTTAGACGGGAGGTTCGCTGGCTAATCAGGCTGACAAATATCGAAATTTCAATGGAGCACTATTCTGGCACCATTCATGCGAGGGTTAGGCCCGCGCTCTGATGCTTTTTATTTTTCGTCCTTTTTCGGGAATTCAATAGATAGGCGTCTCCCGTTTGGTTTGCACGTTGTTCGATATTTGAAATGTAGGGTTGACAATATTTTTTTATTGCTTCTTTTAATTATTTTTGGATCACTCCATAATAAGTGTTAATGTCAACACTTACCGTATATTAGTTTCTGCTAATAATAATCTGCTATCTTTCCATACAAAATATTAAATTCTATCAAATGTATGGTACCGCTGATTTTTTACTTAAAAAACCTAGGTACCTACATCATTATTTTATACTTTTTAGTGTTTTTGAAGTAAGTTATATTTTATTTTGTTAAAAATTAATTTATTAACATATTATATAGATGGGTAGCCTCAGATCATCTCAGATCTTTTTGAACTGAGTACATAAGAAATATACCAAATTATAGTTTTCTTGTATACATACACGTCACGTAACCTACGTAAGTAATTTTTTATAAGAATAAAAAATATCGACAAAGTATCCACAACTCCATTGACAACCCTATGAGTCTATCGTTTTGCGTTGGTTTTGTAATTCGCTCGATTCAAATTTTTTCTACCTTGGTGGAAACAAAAAAAATCACCAACGCCCTTTGTGAGAGAAGTTTCCTTTGCTTTCAGCGGGGCATGAAGTGATGCTGAAATTTTTCCAAACCACAAATAATCTTGTGTTTTTTTTCAACTTTTGATGTAAATTAAGCTCCATTCATGTGCGTTGTTCATTATTATATGATGGTAGGTAAAAGGTTATGTTTTAAATATTCATGTTTTTTCATTAGTTTTAACGGGTACATAAAATATTGTGTTTTATATTAAACTAGCTGTTTCCCGCGGATTCACTCGCGTTCCCGGGATAAAAAGTAGCCTATAACCTTTGGGGATTATGTAGCTTCTTATAAGTGAAAGATTTTTTAGAATCGGACCAATAACTCCGGAGATTAGCGCGTTCAAACAAACACACTCTTCAGCTTTATTATTAGTACTAGCTGTCCCCCGCGGTTCCACCCGCGTTTCCAAATAAAAAGTAGCCTATGCAACCTGATCTAGATAAGGCAACATAATAATTGTCCATGGGAAAAACAGTTTTCTCTTAAATATATTCCAACATGCTTAAAAGTTTGTCCATGTGCTTTATTTATATTGACTTCAGACGATAGGTAGGTAATTTCACAGGAAATTGTACCTATTCGTTTAAATCTATATGGTAAATCTGTGGGTATCATCGGAATGCGAGGTATCAGTACTGTTTGCCCAACTGCTGGCTCAGTCAAAACCAATCGCTACTATGACAGAAATCTAGAAATTTTACTTGAAGTCTGGTACCATTACATAAATTTGGTGGTCTAATATCTATTTAACATGCATTGTCCTGAATGACTGTCTGACGGATCAACGCATAGCCTAAACCGCTGATCGTAGAGACCTGAAATTTAGAGGGTGTGTTCATCGTATGAAGTAGGCATCCTATAAGAAAGGATCTTCCGAAATCCTTAGGGGTTGAAAAACTGGGACAAAGTTTGTATGGAACAACGTAATTCCTTGGTCCAATCTACTTCAAATTTTGCATAAACATTCTTTAAGATAATTGATGGAAGACGTGTTTTGTATTTTATTGAAACTCATCGCCTATCGGGGTTAAAAAAGGATAGAAAGTAATTTTGGGGGTGATTTGCATCGAAGTTGATATCAATACTGCTTTTGAACTCACATAAAAGCTTGGTGCAATGCAATGCATATGACGAACAATTGGGATGAATTTGCTGTTATGTCTCATGAGCGTCTTGGCAACAATCATGGGACAAAAGAAAAGTATAAATTAGATGTTACAACACTCTACATTTCTGCGAGTTAGTTGCAGCCGGTCAAATATACCCATTTGTATTTGAAGTATATCGAAATGGAAACCAGTATGCCAAATTTGGTACAGAAGACCAACCCATCAAAAGGTTACGTTTTTCCCAAGATCTTTCTTATGGTCACTTTGATGCCTACGCTGATGCCGATGGTGATAATAACGCTGATCAGCGTCCAATAGCTAATCTAAATATATAAAACTTTTAAGACAACATATTATAAAACTATCATATTAGAGTTCCTAAATAGTTATTTTCTGCTTTTTAGTGCCTTTGAAGGCGGTTCTATTTTTTGTTAAAAGTTTTTTATTTTTCAATTTTGAATTTATTATGTGTAATCAATGACTCTCAAGGTCACTGACCTAGGATAAGCATATTAGCGTTGTAGTTTCCATCATCGTTCCTATAGCATTTAAAGAACTATCCCCTAACTCCTAACCATTAAGGAGTTGTACCTTCCATCATCAGCTCAGCAACATAAGATGATGACTACCAGACGCAAATATCTGAATAGCTTTAGAAAGCATGATGAAAAACATTGTAAGTGCCTATAAAATTTAAAAAGTTCCCTCGATTTGTCCAGGATCCTATCATCAGATCCTGACTTGGTGACCATGGGACTACTTGTGAAGTATACCCTTTCAAACAAAAAATATTTTTCCAATTCGGTACAGGCGTTCGAGTATTCGGGGAACATACAAAAAAAATGATTCCGACGAATTGATAACCTCCGCTTGAAGTTGGTTAATTGACTGACTGACTGATCGCGGGTGATATCGCGTGTGATATCGCGGGTGGAAAGCTATTTAGCATTCTATATTAAAGCTGAAAAGTTTATGAAAAACATTGTAAGTGCCTATAAAATTTGAAGAGTTCCCTCGATTTGTCTAGGATCCTATCATCAGATCCTGACTTGGTGATCATGGGACCACTTATGAAATATATCCTGTCAAACAAAAAATATTTTTTTTAATCGGTCCAGGCGTTCGAGTATTCGGGGAACATACAAAAAAAGATTTCAACGAATTGATAACCTCCGCTTGAAGTTGGTTAATTGACTGACTGATCGCGGGTGGAAAGCTATTTAGCATTAAATAATAAAGCTGAAAAGTTTGTTTGTTTGTTTGAACGCGCGAATCTCCGGAGTTACTGGTCCGATTCGAAAACTACGCTGTCGGCTGGTAGTTTAACCATTATTTTGTCGTTGATGGCGTCAACGCTTATATTTCTGGCAGCTAATTAAATTAAATTGCCCTCTCACACATCCATTAATGTTTTTTTTGGTCGATATTGGCTATATCCGGATATACTCTACAGATCAGGTCTTCAATGTTGGTCACGATTTTACCAAGGTCTTTGTCAATAGCTATTTTTTTACCTGATTCAGGTACTTTCCCATCCCCGATTAAATGGAGCTTTAGTGGGAAATCTGTGCTTCCTCTACCCAAGTGACTCCTCATTTTGGTATACAGTTTCAATAATTCAACAGACTTTCATAATGAGGAAGATTTTAAGCATGATTTAATAATATCTGCTCTAGTTTCCCTAACAGGCAACGTTTATCTGAAATCACCAGAAAACATCAAAGTTATTCCACCCATGGCTATTTGTGCATTTTATAATTCTGAGAGTTCTATCTAAAGCCTCTAGATGAGCTCTATGAGTCATGTGCACTCATCCCATCTTATTAGGTTTACATCTTGTAAAACCTTGCCCAATGGTCCATTTTTACGTATAGAGCGTACGCTGTCTTTTTCAAGAAATACCGTAAGGGTCTATTTAGAAGTGAAATGAGCCGTCCTTCTACCTGTCAATAGTGTAGCAGCAATAAATATCTGATGATGCAACAGCAATGGCTAATTTTGTTGACTTCAAAACTATCAGATTCTTCTTACATAGTTCTTACATAGTTATTTTATACTTATTAGTGCCTTTGTGGTTTTTTTTTTGTTAAATTTTTCATTTTTTAGTTTCTTATGTGTAATCAATGACTCTCAAGGTCACTGACCTAGGATAAGCATATTAGCGTTGTACTTTCCATCATCGTTCCTATAATATTTAAAGATTTATCCCCTAACTCCTACCCGTTAAGGAGTTGTACCTTCCATCATCAGCTCAGCAACATGTGACGACTACCAGACGCAAATATCTGAATAGTTTTAGAAAATATATGAAAAACATTGTTAGTGCCTATAAAATTTGAAGAGTTCCCTCGATTTCTTCAAGATCCCATCATCAGACCCTGACTTGGTGACCATGTGACCACCTGTATGTATAGTTTCCAAATCGGGTCAGGCATCTTCGAGTAATCGAGGAACATACATAAAAAAAGATTCCGACGAATTGATAACCTCGTCTTGATGACAGTTAAAAATAACAAAAAACTGTTACCTAGGCGACCGCTGTCATCCATTGACAACCGCGTCGCATCGCTCACCCATGCTATACATGCTCCCGCTTAACGTTCTTTTTATCATTGCTCAGCTCCTGAGGGTCGTAGCGTGATGTTCTATAGCCTATAACCTTCCTTAATAAATGGGCTTTCAATTGCAAAAAGGTTTTTCCATATCCCACTGGCAGATCCAGAGATTAGCGCGTTCAAACAAACAAACAAACAAACAAACAAACAAACAAACTCTTCAGCTTTATTATTAGTATAGATAGATGTTAATAATAACTTTAGCCGGTACTCTACTCTCTCAACAACATTGTTGTAGCTGATCTATCATTTCGTTTTTTAAAACCAAATAATTCCTAATTAAATTCGCTTTGTTTCTAAAAAAAGCATTCTAGTAAACAATTAGTAAACTAAATTCCAAGTAAAGTTGATTGCATCAAGTACTATCAATGTCACAAGTTAATAATACAGGTTGCAATCCATCAGGCAATGCGGGCCTCGCCCTGCCGGGTACACTCGCGAACTAATGCGATAATTGAAATTGTGCAATTGCGTGCGAAACGCCCAACACTGAATTCATTACCATCGTGTTTTTCGCAAATTGTTTTTTTTTTCGCTTTTTGTGCACTGTCACTCGTGGAATGATAACGATTCCATTTTCGATTGTTTAATCATATTATATTTTTGTTAGCTAATGAAGAATTGCATTTATATGTATGTAGCTTTATAAATAAATGTATACATAATTTATTATTTCATATAAATATGAAGGGTAAGGCAATAATTATTATTCACAAGTAACTGGTAAGTTCGTGATAGTTTATCTGATAGATATTATCAGAGACCATTTGATTCTATTCATATTGAAAGAAACACACAACCTCAACTTAATAAATCTATTATTTTAGTTAATTTAGTTCTGCTACCCTACTCATATTACACATACGAATATTATAAAATAAAATCCCTATTTATTTATAATTATTTGCAAACATACAAAATACAAACTACATAATTATAAAAATAATCCTCGAGGCATCCTCCAGGATAACTTTAGACCCCTCTGGAATGCCTAAAAAAGATTAGGTACGAGTTTATCTATAGTTTGTATACAATGGTCACAAATGTGTTATAAATTGTTTGTGAATATTTCTACTGCTACTATGTACAACAGGTTTAAAAGAACAAATCCGATTATCTCCCAGTTAATTCGTTACCCATGAGGTGTGTAATACCATTATCGAATCAACCGGTACAATCAGAGACAAAAATGGTAACAACTCGCAAAATCGTTTTGAGTATCGATAACACGACGAATAATTGACGTAACGGTAAAAGCAGGCAACAATCCAGAACCCTTCGAATCAGCAGCAATTTGTTAAGTGGATTTTTGCCCGAGACACGAACGGCTCGTTGCGCTCCTGTACACAATTTCATTATCTCTGCCCGCCTGCCCGCCTGCCCGCGGCCGACTACTATTAACTTATGCGATGCTGTATTCAGCTATGGAAATTTCACGAATTTATTTTTCACTTTTTTGCGTGCTAAAATTTTCCTAGTTATTGTTTTTATGAAAAATTATTTGTGAATTTATTGAAAGCGTTTGATTTTAGCAACATTGACTTTTTTTTATCGCTGGTCGCCACTACCAAAAGTGAATTAAATTAGACAATATGACTGCTCGAAACGCGCCCCTCTATATTGTCTCCACATAACCTTTAAAAGCATTTATAAGGCAGGTACTTTAGGAGATGGACTTTCCAAATCAATTCAAGTCCACGCAACCGTCCCCTACGCAATCACTTAAGAATTTTATGAACCGTAATAATTAAGATGTTTTGTCGTGTTCGAATTTTAAACGTCATAGAAAGGGGTCGCAGGCGCTTGCAACTAGATTGTCGTGTCAAACATATTGTGACTGGAATAACTATTAAAGGATTAAGTCGGCTTGTGAATAGCTGTTTGTTTATTTAATAGGGTATTGGAATTAATTGTCTGGGAACTTGATCATTGGAGTGGAAACACTTTTGTGAACTCAATCATGTCAGCTGAAAGACGTCCACTGCTGGACAAAAGCCTACTCTAAGGATCTCCACGATGGCCGGTCTTGCGCTACCCGCATCCAGCGGTTTCCCGCGACCCTCACAAGATCATCGGTCCACCTTGTGGGGGGCCTTCCCAAGCTGCGTCTTCCGGTTCGAGGTCGCGAACCCTTCTGACCCAGCGGGTTTGTGAACTCACCTAAAGCTAAAATAAAAAAAGTGATTACGAATGCTAAAAATAGTAGTTATGAAGGGAAAACTTCGTCCTTTTTCGACATATGGCTGACATCTATATTACAATGGGATCTTTACACCCTATTTCGGGTGCGACAAAATCGATTCCCAATTCGATATGACCCTCTTGTGCAAGCCATTTGATAACATATTTTGGCTTTGTGCTCTCAAATAGAGAGTATTTTTGAACGTATCTGAAAATTGCTCTAACCTATGTCTGAGTAAAGCTCATTTTACAAAACATTTTGTTAATAAAACGCTTGAAACTACGAGTGATTTTTAATTAATAACAAAAAAGATGATTATATTAGACAATATGACAATGGTTAAATGGTAGAAAACAAACAAATGGAAGAGGAATATACAGCGTTGAAATTCCAATTTAAAATTGAGAGCGTGTTAGATTCTACAAGCGTAGCACCATCGAATGCAGTTTTCCGGTGATTTTCGGTCCTGTGAACGGTTGTAAGCGAGAATCTCGGCTATTATATTATCTCATTAGACACGCCGCGGCGCGCGCGAGAATTTCTTTTCGCCAAATAAATTCTTTTTTACTTTCATTATTGACTGTTTAGGTAGGTATATCGAAACAATTTTTATTATCATTAAATATTTGATCTTTATATAATTTGCATTTGTAAACAAGCGTTTATTAGGTGCAGAAAGCAGGCGTTAACGGTAAACCATAAATTTATTTTACAAATAGTTTCCAACAGCGAATTTGTTGGTGCGCGACCTCGGAGCGTTTCGGTTTGCAGTTACACCGAGAAAGTTTCTATAACTTCATAAGTATCTTTATTAATAGCTTTGAGTTTACGGTACGCGAGAAAATGTGGAAATTATGATAACTAACATGATCCAACATTATTTATAAAAT
Organism: Tethea ocularis; assembly: GCA_963555595.1. NCBI lineage: Eukaryota > Metazoa > Arthropoda > Insecta > Lepidoptera > Drepanidae > Tethea > Tethea ocularis. Next base: position 2,252,653 of record OY741968.1, read on the forward strand.
AAAGTTAAGGTGATATTGTTGTAAAGCGATGCAAACATAAGTAAAATACAATACAAATCACGCAAATCTGTACAAAAAGCGAGGGCGCAACAAAAGAATTCGGCACACTTACAGGGTAATGTAAACCAAAAAAGAAAACTGGTCCCAAAAGCATACCCTGGGGAATACTCGCGCGCTTCGCCCGCCTCGATACAGACACGACGACTGGTGATTAGGCTGCTTATCCAACAGATAGCGACAGAAACTGTGCAAGACTTAACAACTAGGACCGTTTTCTTATTCCCTCCGACCACGCATTTTCTTGCCCGCCGACTTATCTAACGCCAGCTTAAAATTCCTATGTAATATTAGCGGCTAACTTTCGGAGCTTATGAATTTTATCGTACGTTTTAAATATCTGCACAATTTAAATGATAATTTTCATTCACGTATTTTCTTCTGTAAGTCGATACTCTCGGAGCCAAGTAAAAATAAATACATCAGATGTACTCGGTAATGAGACGTCTCATTTCTGATTTATATCTGCGTGCCCCCACGATTTTTCTGCTCGATAAGTCCGGGTGATGATCGTAAATTGAAATATGATAAAGTCGCAGTAATAAGCTTCGGTAATAGTATCGACCCTTCGCTTGCATTCTCGAGTGACGAAGCATAAGACCATGTGAATTTAATGATACTTTCATTACCAGTGTTAGCTTTGACGCTATCGTTAATCGTAAATCTCATTCGATTCAAAGTGTTAACTTTCTCAGTGTAGTATATATCGGGAAGCCGCTTTTATCCCACCATGTACAGGTCTTCTATCTCAATTCCAACCTCATTCCCGATTCCAATAGGTACGTGATTCGTCGGTTCGCAAATTATTCGCTGAAAATTCACCATCTCGTTAGAATGTGCGATCCGGTCGGGCGCGGCGAGCCAACCGCTTGATAAATTGTCTGGAATAATAATGATGAATTGCAACTAGTCCGATCCCAATGTTAGACCTAATCTATGGAGAGAATTTACTGTGGGTAATATTATCGCAATGTTTTATATTTTAAATTCATTTCATATACGAAAATTGTCCGTATCATACTGGTGAAATTAGATTTACCATTTTAATTCCATTCCAATGTTCAATATTACGTAGAGCTCCACAAAATTACTTCAAATTAGCGACAAATCTATTAAGAATGGGACGTCTCTGGTCCATTTAATTAGTGACGGGGTTTTATCATCCGCTCTCTTTGCTACCATTCGTTGAGAATTTCAACGGTAATACCGCCGTATTGGCGAGGCTTAAATAATATTGGGCGTACCTAATAATAGGATCTTTTCTAATTTGCTTTATTAAAAGTGTATTCTTTCGGTTTTCAATTCACGACCATGTTTTCTTAAATTTACTGCAGATGTCGTTTTTATTTGTATGCGTTCGTTAAAGCGGGTCATAAAAGTGGTAATGTAAAAGCGTCATTAAATTTGAATACGAATTCAAGCGTGACATCTCCTTTGAAGACAAACACACCCAGTACTTGGTAGTAAAACAAACTAACGTTAATTGTTGCTTTTATGATGGCATCGCGTGAGTTGGGGTCAGATAGCAAACAAATTGTTACAGTGACGCTATGCTACAGTTGATAATATGTTCGGATGTGGTATTTATTTTCTTTTATAGATAAGATTCAAATTAGAACATAAATTTTGGTAATACTGTAAAATTAAAAAATACCAATGCACCTTGTTCATCAAACATAATTATGATATAAATTCTAAAAGACAGCTAATTATTGAGTTTAGGCTCTGATAAAGTACTTACTTATAAATGTCACAAACAAATGATTTTACCATCGGCTCCGAAAACACTATGAGAAAATTCCAGTGAGAGTTGTTCAGCTTACTATTGGTCTTTTAAAAAAGAAAAAAGTTCCAATACAATATATACTTAGAAATACAGCTTGTACATATCTTATAAAATATTAATGACATATCCATCATTTAAAATAATAACCATACTCGAACGAAAAAGCAAAACATCACTTAAATTCAATTTATACGAGTGGCTCATTCATTTAGTTATCTTGATTTGAATGTAATCATTACCTTTTACTTGATGGATGGTCTCAATCTCCTTCAATTTCACGTTTAACTAATTGTGGCTTATCATTCAAATGTATTTCTACCACAATATTTATGTCCATTATTTTGATGACTACTGTCATTATGTGTTAGGATTTAGAATGCAATGATTGTAGTTTATTGAAGTCATAAGTAAAGATTTATTTAGACATAGCCCTAAGAATTGCCAAACTAAAGTGGCAGTAGGCGGGGCACATCTCTCGTAGAACCTACGGCCGCTGGGGCAGAAGGGTTCTCGAGTGGCGACCACGAGCCGGAAGTCGCAGCGTGGGCAGGCCCCCTACAAGGTGGACCGATGATCTTGTGAGGGTCGCGGGAAACCGCTGGATGCGGGTAGGGCAAGACCGGCCATCGTGGAGATCCTTGGGGGAGGTCTTTGTCCAGCAGTGGACGTTTTTTGGCTGACATTATAATGATGATGAAGTAAAGATTTATACTAAAAGCTACTGTTTGTTACTCTTCCATGCGAAAACGACTGAACGGATTTTGATGAAACTTAAACACATAGTTAGATCACACTACACACACCCTGGAATAACTTTTTATTAGGTAAGTGGACATTGATAAAATCACAATAAAAAAGAAAACCCTTAAATTTATTCGATGGATAATGGATTTCTATAATAATAAATTGAAAATGTGCAGAGTTGAAAATAAGATCTGAACTGACATTATTTCCATTATAGATTACTCCAATTTGCAAATTCAAAACAAGCATCTACATCGCTTATATGGAGCATATGCATAGGAGCTGTTAGTTCCCCCCTCTGGGGCTCAGGCAAGACGTCAGCGCGTTAAAGCGCCAATTAATTATTAAGGCACACTGAGCTCCTTCCTTTGGCTCTTTGACGGTGACTGTACAACAATGTGGCTACCTCTCATGATTGGCTGCTTTGTAAATTGCATTACGGCGGTTTGTTTGTGTGTTATCTGTCATTTATCGTATCGTAATCCGTTGGATTGTGATACGACGCTAGAAAAAATGCCAAGTGCTTTTTTATTTTTGTGGATTTTAGGTATATACCGGGTAATAAATTAAATACAAATTTTAAAAAAATATCAAGAAATTAGTTTAGCAATAAAATACGCTACAACGTAAGTCTAACTGAGTACCCATTAGATTACTAAAGTACTAAAATAAATAGCAATCTCGCTCCATCACTACGTTTCTGAGTGTGAGTAAAGGCTTTTACCAGATATTTACGCTAAACTCCAAATTGTCATAACTTTGTAATGGTAGTAGTCAGGTGCTGGAACCTGAAGTTTTGTAGGATTACCTACTTATAACGATGCACACTATCCGTAGAATTTGGGCTAACCCTCTAAAACTACCTATAGTTTTTTTTTTAATATTATACAAATAAATGTAAACCGAAGTCATCTAATAAATACCTTAGGTACCTACCTACAAAACATACAGCATAGTATTCCGATCGATTGTCATTCCACATCGAGACATCAGCAGTGACAATAGGGCTTAGTTTCACTTGTGCTAACTGATTATACTCATACGTATGACACTTTATAAGATAACTAAGTAGGTACCTACTTTACTTTCGAATAAGATTTGTTTCGTACGTCTAATTAGTTCAATAGTTTTCATACTTTGGACATGTGATGTTTTAGCTTATTTACTTCGACATAAAGATCAAAATAGCACTAACTCTTTCGATACCCGTTCACAATTGCCCACGTCTGTACAGTAAGAATAGAAAGTGCTTTTAAAGTGTATTCCGACAAACATGCCGCTAGGGTTGCCTTTGATGGAAGCGTCTTCCCCAAATTGTCAGTTGTAAATCCAATTTTCACTTTATATTGCTAGTTTCGCATGTCGTAGGGTGTACTATAAATGTACGTATTTATGGATTATTGGAACTGTCTCGTATCATTTTAGGAAAGTATACTCTTTGGTTGGAGCGCGAAATTCAAATTTTATCACGTTTTTTGCAAATTGCAGCTCAGTTATAGGTCGCAAGTTATCAACATGTTATTTGCGACAAGAATGGTAGTATATTTACTGATTAATAAGAAAATAAATCATCAACATATTCCTCCAAGGTATATTAATGACATATACGACTATTTCATGAAAATGTTACTAATATACCTTGCAGGAATATGTTGATGATTTATTTTCTTATTAATCAGTAAATATACCTACTACCATTCTTCTACCGAAGGTATCACCTTAAATAAATAGATGTTACACCAAAAATTGTTTTATGAAAATGTTTTACTTGATGGTAATAACGAGATACTTAAATAAACTTCCGTGAGTTTCCACGAGTCTATTAACTAGTAGTAGAGTCTTATTATATTACAAAGTCTTATGATATCATTACAATTCCCATCAACTAGACGCAAGAACGATGTTGGGTAGACAATGTTGGGCTTTCATGTTGATACCTTCAATATGTCAAGATTAACGTCGGACTGACAAAGAAAAAAACACATAATAAAAAAAATTAAATTCCCTACTGCGGTTTTACTTGCGTTTTACTGAAACGCAAGAAACAAGTGAATAATCTGAAACTAATCTAGACGGAGAAAACTTTGGGTAGCACTCGGGACTTATTACCAAATAAAATTGTAACTGGGTGGAAGAAGGTGACAGTGAAAGTGAAATGGGTCCCGCCTGCTAGTGAAGATTGTAATATTTTTTACTATTAATCGAACGTTTAAAAAAACTGATCCAAGTTTTACTTCTTCTTTTTTTCATAAATTGTAGATCGTAAATTTTATCAATAAATTATAAAAAATAAGTAATCAATTTCATCAATTTTCTTTTTTCAGCAATATTTTATTTCATTTCAAATTAAATAACCTTAAATCCTTATTACCTATAGACTCTTGGGCGGAAATATATTTTTTTTCTCTTTACTATAAGCGTGTCGTGTAAGAAATAAATTCGGTTATACTCCGACTAGGGTAGATAAAATTGCATTGAGCTACCCATTAACGCCTTGTCAGAGCGGATTTCGATTTATATAATTTGATAAATCGGATATATTGCACCGAAATGATGCATTGGAAAAACTTTAATATAAAAATTTGTAATTATTTCAACATTTACCCGAAATAGATGATAGAAAGTCTTTTCTATTTGAGTTAAAATATTTCAGTTCATTTCATTAATTTAATTAGTAGGTACCTATTTGGCTTAATTGAACTAGTTAATTATGTAGAAATTAAAGATAAAATATTTCATAATATAAGTAACGTTAGAGTGTGCCAATCGTGTTCTGTTATTCTTTAACATAGTAAATAAACTTATAAATTATGGATTTTTATAATTTAGAAATCGCTTCTTCGAGGCGTGAATAATTATATGTGCTTAGTAAGTATTTTTGTTGTCAATAATAGGTATTTTAGTGTAACTAGTATGCTATGACTTGTAATACCCTACGGTTTAAGCATTCCTGGGATCAAAGTAGCCTCTCCGGCCCATAATCTATTTCTATGCAAAAAACATGCCAATCCGTTATGCGAGAATGAAGGCCAATAAATAAACTTTCGAATTTGATATAAGAATTTTTTATTACGTTTAGTAAGGTTTAGCCAAAATAGCTTTATTAGGGCTTACTGAAACATAAAAAATAAAATCTTTTTTCTAACTATCGACTCTATATACTTTCTTGATCTCACATTTGTTTTCGTTTGGCTTACATTTTTTCCCGTCGTTGTCACGAGGAGTTAATGAAAGAATTAGCTTTCATTACAACTGATACGAGCCCTTAAAGGGATTCCCGAATGAAGACGAAGTGCCTTCGTAACCTTTCCGATGGCTAAAGATCAATGTGGAGGTCGGGTCGTGCTTATCTGTGATTAGTTTTTTAGGACATATAAAATGCTGTTGGAAAGGTCACTTTATTCGTTTTATGACTTTTTCGATTGATGTTTTAATGCTTGAGTAAGGTTGTTTTCTTGATTAATTGAAATGTGTTTTATTCAGAATGGTTTAAAGGTGACATTTTAAAATCTACGAAATAATACAGAATAGTTGAAAAAATGAGAGTTTCTACTGAAACGTATTAATTAAACCGCCCTCGATCCCCGAAAATCGTATAAAATCCAACTCCGTCTAAATTAGTGCAGAATTCATTTTCTTTTTAATTCGTCTTCCAAATTCCGAATAAGATTTCTTTTTTTTTATTACGCCGCGTCGCATAAAAGGGTAGACCGGCTTCGTCGCTCCACCATTCGCTTCAAAACGCTAATTCCTCGCCCGTTCCGAGATACTGATTGGACGATATATTTAACAATGCTACCGACACGCTCAGACAAAAAAATACATCTTACGTACTACCTTTTTTCTCGCTGGGATTCTTTATTTTCTGACGTCACCAAAGGTTGCAAGCCACTGCGGTGGGTACACGCGTTAATAACACTAATAGCAATTAATGGAAGGTTGCGTTTGGCTTGCACGTTTTTGGTGTTTAGTAATTCGTTCCTCTTGCTGCATAAGCATATTACGAGGCACCCGGTTCACGGAGGGTCTTAACGGGAGGTCGTTTGCTGCGATGCCAGGCTCCTAAGATTAATGACATTACGCCAAGACAGTTTGTAAGACAAACGTGACAAAAAACTTACTCGTAAGTAAGTAGATCGAATAGATTTAATGGTGGTTTTTAGTTTAATTAAACAAAAAATAAACGAAAGATGCGATTTGCATTAAAGATAGACAGGCACTAAGACAAGATAGCAATTTTAGTACTCAAATAATAAAGTACTCCGCTAGACTATTGCTAATTTTAATACTAAACTATTTTTTTCTTGCTTTTTTTTTACTTCAATGTTTTTAAAGCCTAATATAAAAAAATAAAATCTCGTAATGACTTAATCAGAGTAATGATAATTCAAGAATCTAATGATTCTTACTATCACTGAGCTATAATCGCGTTATAATCTAAACATAAAAAAAGAAAGCGTGACTGATTGGCTGCCTGACTGATCTATCAAAATACAGCTCAAACCAATGGACGGACCGAGCTGAAAGGCATACAGACAGCTCGTGCGACGTAGGCATCCGCTAAGAAACAATTGTTGAAAATTCAATCCCTAGGGAAAATAGGGGATCGCGGGTGAAACCGTGGGCCGGAAAGCTAGTAGGTACTCTTAAAATCAACTTAAAAAAAGTAAATCCTCCTTCAAAGACAATAAAATTAATATGGGACCTTGGAGCTATACAAAACCAACGCAAAAAGAATTATTAAAAAAGGTCCATAAGCAAAAAAATTAAAAATAAAACATACATATTTTTTTCTCCAACGTAAGTTATTTCACAGTATATACTCCTTATCTCTATTATCTGTAATCTCTAAGGCCCAATTGCACCAACGTCTTATAAAACTGAACTCCGGGCCATATATTATGTAAATATGACGGATTCTCTATACAAATTCTGTCACATAACCAGTGGATTAGTGCTAATAAGACGTTGGTGCAATTCTGCCTAGGTGTAATATAATTGAATTAGCGATCAAAAATGATTGAAACGTAGGGTAGTTGTAATGCTTATGTCGTATAAGAACTTGTGTAGATTGTAAACCTTACATCCGCACTGGACATCATAAAATATTTAACACTCATATCTCGCAAGCCGTCCGAATATTATCGACTCGCCTATAAAATGGAAAACTCCCGTTAGAAAGAAAAGCACATATTACGTGAGTAGGAAAAAAAGGGACGGCAATACGGTTATTGTACGATCTTTGGAAATTCGTGGGAAAACGTTTGGTTTCTTTTCCATCGGTTTTATCGCGGTCGTTATATTTTGATAGAGCAGTTTGGTTCGATCCCCGATATAACGTTTATTTTTTGGTTTCAACAGTAGCCAGTAGGTACATACCTTCCGTTCGGGGTTTTTGTTGCAGCGTTTTGTTTATTGTTCTGGGATCATGTGAATTCAATTAAAAATATACCAACAGATGAAACAGTTAACTAGCTCAGTTTTGAGCTATTATTTTAACGGCTATCAGTTTTTTCTTCAATAAATATACATGGTTAGAAATTATTTTTCTCGTAGAATGGTCGTTTGGTTTCTGCTTTGTATTAATTTTTACATTGTGTATTTATTTCTTTTCGTTATTTTTCTCTACTCTTTTCAGCATAAAACCAATTGAAAATAAATAAAATACGTATAAATATCTTGGGAAATTCTTCACACACGGTCTGACACGGTTATCTGATCCCAAACTAAGCAGAACTTGTGCTATGGAAACCAGAAAACTGATATACTACTTTTTTATGTAAATACATAGGTACATATATTGATAATTACACCCAGACTCAAACAGAGTGTTCATGCACACAAATGTTTGTCCTGGATGGGAATCGAACCCATAACAATATGTGTGTGTATGTGTCAGTGTTCCAGTGTTAACACTCTCTGGATATAATTTAAACGATCGCATTTTATCAACCAACTTGTAGAAGAACGTAAATATGCTTACCTTAAAAGTTGCCAGTGATAAATACTCTGCAGGGCTCGCGAATATAAAGCATCTGGTACAGTCACGTGCAAAAACATACGAGGTTCTGTTCTTTTAAAATTATTTTTAATACACTAAGTATTTGTTGCTTATTTTAGAACATACGTCGTTGCTATTGTTAATGGAATATGAACGAAGTAAAATAAACAATAAGCACTGAAAACTCTAAAAAAATGTTGTTTAAACTAATGGTAAAATAGTCCAATACCTAATTAAATTTTAAAATAAATTTTCTCAATGAATTTGAAAGATAGGTATTACAGATACACTAGTTAACCAAATTATATACTAGATAAGGATGCGTAATATTACGCATGTCGATGCGTAGTATCTAGATAATAAATCCAAATGACAAGTAATGACGAAGTCAAAGTATAATTATTCTTTGAATTCATCATAATTTGGAGTATAATTTTATATGGTACCAGTAATACGGTGCGGAGTGTACAAACGCTCCAATAATTCAGCGGGACCCTCCTGCGGATATGATAGACTGCGCTGCAGCCACGTAGATTCTTCATGGGCATCCCGACCTTACAGTTGCTGTCCAATCTATATCTTACACTAGTATTTATGTGACAAAATACTCTATATTTTTCCTCTATGCTCTCTATAATTTCGCAAAAAAAAAATCTCTATTGGTTTTAGTGGTTTTAGTAAGATCAAAAAATTTTAATATAATGATTGAAACATGTTTAATAAAAGTTTTTTTTTCGACGTAGAAGCGAATTATCGTGTAGAAGCACAGGTACTAAACTGTACTATAGTACTACAATGTGTAGTAAAGCTTTTTATTTATATACTTACAAAGAATATAACGAGTTTAGCACACTGGTATTCAATTTGCTATTACTTTTTAAACTACCTACGTTTTTAAAATACATTTATATTACTTACTCTATGTTTTGAGGCGATGATAGCTCAGTGGTAGTGACGTCAGATGCCGCGACGAAGGTCGTGGGTTCGAATCCTACAATGAGCTTGAGCTTTCGGTGAAGGAAAACATCGTGAGGAAACCATAGCACGGTGGTAGGGTACTTTGTACCCGTCTGGCTGGCTACCACCCTCAAGTTGAAAATCTGTCGCCAAGCTCCTACCGGTGTGTTCCGGCAATTGCACTTGAGAGCCACTAATTGCCTTCTCGGCATTGTAACAGGTCGGCAACACATTAGCAATACCTCTGGTATTGCAAATGGCGATAGGCGACGGTAACCACTTACCATCAGGTGGACCGCCTGCCTGCTTGTCAACTTTATGACATGAAAAAAAAATATGTATTCAAAAAATATTTATTTTAATATTTACTTACTAAATATAACTTTAGAAAAAACAGCACAGATATTTAGTGCTTGTTTGAAAACACAAAAACTGGTATGGTACATCCAGAATTTTGAATTCCACGTGATAATGACGATAAACCATAAATATTCATCCTATTTAAGTATGCCAATTTATCTACAACAATATATAATACATAATAAAATGATCCGCAGTGGCGCGTATGAAAGTACGCACCAGCCAAAATACCAATAATAAATTATACTTGTCCGCTTACCTCGGGTTAACCGGCTTTTATAAACTACCCGGGTAATTTATAACTATTACCCGGCGGAAAACGATCACGTGATATCACTTTATAGCGTATTCACCCGGTAAATATGAGGGAAGCATGTTATATGTTAGCTACTTGTGTAGATAAATGTAAGTGGCTATTTTGAATATTAAAAACATGATACTATTTTTTATTTGTAGAAAATTAAATTGTCATTTAATTTATTGTTCAGAAACTATTTGTTACTTAAGATATCTAAGTATGAGATTTTATATTTGACTTCGAACGAATTTCTAATTTGCCAGAATTAGATCTGACGTACAACATGTTTTAATAAATTGCAATAAGTTAAATAAAACGTTAATTGACGTTAGTAAACGCTTACTATCGTGGTTGCATTTATTACAATTTTGTATGTCATAAATTAGTTCCATAAGTATTCCGCGAGGGGCGTTGTACCAATTCATTCAGAGAAATGTGGTAAACTTATACGTGACAGTAAGCAGAACAAAATTTTGTAGTGTGCCAGCCAAATAGTTTCTAAGTTAGTTGTAAGCGACACACAGTACTTTTCCAATTTCAAACCAACAAACATAGTGAAAATAGTCCAAAACATATCTTTACCTCTAACACAACTAGACACTTAATGTAATCGCGTACAATATCCTTTGTTCACTTTCAGACTCATTAAAAAGGCGATGCAATTTAATGAGTTGATAGTGTGCGTTAACCCTCGCTACGTTTGCAAATAATGCCATTTCTCCGCAATGAAAATTCGATCTTACGTCTTGGGGGATAGATGTTAGATTACGTTGTGGTTGTTGGAGCCCTATTGGTATGTAGGGGTCGAAGATTAGTGGCACACGCCTACCCGCCGGAGCGCTGAGCGCCTGATGGTGCCCAAGAGTGTAGTTACAATTAGACCTGTGCCCACAATGAAGTGATGCCCGCGTAATGTCTTTGTATGTTGATTGTGCTCGAAAGAGGTCCGTTTTCTACGTAGTGTGCGCATACCTTAAGTTTGTAGGCAATTAATATTTTAGTGATGTTAGTGGTTGGTTATGAAATGTATCGATTAGCTACTGTTGTTTATTGAAATGCAAAATTAATTAGAGTATTTTAATGGGAAGGAAATAAACAGACAGACTATTCATCCGTTCAGGAGCTATGACGTCAACAGACACAAATACGTACACCCTAAAAACTTACCTATAACAACCTTTTTCGTTAGAGATTAAAAAATATTTACAACAAATATGCAAAATACAATGAACACGGAAAATTTCCTCGAGGCGGCCGCTGAAGCAAGGATATTTTGTCTATGGCTGAAGTTAAAATTCCAATGTTTTGCTAAAGAAATGCAAAATATGTTTTCAGTGTTCATTCAAATAAAGATACCTACCACCTCGTACTTTAAATTATACTATACTAGAAATAATTACTTCTCAAGATAAGATAAAACTTGAACTAATTACTACAATTAGTAGAGATTAGAGGAAACCACATCGCTAAATAAATTTAGTTATTTTTAACTAAATTCTGTTAGGCACGGCTGAAGAGTGGGTGAGGGGGGGGGGGGGGTAAAGGCGCTTACAAGCCGCGAGCGATTGCCCCGCCGTCTCAACCAGTAGGTATATTGTCAATTGGAAACTAGTCGGGTACGAGAGCACAGGCGCTTTTAGATTTGAAAGAGTACCTATTGTAGTATATGATACATTTTAAGATAAAGTTTTATTGTTTTAAGCAGTGAAGTTGAGTTACAATACAATGCGTGGCTTCAAACTTTCTCTTCTCTCGCATTCAAATATAATACTTGCATAAAAGAAACAAATAAAAATAGTAAAATTATATTAAGAAACTCACATCAGACCTCGGTGAAATTGTAGTAAATCATAGGCTAATACATAGTAAAATAAAAAAAAACTTTACTACAGATTTCTCGTTAATCTACCTACTTTCATTACTGCAAAAAGTTGTTATTATAGGCTATATGCTTGGAACATCAGGAGCATAATTCGCGCGCTGCATAAATCTCTTCACACCATTCTTAAAGAACCCCATCCTTTACTTACTCTCTTTGGAGAACCACGGCGTGGAGCTCAATCCACAGCCTGAGTTAACGTCGTAGGAAACTCCGTCCTGAAACCACCGCACAGTGTAAGAAAATAAGAACATTTAGTTCCATACCAATGTGTGAGGATGGACTCCCCGTCGAAAAGAATAGCCGTGGGCTTCAAAGTCAATAATTCGTCAGAAATATGAAGTTCAGTAACAAATAGCGATGCCTCAGGTACCTATTGCAAGAAACCGCTTACCATCTGACAGGTCGTACGCTTGCATGTTTGCTTTCGTTATCTCCAAGTAATCCATTGAATGAATACTCTGAAACCTCAACGTTTACAATGCGGAGGGCTATGAAAAGGCGAGGTTTTATCGCGTTGCCATGACGACGGCGGGATGCTGCGTCGCCCGCGATACCCTCCTCTCGACACATTGGAAAAACTACTACAGTGCTTTATATTTACTGCCACTCGATATGTATACTTGTGTTCTGACCTGCCAACGTTATAGGCACTGGCCTGCGGTATTACTCGTAGATTGTACTGTAATAAGTACAGTGTGGATTTTGTTTGTCTATTTTTTTATAACTTATGCATTTGAATTTGGAATGTTTTATTTTTCATGGACAATAATGAGCAGTGTTTCCTTTTTTATTGCGTTCTATTTTAGAATATTTTTATTTTTCATGCCTGATTATAAGTAGCTATGTAATTTGACGTTCTAAAGTGCAGCGTAGATTCGTTTTTTTTTGCGATTACTACATAATCTTAAGGCTCAACGGTATTTGACTATTTGAATTTGAAATAAAAAAACTCGAATCAGATGAATAACTTATCCGAGGCTTATCTTACCTGGTGTTTAAAAATCACTTAACATGACTAGTATTAAATACCATGAAGAATACATTGCTCAACTTGATACTGGCACAAAGTGTGATACCAAAAAGAAACAAAAAAAATGGTAGACAGATTTGGAAAGGTCCTTTGCCTTTGATGAAAATATTCTATTAAACATTTCTTCTATAATTTTTTTTTTTATATTTGATTTGATGGAGTTTATTTAGGGAGTGATGAGATCCGCAGGCGAACCAAAGTTACCGACATAGCCCAAAGAATTGCCAAACTTAAGTGGCAGTGGGCGGGGCACATCGCTCGTAGAATCAACGGCCGCTGGGGCAGAAAAGTTCTCGAGTGGCGACCACGAACCCGAAGACGCAGCGTGGGCAGGCCCCCCACAAGGTGGACCGACAATCTTGTTAGGGTCGCGGGAAACCGCTGGATGCGGGTAGCGCAAGACCGGCCACTGTGGAGATCCTTGGGGGAGACCTTTGACCAGCAGTGGACGTCTTTCGGCTGATATGATGATGATGATGATTTAGGGAGTATATCTAATTGTAAGCAGTGTAATCAATGAAAATTCATGCGTATTTAAATCACAATAGGTATCGTTCAATTGTTCTATGTATGTGGGCCTGCCGAGTACCGGGAGCAGTTAACCCTTGAATTTGCTACACACTGAAATATTAACGCCTGCTATGGAACGCGGAAAAACAAAGTCGAAAACTGGGCCCGTTATGGGCCGGTCGCATGTTGTGCAAAGATTAAGTGCTGGATGTCATGTTATGTGTAGACGTGACGATGCGATATCTGCTATGTTTATGCCTATTTTGAGATTTTTTTAATTAAAATTATGCTACTGATTATTTTATTTATTATTTTTATCAAATTTTGTAGTTTTCTTATTAGAGTAGATTAAGGGCACTAATTTCTTGACAAGTGTCAAGACCGGGAGACGTAATGTTTGTAAGTTACATTATCAAAACATTTAGTTTAGGCTGTGTAAATAAATACCTTGATAAATAAATAAATAATCCGCAACACTTATTACCTATTGGTAAAAAGTCTTGTCATACTAGCTACCGCCCCGCGGTTTCTAGTATCCTCGTTCCTGAGGGAACTTATGTTTCCCCGGGATAAATATTAGCCTATATATTTTTCCAGGGTATGATCTATCAATGTGCCAAGTTTCGTCCAAATCCGTTTATTAGATTTTACGTGAAAGATAAACAAACATCCATACACACTTTCGCATTTATAATATTAGTAGAATATTTGAAACTGTTTGAAAGCAGGACATGGAAATGATTTGGTAAAATATCACTAACTAAAACAACTTGTCCAGTCTCATCGCCTATGTAATCTATGTCGTCCGCATGGCGTGTCGGTATTGAGTGGTGGCAGGGGAGGGGCGATACGTCGGGGAGTCCTCGCCGGCCCTGGGGACCGCCTCCCGAGGGAGCTGCGACGCGCTGGGGGCGTTGGGGGCAAACAGAGGGGGGCGAACGAAAGGTTAAAAGGGAAAAGTTATAAGAGACCGCTTGTTGTCGGATCGCGTTCTTTCGTTTCGTAGTTCGATTTTCGAATGTGATATTGCAATTTTTTTGTAGAGCTGGCTGGTTTGGTCGGTTTTGTGTGTTGCTATGTAGTTTCTGTATAATTTACAAAATATATAGTTAAAATAGTAATAATAATTTCTTAAAACATCTCACAATAAATAATACATAGTCAACATTCTCGTAGAGGGCATATGAAGATATTTAAACTATATTTTATTAAGTTTATTTAAAAATAAATATAAAAATTTCGACTGTATATTAAAATGAAATTCAGTAAGTAGGTTTTTCATAAAAATATTAAACTTTTTCAATTGAATACCTACCATATTCTATTTAAAAAAAATCTTATAATCTAAATTCAAATTCGATTCTATTACTCTATATTCAAATTTTAAAACAGTGGTCGTCGTAGGCGCAAGATATTCTTCTTCAAACATTTACTTATTGAGGGAATATCCGATGCAAATAAACATAGACTATGCGGCAGTAGAGGGGGGCAGGGAGGCATTCAAGTGTTCTCTCTTGAAAGAGGGCAACCTACTCAGCCTCGTGTCTACACCGCGACTTAATGCTGTACTAGTTTTTTCTTCGAATAGTGAAATATGTACCTGGATATAGGAACTCTTTTTCTTTGTAAACCAGTGAATTTCAGGATAATCTTTACAATACTGTCACTTTTATAATTATGATTAGTTATATAGCAGGTTTTTTTAGATAAATAAATATAGATTGGCCTTTCGAAAAGTAAACATTTCCGTAGGCGCTGTCCGTAGTTTACTAAGCGAGGTTACAAACGAAAAAAAACACTTTATTCGAGCAAGGTTGAACATTAATAAGTTTGATTTTTATGTTAAAGATGCAGCATGTTTAACTAGATACAGACTATTCTCACTGACCTGGTGTAAGGTTGTAAGGTTTTAGGACCCTGATTACACGAACATGTAGTGAAAATAAAAGACTTTTGAATTTTGCTGTATAAATAGTAAAATTGAAAATAATTATTTTACTATTTTTTTGTCATATTAATTTGTCAGAATAATTCACAGTTCGGAAGGTTACTTTTGCTAAGAAGAGCCGGTAGTAAAGTCAAAAATAAACAAACTTATAATATTGTCAGGAAGAGATATTTTTACCCAGATTTATCGAGGATGTCTTGATTTGCACAGATTTTCTTGAATAGCTATATCTGTAGTAAGATCTGAGGGAAGTTTTAGCATTTACGATTTTATTATGTAAG
The DNA here is from genome assembly GCA_963555595.1 of Tethea ocularis. Taxonomy (NCBI): domain Eukaryota; kingdom Metazoa; phylum Arthropoda; class Insecta; order Lepidoptera; family Drepanidae; genus Tethea; species Tethea ocularis. The sequence goes on from OY741968.1 coordinate 2,268,507, forward strand.
TAGATATAGGGAAAGTGAAGCAAGGGTTGAAGGGTTTAAGGAGAAAACTCGACTTTCTGTTTTATTAGGTAAAAAGATAAACTATAAAAGCGCATTAAGTATTATCTGCAGCCCCCGTGGCAAGCGTAGACTAGAGAAGACTCGAGTCTTCGACCAATAATAATCGCGAATGAATCTCATTACATCATATTTTATTTATGTGATTTAATTGGTCGAAGATTCTTCTCTACGTATCTACGCTTGCTATTCTACGGGGGCTGAAGATACTCTTAGTAACTTCGTACCGAGTCACAAGACCGAGATGTCAGAGGATTAGATGCAACAAATCTTGATAATTTAAACTTTCATCGTTATGGTTACAACTCAGCAAATGTTGGGGTGCTGAGACGCTCGTAAATCGTGACGTGGCCCAGATAAATTAACGCCTGTCGACTCGCTTTGATTTTGTGCGTGTGTTTAACTACCTTTAAGAGGATGCTCTCCGCGAATAACTCCGTCCCTTACTAAACTGTCGGAGACGACTGAAAAATTCGATTTAAAAAAATACTATTCCTCGTCACCATATTCTCTAGTTCAACATATATTTTTTACAAATCTCTTGCAATTAAGCATGCTGAGAAAAACTGAATCTAAAATCATTATTTCTCGGATATCGTCGCCTTAAGGCGCTGTCATATCGTAAAATTACACAGGTCCATCCTCCATTATGTTCTGATGAATACTGGCGAATAATGTCAATCTAACGTTACTCGTAAAAAATCTCATAAAAAATTGCATTTAGAAGTTTAAATCAAACTGCTTTTAATAATGAATCAAGCGGTATGTTTAAAGGCTATTTAAAGTGACGTGGCCAGAGATAGCAAATAAACAAAGTTAAGAAATAAACTAGTACTCAAGTGCAGCTATATCATCAAAGTTTGATGACAGATATTGATATGATATAACCTTGAGGGTGGTAACTGGTATTTCAAAGTAGTACTTTGTACTGTGCTATGCCTTTCCTTCACTGAAAGCTCAAGGTCTCGTTGTAAAATTAAAAATAACGACATTGCATTGGATTCAATGAAACAAGCACATTCATTCAATCCATAAAATTCAACCCTTCCAATACCCTAATAATCATGTCCTATCCCATACATTCTATTTACGGAGTGGCCATAATTTTTGGGCTTACTGGTCACCTCCGGAGAGCGATGCTATAGGATATACCAACTGTCAGGTGCCCAAGATATTAATGGTCGGAGATTTGGTCACGGGCAAGTCTGGGGTTACTTTTACGATATCTTAGTGAAGTTTAGGAAATAAAATTAGTTTTATATGCAACTAACTTGTGCGTTTTCTTCGTGTTAATGGGATAAAAAGTACCTTTATGTCTCTCTATATAATATAAGGTTTATGCGTGCCAAATTTAATTAAGATAGATTCATCAATTTAAAAATAAAAAGGTACTGAAGAGACGGACAGTTATTTTTGCGTTTATAATAGTGATATTTTTGAAGTTTGTCTAGGATTAGGAATTTCAATTGTAAATTTTTATATAGTTCATTTTGAAACATTTAAGGATAGTTTAGGACTCTCGATTTTTACTTTTTATATGTTTTATATTGACATTATCATATTCACCAATTACAAATTACATCACACTCTTTCCTATCAAGTGTGCTACTGGTGTGTTGTAAATGAAGAATGTAAACATATTTTTTAATAACTACTACTTGTATTACGAAGCTTTGTTTGTTTATCTGTTTGTTTGGATTTTAACGATTAAAAACTTTTTATTATTGGTTAAAACACAATCCATATCAAAAATCCCTGAAAGAACTACTTTATCGCTTTTTTGGATGAAAAATTTCCTTTTGTATGTCAGTTATGATCAGGGGGGCTAAAACGGCCGCTCAAGCAATATTGCTATGCAATTCATATCTCGAATTTACAGCAGATTATGGTGTAATTTGTCTAACTTGTAAATTAATTCATTAAAATGAAATGCATTTTCACCAAAAAAAAATAAAAAAATATTTGGCTCTGCTGTAAATTCAAGATATGAATTGCATAGCAATATTGCTTGTGCTTCCTTTTTAGACGCCCTGATCTATTTTTCTCATTATCGTAGCTTCAGTCACTAACTTTCACAACTGCCTTAGATCCTTAAATAAATAAAAAATAATCTAACACATCTATTACTTCACAAGACAATGTTGTGTTACCCAACGCAGCATAAACTTACCCACCCAACTTAAAACACGATCAATCTCGGAATCTTAAAATAAAATCTCTGTTCTACGTTTGACAGCGGCGTGGCTCGACACCTCCGCGACACAACGGCGTAAGTTCCTAACTCGCAATATTGTGACATAAGGTGTTTAACATAAATAATGCGAGAACAGATGTGTTGTGCCGCGGGCTCCACAAATACGTTCGCCAACACCAACACCGTTCATATCTCGCTTTTTAGTCTTTGTATAGAGATGATATTATGTCGAAAGTGTACTGTGTGATTTATTGTATGAAAAAAGTTGGTAAACCTAGTAAATGAATAAGCTTAGCAAAGTTATATTCAAATAATATTTATTAATAGTATATTGATATTTGAATGTATTTGATGGTAATTTTTGGTCTTATGCCGGACATATACGTTCAAGTAATTTGATCAAACAGAAATACGAAAATTTGTTCTTCATACCATCTGACAACTCATTAAATTTGATCAAATTTTCCCACAGACGTTCATGCCAATTTGATAAAACTGTTTGATCAAATTACTTGAACGTATATGGCAGGCATTAGAATAGAAGTTTATTGCTCTACAATTGATCTGTTAATATCGACTATAATTTATTAAAAATGCCATTTTCTCTATCCTTATTTTTATCTGAAGCAGTTAAACTAATGTACCGAAATATTTTATATAAATAATAAAACCATTAATTGCTTATAAATCAACAAATAACGCTTATGTACTGTTTCTCTGAGGGGTATTTATCATCTCAACTAGTTCCATATCTGTTGGCACAACAATACTCGGCGTGGCGGCATCGCCGTTGCCTGAGGCTATGTAAAATATTTCTGCTAAAGCATTCATCGTGATCGCCCGACCGATCGTACGCTCAACATTACACTCTACCAAACTTACCAACACACTCCGCGTGAACTTTACCACCTTGTGATAAAGCTTAGTTTGTAAGAACAAAAACTGCAAAGTTAATGTTGTAAAGTTGAACTATTGTGTGTAATCCGATATGACGATAGTTGGTCCGATAGACTTTTTGTTGGAAATTGTTTGATTTCGTTTCGGGTTTCGTTTTGACAGGCAATAAAGATGATATTCCTTTGTTTTCTGTAATACTTAACGCTTGTTGATTTTAAAAAAAATGTAAGCTTCACACATTTACGACCAAGATCACAGCTGGATTAAAAAAAATATCGGTTTCAACCGAAGAGCGGGAAGTACAAATTTGTGAACACGGGAAACAAATTAATTTGTTGCGATGAGCTTTTACGCCCTCAAGTGGAAACATCTGGCGAAAAGTTAATGCTAAAGATTTGATGAAATAAAATTAAATATAGATTAATTCATACTTAGTCTATAACGTATACGGACGATATCTGACATGCAGAATATAATGTAGGATACCTTAAAAAAAAAAAAACCTCTCTGAAACACGGGTGAAAGCGATGCACCATAGTTAAGTCGTCATATATAATAACTGAAATGAAATATTTTTTTAAATACTGCGTCTTCTACATCATGCTGCTTACTACTCGGACATCTATGCCAATAGTTACTTTTTTATTCTTATTTCAAAGACAATGTTGACTAAAAACGCGACCTTATATAGCAAAACCTTTATCTCAGGGTTGTCAACTTTTTAAATGGTTCGTATTAAAAATAATGCTTTTTTAAAATTTTAAATATGGAACACTTCTTGTCGATAATTCGAATGGCGTAGTGATTTATGTGTCCGCATCATTTGCATCCCATTATCTGTTCACACGCCGATGTTCAATATTTTATGGCCCCACTTGATATCTGTGACAGTTTTCGATACTAAAATACTACGGTTCCGTATGTTGTAACGACTGATACTGGAAAAAATACATCCGGTGTTCTTATTTTTTTTCTTAAAATCAAAATCAAAACTCATTTATTTAGTTCAGGCCCTGATATGGCACTTATGAACGTCGACAGTTACAATCATTACAATAGACTCTACCACCGGTTCCACATACACTTGAACTGAGAAAACTCCGGCAAGAAACTCAGCTAGGCTTCATTTTTTTTGTGGTACAATCTTACCGTGGTTAGTGATGATGTGGCCAAAAGTGGTAAACACACACATAATACCTAGAAAGAGCCTGGATCTCAAGTGCTCCTGTCGGAACACCAGTACTTAATAGGATACTAAAAGATAGACATTACCTGAAATATGCCCTTTTTAATTGTTTTTATTTGTTACAGGTTTTTCCTCAAATTCTTCTTGAAATGTAATCAGAACTGCTTGAAAAACGCCGGAAATCCCCGAGACATGAGAAGATTTCAAGTAAGTATTTTTAACCACTTAACTAAATAAAAAAATAGAGCTTTTTTTAAGTTAGCACACAAAATGTTAGTTTGTTTTGTTACATGTTGAAAAATTGCCGGGTCTTTAACATGAGTTTGTCTATATTAACTTCCTGTGCTTGGTCTAAGTCAAAAACGAGAGAGTATCTTAAAAACTTTTGTTTTTTATAAGCGAATATCTCGTTATTAAATTTAATGAAAATTATCTTTTAAAAATATATAATAAATACTAGGTTTAGGTACGAATGCTAATAAAATGTAAATAAATATCCTGGGACATTCTTCACACACGGTTAAAAAGTATAAGTATGTTTTCGTTATCGTCAAATAACTATTTTCTAACACATTAAAACCTTTAAATTAAAGAATGTACTGAAGTAATATATTATAATAACAATAAAATCACTGTATTTAGATTATCTCAATATACTTACCTATTTAATTTACATTAAACTACTGAATTGTTGCTTGATTAAAAAAAATAAAAATATTCTATACTTACTTGCACCATAGCGCCCGTTGTATTGCCCTTAACTGAAGGAAGGGTTGCGTTCACGACTCTTGAATATTTGAAGCGCCTCCAATTTAGGGGAGGAATGAAATTAAATTTATTTATACGACTTTATTTATTTACTTTTCAACCGATCCGTGCTTGCTCTTTACTTATTTTTTTATTGATTTTGTGTTTGTTTTATTAATTATTCAGTTAGTATGTTCAGAAAATCATTGTTTATTAATAATAGTAATATAGAAAACAATATTTTACGCTCATTTAGGTATTTACAAGAACTACGTAACTGGTAGCAGCTTCATAAATTAAAACTCATTTCACTTGTTATTAGATACAAAATAATAAATTTACATTTAAAATTTTCACACAAACATATAGTTCCTAATTTAAACTAATCACTACCAGCCCTAACACAAACTGTAAAGGTGCATTTACAGTCTACTTATAAGTACAAATTTGCTTCTACAGTTAGCCAAGACATATTTGTCTTACATGTCCTGTTACCAAGTTTAAGCAAATATAGCACGTATTACTATATATTAGCGTATAATATACTGTAGACATTCCAAGCGGTGTTTAAGGTAGTGTGCGTAGTTATGTCTATATTTGGGCTTTCTGTGTGTCATTGAATAATTCAGTGGTCGTACCCCAACGTTTCAAGGGTAAGAATATATTGGTATAATATATAGTACGTATATATTTATTGGTGGGTGTCGGAACTGAAATAATGCAGTCGCTTTATCGACATGAATATTGTAAGTACTTCGACGATGTCAGGTTGTTAGAATACCTTAACGTGTCTGAAAATGGTGATGTAATATTATTGGATGCAATTTGATTTAAGTAAATACTTTTTAAGGTCATATTACATTCAACTATGTTTATATTCGATCACACACTTATGGCCAAATAGATTTGATTTTCTGATTTGAAAAACTTTTTTTAACATATGATTGTATAAAAAACTTACAATAAAACTTTTACTACCACCCCTGAAAGTACAGTCGCGTAAAAAACCATATCGATTGAATGCCCGTAACTCTACACACCGTCTATCAAACGACCACCCACACTACCAACCTTGCCATACAAACGTGCACAATGCACTTCCTTGCATATCTATTGGAAGAGTTTCGTCCATTTCGAGACATTGGCCCCACCTCCCAAGGGACTCTCCCTTTCGGCATCGGTACGTTTGCGTGTGCGTGTGGTGTGTTTTGTTTTGGTGTGTGAAAACCGTGAGCGTTCTATATTTAGTTGTTTGTTTTATTTTCAGTGAATACTTTGGCAGTTTTGATCTTGAACTTGTGGAAGACCAATACTTTTTGATCCTAAAAAAAAACTCTGCATAGTTATTTTTGTCACTTTCTAATAATTAAGCGCATATTATCTATAGTATTAATTCATCTTCAAGAAACCGTTTTGGTTATTGAAAACTGCATCAAAATCCGCGCAATGGAAAACCGAGAATGAAACGGCCTTAAAAATATCTATCAGATAATTTTTCAGGAATTTATTGCCAGCCTCAATAAGAAGCCTTTTAGGGAAAAAAAATAGGTACGGAAAATAGTTTCAACATCATACCCATCTAATTACCAGCAAATCATGATGTGGTGAACCTCAATTGTCTTTTGACTACGTAACAATATCATAATTCATGCTATCTATGAGGACTTATAATTTTTCTTTTTTGACAGGTGGTAATATCAACGCAAGTGATGGTAGACGGGCCTCTCCTAGCAATATCGGACAACATGTTCGTGCACAACAACAGCAAACATGGCCGTAGAGCGAAAAGGCTGGACCCAACTGAAGGTATTGACGCCGCGCCAGACACTAATAATTGTACGTTTTTGTTTTATTTTATTTTTATTTCTTTATCGTTCCATTTTCAAATCTCTGATGTGTATTTGGAGTGAAAAGTTTGTCACGGGATCAATTAAAAAAAAAAAATTTTTTTTTGTCAGTATTCAAATTCTTAACAAAATACTCAAGTTTTAAAATTTTCTGACATTAATAATTTTACTGCACATAGTTATTTGTTTTATTTATTTTTTATTTCTATGATTTACCATTTTCAAGCGCTTGTGTGTGTATTTGAAATTATAATTTTGAATCAGTTTAAAAAAAGAACCTGATTTTAGTTATTGAACAAATTAATTTATTTATTGTGACAAAATTAGGTCTACTGCACGTATTTTATTTTAATTTAATTTCTTTGATGCTCCAGTTTCAAACGCATTTAAGGTAAAACGTTCTGGAATATATAGCTATGGATTTTATAGCCAGTATTTAAATATTTATTTCAAAGAACCATTCACTTCCGTATTATTACGTTTTCCCAAAACTATGTGTATATGACAGTAAATTATTCAAAAGTCATAATACAACGTTTTAAGATGTCGTTTGTATTCAAAGAATCACTGTAGACATTTCACAGAGAACTTCTGGGGGGAAAGGAGGGGGAGGATGTTGAAGCAAGCATGAAGCGAATAGGTATAATTTACTGAGGAATTATGCTCTAAAAATGTTTGAACATACGTTTCGTGATCGTATTTTTGGACTGGCTTTTACAATTTATTAGTTTCAGATATTTTTATTAAACTGAAAAAAAAATGTTTAAATGATTTCATAGAAAAACAACTTGTGTAAGTAAGTAAGTTAAGTAGTAAAAAATTGTGATTTTGAGTAAGGAGAGTATGTAAATATGTTAGGATTTTTGTACTCAGTTTCGTAGATCAATGAAGAATACTGGGTCATTTTGTGATCTTTCCAGTGATTTATTTCACTCATCATAATGAACAACTTTTATAATGGGTCCAAACCCTGAAATCACGAAAAAATTCAAACATGAGTAATAATGATAATCAAAGTTCATAATGATGAGTACAATTATTCCTGAAAAATTGGACGGTGGTTAAAAAAATCACCCAGTATATACTAAAAAGACGAAAACAAATTACCATGACTCAAAAAAAAAGATTTTTTATATTCGACTTTAATGCAAAGTGTACACAAATGAGATAAATCTGATTCTAATAATGAACAGTTAAAATCAGCTGGATAAAGGATAATGGAAGTTAGGAAAGTTTGGCGGAGGCCAGACGGCGTGAAACCTACCCGTATAGATTCCGGTGCGAATAACAAAATGTCAGTAGGTAATAGTACTTTTGTTGTATATATTGGAACATCGGAATTTTCGTAAAGGTTTCATATTATACATACGTATATTTAGAGTTATTAAATAGGATACACTTATATTATAAAAAATATATTGAGATCCTCACAACGAGCCCTTTCATTTGATATGTCACGCAATATAGTTTGCAAAACTTTTTTTTTATCAAGATTTATGTTTTACATGATAAGGTAGATATTTTTTGAGATTTCAGGTAGGTCCTATAGTAAAAGTTGATCATAATGATAGGTACAATTTCCTCGGACATATTAACATACGATTTTCATTCTTCGATTATTCCTGAAAATTTGGCTCATTGCAAAGTAAAGTAAACTTTTTATAGAAATTTTAAAGTATTTAAAAAAAATCTCGATAGGCGAGTATGAAAAAAATTGGAAATAAGAGGGAGCGAGATTTTAATATTAGTCAAATTAAAAATAGGAACCACCGGCATAATCTCCTTTCGGCCCCTTAAATTCACTTTCTCGTCTTTATTACATCGTCGTTTGTTCGCGAGATTTCAGATTCCCCCTGTTGTCCTCCAACGCGTGTCCCCCTTGCATCACCGCCAGCAATCCGACAACGTCATAACACCCCCAAGCCATAACCAACTTTATGACCCGCACTTAAAATTCATTTTCAATTATCATAACACACCTCTGCTACTTTCAACTCGGGGTCCTACCACCGTGACTTTTACGGCGATTGTCTTTTTCTAAGACATTCAGAGATAAACGTTCAAGTGAGATGGAACGAGTTCCGAATGTTTGGCGTTTATTCAACTTTTAAGTTGTTAGTGCGATTCTACCCTTAGTTTTGCTACACTAAAGTTTTCGGGAATGGAGACTTTTATGGGTTTCGATGCTATTTATATTCACCAAACATTCTTGGGGCACTATGCTTGCATGAGTCTTTTATTAACGGTACATCTTTTCTTCACAATTTCTTTACAAAAAGCTAGAAATACTGTACATTTTAAGTAAACTAAAAAAATCAGAATAATACCAACATCCTATAGATAGTCATATAGAGAGTCATATATAGCATTATTATTATCAATATTTACGATTATTTACAACAAACTACATACTTATACAAATTTTCCTCGAGACGGCCGCTGCTGCCGACTACTAATAAAACTAATTCTAAATAATACTTTATTCAAAAATTTATTACAACAATTTTTTTACTACTTATTTACCTTTGCACATAATTTTTACTAATAACAATAATAACATCTCCCACAGCGGGCTTGTATCCGCCGTTGCCCGTAGCAACGCCGTGCATCAAGGCGATATCGCCGAGCGAAGGTTGGACTTCAGGGGGATCAACTGTGATCATAGTAGGGGACAACTTTTTCGATGGACTGCAAGTTGTTTTCGGGACTATGTTAGTTTGGAGCGAGGTATGTACTTAATATTATTTATCTACTCTCATATCGTAATGTTCTTATTATGAAATCAAAATCAGTACTTTAATGAGCCATTTTAGGCACACCCGTGTATAATGATTCATTATAGTACAGTTGTTGTTCCCAAGATAATGCTATAAAATAACTTTTTTTCTATTAAAGTACACTTTGGACCTATCAATAGTATAATGAATCAGTATCAATTCAATTTGACGATGACAATGTCACAAATTTTGTAACTTGAACTTTAGAGGTAAGAGAATTTTTGGGAGTTGGCAACACGGATTTGATTAAGTATATGATGATATTTTATTGTTTTTGCCTACACATATCATTTTGACCAAAAATGTCACAAAAATAGCATTTTTTTTTTTTTTGCAAAGTTGGTAGAAATTCAATTTTTTTAAATGACATTATTTATATGAGTTTAGATAAAGTACTGTATGATACTGCACATAATTAGGTATTAAAAACTAGTGTGATACTATTAAGAACCTCGCCTACGGCTCGGTACTTAAACTCACACTCGTAGTTAATAACCCCTATTATGCAACAGTATCATAAACTACTATTATTATATTACAGAGTTGTGTAATATAAGTTACCTATACTATATTTCAGAGAGGTTGCTCCGTATCACTAGTAAAATCATCCCCATTTACTTTGTGAAAACTTTTCGTAAAAAAAGACCATAACTTTCCACAGTGTTTGAGTACCTAGGTTTTTTGTAGAAGTCGTATGGGTAGCTACCACCCTTAACTTGAAAGTCTATCGCCAAGCACCTACCGGTGTGTTTCAGCAGTTGTACTTGAGAAGTCGTTGTAAATGTAATTTTTAAACATTCAAAACAAACCTAACTCAAAATTTGAAATAGCTTCCATAATCTTAATAATTTGTCAACAGTTAATAACGTCACACGCGATAAGAGTCCAGACACCTCCAAGACACATACCTGGCGTGGTGGAAGTAACCTTGTCATATAAAAGCAAACAGTTCTGCAAAGGTGCACCAGGAAGATTTGTTTACGTTTGTGAGTATTACATACTTATAATATGCTTTTCATTAATAATAACTTTACTTACAATTTGCACTCCAGTTCCAGTTTCCAGGTTATGACAAGAAATTTTATGATTAGACTATTGTTTCTCAATATAATAGTTAAAAAGATTGCGAAACATAAAGAAAAATTAGAAATATTAATAAAGAGAGACATAAAGTTAAATAAAACATTTATTACTTTAATTAAAGTTTATCACAATCATCTAAATTATTTTATTTGTACGTCTAAAATAATGTATGATCTCATGAACTTACTTAAGCTATGGATTCATTTGTGATTCCTATATAGGATTCGCAATATTCAGGCTGAGAAAGGATGGCTTGGAAAATAATAATTAGTATTATTCTTTTTTATTCCTAGGAGGTCTTCTATTAGAAGTGTATTTTCAGTGGTTCTTAAAATTAAGCAATGGCATTCCTATAAAAAGGTTTAAAAATAATGTCGTATTGCTGTTGTAACTTTTCACGTTAATGACATGACATTATTATTTTTTCTTGGACAACCTAAGCTGTAATTAGGGACCTCGACGCAATCTCCCTTACGATCCATCAATTAGGCTTTCATTTGTTAGTGGGGCAAACTAATGATTGATTTTGTTTTTCCTTTTGTTTCGCATAGCAGCACTCAACGAGCCCACGATAGATTACGGCTTCCAGAGACTACAGAAACTTATACCAAGACATCCCGGTGATCCCGAGAAATTGCCTAAGGTAAATAGACCTTGTTTCTTTGTTATATTCCACCTATATGTTACGCTTTTGGTTGAGATTGATGTTACATAATGTTATCGAAAAAAAAACATTATTTCTGTAAGTTTTTTTTTCTGTAACGGGACTGGAATATTTAAAAGCTTATTATTTCTGCAATATGAATCAAATATGCATTAATGTATTATTATCAATCATCATAAACTCAACTTCAGTTTCGAAAAGATATTCGGCCAATGCAGTAGTAGTAAATGTAGTAGTTGAAGTAAATGTGTTTCTATTAACCAAACCATTTCTTAACCAGGAAATAATTCTAAAACGAGCAGCAGATCTCGCAGAAGCCTTATACTCAATGCCCAGGAACAACCAGCTGGGTCTTGGTGCACCCAGGTCTCCTCCTGGAGCCAGCATGCCTTTCAACTCTTATTCTGGGCAGCTAGCTGTCAGCGTTCAGGACACCGCGGCTTCGCAGTGGACTGAAGGTGGGTACTTCTTAGTACTTATACTGTTTAATATAGTTCTGTGATATCAGAAAAGATAAAGCAGTGGGTATTTTTATTTATGCCACTAAGCTGGTATCAAGCTTAGAGCTCGCCTGTTGGTTATTGGTTACCGTAGCCTACGGATGCTTGGAAGTTGTCAGGGGTTACTTGTATGATGCTTGCAGTAATCACTTTACACACGTCTTAAAAACCCTTTAAGAATGTTTATTTTGTAGAGCATTTAATACAAAATATACCATTTTAGTTTCACTGCTTCAAATATGAACTCTTTTCCCTACTGTCGTATTTCGAAATGAGTCCTTTTTCAGACAAATTGTTCAAAAAATATATTTTTTATTTTGCAAATAATTTCAATTTTGCATTATAAATTGCAGCTGATAACAGAGGCTAACGGTAATTTGGTGTTGACCCCAGGCTTTTTCTTTTAGAGGAGTACGCGCGCAGTGGCGCGAGCGGCGGCGGCGGGTCGGTGTCACCGCGGTACTGCTCCGCCGCGTCCACGCCGCACGCCGCGCCAGCCGCCTACCCGCACCCGCAGCACTACCCCGCACCCCCCACCTCACTCTTCAACACTACCTCACGTGAGTTACATCCCGTATTTACAACCAGAAAGGTTACCACCTAACAAAATAGCAATGAGCTTCATTGAATGAGCTCCCATTATCTAAGAGATGGTATGAATATTTCCATGTGAGACTTCGAATAGGTCAATCGATGGTTTAGTTGACTGAATTGCAGGAAATGGAAGCCCAATTCAATAAAATTCATTACCATTTCGTTACGCAGTAGTTATTATAGGCCCAGTGTATTTTGTATGATCATGTTCATCATCAATAACTCAAAAAATCAAAAAACAGTCAGTTGTGTATGAAGCATTTCATTATCCCATCATAAAACTAAATTTCGCAGTTAGGAAGAAAGTGAGCAACTGGAAATGACGATTCCTGGTTCAAGCTTCGGTAGTAAAATTACTAGTAAAATTGAAATTATTAGTATTTTACAAGAGGTGCTCGGCACACAAATGTTTATACTACGGGCGGTACTGTGGCATGTCAGTCAGATATCTAGCCTCCACCACTGGCTTCTTACTTAGGTTTAATATTTAAACTAAAGTTGTTATAAAATAATAAAGTTGAATTTGTTATTGAAGTACTGACTTCAAAAGGATAATTATTCTAACCTAACGTATGTTTAAAAGGCTTAAACAGAAGACATCCGGACAAAAATGACATACAGGGCTATTTTTAGTTCACCTGTTTAAACATACATTTTGAACGTACACGGTTTTTTTTTATGAAATTGTTATTTTTTTGAAATTTCAGAAATGGTTTTACAGTAAAAGTAATTTATATTCAAAATCAAAATCCAAAACTCATTTATTCAGTTTAGGCCCTAATAAGGCACTTATGAACGTCAACAGTTACATTTTATAATAGACTCTACTACAGGTTCGGAATACACTTCTATTGATGATTACTTTCACTCCATAAAGCAATGCAAGTCACCATTATCAAGCCCTGTATCGAATCATTTAGGTTTGGTTCAATTTGTACTCCTCTTTCAATCAGCCGTAATATCAAAGCTTCATAAAGCAATGCCACCTACATTGCTTTATTACAAATATTGCTGAATACTAATTAAACTATGATTGTTTTGTCCGAATGTCTTCATTATAGACAAAAACTGTATATTATTTTGATAAAAGCCACTCAACTTGACCGCCCTATAAAATTAGGTACGTTACCCCCTCGTCTAGACTAGCCCTATCTGTCCCCATTTTTCCATATCTACACATCCTTAGACCGCTCCGTAGACATTTGGGGATATATTTTGAATATAATGTAAATTTCAAAAGACATTATAATATGGAATTCATACTCACACTAAGTATTCTTAGTTATGTCTTTTTACTTTTTTAGAACTCAACATAATTAAGTTCAATTTCTTTCCCCTTTATTTTTAAACTTGTGACTAACTTACATAAAATACATTATTAGTTATGACTCTATTAATCTATGTCAGTAACACACAAACACAATAACATCCTCAAAAACACAAACAAGTCTTATGTTCACATTTTCCTTAGCTTTCTTTGCAGTTTTTATGTCGCTTTGTGTTAACCCCTGGTTTCTCCCGTCCAGTGTCGCTAGGACCGTATCATCCTGCAAACATGAATGGACACATAACTGAACACTGTAACGCGTATAACACGAAAGATAGCGGGCATTACAGTGAAAGAAACGGGAATTCAAAAAGCGCGGGCGACTGTCCAGCAAACACTCATACAAAATGCAACTACGAAGTGAAAGAGTCGCTGAATAAAGAGACCAAGTTGAGAAGCGCTTTTGCTGTTGTAAGACACAGTCCGCCCCGCTCCCATGCTCACCATCAGAATTGGCACCATCTCGCCGTTCAATGTTAGTGGTGATTTTTTTTGTTTTACTACGCTTTTGTTTTGTTTTTCCAGTGTTTGTGGTTTCTTTTGTGCATGTCTTTTTAACACGAAAATACACAATTTGATACATTATTGAAAATGATGGATTGAAATCCTAAGAGTAGGGTTATTCTCATAAACAATAACAAAGTTTCTCGTTCGTGAAAATTCTCAAACAATACTCTTGGAAATGATCATCCTCACACAGCTTATTCTTCACTATACCTAATAATATTTATCACCACTGTAGTATTCATATAAATTATTAAAAAAAATCTGAAGTCTCAACAATCCGAAATTTCATTAGATTTTAAAACAAAAAAAAACCGTTGTAATTTTTCTTAAACCATTCTTATGTGATTTGTCTACAGGAATGGGTGGTCTAGTGTCATCACCATTCAGTGTGAATCCGTTCTCGCTGCCAACATGCAGTGCGCAACAATACGCACAGACGGCGCCACTCGCGTCCAAGTAGCATGCGTTTTATCACACGTCTTTAGCTGTCAACGGTTAATTTTAAAACTGGGTATTATTTACCCACTCCATAATAAGTACTGAGCTTAAAAATAAGATGTTAAAAAAAAGTTGTCTTGATTATTCATAAACTTGATTATCGTAAATTTTTAGTAAAAAATAATTTCTGGTATGATTTATTCGGTAAAATATTTTTTTAAGAAAAAGTTTCTTTTTTTTCAACTCACTACTAAAACATTTTTTTGTTGAGCGGGCGTGTGCTAATGTAAATAATATTGTACTTTCTGTATATAAAATAAATAATTAAAAGTATATGATAAATATTAATCATTCAATCGTACAGTTGCTAGATCGGTACTGTGTTGTAGATTTTTATAAACACTGAAGTAATAATCTGCTCAGGGCGTAATTCTAGATAATCATGTAAAAAAGTACCTAATTGGTATTTTTTATCCAGATCGTATTTGTGTCGTTTTTGTTCTTGTAAAAATCTGTGATATATTTATTGTAAGTAACGTTGTAAATTTTAATGTAATCAAATGTAAATGTACATTTTTCGAATCTTCAATTTGAATTAGGTATAAAGTTTTCTTTATTCACGCTTAGGTTATTGAACTGGACATCGAATGTATATTGAATATTGTATCATATCTCGAAACAAAACATATCTAAAGACAAAAGTTGTGTGTAAGGAAAACAACGAAGTTTATCTCACGTCGAATGTATACGAAAAAAATAATACAGAAATATATTGTCTCCGATCACTCAGCTTGGATTCCTTCACAAGCGAACTGTATTTTGTGGGATTTCACCTCTGAATATAATATGTGTAGTAACGTTTTATTGTTTAACGCAATTGTGTATCAAATAAGACATGTAAATTGTAATCGTTCATGAAACAAAATTATCAAGAAATACGAAAATAAATTACGTAAATATTTAAACTGTATTTTTTATTTCAATTAAAAAAAAAAGTTTTTTGAACAATAATTTTATTATAAGAACACAAAGATCTACACAAAGTTCTACTAACAGACTGGACGAAACCCATCGATCATTTTCGTATCACATATGACCCAAACATCACATTTAAAGCCATTGTGATTTCACACATGCTACCATTTTGCACCCCACTTGAAATATTATACTAACAATTTTTACAATACAAGGGTAATATTTTCCATTGTAAACTGCGACTAGATAATGCATGGGTTTATCGCTGCTTCTAATTGTGCCACTATAGAATTGAGATCGTGTTACTTAGGAATTAGCATTATAATGGAGAATGGCCCATCTTTCGTACGAACACTTTTTGTAAACATAAATTAATTATGGACTTGTGTAGGGGGCATTAAATAAATGGCTAGTTAATAACTTTGGAATTGTAGGTATTTCTAGTTGGACCAGTTCCTGTTAAAATCCTGCAAATATTATAAATGCGAAAGTTTGTGAGTATGGATGTTTGTTACTCTTTCACACAAAAACTACTGAAAGGATTTGGATGAAACTTAGCACATAGATAGATCATATCCTGGAATAAAATACAGGCTACTTTTTATCCCGGGAAAACATAAGATACCACGGGAACGCGGCTGAAACCGCGGGGTGGAAGCTAGTATCATATAAAATTCAAAGTTCTGACTGATTCACTGACAGACTGATATATCAACGCATAGCCTAAACCGTTGGTCCTAGAGGCATGGAATTTGGAGGGCGTGTTCTTTGTGAAGTCTAAATATGGGGTAGCGGGTGAATCTGCGGGCGGAAGGCATAGTAAAACTGGTATAATTTTCATGCTAATATTTAATTGATCGTCGATATTTAGTTAGATTTATATAAAAAATATTTCATAACCTCAAAAATAATACTTATTGAAAATTTAATCTTGCCTAAGGGCGTGAGCACACTGTACAAATTTGTCTAACTCGATTACGCTACAATAATCTAAATGAGCGTTTAGTCGACCTCGTTCGTCGTCGTGTGCGGCGCACGTGCATTGCGCGTTTCGCACGCGTCTGTCCGGATGTCACGCCGTGGCCGAAGCCAACTGGATTTATTTGGAGCAGTTTCTATAAGGTTTGTATGACTTAAAATAGCTTCAAAGATATTATGACGGTTTTATTCTACATTATGTGTGATTATTTTTATAATACTGAACATTTATCAAGAAATCATTAGAACCTTTATTTAGCCATTATCATATGCTATTAATATTAATAGAAACACAAGTTAAACTTATTTGGGATTGACAGTTATCTATCTGATGTAAAGAAAACGCAGAACTTGCAGCTTAAGTAAGTAAACATATGTTATTATTTATCATTCTCTTCAGTCATTATATTCTTCAAAGTCAATATCTTTGTCTAAATCATTTCATTTCGATAGTGGCTATCAGTTGCGTAGCGTTTATCTATAACAATTCTGTCAATATATTGTGTAGAAATATCTTTTAGTTTGGTTTGTAAACTAATTCGTTTGCTTGAGGAAAATTCTACAAAATTAACAACAACATAATTATTTTTTCTTAATGCAATTGTTTGAGGAATTTAATATGAATTAAGTATCGTATTACAAAGGGGCGGGAGTGACATATTCATTCTTCCACACGTGTATTTGTCTGTCCTTTATGATAAACAAGCTAAGTGAACAAATCGGCTCGTCCCGTCAATCCGTCGCGTGGCGGTCGCGTCACGTGACTGTCGCGTGTCAATGTCGCGCATTACCAAATTAGCCTCCGGTGTGTACCTAGCTTTAAATCATATTAAGTGCCCGGTCGTTCTACTAATTTTGAATTATTTTTGAAGGCAATATTTTATTATTTTTGTAACTTTTATTTAACTATAATGTAAGTATAAATAAAAATAATATCCTGGGACATTCTTCACACACGGTTGTCTGATCCCAAACTAAGCAAAGCTTATACTATGGAAACCAGATAGCTGATATATTATTATTTTTTTGTAAATACATACTTATATAGATGATTACATCCAGACACAGGACAAACAGACATGTTCATGCACACGAATGTTTGTCCTGTATGGGAATCGAACCCATGACCAGCGGCGTGATAGGTGGTGTCTTAACCAACTGCGCCAACTAGCTTGTCAAATATAGTATAGGTAAATTATTTGATAGAAAGTAGTAACACGCAATGCCTAGAAGGGAACTCGCTCTCAAATTCAGCTGTCAGAACTCTCGGAACACTCCAGTAGGCATATTTGTAGTATATTATAGCTTTGTACTAAAAAGAGATGGAAACGTTTTCAAGGATACACGCTATAGACACATCCAAAATTACACTATTGAACACATAAGCAACATAAGTTCAATGACGTCATATAAATTTACTTTTGCCCATTTAATGACTTCATTCGATTTAATTGAGTGTTCCGAACAAAGTCCAGTTTACAATCGGAATACCAAAGTCTACACGCAAAAATAAAACGTAAAACGCATAAGAAAACCGTTCAGGAGGGATGGAAAAAGGGATGAGGTAGGGTGGTCGACAATAGGTATACAGATAACTTTCCTTCCATAGAGTCAATAGCGACCCTAGGGAGTTTTACCCTCGAGGCTCGGTCGCTTGGGAAAACTAGACCCAACAATATAAAAAGAGATAGCAATATAGTTAAAGTGTGGGTGCGAGCGGTGCATCAGACTCTACTTATGTATTAATAATATATAGAGGAAAAATGCCGAGGACGTGTGTAGAGTGATATGTTGCGACCGTTAGAGGGGGATGGATGACATCAGTTTGTCGTGTCGTGATAGGGTTTTTATTTTGTTTTCTACCTGTTTTTTGGACTGTGTAGTTTGGAGTGTTTTAAAAATGAAAGTTTTGTTCGAAAAACTAAATTTAAACTTAATTGACTGTTATTTAATTTTAGGTATTGTATTTTTTTTGGTAAAAACTTGCGTAAATGAATATTTTGGTACTATCTCAAATTAAATATTCGCGACCAACAAATCAGTGGAAAAATTTATTATGATGAAAAAACATTTGAAAAAAAAAAAACATTAATTTAGCGCAATTACTAGGTGGATTGTAGGTACTTGAACTAACATACTGAAATTAAATCAGTTTTTTTTTTAATTTTCCGCAAATCATACTACATACCGTTACGGAGCTTAGTGGTAACAAAAATACACACACCCAAAATTTTGTAATTATAATATTAGTAATTTATTATGATGAAGAAACTTTTGATACTTATATATATGATATACACTTTTCAGCTTGGTCTAACTTAAAATCCCTATATAACGCGAGTAAAACTGAGGAGCAGAAGCTAGTTTTTTTAATGATAAAGTAGACTGTATTAAATAATGCAAAAATGATGAAATGGGTCTTATTATGACGAATGACACAACCTATTTAAAAAAAATAGTATAGCATTTTTTTTTTATTATTTTGTTAGTTCTCATTACAATATTAAACCATCCAACTTTAATAAACTCAATTAAAAACCAAACAAACTATGAAATGCAATGAATCTATAGGCGTTTTAAGTAAAAGTCGAAGTTTTCAAGTTAAACCGTAGTAAAACAGGTTGTAAAGCGATATAACCGCGGCATAGAGCCGTGTCAACGAGCACAGGCGTTAAGCGAAATTGAGTGAAAGTCGAGTTAAAGTATTAGAAGTTTTCAGCTAGCGATCTTTGTGAACATCGAGGTACGCTGCCGCAAGCGCAGTGAGGCCGATGTGTCGATGAAACTTGTGTCTTTTTTATCGATGAAAGTATTTTTTTCTTTTTGGAATATTAAATTCATGTTTTTATGATTTTTGTTAAATTGTTACATGTGAGTAAGTTAATCAAGCTAGGATGATTTAAGTTTTGTTAGTTTGTCTATCAATAAGTATTAGATAATTCCATAGTATACCAATTGTGCATTATAGTTGCTTAAAAACAAAAAATCGTAAGGACTATTAATAAAAATTTAACATACCTAACAGTAGCGAGGGGTAAAATTATGGCGAGGGTAAGCCCTTCAAAAAACACCTGTAATTGTATAATTACAGTGTATTTTAAGCATGATAAAAGTGGCTTTGAAATGATGAAAATGTGGGACTGGGATTCTTAAAGGTAAGCCGATGGGAATCGGCTTGTTGGACCCTTCGCCTCTGATACCTATCCTGATTGAGCGGAACTGTATAAACGGTCGAATGATAAAGGAAAATAATTTAAACAATCTAAAAAAAATAAGAAAAGAATATATTTTATGTACTTAGTTAGTAGACGCGAGACCAAAAGATACGAATAATTGAATTGAAACAGTTATTTTAATTACAAATGAGTTTTTTTTTCAGCCTATCATCCACTTCTATACTATATATATATATATATATATATATATACTTCATCGAGGTCTTATCGACAACCCCATCCCTACTTCCTTAACATGGTGTAAGTTAATAATGTAATAGAATTACGAGGGAAAAACTGTTGAACTCCGTCGGAGCGGGTCGCGACTTAATTGTAGCACTTTGTTTCGCCCGTCTGACTGTCAGGCAATACCCTGAAACATATATACATGTGTATAAGCAGACAATCTGTTTGTATTTACTGTGGTGGTTGAGATACTGTTTTAAACTTATACTGTGTAAAACTGCAGTGCTCTACGTCGACGAGACGATCGATTAAATGGAATTATTTCAGTACAGAAAGTGATGTAGTACAACTTATGTCATTGTTATATACCTAGTTTATTATAAGATTCTCTTCTTCTAGGGCTCCGTATTGGAACTTATTTTTAGGGTTCCGTAACCCAAAGAGTGTCAACGGAATCGCTGTCCGACCATCCGTCTGTATCTGATGAACTGTAATAGTTAGACAGTTTAATTTTTTACAAAATATGTATCTCTATTGCTGCTATAACAACAAAATTAAAAAAAAAAAAAAAAACATTAAAAAATACATTATTTTTTCGACGTATTTTTCACAATTCAAACACTGAAAAAATCTATGGTATCAGTTTTTGTTATGATGTCATGATCCTGTAAAGTTTAATTATAGAATGAAGAGTTCCAAAAAACAGTGTTATTTCGTTATATTCCAAAATAATTTTGACATATCCCTGTTTTAACTAACTCATAGCCAACGAAAAGTAACTACTTGACTATGCTTGGACATTAACTCCATTCGAAATTCGAATGTTCACTGAGCTTAGTTTACGGGAGTTTCCCAAAACGTTAACTATCACGCTAAAGTTTGTTGCAAAAATCATGCGAAATGTGGCGGTAAGTAGTTGGCGAAAAATTTTAAATTTAGACAGACATATACTGTCTAAATTTTTTGTGAAACGTTACCAGAATATAGTGATATTTTAAATAGACAATGAAACCGTCTAGTTTTAAACCTATTTTTAGTTGTGACTTTTTTTAATTTAAAAAGGTAATAATAATATCTTGGGATATTCTTCACACACGGTTATCTGATGCCAATCTAATCAGAGCTTGTACTAGGGAAACCAGATAACTGATATACTACATAATAATATATACTACGTTTTTTTGTAAATACATACATATAGATAATTACACCCAGACTCAGAACAAACAGATATATTTTCATGTATACAAATGTTTGTCTTGAATGGGAATCAAACCCACGACCTGTGGCGCGATAAGTGGTGTCTAAATCAAGCGATAATTGGCCCATCATTTATTATCGTATTCGTGATGCGAACGGTTCATTCTTTAAAAAAACACTTAATAATTAGTAGGACGTTCTTCGTAAAATAACTAGAGATTATCCAAATATGACGTCAAATTGTAACGAGAAAATTAAAATAAATGTGCACTACTCTATTTGTATACTGATCAGACTCAAAATATTCCAACATCAATAACATTATTTATAGAAACTCCACCATACTACACCATATGAGATAGGCCTGTTATCGATTTCGCGCATCCCTTATCAAGATCGCACGAGTTTTATGGGCCTAATCGCAGTGGCCACAAATAGGGCCCGCGTGGCTCATTTCCTAACCTGACCGATTATGGGATTACAGCTAATTAGCTATTACCGATACATTGTGACTTACAACGCAATTTTGCACGGTTACGTAATGTTGAAGTAGAGCCTCCAGGCTGTAACTTTATTTTATGTGATCTTATAAAGTTATTTTTAACTGAAGCTGTAAAAATATATAAAAAGAAATTAATCCAGTTACGTTAGTTAGTCAATACAAGTTAATTTATTTAGCTTTTGATCTGCTGAGGTTTTCCCACATTTAAATGGTTCAAACGCACTTTCTGTAGGTATAATTTTGATAGTTGTAAGTTTTCTACTTTTTGAAGAAATCGAATCAGAGTTGCAATGTACCCGGATTCATTGCTCTCGAGTGTAGATTCTTATTTTTTTTAACTAATAATGGATAATTAATACATATAATAATAATAGCTAAAGAGTTTGTCTGTTTGTTTGGTTGTACACGCTAATCTCCGGAGTTACCTATTGGTCCGATTCGAAAAATTATTTCACTAATAGGTACTACATTTTCCCCGAAGGTTATATGCTACTTCTTATCCCGGGAACGTGAGTGAAGCCGCGAGGAACAAATAAAAATTAAATTAAAATAATACAATTGTAATATAAATACTTAAATCTAGAGGTATCTCTTAAAGATACATACATAGCAACTATAAGCCTTAGAAATGTATAAGCTGCTTATAAGATATCGATTTGTAAGTCCTTTTATTTATTTGATGAAAATGCATCTTAGATTGGAAGAGAAAGAGATTACGGTATTAAAAAATATTACTAAAGGCTGTGCTAAAGGTAAGGTCTTTGAACTTTGCTAAATTAAAGATATACCTACTCTATTCGGTAATTATCTTTATGTTTACCGAATTAATTGAATGTATCCTACTAATGTTATAAATGCGTTTGTAAGTGAGTATGTTTGTTACTTCTTCCAGCTCTAGCGGCTGGGCGAGCTTTGATGAAATTTGGGATGGAGATAGCGATAGTTAACACACTGGATTAATACCTATGGTGAAACCGCGTGGCAGAAGCTAGTTACAAATAAAAACTTTGTTGAAATAACTAATATACAATACTTATATAGGTATATAAAGTAACTTTGTTTAATAAATAAGTTTGTTTTCTAATGTTGTTTTAATTCTACATAAATAAATAAGTACTACTTACTTATTTTTACACCTACAAATTACTACATTTTATGCATAAATATCTTTTTAAATTTATAAGTACCCAAAACCGTCTTCAATTATTTAATCTACAATACTTTCTACAAAGGAAAACTTTCCTCTAACTCGGTTAAGGCTTTCGAGGCTACTGTTGGCGCCATCTTGTTTCATCTCACGCATCGTAGTACGCACAACATACGGTAGATGTCGTTGTTAAACCTCTCGGGACTCAGATACGAACCCATTTTCAGTAAGCACCGTCCTGAAACATAAGAAAGGGAGAGAGGAATTCTCAAGGCTCTATGTTTAGGGACGCAGCTAAATAATACTGTAACGTTCCTTTTTGTAACAAGAGTGGGTGTGTTCTTATGCGACCAATGGGCGGCGTTCCAGTTTACTCGACCACTCCCACCCAGTTTTTGATGCCTACAGGGATTTGAGAGAAAAAAAAATGTTTGAAATAGGTAATTTTGTATGTCATACGCTGGTAACGTAATTGCGTATTTATGTATGTGGAGACCATTTTTTGAAAGTGAATTATGTTTTCTGAAATTTACTGAAAACTAGTCTTTCTGAGCTATAAGTTAAAGTTGCTCAGCGGGCTGTTATGCGAGCAATGCTCAGTGTTTTTCTCAAGGATTAGATACAAATTGATGCTAGGCAGAGAACTTTAGTAACGCAAATAATTTGTATTATATTTTTGACCATGAAATTTTTAGGAATTCTAAAGTGCATTGAGTAAATGGTTACTCTTTTGCGTTTAGCCGTTTCAATCAAATTAAACGCTTCTAATTACCATTGCATTGAACTAGCTTTTATCCTACTGTTTTACCTGCATTCCCAAAATAAGCCTGATACTCTCCGGACCATAAATTACTATGCCACTTCGATTCGTTGCTCTGTTACTTCGTAAAAAAAGTATTTTTTGTTAAAGTCGGTAAAAACAACTAATATTTTCGCTTCATATTGGTAGGGATTTAAAATTTAAGTACAATAATTACATTTATTCGGTATTTCGGTGAAGGAAAACATCGTGAGGAAACCATAGCACGGTGGTAGGGTACTTTGTAGTACCCGCCTGGCTGGCTACCACCCTCAAGTTGAAAATCTGTCACCAAGCACCTTTCGGTGTGTTCCGACAGCTGCACTTGAGAGCCAGTTCCTTTCTAGGCTTTGTGTGCTTACCATCATCGGCCACGTCATCACTGACCACGGTGAGATTGTGGCCAAACACAGGCCTATACATCGTAAAAAAAAGAAAATATTTATTTGAATCACACCAAATATATAGTACATACAATAACAAATACAAAGAATAACAAAAAATCATAATTTACTAGATATTAGCGAGTATATTATTATAAAGATAAGCATACTAAATTTTAAAAAAAACAACATATTAGTTTAGCGTAAGTTTAACTAAGCACTCATTACATACTAGTAGGTACTAAACTAGCTATCTCACCCCTTCACTACATTTAGGCTGAGACCTATAGAGCGTACTTAGACTCTGCTCAGGCTTTACCGTACAAAGTCGGTATTTAAAATGCAATCTTCGAATCTCTCTGAGTGTGTGCTAAGCAAAACCTAAGTGCACCTAATTGACGACTTACCAAAAACTTAGCTACAAATTAAAACACACAAATATTTACTTAATTACGTAGGTTTATACCCTAAGTAAAGTCTGAGCAAAGTCTAAGCACGCTCTATAGATCTCAGCCTTAGAGTGCGAGTAAAACGTTTTACCTATTAACGAATTAAGTATTTTAAACTTCATATTGTCATAACTTCGTAAAGCTAATGTTGAGACTCTTGACATTTTGTAGGATTATCACACGATCGAATCGGACACTCAAACATTGGGAAGCGAGTCAAAACGTACTTACAATATTCGACCTAAACATACTCTACTAACACGACAAGTTGAATAAAAGCCTGTGAAAAGGATATACTTACACTATCAAAAATGTTAGCAGATAGTAAATAAAATGTATCACGTAAACTTTACACTGAAAATGTTCGCCTAAAATTTCTAAAAGTTAAGTATAACCACTTTTCCACTTACCAATACATAAAACTATAAGTAAAGCACACACTGATGTTATGCAAAGATATATTGATGGATAAGCGTCCTGTCTCAGGGAATACGGTGGTCTCAACACGGCTTAGCACTTTTAAGGGAACGAAACATGAGTTCGGCGAGTTTAAAACCGGTGAGTGCCTTTTTAGTGGCGGTTTTGAAATAGTGCCGTATTTTAGGGTATTACGGCAAATGGTTTTGTTGTTAGTTGAAATTTAGGTTTTATGTAACTTTGGAGTTGTTGAGTGTAATGGAATTAAAAATGAGGTTAGTAAATATTGCTAACTAGCTGTTTCCCGCGGTTTCACTCAGCTTTATAACCTTTGGGCATAATGTAGCTTCATTCGGACAAACTTATTAGTGAAAGAATTTTTCGAATTACCACCCCTTTTTCGAAGACCAGTAACTCTGATATACCATGCTACATTGACTAAGGCCGATGACTGTACCGATGTCCACCAACTGGGTTGTCTCGCACCAAAAATTACCAGTCAACCCTTCTACCATTGCCTAACCTAGTTAAACCATTTCAATACGTCCGTAACGAGCAATAACCAGTTATTATATTTCTATACGTCTCTTTACCCCTTCCGATACCATTGTAACATGTGCTAGAACAATTACAAGCAATGGCCACATTGTCAACAATAATAGTGAAAATTTGACAAGCAATAAATTCAATTTGTGTTTCTACCATTGTGTTTTCATTGTTGTTCAATAAACGGTGAAATAAAGATGTTTAGCAGTAGGGTTGTTTTGTTAGTAATTATGTTTATATCTTTGGTATTTTCAATTTTTTTCATTCGTTTTTCTTTTATAACCTTATGCGTTGTTAATATTACTGAAAGTGCTATTTTGTATTGGTTTAATAGAGATTATGGTTACAAAAATCTAATTAGTCCGTCAATTACATTACCAAATAATATTGGACACATATATTTTCTTTAGTTCCGAAAATAAAAAAATTACGAAGACACAGTGCCCTAAACTATACGTTAATAAATCCCTCAGGACTAAACATAATTAATTACTTTTTACCCAGTCATCATCCCTATTGGTGCGGTATTTGGCTGCTATTTTAAAATTAGAATAGTTTGTATGTATTTGACGTCATAAGTACAAAAATAATAATAACACGCAGTGGTATCCATAGGTACTACTCGGACATGCGGTGTGGGGAAGCACGACGTAAGGTAACGGCCAATTTGGAGTAAACGGCTAGTACCTTTTTTTTTTTTTTTTTTTTTATACTACTAAGGTAGCAAGCAAACATACGGCCCACCTGATGGTAAGTGGTTACCGTCGCCTATTGCCATTTGCAATACCAGAGATATTGCCAATGTGTTGCTGACCTGTTACAATGCCGAGAAGACAAACTGGCTCTCAAGTGCAAGTTATTAGTAGTTATTAGTAGAATATCTTATCCAAGGTTGCGCCTGAACTTAGGTTAAGTAATTATTTACTTCAGTGATATGATTTTATAATTATAAAATATAAAAAGTACTAATTATTTTCTACAATCCAAAAAGTAACACATACTCGTACGTGTTTCACTTACCATGGTAATGTTAAGATAAAAAAAAAACAAAAAGAATCGGGTGCGATTTTCAGTATAATATGGATTTAAAATATTTACATACTATTTATTTGAGTTTATCACAAGGAGATTTAGGATAATCAAATCCCTACATTCTATAAGATTATTTTGCCGTGATAAAAAAAAATGAAAACAAGCTTCGCCGCCGCCTCGAGTACGTCGCAGGAAATAACGGGGATCTCGTGAAATCCCGTGAAAAAATCCCGTGAAAATCATTAATATCCCGTTGCGTGTAACGATACGTGGCAGGTAAGCGTCGAGTTCAAATTGAAATTCTCTCAGATAAACTGGTGCACTTATCAGATTTATTCTTACGCCTTGAAATTTTCATCGGTTTATGTCAAGATTTCTTTTGCTTCGGAGTAAGGTTTGAAAATGTTACACGGTACTTTACATATTTATATTTAGGTTTTATTATTTAAAAAAACATAAAACTTATTTTTTATTGTTCTTTTATTAACTTAGTTTACTTTTTAACGTCACTAGCTATTAGGAAAAGCTGCCTATAAGCGATGATTTAAATACTTAGTTATTTTGTGTATATTTTAATTAATTTATATAGTCAGTTTTTCAGATCGAATCAGAAATGCTGAGATCTGCAGGCGAACCAAAGTAATCGACATAGCCCGAAGAATTGCCAAAGTGAATTGGCAGTGAGTGGGGCACATTACTCGTATAACCAACGGCCGCTGTGGCAGAAAGATTCTCGAGTGGCGACCACGAACCGGAAGATGCAGCGTGGGCTGGCCCCCACATGGTAGACCGATAATCTTATGAGGGTTGCGGGAAACCGCTGGATTACTGGGTAGCGGAAGACCGGCCATCGTAAAGATCCTTGGGCGAGGCCTTTGTCTAGCTGTAGACGTCTTTCAGCTGATATGATGATGATGAGTTAATTGTTATTTGTTTTAGTTAGTGGCTACAGGCAATATTAATTAATTTACATCCCTGCAAAAGAGTTCAACGAACTCTAAAAATATATTTTTGGTCACTTTATTTGCTCTATATTTTTTATACACAAAAAAATGCAAAGGTAACAAAAATCTTTACAGAGACACTCGCGCACGAAATCTAGTTTACGCTTTTAAAATTTAAAAGAAAACACAGTTGATTCATTGCACACCTCGTCGTGAATTTAATTTATTACGTTTGTCAAATGAGATGCGACATCCAAGTTACGTGTGGGGAAATGTGGAAGACGGAATATTGAGTTAAATGCTATGTTAAGGATAATTTTCTTCTACGTCATTGCCTTTGTAACATCGTGGAGATTAGGGATTTGTCGTGGATTGTATTAAAAATTTCGAAGTATTTTATAGAAGCTTACGAGTATTTGTCTTTTTATGATAATGATTATTGTACTTTGAAAAGAGCTTGTTTTGATGGTTTTTTTATCACTTTACCTAGTATTTTAGGTAATCCTACATACCATAAATAGATTTATTGTAAAGATCTACGCGTTATTCATCATATCCACATAGACTGAATATAATAAAAGCTCTTATTTCAGAATATTTGGATGTTTGAGGCTTAATCACGAATCAATTACTGAGCGGTTTTTCATATAAGATACATTTTTATTGAGAAAACATAAAATGTCTCAGGAATATTATGCTACTAGTAGCTAATAAGTTATCTTTTTTTTAAATACCTATTAAATGGGCTTGCGTTTGGCCATAGAACCGCCCAATAGGGATAAGACTAAAAAAATTGAAATAGTCCGTCAGTTAGATTACCAAAAAATATTGGACACATGTTTCTCCTTTAGTTCCGAAAACAAGAAAATAACGATTTTCATGCGCTTTATCTTTGTAATTTTTTAATGATTTCATAAAAAATACGTATCCAATATTTTTTGATAATCTAACTGATGGACTAAACAGAATTAATTATTTTTTATCCAGTTATCATCCTTATTTAGTGGACGATCACGAAGCCTAAGAAGGAGCACGTTCAGAAGTCCAGAAGAAACCTATTCACTCTAGCCTTGACAGTCCCTAGGTTATACAAATCGGGAAACACAGTAGTGAACCTCTAAACTCCATCTAATCCCTTTCAACACGGTTCATTGCCTTCAAAGAGATTCAAATGGTAGTACAATAAAAATAATCTTGTACAATTATAAATTGCAACAGTATCTGTGTACCATACATCAGCATGTCAAACAGGGCGGCAGCAGATGTATTACATTACAAGTTCATTTTATACGAATCGTTATCGAATGGGGAATGTAATGGCCTTATAGTGTTAGGTTAAGGGGGATCGGACCGAGGAACGGTGATCTGTGTTTCTTTAGAATAGGTGGTGAAAACAGTAGACCTTAATTTAGGTGCTTGCCATCTACTACATATTAAGTAGGTAGGTACTATCAACAAAGTTGAAGCATGATCAGTTGTGAAACCTTTTCGCATGGACCCAGTTATCATAGTTTCCCTCTCCATGTTGAAAATAATAACCATCTTGTAAAATCATTTATTTAGACTATTTTTATGAAAAGTACTGTATGTTTTTGGTAATCTAACTGACGGACTAATTAATTTTTTTAGTATTAATCCCTATTGTGGCTATCAAAAGTTAATATTATAACTTTAATGATTTAAAGTCCAACCCATATAAAAAAAAAATATGGTAAACCTAACTTGATTTTGAAAAGAACCCATATTATAGTATCCACATCCAATTAAGAAAAAAGGAATTCATACCTATGTATATAATGTAAAAATATCAAATTTATTTAAAAAAAGACGTGTCCACACTATACCTACCGTCACCCCTCGATCCCGTAAGCGTACGCGCACCCTGCCCCAGAATTGTGTAAAGTACGAAATAATTTCACGCATCACGTGTCCCGCTCCCGGGATAATGACCCCAGAATCCCGAACGATGTCCGGGACACGACCAAAACAAATACGTTAGCTTCTAATAAGGGTATCCCGAAATTTCCCCAAAGAAACGTTTACTGGAAAAGAAATTAGGTTGATACCTTAAGAAAGATGAAGGAATTGTTAGTTATAATACTTATTCAAGTAACTAGTTTTACTTTGTGGCTTTACCCGCGTTCCAGTGATCAAATGCAGTTTATTTTTCTCTCCGTTTGATATAGGTCATGGACCGGAGCTGGTTGCTTATCTTGTATGCCAGTAACTAAAATTAAAAATTTATAGAAACCGCCGAAACTCACTAGAAAATTGGTGATAATTTTAAAACACTCTCAATTAAGTCACCTTTAAGAAAAAAAAAACTCAAAATTGGTCCACCTGTTCAGGAGCTATGAGGCTACAGACAGATACGTCAAACTTATAACACCCCTTCGTGTTGATCTGTTCCTTTTCATTGCTTTGAAAGAAGGACAAAACAACTTTCAACACATACAAAGGAAATAAAGATTTTAAGCTAGTTTTTTTTTATTTCCGACTAGCGACCCGCCCCGGCTTCGCACGGCTTTCTGTACTATAATATGCATGTCTTATATATAAACCTTCCTCTTGAATCACTCAATCTAATGCTGAAAACTGCATTAAAATCCGTTGTGTAGTTTAAAAGATCTAAGCGTACAGACAGCGGGAGCGACTTTGTTTTATACTGTGGAAAGAAGCCTAGAGGCGAGATTCTCCAAAAGGTCCATTACGTATCCGAAAAAAAAGATTATACGGCTTTAGCCAATATATATTGATTTTATTTGGCTACCAATATAAATAGAAAGTTAAAGTTTGTATGATTCGACTTCGAAAATTCTTTCACTGATAGAAAGCTCATTACAAGAACGCTGATAGAGCGAACTTCAAATAAAAGAATATTATATTTATGGTTTCATTTGAGACCCCATTTTTTATTTAAAACCCATACCTTAATTTCCGTATAGTAAACATTAATCTACGAAAAACCTATAACCCTCCAATGTACACACATTGAAAGCGATCAAACAATCGTAAACCCTTCAGAATCACACCGCGTTAGCTTCATAGATTGTGTTGACAAAACCAATGAACATTCTTAATTATTTGCCTGGTTTGGGTAAACAATGACCCGAGACCAACAACCAGTATAACCTGCTCTATAAATTCCTTTTCATCTCGCCTTTACATAACCTAAATGTACGGCTAAAGGGAAGGGAAATAGAGCAAGTTATATTGGTTCTTTGAAACTATTGTATGACAAGCGCTGGGTCCGTCTCAATTAAAAATATGGAACACGGCAAACAGTTGTCGCTTCTGGTTTTTAATTGGCTATTTGGATAGAGATATTGATCTTTGTTGATTAATTGAATGGTGACATTTGTTTGTTATCTAGTGTTTATGGTGTTAGCAGTCAAGCAATATGGCTAGCAAAAGTATTCAATTAACAGCTGTCCCTCGCGTTTTCACCTAAGTATGTTAGTACCTTAAGTTATGCCAGTATGATCAATATATTAACCAAATTTCATCAAAATTAGTTTAGTAGTTTTTTCCTCTTTAGATGGCCAAGCTAATGCGTTGGAAGAAAAAACTCTCCCTCCACAAAGGTCCTGAAGTTGGTATTTGAAATTGAACACAAGTTTTTGCTCACAAAGAATATGAATAACTTACCTAGAAATAAAATTTAAAAAAAATATAAACCTATACGTGAAGTATCAAACAATTTGGCTTGAAGCTTTGGATTCGTGGTCATATGCCACATGCTTATAAGGGCTCGAAATAGGGTTGAACGTTGTTCGTATAAAAAATATCGATATCCAAATAAAACAGTAAAATTTTCGACATTAGTTTCAATGGCTAGCTAAAAAAAATTACTCAATAAAATTGAGTCCAATTCTCGTGTTTTTTACGTCAATATTACATTAAATTTTTAATGAAAAACATGGCGGATATTTAAGATTTTCATACATTTTGATAGCAGTCAGTATTTTTTTTCGCCATTTCGTCTGATGCATTGATGTCTAAAATGAGAAAAAAAAATCGAACAGAAATCCATTCCAATGTTAAATGCTAATATAACAATATTTTGCATAACTTATATAAAAAATTTTTGTTTTCAAATATTCTTATCTTTTCAAATAATAAATTAAACAAAATTATTGTGATATATTAATTTAAAATAAATATTCGATAGACAATATCGATACGATACGTCCCACACAACTCTATTTAATCTCCCCTTTGACCAAATGTGACATTTAAATATTTGGAAAGCTCTTTTGTTATAATTAAGATGATTTATTAATCTAGTTTTTGAAGCACTGTTTACTTTGATTTTTAATTATATCAACATACTACTATATTTTAGCTTTGTCTTTTATATTTAATATATTACAATGATTAAGCCTACATAATAAGTTTTTTATCTATGGTAAATATTTAGTAGAACAAATTATTTTCAGGCCTTTAAAAATTAAATTTAAATCAAAACAATTCCAAATTCGAAATAAACAGATACCCCGAAGGGTTGTGCGCAGTAGGGACTATGCAACATTTGGCCTTTACTGCTTTATCAACACAGTTGCAGGGCATTTAAAGTGTTATCTGCGGTCACCATCATTAGGGCTGTGAATCGGTCAGTGGAAATCTTGCGGGGCAGCCCTATGTCAAGATGAAAAGCTTGTTTTATGAAAAGGGTCGCCTGTTAATGATTTTAGTGGATTTTCGTTCATGTTAATTGTGTTATAGATCAAGTCTATTTTTGTATAGTTTCGGGTGGCATTTTGGAAGTAATCAAAGATTAAAACGATATTTAAAAGTAGCTTTATGATACTGTCGCACAATAATAAAAAAATAGAAATTATAAAAATATCCATATTCTGTATCATATTGTTTTTCACCCCGCCACCCGTCAACCGTGACGTGAATGCATAATCAATCAGTAATTCAGAGCGTCGCGTTCGTTTCGACTTCACTGTGACGTGCGAATCGCTTGGGATTACAGAATACGGAATTCGAACAAAGATTTGAATCTTTATTTTTCTTTATGGCTTTCGACGAGTTGCGTGCCGACACTATCAATTCTAAAATGAATAGAGAATTTATATTTTTAGTTTTTATTGCTATATTTTTTGTAGGTATAATAATATTGACGTATTACCTACCACTATAAAATAATCTTTGTTCTTAAAAATATAATTGTTATTTGAAATAATAATATTATGATTTTATTCGTGAATCATGTTTTTTTTTTGTTATTTTTTTTTCTATTTTTAAATAAAAGTAACCACCAAGTGATCGCATCCCCAATGCAAATTTCAAACGGATTCGTCTGCGGTTACTTAAAAGGGAAATGACAAAGAAATACACAAAATGAATGGACCGTAATTTTAAAAGCTTTCACGGGTGTTTTTCGAATTTTACCTTCACTCCTTGGGGATATATTGAATGTTTTGACAACTTATGATTAATCATGATAATGGATGTTCAATATTATGATTATGAGACGACGATAAAATTGTTGAATATAGTTACTTTAAAAGTTGATTATTTTTCATAATAAAATGTTGTATTATTCAAATCGTCTAACGATTATTTTCTACTAGCTGTCCCCCGCGGTTCCACCCGCGTTTCCAAATAAAAAGTAGCCTATGCAACCTGATCTAGATAAGGCAACATAATAATTGTCCATGGGAAAAACAGTTTTCTCTTAAATATATTCCAACATGCTTAAAAGTTTGTCCATGTGCTTTATTTATATTGACTTCAGACGATAGGTAGGTAATTTCACAGGAAATTGTACCTATTCGTTTAAATCTATATGGTAAATCTGTGGGTATCATCGGAATGCGAGGTATCAGTACTGTTTGCCCAACTGCTGGCTCAGTCAAAACCAATCGCTACTATGACAGAAATCTAGAAATTTTACTTGAAGTCTGGTACCATTACATAAATTTGGTGGTCTAATATCTATTTAACATGCATTGTCCTGAATGACTGTCTGACGGATCAACGCATAGCCTAAACCGCTGATCGTAGAGACCTGAAATTTAGAGGGTGTGTTCATCGTATGAAGTAGGCATCCTATAAGAAAGGATCTTCCGAAATCCTTAGGGGTTGAAAAACTGGGACAAAGTTTGTATGGAACAACGTAATTCCTTGGTCCAATCTACTTCAAATTTTGCATAAACATTCTTTAAGATAATTGATGGAAGACGTGTTTTGTATTTTATTGAAACTCATCGCCTATCGGGGTTAAAAAAGGATAGAAAGTAATTTTGGGGGTGATTTGCATCGAAGTTGATATCAATACTGCTTTTGAACTCACATAAAAGCTTGGTGCAATGCAATGCATATGACGAACAATTGGGATGAATTTGCTGTTATGTCTCATGAGCGTCTTGGCAACAATCATGGGACAAAAGAAAAGTATAAATTAGATGTTACAACACTCTACATTTCTGCGAGTTAGTTGCAGCCGGTCAAATATACCCATTTGTATTTGAAGTATATCGAAATGGAAACCAGTATGCCAAATTTGGTACTGAAGACCAACCCATCAAAAGGTTACGTTTTTCCCAAGATCTTTCTTATGGTCACTTTGATGCCTACGCTGATGCCGATGGTGATAATAACGCTGATCAGCGTCCAATAGCTAATCTAAATATATAAAACTTTTAAGACAACATATTATAAAACTATCATATTAGAGTTCCTAAATAGTTATTTTCTGCTTTTTAGTGCCTTTGAAGGCGGTTCTATTTTTTGTTAAAAGTTTTTTATTTTTCAATTTTGAATTTATTATGTGTAATCAATGACTCTCAAGGTCACTGACCTAGGATAAGCATATTAGCGTTGTAGTTTCCATCATCGTTCCTATAACATTTAAAGAACTATCCCCTAACTCCTAACCATTAAGGAGTTGTACCTTCCATCATCAGCTCAGCAACATAAGATGATGACTACCAGACGCAAATATCTGAATAGCTTTAGAAAGCATGATGAAAAACATTGTAAGTGCCTATAAAATTTAAAAAGTTCCCTCGATTTGTCCAGGATCCTATCATCAGATCCTGACTTGGTGACCATGGGACTACTTGTGAAGTATACCCTTTCAAACAAAAAATATTTTTCCAATTCGGTACAGGCGTTCGAGTATTCGGGGAACATACAAAAAAAATGATTCCGACGAATTGATAACCTCCGCTTGAAGTTGGTTAATTGACTGACTGACTGATCGCGGGTGATATCGCGTGTGATATCGCGGGTGGAAAGCTATTTAGCATTCTATATTAAAGCTGAAAAGTTTATGAAAAACATTGTAAGTGCCTATAAAATTTGAAGAGTTCCCTCGATTTGTCTAGGATCCTATCATCAGATCCTGACTTGGTGATCATGGGACCACTTATGAAATATATCCTGTCAAACAAAAAATATTTTTTTTAATCGGTCCAGGCGTTCGAGTATTCGGGGAACATACAAAAAAAGATTTCAACGAATTGATAACCTCCGCTTGAAGTTGGTTAATTGACTGACTGATCGCGGGTGGAAAGCTATTTAGCATTAAATAATAAAGCTGAAAAGTTTGTTTGTTTGTTTGAACGCGCGAATCTCCGGAGTTACTGGTCCGATTCGAAAACTACGCTGTCGGCTGGTAGTTTAACCATTATTTTGTCGTTGATGGCGTCAACGCTTATATTTCTGGCAGCTAATTAAATTAAATTGCCCTCTCACACATCCATTAATGTTTTTTTTGGTCGATATTGGCTATATCCGGATATACTCTACAGATCAGGTCTTCAATGTTGGTCACGATTTTACCAAGGTCTTTGTCAATAGCTATTTTTTTACCTGATTCAGGTACTTTCCCATCCCCGATTAAATGGAGCTTTAGTGGGAAATCTGTGCTTCCTCTACCCAAGTGACTCCTCATTTTGGTATACAGTTTCAATAATTCAACAGACTTTCATAATGAGGAAGATTTTAAGCATGATTTAATAATATCTGCTCTAGTTTCCCTAACAGGCAACGTTTATCTGAAATCACCAGAAAACATCAAAGTTATTCCACCCATGGCTATTTGTGCATTTTATAATTCTGAGAGTTCTATCTAAAGCCTCTAGATGAGCTCTATGAGTCATGTGCACTCATCCCATCTTATTAGGTTTACATCTTGTAAAACCTTGCCCAATGGTCCATTTTTACGTATAGAGCGTACGCTGTCTTTTTCAAGAAATACCGTAAGGGTCTATTTAGAAGTGAAATGAGCCGTCCTTCTACATGTCAATAGTGTAGCAGCAATAAATATCTGATGATGCAACAGCAATGGCTAATTTTGTTGACTTCAAAACTATCAGATTAGAGTTCTTACATAGTTATTTTATACTTATTAGTGCCTTTGTGGTTTTTTTTTTGTTAAAAGTATTTTATTTTTCATTTTTTAGTTTCTTATGTGTAATCAATGACTCTCAAGGTCACTGACCTAGGATAAGCATATTAGCGTTGTACTTTCCATCATCGTTCCTATAATATTTAAAGATTTATCCCCTAACTCCTACCCGTTAAGGAGTTGTACCTTCCATCATCAGCTCAGCAACATGTGACGACTACCAGACGCAAATATCTGAATAGTTTTAGAAAATATATGAAAAACATTGTTAGTGCCTATAAAATTTGAAGAGTTCCCTCGATTTCTTCAAGATCCCATCATCAGACCCTGACTTGGTGACCATGTGACCACCTGTATGTATAGTTTCCAAATCGGGTCAGGCATCTTCGAGTAATCGAGGAACATACATAAAAAAAGATTCCGACGAATTGATAACCTCGTCTTGATGACAGTTAAAAATAACAAAAAACTGTTACCTAGGCGACCGCTGTCATCCATTGACAACCGCGTCGCATCGCTCACCCATGCTATACATGCTCCCGCTTAACGTTCTTTTTATCATTGCTCAGCTCCTGAGGGTCGTAGCGTGATGTTCTATAGCCTATAACCTTCCTTAATAAATGGGCTTTCAATTGCAAAAAGGTTTTTCCATATCCCACTGGCAGATCCAGAGATTAGCGCGTTCAAACAAACAAACAAACAAACAAACAAACAAACAAACAAACTCTTCAGCTTTATTATTAGTATAGATAGATTGTTAAATGTATTTTTACAACAAAAGCTTTCAGTTTCAGTTTTGTGTTCAAGTACAATATTCCACTCATATTATAAATACGAATGTTCGTGTATATGTTTGTTACACAAAAAAACAAAATGGGTTTGGATGAAACTTGATGGATAATACCTATAGAATAGATCATACAAGCTTCCAACCTGTGATTTTTTATATATAGATAAAAAGTAGTAGTGTGGGATTTGAAGTAAATGACGACGTATAAAACAACTTCTTTTATTTTCTCCAACAAGATTACGTCTTTTTCACTCTATATTCCTCCGTCTCCGCCATTACAAAAAAAACAAAAGCCATCTAAATCTATCTCTTTCACTCACAACTTCCTTTCATCCCTTTCACTCACTACGTTCGGAAACACATCCCACATATATATATATGTTATTCCAAGGTATGTGTATCTTTCTATCAAGTTTTAATCATCCGTTTAATAGTTTTTGTAAAGGATCTTCACATTCTTACTGTCTCACAAAACTTTTCACACCTATATATACATAGTAGTAAGATTATTAGAAAGTAGGATATCTCGTGAATGCGAGTAAAACTGTGGGCAGAAGCCATTTATAAAATTAAATAACAAACGAAAATACTCAAAAAAAATCAGCTCATTTCACGCCAGTACAGCGAACATATTGGCCGACAAACTTAAATTTACACGTCATTCATTCAAAAATATGTTGTATGCAATTCAATATATGGATCATTATAATGCTAAAACTTATTTTGTAAGTGTAAGTTCACGTCATAGCCTCTGAGCAAAATTGGGGAAAGTGCGAGATATATCATGTTACTCATGTTCTTGTTTATATTGAGCTACTCTTTTGTACTTATATAAAATTCATGTTAATTTTACCGTCTCCACAGTTTTTTAACTCATTCGTCTATCTTTCATCAAATATAAATATTATTTTTATATATTTTATATATCTAGTCTAGCGTGACTGTCAAAATAAAATGAAAATGATAATCAAGGAAAGTCGTGAAAAGCAACTCTTTTGCAGGCGAATCTTGTCCTTATTGACTTTAAAAACGTTATTATTATAATTCTTATCAACGGAACTTGACTTTTCCTGTCAACGGAAACTACTTGTTATAAACAAAAGCCTTATGCCAATGTTGTTGGGCCAAATACGGACAGCGACGCCAGACTGGATATATATTAATTTATTTTTGTGTGTTGAAATCAAGAATAGGGTAGTTGACACTGTCAAAAATAAATGACCAATCACTAACCAATGCATAAAACATGTAAAAACACGTGGAAACATCAAATAGGTTGTACATTTAATGCTTTTTATGATTTTTATGATTTTTAATTACCAGCGGAACCACTAAGAGTAGATGATTTGATGCTGTGAAACTATGACGTCATAGTGTAATATTTCATACAAAATTCCATATAAACGATCGTTTTGACATTTATTAAAAAGTAGCTGATTTGATATGTCAGTCAACTACCCTATTATATATACGTTCATATATTGACCAGTTTTCCATCCTACAAAGCACTGTAAGTGAATTTCAAATACTAGTAGGCAGGATGGACATGGCCCGGTCGCCATGTGTGGTCAGCTACCTTAGCAATGAGCAATTCCGCTCGCTGTGATTGGTGGGATTTCCCATGAGGCTGTACTGCGACTCAACTCTTAATTTCTTGCTTCTACGCCCTGTTAGCGCTTGTAAAAGTTTCACATAAGAATTTATGTAGTTTTTATCTATTTAAGAACGACTAATTAGATCATGACAGTTGTATCAACTACTTATTTGTATTTTAATTGGAGCCCTATGATATGATTTGTTTGTATTTTTTAGATATTCTGACAGATTTTTATGAAGATTGATTGAAGTGTTAGTACTATTAGGATTAATATTCCAATTGGTTAGATATCCTCTCGTAGTGCAGAGTTTATTGAAAATTAATAATTACTTTAAATTTTTTATTTGCATCGTCGCCATAAATTCTCAATGACCATGTAAAGGAAGTATTTTTTAATAAATAATGCAAAAAAAAACGCACCGAACTTTAACTACAACTTCACAAATCATGATACCAACAAAAACGCACTCAAATCTGCCGCAACACAACGCCACCGAAGCGGAAGAGCGCACACACGCTTTGTAAGTATTAATGATTATTAAGTGCACACGCACCTAACAAGCTGAATACCATCTTGCGCCGCGCGACGTAGACATTTCATTTCTCCTTTACAACTCCCATGACATTTTAAACTAATATATAAAGGGGTACTTTGCATGAGAGATTATTTTTAAATGAATGGTGTTAGACAGAAATCTCACTAATGTAACAAAATGTGAATGTTTAGATGATTGGATATTTTTGACTCAAACACGTATAAACTGTATAATATTTTTTGGGAAAATATAAGACTCCTCAGGAACGTGGGTGAAATTAGATATTTTTTAAGTATTTATTTAGCGATAAAAATCCTGTAATTATGGGTACCTTACATACATAAACTACACTGGGCCAAAGAAAGCGAGTCGCTACCAAAAACATCATTAACTAATAGCATATTTTTTATTTATGATTTTTTTATACGTTATTTAAGGTACAATCACTAAAAAGAAATAATGATTTACTTCTTCCTATATTTGTAATAAAATAAACTGTAATTTAGTTTTTATATTTAAAATACCAGAGTAAATTTTATCTGATCCGAATGGTAGCACCAAGGATACTGACAGAGGTTTAAGATCCTATAGGTATAATGGCAATCTAACAACATGAACATACATCAAATACGAGACCTACATAGCAAAAGCCAACATCACCCAAGAAAAGTTCCAACAAAATCGAACAATAATACCTATAAAACGTGTAATTTCAACTTATATCTTTGCTCTAACAAGAGAATACTTTTTGCGTCCTTATTCATAGAGACTGCATTATTAGGGTACAGTAGCAGTCGTGGACTATGATGGATTGTTGCCCTCGAATCACATGAGATTTGAGCGTACCCTTGCTGTGAGGTACACAAATTATGGAATATTTTGTGATAATATGTGCCGAAGAAGAAATAGCCATTGTAAAATATGGAATTGCGTGTCAATAGTTCCTGTATACTCCGATTTTATAAAGAAACAGCTTCTTATGAATAATAAATATCCGGTAGGCTACCTACAACTTTTGTTATTTCGTTAATTTCTGAGACCGCTTTAGGTCACATTTTTATGTCCAAAAATAGACAAGCATATAGATTTTGATATTACAGGAATATTTTATTTTACATTTAAACAAAATCTTATAGCTAACATCCAATAAGAGAAACACATAGAGCGACAATAAGAGACACTTAATGATGTATTATCATCATCTAGTTTTCGGTGTAACAGCCACTTTTGAGCCCCACAATACGAGGTAGCATATTAACATCGGCAACATTCGGCCAGCACATCGTGTAACTCCGGTGTAAATATTTGACAACGCCATGAAGACTCACCGGCGAACTCACCCGCCGTCTTATGCTTAATTTATTTTGACAAATCATCTTTACTTTGTTCCCATTCGCGAATAGGTGTGTTTGTCGAGGAGCTAGGGTATTTTTTTGTATCGGTTTTTAAAGTAAATTGGTGTGGGGTTGAGGTGTTTGGGTTTTCTTTTTATTATTTGGAGAATAATCTAGTTATCCATTTTTTATGGTGAAATGGTAGGTATTTGGAAGAAGAATGAGCATGTTAAAATATCATTTCTTTGAGATCAATTAGTAATAAAAAATGTCAGTATTATTAGTTAGTACATTCCTACTAATAAAAAAAAAATATATATTAATTTTAAAGTTCGTAAGTATGTATGTTCGGATTTTAGATAGGGTAACTTATAATTTAATATATAGGATCAGTGGTTCCGGAGATACCCGTTACTGATACCGTTACCGTAATGAATATCAAAACAGTATTTTCCTATTCAGACAGTCAATATGTAACATAGTTAAGATTGCACAGACCACATATGCAAATATTAAATAAATAAATAAATAAATATCCTGGGACATTCTTCACACACGGTTATCTGATCCCAAACTAAGCAGAGCTTGTACTATGGAAACCAGAATATTGGAGGCAGATAGTTCAACTTGAAGTTAAATAAGAAGCCGCGAGCAAATCCCTAAAGGTCGCGACATCCGACATGCGGCGAGCCTTTATTTTACCTTCCATATAGCCGAGGGTATTTAATACAGAGTGGCCAAATTTATTTATCTCTACAATTATTTAATTTATTTTTTGTAAAATATATAGCGATATCCAAGTAATAAATAAAGAAAAATATTATTGTCTAACATGATTTTTGTAAGCTAGCAGACAGTCTGCCAATAGGAAGAAATGCTCTGAGATCGTGTAAAGAGCCGTGTCCGCCTCAATTACCGATGACGAGCGTGAAAAAAATAGCTAAATTTTTGTATTAAAGAAATCGAATAGTTACCAGTAATCGCTATTAAATATGCAATCCCAAATTGTTTAATGACAGTAAATTAATATTTAAAAATAAATCATCATCATCATATCAGCCGAAAGACGTCCACTACCGGACAAAGGCCTCCCCCAAGGATAAAAATAAATAAAAAAACTAAGTTAGGTAATAAAAAAAAAACATTTCTGATAACGGGCCAAATTTTGTGTCATGTGACATATTTATTTTATTTTCGTAATATCTGATCAAAAATAGCCTCTTCACAAAAAAAAACTCATTTTTATAAAAAAAAAACTGAGTAAATTTATTCAAATTCACATTCACAACATCCTGTACCTCACCGCGGTATACATTTGACACAAGTTCATAATATATGAGACGAGTTAACAAGCAAGTAGTTACCCACTGGCTACCTCGGATGACGGCGCGTCCCGCGGGACGAGGCAAGTATGGAAATAACTTTACTTTTAAACAGGTCTCGTTAAATTTGATGGACCATTATTAGGTATTTAAATGTAGTGCAAACAGTCGTAACGGATAATGGAGCTTAGTTTTATTAGCGATATGAAAAAAAAAGTTTGATCATTTTCCTTGCCGCGATTTTAACCGTTTTCCAGAGAGGTCAGAAAACAAAATGTATGGGAATAGTTTAATCGATTTGTGACATTTCTGATACCCTAACCTAACTTAATCCCATAGAGCCTTTTGATCCTCGTCGGAAACAGGATTGATTAAGCTAATAAAAAATATTTTGAAAAATCGCCGATTTCTTGCTGACTGTAATTTTTTTTCAAAATCTATAATTGCCAAAAAATAAGGGGCCCACCCCTTATTTCCTAAAACCATATTCGCATGGCTTCAACCCTTAAGGTAGCTGCCCTTACTGACCAGTCTCAAATTTGCACCCTGTATAAATAAAAATTATGAAACGCAACATTGATAAAAGACTAAACTAGATATTCAAATAAAAATCCAATCACAAAATAAAATAACCCTTTCCACAACCAGTCGAATACACTTTATAAAATATAAAATTTCATATGAAATATCCAATTTTACATTTCTATCTCGTGAATGTCCGCAGAGGACCGTCTTTAATGTTTAAGGCGACATTATCTACTATCGGGATGCGGTGTAATTACGTTGGGGCCGATGTGGACTTTGCGACCGAATGTTTGGTAATGTCACTTATTTAATATTTCAGAAGGGTTACAGTTAGTTTGTTTTAAGCGGGAACGTTGCGTTTTGATTGTATGAGGGTTGATAGTTTTTGGTTGTGTGTGCTAGGTTTTCTTGTTTAAGAAAATATTCATGAAAAAAAGCCTATAAGTAATAGAACTCAATAAAAAAACATTTCATATTAATATTTCTATCATAGATTTTTTTGTAGTCTTTAAAATTGTGCAGAAAATATTTTTTTCATACTTATTTTAAAACAAGCATGCAAACTTCATATAAAAAAAAACTCAAAGTAGCAAAGGTAGCATTTCCTCTTTGTATAGCTAATTAAAATAAATAAATGGTGTTATATTTTTAAATCACCTCTATTTTTAACCTTTATCTTGACATTTTATTTTAGTAAAATAAAATATAATTAGTCTCTCAAAACTTATATTTCTGATAGCACGCAAAAGCACAACATAACGAGCTATCTAACTAAATTTTAAGCAATCAAAGTGGTCAGGTAATACGATACCAACTTGCCAAGTGAAGACCATTTCTATGAGAAACTAATCTATCCCCCTAATTACGTTACCGACAACTTTGATCCCAGCTTCCCCCAGGATTATGATCCAAGGAATTTGATTAGGAAGTAGTTTGGCTTCCTTAATAAAGGGCAAAAAGTTTTACATCAGATTATAGTTGGTTATGAAATACTTATGGGAGGTTATTGGGTTAACGTTTTGAGTATTATCTTATTTGAATCGCACTCACCGTGGTCAGTGATGATGTGACCAAAAGTGGTAACCACAAAAAGTATTGGAAGGAAATAGCTCTCAATATCTGTCAAACATACTGTTTATTGATAGTTAGTGAAATTTTCATCTTGAGGGTACTACAAAGTACCCTACCCTCATGCTATGGTTTTATCACAATGTTTGTTTTACTGTTATATTTTTTTATACTAAAAACTATATACCTACTTACTAAATCTTCTTCTTTCCTTACATAGTAAACAATGAAGTCTCTTCCACTGTCTTTTCGCTTAGATCTTTTAAACCACTCAACGGATTTTAATGCAATTTTCAGCAATAGGTAGATAGAGTGATTCAAGAGGAAGGTTTATATGTATAATACATGCATATTATAGTACAAAAAAGCTGGTAGAGCTAAAACCGGCACTGATACTAATATAATAAAGAGGAAAGATTTGATTGTTTGTTTGCATTGAATAGGCTTCGAAACTACTGAACCAATTGGAAAAGTTCTTTCACTAATAGGAAACTACATTATCGCCGAAGGTTATAGGCTACTTTTTATCCCGGGAACGCGAGTGAAGCCGCGCGGAACAGCTAGTATTCAATAAAGGTTTTATCATCGACATCGTATCTATACCTACGTGTAATACTAATTTTATATTTATAACCAAACACACCGCGTTCATTCTCACGACAGTTTATAAAGCGCAAAAAATTATGCATGAAACAATGTTATTCAATGAGGTGTACAAATTCCCGTACACACCCCACTCTCTGAATATTTAAAACGCCCGATGTCTCGCCAGCCTGAAATTCATTACAACGCCGCGTAAAAACGCCACCCCCGCTTGGTTTAAACACAAAATCACAATAAACTTGCTCTTGTAATGGCCTATGCATTTTGTGGAGACG
This sequence comes from Tethea ocularis, assembly GCA_963555595.1. Classification (NCBI taxonomy): domain Eukaryota; kingdom Metazoa; phylum Arthropoda; class Insecta; order Lepidoptera; family Drepanidae; genus Tethea; species Tethea ocularis. The sequence goes on from OY741968.1 coordinate 2,312,513, forward strand.
GTAAAATATAATATAGGTACAATGCCTCTGTTTATTCTTTTTATTTTTTAATCTACGCAAGTTTCCCCTTGTTTTCTACCAATTTACATGGTAACATTAATTTGGTTTTGGTATTTGGTAATTTAAAAAAAAAATATTTAGAAAGTAACGTTATTATTTAAAAAAAAAAACAAATTAAATGTTTTCATACTGTTTGCATGAAATCAACGATTTTATAAAAAAAATGTAAGTAATTTAGTAATCGCTAAATGAAAATCATTATGTACCTAGTCGTTTTTCAAAATTAGTCTATAAATAACAAAAATATTTATTTTTAAGAAACCTCCGATATTCACTAGAAAATTGGTGATAATTTCCAAACAACTGAGCGAATTTTCTTGAAACATAGCTCAGAACACTCGCGATTAATTCACCTTTAAAAAAAAAAACCAAAATCAATTCAGAAGCTACGATGCCACAGACAAACACACACACACACAAACAGACAGACAGACAGACACGTCAAACTTATAACACCCCGTCGTTTTTGCATCGGGGGTTAAAAATTATCTTTTTTAAGGCAAAAGACTGAAAACTGAAATATATAGATTCGCGTCAAATTCTACGAATATAAAAATATATGTATGATCAATAAATGCAATGTTTTTTAATAATAATGAAGTGAATGATTACTATTATGTATTTTCTCAAAACAAATCCAGCAATATCTATTTGATATAAACTAAATACAACGTCAATTCTACAGACAGACCTAAATCAATGCTAAACGGATTAAGGAAGTCTGTGCAGATTGCATCCTATTTCCATACTAGCTTTGACGGACCTGGGCAGTCCCTGAAGGCATCCTCAGTCCACTCGTTCAAATATTCGAATGTCTCTTACTTAGATGTAGCTTGTATAATTTGAATATATATTTTAATGGTTTAACGATTTATATTCGTCATTCGAATTATTATTTTATTTTTCACTAGCTACTAGGATAAAAAGTAGGCTATAACCTTCGGGGATAATCTAGCTTCCTAAATAGTGAAAGAATTTTTTTAATCAGACCAATAACTCCGGAGATTAGCACGTTCAAACAAACAAAATAATCAGCTTTATTATAAGTATATAGATAGATATTTACACATCTAAAAATATAGCTAAATAAAATTATAGCTGTTACTCCGAAGTGGGTATGTAATTTAAATGGATGCAAGTAATTTTTATAATGTAAATAAGTCTATCAGCATAGTGGATTAAACCTTAATGTAATCTAAGAATAGACTATAATTTGGAATGGCCTTGAGGAGGTATCTACCTCGCCCCATCACAATGTTCTCGAATGTGAGTAAAGGTATTTACGCAAACTGACAAACTAGCATCCGCCAGCGGTTTCACCCGCGCTCCCGAGGTATCTTATGTTTTCCTGGGACAAAAAGTAGCCTATATATTATTCCAGGGTACGGATCTATCCATGTGCCAAGTTTCATCCAAATCCGTTCAATAGTTTTACGTGAAAGAGTAGCAAATATTAATCCATACATACTCACAAACTTTCACACATAGGATAACCAAAATCATCCTATCTAATAAGCAAGGATTTTCCGATATATAATCTCTAAGGATTGCTAGTACTTTTTCCGAGCAAACTTATCTTTGGAAAAGGACACGAGTAAAACCAGGAACTAATAGTAAATCCATACTACTATATATGATAGTTCATCACAGTTCTAGTTAAGGGACCGTTTTTAATGAACCGTAAAACATTTCAATTTGCCTCATACATTGCGAAATCAAGCGGGACATTGCCAATTTTGTACTATTATTACACAAATTTGGAACAAGGACGTACCTGCGCATAGTTTAACTGATCCATACTCCGGGGAATATTACGTGCTATATCGGATATTAATGATACAAAGCCTCGCTATGGTTGATTAAGTATTTTCATAATTTGAAGGTATATTTATCAGTGGAATATCTAAAATAATGCATGGTATTTTATATTGAGTGTGTAATTTGAAACACAGATTGTTTATAACCTGGATTAATCCATAGGATACTTTTTATCCCGGGAAAACATAAGATCCTCGGGAACGCAGGTGAAACCGCGGGGCGGATGCTAGTATTTAACAATATACTGGGACATTCTTCACACACGGCTAGCTGATCCCAAAATAAGCAGTAGCTTTTAGGAGCACCTAAAGACTATAGGGTAGTTGACTGACACATCAAATCAGCTACTTTTTAATAAATGTCAAAACGATAGTTTATAAGAAATTTTGTATGAAATATTACATTATGACGTCATAGTTTCACAGCATCAAATCATCTACTCTTAGTGGTTCCACTGGTAATAAAAAATCATAAAAAGCTTTAAATGTACAACATATTTGATATCTCCATGTGTTTTTAGATGTTTTATGCATTGGTTAGTGTTTGGTCATTTATTTTTGACAGTGTCAACTACCCTATTATGTACGGTCTAAATTGACACTTTTTGTATAGATTTGACGCTTATAAGCATCGCCGTAGCAACTTTGGCGTGCAATCGGGTATGACGACTTTCTTTTTTTAGGGTTTTTTCATTTCCAAATTACACAGAAAAGCAGTCGAATTTTTTAGTTTTTTAAATTACCGTTTTTTTTAATGTTTGTTAACGCATAACCTTTTTGCTTATGAACCGATTTTAATAATCATTTTTGCGTTGAGTTTTATATAACTCCAAGGTACCCATATTAATTTTAGAAAGAGACTTTACTCCTTTTTTAAAAGTTGATTATATGAATACCTATAAATGAAAAAAAGCGATTGAAAGCAAGCGTTAATAAAGGAATAAAACCCGCAATTATCTGATAATGTGACTATAAATAAACGTGATAAAGTTATACTTCCCCGTTTATTATTTACGCGCCCAATTGTAACAAATGGATCGCATTGTCGCGATTCGCGGGAATTTGTCCACAATATTTATGACTGTGTTGACATTCAGCTATGAAGAGTAGGTATGTGAAATCATGAAATACCCTACCGTATGTAGAGCTTGTTTCTTCCCACGACTTTGCTCGTATTCCTGAGGGATCGAATGTTACCCAGACGAAATTTACTTTAGTAATACATTTTTGTATAGTTGTTTTAAATAATTGTAATTAATTTATGTTTTATTCCAGGATGCAATCTATCTCTAAAGTATATAAAAACTTAGATAAATTTTTCACTGATATTGATAATTTTATGTATACATTCGTGGATTTTATTGGATAAAAAATATCAGGAAGAATATTATAAAAATAATAATAGGATCTAAATAAAGATTAATGGCGAAATTTTCGGAATTGTCTTTAGTGTCTAATAGATTTTTATTTTTGAATAATACACAAACTAAACAATCGCTTAAAATTACCACCACCAATACCTCTGGTATTGCAAATAGCGATAGGCGGTGGTAACAACTTACCATCAGGTGGACCGCCGGCCTGCTTGTCAACCTTCTGACATAAAAAAAAACTGTGGATTGATTACTGTAAATAGCACATTTCACTTAAGTACTTACTCTTATAATAATTGAGGTACTATCAGAACTATTCACAAGACTGTCTCAAAGCAGAATTAAACTGCCACATCCATTCTTTCAGATACTTTAAGGTTCTTTTATTGACTCTTTGTAAACAGTCAATGTTGGATACAATTTATGCGTGGGTAATTAAACGTATCATGTTAATTGCTGCTCTACCATATCACTATTAAAACTAGGTATTTATATTTTATAATAATAATCATTTTTGTGCAATACATATTGTTTCTTTAGTACGAAGATACAGTCCGTTAAAATTTCGCGTGACGTCACGTCTTAGTACACTTTTTACAGAGACATGGCGTCACAAGCCCCCACTCCTGAACTTTGATACGCCTTATTTTTATAATTTTTTATTGATTTGATAAAATAAAAAATACGTATCCAATATTTTATGATAACTTAACTGACGGACTAAACAGAATTAATTATTTTTTACTCAGACCTCATCCCTATTGTGAAACAATCGAAAAAGCCTGATATTTTACTGAAAACATATAAATATGACAATAAAATAGAAATAAAAAATAGCATCTATCACATAAACTATAACGACGCAAACTTTAAGACCCTTTAACAAAACGCAACAAGAACGGCAATTCATCTGAAAAAGTTTAGACAGGGGTCGTAAATCGACGAATTCAAATGTTTTTCGGTAAAACAAATGTGGGCATAAATTAGCTTGAAGACTGACAAGGGTACTCTGACACGTGGACACAGGCATTATAGTATTAAGTACCTGCATACACGTGGCTATACGTGAATACTTTTTGAAGTGGGTTCTGTAATTTTTTTTTTTTTTTTTTTTTTTATCTTAATGCATTATTAATGTATATTTTATCAATGTTTATTTCCTACCATTTAATACAATAACAACAATATATATTTTAAATTAAGGTAACAGTAATTTGGTCAGGTGCGTAATACAGTGGAAATTAACGAAATAAATTACTTATTATATTAATGGCATCTTTATATTTAACAAAATTAAAAACAAAAACAAATTTACCTAACTATAAATAGAAAATTTGTGCCAAATCGCTGCCCCGCGGAAGTGTGCCAAGAAGACTGGCAGCATTGCCACGCTGGATGGCAATGGCAATTCTTTGAGCAAAGTATGTGCCAGCCTTCTTGTCACGAGAGGCCTCAACAAGACGAGCGGAGACCTCTTTGAATAATCGACGAGCTTCTGGTCCCCAGGGCCCTAGAGTTTCAACCCCAAACGCCGAAAATACGTTGGACCCCTGTAGAGCAGCGTATTTGCGGCGCTTGAGGCACTCTTGTTGCGTAGCAGCAGCGCCGGCGACTACAGACGTATCTGGAAGGTGGGAAGGCGCGAGGGTGTCGACACAAATTCTGTAATTATTATTTCGCATGTTTATTTAATTTTAACCAATAAGTTACATTACAACTTAAGTTCATATTTTTGTGTTAAAATTTTATTTCTTACTGGCAACAAAATCACCAATTTAATTAATTAAATTGAAAAAAAAAATTAATTGGAATTGCATTAACTACATTATTTTTTTTAAAGTTTCATTTTCATTTATATGAAATATGAACCTTTAATAGTAAGTAATAATAGCACATTAATAGTAAAATAATAATAGTAGAAACTCCTCTTGAATATAAGGCCATGAATTTGCCATAACGAATGCCAAGCCGCGTAGCCGGTAACAAGCGCCTCCCACTATTTACTAATTATTCGATATAATTTGACACATTTTTTTTGTGTTTTCGTAGAGACGTACATTTCTTATATCTGAGTCGACGGGTAAAACACTCCTTGTAGCACTTTTCGTAGCATCCTCGTAGCATACTGCTAAAAAGATGAATTTGCTGTTAATAAAATATGAAAATGATATTATTTTGTCATGTATTATACTTATGCATTAAAGTTACTAATTAAAAAAAAAAGTAAAGTGTATTGGTGAGTTTTAATATAGAAATTTATCTTCGAAACCACTGATACAATTAAGAAAATTCTATCTAGGATGCTTCGTTAATTTTGTATAGGTACTAGGTTAATTTTCAAAAATTTGACAACGACAACTAGTATTTTAAATAAAGATAATTTATTACATAATAAACAAACTTAATAAATTGAATCGCTCCTCATAATATTATTCGCCTAAAATTAACAAATATGATGAACAATATCACAATTCCGTTGATTGTCCGATGTACAAAGCTGGCTAATCTAATTACTGCGAACATGTTGTGTGCTCGTCTGGTACATTATGACAGGGTCATGTCATGGTACAAACTACTGTCAATAGTATTTTGTGGAATGGCCATAGATTAATTTACTTCATAGGTGATTTATTTAATCCTTACTATATTTAATTCTACAAATATTATAAATCTGAAAGTTTGTGAGTGTGTATGTTTGTTACTTCTTCACGCTCAATCGGCTGGGCCAATTTTGATGAAATTTGGTATGAAAGTAGCTGACATTTTGAATTAACATAAAGGCTACTTTTATTCCGAGGAAAAATAAGATCTCTCGGGAACGCGTGTGAAACCGAGGTACGGAAGATATTAAAATTATATACCTATGCGAAAGTTACTCTGTCTGTCTGCCTTTTCACGCCCAAACAGCTGAACCGATCACGATGAAATTTGGCACGCAGATAGCCTATCATATGAAAAAATATATAGACTATTTATTATTCCGAGAACAAGAGTGAAACAGCTAGTGTTTTTTGTTGGAACAATAGAGTCCATGAATTTTCTATAGATCTTTATAATAAAAGAACGTCATTTATACTATATATTCTTCTCCAAGGTTCACCCGCGATCTTTGACTCCCTTAGAAGTATTATTTACTATCATAACTGTTATTCATGAATACAATAAACAACATGATTTCATAATATCCTATTGTGCGCACGATATATACCTATATAATTACTAGATTCCGCCCCGCGGTTTCACCCGCGTTCTCGAGGGATCTTATGTTTTCCCGGGATAAAAAGTACCCTTTGTGTTAATCTAGGTTATAAACTATCTGTGTTCCAAATTTCATCCAAATCCGTTCAGTAGTTTTTACGTGAAGGAGCAACAAAGATATATAGTTAGTAGGATTAGGATTATACTCTTTGCACATCATTAATATTTCACACGTTTATCAGAATAGATCTAAACTATACTTAGCCAATCCACAATTTAATGGTTTAGGCACCAACTATCGACTCGGTATATAGCAACTAGCTAGTGACTATCGGCGACATTGACGTTCTACCGGACAAATGCTGTCCCAAACATTTATTAACGAACTGCGAAAACTATAGAGTAGAGCTTATTTACATTAAAGGAGCAGTGTGGGTATTTTAAACTGAAGTTAAGTTATATAATATTATTACGTACATATACACGAAAATTATTATTTGTAAATTATATTTAAACTACTTGTTCCCCGCGGCTTCACTCGCGTTCCCGGGTTAGAAAGTAGCTTACCTATTAGTGAAAGAATTTTTGAAATCGGACCAGTAACTCTGAAGATTAGCGCGTTCAAACAAATTCTTCAGCTTTATTATTAGTATAGATTACAATTATTTCATTATGTCTTTGATCTTAAAGGTACAAACAAACTTTTGGTTTGAAAAACAAAAACATTCTATTAATTTTGTTGGAGTTTTCTGGTTGCTTGTACTCCTATAATTATTCATGTCCTATAAAATTTAGAAACCACTGGTTAATTATTATCAATAATATTCTGGGAAGATGAAAGACAAACCTCAGTATTAAACAAGTTGGCCTAATATAATAGCTCTATAATACCCCATCTGGAGAATAGCAGAAAATCTTATAGTTGAATAAATTTTTAAGAGACTAAGGTTTACTCCACTACTCCGCAGTGCCCTGTCAGGCCGTGCATACATCACGGCGCGTGGACCATTATTCTAATTGGTCACGAATTATGCCTGATCGGGTTAGCATTTAGCTTAGTTTAGCTTTAGAGGGGAGAACGCACTGCGCCTCGTCGCACCACTAATTCAGTATCCGATGTGGTTGAATTTTGTATACGATAGACAGACTAATTTTATCGTTCAGTGTTATTAAAATGTATGAAGTTTTATTTTTTGATTGCCATCCAACATAGCAATGCCGCCAGATTCTTGAATCGTTCCTTCCTCATCGTTCCTTGGAACGATGCCTTTCGACATCTACTTTTTGATTTATTTTTGTGTATTTTATTAAATTAGTTTTAAGTTTGTTATATTTCATTCATAATACACATAATACAATTATGGAATAGTATACATACCCTGTGAATTGCTCCTTCTTCGGAAATGTGGGTAAAACCGCGGAGCAAAAGCTAAGTATTTTAAAATAAATATGACAAATATTTTGGATATCAAGTTGACTATATCGCTGAAATAACTCAAGTAATAATTATAATACTTACTGAATATATAATATCCTGGTAGCAGTAATAGAGATAAGTATTGATTTTTAGAAATAAGTAAGAAAAACAACTTATTTATTCTCCCTAACTTTTATTTTTTTAAGCACAATACATATTTGGTCGCAAACAAAACGCACAATTCCGCATTAACATAACATGAAAATCCCATAAACATATGACATTTGTTTTACCACCCTTTGGGTTAGACAACGGATTGTCAGTTCCCCCTTTTGAGAATGAAATTTAATGTATAATGAGGATTTGCCGACAAATACTTATATATGTCACCGGAAATGTATGAAATATAGGAATTGTATACAATTCCTGTGTATTTCCCCTAGGAAATTATAATTCAATAATAATACTTGGAAATATATAGAAACTATTGAAAAAAATAGGTTGGGGTTATTTTTTTTATTTTGCATAGAATAGCAAGTATTCGCACAAAAGTACCTTTCACTTACAACCCCCCAAATACCGCTATCCTTACAAATATACCGAATGTAGTCCTCCGATAGATATTTAGGAAATGTATGGATTTCCTAGGAAATGTATACAATGACGGACTAGATACTTTTCCGTTAACATATACAAAAATGCGTTAGGTTTATGTTTATTAAGTACTAGATACTCATAAGGCCAGTTGCTCGTACATTTTAGTTTAAGTTATAGTCAAAGTTAACTCAACTATTACCACGCTTTAACCGTGCAATTCTCGAAGACTATGTTCTTCAGACATTATTCCTGTTAACTATATGAATATTATTAGATTACATACATCTTAGTTAACAGTAATAATATCTGAAGAAGTCACTTTGACGATGATCTATCTCCTACGGTCGGTTATGGTTACGGTTAAAATTTTAGTTAAAGTAACACGAGCAACCATCTGGGTTGCTTTCTTTTGGCGGTTAAAGTTGACTATAACCAGGTTTGGTTAGTTAACTGTAACCTTACTATGACCGCGTTTTCGAGCAACCGACCGACCCTTAGTCATGGCAATAAATCTATATTTACTAATAAAAAAGCTGTAAAACTTGTTTGTTTGTTTGAACCCATTAACATCTAGAACTACCAGTATTCGAAAATTTATTTCACTAATTGCTAAGCTATATTCTCCTCGAGTATTATAGACTTCTTTTTATCCCGGAAACGTGGGTGAAACCGCGGGGACAGATAGTTAATAATCAAACACACTGAATTCATGTTTGAATAAAGAACAAACTTTCTGGTAAGGTCTATGACAACCTTGCTTTGATTAATTCTAACTAATATTTTAAAAGTCACTCTGTCGGCCTATTAGTTTATATTATTATATTACTAATTTTAAAAAAGGTGGGTGTAACAGCTACCCTCCCTCCGCAGGCGAACCAAAGTAACCGACATAGCCCGAAGAATTGCTAAACTTTAGTGGCAGAACCGACGGCTGCTGGGGCGGAAAGTTTCTCGAGTGGCGACCACGAACCGGAAGACGCAGCGTGGGCAAGCCCCCCATAAGGTGGACCGACGATCTTGTGAGGGTCGCGGGAAACCGCTGGATGCGGGTAGCGCAAGACCGGCCATCGTGGAGATCCTTTGAGGAGCAGTGGACGTCTTTCGGCTGATATGATGAACAGCTATCCTATATTATCTTTCAGCCATTCAAATATGAACTTTTTATCCAAATCATTTTCTTTTTATGGTTTTAGAAAGTGACATTGGAATATTTTAATGGATAGTAGGCCTGACGTCACCTAAGCGAGCACGAACATAGCGAAAATAAATGGATTGTTTTAATTAAAATAAATTCATGTAGATCCTTGTCTGTCTCGATTACAACCATTTCTACTTAACCCTTTCGCTGTAAATATTATACTGTCAACGTTATTTATGCGCTAGTGGGTAACGTTAGCATAAAACATATTTATTTACCAGTTTAAACTGGTAACAAAAAACTGGTTTTCTTTTTTTTTTTGATTTCAGCACAAATATTCATTAGAATGATAGAATATTATGATAAATGAAGAAAACCGAATTTTCTCCTTTTAAATAATATAAAATAATAGTAGGTACTAAAACCAGAATAATAATTTTTGCTATCCCTACTATACGAATATGCGTGGTCTATCATTTGAATCTATAGCTTTTTGTCACGGGCTTATTCTTCATTCGTTGTTACCTAAATATTACCCGAATTAAAAAAAATCTTCAACAAATTTAATGATACGTAATTTTTACTAAACTTAGGTAGTTAGTACTGACATAGTTTTAAAACTAGGTAGGTAAAATTTATTTTCAATGTTATTGTTTTTCTAGCCTCTTTTAAAAATGTGGAGGTTCTCAATTCGACTGTATGTTTTTTTTTGTGTTTTTGCGTTGGGTTCTGTATAGCTTCAAGGTCCCATTTTATTAAAAACCCGCCCTCTATAAGAAGCAGACGTAGACTTAGCTGAAGATACATGCTTGCCCAGAAGTATTCCTATATGCCCCTATTCACTCTAACCTTGAAAATTCCTGGCTTGTAGGAGACAGGAAAATAAGATCCCTTCTCTTTAGTCGCTATTTTTAATACATGTGTAGTGTAATAGATTTCAACGAGCACTGTTTTTTTTAAATCTCAATTCATTCTCATATCTTCCAGATTATGTGCTAGATATCATATCATACCGTTTATGAGTATCTTATCAAGGTCTAAGGTCTAATTAGTATAAATGATTTTTGAGTTTGAGAAGTAAAGAATATACCTATAACACCTATAGACCTATAGTAGTAATAAAACAGAAATGTAATCAAATCCATGTTATTAAAATTCTACTCCCCACAGCTATTCTCGTTTTTTTTAAACTCAACCTGTTCCTACCTCTCTTCTATTCAATCAAAGGTTGTCAATGATATTTTACAAGATTTTTTGTTATTTTTTTAAGTAACTTATAATATTTTACAAAGATATATTAAAATATGCCATGAAGCGACTTATACATTCAAATACGTTTAGTATTTTACAAAATCAGAACTTTTACAACACAACTAAGGCTGAAATCTATAGAGCGTACTTAGACTTTGCTCAGACTTTACCATACAAAGTCGGTATTTAAAATGCAATCTTCGAATCTCTCTGAGTGTGTGCTAAGCAAAGCCTAAGTGCACCTAATCGACGACCTACCAAAAACATGGCTACAAATTAAAACACACAAATATTTACTTTATTACGTAGGTTTATACCCTAAGTAAAGTCTGAGCAAAGTATAAGCACGCTCTATAGATCTCAGCCTTATCGCCTACAATATAAAACACAACATCAGGATTTAAAAAAAACACATGGTAGTTCACCCGCGAGTTCGGGACGAGCCCTGGTAATGTTTTATTCAAATTTACTTACATTTATACTAACGGGAAAGACCTTTGCTATCCAGAATTGTATTCCCTCGCCACACAATATATCTTCTTCACGGGGCTGCCGGGCTGCGTAGTACTTATTTATTTCTGGAACGTAGGTAGGTACTTGTGGATAGGGGAGGGATATTTTTGCTATACTTAGTATATGAGTTATAATGGTCATGTCGCCGCTACTCTGATATATGAATACATTTTAATTGGCAACCTAATTTTCTATATAACTTATTTCTGTCTCTTTTATTATTATTATTATTTTTGTAATGTAACTAAGCTGTTTTGTACTTTGCTCCTTCATACTACAAATTAATGTATAACTAGTAAGTTTGTAGACTATTTAGATATAGGATATTATGCATGGAACGAGTAACAATTTTTCTACCTGCTCTTATTAGCAACCGTTTCATATAATATAATTGTGGAAATCTTTAATTGGCTTTGCAATATGTCGAATCAATACTTAAGATGATTATTTTTGTAATAAGCTGTTGATTTCCCTAATAAATAAATAAATAAATGATGTATCGGATTTGAGATATTATACTGAGGCTAAGGCGATGATGGAAGATATGATAGGATTAACATTTATTGAGTACACAAAATAAAAATAACAAAATACAGCTCAATCGTAGAAATAGACAGATAGAAGCAATTCACACAAAACAATACGTAAATATTAAAAAAGGGTATTGTCAATTGTAACATTTGACGGTCTAAGCCTTATCAGGCATCTTTAAATAAATGAGTGAAGGCATCGAGAGGGAACCATAGTCTATCGTAAGGCCGAAAACTAGAAAAAAAAATGGAGAGATGCCCTTGTAGAAACTTGGACAAACAAGGTATAGTTGTCGTGTGTTTAGGTATATTATAGCACAGTTTATGGTACTTGAAAACATGCCAACAAAGTCTTCTTTATCTGATTATAAGTAAGCTTAATAATTTATTTATGAAACTTGGAAATACCTATCGTGATGTTCGATATTGAAAATATCCATAAAATATTTATTAAATGGTATAAGAATAATCCAAAAGTATTTTTTTATGTTCCAATATTTATTCAGACACATGAAATTACTTGTAAAACACTGTATTATTTAAGTAATTTGTAAAATAAAAAATACTTTTCTTACCCAAAATTACTTGCCCCACATATACGAATAAAAATGATTACAGGTGAAGGAAAATAACACCGTTAATAGTCAACTAAAATAACGTACACGATAAATAATGCTTGTCTTATAAATTATGATCGTGTTAGCTTACTGCTCATTTGCTGACGAAGTTCAAACCCCATGGGGCGCGAACCAATCACGGCGCGAGCGAAGTTATTATGGGAAAAAGTGTTGCTGTATACTGGCAACACTGAACTGTACGTAGGTATGTGAAATAGTCTCGTGTATAATAAATAAAAATATTGGTGAGATTCATACATTAATTTAAAAGTTTAAGCTTTGAATGTCATCTAAGGAGAACAGAAACGGGAAACGGAGGGAGAAATAGGCTAAATATTGAAGTTACCAAACTTTACTCATCATCATTATTATCATGTCAGCCGAAAGATGTCCAATGCTGGACAAATGCCTTCCCCAAGGATCTCCACGTTGGCCAGTCTTGCACTACCCGATTTTACTCAAGATATTTTTTTTTTAGATTAGACAAATAAAACTGCATTCCAACATGATTCCAATAGTCAATTCTCTCAGCCGGGTATCTACCTGACATAATGCAAAACTTAATACCCTACCTTAATTTTAATGGCACCAAGAATAAAAAGGTTTAGTGCAAATTAAAACTCCGTCAAAAACAGTGTATAAATTAAAGTACGTAGGTAGCTATTACGAGTGCTACCACTAAATATCTGTATCATTTCCTAAAAACGCCGTCAAAATATTACTAATTCCATAAAATTTGAAGAAAATATAAAATATAACACGACGGCACCCGATGCATCATCGGGTTATTACGTAGGAGTTGCCGACGCGGTTGATGGTGACAATTTTTCACGACGAAGTGGGAACGGAACAATCCCTGATTAATCCGAACGGTGAGACTGCCTATTGAAGTGCCAATGGTAATTTAGAAGGACTGAGAAGTTTTGATACTTGATATTAAAATATTTTATTATCAACCACAGTTTCACCTATATTTCCGGCATAAAAAGTAATGTACATTTTCATTGCATAGACTAACATTTATTACCACGCCATGCAAAATTTTAACACAATTGGTTGTGCCATTGAGGCGAATAAGGCTATTAACAAATCAAAATGTTTTAGAATAAAATTACTTAATTATTAAAATACATAAAACACTGATTTTCAAGCAGTCGTAAAAAGGAAAAATTCCTCAATTTAATTTAATTTGAATATGTTTTCAGTGGCTTAGCAATATTGAAATATCAATATTGAAAATGTAACAAAAATAAAACTTGATACCAAGACGTAAAATAATCCAAGAAAAATTTATAAAAGTATCAAAACTACAAACACCTGATATACTTTACCATCAATACCTAGAACTGGTGCATTAATATTTTGGTTGAGTTTTTCACCGCCGCCGTCAATTCCCGGGAGCTAAGTCCCGGACAAAGTGGGAGGAAATTATTAGAGGGGGGAGGGTATCATACTCCGTCTCAATAAATTATCAGAGATGAGAGGGAACATTAACTAATTACCGATACCGATACCTGGGCGGTTTTCACGCGGAATTTTCCGTGCGGAAAGTTTTCCGAAAGGTAAATTAAAAAATAGGTTTCGCGATGAAGGAGAAAGTCAAGGATGAAAATAGTAATAATATTTTTTATTAGGTTTTAAAAAGAAAAAGAACAAAAGACAACTTTTTTTTTTTTTTTTTTTGACAGTGATTATGTGTGACCATGAGATCCATGAGGTAGCCTACTGTACATCCATACTAATATTATAAATGCAAAAGTATCTCTGTTTGTTTGTACGTTTGTTAGTTACCTTTTCATGCCTAAACTACTGAACTGGACATACAGATAGTCTATGATAGGGAGGAGGACTTAGGATACTTTTTACCCCGGGAACCTGGGTGAAATCGCGGGGGACACCTAGTATTTAATAAAAATATCTAAATACCAATATGAGGAACTTTCAAAAAGCTATTTTACATTCAAATAACATTTTAAAAGCCAATAAAAGCGCAATGCAACCGTTGTTTTTCACGACTAACTTAAACAACGAACGAACTCCAATCCGAACTCAGCTCATTGTTACAAACAAAATGCAAATCCAGACGTTTCACCCTTTGCCCGGTCTATATTTAATTCAGACGAAGACTACCGGGTAACAATCGCGAAACACCAGTTACCGTTGTAAACGAAAACGAACAGGTAAGTACGGAAAAATTTCCGCCGCGCGGAGAGAAAAAAAAAACAACAAAGTGAAACTCAGCCTTCCTTATTTCCCCTGGCGATTGCCGAACGTTCCCGGTTTTACCCGGAAATGGAAAATATTGCGATAAGGCGCATTATAGATTAAACATGTCTCGCGACTTTAATGCTTTTTATGGTGATCAAGTGTTGTCAGATAACGTGTGTGTTGCCTTTTAAAAGTTGGTAATGATGTTCGATATGTAAATAATGGTTGATAAGGATTTTTTGTTATGCAAACTGACGCTCTTTGTGTTCCGACGGATGGAGTATTTGACATGTATAAGAGAGAAGTTTTCTAAAATAACGATTGTTATATGCTAAATATATTTGTTAAATGATTGAGATTTTTTTAAGGTCTATGATTCACGAAACAAAGAAAAAAGGAAACAGAGATTTTATTTGACAGCAAAACACAAAAGTTAAGACGCAATTAAATGTTCAATAAGTATCTTACATGATAAAATTTGGTAGATACTTATTTCTTGATACTAAAAAAAAATATTTCGCATCAAAATAGCATTTTCAATAATCGACTTTAAAAAAAAAATATACCTTCTTCATAGACAATATTATGGGACCTATGGGACAGAATTAAAAAAATCGGTTCGTAAGAAAAAAAATATACGTGAACAAACATTAAAAAAACACAACCGGATTGATCCTGAATCCTTCTTTTTTTAAGTCGGTTAAAAATAGAAAATATTTTGCAACCACTAATCTGTAATTTTTCCCGTGTAAGTAGGCATGTATGTAACTAAATGAGACATGGTGCGTGCTGGTAATCGGTATTAGATCAGAATTTAAAGCCGCACGCACATGTTCCATGCTCGGATTACGTTAGAGTTTTTGTGTACGTCAGATGAGCAAGGCCGGTTTGATATAATGTTTTGTGTGTAATTTTTTAAATATCTAAAACAAAAATTTTGGATTTAACCAGTCTGGCGTGGCTGTCAAATAAAATGAAAATGAAAATCTAGGAAAGTCGTGAAAAGCAACTCTTTTGCAGGCGAATCTTGACTTTAAAAACGTTATTATTATAATTCTTATATTTTCCTGTCAAGGTTGAAATTTAAATAACATTTTAAAATAATAAAAGCGTAACGGTAACTACTTGTTATAAACAAAAGCCATATGCCAACAAAATTTTTGGGCCAAATACGGACAGCGACGCCAGACTGGTCCTAATGGTATGTATAAGACTGTATTTTCATAGTAACATGTACTATATTGAAAATATTCCATTTAAGATTTTTTATATGTAGTTTGTATTTTGTATATTTGTTGTAAATAATTGCAAATATTCTTTAAGAAAATGAATGCCTTAAAAATAGACACAAGTATGTTAATAATAGTGAACAAAAACTGAGTATCTAATAGAATCAAGATTTTTAATTTATGTGATTTTGGTATTTCTATTAAATTAAATAAAAAACATTTTTTTTACAGGTACTGCTGGTACAACGCATACAACAAAAATGAACAGTCGAGGCCCAAGTGTAACACAAGTAGGAGCGCATATGGTAAGACTAATTCCACTGGCCCCTACATGTTGGGGTTGAAATAAAATAAAAACTAAATTAGGGGAAGATGACGCAACACACCCCTTCGATTTTTGATAAATTCCATTATACGCTTATATCGATGCATTAGCTACTTACTCTAGTTGATGTATGTTGCTCTTTCTTTATTCATGAGCTTATTATGTTTTTTTTAAATAGATATTGGTGCCGATTCTGTTATTTACGAACTTAATAAATTTAATCTCACTATATCTCTTTCTAATAGTAAATATAAGAAAGGGATGCAGAATATTTTAGCGCGATCTTTATTGGTCTCAACTATTTACCCGTACATTACGACGGCATGGACTAAACTGACAGCATTAAAAATGTTTTATCTTTTTTCAATAAGGTTAACATGAAATAGAGGTGACTTGTCTAATTTTAGTTAAGTTTGTAAACAACAGAATCGGCACCATTATATCCGCGTGCGTTCATTTCCAATATCAAATTTCATTTTTTTTTAATTATACCTATATTTTATGCATACCTACAATTAATTATATATATCGGTGAGTCATAAATCCTGTAACCATTTGCAAGAATATTGTTTTTCGATATTTTATTTAAAAAATATTTGCTGTTGTTGGTTATTTGGGATCAGATTTGGGTTACCTATATCAAAGAATAAATAATATACTGCCTATATTAATATTATCAATTTATACTTACCTCTTAACCTTTTGTTATACTATTTGGTCTCGCTTGTTTTTTTTCAACAAAATTAGTTTAGGTAAAGTTTTACTGTATATATACTAAAAAACACCATATTTACAATAAATTTAATAATACAGGTACTTAATTCGTAAAAAAAATCTAAAAAGATTTTATTTTTCATAAAACCTTTTTGCATAATTCATAAAGCTATCGATTACACAAACCGTACGCGCGCGGCCCACATGTTAACCAATTTGTACCGAGCAAGTGCAGAATCACCCGCTGTGTCAAATAAATTATTCTTCGCAAACGCCCCCTCGCTATCAAAATCATTTCTATAACAAAAGATACTTGATTATGTTAGTTATTATAACTGACTGTACTTTGGAATATTTTTATTTATAGTAATGCGTTGATATTTTATGATAATTGGACGCGCAAGTGTCGCTTTGTTCGAGCTATAATTCTAACTCATAACTGTTTTTACATTTTGTGCTAATGTAGGTACACTATATTTTTTATAGTTGTGATTTGTGATAATGATTTTTAAATTTTATAGAGATGGGTGGCATTTTACGGCGGCGGGAAAATTGAATACTGTTTAGATTGTAAAGGCTATATTGATTTTTTTTACCTGAGAGAGATTTCAAAGCGCCTGATCGACACATCACGTGACCAGAGGGCTGGCGAATACCTTGGACAAAGGATAAGCATTGCCATACAGCGTGGCAATGTCGCCAGCGTTCTGGGCACACTACCGACTCTTGTTTTTATTTTATTTCTTATTAATATTTAGTTTTAATGTAAATAATTAGTTTCCCATTAAATACATTTTATTAGGTTTTCATTTTTAAACCTTATTTTGTGTTTGTCAAAGGTCTTTCAATTTAATAATAATTTGGTTTTCTTTCATTGGATTGACAAGGTTTTTTTGTGATTTTAGAGTTGATCCCATAATAAAAAAACAGTACCTACATAGGTTTAGGCCGTGCGTTGTCTATAAGTCAGACAGTATTATAGATAGGGTAGTATATAGCATATTATATAGGATTAATTACATAGGCATTGTGCCTAAACAAGGTTAACCACCATTGAATTATTGGCATACCTACATACAATCGAACAATCCCGCAGTATTCGCGGCAATCAGTCCCAACGTTCCGGGATAATGAATCCCGGAGGATTGATCCCGGACGCTGCAACAATCGTGACTTAACTCTTGATCAATTCCCAATACGTTGGAGAACGGTACACGGTGTGATTTATTGTATAAGCTCTAGACATTTGTTAAGGCGTACATGCTGGTGGATGTGTGAATGGAAGGAAATCTGAAAAAATAATAATTATAAAAGTTTAACAATTAATCTTGTATAACATGAATACGCAACTTCTTGTGGCGATGTAAGCTTTAATAGGCTTTAAAAATAAAAACAATACTCCTCAAAGATACAACAAAGGCGCAATTGACAAGAGGCTATCTTTTTTAGTGTTGCTATGTTTGTTCCTCAATGAGTTTAGGGTTATCATAAAGATATTTTAAGCAATTCGCTTGCCTGTAATAGCATCCGTTTTAAACTTCATTTCTATCGATTTAAAGACGCAACTTCATTGAATAATTACAATCAATTTTACTCTCACTCTCCAGTAATTTATAAAAACTGGTCCATTAACGATAGATAGGTATCGATCTACTTCGTCTATAATAAGTAGATCCAAACAACCCTCTGGTGTATTAAGCTAATAACGCAAAAAGAGGGTAGTCCTAAATGAGCCTTCTCGTGTTACTTCTGAATATTTATGAGTGGCTATTTGCTTAAGTTAACAATGTTTTTAACATCGATGGATTAGGTGCGTTTAAACCGATGTTAGAATCTTTATAAATACCCTGATGAGTCGGATGCAAATTGAAATATACATATTTACAATACCTACTGTTGCATATACCTCTTATCACACAATATGCATTTTTTCGTCAAAAAAATATCCCGTTTTTAATTTGAAAGTGGAGGTTTATTTATGAATTTGAATATTTGGCACATATACATAATAAATCATATCACACCTATTATTTTACTTAATAATGATCAATACAAAACAAAGAAAAAATAAACGCTTCCAGCCTGGGAACCTTGCCGATGATCGAAAATCTAATAAGTAGATTGTAATTGGTATCAAGATCATATCAGCCGAAAGACGTCCACTACTGGACAGAGACCTTCCCAAAGATCTCTTTTGTATATCTCCTGTAAATAAAATTGTAGGTCCAAATTTGAAAACATAAAAAAAAATTGCTATCCTACTTATATTAAAAATGCGAAAGTTTGTGAGCAAGTATGGATGGATGGATGGATGGAATTTTTTGTTACTGTTTTACGCAAAAACGGATTTGGATGAAATTTGGAACACAGATAGTTTATAACCTAAATTAACACATAGGATACTTTTTATCCCGGAATAACATAAGATCCCTCGGGAACGCGTGTGAAACCGCGGGGTGGAATCTAGTATTACTATAAATGTAACTAAATAAAAATTCCCAACGGTTAATCAATTCAGGGTTGCATTCCCTCAAAACTTGCTTGCTTACAATTCGCTGGCGGATTAGCATATGCCCCACCAGTATTGGTGACGTGGAGGTACCTACGATGTGAACTCCAACCACAATAAAGCAATTATAACTGTCATATTTCACCCGTGCTCACTCTATTTACATTTATATTGGAAGGAGCCAGGGATCCGGATGGCCACATTCAGATTGTGTTTCCGATTTTAGGGCCTGAAAAGTTTTGGAAAATTTGTAGGGAGATTAGAAGCGGAGGTTTCTGTTGATAGAAGGTGATTTTTGTTTAGGTAAATAGGCATTTGAAAGTGTGCAAAATAAATGATGAAACATTAAGGTCCAATTGCACCAACGTCGTATAGCACTAACCCATGAATTAAATATGTCAATTTGACAGATTCTCTATATAAATTCTGGAACAGCCGTATGACCCGAGGGTTAGTGTGTACAAAACCTGTCATGATTGCTTTTTTAATTTTATCAAATTTTTCAGAAATAATTGTATTTTTTTTTTATTAGAACTATATAAGTAACATCAAAACGTTGTACTACAGACTAGGTAGGTATATCGTCAACATAGGACATATCATGAAACATTCCACATTTTCGAAAGGATAGAATAAAATCGTCAACATATGCGTACTTATGATTCGGTTCACGGTCGAAGCTGCACTCTTCCTGATTCCATTTGGGAATTACTCTGTCGCCGCAAACTTACAAATCAGTACCTTCACTATGGTATTACATAAGTTTCTACATCATGTAACCTTTCCATAATGTCATACTTGCAACATAGAAGTCTAAAATTCTATCTAAATTAAGTATTCGTTGGTAAGCGCATCGCTAGAGAATTGCTGGGCTGATTTGTCTGTTTTTTTAAATGTTAGTAACAGTCCGCTTATGAATACATTGAAAAATTTGAAAATTTCGGGAAAACTGGTATGGGAGTTTTGTATGAACTTGAAATATGGATAGCAACGCCTGTTGTGTCAGTTAGTAATATGATAAAAGTGCAAAAAAAAACAAAATACTTTGACAAAAATTATTCTTCTTTTATACTATTTTTTTTTGTAATAAACTGTCTTAATTTGGACGCTCTCAGACCAACCCGTTGGCTCAATAAAAAAATACAATGAAAAAAAAAATTCTAGAAATTGCAATTCAAGGGGTAGTTGCATCAATAACAAGGAAGCTCTTACAAATTAAAAGTTACATATCAAGCAGATCAAAGTAAATAGTGGACTCGGAAAAATATTTCTTTAAAACACTTAAAGAAAAAGCGTTTCATCATTCCCGCCACCAGCAATAAAACTTGAAATCCCATGACGAATTAAAAATTCCAAGCACGCCACGTCCAAATAAATAACATTGACAGCGCCATAATAGCTTTTCCTCTGGTCAAACGTGGGGCACGTTTTTTATCCCATTATTGTTTCTGAGAAATTGTTACAGTTTTGACGAGTGACCTGGCCGTTTTTCTTTCCGCCACTAGTCGAGCGGAATGAAAAATTTTCAAGTTGGTCCCCTTGCGTCCCTCGGGTGCCGTAAAACTCTGCCCAGCACCGGCCAGTCCGCGGTCTGCCCGCGCCGGACAATTTGTCATATTCATATGTTAACGTGCCGTCTTTTCTTGCAAAAAGTGGATAACTTAATTCCGGGACGCTGCTGCCGGGTTATTCGATTTGCGGACATTCAAATTTCACGTCTTGTTATGGTAATGCAGGTGTTGTCTCGCCTGGAGCGGATTTTGTACGTTTGGGGTGGAAGTTTCTTTCTTTACGTTGTTGTTTTTGTCGAAGCTTTGTGTAAATTACATTATTGTTCTCGATCTGTAGGGATATTTTTTATATAGATTTTCCTCGAGATTTTGCAAGGACTTAGAGAAACTAAACACTAAACGTAATCATCATAAATAAAAACCTATTGTAATACGTGAATTAAGTACATGCTACAGCAGCTACCAATCGGCAAAGTCCTCAGTAGGCTGTTAGTGTTTTCTTTTTAGATGGCCAAGCATGAATTAGCGGAAAATATTCACTGCCTAAAAACCTCCTTAAACTTAAAGCACTTAGAACCTCCATAAAAAATCATTACCATCACCTAAAACATCCTTTGCCATTCCACGTACATGTTGCATAAAACTGACCACACACCGCATCGGTACGGCAAGGGGCGCCAATATCAATAACGTATAGCAATTGATGACTTGTCCGATTTGTTCCGACCACTCGTTTCTCACTCGCTTTACGACACACGTGTCCCGTTTTGACATTACTATTTGGTAGCCCTAGCTATGACCGTGAAGATATTTTGGATAGGTTAATTCAATTAGGCGTATGAGATAATTGAGTTTTTTTTTACTAGGTTGTGTTTGACCACAATCTCAACGTGGTCAGTGATGATGTGGCCGATGGTGGTAACAAAGCCTAGCCTTTAGTAGAGACGTCAAAGCCAAAAGAATCCCTGAATAATATCCTATATCATAGGATAGTACATAAATTGCAAAGCTGTATTGCAAAATACAATTATAAATGTGACAATTTAAAAAAAACATTAAAATCAATGACGTAGGCATTTTGACTTATGTCGGTTAACATATTTACGAGTTAATATGCCTGTGTGACAAAATTTTTAATAATCTATTATATCTAACTGACATTATTATACCTGACTCTCTACACATAGAATATAGACTAAATAAAGTAACAACGGAAAAAATACCGACATTTATAAAATTGGGCCTTATGTAAATAAGAATAACATCTATTTATAAACTCAGCATAAGCAGCTAAGACTTAACACACGCAACTTAATTAAATTAGAATCATTATCTCACTTATCATTACCAGCGTTTATTACTAAAGGCGAGATACTGCAGTGTCATTTTAACGCCAGTGGTAAGGTAAACAGAATTTTTGTCACCATGTCCAATGAAATTAACAATGGCTAAATTCTAAGTTATGACGTTTTGACACGCGATGCGATGGTAATGACAGAATAATAAATTATGTTGTAATAACTTATTATAATGTGCTTAGGGCTTATGATAGTCCGAGTGGGAGTGGTAAGTGGTTAGTTAGTAATTTTACTAAATTAAATGTAGTTTTTAGGTTAGTAAAGGGTTGGTTCGGCAACTCTGTTTAATTAAATTATAATAACGTCCTAAGTGAAAAACATAATTTGTATTATTTGGTCTTGTTACTATATTAATTTTTTAAACCAATCCTTTTAATTTTTATTTTATGAATTGGTTTAAGGATTGGTTTTTTGGGATTAGATAACCATGATTTATCCATACGTCTGTCTGTCGTTTTGTTGTTTTTTCTCGGCTAAATCTTGGGACGCAGATAGATTGTGGTAAGGAAAAGGACACAGGCTATTTTTAACCTCTCTGCAGCCAACAATATTAAGAAAAGTCACCTTATTAAAAGTCAAGTTTACCAATTATCTTAATTAATGGAAAAAGTTTATGAATAATAACACAGATTATAAAAACTTAATTCCATTACTTAACCCAAGTGTAACCGGGGTGTAACACCGTTATAAATTCAAATAGTTTATTATAGTTTAGGTAAACAAATGCTCAGCGTATCTACCTACTTAATATGCACCCTCAGGGAGGCTCAAATTGTTATTTTTAATTACAATTTTATTACTTACTCGCATCCTATCCAATTAGCGAAAGAAATATTATATGACAACTAAATACAAATTGATAATTAAGGGAGATGTTATAGAATCAGCACAATATTTTTGTTTTTAATTCAAATAGATCTTTACAGGCACTTACTAAAGGCAGTACAAGCTTATTACAAGCCAGTTGGCGCAGTTGGTTTAGACACCACCTATCACGCCGCTGGTCATGGGTTCGATTCCCATCCAGGACAAACATTTGTGTGCATGAACATGTATGTCCTGTGTCTGGGTGTAATTATCTATTTAAGTATATATTTACAAAAAAAAGTAGTATATCAGTCATCTGGTTTCCATAGTACAAGCTCTGCTTAGTTTGGGATCAGATAACCGTGTGTGAAGAATGTCCTAAGATATTTATTTACATTTAACAATTACACTTTTTTGAAAATAAGTTTTGATTTATTACATATACCTATCACTACTATCATTATCATCATAATCATTAATGAGTAGCTTCACTGACCATAATATAAAGACATAAAGACTTCAGATTAGATTCTTCTGTCGTCTATTTGTCCTACAAAAAATATTATTTTATAATTTAGTTCATCATGTTTCAATTGTATTGATTAAAATTGAAGTAAACATCACTGAGTTTTGAAAAACAAATATCCTATCACATGTAATGATAACCACAATAAGATATTATCGATAAAACGGTGCCTAAGCTAGCTTGAGTAGGTACTTGGTAGTATGGACAAATCGTCAAGATTATTGGCCTTAGAGATCCCCTTAAGGTGGAGGCGTCGGTTGGAGCGCGAAATTCAAATTTTATCACGTTTTTTGCAAATTACAGCTCAGTTATAGGTCGTATGTTATCAAGATGTTATTTGCGAGAAGAATGGAAGTATATTTACTGATTAATAACAAAAGAAGTCATCAATATATTCTTCCAAGGTATATTAGTAACATTTTCATGAAATAGTCGTATATGTCAGTCATATACCTTGGAGGAATATGTTGATGATTTCTTTTGTTATTAATCAGTAAATATACTTCCATTCTTCTCGCAAATAACATCTTGATAACATACGACCTATAACTGAGCTGCAATTTGCAAAAAACGTGATAAAATTTGAATTTCGCGCTCCAACCGAACGTTTACCCTTAACTTTAAGTGATAAGGTTACTTTGTAATAATCACCCACTTGTACAAAATCTGTCCCCACCTTCCATCAGGGCCTCATTTGGCCGTAATGATATTTCGGTCAAATCTATGTTTATCAAGAGTAAAAAATAGGTTAAAAAGTTTAAAATAATCAATTTTTAAAATAACTTTAAAAAAAAAGGGTTGGTATAATCTCCTTCAAAGAAAATAAAATTAATAATTAAAATCGGTTCATAAGCAAAAAAAAATATGCGTGAAAAAACAAAAAAAAAACGTACAGCCAAATTGAGAAGCCTCCTTTTTTTTAAGGAGGTTAATAAAAGCTTTTCGTCTTTCTTTCTCACATTAACCATCACGATTCGCGAAGTAGTTTAGTATCGCGTTACATGTAAAAAACCCTTTGAAATTCGAGTCGCGAACGTACCGCAGAATAGAAATCTGTATTCCCCATGCTTTCACTCGATACGCATACGATATGTTATCTACTAATGCCACATGGGATACACCACTACTTTGTGCTCAAAGGCACCTGTTTTTTATATAAAATCTATTTACACTGTTTTCTTTACGAGAGTTACGACAAAATCTCTATAATATAGGTAAATACCTACTGGGTATATTATACTAAGTGTTATTTTTTCAAAAGGTTGATGACGCTGGTCGCCACCACCCATGGTCATGTAACGCCAGGGATGGCTTTCTTAACTTAAAAGAATCTCAAACTTTTAATAAAAATACTTAAAAATCTAATAGTAAGCTACCTGTATGCCAGAAATCTCGTCGATCTGTTAGTCTGTAGCTACGTGAAAAAAGGACAAACCAACAAACATTATATTGCATATATAATATTAGTACAGACGATAAAAGCCCTTATCAATGATAAATAGTCTACCTTCATTAACAGTTTTCCAATGTAACATTACCAAAATATTTTATCAATTAAAAAATCCACATAATAATCCAAAATGTAGATTATTTGTAATTTGAAATCACATGTATTCCTACTTAAAAACTGACGTTTTCCCTAAAACCCATTAGCTATAAATACGAATTGGATTTTAATATATTCTCCCTTTTATCTGTAGCCGCCTAAAAATAAAAATAATCCATTCAAATACAATATAACTGAGTTAGAAACAACACACAAATGCACTCGTCGCTGCGTTTCCATGTATCAGTCAATAAATATGATAAAAAGTATTATTGGGGCTAAAATGTTACCGTCGGGACGTTTCAACCCGCGTTATTGTTTTATTTTCACCCTTTATACGTAAAGTAACACAATGTTTCATTGAAATGCCGTTTGATATAAAGATTTATTGAGGTAGAGTATACCTACATTGCAATATTTGAAATATTGGTACAGTATTCTAGAATAATTTTGTGCCTTAAATATTATCTACTGTTGTTTGTTTTATTATAGTTTACTAGCTATTCTCCGCGGTGTCACTTGCGTCCCCGGGATAAAAAGACTGTATGTAATTCCAAGGTATGGTTTATTTACGTGTGAAGTTTTATCAAAATCCGTTCAGCAGATTTTGCATGAAAGAGAACGATCTTTAGAACCCTTCGCTCCTTTTCCATTTCCTATAATATAAACAGGCTAACGATCACTAAGTTAATGACTTGAAAATCATATTACAGAATAATTTGGCCTAAGATTTAACTACAGTCTGATTTAAATCCCCTGACAGACAAACAGACGTTCGCAAGTTAATTAAATTGACATGGGTCAGACATGTCCGTCGCCTACGTATTACTTAAGCTATATACTATACCTACCCATAACTCATTATAGGTATGCTAACTAGATCTCCATCCGCGGTTTTACCTTCTAGGGAAGTTTCTCCTTACGGGGTATGATTTTCTAAAAATCATTTCCTAGTAGGTTAGCTACAAGGAACACACCCTTCAAACATGTAATTTCATGTCTGCTAGGGCCAACAACGGTTAGGGCCAAGTCTTGATATCAATATCTGCTCACTAATTCTAATTTTTTAAAGTCACCTTTTAATGATGTTTAACTAAAAAGTTTTAAACATAGGCATGTACGACTTTAATTATACGATAGGTATATTTTTCAATTCATTCCACCCTATGTGAATGCAGCCGTGGGCGCACTGAGCGCTTGTTTGCGCCAGTCACCTTACTTAAGATGTAGTTTCATACATTAAAATACACTCTTAATTTCCTCCGATAACAAAGTATCAAAAATATAATACGACGGTTACATTTATTATTTTTCGAGATTCTCTCCGTTAAAAATTTAGTTTATTTTTTTCTATAGGTACCTACATTGTCAATTGTCAAAACGTATTTAGCTATGGACTATTCTAGTTTTAATATCAAATTGATATAATAACAGTAGTGCCGACTAATTGAACGATTTACGACAACTAATAAAACCGTAAACTGTATATAGCAATATTTTTTATGTAAACACTATAAAGCGAAATTGTCACCAATATTAAGGCAATAACAGGGCAAATGTCCCCATAGCCGGCACGTCCTTATTTACTTATTGTAAACTCACATGACAGGTGCCTTAATGGGCGGAATAACATGGCGGGTGCGGCACTGGTAGCCGGCTCAAAGAGTAAGTGAGAATGTAAAGAAAGAAAGTGATATTATGGTATGACATACTTTAGCATTAGAAAAAAAAACAAGTAAAAAATTGATCTTATAACAATTAATGATAAATACTATACTAAAAAACATGTTAGGATGATATCTGAAACTAAGCAATGTATTTCTTTTTTAATATTAATGATTAGGCTTGTGTTTTACTAAATTCAAATTCAAAAGTGTCTTTATTAAATGAACTCATTGCAAGTATTTTTAAACTACAATTTCACTATAAGTAAATAAAAGGCCAAAGTGACACTTAAGACACACGCACAAAATCTGTAGCTGCCAGAGGTTGCTATGTTTTTATGGTACTCTAAATCAGAATGGCAAATTTCAGTTTAATTTGCAAATGCTAATAAACCTTAAGTTATACTTTTTGTCTTCAGTTATAAGAAATTTCGTTTGGTCTTCGGTGGTCGTCTCACCGTTGTCAGTGATGACGTGGCGGATGGTAAGCACACAAAACCTAGAGGGGAACTTGCATGTTTATTACGAAATAAACTTGACGTAAAATAAGCACGTCTGCACTTACCTAATCTATGAGGCAACGTTGAACGCGGACCTCAAGGGAAATCGACTGTTGCTCACTAGTTATGCTAGGTGCTGCCGTGGCCCGGGCGCGGCTCCTTTACCTCACGTGTACCTGTAATTAATTAACTATCGATTTTCGTAACTATTTCGCGAAGTTGATGATTAAATTGTCGGTATATGAACACAATTGTTCGAAGAAATTAATTTAATTTTGATTAGTAGACACTTTATTTTTCAACCTTAAATTGGGTGGATCCTTTGAGATACCATATTTTTTAAATCTATGATAGGTTGGTCATGCTGAGAAAACTTTTATTTTGGGGCCAAATCTGAAATTGTAAAAAAAAATAACTTTTAATACAAATAGTCTACTTTGCGATCTATAGAGGTATTTACTATGTTTAAGCTCAATCAAATAGAATTAGGCTCAACATTCTTAGATTTAAGGTTTTTTATATTTTATTTTACTACATACTTAAATTTAAATTATATTTCATTTACCAATAAAAAAAAGTACAGACAGCGTGATTAAAATTACTTTTATTTTGCATCAAACATTAGTTTCTATGAAATAAAAAATACGTTTTAATATTGTATTTAAATCTTAAAATTTTAATAATAATACAAAATAATCATTATTCTTTACAAACTAAATAACTTACAGTAAAATATTTGAATTCACAATAAGCAAATATTCAGCTCATAAAAGCAGCTCTTAGTCGGAACCTAAAACGTGACAATCGTAGACACAGCTAAAGTGCCAACAATGGCGTCTGTTACCCTATCTCCAAACCGATAATGGAGCGTGAACCCTACATGTCCGTCTGTCTGTGAATGTGTCCTTGCTATATACAGTTATACTAGTGGATATGCTTGTATTTACTCGAGAATTTAATGTAGTAGTTATATCGTATTGAAGATATTTTATAAAATTATACAGGAGTATTTATGTATAAGGTACGCTTCGCTGTATGTATGGCTAAGGTTATTCTCTGGCCGAGGAGCTAGCCAGCTCTTTTTGTCCACCAGATGGTAAGTGGTTACCGTCGCATATCGCCATTTGAAATACCAAAGGTATCTGCTAATGTGTTGCCGACCTATTACAATGCCAAGAAGGCAACTGGCTCTCAAGTGCAATTGCCGGAACACACCGGTTTTCAACTTGAGGATGGTAGCCAGCCAGACGGGTACTACAAAGTGCCCTACCACCGTGCTATAGTTTCCTCACGATGTTTTCCTTCAATGAAAGCTCAAGCTCATTGTAGGACCCACAACCTTCGTCGTGGCAACCGACATCACTACCACTAAGCTATCATCGCCTTAACTCCAAAACACTTAATAAGGCGCCTTTATAGGTCTTTAATAAAAACATTTGGTGACCTACTAAAATTGTTGATATATGAAATACTTCTTACCCACTAAAGCACTCCAGGCAAATTAAAATTCTTGTTACTTGGAATCATAACCGTGTGTGTGAAAAACATTATACCTATTGTGAAAAACATTATACCTATTGTATCTCCAAGCTACAAAAATCAAAGATGAAGTCCATATCATACGTAGTACATTTAAATTCTAATACTCAACATTATGTCCCATTTCGTGTGGTCAAGCCATAAAGGAGGTAGCAAAAGCAAGCAATATAAACATTGGCAACGTAACGATGGGTCGAATGTGCCCGTCAGGACATAACCAGGGGATTCGCGGGCAAATTGTAAATAGTGCCAGCTCCCGTTTAGTTTGCAATATTTGTGCGGTTCCGTGTAAATGGAAAAAGGAGAGACGTAGAGTAGTGAACAGACGCAGAGAGTTTTAATGATATTAGTAATAATTGATTTAGACTTGATTTTTTAATGTCCAGGATATGCTATATCTCACTGTTAATTTGAAATTAGAATACCTAGTATTTTCATAGAATTTATAAGGCTTTCCTACCACAGATGCTCAGTTTGTGGAATGAGCTCCCCACTGTGGTTTTCCTTATGGAGTACAGCAGTTACATTCTAATCAGCGCACGTCCATATATAGTACTTACAGCTGAGAACAGGACTCCAGACCACTTTTAGACTGAATTTTATGGTGCTCCCAGGTATTCCAGGGATGAAAAATATCCTATGTCCTATACTAAGATCTAAAGTACTATCCAAAATTAAAATCCATTCACCTATTATGGTAAAAAATTGTTGCATATTAGTAAATTGGGAAATCGTTCGCAATATTTTTGCTACCACCAAGTAACCGCTCACCATCAACCTTACCTACTGTATACATGATACCACTTTAGTAGTATAAAATAATGTAATCTCTGTTTTACGCATTACTCTGTGAATAAAGGGGGTACAACACGATATCGGAAACGCTGATGTGTGTAAGTCGACGGGAATTAGACGTTACGACGACGGGGAATTGCCGCAGACGCCGCACAGCCGTTACAAACGTATGCCACGCCATTGTATCTACACCGGTACGAATGCGCTAGATTAGATTATGGCTGTTACATTTGGATCTTTGACTATAATCCATCGATTTAAAAATGGATTATAAGTTCGAAACAGTTTGGAGCCATATTAATGGCCATATTAAAGGCGATCCCAAAGCAAATCATTATAAATTTTTATTTTTAACATAAACTACGTTTAATGTAAAGTATGTTATGAATTAGAAGTTATAATGGCATATAAGAAAAGCAAAAAAAAGCATATTGTGCAGACTGATGATAGGTTCAACACTTCAGTGATTTTATACACGGAATTCAAATCTTTATATTCGACTAAGGGTCGGTTGCTCGTACATTTTAGTTAAAGTTATAGTCAAAGTTAACTTAACTATTACCATGCTTTGACCGTAGAGTCACTTTGACGATGACTGATCCCTCGGTCGGTTATGGTTATGGTTACGGTTAAAATTTTAGTTAAAGTGACACGAGCAACCCAGTTTGCTTTCTTTCGGCGGTTCAGGTTAACTATAACCGTAACCTAACTATAACCTTACTATGACCGCGCTTTATGCAACCGACCTTAAGGTTTGATTTTTGAATCGCAAGATAAACGTCGATAAACTACACAACATCTGTTCTAATTTCAAATTAACAGATTAAAACCACTATTGAAAAATAAGGCCTAATAATTATGTGCCTATGCCTATTATTGTTTTTACTATCCGTCAGTTCTGTAATTCACCTTCAAGCGAAAAAAGGCTTTAAATACTTAGTATATAGTGTTAACAATAAATCAGACTACAGTACTAACAAATCACAGAGACATGCGTTAACAGTGATCAGGTTAGCGCAAATTACGCAGCAACGTGTGTCCAATTAAACACGTCAAATTTGAATCAGTGGCGCGTGACACGATTAGGAACGCGTGACGTTTGTACGGGCGACTGGGCGGGATGGACCTAGCATCTAGTCAGTCTGTAGGCACCTACTGTACTAGCTATTGTTTATTTATCGATAGGGTAGTTGACACTGTCAAAAATAAATGACCAAACACTAACCAATGCATAAAACATCAAAAAACACGTGAAAACAACCATTATGTCGTACATTTAATGATTTTTATGATTTTTAATTACCAGTGGAGCCACTAAGAGTAGATGATTTGATGCTGTGAAACTATGACGTCATAGTGTAATATTTCATACAAAATTCCATATAAACTAATGTTTTGACATTTATTAAAAAGTAGCTGATTTGATATGTCAGTAAACTACCCTATTTAAAGTTAAGATCAAATTAAGATGTATTAATACTCTTGTGATAAAAAAATCTGTAAAATAAATAACATTGATTATTTAAAAAAAAATTACAGAAAAATATTATGATGTAGCCAATTAATTGAGAAATAAACGATAATTATTAAATATTTATGTTATTATTTATTTTTAAAAAACCTGAATAAAATTGTCTGTAGCAAAATATTTTATTTAAATATTATTAACTATTGTAATAAAACTATTTATGGTAAATATTTAGTTTAGTTTTTATTTATGTAAATAATTGTAAATATGGATTTAGGATTTAATTTAAATTTATTAAATATTAGCTTCTTATACATATTATACTACTTTATTTTGTAAATACATACTTATATAGATAATTTTATGGTAAATAAGTACTCTCTGTTCTAAATCAATCCACAATTTTTTTATTATTTTTACTTAATTTTTATTTTTATTTACCTGTCCAAAATATAGTTGCAAAAAAGCCTATGAATAAGAAATAACACAGTATTACGGCAAACAAACAGCCTATTAAGCACAAACGTCACGTATTGCGACCCATCACGCGTTACCCAAACCGTGACGTCACGCGCAACTAATTCCCACATTTACACCTTTACACGTGATTGTACCTTAAATGTACGAGAAACCAGACCAAATTATTTTGTATTCAGTTCAAAACAAGGCATTCTTTAGTTGTTAAAAGAAATAATTTTATTAAATATTGAAAAAAATAATTAGTAATTTTATAAAGTAAGTAAATAAATATAGGTATTTAGTATTCTTTTCCAATTTTTTTTATGTCAAATATGTTAAATGACACAAACTTCTTTTTTATTAGATAAGTTTAATTTTACTGGATGAAAAATTATTTTGCACAAAACCGATTCAGTTCAGGCTCACTAAGAGTTATATTACGGCCAGGTTCATCATTTTTTTTACATTTTACTGCTTTCTTATTATTTTTCGCAACCTTTTCTATTTCATGTGTCACATGAAGATTGAGGTATGTTTTCTTTGCGTTTTCTTCTACGCTGAATACGGGAATCGATTTCGAAGTACTTATGTGTTCTTGTTAGATTTGTCAAAAGAGACATATTATATGGGATTGTTTAGCTAAGAATTGTAGGTTATCTTCATTTAAGCTTTGCAAAAAATATGTTTGACCGTATTTAACGGCCTTTTTACTAGAACTATCTAATAATTAAAAAACGTTACAAAAATTATTCCAAGACAGATCGATAGAGAATTTTATTCTGTATAGGATGGTATTTCAAATTCAAATTCAAAAGTGTCTTTATTAAATGAACTCATTGCAAGTATTTTTAATCGTCAAAATATGTAAATATAAAAAATATGTATATAAAAAAACTATAAAAAATAAAATATAAAAAATAACAATATGATAATTATAATAACAAAATTCATAATAATAGTAAACAGCATGTGAAGCGAGCAACTCATAGAAATGCGTTCTTGTCCTCTATAAAATCAGAAACTTTATAGTACCCTTTTTTGTACAACTTATCTTTAATTAACTTTTTAAATTTTAAGACGGACAATTCTTGAATTTCTTTGGGTACTTTGTTAAAGAAGCTTATACATTGCCCCTTAAAAGAATCCCTAACTTTGCTCAAACGAGTTAAAGGTACAGCAAGTTTATCCCTATTTCTAGTGTTTAAACTATGAGTGTCGCTATTTTTGGGAAAGTTATGAATGTTTTTCCGAACATAAATTAAGTTTTCATATATGTACTGTGACGACACTGTCATTATATTTATAGTTTTAAATTTATTTCTTAGGGAGTCTCTGGGACTTAAATTATATATAGCGCGAATAGCCCTCTTCTGCAGAATAAAGATTCTATTGATGTCGGCACCGCTACCCCAAAGGAGGATGCCGTAAGACATCAAACTATGAAAGTAACTAAAGTATACTAATTTAAAGTATACTAATTTAAAGTATACTAATTTAAAGCTCAAAATAGACCTTGTGTGGCTTAGTGACCTTTTAGTCAACGGACGGCAGTTTTGTTATGGCAGCTGCCATTTTGAAAATGTATTTAGTTTTATTATTCAAAATACATGACTACGGTAGTCATGTATTTGAATGTAATTTCAATTACGACTTATTCCCCCTTCACATAATTCTCCATTATCCTCATAGAGGCAAACTTCTCATAGGCATAAAATGTCCAGTCTACCACCAATTCTATGACCCCTAAATCACTAGGGTACAGTAAACCAGGCGGGTATAATTAACAAGATGGCGTTATTCATGAACCGACAAAACGAGAATTTTAATACGCAAATGAAATAATTCCTCAGATTGATGACTCGGATTTTTCGCGCCATTTTTTGTGCCCGCCATTTTTTTTGCCGCCGGATTGAATTTTTAATTATGTTTTACGGCGCGCGAATCGCAATTTAGTGAATTAACTGCGATTAGAAATGTTCAGTGAAATCGTGTAATATTGCAATTGCTGGTATCTTTTTAATGGATTGCCCTTTTTTTTAAAAAAAAGTTATAGTTAAGTTCTCCTTTTATACCTAAGTGACTTCGTAACTAAGACTGATACCATGAATGCTGTATCTTATTTATGACCCAAAAAACTTATGGATTTAAAAAATGAATAATTTTTCCGTATTTTTTTTTTGGAGAGACCGACGTGAATTTTTACGTTGAAGGATCCAAAATAGTAACAGAATCCATGGTTTTAATTTTCGTTACTTACATCCAGTAAATATAAAGATTTATCTATATGTTTGTTTCTTACTATTCTAAAACTTTCTCATTTTACTTTCACAAAGTTCAGGAGAAAATTCCGTTTTAATATGCATAATATGAAGTTATAGCAACTAAATACTTCAGCGGAATCACTCCCTAGGTAAATACTTTGTTTCCAGACTGTAGGTATGTACTCTACTAAGTTCTCAAGTATCTTACATACGACTAAGTTTGCGAAATGTCACTATATTTTAGTTAGAGTATTACTCGGTCCAATGACCTTCCGCTAATGTGGCTCCGACATTAATTAAAGCGGGGTACACACTCGAAAGTTGGCCGAAACTCAGTCCCAGCCAGTAACATATTTGGGCATTATTATAATAACTCTAACTTCATTCGGCGAGTGACATTATGCGGCCGAAATGTACGTCCAGTTTACGAGTAAAAAAAAATATATATTCACAGTTTAGGATTCCAATAGATTTTAAAAAGATTCTTCACCACCATTATTTTTAAAATAAGTTTTGTTAAAAAATAGTTATAAATTACATCAATAGTGTAATTTTTGACAACGGCCTTTTTTGACCTCGTAACTATCTATTCTATATATATACATCCAGACACTGAATAAACAGACACAATGTTTATTCTGAAGTGAAACCTATGACTTGTGGCGTGATAAACAGAGTATCTAACTACCACATCAATTAACCCATCCAAAAATATAAACAAAGAATAACAGCTAAAATCAGTGGGTCAAATTCAAGTAAGGCAGTGATGCCACTCTGTGACAAGTTGTCAGTAAAGAGTATCGTATACTGCAGGATGTTTTAAAATGATATGTATTCCATTTTATAAACAGAGAGACGAGCTCGACCCGCCAAACAACCTCCCACAGGAGCAAAACTTTCCGTCCACCTAGCGACAATATTTGAAAGTTATTTCAACGTTCACAACCCTCATAGGCGCCGTTAAAATTTTCCCTTCCACCTTATTCATAATACGCATATTGCTGTCCCCCTTCGACCTTCATTTAAAATTACAAGTGCGACAGAGTTAGAAATATTTACAAACTGACATCTCAAAATTAACGGTGGTCGGCTCATGATAATTTACATATTTAGGTGAATTAACCTCGCTGCGTTAAATTGCATTATGAATATTAATTGGTGTGCGTGGCGTGTGCGAATAATGTATTATAATATACGATGTAAGTGGAGACACGTCTTTATGATTCTGATTTTAGTTTGAATTTAGAATTCTGAAATATAAATGTGTAGTCAATCACAACCTTCTGAAAGTTGTCTAGATAAAAACAGTCGAACAAAAAATAAATCTTACTATTTTGATAAATTGGTTAAAAAATGAATTATAATTTTGCTGATGACCTCTACGTAAGTACTGGTAAGTACGTATATTATAAAAAAATAATGTAGCCACACAAAAATATAAAATAAATTTATTTTGCCTGTAATCAGGCAACCTCTTCAAAAATATAAGAATTCCAAAAAAAACCCTCTAGAAAAAAAATGTTAATATACTTCTCGAGGTTTATTTGGTTATCTAATAAAATATTACGAGCTTTGACAAGTGCCTCGAAGCTGCCCCCTTGTGGGCACCTTCTTACCTTTTCAGTTATGGCCCCGTAAGCATGGAATTTTTGCTTTTATGTACGAAACAAAGTAAATATCTCTTAAGAAAATAGCGGGTTTGAAAGTTTTTAAGTCCCTTTTCACGATAGAGGACGAAACAATGTCACGATAATTTAGAAAAGCTCTTTAAAAACTTTGACACCTGTCATATAGAAGTGTTACCTTTTTAATAAAAAAAAAATATGACAACTTTATGTACGTTACATCCTTACGTACATCATTTCATTAGGACTTACAGAATAAAATAATA
The DNA here is from genome assembly GCA_963555595.1 of Tethea ocularis. NCBI lineage: Eukaryota > Metazoa > Arthropoda > Insecta > Lepidoptera > Drepanidae > Tethea > Tethea ocularis. Next base: position 2,348,334 of record OY741968.1, read on the forward strand.
TTCACGGTACACAAATAGGTAATATAATAGAGACGGGGTCAATATGACCCCGATGAAATTAAACAACGTACAGGAAAAGTCCTTACGGCCAGGCTGGCAATAATTTGGAGGGCGGAAAAAAATGTTAGGGGATTTAAATTTAATTTTCGAACCGGAACGACGTGAAATATCCCCAGCGGCAGAGTTCCAAGTTCGAGCGTAGAACAACATCTTGTAAAAGTCACCGTTAAAAAAGGAAGAAAAATACAAATTAAAATTGGAACGCTAAAGCGACGCAATCACGAGTATTTTTTTTCTACAGCCAGTTTATTGTCGCGGGAATACTTGATTTCCACATTTATTTTATAGGTAGGTAAGTAGTAAGAATTCTAAGGAAATTGCTGACGGCATCCATACCTACTGATGCATTTGAGTCTTTAAAACTACGAAAAAAGGCAAATATAAATAAGATCCAGATTAATGTCTTTATTAAAATTCTCTGTCATTATCTTATTTGGATAATTATGTATACCTTATGCATTATCTTATAAAGTTTTAATACAATAGTAAAAACATTTTAGACTAATTAAAAAAGAAACAGGCGGCACCTGTCCACAGAAATGACAAAATACCCTGTGGTCAAAATTCCTTAGCTTTTTAGATGATTGTGCTGAAAAGAAAAAAGTAACGTAAAAAACCATCATATTTTATCCCGAAAATATCCACTCGATCGATCATAAAATGTATAGTAAATATTTTAATATAAACAAAACATTAAAAGGTGTCCCTGGGGCGGTAGGCGACTTGTACTTGGTAATTAACAGAGACTCCTGAGGGAAGACCACGGGTCCGGCTAACGCAATATATTATATTCCAGATGACATTCTCGACGCACCGAGGGGTCGGACATTTTGAAGGATCATATCTGAAGTGGGAAATGGAACGTGTTTCGTTGATATCACAAATACAAATGCGAATTCAAAATTAGAACTGTAACTTTTTTATACATTCTAAAATGAAACAAAAAGTATTTAACTATGACTTGAATAGGTTAGTGGACAGTGACAAATATTTAAAAACAGACGGGCACATTAAATATGTTGTAAATTTTTAATTACCAGTAGAAACACTAACAGTAGATCATTTTGATGCTGTGAAACTATGACGTCATAGTGCAGTATTTTATAAAAACTCCATGTAAACTATATCGTTTTGACATTTCATAAAAAATAGTTGATTTGATGTGTAGTTTGTAGTACAGTTTTTTAATGCCCAAAGTTATCGAAGGAATTGCTAATATCATTTAAAGTCTAAAATTTTTGTAAAATAGATTATTTATTTTTGCTTTGCGGTGGCCAACTTACAAGGTATTTTGTGAAATAACACGACATCAAACCGTATTCTGTCGGTTAGTGTGCTTACTAGAGAACTACTGAACAGATTTTAATGCGGTTCTTGAGTTGTAGACTATATATCTAAGTGGAAATGCGCAATGTAAATTTTAGTGCAACAAGTCAGTGATAAAAATAATAACCATACAGGTGTAGCCGCGGGTACAGCTAGTGTGAAATATAATACAATCCGTGCTTAATATAATTTTCATAGTTTACTGCGAGATTTTACGATGAACGATACTGCCTTCTTTATTACGTACCGTCTGCGATTAATTTATTAATCTTTGATGAGTAAAAGAGACGAGGTGTTGTCATACTGCTGTTTTCAATGACCTGTCTATGAATATGATTTATAATATACTCTTTGCACAAATATATTTGAATTTAGGTTATATTAATAGCTTAAATGACAGAATAAAAAAAAACAATTATATTCCAATAATACTAGCTGTATTGTTGTAGTATTATAGCCTAGAACCTTCCTTCGTTTTCAAATCGGATTGTTAGTTCCTAAAGTTAGCGCGTTTAAACATACATACTAACTTAGCTTTTAATTATCAGTACTTGAAAATAAATTTGATTAGTGGTAGCACCTTGAAAATTTCAATCTGAACAAAATATAAATTAACAAAAAAAAAGATAAAATAAAGTCATCAAGATCACGTCAGTAAGTGTATCAAACTACCTATATAAACAAAAGGAATTAGTATTATATTGTATATCCAATACACATGGGCACCTAAATCCTGGGCCGACATTTTTATAAGAGCTACATCACCCCTATTGCTTATCCCGAATTAGGAGTCATGGTACTGACTGCAAAATAAATCAAACAAAATATAATATTTAGAGATAGTGCAGATTTATTATCATTCGAAAGAGCAGCTTGACTGAAGAAGTGCCTCCTTCCAGAATTCCGCAGGTCTAGAGACTAGAGTAGAGCTCATCAGGGAGAGAGGATTTATCGGTAGCAGTAGAGTAAAGGTGGTGGTGGTTCTTGTCTTGTCAGGCTGTGTATGTGTACGCCAATGTCATGTGTCTCTCATTCTCAAAACTCATTTATTCATCGAGGCCAAGCACTTGTGAATGTCGATAGTTACAATTTTTACCACCGTTTCAGAATACACTACAATTCTAAGAGACAGGTATGTACCATCAACAAAGTTGAAGCATGATCAGTTTTGAGACCTTTTCGCTTGCAGCATGATTACTGATCATAGTTTGCCCTGTCCATTGTTGACAATAAAACGGTCTCTTGTAAAATCTTTTGTTTAGACTATTTACTGACAATGACAATCTACTATTTTATGACAAGCGCATTGTCTGGTTATATTGTGTGAGACACAGGTAGCGGCTGGTCACTGCACGCAAAATACACCCTTAAGGTGATCATGCTTCAACTTTGTCGATAGTACGTACGTTCCGATCGCAGTCTCCTGTTTTCGGTCGCGGTTGCAGTGCGAACTGCCACTTATACGTCCCTCTCAACTACTATTACTAATAGCTCTTTAGATATTATTCTGAAACATTCTCGGGTGTTGCAAAAGTGTAGTTTATAATAAGATTAGTCAGAATTAGGATGAAAGGTAGGTAAGTATTTTGTACAAATTACAATTAGTTACATGAATTATTTCATCCACTCTTTGCCTAATGGATTTATTTTTAGTATGTTATTTATAAGATTCGTGCTGTTGGTCTTCCGAATAAAATCTGTGCTTGATTCCAAATAAAATAGGTATTTTTCAAAATAAAACCTAACCCAACAAAAATGACACAAATTCACCTGCAGACCTTACCAGCTTCCTCACAAGGGTGGGTAACTATAACTAGTGTTTTCACACAAGTTTTATGTGCTATTATTTGGAACGAGGTATAAACCCTGTCCAAGTTTACGGCCCGAGCTGCCCAGACTAATCCTGACAGCGTAAAGGCAGTGTTGCAACCCCTTTATGTTCCGTTCGACACTAAAATCTTAGCTTATGTGTTGTTTTATTTACATTAAATTTGTTACTGCGACTTGTTTTTTTACAGTGTATGAAAATGTTTATTATCTCATCTTGAAATTTACTTATTTATCAAGTACTAGCGAACCACCCGGCTTCGCATGCATGCGATTTAGATACTAATGTGGTATCAGTATGGAAAAGCTATAGTCGGCTTAATTTCTTCCGACAATTATTACAATATTAATATTTTTCATCATCATCACCATGTCAGCCGAAAGACGTCTACTACTCGACAAAGGCCTGCGTACTAAAAAAATTACCCTATCATATTTCTATGATTGTCTAGTAATAGTTCACTTTAGTAAAAGTGCAAATAGTTTTAACATTAAATATGATATGTCATTATGATTATGGCTAACTACATTATTAAAAATGCTACTAATATTATAAATGCGAATGTTTGTGAGTAAGTTTGTTCCTTCTTCATGTTCAAACACTGAACCAATTTTGATGAAATTTGGTATGGAGGTATCTGACACCCTGGATTAACACATAGGCTACTTTTTATCCTGAGAAAATATAAGATCCCTCGGGAACATGGATGAAACCGCGGGGCGGATGGTAGTGTTACATTTTTTTTAACTAGCTACCTTATAGCCTCAAAGGACACACAAAATCGTCCAATCAAATCACACACCTTGCAATTAAATAATAAAACAGACGTATTCTGGAATAGAACCGTGCTCGTAACAATCGGCTTAACGCGACACCAAGTGATTCCAAGTCGCCCATGAAACTCGCACGACGAGCGAGTCTCTGTGATTGCCTCAAATTTTCATCGTGCGGTGGACGTACACGTGTCGGTTAACGTTTATCGGCGAAAATGTCGACGTAATTAGTTCCGAATTTGAAAGGGGATCGGTAAATTTGAAATAGGAATTCGGGGAAGCTACGTACGTTGAGCCTCTATGGAATTTTGTCAATGGTAAGAAAATTGGGCTAGAAATTAATTTAATTAGGTTGGTTAAATTAAAATTGAATGAAGGATTTTTTGAATTAGTATGTAGGTACCTATATGTCATAAAGTAGCTATGTTAGTATTATTTCAAAATGTATCAGTTTGCTAATTAATGAAAAAAAGACACTTAAAATTTTTAAAGATAGAATAAATATTTATTTGTGACACAACTTCACATTGAAACTTTAAAAAATGATATATTTTATATAAATACCGAATATAACTGTGTTTTTTCATCTACCAAAATAAAGACAGGTAGAAAAACATTATCTCGTAAACAATTTAACAATGACGTACATACCCCTACCATATACTCGCGGCAATCCAAAAGCCATTTTCTGACATAAATAAAACCAGTCTCACGCGCCCCATACCTTTCAATTTCTACCTAGTGTAGTACCAACAAAATTCCCACTCCTATACTAAACAACTGTCATTTTATTTTATCACCCGGCTTTCGCGTAAACTCGCTCGCTAGTGATAAATTTTAATGTTGCTAGCGAAATATTGTCGCGTGGTAGGAGGTAATACTTTACGCAGTTCTGAAGGAATTTATTTATAATGTTTATTTATGCACTTGGAGTGGTCTTGAGCTGCCTATTCAAAGCCAAGAAGTCTTACTCACCCAAAATAATATAAACCAAAAATGCGTCAAAGATTCAAATTCAAAAATGTATTAGGCATATTACATACATACAAACACACGCATATTCACATACATGTGACATACATTAAATTTTTAGTTCTCTGTGAAGAAATGTTGAAGAGATAGATTTAAAACTTGCTATTGTATATATTAGTCTTCTTATTATCTGTAATCTATTCTTGTTATTTTTTCCTTAATAAATAAATAAATGTGGCCTCACTGTGTGGCCCACGTGTGGTAAGGCATTGCAAATTAAATATTTTGTGAGATGTTCCGATATATTTTATTATAAGGAATATTTGATTCTTCTAAATTCTTCTTTCTTAAAATGTATAAGTCTTTAATCTTAAATAACGCTTTATAATTCACAAAGTAAATTCAAAGCACAAAAATACATAAGGGAACAGTAAAATTATACAGAGCCCTCAAGTTAACGCAACCCATTGTAAAAGTGTCTTTTTAACAATCTGTATGAACTTTTAAACTCAGTCGCATTTCAAATTCCGTATCGGTCTCGGGAGATTCTCAGTAAAAAATTAAGGCACAAAAGAATCCAAAAAAAGTAAAGTTGGAATGACCCCCTCTTTGGGAAGAGTAAACATTTTACGTTCGCTTAGAATCGGTGGTCGTGAATTAAAAAAACCTTTGTTGGTTTAAGGTTGACAGTGAGTGTACGTACTTGGTGATTTTAATAATTATATTATTCTCTAATTTATATATGAGATTATAAGAGAGATTGAGAGAAAGATGGATATATATATTTTTTTTCTTCTAGAATGGCTTAGGGCCGTAAGATCGATCAACGTTTAAACTATCGTTTATGAAATCTAAGATAAAATTTAACTATTGTTCTAAGATCAAGTGACAAATATGGACAGATCGGTTAAACTTCGATTAATCTCATAGATACGGCAGTACTTTCTAAATTTTTTTTTTATGGTGAATTTTGACATTGACATTGGTGTAACAGTTTACTTCACTTCTTGATTAAATGGCATTAGATACGTTTTTTACACAATTCTGCCAATATCAGGGTCATACATCTTGAGGGAAATGTAAAATTATGATAGTTTAATCCATTATCGGGAGTTTAAATCATCAAAAAGGATAGTTTAAATTAATCGATAGTTTAAACTATCATTCATCGATCAACTGCCGTTGATCTTATGAAATAATCAGAGACGGGAGATTAAACTCTCTGTCGTGGTTTACGCTACGATCTTACGGGCCTTAGACTGTGCATTGTTTAGCATTGTTAGTTTTAAAGAGACGCGCATCACTAAACTACTTACGTTTTATAAAAATATAATTTCAGTTATTTTATGTTCAAGTTATTGTACCTAGGTTAAAGATATCAGAATTTTAAGCGTTGTTTGTTTAGTTTTCATTTATTTACACACATAAAACATTATATAACTAATAAATAATATTATTATAATAAGTGTTTCTTAATAAAACACCTATCTCGTACAGAAATATGGTTTTATTGTATCCCATAATAATATATATTTTTTAAATATACAAATACTTATATAATAAGGTAGCATAAATGTGAACTAGACTGAATGAACGATTACACAGGTCGCAGGCCTCCGCGGTTAATTCTCTTGAATTCATTAAGTTTGAAGGTGCCTTAACTAGGTGTCTTGATAATTTAATCCTTGCAGGATTGCCCAATTAAAATGTTGCCAACGACTTTTTAAATATTCACCGCGGTAGGGTTAAAACAGGCCTAAAACGAGGTAAAATTTATCACTCAGGGGAGAATTTGTTGGGAAATAATGACATTTTAGGTGTCGATTAGTAAAAGTTTCGACGTAAAAGTTTCAGTCGAGAAGGCTTCAAGCTGTCAGATGGGGTTAACCGTTCGGAAATGTTTTAAAAATGTTATAAATGATGCTAACTTTCTTTGCGTTTTCATTTTTACGATAGTAAAATATAATATCTATTTATTAACTAGGTTTTCAGATAAGTACAGCTTTCAAGTATAATTTAAGTATAATGGACCTACTATATTAAACTGTTACTGGGAAGATAACTCTATTTTAACTATATTATGGACTATTCTGAAATAATCTCAACGCAATGAAGAACAGAGAAAGCGAAAGAATATATTTTAATTGTTATATTGTATATAGTTTCAACCCTGATTATTCAAGATATAGGATAGGATATCCCTCTAGGTATAGGATTCATATATTTTAGAGCCTTTAAGGTATAAAGATTGATAACTCTTGGAAGAAAACCAAGAATATGACGTGAATTAATCTCGAAAAAAAATCGTTTTATTCAAAATAATATGAACACCTTTGCTCGAATAGCGATGAAAATGAGGTTTATTAATGACATTTTTCATACCAATAATAATTGTATATTGCACTAGTTTTCGCCCCGCGGGATATAAAGTATCCTATTTGTTAATTAACTATGCGTAAAGTTTCACCAAAATTTGTTCAGCCGTGATTGCGCCACAAATATCCAAACATCTAAACATCCATTCTTACAAGAACGTCCTCGTATTTTTATTTTATTTATTCATGTAGGTATAAAATAAGTGTTAGAGAGTTAATACTCCATGGCTTTTTTAGGTGGGATTGTTCTGAAATAGCCAAGGGACATAGGACGTGGACGGGCTGGACAGCAAGTTGTAATATTTTCATTAGATTGCCAATCCCGGAGGCCTGCCATCCGCCAGACCGTTCCCAGTTTCAGTGATGCTGAGTTCTGTTATGTACCTAACTTATTTACCTTATATAAATATAAAAATGTATAATTCATGTTTCATAGATAGATAAAATCTAAATAAGACAGGAACAAAATACCTATTATGGTGTCAGGTTTAGTGTTTCGTATGTAAAGCGTAAATGGCTACTTATTTACTTATTACCTATATACATAAATCATTATGTCAAGTTGAATAAAAATGTATTCAGTTATTTCATTATTTTTTTTACAAAGTTTGAATGTGTACGTCACCAGTGTCAATTCATTACTTCCAGTGTCATTATCCGGTAGGCAGGTACGTAGGACACTGGAAGTAGGAACTAATAAATGAGATATTTTTAACCTGAAGAAATCATTCTTCTTGAGAAATCACATGTGAAAACTTATAGTAGGTATTTTCAAATTTTTATTTCCATCGATTTTATACTAGTATTTTGATACTATTCCATAATTTCGTTGTAGTTACGTAAGCCTCGGTAGCGCAGTAGGCAGCGCGTAAGTCTCATAATCTTAAGGTCGTGAGTTCGATCCTCACCCGGGGCATATTTTTTAATATTTTCAAATCTTTCTAGTGTATATTTTCTTTTTTTATTTTGATTTATCTTATAAATTAAACAAAAAGGAACTATGTTTAGATAATGCACCGTTTATTTTTATCTACTTGAGAGATATTTCACGTAATCAATGTCAATTTTTTTTCCTTCATCTTTAGAAAGGCAGAATTTAATTTTTTATAATAACGTAAAATTAAAAATAGACTCCTTCAATGCTTCTTCATTATTACATTTTTATGTTTTCAAAATGCACTTTTGTAAGCAAACATACGAGTAGCGACATCTAGGATACGATGACAAACTATTTCAGCAATGATGTCAACATACCGCATTGTAGTTGTATACTTGTAATAACAGATGTCGTCTAAAATGTTTATAATTCAGCGCCATCTACATTGTGCAATATGTACTTCAGATACCAGTTACGCCTAATAAAATAATTCCTCAATTTAGTACATTATCCTACCGCTAGATGGTACTTTCTTTGGATATTTAATAATTTGATTTGTTTTAATTTATTTCAACTTATTTCCAATATAGGTATTAAATAAAACTAAAGAAAACAGCGAAACAACACTCATTACAAATTCTAAATTATATTTTAAACCACACGGATCATTGGAGTCATCGGTGTTATGTTACTGAACAAGTAATAAAAAAGGCAATTTATTAGTTTCCCAATCGATAATTATTTACGTCAAAGAATAAGAAAACAATAAAAATATGAATTATACCTAAAGCAAGGTCGACCACTGGCGCCAGTTAGTGTTTTAAATTCTTACGTGATGACCACATTGCGGTCAAGTAACTCAAATAACATGAGATTTACCTCTTTAATAGCCTTAAATTAGTAAAAACAAGCAAAACTGTTTGTTTTTATCATTCAATATTTATTTATTTTATATATTTAGTTTGTTATATTTAGTATCAATAAAGGATTCAAAAATGAGTAAAAATTTAATGGGTGCATACAATTTGTTGATTAGAACTGTATCTATGTTAATTTTTAGTTGCTTCCTGTTTACGACTGTCCAAAGAAGGTGTGTATTGTTTTCAGGGATCAAGTTGGATGTGAGAATTTTTATCTCACCATAACTTTTAAATAGGTCCCTGAGCAGATTTGGATGGTATCGATCGATCATCATCCCAGCGTTTTTTTTTAATTGATGTATTATTTAAATAATTTAAAAAATCACATTATGACTTGCGTTTAATAGAGTAAAATACCTACGCACTTAGCTATTGAAATTGCAGAATATTACATTTTAAATTAAAACTAATATGCTGCTACTTTTAATCACATCAAAATTAGGAAATTTCACGTACTTGCTTACAAAAAGGTTTTCTTTACTGTTAGTAACCGTATCTTCTCCATTATGTTATACTTCTTTAAATTTCGTATGAACATTATAATAATTGCATTTAAAACTATTACAATAAGAACCCTATTTAAGTTACATTGAGTTCAAATCATTTGACAGTTAAGTATAGGAACAAAACCTCGCCATGGTCTCGGCGGCTGCGAATTCTCAAACCATTGTAGCACCTAGAACCGGGGTATAAAATAAAAATCGCTCCCGCTGTCTGTACGCTTAGATCTTTGAAACTACGCCACGGATTTTAATGCAGTTTTCAGAAATGAATAGAATGATTCAAGAAGTTTATGTACAGAAAAGCTGAGAAAAACCTTGCGAAGCCGGGGCGGGTCGTTAGTCCTACTTCCTACTAATATTCTATATGCAAAAGTTTGTAAGTATGTATGTATCTTTGTTGCTCTTTCACGTAAAAACTAATGAACAGATTTGGATGAAACTTGGCACATAGATAGATCATACCCTGGAATAACATATATGCTACTTTTTATCCCGGGAAAACATGAGATACCTCGGGAGCGCGGGTGAAACCGCGGGCGGAAGCTAGTTAAATTTAAAGCATTGCGTGGTGCAGAATAATCTTGGTTCTGAGTTCGTCAGTGGTTTCTAAATACGCGACCCGGCGCGTGGCGGCTGCGGCTTGGAGTTTGATGGGGTATTGTTTCAAATTCCATCACGCGCCGACTGCTGACCAGCCCGTGGGTTAAGGCCACTGGAGTGGAGAGGTCTACACTGATTTTCATACATTGTTATAGAACTAAATATTTTAGATGGACTTCTCCAGAATTCAAGAACACTAAGTGTTAGTTAGGTATTAGGTAGACCGTCGTCTGCTTGCCAGCCTTTTGATATAAAAACGATTGATTTATAGGTACATAAGTACAGTCAGTAACATAAATAGACGAACATATCTAAATTTAAAAAAACAATGTTCAGATGGTACAAAATAATTTATGTAAGTATTATTTGGAAAAATAATCATTATACTTAATAGTTTTAGAGTGATTATACAGGCGTTCTGTGTTTATGTATATTCAGTTTCATAAACCTATTTCTGATTGTAAAATGTATACTTTAAAATTTTCCTAGCCAACAAACTGGTGTTTCCAACTTGGGTGTCACACAATAAAACACTCTCATATAAAAATAACTACTACTTAATACAATAATTGTGAAAGTGTAAGTATGTTTGTTAGGTACTTAATTATTGGCTCAATAAAATTTAGCACATAGAAAGATACCCTGGAATAAAAAGCTATCAAAACACAGGTAAAACTGCGGGAGACAACTTGTATGCAATAGCTGATCATCGGTGCTTTAAAACAATATTAATATTATGAGCTTTTTTTTTACCAAAAGTTCTTTTGTATGGTCCAGTTAATCGGCTACCCTCGTGGACAAAGGGCGGTCTATTACAAAATAAATCAGTGTTAAGGTTCCCAGTTGACTTTATTTCTTAGCACCGTGCACTTAAATGTTTATTTAAGTAGAAGCTTGATGCTGTTCGAAAATTAAATTAATATTGTTTTTGAAATTTGAAAATGGAATTTATTTTGTTAAATCTTTATTTTTATTAGCTTGCTTTTTCTAAGTAAATTAAAATACCATAGAATAGTAACATCTTACGTTATTTTAATTATGTAGGTATACATAAAAATGAATGTGTTTTTGTATTTGTCCTCTATGTGTTTCTAAACGAAAGTGATGAAACTTTTATGAGATTTTCTGCTGCTTGTCCAAAAAAAAAATGTCTTTTTTTTTATGTAGCATTGCAACGTATGCCATTGAGAGGTACAGTAAAATATCTATACAGGCTGTCTTGTCAATTTGTCTCTCATACGAAACATGAAAATAAATATCCTCGGACATTCTTCACACACGGTTATTTGATCCCAAACTAAGCAGAGCTTGTACTATGGAAACCAGATAACTGATAAAATCAAAATCAAAAACTCATTTATTCAGTTTAGGCCCTAATAAGGCACTTATGAACGTCAACAGTTACAGTTTTACAATAGACTCTACTACCGGTTCGGAATACACTTGAACTGAGAAGACTCCGGCAAGAAACTCAGCAAGGCGTTTTTTTTTGGGGGGATCTTTTTTTTAAAATTTATGTAGGTAATTACAGTTTTTGTCTTAAATATACATAAACTTCATACAATTATCACTTGGCCAGGGGGCTGCAAGTGCAGAGAGAAGCTACTACAACCATGTATTCTTGTCTTCTATGTAATGAGCCACCTTATAGTAGGCCTTGTCGATCAACTTATGTTTAACATGCTCTTTGAATTTATTATAAGACATCTTAGTTACTTCATATGGGATTTTATTATAAAAGCGAATGCAGTTCCCGAGAAAAGACTTATTGACTTTCGCTAGCCTGATATACTACATATACTACTTTTTTTTTTGTAAATACATACTTATATAGATAATTACACCCAGACTCAGGACAAACAGACATGTTCATGCACACAAATGTTTGTCCTGGATGGGAATCGAACCCATGACCAGCGGCGTGATAGGTGGTGTCTTAACCCTGCGCCAACTGGCTTGTCAAATATCTTCTACTACTTCTAGACTTTGTGAAGGTCAACAACACGTTGGCTAATATTACATTAGGTGAAAGACCTAGGTACTGCTTGTCAGACTTCTGAAATTAAAAAAAAATATATATATGTAGACAGCACAGTAGCTAACTACATTCTAAATGTTTTCTTATACGCGATCAAAAAAATAATTATTATTTTGAAAGAAGAAAAAATACGTCACAGTATCCCCTTAACGCTACCACGGTGACTATGCACCCTTAAAATCACCCAATTATACCCCTTTTAAAGGGCGCCGCCCTAAAATGCTATTAACTGTTGAACTACTGATTTATCTTTGATCATTAAGGTTCGTTGTTGATTAGCAACGGGTGATGATTAAAAAAAAACTTTGAATATTTCGGTAAGTAAGTATTTTACTGTAGTATAAATGGAAGACCATGGAAGACTGATTTTAAAGAAATTATGGTCAGTTATATTTAACAAAACTGCCAGAATATTTTTTTTTTTTTTTATTTGGCGTGGTTGGTAAGACTTACTTATCAGGTCGCCGGTCGTGGTTTCGATACCCATCGAGCACAAACATTTGTAAATAAATAAATATCTTGGGACATTTTTCATTCACAGTAATCTGATCCTAAACTAATGTCCATGAACATGTTTGTTTGTTATGGGCGTAAATATCTAATCTATGTAATAAACTTTTTAATTTCATATAACTTCTAAATACTTGACCCGAAGGTCAATTTTCATCCAAATTTGTTCAGTCGTATATTCGTGATACGTCCAATTACTCAAAAAATCACGTTGACATTTTTGACACAGAAAATTATTAAAAAAAAAATTGTATTGCTTTCGAATCAATTATTAAAAAAAAATAATTACATAAATTACTTAGTACCTGAAAGTGAAGAGATATACCTTATTATTTCGTCCTAATACGTCTGATCGATATTAACAACTATTATTATTCAGCGAGCATCTTTTCTCAAACGATGCCGCCGATATTCCATACTGGAACAAAGAAAACTATGGATACAATTTAAACTAGAAATATTGTAGAGTCGTTGTTACAGTCTATCTATTGTAATGATTGTAACTATCGACGTTCATAAGTGCATTATCAGGGCTGAAACTGAATAAATGAGTTTTGATTTTGATTGACTATACATTTTTTTAATCATCATGTCTGATATTACCATATTTATTTTTTGAAGTTAAGTTATCATGGGACATTCTTCACACACAGCTATCTGATCCCAAATTGAACAGCAGAAGACTGATATAATATTTTCTGTATAAAATACTACTTTAATAAGTACCTCTATAGTTCGCACACAAACATTTCTCCCGAGTGGGAAACGAACCCACGACCTCCGGCGCGATAGAATCAGTATACTTATCTCACCAACCACGCCAACTGGTCCGTCAAAATAAACTATCATTGACGACTCCACACGGCTCTCTGTCCAATCACAACACTCTAAATTGAGTTATCAACTTTCGTGAAATTCATTGTTTTTAAACTTGTATGCCGTTTTGTGCCGATACATTTAATAGTCAATTAATGAAGCTACCTGAGCCCTTAGGCTCTTTATCGGATCTTTCGGCGAACCTGAACAGTCATCCTTCCAGTTTAATATGATGTGCGTGCCGCGGTTTTGTTGCTTGGGGGTGAGTCAAAATTACATTTAAATTAATTTCATCAGATCAGAAATTATTATCCGTTTATTGGTATGTTTTGATTAATTTAGAAGGTTTACGATTGTAACTACTACCTAGCTAGTTTGCAAAAAAAGGGGATTGAATCAGTAAGTATCTAAATCAATCAGTCAATCTGCAAATAAAATTTACAAAATTAGTATTAAGTTCTCCCATAATCTTTGCCTGCGTGGTAGTGTCAAAATGGTTCTTCTCTGTTCAATTCATCCTAAAACCTCTCTTTAGGTCATCAAAATCTATGCAGTTATAATGCACACTAAAATATCGATAGATAAACATATCTCATCTATATCTATCTATACTAATAATAAAGCTGAAGAGTTTGTTTATTTGAACGAGCTAATCTCCGGATACTGGTCCGATTTGAAAAGTTCTTTCACCAATAGGAAGCTACATTATCCCCGAAGGTAATATACTACTTTTTATCACGAGAACGCGAGTGAAACTGCAGGGAACAGCTAGTAATTTTATATGAGGTTAAACAAGGAAATTGACTTTTCTCAGGCGCCTCCGAAACATAGGGGCGTGAGTCATTTATCGAGGCAATGGGATAATCAGTGAGTTACTGCGAGCCCCATTTCACCGTGGTTAAATCTCCATGCTCCATGATTGATCCGATGAAATCTATGGTTACCTTAATATGGTATGGATTATGGGTCTTTTGAACTGTACCTTTTTCGAGGATCTGTTGTGAAGATCTTGTTATGGTTGTCGTATTTGTAACTATTTGATAAAAATAATTATGTTTTACTGCTATCATTTTAATATGCGACGTAATAGCTGACCTTAACTGAATCAAGCCTGGTTTTATCCTATGGGCTCTCGAATGGATACTACTAAAAATCATTATCAAGTTATTGTGGTACTCAGTTACTTCGATCACGCTGTCCCACGCATTTTACTCTGAGACTATTTTGATAATTACATATTATTATGTAATACATTCATATGAAACCAACCTATCAAATAAGTGAACAAATGTGTTATTTCTTGTCATTTACAGACTCTACTCATAAACAAATACCTTCCTACCTGAAACAGTCAGGTAAATATAACACTTTTCAGTACGGCTATTAGGTTGGTAAACATATATAATATTTATTTTATTTAAATAGATATATTTTTGCAACTTCTTCACAGCGACTCAGGCCGTTATAAAAACATAATATACCCACACAAAATTATTTACATCAATAGTGTCGAATCCAATAACATTAACTGCAATAGGCAGTAGTCCTATAAAGGTGGCATAGCAGCGCTGGGTGGCAACGTTTATAGCACCTCTTGGGTGTTCCCGTAGCTTTTGCCTGTTTTTTATTCGCCACTTAGAGTTCAAATTACTACATCAATTTGGAGGATTCCTGCGAATGGGCAGTCAATTGAGATCGCCCTAGATTTTAAATGCAACTTTATTTGTATGGTTTGTTTTACTGGTTAGGTATGTGATGAAACTTTTTTCTTTTTAATTTTAGTTTTATGTTCGCTTACTGTATGGGTACTTATCGTGTGTTTATTACCTTCAAATTTATCATTGGTGGAGAAGTCTTAGGTATGGTATGACCGGCGCAGAGTGGCCTACCCAGGGAGGAACGAATGGCCTACTTACCATTTAAAAAAAGAATTTTCCAGATTGGCCTAGGCGTCTTCGAGATAACGGGGAACATATATATTAAACAAGAAGGATTCCGACGAATTGATAAACTCCTCTTTTTTGGAGTCGGTTAAAAATATACGTCTTAAGTATAGTATAAATATATTTGAAATTAAATGATTAATTTCGACAACACTATCATCAGCCGAAATAGCTCAGTTGGGAGAGCGTTAGACTGAAGATCTAAAGGTCCCCGGTTCAATCCCGGGTTTCGGCAATGATATTTTTGTTTTCTGATGTGTTGTATTATTTTTATTTCTTCAATGATAATAATACATTATTTAGATAACACTTTTTATGTAATTAATTAAATCACATAAAATGTATTCGTCGTATCTATCTATCTATACTAATAATAAAGCTGAAGAGTTTGTTTGTTTGTTTGTTTGTTTGTTTGTTTGTTTGAACGCGCTAATCTCTGGATCTGCCAGTGGGATATGGAAAAACCTTTTTGCAATTGAAAGCCCATTTATTAAGGAAGGTTATAGGCTATAGAACATCACGCTACGACCCTCAGGAGCTGAGCAATGATAAAAAGAACGTTAAGCGGGAGCATGAATAGCATGGGTGATCGATGCGACGCGGTTGTCAATGGATGACAGCGGTCGCCTAGGTAACAGTTTTTTGTTATTTTTAACTGTCATCAAGACGAGGTTATCAATTCGTCGAAATCTTTTTTTATGTATGTTCCTCGATTACTCGAAGATGCCTGACCCGATTTGGAAACTATACATACAGGTGGTCACATGGTCACCAAGTCAGGGTCTGGTGATGGGATCTTGAAGAAATCGAGGGAACTCTTCAAATTTTATAGGCACTAACAATGTTTTTCATATATTTTCTAAAACTATTCAGATATTTCTGGTAGTCGTCACATGTTGCTGAGCTGATGATGGAAGGTACAACTCCTTAACGGGTAGGAGTTAGGGGATAAATCTTTAAATATTATAGGAACGATGATGGAAAGTACAACGCTAATATGCTTATACTAGGTCAGTGACCTTGAGAGTCATTGATTACACATAAGAAACTAAAAAATGAAAAATAAAATACTTTTAACAAAAAAAAACCACAAAGGCACTAATAAGTATAAAATAACTATGTAGGAACTCTAATCTGATAGTTTTGAAGTCAACGAAATTAGCCATTGCTGTTGCATCATCAGATATTTATTGCTGCTACACTATTGACAGGTAGAAGCACGGCTCATTTCTCTTCTAAACAGACCCTTACGGTATTTCTTGAATAAGACAGCGTACGCTCTATACGTAAAAATGGACCATTGGGCAAGGTTTTACAAGATGCAAACCTAATAATATGGGATGAGTGCACATGACTCATAGAGCTCATCTAGAGGTTTTAGATTTAACTCTCAGAATTATAAAATGCACAAATAGCCATGGGTGGTCACTTTGATGTTTTCTGGTGATTTCAGATAAACGTTGCCTGTTAGGGAAACTAGAGCAGATATTATTAAATCTTGCTTAAAATCTTCCTCATTATGAAAGTCTGTTGAATTATTGAAACTGTATACCAAAATGAGGAGTCACTTGGGTAGAGGAAGCACAGATTTCCCAATAAAGCTCCATTTAATCGGGTATGGGAAAGTACCTGAATCAGATAAAAAAATAGCTATTGACAAAGACCTTGGTAAAATCGTGACCAACATTGAAGACCTGATCTGTAGAGTATATCCGGATATAGCCAATATCGGCCAAAAAAAACATTAATGGATGTGTGAGAGGGCAATTTAATTTAATTAGCTGCCAGAAATATAAGCGTTGACGCCATCAACGACAAAATAATGGCTAAACTCCGGAGATTCGCGCGTTCAAACAAACAAACAAACTTTTCAGCTTTATTATTTAATGCTAAACAGCTTTCCACCCGCGATGCCACCCGCGATCAGTCAGTCAATTAACCAACTTCAAGCGGAGGTTATCAATTCGTTGGAATCATTTTTTTTGTATGTTCCCCGAATACTCGAACGCCTGGACCGATTTGGAAAAATATTTTTTGTTTGAAAGGGTATAACATCACAAGTAGTCCCATGGTCACCAAGTCAGGATCTGATGATAGGATCCTAGACAAATCGAGGGAACTCTTTAAATTTTATAGGCACTAACAATGTTTTTCATCATACTTTCTAAAGCTATTCAGATATTTGCGTCTGGTAGTCATCATCTTATGTTGCTGAGCTGATGATGGACGGTACACTTCCTTAATGGTTAGGAGTTAGGGGATAATTCTTTAAATGTTATAGGAACGATGATGGAAACTACAACGCTAATATGCTTATCCTAGGTCAGTGACCTTGAGAGTCATTGATTACACATAAGAAATTCAAAATTGAAAAATAAAAAACTTTTAACAAAAAATAGAACCGCCTTCAAAGGCACTAAAAAGCAGAAAATAACTATTTAGGAACTCTAATATGATAGTTTTGAAGTGAGCGAAATAAATCTGCGGTACCATGATATCGGTTCTAATTTTTGTTAAAAGTTTTATATATTTAGATTGGCTATTGGACGCTGATCAGTGTTATTATCACCATCGGCATCAGCGTAGGAAAGACCATAAGAAAGATCTTGGGAAAAACGTAACCTTTTGATGGGTTGGTCTTCTGTACCAAATTTGGCATACTGGTTTCCATGGGTATATTTGACCGGCTGCAACTAACTCGCAGAAATGTAGAGTGTTGTAACATCTAATTTATACTTTTCGTTTGTCCCATGATTGTTGCCAAGACGGTCATGAGACATAACAGCAAATTCATCCCAATTGTTCGCCATATGCATTGCATTGCACCAAGCTTTTATGTGAGTTCAAAAGCAGTATTGATATCAACTTCGATGCAAATCACCCCCAAAATAACTTTCTACCCTTTTTTAACCCCGATAGGCGATGAGTTTCAATAATATACAAAATACGTCTGCCATCAATTATCTTAAAGAATGTTTATGCAAAATTTGAAGTAGATTGGACCAAGGAATCACGTTGTTCCATACAAACTTTGTCCCAGTTTTTCAACCCCTAAGGATTTCGGAAGATCCTTTCTTATAGGATGCCTACTTCATACGAAGAACACACCCTCTAAATTTCAGGTCTCTACGATCAGCGGTTTAGGCTATGCGTTGATCCGTCAGACAGTCATTCAAGACAATGCATGTTAAATAGATATTAGACCACCAAATTTATGTAATGGTACCAGACTTCAAGTAAAATTTCTAGATTTCTGTCATAGTAGCGATTGGTTGTGACTGAGCCAGCAGTTGGGCAAAGTTGGGATGATACCCACAGATTTACCATATAGATTTAAACGAATAGGTATAATTTCCTGTGAAATTACCTACCTATCGTCTGAAGTCAATATAAATAAAGCACAAGGACAAACTTTTAAGCATGTTGGAATATATTTAAGAGAAAACTGTTTTTCCCATGGACAATTATTATGTTGCCTTATCTAGATCAGGTTGCATAGCCTACTTTTTATTTGGAAACGCGGGTGGAACCGCGGGGGACAGCTAGTATTTAATACGTAAAGTGAGTGAGTTCTGTAAATAAATGGATACGTACACACGGCCACAGATCATACACACTGCGGCACCTTATGCAGTTGTGATAGGCGCTATTTTGCAACAAAAATATGTAGCTTGATCTGTGGCCGTGTGTACGAGTCTATTATTTACTTTGTGGCTAGTTGACTGTTATGATGTACCTACTCGTATTGCTATCTACGTAATATATATTTTTTTTACATTGCTACCATGTATGGCATCTGTAGGTACACTCTAAAATAGAATAGGTATTTAAAAAAAGTAATACATAGTACTTATTCTAATAATAATAAAAAGAGGTAAAGTCTGTAAGTTCGGATGTAGCAGGATTTCCGAAATTCGATTGAAAAAATCTTTCACTAATTGGAAGCTAGATATATATATTCCCGAGCACTATAGTAATTCATAATAAATAATGCATGTAAGGATATAACATACAAATTAATTTAAAAAAGGTCCTAATAAAAATTGCTCGATAAAAAATTTCATGCGATTCGTACAGTCATCCACAAAAGTGCTTACTGCCCATCCACTTAAAACTTAAAACAATAAATAACGAGCACACGCATGGTAAACCGTACAACACCTCCCAGTACTTAATCGCAATGAATCAAACAGTTAAATACATCGCAATTACGGACCGCCTCGACCATTCATTGAAAGGGATATCAATTTGAAAACTGGCGAAGAGCCTGGCTATTAAGCTTGTAATTTATTTTCATACTAGCTTCTTCCTGCGGATTTACTTCTTATAAAGCAAAAAAATACAATTTAATCTGCCAGTGATACCTCTGTTGGATAATAGATGTCACTAATATCAATTTTAAACAAATTGTTGATACATAAGTTACTTAGTATACATTTGTGTGCATGAACATGTCTGTTTGTCCTGAGTCTGGGTGTAATTATATATATAAGTAAGTATTTACAAAATGTAGTATATGTAGTATATTAGTTATCTGGTTACCATAGTACAAGTTCTGCTTAGTTTGGGATAAGTTAACCATATGTGAAGAATGTCCCAGGATATTTATTTATTTAGTTTAAAATGAAGTTACTTTCAATCCGTTTTGCAATCTGAACTAAAGCTACCTCGTACTGAATTCAAAAATCATTTTTAGGCCCAAATCAATCACATATGAAATGCTAAAGTTAAGATTGACTCTCATATTGAATTTCGGCTCTGAGAAATATGTGAGAGAGAATCTTAGATTCTATGGACAGGTTTACTCACTTAATTTTCGTGAGTCCCATATTTATGAAATCCAGAAAATAGGAGTCCAAATCCAATGAAATACCTACATAAAGCTTTTTCTTAAGCGAATTCAAACGTTTAAGCTATAAGAAAAATATACAAATGCCATGACAAAAAGCATGAGTTCGAATGCTACAATAAGCTTCAGCCTTCGGTGAAGGAAAACATCTTATGGAAACCATATCATGGTCTAAAGGTTGTTTGTAATACAGTACTGATTTTACAGTACCATCCTCAAGTTGAAAACCTGTCGCCAAGCACCTACCAGTATATTCCGGAGGTTGCACTTGAGTGTCAGTTACTGGCTTTATGTACTTATCACCTTCAACCACAACATCATTTACCATGATAAGATTGCCGTCAAATACAGGTCAAGGTAAACATTTAAAAAATAGTTGCAAAATTTATAGATTAACTAACATACCGATCATACAAAATTTTATATAATTTTCGTATAAAGGATAAGCGAGGATTAGATAAATGGGATGAGATTTAAGAGGTAATAGCAAGATTACATCTTATAACGGAACGTGTGAAGAATCTTCGTCCATTTACGATTTTTACTTGAAAGCGAAGGAACTATTTTAAAGACGTAATTAATGAAAGTTTAGTACAATTGAGCTGAATTTTAGCATCCAAATTGTATGTAGTAAGGTCATATCAATAGTAATTATATCTGTTTTGTTATGTTATGTTGACTTTAGAATATCATGATAGAATGGATGATAGAATCAACAATCAATGTATTAAACTTGTACGCTTTTTATGATTTGATTCAGCAGAAAAAGACAAGAAAAGGTTAGTATAAGATGGAGTATTTAATCAGAAAAAGAATAATTACCTACCAATCCCAAATTTGGTTATCAATTATTAACCTTTGCATTTTTAGTCATTGCTGTTTAATCTCAATGTTTTGGGTTAAGACTGAGATAAGAATTGATGCAATTATATTCTTTTTTAGTTTTTTTTCACCAAGTTTTACTTAACTTTGTTCAGATATCATCAGCCGAAATAGCTCAGTTGGGAGAGCGTTAGACTGAAGATCTAAAGGTCCCCGGTTCAATCCCGGGTTTCGGCATCAATAACTTTTATATCATCGTCAAAAAGTATTTTGGAGTGTTCATAAATTCGGTATAGTTTTGTCCATACAAATTGTGTTTAAAAATACCACCTGTGTAAATAATTTTCATTTTATTATTTTGTAGCTTGTAGCATTGTTCATTTATTTTCAGTACCTATATAATTTTCGTTTTTGGAAAACTTTTCGGAATTTTTTCTTTCTTTCTTTTCATGAATATTATCTCACACCTGTTAATAGTAAATAAGTTTAACTAACACTTATGACGTGTAAGATTATTTTGTTCTCCCTATAAGCTATTGGTGTTCTAATAAAGCAAAATACATGCCTAGACCACCATAATAGGTGGTATACTGAGAAAATCACAAATCATGCCGTAACTTTATCAATATATATATCTATGAAACTTTAAACAATAAGCCTGAGTTTAGCTAAACGCCGCGGTCCATACCATTCCTTATAATATTTAACGTTACATACGTTCGATAAATTTTGACACTGACGAACGGTTTCATTAATACTCATGGACGTAATGTACGTATCTTTTCAACATATTGTTTCAGCTAATGAAGAGAAAAAGGACCTGAACATTCATGTATCAACGCAAAATTTATATTAGCGATGGTTAGCGCCATCTTTATGGATTTTAAGGTACTAATACGTCAAAGTACGTTGATGTGCTTACAGTAGAAGGGTAATTAAAACTCCTACCTCTCATGTTCTTCGAAGCTTATTAAATGTCATTTCCATAATCCTAGAGATCCCTGAGAAAAATCCGATGATCGGTAACATCAAAAATATCCATACACATAGCACGAAAATAATTACCCACGATCATCGGCCATTAAACGACGTAAATTACGAGCGTAACGTAATACCCCCCCACTAATTGTTACTCTCAGTGTGTAATTGAGGCGGCTTAAACATAATAATAAATTTACCTACTTGTAGTAGCCAATTATGGTGTTAAGGAGAAGATTTGTTAAGGTTTCAAGAAATATGTTTTTTTTTTCATTATGTATATGGTCGTGTTTTACTACAATGTAATTTTGGTAAATACTTACTTATTTCTAATAAGTACTCGTATATTCATACTAATATCATAAATGGGAATGAATAAGCTAACATTTTTTTTTTCTAAAACACGAGTAAAACTATGTTGTGGAAATTTTTTAAACATTGATGAACTTAACTGTACAACTATAGGTATTAAATTAACTTAATCTTCAACAATATTAAATAATATGTTTAGAATTTAGATCCGCAATTAAATTAAAATAACAATTTGTAATTTACTAATATTTCTTATTATTTACCTCGTCTATTATTTAATTGATATAATTTTCGGACATAAATTATGCAATTCAAAAACCTGATATCTAATTAACTTAAAAAATAACAAATCACATAGAAAAGGGGGGCTAAAATGGCCGCTCGAGCAATATTGCTATGCAATTCATATTTCGAATTTACAGCAGAGCCAAATGTTTTTTTTTAAATATTTTTTGGTGAATACGATAAAGTTTTGAGTGATAATTTTTTTTAAAAGGATTTTAAAAAAATTTATCACTCAAAACTTTAGTTGCGAGATAACTTTGACATAGTAAAAAAAAAGTTTCAAAATACAACGTGGGCGGGGCGGCGCCACTGGTCCGACTTTGTTATATTGTATGTAAATTTCACACGATTTCTTATTGTAATTATAAGAAAAAATAATTTGGAAGTAGCTAGCTTCTAGAGTACCGCGACCAGTTATCATAATAGCTTTGTCTAAAATACCTTTTATCGTATTACCGGTTTGATAACAAATAGCTATGTTTAGACTAAAGTACCGTTACGACGCGATCGGAGAATTACAAAGCTTTTCTTTCCTCGTTGACAACTGGTTCTCAAACATTCATCAGTTTACAGACGCATCAATTATAATGATAATAGTTCTGTTGTAACTCAGAATTTATATAATAAAATATTTAACAGTTCTATTATGTACATGATATACCTACTTACTTTAGTTTTACTTTGGCCTTACATCATCAGCCGAAATAGCTCAGTTGGGAGAGCGTTAGACTGAAGATCTAAAGGTCCCCGGTTCAATCCCGGGTTTCGGCATTTCTTTTACCAGGTATAAGTACCGGCCAATTTCCATGTTTTTATCATAAAAAAAATGTGACACACTAAATGATGATTTATTTTTATATCACAAAGTCGGCAATCAAGCTGTAGGTACTTATTGTCAAAAACAAAAATAGCTTGTATTTTTCCTAAGCAACGACTCATCGTCTTTGGGGTCGCTTCAGGACACTCCAGCGGGACTAGTTCCTTAATGTTATTTGGACTTTTGTATAATCTTGCAAGCATCAGGCTACGTTTACCGCTTATCACCAGCTCATCACCACATGTAAAAGACCAAGTAAACAGTATTATCAAACTTAGGTAGTCATGATTAACCAAATTTCACGACAGAAATAGTATGGTCGATATAAAAATATGTAGTTAAAGATTTAATTGTGATAAAACGTTTAGATTTAAATCTCACAACGAATAAACAAATTAGGTAGGTATGTGTTGATTGTTATTTGTAGTTATCTTATGTCTGTACGATATTAAAGTCCAAATTACTTATCTACTTTTTGCTCAAGGAGGATATTTTTTAATATACCTTGTAAAAAAACATAAGCCTAAAGAATATCTTTACTAGTCGTCATTCTTTTCGAGCTATTAAGGTAGCTTGGTGATTAACGAAGCCTAGTTTTGCTCAGAAATAATGGTAGCTGTAGTACTCGAGCTATTTATCAGTATATCACTCACAAATGTAACTAGGTAGAAAAGGCTCGAATATGGTGTATTGTTCTGTCAAACAGTGGCAACCATCACATGCAACCGTGGCTCATGTAACTTTATTCTGAAGAGCTGTAATTTGTACACTCACTTATTAACTGAATAAGTAAATCGCGAAATTTCATAAACTAGTTGGCCTATGAAGTTGAAATTTGGTAGGTATATATCTAAATGTCAAGATTAAGTAAGTATAGAGAATAAATGTCAGCTAAAGATTCTTCTAAAAATCAATCTCTAAGAGGGTAAAGCTATACGTTTACGGCCAAACTTATTAGAACGAATTTTAGATAAGTTGTAGTCTGAATCACGGATAGTTTTGTTTCATGAACACGGGTGAAATAGCTTAGAACAGAAATTAGCTTAGCTTGGAAATTGAATGATCAAACTGTAACAAGTCGTAAACAATAGAAAAAAAAACATGACTGCTTTTTTACAAAAAGTAAACCAATTGTAGTATATACCTATAGATTCTAACGAAAATATGTTCAGAGATTTAGAAGTTATGGTGGAAAAAAGAAACTCACTAAAGTCAATGTTTACATGAACCCTGAAAACATTACACAACCTCCTTTGGACAGTCATGTAAAAAGACACCGAAAAGACATTTTATATACTTAAGATAATTTAATATTTGTATGAAAAAAGATGAGAATGTATGCACGGTGCGGTTTATCCCTTTGATTTAGCAGTTCACCACCAAATAACTCGTTTGTTTGCTTGTCAACATTTGCCAATTTCCTTCCAATCTTATATGGAAAGTAACGAAGCCTGTAAAATATAAGTAAACTAGCCATCTATGATTGAAAGATACCTATCAATATATTCGCATAATCGTCAGAATTAATGAGTACTTGTTTCCTGTATGATAACATCAATCATCGCCGAATATGTGTGTTGTTTGAAATACCTTAATTGTGATTAGCTTCCGTTGATTATGATACCTAATGTGATTTAAATCTATGACCGAATTCTTCAAATAAACATGTACTAGTCTGATCACCCATAGCAGGTTTTTGTTTTGATTAGTTTCTATTTTTACCTATGACTTATGTGTTTGTTTATCCTATTGATTTATAATCAGTTTACCCTAAATTTGGGTGTATTGGGTATCGGGATGTAAGTAACAGCGTACCTATAGTATGACCCAACATAGATGAAGCTTCGGCAAAATTCGTAAAATCGATCGTTCCCGAAAAGAGTGCGCCTACAACATTACTCATGTGTTAAAAAATTATCGGCGAAAATGATCTTGTTGAATGGCGCGATAATGAATGATTTTTATTAGTTGTGTAAATCGGAAGTGAAGTGTACGAAAACGAATTGTCGATGCTACATCTAAGTTGTGCCATATTGTACCGAACTCTGAAACCATGGTTTCTGAATGTTATTTAGGATCGTCTAGCCACAGTTTAAATATCATACCAGTTGGGTATCGAATGTACTTGCGCAGAGCAACGGCGGGGCTCTTGCGGGGAAGCGGGAGGCGCGGACCGCTGCCTGCAAACACGCTTAGTTTGTAGACTCGAAACGTTGACGACGCGAGCGTGTTTTACGAGACTTCGTCAAAAAAACAATTTTGCATGAAGTGTACCCTGTGCACCTATTATATACCTATAGTAAATAATGATAATAATATCTATACTAATAATAAAGCTGAAGAGTTTGTTTGTTTGTTTGTTTGTTTGTTTGTTTGTTTGTTTGTTTGAACGCGCTAATCTCTGGATCTGCCAGTGGGATATGGAAAAACCTTTTTGCAATTGAAAGCCCATTTATTAAGGAAGGTTATAGGCTATAGAACATCACGCTACGACCCTCAGGAGCTGAGCAATGATAAAAAGAACGTTAAGCGGGAGCATGTATAGCATGGGTGAGCGATGCGACGCGGTTGTCAATGGATGACAGCGGTCGCCTAGGTAACAGTTTTTGTTATTTTTAACTGTCATCAAGACGAGGTTATCAATTCGTCGGAATCTTTTTTTATGTATGTTCCTCGATTACTCGAATAATGCCTGACCCGATTTGGAAACTATACATACAGGTGTTCACATGGTCACCAAGTCAGGGTCTGATGATGGGATCTTGAAGAAATCGAGGGAACTCTTCAAATTTTATAGGCACTAACAATGTTTTTCATATATTTTCTAAAACTATTCAGATATTTGCGTCTGGTAGTCGTCACATGTTGCTGAGCTGATGATGGAAGGTACAACTCCTTAACGGGTAGGAGTTAGGGGATAAATCTTTAAATATTATAGGAACGATGATAGAAAGTACAACGCTAATATGCTTATCCTAGGTCAGTGACCTTGAGAGTCATTGATTACACATAAGAAACTAAAAAATTAAAAATTAAATACTTTTAATAAAAAAAAACCACAAAGGCACTAATAATTATAAAATAACTATGTAAGAACTCTAATCTGATAGTTTTGAAGTCAATGAAATTAGCCATTGCTGTTGCATCATCAGATGTTTATTACTACAACACTATTGACAGGTAGAAGGACGGCTCATTTCACTTCTAAACAGACCCTTACGATATTTCTTGAAAAAGACAGTGTACGCTCTATACGTAAAATACACTATTGACAGGTAGAAGGACGGCTCATTTCACTTCTAAACAGACCCTTACGGTATTTCTTGAAAAAGACAGTGTACGCTCTATACGTAAAAATGGACCATTGGGCAAGGTTTTACAAGATGCAAACCTAATAATATGGGATGAGTGCACATGACTCATAGAGCTCATCTAGAGGCTTTAGATAGAACTCTCAGAATTATAAAATGCACAAATAGCCATGGGTGGAATAACTTTGATGTTTTCTGGTGATTTCAGATAAACGTTGCCCGTTAGGGAAACTAGAGCAGATATTATTAAATCTTGCTTAAAATCTTCCTCATTATGAAAGTCTGTTGAATTATTGAAACTGTATACCAAAATGAGGAGTCACTTGGGTAGAGGAAGCACAGATTTCCCAATAAAGCTCCATTTAATCGGGGATGTATGTGAAAGTACCTGAATCAGATAAAAAAATAGCTATTGACAAAGACCTTGGTAAAATCGTGACCAACATTGAAGACCTGATCTGTAGAGTATATCCGGATATAGCCAATATCGACCAAAAAAAACATTAATGGATGTGTGAGAGGGCAATTTAATTTAATTAGCTGCCAGAAATATAAGCGTTGACGCCATCAACGACAAAATAATGGCTAAACTACCAGCCGACAGCGTAGTTTTCGAATCGGACCAGTAACTCCGGAGATTCGCGCGTTCAAACAAACAAACAAACTTTTCAGCTTTATTATTTAATGCTAAATAGCTTTCCACCCGCGATGCCACCCGCGATCAGTCAGTCAATTAACCAACTTCAAGCGGAGGTTATTAATTCGTTAAAATCTTTTTTTTTTGTATGTTCCCCGAATACACGAACGCCTGGACCGATTAGGAAAATTATTTTTTGTTTGAAAGGATATACTTCACAAGTAGTCCCATGGTCAGGATCTGATGATAGGATCCTAGACAAATCGAGGGAACTCTTCAAATTTTATAGGCACTTACAATGTTTTTCATAAACTTTTCAGCTTTAATATAGAATGCTAAATAGCTTTCCACCCGCGATATCACACGCGATATCACCCGCGATCAGTCAGTCAGTCAGTCAGTCAATTAACCAACTTCAAGCGGAGGTTATCAATTCGTCGGAATCATTTTTTTTTGTATGTTCCCCGAATACTGGAACGCCTGGACCGATGTGGAAAAATATTTTTTGTTTGAAAGGGTATACTTCACAAGTAGTCCCATGGTTACCAAGTCAGGATCTGATGATAGGATCTTGGACAAATCGAGGGAACTCTTTAAATTTTATAGGCACTTACAATGTTTTTCATCATACTTTCTAAAGCTATTCAGATATTTGCGTCTGGTAGTCATCATCTTATGTTGCTGAGCTGATGATGGACGGTACAACTCCTTAATGGTTAGAAGTTAGGGGATAATTCTTTAAATGTTATAGGAACGATGATGGAAACTACAACGCTAATATGCGTATCCTAGGTCAGTGACCTTGAGAGTCATTGATTACACATAAGAAATTCAAAATTGAAAAATAAAAAACTTTTAACTAAAAATAGAATCGCCTTCAAAGGCACTAAAAAGCAGAAAATAACTATTTAGGAACTCTAATATGATAGTTTTGAAGTAAGCGAAAATAATCTGCGGTACCATGATATCGGTTCTAATTTTTGTTAAAAGTTTTATATATTTAGATTGGCTATTGGACGCTGATCAGTGTTATTATCACCATCGGCATCAGCGTAGGCATCAAAGTGACCATAAGAAAGATCTTGGGAAAAACGTAACCTTTTGATGGGTTGGTCTTCTGTACCAAATTTGGCATACTGGTTTCCATTTCGATATACTTCAAATACAAATGGGTATATTTGACCGGCTGCAACTAACTCGCAGAAATGTAGAGTGTTGTAACATCTAATTTATACTTTTCTTTTGTCCCATGATTGTTGCCAAGACGGTCATGAGACATAACAGCAAATTCATCCCAATTGTTCGTCATATGCATTGCATTGCACCAAGCTTTTATGTGAGTTCAAAAGCAGTATTGATATCAACTTCGATGTAAATCACCACCAAAATAACTTTCTACCCTTTTTTAACCCCGATAGGCGATGAGTTTCAATAAAATACAAAACACGTCTTCCATCAATTATCTTAAAGAATGTTTATGCAAAATTTGAAGTAGATTGGACCAAGGAATCACGTTGTTCCATACAAACTTTGTCCCAGTTTTTCAACCCCTAAGGATTTCGGAAGATCCTTTCTTATAGGATGCCTACTTCATACGAAGAACACACCCTCTAAATTTCAGGTCTCTACGATCAGCGGTTTAGGCTATGCGTTGATCCGTCAGACAGTCATTCAGGACAATGCATGTTAAATAGATATTAGACCACCAAATTTATGTACCACACTTCAAGTAAAATTTCTAGATTTCTGTCATAGTAGCGATTGGTTTTGACTGAGCCAGCAGTTGGGCAAACAGTACTGATACCTCGCATTCCGATGATACCCACAGATTTACCATATAGATTTAAACGAATAGGTACAATTTCCTGTGAAATTACCTACCTATCGTCTGAAGTCAATATAAATAAAGCACAAAGACAAACTTTTAAGCATGTTGGCATATATTTAAGAGAAAACTGTTTTTCCCATGGACAATTATTATGTTGCCTTATCTAGATCAGGTTGCATAGGCTACTTTTTATTTGGAAACGCGGGTGGAACCGCGGGGGACAGCTAGTTATGTTATATAAATGAACGTATATTAGTAATGTTCTTTTAAATTACATGTTTTTTTTTTCCATTTTGTGACAATTCACGAACGGCGGCGTCGCCTGACATCAAATGCGATGCCTCATGCCACACTGTAAGGAGAATATAGTTACACTATGACCTAGCGTTAAACGTACCTACCTACTTTGTTCTCAGTTCTTATGTAGGTACCTAAAATCTTAAAAAATTGCTAACAAAAAAGTAGTAATGTTGAAAAAACTGAAATAATATTTTTACGCTGAGGGGTCTAGAATTGTGACTCTAATGTTATATGGGTATAATGTCAAACTTTTCAAAAAACAAAAATCATAGACAAAATGCACTTTTAGCTATTGATGAAAACTATAATTTCACCATATACAGTTATCGAAAGTAGATATGGAAACCTTGAGAAATTACACCGACATATGAATAATTTATAACTCATTGTGCATTATTTGGTATCCAAAATAAGGACAAGGTTAATCTCTGTTTTATTATTTTTGGGATCCGCATTTGAAAAAGAAAAAGTTATTTGTTTATAGTAGATAAATAGCAGACAGATTTAATTGTTGATTAAATTATGCTGATATGTAAAGAGAATCTATACAGTTTTTTTTGTAAGTATGTATACCTACTCAAAATAGTATTATAGAATATTATGACGTGTATTATTTTATTTTGTAGGTATGTATATTAAGATATGAATAAATAATGAATAGCTACGCAGATAGAAAATGCATTTGTAAAAGTGTCTTAGTAAAAAATTGTTACTCACATTTTAAACGGTGTTAGAATAGTTCCTTCAAACTTAACAACTTTTTCTTCAACTTCACTTACTTAATCACTTCAACACCTACCCTACTTTAATATTCACTGGCACATGTAGGTACCTACATCGTTTGTACCACTTTTCTTTACATACTACACGGGCTTAGGACCGTCTACATGAAGAACACTGAATTAGAGATATTAAAAATAAATTTATTGGGTATTTAATCAAAACTTTCCCTAAGTTGGAATGCCGTGCACTTTTTAATATATTTCCATTGAGTTTATTCAATACACAGTATCACTTTTAAATTTGTCGAAAGCTTGTGTGATTATGCCGTTTTCGTGTAAGTATTCGCACTGGTTAGCGAATACCTACCCGAGCGAGCGTAACACGGACAGGTACAGACAATGCGACTGTGACGTGCACTCGAGATTATTGCGCGACGCAAACTGAAGGCGGCGGCTGGCGGCCGGCGCCGTGGCAGATGGGATCGTCGGCACAGGGAGCGATGATAAATCAAAAACCAAAATAATTTTCAAAGATAATTTTATTTATTAACGATACCTACTGAATCATGACGCAAAAATTTATATATTATATATCCATATTTTGTTATTTAAATACATTTTATGATCAAACAGACCGTAATAGACTACAATCTTATGGTAGCATAATGATATTCGAAGGTGGTAAATACAGAGACTGAGAATAGAAGAAACAAATGCAACTATATTGAGTAGGTAAGGTTGATGCAGCCATCAGAGGCTACCAACTTTAGTCCTTTAAAAAAAAACTCAATAGTAAATTATTTGAACACATAACATTCATATAGAAAAATATAAATTTACTACGGAACCCTTGCTACTAATTATTAAAACCCGCTCCCACTTACGTGCTAGCTTATTTTAAAATCCATAGACACGATGTCGGCTCCGCTCAGAGGCGGCAAATTGAACGATTACATCTTTTCTTACAAGACTTACAATCACTTACAATATTTTTAAACTTCTTAATAAGGGTAAGCTGTTAAGGACATAAAAAATATGAGGAAAATATCAATAAACATTGTATTCCTTTATTATAATAGCTGTTCCCCGCGGCTTCATTCACGTTTCCGGGATAGAAAGTAGCCTATAATCTTCGGAGAAAATGTAGTTTCCTATTAGTGAAAGAATTTTTCGAATCGGATCAATAACTCCGGAGATTAGCGCGTTCAAACAAACAAATTCTTCAGCTTTATTATTAGTATATAGATAGATGTAGTTCTGCTGAACAACTTTTACTACTATAAACTATGAAATAAATATAAATTTTACACGAAAATAAAATAAAAAGTAACTCACCGATCAGAAGAGCCGAGCCAGTCTTAATAAAATTTAGTCCAAAATCACTTTTATTAATACGACTACTAAGAAACAGCAGCTGTTTAGAAATAGAAAACTTCATTTTCAGAAATTATTTAAACTTTTGAAAAAACAAACATTTTACCAACATTCCCCTTAAGTGATCGTCCAATAAATTATTATTTTAAATAATGCCCGGTAAATATGCTCATTACATGATGGAACGCCTACCGAAACTGACGATGAATATTTTAGTAGTGCGATTCAGGTACAGTTAGCGCATAGATTAAATATAGGTGAGAAT
Organism: Tethea ocularis; assembly: GCA_963555595.1. Classification (NCBI taxonomy): domain Eukaryota; kingdom Metazoa; phylum Arthropoda; class Insecta; order Lepidoptera; family Drepanidae; genus Tethea; species Tethea ocularis. The sequence goes on from OY741968.1 coordinate 2,380,375, forward strand.
AACCTAATATTCTACCCCACTTCCATGCATAGCTCCATGAAGCCTCTGAGAGAATTAAAATCAAAATGACCATAACTTACCTAGTTGAGTTCATAAATCGTATTACGATTCGTCCATCAAATTTTTCTTTATATTCAAATTGTGAGAAATGCGACCAAAATAAAAACAACAAAACTTATGCTCATGTCACAAATGTCACTTATTACATTAAATATAATAATAACACGATACTTTAGTTTACCTTATGTATATAGATCTGTCGCCAAGTACCTACCGGTGTGTTCCGGCCAGTTGCCTTTGTGGCATTGTAACAGGTCGGCAACACATTGGCAATACCTCTGGTATTGCAAATGGCGATAGGCGACGGTAACCACTTACCATCTGGTAGACCGCCTGCCTCCTTGTCAATTTTCTGACATAAAAAAAAGATAAGTAAAATAACTGTAATCAATAGAGTTATCTGTATCCACACTGTAGCTTTTGCAACTATTAAATCCAGGAGTAGGCATTCAAGACGCTCGCTCAAAGTGGACCCTCTCATTTTTCTCTTTACTCGTTATCTATGTTAATATCGTCTGTACACGTTCTTGCACAGAATATTCAGTAAAAAATCGTATCTTACATCCATTAGCGCCTCATACCGTATGCAAATTGCCGCTGACTTGAGCACCACAATTACGAAGACGCATCGATTTCTCTTAATTTTTCGTCTCTCATTTCCCATCATTTTCATTCTTATCTCTTTTGTTAACGATCATATAATAATGTACATATTGTAGGTGATGATTTTGGGTGGTCCTCTTTTTAAGTAATGATGTTATTATTTATGTTTGTTATTAATGGAGTGTACAGTGAATATTATCAAGATAAGCTCTCAATGAGCACTCATTACTGTTATCGGATGAACGATTGGTTTCTAAACGTTTATCTGCTTTGAGATTTTGATTTGATTGTCTTCAAGCTGCCAGTGAAATTTCAATCTTGGTGTCATTCATTTGTTTATCATTATCAGTAGTAGCTGGTTGGTCAATCAGGTGGTTAACGTAAACGGTCAAGTGTTCTATTGACTCACGTGTTTCAGAGACAGCTCTTGAATTAATATTGTTTTGATTAGCAGTCATGAATATAAATTATTTATATGTATATTAATTAATATGGACAGAGCTAACGTTTAATTTTAAAAGTTCTATAAAATAAATAATATTTATTGTATTCTAACAGAATTCAGTAAATGTTTGTATGGGATTTTTATAAATATTAATTAATAATACTAGTGCCTGATCTTGGCAAGCGTTTGAATCAACTCAGACATCTCGTTTGTCTACGTTCATAATTTGATCTCTACCAAATTTCAACTCAGTCAATAACTAATTATTTACAAATTTCAATCTTGGGTCACTCACAAAGCAAACTGGTTGCATTAACCGTGAGAACCGGGACTGTTTGCGTACCACATATGTTGGTCTCTTCACAACGGCCAAACACTCGTCGCCTTTTGTCCAAAAACGTAATGGGGATAGACAAATAAAAAAATAAAAGGCCTCAATGGGACTGGCGCTAGGAATTTTGAGGAGAAGACAATGAACTGATGGACTTCGAATAGAGGCAATCAAGGAATAGAGTGAAGTGGGGAAGCGTCAGGATGATGATGAAAAGATAAAAGATTTGGGTGATGTAAAATGTTGTTTATTGTTCTTTGATATCAACTGGTATGGATAAAATGTTACTGGATTTGAATTATGCATTAAAGTGTGTGTTGTTATCTTATTATAGGACTAGCGACCAACCCCGACTTCACCCGGCTTTTCTCAGCTTTTCTGTACTATAGTATGCATGTATAATACATATAAAGATATAGTTTAGAAAGATAAAAAAAATCATTCTTGCTTCGATGGTTAAACTGAATATTGTAAAATATCGTTTAGCATTTTAAATGATTAACAGAAACTAAGTAAGCTTTTATTTTTATTGATTTTTTATTATGTAGAAATCTAATTATATAAAAAGAAAGCGTGACTGATTGACTGACAGATCTATTAACGCACAGGCCGGATATTATGATGTAAACTTACGCTATGAAAGGATTCTTGAAAATTCAATCCCTAAGGGGGTGAAATAGGGGATCGCGGGTGAAACCGCGGGGCGGATAGCTGCGTGTCTCATCCAGCATTCCACTCACCTATACTATGCAAAATATTCTCAAATAATTCAAGATATTCCAAATAACCTCCGTCAATTGAATCTCGAATTCCATAATGAAAGAAAAAGGAGATCTTTCGTCTCCTTTCCACCCACTGTGATGACAGTCTCGGAACATATCCGCGAGCGAACCTAATGGACTTGTAATACCCGAGGTCTTCAAACATACGAGTGGCGTTAAAAGGACGAAGAACCAACACAATGCGTATTTATTGTGTGGTACAAGTTAAGGGATAATGGCGATTGATATGGCTACAAGTATGGCAGAAGGTAGATTTATTATTACTGGTAACTAACGTAAAACCTCTTAAAAGGTAACTTAGATCTAGTCTAATAACTTTATTTTTCTAAAAAAAAAAAAGAATTTATGTGGAGTTAAGAAGATTAAAATTGCTAATTCGATTGTATGGGAAAAAAATCTGATAGGTGAAAAGTGTTTAAAATAATTATGCTAAGCGAGAAGGATGTGGGTAATAGTGCTGGCGAACGATGCAATGCGACAAGTTCATCTTGTTTACAAAAATAAAATAATTAAGATACCTCCGAAACTCACTAGAAAATTGGTGATAAATACCATACAGCTAAGCGGGTATAATAAGACATCTTCCAAACAAAAAACAACTAAATTGAAATCGATCGACCTGTTCAGGAGTTAAAAATAAAGATTTAAACAGTCGGAATAAGAATCATAATTTTTGAAGTGTTTTATAAGCCGTAGATAACAAGTGTAAAAGAAAGCTTGCAATGTTCTCTCACTGTTTTTTCCGCTTCATCTCATACTTTGCACCAAGCATCTAGACACTGGACGTCCAATATTGACCGAGCGGAGTATTTTTTGTCAAGCTCGAATGGAAGGGTTGAATGGCTGAGGGTGTTTGAAGAGTCGCGGCAACCTTCACGGTGGAATCTAGACAATTGTGCTCGAATTCAAGAATTCAATATAATGGAACAACCTCTTGAAACAGCTAAAAATATTACTTACTAGCTGTCCCCCGCGGTTTCACCCACGTTTCCGGGATAAAAAGTAGCCTATATGTTATTCCAGGGTATCTATCTATGTGCCAAGTTTCATCCAAATCCGTTCTGTAGTTTTTTCTATATAATTCCTTATTTTCGCACCTAGGAATTTTAGTGGGATTTTCCTTTTGTACCAGCAAGGTTTGAAGTAATAGAACTCTATAACTGGATACTATTTGATGACTAATGGTTTATTTTTTTTTAATTTTAATTTAATATTTCATTTAATTTAAACTAATATTATTATATAATAATAAAAATTACTATTCCTGTATAAATTAATATAATTATTAAAATGGATATGATCACACAGTAGGGATGTTGAATGTAAACTGACTTTAACATATAAATCGTCGCTATGCTAGTAATTGCTGACAGACGTAAATGTGCGGTCTTTAGCCCGTAGACCTTTTATATTTGACTAGCTGACCCGACAGACTTTGTCCTGCCCAGAGAACAAAAATAAAACTGGGATCTACCTACCTATACCTACTTACCCCTACCTATCCTATGTCCTTCTCCTGGTTCTAAGCTACCTCCCCACCAATTTTCAGCCAAATCAGTTCAGCCGTTCTTGAGTTATAAATGGTGTAACTAACACGACTTTCTTTTATATATATAGATTAAATATTTATTTATTTTATTTATTTATTAGGTCAGCCAACAATTGTTTACACATAACATTTACTGATGTTGGTAATTAATTTAACATTTAAGAGTGTAACAATTACTTAAAGGCTAACACCACATGCACATTTATACAATACAATACAAAAGTTTTACTAGTTGACAATTGGATAGACTAATTATTACATGGGTAGATAAATAAATTATTAAATTATATAATAATTATAATGTAGCTTTTATAATTTTGTAGTTATGAAAGTCTTTATGTATCGTTATGTAGGCTTCTTTGTTACTCAATCTCGCTTTACAACCTTACCGGACAAATGGCACGTGAATATTGGCAACTAGCTTCCGTTCCGCGGTTTCACCCACGTTCCCGAGGTATCTTATGTTTTCCCGGGATAAAAAGTATCCTATATGTTAATCTAGTTTATAAACTATCTGTGTTCCAAATTTCATTCAAATCCGTTCAGTATTTTTTGCGTGAAAGAGTAACAAACATCCATCCATACTCACAAACGTTCGCATCTATAATACCTATTATACCATATTAGGGTATAGTAGGATAAGATATTTCATTTAACAATTATAATTTCCTACCTTGTCTTCAACCACGAGTAATATCTTCTATAGATTATTTTATATTACGCTTTGAACAATCACATTCGTTGACGAGCTATTTGCACACCTCTTGAGTTTCCTTGTTCGTAGGGATTGTTGGAAGCAATCAGAACTCGGACATATTACTTTAGATTAATTTTACTGTCGACTTTTGTATCCCTATAATGCAAAATAAAAGTTGTAGATTACATATGAAAGAAAAAGAAAACATCATAAATAACTTTTAACAAAAAGAGAGCCGCTTTCAAAAAACTAAAAAGTAAAAAATAATAACTTATGTAGGAACTCTAATTTGAAAGTTTTGATGATTTGAATATTGTTATTTTTTTTTAATTTTAACTTTCCCATTGACACTTGCACAATAAAAACGAATCTAACGACATATCATCAAAATCAGTTGAGCCGTTTAGTAGTTACGAGAGACCATAGGGATTACATAACTATACATACAGGTCAAACACATAAATCCTTTTTGATTCCCCGCGATCGAATAAAAATGGCCAAGATAGTTTGCCGCTAGACATGGCCGCTAGTTTAACAAGTTATCATTTTTATAGGAAATTCCAAGCCACGTGTTACAAGAATTAAGTAACTGTAAATATTATCCTATTTAACTAACGCCTTTCCATACAAAATACATTAACTAGAATTACTTCATAATGAATAAAAAATGTTTTGCTCCTCCGCCAGGTTGGTCTGTGGTAAACCAGTTTTGGCCCAAATGTTTGACTAAACTATTATCATGTACCTTCGAGTCAGAGGCATCATGTGCTTTGATTATCGTAAAAATTGTTTTTGGAAGTTGCTTTTTGGGATGCTTCATTCAAGTTTAGAATATGAATGTAACTGGCTGATAACGAAAAAAGGTAAAGCGCCTCAAAAGAGTATTTAAATAAAGAAATACATACATCGTTTTGGCTCAGCTTAATCCTGACTTTTCGAGATACTTTCAGGTAAACTTTTACCTGAAACTCCAAGCAAATCTATGTCCAGACGTATGCCACATTAGACGTTTGGAAAACATGGCCTTTATTAGTAAAAAACTATTAATATAATAAATATTTTATAAATCCACTAAAATGTTGAACAAAAAGCACATAAAATTACTAATGAAAAAATCTCGACAAGCAACACCTGTCCATAAGTAAATTAAACAGGGTGTGCCTCAAAATCCTGCTCTGGTACCATCGGCGTACGATGGACGGACTCGTTAGCACGTGCATCAGTACATATGTTACTATCTACAAACATATTAATCTATGTGCGCCAGAGTGCTCTGGACTTGCTTCTTTCACTGTGAGCATAGAATAAGCAAAATATATAGAGACTACAAAAATATTTTTAGTTCTTATTTACACTTTATTGTTTTCGAGATAAGTGTAAAAGTGGTAAATGATTATGTTATGAAGATTTGTGTATATCGTAAAGAGATTGTTGCGCAACGTGATGTAGCCGAATCCATCACAGAGCCTAGAAGGAACTGGCTCTCAAAACTAGCTACAGCATAGTTTGGTGACAGATTCTCGACGGTGGCACAGATTATGTATATGTATACTTTATGGTGGCACAGATTATGTATAAAATATGTTGGTGGTCTAAAAATTATCTACCTATCTTATCTTGATTCTATCTTCCTTATTCAAATACTTGAATTTTTTTATGAAGAGATCTTGAGTCTATACTTTTCTTATTAGGACCTAGTCTACAGGTAATTTTACTTTCGCACTAAAATAGTCGAGTGATTTCACACGGTTGTGTCCACAAAAAAACATTTTGTTAAGTGTAGCTTATACTTGGTTAAATATTTAAAGGCGTAAAGATTTCAAAAATATGTGGAATGCAGCCAGAATCAATCAATTATGACAGACTTGCATGCGAAGATTTTTTTTTGAGTAATTTTAGTTTTTTCCACATATTTTGAATTTTTTGAGTAATTTTAGCTGTTTTGTTTTATTTTACTTCGTTTTTACTAGAAATTACATTCCAAGCTGTCAACATATTGATTAAAGGATATTATAGATATAGGTGCTCGTGGGAATTGAAACACGTGAAAATCTCATAACATAATAATTTTCGCAGTAAAAACACAATTTTGTTTGTTTCATACATTCTTATGGAGTGACGCAATAATGTGTCTCGTTGGACACTAAAACTGTGACGCAAACAATACATTGTATTGTAACACTTCCGATAATAAAATGAAGAAATACTATTATTTCACAATTTGTTGACAAAGGCGTGTCAAATCATTATAACGTGGTTGGTTCAAAGTCACATGTTATATAGGGCGACAATGAACAAAGAAGACACGAATAAAATATTACAAAATCAAGACAAAAAGGCTAAAAGACAATTATATGATCTAATGTATGTGCGTATCAATAAATTACCTAAATACAAGAAAGAACCCTTGCAGAGTTTCTTGCCGGAGTCTTCTCAGTTTAAGTGTATTACGAACCGGTGGTAGTGTCATTGTAATTTTCGGCGTTCATAGTGCCTTAAAAAGGCAGGGTGAAAAATACTTTAAAAAAAAAATTACCGCTTTCCAAGTCAAAAAGCATAAAATAATTATATAGGAACTTTTATCTTTGTCAGCGAAATATTTAATAGAAATAATCCAATCAAAATTAAAAATTGTTAACTAATTTATTTATGATCTCTTGATGCCTTGACAACACAGGCAAAAGTAAGTCTGAATATATAATAGATTACTCGAGTACAATACTATTTCAAAATCAGCCTGTTTATTTATATATGTATACTATATCAATTTTATCAATATCCTATTAGCTATTACGGAGTTTAGTTGTAACACACATACATATACGCTTACGCTGCTTTAATAATACCATAGAACAGTAGGATTATTTACTAAGTAATGCAATGCATCAGCGTTATGCAAGTTCGATTCCGCCTACTTGACCTCGAGCTCTCATACAAAATCTTAAGTCATTGTACCACAGCAATTTTTAGAGCCAAATAAATAGGTGCCAATCATTATTTTTCTTACCTCACATTGTTTGAAAACCTCTTCAAATGTCTGTCCAAATACACCTGTACTACTAAATTCTACCATTTGAAATAAATCCACACTAGTGTGCATAAAAGCGGTACTCATGATATTATACTCAAATATCAAGTCGCATTTTTTAAGAATCAATTTTAGCAGAACACTGTTTGTTTTCGACCAGACGAAGTTGTTATGTTATGATAATAATTATTTGTTGTGTCAATACAAATTATATACTTAGTCACCTTATTTCTGTGAGGTAAATAACATTTTTGCATGTTTTATATGAAAAAGTATATAAAATCGTCATGATTACAGGAGAAAAAACAATATACACCAATTGCCGCTTCTTGTATTAACTTTTCACCTAAGTTTTATTAAACAATATAGCCTCTGTACCAAGATTACTCTATGCAAGACAGAGGTGCTAATCGGAGAGCGCACACGCACTGGCCGACGACGCGGCATCACGCCCAGTTAGCCCCACTTTACCCTATTTGTTTTTAATGTTACATTTCACCCACAAACACCCTGTTCCGGCCAGATTGTTGGAAATATCGCCTTTTTTGTGGCCGCAACTGGCCGGCTACTTTTGGGTAAATATGACCCTAGATTATTGAGCACAGAGCAATACTTATAATCAACCGCATAGCGGTTTAACCTGGTATTTAAATTGATGGTAGTTATTAACGCCTATGATGACACGGTTAACAGTTTGCTTAATCAATTCTCTATATTTTTTTTTCATTACTCTGTGTACGAAGGTTTTTTATTGAAAATCATAAAATATGTTGCAATATTATAACTCATTAAAAAAGGTAAATTGCGTGGCGTCTAATTCTGTGTTCTTATTTCAAAATTTATTATTATGATATTAATTAATAGGACCTTGATTTGAATTTAAAAGAAAATAAATACAGGTAAATAAGACACAGGGACTGCGAGTTAAATATGATTTAATTTCGTAATTTTTCTTAGCAATAATATTTCGTTCTCAGCATCTGAATACTTATAAATTAGACACAGTAATACATTTATCTTGTGTCACGTATGTTTATTATGTATTTAAGCGCATATTTTTGTTTACTATTTTACTTCAACACTTTCTGGAATGCTTTAATGTCTTACTATGTATATAGACGATGGAATAAAAGAGGAATGTAAGGATAGAATATTCACATTGACTCGTTGGTGACATTTACCTATAAATTACTTACGCCGAACAATCATTCTATAAAACTGTAGGTATGTAGGTTAATGTTTTTTTTCTCGATAAATTGTTAGTTGATTTTATTTATAAGAAAAAAAAGTGGATTACTTATTATTTTTAATATTTGCACATTCAATTTAAATAACAGGGATGTGACACTTATTATTCATAAATACAAACATAATAAAATACTTGTTCGGTGTAAGTCAAATATTTATAAAATGTATACTGGGTATAGGATACACAATTATATTTTCTATGCTTTGACTTGCTTTAGTAATCGTTTTCAGAGTTATAAAAAATCAATCGTTTCATAATTGTTATCTTTTTCAATAGAATACTATCTGAATTCAAGTTTTGCGGAAACCCTGAAAACGAACACCACAATTCGATAAATTCTGTACTTTATATTTTCTTACGTTATCTACATCAAGTATACAGACATAAAATGAATACACTTAGATACAATCCGAACACATAGTCGTACACTGCCATCACACTATGGCACAGATCTTATTCAAATATTATAGATTATAAATGTCCTTTAATGTTTTTGAACGGCTATGAACGGATATAAATAAACAACAAAGATGCAGTGACGCCATTTTCTATTGCAATTTTTAACAAAACACTTGCGAAATCATATTTGAAGAAACCATCAACATCACTAGAAAATCGAGAAATATTTACGACAAATAAGAGATTCAAAAACCTATCACTCGCATACGAACTCTTAAAATAATATTTACAAAGCGCTCAAAATCATACAAATTCACAAAATCTTTCGGAAAATATTCATTATGAACATTAGTAAAGGAAAACGATTCAGTACATGGTGTTAGTGAAGGAAACTAGGTCATATCCACTGTGGCTAATCACAAGAGAGCGGTTGGTAGGATAGATTATATACCCATAATTAAATACAAAACATTTTTAATACAACTTTACATCTAACACCTACGTTTACAAATTCTGATTAACTTTTTTGATAAATAAGTAAACACTTTTTTTTTATTAGGTATATTTACAAGCAGATAACACGATCCGTACTTAACAGTAAAGCGTTTTAAATAATAACACACTGAGAATTGACGTAAAGGCGCATTTTGCTACACTTATGGCGAGCCAGCCAGGTTACAAACACATAATGCTGCGTCGAAGACGGTGTCAGCTCCTCGAGCTAGCAACGCGACCGACTCGGCGCGTACAAGCACCACAGTTCAGCGGTGGTCTGTCGGAAGACTCGTGACTGGCTAGACTATTTGCTCTTTCCACAGAAAATCTTTTTTCCTTTTAGAGCACGAGTCCGGCCGCTGGCACAAGAGCAAACGAGCGCCACGATGTTACACGACCTTAAGGAATTTCACATCTCCGGACGTCGTCCCGGGCATTTTTTCCCCATTCGAATGTTTGCTCTCTCGCTTCAGCTACCATTCATGCGGCGTTTGTGACGCCGCGGCCACCGCGGCCGAGCTAACCTAACGCTATCCAGTCCACGTCACTGTAATAATACTGCGATAGTTGACTAATACTCTGTCCACTCACAATGTACATCGACAGCAGGCAACGGAACGCGCGAAGCGTTGAAGCGTAAATGAGGTGCTAATGTTGCGTCGGCGTGAGGTCGTTTACGTGCCGTCGCAGTTCCTCCGCCTCTGATGCCTGTTGCCGTGGTGGTGGCGGACGCCGTGGCACGGGCTCTTGATGGAGTTGGGCGACGGCCGCAGTCTACGCTGTGGACGCCACTTGGGCAGGTCTCCTGCGAGCATGTTGTTGTGCCTGTTGATGTCGAACGCGTGGGCCTCCTTCATGAACGAGAAACATTTGTGGAGTCGCTCGGACAGACGGCTCTTGCCGCGTCGGAGCTGCACGCCGCGACGGTTGAACCCTATGTAGCGGTCTTCGTTCTTCACCAAATGGTATCTGTTGTAGCCGTCCACAAACTCCTCTTTGAACAGGCAGTTGGGTTGATTCTGTGCTTGGTATCGCGTCTGTTGACAAGTAATCGTATTTAGAAACAATTCTAAAAGAAGATGATTTATTACAAGTGGAAGTGGTGGTTATTTTTGTGGAAGCGATTATTGTTTCAGAACAAATAAATGAGTGTTATTTTAGATTTTTTTAGTTAAGTATTCTATTGTAAACCTTAATATTAAGAATAATAAAGTGTAACTCACCAATCTTCTGCCGACCAGCCGGGATCGGTTGAAGCAGAGGTACATGTCCTGCACGGGTGAGTGAATGAGCAGTTCTAGGCTGTAGTCGCGCGTGCTGATGGTGAGATTCGCTGTAACAAAGATAACAAAATGGTTAGTTAGGTCGTAAATTTTAAGAGTTATTTACTTTGGAAGTTGTAGCGAAATACTTCTTATTTCGCTTGAAGAAGATTTTAAGTAGATTAAAATGTATCGTTTAAGACATAATAATATAGACTAGAGTAGAGTCTTTTCAGTAACAGGCTTAAAATCATAAAATAGGAAACTGTATTTCCTGAAATATATAAAATTTATATTTTAATTAAATATCCCAATAAAATACTAACTTATATACCACATATAATCCTCTTATTTAGGTACAATTAGAATCTTCCTACTTTCCCAAGAGTCAGTCTCAATAATTAACTCATAAGCGCACAGATTTATGTAAAAGGTAAATAACCTAAAAAGTAAAAACTCCGAATCATTACACCCGCTTACGGTAATTACCACACCCCGGGTGCATTTTCTAATTTCAATAAACGCGTTATAAATTCGATTTACGAATATTGCCCGGAATACGGACACAGAGTAATATAGTGTGAGGTGCCAGAGACTAATCGTTAATGATATTTGAACACTAATAAAGTACAAAAATAAAACGCCGATAAATATTAATCTATGGTCGGACATTCAATACATGACAGGTAAGGTTGGGGTTACATGTGGCTATGTTCCGTATGTGTCCCGTTATTTTAAAATCTTGTGTGTAAATTATTTTGCGTGTGTTTTGCGTGATTATACGTAGGTACTCCTTTTGTTCTGATGAACAAATGACGATGAATATTTCAAGTATTAGACAGACACGACAGACAATTAAATTAAAATTAAAATTTTAAATAAGAAAGTTTGTGAGAGAGTATGTTTGTTACTTCTTCACGTTCAAAAGGCTGGACCAATTTTGATGATATTTGGTATAGAGATAGCCGACACCCTGATTAGCACATAGGTTACTTGTTATCCCTCGGGAACGCGAGTGCAACCGTGGAGCGGAAGCTAATCATAAATCATTTCTTTGGTTTTAAAGGTTGAGATTATAGTGTTGGAGTATTAAATATTTTGTATTTTTTTTTGCGAATAAACTCACAATCGTGAAATTTAGCCCCAAATAAAAGTACATAAAAAATAAAACATCTATTTCTAATTCACGTATTCCAACGCCATGTAACCCAACCACGCCCATCCATAGATAACATAAAAGAGGAAAGTTGGTATATGGAATTCGATGACCAAACGCGATGGCTCTCCAATAAAAAGTATTAATAAAAATGGAACCATGTACCGACCTGTGCCTGCGACACCGCTCCGTGTCATTTCAATTAACATTAAAAAAAATAAAAATGCTTGAACACCGCCACACTGCGCATGAACATAAATTTCTAGTAATTACATTAGTATTAGACAAGTGTGTGTGAAAGGTATATATTATTAATATGAGTTCTGTTAGTTTTTTCTACTGATGAATATTACATTAATTCATATTATAACCAGCTAGCTGACTACGTGGTTTCACTTGCGTTTCCGGGATACTAAAGAAGCCGAAGGTGTTTTTTTACCGAGGGTGCCAAAGCCAAAGCTAAGGTCAGATACAATCCATTAGTGAGATATTTTTTAAAATAAGATCGGTAATTTCGGAATTACCTTTTCATTCAAACTCGCAAACAAACTCATTATAATTGACCCAGCAAGCGCGAAGTGCCAGAGCATCGTCTCCGTTTTAGCTTGGCCAAAAATGCTTGTATGTCTGTCCGGCGGATTTCCGGCTGTTCTCCTCTCACTTTTCTCAACTGATTCTCGTGAATTTTTTTGTGCAGGTTTGATAACTTATAATTTCATATATCACCAAATATGTTTCCACCTTTTTTATCCGATCAAATTTTACATCCGATAAACTATAAGGGAGAGTGAGGGGGTGGAAAATCATCAAACACGAGTCCTAAAAATCTCAGATTTTTTATAACTGCGAGCACAGATTGGTACTAGTAAGCCTAAAAATTAACGAAGTCTGTGAAAGGCGAGCTATATTATTCAGTGTGGTAATATTCTTTAATTTGAACGTAAATTATAAAGCCAAATCGTTTTTTTTTTGCAGATAAACTATATAATTGCTATATGAAGAAAAACTGATATCTATCACAGTATCGCTATATCAACCCACGAACGGGACATTTTCCTCAAAAACTAACGAGGCAAGTAAACATTGCCCAATCTCCGTAATACACTTGGGTTAATTCTCTAAAGACAACATTATCACGAGTTGCCAGAGTAAACAAACGCCTTTGAACATGCCGACACATGAAATTTCACTTTTCTCAAGTGACGAGCAGACGTAAGTGATACGCGACACCATATTTTTATACACAACAAGCATAACTCTAATTAAAAATAAGTACCTATTGTTGCGGAGGCGGGATGGTATGGATTTCAATGAATTTTGGTACTTACATACGTAGATAGATTCTGCCCTGGACTGAAAAGTAGGTGCTATACTTGGAAAATATTTGAAAGAAAATTCCCTTGCTGAGTTTCTTGCCGGAGTCTTTTCAGTTCAAGTGTATTACGAACCGGTGGTAGAGTCATTTGTAACTGTCGACGTTCGTCGGCTTATCAGGGCCTAAATTGAATAATTGAGTTTTGAGTTTTCTTGAGGGATATAATGAGCATAAAAAACATTTGTTATCAAATGTTTACGATTCTTGTTACAACTGAAAACGTCAAAGTATTAAAGCAAAGATATAAAACAAGAAAAAAAACAAACAAACAATAAAGATAAGTATTTTTTGTTCCACGTGTTTTGTTCATGTTTCTATTATGTATTACCTACTGTAATGAAGTTTAAGAATTCCAAACAAAAGATGCTTTTTAGGGTTCCCAAAGGGTGCCAACGGAACCCTAATACTGAGACTCCGCTGTCAAGTGCAGCTGTCGGAACACGCCGGAAGGTGCTTGGCGTCAGATTTTTCAACATGAGGGTGGTAGCCAGCTAGGCGGGTACTACAAAGTACCCTACCACCGTGCTATGGTTTCCTTAGGTATATCTAATATTTTCCTTCACCGTAAAAGCTCAAGCTCATTGTAGGTTTCGAACCCGCGACCTTCGCCTCGGCATTCGACGTCACTACAAAATCGATTAAAAAAAATTACGTATAAACATCCTATGATTTTCTTTAATTCCATAAGAGTATTCGAGCGCAACCAACTGTCGTCGGGTCAATGACCGGCTATCGGGGATTGATAACGTCGTATCGATGTAATCTTTGTACTTGTTACCTGAATTTTGTACCAAACCGCCTTCAATAGTGCAGTCATTTGATGCGTTTTGTGAATTAGGTACTTAACTACTTATGACTTATAATATAATAATTACTTAGCTAAAAATACACCTAATATCATTTTATTTTCAACTAGCTGTCCCCTGCGGTTGCACTCGCGATTCCGGGATCAAAAGTACATGCAACGCTAGTTGCATCCCAGTTTCTAAAATTTAATTTATTTCATATTATATAGTTAGTTTTTTTTATGTTACTAAGACAGCAAACAAGCATACGGCCCTCCTGATGGTAAGTGGTTACCGTAGCCTATGGACGGTTGCAACACCAATCACTCGCGTATTGCCAACCCTGCAAGCATCCCTTTACACCCTTTTTGAAGAACCCCATGCTGCATACTCGTAAGCAAAAGAAAATTCTAGTCTCTCTCTAAATAAGTGTTTGTATAGTATAACAATATACATAGTATAATTAGGTACTACATTTTTAAACTATTCTTATATATAAATAGTTACTCAGCCTACGAACGAAGACAATAGAATAAATGATTAACACACACAATGGTGCCGATTCTGTTGTTTACGAACTAAATAAATTTAATCTCACTATATCTCTTTCTAATAGTAAATATAAGAAAGGGATGCAAGATATTTTAGTCCTGTCAGTTTAATCCGATCACACATTTCAACGTGAATTTAAGCGCGATCTTTATTGGTCACGACTATTTACCCGTACATTACGACGGCATGGATTAAACTGATAGCATTAAAAATGTTCTATCTTTTTTCAATAAGGTTAAAATGAAAGAGAGGTGACTTGTCTAATATTAGTTAAGTTCGTAAACAACAGAATCGGCACCATTATTACGTTATAAGGAAAAAAAAACTATATCTATCTATCTATACTAATAATAAAGCTGAAGAGTTTGTTTGTTTGAACGCGCAAATAACTGGATCTAACAGTCAGATTCGGAAAATTATTTCACTAATAGGAAGCTAGATTATCCCCAAAGGTGATAGGCTACTTTTTATCCCGGGAACGCGAGTGAAGCCGCGAGGAACAGCTAGTAATATTATATTGGTAAATATTTCTTTATCTAGCATAGTGCGATTAGAAGATTCTTTGATAAAATATATTAGCATTCTTCAGCTGTTGTAAGGCGGGATTAAATTGTATTTCTTGGAAATAAAGTTAATAAATAACAATTACTTTATATAAATAAATTCTAAAACTAAGATTTCAGAGTACCTCCACAGCTTGAGTAAGGTTGCAGAGCTCATCGGGGAGGGGGGAAGGGTACTCATGAGAGATTCCCCGCATGTAGGTGACGAAAGCATCCATAGGCTATGGTAACCGCTTACCATGTTTGCCGTATTTTTGTATAATAATAATGATAAAACTTTAGGTAATAAAGAAGTAAATGAATTGATAATGCGTATTAATTGTCAAGAAACCGTAATAGGTATCTTAACCTCAGATAATCGTCTCAGAGGTTAATAATTGAATCATATAATTAATAAACATATTACAGAGTTACTGGAAAACTTAGATAACATTCAATAAACAAAATATCAAGTCATTTTTATTACATCGTATTACTTTTTATACTATAAAATAACGAGAAAAAATCCCTATAATACTATAGAAAATAATTTTGTCACAAAATGTTTAGTTCACTCAGTAACAGAACAAAGATAATTCTTAAGAGCCTGTCTCTTAAGCAGACGATAAGGTATTTATTTCGTTTACATAAATAAAATTTCATCGAAATTGTTTGAGCAATTTAATTAAATTGTGTTCAACTCCACTTAATATATAAAGCGAAAAATATATAATTTTGTTTGTAAGCAATAAACTCAAAAAGTAATGACCGATTTAAAAAATTCTTTCACCAATATTATGCTTTATTATCACGGAGCAAAATTGGTGATATTTTATTTACATAAAAAATTGGCAAGCTGTAAAAATACGATGCGGGAAGATAGGTAAATAGGTAATACCTCGATGTATGACTGGTGATAAATAATTCAGTGAACTAAGCCCCTAGCCAGTTTGTCTCGTACATTTTGTCGGTAAACTTCATTGTTATCGGTAACCTTGCGCATTAATCAACGTGTCAACACCACTAATAACATTACTTTTACGTAATTTGCGTCTTTGATCTTGATAACCATTTAATGAGTTATAGGAAATTGTGAAGATAATTCTGTTCTTTTTAGTATGAAGTTTCATTATTTGATTATAGGATCATGAATTTTGAAGGCTAATTTTTAAATGATTTATAAAATTCAAGTTCTAAGAGCCATCAGGTGCTATATTCTTGAGGTTTTAATTCGTGTATTTGTATCAAAGTGTGTTTGTTGGTTACAGAAATGAAGCAATGAATAGACGTGAATTTTGGTAAAGAGACAGGTTATGAGCCGGAGAGTGACATAGGCTACTTTATGAAGAGAACACAGGTAAAACCGCGATACGGAAAGCTTAAGTCTTATTCAAACAATTTTTTAAACCCACAATTGCATTACATTATCTCTTTAGTACAATACCGTCGTGATAACAAGTCCTGAAAACGTCTACAAGTATATGCGTCGCAGACAATACATGTAAGCGCCGCGGGACGACGCGACGGGATAAGTAACTGGGATAAGGTATAATCTGGGTAATCGGGATAATTCCCGGGGGATTTACGATGCGGTAGGTGAGTATTTGTCGGGAATTTTGTGTTAAATTCCAGACTGCTTCCTTAGCAGATGGATGTTTGTCTCCGTTGTTCGATACCGTCACGATTTTATTCATAAAGTTGTAAGCGAGAGATAGATAATTAACTGATCTTATTTTTTTATTCATGTAGATAATTTAGTTTTGACTACTTGGTTTTTTTTATTTCAATTTTTTAACTGCTTTATTTATATATTCAGAATTCAATCTCCGTTAATCTAAGCAATGTATTTTGACGGGTTTGTTGACGTGGTAGGTAAGATAATAGCGATGGGCGTTGAATCAACAACGAACTAGTTAAATCAACCGTTGATCTCGTGTCAACGTATTAACGTTAACTGTTTATGAATCAACTAGTTAAATTCGTCAACGAGATATAAGATTTTAACTCGTTTAATTTTCAACAAGTTCGAGAACGTTAACTCAATGAAAAAACTTACGTTAAATAAAACGACGATGGTCAAATTTGAACTCTTAGTAACGAGAGTGAGAATTGATTTTTGAAATATTTTTTTGAAGAAAATAATGACAATATTGTTTAATTTGTTTTTATGAATTGTTATGTTTATTCACGCACAACATTTTTGTTTATGAACCCATTTTAATAATTATTTTTGCATTGGATTAGGTATAGCTCCAAGGTGATCCTATTTTAATTGTATTGTATTCAAAGGAGTTTTTACTCTTTTTGTTAAAAATAATTATTATTTAGATTATTAAGAAAACATGTGGACTTTTTGGCGGGAACTTGCGAAGTGACGTTGCGTTTTCATTTTATTTTCACAAAATAGTGTATTTTTTGAGTTATATTGAATATTATCGGTGGTATTTTGTCCAATAAAGATCAATACAAGTGCACCAGTGAAGTGAAATGAAATGATTACGTGTATAGTGGCTTTTCAAGTTGTCTCAAGAAGTCCATGAAAAGTTTTAGTAGAACGGCTACCATCGTACTAAAACCTAACTAAACTGACTGACTATGACTCGAAGAAGATTTAACATGACTTGAACTTTGAAACTTGACGATTGACGAGAATTTAATACATGAAGAATATAAAAATACCTACATTGCTCAACTTGACACTGGCAAAATAAACGAAGTGTGATGCCAAAATTAAAAAAAAAAAAAAAAAAAAAAGAAAACATGTGAAACAATGGAAACACGCTATTTGTATGCCAGCGCCTTCCCGGCGACAGGATATACACGGCACGGTTTGTACTGTAAATACAGATTTACCTACACTACTGAAATCTCGCTCGCTGACTCGTATCTTAATCTCGAACCTTGGATAACTTAATAAGCAGAAGTTCTTACTGACAGATTAAGAGAACAAATAAGTATTTATCTGACTGTGATAATCAACATTTAACAAAAAGGAGGTTTTACCTCCTTCAAATACAATGAAATCAAAATGGGATCATTTTGGAGCTATTCTGAATTCAACGCAAAAATAATTATTAAAATCGGTTCGTAAACAAAACAGTTATGCGTGAACAAACATAGAAAGATCATACAACCGAATTAATAACCACCTCCTTTTTTAGGTCGGTTAAAAATACGCTTAAGTTGCTTGTTTATTTTTTAGGTTAAGATTGAGATTTCCAAATGAATTGACATTTTAATTTATGTACCTTTGTATTTTTTATTTGTATTTTTTTTTACTTATACCTATGCCAGTAGTTAATTTTATATTGGTCATGAATGTATTGATATATCTTCGGGAATTACAAAACCTAAATGTGACAAGAGGCACCTCATTCAGTGCTCTTTTCAGTATGCTTGAGGTTGGCTGTCATTAATATAAATTTTTAATCTTCAGGAGTTATTTACCTTATGTATTTTCTAAAATGTATTTAGTTTATTAATTCAAGGAGAAACTAACTATTGGAATTAAAACTATATAATCTAAACTAACATTAACTATGTACATAAAAAAAAACTTCTTACTACCTACTTATATGTAAAAAAAATGACCCAAATCGCTGCCATTTCAGGAGTTTATGTTATCTATACATTTTTTTAATTCTAAACATTTATTGAATTAATTTTATTGATAATTTGAAATACGAATCCATTTCTTTTTTCTTAAAATAACCATACGGCAAATGATTCTAAACTACGTTAACCTTTAACTCAATACAATACAAACATAATCTCATACAAAAGGTGTTACGCGTTGTTTATTTAAAAGAATCAATAGGTACATACATACCTATAGCTATAAAATAAACGATTATGACATCATATATAATATTAATAATAAAATTATAATGCTAAATTCACATGAATAAATAATATACGTGTAAATCAAGAGTTATAGTGTATTATTAAGTTTTTATATTGTTATGAATTGTTTATAGGGTAAACGGTATCGGAACTGGCCATTTAAGATTTGTAAACTATTTTCTTACCGCGGCTTCACTAACGTTTGTGCAAGAGATGCGGTCTATGTTCATTCATAAAATCCGTTTTGATTTTTAAAAGTTACGACAAATATTAAGGTAAAATGAAACTCACCTACATAACTTTGCATTACATTAGCCCAGAAAACATTAGAATATTTTGGGCAATCGAATAATACATTATAATATATTTCTGGAACTTATATTGGACTCGAGCAAATCAACACATTCGCGATAGGCGATGATAACCAATTACCATCAGGTGGAACGCCTGGCTGCATGTCAACCTTTTGACATAAAAAAAAAATCTCCTTTTGTACCTATCGGACACACTTTGAAATCGTGTAAAAACATAGAAACCTTTTATAGAACATGCCTGAGTTTCTTGCCGGAGTGTTCTCAGTTCAAATGTATTCCGAACCGGTGGTAGACCTATTGTAATGATTGTAACTATCGATGTTCATAAGTGCCTTACCAGGGCCTAAACTGAATAAATGAGTTTTTGATTTTGATTTCATGTAACCTTGCTTGGCACATATTTTCAGTATATAAGTTACTACATAAGTTACCCTGTTATGTCTAGTCGTCTTTCCTTATCAATCTTCCTTGTGCACACGACATGGTGACGTCATAAGTGCATCATATTTATCATGTCTGGAATCCTAACACTTTGAGGTGGGTCTACACAGTCACGTTTCTAATGTAAACAAATTGAAGTGAATTCACTCGTTCAGCTCAATATGTAAACTAATAAGGTTTCTTTTTTTTTTTTAATGTCAGAAAGTTGACAAGCAGGCAGGCGGTCCACCTGATGGTAAGTGGTTACCGTCGCCTATCGCCATTTGCAAATTTGCAATACCAGAGGTATTGCCAATGTGTTGCCGACCTGTTACAATGCCGAGAAGGCAATTACTGGCTCTCAAGTGCAATTGCCGGAACACACTGGTAGGTGCTTGGCGACAGATTTTCAACTTTGGTTGATTTTGAAATGGTATTTTAGCTCGAATTCTACGGATAGTGTGGATCGTTATCAGTAATTCTACAAAATTTCAGGTGCCTAAGCACGAAGATATGACATTTTACAAGTATAACAAAATCTCTGGTAAAGCCTTTACTCGCACTCAAAAACATACCTAGGGACAGGGATAGAAGTATATAGTACTCGAGTAATCTAATAGGTACTCAGATTTACGTTGCAGCGTATTTAATGGTATTTTTTTATTAGTATGGAAATATTTTAGTGTTGTTTTCCATCACTAAAATATTTTACAC
This sequence comes from Tethea ocularis, assembly GCA_963555595.1. NCBI lineage: Eukaryota > Metazoa > Arthropoda > Insecta > Lepidoptera > Drepanidae > Tethea > Tethea ocularis. Next base: position 2,400,976 of record OY741968.1, read on the forward strand.
ACATCAATGTTATTGTAGCTAATGTTCAGTAAGAAAATTTAATATAATATCTTACTATGTATAGACTTGTGTTTGACCACAATCCCACCGTGGTCAGTGATGATGTAGCCAAAGGTGGTAAGCACACAAAGCCTAGAAGGGAACTGACTCTCAAGTGCAGCTGACGGAACACACTGGAAGGTGCTTGGCGACAGATTTTCAACTTGAGACTGGTAGCCAGCCAGGCGGGTACTACAAAGTATCCTACCACCGTGCGATGTTTTCTCATAATGTTTTCCTTCACCGATAGCTGCTCATTGTAGGGTAAAATATCAATTAGTATGTTCATCTCGGCATTCGACATCACTACCACTGGCTATCATCGCATATAAGTAGAAAATAGAGTAGGTGAAAGTAATTTTACCATTTCCTGATTTGACGTGAATTTTCGTAATTTTTCCGTATTAGGTACACACGGCCACAGATCAAGCTACACATTTTTGTTGCAAAATAGCGCCTATTACAACCGCATATGGTGCCGCAGTGTGTAGCTTGATCTGTGGCCGTGAGTACCTATTTCAAATTGAAGGTAGTATACCAGGAGAGTACTACCTAACTTACCTCGATTATGATGGTCTATATTAGAAGGTTCATCATATAATCTCGACCTTAGAATGCCAATAGATTACATTTTATCCTAGAAACGTATATCAAGTTACAGTCTAGTCAGACCAGATAATGTGATGTGACCACAAACATGTGGCATTGACACTAATACTAGATATGCCTGATTCATTTACAATATACCTAACTGCCACTATTGTACTATCTGTTCCCCGCGGTTTCACTCGCGTTCCCGGGATAAATAGCTTATAACCTTCGGGGATAATGTAGCTTTTTATTAGTGAAAGAATTTTTCAAATCGGACCAGTAACCCCGGAGATTAGCGCGTTCAAACAAACAAACTCTTCAGCTTTATTATTCCGAAAACAAAACGTAAAAAAGGAACATATTATTATCCTGTTGGGCGTTGCCACCATTTATTGCAGCTTTAATAGATTTCCGTTTATAGTGGACAACCGTGTGACGGCATTTAAACGCTTTTGTTTCTGGGAACGTATTTTGCAAATTTCATGTGGAAAAACAAAGTTAACTAGCTAGCAATCAGTGACCTACCGATGCCCAATAGGATAACAAATATTTTCTTTGCAAAAATACCCGAAATGGGGAACTGAATTTAAATGGTATCATATGAATGGTTTTCAATAAGTAAGTCCTACCTACATTCCAAAAAAGGTATTTATTTTCTATTATGATGCGTTTTTTTAAATATAATGAAAAATACCATTCCCAAAAATTCTGAAGTAGTTAAGTCGATAGACATTGATGTAAATATTACATTAACAATTAAAAGAATAAACCCATGTCAAAGGCCCATTCCTTTGCTATTTACATGAAAATGTTGCAGCAATTTAATTGGGCAGACATAATCTTATTGACAAGTCATGATATTGACGATTTATGATATAACGTGATTTCTGGTTATCAAACAATTAAATACGCCCCCGATGACGTTAATTTGTAGTTCAAATAACATAAAGTTTGATTATGTATCAAATAACTCGTAGACTCCCGGTGTTATTGTTTTTTTTTATGACGATTCATTTCTATCAAAATTTCTATATTACATTGTAACATTAACCTAATAAAAATCCATGTTTTTTTGACTTTGATAATGTTTTCTTTCTCAAAGTCAAAGCCATTTATTCAATTTACCACCGGTTCGGAACACGGCCTTTAACTGAGAAGAGCCGGCAAGAAACTCAGCAAGGCTACATTTTTATTATTATTATATGTACCTATATATTGTATTATTTATTTTTCGAATTATAACAATTAGCTTTTTACAAATTATCGACAATAAAATAAAACCACAAAAACAAATAAAAACATGTAGGTACCTGAGCATAAATACAGCCGAAAGAAAATGAAAAAAAAACAGTCAAAAGAGCTAAAATAATTATTACAAGGCTTAATATAATCGTAGCATCCCCAGTAGGTACCTACCCCAGTAAGTAAGTATGATACGACGTATCGTGTACCTACGCTGTATGATATACCATGTAAGTGACGTCATTTCACATTATGTTTTTTGTTTACTCTACATTTAAGTACCTATGAGAAAAACATTTTTTAATCATAAACAGCACATAAAAAAATATATTCTATTTTATGGGCTTATGAATAATGATATGTTCATCTACACAAATATTATAAATGCAAAAGTAATTATGTCTGTCTGTTTCATACCTTTTCACGACTTTGAACCTGAAAATAGTTACATAGGTACGTTACGTTTCATCTCGGAAACGCGGGTGAAATCGCATGGGACTACTATTTAAGGAAATAGTTCAGAATATGGAAAACAAAACATACTGAACTTAGTTCCTCGAATTCATATTTTGTTCTATGAATTCAAGCTGTCACAACATATAACTTTTCGAATGCATCCTACCAATTTCACAAAGACTTCATCAAGTTCTGAAAATATTGCTGCAGTTACGGTATCTTACATTTTAAAGTTTTGGATTTGGTGGTCAAAGATAATATTAAAACAGAAGCGACAAACTTTAGTTATTAAATCAAAATATATCTTCACGTATCGTTATTTGCTTCTATAATTTATTATTTCTATAACATGTAACGATGACTTAATATCTAGCTACAAAAAAAACTGTGTCAACATTGCACTTGCAAACTTTTCAATGACTCTGAAACAAGCAAAAATCGTCCTTAAGATAATAGCCGAAGAGTCATCAGACTTGACTACTTATTGATAATGATTCGATATCAGAATCAGGTCAAACGCATATTTTGATAAACCCATCGCCAACTCTTAGATACAAATGTCAATAAATATATTTCCTTTAATTTTTTTTTAAGAAATTCAAGTACTTTGTAGTATCGGATAAAATGTTACAGTAACCTAGATTTGAATTCGAGATAGAGAAAATTCACACGGACTTTTAATAAAATAATAATAACTAATAACACAAAAAAAAAGTTTATTTTGTCAATTATGATTGTGTTGAATAAAGGGTATAAATATTCTACTTGTACTTACAATTACAGGGATTAATAGACGGTTAAAATATATTATTTAATTCATCTTAGATTCGCAATTCGATAAACGTTTTTCAAGATATTATTTATAGCATTTAGGTAGGTAGATAATGATACCTACGCAAAAATAGATATGTAATAGGTTCGCGAATTTATCGATTTATAATCCGAAAATTATAACACGGATTAATTGAATTTAGGTTATTATTAATTTATTTTTATATTACAATCTTTATAACAAAAAATAGAAAAATTAAGAAACTGATAAACATTTATTACAAAAATCAGTACAATTTTATTTTTCAATTAATACGATATTTTATGAATTCGTGCTTCTCCGTGAACACGAAGATTGCCGATGTGCATTTCAATAGTTATGCATTCGTTTATTATAACAAAGTAAGATGTTTACAAAACCCACGGTGTTTTTTTTTTAATATTCGCGACATTGGAAACACCGAGACCACCCAACTGGCAATTGTTGAACACATGTTACAATAATAGCAATAAAATTGTAGATAAACTTAATATCTGTCTGTTTGTTGATAATTCGTGTATCTGAATTTCACATCAAGTTTTGTTAATTGAAATACGTAATAAATGCTTGATAAAGAACGGTGGTACAAGGTTGTTTGTGTCTGCGTGCTGTTCTTTAAGACGTTAAAAAGTAGATCATTGCTTTAAGGGTACCTTCGGTTGGAGCGCGAAATTCAAATTTTATCAAGCTTTTGCTAATTGCAGCTCAGTTATAGGTCGTAAATTATCAACATGTTATTTGCGAGAAGAATGGTAGTATATTTACTGATTAATAACAAAAGAAATCATCAACACTAACAGTAACAATTTCATGAAATAGTCGTATATGTCAGTTATATACCTTGGAGGAATATGTTGATGATTTATTTTGTTATTAATCAGTAAATATACTACCATTCTTCTCGCAAATAACATGTTGATAACTTACGACCTATAACTGAGCTGCAATTTGCAAAAAAACGTGATAAAATTTGAATTTCGCGCTCCAACCGAAGGTATACCCTTAAAGAGTAGATCATTGCTTTAATCAAAATATCTTCAAATTATGTTTTTTTTGTATCGATGCGGCTTGAAATGAAAGATGCTCTATCTTTTTACACAAGTGTTTCTATTTTACTTGCCCCGGGGGTATGTAATTCTGGTAATTTGTAGTGATTTATGGGGTCTTCATCATATAAAAAATATTTTCTATTAAAGGGTCAACTTTGGAAATCACAAACAAGGCCAATTTCAGAGATAGTCCATAGTAAAAGATGAGGATTTCAACCCCTTAAATCACTAATAAACCTATTTAAGTTGTATTGTATGTTAATGACTAATAAACCTATTTAAGGAACAATAAATCATTTTATTGTAAAAAAAACACCACTTTTTTACATGACTGCCCAAAGAAGGAGTGTAATGTTTTCAGGGATCATGTATGTAAGTTTCTTTATTTTACCATAAATTTTAAATGCCTGAACAGATTTGGATGTATGAGTTATCGTTAAGATCCTTACATCATCTCGAGTGGCACTGGTACTTGATTTCATATAATTTTTGTAGTTTTACCATGTCAATTGGGCTGAATACTCACCCAGCTGAACATAATAATTCAAATAAAAAAAAACTAAACTGAAAGTATGTTTACGAGTCACGCCACTTACGTGCTAATTATAACTAAGCCATCATAAACCAACCTAGTCCATAACAACCGCATAATTACTATGAAAAACCTTTTTAAAAACAACAATAAAAATAACAGCAATCTAATAACATAATATATTCTTTGACACGAAACAATCAAATTCACGGAACTCGATAAAAAAATATAATCGATTGAAATAAAAACATCCCACCCATTTCGAATATCGACAATTTTCTCGATGCCCACAAATAAATATGTATTATTATTAAAATTTACGACACTAATGAGGGTGGATGCGTGTGGTATATTTTTTTTTGCAAAACAGAGGGCCTTATGGTTCTTTATTATTATATTTTATAAGTATAACAACTTAATTTGGTGAGGCGCCGCACCGCCTACATCATTTGATTTCATATAATTTTCGTACCGCCAAACCTTTCGATGAATTGCCGCAAAAAAAAAACGAACAAGTAAATGGTCCGAAGAACTTCCATGCTTGCTTTTTTTTTAATACGCATCTCGGTTGAAAATAAATATTGCTTTTATAAAATTAGATTATTCGTTTCAAATAAAGAAGCCCACGGAATTCGAAACCAAATTCCATTTTCAAAAGCAAATTGTTTTTTAAAACCCCGAGGCATCGCAACGCTCCTGTTATTCTATGACCAATTATTTCTAACTCGATATGAATAATTAAATTTCGTTATCTGCATCTTAAAATCTAATTTTAATCAAAAAGTGTCACAATAATTCACGCGGTATTCGGTGGTAGGCGGTGCAACGAGTCCGATGATATGTTACCCGACAAAATTAACGAGACCTTTAATTCATTAGTATTTCCGTTTGATACACACATAAAGTAGAGATCACTCGATGTTGGTGATGCAATATTAAATCGTTAAATTTAATATTGGCCGTGTAGTTTCTTTTATTGCTTCACAACTAACACTTATGCTAACACGGGTCAAGTGATTAAATTTTTTATTCTGGCAACAAATAAATGTTTGTTCTCACGCCATTATTGTTCTCAGATTGATAGTTTTCGCTCTATATTAATTCACATCATAAAATTTGTTGTATTTATCGTCTAATGACGTATGATGCAATAACACAAACATTATAATAATGCATTTACATCATTATTTAATAATGTGTCAAAATGCTGATACATAACTTGCGCCATTTTATTAGGTCACTTGTACGTGTAATTGCAATATGAACTTCACAATAGTAATACGATGTGCGCACAACTCAAAATGCATACTCCAATAATATAAATTGACTTGTAACTCTTTGGAAATAAAGTTCAATATGCTCGCAACTTTTATGTTAAATAGACGTCCGCAATTCAATGAGCCTGCATATTTTTAATCATCATCAAATTCCTTTCAGATGAACGTATTTTCTGAACAAAACGTACTCGAGTAACAATAATAAAAGGTTCTCCGAAGGTACACGAAGCCTCTCGTAAAATAATTTGTGATAATTCTTCTGTAAAACACAAAGTGTGCGCGGAAAAATAAAGAGCGGAGAAAGTATTCTTTGTTCAAACATCTGACGCGCCGAGAGGTGTTGTTACTGCAAATATTAAGTAATATGACAGAAAGGATAATACATTACATATTCGCGAACACTTAAAATGCTTTCGCTAAACAATAACATAAAAAAGAAATGTAGTTTCAATCTTGTTCGTTAATGCCGTGCGGTTAATAGCCAAGTCTTGTTCGAAACAATCTAAAACAAGTAAAAAGTCTAAGATTTATCGCTGTGTCATTTGAGAGTTTTTGCAAATGTTTTTATGGGCACACTTAACAGGCAAAGCCGGGGAAAATAAAAGGATCCGACGGTTAAACTAAATTGGCCTTGCATTCAAATTGTCATTTGACTAAATCTTCAGTAAACAACGTCTGTAGCTTAATTACCAAGATTATTTATTGAATACGACCTCGTACAACCATCGTCTTTCAAGTTCGGCTCACAAATGAAAATTATCTCGGATTTTATCCAAATATCTCCAAGTATTTTCGCGACCGTAAATTTATGAGGCCGGAGCAAGTAGCTACTAAAATCAAAATGTACACAGCTCCTAAGCTGTATAATATAACTGCGTCCATACACACTGTTTCTATATACCCGGGCTTTACCTGTTGTACCGGCTGGACGTTGACCCGTCAAGTATTGACATATCCATATAGTTTCTCACGTCTCGCGATTACAGCTGCAATGTTTCAAGAAAATATTCTACAATTTAATCGGACAATCGCTTCTGAATTTATCGATGCATTAATTTATTCTATGATACGAGCGAGTAATTTACATAGCGAGCTTTGTCATCTAGACATCAAACGATTGCGGGTAATCGATCATCGAGCTATAATCAATGGAATTTATTAGATTAAGGAATTGTTTGTGTTCCGTGTTTTATGTGACTTGATTTTAAACTAATAGTTCATTAGTTTTTTTATTATTTTTGTTCTTCTAGTGTTGGCGTTTTGAAATAAAGTTGGATTACACGTAAGAGCATTGAGATTTCTGAGAAACCATAATGAAATTGTTGGTATTCACTCGTAATATTGTCTTGCGTCATTTTGTTAAACTGACACAAGTGTGTCTTCAGACATCTTACTACTGTCATATTATTGAATTTTATTAATACCATCATATTTTCTGAATCTAAATCATAATTTTTGACTAAATCATTTCAGCGCAGTCTACCATTGCATATCATCAGACTAGCATCAGCAATGTAAAGCACATTGCTGCTAATAGCAAATATTTTGATGGATCTTTTGCAATAAAGAGATAACTCCAAACGTAGAACAGCCGTCACAAAAGACCAAGCACTTAAAACAGTTCAAATAGATGTACTTACGCTGGTCGTTTCCATCGGAGCGAGCCATGACGGTGCCGTTTGGGAACACGTTGACGTAGAGATGGGAGCACTGGCTGAAGAGGCGAACCGACCGGACCATCGATGGCACCGCACCGCAGATCACCACCTGCAAGCAAACATAGTGGTAGTAGTAGTATGCACTAAAAACCTAGGAGGGAACTGTCGGAATACACCGGAAGGTGCTTTGGCGACAGGTGTTCAACTTGAGGGTGTTAGCCAGCCAGGCGGGTACTACGTAGTACCCTATCACTATTTTATAGTTTTTCACAATGTCTTCCTTCTCGGAAATTCGATATCACTTACCACTGAGCTATTATCGCCATGATCAGAGTAACTGAAAGATACTAAATAAAATGCAAGTGGCTCGAGGTTGTCTGTTTGCTGTGGAAATCTACGGGCGAGGCCTATGCCCAGCAGAGAACATCCTTGGGCTGAATATGACGATGATGATGAACTATGTTTATTGATGTGTGTAAATAATGTTCACTTAACACCAGAAGAAGCTGCGCCTAGTAACCAGTTACGTATAAATTTGCGTTAATTAAGTGAAACATGATCAGAATCAACTTTGGCAACATAATTATGAAAATCAGCAAGTTATGATAAGGGCTTTATAAGTATTTTGCTCAACTCAATTGCCAATAAATTCTGAAACTTATGGAGTCGTCATATACTTGTATGATTATGTATGATCAGTTGATATTTTCGCTATCGGCGTAGGTACAAATGCTGATGGTCACGCTAAATCGCCAGTACAATAATAGTCGGTTGTAAAACAGATTTATGCCTTGCTTAGTCACAAATGTTCATGGCTAATTCTTGGGCCTTTGACTGAATCAGGGAAATGACGTAATGATACGTGCGTTCAAGAATTCTTCAATTACCAATATCAAGGAACATGCAATAATACGGTCGCGGTTGTTTCGTCATTCTGTTTAATTTACGATTGTCGTATCATCTATTGACGTAAGGGGAAACGTTTGACACTCTCATGTGTGGTCCATATCGTTAGAGTTTAGAAACTGTGTGTTGATTAGTTATTCTCCTTGCGGTTTGTGAGGCCGGTCCTCATTACGTAGATATTGATCAAAATCCTATCGTGTAACCTTGTGAACTTCACGACTTTAGGTGTTGAATATTTACTCGTTAACCTCAATACAAGTCCCTTTGAACCCTAATCAACCTATCAACTTGTCAAATAGATATTGTGCCGTGCAATTTCTCAGCTGATTATGATGCTATAGGTATTAATTACGCAGAAACTAATGCTGTCGTCTTCCTCGTTTTAATGTCAAATCACATTCTTGCATATGTTATTGATGTATCAGAGAAATAAGCATCTAAAGTCATATTGGATTTCGTAATTATTACAACCAGCGGTTCATAGCGCTACAATAAGGAAACAATCGATCGCTTTAATGGGTCAGCCGTGCTCAGCTAAAGCGTCAGACTGAGGGTTCCAGGGGTGCTAAGGCTATTTTAAATCCTATTCATTTATGCATATAATATATTTTACGTTTCTATCATTTACTGATGTAAGTCCTTTTATAACTGAAGGCATTGGTGTCATATTCAGGTGGGAAAGCATAGGCTACCGCGACGCGGTCACAACTCAGCCATATTGCGTTTCACTTGAACTTTTTGTAAACAATACTGGGATTTACTTTTTAATGTTCAATGTTTTCAAAGTGGCAAAGGATCCTCAGAACTTTAATCCTAAGATGTCAGATACCGTGAAATATGCCAATATTGCCCCCAAGGGAAACTTTGCCCGAAGAACAATTTATAAGCATATCTTTGATGTGCAAAAATATCTTAATGTTATGGCAACATTTATTGACTTTGGTGCAAAATAGGTCATATGTATGGCAACATTGACTACGGTGGTTGTTGCTATCTTTGCTCAGTAACTTGTTGGAACTCGTCAAGTGAGGTGCGTGTTGTTACGGGCAAATTTTCGTGCAAATTTGAAAGTAAATTCTGTGAGATGGTGAAAACACAGGTTAGTTTAATTTATAACATGTGATAGTAAATTATTTGTAGAGTTCATTAATGCTAGTGTCATTGCGTAAGGTCCTTGAAAACTAAAGTTATGATGATGGGCAATGTTATCTAGTAATGTTCTGACCTACGATTGACAACATTGCCCACCATCAAAAAATGCTTAGGGTTGGCACATTACGAACGCTTGATTTTTTTTTCGTTTTTATTTTACCGCTACCGAGTTTATTTAATTTTAAACACTTCAAAACAAAAGAAATCGTCAACATATTCCTCCAAGGAATATTACTGACATATACGACTATTTCATGAAAATGTTACTAATATACCTTGGAGGAATATGTTGATGATTTCTTTTGTTATTAATCAGTAAATATACTACCATTCTTGTCGCAAATAACATGTTGATAACTTACGACCTATAACTGAGCTGCAATTTGCAAAAAACGTGATAAAATTTGAATTTCGCGCTCCAACCGAACGTTTATAATTAGTAAAATGAACAATTGTGCCATCAAAAAATATGTGATTTATATTGTTATTGCGGGGTGGATTCAGATCAATCACTAGTAGATAACCCCAAAAATATTGATTTCTGTTATAACTTTACCTAAGGATATAAATTGAAAGTGGAAAACTACCTTATCTTGATTTTTTTTATTAACTTCTACATAATTATGGTTAAAGTATACACATACATACTTGTGTAATGTATGTCTTCAAATTAAGAAAAATAGTATTAATTTAATTTATCTACCACATACTTGTACCACATGATACGAGTTACTTGACTTGACTTGATCTCTTTCATAGTACCTAAGTATCTTCTTTATCGAAAAAGTGTTAATTATAATTTCAAATTTTATTAAATACTAATAAGCGTGAATAATTTTTCTGTTTTTCTTTTTATTTACCTAAACACATTCTTTCCATGTGCCAACCCTAGCACATTTAAAAGGTGAAATGTAGATTGTATGAAAAAGATAAAAAATGTCAGGGTAATATTGCCCAGTCATTTTTGTAAGAAACTTTTCATAGTGTCGTTTACATTCATGAAGTAAACGCCATCTTTACCAAAATTCTTGTACTGGTTTTAATGTCATCTGCATAAAGACCATATTTACGTCAAAAATCAATGTGGGCAAAGTTGGCTAAAAGTCCAGATAACTTCGCCCGCCAACGAAATCGAACAAATATAGCATTAAATGTTGAATAGTATTAAATTTAGTTATACTAACACATGCACATAATCTTACGGTTGTAGCTAATGAAGGAAAATACTTACGTCTTCATAGAAAAATTGAATTCAAATTGAAAATATTTGATAAAAGTGGGCAAAGTTGGCATGTTTCACGGTACCTATAGTTATGGCTCCGACTTATTTTACTGCTAAAGTAAAGTGAGCTCCAAAGTCACAGGAAACTTGTTAGGGTTTAAATAATTGGTGAAGAAATTCTCAAAATTTAATTAAGAGAGAGTGTTTAATTTAAAAATGGAACTTGAGACGTAATCATAACATGTCAAAACGAGTCATACTTATTAAAATAACGGCCGCATTTCCAAATACGAATAGAGCTAATTATGTTGATAGTTCTCCAGAAATTGACTTTTTTACCAAATATTTTCTTAAAGCAGATAATTTGTATGCAAGAATTACGATACTAGTCATACCGAGATTATTAAAAGAAGTATTATTTTACAATAATTCCACAGTTATCTATATTATTCCCATCACGAGATATTAAACTTTGTACACTTGATTTTATTGATGTAACACGACTAATTATTCCATAATTATGATCTGTTGCAATTGTTTATGGATGTAATATAGTTAATTGATTAAATATAACAATTTCAATTGCTCAAGGATGTTTGTAATCTGTATTATTATGTTTATTGACTATTAATTACAAGCTTAGATACTTGCAGAGTTAGTATGTTTAAATCGAATCTTGGAAGTCAAATTTGATTGACTTCTTGATAATACAATAATATGGTGCCATTGAACTGGTCTGATGATAGAGCTGGAAGGTGGCCACAGGCATTCTGTGATGAAATAAGCGTCACGTCGAGGATTGATCTGCAATATGCAACCTGTCTAGGGTCTAGGTCTAGGGTGAGGATAGGTTTCCGTTCAAGAGCGTCTGCAAGTGGCAAAAGCTTATTCTTATTTTTATGACATCAATTATTTTTTAAGTTTTTGTATTTGTTAGATATTCATTAGGATTCACACATCCTCCCTCAAAAATTAGATGTCCTATACATAAAGAAATATTTGTATAGGTAGATATAGACATACAGGGTAAATATTTCGAAATGGCATGTTTTCAAAAGCTATAAATATTGTTGTTAAAACGCGCGGTTTCTTATGTTTTTCCCGGATAAAAAGTATCTTATATGTTATTCTAGAGTAGTGTCATCCAAATCCGTTCCGTAGTTTTTTGCGTGAAAGAGTAACAAACATAAGTAGGATTTATTTCAAATATAAGCCCGCCTTATTTGAAAACTTACTGTCGAATCTTCAGATTCGCTAATATTCACAAATATTCAGAGGTAAATAAAGCAGTAGGCACACATGTTCAGGAAGATGATACAAAACATGCAATTTATCAAATATTTGGAGGTCACCAATCGTTATGTCATTGGCCTTATCTCGACTGGAGCAAACGTATTAACAACAGTTGATTAAACATCCAACCTGCCAAAACTATCTTGTACCAAGTGTATCGGAAATTTTCACGCTACTTGAGCACTGAGTAATTGAGATAGCATTTGTTTTGATATTATAATATGAATATGCACAATTTTCAGATATCATTACTTCAGTCTTCATAATTTAAATAACAATAGGGTATATTTTAGGTTCATGTAAAATTCTGTTCTGAGAAAGAGATAGAGATAAATGGAATCAGATAAAGAGTGAAAAAGGGGTTAATGAAAAATAGTCAAAACTGATAAAATAATTTAGGAATAAGATTTTGAATGATAGCACTTTGTTTTTAGGTCTGTCTGTCCGTCTGTCACCAGGCTGTATCTCATGAACCGTGATACTTAGTTAGATAGTTGAAATTGTCACCGATGACGAATTTCTGTTGCCGCTATATAACAACAAATACTAAAAAATATAATAAAATAATAAACCAATATAACAAACGTACCTATTTTTTTTGCCCTTTTTATAGATACGGAACATGATGTTTAAAAAGTCCTAACCATAGAAAGTATGTTTAACAAATCATCATCCATTTCCTCATAGCATTAGCTACCGATAGCCTAATTTCATGCTCGTCAAGATTTGCCATCCAACTTCAAGTTCCAACGCGATTGCATAAAGTAGTTTTTAGTTTGAATTTGATAACACAGCCTGTGGCCCACTAAGGTCCAGTTTACACATGAAATTGTTATCTTAACACTGCCTTATGCCGACCACACACGTGACTAGATAAGACATTATTTTGATTATGTTAACTCGATTATCATAAAACAAAATAATTAAATGGTATCATACAAAAATATCCTGGGACATTCATCACACACGGCTATCTCATCCCAAACTAAGCTGAGTTGGATGAAACTCGACACAAATAACTATGGATCATATCTTGGAATAATATGTTTTTTATCCTGGGAAAATAAAATTGCTTTCGAACGAGGCGCGGGTAAAATAAGCAAGGCCCAACCGCCCCGCGGTTTCGCCCGCGTTTCCAAGGGCTCTTATGTTTTCCCGTAATAAAAAGTAGCCTATATGTTATTCCAGGGCATGATCTATTTATGTGCCAAGTTTTATCCAAATCCGATTGGTAGAATCTCAAATTTTCGCATTTATAATACTAGTAGGATTTTTTTATGGATTGAAAGAATTCCATGGATGGCATGAAAGAAAAAAAAAATGTACCTAAATAAGTACCTCTGGGTAATCTTTTGGTTTCTATCTTTTAAAGCTCATAAATAAAGTCGTAGATGAATCTATTCAAGTCTTAATAGGCTTGTACATTTATTTACAAATTAAAATGATAATTGTTTAAGAAAACAAAACAAGTTAATTCTTGTTTGTAACTCGTGATGTTTACGTGTGTCTTTGTTTTACTCTGGCTTTTCCAAAAGGTATGTCAATTTACCATTGCAGTCTTGTGTTTCAGTTTCCTTATACCTTCTCGTAAAAATACAATATTATAAAGGGAAATTTTCGTATAAGGTTATTATTTTTAGTAGTTTATTGTAAAAGGTATAATTACGAATAACAAATGAAAAAATAACTCATGAGTATACAAACTATAGTGCAAGGCTGGCCATCGTGGAGATCCTTGGCCACTGTTGGCCTTTTTCCAGCAGTGGTCGTCTTTGGGCTGACATGATAATGATGTTGATAGACAAAATTGTTTAATAATTTTAATACCGCCTACTGAAGAAATTAAGATAATTATCATTTATTTTCCATACAATCATAGTAGCCCCTGAAACTATATTTTTTTGAGGCTCGATGATGCTTTTCCAATGAACCATTATGTAATTTTTTTTCTCTTCTGGATCAAAACAAATAGATGACTCATTATTGTACACCTAAAGCAAAGTTCAGCTGATCAACCGGTAAAGGCAAAAAGAAATGAGAAAAAAAAAAGTCTACACGCCGCCGTTTTCACGCCCAAAAAATACCGATTTGAAGTGATAATTCTTATTATAATCCGCATACGACATAGTTAAGGTGCTAAATGTTAGCTAGTGAATTTTACATGGCGAGAAAATCCGTTAATGGCACGTAAGGCTGCTGTCAACATTTTGGCGATATATGGTGCTTGCTCTAAAAGCAATTTTAAGTAAAAACAAACCTAAAACTGCAAGTTCGCAATTCTTAGTGCAACAATTACTAAGCATTAATTTCAGTAGGTACTTCGAGCAATCCATAAAGTTTTTTGTGTTAATAAGTAAAGGAGGTAATCAAAGTAAACATAAGATTAAGTAGGTACGAGATCTTCGCCCAGTTTTTAGAAGCTTGCTTAATATTAGCCTTTTTTTAAATATAAGTACATGTCGCAAAAGCCCAGCGGCTTCCCGCGACCCTTACAAGATCGTCGGAGTACCTTGTGAGGATGGACCGATAATAGCGTAAGATCAGCCATCTTGGAGATCCTTGAGGGAGGCCTTTGTTTAGCAGTGGACGTTTTTCGGCTGATATGATGATGATGAATCAATGGTATTTATTAATGTAGGTATAGGACAAAATTACCTTTTTTACATTAAAACTGTATATTAAGGGGGAACGTTCGGTTGGAGCGCGAAATTCAAATTTTATCACGTTTTTTGCAAAACATGTTATTTGCGAGAATGGTAGTATATTTACTGATTAATAACAAAATAAATCATCAACATATTCCTCCAAGGTATATTAGTAACATTTTCATGAAATAGTCGTATATGTCAGTCATATCATACCCTTAAGGATTGCCTTGAAGACTACTTTGCAGCGTAGTTTCTCACTTCTATTCAGTCGCTAATTGCCAGCAGTGTGACATCAGCCTGAACCCTGTCTGTCAACATTTTCCTAATTCTTGTCGTAAGAATGCAAAGCAATTTATTAACCAGTTTTTTTTTGTAAAACGGATTCAAATTAATATTCATATATACCTTGCACTTTAACGTGCAATATTTTATCTTAGCTTCTGAACATTATGTCGCATAATTAATTCACCATCATCATTAGATCTCCAATGTATCCAATAAAATTATGCTATTCGTTATCCAATCACTTTTTTTAGTTTACGTACGTACTTTGCTCAAAAATTAAACAATTATTTCTAACATAAATCTGTGAAAAATATTTTAAATAATATACTAATAAAAAAAAAGATTTCCAGATATTCTTTATAATATGGGTAAGAATGTATTGCTGTGATCCCCTATTTTACTCCCTTAGGGATTGAGTTAACATAACAGCTGCATGTCAAATTTCAGACGGATCCGTCCAGTGGTTTGAGCTGTGCGTTGATAGATCAGTCAGTCAGTCGATCAGTTGCTTTTATACCTATATTTAGATAATTTGGGTCTTCGTCTTGTAGCATACTGCCTTATAGATGTTATATCAATATAACTGAGTAATGCAAGGTAAATATAACAGGTTGTTATTCCCGCTACGATGGTCCATAGTCCAATCCGATGAGTTCGTATTTACACACATTATTATGCGACGTCGATGGTGCACGATTTTTGAACATTCGTTAATTAAGGAAACGCTATACGTGAAATGATGATTCTAAAATGCGTTTTTCTCTGTATTCTTTGTTCCAAGAGATTTGAAAAAAATATATGTTAAACTAGAGAATATGTGACGGGGAATAGTTTTTTTTTTAAATTGGGATTTTTCATTTGTAACGTCAGAAAAAAATCGTAAATATGCCTCTTTTTTGAAATTAAGAATGCATTCTTCTCTTATTTGGGCCATCAAACGAAAATCCAACAAATATTATTTATGGCTAATAGTTTGTTGTTCACAAAAAAGTGGAAGTGGAAAGGATTATTTCAAAAACTAATGAACTGATTTTAAACATTATTTCACCTATAGAAAGCTACATTATCAGCAAGAAACAATATATGCTACATTTTATTTAAAGAAAATTAGAGATCCTTACGAAGATTACAATTATGTATGATGATTTTAGAAAATTCAACCCCTAAAGGGATCAAATATCGCGGCTGAAACCAGGGGCGGTAAGCTAAGGTAAATCCTCACTCGCTCACTGATTGACTCATCAACCCTTTGGGATTTCTAGGCCCTTAGGACTTAGCTGAAAAGTGCCTTACTAGGGTCATTCACATACTTTGACATTTTTGTATGAAAATCTAAATAAAAATCTAACTATGGATATAATGTAGAATTTACAGGTAAGCTTTATAATTAAAAAGCTATGATATGAGCTATTAAATAAGGGTAAATTTCTTCATCGGAACGTGTAGTGTTTGCGCACGTAATCATGGCAAATGATAGACGGACGCTAAAGAGTATAGTGGTTAGGGTTACCATGTCATAGGTATTTTTGAGATTTTAGTAAACTGGTTTCGCATTCGTTCCCGAAACTTTTCATATATACGGATAAAAATTATTCCCGGGTTATTCCAGGGTATGATATATCTATACGCTATGTTTCATCCAAACCCTTTCAGTAGTTTTTATGTGAAAGTAACAAACACCCATACATACATACATCTATACATCCGCACAAACATTCGCATATATTAGTTTTCGGATTATATCCAAATACTGAAATATATTATTTTATCAAAAATCACTTATTTAAGGAGTCTGTCTTATACTAACAAGCTTTAAACAGGCGATAATTTTTTATTTAACATATAAAAGTTAAATATAAAATATATCATTTATCATTCTAATATTGTGAATAAAATAAATGGATATTTATAAATACATCATGGTTAACCTAATAGGCTGATGGCCAGCGTATTAGATGGAAACTTATATGCTGCTACTAACTGCATTAAAATACATTCGCTGCATAACAGTGAATCATAGATTAGCGTAAAATAATTGATTAGCAATAAAAATACTAAATTTCTTGTTGTGCTCAGAGTAAAAATTTAGTTTACGAATTAAATCTGGCTCACAAGCTGCTGAAAAATGACAGATTTTAAACATGTGTGAATTTGGTGGTAGCCCGGTCTGGGTCTGGTTTCCTCACGATGTTTGCGTTCACTGAAAGTTTATTGTAGGATTCAAACTCACACTCATTGAACTTCAATACCACTGGCCATCGCCTTTGAAATGTTTCAGTGAATAATCTTGCGAAGAAAAAAAAAATATATACCTATATTATAATAAATAAATAAATATAATAAAGGTATTTTATGGAATCTACCCTAAAACACAAAAAGTTACCTTTTTTGATTTTAGTAGTTTTAATTAAATATACTAGGTAGGTACCTGCTTAATTGAACTTTGTGAATGTGAAATGTATATTTGTAAAAAGTATATTACATTTATAAATATATTATGTCTTAGTCAAAAAAGAAAAATAAATAAAAGTAAACCTATTATTATTATAAGAATGAATTTAAATTATCAAAATAATATTAATTTAATTTAGACAAATGATGTTTTACACACAGAAGAAGCACAGTTTCTCAAACATGGGCATAAGAGTGTTAAAATTTTTAACAAAAAATTATCGCACTTTAGTTTTTCGTATGAACATTATACCTGTCAGGCAGATGGATTCTCATTAAACCAAGCTAATGTGAATAAAATGATAGCGACTGCAATTGAAATACCTAATCCTTTAACACCGGTTATGTGACCTTTTTTAACGTGTTACGTAAATTATTTTACTGAAGTTTTGAAGAGTGTTGGCCATCACATTCAAAGGGGTATTGGGGGTCTAATATCAATATTAATAGCGTTTTAACTTAACCCAAATTTAGACAATTCCAAATTCATTTTTTTTTACACAAAACTTGGGTCTTGGGGTTCTACCGCCTGACTGGCTACCACCCTCAAGTTGAAAATTTATCGCCAAGCACCTACCGGTGTGTTCCGGCAATTGCACTTGAGAGCCAATTTGCCTTTTCGGTATTGTAACAGGTCAGCAACACATTGGCAATATCTCTGGTATTGCCAATGGCGATAGGCGACGGTAACCACTTACATACCATCAGGTGGGCCATATGCTTGCTTGCTACTTTAGTAGTATAAAAAAAAAAACCGAGACTCGCCGCTTTGCTCGCACAATATTATCTAAACTTATCGAGGCGTCGGGGGACCGGCGGACGGGGAGTATTTTCCTCCAGCGACATATTGGCCATCCAAAGACAAAATGCTGCCAGCGTGCTGGGAACCATGACGAAAATCATGTGAAACGTGAAAGAGTAACAAACATCCAACCCACAAACTTTTGCATTTAAAATATTAGTAGAATCTTGCGTTAGAAAACAATTTAACACTTATTCGATAACCTTTAACAGATCGTGATAAGAATAATTTGATGTATTTTTTACTTAAACCAAAACATCCTTTAGATATTTCTAATAATAACATAATTATAGTTTACGCTACCTCTAAAAATAATTTAATTTTATGGCCAATTAATTGATTCATCATATAATTAATGGTTTGATGATCTTGTAATTTATTGACACGAGCGATTATTAATTAATTTTGTTACGGGTAATATATTAAAATGTGGCTAATTTTAATTTTTAATTATTACTTTCGATTTTTGGGCAAATATTCTACGATACAGTGTGATTGTAAATTAATTTTGTTAGTTTGTAAAGTTAAATTTGGGTGTCGTGAAATTACAGCACACGTAATACAAAATATGATTTATTAAGCTAACAATTATGATGAAATTTCGGTAACAGAATATCACCATGTGTTTAAAGAAAGTCAGTGTTTAGTAGATAGTATTTGCATGTGAAATTACAGTGATCGATTCTAAGAATATTACATCTCAAGTTGTACGTGTAGAGACACACAGGACGTTTCAAGTAGAAACACTTTATGGTAAAATTTAAGCAAGCATGTTTACCGTATACTTACCATCAGGAGGCACAATATCTTTGCAGAGACGGCAAGCTGTGGTAACCTGAAACAAAAAAAATAATAATATAAAAATGGGACATATTATTCTTTTATTTAAAAAAAAAAAAAGATCCACCAAAAAAAAAAACGCCTTGCTGAGTTTCTTGCCGGAGTCTTCTCAGTTCAAGTGTATTCCGAACCGGTAGTAGAGTCTATTGTAAAACTGTAACTGTTGACGTTCATGAGTGCCTTATTAGGGCCTAAACAGAATAAATGAGTTTTTGATTTTTTAAGTCCAAAAATTGGTAGCCTGATGGCTTCATCAGCCTTACTGGACAAATTGGCATCATTGGGGGGGAGGGTGTTAGCTAGCAAAGTGACGTTGCGTTTTTGTTTTGTCTTAATAACACGATTTTATTAAAACAATATTTGGCTAGCTGTTTCCTGCGGTTTCGCCCACGTTCCTTGGATACTCAGCACACAGTTACCTACAAACTTTAGCTCTTTATAATGTGAGGACAGATTAGCTATTAATGGTGTTTTATTTATATTAATAATAAAGCTGAAGAGATTGTTTAGCCCCGAAGGTTATAGGCTATCTTTTATCTTGGGAACGCGAGTAAAGCCGCGGGGAACAGCTAGTATCAAATAAATAATATATGATATTCTGAAAGTGATTTAAAATTACTCGTATATTAAAAAACATCCCGAACACGATGGAATAACGAAACAAACTAAATAAAAACTAGTAAGGTAATTCAGTACAAATAATTATTAATAAAAAAATTTAAGAACAATATTTACAAACACACAAGACATAAAAACCGGCTTCGAACTGCAGACCTAAAGCTTCCTCAGTAACTTTTGATAGATATTTGAATACATTATGTTGGTATGTTGAAAACGATCAGCTCTGTACGGGCACACTTGAAAATGGAAAGCGTAAACATAGTTAAGTGTATTTGTGCTGTACTAAAACATAGTTGATTGACCAGACCAACATACACTATTATGAACTGTTATAGGATGTTATGCGATTAAATACTAAATTTGGTTATTTTCTATTTGAATTTATTTATTGGCTTATTATTGCATTCATCTATCTAACATTCGTTCATCAGTGGCATCCCTGTCGTAAACAAGTCAGACTGTGGTGCGTCCTCAAGCAGTCTTCGACCAATAAGCATTGCGGATTAATTTCATCACGTCATATTTATGTGATTTCATTGGCGCGGGGCTGGGAGTCGATCACGCCGCGTCCGTACTGCGCTCGTTGCTACTACGAGCGCAATACGGTCGAGTGACGGCGGAGGAGTAGGAAGGTAAGGTAGGAAGAAAGTAGGAGGAACCAGATGACTGATATACTACATATACTACTTTTTTTTTGTAAATACATACTTATATAGATAATTACACCCAGACACAGGACAAACAGACATGTTCATGCACACAAATGTTTGTCCTGGATGGGAATCGAATCCATGACCAACTGGCTTGTCAATTAAATAGTATAAATAATTAATAATTAAATAGTTACTGTTTTCAAGAAACACTATCATTATTTTCATACGAGTTATTGATCCTAACAATGAGCTATATGTACGATACTATTTATCATTTTTATTTTTAGGTATTCTATTATTTTCATTATCTAGTAATATCGATCAAAGTTCGTGTTTTATCTACTTAGTCAAAGTTAAATAATTGAAATTATAATTTTTAAATAAAAAAAATAAAGGCGGGACTCTAGTTTTTTTTAATTTTTTAATAACATTACATACCTAAATTAAAAGTTTAAAGAAACCCTGACTGACTAGAAAAGATGATGATGGATACCACATACTTATAACACCACTCATTTTCGTTAAAGTCTAAAAACTGCGAATAAAATCATATTTTTTGTAAATCTTATTTTATTTTTCAGATTTAAGTATGGTGTCTTGCGCTTTTCAGCATGAAATCTTTAGTTACTTTCGTTCACGTGATTTTTCAGGTTATTAGGTCAGTGCGAAAGTGAAATGACAAGATAAAATTATGTTTAGGACATAGATTAGATTATATGAAGTTAGGTTCGAAATACCGAAGATTAAACCTGGGGTACGCGCGGCAATATTCTTTAAGTTTTTCCACCTAAAGCTTTGCCCTGGTAACAAATAAACCTATCTAAAAATTACTCTAATTTATGTGTAGAAACTGTTATCGCATAAACAGAAACAAATACGGATAATTCACGTATCTTTACATAATATCAAATGAAGTCGCTTCTGTTCGCTTAGATCTTTTAAACTACTCAACGGATTTTAATGCAGTTTTCAGCAATAGATATAATGATTCCAGAGGAAAGTTGATATGTATAATACATGTATAATTATAGTACAGAAAATCCGTGCGAAGCCGCGGCGGGTCGCTAGTTACTCTATAAATTTCAGATACCAGTGCCAGAAAATCAGAACACATTAATTAATCATCAATAAATCATACTGTCACTAATAGGCAAGTATAACATGATAGGTATCTTCAAGACTATGTTTCGAAACAAAAACTACATAGTACATAGGCCATCTAATCTAGCTTAGGTAATCTATGTATGTTGGACGAGGATAAGGCACGTATAGGTAGGTCGGCACTACGAGCATTCTCGACGCATTGTTCGGTGGAATTCGCCTTTTTACGCATGCGCCCGCGCACAAACGTACTCCAAAGTCAATGTTCCGCGTATGAGTGGAAAATGTTGGAATGTAGACTCTTGAGTAGACCAGTGCTATTTTATTGGTCGAGTTTAAATTCTAGATTTTATGACTGAAAAATGGTATAATATTTTACCTGCAACTAAATTATTTATGTATACTGGTTTAAGGATGTCAATATTTTTTTTAGTAGATACCTACTAAAATATAGCAAATATACCAGTTATCAGGTTTCCATAGTACCTACAAGCTCTGCTTAGTTTGGGATCAAATAACCGTGTGTGAAGAATGTTCCAGGATATTTATTTAAATCGTAAAATTTCGACATCGTTCCTATACGCCCGCATTGTGTTACTAAACAACACAAAACAACTAATATACTAATAATTGTAAATATTGTATATTCTAGAATCAATAAAATATGTTAATCATTGATTAATTAAAAAAAAAACTAATAACTACTACTACTAACTAATACTAAAATAATATCCAATATGAAGACATCAATTCAGATTTATTTGAACATAAATCAGTGCTGAGACAACCATCGAATTTTTATGCTAATCGGTAGGTACGTATGTAGGTCTTGGAATTGGGTACTTGGAAACACACCTACTTGTCACGTTGAATTAAGCAATCGAAATTTGATAGGACTAAAATTTATTTTTCTTTTCTCCTGAATTTCTTCATACAATCATAATCTGAAACTACCTGAAATTCTACATAAGAGCTTTTGCCCCTATTGTATACATAACATACCGACCTATTGTTTACACAAAAAATGCCTATGCCAGTTTTATTGTTTTCACAACAAAACTAATTTTGGTCACGTCCCATCTCTTTCATACAAATATTATTGAAAAAGGATAGCACATATTTAAAGCTGTCTAAATAGTCTAAACCATTGTAATATACGAGTACTTACTAAATATTAATCACTAATAAATATGACGATTCAATTCACGTTGGAACAAATAATTGCCTAAATTTGACAGGACTAATTTTCTTATATCCCTTTCTGATGTTTTTTGTGAGAAAGACATACTTATTATAGTGAAATTAATTTAGTTTACAAACGATAAAATAGGGTCTAATTAAACATAACCTAAAATATATGTGTCTAATTAAAATGTTAAAAGCATACTTTCGCGACTATATTTACTCAACGTAAAAATTGAAAAACGTCACGTAAATAAATAAACCATAAATTATTTGTACTATAATTCAGGTAAATTACATAATTATATAGTGTAAATTAATTGCGCTTTAACACTGTCATATACGTAGTATTTTACGATCAATAACGTAGATATATCTATATATACTAATAATAAAGCTGAAGAGTTTGTTTGTTTGTTTAATCTCCGGAGTTACGAGTCCGTTTTGAAAAATTACGCTACATAATCCCCGAAAGTTATAGGCTACTTTTTATCCCGGGAACGCGAGTGAAACAGCTAGTAGGTATCTAGCACTATAGATAATTTCCGTTGTTCCGCATTACATTTTCCTATCCTAAAGCTAAATCATTTTCTCAAGACGGTCATAAAGTCATAATCATTAATTTTACTCTGTAACCTTTCAAAACATTTATCACTAAAATTCACGCCCAATCTAATGAAAAAATACAACAGAAATGAATTATTTAATTGCAATTAATTATTAAGAATGTAATTTAATTAATGATAATTGCAAACACATCGAATAATGTAATCGAATATGAATGATTTATTGACACACAAGATTGTAAATAATTGTTAATCAAATGCGTAAATTAACTGTTTCACGCTCTAATGTTAATTAAAGTCTGTCTAATAACCATTTCCTGAGTAAAGAAAATTTTTTCTTTTTATGAAAACTAGGGCTTTAGCGTGTCACTAGATTGATCTTCTATGAGTATTATGTCATGAATAAAAAAAAACATGAGTGTTTAAGATGGCGATTCACCGAAAAATAAACAATAAGTAGGTATACCTACCTACCTATAGGTAACTAATATCGTATCAAATGCCATTATTGGTGATTTTACTCGTACATGCAAAAGTCTAGTCTAGTTTATCGTTTTGCTATGATGACGCGTAGGTACCTAAACAATTTATTTATTTAAATTTTGATAAAACTATTATTTTGTAATATAACGTTTATCATAAATCTATGAAGACTTTATCTTATACAAATTTTTAAAGGATATTTTTTTCGTTTTAATTTATTACATAAATTCAAAGAGCCTATAGAATGGAATTTTGTGACTAGTGCCTGAGACCCACCTGTAGAGTAAGGCCGACATGGGGGGTTAATTTTATATATATACATATCTGTTTCGCCTAAATTTGTAATATTACGAAACATATTTGTCAAATTAGATGAAACAAAAGATAGTTGACAGTTCGATGAAATGCCATCCAAAATATTATTATGAAGCTGCAAATATGACAAAATTTACCCCATGGTAATGCGATTACAATTTGGTATTTTAATTTTTTAAACTCATATAACTACAAGCTCAATATAATTAATACTAAAATCACAACATAACGTATTAAATCCGATAATAAATGGCTAATGAAATTTCACATATTGGTAAAAAAAATCAAAGAAAACTAAAATAAGAACAGCTTCAATTAAATACTAATTAGTTGTCAATGAAATTATCAGCGCTATTATAACAATTTATTACAATAATACCTAATATCATTACAATCAATTGATTGAAAACAACGGAAATGCAATGACTTAGGTACTTAATTCCGATTATAATATTACCTCTCTACATTAAATTGATACTTAAACTTGTTTATCAATATATTCATGAAAATTAAAAAAATATAATCCCTTTTTATATGATTCAAAATTTTGAAAGCAGAAAAAATAACATGGTAAAAATTCTAGCCTCTTAAAATGGAAATTTTCCTATCGATTATTTCATTCTACCTAACTATGATTTCAATGTGTAAGGTACAAATTTGTAAACGTACGTTTGGCACCCCTAAATAACCTCCCCTCTACAAGGGAGCCTACAGACATACCTATTAATATTTGAGGAGCTGGGGAATAAAAGCGGATTTCTTCATAACTTGTTTTTTACACGAGGAAAAAAAACTGAATTCAAATGTTACAGGTTAGCTGAAAATTGCACGTAACCAGACTTTTTAAACTGTTTTCTATCGGTAAACCACTTTCAAAGCAAAATATTCTAAAATGATAGATATGGTTTAAGGGAGTACCAAAACATGAAAAAAAAGACCGCTTTTTTTCGCCAGCTCTTAATTTTAGATAATTACTATTACCACCCTTATATAATTTAACGATATTCGGAAAATGAGTTCACTAAACACACTCAATATGATACATATTGGCGTGTACATAATATACTATTACGTATAACATTGTTTGCTTGTAGCATATCTATACATTTTTGGTTCTGTATATAAATGAGATTCAGTTTATCTTTTACAAACATAGATATAACGAAAAAAAAAAACATTTCCATTCACAAAAGAAGATTTAGATTAAAGACATCACGTGTAAGGCGATAATATAAATTGCCCGATACGAATTATTTGTCGGTCCAAATTAGTAAAACCATAAATAAGCCACCATGTAAATCGCATGAAAATTCTATTGAATTTCATTCATTCGTAAAAGGAATACTTGCGATAGCGATGCGATACACGGAAATTTTGAAAAAGGAACAGTATTTTTTTTTAAACTTACATAGCCGAACTTTGCCGTCATGTTGTGTCCCGTTGTATATTATGATGAACATACATCTAACTGAATTTCACAGCCGGTTTCCCTTTACTAAAACTGAACAATTCACTTTTATGTAATAATTTATCGAACACACTTCTAATTCAATAGAACAAAACACTGCTGTTAACTTTTTGCTGTGAATTACAGCCTTAACGCGAACAATAGCTTTTGTAGTCACTTAAAAAAATCCAGTATATGTAAACGCTTAACGTGCACTGTAAAGAAATACCTAGTTTCACATCACTTTCATAATTTTCCGAATAAGACCGTCGAGCCTCGCTTCAAAAAAGGAACACTTTATATGTCCAAAGCGTTTGACGTTCTTTGAGTTGGAGAACTTTTATTTTTCAATTTTCGTATACGAATGGGTGTATTTTCACGCGCGTATTTATGTGCCCTCAGCGCCTTATTCGACATGCGCGCTCGTCGGCGGGCGGCCATCGACTGCGAGATAAAAACCTCACTTGATTATAAACTTATAAGCTAAACTTTTTTGTTTGTGTGCGTGCGTTTGAGTCAGTGTGCGCGAGGCTTTGTTGGTGACCTTACAAAGTTTTCATTTACGTATCTATTCTCGTAGAAAAGTCATTTTTTAAAATGACATTAATAATGTTTTGGGTCAATTTGTCATAATGATCTGAGTGTTTTTTTGGTCATTCGTTAAATGTCACCAAATATTAGAAACATAAATCATGTCGCATAATTATAAAAACGTGCGCTATAAACAACGAATTATTCGATGGCGTTGCAAATTGCCATGCTAAAAAACTAAGTACGGAATACGATGCATGCACCTGAGTATTAAAATGGTCGCAGTTTAATCTATTCACGACTTTATCAAAATGGGTCAATGCGGCTGTACCCTACAGTACACTGCGGTACAGAAGTTTGCGCGATAAATTAAAATTGTTCGTTTCAGTCACTCGTCTAATATGTAATATTTGAATAACATACATAATTAAACGGCAATGTATTTACATGTTTCATTAAGTACCTAAAAAAAATATAATATATAAATAATAGAAAAATAGGACTGTAAATGGGACGAAATTGATTTTATGTGAAAACTACAACCGCATTACAAAAGTCGAAACATAAATAAAATAAAAAATGATTTAAATATTCCATCAATTAATTATTCAAGAATATCGACTGCAAAAATGTCACTTTAATATACATTAAAATTCTTCCATTTTATTTCAATTCAAATGACCAATAAAAGTCGTGTTTTGACAAGTTTAACATTTAAACTTTATTGTTGAAAATATTTTTTTTATTATTAGAAAATACTAGAAGATTGATTAATAAATCCTTTGTATGTTAAACTTTTTATTGAGTGGGAGTCCTTTTTGGCATCACATGAGCAACTGTTTGTTTCATTTTTATTTTTTACATTTATTATTATTATTATTTTTTTCTAAAAAACTTGTGATGTCAAATAAAGTGTTGTCTATTGTCTATTACTGATTTTATTTAACTTCCCGCGTTTATGTCGAATCTTGTCGATGTCAATTTTGACTCGCTTCCCGGTATTCAAATGAACTGAAAAGTCTAAAATTTTGAGTCACATTCGTGTTCAATTGATCTGAAAGGTACACATATGAAAGTCCGATGATAATACAGTATGATTGAGCTTTTAATTTTATAACTTAACAAATTCAACGTCAAATTGAATTTCAAATATCCATTTCGATAATAGAATTAAAATTAAAAGATAATATTCCAAAAACGAATACTTTTTTTTATTAAAATAGGCCTTCGGTAGCACTTAGATTTGGTTTTCGCTTGTCAATTCATAAGAGAATGCATTTTCTACCGAAAAAAACGCTTGCTATTGTCAGCGGTAAGTCATCAATCCAACTGGACTATATTAGACTCCAATTATTCAAACATCAAACATTATGCAGCAACGTATTTATTCAGCTGACTGCAGTATTACAGAATACACGAGATAGGTACAGAAGGGCCAATTCAAACAAACACTCTGAGACCGATGTTCACCGACAAGAAAACGGTCCGATAAATTATAATCGGGCGTTTACGATGAATTTTCGTAGGAAAAGGTCATATAAATGTCATCGTCTTGTTTTGGAAACTATTAGTTTAATCTTTATAGCTAGCGAAACCAAAAGAAAATTTCCAAAATAGTACCACAGTGAACATCGACCTAAAGCCTGTATTTTTTAAATTAATTCTGTATTTATTATTTCAATAAGTACCTAGCCAAATTTTCAGGGGCTATTGTTTTTTTTTTTTTACTATACATAGTAAAAAACCTGCCTGTGTTTGACCACAATCTCACCGTGGTCAGTGATGATGTGGCCGATGATGGTAAGCACACAAAGCCTAGAAGGGAACTGGCTCTCAAGTGCAGCTGTCGGAACACACCGAAAGGTGCTTGGCGACAGAATTTCAACTTGGGGGTGGTAGCCAGCCAAGCGGGTACTACAAAGTACCCTACCACCGTGCTATGGATTCCTCACGATGTTTTCCTTCACCGAAAACTCAAGCTCATTGTAGGATTCGAACCCGGGACCTTCGTCTCGGCATCCGACGTCACTACCACTGAGCTATCATCGCCTTAAAATCATCATTATACTTTTACCATGGGAACCTTTAAATCAATCATTTAATTTTCATAAGTCGTCTCTTATTTCTGCAATAGCACCTACCTACTATATAAAAATGAAAGCATAGAATGTAAGCAATCAAAACCATATTTTTTTTTGATCTTGCTATGAATCAACTCAAGCATAAAAAATTTTTTTTTCTTTTTTTTTAAGTGACATGAAGTGCAGCCAGAGATGGCTACGACACCCTTACGCGGACTTATCATTACAACGTCATTAATTAACAAACATCAACACAATCATTCGCTATTATATCATTAGTACTTAGTTCAGCAAAATTACCTGTTGCCATGGTGAGGTACTTGAGACGCTATCGTTGGGCGAGATTACTGTAATCTAGGTGATTTGTTTTGTTAATTTATTTTTGGATGTCTAATTGTATGATTATCTAAGAAAAATAAAATGAGAGCCGATTTTTTAATCCCTAGATAAACCTTCTAATTTCTAATTAGCAGCTAGATACTGCTTATCTGGCCATTGAAAAATCTGCCCTAAGTAGATATAATTTGCGATGACATCATTCTTGAACAATAACATACAGCATTATACTTTATGAAAAAACAAAAATTAGAAGTAAATTATAGTACCACAATATTAAAATTAGAAGTCAGATAGTTACATAAAGGTAAACAAGAGAAAATCAAATCCATAATAAAGTCACTTCCCGTCTGTCTGTCCCTAAGTATGCTTAGATCATTAAAACTACGCAACGGATTTTAATGCGGTTTTTTTAATAGATAGAGTGATTCAAAAGGAAGGTTTATATGTATAATAGTAAGGACTATAGTAGAGAAAAGCCGAAAAATCGAAAGATTTGTACACCCGTACGAAGCTGGGGCGGGTCGCTAGTTTATAATAAATAGCTCTTTTATCATATTAATAAAACAATCTGAAGTTATTATTAAATTAGAATATATTTTTTTACAATGTATAGGCTGTGGTCAGTAACGATGTGGCCGAAGGTGATAAGCACACAAAGCCTAGAAGAGAACTGGCTTTCAAGTACAGCTTACGGAACACACCGGTAAGTGCTTGGCGACACAACTTGAGGTTGATAAACAGCCAGGTGGGTACTAAAAAGTACCCTACCACCGTACTATGGTTACCTCACGATGTTTTCCTTCATTAGGTCAAGCTCACTGTAGGATTAGAACCCGTGACCTTCGCCACGGCATTCGACGTCACTGCCACTGAGCTATCATCGCCTCGAAAATATGAATTGATGATTTTACCGCAGGCCGTGTATATTTGCAATCGTCAACCTTGCACAAGGTGGTTACAGATTATTTTGACCTTTGCTCGTAATTGTTACATAAATATAATGAGTAAAAAAAATATACTTTACAATTACGACATATTATCGACATTTCTGAAAAGGCATCATTACTAAGCACACGTCTTTTAGGCCAGAAATACTGTAGACATTATTATATACATCAACAAATTTCTAATCTTACCCAGGTATAATTATAACCAGTCTTTATATGGTACTTTTTTTTTATGTCAGAAGGTTGACAAACAGGCATGCGGTCCACCTGATGGTAAGTGGTTACCGTCGCCTATCGCCATTTGCAATACTTACCAGAGGTATTGCCAATGTGTTGCCGACCTGTTACAATGCCGAGAAAGCAATTACTGGCTCTCAAGTGCAATTGCCGGAACACACCGGTAGGTGCTTGGCGACGTACTAGAAAGTACCCTACCACCGTGCTATGGTTTCCTCACGATGTTTTCCCTCACCGAAAGCTCAAACTCATTGTAGGATTCGAACCCACGACCTTCGTCGCGGCATCCGACGTCACTACAACTGAGCTATCATCGCCTTTAGACTACACACTATAAGACTACCTGAACAACAAATTATTAGTCAAATAAAAAAAAATAAGGAAACCCCCGACACCCTAGAAAATAAGTGACGATCTTCAAGCGGCCGATGTCTTTCGCATCTGTCCCCGTACTAGCAATTTAATCAAGTTTTCTGATAAGGACTCTATCAATTATATTATCAGACTAGCTTCCGCCCCGCGGTTTCACCCGCGTTCCCGAGGTATCTTATGTTTTCCCGATACAAAGTAGCCTATATGTTATTCCGACTATTATTCTATTTATGTGCTAAGTTTCATCCAAATCCATTCAGTAGTTTTTCGTGAGTAACTAACTTTCATCCACACTCACAAACTTTTTTTTCAAGTTTTCTGATAAGGACTCTCTATCAAATATTATATTATCAGATTCTAGTGATGGGGCCTGCTCAATAAAACCTCAACTTTGACTTAATGAAGCCTATAAATTTAACATACACGTTTATTTATCATCTAATAAACTTATAATCGTTGTAACCAAGAAATAACTTTAACAATTTATCGACGAATCAAAGCCAAATGTTACCTGATTATTTGCTTATTCAGATTTTCATTCGCGATTAAAATTACCTTGTAAATGATTTTATTTGCATTTGACGTAACGTTACAAGTGTGTTTGGATATTTTAGTTTTGACGTTTCGAATTATGTCATGTTCGAACCAACAGGTGTCAATATTTTGATAACATTTTAATGTTATTTTTGAATTTGGAATCACACACAACAATTTGTACAATGTACATTGAACCCTGAGTTGTAATTAAACAAAAAAAATAAGTACAAATTGTTTTTTATTTACCTCAATCATCAGACCAGCTCAATGACACCATAATTATCGGACTTGGCTATGTGTACCATATTTCAGATCAACTGAACACTGGGAAGTGAGTCTAAATTGTCTTACAAGATTCGACCTAGTAACATACATACTAACACGGAGAGATAAATAAAAGCTTGTAAAAGTGCACACTTTTGCTTCAAGCTAATTTTAATTGAGGTTCTAATTTTTTTTTTCAGAATCTTTTCATAGTATAAAATGAGTCGCTTCCGATTTCTGTTCGCTTAGATCTTTTAAACTACTCAACGGATTTTAATGCAGTTTTCAGCAATAGATATAATGATTCAAGAGGAAGGTTTTTATGTACCTATATAATACATGCATATTATAGTTTTGAAAAGCCTTGAAAAGTCGTGCGAAGCCGGAGTGGGTCGCTAGTTAACTATAAACCTTTGTGGATTTAACAATCCATTTAAAGGCTGCTATAATTTTTTGGAACAACGTAGGTACTACTACTGTATTCTCACTCCATAACACGACAGTTCAGTGAATAGTTATTCTTCAAATACTGTTACGAAGGCCATCTTAGAATTCTACAATGACCTTTAATTTTCGGTGAATTTTCTTCGGTGAAAACATTGTGAGGAAATTATAGCACGGTGGTAGGGGTAGGGTAGTACTACCTGGCTAACACCCTCAAGCCGAATTTATTCAACTATTATATTCCGGTATCTGCACTTGAGAACCTTCTGAATGTACTTACAATATTGTCACAACAAGGCGAGACACGACATAAACAATAACACAATACAGTTGGAAAACTACCACTCGATGCAAGTAAATATCGAAATGGCAAAACATTTGCTTTTCATATTATGTTACCGCATGTTGTACCTAATTCAGTTCAACAGTAAAGCCTCGCATTCACGATCAATACGACTACATGAAGAGTAAAGGTAAACTAAATTCTGGAACAGGGTTAGGCAACAGGTGACAGGAAGGTCGGACCTCGGACCGCCAAATATTGTTAACCATACATATTAATTTAAATATAAAATAAATAAATATCCTCGGACATTCTTCACACACGGTTATCTGATCCCAAACTAAGCAGAGCTTGTACTATGGAAACCAGATAACTGATATACTACATATACTACTTTTTTTTTGTAAATACATACATATATAGATAATTACACCCAGACAGAGAACAAACAGACATGTTCATGCACACAAATGTTTGTCCTGGATGGGAATCGAACCCATGACCAGCGGCGTGATAGGTGGTGTCTTAACCAACTGCGCCAACTGGCTAGTCAAAATATAACTAGTCCTATACTCATAATGTTTGAAAGCCACATAGAAACTAAGTAATTATTCAAATTACCTATTTTACAAGTACTTGTGACTGATTTTTAGTTATGAACCTACTTAATAATCTTTTATTTTCTGAACCTGGATAAAAAAAATCAAGAGTATCCGGACCCCACCAGTTTTAAGTGGGGTCCAGATCCTCACCTAAAACTACTTGCAGACTCCTCGATTTTATTTTGTAATTCGACACATATTTATTTATTTGGACAAGCAAACGGAAATATTTAATTAAAAAAACATACAGTTGAATTGAGAACCTCCTCCTTTTTTTTGAAGGAGGATAATTTTTTTTTTAAAACCTTACCGTTAGTTTTAACCATTTTATTCCAATATCAACAAATATTTTGTGAATAGAACACACTAAACGACCAATTCTGTTGACCTTACCGAAACGATATGAAGTTCGACCGACATTTCCGAGTTCCGGTGTCGATGACACACAGTTTCCCGCCTTTTCCTTGTTTTGTCTACTAAGTCGCACGTGGACTA
This sequence comes from Tethea ocularis, assembly GCA_963555595.1. Lineage (NCBI taxonomy): Eukaryota > Metazoa > Arthropoda > Insecta > Lepidoptera > Drepanidae > Tethea > Tethea ocularis. Next base: position 2,433,730 of record OY741968.1, read on the forward strand.
CATTAAACAACTATTGTTTACTACATTGAATAACTATGTACTCGTTTGAGAATTTAAAAAAAAATCTCCACGACTTTGATGTTTTTTTTTATTATGTGAAGGTTTGTGTTTCACCACCACAAGGTTAGTTAAGTGTTGATGTGACCGAAGGTCGTAAGTGCAGCTGAAATTTTCAAATTGAGGGTTGTAGCCACCTGGTTTCCTCCCAATGTTTTCCGTCACCAGTAGCCTAAGCTAACACCTTCGTCATGGCATTTGACATCACCTACCCTGAGCTATCATCATCTCACAACAACACAATAAACTTCAATAATGTCGATGTCTTCTAGCAGCCAGTTCTCTTCTATACTTACCTTCTTCTGCCATTATCATAACAAAAATTGTATTACTACTAGCTGTTCCGCGCGGTTTCACTCGCGTTCCCGGGATAAAAAGTAGCCTATAACCTTCGGGAATAATGTAGCTTCCTATTAGTGAAAGAATTTTTCAAATCGCTTCAGTAGTTTCGGAGCCTATTCAATGCAAACAAACATACAAACAAACAAACAATCAAATCTTTCCTCTTTATATTATTATTATCATCTTTATTTATGTTATTCCTTAAAATTAGTTTTTTTTTACAACATTAGTATCAAAAATCAAAAATATTATAAAAAAACTAACCCTATAAATAAACATATGATTATTTTTTTACAATATTTTTATAAAATGAACTCATAATGTTTTAAAAAAAACCTAATTCTAGTATCCCGTCGGCAGCGGGGTAAGACCTAAGCTACCGGTGGTTAGGGCCGCAGAGAGAGGAACCTCCTGACGATGCGCGCCGTGTCCAGAAGTACCGCCTTCTGTATCTGACCCTTGTATTATTATTATTATTATATAGTATAGATGTATAGGCGTGTGTTTGACAACAATCTCACCTTGGTCAGTGCTGATATGGCAGATAGTGGTAAGCACACAAAGTCTAGAAGGGAACTGGCTATCAAGTGTGGCTGTCGGAACACAACGGAAGGTGCTTAGCGAAGCTTACTCTTTCACGTAAAAACTACTAAACGGATTTTGATGAAACTTGGCTAAAAGATAGATCAGACTTTGGAATAACATATAGGCTACTTTTTATCCTGGGAAAACATAAGATCCCTCGGGAACGCGTAGTCCATAAAGAGGAAGGATAATATAACTCACATCTACACTTAATGTCTACTTAACATACTTAAATGCATTGATTGTTTTGACAATGACGCCTTGACCTGTTGGTGACTGACCGCTTGACACTCGAAATCAGTAAATCCTGACCTTTTGATCATTTCCTTTATTTGCTTTGACGATACGATGTGGTTGAAGGAGGTAATTTTAAGGCTTACTGCGTATTTAATATTATATTAAGGCAAAAGTGCAAGGGTAGTTTTTTTTTTATATTTACGTAACTTGTTTTTGAAGCATGGATTTATAAAGCTGTTCCCTGCAGTTTCACCCACGTTTTCGGAATAAAATATAATCTATTTCCCCTTCTATAAAGCGTCTAATTGCGTGGCAAGTATAAACAAGCAGATAGCTACTTATAAATTAATAATAGATAAATAATAGTTTCCACAAATTAAACATAACATTACAGCCTGAGTCTGCAATATGTACAAACATATCATACATCCCAGGGGAGGGAGCCTGGTGATCTGTAATACAGGCCAGTTCCTAGTACAAACACCAGTCTCTCACAAAGGAGTTCATATCTGGAAACTATATTATCTCTGTAACATATAGTTATTAAGTAACCTTTGTGAAATAAAGAAATAAAAATAAATATATTATTATATCCAAGTATTTTATGCATAAATCAGTATATATCATAATCCTAGATCAGATAAAAAAGCATATTAATAAATAATGCATTGTATCATTTATCGATCATTCATATTGTTATGTTATCGATTACAAATCGATATAGAAATCAAGCAGCATAATAAATCGTAGCATTATATTAAAAATAACAACAAATCACTCGATTTTTGTCGGTTTTACGACGACACAACCGATACAAAAAGTTACTATAAACTTACTAAAACTCTATAAAGTTACGGTTTAAAGCCTATAATGACACTGTTGCGAGTAAATAAACTTCCTTTGAGGAGACACTTAACTTAACAGTGAAGGCAGTACGCCATTCTGTACTCGAGTGTAGCCTTTATTTTAAGGACATTTTACACCGATAAAGATGACCAGCCCAATGATGTCTTATTCTCCTTTACTACCTACAACAATGTCTTTCGTACGACAACTACAACTCTGAAAATTTATGCTTCAAGTAAACTATAGGGAAAATTCTTAAGACTTCGCTTTGAATCATTACAATAGAACGTGGACGTGCGAGACACGCAGTCTGGATGTGGCATTTGTACCTATCATGCAACAATGACATTTCTCGTATTGTACCTACTAATTGTTAAACGATAATTGGGACATAATTCAAAATGATTTCATGTAGATTTTGATGTTTCTTTGCAATGTCTTTCTGTTGTTTATGGTCGTTAATGTTATATTTATAGACTCTTTGTATTTAGCGTTGTAAAATAAAATAATATTGATCAATTGTCTTTTTTTTAGTTCTGTAATATTCCTTCCGTTCACAAGTGATCAATAATAATATTATACCTATTAATTTTAAATAATTTTTAACGTTTATTTTTGTATCGCATGACTGTAAACAAATTACAAAAAAAAACAAATGAGGACATATTTTTAAGTGACATCCTTCATTGTATACGCGGAAATTCTTGAGTTTTTCATTATAAAAGCATGGAATAATAATGACGCAATAGTTTGATTGATTCGAACACGCCTTTCGTAGCTCGTAGGTCAAGACCGCACCAAACGCTGGAAAATTTTACTGTACCATCGGCATGTAGCCAAGCAAAATTCAATTTTAAGGCAAAGACTTTATAATTTATATTAATCTGAATAAATCCTGCAGCAGCACATGTGTTTGTCAAACCATAGGTATGTGTCTAAGTAAATAAATACTAAAAGAAGCACCGCCCACGCATTTTCACATACTTATTATTTATAATTATGTGTAAAGTGATTGTAATATTTTAAATGGTGTGTTAAATATCGGAAGATATAAATAGATATTCGACAAATATGTCAAAACTAAATACTTTTCCGCTGTATTAGGTAAATGTAACTTATTTATTTTAAGATACGAATTTCGAATAATGGATCACTCACGCTAGACCATGTCGGGCTCGAGCCGAGCGTCGCCCCTAGCACGGTCAACTAAAAGGGTAAGTAGAAGAACCAAACTGCCTGACGTAGCCAAAATAATCGTTCGAAGAAAGTGGAAGTGGGCGGGTCACTTTTGCCGCAGAGATGACTCTAGGTGGGGCAAGAAAGTGCTAGAGTGGAGACCTAGAACGGGACGGAGACATGTTGGGAGACAACACGCAAGATGGACCGATGACCTGGTCAAGGTGGTGAGAAGGGACTGGATGAGGAAGGCCTTGGGTAGAATGGAGTGCATTAGAAGAGGCCTACAGCATTGGGTGAGAATAGGCTGAAAAAGAAGAGAAGAGAGAGGATAAGTCGGACATAACTAAGGAAAATGGACGAAATGCAAAAATAAATGATAATGTAGGTAAATATAAATAAACAAAACATTGCAGATAGGTATGTTGTATTAAAAATATAAATGTATTTTTATCTTCGTTAGCAAGACCTAAAAATCAATTTGTGAACAGATAACCCAGAAAGGTGCAGACAATAAATAAAAGATTAGTTAACACAATTTATCAATTGCTGTTTACCGCGTTTTCCTCATTTGAAGCTCTGCAAACTGCAATGCACTATCATAATAATATAATGCAGAAATCTTTAATTCCTTGTAATTTCAATTTCAAATTGTGATTATCAGACACGTCATCAAATGTCATCACGGGTGATGTCAGGATTACCAAGAACTTGAAGAATATCGTTACCTAGTTTCTAAACATTTATAAATCTGATCTAATATTCAAAAATAGACCATGATTATATCAAGATAAAAATGTTAAATTATGTCAAAAGTTCACGACCCCATTATGTAAAAAACAAGCTGACATAAAATTTAGTAAGCTGGTGACAATGTTATTTTTATTTCGTATAGGTACCTACTTACCTAATTGAAAGGTCAGGATTTTTACTCAACACGACGCAATTTCAACGCAAATCATATTTTTTAAAGATGGAAGACGGGATTTTTAAAGGAAATCTTTTCAGTAGCGAACTTTATTTAAAAAAAGAATGTTAGAATTCTGAGAATTAACAGGCGTACCTATTCCGAGGTGGTAGATGCAATTGTTACTTTGACGTTCATAAGTGCCTTATCACGACCTAAACAGAATAAATGAGTTTTAAGGTAGAGGTGTGGGTAGGCATTTTGCCAGTTGAGCTGCTTTATGAGCTTATGAATGCTATACCTATCTTAAGTTATGATCGAAGATGAACTTTAAAGCAATTGTGAGCCATTATGAAGTCCACTAACCCCCCTTAGGCACACGTGGTGGCTTAATCTTATCGTAGCCTATGTATAGATAAGCTATTACCTGATGACCGTATTAATTTTTTTAGTAAAGAAATAATGTTTGTTAATCGAATTTTTTAGTACTTATGTATGTAATGGTAGACTTCTGAGGGTCGCGGCCGATACCGTGTCAACCTATGGGATGTATCGAGCCACTTCTAGGCCTTGCAAATGCGCGTCATACATTTTCATAGGCCGCGCAAACACTTGTCAGCCGTCACGCGACCCTCGGAAGCCTACCATGATGTTTGTCCATTCCCATTGTCCTTTCATGGTAGGGTTGGATCAATTTAGACTTTTTTTAATTGATTATTCATTACAAACAAAAATTTACAAAAACTAATCTTTTCCCTTTAGATAACGAATACATAAGGTAATCCAAAATAAGCCTAGAAGTAATTGTAGTATATTTTATTATAAGTAGAGTCTTATTTCTTTTTTTCTTGTATAATACGTGTAGTGGATTGTGTAAGTGCTAAAACTGGATACATTAGTAAATCAGGCGTCTCGACAGTGTGTGTGTTTGTTCGAACAATTACAATATAGAAGGCGCCAGTCGACAAACATACCTACATATGGCTAACTATATACTCTTATGTATGTATAAATATGCTTGTATTAATAGACTTATGTTAAGTTGTTGTATCTAAGTTTTATAATTAATTAATGTTTTAATATTAATCAGTTTTTCCGATTCGATTGACAGAGCAAATAATAATATTCTTTATTTTTGCGGACATAACAAATACTTTAAAAAAATGAATCATTTTAATTGATTGAAATTGCACTAAAATTATTATTGGTATTTTTTTTTCTCGATTGAACAACAATTTTATTAGTGAAAATCTTTGTCATTAGCATCATTAAATTTTGGGCAAGGATAACTAATGCCTTATTTTTTTTTTCAAATCAAAATAAATATAATTATGGTGTATAGAATATCTATAATTACTGCGGATTTAAACATTCAAGACATTAAATTAGTATAATAATAGACAGGACAATGTACGGAGCGATATTGTAGCTGCTGAACGACTTATTGCCTATTGGTAATGTCATTTAATAAGCTCGCAGATGAGGCGGTTTTATTTAAAACGATATAGTAATCACGGGATACCATTTGATCCCACAATTTCGGCTTGATGCTATACGAGAATTGACGTTTTTCTCTGTATTCTTTGTTCCAAGAGATTTGGAAAAAATATGTTAAACTAGAGAATACTTACTTATGTGACGGGGAATAGTTTTTCAAACATTGGGAGAGCCTCCTCTTAAAGGCTATATTGTGATAATTGTTTTAGTCTGTCCGTTTTTACTTTCTGTTGTTCTTTATTATGTTTTATGTTATTTTATCTTGGATGAAAGTTTCATTATGAAAATGTCCCCATTACCCACTCTATATATTGTAATAATTGAATCTCTTTGCCAGCAAAGATTATAAGGCCACTCTAGAATTGGATAAAAAAAATACTTATTAGAAATCCTATTTATTCCATCTGATAATCCTAGAAATCCATTTCCCTTTTATTTATAGATATTACTGGATATATTTTATCATCTTTGTGTGTTATTCTCTCTTACTAAAGCTGTGCTTGCGATTTCTTGGATCTTCATCAGATTGTCAAGACTTTTTTTAGCGTAATTCCGTCATTATTCTGTTAAGTTAGCGGATTTTTATGAATTGCTTTTTTCTGCTTACATTTTGATTTATATTGACGCTGATCATAGTTGTTTTATGATCGTTCTTCCGCAATTATTTATTATTGCGACGTATTTCAGTAATATTTATGTGTTTGCAAAATTTTCTAATGAAATTTGGATGGTATGAGGTGAGGTATCAAGTACACGTCTCGTTTTAGACATTACTAACCTAACTATTTTTGTTGTATTTTTTGACACATTTTTATATATTTTTTAAAATTATAGGTATGTTGGAATAAATATTGTTTTTTTGACAATTTTAAGGGTTTCGTAACCCCATGAGGGTTGCCAATGAAACTATTAGTAAGACTTAGCTGTCTATCTATATTTACCTTAACAATCGCTGTATCTCATGAACTGTAATAGGTAGACAATTCTTCTGTTATCGTACGATGGTATGGAACCTTTTATGTGCGAGCCCAACACGCACTTGGCCATTTTTTTAAATCTCACTAGGGTCTTTACCATCTCCAACGACGAAGTGAGTTACCATTATTTAGAGTTGATTGCAACAAAAATGCAGGGAGTTGATGTGTGAACCAGAAATATTTTCAATACATAAAATGTCATAGGTATAGTAGGCATTCCCTAAGCAAGATCTCAATGTTATGGGCTTTAGCCCAATTGCACCAACGTCTTATAGCACTAACCCACGGCTTAAATATGTCCATGTGACAGAATTTGTATAGAGAATCTGTCAAGTTGAAATAATTTAACCCGTGAGTTAGTGTTATATGTCGTTGGTGCAATTGAGCTTAAGAGGTCCACAAAAGAAAGAAGCCTTGCTGAGTTTCTTACCGGAGTCTTCTCAGTTTAAGTGTATTCCGAACCGGTGGTGCAGTCTATTGTGAAAATTGAAACTATCGACATTCTCAAGTGCCTTATTAGGGCCTAAATTGAATAAATTAGTTTTGAGTTTGATGAAACATGGAAGCTAGGTTCTTGTAAAATTATATTATGAACACATGTATATTATATCAGAATTATCAATTTTCACGTCATGGTAGATATATTGACAGTCTGTAATAAATATCTTATCTGTTTGTATCATTATATTTTATCGTAGACGTATCGAGGCGCCAGTTATTATCAATAGTGTGGTATTAATTCGATTGAAACTTTTATAATCGATGTTTTTTATCGTATTACAATATTAGCAGAAGTCTCTGTGATGTAATATTTTTTATGACAAATTAGAAGTACTTACTTATTGCATGCCTAATTCATATTTTGGACGATATTTCCTTAATGTGTGTCTACAAATAGTGTCCCCTGTTTTTAAAAATAAGTACGTTTTTGTATTTTCTTTATGTTTATTTTCGGTGTAGTACATTTTATTTCTATAGTTAAATAGATAATAAAATAGTATTTCTGTGTGTCTGTTATATTTTCCACGAGTAGGTAAAGTAACTGAACAATAATTATGAAAATTTAAAACTGAAAATTAGCACAGGGTATTACTGAATCTAAGCTACCCCCTCTGTGCCAATTTTAATCATAATCGAGACTTTACTACAGACAGGTAGGTAATTAAATTTTTTATTTGTAATTATAAAATTACGTCTAACAATTGAAAATTTGCAATTCCTAACGAAAATTATTAATGCAAAAGTGAGTTTGTTTGTTACCCTTTTACGCCACAACCAATAAATAAAATAAATAAATAAATATCTCGGGACATTTCTTCACACACGGTTATCTGATCCCAAACTAAGCAGCTTGTACTATGGAAACCAGATAACTGATATACTACATACCTTTACTACGTTTTTTTGTAAATACATACTTATATAGATAATTACACCCAGACTCAGGACAAACAGACATGTTCATGCACACAAATGTTAGTCCTGGATGGGAATCGAACCCACGACCAGAGGCGCGATAGTCGGCGTCTTAACCTAAACATTTGTGTGCATGAACATGTCTGTTTGTCCTGAGTCTGGGTGTAATTATCTATATAAGTATTTATTTACAAAAAAAAGTAGTATATCAGTTATCTGGTTTCCATAGTACAAGTTCTGCTTAGTTTGGGATCAGATAACCGAGTGTAAAAAAATGTCCCAGGATATTTATTTAATTTACGTTGTACCTACTTATCTCTAAGGCAATAAATATATTCCGCCATATTACTCAGTTACCATGTACATATCTACATCCCAGTTAACTATGGGAACCAAATCGCCTACAAAACTTAATACTTTAAACGTTTATTCGTAAGATGTCTGACTCACACACCATATCAAAACACTCAAAGCTTACTTTACAAAAGTAGTCAATTAGCAGATAACAACTATTGCATAAACTTACCTAAAGTTCACGCATCAAACAGAATTTGACACAGACTGAATTTGATTAGAACTTAAATGTTTGTACACTGGTTATTAGAAATACGTTCACGGTTTAATTTGGATTGTCTGTGGCATTTGTAGTAGTAAATGCATACGACCACAGATTTAGATGAGGCTAGATGCCGCAAGCTGTCCGCCCAAGCGTGCCCAGTAAGCAATACACCAAATTGCCCCGCTTCTATTTTTTATCAGACGTCAGTGATTCTGGCCGATGGTGGTAAGTACACAATGCCTAGAAGGGGTGCAGCTGTCGGAACACACCGGATTTTTTTTTTGCCACGACATAAATATCTTTTCGTTGAAAACTTCAAAACGCGAAATTCTGCTATAATCAACATTAATCAGGTCTAAAACGGTCGCTAGAGCAAAATTACTGTACGCTATTCATTTCTCAAAGTAACAGCAGATTATGTGCAAATTGTCTAATTCGAAAAAAGTAATGAAATTATTGTTTTTTTTAATAAATTTTCACGAAATGTAAACAGACCCCCGGATAGGAAAAATGGCACACTCAATTTCCTACTTTGTAATGTACGAAAATGCGGTATCAAGCTTATTCTAAATCTGTGTCTACGACATTGACATGTGGTCACTATCGATGGGTCAATGAACTTGTTATAGTGTTGAGTCCCAATTCACTTGAGGAGTTGAAATTGCTGCATTTCTGAGTCATACTCTTGAAGATTATTACACTGAGGTGTATAACACTTTTCTAGCACTAACAGGAAGAAATTTGTTTGCGCAAGAGTTGATGCTCATTTTATGATATTGATGCCAATTTTATGCGTCACATCTACTAACCAAAAAAAAAAACATAAAAGAAAGGTTAAAAGAAATGTTGTTGTGTCAAGTTAGTCCAATCGCTTGCTTCGACGTGAATTTAGAAGTAATTTTTATTAGTCACGACTTTTCCCTGTAAATGAAAATGACATAGGGTCGGCAACGCGCAAGTACCGATACCCCTGATTATTTTTCAATAATGTTTGTAAGAAAGAGAGGTAATAAAAATTAGTAGGCAACTTACGGAATCAGCACCAATATAATCTAAATATAAGCACTAATAAGATTTTGAAAATGAATGATATATGTATGATACAATCTGAATATAAATTCCACAGAAGACTATAATTTGACAAAAACGTCTATGTATTGACGCAAATATATGAACATTTTGGTGCGCATTTAACTTAGCTCAAACACAAAACCGGTAGGTAGGTACGTTCCAAACAATGATGGTTATGTAAAAATGTATGCACCACACATTGTATACATACATTTGGAAACAAATACTTATGTAACTGCTAAAAAAAAAAAAAAAACACATTTACTGGAATAATTGACGAATAAATTACCTAAGCGTCTTAGTCACCAAGTATTTTAGCGATATTGCATTCGTAGCATAGCTAAAAAGAGGTGACAACCCTAACATTAATCTGATAATTGATTAAAACAATACTAAGTATCAATATGATTTTGAATAATAAGTTAGAAATAAGTTTTTTGTCATCAATAACGTCATTTTAAATGATGTGTCATTCTTTACTTAGTATTTTAGTCTTAATGCACTTGGTTTATCCACTACAAATATTTAACTAAATAATTAGTTCTTATTTCTTTCTCCATTTTTATTATATTTCTTTCGTAAGACACACTTCTCATATTCCCTAGATCAAAACAAATATTACGCGTAAATATTTTATTCATAAATGTTATTGGAAAAGATTTGGTACCATAGTCCATAGCGCGTGTGATAATTAACCTACATCTAGCTGATACACTATTTATATAGAATATATGTACTATATGGTACTACCTGTACTACTACTCAATTGTAACTGGCTATAGTCGCGAGTACACAGGTTCCAATTTCAATATTATCCAACAGAACTAACAAAATGTATTGCCAAAATTATAATTTTATATATATTTTTTTTATAAATCTTTATTATGCAAAACAACATAGTTACACATAGAAATGTTACCCTGGCAACCAAAATGGTTTAAAAATAAATTCGGTATTTTTAATTGAAACTATAAAGGACAATGGTCATAACTCAAAATAAAAAAATACCTCTACGTTTTTTAAACTTCACAAGAGAAATAGTAAAAAAAACCTTGATTATACTACTCTAAAAACAAAAGAAAAATCTGCTTATCAAGCAGTAAGCGAGTTAGTACCTACTTTAGTCATAGCAAATGGTATTTGAGAAATCGTTAATATGATTAACGTATGGGTTAATTATTTTAACGGATCAAGATCATTACGTACTGACGATTTGGAATCAAGGGTATGACATAGTACAGATGTTTGGAGGATCATGTGTATAAAAAACGTCTGCAATAGTAATTCCGTCCTATAATAAGATCAATTCTACTTGTTTTGTTTCAAAATATACCTTATAAAAAACACTCATAATATTTCAAATTATTTGATTTGATACATTACCAAAATAAGAAAAGAGTCAATTTTCCACTTATGACATTAAAAACTGTCAGCTCTCTTTATAAGATAAACCTATTTATTCAACGACAGATAAAACAAAGTTAGAACGTAAATCTCGTTAGCCAAACATCATGATAATGTCACCAGTCTGTTAATAAAAAAAAAAAAAATGGTAAGTCGAATCTCATGTATGGTTTAGACCTAAGGACAATTATTTGTGGAATGCATACCTTAGCACCGTTGCACGTCCACTCTGCAAATATAAATATGCCATAAAAGAGACGAGTGCATGCGACCTTATCCTTCTACTGATGGTCAATAGCCAATAGCAAAGAAATTATTGCTTCGAAATTTGAAAAAACTATTTTTTTTGCCAATTTCTGGATACTTGCTCATATCAAAAACATTTTTTAATCCTCATTTAAAAATGTTATGACAGAAAAGTATATAATTTTTTTTGAACTTTTAAATTATTGAATTTATATTTTTTTGAACTTATATTTTTTTTGAACTTTTAAATTATTGAATCTATGGTTCGTGCGAGCGAAATAACATTTTAGAAATAGAACTTAAACTATGTCACAAATAGACAATAAGATATTATTAAGAGTTATATAGTTCTTTATTGTAATTTGTTACATTTTCATAAAAAAACATGGATAACAAATGTCAATCAGTCTTTGACGTGCGCAAACTGCATGCGCGAACAAACAAAAGTGATTTACAATTGATTATTTTTTCCTTTGTGTGTACCTATAATATTATATTCGACAATTACGAGTAATTATCATTTATGAGTAGTATTTCGTAATAATTTGATGAATGTTTACGATTACCCACAGTTTGAGTCGTTACTCGTAGCCAGTCATAAGCAAATTCCATCGAAGGCTGCGCATGATTACATCCAACCAAACACGCTAAGGTTAAGACAATAAACAAGTCTGGACAAAGGGTCTTCTCAGATTCCACCACATTAGCACCTTTTACTCATACATTTGCGTTTAAGTTCGACGACATTAATTTTAACAGAACCCGATGCTTTAAGGTAAACAGCTTAATGAATATAAGTCGGAAAAACACACGAAATGGATTCTCGGTAGAAATAATTATGCACATTGGACGGTTACGACTTAGCCGTTGCTTATACTGCAACTTTGCATTTACAAACGCGTATAAAATTGAGTTGTTAAAATTTTCAAGAGGCCCGCCAGTTTCTTATTTGTGATCTGGTATTTAGTCGGCCACACAAACATTCCGTGGAAACCTTAGCCAATAGCTTAATTAATGCACCGACACGAGCCGGCCACTCTAACGACATAACATTTTCATACGCGCCATGTCGAATTCGTGTTTTTATATTACAATGCAAATATAAACTTTGAGAATGACCATCCGTTAATTACATAATTTTAAAGGAAGGAATTGTGTCATCGGTGCCAAGTACAGGCTAATTTATTCGTTAACACGTTTTACTCTATTCTTGTTTTATCAAAGGATTTTGCGATGCTTAATAAAATAAATAGATGACATTTTTATGTTACCCAGTGTTGCTCAAACTGTGTAAATTGCGGAGCCCCCTTAAAAACTGTCTTCGTAAAAGTTCTATAAAATTCAAAGGGGCTAAGTAGAAAAGTTTAAGAAACATGATTGTAGAGGATTATGGAAAATGTGTGGTTTGTTGGTTGTGTAATAAACGTGACATAATCAAGGTTTGACAAATCAGAGGATGAAAATATGATTACTAGGAAGACACTGAGCGACCGCATGCCATAACAATTACGTACAAATCTGTCATGAAAACCGCAAGGAAAGGATAACTGCATATTAGATACAAAGGTCATACGTTACCTCGTGTTCCATGAATCGCGAATGAGTGACAGGGACGGATGATTTCATAAAAAGCGTAAGTTATATTCCCACAATGATATTATATGTTCGTTTATAATGTATCAGGTGAATCAACATTTTTAGTAATCAATAATGCATTCATATCTTTATGGCACAGATATAATTTCCGACTAGAATAACAGGAAATGACGATTTAAGCCACTTACTTCAGATTGATTATATTATACAAGACAAGCTCTTTACGCAGTGATTCTCAAAGTGATATTTTTGGATTTGGTATAGTGAAAAAAATGGATATGTTTTCTATTTGAATTTATTGCTTAATTGTTAAAAATGTATTGATAATAGGTACATTTTATAAAATAAGTTTTAAAGCGGATAATTCAATTCGTAAAATGTGTTTTATCATACTGACACAATTGTTTGATCTTTGGCAAAGTCAGCCTTCACATAAGGACCACATTACACCCACGTGCATTATAAAACGAAACAAATATGTACACTTATGGAATATTTTTAAATTGACAGAGACATTATCGCGATATTACCGAGTTCGAAGTGACAATAATATTTTGTACAATTCAAGGTGTTTTATCATGGATATGTTTTGCCATAAGATATTTTATTTAGGAGGGCAAAGATAAAAACGACGCGGATTGTATTTTTATTTACCAAAAGTAACATTGAATTGATTAACTTTTTCTTATTATTTCATGTCAGCCAGTTTTGATGTCTGACATCAAAACTTACAGGATAATTTTTGGATACGATAATTAAAAACTCATGGTACATCAAAACGATAGATTTTACGAATTGATACCTAAAGTAACAGTAGGTATGTGGACTTCAAACTAGACGTCAAACTAAATACTCCTACTGCACACACTTACTTATTATGATCGTATTAAATATTTCTTAGGTAGAGGCCTCATTAGTACGCTGAGTTGCATCGTCGCAACGGATCAACGCATTTTATGCAACACACAAGAAGGCGACGCACGCTGTAGCGTAGCGTCTCAGGGTGGATTCCCCCGCTTCTCTCCTCCATCGATCCGTAGAAACGTCGCGTGCGACGACGCTACGCATAATGTGCCATGCCACTAAAAAAATATGCAAAACGACACTGCGTTGAAGCTGCAACGACGCAACGCCAGGCAACGCACCAATGAGGCCTCACGTTTAATCACTACAAATCGCATTACTGTAACTTTGCCTGCTAATCAGACATCTTCTCCGTTCACATATTATAACCCTGAGGCATTTACCAATCATTGATTGCAATAATTATACGTCATAAACGCTGGGGATTCACCAACTTAGTTCCGCATTTTATTAATATTTATATTGCTAAAAATATAGGCAAACAATAATCCTTTTCCTATAAAATTATAATAAACAAATACTTTTATCTCTTTGGTTATTGGCGTGAAAATGAGTATCGGAGCTATTTATCTAAATTACCCAAGTTAATTTACACGTATAATATAAGTAAAATGATAATTAATAAAGAGTCCTTTTATATCTAAACGTGACGGATAATTCAGAAATTCTTAAAAAAACATGTTCAGTTTTTAAAAATAAATTTATAACTCTGTGCGACATCGAATGCCGTGACGAAATCGTGGGTATGAATCCTCTCTTGAGGTTACGGAGAAGATAAACATCGAGAGGAAACCAAAGCATGGTAGTACTCATGTTGAAAATCTGTTGTCAAGCACCTAAGCTTCTAAGCTAATGACGTCATACTGTGCCAAAAAGCTTATGTTTTTGAAAATCCTTTCCATATATTCATCACCAATATTCAAGTGGCGACCATGTACCAGAGACAATAGAGTGTACTTTTTTAATACACTTACACTTCGTACTTTTTATGACTTGTTTTTTTTTATTCGATTAAATAATACGTCACATATGAATCGGCTTTTTCTCAATATACTAAAATTTAACGGCACACCGTTTATATTAAATTTACTTAGAATATTATGACTGTCCCATTCATAAGAAATTGTTTGCATAGCTATTTTATAGTATTTTCCTTATGTATGGAGCGCTACTTACTTCTGACATACTTAACTGTAGCTACAATTAAATAGCTTAACCATGGACATAAGAATAACTAACGTACGTATAACATGTTTTCCATATTTTTGTTATTGAAGATTTTTTTTATCAGTATTTTTTTTTTTATTTAGATACATGTGAAAGTTTGTGGTTAAGTGTTTGTTACTCTTTCACGCAAACTTGAACGGATTTTGATGGCACATAGACAAACCATACCCTGGAATAACATATAAGCGACTTTTTTATCCCGGGAACAAAAAAGTTACTCGTGAACAAACATAAAAAAACACAAGTAGTTCCAACTGAATTGAGAACCTCCTCTTGTTTTTAAGTCAGTTAAAAAATCACGTTAATCCGTTGCTACATTGTTGTGTGAAAGAAAATCACCAAACACACTTTCTCAATTAAATATACACTAGGTTTTAAGATACTAAGATAAATGCAGACCTACTATTAAAAAATGTATGAAATTAGATAAAATAAATAAATAATACATGTCATGACTATTAGTATGGCAGTTCTAATTTCATCGGATGCATTATTACGTCATGATAATGTTCGTAGAAATTTGTATAAAATAAAGGTTTTTGTATTTGAATTGATAACAACTTTGTCATACGTTGTCTTTGCTACATGCTAATCAATTCTATGAATTATATTTACATTTTTAACTTAAATAATAAATTGCAGATTCTATTTATAAAATATTGTTTCTTAATTTCTTTAAAATTACCAAGGGGTTTAAAGGAGATCGCGGGTGAAACGGTGGAGCAGAATAGTCTAGTCATTTTAGCAGATAAAAGGGGTCCACCTAAGAATGAGAGATAGGTAATAAAGTAAAAACTTGTATACACTTTCATTTTGGCATTCTGCAAGTTCTCTCCTAAAGTCTCATAAAATCTCGTGTCTGCATCGTGAGTATTCAAGGTCATAAAAATCGGTTTTTCAAAACAAAATTTGGCGAAAATTTTATGGTCTACAATTTTTATCATGATGTAAACATCATTGAAGCTCTAGAAACCGAGATAATCACGAAAAATCGATTTTTAGAACGCCAAAAAGAAGCCTGTACGGTTTCCAGCTTATTAATTCATTCTCTCATTCCGACGTGAAACGCTAATTTAAATACCAGGTATTTACAGTCTCAACTTTCAGTAACGAGGCTCTCCACCATATTAAACCTACAAGAAGCCCTTGAATCGTATTCATTTCCTATTTAACCCCAAGCTAACTTTGCCCCAAAAACCTTAACAAACACAAAATCAATAGTTAACAAATAACATCGTGTTACAATAAAACATTTCACAGGCTTCGTATAATATTGGATTAATTCGACGACCCCAACCTCATTTCATGATCAGTTGCCTAGATTCTGAATCACGCAAGCCTCGATTAACCTGCAGTTAGTAGCTTATTTATTTAAAACTGAGCTAGTGACCTTTTTTAGGTAGAAACATTATGTCTACTATTTTTTACAAAATATGTTTATAGGGTTCATGGATGTACGTGAATTTCCACCATAAGTTTTAAATGCCTAAACAAATCATCCCGATTGACACTGGCTATAATTTGTATGTATACTTTTTGTAACACACAACTAGGTTCTTTTCCATCATAACTTCTAAATGCCTGATCTTATTTAGAAGAGTGTGAATCCTTCATATCCTGTGTGATATAAGGTACGTAATTTTTAAAAATTACAAGAAGACAATACTTACATAATATAATTTTGTTATAACAGCAAAAAAAATGATTTTTTTATTAGTTCCGTTTTAATTTCATGTTTGTACTTATTCTGACTTGTTCACGGTTATAGGTACCTAATTCTTTTTATCCCGGGGACATAGATAAAACCGCAAACGACAGTTTATTGTAAGGGCAGGAATTGTAAAAATTACATTACGCATGATAACGAAAATCGTTTCCTATCGAACTCTTAGTAAACATAGTAATTATCTGGCTATCGTCGATGATAGATAGAAGAAATAATTCAATAAGCCCATGGTACTTACAAATCTAAAACATATCACAGGAAAGTATGCTATTATAAGAATGAATAAGGAATTATATTAATCTTTCACCTCCAAAGTTATGAGTCACATAAATTAAACATTAATGCAAGTAGGTGATGGCTAATTTCTCTGAATAGTAAGCATTATCTTGATTAATATGATCTTCATGGAAAACGTGTCTAACATTTTAGTCAGACTGCTTGACGTCAAACTTTATCACTAATTAAAGAATTTGTCAAGAATAATGATGTCATAAAGAAATAAACAGTCATTTTATAGGTATTCTTCTTAAGAATCTCTGAGTAACATGGAAATTTTGACGAAGAAAATTTAAGTCATTCTGATACCGAAACATCTAAAGCCTGATTTTAATCGTAGAAGACCGGAAGACAAATATTAAAACTCATAAAGCCCATATACGTCTAAGTTTTTATTAATTTATAGAGGTAATAATAAACAATATAGATAATATAAATTATACATGCAATATAACCAGTGAATATTACGATTGAATAAAATGTTTGATATCACCAATATAATTTACATATTAAACTGACCACAAAATCTGTCTTCCACTAAAATATCGATAAAGCTTGGTATAACACTGATAAAATGTTTATGACGTCATGAGCAACGTGACTTTTTTCCATCAATCCATAATGTCCGTCAAATTGGGATATAAGAAGAAGAAAAGGTTTTTAAAATTCGATTGAATTCTAACAGTTTAAACTCCACCTCTACAAGACAAGTGCAGTATTGATCAGAACATGGTAGTTGTACTATGGAATTTGAATATTCATTACGGAACCTTGACCAATAGACATGTTGCGAGCCGCGGGTGACGTGTTGACGACCGTGTATATGCTAATCCTGCATTTCTTCTGAACACACCAGGTATTTATGAGGAAATACCGTTTGATGGGGTAAACAACGTTGTAACGCGAGTTATAATAGATATACATATATCCAGCAATTTTGTGAAATATTTAGAAGGTTATGTACAATTGATGTAATAGAAGCGAATTTCATTTGTGTATTCACAAAATTGTTATATGAATCTGCAAACTTGAGATATGAATTTACTAGAAAGACTGATAAAATAGCATAGAGAAAAAAAACAGACGATTCTTCCTCTATACTACTGCCTTTACTACATCTAAAATACAATAGTAACATAACACAAAGATACGATAAATGCTTCCTACACTTTCTTATCATGAGCAAACGAAGGCGCAAAGTAGATTGTATCAAGGATTAAATCAATAGGATTTATTGTTTGAGTTATAACCACTTGTTCTCATAAAAGCAAATAGAAACAACAAAAACGGAGTAGTGGAAACACTGATAAAACTTTACTGAGACATATTGGCGAATAATAATGCTACTGAAGTGAATAGAATTATAATATAGAGTAAATAATAATGGATTAACAATATTACGTGGTAAAAACTAAAAATAAATAGAAGATATCCAAGAGAATAGTGAGAACAAGTCGAAGATGTAGGTGGTGTCCCATAAAAATACTGCAGTAGAACATGTAGTACATTCTGAAGACGGTAAAACATACAAACAGTAGCACCATAAAAATAAAAACAAGATACACGCTATCAATATGTTATCGCCCAGCATAAATATTTCCAAATAAAAATTGGAAATCAGACCCTTGATTGGCCATCAAATTCCATAACAGTGCCGTCGTAACTTAATGCAAATGTCAATTTAGAAATCAAGAATTCGATAACAAAGGAAATAAGTTTCCCAATGTTCATAAAAATCATGTTAACTGTATTTGGCCTCAATCCAAAATATGACTTATTATACTTGTTTAGGAACTAAAGATAAATACTGTGCGAGATTGATGTCCAGAAGAATGTTAAGATTTCCTGTTAGCTGAAGTACGTAAGCACTTTTGTGTACGGTAAAAGTTGTTTAATTATTATGTAGACTAGTAACGTAGATTTTTACATCATCTTAGATTTATTTTTTTACAATGTATAGGCCTGTGTTTGACCACAATCTCAACGTGGTCAGTGATGATGTGGCAGATTATGGTAAGCACACAAAGCCTAGAAAAGAACTAGCTCTCAAGTCCAGCTGTTGGAACACACCGAAAGGTGCTTGGCGACAGATTTTCAACTTCAGGGTAGTAGCCAGCCAGGCGGGTACTACAAAGTACCCTACCACCGTGCTGGTTTCTTCACGATGTTTCCCTTCACCGAAAGATCAAACTCATTGTAGGATTCGAACCGGCGAAACTTCGTCTCGGCTCAACGGCTCGACGGCTCGGCACTACCACTGAGCTATCATCGCCTTAATCGATGTCTACATCAAATCTGAAATTAAAAATTTCAAGTTTTATATCAAATAAATTCAGGTCACGTGTATTTATTGAAGCAACACTAGCCACATTGGAATTTTGACCTGTTTCTATTTAAATCAGCACACCAAATCACATGTACGTCAACACATTATCATATTAAATTTGTCGATTTAAAGAACGAAATATTATAAACCGATTATTATTTTATCAAGGTCCAAATTATAATTGTTAATCATGAGAGAAACAAAGGTTCAGGTAATTAATTAAATTTTATTTGACATATTACTGCAAATTCCTAAGATAATCTAATACAATGTAGTTATCCAATAACTATTTGTCGAAGTCGTAATTTATTGTTTCCTTATGCTAATAGCGAACCTAGTAGACGACATAAGCAGTTTTATGGAATTTTCATTATCTATTTTATTGTTTTATTTTGGAATGTCAATATAATAACCAGTTTCAGGAGTGATGTGATGATCAGAGAAATGTTTTAAGTTCGCTCAATGATTACGTTAATTTTTAGATGTAGGGTGACGTTTATATCTTAATATTGGTGATGACCTACTGGGTGGTCCCGATCATAAATTTTGATATCATTTTATATCACAAGAATGTTACGTAGGTCCGCCGAAATCAAGGATAAATAAATCGCTTGGACTTATTTAAATAGAATACAAAATAAGTGAACAAGTAATATAGTGATATACTTTTCCAAGATTAAGTTGATCAAAAATCTTCAAAATATCTGAAAACGTCTTTGAGCATCTCAAATAATATATAATTTTAGCTATGATATTAAAGATTTTGAATCTTCTTACATTCTAATATATAGGTAATAAGTATATATATATATTTTCTATGAAACCTAAATTCGCATAAAATTTATCCAGTTAATTTCCTTTTATTGCACTTATGTTACAATTTACTCTACCACCAGTTAGGAATACATTCATATGATTAGATTTAGAGCTTAATTTATTGTTAAATTTATTGTTTACTGATAAATCTTTTTTTTCATCTTTAATACTATCTAAAGCACGTTTAGTATTCGCTAAAAATAAATGTTTAAATGCAAATCATAAACCATTTATAACATAACCTTTAGCTCCATTAGTCACTTTTATATTAATAATTGCCATAACTATTTGTCTAGATGTAATTAATTTGGCTATTGGCGTTAGCGCCAAAATTCTGTCAGCAGTTCCGTTTACTCGTTTTTAAAATAAAAAAAAAAACTATGTAACGTGACGTCTAAAAGGATGTTATCAGAGTTGTAAATTATTTTGTGACAGACAAAAACCATTTAGACAATAAAAAAGGTATAGATGAAATGACATGCAAATTGGCAAATATACAATCAATATTGTAAGTTGTTCCGATCAATTATAGTAATTTTATGATATTCCACTATGAAATAAAATTGTGTAGAATTTTATTGAGCTTCTGTGGGCTTAGCAACAGTTGTATAACTAATTTGAGACGTAAAATTTTATACTTTTTTGATTTTATTAGCATTTAATTCGTTACGCTCCGGTGGCAGTGGGCAGGCTGTTGGAATATATTAATTTATAAGCAGCAAAATGTTAAAGAATTCAATATATTGATAGACAAAAGGAAAACTACTGAGAATTCGTATTAAAATATTATGAATATATTAATAAGAAGAAAATGTAAATCCAAAAAGTTTATGATAGAAAATAGATATGACGCATTTTGTAGATAGCTTTGAGACAAGAGAAAACAGAACAAAAATGTACAAAATACAATAATACCCAAATAAAAATGCCTGCAAGGTGAATCACACAATCTTCGTCCTCTATTAAAAATAAATAGGTTTTACCTTCCAAAATACTGAGCGATTTATATTCTAAAAGCGACTACAGCTGGTGTGTCCAACTTAGTATTCTTGTTGCATGGTGCTGTCGATTTAGAACTGATATCAATTTGTACTTAGACATGCTATATGAATATTAAAATAATTTAACCATGACTTATTATTGATTTTTAAAAATTAAAATAATTTTATTGTATTGAACGAAAAACTTTCGAGTCAGGCACTGTAATTTTCATATAAGCTGGATAAACAAATAAACAATACTTTTTTTTAAATCTAAAGGATTTTTTTGTAGTTAGTAAAATATCGTATCATATTTTGCGCTCTATGAGTAGAGAGATTATGACACTACCTTATTTAGTTTTTAAACAAACAAGAACTGTCTTTTTATTAAACTAAATTCCATCAAACCGCACAGTATTTTTTTCAATATCAATGTATATTTTTTTTAATGAATGTTGTCATTAATCACATCAATTATCTCGGGATCGGGACAAATTATACTCTTTAGACATCAACAGAACTATTCGGTCCAAAATTTAAGTAGCATAGTTAGCCTGCCGAAAGGCTTTGTCAGGAAATCTACACTTTGCAGATGTGTTCCTGTATGCTGGAACTGAAGTTTTTGATTTGCTACATGTACCCTAACCCTTATAAGAAGGCTCTAGGTCACCCAAAGAGCAATGGAGAGGGCTATGCTCGGAGTTTCCCTGCGAGATCGGATCAGAAATGATGAGATCCGCAGGCAAACCAAAGTAATCGACATAGCCCGAAGAATTGCCAAACTTAAGTGGCAGTGGGCGGGGCACATCGCTCGTAGAACCGACGGCCGCTGGGGCAGAAAGGTTCTCGAGTGGCGACCACGAACCAGAAGACGTAGCGTGGGCAGGCCCCCCACAAGGTGGACTGACGATCTTGTTAGGATCGCGGGAAACCGCAGGATGCGGGTAGCGCAAGACCGGCCATCGTGGAGATCCTTGGGGCCTCCCCCAAGCAGTGGACGTCTTTCGGCTGATATGATGATTATGATGATGATGACCCTAACAGAAATGTCATATTGCAATGTTTTGATTTTCTGTGAATGTCACTTTCTTAAGAATCAGATCAGAAAGAGACGGGGCTATATTACGGGGGTTTCACGTATAAGGGTGCAATAATTTATCATTGAAGTTGATGTCACAAGTTATAATCGAACGTTTATCAAAGCTTCAATTATCTTATTTTAACATTCATACATAGTCAATAAACGTAGTTTTAGAGATCCGTGATCAGTTTAGACAAATAACACATTATAATAAATTGTCAACGATAAATCAGACGCCATAACGATTTGGTTAATACCTACTATTCGTGGCAAAATCTAATTTTATTATTATGTATTTTATAAGGTTTTATTTGCAGCATAAGATGAATCTCAAATCATGAAAATATATATTTTTTTTTTTTTTTTACATAGTCCAGATTTACCTCAGACGTTAATTTGAAAGCCAAAGAAAATATCTAAAAAAAACATCGCATGATTGGATGACCAATATTTCAGTCTTACCAAAATCTCTACTTACTTTATTTTGAATTCCATATTCTACACAATTTATAAACCTATTTATTTTAAGTATATCTAATTATTATAAATTACTTCATTCTTACTTACACAAGTACCTAACAATGTTTTCATCGCCACCGTCTAAACAGGTTGTATGAACATGTAGTCGTAATGTGAACGTAACCTAAGACTAGAAAACATTGTAGGACATTAATCACTTAGCCAGTGGCGCTTGTAGGTATTTTATAGCGAGTGTAGTTCGCTAAATCGCCGCCGAATGGCGCCACTGTCTTTACTGATATCGCACAGGTATAAGTTGCTTTGAACATCGCCGCGAATCGAAAAGGATTGGCATACACCGGGTTCATTTGAATTAAATGATCCATATAAAAATAATTGCGAAAGTAGCTCGGTTTGTCTATTACCTTTTCACGTCTAAACTGTTGAACCGATCGCGATGAAATTTTACACGCAGATAGCCTATGATATGGAAAAAAAAATAGCAGCTTTTTGTCCCAGAAACGCCTGTAAATGCAGGGAAGCTGTCCCCTGCATTTACAGGCCGTTTCTGGTAAGGTAATCTATAAGAAATAAAAATTAATTGTTGTTTTTTTTTTCATTGTTTAATTGATACTTGAGAACGGCCGGCCCGTTTTGGCAAATGTTCAGAATAGTCCAGATAAGTCCAGAAGAAAAAATGGAAAGGTTGCCTAGAAATTTCGGGGATCATTGAAACTGCTTTTTGCTATACAATTTTTGTATGAACTTGAAATTTGAACAGGACACCGTCTGTCGGATCATCTATTGTATAATATACTTAGTACTAAAAGAGTGGGTAATCAACTTAGCAAGTTGGTAATGAAGCCATTTTGTCCTTTATAACTACGACAATAGTTCTTCAGTCTAAAAATAAATGCTTATTGAAACGGTAGAGTGAATCTTTATTTATATACAATATACCTATGACAGGCATGCTCTAAATTTACAATAGCTTATAAATAACAATACATATTTTATGTTAATTTAATATTGTATTATGAAAATTATTTTGTTTTTAGAAGCGCTCAATGCCACATTGAGAAAGCAATATGAATTCTATTAACATAAAAATAAATGTCATTATAAGTAAGTAATTTCAATCTCATATGAGATGTATTTTTGTGATTAGCGAATGAAAAATATGGCTATAGATTTATCTATGCATTCAATTTGCATTTAAAACGATATAGAATTTTACATTGTTTCCTCAATTACAAATCTCCGTTATTTATTGTAAAGAAACCAAATTAAAATAGTTTTTAAAGCATAATTAATACATACAATAATCAATTGACATACATTTCATCAATTGATGATTGATAAATTAAAACGCAAAAAATATCCGATGAAAATTCAAAATGAGGCCCTTCCACCAGCGTTAAGCGCTGTTTAACGCGTTGTCGAAAACTAGACACACTTGGCGATGTACTCTCCCGACTAACGGTTGTCGACAGCGTACACTGGTGCTGCTCTGTTGTTTACAAACTAAACTATCCACCATTATCTTTCCTACAAACATTAAATGGAAAAGAATAGAAAATATAATTAGTTTTGCGATTGTCATCTACGGAAAAATTGTCGTCAACAGTTTTGATGGCAACTTTAAAACAAGGTAAAAGACAACTTAAAATTTTAGGAGATTAACTATTAGGTATAACTATAATATAGTTATTATACATTTTCATATGTTTTTATTAGAAAGTG
Organism: Tethea ocularis; assembly: GCA_963555595.1. Taxonomy (NCBI): domain Eukaryota; kingdom Metazoa; phylum Arthropoda; class Insecta; order Lepidoptera; family Drepanidae; genus Tethea; species Tethea ocularis. The sequence goes on from OY741968.1 coordinate 2,458,144, forward strand.
ATATATTGAAACTTTTATTCAATTTCATATTGAAAATTCATCATTTTATCTTTGCTGGGAATTGACTAGTAAATATTAACGGCGAAATTTTATCAAAACCACCTCAAAATATTTTTTAATTGCTTGATTTATTAAATACATTACAATATAAAATAATAATAGAAAGGTCGCAATTCTCTGTGTGCCACTTGCTGTATACCAACGATTCACAACTTGTTCCCCGCTGTATCTCGATTGTTTTGCATATCGCGCAGAGCCGCTCCTGCGCAGTCGATGCGAGGCAAATTAACGATCAAACGGAATCCCGCCGCTTCTTGAACTTCCGAAGTTAACGACGTATGACGAACAACTTCAAAAATATTTTTTTCAAATTTGAACTCAATAACTTCGCTGATACGAATAAATATTCAGAATTTAAGTACAAAGTTAATGTGGTATCATAATTCAATTATCCCCGTCCTGGGTAAGTGTGCAGACCAGACGCTACGTTCATCAATCACAATTTCAACTGTATCAAGTTTTTTGTCGCTTACGCCATCAGCACGTCTCTTTACAAGACCGCCGCGCCTCTCGGCACAATTTGTCAAACTTTTTTATTAAATTAATTGATCACCGTGACCGACGCATCGTAGGCGAACGTACGCACTGAGGAAATATTAACATACTCGACGATTGTGTATCTAAGAACTGAATGTCATTAACCATTTCCTGCACAAGAGTTTCGAGTGTCCATCTTTCAAGTCGGTGTGCTATTGAATAAATATTGTTCAACAGGTTGCCAAGTGACATTTTGTTGCGCGGACGCATCGGGTGCCCCCTCCCACGTCATCTCACGATGTCCACTCGCATCGTTAACAATTTATTTTATGCAAAATATGACAATTAAAATTGTTTTACGACGTCTTAAGCGGCTCGATTAAGATTTCATTTTGATAAGGTACGCTGCCTTTGTGGACTGTATCATTAGGGTTCATCATGTCGTCGATCTAGCCCTTTGAGTTATGGAGCAATGGGCGTATTGACCAGTGTTAATCTGCATATCGAACACGTTTCACTAAGTGATGACACGGTTGATGCAGAAATTTATAACATCATTTCGAACAGAATATTTAAAGACATTACACATAATAACAGAATTGAGAATGATACTACCTCTGTCGTGAAATTGCAGTTCCAAAAAAGTTCAAGTAGCAATAAAGTTTTCACAAACGATAAAAAGCGAGTAGAAGTAAGATTTAATGCTGCAACCGAACGGCGCCGCGCAACCGTCTCTTTGGTCTCCACCGATTTACGACTTCGGGGTTATGATGGTGCATACGCCCACAATACTGCTTAAATAATGTTTAAAATATGACAATAGTTATTATTCACAACCGAATGTATTCAAAACGAATAGACTAAGCGCAACGCGTGAACATAAACTATAGAAAAATGAAAAACAGTCTCATAAAATTCCATCTCTTAACAAAATATTCTAACAGCTCAAATGAAGACATAAAAGATACCTAGCAAAAACAGTGTTAATTTTCTACACCCATTAACAGGGTTATATTAACCGACGTTGGAGCTTCACATACAAATCCCTATTGTCATGAATATTACTATTCGTGTCATGGACACACTTATAGGTACCTAGTACCTACAGCAAACTCACCGTCTCGCACGTATATTGTAAACATCAAAGAAAACGATGGTAAAGCTACCGACTATTTGCCAGTAATGTCTTTAATCTATTTTTCTTAGCATCTTGAATCTACATTGACTTTCCACCGTTGTTTTGCTAATTGATTTTTATTTACTCTGCCATTGGGCTGTCCAAAATAATCATGGCGTTCATATGCAATTTTGCGTTAAAATACATAAAGATTTCCGCTTTAATTCGGAACGTGGAATCTTTTTTATCTAACATATGTTATTTGCTTTCGCTTGCTTTTATTCTGACATTATTATCATCAGGTAATAAAAAACTCGTAACTTCAGAATTTAAGATGATAAAACCGTCAGATCACAGAAGAAATTTTCATAACTACTTATTCAAAAATATCTTCATCCAAAGATTTCTTTAAATTGCTTCGGTAGCCGTAAACCCTGTCATTCCGCGAAAAGAGCCAGCAAGATTTATTGTAATGTAATGGCAGAAGTAACGTCTTCATATTATTGTCTGGTGTCATAACTAAATGCCTGGCAGGTAAAAAAGGCTAGGTACAGAGAAAAAGTTATGCTAAGCTTTAACTGGATTGTGGCATAGAAACTTTTATATTATCACGCCTGGAGTCTCTTATGTTGGAACACAGTTGAATAAAACAAAATAAACAATACTAATGAGTGTTGTCTGTCAAATCGTGACTGAAGATCGACGGCGCATCGTGTTTTAGAAGCTCAATATTAGTTTCATAATCATTTGTTTGACGCATGATCATTACAATAGATTGATTTTGATATTGATTGCTCACTTCCGCATTATTTTCGAAATCATTTTGTATCTACTATTTGTATATTAACAAATTGTTTTGTAAGTGCATTGTTTGTTGATCAATTTGAAATGATTTTGTGTTTAATTTTTTTAGTCTAGACTTAGTAGTAGATACCTACGAGACTAAAAATTTTTTTCTTCTCGTAAATTTTTATTCAATAATATTCTAGATTCTAGAACATTCGTTATAAGTTAAAGCTTGAAAATCTGAAAAAGTATCAATATCACTGCACCATTTACAGTATTTTAGCAATACTAGAACGTGACTACTTCATTTATTTCGCTAAAACCAAGCACTTGCAGTTCAGAAACTGTCATAACAGTAAATATTATTAGTTTTTACTACATTATTAGTCATTTATAGACCTCACAGTGGTCAGTGATGATGTGCCCGATGGTGGTAAGCACACAGAGCCTAGAAGGGAACTGGATCTCAAGTGCAGCTGTCGGAACACACCGGAAGGTGCTTAGCGAACGATTTTCAACTTGAGGGTGGTAGCCAGCCAGGCGGGTACTACCGTGCTATGGTTTCCTCACGATGTTTTCCTTCACCGAAAACTCAAGCTCATTGCAGGATTCGAATCCGCGACCTTTGTCTCGGCGTCACTACCACTAAGCCATAAATAAATATTTCCAAAAAAATATGATAGGTTGTGATTAAAATAATAATTGCTCATGATCCTTCATTAAGGTGATCATTTGTTTCGATGTCAGCCTCCCAACGTGATGCTAATATGCTTTTAATTTCGTACGGCTTTTGACGGCTTTTGACGGCTTTTTGAAATGATGAACTTCTCTTTTCTTACAACTTAAATGATGTTCTGATTAATTTATGAATTCTCTTGTATTATGTAAAAAAAAAAAAAAAATTTCTTTTTTTTGTATCATGTTAGAAAATTAGAAATACTTTCACCGTAAGTTATTTCAATAATTAGTTATTTCTTAATTTATAATTTTGTTCACCACTCTATTTTAAATCTATACCTACCAATAATAAAGTTAAAGAATTTGTTTGTTTGTTTTTTGTTTGAATGCGCTAAGTAATCTCCGGAGTTACTGGTCCGATTCGAAAAATTCTTTCACTAATAGGAAGCTACATTTTCCCCAAAGGTTATATACATATAAGCTACATTTTATCAGGGGCACGAGAGTGAAGCCGCGGGGAACAGCTATAGGCTTATAATTTGACGAATCAGATAAGAGAAAGTGTGTTCTTGTTTTACAAGCCGTGGTTCATAGGTTATAGTAGCTGCATTATACCTACAACAAAATACTTCCCTCAAAAAGTACACTCTAACACAAATACCATTTCAAAATGTAACTTCGTTACAGCATTCGCGTTACAAAACGCATTAAATCAGCAGCAGATTGAATAGGGCGTGATATCAATTTGCCACCGACCGACCCTTAAACATTAATCGGATTCGTGTTATGCCTCCACCTTAATTGAACGTTCAATGAATGCAATCAATAAATAGAACTGTATGGAATTAAATTCATAGTTTGTAATCACTTTCTATTTTTAAATGTAAACTGTTTTTTTTATCTGTATGCTTCAGTATAGTGTCTTGACTTGATGAAGCGAATGTATCTATGATAATCTTAGAGGCTTTTTTTTTCATGCATAAACCTTTAAAAATGATTTCTCATGCATGTGGATATGTAAATAAATGTATGTGTATGTATAAAAGTGATTGTTTGACATTTCGCCTTAATAATATAGATCTTATCAATACAAAAACACGAATATTAATTTTAATGAATTATTGTCACTCCCTCACCGCGATCGTAGTAAGGAAACCCCATTAAAAAAATAGTCCAATTAAAATGCTCATTTTAATTAAACGCTTCACGGAAAAGTATTGTAATTACTGGTTAATTAATTACTAATAAATATTGACAGAAGCATAAGTAAAGGAATTCGCAATGTTCGTAATTAAATGCTTTATTACTTAAGGAATTTACACACTCAATATGAATAATCGCTGCGATTTGAATTGAGATAAAAACGCGCAATTTGTACTGCAGAAGCAATTTAAAAAAAAAACAGATTTTCTAAATTATTATTGGCTATTGTATTTAAAGTATATATTTGCACAAAACAAGCTACTATAATTATAAAAGAATCTAAAGCAATACGATGTTATTAAGTATTTCGAGTAATTATATTTTTTCGGCCTTCTATCTGGTTGGAGGCTGGCTTACAATCAAAGTTAATCACCGAGCAGTACTGGTGTTTCAGCACTCAAGAGTCAGTTCCCTGATAACCAAGTGTTCTTATTGTCATGAGCACTTACTTACCTATTAAAAAAAACTAATTATATTTAGCATCTTATCTACTATTATTAGACATGTGAAAGTTTTTTGGGATGTGAGGAAATGTATGTAAAGATATTTGATACTCTTTCACGCAAAAACTAGTGAACGGATTTTGATGTAACTCGTCACACAGATAGATCATAACGCTGAAATAATATCTATGCTACTTTTTATCCCGGGAACGTGCAAACCGCGGAGGACAGCTAGTCAAATTAAATTAACATACGCTCGTTAAAACTGCAGCAATGCGTACACCAATCTGAATATACCTTTACAAGATCTGATACCAACTAATAGCTGTCTGATAAAAATCTTTTCGGTTTAATAAAAATGGTTTGCAGTTATAAACTTTTTACAAGCTCGCCATTACTGTTTTAATTGTAGGCTTCGAAGATATAAACCAAGTATTTTATTATCATTAAAAGCGACACTTTTGCTAACCGAAGACATGTCGATTACAAATTGACTAGCAATGACTGTTTTGCTGCATTGACTTTGGATGTGATGTAGTGTTGGAATCAAGTTTTTATATTGCGTTTTTTTATATTTTTTTACAATATAAAACCAGCATGATATGATATGGGTTTACTTTTAAATTAGGTATTTCATTGTTAAACAAAGAACGAACAACAAATATTCAGTCTGAGACTGAATATTTGATCAAACTTTTTCCTACGATGTATCAATATTATGTGCAATTTCGTGTTTACAATGTAAAGTTTGCTTGAGTAAATTGACATTACTTGAGCAAAATACTCTTGTTGCAAACACCTACAAATTGAATACAGAAGAAAATAATTATTGCGTGTTAATTAAAAAAATCGACCACTAACATTTTCAAAATCAATTATGCATACCATATGCGCCTACTCCTTTTACAATGTCCCACCCCTACACGACATTCCAACGTCATTGGAATAAATTCTGTTCGCTAATTGGTCAACTACTAGTTCTACAAGCATAAACGATTTAAATGTTTTTTTTTTCTCGTCTCGTGATACGTAAATGTCTTCAATTGATTCCGATAATTATTTAAATACGTGTACACATTAATGCATGTCTCACTCCGCATTGATTGCTTAATGTAAAGGATACATTTAAATAAATGATATTACAAATAAATGGTTTAAAATAGCAATTTCTAGATGTTATATGGACGTTTATTTTGTAGATAAATTTTTTAATTGTAAATAAACATGTAATGACATTTAAAAGCGTTTCCATCCAACTTATCATTGTACCTACTTTTATGAAAATACTGCGGCTTATAACTATTGGTGATTTATATTTTGTTTCCAACAGTTCAGTGTTTCTAGATACATTTAATTTTTTTTTTTTTTTTGCTGGCTACATTTGAACTGGCATATTAGATCCTGAGGTAACGATAGACTCTAATTAGCTTCTGAGAGAAGCGAGGAAGATAATAATGTAGAGTCCTGAGTAAAGCGAAGGGTTCAGCCACCCAAGACCTACTGGGATATACTGGGGCATATACTGGGAGACAATAAAATACAAAACTATCAAAATGTTTATCACGGTCTATTGTTTCATATTATTTACAATCGCACTTCAGCAGTGGTCAGTTCCATTTTTGAATAAACTCTTCACAATATCCGTAATCCTGTTGGCGTCGGCCATCTGACAGCGGAGGTCATTGATAGCTAGCTAGTTAATTATGTTTTTCCACATGAAATTTTTAAAATAAGTTCGCAGATACAAAAGCGTTTAAATACCGTCACACGGTTTTCCACTATAAAGGGAAATCTATTAAAGCTTGTCGACCGCGACGCCCCGTTGGATATAAGAACTTTCATACCACTTTTTTTTTTTTCATAAAACGTTCCACATTCAAATCACATTAAGCACCAGCGGGTCTTAATGAAATTCAGTAACAATATTTCCCCGCTCTCTGACCTCACGGCTCTAATGACATACTTTAGGTTAAGTTTACATGACGTATAATTTGACGTTGCCAAGCAGGTGGTATGAAAATGATTATATAAGTCGACAAGTTGTCTACACGACAAAAAGTTTAGGAGCCCCCGACCAGTATTAACATTAATCCTAGGAAAACCATTCGTTTTCCGTAACGCAGTAAGGCCGTGGGCTGATGTTAGAATGTATAAGTTTTCCTAGTCAAACAGATAGAACAAGAAGGAATATATTAGAAACCCGACAGGTTAAACTAGACAGTGACTGTCAGTTTTCATACTTAACGTCTATGTTTTCATATAACACTGGAATGTTACAGGTTTTCCTTGTAGGTACACAGTATATTTAGAATCAAATGTATGGTAAGTCTTACTTTCGAATATTTGCATGGAGATATATTCTTACATAATATATTTTTAACATTTTTTTCTTTTTTCTTCTTTTTTTTTATAAAGAACTTTGACCACTATCATGTTTCAAGGATGTGGTCTAATATGTTGCATACTTGCCCAGGAGATGCCTATTCACTCTTGCCTTAGATACCATGGTTGTAGTTATCGGGGAACACATAGGCAGGCAACGCATTCCACTCCTTAGCGGTTCGCATAAAAATCGAGTGGGAGTTTTTTTCTTAATTTTTCTTCATAAGAATCTACTCTAGACAATAACAAACACAAAAAAAAAGAATTAGCGAAATCGATCCAGCCGTTCACGCGTGATCTCGTGACCAAGGGAAATAGGGATCATTTTTAAGGAGATTAAGTCGGCAAACAAGCTTTTTAGAAACCTATTTCAAATGTTATAAAAACTCTCTGAAATACGAAACCAAGTAAAATTAAATTTTGAAATTTAATTTCAGACAAGTCTAATCGTAGCGGCTGGAACGATATACATCGGGCTGAACTTGAAGCAGTAACGTAAAGGCTAGATGGAATGCGATAAGGCCTAGCTTTAGATCGAGAATACAGATAAAATGGGAACTTGAGCCTGGAAACGGGTCAGGGCCTCAAGGAAATTATGCTGGAAAATATTCTTCAATTTTATGACTCAAGTTTGAAAGGGAACGAAATTAAAATTAAAAATTCCAAGAAATATAGTCGTGGGTTGAAATCCTACAATGAGCTTGATCTTTCGGTGAAGGAAAACATCGTGAGGTTAGTTAACCATAGCACGGTGGTCGGGTACTTTGTAGTACCCGTCTGGCTGGCTACCACCCACAAGTTGAAAATTAGCCGTCAAGCACCTTCCGGTGTGTTCCGAGAGCTGCACTTGAGAGCCAGTTCCCTTCTAGGCTTTGTGTGTTTACCTCCATCGGCCACATCATCACTGACCACGGTAAGATTGTCTTCAATCACAGCCCTATCCACAGTAAACAAAAAAAAATTATATTCTATATTCATTTTCTAATAAACCGTCTATGAAATATACAAAAAACAAACTTGCAATATTCTAGTATTTTCATTTCTAAGTACGATCTCTAATTAGAGTGCGATGAAAGCCCTCGCCTATAGAACCTAGTTTCAAAGGTAAGGTTCTTTCAGCTAAAGAAATCAAAATCAAACTTGTCTATCTAAAAAAAACACTCTTCAAACATCGTTATAGCAATGTTTAATTCCTATATACTACGTACATAGTAAATAGGAATTAAACATAATAAACGTTAACTTACAAACACCTATTACAAAAATGATTAATCGACGAACATAGTCGTAAACATGGTACAAAATTACAACTATAAAACAGTAATGTCTGGATTTTTCTCACCGCCTTCATACCCTAAAATTACACCTAGTTGATATCACTCCAAGTTGACATTTAAATCATATATTGAGAGACAAGAGAACCGTACTGAACGGCAAAGTTATGATTACACGCTGTTTAATTTTAATTAACAAACTGTAAGGTGATTTTACGCCTGCAATTATTATTCTTAGAGCCGGTTGCTCGTACATTTTAGTTAAAGTTATAGTCAAAGTTAACTTAACTATGCTTTGACCGTAGAGTCACTTTGACGATGACCGATCTCCCTCGATTGGTTATGGTTACGGTTAAAATTTTAGTTAAAGTGACACGAGCAACCCAGTTTGCTTTCTTTCGGCGGTAAAAGTTAACTATATCCTTACTATGACTGCTATGACCGCGCTTTATGCAACCGACACTCTTACAATAGTTTATTAGTCAACTTTTACTTGATAATTTAGAGGTAGTCTTTAGAAATATCTGACGAGCTGGTTAAATTATAGACACAATGCGGATATGATAAGAATACGGAAGATTTTAAAATAAAAATACAATTTTATCTATTTTTTTGCTGGTACAGTGGAATGTATATTTTAAAAAAAACATACATTTCGAAGAATTTGAAAGACATAATAATTTCATAGAAGATATTTTTTACAGACTTTCGTTAAAAATATCGATGCGTCTCAAAAGCAAATTAATTTGCAGTGCGCTATATGAGGCTTATGAAATGAAAATGACATGTGTGTGTGTGTGAGTGTTTGTAAGTAGTATGTTGCAATATATGTTTGAATCCCAAAAACTGGCCCAAGTTTTCTGGTTTCTATAGCATAAGCTTAATTTAGGATGTTTTAGGTGAAGAATGTCTCAAGATAGGTATTCATTCACTAAATTAATTATAAGTTAATGATAAAACTACGTTATGTATTAAGAACGTGTCAAAGCATCTTGTAATAGAAAATATATTGTTGATCATTAATTTAAAAGACTATACTTGCGTAGAGGTGTGATAATAGTTATTAGCTGGCATATATATGTCAGCTACTACAAGTTATGGATTTTATCTAGACGTGGCGCTAGAAAACTTAGTCAAACTTGAGCTAGTCAGCAGCAGGACGTAAAAAATCTACTACATTTGAAAATACAATCATAAAAAACATCGAAAAATAATCAATAAAAAATGAGTTTTTTTTATGTGTCTACATTGGAGTGTACGTTGTCAAGTTAAGAGTTAAGGACTATAGTTGGTAGCCCCTATGGCTTTATCACCCTTTCCGGACAAATGTTACCCACAGTTCACTCTACCATTGGTTTGTAACACATAACGTGGGCAAAAAAAGAAAACTGGTGTTACAATTAAAAAAAATACACATTTGATTAAATCATTGGTAAATTAAAAAAAAACTGGTTATATCTAACATAGATTTCAATGAAATTAAATATTTTTTATTCAAATAGGCCTTCACAGTAACATAGAAATGAAATCAGACTCTAATGCATGGTTAGGTAGGTTGTTTTTGCAGAGAATTGAACCTAGGTTATATATTTTTATTGAATAAGACCTACCTAATGAGTTTCAAAAAGAAATCCGATACATTGCAAATCAGTTTTTTTTCTGGTACTCATTATCGGAAACAAGATTTACCAGTAACGTAGACTACAAATTCGAGACTAGAGTAACATAACTGAATGTTCAGTTACATGAAATTATGAACATCAATCAATCAATCATTGATAAAATTGACAAGTGATTGTATCGGTTGATTAGAAACTTTCAAAAAATTGGACCAGTTTTGAGTTCCTACAGGCTTTATTATTGTAAGTGTGCGGTCTGTTAATAACCGTTTTTGAATTTATTCACACTATTGATTCGTTGCTAATTTCATATCCAACGAAATGCATAAAACCTTTTTGTTTATTATGTTAATTGCCAATGTATTACCAATCAGCTATGGGGATCTAATGTTCTCGACAGATAAAAAGTAGCTTATGTAGTAATCCGGACTTTTTGGCGGGAACTTGCGAAGTGACGTTGCGTTTTCGTTTTATTTTCATAAAATCGTGTATTTTGAGTTTTATTGAATATTATCGGTGGTATTTTGTCCCATAAAGATCAATACAAGTGCACCAGTGAAGTGAAATGAAATGATTACGTGTATAGTGGTTTTTCAAGTTGTCTCAAGAAGTCCATGAAAAGTTTTAGTAGAACGGCTACCATCGTACTAAAACCTAACTAAACTGACTGACTATGACTCGAAGAAGATTTAACATGACTTGAACTTTGAAACTTGACGATTGACGAGAATTTAATACATGAAGAATATAAAAATACCTACATTGCTCAGCTTGACACTGGCAAAATACACGAAGTGTGATGCCAAAATAAAAAAAAAATATAGTAATCCAGGATGTCAGCTACTTCCATACCAAATTTCATCAACATTGATCCAGCCGTTTAAGCGATAAGAAATAAACATACACACTCACAAGCTTTCGCTTTTCTAATATTAGTAGAATATTTTGCCTAGATTGTCTAAAATATAACTGGCATAATTTTATTAAAACCTTAAATAAAATTAAAGCTCCAATGTCAAAAAAGCGCTCATAAACATCAAATAATTTAAAACAGCAGCATTGAGAATCGAGAGCGTTCACGTAGTATGAACCGACGAACTACCGATCTGGCTTTACGTCAAATAAATTTTAATTAAAGCGAACACACCTTACGATAGCCACCTTTAACTCAGCTACCATAATAATTGACAAGCGCTTGATGAATCGCTTCAGCAGCCTCGTTGTGCTATAACCAGAACCGATCTGTCTTACTGTGCCTCCATACTTGTTTATTTCAAAGGTTTAATTTGATGTTTAGGAGTATTTGAGTGATATATCAGATGAGTCTATGTTGATCTGCATACATAATATGATGTTTATGGAATTATTTTAGCTTATATGATGAAAACTAATTGCAGATTTGTTGATTTTAAATGTAACTAACTATTTTCGGAAAATAGGAAATTTTTTAGTCATATAACATGAACAACTTTTACTATGGGTCCAACCCAAAACCCGTGAAATCACGAAAAAAATCTAACTTTTAATACAAAACATCTATCTTGATCAATCAAAATGTATGAAAATTTTGAATATTCATACATTTTTATGATTTTGAAAGGGCCGAAAGGGCATTGAGAGGTAAAAAAAATGAGTGGAAATCAACAGTAAAATATTTCCATACAAATTTCAAATAAATATTTCATTCAAAATAATCCTTTTTGTGTATCAATTCTAAAAGAATACTCGCAGCCGTCCTCACAATCCAACAAACAAATAAAAAAGAAATTAAAGTACAATCCGTCTGTCCGTCCGTGTATCAGTGACACTGGACGTTTGATATTATTCACATGCCGTCAAAGCCTTCGAGACTCAATGAATGTACCGAGATAATAAGCTTAAGAGGAGACAATTATAAGTAAAATAAGTTTTAATTCATCAGTGGTATAAGATAAATTGACGTATTTTATTGACGATTAGCTTTTCGCATCACGATTTCACCCCCGATCTTCTATTTTACTCCCTTTGGTTGAATTTTCAAAAATCGAAGTATTCCCAGATACCCTGTTGAAGTTGTCCCATGACTTCTAATACTACCATAGGCATTCGGATATGCTTACCTATTTGTAACAAACAAGGCAGGAACAAAAAGATTTTATATTTATACCTATGTATCTGATCTACGTACCTAGTTAAAATAAAAATTATTAAGTGAAAATAATAATACATTTCGGTCGACCAAGATTGTTGCTTTGTATGAAAACCTTGAACTTTTTAAATTCAGAGTTGGTGCAAATGCAGCTGCCATAATACGGCGGTAGGTGCTTGGCGACATAACATAAACGACGTAAAACAAAGTAGGTATCCTACCATCATGATCCGTTATTAGTTATATTTTGTATTCGAAGTTATAATTTTACCGTGATAAGAGATATAGTCGAAAGTAATGAGAAGACAAATCCTCAAAAAGAACTTACCTTCACTGGTATTTTAAAGTACGTAGATTTTTCGACCTTATTTCATTAAGAAATTCAATAATACTCTGTAAACCGTAACTTATATCCACTCTATCTATAAAACACTTCAGAGTTTATTGTAAGAATAGTTTTAGGTCCTCGACATCGGTCACTCTCGACAGAGGCCATTTGTCGTCGTGACATCAAAGTCCTTTCTCACTTATTTAATATTAATCTCACTATCCAATATCAAATCTACCGAGATAAGCCTACGCACAGATTATAAATAACATAACATGTACTTCAAAAATCATTTATAGATTCGAGATTTTATCTATCAATAAAAATAACTTCTCAGGATTACAACCGTAGAGTTCGAAATATAAAATTAAATGGTTAAGCTACTTTTTAAATTAAAATAATTACGCCAAAAAGGTTACATTCGGATGCACCGTTAACTAATAAAAAATATTGAACACTGGCAGGATACAGCTGTGTGAGATATTGAAAAAGAAAAAGTTGAGGTTCCATAATTAAATTAGCATGTTGAGAAAGAACAAGCGGGCGTCCTACCGCCCTCCGTGGGGCGCCGTCCACACGACACATACCATAGCGTTTTATACCCATCAAATCAACCGATAATTGAAATGAGTTCCTTGTAAAAAGCAGAATAACGATTATCCCCATACCTTTTAAGACGTCCGAGATACACAAATGGACTTTGTATTAGAATTTATGTCACTTAAAAGACATGGTATAAAAAAGCGCCGACGGGTTTACACGCAATAAAAATATGGGAACGTTTGGAATGTCTTCCCGGTTGTCAATCGAGGGGTTTAATAATCGTAAAATGTTTTTTGATCTACTCAAGTCGTAACTTTGTATTTGAGGACACTTTGACAATTACTTAAGGAAGTTAATTCATTATCTGTACAGTACAGGTAGAGTATAAATGCTTCGGAATGTCATTTATAATATACGTACCACGTTTACTATATACGGAAGATCTTGATACTTGCACGGTGACGTCAGTATGCTTAAAATAAATATATTGGAAAATGCAAAAATAGCTTTGCTAGAACGAATCGTTATTGTAATATATACTATAAATTATATACCAAATATAAATTAAAAGTAATATTTGAAAAGTATTTCTATAACACGTAACCTTACGTAACATCATAGTACCTAATAGCGTAATTTGATAACGCTATAAAAATATTGAATAATAATTAATGCTTATTACAGTAGAAAAAATACACTTTCATCGCAAGTTAAGGCCTCGGAGAGGTTTAATTTATTTAAATAAAATTAACTACACGCTGTGTATCCGACAAGAGTGACACATCATGTATATTGATACTAATTTTACGACTTTAAGTGGCAATCATATGCGTTGTTTATCTAAAAAATTTAGTCGATTATTGAATGATTTTACGATCCACAAAATATCACATTTGGCCAAACCGAGATGTTATAAAAATCATTTTTAATGTTTCTAAACGACTATAAACTACATCAGTTCTAACATATAATACAACGCTTTCACTGAAATCGATCATTCGACTAAATAATCGAAAGATTATAATTATCAAATACCTTTGATCATATTCTTGATTCGTAAAATTTTCTGATTAATAACGTGTTGCGTTAATCGGAACGTAATTTATATACGATTTTCGACGCCCTATTATGATTAAGAACGTTCCTTTACGCATAGCATTCTGAATTTATTTGAAAGCGGATGTACCCACTCAATCGATCACAACTTTTTATATCCCACATCTATTGTTGAGCGTATCAATAAAGATGTAAACATACAAAAAATACAAAAGCTTGATATTCAAATTGAAGTTATTGATGTTTGGTCCTTTGTGACCGTATGGAGACGAATAAATTAGGTATCTATCATTCAAGAAGCTGATATTTCTTATTTTTATTTTGTTTGATAGCTATTATTACGTTACGTTTATACGTTTTAAATTTTATTTGCAATTTTAAAGATATTACCATTATAAAAGTTGTTCGGTATGATAACAAACCTAATATAAGTTTGGAAAAGACTTGACTACTTACTTTAAATAGATATTAGCGTATCAAAATCCGTTGCGAAGTTTAGAAGAAGTAAGCGGAGAAATAGACTGAGACAGACAACGACTTTGTTTCATATAATATAAAGATAGAGAAGAGATATCAAACACTTTACTATAAATCTTTTAATTCAGAAATAGAGTTCATTTCATCCCAACCAATTTCAATTGCAAATGACAAACGCAAAATCTCGATTCACAAATACATTGTTAACTACAAAATGGATCAAAAAGATCGAGTAATTATAAAGTTTAACACTGAATACCTATATATCATGTGTAATCGACGCATCGCCGTTGGCCGCCGGTAATAAGACATCAACAGTTTATGATTTAAAAATCCAGCCTCCATGTTAATTTAATACCTATTCATTAAAAACACTTGCGCGGTGTAAAAAAGAAGTGCACGTGACGTTTGGTGCAAGTGATTAGCGAAAAGAAGGTTGGAGAAAGAAAATCTTTAATAAAAATATCGAGTGTTTAAAAATAATATAAAAGTTAAAATACGTTTGTAATTGGAATTATACTTTTGAGTAGGTAGTGAAGTATGGATATATTTATCTATACTATTAATAAAGTTGAAGAGTTTGTTTGTTTAAACACGCTAATCTCCGGAGTTACTGGCCCGATTTCAAAAATTCTTTCACGAATAGGAAGCTACATTATCCCCAAAGATACAATAGGCTTTTTATCCCGGAACCGCGGGTGACAGCTAGTGCCCTATAATCGTAACCCACTATAGGCGTAAGTGTCTGTCATAATTGAAATATAACCCAGATGACCTTAGAAGCCTTGACGGAACTGACAGACCTGCTTGTCTTATTTTTCAATTATCGACAAGTCCGCGCAAAGATGCAGCATATTTCTTAGGTACTAAATAGCATAATAAACAATAAAGACAGAGTATAGTGACAACATCTTTTTCAAGCTTGTGACGTATTTCCTAATTGAAAATTTAATTACCTCACCGAGCTCAGATGGTTTCTCATAAGAAGCTCAAGTCTTCCTTTGTCGCCCTTCTTCTCGCTTATATATTAGGTCTAAGCCAGTCAACAGATCATCAGTCAGTTTTAATCAATGACAGTGACACCTGTGGCTTATTTCAAGGCTTTGGAAGCCTTAAATTATAAACCTTTACGCACTTAAACATTTTTTTATTGATGTGTAAACGCAGCTTATACTACGTATAAAGCCTAACGAACTAATTAAAGTTTACTCACTCTCAAAATTTAATAGCGACTTTCTCGCCGCTTTCTCCCGTCGCATGGGCCGAGGTGTTAAATATAAAACCCACAATTACGCATATTGGCCGGTGAGATCAAAGGTACCGACGCCGAAGCTATTATCACGCGGACACCGAATTAATAACGAAACATTTAACTTTGCTATTAACTATGTTTAATAACGAAGTTTTATATACCAATATGTTGACAGTTGCTACAAAATATTGAAAACTAAGGGCCGGTTGCTCGTACATTTTAGTTAAAGCTATACCTATGCTTTGATCGTAGACTTTGACGATGACCGATCTCCCTCGGTCGGTTATGGTTACGGTTAAAATTTTAGTTGAAGTGACACGAGCAACCTAGTTTGCTTTCTTTCGGCGGTTAAAGTTAACTATAACCATAACCTAACTATAACCTTAATATAACCGCGCTTTATGCAACCGACCCTAACTTTCACACTCGATAAATGTAGATTATGTTACTCTTCAGATTATAACATAACATCTCTAAGCAAAAAAATCATCCGTTCATCCGTTATTTCGTTGCTACGTGAAAGAAGGAGAAACTAACAAACATACTTTCGCATTTTTAATGCTATAGAAAGGAAGTAAGGATGAACATTCATTTTTAATTTGGTATTATTTGGGGTTTAAGGTACCATTCCCTACATTCTGCACTTGAGATCCAATTTCCTTGTAGGATGTATGTGCTTTACCTTCGGTCACATCACCTCTTGCTATAGAAAAAAACAATTCCACGTACATACGAATATCCCATCATATAAATCTCAAAAAGTACTAAAATACAATACATTTTTTCCTCAGAAATCCTTTTCCCTCTTAAACTGGTGAGGGGACGAGACCACCTGATCAGAGGAAGCTGTCTCTAAGGCCTCAGTCACAAAATATGTATTGGTTTTTAAAGTAGTAGGTAGTTAGCATATTTTCGTATAGTTAAAAAAACTTTAAAACATAATATTTTTATGATTATTTATATGCATTTTAAATATTTTGTTGATATTTCTGTAGGTATAGAGATAATACCTACTGCATGCTGCAATATTACATTACTTTTAGTATAATACTAAAATTATAAGTTGTTTGTTTCAGAATCACAAACTAGTCATAACATTGTCTAAAAGCTTTAGTAATAACTTTGTATAAAATCAAAAGCATTCAAAAATACCAAGAAAAACGTACCCACGTGCGGTAGAATTAATGATACCTATTACTTTTAAAACATCCTCAAAGGTCTCAGTACAACTTTATAATAGACTAGCTTCTGCCCCGCAGTTTCATCCGCGATCCCCATTTTTACACCCACATTTAAATTTTCAAAAATCCTTTCTTAGTAGATGCCGACGTATATATCTGTATGCTAAATTTCAGCCCGATCCGTCTAGCCCTTCAAGCTGTGCGTTGGTCAGTCGTTAACAATAAAGCAAGAATTTACACGCACTTGCAAGAAATCCTTGCATATGTTATGGCTTGACCCGACCACAGATCCGGATCGCGGGGCTATGCTAATTAATTTATTGTCACGTACCCTGTAGGTACCTACTTTGTGTATTATGTGGATGTTTTGTGATGTGCGGATGTTTATTATGTATGAGGTACGAACAGATGACGCTGGATGAAAGGGAACGGGGTCGGCTGCAAGTCATAGTCATTGGTTGGGTCAGTGACTTGTCTAGTGTGTAAGGACTTCTATGTTGCGTTTGGAAACGATTTTATCTATTCCAGGTGATATAAATAAAAATAAAAATAAGACAATCTCGGAAACGGCTCTTGAGCCCGATTAATATCGATTAATCGATCTAGCTAGGTTTATTTCCAAAAAACACGATTTACCAAAAAAAAAAATACCGAGTAAAGCTCGGTCATCCAGGTACCTACTATAGTACCTAATAAAAGTAGCATAAACAATACCGCTACAGATTTTCAAGTCTCATTATTTACTAACAATTTTATTGTAAAATGATAATTTTGATTTAAACTCAACATAATTCAACAGAACAAAAACAACTACCGAACGATGTATCATAAAATTACTTTTTTTGAGTTCAAAATTCGAACTGTCCTTCTTGTCCCAAATAAAGGCGCCCACGCACTTACGGAGTAAAAGTAGCTTTCCAAACACAATTGTGTGCTTTGATATGTCAACAATGAATTCTTGCTTGTATTTTTTTTCTAATTTACAATTATTGTAACGATTAAATACGACGTGCTTCTTCTTAATTTTCTATACACTTTGAGATAAATGGTCTATAAATGTTTTGAAAACCAGTTTTATCAGTTACTCAACTTAAAATGGATATATAATACAGAGATGAAATTATAAAATAAAATAAAATTGATTCAATAAACTTTTTGCTATGCTTTTAAATATGTTCAAACAAAATACAGTAGAAAATTGTTTAACTGCTCGAAATAAACTAATTTATAGCTAAAAAGAAAAAAAAGAAAAATTACATTTATTTGCATGGAAATGCCGCATGAAATTTGCTAGCGGTCTGCCTGAGCTGTGTTTTAGGCTAGCGCTTTCTCATCGGTTTTTTAGTAGCCTATATAACTAGCTAACGAACAAAACGAACTCAAAAACCCCTACATACCATCAAAAACCTAATAAAAATAGAACAGTCAATTCACAAGTTATAACAGTTCTAACAAACATGCGTACATACATACAAATGACTCCATAAATGTAAATAGCCCACCACCCACAAGCCCACCTATTAACTAAACAAATTGTAATTAAATACATCACTACTGTTTAATTAAATATCTATTATGTATTCAAACAATGGACAAAGTTATTTCTTGCTCCAAAACCAGACAGGCTGCGGTCACACAGTGGGCGTGTAGCGGTAACGTTTATATGTAGGTATCCCATTCGATTTATAAATATTCTAACGGCAATAGACTTGAACATCAATCAATTGAGATATTCGAATTTAAATTGTTGTTTTATGATACAGTTAGCGTATGGCAAGCGGTTCCACTGTATGGTTATTTTGTCTCGGCTTCTGATACTGAAACGGTCACTACACAACTCCTTTTAATCACAGAGTAACAAGGACTCTTCTAAATCATTGTGATTTTTTTTCAAGATCCATGCATTTATTCTCAAGTTATAATTTCACTAACGGACAAAATACGAAGATACTTTGAGTCTTATATTACAGTACTACAAAATTCTAATAATGTTTAGTATTATTATTATATTACTAAATTTCGTAATAATTTACATAAATAACTAGTACTTTCCGCGATTGTTTAACGCATCTCGCTTATAATATAACCCCAGCTTTACGTAAAACTTCGCACGTTTCGATGTAAATGCTAGTAACGGACAGAAACGGCTATTGTTCGTCCGTCTTTTTATTATAGCTATTACAGAAAACTAATCCCACGATTAGTATTGGGGGACCATCGCATCACTTAACTGATTCAATCTTTAGGTTAAGGAGAAGAACATTGAAGTTTTCTGAATAACATTATAATATACCTAATACGAAAGTAACTTTTTTTGTGGATTTTTAATAAAAAAAGCCTCTGAAGCGATCGCCATATCATTGGTCACGTAGATTAAATACACAGTTATTTTTATTTTATTATTTATTATTATTCTTCAATATCTAGCTTTACTAAGCATTAGGACTATAAAGGGGATAGGCCAAAAATCCCGAGCAAATCAAATTTTATTACGTTTTTTGCTAATTACAGCTGATGAATATGTGTTTTTGCCAAAATGCTTTATTTTATTTTTTTATTTTATTTGTAACATATTATTGGTAACACAGTGGTACGGCGGCTTTACAAACTGAAAGCTCACTAATAAAGCTTCCACTTAACAAGTACCATCTTAATATTAGGACTCAGAGACACAGAATTGGACAGCACGTGTGGATATGAATGACATATGAATATCATTGTTCTTGAGTCAATGGCTACCATGGAGTCGAATTATTTCATTTACTTCTTTATCTGCCTCTTTGACAGTATAACATATAGGGCCTTAAAGCCTCTATTCTCTCTGAGGTTGCTGTGAGGTTGTTGTTGGTGACCACAAAACATTTTTTTTTTTAACAAAATGTTTCTTGACGTGCTGGTTGCCGTGGAGATTTATTAAATACCTACAGGTTGTTCGATTTCAGGACAATCTAGCGTCAATATGCAATGTATATTTCTAGGTCTGGCTAAAGTGGATATTATCTACGTAAATAACAAAATCTAATCAATAAATTGACTCTCCATGCAAGCCTACCCAAAATTGGGTTCAAGAACTTGTCACTAGCTAGACAATAAAAACAACGAATATGATTAATTTATATTTAAATCACACCTACTACTTGGGTGGAGACTGGAGTAAAAAAATGTCTACCTTACAATACGTCTAGACGTCTAGTGTTGTAATTCACGTATCGTAATTCAAGTGAATACAAACAATGTTTCGGCCCACACATCACTGTTGCCGGCGGGCGACGATTTCGTAATGTGCAAATAAAATATAGAAAACTGCTGAACACGAGTTGCGTGGCTCTTCACTTATTTTATTAAATCTTTTTGGTTTTCATCTTTTGAACATGGATTAAGAAATAGACTGGGTCGAGTTGGCGTTTGTCATAAACGACGCACAATATTGGCCGGCGAAGAGTGGCGGACGGCATGGCAGAGGATTAATTTATCAATTGAATTTAATAGTTATCCAATGGGACTAAGGTATATATTTCAACCAGTGATGCTCTAGAGAAAACTGCGCCGCGATTCTCCGAGTCCGATATTTAGACGCATTGAATATATCTATGTATCGTACTTACGTACTAATAGGAAGCTACATTATCCCTGAGTGCTATAGCCTACTTTTTATCCTGGGATTGCAGGTTAACCCATAAGAAAATAGTACAGCTACCAATCAACTGCGCAATTTAAAATTATTTATTTAATCCTACGACGTAGCTCATCAGGTAATTTACCTTATATTTAGTTATTTATACTTTGTTATATATTTATTTAAGTAAAAACCAGAATTTTTGCAATCGTTATATAACACAGAAAATATATTTGAGTTGCACTTCACATGCTAATATTACTATTACTAGTATGAACGTAAGTAAATAATTGTAAGCGTCACATAATAAGTGATTTTAAACTTAAATAACTCTTAATACCATAAACTTGGAAAAAAAATGTCGCCAATACTTTGTGCCAATGGAGGGCTATTTTAATTTCTACTATCTACTGCCTTTAAAGTCTGATAAAAAAAAAACTATAACTTCGACAGTCAAAACATCCTTGTCACACTGTACATCATATGAATTTATAATCAGTCGTCAAGCACTTACTTACCTCTAGGCATTGAAATAGATCAGCATCACATTGTCAATCCCCTGGTATTGGCGACGATGCCCACTTATATTTCTTAGACAATGACACAACGTTATACCATCGCTTCGGAATAGTCCCGTATGAGGAGAAGAAGCGACGCAAGAAACTCCTCATGGGCCCGATAGATTTATTATAGCAATTTGACAATAATTAATTACTTATTTTAATATACTTATTGACACGCGCGTAATAAAAAAATCGAAAGACACATCATTCATCAAAATCGGTTCAACCATTTAGAAGTTACGAGGAACATAGGGTCGGGCGGCCAAACACAGCTTAAAATTTGGTTTCGCCGCAGTCGGAAGACAACACAAGAGATTCGTCAAAGCACACTTCCGCGTTCACTAACCCTATACAAACACCAAATGTTACCAACTAATATCAAATACCAAATAGCAATTAGACACATCGCAATGCAAAAAAGCAATATGTATGCAAATGTACGTTGCTTGAATAAGGTATATTTACATGATAAAGATACTTACCGTGTTACGTTAAGGCTTGTCCATATATCTATTAAACGTGTATCGTATCGTCGTATCATATTTGTACGTATTATTGAACTTCGTATTAAGTTATAAAGATTTTTCCTGAATAAAGTACCAACTCCGTATTAAGTTATAATTTTTTTGATCTGAAGTACCTATCTTTTTTGTTAATTATAAAAAAATGAAATAGAAAAAGGCCTCTCGCTTTGTGTCCCTAAGAAAGACGATTGGTCAATGTGTCTATGTTCATAGCAAATCGAAATCGAGGTATCATACTTACCTCGGGATTTCCGAAAAAAGTATTATACAAGGACGTAAAATTTCGGTATAATTTCGTGATATCATATCACAGATTTCTACAACGCAGACCGGTAGGAACCGGTAGGTTCAAATCACACGGTATTCGCCATCTGCAAATCCGACCGCCTAGAGTCGAATACGACTCTGGGCGGATCGGTCGGATTTCCCCGAATAAAAATAAAAGCGGCTTTTCGTTTTCCATATCGGAGCTACGTATCGAAACCACGTTTCATCCTTTGATCCATATGCGCATCAAAATACCAAAAATATAAATTTTGTACGGTTCATAAAACATTTATAAAAGTTTTTTTTATGTGTTTGACCACAATCTCACCATGGTTGAGAATGATGAAGCCAATGGTGGTAAGCGCACAAAGCCAATAAGGAACTGGCTCCAAGTGCAGCTGTAGGAACACGCCGGAAGGTGTTTGGCGACAGATTTTCAACTTGAAGGTGGTAGCCAGCCAGGTGGGTACTACAAAGTACTCTACCACCGTGCTATGGTCAACTAACCTCACGTTGTTTTCCTTCAAATGCTCAAGCTCATTGTAGGATTTTAACCCATGACGTTCGTCTCGGTATCCGACGTGACTACTGAGCTATCATCGCCTTATAATGTGCCGTAGATATCATTTTATGCTAAGAAAAATATTCCTACGGTTTGTGTGATGTATCTGATCATAAACAATTAGTCTATAATAGGGTGATACGCAGCAATGTAACATAATTTGTGGACAAGGTTTTACTTACAAACCAAGTTTGCGAACGTCTTTCATTAGTTATGCATCGTCTCAGACGACTCTGTTATTAATTACGCTATTGTGTCTCCATTTTGGTAGATTTGAATGTTTATAGTGGGTGGAACAGATCGGTCAAGGGTATTATATCGTCAAAATTGAAGCATCTCTACAACAGGGCACTCCATATAAGTTGATTATTCGTTGTTTATTACTTGTTATGTCAATTCATATGGTTTTAGGGTTATAAAAGTATATTTATTATTGTATTTCGATTTTCAAATCCAAAAATTAAAACAGATAAAATTGACACAGTTCATATAGATCCTGATTTTATTTGTTTAGATGTAAATGGTATTTATATAACTTCTGTTTTTGGTAGTTTTGAAACTGTTAGTTTTATCTTGATCTCAAAAATAATAAAATCCATTTATGAAGGAGATATAAGGACCTCTGGGATATTATATAAATGTATCTTAATACGAATGTAGTGTTTATATAAATAAGTAATACTTGAACGCACCACATGACGCGAAATTCTATTATTATCTCTCGACTTAGCCTTCGAATTAAAAATAATAAGTACCCACCCAGACTGAATAAGTAGGCACTTATTAACAACGGTCTAATGTAAATTAATCTTGTAATAACAAATTATCTGTTTAACATCAAACAATGTGACATTCCGGCCATTTTGACACATCGTCGTGAAGTTTTCGACAAACCATGTACGCAAATATTTCGTATTGTTGCCAAATTTTATGACCACTTTATAACATTAGCACTAAACTCACGTAAGATATACAAATCATACTTAATAATAGGTAATAGGCTACATTAAAGGAGGAATTGTGTTTCAATTCGCCATAAAAGGCCTAGTATTTCCAACCCAGAAAACTATTAAGAAACTAATAATTACGTATAAGAAGAGTAAAAAACACTTCTTAAAACAAGCATAAGCATAGTTTTTTCGAGAAAAAGTATTTGACCTTTTACCATAAAGGCTATTGTAAATAAAAAAAATAGCTCATTTTAATATACTAAAACCCAATTACAACCGAGACATAATAAGAGAAGGTCCAGACAGAAACACAGACGTTCTATATTACAATTATATTGGGGCAAATAGAGTCAACCGATTCCTAACTAGGAGGCATCTAATCAAAATAAACGGTGCCCTTCATCATAATTTAGCTCTAAGGACGTCCCCAGACACTGCGATAAATTTGAGCCAATTCGTCCTATAGCTCTGTTAGCTTGTTTGTAAACGACATGTCATAAAATTGCAATGTAATGTAAGTTTGGAAAGATATTACCGTCTGTGGTAGCCTAATCTGGATTTAAATTTTTTAGAATGCATGGGATTCCTATGGCAAAAACATTGATTGTATTGTATTTTAAAGAATTCTGATGATGATGTGATTAACAAGATTTATTTGCATTCTTTTAACAAAGTAATCATTTTTCAAGAAATTATAAACATCATTAGTAATAATATCATGCCATCTGATCCCAAACTAAGCAGAATTTGCAATATAGAAACCTGATAAGTGATATATACTATTTATTATAATATTTTTTAAATTACTTTACTTATTAAACAGTAATGAATCAGTCGGAAGTTCTATTGAGAGCGCATGAACTGTGTGAACGAACTTTATCTCGCATTATCAAACCACTTACTGTAATCTATCGATGAGGAATATATATATGTAAAGGCTTGTTGGTCTATCTGTACACAGTTATAAGCAAATAAGTACAAATATAAAAGGTAATAGCCGCGAAAAACATTTTAAACTAGCAAACGATTAGCATACGTATTCACAAATCCATAAAACGTACAATGGAAAATCATGGAATTCTAAACGCTGAAACAAACATAAAAATTGCCGAACAAAACACCATGGATGATGATAATAATGTGAAATATGCATTTACTATTGATGTTGGTGGTAACAAAGGTAGTAACATAGAAACAAGTAATGAAAACCACGTCGTAAATCGAATAGTAACTGGCCACTCCCTCGGAGGCACTTGGAAGAATTTAACGGAACGTATAGACACATTTTATGTCCTTTACATTGATGAGCGTGAAGTTAGAAAGGTCGAAGGGCCTGTATGTTGCCTCTGTGGCAGAGATATAAACACAAAATTACATTACACTGTAAGTAAATTATCCCATTTGATATTAATTTCAATTTTAGTAGAACATAAAACTTGGACTGCTTCAATAAAATTTACTAAATAGGTTCGAGTGACATTTGAATAGAGACCGGTTAATATTTGAGATTCTGTTTAGTGAAATTTTATTAATTTAAATTGTAATCAGTGCCACAATATTTTATCAACATAATTATTTACATTTTCTGTTCTCTTTAGATTCGTTTTACTTACTTCATTTACGGAGACGGTCACAACTAGAGGAAATGAGACAAAAGATATATCAATAAATATTCTTCAATTACTAGAAGTGTTCAAATAGTAAATTAAGGTTGTACTTACGTGTATACAGTTAGTAGCATCCAGCACTGAAGTCGCGCGCCGGGAAGCCACGTGACGTAGCGACCTGTCAGCGCACAGTCGATCCAAGATGCAATATAAAGCATACCACCGCAGTGGCGATTTCAGCACAACACGCACTAGAGCCTTGTTCTACCTCTACTGGTAACTTGATTATTGCTATTGATCTCGATTATGTTACTTTGACTAGTTTAGTTTCGGATAACGCGTTATCTGCTTTCGAATTTCGTTTCGTTTTATTGCCAAAATTGTTTGGGAAATGTTTATTTAATACATCTACTTATCTAAGCACCGGCTGTCGTCAGCCGAGCTGAAGTTGATGGCTTTTGGAGAAGAAGTGAACGATGAGGTAACTCTCCTAAGAGCACACCCCAGCATCTTTGTTTTTCGAACGAGTTTTTAAAATACCGCGGTTTTAAGATTTAGAAAGATTACAAGTCTCCTAACAGCGTGTCCTTAAAGTGCTTCGTTTCCATATTGTTCCTGTAACAAAGAGAAATAGAGCGTTAATGACATAGTATAGGTTCCGATTCCTAAGAACATGAGAGTCAATTCACGAACAAATACGTTAGAAACCACCCAAAGTCGGTCAAACGAAGGCTTTTAAAGGTAAAGTCATAAATAAATCACACCTTCACACGAGCCCAGAGGCCCTTTTGTTTAAATGCTACCAAGACATACAAAAACTTTTATTTTTCTCGCAAGATGTACTAAAAAAACGCTCGCTGGTCGAGAATTGTGCAAGATCACAACAGAAAAATCATTAAACAATGCCTCTGCCTGGAATTGAGGTGTTTATTATATCGGTCTACGTTCGTTCCGAGTCATTCTGCAAAAAACGTGAGGAATCCAGGTAAACTGTTGCTGTATTTTTTGCACCCCTAAGAACTTATTATGCGGGATTTATGTCACTTTTTGTTGCGTCCGAGCTAATTATTGTTATCTGCTTTCTGCTTGACCAGAGCGTTTTCTATAGACCAATAATGGGCCACTAATTCTCATAACACCTCCGGAGTTAAAGCGTCAATCTCCCGGCGGATAGTCTATTGTAAGTGGACAAAGCCACCCGCAATGCCTACTGTGCCTTTAACATTTTTATTATTTGCATTGTCGATGTCTCATTCACATTTATCATCTGTAGCTACTCTTACCTTTATGGATTCAGGGATAATAATGATATCTGCCTTTGCATTTCGTCCGATAATTTCAGTACCGCTGACTCACTCGATATTCGCTAATGGGTCAACAAACACTTGCAAATTAAAATCGAGAGCGCATATCGGCGTGTGGTAAAGGGAAAAAAAGGTAATAATAAAATGTCGAATTTAGAACGGCAATCCGGGCGCTGCTGGCTTATTATTTTAGCCAACAAAGTAGAAAACCATTTACAATAAATCATTTTGAATGGTTTCTTGGTTCCCATGCGTGGAGAGCGGCGCGGGCGACGCAAAGGGTGATTTCTGTCTGAGTATACATAAATAAAGGTGAAGGTCCTGAGTGCGGATCCCAGGTACTTTGGGTATGCAGTTCGAACGTACACAATGTGTAACTAGAACTGTCTTATGACGTACAAATATGTTGCTCACGTTGCTATTCTACTTAATTGGCATTGTTATTGACTTGTGTATATTATAAATTTAGAATCGAATTATTTGCTTGTGATTGTGTATTTTAAAAACAGAGCAAGAACTAATTAATACCTAAAGCTAAAAACATCGTACCTATATTGTTATTGCGGTATGTACCTACGTCTATGTGTATTTTTAATAGTTTTCCTTACTCGTTATTTTTTTTTTTCAATACTGATATCATTGATGACCATCAAGATTACAAGATTACAAGCTGTGTAGTAAATACGTTTTTAGGTGAACTACACTTCTATTATGGTACATCAAAATGTTTTTAAATTATTTCCTATATACATTCTTAGTATAGTGAATAATATAATAAAGGCAGGCATCCGGGACCAATTAGGAAGAGAGTTTAATATTTAACATATTATATCATCTGTCATGCGAGACCTGTACCGAATTATGTAACACTCAGATTCTAAATTGAAACCGAATTCTGAATAATACGATGCATCGGCGCGCGCGCATAGAGAGATAATGGTCATAGCGTACTACCTATTCCAATTTAATAAGAGGCTCTCCGCGAATGACTCCGTCCCTTAGACTACCTGGTTCTATAGACATTCAATTTTGGAAAAAAAAGTATTTTGTCAATCCACTCTTAACGAGGTAAAACAGGGGATCATAAGTGAAACCACGAGTGAAAAGCTTGTTTCTTTATATAATTTATATTTTACATAATCAACACATTAAAATAGAGTTGGTTTGTAATCTTTAAAAATTCAATTTATAAATTATTATTTTTTTTTTAATTTAAAAAAAATATTCTCTTTTTCTCTGCCACATCCTGCCATTATATTTCCATTTCATATAGCTCACATTTGTGGTATACCAACCGCACGGCGCACCGCGGTCGCGTCCCCGCAGTAGACCGAACGTCAGTACGCGCTGCGTCTCGCTGTTTGCCCAACGATTAGACGCAAACGCGAAGCGGTCTACGACACGCATTACACGCATTCATATTGTAATGAAATGAACAACTGTTCATCCATTTTGTATTTTACTACAATGGCTGCAAGTAATTGGAAACAATGCAGAATCTTCCGGGCCACCTATCACGCTTGACAATAAAGTTGACAGAAATTATGACACAGTATAGATTTGAACGGTATGCTCATGATTGAACGTTGACCACTTAGTGTGAGTTGTTACAATGCCTCTCCTCTTGTGATGGTTGAAGCAACTTAAAATTATATTCATATCTCGCTTACTCTTTGTTGTTGTGAAACGCTAACGCAATAATTTAGTTTAGTTTATAGGTAGGTACATTGATCGAAATCTTACACTTATAACATTGTTGGTGATCCCATAGCATAAGGCGTAGTAAACAAAAACTGTAAAAAATTACATGAATTCAAAAGGAAGATTTCTAACCGGTGTTTATAGGTATAACCATTTCAAGGCCTGAGCAGAATATAATAGTTAAAATATTCATATTCGTACCTTATTTTGCATTCAATAATAATATTTTCGTTATAATTATTATCAGAAAATAACAGACAAGTAAAATAATTTATTAACCTAATTGACTTGGATTACTGTGAATAATCCAACTAAAACTATAAAATTTTCATCAGTTCAACCACGTATTCGTAGTGTTACGAGTTGGTGAAGGACAGACACATTTGTAAACCTATTTAAAATTAACTTTATTGCCTTTAACTTTATAGAAATAAAAGCGTGATTCGTGTATTGAATTTTAATAAAACACAGTTAATTAAATTTGCAGAGCGAAAAATGTGGGTGGTCCCTTTACGTGAGCCTTATCAGGTTTCGAATATAAAAACATGGGAAGGTAAATACTGTATAAATAATATGAATTGTTTGAAATGTTTGTATTCGTTTTGTTGAGTCAGTAGGTCAAATGGAAACATTAAATATGACACTTCCTATGCCAAGAACTTAATTCATAATTTACAAATTATAAAAAAAAACTGGATTAAAAAACGTTGTTTTAAATATGTTTTTATTACTAGCTGTTTCACCCTCATTAGCATAAAAAGTAGCTTATAACATTCGAGGATAATGTAGCTATTAGTGAAAGAATTGTGAGAATCGGACCAGTAATTCGGGAGATTAACTCCTTCGTCCAAAATATTAAAATAGATATATTTTCGATGGTATGTATTTCCATCCAATTGACCACAATTTCAACGTGTACCTAAAGGTGATAAGCACTTAATGCCTAGAAGGCTCTCAAATGTATCGGTAAGTGCTTGGTAAGAGCCAGCCAGAATACTAAGAAGTAACTTCAAGGAAGTAACATACCGCTATGATTTCTTTACCTCCTCGAACCAAGAAAACGCATTTTTTATTGATTATACGAGTATTAGTACCACATGACAAATAAATGTGAAACTTTATTAGGATGTGAAAATGTTTGTTACTCTTTCACGCAAAAACTACTGAATTGATTTTGATGAAACATACGGATAGATAGATCATAACCTAATAACTATTAGACTATTTTTTATCTCCGGAACAAAGAGGACAACCATACATTATTAATTGGAGAGGATCTTTATTAATATGATATATCTATAGATCTTTCGGATCATAAATTTGACGTCACGATCACATTCGGTAATAAGCGTGATATCATGAAATAAATATAATATGAGAAATGCTGATTCCCCACCGCTTGACCCGAAAAAAAACCATAATTCAAAATACAAGCACCTAACACAAGCAAGTTCATAAACTAGGCACTAATTTATTATAATTTTTTTTTTAAAGGTAATTTTGTTCTTGTCACCGCTTTAAAGAAAAATTACAATTAATAGCTTAAACCTAGATTTTTAGCTGATAAAAACAACGCTTAGCACAAAATTCTACATGAATTGGATAATTATTTGTTATTGAATTACTTACTCGATTCATTATGATTGACCTAATCGCATTAAATTGCGCCAAAGTGTCGCCTTATTGCGTATGTTTGAGTCAGGTGTATTTTATAGTAAACAGAAATGGCTATTTTCAGCATTTTTAACATTTGTTATGAATAGGTATTGTAATGTTAGGTATACAAAAGCAAAATAATCTGATAATCCACTTAGTCAGACTTTTATTTATTTATTTAATCATAAAGAAATAAATTGCGATACAAAAAAGTACTTCTTACAGCCTTTATGAAATGAAGCGAAATATTTATATATTCAAATAGGCCTTCAGAGGCATTAACGAATTGAGAGACTTTAATGCACGGTTCGGAAAGTTTTTTTTACTTAGAGGACTCGGCAAAACATAAGATCCTCAGAAACACGGGTAAACATCGGGGCGAAACTAGATATTTTATAATATTTTCAACTTCGATTTAATTACGCGCTCATAAGTAATTCTGACTCAGATAATATTAAAATGTAGGCTGATTTAAGTTTCTGAACAAACGTCCTGAAGATTTACAAATAGAAAAATATTTACCATTTTTGAGAGCTGTCAATGTAACATAACAATACTCTCCAATTCATAGAACCCTCAAAATCAAAGCCGACAAACATTTCGTCCTTTCACACAATTGTCAACATACCTACACTCACAAAGTCATATATTCTTTGTAAGGTAAACAAACATCCATCTCATACGAAAATATCCTAACGTAGCATAAATCACTAGACATTTCGCCATCGACGTTTTATACCAAAACGAACGGAAGTTGGGATTTAGTCAAGTGCGTGTTAGCTTGAAAACCTGAATTACTATTGTTGACTCACTTTTGAGTCGAACAGTTATCATTTCTTACTCATTCGGCTAATGCACTTTGCATAAGCGGCGTATATCATTGGTCAGGAATGTAATATCGTGACGATTTCAATACGGTATGGTCATGGTAATAAATAAATCAAGGATAAGTACTTTCTCATTAAGTTTTATCTAAGTTGTTACGTACAGCTCTATATACTTTAAATAGATTTAGTAGGTCATAAAGTACCTAACAAACATATTATATTATCTTACAATTACATAACTGACATATTTAATCAGGTACAATTACAAAATACTACATTTACTAATAATTTATTCATTCTTCTGATAATTCTTTAGTGCCTAACAAAATACAGACATGATTGAAAAAGTCGTGTTGTCCAATAGGGTAGTTTACTGACATATCAAATCAGCTACTTTTTAATAAATGTCAAAACGATAGTTTATATGGAATTTTGTATGAAATACTAACCTAATGACGTCATAGTTTCACAGCATCAAATGATCTACTCATAGTGGTTCTACTGGCAATTAAAAATCATAAAAAGCATTAAATGTACAACATATTTGATGTTTCCACGTGTTTTTAGATGTTTTATACATTGGTTAGTGTTTGGTCATTTATTTTTGACACTGTAAAGTAGCCTATTACAAAACAATCGTATAAGAACACGTGACAAATAAGAATAACATAACAACTCTATGTGTGTGGTTGTAAGGTACCTAAATCCTGAAATGTAAAAAAGGATTTTTACTCACAACTTACTTGACTTAAAAGTGAGTAAGAAATGAGTCACATTCCAATAGTAAGCTCCCCAAAAGTACTCGCATAGAACGTAAGTAACGTACTTCGGTAATACGAAATGTCGCAGCCAAGACGTAGAGTGCATTGTAGGATGCACACGGGCGATTTAACGCACGGAATTGCAAATAAAATGTTATTTATTGGGATATATGAGTATGCATTACAGTAGGTAGTAGTCGAAATTAGGTAACAGTTTGATGGAACATTTTCTGTCTTATTACGTTTGATAGTTTAAAGCAAGTCTTGTAAAAGTCAAGTTTTATATAGCATCAACTCTTTCTGTTTAATGACGTATGAAAGTGATGAACATACCTATTTAAAACCTGAGTCTCATGTAATAAGGGGTATAAATTTGGCTCTGGAAATATATTTTGATTTAGTAGGTCAGTTTTACCTATTTACATTAATTTATTTGATTGTAAAAAATAACTTCAAATAAAAATAACAGACAAAATATATTTTGTTGTTCGAATAAACTTATTGTGATCAAAAACTCCAGAAGTACCAATTTTCCTCATTGCTGACACAGCTTTTAATAATAAAAGTAGCCGAATAAACAAACAAACAAAAATATGATCATATCTTGTAATATAGTTACCGTTATAAAATATATCAAGCAATGAAAACACTTTTACGATTTAGAAACTCCCAAGAAAATTAATTCGAATTTATTTCACGAAAATCCAAAGGTCGTAAAAACACTAGTTCATTTTAATAGTTTTTGACGCGTCATGAATTTAGACTGTTTGGACACAATATAAAACTAATAATTGACTGTTGCAAGTCGTCAAAAGTATGTTGACGAGTTTTTATAGTATTTCTTAGAGCTCAGAAGCAAATTGAGTATCAGCGAATTTTATAATACCACATGTTACGTAATATACCTATATCATGTTTATAAATAAAACATATTTATGTATATTATATGAAAAATAGAATATAAGTACTAATATTATAAATATGAAGGTATTTATTTATTTATGTACACACACACACACAGGTAATAATAAAAAAACATAAAAGATACAAATGTACAAAGGAACTGCTTATTTCTAATAGAAATTTCTTCCAGCAACCCTGCGACTGGAAAAAATATAAATAAATGTAGACACAGTGTGTGAAAGTAAAATAAAATACATAAATAGATAGAACAAAATATAGAAATACTTAAAACTAATTAAAAGTAAATAAACTACACAAATATATAAAATAGGTACTTATGTTTTTTTTCTTTCTTTTTCGCAGGAAAAGCGAGGGGTCGACATGGTTTTTGGCATTATAAGCTACCAGAAGCAAATATACAATAAGAGTTTCCACTACGCGCTTTAAAATATTCCTTGGATACTCGTAAATAAATAATAATAATTTATTCACATTAGAAATATTATATAGAAACTTACGTTATAATTAGCATATTTCAGTACACCAATTTTAGAGTATGAATGTAACTTTTTACAGTAGCTGTACACAAAATAGCAGAACACTAACCTAATTAAGTATATTGGGCGTTCTTATCACTGACAAGCGCTGTCTTTCATGCAACTATTGATAAAGAGTATCAAAATATTTTAATCCTAAGTATGATCTATATATGCGCCAAAACCTTTCAGTCATTACTACGTGATTTAGTTACAAACAAACACAAACTTTCCCATCACAAATATGTGTATTTTATAAAAGCGAAAACCTTTTTCTTTTCACGACAAATCCCTAAACCGATCGCGATGAAATCCAATACCAGGTTCATTCGAAAAACCAACAATGGTAACTTTTCTGTCGTGTTCAAACTAAACGAATATTAGTCATGTCACTTCTCTTTCATACAAACGTTATTGAAAAGAGATAGAACACCTTAATGCTGTCAAATTAGTCTATGTCATCGTAATCGTGACCAATAAAGATTAGATCAGTAATCGGACTAATTTGACAGGACAAAAATTTATGTTATCCCTCTCTTATATATTTTGCAAGAAAGAGATCATAATCATGTCAGCCGAAAGACTTTCACTGCTAGACAAAAGCCTCCCCCAAGGATCTCCACGATGGCCAGTCTTGCGCTACCCGCATCCAGCGGTTTCTCGCGACCCTCACAAGATCATCGGTCCACCTTGTGGGGACAAAGAGATATAACAAGATTATGTAAGCTTACCTTGTACACGGGACCAATGTCAATTTTACGTTCGAGCAATAGCTAAATATACCTACCAAATGACACACAATCGTTCCAGTCATGTGTAAAACGAATCGGCCACGGCTGCCTTATCGAAATTGCAGTCGTAAGGCCTCACATTGTGTGTCACCGATTCAACGATACCTTGATATCGATACCTGGTACCTATTAAGCCAGTAATGATGTCGCGTCGTGCGGGAACGACTCATGAAATAATATTGAAGGGTTGATAAGGAGTTCAGTTAACGGTGTGTATTGTACGCTCTTTAACCTGAATACGTTTGTAATGTGTTTAAAGTTGTGGGAAGTAAGAGATGATAGTATAACGGTTTGCTATACTAGTAAACTTTTAGAAACGATGAAGTACCTATTGAATAAATTCAAAAGGAGTTTGGAATAAACTTTAACCGAGGAAACTCCGGCAAGGCTTCTTTTTATTTGTGTTTATTCTTTTAATTTATTTATTTTTTAATTTAGAAGATTTCATACAAATATCCTAGATAATAAGATTCCATAGGAAAACAGGTGAGGGGGAGATATTTCGATCAAGCTAAACCCAGCTTCGATTTTCCAGCATTTTTAGTAAACGTCGATTTAAAAAAAAAACGAGCAAGGCTCGGTCAACCAGGTACTATGTATAATACATGCATATTATACTACAGAAAAGCTGTGCGAAGCCGAGGTGGGTGGCTAGTAAGGCATATATTTCAGCTTCAACCTACAAAACCGTACCAAATTCAAATTGTACAGAAGAAAGCTAAAAGAAAAACAAACAAATGATAGGTTACCAACAAAACCAACCAGGATAATAGGAAACCTAACTTTTAGGAGTAACGTAGGTATATAACCAGTATCAAGTATATAATACATGTTTATTATACTTTAAAAAGTTAGCCAGCATCGGATGCAGTTACAAAGATGCGTTTTCAGAATTGCAGTTGCAAACGCTATATGACTGTTATTTGCAAAGTTCTCTAGCAAGTCAATAACACCGTTCCGGGTGATATATGGGACGCCGGATTTAATATCCATTTCAACTTACGCGTTAGCTGAATTCTTTAGTAAAAACTAGCATTTCACCTGAGGTACTTTTAGGAATTTGATATTAGTGAAATTCAGGCTATAATAACCTAGCTGCCTCCCGCAGCTATCCTCGGGATAAAAAGTAGCCTATATGTTATTCCAAGGTATGATCTATCTGTGTGCCAAGTTTCATCCAAATCCGTTCTGTAGTTTTTACGTGAAAGAGCAACAAAGATACATATATACTCACAAACTTTCGCATTTACGAGTATAATATTAGTATGATTCAAAGAGTATGTTAATAAGAGACTGATCGAGAAGGCCTATAAGATGGCTCATTACGTTGAAGACAAGAATACATGATTGTAGTAGGTTCTCTCTGCACTTGCATCCCCTTGGCCAAGTGGCAATTGTATGAACTTTATGTATATTTAATTAAATCCGTTGAGTAGTTTAAAGGATCTATGCGAACAGACAGCGGAAGCGACTTCATTTTATAGATAGGTAGTATAGTAAAGATAAAAAAGTAAGGATTATTAATTTTCCTATTCAATTTTAAACATTCCTGCAAATATCATGAAAGTTGGCTCGTTTCATGAACATTTTCAAACAAGTTACTCGGCTGTTTTTGTTAAAAGCAATCACTTATTTTGCAAAGTCATGTTATTTTCAGGAGAATATGCGTAGCGTAATTTTTAAAAAACAACATTTTAAGCAAAATACAGAGATTGTTCTTTTTGGAACTTATGCTATTAGGAATAAAATTAGTGTCATATATGCGTATTTTTATGCCAAAGTTCGTGTAAAACTTAAGAACGTTATGGAGATTATAAACTTACGTTTTTAGACCTAACAAGAGAACATTAAGAAACCAGCCATGTATGTAACGCAAATACGCGTAGAACCCTACAAGAAGTTTAGTCTTCTTCGTGTTACATAAAAAAAAAGGATACAAAACATAACTTCGTAAATTGTTCTACTACTTCAAATATATTTAAAAACAACAGTTTATTAGCAGGGCCACGCCAGTGTAAGGTAAGGGTTCCTAATTTGACAACGGAACCCTACAAATCGAGATTCTCTCAGATTATAGAACACTAGCGCCTCCTTGTGAAGCTTAGTGGAACTAGAGAGCGAGATATTTTACACTTGACATAATTTTAAAAGCATTCAAAGCTTACAAAACTGAATTTGGTTAAAATTTCGACCTAGTGCAACGAGTAAATCGTGCCAGAATCTGTAGGTTTGATTTATGGGTGCCGTTTGTTTTTGACCTAAATCCTTTCTATATTTTTAAAAAATATGTACTATATAATTGGTAAAAAATTTAACGTAACTTTTTTTTTATTTAACAAAAATTTTCGTTTGTTATAAAAGAATTGTTTTCGTTTATATTATGAAACTCCCTATCTATACAAACATAATGCTTATATTATATTATAGGGAGTTTCTTAGAGTTGAGCGAAAACAGGAAACAGCCTAGGTGTTATAAAGTGGTATACTGATTGACTACTTTAATAAAAATAAATAAACACATCATGTTCAGATTATTGGTAAATATCAGATTTTTTTTTTTATATCTACCTACCTAATTTATTATTATTTAAATCCTACTAATTTCATAAATGCGAACGGATTTCAATGAAACTTAGCACATAGATAGATCATACCCTGGAATAACATATAGATTTCTTTTTATTCCGGGAAAACATAAGGGAACGCGGGTGAAACCGAGAGGCGGTTGCTAATAAATATATAATTCTTGAATAAATAAAGTACCTACCTACAATGCTCATAAGTGCCTTAGGGCCTAAACTGAAATGAGTTTGAGTTTAAAATGTTAATAGGTAAAGTTATAGGTATCTACAGGACTCTAAAATGACTTTGCAAAACATTTTTTTTGATTACTATAATATTTATTTTGCAAATAACAACGAGCTCAAACATTTTTATTCGAACATAATTTGGACTTGAGTAAATAAAAAAAATAATTATTTAAACACACGGATTCTCATTTACAACAGGTCAACCTCATTAGTGTAGTAATTAGGATGCTTGCTTACAACTGAGGTCATAGGTTCAAAGCTAGTCACGAAATCAAATTTAGGTTTAGATTTGTTTGACAGTTAGGTTTTGGATGACGTAACTCTAGATTTTATAATGACTTATATTTTTGCTAGCTTCACTCTGCGGTGTCTTCTTGAGATAAAAGTAATAATGTCCTTTTCCACGCCATAGGCTATTTACTTGCTAAATTTCATCGCGATCGATTCAAAGGTTTAGACCATTAATAATATTACTAGGGATTCCCTACTTGAATACCTACCATTAAATAATATTTGTACTGACTTCAAACTATAAATGCAAATGTATCTATGTGATTTTTTAAAAAGATATTACGCCATAATGGATAAATAATTTATATGCTCGGAATAAGATAGATTAATTCTAAATTAACGTAAATTGACATTTTGAAAATACTAGCAACTAATACTGCGGGCTAAAAGTTATTCAACAATACCTTACTTTTATTTATATTAAAATTGGAATTAGGTATATATGATAATGATATATTATTTATCAAAATAATTTAAAAAAGAAACATTAATTTTAGAGTCTCAAAAAAACCTTTAATATACCAAATGAGAACTTTTAAAAAGCACATATTCGATTCACTATTCATTAATATTAATAATTCGAATTTAAGAAATAGAAAATCATATTATCATCAGAAGTGACTATCGCACTAACCGATTCACCATTTAAATAAACTGCGTGTCGAACGATCTAAACATCCCGTATAGATTTAT
This sequence comes from Tethea ocularis, assembly GCA_963555595.1. Lineage (NCBI taxonomy): Eukaryota > Metazoa > Arthropoda > Insecta > Lepidoptera > Drepanidae > Tethea > Tethea ocularis. Next base: position 2,495,510 of record OY741968.1, read on the forward strand.
TATCTTTTTCGTAATATGAGATTAAGTTTATTATCAGAATAGGCACCTATTACTATTAGTAATTAATCACAAACGCCGGGCGCTCGGTCGCGTTAAATAATTTCCTAACTGGTCACAAACCTGTTAATACACCTTGATAGCATTTGTCGACATGCGATATTAATAGTCAAATCATTATCATACAATGATAATTATATTAAAAAGAAAAAAATATTATTCCCTCAAAAAATTTGTTTAATTATTACGTATGTTTATTTAATAACTCAAAGGGCTTGTGTAATGTATGTAAACAAGGATGTAAGTACTTCAGATAATAATCAAGGCAAAGTTAATCAGTGCTCTGACAACCGATAATACATGTAGGTACAGTAGTATGCTTTTGTAACGTTTTAAAACTATCGTAACACATAACCAACAATAATCTTAATTAAAAAAATGCAACCGCAACAAATAAAAAAAATAAAAATAACAAACCAAAAAATTCCGGAGCAAAAAAATCCAAATAAAAATGTGCACAAAATAAAAATAACACTTCACACCAACATAATGTTAGGCACACCGCATAAAGCACACAAATAAATCAAAAACAAAATCTTAGAAAGCTCAGAAAGTTCTAAAACGCACTTTTACGTACACCAAACACACAACTTTACCGTTTACCGCCAACTCCTCCAAGTTTTCAAACGGCGGCTTATGAAAAATTCAATGTTCGAAATTCAAAAAATTTAAAACAAATAATTCGCGAATTCGAATTTGTAATTGCAACTTTCGCGTCGCATCGGCGCGCGTGTCGATGGGGTTCGAATTTGGAATTTCGGCTATGATGGGGAAGATGCTCGCATAGCTGTGGCTTAGATGAGACTGTGGCGTGGTGCCGCGTCGGTCCAACTGTGTGGCCAATGCCGACTTTCGCCCCGACCGGTCGCCCTACAGCTCTGACGACCGGTGACGCATCCAGGAACACTGTTAATTCACTATATTTAACACGGTGACTAATTTTTTTCTAAGCAAAGTCCCTAATCCCATCCTCCCGTGAATGGAAGCAAATAAAATGACGTAGAAATAAATATTTAAAAGTTCGCCGGCGGACCGATCGACCGACGAGTCGAGACTACGTTAGGGGTTGCAAACGCACTCATGAATGAAAATGTTGACACAGAAATTTTGCGCGATCATGTAGGTGCTTTTTGTTGCAACGTCAAATGAATTCCATTATATTATATATTACTTACATTTTCTAGCTGAAAAACAATGTCATTATGATAAAATGTACATAAGCTATAAATAACGCATACATAAGTTATAAAGTCGAATTGAAACAATTCATATGATTCATTGCAGTTCAGAGGTGCGATAATAATTCGGAATAGGGTAGTTGACAGTGTCAAAAATAAATGACCAAACACTAACCAATGCATAAAACATCTAAAAACACGTGGAAACATCAAATATGTTGTACATTTAATGTTTTTTATGATTTTTAATTACCAGTGGAACCACTTTGATGCTGTGAAACTATGACGTCATAGTGTAATATTTCATACAAAATTCCATATTAACGATCGTTTTGACATTTATTAAAATGTAGCTGATTTGATATGTCAGTCAACTACCCTATTATTAATTACAAAATACGTCTAAATATAGTTTATATAAATATAGGTTAAAGTGACAAAGATATTTCTTATGAAACACCATCAGAATAAGGCAAATTGAATAATTATAATTCATTATATTATTATTAATAATGAAATTGTAATGAATAAAGAGAACCACAAACCGCAAAACAGTTAAAATTGAAGGAAAAGGAATCATGAAATCCATTCATTTATATAACAATTACGTCATTATTTTCCGAACGGTAACTAGTACCGTCGCGCGGTTAGACACGCTATCCCGGGATAAAAAGTAACTATCCAATATGTTAATCTATCTATGTGCCAAATTTCATCTCAACCCGTGATGCGAGAACATTCAAACTTTCACATTTTCAATATTAGTGATTTTGTTGATTTAAGACTCGGGCCTCTTTTCATCGTCAAATGCTCCAATTACTAAGCCATAGGCCATGGGCATACTCCTTTCTTGTTATTCATGTGGAAATACCCAAAAAATAAAGGGCTTCATAAGTTTGAGAATGTTACCAACTTTGGATTATGGCCTTCTTTTCGTTAGGGAAGATCAGTACTTGACCACAATCTTACCGGAATCAGTAGGCCACGTCTGCGTGCGACAGCGTAAGGGGTTACACGGGCGACCGACATCAAACGCGATGCCACACTGTAGGGAGAATCATTACACTGTGGTATTATAAAAATAATAATTTATTTTTAATAAACAGTAAGCTCCGTAACGGTTAAATGGTTTATTTATGACAATAGAAAGACAAACAGATAGACGGCCCACTTGATAGTAAGTGGTTACTGCTATCTATAGACATTTGCAATACCGTGATTGCCGATCTTGAAAAAGATCTTCCCTTTCTGAAAAAGCCCATATCGTAGGACTGAAGGAAATCTTTAATGGATTTGGAAGTAACTTATCATATAGTTAAAATAGTTGTATCCCACTTTCCCGGTTTTTTTTTGCGCGAAACTAATTATTTTTCCAAAATAAAAGTAACCTAAGTTACTCCTTATGATATAAGCTATCTGCGAGTGAAAGTCCCATCAAAACGCTAGGTCTTTTTCGGAGATTAGCCGAAACAAACATACTTTCAAATTCATGAAACTGACACTTCAATTTTAAAATACTTTTTATCCCTCGGTAATTATAAAAGCTATCTATTACAATAGTTATCAGAAATGTCGACTATATACGTAACCCAGTTAACCAGAGAGTTGGAACAAGGATCGTGGCAAGCGAGCAGGAAGTAGCTACAGGATATCAACAGAGCAACTTCGCAGGAACTGTTTACAACAGTCTCGCTGTTGTCACAATGTTGTTCGCTGTTGTAGGGAATTGAACTCGAGTATGAACGTACAGAATAGCTTTTATACCTATGGAGTTTGTAAGCAAAACAAGTGTAAGAAAATTTGTGTTTTTGCTTGATAATGTTTTTCTTCTTTCTTCGATAAGTACTCGTAATGCTACAAAAGCTGAAAGATAAAACGTATTTCAATTTGGAACAACGTGATTTGATTTCCGATATCAAAAAATATTTTTTTAATTCAAATTTTATTAGAACTATCAATTACATTTATAGCATCTCACACATAACCATTAGCAATGCATTCATTTAATCTAAATCTAAAATTTAACATATCAACAACATTAAAATATCTGAAACTCACACTAGCATAAAATTTAAAGTCGAAATCTGGGCGACACTATCTCTCATTTGACTTTCTCTCGCCCTTTGAATCATCAATGGAACTCCAATGAATAGATTTAAAATAAGAACTCTTCAAAAGTCTGTCCTTATAAGAGAAGCGTTGCCAGTATCAGAATGAGTAACAATCTGCTTTGTTATTTTGTTACAGCGTCTTTGTTGACAATATTTGAGTAAAAAAATAGTGACAATCGAATGAATGGTACATCATTCATAAACTTTGTGCATACAAAGTTACTCACAAAATTTAAAAATCAGTGGTGAATCTAAATATAATTTTTCAACTCCCAAGTTCCTTAGGGCTCTCCGCAAATGACTCCGTCCCTGACTAAACTAAAGAAGACAAGCTAGACAGAAATGGCGCATTTAAAAAAACTAAGCCTTTTTTTTTTAATAAGAAAACTATTCCCTTTTTATAAGATCTCAGAATGTATGTTAATATTTTCAAGTTATTTCGATGGAGCAAACAAGAGAAAAAAACATTCTTAGTTTTAAAAAGGGGCATGTTCACGATTATTTTCTGGCGTTTCTAGAGACAAATTCCAATTTTTAAAAAACTATTCCTCGTCATATATGAGAATATAGTTTCCTCAACTAAAAATTACGAAAAAGAAAAACCGTATATCGTCGCCTTAATAAGAAGTAAGCCAGGCTTTGACGAGTAATAAACGGGAATACCAATATTGAGACGAGTAAAGTAGAGAGTAAAATATTAAAAAGGAGTTAAACTCCATCAACATAAATATATGTTAAACAAATTTATTAGTACAGTATTACACGGTAAAATTCAGTGAGCAATATAATATGTAGCACAAACGTACAATTGATGACGAATTTGATCTGAATAAAGCAGAAATAGCTCAAGGACCAACCATCGAGAACCGAGATCGTTTACTACTAGACTTACTAATAAAACGCATAGCATAAAGTATCCGTGATTATGTACTTGACATTATTCCAGTCATGAATGAAAGCTGATGTAATCCGTCTGAAACATGTTACATGAATCATTTATAAACATTCAAAAAAATTTAAAGAATTTTAAAATATAATTTACTATTCGTAATTTAAAAAATGCATCGGCGACGCCGCTTTTATTAAACGCATGAACATTAATTAAAATGATCGTTGTAGAATAGTCACCGGTTCCATGACAAACTTGAGATGAAAATATATGTTATCGCTCATCTATCTCGATGTTGCGGACAACTCACTTGTAGAGGCAGCTTCTGCATTGCTACCGTCTGCAGTCATAAACAGAAATCCGATATTCCTGCCTACGACAGCCATTTAAACTACAAGATCTCTGATAAGCGGATCGTTTGCTTTATTATTTACAACCTCACCGTGTGTCGCGCCAAAATCAAACAGCGCTTAACCAATAAGCAAACATTGGCGGGAATAGTTGGGTAAATCAGATTTGGAAATTCATTCGTAGATTACAAATGCGATGGCAACAGCTGCACAAAATTCTAAGCAAATTAAATATAATTTATTCATCCACCCTTCACGCCCTAAATCCCTCGATAGTGTTGAATAAAAGGGGTCGATGCATCGCCGCGTGCGCATACGCATCCATCATGTTTGCGACGCGCATCAAATCGATTACCAACCTTGTGTGATTTGCTATTTTATTATCATCAATTTGTTTCACTTTAGTTGGTATCCTTTTAAGATCCTGAAAACGTTCATAATTAATAGCCACTGTTAAATCTATATCCATTTTATTGGTATATTTTATTACTTATAAAACTTGTTGACTAGTTTTATTAAGGGCTTGGTTTATTATCGTTTTTGCGCTGCACTGTACCGTATAATTACATTCACCGTGATTGTATCGTGTTTTATAAACTTGTACACACGACCACAGAACAGGCTACACCTTTTTGTTGCAAATTAGCTCCTATTACAACCGCATAAGATGCCGCAGTGTTTACCTTGACTTGTGGTCGTCCGTACATTAAATTTTTAACCTTAGAAAATAGATCTTATCATAAGTAATGTTGCAGATTTGTTTAAAGAATGGGTCAATTTAAAGTTGTGGGACTTTCATTACAGTTGATACAATGTATGATCAACAAAGTTGAAGCATGATCAGTTTTGAGAACTTTTCGCTTGCAGCCAGGAATCGTAGTTCACCCTGTCCATTAAAAACTACTACTACTAGAAACTTTTCTCTTTTTTTTTATTCCTTTGAAATCAATGCAAACTGTTTCTAACAATAATTTGCGGTTGGTTCCGGAAGTCGGAGGGTGACATAGGAAATGATACCGGTTTTATTTCCGCCCTACACTATAATATCGATTCCCCGCTGTCACCGCAACAGGGTGTTACTTTTGTAACGTTTGATTGATGGTACACCCTGTATTATGTTCGATAGTGAAAATAGTTTTATTGATTCGATGCTTTTATTGAATGGAGCTTAAATAAGCTTGACAATCACTATTGTAAAAATATTTTGAGCTTATTTTGGTTTTTACTTTGAATAATACTGTAGTTTTTACTTGAAAAAAAGCATAATGTTTTCGTAGCGAAGGCTTCTTTTAGAAGGATGCTATTTAGGTAGGTACATGGCTAACTGTCTCTTCGGCTAAGTAAGTAAGTAAATAAGACGTAAGTACTCATGTGATGATGTGAAACGAAATGTGCTTGGAATACTTACTCCTGATGGTTTTTACTCTACTATCTCTCTATCTATGCTAATAATTTAAATATGTTGTCTTAAGTCGAAAGTCTTCGACCAGTATGTGTTGCCAGTGATGACTTACGGAGCAGAGACGTGGTCGCTTACGATGGGCCTCATAAGAAGGCTCAGGGTCACCCAAAGAGCGATGGAGAGGGCTATGCTCGGAGTTTCCCTGCGAAATCGAATCAGAAATGATGAGATCCGCAGGCGAACCAAAATAACCGACATAGCCCGAAGAATTGCCAAACTGAAGTGGCAGTGGGCGGGGCACATCGCTCGTAGAACCGACGGCCGCTGGGGCAGAAGGGTTCTCGAGTGGCGGCCACGAACCGGAAGACGCAGCGTGGGCAGGCCCCCCACAAGGTGGACGGACGATCTTGTGAGGGTCGCGGGAAACCACTGGATGCGGGTAGCGCAAGACCGGCCATCGTGGAGATCCTTGGGGGAGGCTTTTGTCCAGCAGTGGACGTCTTTCGGCTGACATGATGTTAACCGACGATCTTATGAGGGTCGCGGGAAACCGCTAGATGCGAGTAGCACAAGTCCGGCTATTGTGGAGATCCTTGGCGTAAGGCCCTTTATCCAACAGTGGACAAAGAGCCCTCAGAAAAAATAAAAAAGTCACCATAATGATGATGAATTTTGCGTCCCAGGGGGGCTAATTTCGCTACATTTGCAGCTTCATAAATGTTGCATATCTAAATTGAATTCGTAATATGGACATTTCATCCACCTGTCATCTTTTATTAATTTCAACTATTTTGACAGATTTCTATGGAGTTTCAGTAATATAGCCCAATTTTAGGCGAAACAGATATGTTTCCGCAAATCCATTCGTCGTAAAGTGGTGAGAATACACAGACAGTGGGTCTGTTATTACCCCTCGCCAGTCATGACTGTTGTTTTTTTTTAATACCTGATGCATATCCCCTTGCTTCAAAATGAAAACTAACACCATCAAAAAATTACAAAGCAAACTAAGCGTCAGATTAGCCGATGACATTCATACATTTTTTTTTAATTATAGATTTAAAATCCAACATTGTCATCCCCTAGGATGAAGATATAATAACCGTAGAATGGCGTGCGCTAAACCGGTTTACTTTCAATGAAACCGTAGCTCGATACGGCTATTGTTAACATTTTAATTGGTATTAAAATGACTGAAGTAACATGGGGTCACAGAAATTTGAATACCTATGAATCGATCGTGATATGAAAAATGCACGTAGTTGCGATTTTTATAAAAAAAAAAACATCAGGGGACCAATTCTGCTAAATAACATCGGTTGACATCCAAATAATTTTACTAAAAACGGTATTCCACTAAATAAACGAAACCGAACCACGATTGGATTATTATGATTACTTAGATTTTAATCGTTGTTGCCCTTGGTAACCGAAACATCGTTCGTTCATCGTTGTCAGATTTATTAGTGGAATACGAAAACGTGCAAAAGTCGTCATTCAGCTGCGATTCAATTGTAATGTAATCAAAATGTATTAGTGGAATTGGCCCCCAGGAACATTATCTTTAGGACAAATATCTTTATTTAAAATTAGTATATGTCAAATCGAATTTGTTTTGAAAATTGATTTGATTTTAATTTGAAACTAGAATTTTAGTTCTAGACATTATAAAACACGCCGATAAATGACAAGATTATTTTGCTTTAAGATTTCAGCTAAATTTAGAAGCAATCTATATTTTAAAGACCGAAATAAATGAGATTTACTAAAATTAGAAGATTTTTACAAAACTATGTTGTAACAACGCTTAATATTAACATTTTTATAAAATTCAAAGCAACAAATCAATTTAATTCTTGCGGATTATCTACTAATACGCGGATTATGTTGGATTTCAATTATATACATACGAAAATTAATTTTCTCGCATATTTTTTTTAATTAATACCATGATTTATAACAGAATGTGACAAATCAATCAATACCCAACTTTAATAAGTATCGTTGCGTGACCTGCCCACAAATATGTTTAATTTTCTTGTTTCCCAAAATATGCAAAACCGTATTTATAATACATTTGTAATCAGTTTTTTTTATTAATTTGTAATCAAATTAGTGTTATAACTAATCACGGGTATAAATTTCGAACGCAACGCAATAAACTGAACGAAACCGTGTATTAGTGAACCGGTAATAAATAATTATTTATGGCATATTAAAGATCGGTAAAATCTCAATAAACCGATGATGGTGTTACACGACAAATGTACTTATTGTGAAATATCACAAGATTAACAATGGAAACCAGCCTCCTATGCCGATAAGTATAATGTTACCTATCTCACTGAGACCTGTATAATAAGTCATAAAAGCAGATAGGGGCCTATTCACATTCTGAAAAGTGATTGAGAGAATTATATATTCGTCAACGTTGATGGCCACCCACGGAGGAATATTGACGTTATATCAAACAGTGTCTAAAATAATAAAAGATTTCGACGAATTAAGAACCTCCTCCTTTTTTGAAGTCGGTCAAAAATGTAAATAACGCATTCAAAAATACAATAAGTTATTTATGCACGGGATTAATTATAAGACGTTATTAAAGACGAACTAATGATAGATTCAATAACCAGAGTTTTTTTTTCTAATAAAAAGTTTTGTATTTTTTTTTACTATGTAGATATGACCACAATTCCATAGTTGTTCATATTGATGAATACTGGTACGAGAGTAAACTTCAAAACCCTACGGATGAATTATAAATACCCCAATAATAATGACAGCAATAATTTTGTAATCAGATTGTGCACAGGCGCTGAAAACGTTGCGCAATCACCACGCGTCGCGTGTTCGTTGCGCGTCCGCGACGTATTCACTGCGCGACCGCTCCGCTTTGAAGACGCTCGCAAACCGCTGGTGTGATAAGGCTCATAGAAACACGGACCGCGAGTAAAACCACGAGGCTATAGCTAGCAAGCAAGTTACATAAAATCATAACACAAATAAAATGTCACTACGTAATCTTAGTTAATCACGTTCATAAAATTATGAGTAGGATAATTATCTACAAAATATTACATTACTATATTTAATCGCATAGCATGCGCGTGCATTTCCCATTATCATTACAAACAACACTCGATACAGTATCACTATCATAAACATGTTACGTCATCGAACCATAGACCATGATAGAATATTTAAAAAATCAGGAATTTTCATACATAAAATTGAAAGTATTGTAGAGCTTCGGATACGTTTATTTCAAGAACCAATCGGTATGTTCCAACTACTGCGTTTGAGGCAGTTCACATCTAAAATTAGAATACTTATCACTAAATATCTTTTAATGTAATTGAAAATGTATCTAAGTAGACCAATAAAACCTTTGTAAAAATCTAGTTTTAAATATAGCTCTGGCTCTTTTTCTTATATAATGTTAGAAAGTGAAAGATATATTGTAAAATACTTTCACCCTGGCAAGCATGTACCTTTTTTTTTACTATTTATATTATATTTTGGCCTGTGTTTGGCCACAATCTCACCATGGTCAGTGATGATGTGGCCGTTGATGGTAAGCACACTAGAAGGGAGCTATCGGAACACACCGGAAGGTGCTTGGCGACAGATTTTCAACTTGAGGGTGGTAGCCAGCCAGGCGGGTACTACAAAGTATCCTACCACCGTGCTATGGTTTCCTTACGATGTTTTCCTTCATCGGAAGCTCAAGCTCATTGTAGGATTCGAACCCGTGACCTTCGTCTCGGCATTCGACGTCACATACCACTGAGCTATCATCGCCTTAAAGCCACCTTTTTAGCCATCCTATATCCAAGAAATCAGACATCATAATCCTATTTTTACATTAAACTGTACATTAATGTGAATACGGTACAAATTACGGTGTATATAGTAAACTCGAAGGTGCCCAGGTGGGCGGTAATCCAGTGATTACATGTGAATTATCATCTACCACATAACTTGTACTATAAATACATAATTTGCCTAAAACTGTATTCATACATGCGTTTGTACAATATTTTATCGCGTGAATAAGTAGGGTCTCGGATCATAAATACAAGGAGATGTATTAAGAGAGTACGCATGAGAATGACGCTTTGATGATAGTAAATTGACGACTGACATTATTAAATACTAGCTGACTCGACAGACTCTGTTAAGATTTGAAATTCATACAAAAATGCCATAGAAAAAGCATTTTCGGATTCTTCGGGAAATATTTCCAATTTTTCTTTCCATATAAACCTAATTTGGACGAACATTTTAAAACAAAAAAAATAGTCAAATTGGTCCAGCATTTCCCAATGAAATTACCAGCAAACAGCATTTCATTATTATTTATATAGATTGATAGAGTTTATTTTGCCGGTATTAGAGTCCGATTTTTCATTAGTGCCTGCTAACTTTGGTTAATTTTGATTTGTGACTATGATATAATTCGCGAGTTTAGTTGACCATCATTTTTAATCTGATATACATTTTTATACTTTATTTTATTTTTCTTTCTTTCATTCTTTAAATTATTTCAATCTGACACGTTTTTATTAGCAATAACACTTACCTCTCCTTAGTTTTACGATCTGAGATTCGTATGAAATCCAACGCAAACCCTAAGCTTATATTTATTGGTCCCGTCGAATATTATCTATTGAATGAAATTAATTTATGTATGCTTCGTAAAAATTCAATATTATCTAACGGAATTATTGATTAATGAATTATTTTTAGGTATAGCCTACATATACATACATACATATAAGTAGTATATATGTATGTAGAACTAGCTGTTCCCCGCGGATTCACTTGCGTAACCTATAACCTTCGGGGATAATGTAGCTTCCTATTAGTGAAAGAATATTTCAAATCGAACCAGTAACTCTGGAGATTTGCGTGTTCAAACAAACAAACTCTTCAGCTTTATTAGTATATTGATTGGTTCAGAAAATTACCTTACATCATTTGAACATTATGTCGTCTGAAAATGTATTCAACCTAGTTCAATTCCTAGTTCAACCGTCCTGTTTACCCATTATCTATCTATCTAGGTATCTACTTAATATAATAGCAAATTATCGAAGTTATAACTTCAGAAATATTTCCTAAAACGATATGGAAAACGCCAGTACATTTCCACAACTATCCAAGGAATCTAGTATTAAATAATATTGTTAGCCACAACGCAAGTACGTCCAGTTCAAGGCAGCTACGCCTTGTTTCCACTACATGCGATAATAAGTTGAAGCTATTTGAGTAACTGAATGAATGAATTCTTATAGGTTTTCCTGTAATCTAATAACTATTTTCTGTATTTTTTAAAGAAATTTTGGCCAAGTAACTTCGGAGGTAAAGGGGGGAAATGGTGATAATTAAAAATATAAAAAATATACATTTGAGATTCCCACAACGAGCCCTTTTATTTGATATATTACACAATATAGCTTACTTATTTTTTTCTAATTTATCCCATGTTTAAAATTCGAAGACTCGGCCTGCTATTGCACGAATAACTACACCTACACACAAACTCTTTCGTAAGGATGTCACTACACACATTGAAACAGTAATTTGGAGTGGCGCGCTATGTTAGAGTAGTTTATCTCTACCGACCCTTCACCCCTCCCCGATGAGCTCTGGCAACCCTACTCACGCGCAGGAAGAAAACATAAAGTTATTTTGCTTTGTATCATCCTATCAGTGAAATAATTTTGAGAACCGCATCAATATAGTTGTGGAGATTACCTCTTACATATAATGAGACAATCAAACAATCGATTTATTGATTGACTAGATTTTTACTCTCTTTGGCAGTGTAGAGAAGGCTTTATGTTCGTAGGAAGATGCGATCGCGCCGGCCGGCTCCGAGTCATCGCTCCTTCAAGTGTTGACATTCGATTGTTTATTCGCTCGCCAAGTCCCATAACAGTTGCACAGACTAATTACATACAAATAAAACGTTTTGGTATACTGCTCATTCAATTTTCATTTATTATGTAGCGCAAGACCGGCTATCGTGAAGATCCTTGGTGGCCTTTGTCCAGCAGTGGACGTCTTTCTGATACGATGATGAGCATGTTGTATCTGAATCTTAAGAGGACGGGGAAGGGTGAATTGCCCATGCAACTCAATACAAAAATAAAATTATGCTTTTATTCGGATTCGGATAGTATTTTTATAAGTTCGTACATTTTTTATTTTCAATAACTTACATAAAACAAAATGTAAGTGAATTGCATATTTTATGATATGTTTTAATTTTATTTGATCTGTATTAAAGAAGACAATATTCATGGTATTATTAGCATAGGAACATAGTTAATATTGTCAAGTTATAGAAAAACAACAAGGTATGAAAAATACATTAAATATCCATTAATATTTTTTTATATTACGGCACATGATCAATTTATATGAAATAGCTGGTCCGCGCGGTTTCACTCGCGTTCTCGGGATAAAAAGTAGCCTATAACCTTCGGGAATAATATAGCTTCCTATTAGTGAAAGAATTTTTCAAATCGGTTCTGTAGTTTCGGAGCCTAGTCAATGCAAACAAACAATCAAATCTTTCCTCTTTATAATATTTATATATTATATTTATATTATTATGTTTCGTTGTTTTCACGACTGAAGTCGGTTTTTATTAAATAAATATCCCGTCCCATAACTCACGGGAAAAGAGATATATATATTATAATAATATATCATATATTATATCAAACTAGCTTTCGCCTCTCGGTTTCATCCGTGTTCTCGGAATAAAAAGTAGACTATGTACATCTCCATATCATGGGCTATCTGTGTGCAAAGTTTCATCGCGATCGTTTCAGTGGTTTATGCGTGAAAGATTTTTGTTCGTACCTCGAATTTAAGTTAAAGAGGCGTTCACCAGCGTCACATTTAAGAAAGTTTTAAACTAATAGTTCATCTTCAAACAACTACCTCGACCCATAAACGTTTTTTTGATACCTGAAAAAATTAAGTAAAAAAACATGAAAACGTTTTGGCGTTCATGCTCTGAAAATATTATGGCAAATTCGTGGAAAGCTCGAGAAGTGTAAGTTATTTTTCATTCTGACAAATGACGGTAAAGGAACGTAGCAAAATCACAGAAATTCATTTAAAGAGCAAACTTAACCCACAAACCTAAACTAATAGATAGATAATAAGTCATTATTTCGTAACATTTACACTTATTTAAAGTATCCTGAGGAATGCCCCAGATTACTATCGAAGTTACTCGAAAACTATCAAAGTGTCAAGTGTTTGATTTGATTAATATCATGTTTATATAAAAAAAATAACTGTTAATTTATCTTATCTATTTTGTAAACATCCATTTTTTCTACTAATGACAACTTTGTAAACTTCCTGCATCCGTATTTTTTATACAAACATGGAAATTGTGAAATTTGTAAATATAAATCAGTATCCGTATTGGAAACAAGCGGTAGGTAACTAAAACTAGCTTCTGTCCTATGGGTTCACGTTCCTGAAGGAGCTACTGTTGTTCCGGGATAAAAAGTATAGAGTGTATAGGTTTAGGGTATTAAAGTATATCAATCGATATGACAAGTTTCTTCTAGGTATCTGCTATGGTTTTATCACCATGTTTTCTTTCGCGGAAACCTAAAGCTTATTACAAGATTCTAAATTTTAACCTTCACCTCAGTATTTAACGTAACCACTTATATTATTACCTTGAATTCATGTGAATTCAGCTATGTAGGTATAGCCTAAAAAACAAAAAAATATTATCTATACTAATATTATAAAGAGGAAAGATTTGATTGTTTGTTTGTTTGTTTCTATTGAATAGGCTCCAAAAGCTACATTATTCCTGAAGGTTAAAGGCTACTTTTTATCCCGGGAACGCGAGTGAAACCGCGCGGAACAGCTAGTCGTAAAATAAATCTGTAAGGTTGCTGTAAAAGTATCTAATAAGGTAACATTAAAAAGTCTGTTAAAAAAACTCTATCTTCAAATAATTTTGTGTACGCAGAAAAGTGCGTTCATGACATAGATTTAGAGTGGCCTAGAAACCGCAACCTTTTCCTCGAAGCGTGAGCATGTACGCTAAGTAAAAGCAATGCACCAAAACTCCAACTATATTTTCCGAAAATAAATAATGCAAATATAGATCGGTATTACATTATTATGTTCTTCTTCTTTGTTTTTTTTTTTTTTTGGAAATTTCAAATTAGGTACCTTATTTTGTTAATCTAGTTAAATTAGAAAATGAAAACCTTTAGTTTGAGTTATTGTTTCTTACTTATTCTTAATTTTTACTAAGTAAAAGTGTTTAAATAGAAAAAAAATATATTTGTCGGTTGTGTCGGATGGCGCGAAAAAAAAACTTATTCCCCTAGGGAAAGAAATGTAATTTTAGCCTCGCTCTGGTACGCTACGACATGGTTGATCGAAGGCTAAAAGACATTTTGAAAATGTCCGTCGTAGCATAGCAAAAACCATTATTAAAAACTCTCGCAATATATTTAATGAACGTGCGGTATCTAGCATACTATAAATCTATGGTCCATAACGAGTTACCTAATGCCATCGCATTTCCTTACAAATTATTATCGGAAATAGCGCCACGGGTGAAGTTGTTTCACTGGAAAACCCTTATCTGACTACAGAAGGAATGTCGAGTATATCGCCACCTTGGATAGCAATCTACCGCTGTGGATAAGAACTTGCGCTTTTTAATTCTTCGTCTTAATTTTAAATTTTTTTAAAAACACTATTTATATATTTTTTATGTGATCTAATGTGTTTTTGATATTTTCGTTGTTGATTAGACATCAACGCACGCACTAATCATTTTATCATTTGCAAGTGTTATACAAAAATAAATATTATGTAAAATAAAACTGTTTATAGAATATCATAACCCGAAGAGGAAAACATAAAAAAAAACAACTTTAATACAATATTTAACGATACACAGTTTCAACTTCTTTATTAATTTAATATTGTTACCTATTTCGCAATTTATGGTATCTCTAATTTATGTTTACTCTTTTTAAATAAGGTTATTCACTATGGTATGCGAAGTTATAGAACTAAGTATGATTTATTATATCTCACAATTTTTAACTAAGTATCTGTGAAAATTACTATATGATTCAACAAAAAGCCCAATATCTTAGTTTTAGTGGTATCCCATCGAGTATCTAGCCGCACCGTCGCATTACTAGACGCAAATAGTAATTGTATTTAAAAACAAGATACCTATGTCCGTAAGAGTACTTCTATGTTCTGATTTGCCAGTCATGCACTCTACTATCTATGGACGGAGATACATACTGGGTTATTTATGAATAGGATAATTGTAAAGGGCTACGAGAGCACTTTATTCTTTTTCCTTATGCTAGTTGATATATTGATTAATTGCTTTTTCTTTAACTTTTATAACTGTGTTTTTTTAGTACTAAGGTAGCAAAAAAGCATATGGCCCACCTGATGTTAAGCGGTTACCGTAGCCTATAGACGCTTGCAACACCAGGGGTATTACTCACAAGTTGCCGAGCCTGCAAGAATTTCTTCAGTCCCTTCTTAAAGTACACCCATGCTAAAGTATAAACTATGTATTATATAAAAAAAAACGTTTTATATAACTCAATCACGCATTACCATTGAACTAACTCAATAAAACTGGAAAATTATATGGTAGAAGTTAGTACGTACATTACTTGAAGACGGTTGGACCACATTTGGCTGATTAGTAATCCGAATAAGGTTTAAAGGAAAGAGAGAATAGTCGTCCAGAAAATTTGGGTAAATTTTAAGGTGTTTTTTTTCTATGAGATTTTTATACATGAATCTAGTTCACAGGACTACGTAACGTTAGTCGGGCCTCATCATTATCATCATGTCAGCCGAAAGACGTCCACTGCTGGACAAAAGCCTCCCCCAAGGATCTCCACGATGGCCGGCCTTGCGCTACCCGCATCCAGCGGTTTCCCGCTACCCTCACAAGAGGCCGGGTCTGTTAGTGTTTAAAAAATAACATAATTCTATATTTAAGCAGTTTCTTAGCCATAATTCTATAGGCTGTATAAAGTAAGCGTTGAATCTGTAAGTAAGAGTTGGTATGGACGCAAAATTGATTAAACATAGCTAGCTAACTACCACGACTTTTAAAGTGCCACTTAATTGACCTAAATATATAAACATTATTCATATGTAATCCCCCCTATAATTAACTATTTATATATAAACTAATGAGCGATTAATTCTTTATCTAGACTACGCAAATCGTCCCTTTGTTTGTTTTATCAATTTTAGCATTATAAGTAGTCTATTGATAAATACAATGTTACAACACGCTTCGTTACAAAAGAGGTGTGTCGCATTATTTCACCATTTCTTCGTACGCTGAAAGCTAGCTTTAATTTTTTGTCATATTAATAGAAAAAAAATAAGTTTTGTTTTTACAATAGACTCTACTACCGGTTGGAAACTTAGCAAGGCTTCTTTTTTGTGGATCTTTCTTAGTTCATAAATTCGTTAAAAAGTTTCTTAGCATGACGAAATCTTCTTGGACGCAAATAAAATAAATTAGTAAATATCAACCCAGTATCTGGGGTTGAAACCTTAGGACCCTGGTGTCATCGAGCTCACCACCTCTTTAGAGAAATCTCTAAGCGGTTGGTGGAAGCTACGCGGGATCCCAGAGCTGCCGGCTACTTAGGCCAAAGAATAAGCCTCACAATACAGCGAGGCAATGCCGCCAGTATTCTTGGTACTCTGCCACCAGGGGAGGAGTTAGGGGAAGTTTTTTATTTATAATTAATTTATTTTTAGTTACATTTATAAGTAGTTAGTTTGTTTAGTAGTTAGGTTAGTATTAAATTATTATTTAAAAATGTAAATAGTCTGTTGTAATATATAATCAGTATCTTATGTGAAATATTCAATATATAATAAACACTTACCTGTCTCCGTTTACGTAGATAAGGATGTTACCGTTTGGATCTAACAATGTTAACTAATGTTATGATACCTGTAAAGTAAATTACATAATTTTATTTGTAACTTTATCACATCAATCAGGGACAGGATCAAAATCAGGGCCTATACTTTATAAAAAAAATAACTAAGTTCGTTATTCAATCTTAAATTCACAAAACTAAGGTTCAAATTCGAGCACTAAAACTAATCATGCCATTCCATTAATTGATAAAATTAAAAGGTAACTAAATATTTATCAATTAATTTAATCAATGTTATGATAGTAATCGAGTCTACTAGAATTTCTATCACTTCCGTTAAAAACATAAAAGTATCAACATTACACAACGATTGTGTATCTGTCTGATAATAATTGACATTGTTTTTGACTAAAAAGGGGAATACCCTATTATCAGGGATATTTTGTTGTATGATTATATCTGAGAGATATAAGAATTAATAAACGATTCATTTCCATTGATTGTAGGTGATGGCCTTATATTATGAATGAATCGGGTTTGTACATTTTGGAGTAGGTACCTAGTTGAGGTTAGCAGATAATAAGTATTATGAGATCTTTGCGAAACTTTTATTTTATAAGCCGAGGACGGACGGACGGACGGACGGACGGATATGACAAAACTATAAGGGTTCCAGACGTGAACTACGGAACCTTAAAAAGGGACCAATTTGATTAAAAAAAAAATATTGGAGGCTTTATGATTATTATTTTTTGTCTTTATCTGTGTGTCTTGGTTTAAATACTTAGTTACATTTTAAAATTGCTAATTAAACCGTGGTAATAAAAAGATGCCCTCCCAAATATCAGACTATGAGTACCACAGCATCCGGTCCAAATTTTACCACATCCAGCCACTTGCTACCACAAAAACTGGGTTAATTAAGACATATTATTATTAAGCTTCTAATTCAAATGTGCAATTACGACGTGGTCATAAAAACGACCTCAGTGTAACCACAGTAAAATAAACAGGAGCTTGTAACATTCACTTTGATATGATCTTATATAGAGCAGTGTTGCAAGATTGTAATGTGGTGTTACGCTTGTTTTACAGCTGGTGCCAATAAAATTGGTTCATATTAGTAAGCATATAGTGATGTAAATGTAAAATTATAAATTGAGTACAAAATGTACTCGGTAGTTCTTAAATTGACGGGATTTTGTGTGAACTTCGTCGTGGTAAGCTAAAAAGTATTGTGTGCGAGTTAGATTACTGGTTCTCAGGCGCAATATATAGTACATAGTCATTATTAATATTAATAATACTACTTGACAATATAAAATATGTTCTAAAATTAGTTACTCAGTACCTACTGATTTTAACTTCTCTGCTTCTCTCTAGAACATAATTATTTAATTTATAACAAAACTAGTTTCCACCCCGTGGTTTCGCGGTATTTTATGTATTTCCGGGGCTTTAGTCATTATGTTCCGCAACGAATGACCCGCAGGGTATATCTCTCAATATTTTAATTGGGAAAATGCTGTAAAAGACATTCGAAAAGAAAACTCATAAAGTAATTTTCCGACTGCAACATAACTAAAAAGGTTATATTTTTCCGATGTAAAAAATCTAGATATATCTATGACAAGTTTGGTTCAAATTCCTTCAGTCGTTGATGTGTGATAAAATTATTTACTCGAGTCAGAATTAACTTTAGTCGCATCACTAGCAGGTATGATATACTCTGATTTTACGGTTCTATTCCACTGTAACATAATAAAATAATGATTTTGTTTGTTGCCTAGACGTAGTAAAAATATTTTGGTTACGTCTAATTAGTAATTCACTTTCATTAAGGAAATAAAGAGGGCGTAAATAAGTTTATCTATACTTGACTGTCCGAAAAAAGAGTGTAATGTTATCAGGGTTCATGTATGTATGTTCGAGTCCCCTGTTAGAATCCCGGTGGTATTAGTAAAAAAAATACGATCAATAGGATTTAATTTTGTGACGGCAAAAAAAAAAGTTCTAAATTCGGAATTTTAACTCTATCTTTGCTTATCTGGAATGAAATATACCGATTAAAAATTGTAAACATTGTTACCTAAATATTACCCAGCTGAGAGCCCTCTGCGCTCGCCGATTTGTCCGGTAAGGTTGCTGCAGCCATCAGAGGCTACCAACTTTAGTATTTAAAAAAAAAAAAGCACAAATTCAGTCATATAAGTTTTGTATGTAAATTACTAAACCAACTTTGATGGAAAAGATAGAACATTATGTTTAACCTGGGAACGCAAGTGAAGCCGCAGGTAATAGGGTTATAGTCTACTTAATAGGACAGGACATTTATATTGTATATAATTATATAAATTTTGTGACTGTATATCTTACTTCTTCGCGCTCAAACGGCAGGACCAATTTTGATGAAAGGTATGGAGGTGGCTGACACCCTGAATTAACACGCGGATGAAACCTAATAGTTAGTAATATTTACTAACTATGAATAATATACAAAAATAAAAGGTAACCAACAATTGCGATCACCCTAATAAATAACAACACATTACAACAATTATTTCAAACTATAACTACTATATACCATAATACAAAATACAATTCCAACCATCACTGGTCATCTGTCACCAATTGTCATCTGTCACAATTAATACAACCACAGAAACGTCAATTAGTGCAAATATAGCACCCTAAATCGATTCAAATCGATTTACCTACATCATCGATTCATTTATCACTCCCCTATGCCTTTAGTTCGCATGGAAAATGACCAACAATTTCACCCTCCATAGACAGCGTGTATCCATGGTCAAATTGCTCTATTTCCGAACATAGTCTACAACTCAATTCGTCACAGAATGGACGATTGTCCATCATTGTTTGATCCGTTGGTTTGCAATATAAACCTTACGCTGTGGGACTTAGAATGCAATTTTATTTTAGTTCAGATTTAAATATGAAATTCATATAACAATGATAAATGCTATAGCTATTTAAATTGGTTAGTGATAAGGTAATATCGAGTAACGGCTGCACGAGTTGGGATGAATTTTTGAATGTTACGGATAGAGTAAACGGAGAGGAATCCATACTAATATTATAAATGCGAAAGTAACTCTGTTTGTTTGTTTGTTACCTTTACAGGCCTAAATCACTGAACCCATCGCGATTAAATTTGGCATGTAGATAGTCTACGATATGGAGAAGGACATAGGCTACTTTTTATCCCGAGAACGCAGGTGAAACCGCGGGGGACAGCTAGTAAACTATAAAACAGATATTTTTATTACAAATATTCTATGGCTAAAATATTACGCTACCTTGATCAGATAAGTAAAAAGATTATAGAGCTTAAATAATATTTTTAAAACATTATGATGTTCTATCAATATTAAAAATAGTTTTGACTCTGGTTTTACTGTATTTTAGACTCATAATCATTCATTAAATTTAGGCCTTAGACCCTAATAAGGTACATAATAAATAACTGGCACTACCACGCGTTCTACTGTAAAATTAAATAGCTTACATGCGATGTGAAAGAGGGAAAAGGATAGAGTAAAAGTTGACTACAGATCCCCCATTTCTACAGACAAAGAAATCGAAATACACAATAGAGAAATTATTCTTATAAACGCCAGCTTTCGCCATCTGCCGATGGAATTTGTAAAGAAATATTTTTGACACGTGTCGGTACATAAAAGCAATAAATCGTATTAATCTTTATAATTGTCACAATAGGTGTCAAATGGACAATAATTCACAATCGTATTGTGGTCAATCGAATACGATTCTATTCGGTATGTAGAATTTATCGATTCGTTAGTACCGTTATAATTTATCTGTGGACGTTCCTATAATCGAATAATAATTATACAGAAGTTCATAAATATTAAAAATAGGTAACTGTCTCTCGCGTTTTTGTCTTCTGCTTTTCCAAGATAAAAAGTATTACATCACAATGAACCAAACAAATAAAATACTGTACCATTTTGTATTAAAATCAGTTCGTTCAACAAACAAACAGAAAAACTCACGAATTTTTTTACTAATAAATATAATAAATACACATTCATTTTCAGACCATAGAACCCATAATTTATGTAAAGATTAAGCGTTAATTCAAAAACAATCAAACTAAATATTTGCTTGAAAACAAAATACCGGCCAAGTGCGCGTCGGACTTCGCACATTTAGGGTTCCGTACCAAATATAATTTGGCTGTATTAGGAAAATGAGGGAATTTCAAAGAAAAAGTCTGCTGTTTCCATACTTCTTAAGGGGCGCGTAATAAAAATGTTGACCTCCCCTTAAAAACATTATTTTTACAAATTGTATGACTTTGGATCAATAAGATGCTTATACTATGAAAATCGGAAGACTGTAGCTCCAACCGATTGGCTGTCAAACCTGTGTGACAGACGGACACGTGAGTGTCAGCAATAGGGCTCCGTTTGGACCCTTCGGGTACGGAACCTTAAAAAATCGATTACCCCAATCAATATTACTAAAACAAACATTGACACTGCATGAATATTTAATAAATTAGTCTTCCTCGGTAATTTATTAACAATCAATATCATTGGCCTACGTACTTATGACCTACGGAATAAGTGTTAAAATTGAGTCGCACCAATGCAAGTCATACAGGTATTTTCGGCTAACAAGCATACGGCCGCCTGATGGTAAACGGGTACCGTAACCTATGGACGGATGCTACAGTGACTCTCGGAGCACAAACCATTTACCAAACTTGTGCGTTTCCGACCTGTTGGAAAATCTGAAAAATTTTGGTTGTAATTTACCAAAAGATGTCTACTAGGTTTGTTCTTCTTCACGCTCAACCGGTTGGATCAATTTTGATGAAATTTGGTATGGAGGTAGCTGACACCCTGGATTAACACATAGGCTACTTTTTATCCCTCGGGAACGCGAGTCAAACCGCAGGGCGGAAGCTAGTTGTCCACTAAGAAAGGATATTGAAAATTCAACCTATATACAACCCGTTTTGGAGATCGCAGGTGAAACCGCGGAGCGCAAAGCTAATATCTATTAAAAAAAAAGCAATAAAAACTCGCAAAATATTCTTTATTATTATTATTTGCAAAAAGGTACATGGTTTTTACTTAAATAACTAAATACAACGGCGATAAATTTAATTTAAATGCACACTTTGTTTTTAAAGGTGCGTTGGCCTCCGGACTAGAAGATTCTGTATCCCGGTTGCCAACGCCTTCCGTGGTTAAAATAAAATTGTTAACATAGGACACAATACAAATACAAATTTATAACTAAAAGAGAAAATAACCCCATAGAAAAGTTTTTATGCCAGGAAATCATAGGATTCCTCAAGAACGAATTTCTTGCCGATGTCTTCTCAGTATAAGTGTATTACGAACCGGTGGTAGAGTAAATTGTAACTTTCGTAATTCTTAGCAGCTCACAGTATTTCATAGAAGTTGTTTCATCATAGTCGCTAGCGAGTAGGTTTCGACTACAAACTCATGGTAGGGGTACTGATGATATCAGTAAAAGTCAAATATGAAAACCAAACCAAGTCATCAAAGCAAAAAAAAAAACAAAAAGCATTCGTGTCACACAATTAATTAATTTTATTGTTTGAATCACCTTTTCATGAAACCTGGCCGCGTCACGTTTTTGTTTTTAACAAAAAACATGGCGCATTTGTCAGGATATAATGAGACGAACAATTCAATTCGCCAGACAGCATGCCGCTCTGCGCGTTACTAACTATAGCATAGTTAATCTATTTACTTGAACGTAGAGCTACAAAATGTTAGACGAGGTACTTTTAAAAGCAATAAAAGTAAATATACACTAAAAGGAGTGCCTTTTAGTGTATTTACAACTTTCTCATACAAGGCAACTAGCTACTTCCGTACTGCGGTTACACCCGCGTTTCCGAGGGATAAAAAGTAGCCTATGTGGTAATCCAGAGCTTTAGCTATATCCATACCAAATTTCATCAAAATTAGTACTGCCGTTTGAGAGTGAAGAAGTAACAAACGTCGTAATTGCAAATGCGATTTTAATAATCTGCGCCTTATGATAATGGTTTTATTGCTTATCTTATTTGTTATTTTCGAAATGAAAAATATAAAGCTCTTCAATAATCATAACCCCACTTTCTACTAACCTACTAAATTAACGAATGTGGGATTGGATTTTCATGAATTTTCGTCATAGGCCTCTTTTTATCCCGGGACCTCGGGTGAAGCCACGGGGTATAAATAGCTGGTCACTATAAAATCTTTTGTTTTTTACATAATTTTACTTGTTGCATTTTTATCTAAAATCTATTTTTTTTGTATAAAAATGTATGTAAATCAATTGATAAAATCGATTAGGATCTTAAACACATTTGCCGAGGACAAGTACAATTACATCTGATAACTTATCAATTCATTTATTTTATAATACCGTGGAAATATTAATCACTATAAATGGGTCAATTGATGTCATAAATCTAATCTACCCAATCGATTTGCAATCATATAATCATAAAAGCAAAAATGAGTTAATTTGCTACTTATGTAAAAGTGGCAATGGGCGGGGCACATCGCTCGCAGAACCGACGCCCGCTGGGGTAGAAAGGTTCTCGAGTGGCGACCATGAACCGGAAGACGCAGCGTAGGCAAGCCCCCCACAAGGTGGACAGACGATCTTGTGAGGGTCGCGGGAAACCGCTGGATACGGGTAGCGCATGACCGGCCATCGTGGAGATCTTTGGGAGAGGTCTTTGTCCAGCAGTGGACGTCTTTCGGCTGGTAAGCGGTTACTGTAGCTTAAGGTCGCTAGCGATAACCGGAGCAAAGACCATTTACTAATCCCCGCTCTGGTATCACTGCGTTGCTTACCCTTCCTCCCTCCCCGATGAGCTCTGGCGACCTAACTCAGGCGCAGGAACACAACATCAAGTTATTTGGGTATTCTGTAAAGTGCTCCACCTGTCTAAAGAGGTAACTTTTAACAGCCTATATTTACATCCATGTACTAAAAAGAGACAAACATAGTGCGACTAGAGAGAAACCCTCTTTCAAGCTCAAGTAGGTAACCTATAATGGCAAGGTAACGACACTCCTACTTCTTGGAAACAAACAATAATCTAATCCAATACTAGCTACCTAAGTAAGTTCTCACGAATAATCCTTGAATTAAATAAGTAACCTCGCTTCACTGATTCCCTTGTGCAAACCAATAATTTAATGCAATATCAAATCAACACTGCGTCTTCCGGTTCGTGGTCGCCACTCGAGAACCTTTCTGCCCAGCGGCTGTTCTTACAAGCGCACTGCTGCTTCAGTTCGGAAATTCTTTGGGCTATTTTATTATGGTTCGCCAGCGGATCTCATCATTGCTGATTCGATCTCGCAGGGAAACATTTACATCCATGTACTAAAAAGAGACAAACATAGTGCGACAAGAGAGAAACCCTCTTTCAAGCTCAAGTAGGTAACCTATAATGGCAAGGTAACGACACTCCTACTTTTTGGAAACAAACAATAATCTAATCCAATACTAGCTACCTAAGTAAGCTCTCACGAATAATCCTTGAATTAAATAAGTAACCTCGCTTCAATGATTTCCTTGTGCAAACCAATAATTTAATGCAATATCAAATCAACACTGCGTCTTCCGGTTCGTGGTCGCCACTCGAGAACCTTTCTGCCCAGCGGCTGTTCTTACAAGCGCTGCTTCAGTTCGGAAATTCTTCGGGCTATTTTATTATGGTTCGCCAGCGGATCTCATCATTTCTGATTCGATCTCGTAGGGAAACTCCAAGCATAGCCTTCTCCATTGCTTTTTGAACTGGAAGACGCAGCGTGGGCATGCTCCCCACAACGTGGATGGAAAATCTTGAGAGGGTCGCAGAAAACCGCTGGATGCGGGTAGTACAAGACCGACCATCGTTGAGGCGTTTATCCAGGGTGGACGTATTTTGGCTGACATGATGATAATGATCAAATCAACTCCAATTATATATTCGTACCTCCATGTCACTAGAGAACATCTGGACGAATCAAGGTCTAGGAATTGAGGAAACCAAACCGCAGGCCATAGAGAAAAAACTAATATGCCCATTATTTCAATATCATTAAAGATCATCGTGCGCAAAAAACGTTATACAAATATCGAAGGCAAAAAATAAACCGACAAAAAATAATGAGCATACAAACTAGATCAGTAACTTCCTTGACAACTTACAGTTATATTTGTCGATTAATAGCTTGCTTATTAGACAAAAAATAGCAACATGCTCGCGATAAACTATAGAGCAAA
The DNA here is from genome assembly GCA_963555595.1 of Tethea ocularis. NCBI lineage: Eukaryota > Metazoa > Arthropoda > Insecta > Lepidoptera > Drepanidae > Tethea > Tethea ocularis. The sequence goes on from OY741968.1 coordinate 2,520,753, forward strand.
TAATAAAAATTGATGTAAGCTTTCTAATAAAAATCTCCGGGATATTACTTCAACTGTCATCATCCACTAATCTTCATGCAAATAGAAATGTTGCGTATTTGTCTTTATCAGTATCTTAGCCAGTAACAAACATACATACTCATACTTTTGCATTTTTTATTTTTTTTACTATGTATAGGCCTGTCTTTGACCAGTGCCGGTTTTAGCTCTACCAGCGCCCTGGGCGAGATGTGATAACCCCCCCCCCCTTCTCCCGCCAACAAAAGGGATTTTAAGCCATTATAACTATTTTATCTTTAGACTTGAGAATTTATTTATTTATTTAGACTCGAGATAGCGGTATGGTGGGGATCAGGATGGTAGAAATAAAATCGTATAGAGAAAGAAAATAGGCTTGTATTTTATGATAGAGCCAGGAAATGATAATTATACATGAGATTAAAATAATAACAGCAAATTGATATGAAAATATTTTACAAGAAGAAATGTCGCGAATGACAGTCCGTCACTCTCTGTATAGTGAGGCGCGTTACTCCTGTAGTCTAGTGACGTGCCGCCACATCACCCCCCTTGAAGTTTTGAAGTCCTGCGGAAAAATAATTAGGAAATCTAATTCTACGTCCAGCTCGTGTAGTTAGCGGACTATCTGGTATTCCAATCACTGGTTTTGGTATATCTTCTGTTCCGGACAGGATGTATGCGGGCTTCACGCGATCTATAGAAACAGTAACAGGTCCTCTACTTAGTTGCAATGTCATTGTCTTATCTGTTCTTGACAGCACGCGATAAGGTCCTGAATATGGCGGTTCTAAGGCTCTGTGTACACCGTCTTTCCTTAAGAAAATGTATTGGCTGGTTTTCAAATCATCATGCACAAATACAGTTTTCGTAGAATGTCGTGCTGCAGATTGTGGTCTCAATTGCGACATATGTTGTCTTAGTTGTGAGACAAAATCGGGTGGTGTGAGCTTGTTAGCTTGAGTTGAATGAAAAACTTCACCAGGTATTCGCAGTGGCTCACCGTATACCATCTCAGCAGCAGAACACTGAAGGTCTTCTTTCCATGCTGTCCTGATGCCAAGCAAAACCACAGGTAATACGTCTGTCCATCTCTGCTCATCATGAGCCATCAATGCTGCTTTCAAAGTGCGGTGAAACCTTTCTACCATGCCGTTGGCTGCCGGATGGTATGCAGTTGTGTGGCGCAGCTGGATTCCGCATAGATCAGTGAGCGCTTTAAACAGATTAGAGGTGAATTGGCGTCCCTGGTCTGTAGTAAGAGTCTGTGGACAACCAAACCGCGAAATCCATATTTCGTAAAATGCTTTTGCAACCGTCTCAGCTGAAATGTCTTGCAACGGCTTTACTTCTGGCCAACGTGTGTATCTATCAACCGCTGTCAAACAATATTTGTACTCACGAGATACGGGAAGTGGACCGATGAGATCGATGTGTACGTGATCAAAACGTGCTTCAGGTAATTTGAAATTCCCAAGAGGTGATGACGTATGACGCTGTACTTTTGATTTTTGACAGGCTATGCAGGTTTGAACCCAGGCACGACAATCTTTTCGAACTGAGGGCCAAACGAATCGATCTGTTATCTGTTTTATTGTTGACTTAGCTCCAGGGTGACTCATTGTGTGCACTGAATCGAAGATCTGACGACGCAACTCCTTGGTTATGAAAGGACGAGGCCTCGACAGTGAGACATCACAGTACAAAGTGATGTTAGTGCCTGGTACGGGTATTTGTTCCAGTCGTAATGATGATGAGTGTTTCGAAAGAAGTTCCTGAAGGTCAGTGTCAAGTTTCTGTGATTGAGCTAACTTTTCTAAATCTAGTGGAGATGATACAGCTTCAATGCGTGATAGTGTGTCTGCAGTTACATTGCTCTTTCCCGAAATATGTCTGATATCTGTAGTAAACTGTGACACAAAATCAAGATGGTTGAATTGCCTCGGCGAGCATTTTTGCTTGTTCTGCTGGAAGGCGTATGTGATAGGTTTGTGGTCAGTATAAATAACAAAATGTCTACCTTCAACCATATATCGAAAATGTTTAACGCTTTCATAGATGGCAAGCAACTCTCTGTCATAGGCGCTGTACAATTGCTGAGATTTATTCAGTTTCTTCGAGAAAAATGCTAGAGGTTGCCACTCCGAATCAACCAACTGTTGGAGTACCGCGCCCAAGGCTGAATTTGACGCGTCAGTCACGAGGGCGAGCGGTGCGTTCATCACAGGGTGAGCTAGAAGAGTACAACGAATGATACTTTTTTTACAATTCTCAAAGACTTCTAATAATTCTGAGGTCCAGGAAAGTGGTTGCGAACCTTTGACTTTCGGTCCAGATAACATGTCATGCAATGGTGCTTGATCAGCAGCAGCATGCGGGATAAACCGACGATAAAAGTTAAGCATCCCAAGAAATCTACGTAACCCGTTTACAGTCTTGGGAGGCGGGAAATCCTGTATTACTTTTATTTTGTTCTCTAGAGCTCGTGTGCCATGCTGCGAAATATTATAACCAAGGAATGTTACCTCATTTCGACCAAATTCGCACTTTCCTTCATTAATGACAAGTCCATAAGCCTGTAGACGTTTGAAAATTGATTCCAGGTGTTCCAGGTGTTCAGTCCTGCTTCTGGAAAATACCAGGATATCATCTATGTATGAGAAACAGTTGTCTAGGCCTCGAAGAACTTCGTCCAGAAACCGTTGAAAAGTTTGAGCGGCGTTTCTAAGCCCGAAAGACATGTATGGGAATTCGTATAAGCCAAAAGGTGTGGTGATTGCGGTTTTACATATGTCCTCCGGAGCCACGGGAACCTGATGATAAGCCTTGACCAGATCAATTTTAGAATATACACTACAGCCTGCCAACCTTTGCGAACAATCTTCAATGTGTGGAATAGGGTACCTGTCTGGTATTGTGCGCGCGTTGAGAACACGATAGTCCCCGCATGGTCTCCAGCCATTACCTTTCGGAGCCAAGTGCAGTGCCGAAGCCCACGGTGAGTCTGACGGTCGTGCTGTGCCATCTCGAACCATGTCTCCAAACTGTTCCTTGGCAATCTTGAGGCGATCAGGGGCAAGGCGACGCGGTCTGCAAAAAATTGGAGGACCGGGAGTGGTACGAATGAAATGAACCGTCGAGTGCTTGACTTCACGGAATACTCCTGAAGGCTTAGTCAAATCAGGATACTTTGACAATAACTTATGATATTCAGTGTTACCTGATATGGCTTTGACGCTTGCCTGGTTGCACATTCTGAGCATAACAGGAGCATACAATGTTGTAATGCTATCCAGCAGTCTTCCATTTTTACAGTCTACAAGCAGGCCATAATGAGCAATAAAGTCGGCTCCAATTATGGGTCTTTCCACATCTGCAACTACAAAATTCCACACAAAATCACGCCTTAATCCTAGATCTAGGTGTATCGTAATAGTCCCGAAAGTATGAATAGTCGTTCCATTTGCAGCGGTAACATTATAGTCTGTAGGTTCCCTACGTACACGCAGGAAACGGTAAGGTAATACGCAAAGGTCAGAACCGGTATCTATCAAATACTGAACCTTTGTCTTCCTGTCTGTGATGAAAAGGCGACTGGTAGCATTCTGACAGTCGTCCGCCGCTTCTACGAACTGCCGTTGTGGTTTCCCGAGTTGTAGTTACATGGGGATGTGCATTTCTTAGCTTTATCACCAAAAAGGTTGTGGTACCAGCACATACCAGGAGTTCTATTTCGGCTACGGCTCCTACTTTTACTGCTTGACCTACTATTTCCACGACGAGAATGTGATCGGCTACGATTATCAATAGTTAGCTGCGCGATCTGTTGCCTGAGTTCAGTTTGTATGCGTGCAGTTACCATGTCGTCAATACGTTTCAACAAATCGTCATAATTGTTCACGACTGTACTTGTACTAGCAACCTGATGAAAAGGAGATGGTGTCACCAATATGGTGGGGATCAGGATGGTAGAAATAAAATCGTATAGAGAAAGAAAATAGGCTTGTATTTTATGATAGAGCCAGGAAATGATAATTATACATGAGATTAAAATAATAACAGCAAATTGATATGAAAATATTTTACAAGAAGAAATGTCGCGAATGACAGTCAGTCACTCTCTGTATAGTGAGGCGCGTTACTCCTGTAGTCTAGTGACGTGCCGCCACAGCGGGACTCGCTCATGAGCGACCGAAAATATAGGTGGGCCTGGCGCCCCTTTACATCTGGCGCCCTGGGCGATCGCCCTACCGCGCCACCCTAACGCCGGTACTGTCTTTGACCACAATCTCACCGTGATCAGTGATGATGTGGCCGATGGTGGTAAGCACACAAAGCCTAGAAAGGAACTGGCTCTCAAGTGCAGCTGTCGGAACATACCGGAAGGTGCTTGGCGACAGATTTTCAACTTGAGGGTGGTAGCCAGCCAGGCGGGTACTACAAAGTATCCTACCACCGTGCTATGGTTTCCTAACGATTCCTTCACCGAAAGCTCAAGCTCATTGTAGGATTCGAACCCGGGACCTTCGTTTCGGCATCCGACGTCACTACCACTGAGCTATCATCGCCTTAAAATACTAGTAGGATATCTTTTCGATATATCTAAGTAAGTATATCATATTATCCGCAAAGTATGAAGAGTCATAATAAATTAATAAACTATAATTCATGTCAATCATATCTCACGCTTTCATATCGACTTCACTAACAAATATTGAATCATAAATAAAATTCGTCTATTATGCAAATTTCTTTATGGCACATTAAACTATGTATTTTATTTGAAACACGAGGTAAATTAAAAAGTTATAAAATCCCCTTTTATTTCTATGTAGGTAAAGGATAGCTCAATTTGCGAGACTTATTCAGATAAGAAAACAACTAGAAAAATACTATTGATTATAACAGACAGTGTTATATACTGATAACAAAATTGTTTATTATAAGAAAATTGTGTAAATGTTTGCCATAAAAAACTATAGAGAAAAGCAAAAGAATCATATCAAAGATTTTCGAAAATATCGACGTTTGTTTGTTTTATTGTAAAGTGTCCCTTGAAATTGTCGTACCTAAATATATTATTTTATAGTTTATCATATATTTTTTAACCGATGAAAAACGAAAAAAAAGAGGAGGTTCTCAAGTCGACGCGTATATTTTTTTTTTAATTTATGACCACGCACAACTTTTTACAGAGCAGTTCGATTTTGATAATTCTTTTACAAATCTCTTGCTAATGCCGAGAAAAACTTAATCTAGAATCATCATTTCTCGGATTTGTCGCCTTAAATTAGATTTTTTATCAAAGTTTAATTTGTTTATATAAACCACAAAGTAGACAAAGAAACATACGACCTCGACCTGCCTTATGGTAAGCGGCTACCTTACTTTACTTTTAGCACAGAATACTTAATGCTTTAAGATATTATGGCAATGGTATTATAGCTGAACCAAAATAAAAACTAAAATTATATAATATACCTATATAAGTATGATTGGTTATTTACATCATAAGTAGCTCACCACTTTAATAGTTCTGACGTCAACACTCTCAATAATTTGGCAACTTTTTTTAATCTCAACTTTTTATTCTTTGTACGTCAATAGAAGCCAATAAAACTAACAATAGATAAAGAGATACAATAATAAATCTTAAATGACGTCCTCTGTAGCAATTTCTTTATTATTTTAGACAATTTTATCATAAGGGCACATCCATAAATTACGTCAAATCAGTTTCATAATCCCCATCCTTGTCAGGTGGTCACATTTATATGATCCTCTCGCTCCTGGTGATGTCACAATTAAGCAAATTTTATATTTAGACGTTATTAAATTAATATAAACAAATACTTTATTAATACTGGTTATTAATATTTATAGAGTAAGTCATTTTAAAGTTTTTCATCGGTGGAGTTTAAATACTTTAGATTAATAGGTACAGACGCCAACACATTAGACTTATACACATGATACCTTTTTGTTGCAAAATAGCTTCTATTACAACCGCATAAGATGCCGCAGTGTTTACCTTGAATTGTCGTCGACCGTACATGTGACGCCACGAAGGTCGACTCGTCGCGTCCCTTTGTCACACGATGTCACACTTTGCTAACCCCCACGTCACACCCCGTGTGACGTTATATATGGATGTCTCCTAAGTTAAAACAAACAATAAAACTAGTGATTACTATGGGCTATAAATCAAGGGGTACCGTTGTGATATAGCATCTATATGATATTTGCAGTCATCGACTTGATGATAAACCTATGTGCTAACGACGACCAATGCTAGGGGCTTGCGCCTCCGATGAAAGAATTCTTAACGGGCTACCCGACGGATTGTCATGTCAGTGCCTACTTTATAACGTTCTCATGTTTGAAATCTGACACAAATCTATAGAAAAGAACCAGCTCAGCAGGGTTATCATGTAACTTCGTTGCAATCACTTTCATTCATTTTTTTTTTGTAGAAAATGTTTTTATGATCAATTATGCACTATTTCAATATGTAGTTAACAAAAAAAAAGTACCTACCTATAAAAAAAATAGTTTCTAAAGTTCAAGTTCTGCTTAATTTGTAAAGAATGCCTCACAAAATTTTGTATGTTCTATACTAAGATTTTGTGTAACTGCTACTCAAATGAAAATCGGGCACATCTGCCAAAATTTGGGTTATAAGGTAACGGAATCCAATAAATCTTTGTACTCTATTGTATCTTACTGTATCTCTGCCGCCTACTCTACCCTCATTTGATCTAAACATGTAGAATTATAGCTATTTATCAACTTAGCGACCTACTAAACAACCTTTGAATTAAAACATTCGTAAATCTAGTTTCCGAGTACGCTCGTTTGAATAGAATGTCTATTTATTTTGTCTCAGAGAAAACAAAAGAATAATTTTCAATCTGTGTACTTATAGTAGATGTATGTGGAGATCGAAGAAAAATAAAAAAAATAAAAGTATCCACACTAATATCATAAATGCGTAGATAGCTTATGATATGGATAAGGACATAGGCCCATCGCAGAAATGCGAGTGAAAACTAGTATCATATCCTAACCTACAAATCATGTGAAAGCTTGTGTACGTATGTAAGTATATTTGTTCTTTAACACGTGTGTAGATTTCGATTAAACTTAACACAGCCTTATTATTCCAGAACAAAGTAAGGTCTGTCGGGTACGAGTAAACCTACAGGGCGGAAAATAGTATAAAATAAACTTTATCGTTTCATCGGCTATAGAGAATCACAATTGATTGATTGGTGACATAAAATTTAAACGTCTCAAGTTAACTGGACATCAATCAAAGTCGATAGCGTGGCGATCGCGGCTCCTTTCATATTTTAATCTTTACTTTGCTTACTGTTAGGAAGTTAATGATTTACTTTTATCTAGGACTCGTGTAGGGTGACTGTAATTCTGTGATTTTTTAGGATTTTCACGTCATCGTTATGATGCTTGCTTTGATGCATGATCAATGCAGAACGTGATAGTCACTGAGCATGGTGACAACTGATAATAAGGTCTTAGTTACGTATGATAGTTACGATCCTGTTGATAAATTAAACAAATTTCAATTACGCCACATCTCTTTTTTATAAATATTATTGAAAAAGGATAGAATATTTTTAAAGCTGTCAAATTATTCTACGCAATCGTCATTTGTAATAGTGAGGGCGAGCGATGCAATGCGACGCGGTCAGCTTAGTGGTAGTTTAAGAAGATGCAAAATACCCACTTTTTTATTGAGTACTGTTTCCATAATGGCGTATATTATATTATGGGCATCTATCCCAAATGACGATGACGTTTACCTACTTAGAGAAAACTCCCAAAACTGCTCATAAATAAAACTTAGAACTTTAAACGCGTGAATAGTCAGAGATAAAAACTAATAACGCAATAAAAATCTACATTCAGCCGACAAAAGTTTTTTTTTCTAATTTGACGTAATTCTATCCTAAAAGGTAGTATTATTTCCAAACCATAAATACGACAAAAATATTTACCTCGGAAACTATAATCGTGTATTTAACGCACTATCTTTATGGTCACCCTAAGCCGTAAAAATTAACTGCATCTTTATATTTTTCAAAGACGCGTGATTTCGGCCCCGTAATAAAATAATCATTAATCTAATAATGATTCCCTCGATAATGATTTAAATAACAATGAATACTTAATAAGTTTCCATGAAATTAAAATTTTAATCGATGTCTCGTTAATCCCTTAACCTCTATATGAACATTTCGATGAATATCATTACGCGGTATCGATTGTATCGAATTAGCTTAAGCTTAGTGTTATTGATCGTTAAAATTTTAATCAAAATAAACCTTTGTTCGTTTCATTTTAAGGTTTATTATTGATATATTAATTATTGCGTAATTTTTTACGTATATGATGATAATATTTAATATTTGAGGTCGTAACAACCGTGTTACCATAAGGTATTTAATATTCATGAACTTTAAATTAGGAAAATTTGTATACATCTCTCTCACTCTCTCTCTCTCATCTTACATTTGTAAAGCTTACAATAATTTAATCAATTTAGTCGGTCACTTCAATGTGGTGAGAAAATTGAAAATGTGGGTAAAGCTATTTTGGTATTTGATCACTTTCTCAGAATCAATATAATGATGATGTGGCCGATGTTTGTAAGCTTGGAAATCCAAGAAAGGAACAGGCTTTCAATGCCTACAGTGATTTTTTTTGTTCAACTACAAAATAATACCTAATAATAATCTGGGATATTCTTCACACACGGCTAGATCGCAAACTAAGCAGAGCTGTGGAAACCAGATAGCATTTTTTTTTGTGTTTTGTTTTCAAGACATACAGACACATGTAAAGGTAAAACTAAATTAATAGTAGTTTATGATACTGTTGCATAATAGGGGTTATTAACTACGAGTGTGAGTTTAAGTACCGAGCCGTAGGCGAGGTTCTTAATAGTATCACACGAGTTTTTAATACCTAATTATGTACAGTATCATACAGTACTTTGACATTGTCATCGTCAAATTGAATTGATACTGATTGATTATACTATTGATAGGTCCAAAGTGTACTTTAATAGAAAAAAAGTTATTTTATAGCATTATCTTGGGAACAACAACTGTACTATAATGAATCATTATACACGGGTGTGCCTAAAGTGGCTCATTAAAGTACTGATTTTGATTTCATAATAAGAACATTACGATATGAGAGTAGATAAAAGTATTGAAGGGTATAAATATCCCAGTCAATTAAGTAGTATTTTATTTTTGTCATATGAAAATTACAATAATTTTGATTTTGTTAGATTTTCGTAAATATTTTCTCTTTTCCCTCGACTTCGTAGGACTGTCGTTTCAATGACGTCATGTTTAGTAATTAAATTTTAAGACAAATGCGTGCGTTAATATTTGGAAATTATGTTCTGAACGAACCTTGACATTTTTGTATGGCAGTTATTTATTATTTCTATTTTTTAATTATCATGGAACATGGCTCGACCTGTCGATTGCCTAAGAAAAGTCACGTCGCTATTTGTAATACCGAATGATTACCTAAAGTTTTTTATTTAAATTTTAATAAAGACCATCGAATTCTACTAACATTATAAATGCGAGATTGTGAGGATGCATGTACATATGGATGTTTGTTCCTCTTTCAAGTAAAAACTACTAAACGGATTTGGATGAAACTTAGCACATAGTTAGATCATACCCTGGAATAACATATAGCCTACTTTTTATCCCGGGAACGCGGCTGAATCCGCGGGGGACAGCTAGTCTTCTATATTAATAAGTATACCAATATAAATTCCAAATTCAAAAACGAATCCCATTTAATCAACCGACAAGAAACAACCGTAAAAGTACGTCTCAAAACGCTTAAATCTATTTACGCACATTACCTTTCCACAAGATACGAGTGCATAAACCTTACCTTTAACTAGACACAGATAATAAAACTGCATGACTGGTCACTGCATAACCACGACCACGGTCATAATTCACGCGGGAATATTTATTCCAGTGTGTCAGCACAAAAATACATTCCGTAAGTGTTCACGAGCACCCTAAAAATAATCTTTTATATTTTTACTATTACAAGAAGGAACATTCCGAATTGCAGTTTTAAAAAGTTTTAATCCTGGAACTAGTTTTCAGTAACATTCGTGTTATTTTTCTCTAATAAAGATAAGAACTAATAAAAATAAATTTAATGATATAGGGTCTATACCTACTGTTTCATGTAATAACTTTTATTTTAAAATGCATAATACTTTCTAAATACAAATTTGTAGACAATAATGCATATTATGCAAAGCCTTTTTGGGCTATCAACTTTTTTTTATTTTGTTGCTATGCTACTTTAATTTTAGTACCGAAAATCATCTATGATTTCATGAAGCACGAAGATAAATACTTATCACGTTTTTATTTGTTTGTATTTTATTTGGTTGTTTGTTGGATAAAATCAGAAATGAAGTTATCCGGAAGAGAACCGGAGTAACCGACATAGCCTGCAGAGTAAGCAAACTGAAGTGGCAGTGGGCTGGCCATGTTTGTCGAAGGACTGATGGCCGTTGGAGCAGACGAGTCCTGGAGTGGAGACCACGCACCGGCAAGCGTAGTGTGGGGCGCCCCCCAGCTAGGTGGACCGACGACCTAAAGAAGACGGCTGGGACAGACTGGATGCGGAAAGCGGAGGACAGGGTGTTGTGGCGCAGCCTGGGAGAGGCCTATGTCCAGCAGTGGACTGCGATAGGCTGAATTGATTGATTGATTGACGTTTTTATTTTAATTTTTACTCCTCTAATACGACAAAAATAATTGTACTCAACACTTGACAGTAGGTACCTTGCTCCCATCAAAGTCACCGGATTATGTTTAATTTGAACAGCAACCCAACCCAGTCCTTTTTAAAGCATTAACCCAAAATCTACCAACTACAATAATCAAATAATAATATGCTTTATCAGCATGCCCTTAACATGAATTTTCTACTACTAAACACAAAAACAACTGTGACGTAATTACAAACCCCGACCATAGATTTGCAGGTGCGCGCTTCCAGACAAATCACTTTATGGAGCGTGTGATTCGATTTTAGAAATTTTTACCGCTCTGTTTTCATCGTCTACGGGTAACTTCCTGTTTTTCGAAGTCAACGAACGTTCTATTTTACGAAAACTTGTGGTGATATGAATTTTCACGACATTGCTTTCTAAATTTAAATCGTCCGTGACTTTATATTTCAAATATTTCATATGACTATAGGGTGTCATATCAACAACAACCCTAAGTATCATTGCTTTTTATTTACATAATATCAATCTGAACTAAAAATAAATATGTTCAGCATATACATATAGGTATATTATACATATCTAATCACAACCTGAATGTCTCGTCAGAATGTGTAAAACAGTATTAACTTATGTGAAAACAAATAAATACATTGAAATAGACAAAACAATTTAGATTTTTAATTAACGTAACACCTGTGTAATATAGAACAACATAAAAACAAAAAAGTACATCGTTCCATAAACAATTTTAATTTTAAATACGAGAAGAGCGAACGAAAACCCTAACTACGTCAGTTTTTTGAAAAAGGAACGAAATGTTTCGATACAATTTCCCTCGATGTCGACGGTGCAAATTGAATTCGTATTCGATGAGTCTGCAACTGGCCGCTTCATTTGCTAACTGGGTCTTTAACGGCCTTATTTGAATGTATTTTGATTAAATACCTATTCCAGAAGAGATTTAATTAAGTCTTGTTGGATAAATATTGTTCTCTGAAAGGTAATTGAAAGTTTTGGCTCGCAAGTAAATTGGTTACTAAAATTTGAGTACCTTATTAAATTAGTTTTGTATTTTTCGTAGAAACTGGAACAAATTCAATAGGTATTAGATAGGATTATGTTTTTCTTACCTTAATGGTTCTATTTAGGGAGTTTTTGGGGAGCATCCAAGGTTGCTAGGTCTGGTAAAAATACAAGCCTCACACTCACATATAGGTACACCAGTCGATCAGTAAAGTTGCCATTCCGTATCAAAATGTAATCAGTAACGAATAGCGTTCAATGTCACTTGTACCAGTACAGATTTACTCACACATATTTTATATATTTTAGGCTTCACTTTCGGATAAGGCATCCAGATTATTTTGTTACGTCTGTGACAAGATCATAAATATTAACTTCTGACTTTTTTTACATGCCTACTTAAGAAAACGAAATTATGAATGAGCATGCCTACGTCAGAAAACTTGGCATAACGCCAAGACTAGAAGACGTGGGCTGAAAAAATACCTACAAAAGTCAAAGGTTAGGCATGAAATTAAATATCTGATGTTTTCCAAATAGCCAATGAAGAAGTTTCATTTGCAGTTAAGGTAAAATAATGGTGAACTTATATTCTTTAACGATCTTTTTCTTTGGAACTTTTTGAAATTAGAAAGCATTTAAATAAAGGTTACCCCACTGTCTGGTGAGGTGCGTGAAAATCTTCCAAGGCGTGAATTTACGTGCAATGTTGAGATTTGTTGTAGATCATCATCATGTCAGTCGAAAGACGTCCACTGGTGCACAAAGGCCTCCCCCAAGGATCTCCACGATGGCCGGTCTTGCGGTATCCAGCGGTTTCCCGCGACCCTCTCAAGATCGTCGGTCCACCTTGTGAGGAGCCTGCCCACGCTGCGTCTTCCGGTTCGTGGTCGCCACTCGAGAACCCTTCTGCCCCCTTGTTGTTGTTGTAGATCAATCCATCGTATTTTGTGAGTACGAAAGTGGAACCCAAAAATTTTGGCACGAGAAGCAGACTTTCTGTATATTTCCAACAAATATTCTTACAACGCGACATTGTTTCAGTAACTTCAGTCAGCAATACAACTCATTTCCAGAATCGTCAAGAAAGAACCAGTGCGAGTCTGACTCGCGTACCGAGGGTTCCGTATAGATAGATTTTTTTTTGTGAAAGAACTACAAATTATCGATTTACAGAGTTATTAATGTGTGTGTGTGAAACCTTACTTTTTGCCTAATTTCATGATTCTAGATCAACAGAAAGTATCCTATAAGTTTTGATTTACGGCCATATTTTGACACTCCTTGCGAGTGTCAAAATATGTGCCATAAATGGCCGTTATTTTTTTCCGTTCACATAGAACCTTGTTTCTTTTTACAGCTTTAAGAGATCGTAGACTTTAGTATTTGATTTCAACAAATTTATTAATTTCATCTTGATACCTCAAGTGTTCTTGATAAAAAGACAAATAACGAAGTTATATTGATTCCTTATTTCTTTTGTGACGGAACCCTAAAAAAGCGTATACTATATCAAGGAGTTTATCCCGTCAATCAATACTGATTACACAATACTAAAAGAATATTGTAGTAGTGCAAAACTATGAATGGGAGCGCTTGGCCGGCACCCAAGAGTCGAGACGGACGGGCTTGTCCGACTAAACAGTGAACAATCGTGCAAAGGTTAAGGGTGACAGGAGTAATGTAATGAGCCATTTTCCCGCCTAATGTCATTGTTATATAGTGAAACTATTACGCCATTTTGTGAGATTTGATTTGTGTTAAGTGGTTGTAAAAAAATAGTGACCCTTAGTAAATGAGGGAGGCTTGGCTTCTATAACTACAGTTGTTTTTTGATATTTATATCCTCAATGATACGGACTGCAAAGGAGTGGGAGTGAGCCCATTCAGCGCCTGATGATTCCATACCCGATAAAAAATATTACAGATACGGAAAGTACCATAAGGGTTCCTTCACACGTCTATGACTTGACACTCGAAATGACGAGTACTTATCTGTTTTTTTTTATCATAACAATTTTTTTAGTAGCAAATCCATAGATCCTCTCGGGTAATACCTGACCTAAATGTCCAACTATAGACTCACCTGAGATACATAAAACTTCAAAATTTGATTAAAAAAATAATAATCTCATAAATATAAAAAAAACCTAATTACACGCAATACTGTACCTAAATTAGGTTATAAATCCAACCGACTGAGTATTTACGATTTTATTATCTGGCAACACTGATAAAGCCTGCCCAAAGACAGAATGTGATGAGCACAAATAAAGCGTAAATACGAACAGTAAAAATGTTTATTGTATAATAAAATATCAACGGAATTTCATTAATAATGTAGGAACAACTGATGTTTACGATCTCGTACGCGTAATCACGATAAATCACTCAAAAATAATACAATAACGTTACGTTAGTTGTAAATTGTACCAATTTCGAAACGTTGTTTGTGACACAGAGTAATGAATATCAGAGAGACATAATTTTTTTTTTTTTTTTTGATTCACTGATCATTATTAACTACGTTAAATAAAACTACAGTCACCATGAAGCTAACTGTGAAAACTTGAAAAATATTTTTTTTTTCTATATTATGACCGAAAAAGATTACTTTTTTTGTATCATAAATGTCTACCTACATGAAAAGTGGTTACGTAAACAAGGTCTAATACAGTCAACGATACGAAAGAGCTACGAAAAGGCTACGAACTAATTATATACCTACAGAGTATACTTATAAAGTAATTTTTACACTCATTCAGTGTTTTCAGGGATAAAGGTGTGTGAAAAGTAAAAAAAAAACTTTACTCCATGAAAATGTAATTTTTTATTTTTTTTTCATAGTCCCATAATAAAAGTTGTTATTGAGCTCTTTATTTTATTATTCTTTTATATATTCAAAACCATAAACGTGTTTAGTTTTTCGTCTATGACATTGACCAAGGTCGGCCGTCCGGCGCGGCTCTGAGCGGCGCCTCGTCTCCGCGGTGCCTTTGCAGAATTAATATACTTACTACGAATATTTCGCCTACGCGAACAAACTTACGTAGGAGTATCCTGAAACTTATTTACAGGTGGCTCCTTTTATTATTGAAGAAAAGCCATAATTTTTATTTTAATAATAATATTCGTAGGATTTGCCAGAAATTTAATATTATTTTGTTGGCTACTTTATTATTTTTTTATTTTACTTGTGTCATGAATTATATTGTTTTATTTTTTAATTACTAAGGTTGCAAACGAGCATAATATGGTTTGATAGTAAGTGGTTACAATTTTTTATTAGTCTTATATTCAATCAGGGTTATTTTTTTACTATAGGTATATAGTAGGTATATGTATTTGATGGTATTTTCTTTCACGATTCGAACCAACAACCTTCATCATGATATTCGGCGTCATTACCATACTTATCACTGCTTAGTACACCTAATGATAGGTGATATTTAAAAAAAAATACTATTTCCAAAATGTTATAAAATATTCTAATTTTTCTATGTATATTTTCTATAACGGATCTGTAGTCGACGGCGGCGTCACCATGACTCGGTTGCCGACACACTTTCCATTGACGGGGATGAAACCCCCACTCTATCACAGACTATTATATACGCTACTGCATTCAGAACTAAAGTCGCTATTGTAAAAACATACCGCTTCATGTAAACAGAACTTAGCTTTTATTTTTACAGAAATTACGTCTGGTTGGAGACTTGTCTCTCTCAGACAGATTTGTTCTAAATTCAAAACATTTATTTTAAAATTGTGTTTGAATATGGAATCAGAAAAATTGCAGATTTCGTAACATTTATTTTTAAATTTTATTTAAATTTGGAATCAAAAAATTCGCTTGTATACACATAGATATAGGAGCTATATTACATACGGTGTTATTCCAATCTGTTTACCATGCTCGACGTGATATTGAAACAAACATACCTACTAAACCTTTAAGTAAAATATTCGTTTGTTTTTATTTAAAAATTAGTTTTTCCACTTTTGTAGAAATATTAAAAACTCCCCGCATTTTTTTAATTAGAATCTCTCCACGGCAACTGACTCTCAAGTGCAAATACAATAAAATTAAACACAGTCCAAATAAAATTTTCATGAATTGCCTAATGATCTTTGGGGACATTTTAATTTACCCTCAAATAATAACCATTTTTTTATGAATTAATTGCAGTAGGTATGGTGTTTAAACTAAAGCAGAAAATAAATAAATTATAGTTTAAAATACTAAAAACACGCATTTGAAAGCATTGCACTATTTGTGGCCATTGCATCTAGACAATTACAATAAACCGAAATACGGCTAGGCTAATCAGTTATTCCTTATGGATTTCCATTGCCCACTTAATCGGAATTAATTATATTGTCTACCGAACTATAAACTCTTGTAAATTTGAATTCCATACGTTATTTAGAAGTAGGTTAAAACTGAATTACTTTAACACTAGCTTCCGCCCCGCGGTTTCACCCCCGTTCCCGAGATGTTTAAAAAAAGCAATAAAAGCGTATTAAAAATACTCTAAAGGACGAAATATACCGCTATGCGAATTTTTTCTCACATCCTTAACAAATCCGACGGTCCGTTTGTCAAACAAGTCCACTTGCGAGGGATTAAAGTCAATGACGTCACACGTTCGTCAATGCGACGAGGTGCCAAGATCCGGTCTTTTGAATATACCGGATGGTGAAAAAGTGGCCATTCAATAACTTTGTACGCAAATTTTCAAAGGGTAGTCAATTTGCTACGTGAGTTATGTTTGTTCTGGTTATTTTGTAGAATTCGTAGAAAAACTTAGTGCGACTGGATAATTCAGTAAACACATGCGACGTTACATATTAGACATATAGACATTACAGACATTTTAAAGTTTGCGGTTTGGCCAGTCAGTTAAATATTACTAAAATATAAAATTAAAAAAATCTAAAACCCGACCGAAAAAGACCCTCTACTTCGGTATAATAACAGACTATATCATGAGCTGAAAGCCTAAGTTAAATACCCGCATGAAATTTAGTAGTAGGCGGAACCCATTCATTTTCCTTCAATTGATCATTTTTTAGTAAGCGTACCTATGACTACATATATCGCGCCAAAAATCCGCCATAATTTTTTTTTTTTCAAAAACCTTTCTAATGACGCTTGGGTTTTTAAGACGAATATAATGATACCTTAACTATCAAAATTCATCCAGCTGTTTGGGATACAAGGTAATAAAGACATTTTCGAACAAACAAACATACATACAAGATACGCGCGAAAAGCATAACCCTTCCTTGGCAGTCGGGTAATAAATACAATTAATAATTTCTCTAATACATTATAAGCACTCGCTAACATAAAGTAGACAGCGATTTAAAGTGATAAATAGATGTATTACAATAGTCAACATAAAGCCGAGTATCCACTGCGGCCAGTAGAACAAACTGGCCGTTTGTTTGTGTTAAAAATGTTACGTTCTCGGAAGGTGCAGGTAGATCTTTTTTTTTAATGCCACTTAGTGAAATACCGGCACCTAGGTACTGTTTATAAGGTGAGTGAGGTAAATACCGGCACCTAGGTACTGTTTATAAGGTGAGTGAGGTAAATACCGGCACCTAGGTACTGTTTATAAGGTGAGTGAGGTAGATTTAGAGCCCACTAATATTACCTATATATATGCGAAAGTATGTGAGTATGGACGTATAGATGGATGGATGAATGGATGGATCTTTGTTAATCTTTCACGGAAAAACTACTGAACGGATTTGGATGAAATTTGGAACACGGATAGTTTATAACCTGGATTAACACATATAAATAAATAAATATAATATAAATAAGCCTTTTTATTATTTCTCATTTTACATGCTGTTATACAATATTTACTTACATGCAACCAAATTTTAATTTTAATACAATATTTGTGAATTTAATAAATTATATTTAATACGATAATATAAGACAATAATAATAATTAATAATAATGATAATTAGTTTTATTACAATATAATAGGGAAATTATTTAATTATTATGATCTTTATTGCATTTTTTATTAATATGATGTCAATCTATTATTTTTATTTGAATGAGAACCCCTCTGTAGGGTAAAGGCCTCCTCCATTTTATACCATTCTTTTGTGTCTCTCCTTTATTTGCCATTTCTCTCCTGACGTATTTTTAAGATCATCGACCCATCTTCTCAGTGGTCTTCCTCGTTTTCTTTTTACTTTGGGTACTTCCCATACTAAGGCACGACTCGTCCACCGAGCGTCCTCTACTCTAGCTAAATGATTAACATATAGGATACTTTTTATCCCGGTAAAACATAAGATCCCTCGCAGGTGAAACCGCGGGGTGGAAAGCTAGCATATAATAGATTATTTTGCTATAACTATAAAAATAACTGAGATATAAACCATCAAAGATTTATTATTTATCGCTTTTTAGCAAAATATAAATTAGCATTGAGTTCAGTGGCCATAGTGCCCCATGACGTCACAGGGCAAGTCGGATCTCTGTCTAATTAGTAGTTTAAAATGATTGTCTTTCATATTTTTTGGCCGATTTTAATTTTAATTTCACTTCTTGTGTGCGATATAAAATGCACATACATATACCCTATTGCTGAGGAATTAGGTACAATTTGTTTTGTACTACAAAAAAACATAATAATATGGTATGTAGGTACGCCAAAGTACACTTTATATAATACGAAAACCAAATAACTTGTAGATACTGTTGTCAATAAAATTACATATAAAAGTCTTATGTAATAATAAAAACGTACGTACATACATGTATCCCTTTATTTTACTTTAAAAATGGTTGTTTTTGTTTGCGTATGCAAATTTTAAAATAAGTATATTCGTGGAGTAAGTTTTCTTTTTAATAAATTCAATTCAATTTTGTTCCAACATAATATGCGAGGTAAATAGGTACCGACCTGTACCAATAACATATTTACCGTACCTGCCGTTCCAATATGTTAGCAAATGTCAAAATTGTAATACAGCACCAGATGTAGTGGATTGATTGATATACGCCGACAGTACTCTTGCTGTTCAGAAATACGATATCGTATAAATATTATATTCGGTAAAATAATGGTGCTGAAAGTTTAAAAAAAAACTTTTTTATTTGTAAATTTTTAGTTTCTTATGTGTAATCAATGACTCTCAAGATGTGTCTTTGAGTAATCGGAACATAATGTGTAAAAAAAAAGAATCCGACGAATTTATAACTTGTGATCCGTGATCCTCTTGAAGTCGGTTATTGAGTTTTCATTTATTTTTTCCTAAAAAAAATCAAATTCATGATAGGATTCGACAAAAAACCTGTCTAAACCTATCGTATTTTTGCGATTTGAACCCCCATTAAACCATAAGCACACAAAGGCTTAAAGGGAACTAGCTCGGTAGCCAGAACACGCCAATAGATGCATGTTCTTTCATGTAAACAAGTGAAATATCAAATTTCCACGTTCACAGAAACGCAAAGTGAAAACACATAAAATGGCCGACGACATGTTTTATGGCGGCAAATGATAATAAATCTACATTTCATCACATCATTTCCACTCGCTGTATTCTGCTGAGATTTTATCGAACTAACATATTGTTAAGTAAATCTTTCACGCCTTTGTATTAATGAAATAGTGTTCTCACGTTTTCTAAAGGAAAATCGTTTGTTACTGACCAGTAGAAAGGTCATATGAAAGGATACTTTCAGGAGGTTTCACGTACGATAGAACGATTTAAGGACAAATATCATATCATCATTTACTGGTAAGGCTTTTCTACTACACTAGCTGTCCCCCGCGGTTCCACCCGCGTTTCCAAATAAAAAGTAGCCTATGCAACCTGATCTAGATAAGGCAACATAATAATTGTCCATGGGAAAAACAGTTTTCTCTTAAATATATTCCAACATGCTTAAAAGTTTGTCCTTGTGCTTTATTTATATTGACTTCAGACGATAGGTAGGTAATTTCACAGGAAATTGTACCTATTCATTTAAAACTATATGGTAAATCTGTGGGTATCATCGGAATGCGAGGTATCAGTACTGTTTGCCCAACTGCTGGCTCAGTCAAAACCAATCGTTACTATGACAGAAATCTAGAAATTTTACTTGTATTCTGGTTACATTACATAAATTTGGTGGTCTAATATCTATACATATAAGATGCATTGTCCTGAATGACTGTCTGACGGATCAACGCACAGCCTAAAACGCTGATCGTAGAGACCTGAAACTTAGAGGGTGTGTTCTTCGTATAAAGTAGGCATCCTATAAGAAAGGATCTTCCGAAATCCTTAGGGGTTGAAAAACTGGGACAAAATTTGTATGGAACAACGTGATTCCTTGGTCCAATTTACTTCAAATTTTGCATAAACATTCTTTAAGATAATTGATGGAAGACGTGTTTTGTATTTTATTGAAACTCATCGCCTATCGGGGTTAAAAAAGGGTAGAAAGTTATTTTGGTGGTGATTTGCATCGAAGTTGATATCAATACTGCTTTTGAACTCACATAAAAGCTTGGTGCAATGCAATGCATATGACGAACAATTGGGATGAATTTGCTGTTATGTCTCATGACCGTCTTGGCAACAATCATGGGACCAAAGAAAAGTATAAATTAGATGTTACAACACTCTACATTTCTGCGAGTTAGTTGCAGCCGGTCAAATATACCCATTTGTATTTGAAGTATATCGAAATGGAAACCAGTATGCCAAATTTGGTACAGAAGACCAACCCAACGTTACGTTTTTCCCAAGATCTTTCTTATGGTCACTTTGATGCCTACGCTGATGCCGATGGTGATAATAACACTGATCAGCGTCCAATAGCCAATCTAAATATATAAAACTTTTAACAAAAATTAGAACCGATATCATGGTACCGCAGATTTATTTCGCTTACTTCAAAACTATCATATTAGAGTTCCTAAATAGTTATTTTCTGCTTTTTAGTGCCTTTGAAGGCGGTTCTATTTTTTGTTAAAAGTTTTTTATGTTTCAATTTTGAATTTCTTATGTGTAATCAATGACTCTCAAGGTCACTGACCTAGGATAAGCATATTAGCGTTATAGTTTCCATCATCGTTCCTATAACATTTAAAGAATTATCCCCTAACTCCTAACCATTAAGGAGTTGTACCGTCCATCATCAGCTCAGCAACATAAGATGATGACTACCAGACGCAAATATCTGAATAGCTTTAGAAAGTATGATGAAAAACATTGTAAGTGCCTATAAAATTTAAAGAGTTCCCTCGATTTGTCCAGGATTCTATCATCAGATCCTGACTTGGTGACCATGGGACTACTTGTGAAGTATACCCTTTCAAACAAAAAATATTTTTCCAAATCGGTCCAGGCGTTCGAGTATTCGGGGAACATACAAAAAAAATTATTCCGACGAATTGATAACCTCCGTTTGAAGTTGGTTAATTGACTGACTGACTGACTGACTGATCGCGGGTGATATCGCGTGTGATATCGTGGGTGGAAAGCTATTTAGCATTCTATATTAAAGCTGAAAAGTTTATGAAAAACATTGTATGTGCCTATAAAATTTGAAGTGTTCCCTCGATTTGTCTAGGATCCTATCATCAGATCCTGACTTGGTGACCATGGGACTACTTGTGAAGTATATTCTTTCAAACAAAAAAGAATTTTCCTAATCGGTCCAGGCGTTCGAGTATTCGGGGAACATACAAAAAAAAAGATTTCAACGAATTGATAACCTCCGCTTGAAGTTGGTTAATTGACTGACTGATCGCGGGGGGCATCGCGGGTGGAAAGCTATTTAGCATTAAATAATAAAGCTGAAAAGTTTGTTTGTTTGTTTGAACGCGCGAATCTCCG
The DNA here is from genome assembly GCA_963555595.1 of Tethea ocularis. NCBI lineage: Eukaryota > Metazoa > Arthropoda > Insecta > Lepidoptera > Drepanidae > Tethea > Tethea ocularis. Next base: position 2,542,481 of record OY741968.1, read on the forward strand.
GAGTTACTGGTCCGATTCGAAAACTACGCTGTCGGCTGGTAGTTTAGCCATTATTTTGTCGTTGATGGCGTCAACGCTTATATTTCTGGCAGCTAATTAAATTAAATTGCCCTCTCACACATCCATTAATGTTTTTTTTGGTCGATATTGGCTATATCCGGATATACTCTACAGATCAGGTCTTCAATGTTGGTCACGATTTTACCAAGGTCTTTGTCAATAGCTATTTTTTTATCTGATTCAGGTACTTTCCCATCCCCGATTAAATGGAGCTTTATTGGGAAATCTGTGCTTCCTCTACCCAAGTGACTCCTCATTTTGGTATACAGTTTCAATAATTCAACAGATTTTCATAATGAGGAAGATTTTAAGCAAGATTTAATAATATCTGCTCTAGTTTCCCTAACAGGCAACGTTTATCTGAAATCACCAGAAAACATCAAAGTTATTCCACCCATGGCTATTTGTGCATTTTATAATTCTGAGAGTTCTATCTAAAGCCTCTAGATGAGCTCTATGAGTCATGTGCACTCATCCCATATTATTAGGTTTGCATCTTGTAAAACCTTGCCCAATGGTCCATTTTTACGTATAGAGCGTACGCTGTCTTTTTCAAGAAATACCGTAAGGGTCTGTTTAGAAGTGAAATGAGCCGTCCTTCTACGTGTCAATAGTGTAGCAGCAATAAATATCTGATGATGCAACAGCAATGGCTAATTTCGTTGACTTCAAAACTATCAGATTAGAGTTCTTACATAGTTATTTTATAGTTATTAGTGCCTTTGTGGTTTTTTTTTGTTAAAATATTTTATTTTTCATTTTTTAGTTTCTTATGTGTAATCAATGACTTTTAAGGTCACTGACCTAGGATAAGCATATTAGCGTTGTACTTTCCATCATCGTTCCTATAATATTTAAAGATTTATCCCCTAACTCCTACCCGTTAAGGAGTTGTACCTTCCATCATCAGCTCAGCAACATGTGACGACTACCAGACGCAAATATCTGAATAGTTTTAGAAAATATATGAAAAACATTGTTAGTGCCTATAAAATTTGAAGAGTTCCCTCGATTTCTTCAAGATCCCATCATCAGACCCTGACTTGGTGACCATGTGACCACCTGTATGTATAGTTTCCAAATCGGGTCAGGCGTCTTCGAGTAATCGAGGAACATACATAAAAAAAGATTCCGACGAATTGATAACCTCGTCTTGATGACAGTTAAAAATAACAAAAAACTGTTACCTAGGCGACCGCTGTCATGCATTGACAACCGCGTCGCATCGCTCACCCATGCTATACATGCTCCCGCTTAACGTTCTTTTTATCATTGCTCAGCTCCTGAGGGTCGTAGCGTGATGTTCTATAGCCTATAACCTTCCTTAATAAATGGGCTTTCAATTGCAAAAAGGTTTTTCCATATCCCACTGGCAGATCCAGAGATTAGCGCGTTCAAACAAACAAACAAACAAACAAACAAACAAACAAACTCTTCAGCTTTATTATTAGTATAGATAGATAGATTACTTAGGTATTACCTACTCAGCCGGTTTTCAGTGCAAAAATAATAATTTATGCCATAATATGACTAAACAAGCAGCAATGTTTTGATCTTATGGATATAATCTATGTAATAAATTCAATATATAATATATTTTCCGTTTCGTACAAAAGTTTATTTATTTATTTATTTATGTACACACACACAAGTAATAATAAAAAAACGTAAAAGATACAAATGTACAAAGGGACTGCTTATTTCTAATAGAAATTTCTTCCAGCAACCCTGCGACTGGAAAAAATATAAATAAATGTAGACACTGTGTGTGAAAGTAGAAGAAAATACATAACTAGATAGAACAAAATATAGAAATACTTAAAAGTAAATAAACTACACAAATATATAAACTATTAATACACTACATACTAATACACAAATACATCTAGGGCATAAACAAGATAGAATACATAAATAATATACAAAGTTCTATATTACATGATCAAAAGATACCTATTTATTATTTTTTTCCGCGATTTTAGATGGCGCTACAGAACTGTCAAAGTTTTATGTTTCTTTGACATTTAAATGCAAATATAGACCCTATAAAACTTATCATTAAATGTCATTATTGATTCAATGAAATAAACAGAAGTGAGTATCAGATGACAATATTAACAACCAATTCGCTTACATAATGAATTATTTTATTTATCGACGTATATAAAGGCTCAAACATACTACGGTTGCAACAGTTTGTACGCATCATATTGGTTACAAAAAACATCATAGAAGGAAAGCGAGGAAGACCTAGATTGAACTACATACATCAAGTGAAGGTAAAATTGGATGTCGTGTCTTATAAAGAGGCAGGAAGCAGCAAACAACAGGGAAGAATGGAAGAAGCTACACCGACAAGAGCCTAGCTCTTAAATATAAGAAGAGAAGAAGAAGTTGCTCTGCACCTGAGATACAGGTTATATTTGAAACAGTTTCTTTCCAGGCTTTTGTACTTAGTACATTCGACCGCGTGATACATACTGCAGTAAGATTGTGGTCAAATTCACGTCAAAAATATAGTCAATAACATTGGTATTGCCCGGCTAAGAACCTTCTACGCTCGCCGATTTGTCCGGTAAGGTTGATGCAGCTATCAGAGGCTTAACTTTAGACCTTAAAATAAAAAAAAACCTCGTCCTGTTTAAGCTGAATAACCTTAGGTATAATTAAAGCTGACTCCACTTACAATACTGACAACGAACTAGTTAGCATCTGCCCTAATCATAGAGTAGGTATAACGTAAAACCAGAATCTACTGGCACCGTTTTATATTGCTAAGAAAATGCCTTTAAATGTAGAAAACAATGTAACCTCACATTCCTGAAGCTGTATAATATTAACAAACATGTTGCTAATCGTGTTCTGTATGCGCCATCACGGAGCAAAAAGTTGTGAGCGTTAAAATTGCGCTTTGAAACAATGTTTAGGTTTAGACAGTCGATTTGCTGAGGATGCTCTACGTTACGCGAACAAAACTGATGGGAACAAGCAAGAGAAGCGAGGGGAACTCATAGTAAAAATGACGTTTAAATTTTATTAAAAAAAAGTTTTTCTTTTTTTTTTAATAAGAAATCTATTCCCTTTCTACTAGAGCTCAGAATGTATGTCAATATTTTCAAGTTAGTTGAATCGACCAAATAAGAGAAATATTCGTTTTTAAATTTAAAAGGGGCATAGGTTCACGATTTTTTTCTGACGTGACTAATGAAAAATCCAGAGAATAAAGAATGCAGAGAAAATCTACATTTAGAATCATCATTTTCATATATTGCCGCCAAGTACTAGGATAGAAATAAGAACCATGTAACCTCACTATTATGATGTGGCTGAAGGTAAACGAATGGGGATTGATTCTACTGAGCTGACTTATTACTAAAATATCAATAACATATTTCAGTAATTTAATTAAAATTTTGATTAGACACCTTATCTTCCGATTTCATAAATAACCAAACAAATCAAGAACTAATAGGCTAGTTGACAGTGTCAAAAATAAATGACCAAACACTAACCAATGCATAAAACATCTAAATCACGTGGAAACATCAAATATGTTGTAAATTTAATGATTTTTATGAATTTAATTATCAGTAGAACCACTAAGAGTAAATAAATCATTTGATGCTGTGAACCTATGACGTCATAGTATAGTATTTCATACAAAATTCCATATAAACTATAATTTTGACTTTTATTAAAAAGTAGCTGATTTGATATGTCAAGAAACTACCTTATTATTGGATCGGTTCCACTCGGCGCAATTTTAGTCACCAAACTCTTTTGTAGCCATTCTGGGAGAAGGCACCGCAAGATGAATCTGTCGGAATCACTCTCTGTGTCATTTGCATATATTTAATTTTATTGCACGGCCGTAAATAATTATTATAATGCGTGTTGTATTAAGAAAAGCGCTTTACACCACGGAGATGGCGACAAACGATGAAATATTTTAATACTCCTTCATCCATAATATCCTAGTGTACATAACCAACGGCACCTTACTTATACTACGAGTAATTCTGCAACAGAGAAACCTATTTAAATTCCCTCACATGTATTGCTATATAAAGCGGCCATTTTGTATTATTTTATTTAAAATAGGTAAATAGGTACGAGAGCATTCTTTGTTGCAAGAGATTTGAAAAAAAAAATTACTTATTTTAAACAAGAGAATATGTGACGAGGAATACGACGATATACGGACAGCGGAGGCTTAGTAACAGGGTTCTCTTGGCACCCTTTGGTACGGAACCCTAAAACGATATATAATTCGGTGTGTATGTGAGGATAATATAGGTAGTATTAGTTCATACAGTGGGAGCTATCATCATCTCCATCCTATAAACTGTCGCTACTCTAAAATCTTGATAAATACTGACATGTGAAGATACGTGATTAACTACGTGTGAAAGAGCTTAATGAGCGCTAGAGTTTTATTAGTGAAATTAAACGTGTTTATATAGACGCTTTATATTTAATAGTTTTCCACCTTCAAATCTATAAAACGATATCTGGATATCTCTACCTTTAAATATGTTACACAACTGTTATATTATGTACTTCTGTTACTACGCGAATCACGGAAATCGTAGCAGGGAAAATCATCTTTCCGTAGAGTTCAACTCTTCAAATATAATTGGGGTGATGACTAAAAAAAAAATTTGTCCGTCAGTTAGATTACCAAAAAATATTGGACACATGTTTTTTCTTTAGTTCTGAAAACAAAAAATAACGAAGATACAGTGCGTATAAATATCGCGTGACGTCACGTTTTAGTACACTTTTTACAGAGAAGTGACGTCACAAAACCCCCACTCCTGAACTTTGATGCGACCTATCTTTGTAAGTTTTTATTGATTTGATAAAATAAAAAATACGTATCCAATATTTTTTGATAACCTAACTGACGGACTAAATAGAATTAATTATATTTTACCCATCATCCCTATTGAACTCAAAACTCATTTGACATTTATTCATAAGGCCCTGATAAGGTCGTTACAAATGACTCTACTACACTTAAATCATAATATTATCCAATCCCATGCAGGTGAAATTGCAAGTAGTTTGGGTTTTTCCTTTCCCTCCATTCTTTTTTAGGGTGTCTAGGGAATTTTCAACAACGCGAGGTTGATCAAGTTCAAATTAATATCAAATATGAATGTTCCTTTGAAATTATAAAGTCAAGCCTCTAAATTAAAAAAAACGGCTATTTATGTCACACAAGCTGTTCCCCGCGCGTTTCCGGGGTAGATAGTAGCCTTTAACCTTCAGGGATAATATTGCTTACTATTTATTAGTGAAAGAATTTTTCGAATCGAACCAAAGATTAGCGCATTCAGACAAACTCTTCAGCTTTATTATTAGTATAGATATTTTGGGATACTTCCCGTTGTTCTAGAATTATGAAAAGCAAGAAGCAAAGCTTAGTCTCAGCTAATATTATGAACTCTTTCATTATTTCCGTCCAGAGCTGCCTACACAACTACAATGTTATATAAAACAGTCTGTACGTACGTCTGTGTGTACATCAGAACAAAACCTTTGATATGGGCAATAAAACTGAAATGCGGTTCGCAATGACAATTACATGTGAAATAAACAGAATGTTCATGTTGTGGTGTTGTGTTAATTCGTTCATTTTGCAGATGTGCCAATTAGTTTGTTAAAATGTCGTTTTTAAATATTGAACTATTGAAAAACATGTGCCTATTCATTATTAAGAAACGATAAAATAATTTTTCATCTGTATATATAAAGTTCAAAATCCCTGACTGATTATTCATATTCATAGGCATTCACAAAGAAAGCATTTCCCTAAATTCAACCCCTAAGAAAATATAGAATGGGATTGCGTTCTCCACGCTTTCATCCACGTTACTGTGATGAAAATTAGCATTTACTTAGCACTCGGGGATAATACCTATAGCTTCCTATTAGTGAAAGAATTTTCGAACATCAAAACATACAAATTTACAATATTTTCGAGATATGAATTCACCTACAGTTGGCAGTTAGGCACATAATATAATACGTAATTTCGTATAACATTCGTTTAACGAAAAACATTTATCTTTTCTGACTGATTAGAATCCTGTAATTAGTGCATTTGTCACATCCATGTTAGTTTACAGTTTACAGCCATTTCAAAATTACTCCACATTCAATAACCGTCTGCAACACAAGACATTTCACCAAATGCACAGAACATATGAGTTATAACAGACGGGCTCGGGCGCGTCTCGGTAAGCAATTTGAGGTTCCGGTAGTCGGCAGCCAGCATGCATGTGCTCTGTGTTTGCACGGACCCGTGCCAAAATTGCCATCTTTCCGCTTGCTAGCGACCCGATGACGAAGAGACGGGTTCAACTTTGTTCGGTTAGATCTAATCGGATGTTAACTCGTATGTTCTATTTTTGTTGTAGACAGGTAGAGAATTTGCCCCCGTAACGGCAAGCGTAGACTCGAGAAGACTCGAATCTTCGGCCAATGAAATTACATAAATATGACGTGATGATATTAATACGTGATTACTATTGGTTATAGGGTTGTTTACTGACATATCAAATCAGCTACTTTTTAATAAATGTCAAAACGATAGTTTATAAGGAATTTTGTATGAAATATTACACTATGACGTCATAGTTTCACAGCATCAAATCATTTACTCTTAGTGGTTCCACTGGTAATTAAAAATCATAAAAAGCATTAAATGTACAACATATTTGATATTTCCACGTGTTTTTAGATGTTTTATGCATTAGTTAGTGTTTGGTCATTTATTTTTGATAGTGTCAACTACCCTATTCTATGCTATTGGTCAAAGACTCGAGGCTTCTCTAGTCTACATTTGCCACGCTACGGGGGCTGCAATAAACAAAGAGCAGACAAAGCTGAACAAAAAGATATATATAGCAGAAAAGGCGATCGCAATCAGCCTATTGGAGTTGGTAATGACATTCCAAGATAAAGTCAGATTCGACATTTCACTGGTTCCCAAGAACTGGTCGACCGAAGCTTGCTACTTTCGGCATCGGCTAAAATCGGCCAAATGTTTTTTTAATCACAATAGGGTAGTTTCCTTCCTGACATATCAAATCAGCTACTAATTAATAAATGTCAAAACGATACCAAAATTGAATTTTGTATGGAATACTACACTATGACGTCATAGTTTCACAGCATCGAATGATCTACTTTTAGTGGTTCTACTGGAAATAAAAATTCATAAAAAGCATTAAATGTACAACATATTGTTTTTAGATGTTTTAAGCATTGGTTAGTGTTTGGTCATTTATTTTTGACACTGTCAACTAGCCCATTGTCCTGGCGCCATAAAGGCCCGTAAAGAACCGTGTAGGTGTTTACATGGTATTGAATCAGCAACGAGATTGTTTGCAACGTGGGCCCAATGTTGGTTGATTAGGTCAACAACAAATCATGTTCTTGAACTTTACATTTCCTCATGATTATTTTCCTCATTTACTTAGTTATTGTGAACATTACGCGGGACACTGTGAAGTTCTCTGTTTTTTTTACGCTTGAGGTTGGATTAGCTTCTTTCTTTCGAAGAAATTTAAAAAAAATCATCATCCGACTAATATTATAGATCATATTCTGGAATAACACATAGGCTAATTTTTATCCCAACGTGAGTAAAGTGTAAAAGAAAGTAGAGTAAAAGCCGTGGGGCGGAAGCTAAAAAAAGGAAACAAAAGGTAGTTTTAAATCTTTTCGCTTGAAGCCAGTTATTCGTACTGTCCATTATTGACAAAAAAAAACCGTGTCTTGAAAATAATTTGTTTAGAATATTTTTATGTCAAGCGCATCGTCTGGTTATATTGTGTGAGGCTGATAGCCGCTGGTCACTGCAAACAAAATACACCCTTAATGTGATCATGCTTCAACTTTATCGATAGTACATGATATATGTATAATTAGCTAGGTATTAGTAATATAAGTTAAATTCAAAGTTAATTAATCGAGTACGGTATCACTGGTCCCTGAATAAATAGACTTCGACAAAGTTCAAGGACCTCATAGGCGTGATACACTCGATTTAAAAAAGTATGTCACATAAGCCTTCCCTTGCAACTGCACACAGCCACCCTAAACCATAGTACTTATGGTTCATTTTTGTTTAAAATTTTCGTTTATTACTATGGCTTCCATCCAAATTTGAGCAATAACATCTGATAGGAGTTGCATTACAAAAGTCGTTTAGTTTGCCACTCTATTGTGTTCCAATACGTATATTATATGGTCGATTTGATATGAAAAGCTTCGATCGGATGCTTTCAAAAGTAGCTTTACAACATTATGGAACGATTCCAAGACAATCCTTACATTATCATACATCTGCATATTTCAATTCTTCTGTCCATCTGAACCGATGCTCTAATAAACTTAACACCTCAAATAATTTTAGGTGATGATAGCTCAGTGGTGACGTCGAATGCCGAGAAACTCGATTCGAATCCTACATTGAGCTTGAGCTTTCGGTGAAGGAAAACATCGTGAGGAAACCATAGACGGTGGTAGAGTACTTTATGGTCTATTCTTGTTTGTCAGTGGGTGTTTGCTCTTCCGAATCCTTGGATCAAGTAAGTTATCTCACGGTCATGACATGAAAGTACCATCAGTCATAAGAACAGTGCTTTGATTTAGCTGCGATCTAGATTGAAGCTACACAAACTTCTATCTATACTAAAGATAAAGCTGAAGAGTTTGTTTGTTTGTTTAAACGCACTAATCTCTGGCTGGAACTACCAGTTAGATTTGAAAATTTATTTCACTAATAGGAAGCTACATTATTCCCGAGTGTTATAATGAATAATAATAAAATTTAATATAGTTGTTTATAAACTAAACTAATTTGGTCTCAATATATCTCCTAAAAAAATCAAGGAAGCTTTTTCCTCGATTGATTAATTCAAATGCTTGACTATTTTCCGGTAAATGACAATGGAATAGACTTATTTATTAATTAAATTGTACATTACAGTTTACACCAAAGCGTACACAGTTCTATGACTGATCTAAATATCTCTGATTCTGCGAATTTCAGCTTTAAATGTTGTATATCAGTTTTCAATAATGTTTGCAATAGCAATAGCGGCAATAGTGAGATGTTGCAGGTTTCACTACGATTTTTAACAGGTGGATACCTAAATGTTAGTAGGTAAACTATATTCCCAAGCAATAACAAATTAAAAGCCTATTATAAAATAGCATTTATGTTATTATTTATTGCTAGTAATCCTAACATAAATGTCATAAATCCTTGTTTATACGAGGTTATAGTATTATAACCGCTTGCGAAATATCTGTGTAACTTAATTAATCGGAATATTGGATTATGTAGATTATTTGAATAGATTTGACATAATATTTAAAGCATTTTAATTAAGATAATAATAGAATTGGTATATATTATTTGTAAACAAAAAAACAAATAAAAAATAGAAGTAGTTAATAATAGAAAATATCAGAAATGCCAGACAACATTTTTAATAGGTAGAACAATATGGCTCTATCACGTAAAAAAAAACATGTACCAATCATGAAATGATGATGTGATTTCAGGGTTGGTCCCATAGTAAAACTTATTCAAAATGATGAGCACAATAACCCCAAAAATTATAAATGGCAAAAAACATCAGTTTAAAAAAAAACATAATAATTCTAAATTAGTTGAAATACAAGTCCTATTTGAACACCTGATTGCGGAAACAAAAACAGGGCACGTCCGGGATTTGAACCCGGGACCTCTCACACCCAAAGCGAGAATCATACCACTAGACCAACGAGCCACCTGAAACAGTTTCAGAACAAGTCATTCGCGTAATAAAACTACAACTGTACAAACAATTTACTTCAGGTTTAATTGCATGGTCACGACTTTACTTAACAAATACCCAATAATCATTCGTCACTCCCAAAGTTGATATTAAAAGTGGAGTACAATTCTCAGATACCTTTAGAAGTTAGCACAAATCCCTAAAGGACCCCAATTTTCAGCGTTACTAAGCAAAGAGCAGGGAATATTTGTATAGTAAGCTTTTCACATCGCAGTTTTATCTGCAATCCGCGTGATGTATAGAAAATAGGTATTATTTTTAGGACTGTATGCTAATTTAAATTATGTAAAAGGACAACAGTTCAGACAGTGTTTTTGGTTCTACAAATGTTTACAACCTTCCTCAATTTTTTTTAGTAGGTATATTCTAAATTTGAAATTTTGTTCCGAACAAAAAAAAATGTTGGTTCCGACATAGGAATTTATATACACTAGCCTATAGCAAAATCCAATAGACAGATAAGCACTAGCAATAGTAGGTATGGTTGTCGCTTTAACTCATGTCCCCAATAGGAGTTTATGTCGAATGATCCGTTTGTGAAGTTCCGCCATCCAATTCACGCCAGGCATCGTAAACCTGCGGTCGGCGCAAGCGCATGCAACGTAACATATCGGCCGCTTTGATTTGAAAACACCGCAAAATGTTTTATACCCCACAGGATGCGTAATAGGTCTCAGTCCCAATCTTGCAGTCAATAATATTGTAAATTTATTGAATCGACATACGTTGTCTGTTAAGATTTCATATTCATACAAAAACCCATAGAAAAAAGCACTTTCTGTTTTTCCCGAATTTTTAATTTTTTCGGCCGACTTTTCCGATTTGCCGAATTGGCCAACTGTTCTCGAGTTTTGCGCTTAGCTACGCATTTAGCTATTCATTTGACGTTAGGTTAGTCAAGTTAGGGTACGACGGTACTGTACGGTAGATACCTACTTACCGATACTTTTTATTATTTTTTGTAATTTATCTTTGTAAATTATCAATTTAACCGTTTTGAGCAGATAATTTTTCTAACATCAATACAAATTATTCTGACATTTGACAAGATCATAATTTCGCTATTTTCAAAATTCTCAACTCTACTTGCTGAAATCAACGCAAATTCCCATACCATAAACATTCATAATAGAGAACAATTATAAGACAAACACACAATCAAATATAATTCATCATCAGTTTATGTTGTACAGTTATCATGTAATTGTGAAAGCCTTGAACAATAGGTAGTTAGTTATTTACACAAATGAAAATCACGTTTGTCATATTTTCACATGATCGTAAATTTTACTTAGATATGTGATAAGTGCTGTAAACAGTACCTATTATTGTTTTCATAAACCCAAGTAACTCGAAATTATGCTACAAATACCTTCATGAGATTTCGGTGTAAGAAAACGCAATGTGAAAATTGATAGGGTACTTTGTAAATCCCGACTTCCTGGCTATCACCCGATGAAAATTATACCTAAAAAGATTTATCTGGCAGTTGCAGGTACTGGAGAGCAAGTTCCCTTCTATGTGTTGATCGCCTTCGGCGATACGTCACAGACCTCAATGAAATTGTGGTTAAACACAACGCCGGACACTAAAAAGGCTTTTCGTTAGTAGTAGATAATACTCGTACGTCCATGAATCATGTGAGACTTGAAAGAAAGGCATTCCGACCCTTTCGGAAAAATCACGAAACATCGAAAAGGTGTCGTAAGCTTAGCATCGAGAAGGCTGTATGTTAGTTACCTTAGTTATATTTAAAATAAAATATCACAGCAAAGGACTATTATTATGGTTATTTCGGGACCATGCAATTAAATATGAAGTAAAAATTATTAATACAGCTGTAATTTTATTGTTAAAATTTTACATGAATGAATTATTCTGATATTTTTTCAAGCGGCTCGTTGGTCTAGTGGTATGATTCTCGCTTTGGGTGTGAGAGGTCCCGGGTTCAAATCCCGGACGTGCCCTGTTTTGATAGTGATGCATGATTTAATGAGCACAATTTCCTTACAAAATGTTCGTTCGTAAGATAGGTAATGATGAATTGGCTGTGCATAATTGCTGATAATTTTTCACGGGTATTTTGTGCCATAGGGTTCAATAAATATTTTACGACACAAAATTGTTTCTTTTTTTAAAAAGCTAGTTTATTGCCAAGCAAACAATATCATCATGGTATGTAAAGTGTCTGACGGTGATAAGTGTAAAAACCCAAGGAACTGGCTCTCAAGTGATGAGGCGGAACTCTCCGATAGATTCTTGGCGACAATTTAGAGACTATTTTAATTAAATAATTATTTTTATAAAATTTAATTTTCCAAAATTTACATAAAATTGTTTCTTCACATCCGGCATCTAAAAACCCACTCGAGCGAAATTGCTGTATAGATGCAATTCATTTTTAGTAAATGAATGATTAGTTCCAATATTTTTGGTAAAAATACAACTAATTTATGTCTATTATAGTGGCGGCTTTGCCCTAAAGCCCGATAGGCCCGGGCCTAGGGTGGCCAGACTGCGAATCCGTCACTTGTTTTCTTTCATTAGCAATTGACCAATTAAAAAAAGGTTTGGTGCACAAATTCTAGACTTTTTGAATTACCTATTTGTAGATTCTAAATTTCTTCAAACCTGGGTGATCTGATGTGCTATTTATAGGTACAAAAATAATCTATAATGCTGATATATAACAAAACACTTGTAAGAAGGAAATATGAATACGATTTTTGGATAGATTCGAAAGAGACGTAATCATAAAGGGAAAGATGGAGGATGTGGTACTCACAAGGTCTCCTTGTAGCTACGTCTTTCACAGATACACATTTCTTTCAACTTTTACAAAAATATAAACCAACTATGATCTGTCGCTATGTAACACACTCAAATAGTACGTATACACCTTTTAACATTGAAGGGTTAGCAGTATATTAACAGATTATTAAAAAAACCTGACGAGTGCACGCGCGACAACGACTTCAGCCATTTGATGTTCTTCTGTAAGTGACGTATTTTACACATCGCACGCAGGATTAGGAAAAAGAGGGTAGGAAATTACTTCATACATGATTACCCTCAATCTAATTTATAAATCGCGTAACAAAATTAAAAATGTAACCCAATAGAGGTAATGTTTCTAAGTTCGAATATATCAGGTAATCTCCGAAGCTACATTATCTCTATAGGCTACTTTTTATCCCAGGAACGCAGGGGAAACCGCGCGAAACAGCTAGTTTTTAATTACACGTAGTAATATTGCGGCAGGGGGCGTTTCAACCTCTTTCACCTCTAGTTTGTCTGGCAGTTGCAATAGTGATGATAACTAACAAAATATAATTAGTCCGTCAGTTAGATTACCAAAAAATATTCGACATATTTTTTCATTAGTCCCGAAAACAAAAATCGAAGATACAGTGCGTTTAAATTTCGAGTGACTTCACGTCTTAGTACACTTTTTACAAACAGATGACGTCACAACCCCCCACTGCTGAAGTTTGATGCTACTTATCTTGGTATTTTTTTATTGATTTGATAAAACAAAAAATACGTATCCTATATTTTTTGATAACCTAACTGACGGACTAAACAGAATTAATTATTTTTTACCCAGTCATCATCTCTATTACTCAAATAAAATGTAATGTAAATCTTTATGTTAAAAGCCTACTAGATATTTGTAAGAAATCGTAAACTCAAATCGTTCATACATACACAACAAAATAGGAAATAAATAATCCGTATCGAAAATCCGTAAAGTAAGAATAATGACCCATTAATGAGTCAAAGGAAAACATAAAAGCTCAATATATTACAGCCTAATTACCAATACATTATACTTATCGGGGAACGCGACAAACGTAAGAAGTATGTTTTATTTGACCTGTTGAAATGTATCCGGTATTTACACGTCTATTAATAACATTAGGAGATTCTATATAATACTTTTTAGGGTTCCGTAGGTACCCAAAGGGTGCCAACTGAACGCTATTACTAAGCATCTGCTGTCCGTCCGTTCGTCTATCAGAGGGCTGTACCTGTCTGATGAACCGTTAAGAAAATTTAAAAATAAAGTAAAAATTAATGATGAGTACAAGAAACGTGATTTTTCATCGTTTTTTGCTCGTCCTAAACAATTTCTGTATTTCATGAACCGTAATAGACAGTAGACAGTTTAAATTTTTCACAGAATGTGTATTTTTGTTGCCGCTGTAACAAATAATATAATAAAAATAATGTATAGTATGACACAACTTAGATGATGCATCTGCAAAATTCGTAAAATCGATCGTTCCCGAAAAGAGTGCGGCTACAACATTACTCATGAGTTAAAAAATGATCGGCGGAAATGATCTTGTTGAACGTTGAATGGCGCGATAATGAATGATTTTTATTAGTTGTGTAAATCGGAAGTGAAGTGTACGAAAACGATTTGCCGATACTACATCTAAGTAAAAAGAAAGAAAGAAAAATAATTTATTCCTTACAGTTTAAAATTTAGTAGTAGATTAACAAAAAGCAAGTATATAAAATAATTGTATAAACTAAGTGTTTATTGTAAGGAAAGGGACTTGGCATCAGCATTTGCTGAGTAAGCGCCGCAGAGTGAGCTGGTTTTCAACCAAGCCCATGTACCTCGTGACAAATTACATAAAATTTATGTATATAGTTGTGTCATACTGTACACTGCACTGGTACAAAACCCTTTGTATGCGAGTTCGACTCGCACTTGGCCAAAGATATATTCTGTGGTTTACTTCCATGTGTGTGAACTTCTTAAAAGGAAATAGGACCACTTTTTTGTTCATTCATCTCCATTTTTCTATTTGTAATTGTTGGAAAACGATAAGTACTTATAAGGTTTTTTACAATAAGTAAATCCAACCCAATGTTCAATACCTATTGATGTTTATGATACTCGTAGTACAGTTTAAGTATTTGCAAACTAAGAATCTTATTGCAAATTGGCCCTATAAAGTCGAAATTTATGTTTAAAAAATAAAACATAGTTTTCTTGAATTTGTTCACTGTCTTTTAATTTATTTTTCAGCAACAAGCATATATTTCAGGAGATATTACCTAATTTAAAACAAAATTTTATTACTAATCTTTATAAATAAATACAATCGTTTTTGTTTGAATACTTTTCAAACACCCGCGAACAGAATTCGAGGTTAGTTAAAATTATAGTTTGATAAAATTTCATTTTTATTTTAGTCTATAGCAATATTATAACGAATTAAAGTTTGTTTGTATTAAATGTAGGATATAATCTTTGAAGCTACAGATCCGATGCTAAAAAAAAACTTCATGTATGTACCTAATTAAATGGTCATTCAATATCTGTCACTAGTTTTCGTATTGTTACCTACACCTAGAATTAAAAATATAAAACGTTTGAAGAATATTTACATTTTATCGAACAATATACATAAAATTGTTTAAACAGTTGTAAATTAGTATTTTAACGCGAGTAATTTCTTCGAGGTATAATATAAGCGACTCGTTGGTCTAGTGGTATGATTCTCGCTTTGGGTGTGAGAGGTCCCGGGTTCAAATCCCGGACGTGCCCTGTTTTTGTGACTCAATTGACTATTGAATACTCTAGAAGCTACTTTGGTCCTAGCTTTAGATAAAGCGAGCGGGTATTACACCATGGAAGTAAATGGCAAATATCTCTTTGGTTCTTGATTTCAATCATATCCTTTTGAAACTCGTTGCTTTTTATCATGCCAATAGCAAAAGAGAAACACATAGTTTTTTTTTCAGCTGCTTTATAAGGAGGCAGACGGTCCACTTAATAAGTGGTCACTGCCTTAGACATTTACACTACAATACCAGTAGATTGCCGACCTTAAAAGCTCTTTTTACTTCCTCTTAGTCCGAAAATTGCTAAACTGAAGTGGCAGTGGGCGCGGAACATTACACGTAGAACCGACGGCCGCTGGAGCAGAAAAGTTCTCGAGTAGCGACCACGAACCGGAAGATGCAGCGTGGGCAGGCCCCCCACAAGGTGACCGACGATCTTGTGAGGGTCGTTGGAAACCGCTGGAGGCAGGTAGCGCAAGACTGGCCATCGTGGAAATCTTTGGGGAGGCCATTGTCAAGCAGTGGACGTATTTCGGCTGACATGATGAGGATGCCAAAATCTTAGTTTATAACTTGGGGTATGTCATCATCTGAGGTATTAAAGTAGAGTTAAAGATCCCAACTATTCTTATATTTTAATTCAGATTCGTGACCATTAAACAAAAGTAGGTAAACTGTTTGTTCAGTTGTTAATTTTATTGTTTCGTTTCTGGTGAATGGTTTCTTTTAGTCATTGTTCAAGCGGCTCGTTGGTCTAGTGGTATGATTCTCGCTTTGGGTGTGAGAGGTCCCGGGTTCAAATCCCGGACGTGCCCTGTTTTTGTGACTCAATTACTCAATTGACTATTGAATACTCTTGAAGCTACCTTTGGTCTTAGCTTTATTACGCCATGGAAGTAAATGGCAAATATCACTTTGGTTCTTGATTTCAACCTTATCCTTTTGAAGTTCGTTGCTTTTTATCATGCCAATAGCAAAAGAGAAACACAAAGTTTTTTTCAGCAGGTTCATAAGTAGGCAAACGGTCTACTTAGTAAGTGGTCAATGCCGCTGCCCCCGCAGCATGGTAAAATTAGACTAGAGAAGACTGGAGTCTTCGACCAATAATAATCGCGGATTAATTTCATCACGTCATATTTATGTTATTTCATTGGTCGAAGATTCGAGTCTTCTCTAGTTTGAAGGAGGTTTTACTATAAGTTAATTATGTTGAAGAGTACACCAGGATATTTTCATTGAGTGTTTCCGCTTTCTTTTTTTCCGTCTTTACAGCCCAATGGAATGACAAAATCTTGGTTTGGTTTGTAAATTGGTGTAAGTCATCATCTGTGGTACTCTAAATAGTAGAATCAAAGATCCAACTATGCCAAATAATATTTTAATTAATATTCGTGACTATATAATATATATTACATAGATAAACTGTTTGTTCAGTTGTTAATTTTATTGTTTCGTTTCTCGTGAATGGTTTCTTTTAGTCATTGTTCAAGCGGCTCGTTGGTCTAGTGGTATGATTCTCGCTTTGGGTGTGAGAGGTCCCGGGTTCAAATCCCGGACGTGCCCTGTTTTTGTGACTCAATTGTCTAATTGCCAAACTGAACGGCAGTGGGAGCGTCTAGATGCGGGTAGAGCAAGACCGGCCATCGTGGAGATCCTTAGGGGAGGTCATCGTCCAGACGATGTCGTCGTTGAAGAGGAGGCCTTGCACCAGGCCGTCGCTGCTGGGTACGCGGACGAATGCTTCGGAGACCCCGTATACCCAGCCGGCAGCGACATGTAGGAACACTATGGGGTTTTAGTCAGTAGGAGTCTGACATCACCCTGCCGCTCCCCCCGGGGCCGCAGAGTATCCTATGAGGATTAACCCACATAAAAAAAAATGTCATCATCTATGTACAAAAGTATAGTCAAAGATCAAACTATTCCAAATTATATTTTAATTATAATTCGTGACCATAATATAATTAAATAAAAGTAGGTAAACTGTTTGTTCAGTTGTTAATTTTATTGTTTCGTTTCTCGTGAATGGTTTCTTTTAGTTATTGTTCAAGCGGCTCGTTGGTCTAGTGGTATGATTCTCGCTTTGGGTGTGAGAGGTCCCGGGTTCAAATCCCGGACGTGCCCTATTTTTGTGACTCAATTGACTATTGAATACTCTAGAAGCTACTTTGGTCCTAGCTTTAGATAAAAAGAGCGGTTATTACACCATTGAAGTAAATGGCAAATATATCTTTGGTTCTTGATTTCAATCATATCCTTTTGAAGCTCGTTGCTTTTTATCATGCCAATAGCAAAACAGAAACACCAATTTTTTTTTCAGCTGGTTTATAAGGAGGCAGACGGTCCTTTTAATAAGTGGTCACTGCCTTAGACATTTACACTACAACACCAGTAGATTGCCGACCTTAAAAGCTCTTTTTACTTCCTCTTAGTCCGAAAATTGCTAAACTGAAGTGGCAGTGGGCGCGGAACATTGCACGTAGAACCGACGGCCGCTGGAGCAGAAAGTTCTCGAGTAGCGACCACGAACCGGAAGACGCAGTGTAGGCAGGCCCCCCACAAGGATCTTGTGGACCGACGATCTTGTGAAGGTCGTGGGAAGCCGCTGGAGGCAGGTAGCGCAAGACCGGCCATCGTGGAAATCTTTGGGGAGGCCATTGTCTAGCAGTGGACGTATTTCGGCTGACATGATGAGGATGCCAAAATCTTGGTTTATAACTTGGGGTATGTCATCATCTGAGGTATTAAAGTAGAGTTAAAGATCCCAACTATTCTTATATTTTAATTCAGATTCGTGACCATTAAACAAAAGTAGGTAAACTGTTTGTTCAGTTGTTAATTTTATTGTTTCGTTTCTCGTGAATGGTTTCTTTTAGTTATTGTTCAAGCGGCTCGTTGGTCTAGTGGTATGATTCTCGCTTTGGGTGTGAGAGGTCCCGGGTTCAAATCCCGGACGTGCCCTGTTTTTGTGACTCAATTGACTATTGAATACTCTAGAAGCTACTTTGGTCCTAGCTTTAGATAAAGCGAGCGGGTATTACACCATGGAAGTAAATGGCAAATATCTCTTTGGTTCTTGATTTCAATCATATCCTTTTGAAACTCATTGCTTTTTATCATGCCAATAGCAAAAGAGAAACACATAGTTTTTTTTTCAGCTGCTTTATAAGGAGGCAGACGGTCCACTTAATAAGTGGTCACTGCCTTAGACACTACAATACCAGTAGATTGCCGACCTTAAAAGCTCTTTTTACTTCCTCTTAGTCCGAGAATTGCTAAACTGAAGTGGCAGTAGACACGGAACATTGCACGTAGAACCGACGGCCGCTGGAGCAGAAAAGTTCTCGAGTAGCGACCACGAACCGGAAGATTCAGTGTGGGCAGGCCCCCCACAAGGTGGACCGACGATCTTGTGAGGGTCGTGGGAAACCGCTGGAGGCAGGTAGCGCAAAGCCGGCCATCGTGCACATCCTTGGGGGAGGAAGAAAGAAAGAACCCTTGCTGAGTTTCTTGCCGGAGTCTTCTCAGCTTAAGTGTTTACCGGTGGTAGAGTCATTTGTAACTTTCGACGTTTATAAGTACTTAATCAGGGCCTAAACTGAATAAATGAGTTTTTAGTTTGAGTTTAGGAGGCCTTTTTTCAGCAATGGACTACTTTCGGCTAACATGATGATGATATTAGTAAAAGTTGTTTATATTGAAGAGTCCACCCTTAAAAGCACTGCTGATGAAATTATTATACAACATATATTTACTAAATGAATTTTCAAAATGTTTTCTACTCGTTGCATATCGTATGCAATAATTACCTTTAATGTACCTACGAGTAGTTCAACTCGTGTCGTGATAATGCCATGAAATTACAAACATTTGAAACAGCTGTAAAACCTGAATATTATGTGAGCGATTTCTTTGAGGATTATTCTAAGCGGCTCGTTGGTCTAGTGGTATGATTCTCGCTTTGGGTGTGAGAGGTCCCGGGTTCAAATCCCGGACGTGCCCTGTTTTGCTTGCAGGAGCTGTTTTATGGGAAGTCTAAACTTAAGCTGGCCTAATATTATTTATCTTCCTTGGCGAGAGTAAAATACCTATATGAAAAGATTTTATTCGACTCCTAAAATGTAGTATAATATATTGACGACAAAATTCGTGAAAAAGCCATTAATTGGTACTATTAAAACAGCTGTTAAAACTTCATTAAATGAGGGCGTTTTGTTCGGAAATTAATATAAGCGGCTCGTTGGTCTAGTGGTATGATTCTCGCTTTGGGTGTGAGAGGTCCCGGGTTCAAATCCCGGACGTGCCCTGTTTTGTTTCATCATCAGCCGAAAGACGTCTACTGCTGAACAAAAGTCTACCCCAAAGAACTTCACGATGGCCGGTCTTGCGCTACCTGTTTTGTTTAATTTCACTCTATTTATGAATATTCAAGCAAGGGTAAGCATTTCTTATGGACCTTCGTTTATATAACTTACCATAGGTACCTACGTTGAGATGGAAATTTTTGAAATCTATGTATATTAGACTCGGCATAAACAATTTTGACATTCGGATGAACTTTGGCGAAAAGAGACGAGTGATATTTTGTTGTTTTCGTATATTTTTCGTATACGTTGACGTTCATATTGGCCTAAATTTAGGGTTTTTGACAGTTTTCCTGAGTCCTCAAGTCGGATATCAGTAGAAAATAAATTGAAGTAAATCTACGGATTTGCTCATCACAAATCTTTCATTCATTCTTAAATCCATTCCATCTTCCCGTTTACCCAGCATTCACTTTTCGGTCTTCAAAAAAATTACAAGGTGGTGGGGTACTTATTAGTTCGCCTGGCAGACAACCATCCTCAAGTTGAAAATCTGTCGCCAAACACCTGGCGTTGTGATGCACTTGAGAGCCAGTTAATTTCTAGGTTTTGTGTGATTACTACTAGCGGCCACATAGAAAATAAAATATTTATCCGTGACCATGTCATTAAACGTAAAGTAATAAACTTATTTGTTCAATTGTTCATTTTATTGTTTCGTTTCTGCTGAATGACTTATTTTAGTTATTGTTCAAGCGGCTCGTTGGTCTAGTGGTATGATTCTCGCTTTGGGTGTGAGAGGTCCCGGGTTCAAATCCCGGACGTGCCCTTATTTTGATATTGACATAGATTTAATTAGTTATGTACCTATAGAAAGTTATATAGTAGGCAATAAGGTTGTGATACTGTATCTGGTCTCAATAATACAAGCTCTGCTTAGATTGCGATCAGGAATTTCAGGAATAATTATAAATGTGAAACTTTGAATATTTAATCAATCAAAAGCATCAACTTCTGAACGGATTTTTCATGAAACATGGCACCCAGGGTTAGAAACCCTAAGCCATCTTAAAATAATAATCTTAATTTACTCACACATAAGTACGTATGATGTATTATGCTTCACTTTCGGCAGTTTGCTTACACCTAAATCACAAATGCTCTTAAAAATATCACCTGTCATTTAAAACACTCTCACTACATTCCATAAGGTTGTATAAAAGAAAAAGTATACACAATCTGTAACGAAACTTGCCTTACGATTATTTTTTATAAGCGACACTATGATCAAGCGATCAAATTTTAATAAATCGCTTCCGGCCGTTTGTTGTATCGATATTATTCCCAAGTTCAGATAGATCTATTGAGATAGGTCAGGGATATTGTTACTCATGATAAATGTATCATTTTTATTATATCCTTATTGGATATCAATTTGAAACAGGTTAGATTTGCCTCGATCACTCATAATCTAGTACGAAATTAAATATATAAATATTCTAGGACATTGTTCACACACGGTTATCTGATCCCAAACTAAGCAGAGCTTGTACACACGGCCACAGATCAAGCTACACATTTTTGTTGCAAAATAGCGCCTATTACAACCGCATAAGGTGCCGCAGTGTAGCTTGATCTGTGGCCGTGTGTACTATGGACACCAGATAATTGATATATTACATATACTTTTTGTTTTTGTAAATACATACTTAATTATAGATACACCCAGACAAAGGACAAACAGACATGTTCATGCACACAAATGTTTGTCCTGGATGGGAATTGAACCCATGACCAGCGGCGTGATAGGTGGTGTCTTAACCAACTGCGCCAACTGGATTAATTGTACCATGTGACATAACAACAAATTATCAAGTTTGGGATGACATAAACATACTTACAGCATTCAGAAGATATGTTGGAATAAAGAAACGAACAAACCGACAAACTAAACAATACTTTTTTTTCTGGCAGTCGTTGTAATAACTTTTAATTCCATGTAACGTGCTTAATTCATACCATGAATAGCAAAAAAGTTTTTTCTAAGTTATCATTAGTTTTGACGTAGAATAGTGTAGGTACTTCTAAGAATATATCCTTAGCCCTTTAGCACCTCACTATAGTAAGGTCATGACACGCAATCAATAAATACGATGCAGCTTTGAATAAACACTTATTAGTGTATTTATTTACATACATACGCGGATTCCGGTAAATCCAAGTATTTCTAACAATTAATAGACATGTTTATTTTAATGGCATGTTCGACATGACATTTACGATTATCGTCATATTTTAACATTATTTTCTTATATCTCAATCTTAAGGATTTTATCGAGTAAAATATTAAATATATTTAATTGAGTCGTATTTATGATTTATGTAATACTAGCTTCCGCCCCGCGGTTTCACCCGCGTTTCCGAGGTATCTTATATTTTTTCCCGGGATAAAAAGTAACCTATCCTATGATATTTCAGGGGATTTTTAACCTCCTTCAAAAAAAAGGAGGAGGTTGTGGTTTTTTTTTAAAGTTTGAACAAACTTTTTTTGCATATGAACCGATTTTAATAATGGTTTTTTTGCGTTGGGTTCGGTATAGCTCCAAGGTCCCATATTAATTTATTGACTTTGAAGGAGCTTATTAATAATTTATTAAAACGCGGGGCAAAGCTAGTCCTAAATAAATCCAATTCTCAACCCATTAAATAAGACAGTCTACAATTACCATTAATATATCAATATAAAAACAGTTATAAATCCAAATATACGAGGATATAATTAAAAGATGACCCAGTGTCAAAAATTAAGGTATCGAATATCGAAATACATCGATATCCGCCGTCGCTACCCTTTAATTGTGTTCACATCTAAGCTTATGTTATTATTCGTTCGTACACATCGATATGGTTTATTAATCGCTTTATTCTTCAAAGATTATTTACCAATTAATTGTCCGCGTAGGTATATATTTTGCCTACAGATTCTTAATTATTGATGACTATCGCCTGCATTCCTTCGCAAACTAGCCTATAATTTCATGGGTTTTTTTTTTTTAGTGGAACCCTAACTAATTTATGTAAATAAAAGTAGCCTAACTTACCTCATAACATAAGCTGTGTCCTGTGAAAGTCCCGTCAAAATCTATCCAGCCATTTCGGAGATTAGCCGGAGAAAACAAACTAACAGGGAAACATTTTAAAATTAGTTTTTTTGTAATAACTACTATAATACCGACTCTCTTATGCATTTAGTAAAACCTTTATTTTGACATTACAAACATACACTTTTCATTTATTTGTATACATGAAAATATATATTGCATTCGGTCTATTAACGTCATGTCGGTCCGTCCGTCTGTATGTCATAGCTATTTTACTTTTTTATTAAGCCTATGCCGTTTGAGGTTTATTAATAAATACAATTACTTACATTAACCATCATTTGTTTTAACTTTACCTAAATTTGCAAAATATATCCTATCCTCACAGAGGCAGTTATCATTTATCTACAAATAAAGCCGTAGGCACCTTCTATCTAATATACACGTTACGAACTACTTCAGTGGCGAGGCCCCGAGGCGCCCAGACAATATCGCTCCCGATTGAATTATCGATTCGATAATAGGATCGCGAGAGTAATACTCCTATATATTGTTCAGGCTATTTTAATTATGAAAGCTGGGAGACCGCTTGTTTATAAGGATTGTGTATAAATCTAAATATTCTGTGAGGTATTTTAGATTAATTTGACAAAAAAAATTTAAAATCAATAAAATTGTAAAAATATATCAATTTCACAGATCAACAATGTAACTGACCTACAGACACTGTTTGAAAACGCCGGCAAACAGATAACAATCAAAATGGCGCCCGAAGCGTCACCAAACTGTCACCGAAACGAACGAGCGCATTAAAACGAAACACCTCCAAGTAATGGACATAAATTAAATAGTCATCCACGTCACTCAAGTCAAAGGACCCGAAGAAATACGCCTTGACGGAAGCCAGGTAGTTAAGATCCGAACAAAAATATGAGATAACACCAGTTAAGATGTTAAATTTTATTAGGAGGTAACAAAACGACGCTAATTTACGTCCTCGGGCTTAAGATACATAACATATCCTTTATCAAGACCTCGTCTTAATGTTTTGAGGCGTTGATAGCTCAGTGGTAGTGACGTGGGACTTGAGCTTTCGGTGAAGGAAAACATCGTAAGGAAACCATAGCACGGTGATAGGGTACTTTGTAGTACCCGCCTGCCTGGCTACCACCCTCAAGTTGAAAATCTGTCACCAAGCCCCATCCCGTGTGTTCCGACAGCTGCATTTGAGAGCCAGTTCCCTTCTAGGCTTTGTGTGCTTACCACCAGCGACCACATCATCACTGACCACGGTGAGATTGTGGTCAAACACAGGCCTATACATATTTAAAAAAAAAATGCGATCGCATTTGAAAATAAAATAAAAATAAATATTGCAAACAGTACATAAAATTTCTCAGGCAAATGCCTCATCCTAAATTACTGTAGGGGGTCATACCACACGTGAATATATTGCAATTCATTACGACACTGTCGCTTGTAACGGATCTTTACAATACACAGTGGTTACAAGTAAATTACCCCAAGTACTCGTAATGTACGCCCGCGAGGCAAACAATAGAGCGATAAATGCGACTGCAACCGACGACGAGAAAGCTACAAACATATCGACAATGAATAAATCATAGACAACCTCGAGCGTTACTACTGTACTTGAGAAGGCCCGGAAATATATCGAGGAACGTTACAAGACAAACACAAGAGCATAAGTCAATTTTCTGTAACATAAAGTTCACTGTTTCATAGAAATTGGCCGTCGTCGTCGAGAGCTTACACTATCTGTCGCATCTATGCGTTGATTTATTTGTAATGTCGACACGCTTAACGTTTGTCTTAATTCTTTGCTAATCGATCGCTCTTTTGAAACGTGCTTGGAATTTTAATGAGTTTTAATTTTGACACAAATTAAGTATTGTTGATGATAACAAAATATTTGTGATTTTTTATTTATAATTTTTTAGCTGATTTTGTATTCGGGTAATCTAAGAGTAAGTAATATAAATAACTGAATAAAAATAAGAACATAAGGCCATTGAACATTATTTCATACCAGAATGTCGTGGTATACGAAATATCTACAGGCTTTTTTTATGCCTGTGCCGCTATTGACCTTAGTCCATGGTTTTACTTTGGTCCAATCTTAAAACTAGTACTACAGATAATACATATTGAGATTAGTGCTTTTTTGGACTAGCACAGTTCTAAACCATGTCTAAAACATATAAAAGTTAAAGACAAAGACTTGCACAACATACTTCATTACATTATTTACTATCACGTCAGTCATTAAACCTTGGAGATACAGCAGCAGTAAAGATTTGGTGCAATTATTCAACCATAATGTTAGTAGCTCAAATTCTTCCACGAGTAATTTCGTAAGCTTAATCTTTCGGGCATCAGAGCAGGTGGAAGAACTAACTTAGTTAAGTACAAGCCAACAATAGCGGTTCTTTGAGAAAATAAAAGATTTTATCCAAATATTTTCCCTTCATTATTTAAGTTTCGAGTTTGTTTATAAAAGCTTAAAGTAACAAAGATTGTAAGAAGCAAAACTTTTGGTGGATGATTTAGTATATATTTGTGTTGAAAAGTAATCAGTCTATCGGTAAGTTTAGTTTTCAACAACGGTTTCAGTTGATTGAATTATTACAAGCGTATGCTTGTCAAATAAAATAAAGTCTGATTCGATTATTTTCGTTTAGCATTTATTTCGACGACTTACAGTCTAAGTAAGCTGATATATCATAATGTAATCATCATCATCATCATGTCAACCGAAAGACGTCTACTGCTAGACAAAGGCCTCCCCAAGGATCTCCACGATGGCCGTTCTTGCGCTACCCGCATGCAGCGGTTTCCCGCGACCGGCGCGACCCTCACAAGATCGTCATCATAATGTAATATGAACTAAATTTTTCTGTGAAACCTTTGATGAATCACAAGAAATTTCACAATTTTCAACAGAAATAAACTTATTCAAACGACGTAAAGCTCATCAAAACAATAATACCTGACATTTATCATCAACTTAAGAAGCTGAGTCTTGAGACGCGCCATGAGCACCCAATCTCCAGAGCACCTCGATACCATCAGACACGTTCGCATTATCCCCCAATCTATACGTGAACGCACCAATTTCACCATAACAAGTCTCGTTCACACGAACATGTACATATAACTCGGAACTGATAGTGAAATGGGGAGCAACTTCGATAACCGAGACAATTTCAAAAGTAAACAACAACAAATTGCTAAACGGTTTTATTTGATGAAAAGACGAGACATTACATTGATTATTTACATTAAATATTATTCCAAAATATACCTTAGAACCAAATTTTATTTTAAAGAGATTATCTTTATATCTAAGTTGTGGAATTCATGACTCGACACAACAATTACTGAATATCATAAACAACTAGACAGATAAAAAAAAGTAGAGACAAACAAATATTGTAGTTACTTTCACTTTGGCACTTCAGTGAAATACAATTTCGAGAACATTGTTTATAAATATTTTACTGGAGCGACAATAGCATTACACAATAGAAATTAGTAGTCATATCTATAGTCATAGGATTTATTGGAATCTGTTCTACCTCTCCTTGATCCAGATCCAGATTCTGAATACCCTTCACCACTAGGTCTACTACTCCTAGAACTACTACTATTATCGTAACCATTACTATAACCATAACGACTACTATTACCGTAACCTCTATGTTGGTCTTCATCGTCGTACCCTAGAGGAGACCTGTACGTCATGTCGTTCCTATTTAGAGGCTTAACAACTGTATTTTTTCCTACATCTGGAGGCGGTGGTGTTTTGCCCAATAAATCGGCGATGTAGTTTTCCCTCTCAATCTGATAGCCGCGAGCCTTTTCAAATTCTGCAACAAAATTTAAAATTACAATTCTCACGGAATTTGATAATCATGAAAATATATCATGCTGAACCAAATGAAACATATATATTTTAGAATCTGGAATTACAAGAACGCAATTTTTTCTTGGATGTGTTTTTTATACATGCATCTGAAATCTGCGTCTTCAAAATTTTATGTAGTAATTTTTCATATATCAAGGAAAATAATAGAATGTTTTAAATTGGTCAGATGCCACATTTGTACTTGGAACGTTCTGACACTCATCAATACAGTTGAAATTAAAAGCAAGTCATACAATTGTTGATAGTATTTAAAGGGTACTAACTCTTGATGGCATCCTTTGCGGGTACCCCGAGGCGGTCCCTCATGTATCGGCAAACCATGTACCCCGTCCGATTAAGGCCATGGGTGCAGTGGACGCCGACCAGGGACTCTGTGAAAACACATCGTGTAAAATATTGACCTACAATTTTGTCCGATTTTATTTTTTACTATGTATAGGCCTGTGTTTGACCACAATCTAACCGTGGTCAGTGATGATGTGGCCGGCACAAAAAGCCTAGAAGGGAACTGGCTCCTAAATGCTGCTGTCGGAACACACTGAAAAGTGCTTGGCGACAGATTTTCAACTTGAGAGTGGTAGCCAGCCAGGCGGGTACTAGAAACCCTACCATCGTGCTATGATTTCCTCACGATGTTTTTCTTCACCAAAAGCTCAAGCTCATTGTAGGATTCGAAACAGCGAACTTGGTTTCGGCATTCGACATCACTACTGAGCTATCATCGCCTTAAAAACCTAAAACTATTTTCGCATTAAAGAAATTCTTCCTTACATAAGCTTACATTCCTATAGAAGCATTCTATAAAGGTAAAATTTCACTTATGTGATAAAAAGAAAACAAATCAATCAAATAAAAAGACAAAGCGCGTCCCGATCGATTCAACTAAAGCGGTCCGCGGAAAATAAACGAAAACCTCGTGTTTGCGTCTTCAAAATCACACCGCAAACATGCCCGGGGGTCGTTGACTTACGCCCCCGACGCACCCCTTCGCACTACACCGATGGGGGATGCAGTGGGAGGCGGGGGAGGCAGGGGAGGAAAGGAAGTCGTGGCCGCGGTTTGACACTTCCTCAGGAAGACCTTTGATGTAGCACAGAAATCGTAGGTACTGTGTTGCACTGAGGTGAAGTCGTTTTAAAACATGGTAAAAAATGTTTCTATGAAAAATGAGAGTATGACTGACTGATATAATCATTCGACAGGTTATAGAAGAAAACAATAATAAGCTAATGGACGGTGTCAAAAATAAATGATCAAACAAAAACCAATGTATACCTAGAACATCTAAAAACACATGGAAATTTCTAATATGTTGAAAATTTACCACTAAAAGTAGATCGTTTGATGCTGTGAAATTGGCGTCATAGTGCAGCATTACCAAGAGCATTACATATAAACATTTATATAGACTATTGCTTTGACATTGGATAAAGACTTGCTAATTTGATAAGTGTGGACACTACCCTATTATGTAAATCATACACGCCCACACAGTAAAGCGAAAAAAATAGTTTCTATTTAATAGAATTGTATGCATCGTATCTCGAAGTTTTAAGAGCAAGATATCAATGTCACAGACAGTAAACATATTACGAAAACATGTCTTAGCACGAGACAAAAAACAACCAAGAGTGCACTGCACATTGTCGATGCAAAATTCCCACGGAGCGGCCACAAGGTAATGCATTTGAGGCATAACGCATGCAAATGCATGCCAACTCTGGTCGGGATGGCAAAAGAAAACAATTATACCCAACAATCCATCAAGGGGCTTTCGCCGGCAACTTAATTATGGAGTATGCTCGTTTTTCAATTACAGAAACAAACATTCATAATTGTAATTGCTGGAAGACAAACTGAGAATTATGTGTTAGGATTTCTTGGTCTGTAACTAAATGTGACTGTAGACATTTTCACGTTGCTTTTTTTTCTGATCCTGCATTTCAATTATACGAATAATTTTCTGTACTCTGTCTTTTTGCTACATCTTCACATAGGACAACACAATTTCGCTTTAGTACCTAAGGAATAGAGATTAGCATGATGAATATAGAGCAGCTGTCATATTACAGTTACAGTGGTATAACAGTGGTGACATAACACGATTATATCACTGCTATAACACTCATAACTACAACTATTTTATTATTCTGTTTTCTAAATGTAACCTTATTTACCGGTAAAAAGAAGTCTCAGAGTAAAATACTCAAAAACATACGACGATAACTCTCTACATCTTACAAAAAATATTGCATCCATAAAAGAACCTTTAAAAATGTCAAGTTACTTACTACTTCTAATACAACTAATTCACATGCAAATCATCTCCGACAATACAATAAGCCAATATACCACTACAAGTTACTTAGCATAGAAAGCGGTTGCCGCATTATAATTGTTATAAAACTCGATACAAAATAAACACAACACTAGCAACCGAGCGATCACGGACAAAAGGTACCAAAATAGGGCGTGACATTATTATAATTTAATAATTATAATAAATATTACTTGATGAATGTACTTATTAAGTAATGGTAGATGCTGCCATAGAATTAACAAATGCCATAGATAGGTCGGTTATTGCATTTTTGCGCTCTATCTATAGGAGATTATTAACAAAGAAATCTTAAAAGAAGCAAATATCAACCGTAAAGGTCGTGTTTTAATGCGCATAATCCATTTGACCCTTATTAAATAAAGTACACAACAAAATATTAACTTGCACAATTGCTAAAACGTTTCTGTATACGGAATTACTTTGATCAATGGTAAACATTTGGTAAAAAATGCTTTTTATGAAACTAAAAAAATCCCGGGATAAAAAGTAGCCTATAACCTTCAGGAATAATGTAGCTTCCTATTAGTGAAAGAATTTTTCAAATCGGTTCAGTAGTTTCGGAGCCTATTCAATACAAACAAACAAACATACAAACAAACAATCAAATCTTTCCTCTTTATAATATTAGTATAGATTATAGTATAGTCTAGCTTTACATTTCATTGACGTCAATAGAAAAATCAACAAATTAATATTAAGATGGTATTTAACTCTTAATAAAATATTTAAGTTTTTTTATCTACAAAGAATGTTGATATACTTACATAGTTACAAGATACTATGAAATATTTGCATAATTTTATATTTAAAATTCCAAATAATTTAATTACGTTAAAAAAAATAACAGTGTCCGGTCTGCAATATAATGCATTCAATTACAAATCACAAATGCATCTAAACAGAGATGCATAAGTGCGCGTTGCATCGCGTATCGATTGTCGACAATCGATTCATTGTGAACGAGACGAGTCGATTCGATATCGATACGCGATGGTTCGCCTACGCCCGACCTCTTTTACACCGTAATCGGATTATTAGGATATTACCACACGCATTCGTGTGACTGCGGTATGTAATAATGTTACAATGTCAACCTAGTACTAGGTATCACATTGTCGGGCTAAATTGTATATGTAGTGTCGCTGATATCGCGTGAAGGTTTGCTCGTGACCAATCGTGGATCAATCGATTACCTACTGTTTATTTACTGGCTCTATAAAGCTTTGCAATTTCAAAATATTTTTGCCTTCTTTCACTCATTTGGGTTCAAAAATACTTATTGAGTTCTGAGGGTAAGATCTCTAGAAAAAGGAATTTAAGGTAAATCTAAAAATTTTTTAATCTCTAAGTCAAGCAAAGTCATCTGTTTTGTTATTCCCATACTCTCATCACATGAGTAAATAAATACATTATCTGTGCATGAAACAAATACCTTACGTGTAACGAATGATTCTATAGTTATTTTCTTTATAACATTTGATTTATAAATTAAAGTCAAAAGGAATTCAATTTTTCCTATGTAAATTTATAGAAAATGCTAAAGTTACTACCAAAGGTTGATGCACGTTAGTTACCACATTCTGTATAAGCGCTGGCGCCAAGCGTGGGCAGACCAGAGATGTGATGATCAGATGACTGATTAGCTATTTAAGAATAATTAATTGTTGCAACGGCCCTACATACTTCTCGGTATTTTTATGAGGGAATTACATGCATTTTTAAAGATAATTTAGTTAGCAGGTGCATGGCAAAGAAATGCCGAAGTGAAAGCGTTAAATGAAATATTAGGAGGTAAGTTATTTTTAGTGGCTTTCAGGTAGCTATAGTAAGTTAAGAAGAAAAGACATTTAATACATTTGACAGGTTTGCTTTGTACGTGAGTGATCATGTGGCCAAAGGTTAAGGCTGCTTTTCCATTAGAGATGTGCTATGCAGCTACGATGCGGAATTTGAAAGGTCAGCATCAGTGGAAATGGTCACATATTTCCGTAGCTTTAGTGTCACATTCTCGCAACGTAGCTGCATAGCACATCTCTAATGGAAGAGCAGCTTTAAGATAAGAATATCATGAAGAAGTTTCAGTTTAAATGCGTGTAAAAGAAACTCGGTTCATTGTTCTCGTCTTGAATACAACTAGGATACTGTAAATAAACCTAGTTATCCCAAAACAAAACCTGACGACAACGCTATTCCAATCTTCCAACAACATTGTAAATATCCATGAATAAATGAAAAATCTAATGGAAACAGATAAGATCACTATAAATTCAGTACAACTTATCTAATGGACAAAACAAACAACCACAAAGCAGTTGAATGACACACACCATTAATGAAGACATAAAACAAACCAACATAATAGGATAATAATTCTCGCAATAAATAGCGCTATTTATTACAAACACCGGTTAAAGTACGTTATCACTGTGCAAATACACAAACAGATTTGTCAGCAACATTTATACTGCCACTAGTTCCAAAAGCGCAACTTTGTCGACTATCTTGCTGTAAAGTGAGCAAACTGCAACAAACGCAGCTTCTATATCAGGAAACTTCTAAACTAAGTTACGGGCAGACTCATTTCTCTGTGACGTCAGCCCAATAATTTTATGGGAATCGCATTTTACAGCGTACGTTACTTTGCGAACTTGAGAGAGTAATTGCTGATGAGAATCTCATGAATTATAACTATATTAAGTAAATTACATTAATAATAAGTCATTTTGATAGAATTAAAAACTTTGGTGGGTGGAAACTCTCAGGCGCCATTTCTCTATAGCCTTAGCTATATTTTCTCACATACCAGATATATTGTAAGGAATAATTTTATTAGCTTACAAGAAGATACAAATTATGTATTTTTTGGACTTGAGCAAAAATTACTAAAAAAAATATCTGTCCCAAAGTTAAACATATTCTAAAGTTTCAATTTAAATATATATAAGAAGAAACTGACTGACTGACTCACTCACTGACTTATCGATCAACGCATAGCCCAAACCACGAGGCAGAAAGCTAGTTCTTCAATAAATAGATAATTTAAAAACGCTTTAACTAAAAAATAATGCTGAAAAAAATCAATCGATTATCAATAGAGCGTTTATAAGTGGCAAGTCATCACAAAATAACGGTGAAACAGTCAATCTATCAAGTTAGCGGAGCCAAGATGTGACATTTCATGTGAGGCGCGTCAAACATCCAAGCGTCAAACATTTATAACACCAATAACTTTCATAATTAATTCTCATGTTATTATAAGGCTATTTGGTGTATCGTTTCGGGAATTGTTAAATAGTTATTTAATAGGAATACTAGAAATTATGATTTATTGTGATGCAAAGTATAAGTTGCGAGTTGTTTAATGGTCGAGAAATCGATACTACAAGCCGAATCATGATTTCATTTGACTCTTTGGAAGTAATTTTATATGATTCTAGCTTTACCCAGCTATTTAATCATACCTACCATGATATCTAATCTTTATGCCAAATTTCAGCCCGATTCGTCCAGTGGTTTGACTTGTGCGTTGATGGATCAGTCAGTCAGTGAGTCAGTCACGCTTCCTTTTATATATTTAGATTCTGGCGGTCTTAATAAGCATTAAAGATAATTAAATAAATTGACTGCTTTTGACAATTACTACTTATTACTATTCTTATTTACATACAATAACAGCTACGATAAGAAAAGTCATATAAACTAAATTCTATTTGCAAAGAAATCTTCAATAAACTCCCAGATAAATGAAGACACAATTCCCCGGCATCATTACGACCACCCCCGGTTGTACGAACGGTAGCAAGTGTAGTGGCATACCCCGCGCATGCGCATGCGATATCTTGTAAATCAGGACACCATCGCGATTCCGACTAGATAGCGGGTGAAATATGAATATCGTCGCATTACCGCGCGATGCCGCGGCGCGGCGGTGTGCTACAGGCACAAGTCGTTTATTTGTAACAACGACACGCACATTTAAATAAAGTTTTAGTTGAAGAGAAAGCTTTGTAAATTATTGAGATTCACTTCTTATAAAATATAGCAGACTTTACTATAAAACCTACTTGAAATTCTTAAACAAGATTAATAAGCAGATTGATTATCAACAATTATCAAACGAGACAACAATAATAATTTAAGAGAACAGACCAAAACCAGCCAAAATAGTTAACAATCCCCAAGAATCTGGCGCTAGCCATAGCAAACCAGTATAATATACGTACATCTCACTCAATCTACTTAGCGACACCGATAACCGGCCATTACCAATGAAAACGCCGACAGACACAAGCATGCTCACAATTAATTGAAACTACCCACGTAATCTAATAAAAGCTAGTTTTGGTGATCAAGACAAACAAGGGCGCCCATTCGTAATTAGAACTTAATGAACATTCAGTATATTGAGTTCGGCACCGTGAGAAGTCCGACGATAACCACGATTTGTGTCACTATAATTAAAAGCGTGGCTGCCGATAAACTCGGACGTGCGGACTCAACCTACTAGTTAGGACTGCTATGAGTTATTGATAAACCATTATTATTTGACCCCTGCCGTTGCTTTCCTCGCACACAACGCGATGTGCGACAGATGTAAAGGGAGAAAGACTTTGAGCTCTTCGATGACTGAACACGTAACACATTCCTCGTTAAAATCGAAGCGGTCTTTAATTGAAATCGTATGTTGTGTCGAACGTCACTGATAAGAGCTTATACCACTCTGTTGACATTCTGACGTAACAGGGTGACCATGCAAATTGAGGTTTAACATTACATTAGCTCTTGTCAACTCGCTTCGTCTTGCTAACCGGCTAAATGTAGTCACTAGTATATTAGTTACTGGCACAAGTTAAGTCTATCAATAATCTACCAGTATGTTTTAATGTTTTCCCTTAGAAGCAGGATTTATTAAGTTAGAAAACACATTGGTAATCCCCGATATTGTTGTCCACAGCGACAGTAGCTTACCAACTTAAAATTCTATCATGCAGCTTGTCAGCCTTATAAAAGACGTTTTACCTTTTTAAAGGAGACTTAATCTTAAACGTACCGTTTTATCACCTTGTTGTACAACCGATCACTCTCATGTCTTAATTCCAACACAACGGATGAATTGCATTATGTGACATTGTACAATTGCAGAACATTTTATTGCTCCATTCACACACTAGCCTGACACATATGGCCATATTTATCCGAGAATGTTCACAATAGAGTAACGTAACGATTAGTGACTATAAAGACACGGTTCAACGATACTCTTTATGGTGGTCTCGTAAAGCAATACAATTAGGCAATGGGCGTGCATTAACACCTCGGCCTCTTCACCCACGCGAAACATCTCAAACACATCCCAACATCTCATGAATTTAGCCCACATCTCAGTTTACAGTACTCGGAGTTACGGCCAAAGTAACAAGCAGTAGTAGACACTCGGTGTTCTGACGGTAGTAGTGTGTGCGATCACACCTATGATCGACAATCCGAGCCGGGCTCTCTTTACTTGTACGGCCACTAAGAAAGAGAAAACCGCAATACTAATATGAGTGTGCATACAAGAGGCATCATCAATGGCCGCTGCCCAAACTAATCAAGTGCGTTAAAAGATCGCGCAAACAAACATTTACTCACCGCAATCTTTTCCCAGGAATTCGTCAACAGCATTTATAAATCTGGAAACAAACGAACATGATGTAATAACATAATCCTTAGAACAAGCAGATAGTACATACCTACAGTGATTTTGCAGCTACATTCCAGAACGTCATATTACTTTTTAACACAATAAACCATATATAAAAAAAAACTTAAGACTATGTAAAATGATACGTATGAACAGTTATTCCACTATAAAATACTTAATTGAATTTCACAAAAATATCGGAATCTACGGCACCCGTCACGGGCGAAATGAAATATTATCATGTATCGATCGCAGCGTGTCGCCTTACTTTAATCGATTTTTTTACACCTAAAACCGCACGGTCAGTGGGCGTCTCGGAATTACAAGGCGTTTCTGCCGTCTGGGGCTGCCAGTTCAGTCTATTTAGTGAAATATATTTGTTTTCATCATAACAAATGCCTTTTAATATTCGCCATGAGGGCGCGCCGACAGACCCCGGCGCTGACATAACTCGGATGCTTTCTGAAATAACTTGCAAGGGTGGTCTAACGAATCACGCTGTTTATATTCCATTACAAAAATAAACGCAGCACACAATCGAGATGTCTCAAGTTTGATATTAAAATTTCCCCAGGTTGACTGGGGTTCGTCGCGATTAAGTCTTGTTATGTAAAATTGTGGCCGTTTACTGAGCCCCTTCGTTTTTGTATCACCGGATTGTATAGAACCTGTAACAATGACATTAATGGCGCCAGTTACCACATTTTTACAATTCTGTTTATCACCAATATTAACATTTAAAGCGGCAAACGAGCCATTTATTTGAAAGCATGTAGAGAACTGTGAAGATTAGTACGGTTTATTATTAGATACAGTGGCTCCAAGAAATAACAAAACAAAAAACGTTGTCATTATAAAAACCAATACAATAATAATAGGTGTAGATGAAAACAATTATGTCGAAATGTCCGAAATCGTAAAAACCCAAGTAAATTTTAAATAAACCGTGAAACAGTAATTAAAACCCCCGGTCAAAGTTCAAATAGAGCTATGTTAACAAGTCATTCGTAGGAATTTGAGTCTTTACTCCAATAACGTTTACAAATTAAACTAGCCGCGACGTGTGGCGCCAAAGAATAAACAGTGTAATTATGCATAAAATCACGATTCAACAAAATTCAAAGAATATCTCACCGAGGCAAAGTCTGAGATGCTTGGAATAATACTTATATATACGTTGACGTTATTTGGGCTTTCCGTATTGTTAATTACAGTGTATAAATAGCTTAATATGTACATCCTTAAACAGTGTTTTTTTAAACTCACCATTTTAATTCGAATCTTCCAATTTTGGTACAGTCACTTGTAATAACGTAAATTTCTAACCTAAAGATAACTTTCTAAGGTAAATTAGTTTTTTAAAGTATTACATTTAATCACGAATATTCGCAAGAAGCTCTATGCTTTTCATATTGACGATTTAAGAGATTAGTAACATAAATATGTATCTTCCAATCTTGCTGTGAACTGTATTAGATAATCCTCATAAGCTTACAGGTTTATCACTAACTAAACATATTGTTAACAAATTAAGTAACATCAACTATAATTCACTGGGAGGTTCAACATGACATGACCATTGAACGACTTTTGAAGCAACACATTGAATTTAACTTTCTAAGCATTTCCTGGCTACGGACGTCATTATTTAAAATCTGTCAAAATTGTGTATTTTATTGCTCTGGCGGCAGATCGAACCGAGGTGAATTACATGCTTTCTTATTTAATATTAGTAGCCTCTTGCGTTTGTAGGATAATTTATATGTTGCCGTGTTATCTGTGCAGTGGATCGGTCCTGGTTATAATCCGGATATTTTTCATGTGGCTTGCCCACTGTGTGGTGTTGCTGGAAAATTTATGTAACTACGACGCGCCGCTGCAATTATTATTGCCCTTACTACGCCGACTAAGGACGAGGCCGCAACTATAGTCTTTTACCTACCTGTTTATTCTAGTTCACGCCGTTTTGACACGCTGTATCATCGTTATTTTTTCTATTCGGAACTAAAGAAAAAATATGTGGCCAATATTTTTTGGTAATCTAACTGACGGACTAATTAGATTTTTTTAGTCATCATTATTGACCAGTGCCGCAACTTCCAATTTCTATGTCATGTTTAATTCCGGTGACATCTCATAGCCTAGTCATGCTAAATATAGCTTCAGTATATTGTCAAAGAATACAATAAAATCAACGAGCAGCAATTATAAAGAAAAACTTCAGCTTTAAAATTGTGTGGCCCATAAAATGTCAAATTTACAAGACCATTACGCGAGTTTCACGACATATGACCATAAAATATTATGCGCAATAAACTGTTTCATCATTATTTTGCGAATTAATTGTGACGTTTATTATAATTTAAGTTAAATTTAGCATATCCTGGTTGTTATTTAAAGATTTGATTTTATAAGTAAACACCCGTCGAACTAATGTTTTACTTTGATGTAACTAAATTACCGACCCCTAAATAAACGTGTGAAGCAACACATTTTTACATCATGTAAATAACCTGTATATAGGACAGAAATTGACTTGTTTCCCAACGCAGTGGACCTCACATATGCGGCGCGTACGCATCCATCATGGTAGGAGCGCATACGTCGTTACGTGTCGGTACCCAACAAGCGCCGAAAGTGCCCGAAGAAAAGATAATAGGCGACATTTTGATACAACGCAAGATAAGGACGAAGGAGGTTCCCATGCAAGCCAGGGCGTCCAAAAACCAGGGACAGAGGTTAAACGTGGACAAAATACAATTTAGAAAATAAACATCCGGTAAAGCCATAGACAGGGTCGTATTCTCAGACGAGTATGTCCAACTAATGTTATAATTGCATAAGTTTGAGTTTGTAGGGTTATTATACAATTACGACACGTAATGGCTAAAAGGATTAGATCCGTTGGAAACAGAAACCGTGGGGCGTGAACCTAATATAGCCATACAAATGAATAACAAAAATAAACTATTCAGCACAAAAATTTCACCATAAAAGCTGTAGTTTTCCTACACAGTTTATTGGTATATAATTTTCTATGAGATATGTTGATATTAAAGAGTTATTAATATGAAGATATTAAAGTGAACGAGGAACTATAGATCTATCAAAACTATTTAACGATTAAACATAAACTTAATAGAGTTTTAGTGTTATGCAAAACACGTAAATTGCATGTTAAATCGTAAGCACGTCATGGTGTTGTAAAACATGGAGAGCTGTTTACGACGTGCGAGCTGCACGACGGCCGGTGGCAGACTGTCGATTATAAGTAATTATCCTGTGATGCATTACTGTTATTTGGTTGGTCCAATTGGATATGCGCACGCGATCCTTCACGAGTAAAATATTTTTATTGTTTGCAATCCTAAGACCTAATATTATAAATGAGAAAGTTTGTTTATGTGTGTTTCTTACTTCTTCACGCTCAAACGGCTGGCCTAATTTTGATGAAATTTGGTATTTTGGTGGAGGTAGATGACACCCTGGATTAACGCATAGGCTACTTTTTATATCTCGGGAACACGGGTGAAACCGCGGAGCGAAAAGCTATTTTACTAATAACTGGTAGTTGACAATACTCTATGGAAATATAATAAGTGGGTGCCATACCTACCGATAAAAAGTTGTCATACAATTAGAACATGATTATTTAATGAACTACTTTAAAAAAATGCTTATTGAAATGTAAATTAGTAAATACATAGGCCACACATGACATGTGAGTATAATTTGAATCGAGTTAACTAAATACACGTTTTTTTTTCTTCTATTATGTTTTGTAGTTCAATGCACTGAGCATTGCCAATATTAATTTCCATATCTGTTAATTTAATCTGAAATTACGTCGTATTTTTTATTCCTTCTCTATGTATAGGTATTTTTGTTTTGACACAATCTCATATCTCACCATGGTAAATGATGCGGCCGAAGTGATAAGCTCACAAAGTCTAGACGTGAGCTTAAATTGATAAATCCAAATATCGTTTACATTATATCAATTTTAACAATATTTACGGTGTATGACACATCGTCTTCCAAAAATATACTTTGTGAAATGAAATATTTCCCAAGTTCACAAATGATATAATAAATCAATCGGAAAATTCTCCCAATCGGTAACATCGGACCGGCTATCGTTAATTTTATCTAAAGTTGTGTCCTTAGGGTTATCACGCACAAATTTTACATGAGAAAGACTATTGGCAACCTACCCAACTTACCCATAGTTTCTTGCCGGCGTTTTCTCAATTTCTCCGAACAGTGTATTCAGGACCGGTGGGAAAACTAATTTTAACGTTATTAAATATCAATTTGCATTAAATATGGTTTAAGTTAAGTAAGAAACTCATCTATTTTTTATCGATATTACTATGGTGTTAACAGAAATTCAATAACTGTCATTAACTTAAGTCTTAATAAGACACGTAAAAATGGATCCGAATCGAATGATTTTGAATCGAAATTATCTGTAAGCGTCATAGCACATTTATAATATTAATCGTTGACATCCCTAATCCCTACAGAGCCGGGAGCGGCCGCTAGAGAGCGATTGTTAAAAGTAGCGCCATTCAATCAGCACATAGCTATGACACTCTATCCTTTGATATGTTTACGTCGGAAAAGTTTCGCAATAGACCCCCGGGAATAACCTTGGGGTCTTTCAAACTGTCTGTGGTTGTAAAGATGCTTCCATTGAGATATGATTTTTCAGATCCCTGATACTTAATCGATTGGGTAAAAAGATATTTTAAAGCACTTTGAGTAAAATATTAATTCTGTGCTTAGGGCTCTATCAAATACTTTGGGCCTTAGTCGGAGAGTCGAATTCATATATTATTATATGACTTGAATGGCAGTAAACACTCCATCATGTATGAAATCTAGGAAAGCAATGGCAAGACACATCGACGATAGATTCTGCATGGTCACCCCGGGACAGAAGCGAAGAGTATATCCATACAGCTTTAAAAAACAGTCCTCACATTAACTAACTAGCTGTTTCCCGCGGCTTCACTCGCGTTCCCGGGATAAAAAGTAGCCTAATAACAATGTAACCTTCGGGGATAATGAAGCTTCTTATTAGTGTAGAGTAACTTCGGGGATTAGCGCGTCCAAACAAACAAACTCATGAGCTTTATTATTAGTATAGATGTCATTGTGATTTAAATTCAAGAACATGCCATAGACTACGGTACTGAACCCCTAACTATCCGCTTGCCGTGTACCAGCATAATTGCCGACTTTGTAACCTATATAAAAAAAAAAATTGTCAATAATGCTGAATTTAGAATTATCGAAACTCATTTTTTTTACGCATTACCTGTTAATTAATCTTAAATAATAATAAATTGGATGTTGATTAAAGTCACCTGTATAACACAGCTGAAAACGAATGTTGTGAAATAGCCCTTACAATAGAGGCAATGAAAACAGAATAGGTTTCCCACAGTGTGTTGATAGCACAAACGTTACAATCGGCTTCACTTTGATGAAACTTTGATCCTCCCATTCAAGTCTGAAAAGTTTCATAGACAGGCGGCAACAAATAAAAAAAACAAGTAACAAAAATACCCTTAGAAATATATCAAAAGCCAGCTTTTCGCCCTGCGGTTTCACTCGTGATCCCCAAACTGGGGTGGGTTTAGGGTTTCAATATAGAAAAACCCATCCTTTGTAGATCTACTTTTATTAGTTATTTAGAAGGAAATAGTCTTAGTTTTAGTTAGCTATCATAAAATTTGTTTTTGTTTTACATTTCGCGGTGTCGATTCTTGCTTTAGGAAAACAAATTTATATGGCCGCCGGGGCCACAAGGCCGACCATCTTGTGAGGGTCGCTACCCTCACAAGATGGTCGGCCTTGTGGCCATAATACCGGCCATCGTGGAGATCCTTGGGAAGGCCTTTGTCCAACAGTGGACGTCTTTCGGCTGACATGTTGATGATGAAATCTCTCTATACGTACCGTCACACACAGATTAAGCATTAAGGGTGAACCTTCGGTTGGAGCGCGAAATTCAAATTTTATCTCATTTTTTGCAAATTTCAGCTCAGTTATAGGTCGTAACTGATTAATAACAAAAGAAATCATCAACATATTCTTCCAAGGTATATTAGTAACATTTTCATGAAATATTCGTATATGTCAGTAATATACCTCCACCTTAAGCATTAAGTTATAGGACACCAGAATGCGGACGTCTAACATTTACAGTTTTATGCGTGGCAGGTTAGCTCTACTCTACTGACATGTAATTCTTAAGGCACATTTGACTTAACAGATTCCCAAACTTTCCGAACTAGAACGGAAAACAATAGGTACCCCACTTATTCTTAGAAACTGTAGTCACGTGAAGTTAGAGCATTATGCAAATATAAATAGCTACCGAAATAAATGTGAGCAGTGTAAAAAATAGGGCCATTTATACAAGATATTTTTAGAGTCACGTCGAAACAACATGGATGTTATCTCAAATACAGTGAGTGTTTCTAAAAATAAACTGTATATTTGCGTCTCGGAAAATTTATTTTTCCATAAATACTTCAATGGCCAATTAGAACTTTGGATGAGGCAATTAGATAGTTTTTATGATAACATGATTATACTAGTAGATATACTAGTAGATTGTACATATTATATTAGTAGGGTAAAGTAGGCCAAAAGACTACTAAAGTAACCATCAGGTCCCATAACTACATTTCGGAATGCGAGTAAGGGTAGAAGCCCTAGATTTATGCTAAACTTCTAACTGCCATAACTTCATGCTCAGGCTCCTACATTATCCGTATTCGGCCTAATTTACCCACGTAAGCGAAATCACCCCTTATAATCATAGGCTTAAAGTATCGATACATTAGTCAGATAATAAGAGTTTCAATCAATGTAATACCACACAACGAAACGTTCAAGATGTACAATATACCTAAATACAAACAGACATGTAAATGAAACAAGTGTCAACAATTAAGACCAATAGGAAAAATTTGTCACGATTACAACTGCAGTGTGCACCAAACGACATAAAAAGCCACATTGAAACATTCCAATTATAAATTATATCATTGCTCATCCTTCAAATGAAGCACATGGCCAAAAGCGGTCATAACCACAACAACAATGACTCATGTCACAAT
Organism: Tethea ocularis; assembly: GCA_963555595.1. Lineage (NCBI taxonomy): Eukaryota > Metazoa > Arthropoda > Insecta > Lepidoptera > Drepanidae > Tethea > Tethea ocularis. Next base: position 2,584,498 of record OY741968.1, read on the forward strand.
ATGCCTCATACCAGTACTGCTATACTCGTAAAAACTATCCCAATTATTCAGTGAATCAGTTTGGTTGTTACTTGAAACTACAATTGTCGCTATTATGCACAAATTCTGAGAATACAGCCTCATTTGTGGTCTAGCCTCGCTGTCGGCACGTTAATGCCACGATTAAATTGCGACAGTAGTCATTATTATTTTAATACTATTGATACAGACGAATCGTTTGAAACAACCGCAACTGTTATTAACACCGCCATAATAGGTATTATCTCGCGGAAGATTTGCTTCAAGTGGATGAGTCAAAGCAGAGAATAACAAAAGATATTCTTTTGATATAAACGACACATTAATTAAAAATAAATAAATATTCTTGGACATTCTTCACACATACTAAATAAAACAGCATAATATTGTATAAAACTGTATATTTATGACTGTTCGCTACCTTATACGAGTATACCTACAGGAAAGCAGTAAAGGTAAAAAAAGTGTCAGCAAATATCATAGCGACCCACAAATCCTGAAAGATTGTGTTTTACTCAAAGTTGAATTACAACTAACAAATCTTTATTTCTGAATTAGACCACGTTCTACTTAGGATCGCGGAATAAAAGTGAATTGTCAGCAAAACGAGATGCAAACCTAGATTGGTAAAACAGTAAAAGATGCACAAGACTGTAATCAAATATGTAAAACTAGCTTCCGCCCCGCGGTTTCATCCGTGTTCCCTAGGGATCTTATGTTTTCCCGGGATAACAATTAGCCTATATGTTATTCCAGTGTTTGATCTATCTATGTATGTGCCAAGTTTCATCTTAATCTGTTCAGTAGTTTTTACGTGAAACAGTAACAAACATCCATACATCCTCACAAACTTTCGCATTATAAATATTATATTAGTAGAATAGTAGGATAATAATATAAGAATAGTTGGCTCATAGGCAAATAGTAGAAGATTTCCTACTAAAATTAAGAAAGCACCATAAACACTAGACAGACAGTCCAAACCACAGCAATGCGGATTCGTCATATGTTTAATCAACGTGTGGGATGTTCAAATTAATTATAGCACCATCAAACACTGGCGCCAATGACACATAAACCACGGTGTTATGTTCGAATTACTCAAAACTGTAATCATCATGAGTAAGTCATCATAATTGATCCAACTACTGTATACAGTCATGCGAATCCTAGAAAGTAAATGAGCCCATCATTAAAATAACCACTCTAATTTACGGATTCGTCATATAAAGAAATAAACTTCAAATCATTGATTTGACTAATTCTGATTGGCAGATTTATCTAATTTAAACTTTAAAGTCAAAAGCTGAAGAAGAAGTTCAACTACAAAGATTAAACAACAAAATTAATGTCACAATTTATAAAATGTCGCTCAAAACTGTTACCTCAACAACTGGACGCGACCACTAAATAATTACGTGCATTAAAACAAGAGTACGTTCTAATCAAATCATGTACACAGTTTCGTAACAGTTTAATTAACCTGCAGTGTAACTACGACTCTTTCACAACCCACCACAGATAAATGTAGGTATAATAATAGGACAGCTCAAGAGCAATGTCTCAATTATACAAGTCCGTGTGGTCTGACAAGCGATTACATACATTATTATAAAAGAAAACTGTAACATTGTCGATATTTAGATCGGTTATTATAGACCGAAACACTGGAACAACCTGTAATAGGCATGTTATTAGCATTATTATGGACATTATAGATTCCATTATTCGTTTCCTTGTCCGATAGAGTATTTATGATCTTGACATTATATAGTTGTTCTGTGGGAATATCTCCATAAATCTTTGACGTAATAAAGTTATTTGTTGTACTTCGAAGATATGAATTGTTAGAGTAATCTGCTCAGAATCAATTGATATAAAGGGAAATTTATGGGGGAAGTGTATGTTTAGCAGCCCAATATAATAGAAACAAGGTCTGACTGATTGATTGATTGAATGAGAGATTGACGAAACTATTGGACATAGAACCATGCTTCGAAGATGTTACTTGAAATCCGTAATGGAAAATAAATGAATATTTAGGTTTTTGATTAAAATCTTTTCAGTGTGTATGATATTTCCGTAAAGGGGTGAAATTTAAGATATATTCTCGGTTTTTTTAAAATTAAGGTTGATGTACTGTTGCGTTTTTATTAATCACTCTTTGTCCAGCAGTGGACGTCTTTCGGGTGATATGATGATGATTCTGCGTTGGTTCCCTCGAGATAGCAGGTAAAACCGTTAGTCGAAAGCTACTCGCATCAAGATCTCAACCTAAACCTAGTCGATTTAGTCGTGTTTACTACCTTGGTTTTATCAGGTGAGTTATGATCTAGCTCAAATTCCGTCATATAAAAACGAATAAAATAATAAAGCGCGACGATATCACCGATTTGTGAAATAAAATATTGTTTATATATAAGAATGCAGATAATTGACGCAACGAGATAGCGTTGACAGATCTTATCGCATTCATTAGTATACATTAACATACCCGGAGCGTAAATAATATAAATGTTACAAGTGAGTGGCTTGCGTAAAAATCTTGTTTATTTTACTAATTGTTTGAAAATCTTATCTTTATTGTAATTAATCTCAATATTAAGAAAACATTCGCTTTAAGAAGCTTAACATTAATCTTGTGTCTCACACAAAAGACACTACTAAAAGTTTGTTAGATTTAGAAGTATTTTCTGAATATCTCAAATTTACATTTCCATGTAAGTACATGCAAACTGCAAGTAATATCTCTTTTTAAACGACGGGGTGTTATAAGTTTGACGTGTCTGTCTGTGTCTGTCTATGGCCTCAGAGCTCCAGAATGGATGGACCGATTTCGATTTAGTCCGATTTAGAAAATCCGCTCAGCCGTTTGGAAGTTATGACAAATTTTATAGTGAGTTTAGGGGGTTTCTTTAAATTTTAGTTATTTTACCATGCATGGATTGGACCAGAATTTCATAATCTAACAATTCTAACATAAATCTTTTCACATAGAAACCAAAGACGAAAAGTTGGTTATTCCATAAAAATTTACTATTATCATAGAAATAACGATCGACATTATACTTTTGAAGTTGGAGAAAAATAACCTTTCACATTGTGAGTGGAATGGGTTAGTGACAGTAAATTTGGACAATGGCTAGCCGTCGGTATATTTATGTGTTTGTTATCACGCTCGGAAGTCCCCTATCTTACTCTGATTTACACTGGCCCCTCACTAGACAAACAGTCAACATCGTGAGAATTTACTTTTAACACCTCCACTCAGATAAAGCAGTTCACAGCTCGTAATGTACCTCCTTTATCGAGATTCATTTAACTTTGTTCTAGTTTTCAGGACTTACACGTGGTAAACAAACATAATGTATCTCAAATGCTTTAGAAGATTTTCAAACGGCTGTTGTAGTTTACTCCTTTGCTCTTAAGTATCTGAACTGGCTTGTGTTTGACCACAAGCTCACCGTGGTCAGTGATGATGGGGTCAAAGATGGTAAGCACGTAAAGCCTAGAAGGAAACTAGTTCTCAAGTACAGCTGACCGAAACACACCGGAAGGATTTAAACTTTCAACTTGAGTTTTAACCAGCCATGTTTTCCTTCATCGGAAGTTCAAACTCAAACTCAGCATTCGACGTCACTACCAATGTAGTTGCTTTGTAAAGCTTTTCAACAGATTAAATATTCCTCTGGTATTGCTAATATTCATAGACGACGATGGTCACATTAAATCAGGTGAACTGTCTACCTACATATCAGACCTCTGAGAAAGAAAAAAAAACCAGTAGGTACTGAAGACGTGAGGTCAAAAGAATGATGATGACATCCAAAACAAAGACTCGACGTCACGTCAGATTTTTGTATCCTACTCGTACCAATTAGTCCGAATAAAACACCAGGTTTTTCCAAGTTCTATAACCACCTAAAAATACAGAAATGACTTAATACATTGTCAAACTATCTTGTTATAAAGTCTCAATCATGCGCTAATATAATCGCACATAAAAAAACAATGGCGAAAAAAAGCGGATTTAGCAAGTGTTCATGACATAGAATCCAATGTATCAATATTGGATCAGACGAGGACTTTAGCCGATGATACAAAATTATTTTTTGATTTTCTGACTCATACTGTCATTGTTTTATTTTTAGCCTAGGTGCGTTTGATAGTTGGTAATGTAAACAATTTAGTAAATTCAATGACTGCCGTAGTAGATTGATAATTCTGAATTGCTGTGATGATGCTGCTGATCCTGTTAAAGTCAAAGACTTGGTAGTCCAAAGGACGTGTAATAATTAACCATGATAGTAGGCATAACTTGTAATTTTTCTGGTACATACCTATATACACACAAAGCTATAAATCTATCTATACTAATAATAAAGCTGAAGAGTTTGTTTGTTTGAACGCTCTAATCTCCGAAGTTACTGGTCTGATTTGAAATTTTTTTTCACTATTAGGAAGGTAGCTGACATTATATACCCCAAAGGTCTAGTCAGACTAGTGTTTAATAAAAAGGTAAGGTATGTAGAACTTTTCAAATAATCTTTTTAGATGATAATGACAACACCATATTTTATTAACTATCTTAAAATCTGAAAAAAATACCCGATTCGAAACATAGACTTATATCCTTCTCCCCGAAAGGAATCGATTCATTCGAAAGCGGAGCAGTAAAAACCTATTAATCGGACGAGTCGTACCACCGGCGGTGAATCAGTGATCACAATTTATAGACTCGCTGATGGGTACACGGCCAAGTGTGTAATAACGACATGATTGTGGAGACGACATGGAAAACAAGTAAAAATACAGCCGTGATAAATGATACGGTTAAGGCACGCGAGGATCATTATGCGCGTGCGTCTGATCATCAGCGTGTAAAGGTCGGATTGTAAGTCCAGTGGTATGCGGAGTATGATCAATGATCATTGTAGTATTTATTTGGTTTAATTTGAGCAAAGAGAAATTGCAAGACTATGCGATACACTTAGAATTTACTAAAATTCCCAAAAGCAGATCTTCGACTTGTATGAGATGATGGTGTTGTATGAATTTTTAAAGGTAGCAGTGACGTAAAGTCAGGTTCAAATCTTATAATGAGCTTGAGCTTTCAGTGAAGGACAACATCGTGCGTGAAAAAAGCATAACAAGGTGATTACGCCCACAGCTACACGTCATGGGTTCCTTCAAGGCTTTAGGAGTTTACCATAAAAATGTCTGGACACTTTGCTGCCAGACAAGCTTCACTTTTACCATGAAATCTAAAAAATTATAAGTAATAACAGCACGTTATTCATAATACCCTTCATAAATCGACTTCATAGAATGCATAACGAAATAGTATTCTTTAAACATATAGACCTGTCATTAAGTCGATTGCTCGGAGTAGCTGTACGGGTGGCGCATTTGTCTAACCTTAACTGACAAACAGATGCGAGGTACTACGGAACGATAACAGGAGCGAACTATCTCAGAAATGCCGATGGTTATTTATGTCGATGACGGCCGACGACAAGGCGCAGCCGCTAACAAAAGACCAGACAAATGATCGAGATAATCTTTAAGTTAAAGCTTAAGCAAATCATTTTTAATGACCAGTGCGATATTTCGACTTGATGGTTTGGTACATACGTCGTTTTTATTTCAAGTTTTTTGCTCATAAAATTAGGTACACGAGTAACATATCTTTAGTATTGTTATTTCTTATATCATAATCATCGCTCGCTGTCTAAAACAGTTAATACCTAATTAAATAAAATTAAGGTATCAATTAAAATAGAATTTAACGCAATGATTTTATAGTGTCAAAATTTACGAGCTAATAAAATATTCGTATGTTTTAGGTGCAGGGGACAACTGTTACATGTGAGACGACACGCATTGGGGCGAGCGACAAATGCCTTTCAAATTCCGAATGGCATCGGATAGCGCGTGGGCGGCAGACGCCGCGCCGTCGTCGACACAAGCGCTAGATGGGCCCAAGTTCAATTGAATACGTGAATAGGTACCTCTGCAGCGGCACCGCGGCACCGGTTGGGCCGACTAGCGACTGTGGCCCAAGGCGCGCGCGCCGCCACCGCCCACGCATCCACGCGTAGATTTATAACATTACCCATATTCGGCCTACGAATGGCGCCAATTCGACGCTTCAAATTAAAAACCGCCGCGAATGCAAAACGATAACTAGGGCATGCTATCCGGATATTCGGATATCCGAATTATCCGGATATCCGGCGATTTTAATATTCGGATATTATTCGATTTACTATCCGGATAAAACGAATAAAACGAATAGTTACTTTATTAATATAGCATACTAATTTTTAATTGGATTACATCAAAATCACTCAAATATTACAACATTTTACATCGTCATCATGTCAGCTGAAAGACGTCCACTGCTGGTCAAAAGCCTCCCCTAAGGATCTCCACGATGGCCGGTCTTGCGCTACCCGCATCCAGCGATTTCCCGCGTCCCTCACAAGTTCATCGGTACATCTTGTGGGGGGCCTACCCACGCTGAGTCTTCCGGTTCGTGGTCGCCACTCGAGAACCCTTCTGGCCCAGCGACCGTCGGTTCTACGAGCGATGTGCCCCGCCCACTGCCACTTAAGTTTGGCAATTCTTCGGGCAATTTGTCGGTTACTTTGGTTCGCCTGCGGATCTCATCATTTCTGATTCGATCTCGCAGGGAAACTCCGAGCAGAGCCCTCTCCATTGCTCTTTGGGTGACTTTGAGCCTTCTGATGACACCCATCGTAAGCGACCACGTCTCTGCTCCGTAAGTTATCACTGGTAACACACACTGGTCGAAGACTTTCGACTTGAGACACTGCGGTATTTGGGACGAGAAGATATTACGTAGCTTCTCGAACGCTGCCCAGCCGAGTTGGATTCGACGATTGACCTCTTTCTCAAAGTTGGACCTACCTAGTTGAAAGGTCTGTCCTAGGTAAATGTAGTCATCTACAACTTCGAGTGCAGAATTCCCAACCTTTACTTGAGTGGGTGCAACATGGACGTTCGACATGATTTTCGTCTTATCCATGTTAATTTTAAGACCCACTTATTGAGAGACTGCTGAGGTCATCGAGCATTGTACTGAGGTCTTCCAAGGTCTCAGCCATGACTACTATATCATCGGCAAATCGAAGGTGAGTGATGTACTCGCCATTGACATGATGCCAAATCCGTTCCAGTCCAGAAGCTTGAAGACGTCTTCCAATGTAGCGGTGAACAGTTTCAGATATATCACGTCTCCCTGTCTCACGCCTCGCTGCAATTGGATAGGTTTCGAGTTCTGGTCCTGGAGACGGACCAAAATGGTGGCGTTCTCATACAAACACTTTAACACCTCAATATACCGGTAGTCGATTTGGCACCTTTGAAGAGACCTCAGCACGGCCCAGGTTTCAATCGAATCAAAGGCTTTCTCATAGTCGACAAACGCTAAGCATAATGGTTGGTTATACTCCTCGGTCTTCTGTATAACTTGTCGCCGCGTGTGTATGTGGTCTACGGTGCTAAAGCCTTTTCGGAAACTGACTTGTTCGAGAGGCTGGAAGTCGTCAAACCTGCGTGCGAGACGGTTTGTAATGACTCTCGAGACTCAACTCAACTTTTAAACATGGCTCAGCAGTGTGATGGGTCTGTAATTCTTGAACCACCACACCTCTGTGCCATGCTTGCGGCGTCCGGCCTTTGAGTATGACAGAATTAAATAGTTTCTGAAGGGCCCTAAGGATCGGTGTACCTTAAGAAGTTCAGCTGTAATTCCATCATCACCTGGCGCCTTGTTGTTCTTGAGTTGTTTGAGAGCCATTCTAATCTCGTACAGGCTGACGTCCTGTATATCGTATACCGCTTCAGCTTCGTCAGTTAGCTCTGCCCAACAGACAGATCTCTTGCGAACACTTTAGAGCCTTTATTCTGCTCATGGTCTCTTTAATACTAACTGTATTAAATTGGCGTGTGTCGCGAGTTAAAGACTTTGAGATCTGTCTGTTGAGCATTTCGTTGGGCGTAGTGCGGGGTGACTATTGAGGGTGGATGCCGTCTCTTAATTATAAGTGGTTGATGAGGCACTTAGCGTGCGTGTTTAAAAATGTTAATTAAAGACATAATTTTAAGTCGACTGATTGATTTACCCATTTCTAAGGGGGTATCCGAATTATTCATATTATCCGGATTTATTCGGATAGTGAACTGGAAGTATCCGAAATATCCGGATAGTAAAATGAGGCGGATAATTGCATGCCCTAACGATAACGCGACTTGTTGCTTTGATAGATAGCTGTTGCGTTTCTGATTTACGCGCAACCGTATAAGGGGTGTATAACTTATTGGCGTATCTCCTCCGAGGCATTATGTCGAACAAGACATCGAGATCAATCACTGAGCGTTTAACATAATCTTTTGTAGATCTTTTAAATATATGTGTGTAGCTATAGAATTTATAACATAGAACTACTTAAATGTTATATAAAATAATTTAGACAATTATTTTGATACCCTACTAATGAACTTCTTCGAATCTGTTCTACGTTCTTTCGCACATTTTTATTGCAATGGTAGATTAGTAATAGTAACGTTGGTTCCGTTCTGGCTACCACCTTCAAGTTTAAAAGTCTGTCGCCCCGCACCTACCAGTGTGTTTCTACAGCTGTACTTATAGGTACTTCACACGTGAGCACGTTCCCTTCTAGGCTTCGGTAAGCAAACGAAGCCTTCGGCCACATACAACTAACCACGGTGAAATTATAATAAAAGAAAGGCCTATATATGGTTAAAAAAAAATGTCGCCATTGGAACTAAAACAAAATTTACATACAACGTACAATAATAGTATCAAAAAACATTACACACTTAAAATGAAGAATAGTAAACCTTCCGCGGTAATATTGCACGGAGATTACACTATAGACAAACTAATGCTAGGAAAGCGAAGACATCTCATAAGTGTGAGATTAATCGTAGATAGGTGAGAGATGAAGCACACTTACTCTTTCACAGACTTCTCAGGAGGTATTATGCGGCCAGGCATGAAAAGTTTCTTGTATAAAATACCGGCTGCTTGGAATTCCTGTAACAAGGATATAAAAATATTAGTCAATTTTGAGAGAGTGCATAAATATCGAAAAACCAATCAACAAGGATGAAGTAGGTATTACAGATACTTCTGATCCAAATAAAACCAATGGCAGTTGTGAAATCTTGTGAAAAAAAAACCAATAAATTCATAATTATTTACGAACAAGCAAGCGTAAACAAAAATCAATAAACTCCAAACGAAAACCAATTACGAGAGCACACGACAAGTTCAATATTCAAATTAATATAACAAGTACAATAAACCAGTTTGAAATGATCACGTTTTATGTAGCTAGAGATTATCAACGGTAAGTAGAGCGTGAAACAGTCAAGATGATACCTAATAATGAAGTGGCAAGCACGAGCCTCCATGTCAACGAATGACATGTCTCAACGAGATTATTCGAGGTGTCGAAATCTAATAGCCAACAGACATACCATTCAATTTATCTTCAATCATAATACGAGAAAAAAACAACGCAATCGAATTAGTTTCGTACTTAAGAATGAAGACCATGTTTTTGCGCACCGTCAATTATTTTGTGAAAAAAATTATGGTGTTTTTAAAGGTGATGTCATTGGATATTTAATTGTGATGTAACTGTTGGTTTTTGAACAGTTATCGTTTTAAATAACAAAGTTTTTAAAAATGTTTTTTTTTTTTTTACTATGTATAGGCCTGTTTTTGACCACAATCTCACCGTGGTCAGTGATGATGTGGCCGATGGTGGTAAGCATACAAAGCCTAGAAAGGAACTGGCGCTCAAGTGCAGCTGTCGGAACACACCGAAAGGTGCTTGGCGACAGATTTTCAACCTGAGGGTGGTAGCCAGCCAGGCGGGTACTATAAAGTACCCTACCACCGTGCTATGGTTTCCTCACGATGTTTTCCTTCACCGAAAGCTCAAGCTCATTGTAGGATTCGAACCCGGGACCTTCGTCTCGGCATCCGACGTCACTACCACTGAGCTATCATCGCCTTAAATGTCAGCATAAAGTAACATGAAATGAGTAGAAACACCAAAATGCTTTGTAATAACAAGACTAGTTATGGACTGAAACCTTCATCGAAGACTAGTTTGACACATGATTTTTTTTATACTACTAAGGTAGCAAACAAGCATACGGCCAAGTGATGAAGCGCTTACCGTAGATTAACATAAGATGTCTATGACACGTGCTAAAGGCGCTAACTTCTTCAAACTGATATACACAAGCGTATAGCGCCTTAGGGCTAAAATCGAACCGACAATTTCAATAAGCGTTTATGCAAATACCATAAATATCAAGAAAATTATATGATAAAATTTGGCAAAGAAACTGGAAACCATATAAGATAAATAATTGCTTTTAAGGTTTCGCATAAATACAAGGATTCTATAGGTTCTAAGCTGCACCATGAATAGGACAAATTGATTTAAGTGCTATTAAAGTCTATTCAGTGGTTACCAATAAATGTTGTAACTTGTAATGTACAAATAGAGATGGTAAAATAATACTTGAGCGAGAAGACAAACTAAATACTTAGAAGATTTTCTTAAAGTTTACTGCAAAAGGATTCTTGTACAATTTTATACCAGTAGCCAACAACATTGTAAAATAAACAACAAACAACATTTTAAGTTCTCAAGAGATTTGGAGTCTAACATATTTATCTTTCAGAAACTTTATGGGCTATAGTCTACAACAATGCACACAAAGCCAAGGTTAACAACGCAGATTTCTCAAATCCCAAAGACAACAATCTAACATTGTAGCTCGGAGGCACTTACAGGCTTCGCTACTTCTTACGCATATTTCATACTGGCCTGACGTGTAACGGACAACCTGAACGCATCATGTAGATTAGCAACCGAAGAGCCAACCCGGTAAAAGCCAAGAATGTGCGAACTACCAGTGTCAAAAAGGAAAACACTGCTTAGCGGATGGCGAAATTTTGCTGATGGTTTAAGGGATAAGCTTATGATGGCACATCAATGACGCTATTCAGATTATTTGCCTTGATTATATTTTTCACATCGCTATATTTTGAAGACCAAAATTTGGAGTTTGCATTTGGTTTGCACATGGTTTTATATAGCTTAATTTCGTACATTGGCCAAATGCTGAATCGCCACTCTTATTCAAATTAAAGACTCAATTGTATGGATAAGGGGTGCTCAAGTATTTAAGACCCTCCTAAAAATGGCTTTTCAGTATTTGGCCAAAATAGACTTCATATAAAAGGCTACTGATGACTTCTTTTATTTTATGACTACAGATCGACAAGAAACGACCACTTAACGTTAAGTGGTCAACGCGCCGCCAAAAGACATTTGGGGGATTGCTGATGCAGGGAAAGTACTGATGTTACATAGATCACAACTTTATTCATTATTTATCTACATCTTAATCAATCCATAGTATATCCTGAATATATTGCAGTTGTATATACGTGTATTTAGTTACTAACATTGAGAAGGACATGTGGCCAGTACCACTTTACTACTACGTTCTTTACATTAATCTATGGTTGTAAATATTTGATCTGATGCCTTCGACCACACCAGCGAGGACTAGGCTGACATGAAAACAATGTTTTACGATCGGATTATGCTGGAAGATGAATGCAAGGCAATCAGACGTAAGTACGAACAAAGCATCGTAGTGGAAAATGTGACTTGCAATCGTAAAAGTGAACATAATTTTATTGCTTCCCGGTATTCTAACGTACACCGTGGCGCGTCCTACAGGCGCTCACAAATGGCTAGAGTCGTAAGACTCCTCAACTGTTGTCTTACATGAGGCCTCATACCAGAGTGGTTGTAACCTTCCATTATAAGTAACAATCCCCGGTGGAATGTTTATGAGACGCCCGTTTCGGTATGTGGACATGTGCGAAAGTACATAGTAATAAATAACAACCATTTGTGTGAAAGAAATTATTGCTCATACAATGTCATTTGAGGAGAAAAAACGCTGTTTAGAACCATGTGAGGAAAATAGATACGTAATTATGTACCTTTGGGTCGTAGTACCTCGCCGTGTTGGTCAAGTCTATAACAGCTCCCAACTTGGGTACCTGTACAAGAAGAGTTGGAATATCCCATCTGTAAAAAAAATATATAAATATTAGATATTTTCATGTCAGAAGGTTTACAAGCAGGCAGGCGGTCCATCTGATGGTAAGTGGCTACCGCCTATCGCCAATTGCAATACCAGAGCAATTACGTCGGATCTAGGAGTATAGATGATGCTAGCATGTGATACGCTTTTAGAGGATCTAGTTTTTGTAGTTCATGAAAGAAAATTGACATATAATAGCTTCACCCGAAAGTTCAAATTGCATTGATCGATTGATACGTAGGTGGAATCTCAAAATGTGTCCAATTACAGAAAACTGTGTACCCGTCGGCGTTAAATAAATAGCTCTGAGAAAAATCGAGTTTCAACGGAACAGTTTAAATAAAAAAATATAACTTTCTAAATAAGTCGCGGCGCCAGCCTACCTACTGCATGTCGGCAAGTGTTTTGCATAATTATGGCGTTTCAACAAAAGCTTTTGTTGCTATTAATCAAACGTGTTTTAACAATAACTATTCCAATTAATTTGATTCTAAATACAAATACATTCTTTAAAATGAGCAATTATGATACTTCGATAACATATAATACATTCAAATGATCATGTTTTAATAAAATCCAATTTGTATAAATACAGCATTTCATATCAGCTATTTGGAAATCCAATTATCATCATTATGGTTTAAGGGTCATGCTCAGTGTTACCTACACGCATGCTGTCAGTTTTTCAATTTGCAGAATGTCCATTCCAGAATAATCTACCAGAAATTTAAACCTTCTGTTCTCACCTGTATCAACATAGTAATAAGACACAAAATCCAATTGGAGTTATACATGTAAGCTGATACCCATGAAATTCATACGAAAAGGACGAACGCAAACTTTTGATCTTTATCTCTTTCATACTTTTCACACTTTCACTGATTAATAAATACGCCAAGTTATGCCAACAAGCAAAATATCATAAAAGAGTACAAATAAATATGAGAATATCTTACATTCCTTGTATCGCACTAATCCCAGATTGTACACTCTGAAACAAAATGAAAAAAAAATTATGAACGAAACACTTGAATTTGACGTTTGAATGCGGAATAACGTAACCATCATGAAGTTAATAGCAGTCTCTCAGATTACAGACAATGTGTCTTTGAGAAAGCCGCATGCTGGCGACAGAGACAGTGCACTGATAAGGGAGCAGATCAATCATCTGCTAGCCCTACCTGACCGGTGTCAATGAACTTTGCCCAATGAGCCCACCGGCCACCTGACGGGATCAACTTTTCGGAGCTACGGATCAACCAGATAGGTTAATATTGAAAATTAGTATGTTAATCGACGCTAAAGCTAAAATTAAAATGAAATCGTTGATCTATTCCAAGAAAGTCAAATTTATAGCACCGCTATAAAATAAATATTAGAATTTTTATCTTCAAAATTGTTCGTAATAAATCTCGAGAAATTCATTCCCGTTGGACCGCAGGCCAAAAATTTTGGGTTTAAATTTTCAATTTCGCCTAAAATTGTCTTAAATAAAATGTCAGGTCCTATAATAATAGGTTGTTAGAATGGTCATAATTTATCGTCGGTGTTGACATGATATAAAATGGCTGCGGTGAAAAAAAATCGGAGCCGCCAGGAGGTGTGTCTAAATGGGGTTAATTTTCAATTTGGATTCGCCGGTGGCCTTTATAAATTAAGAGGGCGATTTAAATAAATACATACTGGGAAGTATTGGACACTGCTACTTGATCGCGATTCTGATTAAATTTTTATATGATCGATTAAAATTGCGTCGACGCATGAAAGTTGCCGAAATCGTGAGCGGAATGTCTTCTTCGGGGAGGCAATCGTATTTCGCATCGTAACGAGGAGTAATCGAACAATCAATTATTTATTCGATTGCAGTACACGTTATCAGATGTAAAGACATTATTACGTCACATAAAAAATACTTTTGCGAAACTGTAAATATGTATTTTATACTTCGACCAATTGTATATCTGTTAACAAATGAAATATCACTACATAGTATACATAGTCGCTTCCCGTCTGTCTGTCTTAGATCTTTAAAACTACGCAACGGATTTTGATGCGGGTTTTTTTAATAGATAGAGTGATTCAAGAGGAAGGTTTATATGTATAATACATGCATATTATAGTACAGAAAATCCGAAAAGCCGTGCGAAGCCGGGGCGGGTCACTAATTTTAAATAAAACTAAGTATCATGTCTTATAAAGATTGATATTTAAAAGGTTAATTTACAAACAAATAATACTTTAAATATCTAGAACCAACACCAAACATATATTTTCAAAAGCACACGTATGATTTATGGGTTCAAAAACAAGTCGCTCGAGAAGACCGAACAATCGCAACGCGACGGTCCCCATCGGGTGCACTTACCGCGATTTTCAATTAACATTAAAGCACCGGAACAAATAAAACGCACTGGACAAAGGAGTTTATTGGAACCGCGAATATCAATGTAAAAAGTGCGGTGGCATACAAAGTTGACGCGTTAAAAAAAGATTACGCAATTTCGGATTTTAGTGCTCTGTGGTTTATGAAAAAAAGAATCGATGTATCATATTCTTTTATGAAATCAATATTTATGGTTCAGTTCAGAAAAATATCATCAAGACCATAACTGCTTTCACAAATGATGGTTAAAGTCATAATACCTACGGCTATGGTCCTTTCCTACGGTATATGAGCAGGCCCTATTGCCATTATTCTATAGGCTTTTTTTAATAAGAACATCATTAGTCCAACCATCTTTAAAATCGATAAAAACAAATCACTAAAACAAATACACCGAGCCATCAATAACCGACTGTAGATCGCAAAAAAAACATAAGCGTTGCACATTACAAATTGGCGATCTGTAATAACATAGCCTTCGAAATGTATCTAGAGTTAAATACAGCACAGGTCAGGCAATAAAATCGCTGAGATGATCTTCGATCATAAATCCAGTACATTACGATATTAATGACAATCGTAACTCTCAATCACAAGTTGGATCCGCACTCGCACGCACTGATACGCAGCTACACCACCTGAGACTTTCGAATAACGTCAACAAAAGAATATTATTTAAGTTGGAGGTCAAAATCACTTAAGAAAAGTGATATAAAAGACACTAAATTAATCTCAATACTTGATCGTATACCCTCAACAATTTGGTAAGCTCTAGGTAGATTCTAAGACAATCAGGAATCTATAACGCAAAAAAGTTCAAAAGACACACGCCACGACGTTAAAATTTAGAACCAGGTAAAACATTGGCAAACTAACTTGATAGGCGACGTTAGCGTAACTATTGAATGGATTTATTTCTATGCCCTAGTCCTGATTTAAGACAACTAGCAATAAATGTTACAGAAGCTGTCACACTATTTAGCAGCTTAGGAAATAACAACCATTGAATTATATGTAACGGTGCTAACTCTACATTCGGAATAAATAATGACAAACAGGAATAATGTCGACGCTCCTTATTGATCTCTCTACAACCTGCGTCTGGAACTAATTGTAAGAGAAGAGAACATTATTGCTTAGATTTGAACTAGTGGTAGTAACTATCATGTTGTCTGTGCAGGAGATCCATAAATCCATTTTAGGATTAAGGAGGCAGACGCTTTCGACGAGGCTATTAATGTATTGCAAGTAACAAACGGATCGTCTGTGATAAACAATGATTCGTCAAGCGTTTCAACAAAACAAGGTACGACACGACGATTTAAATAACTATAAAACTTCACGCAAGAGGAAGATGTCGTTAATAAAATAATCAACAATACGCTTAAATAAATCGCCGATTGCCCGCTGACAAAAACCATACGACACGACAAGACATTACTTACATATGTCGTACAAAGCAATAAATGTATGTTTGTCATTTTTACGACATACCTCATGTATGTACATTTGCAAACACGAAAAGGGGCGGGGCGCCACCTGCCGAGGCTTGCTGTATTCAGATATATCAATAATCAGCAAAATTTCAATTTATTTTATAAAATTATTATCATTTTATGCAACGCCAACAGGCATAAGATCTCTTATCTGTATTAATTACAATATTCAATGATTTATCATTCCATCTTTTATCGTGACAAGTGGAAGGAAACTAAAATTAGTTATTTATCAAACATTTTGGTTTAATCTAAGTTATCAAACTGTCGATTAAATAAATGATACATATTTAAAATCAATAAACAACCGACACATAAAATATTTTAAACAACAAGCAAAGCATTGAAAGGAACATAAAATTGATCATGATACAAAAGAAACAGAGAGTGCAAAACGTCAGGTTAAAAAATGAAATATTAAATGTCGAGGACCTCCCATCAAATTACAAGTGGTAAGCTTCGGCCTTATCGTGAGATCGCATGTCGACAAAACGAATAACACCTTCGCATGCCTCCATCATATTTGACAAATGTTGGGATCAAATAATATTCGCAAATACGTCTCCCATGACACAGCCGACAATATTCAACCTTTAAACGAATAGGATAAAGGTGCAATTAAAATGACAGAATAATTCGCAAATCACGCGATAGCGATCGGAATATGTTAAATAATGATGTAGACTGACTAGTAAATAGTATACTGTAAATTTATCACGTCAAGGAAGGAAGTTAACTATCGTAATTTGAATGCAATGAATAATTGTACAATTTGTTCAACATTAATATACGTAGCTTCAAACAGGCAGACAAAATCATGGCAGACATTACGCAAAATTGAAACGTTATAGGTGAGTCAACGTAATGTTACAGTATTAAATTTCAATTTGAAATGTTCTGTGAACAAATCTAGTCGATACCGAATAGAATTTACGAGGTTACAAGAAAGAGCTTGTAGCTGCTTATCATGATGTAAACGCCAAATAACTTTTGTGGCTTTCTCTGAATGATCCACGGTAGTTACAACGACCGCATCAAAATAGACCACGTGCCAACGTGTAGAACTATTTTATGATAATGTGTTAGCTGCATATTTTACAAGTCAAGTATTAACAAGCTTAAGATGTATTAATTATTTAGATTCATCGTACATTGTTAAGTGACAAAAATTAGGACTGCGGCGCCGCCGTTGCAGTCTATAAATCATTTATAGGGTAACTGTTTCGACATTTTAAATATGCAAGATCATCTCTTGTTTTTTGATGTATTATAGATTTTATTGTCACGTTGCTAAGATGTATATTTGTCTGAAATGTTTGTGGTGCAGCATACGACGGCATTGCATTGTCATCTTGTTGTTTTTTACAATCATCTGATCCATTACGTGGTTTATTCGAATGGTAATGATGGCATAATTGACAGAGGGCAACTATTGTTCCCATTGTTTCCTATTGATATTAGAGTTCTGTCGCCTTGTAATGGTACATTTTCTTATTGTCACTGGTTTTGACACTGACTCTGTTAATGCGGCAGATTTAAAAAGGGTGGAGTTCTCAACCGTTGCTGTGAGTGGTACAGTTATTAACTAGTTGATAGACACCGTGTTCTTGACGTTGTTGTCAACTGATTTTTGAAAGTGTCATTGTTACACACTGATTATGCTAATTGTTATTTGGTATAAGATTGTGTAAGCCAAGACCACAATCTGAATTTTAATAAAGCTTTTATTAATTTAGTATCTCAAAGTTTTTAATAAAATTTTTCAGATTACATAATTTTAGAATTAATTTGGATGTAGTTTCACAGTTATTTAGGGAGTTCAAGAAGAAGGTTTTAAGCTATGTACGTATCATTGTGCTGAGAGTAAAAGATGTTGACCAGTCTCCAGCTTGTTTTCTCTTTGAATAGGGGTGAAACAGCAGGCAGAAGCTAGTCAATTATAAAAAACTGACGAGTCCAAATAAGATTTCACTCAATTTAATATCTATAGACGTAACATAGCTAAGGGCTATCGAAAGTAAGACATAAAAATTTAACATAATTGATTAACGACTGGCCTAACACTTGGTGTCAAAATAATTGATATGTGGCCAGTTTGTTACGCATGCGGGCATTGTCAACACAGTAACCCTTAATTCATGTTTTACTAATTCAGAGATCAATCGCTTACAAATGTATATACGGGTATCAATTACGTATACATTTTCAATAGTAACTTACGGAATCTTAAATGAAATTTAAAAAGTAGGAAATCAAAGACTTTCGTCTATGACAGATACGGAATAGGTTCTAATTTAATTTACTTACATAATTAATTAAAATAATAATATCCTAATGCAAGAGCATCTGATTTAATATATCCTACAAAAGTACATACTAATTTATGAATCAACATGCTTTCCGCCCCGCGGTTTCACCCGCGTTCCCGATAAAAAATAGCCTGTGTTAATCCAGGTCTTCATTAAAATTGGTCCAGCTGTTTAAGCGTGCAGAACGAACAAACTTTCGCATTTATAATATTAGTAGGATTACCAAAACAGTCCACATAAGAACAGTAGATAATTCGATAACCCACACTTTATTGCAATTATAATTCAAACATTAATAGTGTGGTTCGCGCGAGAACACGCTGAGATAAGTATCAATATATCGCACAAGGTGTTACATAAACAAGCAAAAGGAACGACCTGTTAAAATCGGATTCCATTCGATTCGACCGATTAATCGGTTGAAAAGCCAATGTATCGGATGTCGGGGGCATTTATCGCGCCTAATTGCGACCACCGCCGAAACGCGGTTCGGATCGAGCTGGGTGGCTGATGGGCACCGATGATACACAATACTGTGACCCCCGGTCCTGTTCATTATGGGACACTAGGAATGTTATGATAGGATTGCACAGTCAATCTGCCCAACTTCAATTAGACGCAGTCCATGGACTCAGTTCAATCCTTTCATTCTCTAGTCTCACTCCTTTTGTAGTCATATAATAGAATATCATATATTTATTGTCATCTATGAAAACACTTACACTAAAATACATACACTCTTTACGAAAGTAAAGCATGTAAAAAGTCTTCTTTCATCCCATTCACTACTTATGTATGTCTTACGACTGTGCAAGTCAAGCAACCATCCTAAAGATCTTCCAAAAATATTCTGACCACTATCATACAATTTTCAGTTTATTTGGTGTAAGTAGCCATTATAAATCTGTCAAGACAATTATAAAAAAACTAGCAGACCATATCAGCAATGATGAATGAATCGCTGAAATTAAATTACTGTTCATCACAATTATATCTTCAGTACTTCAATCATCGTTAAGAGCAATTCATTATTTTAACAACAAACTGTGACAGACAAAAAGAAAAGGTATGTAAAACACGTCTCAACAATTTACCCGGATCATTTATTATGAGTGCTGAATACAACAACCGAAAGGATACAGTCGTAACAGTTTCTCAAGATATCTCAATACTTAATGGTCATCTGGCCACCCTACATGATATCGCTTTTGGGGTGTTGCGAAATTAAGAGTTAATTGTTTTCTTTTTTGCGTACGAGCACGCGCTTAAATCTTCCACTGGATTGTATTTTATGACAATAAAAGAGAAGGGTCGAGCGGAATCCGACCGGTAACGGCCTATTACGGATAATGGTATTGGACCTTTAAATTTGACCGGAACACACTTGAAAAAAGCTGATCGAAATGCGGTTAATGTGCACGTTTATCTACTTCCTATAGCGAATAATTGATTGAATTAAGCAGGAGTTCCTCATGATATAAACAATTTGCAGGTAAATAAAGATAAGCTTAAGTGATAATTTATTATTAAATCTGTCGACGATAAAAAAAAGAGTGGCAAAGTAACTGTTAACATTTAACAAAAACATGATGGGAGAAAGATAGTACAAAACACGTGTAAAACGTCAGATACAACGGTCATTAAGCTTTCAGACACCAACATTATTGGCATTTAAGAAGTTAACCTGAGCTCCCTAAAGCGACCGGTACAACGAATAAAGCGGCTGAATAATTTTATAATGAAGCGTTATCAGTTGCGATCGCAGTTAATAACCACCGAAATATCGCCACATGTCAACCAGACGACGGGTAAACGAAATCATGAGAAAACAACCCGCCCTTCATCGCGATCCTTTATTAAACACGCCATAATCTTCATACGCGGAACTTTATGTCCTGGAAACGGTAAAATATCTTAAAAAGCTTGCTATACTAATGTAAAATCAAGACACGTCAGTTTCGGAGTTTTCCTTCGAACGTCTTAGCTAGTGGATCGCCGACGATTGGATAACTAAAGAGATTCTTGTTTTATCTGAATTTCAAATGGTTTACATGAATAAATAGTTAAACACATATCTAAATCGTTGGGTTTTAAAACTTCATACCTATATTGCATTTTGGCACCAGTTATAAACGTTTAATATCAAAAAGGTCTTATTGTCCTAGCGTTTCTGTTGATCCATATTTCCATGTCGGATCAAAACAAGGCGGTCAAGAAAGCTGATTACACGGTGCTCCCACGATCTCATGCCCTGGCGCGATGGCGGCTCCAAGTACGAAACTTGGCGCGTACGTGTCAAAAGATGTAATTATGAAGAAATCCAATCAGCGGCCATATCTCGCACGTACCTGCGCCTGCGACGACGTTGATTGAGCGATAAATTTACTGAAGATAAATCATTATATCGCGACACATCGGTAGCAACAAAGACCTCTGTTAATTTTCGGCGCCGGCGACTTCATACTAACGACACATTATTCATTCATCGATTTATTTAAAATACACTTTTTTTTAATAATGATATTCGTATTTACAGCCGAACTAATAAATAGGTCAATGGGAACATTCTGCAAGCTCGTACTCAAAATCAGTCAGTAAAGACCAAAATAATAGTAACAATATTTGTATTCAATAAACAATGGTTATATTCGAAATCGCTGATACACGATTCAGATTAATTTCATCGTTGGCGCCACCGGGGCGCCGCATTTTCAGGTCGTATTTCTGATTCAGAATCCCTTACGGTCCGAATGTAAAATACATTTTATAAAGCTGACCTGCATTGTACATCATGCGAAAGAATAATTGGTAAGATAGAGTAGGTAAGACAATATTTCAGAGTAAAAGAACAAGAATTGCGACGTCGAAAAGTTTGTAAGAGGAAAATATATCACGATACAAGCTATTCGACGCAGACGATACCGCGGGCGAGTGCAATAAATCCGACGAAATATGCTCTTTGATATCTGTTAACAATGAGACTATGGACAAAAAACATCATACGACGACTTTTAATGTCACTTGTGAATATTCTTATGAATAAGCACGGCAGATGATCTGTACACGACCCTTGAAATACGACGTCTCCGTCGACCAGACGTTTAATGTAAAGCAAACATGTTATTGCATTGTTGTGGGCGTATATACGGCGCCTTTGCACTAGAAGCAATCTGAAGATACATTTACAAAAAATATATAAACAAAGATAACATCAATATACGAAATTGCAAATAGATATTTATCGTCGCTCTTAGTATTCGCGGCACGTAAAAGATATTTCAACGAATCACATAATTTCACACTGCACATTGCGTTGTTAATGTTGGCCCGCGGCGGGTATAACACTAAACAGTCTGACTAATTAGACGCACTAGGCAACAAAGGGTCGTGGTATGCTCTTACTACGACTTTAATACTATTGAAATAAAGGAATTTGAGTCTTAATTGGATAGTAAAAGAGTATCTAACACTTAAGTGTAATGGTAAGGTGAATTCAGTGAGACGTGTGATGGCGGCGTACGATAGGCCGCCCACACGAAGGCGCCGCGCCGCGAAATTCGTGAGAAGAGCTGCGCTGGCGCCGACGATCCCCCAACATGATCCAACCGGTAAGTACATGAGTAATATGCCTAAAAAGGTAATGTTTCACTGAGTAACCAACAATTGCTTAAATATATTTAATATCAGAATTCTAAAAATTCAAATATAGTGTAAAAATGCGAACAATAAATTGATATTTTCAATTACATCATCAAAAGCTCAAACATACCTTGAACTTTCAATGTCTTACGAAAGCATAGACTTATAATAATGCTAATCCAACCGTTTCCTAATTCTTGCAAATCTCATCTGAGGTACTAGTAGAACTATCTAACATAGACTCATCTTTGCCAAGACAATAGGAACCGCGATTACCTTGCGTTCTTAGAAAACCAGGTTCAACAATATCTTATGTTGTCACAGCGGCCGCCCGCAACACATAATTGTACGTATACAATATCATTTACCATTTGAAGTCTTGCTGCGTACGAAACGAAACACGAAAATGACTAAAAAGATCGAATCACGTTACATCATTTACCTGTAAATTCGCTTAAAGCGGGTCATCCTGATTCACCTTTATATACACAGGGAAATGCACAATACGAAGAATTCGCAATCACAAGCCACATCACACGTCGTAAAGAGTGGCACCATATAAGATTTGGTAATCCATTTGCAGACAAACCGTGCAATAATGCCAATTAGCACCGAAACCAGCAGCTTATGTTTCAAGAGATAGAGTTTAAAATATGTTGACTTTAAGATCAATTGACATAAATATTGAAACGCCAAATATTGTAACCGCAAACCGCAAAACAAACACTCAAGCTTATGGGAGACGCCAAACACCCGAAGCGACAGAGACGACATAAAAATGAATAGATTAATTAACTCGAGAGCACTTCTATCAACATTTAACGACAACTTTAACCTCATAGATATTTATCATGGAAAGTTCGAGTGCTGACAGAAATCTTATTATAGCATTCACTTAACTAATTATAAGTAGCGGAACGACAACTTTTTGGAGTCAATAAACAAGAATGAAGTTATTGAAATTAACGTTGATAATGCCTAGATCTTAGCTATTGAAAAGGTTAGGTCTTAGGCCGATCACAAACAGCCTAGAATCTAAGCGTCGATGTTTACAAGTGTCTGAATTAGCAACATTTAAGCATAACCGGTGCATACAATTATAATTGCACAAATTACAGGTATAACTAACACAGAATCAACAGCGGGCTAGTTGCCTGTCTGTCGTCGGCACATCAGCTCGGAGGCGTGGCGACACACCTCTCTATTACTGCTCAGCGCCCAGCAGGTGCTGGCGTAATGTACCTGGTGCGAGGTTCATTAAAATTGTTTTTGCATGATCACGGACGCTATATTGATAGGTGTTTTATATGTACGGAATAGTTTTAAGTAAGATTCCAATAGGGGCTTGTGTTTCACTATAGTTTGACACTTTAAGAGCGATGTCAAAACCAGGAGTATATACAGCACACTTTCCAAGAAAAGCAGCTATTTTAAGCCTAGATGGTATCCAGTTTGTTTGCATAATGGACGCTGTAGGACCATATATTCAAGACCAAGATGATGAAGATACATAAGAAGGTGAAACAATAATACCACCAGGCTACCAAATTTTGTCTCTTCTATTTTTGGAAGAGACAAAATTTGGTATCTAGCAATGTACAAAACACCGATTTCCTCACCTACATGATTGGAATAATGCAACTGTATCATGCATGACTAATAAAATACTATCTACTACCAGCTCGAATATCAAAGATTTTCAAAGAACTTGTCTTACAAGTAAATATTATTTCGTTAACACAAACCAAATAATTACATCTAAAACAGCATCAACAGATAATAAAGAAATTAAGATCGTTAGCCGATAACACCTGAATTATTGGCGATAAATAACCGTTCAACAAGGTCGGTACTCGTGTAAATTGAATTAAAAGATAAGTACGCCTTTCGCGATTACGATTAATACGATGTTTGACCCCAAGTGTATTCAGAGCGACCCCAGTACAAAGTCGTAAAGATAACATTACAACGAGAACCGACGTATTCAACACAGGTGAACATATAACGACACCCGATGACCTCAGAGATATAAAACCGAATAATATTTCCGATAGCATTCATATATTCAATGAAAGCAACACATAACATGGAATATCAGAGATATCTCCGCTGTCCAAAAACAAGCAATGTATCATTAGCCTTATTTAAATTATTAAGCAATATCGAGTCATTCGAGACATAACTTAAGCTAGTATCTATGATTTATGAGCTTAACTTCATTTCCTAACTTACAAAATATGCACGATCAAATAGAGTAATAAAACGTAAAGACGTTAAATTAGAAATTAATGCGTCAATTATTTAAACGTTAATTAATTAATTATGTGACGACGGCGTTCAATCAACACGAAAGTTAAAAATTAACTGACAGACAGTTAATAATGAATATGTATATAAAAGAAATCACGTTTTGTTTATGTTTAAGAATAATTTTACGACGTGACTATGATAAAATCAGCGGAGTGTTTTAATTAAAGAGACGATAATATATTGGAAGAATAGTTTGTGTTTCCAACAATTTACTGAACAAATACCAAATCTTGTTTAGATTGTAAATTAAAATGAACACATTATATCCGCATCAAAAGCACACTAGACTAAAACCAATAAAGATTCCATACGAATGATATCACTGTTAAGAATCACAGAATAAACTTAGGTTAAGTTACACAAGTGAAGTCTTTAAATCATCGCATATGTGAGGGGTCCTCTGACACACACACTCAAAATGACGTTATATACCTAGATAGATAAATCTATTAAATATCTGAATCGATAATTATATGTTAAAGTGATAGGAATATTAGAAAATACGTATACAATTGTTTTACATCTAGTTAACTTGTCCAAATAAATATGTCGTAATAAAATAAACATAAACTCTACAAAATTACAATCACGTCATCATCATCGAAAAAACAATGTTTTACCGAACCTAATAAAACATCATCTATAAAATATATATCAAGTCAATTTCCATCTCATTTTCGACAGATTACGCCACGCCCTTGCGTCATTAAAACAGGCAAAATCTCCAATAAAATGCACCTCACATAAATTACACGACAAGGAAGCACCTTATCATTCATACTACCGATTTATACGATCATAAATCAAATGTGAATTCCGAAAGAACGTCTTAATTTGCATCGCCGTGAGCCAAACAGTGACACTAACGACGCACTAACGAAAACAACGGAATGGAACTATCAATTTCTGTGTCCCCAAAAGCTTCATTTAAAATCCGAACGACAACGCTCATGTAATTTAATACGTGCGCTTAATGTTGTTCATTAGTTTTCAATCGGAGTGTATTTAACATTAATTAAAGGCTGATTTCATTGAACCTGCAACATTCATCACGGTGAGGAGTGGAAATCACTGTGTGGGACTATTTCCTGAGTCTCGCAAGACTCGGAACCAAGAATTCTAAAAGAGGAATCAAGAGAACTTTTAATTCTTATCACTCTTTGAGGGTTAAGTAGATGGTGAACAACCATTAATGTAAAATATATTTTCCAAAAACTTGTATTGTTCTTTCCACAAATTTTGAACTCCTAGTTTCACTAAAGCTCTAAACGCTTGGCGGCTAGTCGTTAACAATATTTTACCAGTTAAACCGTTAAATGTTCATAAGTTAGACATTAACCGAGGTAACCGTTCACCTACAATACCGTTTAAAATGGAAACATTAATCAATAGGTTGTTTATAAACGTCGGAATGCAATAAAATAATCACCGCTGCGGTGGCACTTAATCACCGGATGATATCTTATTTAGAAGGAGTTAATGAGAGGCGTAGATCACATTCGGTAATGATGACACGTGTAGATTTATCAAACACTTTCGATCCACAACTTATGGTAGACGATTAAAGTATTCGTGTTGACATAAAGGTCGGGCAAACAGAGTCAAACGCTACTATTTTTAATAGTAATTGTGGAAAATTAAAGAGACGAAGTAGACTAAGAGAGAAGTAAACTTATAATGAAAGAGACAGTGATATAGTAAACTAAATGAATCTATATTATTAGTATAATAATAGCACATCGCATTTCGGACTAGAAATTTCTTCGTGACAAGAAAAAGTCAAGGTACAAGCTCAACACCAGAGTCGACCTCATGAATAAAATCACTCATCAAACAACCGTAGCAATAATTAAAACAGCTTTATTCATGTCGCAGTGGCGAGCGATGACGAAATGCAAAGAAAGCGAGCTGCAAACTACAGTACACGGAACGATAGCAACATGTGGAGATGCCGTAATACATAACAAAATATTGAAGGGAAATGTGGTGTTATTTCTATTAAAGCAGACAGACCACAGCGAGAATGTATCGACAACTAATGAGATAAGCACACACTCGACCTTAAAAACATTTGCATTTACAATCATGTAATAGGAGCAATATAAACGGCAGGCAATAAGCATAAAATTATCGGTAATGTCGTGAGTATAGAACGTAAAGATGATTATTGAAATGATACGTCGCATCCATGAGGAGTTAACACGCGAAACGGACCACTGCACATTGTATGTTAAATGGTACGCCATTAAAGGGAACGGCGCTTAATAAACACATTACAGTGCGATATTAGACGCAAGCGCAGCGCTGACGTGATTAAGCGACAAGAACGTGGGAACAGACGTAGAAAGAGTACGATGAAAGGGGATGCTGATTGTGATAAACAAATAATACGCAGCGTCTTACAATACGAAACTTAAGATGAAATAGCTACACACAAGTTGATGTTACAAAAAGTTTTAAAGTATCAATCAAAATTTCTGACTAGAAAACCGGAAGCCGACAGATTAAACGATCAAATCAAACCGTACAAAGGTAATAAAATTACTATTCCAACTGCCATAACGAACAGCGCCGGCATAAAATATCAAATACCACAACGAAAACGCACTAAAACTAGACACGCATTGAGCGTCGTCAACGCACAATGGATACGTGCTTTTATGAAAATATCAATAATAGTATTAAACGTAGTTTAGTGCGCTATTAATGCACGGCGCGCTTGCAGACAAATTCAATTGACAGGAGCCTCCGCCGAAGCCCCAGGGTGTCCCTCGTTTACATCTACCCGGTTATCTATTTACTCTGCTATTGGAAATAAAATTGAGCGGCGAGATTGCATAGGAACTCTCAAAGGGTGCGATCTAAACTTTATGATGCGATTTTATTGTTGTCATCGACACTATCGTCTTTATAAACCACCGCGACGTTGTGGCACACACTTAAACGAACTGGAAAATCGAACTCTTTAACATCTTCCACGTTTGATATTACGCTTTTACGGGATCTGAAATGGTGAGAATAGATATTCTTATGTTATTGACATGTTTACACGAAGTCAATTAGAATACAGATCGCTCTACATGAAATGGCATTATACCGTTGCGTACGCTATTGTCACATAGCTGAGTTTGAAGCGCGTCTCGATACGTTCACGAGATGCATTCTAGTGGCGTTATCACAAAATATGATAGATCGTCGTTCGTGCGACGACGCTCTCCCACGCGGCGCAAACGTGATTAATTATAATTCGAATTTTATTCAAAGTGAACAGCGGACAAACTACGATACCAATCAATAAACGGTTCCATACCGAAGACGCGACGGTACCGACATGATACCACAATTTACTGTTGCCGATAGCACATATGAAGACGTCAAAGCCGGAGTGAATAACTCTGGGATGAAGCGCGGAACAATGGTCGCAGCATTTTCATTGTGATAGGAATACCTTGTAATACAATGTGAGGTAGATGCAGCGCAATCTATCACTGCAGTTGCACTATCATGTCTATGATAACTTGTTAACAACAAACAAATACCAAGTTTAAAAATATCACCCGACTACTCGGCCAGAATAAAATTTAATTTGGCATAACCATATATAGGTAATGTTTGACCAAAAATAGGATAAAGCTCCATTACGCGCAGTACCAAATACTTTGGCTAGGCGGGACATATCAAACAATTCATTCACTATTATGAATAAAACATCTTAACTTATTCAGGGGGCAAAAGCGAAATCCGACATTTGAAATGCCATAAAATATCTACGAGAACTGTCATAATCCCCAAGTAGTAACGTTTTAAATTGCGCAACTGGCTTATTATTCAATAAACACATTTGTATGGCTACACAAATTCCCGTGAGCCGTGTGTTTTGATCATTAGCTTTAGATATTAGACCCCCGCGAGTACCGGCTCATACTGCGTGAGAAATAGGCGGCCATTTGACAATATCGTCGCTATGAACATATTCCACATTACCCGGCCAATATCCCACCGTGTTATATTACAACCAGGACTTCATTATCTTATTGCGGCACATCTCAAGCTTGTGAATGAACATGACCTGTTGACTGCTCAAACAGGTTGAAAATAAGCCTTCTAATATTACACATAAGTTCAACTTTACTAAAAAATCTTAGTCTTTATTACCGTACCGACGACGTCAAAAGATAATTGGGACTAATTGGGAGAGATAAGAATGAGAATGGGGTAGGTGAATATCTATAAGAATCTATCGATCGAGTTAAAATTAATAGCACCAGCAGTTTTAAGTCAAAAACCTAGACATAAGTGCGATTCGTGTGACAGCAATCTTGTGCTCATAACGCCATAAATCATAAAGAGACGGTCTCACAAGCGCCACAAAGATAGAAGCGACACGCATCCTCGTCCCAGGATAATAAATAACATCGGGTTCTCGCTTTCAAAGTGAGGCCGGGGAGCAATAAGTCGCGGCCGGGTCAGAGGTGAAGTGAATAAAAAACGGCCGACAATTAAATAGCGTTCTTGAAGGTTAATGAGCACAATAAATATGTTGTCGGCACCGCAGCTGCGGACAAACAAATGCATAGAGCCCGTCACACGTGAGGAGGGTACAGGCTTAACTTATAGTAAAGTCGCGACTGACTGGCAAGTTCATTGTCAAGACGAGCCTCTTCCTCTTATTACGAACGTGACACATTTACTACACAAAAGAAACGGGGTTAAACAAATATTGAGACCGGCATAAAGAAATAGATTAACAGCTTAAAAAATATTGAATCAAGTTTATTGAAATACACGATTCCATGAACGTTAAGTTGCAATGCAATGGTATTCGTTAAGCCAATAATTTATTGTTTGTGTGTAAACATTTTTTTTAAATAACCAATTTTTTATAGCTCGTCGACGTGTTTATGAAAACAAACTTAAGAAAATCAGTCACGGGACATTAAGGTGAGGAAAACGAAATCTTTATTAGTATAATCCGTTTATTTATTGGCCAAATAGTGTTATTCAGGTCATTTTTCAATTTGAACTACGGAGTATCGGTTTAAGATTCCGTATTCAAAATTAAATATCGTCACGCCGCGTTTTTTGTATACCTACATCTTTTAAGCACGATTCTAAACCTTATCGAAATATTTACAATCATCTCTATACTTCCTCAATTATAAGTTCCACAAAAAAGCATCGTGGAATAGGCATCGTCACTGCACAACACCCCTGTAAGGGTTTAAAGCATTCACACGCGACTGCCCCAGACGGAATCATACCTGCGTTTGATTTATAACAAGGAGGGGACAGGGGAACTGCGGGTGTGAATTCAATCGGCGAGCACAACGTCCTGGGGCAGACGAGACCAGTTAGCAAGACCCCGCAACAAAAGCCAATCTTCGTCCATTAGTAAAAACGAGCAAAATTCAGCGGCGTAAGCAAGTGGACCAACTTAAACTGGTGAAGGTAAAGTAACCCAGCGGGTAGCATCAACTGCTGGCGCCTCGGACAATGCAGAGCACCTTCGTGACCACTAACTATTATCAGTCGCCGCTTTTATAGATTTTTTTCTCGTGTATTCTTTATAAGGTACGTGACTGTACTGTTTAAACGCCGACAACTCAATATGGATTTGTGCATATAAAATCGATTTATTTTAAAAGGCTAGTTTTAATAATTTCATTTACAACATGACAAGACAACATATCGATTCCAGGAATTATTGATGTTAACTTTCTTTTTTTATACTTATTTAAAAGTACCTTCCGTATTGGAGATATGGGAGCACGCAGCGCCATTGGCTAGATAAACCTGTTTTAAATAATAACACGGAAGTCTACATTGATAATTTGATTAACATCTGCATTGCGGCGATCGTCTTTAAGTATACGAAAAAATGCATTACCACAGCCATCATTACATCTTTGTTGTGTTTCACAAAGTTCAGCTAAACACATAGTGTGAATTAGTCTTGGCTTGCGGACGCGCTTACTTTTCTTAAACCTGTTGCAGCTCCTATTACTTTCAAAATAGGGATGGTTATTGCTTTAACTAACAGTGATATCGATTTGGTAGCGACACAAAATCAACAGGGACGTATTAACACCAGACGGAAGATAGAACCCGTGGGTGTTCTTAACCAGAGGTTTTGTACACTAACAACCGCAAGTTTATTTGGTAATAGACGTGAATGAGAAATAAGCACGCGCTAATCTTATTAACGTCGATGAGAATATTAATAAGCCCTTTAATTCTTCTGTTCTCTTGACAATAAAACTAGCAACAATGCTACTTGAAGCAATAAAGATAAACAATCCTTATAAATAAACTAACTAAAATGGTTATGAAAGTGTTCCCATTTCTATGGAAAGTGGTCCGAAACGCGGTGTCCAAAGGCGACAAACTAATACACCTGTGTCAATGGACTAACGGTATATTTGGTCCTCTTTTTGTTTTTCGCTCCCACTTTGGTAAAGTTATTTATGAGCCTAATAAAAATTCTATCAAAAGATGTAGTATTGGGTATAGGGTCACATGAAAATATAATAAATGTAACTTAACATTAAGTTTATTGTTCCTTTAAAATATTCAATACATCCAAGGATTTACTCACCAATATAGCTCGAATTGAAGTTAATCATTAAGTATCGTATCAAATGTATATTTAAATTGCTATTACATAATATAATATTTAATTCAATTGGTTGGTTTAAGAATGTAAAGTATTAATAAATTAATACAACTCCGTATCGCAATAACTGAGATCTATAATATTATTAATAATTACTGTGGTTGATGAAGGTTCAGAATCAAATATGTAATAAAAACGAGCTAACGCCCAGCTTGGTCTTATAGATCGAAAGCCTAAGCGAAGACACATGTAATATGAGGCCACAAAGCCAGAAGCGACAGTACAAATCCAACACGTAAAATAACCCGAAATCCGAGTTGCACTTAAAAAAAATATGCCTTAAACACACCGGTGCGGTGGCTAGCCGAAACGCCGCCCTCTGTTCTAGAGACGAAAGCAAACAATACCAAGATAGTCGACAAACAAATGTAAATGACCGAAATGTGAGCGTCATGTTTGGCATTCCCATAAAGCAACGTTAACACGTCATTAGAGTTAATGATGGCGTGATTACAGAGTGGGAGCGGGGTGAACGATGGTCAGGTGATTGCCTCCTTACTGTGTGGTCTTGCCTTTACAAACAGATGGTGGATGTACCACGTGCCTTGAAGGATTCACTTCACTCTGTTTACTATCAAGTGTGTATTGTCTGGTGTGTTATTGTATACAGTTTCTAAATACGTTTTAGGAGGTTCAAACAGATTGACTTATAGCTCCCAATTACGGATTCTAGTTTGCTCTTACAAGTAAAGCTAATTTAATTTATCTGTAAGCTGCTAATTGATAGTAGTTACTTGCAATTTATTGTTATATTAAAAAAACAGTTAAAATTTACTGTTACATTATCATTATTACCTTAAGAAAAGGATTTAGAGTTCTGTCTTTGCTCAAAAAGAAAAATGCAAAGAAACATCAAATTAATCTCAATTGATTATTATCTTTAATTACTTTTTATTAGAGGCTAATTCTAAAGAATTTGAAAACAAGCTATCCTAAATTTAACTTTTTCAACAACAGAAGTATTAACAGACCGAAAGTAAATCATCGACGTGGAACAAAAATTCCAATACCGGCAGAGATGTTATCGTAGGACCACGATTTATCGGCGGCTTATCACACGATCTGCGTAATTGATACGGGTGAAATCATGGTACGAGGGGGCGCTAGTGTCAGACGCACCGTTGAATTGATTACTAACTGCGGGAACGCCTTGATTGGTCAAGTGTCTTGAATGCCGAGCTATGATTTGTAAAATGTGCATGTAATGCGAAAATAAAAAAAAAACTACAGAACTCAATTTAGCTTTCATGGAAACTACACAAGAAATTCTTTGCTCTAGAATAGTTTTGAAGGAATAAATACGCAAAATGAGATACATACACAAGCAAAACATTATCCAATCCAATAATATTAAAGAAGACCACACCGTAACATGCTAAATAATTTGATATCCATTTGCGTGAAATTTCCCTACCTACCTCGGTGGTCCGAACAAGTAGAGTATTACAATAGCACACGCCACCAGTAAGCGTATTGCGACAAATACTGCCAATAACAATTGGCAGCATAAATTCGTGGCCAGCGCGTGCGCTGAACAGCCGTCACTGATTGAGGATCGCATAAACCGTGCCACCCACCGGCTGTCATTTGCATTGTACGCAGTTGTTCATAAGGATATCTCTGGACCGAGAACGCAGTCGCAGGTTGTGACATTTTGGTAGTCTCGATATTTAATTTTACTTCGGTAATTTAATGTTAATGGGTCTTAATACGATCCACTTTGTGGACGTTTACGCAACATAACTGTATCAAATCAATAAACAGTTGAAAGATAATTTAGAATCTACTGAAACATAGATCAGAGAATATATTTTTTACGGCTATATGATAGAGCAAGAGGACCTCTCTTCTGAAGAAAGATTCTGAGCCTTCTTTTATATGTCTTTCGTTCATCACTTTTATTTTAACAATCTCCTGAAAGATATAGTAATTTATACTACACTATCTCATATACACATTGCCTTTATTAACTAGGTACTCGGAAACAAATCAACCGACTTCAACTGAACATCGAATAGTTTTCAAGTGCAACTGTTTTCCAAGACGTCGTTATGGCAATAGCAATAAATCAA
Organism: Tethea ocularis; assembly: GCA_963555595.1. Taxonomy (NCBI): domain Eukaryota; kingdom Metazoa; phylum Arthropoda; class Insecta; order Lepidoptera; family Drepanidae; genus Tethea; species Tethea ocularis. The sequence goes on from OY741968.1 coordinate 2,617,596, forward strand.
TAACCAAACAGAACTATGTCACTTATAATGAAGAAAGTTGGTTTCGTTCATTCATAATTCAATTGTTTCATACCATAAATTCTAATTATCTGTAATTGGAGGATGGCAGTGGATTTTACTTTCATTAAACATCAGAAAATTAATAGTTCTCAATTGAATATAAAAGGGCAGTAAATACGTAATGTGCACGTTATTTGCACTATGCACTGTCGGACACCCTTGGGACATACACTAGACAGTTAAATACAGCAATCGGCGATATATCACAGTGCAAATTGGCAATCAACTGGCGTTGATTAGCAGGAGTAGAGTCGCGCCGCCTTCACTGTCGGGGTCCTTCCAGTCCCATCGCGGTACCGTACCTACATTATACACTACCATACAAGGCGCCACACAACACTCGTATTAATTAATCGACCAACCTAATAATCGTATATCAATTTCCCACAGACGGCTTAATGTCAACCCCTACTTAACGGTGACTAACAATCGCATCAAAAAATTTAAAGCGGTTTAATAAATGAGCTCATAACTTAGCATGGTAATAGCAACGGGGCGTTACCATCACGATTATCGTGTCCAGAAACCGACGGTGACATCACTGTAATGAATCTACACGAGAGAAAAAATACCATAACACAACCAACAGAAATGAAACGATGACAACACTACGCCAATATCGCGACACATTTGACGCAATCAAACGCGTCATGCACACCATGCCTACTGGTTATTTAACTAACACATTATCACACCAAAAATGCATAGATCACAAAAACAAAGTGTTCCCAAATGACTATTTTAAGATCAAACAGCGCGCTAAATGGGCGGCCATTAACACTACCCACCGGTATCGGAGACGCCATTAATACGATGCTAATCGACTCCGCGGTGAACTCTATTTTAGCACATCGATACTAATTACCAATTATACCATGGTAAGTATCAATTGCGCACACTGGTGCGTAATCAAACTTCCCAGGATTAAACTGGTGAAAACCTTCACAGTTATAAGGTAAGTATGCTTACATATGGTTTCTCAATTCAACCCCTAAAAGCCCACCGTTAGACGCCATGCGGAAGCCAGACAGCGAATAAATTATTACCCACCCTTCGCACAAACACAAAGGACAAGTCTGGGTTTTTTCGAAGTTTCTGCGTATAATTGAGGTGTAATTTCGGGTATAATAGCAAACAATCGTTCGGTCCAAGCATACTGATGCAACTGAACGTACTGATGTCACACAAAAGAAACGAAGCTGAATTAGAAAGTTCTTTTGTGCCTTGGGATCATCATGATTTACGTCAATCTAGGCACCCGGTCCGAGTGAACATAAATTAAGTTGCAACAAAATGTATTATTGATTGTAGCCACCACCTCCGCGCTTCTACGTAATTTAACAAAGGAGAGATTTCGAGGGAGATGCGGAACTTATATTTCAAAGGATACCGTTATACAGACGTCGATCAAACCAGCACAGGAGAATGAATGAAGGCGGCTCGTTACTGACGCTCGATCGGTTTCTTTATTAATTACTGTATCCTTTACGCCCTAATGAATATTCAACACGGTGCGAGAACTAATTCGACCCGTCCCTAATGTGTCCGAGGTTGGACTAGTTTTTTGATCGAATTTTTACGAGCATGTAACGCTATATCATTACATGACGATAAACGATAAGTGCAACGTAGTAGTGCTTTCGCTGTTGTCGGCCCAATAAAACGGGCGACCGATATCGACCTACATTACAACCCCGTGTTCCCAAGCCTGTCATCGTTTTATGACTTTTTTATTCGGCCTGATGGCCGGAGAAATGCAATACCATTCCCGATTCAGATTTCCACGCCGATACTGAAGTGTGGCGCACTATAAAATGTGTAAATGAATAGTTTTGGACCAATCACGAAGCAATAAATGCTGCTAGTCGCGTGGCGCTGACCCAAATCATGTACACGCGTAAAAGATATAAAGGAATTCACTATATCGGACCTGTAAATTGTAAACATGATAAGAATATTGAGGTCTAAAATAAAAGGAATGAAGAACATAGTCTGTTCCAACAATACAATGACGTTATAAAAGGATAAAAATTGTGATTCGATACCGTAACTGATACTCTGTAATAATCATGTCTTATTATGGCGACCTGTCATAATAGAGAGAATGGAAGACTGACCCCGGGTACAGTCGAACTGGATAATGGTAATCTACTACATACCATCACATGTTTGAGGACCACACATTATACATTAAACCGGAGACGAAAAGATGTTAACACCGATTTAGTTTCTCAGCTATAAGAACGCATACCGATATCGTATTAGATCGATTAACACGTGATAAAGATCAGTGCATTAAATTGTTTAATATATTGCATATTCACACCTCGTCTTTGGAATCCGTGTCATCCTCATCGCATTAATTACTAGTAATATCAATTAAATTTGGGAGGTCCAAAGCCAAGCTATGTTCATAAAGTGCTCCAAGATTCTGATACACAATGTACAAATACAAGATAAAGAGCCGAATGCATTGCCATTTGTCAGCTTAGCTTTTAAACAGGTCAAAATAAAAATATCACAAGTGCAATGAGAAACGTCTGGAGCTTTATAACTTCATATCATGTTCGTGTGTGTGCATAATGAAAACAGAACGTATATCAAAGTCGTTGGGCCAATTGTGCTCGCTTGGGATATAGGCGATATCATAAAAATTTATTGCGAAAAGAAAATATTGTTATAGTTGATGGGTTGAAATGAGTGGCCGATTGACATAACGTGTTACGTCTGGCATATTCTGTTCATCTGCTCGATACATCGCTTTCGCCGATGAAAGTCAAAACATTATAAAAAAACTGTTTAACGATTGTAATACCAACACTTAAACTCAAGATGTTCAAGAGACGTAGGTACATATTTAGTATGGAAACTAAATAATATCAATCAGTACCGGTTTTGATAGAAATTCCATGAATGATGTACAATTTTTGCACCTGGGTGTATTCAAACACCCTAATAACTGTCACTATTCATCATAATTACAAAGACAGTGACTAAACGGTATAGAAACCGAATCTTTTAAACACATCGATATTCAAGCAAATTCACATAATAGAAATTAGGAATTTGAAGAGTACAGAAGAATTCCAAAACGACGTAAAACAGTCAGTAGTGAATCATAAACAACAGTTGTAGATCTGGGAATGATATCAAATTACACCTACCGATTGCCATTAAGGTAATATCCCTGTATAATTCAAAGAGAACAAAAGTATCTTAATTTATGACCAGATCCCGTTGAATAAAGAAACGGAATCAAAGCGCCACGGAAACCGTACAAAGGGACATATTTAGAAAAAAAAATATCTAAAGATGTAAAGATTAAAAGAAGCAACTATTCATAGGAACTGTAGGCACCCGCTGCTTTATCAAATATGAGATTAGTCCTTTCGATGTCGGGCCCATTTCATAGGAGACAAATATTTTGACACGCAGTTGAGCAAACAAGGGGTAGACGGAAGAATTAAGGTCACCTTTTTACGCATTATTGCACTTAAATCCTCACTAAGTTATCTTAATAATATAATATATACTTGAGGCGACTTACGCCAGCAATAGTAGAGTTTAAAGCTTTGAAATTTTCCATATTATTACACTAATTATATAAAATTAGTATACCAGTATACAAACTATAAGCACTAAATCTAAGTGAGTAATTAGTTTATAAGTCCCTAATTTACTTCACAAAGCAGAATAAGTTTGTCAAAATTTATAGTTATGTGTCTAGCGCAAACCGCCCTTGAAGTCTCGAAGCATATACGATTATCTCCTAATACCCTTTCATTTTGAATTATTATGCTTCAGAAGCGTCACAGGTCAAATTGACAGCTTTCCATGGCTAAGCATTTATTTGTGAAATGGAAAATAAGTATAGCTTTTAAATGATTCCTCTGATACCAAAAGCAAGCGGTTTCATTTGAGGCCAATTTCATAGTACATGGAATATATAAATGGTCGGTTTCACAGACAGCATCTTATTGTCTCTTACTCTTAAATTAAGCTTGGGGTGACATCAAAAGACATACTTAGTGACCGCATATCTAGAAGTCTGTGAATTGTTATCCATACCATAAGAACTCGTGAATAAACTTGTAAAAATTAGAAAGCTATTAAGAAAAATCATGAGATTATAGAATATAGACAATTTGAATATTAAGTTGATATAATGATAAGTTGAAATTAAAAAAAAAATAATGTATGGGTTTTATTTGTTTTTTTAGTATTTTATACTAGAATGTACATGGTAGATTTTTGCCTATCTTTACAAAAAAATACTATTTGCGATGACTATTCACATGAATCGGTTTAATTTCATATTTACGGCTTTACGCGGTCTGAGTGAGTTCTGTTATTTGACTACTTTCCAGTTCACTTATTCCCAACATGGTCTTTAGTAGGGGTTCCCGTCGACCTAATGGTATGCCCGCTATCTTCGTATCAGACCAGCATAGTTGGAGGTACCGAACCCGCAATCTGCCCTGAATTGTAGGGGTGCGTGTACTGCAAGAGGCATTTGACCGCGATAATGAACTGCCTTAGACATACTTGAAGGTTATAGGGGAGATTTAACAATATGATAAATTCTTTGACGTTTTGATTTATAAACGTTTTCAGTGATGATCTGGCCGAAGGTGGTAAGCACATAAAGCTTTAAGGTATTCTACTATGAACTAACATTAGTATTTCACATGACTTGATGAATCGAGTTTTAGTTCAGAGAGACGTTTGTCTTTTCTCATAGTCTTTCCTTTCGGCCAATTGCTCAACCACCTCGATTAAGGCACTGTGGACACTGTCTTGTTTACTGAAACAATAATGTGTCGAGTTTTGTTAACTCGACCCACAGTTTCCACAAATATGGAGGTCCACTCGCATTAATGTTTTGGGTCAAGAGAAATCTTTGTCTACCTTAGGTTTCATAATGAAATCGACGGTAGGGTTATTGGCAACTGCCTGGCTGGCTACCGTATAAAAATACTTGCAATGAGTTCATTTAATAGACACTTTTGAATTTGAAGCAAGCTCCACTCTTTTACTATCCACATCATAAATGAAGATGCAAAACGTTGTGTCCGTAACTTCAAAATGTATTTTTTTTTTCAAGTTCTCACAAAAAGAGTACAATACTGACGTAATCCTAATTGGCGTTTATCTAATCTAAAGAGGATGTCTTGCTTGTACATCCATAGTTCATTGCATCGTATCTTATTGCACGAGGGCGTCAGCCATTAGCGGATCTAAGGGCAGAAAGACTCAATTCCTCCCCAAAAGCATCTGAGTCCTCCCGAGACAAATCTCAAATTAAACTTGATATTACTATAAGCGGGGTCTAGCTCCTTCCAAAAATCAACATCCTGAATCCGCTTCTGTCATCAGCCCACTTAACAGTAGGCCATCCCTTTCCAGAGGAAACTACTAATGATCTCTCACCCTCATGAAATCGCTTGATTTCTTCCCGCAATGGTTAACCAAACACACTTGTGATATCGCCGCAATGCAAGATACGATGCAAGCGCTATGCAGAACAAATTAACACAGATTGTAGAGAGCCTTATGTTTACTATAACTGTGGTATGGTCAAGAGAACGCCCAGGCGGACGCACAGTTATACAAACATGCATTGTGCGTCAAGCCTGTGAACCAATAATGCGCCTCATTGTCGGCTGAGCTTTGCTAATGCAGGTGCAAATGCTACCATTTTAGAGAATAGTTTTAGCGCTCTTACACTTAACGGTTATTTAGTTAGTAATGTTACAGATTAAATAGACGTGTTGGAGGGATGTTTGCTTACAATATCTGTGTACCGTTTTTTGATGTAATATCTGCAGGAGTATGGAAACTCATGGAAGCTTATCAAGATTTAGGATCAAATAAATAAAAGTTGAATCGTAAATTTCATAAAATATTAAGTCTTAGGTAGGTACGTACCATAGCAATAATCTCTGAGCAAAATAATTTTAGTTGTTAAGCATAAAATGATTATTTCGAATGAATTGTAAAATTTACAGATTTAAGACTATAGTCTAAATAAAGATTTCATAGATAGGATAAATGAGAGGGACCTGTATTTAGAAATAAAGACCACTTTTGGAAGTTAGGTGAGATAGAACAGTTATGAAGAATAAGCATAAATGGTGGCTTTTGGTATGCATGTAATTGTTATTATACAATGACAAATAAAAGATCCTAATATATTTTTATCAAACAGTAAACAGACACAACAACTGACAGTTTAGTACTAGTGGTGCCATCTATGCCAATTAGTATGAATCAAAGTGAAAGAAGAATTCTTAATGTCACAATTGCTTCAGCTGTCTTAACAGAGATGGCGCTAATTTCTTTAAATTCATGATATTTATTGGCTTGGATGCTTTTTAGTTTACTTATACCTAGTATATTATTTATTCTTTGCTTATACCTAAACAAGACATACAGTGATACAGCCATACTCAAAACGGTCAAATAGAAATCTAAGTGACAGGTCTAGAGATAATCAATCATTAAACTTAATTGACGACTCGGAGTGCTGCCAATAGGATTAGTTATTATTTTCGACAGAGACAAAACTACTGAAATCTAAGCTCATAAATAAAACAGGGCTTGTCACCTCCTACGTCCTACTAACATACCTTAATTTTTCTTTGATAATTATTTTGCTTAGCGCATACCAAAATGCTATGTAAGTCATATCATCAAACCCAAAACTGAAGGAGTTTCAACTTGAACTGGTTATAGGCTCTTAACAGTAGTCTTAAAAAAATACTAGTTGCCTCCCGGGCTTTACCTATATTTCTGGGATCAAACACACATACAGTCTACCTGTTGTAAAGCAGTAACAATAGCCTTTAATATAATTTAGGAGGGATAGTGCAAATATTTTTAGCAGCCTTATCACTAGGGTTGACATACATTTGATATATATGGCACTGTTATATTGCTATTTGTCTTGTTTTCTTCCAAATTCGCAGGAAGTCTCACTACTCAAATGTGGAGAATATTTTAACGAAACACAACACAATGGTCAGACAGAAATAGGTTGTCATTGTAATTTAAAATGAAATGAGCCTATACTAAGGTCCAAGTTCATCAACCTAAACCATTATCAGTATTATCACTGACATAATTCAGATTTTTATTTTTTCCCATATGAATATGAGTGCCAAACAATTATGGCAACAGTACTTATCGCTGAAGCGATTTTTTCTAACAATGCAATAACTAATGGTGTACTATTTACATAAATCCATTTAGATTATTATCTGGACACTCACCTTTCTAAGAGGTACTTTGAAGCATATAAACCTAGTACCTTCTATAACTTTACCACAGGCTTTGTATGGTATCCATCTGGAATGATGATTAGAATAACATTTCATTACTATTATGAGCATTATAGAGATGACAATGTGAAGTAATTTTATAACATTAAGCATCGTACCTGTCTGGAATTTTAGACATTTTAAATTAATTACAAATACAATTTGTATTATTTAGAACACGGATATAAGTTATTTCAAATACATGTGATATTTTATTTCTACACTTGTTACAAAATTTGTAACAAAATAAATACATAACCTCAAAATAGATTGTTTTGACACATTACACTTTACACACGTTTGACATAACAAGGCTGCATTCCGAATCATATTACATTTTTAAGGTGAATGCTTCGGTTGGATCGCGAAATTCAAATTCTGCAAAAAATAAATCTAAAAAAGTATTGCAGTTCGTATATTTACTGATCATTAACAAAATAAACCATCAACATATTCTTTCAAGGTGCCTATACGGTTTTAAACGACTATTTCATGAAAACGTGACTTTTGTATGTTTGACATGACTTACTCCACTCGAAACTGGCAAAATACACATAGTGTGATGCCAAAATGAAAAAAAGACATACATAATATAACCTCTTCTGTCTATTTTTTATAATTTATTTACTGTTTTGGATTAATTTGGATCATGGTTTCGGATATTCAAACTTTATTCCTGTTGCTATAGAAACAATGAAACGGAAATGTTTGATCGAAACTTTTGAAACTCCTGAAAAACCCGACGATCAATACAAGAGAACTAGAGAAGAACAATTAAATACATTTGTAGGTAAAACAATGTTTCAAAATACGATTTGGTATCGTTCTCTAGAGAATGCGGAAAAGTCCTGTCTCAAGGAGGACAAATTGAAGAAGATACATTACAAATTCGATGATGATAGTGAGATGGTCGAAGAGTACAATGTAGAGACACAGGTATTGCTACGTAGAGCTTGGAAAGTTAAAGGGAAACTTGGAGGTGAAGGAAAATGGGATGTCGAAATTGGTGACCCTATTCCTGACGCAACCCCTATTATTGAAAGTGCTGAAATAAAGGAAAGCAATGATCAGGTAACCCTAATACTATATTTGAGTTTAGAAATAATCACCTATATAAAAACTTTATAAATATACAAAAATATAGGTATAAATAAAGCAATGGTAAATTACATGTATTGACACAATCCCTTATTTAATTGAATTTCGAAAAACTTTGTTAATGTCTAAGTTATATCCTGTACCTATAGGCAATAAGGGCATATATAGGATATGCCCTTATTGCCTATTTAGAACACAGGTCCCATAACAAGAGTACAAAAAATCAAATTCCCAGACCCTTTGGTTTGAGCTGTATGTTGATATGTCACTCTGTTTCTCCTATAAATACCTATAAGTATAAATAAAATGGATTGTCTCTCTCTAGTCTATACTTAATTGTTTGTCACTTGTAAGTTCCAATAATAGAATATGTTCTGAACTAGTTGCAACTACTCTACCCTCGAATTTGATCTAATAAAAAAAATACTGACTTGCCAATTTGTTTTTTACAGCCTATTGTAACTAGACGCAACACTAGAGTTAACTTGGAATGGCGAATCAGAAACTTGCCATATCCTATTGAAACATATTCTATCTCTGCAAATAATGAAGACAAATGTATCATAGTTCGTACCACCAATAAAAAATATTATAAAAAACTACAAGTACCAGAATTACTTAGACTAAATAGAGCACTGGAACAGGGAAATATTCAATTCTCTCATCAATTTAAGACATTGATTATTGTGGTGAGTTATTAATGAACATTGGAGTTTACACATTTAATTTGTACTTTTCAGCCATATGAGAATTATCTAGTAATTGCAAAATCAGCAACAAAATGTTTTATTTGCACAAATGGCTTTTTTTTCAGTATAAGAAACCTCAACAGCTTGTTGACATGGAGAAACAATGGTTTCAGGAATTGAAGAATGTAAAGCCTTTCAAAGATATACCAAATGACTGCAAGGCTCAATAAATATAAAATTTTAAACCACTACCTACATTTTATTTCACTGTATGGTATACTGGTATACCATAAGTGAGTGGTGGCCAACATTTGAAACTCTTATCACATCCACATATAAATATTTTGCCCTATAAAGAGAAGAAATGTAGGTACTTTCTAAAAAGAGTTAAGTGAGATAGTTAGTCTTTACTGGATCTGACAGTATGACTCCCAAATTTATAATATCTGCTATCTCCCCAAATAAACAAAACCCATAATAATTAGTTAATTTATTTACAGAAAGTAAACTTACATCTAAAATTCTTAAAACTACAGTCAATCATCATCCATAGACAAAGCATTTGCTTGTTTCTTCAATTCTTCTTCATCATCTTCCTTATCTAATAAACCTCTTTCTTTTAAATACTGTCCGTATTGTTTTGGTATACCAATAAATGTTTTTATTTTTGCCCTTAATTGCTTCCATGTTTCTTGATAATAATTTTTCTTGTCTCTTGCCATTGCTTTGTAGTCATGCCCATACTTATCTAGTAAATAGGTTATAAATTCTACTTGTCCTTTTGGTAACCTAAAACCAATGTGATAAAATTAGCCAACCTTACAGTATTGCACTATTCTGTATCTTTTCCCAGGATAAAAAGTATGTTTTTCTAAAACATGTATTCTACCTATACATATATTTAAATAATTATACTTTACAAATATAACATTAATTTAATTCTGTCACTAATGAGAGGAAGAATTACAGTATTGATTATACATTTTCATAGTAGAAGGAATTATTACAACTAGCTGTCCCATGCAGTTTCACATGCATTCAAAAGTAGCCTGTATGTTATTCCAGGGTATGATCTATCTATGTGCTAATATTCATCCAAATCCAATTAGTAGTTTTTTTGTGAGAGCAACAAACTTACATACAAACTTTCACGTTTATAATATTAGTAGGATGAACCATGTTCATTATCCCTGAAAGAGGTAAGCAGAGGCTATTTTGCCCAGCTATTTTTTATTAATAAAAATATTTATCTGGTAAAGGCCTCAATGAGTTTTTTTTCACATAAATAATTAAGTCATTAGTCCTTATGTGGGGCTCACATCCCAAACAAATATCACTTGGTTCTCACATGGGATGATTTTTTTAATACAACATCCCCTCATCCCACAACTAAGCCATCCTTTACCATGACTTTGTTGCAATGATTTAATTGAAAAATAGTGGACCCCCACATTCACCTGCATTCTCAGGTTCCTGTTCCTGTATCCTGTCTCTTCAAAAACCACTTGCATTTATCATGATTGGTAAGAATCTCATTACCACATTTATGTTTTGTAAGCAATACTAATATTGCTTTTAATTTAAATGAGTTCAATGAGCGAGCTTATTAACTGGATTGAATAAGACAAAGATTTGATAAAAAAAAACGAAAACTTTCACTCACATAAATCTTCTCTCTCTGGGTGCTTTTGCCTCCTTTTCCAATTGTTCAGCAACCTCTTTTTTTGGTGGAGTTAGAACTACCTCTTCAATCTCATCATCCGACTCGCCTTCGTTATATATTTGCTTGGCCTTTTTCAACTGGTCTTGTTTGAAACTCGGTATTTTAATCACTTTGTTCGGATCACTTGCTAGACCCATCTCTTTTAGGTTACGTAGAGAAGACTTTCTGCTATCCCACGCATCCTTTATTGTTTTACTGTAATCAAATATTGTATGATTATGAAACAAAGATAAATAGTTCAATTCATTAAATATTTAAAATAAACGTATTCCTAACCATTTCACTTCACCAGTGCTCTGTTGTTTAGCGTGCATTCTTTTCCGATTAAGTTTATGAAGATATTTCTTTTTTCGGTGCTGCTTTTTAATTTTCATTTTAACTTTTTGCTAAGACTTCCTTGTTTATAATATAAAAAAAACACACAATTTAAGTTGCAACAAACTTTCAATCACAAGTATTCACAACAAAATTAGACCACGTGAAGTTGAAAATTGAAATTTTATTGTAGTTTTTTGTATGATGACATGTGCATGAGTGCATGACTGATGACAGACAAATTGACAATTTGATTTTTGACAATGACAGACAAAGTGTTGCCACTTTTGTCACCAACCTCTAGAAGTCTAGAGTATAGATAGAGCGCTCTTGTAGTAACTCCTGTATGTAAGTATTTGTCCAGTAGTAGGCTGCGTCTTCACTTCAGTATCTCACTGTATTATTGTCATAGAGTACGTCATCGGCGCAGTGCCATACTAAATAGCGATTTAAATAAAAACTATGAAAATTATCTGACAACACTGGACACATGTGTTAAACAAAAGCCAGGTGCTGAATGTCACAAATGAAATGAGGTTATGTTTACATAATTTAATTATTAAGTTAAATATTTATCTAGTTTTTCATTCATACGTAGTGAAATAAAAATTATATAAAACAGCAACAATGCCTCAAACAGGCGCAACGAAATATCAAAAGTTTCTTAAATCAGAAAAGTCTAAGACCAAGTTGAAATCAAAGAAGAAAGATCTTCCTAAAGGTACAAATGTAACGAAAACTAATTTCAAAGTGAAGAAAATTGTTTTAAAAGAGCAACTGAAGAAGCATGGTACTGCTGAAGCGTTATCTACGAGGAAACTCAATGTTAAGGAGCTCCTATCGCGTCTCAATCATTTCAATACCAATTCTCGAACTGATGCACTAAATGGTCTGAGAGAATTGATCACATTACATCCTTCGACTTTGGAGCAGAACCTTGGCCTGCTTATTCATGGTGTCACACCATTAGTTTTGAATGTGGAGAAAATTGTAAGCTCTCATATTTGTTATTTTGGCTGGGCAATATGCTCCATGAATCTTTTTATTCAAATAATTCATCAATTTGCTGTTTTCAGGTACGCCATGAGTCTCTTAAAGTTTTACACTTAATACTGTCTAACATTGCACTGGAGAAAATAGATCCCTTTTTTGACGTAATGTGCACATTCCTCAGGAGTGCAATGACCCATATTGATGCAAGAATACAGGAAGATTCACTTCTTTTCCTTGACACCCTTTTGATCTGCACACCAAAGAAGGTGGCTCAAGATTTTCACAAAATCTTACCAAACTTTTTAGACATGATTTCTAAACTAAGGGTAGATTCTAAGCCAGGGAGAACCCTGACAGTCAATCTTGGAAGTCAAATAACTAGTGTTAAATGGAGAGTCAAAGTATTGCATCGCTTACAAGACTACCTGCACAAATTCATTAAATACAATGATATAAATAATTTAGAGAAGCCTAAAATGGAGAGAACCAAGATATTTGATAAGAATAAGTTAAATAATTATCCTTTGTTCAATTCAAATTACACATCAGTATGTCATTTGTCAAGCTTCTCATCTAAGAAGTCACAGGAAGCAATACCGCTGGATGAAGTGGCGAAGTTCAAGGAGTACATAAATACTTTAATGCCCTTGTTGTTTGAAACATGGCTTGAAGTTTGCCCTAGTGCAAATTCTGAGAAAAACATGGAAACAGTTGTGAATGAAGATGCAGCTTCTTTACTGAAGTACATTCTTGAAGTTATATCTTTGTTATGGAATCTTGTTTGCCACTTAAACAAGAAGAATCCAAGCTCTGACATCCAAAACTTGTTCTCGTCAAAGTATAAACAGATTTATACTCAACATTTTGTCAATTCTTTTCCATATGTAACAAATGTAAGAATGAAGCAAAAGAATCAACCTAATTCGCCATTTGAGAATGTTATCACTGATCCAAAATTAGTAGCTCAGAATTTAGAGATTTGCCATTTGTTCATTGTACTCAATCCTCACATCAATTTGAAGCAACAGAATAAAGAAATAGCAGCAGTGCTTAATTATATTGAGAAGACTTTCAACCAAAGTTCACAAGACTACATAAATGATGCTGTCATTAAAATCTTACATTCAATATTTTCAGAAGAAGTCAACAGTTGGACCAGAAGTGTGTCCGTAATGGATGCATTGTTCAGGAAAATAATTTGGGCATATTTCAATAAAGAAATATCTAGTTCATTCAAACAGAAAATATTCAGTCTGCTATGTAAAATAGCTCTTAATGATAACCTTATTCATTTTCATAAAAGTGATGCTTATGATATATGGCTTAAGAATTTACCTGACATTCTGTTGGAGGAAGTTATAACACTGCAAACAATTGATATAATTCATAAGTTTGCTGTTCGTAGTAGCAAAACATTTAACACTGTTATCAACCCCAAATTGCTACATATCATAGAAAACCTACCTAAAATCACTATATCAGATGCAAACAATGATGTGTGTAGTTATTATAAATTATTTTCGCTATTATTCTGGATTAAATCATGGGATGGAGATTCACTGAACTTGTTAGAGAAACAGCTTCTGGATAATGCATATAGAAGTGATTATGGTAAATTTATATTTGACACACTTAAACTAAGAACAGGTGGAATGCTATAATAGTGAGAAATTAAATAAAAAAATATATATTTATTATGATAATCATTTATTTCAATAAACTCAAACACAAATTATGCAAAAATTGTAACCATGGTAGTCATGAAACAAAACATTGTACATACTTGTACACACATGTTACTAAATTCCATACATATTGCATAAATTATAGCTAGGAAGTTAGCTCAACACATTCAGTACTTTTACATACATAGAAATATGTAGTCACACATTTCTAAATATTTATGAATAGCTTACTTTTAATACTGCAAATAGCAATTACATTATTTTATACAAAATTTCAAACGAAAATACATTATAATAACAATTAAATACAAAGGAACTAAATATTTTTTTATTTTATGCTATGAGGAACCAGGATTGAATGATAATTTATATTTTTTTAATTTCATCAGATTATAAAGTCAATTTGCATTTCATCATATTATCATTTATCTAGTTATTTGTCTATGGTGTATTGTTTTAATTCGGTAGTTCAAAATATTCATCACAATACATAAAAACTAAGTCAATATGGTCAGCTTAGACTCGAACTAAACCATTAATTATTATTAATGAATCTGTTAATAATCATTCAATGATATATATCAGTCAGACACCAATCACGCCATAATTAATTTTTCGATATGAAAGCCTCATTGAAGCCATTTGAGTAATTTATAGACTAGGTTGAACTCTAAAAACTAATTCTAATAAATATGACTAATAGAAAATATTTTTTACTAAATTGTTGTCATCTAGTGTTTCACATTTGGCAAATTTTGGCTAAAATAATAAATCACCAATTGGTGTGCAAAATTTTATTACATACTTCGATACATACATACCTTAGACGAAGCATTTTTAGTACCGTAATACATACCAAAGAAATATATTACTGTTTATTATATGTACATAGTTAATACATATCTAGCAGCCTTGTTAGCATTCAAATAGATGATAACCATTTATTTTGCTGCCTTCACTTACGCCTTTGTCGTTTTCATAACAGCATATTTATTCTTTCATTCTTTGATATTTAGCTTTGTGCATATAACAATATTTAACTAATATAACATTGTAATACAGCTATGCGTAACAACTGGTCATGAGTAAAAAGAGTATTATTGAGAATTACGTCCTCATAAATAAATTGTTAAAACAAATTGTGCATTTTATGCTTGTAATAAGACGGATTTTATATACTTATCGCGCGGATAGTAAACAATAATCTAATTAATAATGCAAATAACTTTTAAGACAAAACTGATTTTTGATCCAAATCACCGCCTTTTCATGAACAGGGCATAACATTGACTATCATTTGCATGCAAAATTAAAGTGATATATCGATCGCAATCTAAAAAATACAATGGAATAAAAGTATTTCTCTAAAAAGCTTGTAAGAACATAATAACTCATTCCTTACGCTCTCTAAAGCAAAAATATTTTTGTAAATTGCTATATTGTTTAAGTAGGTAATTGTATATTTTCCTGCTAGAGAGCATGGATAGCATTGGAAGTATTGGAACGAAGCTCGGCTGAAAGTATATAGTGAAAATATACTTATTGGATTTTGTCTATTGTGTTTTCCTTTTACTAGATTTTTTTGCGCGAGGTATGGTAGCATTGCCAGAGGCCGTCAGCATTGCCTGAAAATAAAAGGAGTACATTGAAAACTAACGCGAAATAAGCACAAGCATTGTTATATGGTATGGTGCCACTTTAAAATAAAAATATAAGTAACTGTACAAAGTGCCACTATATCACATTTTAAGATTTTCTAGGTAGGGGTACACAAAATAGATGAAATATTAGTTAAAATAAAAAGTAAAAAATAATATACACACACAACAAAGCCAATATACATATAAAATAATATTAATAAATTAAAACATCACAAGCAAACGATATATAAATCGTAGAAAAATAAATAAAAAGGGGAAAACTAAGCTCATAAAAGTCATTTACTATTATTGGTTAAAAATATCAGTCACTCGATTGCACACTAAGCTCTCGAAATCCATGCTTAGTGACAACACATGTAAACAAAATTTGAAATAAACATACTGTTTTGCCTAGCTTCAGCCTCTATGAAAAATGGACATGGGACCTTGGGATAGCCTTTACACATCAGTGCTTTTCGATGTCGTAGCTATTTCTTCGTGTAAAGAAACAATTTTATATTCCGGATGACTCTCGATCTTTGCATCAATAAGTTTTTGTAAAACATCGCTCTTTTCTTTAATATCCTGTATCCTATTTTCGTTTTCATCGTCTATGTATGTGTATTGATTGTCAGACACAACTACTTGAGGTGCATCAGCGTTTACTAGATCTGGTGATGGAGAGACATTTAAATCTAAACAACTTTGAAAATCGTCAACTTTTTCAAGGTGTAACCTTCCGCTCTGATCATCTGAAGATGTTGAGACACTATCCGACACAGGTTTATCCTCAGTTTTATGCCAAAATGCCAATTTACTGGGCAACTGCAATAATTTACCTATACCATAACTATTGCCTTTTGGTATTCTTCCAGGAGATTTAGATTTATGTCGTATTTTATTTTCTGTGATAGGATTAACCACTTGAATACCAGTGTATAGGCCCGATTCTTTAAAACTGGTGTTTGGTAAACTCTTAACAATATTTGCGAGACTTTCTTGAGATGTAGCACTCTCTATTGTTTTATCATCAGTGGTTACTTCATCATCTACTGACCTCACATTATCAGCAATTGGCGGAGGCGGCGGTGGTGCTTTTGGTTTGCCATATTTACCTTTTGCTGCTCTTCTTTTGCTTTTGGGAGAATCTTCAGGTGTACCAAATGAGGCTTCATCGTCACTTTCAGCAGATTCATTGTCATTTATTGATGTATCAAAACTAGTAGTATCTATGTTATCATGTTTAGGCAAATCAGAGATTTCTTCGGTTTCGTCTTTATCGGTAACAGTTGAAGATTTATTTTCAATATTTTGTTTAATTTCTACATTGTCATTCGATAAGGCTTTGTCATCTTTCTTCACATCTATTTTTTCTTCATTACTATTGTCTTTACTTTCAGTTATATCAGGAATGTCAGCAATTACATCATTCTTTTTAATCTCATCAGTTATATTTTCAGACTTACAATCTTTACTATCGTTATTTTTTAATGAAGCTTCATTGGACGTGACTTCTTTTTGGTCCCGGCTATCTGGATTATTAGTTGGATCATTAGAACTTGTACTTAACGGATAATTACCTATTATTTGAACAATTTCTACTTTGTCTCCAACATATCGATATATGAAAGGGGGGTCGGTGTGGGATAAAAATAGATGGTTGGGAGCTTTTACTAGAGGAGGCATATTCGCGTATTCAAAAGTATCGTCGTCGTGTTGCTCCTCGATGATAACTTCATTGTCCTTTAAATAAAAAGTACTTAAGTCTACATCAAATAAAGAAAATCTAAATAATATAAAGGCTAATAAATGCAAAAACAGACTTGAATATGTACTAACATAACCATACACTATTGTGAAATTCATTCAACTCAATAAACAAGTGTAGAGCATGCAATAATTTATTGACTATCTAAAACTAAAATTACACATTAAATTGAAAAAAAAACCATAAATATAAGTAACTATGGTTCTCTCATAATCATCTCTCATATAATTTTTATTTATTATCAAAGCCAATTAATTAGTTTTTTTTAAATACTTTTATAACTTCTAAATAGACACTTCATACACTGTGTAACATTTTAAGCCAAATAGTATAAATATGAAACGTTTGTCATTTTTATTGAGCTTTTATTTAACACTGACAATTTCCTATTCTCTAAAATAACCTTTTACCAAAGTTAATACTGCTTTCACGTTTGAAGCGATTTTAACCAACCAATTTACCAGCACCATTGCTACCCTGGCATACCAAAAAAATTGTGATATTTAGTTGCCCTGCCGATATCACCCACAAAGTGCTATCGCGAAACACACTTTAGTGCATTTAATATACGGTTAAAATTTCCACTGATCTCTTGAGAGTTTTTCTGACCCTTATAAAGCAGCAGCGCTTCACATTAATCACATATTTTTATACATTTGGTGTGTAAGCAAGAACAATCTATAGAAACAACTCTAAAAACCTTAAAATCTAGGTACACATTTTACAAAAACAGTTATTTCACCAAATTGCTCTTAGTTCAGCAGATTTATTTATAAAGAAAATTCGTTAACTAATAATGTTTAAACAGCCATCCATTGAAATATAAATTTATTAGATAAGGTTATATTATGTTATGTTATATTAAATTATGGTTATAGATATATTGTAAAATAAGAAATCATCGATTTTAGACCAATTTCATAGATATCTTGTTCTAAATTTTTTTCAAATAATTTCATTTTGCTGAACTAAGATTATCTGTCGCACAGAGACGTCAACTATATAGATCTGTCTCTTTCTATAGCTATTTAATAAACAAAGACTTATAATAATTCTAATTGAAGTCTCTGAGTATGACAGTGGCCCCGACTCTGAGGGCCTACTCCGAAAATCGATACACGATAGTCCGATCATCGTTGTCAAATTATTAACCAATAGAATTGCTCACAATTTACATCTCGTCGGTTTGCTGCAATTCTATTGGTTAGTAATTTGACAACGATGATCGGACTATCGTATATCGTTTTTCGGAGTAGGCCCTCTGATGTTTACAAACTATACTTTAATCTCACTATATCTTTTTATAAAATAATCAACTTTAAAAAAAAGCTGTTTCCTTGGAGCTATACAGAAACCGCGTTGGAGAATGCGTGAACAACATAATAAAAAAAAAACACTTTTTTTAGTCCTGTCAAATTATTCCGCAGTCCGATTGCTTTATTCCAACGTGAATTTAAAAGCGATCTTTATTGGTTACAACTATTTCCCAAAAAAAAAAACAATGGAATAATTTGACAACTTTAAATATCTCCTATCCTTTTTCATTAAAATTTGTTACAAAGAGAGGTGACTTGACTAATATTAGTTTAGTTCGTAAACAGAATCGGGCCCAGTAAATAGTTTTCTTTCTAAACTTCGTCATGGATATTTCCACCTGATGGTAAGTGGTTTTCGTTAAACCGGGTAATATAAAAGTCGTATAAGAGAGTTACCAGACCTCGGCAGCCTGCGGTCGTTTTATAGTAGTGACGGTGGTGCGGGAAGACTTGGCGCGAGCGCGAGCAGCCGCGCCGAGCGACGTCGTGCGAGTGAGGGAGACAGATGTCTCCGCGCTTGAGTAGCCGGAGCTTATGTCTTCCGTTGATTTTATGTGACTGGAAATTAAAAATGGGCACTTAATTTATAATGAGCCGTTTGGTGGAGGATAGAGATCTGGTTGTGGGTTCGATTCCCATTCGACAAACAATAGGGATGATGACAAAAGTTAGATTACCAAAAAATATTGGACACATTTTTTCATTAGTTCCGAAAAGAAAAAATAACGAAGATACAGTGCGTTAAAATTTCGCGTGACGTCACGTCTTAGTACACTTTTTACAGAGAGATGACGTCACAAGTCCCCACTCTCTCATTCTTTAATTTACTAGCTGTAGGGTCCATACAAACCTTGTCCTTATAATTACAAACACAATAATAAAATAATTTGCCAACTAAGTGCAGCCATTTTGAAGCGATGCATTTTCATCGACAATTGATTTTTAATTTTAAAACTACTATGTAGTGAACAAAGTAGTTTTAAAAACTTTTATCTACTCTCATATCGTAATGTTCTTATTATGAAATCAAAATCAGTCCTTTAATGACCCACTTTAGGCACACCCGTGTATAATGATTCATTATAGTACAGTTGTGTTCCCAAGATAATGCTATAAAATAACATCAATAGTATAATCAATCAGTATCAATTCAATTTGACGATGACAATGTGACAATTTTTTTACTTGAACTTTAGAGAAGAGTTGGCAACACGGATTTGAATAGGTATATGATTATTGTGTCTGTTTATTTTATTGTTTTTGCCTCGGCTCGGTACTTAAACTCACACTCGTATTTAATAACCCCTATTATGCAACAGTATCATAAACTACTATTGATATACCTGAAATCAGGTTCGTCACTCCTAGGTCGAGCGCCTCTCACATCTACATCCACCTCGGGGAAGTACATCGGCGATCTGCTGTTAGACTCTGAAGCGCTGCGTCGAGTATTGTACCCACTGAGACAAAAAATATTTAGAAATAAGTTTATTTTTAACTAGCGACACGCCGGCTCCGCACGGCTTTTCTGTAGGATAATATTACACATATTAACTTTCCTCTTGAATCACTCTATCTATTGCTGAAAACTGCAAATCCGTTGTGTAGTTTAGGAGATCTAAGCGAACAGAGCGAGAGCGACTTTGTTTTATACTATACTAGCTGTTCCCCGCGGTTTCACTCATAAAGAGTAGCCTATAACCTTCGGGGATAATGTAGCTTCCTATTAATGAAATAATGTTTCGAATCGGACCAGTAACTCCGGAGATTAGCGCGTTCAAACAAACTCTTCAGCTTAAATACTAATAAATTTAAAATTAATTTAACATTGATCACAAGTATAAATATTAATAATGCTTTATTTATATACCTCCTGTAACAAATGTTAAGGCAAAATCTAGCCAACAAATTTAATAATTTCAAGTATTTATCCAAAAGATTGCAAACCGCTACACTAAAATCTTCGTAAAGACAATATAGTATTTTGTTTAATTGATGAGTACCTTTTAGCGGGTCTCCTGATGAGCCTGGCGTCAGTGAGAACGTCATCGGCCTCGTCAGTTCCAGAGCCACCCCTCTCCTCGCGCGGTTCACATTCGCTCAGATCCGAGAGGCTGTAGCTCTTACGCAGCTGCTGGACTAGACCCCCACCGCCCTGGAAACGTACCTTGCACTTTAATATAGCTACAAATGCGTATAATAACTTCGTTTGAATTGAAAACTAATTGAGATATTGCCATTATGTTGTTTAAAAACTTAACTAATATCAAACGTAGCACATCGCTTTCTTAAAAATATTATTGAAAAAGGATAAAAGCTGTCAAATTAGTTTACGAAGAAATAGTTGTCACTATAAAATCACGATGCAATAAGAAATAGAACTAATTTAACATCCTTTCTTTTGTTTAGAAAGATATATTAAATTAGTTTAGTCTTTTATTTTTCATAAAGGTTGCCTAACCTACCTACAATCCTAAATCCAAAACATACATCCGTAAATTACGTATACTAAGGTAGAAGACCTGAGAGGCTTTTTCTATGAATGGGCCTGTATTTGACCACAAACACACCATGGTGAGTTATGATGAGGTCAAAGATGATAAATGCACAAAACCTAGAAAGAACTGGCTCTCAAGTGGCCGGAACAAACCGGTAAATTAACGGCAAAAGTAAAAATCAAGACTATTTTAACCTTATTCGTAGAGCTAACTGTTCAAAACATACATAATAAATTAAACAGATATAAAAAAAGTTGTAGGTACTTACGTGAGTTTTCCGCATGGTTACGTTTCGTGTTACATAAGCTTTGTGAGGCAAAGCACATGCATATCTTTAGTGTCGATCATTTCTCATAAACAAACGAAATAATACGAAAAGAAACCATTACATTTATTTTGAAAATCGAAATTAAAACTACGAGTCAGTCACACGCTTAACTAAGTTACACAGCACATTTAGGTGTGCTCATGCGCACAATACAACTATTTAAACATTGTCTTTGATTATACACGTCACATGCGTAAAAATAAAACGTTAAAAACGAATGGTTGATCATTTGAGATTGTGCGATACTTAGGAACAATGGATACTAATTAAAGCAAATAATCAATAAATGGCAATTGGCAAATTTCGTAGACGGATATCGTGATATGATTTTTTTCAAAAATAGGGTTATCTTTCCGAAATTTTAAGTAAGACATTTGCAATAAAATGTATTAATAAAATGATTCAAACGATTACCGTAACTCTAGATTTTAATATCATGAAAATTTTCCCCTAAGCAGTGAGTCTGGACAAATCCGGACGGACGGTACCCTATTCGTACATAGAAATAAATACTTTTTAAAACTACTCAAAAACTAAAAAAAACGTACAAATATTGTTTATGCATGAAATTGAGCATTAAAAATATTAAATACAAAATTTAAATATATTATTATGTAGAAGAGAAAAAATTGACGAAAAAAGTGAAAAGTTTATGTGACAGAAAGAAATATTCTGATTTAAGCAATGATAAGTTTTACATTCTAAATATACTTTGGCTTTAAATGAAATGAAAACCGTTTTCAGTCTAGCTTTGAATCTATTCAAGACTAAGAAGGTATTAAAAATAACT
This sequence comes from Tethea ocularis, assembly GCA_963555595.1. Classification (NCBI taxonomy): domain Eukaryota; kingdom Metazoa; phylum Arthropoda; class Insecta; order Lepidoptera; family Drepanidae; genus Tethea; species Tethea ocularis. The sequence goes on from OY741968.1 coordinate 2,639,818, forward strand.
TATTTTATTTTATCAATCTAAAATCTAATTGTCATTCGGTTTGGTTCGCGGCCAACGCCTATTAGCAAGCCTATACTAGACAAGATATTTCTCTACAATTTCCTTCGTCAGTAAATTAGCATAAGAGTGCGAGTGGTTATCATTCCTAACCATTAAAGTACCAACGAATTTAAAAGCAGTACAAACTCGAATAATTAAAATACACAGGATACTTTAAAATACAACAGATTATCCTAAAATCGTCTAAAGATCACAGTAAAGTTTCGTTCGAAAATCGTTGTGGAGTTCAATCGACCATTATTTCGTTGGCCTCCTTTCCTATGGCAGTTTGACTTCTAGTTTTGCGACCTCTAGATTTGCTTCGAGATCTGGTTTCTTTGGCGCCTTTACGTTTTCGAACGACATTGCCTCGACTGCGAGCCGAAGTGTAATCAGGTTCGTAATCCGGATCATTGGCATCTCCATCACCCAAGAGGTAATCTTGGCCTTGATCACCGTCTAACTCAACAATTTCAACAATTCCTGGTAGATTCTGTTCCACAGAACGCTGGTACTCTAAATCTTCGTAGGTGTCTTGGTAACCGTCGGTGACGTCACGGGCCGTTATGGCCTGTCTAGATCTCCCGTCCTTGTCTTGCTCGGGACTCGGCAGATTGAAGTTCTGCGTGTAGCAACAACGGGAAGGATATTTGGAAATGATCAGGTTGGATTGGGAGGAAATTAAAAAAGCGTGTTAATAAAATAAAAAAATAATGACGAAATTAAATTAAGCTGGTGTTGACTGTGAGGGTTGAGAAATTATATGGGCGATGTGGTCATGCCTGATGACGTACGCAGGTCACTGGGTGAATGATGGCTTACGGTGTACTGGTGGTGTTAATTATGCCACATTCGCAGCTTCATATATGTATGCATCATATCATAATTAAATTCGACATATTAGCACGTTAATACCACTATTTAAACTGATCCTCAAATTTTAATGAATATTTCTTTTTCGATTAATCCTTTACATCAGTTTCAACTTTTCAAGCGTCTATGAGACGTATTTATGTGCAAATGAGGTGTCTGCTGGATTTATTTATGTATTAATATTGCATTCAAAACTTTATAGAAATACTAGCTTCCGCCTCGCGGTATCACGCGCTTTCCCGAGCATTAAAAAGTAGCCTATGTGTTAATCCAGGGTTTCAGCTACCTCCATACCAAATTTCATCACAATTGGTGGAGCGTGAAGAAATAACAAACTCACAAACTTTCGCATGTATAATATTAGTAGTATACATTGATTCCTTAATTACATCCATTATTTATTGATAAGTGACCAACATTATGGTTTTAAATAGATTAAAAAGCATAATTAATAAATACGATAATCCACTGCTACATGTCACATGTGCGCTTAAAATTGATGTATCAAATTAAAACACGCGAAAGATCTATTAAAATTTGATAAAACCATCAGTCAATAATTCAGATAAAGCATATATGAAGCTGCTAAAGTGTCGGAATTAACCCCCTAAGGATTCTTATCATTGTCTAAAAGCTGTGCATAAAACTTAAACACAGTGTAACTATTTGTGTTATTTACATTACATACTGTAATCAAACATGCCACACCGTTGCTTCTTATTAGCTTGTATGTATCCAAAACTTAGTGCTAAGAAAACAACACAAATTCTAGCATCAAATCAACACTGTTTTTGTTCAGTTTAGGGTTAAAGTCCACCGATACCCTTGTTTAAATTAGATTATACAGTAAGAGCTGTTGTTTTTTTATAAATTATTTGGCATTTCCTGAAAAATATTTTAAAAAATTAAGGGCTCTAAGGCTGAGATCTATAGAGCGTGCTTAGACTTTACTTAGGGTATAAACCTATGTAATAAAGTAAATATTTGTGTGTTTCAATTTGTAGCCTTTTGGTAAGTAAGAAGTTTTTGATAAGTCGTCGATTAGGTGCACTTAGGCTTTCCATAGCACACGCTCAGATAGATTCGATTGCATTTTAAGTACCAACTTTGTACGGTAAAGTCTGAGCAAAGTCTAAGTGCACCTAATCGACGACTTATCAAAAACTCTTACTAATAAAAGGCTAAAAATAAAACACACAAATATTCTCAACACGTACTATAGATCTCAGCCTAAGAATGCAAACAAATCTTTATCATCAGAAATTCTCTTTTCATAATAAAAATCAACAGCTCCTAACATTGTTCACATGTAAGCATGCCACCTAAGCTAAAATGGGGTTGTCCAAACTCACTTTGATAGCAGTCTGCATGATAACAGTGGTGGCATAGTTGACGCCCTTAGTGCCCAAATTGAGCACAGTGTGGTAACCTTGGTCTTTGGCCTTCGCTATATACTCATCTATTTCCTGAAATTAAAAGAAAATATTGGTTAGTTATCTGTGCTGGTAAAATTTGGGCATCACTAGAGACGTAGACTGTATCATAGTTTCTTGAAATTAAATTAATTTAACCGACGGCCGCTGGGGCAGAAAGGTTCTCGAGACGCAGCGAGGGCAGGCAGCGTGCTCCCCACAAGGTGGACCGACGATCTTGTGAGGGTCGCGGGAAACCGCTGGATGCGGGTAGCGCAAGACCGGCTATAGTGGAAATCCTTGAGGGAGGCCTTTGTGGACGTCTTTCCGCTGACATGATGATGTAATTAATTTATAATATTTAACTGAATGTCAACAACGTCTTTCTGGATGATTCTTAATATTAGTTGAAATATTATGTTGATAAGCCGAAAGACATCAGTTAAATTCATATAGGTATTAATTCAAATTAAAAAAAAAATTAAGTTTTATATTATTCAATCACTCTGAAGTTCAGAACAGATTTGACACTACAGTACTATTCTAATCAACCTCCTAAAATACGGGTGAATCTGCGGAGCGAAAACTAGTTACAAATATCGCCACCATAATGGTTAGTTAACAAACAAACACACAGTTTGAATTATCAAACAGGATAGAAATCCGTTGACAGACAGACATGCATTGCAAGCTGTCCCCACACGGACCATATTTGTCTCTGACAGCAGCGACCTGATCATTAATTTAGTACCATATGAAATTACATGTACCGATACTTTTTAACTCTGTAAACGGGTTGAGGACTTGGATATCTTTTCCGACACACTTTTTAGGTACAAAGCCAAAATTTGTAAAAATAAATTATCTCTTTAAGTTAATATTTATTGTGCTATGTTTTATTCTTGTCTTTAGTTTTGTTTTTTTTTTTTTCATTTCTAAATTTAATATTTTTATGTTGTCTGTACTGCCTCAAATGTTGTGAACGTCTGTAATTGGCGCATATATCAGAACCTAGCTTTATTCTTGATACTTTGTAATGTAATAATGTATGTGCTGTTGATGTACCTTTTTTATAAATAAATAAAAAAATAAATAAATACTTTTTCTTCCACCAGAAAACATCGGGAATTCGGTAATATTCATAAGTAAAATAGCGCATTAGAAATTCTACTAATATTAATGTTATTTACTCAATGAGCGAATTTGGATGCAATTTGGCACATAGATAGATCATACTCAGGAAAACGTGTAAACCGCGGGTAGTTTGGTGGTGTTACCTTGTTACATCATTCATTACCTACCACTTTCCATTAATTCTACTATTTATTTTTCTTTCTCTATTATTGAAGACCCCATGCTGACTCCCTTGCATACTCCCTTGAGAAAACCATGGCGATAGTCCTTGAGAACTTCAAGTTCTTAGCTAACTTTGATCTAATGGATACCTGATAGTCTTTTTTTTATACTACTAAGGCAGCAAGCAAGCATACGGCTCACCTGATGGTAAGTGGTTACCGTTGCCTATCGCCATTTGTAATACCAGAGAAGGCAACTGGCTCTCAAGTGCAATTGCCGGAACACACCGGTAGGCGCTTGGCGACAAAAGCACAGACTAGAAATAGTTACCTGTTCCCTCCTGCAAAGCGCCGGGTGAACAAACTTCCTGTACAATATGGAGGAGCCCTTCGTGGCAGGCGAGAGGAGCCACAGCACCAGCACTATTTTCACCTCGTAGTAGAACGGAAACCACGACAGGAACATGTCCGTAAACGTCTCCGTGCATGTGAACAGGGCAAATACTATCCAGTACATCATCCATTTTACCTGGAAACCACATGTTTGGACTTGTAATAGATATGGGAACACGGCAGTTAGTAATTTAGCAATAGGCTAGTTGACGGTGTCAGAAATAAATGTCCAACTAACCAACGCATAAAACATCTAAAAAACACGTGGAAACATCAAATATGTTGTAATTACCAGTAGAACCACTAAGAGTAGATCATTTGATGCTATGACGTCATAGTCAGTGTAGTATTTCATACAAAATTCCATATAAACTATAATTTTGACATTTATTAAAAAGTAACTGATTTGATATGTCAACTACCCTATTTCCGACCAAAAATTATGCTTTTTCCATTATGGATTTTAACTAGCCAGGGGTTTAAGAAAATTAATGAATTTCGTGTATTAAAAATGTTCACATAATCCATTATGATGATATTAAATTAACTATTGCAGTTAATATACATGAACTTCATACAATTGTCACTTGGCCAGGGGGCAAGTGCAGAGAGAAGCTACTACAACCATGTATTCTTGTCTTCTATGTAATGAATGAAAGTATCAATAACTTCCTTGTATGAGACGCCTACATTTAGCACTGAAATAAATCTGTAAATAGCTGTGGTTTCTACTTATTCCCTCAGTTACCCCAAAAAGCAAGTGGAACTCTTAACATCAATCACAAATCCTGAACATTCATATGTCGTTGTTTTGATTTCTGAACAATAGCATTAACAAAACATTAACCATATGTTTCTTATCTCTTTCAATTAACTCGTGTTTGTTATTTTCCTCTATTTGTTTGTTTTAATTAGCACCTGTAAAACTGACTTGCTTTTGTTTTGTCCACAAAACATTACCTTGGTTCCCGCTTTTGTTTGCAGAACACTCAGAACAGACATATAGCACCGACACGCTACACTAATTACTCATAGGATGCCGGGAACAAGGTAAAGGACACTGAGGGAAACGAAGCGTTTCCAACAAACGCGAGCGTGCATCCGTAACAAGGCCATTGAAGCTAGTACTTGACTAGAGCATTTACTGTGAATTACTATGAATTTCAACATGGTTAATGTTGTAACATACATGAACAATGTGTTGAATAAAATTTATCCTCATCTGCGGATGTTAACACTAATTACACCAAAATATGAAAGGAATGTTAATGTACTCACGTATTCTTTCAAATTCTTCGTCCGCACTGCTTTATATGAAGCGTAAGCCGGGTAGAGGGTCCCGAATACCAATCTGCAAAACGGATACACGACCAAATAAGTGAGCATCTTCGGCGCTATGAATCCTGTCACGACGGCCAGTACACCGAAATTGGCGAATGTAACGCTAGGGATGCATCTGCTCAGGGCCACTCCCAAGTTCACCACGAATCGACACCAGACTCGTCCTCTCGAGCGATCGAGAAAGGAGTCATCGCAATCGTCGTAGCCCTCGTCGATATTCGGGTCGTATTTGACGAGTTCGCGTCCGTTTCCGAAATCGTCAGCGGGTATGACACGTGTGTATTCTGCCTCGAGCTTGTTGACAATGAATCGGACGCTGGACAGTCCGAGGCTCAGCGGTGGCAAGCGAGGACTGTCGTCACGGTAACGAGCGAGACCCGCCTCCATGGATACCACAACCACGACATTGGAACACTTAACTATAAACCGAATTCACGTTATTAATGTCTGTCCTTGTACGTCAAATAGGTATTAAACACTGGGAATAAATGCGTGCACGCTTCTTGTGCTGTCGAGATTTAATTTATAAAGCTCTGCGATTGGCAAGCTACCTTGCAAATCAGTTGCAAGATGTGAACTAAGGCCATTTGTACAATGTTTAGATAGAAAAGTTTATGAGCAACATGCCCTTGAACGGCGGTGATTAGGTCCTTAGTTTTTATGTAATTGAAAGCTATTGGCCAAATCGATTTACTTACAAACAATTTTTCAAGCTATACAGTTTAAATTCGCGGTAATTTCTGCTTGTTTGTGAATTAAAAATGATTATTGCTGGCGATGGCATGAGTAAGTGGACGTGGGCGGGCAGCGAGCACATGCCAAAAGAATTTCAGTGTAAATTATAACTTATGAATGTGGAAACAAAGAAATTAATTCCAATGACTGAAAGTGTTTTAAGAACTCCAAAATGTTATGTACTGCAGTCTACAATATTTATAACGCCAATACGGCATTTGAAATTTCACATTTAAGTAAACATTTCTGTTGGGTGAGCAAAAAATCCGGCAACGAGCACGGATGCGTGAAAATTTCACGAGCCGACTGACGCACTAAAAGCATAATATTCAGTTTCATAAATACACAAGCTCGGCTTATAGACAGAGATATGTCTGATGAACGTTTACAAATATACCTAGATAGAGATCTATCGCAAAATTTTATAGCATAACAACGGAAGCAAGCAATGCAAGAGTGGACAATCCAACGAACGATGAATAATGAAGACGACAAGCATTTATGCAATCACCAATTTAAATTGAGCCACCCAGTTCTTGAGGACAATTCGATAAAGACTGCTGCCACCGACTCTTATTATACTGGCTGGCTTTAAAAATAAACAAGACAAATTGCATTGCAGATGCAAGCAGCACGACTTGTTATAGATATAGGTATGCGACATGTGTCAAGCTCTGTCTATCTATACAACAGTCTTATTGTTTTGTTCTATCGTAGACAAAGATTGCATTGTTTCAGTATTATTAGGTATATCTGTAAGTACAGCAGTACAATTTATAGGTAATAGATAGATCTCATTAGGAATATCAGAACTCGATTTAAAAAAAAGACAATAACTTTGGTACGGTTGTATCGAATCATTAGTAATATTCTATGGTAATAGTATAAAACCATTAGTTTCATTTTGACGTTTGTTATTCCAAAATTTTCAAAGCACCTGACAAAACTGTTAAAAATTAGTTATATCATTAAACGTATATCAATGTCAGTCTATATATGTATATATAACTGGACCTTATAGTATAATGGATATTATTTTTTAAACTTAACTAAGGTTATTCGTATAAGAGCAAATAATGATGATCTTTTGCATTTGTGTATTATGCAACACTATACATTTTAAGTGAGATATAAGCTAAAGCATGTGATGTCATTGTTCGAATAAACCACCTACAGACAGAGCAACTTAAAATCAAGCAAGATACCTTTAACGGAATTGGTTGTAAATCAACTGATGTGGCAACACAGAAATAATAATAAAATGCATGAATTTATGTCAGTTTGGAAGCACCAAATGTATTGATGACGGTATACGTTTCTCTGTTCAATATCCTACCGAGTGGAACGCACAAATGTACACAAAACTAGAGCGTCGTCGTGCAAAACCGGCGCTCACGCACATGGCTCGGTTTGGTTTCACAACTCCCCAATACCAAGTCCTAAAATAAATAGGAAACATTATCCATTTGCCCCAAATCGCAAACGGTAGCTGCGGTAATCGTGTATACCTAAAATATGTTCCGTATTTGCATAATCGTGTTCGTAAATACAATAAGTATTCGATACTTTTAGGTACATAATAAACTTTTGTATTTGAGTGCTTGTATTCTTTGTTGCATGACAACTTTCGTAAGAAGAATAGAAATCCTCGAAATATTCGTTTTAAGCTAGCATTGAGACTGTCAAATACAGTCAAATATATCGGATTTCTTTGTATAATAGTTTGGGTATTCCCCTGATAAGGCATTCATGAACGTCGGAAGTTACAATTGACTCGACCACCAGTTCGTGTATTCCCGAAAAAGTAGATTTCGAAAAAATGCTATCTACGTCAATGCATTTACGGTTTATTATTATTATAATACATTTAAAAATTCTTAGTTAGTTTAGGGGCTAACGATGACGCAAACTCCAAGGAGACTTAAAACTCTATCGAGTGTTTGGTTTATCGAATGAATATCTAGTTTTATCGTAGGCCGTCGATGAGGTATGTACGCCTCCAGCTTTTTTTGGGACTGATTTACGAAGGATTATCTCAGCTCCATAAATACAAACGACTCAGTATCGATAAATAGAGGAGCGACCGGTTATAATCTGGTTATAAAAATAAAAAACTCTCCATATAGGTCAAGAACCTCTCTACTACATCAGATGCATCTTACGGGATGCGTGAAAGAATACCTTTGTTCGCCAGTTTGGTTTGAAAACTTTGAAAAATAGGGTTGTCAACGCAACAATTTTACTGTAAAAAAAAATCCTTTCCTATGTACCTATGTTTTCGAACCTATATCTCATCGTTTTTATTTACCAGAATGATTTTATGATTAAAATCCTGCAACATCTAATTTGTTTCCTAAAATTAAATGCTAGAAAGAAACTGTTAATTCCCCGATTATGTTATCAGGATGATTGACCTGATCGGATAGTCTACTAATCGAATGGCTCATATTTTTCATGTAGTTTCGCTTCTGCCCCGCGATCTTTTATTTTACCTCCGAAAAAAATGGGAGAGAAAAAATTGAGGTTGAATTTTCAAAAATCCTTTCATCCTAATTTCCTAAAACCGATGCCTACGTTATAATATAATCTACATATACTAATAATATAGCTGAAGAATTTCCTTGTTAGTTTGAACGCGCTAATCTCCGGAGTTACTAGTCCGATTTGAAAAAATCTTTCACTAATAGGAAGCTACATTATCCCCAAAGGATATAGGCAACTTTTTATCCCGGGAACGCGAGTGAAGCCGCGGGAAACAGCTAATGCTATATATATGCTTAAATATAACACAGTTCTAGCATACACGAATAAAATAGTTATTACAATTCTGAATGGTAACCAAGCAGGTCTGTGGGGGAATATTTGCAATAACAGGTATTGCATTATTGCAAACTAGGTAGGTATGTCTGGTTGTTATTTCGTTGTCATTACGACTAGATTACCCTTGGGGGTTAAATTTGAAAGGTTATTCCATTATGAGTCAGAAAAGATTCGCTTTGTTAACCATATAAGATGTGAATCACGTGGCGAAGGTCGTGAGTTCGAATCCTACAATGAACATGAGCTTTCGGTAAAGCGAGGTGGCAAGGTCCTTCGGAGTACCCATTTGGCTGGCTAAATACCAACCTACTAGGTGTCCAAATTATTTCTAGGTCTAGTAGTACCTTTGGCCACATTACTTACCATGGTAAGATTGTGGTGTGTGAAAATATGGCTTCCGCCCCGCGTATCCACCCGCATTCCCGAGGGATACAAAGTAGCCTATGTGTTAATCCAGGGTGTCAGCTACCTCCATACTAAATTTCATCAAAATTTGTACAGCCGTTTGAGCGTGAAGAAGTAACAAACATACTTTCTCACAAACTTTCGCATTTATAATATTAGTAGTATTTTTAACATGTTAAACTAAATAATTAATTTCCTGGTTTAATTTTATATGCAAAAATGTACGTATTTAGTATTCTCTATGCGTCAGTAATTATTCATGGCAAAGCAACTAATAATAATCGATAACAAAGATTTAAATATTTGTTATTACCGCGATAACTGTTGCAACAACCCTGTTCTACGATGAATCACTATAAAACTGTCGATAAAACTTTTTATCTTCATCGAAACCGGTCGGTAGCCACGCTATTTTAGATTGCCCCATATTCAAGCAACGTACTAAAGCATCCCGATACATTTATAATTAATCGAATCCTTTCTATACACACATACAGCTAAGCTACCTATATAATAATAAAGTACTGCTATTGGTTTACCGAATAAGGCGCGTGCACATCGCTCCGTTCTTCAGGGTCGATGTAACATGCAGTTGAGCGTGGCTGACTGGGCTTATGATCATATTAAATAGCCTAGCTTTATCATACCACTTTCCGTCATTATATCACATTGACTAGGCCCAGATAGCTAACCGATATCGTATGATATAAAGTGAAATTACAGAATAGAAATATAAGAAAAGAATGTAGAAATGCATTGATATACTTAAATGGGATTTACTACATTATATAATATACTAGCTGTTCCCCGGGGTTTCACTCGCGTTCCGGGAATAAAAAGCCTATAACCATCGGGGATAATGTAGCTTCATATTAGTGAAAGAATGATTCAAATCGGACCAGTAACTCCGGAGATACGCGTTCAAACAAACTCTTCTGCCTTATTATTAGTATAGATATTTATATAATAGAATAAAATAAAATATTATAATTTAATATCCTGGAACATTGTTCACACACGGTTATCTGATCCCAAACTAAGCAGAGCTTATGTGTAATATGCAGTGTTGTATGATGAAATATGTTTGTCTGTATAATTAATTAAATTAGCTTTGATATTACGTCGCAATATATCTTTGTCGCATTATATGAGGTATTGGTTGATAACAAAGAAAATGTTTTTACTAATTGCGTATGAGTTCGAAATCAATAAGTACGCCACCAATAATACTAACACTTCCTGTCTCTATTGGCTAAGCGAAGCGGTCAAGCGTGGCTCATTACAATTTCAAATTACTTCGGCGTTTGTTGAAAACAATTAAGGGGAAACGTTCGGTTTGGACCGCGAAATTCAAATTTTATCGAGTTTTTTGAAAATTGCAGCTCAGTTATAGGTCGTAAGTTATCAACATGCTATTTGCGAGAAGAATGGTAGTATATTTACTGATTAATAACAAAAGAAATCATCAACATATTCCTCCAAGGTATATTAGTAACATTTTCATGAAATAGTCGTATATGTCAGTATACCCTTAAGATAACACAACCATAAGATATGCTTTGAAATTTGGACGAAGTTCATGTTCTCCGTGTATATTGTTGTCCTTAACAGTGAACTAGCCGTGTATAGACAATTTCGTGGCCATTAGAAATGAATGTCAAATCTAAACATGGTTAAAACCTTGAGTTTTAAGGTAACAGAACGGAATAGAGCGATACTGTAACATTTGTCGAGCCAACCAAACATAAACCCTCCTTCATAATCGGGCGGAAGCAATCAGATCGTTAAGTAAGTAATCCTGGATTCCAGTAAATCTTATTGTAAACTCTTGAGCGATATTGCAAAGGTTTTATTTACCCGAAAGTAAATTGATATAACTATACGTATAGTAATTACGCTACAGTTATTTTGGTAGAGTAACCTATTTACAAAGCGTACACCTACGCCACACATGACTCTACCATTGATGTTAATTGAAGTAATAAATCATATGTAGCTAAATAATGTCACCATGATATCATACGGTGCATTTATTAAACGATACGTTATCATAGGTGTCAAGGCTTTTAAAGCGCATTAAAATAAACACAAGCTAGGTACGTCTCATACGTATAGTATAATTTCACATATCATTAACAACAATTACATACCGCTAAATGTATATCACAACAACATGATTCTCATAATAAATAGTTATTCTTATATCGAGTTTCGTTCGAGAAGACATTTAAAAATGCTACAAAAACAACGTCACCCGCAAAAACTGGGTACACGTAATTCAGTCGAGGCCTATTCCTAAAAAGGCAAGACAAGTGTTCTCAATAAAAACATAAAGTCGCAGTCAAGGTGTACGTATGACCTCCTGAAAGACGGCGCGAACGGATTGAGCGCACTCGGAACAGACACTAATAACTGCTTGCTAAGACCGAATATCGATATAAATGAATCACTCTACAGTTAGTGTCAACGCACTTCACTTGTTGCATAGATCGGCGACGGGGACGCGAGCGCAACCCGTGAGCGCCACAAACTAAAGCTTTCTTCACTGCACACCAGAGGCGAACGGCCGGGCTTTGCCGAAAATAGCACCCGGCAGTGCACCGGGATACCCTGGTGACGAATTCCGCAACGCAGTCAGCCCAACACTCCTTTGTTCGACGTCACACACCAGATTAGGTTTCAAAACAGCGGAAATAAACTAACAATGATTTTACATAAAAGATTGAGCACCGGTGGTGACGCTTAATAAACGATAACTAATGTATATTGAAAGTAAACTGTATTGTAGGAAAGCCAGTCAACATCTGAAGGTGAAAATAAGAATAAAAGGCCCAGACATGCCGCAGTGTTGCCAATTTTCGGGTTGGCTGGCATAAACCAAAATCAAGATGTTGGCAGACAGCCAACAGTGTCTTATAGTGGTAGGTCGGTTAGTAACATATGCCAGATTAACATATGATTATCATTTTAGATAAAGAACTGTAGAATAATATTACACATATTTCTTTATGATTGGTCAATTATCAATTGGTCTATAGAATGTAAAAATTAAATGGGTATTCCCCACAAATATTGGCTTGAATAAAATTTCTACCTTCACCTTGCATACAAACAAGCAAAAACATCATATTTAAATATCCTCGGACAAATAAATAAATATCCTCGGGACAATCTTCACACACGGTTATCTGATCCCAAACTAAGCAGAGCTTGTACTATGGAAACCAGATAACTGATATAGTACATATACTACTTTTTTTTTGGAAATACATACTTATATAGATAATTACACCCAGACACAGGACAAACAGACATGTTCATGCACACAAATGTTTGTCCTGGATGGGAATCGAACCCATGACCAGCGGCTTGATAGGTGGTGTCTTAACCAACTGCGCCAACTGGCTTGTCATATATATTTGTTAGTCTACATCTGTACTCAGTAATAATACAAAGAGGTACAGTTAGTAAATTTTTAAGTTCAGATGTATTTGGTAATCTCTGGAACTACTGATCTGATTATGAAAATTGTTTCACTAATCGGTAGTTACATTATCCTGGAGTGCTATAAGTTACTTTTCTTCTAAGGAACGCATGTGTAAAACTGCTAGTTTGGGTAATTCAGAGCTGCTCGGTTTTGGGCCCGATTCAGATTACAAACCAAATAGCTAATTTATTGAGGAATAGGCTAGTATTTTAGACTCCAATTTAGAACGAGGCAATAAGTTAACGATCACAGTAATAATACATACAGTATTGGCATAAAATAAATTATATAGTTCCTATTGATCGGAATGGAAACTGAGTTGGTCTCTGAATAAGGGGCAGTATTTGTTAATGTCAGGGAAATTTGAAGACTGTTGATTCAAAGTTACAAGCTGAAACAGATTGATGATGGTTAGACAGTTGCCATAGCAATATGGTAATATTCAGACCCACTAGATACTCAAAACACTCAATAAAAAATAGGAGAAACTCATCAAACCCTACAACATTGATTTATGCAGAACCTCAAGCAAACAGATATAATGAGAATACTAAAATGTTACTAAGTTAGCATTATGGTATTACCAAACAAACATAGATAGAAATAGGGTGCATTATGCAATACAGTTCTCTGTGTTCAAATGTTTTACTCCTCCACAGGCAAAAGTACCTCATCTACACAGGCTTTAAATGTTTTCATTTATTACAAAATAATAAAGGGTTGATGGACACATTCATAAGTGAATCAAGAAATTTATTATTTAATCAGTTTAAGCTAGAATGGATACAAAATATTTGATGTCTTATAGACTCTGAATAACTAAAAAATCCAAACTATATTCTGGTGGCTTAGCTCTTATGTATCAGAGAATATTAATTTGGTTAAGTACATAGTTAACAAATTCCTGACACTTTAAAAGCAGGAAAATTATACTGCAACAAGAGAGCCAGTACCTATTTGGTTTTATATTGTGATTTTTTCATACCACAACTGATGGTACATTAAAAATATAAAGCATGTTAAAAGGTTATCGTGGGAATCCTTATGAAACTGAATATTATATTTAGGTTTGTAATTGTAATCTTAAAATTATCTTATTATTAAATATCCATATTATAGATTAGGAAAATCCCTTTGTAAATTTGACAATCTGCTCAAAACAATGAGCATATGATGTAGGTATGTTGAAATTTATATAGTAGTGATGGATGAAGATAGCCCGAGGCAGATGAAGAACGTATTTTTTATTGTACAAATTCTAACAAAGGATTCGAATACTTCGTGATTGGAAATAAAATAAAATGTTACGAAAAAATTGAATGGATTTTAATTTAATGTCAAGTTCGGTTAAATATATTGTACTTACATGACCAATCGGGATATTATCGCAGATATCATAGTAATAATCACATAAGAAAAATCCACTCAAATAATCACAATACAAAACATAGCAATACACAACCGATCAGCAAGATTTCTATTCCGCCATGTTGAATTTTGTTTGACAGTTGTTTTGACTTTTGTTTGATTGATCACGAAATCAATATGGCTATGTTGCGTTCCAGTGCACTCTGAATCGATAAAATAAATAATCTACTTTAAAAAACCCAGTAAAACCTCCTTCAAAGACACCTTCTGCCTGTATAAAAGTCAACGTAAAAAGAATAATTAAAATATAAATATTAATTAAAAATTTAAAAAAAAAACCTTCATTATTTGATAATAATATACATAACTAGCTTCCGCCCTGCGGTTTCACCCGCAATCCCTCATACATACCTTACCTCGTGAAGTCCTGACAAACTTTCGCATTTTTAAAGTGTTGGCATGCAGTCTCGTATCGACACTCGTACGAGGATACCGTGTTCCTTTGTCTTGATCGCGATTTCGTATCAAGGTACATTTTGTTTACGATCCGAGTTGGCCGGCCGGCCGCAGGTGTGCGGTGTAGGCTTGGAGCCCGGGTTCTACGCAGTATTCGTTATATGGAGGTGAAATCTGAGGCTGGATGTTCAAAGGACGAGTTTAGATGTTGTGACGTGGGAGAAAAATTATTAGAAGAGCTACTAAATGATGAAGCTGAAAAACGTAAAATAGAAGAATCTTTAGAAGTAATGGAAGAAGACAGATCGAGTGAGAGATGTATGATGGAAGAATCTTTGGAAGCAATGGAAGAAAACCGATTGAGTAAGAGGGTTTTAGAAGCAGGTGACACAGATGAAGAATGGTCAAGGGTGAAACTAAGAGGAAAAAGAATGCGAAAGAATAAAAATACCCCACAAGATATACAAAATAATATTGAAGTTACTATCTCTTGTAAAAATAAACTTCCGAAATCATTTGCTTTAGCTCGACTTTTTAAAGCTGAAAATATAAATAACGTTATCACAGTTAAATACCTAAGCCCCTATAGAGTCCGTATTCAATTCGAAGATGAATCCAGTGCTAAGAAGCTATGTGAAAATGAAAATTTCATATCAAATGGATGGAGATTGAATAAAGATATGGAGGTCAGCTATTCTTATGGCACTATAAGAAATGTTGATTTAGAACTTTCGGAAGAAGATATATTGAAACGAATAGAATGCCCAAATACAGTGGAGTTAATTTCTGTACGAAGACTAAGCCGTCGTGATAACAAAAATGGTGAAGGTTGGGAGCCAAGCGAGTCAGTGAGACTGTGTTTCAGAGGTAGCTCCCTTCCTCCGCATGTCTATGCGGAGAATATGAGCATGAAAGTTGAACCATATGTGTTTCCTGTCTCACAATGTTCGAATTGCTGGAAATTAGGGCATACTACGAAGACCTGCCCAACAAATAAAATAATATGTCCTAAATGTAGTGGGAACCACGCAAATTGTGAGACCACATCTTATATTTGTACCAATTGTTCTGGCAAACATATGGCTTTGTCAAGGACATGTCCGGTTTACATAAAAGAAAAAAGAATACGGGAAATCATGTCGGAGTTCAACTGTACATATAAGAAAGCATTAATTGTTTATGTTCCGCCTGAATCCCCTAAAACAAATCAGGACAAATCTAGCCACGATGTGAAGATGCCTTCCATGTCTTATATATTCATAAATTCAGATGAAGATGCCCCTACTTATTCAGAAGCTCTTAAGACGACAGCTGACATTCATAGAAAAGAAAAAAGTCAACGACCTATGAGACATGCAAAACAGCGCGTAAATAAAATTCAACGGCAACCGACCCCGGCTCCTGAACTACATTCGGAATGTCGGGACCAAATGGATAATGACAGCGAGACAGACTATGGTGAGAAAGCAAAATATGAAAATAACAATAATATTACTTTTAGTGAGTTGTTGATTAGGTTACATGAGATAATATTTCTTAAAAATATGAACTGTAGTATAAAATTTAAAAATATTATTAAATTGTGTCTTGAGTGGGTAATACTTGTAGTTGTTGATAATATATCTGATTGGCCTATGTTGAAGTTAATTATAGAATTTATCAATGGCTTCCTTGAATAAGAACAAATATTTTAATATCGTCCAGTGGAATGCACAAAGTATTCGACCAAAGTTGCTATCTTTTGAACAATTATTAATACAAAATAAGATACACATAGCCGCTATAACTGAAACTTGGTTGGAGCAGAATAGTGAATTAAAAATACCTAATTATAATATTTATCGCTTAGACAGACATGACGCTTATGGTGGCGTAGCTATTATCTTACATAAATCTATCAAGTCAGAGCTTGGACACTTGCATGTCCAGAATACTGGTATAGAAGTGCTATATGTCAAATTATATAACTGTCATCACATAGAAAATATTATTTGTGTTTACTGCCCATCTTCGGTCCATACCAATCAAAGAGACTGGGAACATTTATTTTCTTTAAGTAATTTAAAAACAATTGTTATTGGGGATTTCAATGCACATCATACTAATTGGTCCTATAAAACAGACCAAAGAGGGGCCTATATTTTAGACGCACTAGTAGATAATAGTTTTGTTGTTTTAAATAATGGGGAAACTACAAGATTAAGGTTAGTTAACGGTATTTTACAGGAGTCTTCACCCGATATATCTTTAATTACATCCGATATTGCTTTCGCTTTTAATTGGACGGTATTAAATGAGAGTTTAGGAAGCGACCATCTCGTAATAAAATTAGCTACCAATAATTATAATAATATAAAACCAATTATTAAAAGAAATTATAAAAAAGCGGATTGGTCATCTTATAAATTATGTTTGGAAAAACTATTTCATGACTTATTATTACCGAATGATCCTCAAAAAGCATATAATACATTTGTTGATTACATAAATTTAGCAGCAGATATCAATATACCTTTAGTAAAATTTTCTCAAAACCCTCACTCAAATTTTTCTCCCAAAACGTACTGGAACCCAAAATTGTCAGAGTCGGTAGCTTTACGTAGGTTAGCACTATCAAAATTTCGTAAGAATCCAACTCCACATAATTTATCTATCCTTCAAGAAAAAATTAGAAATGCACAAAAATTTATTCGACAAGCTAAAAGTGAAGACTGGCAACGGTTTTGTTCATCTGTGGACGAAACAACTACAGCAAAAGAAATGTGGCATAAATTAGGATGGATGAAGGGATATAGATCTAATAAGAAATATATACATAGGGATATTGCCGATAAGCTTCTACATAGTTTGACTCCAGACTTTGTCTCTCCAGCACAACCAACATTCTCATCAAATAATTTAGTTTTGGAATCTGAAATCTCCATGCAGGAGCTAGTTAAATGTATTAAATCGAAGGATACATCTCCCGGATGTGATGATATCACTTATTCCATGATCAAGCATTTACCTGAGAATGGTAAAAAGACATTACTTTTATTGTACAATATATTTTTTTCTCTTGGTTTTGTTCCATTACAGTGGCGAAATGTTAACATAGTTCCAATACCGAAACCTGGCCGAGATCACAATCAATTATCATCACTCCGTCCAATTTCATTAATGACTTGTTTATGTAAGATATTTCATTCAATTATAAATAAAAGATTAGAATGGTTTTTGGAAAAAGATAATATGTTTTCGGTAAATACAGTAGGGTTCAGACGAACAAAAGGTTGTATAGATAGTTTGAGCTGTTTAGTTTCACGAATTCATATTGGTTTTTCGGAAGGTCTCAGCACTATTGGCTGCTTCTTAGATATTGATAGCGCTTACAACAACATTGACGTCACAAAATTACTTTCAGTTTTAGATCAGTTAAAAGTGGGTTACAAAATATGTGCATATCTTTGGAGTTTTCTTAAGGAAAGGTATCTTAAAATACATATAGAAGATGGATATATTAGTAGAATGACCGGTCGAGGGTTAGCTCAGGGAGACCCGTTGTCCCCTTTGTTATTCAATGTAGCGACAATTAATATTTGTAAACAGTTGGAAAAAGAAATATTCATTTCTCAGTACGCTGATGATTTTGTGTTGTACTATACGTGTGATAATATTTCTGAAGGAGTAAGAACCGTACAAGCTTCCTTACATATATTAAACGAATTACTTTTAGAATTAGGATTAGAAATTTCGCCCCAAAAAAGTAAAGTTTGCGTTTTTAAGAGAAGTCACAAAATAGATGTTATTAATCTTGAACTCAGTGGAACTTCATTAGAGTGCGATACTAATATTAAGTATTTGGGGTTGTGGCTAGATCGAAGTCTCAGATGGGCAAAACACATTAATGAAGTCAGAGAAAAGATTTTAAAGTTTATAAGCATTTTTAAAATATTGGTTGGACCTGGATGGGGTATACATCCTACTCATTTGAGACGTTTATATGTTACTATTATACGAAGTCGTCTGGATTATGCCAGCTTTCTGTACGATAATAGTTGTATTAGTCATGTTTCTAAACTGGACAAAATTCAAAATCAATACTTGCGCATTATTGGTGGTTTTATAAAGAGCACTCCCATACATACCATGGAATCTGAATTATGCTTGCAACCTTTATTTGTTAGAAGGCTATATCTTGCAGGAAAATTATGGTTAAAAATGCGATCTAATAGCGACAATATTTTAATAATGTTACTAGATAAACTATCTAATTTATGTGAAAATGTTTACTGGAGACGTAAAAAGAAACCGTTATTAGTCCAAGTCCATAATGATCATAAACTAACTCCGATTCACTCCAGTAAGCAATTAGAAATGTTCAGTTTGGATACATGGGTAAGTTATTTAGACACTAATTTTCTAAAACCGGATATAAACATAATTGATAAACCTAAACAACAATATCATAGCAATGATTTATTATTTTTATGTAGTCAATTTATTAACGAAAACTATTCTGATTGTTATCAAATATTTACAGATGGTTCAAAAGATAAACATGGTACTGGATCCGCCTTTTTAGACTTTCAAACAGGTGATTACATAAAGATTTGTATTAAAAATGATATCTCAATTATGTATGCAGAGCTTATCGCCATTGCAGAAGCCCTTTCTTATATAAAATCATTGAAGTTTAATTGTTTTGTAGTTTTCACAGACTCTAAAAGTGCAATACAGCACTTAGAAAAATGTACATCCAATTATCGAGGTATTCCACTTGCGTACGATATTTTAAAATGTTTTTGTGAGCTTAGATCTAATGGTAAGCGTGTAATACTCCAGTGGGTGCCTTCCCATATTGGGTTAGCTGGGAATGACGAAGTGGATAGGTTAGCAAAAGAAGCCTCTGAAGATGGTATTATATATGATTGTTTGCCATACTATTCAAATGTATTACGATTAGTTAAAGAAAAATGTTTTAAAATATGGTCAGAATATTTCGACGAGAGATCATTGAAAAAAGGTATTTGGTATAAAACTGTTCAACCTAATTTACTTCGCCGTCCGTGGTACGAGGCATCTAATATGGGAAGGCAAGATATAGTTACGGCTTTGAGATTACGTTCTGGACACATTCCCCTAAATAAATTTGGCTTTATGATGGGTAAAGTAAGTACACCAAATTGTGAAGAATGTGATTCAGTTGAAGATGTGGTTCATATCATTATGGAATGTGTACGGAACGAGACCCGAAGATGGCGTATGTTAATTCAATTTAATATAACAGTTTATGATGTCGGCTGGTGTAATAGTGTTTTGGCTTCTCCCGCTTCGGAGGAGGCCAAGATGCTTTACAAGTTAGTTGATTGTGGAATTAAGGCCCGAAATAATTAGTAATATGTCAATTCATTTATTGTAGTATGTATGTTATTTTGAAGCATTACGGAGGTGACATTTTCAAATTGAAAAAACCTCCAAATAAATAAAGATAAAAAAAAAAAAAAAAAAAAAAAAAAGTGTTGGCATGGCACACAGTTTATTCCTAATAATGCACACAGCGCCATCTAGTGTCGAGTAAAAAGATACATTTTAAGGTTCTTTCTTTTATTATGATGGTAGAGAATAGAACATACTATCAAAGAGTACATATGTTTAATATGAGCTTGATCGAAGATATGAGCATACTATTTTCTTTGTTTCTAATACCACAGATTTTCTCATACGTATGTTTAATATAATATAGGTAGTAGTTATTAATGATGAGCCAGTGGGTTTCTACCTAACTAACTACACCTAGTACGAATAACCAAAAAATATGTAAGTTTATCTAACGTAAAATATTAATACTTATTGTTAACAATAAAAACGTGGTAAAATATCATAAATGATAGGTATAAATTAACTGTAGATTCCCTCCATTGTCTGAGTTTTTCTAAACTTAGTAAAATCTAAGTCTCCAAGTTTGCGAACACAAAATACTCTTGTTAGTGCCATCTATATTTAAACCAATGAACTAAAACGTTAATTCTACGATTTCTACGTCTCCTTGTGTAAAGTGAAATCGTAAACCGAATAAATGTAATAGCCTCTCAGTTTCCCACAGCTTATTTGACAATAGTGACCATTCTCTTTTTGCAAAACTATAACAAGTTTTATTATAATGCTATCAGGTTGGAAAGTCGTTGCAAAATCTGTAGCGCTATGTATTATGTTTGCTTTTTAATTAAGCTGTATAAAATATACGTTCCGCAGAAAACGTTTCTTGTGTTTTCCACGTAGTTTCCCTTCGCTCGGCGAAGTGTGTGACGTGTAGTGCGTTAAACGCTGAGTTTTTTGACGTTGTGTAGTTTTGAAGTGAATAATGTGATTGTGCAGTTCGTTATGGCCTATAAATACCGTGAAGATCTAGTTGGCAAACGATTTCTCGCTGTGAGTGGTGTAACAAAAATTAGCGTGAATAAAGTTTCCGAATGGGGATGGAAAGCTGGTGTTATCAGGGCAGCATCGCTCAAAGATAACAAGAACAAGGAGCTTCAGGTAATGCCTGGTGCTTCCAGATGACTGTCATTAAGTATTTATTGCTAGTTTAATTCATAAATTCCGTTAACTTTCTTTTGATCACTTAGGAAATGGTCACTCTTTGTTTGGACCTTGTACCCATCTTATACGTTTGCACTAGGTTCTTTCTTAGGCATCATTGGCTGATTTCCATCATCCCGATGCTTTTCGTAGCCAAACGCCGGGAGATGAGATGTCATCACAACACATCAATGTCTTAAAGTAAAATCATACTTTTGCCAAAGAAAATATTCCTAATTCTCAGATCGTCATTTGTATAATTTTTTACGGTTGACCTTCAGAACCAATGACAAAAAGTTTATTATTACGGAGGGAGGTCATCAGCGATAGGTTTTTTGCTCTTATCTAGATGGCTAGGTATAGGCATGTATAAGTAAGTAGGTATACCTATACCTTACCACACTGCCTATAAGTACCCACCTACATTTTGTCGTATGGCGAGAGGGGGTGCAGGGTCGGAAAAGGGAGGCGGGAAGGGCTCCCGAGCTCCGCACTGTTGGAAGGGCTCGGACTCGGAGCTGGGCCCTGGAATATTACGGGAATAGGTAGGTACCTACAAAATGACTAATTTGTTTTGTAGATAGCTTGATTTTGTGTACCTAATTTATGTAAGTAGGTACATACCTAGTTGGTATTAAGGGTAAACCTTCGGTTGGAGCGTTAAATTCAAATTTTATCACGTTTTTTGCTAATTGCAGCTAAGTTATAGGTCGTAAGTTATCAACATGTTATGTGCGACAAGAATGGTAGTATATTTACTGATTAATTACAAAAGAAATCTTCAACACATTCCTCCAAGGTATATTAGTAACATTTTCATTAAATAGTCGTATATGTCAGTAATATACCTTGGAGGAATATGTTGATGATTAATTTTGTTATTAATCAGTAAATATACTACCATTCTTGTCGCACATAACATGTTGATAACTTACGACCTATAACTGAGCTGCAATTAGCAAAAAACGTGATAAAATTTGAATTCAACGCCCCAACCGAAGCCTCCACCTTAACTAAATTAATTTAAAAAGTAGTTATATGCTATTCACTACCTACCTACACTACAGGTTCGGTTATTAGGACTTGTTAGGTTAGGTGCCACTTATGTAGGTAACGTCTACAGGTACCTACCTACCTACTTATCTAGTTTACCTACCTTGGTAATATCATTTTGGTACCTACTTGAGTTGACGCTAAGAATCAGTTAGGATTTCCTAAACACGAAAAATGCCTCCCCACCGATCCCACCTCGGTAGGTACATAGTTACTTACCTACCGCTGCGTTTTATTTTTTGCACCTATGGGTGCAAATAAAAAATCCTAATCATACCCATGCTATTTCATAAAATATTTATACCTATTAGGTACATACCTACATACTTAGTACAACAGCTAACAGGTAATAGTAGGTATATGTAGTTTAGATTCCTTGGATCTACCTACCCAGACCCATAGACTTCATGAGTAACTAAACTACAATCTAGGTAGGTACTTGAGTAGGAAGATGGTATAGGTCGCGTCATGTAAAAAGAATGCTGGAAGAAAGTGGAAGAGGTGCGTTTGCGCATGTCTACACTCGCGCAGGAATGAACTAGGCCTATTATTTTATTTTAGAACTAGCCTTTCGCTCTTTGGGGCTCGTATATTTTTTATTGGTAGGTATAACGGACCTCATACCATGAAATAGACCGATAAATCGCAAAATGCGTAGCCTACTGCCAGCGTTCTTTTTACGTGACGTGAACTGTATGTTCGTATCGTATTACAGGTACTTACCTAGGTACCTACCTACGTCATCTTATCGTACATATCGTAGCAATGCTGCTGTTCTGCACTTTAGTCTTACATAATAGCTATAAGAAATATGATATGTGTTTGTACCTACTTATGTATGTATATCGCTGTAGAAAATACCTTGCATGAAAATAATTGCTAGCTAGACGTACTACATACCTTCGACATTTCTCAGGGTTACTTGAGCCAAAACTAAAATATAGATTTAGTAGGTACCTACGAGTACGACTTAAGCCATCAAATGTACGATAAAGCCGAAATTAGTTTGTTCAAAATTAGATTAGGTTTAAACGTAAGTCTCCGTTTACCTACCGGTGTTAAGGGAGTAACTAATCTATCTAGTTGCTGAGTACCGAAGTACTCAGTACCACATCCTGATAATTTTTTCCTATAGATAACCTTGTGCTAGACCACATTCTCATGGTAATTGATGATGTGGTCGAAGGAATCCTCGTGGTATTTTAAGGTACATTGTTTGACCCGAGATTTTTCTACTTGAGGCTGGTAGACAGCCAAGCGGATACTACAAAGTTTACAAATAATCAATACTGACTGAATTCAGGTATCGTCATGACATGTCGACTCATGTGATCATGTCATACATGACTCCCATAAACCCAGACTAAAATCATCATTTCTACGGAAAACCTGCCAAATTTAATAACTGCTGGTTACCTAATAATGTTTCGACTGGTGAGTCATTCATAAGTGGTAGGGGTAGGTCGAATGTGGTATAAAGTTTGTACCCTATCTACTTTCATTTGGGGTAGGCGGCCTGGTCTGGTAGATGTCTGTAACAAATAGCAGTTAGGTAGGTAACTACCTAAACGTCTTTTGTTTAGACAGAAGAAACACCTATCTAAGGACACACAATAGGCTACTATTTTTCAGTTCATTTACCTGCAACATGCCTGCAACATATGACAGTTGGTAGGTAGGTTCTATGTACTAGGTAAACAAAATAAACAGGTGTGTTAGGTTGTTTTTGTTTATTCAATTTGCCAAAACGCAGGCAAACTTGTAGAATAATAAAGCCTTGTTTTATTTGAAAATTTTGAAATCATGGGTGCCAGTGACAATAGTGCAGGCAGACAGACAGAATAAAGTGAAATTGCCTGAAATCAATGTTCTTTTAAATATTGATATCCTATCATAAGCGTGTTTACATGTTTATATTATCTACATTGCGATTACAAATTAAAACCGAACAAATCTGTATGCACATGGCGGAGTTCATTGACCCCGCTCTCACCGCGTTCGATGCACCGTCGTCGGTCGGTCGTACGCGCTTCCGAGCGACTCCACTCGGTCGGTCGACCCAATCTCGGTTCTACTAAGAAAAAAAAGAAGCACAAAACATGAAAAGGCTTTACGGGTCTCGTATTCGGACTTTACTTGGATCCAAAAGTAACAATTGGAATCAGGTTGATATTGATTAGCCGGTCCGGTTGCATTCCTCACTTAAAGCAATAATGTTATTAAAAACGTAATTTTACGCTTTATTACCTAACTTTCGCGGTTTTACCACCCTTCCCTGGGTGAAAAGTATCCTATGTTCTGTTCTAAAGTAAGTAACGACATTAGAACCAAATTTCATAAAAATCCGTTCAGCCATGACGAAGCTAAGTGGTAACAAACTTTCTACCTATCTGTTGGATTACTTTTAATAATCTACGTTACGCTCAGCACTTATATAGTGCCGACAAAAGCCGTAATAGAAGAAAGGCACCATCAGGCACTTTTTTACAACATAACTTATTATCAGCAGAGTAGCAAAACTAAGAATAACGCGGCTAAGTAAAATATACCTTTTTCCTATCTAACTAATACACGTTCTGCGTTCTTTACAAACTTTCAAGACAATCGTCTTTTTCAACACCGTGTTATTGGATTCAATACGGGAAAGAGAAATCCATTTTATCTCGTTTCCTCACTGCATCATGATTGTTTCATCACTCAACATGTTTATACTAGGGTTATTAGACCTTCTAATTAATTAGGTCTGACTTAGGTATATCTTTATTGATATGATGTTCTCTAAAACATTCCTTTTCAATCTTATCTGAATGACATTGCTGATTCAAATTTGAATTCAGAACACAAATGAAACAGTTTATGAAGCCGTTTATTCAAATCTATTTCCTACTTGGTTTTATTTTTAAATTGCTACCTAGGTAGATTGGATACATTGATGCCATGAACTAGATAGAATGATGATCTCATACTTAATTTATTTCGAGACTAACTTAAGCCCCGTGGATCTATTCGCGTTCCCGTTTTTATAGCCTCATAGAATAAAACAGTCACTATAAAAACCATATCAAATTATGTGTAAGTACCTAAATTATTTGAAAATATAAGGTCACATAGACATTATAGAGATATGATAGAGAAGGGAGGATGATAATGTGATGTAATTGTTAAAACTGTAAAATAACAATCATTTTCGCGTGATATATGGAACAGAACGTCCAACAAAACGAATGAAACGCAGAAATGTTGCGAACATAAGTTTATGCACCGTCATAGAAAGTACGTACACATTCAAAATCAAGAGACGACAAAAGCCAACTCGCGCGATGCGTCCGCAGTGGTCCGCACGCTTGAAATGTTCACCGCTTATAAATAGACGACATATCTTTGTAGCAGTACCACTGCAACGCTATTCGCTCTCCCGCAGAGTGAGAAAAGCCAGACCAACACCAACACAACTACGTTTCCACATGTGTAATATAATTTGTTTGAATTACCTACTCCACTTGTCGAATATGGAATTGGCCAGGTGGAATACTGGCAATTTGAAATTGGAATAGTGAACTGTTTTAAATCTGGAATAGCTCTGGAATGAGCAACATTTCATTGGATTTGGCATTGGATGACAAACCATCAGAGGTAGACAATAGCATTATAGTACTTACTGTAATGATAATAAAGTTTAGGTTAAAAGAAGAAATTCCAATATCAGCAATAAAACACTTTAAGGGTTGTTCGATATCATAAGATCAAAAAGGGGTCGTAAAAATAATTTAATTCCATGTTTTTTTCACAATGAATCTAGACGTTATTTTTTAGTGATCTTTGTACAGTTATTATGTTGTCCAAGGTCTACTAATTAGACATGTAATGAAGTTAAACTTGTAAGCAAATCTGCCTGTATGTTCATGATAACGGTTGATTAGGCTGTGATTGAAAGTCAAAAGTAATTACATAAGTAAAACTATTTCGTTACGTAAGTTAGAGAAAGTGAAAAAGAGAGAAATATAATAAAGAAAAGTTGACCGTTTGACAGCTTGATATATACCTAAATGGTTTTGAACTGAAATAAAACTTCATCGAATAAAATTATAAGTATACAAAGATACTTTTGATGTCAAAGATAAAAGGCTTATAGATATTATTGATAGTAAAACTCATATTAAAAAAATACATTAAAATATATTGGAATTTTAACGAAAGGAATCTTGGAATTTTAATCATTCTTTAGCTGCTGTGAAAATATTTATGCGAAAGACATTATTAAACTAAAAGACGTTTTTTTGATTATTATAGCTATGCATCAGAACTGTCTTTAATTAATATCAGATTGATTGGGTCGAAATAGACATTAAAAAAATCTACTTGTGGCCAATGTGGCTCCACTGAGTTGCAAAGTTGTTTGTCTATTATGTTGGATACTCAAATAATATAGAAAATGCAATCACTCATCAATGATGGTTCAGGTTATATCATAAGGTCTTTATCTTCCTCAACTTTGGTTGATTTAGGTACTTAATGTGAGTAGCATTGTCAGCTTCCTGTTTTGCAAATCTACTTGGCTTACTATTTATAATTCGGGAAAGATGGGTGACCATTAAAAAAAAATACGGATGTATAATATCGAGAAGCTAAAAAAATTGGTCTCAAACAATATTGTTCAAAACAAGTATCTAAGTGCGTTCTAATATGTCCAAGGATACACTTATAACATCGTCAATGTAGACTAATTATAATAACCCAAAAAAAACCCAATAAGTGTAAATTGTTATTAAACAGTCACTGTATTTTGTTTTCAATAAGATAAAAGAAGCATTATATATAAATGATTAACGGCACATGTTGACTTTATCTAAATCAATAATTTGATAATATCCCCTCACTGATGCTTTAGAAAACCGTTGTAAGTTGTTTTATGTCAGCAAACAAGAACTGAGTTAAAATTATTTTAAGTAATTGGTAATGTTACCTGTGTAGGTATTTTTTTAATGTGTATAGTATTCATACAGATACTAAGTACATAATTACTCATTAGTCACGATTGAGTCAGCCAGCTTGGCTGACCTTTACATGTTTTATTGAACTTACTAAGCATTATTTGTCGATATGTTGGTTTAGTGCATATATCCGCATTACTGTAACAAAGGAACATCGATTATCAGTTTTCTTGTTTTACTATCTATAATTCTGATTGTGATTGTGAGGGTGGTAGCCAGCTAGGTGGGTACTACAAAATACCCTACTACCGTGTTATGGTTTTCTCTCAATTTTTTCCTTCACCGAAAGCTCAAGATCTTGCATCTCTCATGTATTATATTATATAATTAGGTTGTTTTTTCTGTCTCAGTATTTACTATTTTACCTGAACCATGTAATGTATTAGAATAATATACCCAATTTTATAATTTTGCTTAAATACAGGGATTATATGTGTAGTAGCCTTATATACCGAGATTATTTTGATAATGTGTACAATGTTTACTGCAAGATCTATACTGTAGATTTTAATTTTAAACATATATATTTTATATCTCGTCTTACTTACCTTTAAAATAAAAGCTAAGAATAACATGAAGATGTGCGACAGCTGAAAGCAGTTTAATTAAATGCTGGTTGCATTTTATCTTAAGTGGTAGTAAAGAAGTATTTGAAAACTGTGATTGCAGAGTATACCAAAAATAAGAGGCCTTCACGAGATATAGGTATTTGGTACAATCTGAGAATACCACAGTTTATGAGAATAATCCAATGCGGAGTCACAATTACTCACGTAATTGGCAGTCGCTTTCAATTTAATGTTTACAAAATACGACACTGTATACTCGAGTTCTATTATACGCTTACGATTGCTGAAAGAATCGACAGTTTAATGTTTATCGATCTTATCGTATATTATATTATGTATGTACTTTCAAACATGTGATTTACGATTTTTTTTTTTTTTTTTTTTTTTTTTTTTTGAAAGGACTAAGTTGGTAGCCTCAGATGGCTGCAACAACCTTACCGGACAAATCGGCGAGCGCAGAGGGCTCTCAGCCGGGTAATATTTAGGTAACAACGCCTGAGGGCACCCCCGAATGGGGTACGAACCTCGGCTCAGGGCGTTACCGGGGGAGGGGGAGGACTTTGTACGAGTTACGACTAATTGGGGGCGGTCGGATTACTGTAGGCAGCTCGGGCCGCTTGAACGGGACGAGACTGAGACTGAGTGGGACGTCGCGGCGGTCCTCGCCGTCGAGGACGGTAGCGTGATCGGTTGTGTGTAGTTTGTTGTGTACTTTTACGAGCTTCGTCAGCTTCGATCTGAGCTAATGTAATAGGGTCATCCGGCTCGCTGAGGGCTTGCCTTGGTCTATGGATACGTAGTATACGGGAGGGCGTGTACGTTGCGGCTTTCACTATAAGAGGGTTGCGGTGATTAACGGCGGTATTGAAAAATCTGCGTGAGGTGCGTTTTATAAATTGTTTTATCGTGGGGAGACCTAAGTCAATGTGGAGATTTTCATTACGCATGTACCACGGGGCGCCCGTGGCCTTGCGCATGAAGCGATTTTGAATCACCTGAAGGCTATGGATCCGTGATGGAGCTGCATGTGCGAACACAGTACTAGCATAGGTCATGATGGGGCGGATACACGTGGTATAAAGTCTAACCTTGCTTTTAAGTGCAAGTTTAGATTTACGATTTAATAAAAAGTGGAGGCGCCCTAAAACAAAGGCGGCGCGCGCGCGGACCGCTTTAATGTGGGCATCAAAGGTCAAACGATCATCGAGAGTTACTCCGAGATATTTGGCTTGCCTTTCCCAGGGGATTGGTTCACCGAATAGAGTAACTGCCTTTGGAGGGGAGGGGGTACCTCGATGGTAGGGTCTGTAGAATAGGACCGCCTGGCTTTTGACAGGGTTGATCTCGATCCTCCATTTCCGAAACCAGGCGCCTAGGGCGTTAGCCGCGGTTTGGAGGTTCTTAACAATGACTGAGGGGGACTTACTAGAGCAGTAGACCGCGGTGTCGTCCGCAAAAAGTGCTAACTGCACCTTGTCGGTCTTTGGCATATCACTCGTGTAGAGCGAAAATAGCAAGGGGGACAGTACCGAGCCCTGTGGGACACCGGCACCGATAGGGTGAGGCGAGGAGAGTGCACCAGGAATGCGATATCGAAAGTGGCGATTTGACAAATAATCTCGTAAGATGAGCACGAGTCTATGTGGGACACCTAAGGTAAATAGCTTAAAAATTAAGCCATTGTGCCACACTTTGTCAAATGCCTTCGCGACATCGAAGAATAAGACACCTGTCATGTTGCGCTCTTGGTACTGAGAGGAGATGTGTTCAACAATACGATGGACTTGTTGAACACAAGAATGTTTGGCTCGAAAGCCAAATTGTTCATCAGGGATGAGATTATTGGCGTCGGCATATGTTTTGAGGCGGATATAGATCAGTCTCTCATACATCTTGCCCAGGACATTTAATAGACTTATAGGGCGGTAACTGGAGGGCTCGGACCTGGGTTTGCCGGGTTTATGGATTCCAATGACATGGGCCTCTTTCCACTGATGTGGAAAAATATTACAAGAGAGGGCAGCGTTAAATATGGAAGTTAGCAGTATTATGAGGTGGGCGGGGAAGAGTTTTATCACTTTGTTAGTGATTTTGTCCGAGCCCGGGGCCTTCCGCGGGTGTAAATCCCTGATGATCGATTTGACCTCGTCAGGGGTCGCCGGGGGGAGGGGGTCATCCTCTTCGCTGAGAGGGGGGGGTGATTTACGATTGATAAACTAAATAAAACTATTTATAATGATATAGCTATCATTAAACCAGTAAGACAATATATAAAACTGCGTAACAATAGTAATTAACTTCAATAAACTGGGCTCCATTAACTGGAATTCTATAATATGCTGTTGACTCATTTCATTTTTGCGTGTCCCATAATATCAGAATTGCATAAAAATGGAAGCCCATTTTTAGTTAGCAGCATAGAAACTTTCGCAATTCGATCCAGATATGAGGCAGAATAATGTTGGTATGCTCCAATCGACACTATCATCTATCCAGCTGATATCGGACGAGTTGTGCAAGTGGCAAGTGGCGTGGCGTAGTGCACAAAGATCGCGAGGGCGAGGGTGGGAAGTAGGTCGCAGAGGTACGGGGGGAGCCCTTAGGCCACTTATCAACCGAGCGAGGCCTCGGCTAGCGGGGAAAGCGAGCTTGTCTCTTGAATTTTTTCGTATGGAAGCACTGTACCGATGTATTCTTTTTTCGGCTTTGATGTTCCAGTTATACCCAACAATTCTGTACAAACTAGGAAATTTGTCTTGCTTAAGGTGAAAGGCTGCGTCAATTAAAATCTTTCTAGGAACGTTTTCTCGTTTTTCAATTTCTTATGAACCGTGTTTAATTATAATTAGACGGCTACTTTCTTAACAAAAATCTTGGACACCTAATTTTTAGCTAACAAGGTGGAAGTGAAACTACTCGTCTTCACGTAAGCAGCTTTCCATCTGTCCTAGCTGAGTCCTGTTTGAGTGGGTTTGACGGAGTCCAGGCTTTTGTTTAACTAGTTATCTATATTCTTCGCTATGCTCTGCTTGCTCTTTTGACTCGAAGTAGTATGATACGACTATTTGCGTACGATCTAGGAAACCAAATGATTCCTTACATAGGTATCATTTGGTTTTAAAGAGCTTAAAATATATTCCAAAGTTCCAATGTTATGTAAGATTACATTAACAGTAAAAACCCTAATTGTTAGTATAATCGAAGTTTTTGTCTCGTTTCGATTCGACATTCGGTATTATTATTTACTTCTTTTTGTACACATCTATTTGCCATGATTTTTTCGAAAATATATATAATAATGTATTAGACTAAATCCATATCTATTAATGATTATATGTAAGGTACTTACTTACCTTATCGCTACCGCTAGGCAGCGATTTGGGACAAATTTTTTACTTATAAGTAGTTAGGTAGTAAGAAGTTTTTATTTTTATTTTTTTTATGTACATAGTTAATGTTAGTTTAGTTTAGATTATATAGTTTTAATTTGTATGTATATATATTTTATTTTAAGTAAGTTAATATAGATCCTTATCATTGAAAACTTCAAGTTACGGTAAGTCCTACTTAATCTACTTCTAAATGATTAACACAGTTACTTAGGCAATATATATAATTAAATGAGGTATCCCTTCGCTTTTCTGTGATGAGTATTTCATACGAATATGGTCTTTATGTTTACTATTTACTAAATCCATATTTCTTTGTTGCGTGTCATCCGATAGATAAAGCAAAATTATATATCAGCCAGCTATCCTTCCATATTATAAATAATGGCATTGTAAGCTCGGTACGGCCCTTTGCAACCTTCGTGGCCCCTGATTCTATACCATTGATTAAAATAAAACGAACGAACTCGTTTTTATAATTACTTACTGTTTGATATTTTGTCCCAATATCTCTTAATCCTCTATGGAAAATCCCCTGTTGTCTGAGTGAGAAGTATCTCGTAGCATTTTAATCCTAGAAGCTGCTGACAAAGATGTCATCTCAGGATAATTTCTAGAATCCAGTGTATAACATCTGAAACAAGTATTTCCCGTTTGTGTTATATAAAAAATCAGCTCTTGAACAAAGACGCAACAAACAGAACATTAATCTTGCTTCTTTGTTGTTAGACGATCACGTTGATCTTAGTTTTATTTAATGTTCGATTGTTAGTTTCTTGTACGACATGTTTGCATGACCATAAGAGCAATAATGAGGTTATGTATTACCTCCATAATTGTTGTAGGGCCATCAAAACACATTGACAAATCAGCCATCATTACATTCCAATAAGAGACGTAATGAGTCTCTCAATTCATCTCCGTCGCACGAATTTATACTAACAAAATGATTATCCGAATCTAAAAGGTTTTCTGAATAATGAATAGCGTGTCAAACAGGTATTTTTTAAAGTTAAACACAGCTAAAAATGTTTATGTCGGATGAGATATATTCTTCTAATATTAACCAGTCTCATGTGTGGAATCTGATGCACGGGGAAGATTGGAAATAGCTTACCGCCCAAAGTGCAGACGACCCAAATTCTCTCGAGAATGTTCACGTTTTATACGCACGTATGTTCTATAAATAATCGCACATCACATCACATGCGAATGAAAAAGCTTACAAGCACAAATGATGTTTCATCAATTCAAACTGCACATTAATGATAACACAAACACTAAAAATAGTCTCCAATTGTTTCTCGAATAAAACCTAGACGGGATTTTTATTCGCTTATCTTTTTAAGAAGAATACAGCCATACACTTTCATTAAAAGAGTGTTGTAATTTAAAAGCAATTGTTCTTGATTACAATTCTTCCAAAACAATTGCACGAGTTGTGATTTGAAGGAATTTGTTCGGGATTTATTACAAAGAAAAAAGTTTATTAACAACTTGGAAGCAAGAAACTCATTAATGCTTGAGCGGTTTTGATGAAAAAAAGTTAGTTCCGTGTAACATCGACCTTTAAGGAATGAAGGAGTGAGAGAAGCTATCGATCTATACTTTATATTCTGCAGGACGTTGAGGACCGTGAATATGCCAGCGTCGGTCACGCACCACGTCTTCCGTCCGTTTACCACTTGCCCTGAATCCCTAGTACATATTCAAATCAATTTATCTAACTGTACTTTATAAATAAACAGTATAGTAGATAACCGAACAAAACAAATTTTTGATTTTTTTTTCTAAAAAGGGTGTTCTTTAAATTCCTAAAAAATATAGAAATTGGCTTTAGAATGTCTTTATAGAAAACTGATATAGATTTTGTTGAAGCACCAAAACATTGCAAAGTCAACTACAGCATCTTGTCTAGTATTAATGTAACTAAAATGAATGACAAAGGTATTTCATCACACAAACCATAGCTTGTTGAACGCCAGGAATCTGCCTGTCGTGGTGAAGTAGGAAGCATTGTTGAGCACGCGACGCGATCTAACGGAGCGTGACACGAGAAATTAACTGTTATTTATACCAACAACGATGGCCCCGTTGAAATAACCTGTTACGACACCGACGAAAGTATTTCGGCATCGATTTTGTTTAATAGCCATTACGATAATACGTGTGTACGATTTTCTCTTTTCATCTGTGGAAAGTTAGTAGCTTTTCGGTGGGTGGTTTCGTTATTACCTGTGGGAGCCCGATTTAAGATTATTTGCTGTTGGCACAATTAATAGTTTACTTTAAAGAACTGCGTATTATAATTAACATTATTTTAGATAAATATTACTACTTACCTACCTGAAGCAGTTTCTAACAAGTGATGACTAAGTCTAAAAGTTACTGCTGCAATTTACATTATTATTTTAGTACACGATTCCTTACGATTGTTATGTAGCACCATGGCCAGCCATGACCGCCGGCCTTGATCAGTGAGCGGTCCACACTGAAGGTTTGCTTTAAAGGTTTCTTTACGTTGATGATTTCACAACGCCAACGTCTGCACTCGAGGTGCATGCAATTTTTAAATTGCCTTTGCTTCGAGTTTTTAATGGAAATTATTTGTGTAGTCGATATCTTATTTATTTCCACAGAGCAATTTATAGTAATTTTATAATGATATACTCCAAATAATTTCGAGTTAAATATTTAATATTTTCTTGTTTGTTAAACACCTTGTCTGATACAAGCTGCACTGAAATATTTAATAAAAAATATAATATGCCATTAGGGCGTCAGCAGGTCGAACGGAGCACCGCGTGTAAATGACGATCGTAATAACATAAAGGCCAGACCCGTACTAATGAAACCCTCCAGCCTAATTAAACGTAGTGAATACATACTACTCCATGTATATAGCCCTTGGATTGGAACGAGACAAGTCATTAAAACAATTCTATGTAATTAATCTCCGTAACTCGATGTAACGACATTGACGTACGCTCCGTTAATGGGCCCCCGATAAGCTTTAACTTTGATACCAGAGACAAAAGGTTACAGTTTGTTGACTCAGTCATGCAATAATAAAGTAACTATCCATCGGAGGTCGCTGTCTTCCAAACAATGGACTGGTTTACTGTTGTTTGTTTATTATTTATTCTGTAAAAGAGTGCATCTAGACTTGTAACCCGTCCTGCCAAGACACCTTTGATTACTCTAATCTGTTGACAAATATCAGTTTATCGGCCCCTGGTTAAAAATTTATAAAGGATAGTATGTGACCCTGGCGAGACAGTTGAATTCGCGATTTAGTTTGTCTAAAGAAATCTATAATAATTATCTAACAGTACTTACTAAAGTCATCATCCAGTTATGTTATTTGTTGCAATATAGTGTAGCACATATTAATATATGTATGTATAATGTAAACAAACTGACAGTGTGCATGCGATGTTTATGTCTTTATTATTTGTCAGTGATAACAACTAGTAGTGGTTATCACGCCATTTGCTATTTATAAACATGCTGTAAGTACAGCATAGGTAGAATAGATCATTTATCTGCTATAGTTATGTATACACTTGCAACAAAACTAGATTTCTGTTCATAAGTTTTATGGTAACCGCAACATTTAACCAGTTTTGGAATAATTGCTTCCTCAATCACAGTTTTATCAAGATTCACATTTTATAGGAAGCAATTTACTATCTACGTTATGTTGTCTTCTTATAGTGTCTATGAATTTACAACATTGATTCTGATTTCGAAACGGATTGATATAATATATCTCCATAAGGTTGGTACTATAGCTATAATAAAATCAGAGTCTATTGCGCCATTCTCCACAAATGTAAAGTCTACATTAGTAGCTACCGTATGTATAACATAAGTGACAATTTTTTTAACTGCTTACAAATCGATAAATAGCTAATAAATATAATCGTTATCATCAATATCAATGCAGTTGGATGATAATCATTTACTCAGTTCACATCGCAATCTGTAGATTGTTCCTGATAAATTGTTGGGTTTGTTGCACAACCATCTTGCTGGACGGCACGGGTCAGTCCAGCCAGAACCGGTCCGAGTGGTTCTATGTTCCTTTACTTTGTCTATCAGTTGTGAACACTTTCACAAATTACTCGGGTAGCTATTGTCTTTGAATGCCATTGAAATATTCGAGACGATTGTTACCTACTAACATCTAGCTGTAAACTGTTGGTAATAATTTAGTTCAAGACATTTGTTTTTGTAGTTTGGCTAGACATGACATCTTTAAAATTTTATTGGTATATTACACAGAGGAATTTAATGAAAATGAAGGTTCTCTTTCTCCTGTTCGTGATTTTTAAGACACGACTGATTTTATGATTCTTTCCATAAGTCCGACCATTTTGTAAATAATAAGATACAATTTTCCCGTATATGTTTTTAGTATCATTTTTGATAAGTGATGTAACATTTTTTTTAAATCATTACTCAAGATTTATAAATAACCCTATAGGGTTGCTCACCTTGGCTTTATCCATGATACAAGCATGATCGCACGAAAATGAAATAATCTGTAAAACTGTCATGGCAAATTCCTTAAATGTTGTAATTAAGTGTTTTAAAACAGACAAATAAATCAGTGTCATGTTGATGTTGTCCATAATGTATAGTGGAGACAAGACGAGAATTCTGTGCATAATAATTATGCTTGTACGAGTGTTAATAGCTGTCTGAACACAATTGGGACGATGCGGCGAGACACTACAATTATACGTAACTTCAAAAAAAACAGCAATTAGCATTAGGAATTGGAATGGCATTGGCAAAATGACTTGCCGATTTAAAATAATCAACTGTTTACAATTAATTAGTCGATATGGTTTTGTAGTCAATAGATTAATCTACTTAAGATTTATTTGAAGATATTACAAATGCAGTTGTGATTATAAAATATACAGATCTACCTACAGCACTTTTGTCTCCAGCTGTAGTCATGAAAGCATACATCCGTAAATCTCTCTCTCTCTCTCTAATTCAAGTCTAATTTGACAAAGAAGGACACCAATTCATTGAGAAAATGAATCCAAGTAATCCAAGGCATCGACAGGTTGGTTAAACATTGTAAAATCTATTCGCGTAAGATAACGTGTCCAAAACCACAAAACGAGTCTAAAATGGAGAATGCTAATGCAGCAATTACTAAGTTTTGTTTGACGTAGCCGTGAGATCAAACTGTGTTTACACAACGCAATCAGCCATCGCACCATTTCGATTGACTGCATTCGTGTGTTTGCGCAATTATTACCCAGTTACTTTATGAACCTCGATAACTTTTGTACTTGCGATGAAATACTCGCTTATATTCGTGTTTTTAACATTTTCGCTCCCTCGTTTGTCATTCACTGACCTTCGGCATCAATATTTTAATGCTACGCTATCTTCATTGTGTTTGTTGAATTAAGGTCAGAAAGATTGTGGTCCCGGTTTTTGCCCTTGCTTTATCGTTTTTGATCATTCACTGTCTAAAGTTTGCGGGAGACTCGTTTATAGTAGGTACCTAATTTTTCTGCGGCTGACGGATTAACAATGACTTGAAATTCAGACCACTTTGAATCTGGCATTGATAATATTAGGTTTTTATCTCACTTAATTTAGGCTCGCAAGTTTTATTGAGATTAATTGTTGGTTCGGATCTAGTTCAATTGTTCTGATTTTGTATTTGTAGAAGTTGCGTTTATCTGAAGTTAATAATTGAGTGGTTATTATAAAATAACTCTTTAACAAAATAGCTCTACGTCCTTGTCACGTCTGATTTCGACAACGACATTCTGACAAGCGTGAGCATTGAACACCGAATGCGGTCGATGACCCCGTGAGAGGACCTTGCGGTTGTTTGTATTAATATATCATTGGGTTTTTTGTCACTTTCCTAAGATTTGATTGGAAGTGTTAAATGTGTGAGATAAGTGGCAATGTGATGGTGACGCAAGTTGTGGAGTTGTGCCCGTTAGAAGACTTATTTTCTAGTCTTTTAAAGTTACCACTTATATGTATGTAGCCGTTTTGTGACGAGTCGTCCATTTTCCTAATAGTGTAGGCGATTCACAAGCGTCGTATATATCAACAGGTACTGTTTGTGGGAGCTGGTCTGCTTGAGTGTGCTATTTACTTGTCTTTGTAGTTTTACCGCCGGGCCACGCAAATGTTGTCTGTAAGACTAGAAATATAAATGGTTGAATGTTGAAAAGAGCAATTGCTGAGTTTATTGCCAGCTTTTCTCAGCTAATGCCTTCCGAACCGGTATTAGAGTCAGACTATTCTATATACGAAAATAATTTTGTTAATAAAACAAGATTCTCGAATGTTAGTTTAACAGTCTCACTCACTTTCCGAAGAAGGATTCAAGATCCAAAGACTAAAGCGACCACCTTGATCATACGGAATGTAGAGGTTTAAAATACCAATGTAAATGGCATAGATAGCCCATACAAAAACTTGGATGACAAAATATGAACAGTGGAAGTCAAGTCGGGTAAAAAAATTGTTTGATGAGATGGAGGATGGGATTGAGGCGAGATGGCGTGAGACGTGAAGTAATTAAAAATATTCCAGTTTAATTGAAAGACAGACAATCTTAGCCATCAGATTATGAAAATAATACTAAGTAATTGAAATTCAGAGTATTAGAAAGTAACCAAAAGTAAATACTTGCGATTGTCCTGTATTACTTTTGATTACTTACGACGTCTGTCAAATTTGGATTTCTTTCTTTGATTCCCTGTACAATCTATCCTGTTCTATCTACCTAAACAAACGAATTCTCTGTAATGTCTACATAAAACTATTCCTAAATTCATGATCAAAGGTATCAACCTAAATTTTAACATCGGTTTGGGAGTTTGGGACTAAGTGTTAATCTGTGGCTTGATTGCCAAAACTCCGTATTATAGCTTGACCATGAAACATTTTAAATAAACCATTTAGGTAATTAACTACGTAATTTACTTTTTGGCAATAGGTACCTGCTTGTTTTCGTTCTGTGAAGTGATCCGTATGATCTCATTTAAATTATGGACATGATGCCCTTGACTGTGTTGACAGTCTTGTAACTATACCTATTCAGAAATGTTTAGTGTTCTCAAGTGATTTGTTTTAAAATCCGATTTCTGTTGGCAATGGAATCAATAACTTGATACATCTAAAGCCTGCTACTAGCGAAATCCAAATTCGATCCACTTCACGTAATTTCTCTTCATACACACACATATATGTTGGTGTATGTGTATGTTTAACAATGACATGTATGATACCCTTTTCAAATACCACCTGTCAATCGCAGACACCAATTTCTCTATAAACAACCGTTATAAAACACTAATAGAACTCATGTTGGGTCCAATAAAATACTTGATTTAACATATCAAAGTATATTATTATAATAGGTGAAGAAAATTTAATGGTAGAATAAAGTTTTCTCAAAAACTCAAACCCATGAGCATTTATAAATATGTGCTTCACCCCTTTACGTTAGCAACAATTTTTATTTTTTAATTTACTTAATATCTTTACACATCAAACTAGACACGGGTTTAATGTGTATGTGCTAATTTTCCAGTACAAAGGCCGTCTAAAAACGCTCTGTCGACACCTCGCTTTCAAAGACTTCAAGCACATTAATGAGGATCCGAATGAAACGAAACTGAACTAAATTCTTCAGGTGCTGATACTGTCTATCAATCTCTTTATTGAGGTTACTAACACCAAAAGATTTTGATACCTAATCTCTATTTCATCTAGCTTACTTGCATACGAACTGTCCGTCCGAAGTTTTGAGCTACCCAGTCTTCACTTTTACAAATTGTTCTTTATCTCCATCAGAGATAAGATTTTAAAGTCTGGAAATACAGAGTACAGTATCAAAAGGGCCAGGGGTTTCATTTTACGGCAGAAAAGCGGGCATGAGGGCAAAGCACGATTACATGCAACCCCATTTTAAACCTACAGTGGAAAATGAGCGCCTTTCGAAAGTAGGTCAAAACGTGAAGGGACGAAATTGGGGCGAACCCTTGGGGAGAGATGGCTGGGCTTAGTTACTGCTTTATGCTAAAGCCTACTTTGGTTCATATTGTAATTGATTTTAAAACACTTGCTCAAGATAAGGAATTACAGGTTTATAGTGTGAACGTTTTATTTATTGAAACTGTTGCAGCCGATGATGTTCGATGGGTTTGAAATCGAGTCAATCCATCTATTTGTCTTCGATATCAGAAGAATTTAATTAATTTGTTAATAATGTCGATAAAGTAAAACAAGTTTTGCTTGTTTTGTCAAAACTTAGAACCGAGGAAATTGATTGATTTAGACACCAACAACAAGAGCACTCATGCCTACCGTTGTTTATGCAAATATTACACCAGGAATGTTAATTATGTTACGACGAATTACACGATTCGTGATTTTGTGCCCTTGTAGATAGTTTTCTACTCAAATATGTGCATACATCTGCATCTTTATGATTCTGCAAGCTATTTTCTCTTCATTATGATTGTGACAGTTCATTTACATTATTTATGTTACGAAAATGTCTTATAGTAGAATTTGAACTGATCATCTTATAAATACGCCTTCTCTACTCTAGTTAGTTTATTATTCATTGGTTTGAGTTTCGTTTTATCATTTTCAGGCCTTTTCATAGAATTCGTTCGTCTATCATTAATGTTAACATGAACCTACGTAACATATCAATGAACCTAATAATTTGCGAGTTCCCGACATAATTTGGAGTAGATTAATAACGTTAATCCAGTGCTTTCTTCGCTTTATTTCGACAACTTTATGTCAGGAAAGATACCGCGTCGACTTTAAATATTGAAAAGTCGAGGCACGTTATAAAATTTGAGGCCACCTGCTTACGTGTCGTAACGTATTTCGTAATAAATAATTTTGTTTCTTTGACACCGTGATATGAATTTGATAGAGTTGGTTGGTAAGTACCTGTCGTGAGTAGCTATAGCTAGGTACTATATTTGAATTGGCTGGTTTATTTTTTGCTAAATTCTACTGTCTATGATGACTAAAACATTTTCATTGATGACAAATTATCTACTAATATGTAAAAAAAAGTAATAGTCATTCAAAAACAACTAGGTACCTAGTAATTTGTGATGATATAAACGCAATTAACCTAAATTCTTCCATCATCGACGCTCAAGTATCAGACAATACTTTCTATTTCATGTTTAATTGCGTAGTTGAAACCATTGATACCGAGACTGTCGATTTGACATCTAATAAATAAAATACAACAGATGCAAGTAGAACACACAAATCGCCGATAATGAATTCATTGTACGCAGTTTAATACTGTTTAAGTATTTTACGTTCAAGGAAAGGTGTTTCTGTTTCGTATTCCAATCATTTTTCATTCCGTACCACTTGATTTGAATTATTCATTCTGTTATAGTGTGACGTAACGCATGGAAATGCACGTTACGGAGCTTTAGAGGTTACATTGTTATGCGATAAGGAATTAGTTACGATGGAAAATCAAAATAACAACGTACAAATACCTACCTTATACAAATAAACGCACCTTATACAAATTTGATGTACTTTTTGATTGCTCAGAGAAATATTTCTCATTGCTTGCTTGGCTTGCCGTCTCGTCCTGACTTTTAAAAAGTTTGTATAAACATCGTGTCATCTTTTAAGATGAAATGTCTATTCTCCAATACATATTCCTTAATTTTAGATGTCACGACATAGGTGTATCAGACTCGTCTTTTATTGTTTCACAGATTATCCATGTAAGTAATTTACTTCTAAACGATCGAAGCCAATCAATATATTGACCTTGCTGCAATAATATTATTAAGCGTAACAATCTTTTCATTCATAATTATAATAAATGGTACATACAATAACAAAATGGCTGCCAACATCATTCAAAATACCGCACGGTAATTACATTTACCTACCGCTTGATATTCTTGAAAATAACTATTTTTATTACTTTTGCTACTTGCTAGTGTATTTCAGATGATTACGTTCTGTGTCGTTCAAGCTTTACTTCGTCTTCATCAAATACTCATTCGTTGCCTTGCCTGCCATTAGGTACAAAGGTTAGGACATAATTTTGAACCTGTAAAACTCCATATCTTACTGGTATGTTAATCTTTGATCACTGAAACGAAGATATATACATATTTAATGTTATACATTTAACTTACATCATATCAGAGCTACACATAAGTTTAGAGCTCTGATATACTCAAAATTAATTGCTACTGATTCTTCGACATAATGAATACTAGTGAACACTTCTGATGTCATTTACTATCGACCGGGTTATTCTAATAATCATAATTACCAGCTAAATTAGCAATGTTACTCACATCG
This sequence comes from Tethea ocularis, assembly GCA_963555595.1. Classification (NCBI taxonomy): domain Eukaryota; kingdom Metazoa; phylum Arthropoda; class Insecta; order Lepidoptera; family Drepanidae; genus Tethea; species Tethea ocularis. Next base: position 2,681,379 of record OY741968.1, read on the forward strand.
TGTTAGTGCCGAATATTTTTAATGTGTTTTCCAAAAGCAACACAAAATTCATAGGTACCTCCATCGATCCTAAGCGTAGACGTTACGTTCAACCCGGCCCTTTAAGGCGATGCTATATGAGAAATGATGATTCTAAAATTCGTTTTTCTCTGTATTCTTTGTACCAAGAGATTTGTAAAAAATATATGTTAAACTAGAGAATATGTGACGGGGAATAGTTTTTTAAAAAATTGGGATTTTTCATTATTAACGTCAGAAAAAAACCGTGAATATACCCCTTTTTAAAACTAAGAATGCATTTTTCTCTTATTTGGGGCATCCAAATAACTTGAAAAATATTAACATACATTCTGAAAGAGAATAGTTTTCTTCCTTTTTTTAAAACACGCTTAGTTTTTTAAAAAAAAACATAAAACCGTCTTTTTTATTAAAATTGCGTCTCTCTTGTTTCGCTTGTCTCCGTCAGTTTAGTAAGGTACGGAGACATTCGCAGAGAGCCTTCTCTTAATCCACCGCTGAAAAACCCCCCTTTTTCTAAAAGAATCGGAACTTTTGATGTCCCAATCATTTCTAATTGCTATGCGGGAGCCGTCTTGAATTTACTATAGTTGTTTTTATGTCACAACGCATATTTTACCGCAAAATGAAATTGTTTTAACTTATTTCATAAAATTACAAGTTTGAAATACAAAGGCGTTTGTAGCTCAATTATATTCTAATTATTTTGATGAGGTGGATGTTCTTTGAGGAACTTGCCTCGTGTTATGAAATAATTTACATTATCTTGTCTCTATCCTAAAGCTTATTTCTAGGCATCTAGGGGCACGCCCCCAAGTCGAGCAAAAAAGCGGCACGGCCGTACCATCCTTTTCTCGAAGCAGTTCAGGCCATTTTCGACCCCCTATAACTTCGTTGTGGATAAAACTAAAAGTCTGAATTTTCAGCAACCAAGCAGGCATATTTCTATTACAACAATATTATGTTTATTTAATTACTATACTCAAATAACTGAAAATAGATTTCTGTGAATCCCGATATAAATTAGGGCAAATAAACTCAGAGTACGAGACTTAGGGTGGATTGCACCATCCAACGTTATCGTTAAATTGTCAGTCAGAGCAACGGTTTTGCTAGCAAAAGACTGTCTTGACAGACAATTTAACGATAACGTTGGATGGTGCAAACCACCCTAAAACGTAGAGAAGTATTTTTTGTTCACCGATAGTAATATTTTATTATTTAAACAAGCAAATGATTTATGATTGATATAAATTCTGATAGCTGAAGTACAGATTTCATTAGTACTTGATATGTAAGAATAGTTAGTACACTGTTATTAAATTAATCTAATAATAGTCCAGATAAAGTGGTACTTAGTTGTTTGTATATGTACCTTGATTTATCATAATAATATACGTCATGTTTTTATCATAGGTATTCATAAGCAATAGTGTACTCAAGTACTATGGGTTTACTGATTAAACTCTTTTAACGAAGAATCCTTCAATGAATTTTTCCTTCAGCTCTTTTTTGAGGATAACAACTTTATGAGCTAAGGAAATAGGGACAACATGGAGTATGACATTTTTTTACCATGTGGCCGATTGTGGTAAGCAAACAAAGCCTAGAAGGGAGCTGGCTCTCAAGTACAGCTGTCGGAACACGCCAAAAGGTGCTTGGCAACAGATTTTCAACTTGAGTGTGGTAGCTAGGCAGGCGGGTACAAAGCACCCTACTACCGTGCTATGGTTTTCTCACGATGTTTTCCTTCACCGAAAGCTCAAGCTCATACAGTCTGTGGATTGAACCAAATAAAAGTATATGCGGTATTGTCTTTTCACGCACCTGGCAACTAATTTCGCGTGTGGTGCGTGGCAAACCAGACGTTGACCGATGGAATGCGTCACACATGCACCGAGCGAAATGGTCATCTGTCCTTGTTACCGGTTACATTCTCTATCTCATGTCAGTTGGATGCATGCTTTTCTTCTAGGTTTATGTTCAGTTCACTTATATCTAGTGGATTTAGGCCCAATTAAATATAGATAATTACCTAATTTCTTTACAGAATCTGTCAAATTGACATATTTAACCCGTGGATTATTGCTATGTTGGTGGAATTAGACGGCAAAAAACGGAGTTTGCAAGAAAATGAGCGACTTAATAATAAAAATGTTGTCTTCATACGAAAGTAAAATAGCGTAAGGTACTACAAGTAGATCTACCCAGAGCCTCGTGGATATAGAAAATTTCACGACGAAAATTGTAATTTTCACCGAATTAATGAACATTCAAAGGATTCTCATCTGAATTTAAAGTCAAGTAGCTGTCCCCCGCGGTTTCAACCGAGTTGCTGGGATAAAAAGCCTATAGCATTTTTAGAATTTGACTAGTGACTCCGTAGATTACCTAGAAACATAATATTAGTAATAGTTGGTTTCACAAGAAACTGTAAAATCTTCGAGTACAGAAAACTAGAGCTACAAAGTTATATCACAGATATATTCACCAAGGGGAGTATTACGAGCAGTAAGGAAGCTAAGGAAGTACCCTCGGAAGGGCTTACGGCTGACGACGTAGCGTTACAGGATGTTACGCGAAATATAGAGTTGGAATATTCAGCTGATTTTCAAATACATTTAAAAAATATACACTATTTTACCTTAGAGAATATTCATGTTAATGTGCAAGATGTTATTTGCGAGAAGAATGGAAGTATATTTACTGATTAATAACAAAAGAAATCATCAACATATTCCTCCAAGGTATATGACTGACATATACGACTATTTCATGAAAATGTTACTAATATACCTTGGAAGAATATATTGATGATTTCTTTTGTTATTAATCAGTAATAGTAGTTTATGATACTGTTGCATAATAGGGGTTATTAAATACGAGTGTGAGTTTAAGTACCGAGCCGTAGGCGAGGTTCTTAATAGTATCACACGAGTTTTTAATACCTAATTATGTGCAGTATCATACAGTACTTTATCTAAACTCATATAAATAATGTAATTTAAAGGTAAAAAATAGATAATATTTTGTCATAGGTTTTCATGACTTACGGCTATCGATTATTCGTCATTTCCATTGCCGCCTCCACAATTTTAGATACAAGTTTATTTCACCTTAGTATCACTGCTATTTTTCTATCATTTTTGGCGAAAATAAAATATGTATGCAAAAAATCAATAAAATAAACAAACATTAATCATCATGGCGCCCAAATCCGTGTGGGGAAAAACTCCTATGTTGAGATCTCTACCGCATACGCGACCACAGACAAAGTAAATTTGCATCTAAAATTATAATTGTTTAGTCCTGATGTATGGCCACTTATAATGTTTTTTTCTTTATTATTTTGTTTGACAAGTTGACTGACAGTAATTGAAGTATTAAAACCCAAAAAACATTATAAGTGGCCAGACATGTCCAAATACTTGTACTTTAATGAAAAAAAGTTATTTTATAGCATTATCTTGGGAAGAAACCTGTACTATAATATAATTTTTTAATTTCATTATAGACGGGTGTGCATAAAGTGGGTCATTAAAGTACTGTTTTTGATTTCATAATTAGAACTTTACGATATGAGAGTAGATAAATACATATACTTCCATTCTTCTCGCAAATAACATCTTGATAACATACGACCTATAACTGAGCTGCAATTTGCAAAAAACGTGAAAAATTTGAATTTCGCGCTCCAACCGAACGTTTACCCTTAAGATTCTCTATACAAATTCTGTCATAAAGCCATACTAACCCCGTGGATTATGACTATATACTTGGTTGGTAAAATAATTTCAACATTAGTAGCCTTTCTCCACGATAATAAAACCTATATTTCTTTGTATGCAGCCATCACTCCTTGTACAAGTTCTGTCCATGGGATATAACATTGAATTTGGTGATGCAAACCCAAACGGCACGTACAAACCCTTTTACCGCAGCACAAGAAATTCGACCGTGACTACTTCCTTCCAACGTCGACATTTCTAAAACAACGCAGTACGTACCTATATGCCAACACCCTCCTATTACCTCCACCCCTTATCCCATTGGAGGCTTTATCAGGACACTTTATGAGTAACATCAGAAGCTGCACTTATAAATGGAATCTTACTTTACTGCCCTTACCCTTCGGAAGGAAAAATCGTCGTAATACTCGTAAATATTTCATGATACTGTTATGTGTATATTCAATTCAGAAAAAAAAAACACAGATACTCTTTGTGCTCTAAAATATCAAGTATATAGCATCTAGTCTTCTAGTGTTAGATTCAAATGAAGTCATTATTTCATCAATCACGAATGTAAAAAGTTTGATGAAGAGTCATCGAATTTTTGTTTTATATTTGGCCCCGATTTTGTTGTTTACAAACAGACTAAACTAATTTGATCTTACTATAGGTATAGTATATATCATATTTATTATCCTCCTTGATATAATTCAACAAAAAACACCAGAAAGAGAATATCAACCTTATTTCAACGTGAATTTAATCGCTATCTTTATTGGTCACAGAGTCAATGCCATTTTTTTTTTTACTATTTATAGGCCTGTGTTTGTCCACAATCTCACCGTGGTCAGTGATGATGTGACCGATGATGGTAAGCACACAGAGCCTGGAAAGAAACTGGCTCTCAAGTGTAGCTGGCGGAACACACGGAAAGGTGCTTGGCGACAGATTTTCAACTTGAGGGTGGTAGCCAGCCAGGCGGGTATTACAAAGTACCCTACCACCGTGCTATGGTTTCCTCACGATGTTTTCCTTCACCGAAAACTCAAGCTCATTGTAGGATTCGAACCCGGGACCTTCATCTCGGCATCTGACTTCACTACCACTGAGCTATCATCGCCTTAAACTAGCTTAGCCATAGACTAACTTGCCAGCTTTAATGTTTCTTTATCCCTTTTAAATTTATAATGTTTGTGAGCAAGACATGTGACTTGGTTAAAATTAGTTTAGTTGTGTAAACAATAGAATCTGCATTATTAGCATTCTTCGTTAGTGGAGAAGTTTCTAAATAAAAACTAAATTTACTTGTTTGTTTTGCTGTAGCAAGCAACGTCTCGGGTTAACTGCGGAGTAAGCTCATTGAATATGGATCGCGGCGAGGTCGGTCAGTGCCAGCAAGGTCACACGATTCCACAGTCTCATCAAAGATTACTGACAGACGGTTGATCGAATAGTAGGAGGCAGAGAATAATATAGGCCAGTCTTTTTCAAAGTTAGCAATAAGGCCTTTTAATTGCTCTCACTAGAAAGCCTCGTTTAAAATGTAAGATGAAGTCAGGAACGGCATAAGACTAATAAGAAGGCTCAAGGTCAACCAAAGAGCAATAGAGAAGGCTATGCTTGGAGTTTCTCTGTGAGATCGAATCAAGAATGATGAACCGACGGCCGCTGTTGTAGAAGGGTTCTCGAGTGGCGACCACGAACCGGAAGACGCAGCGTGGGTAGGCCCCCTAAAAGATGGACCGATGATCTTATGAGGGTCGCGGGAAACTGCTGGATGCGGATAGCGCAAGACCGGCCATCGTGGGGATCCTTGGGGGAGGCTTTTGTCTGTGCTTTTGTCCAGTAGTAGTGGACGTCTTTCGGCTGACATGATGAATTGCCATTGTTATTGCGATAATGATGTTTAAGGTAATGTTGTATATTAAAAAAAATGGGGGGCGCATATTTTTTGCGACGATTATTCGCTATCCACACCTATTCGGGTACCCGGCCCTGCCGTTCCGGGTCAGGGCTATCCGTGTTCCGAGTTGTTCGTAATACTTGGTAATACTATGATTTACCCGGACGCGCCTGACACGGAGCTGGGTGAACAAGTTCGTACTAATTGTATATAACCGATTTTTTCCCCGTCCCTAACGGGACACGGCAGGGCCGGGTACCCGGAAATGTGTGGATAACGCTTTAGCCGTCCCTAATTATCTGGCAGCCATAGGGCTGGGCCTCCGCTTATTCTAGGGTACGATCTATCTTTGCCTTCAATGCTATACAAACAAACATTCGCATTTATAATATTAGTTGCTAGAAGTATCCTTTCCTTGGTAGATTTGGACGCAGTCCAGCTTATGACTGAAGTATCTAAATTAAATCGGGTTCTATCTCTACTAATATTAAAGCTGAAGAGTTTGTTTGTTTGAACGCGCTAATATCTGGATCTACCTGTCGGTTTCGAAAAATTCTTTCACTAATAGCCTATAGGTTATTTATTCTTTGCCAATAGGAAGCTACATTATCCCCGAAAAAACGGAACCCTTATAGGATTGCTCGTGTGTCTGTCTGTTTGTCCCAAAATACTGGACTGGATTTAGTGGAATTTGGAACACATATGTATGTCGGTGACCCAAGGATAAATGAATTTCAAACATGCGGGCCACTTTTGGGGGTTAAATTAGATTTTTTTAATAAAGTTTTGCATTCTATAAGTATTGACATATGAAATGAAAAGGCTCGTTGTGAGGATCTCAAATATTTCTTTCTTTGCCTGAAATATCAAAACTTATCTATACTAATATTATAAAGAGGAAAGATTTGTTTGTTTGTAATGAATAGGCTCCGAAACTACTGGACCGATTTCAAAAATTCTTTCACCTTTGGAAAGCTACATTATCCCCGAGTAACATAGGCTATATTATATTTAAAAATAAATTAGGGATCCTTACTAAAACTCCAATAATGTAACATAAGGTGTAAAAAAATGACCTGAAAAATTCCTTACGTCGCGTGCGCTGCGAAAACTATTGATGATAGAACAAAATCATTTACTACGACTTTGCAGAACTCATCATTATCTACAAAAAGTGTCGCGACAGCATATGTCTAAATATTATAGTTATGTCACAGTAAGCAGTTTTTTATTCTGAAATATTAATTTATATATGCCGGCTCTTGAAAAGGCTCTTCATTTGTACCTTGGTATTAATCCTCATCAAAATAAATTACTTTATATTCAAGACGGATTTAATACCTTTTTATAACTTTTTGAATTATTCAATTCGGACATTTCATTCGGAAGATATCACGAGTTTAAAAATGCAAGTATTAGAAAAAAGCCGCGTGGTTGTCGCTCACCGCGCTCAGCTAGCCAGCATGCGATGTAGGCTCCATGTAAGCGTCACTGGGGTACGGGGGGGAGTTAATGTAATGTTTCAATAAAATCCGCTCAGCCGTTTTAAAATTAACACCAATTTGTGAGTTTTGGGACTTTTGGGGGTTTCTTTAAATTTATAATCCCTACTAATATTATAAATGCGAAAGAACTTTGTCTGTCTGTCTGTTACGCTTTCCCGCTTAAACCTCGCAACCGATCGCGATGAAATTTGGCACGCAGATAGTATATGTTATGGAGAAGAACATAGGCTACTTTTTATCCCGGGAAATCATGAACCTCGGGAACGCGGGTGGAACCGCGGGGGACAGCTAGTTTTCTAATAAAATAAATAAATATCCTGCGACATTCTTCACATACGACTATCTGATCCCAAACTAAGCAGAGCTTCTACCGACTATGGAAACCAGATAACTGATAGGTATACTAATGCGAGCAGACATTTTGATTTTCGTTATTTCGACTTTTTTTTTTATTATATACCTACGATATTATTGAACCTTGAACGTTTAACATGAAAGTAATTGCTTCATGTGTTCGTATTATTCTAGGCACATAGCCAACCAAGGTCATTGTTATCATGACTCGACTATGTTGTCTGTGATGTAAGTTACAAACTTTATCTGATATTCTCACGCTATGTTGAGTTTCGGAACTGGAATAATTATTCCATGCCGATGTCGATGCCGGTATATTCTTGGTATCACGACACTAATACCTTATAATAAATATAATACCTAAATAGCTGTTCCGCGCGGTTTCACTCGCGTTCCTGAGATAAAAAAGGAGCCTTTCAGGAAGCTTAAGCTTAGCTGAACCTTAATGTAGCTTCCTATTAGTGAAAGAATTTTTCAAATGGTTCAGTAGTTTCGGAGCCTATTCAATGCAAACAAACAAACAATCAAATCTTTCCTCTTTATAATATTAGTATAGATAAATATATATACCTAGGTACCTACCACCTATACTAATTCCTCTATTATACCTAAGCGTGTGTGTTTAAATTAATTTAATTATAATTTTATTCTATTCTATTATGTATTCATATTGTTACCGTTTAATTTTTTAGCAAGTGTTTAGTGTAGTGTTCTAATTTACCTGTATTTATCGGAAAGCAAGCACGCAACGGATTTTAATATGGTTATCACAAATAAAAAAACAATACCTTCCTGCAGGACGATTGTGTAACTGTCTCTTAATGGGATACCGATAGCGATAGCTCTCGTAATCGTTTTATTTTTGGTATTGTTTGTTATTATGTAAGTACATAACTACATATAATTTAGTAGTTTATTATGAGCTACACTATAAAGCGATTTTTAAAAGATACATGCGGATGTGCCTAGTCTGTAATAATGATGTTACGTTAGCTAGAATATCCTGTCAATTAAGAAGTATGAGGAACCCAGTTAGAGTGTATTAATTAGGTTAAGTACTGGCACAAAGACTGGCAACTGCAAATGTAAATTTGTTATTGCATTATTTTGATGTGATATCGTTTAACTGCAAATCAGTGTATTTTGTGTAATTATAATATTACTTGAATAGTATGTCGTCGCGCGTCCAATTCGGTAAAAGAAAGAAAGAAAAAGTTTATATTTTACAAGATACAAAATCGTATCAACTTAAATAATAAAAAAAGAAAAAATACAATTATAAAAACAAGACTAGGCTGTACGGCTCTGAGCCATTGCCTGATTTTTTCCATAAGGTGGAGGTGGAGGAACGTTTACCCTTAAACAGGTACTCCAATATCGTGTCGAGTGATGCCATGCCACTGCCATAGGCAACGATGATAATAATGTCTATAATTTTATTCTTTACATGAGTCGAGACTGGTCTATCTACTTGTACAAGTTGTCTATTGTTTAGTCGTAGTCATATGATTTATAGCATGTAAGTACCTAGTACTTATACAGTATATGATATGATAATTATTGGCTACTCGCTTTGAAGGTCCATCCAATTCACACGCCCTAAACATCGACGACTATAAACTTAATCCTGCCAGGGTTTTTTTTATTTAATTGAAGATTTTAAGAACAAATGGAATGACTTTAAAGATGTATAATTTTGACTCTCGCAGTGACAGCGCCACACCTGCGGATAGTTCCGCGCGGAAAGTTCTACAAAAGAAATATTGCTCGTAGTATTAGAGCGTGTTACGTTCGGCTGATGATGTACCAAGAATACGTTACTTATAAAACACTGTGAGCCTGTTTAGCGGAACTTTCTGCGACGAACTTTCCGCAGGTGTGGCGCCATACTTAGAACTTAACTTGACACAAAAAAAATAGGAGGCTTCAAATGTGTGGACTGGAAACTGGGTTGGCAGTGCTCTCGCCAAGTCACTAGATATGAATTTTTCCTGTATTTCTTATATGCTAGTAGGTAGTTCTCGTTTTGGCCGCAATATGGCGAAATGTCGTATAATATAAATGGTAAATAAAATATAAAAGCTTGTACTATGGAAACCAGATAACTGATATACTACTTTATTTTTGCAAATACATACTTATTATAGATACAATAATTTCTTTTCATTGCTTAATATCGCAAGAATTAAATATGTGTTAATAAATATTGAAGCCAGTGTATTGTTCTCGCACTTACATTTTAGCATAAAAATGTTTAATTATGTAATAGTGTATTTAAACATTACTGTGTTAATGCCGGACTTATAAATCATGAGAAGCGTGTGTGAAATACCTACTCATCGTTATTTATGCGGAAGAGGAAAATTATCAGAACGACTGTTTGCTTGGCAGTTGGCACGCTTACCCGTCGTTTTTTCTCCATTGCTGCGAATTATTCCAGCAATGTTTACGTAAACTACCTCATTACTGTCAAAGAAATAGAGTAGGTACCATGACTTTGATGAATAAATATGTTTCAAAGATGACTTGTGATTTGGGTTGGGATTTAGACAAGAATGCATCGGAGTTATTTATTTTGACAAGAGATGTTATTTTAGACCATTAATTTTATTTGTTGATGTTGACTATTATTGGGTTAATAATCTGATAAGTATATTTATTTAGCAAAATTGAGAACGTTGAATCCAGCAGTGGACGTCTTTCGGCTGACATGATGATGATGATAACGTTCGCAGTTAAGATCATACTTACAAATAATTTGATTGTACTCGTCCGCCACAGATTTATAAACAATAGGTCGTCCGCCATGAAAAAAACATGATTTTTTGATGAATGATGAATTTTTTACGCCAAATTTATTATTTTTTTATAAAAAGTATCGAAAGGCGTGTAGTTTTCTGTCGATATCGAACACACTTGCTAGTGATACTGTGGCATGCACCAAGGTCGAGCGGTGACAATGTTTTGCAACTCGCCACATGACAGGCAGGTCCGCGCTCAGCGTGTCCGCGCCAGTCTCAGCGTTCATTGACCCACTGAACCCGACTTCACCCGACTGGCTTCACGAGCCACGAGCGAGCACAAACCCGCGAACGAGTCGGCCGTGGACCCCTCTTCTCTCGCGCGTTTGCTGTTCGTTCCGAGATGCCTCCTATGATTTAGTTGGCGGGAAAATATTTTCTCTTCGTTTTTATGTAGCTCCATATTTGTTTACACATTTACGAGAGTAAAAAAATTGATGTCTATAATGGTTCTAATCTATGTATGGTTTACGTAGTCTTGTAGTTTATTAGGCAGTAGTGGCAGTAGGTAGGATTGATGGACACGAAAATGATCCTAAATCCTAGATAGGTAAATAGGTAGGTACATGGTAGTGTGATCAGGCCAAGTTTGGAGGAAAATATTTTGCTCTTTTGACATAATTTTATTTTTTATACACATTATTCGTCGGTAATATATTTTTTATGTAAAATTATGAACTAATTTATTTATTAGGGTAGGTACCTACCGAAGTATTTAATGCTAATGAGTTTTAGACTATTTTTAACATAAAAAAATGCGACTTAGATGTTTTGCTGCCAAGTAGGTACTTATAGTTAGGTTAGGTATTATTTATTTACTTACCTCCAGCTGAGCAATGTCTAGTAGAGTTGCAGCTATAATCTCGCGTTTGGCCTAGTTTCGCAACCTTGACGAAGGTACTAGCTGTTTCTAATAATAATGGCGGACTCGTTTCCACCGGCACACACCAACTGTTGAGGAGTGATGCTTGAACAGATGAATAAATAACAAACAACCTGTGTGGGTTGGTTGTAGCTCGGAATTTATCAATGAACTAATCGAACGGACCTTTACGGAGTACGAGACGTTATTTCATGGTTTATTCATTCAGTAAATCTTTGTCATCGCAGCTTTTTACATAATTTCTTTCAAGGTATTTTATGTTTGTAGTACTTACTTATTTTTCCTTATGAAATGATTACACGTCACCCACCACAATAAATATTTATAAAACTATTAATTCAGTATAGAATAGGCAGTTCCCAATTTCATTCATAAAACAGTTTAAAAGCATAATGTATCTACCTACCTATTTTCTGTAATGAGAAACATTAGGCTGTAAATACCTATTCTTCCTTTAAAAAATGTTGGCAGCCAGTTGGATTCGATTACGAATTGTCTTTGAAGTTAAAATGTGTATTTAAACCGGGTAATGTCGACTTGTTACCTGACACACTTTGTTGAATGACATTCTGTAGATATCTCTACCTACCTACACTGCCTTTTACCATTTCTTCTCTACATGGTATAAAAGGAAGTTGGTTTTGTGCGGTAAGGTTGATGAAGCCATCAGAGGAATTAAGAGACTAACTTTTGTCCTTTCCAAAAAAAAATCGGTCTCCGGGTCTGTCTGTTTATGCTAACTCCTAACCACGCATCGGATTTTGAAACGGTTTTCACCATATCATATAGATATTTTCATCCGGAAGGTTATATGTATAGTACATCCTAATTAAAATTTCTTACCTATATGTAAATAAAACTTAACTTTCATCTAAATTGCACCCGCGCGAAGCCGAGGCGGGACGCTATCGCTAGTTCCTCAATAAAGTGTCAAGTTGGCGTTCCCAATTGCCTTCGATTGATATAAATCGAGCCTTTTCGAAACTGTTTCGTCAATCATAATCAGCTAAAGAGTAATATTGATCCAGTTGCCCATAAACCTGGGATCAATTTATTACGAGGCTTATTATTTTAAACTACATAATGGAAAATTTCTGTTTAGAACGTTTATAAAATGACTACGTAATCTACTAGTAGGCGGACAGTGGTAGGTACTTATTACATCATATGAGATGAAGTAGTGTAGAATACAATCAAATATGCATTGAATTAAATGCAGTGTCGTCGAATACTGCTGACGTGATCGGCACTCGTAAAGTCTGTTATTCTATTTTGGTTCCAAACCTGTTCTGTTTCAAGAAGGTATGATTACGCATCATGTATAATTTGCATACTTCTCGGCATGACCGGATTAAAAGTGTTGATAATAATATCTTCAACCCCAAATTAGAATAGGATTTGTTGAAAATAATTGAGTAGGTAAATAAAAAGCTGTAAATAAAATGTAGATTAATTTATTTACAACTGCCATTCCCACATAGCCCGAAGAATTGCCAAACGTATTGTAGCAGTGGGCGCGGCACATCGTAGACGGCCACTGGGCACTTTGTCCAGCTGTGGACGTCTTCCGGCTGACATGATGATGATGACGATGAACTGCCATTTTAGACGTTTCCCTACTCTCGTGGTATCGTTTGTTTGTCGCAAAATGTATGCTTTATGGCTTGATTCGTTGTTTATTTCCAAACCGCTTCATTCTTATGATACTAAGACAATACCCTAAAAGTATGTTCTTCGAAATAAAAAAAAAACAAATGATGAGAAAAGATTTTCTTCGGAGAATTTCATATTATCATTTGTATTTTTATTCCGCCTCCTTTTATATCTTTAACGCCACTTTCGTTGGTACATTGCCAATAGTATTAGGTCCTCCTTTGTGTTACCAACGGAAACATCGAAAATAAATACCTTGGAAGTGGGAAAATAAAACACAGTTACATACATGACGTATCAAGCTAACACAAAGATACTGTGACAAGGTCGTCGTTCATGGCAGTAGGGCTTCGATTGGAACTGGGACAAGCCGTCATGCCATGCCATGGCAACGTCATTAGCAGTTTCTTATTGAGTTTAGCTACCTATTATTGTAATGAAAATTAGAAATCATTGAAAAAATATGAATGTTAATTTTATGTAGTTGGGGTGTCTTGAAGGATTTTATGAATAAAAAATAACGGTTTTAACCGCGTTCCCGGAATACATGTTAGCGAACAGAGACACAGACAAAATCTGTCTACAATCTATATGACAATTGCAAAATGAAGCCTTTATTCATAGACGATAAGTGAAATAAATCTATTATTTCTAAACTAGTTTTCCGCCCCGCGCGTTTAATCGCGATCCCCTATTTTACCCTCTTAGGGTTTAAAGTTAAAACCCTTTTTTAATTGATGCCTCCTTTGTTCGTGAAATATCGAACCCGTGAACAAAATTTAAAGTTTTTAGACCTTACAGTTTGAGCTGTGCATGGATGTCAGTCGATCATGTTCTCCTATTATTATGTAGATGCCTAGATATTATCAAGTCAGCAGCGCTTAGGTACTACAAGTAGGTAGGTTCAGTAGTACCTACCTACTTGTATTGAATGTCATTGAAAACTAGTCTTTAATACCTATTACCTGAGGCCTTAATTACTACGCTATACCTATTGATTATAATACATAATATAGCCGTGAATTTAATATATTATGTGTATTAAATATGTATGTTTATAGTTATGTCACAAAACTTACATAATAACTACTTCTGCAAGTTTATTGCTCAGTCATTAAAATACAACAAATCATGGTCATTTCAATAGCTGATACCTACAATAATTAGCACGATAGTATCTAACCTACACATCTGCCTCAACTCGTGGAAGTCTATCAATTTTTTTATTGGTTATTTATCAACATGTCATTCATACATTCAGTTAATAGTTAATTCGTTTATATCAACCTATAATAATATGTCATTATGAACTTGGCTCTTTTTTTCAACTTTGTACAGACTTGGTACAGACTATCTTCATTTACGTGAGCCAAATTTAATCATCATCTATGGATTCCGACTGAAAATCAGTAATTGAAGTGAAAATCACTCTTGAATTCAATGTGTTAGTTGTTAGTTACACCATCGTGGGTTCGATTTCCACTAGGACAATCATTTGTGTGCGTGATAATGTCTGTTTGTACTGAGTCTGGGTGTAATTATCTATATGTAGAGTACGTACTTACCTATATTATGTATATTCTACTTTAAATTTGATTTAAGTCATACGATATTAGTAATGACTAACAATAAGTAAAAAATAGGCATAAGTACGCACACAATGTAGAACTTTAAAAAAAGTAGATTTTGTTATTGTTGGCATCTCTCTCAGATTTATATTTATCTCGCAGTCGAGTGAACTCGGGTGCGGTCAGACCAGCTGCATTGATTGGAACATTTGGGGTACACATTCCGCCATCTAGTGGCAGAAAGTATACTAACTCACGTGACTACTTAGTTTTGTCGACTGGGTTCAGGGTTACAATACGGTTGTAGTACTTTCGCTACTCGCCACTAGATGGCAGTAGTGTACTTAAATTGTTTTTATTTTTTTATTTATTCTTAAAAAATATCAGTAATTGTATATGAATACCTATTTAAATATTGTTTCTTTTTTGTTACAGGTTTTAGTGGAATATGATGGTGTCGATTGGTCACGTCGTGAGTGGGTAGCAGTTTACTCGCGTAGAACGTTTCGTGTGTTTTTAGTGGAAAGGACTCTTGTGTGGGCACCAGTAATTCATGAAGGGAAAGAAGTGAAATGGCCTGCATTGGTACGTATAGATAGACATACATGTCTTTGGTTTTTAGTTGTCTTAAATTTTTCCTAATGTCACAAACTGATAACAGATGGCGCTACTATTTACGAATTTAACTTTTTTTTTTATCAAACATAATTTCCATGGATTAAAAAATAGTACCTGCCTATATAAAAGCCCCCTGCAAAATGAACGACGTAAAGGACGTGAATAATTTTGTGATAAATATCTCCAATGCGGTGCGATGTTGTTATTTGGCGACTTTGCCCATACAAAACAAGCCCTTACCACTAGACTAGTAGGTAGTTTAGTAATACTTGCTATTACCACGGGTGGCCAGGTCCATACATTTCAGAATTAGTATAGATTTGACACCAATAGATGTCGCTACGAACATCGTTTGGACTATTGATAAAATAAAAACGCAATTAAATCACTTAAAAATCAGCTTATTGTATAAGAATAAATTACTGGGGTTAATTAATTAATTTATTTATTAAATTAGTCTTTATAAACTGTAAATAATATATTTTACATCTTTACATGATAACACTGAGTCTACTAGATGGCGTAAACGCTAAACAAACAAATTTTTAATTGTACACGCCATCTGGCGTCAAAGCTAAACGCTAGGACACTATTAAAAAATATATATGTACAAACGCTAGATACGTATGTACATACAGATTGTACTCTACTTGTACAATAACGATGCGAGCGAGCGAGCACTGAGAAATCTGTTGACGAAATGAGCTAGAGGTGTGATTTAGTCGATATTTCGATATCGATATCTCTTGGTATCGATATCGAAATATCCGAGAGTGCATTTAATTAAATTATGACATAATTCTATCATTTTTTTTCAAGTGCTTAGAAACCTCTAAATACTTGAAAAAAAAAACGTATCACAAAATTTTATTAGAATGAATTAATCCTATGGTCATTCTCTTCACGTAATTCAATCACTCAATGATAATTCTTCATTATGCCATAATTGAAATCGATAAGCATACTCTCGCATCAAGGTCGACTAGTACTGGGAGAGTGCCGAAAACTAATGGAACTAATTTCTTCTTTCTTTTTGCCATATATGTGGTAAAAATATCATCAATTGCCGTCAGTGTGATATTGGTTATTGCCAAAGAGATTAAAATATATAGGTAGGATTAGTTTTTACATAAATACCTATTGGGCGTTTTCACATTGGACGATAACGGTAACTACACGATATCGTCGGACTGGTAAAACATTACACAAAATACAAATCTAAGATGGCGGCTGCAATAGATTATAATATTAATATCAACTATAACGTAATGGGTGTTGTTTTTATGGTTTTCGAAGGTGTTGAAGCCGTTAGTGCTGTCAGTATAGAAATCAAAGATGGCGGCAGCAATAGATTATCATCTTTTTCGAGATGGATGTCGTTTCCATGGTTCTCGAGGGTGTTAAAGCCGATATTACTGTCAAAATCTAAATTCAAGATGGCGGCTGAAAGAAATTATCAACTTTTTCATCGTGGGTGTCGTTTTTATGGTTTTCGAGGGTGTTGAAGCCGATAGTGCTGTCAAAATGTAAATCCAAGATGGCGGCTCCAAGAAATTATTAACTTTTTCGTCGTGGGTGTCGTTTTCATGGTTTTCGAGGGTGTTGAAGCCAATAGTGCTATCAAAATGTAAAAAAAATAGAATAGTATTTTTTTACAAAAGTTGTGTGTATTTTTGTTTATTAACCTTTTAAACTGTCAATATTAAACTGTTTTCCGTATTTTAAACTATCGAGAGTAACCGACGCCATGAGATGCCTATAATTTTATTTGTAAACTAGCTATTTCAATTCGATTAATTGATCACTACACTACACAGAACATTGAATGTTTTAAAAAAACAATACCATAAAACATTAAAAGTGACGACGCTACTGCTTCAACGAAGCGTAGGTAATTATTTTATCAACTAGCTTAGTTTCCATACTGTTACATCTTTATACTGTGGCTGGACGACCGACGACGCCACGCCACTTGACGCATATCGTGTCACATTCCGATATCGCTCCGATATCGTTCCTTTCTAGAATAGGAAAGACTAAGCTAGCAATATGGAATAACCGCCATTGTAGTAGGTATGGCGGTTCATCTAATACCTATAAACGAGCAATTCTTCTAATCTCGGAAATAGCTCCAACGATTTTCATGAAATTTAGTATAGGGAGGAAGGGAGCTTCGGGGGCGATAAATCGATCTAGCGAGGTTTCATATTTAGAAAACGTCGTTTCATTCGTATTTTCAGGGAATGAAAATTGCTAAAATAGAATACGAAGGTAAATTTCGCGTATGTCCATAAGGTTAAAATAGCTCAGGTGGATAATCGGGTGGTCCCGAAGCCCGATGACCCCGGTTCGATTCTAGAAGTCTCCTAATATTATTTTGCCTTTTTTTATCTATTTTGTATCTAAATATAGGTAATTTCGATTTACCAAAAAATACCGAGGAAAGCTCAGACATCCAGGTACTATTGTACTATTTTGTTGAATCGGGTTCTAT
This sequence comes from Tethea ocularis, assembly GCA_963555595.1. NCBI lineage: Eukaryota > Metazoa > Arthropoda > Insecta > Lepidoptera > Drepanidae > Tethea > Tethea ocularis. The sequence goes on from OY741968.1 coordinate 2,698,907, forward strand.
GAAAACACATAGGAATTATCTAGATTGTATAGGTTTATAGCTCTGGTTGTCTATACCGTTGTGGTTTTTTGGAGCTATTGTAATATTTAATTTATATACCAATTATTAAATAAAAAATAAAAAAGTGTAATATTCATATAGCGTTTAATAGTATAATCACGAATAATCGCAGTTTTGATAGAAGAAGCACACAGTTAATAATATAGGTACTACTTACGTACAAGAAGTAGGTAGATAGAATACATCGGGGTATTCCTAGGTATATTCGAGCTGGCGGGCCGCGCGACGGAGATTTAGGATCGCGCTCGCGGTATAATAATAATAAGTACAAACGGAATTCTCGGGCCGCGCCATCTAACGGTCGCGCGTAGCGCAGTAGCGCCTCTGGTGTTATTACATGAAAACAAAATGAACTAAACCTTGCTGTAGTAGCACGTAGTTTATGATACTCACCACTGTCGCTTTAATTACGCGAGTTAAGGTGGTAACTTCTTAAGTATGGGCGTTGGATTTCTTCCTATATATTATTTATTCTTTGCTATTACCTACTAAGTACTATTTACCCATACCATTATTCCGTGCTAATATACGCGTACCTATGTCAAATTGTTGGGCTTTTCGCCCCGCGGTTTTACCCGTGTTCTCGAGGGATAAAGAGTAGCCTATGTGTTAATCCAGGGTGTCAGCTACCTCCATGTCATATTTCATCAAAACGGGTGGCCGTTTGAGCGTGAATAAATAACAAACATACACACAAACATTCGCATTTACTTTTAATATTAGTAGGCAATCAACAGGAATTTATCGACTAGCTTTAAATACAGGTACCAGGCATACCTGGCTTGTTTCCAGAAGATATTTTTTTTAAGAAATATAGTACTTACATTGATTTAGATGGTCACTATAATTCAGTTATTAGGTACGATGGGCCTTATAAGAAGGCTCAAGGTCACCCAAAGAGCAATGGAGAGGGCTATGCTCAGAGTTTCCCTGCGAGATCGGATCAGAAATGATGAGATCCGCAGGCGAACCAAAGTTACCGACATAGCCCGAAGAATTTCCAAACTTAAGTGGCAGTGGGCGGGGCACATCGCTCGTAGAACCGACGGCCGCTGGGGCAGAAAGGTTCTCGAGTGGCGACCACGAACCGGAAGACGCAGCGTGGGCAGGCCCCCCACAAGGTGGACCGACGATCTTGTTAGGGTCGCGGGAAACTGTTAGGGATGCGGGTAGCGCAAGACCGGCCATCGTGGAGATCCTTGGGGGAGGCCTTTGTCCAGCAGTGGACGTCTTTCGGCTTATATGATGATGATGATGATGATAATTCAGTTCCCTTCAAGGGTGATCTTCTGTTTCAGTGATTGGGATTTGGATTTCATCTTTACTTACAGTTTAAAGTAGATACTTTTGGAGGATTATAAGGAAAACTCCATTTAAGATTAGAACCCCGTGTGGTGTGAGATCTCCTCCACGACCTCTAATAGCTTTGAAATTTGAATGCACGCTTGCCCCTTTTTAGCATTGTGAACACGTTTCTCTCTGTCTGAGCTTGACAAATATTTCTAATTTCTCGTAGGTACCTTTCAAAGGAAAATCTTATCTAATCGAAATTCGTTGTACCTACCCAATTAAATATAATTAGGTCGTTCCTGCCTAGTATTTATTTGCGTTATTGAGAATAAATTAAAAATACGAGTATAGTCAAGAATAAGTTATTTTAGAAAAATAAATAAGTGTAGGCAACACCATATTCAAAAGGCTAATTCTAAAACAATTCATTCAATTATACTAACATTTTTTTTTACTTACAGTCAATGATTTTAAAAGAATTGTAATTTTTTAATCTTCATTTTTATACCTAATTTAATAGCGACATCTAGCGTTCAGTGGCAAATCTAGAAATGTTATGTTTCTAAAATAAAGCTTTTCATATAAAAATAATCCTAGTATTTTCATTATTGATTTACATTATTGGAATGTAAAATTCTCATGTGACCTTCAAATGAAATTTATAAAATGATGACTTAAAGTTTGATTATTTAAAGAATGTAACAAACAATACACGAAAGCAAACTATGAGAACGGGGAAGTTTTGCATTTCATCGTGTTGCTGATATTTGATCCAATGTTGCCTTGAGTAATGCTTGCCGTGTGGATATATTGATTGTCATTGTCCGTTTGGAATCATGAAACGAAGGAGACGTATCCGAATGTATTGCCTCTACGATTTTTCTATGGTCAATATTTTCTATATAAGTTCATGGTTCGTGCAAAACATGTGAATTAATAAAATGTTTTATTTCCAGACGTTCACTCCCCTGGCAGCTGACCTGACACTGCAGGCTGATGCTCAGCCCGTGGAGTTTCTCCACGACCGACATTTACAATTCCTCGACTATGCCAAGCTTCAGCCCTACCAGGTAATAATTTATTCCTTGTATTTTTCATAGTGTTTCTCTTTATCTATACCTACTTATACTTACTAATATTATAAAGAGGAAAGATTTGATTGTTTGTTTGTTTGCATTGAATAGGCTCACAATAGGAAAAAATCTTTCACTAATAGGAAGCTACATTATTCCCTAAATTTTATCCCGGGAACGCGAGTGAAACCGCGAGGAACAGCTAGTACTAAGTAAAGTAACACATTTTTAATTAAAAATCGTGTTTATGTCCGAAATGTTGCGAACTATAATATATTCTAGTATATTATTTTCTGTCGTTCGGTTATATCACCATGGTCTAAAGGGTAAGATTCATATCATAAACTCCAAAATCGAACCATACGAAAAATTAAGTAATTTTTAAACAAGCATACGGTCATAAGCAGTTATCATAGCCTATGGACGCTTTAAAATTAATTTCTCGATTAATTAAGAAAAACTTCTCGGCAGATTTTTTATAAATATCTCCGTTTGGTTTCGCTATCTGCTACTAGATGGCGGTAGTAAGTGCAGATGATCAAATATTTTTTTGTATAGAGCCTGAAATACTGAGGATACTAGATTGCTTGGCCATTCATTCAATCAATAGATAAAAGTGTAATTTATACCTACCTACTTATTATCTGAGGGTTTAAAAATTTTTTTTGTGAGTACATACAAACCTACAGAAATATTTCAGAAAGAAAATAATTAATTGATTACGGATAAATTAATGTCTTTGAATTAACTAAAAAAATACAAATAGATCTTGTATAAATCTTAAATTATTGACGAAAACACTCGTTCTCGGAATCAACAGATACATTCATGGGAACCGAACCCACGATCTGTGGCGTGGTACTCGGGGTTTTGAAAAGTAACCTATATGTAATTCCAGGGTATGATCTATCTATGTACCAAGTTTCATCTAAATCCGTTCAGTAGTTTTTGTGTGAAAAAGTAACAAACATCCATCCTCACAAACTTTCGCATTTATAATACATATTAGTAGGATAGTACTGTCACAGGTACTGTGTTGAAATTGATAAATTATACGTGATTATACCTTGTCCTTACCTAATGTAAAAAAGCTCCATTACTAGGTATTCGTAGAATTCACACAGCAAGTCTGTGTACATACAAAATGTTATTGCTTTATAATATTTTTTGCTCTGTGGCACTAACAATGAAAATATTATTTAATCTATGTCTATATTAAACTTGTCGGTATTATGTATCTGAAATACTAGACAATATTTGATAATAATACTATACTAACGACCCGCCCCGGCTTGGGCGTAGCCAGCCAGACGGGTAGTACCCTACCACCGACGATGATGGATTTTTGGATCGATACTTCAATCGTCCTTCGTAAAATTGAGAGCTTATTAGGAGATGAAAGCTCTGGGACGGATGGTAAAAAGTAAAACGCATAAGCGACCCAATTTCTAATAGGACGATGCGAGTTCTAGTGTTTATCCAAAGTTGCGCCCGGGCGAAGTGGGGAGATCAAGGACGGTGTCTGCCAAACATTGGGGAGGGTTTCCCCGGGAGACGGGAGGCATAGGGGGAGCTTGGGGGATGAGGGAAGCGGAGAGCGGTATGTTTTGATGCTCGCCGCCCGCTTTATTGATTTTCCGAGCCCGTTCCGCCCGCGCCTCCCCTTTATTATACAGTTGGTAGGTATCCGCGGGGCTCGAAACGCGCGGATATACCTGGGACCGCGGATATTTGCGGACGACCCTCGAGTTGATTGCAGATGTTTAGGATCGGGGAAAAGGGCTAAGCGTTCTTTTATGTTAACTTTTTAAGTGACAACGTTTTTACATGTTTCGCTCAGAGTTTTTATAAATGTTTCTTTATAATTCACTAAAGAAGGTTAAAGTTTGGTACTCACTTTTTATTCCCTTGAGTTATGAAGTTATTTTAACAAGCAACGTAGGTATGGAAATTCTCGTACAACGTATACTGTACATACTCCTTTGTTTCCCAGGATATAAATTTACTTCATGTATTCTGACAGGACAGCAGTTCCGACTGACCCGCTTTCAGTTTTTATCTCGTTGATAAATTGTCTATTTTTCCTTCTGTGAAACATCTTTTCCGCTTTGGAGAAGTTTTTATGTGTTTCTTTATTAGCTTAGTAGGATGGATGTTAGGATAGAGATAACGAACAGACTCAATGTTGAGGCGACTTAGGTATTTACAAATTAGCGAATACGAGGCGTCAGATAAAAACATAGCGGAAAATATGCTTATATCTTTATTGTAAAATAGTATATTTTTACAGTAAAAAGAAAACCTTCTATCATACTTATATTATAAATGCGAAAGTTTGTGAGAAAGTATTTGTGTTACTTCTTCACGCTCAAACAGCTGGACCTAATTTGATGAAATTTGGTATAGAGGTAGCTGATACCCTGGATCAACACATAGGCTACTTTTTATCCCTCAGGAACGCGGATGAAACCGCGGGCGGAAAGCTGGTAAATAAAGATAAGTTTATTTTTGTTCAATTCAGCAACTGATTGATTGCTAGTTTATCCGCTACCTCGAGGCCAATTTCTTGTTCTTGTTTTGTAATTATTTTACGACAAAGGCGTAGAAACACCGTTACCCTACGTCTGTCATTACTTTCCAATTAAGCTGTGAAGGTCGTTCAAATTATAATTAAATTATATTCTTTTCTGTTCCATAGCGATTGTAGCTACAAACTTATTTTTAGCCGGCTGCGTAATTGACAGCTAAGGGTCGGTTGGACAATTTTAGTTAAAGTTATAGTCAAAGTTAACTTAACTATTACCATGCTTTGACCGTAGAGTCACTCTACACGAGTAACCCAGTTTCTTTCGGCGGTTAAAGTTGACTATAAGCTAACCTAACTATAAACTTTCTATGACCGCGCTTACGAGCAACCGACCCTTAGATAGAGTTTATGATATCGCGTTTCTATGCATAAGGTGTTGTTGTAACTTCCGAAGAGCTGAATGGATTTTAATAACCTTGTCCTTAATTTTTAAAATTAAAATATAACCTTGTCCTTATTTTTTTTTTATTTTATTTCTTATTATCTAGACTTGATAAAATTAAGGTACCTAGTAACAATTTAATTAGCTACCCTTAGTGTCGGGAAAATAGAAATGTAATTTACTTTTTGTCTACATATAACGGTTTTGTAGGATGGTATGTAAAGGAGTTCATTATTTTTGATTTCCTTTCATCCCCAGCGAAGCGTATTCTTGATCCCAAATATATTTTTCATTTCTTTGATGTACTCACTCACTCTATGGAAAATTTAATTTAATTGTGCCTCCTATTTCTATTACATGAAAATTCATTATAGTCAAATTACAAATTGAAGTCTCATAAATGCGGATAAAAAATTTGTTACATACCATACAATATGGCTTTACTCTGTAGGTATATTTGGGATGTTTAATTACTTTTCCCTTGACGACAATTTTACGGGCTTCTTAGCATTTCTCGATGGAAATTTTTGCGCTGTGAATTTCTTTCACCGATTTCGGTAGGTACGGATTTTTTTTAAAGAAATAAGTCGTTTTGATCGCTTAGTCTAATTTGACGATTTATTTTTTGATAATTATAAATCAATAACCCATATTTAGATGGCATAGGACTATTGTATGTTTACTTTATCTCTAACTAGCTTTCCGCCCCTTCCCATAATCCCCTTAGGGGCTCAATTTTCAAAAATCTAATAGCTATCTGTATGCCGAATTTCAACCCGATCCCTCCAGTGGTTAGACGAGATAATCTTCGTAATAGTACTAAACGTCTTCTTGTTAATGGTATTGCACATGTACTACAAACCATAGAGATTAGTATTCTAGATAGAGACCTAGAAGACAGACTATTCTCTTCTGATATATACATATTTTATTACATAAAGAAAAAGCGGACTCTTTAACGGGTGTTCTATAATAAGTATTTGACATTTTCTTTGTGTCTATTTTTATACGTGAAAGTAAGGGGATATTTTATGAGAGGTTATTTATTTATGTTATTGATGAAACAGCCTTCAGGGTATGTAAATTCTATATGGACGAGGAAAATCTGTATTGAGAACCCTATCACGTTTTCTTGAGCTTCTTCATTATCTATATAGTAGGTAAATGTTGATAAGCTGATTTTTCCCTTGTTCTCGGCTTTTCTCATAGCGGTCACAACTGAGAGCCTAGGCCTGTGAGTGAAGTGTCTGATCTTTTGCCAAGCTGCTGTAGTATATACTTGTAATCCCCGTTGAATGTGAATTAGTGTCCTTACGAGACTAATACCTGTTTGGTATTGTTCGAGATTTTCCTGTCCTACTATATTCTTGTAGCTTACTCTGCGATTTCCTTTTCATTGCCTCCATGTATATCATTAAAATCTTCAAAGTCAAAGCCAATTTATTTCTTTAGGTCTCAGGTGAGTAGGTAGTGAGGTGGTAGTCCAGTCTCATGAGACTCATGATACTCATGAGATTTCATGTTTCTATTTTTATAAGCTTTTATATAACATCACATGCTAGTATGTTTAGGTTGAAACTTTCAAGTCAATTTTAAACTACTCCCCGGTGTTCAATTGATCTGAAATTTGGTACACATATGTTAATCCGATGACAATACAATAATATGGTGTCATTGAACTGATCTGATAATAGAGCTGAATGAAAATAGTAGTTTATGATACTGTTGCATAATAGGGGTTATTAAATACGAGTGTGAGTTTAAGTACCGAGCCGTAGGCGAGGTTCTTAATAGTATCACACGAGTTTTTAATACCTAATTATGTGCAGTATCATACAGTACTTTATCTAAACTCATCTAATAATGTAATTTAAAGGTAAAAAATCGATAATATTTTGTCATAGGTTTTCATGACTTACGGGTATCGATTATTCGTCATTTCCACTGCCGCCTCCACAATTTCAGATCCAAGCTTATTTCACCTTAGTATCGCTGCTATTTTTCATTCATTTTTGGACAAAATAAAATATGTATGCAAAAAAAATCAATAAAATAAACAAACATTAATCATCATGGCGCCCAAATCCGTGTGGGGAAAAACTCCTAAGTTGAGATCTCTACCGTATACGCGACCACAGACAAAGTAAATTTGCATTTAAAATTATAATTGTTTAGTCCTGATGTCTGGTCACTTATAAAGTTTTTTTCTTTATTATTTTATTTGACAAGTTGACTGACAGTAGGTAATTGAAGTATTAAAACCCAAAAAACATTATAAGTGGCCTTGACATGACAAGACATGTCTAAATACTTGTACTTTAATGAAAAAAAGTTATTTTATAGCATTATGTTGGGAAGAAAACTGTACTATAATATAATTTTTTAATTTCATTATAGACGGGTGTGCATAAAGTGGGTCATTAAAGTACTGTTTTTGATTTCATAATTAGAACTTTACGATATGAGAGTAGATAAAAGCTTTATTTACATCAAACAGTTTTATTTTCGCATTCGTATTTATAAATAACTCATTCTAAAAGTAAAGTGCCACGTGAAATAAGTATTTATAATTAGAAAAGAGAAATAAAAACTCAATTAGTCGACCGGGTAGTGAAAGTTTCTTAACTTTGTCGTCCGTCAGCGCACGCAACCAAACTCTGGTAACTTCGGAAACAGTTCCCCGCAAAATTTAAACGAGTTAAGTTTGTTTCAGTTAGCTTACTCCACTGTCCGGTTTGCCCCACTCTCCTCTCGACTCCCTAAAGGGGACGCGTGGGGAGGTCGGGGTGGCTTGGTATTGATATAGGCGTGTGTTAGACACGAGACAATGTCGCTTTGATCGTACCTCCTCATTTTATGAAGGACAATATTGTGAGCTATATAATAATAATATTATCTTTTGGGATCTTATGTTTGTTGTGAAGATCTTTCGATAAATGTTTGAGTAGTTTCTTTGTTATTATATTATTATTATTATTAATCAACTAGCGTTTCATCCGCGTTCCCGAGGGATATATATGTATTAATCCAGGGTGTCAGCTATACCTCAATACCTAATTACATAAAAATTGGTCCAGCCGTTTCAGCTTGTAGAAGTAACAAACATACTCACAAAAATTCGCATTTATAATATTAGGATAGCAAACTGCTCCATAACATTTTGAATAAGCTTTCGAATAATATCGAAAACTTTCGGATTTTAACTTCAAAGTAATTGAATTTATTATTTTCCTCTAATCTTTTACGCCTTTCATTAACAAAGTTTGTTAACTTTGCTAATACGAGTACTTAAGCAGGGAACAAAAGTAACTTATCAATTAATTTGTTACATGGAGCACGAAGATTTGGTGCTTGATTTGTGTGCTTGAAACAAAGGAGGGCTTCAATTGAAAACCTCTATCCTATTTGACGTTGGTTTGAGCATAGACTGAATTATCCCTACGATAAATAGACTATAGGAGATCCAAAGGAAATAGGGTAGTTGACTGACACATCAAATCAGCTACTTTTTAATAAATGTCAAAACGATTGTTTATAAGGAATTTTGTATGAAATATTACATTATGACGTCATAGTTTCACAGCATCAAATCATCTACTCTTAGTGGTTCCACTGGTAATTAAAAATCATAAAAACCATTAAATGTACAACATATTTGATATTTCCACGTGTTTTTAGATGCTTTATGCATTGGTTAGTGTTTGGTCATTTATTTTTGACACTGTCAACTACCCTATTGTTATTTCTACAAATTCAATGAAGGGAAATAGTCCTACTAATATATGGATAAATGTTTGTTACTCATTCACGTAATAATTACAGAACGGATTTGGATGAAACTTGGCACATAGATCATACCCTGGAATAACATATAGGCTACTTTTTATCCCGGGAAAACATATCTCTAGGACTCTCGGGAACGCGGGTGAATAAGCGGGGAGGAAGCTAAAAATCTATACTAATAATAAAGCTGAAGAGTTTGTTTGTTTGAACGCGCATCTCCGAAGTTACTAGTCCGATTCGAAAAATTCTTTCACCAATATGAAGCTACGTTATCCCCGAAGGTTAAAGGCTACTTTTTATCCCGTGAAACCACGGGGAAAAGCTAGTTTTTAAATAGGAAGATATGTAGTACCTTTCTAAGAGAAATAATATTAATCGTAATGTTCCGACAATATTTGGAGAGCAAAGACACTCACAAAAATCTATCAAGCAAATTTTGTAAAAGAAAATGATTTCATTCCCAAAACTTTATACAGTACGTCCCTTCGGTTTATTTACGACATCAGACCGTGTACAAGACATACAGTAGCCAGCACAAGCGCAGTGTTTACGCTCCTCATCCACAGTTTACATGTTTGCATTTTCTCGTTTACTTTTACTATACATAGATGGGGTATACACTAGCTACTAAGTACAAGGTAGACGTTTCATTTCGCCTGATAGATAGGGCCTGAGTCGAGTGCATTGTTAGGGGATCTAAAACATTTTTATGGCAGCTTTGGTTGCATACGCAGTCAACAGAACGCAATAAAGCTACTTGTGAAACTTCGAAGCTGTATTTATGTTTGTTTGTTTTTTATGTGCGTGCGTTGCTCGGTTTTACTATGTTCATTAAGTTTTTGAAGAGGATTTAATATTTGCTGAACTTAATGTACGGAGTAATAAACAGTCTTTAGGTCCTTAAAACTCTTTAGTCTCTCTCTGAGTTTTAGGTTCTTAATAAGATTCATTTATTAAGGTTCTGAATAACTATGGGTAGATAGTCTTGTGTTTGTAGACAACTTCACCATGGTAAATGATGATGTCGCCGAAGGTGATGAGCTCAAATAGCCAAAAAAGAAAACTTGTTCTAAACTGCAGCATTTGGTGCCAGTTTTTTTTTTAACTTGAAGGTAAATGATAACCTGGCGGGTACTATAGGTACTATCGACAAAGTTGAAGCATGATCACCTTAAGGGTGTATTTTGCGTGCAGTGACCAGCCGCTACTGTGTCTCACACAATATAACCAGACAATGCACTTGTCATAAAATAGTAGATTGTCATTGTCAGTAAATAGTCTAGACAAAAAGATTTTACAAGAGACCGTTTCATTGTCAACAATGGACAAGGCAAACTATGATTACTGGCTGCAAGCGAAAAGGTCTCAAAACTGATTATGCTTCAACTTTGTTGATGGTACATAGAAAAATACCTTATATCACCATGCTGGGTTTTTACTGAAAGCGTTAGTACATTGTTTCAATATCAAAAATGTGTATATGAATGGCTAAAAAATGCCAGATCATTTATTTATTATTTGTGTCTATTATTTATTAGTAATACATAAAAGGTATAATATCTAAATATATGCCATTCGACCTTCGTAGTAAAAAAGTTTATTTGAAGATTTACCTTATTCTCCGGGCCAGCTCAAGGTGAAACTGGGCTTTACTTAGAGGTTGCTGAGATAACAATGTGGACATCTCGTCTTTTATCCGAACTTTATCTACATTTGGGATTGTAACTTACATTACGTATTTTCTTATAAATTGAACTATCTTTCCGCCCGTGGTTTCCTGCGATCCCCTATTTTACCCCCTTAGGGGTTGAATTGTCAACATTCCTTTCTTAGCAGATGCCTACTTCATATTATCTATCTGTATGCCAAATTTACAGAATACTTAATAGTACCTGCCAATGGTTTGAGCTGTAGGTACGTTATATAGTCAGTCAATCAATCACGCTTTCCTTTTATTATACGACTAGCTGACCCGGCAGACGTTGTCCTGCCCTGAGAACAAAAATAAAACTGGGACCTACAAACCTATCCCTACCTACTCCTATCTACCTCTACCTACCCTACCTACCCCTACCTACCCTACCTACCTACCCTACCTACCTACCCTACCTACCTACCCTACCTACCTACCCTACCTACCCCTACCTATCTACCTACCTCTACCTGCCACTACCTACCCCTACCTACCTTACCTACCTACCCTAACTACCTACTCTACCTACCTACCCTACCTACCCCTACCTATCCTATGTCCTTCTCCTGGCTCTAAACTACCTCCCTGCCAATTTTCAGCTAAATCGGTTCAGCCGTTCTTGAGTTATAAGTGGAGTAACTAACACGACTTTCTTTTATATATATAGATTTAGGAGATAAAATCAAAAAGATTGTACTTCTTAAAGAAATATTCCACGACTTGAAATTTAAATAGCGTTGTGTTCTAGTCATCCTCTAAAAATTAAATAACATGTTTTTAGATGAGCTCACTTATATTATTTTGAACATTCTTTTAGCCACTTTCGCAGTCATATCAGCATATCTCAAAACACATTGACAGAGAGATACTCTCGAACTAATATTTTGACAATAGTAATATCGTTTAGCAATTCGCAAAAAGGTTAACAATTAGGTATGTTAGATCTCATTGTTCTCTCGAACGAAAGCATTCGAAGACATAATTTTTCGAACTCCACAACTGCTAATAGCCAAGATCCACATCTTTAGACATATAAGTAGTATCGACTGTTACCAACCGACCTGCTACAACCAGGAAACCCATTATGTGCGGCATACATTTGCTGCTCCCGGGGCTCTCATTCAATTTCCTGCCATCGTTGCCTCCCTACTACACTCGTTATACCAATATTGATACCATTTTAGGTTACCTAACAAGATATTATTTAATTTGGTTACTAACATATCTATAACTGTTTGGAAACGAGTTAGAGTTTGCAATTTGTCTCAGCTATACCAATAAAGCTGAAGAGTTTGTTTGAACCCGCAAATCCCCGAAGGTTATAGGCTTCTTTTTATCCCGAGACCTAGAGTGAACCCGCGGGGAACAGCTAGTATCAAATGAAGTCGCTTCCGCTGTCTGTTCGCTTAGATCTTTTAAATTACTCAACGGATTTTAAAGGTACAAGTCCGTGGGTCGCGGCCGACGACATGCAGTTTTCAGCAATCGCAATAGATAGAGTGATTCAAGAGGAAGGTTTATATGGATAATATATGCATGCATATTATAGTACAGAAAAGCCGTGCGAAGCCGGGGCGGGTCGCTAGAAGCCTTATAAAATACTTTTACAAACAAACGGTATTTCTGGGAATGATTTGTGATGCCGGCAATAAATCTTATTTCTTTTGTACAATATTTATTTGGAGCTCTAGCAAAAAGGAACTCGTCGGAATTGCGGTTACATATTGTATTGTATATTGATCTAGAAATAGAACTTAGTATAACGAACTATAGACAAAGTGGAAACACGTGCAACTTCACACAGTTTAATGACTTGTTCTGAAGCATCTACTCGTATATTCATTTGATTATACAGATTCATTGTTGGCTGTAATTTGTTACGGGTTACGTACCTACTTGAATTTATAGCACTATGATAAATCATCTTTGCATTATGTCTTAGTCTGTTTTTTGCTATTTGCCCCTCGAAGCATTATCTAATATCTATATATGTATCCTCCTTGATATCATAAAGTTCGCTGAGTTTGTCTGTCCTGTTTATCTGAAAGCGACGAATTAAAAAACTACTGAACGGATTTTCATACGGTTTTCACCAATGGATGGAGTGATTCATGAGAAAGGTTTAGGTGTATATTTTATTAAGGTTTTGTGTAAATTGCTCGATATGACGATGACGCACACAGTGCGAAGCGGTAGCATAAACAATATTTTCTTAGGTGCTAATTACGCTAATCACTTACGTCTACGACCTACGTTATTTCTAAAAGATGAACGGTATCTAATTTCAAATATCTTTACAACTGACTGACCGTCAACCCGACTTATGGCGGATTATTAATATTCATCACTTTCTCAAACGCGAACGCGCGTAATCCGTGTTCTCATCCCGGGCCATGACCTGGTATTAATCAGTTATAATCTCACCAAATTGAGTAGCTTTAGTCTGTAGCTGCAGAGCAAAATAAACAGTATAGTCTGTTGCGTAACCGTTGCTGAGTCACCGGGTCCGTCCGCGTCGGTCGGCTCATCACACCGTGAGTTATTACTGCTCGGATTTGTAGGAAATTGGATTGACCGTGAATCGTCTGCGTTGAAGGGCTTGCGTGTCTTCTGTTGTTGTTATTTGATTTCGTGTTCTCTGAATTAACAACTGGATGATGATTCTGATTCTTACTCTTTTGTATAATTTTGTTGTTTTGAGCATTTGGGGGGATATGCCACGCCACGCTTGGCAGGCGGGTTGGCGATCGCAGTATGGTCGCTATTGTCCTCAGAGATACGCTGCTGTCCGTTCTCTGGTATACCTTCCCTCGGGAAAACTTCTGCGCCACTCACAGGATTTGATGGGTGATGATATTCGTCAGAACTTGTGAGGGTCCCGGGAAAACGCTGGATGCGGATAGCGCAAGACCGGCCATCGTGGAGATCCTTGGGGGAGGCTTTTGTTCAGCAGTGATCGTTTTTTGGCTGACATGATGATGATATAATTTTGTGATTTGTGTCAAAGTGCAATTATTTATAGATACTTAATTCTGAATGATTGATCAAGTCAATGTGAAATTGGAAAAGGAGACGATATCATAGAAATAGAAAGGAATGTCTTTTATCATGTAGACAGTGAAGAATGAGTTATGCAAAACAAATAGCATCTTCATATCTACCTGTTTTTAACCCCCGACGAAAAAAGAGGAGTGTTATAAGTTTGTAGTGTGTATCTGAGTGTATGTGGCTCCTGAAACGATGGACCGATTTCTATTTTGTCCGAATCGAGAGTGTTCTTAACTGTGTTTCAAGAAATCCGCTTAGGCGTTTGGAACTTACCACCAATTCTCTAGTGAGATTCGGGTTTTTTTTTTGCATTCGCATAATTTTCCACTACATAAAGTCTTATCTACAGATAGGCCATTGTCTTCAATTACGTTTCAATATCTTTTCTATTTCTATTTGATCACGCATAAAATTTGTGTCAGAAAAAGCTGCGTACACAACCGGTGACCCTGAATGATCCAATAGCGTTAGTTAGCAAACAGCCGGATACAATCTACATAGATATATAACAGCTCTTGTGGAGGGGCAACGACAAGGGGGAGGGGGGACGGGTTCATTGCACCGGATACGTCTGTCGCCGGGCACAGCCGCATGTACAGTACACATGTATAATAGAACAGGTGTGTGCACACCACGTCTGTGTGTGTGAGCTGTAATGTAACATTGACATAAATACTACCACATTTGTGAGCATGCACTTCTGTGCACATATAAAAATGTACGTAGACAGTACACGGTGAATTATTACTGCACTTAAGAGGATGCTCTGAGGATAATCTGACGGGAATAAGGGAGACAAGCGAGGGGAACTCTTAGTACAAAAGAAGATATAATAACAACAAATTTTTATAAATAACAACAAATTTTTTTTTTAAATAGATCTCAGAATGTATGCTAATATTTTCAAGTTATTTTAAATGGACCAAATAAGAGAAAAAATCGTTTTTAAGTTTAAAAAGGGGCATTCGCGATTTTTTTCTAACGATGATTATTACAAATTAAAAAAACGATACCTCGTCATATATTCTCTAGTTTAACATATATTTTTTTACAAATCTCTCGCAACAAAGAATGCAAATATAAACCTTAATTTATAATCGTTATTTCTCATATATCGTCGCCTTAACTCGATACGTGGGCATGTATTAATGTGGAGGCTTCGTAATGTGGGGCATAATGTTTACATGATTGCGTTTCGAGGTCGTAAAACTATCGTAGTGATTTAATTGCACCGTTTATAGTATTGCATTCTTGTTGGTAGGTATTACCTCGTGCGAGGCTCATTTAACAACTATTGAGTATAATAGCAATGATGATTGTATCTATAAAGCTGTACTTGAGAGGCAAAATTGTATTATATCTATACTAATAATAATGCTGAAGAGTTTGTTTGAACGCGCTAATCTGGAGTTACTGGTCCGATTCGAAAAATAATTTCACTGATAGGAAGCCACATTATCCTGGGATGTTATAGGCTACTTTTTATCCCGGAAACCCGAGTAAAGCCGCAGGGAACAGCTAGTAAGACATAAATTATAATGAATCATAAAAAGAATTAAGATTTTTTTATTGATGCAAATTCTCCTTTAAAGTCAGACGTGACTCATATTAGACGAAATGCTATAAGTCGTTGATCTCAGAATTTTCCGCTAGATGGCGGGAGTAGTAAGTAAACTAAACACTACAAAACATCGAAGAGTCTCGCAAGCAACTCGCAAGTCTTGTTTAGTAAGGAAGGGCCAATACATAAATTACGTCACACGTTGAGGGGGAGGGAGGGCGTCTTTTTTATTTGTTTGATACAAAAAATATTGATAAAAATTTAATAATTTCTAAACATAAAATTGCAAAATATGTGACGTCACACCACCTGTGACATGGACGAGGCTCCAAGCATCATGAAATCCGTCTTATTGATGGCTCCTATGATCCGGTCGCGGGAGATACGAGTAATCAAATTAAAATAACCCAATCTTTAATTTGTTACAGGATTGGGACGCTAGTCTGGTAGGTTCAGATACAGGCGCAGACGCAGATACTGTCGCCGCTTTGTCAGCAGAAGCTACAGAATGGCGGACCATTCAGGACGGTCAGCGGATATTGACCACGACGCCATCAGTCCTCGGAGGCTGTCGGGCTCAGGTGTACAGGGTAGCTGGTGCCACACAGTGGTACACTGCTGTTATTGTTGGTGTTAATGAGCATACAGGAGTAAGTACCTTGGAATAAATACCCCCTATAAATGAATGTATAAATGTAGAAATTTTGTTTAAACGTGAAATTATCTCATAAGGAACAGATATGACTAAAGCCTCGACCCACATGAACTGGCCAGACGCATGATCCAACAACTCTATGTAATTGGAAGCATCCGCTCAGAAGGCATTAAGGAGCCCATTAAAATTTATAACTAATATAATTTGTACTCGTATAACGCGCCATCTGAATTGTTATCGATCAGTCAAAGTTCAACATAAATGGTCATTGATTAGTGCATATTTCTGAGGAATTCCTTTTTAATTTAGAGCAGGTGCAGTGCTGCAAATCCCAACTTGCCAAAAAGAAGTATATTTGTGCAAGGTAATAAATTCATGCCTTGCATTGCATTATCTGTCGATACTTTATCGCTCCAAAAACCTATGAAGAATCCAGGAAATTTTCATGGAATTGAAAAAAAAAACAAAAACCATGGAATCTCCTGGAAAAGAAGGAGAGTTTGCAGTGCTTAGCAGGTGAGCGTTAAAAACGTTGACTTCAATAACTGTACAAGCATTCTACAAGATAATTCCGAAGCGGGAAGTTCTGGATGGAACCAGTTTAGTATATTGAACGCGATGGCATCCGACAGGGCTACGATGTTGGATTTATATGGCCACATAAGTATCTGAAACACCCCGTATAGTACCTATACTCGTTCCGCGATGTATATGGAAACCTGTTGTGTAAAACACTCCGTATAAAACCATTTACGACAGGGAGGAATGCCTAACTTTCCACCTGTCTTCGGTTTTAATTAATTACACCCTAAAAGGGGTAATGGCCTGGTCGATTTATGGTTATGGTACCAGTTCGTGTATCGGATCACGTTTGATCGGAATTTAATTGAATAAGTCTGGTTTTGTAATGTACCTATTTAGAGGAGCCTGCTTTAAATTCTTAAGCTTGGTCCTATGATTCGTTCCGTGGTCGTTTATTTTGATTATCTGTCTTGTCTTGTATTCTGAACTAGCATTTGTTTGCTAGCATAACCTTTGTTTGTAATATTTGTAGAAACTTTCCGAATGGATCGATGAAATTTTGTTGACTCAATCAGATTGGATACGTAAACATAACATGGCAAATATAGCAGGTTATATTTTTAGTCCTAATTCTCGTGGAATATTTATAATTACTCCCGAAATTTCCTTAAAGATAAATGTTAAACTTTGGGTACTGATGGAGTTAACGTTAATTTCAACTATATAAATGTTAAACAAAACATAATATTGTAACAATAATGTTCAAGTTTCTCGCCCTCGGGTTGGTTGCCATGTCACCCCACACTCCTCGCTCGCTTTCACCCCTTCGCTAACTTCTCTAAACAAACTTAGTTGTTTTTCGTTATTGAAACACTTTATTGTTTTTCTTTCATCTCCTCCACTCCTTTGAGAACGGACCGTCTCTGAAGTTTCTTGTGTACATATCCAAACGAAACAATTCAAATGGAATAGTTCGCGAATTGTATTGTTAAAAGTCGGTTTTATTTGCACTGAAAGTACTGCAATAATGTGATTTTACTTCGTTTCCGCATCTGCTTGGAATTCTTTTTCAAAACATTTGTATCTATCATGTTTTACGGTAATGGACACGTCTTTACGTTCAGCGCTTTCATTACATAAGTTGTGAGCACCTACTTGTGAACCAACACCTGCAATTATTTATCTAACTCATGAACCTCATCACTGCCTCTCGTCAGAGTTATGGAATACTTCAATCTATCACGAACTTTGCGAAGTAATTACAGTTAAAAAGTTGAGACGTTAAACAAATTTATACTGCGAATTAGCGAGTGGAAAACTTGGTGAAGTTCGTATTCTGGCGTCCGAGACGTCAAAGTTTTGAGTAACCACCCTTCGCCCCCTGGCTGGTTCCCTAGCAACTTACATAAAGTTTCCTCTTTGTTTCTCGCAAGTTTGTTTCAACTCTGTCTTTTAGCTTGGCGACGACGTGTATATCGACAACCCTGGTCACCCTGGAACCGTTTTGTTTGTTGATTCTACAGATTAAATGTGTGAAAAAATAAACGGGCGTTTCGTATTTACATAATTTATTTGTGTTGGCACGAAAGTGAGGCTCGTAACATCATTTTGTGTTTAAAATATGGATTGAATCAATTACTCGCTTCATTGATGGACGTATGCAAGCTGTTTTGAATATTATTTCTTTACATTTGTCATTGCCTTCTTTGATATTTTAAATATAGCCTTATGCTATTCTAAGTTGTTTATTTAGACTTTTATTTATTGTATTAAGTTTCGTTATATTGCTTACAGTCAAACGATTAGAAGATGGTCAGTTTAATCTTAGTATTTTATCAACTTCATACTCTTTAATGTTAATGACATATTAACCGGCTTCAAAAAAGGAATCTTTGTCGGAAGCTTTTTTTTCATACTATTATGACTTCAACCGCAATTATTCAAGGCTAAAGCTTAATTTTAATCATAAAAATAAGAATGACTGTTAATCCATCGAATCAAATAACAAACGGATTATCTATTACATTGATGTTACAACAGTTTATTATTAAACTCGGACGGGTATTTGTATTTTGGCTATACCTACATACAATCCGATGATAGGTACGTAAAGCAGATACGCGTGTTTACGTTCTAGAACCGTTGGGCGTGTGAAAGTTTAGATTGGAATTCAGGGAATCTTGTTTACTTACCAATATAAAACACCTGCCAAACTCTTGTTTTACTTTGAACGGAATTGCTTATTTTTTCCACGAAAAGATTCTTATTTTTGTTATAAATATACTGATATCATAGGTTCTGTAATAAGGGTCTGTAAATATTGTTTTTTGTTCTCAGGAGCTGACAGTCACTGATGATACCGTTTTAGAAGAACATAGTGAAGATCCATCTCTAGTCCAGATGAGGCTTCTTGGTGATGGAGGTAACAATATTATCATACTTAAACTAATTTTTAATTTTGTTGAAATAAGTGCGAATTCTCACTCGAGCAGGGGAAAGTTGGGCAGATAGGTTATCGAGTCGCGACCACGAATTGGAAGCAGCGTGGGCAGGCCCCCCACAAGGTGGACTAACAATCTTGTGAGGGTCGCGCGAAACCGCTGGATGCGAGTAGCGCAAGACCGGCCATCGTGGAGATCAAGAAGTAGGTTATCTTCATACAAACGCACCGCGCGCGGCTTGTATGTGTGCGCTATTGTATCTATGTGTCGACGCACGCACACTTTAACAAAATCTCGACCCGTTTCTCAGTGCGCCAGTCGGGGCTAACACTGCATAAGGTTCGCGCGCGCGTCACGGCTTTTCGGCACCGCTAAATGATTTATTCATCAATATCATCATCAAAATGTCTGATAATCGCAGAAGAACGTATTGCTGTGTGTTTGGGTGTCTTAATAATTCATCGATTCCAGACCTGTCTCTGTTCAGATTACCTATTGAACAGGAAAGGTAAGTTAGTCACTTATTCTAGCATAATATAATTTTACTTGATGATGAGATACCTACGTACTTACATATTTTTTGTTTGTATTAGTTTTCTATCACACAGGAAGTAGGTAGGTAGGCCTAATTTTCTACAGAATGTATTAGGTACTTTTGATCTGGCAATTGGTTTGCCGCTATTTCTTTGTTTACGTTTAGTTATGCCGATTTCTCAGTATTGTAGGTATAGTAACTAAGTACCTACCTACTTACAGAAAATCGTAATTCAATATAAGTATGTACGAGTACCTAATTGACTAATAGTAAATCAAATACATATAAAACAAAGTTCGAATCATAACAACAAATTCGATTATAGTCTAAGAGACAGTCGTTAGTTTTTAATGTTGTTTTTATTTCTTTTAATGATAATATTTCATTCACTTTATTCATTTTTTATTATAGATACCTAATGTATATTAAATGTGCTTTTTATTTCAGACGCCTTCAGTGGCTGCGCTTAATTGACCGCGAGGATTTGATAAATAAATCCCAACCCAAGCATGTTGTTTGTGAAGCCCATTTCCACCCAGAAGACATAATGAAAAACAGCGTTAGAAAATTACTAAAAAAAAATTGTTTGCCGAGTTTAAATTTGCCAAATCTTAAAAAAGTTGACAAATCTACACAAGTGGAAATAAAAACTTCATATAATAATTCAAGTCAAACGGAAACCACTAGTGCTTCAGGGTCAAATGATATTGATTTAACTATTGCCACTTCATCATGCCAAACGGATATTAACACCACGGATAATCTAACTCAAACTTCTGCTGGTCTTTCTGCAAGTACTCCACGCAAGAGGAAACTAAAATCGGAGTTATTAGAATGTCAAAAGCGTTTACGATCAAATGAATCAGCAAATTCTTCACAACATATGTTTTATAAATTATGTGATCGTTTGTTATCTAAGGACTTAGCCGAACTTGTTAAAGCTCAAACAAACTTAAAATGTGCTAACAAAGGAAACAGATACACTACCGCTTACAAAATGTTTTGCTTAAACTTGTACTACGTCAGCCCACAAGCTTACCGTTTATTAGAAAAAACTCTTTGTCTGCCCTGTAAAAGCACGTTAAATAAGTTATACATTCCGATGACTACTCAAATAAACGAACAATTAATGACAGCACTAAAATTAAAAGTAAAAAATATGTCAGAGAGAGAAAAATATTGCACTTTAGTGATGGACGCTATGAGTTTAAAAACGAACGTCTTTTATGATATAAAAAACGACAGACTAATAGGCTTCCACGAAGCAGATGGCGTTCAATCGCCGACACCAGCAAAATATGCCTTAGTAGTAATAATGAGAGGTATTTTTGTGAAATGGAGCCAGCCAATTGGCTACGCGTTATTATCGGAATGTTCAAGCGATGCTAATATATCTATATGGATTGATAGACTTATAATTAAACTCTTTGAGATCGGATTAAAAATCAGAGTGTGCGTTTCAAATATGGGTCCAGATTTGTTAAAAGCTGCTAAAGAAAGAGGGATTTGCGTAAACAAAAATTATTTTACTGTTAATGGTCATAAAATTTATTATATTTTTGACGCACCACATTTGATAAAGTTGGTTCGTACCAACTTGATGGCGTATGATTTTCATTTCCAAAATGGCGCCGTAGCAAAATTTTGTTACATAAAAAAATTCTATGAGCATGATAAGAAGAAAAGCTTTAGACAAGCTCATAAATTGACTAACAGCCATATGTACCCTACGAACTTTGAAAAAATGAAAGTTCGTTACGCGACGCAACTTTTAAGCAGATCTGTAGCAGCGGGTTTGTCAACGTACATAGATTTTAATGTGATAGATGAATCAGCAAGGCACACAGTCGAATTAATAATGTTGATGAACGATCTATTTGACGCATTGAATTCATCGAGTCTTCGTGACAGCTATAAGTACAAAAGAGCGTTTTGTGGGCGTAAAGAACAGATTGATTTTTTCAATAAAATGTTGACTTTTTTCCAAACATTAAAATTAAGAGATCCCCGAACTGGAAACGACACTACTCGAAACGTGAAATTTATTCAAGGGTTTCAGATCACAATCAAGTCAATTTTAGATCTGTACGAAGATCTTAAGCAAGAAGGATATCAATACATTCTGACAAGACGTCTTAATCAGGACGTGATTGAGAATTTTTTCGGTAAAATTAGATCGAAAAATGGAAATGCTCTAGAACCAACTAGCAGACAATTTATATCTGCATATCGTAAAATTTTCTTTGTCAATATTACCCGGGCTCCGAAAGAAGGCAATTGTACGGAAGATTTGACAGAATCCCTCGTTCACTTAAGTAATTACAAAAATACGGATAATGAAACTACTGAAATCAATAACGTTCCACCCGTTATCAATATTAACCAATCAGAAATATTGCAGTCAAATAGTGTATTGCGTGATATTAGTTGTTCAGACTATATAGAATTTGATATCCCCGAAAAAAATGCTTTTTTTTACGTATGCGGAGCCTTGTTGAAAAAGTGCATTGAACGTCACGAGGATTGCGAACAACTTAAATCGTATTTAAACGCGAATCAGCAAGTTTGCAGTTTAAGTGCAGAATCTAGGTACCTTAACTACAAAAATTATTCTAGAGACCAAATTTTGTTAGTGATTCCACCCGACGACTTTGTTGAAAATATTAAGAGGATGGAGCAGATATTCCAAAAAGCATTTAAAAATGATCACATCAACTGCAAATTTGGCATGTCTATTTATGAACAAATAAAAGATTTACATTTTTCACTGCCCTGCCCATGTTTTCCGAAATTATATTTGCAAAAGTTATTTATAAGGATGCGGATATATTACACATTAAAGTTTAATAACAAGGCGTTTCGTAATAGTCGAAACCGAAGAAAGTATTTTTCTGTAGCTAATTTGTAATTTTGTAATAAATGTTTGATTCAATAGATATGATTGTATTAA
Organism: Tethea ocularis; assembly: GCA_963555595.1. Taxonomy (NCBI): domain Eukaryota; kingdom Metazoa; phylum Arthropoda; class Insecta; order Lepidoptera; family Drepanidae; genus Tethea; species Tethea ocularis. The sequence continues at coordinate 2,721,487 of OY741968.1, forward strand.
TTAAAAATAAATGTGGTCCTTTATGTGTAAAAATACTACATTATGCATAATAAAAAAAAATAAAAAAGCTGACTTGTATAAAGCACTAAGCAAATAAATTAAACACAAGCTCTTAGACTATGTTGCCGCCTGTACCATCTAGCGGCGACATGGCGAGTCGGGACCGCGACTTGACGTTGCCGCTGTTCATGCGGTTGCTAGCGAAGCGCGAACAGCCGCGCCTAATATTTAGCTAAAAGTGACAACCCTAAGACAGTAGGCAATTATATCGCGAATTGGGCCGGAGATAGCCTACTCCCTCTTCTTTATACTATGTCCTTGACAGAGGCCTTTTCCAGCAGTGGACGTCTTGAAGTGAAGTGAGAATCATGACAATGAAGTCAAGCCACGGAGTCAACCAGTAATGAGAAATAACGATGACCTAATAGGATCTATTCGTAATGCACTAAATAATAACAGGCAAGAAGCCAGCTGCTCCTCTAGAACGTTTAAATAGTCCACTGTCTTGATTGATTACGATAACATAGAATACGTACTTGTAAACAATGGAAGCCGCAGCCAGTTACATAATGAACTGAACAATCTCTGTACCATCAGAGGAACAATGCCTATTTCACCATTTACTGTTTTGATTAATGTCCGCCTTATTTTTAAATGGATGCAGTTGATAGTAATTTGAGTTGGCGTTGTTATAATGAAACGTCTATTAATTTGTCTGGGAGTTCTAATTTTTAAGTCTTTTTGTAAGTAATTATCGTATTTACCACTGGAAAGTTACATTAGACTAATTGATTTTGTAGGTGACTCATATATTTGAGATGTGAATTTATTCTTCTTAATGTGATAAAGAGTAATGACGCAAATCCATACAAAGATTCAATACGTTACTCATTGTAACTACTCATGGGCGTAACGAGGGGGGGCAGGGCCGGTCAGCTGCCTCCCCCCCTCTGGAATTCCCATGCCACGGTAATCCCTGCTGACTATTACAAAATTACTATGTATTAACTTTCGAAAAAATCTGATTTGCCCCCCCTAGGCCAAAAGCTGACTATGCACTCGTACCTACTTCTAAATTATATTGGACAGATCTATAAATTGGAAACTCCCAAACTTTCCCTTAGTAGCAAACTTTGATTATTTTAGTTCCTAACTTAGTTGGGGAGTACTCCACGTAAATATTCGTAGTCAAACAAACGGTGAATTTATAGTATGGCTGCGGGCGCGCGTACGTGGAGGCGAGGCATCTGTTATTAATCGATCCTTTGTTTAGATATCGATCGACAGACTAATAACAGTGCATTATTGTGTTGCGCAATACTGTTTATGCTACAAAAGATTGATAATGCACATCGGTAAAGTTGGTATTTACGAAGGATCACGAACGCAGATAAAACGCATCTGGAAATAGATTAAATAATTTGAATTGAGTTTTTGTTGAAGTAAGTAAATTTATCTCCGGAATGAGAAGGATTTTAATCTTAATATACTTGTGATTTTAATGTTTTACTTGTATCGTAATGATAACTAGAACACGTGTTGCCATGATGTATAAATGCAGTCAAGGTTTCAATGTAATTTATACGAAAGGAAAAATCCTATGCTATAATGCATGACAACTAATTACCTTGTTCTGTCCTGGATTCTAGGTCTGCCATTAATCTTATACATTGAACAATTCAGAGAATTCGAGGCATTTTTTTTTATTAACGTATATGCATTCCGTGAACACTGCAATTTCCACTCCAATGTTTGAATTGGAAAAAGCTTTGTACATTCGGATGCTGTGCGCGAACTGTTATAAAAATCTATGCGATACTATTTCAGTAGTTTTTATTTGACATGTACGACGTACAATAACACTATTGATATTTTCTCTCTTAATTGAAAGTATTGTAGCAGACTCAAAATCAAAACTCATTTATTCAGTTTAGGCCCTAATAAGGCACTTATGAATGTCAAAAGTTACAGTTTTACAATAGACTCTACTACCGGTTCGGAATACACTTGACTAGCAGGTGTATGTATAGTGATTTTTGTTCTTTGAAAATTAGAAAGAGAGGTGACGAGTTTGGGCCGAAGATACGAATTGATTGGCCTTAAGAAAAATCAAGTCAAGGTGTGGAAATTTCACACACTAAATTATTATTATTTTACACATTAAATTTATCTATGAAAGAACAATAAACAAATACAGATAAGGAATGCTATAAACGTAACCTAAAGGTAATGTTAATAACGTCAGAATGTCTTCTAATAAATTCAAAGATCATATAAAACAGATAGGTTTATTGACAAAGCTTAATATAAATGAGGTGATTCATTATGTGGAAAACAAGAACACGTCATGGTTTTAGTAACTTCTGCACTCCCAATGGCTAAGCGACAATTGTATGAATAAGTTTATGTATATTTGAAACAAAAATTGTACTAACATACATTCAAAAGAAAGTCCATTGGGGGAGGCCTTTGTCCAGAAGTGGACGTCTTTCGGCTGATATGATGATGATAAAAAGAAAGATCTATAAAAATAAAATCTTGTAAGCAGTGCCGGTTTTAGCTCTACCAGCGCCCTGGGCGAGATGTGATATCCCCCCCCCTCCCCATTCTCCCGCCAACAAAAGGGATTTTAAGCCATTATAACTATTTTATCTTTAGACTTGAGAATTTATTTATTTATAAAGACTCGAGATAGCGGGACTCGCTCATGAGCGACCGAAAATATAGGTGGGCCTGGCGCCCCTTTACATCTGGCGCCCTGGGCGATCGCCCTACCGCGCCATACCCTAACGCCGGTACTGCTTGTAAGTGTAAACTAAAGTGTGAACCACAAAAAAATGAAGCCTTGCTGAGTTTCTTGCCGGAGTCTTCTCAGCTCAAGTGTATTCCGAACCGGTGGTAGAGTCTATTGTAATGATTGTAACTGTTGACGTTCATAGGTGCCTTATCAGGGCCTAAACTGAATAAATGAGTTTTTGATTTGATTTGAACCGGCGGTAGTACTTTCATAATACCTTAACGGGGCCTGAACTGAATAATTTTTTTTTTTTTTTTTTTTTTTTTTTTTATTTCTTTATTGATTGAACATTACATGGGTATAATAACATTGATAGCCCTAGTTCCTAAACTAGAAGTATCTTAGGAGCCTAGTGCCTTCCCATACAGTGATTTTATAATAAAACATTAGTGAACAATGTAGAAATTTTGAAAAATGTGAGACTGTATGTGAGAGTTCATGCAAGTATGTGAGTGTGTTTTTGTTGTGCGTGTACTGATGCGCATAGGTTTGTGTTGTGCATGTAAGGGTATGTGGGTTTGTTGGAGTAGTATTTTAGTGTAAATTAAGTTTTGAGTTTGATAATAGACAGTACAAAGATATTCCTTATTTAATTTAACAGGTTAATGAGAATTAAAAAGTTGGCACTGAAGTAATCTTGTTTTGTTCCAGTGATCGAATCAATAATGAGGGGAGAAGTGGTGGGCGTGATGCCGAGGAGATCGCGTTCCAACCTTCAAGTAAGTAAAGTACATTATCAATTTCAACATTTAATGAAGCTCCGAAACTTTCTCCATCCCGAACAAAGCCGGCCGAGGTAGCTGATCTACTTTGATTAGCTTTTGTATTTTGATAAGGAATTTGTACTTGTTTTGAAGTTATTTGCAATGTCAATGAAAATTAACTGCAGTAGAAAATATGTGAATATTTAACTATATCTAATTATACTAATAATAAAGCTGAAGAGTTTGTTTGTTTGAACGCGCTTATCTCTGGTCCGATTCGAAAATCTTTCACTAATAGGAAGATATACATTATCCCCGAAGGTTATAGGATACTTTCTCCCGGGAACGCGAGTGAAGCCGCGGGGATCAGCTAGTTACTGATAAAGTCAAAAGCTATTCAGTCAATGTCACCTCCATAAGATTCTCTATTCAAGTACTTGCTCTTCCTGATTGCTACGCTAAATCTTTTTAGGCAGGTGAATTGTAGGTACATACCAATATTTATTAATATCTCCAAATAATAGAGCTATTGATTGATCCATATAAATAGTTATTTATTTGTTCTGCTTCAGTCTAACTCTACATCCAATAACTCTATAAACTATCGAAGTTGTCTGCTACTAATTGACAATCCCTTAAAACTTATTAAATTTACAATAGCTCGGTTTTAAAGTCATGTTTTCACTTTCATTGAATTCAAATAGAATATCCTGTTACACAAATATAACTGTTTATCCGTGTGTTTCGATTTTCCAGTCGCGACAGGTCTTGATGACGCATGCGCCAACTTTATACTGGCCTGAACCCTTCTATACCGGTTCAGCTAAATATGGCCTAAATGACTAATAGGTTTCTTGTTTATGGCGCCCGTTTAATGACTCCACTTTGTTGTTTCTTGGATTTATTTATAGCTATGCAATTTCCGATAATTTTATAGGACCTATGAAATTCTAGGTATTCCTTCATCTGTTACTAAGATTTCATCGATAGATATTGTAACTAATAGGTATAGTATATTTGATACTATCAAGACACAAGTTATGCTCGATCGATTCTAAATACGGTCGGAGAGATGTTATCTGTCTATTTTAGCGAATCAAATTCCCCTTTGCCGCTCGGAAACTACCGTTAGGTTTAAACGGTCTAGTTTTTGCTTCATCGATCTCATTTGAATATAGAAACAGCGATGGTACTCAAGCAGCGAGGACTTCACCTCCCCTGGCATTGTTTTAAACTAAAGTTAACAGTAGGATGTTTGAACTGGACGTAGGCGGAACGTTCCCTTTAGTTGTGTATTTGTCTGCTTAACTTCACATGAATTTCTAATTTAGATCCGCCACTGGTGTTACAGGACTGAGAGTTAATTAGCTTTTAGTTTCACGCCATAAATATGTCTAGACTTATATCGTTCGAGCATCGGGATTGTTTTTGGTGTTCAAAGGGTATTTTGTTATAAGCAGTTCCTAAAATAGGCCCTTGAGGTAATTGCTATATTCATATAGGGCTTTATTTCTGTCCTTACCTTCCTTATTCATCTGTCTCTTCTTTTGAACAGTAATATTTGCTTACTATAGGGATTAATTTGGGTATAACGTCCATATGAAAACAAATTATCCTTGTTGATTGATGTTTCAAGAATGCCCGATATTTCAACCTTGTTTTTATAGTTAAGCACTCACTGAAATATTTATTTTGATCTTCAAAGGATACTGTTTTATTTTAAAATCTTCGCTAAAGTTCCAAGGTCTCAAGGACGGGACAAGGTCTCCTTTCTTGAAGGTTAGCTTCATCTCCTTGAATGAAATTATTCTGTGTAATTACAACATTCACCTTCGTAAATATCTGGTATTATTTTTCTTGTTGAATTTATTGGGATAATATAAGACGGATTCAGGATTCTCTTTATGTGTTTTTAGGGTGTAACAAGTCGACTATATATTACTTTCCGAAAACATTTTCTTATTGAATGAAAGGTTAATAAACACTAGCACTAATTTTGAATTTAAGCAACTAGCTGTTCACTGCGGTTTCACTCGCGTTCCTGGGATAAAAAGCATCCTACATGTTATTCCAACGTATAGTCTATCTATGTGCCAAGTTTAATCAAAATCCGTTTTTTTTTTTTTTTTTTTTTATGTCGTAAAGTTGACAAGTGCAAAATTATTATTGAAGGTTTATCCATATTAAAATAATATTGTGTCAAACCCTTTGAAGACACTTATTCCATCACAGAAAATGGAAATAGGTCAACCGTCTCTGCTCTATGTACAAACAGACATAACAAAGGATACATATTAACATAATACGGAGACAAAGGAACTGTCGTTACTGCGCAGTGACCCATCGCGACTCCAAGGTATTATTTGCTCTTATATAATATTTAACCATATTCAATTACATAGGAACCCTCATGTTCTACCCAATTGTCTTTTACTGAACCCTTATTCACGTACATGTACTTTGTGATAAAATAGGCCTTATTATATTGGTTACATTTACACATACGCGCCTTGTTCCTTTACGTTTTCTCGAATGATGTTTACTCGTTTGCTAATGATATGGTAGGAAATCTGTGAGTCGATGAAATGTTACAGAATAAATTGGTTTCTCATCTATACTAATAATAAAGCTGAAGAGTTTGTTTGGATGCGCAAATGTCCGGAGTGTCCGATTCGAAAAATTCTTTCACTAATAGGAAGCTACATTATCCCCGAAGGTTAGGCTACTTTTTATCCCTGGAACGCGAGTGATGCCGCGGAGAACAGCTAGTATATATGTAAAAGTAAAGCGTAAAGAGCAAGAGTGATGTTATAATACAGTCGTCCAAATTCGTGTCACTGACAATAAAACGTTTTTCATTTTAAATGTGTGAAATTTAGTGGTGCATTGTAATGCGCGTCACGTTCAGGCGTGCAATGGCCGATAGTGCTCATCTCGTATGCGACCAATACACTCCCCTATAATTCAGATCGGCCATGTTTGCCGCACCAATCTGACGACACGCTCCCTCCCCGTAAATCAAAGTCCCCACAAATGTGATTGGATTAGGAATTTTGACCGTAAACCTTAAAAAAAAAGCTATGAAATGAGGAAACAATACTTACTGCAATTTCTTCTCATTGGGGTAACAGTAGTGCGCAGTCGGAATTGTTTCTAGGAACATGAAATACACATTTGAAAGCTTTACTACTTTGTGATGTGAATAATTCACGTCGCATCCTCTCCTGCCGGCTACGAAGCGTTCAAAACAATCTCGCATTTGCATACCCGACGGAAACCTAGTTTGACATTCATAAAGGCGCAATTTATGCCCAATTAGTGCAAATTCCTGTTCCTCTACCCTCCAATTTTAATCCAGCCGAAAATTTTACTCGACGTAAATCCTGCAAATAATGCGATTAAGCCAAACATTGCTCGCCGATTTGACAAAGGGGAGCGAGCCGATTCTCCTCGTAGCAATTTGTCTGGTTCACCGACCCTTTTCGGAGACGAGAGTATTCCCCGCGCACCTTGCTTATAAACAATTCATCTTGCAAAATGTACACAGCGCGAGAGGCATCAGGACGGCCATTATGTTGCTCTTGGACTATCGATTCGAAGAGTCCATTCAAACAAATCATCTCCACTTCTCCCCCTGACAGTGCTGTAATAGCACCGTCTCTTTCCGCACGTGAGTGGAATGCTAAACTGTAATTCCAACCCTGCTTGCTCCCTCACGTAAGTACTTCGGAAACGGTAAATGGGACTTTGCAAACTTCACTTTAGAGTTTTTTTTAAGGTTGCACAAGTCTGCATTCGGGTGCAGGTGTTCCGTGATCGTGAAACTGCTATTACTAAGCTCCTTTTTCTATTGACTTTTGCGAATTGAACGGTCAAAGCATTTTATCTAGATTCTTGATAGCTTCTGTGTCTAGTGATCTTTTGAAATGAAGGAAAGATTTCTGTAATGTATATTTTTAGTTCAGTTTATTGCTACAGTCTACATTATCGTTATGCTTTCGTAATGACCGTCTGAGTATTATTGATCTGAGAATTCCAGTGACTCATGTATATAGACTGAACTGAAAAGTTAACAGGTTCTTACGTAACAGGTTTTTCTTGGCAGCGACATTTTCCTTTGTTCATTGAGTAATAATAGATTCCAATTAAATGGTAATATCATAGCCTCGTTTCTTAAAGAATTAAATAACTTAATTGAAGCTCGTAAATAAATTCAACTTCACGGACATTGCGTTTAGTCGGTTAAAATTATTCATCAATTCAGTCGGTTGTTCGTTTTGCTAACCTACTTTTAGAGTTAGCGTACAAAGAGCATGCGCTTGTATAAAAATACAGTCAGTTCTAGATTATGATACATCAATCATAATTATGAAATAACAGACAGGCGCATAAGATATTTATTTTTGTGTTAATTAGTAAATACTATTACAAGAAAAGACGAGGTAAAAGCAATAAAAGACGTGCATTTCGTTCCTTATTTAATGCATCCGGTGTTAGTGTTATAATCGCCGTACATAAATAATTAAAGTATTATTATTCGTGGTAAAATAGTATTCTGGACAATTTTGATGATCTATAGTGACAGTTATTATATGAATCCGCAGCTGGTAATTATGTACTCTAATTAAAACGGTGAAATTGATATCGCCTATCGATAACACGATATTAGGGAGCGTATTCGGCTTTGATGTTATATTATAAGGAAGTTGTCATTATTGGTGTTATAGCGAGCTGAATTATAACACATTGGCACGACAAATACGTTTTTACATAACTAGTAAATAACATAATTATGTATTTGTAAATGAGGGTTAATAAAAATAAAACCACATAAATATCGATCCAAAATTTGGTACATAATGGTACTCATGATACGAGTGGCATTGCCTCGCTGAATGATCAGAATTAGTCTTTGTTCCCTGGCTCCTCAGAGACCAAGATCCAACGCTTGCCTATATATCCCAATATTTGCATCGCAATCTGAAATTCCATCTCGTAAATAAATAAAATATGTGTCATAGATAATACAAATATAGAGTGGTACGTAAGGAAGTCATCCTGCATTTGCAGTAACATTTCAGAGAAACCATTTCACGTTGGCAAAGAGCCAAAAACAACTGTGCACCTTCTGGCCAGTAGGTATAAATTATCATGTAAGACTTACCGTTGAAAACATGAGAGCTAAAATGTAATAAGATATTTATTTTGTGCTCGAATCGATGATGAGAATTATAGGGAAACTAAAAGATTGATAGCTTCAGTAACGTTTGTAGGGCGCTTAGTTTTATTATAGAAAAAAAATATAAATATGCACCAGTTTTTTTTTAATAGAACGAAATAGTTCTCCTACCAAATAGGGAATATGCATGATTTTTTTATCGTATTTCTTAACAAAATATGAAAATATCGTAAAAAAGTGAAATTAAATTTAAAATCGGCCAAGGAACACGGAAGATATAAGCATTTTAAACTACTAATTAGACAGCGATTAGACAGAGAGATCGGACATAAGATTTGACGTCATAGTAGTATGGCGGCCATATAAACTCCTTGCTAAATTCTGTTTTCCTAGAAGAGAATAAATCTTTGATGGCTTAAATCTTGCTTATTTTTATAGTTATCCGATATATTTTTTCTCCTACTGTTTCTTGAATGAATGAGCTTTTATTAAAGCAAAAAAAAAAATATCATGCATTTTCCCTATTGTCTTGTCTATGAAATATGCATTTCATTCACTTCAGCAATCAAAGATACAAATAATACGGAAGAGCAGCAATGGTTTGACAAATCTATACTCGTGTTTCCTCGAGAGTCACCGCGGGAATCGATTGAAACTTTTCCCATTACCAATGAATCGACTTCGCGCGTCACACTTGTTTTTGCTGATATATCCAACTCCACGCTGTCTGCAACTTCAACAACACATGTGACTAGTTACAAGGAAAAATATGTGATAATAAATAAAAATGAGCGGCCTCTATATTTATTTTATGATAAGTGCAGCTAATTAAACAAAGGAATTTGTATCGTATTACGAGCAAGTGAAAATCCATTGTCACTGTCGGTTGACGATGGTAATAACATGTAATAATAATATACACTATTTGCATAGTCAAAACAGATGTGTTTTCGATCGAGTCGTGCTTTTGTTTCCACACTTTTTAATTTTGAGAGAGAACTGAAAATAGTGTTGCCAATAATAAAATGTTAAAACCGTTGAAAGTTTTATAGAGAGAAAATTATTGCAATATAATTTTCAAACCGTTCTTGCTAGATTGGAAAAATAAACAATCAACACAGAGTTATACGAGGTAGTATATTAAAACGAATATACATAATTTAATATTTTGTTGAAGTCTTCGCTTGCCAACAATGTCTGCGGTTTGCCTGTTCTGTTACATGAATATATTGGTTTAAAACAAACAATGCTTCTCGGAACTGTTTTAGGTTCGTAATATACCGTTTGTTTCAACGAATTCATGTTAATCAATCTCTATTATGTAGAGCAAATAATAATACAAATTCAATATGATAACAAGAATTATTATATTAAATTTATTTAGTGATGTTACATCATTTTGAGATTCTTTAATGGGAGTTGTTTTCATTTTTACTTCACCAATTATCTAAACGTCAATAACATGTCTCTACTACTAGTCAATACAATAAATAACAAGGGGGATAGTTTCTCTTGTATCTCTAATCGGTAAAGTTTGTAACAACATCGACCGACTTTCCTATATGGGAGTTAGTTAATGCGAATTGTGCTTTACCCGTGCAAGCTATCGATCGCGACAAGTGCGGGATCCCGGAATTCGTCTGGCGCGCCCGGGAGCCGGGAACCAAGCCCCCGCTGTGGGGGAGGGTAGCGCTGCTGGGGCGGGAGTCTTCAAACAAGTCTGTATAACGTGCCACTCAGTACTTTGTTCTTGTTTCGTTTGAAGGTTAATTTTTGTTTTGACCTGAATGAATGTGATGGAATTGGACTGGAATTTGGAATTGACTTAAATTATTAGTTGAGTTATATTGATGTTTATTGATTCGGCAGGAATGTTACAAACACATGTTATCTAATCAATATGTCTAGTAATTTTCAATTATATACATATATTATATGTAATTGGGCACGAGATTATTTCATAATCATAATGCTTGGCGAGATATTCATAGACAGTCTATTTATATTCATCTCGTCAAATGCCAACCTGACCGGACATTGTAAAATCATGCAACGAAAAAGGTGACCTTGCATCTACGGAAGGGGCAATGTGTGTGAAGTATAATTAATTATGCAAGCTTGTGTCTGGTGGCCGGGCCGCGGCTGACAGCCGGAGCGAGGGGGGCGCACGGGCCGGGGGGAGGAGCGGGGAGGCCCCTCCCTCCCGACGCCAGTTTGCGCCATTCTCCCGCGCTGGCATCACTACGCTCGGTTACTCGTTACTCGGAACGGTTTACTGCACGTATCTTACCTTTCACCGCACTAGGGTCATCTGTTCCATTTTTTTGAATATCGAATCTTTCGCGTGACGGTCGTCGTGAAGTGATTGTTGGTGCTGTGTGGCCAGGCCATAGTGGACCGTGGAGCTTCCGAACCGCCCAGTCGGTGCCACCGGTACTTACTTTGCCTACATGACTCATTGTTGTTTATTTTGTAGTGTTAGCTGCCGGCTTTTATATTAATTTATGTAACTGATTAAATATTAATTATAACTGGCACAGATCTATTACCTATTTATTATTAATTAATTTATTATATGTATTGGTGAATTGTGTGTTGCGATGAATTTAAATGAGCTTAATTAGCATTTATCTGTTTTTTATTTATCATTTATTTCCTTTCTGCATTATTTATATCATGTCTATACTCTGACAGACTTCCTTTGTGAACTACTTATTTATACATGTAGATACCGGCATTCTTCATAAAAATGTTTTACCATAACTACTTAGACACTTTATTCGACATAAATTAACTCTAATCCTATTAGAAGACTCTTCCTTTGTTGAATTCATTAAAGAATTACATCATCACGTGCATATGCAATGCATATTAATCTGCAGTGAGGAACTGGCATAGGAAAGCTAATTAGCATATAATAGCATGTGCACGACCGCCCGATACAGACGTGTACCTATAGAAGTACATGCACTATGTAGGCGCATTGCATGGAAAGTAGAGATAGCCACACCCCGATAAGGACACCGTCTCTCTCTCACCTGCAACGTATACAACACATGTATAAGTACTTATACATGTGTTGTATTTAGAAGACTGTTTATGATAGATACTTAGTACATGTTCGCGAGAGTTAATTCCGGAATTAGATCAGTGTCTAGTTGCGCGCATCACTAATCGACACACGCACGCACAATGTCGGCCATATTGTTATTGTTATTACATCGCCTTGGAAGGAAACGGCTCGTTTGACTCCACGCCACGATGCTGTTTGCTTTTGTTCTTTTCTAACTTCTTTGTTGGTAGTTATTGTTCCTTTGTTCGGTGTTATAAAGGCGTTCGTAGACGCTATTTATAAACATTCACTGTTCGATTGGAATATTTTCTATTTCATCATTGTGATACGAGATTTCTAAAGGTCAATCGTGTACCTTTTGTGTAGATGAAACTATCTTTATCATTTAACCCAAGTTGTGTGTTACGTATTTCATATCGAACAGGTGCTGTACTGCTGTCATGATTTAAGCTATTATGTTTTGAAATGTGCTCGTAAAAGGTATTAAAGACAGAATAGGGCGTAAAATGGTTAGTCGGCTAGTCGCAGCGACATAAAGGTAGGCTGTGTACACGAATATCGCCGTAAACGACGGAATACGATACGAACCACGTACCTAAAGTCGCCCACTCCCCGCATGAGGCTACGTGAATAAATCTCACTCACCTGACAACCGCCCTGCCTCCTATCCTATACAAATAGGTTTATCTCACGTTTAGCGAATTTAATAGAAACGCTATGCTAGCCAATGCGTAAAGTGGCGGAAATATGTTTCTTTGTTGGTATCATTTGTCATTTATTTTATCATGTTGGAATTAAATGAAACTATACTTATACCTACTAAAGAAACGCTTTCTAAATTTAAGTCATAAAATTATTTCTTACCGATCGCTTCCAGCTTGCCCCAGTCTTATAATTTAGAACGTACTAATTCCCCCTTTGAAAATTCATTTCAAGAGCATTAAAATGCGATGAAGCGAGCTTAACTCCGAAAGGTAGTTATATAAATTAATCTCTCCTTTATTGTTTTGACCCAGTTTCATGTACATTAATTATATATTCCCTTTACTTATTGCTACTGCATAAAGCTCTTCGGTTGGATGGAATATATTCAACACTTATGTGTATTGCATATTTGGTTTTCACTGCAGCTTTTCGTATTGTACTTATTAATTCAAAAGGATCAACTTATGATCCAGAATTTCCTTTGTAACGAGCCCAACAAAAACATAAGATACTTATTATAATATGCACCCATATCGACTGTATAATCTAGTTAGCTAAAGCAGGCCTTAAGGCTTAATACCGGACTAGGAATACCGGTTCCATATAGGAAATAGAGGGGAGGGCCGACACCGGTCCGACGGGTGCCCTGAGGCACTCCTCCGGCTTCACAAGATTGAGAGATAAATGTACCAGGACCGCAAAGCTTGTACGTACTATGGCATTATAACCTGTACAGCCTCAGGCTCGGTGTTTTATCCTTTATGGTGGCATGAGAAAGTTTCTTGCAAATTGTTCGCTTGGGAATGCACTGAGATTACTCATGATGAATGTAGTAAGATGTTTTGTAGCAATCTAGAAACCACTCGCGGACGTAATTGGATAATATGAGTAATGTTTCAGAATGATCACGATGTAACCGACTCTGTCAATGTTAAATTTGTTCACAATGACATGTGATCTATCAATATTACCGCACGCTAGTCTTTGTGTGTTGATCCTATTTTTGTTGAAGTTTTGAATCATGACGAGATTTGTTTTTGAATACTAATTTGACAGTTGTTTTTGTAAAGTTTAAAGTTGTTGCATCGTGATGTGGTTTTGCATTGTCTTCATAATAATCTGATCCCGGATTTATATATGTCTTATATGAAGCAAAAAAATTACTTATTCATGTCACGGTCGTTCTGCGTAAAATTTAGCGACTCCGTATTTTTTTTGTTAAAATATGTAGTAGATTGGAATCTGATATTAACTATTGTAAAGAGTATAAAAGAAGGTGAGTAGACTAATTTGTGAATAGCACGATACAATTCATTTAATACAAACATACAATGAAAATTGAATTTCTAAAGTCTATGTTTAAAGTAATATAAAATAACACAAAGATTTAATAGAACGTGCTTGGGACAAAGAAAGCAGACATAAAAGAGATTAGAGAACCGATGCTTCTAAACCAATTACTCAAGATATGTACGCAGACAGGTACAAAGGAGTATAACATAACATTAATTACGTTAGAATTTATGTAGCGTGTAGTGTATCCAGCAGACAAAGGTCAGGCGAGCGTGGTGCGTTGCGTAATGCTTTACATGTAACAGACTAACAGATAGTGCATCTGCATTATGCAACTATAATTATATGTGCATGGTTATTTTAATGTGATTCAAGTCTCAATTAATGAATTCTGATTTATTTACATATACGATAGACCGGTTTTTGTAGGTTGGAATCGTTGGGATTTTGGTATTAGTTTGAATATTTCCATTTTAGATTTTCTTCACAATCCTCATTAATATCAATTTGTGATCAAATTAACAGTTAAATAATTTATTGTATAGTCTTCAATAAGAAATATACTTAATCAAATTGTAGAGAACCTTACACTATGTCTGATCAAGTTATTTACAACTGCCTTAAACTAGTATATAAAAAAGAATTCAATGTATATGGATGCGATCTAATGAAGTCGTTACTCTTCAATGGTGTCTTTTGAGCTTCAATTCTTTGAACCAGTAGACCGTTAACCTCCTGTATACATATAAATTGACCATTTTATAGAGAGCTCTGTCAAGGCGTCGTGGTGAAGAGTAGGAGGGATCAATTTGCTTTGGGTTATTTTGATGATATTATCGTGTAGGGAGTAACGGGCAAGGACCACGGAGGTGAACTTGGAAATAAATCACCCTTAGCACTTAACGGGACGTTCACCTGCCGTATAAGATATGTATGTAATCTTACGTGCGTGATGGATTGATGGGTTCTTTACAAATTGTTACTACGTGTCGACATTTGGACGGAGCTTAATAAAGGATTATGGCTTCGTGAGCTCTATGAATGGTTCATAATCGGATTATGTTTTTTGTTCTCTACTTATATCGGTTTCGTTGCCTTTCATTACATCGCTTTTGTTTCAATTGTTTGTAGAACCTTTTTATATTGTTACTTCAAATATTGCAATACCTATTATGCGTTTGTCAATTATTATTTATGTAAATATAAACTGTGTATTAATTAAAATATTTGGTTGATAAACGTCGATTAATAGAAACGCCGTATCGAAATTCCAATATCCTTTAGAATATATTTTAACCTTGCTTTTCCATAGCTTGTAGTCCGTACCGTATATTATACAGTTCAATACGCGTCCTGAATGGTAGGCTTGTTTATTGTGTGTTTCAAAGGCTGTACCACAAAAGCTGCAATACAAAACGTTAGTGTAACGTGCTGTACGTTCGGTACTGGTACACAAACTAGACGGAATGGCGCATTGAATCGATTCACTGAACGCAAAGGAGCTTTGAGATCATTACAAAGACAAGGTAATGGATAGAAAATAAAGCAAACAGGTTCTTGTTCCGGGAATTTGTAATTGTTGACTGGTTCCAAGAAAATAGAAGAAAGCCTCAAACCTCAACGCAATTCTGGAGGCTAGCCCAATCCATATATTTTGTTAACTGACTGACGTATTTGGGCTGCTGCCAGAACAAATAATTGTATGATAAATACTTTAACAGCTCTTATTATCAAATACGAAACGATAATTGTCTGGCTTTCACTCGTGATGGACGTATAGCTTTAGGCTTTATTGTTTGTAATGCCTTCGCCTTTTGTTTTAGATCTATTAGTATTGAAAGATATCTCGATGTCTAAATGATGGATTGTCTAATAATCTGCTATAAATTAAACTGACTTCCTGGATCTCTTATACTTTTTCTATACCATGTAATAAAGTCTTGTGGTGTACTGTTTACTTCTCCTCCAAAGCAGGCAACATAGTCGGATTAAAAACAAATTGCCTTATTACACATTGTTTAATTGTTACTGTTGCTAACTGCATATAAATTTCTACTACCGAGCCAATTTGCACAGGGGTCATTAGAATACCGTATCGAATTCCAATTCGTTCTGGAGTATCGTCTAGTCTACTGCTAATTGCTTTAGTTCCTAACGTCTATACTACGGACAGTGCGGTGTAGCGTCGATTAATTGTCTATGACCTTAACTATAACTTACTTATAAGTTGTCTTTAGTTACTTGATTTGTAACACAATTTACTGTTTCACATTAGTGTATGATTCTTGCAATAATTAAATCATCAAGTTAATGGATTTCTGATTATCTCCAAATTTTTTCATTATCTTTACATAGTATAAAGTGAAGTCGCTTCCGCTGTCTGTTCGCTTAGATCTTCAAAGATTGATCTTCTGGCTAGTCTGATATAAAAAACAAACTTACTACCTTCAAAGATTTTCTGATAACCATTGCAGTATAGCTATAGATGCTATAGAAAAGATTGCCATTACACACGGGATTGGGTTGAACGACATTGCAAAGGCCAATATGACATAAAACGGGTCATTCGGTTTTATAGCGTGCTGCACAGAGTAAGGTGTGTTTATTCGTAGTTTTAGTTTTACTGCTCTTTGATGAATATATGGAGAGGTGGTAAAAATTTGCAGTGGCTATAAAAAGAAAAATGTCTATATTTTCCAGAGGTAATAAATAAATTTGTCTTTCCGGTAGCAAATATATAATAAATACTAGCTTCCGCCCCGCGGTTTCACCCGCGTTCACGTGGTATCTTATGTTTGGGAAAACGAGCCTCTATGTTATTCCAAGGTCCAGGGTATTATCTATCTATGTACCAAGTTTCATCTAATTCCGTTCAGTAGTTTTTCTGTGAAAGAGTAACAAACATCCATATTCAGAAACTTTCGCATTTGTAATATTAGCAGGATCTTTTCTTTATCATGTTCTGTTAGATCTAGCTAATTCTCCTATGTGCTGGTCTTATTTATTATCGGCAGCAATAGTAAATATATTTCTTTAAAGTCTATTATTTTCAACCATTATATCGTTTACATGCTAATATTAGAAACGGTTCAGTTCCGCCAATAAAATTACGTGGAACAAGTCGTGGAAGTATGCCAAAGTTAAGAAAATTTTCTGGCAAAACGCTTTCATGACTGCATTATACATAATTTTCTTTTAGTCCTGACTATAAACCTCATGTAATTTATAGTCAAAGTGAATGTTTTAATTAATTTAAAAACTTCCCAGAAATCCATACCTGAACGTTATATCTATACTAATAATTAAGTTGAAGAGTTTGTTTGTTTGAACGCGCTAATCTCCGGAGTTACTGGTCCGATTTAAAAAAATCTTTCTACTAATAAAAAGCTACATTATCCCCGAAGTTTATAATAGGCTACTTTTTATCCCGGGAACGTGAGTGAAACCGCGGGGAACATCTAGTGATATAGCTACAAGTAGTAAACTATATGATAAGTTAGAAAATACTTGTTTAAATAAAATAGTTAAAACTAAAGTAGCGTGTAAGCATCTAATGAATGCAGTAATACGTAATACAGTTAAGTATAAGTAAGCATTAAATGCAATGTATGCATTTCTTGTGCAAGAAGCCGTGGCCCAGTTTGCGTGTCGCATTGCGTAGGTCATGAGTGTACTTTCTCTTTGAACATATCACTTTCACTGCACCATTGATATTTGTCAAGTTGCAATCTATAGAATATCTTATTGTGGTCCTGCTTCTGAGCATTATGGAATTTGGCCCACTTTTAACAGTAATTTATGGGATAAAAGCTATTGAGTGAGAATTTGGAATCTTTGTAGTTTCTTCTGTTCTAATTTTTTGTTGTAATAGCAGTTTACTAAAGGACAATAAGGATAATCTGAAGTAGAATCTACTAATATTGTAAATGTTAATGTTGGGTTTGGCACATATATAATTCTGTATAGTACTATCGACAAAGTTGAAGCATGATCACCTTAAGGGTGTATTTTGTGTTCAGTGAACAGCCGCTACCTGTGCCTCACACAATATAACCAGACAATGCGCTTGTCATAAAATAGTAGATTGTCATTGTCAGTAAATTGTCTAGACAAAAGATTTTACAAGAGACCGTTTTATTGTCAACAATGGACAGAGCAAATTATGATAACTGGCTGCAAGCGAAAAGGTCTCAAAACTGATCATGCTTCAACTTTGTTGATGGTACATACGTTTGATTAAAAATTAAGATACGTGTGGAAACTATCTCTTATAAATGTATGGTGTTTATTTTTTTGAAGTCTTTGTAACATTATCGATCATTCAGCATTGCAAAATTCGAATGATCCGACTTACTGAATGATAGCAAACTTCCATCTCATCCAAATATAATGTAATAACCTTAACAAATAAAGAATACCAAAGACTGATAACGTAACTGACAAACCTAAAACACATAAAGTATAAGAAGAACAAAGTAATTGAGGCGGAGGAGTAAACACTGCAATCCAATCATGAATTCGATTCGGCGAATCATAGGCGTACTATTACAACAATTTCGTTTAATGACGCAACATCAAATCGCTTCTCCTTATATTAAACTGTTGTGATGTGAATGACTCAT
Organism: Tethea ocularis; assembly: GCA_963555595.1. Classification (NCBI taxonomy): domain Eukaryota; kingdom Metazoa; phylum Arthropoda; class Insecta; order Lepidoptera; family Drepanidae; genus Tethea; species Tethea ocularis. The sequence continues at coordinate 2,739,860 of OY741968.1, forward strand.
AACTTTCTCCATTGCTCGTTCAAAGCAAATGCCAAGTTTTAATTAACGCTTTTAAACTTTCTATTCATATTACAGAAGTTGAAAAGCTTGTTTCGACGAATTCATGTAATGTTTGTTGGTATAAAACGGACACGTTTTTTTACTCATGTTTACAGCGATTACGTTGATTGATATCATCTGAATTTGTTATGTTAATTGCGTTAGTAAACATTTTAGTAGCTCGGTTTTATGTCACGTCATTTCCTGTGACTTTAGTTAGGAATATATTAACTTTGTTACGTACTTGATTCGTAGTTATGCAATAAATATGATTAGCAACATTAATGTTATATTCACAACAGTGATTCTTAATTTCTATTCAAGGATTTAAGTTAAAGGCATATGGAGAATCGATAAGTTTAACAGAATATAAAGTGACACAGATTAATGAATGTGAAACAGAGTAATAATTTATCTATGTTGTGTACTATTCATGTGAACAAACAAGTTGTTTGTCAATTTCCCGATGACGCAGCACGCTATCAAAGTATTCACACTGTATAGTGTTCGCGTGTGCAAATAAACAATTCAGTCGGGACCAACCCAAACCCACCCCACTGGAGGAAAAGCCACCCCAACCCCCGTACTTGCCCCATTTTTCACAAATACTTAGCAAGACGTGGTCTCCGCCCTATCGACCTCAAACAACCCCTCGAATTTCGCATGTTTTTGCCGTTTTTTTTGTTATGACAACACACGGTCAGCTGAGCTAACGTTTTGTGAAAAAAAAAACTGGCTATTTATTACACTATCAATCTCTTTATGAAAGTTTTTGTTTGTTATTTTATCTCCCCATTGTTTGGATCTCACTTCGCGTCTTGATAAAGAAAGCTTTGTTTGAGAGTGAAATTTTATAACTTGGTGCGCTATTAATTCAAACAAATACTTAAACAATTTTCTGTTTATTTTCTACCCTACCTATCTCGGTTTTTGATACTGTATATTATTTATTCTCATCCTTGTTTCCTGGAAAATTTATAAATATAAATGGCTTTTGGCTGGCTGGCTACCATCCTCAAGTTGAAAATCTGTCGCTAAGCACCTTCCGGTGTGTTCCGACAGCTGCACTTGAGAGCCAAATCCCTTATAAGCTTTGTGTGCTTACCACCTTCGGCCACATCATCACTGACCACTGTGAGATTGTGGTCAAATACAGGCCTAGGTATACATAGTAAACATTTTCGAATTTTAAGTAATAATAAGGAATATAATATGCGATAGTAAATAAACCAAAGGCGTGTATTAACTGAAGCTAAGATTGTCATTATGGAGTATCAATCAGCATTAGTGCAGGCAGTGAACGGCCGGCTGCTCAATCCGCCCAGTCAGCGCAATAACCGCTGCCGAGGTGCGCCGCTGAGTCGGCAATACTCGGCATGTTCTTGCCGAGTCTGCCGTGAGTCAGCATGAACCGGCACGAATCGCCATGAGTCATGAGTCGGCGCTATTCGTACTGGGATCGCCCGCCGTCAGCCGAAATAAGTGGATTGCCGGTTCACGGCTGAATGATTCCATTTTAAAGGGCCTGTGATGTCATTACGTCAAACATTTACGTTGGATTGAATTTCTTCATTTGTGTACAACTTACTTTACTTTCTCTCGGCGTATCTGTTTTGAAATCATCTTTAGCTTCGAAAAACAGGTAATGATACATAATGATTACAAAGTCTTAACAAAAAGCTTTGAGTATTAGATGGTGACCCAAATTACATTTTAATGAGTCTGAAATATGTATCTAATTTATCAGCAACTTATCGCGTCTTCATCAAGATTTGTTGGCATAAGAAGGCATATAAGATTAATTTTCATAAAAACACTATTATTTGACCATCTGCAGTAGAACAGAAGGTCTGTAGTTTAGCTTTGCAAAATTAATATTGTTAATAGATAGGTTATTATCTTGACTGGCTTTCTTCGTTTACCTTTACCTCTTTGAACTTCGGGAAAGCTAGAATTAAGTCCAGTTTGAATAAAATTAACTGGTAGTTTTGTTCTGGTTACAGAGGGTGACGGAACGGGAGACAACCAAGAGTCCAGCAACCACAGGAGGTCGGAAGAAGGCAACATTGAAAAGTAACGGGCAGATTGCACCCGTGGAGCCACCACCGCCACCTGCAGGTAAGAGATAAGTAAAATAGTAGCAAGCAAAAAGCCGCTGGTATAACCCGTGTTAACCTTTGTTTTTAGCTATTGTTATCAGCAGGTAAAATACAATTATCGTAGACAAACATTAAAAACGTTTATTCAAAGAAAAGGTGCCACTATCCACCCATCAATCCCAATTCCAATTGGATATGTTTGTTTCTTCTTTTCCTAAGTCGTAAAAAACTTATCACAATTCTGCGACTTTAACGATGTAATACCACTGTTTTTGTCACAAAAGCGAAGATAATTTATGATACAGCCGTAAAGTTCACAAGCAATTTTACTGAATATTATTCTTTAATCGTTGTCGAAGGTCGTGTCGTAAAAGATATCGTTTTTTACGGTGAAAGTTTTTTGATTGATTGCCGACCGATTGTGACCTTTGCAACAGACACTGGAAGTCATCGATTATTTTGTGATATTTACTCTTGTGCTTAAGCAACAATAGTGTTGTAATATCCTAAATGGGACATCTTATGTAGATCAATCAATATCTATATATACTTAACAACTACGATAAGTGACAACTATATCAATATAATATTTTTAATATCCATAATATTATTCACGATACAGCACATTTAGAAAATCCCATTCCTAAAATAATGTCCTATCATAATACCACGGCTATATAATCGATATATCACTATAGACAAAGACAATAAGGAAATGGTTACAAAAGCACCCCGAGAGCCATTCCAGCTCCTGGCTTAATAGGATAGAATTCAGACCGTTCAGGTGTGCCTTTGCTGAGTCTAGCCTGTCTAGCTGTGGCCGTTGCGTCTGTAATACCTCCTATTCATTACGTTGATAAATGAAATGCACATCCTGCAATGGGCTTTGCTTCATCTAGTTCAAAGGTTTGAAGTTCTAGTAAATTGTATAATGTTTCAGTACTTACTTTACATATTTCTAGATATGGTATGATACTTACTGATAAATATTTATGTTCTTTGTCTTCTACAATCATTTATCTATACTAATATTATAAAGAGGAAAGATTTTATTGTTTGTTTGTTTGCATTGAATAGGCTTCAAAACTGCTGAACCGATTTGAAAAATTATTTCACTAACAGGAAACTACATTATCCCCGAAGGTTATAGGCTACTTTTTCTATGTACTATCCCGGGAACGGGAGTGAAACCGCGGGGTCCAAACAGCTAGTCCTAATTATTTTTCAATAAAAACGAAACGCAATTGAATAATCCTTGACTGCTATAATTTAAATTTTGCCTCAAGATGACTAGAGATAGAATTTAAAATGAAAATTCGGTTCGCTCTAGTTTGAATAACAAAATATATCTTATTGTGGCACTGTCTACACCAGTAGGAATGTACTGGAAAATTGTAAATGTCACAACGTAGTCTTACGACTTGGTAGTATTTGGGAACAACGCCAAGTCCACGCCTGTTGAGTGGTTACTTTAGCTTATATAGGAGCTTATTTCCTTATATCTTCACTTGGTAACATTTCTGAGGAATAATACCCAATTTCAGCTTTACGAAAATTAATTCTGTGCTTTCTATATTTGTTTTTTTTATTGCGTCCCTCGTTATTACGAAAATTAATTTTATTTTTAGCCATTATATTTGTGTTATTTATTCTAAACATAAAACATTTCTGTTATTTCCTCGTTTGAATAAAAATACATCGACAAATGAAATGCCTTAGAGAAATTCTTGACAGTCTTAGAGTGAAATGTCTACTTTATTTCCCACAAAGGAAATATTTTCAGTCTAGTTTTGAAATAAAAATAAGTTAAGGACGTAGAGCTAAAAGATTAATCTCTTATTGAAATATACAGCTTTTCCACGTTCAAAGAGTAAGGATTGAAAAGCCGTTTTTTTCATTCATAAAACTAAGTATTTACGTATATTCATTCATTCTCCTCATAAGTCTTCGTTAATGGATGGTCTTGCTCCGATTCTTGACTGCACGGAGATTGATGGCACCCATTTGCAATATAATGATTTTCCTTTCAATACCCCCTTACTGATACCTAGCGACATTTACTAGAAATATATTTACGTCGCTCTCCTTTCTATTAGTAATTGACAGTAACTTGTGCGTAAGATATTTTTGCAAAGATACCAAATGTTTCATTGACTAAATATGAAAATTCGCCAAAACCTGTTCGAAATCGCCCTCGTAATCTACAGTTGCCTGGCATCAAATAATACAATAAAGCAGGCTTGGTTCCTAGTTTGAAATATTCGCTTACTAAGGGTGGCAAACATACCTACCATATAGGGCAGGACGTGAAGTAATAGTAGACGAGATGCTAAAATCTGATATATGTGGGGATGAACGTTCGAGATAAGAGCTAGTCCGCATTTTCCATACGAGGATCGAATTTCCGAGTACGAACGAACACGAATGTGTGGAATCTAAAATTTTAATCGCATAGTAGCAACCTAGCAACTAAGCGAGTGTTCTGTCGTAAGACATGTAAACTCGAGTCTCGAGTGTATTTTTAAACTCCGTATTCCTACTCATATTTTGCTCAATTTCGTCAAATAAATTTTATCAAGGTCCCAATCTTTTGTTTCTCCCAACGCTTTAAAAAAAGCGAATTCTGAAAACATTTCTTGTGTAACCAAGAAAGTTTATTTTTGAACTGAAAAGAATTGTAAGAGCGATAATACCTTTTTGCTAACCCGTGTCCTTTGACTGAAACAACGGCCGGCTGTGATAAAGGCTGATAAAACGTGCTTTCATTTGAGTGACGTTTGTGGGATGACCCGTCCCACATGGAGGCAGAGGGTACAAACGGGCGGCTTATGGATACATGTATACACATGTCATATAAATCATTGAGCGAGCATTACGCAGTGTGTATCCTATTGTACGGCTAACACGTGTATCATATCTGTTTACGCTTTGTTTTGCTCAGCCCACACTAATTGATAACTTTTATCTCGTCCCTGGAGACTTTATTATGTAAATTATTCTTATTTCGGAGAATCGAAATATTTACATTATGCAAAGTCATTTCATATGTCAACTTCTATAACAGAACCGTTGAATCTCTGAATAATTCAAAGTATATTAAATTTGGTAGCTGTGGGGCCAATTTATTTACATAATAAAGAGTTGGAATTTTGCATCTTATATCGTAAGCGGTAACCGTGTCTGCGATGGTAATTTATTGAATGGCCTCTTTATAAATATAAACCAGTGCTTTACTACCTTCATTCTCAATAATAATAATATCAGCATACATTTTAAAGTCTCTCTTTTTATCTTTTAAATTTGCTATGATCGATTATTTATATATTCCTACATCTACTAATTTGTATAGGTTGATTTCATGTCGAACTGTGACTTTCACAAATATTTGTATTATACGAGTATATGAAAACCAGTTAACTTTATATTGGCTTTGTTGTGAACAAGCGCTGACAAATATTGCTCGGATCGTTGGAAGTTTGTTAGCATTGTTGTTGATCGCTCGAAGTTCGGTCACTTTCGTTCCGTTGAACGTTTCACGACCTGGTCCAGCGGAGTCATGAGACTAACTTTTGAATGCGAAACTAGTTAAGTTTCCAAGGTTGGTAACAACTTCGCCAGCAACTGCCGCGCCGCCCGGCCGTTCGGTACACAATACCGTTTTACATACCTAATCGTAAATGTTTTGTGCTGTTTAGTTCTATGTGTAAATACTTAGTCAGAGTCACGTTTTATAGCCGTACTATCAAATTTAAATGGAGAGTACACAATGCTTTTGTTTGTATTGTTTACCGCTTTGTTAGCGCATAAACAGTTACAGCTTCTTATTGCTGACTCTTTAAAATACCAAATCCATCACAAGTGATTTTTCATTATGGTTTTTCAAACGACTAATCGTTATTTTATGAAACATGCACATAATAGCACCAGTCTCTTACAGTAATTCTGTACACAAAGCCATCAGCATTTCGTTCTTCTATCGTAGCGTAGGTATACGTGGCGGGTTTTGTATGTTCACAAAGCGATGTGGAAGCGACAGTCCTTTGTGTCAGTTAACGGAATTCGGATATTGGATAAGCTTCCGAAGCACCGAGCTGTTTGTTTACCTAACAATTTGATTTTAATTGGTTTCGACGTGTCGACGCCATGTCGCGTGCGTGTCGTGCCGCTCCACTGGCTATGAGTTTAAAATCTATTTAGGATTAAATTATATCTGATTAACTATAGTTGCTAGCTTTCTATGCGTTGGTGTTAGTTATTATTTAGATTATATAAGTTCCTTAATGGAATTTTGATGCAAATCGTCTTGGTGGATAAATTGATGATTATTTACAATAGAAATTTATTTACAAATTATTATAATATGGACAAATTGTTTCATACATTCTTCTTCTTTACAGGGATCGTCTGAAACATAATTTATATTAACAGTTCAATAAGAATCTTACTCGACCTTGGTAAATAAATTAATCATGTACAAAGATAATTTAACTCTCGATGTTTCATGTAAACACACAATATTATAACAATGGTTCATTGCCAAACAGCAGAAACACAGTAAGTTATGAATCATGGATAATATATGCTCTAGTACTTCTGCGACCTCATTTCGCTCCGTTACAACTTAATTTTCCTTGAATAATTTGTATATTGTTAGGTCTCTTTTATTCACATTATTGTTAAACTTACGTAAGAATTTGATTTAAACAAATAACTTAAAATTAAAGAGGTAATCGTGCAGTATATTTATCATCTACTCCTATTCACTTATTATTACGATTTGTATTGTATTTAGGACTATCGTTATCAGTTTCATTGGTTTTATCTTCTTTAACACTTACCTCAATCTTCTCTTGTTTGTTTTTTGTTTTCTATGTATAGGCCTGTGTCTGACCACAATCTCACCGTGGTCAGTGATGATGTGGCCGATGGCGGTAAGCACACAGCCTAGAAGGGAACTGGCTCTCAAGTGAAGCTGTCGGAACACACCGGAAGGTGCTTGGCGACAGATTTTCAACTTGAGGGTGGTAGCCAGCCAGGCGGGTACTACAAAGTACCCTACCACCGTGCTATGGTTTCCTCACGATGTTTTCCTTCACCGAAAGCTCGAGCTCATTGTAGGATTCGAACCCGCGACCTTCGTCTCGGCATTCGACGTCACAACCACTGAGCTATCATCGCCTTGTTATTCATAATGAAGTAACTGACATTCAGTTTGTGAGGGGGAACTTCTCAGATTCAGCGTGCAAGGGCGCGCAGCTTGATGACATGCAGTTTGCATAACTTTACATGTTTGTCGATAAATCCTTCAACATCTCACACCGGTAGTATGATTTTCATCTTTATTCTATTACCCTGGGTTGTCTGGAAGAAAACGCTTCTGAGATAGTCCGCCATTATTTCAGCTGTTTGTCTTTTAAAAAAAAATTAAGTATTGTTTATCTCTGACTTAGCGCTAAGTTAGTGCTTAGCAACTGGATGTATTTTAAGTAGGTATGTATGTATCTTATTTTATATGAATATCTGAATGGAAATATTTCTCTTTTTATTTATTAAGTCCTAAGGGAATATTTGGTTCGTATTTCACCAGTGTTTTTTACATACCAGCGAGAACGTGATCGATCGTTTCAATCATATCATATTTGAATATTATATGTATGTAGTATGTTTATTTTATTGGAAAATACAATTTCATAGACAAGCTCCTTAGCCTTGCCTCCTTTTGCATGTTGAGCAACGGCCAAATAAATCATGGTTAAATAACAGGACTAAAGTTAAATGAGAATAACAAACGCAAAAGTTCCAAAAAATATAGCAATTTATCCTCAAGAAACCCCAAAATTTCCATGCAAATATTCCCATCTACGTGTTTAGGAAACTGGCTCACGTTTACACATTATGCCCCTTTATCATACTTTGCTTCCCCCCACTGCCCTTGTAAAGTCAGAATAAAAATAACAATATTAAATTTGCATGCCGAAACGAACGGCACGCGAAGCACAACCCACCCCTTTCTCCCCAGAGCCGAGCGAGGGTGTCGACGGTGGAGTGGGGAAATTGTGACACGTCAAGCGCACGTTTTGTGGGGTGGTGTTAGAAATTCGTGCAGGAATGCACTGTCACCCCAATCTGCGTTAGTAATAACGTTCACATCACCTGACTTGTTATGATGTCGGGTGAACTTTAGTGTTATTGAATATAGTTATGTAAATGCCGAGGGTTCAAATTAATTGGTTGGTTCTTTAATACATTTAGTATCTATTTGTTTTTTCAATTGAGAAAACATTATCCTAGGGATAACTTAATTTTTTGAACCACAAATATTTTACGTATTCGCTGTCAAAATTGTTTCATGAACAAGTCACAAAAAATCGTTATTTTGAGCCGAAATCATTTCACCAGCCGACTCATCATATCAATTAGGTACGTGAAGGTAAAGTAAATGACTCATGACAAGTTCACATTTGTTTTGTTTTGATAGCACAAAGCAAGCTCCATTCCGTGATGGAGTACACAAACGCATGACGGCCGTATCCGGCCCACAATGATGTGAAGGTCAGTGACACGCGAGTCGAGTCGAGTAGCGAGCGAGCGAGTGCGAGTGATTCACTCCAGAGTTTAATTAGAAGAGAATCGTCTATGGGGCATTATGTATGTACGCCGCTGCTATGAAAACTGGTTTGGTTGTGTGTGAGAAGTAATGTTGTTTTTGTGGTAATTGTTGTTTTTACTGGCAGGTTTTTATTATATTATAATAACTAGCTTTACGTCCTAAGATCCTCTATTTTTTGAAAATCCTTTCTTAGCGGATGCAACGTCATATCTATCTGTATTGTGTATCCCTTATTTCAGTCTGTTCCATTCAGTGGTTTGAGCTTTACGTTGTCAGAATAGTCAGTTACGATTTTGACAAGTTTGTCCTTGGAGTCGACTCTCGAGCACTCGTCATACATAGGTACCTAGTAAGTATTATTTAATCTGTGCTCATGTGTCAAACGGTACCTACTTTATCTAACCTCACCTCCCCTTAATTAACTGACCATAGCTGTCATGCATGTACCCACTTGATTTATTGATTCATTTTGATATCTGAGATAAAATGTGGATAACGAAGATAGTAGGAATCTAGACATAGAATAACAAAAAATACCGAGTAGGTACCTATATTTTATTAAGGTAAAACATCGTCGTAACAGTCAAAATAAGTTCCGCAATTCATCGCTAGATGGCGTTAGTGGTTGCTTAGAATTTTAATGTTTATAAGCACCTATTTAATTTGCATAACCTACCTATATGATTAGGTACTTCTCTCGAGCATATTTATATGCAAATTACTTTCGGATCAATAAATAATTTTGTTTAACATTTCTTTTGAATTATGTAAATTTTATAGTAGGTAGATAGTTACCTATCTCACGCAAGAAAAATGTTGAACCGGTATTAAATTGAGGGTGAGACAGGGAAAGGTGGCCAATTGGCGATAGTGTAAAAATAATAGCACATTTATTTCCGACATCCATAGACAAGCTAATGGATTTTTACGATAGGTCGGTTCTTATTGAAGAATTATGAGAACGACCCAAAGATTGTGCTACGTTTTTTTCTTTTTCAACTTTTTGAATACGTTTTTATGTAGGTAGCATTCGTAGCCGGCGCCGGTTCGTAATTTAGTGATATAATGTAGTACTTAGTTACTCAAGGAACTATATTGTGTAGGTAGGTACTGTACAACCCTATGTAAATGTAACGTGGGAGTTCGATTACCTAGGTAGTGATGTACTACCTACTTTCATTTGTTTTTTCCTAGGTTCATAAAGACGAAGCCAATGTGGAAACAATTTCAATACCTGCACCAGTGTTGTGTATGTAACATGGATTAGTAAGATTACAAGAACAATGGTCGAGGGAAATCGACACCGCGAAGAGGCGAGCACCTGCTTAGGCATAATAAATCGTCGCGCCCGCGTCACGTAGTCGTTACGTAAAGAACAATGGCCGACTGGGTACGCGACCGTGAACGCGACGCGAATCCTTTATAATGAATCTATTCCATTTATTTATTCATAACGTTGCCTCTGCTTTATACAATATCGGCGTGGAATCGCAAACGGCCAGTGTCGCCCGCCATCGCCAGTACCGTTTCCGTCCAGAGCGGCATAAACAAGAATTTGCATATTTTCGACTGGTCGTGCTCAGCGTGCGAATTGTTTAAAGACGTCGAAGTCGTTTAAAAACCCGGTTTTTCCACATTTATACCTCATTTATATGATAATTGGAGATTTTAATTTTATGCTTGTATATTCTCTTTGTGTGAATTTAATTGTACTGTAACTAATGAATTAATTTATTCATTTATTCGAATGACACAGACATGAATGCATTATTTTGATACAAAATATTATTACTGTGACAATACAAAGTACACAATAATTAAAGCACTGTAAAAGTGATTTTTTACTCTATCATTTGCTTAGGTCTAACCACTTACAACAGTGGACATAGAACTCTATTTAGTAGACATACAAATAGGATGACCCCACAACACATGTTTTACGAATAACTTTGTGTTACCATGTTTCAGTTAAAAAAAAAAAATTATATGGTTGTTGTACCAAGCATTATTATTATTTAAACATTCACTAAGTTGCTATAAAACCAAATTACATCCTTTCAACACTTGACTCGAATGTTACGTTATTATGTGTACTTTCACCCCGAACTACCGTTACCTGAACTACTGAATGTCTTCCGTCTCGCTCGCCCATGGCAGGCAAGCAATCTCGATTACCTCAACGGTCCGTAACAGCCTCTCAGAATATGGCTTTATTTTGTCCTCCATAGAAATTTATTGAACGGCGACGGTTCAATTTATGTTCAGGATGAGATTGTGGTTACGATGGTGTTGGAACGGAAACTAAGGTATTTGAATACCTACTCGATGTAATGTATATCCTTTCATAATCATCAGATTATGCAAAGCATCAGCTAATTACCTGCATACCTACACGACAGCAAGAATAAATTAATTTGATATTTAAATTATATTTTTAAATTATGAAAATGAAGTCAATTACATTCAAAATGAAAATTCCATTAAACTGAATATGTATAAACCGTACACTGTGTTGGATTGTACTTATAAAAAAAAAACAAAATTGAGACTTTATAACGACAGCAGTAGCTATAAAACTATGAGAGAAATTGACAAAGAATAATTGTTCAGCTGATTCGTGAACTTATCTCAGTATGTTGGGAAACAAGCCCAAATAAGGTAACAAAAACACAATAAACGTAACCCTAAAGCGCCCACCTCATTCCGCAAACAGCAGTGAAATCAGAACACAAACGTTTCATTTGAATACACAATTCCGCAAATTAGAATGATATGCGTGTTTGTTTTCGCTACATTATTCAAATCACGACATGCCAAGACGGAGGTCAAGAATTTTTCACATGGTGACGCAAATGCATTCTTCACACAATTATCACAGCGAGGCCACTCTACCTATGACTTTTATTTGCCCTCTAAAGTGTAAAGGCCTGCCCAGTGGGCGCTCTAGTCGCCCGACCGGTTTTCGAAATAGCCCCATAAATACATACCAACATTACACTATCTGGATAATCTCTCACATACATTCATCTCTTTCTAATCGCCGTAAGCGGGAAGATTCATGATGCCCTTAAAGGGAATTTTGCTGTCGAATCTTAATCGGTTCGTAGAAGAATTTATCACTAACCTTTTCCTAGTACCTGTTTAGATGCGGCCGCTTTTATATTATGTTGAGGGTCTGTGAGGTTGTAGTTTTATTGTAGATCTATCTAGTAGTGGAATGGACCAGTAATTGAATTGGAATGCACAGTTCAGAAGGTAGGCAATAGTTAGCTGAAAACACGAAGGAATGACTATCTTACGCAAAGGAATATGCTACTTATCTGACGTCTGATTTCACTGAAATAGGAATATTTATAATTTATGATACGTTGGTACCTACAGTGGTATAGGTATTTCACACCACAGCGGGTTAAGATACATATATTACCAAACTGTTAATTAGTCAGGCTTCATTTTCATAATCAATTCGTTTCTACTTTACCTAGTAATAACGAAACAAGTTAATTAAGCATTAAAATTCAAGACGGCAGCTAAACCGAATATGGTATTGTTGTTAAAATAATGATGATGGCGTGTAGCCTGTAGGTCAAGCGAAGCGAGGATAGTATTCAAGATGGCGGAGAAGGGTTACGTCATTCCCCGTCGCGCGGCCCGGTGCGCGGGCGCCGCCGCATGAAATTGATCGTTGCGCTGATTGACGCTCACGGCCTTTGTGCATTATTAAATATTATCCCATTTATTTATACATTCATAAAGTGACTTGCTTTAATAGTAATCATTAGTACGTCAGTTAGCATACGTCAATAATGATTAATTGCTTGTTTCCGTTTTCTATAGCGGATATTAGCGAACGGATATTTTTGCGTTTTTTTTCTGAATTCCATATAGATATTTTTAGATTTAAACATAGTAGTTGTTTTGAACTTTATTGGCTCAACGCCATTCATCTTTAACTTATGCATCGTCAGATATACCTACAACAGTATTATTTATTGATCTCACCTTCCTTGTTATGAAACTCGTGACTGTGTGCAGCCTTTGTAAACTTTATTGTACTAGTAGGTACGTAGATGATTTGCAATTTTAGAAACAAAAACTGATGTAGAAGTTTACATTTAAAAATTCCTTCATACAACTTATGCAAATAGTAAATTCCCACTTAGTTTTTATCAGTAGAAAATATGCATATCAAATAATCTGTCTCGCTCGTATCTCGACGAGACAATACACGTGTACGAAAATAAATAAAATTATTACGACCTTGTTCCCTCTTTTTTGTAATAATAAAGTGGCTTGTTCAGACATCAAGTAAACGATTGTATTATGTACACGAGCGTGTCCCGCCGAGGACAACAGCCTTAGAACGGAAACGAAGCTAGGCTCGTTCGCGTCGAATCCCAATGTTTCCAACGCAACACGACAAACAATGGTAAATTATAGGTATTGCCAACACGCGATATTTTAGTTACGTTATTAATTAAATTGTACTTACACGTGGGATTACTTTGACTTTAATTAAATAATTCTGATTGTAGCAATAATTTGAAGTGTATCTTCGAGAACTTCGTTAAGCATTACAATCATATCATATGGAAACATTATCAGGGTACTCAGAACCGGCCCAAGCCCTTAATCAAGGTGAAGGGAAATTCTTTCGGCGCCCTTTGGTCGACGCTTTCTCACTTTAAATAGTCCTTGAGTCCCATACCAATTTTTTTTAATAACTTTTATTTCATAATCAATATTTTTTTTGTATCTTTTTATTACCAACTCATGATGTTTTTAATACGTCCTTATTGTTTTATAACGAGTGCAACCTCACGCCACGTTTATTTTAATTGCTGCTATTACATTAACATTACTTTGATAAAGCGTAACAATTCTGACATTATCTATCAGCCAGTGTTACGTAACAGTCGAAGATCATGGTTTTATCGCCATGATGCGAACTAATTATCATAACGACTCGTCCAACTATTTATAGCTGGCAATGTTTATTCATTATTTTAAGTGATGAAAAAAAAAGTGATAAAGTGCCGTGTCATCATGATAATATCATCGGTTTCTCAATTATATTTTAAAAACCGACCTCTTTAAAAACACAGTTTATCTCATTGGCAATTTTTTAGGAATTTTTATAACCTGTTATGGCTTTGCGTCTATAAAATGTTAATTCCAGAACACGTTATTGAAGCTATGACGGAATATTTTCTGTTTTTTAAACACCTGTTATATGAAAGGATGACAGCGGGTAGCAGACAGATAAATGGTGTCATAAAGAGTCAGGAAAACGTTGTGTAGGTAGGGTGCACGCAGCAAAATGGCCGCCGCGCCACGCGCAGTAATGGCGGCCGGCCTTGGGCCGTATTTGCAATCAACTTATTATTCAATCTCATGTCGCGAATTGGTCCGAGGTCCACTGGCCGTTGACCCCGCTGTTCCACTCCACTCGTTAACGTTCTGCCCGGAGGCTGATAGATTGTATTACATAATATCAGCATGGTATTTTTCTTTGCCTTCTATTTTTTGTATTTATTGTTACTCATTGTCAGTGGGTGTATCAACGTTGTTTATACGAGCATTTTGTTATGAAAAAGCTTAATTTCCTACAAACCTCCCCTTGTTCGATAGAAGCCTACACCTATACTATAATACAAGTTCTGTAGGTACAATTATTTGCCTTAGAAATTTTGGAAGATTTTCTCTATAAGTCTGTTTTAGTTTTAGTAATCCGCTCTATCATAGGTACAATCAGCACTATTCATTGTAGGTAATCCTTTCCTTCTATCTTAGGCCAGAATCCTCTTTTTTGGTCCTCTCCTTATCTTCAAATACATCACTCCTAAAGTTGAATGGTACGTTAGACATTGTATCGTTTAACATTCCAAAGGTCGTCGGTCGGTGATGACTGAAGTTGACGTAAATCCGTCCCGGTCCGTTATGTCCTCTTAGAGAACAATAGCTTGTTCGCGCGACTCCACTAATGAGAAATGTTTGTTTTCGACCTCACACAATAGCTGCTGCTCATTGCTGCCTTCATTATTATCTCCTATAGAATTGTAAAAATAATATTCTTTGTTACACTTGAAATCTTCATCGGTACACTACTCCTTTCACCATTTATTTAATTCTTCAATGTATTTAGTCGATTACGTCGTAAGTTTATAAATAGCTAATCGAGGGTCTATAAAAACGTTGGAAAATAACGATGAGCCTGATGAGGAAATAAGTCCATTAAAGATGATGGATACGGATCCAAATTATTCGTGTAACAGTATAACTACACCTTACCAAGAATCGAGGGAGCATGTTTGAATTGATGGCGCAAAAAATGTTACTCATATGAAGATTGTTATAAAACAGGCTATAAATTAGTAGCAGCGAGACGTTCCGAAGAGTCGACCTTGATTGAAGGCTCATTAGCCCCGCGAAGTCAAGATGAGAGACCACGTACAGAACCGGTCGCGGTCGTGAGTCCGCATGATTTATGCCTTTGCCTTTACAAAGAGCTCGTCTTTTTTCACCAGACCGGTTTACCCGAGACGAACCCCGCCTCGTCCCGCGCACGGTTTTTGTTGCGCTACCTGGATCCCGTGGAAAAAATATAGTGTCAGCTTTTTTTCATCGTAATAATAATACTGAGCATTCCTTTTGTGGCACATGCGGACGTGGGCACTGCTAGAACGTGATGTGATGCCGCTGTGGCTTCATTATACTAATGATTCGACCGGATGAATACAAAGACGCGGCGTTTAAACTTTATCGCGTAGTATACGTGTTCCCCGGTATACGCCGTGAAATTGGATTTATGAATATGTTAACAATCATCGGAGCCAGTATTAATTCACTTGCGTAAACGAATTCATAATAATAACACGGGTTTTCAAGTAGCTATGAATTGGCTGCATGATTAAATTTAATTTTAAATAAATTATATATTATTATGGCCATACAGGCTAGTATTTACATAGGAATTGTTAAAATTTACATTGTTTTTAATTGTCATACTTTTTTATGTTAATTGTCGTTGAATTTGTATTTCTCCTTGCGCTATCAAAAATATGAATTGTTTACACAGATGTTATTTTAATTAATTGATAGCTGTGTATGTTCTTTCGACCTTTATTTGACATTGGCAGAGCGCACCAGGCTCGTCCTCGCACCAACCAGTTTTTGCTGCATTTTTTCCATAGAGTTTAAATATCAACCGCCATATTATGTACCACCTGCCGCGGTCGTTACCCGCTTAGAAAAACTCCCCCTCTGCAACAAAAGAGATTCACAAAGTTATTCTTACTTATAATTACATACAACTCACAAAGAGCTCGGGCCAGAAAGCATCATTTTTTGTTGCCAAACAAAAAAATCTCCCTTTTAATTCCCTGGAAAGAGGCATTCTTCTGCTTAAATACGGGTCGTATGTGGACCTGAGTTTTTATTTCGCAAAAAAAATGTAAACAATTCTTTACTTTGCTCTGGGATCGGAGGGATCTCGATGAGATTTGTTTCGTCAGAATGTGCAACAACAATGGATGAAATATTCGAGGGAAAGACAGATTTACAACTGTATTGTGAACGGAACAGTTACGGCGCAAAGGTCATAATAGCGTGGGATATATAATGTGCGAGTATCCCTCCAATTTACATTGCTATCTGAAAATTTAAGTCACCTTTTGTTGCATGACTTGTGGTGTCGCGGTACAAAAATATATGTTGTCTGTATAACAATATTGTATTGAAACAAGTGTCTGTGTGTTCCTAGAACGAAGCTGAGTTTCCAAATCGTACGATAACATTGTGTTTGTTTTGTGACGTGTCTGATAGTCAATCCATTACCAACCATAACATAGACCCCAAACCTAAATTATGATTACAACGCATTATATGAAACTGTCACATCACGCCAACCAACAAAAGTATTCGAGCAATTATTATTATTAGAATATCTCCATTATTATTCGTATAAATACTTCATTACAACTTGTTGTTCAAGTTAACCTTGAGTCAAGCACCTGGCGTAACAAAAGTCTGTCTTATTATTATTTTAAAATACCGACGCTGTTTGTTATCAAACGTTCACTTGCTTATTAATTAGTCGGAAGTAATATTCCGTGTCGTTATTAATAGCGCGAACATAATAAAACTACAAATGTGGGCGGAGATTAGACCCCTGGGGAACGCTAAAAATATCCTTAGGGGTGGTAAAGGCATTGGACTCGCAAAATAAAGAGAAATTCATGCGATTTAAGGGGACGATAGTTACGTTTGATATTTATAGATTTTTGTACCGGTTTCCTTGGAAACAGAATGTTTTATTGAAATAAATGGACAATACGAATACTTTAATTTGATTCCCTATTGATGACTTTTGTCAAATACGATTTGAAAACATCAAAATCAATATTGGCAAGTGATTACATTGTTATGTTATACTAAAATGCGATAAAACGGTTTAATGTTGTGATAAACATATTGATAACTAATTATATAAATGAACGCTGATATGATAATAATTGTCTTCAAGTACTATCAGAGGTTAAGTAGGTTTTCTTTTATTTAGATGGTCTGTTTGATTACTAACTATGATACATATATACATTTATTAACTAGTAGATTAGAGTTCAAGTGAACTTTTTTACAGACTTATAACCAAAAATTGAAAAAACACTCACAAACTCGAAAACACGGGTGAAACCACGATTATACATGTAAGTTGAACATTTTTCTAAAAATATATCTTATCCCTAAACATCGTAATGTCAAAAATAATATAGATAAATATACATAATAAATGTTTTTGCAATAACAACGCCGCAAATTATGAGTTGGCAAACTTTCACAATCAAGTAAAACATTGCAGACAGTTGTCAAAGAAGTTGTAAGCGGATATAAATCTCAGTTTAGCTCGATATTGCCCGCAACTGCTCCTACAGAGAACAAACTTCTGGAAAGAAATGCCGAACTTTTAATGCTCTTTCCTCAAGTTCTAATAATAGGGGAAAACTTATATGCGGATTCTTTAATGTAGGCACCAAAATATTGCTACGAGCACCTATTATTTGATGAATCGACGTATATTTGAACATTGAATCAAGGTTACATTTGATTTCTAAAATAAGTTTTGTTTTCGTGAACTTGTTTTGCCAATGTCAGATTTTATCGGCGTGTTTTTGTTGCAAGTAATAAACGTAATAATCTAGAAGTATATATTAGGTGGGTTGGGTATGTTAATTTTATTATTTCTTAATATGTATATCCAAGATCGGAATGTTAAATGTTTTAACGATTTTGATTTGTTAATTAGATTTTTATGATCCATTATTGTACCTTTATTTTCTGTCATTCTTCTTTCCATAATGAATCGTTAGCATAAGTATTCACAGCCAAGTCCATTCAACATAAAAACAATAAATACTTACGTTAACCTTTCATATTACGTTTTTGCTTGCAAAACAATTAATTTCATATTTTGAAAATTTACAAGGCATGTAGTTTAAATACCTAGATTCGGTAGACCTATTGTGTTATTTTCTGACATATCGCTGCCACTAAGCAAAAACATTAATAAAACGTTTCGATGACAATACTTATTATGACATGCATGTCATTTGTTTGCCCTTGTTTTTAATGTATTTAAATATTGAATTATAACCAGTATCAGATAACTAATAGTACTACTTTATCTAAACTCATATAAATAATGTCATTTAAAAAAAATTAATTTCTACTAACTTTGCAAAAAAAAAAAAAAATAATGCTATTTTTGTGACATTTTTTTCAAAATTATATGTGTAGGCAAAAACAATAACATATAATCATATACTTAATCAAATCCGTGTTGCCAACTCCCAAAAATTCTTACCTCTAAAGTTCAAGGTACAAAATTTGTGACATTGTCATCGTCAAATTGAATTGATACTGATTCATTATACTATTGATAAGTCCAAAGTGTACTTTAATAGAAAAAAAGTTATTTTATAGCATTATCTTGGGAACAAAAACTGTACTATAATGAATCATTATACACGGGTGTGCCTAAAGTGGGTCATTAAAGTACTGATTTTGATTTCACAATAAGAACATTACGATATGAGAGTAGATAAAATACTAATTTAATCTTCCACTCACTGAGCTGTACATAAAAGAGTCGAGTTACAAACAACTTGGAACTAAATGATTATTTAGTAATGTGACACAAGACAAGACATACGTTCCATTCCATTACGTACGATAATATCAGTGTGAGGGTCCGGACACACGTTGACTATCAGCTCGAATATCTAGAATTCGCCGTTTCAGTTTGTAGTGTTAAATCATTTTGAAGGATACCGTTTGCTTTGTAGTTTATGCCACATTGAACTTTAGATTGAGCTTCAGAATTTTGGAGACCAATAATGATAATCAATTTATAGTCCCAACTTTATTGGAGACTAGCTGTTTCCTGCGGTTTCTAAAGTAGCCTAATAACCTTCATGGATAATGTAGCTTCCTATTAGTGAAAGATTTTTTGAATCGGACCAGTAACTCCGTGTTAAACTCTGGCAATAACACAAACCCTGTAATTATTTCTGTATAATTATTTATTAACTTGAGCAAACAAAACATTATCATCTTACTTTAGAACGCGCAATTTTAAGAGAGAGAGTCATAGACAAATTTTCACAGACAATCAAAATACAGATAATATCTAACACTCCGGAGCTTAGCGCGTTCAAATAAACGCTTCAGCGTTATTAATAGTACTTACCTATAGATAGGTTTGAAGGATCAATTTCGATACCTCATTCATCATAAGTTAGTAAAAACCAAAGTAAAAACGGAGATACCATAGAACCTAAAAATTAACACCTAAGAACTGAGGAAACTCAAGTGAGTCGATCGCGATGCATGTTCTGGCATCCATACTTCAACAGACAGGAATAAATATAACTAGCTGTTCCCCGCGGTTCCACCCGCATTCCCGGGATAAAAAGTAGCCTATAATCTTCGGGGATAATGTAGCTTCCTATTAGTGAAAGAATAGCGCGTTCAAACAAACAAACTCTTCAGCTTTATTATTAGTATATAGATTAGTATATAGATTGATGAAACCCTGATATGATGTGCCTCAAGTCGTGGCCTCAGCTGGTGTCAGATCAGATGACCGTATTCTTCTAAATGAGCGCCCTGTGAAAGATAAGCCTCGTTTTGTTTTGATGCCACATGACCTTTGTGTTATCACGAATTTCGATATTTGATCCGGCACAGCTCGCCAACATGTTGTTATGTATGACACTAAAATGAATTAGTTATGAAAATATTTGCTTAGGCGTGTCTGTAGCGTGGTGTGGATTCAGTTTCAGAGCGCTACTTAATTATATCGGTTTACACTTGCTTTCTGTTTCACTTATTTTTTCTTTATGTTTTTCTCTAGATTCTATGACATTATTTTTTTTAGTATAGATATGAATACATGCAACAAATAGGTTAAAAATATTTTCCTTACTTAACTCTCACTTAGTATTACTAAGTAAGAGTTAAGTAATTTATTACGGAAATATTATATTTATTCGTAATAAATTTATAAGAAACTAGCTGTTCCCCGCGGTTTCACGTGTCCGAAATAAAGTAGCCTATGTCCTTCTCCATATCTTAGACTATCTGCATGCGTGCATAAATTTCATCGCGTTCGGCGGTTTAGGCGTGAAAAGGTGACAAACAAACAGAGTTACTTTCGCATTTATAATATTAGTATTGATGTTGGTGTTTCCGATCATAAACTAAAGTAGAATAAAGTATAATTAATTGGCCAGTTCAGTTTTACACCATAGTTTCCTGTTACCTGATTTCCTGCTATCTATGAAATAGTTCTTCGATAGCTAATTACACCTTTATAAGTGTTGTAGAAATAGTTGAAGTAAATTACAGTTGCTTCATTTTTAATGATTCCTCATAAGAAGTTGATAAGACTGTAATGGGTTCTATCTACTTCCTACTTGAGTTATCCCTTGTTACTATAATTATAGGAGGTACTAGCTTCCGCCCTACGCTTTCACCCGGGTTCCCGATCTTATGTTTTCCCGGGACAAAAAGTAGCCTATATGTTATTCCAGGGTATGATCTATCTATGTGCCAAGTTTCGTCCAAATCGGTTCAGTATTATATACGTGAAAGAGAACAAACATCCATACATACTATCCTCATAAACTTTTACATTTCAATGATTAAAATCTCGAACTATTACATCATAGTCCCAACTACAAGATAGATATCGTAAAATTTTGCACTCGTACGTTGTCGATATTCCGAACATACGGACGGACACAACGTTTTGCATGCAAATTTATAATGCAGATAGCACAAGAGTGCTTCCGCCGTTTGTTTCCTGAGTCCTACAACCCAGGGATTTTCAAAACTGAGAGTGAATAGACTTCTTCTGGACAACATGTGCTACATCTTCTTCAGCGGGTAGCTCAAACGCCTATTTGATTTGACCTCTTGCTTTATTTATTGCAAGTCCACTCATATGTGCACAGTGATAGGGTTGTAAGTACATTGTAGAAACCGACTGGTTGGTTTACCACATTCAAGTTGAAAATCTGTCACAAAGTACCTTCAGGTGTGTTCCGACAGCTTCAATTGAGAGCCAATTCCCTTCTAGGCTTTGTATGTTTACCACTATCGGCCACATTATCACTGACCACGGTGAGATTGTGGTCAAATACAGGTCTATAAAAAATTAAAAAATAGTGATTATTCTCATCAGGCATCCATTTACTTCAGATCATTTCAATTCGCCTAATATTCTTGGGTGCCATAATATTTAGGCAGATTGGGTAATCTATAGGTATATCTCTTCTCTCAACCTATGGTTCTATTATCACTCTCTCACTGAAAAGTTCTCGTCAGTTACTCTTGTCATTTCCAATTTTCTGATACTTTCAACCTGTACTACAATTCAGCGAAAGTATTTTTGTAATGTCTCGTCGTTTCAATTCATAATTGCACACGCTAATAATCTCTTCAGCTTACACGTACGCTACCTATATAAATTTTCATGTATGTTTGTAGTATTTAAAAGGCTGTTAGATATGTGTTTTATCTGTGGAAACTTATCAAAAACATCTGCCTAAATAACACATGTGTAGCAAAATTAAAAAAAATATTCTAGTTTCACAATACGAAGTGTAGATAGATTAGTGCGTTATCTAGTCTGGCATTTGAGTGCACGATATAATATCGTTATCGTTATGGTTATCGTCATCACACGAACGATAAGACCTCAAGTGGTTTGCTAATCGTAACAAAGTATTTTTATTGTCACTTCCTATTTAGAGTGTCGGATTTAGAATTGAGTTTCGAAATTTGTGAATTGTGCAATTGACACTTTGAATTGACGGTTTTAAGGTTGTTAATCGTTTTGAAGGCCAGACAGGGACAATTTATCTAAATGCTTATAACCTAAACTTGCATTAAAACAGACAAATAAAATCCTCATGAATGCAGTCAACCGAGGGACCGAGTTACTACAGCTGTGTAGCTGGTATTAAATATCCTCGGACATTCTTCACACATGGCTAACTGATCCCAAACTAAGCAGAGCTTGTACTATGGAAACCAGATAACTGATATACTACATATACTACTTTTTTTGTAAATACATACTTATATAGATAATTACAACCAGACTCAGGACAAACAGACATGTTCATGCACACAAATGTTTGTCCTGGATGGGAATCGAACCTACGACCAGCGGCGTGATATGTGGCGTCTTAACCAACTGCGCCAACTGGCCTGTCAAAATAAAACGAATATATTTTTTTAATTGTGTTTATAGGTATATACAACATTATATATGCTTGATACAATCAGAAAATAAAGACCCCTTGCAGAGTTCCTTGCCGGAGTCTTCTCAGTTCAAGTGTATTACGAACCGGTGTTAGAGTCATTTGTAACTGTCGTCGTTCGTAAGTTCCTAAACTGAATAAATGAGTTTTTAGTTTGAATTTGATATACGCTGCTACTCGAGAGTAATTTGCTACTGTGTTGCTAGTTAATAATGTTTGGATTCTCCATCAAAGGCCAGATGGAAGGTACTGAAAGATATTTAGTAACCATTAGCATCGGCAAAATTCGTAAAATCGATCATTTCCGACAAGAGTGCGCCTAAAACATTACCCGTGTTTATGCGTGTACTTTATGCGATAATGATCTTGTTGAACGTTGAATGGTGCGATAATGAATGATTTTTATTAGTCGTGTAAATCGGAAGTGAAGTGTAGATATACGATTTGCCGATGCTACATCTAAGCTGTGTCATACTGTATCATCTTTATATCTTATCTTTATCCCAACCCACATAATTTCACACACATGGTCTTAATTAAATCCCACATTACCTAGCATACATCCCACATCTGTTACATTTGCCCTAATATAAGACTTTAAACACCACGTGTATGTACGATGAATAATAATTAGCCCACTTAAATATGTTATTTATCTTTATTTATACAACAGTGGAACTAATTCAAATTACTCCACTTAAAGTAATATAGAGGTAACAGTTGCGACTAATTGGATCTATTAAGTATTTTTTTTAACCACTTTATATTTCAGTTAAAACTCAAATCTAAAGAAATTAATAATAGGTATAATTTTGCTTTATTGCCCTATACTAGTTCTTAGTAACAAAAGTATATTTACTTCAAGAAAGTGTGAAAAATACTAATAATACAACTAAGAGCTCAGTGTGTGATGGTCGTGTGAGAGTATTCGGCTTTATATGTATAATCATGCTCAACAAAATATCTTTATTTTCGTCCCTTATTGGAATTAATTTGCTGCAGAAATTACTCCGACTATTCTATCACCATTTACTTCTTCTAATTAGATGCATCATTATATCAACAGAATGACTACCTTTATAAAATGATCTGTTATATAGCAGTTATAGAGCTATAGGCTACAGTATCTGTCAGCGGACCCCTACAGCAACAATTGAATATGATAGATCGTTCATTGTACCGTTCCTTGCTCCTCTGAGATTGATGGCGTCGTGATTGTAGAAAGCATGGTGTTAGCTATATTGTGGTATAGTTGTGTGCGCTTATATATACTTATACTTTAATATTTGAGGCCCTGTCATTTCGTAAAATTATCGCCTACACATTGGAGGTCAAATGAAGCTAGCGCAACTCGCAAAAACGATAAAAAAACTCGTTTACGATAAATGTATTTACTATATTACCGAGATTCTAAAATCCTGCGGTTCAATAAGAAATATTTATAAAGTAGGTATATAATTTCAAATTATAAACTTTATAATTTGAAAAAAATAGAGTTATGATTATTCACCATCTTCAAAGCTTAGAAACCAACTATTAAACGTAATGAAATAGAGAATTAAATTTAAAGGCTAATAACAAATTATGCTAATAAATACATATTTATATGACATAAACTATAAAACAATACTTAACCTCAGAATCCAAACCTGTATCATCAGTTTGCATAAATTATTTCGTTAAATATATTAAGTTGCGCAACCTGAATGCATAAAATAAATTTATGCGATTGTTAATTTATTGTATTTATCGAGTTCATAGCTGTATCATAAAATAGATCGTAATCCAATCCGGTTGGAAGTGAACCGAGTCGGTTACACCATCCGTAATTAACATACAAGGAACTGCAGTTTAACAGGCGATTAATTAGCTCAATGGACCGTCGGGTGGAGTGACCTGGACTGAAGGAGTGGCGGTCTCATTACCGACGTCACAGTCGGGATTTATGGCGCTATCAAAATTCAAATTAGCGAAAGCTAATGAATTAAAATATTGTGTCACCCGATCTGTTATTAACGAGATCATTTTTTATAAAAGGTCATGAAGCTTATGCTAAGTTGTGGGTGGTTCTGATAATAGTTGATACTTGAGACTTGATATACATTCATTAATTAAATTGTTTCTTGGTATTTTATCAAATTGTCGCGCGGGGCTATCGCATTGCAGCGGAATTTAACCGAGAACTATCTGCTGGACCAATTGTAACAACAATAAATTGTTGATACTGCGAGGAATGCATATGTTATCTGTATTTGATTTGTATCCGTTGTTACAATTTGAAAGAAAGAAAGAAAAGGTATTTTATTTTTTTCGCGCCACACAACGCATATGGCATAAAAGATACAATCTTAACAAACATAAATAATAAAACAAGAAAAAAATACAGTCATAAAAACAAAACTAGGCTGTATGGCTCTGAGCCATAGCCTTATTTTTTCATTGATATAGACCATAGTTCATCCTAATTTCCAATTTATCGTCTCTCTATCCTCTCGTATAGGAAGTTTGAGAATATGTTCTAGTTGCGTTTCAAAGAAAATACGGTCGGCGTGAAACGAAAGATTTATCTATTGTTATCATGTAAGAAATTGAGGCCATCAATATGCCTTGACACTAATCGCCAACATTAAATGTTTCGTATTTTGTTACAGGTAAAATACACACGATCGCAGTGAAAAACGCACCTCTTTGTAAGTTTTATACATTATATTCCTTATAAAAATAAAGATGACGCTATAAATGATAGGTGCTTATCAATTTATCAACACTCTCAAATCTGAATGATTTGCCAAAATTGTGTGCATTACAGTATTGCTAAGTGAACGTGCTTGTATCGTTAGTAAGATTAGTTTAGAGTTCAACATCTCTTGGTAATATTTCATAAGCAAAGTTTCTAGCCTAGTTTCAAGTGACTCATCAAATTTTACTATTTCTCTGTCCAATAAAAGTCCATACTTGCTTCTATTGCATTATTTTTATATTCCACACCTGTAACTAGCTTCAATAACTTCAAGGTCTAACACTCCAATGTCTCCTAAAATACAAAAACATTCACGTACCCCAGCCATAACAAGAAAAGTGTGACCTTCGTAACTCTTCTTCATATTACCATGTCATAGCTGATTTATAGTCAGCTCTGACAAGCTTCTCTTTTGCGAGGTCGTCTACACATGAGCCGCTTTGAGAATTAATTTCCCATGGGTCGTGTTCAATTGTTTTGTTTGACCTGATTACTCTTTGGTTTGCTAGAGCCGCTGTTATCTATTGAAGCTGTGACCTTATACAGTTGATAAATCAGGATTTTGTCGTATTTCATAATATGTAACGTCCGTTTGCAGTTAGTATCAAACGGGGAGAAATAAGTTATTGCAAAATGGAATAGCGGGAAGCCGCTGGATGCGGGTAGCGCAAGACCGGCTATAGTGGAGGCCTTTTTCCAGCATTGGACGACTTTCGGCTGACATGATGATGATGATCAAAAAGAAATAGAAACATTCTTTGCATTGATTTTTGTTTCTTTCTTCTAGCAAATTTCAATGATTGATCAGAAGTTCACATGTCTCTAAAATTTTGTTTGGTTAGTTGTTCAAATGGAACATTAAAATTGCAAACAATATTCTTATGCAATTTAGAGTGCACTAATGCTAACAAGCTGTCACCCAGCAAGTAACACTGATGTCCCAGTAAGTCTGGGGTATTAAATAAATTATTGCTATGACGTCATTCACTTTGACGCATTTATAGTATCGCGGTAAATCAATATGCGGGTAGCTACAGGAACCGGTTGCTTAGGAATTGTTTATGTCACCTAAAAATAGTGCCTTAATTAAAACGAAACCGGCTGGTTATATTTATTTTAGTGGAGTTTGCTCGTTTCTATTAATTAGTTTCTGTGTTTGTTTTGTTACTTTTGCAATGTGAATATCGTAAAATCTTTCACTATTTCCGCAACTTTAGTTTGTTGTATTAGTACCTACCTAACCTAGTATATATTTAATAATTCTACTAAGGTATATTGCTAACTCTAGCTACATCGAGGCCATCGATTCATTTTACCTGTTACTACAGTTTTAGTTATAAATCTAAGTAACCAGATGCAATTATAAAGCCATGTCGTGCTTTATTAGTGGAGATAACAGCAATAAATATGTCAGATGAACGTGCAGAGCACCTGATTCATTCACACTTTATCATATTCACGTGAGTCAGTGCTGCAAACAACGTTTTGATCAAAACAGCTCTTGGAGCATTTAAATGTTTTAAATTCGTTCATAAATCTCCGCGGTGTCAGTTTCCGTTGAGTGTAACTACCATTTCGGAACACTTAGCTGTTATACAATTCATACGTTTACGATTTGGTACGTTTCCGGGCAGTGCGCCAAAACGGTCGCGAGACATGTGATGCGCTTTCTTTGTTGCTTTCATTTTAAATACAAATTATCTTCAGGATATGATTTGTGCGTATGCTGTAATCTATTTCGGTGTTAATGTATCTTTTGTTTTGTTAGTTTTTCTACATTTCTCTGTTTACTCTTATATAATTAAATACTTCTTTTACGTTCGGTTTAGAGCTTCAAACAACTGAAATAATTGTCTACCTTCGCCTAAGGACATTAGCAATACCAAATTACATTTACCAAGACTAGAATTCAACTGACCCTGAATTGCAACTGCCGGAACACACCAGTAACTACAGATTTTCAGTTAGTAGTCAGCCTACTACTCGACTAGTACTACAAAGCTCAGAGTTAGATCACCAGTAGGTAACTGCTATTTGTTTGACCAGTGACGTGACCTTATGAAATATCATTCGTCAACGTGCGAAAACTATCTTCTATCTCACTTTAAATCAGGTCGTCAACATAAGTAGTGATGTCACCTCTTCACTGCCATAAAACGATGCTTGTCAAAATCATGTGACTCTGATATTTAATTAAAGTGATGTGATTAAACAATTTAATGTTCAGATATCATCAGCCCACACACAACATGTTTTTACGCCATATCTAGTAAAAGTACTGATAAAACAAATCCTACAATTAAAGTTTATCATTGCTGTTCTGTTATCGTTTAGGCAATCTCTGTGCGATTTGAATTAGGTCACAGTTATTTGAGTTCTGTTTTTGCCACAAGTTTTATCTGGTTGCCAACGTTAGCAATTACGGAATTATCGTAGCTTGTGCCTTGTAATATAATTTTTTGTTTTTTCTTACTACGTTTGGCTTCAGGTTCTTCATTCTGATCACGGAAAAATGCCTCATCAACTGTACTATCATACTTACCATGGGTACTAATCAAGCCTGGCGACTCGCTCCTTCGTTTGCATCACAGTTTATTGTTCCATTTCTCGTATCTTGCTTATCGAACTTAATTGAATATTGTAGAGATACTCAAAATTTGCATCTGCAAGTCTGATAATTAATATAAACACACGCGGACATGTCTGGATATTGGTCAAGGCGAGGCTGACGACCGTGGCGGCACGCCAAATATGCTCGTCTTAATGGACGCCATCTGTCATATTTTTTATTGGAAACAATGAGCTGAAGATATTTGTGTCACACGATCGCATAGTTGTCTCAATAGATCTACGTAATTACTTTATCTACATTATACAAGTATTACTTTACAAGTTCGCCTTGCATGGTGCTAGTTATCTCGACGAGGGTATTATCTTTTGCTTGTTGGCTTGACTGCTTAACGAATATAAATCGTCACGGCCAATAACTAATCCATTACCAATAATAAGACTTCTAAAGATGAATAATATACTTAATAAATATACAACATAAAAAAAGTCATAGTCTAAATCTGAAACGAATTTTGTCTATTGAATCACTTATTCGTCAATGTCACCTTGAATCTCGCATAGCACGAATTCCACATGATCTGTTCAGGAAAAGATAACAAATAACATTTAAAGAGATAAAACATAGTAATTTGTATAAGAAACACTTGGCAAACAACGTGCAGCTAAAATACATAAAGAAACTGTATAAAAGGTCATGACCCTCGGCAATGAGGAAATTACGAAGTGGCGACAATTTTATTGCTCAACTGAAGATCGGGGTCATAAACATAGCAATAATTTTGAAACAATTCTTGTTGACGCATACGAAAGATAAAAATAGTGTAATTACTGTGTAAAAATCACATGATTCTGCGATTCAAAATGAGGTATGAGGTAAAGAATAGAGAATTCATGATCGTTTACTGGCAATAAGTCCATCCTTACATCAACTTTACTTGACTAAGTCATAACAATTTTTATTAGAAATCCAAACCAGCCACAAATATTGCCGTGTTTGGCGCAATGTGACAATACAATGCTGAAAACGATAAAACTTTGTTAAGTAAGCAAATTAATGCGGCATCGCGAATTGGTTGGCTTCGTTCCAACGAGAGAGAATATGGTTGCAATCTCAAGGGCATTTGGAGTTTACGAGTGATGTTTATATTAACTGAGAGGTTCATTTACTTCGCATGTTATACTGGCGATATAGCAGATATAATGTATGACATGGCCTTTAACATTCTTGAAGTTATCTTCTACTCAAATCTTGCGCTTGTATACTTGCTGACCTTCAGTATTAATCGTGAGTTTGATATCATACGTTCTATAAACAGTTTCTATATTTACTCAGTGGGTTAGACTAATGATGATGTCTATTTATCGTGAAGTGGTGTATCTAAATATATTGTAAACTAGTTCAATAAACATAAATAGCTAATTGTTTACTCGTAATTTGTAAGTCCACACAAACAGAATTTGCTGATCGTTATCCATAAAACGGAAGATCATAAATTATACTCCCCAATTTCAGGGCATCGTAATACGAAGGAAAACAAACCGTAAAAGCGGTGACTCAGTTTCTGTGAAATGCGCAACACATTCTTGTACCTACTTATTAATTCTTGATGCTATTTATTAGTACTGCTTTGGATTCAGAAGGATGAACTCTGCGTCATAGACGTGCAATTTACATCGCCATTTAATATTCTGATCTTTCTCAATGCAATATGTTTCTACGAATTATGTAAAGTAGAATTCATGGTACAGTAGTAATCGATTTAAGTTCATCATCAATATGGTTCTCCATTTGCTGTTTTGTTTATTCCACGTAGGTTTCTGATTCTATTATGTACAATAATTTAATGGTATGTTCAGAGTTAGGTAGGCACTCGGTTTGGAATTGGAAATGCGCCAACATCGATGTACGGTAATCGTATTCCAAGTGGTCGTATCAACTAAATGTTGATTGATGGTTTCCCTTCTCTGTAAACGGCCGGATCGACCTTTGCTGGAGCAGTTAACTTGAATATAAATGTGGAATCATTTTCACGGAATCAAGTGCTTTAAGCCTCGATACATGCTGTGATATTTATGAGCCGGTATTTAATCTCTTATGAAAAGGTCAAGTAAAGTCATTGTGTAATTAACTATCATATTTTACAGCAATTAGGTACTTATAAATCAATTATACGCAAATTAATTTTGAAACCAGCACTTCCAATATTAATTTGTACAATATTTAACTACAATCATTTAAATCAAAACTCAATTTTGTAATGATATCCACAGATAGTATCACGCTATCCGAAGAACCGACTTTATATTGTACATATAGTAAAAAAGTCACTTACAGTTTCATGAAATGCAGTAGACGGCAAACTTTTTGCACATAATAACGGTACAGAGGACAGCAATGCCACTTCGTATAACAACTACAGCGAAAGAGCCGAGATTACTGCAAGAACTCGAGCCAACTTATCAAGCTTAATAAAATATGAACTGAAACTTCCTGGAGGGCAATTAAAGTTCGATCCAGTGAAACACGCTCATACCGACATGTGCCACACCCTCTACTGTACCCCAAGCTTCGCTTTTAATGAGTTTCGAGCTTAATTTACAGTTATTGTTTTACCCGAGTGGCCCTGGATTTCGGACTTGTTACATTTGTTGAATATCAAATTGTGTTCGTGTACAAACTTTTAAGTGGTCACGTTCATTGTAATATCAGATGAACTTATACCCAACTATTAGGTTAGGCACATGAATAATTTAACAAGATTAACGTTCGGAATGTTCAAAAGTTTTGGTGTTTTTTGTTTGATTTTTTAAACATTTTTCATTTATTTTCTGTTTAATCCAAAAAGTTTCTAATTCTAAAGTCTGTAAGAATTTAATGAATTTTCTATGAGATACTTCAACAGTCTAACAACTACTACTACAATTATTCCTCCCTAATAAAGATCCGAAATAGATTTCACTCATCTTAATTGATCAGAAAATATTAGTGTTCCATTACAAACACAATTAATCTGTTTGATAGAACTTGTCTGAGTACCATAATTGATTTCATCAGACATAAATTTTGCTGGCTCGGTTCTAAATCAAAATAGATTAGTTTCTATTTCAGAGTAATGTCTGCGTGAAGTAATCGTCTGTTACTATGAGTTCCATTTACTTAGTTAT
Organism: Tethea ocularis; assembly: GCA_963555595.1. NCBI lineage: Eukaryota > Metazoa > Arthropoda > Insecta > Lepidoptera > Drepanidae > Tethea > Tethea ocularis. Next base: position 2,770,913 of record OY741968.1, read on the forward strand.
AGAGCATAAATTTACCATCTATTTGTGGACTTTCAATGTAAATAAGCAATATTTTATTTTGTACCTTTCTATCATCAAATCCAGATAATATTCCAGATTCAATGTTGTGCTGATATAAAAACAAATGGACTCTTCGCTCTATTTCTCCTCCAATTCGAGTTACTAATAAATTCTCAAACTTGGGCTACAGATATACATATAAATTAAGGCCGGTGAGAAGTTCACTTAGTAAACTTATTCATTAAGCTGCAGTTTCAAAGGTCCGACTTAATTATACATTGTTTTAATTAAGTTTCGGTTAACTTTGCTCATATCTCTAATGTTTCACCAATATAAATCATTTTCTAATCTATTTCACATTAAACAAATAGTGTAACAGTAACGCACCACGGTTTCACTCGTGTAAATACTCGGGGATCCCTTTTTTTATCCCATTTAGGGAATTTTCAAAAATCTTTTCTTAGTGGATGCCTACGTGATCCGTTCAGTGATATTTTGCTGCGCGTGATATATCAGTCAGTCGAGCAGTCACGTTTCCTGTTTATATATTTAGATCTACCTACTCTATAAATTTCGCAAAAGTATTTTTAAGGCTTTAAAGGGTCGCAGTTCCCAACAGGTATAAATTTCCCAACAGTTTACGTAAAAGAGGTAAAAGTAGCAGTTATAAAAATGAAACGGGTATATTTAGCAATGTTACCTAAGTAATTTCCAAGTTTGATAAGGTTTGAAAGGAAAGTTCCATTAAATATTTTTGTAACGCTCTGTATTTCACAAGGCGACACTTGACGGTGTTCCTCGGAAGTTTCTTGTTGCGGAAACTTTCTATTGTTCGCAGCCACCATTGTGTGAACTTGGAACCAACAATCGAATTGTACTGTGCTGTGATATTTTTAGATGCTACTCTTGCACTAATTATTTGAAAAGCTTTTTTCTTAGAGATCGTTATAAGTTCACTGGAATGAAAGAAGAATGCTTCTATTTATGTTCTTGACGTATAAGCTTTTGTTTTATGTACTAGCGTCCCACTCTCTGCTTCGCCCATTCTCTACTATATGATTATAATAGCCGCATCAAATTCTATTACGTCATTTAATCTAACCTATCTAACATTCATAAATATTGAACACTTTTTATAGAAAAAGTACAACGACTTCTTGTAAGACTAATAATATTACTGAAACAATTTATTGATGTTATAATTCAATATTCTCTTATAATATTCCACTGTGTGTGTGCGACACACGTTGTTGGGAATGTAATTATGGATCACATTACCAAAGTTTTCGAACAGTGATAAACTTGGAGATTATCTGCTTCCAGCTATTACAGTTTTGAAGGAGCCAAGTTCCAGAAGGCGCAAGTTTGGAATTTGCCCTAACTTTGTGGACTTCGCGAACTCCCGTCGCGACAGTTTCGGTGCCTCGTCTTTCTTGCTTTGAAATAACATGTTTATGCGCGACTATTTTATGTTTTGTACAATCTTGTTCACAAGACTTTTTGAATGACTGCTTCCTTTTTTGCTTTTGTTTCGTCTACCGGATTCCTATGTATTTCCAATAATTCTTGGTAACGTAATAACCAATTCATCCGACCGTAATAATAGTGTTGACGTTGAAGAGTTACGCATGATCGAGTCCCACTACGACACAAATATCAACAGAATAAGTTTTCAATTTACCGACAACAATGACTAATGAAATAACATTGAATTAAATTAGTTCGTCGACGGATCAAACTTTTTCTCTCAGTTTCGAGTGTCAAAGAAAGTTAGCTGCCCTAAAAGATTCTTAAATAATCGGATAGAGGCTCGCGGGTGGTGGAACTTTGTTGGAACCCCTGCAGCGAGTTTGTGCCGAAAGGGGTGAGGTGTTTGGGAGGTCCGCGAGGGTACCACCCTTCCTCTTTGGTGTTCGTGAATACCGCTTAAAGTTCTCGACGTAATTGCTGTCTGGCTGCGAATAAACTTTGTATTACATTACCCGAGTTAATTTATAGTGTCTTCTTATTCATTGCTTTAAGTTAGTTTTGTTTTCCAAACGAGCGGAGTTATTCTAACTAGGAAAGTTCCTGGAAGTAAGTGTGTAGCTGTGTGATGATTATTATCTACCTTTTAACTTTTATCGGGGTCTGAGGATGTATAATTAGCTTTCTTGCTACATCTATATTAACCTGTCTAAAGTATTTACACAAAGGAGTGTCAGTCACACGAATGATTAATCTGAATCGCGAATGCTTCAGTCTGCTCGTGTCAGTCGCGACCTCGGAAATATCCAATCTATACATTAAAAATAACAATTAACTCAGTTCTTACCGAATTAAATACATTGTAAATACAAGAGTCACGCAAATCTGTAGATATAATGTGAGTAGGGCTTAAAACACTCGGGCACGGAATATCGTGACTCGTGATTGTTAGTCTAAAACGTCTCTATTAAAACAGGACAGTCTCGAAAGGCGGCCAATTGTGACTCGACTCGCACACAGACGAGGAAAGTTCACAACTGTGTTGGCGCACTTAATTGACGATGAACTTTACTATTAAGGGGTCAAGTGAGCAGTTTATCAGGGCAAACAGCAGTCACAACAATATGGACCATTATACCAGTAATCTTGCCTAATCTACGCAATAAACGTTAGTCGGTCCGTACGGACGTACGAATTGATTCATTAGGTAATGGTAGATTATGGTAGTTAGTGCAATTAATTGTTCGGTTGCGTATTGCAAGGCAAGCCAATAAATTAGATGAACCCCGATCGGAGGTTATCTATGTTGTTTTATTGCGCTATCAGCTTGTGCCAACGCGCATTCCATGACGAGCGAAATCCATTTATTATTAGTCGTATGATAACGATAAACCAACGAGGTCAGACGAGAGCGCGCAAAAAATAGAAACGCTGCTTTACTGCGCGTGACTAAAAAGTGGATGCAGCCAAGATGGCGTGCACAGCCGTCTCCTTCTAGCACCTGCTCTTCTCACTGTCTGTCCCACTCCACTTGATTTGGTTGCCGTTAATTTTTTTGCCAACTGGCTAGCTTTTTTATTCGCTTTTTTGTCATTGAATTTCACGAATTACGTGATGGTAGCGAGAGCTCCGCGTTAGCAACCGCTTTTGTTGTCTTTTTCTTATCTTTTGAGGTTACGTAATGTGATAACCCCGGAATGTTTTCAACGGGTACCTATTTTATATCATTAAGTATTTTCAGACGGTTGTAAAGTTTCTCGATAAGATAAGATTGGCGATGTTTTTGTGTTTCGACAAACAACCCATTTATACTTACAGTAGGTATTCCTCGACTATCAGGGTGTCGTTAAGTACTTACATTAGCATGCAAGTCTCAAACGGTAACCGCGCCGCATGCGTGCCCAAAGAAAGGTGACGAGATAAAAACTCTTTGCATAATGTATGTAACACTGTCTGAGGGCCTGTTTACGTTGGCCGAAGAGCGCCTTACCTAACGGAGCCTACCTTTAAAGGATCGTCTTCAGATTCATGTCGAAATGAAGCCCATCCTATTAGCAGCTGCCATGTAAGATGTGTATCACATTCTAACGTTACTGCAGTACCTAATACTTCTGTCCAACCTTTCAAAGCTCACGAAGGCCTTCCATTCCGGAGATTTCCTTTATTAGAGCGATTAAACTTACAAGGCCACTGCGACCTTTTACTACACTAGCATTTAGTTATAATAATCTGACGATTAAACACAGCCGTTGTCAGTTTTAACGAAATGCAGACAAAAAAATGATTAACAATTGTAGACACTTAAATACAAACTACAAACAAACATAAGAGCAGGTAGGCGGACGTAACAAAAAAGTAGTTAATGCTAACGCGTTGGGTAAAGCCAGTTATATAGCGCAGTTGTAATATTATAATAACATAACAAAACACTACTAAAGTAACTCAAGCTGAGAATTTGTCACATCAAACGCTGCATGAGGAAATTATACACCCACAAGGCTGTTTATGTTATCAAAGTTCGTACCATTATGGTTACTCATTTACCTATTCAATGTATTATTAATAGTTTTAATGAACCAGGAAAACAATCACATGGTCTTTTTAGGTAACAAATTACGCTAATAGAAGATAAAATAACAGGGCACTGTTGTATTGTATCTTATGATGATTCACAATTCTCACTTATGTTAATATTACATGCCACAAAACTATTTCCTACTTATATCATGATGTTTATTGCTTTTGATAAATTGTTACTAAATAATGACTGTCAACTGGCAATTTATATAGGAAGCCAACAATAGAAATACTAGGAATTCTAGAACATGTGTGTAGGAGTTGAACTGTCTCGGCTATTACATAGCTAGTCGTTACGTGGGCGCTAGAATAGGTAATATGGGGTTTTTATTACCGGCGACTTTACTGCCTTTTCAATTCATGTTACCTGCTCCAGTCTCCATAAATAACCAAATCTTGTTTTTTTCTCCGTGTTGTTGTGTTTTTTTCTGAGCTGTCTTTTTTGTTGTGTACGTACCTAGTCTTTTCTCAAATGTGTTCGCAATTATTCTGCCTGCTATTATTGTATAGCAAATGAAAGGGTGCGAGGAGCAATCAATAAATTCAAAAGCCGACGGGGAGAGGAATGTTGCACAAACAAAAAACCACGTGGTCCGCACGATTTGTTCTGCTCCGTTTATCGCTTGTTGTTCGCTTCGCTGTTGCCAGGCGGACGCGTGGACACGTGATGTTTTCCGTACGAGCCCAATCCAAGATGGCCGCCACCACCGCGCCATTCGCTTTCCCACGTCGCGCGCCACCACTTCGCACGCTTCATTCTAGTTTCTTTTCTGTTGTGCATTGCAATTCGCTATTGGAGTTTCGTGCTAACTCCGTTTCGTAGATTGTATCTCCATTACCGCTATTTACATTTAATTTGAACATTCGCTCGGTTCACACTTCACTCGCACCGACCTTGTTTTCCTTTGTTTATAGGTAAGTTACGAGATTGTATAAGCACGTATCAGGCGTTAACACACTCGTGGAATGTCAGACCGTGGCTATTAGCTAACATGTGTTAAAAACGTCGTCGTCAACACTACAGATGCGGGTGACGGAGACTCCAGTCAATGCCTGAACGCCACATGTCAAATTATAATGACTCATTAAGATTTCTGAATAACATTCTCAAGTAATTTGCATTGTCTGTTTATTAACCGTTTGAATTAATATCATTAATTATTTCATCCTGCATTCGAGGCTGCTTATATTATTCTTATCTAAGAGTCATTACATTTGCATTTTTTATTATTTATGCATTGTTCTGCGGGCCATTAATACGGGTCTGTTCACATTGTTCTCCGCTCGCACGGCATGATGTCATGCTCGTTCTTGGAACATCATTCCAACTCATCATTGACTTTTTTCGTCATTAAGTATAATATAAACAGATACAAGCTTTTTGTCCGGCACATTCCACGCTTAATTCAATATTGACAATGGCGATGGTATAAAACGAGGCCATTGCCTTCGCCGTGGCATATCATCGTAGCTACGGAACAATGATCAGCGGATATTACGAAAATAGATTAACTACCTACTTGACATCGGTAAGGTGAATCGTCTGAATGACGCACAAGCATTATTTGAATATAATTCACGTTTTTGTCGTAACTTATTGACTCCAGACAGATTTAAAGGTTACGTGGACTAAATTAAAACTCAATCACGAGGAAGTGCACAGGGCCTATTGTATTCATTCAATTGAATAATGAGACGTACATAGTAACGTACCCACGCATGTATAAACGCGCATTCAAGTTTCACTTCTACTAAGTCGATGAATAAAACATGACTGAACTCATTTATATTGACAACGAGTTTAATAGTCTCCGTATTAAACTTTTAAATACGAAGATTAATGGTGTGGAACCGTCCAATAAGAGGATGGAATCGGTTGGGTATTTGCTGCGGATGTGTGTCACGGCTAAAATCCGCGCGTGTATGTATACCATCTCATTCATATTCAGGGAGGGCACCGGGCTACTATCATAGCATAGCCATTGGTCCACGAAACTTGCTGAATACTAAACTAATGCTTTTGCAAAATCTGCTTCGAAAATTATATTCGATTTCGGTTTCCTGTGCCACCTCTCCAAATTGCGGGAAGGCATTAAAACTTTTATGAGACGCTTTGAATTTTTTTTATTACACATGACGTTATCAGAGTGACTGATTACGAGCATTATATTTTTTTTCCTTACCGCAAGTTTGCCGACGGTATACTTCGTCGTATTATTATGGCTAATCAGTACGTTAAGCGTTGACCTACTTGCTGCCGATAAGCGTTATCAATTTGTTGCGAGTGTGATGTATTAGTTGTGCAATCCTGTTATCGTTTAGTAGTTATTGCTGTATAGATAACTCTGTTTATTTTTCAAGTTCATCAACGTCCTTTGTTCTTATTCAGTGTTCTGTAAACATTTGTTGCTGTTCCGTTCCGATACATTCAATATGATTGTTTGCATTCTCTGTGACGCAAATTATAGTTTGTTAAACATGTGTAATTCTAGAACCATTATCTTTGACACTGTTTGCATTTACATTATGGGTGAGCTTGTTCACTTGTCATTTATGTAATTTATTTACGTAATATATTTTCCTTTCAAATAAACAATCACTGTGTGTTCTGAGAAACATCCGCTTTTTATTTTTATATATCAGTAACGAAAACAAACTTATTAGTTATTATAACTTTATCATCATGCTCAAAGGTCATATATTTAACGCCATTATTTAATAACGAAATATTAATAATTTTATTCGATTTTGTTCAGTCACCAAGATAAACCGCTTGTCGCTTTCGGTCAAGGTGACCTTCCTCGCGCCAGTCACATCGCATCGCAACTTAACAGCTCCCTATTCAATGTAAATTTTAGCGAGACCTTGTTTACAACGCGTATCGTCGAAGTTGAGAACGATTTGATCTTATCGCGATTCAAATAAATCATTGGCACATTCGGACTTTCAAATGCACCAACACTGGTATTTAAATAACAAAAGAAAGAGGAACACGTGCTGCGCGCGGTCCGCCATTTTGCAATATAAATAGCAAGATGGCGGCGGGCCGTTGGTTGGCGAAAGTACTCGGTAATTATAAGCGGCTCGGCGGGAAGGCGAGCCGAGCAGAAACGCGAGGATCTATAGCCGGTCGGTGCACGCAATGCTTAGCTTGATTTATATCGCTCTCTTGTTTCCATTCGGACGATTGTTCTCGGGTTTATGCGCTCGAGATACGCGATTCTGGTATTGTTTCCGACGGCCATGGGAACTGAGCCTGCCTCGGTTCTCAATCTCAATGACCTTTATTGCTTTTGCGACCCTCTTAAACAATTGAATTTTTGTTCGCAGTTCAAGTTCATGACATTATTTATTGATCGTTAATACTTTGTATATTATATAGGTACTCCTTTCAATGTTAATAAGGCAATTCACATGTTGCTGGAACCCGATATGATCCTATCTTCCTCATAATATTGAGGTTTATTTTCTCGTTGACGTCCCCAGACACGGTTTCATAATATTTCTCAAGTATATGGATGGATATAAACTCTCTTTGAAATTCTAATGCATCAATGACGCAAATAGGTTCGTTTATACAGTCACAGGAGAGGCAATATATTATTCTGAAAAGATTCCCCCTACCTTGATCCGTTTACATTTTATAGTCTGTTTTATAAATACGTACAACTGTTGTTGTTCGTTCGTTTATAAAAAGAGTACTATTATATCTAAATTTCACGAATAGAAAAACATACAAACTAGATGTATAAACAATATGAAATATATTTCCTAATATGCTTATCACAAAAAATATCTTCAGCTTGGAGGTATGACATTCGCCATTCAATGAAAAAGTTATAACATCATCTAAATATACAATGTTTGAAATTTGTATGTTTTTATTATATAATTACTAGATACAAACATATCGTCAAAATAAATCCTCTAATAATGTTGGCAAACAAGTATCCGAGGTCACCCAACTGAACGCGCCTCGTTTCACAAATAGCTCGATGACTTATCGCCTTCCAAGAACCGACAACCAACTGCTGTTAATCAATACTTAATGCCCTATTTCCGCTTTTAGAATTTTCGTCTATAAAACTTTCAGCTATGTGAAAGTCTGACAATTTAAATTTGCTTTCAAATGCAGCTGCAAAACGTAATAAAACCTTATAAAGTGGAACTGATCCAACGTTCGCTTTGTGATTTGCTTTTAGTACAGTCTATTGAACTCTATCTAGATTTTTTCAAACTTCATGCTCGAATACATAACATTGGATCGAATTGAGAAACTCCTCATTTAAATATACTAAATATTCATGTCTACTACATTAGCATACTTGACTTGGACTAAATTGTATCAAAAATGGTTACACACTTGGCAGCCTTTATTAGAGTCTGCGTTAAATTTATTAGTCGAGCTCGACTGTGGCACACATGGTACTAATGTCACAGCAAATTTATTGAAATTCATGGCCGACTAGTTACTGCTGTCGTAGAATAAAGTGCAGATATAAAGTTGTACGAATAAGTGAAGTAACAGCTAATAATACTGGCATGGCGACACTTTGCACATCACTAGTCCCAATGTAAAGTGACCTCGTTTCGAGCATTTTTTATTCATCCTGCGACGCAACAGTTGTCGTTTCAATGTGTTTTTTATTCACTATACGAAGGAGGAGACTATCGACACGGTCTCTCTAGAATCGTTTAATGTTTTGCTTTATTTTTTTATAGTGTAAAAACCTGGTCGAAATTCGGCGCGTTTGTTGCGATGGCTTCCTTTTTCGAACGATCGATCGTCCGTGAAGGTTTTAACAACCCGGAAAATAAGAAGTGTCTTTAGACTTATTATTCTGCGACAATTGCAATACAGGCCTCTTAATTGATTTGTTTTAGCCATTTTAGCTTATTTTAGCAGCTTAGGATACCAAAGACCTACTTATTAGATACGGTTTCCCCAATAAATGGGATAACCACACTAAGTTTTATCGGCTTATTTGCATGACCACCACAAGGTCAATGTAAATTATTGCGTAAAATATTCTTATTTGCGTCAGAACTTGTTTGTTTGTGGATTCTTAAAATTCACACGTAATTTATTAGCTTGAAATAGGTAATAAATTATGTTGTTGTGAAGTGTACGTTTCAAGTCGATTGAAATATGCAACGTGATCTAGATTTATAAACAAGCCTCCGTTAAATTTAATTACAAATGCTATAATGTTGGTCGTTGAACGGGCTTCGTTGATAATGTTAAAACACTCCTACACTTTACTCGGCGGCATTATAATTACTATTGTTATCGTAATTTAATTATGTGTAACGTATAAATGCCTTGTTATAATTGCTGCAAACTACATCTAGTAGTTCTTGCAATAGCTTATTATTTTTATCATCAATGCCATCAAGTAACATTTAACCATATACAGCGATATATTTATGAGTTCGGACTGTCTGTAAAAGTACACGCTCGGTTCTTTCAAGTGGTGCTTCCGTCGAGATGCCAACGAATTGTTTATTGCCGCCGGCGTATTTCAGCAGTCCTGCATATATCGCATGCCAACTCGTTTGACCTCATTCCCGAGACTAGTTCTGAGTAAACTCCTCATATCGGGTTTATGAAAACATCGTCTATTTTTAGACTATATAAAGCCCCAGACCGATCCGGATTGATATTTGTTTGTTTTACAACGTGAACGCGTGCCAAGTGTATGCGCGTTTTCAATACTCAGCGTTACTCGGGTTGATTTAGTATAAACAGAACGAGAGAAAGCAGGCGATGAGAGATAACTCGTTTCTTTCCTCGCGTCCAAATATTACTACATTGTCGTAATACACGACGCGACGGCGACGGTAAACAAAGTACGGCGAACGATTCAAATGACGTTTCTACTCGTTACATGAGATTTTAAGCATGCGAGCTGGATTTAGTGGTACTTGTATCTCGTATAATTGTACTTATAAATTTAACAAGCTCGTCCGGTTCGAGCGAGTGCAGTACTGGGTCCACTCCACCGCCTCCACAGGCACCGCTGCCGTGCGACGACATCCGTTAACAAGTCGCTAGACCGCCTAGAACATACCAAACTAGTTCTTACACCTTATCTCAATTAGAAAGCAAAACCACACTTTGACAATACTGACGTTTTGATCGATGACGATAAAATTGTAAATCGGTTTCGCTATTACAATTGGATTAGAACGTAATTTCTAATGAAAGTTGAGTGACTTTGACTAAGTGCAGATAACAAACTTAGCAACGGATAAGACGTTATCTGTATTTTATCGTGTAGAATGTTTGCTATGAAAAAAGAACCATTATAAACTGGAATAGCAGATAACGCACGGCTTATTAATTTACTTCGATTCAGATAGCGGTACAGATATTTATGTTTCCGCTTTGTTAACCATTAATGCTGATTTCAATATCTCCGATAGGAATCTAGTAAATCGAAACAGTTTAATGTATCCTTTAGGCTTACTGTCTACAAATTAGATTTACCAGCCAGCCAGTTAAGGCCAGTTTACTCAGTATACATTCGTGTTGTTTTTATTTGCAATTCCGATGAAATTGGTCTTAGAAACAAGCTCGAAGTATATCGGGCAATGAACGCAGTCGAGTCCCCATTTCTCACGTTCGGACCAGTTGTGGAGACTGGTTGGTCTGCATGCCGATCAAGAAAGGCGCTGCCGCGGTGCCTTAAAGGGTAAAACGGCATGTGTTTTTGTGCCCCCTCAAGTATGTTGTCCGCCATTACCATTAGTTGGTGCGTGCAGCGGTTGAATTATTCCAACCGTTTCGATTAGGTTTAGCTCGAATATATTACAGAATTTAAGAGATGTAACGCTATAATCCATAGCTCAGAATCAGTGTACAACTTGCAGCCGAAGTTATCGTCTACTCACTCGAGTAAGCAGAATATATATGGAAACCGCTAAACCGCACACAAGACTTGATTGCTAGTCACAGTAAAGTCTCGAGAAACGGAGAGATGTTCCCGGAAAATGGAAATGAGCTCGACGCTCTACCTGATTATATAGAATCCTTCCTGAACCGTAGTGAACATAATAATAGGTTGCTAAAGATAAACAGGTTTGTTGATTGGATCCTAGCGGAAATAAATTTATGATTCGATGCGGACGGTCCATTGGCGACCACTTACAATTTGTCATGGTAAATGATAATATGCTATGCTGTGATAAATTTATTAAATTAGACTTCAGTTGAATATTGCACATCGACTCTTGCCCAATTGGAACTCTGGTAGAGGTTATCATTGATAAAACTGGTTTGTTTACACGAAAAAGTTTTCAAGTCAATATAATTTTCTCATAATTATTGCAAAATATAGTTAAGATCTTAAAATTAAAACTTACTAACATGTAAAGTAAGCATTTATTACGCAAATTGTAATTGCAAATTGCGAGAATGTAAAGCGAGACAAAAACCTCTAAATCCTATTGAATGTTTAATGTACATTCACGTATTTCACTAGAATTGACAGGTGATTATGGTAAACAGCCAACAGCACCGGCATGCGGCATGCCATTAAGTGGATAATGATTTCTATTGCATAACTTACAAACGGGTTCTATAAAATGTCAGTAGACACATATACGAGCTTAATGCACAGTTGTTTCTCAGTTAACACCTACACTGCAATTATGGTATAGAGTTTTTTATGATGAATTGATTACGTGACTTGTAAGGTTGTCTTTCTTATTTGGACCGCGTTTTATTATATGAGGTGGAGGAAAATTATGTTAAATATCTCGAGGATTGTTGGCCATAAAACTTAAAAGGTAATTTGACACACATTAGAAAAATGTTGTTTTGTTTCTAAAAAACAATGTTCAACTTAAGCGTCCCATTTTAACGATCTTCCAAAAAGGTAGAGCTTCTCAAGTCGACCCAATTTATATGGATGATGCTTTTTACTTTAAAGCTTTAAACTTAGTTTCAGGGTGGTCCCGTATAATTTAGGACTTGTTCAGAAAATGATCTATTTATTATGCCAGTTGAATTTTGTGTTGTTTTCTTAAAAATGTCAAACGTAAAGTAAAAGTTTGGCTAGCTACAAAATTTACCAGAATTACGTCTTGAGGAGCTATAAAAACAGATTTCTTTAATTATTTTTATACACCGGCCACACACGCAGTATTTCAACTTCGACTAAAGGATAAAGTAATGAGAGGGTGGAGGACTGGAATCACAAATCCATTAGCGACCACGTTCACGGGTTAGTGAACCGGCAGCTGGTAGCCGGACAGGCCTGGCCAGTCGACATGGACATGGGTATGCGGGCAAACAGTAACACGAGAGACGTGGCACCCACCTGCCCAAGCCGTACGAGGCCATATCTGATCACATGTGGACATACGCTTGCAATTGCCACATTCCCAAATCGTTATACGTAGGTAATGGAATTTAAAATAAATTGGCAATGATTATGTAAAGTTAATGATGAAATGGCTTTTCGAAATTGAACCAAAGGTGCTTGGAGAATTGGGAATTTTAATCATTCTGTCGTTCATAAGGAATTTCACAGAACAGAAAGCTAAAAACAAATAAATGTGAATGAACTCCGACTTAATACCAGAAAGAATTTAATTTCCAATTCACAAAATAAAAATATATAGTGGTATCTTTACTATCTCAATATATTCATGTGTACGAGTAGATAAATAACTACATACCAAATTTTTACAAAGTCTTTACTCGACAAAGAAGGAAGGTTGTTTATTCTCTTACCTTTTACTCGCCGAATCAAGTTATCGCAACCGGTCCTTGTCTGCTATTCTTGACAACCTTATAAATATTCAGTGAATAAATAATTGACCTTTGAATTAAAAAGGGTTCCGTTTTCGTGGTAACGTTAATATTCGAAATAACAACGCAGCCCTCTTAAAACGGTTACTTCATTAATAAAGGAAAGGTAGCTTAACCAGACTCCGTTTTATTCTTGGTATTATATTTTTTATGTATTTACTCGTCTCAACATGGTGTTATTGCTTTTAAAACCTGTGTAACAGCTTTTGTAGTTTTTCAAACTATAAATAAATTAATGATGTCTGTGTATTTAGCATTATAGGTACAATAACCCGACTTATTCCGAGAACTTATTTAAATTATAGTATTTTTTTCCTTTTCCAGCAACCTGATTAGTAATTAATGTCTCTCTTGTTTCAGGCTCATCACCAGAACGCGAAGTCAGCGAGATTAACAAAAAAGGTAGCTATCTTGTACAATTCTGTTTGTCGCTCGTTTATGAATTCAGTGAATTCACATGATCACAACAATCGAATGATTTTAATACCAAATCGCCACCGCTGTCACTGTAACGCAACTGTTTTATATTAAATTGTATCTAAAGGTGCTGATAGTCTTGCAATCATCACCATAATGCTATCTTTGAAACGAGACTTAAAATGAGAAACACAAAAGAAATATCTATAAAGTTAATACGCTTAATAACTCAAAGGAATGGAATATAATAACAAATATGTCTTATAGCAGAAATAATTTAAATATAGATTCAAATTATTTGAACAGGGCATCAGGTGTTTGCAGAGAAATTGCTTAGATAGATAGTCTGATACCAAGATAAATAGGCAAAATATAATCTCTATTATATATAGTTGATACTGGCTCGGCTTTGCTAACAAATCTGACATTGATTTAGTAAATATCGACATAGTAAGTATACAAAGTTTGAATTAGTAGACCCAAGATTAACCGGGCAATTGGTAATCCCTGTGGATTTATCACACAGTTAGTACACTACTAAATCATTGTTAGAAACTATTATACACTGTTCGAACTTCTGCTTCTATGCTGTTTCATAGACCATCGATATTAATTTCTAGAGTTAAAGATGTATTATGATCTGCAAAATATTTTATGTTATGAATCAGTCTGCCATTACCTTTACGTACATCGTAAACGTGTTTACATTGAAATATCGAGATCACCATCCTCAATTTCACATTCAAATCCGTATCTTTGTTTGTCCAGGCCTCATCTGCGTATGTATGGAGCATTTATGCCTCGCCCCGGGCGAGTTTTTAAAAACACAGAGGTCACCGAAGACGACAAATATGTACATTTGTTATTATTATTTCACGATCTAAATTTCAATTGGGTATCCGAGTAACGGGGTCACATCGTTTTGAATAGATGTTTCTCGATATTTTTCTTTAATCGTGCGTCCGTTTTAGTTATGGTCAATAATTTTACATTATAATATTTTCTGACCAACGCAACGGTACGTGGCTAATTGGTATTTATGTTATTCTTGTATCATATAATATTGTATCTACTTACATGAGGTGGTAGAGTTTCAAGTCGACTTAATGTTTGGTTGGAGACTTGGAGTGGGTTGAAACAACACGTTTCGTGCTCCCTTCGGCAGTTAAAGGCCGCCACACACGAGGTGCCACCCTCGCTGTAACAGCTTTATTTTCTTTTCGTTACGTTCGCCCACCTTCACAAGTTGAAGTAATAAAGTACGCACAGGGTCACTGGAAACCAAAGCTGAAAGTTTTGTTTGTTCTGCTCGAAAACCGACCTTTATAGGCGAAACCTTATTACTCGCTCGTATATTGTATCAACTGAACAATAACATCATGTACTCTTATTGAAAGTATTTTATTTATAATTAATTTATTTTTAGTTACATTTATAAGTAGTTAGTTTGTTTAGTAGTTAGGTTAGTATTAAATTATTATTTAAAAATATTGTAGATGAATTATAATAATATTAAATGCTTAGCTACGGAACGTGTTTCCGGATCGCTGTGCAATTTTAAATTATAAATTCCTGTAAGCATCTACATCGGTAGTGTTGGGCTCGTAAAACTAAACCTAATCGTTTCTAGACTACCTTTAGAGTTTCCGTCGTTGGGTCCAAGAATTTGTGTTATTACCAACTTTATATGGCAATAAAAACAAAAAGGAAAAAAATACTGAACCGGTATCATTTAGCCTGTATGCGTCATCTCGAATCGCATATAATGTAGAAGTATAATATAATTAAATGAATATTCATAAGTAAGTCGAATTGCGTCGGACTAATTTATGGCAGCGCCAAGAGCTGGTGCCTCTTAATTTTTTATCGGTGTTATTCAACTTGTAGGTATTCAAGTTTTTGTAACTGCAAGTTTATCTTCATCATACATTAATATAAGTTATAAACATGGATGGATGGACCACGCGTCCGGTATGATGTATGTATGTAAAGGAACGGAAATTAATGATACGAACACGTATATTATTTGATGACGCAGCCAACCGTATCAGTGAATTGTAGTTATTCATTACTTATTTTATTAGCTAAATTAGAGTCCTCATTCATTATCTGCACCGCAATGTCAAACGGTTGAATAATTCATTAGAAATTATAATCGTTTAAAGTGGTAACACAATAAATAAAAGCATTATAATTAATGAAAGTGTAAAAACTCAAGTCAATACCTGTAAAGGTCACGATAGAATAACAAGCAATAACTTTCTACAACGCATAGCATTGACTTTGACGTGTAGAGTTTATTAGCAAGTATGCAGATTGACAGACAGACAAGAAATAATTGTGATCTGCGAACAATGGCGAGATGAGGTCAAACGAGTCGAACCAGTATCTCGTGGCAAGAGCATCGTGAGCGATCAAGAAAGTCACGGGTGAAAGTATCAAGTCGTGCCTATTTCGCTAAACTGAATTATTAAAAGCATTTCATAATATGCTCATAATGAAACCGGTTCTTTCATAGCTGTTATCTCTGATTATAAAACGGTGCGGGGAATAATATTAAAAGGTAATATATGTGAGATTTGTAAAGAGAACCTGTCCCTTTTGTGTTACGTCCCGGGCAGGACTAGGGTCGGCTATTATATCGTTAAATAGATTTGGGCCACCTCTCCCTTTGAACGCTTACTGTTATTTTTTAAAGCTACCTGCTCAAAGGGCTTTAGTAATGTTGTCCTTGAGACCTTTTTTGTGATAATAATATTTATTGACCTTCGAAGTTCTTTGTTAGTCGTTCTCTTTAGCTCTTATCTAAATGTAATTGATAAATGACGTGTCATATCGATGCATGTTTCAAATAAATTAAAGTCATTTCGATAGCAATCGACAGCGAACATATCAGTTGAGGGAAATCTAGCAGCAAAGGCTGTAGTAAATCTTGTTACTTGAGATAAGACACAGGAACATTGAAGCATAAATACTATAAGTATAATAACCTTCATAGTTTAAATAGTTATAGAAGTGGAGAAGTAGGTAGGTAGGTTGTCATCGTAATCGGATCGCTAATATTAATACTCATTACATGTTCAAAGCAACAATTTCTAATAAGGTCGTGCTCGAATAACGTAAAAATAACTTTGAATACAGAAATTTGTTCAATATTTCATATGAATCATTGCTTATTTTGCCCATTAACATTTTCATTTCGAGTATCATTATTTGCAAATATCAGCCTTTTAAAAGTATGTATCGGTGTTGCGCATGTAATCATTTAAAATTAATTGAGCCCGCATAGTTTGCGTAATTTTGCGTGCATGTGTGTATTAGTTTATGACATGCCATGATGGCGGCTAATGCCCGAGTTTCACTTATTATGTCCGCCCTTTCAACCAGCTTCGGGCGCAACGTGCAATTTTGCACGACTTTCCATCAAGCTAGCTCGGTCGAACACATACCCACATTATGTTAACATACAGCACTGTAGGTAAAGCATTCTGTATTTGAATTTTTTAATATGCCACTATGTAAAACTTGTGTATTCAGCTGGTAATGAAGTCCGAGCCATTCATCAGACATGTGAATTATGTGACCTCATTTGTAGGTAGTATCTACGGAAGGAATGACGTCAGATCCACCTATAATATTATTATTATGTATCAACATATGGTTTGTAATATAAAAGAATATGAACAAATGAGAAGTAGTCGAAAGATTTACAAGAATTTACAATTGAAACAAAAGAACAAAGTGTATGACAAGGAACATGTGACTGAATAATGATCATATGATAATGCCTTGTTGTGAGGCGAATTGAATATTTAACGAGCACAGGGGGAAAACTTGAGCTGCGCACGTTCTCAATCTCATATACATAATATAGTTTTGTTCGAGTTAATGATACTTTTATTACTTCCTGTGAGGTCGATTAAAAACTTCTTTCATCCTTTCACTCTGTTTTAAGTACTCGTATTTTGTAATCCACAATCGCTACCACGTCTTTCAACACGGGTAATTGCTATCTCTCAGACCTGACTCAGTTAATCATTTATTTCTGACCGACACGTCCGTTCTATCGTAATCACCTGAACACATAGTGGTGTCAGACGCACCGTTACAAGTTCTTCAAATAATTCCTGTGACCTTTGTAACGTTTCTACGCTAAAGTTTTCCACTGATCGATAATTCGATTTCACATTCTCGAGATTTCTGAGTGTAATTGCTCGGATAGTGCAGCGATGTTGTTCAGGGTCGCATCGCAGTACGAAGAGCAAAGTGTCAGTTAGACGAGACACCCGCGCCACCTGTAGGTACGTCGACCGGTAAAACGAGTTATCGAACGATCGCATTCACCGCCATCGCAGCCGTCTAGTGTTGTCCCTGTAGTTATGAAACATTATTTATCGTTACCATGATTTTATTTACCACTTGCGCAATAATTGCTAAGACGAACGCACAGACGCTACATTCCGCCTCCTAATAATGATAGTAATAAGGCCCAGTGTATTCAACGTTGGCATTTTATTTAACATTAATAATATAGATCTCTGTCTTATAAATGTCGGTGCTGTAATAAAACTGGGCCTCGTTATTGTGGTTTTATTGTGAGCATAATTGTAAGGTGCTCGTTTTGTTTGTATTTGAGAGAGCATATTTGATTTTTATACGTCGTAAACATATACATAATTGGAGCGCAGATATTTGCGGAGACATTCTTTCGTTCGTAAAGTAATGAAATAAAAAGGAAACAACTTATTTAATATCGTCTTAAATGGAGAATTTTATATCAGTAATATTATTAATAAAACGAGGTATCTTTTGTCATGATCGAAATAGCGTAGGTATAGTTCCTTACTAATGAAAACGCCGGTCGATGTTAAATGGTAGGTGATTTGCCCAACTATTTTATGAAACAAGAGAAATTGGCATAAATGCAAACTCAATTTATAAATGATTTACTGATAAAGGCACTTAGGAATGTAATATTACAGTACAATTATAATTGATTTGATCTGACTTTACTTGCTGTTACAACGGAAGTTTATGATTGACGTATTTTTCTAAATTACACAACTTAACGCTTTACGACACTCTGCCTTCTTTTGTGGCAAAAGAGAAAGTGTTTTCAGTGATTGTCAGCTCCACAAAAGTCGACGAAAAAGTGTCACTCTACAAATAATATCTGTCCAATAGTCGTTCTTGATCTTGAATGTGGAGTCGTGCCAAAAAAAACGAGCCATCTGTTTGATTGTGTCGTTTCAAACTATTAGGTTCGACTCGTTGATAAAATCGAATTATATGTTGCAAGATGGCCGTGGTCGGGTCGGTTCTCCGTCACGATCCGTGGCGCCCGCGCAGCCTGCTCACTGTAGGCAGCTACTTTCTCCTAACGGGACTTACCTCTCCCTCCTCCCCCGTTGCTGCCGTCGCAGACGCCGATTACGACATCCATTTTGAATTTTATTATCTGCGGAATCACGATGATCATGATAATGTTACACGTTGTGAAATAATGTTTGCACCACAAATACTTGTTGACGTTAGGATTTTTATTGAAATTATTTTTGTTGGAGTGTTTCGATGCTTCAAATTCTTTGTTCAGCCAATTATCGTCTAAATGGGGTTACTGACTAACGCAATAATTTTATTCGAAATCGTAAGTGTAATTGGTAGAAAACACTTACGTAAATGCTGAGGATTTTCATTAAATTTGTAGTCACTTTAGGTCCTGCAATAGAGATTTTTTTATCTCGGGTCATACCGCAAAATCAGCTAGTTTATGTAATTAAAATAAAATAGATAGGAAAATTCAAATAAATCAGTTCGTTGTAGCAACACACAAATAGATAAAACGTATTCATAGGCTTTTCCCTATTGGAATTAAATACAAAGTATACTGAGAACATCAGGAAAATATTAAGTTATACCTACTTTAATAATCAACATCCTGTTTATACCATAAATAAACAAACGCATACCTATACATACATGTAAGTATATAACTGTGAATACATATAAAAGGAACACTTGGGGACCGAGGCAAGTTATTCGCGCCCTGAGGGACCCTCGAGTCAAAGGCCACGACAAGTCACGAACTTGTTTGTAATATCTACCTACGAGTATCTGACAGCATAGCGTCGTATTACCTCGTATTTTATACCCAAGTATTAATACATTTATCTACCTTAATTACTGACTGGTTATATGGAATATGGGTCATGTTAGTCATGTATTGTATTTATAATAGCGAAAGATTAGAGTGGGAAGTTATCACAGGTTATTTATGGTTAATGTATTATATTTGATCTGTGAATGATAGTCGACCTAAATTTCTGCTCTTAGCAACGAAATCGCTATCATTCAATGAACACAAAGCTACGTTGAAATTAAGGTCGTTCCTTTTATCCACTTAGGCCTGACTTAGGCTACCGCATTCTTTAATCGCTTTTGATTTATGTTTTCGTTATAGAATTACGCTGTCAGTTTCCTTTTCGTTTCGTGAATCAACTTGGCAACTGTTCGCTTCTCTTATATTGTTATTTTTATCAGCTTCATAATAAAATTAATAAGCTCCTCTATGCAACAATTAAAATGCAAGTGACTAAAACAACAGCTCTACTAAAATTAGCTGATTCGATTAGTGAATATTCTAAAACAGCTTCTGCAGTTTACAAAGATGACTCATCGTCAGCAAAATCGTTTTCTAACTCTATCGTGGTTGTTTCAAGTGCCACTTTTCCTTACTCCCCACTAACGTCCCGGGAGAAGTGCCTGGCATCGATCCAAGATGTGTCGATCTTCCGAGAAATGCATCGATCCACACTCGACTGTTAGTGACATTCAGCGCCAACTTGTTAATTACGCGTTTCGACTACGTAACATACTTTTTTCATTATGTCATCCACGTCGATGAATGATGATAATTTGTTCGTATTTCTAGTCTTTTAATCATCATCGCAAATTTTGCATGAGAGCAAAACGAAAGCAGGTATGATAATAAATCATGCTCCGTGCGCGTTGGAATTGTTCTCTTGTGAACGTATTGATTTCCTTTCTAATAAAAAATCTATTGTCCATTTGAAAGCTCGCAGGCACAAAGCGTGAAGACAACAAAAAGCTACTGCACAAAAAAGCTCTGACATATCGGTGCGGTTGCGCGCTCAACTTGCATTATTCCACTTTATGAAACGAAACACACATGTGCGGCAGATGTTTGGGGTTCATTTTTTTTTAAATGTATTATTATTGGCCCTTCGCCTTCACCCCCGCAAGTGCCACCCCACTGTGCAGTCACTGACCCCTTTTTGTCGTCCCAGAGGGTTTTCGTGACTAAATCTGTCTGACCTGATTCTTTAGCCTCTGTCACGTGTTTTTGATTAGTTGTGATTGGAATTAACATTCATAATCTGAAGTTCGCATCAAGTATATGTGATTTGTGAGCATTTTATTTTATTTTTTATAGTTGATCTAGTAAAATTTCTTGAATATAATATTTGTCTGTCTACATAAAACACATTCTGTATGAGCAACTTTTTGTCAGCAGCATTCCTAAGTGTAGCTTCCTTCATAATTCATACATTATTACTTTTATTTATGTGCGAAAGTAAATAGCTTTAAATTAGATTAAATGCAATCTCTTTGGTACTATTCCAAAAGTTCCCTCGTAAATTTACTGCGCCGTATAATTTACGTCCGTGCAGCGGCTAGCACTCCACGACTGCTATAAATATAGCTTCGCGTTGATCGAACACATGTCTCTCCTCTCCCCGTGGTCCTGCAGGAGGGGTGATCACCCGACCCGAGTAGACAGGTTCCAAGGTTGCTCTTAAACAGCTGTTGCTTATTATTTTTCGGTGTGATGTTACAAAAACGTATGTGATTTAAATGTGTTCAAACAAAAATAATATTTTGAATCTCGTTTGATGTTTCCGAATTTGTTATGATTTCGTTTGAATTTTCTTCTTTTGTTGGAATTCATTCGTGTGAAAATATTTAATTGAGTTGCTTAACTTATTAAATTTGATAATTAAGTAGCGATTCATTAATGAGACGGGTTCCTCAACAAGTCATAAAGGTATCTAAATTGGCAAGTTCAATGCTCTAGTAATCGTTTAGCGGAGCAATCAAGAGCCAACTCAATAAACGCAAAATAACAACTTGCTCGAGGCAAAAATGTCGAAATATTTACGAGATTCGAGACTTTTTGTTTCACTTCTATATTTAGATGCGTAATGTGCTAAAATTCGTACATACGAATTTAAACTTTAATGTTGTTTGAGACATTTCATTTCGAATTGACTCAGTAGGCGGTGGTTATTCTCAAGAGTCGAGGGAGGCGGTCGACTCGTCGAACCAAATCGTGCGTTCCCCGTGAAACGTGTTTGCCGAAGCTATAAAGGAACTAGTAAAACTTGTATTGTGGTCTCGGTTTCCTTTTTTGCTCGTTTCGATCATTTCTTCTCTCCGCTGCCTGTTATTTCGGTTGGTAATATAATAATAACGCCGTATATCATCTGAAACTCACTACATTTTAGTTGTTTTTCGTATCTGTCTTGATGGAAGCATTTGCTAGTTAGTTCTCCTGAGATTTCTAACGGATATCTAAACTAGATTTTGCACATTTATTGATTGGAATTTATGCACGATTGAGTTTTTCGTTCAAATAAATTGTATCTACTTTAGAATATTTATGTACCCGCTGAATTCCAAGAACGCGTTAGGATCATTTTCAATCCGATGCCACAAAGGGGCTCAGGTAGTAGTTTTTGCTTACTTTCCTTCCCGCATACGATACTGTATAATTTATTTCTTTTGTTCGTTGTTCTAAAATGCTTTTCAGACTGCTTTTCTCTCCGAAGAACAAGTTGCGCATGGCGGGTATTTTATTTTGTCCTTTTCTCCCACGACTATAGTGATGTTCATCTAAAACCGGTATGTTTATCTACACCGACCGGGGTTATAGTCTCGCTCGATTTCATCTTCCGCTACATCGGACCGGACTGAACCATTCATCATTATTTATACTCCGTTTGACTTTTAAGGGGTATTCGGGCTTAGAGCCGAGCTGGTTCTTTAAATTATAACTGTGAACGACCACTGTCCCCGCCCGGACTGACCTTCTTGCCGATATAAAAGCCACATTTCTTTAATTCATCGTAGAGGGCGTTGCATTATACATATGCGTTTAAAAATTCAGTACTTGTTATTTTCATTGAAGCTTCAAATGGAATTTAATGCCTAAAGTGAAGTATACTAAATATTACCACATGCAGTGGTACTAAAGCGATGTAATAAGGTAATTTAATGGTTTATTGTAAACAGTGGTGGAACTAATACAAAACAAAATTATGGAAACTGTTAAGAATGTTTAGGTGAAGTAACCGATTCTCCGAACGGTGAGAGAATAGTATGGAATTATTACCGTGGGCTGAGTGTGGAGGTAAGGTACCATCAACAAAGTTGAAGCATGATCAGTTTTGAGACCTTTTCGCTTGCAGCCAGTAATCATAGTTTGCCCTGTCCATTGTTGACAATAAAACGGTCTCTTGTAAAATCTTTTGTTTAGACTATTTACTGACAATGACAATCTACTATTTTATGACAAGCGCGTTGTCTGGTTATATTGTGTGAGACACAGGTAGCGGCTGGTCACTGTACGCAAAATACACCCTTAAGGTGATCATGCTTCAACTTTGTTGATAGTACATACAGCAAACAAGCCGGCCAGCCAATCTCTTTTGGCACAATGTTTACAAAATCTTGTGGAATTGAATCGAGTCTGCGCTAGTATTTGTAAACAGGCTGGCGGCCGGCGCACCGTGAACGGCGTGCGTGGCTCCTAAAATATCTACTTCAAACAGGAATTGAACCCACGCCAACTGGTGTGCGTAGACGGCGGCTCGCGCACCCCTCGTAAACTTTTCACTATACGACATCTCATTTTATTCACGTTCATCTGTCTTTTATGCTTGGTTAATTTATAGCTCGCAGTCGTGCGCCCGCGCCGTTATCTCCTTGCGCGCGAATTCAAACTCTTTGTTGACGATTTACATAATTATGTCGGTTGGTATGCAATTAAATTTCGCATCGAAGTAAATTTTTAATTGCCCTCCAGCCGACTTTAATAACCTACAGTCGTCCGAGGATTGTTTCAATGAATAATAAACGATATTACCGGTTATCGGAGGATAAAATGAGTACTTAGATCCGTCCGGTGTTCGCAACCGATTGTATTTTATTATTGTCGTGCGGTGCGGAGCGTCGATCAATTTACAACGTCTGTAATCTATTAACCTTGCCTGTATCCTCTTCTGTGTTGACAATCGACAATAATATGATGATTGATTGCGCAACACTATTTGCACAACTGCCTGTGATGTACGCACGATAAACTGAACACTTTGGTAATATTAAACTTCATTGTTTCTTTATGGCAAATATTGACAATTTCATTTTACGTTATTCGTTTAAAGAAAAAACAGTGCCTGTACCTACTTGTTACCTGTATGTTGCTTACTTGATTTACGACCAATTTCAGTTACTTTGTCTCATAACAACAGCAGTAATTGCTTATTTTAATGTTTTATTCGCATCTATTCGCTTGTTCACCTTTAAAATGGCCTTCTACATTTTCAATACCTACTTACAATACAATAATTACTTAATTACTTTACCTGCTAACTATTTTATATGCGAATTAATTCCTAACTGGTCGTTTACATATGATGACTGAATTATTCTATCGCTTCTAGGTTTTTGCCCGAGGTCTAACGTTTTCCCGGGATAATATCTACTGTTGTTTACCAGGAAATGAGCCATCTATGTCGCAAGAAATTAGCTACCGTTACTTTTATGGTCATTAGAAATAGGTACCTGGTGGAATCCCTGTGCTGCCGTCCTTTATCGTAAAATGCAACTGCCGGAACAAGTAGGTCTACGACAAATTTTCAACGGGTTCGACCAGTCGAGACTCGGGTATTATAATGTAATTTTGATGGGAATTTTAACGATGCTGTTTTTAAAAAAAGTCTTCGACTAGTGTGTGTTGCCAGTGATTGCTTACGGAGCAGAGACGTGGTCGCTTACGATGAGCCTTATAAGAAGGCTCAAGGTCACCCAAAGAGCAATGGAGAGGGCTATGTTCGGAGTTTCCCTGCGAGATCGGATCAGAAATGATGAGATCCGCAGGCAGACCAAAGTAACCGACATAGCCCGAAGAATTGCCAAACTTAAGTGGCAGTGGGCGGGGCACATCGCTCGTAGAACCGACCACGAACCGGAAGACGCAGCGTGGGCCCCCCACAAGGTGGACCGACGATCTTGTTAGGGTCGCGGGAAACCGCTGGATGCGGGTAGCGCAAGACCGGCCATCGTGGAGATCCTTGGGGGAGGCCTTTGTCCAGCAGTGGACGTCATTCGGCTGATATGATGCTAATGATGTTTTTAAAATAAATTGCAGATGCATAATTTGCATGCATCTCAGAAGATCTATAAATCACGTTTTATTCGTCTCTCAGGTGACCTATTTTGATCCCACGAGTATGCGATATATCACAGTAGCTTTAAATATTAGATTAGCCGAGTGCCGGATGGGGTTCTGTATTTATGTTTATTACAAATGCTCCGCTATTCGGGACGCGTGTTCGCATCACTTTCACAGTTTACTCGATCATCTATATTGATTGGTTTCACAGCGCGCAGCGTTCCGTCCATCCAATACATTTATGCACATATCGTACCCGCCGCGCCGTAGGTAGTTATTGCACGCTCTAGTTTCTGCTGCTATTAATAAAATTTGAATTATATCGCGAACACATGTGTAAACATTGGCTTTGTTTGTATATTTATCGTTGCAAACCGTCGCAGTTCTCAGACTTTATTGCAACGTTTCATAAACAAAAATGCCACAAGTAGAGCTCTAAATTAATGAAAAGCATTGCTAATGCATTGTTTCTGCGCGGTGTCGTGTAACCGGTCCGTCGTCGGTTCGTCACGCGTGTCGGCTTCGAGGAAACCAACAGTAAAATTGTTTCTATCGGCATTCTTCGCACGCCCGGTATCGCCATCGCATTGCCATACCATGCCAATGTCAGCGTGCCCGTTGAGACGGCTCATCTCCATTCTATTGTTTGACCGTGCTTCACATTATTCGTAGTTGCCATCCGACTCGAGTGAAAACAATGCATTAATTGGCAATGGGCACTGATGTCGATCATTTCCGAAGCGACCTCGGCGTTCAGCGGCCACTTTCCTTCATTGCTGCATCAATAAAAAACACTAGTTTTCATGCGGACGTGTCTTCAAGGTTCTAAACGAAGCGTGTCTGTGCCGTATCACCGCCGTGTAATTTATTTATTTATTTGTATTATCGGCGGATGCGTGCCTATTTACGTCCGAGCACGGAGTAACCCGAAAGAAGGTTATTCGCGCTTATACAGCCGAGAAACGTATACAAAGAGGAGTGAAACGAACGCCCCGCGGGCTGCGGTCATTAATCAACGTAGTCGGTAACCGTAACCGTCTCCGGGGGATTAGCCGGCGAGATATTCTATTCTTCGGTCATAATTAATAGCTTTTGGCAAGTGAGCGTCGCGTCGCGCGGAGCCGGTCGGGCACAAATAGGTTTCGTGACGAGACGTTGCAGTTGCGTAATTACATAATTAACACACGCGATACGAAAACAATGTGGGTCTATAGGAAACGTTAGTTACACGTAACTGTATCCTCGGTCGGTAATGTGGCATGCACATAATACGCGGCCCACGCTCGTGTAAATCGGGCCAATGGCCTTTTGACGAGCTAGGTGTCGGGTCTAGATAGGCGTCGGCAATGTACGAAGATGAACGAACGATCGCGAACCAAAATGTCGACACACCGACATGAATAATAGCAGTGTTGGGTTGCCGAAGGCGTGGGCGTCTATCGACAACTTTCGGCCCTCACAGTCCATCAATTCGAATAACGCAACTCGTTTGGTGTCCAAGTCGCTGTCGCGTATTATGGAACTATAGCTATCGAATCGAGTCAAGAACCTCGACATTTAATTAGGCATGAGTTATGAACGCCCACGCGACTGTTAAAGCAATGACTTCTGGCTTTTTGATTCATTAGCATGCGAATAAGCATACTCTGAAGCTATTTATAATAAATATAGACTCGTTTTCCAACATAAACAAGTACTTGTGATAATATGCCGGCTGATAAATCAATAATATCACGATATGAGATACGATAGCTGTTTGTTTTTTTTTCCTGTCGACTTTGGTTTTCGATTCGGTATTGAGATTACATGGTTTCGATCGAGGCATTGATTAGGCGGATATGCGTTAATTGAATCGTACGTAACGTATCGGACCGGACCCCATCTTCCCCCTCCCCTCGCCCACCAAGTCTTGATAGGACCGGGAAGATATTATATGCCATAAATTGCAACTAAGACAGTATCTATTACGAAACCAATTCCGTATATCGATTTGTAAATTAAACTCGATTAAGCCACGAATCGAATTATAATTCTCACGCTCACTTCATTAATTAATTCAGACTGTTAAATTAAATGGACTCGTCTAGAATTTTAGACGATATTGTTGTTGTAAATAGTGATGAAAACCGCTTGATTTACATAAATTATGCTGCCTATTAGTTGTATTTAGATCTCAATTTTTCACCTCGATTTCTTTTCCTCTTATTAAATCCGTCGAATATATTTACATGTTTAATAGAATCAAGAACGAATCGAGTGAATATAATAGGTAATAGGACCGGAGAGACCGGTTTGTTTGATTGTCGGTTTTCCTGCTGGCGATATTTTTTTTTAATTGAACGGGTTCTATAAATAAAATTAGTTGCGTAAGAGGTACATTACAGACAAATGCTTTACAAATAGGTAGCGACCAACATTTCAAATGCCGTGGCGTTGCGTATTTGTGTTTATTTTCTGTATTTGAAACAGAAATGATGATTGGCAATAGTATTTGACAATTACCAGATGATTTTGTTTGGTGATAGTGGGCTAAATGGGGTATGCAATGACGTCGACCATTTTGTGGGCGTGGTCGAGATTGGATGATTTTCAATAATGATGTTCATTGCGATTACCACCAAAGTTACGCGTAGAGCCCCTGTTCTGATTTGGTCTGAGACATTGAAATAACAGATTTTGGAAATAAGAATTTTCTCATTAGTATTTATTGAATAAAATCTATTTAATATGCATGAACAAAGCTTAATATTTTGTAATACAAACTAGGTAATATTATGTATTCACAATGTATTATTCATATATTATTATATTCCATATATTCGATATTATATTATTATTATCTAAACAGCTACTTGGTCATTATAAAATGCATTTCCTAGTTTTTATATTCATGTTCAAGAATTAAATATTAATAAACTTCTACTATTCAAATTGTATTCATCGCTTTGGTCAATAAATTGATCAACAATACTTGATTTCTTTGTTGAATACAGTAGTAATAAATTGACATTTTGAAATTGCATTAAAATAGCTGAATGGTGAAATATTTATTGTGAAACTTATATTTTATTAGGTTGAAGTTTTTTGCTATTCAGTCGTAATGTTATAATTATTTATTTTACAAATACAAGGTTAAGGTAAGGTAGGGGTAGGTAGGGTAGGTAGGGTAGGTAGGGGTAGTAGGTTTTTTTTTATTCTCAGGGCATCGGGCAGGACAGCGGCTGCCGGGTCAGATAGTATGATATAATATTCCTTATACATTCTATTCAAAGCATATTATTATAATAATATCTTGACATCTCTCATTGATGTCATGACGCAATGTTATAATTGATGAAAAGATTTTTTTTCGAACTAGACTTGCTCGCGTGGGCTTTTGATACTAAGTAAATTCCGGTCTAAATGGTGTAAATTCAGGTCACATAAAATTGAATTTTGTTTGGAGTTAAAATATCATTATTGTTGTTATAGTAGATTATGCTTTAGGTTTAGGGCCTTAGGGTACAGTTTAACTAACTTAATACTTTAGTTCGTTTGCTTGGGGCGTTGAATAATCACCTATGCTAAGCTAATATAATACTGAATGTTATATAATATGCTATTAAGTTTTGAAATTCATTATGAGCTATTCAAGATGATGGTAAAACTGAAAGGACTGAATATTTGTATACATCAAAACGGGTCAAACAATAGAAAATAGCATAAAGTTTTGATATAAATATACTAGCTGACCCCGCAGACGTTGTCCTGCCCTGAGAACAAAAATAAAACTGGGACCTACCTACCTACCCCAATCCTAAGACCTTCTCCTGGTTCTAAGCTACCTCCCCACCAATTTTCAGCCAAATCAGTTCAGCCGTTCTTGAGTTATGCGCTTACCAACACATTTTGCGATTCATTCTTATATTATAGATGTACTTACATATCTCGATATATCTCTTTCGAATAGTAGATGAAGGTTATGCAATTATTTTACAATAATATGTTACGTAAATAACTCTATTTTGTAATAGAGTTGTCTTGTATGTGCTTTTTAAATGAATAATAAATAACACTAATATATTTACATAATATTATAGAATAATAGTTTCAATGTTATATATTTCTCATGTTTATTCATTTTGATAAATTCTGCGTTAAAAAAACAGCGATGAATAATATTAGAATTTTATTTTTATGACATACCATATAAAGATTTCTGAATAGAATTAAATATAATTTTATAGGTAAAAAATGTAGACAGGTTGTGTTATTGACTGGAATATTTTTAGAAAATGTTTAATTATTACAAATAATATGTACATATAAATAGACTGCTTATATGTATCTTATTTAAATATCCGATTGTTAAAATAATAAAGAAATAATGTCTCATGTAATTTTAGAAACTAATCGATGGCTTTCCAGCATTTATATTAATACTAGCTGTTCCGCGCGGTTTCACTCGCGTTCCCGGGATAAAAAGTAGCCTATAACCTTCAGGAATAATGTAGTTTCCTATTAGTGAAAGAATTTTTCAAATCGGTTCAGTAGTTTCGGAGCCTATTCAATGCAAACAAACATACAAACAATCAAATTTTTCCTCTTTATAATATTATTAGTATAGATAAAGAAACTAACGTATAGTTTTACTTTTGTTAGAATAACCTATAAATATGTTTTTTTCTATCTAAATGCGGCAAATATTAATTCTATTTACCAAGCATAAGGAAGGAAAATTTATTTGATTTACAAAGGGTAGAGACCTATATAGTTATATATTTATTATGCGGTTATTCTGCATAATTATTCATATTATCCTTTTGCCTACATGTATGACTGTATATTTGTCTCGATCATAAATAATTTATAATGGTTGGAGAGCGTAACAACTTGAGACCTAGCCCATTCGATAGAAGTCATCGAAAAACGTATAAAAAAAGTTGGTTGCCTCATCCTATCCTGGCACTTTCTGAAATCGGCCACATTTTAGGGTGCTGAAAAATGACCGATTTTACCTCATCGAGTAACAAGATGCCACTAATGCCATTCGATAGCTTAGATAAGCCCGATTATAAAAATATAACGTTGTCTGCCCTCACCCTGAAGGATTTCCTAGTCGGCCAGGTTTCTTCCAACCCTCCAGGTTGCGCCCACGCAACCCTGTTTTTTTAAGAGTATTTTTTTACTATACACCACCAGAAACTAGTCCCATGTTGTTACCTTATGAGGTAGGGTTTACTACAGTGCGCTCTCCAACCATAAGGTTAATATGTTTCAGCAGGAAAGTTAAATAAATAATATATATTCAGCATTAGAATAAGTATAATAATTAATCCAATTAGGTACCTTATTAGAACAGTCAAACTGTTAATTTATATTTATGTTCTGAAGTTACTTCGATCGCAGAATGGTAAAAACAATAATAGGTAGGTATTAATTACCGTTAAGTAATGAAAATTCCACTAAAGTTCAACAACGATAAAAAATATCGAAATGATTCGTTCAATTAAGTTCGTAAATACAAATAAAATCCAATTAAATCATTCATTCCATTTACGAATGGTGTCGTTTATTTAGTAAATGATAATCGAAATTCGTCAATAGCGAGACACGACCACGAGGTCACATCACAACCACAATCGTATTGACATTCGATATGTGTTGCTAGCCGAGTCGAACGATTGGTTAACTCAGTGTCTCGTATTGAACTCTACCAAATACAATTTGCATTACATCAAGGTTGATTACTTAAGCCTTCGCTGTCTCGCTTTTTTTGTCAGGTTGTTTGCGTTTTATGTCATAATAAATATTTGATTTCATTCTTTATATTCCAATGTTAGGTAACTTAAAGGTTACATTAACTCGTACAAAGTCCTCCCCCTCCCCCTGTAACGCCCTGAGCCGAGGTTCGTACCCCATTTGGGGGTGCCCTCAGGCGTTGTTACCTAAATATTACCCGGCTGAGAGCCCTCTGCGCTCGCCGATTTTTCCGGTAAGGTTGTTGCAGCCATCTGAGGCTACCAACTTAGGCCTTTCAAAAAAAAAAAAGGTTACATTGTGAGGAATTACTAAATTATCAACATTGTGTTAAATGTCGGTAATTTGAAAAATATCTACCATGTGATTATGTAATATCAAACGTAAACAAAAAGGTCCGAAGTGTGTTACAAATTAACTCCATCGAACAAAACTTTCTTCTAGTATATGTTCAATACGTAACTCGGGCCGGGAAAGTTGAACTAAACTCGGCGACAGACTTGGAGTTTATTTATATGGAGGTCGAGAAAGTAAAGGTCGAACATCGTCTACTGAATAACGAATTGAGCAAAACACTCCCAAGTTTGTCGAGTTGGTTGCGCAATAAATTGTCTCGAGCTGATTATGGAGTGCGGACGTCACGCGCCACGACTCGCGATCAAAAACATTGACAAACATACAGAGACCTTCAAGGTACTTTATCGCCGAAAGGGATCAGTTAAAATGTCGCAGACCTCGCATCGGTGGTCGTGAGCGTGACCATTAGACAACGAAATTGACGAATAAAAGCGCGAACAATAGAGTCATTGGAACGTGAAAACGAAACTATCACGATAGTAAATCGGCTGCCGGCTTACACTTCTGTGCATTTAAAGGAATGCTACCTTACTTACTGCCTCGCAGGCTGGCCTACATAAAACGTGTCGATTTTCGGCCTGATAACGTTGGCCTTGCTGTTTTAACCGACCAGGCATTTAAATTGCACATGTCGAATTCAAACCGAGCAATTTATTCTATGTAACCGGTTCCTCTGTATTATAATTCAAAGTTCGAATATTGACATTGTTAGTAGAGACGTATGAGTCATTGTTGTGTCCATCGGACGTGTATCGATATTCATTTTTAAAAGCTTGTTGTCCTCTTTGTGTAGTTGCATACAGGTGTCATTTTCCATCGTGTTGAATTTCACCTTTTATGAGGATCAGCTATTATTGTTATAACAATATTGATATTATATTATTACTCACAGTCACAGCTCTAATGGATTACCTAAGTAAAATCTATACTTCTAAAGAGGTAAAGCTATGCTTCTTCTTCTAAAGGGGTACTATGTATAGGCCTATCACCGTGGTCAGTGATGATGTGGCCGATGATGGTAAGCACACAAAGCCTAGAAAGAAACTGGCTCTCAAGTGCAGCAGTCGGAACACACCGAAAGGTGCTTGGCGACAGATGTAGGTAATCTACGGAGTTACTGAACCGATTCTAAAAATGTTTTCACTAATATAAAGCTACATTATCCCATTGTTCTATAGGTTACTTTTTATATCATGAACGCGGATGAAACCGCGGGAAACAACTAGTTATATTAATCGTTTAGGAGTCCTTGTATTGAGGGTAAGTTAACGTAACAAAATACCACAAACATAAGTTCATGACGTGGGTCGAATTGTCTATTGGTAGAATAGAAATCCAATATGGATGTAGGTCGTCATGACATGATAATGGAACGTCCAAACGTGATGTTGACACGACAACGTGAACGCAATTCGAATATCTACAACATTTTGCGCAAACACGACATCCGTTGTTGTACACTGTATAATAGAATTAATTAGGAATATTAGATTTGTTACTCGTCATGTAAAATCAGTCAGGTCTCCTAGTACTCTGCTTTGTTGGGGAAAACCGTGTGTAAAGAATCTCATTTATTTTTATGTTTCATGGACATTGACAGTGTATTTGATAGGTACCACCATAACATAAATACAAGAAATAAAAATGATGTAATCAATGTTCATTATGATTACTACAGTATGAGACAACTTAGATGTAGCATCGGCGGATCGTTTTCGTACACTTCACTTCCGATTTACACAACAAATAAAAATAATTCAGTATCGCGCCATTCAACGTTCAACGAGATCATTTTCGCCGATCATTTTTTAACACATGAGTAATGTTGTAGGCGCACTCTTTTCGAGAACGATCGATTTTACGAAGATTGCCGATGCTTCATCTAAGTTGTGTCATACTATACCAATGATACGTGATACGCACCCGGCGAGTGGTATAGTTAATTGGAACGTTTATAAATGCCATACCCGGGCCTAAACAGAATAATTGAAAATATGCCCAATTACTAACTCGCTCTTTAAAACAGCTTGAACATGTACACACGGCCACAGATCAAGCTACACACTGCGGCACCTTATGCGGTTGTAATAGGCGCTATTTTGCAACAAAAATGTGTAGCTTGATCTGTGGCCGTGTGTACCATAGAAACCGCATCAAAATCCGTGCAGTGCTCTCGATTTGCAAGCATACTTACCGCGCTTACGGGCAGAGAGGTTAATAAAATCTGAGAGCCATGTTATATTGACCTTCATTCATTATCTTAATTAAAAACAAACTTGTTAATAACTGAACAAAGAAAAGAAGTCGGCCATGAAATTGTGAATCGCTCATAAAAAACGAATTTTATTCAAGCTTGCCCTCCGGAGTATGCCTTATATCTTACATCAGTTTTCGTTGCGAGGCAGGGAGGGTGAGGCAGGGGTCGATTTGACCCTTTGTACGGTGACGAGGCAAAAGGGTTGACGTGGCTTGCATATATAAAACTATATTTGTCTTTTGCTAGTGTGAAATTGTTGCCATTTTTATTGAAATTTGATTCTTGTCAATGTTAAATTATCATTTACTTTTTGCTTCACACTGTGAAAGGTGATATTTAGTGTTGTCAGCATGCCCAAGTGTCTTTGTAATTTTCACATGCATAATGTGGTATTTATTTGATGTTCAATTAAAAATGTGTCGTATAATCATAATATCATGTTCTCAAATGACTCTTTCTCACAAAAATATACATATACATTTTTGATCAAAGTTTGCTCACTTTAAAACTTCACCGAACATATTTTTATTAAACCTCCCTATAAGCCTTAATGTTCTTTTGATGTCATACCTACTTAGGGTACATACGAAGGGCAAACAAAATTATTCCCTGCATGAATGAAATCAGCTGCTCAGAGGGTCTCGCCTATGGGAATAAAATAAGGGATGCGTTTGTCGGTACCGGTCCTTATCGTTGTCATGGCAACCGCCCGGGCCCGGATGTTGTGCTGTTATTAATGAGTTCATACGAATAAAGATGTATAATACTCCCACAGTTGTTAAGTGATCAAAGAACTGTTGTGTCATTAATCAGTAGGTAATTCTAATCGTATCATAATGGCTATGTCGTGTCGTGTTTAATTAATGTGTAGATATTGAAGGTAATTTAGTCCAATGCTGAAATAGATTATTTACATTAACCTTAATTGATAAAATGTTTTTCGTAGACCTAGTTGACGACTACACAAACTGCCGACGATTAAATATGGATGTAACTAGATTGATTGTACCAGCTATCATTTATTGGCTCTGAACAAAAACACAGGAAATTGTATCACTATCAAAATACAATTATAGGTCCCCCGGGGGCACGCTCTCAAAATAAATGCCTCTTGTCATCATAAATAAAAAAATAACTAATCAAAGTTTTTTTTTTCCCCGGATTTACCTCAATTCATGGATGACAACGTAAACAGCCTGCGAGCGGTTTGTAGGCGACTATACCCCACTCCACCCTTCGCCTCCTTTGCCCCCGGCCTCCCCTCTAAGCGGCGCCTGAATTGTGACATTTTCCTCTTGTCGCCCCCTTACAGTTCAATAATCTTTCAGCGGCACGAAATTCGAAAATTAAACGCCCTTTGCTTTCTAAGTTCTTTTTAGCTTCATTCTCGTCAAAATAACCTTTGATATATATTTTTTGTACATGAGTGCTTTTTAAGTACTTGTAATAATAGTTTTTGTAATTATGTTCTTGCTGCCTCCTTTAACCTTTGTTATTTACAGAAATAACAGGTTTATCGCTGGAATATTCCAAGATGCTCTTTTGTCAGCTTACAAAAGAATAGTCTGAACCCAGAATTCGCAGAAAACTGAATCAAAGTTTAAAATTCCAAGCCATTGTGCTAATTATTAAATTTATTTTAACGTGCGAATATTGCCTATAATTAATTACCGCTTTTAACTTCGCCCCCCGGATCGTCTGGAGGTCACATTATACGACGTCTATCATCCTTCACTTTAATGATAGCACAAAAAGCTCTAAACTTAAGTATGAAAGTATAACGAAGTATTTCATTCATCGTAAAAAGCGGTCGTTCAATGGATTCCAACAAACTTTATTCTTGCACTAAGCTTTGCGAAAATGCTCCCAAGAGGATTCAAGAACTAACTTCAGCAATTCAGAATTTCGAAATTAAATTATGTCGACGAATAACTTTTTCATGAAAGCGTATACGTAGATAAGGTTTTATAAAAAGAAACACGAAGCGTTTCTGAAGTTGGCAATGATTAAACGTTTACAGTTTGAAGACGAGGCGCTAATGAAAGTGATAGACATCAGTATATACATCGCCATATTGAATATCTCGGAATAGTTGTACGCATCCTCTTGGCTTCATTCTCTGAAGCGTGTTTTAAAACGGTTACGTGCACATTTCGCTAGACATCCGATAACGGTCAATGTAACGTGTCGAAACATCACTTGGCTTTAATCCAATACACAATTGGTACTTCGCTGCGATTCCTCGAAGGAAAACCTTCGATAACCTGCACCAGAGCCGTTAATGGTTTAATGCCTGCTTTGAATAAGCCCGGGTGTTCCTGGGAGAGGGTGGCTCGCCCCCCGTATTATAAGGGGGATTTGGGCAGTCGTGTCGGCCTACTCCAGCCGACACCCATTTAATGCTATTACGTTTTGTTTGATATTACTATATCATGCGACTTTATGTGAGGCTATTAAAATGAGATTTATTTCGAAAAACAATACCAGAATCTTCATTACCTTTTAATTTATACTTCGTGAGGTAAATGCGATAAATAGACAATTTCTAACAAACAATGTTATTTACTTAGGAAATCTTATCTTCCAATGACTCACATGACACGGTTATATAAGTCGTAGTTCTCGAAGATCTATTAACTACTCGTTATTGAGTACCATTTATAGCACTCATAGATATTATTACATCAATAAACCAAATAGGTCGAGTTGTTCTTGGTATATGTTCCTTAGCAGTGATACTCGAGCTGGTAGTGTTATGAGTTATAACAAGTGAAGCGAAATGTGTACAAAGAATGCATCTTGGTAACAATAGAGTAATTGTGGTGTTTGATATTGGTGAATTGAGGCGCAAGAGGGCGTCGTGACGAGTCGACACGACTTTCCGATCTCACGCCAAACTCGGTTCCCAGCGCCTCGATACAAATTGTTTGGACATCTATAATATGTGAAAAGAACTTTACAAATTCAACTGCAGTAGGTTTTTGTGGAATTCCATAACGACTTGTAGTTTATTGTCAATAACAATAATGACAAAAACATCCTCAATCGACATCACAGTTAATTATGTTAATAACATCATCACTGTAATACCTCCATGTTTACTGTCTAGTAACAAAACTCGTTATTCCTTGTGTTTCATATTTACGTCTGTAGATTATTGCATTCCATCAGATATAACCTTCTTGCGTAGCTATCTTGAATTAACTTTATTTCCTATCTTTAATCGCTCACGATAAATTGGCGTATCACGTATTCTGACTAATCAGAATTTATATTCTATAAACAAATTTCGAGTAGGTACATACAAGATAATGACTCGTGGAAAAGCTTTATCTGTTTGTTGTGCATATCAAATATTTACAATAGCATAAGCGTAGAGTTGTTCGTCGTAAAAATGTAATAATATGATGGTAACAATGGGTCGTTCGGTTACAGGAAGTGCGGCTGCGTCGATGGCAGCTGTCTTTGTGCCAACGAACACCTTCTCCACATTACTAGAATTATCAACACATGTGCTTATAAACAATCAATCTCCCTTCTTCAAAGGCGTGATGATTTGCAATCGGAATCTCATTGTTTTGCGTCGGAAATTGTGAATTTGTTTGTCTTATAGAACTTGTGTCTCAAATCGTCAACCGTTGGCATTGTTATGTCCATTTCTTCTTAATTTAGTTAATTAACATTCAGTATTTTATTGTCATGTATAGTAAGTAGGTGCTTATTATCGAAATATGGAACAAATATACATAATATTTCCTCGAGGCTGCAACTGCTCTACTAAATTGTGAAAAATATTGCCGTGGAGATTGCAGAGCATTGGACCTAATGTTACCTTACGTAGCGTCTGACTGAAAGCTGAAAGTAGACGGTTTTGTTGCGTTTCCAGTATAAATGCGGTGTAATTCATAGTTCATGGTTACGCTTGCACATTAGCGTATGTTAGCCAGACTTGCGGTTGCGGGGCAGACGGTTCGGCGGCGTGTTTCATTTCGCATTATTACCAGTCGACGCTCAAACGGCTTCGCGGTATAGTACACTTTCATCCGTGATGAGTGCTCTACGAATGGTATGTATATTGTATACCTCGACCGCAATGTTTTCAGTCATAATCATGAGCGCGGAGAAAGGAAACGTGACTTTAGGTACCTGCCAGACTTTATGATTATGTTTAACATTTGATTCACAATTAACAGGCAGTCCTTTGGCTTTGATTGAAACATTGTATTGTTATGTAACTTATATTTCAGCGTTTGATGTTGGTATATATTGTGAAATCAAAAGCTTTGAATTCACAACGTAACCAAACGTTCAATTCCAAAGTTGTCAAGGTGACTAGCTATTCTTGGCAGACGCTAATTGTTGTGAAACGACTCAATTTAACGATGAGTTGTTCGTTCCGAGAGAAAAGACTTTTGATTACGATTACACGGTACAATGGCCGTGCGTGAGAGTCTCGGCTCGCATTGTGCCATTAATTTTATTATGTATTACACTACACCGGCGCATGCTCTATTTCACCTCTATTTATTCGGTCGGTAACAATAGAAACTAATAACGATCATTCTGTATTAATTGCACGTTGCGTTCCGATGCGAAGACTGTTTGCAATACTTATCGTGTCACGATCGTTACGTGCAGCTGATCGTGCGCAGCGGAAGCGAAACGAACCGATGAAAAAAATGGATTCTTTTTTCAAATTGAGGGTATTATCTGAGCGGAGTAGTGTTGTGAAGTGGTGTAACATCATAAGGTCGTATTAATATTCACGATGCGGCGCACCCGGGGCGGGCAGGCTTCACAAAATGGCTGCCGGAGGCGCTCGACTCGACCGAGTCGTGACCGCCAGGAATCCACGCGCTCGTTCCGTACCCTCATCAATTATGCATGAATGCGGCCGAACGTCGATGTTTACTCTCCGCGAGACAACAATTTATTGCGTCGTGCGGTTTTTGACATTCGATCGCCGGCACCGCCATCTCTAGGCGATGACGAAATACTAGCGATTTACGTCCGCACCGATGTTTTCCGCTGGGAATATAATAATTTTTACTATACATACACCCGTGACAGATCTATCGTGGCGATTATCCAAGAAACGATGATACTCGATAATAAACTACTCGCGGGAATCTTTTGAGCTCATCTAATTCTTTGGTATTTCCTGTAGCGATTTGGAACGAGATTAAAGATTTCTTATATCATCATTTGAATAGTGATGTTTATACATATTCCTAGTGAATGACACGTTCGTGAGTCACAGTTATTGCATCAGGCAGGGGGCAGGAGGCCGACGAATTAATTTAATCGGAATAATAGCGAGTTGTAAGCGTTTGTAAATGTCTACGTCTTGGTCGCCCGCAGCTGTGTAAGCTATCGATAACGCTTGAATAACTCATTGTTCTCCAGCGGAACGGTTGAGATACTTAGGTATACTTATTCTTTCACGAGCGAGGAATTTTATAGTCGCGAGTTGTAAATTCTCCCACGCAACCTGACTCATGTAGTCAGGAAATCGCGAGAGCCATACAAATACTAGAGTAAATAACCATTTCTCAACTATCTATACGAGCTAGAGTTGCATATCGAGCGATAAACGGCTTTCGTTGACAAAGAGATAAGCGTGTAATATATGAGTTCATTAGATAAACGTTATCTTAGTCATACAAAGGTGCTTAATCACAGTTGTTGACTGTCTGTACCTATTTTGATGTCGGTCGTGTATTTATTCAATTAATTAAACGATTACTCCGTGGCGTAATATCCATGATAGCATTGACCTGAAAAGTTGATCGTTTCAATTAACCGTACTTAATTGAGTTTAGATTAAATTTTATTGAAATTGGGCTTCTTATGTACACAGAGCGTAGTACTACTTCATAGTTTTTTTTTTCCTTTCAATTCAATACATTTAAATGGAGAATGTTTAGTTATTTATGTGTACGTGTAAGTGCTTCGCAAATAACCGGCTTCAGTATAACGGTACCGTTATCTTACTGCAACCAGGTTATCGACTGCCGTGTTTGTATTCTCTTATCTATAAATTCCCCACCACACTACCTATGCAAGTTATCTAACTTATTCCGACTTTTGTGCGATAAAGCGCTTATTTTTAGGCGATAATAATCTCGAGTCGAGTTTTTTTCAACCTTATCGTGTAGATATACCTACGTGATCGTCTCATAATATCCGCGAACTTATCTCGATAATAATTTATCACCGTTTAGAATTGGAACACACAATTAGCATCGCTATACATACGTGTTTGAGTCACATTTAGCGTGCAACGAGTTCTTTCGGATCGAGAATATAGTTGTTTTTTTACCGCATTGTGTTGTATGTGCAAATTACAGAACATTAGTTACTCGCGTGTAACCGCTAACTCGATTAGCACAAGGCCAAAACAAGGTATGCGACCTCTTTACTTGTTTTTTGTTTAGAAAAAACTTCGCAAACGGGTTTCGTTCGCCAATTTGCCTAAGTACATGTATCCGCCTGCCTACCAGACCAGACCCGCATGACGTACGATAAAAACCCAGCTAATAATAACATTACCGATGCGAATTGTAAATGCATGATCTACTTAACAAAAAAAAAGTAATTAGTTTTTTTATCGGACGGCTGTGTTGTTTTGTTGTTTAGCAATCAATGGATTTGAATAAAAAAAATACTGAATTGAATACCTACACTTCGACGAAGACGGGTGTCTACAGTGCTAAATGATTCGTGAAGTTTTTGTAGCGTATAATTTTTTGTGCTGACTATACAATAGTCTTATAATTTCACGTTATTCAGCTGTGTTATAACAGAATGCTATTTAAAAACACACACACACAAAGAGGTTTTATTTTTGTTATTTGAATAAATAAATTAACGAAGTGATGTAAGTTTTGGTCTAAAAGGTCACAAAAGATCAAAATATGTACATAATGTTATTCAATTCTCGTAAGATTTCAAGACTAGATAAACATGCTCTTTAAAAATACATGTAAATATTAGAAAACCAGATAATCTAACATACTTACATAAAGAAGAATGGCCATATTTGTTTGCAAACGTATGAAAGATATAGCGAAACACTTCGAAAAGAAATATGTTATAACATCCCTAATAATAACTTCTCTTTCAAAACAAACTATAAGTTTGACATAGCAAGGTATCTTTTCCAATAATTTATGCAAATTCTTTGTGGTTCGGTAATCAGTTTATGTGACCCGCAAACTGAACTATTTGTGTTATTTATAAAATTCCAACGAATAGCTTGTCACGGAATAGTTGGCCGGTCGCCAAATCGTTAGCGCGTTGTAAAATACCTACGGTATGTTGGTCAATGTTCGACATTTGTTTGTTACAATAATGTATGTGCTGTGCTGTTGTAGTCAACAATATTTTTTTTCTATTTCTACTTGATTTGTTATTCTTATCCGCCATCAGATATTTTATTAGACTAGGTTTGGAACTCGTTCCCATTGATTTTGCGCCTTTGTAAAATAATTGTCATGCATATTTTATTTGGATAGCTGTATCTTTTATAATTGAATATAATTAATATGTAATTCTATTTTTAAACGAGAATTGAAAGTCATAAAATACCATGCTTCATTTTGCTTGAGATTTTTATACTAAAACTTCAACTAATTTCTATATCTACCTACTATGTACTTGTTATCGCATTATTTTTTATATTCCGCAAATTATATGTCATTTTTTAATTATTCATCATAAATTAATAACAGTAATACCTGGTACAACATGTTATTATTCTTATAGCTATCGTGTATTCAAGTGCGGTAATACCACAGTAGGTTATTTAATTACTGTTTAATCTAAATTATAAGTTTCCTTATTCTATGTTTCATGCGGTCATGATGACTGCCTAAACTAAATTAGGTAGCTACCTTTTTGGTAGCGATAACTTTTTAACCTACCTATATTATTTAAGTAGGTATTCGTAGAATTTCTCTTCTTCTCATCGTTAGAACTGTTTTTACTACCTACCTAACAAGTTTTCAAGAATGTAATATTTCCCTACTTACCAGCAGAATCTATAACTGAACTATTATTACGTAGGTGAGTGGACATGTGATCTTAATTTAATTATTCGATCCATAAAAAGTGTAAAACAAGAAATATAAATAACAATCTTTATCATCTTGCCACGGAAATTCCGAACATAAGCTTCCACGAAAAGGAACGGTAATTTCGAGCTGTTTTTTTTTATAATCGAGTTGTTGGAATTCTCTGCTCGTGTGTGTAAGCTGTTTGCTATTAATCAATTTTGTATGACGCAACCACCCATTACGTCTGAATTAAATACATGCCACGATAAATGTTTATTATGTTTGTGCCTTATTTATGCAGCTAGCCATAGCCACGTAGTTTATATTACCATTGTTTATAAATCTGTGACATTATGACATTACCTAACTAAAGTTCCTATTTATCGTGATTAGCGCCATCTGCCTTTCCTGTTTGAATAGTTTCTTTTTTTTTTTCATACCTGCGTTTTTCGTGCTATGCATGAATTCACCATCAGGTGCGCGTTTGTATGAAGGGGGGGGTACCTATCTCCCCATTTCGACCCCGCTGTACACACTTCACCCCCTCGCTGCCGTTCACTTGTTGCTGCGTTGCCTGCTACGCGGCAGCTCCCTCCTCGGCTCCCCTCCCTTCCACCTCACGCCGTCACTTCCCCGCGTCTCAGTTCTTTGTGCGCCACAGAGGTATCGGCACGTCCGTTAGCCACACTCGTAATTTTGCCATAGTCGTGAATTGTTTTAATATAGTTATCATAGCCCACTGGAGTGCGTGTGTTTAGGTGAACGATTCGATTTCCTGACCGCATTCAAGGATTACGAACCTACCCGGAAATATTCGAGAGGATTCCAATCTGTGAAGTGACTTAGTGTTTTTTGAAGATTTGAATTTTATTGTGTCTACTTTCGAAGGTGATTAATTGTTTT
This sequence comes from Tethea ocularis, assembly GCA_963555595.1. Classification (NCBI taxonomy): domain Eukaryota; kingdom Metazoa; phylum Arthropoda; class Insecta; order Lepidoptera; family Drepanidae; genus Tethea; species Tethea ocularis. The sequence goes on from OY741968.1 coordinate 2,812,978, forward strand.
TTGACGAAGCTATTAAGAGCACAGCTGATTAAGGAAGTTTATTTTACACATTTCTATAGAGTGAGTACCTTAATTTACATTGCATTTTATTACTTTAGTTCACGGTATTTAATTTTTACGTGTAGTGTGGGGAAGGTATCCTAGCTGGGCTGTCGCCATTTTGGGATGAGTGCTATGAATGAACTAGGTACCTACTTACCGACTTCATTCAAATACTTTATTATATTTAGGTACCTATATCAAATTTTGATTTAAACTTTTCTCACCACCTCGTTGGTGGTCTAATTACCTACCTACTTTTTATAATGTAAGGAAATGCTAACCACTCCTTGCCTTTCCCAGGACATGCATAATCAAATTAGTCTTACTCGTATTATTCTGTGACCAAAATATGAGTAGAAATGATTATACATACTCTCTAAAGCAAAGAAATAAATTGATGTAGAACTATTATGTACCTACCTATCTACGTTGTGATAATATTTCTAAATTGCTGCTAATCAAAAGTACACACTACTGATAAGAAATTAAATATAAGATCGTGAACTATGTATAAATATAAATACCTATGTATGTACTCGTCTACATGATAAATTACGTAAAAATTCATATAACATAATACCTACCTACCTACCAAAGAAAATGGCGCAGACATCCGCACTGCAGGTAGCCTCCCAAAATATCCAGCTCTGTGGACCTGCACGGATTTATTAGTCTATTCTAGATAGAGGTCAGGTCATCCATCAAGAGCAGAAAATAGGTAGGTAGGTAGGTACCAAACTAATTCTAACTTATTTATGAGATTAATACATAAATATCCTCGGACATTTTTCACTCACGGTTATCTGATCTGAAACTAAGCAGATTATGTTCTTATTTGCCTGTGTAGGTAGACTAGACACCTACCTAACCTAGATACTATAATAAACCTAGATAATGTTTATTCTTCGGATTTCTACATAGTTGGGTACCTATTACAGCTTACTTATGTCCGTTCTGAAAAATGTTTCGTTCTCAATCAAGGAAGGAAGAACTTAAGTACCTACACCGTTATAAATCATATTTATTAAAAATTGGTTTAAAATGTATTCCTTAGAGTTTGAGATAATTGGAATAGTCATTAAGGCGCCCAAAGGCGGTTACCAAATTTACCAATGCTGGCACACCTACGAATACCTACATAATATGACATAATAATCATGAGCTCCATTGACATCGAACACCGTAAGCGCCGCACCATAAATTATATCTCCTTATTAAAACTTTTATGCAACTATTATACAACAACTAGCCATTTAGTCGTGCATTGAATCAATTGAATGATATTTATGCAGCCGCCAGTGCTATCAAGTGAACGCTTTCCTAGTAGGTATGCATTGTTAGCGTAAACAGCGATTCGTTATCGAATCCGACGTTTTATCGCCCTATTGTTTATTGTGTTCCGATGTGACCCGTTGCGTTCGTTCTAATTCCATCGGTTAATTATTTATTAAACAAAAATCGATTAGAAATCATAAGCTACTATGCCTGCAACGACTGCAATACAATACATCAGTTTTTAGTCATTATATTTATAATTTATGACCGTTTGATAAAATATCAGTAGTTTCATTGTACAGTTGCCTGTATAAGGGTGACCATAAAGACATAAAGGGACATCTTGTATAGATTAAAATTTAATAGAAAGCAGATTTGTATAAGCATGCGGTACGAGGATGTTGTCTGCACTGGAAATCAGTAATTCTAGTCACGAACGATCGGGACATGTCGTGAGTATTCGTGAGATGCACGGAAGATTGCCGCCCGCTCGCAGCCGTGCGCTTTCAATAGCACATTGCACAATTTACTGCACGACTACGCCAGTCGTGATACTAGAATACACCATATCTTCAAGGTGGTATTGCATTTTGTAGTCACGATAACCGATGCGCCTTACCTCGAATGATATACCCGTGTTGCCATCTTGTTAGTGGAAGTAAATCACCTATAAGGAGATCTATTAAGAACCATAAGAAGCTGGGCCAGTTTGAATAACTGGGTTGACATTTCGATGAAAATTAAATTTAAAAGTGAATGAGTGTTCGATATCGAATTATTAGATTTAGAAAGTGAGACCGCGTTCGGTTTCTTACTTCGCGTTCGATTTGGGGCCGAAGGTATTCCAGTTTCTCAAATGTTAACACCAAGTAATGTACGTGGTGTTTATGTAACGCCATCTAAAGTATTTATTTCTTTATCAATGTTGGTAGAGAAAGCTTTGTCACTAAATGTCCTATTAACGGTTATTGTCCGAGTGGAAGTGTTCATTACATGGTTGGCGAGTCGAGTCGACACGCTCTAGTGGTTTAACGAGATGGCTTTGATTCGATAAACACGGTCGGATAACATTGTAATTGAACTGGTTAGTCGTTTCAGAATATCGGTGCAAAGTAATCTCGCTTTGTTTCGGCTCATGTTTACGTTTAGTGGTAATCGATACGTTTGTAACACTCTTATATAGCTGAAGATTGTAATATTCTAACTACAAAGTATTCTTTTACACAGTTTGTAGTTAGAATATTATAATCTTCATCGACAGAAATGAAGAAAAAACCTCTAATAATTCTTATAATGTTTTTCGTGAATGTGGAATATCGGAAATGTATATTGATTGCTTAAGAGTCACGCCACGCGTTGGACTGGGTCACTTAAATAATAAGCTTTTGATGATTTTGACTTGTTGACCTCATCAAGCTCTTCGTCATAATGGGGAATAGATGCGCTCGTGTTTTTACGCTCATATAAGTGTTGACGTAGCAATCGTTTGTGGTTTAACACTTCTGAGAAATACATAAACAGTTGTGCTCGATGAATAATTCAATACAATATTTACCTACAAAATCTGTAGAAGAGTTTATTTGTTCAGTTTGTATAGTAACAGGTTTCAATTTCTTGGACCCGTTTTACTTAACCTACTTGACATGTTTGCATGTTGAATTTACATTAGACATTTTTGTACAGTACGTTGCAGAGATCGCTGCAATAGTTGCGCTGAGTTACGGCTGCGGGGTCCGCCCTTCATGAATAATTCAAGTGCCTAGTCGTGGTCAGGATTTACTGTCGTCACCCGTCGAGCTTCTCGGAGCTCCTGTGTCAACTTTTTGCCTCTCCTTTCTATCTAATGAAATGCTCTCTCACCGGTTCCGCCTCGACGTTTGTCTTGTCAATCAAGCGGTGCCAGCACCAGCCGGCGACGCGACGTTGCCGCACTTCCCTGCCGAGTTATTTGTTACCCCATTGTCCCCACCCGCTGATCACTGTCGCATTGTTTCACAACTTTTGTTTACATTCGTTCAATGGTCGTTTGTTTGTAAAGAGGGAGGTTTGTTTTCTCCGCGGCATGTATTCTTTTAACATTGTAAACATCTAGTTTCTAGAATTTCTCGTAATCGAATGTTTTCAAAAACAATAATCGTTTCGTTCGGTTATAACGCTATTGTTGCGATTGTGAATTTGCTATTTATAATCAAAACACCTAAGCACTTGTGTTCATAATGTTTTCTTTTTATGACACGTTTGTCCATCTCGCATTGTAATTATTTTTGTTGGCGACAGTACAATACTTTAATAACTTCGCTTGTGGGCGCGTCTCCACTCAGCCACCCCTATACTATTGTAATTCCTAATAGCGCAAGGTGGTATTATAAGGTTGCCGGTTGCTATTTAGGGGAGCTGACTGGAAATGGCAGATGTTTCCAACGAACAATGAAGTGGACTTCCGATGCTTGTCAAAGGTATTTTTTTATCGGTGCAAGTAAAATACTTGCGATGATATAAGTAGGTGTGTAGGTAGTATCAAATTGCCATAAACATCTGACTAAGCAGGATGAATTAAAATGTAATTTTCGGTACAGCCGGGTGCATGGAGATTTCGCTGCAACCGGTTCATCCAGTGACTAACAAACGGATGTATTAAATAAAAATGACTGTGAGTGAGTCTACAACCGTATCGCAATGCAATACATTATCATAATGATTATAGCCGAGATGAGATCTCCCGACACGCACCTCGTGAGTAATCACCAGCATAGTTTCTTCTCTGTTTACGTTTGTTATGAATAAATTATTTATGCGATTATGCAAATAACGATCCTCGTTTATAGCTCCCTCATTAAAATTCCATTGTTGCTCGCTCTACACGCAGAGTCTGTCTTTTGTGCGCGCTGTCATGTTGCATTGTGTATTTAAGTGTGTACATTAGTTTACAATTCAATTGGGCTCTTTAATATGTGTGTTTTTAGTTAATTACTTACCATTAATTTTTAACGTAAGAGAACGGTTTGGAAAATTAATTAATCGCGCTGTAAAAACTAGGTACTTACTTAGATGACCGTTTGCGTGTCGCGTTCAAACTAATCGATCAGCATTTTTAAGTGTTCACGGAAATTTGAATGCAATTGCGTGACTGAAAACATACGCTTGTACACCGAGTAGGTATTTTTACTTTTTACTCATGCATACCATAAGTTGTGCGCTTCTCTTTTATCGATATGGTATTACCGAGCGTGATTAATGGTTATGATCCAGCAATTTTCATGCTCGACTGTAGCTGATCTTTTTGACAAGCGTGTTGTAGCAAGCAATTCATTCCATAGTATTTATCATAAAAAACCTATTATGTGATTTGTTCGTTTGGAATTCATTGCTTACTTTACACTTCGTAAATAACTCATGGCATTCAGGATTACGCGTAATCCAAGGGAACCAATTTCTCTGGAATTCGAATTGAACGTAAATTCTGAATGTCACGTCGGCTTTTTGTCACATTGCCCTCATTCTGGTTTGGTGCCAAATGTTCGATCACCGTTGGCTATTGGCGTTGGTTGGCGTGTTGGCGGCAGTTGGCGCGAGGCCAGTCGTCATTCACGTGTGGCATGCGGCGCGGGTTCATCACGCTGGCCAAGTTTGCCAACATGTTACTTCCCACGCGGCTATATATTTTAGTGATGTTATCATCCTGTTCCGGTTAACTATTAAAACTGTAACTTTTTAATTTGGTTTCAAACTGGCAGACATACTTTTGTTCGTGCAATAATTTTATTGGTTTCAAGGTTTGCGAACAAAAACCGTCCTCTTTTAATCGAGTTTTACTCAAGTGTACAGTTACGAATTGATTTTTCACGGTTGCAACACTTGTAACTTTAGGCAGGTATTTCCGTGACTATCGTTATTATTAAATTGTGGGTAACCTAACAGTGCGAGTTCGTATTTTCTTTTATGTGTTGTTAATTATGTAATAGGTACCTACTATTAAATTGTTGTGTTTCTTCTATCATGTATTCGAAATAAGCATTATTATTGCGCTTGTGTGTGGGCGTAGTGTGAATGAGCTTATATTGGCTTCATCCCAAACGTGCCGACCGATCTGAACACTGACGTCATTTGAAAGTATGCAGCTGGCACTGATAAGAAACAATATTAATTTTATACGACACCAAAAACATATTATTCATCGTCCCCTCACCGATAGACTTTATTTCTACCCAATATTATATGAATGTTTTTTTTTCCTCGAATTTGGCAATAAATATTAAACAGTTGTATTTGTTTTGTTTCAGAAAGTGTGAGTGCGAGTGGTGATGTCGCCGAGGTGAGTGAGCAAGTAGACAAGTGCGTAAACAAGGAAGAAGTGAAGCCTGCCGCCGGCGTGTGCGCCAGTGATTGTGAAGTGAAGAGTGAAGTGAGCGGTGTAGCGGGCGCGGATGGTGTTGCCAGCGCCGTGGCCTCCGAGGAGGACGACTGTGTGATAGTGTGCGCGCGCGATGCGGACGATAGGTCCGACTCGGGAGTGAGCGGCCTCCGCTCGGGCGGCTCGGCCAGTTCCGTGGAGGATCGGGAGTGGCGCGGTATGGCGCACGGGTATGGAGGCGGTCCGCCCCCTCCGCTGCTGCACCTGCCGCCCCCGCCGCCGCCCTCGCTGTACGCCAGCGAGTTGCTGTGGAAGCAGCGGTACCAGCCGCAGATACACGCGCCGCTGCACCATGCCATCGCGGACGACTACCTCGCCGCGGCTACCTTCGATAGAGAGAGACATGAAAGACTGCTACGGTTAGTTCACAATACCTATCTATGCTATGCTACTAAGGATGAGCAAACGAGCATTCGGCCCGCCTGATCGTAAGCGGTTACCGTTGCCTATAGACGCTTGCAACACCAGGGATATCACTCGCGCGTTGCCGACCCTGCTAAAAACTATTTTCTCATCCTTTTTGAAGAACTCCATTCTGTATTCCCTTGCGAAACACGTGGCGAGAAGCTCGGAACAAATTCCTGGCGAATTTGTTTGATCTGGTTGTTTATTTGGTTGGACGTAAGCCCGCATTCCAGAGGCAACCTGGCTAAACTCTATCATAGACAGACTTACTTTGACTGATATTGATCCGATTTTCTGCTTAGAGAAAACCTGAATCAGTAATTCCATTCTTTATGAACATCTTTTTCCTTGAAATAATCCGGGAGGATATAAAATAGGTATACGGGGCGATAACCATATCACAATGTAACTAATAAATACAGTGTAACTAAAACTTAAGTAGGTATTAATTTAGGTACTTATTTGTATACTGACGTCATTTACTGACTACGATAGTACGAGTGTAATATCAATAATAAACGTAATAAATCCCCGAGCACAGGTAAAATGGCCTTATATGTATAGTCGGAATTCGTTACCCAGACGTTACATTCCATTTTCTAAACTCGATTAGATACTAACCATATTAGCACATATCTATCCAAAGAATTAAAAAAAATGGACTCTGAAAGAGTCTGGGAATGGCTAGATAGGCTCGTCTTGTCTCCTCATTCCTTTTCAGCCCATAAAATAGGCTAGAATTCCAGAATATTAGGTCTTTGGGCTAACGCCAAAGTAAAAATAAATGACCTTGTAAAATTAAACAAGTCTGGCTGTAGTCTGTCTTTTTAAAAGGCGGAGCTCATATTTTATTATTTCTTTAAGGTGGCGTTATATGTACCTATTTTTCTAGCCAACAGTAATGCTTACCAAATTGAGATCGTCTTTTGTTTGTTTTAACAGCGGGGCATAAATGGTTCCGTTTGGTATTTCCATAGGCATGGTTCGTTTGTCACAGCGATTTGTCTGGTAAGGTTGTTGAAGCCATCAGATGCATAATTTGGTCCGTTTAAAAAAAAATAGGCATAGTTATGTGAAGATCTCATCTATATAAGAATTGCCGTTTCTTAGCCCATTATTAAAAGTTGTCAGAAAGCATAGAGCTATATTTTCTGGCGGCCGCACTTGGGTTTACAAAAGTGTAAAAACCTATAACGACTATAGAAATCTTCCCGAAAACTGATATTTATTCTCTAGGTTTTTATTAAACATGTTATTTATACCTATCCTTAATAAAAAGTAAAGGGACATACGATAAATGTGCTAAATAAAGTCAACGTGCGACCTTCAAAGATAAGACCACAGATACTGACAGATTATGACTGAAACTAAACGAGTTGATAGGCACGTAAAATTTTCTAGGACATGTCTCAACTCGAGTGTGTATTTATAACTGTTCGTATTCATGATAAAAGATGTAAAATAAAGAAATCCTCTATCTGGTTCTGGACAGTATTATACCTATTTATCAATTGAAGGAAGAGACAGCAAATAAGCGGAAAAAAATCCTGTGGACCCCTATGCTGTCAATTAAATATGAGAATGTTAGGAGAGTTTGTAAATGAAAGATGAAAACTTTGCGATCAAATTTTGGAATTGACTTAATCGAAAGTTACTTTTTACTAAGTTACTAATTTACCTTCTCTAAATCTGTATACATGTACTTATTCCCGACAGCTTCGTATTCGAAACCAAAACGAATTTGTGTTCATTCCCACTCTTGTTCTCAATTATGTATTCGTTTGTGAAGCGTTAATTCCATCTTGATTTCTTTGTTTTAGCGTTTAACTAATTATTATGTGGTTTTAAAATAATAATAGTCACTGTATCATATCAGTCGGCAAAATTGATAAAACAATATTCCATATCATGATTTTCTCCAAACGCTGTTTTCATATGATGTAAATTATAAAAACCTGTGATAAATAGTTGTCAAAAACAGTCTTCATGAAACCGGTAGTTAATACTTTCTCCGGTTTTATTACAATACTTTTATTTTAATCTTTTTGTGGGATTTTTACCTGTTTGGGGGCATTATTCCTGTACCAAAATAAAATCTTGTTTCTCATAATTTTTTATAGAAAATATTGTTGTTTTAGGCAAATTTAAATTATACTATAATATTACTAAATAGGGTTTCATTACTCTTTAAAATTGGACAAACCATTTATTACTATAGCAGAAAGGGTAGCCATATTTAATTTCCATATCGAAATAGGTCAATTACATATCTAGTCATTAGTTACTTTACCTAATGAATATTTAAGTTGTGTATTTATCTATAGTAGTTAATTGATCACGCCACTTCAGTGGGGTCATTATGAGATATCCATGCTGGTTATTCTAATTTCATGACTCATAGTCGTTTAGGTATTATATCAATCCGTTGGTAGTTATTTAGCTACCATGCAATGACGTTGTAATACGTATCCGCTTTTATTGTTATATAAATTACCTACTATGATTTCTATACCTAACGTATCGTATGATACGATGAATAGGAAAAACCATATGGCCGCTGGCCTAGCTACCGGAGGGCTAGACGGGGCAACGCCCCGGGGCCCCCATGCTTGGGGGGGCCCCCAAATCCTCCAGATTTTTTTTTATTGATTAGCTAACCTCTTATTGAACTAGCGAAAACATTCGCACTTTCGGAATCTGAATAAAATAGTTTGAAACAATAATTTAATCAAGGCAACTCTGTATTTTTATTTACACCAGGGGGGCCTAGTTTTATTTTGCCCCAGGGCCCTTTGTCACCTAGATACGCCACTGCATATGGCTTGCTTGTAAAGCGGGAATAAATATGCTATTTCTTTGAGATGTTTTGAAACGTGAATAATATAAAAGTTCTGTGCGAATAAATTGTTTGAGTTTTAGACAATCTTAACAAAACATTTAAAATATAAAAATAACTACCGTGAAGTAGAGAAACAAGGTGAGAAACTAAACGAACCTAATTTCCTTATACATGAGAATACGAGTGACATGAATGACACTTGAATATTGGTACGCACGTGTAGACCTGGCATAATGTACAACCTGCAGAACCGGTTTGTTTCCCGGATGTTCGAGTATTATCCAACATTTACATTAGTAATATTAATTAAATTAATTACTTACTAGTATGAAATTCTAACTTGACCTTGAAACGTTTTTTCGATGTGATGTCCATTTGTGACAATGTCTATAGGTATTATTAAAATTATCGTTTCCTATCGAATGGAATAAGACCGTCGAGTGCAAACTTTAATTAAAACCACTGCCTTTTATTTGAAACTTGGACGAATAGAACTAGTAGAGATGGACTGACCTACTTTAGTTTGAAATGAAACAATCTATATTACACTACTGAGATCTTAATGTCAGAGTCCGAGATGTATCGCGGTGATATACACTGTCTACCTACCCCTAAGTAGGTACTTTATATGTATACATAGGCCATCGATAAATTTGTTCCGAAAAAAACTTGTTTTTTGTATTATTCGACCTTGAATTACTATCGTCGAGGTCATGGACTGCTTTCGTATTATATATTATCGATAAAAAATGCTGGTCGTGCGATTACCTCTTTATTTTTGCTGGCAGACATAAAGATCTAAGATAATATAATGATGGTTTTTAAATTGTATTTTACTTTTTAGTAATTAAATCTAAAATTGCATTTACAATCTTTTGTATAGGTAACCTACCTAGTATACAAAGGAAAAGCTGCCTGACATAGGGAGTATCAGCTGACATAGGTTTCCTCTAGGCTTCCTTTTATATTTAGGCCGCCACTAATGAGGGGTTTTTGGAAATTCAACCCTTAAGTGAGCGGAAAGGTGTGATTTTGTTTGAAATCATGTTCTTTGGGTTAAAACTTAGCACGAATAGGTACCGAATCAAGTTTGACATTGGTGCAAATTCTGTTGTTTACGAACTTATCTAATATTAGTCACGTCACCTCTCTTCCATGTAAACCTTATTGAAAAAAGATAGAACATTTTTATTGCTGTCAGATTTAGCTTTCCCTATTTCATGTTACATCATAATAATAGCAATTAGTCCATGGTGTTGTTAATATACGGGTAAATAAATGGTCGTGACTAATTTAGATCGCGCTTAAATTCACGTTGAAGTGTTCGGACTGATCTGTAGGGCTAGCCCGAACCATTTTGACGTATCGAAACGTAAATGTAAGTGAACTTTGAAGCTGAAATAAATACATACATCTAACTTTAAAATTTTATTCTCTATTATTATTTATACTATCTCTGTATGATATAAAGTGCGCATGATACATAAAATTAAATCAAAGTGAGAACTGTGGTATTTTTTATTCAAAAACTGCTTACGTTAATGATTCGATACGTCAAAATGGTTCGTGCTTTAGCTACTGACAGGGTTAAAAAAAAATATAAGAAAGGGATAATGATATTTATTTCTTATATTTTTTTTTGGTAGAAAGAGATGTAGTGAAGTTAAATTTGTTTTGTTTGTAATCAACAGAATTGGCCCCATTATTAGACTAAACTTTCGCTTGGGGGGTGTCAAAGGAAGTTTAAATTTAAGCCCGATCAACTAAAATGCGTATTAATTTTCTCTTTTGACAGAAAATTAAGTTTCACGAGAATTTTTATTTTTAATTGGAAATAAGAGGACAATATTTACTTTTTATACAAATATAAAAAACAGGTTATCAATAAGTTTGTTATGAATTAAAAAATCAATTTTTATAAATAACTATGTAGCCATTTATAAATATAGGTACCTAGTTATTGTTTAATTTTAGAAATAACAATTTCGGTTAGTTGTAGTTTTTCAGTGTCTTATATTTTATTATGAATCGTTCCAAAAAAAACGGCTGTTGTTTATTATATTTCTATGGGTCTTCTAATACCGTGCGACATTGACCTTAATTAATGTGGTCAGGAGTTGAACTATTAGTAATATTTTAAGAATATTTTTATTTGTATTTAATACCTTACCGTGTTATTATGCTTTTTAGGTCGAAACTTGCAAGTCCATTTTCACTTAATTACCCGTGTTCAATTGTTCTGGGTGCACATGATATGTAAATCGCTGAATAAACACATGATATGTACCTAAAATCGCTGAATAAAAAAAACTTGTACTTAACAAAATTTATTCTAAATTTTAACTCCAAAACTAAATAAATGTTCATGATAATCGTTCCCAATGTAGAAAGATCTTCTCCATCACCTTTGATCTTATGTTCCAAGGTTTGAGAAGAGTTCACATTGGCCTACATCCATTTGTTAATTTATATGTTAACATTGGAAACCTGACCTTGGCTACTTGACCTTCAATCAATGTGGTCATGGCGGGTCAGTGAACTCATGATATCGTCACGTGTACTCGGGTAGCATCCTACTACGAGTATATACATAGTAGGAATTATGTGTCATAAATGCACCGGTATTCGATGAACTTTGTGGCAGATGAAAATACACTGCAATTAAAAGGGATAATGGCAGGGTTTGAAACTCGTAGCTTAGCTAGAATTCATATTTTCCCAAAAGATACCCGAACAATTCTTATAAATTTACTTGATTTTTTAGGTATCATAAGTAATACAGTGAAGTTAAATAGAAATGTAAAGTATATTTTGCCACTGACTGAAGTAACCCACTTTGAATTACCGCAGCCTTAATTATCATTTACTTATTAAAATTAATAACATTTGTTATAATCACTGTAAGTTGGTCAAATCTCCTTTGATAAGCGTTACAATCTAAAATCTTAAGGCAATCGTTGTACTTCAGAATGTCAGGCAATGTGGTTTGGTTTATAATTCTCCCATAAGCAGGCTGTATCTTTAAATGACGCTCCCATACATCAGCGTTAAAATAAGTGTTAATAACGCGCAAATGTACTGATGCCATTTTAGTCGGAAATCTTCATGGCAAAACCTGCATGCTCGAGAAGTCAAATTCAAAGGAAAGTGTCCGTCAATGCGCTCTGAGCCTTTTAGGTAAGCCGTAATCCGTTGTTAGGGGAGGTTTGCCACCCCAATGTACGGAACATTGGGGTAGCGTGGCACAGTTATGTGCTATAGGCTTACAATATATCTCTACATCTGTTTTTCGGTCTGAGATGGTGATAATGAGTTCTGCCTGATACTCTGTTCTTTAAGTTGCTTTTTACCTGCGGTTTCATCCACGATCTCCATATTTTGAGTGGAATTTTGAATAATTCGTCTATTTGGATGCATACGTTGTTAGGATTATGTCCAAGTTTCGTGACCATGAACTTTGTGTTGATGATACAATGAGAGAGAGAGAGATCAGTTGATAAGATATTTTTTTTGGGCGATAGAGAACGTGCTAAAAGTGCTAGTCAACAAAATAATGTGACACCGCGGTTCCATCCGCAAACTCATCATTCAATCATTTATATAGTTTATGCCCTGATAAGGCACTCATGAACGTTGAAATTTTCAACCCTACAATAAGCACTATGCTAATAGTAGCATGTATGATATTCCATGATCGATATGTGTGCCATGTTTAAAATTCGTTTCAGTAGTTTTTGCGTCAAAGAGTAACAAAAATCTTCATATCCTAACAAACTCACACTTTTATAATAGTAATATATTTCTGACAGGAGATACCATTAAGGGGGGTCGTCCAAAAAGCCCGCGAAATTCAAATTTTATCAGGTTTTTTTCAAATTGCAGCTCAGTAATAGGTCATTTATTTGTCAAAATGTAATTCGCGACACTGAGATATAGTTGTGAATCTATCTATGTATTTATTTTGCATTCAAAATATTATAAAACTCTAAATTCCTGCGCGTTATTTATCGAAAAGGAACCAATGTATGGATTTAAATAGTTTAAAAAGCATAATGTATACATACAGTAATCAATTGGCATATTAATGAGGCGCAAATCACATTTTGACAAATAGGTATACAACCTATTACTGAGCTGAAATTTGAAAAAAACCTAAAAAAAATGAATTTCGCGGGCTTCTCGGCCGATTCACCTTAAGAGGATGCTCTCTGCGAATGACTCCGTCCCTTTCTATCTGACGGGAACAAGCAAAACAGGCGAGAGTTTAGACTGTTTTATATTATTAAAAAAAAACTAAACCTTTCTTTTTTAATGTAAGTAAACTTATTTCCTTTCAATTAGACCTCAGAATATTACGAATCAATTACTTACCGAATATTCCAAATCGGCGCATATTGTCAGGAATCAGTTAATCAGTTTTCATTCTAGGTTTGATAACCAGTTCAAATACAAGCTAATACATTATTCGCACCCGTTTTCGGTTTGATGTTACCGTATTTACTATTTACTCACCGAAATCTGAATTGAGCCCTGAGGTCTGATAATAATCTTAGTCTTGGAATGGTTATTATAATAATAACCATTTTGTTTTCAAGGTAATTTGGCCCATAGATATATATTATGAACAGACGAAAGAAATCGTCTGTACCTGAAATGGTTCCCCATTTCAACCCCTTTTGCCGGATTTTCAATGCAATGGCTGGGCTTCATTTGTACATTCCAAAACAGGTTTTTATTTTGTTTTTCACCTATGCTGAAAAAAAAAATACCAATTCCCCTTATCCCCGAAGTTTGCAATGCGAGAAATCTGAAATGATTAGGTACAGTTAAGGAAAGAAAATCATCAAAATTCCTTCACAAACCAACTTAGTTATGCGTTGCATCACCACTGCACCGTATGTATGTCTGTCTATCTCATGCTATTTAGATCATTAGCTAATGAGATCAAAGGTTATATATTGCTATGAGCAATATTTTGATCGATGATCATAATTATTGTTTCTTTACAAACTAAAGCTGTTTTCTGGACTAAATGCTTAAGTCGTGACCTAGATCTGAGTAGGCATTTCCGTTCTCGGGGTCAAAGGTCATACGTTATCTTGTAATAAGTAGGTGGTTCATTTAAAAAAAACTGCCATTAGTGCTCATATTTGGTCAATGATCATAATTTGTCTTGTAATAGATGCTTTATTTATAGCTAAAACTTTACTAACATGACATGATCTAAGTGTTATCATTTTGTAAATAACTACTCTAAATTACAAGAATAAGGATAAATGTCGCTCGGCATTCATCGGTTATTAGAACGGTATGTTTTTTTTTCTATAATTAGCATAGAGCTAATTAAATATTATAAAAATACAATCATTTTCTGAACGGCTGGCAAGTAACTATGTAGTTTTGATAAAATTTTCTCTGAATCAAATGTACCTACACGTCGTGTATAGAATTCCAACCACTGGAACCCTATAGCCGTATGAAGATCATCACCACTTTTCTAGCGTTTCGGGGGTTTATTTAATTTTAGTAATTGTTTGTGTAAATTACTAGAACCTTTTTTTTTATATTAAAATGGGGTTTCGATTGGCTCTGGACTTAGTACAAACTTTGACCAACCTATTTTAGGAAGTGCCTTTCCAGAAGAAATCTATTCAATCTGACCTTGAAAGTCCTTTGACTTTAGGAGTCTGGAAACACTGACGTCGGAAACTAGATTCTCTCTTTTGCTGACCGCTATGAATGAAAGTTCAAAATGTATTTGTATGTTCGGAAGGTCAACGACGTAAGGATGGAAATTTTCCCAGCGTCTTCAGCTTAGGTGTTAGGATAAATCAATATGTGGAGCGAACACGTAAAAAATAATAGAGAACGTAACAATTCTATCGTCGTCTGCGTACTTACTGCGTACTTTTGCCAATATGAGGAGTATAAATCTAAAAAAGACTTTTGTGCTCAACCGACATCGACATGACTATAGGACTATTGCTACTACCTTGTGTACCTTTAATTTGCTGTTAATACTTACCCTGGCGCCCGCCCCCTACTCTGGTAACGACCTGAGCCGAGGTCCGTACCCCACAGGGGGTGCCCTCAGGCGCGGTTACCTAAAATTCTGCCTGTTTGATAGCCAGCGCTCGCCGAATAGTCCGCGTACGGGTCATAGCCATCTCTGGCTAGCATTTTGGCACCTTTGAGTGCATTAAAAAAAAAACCTACCCTGGATTACAGATTCCTCAGATTTTATAGTCGCGTTTCTTTTACGAAACGATATGTTATTACAATATGTAAAATGGGCTTACATATGACCCTCGGTTGAACCCTGAAGTAGTTATAAAGTGGCCGAGGATATAGCACGCTTGCTCAGAAAATGCCCTATTTACTCTGACCTTGACGATCAAGGTTATAGGTATCAGGAAACAGATCTCTAATGTGAATTATATGTGTCTTAGGTTTGTACTATCCTAATTTCAGTGAAGCTGTCTCACCTCAAATTAGGCCTTGCAAATATTCGAATTTCAGTATTCCAATATTTTTCGGGTATTATTGGAATAATTCGAATATTATTCGAATAATAAAAAATATCTTAAAAAATATAAAACAATCATAAGAATTTTTGATTGCCAATGCTTTACAATCAATTTAATCTTAATGAAAATAAATAAATCATCGTAACGTCAAATTACTAGGGTTTAAAAAAAACAATCCGTCTTCAATTTTTGCACAGGTCTGCATAAGGACTACAAGTTTGCTGATTTTCAAATCATTGCATCTTAATCAATCGACTGCGCAGTTAAAATCTTGGCTGCATGCAATAGAACTGCAAGCAGACGCTTGCAGTTCTATTCAGCGCAAGCTGATTAACATTAGCTGTATATTATGAAGTAGTTGGATTGACTGCAAAAGGACCGTAGTTTGACTGCAGTACTATATATATACAGTAAACAGATACCCCATTTATACACTTGCAACCCCAGGGAGTTTCACAAGCGCTGTTCCAACATTGCAAAAATCTCTTCTCGCCCTTTATATGAATAGGCTGGCTAATAAACTTAAGTTGATAATCTGTCATCAAGCACCACCAGTGTATTCCAGCAGTAGCACTTAATAGTCGGTCACTTCTAGGCTTTGTGTGCTTACCATAGTGAGATTATGGTCATTAAACACAAATGTAAAGTTTTCCATGTGGTAAATGTGTAGGCTTGTGTTTTGAAATGGACTAGGCTTAGTCGATCCTAATTGGAGAAAATAGTTGGTCTGAAATAAAGAGTGTTAACTCTTGATATCAGACACAAGTAGTTCGCGGCTTTTCTGAATTATGGACTAAGGGTTAATTGCATTCCAATAAATGCCGCCTATTATTGCATTGATATGCAGCAAGAACAGTATTGGACAGCCCAGAACCTTGAGAAACGCTGGCATTTGTATCCATGCTATCGTAGTGATTATCATCAAAGACCCATTTGCATTATCCCTGAGAAGCTTGTATGCTTGTCACATCGTTAGAAGACTGATGGCCAGCTTGATCGCTCTAATGATGTAGTTTTCGTTTTTGACATCACGCACGTGCTTTTTAAGCTATATTTTGTGTATATCAAAGCCCTGGTAAAAACATCAAATATTCGAATATCGCAAATGTAGTATTCGAATATTCGAACCAAATTATTATTCGAATTATTCGAATATTCGATTGCAAGCCCTACCTCAAATGCGTACTTTTACCCGTGCTTCTACTTACACCATTTAATTATTGTTGATTTGTTTTTGCTAATATGTAGGTGAATAGGTAGGTACATAGTTGGTGTATTGCGTAGGTAGTGTAATTTATGATTCTAATAAGACTTTTTAACATGGTGGGTGGGTTTATAAATACAGAAAACTATTAGGTACATTATTGTGCAAAACAGACAGAACGGGCGCCGGGCGTGACGAGGTATATTATTATGTTGCGCCGTGTTGGCCGTGTTGCCCCATTCGCGATCAATGTGTGTCTCGCCAGTCTATATAAATTAACATTTAATTCCTATTTAGTTATCTACTTTTTAATTTTAAGCCATTAAACTTATCAAAGTAGTATTATAGTTCTAAAATCTGTAGCTATCTTTAAAACGAATTTGGTACCTACCAACTTGCCGACTTCATTTGAAATTAAACATTATTAACTAAGGAGTTTTTTGTTGTTTAAATTTCTAAGGGGTAAAATAGGGGAAACGCGGATGAAACTGGGGTCTGAAAAGCTAGTAAATGATATGAATTTATTTACAATACCCAATTTGAGGATGTAAAATTAACATGATTTAATTAATGAATACATGATGAAACAATTTTGCTTGTAATTTTATTGATAATAGGTTTTTGATAGGTACGCATTGTTTACACTAGTATGACCATGCCTACAGCGCTTATCGAAATTGGGTCACATTATCTTTGTGGAATGGCTAGACATTGTTATAAATTAAAGTAATCAATCAATTTCATTAATTAATTGAATAATAACAATAGCGTCTGCAACCTTTACTAATAAAAACATTACCTAAGCAATGATTACTAAGGTGTACGATACTAGCGATCCGAACTGGCTTCACACGGCTAGCAGAGAATCCGAGATTTATCCTAGCGGCGGGCGGCATGTCTTTTTCCGACATCTTCAATAAACATAGACATATTTCAGTCGATTTACACAAATTACTTGATGAATTATACACCTAAAACTTCCTTATGTATCACTCCGTTCATTGGTGAAAACCGAATGAAAATCCGTTCAGTAGTTTTTGAGATTATCTACGATTAATTTATAAGTACCTACCTACCATAAGTTTTTTTTATCTGAACTCAGGCCTATGGCTAAATCTTGAATATTATAAGTTATTTGGCTAGTTATAGTGTATAATTTACGAAGATAATTTATGATTACAGTCCACAGGGTATGAAATATAATCAGCCTGCGACATTACAATTAATTCCTCAAAAATAAATCTTAGCTACTAGTAACGCCATCTTTTGATAGTTTTCAGAACTAAACTATGTTATTAAGGGAATGTTCTCCGCGAATGTCTCAGTATAAAAAGTAGGCTATGCGTTATGCATCCCAGATAGTCCTAATCTTCTTGGTCGTAGCGAAGCTAGGTGTGGGTGAAATGGCTCCAAATCTGAAGACCTATAGTCAAAATTATTAAACTTAAAATAATAATAGACTGAATAGACATCTAAGCCAATTTCATTTCTCCTCTCGCTTTACTTCCAAACCACGCTACGCATTTTGATACGGTTTTCACTAATATAAAGCGCAATAAACGAGGTAGGTTTGCGTATATAAATTGCACCAGTGCGAAAACGGGACGGAACACTAGTTATATTTATAAAAGTAAGGTAATTTATTATGGTGGTATTTTTCAAAGTAAATGTCAATATCAAACAACTTTTCGAATTATTTACAAACAGATATCGACGATTATATACGGTTGTGTTGTTATGGAATTCGTTCAAGGTTGTTAATTACGTGAGCGTTGAGTCGAAAGTCGCTTTAGGCCAAGGTCAACGAACGGCACTGTCAGCTGACGCCTACCTACCATACCGAACCAATCAACTATTATAACGTAGTTTATCTACCTATAGGAATGTTACTAACGTTTTATACACTTCATGGAGTTGATATCATGTTTTTTAATAAGCTATTTAATTTTTTATAGATTAATTTTTTTATTTATTTATTCAACAATCACATTAAAAAAAAATCTTTATTTCATTTTGTATTATAAAAATACCCAAACCATTATGTTTACCGACATGGAGGTTACGAGCTAATGTTTAAAAAAATGTTTTGACAGGTTGACACTACGCTAGGAGTGTTCCGTGGCTTGACAGTTGTCATTGTTTCATTCAAAATTGGTTATTTGTATAGATCATAATAAATATCAAATTAAATTTGTTTAAAAAGATAAACATGAGTACTGTTATGATGTCTTACAGGATTCTGTAAGTTATTGATCCAGATGCTTGAGATTATTAATACTTTTTGTGTCCATATTTCTAACTCAGGAAGGTAATAAATTCGTCCATATCTTTAACTCAGGAAGGTAATAAATTCACAAAATTAATACAAATTTTTAAAAATAAACTAACAAATTACCAAAATTATCGGTTATACCAACAACTCTGGGCAAATCAGCCTCCCATCTTTTCAGGTGCCTCCCTCAGAGTCTCTTCCCTTATTTTATAGACTTCCATTTACAAATGTTTTCAATACATCATATTATGGGAGTATAGACAAATTATTCTGATTCAGGTTATATTTTATTCATTTGTAGAAGAACAAGGAAATCTTCTGTATAAATAATCCATTAACAATGTATTTTTATCGGATTCTTTCTTTTGGTTACAGTGACCGAAGAGAACAGGAGCAAAGAGATATGCTTGAGAAGCAGCAGAAAGAGAGAAAAGAGAGAGAACGGATAGAACAAGAACGGGAGAGGGAGAGGGAACGAGAGAAAGAACGAGAAGAGAAAGAAAGGAGAGAACCGGACAATGCCGCTTCGAAATTAGTCTCGAGGCATTTTGAGGAATCTCTCAGGCTGGCGAATCAGAAGGTGAGAATATGAGTTATACTTTAATAAGAGTTTTGAGTTACCTTATTGAACTATTTTGTAGCAATCCACAAAGAGTTTTTTCGAGTAGTGGAAAAAGTTGATTTGTTTAAATGATGCAGCACGTATTCTAGCGTCTGCGTTTAGGTTATTAGAGCCGTCAACTACTTATTTTTAACAAGAGTATTATTCTACAGCGGGAACGAATGTCGTGGTCGCTACTGAACAGCCTCGCGCCCAACCGAGGCGGCGCCGGCCCCGAGCACGAGCGGCTCCGGGCGCCGCCGCCGGACCGCGCCTACTACTCGCCGCCCCCCCACCATCCCGCACACCCCTCGCACCCCTCCCACCCCTCGCATCCCTCCCATCCCTCGCACGCCTCGCACCCCGCGCCGCGGCCGCCCGTCTCCGCCGCCGACTACTGCCGGCTCACCATGCCCTCGAAGCCGGACAAGTCGCCCTCGCACCCCTCCCTGCCCAAGGGCGAGCCTAACTTCGCGCCCTACAACTACCCCCCCTACCGGTCGTACGACAAGATGAAGGACCAGCACCTGCCCGCGCCGCCGCCCCTCGTGCCCGAGAAGAACTCGGTGATCGTGAAGCACGACGCCAAGCAGATCCACCTCGAGCAGAAGCACCCGTACCCGAGCAAGCCCCGCAGCGAGCCGTCCCCCCACTACCTGCCCTCGCGGCCCTACAACACGGGGCTGTCCCCCCACGCGCCGCCGCACCCCCACCCCACGCTGCAGACCTCCCCGCACGCGGCGCTGCCCGCGCAGGATAAGTCGCGCCGCCTCTACCAGCCCGCGCCGCAGCGCTCGCCCGCCGCCTACTACCAGGCGCAGCCGCCGCCCGTCAAGCCCAAGGTCTCCAGCCCCGCGCCGCTGCACATCTACGGCAAGCCGACGCAGAACTCGCCCAGCCCCGCGCATTACGCCGTCGCCCAGGAGCCGCCCATGCAGCTCGCCAAAGCGGAGCCCCCGCCGGTGCCCTACCCGCCGCCCTCGGCCTACTCGCCCGCGCCGCGCACCCGCCCGCCCCCCATCGCGCACTCGCGGACCCCCGAGCCGCGACCCCCGCCGCGCGCCCACGGCGACGCCGCCGCGCCCTCCGCCTGCCAGACGCAGCCGCTCGATCTGGGCGTCGGCCGCGACGACCCCGACCGCCTCTCGCCGCGTCGCCGGGACCCCTCGCCCGACCCCGCGCTCGATCCCAAGCGCCGGCGCCTCGACGAGCCGGCGCCGGAGCCGCTCATCGCGGCGGCCGCGAGCGTCGGTCGCACGCCGCTCGGCTCCGAGCCCGCCCCGCAGGCGCCCGGTCCGCCCTGCGACGTGCGCGTGCCCTCCGCCGACGGCAGCGTCGAGACGCCCGAGCGGGCCGCTGGCGCGTCCCCGGCGCCGACCCCCACGCCGGCGGCCAGCCCCGCGCCCGCCACCCCGCCGGCGCCCACGCCGCCCGCGCCGCCCGCCACGCCGCCTGTGGCGCCGCTGACGCCGGGCGCGGAGGCCGACACGCCCGCGAAGGCCGCCTCCTCGCCGCGCGACGGCTGCGGCTCGGCGCCGGTGCGACACCTCGGCAAGAAGGCGTGGCTGCAGCGGCACGAGACGGCGCCCATCGGCGAGGGCGACTGCTCCGGCGGCGGCGGCACCTGCATCACCCTGCCGATGACCATCACGAGGGTCTCCGAGCCGGACGACTCCGGCTCGAATATCGTCGTGCCTGTCGCCGCCAAGTCGATCCAGCGCGGCTCGCGCAAGACCTCGAAGCCGCGCAAGCCGAAGGAGACGAACGGGCGCGTCGACGACGCCGAGGAGGACAGCTCCAGCTCCGACCGGGAGTCGACAGCGCCGCCGAAGAGGAAGCCCCCGAAGGCGAAGCGGAAAAAGGGCGCCGCGCCGCGCAAGGCCGGCGACGAGCCGAAGCGGAAGAAGGCGTCCGAGAGCGGCAGCGAGAGCGACAAGGAGAGTGACGACAAGGACTCCGACTCGGCCGGGAGCGGCAGTGGCAGCGGCAGCACGTCGAGCCGGCGCGGCACGGGAGGCCGGGCGCGGGGCCGTAGGGCTCGCGGTGGGGGAGGTAGGGGGGGCCGGCGGCGAGGGGACGAACCGCCTCGCCGCGCCGCGCCGCTGGACAAGTCGCGGGGCCCGCCGGACTCGTTCCTGCAGAACGGGCCCTGCTTCGAGGTGGCCCCTCGCCTCGCCAAGTGCCGCGAGTGCCGCTGGTCGCCCGCGCAGCGAGACAAGGACATGCCCAACATTTTCTGCCGATTCTACGCTTTCCGAAGACTGAAGTACGCCAAGAATAGACAATTAGCTATAGCGGGATTCTCGGACCCCTATAAGGATGCCGAGGAGGTGTGTAGTGTACTATCCCTTAATACAAGATTACATTTGAAACGTATTTTTTTTTATATGGGAAACTAACGTGTCGATTATTTTCAACAGGATGATAAGAAACTATGGCTGTCGTCGTCAGCCGGCGCGGCGGAATTAGATATCGAGATGAGTTGCTTCCTACTGAGGGAGATTGGAGACCAGTTCTGTGAACTGCTACAACAGGAGAAAGAGGCCGAATCACACCATTTAAATGATGGTAAATAAATTTCGGCTATATCTTTATATAAGTTTAATACATACACATTTATGTTACTATGTTAGGTCTATAGGCCTATGTTTGATCAACAATCACACCATGGTCAGGTGATGATTACGCCGAAGTTGATAGGGATACAAAGCTATCGGTTCTAGATTTTCAACTCTTTGGTGATAGCCAGCCAGCTACTACAAAGTACCCTACTACCGTGCTATGGTTTCCTCACGATGATTTCCTTCACAGAAATCTCGTAACTTGAGAGTATTTTCCTTAGCACTCGCAACAATAATTAAAACATTTTTGTATTATGTCCATAGATAAGACGATAGCGTGGAAGCGAGTAGTCCAAGGTGTGCGAGAAATGTGTGATGTGTGTGAAACAACGTTATTTAACTTCCACTGGACGTGCGGAAAGTGCGGATTTGTCGTCTGCTTAGATTGTTATAAGGTGAGTGAATACCATAGATACATTAAAATTTTAAATAGGTAGCGACGCTGTCATATGGAGTTTAGTATTGTGTCATTTGTATTTTGTCCTTAATTATCCATACATAAAATAATAGTATCCTTATTAATAAGTTTAATTTAAATAATTTCTTCATCAGAAATACAAATTGGAAAATGTGTCATTGGATTTCTACAGACATTAGTTAAAATATAAAGTTACTCTAATTTTATTCCATTAAAATAAATAGAATATCTATGGTCAATATGTTAATGATAATTGTTTATTGCAGTCACGGACGTCTGGTGAGTCGGCGAATACAACAAATGAAACGAATAACTCATCGAACGCCAGTGGCAATGGCGAGAGAGATACATTTGGGTAAATATATTTTATACTATTCATATTTGTTTATCGATTTTTTGGGGCTCAAATACGTATCTCTAGATTGTATTTAAAACAATGTCTCGTCAGCTGTTTTTGAATAAGCTATTAATTAACTTCACTCGTTAGTATGTTTAGGTCGAAACTTGTAAGTCAATTTCGAATCATTTCCCGGGGTTCAATTGATCAGAAATTTGGTACACATAATATAAGTTATATGACAATATAAATATAAAACGATTAAAACACCTTTTAACAGAAAAAAACTCAAATTTGAATCTGTTCATCCGTTCAGGAGTTATGATGCCACAGATACACACTACAAACTTATAACACCCCTCCTTCGTCGGGGGTTAAAAAGCTTGCCCTTACTTATATTATCGTAACAAGGATTAACAGTGTACGTTCCGGGCAGGTGGCTGACGTGTACGACAGGCGGCGCGCACCCCGCGCGGCGGCTGCTGCTCACGCAGATAGCCGCGGGCGGCGCGCTCACGGCCGCCGCGGGCCGCCTGCACGCCGCCCGCGCCGCCTGGGGCCTCCCGCCCTGCGCCTGCGCCGCCCACTCCGCGCCCGCCCCCGCCGCCCCGCCCGCCCAGCGAGCCCTCGCCAGGCGCCTGCTGCACCGGGCATTACAGAAGGTATACCCACATTCTATTTACCTTTACTACCACTTCATGGGACATAGATAAAAAAAAAATATTTAAAATATTCTTGAAGTGTTACTGAGGCTTACTTGATCTATTTCTATGCTCTGTCACTTTCAGAATTATAATAATTTTATTATAGACTTCTACGGCTACACGTAGAAAATGATACGGAGTCTTCTCGGTTCGAGTGTATTCCGAACCGGTAGTAGAGTCAAAAATAGAAAATTTGACGTTCATGAGTGGCTTATTAGGGCCTAAACGGAATAAATGAGATTTTGATTTGATTTTGATTCGATACTACAGTTCCATATTTTCTAATTAAATTAATTATTCTTTTACAGAACATCAAAAAGGAGGACGAAAAAGAGGAGACGACGGCGACGAACGGGTCATCTCCGGTCAAATCGGAGAACGGTAAAACCGGCACCCCAGTAGTCAGTTGGTTGTCGGACATCCCTCTCAAAACTGAGCTCAAGGAGGAGAAGTCAGATTCGAGCTCGTCCGACTCCGAGGAGGCCGGTAACTTCTCCACGTTACGGGAGCTGCTCATACGGCAGGCGCCCGACGGTGGTGAAGCTCAACCTAAAAAGAAACAAAAGAAAAACAAGAGCGATATCCTCGACGACGTCATATCCAGCGTAGTAGATGAGAAGAAAGACGAGGACGGTGAAGTGAAGCCTTTCGCCCTCTCCAATGTGTTGAAGCGGTACGACCGCAGCGGCAGAAGTAGGGAGGAGTTGCCCGTCCGGATCATGACGCTCACCGAGTCCAAGTTGTTGTATCCTGACGTACCTCACTCGTGGCTCTGCGATGGGAAGCTGCTGCATCTCACGGATCCCGCGCACCCCGGCAATTATAAACCTTTCCAGGTAAATTTCCATCGACATTTAGTGTCATTTGAAATCGTAACTAAATTATATGTCCCTTTTTGATGGGAGTAGATCAGCTATTTAAACATATTTTCGTGAACAGGACCAGTGGAAACGCGGCCAACCAGTTCTAGTCTCAGACGTGTCGAGTCTCCTCGACAAAGACCTGTGGAGTCCCGAGAGCTTCTCGCGAGATTTCGGCGACACGAGGGTCGACCTAGTCAACTGCGCGTCCGGGCTCGTGGTGCCCAACCAGCCCGCCAGGAAGTTCTGGGACGGGTTCGAGCTCGCCGCCAAGCGGCTGCGGGACGAGCGCGGCGCGCCCATGGTGCTCAAGCTGAAGGACTGGCCGCCCGGCGAGGACTTCGCCGAGCTGCTGCCGGCGCGGTTCGACGACCTCATGCGCGTGCTGCCGCTCGGCGAGTACACCTCCCGCAACGGCAAGCTGAACCTGGCCGCGCGGCTGCCCGAGTGCTTCGTGCGGCCCGACCTCGGCCCCAAGATGTACACCGCGTACGGCGGCGCCGGCGGCACCACCAACCTGCACCTGGACGTGAGCGACGCCGTCAACGTGATGGTGCACGCCAGCGCGCCCGCCGACGCGCCGGAGCGAGCGCGCGAGGCCGCCCGCGCCGCCGACGAGGCCGGCGTGGACGTGCTCACGCGGCGGCGCGCCCGCCTGCACGCGCCCGCCGCGCTCTGGCACATCTACGCGGCGCGCGACGCCGACAAGATCCGCGACTTCCTGGTGCGCGGCGAGCTGGAGCGAGGCGCCCGCCCGCGCGCGCACCACGACCCCGTGCACGACCAGACCTGGTACCTGGACGCGGCGCTGCGCGAGCGGCTGTACCGCGAGTACGGCGTGGAGGGGTACGCCATCCTGCAGTGCCCGGGCGACGCCGTGTTCGTGCCGGCGGGCGCGCCGCACCAGGTGCGCAACCTGCTGGACTGCATCAAGGTGGCGGAGGACTTCGTGTCGCCGGAGAACGTGTCGCGCTGCTTCGAGCTGGCGCACCAGTTCCGGCGGCTGTCGCGTCAGCACTCCAATAAGGAGGACAAGCTGCAGATAAAGAACATCGTGTACCACGCGGTGAAGGATTCCCTGTGCTGTCTCGAGGCGGCGCTCGCCGAAGCCAAGTGAAGCCGAGCGGGCCTCCCGCATTTGATCTCAACCTCGAACGTAACATTAATCGCTAAGTTCCGCATTTAAATGTAAGATTGGGAGCGAGTGTGATACGCGCTGTGCGCCGTTTCGTATATAAGATGCCATTGTTAAGCGTCGGAGTCGATTGTGTACCAGTTATGTGTGTAAATGTATTCGAAATGTGATTTTGTCCGACCGTCGCGATCGGAGTATGTGCAATGTAAATTAGTCTGATTACGGTGATATCGTTGAGATGTGGATATGTTTTATGTTCCTTTATCGAAATACAAATAAACTCTTCAGGATATTTACAGCTTAAACGTAGCTATAGTGATATGTATGTATTGTGTAAATTTTAATTTGAATTCCATCGAGTACATATTAAGAAGTGTATACTTTTAAGTTATTGTATTGAAGTAAAACGTATTCGCTCGAAGCATTGTACATTAAACACGGCGTGTAGATAAGTTTATCCTATTATTAGATTTCTCAATTTGGTTAGTATGTTACAAAATGATAGTTTACAAAATATGTGACAATTTAATTTTGTCCTTATTGCTGTAGGCGAAAGCAAGTTTTTTTTGTACTGTGTATATTATGTATGGTTATAAGTTGGAATAAAAAAAGATGTTTATATTAAATAGTCGTTTTATTCGCACCCCTAGCCCTAGAGTGACCATAATGGAAAATCCTAACCCGTAGGTATCTTATACATTAGAGTTTCTCACTCGACTTCTAGTATTCAACTTCTGCCATAGATGATTCTACTTTTATTACTTCGCAAGTTCGCAAACGTTCCATGATATACAAAATGTATGGTCTTCTCCGCGTCTTCGTCATCGGCAATTGTGTCAATGTCTATTCGTGGTTGATTCGTGATCTATTTTTGATTTCTGATTCTGCACCACCGATTGTGCAGAATCAGAAATCAAAAACCAACGTAGGTACCTATCCCCCGCGGAGTACCTACCGGACGGAGTACGCCTACGTAATTTATTTGTAGCACATTATTTACTTTATGGATAATACGTTCATAGTAGTGTAAAGAAAATACAAATACCATAAATTGTACACTATAACGTAAGAACGTAGTTATTATATTTTCTTTGACCGTAATGAAATGTTATATTCGTTATTGATAGTTCATCTAAGTTCATTCTTTTATTTACGGCGGAAAAAAAAATCTTTAATACTTCATATCATACAAGTTGTACGCAGTATATTATTTACTCTATGCTTCATACCATCTATATCTATGGTTCAGACATATTAATTTGGTGGGGATTTGGAACTATGCTGCCATCTATTGTCGAGTGGCAAAATGCTACTCTGGACTATACGTATATTAGGAATTGCCTAGAAATTAAAAATAGATGGCGCGACTTGGACTCGTTCGTTCGTTAAAACACAGGTGGCGCCACTGGTATTTTTTTTGTAAAGCATATAGTTACCAAGTAAATACTGAGTTATCATTCATTGCCTTTTGTGGAAAGATAGGGTAGGAAAAGGAGATAAATACTTACAATTAAAGCGTATGATATTTTAGGTAGCAGGTGGTAACTGCCTTCGCAGCTTCGGTCTGGTCTAGGAACCGTAACATTATAAATACCGAAATGGTTATCTATTTTTATCTTTGCTGGGAGTTATGCTCCTACAAACTTTTTTGTATTATTATTAATTAACAGCATGTCATATCTGAAAATATGTAGGTACCTATATCATATCATAAAATCTTTCCGTGTGCATGTGAATTTGACGAAAACAATGTAAAGTTTTTTATATCAACAATATTTTTTTGTTTTGCGATATATAAAAAAAAAACAGCCAAGTATAGTTTTACGAGTAGTGTGTGTAGGGTTCTGTAGTCATTACCCAATATATACCTACTCTATGGTCATTACACTGATAACTATTTATACTAATGTGTTTACTTTTGCCTAAGTCTCGATCATTTTTGTATTATTATTATTCAAATCAGACAATATATCTATACCTGCTATACTTTTTACAAAAAAAGTTGTACCTATAAGCTATTCTGGTTTAGTACTACTCTGCTTAGTATGTGAACAGTACGTACCTCTAGTACGACCAATTTTGATGTACCTATCGAATTGTCGAATCGAAAAACCAGTTGATCGGAATTGATAGTGGGACAGGCCTACTGACGAATGTTTTGAAATTTTATAATACACTATTCTATTTAATGTAGGTACCTATCTACCATCTAACTAATACAAAACCATAATAAAATTGGGTTACTATTAATAAATAGTTTGTATGGAATGTGAAGATTAATATTTATGCTGCAGTTCATACAGATGGCTGAGAACTCAGTTTGAGCTTTGGGTTTCTTGCTACGGAACCCTAAAAATTGGTACAACACTCTTATTGTGATGATGCATTTAATACTGGAGGCAAGACTGGAGGTTATCGCAGTATGACTTTTAAAAGAAGATTTTATATAAACATTGATAAATTATTGATATAAATCATGTTAACCGTTAAAAGGAGAAGCGATAGGAAAAAAACCTGTTTAAATACATAAAGATTTATCCAACATCAAGTCAAGCATTGAACTCTTAAATCAACATTATGACCTGCAGATAAATGCCTAGTTGATAGCTCTCTCCTACACTTATTTACATTAACGCTTTTGAGCCAAACAACAAAAAGACACCTTAAGAAATCAGGCAATGGAATTCAAATTATTTTAAGAGCTTACGTTTATTCTGTTACCTAGTAGATAGGTATTATAAGTGGTGACTCCACTGTGGATGTTATAAAAGGAATTGAATCAGCTCTTTGTTGTCAGTATTCGTCAAGTGTCAGAAGTGAACGCGTCTGTGCAAAAATCACAATGAAGTCCATGACTTTGATTATTTTCGGTGAGCATTTTTTTGTGTAACTATTGTTGAAAAGTCTGTTTCATTGATAGTACCTAGGTTAAATCTATCTGCTATAGGTTTTTCGCTGTGAAAAGAGCCTTTGGGAGGTATATTTAAAATAATTTGCCATTTAGAACATGCACGGTATAAGCCCACTCTCCTCCGGGAGGTACCAGTATTTTTTATATCTTTGTGTTTTTTATTTTTCTCACTTTGAATAGGGGTCGAACGTGGTAAGCACACAAAGCCTAGTACAAATCTGTCTCTTTCTAAAACTTCCCGAAATACACCGGTCGGTAGATAAGTAGATATTATCAAATGCAATAGAAAGTTTTTATTAATATTTTCATGTTGTTTTTTTTAAATTGGGTGCGATTTTATTTTTTAAGCAACTCACCCAAATCGCGTTAACATATTTTTGCAATGAGGTAAAACCTTGGTAAATAAACACTTAAAACAGGTTTTTTGGCCAAAAATTTTGAACAAGAACTGGTGACCATTGGCCTGAACTGGGCCGGTTTCCTGTAATTACCTAGATGAGCATATTACGACCTTAATGTTGAGTTAAGGTCAGTTGCGCGTGCGCAGGAGTAGGTCCTTTATTACATGATGAGGTTACTTCCGACGTATGTCGTGAGTAATTTTATTAAGTGAACACACAGGAAACTGTTCGCTATTAGAAAATTGCTCTTTAAAGTTATCTATTCTAATATAATAAAGGTAATGAGTTTGTTTGTTTGTACGCGTTAATCTAAAGAACTACCAATCGAATTGAAAAAAAATCTTTTTCTCCATTGACGTCCTTCCTTTCTTATTCCTTTAATTAACTCAAATAGGTATAATTTATAGGCATTTATGAATTTTCTGACTGTAACGCAAGTATAAAAGTAGTTTATGTAGTATATCAGTTATCTGGTTTCCATAGTACAAGATCTGCTTAGTTTGGGATCAGATAACCGTGTGTGAAGAATGTCCCAGGATATTTATTATTATTATTTACTTATTTGACATTTAAAAAAAATATTTTCCATAATAATTTCCAGCGGTGGTGATAGTGGCTGTGACCTGCCGTCCAGACAAGCCGGATCTGAAGCAACTGAAGGCTGAAGCGGCTCGCAAGAAAGCCTGCACCCACGACTGCACCTCGGCCAAGTTCGAGCCGGTCTGTGCCGGCAAACAAGGAGAAAAGCCCAAGTCTTTCGGCAGCGAATGCGTCATGAACAACTATAATTGCGAGCATAAGGATAGTAAGTATTTATTTAATAATCAAAAATCTCGATTGCCTTTTACAAAAACTAATTTATAGTCAAATCCAAATTATGGTGCGGATTAAAGAAACTCACATAATGGAACCTGAAAATATTCTACCTTTGGGCAGACCCTAGAATAACATATAGGCTACTTTTCACTTCATCTCGGGAAAAATAAGATCCCTCGTGATCGAATGTGGGTGAAAACGCGGGGCGGAAGCTATCATACAAGAGCATTCTTGGGATAAAATTAAACCTATGTTTGCTAACTAATTGACTCAGGTGTGAGCTTGCGGAAATCCATTATAAGATTAAACAGAAGACAAATATTTAGTAACTAATTCCGCTGGATCTCCTTCTCTGTCAAGTCCCACATAAAGAAACTTAACAGGAAATCGACACGTGTTTCGCTTCTTCACGAAGCATCATCAGGACGTAGTAGACCCACTGTCGATCGTTGGTCGAGTAGTTTAACCCATGTTTGTGTTCATGAAACAATATATCTCACTGCAATTTTTGTTTATCAAAATCGTTCGTATCAAGCCGTGAAAACATAGCATAATTTTTTTGGGTTATATCTTTAGGTACAGGTTTCCGCCCCGCGGTTTCACCCGCGATCCCCTATTTTACCCTCTAATGGGTTGAATTTTCAAAAATCCTTTCTTAGCCATCAGCTACATAATAATAGCTACCTGTATGCCAAATTTCTGCTCAATCCGTCCAGTGGTTTGAGCTGTGCGTTGATAGATCAGTCAGGCAGACACGCTCTCCCTTTATATATTTAGTTTAATCGATAGCCCTAATTTAGCCCTTATGCGTCTCGCATAAGCAAACTATTGCATTACAACAATAATTTGTTCTGCGTTTACTAAATAGACATATCAAACGCCCTCTGCAGAATCACTGGGGTGTAACGCGTGATGTAAGCGAACATAATAAGCATCACACGCAAGTTATTGTTCAAGGGAACCGGACTATGACTCACGTGTGTTAACGCTTTTTGCATCCATTCAAACTTGTTTCACAACAATAATGTGACAATTCGGCGAAATACTTCGATGAAGGCAATGTTACTGTGTTTCCTGTAACGGCTTTTTTTTTATAGAGGTTTGTAAAGATATTACGCACACATTGGAAATAATTGACTTTAGTTAAATCTTTTTTGTTAGCATTTTAGACGAATATTCATGCCCGATTATTTTACATAATACTTGGCCATGGAAAAATCAGGGCCAAAGAAAGTATTTTCTGGTATCATGGAGACGCCATTTATTCTATTTTTCACGAGAATGTTAAAACTTATGATTTCCTTTTAGGTTTTCGTATAATAACTTACTATTGTTAACTTACTTAACTTACCACCGTAATTACAGGCGCGGATTCAGCCCTCAAATAAGGTTGTGGTCACAGCCAACCGAAAATCAGCCAAGTGCGAGTCGGATTATGAACTCGCTCATAATCGATATAGTACTATTTTATTAGAATTGGTATTCCTACAAAGGAGATGTTTACAAAATATTCGATGCCCTGACCAATATTTTGTAGAATGCAGTGTATAGTTCCACGTGGGCAAAGCCGTGGGGGGAACACTAGTAAATTAATAAACCTGTAAAATATGCCTAACCATGTCAGCTAGCATGATAGATGATTGATGATTTTAATTTTATTAAGGCTTAGATATCATCAGCCTATCGACCTCAATAGACCGTTAAAGTGTGACGTCACAAATCTATTAGGATTACGCTTGCCTAATTACTGATTTCAAAATTTTCCATAATTTCAGCTCTGCAGAAGATCAGCAAAGGAGAATGTCCCGGCTCTGACGGAATCCGCCTATCTTAAGTCAAGTACTATAAATTATCAAGAACTATCTACCCTAACTACTCATTCAACTCTTCTAATAACTCTTTGAAATGCCTAGATTTTTAGTACGAGCAAGTTAGCAATTTATCAAAGAATCTGTGATGAAAACTATAGTTTTCCTAGCTTTATCTATAGTGTATTTATTATCTGTGTTTGTATCTCATTATAATATGTTATGAGTATTTTTTCATGCTTATTAAAAGCCTTTTGTAAAATTGTAGTTTTTTTACTAACTATAGCCTGTGTTTGACTACAATCTCGTCGTGGTCAGTGATGATGTGGCCAACGGTGGTAAGCACACAAAGCCTAGATGGGAACTGGCTCTCAAGTGGTTCGGTCAAAGGGTCTTGAGAATGTTATACGTTTTTTCTTTCATTTTAAAGAAGTAGGTATCTATAATAGGTATAATAATTATAAATAAATAAATATAAATATCCTGGGATTCTTAATTCTTCACATATGGTTAACTGATCCCAAACTAAGCAGAGCTTGTGCTATGGAAACCAAATAACTAATATACTACATACACTACTTTTATTTTTCTGTAAATACATACTTATATAGATAATTACACCCAGACTCAGGACAAACAGACATGTTCATGCACACAAATGTTTGTCCTGGATGGGAATCGAACCCACGACCAGCGGCGCTACAGGTGGTGTCTTAACCAACTGCGTCAACTGGCCCGTCAATTAGAGATAAACTGTTAAAAACCCCTTGATCCTTACATATTATGTGTATGCATTTCTGAGTACTTAACGTTCTATAGCAAGTAATTATAATGCTGAAGAATTTGTTTGTTTGAACGCGCTAATCTCCGGAGATAGTGGTGCGATTTGAAAAATTCTTTCACTATTAGGAAGTTACATTATCCTCGAAGGTTATATACTAATTTTTACCCTGAAAACACGAGTGAAACCACGGGCAACAGCTAGTTATTATATATCTGCGAAACCACCATATTTATCTGGTAGATATGAGTGTGAAACGGGCATAATGGCTCATTACAGATTAACACTTGTGCAGATAGGAGTGAGTGAACTTTAAACTGATATCATAAATGTTCAAGATCATTCTGGATCATTTCAAATGATTAAGTATATCATAATTTATAGATTATGTCAAGCCGTTATACATAATAATGTGTGCGCGCTATGTCGCAGCTTGACATTATGCATATGATTAATAAGAAATAATTCTATAATTTATGCTTCATTTTATATTAAGGAATACAGAATCAAATATTGTCAAAGTGCACTGTGTGTACTGACTGACTTGTAATATTCAAACTATTACGCTTTCTAATTAACTATTTTTTTTTTTTATTTTGGCATCACACTTCGTGTATTTTGCCAGTGTCAAGTTGAGCAATATAGGTATTTTTATATTCTTCACGTATTAAATTCTCGTCAATCGTCAAGTTTCAAAGTTCAAGTCATGTTAAATATTCTTCGAGTCATAGTCAGTCAGTTTAGTTAGGTTTTAGTACAATGGTAGCCGTTCTACTAAAACTTTTCATGGACTTCTTGAGACAACTTGAAAAGCCACTATACACGTAATCATTTCATTTCACTTCACTGGTGCACTTGTATTGATCTTTATTGGACAAAATACCACCGATAATATTCAAAAAACCCAAAAAATACACTATTTTATGAAAATAAAATGAAAACGCAACGTCACTTCGCAAGTTCCCGCCAAAAAGTCCTAATTAACTATTATCAAAAAAAAAAATGGAGATACCTATACTGAACCCAACGCAAAAAGATGAACGCGTGAACAATGAACGTTTGAACCTATGATACTTTAGATCAGACCAGATATTCTGGATAATGGAAAAAATTAATTCTTACAAATGTTCCTGTCCTACATGTTCAAAATCAAAACTCATTTATTCAGTTTAGGCCCTAATAAGGCACTTATGAATGTCAAAAGTTACAGTTTTACAATAGACTCTACTACCGGTTCGGAATACACTTGAACTGAGAAGACTCGTTCGGGAGGTACCTATAGCCTATTTTTTTTCATATCTTCCGTTATAGTTATCACTATAGGTATATGTATGCTAAATTTAGATCATAGACCTTTATGTTCCTATTATGTATAGTTGCATATACAAGGAAGTTATTTTTTAAAAAAAACATCAATCTGTATTGAGCCGAGCGTGAGCCGCCGGAGTTGTTTTTTTACTAAACAAAACAAATACGTGTCTTTCAGCGATATTTTCGATTTTGGACACGTATCAGACCGCACCATAAGAATGCTCAAAATGTCATTTAGGTATTTACTTTGATATATATTATAATATATACATTTAGGTTAGAGTACCGCTGGCAATGAGATTATAGCTTATTTACATAGGCACACTAGATAAGTAGGATCAATAAATAATAACATACTGAGTGACCTATAAAGGCGTAACATTGATATAAGTAGACTGCCTGTCGCCAATAAATAAATAAATAATTATAACGTTACTTTGATTTGTTTTAGTTGTATTTAGGGAAGTAGACATAATATTATTTTGACCATTAGTTTATAAAAGTTACATCCATTAATAGTTTGTGTGTGTATGGATTGTTTGTTACTCACTTCTGTAACGGCTATTATATGACGCGTGTGGCTGCCATCGCTACTAGCCATATTGTTTCTTTACCTGTAATCGAAACCTTCAAATCACAGGTTTTATTTCAAGGAAAACATCGTGAGAAAATCTGCATAGGTAGTTACTCGGCCCAAATCATGTCCTCATTTTTAAAGGAGGAGGAGCATTATGGTATAATGGAGATGTTAAGTCAATCCTACAGTTTAAATATCCTTAGGATGTGTCGGATAGTTATATAGTACTCGCCTACAATGAGTTTACTATGGTAACGGTCGACTTGTATGAAATATTGTAATTCTACAACGGTCCACTAGAGGCGCTGCTCGGATCGTCATACAACGTTTTTAGCTAGCGACTATCGATTATGTTACTGTTGCAAACTCATGAGGGGTACTGTACAGACTACCAACCGTAGGTAGAAAATTTTTACCCTGAGAGTAAATAATTTACGTTAGTTAACGCTTACAAGTTTACAACATTATTCGTTATAGGAATCGGCACAGCGCCTCTTGCGGGAAACACATGGTACTATTACTCGCATACAATAACTATTAGGGTGCGTCCCCACTTGACTCTCAGTTAGCGACAGACTGAGACTGTCATTCAGTGAGCGTTCTATTATTAATTTCATTTTAAACTTTTATATGTTATTTTTGTAACAAGTTTTCTAAAACGCAGGACAGGGTGAAACAACCGGCCATACCTATTCAACAATATACAGGCCTTATTAAGGAAAATGTGTAGAACCTATTAGACCATGTTTAATAATAGTAATAGATTAAATGGAGGCTGGTATGTTATTGTATGAATATAACATTATCCTGCATGTATCTTTGCGCTTACCGGGACTTTTCACTAAAGTAAATAAAGATTTGACTTTTTGGCGGGAACTTGCGAAGTGACGTTGCGTTTTCATTTTATTTTCATAAAATAGTGTATTTTTTGAGTTTTTTTTAATATTATCGGTGGTATTTTGTCCAATAAAGATCAATACAAGTGCACCAGTGAAGTGAAATGAAATGATTACGTGTATAGTGGTTTTTCAAGTTTTATCAAGAAGTCCATGAAAAGTTTTAGTAGAACGGCTACCATCATACTAAAACCTAACTAAACTGACTGACTATGACTCGAAGAAGATTTAACATGACTTGAACTTTGAAACTTGACGATTGACGAGAATTTAATACATGAAGAATATAAAAATACCTACATTGCTCAACTTGACACTGGCAAAATACACGAAGTGTGATGCCAAATTAAAAAAAAAAAAAGATTTAATATGCATTTAAAGTAAAACAACATAATATATTTTATGAAAACTTTATTGAACTAAATTTTGTCTATTATAATGACAATGCTACATGGGAACGGAATAATTACGTTACCAATACATTTACATTTCGTACTTTGTACAATAAATAAAAGTAACTTATAACAATCTGTTCTTAAAACTAGAAAAATTACTAGAACTTCATTTATTTTGAACATGACTTTGGCATTATTATAATAATCTACTTACAAATTAAAACATAATCACTTATATTAGAACAATTTTGAATTTAAGGAACTTTAGTAACCAAAGCCTTTTTAAAATCAGGAATATTAGTCACCAGCAAAATATCTTTAAGAATATTTGGACATATCATTGGGCCAAAATGTTTTAGTTGGCAAGTACATTGGCCAAACAAAAGTAATAATTAATCTTCTAAATATTGGCTGGCTTATTTGCATGACTGAATTTGTAGAAAACTGTAATAAATAACCTATTTAGTTCGATGTTCACCGAATAGAAAAAGGTATACCATGAATTTTCGTAGGAAAAAGTCATAGTAAGCGCCCGATTATAATTTATCAGACCGTTTTCTTGTCGGTGAATATCGACCTTAAGTGTACGTACTTTACGTACAGTAGCCCGATTTACGTATAAACCTTCAACGATGTCCAAGCCTAAAGAAGTCATCGACAAACGATCCTATTGAAGTTCGTTGGCGTATTCAGGTGCATCAGATGGAAGTCAATCGTTTAATTCAATAGGCAATATTTCAACATAAATCGTTTACTAGTTGATGAGTTTTAATTTCTATCGAAGTGACACGAGAATTCTAATTATTACTTGAATCGAGCTACAGTATGTTTATTCTC
The DNA here is from genome assembly GCA_963555595.1 of Tethea ocularis. Classification (NCBI taxonomy): domain Eukaryota; kingdom Metazoa; phylum Arthropoda; class Insecta; order Lepidoptera; family Drepanidae; genus Tethea; species Tethea ocularis. The sequence goes on from OY741968.1 coordinate 2,849,362, forward strand.
ATTAAATGAGCCAGAATTAAACAAAAAAAAAGAATCTTTGTTTGCGGTGACCTCTTCAACAATTCCAAGCGGAAATTAAAGTAAAGCTTACACTAATGCAAGAAGTAAAGCACATTTTATTGAATTACAATATACCCTGAAGCATCAGCACTCTCCCAAGCTCGTTATTGCGTAGTCTGTGAAAAAAAAAAAATTATGTAGATAAAAAAAACTTGTATACAGGATGATTTTGGGATAATATAAATTTATTTTAGGAAGGAAAACAAAAACTAAAACATGTTAAAAAAATATCAATACATTAAATGTAAGTCTAACTGAGTACGTATTAGATTACTCGAGTAATAAAGTAGCTATTTCCTTCAACACTACGTTCCCGAGTGCGATTAAAGGATTTTAACGTAAATGTATGCTACTATACATACTTCAAATTTTCATAACTTCTGGTAGTGCTCAGAAGGCCTACTCCGAAAAACGATACCCATTAACCAATAGAATTGCACAAAATTTACGTCTCTTCAGTTTGCTGCACATTTTAAATGATAATCATATCAATAGGTAAATTTTCTATACAAAAAAAAATCTATAAAAGTTTCTGTCAATTTTTTTTGATACAAGCTTTTATTGCCGACTGTAGTTTTTTTTGCATAATCTTCAACTTCTCGTTAAGACGGTTCCAATGAGCCCAAACACGAAATTTCAGCTCAATCAGTAACCGGGAAATGGATCAAAATTAACTTGCAAGATTTGATGACAAACATCGGGACAGGTGAAACTAAATAAAAGGTTGTAAAAATATATGGCTCATATAGGTATGTACGAGTATATTATACCTTATATTTTACGCAGTAAAGATATTATTAACCAACGTAATCTGTTTTGCGGTTACTGTCAAAGGTCGACTCATGAGTCATTGGAGCTTATCGAATTACATTTGTTTGTGTTGTTTAGGTAACCACAAAGCAGTTCGACATACCTACTTACTAAAGTAGCTAGAATCTATTAGCCCCGCTAGAATGTATTAGCCCCGCTTTGACAGCTATATAATAAAAAAATAAATAATAAAATTTATTTGATAAAAAGTTTACAGCAATTGTTACATAAATGTTCAAGATAAAAATTTAAACAAAAATTGGGTAAATGCTCGATAAAAACTAGTTTATAATAACCACGATATATATACATCCATGTGCCAATATGAGACACACCAAAATGGGCCTGCCTATTATCTGAAGTACGGCCGCTGAAAACCGTACCCAAATTATTAGATTTTGATACGATGTTCACTAAGCCCAAGAAATTACTAATCATTCTAGTGAAAGCTTAATTTTTCTGTAAAGGAAAATTTCGTAAGCAAACCATAGTACGATAGGGTACTTCTTAGCAAAGAATCTTCTTAGTACCCGCCCTCAGGTTGGTAAGCAGTCATTTCGCACCGTAGCCTTTGGTAGCTGTAGTTTAGAGTACTTTTTAGGCTACTTTTCAAACTATTTTATAATTATCATCACATTTTTTTGTTTGACCATAATCTCACCGTGTTTTTCGTTCTGAGGGTGGCAGCCAGCCAGGCGAGTGCTACAAAGTACCATACTACCATGCTATGGATTCCTCACAATGTTTTCCTTAAAAAAAAGCTCAAGCTCATCGTAGGATTCGAACCCTTAACCTTATTGGCATTACAAAATTTCATTTTAAAAATCAAACGAATACTTACACGTGCTCTCACGACACGACACAGCTTCTAGTTCGCACAGGGTAGCGAAAGTCCGAGCAGTACCGGCAGCATCAAACGCGCAAACAGGGCCAGCTGGTGGCGAAGCACACCTCCCAGCACAGAGCGGCGGAGGCACTCCCTCTCTCACTCTCACGTGCATCAGCTCCGCCGGAACCCTCATTTCAGCAGCTTCACCGATCTCGTTCGAGTCTCCGATACGCGCCGGCATAAATGGTAGGCTTGCTGATCGTATCTCGTGCCATGCTGGAAGTAAGTTGGAGGTAAGTTGTGAGGCCTAAATAGTTAATAACAAGACCAGTTTCCTAAACGTTGAACGAGCGCAAAGATCTCTGATAAAAGTCATGTACTCAAAGCCCTACAGGTTTCCTACAGATACCCTGTACAGGATCAGCGGCATTTTGTCAGTAAGAAAACTGTACATTATTAATCTAGTACTCAAATGTCATAAGTCATTGCAGTTCGACCAGGCTAAGGTAAATAAGCGAAGAAAAGACATTGTTGCAACATCGTATCCTGTTCGCACTGCTTTTGCTAGTCGCCAGTTTGATAACCAGTCCGCTTATCTCTACAATAATATCAATCGTGTACTTGAAATCTATCCTATGCAACTAAACAAATGTAAAAAAGTAGTGACTGATTGGTTAAAATTAAAAACATATGAGGAAGTTGAAAATCTACTTAGAATAACATGAACTAAATGGAAAGGAGTAAATAAACATTATACAAAAATTTTTGTTAAAATGATTCCAGAAATAAAGTTTTTTTTAACTACAAGCTTCCGCTCCGCGTTTTATAAATATTGTGCTGCACAATGCACAGATAAGATCAAGTATTTTTTGGAAATAAAACCTTATTATAGTCATACTGAATCAAATCAGAATAATGACTGTTGGCTCAATCCAAAATATCATAATCATGCTTGTTAAATACTTAATCAAGTTTAAGTGCTTTTTAAAACAAGTATGTCATAGTAGAGTGAAGATATCGTTATCTTTCCGTTCCGTTAATAGCAATGATATAGTAAAATAGTAATTAAGGAGCAAATCTTTCGATTAAAACAATGTATTCTCGTCGGTTTCTCGATATTAAAATTAATGGTAACATAAGTGTAGCTTAATTGTTTCTTGTTTTATTCCATTATTGTTTTGTTCACTACACTGTGACATCATGTTTGACCCTTTAATCTAATCAGTATTATTTATTTTCCTAAACATTTCCTGTGATCTCATCCTTACTACGCATATCGATAGGGCAACGTTTCTCAAACTGGAGGTGCCCTATGGGGATCGTGTTTAAGAAGATCTGTCCAAAACATAAAACAGAACACAACATCCATTAATTCCTTTCAAGTGATATTTCACAAAAACGGTAATGAGGAATAACAACAAAAAAATCTAATTAGTCCGTCAGTTAGATTATCAAAAAATATTGGATACGTATTTTTTATTTTGATCCGAAAACAAAAAATAACAAAGATACAGTGCGTTAAAATTTTCCGGTCTGCAAAAAGTGTACTAAAAATTTGTTGTACAATGACGTCACAAGCCCCAATTCTGCACTTTGATGGGACTTATCTTTGTAATTTCTTATTGATTTGATAAAATAAAAAATACGTATCCAATATTTTTTGATAATCTAACTGACGGACTAATTAGATTTTTTTGTTGTTATTCCTCATTAAATAAATTCTAAAGATAGATCCACACAAGAATTAATCCTTGCTGAGTTTCTTGCTGCAGTCTCAGTACCGATGGCACAGAATACATAATAGTACAGCCGGAGGTAGATTCAATTGTAACTTTCGAAGTTCATAACCTTAAACTGGCCTAAACTAATTATATGAATTTCATAAAAATCGGTCAAGCCGTTTCGGAGGAGTTTAGTGACAAACACTGTGACACGAGAATTTTACACATTAACTTTTAACAAAGTGAGACCTCCTTCAAAGACAATAAAATAGAAATGGCCACATTGAAGCCTATACTGAACCCAACGCAAAAAGAATTGATTGAAATTGGTTCATAAATAATAAAGTTATGCGTGAACAAAATTAAAACATACAACTGAATTGAGAACCTCCTCCTTTTTTAGCAGAGTCGGGACAATAAAAGGTTGAGAATCGATACAATAGAGTATACTATCATGGTCCTTGTGATAAGTAAACAAAGTGCACGCCCCACAGTTCTCATTGAATCACTATATCACTGCGTAAACAAATAAGATCATTAGGGTTCCGTAGTTCACGTCTGGAACCCTTATAGTTTCGTCATGTCCGTCCGTCCGTCAATTCTCGGTTTACCTTCCAAACGGTTACTGCTAGAAGGATGAAACTTTGTATGGATATTTACCACGTTGACAAAAGTGCTAAAATAAAATCACGAAAAATATTTTTGTTTGGGGTACTTTAATAGTTCAGGAGTTATAGAGGCCTAACTAGAGGAAAACTTCGTACAATAATAACGATATAATAAGTAAACATGTAAATTATTAAAAATAAAATCATAACAATTATATTGGACACCAACTTCTAAGTCCACGTGCCATTATGGGTAACTACGGAACTCTATTCTATGCCTGACACGCACTTGGCCGGCTTATTTATTTATTATAGCTGTTCCACGCGGTTTCACCCGCCTTTCCAATTTTGAAATAATTAGGACTTTCCTAAGTAGGACTAATCTACTTACGTAGTACTTGTATATATTTATATATTTGCTATTTAGTATAAGTATTATGTTAGTTTATTGTAGTCTATTAACTTTATATTCCTAGTGTATATAAGGATATATCTAAGTTTTTAATTTTTGGAATTGCACACCCCCGTCTTATTTAGTTAATTATATTCCTCTCCATCTAAAGGTTGCCTGGTAGAGATCACTTTTAGTGATAAGGCCGCCCATTGTAACACTTTTGTTTTTCTTTTGGTTAAGTTATTTTTTTATATATATTGTTTAATTTTCTGTAGTGTGACAATAAAGCATTATCTATCTATCTATCTACTTGTATACTCTTTGTAACCTACCAATTTTAAAAAAAGTATTTGTTTCTATAAAATCCGTAATATCTACAACAATTCAACTTAAAAATAATCAAATACCATCAAACAAATTACGTATAGGACTTCACCTGACATAGACGTGCATAGTTCGGTACTTTTCGGTATTGCTCGGGTTACATCGGGCGATACAATCAAACAAACTCTTCAGCTTTATTATTAGTATAGATTACGAGCATTTATCTTTCGATAAAGTCGATGGTCTCGCGCATTGTGGAATAAACCAAAATAACAATAACATTGAATCAAATTGTTTATTATCTTATTATCGAATATGTGCCATATGGCAGCGATTGCAGCTTCTGTAACAATTGTAAAAAACATGTAGATATATAAGTTAAGGAAAATTTATTGAAGGTCTGTTCTGAAGGCTAGCCCAGGGTAGAAACTGGGAACAACCTTTGAATATCCCAATGATTGCTAATCATTGTTACTTACTATCCAATCATTATCAGTGACCATACTTAAGACGACGATATCCGAGAAATTATGATTCTAGATTACGTTTTTCTCGGCATTCTTTGTTGCAAGAAATTTGTGAAAAATATCTGTTAAACTAGATAATATGTGACGAGGAATCATTTTTTTTATTGAATTTTTCATTAGTAACGTCACAAAAAAGTCGTGAATAACTTTTTTAAAACTAAGAATGAATTCTCTTATTTGGACCATCCAAATGACTTTTGCCCCTCTCCTGTCTCGCTTGTCTCCGTCAGTTTAGTAAGGGACGGAGACATTCGCGGACAGCCTCCTCTTAAATTATGTCGCAACTAATAATACATCGCACAACAAACTACGCAGTAGTCGAGCCTATGGACCAAAACTATTCAATCTTTATCAAGAACGCCACTGTTCGCTTCGGCCCCATTTCCAGAAGCGACGAAATCTAGATAGCACTTCCTCAATACGTCATGAGTCATCAGGATAACGATTGTTAGTCACGAGGTTCCCACGCTACATACATCTGTACGAACCATGTACAATTCTATATAGATAATTTTGTGATTTGGGTTGTTTATTATAAATGCGAAAGTTTGTGAGTATGGAATGTTTGTTACTCTTTCACGTAAAAACTTCTGAACGGATTTAGATTAAATTTGGCACATAGATAGATCGTACGTTGGAATGACATATAGGCTACTTTTTATTCCGGAATAACATAAGATGCCTCGGGAACGCGGGTTAATCCGCGAGGCGGAAGCTAGTTTTAAAATAGATTAACTTTTAATTAAAAATTAAATTATGTTTAAGGTAGGTTTGAAAGTACATACATAGTAACGATAATGTAGGAACATTAATCTGTTTGTTATTCTTAATCTCGGTGTCAGAGGTTCGCACAGATTGCACTTAAGGAACTTTTTTTAATAAATTGAATTATAACGTCTTAATTTTCAACTGGTAATTAAAAATCATAAAAAGCATATTTGATATTCCCCTGCATTTTTAGACGTTTTATATAACGACTGTAAAATACCCTACTTCTTTGTAAAACGTAAAAGTAGAGAGGTTATAATTTATTTAACTCCAACAGAATCGCATAAACATACGCGTAGTGCACTCACTTAACATGATTTATTGCAGTTTGCACATGCGTCGACGACCACATGTCTATTATGATCGATAACTATAATTAATAATACGTGCGCTGGCCTGCGGTAGGCGTGGCGCTGATAAGTGGGGTGGACAGCTTTTAAGATCGATTCTAGGACGCAAATACTGCTTTTACGGTTCTAATAACGAGTGAAAATGGAGATTTTGATGTAAAACTCCATGAAAAAACACGATTGCTACTTCACAAATGCTACGAACTTCAAAAGTGCTACGATTTCGAGAGTACGTAGTCTCTTGGGATACATCAAGATGTTAAAACTAATTTATTTAGTTTAGGCTCTGGTACCACTTGAATGTCGAAAGAAATAATTAACTCTCCACAAGAAACTCTTTCTTTTGATGCTAGCTACACCCGGAGCATAGAAAATTTACTAATCCGCGCCCCAAGTACCACTCGTGTGTTGCTAACCCTTAACTCTTCCCCGATGAGCTCTGGCAACCTTATTCTGTAAGGTGGAGGTACTTTCTCAGTCGAACTGCTCTTCGAGCGACAAAACGATATGCTTTACCTCTCTAAAATATTCTGCTTGAGTGCTACGGGTTTCCTAAGGGAGTGTTAAAGTGTGCTACGATTGCTACGGGAATACTAAAGAAGAGCTACAGGAGTGCTACGGAAGTGTTACAGGAGAGTTACGGAAGTACTGAAGGAGAGGTAGGTATAATACAGGAGTGCTAAAGAGCTAGACGAGTGCTACGACTGCTACAAGAGACTACGACTGCTACAGGAGTACTACGACTGGCTACAGAAGTATTACGACAGGCTACAGGAGTGAGTGGTCAGGAGATTGATTCTGTTTGTCTCTTCCTTTTCCAATTTTAAGAGGTATTTACAAATATAGAAATTCTTATTATATTGAATTTAGTTAGGCTAATATTATAAATGCGAAAGTTTGTTAGTGTGTCTGTTTCTTACTTGTTCATGCTCAAACGACTTTAACAATTTTGATGAATTTTGGTTTGATACCTTGGATTAACACATAGGCTACTTTTTATCCCTCGGGAACGCGGGTGGAACCGCGGGGCGGGAAGCTAGTATTTTATTACTTCACACACAACTTATTAGTATCATTTTCTACGAACCAAATAACCCTGAGAGGCAGTTAGTCAATTTCAGCTGGGACGGTTCCAAACTACGCGGAACATTGGGTTAACTTACTGATAACCCACGGATCAAGACGCCAAACCGTCTCATGTGCTGTGCACACTTGGGAACTTGGCTAGGAGCACATCCGCACCCCTTGTATGCACATGGGTATTGCACATGCTATACAATACACATGGTGCTATTTGATGAGGATGCAAAAGCCGCATTCTCTAATTTGAAATAGTTTATTCTTTTTTCGAATAATAGTGTAGATGACTGACTTATCAAATCAGCTACTCTTTAATAAATGTCAAAACGATCGGTTACATGGAATATTGTAAATAAAAATAAGAAATACTAAGTTATGACGTCATCGTTTCAGAGCATCAAATGATCTACTCTTAGTGGTTCTTAAAAATAATTAAAAATCATAGAAAGCATTAAATGTACAACATACTTGATGTTTCCGCGTGTTTTCAGATGTTTTATGCATTCTATATTTGATAAATTATCCAGTTTATATTTTAAACATAATTATATGCTAAAGTTTAATTTATATAGTGCCAGTTGTTTTATGATATCCCGATCCGATAGGTATAACACCTAATTTATTTCAAAATTAAAATCAAAACTCATTTATTTAGTTTAGGCCCTAATAAGGCACTTATGAATGTCAAAAGTTACAGTTTTACAATAGACTCTACTACCGGTTCGGAATACACTTGAACTGAGAAGACTTCAAGTAATGTTTAGTGTTAAATATAACAATTCATTATGTGCATCATTATACCGTCATACTAGTTGCACTGATCATGCGTCGTTGTGAATCACCTTTGTTCTAATAATACAATTTCTGAGAATCCTGCGCAAACTGTACCTAACCTAATTAGTTTTAATATCATCACAATTCTTATTAATGTAACATTCATTTTAATGTGTCCCAAGATGTAAATGCTAAAAATCTAGATTTAGTTAAATTACTTAATTAATCATATAACTTACCAGCAACTAAAACCAGGCACAATAAAACCTTCCCGCTTAACATTTCCAACTAATTGTGTCCAAATAATGATTCGGCGCCACTAAAATAACACTCACAAATATTCTATTCAATCGCTTTGAATCGCTAAATCTTATTTATGTGTTCGAAGTTCGAACGTACGCAAAATGAACGACGCGTTCGGTATTCAAATTAAAAGGCGCGTATTATTAAATTGATGTTTATGGTCGTAGATTGATCGTTTCACTGGTGCATCATTAGCGATTGGAGTGTGTTCCAGGATGGAGGGAAGGGGGGATGCGAAGTGTGGTGGTGGAAGCGATATGATAACCTCTGCCTCGGCCGGAGGACGAACCGCCTGCGCCCGCGCCGATAACACCAGCGACTTTCAAATGAGAGCGATTATTCTTTCGCTACATGTATAAGGTACCATAGATTGTTTATATTTATTTTTTAATCGGCCAATGATAATTAAAAGTGATATGAGAGTGTTCTCAAAGTTTATTGCCATAGTTTATAATAATTTACGCCATCTAAAGATAATTATTTGTATAGATTTGTATAACATGATGACCGTTATTTGTTGACAAATACTAACTGTTGTATTATGATTACATAATCTGTTTGATTTTAATTAATTAGTTACTTAAATTTTTATACAAGTTTTAAATTTGAAAATGTTCTGAATCGAAATAATAGATGGCAGCTGAAGCAGGTCGGTAATTTATAAATTATTGATCTTTCCTTAACTTAATTTGAAACATAATCAAAAGATGGCGTTTAAAACTTTTTTTTAGGAATGTAGAGTTAAAAGCCACAGCTTTAGAGCAAAAACTGAGGGCAACGAATGGCCACAAAGAATCATTATACGATGAGTGATTTAATTTTGCTACAACACAATCAATGGTTAATATTGCTTATCTTTTAGATATGTACTTATGCGGAGGCTATCTCACCAATGATTTCGAGTTGACCCCAGATATCGCTGCGGCATGACGAAGCTTACAAGGGTACGATTATGTGTTTATATGTACGATATTTTAGGATTGTTTGACCACAATCTTATGGTAAGTGATAAAGTGGTTAACGGTGGGTACATAAAATCCCCCGTGAAGCTCCCGGGACACAATGGGCTTCTGATTTTGAATTTCAGGATGGTACTTAGCCAGGCGGGTAGGTACTACAAGTGCCATATGTGTGTGGATACCTATAACGCCACAGGTCGTGGGCTCGATTCCCATCCTGGACAAACATTGTAATATATTAATATGTATCCTGAGTCTGGGATTCTGGGTGTAACTATATGAATATGTCATCATCATAATCATATCAACCGAAAGACGTCCACTGCTGGACAAAGGCCTGTCCCAAGGATCTCCATTCTCCACGACGGCCGGTCTTCGTGAGACCCTCACGAGATTGTCGGTCCACCTTGTGTGAGGTTTGCATTGTCTTCCGGTTCATGGTCGCCAATCGAGAACTGCCTCAGCGGCCGAATATAAGAAGACCGCCCATTGTACAATCATAGTATTAAGTATTAATAAGCTTTTATGTTAATGTTGATTTATGTATTACTAGCTGTCCCCCGCGGTTTCACCCGCGGCCCCGAGGGATCATATGTTCCCGAGAGACATTTTGTAATTCCCTGTATTTCTTCTATATTTGTATTTTCTGGGACGTAAGCTTTTTGGCAGATGTCATCAGACAAACACTTCCATCGTCTATTTTTAGCCCGATAGGGTAATTTTTGTTACAAAATTTGAATGTTGTAACTTTTTATTTATATTTAATCAAAAGCCTAAAAGATACGTTTCAAGCTTCTAGCTGTAAAAATTACGTAATTTCCATACAAACTTTCATCCCCTATTTCAACCCCTTACAGCCCTTTTTTCGCATTAAAAGTAGCCTATGTCCTTTCTCAGGGCCAAATTTCATCAAAATCGGTTGAGAGGTTTAAGCGGGAAAGCGTAACAGACAGACAGAGTTACTTTCGTATTTATAATATTATTAGGGATGGTGTACAATAAAGTGTTATCTATCTATCTATATTTATAGAAAATTATAGGTATTATTTACGTAGTATATCAGTTAAATGTTTCCAGAAAAAAATCTAAATCTATTCATAGTTGGTAGGCACACGGCCACAGATCAAGCTACACATTTTTGTTGCAAAATAGCTCCTATTACAACCGCTTAGTGCCGCAGTGTGTAGCTGGATCTGTGGCCGTGTGTACAAGCTTAGTTTGGAATCATAGTCGTGTGTGCCTTTGAAATATCTACTTGTTGAAAGTATATGGAAATAATATAATTAAAGTAATCTTGGAAAATACGGTGACGCTGGATTTTCCAGAGTTTTCAGATAATAGTTTGTCATAGTTAGGTTATGACATAAACACTTGAAGAAAATCCCGACGCTGACGTATTGTCTCTTCTTCTAAACACTTTTGTTAGTTTTTTTAGATGTAAGATAAATTATTAATTAAAACGCCTGACTTTTTTAAATCAACGGTTATCTTTGAGTGTTTATTATTTCCGCCTAGGAGATTTACTAGATTTTTTCTTCTTCTCTCGAAGTTCTTGTTATATATTTTATTCCAGATTTTGAACTATTTATGTCCTAAATTTTATTTTAATGTGTTGAGTCAACAAGTCGTGAATTAGTAACAAAAATAAAAATTTATAAGCCGCACATTTATTCACCCGCATTCCCAAGGCTATCTACTATACCAAATTTCATCAAAATTGGTGTAACCGTTTGAGCGTGAAAGAGTAACAAACACACACACACTCACAAAGCTTATGTGATGCTAAAAGAACAGTTTGAATGGCAAATCTATTTATTATATCCAAGAGTTTAAATAACCGTGAACGGATTATCACTGTTATTTTATCTCTAAGGTAAAATAAACATGTCGGAAAATAGGAACACTACAGACTGTAGCATTATGTTTGTTATAAGAAGTTTGATGTGTCGGGGTGTGTGTGTGTCTGTCTGTGGCCACATAGCTCCTGAACGCATGGACCGATTTTGATTGAGTTTGTTTGTTTGAAAGATAACGAGAGTGTTCTTAGAATGAAATCCGCTCAGCCATTTGAAATTGATCACCATTTTTTCTATACGTAGATTGTATTTTGTATACATATTTGTTATAAATAAATTCTCTTAAATCGTTTGATTAAGTATAATAACATAGGGTGGGTTCATACCCCTGTTAGAGGAAAACGCTCTTTGGGAGATTTGTTGCTGGGTATTTACACTTGCATATGCATGCATATGTGTGCAACTTTATTAATTTTATGTATGGTTATCGCCTTCGATTAGTGTAGTCAAGTGTCGAGATTGTTCGATATTTGTACTGATTTCTGCCTCACAGTTTTATCTGTATTCCCAAGGTACTTCAGGATAATTTTTATTGTTTTCGTTATTTGCCATCGGACGATAAACAAAATGTTCTAAATACCTGAATAAATTACGATTATTTGATCATTTACAAAATACAGCTACAAGTTCTACTAATGCTTATAAATGCAAATGTTTGTGAGTACATTTGTATTACATTTCGAGTATGTTTATTACTTCTTCACGCTCAAACAGCTGGACCAATTTTGGTATGGGGATAGCTGATACCCTGAATTAACACATAGGGTACTTTTTATCCCTAGCTTTTAGCTAGTATTTTGTATATTGCCTAAAGTCAAGTCTATCCATTTCTACATTGCGACGTTAAAGAAATACAAACCAACACACACTTTCGATTTTATAGTAATAATTTTCAAGTAGATTTGATTAATATTACTATTATGGTCTTTAAAAAAGGGGCATCACCTTTTAATTCTACATGCAAATAAAACAAAATTAATGTTAAATTCTCTTAATTACGATGATTAATCAAGGAAACTCATTTAAATAAAGGTAGGTGGGTATTTAAAAAAATAATATCTTCCCTATAAACGTCAGTGAACTGAAGTATGACATGATCTCGTCGACATGCGCATGAGTTTATATACAAAACTGGCTGACTTTAGCGGCCAGTGACGATACGACGCGCAACCGAGTCATACCAAATATTATTTTTTACCAGTTAAAATGGAAAAACTTTGCCTCTTTTTCATCCTAGGTGAGTACTTTTTTTTGCTAAAATTTACGTTATTACATTCGCCATTAAAATGGAATATCCAATTATTTTAATGTAATATTAATTGAATTATAAGCGCTTTATAAGTTAGTGTGTAAATTACAAGTAAATAAACTCATATATTTTTTTAACTTACGGACGTCGTGAATATGTCATTAAATATAACATTAGACTGGAATTATAAGAATAACGTGTAAACAATCTTCACTATCACTACATAGTATAAAACAAAGTCGCTTCCCGTCTGTCTGTCCCTATGTATGCTTAGATCTTTAAAACTATGAAACGGATTTTTATGCGGCTTTTTTTAATAGAGTGATTCAAGAGAAAGGTTTATATGTATAATAAATGCATATTATAGCACAGACAGCTGAGAAAAGCTGGGCGAAGCCAGGGAGGGTCGCTAGTAGTTTATATACAAAACTAAAACCACTATAAGCTGGCCCTGCGAAGCTATGTCTGATATAACAATACAGAGGCTATTTTATAATGGTTTTATGTACGTAGTTGTGCGTACATAGTATATTAGTTACTTAGTGCAAGAACTTAGCTTGCTATTAATTTTAAAGTTATTATGTTATACTAGAGAATATATGACATGGTATAGTTTCCTTTAAATTTGATTTTTAAGGGATCCGTACCCAAAGGGTAAAAGGGGACCCTATCACTAAGACTCCGCTATCTGCCTGTCCGTTGTCACCAGGCAGTATCTCATGAACCATGATAGTTAGACGCTTGAATATAGTTAAATAGATAATGGTACGGAACCTTTCGTGCGTGAGTCAAAATTGATAGAAACTTCTTAAAAATGCGGACTTACATCTTACTGATGTAGGTAGTAAGGTAAAATGTTGTAACGTATTCATGGCCTTTCGAATTTAAAATTAATATAAAATAAACAATCATACAACTACGAGAAACAGATAAAACCGGGTTTACAAGTTCTAGTTCACATTTCGAATCCAGTTTCAATAAAAAGACATAAACGACATCAACCTTGTGACTTTTTAAAAAATGTATTTGTAATTTTTCCTTATTATTATAATTTAGTTTACTTTGCTCATTTTAATGTTTAAAATTTAAAAGTAAAGCTATTTTATCTATGAATGTTGAATAGGAGCAGACTCGTTTACCTCCATAAACCGGCGTGTTATCTCAACTGCAAATGTGTCCTTCTTGACTTTCATGGTCGGAAATAATAATCTACTGATCCTGAAATTAGCAGAGCTTATAGGTACCTACTAAGAAAATCAGATAACTGATATGCTATTATACACATTTATTCCAACTTCCCACTAACGAAAACAACTAAATTAAACAAATAACCTACTTAAATAAATAAAAACTAAACTAAATAACTACTAATTCCAAAAATAGCCTACTTCAAAATTTGGCATGGTACCCATGACAATTGCAGCGTTGCATCGCTGAATGATCAGACTAAGACTCTGGGCAAAAAAGTCCCTGGCTCTCAGATCCCCACAGGCTAAGATCAATCGCTTGCCTATGTCTTGAATATGCTATTTAAATTACTTTACTTTTTTTGTGAATATATACCTAAATACTTACCTAAACTCAGATTCAAGACACACAGACATGTTCTGGGTGTTCCGTCAAATAGCAAAACCGTTGCAAGGAAATAAATAAGTATGTGGCCTTCGAAACTACGTATATTTATTTAATGACTCAATAAATGACTCTAAGTGACGGTCAGATGGTATTGGGGAATTCTGAATGAATCATTTATCTTGAGTGCCTTGAATCGATTGTCACGTCATGAGATGACTATATAGGGTTCGTGTTAAATCTTTGTCGTAAGTAAGAATTACCTTAAAAATAGACGTACGTAGAAATACATATAGGTACCTATTTACAGTTTACGTTTTTACCAATTAATATAGTTCAATGGGATTCAATTTTTGCATGCAAAATCAATATATGAATCCTCTTTGTGAAGTTTTAAGATTTTAGGTTGGCCCATTAGCGATATCCATCCAGGTTATACATTATGTGCATGGACTGTCTGTTTGTGTTAATTTTAAATCGAAGATTCTAAATAAGTAGGATGTATTTAAAAATAATAGTAAGGTATATATTGATCGCAATTCTGTCGTTTAGAAACTGAACTAATGTAATATTGCTTTCTAATAGAAAACATAAGGGATAAAAATAAAATAAATTTAGTTAAATAAGTCCGATTTACATTAAAACGTCACGACAATTTCCCAAGAAGACAGAATTATGTGGTGCAACCAATGTAAAATAAATGTATTTTATTTTTCCAGCGATTCTCGCTAATCAAGCTATGGGCATGAGCTTCAGGCAGAAAAGGCAGACAAACACCGAAGATGACATAGAAGACAGGTATGGATGGGAGAACCAGAGACCATTATTCCCCGGTTCCCTATTTCCAGGTCAAGGACAATTTCCAGGTCAAGGACAGTTCCCTGGTCAAGGACAATTCCCTGGTCAAGGACAGTTCCCTGGTCAAGGACAGTTCCCTGGTCAAGGAGTGTTTCCAGGCCAAGGACAACAGCAACAACAAAAGCAGCAACAGACAACTACCCCCAGTCCGACTGGGTAAGCTAAAGCTTTTAATGCAGGTGTTCTCAAACTGTGCATCGCCACGCCCCTGGGCGTTGCGGCGCTGTACCAGGGTGCCTTGAACATGTTCTAAAGCTACACGCGGGTATTTTATTTTATAAGGGAGCCGCCAAAAAATAACAACATACCATGGATGTCGCAGTACAAAAAAAGATTGGGAAACCCTGTTCTAATATCTAAGTGCTGAAGTTACAACCTTATGGAGCGTTTTTTTTGTTTTCTTGAAGTGCCCCATATCGTATAAATTATAAAGGGGGCTCATTCCATATCCTAATGTTTTGCAGTAAAATAAAATAATCCAGTTCTTATAAATTGGTTGTACCAGCTCCATTTATAAAGATATCGCTGTAGATTCAATTTGGTATACAGAGCCGAAAGAGCATTGAAGTACTGGCAGCATTAGCCATAAAAATAATTTAGTGAAAAAGCAACTATAAAATACAAAATTAAAAAGCGATAAATTAGTTAAGCATAACAGAAAAATACGCGTAGATGTAAGTCTAACTTGAGCACCAATTAGTGGCTATTAGATTACTCGAGTACTAAATTAGCTATCACGCCCTATCACTATATTCCTGAGTGCGAGTGAAGGCAGTTATCACATATTTACGCTAAAACTTCAAAACGTCATAACATCGTTATACTCAGGATTCTGAAATTTAATGATATTCACTATCCACAGTTTTCAGTCTAATATACCTACCCAACCATAATTATAACTCAATCCAGTTCTCAGTATTTTTGGACAGACAGACATTCGACTGACCTATAACAAGGGTTCTGGTTTTTTTTCTTTAGAGTTTCGGAACCCTAAAAAAGGAGTAGTACATATATGTTGTATATCCGTTATTTGGTTGTCCATAGTACAAGCTCTGCTTAGTTTAGGATCAGATAGCCGTGTGTGAAGAACGTCCCAGAATATTACATATTGCTATAAACACGCGGACGAAGTCGCGGTTAACAGCTAGTCCTTTATAAATCTTATTTTACAAGTTTAGTTTTGTAAACATGGTTTTGTAAACATGGTTTTGTAAACATTAATCAACCAATATCTTATCCCAATTTCAGGAGCTCAACAATATCTCCTGACGTCCAAGAATGCATCCGCACCTGCCCAGTGACTTCTGAGTTCAACCCTGTATGCGGTACCGACAGAGTCCAGTATAGCAACCCTGGGAGGTTGGGTTGTGCACAAGCTTGTGGTGTTAGTGAGTATCAAGGGATTTACAACCTTATTTACTTTGCGTTTCCGTCATCTATACTTCTATACTAATATTATAAAAAGGAACGATTTGATTGTTTGTTTGTTTGCATTGAATAGGCTCCGAAACTACTGAACTGACTTGAAAAATTCTTTCACTAATAGGAAGCTACATTATTCACGAAGGTTATAGGCAACTTTTTATCCCGGGAACGCGAGTGAAACCGCGCGGAACAGCTAGTCTCTCATATTTTCCTTATATAGTTTATGTATTTACGTGACCGGTATTATCAGAATCCGTTCAGCCAAATCACATTTCAACAGTGTGATTTAGCTTTCATAGAGATTTTCGAAATACAAAAATGTTATCAATATATGCTTAACAACTTGACTCAATAATATTAATCATAGCCAAGAGTTAACTTGACAACTTTTACTCAACAAAGTATTTAACCCGTATTAAATAAATATAAATTATGAATTGAAAAATAGCCGCTTAAATTAATAAGCTATGATTTCCTACAATAATCATGTTATTTAATGTATTATAAAGCAGCAGTAAGAAACATAAAAAGGCAGCAATAATCTAACATAGTAATTACTCCATAAATTTGCAATTATAGCCATTTGACTGAGTATAAGGAAAATGATTATGAGAAATAATAATTATAGTTATACCACTTCATGACTCGCTTTATCTAATAACTTGTTAGGTTTTTAATTTACGTAATAATGATTTTGAAACATAAAACAGATTCAATAAATACAGGCGCGGATTCAGCCCTAAAAAAAGGTTGTCATCACAGCCAACCGAAAATCGGCCAAGTGCGAGTCGAAGTATGAACTCGCGCATGGTCGATATACAAAATATTTTATGCCCTGACCAAGATTTTGTAAAGTGCAGTGTATAGTTTTACGTGGGCAAAGCCGTGGGGAGAAACACTAGTAAATTAATAAACCTGTAAAATGTGCTAAACCGTGTCAGAATATCGTCTTACGTCTATGATAGATAACTGGTGATTTTAATTTTATAATATCATCATACTATCGACCTCGATAGACTGTTAAAGTGTGACGTCACATGGGTTGTGGGAAACAGTGGATTAGAGCTTGCAATAAAATTCCTGAATAAAACTCTTCTGTACCTTCCTCTATTATTTTCATAAAACTATGGGTTTTGGGAAGAATTGTACAGTAGCTTCCCCCTGCACCCTAGATCTACGACAATTATTTTCCTAAAATAATTCTAGTCTTGCTAGTAGGCACTGATCCACCTGCTGCCCTGGATCAGGGGAACAGTTATTGGCGATATTTACTCGCCACGTCACATGTTCATCATTGGGATTTTGCAGCTTTTTGTAAGTTCGTTTTTTTTTGCGCGGGGAAATCCTCATAAGATACCCTGCCGCCCCGGGAGGAGCAGCCAGGTTATGCCGGACTCGTACCGGCTAAAACCTCACGGTGGTCGCCATCTGCGCTGAAGAGGGGCGTACTTCCCCCCAGCACACTCGCTGTGCTATCGCACGATGGATCGTGACCACAACGACCCATCGTCCTCCTTGGGATCGCTTCTGGACACACAGGGCCCCCGCCCCGATAGCCCACGATCCCAAAGGTCCCCATAACCTAAGCCTCCCTCCTTGATCCTTCCTTGGCTCCTTGATTGTCCGCGCCATTGCTATTCGAGTAATTTGTAGCTATATTTTCAAGATTCTCAAAATTTGGTAAATTTCCGATAATTCACGACCAAGCGAATTTCAGTTTAGTAGTGTTGTGTTTCCTAGGTTGTGGTTACTCATAAAAAAAAATCAGATATGTATTTAAAATTATTATTATTTTTGCTATGATTGATGATATATTTATTGTTTCTTTGTTTCAGATGTGAGCCTCTTCCGATCGGCGCCATGCCCCACTACTAGCACCGTTGCCCCAAGCTAAATAACTTATCTCAAGTCAATATTGTCAAATTATTATAATACTAAATAAATTATAAGTACTTTTTTATTAATTTTACTAATAGTTGTACCTACGTAGTATATTATTACTCTGGTCTGTGGTAATAGCTATCTGTATGTCAAATATCAGCAGAGATAAATAAAAGTTTCAAATGTTAATAAATTAGATTTAGAGTTCACAAATGTTCACGAATATAGTCACAGAAGAGTATAATTTCACAAAAACTAAGTCTCATTAATAAGGTTCAATTTACAAAGGCTTATTACTGTACTAAGGAGGTGGTCACGTTGGTACGACAACTGAACTGATGATGATTTGACATACCTACTGTGTCCCTCATCATAAGATGAGGATCATTCTTTGATGTAGGCCACTCTGGTGTCGTCCTGGGTCTCCACTGAAACACTCTTCGTGTCCAACGACTCTCTTCCCTACAACTACTTTAAATTTTACCATGTACCTATAGGCCTATGTTTGACCAGTCTCACTGTAGTTAGTGATGATGTGGCCGATGGTGGTAAGCTCACAGAGCCCAGAGGGAAACTATGTAGTAACATAGCGCTTTTGTATCGCAATTTATTATTGTGATACCTTTAGGGAGCAAACTTTTATAAGAAAATCTTTGCTCTAAGGTAATGTAAAGTGTACTTAGTTTGCTATCAGAGCTGCAAACTCTCCTTCTTTTCCAGGAGATTGCATGATTTTTGGGTGTGCTCCTGAATTTGTTTTATTCCATGAAAATCTCCTGATTTATACATAGGCTTTTGGAGCGAATTCTGTGGTTTTCATATTAACAGCACATCATGAACTTTTATTACCTTACTAACTAGGTACTTGATTGCATGTGACTAATATTAAAATAAGTACCTACAAATAATTCAAAAGCAAAAATCGTTTTTTTTTTATATTTCGAATAATTAAATTTAATCGAAAGAACTATGAAAAAAATGGTCTGAAGTAGGGTAGCAGATGGATAATTAGCCGCTTGGAAGCGACGGGTATATAAGAAAAGATTTTTCTTAAATTACTCATACGCCTTAATAAATAAGGTGGCAATAAAATGTACGTAGTAATTATCAAAATAATCTATTTTGTAACATTTATCCTGTAATGGTATACTCATTAACGGTATTATACCACTAATGTATATTACCTTAATTGATGATGATGATTAATTACTACATTCAGCAAGTACAACGACCTACCCATGTCCTATAATGGCTATAATACAACCATTCAAGCTTCAACAACTAACTTAAATTCAATTGTAAGCAAATATTAAGGAACGTATTTAAACAGTTTCAGTACAGAAAGGTTTTATGACAAGGCTTATTGGGTCTTAGTGTAGAGCGAGCGCGACTTGTAGGGCATCATCACCATGTCAGCCGAAAGACGTCCACTGCTGGACAAACGCCTGCCCCTCCACCCTCCGTGGTCTGCCCACGCTGCGTCTACCGGTTCGTGGTCGCCACTCGAGAACCCTTTTGCCCCAGCGGCCGTCGGTTCTACGAGCGATGTGCCCCGCCCATTGCCAGTAGTTGTAGGACATATTTCAGTCCAATGGTTTTCCACGACCCTCACAAGATGGTCCATCGGGGGCCTGCCTACGCTGCGTCTGGTTTGTGGTCGCCACTCGAGAACCTTTCTGGCCCAGCGCCTATAGACGCTTTTAACACCCACGGTATGTCACTCAAGCGATGCTGTCCGCCATATGAGCTGACGGCTGGGGCTATATTGGAAGGCTATGTTTCCAGCATGATCACAAACACGAACAAAGAAATAAGTCCCCGTTCGAAATTTAAGGTTAATTAATCAATAATGATTCAAACACATAATAAATAAGGTTTACCTTTTTGTTTTCGAACTTTTAGGGATAATCTGATATTTTATTATATATCGAATTATAAATATTGAGGAAAACGTTCAACGTAATTATTTCGTAATTACTGGCAATTAATTGAAAATTTTCTTGTAAAATAAAAACTGGTTTCGTGGGTTGCAACGTAAATTTGTGGCACGTGCGTGCGTGTTAAAAATTTGGTAAAGCCACAGTGTCACTATAGGGGTAAGTGTGGTAAAGCCCTGCGGTAAATACCATCGTTGGAGCATAAATACCGGCTGGTTTTATAGATTTGAGAACAAACACTATAAAAAAATCTCTTTTTTTAAATGTCTCCATTTAAACTCCATAGTTCTCGGTTCGATAGTTCTTTTTACCTTTGGACGGTCTAAATTGGACCTATTACTTGTCTACTATTTTGACATGCATGAAGATAGCCTGAAATTAATAAGAGATTGAATACTTCGTATTCCAAGAAAGCGTAGGATCTCTCTGTCAGGAACGCGGGAAACACCGCAGGGCTAATGCTAGTAACAAATATGTAATGCAGTCTTACATACACCTGGTTCATTATTAATAACTAGCTGTTCCCCGCGGTTTCACCCGCGACCCCGGGATAGTAGTAGCCTATGTCCTTCTCCATATCATAGGCTATCTGTGTGCCAAAATTTATCGCGATCGGTTTAGCGGTTTAGGCGTGAGAAAGTAACAAACATACATACAGAGTTACTGTTGCATTTATAATATTAAGTATGGAATGTTACTTTTATGTTAAGTCTATGCATAGGTATACTTTGGACTTTCCTACACTTAAGCCTGAGTCAGGCGATGTCTGACTAATCGTGTGTCCTTTAGGTTTTACTTCTAATGACAAGATATAAATAAATAAATAAATATCCTGGGACATTCTTCACACACGGTTATCTGATCCCAAACTAAGCAGAGCTTGTACTATGGAAACCTGATAACTGATATACTACTTAAACTACTTTTTTGTAAATACATACTTATATAGATATTTACACCCAGGCACAGGACAAACAGAAAGGTTCATGCACACAAATGTCTGTCCTCCTGGATGGGAATCGAACCCATGACCAGCGGCGTGATAGGTGGTATCTTAACCAACTGGCTTGTGTATTTCTTTTATTATTAATCAGTAAATATACTACCATTCTTGTCGCAAAACACATGTTGACAAACGTACGACCTATAACTGAGCTGCAATTAGCAAAAAACTGATGTGGCGATAATAGGACCACATCAGGAATAGGCTCGTATACACTTTCGAATGAAAAAAGAATTATGAAAATCGGTCTACAATTGGCAGAGATATCGGTGAACATACATAAATAAATACATACAGTCGTACGTCGTAAAACCTTTTCCTTTTTTGAAGACGGTTAAAAACCACATCGATCCATTGCTCTGTTGCCGCATTTAAAAGAAGGACAAAATCAACAACCGCTCCATGGAAAACCACAGATGAAAACCCATGTTCCTGGGATGAAAAGTACACTATTTTCCCACGGTTTCTCCCGCGTCTCTGGGATATAAAGTAGTCTATAGCACTCGGAAATAATCCCTACTAATATCATAAATGCGAAAGTAAGTTTGTTACTTCTTCATGCTCAAACGGCTGGATCAAATTTGATGAAATTTGGTATGGAGGTAGCTGACACCCTGGATAACTCATAGTCTACTTTTTATTCCTCGGGAACGCGGGTAAAACCGCGGTGCGGAAGCTAGTACTAATATAAATGTAAACGATAGGATGTGAAGATGTTTGTTACCCTTTCACTCAAAAACTACTGAACGGATTTTTATGAAACTTGGCACATAGACTACGTTTATTCAGGGATCACAGGCGACCATGCGGGAGACGGCTAGTTAAGAATTAAATTAAGGATGCGACAATAACAAAACCTAGAAAACTAGTACCAGTCATTGTCCGGTCAACTAGGTACTTGAAACCAGTAAATCCGCTTCAACTAGTTAAATTTAATGAATAAATGTGTGCACCAGTATAATTTTATTTTTTACCAGTCTTTGAGCAATGACAGTCATTACTAGTATTACCACTTACTAGGCCGTATGTTGTCTACCGTCTTCGTGGTAGAAAAAATTACAATATCATTAAGTGAAGCTCAAGGCATTAGCTAGTGTAGTTGGCACCATAGGAGACTTTTCTTGTGACCCTCTCTGTACTTATTACTTTAAAAAATTGAATGCGAGGCCATCTTACTCGAAAAACCTACAGGGCAATTTTTAATTTACCTGCAGAGCTTTAGGGAGTGTACGTAAAATACAATATGAACTTTTATTATAGGACCTCTGGACTCTGAAATCTAGAAAAGTTTGAATTTTTTGAGACCAAAAATTAGTATAATTCCACGAATAAAGTATCTCGAGATCACCAATCGAAAATTAAAGGAGATTGAACGCAAGAGTCACAATCAAAGTAAAAGTCAGAGCAAGAGCAAAAGCAAGAATGCCAACGTCAAAACATTTCGATTCGTAAATTGGACACAAAGTTTTGCTTCTTCCTTTATCATACGAACCGCAAAGGAGTAGGTACAGTTCCGGCGTAAATGTTTCATGACGCCTTTAACTTGGATACTTTCAAGACTAAGCGTAAGCGTGTAACATCTTCGGCATGTCATTCCAGAGTCTAAAACCAAACAGAGTCTAAAAAAATACTCTCTGTATTTCCATTTTGTAGCGAGTTCTTACTGGAAACCCCTGGATTCAAATGGGGTTTATGTTCATGGAAATTCTTGGTAGGTTCCTGTTCAGATAGTGCCGATAATGATAAACGGACACGCCTTTTGCATTTATTTATACAGTAATGTAAGGGACTTAACAGATATGTTAATCGTCTTTTATTGTTGTGTAAATATCGCACTTATCCTCATATTTCCGTGAGTACTTATTTATTAGGTAAGAGAATATTTAACATAAATTATTGATTCCTCCAGTCGTAAGAGAATTATTGAGTAAACATTCTCCTTTTTCTTTTCGTCGATGATGTCGGGTGTCTGCTAACAATGTCAAAAGGCACTTTCAAAAAAGTAAGAAAGGTAGGTAAATATTGGTTTTCGTTGCTCTCAAACATACCATAATATAGCTAGGCCATATAAAAAATCTTAAAAAAAATAGAACCGCCTTCAAAAACACTAAAACTATGTAGGAATAAATTTAACTTAAAAGGAACTTAATTTCTATATTACTGTTCCTATAAAATTTGAAGAATTCCCTCGATTTCTCCAGGATCCCATCTTAGGGTCAGGATCTGACGATGGGATCCTAGAGTAGGTAATCGCCATAGGACCACCTGCGAAGTACCTTTCAAACAAAAAAGAATCCAAATCGGTCCAGGCGTCATATTATACCTATATATGGGAAAGGGAACATATAAAAAATATTCCGACGAATTGAGAACCTCGGTTAAAAAAGCTATAATTACGGCGCGTACTTCAGCGTTGCAACAGAATGTATGACAATGACGTGACACATATAAGTAGCTATTGTTCTAACCCAGGGCGGTATTTACCTTTATGACAAAAAAAAAAGATCCACAAAAAACAAGAAGCCTTGCTGAGTTTCTTGCCGGAGTCTTCTCAGTTCAAGAGTATTCCGAACCGGTAGTAGAGTCTATTGTAAAACTGTAACTTTTGACATTCATAAGTGCCTTATTAGGGCCTAAACTGAATAAATGAGTTTTGATTTTGACTTATTTTATTCATAGGATTATTTTTTTAAAGTTTTTAGAAGTTAAAAAGTTTGTAATTTACTTAGAACTTGTGATCTAATAAATAATGGATCTTTTATGTAAAAAGATTGACGGGCTGGTTCCGTCCGATCCGTCTGATGGTAAGTGGCACCGCCGCCTATAAACACTTGCAATACTTGGGGGATTACACGTACGCATTTTTTGGGGAATCCCATTTTGACGCGTTGTAAATACCGTAATGAGGAGCTTATTCCATCGTAATGGGTCGAAATTGTTACATATAGGAGAAAAGTCAAGGTCAAGACATGGCCAAAGGGAGTTAAGAAGCACACAACGAAGACCATCTAGCCTTGCGATCGCTTTCGATATTGGTGACCAATTTAAAGGCCATTAACCAATAATGTGAATCATCTATGAGATGAAAACGGGTTGTAAGGGGCAAGGGTCGAGGGGGCGGGGATTTTTACAAACATTATCAACATACCTGCATAAAAGTACTGGCCGGCCATTCAGTATCGTAAAGTAGATACGGACAGGTTGTCTTTTGAAATTAAAAAAATAATTTTGTGAGTGTTATCTGTGGTTTGGATTTTCCGTAGATATGAAGAGTATTGTGTATGCTGGTGAGTCTTGGACAGTAAAATAATAAACGATATGTAGGTATGTGATTATTAGATGTATCTGATGCGTTTGGTGAACAATTAAAAAATAGTTATGATATAATATTAATCGATTTGATAGAATATTATAATTAATAACATTTAGTTTCATCAGAAAACTAATTGGATGACACAAAACCAAACTTAACAAAAATCTTAAAAATACCTAGTTTTTTATAGTATTTCTTGTTGTACTCAACAGTCAGATAGACTAGTAAATTAAAAAAAACATCTTGTTTCGTAGCGTAACGATTACTTGTTTTGCTTGCATAATTATTTTCCATGCATTTAGTTCTAACTTTATTCTATAAATATACAATATTTACAATTGTTCTATCTTATAATATAAATAGGCATGTCTGACGGATTATACATTACGGTGGGTGACGTATAGAATATTTTTATTTTCTATCTACCCTACCTACCCTAAAAATTCCCACAGAATCTTATGATCTTTATAGTATCGTTATTGTCGTAATGGGCATTTTTGCCACTTTTAACTTACACGGTTCGACGATATTTACAAAAAAAAAGTTTTCTCATTTTTCTGATTTTCAGTTTGGATAAAAAAAAATACCTACATAAATTTTAAGAGACAATTAAAAAAAAAACTAAAAATTTAAGTCCCACTCCCCCCATACCCCACTCAGGTATCGGTAAAGTCAAAAACATATTCACTCAAATTTTTCAGTTAAAGTTCGAGATAATTTTTCATACTCTTATCAAATATTATCTACATAAAGAAAATTTCCTCGAGATGGGTATCGATCTGGCGATGTTCCCTCTTAGAAATACCTAGAATACTTTAGAAACCCTAAAAACAAGCTAGAAATAAAACCTTGCCGTGCCAGCAACGGCCGCTTCGAAGATTTTTTAATGTAAATACCTATAAAGTATTTTGTATATTTGTTGTAACTAAATAAAATAAAAGTTTATTTGCTATAAAGAAAGAATAAATAATATACTACGTACTACTATAAAGCTAGAAATTAATTTGATGATACGTTTTTTTGCAATGTATTCAACATGTTTAATATGTAAATGCGCATAATATATGTGTCATTTATTAAGCTTTTAAATTTTATGACATTTTATGATACAAATTTATAATCTTGTTATATTCTTGAGACAGGGAGATACTAGACGCTGTTAGTTTAGTCACAAATAAATAACAGTATAATACCCACAAATTTCAAAACAATATGTAAACTGAGATAATACGTAAGTAATAATTTACACTAGATTTAATTTTATTTACTTTAGATAAAATATTTATAATAGCAACTTCAAAAATAATTGCAACTCATTGAGCTGATGATAGGTCCTTAAAACAGAAACTTAGATTCATATAGGTAAACTGCGAAGTGTTCAGTAGGTAATTACTGGTTTTAAGGTTTTCTATATCATAATAAACATGCTGCATACTAAAACCCTTTTTAAAATAAAAATTCGGTAAACAAGCATATAACCCTCCTGACCTGACGGTGACATTGAAACACCTGGGATAACACGCGATAAGACCGTGCCCCCTCCCCTGCAAAGTGATCTTAATACCTTAGGAACACCTGCGTTATTTTGTAAGGTTACTTTCCCAAACGAGAGCTCCTTGAGCTGTTTTACTTTTCTTAAATTGTTTTTTTGTGAAACTATGAATGTGAAATTTTTGTTTCAACAAATGAAATTAATTGCTGTGACACAACCTCACAGTGGTCAGTGACCGTGGCCGATTGTGTTGAGCACACAAAGCCTAGAAGGGACCTGGCACAGTGCAGCTATCGGAACACACCGGTAGGTGCTTGGCGACAGATTTTCAACTTGAAGCCAGCTAAGCGGTTACCGCAGAGTACTCTACCATCGTGCTATGGTTTCCTCACTGTTTTCCTTCACGGGAATCACAAGCTTTGTGGATTCGAACGTCTTTCGAAACACTGAATTATGATCGGCTTGTTTGCCGACATCATAATGAAAAAAAAAACGAAAAATGGCACGAAATTCCTATAGCAATCGACCTATAGGAATTTACACCAATCAAATATAATTAATTTTATGATGTACGGAAAGTACGCAAGACTTTTTAATAGCAGTAAGCGAAATAAACTTTTAAACATATTAGCGTCCTTATTTTATTGACCTCTATATTATGAACTCTATGACTACATTTATGGGTCATCATCATCATGTCAGCCAAAAGACGTCCACTGCTGATAAAGGCCTCCCTCCCCCAAGAATCTCCACGATGGCCGGTCTTGTGCTACCCGCATCCAGCTGTTTTTCGCGACCCTCACAAGATCATCGGTCCACCTTGAACGGGGCCTGCCCACGCTGCATCTGCATCTTCCGGTATTCAATTTTAGGTGCTACCTAAAATACAGGCTTGTTCTATTAGGTAGTACTTTGTACAAAATGGTTACGTCATGTCTTTAATTTTATGTAGGTACGTATTTTTGTAAGTCTGATTTTAGAGCAAATAAATAACAATAAATATTAACTTTGCTTCCAGTGATATTAGCTGTTATATGTAGTGCGGTCAGCAATCATCACCACCATGGTTTTCATCATGGGCATCATAACCATGAGTTCGGTCATCACCGTCATTGGGACAATAATCCCTACCCCTGGAAAGACACAATAGACCGGAGCAATGAACGTCAATCACTAGAATCATCAGAATACCCAGAATCATCGGAATCGTCAGATTACGATTCAAATGAATGGGGCAATGATGGTGGGAAAGACGATTGGTGGAACAAAAACAGGTAGATAATTTTTTTTTATTTCACCATAATCTCGGCTTGGTCAGAGTTGATGTGGCCGATGGTGGTAAGCATACAAAGCCTAAAAAGTAGCTCTGCAGCTGTTGGAACACACCAAGAGGTGCTTGGCGACAGATTTTCAACTTAACTAGGTTATCTATTAATCTAGGGTTCCAGTTACCTTAGGGCCTGCTCCGAAAAACGATACACGATAGTCCGATCATTGTTTTAAAAATGAAACCAATAGAATTGCAGAAAAAAAGACTTACCTACTTAATCTAATGGAAGAATGTATTTTTATAGCAGCCCTCCAACGCCGTTTAGAGAGCATGGCTTTCATGGATGCATGCGGATGTGCGATAAATCAACTAACCACGCGCCAGTATGTGGCACTGATAATATTACTTATAAGAATCTCGATCATTTACACTGCGCCAGACAGTGCGGTATTGGTAAGGAAAAGTTATTTAATTATAGTTGGTTATAGTAGAACTTACAAGGTCTGTAAAAGGTTAACAGTTCCGAATGACGATTTCTACAAACTCAAACTCATTTATTCAGTTTAGGTCATGCTAAGACTTGTGAACGTCAAAAGCCACAATTAACTACCACCGGTTCGGAATATACTTAAACTGGGATGACTCAGAGAGGCATGACTAATTTTTATATTATTTTGTGAAGCCTTGCTGAGTTTCTTGTCGGAGTTTTCTCTGTTTAATAAATTCGAACTGGTGATAGAGTCAATTGGAACGACTTTCATAAGTGCCTTATCAGCGTCGAAACTGAATATATTAGTTTTCAGTTAGAGTTTTAAATTGCCTCATGCTCATGACCTAGGTTACCAAAAAGCCCGAAAACATAAATTTTATTGATGAGTTTGTGTGGCTATTTTTCGATGAATTTGGATAAATAACTAACTTAAAATAAAGGAGGAGGTTCTCAATTCGGTTGTAAATTTTTATATCCATAATTTACGTAACTATCTCTGTTACAGCTGTATCAGTAAGGAAACTATCATCGTGTAATGAAGTTAATAGTCATGGTGGGTGGACCAGACCACCTGTAGTGACTCCATCTACTAACGGTAATGACTACTGGACAAGGATTCCGACATCTAACGGAAATTCCCCGTCTCCTAACGGTAATGGTTTTTGGACCAGGCCAACAACTAAAACACCGTCCTGGAATGGAAATGACTATTGGACTAGTAGTCCATCTACAAATGGTTTCAATATCTGGACCAAAACACCAGAAATAACTCCATCTACCAATAATATAGACTTTTGGACCAGACTAACACCAAGGACACCTGTCATAGGTGATTCTTGGACCAACGGATCACCAAATACATGGAATCCAAACGATAATGGTTGGACTACTCCAATAACGAGTACTGAGAATAGTATAGAATCATGTATTACATCATGTTTAAAATCAACATCAAACAGTCCAGTCTGTGGAACCAATAACTTCCTTTACAATAATTTGGAGCATTTACATTGCGCTCAACTTTGTGGAGTTGGTAAGGTACCTTTGAAATTCACATAAGTATTGAAGTTTTGCTACAATTATTCTTACCACAGTTTTCTTTTTAAGACGTGACAGAGCAACGATTATCTCAATGTAAAGGAAATAATGATGGTAATGGAAATGCAGAATCGACTACCACATCACCAGTACAAGGAAGAATAACTACGCCTTCGTCTTTGCAAACTTGCATAAATTCCTGTCCTTCTACGGCAGAGTATAACCCTGTTTGTGGTACAGATGGTGTGACATATAATAACCTTGGACAATTGTGGTGTGCTCAGCAATGTGGTCAAAGTAAGCCTTATACCAACCCTTATACCCATTAATTACCAATTGTTTCCATTTCACCTGCGTTCCTGGCATAACAAGTAGTCAAAGTTAGGACAAAAAATCTCGTTATAATTTGCTTCAGTGCTGCATGAACCAACAAACACACTGTATAATTTATAAGGAGTAAGGATATGTGAGATATAAGTATCAACCAATAAACAGGTCCTTTTATTTATTTTTATAGATGTAGCCATTCATAGGCTGTCACCATGTTCAGCGACAACCTCAACTCAATCACCAACAGACTCAACGACTCAATCTCCAGATGTTGCTGCGTGTATAAAATCATGTCCTGTCACGTCAGAATTTAATCCTGTATGTGGAACGGACGGTATGACGTATTCTAACACTGGACGTTTGGAATGCGCCAAATATTGTGGAATTGGTAAGTCTTTCAGTGCTTTCAGTATCTTGAAAAACTTTCCTCCCTGTTTCTAATCACTTAGGGTTGGGGCAATATATATTTTTTTCTTATATTAGTCATATATTTTCTTCTAAACTCTATCTATTTCAATAACATGGTACTGCTACAATATAAAACACACAGTTGAATATAAATTTTAGCTTTCGACATGCAAATCGAGTAACGTCTAAGTTTAATCAGGAATATAGGAGTACGTACAGTTATCAACTAGTGATCAATTCTCTATTCGTAGCACTTAGTTAAGCTAAAATATTAATAAATATGAGGTTAAATTCTGAGTAACACTAATTATAGCAACAAATCCAAAAAAAGATACAAGGAATCGTTTTCTTATTACAGATGTTAAAGTACAAGGCAATTCAGCATGTCCAACTACTCCAGTAACATTTGGTGTAGAAACATCGACCATTTCTATGGTTCCTTCAACAAACGAGCCCATGGATCAGAACAAACATCCGGTAGACACTACATCACCAGCTAGTGATAACGGCTTTGGTTTTACCATTCCTGCTGATTTAATTGCAAGTGTATTTACAGCACCGACCACTATAGCACCTGAAGATGATATAGACCCTAGGTTTGATAAAATTGGACGTAATAATAATACTGATAATTCCTCATTTAAGAACCCCGAATAAATGACTAAGAGATGCCAAATTTTGTTTTATTTGTAACTACATTAATAATTACGTTATGAGTCGTTATGAAATTAGCGTTAATTGCACCTTCCTATATATTATATTGACTATATTTTAGAAATTCAGTATTAGTTTTGACTTGGGCCTGTTATGATTGAAAATAGTGCTGTTAAAAATTTGTACATCATGATTAGTTTTAGTTGCAAGGTGTTATTGGTTATAATTTCCACATTTACTATAAACACTGGTAAGATAATATTTTATATTGTTAAAATTATTAATTTTATCTTTGCCATCTAATTCTCTTGTCTTGTCATAAATATTACAGCGAATATATATATTTTTATTTCAGCTGCTTTCGACAGACCTTGTAATGATTTGTCAACGGAATGTCTAACTAGTGCACTACAAAAAGCTATGCCAAAATTCATTCAAGGTGTCCCAGAATTGGGATTAGAAACTTTAGACCCGTATGTTATAGAGAGATTACATCTGACATTGCCAGGCGGGATAAATATAGACTTTAGAGATGGATATTGCACAGGATCTAGATCATGTATTATTGATTTTGCTAGGTATGTGTATTACTTCTTTAATTTTGATGTCCTTATAAAGGACACCGTGCTACGGTTGCCGACGCTCGGCTAGGACCCGACGCCGTCTAGCGTGAGTCATCCTTTATTTGTCCTTTTTGCTCTCATAAGAACGTCAAATTCTTCGTTGGTTCCAATAATGAGAGTAATATCACTGATTAATATTTCAGTAGTAGAATCATCGACAATAAATCAATATTTTCAATGAGAATATAATATTTCGAAACATCACTTTGCGGTTTTTATATTACAGGTAATTTGACCAGTATTTTCATTATTACAGACTATCAGGAGATACTTTTGAGGCTCAAGTTCATTGTAATTTGACTATCAAGGGTAAATACAAATCCTCAGGACGGCTTCTTATGTTCCCCATTGATGGTGATGGAGATTCTACGATAAAATGCCGTAAGTCGTATGTTTTAATATATATAGACTGATATATTTTATTGTGTCTATAATATGAAGTGTTTCTTTACAAAATTATTGAAGATTCCAAACCCGACAGTCATTCCCCGACAGGCTTGCCAACCTTTTTAAACTTGAGACTATTAAGTATATAATGACAGCCTAATTATCTAATAACATTTTCCTTGTATGCTTTATGACTGTATATCACTTAATTGACATAATAAATATTTCAATCATTTGGACACCGTTTTCAATCAACACTTGTGGTTTAAAAGTACCGTTTCATTATCAATTTCCTTAATTGCTATATATGATTGATATTTATTATTTATTTACTAATGGAATATAAAGCGGTTAATTCACTGTTATAATTGAGATCGTTAATTTTGTTATATTTACAACAATAAGGAATATGCATGATATTTTTTAAAGGTCATTCATATAAGAAACAGTTGGACAAAAAATATTATTAGGTATGTGACGTCACATACTATGTCCGATCTCCCTGTCTAACCGCTGTCTAATTAGTTGTTTAAAATGCTTATATCTTCCGTGTTTCTTGGGCGATTTTAAAAAGTGATTTTGAAATCTTTTTGATGGTATTTTCATATTTTTATACGAAATGGGATAACAAAATTCAGGCATATTCACTATTTTTAATGTCGCCATATTTTTTAATGTATTAATTTCAGATAACATAAAACTCCATACCAACATAAAGTTAGGATCGAAGGTCAAGAGTGATGGGCAGAAATACTTGATGATTAAGCACGCAGATACCCGTCACAGCTATGATGGCAGAGTCAGTTACAGAATGACCAATCTCTTCAAGAGGAGCCCTGAAATCAGTAAGTACATTTATATCTTCTTTGCCAGAAGCTATTGATCTCTGATAAACTCAATAATTGAACTCGATAATAAATGATTCTACCACGAGTTCGGAACATTTTCGGATTTTCCTCCTCAATTCTACCAACGCCATTTTACCCGAAAGGCTTCTCAAAATTGTTAAAGAAATACATAAATTTAAATAATATTTTAGTTATGTTCGTCGTCATATTATATATTTCTAAAACTAGTACCTATATGAATGATTGTGATTGATTGACCTATGATCTCTCAATTGAAACATGATTGATTCAAATATACTTACAACGAAACAAAATAATCAGCAATATTTAGACAGGAGCTTTCGAAATTGATTTGATAAACGATCATAAATAAACATCCAAGTACAATCGATGCTAAAATCGGAAAAAATTGTGATCCGATTTAACAAACGAAATAAAAACGACTCAACTCAATTGTTTATGATCACCCGCAGCGATAATTTAAAATATTTTTAATACTTATTATTCATTAGAAAATGTAAAAAAAATCATAGCCGAATAATATATTTTCCTGCTGATTAGCATAACGTTCTGTACCGAGTTAGAACCAAGTAACAGGTTTGTAGGGATCTTGATTGAAGATGTGTTTTTTATAATTTTAAAACTTTATTGAAATTTCGAAATTCTCATCGAGGCTGTATTTTAAGACTTTAACCATTATTAATTTAATTAGATATGGAGTCTTCTCTTTGAAATAATGAGAGGTGCAGTCAAAATTGATTTACCAGAACCTAATTGCAAAAATGAGTTTGATATTGTATTTTTGTCGATCTGGCTCTATGCTAGTTATGATCAAATTCTGAAACTACGCATAGGTAGGTAATACGGGTAAAATAAAGGCCACGTATTTAAGATGCTCCTTATCATTCCATAAAATCGAACTGCCAAATGTTGAACTTGTAGTAGTTTCATATTTTGACGATTAGATCAAAATTTCGAAACACTACGAAGTTTCATAACAAGTACGTTCTCAATTATCTACCCACTAGTGAGGCATATTTTGTAGAGAGGACATTCACTCCAACTTTGAAATTATAAAATAATCTGATCTGATTTCCAAACCGAAACCCGATGCTAATATCCACAATATCTTGATTTTTTGACTTATGACGTTTTATATTCGCTACGTGCCGGACGGATTTTATGAATTTTTACATTCCTTTTGGAAACATTGTGTTTCTGACACAAGGTCTTAAATTTAATAGGACATGCCGAATGATATGATCTCATCATTTTGATATTTATTTACCTGTAGATACTAATAATACCTAACATATTTTTTAAAGATATGTAATAAATCATGTACAACCATAATAAATCAGAATGGTGTATAACACATTAGTGAAAACCATAAATATCTTCAAGCTTTAAGGTGTAGATTGAGATCTTAAGCTGAGATCTATAGAGCGTAGGTAGGTACTTAGACTTTGCTCAGACTTTATCGTACAAAGTCGGTATTTAAAATGCAATCTTGGGATCTCTCTGAGTGTGTGCTAAGCAAAGTCTAAGCACGCTCTTTAGATCTCAGCCTTAAGGTACAATCTGGGTAATTCAGAGCCGCTCGGTTCTGGGCCCGATTCGGACTACGAACCAATTAGGTAATTTATTGAGGAAAAAGGCTAGTATTTCCCAATTTCAGACTAAAATTTAGAATGAGGTAGATAATCAGTTCACGATCACAATAATACATACAGTATCGCTATTTGAATGAAATTAAATCGTTCTTACCGATCGGAATGGAAACCGAGTTGGTCTGAATTATAAAGTTAATAATCAACGTGCATAAAGCTTTTTAATTATTTTAATGATAGACACAATAAAAATAAATAACTTTTCCTCATCCAAAGAAAAAAAAAAAGTTTTGTATTTTATTTTTACTAAAATAATTAACGTCCGTCGTGTCGTGAGTAACCGTTTCTTGAATACAAGGAAATAGGTAGGTACGCTGAACATTTAATTTTGAGATTTGATTTGATGACGCGCCTCATTGATGTTGTAGATAGATGTGATGATGAAAATATAGTCTGTTATATAATCATTATGATCCGACTGGCTACATACCTATATATATATATCTTATAAAATGTATCAAACAACCCGAGAATACACTTTCTAGATAGGTGAGGAATGGGTCCTGATCACTGAGGTATATTACTTCGTATAGAGAAGCTATCCTAAGCAAAGGTCATGCTCCATGTTAATATTCGCTGCAGCGCTGAAACAAAAAGTAGTCGTCTTTTAAAGTGTAGTTTTTTCTAGACCTAAAAGTCGTAAGCGCCGTCATTTTTATGGCGCTTATGCATTTCGTGTTTAAGCAAATAAGCGAAGTGCGGCCGGATGGCTGCACTTGAACGGAACATAGTGGTTATGTGTGGCGTCTTCGTGGTCCTGATATCTTAATTTCTTGTTCCAGGTGCCGCAGTTGTTGATTTCATGAACGAGAATTGGAAAATGGTAGCTGAAGAGTTTGGGGATCCTATGGTAGAATACGGAGTTGCGTTGGTGATGAAAAATATAAGGAAGCTGTTTGATGCAGTGCCAATGAAGGATTTCTTTAACGTGCCCAATTTGTAATTTTTCTGTTTTTGAATTAAAGGTTATAAAACCTGTATACCTACTTACATAATTTAGAGATGAGATGATTTTGTTGCCTTGTTTTGCTCATGTCAAAACCTGTCTATCTACAAAAAGATCAAATCAAAATTTGATACACTACTATATAAATAATTAATGGGTTATTTTGAAAAAAAAAAAACATCAGTGTTCTAAACACACAAGACATTGACTTTTATTTATATTAACAAAGAAGATTTAATGCAAATCAAAATTTATAGCATTATGATTTAGGTATGAGGTACAACTTTCCATAAATATAATAAACATTTATATAAAGTGAGAAATCTGAATGATGACAATAAGATATGTAGTGGCAACACTTATAAACTTCAACATCAACATTATGTCGACGGAAAACATATCGTAGATCTTTATCTACGATATGTTTTCCGTCGACATTTCCGGATCTTTATCCGGAGCGGCCATGCTTCAATAAGCTCCAGGAAAGCCTTCGCTTGCACCCTCATCGTCTTAGGCAGGTCATAATCCATAATAATCTTAGTCACCAAAATTTTCGTTTTACTCCGAGCTATCAGCAGTCTTTCACAGGCAAAAGACATGACAGCAACGGTCAAAACTGTAGTGATACACCATATTGCAATAGAAATTAATGGCCCAGGATTATTCTCAGGCGTCCGATAGTAGTAGAGAGATGTCCAAATAGTAATGACAATGTATGTGAAGGTAGACACTAAAGTCATGAAAATTTGAAAGTTGAAAACCTCATTAATTAAGCAGCAAATACCACCTACAATGTCGTACATCATAGCCAAGTCTCGTATCTTATTGTTCTTTGGAGAAATGCGTCCGATCAAATTGAATTTTTCAACGGTCGCTTTTTTATCACTCAATGTAAACACAGACGTTTTATTCCTATCCTTTTCTTGGATGAATAGCGTTAGATAGCTATTTATGAGTTTCAATCTTGACTTCAACATGACGATTAATTTGCAGAATGCTAGGATTTCGAGTCGTTGCAGTAGGTACATCGGTAGAACGATGATTCTGCTAATAGTGATTTCATCTTCGGTCAAAGTGTCTATTGATGTGCTAATTATGAAAATTAGAATGAGCATGACCAAGTATTTGTTGGTTTGTTTCCTTGATTTTTTGTAGAAGTCCTCGCTGGTTTTGATGTGGAGCATGGAGTCGAGGTCTGCGATTGTTGTGAAGATGCGAATGTTAGATGCACTCAGCAGGAATGATGCGGTTATAGCTGATGTTACATATTGGATGAGGATCACTATGGATGGCACTTCTTCCATCATATCGACTAGTTTCGATGTTCCTGTTATAGCAGCTGGTAACCTTAGAAATGTGGAGAATAGGACGATGTATGCGGAGGTCATGAGAATGCCTACAATTTTCATTTTTCTGTCTGGTGGGTGCAATACGCCGTCTACTAAACGGAATCTGAACATTCCAAACCAGTTTTCGAAAATAATAGCCGGTTTTATAGTATAAATTACTTCTTTGATTTTATTTTTGGTATTAGAGTTTTCATTGTTTTCGTCAGCGTCTGTTTTAATTTCTTGTTTTTTGTCCTCTGCCATTTTTAATTCTGTATGGTGTAGGTACGTTTGTGTCGTGACAGGAATAATATTGGTTTGATATGCTAGTCGTAATGTTTTTAATCAAACAAATTTAATTCCATTACTTTAATTGATTACTCGATGAAGTATTCATAATTTCATAAAGTTAACCGAGTAAATGCTATTACTCATTTTAAATCAATAAGTAGTAGGTAGTTAGGTACATAGTAAGTACCTACAACCAGTTTACTTTGCGCTTTGGATTAGATAGCCTGTAATGAATTATGATTTCGTTAAACAATCTCGACTTCTTGACATCATATACGAAACTATGGCTTGGACGATTATTTTATTCCTCATGTTGTAGGTACCCCGGGAAGTTTGCGGACCCAAAGTGGGTTTTACACGTTCTCAAATCTTCTTTATAAGAGCATAGACATAATAAAACATTGATAAAGATACACAAACAAAGTATTTAATTTAGTGACATCTATTGACGTAGATAGAAACTATGTTAACATGTGCATGACCATGAAAGAATAACTATAATAAAACAGCTACTCCTCGCTAGATGGCAGTAAAATAAAAAAATGTTTAAGGGTACGTAATAGTAGTTTATGATACTGTTGCATAATAGGGGTTATTAACTACGAGTGTGAGTTTAAGTACCGAGCCGTAGGCGAGGTTCTTAATAGTATCACACGAGTTTTTAATACCTAATTATGTGCAGTATCATACAGTACTTTATCTAAACTCATAATTGAATTTCTACCAACTTTGCAAAAAAAAAAAAAATATTGCTATTTTTGTGACATTTTTGGTCAAAATGATATGTGTAGGCAAAAACAATAAAATATAATCATATACTTAATCAAATCCGTGTTGCCAACTCCCAAAAATTCTTACCTCTAAAGTTCAAGTTACAAAATTTGTGACATTGTCATCGTCAAATTGAATTGATACTGATTGATTATACTATTGATAGGTCCAAAGTGTACTTTAATAGAAAAAAAGTTATTTTATAGCATTATCTTGGGAACAACAACTGTACTATAATGAATCATTATACACGGGTGTGCCTAAAGTGGCTCATTAAAGTACTGATTTTGATTTCATAATAAGAACATTACGATATGAGAGTAGATAAAGGTAATTTTTGCTATGGTATTTTGTTTCAACTTTTCCGAGGGACAACAGAATGGGGTTCTTCAAGAAGGGCATGAAGAGATTTTTGCAGGGTTTAATTTAAGATTTTGGTAATTTTTAAAATTTCAACTACTTTACCTACCTACTGCTAAGAATTAATTAAATATTATCTCATTAAAACATCAAAGTACCTACTAGATGCTACTAGTGACTTAGTCGCGCTATATTCTATTATGTATTATGGCTAATAAATTATTGTGTACAAAGACGGAAGCTTTAAGCTTCAAATTCAATAATCAGAAATTAACATGGTTACACAAATTGAATCGTAATCAAAGATGAGAACAGTTTTTCAGTTCCCAACTGTCAGCACTCAGCAGAGGTCCCAGACGAGCAGTGCGGACCTGCGCTTGCTGTATCGACCGCCCCGCCCCTAAAGGGTTGTCTTTTTATAGTATCGATAGACTTTTATAAAGTACATTATTTATATAGATTTTGTGACTAGTTTCTCATTCGTTCTGAATTAAAATGTTTCTTTATGTTAGGAATGTTAATTAAATGTTAGCTGCTCTTCTCGATTTTGGTCGCTAATAGGTAGGTTTACATGAATTGATAGTTTACATCATAGACTAATAAGGTTACACGCAAATAAATAAAATAATTTCCAAATGTTATGTTAGTCCTATAATTAACTTTCTTGATTCATCCTGGCGTTTCCCCACGTTTTTCTTATAGAAGTTGACATTGACTGTGTTATTTTCGAAGAAGTGATCAAATTCAACTGTTGATGTAAGTGGTGTACTAGTGTGTACCGTACCAGTTTTTTATTCTGGGTGTACCAGTCTAGTATTTTGTTAAACATAGCCTGCTTCTGCATTCTAAAATAAAATCATATCGAGGAAAAGTCGATGTTAGTCCAGCCCTATCAGTTGAGGGCTTTATGTTGGAACAGCAAAGGAGGCAAGCAAAGCGACGCGGCGCGGCAGTGGACGCGTGACAGACGCGCGGGCGGCTGCTCCACGCGGCCCACCGCCGCACCGGCCACATCGGCCCCAATCGGCCACAACCCGCCATATACTCCCGCACCATGGGCCAAACAGCCGGCGCCGAGTGCACGGTCGATGATGAAGATGAACCCCGCATTCGTGGCAATCCTACGGAAACCTCCCTGGTATGTTACCTAATACCTCTTTTGTAAATAAAAAGCTAGTGTCGTATAGTCTGGAAGTAGGTAGGTATATGAGTTTTCCTTAGACATAACTAGATTTTGATTTCCACTACTTCAGCGAGCGGTGCTCTTAGATTAGATTATTGGGGAATATATTTGTTCCGAATTACCACATTATGTAATTATTTTTTTATTGCAACGCATCGTGTGTCCTGGGTTTTTAATCTGCTTGAATTTCCTAGCAAAATTACTTACCTACATAAATGTATTAAAGCAGCTGCCTAATGCCTATCAAAACATTTTCCTAAAATTAACGAATACGAGAGAAAGGGTATGAACCAAAGGTTTATTTTGGAGCGAGGCTTTTGACGCATGTTTAAGATGGGGACCAAAATGAAAAAAAAAAAAAATACGAACAAATGCGGCAATGCATCGAAAGGTGGATCGCTGTGTCGAAAGTCAAAGTAATTTTACGTTAGCTTCTTATCGGAACTCCCAAGACCCTGAGGTATTTATAAAATCGTCAAATGTGAGCTGAACTTGCGTGACAGGGTTCTTTTTTACCATACCGTTTTCCATGAGAACGTGGATTATGAATGAAGGCCTCACTCATAAACTTACTTTCATTCCTTTTTAAAAAATAAATTACTGTGTAGTTTCAGAGATAAAGAGGAGATTACTCGATAATTGTTTTCCGAAATAAAGTTTACATTTTCAATTTATAAAAACATATGCTCATGGTTATTTATTTTATGTACCAGCTTTTTTCGTTCAGTTACTACTAACTCCAAAATGCTTGTAACGTTATCCTTAGCACAGAATACTTTCCTTAGTAAGATACTAAAAATATATATTCTACTGATAAACTGAGCAAACGAAGATTAACCAACGTTTTAAATATTTAACTAGATATAAAATGATATTCCCTCACTATTTCAATAATGAGTTGTGGATATCAAAGTTATATTATATATTTCAGCGCTGCGTTCGAAACCAATTTTCGCGCCGCACGCACTTCGCGCGCACTTTATTCAGAATTTGACAGTTGTCGCGCTGACGGCATCAAGAACGGTGCTTGTAAACGCGTGCGTTCATTTTCGTGAAACGAAACGTGACAGATTCGCGACACAGCACATCTGTCAAATAAATTGAGTTGCTGAAATTTATCGATATTTTTGTAATCGGAATTCATATTTTGTTTTTGTTAAAAAGGACGTTTGGCCTAATTAAAATTGCTTCGAAATTTAAAAATACATTTTGGTGAAATTTTAATTGTTCAAAATGGGGTTGTGTTATTAATTCTATCATAATTTACAAGGTAATAATAATGTAAAAAAGTCAAGTGAAAATTCCTGAATTATTTCTTCCCTTGAACTTGTAGTGATAAATCGTCCAGTGCCAGCTGTAGTGACTAAACATTCTATTTTTTGTTGTGTACGTGTGGCGAAGCTAAGAAAGGAAGATGTCGAAAGTATCCCTGAATAATGTGCCTTCGAATCCACGAATCAATCGTCTAAGAACATTTTCCAGGGTACGTATAAAATTACCTTACAAACATTCAATACAGTCGTGCCAAGGGCTTGGTTGTGTTATTCTAAAATTAGATTTATTTGAGGTTACGTTTGCGCTTAAAATGGTGTAGGTACTGGATCAAATCATTTGCAACATGCAAAATACACAGTCCGAAAAACCCCTAAGGCTACTCTCTGAATAAAAACCGTGAAGGATTTGTCAATATTATATCCTAAACAAAAATTCTCTACTATGACCTTGTGATGTCAATGATTTGTGTAAAAAAAAATGTTTTCTGTTTATCTAATCATTAATCTATCTGGGTGAACAACAACTCCAATTTCTCAAAAAGTCTTAGTAGTTATATTTAAATTTAATAACAATAACATTCTGCCTTAGGCTTACTGTCTTTTATTATTTCTTCCAGTGTCGAGTATTATTAAGTATTATTATTTTTTGTTATAGTTCGTATTGTCACTATTTTTGGGAAGGCCCTACCAGAATACCAGCATTGCACTGCCTTGTGTAGTGTAACTTAATGCTGAGGGACCTTTTGTCCCCGCGAAACATTGTATTATTTTTTATTTAAGTTTCTTTCCTTTTTGTACGTTGGGCCAATAAATATTTTTTCTTTCTTTCTTTCTTTATTCTGTTTTGTAAAATAAAAATAAAGTAATGACTTTTAGCACAAAGTTATACATTATTCTGTGCTTTTAGCTAAGCTCTCTTTAGGTAAAGTTGTGTTTATGAATTCATATATTTTCTTTGTGTTGGCATGATGGGTACTAGAAACAATATCTTTGTCCATTGTTTGACAAGTTATTAGGCTGTTAATTATTCTCAGTTGTTTGGTTACCATTAGCCATAATTATAAATATTTATTATTCACAAACAATGATTTATTTACCTTCTACAGTTTATATTATTAAGTTAATTTTGTATTAGTATAGTTTGACAAATATAATTATGTTTCTGTATTATTTAGGTATTGGTGCCGAATCTGTTGTTTACGAAATAAATAAATTTAATCTCACTATATCTCTTTCTAATAGTAAATATAAGAAAGGGATGCAAGATATTTTAGTCCTGTCAGTATAATCCGATCACACATTTCAACGTAAATTTAAGCACAATCTTTATTGGTCACAACTATTTACCCGTACATTACAACGGTATGGATTAAACTGACAGCATTAAAAATGTTCTATCTTTTTTCAATAAGGTTAAAATGAAAGAGAGGCGACTTGTCTAATATTAGTTAAGTTCGTAAACAACTGAATCAGCACCATTGTTTTGATATATTTAATGGTTAAAAATTGAGAACTAATTGCAGATAGTCCAGGAGCTGTACTAATTACCCACATGAGTAAAATCAAAAGAGGGTTTATCTCAACTGTCGTTAGAAGCAAAGTTAAATATACAGATTATGTAATGACTTCTTACAGAAAACAAATTAACAAAATCTTCTGATAATATACTTTTAACCATATTTAACTTAATAATTTTACCACATTTCTCTTTTAATTCCCTTGAAAACCAATTAATCATGTATCATTTAACACAAATGAGGATGTGACATCAGCTTACCGGTTTGATCTTTTGAACTAAATTACATCTCTTGCCATCACCATAACCATGGGTAATAGTTAAATAGACAGCTAAATCATTATTGACATTACCTATGTATGTCAATAATTATAATCTAGAATAGGTTATGAGACTGTTGTGGAACTTAAAAGGGAAAATTTGTGTATTGACCCAAAATAGTTCCAAAATTAGCCGCCTGCCCAATATGATTTACCATCGGCAACATGTTAGGAACCATCCAAGTTTTGGTTGAGTTTTTGGATAAACCCTGCTAATGCAGTTTTATAAAATCCAGTTGTACCAGAGCACTTGTTTATGCAAATATTTAGCCTGTAAGGCTTACTCCCTTATGGGATTACAATGAGGGATAATAGTTTATTGACAGTCTGTCTTGCCACTCTTGTGAAAAATATGATGCTTCTAGCTAGACCCATCAGATTATGTAGTATGTGGTCTGTTAGTCAGTTTTATTATGTATGCTTGAGTGAAAAACTTAATGATGAATAATATTATTTTTAATAATAAGGATACAGTTCTTTATAACTATTGGATGTGACGGAAAGAAAAGCGTTTTGAAAATGATTGTCCCACATTGTAGCACCTATTCATTACAAAATCTCAATTCACCCTACTATTTCGTCCCCAATAAAGTACAGAATACAACACCGGACGCTGTTTACTTGTCCGCAGTTTCGTAATAATGAGCTTATAGTGGAGAGCGTGTGCTGGCAATTGGGACATAACTGTTATGAGCTCACTATTTTATCAGTGACACTAATTCATGGCACTTGCAAATTCTCCTCAGTCAAATAATAATATAATTATTTTATTAAAAATAATACTTATTTTATTATGTATACATTATACTTAGGTAAGTACATATTATAAACTGGGTTTTCATTTCTTCATTTTGTTTAGAAATAAAAAATTATTTCTTGTAGAATTTTGGGTTTCCGTATCTGATAATTGAAAAGCTGAACCCTTATATTGAATTCTAATATAATAAGTCTGTATGTAGCATTCTTTTATAAAAACAAAAAAAAACTCCTTTAACCAAAAAAAAATACTGGCAAGGGGGTTCCGTAATTTCCTATGTTACTCTAAATACTATAGACTTCTTATAGGTTTTCCTTTAATTTATAAAGAACTATATTCTGTATTTTTTCAAAATTTTTGGCTCAGTAGTTTCGGAGATAAGTGGGGGGAATGGTCAATTTTCTTAAATAACTTCA
Source organism: Tethea ocularis (assembly GCA_963555595.1). Classification (NCBI taxonomy): domain Eukaryota; kingdom Metazoa; phylum Arthropoda; class Insecta; order Lepidoptera; family Drepanidae; genus Tethea; species Tethea ocularis. Next base: position 2,892,335 of record OY741968.1, read on the forward strand.
AAAATATTTATCTTAAAATTAAATTTGAGATGCTCACACAATATACTTACCTAGTTTAAAATCTATAATGATGCCTAGTTCCCGGTGACCTACAATCTTAAGATTTGGCACGAAAAACATTAATATAATTCCCATTGCATTTAATTTCGTTATGTCACTGTGTGTATGTTTGTGAGTTAAATTTGTACAGAACCCTCTCAGAACCCGAGTTCTACTTGCACGGGACCCGTTTTCTTAAAAGTGATTCACATTTCACAACTATTACAATTCCCTAACTATGGTTTGAAGGTTAAGAAACAGCTTACCTACCTGAAATGTACGAATTTTGATAACTTGATGTGGATCTTGAGAATAGGCTGGTTGGCTTAGTTAGATAATACAATAACAATATATAACCTTATCTCAAACAAAACGACAGCACGGGGTTCTTATCATAATCATTATCAAGGATAATATAATGTTCTTTTAGATAAACTTGTTTGCTAGGTATTTTCACCGGTAAGATAAATTTTGCACTAAATTTAAGTGATTAAACAATTAAAAAGTGAAAAAATCTTCTACAGCTTTTGAAAAATCCGAAAACAATTAAAGAGCTTTCCGAAAGGCTTTCTTAAAGGGAAGATTCTCCGCTGCTAAATCTAGGTACAAGACACATATTTCACCAGTTGGAAATTAGAACCCTGGGATTTTGAGGGCTGAATGGCGTTGTATTCTTGCTTAGACTACTACAGATTTTCAGAAAATCTGTATTGTCTTTGTCATCTTTCATGAGTATGCCGCAATCTTCCTGCAAAATTTTATTTTAGTGGGTTATTTTGCCTTATTAGTTTATTTGAGTTAGTTACATAACTTTGCCAGGTAATTTAAAGACATAATGTAGACTCGACAAGCATCTGTCTTCTGTAGAGCTATGAATGATGGCATTTGAAAGCTCTGAGAACCAATTAGTTCATTGAACAGGTTCAGTGGACAGCAATCATAATTCCATTTGAAAGAACGAATGGGTTCTAACTACGAACGGGGAAAATGAAAAACTATCAGATAAAATATATGTAGACTATGTAAAAAAATACTATACTACTGAAAACATTGTGAAATAGGATCTATCCAGTAGACATAACTAGAGCCAGCTTATATGAGAATAATATTATTTTAATTAAATCAAAAGAACGCCAAAGCAGACATTTTTCAGAGTTAATATATCTTAATAGGCTAATGACTACGATGTGTGTACGTTATGTTATTACCAGGTGTTCAAAAAGATAACTATAGAACTGTTACAATAACAATAACGCTATAAAAACTAAATGAGAAGCGAACATTGTATTATCGAAGTTGAAATACGTGTCTTTGACAATGGCCGTCCTGTACAAGGCTATGTGGAAACCTTCGTTGAGGACTGGCACCCAAGGTTCTATTTGTAATCAATATCGTGAATAAAACAAAATGCACTTTAGTTTTGAAGCAATAAGGATTATTTGTTACGTTGTGGCACCATACATTTCTAGGTTGCGTGTATAATTTGTAGAGTTACCAAAGTACATCAGGAATTAAGGCATTATAGTTCAAGAATTTCGTTAGAATCGAAAGAGTATAAGATTTATAGGGTTTCTTGAGGAGGCTACCTACCTAATTTAGTCGGCTTAAATAGATATATTGCTAAACATATTTCTGCACGCTGAATCTTGCGACGTTCCTTTGTAATCTCTTGTATATCGCAAAATAATACATTAACTTTATAATTTACGAACATAAATCAAAGCGACTGCTCTATGGCATAGACATCACGATCGACGGCATTTATAGGAAGTAATGATTACCTACAATGAATATATGTGACGCCAAGTAAGTGGATAGGTATTATATTGTGACCAGATTTTGAATCCACAAAAAAAATTAAGCCTTGCTGTTTCTTGCCGGAGTCTTCTCAGTTCAAGTGTAATCCGAACCGGTGGTAGAGTCTATTGTAATGATTGTAACTATCAACGTTCATAAGTGCCTTCCCAGGGCCTAAACTGAATAAATGAGTTTTTGATTTTGATTTGATTGAACTAGGACTGATAGGAAATGAAACCTTACAGAATATTAAAGCGTGAGATTATCATTAACATAGCTAGCATAAGATTTTGTCAAAATATTCAGGAAGTCATATTGCAAATATACGAGTGGAAGAGTTATAAAATTCAGCTGCGCGAAGTGCCTCCAGCTATAATCGATTTGACCCACAAAAATGTGACCTACTGAAATGTTCTAATTTATGTCCCTTCAGATGGCAACAATATGGAGTAGGTATTTATTACTGATGTAATGCTACTTGAACATTGTTTGCGAAGTAAATGGATTAAAAGTGTTACAGTTTTGCCCTAGTGCATGTTTGCTCATCGTTGAGTACCTATATAAATGTCAACCGATTGATGGAAAATCACGGCTTACGTATTTATGTTTATAACTTGTTATACATATTGTAGGTAGGTATGTAACTGAAATCGGTGGAAACGCTGTTCAAATTTTTAATTCCCAGGCATTGGTTCCAGTCTTGGTACACCTTTTTGCTATTTTGTTATTTTTGCTATTTTGTTATTTTTGCTATTTTGTTAAATAATATGAAAAAGTCTTTTAGACATTCATCGTATATTTCACGAAAATGAGTTTCTGTAATTGGACTATTGAGGTCAAGATTTTAGACCTAGATACGGTCGTTATAGATTGAATACTGCTTGGTTTCTATCATTTAGAAGCTTCACTAAAATATACTCATTGTTCAAAGCAAATATAGTTATATGTATATATACCATTTTTATCAAATATTTGGATAACAACAATCTTGCAGTAGGTATAATATAGGTAAATGACAATTTATCAAATTAAGCTGTAATCCGAACTAATATAAATGTATGTATGTATATATAGACTCTTGCGTGATAATTTCAACGTTTTAGTAATTGTTTATCATCAGTTCGTTATTTCCTTTTACTATTAATATCTGAAAACATATTATTATTACCTATGTTTATGTCAGGCTTCTATTTAACACCTCTTTTTATGACTTAACAATTAAGTACGAATGAATATTATATTGATGAGTTTGTCTTTATTTAAATGAGAGTACGGCGGTCAGATACGTTTATTCGGGATAAAAAGTAGCCTATAACCTTCGGGAATAATGTAGCTTCCTATTAGTGAAAGATTTTTTCAAATCGGGTCAGTAGTTTCTGAGCCTATTCAATGCAAACAAATAAACAACCCAACAAACAAATCTTTCCTCTTTAATATATTAGTATAGATATTAGTATAGCTATAGAAGTATAGATTATTTGGGCAATGTTTTCTCATAAACAGTTTGTAGTAAAGAATGTAAAATGAAAAAGTCAATATTTATAGAATTAATTTGTAATTCGAATAATAAATCAAGGATTCAATGCTTGTTGCATTGAATTGGAAGTTGCTATTACTAAGATATTATTTGTATGCCTACATTCCATTATCCTGTATTCTATCTTCCTTTAATGCCAAGGCTATCAATATGTGTGACTAGTGTGGATAATTCATTAAATATCGCATCGATTTTGTGTTCTAAGTGTAGGTGTAATATTTACGTATCAGAATGCTAATATGCATTTGACTGTTCACCTTATCACATACCCGTATTAGTATTACTGAATTCCCATTATTAGATCTGTTGCTACATAATGTATGTGTCATAGATCCTTATGTAGCAAATGCTGTGTTTAATTCTGTTTAGATAACTGTTAATACCAATTATCATTCCATATTTCAATCCTTTTATGATGGTGCAATAATGCCGTTTTTTCTACGTTGTAAAAATAAACAATATATTAATTTTCATTTAAAAAAGTCAATATTTGGAAATATCTTTGAAATTAAAAGATTTTATCTGCTTACACAATATAATAAAGGTCTATTTTTAATAATCTTGCGATTGGTGAATGATAAACAATACCTAGTAAAATTAGATCGTTTCGGGGTCAGTAAAGATTAATTTTCAAGTATGAATAATTTGCGAATAAATGCAGGGTTTACCTAAAATTGTTGTAGATAAGACTGGGCGAGAAGCCAACGTGCATCTCACAACAGTTCAACGTGTTTAATATTTAAGCAACTCAGTTGAAACGGTCCAACAGGTAAATATTTGCTTTTCACTCTATTCTTAACTACCCTGTACACAATAGGTATCTTCACTATGTATTCTCTAATTGCAAGATAATGAATTATCTGATCTCTTGGTCACATGCTGTTGTGTTGTTTTATGAACAGTTAGCATATCATCCATGTAAACCGACACGATTGATTTTCATTATCAAAGTATATTAGAACCGCATATTTCAATAGCACGTGTTACACGACGTGTCTGTCTTGTAGCGTAGATATTTGTGTTTATATATAACTTGCAAGCAATTACGACGATTTATAAAAGATTTTGGATTTTTTGTGGAATTTGGATGAAACCGAAAGGCACAAACAAGTATGTATGGTAGAGTACCGGATCTGTCTGTTGTCGGGCATAAGTATATCGAGGTAATTATTGTTATCAAGATCTGTGGTTGATTAAGATATGAAATTATCGAATTAACTAACTTTACTCGCGCAGGTCTTATCAACTGTCACTTCCATTCGATTTTGCAACTAAAGTGGATGTTGTGAAGTTTCTTCGTGGTTTTATTGAAGTGTTACTTACATTTTTCTAGTTATTTTCAGCAGCCCTTTTTATTATAAATATGGTAAGTAAACTTGCTATTTTCCCAAATTACTTACCTGTTGTAAAATTGAGTATTTATTTTTAAATCTAGGTAAGTAGTTCTACTCCCATTTTAATAGGCTCGTTAAGATAATCATCGATTTAAAATGATTCCTTTACCGGGTCACGAAACCATGCCTTGTAATTATCGTGTATTGTCTTGGCTCATTTACTTAATTTGCTGTATTTATTATTTTCTATGAAAATTCTCTACATCGATTCTTGTATGTTTAAATACATAATCACGACATGATTGAATTTTGCTAAGGCCCATACATGATTAACCATTAGGCTAGTTGTATCCCGAGAATATGCTAGTTAGCTGGATTCGAAGTTAGTTATTAAATATGTAAAAAAGAAGAATCGATTATAATTTACTTGGCGCACACAAATTCACAGTACAAGAAAGAGCCACTTATTCGAGTATTACGTTTGATGTATAGTACTGCGACAGGCGTGCGGTACTAATCAATTAATACCAATCGAGATCACGTGCGCAAGCGCCTTGCCACACGACCAAACCACGTTGCCTCGCACTGAGCTATGATAAACAGCTACATAATTGACCTGAAATTGATCGTTATTGTTATTTGACTCGTTTTAGGGTTTCGATTAGAGCCCTTGATAATTGCTTGTGCAAGAAAAATATAATAATGATAAATTGACAGAATATTTCCAGAAATATTCTAGTGCCGCAAATATTTGATGATCATTATACCTATATCTGTATAGTCCCAAGGTAATAGCCCAGTATTAATAAATCCACAGCTGAATTATTTCACATACGTAATTACTTTGATAAAGTCAATGATCCATCAAGTTATTTGTACGTAGAAGCGTACGTACGTACGTAGAAGAAGAACACAAACAGATAGTTTGTGTTAATAAAACAATAGAAATGCACCTTCGAGGTCTTGTTCCAAGCATGACTTGGCTGCATTTTACACATATCACATTGTGAATTTAGATTTTTCTTCCGCAACCGTAGCCTTACGGAATTACTCCGTTGCAGATTATTTACCTATAAGGGTTAGATTTTCTGGTAATAACTAATGGTTATAACTTTGAATCTATTATAAGCTCATGTCCTGTTATATTTGTCCACGAAACAAAAATTTATTTTTATGACAGTATTTCCAAGTGCAAGGAGTATTTGAAATATTTCAACGCTTATGTTTATAATAAACTAATTAGCTGTAGAGCATTGCGCTGATTTGCGCTACGTGCTTTTAGGTGTTTTTCTTTTGCTGATGTTATATCTTTAAATATATTTTAAAGTGATGATTCAGCACATACAGTTCATTACACTGTTGCTCTTTTGTTTATTGTCCTTGGCTTTTCGTTTTCAGATGAATCCATGATGAAAGTAAATTTTTTTTTTGTTATATATTCTTTAGGTTTTGTTAGGCCATGTCTCGAATCCCATGTTTCATTTGATTAAGAAATAGATAGGCAAGTAGTTACCCAGAAACATGTTTTATTAACGTTTATACAATGCGGATTCAATGATAGCGTATGAATTCTAATGAAATACTATGTACACTTCTTTGTTGCAAATACAAGTAATGCACTTAACGCTTTTTGAGGTCACATGAGTTTCCTACTTGTGGAATATTTTCCGCCTTCGTTAACTGGAATGAGGTAATAAATGGGATAAACTTTAATTATGTTATATATTGCTTCACAATTGTGATGAGATTGTTCATGATCTAGAAATAAAATGTGATTCTCAGCTGTTTGTTGACTTGATCTAAAAGCGGCTACAGCTCAATCATCAGATGTGAAATCAGGAAGAAAAGGACATGTGATATGATCCACTATGTTAACAAAATAAATCATTATGCTAGACCAGTTTGTGCTGCAAACACAAACAAGGTCGAACACCCGGCTGCTACTCGCTACTGCAAACAATAAGATGCTCGTTACATTGACAACTGCGGTTAAACTCGTCCTGACTCCTGACACCTTTGGTTGGGAAAATAATACTATGGAATCCAATATAAAACCTGAATGTTGAGTTTTAAAATCAGTAGCCAAGACGTCTGAAGTCGATAATAGATTATTCCTTTACCTGCTGACTATAGTTTAGCACCTTTTATAACGATTTCGGGTAATATGTCAACTGTATTATATTGATTGAATCATTTTCTAAATCAGTCGTTTATTGGCACCTTACCCCATTTCTATTTTGCTTAAAATTTTATCGTTTGTTTTGAATGGTTCTTCTAAAAGTATTTGGCAATAAATTCTTTGTCTTTTCACGACCATTATTTATGGAGCCAACTGGTAGTATGCACAGCGTATAGTAAACACTTCCTGGAGTAAATTTTCCTCTTGCTCGCCATGAGTCATGGCGTGGCGTCATATTATTTTTATGTTTTTAAATTGGATTCATAATGAGCGAATTAAGCGACGTTTGTCATAACATAATTTAGAACTCATTCATTTTTTGGTGTTACAACGACCTTTTTAATTTCAAAACTATTTATATGTTTACTAGACGTTTCCCGCGGTTTTACACGCGTTCCTGTGATAAACAGTAGCCTATAGCACTCGGGGATAAATTAGCTTCGTATTAATGAAATAATGTTTAGAACCAGATCAGTACGGAGATTACCTGCTCCATTCGAACTTACAAATATTACCTCTTTATAATGCCGCTAGTATTCTGGGAACGATGCCTTCTGACAGCGACTTTTTAATTTAGTCCTTTTTATTTTAGTAGTTTTTAGTTACGAGTTGTTTCTTGTTTGCACTTTATTATACTTAGAGGATCCAAGCTCTAACATTTGACGTATTTCTGATAATTTACAAACGGCTGTTATGCATCATAAGCAATGATAAAATAATAATGGAATGTCACTCATTGGAAACAAAGCATCTCCATTTTGAATTTACTTATCGGGCCAATTATGTATTGAAATAGTCTGGACGTTTGATAAAACAGGCATCGATACATGATACCTAATGAACGTTCAATTATTTGGAGCATTATAATGTAGATACCTATACTAACAGTGAAAAATATAAATATTTTTTCCAGTATTCTATAATTTGAATGAATACCTAATTTATTTGGCATTATTTACAGCTGATAGTATCACAAATACAATATAAAGAAGGCTTTACAATATTTAATAACAACAGAGGGGTCAGAGTATCCTAGCCCTGTATCATTGGTAAAAGTATAGTTCAGTTATGTATAGTTCCCCTCAGTTAACTAATTCAGATATTAGTTTCTGCCCCGCCGTCGAAACTAATATCTGAATTCTTTCTGAATTAGTTAACGCGGAAACCGCCGCGGTTTCCTATTTTACCCCATTGGGGGTTGAATTTACAATCCTTCATAGCGGATGCCTACGTCATAGTAGCCGCAATATACCAGTCAGTCACGCTTTCCTTTTATATATTTTGTGTGTTGAATTGTTGTTTATTTGCGAGCCATTATTATTATACACTTCAAAACATGTAAATAGTTTACCACAAACAATTCTAATAATAATAATGACTGTGGTTATGTAAAAATGATTGCATTGTCCTCTAGCTAGAGTAATATACGATAAGTCGCACATTGTACTTAACTCGATCATTAATCATACCACGTGTTATGTAGACCTTGTAGTCTATGCATGTCAAATTATGAATCTCCAATGGCAATGACAATGAAATCCATTGAGTCTCAACAATTCGTAGTCTCATGTAGAGTTATGTCATTATAGTTGACAAGTTGGAACTGTGCGCTTACAGATTAATATTAGATGAACCAATCGAATTATCTGTCGTCTGTGATGGCCATTTAGGATAGTGTGATCAGGGCGGCTCTAGGCCATGTTGCGCCCTTGTACTATCAATACCCCGGGAATCAAAATGGAATACTAAGTTATATTGTCACCAGTAATCGGAAATTTGGGTGCAATTTATAAATGATGCTGGGAAGCGATAGCCCTTATTTCACTTGAGTACATACATGTGGTGTAGACGAGTAAAAAGTATTTTTAGGAAGGAAGTGCTTCGGCCAAAACTTTGGCCCACGTTCGGGCACTGCGACCGGTGCTCGGCGTCCCCTAAGATCTTGCGCCCGTGTGCACTGCACACCCTGCACAATAGGTAAAGCCGGCCCTGAGTGTGGTGATAATAATAATGCCTTACATTCCTCACACACGGTTGTCTGAACCCAAACTTAGCAGAGCTAGTACTATGGAAACCAGATAACTGATATACTTTTTTTTGTAAATACATACTTATACCCAGACTCAGGACTAATTGTTCATGCATGCAAATGTTTGTCCTGAACGGGAATCGAACGACCTGCTGCGTGATAGTGTAGGCCATCAAATCAAAGCTTTTCATTAGTTACGATCTTCATACTTCGAGTTCAATAGGAGTTAAAATAAGCTATAGATAAATATATGCAGCAATACCCAGTGGCCAAGATTTTATTACAAAATTTACGACTGGAGACAATATAAAATCATGCCGAATGCAATAACACCGAAACGGTATGACGTAATGTACTTAACACGAAATATTAATTTTAATGCTATTATAAACCATCTGTTTTTGTTATTATTACTCTATTCTATGATAGGCACAAAAATTATTATCTTTTTTGTGACGTAATTTATCCTTTGGTAACTGATTCTATATTGAATTATTCCCCTTTAAATATCTATTGGGGATTCAAAATCTTCTTTTACGTTGACGAAATTGTATTTCTTTGTTCTTGTCAAGCTTGTGTATATATACCACAGAGAAGATAATATACTAATACTGATTGATGGAAAATTCGTCTATTCTGCCACTTTCTTTTATAATATATAATATTAAGATCTTTATCTTTGTTAACAAATACAGGTAGACAAAGGTATAATGTTTTTCTGCTCTGTGTGGAACAATAAACATGCTACGGTAGTTTCTACCTAACGTTTTATAATGCAGTTCTTGGTGTCAACATACTTCATTGAAACTACGTCATTGGTTGACCTGCGTGCCGTTTGCATGTTTGTTAGGTAGGAATAATTACAGTAAAACTTGGTTAAGTGAGACCTGGATAAGTGAGAAACCTCCATAGCTGGAACTCATGCTTAGGTACCGACACGTTAGCACTGAATTACCTCTGTTAGTGGGACAAAACAAACCTCTATATCTGGAATTAGTTCTTTCGATTTTATCGTCATAATTACCTCTATAATTGAGACAGCGAGTGTATTTTACCTTTTTTACTGAGACTAAATTTATTTTCTATATTATTTAATAATCGCACTTCCATACTGAAATAACCTCCTCTGTAAATGAGACAGATATTTATTTATACCTGGATATCTGAGACATTGGGTAAGTGGAATACCTCTTTAAGTGAAACAAATTTGCAGGTTCTTTATGGTCTCAGCTATCCAGGTTTTCCAGTACTATATTCCGCGATTTGATCCGCTACTGTTTACAACTCTCTCAAGGAAGTAAAGAAAAAATATTAAATGAATCTGTATTGAATTGAAAAGACCTTATGTACACATTGTTTGCGCCAACCGAAGTTGGGAGGCGTAATTAAATAGCACAGTGACATATTCCTGTTCCTTACGCACTCATTGCGATCCCACTATCCCTATCTCTTACCCCCCATCCTCTACCGTAACCCTACTATATGCTAGAGGATATACACAGTTGATACACAGGTGATGCCGTATGACCCCTTTCAATAGATTTTATGACATCAATAGATTTTTTGACACCAATAGATTTTTTTAATCATTGTTACAGACTGAAAGCGAAACATCATGCGAGGAGGCAGCAAGACTGACAGCCGAAGGGGCGGCAGATGCCGACGATGATGAGGCCTTTGACTACGGGGCCCTACCCCCTCCCCCCGACGGGGGCTACGGATGGGTGGTCGTCTTCGCCTCCTTCATGTGTAATCTGATCGTGGACGGCATTGCATATACCTTCGGTATATTCCTGCCCGAATTAGTGACGTATTTCGGCGAAGGAAAAGGAACAGTTGCGTGGGTCGGCAGTTTGCTGTCTGGAGTGTACCTAGCGGCCGGTGAGTTGAACGTCAATATTTGAATTTGGAAGTGATTGCGAACATTTGATTTGCTATGTACGCAACATCGTATGTTATGTAGCTTGGCAAAGGTTCACGTGATTGATACATTGTATGGAACCGAAAATCTTGAGAAGCTAGAGGACTTTCGCTTTCAACGTAGTGACCCCTCATAAACTTGCCTGGATAGGTATTTAGGTCACGCGTATAGTTGGCAGAACAAAACAAAGATTTATTGTTCTGTGCCAATTGCTTTACCTAATCCGTCCCTAGAGAGAGATACTTTGTTTCAAACTCGAACCTCGAAACCTCAAAATACCAATAGTTTTCTAATTTCAAATATCAATAGCGAAAATACGTCCCTATTACCTCGATACACACATTGATCTTAATTAAGATGTAACTATCTTTCCCAATTGTCGATACGTGACACATCCGCCCACCTAGTCTACACGCGGCCGTAATCATCTGCCGAAGCAATTGCCTTCGGTATTTTTCCTTTTTCGGCATCTCGTTATTCGTTTATCGAACATGTCCATGTCCCGTCTATTTCCTATCAATTCGGGTCACGTTGTCCATTGCACACATAGGTACATTATTCATGCCAACTGCATGCAGTATACATACCTATAAATACTCGTATTACACTGACGCTGTAGGTATCTAACTGTGCAATTATTTATTAATTTACATACTGGGTGGCGAGTAGGTAAATTTGTGTTGTAATTTATAATGCGAAGATAGGTTCTCGAGTAGCAAACACGGGCCCCACAAGTTGGACCGACGATCTTGTGAGGGTCGCGGGAAACCGCTGGATGCGGGTAGCGCAAACCGGCTATCTTGGAGATTTCCTTGGGGGAGCCTTTGTCCAGCCGTGGAGGTCTTTCGGCTGACATGATGTTGATAGGTAGTATATCTATTCGATGCTATTTTCACAATCAATAAAGAAGTCTACTGACATTTTTTTCAATTCTAATATGTAGGTCGTTCATAAGCAGGATAGATTGAGTTATTATAATTATATCTAGAGCTCGCTTCGATGAAATAGAAAAATAATATTTTCATAATAAAAAAGCGGCTGACCTAGTAACTAACTACTTCTTAGAACTGTAATGGTTAATTCTTTGAAATTCAATGTTTGGACCCATTTTATTCCTCATAGTTAAATCTGCCCTTAGAATGTCTGGTGTCCAACTGACGTCATACCAAATCATATTAGCTCTATCAGTTATAATAGCGTCATAAAGTTTCTCTAATAATAGGGTAGTTGACAGTGTCAAAAATAAATTACCAAACACTAACCAATGCATAAAACATGTAAAAACACGTGGAAACATCAAATTTGTTGTACATTTAATGCATTTTATGATTTTTATCTACTCTCATATCGTAATGTTCTTATTATGAAATCAAAATCAGTACTTTAATGAGCCACTTTAGGCACACCCGTGTATAATGATTCATTATAGTACAGTTGTTGTTCCCAAGATAATGCTATAAAATAACTTTTTTTCTATTAAAGTACACTTTGGACCTATCAATACTATAATCAATCAGTATCAATTCAATTTGACGATGACAATGTAACAAATTTTGTAACTTGAACTTTAGAGGTAAGAATTTTTGGGAGTTGGCAACACGGATTTGATTAAGTATATGATTATATTTTATTGTTTTTGCCTACACATATAATTTTGACCAATTTTTTTTTTTTTTTTTTTTTTTTTGCAAAGTTGGTAGAAATTCAATTTTTTTAAATGACATTATTTAACCACAAAGAGTACATCATTTGATGCAGTGAAACTATGACGTCATAGTGTAATATTTCATACAAAATTCCATATAAACTATCGTTTTGACATTTATTAAAAAGTAGCTGATTTGATATGTCAGTCAACTACCCTATTATGTTACTTATATTTTTATAGTTCATAACTACAGCCACAAGTGTAAATAGGTACTACGTTTCGAACATTGTTGATAATTACCTAATTGTCTGATAGGTATAAAAATTCGTTACGCTAAAACACTAATCGGATTGTCCATGTAATTAAATATCATAATCGATTTATTTTTAATAAATCGCACACAAATTGTCATAACAGCTGGACTCGGCTCTGTCTCACCATCGTTTTCGACATCTCGATTTTCCATTTCCATCACTAGGGGAACGTTTTGAAATCCAAGCCCAATAGGGTAGTTTCCAGACATATCAAATCAGCCACTTTTTAATAAATGTGAAAATGATAGTTTATATGGAATTTTGTATGAAAAATAATAATACTACACACTACACTATGACGTCATAGTTTCACAGCATCAAATGATCTACTCTTAGTGGTTCTACTGGTAATTTAAAATGCAATTTATGCATTGGCAGTACAAATTTATTGGAATAAATTTATACCAACAAGCAGACTGCAGGAAAGAGAAGTAAAGGGATCATTGACAATCCTAGTGGCGACCAAAATGCGCTGAATTCCGAACGCTTCTACAAGTACCTGGAGCGATGCTAATATCCGTTGCCGGTTTGATTGATATGTCTGCGACAGTCTTAAGTTTATCGCTAGGAATGCGAAAAAAAATTATATCATTATTTTTTATTCTCGTCCTCATAATCGTGTAATCGCGTAGCAACATTACTTGATTAATCTTTACTTTATCAATTGTTTCACTACTATCTATGTGGTTTTATCATTTTAAATTGTCATTGACCTGATTGAAAACAATTGATCGAAGATATAGTCTACAGATAAAGTAGGTGCTAGTTTAGTTTTTCGTTATCGGCTACTGTTGATTCTTACCCTATTGCCCTAAAAACGGATCCAAAAATGAAGTTACGTAAATGCTCGATGTGATTTTTCTGTTTTTAGCAAATTCACTGTTAAATTAGGTTAGATACTGAAGTTAGTGGTACAAAGTAAACATAACCAGTGACAAGCCAGTTGGCGCAGTTGGTTAAGACACCACCTATCACGCCGCTGGTCATGGGTTCGATTCCCATCCAGGACAAACATTTGTGTGCATGAACATGTCTGTTTGTCCTGAGTCTGGGTGTAATTATCTATATAAGTATGTATTTACAAAAAAAAAAGTAGTATATGTAGTATATCAGTTATCTGGTTTCCATAGTACAAGCTCTGCTTAGTTTGGGATCAGATAACCGTGTGTGAAGAATGTCCGAGGATATTTATTTATTTATAAAGTCCTTTATTACAAAGTACTTTACTTTAGGCGATGATAGATGATAGGCAGTGGTAGTGACGTCGAATGCCGAGACGAAGGTCGTGGGTTCGAATCCTACAATAAGCTTGAGCTTTTGGCGAAGGATAACAATTAGAGGAAACCATAGCACGGTGTGCTTACCATCATCGGCCACATCATCACTGACCACGGTGAGATTGTGGTCAAAACACAAAAAAATCTATTTGTCGACCCTTCTTTGCGTTGCCATTCCCAAGTCTAAACTTCCAAAGTAAGGTAAATATGAGGGTATCAAATTGCAGCCATAGTTCATGTTTTTACTACTGTCAACCTTGTCACGACACGTGCGAATTTAATTACTAAACAAGGTAGGTACTTAACCATTTTCCTTGACTGCATTTATTAGGTAGTTAGCAAAATAATTTGCAAAGATTTTAGTCTAGTCTGTTGAGGCATAGAATAGAAAGCATCGCTATCTTCAACATAACGACCTAACATTATCTGTGGAGTTGTTTGGGTTAATGAACTTATCTTCACTATTGTATAACTATAAAGGTTATATCAATTTGAAGAACTAATTAAATACAAATTAAATAATTGGAAGACCAAAATTGGTTTGAAAAGCGCAATCGATTTACCAAGACCGGAATCTCTAGATAATCACTATGAGGTACCTTAGGTGTTAAATCATAGCGATCAAATTCGCACGCAGCAATCAGCACTTATCACATAATTTGATTATCATGGACTTATAGACCCATTTGCAATCGCGTAAAGTGCTACATAATGTATTCTACTTTATTACTTACATTGATAAAGTCTCCGATTATGTCCCCTTCAAAAGCACTATCTTATTATTCTTACATAATCGATTATGTAAAGTTCCCTCCAAATTCCTCCATTTTGTTGACAAACAAAGAACATCATATGACATCATCCATATATACTTTAATCCGAGTTATAAGTTTAAATATTTTATTACCGTAGCTGTTACTTCTTTGGTCCCTTGAACTCAATAGAGTATTTAATGACTCCGAGAATCGAGATGCAGAGATCATGTTTGCAATGTAGGTTTTAGCACGCGGTCAGCAATTATAGCTTATCTTAATAAATAGTTGCACTTAATAATCCTAAACGTTGAGAGTTGTGACCGGATGTGTATAATTTTTCGCATGTCCTTGCTAAACTGGCACAATGTTTTTACCTGTTGGGATATTAAAATTGTCATACGAATTTATATTGATTTTTGATTACCAAACTAATCTGTGCTTTATGTGTTTATGATGTCGAATTTATTCTATTTAGGATTTGCTTTTAAATATCAAATGAACCAATAATATTATTGCTTAGATCCCTGCTCAAAATAAATAGTGTAGAGATACAAAAGGCGTAGAGTCATATAGAAATAATAGAGTTATTCTTGAAGCGCATGTACTTTCTGGCAATACAGCAAAAACACATCTTGAAGATGTTGTACATAATCTTAAAAATAATCTACTAATTACGGAAAAATCTTCTTGCCATCTTTTATCAATGCTTCAGGCTGATATCGAGCATAATTCATGCGACCGACTTTAAATTGGTAATCGTTTAACGGATAGCTGCTTCAAGTAGGCCATGTATATAATAGGCTAATGCACCAAGGTTTAGGGACCTCGTGATTATTGCAATAGCTAAAAAGCATCTAACAACAATTAAATTTATTAAAACATGGTCGTAAAAAGTATGAGATCCTCAATCTCTTCAAGAAATATATGATCTATTATGAATGAATTAAATTAAACAGAGGTCTACTTTATGTCCTCTAAATATAATGTTACCTAGAATTACAGCTATTAATATTATACAAAGATTCCAGTCCGACAAGTACGAAAGAACTACATATTATCGCTAAAGTACCTTGGCCGTAACTGACACTTCGATGATTGAAGATATGACCAGAATGATTACTTTCAGCTAAAAAAATAAATAAACTGTCAACCGAATGTACAAGTTCAGAATCTAATGTCAGGAGATTTGACTGCCAGAAGATTAAAGAGGAAAATACCCCAAGACCTTAACAGTATGTGTGATGGATGCAAACCTACCTTGCATGACGAATGAAATGTCACACATATTATTGAATGTCCTTTCTGAGACAGATCGTAATGAAAAAGAGGCCTAAAAAATTAAAATTTAATGACAGATATTAATTATTTTCCTTTATTCCTCAGGTCCCGTGGTGTCAGCATTATGCAACAAATTCGGTTGCAGAGCCGTTTGCGTCGCCGGCTCTTTCGTCGCTGCGATTGCTTTCGTGCTTTCCACATTCAGCAAAAGTGTCACTATGATGATGATCACATACGGCCTTATTGGAGGTAACTATTATTCTAAATTTAAAACTTCCACTCAATTGCAGAGAGCAGTTTACCTCTAAATACTTATTCCAGGTTAAAATTCTCATTAATTTGAATTCCACATGCTTGCACTATACAAATTCTGCAAAATTTTATTGCACATATTACATTTGTATTTGCTTGGGACATATTACATTTACCTGGAAAAGTAAAGTTAGTATCATTTCACTAGCGTCTGCTGCCCTTGTTCTAAGGGAGGGAAATCAGCTAAAATGTTGTTGTTATCATTCATAGTGTGTTACTCACCGTTGTTTATGACATATCGGGTTTCCTGTTTTGATTAATGTACCAAACCTTTGTATGATATTGTTTCCATAATAAACGTGTTAATAGGCTTACAAACTTAGAAGTTATATGTATTACGTCACTTTAGTCAATATCTTTAAAACGTATCAAGGCATGGTTACTAATTATGAGTCATTGATTAAGACAGATATTACATGTGTACTACATGTGTGTTTGACGTTGAGATATTTAATATTCTTGGTTATTTAAAATTTCAGAATCTGTCTTTCATTTTCCTATAATTTATCTGACAACTATATTTTCTCGTCTTAATGAATAACTTCTCATTATCACGTTTCTGCATTTAATAATTTGACGTTCAATGACATAAATAGACCGTTAGGAGATTACATTCTTGGAATTATTACCAGTAGCAAATTGTATGTAAGTTATTTCGTATTTTGATTGCCAGTTGAAATATTATAGCTCGACAGTGATTTGATATTAGAGTTACGAATTCTTTAGTCAATTGATAAGCAAATACAACAGGCGATAATTCTCAGCATCTAAAATTACATTTAGTAGCATCTTTAGATAGTTTGTTTTTTTATGACGAAGTTAGAATGGCACTTTATTGACATTGCATTCTCAGAACAGAGGAACACACGTACAACGTCTCTAACGCGATGTATGGATTACAAAATGAATAAAACAACATTATCTGGGTTCGCGAGAGATCTAATGTTTTCACGGGTAAAAGTATCCTTTGTTTTAAATCCAGGGATCTGTCTTTGTGCCACAACCATTACTGCTTGAGTTACAGACAACCACACAGGCTTGCACACAAGCAAACTGAATTGAGAACCTCCTTCTTCCTATTTATAGTCTGTTACTCTTCAAATATACATGCAATATCTTTCGCCTTTATAAAAAAAACCTTTGGTTGCAATTTTTAAACACCATTAGCTGTACCAATTTATGAGAAATTTTTCAACATAGTATTAAGATATATTTGGATATTTATAATGCCACATATGTAAGCAATAAAACTAGACCAGGACCAACGGAGTAGGAACGTGAGAGTTATATAAATGCCGATGCTGCTGGCCTTGGCACATTGGCATAAATATGGCACTGGCATGGCGACGATATGGCGAGGCGGTACGTCCTTCAAACCTTAGATTGGATTACAAAAGCTTAAAGGATAACGTAGGACTATTGGGATACAAAACTGGTGAGAAATTCAAGAGAAATGACTCATTTTTGAGGATCCCAATATTAGAATATTAGTCCATTTGCCCTGTGTTTAATTTTTTACGTTTAATTTTACTTTCTTATTTGAACAACAATTCGGATTTTCTTATACTTACTCACAGTTTATATATATGACAAATCTTTATATTATCTATGCATCTATGAAATAAACTGAAACCAGCAGAACTCCGAGATGTTTTGGAGTTGTTCTTTGTTCTTTTACTTACACTGAGTCATGTTGAGTGTTGATTTGTGATTGTAAATATATTTTCAGTACTTTTAAGATTTCTTACGGTTTTATATTTCTTTGTTTCGTGTCGTAGGGCCTTTGTTTTTCACAACAGTTTTTTCTTTTCGTATTTTTTATTGTTTTCGTTACGCATAAGTTATTGAAATATTAATTGCCAACGATAAAAGCAATTCCAATTTCTTTGTTTTTTTTTATATAAATCCTGCTACCTTTTGGTGTATTATCTATCTATGTGTTATTTTGAACAAATAATTAATTCAGTGTTAAAAGCTGAATTTAATTTGATGCTCTTTAATTGTTTAATTAGTACTAATTGAGACTTACATTCCGTATGCCGATAAAAATAGTGCGTGTTACATTGGCACTTTGTCGGTGAAGATTCTGTTCAAAACCTTGTAACTTGTAAGGTGCTGAATAATTACGATTGCCTTTTATATCATGTACAAAAAAAAAATCTGTAGTGTTTTAAGGATAACATTTTTCTTGTCTAGAGTGTTCAAGAATCTAGTTGTAGGATCTATTTCTGTTATAACACTTTTCCAGTGCCTAGCCATAAGAACAAGAGCTCTTAGCACGTATTAGTATAATAAACTTGCCTTGTTTATAGCCTTCGCTAAGTGAAATGGTATCGTTACGGTTTCTCGGTAAGTATCAATTACCACGGCCCAAGGGAAATTCTAATCTAGACATATATGCTTATGTATCGTTCACATTACGTCAGAGGTATCGTATCGAATTAACGATATTGTTGCTGTAGATACCACGAGTATATTATCTAGATATGATTAACTCATCTTTGGATTGATTGAGTTTTTCTTCTACCTAAATATCTTTAAGCAATACATATTCTGTCAGGTTCTTCAACCAATAAATTTTCAACTCATTCTTTGTTCATTCAAGTCATTCGAAGCGGTGCAGAGAACGTATGTAAACTTGGCGATTTTCCAACTATAGCACCAAAGCGAATCGGCTTATATGTCTCTCTCACACTGAAGGCATAAGCCTCTAGCGATTAATGGTAATAGAGGTAAAGAGGGATTTCCATTCCACAAATGCAGCAATTTGAATAACTGATAGCGACATGCTATCCAGTATTTAAATTTACTATATAAACGTTAGGGTTTTCCCAGCAGAAGGGTGTTTCCTGGAATCGATTCTGTCCTCCATCTAATAGGGGTTGAGTAAATGAATACAAGTTTCGAGAAAGCTAATCGATTATATTGACAATGTCGATTAAGACTGCACGCGTGGTTGCAAGCATAGGTATACATATTATCTCAAATCTAGGTTTTTCACCTATCAAAGCAGATTTGAAGGTCACCGAAGAAGATCGGTTGGCTCACTGCCAGATGGAGCAGACGTTATGGCGCCATACCTAGGCATGGTGCCCTCATTAATTGCTCAACGGCTCGTAGAATCTTGTAGAATCTTCTTTGTATTCACAATTTTGACCTTGCAAAGACTGATATAACCACCATGACCTAATTCGACTGCTCGTTTCAGAGGTTTGTATTAAATTATGGGGATTCCATCATGTAATAAACTTTGTTGTCACTTTCATTACCATATTGTTCATTTCGTGTCGCATGTTCTGCTACGACAAACAATCGTGAGCACAAAATCAATTCTATTGAAGAGTCCTAAGGAACATTGTCCATTTCCTGTTCGAATGCAAACGTTTTAGTGATTAGCACGTCTGTTTAGCACCAATTCTTGAATGGTCACTGTTGGCAGTTTAGTTGAGATCATCGCGTTTCAATGCCGAGATGATTCGGAAACGTTTCGTCACGCTTGTGGACATTTCTAAACGGACTATTTTTGTTTTCGCATTACTTACGTATCTCGATGCTAGATCGCTCTTTGTTGTTTGTGCTTACATAATATAATGAATGTTTCGGTATAATTTCTTGGTCATATCGTTATTGTGTTGCAAATGTATTAATATATTCATCTACATACATCACCTGTGCGTCTTAGTTAATTTCCGGACACCAGCTAAAAAATAAATGGGTCGACAAACAATGGTAACAAAGATTCGTCTAGAAACGGTCTACGTTTCCACGCGCTTTGTGTTTGAGCTGCCAAAATTTTGTTTACGAATTTTGTGTGTTCACTTGTTATTTACAGTTTCCTTTGCAATTAGTTGGCGCTCATTAACTTCTTCGATGAAGCTATTGAGAGCTATACTCTCTACATGAATAAATTCCAATTTTCTTTGGTTTTTTATCAGAATTAGGCAATGTTTTGGATCTGTTTGTATGTTACAAAATTAATGTTAATCAATATCCGCATTTCTAAAGCTCAGGAGGCTTTAGATATTAGTTCTGATTTTCCTTTCTTTGGTAGTCCTCTCACTGTCTCTTGGAATATGAAATTACCTAAAGACTCCTTTATCTTAAAATACGAGAGGTAATTTCCATTGACATAAAACATGGCAAACAATTGGTGATGTACAATTATGTACCTAATATACTCAGGTCTTCGTTTCTAGGATAGTAGTCGTTCGCCTAGTTTCACTTGTCGTTAGGCCACTTACATCTATTTGACATTGTGTGTAAATTGATGATTAATTATTTAACGCGAAAACTGGAATATGTACCGGATAATGACGCACGCGATAATTATGAGTGCCGACGACCTCTTTGCTTCAGGCAACAACCCATATGTTCCTTTGTGCGGCATAAATACTGATTTGTTGACCGACAGCAACTACAACAAAGGCTGAGTCATGCGTATCATTTTACAGATCCATCTATACTAATTTTAATAAGCTTCATATAATACTCTAGCTGTTCCCCGCGGCTTCACTCGCGTTCCCGGGATAAAAAGTAGCCTTCGGGAATAATGTAGCTTCCTATTAGTGAGAGAATTTTTCGAATCGGACCAGTAACTCCAGTGATAAGCTTGATGCATCGAAACAATAAGTTCATATTTATGAATTAATTCCTTTGTTAACTCCTTTAAATATGTTTCTGTGTTAGGAGTTATTGAACTCCAAAGGTTACCCTAAAGATCGATTAATATTAAATGTCCAAAAGATGTGAATAACCTCTTCAAACCATATGAAGTAGTTTTATAATATAGAAGTTATGATTGTTTTATCACGAAAATATGTATGTTAATGTTAAAAATGAGTTGTCTATAACTATAATTTTTTTAGGCTTAAGGCTAGCTAAGGCATTGCCTCTGAAATAGTCTAGTCATCATTTAAAAGATAAACATGACATGGATGACGACTTTTTGTTACACGTAGAATTACATAGATCATTGCTCGGGTAAATTGGTCAAAGTCCTATATAATTTGGTGCAATGCCAAATTGTGCCAAACACTAATCATTGTGGTTCAAAATCTTTTGATGAGAGTGTCGGTTGGCATGATAAGCGAGGTTTTGCTTGTATTGAAGGGGGCGTATTAAAACACGTGCGTATGTAAGCCATGTACATGCCGAAATGTACTCTAAAGAATATAGTTCGGGAACCATATTATGAGTTTCACGTAGATGCATCATTTTTTCCGAAGAATCCTTTCAAGTGTTTCTGTATCTAATCTATCTAATACCTTTAAACAAGCAATTCTTGTATATATAGATAATTTGAAACCCGGAAACAGCTCCAACGATTTACATGAAATTTAGTATGCAAAGGTTTGACTTCCAAAAACGATTTATCAAAAAAAAAATACGCTCGGGCATCCAGGTACTGGTCTTTATAAGCAGTTTTGCGCGCAAGTGACTCTGAATGGCAATTAGGTAAAACCACACCGATTCCTAGTGTACTCCTTGTTCGTACTTATTTTAACTTAGAGCATGATCACTATGTCACCATGATATGTGATGATGTGGATGAAGGTACAAAGCCTAGAAGAGACTTGGATCTCCAGTGCAACTTCCAGTAGATTAATGCTGGCAATAGTTATCAATATGAATATGCTGATGTTGGGTCAACTAACAGTGGATGTAACTGCCGTGTCACAGGTTTCTTCACTAAGTTTTCTTCTGAAAAGTCATTGTACCTTCGCCTCTTCACCCGACGACGTCACTGCCACTAAAGTATCATATATATGTCATACAAATTGTAAGCCCTAGTAAGATCCTAAGATCAAAAATTTGGCACGGATCTATATCGAAAGTGTGTTCAACAAGTGTAACGCTCTGCGTCACCAATTTTGATACTTATATACTCCAATTAAAATAGTGTATAGCAAGTGAACTGACTTTACTCATGAGTTATGACCTAATTCCAGTCGGTTAATTTGAATATTCAAGCGATGTTTCACGTTTACTTGTTTTATTGTCCCCATTCTCAGCTAGCTCATTCTTATTTCGAATTCTTCGTTAAGTCAAAGACGTTTGCGTGTTTGGTTGTTGCCGACTCGCTTTCTTTCAAACATGCACCGAGCGGTGGGTTTTTCAGTTTGTCTGATGTTTCATCTGACACATTTCCGGGTACCCGGCCCTGCCGTTCCGGGTCAGGGCTATCCGTGTTCCGAGTTGTTTGTTATACTATGATGTATCCGAACGCTCCTGACACGGAGCTGTGTGAACAAGTTCGTACTAATTGTACGTAACCGATTTTGTCTCCGTCCGTGACGGGACACGGCAGGGCCGGGTACCCGGAAATGTGTGGATAGTGCTTAATGAACCCAATTACCAAGCTCTTTGAAAATTTAAAAGCCCTTATTGGGATAATAGATTCTACGATACAAATCCTACGATAAACAGGCAGTCGCTCTCCCTGATGGTAAGTGGTCATCGCCGCCTACAAACATTTGCAATACCAAGGATTTCTGATGTTATCGACCTTAAAGTTCTCTTTTTACGCCCTTTTTGAAGAACGCATTTCTGCCATTTATTAAACCATACTATTTTCTTTCCAGGTATAGGTTTCGGCATGATCTACCTCCCATCAGTAGTAGCTGTGGGCTACTACTTCGAGACCCGTCGGTCTCTCGCCACAGGCATAGCAGTATGTGGGTCAGGAGTAGGCACGTTCAGTTTTGCTCCATTAGCCGCCATCTTGCTGAAGGAGTTCGGTTCGTGGCAGAACGCGAACTTGCTGCTAGCTGGACTCATTCTCAACTGCGCTGTGTTTGGAGCGCTGATGAGGCCGCTGGTTTACCCTAAGGTACGTGATGAATTTTTATGTGTTTTGATATGCTATGCTTATGCGTTGCTAGTTTTAATAAAATAGCAGGCTAAAGAACACCAACCAGCTATCTATAGTATATGTAGATGCTATGGATTTATAATAAGAATACTCTGGAATGACAATTGGCAAGAATCAGACCCTGGATTCCCGATCCTATTTGAAAGTTTACTTGAGCTTCTGAAAAAATCCTAAATAAAATATGCAGGAGATTCACCGTTGCGTCAGCCAAATATTTGGGTTCTTAGAGTGATCGGTTTGGGCAGTGATTGGATTGTGATGGCCACTGGTGGAACTTTTAGCTGAAGTAAATTTAGGTACGTAAAGAGTGAATTGTGTACGTTTTTCAGACTTCAGGTGAGAAACCGTTACTGCAACGTATGGCTGAAGAAAAGAGACTGCAAATGGAACGAGGCTCTATTGGAGGCTCGTACTTTGTGGTACAGCTACCTGATGGCACCATGGAGAAGAGACTGAAGGTAGCTTGATCTTAAATACTACATGTCTAAAGCTGTTTGTGTGTTTATGTTTGGTAGTTGCAGTGCTTGCTTTCTGAGGTAAAGTAAGGTTTCTGAAATTGATTTTAAATAAACCTGTTATTTAATTTTTCAAAAAGTTTGAAAATAATTTAGCGAATTAGATTACTACAATAAATCTATTTGTGTCACCGATATTTCTGTTTCGTATTGTTATTCGTATATATACGTTTACTTTTCTCATCCGTATTTTTTTCTTATTGATTGACATACGAGTGTACTTTCTTTGTAACAAAAAATGCATTGTCCATAGGCGGTGGCGACCACTTACCAACGTGGACCGTCTCGGCCTGTTTATCAACTTATTGATATAAACAAAAAGAACGATTTACTATACCTATTTTTACAAATTCGTACATAATAAATCTTTAATTAAAAAAAAATACCGACTATTTTCGCAGTGTTTAATAACGTATGTATTTTAAAGCTTCATGTAACTGACTAAAATTAACATTGTAATAACCACAAAGTAAATAGAAAAATATGATTATTTTTATAATGATTTGTGATTAACATTTACCCTTTACCTATACCACAGTCCACTAATCTGTTAGTTTCTTCTAAGTAACCAATTTCGTGATTTCAGGGTTGCTCCCATAGTAAAAGTTATTCATAATAATGAGTACAATAATCCCTAAAAAATAGAGATGGCAAGAAAAACATCCAGTATATTATTACCCATATATACCACATTCTAGAAATAAAACTAAACTAAAACCTATAATCGCTGTCAGAAGGCATCGTTCCCAGAATACTAGCGGTATTGCGTTGAATGGCAATGCTGTTTCTCTGACCCAAGTATACGCCAGCATTCTGGTCACGAGAGGATTTCAAGCGTTTTGCCACTTGGCCCCCCGGACTCAGAGTTCTTCAAACAGATGTAAATATTGGTGTGTAGATGTAGAGACATATAAATTATTTTAGCCATTGTCATGTGATAAGCTGTTTACCTTCAACAACTAAACGTAGATAGTTCGCGTTTTGCAGGCCCCATTGAACATAGACCCCGGAGTGCATTCCTCCCTGAACCTGGAAGCTTTAGCGCGAGTGCCGACAGTTCCCAACATGCCGGGAGTCCCGCCGGTTCCTACCCTGCCCACCATCACCGAGGCCAAGGTCGCTGATGAAGGCCACGGGAAGAAGAAGGTATGATATTTCACTTGAAAATAAGGACGCTGTGAGACGGTGTTTGTTGAATGAGCGGCATTCATCTTTACCAATAGATTGTCCTACTATCGTACTTACCTAGCTAGGTTTTTTTTTGAAAACGTCGTTTAAAAAAAAAAACGAGCAACGCTCAGTCAACCAGCTACTTTATATTTAAATGTGGTCGATTTATGCACCACTTAACTCCAAAAGAAGGCATATTTTTATAATGTCTAACGACGCAGTTCCCGGCCGCGAGCGAAATAATATAGTTCGCAGCACAATTTGTACGCCCCGCCTACCGCAGCACAATTTGCATTGGGGCATTTTCTGAAGCTAGAAATGCTATCATGTTTATCTTATTTTACTGGATTTCGTCAAAGTGTGATATATATGTGATGATGCTGAAGATGCGTATCACAATGACGAGATGTGTCGAAACGAAGTCCTAAGAAAACATGTCCTTCCCCGATGGGATACTTCTCCGACCCCTTGTCCAACATTATTGTATCGATTTTAAATATGGTCAAGATGGCCATTGATGGTCATTTCATTTCAAAACCTCTTTAAATATAGAAAAAAAAACTTATATTCTTTTGCGTATCTCATGATCAACTAGATCTGCTTATATTATAATATTTTCTTACTTCCAGAATGAAAACGGCAACGTAATAGTGAATCCAGTGTCAGCACAACACATGTCTCGCAACGTGTCGTCCCCCGCGTTCAGCTCGCAAGCCCCCGGCCTGCCCAAGAACGGCTCCGTACCTTTCTTCGATCGCCAAAGGAAGCAGAGTACCGGGGACAGGTCAGCCGATAGGTATTGTAGGTTTCTCCATTATACAGGGACCTGGCGTCTGGTGGAGGGGCATGGTCTGAAGATAAAAGGTGTTTTGGGTACTAACTAGTTGAAACTAGTTGTTGCTAGTGTGTACTAGTAACTGCTTCTTTGTACTAGTCACTGCTAGTTTGTACTAGTAGCTGGATTTTTGTACTAGTCACTGCTAGTTTGTAATAGTCTTTACTAGTTCCTATTAGTCACTGCTAGTATGAACGGGTCCGTATCCTTCACCGATCGACAGCAGTGAAAGAGTTCAGGTGATTGGTAGAGCTTATTGTTTGGGATTGGCGTTTGGTGAAGGTGGTTGATTTGTGGTGCATGGTATGGTAAATGATAAGAATGATATAGTATTTTTGGGGAAAATTCCAGACAGTAAATTGTTTGTAATAGTTATTCATAGTCGAGACTAGTTTGTACTAGTTGCGATTATCTTTTTATGATTGGCCACAAGTAAGATATTGTTTACATTTAGTATATAGGATTATTTGTAATTGTGGTAGTATTCATATGAACTATTTTAAATATGGGACCAACTCTTAAATCATGAAAAAATTACAGCAGTTCTATATATCAAATAATGTTTAAGTAAGCTGTATTAGTAGGGAATGATCTTATGTCAAGAACCCTTTAAATTGTTTCATATTGTAATGTAACGTTTTTCTATATTACAGATTTAAACCGTCCCTAGCAGCAATTAAGGCAACGTCCAAAACCTCAATGGGCAGTCAACTTAGAAACGCAAATGATGTAAGTATATCAAACCCTTGCGCTTCGCTTGGGTCTTCGTCTTGGCGGAGGCACGACCGTGACCCCAAATACCTATTCAATAGGCTAGTTGACATTGTAAAAAGTAAATGACCAGACACTAACCAATGCATAAAAACAACTAAAAACACGTGGAAACATCAAATATGTTGTACATTTAATGCTTTTTATGATTTTTAATTACCACTAAGAGTAGATCATTTGTTGCTATGAAACTATGACGTCATACTGGTAGTATTTCATACAAAATTCCATATAAACTATATTTTTATTAAAAAGTTGCTGATTTGACATATCAAATACCTATCTAAGGTTAGAAAATATAAGGTTTTAGGTGGTGCTTTCATCTTACAATACTTAGATACCCTTGTTATAAAAGAAAATAAAAAAGTATTTTTATGATAGCAAGTTTGTGTTTGGCCCCAACGTCACCACGTCGTTACAGAAAGTTTAGAAGAAGAGTGGTTCTCAGAGCAGCTGTTAAAACAGACCGGCATTTCCTTAGCGACAAATTTTCATTTGAGGGTCGTCCACCGACTTTGCAGGATTCGAATCTATGACCTTCATTAATTACCACTGAGCTATTATCGATGTATAACACTTAAGAACTCATTTGGATTTCTCAAAAACTAACTCTCGACTGTACACACGGCCACAGATCAAGCTACACATTTTTTTTGCAAAATAGCACCTATTACAACCGCATAAGGTGCCGCAGTGTGTAGCTTGATCTGTGGCCGTGTGTACAAACAACTGAACGATACTATGTCATATCACACCACGTGTTTTAAATTCCCACAAAAATGAATTGCAAAACAATGAATTGATTTTAATCTCGCTACTGCGTTGCGTGATGAAACTGGATCAAGTGCAAACAAATTGACCCAGATCATATCAAATGTGACAGTACAATAATGGTAGCCAAGGATTTTATTATGGGTGTTTGTAACCGTGGATGCAATATTCCCTTGAACTTGTTTCAATTCCCTGCCAAATAGTCCAAATGATTGGCAGAAATCCAAAATGAGATATTTCAAGTTAATATCTTTGCTTGTCGTAGCTCACGCATAACGCGTTTCTTTGTTATAAAGAAATATTTTTACTTGAGAAATTTTTTATCGATTTCAAAAGTAACGAATGATTTTAAATAATAATAGCAAATTCAAAAGACTTCGTAAATATTTATTTTATATGACGTTTTTATAAAGTAAAAATACAGTCTGGATTTCAGACAGTCTCCGGAATGTGAATGTAATTTTAATATCTCGCTTAGTGCATAAATCATTCGAGATCATATATTTTAGGAGTTTATTAGGATGCCTTGAGTACATGCGCACTAATTTGACCTTAAAAATATATCACGAGATTTCGAAATTCAAAACCACATACGAGTTCATTTATTATCATCATCATGGCCGCCGAAAGTCGTCGACTGCTGGACATAGGCGGCCAAGGACCTCCACAAAAGCCGGTTTTGCGCTACCCTCATCCAGTGGTTTCCCGCGATCCTCACAATCATCGGTCCACTTTGTGGGGGTCTCGGCCGTCGGTTCTAAGAGCGATGTACCCCGCCCACTGCTACTGGCAATTACAATTTGGCAATTCTTCGGGCTATGTCGATAAATTTTTAATAAATTGTAAAAACATTTTTATTAATGTTACGTTTTTTGTTACGTTTTTACGAGTAGCGCTAGCATGATTTCATCTTTAATATATGGGGCAGTAATTATAAAATATGACAACTATGTATTACAAAACTGTACTCTGCTCGGAAAGATACCTAAGTTTTGATTTCCATCGCCAGGGTGATACAGAAAGCATGATGTACAACTCAAAGCTATCAGTATCTGGTCCCCGGGAACCCTCCCGCATGGTCCGGCCGATGTCTCGTAAGGACATCTTCTACTCGGGCTCCGTGCTCAACCTGCCGCAGTACCAGAGCCAGAAGTCCCTGCAGGGCTACAGGAACTCTGTGCTCAGCTTGCCACAGAGCAGGCAAACTGGTGATTTGGAGAGACAGGAACGTGAGTATTGGAATTGTAGATTGTATTTTCTATATATGTTCTATGTCTTATGTTTCAGGAATCTATCTATTTATATTCCAAATCTCAACCACATTCTTTCAGTAATTATACAGTGTGTCTGGTCATGAACTAGCGATATTTTAAGGACATATATTTGAACACATTTAACTATTAACTTCCACCACCAACTAAAAGTTCCATAATAGTAGTTTATGATACTGTTGCATAATAGGGGTTATTAAACACGAGTGTGAGTTTAAGTACCGAGCCGTAGGCGAGGTTCTTAATAGTATCACACGAGTTTTTAATACCTAATTATGTGCAGTATCATACAGTACTTTATCTAAACTCATCCAATAATGTAATTTAAAGGTAAAAAATCGATAATATTTTTCATAGGTTTTCATGACTCCGGGTATCGATTATTCGTCATTTCCATTGCCGCCTCCACAATTTCAGATCCAAGTTTATTTCACCTTAGTATCACTGCTATTTTACTATCATTTTTGGCCAAAATAAAATATGTATGCAAAAAAATCAATAAAATAAACAAACATTATTGATCATGGCGCCCAAATCCGTGTTGGGAAAAACTCCCTACCGCATACGCGACCACAGAGTAAATTTGCATCTAAAATTGAATTGATACTGATTGATTCCTAATTGTTTACAAAGAGAATATAATTCTACGTTTAATTGTTTAGTCATGTCTGGCCACTTAAAATGTTTTTTTCTTTATTATTTCGTTTGACAAGTTGACTGACAGTAATTGAAGTATTAAAACCCAAAAAACATTATAAGTGGCCAGACATGTCCAAATACTTGTACTTTAATGAAAAAAAGTTATTTTATAGCATTATCTTGGGAAGAAAACTGTGCTATAATATAATTTTTTAATTTCATTATACAAGGGTGTGCATAAAGTGGGTCATTAAAGTACTGATTTTGATTTCATAATAAGAACATTACGATATGAGAGTAGATAAAATGTGTTAAAACATAAGTACCGACAATATCGCTAGTTTATGACCGGACACACTGTATAACGGACCTGACTTATAAGGCATCCTACTTAATATAATAAATGTATTGTTTGGATTTGTCACGTGAAAACTACTCTGAAATAACATATAGGCTACTTTTTATCCCGGGAACGTAGGTGTAACTGCGGTGCTCAACTAGTCCATCATAAAAACTACTAGAATAAGTCTATACTTTTAAACTACTTAAAAAAGGAGGAGGTTCTCAATATGGTTGTGTTTTTTTTTTATGTTTACTCATAACATTGTTTATGCACCGATTTTAATAATTATTTTTTATCTTTTCAGAATACGACCTCTGCCCATGCCTATCCTTGCCCGAGTCGTTCAAGTCGGCTTTGTCGTCCATGTTGGACGTGAGCCTACTGCGCGACCCGGCCTTCATGCTGATCGGCGTCTCTAATATATTCGGCATGGCCGGCCTCTATGTGCCCTTCGTCTACATTGTTGATGCAGCAACACTCAATGTAAGTACTACGCTCAAGTCCGCTCTGATCTTTCTTTGATCTCTTTAGTTTAGTATGATAAAACAAAGGTTCTCTATCGACACGCATAAAATTTCGCATAAATTAGTGTGGCATAATTTTACTTATCCTAATAATATGCAAGCATAATAATAATTTACGCATAATTTTTTAGGCATCGTGTTAGAAGAAGAATAAGAAAGTTTTTTTTTTATTTATATCGGATGTCATAGCAAAATAGCACGGCAAATTTAATCAGAGTGTTAGTCCCGCTAATATTGGCCCTTTTTTTATATCAGAAGGTTGACAAACACGCAGGCGGTCCGCCTGATGTTTTATTTTTCAATGCAACTTTTTCCTACATTCCAGGGTGTGGAACCATCTCAAGCGTCGTTCCTGCTCTCAATAATCGGCATCACGAACACCATCGGACGTATTGCCTGCGGATGGGTGGCCGACTTCCCTTGGATGGACTCTCTATTGCTCAATAATATTTGTCTTATAGTTGCTACGGTAAGGGAATCACGATCGTATGCTCAAGTAATAAGATATAGTTTTGTTTGATTATATTACGAATACTTTTCTATTGTGAGAATAAGGTACAGTATTTGATAATCTAATTTCGCCTTACTTTTTCATGATAAATGAAATTAAATATATGCAAACTAAACTAATACGCTTTCTTACAAAAAATGAAAAGGGATAGAAAATATTTAAAGCTATCAAACTAGTCTTTATGCCATTATCATATTCACGTTGAAAGACGCAACAACTAATTTGTGGTTCTGTAACAACCAATTGTATAGTGGACTAAATCAGTTCAGTTTGTCTCAGCAAAAGCAATCTTATGAACCGTGCATTAGAGTGACAATTCATGTGTGTGCAGGTCTATTTCTCTACATCTATTCTTGACATCGCGCAATCTTTCTTTCTTTCTTTATTTGATTAAAAATATTTTATTAATAGTCGGCACCATTGTCAAACTAATTTCAAGTGAAATAAGGTTCGGTTTCGTTTGTTAATATGCTTTTGTTTTCCAGATATCGGTTGGAGTAACTCCTTTCTGTTACTCGTATGGTGCCTACATTGCAGTTGCGATAGCATTTGGAATTGCTATTTGTGAGTATATTTATTGATTTAGTGTTTTTACAACGGAGTTCTTTATGGAACTTTATTGTTTAAAAATTTAACCATTGAAATGTGTAATCAAGGGGTCTCATTAACTGGTCGATGATCGACGCTATAAAGCAAAATTAGCATCCGTCAATTATAAGTAGATCCTCATTCAGTTGTTTTATTTACTATTTTGGTTTCCACCTCTGGCTAAGGGTGTATTTCCACTGACGCAGAGCTGGGCTGAATGGACCAATCGCTGCTCGAAATCCCCACTCCGCATCAGTGGAAACATCATGATTGGCTGATTGACGGTCCACTCCACCCAGCTCCGCGTCAGTGGAAATGCACCCTAATACCTTGGAGTCCTTAAAAATAAGGCATAATTACTTTTTTTTACTAATTGTATTTATTATTCCAGCCGGCTACATATCCTTGACGTCGATCATCCTAGTGGACCTGCTGGGGCTAGATAAGCTGACGAACGCGTTCGGTCTGCTGATCCTGTTCCGTGGCGCGGCGGCCATCGTGGGGTCCCCGCTGGCCGGCGCGGTGTTCGACGCCACCAAGAACTACGACGCCTCATTCTACATGGCGTCAGCATTCTTCTTGGCTTCCACCTTAACGTCTTTTGCAGCGCCTTTGTTCCGCAGGTAAGAAAAAAAATGTGTTGGTCGCGAAATAGACTATTTTTTTTATACTATAAGGCAGCAATCAAGCATACGGCCCACCTGATGGCAAGTGGTTACCATAGCCTATTACCAGTTAAACAACTAAGAGTAGCTTGCTTGCAAAGTTGAATACGAACTTACAAACGTTCACCTTAGAGTTTTTTTTAAACATTATTAACATTCAGGAAACAAGAAGAAATCCAACAGCCGTTAGACGTCCTCACCCCCATAGATGAAGATTTAGAGGAGGGTGATGAAGAGGACCCGGATGACACCCCCATCACCATGGGAGC
Organism: Tethea ocularis; assembly: GCA_963555595.1. NCBI lineage: Eukaryota > Metazoa > Arthropoda > Insecta > Lepidoptera > Drepanidae > Tethea > Tethea ocularis. The sequence continues at coordinate 2,924,498 of OY741968.1, forward strand.
CCACCTCGCCACCCGGCCGGGCCCGCCCGCCATCACCCGCACGCTCGCTTCACCCTCGGACCCGCCATCACCCACCAACACAAGTGTTACACCTAACGAACTCTCACAGAGAGAAAGCGTCCTGTAACCTCATCAAAATTACGCTCAAGTTCAAGTGAGTTAAATTATCATAGTTGTGTTTACCACTACCGACCACATTACCACAGGAGTGGTCACAAGCCTGTTCCAAGTAGATAAACATCGAGATTTTGAGAATTTGTGTGACTGATACAAACTAATTGAAATTCAAATTATAATGAAATACATATAAATATTGATTTAGTTCAATAAACTCAGTAATGCAAATATTAGGTAATGTCTCGCGAATACAGGATGGATACTTTGAGTAAGGTTTTTTTTCGTAATTTATGTTGGTTCGTTACGTTGAACAACAAAAAAGTCATCTTTGCCCGATAAATATGTGTGAAAAAAAAAGTATTTTTTGTTGAACAACTTATAGTAAATGAGATTTCGAAAAAAAACCATCTCAAAGTATCCATCTTGTTTACATATCTCCATATTAATCAGCTAAAGCAATCACTTAAAACTGAAAATTGAATATTTAAGATTTTAAAGTCAGTGGTGCCGATTCTGTTGTTCACGAACTTAACTAATATTAGACAAGTCACCTCTCTTTCATGTTAACCGTATTGAATAAAGATAGAACATTTTTAATGCTGTCAGTTTAATCCATGCCGTCTTAATGTACGGGTAAATAATTGTGACCAATAAAGATCCCGCTTAAATTCACGTTGAAATATGTGATCGGACTAAACTGACAGGACTAAAATATCTTCAGCATCCCTTTCTTATATTTACTATTAGAAGGAGATATAGTGAGATTAAATTTATTTAGTTCGTAAACAACAGAATCGGTACCAGTTTCGGCTTATTAGATCATTATACTGAAAGTCTTTGCGTACAACATATTATACGATTTTTATTGACAAGTGATTGCAATAGTTAGACAATTTATCAGGGGCCCAAACTCGCGTTCCGACATAGGTATTCGACATGCCGTAAAACGGCTAATACCAAAAAAACATAATTTCTGACAGATTCTTGCTATATCTCTCAACGGATTTCTGATTGATGTAATTTTTTGGATATGTACCATGTTTATCGCCGAATGTTTTATGTCGAAAACGCGAGATTTTGGGCTTAGCGTCTTACAATCCGATTTCATAAATGCAGATTTCACGAACCCTTTAACATTAACCAGTAATCTAAATAAATTAATTCGATCTCATCATTATTGGATATTGAAAAGGTTTCCTGAAATCTATATTGTCTTTAATTCATTATTCTCCGTGTATAATATACAGTGATATTTATAAAAGTAGCTATCGGAAAAAGTTATAACATTTTTCAAAGGTTACAAGTTACCATAATAATATTGACAAAAATAAACTGACATAAAAAAAAAGGATAGCTGCATGTGTGAGAGTGAAATGCGCTACTTTATATCTTGCAAGCAAACAGCTATTCCTTTTGCGGCTGTCATATTAAGCCAAGAAACTGGTTTCCAGTAGATATGACAGTAAGCAATAAAACTGCATTTGATCGAAAAATTATAAATATGAGAAGGTTCTTATTCCTATGTGCCATAATAAAGGTTTTCGTGGTGCTATCGTCCATAAACCGAACTACTATGATAAAATATCTAATACTCAACTGCACATGTCTTATAATTAAAATCTTATTAAATACGATAGTGCGACAGTAACAGAGCTATAAATAAATGTCATTCTGTATAGCTCTGTCCTTGTTTTCACGTCATAAGATTAGATTAACTTTTGTCAGTGTCCAGTTTAGCAGCAATAATATTCGCGTTAGGCAGTTAAGTACTTAGAATCGAACGACAGACTTTACTGTACCTTGTCCTTTCAATAAATCTTATTTTTTCCCTTTAAATTGCTATTCATATTATTCAAGTAAACTTTAAATCCAATTTTATATCAATGTAAATAAATAGTCGAGCACAGTTGTAAATATATTTTGAAATAGGACGAATAGATGTTTGAGGTTTTTAGTGGAAATAATTAGTGGTAACATGTTTAATGACTTTCTTGGTGTGCTATACTTTTCTATTATGAATGAGCTATAAGATTATATAGGTTAGAGCTATGAAGGAAATTAAGTCGAAGCGAATTTACTGATTTTGAGAGATATAAGAAATGTAACACTAAGGAGAATTAAAATAAAATATTTTTAAGCGTGCTACTTTCTCGTCGTACATCGTTTGTAGCTTTAATCTATAATATTCAAAAGAAACGTCTAAAGGCGAAGCTAAAACTAGGAACGCTATTTGTAAATCGCTTACAAATCATAAGTTTGTTTGTACAAATTATTAATTTAAGTAACGGATTGGGAGCGCTTTGAATATATTATATTATTGTGTGATTAGTGTGACTGATATCTTCCTATAATATCTAACATTTTTCGAGCTTGGCTTATGTCAAATTTTCCGAGAGATCAGAAGACCCAATTCTCGCGTTACGACATAATGTCGTAAAATGGCGTATACAAAAAAAACATAGTCTTTGACGGATTTCTGCCCTGTTTTTTTTAATGGATGTCAAATGCGAAAATATTGTCGAAAAAGCTAGAATCGACATCGACAATAAAACAAGGCGGATATAGGAAGTACAGTCAAAATACATTGACACTGTCAATTTGACAGACAGAAAAGGTAATCGCTTCCTATAGGCGGGGCGGGCTGTATCCCAGTTTGCCACAATAGTGGTATAAAAAAAGTTATCCGTCATGTTTATCGTCAAATATCCAATGCGACATATGTCGAAAGTGCGAGAATAGTGTCCTTGGCAGTATGCACTGTGATTTTATAAAGATTTTTGCAAAACGCTAGTTTAAAAAGTACAATGCAAACGGTATTGACAATTCAAGTTTTTTCTAAACCTTTATAACTCTATATATCTTCTGTCTATAGTGTGCCATTTCAATGAACAACCTTATTCCTGTATATAAGTGTTTCTATTAAATAAGTGTTTAGAACTTAATAGAATGTAACGCAGTCAATTTAAAAATCATACATACCAAATAGCGTTTTCATTGTATACATTGCGCTCTGTGTACTTGCCACATTATTAGTGTGTATATATCTGCAGAAGAATATATACGTATATTTTTGTCATAGATATTTTTGTGTATAAAATCAGCATAATTTAGCTTTAAGCATTTTAAATGTAAGTAGGGTCGAAATAAAAATTAGTTTTAGAAAAGGTATTATGTGATAATGGATACAGTTATTGGAAAAAAATAATGTTCTTTTTTTATCAACCTGTACTTTATTATATGCCTGAAGATTTCGTTCGTAAGGTTAAGTGTACACTGGTATTATTATATACGAATTGTATAAAACGTATTAAGGATTATTCAGAAAGTTATGGATTAATGTTACTGTTGTTATAGCTTTATGTAAAAAAAAAAACCAAAAGTGTTATTATGTTTTTAAGATTATGCAAAAATTGTTTAGGGTGTCTACAGACGAAGTTGTAACTGAAATGTATTCAATGTAACTCGAGGAAATAATTTAAGAATAACATAACTTTTAGAGGGTTACGGCCTGCCTTACATTATGCCAATAAGCTCTAAATAGTTTATCTGACAGATATCGTTGACTGGGTGTATGAATTTTGAAAGATACCAGAGAATCAAATACCTGTCAGATAAGCAATCTGATACTTATTAGCAACATGTAAGACAAGGCCTTAGTAATGTAGTGTCTATCTCATTATTAATATTCTTGAGACTGTATTTTACCAGCTATGAACTATCATGAGGCGTATACAAAAATATCAAGGCATAATTTATTTTTTATTGTATTTCATTCAGTATTGGCTCAAAGTATTGTTTATTTTACATTATCTAAACATTGAGCTGTTTACATATTAACTAGATCATTGGTATATTAATACAAATAAATTATTAATAATTAAATTATCGTTTTATTTGATGTAACAGGGAATATGCTTAAATTTATATAAAAAATAACTTGTATTAGCGTTATATTATTTTCGAAATGTCTGCGTTTTCGTCGTGTGACGTCAATGTATACGTTGTAACAGTCGAGCTTACCAAATACAAATTACTATGGCGGCATATATTTTGACGTCACGAGTTGATTACTTCATACGAATTGAAATGCTTATATTTTCCTTAGTCATTATTTGATTGGTTGTTTTATTTTCATTAAGTCTGAAATAAAAGTATCTGGAAATTGTGCATGTTCCCTATGGTCGTGTAATGTTTGCAGCTCAATGAATCGAGGGTAGAATAGTTGTTATTGAGAGACTTGTGCGCACTCGCTAGCGCTAATAGTACACGAAACAAGCTTATTGTTGACAAAATGTCCACCGAAATCTTTTGTAAATAACAGATTCATTAAATGATAATGACGACTGAAATTGATTGTTTCATTTATTATCGATTAAAATAATATTTTTTTGACGTTTGAGAATTCCCAAATAAAAAGTAACCTTATTTTTTTACAGGCTGTATGGCTCTGTACTTTTGCCTGCCTTTTGGGGAATTGAATAGAAACATTTTTTTTTACAATAATATATCCGTCAAATCTTTTTGTTAATTGTATAATTGAACTAGCTTCCGCCTCGCGGTGATACCTGCGTTCCCGAGGGATCTTATGTTTTCCCGGGATAATAAGTAGCCTATATTTTATTTCAGGGTATGATCTATCTGTTTGCCAAGTTTCATCCAAATCCGTTCAGTCGTTTTTACGTGAAAGAGTTACAAACATGCATCTAAAATTCTAGAGAACACCCATAGGTACCTATAAGCTTTTCTTGAAACACTATACCCAACTCAAATTACCAACGGTCGATGCTCTATAATCGGTTGAGGATTTACATCGTTAACTTGTCTAATGTATAAGCCTTCTAGATCTAGCCTAAGTAGTTAATCCTAATATCTATCTACTTAAATTCCGCAAAAAATGGTAAATATTTGGACGTACCTAATCTACAAAATGTGTGTGCGTACACCGATTTAGAGTAGGCTGGATATAGCATAGGATTATTGTATAAATCCACGAAAGAAAATTCCCCTTTGAGAATTTTTACTATATTGATAATGGCACAATTTAGGTATTATTCTGTTTTCAACGATACTTTACAAATTCGTATAGACTTTTGTGTGGCAGTAATTAGTTCCACGAGTATTCCGCGAGGGGCGCTGTACAAATTCGTATAGAGAAATATCGTAAACGCAAACGCGGTAGTTAGCGTTAACTAACGTCAATTCTTTACCCTCGGGATACTGAACTATAACTACTTATGTAAAGAAGGCGGAGTTACACCCTGCGAATGTATCACCCACAGTTTTGACACCCTCAAATATTGCCATAACTGTACTCCAAATATGGACAAATGGCCTCACCGCTCGCTGCGTAGGTATTAAGTCAAATTAGTTCGATTGTATGAAATATAACAGGGTCTGGCAGAGCAGTCAGTAGGCAAGCAATGGGTGGTCGAGCGTGCGGTATCTAGACCCAATTCTAAATCTGTGGTGCAGTGGCGTGATTATGTCATTCCAAGTCACGTGTTCTTATATTAGTCCAGTCGAAAGTAAACATGATTATTGAGACCTTATTGAATTACATTATCTAAATGCAAACATATTAATTAAATGTTATTGGTTTTACCAAAAATGGAATGACCTTTTGACCGCCATATCGTGTAATGTAGGCACTACCTACATACTTTTTTAATCTATTCTTTGAGATCCGGAATTTGAACATTATTAGCACTAATTTATATTATTTTATTATTTATTTTATATTATATAATTGTTATTTGACTCGCACTTAGATTTGCAAGCGCCCTTACAGGGTACATGTTACAATCCTTCTTATTGTGTTATTACTATATATTAAGTTGTGAGATGTATACATTAATGCAATAAATAATTAATAAGTTAAAATTTAAAGTATTTTATATGGAAGAGTTTTTTTTTCAGTCCAGCTCAATGACCCCATACTATTCTATCGGACTTACATTTTATGTAATTACCATGTTTCAGATGAATTGAATACTGGGAAGTGAGTCAAAATTTACTTACATACAAGTTCGCCCTAAACATAGTTAGTAAATAAGTGTACCTACCTACCTACTAACAAGCAAGATAGGTACCTTTTATACCTATCTATCTAGAGGAGAGAAATTTAGAACTCAAGGAACACACACACAGCCTCCAAATTTCATGTCTAGGACTAGCAGTTTAGGTATTCTTATCTAATTATAGGTAATTCGATTAAAAGAAAGTTTCAAAACTTCGTACAACTTCAAGTCATTTTGTAAGTTACGAAAACAAACCAATACCTAAACTTCAAAGGTAGGTACAAAAAAGGTAGCCTTAAACTTCAAATTTATGATTAATAATAATCTAAGTAGGTACTTACACAATTAATTATGATGACTGTGCCCTAAGTCATCCATGATAATTTATCATCATAAAACAAACTACCGCGTATCGAGAGACAATGAATATCATTCACATGTACGGCCAATATCACCGCTTACTCCAACGTATCTTTACTAGCAAACTACGAGGCCGTCTGTCGTATCGTTTACTATCAATCTAAGCGAGTGAAATAATCGATACAATTGACCCCCACAAATTGGTACAATCTGCTGTAACGGGTTAATTCATTACATCAGAAGTTCAACACTTTCAATTCGTTGATTGTCGGCCTCAGGGAATGTTTGCTTATTTCATTACCAAGAGCACTACTAGCCTTTCAATATTTTTTTACTAGTTTTGGTACAGGTCAATGGTGTCTACCATTGACCTGTGCCAAAACTAGTAAAAAAAAGTCTTTAATAAATAGTATATAGTCTAGTCTTAGACTATATACTATTTATTAAAGACTTTCAATTTCAATATGTATGTAGTAACATAATTTTGCAATACGCTCATTTAATATTTAACAGGTAGTTATCGCCAAAAAATTCTCATTCCTAATAGCACAGAGTAATAATATACTAGGTACGTATACTAATAGTCTAGTTTAACTAGCGCCACAGATTAATAAATAGTAATAAAGTACAAACTGAACTGAATTGGCAGTAGGCGGGGCACATCGCTCGTAGAACCGACGGCCGCTGGGGCAGAAAGGATCTCGAGTGGCGACCACGAACCGGAAGACGCAGCGTGGGCAGGCCCCCCACAAGGTGGACCGACGATCTTGTGAGGGTCGCGGGAAACCGCTGGATGCGGGTAGCGCAAGACCGGGCATCGTGGAGATCCTTGGGGGAGGCCTTTGTCCAGCAGTGGACGTCTTCCGGCTGACATGATGATGATGATGACTAAAGTAGGTACATGTATTGTGTATCATGGAGCTAATAAATTTTCACTTGAGTATGACACTTAGCTCGTGCTCATTATGTTTTCCTGAAAAACTCTAGATGCAGGTCTTGGTAGAATTTAGACCCACAAAATAACCTAAACAACTACCACGCTACGCTGTGATGTATAAGTTGGTCATAAAATATCTTGTTTTTACACCTGACTTTTCGTCAGGGGTAAAAAAAGCTAGGTATTTTCTTGTTGCAAGGGTGTTATAAGTTTGTTTGTAGTGTGTGTCTGATTGTGGCATCATAGCTCCTAAACGGTTGAACCGATTTTAATTCTGTTTTGTTTTGTTCTGATGTAGGATTATTGATAATGATATAGCGTACACCATCAGCAATATTCGGCCTAATACCAAACAAAATAAACTATAAAGTATCCCTTGACCGACTAAATTCATTCATCAAAATCAAATCAAAAATCAAAATCAAAACTCATTTATTCAGTTTAGGCCCTAAAAAGGCACTTATGAATGTCAACAGTTACAATCATTTTTAGACTACACTTTTAAAACTGCACATTGTTATGGTATGTAGGTAGGTAAGTTCTTAGATTATTCTAAGATCATGTTGATCATGATCAATTTACCGACATGTCAAGAAATGGATTGAATACCTACTTTTTTGAATTGCGCTATAAATAAGGTAAGTTGGAATTTATTAGGCTTTTCCGTGTCATGTTATGTTAAGTACTTGGTTCCTGCTTTAAGTTCCGTCTTAGATCGATTGCTATTGTTTAATTGATTAAGATTGTATTGATATCGGAATATTTTTTAATTAACTTTATAATTTGAATTTTTTATGTTTATTTATACATATGTGTATAGTATGACACAACTTAGATGAAGCATCGGCAAAATTCGTAAAATCGATCGTTCCCGAAAACAGTGCGCCTACAACAATACTCATGTGTTAAAAAATGATCGGCGAAAATGATCTTGTTGTACGTTGAATGGTGCGATAATGAACGATTTTTATTAATTATGTAAATCGGAAGTGAAGTGTACGAAAACGATTTGCCGATGCTACATCTAAGTTGTGTCATACTGTACTTAAGTAGTTTTTCCCTTTTAAGGTCGAAACTACCTTCCGCCCCGCGGTTTCACCCGCGTTACCGAGAGATCTTATGTTTTCCCGGGATAAAAAATAGCCTATATGTTAATCCAGGGTATGATCTATCTATGCGCCAAGTTTCATCCAAATCAATTCAGTAGTTTTTAAGTGAAAGAGTAACAAACATTCATCCTTACATCCATACTCACAAACTTTCGCATTTACCTATAACATTAGTAGCTAGGATTTTACATTATGCAGTTGCTAAACCGAAAAGTAATCAGAAAACCGTTATAAATAAGGTGGATGGCCGCATTTTGAATTTTTAACACATATTTTTTGTAGGTATAATATATAAATTTTGTGATTAGCGCCTTAGACTTATACCTACCAATTGATTATTCTACGTATTAATTAAGCTTTTGAAACTATTTAAATCCATACGTTATAGCTATTATGACGTAGCCCTTAGCTAAGAATGAATTTTTGAAGTGGGTGAAGTGGTCTTTCAAAAAGTGAAGATTGTCAGTTTAGATAATAATTAATATTATCCTCGTTTATTTAATTTATTTCCTGAAACTCGAGAAAACTTGAATTGGAATTCGCGATCTTAAAATAAAGGCAAATTACATAACCTCGCACACACGATTATGTTAAGTTAACCATCATTTCTTAGTAAGTGTAGACAGTACTGAAGGTCATTGACCGATGCGGCATAGCGCAATCCGCGCAAATATTACATCAGCCGACCTTGCCCGACACGGAACAATGGCAGGTCATGTAATGTCCGTGGCTTTCAGCTTGGTTTGCAATTCCGAAAATTACATTTCATGCTGTAAAAAACGACTGCAATGATTTGGGTTTTTTAAGATTCTGTATCTTTAAAAGGAAAAAACGGATCTGTCAATTTAACAATTTACCTATACTTGAAGACCTTGTTTCATGCCAATTTTCATGATTCTAGATCAACGGGAAATACCTACCCTATAGGTTTTGATTACTCGCAAAGTACCTATTAAAATATGTAACTTAAATGGCCGTAGTTTTTTATTGCGTTTACTTTCGATGTTTTACAGATTTAACAGACCGTAGATCTTAGTATTTGATATTAATTTCAGCTTGATACCTCTTCCCATTCTTGAGAAAAAAAGTCTTAACAGACGAATAACCAAGTGATCCTATAAAGGATCCGTTTTTCCTTTTGAAGTACGGAACCCTTAAATTTACAAGTTGAGATTATAATTCAGTCGTTTTCACTCAAAATAAAGTTTTGGTGTTCATAACTTTACAGGTTAATAACCGAATAAATTTGTATCGAATCGATAAAATAAAGCATTGCAATATTTGCAATGTCAGCTTTATATAGTTTTTTTTTAATATTTTATTATGGTCACCCTACTCAAGGTCGTTGGAGTATATGACCACCTTGAACGCCCTGAGATTCATGCGGGATTCCATATTCAGGAAAGAATAGGTACCTACTTTACTGTATACAAACAGTAGTAAAGTAGATACTTATTTCTCTGTATTGCTTTACTAATCTTAATGTGGTGTGACAATAAATCATTATCTATCTATCAATATCCCACTCAAACTCCTCTTCGAGCGAAAAACGCAAAGCTCTGCCTCTCATAACTCGTTTCTTATGCTAACGACAAGATTATGGGTATAAATTAAATGCATTTATGTACGTCATACAGATTTCTTAGAAATTCCGAAAAAATCCCCATATCAGTTTGCGGAATTGACGGAAATGCGTAGTCGGTAGATAATAACTTAGGATGGTAGCTTCTTCAAAGACTTTTCGTACTAAAAACAAAATTGTAGTAACGCGCTTTGAAAAAATAATTAAAAATATCACGAATTATTAATCTTTTTCTAAATATATAAATGGAAAAGGTGACTGTCTGATCAATGTATCAACATACTTACAACTGAAACCACTGAACGGATCGGGCTGAAAATTGGTATACAGATAGCTAGCGGGTGCCTAAAAGATTTTTGAAAATTAAACTCAGTTTCTCCATTGTTTTAAAGTGACAAGCAAGGCTTACCATCGAATCATTCAAGGTTAGCTTCCTATAATGATTTAGTGTAACTAGTACGTAGTATATTATTTATTCTTTGGTGTAACTAATTAAAAAGCTATTCAGCACTGAAACTGACAAAGGCATTGTAATTTGTAAATAAAAGCCGGCGTAGTGCGAGTCTGAGTCTGGTTTGCGCACCGAGGGTTCCGAACTCGACCTTCCTAGGGCGTATATTTATTGGTTTGGGCCTGTATTTTTTACAGTTTCTGTAGACCACAATACTTATGTATCTTATTTATAAGTATTTTGATGAAACAGAAAAACCTAGAGTTGATAACTAGAATTTTTTCAGATTTTTTGTTTTGCCATCTTCGAAGATAAGGGAAGAATGATATATTATGTATATTAATATTTCACATCAAGTCAAAACTACGCATCATAAACGAAAATAGAAACCAGTTTTGAAATATACAAATGAAGCTCTTTCATATGAACTTGAGCTCTAGTTTGAAAATTCAGTCCCCATTTCGGACCTTATTCCAAAGAAAATAAAAATATATATGTATTTTTCATTTGCAATAGGTTTGGGTCAGAAATATTTATAAATTTTAAATAAATAGCATTAGTGGCTGCTGCTATACTTATACCGCTGCTACAGACGGACAGACCTCTGTCTGGCATCATAAGTGTTTTTTTTAACTTTTGGTTTCGGAATCCTAAAAAAGAATTTTCATTTGTAATTTTTCCTAGAATTGGCCTATGTGAATTAAAACAGATACGCAATTTTACGGTAAAGTAACGTCAACCGCTAGATTTTCCTTATCTATACTTCTATACTAGATTTGATTGTTTGTTTGTTTGCATTGAATAGGCTCCGAAACTACTGAACCGATTTGAAAAATTCTTTCACTAATAGGAAGCTACATTATTCTTGAAGGTTATAGGGTACTTTTTATACCGAGAACGCGAGCGAAACCGCGCGGAACAGCTAGTGTTATCATAATGTAGGTACCTACTTACTGTAATGAGATGTGATTATACAAAACATGTTTTATATCAGTGCGTGTGGGAGTTGAAGTTTTAGAGGTTTTCCTTAAAAATACTTTCACCCAGTAGGTAGGTGAAATAACCACATGAAAACTTTCCTAGAAACCCAGATACCAACTCTATATTTATTGCCGATAAAATAAAATAAAATTAAAACGCCTTCTAAAACACTAAATACATATCTGTCACTGTTTTGAAGGCGAAAGTGTATATAGCTCGTGTATCATGGCAGCTTCCGTAGATTTTTATGGCCGACTTCAAAATTAGGGTAGTTGACAGTGTCAAAAATAAATGACCAAACACTAACCAATGCATAAAACATCTAAAACACGTGAAGATATCAAATATGTTGTACATTTAATGCTTTTTATGATTTTTAATTACCAGTGGAACCACTAAGAGTAGATGATTTGATGCTGTGAAACTATGACGTCATAATGTAATATTTCATACAAAATTCCTTATAAACTATCGTTTTGACATTTATTAAAAAGTAGCTGATTTGATGTGTCAGTCAACTACCCTATTAGTTATTTCATATTTTTTGAGTTTTTGAAGGCGGTTCCTATTTTTTGTTAAAGTTATTTATTTAGGTACTTTTCAATTTTCAGTTACTTGTGATGATTCAGTCAATCAATGAATCTCAATTGTCACTGACCGGAATAAGCATATCTGAGGCCTAACTGATAAGGATTTGTACCTTCCATCATCAGCTCAGTAATATGAGATGACTTCCAGATGCATAGGTATATATGAATAGCTTTAGAAAGTATATGAAGTACCTACATTGTAAGTGCCTATATTTATGCCTCCTCAGGAGTGGAGTATACTCATTCGAATAAAAAAAGTATTTTGTAAATCGGTCAACAATTGGCGGACAAATCGATGAACATATCTACCTACATACATAAACCAATAGACAAACATAGAAACTCCTTCTTTTTTTAAGTCGGTTAAAAATACCTTTGGTGTTACAGTATCTGATGTTAGGCTACGGTAACCGCTTACTATCAAACGGGCTGTATGATTGTGTCATCTTAGTCTCATAAGAAAAAGTAAAAAAAAAACCGGTTCCAATCACTACGAGATAAAAGTTTACCTTCACTGGTTTTTCAGCAAAGGAAAACATCATGAGTGACATAACCCGCATACTAAAGTCGCATTCAAAAGCCAGTTCTACATAAAAATAAACTTACGAACTGCATACTCAGCTCGTATGCTGAAAATAGCTCGGCCGTTTATCAACAACGCGCGGGAGACATTCCTGAGAGCAAGAACGAATGCGACCACGCAACTCGACTCCGAACGTGAGTGCGTACTAAACATACCACGGGTCATCCATGACGAAAACATCAATAAAACACGCCTACCATTGAAAACTGAAGCCTCATTTACATATTGCCGTCCGCACGCAACACGGCAATGAATTACAAACGAAACAAGCGAATCAAAACAACTGTCGCGTAATGACGCACGCTGAATGATGTAACACCCACCAGACTTGCACCAGACGAATTCTTGAAAAAGAAACATTTGTAAGCAAAAAATACATCCGATCTAATGAATAAGACCGCAAGTTTATGGCCTTAAGTTGGCGCTGTACTTGAAAACAATGCGTGTAGTAATTGCTGGTTACTATTGCAATTTTAATTGTTATTAAATACTTTATGGAACGGGAAGTTAAAAAATGCAAGCCTAGTTAATTCACTACATGATTATATGATATGATATGATTCATTATTATTAATTGGATTTAAATTACGATATAGCCGGGTATAGTCATGTATAATATGCAATATTATACTATACTTACTGTCCAAACAACTGGCCACTGATTACTATTGGTTAAAACATCGCACCACAGGCCGTGGGCTCGATTTCCATCCTGATCATGTGCATGAACATGTATGTTTATCCTGAATCTGATTGTAATTATTTATTTAAGTATGTATTTACAACAAGAAAATCATTCATGTAGTATATCAGTTATCTGGCTTCCATAGTACTACTAGCTCTGCTTAGTTTGGGATCAGATAACCGTGTGTGAAGATTGTCCCAGAATATTTTTTATTTAACCAAATCTGTTCTAAAGCTCTGAAACGGAAAAATGTAATATTTCCTTTATGTTTTCCGCTAGTAGTGACACCTAAACGCATAACGTGTTGCGAAGAATTCACAAAGAACTTTTTTAACAAGCCTGTAAAATTTCCACACGGTGGATAAAGCGGCCAAGGCACCGATAAGGTCAGATAAGTAGCCAGTTTACCTATTAATCTAAATAATTGCTCGTTAGGCATTTTCTTGAATCGTTCTCAATTTCTTGACACACGATATATATCGGTTGCTAACGATAGGGGTTTTAAAACTGCAGCGACGTAAAATTTCTGAATTATGATTTAATTTTTCAATCAATATGGTTGGTAGGTCCATCGATAGTTATACCAAGGTTATACTCTGTTACTTTAAGGAGCTAGGATGGCTAAGGTAAAGCTGGCAGGGGGAATGCACAATACACCCCAAGCGTGACGTCAGTGCAGGCCTTATCGACGTCTCTCTCAATGCTCTCTGTATCCTTTAGCTTACTCTCCTTATATAGACAAGAAGAAGCCAAAAATGCCTAATAGCACTTTTTAGCCGCAAAGCTTATGACTACGAGAAGGTGGATGAAGATCCACCTTCTCGTAGTCATTAGCACAAGAGTCTAGAGGTGTTTTGCACTTAACTGCACCTTTACTTGTAGCTGCTCGATCGATAAGATCACCTTCTCTTCTTCTTCTGGTATACATATGGTATAATCTGTTTTTTTTTAATGTCAGAAGGCTGACAAGCAAGCACGGTCTACCTAATGGTATAAGCAATATCAGGAAGATATCAGAATAATAGCTAATGTGTTGCTGACCTGTGACAATGGTTAGCTGAAGGCAACTCCTAAGTGTAACTGCTGGAACACATTATGACGACTAGCTGTTCCCCGCGGCTTCACTTACGTTCCCGGGATAAAAAGTAGTCTGTAACTTTTGGGGATAATGTAGCTTCCTATTAGTGAAAGAATTTTTCAAATCGGACCCGTAACTCCGGAGATTAATAAAGAAACGAACTCTTCAGCTTTATTATTAGTATAGATAGATAGATTTTCAACTTGATCAATCCAATAAAATACATAGGTAATTAAATTAATTTCTATGTTTCTATTTTAGAGGCTACTCTATAAATCGCCGTTGACGTCATATGTCCGGTCTAGTTCAGATATTGATCGATTAAGCGTATCGAATTAATATTCATCGATATAGTTAGAGGATGTTGATTCGCATAACTTTTAATCAGGCCGAGGAACATGAGGCGAGCGGGCTGTACCAGATGTGGAAGCTGACACGACATGATATTAGTTCAGAGACGATAATAGAACGATTAATGCCATTGGTTTGAAACCTACTGGTTATTTTGGACTATTAAGAAAAAAATCTACATATAATATCCAAGTCGATCCAGCTCAAGTAACGCGTAACAAACAACATTTCATTATTATTTATTTAATATAGGATGCCGATTTAATTTCCTGCATTTTTTTAAAGTAAGAAATCTATTCCCTTTCTATTAGATCTCAGAATGTATGTTAATTTTCATGTTATTTGGATGGACTAAATATGAGAAAATATCATTCTTAGTTTTAAAAAGGGGTATATTCGCGACTTTGACATTACTAATGAAAATTTAATTAAAAAAAAAATATTCCTTGTTAAATAAAAAATCTCTCGCAACAAAGAATGCAGAGAAAAACTTAATCTACAATCATCATTGCTCATACCTATATATCCTCGACTTAAATCCCGATACTTTTATCCAATAATAATAATAATAAAGCCTTTATTTCCATGCGTTTTACATAATAATATTATACAGTTTTACAGTGTTTAAATTAGGTATTTATGTTTAGAACATGGTCCCGCTCCGGGTATAGGCCTCCTCTAACTGTTTCCATATATTTATATTTTTCGCCGTCATCATCCAGTCTCTACCAGCTATTTTTTGTATATCATCAATCCAGCGATCTTTAAGTCTCCCTTTACTCCTCTTTCCACTTGGGCCCATCCATTCAGTGACGTTGTCCATCTCCTATCTGTGATCCGGGCAACGTGCCCTGCCCATCTCCACTTTAGTTGTTGTGCGTGTTGTCTTGCGTCAATTAGTTTAGTTTTTCTTCGAATGTCTTCGCTCATACGTTTATCTGTAAGCTTAATGCCTAGTATACTTCGTTCCATTGCGCGCTGACACGAACGTAATTTATTTTTGGTTTTCTTATGGAAATTCCAAGTTTGTGCTCCATATGACATACACGGCAACAAACACGAATCTATTACTTTTTTCTTGAGACTTATTGGAAGTTTTGCTTTTAGAATTTCTTTGGAACCCCAATATTTCTTCTTCGTGTCTAGATTTACTGAATTAGATTTGTTTCTCAAGATATATATAGCTGTCCACATACTCTATAGTTGTTATCCAATCAATATGTAATAAAATTTTAATTAATCCCTAATTAATATTGGTAATAAGATCTGTTGACAATCGCGAGTGTCGCAGATCGTGTTTGTTTCCCGGCATCACTTACATTTCCCGGATCAACAGTCATCGTACAGATTGCGTTTATAAACAACTGAGTTCCGAGAATCGTGCCAAGTATTTCATTCATTCAGTCGAAGATTTAATTCAGTCGTTTGTCTCGATTTTCGATCTTACTTAGGTAAGTTTCTTTTAAACTAGGGTTATTTATTCAAATAGACTTTCACAGGCACTTACGGATTGTCAGACTCTAATGCAAGGAAGATAGCTTTTGCTGAGAAGAGCCGGCAATAAACTCAGCAATTACTCTTTTCAAAATATACTTCATAACTAAAAATTTGTCTTGCAAGAGCGCTACCTACACCCAAGCCTATTTGTCATTTATAAGTACGTTAGTATTGTATTAAGCCTTCTTTACTAAAACCAAAAAGGGTCTTAATAACATATTATATACATAACGTAAGCTTAATCCTAGCGTAGTTAAAATGTCACATAATAACAAATACCCAAGTGTTTATATAAACCAGATAAACTATAAAGTAGGGTAGAATGTAATAAATACGCGATAAGTGATTGACAGATAAATAAATGTGTTTCCGCCAAACGTGTTTCCGTCATTCATCAAGACTCATGACCGGAACTGCATTCACCATATATTTATTTGTATTATGTATTTTATTGTATGCTACTCAACTGTCCATTCCATAGATAAGTGTAATATAGGTATACTTATAATAAAGCTGAAGAGTTTGTTTTTTTGATCAGATGACCGTGTTTGTAGAATGTCCATTTTTTTTGTTTAGTTACCTTGAACTGTCAAAATGTGCCTTTCCATCCGTTGGCTTGCGGTCCGGACGCGCGTCCTATAAGTAAAAAACCGGTGACAATGACAATATCTGGGCAATCATTAGTGTAAATTATTGTAAAATTTTTGAAACTGTATGTTTATCACTAGCCGTTCCCCGCGGTTTCACCCTCGTTTCCATGGTAAAAAGTAATTCCAATTAGTGAAAGAATTTTTCGAATTCAACTAGTACTTACTTCCAGAGATTAAACAAACTCTTCAGCTTTATTATTAGTAGATTTTGTATTATTTAAAAACAGACCATTTAGTTAGACACTACCCAAAAATGTACTTGACTGCATTTTGGGTGTGTTCAGTGGTTATGTTCATATACTTTAGGTTTTTTGACCTCCAAACAATAGGTAAGTTAGTCAGTACATAATTTATCGTTAATAAGCTTTATAATTAGTACATTCCATTATAATAATGAGCTTTATTTTCCTTATTTTGTTGAAAAGGTGTTTCCCAGTTATCAATCAACGTCGCGCATAGTTAGGCTTGAAATAAATTATAGTAATACAATGTTCACACTATATACCTCGAAAGAATCAAGATAATTCAAAGCAATGGACTTTACAGGTATAAGTAATTCGGTATGTATATTTTTGGATTACCTCCTTTATTAAAGTCATTTATAAAGAAATGCAGTTTCTCGCCGGGGTCTTCTCAGTATAATAGTAGAGTAAAATTGTAACATTCATAGGTCGGTACCACGAAGTAGAGAATGGAGATGTGGCAAGGAAAAATCTGAATCAGTCAGCATCAAAAGTAGCTGATCACTTGAGAACTGTGTCACATTACCCAATTGGCCATTTCCATCCAAAACTGATAAGAGGGTGTTAATATATTATTATGAAAGCGTGCCAATCTATTTTTAACTCTGACTGTACATGCATTTAGTGTTAAATCAGAGCCTGACTCTACGTTATCCCATAAAGTTTCCATTCGAAATTCCGAAACATATTATTTTATACTAAGCTCCGCCCTGCGTTCTCCGGATAAATAGCCTATGTTATTCTCCGGTCCATTACCTATCTCTGTGCAAAAAAACGTCAATCCGTTGCTCCTTTGCTGGGTAAAACAAGGACAAACTAAGTAAGCTTACCTTACTTAGTTAAATTAAATCGACTTTTTTATATGACATAACTAACTTTCAAGTCATGTAACAAAACAAAGCTGATTGTCTATAAAAAATCTCAATCTGTGATAAATATCAATTATAGCGATTTTGGAGACTATTTTGGCAAAGCCATCAGATAAGACTAAATCGAAAATCTTTATTTACGCTTTAAGTGAGTAGGTAGGTACTTATACATAAAGGAAATTATTTGAAGACAAAAATACTATAATGTTATTGTAGTATTTTTGATAGAAATCGGTTTCATTCAGTTCGCCATCTTGTTTACCAGATTTAATATTTATAACAATTAGGTATGTAAGGATTTAATTTCAAATAATAAACATAATATAATGATAATAAATATATACTAATAAATAAAAATAATAGGATAATAAAACCTTGACTTACATACTAATATATACAATCAACAAGTCTATATGCAAACATGTGTGTTATTTCCTCATATATAAAAAGTAACTAAATACTATATTATCCGCGGGTATTTGTATAGATTTTATAAGGAATACCTACCGTCTATATTTGTTTAACGTATTTTGGATTTCCCCATTTTATTTTCACAGTTATTGGGGCATCACTAACGATTACACAGGTGCAATGACCCCACTCGACAGTTGACTGCATTCAATAACTTTCAGATTTTTCAAAGATATAAAAGAGTTATCAATCAAATGCTTTATTTTCATTTTGTATTAAGAATTCGCTTGTATTTGAATAATCTTATCATGGTAAGATGATATGACCGAAGGAACTTTAAAGATGTAATAATATTTTGAAAAATAATTGCCAAAAAAACGTTGAAGGCTCTTGAAGGTGGTAGAGCGAGTTAAAGCATCCCACCACCGAGCTATGTTATTTTTGCATCAAATTGAGGAACAATTTTGTGCCACCATGCCCCGGCAGGAGGGAAACGTAGGTACCTATATAAAATCGAAATAATCGGTCCTCACGAATTTCACTTAAAAAGGTTTAAAAATTATTAACAACACAACAAAATCAGTTTATTATTTACTTATTGTAACTTTATAATTATATTCTATATCTAGGTAGGTAGGTATATATTTTGGTCTAGTTTATTTATTGTTCATAAATTAAATTATAATTGCAAATTATAAAAAGATTACGTATAAATCTCAATATTGTTCACCAAAGATCATACCGAATATATAAAGGACGGTGACTAAAAATTCCTGTTTATATGTCATCCTGTATCAAATTTCATAGATATTAAAACTTTAAAACCATTGTTGTTGCAAAGTGATTATATTAAAGTAGACTAATAACTAAAACTATGTTCTCCTTATTACGCTAATGTATAATTAAGTAAGTTCAAATTAAATAGTATTTAACTATTTTGGTCGTATGACAAATAACTAAGTTACTCATACATAAACGTAAGCCCATTTTACATAAAAAAAAAACATTTCAAGGCAATTATTGTTATTTGTGTTAAAGATAAAAAAGACAAAGTGAATCAAGTGTGAATCTGACTCGCACACCGAAGGTTCCGTACAGATAAATCGGAATGAAGGAAAATCACTAATAGAGGATCTCCAACGCAAACATAAATTTGTAATAGCATTTTTTATGTGATATAACTACAAATTATCAATATTCAGATTTATTCCTTTACTTGTGCTGTGAAACAGACAGACATCAGGGTTCCGTTTTTTCCTTTAGAGGTATGGAACCCTAAAAAACAATTATTTTAATCTTTGCCCATAATAGTCAGCCTTCGTAGATGTGTCACTTGCTTATAGGGGCGAAGTATATACAACTTTCTACAATTTATTGCTTTTTCTATGAATTCTATTATTAAGCGCATTAACGCAGTACAGAATTTACCTTCGCGATTATGAATTTGCTTACGTACGTACTTGCGGATTTTAATTTATGATAATATATATACAGTGTTACTGATAAGTAGACAACGTGATAGTAGGGATCATTAGAAACCAATTTGACTACGAGGTACCCTGGTCTAAAGTTAACCATTTTCGAGATATTTTAATTTTTGTTATTTCTAATGTCACCTTGAAGTGGATTTTTTATGATATTTTTCAAATAACTATTTATTTTTTATTCCGATGGATTTTTATGTAGGTAGGTATAAGGTATAAACATTCGCTTTTGTAATTAATAGCTATGATAGAGTTCTACACTTGTATTTTGTTTTATAAATAAAACAGTATATTCCGTACATATTCAAAATAAACAATACCTAGTTTATTGTTCACTGGCACCTACCTCGTAGTCAAATAGGGTAGTTGACTGACATATCAAATCAGCTACTTTTTAATAAATGTCAAAACGATACCTAGTTTATATTGAATGTTGTATAAAATATTACACTATGACGTCATAGTTTCACAGCTTCAAATCATCTACTCTTAGTGGTTTCACTGGTAATTAAAAATCATAAAAAGCATTAAATGTACAACATATTTGGTATTTCCACGTGTTTTAGATGTTTTATGCATTGGTTAGTGTTTGGTAATTTATTTTTGACAGTGTCAACTACCCTATTGTTGAACTAGCTGTGTCTTGCAGTTTCACCCGCGATGAAAGTACCTAAAGGGTATATAGCTTCCTATTTTGAGAAAGAATTGGATTAGAAGATTTTTCGGGTACCGTACCCAAAGGGTGCCAACGGAACCTTAATATTAAGCCTCCGCTGTCCGTCCGTTCGTCTGTCAGTTGGTAGTATCTCATGAATCGTAATAGGTAGGTAGGTAGACAGTTATTTTTTTTACAGAATATGTATTTCTGTTGCCACTATAATTGTTGCTGTTACAACAAAACAGAATTTATTATTTTATTACCAAATAATGATAATAATTTAGTTTTCGGGTTATCACCGGATGCGGTAGTAACTGAAGGAGCCTTATCACACATTATTATTTCCATATATATAGGTAGGTATATTGTTTGCGAATTGTACGTTAAAAATTTAATTGCTTACTTGGAAATCATCTAAGTATGGTATATGAGTTCTTAGCGAAATATTTATAATAAAGCCGATATTCTAAATTTTTGTACATTTACAAGAAAAACATAGCAATAGATAAGTATGTAGGTACTTAATTCAATTAAGTTTTTGATGTGTAACGTCTTTCCTCTCACATTCCTACAATTTGTGGAAGTGATTTCGTGAAAAGTTACGGAAGTGTGTAACAGGAAGCTGGGGAAGGGAATAAAGCAACCTTTAAATCTATCTATATCAAAATCCAGTAAAGTAATCACAAAACCGTTATACTTAACTGGTTTCAATGAAAAACTGATTGAAACTGATTGCAGCAAAGTTACGTAATAGCCTCCTGTGATAGGATCTTCTTCCTCTCTCTACTTAACTTAGGTACTAAGATCCTAATCACTAAGACCATTCTTTAAAGCAAATCTATAACTATCTATACTAATAATAAAGCGAACGCGCTAATCCCCGGAGTTACTGGTATGATCTGAAAAATTCTTTCACTTCACTTTCACACACTAGGAAACTACATTATCTCGGGAACGCGAGTGCAACCGCGGGGAATAGCTAGTTGTGTATAAAATTAAAACGCAAGAAGCTGCATTAATGTATGCAAGACCAGGTGTTTGATACTGATCGCCTTGATTCCCTTAAGGCTACATTGTACCTGCAAGGAAATATCTCGAGACGAGTGTGAAGGAATACTAATTATGCTCAAGCGCAGCCTTGACATTGTTTAGTTGCCAAATGCCATTTCCGCAAACACATAAAGGAAAGGACCATCAATATGTATCGTTATCCTCAAATATGTATTGATTGATTTTAGGAATTTAATTTTGAACCTTGAAGTCAGCTACCTACTTGCTTTGTATGGCTGAGGCTTATAGTAGTTAGTATTCTTATGTCCTTCCGTGTGACATAGGATACCTAAACTCAAATCTAGATGTTTGCCAGAGTGTGTATTCCGAACCGGTGGTAGAGTCATTTGTAACTTTCGACTTAGGTGAATAGGTTTTGATGATTAAAATGACAGATTGTGATGACTATTTTTACATGTAAATCAACTTTGAAACATTAATACTATGTGTACGACATCGCCGGGCTGATTTTTATTGAGATTTTCATTTAAAAAATGCAATCCAATTTTCCCAATAGATTTTCCAAAAAAAAACTTTGATACAAACCTTGTCCTGATAGTTAAAAATACAAACAAACAAAGAATTAATCAAATAGGTGCGGTGAAGTGATGCGCTTATACATTTCGGCAAATTAATCAAAAGTTCGGTAATGTTGCATAATTCTCGTAATAATTACATTGATCATACTAATTTATTAAGTCTGAAATTAATTATTATGTTTTCAAAAAATCAGAATCAAAACTCATTTATTCAGTTTAGGCCCTAATAAGGCACTTATGAATGTCTAAAGTTACAGTTTTACAATAGACTCTACTACCGGTTCGGAATACACTTTAAAAAAAGTATAAGTAGAAAAACTGATGAATCATTTAAAATTGTTCAACATCCTTTATCAGTTATTAAACTAGTTACCGACGATATCAATACTTGCATTAAAGTATTTTCTAAACCGCAATTATTAGGGAAAATGTAAGGAAAAACTAGACACAGTATCGCAATGTTGTTGAAATACCTGTAATGTATAGAAATATGTCAAACTGCCCTAGTTCCTAGTAAAATACCTCAATCAATATAGAAAGTGGATTCATAGGATCAATTTAGATCTCATATTGAATTGCTGTAATTAAAGTCTGATTTTGCTATGTTTATAGTCGTACAAGATTTATTTTTAGTATTATATGTGGCAGTCAAAAGTTTGAACCAGTCAAAAACACTTTTAACTGGCCAAGCCAATGATTTTAAGACTAAATAATTATTGACTGGTTAAGAGTTTTGACTGCAACATATATACTAAAATTGAAAGAAGTCTGTTTAGAATCACTAATAGAGACATTGCAATAGTAAAACTATGATTTTATAAACTTAATTAATAAACTCTATACAACTAGACAAACACTCAAGTGATACCCATTGTGTTGTAAGAGTTTAAAGTCTACGGTAACCGCTTACCATCAGGTGGGCCCATACAATTTTTGTTTTATAAAATTCTAAATTCGACCCAATTGAAAGATAATTAAACAATTATTACTACACAAGATATTTTTAAAATTTCCGGCTAAGCAGTGAAGCGTGCCTGAGATCTTGTCTGAAATATTAGACTGAAAAATATTATAACGTTTATATTTAGATTGAAGGTCGAGCTAGAACAGTAACTTCGAAGCTGGATCTTTAAATATTAAACAATAATAATTAGATTTACATATATTTTATGTTCGCACGGTGGTACGGTACTTTGTAGTACACGCCTGGCTGGCTACCACCGTCAAGTTGAAAATCTGTCGCCAAGCACCGAAACAGAAAATCTGACGTTTTTTTTTATGTCAGAAGGTTGACAAGCAGGCAGGCGGTCCACCTAATGGTAAGTGGTTACCGTCGCCTATCGCCATTTGCAATACCAGAGGTACCTATTGCCAATGTGTTGCCAACCTGATACAATGCCGAGAAGGCAATTACGTTAATTTAGACGTAAATCATAAATAAATAATAATACCTATACAAAAATAAATTACAAATAGAAAAGTTGGCCCAGATCGCTGCCCTGTGCAAACGTAATTTTGTATTATTTATTAATTTCATTAGCATTTTCGTATTATATATTTTTCATTTAAATCTACTGGAAATTCGAGAAATTAATTACATGCGGATAAAATAAATTCTTGGATTAGGTACTACTATGAACTTATAACATTATACAATTCTATGAGGTCGTAACATTATAAGCAAGATAAATGTCCGTAGAATACTGATAGTCGCAGTCACGAGCCCTGAGACCTTAGCGCATGCGTGATGAAGGCATACCTTACATGATAATATGGGAAGGTAACAGTCATTAGAAACTACCTCTTTAACTAGTCAGGCGTCGACTAGCTAGCTAGTTAACTTTGTTTTTCCACATGAAATTTTCAAAATAAGTTCCCAGAAACAAAAGCGTTTAAATGCCGTCACACGGTTGTCCACTATAAATCGATTAAGCTGACTGGTTAATAGTTATTATGTACCTTAGGAAGTCATGAAAATAGTTTGACATGTCGATAATATATTTAGACTCAATTAAAAAAAAAATAGTTTTCTTTACTCCTTATAACAATATCTGCCAGTGATAGTCCCGTTTAAGGGTCGGTTGCATAAAGTGCGGTCATAGTAAGGTTATAGTTAGGGTACGGTTATAGTTAACAATAACTGCCGAAAGAAAGCAAACTGGGTTGCTCGTGTCACTTTAAGTAATTTTTTTACCGTAACCATAACCGAACGAGTGCAATCGGTCATCGTCAAAGTGACTCTACGGCCAAAGCATGGTAATAGTTAAGTTAACTTTGCCTATACCTTTAACTAAAATGTACGAGCAACCGGCCCTAAATCGATTCAGCCGGAGATTAGATGAAATAAACAGACGGACATTACATGAAAATATTAAAAACAAATCTTTTTTTGAATTCTGTTGTTTTTAATTATGATATTCTTGGTAAGTAATGAACTTAGAGTTGAAGGAGGTTAAAAACATCAACGGCGTCGTAACAAAAAGAATCAAAATATTGTAATTATGCATAATTTTTATACTAATAATAAAAATTACATAAAATTAAAGCCAAATGCGGAAGGTAATTTTACCAATCAAGGTTTTTCAGTACAAAAGATATCAACGTGTTGTTCCCTTGAAATATTTTTGAAGGAAACAAATTAAATAAATAGTTTTTATCATTCATTAACATTATATAAACTAAAAGTAAATGTTACAGAATTGATTTTAGTATTGTTCTCTTACACTTTTTTTTTTAAATTGTGACGTGCCTACATAGAGTTGAGTCACGTCACTACGTACTCTAAACCCTTTGCAACGTATTACAAAATTGAGTTTAGCTAGTAAAAATGGACCTCCATCACATTTTGACACAAGCCGAAGTTCGGAAATTGAATGAACTGTTATGAATGAGTGAGAGTGACGTATCTACTCTACATGGCATCGCGCCGGGGGTAATAGCAATCTTGAACTGTTATTTTTAAGGTTTCTTTAAGCTCGGAATCTAGCCAGAACGTGATTTAGCTACGGTATCTCTTATGATGGAGTATAGCTATCTAGTATTTCCTCAGTCGAGCTACTCTTTCTTTTTTAGGGTTCCGTAACTCAAAAGGAAAAAACGGAACCCATAAAGGATCGGCCTGTCTGTCTGTCAAGACCGTTTTTCTCAGGAACGCGTGGAGGTATCAAGCTGAAATTCATATCAAATACTCAGATCTACTGTTCCTTAGAGCTGTGAAAAAATTAAACTTTTAAAAACACAATAGGTACACTACCTTTTAAAACTTAGGTAACCATGATTGTAAGATTGCGAAAAAAATTATTTAATTACAATGACATAATTATAATAATATATATATTTTTTTATTTTTTTTATAATAAATCATTATATTATATAAGAAAAACTAAAAACTACTTAGATAAAAAGGACTAAACTAAATGAAAAAGTCGCTGTCAGGTACATTAGGTACATGATGTAAAAACCGTTTAGACTTCATCATCCAGTCCAATATAACTATATATACAAGTAGGTATTTAACTGTGACAGGGAAAGTTATTATTTATATTGAATCCAGTTTGTGTTTTTATGTCATATGATACGATCTCTGCTAATTGAATTTTTAAAATTAATATTTGACTTCTAAGCAGGTGCATACAACGACTTAGTAATACCACAGACAGTGTAATAATATTATGTTTTGTATTTTAAAAAAACCCCTGTTTTTTTTTTGTTTTAATTTTGACGGTGTTTTGGGCATCCCCTTGGCCGTTTTAAAGTTTTTTTTTATTATTTTACGAAAACTGTATGCATGGTTTTTGGGGTTTGTGAAATCCCAATTTAGGGTTGTCTGAGGATGTCTGAGGACCTTACTCACGCGCAGGAACACAACATAAAGTTATTTGGCTGCAGTATTCTGTATGGTGGAGGTACTTCCCCAATCGAGCTGCTCTGCCTCTCTCATTGTGAGTTATTTCTCAATTTGGAGTATTACTCGAACGTTTAAAGGCTTTGATCATTCAAAACAAGTATTGTATTGAATATTTTAAGTAGCGGCAACTTAATCTATGGTCTTGTGATGTCTCAAAGATACGTTCACGGTCTACTTGTTGCTCAGAAAAAGTGACAAGCGTTTGTTGAATTTAAAATAATCCAATTCATTCAAGTTCACGACCGCGACTACAGCTTTCATTGATTTACCCATTTTTTTTACAGTCTAGGTACTGTTATACCAAAATAGGTATAGCTTGAGAAAGTAGTTTCTTTAAAATTGAGTGTTTTAGTACTTAGTTTGCGTGACGTCTGAACAGTAGCAAGCAATCGTACTAATATTATAAAATGCGAAAATTTCCGAGTATGGATGAATGTTTGTTACTCTTTCACGTAAAAACTACTGAATGGCTTTGAATGAAACTTGGCACATAGATAGATAACACTCTGGAATAAAATACAGGCTACTTTTTATCTCAAGAAAACATAATAGGAATATATGAAATCCTGTGAAGCTGACATGGTTTGTTTTTTACTTCATGCCGACGCTTCAACGGCTTAACAAATTCTGATAAAATTTGATAGCCTATGGAATGAGGCTTATAAGCTTAGTATGTATATGAAAACCTAGGTCTATTTATACGAAAGCCTAGTAGAGCTTAAATAAAGCGAGGAACGAGGAACTATCGTCATATAGAAACAGAAAAACCATAAGTATGACGACGATTATGATGCAAGTTCTTCAATTTCTTTCTTTACCAAATAGTTCTCCGAATTGGCGATAAATTGACCTTCAAATGTGCGTCAATTATAATATGATTAGAATAAATTTGTAGGCACAAAGTGGTATTTCCCAAGAATTTAAATAACGCAGTATTTTCGTTTCCGAAAAGTGTTTTGGTATTCAAAAATGTGGGAAAAGAATCCGCTGCCGGTGACAAAATGGTAATCAGGGCATCTTATCCCGATGCTATGATGGTGGTTTTGATAGGCTATATCTATTTTTTCAAAATGGGACTCGTATCACATACATACCGAGATAAGTACCTACATTCATACGAAGTGTGCCGCTTTAGAGATGAAGTAGGTATGCGGTTGAATAAATAAAGTCAACTTGCTTGGCCCAATTTTTTTATGCAAAGCGAGAGTTTAGTGTAAGTTATTTATTAAGCTGGATAGACACATTGTGTGAATATTCAAGAATACACATTGTGTATTTTATTCTATACACGTATAAAGAGGTCTAGCTACCTATTATTGATAGAGTCCACAGTATAATATTTATTAAAAGTAAGTTGAGAGCTGTCAGTTGCCAATAAACACGTCCTTTTCCTTCTATAAAATATCAACAGGCAAGAATCAACCCTAATTGCCTGAACACACATAATTACTGTGAATCCCTATGTAGGGAAGAGCTTGTGGGGGGGTACCTAATAGGGTACCTATATACCTAATATGTTTTATTTAATTGAGGTAGTGAACATTTATATTACTACTTACTATATAAATAAAAAAAGCAGGAGGTATCCTTGAAACGTACTCAGTGTAATGTTCGGTAAATTGTAATGCCCTTTAATATTTTTTCGGTTATTTAGGTACTTACTTATCTCTTTCCGCTTTGATAACGCTGCCATATATTGTACTAAAATTTGGTATTTCCATTAATTTTTATAAACTATGGTAGTTACATATTTTTTGCTACTACGTTTTAATTCATATTGTGTAACAATAAAATTAGCCTCAATAAGTACTAAATTACTAATCAATGTCGTACGTACTTTATGTAACTGTTATCGCAATCAATTGTTTTCCTATTATAATTGCAGTACTCAGTCCGATGCAACAATTGCAACGTATCGCAATATGTGCGGCATCCGCAAATTTCCGGGCTACCTGTCTGGGCTGAATATCTGTAAACAATATCACGCTGAAGTTGTGTCTGCTTTTTTTTTTTACTGAACTAACTGTGTGCTTTAAACATGGCCGTCGGTCGCCGGCGCCGATCAGTACACCCGTAACCGTAGTCGGAGACGCGCGTCAACACTTTCAAATAATACATTACGGACTTGTATAAGAAATACAATAAAAAAATTAAATCAACGTGCAGAAGGATATCGCATGCAGTTCCAAAGCCTTGGTGTGTTTAAAAAATAAATTCATAAAGCGCGGGAGTGTTTTGACGCGTTCGCGTGGATAATTAGCCGGCTTTGCGTTACGGAGCATTCCAAATTAAATTTGAAGTCAAGGTCTCTGATATTGGAGTTATTGGTTGTGAATTGTGCGCTTTAATTTGTCTAGCTCTGTGGATCACGTGTCTTCGGGTGAGTGACATTACATCGCATAGTCTAGTCATAGCATTATTTTTAACACTCCGCACGCGGGACGGGATCGGGACGCGCGTCGAACTATTTTTGGTACACCAAACGTTCACACCTAGATATACCATAAACTACATTCTCAAGTTACAAAATATCATTAGAAAGTTGTAAAATAATACACTCACGAGTTAATATTTTATAAAAATACTGTCGTATAACAAAAATGAAACGCTCACGAATATAAATAAGAATGTGCTAATTAAGTATAAAATATGCAGGTATTGTCTTAAAAAAGTTATGTTATTGGTATTTGAAGAGTGTTAAGGCATTTACCAAAATTATTAATAGGTACCTACTCGTATTACTTTACCGCAAAACAAATAGATTTATCAATGCGACTTCCTTCCCAAGCGACGCGGTCCTTTCCATGATTATATTATTATACAATGTACTCAATTTAAATAAATAACCACAGTTTTGAGAACGTGTTGTATTCGAGCGTACATTTTGTTGTATTACATTTGATAACAGACTTTATCAACATTTTTAACCACGTTTTTCGATGTATATATTATATGTTAACGGAAAAGTATCTAATCCGTCATTGTATACATTTCCTAGGAAATCCATACATTTCCTAAATATCTATCGGAGTATTACATTCGGTATATTTGTAAGGATAGCGGTATTTGGGGGGTTGTAAGTGAACTTTATTTTTGTGCGAATACTTTCAAATTTATGCAAAATAAAAAAAATAACCCCAACCTATTTTTTTCAATAGAATTTATATATTTCCTAGTATCATTATTGAAATAAAATTTCCTAGGAGAAATACACAGGAATTGTGTACAATTCCTATGTTTCATACATTTCCGGTGACATATATACCAACGTAAATAATGAATATAATATATTTGCTATAATAAAGTTCATTTTCAATTTTTCTCATCAAATCATAGTAATTTTTATTACATGTAATATTTGTCCCTATACCTAATGTAATGTCACAGGTTATTCGTTAACCTTTATGTGAAACGTAACCCTAACCTGAATTATAAAAACCTGTTCATAATTTTCCTGCGCGAAATTTAACTAAGTACGTATTATTATATAGTATTTATTATATACGCTTCAGTTATCGGTAAATAAAACGTAATGAGAGTATTAAAGTTAAGCACGTAGGTATACATAAGTAATGAGTTCGTTCACTCCAAATCGTTCATTCTGTGTTAGTAGTTTCAAGTAAATAATTCGAAAAATAACGGTACATTTAGAACATTGCAAAAAATTAATGTTTAGACAATAGTTGAATGAAATTGTAAAGGTTAAATTGAGAAAACAATGCTTATACAAATAACCTTCGGGGAAAATGTAAGTACCTTTCTATTAGTGAATTTTTCGAATCTGACCAGTAACTCCAGAGATTAGCGCGTTCAAACAAACAAACTTTTCAGCTTTATTATTAGTATAGATAGATGTAGATTAGAAGAGACAAATAGGATCCCATCTCAGTATAATAAACAGCAGCAGAGATAGCTCAAAAATATACAGATATAGGTACTTCACTTTATTGATGTGACATCTTAAATCACATAAATGGCTCTATCAAAAATAGCAGCTCTTTCATTATTTATTTATTTAAAAGCTTTATCTTTCTAATAAAATTATAATTAAGCTTTTTTATAAACATCACTGTTAAAATGCATGCTAGACGCATCTTATATTTTTTTAATATCTGTGTATTTTTTATAGTGTATTTTTTTGTTGTTTTATCTAATAAACATTAAATATTTTGCTCTGCGGTTGCTCTGCGGCTGGGAAGTGGAGAGACAAACAAAAAATTGTGTACAAACAAAAGTATTAACTGCAAAATAAATGCACATTCCAAAATTACAAGTTAGTCAAATTAATCACAATACGTGGGTGTTAAAGTCGATATCCATC
This sequence comes from Tethea ocularis, assembly GCA_963555595.1. Classification (NCBI taxonomy): domain Eukaryota; kingdom Metazoa; phylum Arthropoda; class Insecta; order Lepidoptera; family Drepanidae; genus Tethea; species Tethea ocularis. The sequence goes on from OY741968.1 coordinate 2,954,967, forward strand.
TGACGAGTATTCAGAGGCCTTGAGATAAAAAAAGAAACAAAACTAGTTTCCAGTGAACGTATGTTATAAGCACGTTATTATGTATCTGTATGAAACTTTTATTGCTATAGGCGTAACCTACATGACCTTTACGTGACGCATATGTAACGATATTGTCCACAATCAGCAATAATATTACTATTGGAATCATTGGAACAATAACAAATGTCGTATATATACATCTTCCAATAGCCACGTGATAAATGTGTGACAAAGAATAATGCCTAGTATTGACCTGTCATATCACTGACAGGTGATTAGCGATTTGTTTTAATTGGTTTCAATACACTAACATGATTTTTTTAGTTTTTTTTAATGATTTTCCAAAAACACACTTTTCACTTTTTTCAATTCTTTAAAACTTTCAGTTATATATGTATACTACTAGATATTATTATTCTTAACGTTGGTTATTATTTTTAGTAGTATCTTACTCTGTGGTACCATGCAGCTAGGGTTAATTTCATCATTTACACTGTGTTTGTAGGAAACGTTTGTGATTCGATTCCCATGTCGTACAAGGTAAAACTGGTATTTTTACTACTTACTGAGCGTGCTTAGAATATTTAATTTAACGAACCACAGTGTGTGAAAATCTAGAGAATTTCAAAACGACGTAATATCATCGTAGAGGTAAACAAAAGTCTCATTGGGTATCTCATCTCAATACACGCAGAAATAATCCTTTGCGTAGAAATCGCCCCGCGGAAATAAAAAACACATTACTATATTCAAAATGGTTAAGATTAGATTATAATTTATCAACAAACAATTTTGTGATGAAACAAAACAAATACCCATGGATTTATTGTCTAAGAAAGTAATAGAGGACAAAACTTCGTGAATCGGAATCATTCAGTACTTGGTTATTATCATATAAAGTTTTATTTTTCATCTGTCGTTCTCGATATCGTAATTAATTATCGTGTAAGGTCTAGACTACTCGTAGATTACAGGTTTCAATGGCGCCAACTAGTGGCATTCCTTTAAAGGCTCTTACTACTAGTCGGTGTCTTTTATGAACTAGTTTTATGCTATAAAACGTGTAACAGGAAAGTGAAAATAATATTGAAGATTATAGATGTATAGTCACCTGTAAAAATATTGAATCGTAACCTATCACAACTCTATTTATTATGAAATACAATACATCTTATAAATATATTTATCTATGGTATACCATCAGGGAAAAACAGTGTCTCTAAGATGTAACACACAAAAAGATAGGTAACCTAAGTACTAGTTTCTGCTGAAAACATCGATGTTGTTTTTCTCCGAAAATGTTTTCCGGTTTTAGAAAGTATAAAGTTTAGTTTTACAAGTTATCTCCGCGGTTTCACTCGCGTTCTCGTGATAAAAAGCTTATAACCTTCGGGTATAATGTAGCTTCCTTTTAATGAAAGAGTAACTTCGGAGATTAGCGCCTTCAAACAAACAAGCTCGTCAGCTTTATTATTATTGTAGATAGATATATATTATACAGGCCTTTATTTACTAAAATCTCATACACGGTAAATGATCGTGAGGCTGATAGCCTGATAGTAAACACACCGCCCGATTATACTAGCAACAGATTTTCAACTTTAGGGTGATAGCCAGTCATATCAAAGTACTCTGCCATAATGCTACAAGCTTGGTCATGCTATTTAGATTCGAGCCTACGTCGTCACAGGATTTGGTGTCACTACCATTGATCTTTGACTTACAAGTGTCCATATTTAATAAGTATAAATAATTTTCTCATCAAACTTGTTTACTTCATACAGTTATTCAGATAATAAACTGGCCTAAATAGATAAACTGTATCTTTGGACGTCTCTACTGCATTCTACTTTTTCGATTGTTGTGATAAACATTCTTAGAATACGATATCTATCTAATAAAATACGATAATAGGTGTAAGTTACGTCACATCCATTCATACGGCGACGATTCATGTTTTGCAGCGTTGTGATTTATGATGAATCGTTTAAATATTTTAGAGGATTATTAACTTTTGAGAAAGATGCTACTTTTAGCAGCCACTATCAAATATTCGCCATTCTTTCAGTATCGTTGAATATCGCAATCGCTATGGCATAAAACCATTCAGATACATTATAAAAACAGACATTCTTAAAGAATTGAATTGATAAAATTGAGAATTATTTAGCCTAAAATAGATATTTAGAATGTAACAATAATATAAATTGAAAATAAGCTTGAAAATTAATTTTACTGAATAAAATATGCTGAATAATTTCGACTATTGACTACCGATGTTTCTTTACAAATGCTTACTAAATTTATTTGCAAAATCTATTTCGGTAGCATGACAGCCTGTTCACAAAAATGTAAGACAATAATGACGTAAAATATTTGTAGACATTGGATCGCATACCTAACTATCTACCGAGGCGTGATCTCATTACATTTTGAAACCTTATCTTAAACTTTTAACTCTAATGACCACACCTGATTATTTATCATTAAAATATTTTAAACCTAGTATCAAGTGACATGGTAGGTACTTAAAAGTCAACATACAACATTTATTACTTTTAAACATTTTTATAACTTTATTATAAGTATTGAATTAATATATTTTTAATGTCAAAATTAATCGCAAACTGAAACGAGTAATAAATAACATTAGCGAACATTATTTAGGTACCATGAATTCGCGCCGTGTGCTCACAAATCCAAATAATTAAAAAAAATACACTAATATAATGGTATCTAATGAATATTCATAACTTTGCTATGGGATTAAAAATCAAACAACTACGCGACTACTATAGCATTGCGATTAGCAACAAATACCATCACATAAAAGCAAAAATGTAAGTGTAATTTTTACAATGTTACGCTCTTCATAAAATAATACGCAAATAATAAAAAGTCTATAATGAGTACAGTCACGGTAAAAATCTATTTAATCATGCCTACATACCTACTACATAATTCAGTCTATAACCACGTGACGTGCGTTGAATTGTAACGTAATTTATAACCGACACACGCCATAGTTTGCCGATTTCATGGTATGGAAAAACGTCTGAAAAATTCGACAAGGCGCTAAAATTATGAATTTTCATATTACACGGTTATTTTATGTTTAAAATGATCACTAAATATACTAAATAACTATTCTTCTATCGTTGTGTAAAAGTTGAACTAGTACGACTCGCATAAACTAATAAATCGAAGACTGTGCTGTTGCTGGTAGCCAGACTAGGCAGTGCGAGTCGTAGATACTAGTTCAATTAGTTCCCTTAAATTGGGAGCAAGTCATTATTAGCATTAGCAGTCATACTTTTATCTTTAGCTATTATTATTTACGTTATAATATATTTGTGACATTTACGTTCCATGAAAAGAATTTTTTAGTATTTTATAGTTAAGTACCTACTTATTATTAGTACAAAGCTTTACCTAAAGCACTTGACGAGTAACAATATAGGTATATATAGCTATAAAACTAAAGAAACGATCAAACAAAATTTGACTTTAATAATTCGAGATTTCGGGTCATTTCAATACCCATATATTATGTTGTTGAAAATTCAATTGCAGCGCCCGCATTGGGTCTCAAATTGATTATAGACAGTTGGTTGCACTCAAGTCCTAGCTAATATAAATAGTAAGTCTGTCGAAAGTATACAAAACTAACTGAATTTATGAAGAAAGTCATATGTTATTATAGTTTTATCCACTTTCAGCTTATTTATGCGTAGGCCGAAAAAACTCGCCTATCAAAGAAAGTATGTCAATTGAGATACCTTAAATACATCAATAAAATGTTTCCTGCTGTGAATTGGTCAGATATACTAGCTCGCATGGCATGTCACCAATTAATCACGTTGATGTATGTCTTGACCATGACATTATGTCTCGTTTTAATCATTTCCGTAGTATATTCGAAACGTACATTTAGAGTGGTGACAAAAATAAAATGACACGAGTGCTCGATGTCACAGTTGATTAAAATTTTCTCTTCATTACCCAAATAACTAAAAAAATAGTCAACCCTGGAGCTTTTTGAATAGTTTAATTAATTAGGTATTATTAAAATGCGGTACCATACGACAAGCTAAACTATACTATTTACGTTTTGAGCCTGGTGCGAGTGACAGTAGCCAGAGATTTATGAAAATGAGCATGCACTTATTCTCTTTTTAATAGAATTCATTTGTTTAATCAAACCTTATTGCAATTTCATATGGTTTATTTTGATATCTCCCTGGCTATTGTCACCAGCACCAAGCTACAACGTAAATAGTATAATAGATTAGAACTCTGTCAGAAATTTTTCCATCTCCCACTAACTCAAGTTGTAAAGAAAAAAAACTTAGCGCCGGCCATTGATAAACATATGAAATATTACACTAAAAAAAGGGACCCTAAAACTAAATTCATTCATTTAATTCTCGGAAGTATCGACCCTTTAGCGTGAGACGTTTCGTGGGACCCAGAAAAAAACAGTTCGGGCCCTTTGAGAATAAACATTGTAATATTTGGCGCCCAATTCATAGAGGCGTAAATCTCTGTTCATAAGAGACCGCCTATCGTTCAATTTGAGTCTATTTTTATCTAAAACACATGACCTCACGTTAAATTAGATAGGATATTACTATTAGTTATGTATTTAGCACCGAAAAGCAAATACCATACTTAGATGTTATGCTAACAATACTGATCACCAATTTATGTTTATGGTCAACACAAATATTTTATCACTAATAGGAACATAACATAATGTGAATGTAAACGGATGTAAGTACTATTAGGAAGAGTGTGAAATATAGAGTAGGTACCATAGAATGGTAATTTGGGACATTTAAATTTATTTCATTATAAAATCTAATAAATCTGTACTAAATTAATTAGAAAGGAAGACTAACAAACGGTGAACATGGAAAATGTACAAAATTACTTATTTTCATTAATTTTATGTTTTTAACTTAATTAATTAGCTTTCTAATAAATTCCTTATAATTTTAAAAAATATCGCGAGATTTCACGTGTGTAAGCAATGATGTGACAATTAATAATAAGTAGATATACGAAGCCTAGAAAGAGGATAAAATCTTTACCTATTTTTGCAGCAGTTAGCTACAATTTTAGCGGAAAGAATTACATCTCTTCCTCCGGAGGCGTCTAATCTAATAATGCTTCAATAATGCTATTTGGTCACATGCTCATAATGCAACGTGACGTAGGATGAAGTGATTGGTCACGATTACTATAGAACCAGCAAAATAACTACATACATATAACCGACACGCGACAACATGCGTCCCATCCGTTTCTTTGTTTATTTTTAAAACAATTGTCTACAAATTGTAAAATGTCCATTCTATGGATATTGTGCCAGATTCTTTATTTTTAAAATGTAAGGTCTTGAATCGAGTTGTACTTATCGAATCGCTATAATTAGCTAACTAAATATTTACTATGAGAAAACTTTATTTTACTTGTTTTTTCAACAAGTTCATGCGAGCAACTGACGCATTGTCCCCCCTCTACGATGCAAGTGACAATTTTATTTCAGCTCAGTATGATGTCCACTATTTATGAAAAAAGTTACAACCGGCATACTAAGTACTAAAATTTTTTTTTAGCTCTTTCGCATCCTTCCACGCCCACACCCACCGCTACTTGAGCAGCTCAGCTGACGGTCGGTTTACTTATTAGTCATTTATTAAGTATATCGATGTTAAAATCAGGCAAACAATGACTTTTGTATTTGCAACGGCCTCCCGGACTATAGGTAAATCGTACGAAGCGTGCCGTGTAGAAAAACACTTGCGTATCGTTTGTAAATTTTGAACTATTTATTATTGAGTAACAAAATTGTTAATGTAACTTTTTTGAATATTATTTTTAAATCTTTAAACTCTTGCGATTTAGACTATGTAATTTAATTTTTAATTCAAAGTCGCGATCGCCGACTAAGAGTCAATTCGACTCGTTTTTTCGGTAGTCGAATTGAATCGACGCGCGACGCCATTAGTTCGCCTAATGACATCCGCCGGATATTTTTTAAATTTTCAAACCAACAAAAAAGCATTTACAGTTTTCAAATCTTCATTAAATTTAATTGCATATAGCCTTCCTTACTTCTATATTAAAATAATTCACCCGCGTTCCCGAGGGATCTTATGTTTTCCCGGGATAAAAAGTATCCTATATATCCAGGTTATATAAACTATCTGTGTTCCAAATTTCATTCAGATCCGCTCAGTAGTTTTTGCGTGAAAGAGTAACAAACATCCATCCATCCATACTCACAAACTTTCGCATTTGTAATAGGTATTAGTAGGATAAACCATCGTGGTTAACCACTATTTAATTATAATAGTTACAGTTTCGATTAGCATAACATATTCAAGAGTCAAAAATACAAATGATTTTTTTATATTACAATGAGGAATAACAATAAAAAAATCTAATTAGTCAGTCCGTCAGTTAGATTATCAAAAAATATTGGATACGTATTTTTTATTTTGATCCGAAAACAAAAAATAACGAAAATACGAGCAGACCGGAAAATATTAACGCACTGTGCGTTAAAATTTTCCGGTCTGCAAAAAGTGTACTAAAAAGTAGTTGTACAATGACGTCACAAGCCCCAATACTGCACTTCGGGACTCATCTTTGTAATTTCTTATTGATTTGATAAAATAAAAAATACGTATCCAATATTTTTTGATAATCTAACTGACGGACTAATTAGATGTTTTTGTTTTTATTCCTCATTGTGTTTAAATAATACAGCAACAAATCAACGGACAGACAATTTGTCTAACACGTTTTTGTATTGTTATAATAACAAAGCTCATTGTTGATGTGTGGTCGCACCCATGTGGAATATATATTAATATACATTGTTTAATTTGAACTTCATCCTCATGTCCGACATAAAGCTTAGAGCGTGAATACGTGATATGGGTATTTACTAGGAAGTAGTAACTTTGTATTAATAACTATTTGTCCCAGTTTCTCCCACTTTCCGGGGATAAAAAAAAGCTTATAACCATTGGGGATAATGTAGCTTCCTATTAGTGAAAGAATTTTTCGAATCCAACTAGTAGATGAGATTATTATAGTATAGATGGTATAGATAATATCTGATCCTGGTATAATATCTGATCCCAAATTAAGCAGACTGATTTTTTTTAAAAACATATTAAGTACTTTTTTTTCATGATTTCAGGGTTGGTCTCATAGTAAAAGTTGTTCATAATGATGAGTACAAATAATCCCTAAACATTTCGAGATACCAAAAAATATCATCCAGTATATTAATTCAACTAGCTATTTTTTAAATAACTAGCTATTAGACCGTCTGTTTGCAAATCCCGGGGACAAGGTATAGTAATTTTTTTATAGAATGCGGTTAACACATGCCCTTTATCTAGGTAAATAAGTATGTGTGCGTAAATAATCAAATCTTTACAAGTTTACGATAAAAATCAAGTTTTCATAACACATAAGTCGCAATGTAAGTATAAATAAATCAAATCGTTTCGCGTGGAATGTGGTTGGAGCGACTTTCCATCGTACGAAGCTTGTGCGATTCAGATATTAATATTGGACAGGCATGAAGGCTTTTCTTATTTTCTGATAAGCCGTAAAAATGTTAAAATAGGTATGACGTGGTATTTCCACTGTTCATTGTAAACGAAGGAATATTTGAACATCTGTTTGTTGTAAAAAAAACTTCACGAAATAATGTGCGTAGTTTTTGCAATATTACAAATTAATGTGGATGGTAAAAACTTAATTGTTTGATTGTATTTAATTGGTTAAGACAAAATTGTGGGTTTTTCGTCGAAGTTCACTGGCCAAATCCTATCCTACTCATATTATAATTATAAATGCGAATGTTTGTGAGTATGGATGAATGTTTGTTACTCTCTCACGTAAAAACTAATGAACAGTTTTGGATGAAACTTGGCACATAGATAGATCATACCCTGGAAAATATATAGGCTACTTTTTTATCCCGGGAAAACATAATATACTTCGGGAATGCGGGTAAAACCGCGGGGCGGAAGCTAGTTAATACGTATGAAATGCATATGAAAAACATAGTAAGTACTTACCGTTTCCATACTAAGCCATTTTTTAACAATATTGGTTTTGTTTTTCATTTGTTTAAACTTGACATTTTGAATAAGGGTCGGTTGCTCGTAATTTTAGTTAAAGTTACTTATAGTCAAAGTTAACTTAACTATTATCATGCTTTGACTGTAGAGTCACGATGACCGAGGGAGGCCGGTCATCGTCAAAGTGTTTCAAAGTTTGCTTTCTTTCGGCGGTTAAATATTTTAGTTAACTTTGAGAAATGTACCTACGAGCAACCGACCCTAAAACAAGCACAGATAGAGAGCAATTTAAAAAACACTATGTATTTTTACAACTATAACGGAATATAAAATTGACAATTTGTACTTGTCTTTAACTACTTAATAATAATATCCTGGGACATTCTTCACACACGGTTATCTGATCCCAAACTAAGCAGAGCTTGTACTATGGAAACCAGATAACTGATATACTACATATACTACTTTTTTTTTTATAAATACTTACTTAAATAGATAATTACACCCAGACACGGGACAAACAGACATGTTCATGCACACAAATGTTTGTCCTGGATGGGTATCGAACCCATGACCAGCGGCGTGATAGGTGATGTCTTAACCAATTGCGCCAACTGGCTTAAACTTAAACTAACTTAATATTGTCAGAGTAACCACATCGTGTTATTTACGGTCAGTCATTTATGATTTAGTAGACACCAGTGTATTGCATTTATGGTTTATCGTGTGAACTACGTCTTTCTGTGCAATTACTAGTTATAGCTTAGAACGTAAGTAAATATTATAAATGCGAAATTTTGTGAGTATGGATGGATGGATGTTTGTTACACTTTCACGCAAAAACTACTGAACGGATTTGGATGAAATTCGGAACACAGATAGTTTATAACCTAGATTAACAAATAGGATACTTTTTATTCCGGGAAAACATAATATCCCTCGGGAACGCGGGTGAAACCGCGGGGCGGAATCTAGTTTTTACTACTATGACCGCTAAGTTAAAAGTAGTTTTTTTTAAATTACACTAACTTCCTGCCCCACGGTTTCACCCGCGATCCTCTATCGATATATGAAGAATCGATAATGGTGCCGATTCTGTTGTTTACGAACTAAATAAATTTAATCTCACTATATCTCTTTCTAATAGTAAATATAAGAAAGGGATGCAAGATATTTTAGTCCTGTCAGTTTAATCCGATCACACATTTCAACGTGAATTTAAGCGCGATCTTTATTGGTCACGACTATTTACCCGTACATTACGACGGCATGGATTAAACTGACAGCATTAAAAATGTTCTATCTTTTTTCAATAAGGTTAAAATGAAAGAGAGGTGACTTGTCTAATATTAGTTAAGTTCGTAAACAACAGAATCGGCACCAATTCCTACCATTTCCATAATGGTAATAAACAAGTAAAATTTACCTTACATAACTTTAAAAACATTTTAGGAACTTAGTTTTGTTGCTTCCTGTAACAATCAAGTGAGGTGACTAAATTGGATGGGTGACCATCATTCCTCAAGTGTAGAAGGCATATCAGTACCCTTTAGTATTGTTTACATTACCCTAATAACTACATAATTACTCCAATATACCTATTCAACAACGTTTGCCTTGCTCCTAACGATTTAAATGTTTACTTCGACCTACTACGAAGTCTAGGAATATTCCTAATATAAATATTTACAAGCTTGAACTAGTATTCAATGATTATTAAGTATTTCGTAATATTTGGTAACTATTTGATAATTTGTAACTACTTTTACTTAACTTATCTTTGTTTACATCGAGTAAATAATGTCATTAAGCTTTTTTTGTCTAGTCAGAGTCAGACTATGCTTATGTGCCAGCAAAGGTCTATGGTCTATTTCGATTTATTTATTAATTTTTCTTCTTAAATTTCTTAGTATGAAAAACAAAAAAAAAGCAATTTATATGTTAACAATATTTCCAATTATTTACTATAAATATACGAGTACACACGGCCATAGATCAAGCTACACACTGCGGCACCTTATGCGGTTGTAATAGCGCTATTTTGCAACAAAAATGTGTAGCTTGATCTGTGGCCGTGTGTACAACTAAGTGGATATTAGGTACTTATTCATTACTCGATAAACCAGAATTTTACATAATTAGTATATTTTACTGAGTATATAATGTGTGTTACTATATAAATAAACAAAATAAAATTATGCCACTAATACCTTTATTCTAGCTATGATCATTTGAACAATAAAAGGCAAAGAAATAAAAAAGAAACCTGTTCCACCGGTGTAAATATTGAATGGCATAGAACTTGAAAATTAACATAGTGTTATGTTACTTATGTTATAAACATAATCATTGGCTTATTTAACCCAGTATATAATCAGCTCTCATACAAATAACAGTGTTTATTAAATTTGTGTCGTTTGTTTGAAGAACAGATAAATAATCAAGTTGTGTTCGTTTAATTGTATTAAAGGTTTGTTTGTTTAAATTACGAATATATATTAATTTTACTTAAAGTATGTTTTTGCATGCATGACTTGAATTAAATCAATGTGTATAAATAAAAATAATAAATAAATAGAATTAGAAACTTGACACAGAAGGATAATACCCTGTAATAATATATATAATTTATTAGAAAACTAATTTATTAGAAACATAATAAATATCTACCTATGGAATGTGAATAAAACCAGTAAAAAATACTAGTAAATAATAATAAAATATCACAACATATTTATTATTTATTTATCACAATTGAAATTTAAAAAATAATAAAAACAGAGCTATGCGAAAATATGACAGGTCGTGAACGTTTTAAATTAAATGTGTCCGTCGCGCTTTTTGTTCAAGCCAAAACGAGTTTTAAAGCAATATGGTAGGTTTTTTTTTGGCAAACTCGAAAACCATTCCCAGATATCACGTGTCGATGAGCTTATAATAATAAATATCCTGGGACATTCTTCACACATGGTTATCTGATCCCAAACTAAGCAGAGCTGGAAACCAGATAACTGATATACTACTTTTTTTTTGTAAATACATACTTATATAGATAATTACAACCAGACTCAGGACAAACAGACATGTTCATGCACACAAATGTTTGTCCTGGATTGGAATCGAACCCACGACCAGCGGCGTGATAGGTGGCGTCTTAACCAACTGCGCCAATTGAATGCGTCAAGTGAATGTATGCTGTTGAACTTTGCTTAGTAAATGCTTTATATACGATGTCACCTACTTTCGACCACAATCAGGGTTTTATTGTTGTGGTTATGTGGTTGAAGGTAAGCTTCTACCATCGCACCTCATCTCGCTATCTACAAGGTTTATTCTCACACAACCTCGCAATGTGCTGTTTTAAAGAAACTTAGACGCTCAGGTGTGTTGTGTGACTCCCACTAATGTTGCAAAGTTAAAATATTCGTTAACCGCATACTTTCACGCGGTATAAGGAACAAACTACGAGTATTATCCTACTAACATAAATGCGAAAGTTTGTGAGTATGGATGGATGTTTGTTTGTTACTCTTTCACGCAAAAACTACTGAACGGATTTGGATGAAATTTGGAACATAATTTTATAACTTAAATTAACACATAGGATACTTTTTATCTCGGGAAAACATAAGATCCCTCGGGAACGCGGGTGAAACCTCGGGGCGGAATCTAGTGTTCTATAATAATATGACTAAACATATACAGGATGATATCTGTTAGATACATTAGATCGAATAGGTACTTACGTCATATGCTGATGTAAACAGTGTACAATGTAAACTTCTAATTGTCATCACTTGGTAATGGTAATGCTCAGTCTCCTGGAATTTTATCAATCTTTTTCTTCTTCGTCTTAGAACTTATTTCCATTTTACTTGGGGTCAGACTTCCCTGTCCTTTTTTCCATTCTGCACGGTTAAGAACCAAGTTTGCGTCAATATTAGCCTCTTTCAGGTGTCTTTGTACCGTTGTCAGCCAGGTGGTAGGGACTGCCGCGTCCGCATCGTTATTGAGACTTCTAAGTCCACTTTATCCATGAAATTTTATCAATATTCCTATAAAAATTACAGTAGATGTACTATCGACAAAGTTTAAGCATCACCTTAAGGGTGTAAAAACTGATCATGCTTCAACTTTGTTGATGGTACCTACAGGGTACATCCTTCAATAATACTACGTAATTTCAGGAGACTGAGGATTACCATGACGAAGTTGTGACAATTAAAAGTTTAGCAGAAATCTATGGCCTTTACCACATAAGAAAGCCCGTAGAGAGTTTACAAATATTTTATGTAAGTATACATAAAATGTTTGCTTTTTTTAAAATGATTAAGTAATGTGAAGTATGATAATAGTGGCGCCAGATACATATTATCTGCTCTCGAGTTCATTTGGTATCAAAACTTAGTAGGAGTTAAGTTGCGATTAAAATATATGCGATACTTTTTGAAATCGCTGAATATTTTGTAAATGTTTCGTAGCGCATTCGTAGCTCGTAGCAGGCGAAGACAAAGAATTCTCGTAGCGAAGTCTTTCTTATCCGTAACAATATCGAATTATTGACTGAAAAATTCCGTCTAAATCAGTTCATCTATTTCGGATATTAACCCAGTCAAGATTTAAAAACGCGTGTGATCTTATGAAAACGCTTTTATTTTAAAATCACAGTCAAAAAGTTCTAAGGTTAAAACTGTGTTTTATTTTTTTGTAGGAATAATCTTTTTAAAGTGACCTCTTTTATCTCTTGAATACGGACAGCAACCTTACATTTGCGGTAAACAGCCCCACGCGAATAAAAACAATATTATTAAACTTTCCACACCGATTGCAAATACATAACAATAACATACATATTACTCACAAACTTTATGTTAAATATAATTTAGCTTCCGTCCCGCGGCTTCACCTGCGTTCCCGAGGGATGAAAAGTAGCTTATGTGTTAATCCAAGGTGTCAGCTACCTTCATATCAAATTTCATCAAAATTGGTCCAGCCGTTTGAGCGTGAAGAAGTAACAAATATACTCACTCAACTTTTCGCATTTATAATGTAATCACGCCCAAAGGAATCAAGGACAGCCTATTGTGATAATGAAAGTGTAATTCCATTCTGTCATTCGTTTCATTTCATTTATTTGTGCGTAATACATTTAAATAATGTATAATGTAATATTATTAACTTTATATTGATTTAAGAAACAAATAAAACACATAAACCTGTACACACATGTATATTGATAGATAACACTTCTTTAAACTTTATGTAAATAGGTATATAACATTTTATTGCATTCAGTGAATAAAAACAACATATTATAAAGAAGTACTTAAAGATCGAGGCGAAGAAGGGGATGATAGCTCAGTGGTAGTGACGTCGGATGCCGCGACGAATGTCGTGGGTTCGAATCCTACAATGAGCTTGAGCTTTCGGTGAAGGAAAACATCGTGAGGAAACCATAGCACGGTGGTAGGGTACTTTGTAGTACCCGCCTGGCTGGCTACCACCCTCAAGTTGAAAATTTGTCGCCAAGCACCTACCGGTGTGTTCCGGCAATTGCACTTGAGAGCCAGTATGCCTTCTCGGCATTGTAACAGGTCAGCAACACATTGGCAATATCTCTGGTATTGCAAATGGCAATAGGCGACAGTAACCACTTACCATCAGGTGGGCCGTATGCTTGCTTGCTACCTTAGTAGTATAAATAAAAAAAAAAAAAAAAAATTTTACTGGTCCGATTATAAAATATCTTTGATTAATAGGAAGCTACATTATTGCCGAGTGCAATAGGCTACTTTTTATACCAGGAACATAAGTGAAACCGCGAGAAATAGCTGGTATTAAAAAATCAAAATATAAATAATAAAATTAATATTGAAAAGTTTTGTAGAATATCTCGATTCTTAAATACATAGAGCTTATAAGCTTTTATATGCTGAATGTTAATCAGTCAAGTGCTATCGAATTCTGTTATCAGTATTGGTATTTCTAATGATAAAAGCTTAGATTAGAGTATTGTTTTGTATGTTAACTGTAGAGTATAGACTTTTGTTAACATATAATATTAACATGTTAAATTGAATAGATTCTACGTAATGTACAAAGGTATAAACCCCAACATATTTTAAAGGGTAAGTTATTATCATATGCTATGGTGTGTTTGTTGGTGATTTTCGGCATACAGATAGGTTAAGGGTTTGGAGAGGAGTGGAGTGGAGTGAAGTGGTGTTTTATCCTGGAAACTCAAGTAAAACCGCGAGAAATAATATACTTTACGATAATAAACAATTTAAGAACATTTCTTCTAAACACGCAAGCGATGAATAGTTTATCTAGTTAAGATAATTAAAGTTCTTCTGCATAATTTGTGATCAATTTGGGCTCTTGAAGAATACCCAGAAGTAGTCCTGTCCTGGATTAAAAAAAACTGGGACCTACCTACTAGCTACACGACTATCTTATCTCTCAAGTTGGACCAAACTGCACGCACACTACAAAATTTCACTAAAATCGGTTCAGTAGTTTTGGAGTTCATCGCGGACAAACAACGTGACTCATATTTTTTATGTATTTAAGGATTCTGCCAAAAGACGAAATACCAATATTACGAAATGTTTGAAATAAAGTTGAGGTCGCCACATCCGTTGTTATCAGTCTGTTATCAGTATATGAACGTGATTTACATTATAACGTTATGTCAGCTGGGTCATACGGTCGTCGTTCTCATAATTACATACAAGTAGATACCTATTCAAACCAATAATATTGTTTAATGTTGAGTTTACTTTCATATAATTAACACGCCTTCTTTTAAAATAGGTAATTATGACGCCCTTTTTTGCACTCATGGCTGGCACCGATTCTGTAGATTACAAATTAAAAATATTTAATCGTACTAAGTAGTATATCTCTTTCTAAAAAAAAAAAATAAGAAAGGGATGAAAGATATTTTAGTCCTGTCAGATTAGTCCGATTACTTATTTCAGGTGAATTAAAGCGCGACCTATATTGGGCACGACCGAGAGTACATATTAAAAATATTGCTATCTTTTTTTCAATAAGGTTTATATGAAAGAGAGGGGACGTGATTATTATTAGTTTAATTCGTAAACAACAGAATCGGCACCAATGTCAACACAAGAACATATCTCAGAAGAATAATAAAATGACTACCAACTAATAGACTAGACAACTTTTTTCTACAACATAAAATTAACGAAAAACAGTCTTTATGATTGTTTGTAGTTTATTTTCTTTGGTATAAATAACAGGTCATAATTTTTACTATTTTTTTGAATAAGTAGAGAGCGCATTTTTTTTACTTTTAGTATATGTGTAGGTAGGGTAATCTAGGAAGCTTCATCATCCCCGAGAGCTTAAGCTACTTTTTATTCGAGAAACGCGAGTGAGCCCGAATGAAATAGCTAGTTCTAAATCGAGAATCACTTATTGGTGTATTCTTACAGTCTGATAAACTTTACATACTAATACATGGAAGCTTTAATATTAAAAACTGCCTTTTCAAAAAGCCAAAATGTTGTAGGTACCAGTGTCGGTGGGTCCATACAAGCCGATTCCCATCGGCTTACCTTTTAGAAATCCCAGTCCCACAGATTCATCATTTCAAAGCCACTTTTATATAAAATACACTGTAATTAAGTATAAAATTATCGGTGTTTTTTAAACGTAAGCCGTTTAAAAAAACACCGATAATTCCCTCGCCATAATTTCACCCCTCGCCTCTGGTAGGTAGGTACTGTACCTATTTTTACAGTTTAAGTACCTTATGTGACCCAGGATGACATAAGGAGTCTAACAATACTACTACAAGCATTTAGAAGTTATAATATTGGTATTGAGAAACGAACAAACTGAAAATGCTTCACTCTTTTTTAGGGCACCATAATTTCTTCCTGCAGAATTGCGAATTTGACAGCCCTAACTAAAATAAAACATAAGGTTAATTCGTACAAGTGCAGTAATGAAGCGCGCTTCTTAAAATGGCTGTGTTGCATTTAAATGCTATCACGCAGTAATGTTTGATTCGCATCATGAAGAGGCGCCGGCGCCTCACGACACGCCATACACGACAAGGCACGTCCTTATTGCATGAGATGATTCGACAAGCCGTATCAAGGCGTCATTAGGCGTCAATGCAAAGAGTATAATTACTAGGTATCCTATCCATATCCAGAGATAACGGAATAATTGGTCGAATTAAAAATGGTATTCATAATTTGAATTTTTTAGTTCCTGATCTCTTATTATAAGAGCATTATCACACGAGTGTAAAAGTCCTCAAATAAAGGAAAAGGTGCCCCATTTTTGTTTACATACTAATAATAAATGCGGAAGTAATCTGTGTGTTTGTTACCTACCTTTAGACGACTAAATGTAAGCTGTATAAAATTAAATAAATAAATATCTGAACCATTTGAAATGAAATTTGGCACGATTGCCTACGGTATATAGAGGGACATATTCTATTATTTTAATCCTGGCAACGCGAGTGAAACCGCGGGAGACAACCCGTGACAAAAATGCGCAACAAAATGACATCATGTGTCATAATAATCGAGAACCATAACTTTTTTTTTTCTCCACATACCGTAACCATCAGATATATCTGCCAGGTTTATTATAATGATAAATAATAATATACAAAATGAGTTCACGAGGTTATGTCGCGTTGAATGTACACTAGCTTCCGCCCCGCGGTTTCACCCGCATTCTCGTGGAATCTTATGTTTTCCCGGGATAAAAAGTAGCCTATATGTTATTCCAGGGTTTGATCTATCTATGTGAAGAGTTACAAACGTCAACACAAACTTTCGCTTGTAATATTAATTAAGATAATGGTGCCGATTCTGTTGTTTACGAACTTAACTAATATTAGACAAGTCACCTCTCTTTCATTTTAACCTTATTGAAAAAAGATAGAATATTTTTAATGCTGTCAGTTTAATCCATACCGTCATAATGTACGGGTAAATAGTCGTGACCAATAAAGATCGCGCTTAAATTCACGTTGAAATGTGTGATCGGATTAAAATGACAGGACTAAAATATCTTGCATCCCTTTCTTATATTTACTATTAGAAAGAGATATAGTGAGATTAAATTTATTTTAGTTCGTAAACAACAGAATCGGCTCCAATATCATTGTAGTATAATAATATTGTAGTTTTTGTATAATTATAGTTTATGTAAAACGTGAGCAGGCCCATATTACCTTTTTCAAGGTCAATAAAGGCATGAGCAATGTATAAAGAAGATGTTATCATGATGAATACAGTTTTTTTTTTACATACGAATGACTCCGTCCCTCACTAAACTGACGGGGACAAGTAAGACAGGTGTGAGGCGCACTTTTAGTAAAAAAGACTGTTTAAAAAAAAACTAAGTAATCCTAATTATTTAATCTAAGCAAGCAGACCTATAAAAACCAAATATCTGATATACTAGGTACATATACTTACCATTTTTAGTGTACTTACCTTTTTTAATGTTGGGTACTTACCTTACGAGTTTCAGCATTAGTAGATATGTTCACACAAATGTTTGTCCTAGATAGGAATCGAACTCACGAACTGTAGATAATAATAATGTAACCAAGTGGTTAAACAGACTATTTGGCCTTAGATAGGGTAAAATTTTCATTTCAGAATATCTTTCTTTTAAAAGTAAGTTAGTCAAGTAAAAAAATATGAAATTCCTAGAATTTACTATAACTACTGGAATCTGTGTCAAGGAAAAGAATAATAGTTTTAAAACGACACTAATTACTATAGACATTAGTTAGTAGACTACGGTGATGATTTGTACGCTCTGGTTTTCGTTGGTAGGCAAACGGACTCATCCAAATCGTTGACCTTTACATATATTTGTTATGCCAAGATTGTTTATTTTAGGTATTTTTATATACATTAGAAAATAAGACATAGAATCTAACAAGAAAATTTAAAAAGATT
This sequence comes from Tethea ocularis, assembly GCA_963555595.1. Classification (NCBI taxonomy): domain Eukaryota; kingdom Metazoa; phylum Arthropoda; class Insecta; order Lepidoptera; family Drepanidae; genus Tethea; species Tethea ocularis. Next base: position 2,973,067 of record OY741968.1, read on the forward strand.
TTGAGTTCAAGCCTAGTCTAAACGTCAAAAGATATTTCCTAGATTAGATAGACTGTAAATACAAATAAGTCTGACACTCATCAAATATGATTAATTTAAAGAATATGTGAATACACGTGGACATTTAAAAATAAAACCCACATGTTTGTAAAAGTCGTAGTCTTAGAGATGTTTGACATTACGTTTCTCGAGTAAACTCATTCAAACGTTCGCTTCAAGAATTATGGGTTTTCTATAAATAGTCCGATCCATTTCCGCAGCCACTCCGGGTGGGTGAACTACACACTTAGGGCCATCAGATCCAATTTTATAACTTATAAAAGGAAAGTCATTCACTCCGACATACTTATTTTATGTATGTCCAAGTAAATGTCTTTCCTTTATGTACATTAACTTTTGTATACATAATGATTTAGAATTTACAATTAGAAGATTCAAATAAATGCTATAATTTGTCGCAAATTCTATAAATTTAATAGCATATATAGTGTTTATTAACTCTTGACGCCAACGGCTCAACCGATAGTGATGGAATTTGGCACGCAGATAGATGGAATAAAATATAAAATTCTTTTTATCTCGGGAAAACATAAGATCCTCGGGAAATTTGCAATTGCGCAAATGACATAAATTATGTGACAAAAATGGTCCATTATATCAAATAATTATCACAATTCAACAAGCAAAGTACAAGTATCAAAATCTGTGCCGTTGCATAGTTATTAGACACACAGACTTTAGCAATTATTTATCTAATAATTAGGTCTTACAAGCAATTAGCGCAGTAACTTTAAACTAGGTCGTAGCACCAGGAAAATTGATATTTATAATGCAACATTTGTTCCGTTACATACATAGGTATAATTATATAGAGATAAATTGATTGTTACAAAAAAAAAAACACCAATGTCACATCAATCAAAGTAATAAAGTTCAGATAACACTAGTTTCAACTGGTTATCCACTGAAATAGTTTAATAAGTACGGAGTTGCGTCATGTCGTGACTTAACGAAGTTATTGTGAACATTTATTATTGTTATATACAGCTGAAACAATATTAGTCATATATTGTTAACAATGTTAACGCAAAGAACACGTGGTCCTGATAAATATAACGCAAAACGTTGATACGAATCATAATATGTAGTAAATAATTAATGTTAACTGAAGAATTACACTTTTTTTATTTTATTTGCAATAATTACTACGAGTTGTAGTATTCAAACTAGCCCAAAACAATACAATACTAATCATTGTTTAAATAAACACAGTAAAATTCTAATAAAACATTTGTTAAACAATAATGCACGAGTTTTCGCTTCACATTCATAACACAATCGTGAAACAAAACTTGAAATTTGAAAGCGCTATTTTACGATATTTTCACCTGTATGTATCAGACTTGACATTTATTTATTACTCTATTTAAATACGCGTGTAGAAACTCACTTCTAGTGAAAATAGTATTAGTAGGAACCTAGTGGCTGTCTCTACTCTGTAAAACTCTAGCCTATGTTCGAAAATGATCTTGATTATTTTTATCTAGGAATTGTTACATCATAAAAATTACTCCACAGCCCTTTTTCGTCACATTTATTAGCTACACACTAATAAATAGCCTAAAACCTTCCTCAAAGAACCTTCAATGTGACGGAAAACTGCATAAAAATAAGTGTGGCGATTCTTGAGTTATAAGCACATAAACGGACAAAACGAAAACTCGTAAATGGGATGGAAGTGCGTCCACAAACTACATAATTAAAATAATAATTGAAATTAATAAATTTAAGAAACCCCCGAAACTCACTAGAAAATTGGTCATGACTTCCAAACGACTGATCGGATTTTTTTAAAACAAGCTAAGCTAAGAACACTCTCGATTAAGACACCTTTAAAACAAAAAAAAACTAAATCGAAATCGGTCCATCCATTCAGGAGTTATGAGGCCACAGACAGACACGTCAAACTTATAACTCCCCGTCGTTTTTGCGTCGGGGGTTAAAAATAGAATTCCAGGAATTTATATTCAAGTTATTAAAACTATTTTTCTTTTCAGATCCAAAATGGTGGTTCGAGTGGCAACGGATGAGCGGCCGTTTGAGTCGCCCTCGTCTGATGAAAGTGGTTTAGGTCGAAGTGACTCGCCCAGCGAAAACACTGAGCCTGAAGCTGCTTTGGTGAGTAACCAACCTGCTTACTAAAAAGACGTCAATTTGCCAAACCAACATGAAAAAAATAAAAACCTCCTTGTCGATAATATTATGCCAGTGCCATAACAATGTAAAATTTTAAAATTATAAAAGCCATTAGTTGTCAAAAAAAAGTACTCGGATCAACAAAAACATCAGTGACAGTGAAAATTTTTAACATGGCCAACTGATATTTTTGATAAAAGTATTTTGGAGGCTTAGCGAAATGCCTCCGCTATTCGTAAACATTATTGGCTATGTCATATCTGACATATATTAATACAATTATTGCTATAATGGTCGGTATCCACGTCTGTTCTGTAATATTTGGTTTCGATTCAGTCGATTTGGGACACATAAATAAAGCTCAAACAATCGATGTTCAAACAGACGCAATTGATACAAAATCAGTATGTCTGAGTACATGTGACTGTGCCTTACCATAATATCAGCATAAAAAATGATCCAACAGCACCGGTAAATTACAGATCAATTTTTGAAACGTTTAGAAGTTAAATTATCCAAGTAACATGACGGCCTTAGAAAAGAAGTTGCGGAGGCGAAGAGTAATACAGAGGATTGCAGAGAGGATTATAAACGCATGTCTTCTTGCTACAGTTTCATTGGCCTTCGCTGAGATTACTGTGACCATTCTATTAATATTGCTGTGAACGGATCACAATTTGAACTGACAATATGGCTCTTAGCAGGATGTGGCAGAAACGACGAGAGATCGTCAACAAAGTTGTTGAAACTGTTGTAGATGTCATAGCTTGGGCAGCACTTATATTTGGAACATACATTATATTCAACATTTGATCATGAGGGTCTTACAATTACCCTAAATTAAGAAGAGTGGGGAAGATTAAGGCATATATCAACAGATGTGTGTTTATTTTACTTCACGTACTCGACACATTTAAAATCGAATGTCTCAATGAAAGATGCAAGAAATAGTGCTTCGGAGAGCAAATTGCCAATGTTTTAGCATAAAGATTTATATTAAACCTGTGGATTTCTACAAAATAATTAAATGAAAGTTCATTAGCCGTCTGTTTCATTAACTTAGCTTATTGAACTATGGAGCATAAACTATTATAGCTTTTAGAGGAAATTAATTAATATCTTATAGGTATGATGGTGTCGTTATGGGGTCAAACTTAGGAGGGTCAGACGTATTGGATATTAAGGTTATGCGTCATATGATACAACCTTCAAGCTTCATAGTTTCTGATAATAAGTAATTGACATAAGTGAGGTATAAGAATAAGCCACAAACATATTGAAACATTTTACCTCACGGTATAAGAATGTCTGAGATAATACTCAAACTCAAAATTCAATTGAGTGTCTATACTGACTGTCAGTGATAGTAGTCAGTTTAGAGGAACTACAATATTCCCTAAGGAAACCATGGTTTCTTTACGTCGTTTTTCTTCACACTCTTTATGACCTCAAAAAACAAACCTTTTTTTATTTTTGTTATTAGGCTGTACGAAACTACTTTGCTTTCTAAAAAATGACAACCTTACATATTAAAAGTTTCCAAATGTCAAAAAACTGTACTTCATTGTAAAAAATAGTTCGTAATTTTATTAAAAAATAATTATAACGCAATTAAATCATAAGATTAGATATAACTATTCGGTAACAAATAACAATACAAGTGATGACTATTATAAACCGCTAATATGCGAAGTATATATAGCAGGGAAGGGGATGCAAAAATATACCAACGTTAAAGAAGATTGTGTAAAGTATCAATTCATTTACGTTAATTTGAATAAAAATAGAGCTTTTTTTAATCAACTAAGTAAGCAATCATATGGCCCAACTGGTAGTAAGGGGTCACCGTTCCTCTCAGATAAGCTCTGGTGACCAAAATTATGTTATTTGCCACCTCCAAGGTACCTTCAGTACGTCTTCCCCAGTTGAACTGCCCTTTGAGAGAAGAACACATGTTCTATTTCTCTTATAGAGAACACTCCTCATCGTAGTTAACTTTATTATGACCTTGCTAAGTTTCCTACCAGCTCTTCTATGCTAGAGGCTGACTGCTGTGGTGCTGTACTGTACTTTATGAACATCTCATTATACGATGAGCAGTTTTCTTTTACAAGAGTTTTCGAGATTCCTATTCTAAAGCTAACCTAACCTCTATAATCAAAAAAATAATAATACCATGGGACATTCTTCACACACGGTTATCTGATCCCAAACTAAGCATAGCTTGTACAATGGAAACAACATCAGACAGATAACTGATATTCTACTTTTTTTTATAAATACATACTTATATAGATAAATACACCCAGACTCGGGACAAACAGACGTATTCATATACACAAATGTTTGTCCTGGATGGTATTGATTACCACCACGACCCACGACCTGTGGCGTATTGAAAGTGTATCTAAATTATTGTTATTGTTTACAGGTGGTACCACCAGATGGTGGGTGGGGCTGGGTGGTGGTTTTCGCTTCCTTCATGTGCAACGTACTCGTCGATGGAATCATATTCTCTGGAGGACTAATTCTTCCACTTATACAGAAAGACTTCGGAGTAAGTGTTTTGTGTTTTAGGTTGTCATCAACACATCTCCATCGAGTAAAGTTATAAGGCTTACGTAACGTGGTAGTAGTAACAACGTAGATTTAGACCATAGACGCCCAGTCAGAAAATATGCAATAAGATCATAAATAAATAAGTTGCCCGCTAAGTTTTGCCATGAAAGGCGTACAAAAACAAAATATGATACTTAGTTAATTTACCTTTCTAAAATTATAACAGCATCAGTTACAAAAATAAAATAGAAATTATACATAATTAAACATGAAACTCGTCAATTCTGTAATGAAAATGAAAATGAAAAAACATTGAATATAATATTTCTTTAATAATAACTTTGTCAATTATTTTGAATGGTTAGCTATTTCTCCGTGATGATGATTTATTATTTATTTGTATTTTAACTTTTATTTCATATTTCATACGTTTCTAAATCGTAACGACTCTATAAATGGATGATATTGTCATAATTTCATCGATTCTAACCAAAACTTACCTAGGCTAAATACTTATAAGTGTCCTTTTCTATAAACGATCTAAATAGACTATTATATGTAAATAGTTTAAGATATACAATTTCATACGATTTCAGTGGCCTCAAAATATTAAAATAAATTATTTAAAATGTAAAGACTTCAAGGCTTTTCATGGCTTACAGTCTAGTCTCGGAATATTTAAAAGTATCTGAGATAAAATAATAGTGGAAAGATCGACATTCGAGACATCGTCTCGTGCGCAGTCTATTTTTAGATGGAGTCCAGACCACACCCTCTGTGCGACGACGATCGACTATAAACCGTGCGTCAGAGCACCGTCGTGCCTCCATATTCATACTATAAAATTAAATGTATTCCGTATGTACGTAGGTGCGTATGTGATAAAGGACAATAATACCGTTTTCATTTTCAACAAAAATATACATTACATTACATCATTAACAATTACACATTGTATTAAGTCTCTGGTTCTTCAGTTACAGGAGAGAATTCGTTCATAGCAAAAATAGGGGTACTCAAAAATTTATATAAGAAGGTATAAAATTGAAATATGCAATACCTAGAAAAAAAATTGAAACACTTTTTAGGAAGTCCAACATATTTTTGGGTGGTATATCTTCATGTGTTTCCTTACATGTCGGACACATGTTTAAATAGTAGACGGCCACAGATCAAGCTACACACTGCGGCACCTTATGCGGCTGTAATAGGCGCTATTTTGCAACAAAAATGGGTATCTTGATCTGTGGCCGTGTGTACGACTCGGAAATAAGACAGTTTTTAAGGTATATTTTATAATAATCTGGATAAAAAGCTACTAGGAATCGTATGATAACATGTGCATGTACGTGATTTTAAATTCAGATTTTTGTTGGTTAGGACCTAAGTGTGTGTGTCGACTCTTTTAATCAAAACTTAGTTCTAAGTATTTAAAAACTGAAGAAGTGATTTTTTAATTTTCATTATTACCTATTGTCGGTGTGTTCCGCCAGCTGCACTTAAGATCCGGTTGCCTTCTAGGCTTTGTGTGACTTAGTGAGATTGTGGTGAAACACAGGGCAATTTATAGTAAATTAAAAACTATATTTACTTTTGTAAACCACATTTTTGATTGACTATTCAACGTCATCATGAAATGACGATAAGATCGAAGTCAACGTAAAACGCTGATGATTCACGCGTGCCACAGTCATACCAAGGTTGATGTTTCGCGAAGTGGGTCATTCTGAAAACGAATGCTAATTGACAAGTGAGTGCTAAATTTATTCAACGGTTGTCTATCGATCGTGGGTCATTGCGCCATTGAATAATTTTGACAGATACAGTTTGCACGGAAGAAAAATATATACATTTCTACGTCATTAGTTTTACTATGTCCTGTGTACTTGTTAATATAAACTATAACGTGAAATGTCTTCAAGTTAAAGCGCTATCCACACATTTCCGGGTACCCGGCCCTGCCGTGTTCCGTCAGGGACGGGGAAAAAATCGGTTACGTACAACTAGTACGAACTTGTTTACATAGCTCCGTGTCAGGCGCGTCCGGGTACATCATAGTATAACGAACAACTCGGAACACGGATAACCCTGACCAGGAAATGTGTGGATAGCGCTTAAGTCTTGTAAAACCAAGTTTTGAGATAGGCCCGATTCTTTCTGTTTAATGACGCTAGAAAGTGTCGGACATATTTAAACTAGGAATTTAGAATCATCTCACAAAAAATGGTTGTTTTTTTTTATCTAGGTATATACCTATATATATATTTTTTTTTATTATACCAAGATATGCATGTACACTTTATTATTGATATTTTAATGACAGTTAAGTATGGGAAAATTTTTGTTTTTTTTTAAATTTTGTTGAAAACCCACCAATATCTTCGATAACAAAAGAGAATTAGAGCTATAAAAACAATTACTAAGCTTGTAGCATCAGTAAACAGTTATGTTACGCTTAATGGTCATAAGATTTATTTTCTCTGAAGTTGTATTCATTTGCATTTTTCAATTAAAGTTTAAATTCGGCGGCGCGGCGCCGGCGGCGAGACGCTCGCACCTCGTGACCTGAATAATATACACCTGAATCTACATAAAAAATATCTTTGCAATCAAGGAGATTAAAAATTCATATTGTAACACGAATAATAATTACTACGAATGATACCACTTATTTTTTATGTGTGAAGTCTGACAAGGAGGCAGAATGGTCCGTCTATGGTGTTGCCATCTTTATAAAGCCTAGAAGAAAACTGGCTCTCAAGTACAGTGTCAGGGCAGTGTTTTTAGTAGACAGTGTTCGTAAATGATCAGCAATGATTGGTGACGCGAAAACTATCGCGATTTACGTCGAACACTACCACCAACATGCCACCAACATGTTTGTCCAATACGACTGTTAGATATATCCGAATTCTTAAATCATGAACAAGCATTTACAGTAATAGAACCCTCATAAAAGGCTCCTGATAAAAATATAATTAGAAAACTAGAAACTAGTTTCGATAAGAGGGTGTAGCGACCGTGACGATGCATGCAGTTGATGATTACCATAATGTTAAGGCCAAGGTTCCAATCCAGTCGGTTACAAGTCCGCCCATTCATTATTTCTTTCATTCAATGCATATTTACATTAATTCTAATGTAATAAGATTTTTATTATGATCTTAATTTTGTTTGTTTGAATTGTAAAGAATGCATTGGCTTTTGGACATGCGTCTTTTGACGCATATGCTTGCGTCTGCGCTGACATATTTACGCACGCTGACCATTATATGGTAGCGATTTACATTTTATGAATAACAATATACACTATAGCTATTGGGCGTGCAGCGTAGGCAGGTCCCCCACAAGGGGACCGACAATCTTGTGAGGATCGCGGGAAACCGCTGGATGCGAATAACGCAAGACCGGCTATCGTGGAGATCCTTAGGGATCCTTGTAGACGTCTTTCGGCTAATATGATGATGATGATAAAAACTTTTTTTTTCTAGTAGGATAATAAATAACAGCTGTCTCAATTGAAATTCGAAAGTCGAATCAATGTCAACTCTTCATGCTGTATGTATGCAGCTATGTGTCGATGATAATTTCGTCAGACTATTTAATTTTTCATCGAGTATTTACACAGTTTGACGTCAATGAAGCCGAAGCAAACTGTAACTGCAATTAATTACACAATTTACACCACTCGGATGTCGAGCCGAAGTCGATTGGTGGAATTTACCATGAAGTCTAGACAGGGTTGTCACTTGTCAATAGGATTTATTTTTGTCAATAACTGCGCCACATTGTAATAATTTTTGTTTTAATTTTCCGTGTGTTACATTTAGCTAGCTAGCTATTTCCTTGTTATATATAATTAAATGCCATTGAACTTTAGACTTAGTTTACGTCGTTTTATGAACGTATCGTATACTAAGAAGCTTTATATAATTTCACTATTACAATAGTAAATAAATTTCAGGGATTATTGTAGGTACTCATCATTATGAACAACTTTAAGTCTAATATGAGGCCAAAGGCCAAACCTGAAAACACGAAAAAAAATTCAATCCTATCATACATTTTGACCAAACAAGATATATGTTTTGTATGAAAAGTTAGATTTCTCTTCGAGTTTTCGAAGTTGGTCCAATAGTACAAGTTATTCAAAATGATGAGTACAATATTCCCTGAAAATTTAGCTAACTACTCATTTGAAAATAAACGTGTCATGGCAATGGCATGGAATTTCTCCAAGCACAAAGTGTAAACATACGGTTAAATCCATAATACAATTCCAAGTGCAAACAAGTTTTCAATACAAGAAAGTCATAATGTGAGATAAAACCGCGCCGCTCGCTAATTTACATTTTTGAGTTATACTACGACCTTGCGTTCGTTCGTGGTGATATTAAAAAACTTTTCCACTACTTACCACCCGTGTGCAGTACCCCTTGCAATAAGTATACCGACATAACCTCTCGGATAGAGAGGGCAACGAACGTTCTCGGCCTCGAGACGCCACTTAATTACACAGATCCAGTTGCGTTTTGGACCAATATCGGTTTTGATTTTTTTCATCTAGACGATCTAAAGTAATATGAGACTTATATGCCTATGAAATATGGTCCGATATATAAACCACAATGCCCAGAGAGAGAATTTTAATATTTTTTTCCAATGAAACTAAAAGTACCTAACTCTATGAGAATGACATTGAGGTAGATAAAAATTACTAATTTATGTTTGCTGCTAGTTTTAAATGGTACCTTTTATCGGGAAAAAAATAATTATCACCTAAATAATCTTATTTTATGCCCAGTAAAAATTGGTGAATGTACCTAATTATTTCCTCAAAAGCAAAACGTTGCGACGTTGTTTTAATTTAAAAAACCGATAAAACCCAATAAACATACCTATACCTACGTACTTACAAATATCTGTTACTCAAAAAGTGGATTTAATATTGTTTGCTCTATCATATTTTACTCTCTTAGGTTGAATCAGGGTTGAATTTTAAGATACTTTCCTAGCTGATGCCTAGGACATTCATAATAACTATCTGTATGCCAAATTAAAGCCAAAACCGTCCAGTGATATGAGCTGTGCGTTGATATATCAAGCAGACAGTCACGTTTTCCTTTTATATATTTAGATTATACTTTTGGCTTAGCTACCTACTCGAACGTATCACGTGTACATAATCATATTATTATGACTCTATAAATAGTATTAATATGCGTGTTTTTCATTCATTAGACCAATGTATGGAAATATGAAGCTAAAACGGTGACGAACCGATAACCTACCTTTGCGATTAAGCGATTGCATTGAACGTAGCTTGGAATGGGTCATCTGATTACAATGCGTCGTAGTTAGTTCTGCTGATTTAAACGCGAATTAAATATAACTGTTTTATATAAAATAAGTATAATATAAAAATGATAAAAACGTCACAAAACATAATAGCATCTTATCAGCAGAAAGTTTGATTTAAACACCATTTTGAGCATTAACATTTATTTGTATCATATTGACACATTACCTTTTAGGCTGCGCATCCACCAGAGATATGCTAAGCTGCGTTGCGAGAGATGTGTTTTTTTAAGCACAAATAGAATCACTTCATTGAGCGAGGCTAATTCAATTCTGTGATTCTATTGTGCTTAAAAACACATTCCTCGCAACACAGCTTAGGCCATCTCTGGTGGTTACTCAGCCTTACTCCTGAAGTATGTTAAATACGTTTGCTCTTTCAGGTAGGCTAAGAAATCGATTAAGAATTGACACGTTCATTATATTTAGTAGCGATCTCCTTCTTCAGCATGTATTTAATAATATACTTGTAATTGCTCCTTTGTAAATTGTAATGAACAAAGTTTATCTTGAACAAGAATCACAAAGAATAAAACATGTTTCAAAACGATGCATTAAAACTTACCCACTATATTGTCAAACAATATGTTTGAGTGACAGACACAGAAAATACATTTTAAAAAGCGTCCCATTTATTGTTGATGTCTTTATTTGCGTCTCATTGTATCGACCTTTCTGCGAGATGTAATCATTGAACGATATAAGTGAGGACAAATTATTTAAATAAACTGTTATACAATAAATAGGTATGTATATACGTCGCAGACGCACCATTTGGACTTCAGCCAAAGTTAAATAGAAAAACTGATTTCAGCAGTTATGTCACTATTACGTAAACATAAAGCTTTTTTATCGTAATGAAAACATGCGCGGGCGACGTGACGCAACGCAACATACTACGCAGCGTGACGCTAAGAAAACAAACAATCCAAATAATATATAGGTATCCGCTTCTTTTTTAGCTTCTGATAATATAAACATGTGGTAGATAACGATAGTGCATGCAATTTTTCAGGCTAGAATCATCAAAAATACAGTTGTTTTAGAACGTAGTTCAAATGTTCTGTAAAGGCGAAAAACCTTGAAATGGTCAAAAAATAGCAATAAAACATCTTATTATTTTATTTAGTCTTGCTTTAGTTAGTGTCTGCAAATGCGTAATTAGCAACTCAAATGTTTACTTGTAGGCTGTGGCCCTTATTTATCTACGCAATTACACACATACCTACCTACATTTGCATTACAAACCACTTAGCAGGGTCAAGTACAGCTTAGCGTAAACAACGTCAAATGATTTTACTGTTACAAAACAAAAACGTCATTGCGTATGATAATTGACAGCCTGATGAATGATTGTTGTTGTTAAAGCCATAAAGTTCGACGCTTCTAAATTCAAACGCAAAACGATTGTGGCTTGTGCGCATGCACATGTTCATGTTGGTCAGTGACCGAATATCTTCATATGTTGGTAGGTTAGGTAGGTTCATAATTTGAAGATGGCATTCTATTTTAATGCAATTTGAAAGTTTTTTTTTACATAGAATCTTTTTGAAAGTATATAAGATATTATGAATCAATTAAAAACATCGACTGGCATTGAAACCCGGTACGAGTAGGTACTTACATAAATAACCTTACCCGATATAATATCATTGATTTGTAATTAACCGATAGCCTCATTATTAAGAGAAATATTGTTTTAATAACAAATAGATCAAGTATTAACAAGTCACGCCATTTTCGCTACGAAGAATTTTCATGCGATAATGAAACGAAAGAAGAATGATAGTAATATTTTTTAAGTTATTCATTATACTATCTAGTTAGTATTAGGTCATGTTTTGAGCCGGTAATGTTGTTTTCCATGCATTTTTACAGCAACTAGCATTTTCAATGATGAGCGATTCTCAGTTAAAATTATAATAATTATTATTTTTAGTTGAAAACTATATTATGTATTCTTCATTTTTTTGTGTGAGTTGTTATGAAAATATTAACACTCATAATTTAATTAAAGGTTAATAATTTCACATGAAAATCAGCTAAATCATACGGAAATGTCAGATTTTTATTTACTATTTAAAATTGAATAAGAAAATAATGATTTGCGAAAAATTATACGGAGACGTCAGAATGGCGTTATTCTTATTTAAAATTAATTCACTAAATAATTTGCGGAGACAATAGAGACGAGACATTCCCACATTAAGCTGTGCTCATTTTAGTGCTATAATTTAAACAAGCATATCTTAATCATAGTTAGTATTCTTTGCCTATTTAATTACCGTGAGGAGTACAATACAACTTTACACGGTTTCTCATAACAAATTTTTCACTTTTTAAATCGTCTCGTGAACTTAACAAATAGAGAACTTATCTTTATGGAGTTACAATCAAGAAAAAATAAATTTCACATGCAGCATCACTAATTGCTCTACTTTCAATGCTATAATAATGATTGTGATTTTGGCAAAATTCATAGTAGGAATTGAGTTACCCGTAGGTACCTACTTAGTTAGTAGAATTTAGTTTTTAGTTGTCAACTAAAAATTTAATATTATAGAGAATAGCCCAGGGCCCTTTACTTCATTGTTATTCAATACTATTGCCTAGTAAGGTCCCGTTAGGCAAACATTGAATGGACTGACTGAGAGGCTGCCATGCCTCATGGTTGAGCAAATAGCGACCACACAGACTCAAGCCAGGCCTTAAAACGTGTCTAGACATTGTTATTATGATGTTACGGTACATGCAATAATATACTGCATATTGTTGCACAAGATTTAATATTTACTTTGTAGCACACAACAAACTGAAAATGCGTTTCCGTCATCTTATATTGACATTTATCTCTGAAAATTATTATCTGATTACGATGTTACACGGAAAATGTTTGAAATTTTCTAGGGTATAATTTAGTGAAGATTCTGTCGATATAGGTTAAGTTGTTTCTGAGAATAACTTAGTATTTACAGGTGTCAAAACGGATTCTGTCAGCGTACGCACTTTTCTGGTAATATTATGTGAAAATACAAAAAATATTCATTAAAAAAACTGCGGACCTTTTCAGTTTTGCGAAGGCCGGGAATATACGTCAGATTTTGTTTCCGCTTGTCTGATCAGACTATCTGATCGTATCTACTGGTTACACATCCGATTCTTTCATTAGACTTTTTCAGTCCCTTTAGCATGGCAAGCGTGGCTAGGGAAGACTTGAATGCAATGCTACGGGGGCTGAACTCAGTTGTTCTCGAGCTATCTCCTCGCCCGAGTCACAGTAGAAATATAGACTTATACTGTGCCCAAGTGCTTGCATACCTACGAAGCAGAAAAAAAATATGGACGACGAATTACTGTTATGTATTGCATATTTGCTCGTGTCGTTTGGCCGGAATTAATTTTAGCACCTAATAGGTACGCTACTAATTACTTTCCTTTCATGGTAGGTATTAGGTATTATATAACTACCTAAGTAAGTACTTAGTACACGACATTATACTAGTTGTATATGACTTAGCGCAAAATTGTAAACAAACAAACAAAACATTCCTCATCAGTAAATGTAGTTATTATGTAAATTTTAGATTCGCTCAGAACGCACGTGTTATAAACAATTTAAACACGTTTAGCTTGGCATTTCCAATTAATAGTTTTCGGAATCATTTTTGTTATTATTGTTATAAAGAGTGGTGTCACTTTTTGTTATTCTGATCTAAATTACTCTATTTTTATCGCTCGAATGTCATGATTAACATAATGATATACAATTTTGAGAATAGGTACCCATAATAAAGCTACTTAATCCTAGATTAACGAAGTGTTTGATATTCCCAATCGAAATGAATAAAAGTGCTTCTAGATTTTTTGCAAGTGATTTTAATTATTACAAGTGGATATTCCGCACAGATTTGTCACTTGTCCGCCTGTCACTGTCAACAAGGCCAGTGGGTCGGGCGTGACAACGGAACTCGAATCTGGGAAGTGTTTGAGACTTACTTCCACATTGCATTTAGGCCGTATTATAGAAAATCATCGAGCATTTATTGTATTTATCCAAAATAAACCTTGAGTCGAACGTTCAGGACATAAAAACGATTGTTGACTTGTATTGTTTGATGTTATGTAACAATGTGTCAGTTCCATATTACAATAATTTCTTCAACTAAGAGAGAGAACATAATATTCAATTACCGTTAATTACATATTAAATCTAGGACTTGAATGTAATACAATAAATACATTCGGAAACTGTTAATGAAACGGAACGTCTCAACGAAAAAAGAAAGCAGTTTTGAAAATTATTTCATCTTATAATTGTGTGGGTATATGCGTCAATTAATAATGATTATACCAATAAATTATGTTGGGACTCCATTATGCCGTTGGAGAGTGGGCAGACCTTCCATCCAAGTGACTTGTGGGAACTTCTCAAATTTATCACGTCACATTATTTATATAAGATAATGTCATACTTCCTGTGTTGTATTTCGTGAATGTCTATTTACTATAAAGTTTTAGTTTTCGTTAATTTATTTATGACTAGATTCCGCCCCGCGGTTTCACCCGCGTTCCCTAGGGATCTTATGTTTTCCCGGGATACAAAATATTCTATGTGTTAATCCAGATTGTAAAGTATCTGTGTTCCAAATTTCATCCAAATCAGTTCAGTTTTTGCGCGAAAGAGTAACAAACATCCAGTACCGGCGTTAGAGTAGGGCGCGGTAGGGCGACCGCCCAGGGCGCCTGAGGCCCACCTTTATTTCCAGTCGCTCATGAGCGAGTCCTGCTTACTCGTAAATTCTCTAAGTCTAATGATAAAATGGCTATGATGGCTTAAAATCCCTTTTGCTGGCGGGAGAAGGGGGGGGGGGGGTCACTACTCACAAAGTTTCGCATTTATAATATTAGTATGATATATAGCTACCTACTTACTTCATGTTAGGTATGCACGTAGTTAAATATTCTTTAAACGCGAACCCCGCGTCATAAAATACTTAGTAATCATGTAGAGCGCATGTGCCTTTGAAAGGTCAAGAACAACGGAATCCGATTGTGGGGTGTTATAACATTCTCAATATTTATCGTAATTCTAAAAATGTATTTAATGTAGGAACTAATCTGACATTGGTACCGATTCTGGTGTTTACAAACTAAACAAATTTAAACTCAAATATATCTCTTTCTAATAAGAAATATAAGAAAGTGATGCAAGATATTTTAGTCCTGTCAGAGTAATCCGATCACTTATTTCAGCGTGACCTTTATTGGTCACGACAATTTACCCGTATATTACGACGGGATGTACTAAACTGACAGCATTATAATTACCTAAATCTTTTTTCAATAAGGTTAACATGAAAGAGAGGTGACATGACAAATAGTAGTTAAGTTCGTAAACAACAGAATCGGCACCATGGTTTTATATGTAAACTTAATTATCGAAGTCCTCTAAGTAAATGTTTTCATTATCTTTTGTTACAGATATCCGAAGCTAAAGTGGCGCCCGTGAACTCATTGCTGGCTGGTTTTTATCTCCTGGCTGGACCTTTCGTTTCGGCTTTGGCTAACAAGTAAGAATTTGACGTACCTACCTACTCAGTGCACTTTATATAGGGTTTCCCCGGTTTGTCCTAGTTTAGAGGCCGTCCGGGGAGCGTCCGGGCGGGGTTTCATTTGTAGTCCGGGTTAGCTTATCGGGTGCAAAAATAATAAAAAGTTGAAAATCAAAATTTTTTTTTTTTTTTTTTACTCAGTAAGTTTAAAAACAAAATGGCATGTCCGGGTTTAAAGCTGAAAAATCCGGGGTTTTCACACTTATTGTCCTGGTAAGCAGATTTAAGAGATGGCAAACCTAATTTTATAAAACAACACCAACAACCTTCTTTCTTTTGTGATAACTTTGGGTACCAAAGAACAAATAATACTTACCATACTTAGATTAAGGAGTGGAACGTTATTATCGAGATATTTATTTATTCCCAAAAAAATAATTGCTTTTAGACAAAACTTTGTCTGGAGATTTAAAAAAAATTGAAAAGTAAAAAACACTAGTGCGGTAATGTAAAGTAACAAGCACGCGTGTGCAATAATAATAGTTTTTATTTATTTTCTCCAATCTACAATATTTAACAAAATCAGAAAAGATTAAACTTATTATATATAATAAACTGTATTATGAACCTAAAATCAGTGCAATAATCTTATAGCACAGGTAGGTTTTCATAGCGTAAATAAACGTGACGTTCGTTCTATAAAAGAATATATATATATGATTATTCTTTCTTTTTTATACTATTTGAGTTTAAAATAATATATTATTTTCAGATATGGATTCCGTGTGGTGACGATAATCGGAAGTATTCTATCGAGTGCTGCCTTTGCTTTATCATACTTCGCTAAGGACGTTTGGTATCTCTACATGGTCTATGGTGTTATTGGAGGTCAGTACCACATTGTAATCGGTGTAAAAGTGTGAGTGAATAAGAAATTCTCATGCCCAGGATGCCCTCTTAACCGCATCTTACTTGACCACGCGGCTCCTACGATTAGGGGTAGGTATACCTAATCGTTATTGTACGTGTATTGTATATAGGTACAAACAAAATTTCATCCAAATACGTTTACCAAATATACACTTAATTAGATTTAAATAGGATACAATGGTTCTCAAACTTATTTCACTCACAGCCCACTTTGAGAACAAACAATATTTTAGAGCCCCCATAATATAGTTCAACATAAAAAGCTAGCTATTTATTGCAATAATTATTTTTATACGACATTTATGAGTACTACCTATTTCTGAGATCAAACATAGGTACGTTAAAATATAGGTAGGTATATTTAACAATTAGTGTTAGTTAGCGATAATTGCAGTTTGCTAGATGTAAATTAAATTACAAATCTAGTTCTTGATCTACAAACGTCAACGTCCATCTTTCAAATCAAACCCAATTAATTAGAAGGTTAACAAGACCTACATAATGATCTCTTTTGTTTAGGTATCGGCCTCTGCATGGTATACATGCCCGCGGTGTTGACGGTCGGATTCTACTTCGAGAAGTGGCGAGCGCTGGCTACCGGTCTCGCCCTGTGCGGCTCAGGAGTCGGCACCTTTGTCGTGGCTTATCTTACCAAACAGCTCATTGATTTCGGTATGAGTTGGAATGAAATCGTTCTCGTTCATGCAGGTATGTCTCGATCACAAAATCCTTTTACGAGGTTTATCATGATAATGAACAAGATTACCTAACGGTTTATTTAACGTACAGGTATGCTCCTGCTGTGCGTAGTGTTCGGGGCTATGTTCCGGCCCATCTCGCCAGTGCGCGTGACGCTCGCCGACCAGCCCGAGGAGGAGGACGCGGACACGGCGCGTCGCCACGAGGAGGCCGTCGAGAAACTCAACTCCATGCTCAAACTGCACGTCAACAAACTCGACTCCGGCATCTCGATGCCACCCGAAATGAGGTTCTCGAACAAGGCCAGCCCCCACACCTGGATGGGAGTCGCCAACAACACTCGGTACCCGACCGCTGAGGAAGTATTCCGAGGCAGCAACTCGCATCTTACCGGCAATTTAGGGCGACGGTCCTCCGCCAATTCCGGTATGATTAAAAACAACCTCGGAAACAAACCCCTCTTCATCGACGTGCCGGTCGCCGAGAAGGACGAGCAGGAGGACTCCAACGGCAATATCGATAACATGGAACCTCTGATCTCGTCTGCTCTCAAAGTGGTCACGCCGATGCATACTCACAATCACCATCATCACCAGAGACGCTCGCACGCCGACCTGATTGCGCGGCCGCTGTACCGTGACGACATCTTCTTCGGTGCGAGCCTGACGCGGCTGCCACAGTACACGTCACGGACATCACTCGGCTACCACTTAGCCGTTACCCACGTGCCGACCAAGGAGGATGCGCAGGAGGAATCATCCGGCAGGTGCCGCTTCTGTCCCGAGGCCGTCAGAAGAACTTTGGCCACCATGTTGGACGTTAGCCTGTTCAGGTCACCGACGTTTATGGTTTTGGCGTTGAGCGGCTTCTTCACGATGTTAGGATTCTTCGTGCCCTACTTGTACGTGGAGAAGAGAGCTGAACATTTGATGGACGAGTCGGCGAGAGTCTGGCTGCTGCAGGCGATAGGTATCTCTAACACGGTGGGGCGCGTGGTGTGCGGGTTGGTGTCGTCGATGCCGAACATCCCCCCGCTGTGGCTGAACAACGTGGCCGTCACGCTCGGCGGCCTCGCTACTATCGTCAGCGTTTTCAACTACGACTGCTACTTCCAGTTCACGTACTGCGCTATCTTCGGTCTTGCTGTTGGTAAGTTACAATTTATTATTAAAGTGACCTTACGTACCATTTATTCACCTGCATGACATGGAAATTAAATTCAATCAACTGGTGATCTGGAAAACTAGGTAAACCTTGAACGTCTCATAATGATTTGTTATGCAGTATTTTCGTAAAAACAATATTTATGCTTTTTTCCTTACACTTAATCTTATATAATATATAGGTAGCACCTTGTTGACCGAGCTTTGCTCGTTTTTTTACTGCATTACGCACTGCAGTATGTAGATGTGATCCAATTCAATTATATTCTTCCACTCTTGCAGCATGCTTCGCATCCCTACGTTCAATCTTAGTGGTGGAGTACTTGAGTCTGGAGCAACTAACCAACTGTTTCGGGTTGTTCCTGCTCTTCCAAGGTCTTGGTGCATTGATGGGCGGTCCTATTGCTGGTAAGATGCCTACGACAATTTTTCTAATGGCTCTTTTATATGTTGCTGATATGTTACTGATAAATGTAGTTATCTAGTAAATGTTAAACATAAACATATATCTATTAGATTAGCTGTCAAGGAAATCAGCAAACTCAGTGGCGGATTTACCAAAAACAAAAACTGAATACGGCAAATTTGTAAATCCGCCACTGAGCAAACTGTGATTCTATCTTTAATGGTTCTAACTTTGCCCTTGTCCGGTTTTTTGTATTTGCAACCGTCTGCCAAACATTCTGTATATAGGTTGTATATCATAGATTGTAAAAACAAAATTAATGAAGACCTCCTCTAACAAGAAATTTACTTTTATTGGAGATATAAATAATGTCTAATGCATTTCATTTCTGTTATGTTGCATAATGGTTAGTAGCTGGCTATTTTTATATCATTGTTGTAGACTACAGGCGCAGTGCCAGACGATTACCTTCTCGTGTGCCCGCATAGCTATTAAACAATGACCTAGCCTAACAATAGTATTGACAATATTTACTATCACACGTCTTTATAACGTCCGCTTGTCTATTTCAATGAAGGACAATACAAATTAGTTAGATAGCGATCCCTCGGTAGCACCCTAAGCCGAGGTTCGTACCCCATTCGGGGGTGCCCTCAGGCGTTGTTACCTAAATATTACCCGGCTGAGAGTCCGCTGCGCTCGTCGATTTGTCCGGTAAGGTTGTTGCAGCCATCAGAGGCTACCAACTTTAGTACTTAAAAAAAAATAGTTCTTAATATTGCTATTTCACACAATCACTACGTTTCGTGCGACTTAAGGATTCCACCAGTTTTTGCGCAATCTAGCGTTGGCTAGTAAAAAAGGTACAGCTAACCCTTGGTCTAACTAGTCCATGTAAGTACCTATTTACTAACGTAACATTATTTTTATTTCCACAGCTTACCTCTACGACCAAACACAGAATTGCGACTTATCCTTCTACGTGTCAGGCGGTTTCCTTCTGATCTCCGCTTTGATCTGCTACCCGATCGACTGGATCAGCAAATGGGAGAAGTCACGCAACAAATTAAAATCCTCGCCGAATGTATGAACAGACGAGAGTGGGATGTGTTGACATGAAATGGTCCTATTTACATGAATTGGACATTCGTGCCAAATGAACTCCATGGGAATGACGTAGTACCTAGTGCCGGGACATACCGTGCAGCGCCCTCTATTTGAGCGCGTACAATAATACATAGATATGAAAGTATTTATATCAAGTGCTCATATATCCGGAGAGGTTAGGTTTACGTGTTATATTGTATGCACTCTGCATGCATATTGAATGCAGTCTGAATAATTTTAATACCAGTTTAATTCCCATATTCATGAATGATCTATACGTAAGCTATTAGTATACTGGTTTTAATGTTATATTAATTAATTTAGATGGTAAATTCGTTCATGAATATGCGAGTTTTTGTAACTAATTTATTTACATAAGTACCTACCTGATGACAGTAAACGTACCTACAACAGTGAAATAAACTCATAAAATTACATTTTGCTTATTGTTAGGTGTAATGTGAAGATTGTCGTTTCTCAAACTTGGGATCGCGCAATCGAGACAAAGGGAAATCGTAAACTCTTCAGAATATTATAAAATACGTACGGAAAATAGGTACTTACCTACCTACGGAACGACGGGTACCAAATACGAAAATTCTTTATATACGATAACTTAAATTACAATTAAATATGAAGTGCCTAAAGCTATGGGTAAACCTACTTTAAACATTTTATACTTACTATAGTAGGTATGGGATTGAACGAAGTATATTGACTATATTTTGTGACTATTTTGGGGGTCGCGACAAAAAGGTTGAGAAACGATGGTGTAGATTGTAGATCAGATCCTTTGTATACTTAGTGAGTGAATCCCAAATGTGAAATTATAAATTAGAAACATTCCCTTCTGAGATCTTTGGCAAAACTGCATGGATTGTTGCTTTAGCAATGGCTCGGTTATGTCAAATTAATGCATTTAAAAATATAGGATTAAGAGTTTAAAAAGTACAAAGACTCGAATTACAAATTGTTTGTTAGTTTCGCAGTTTTGTCGAAGTTAGGAAACGTCACGAGATATGATGATCTGAAGCCAAAATGTACTTTAATATTAGTAGTAATTAGGTGTTATTGAGTGTGTACCTTCATATTTGTCTTGAAACTGGTGCATAATGTAACTGTTTAAGATGTAAAGCTACTGACAGACTGTGGTGATTGCCACGAACATTTTAACTGCCTAATAGGTTTATTTTAAATTATATCTGAAGGTTCATGTCAGTTTATCAGCAGTTTTAAAATATCGCATATCAGAGCGAAAGAGAAGGAAGAGTGTTTTTTTATACAATGTTTGTAATTAATTGTATGTGCCTTATTGTATGAAGTGATACCTATATTTACTTATGTAATCTAGTTAGATATTGTTATAATAATTATACAAGATCATTTATATTAAGAAGGATCTAGTTCCAAACGCCCATTGTACTTTTACAATTACATTTATAATAGGATAGTTTGTGTTTAACATAATGTTAAGATACTTCAAGCTGTGGCTGTGGTCTTTTAGCGTTTTTATGTTTCTAAATAAGAAATCATAGTCATTTTTTGCATCACAAAATTGAATCAAATAATGTATTTAAATTATTAAATAACACTACCCCAGTCATCACATTAATAAATTTAAAATAAAAATAATTATATCAAATAATTAATAAAAATAATTATGCTCTTGAATAAGTACTATCTATTGAATCAATAAGCCTGTATAATGTTAATTTCGTAATAAATGAAAGTACCTAAATTCCAATCAAACATAGTAGATATTATAAACAACACCATAGACTAGACCAGTAATTTGACAATATCGTTTCGTTAAAATATATATTCATAAAATGATTACCTATGTTAATTAAAAAAATATTTCTAGTTGTGTTTTAAATACTCGATTTGATTCGAGTTTTAAATAGTCAATAGATAGGTATAATGCAATTTTATTTAAAATTTAAATTCAAAGGCAAACTGTTCCACGAAATTGGTACTTATTTTCTGGTTATACAGGGTGTAAGTGGATTTTAACTAAAACGGACATCATATTATAGATTAGGCACATGTTTAACAATATCCATATTTCCTTCTTTTTTGTACACACATAATGTTGTTATATAATTTTCAATCTTGATTATATTAATAACAGGAGGTATAGTAGGTACTTACCTATTCGCAACCTTTATAAGTACCAAATTAATTTATATAAGTACTGATAGGTACTTAGTTTTTTATACTTTGATATTTTTCATGTTACTCAAGCAACGGTACGGTACACTCAAATGAACAAACATAGCTCTCCCTATTTTATAACTATAATAAATTTGTCGACTATTTATGAAATTTTCACAAAAACAAATCTAGACTTTTTACTACCTAAAGTGCGACAAGGATCTTTTGGCAGTTGAATGACATCGGCAGGAAGGCGCTCTTTAAATTTTAACACTATATCTCTGACACCACTTCTTATTACTTACTTTCGGCAAATTATTTTCTTAATTAACAAGCAAAAACAACACAACATACTCTCAAAAAGCGACTCTTTCACAAGATAGCGGCGGCGTTAGTTCCGATTTTGGCCACGTGCCATAAGATCCTTGTCGTCTTAATTCAGTAGGTATCTATTCGTTTATATTTAAGCTAATTATATGCGGTAGTGTTAGCTCCTTCAATTTTTTTTTCTATAGTATACAGTGACTACTTGAATCCGACGATCCTAACAATACATTTAAAACATTATTTACAGCAATTTGTAATGGATTTAATAAATGTTGCCCAGTTAAATCTACTATGGTAAATAATAAATTAAAATTCTGTGACTGGGCAACTAAAGGGTTAAAGGTGAGCAGGGACAACATGTATGAACTTTATCATAAAAAATCGTATACAAATAATGAAGAGTTTCATACATATGTTAGGAATTATTCAAAGATATTCAAAATAGTCTGCAATAAGGCAAAAGCTATGTTCATTGCCAATAAAGTTAGTAACTCAACTAATAAAATCAAAACTGTCTGGAAAGTCATAAATACGGAGACTGGTAAAAATAAAAAGGAAGATGAAACATTCACTCTTAAAATTAATGATAAACTTATCTCTGATAAATATGAAGTGGCTTCGGCTTTCGAATCTTACTTTTCAACGATTCCTACTGAAGCTACTAAGTATCTTGCATCGTCCCCGGTGAAAGCGGAGTGTCTGCTTACAAATAATTTTACTAAACATATTCCAAATTTTTTGTTTAATTTCATTGATGCTAGCGACATTTTAAGCGCTTTCAAGTCTTTAAATTTGAAAAACACAGAAGACTTATGGGGTTTGTCAGTTAAAGTCATTGGCTCAATTATTACTAGTATTGCTCCTATTTTAGCAGGTATTTTTAATCAATGTATTGATAAAGGTTCTTTCCCTGATTTGATGAAACATAGTAAAATCGTTCCCATTTTTAAATCCGGTAGCAAAAATAATGCTTCCGATTATAGACCTATCTCAGTTCTCCCAGCGCTAAGCAAAATCTTCGAGAAAATAATGCTGAATCAATTGTTAGCTCATTTCAACAATAACCAAATTTTACATGAACACCAGTTTGGATTTACAAAAGGGCGGTCTACGACTGACGCCGGAGCTAAACTTTTGAAGTATATTTTCGAAGCCTGGGAGAACTCTCAAGATGCGGTTGGCGTATTTTGTGATCTTTCCAAGGCATTTGATTGCGTAGATCATCACACCCTACTTTTAAAACTTCGACACTATGGCGTTCGCGGAGTGGCACTAGATCTTGTAGCATCTTATCTGTGCAGTCGCCAACAAAAAGTAGGTATTAGCGGTACTACGTCCTCAGGGTCTTTAGTTAAAACAGGCGTACCGCAAGGATCCATTTTAGGCCCATTTTTGTTTTTGGCATACATCAATGATCTGCCCTATATGGTAAATGAATTGTGCGATATAGTTTTATTTGCTGATGACACTTCTCTAATCTTTAAAGTGGATAGAAAAGACACAGAACTTACGCAACTCAATAACACGTTATCCACTATATCGAAATGGTTTGCGGCCAATAATCTCATGCTTAATTCCTCTAAAACTAAGTGTATAAGGTTTACTCTCCCCAATGTTGCTAGGAATGACAGTCATGTCCTAGTCGATGATGTTAGACTCGAACTAGTTGATAGGACAGTTTTTCTCGGCATAACATTAGATAGTAAAATACAATGGGGTCCTCATATAGAAAGCTTAGCTAGTAAATTGAGTTCCGCCGCTTTTGCAGTTAGAAAAATTAGGCATATAACAGATGTGGCTACAGCTAGGTTGGTTTACTTTGCATATTTCCATAGTATAATGTCCTACAGTCTTCTGCTATGGGGCTCGGCTGCGGATTTGGAATCTATCTTTATCTTGCAGAAAAGGGCCATTCGTGCAATCTATTGCTTGGGTCCTCGCGAATCCTTACGAACTCGGTTTAAGGAATTTGACATTTTAACCTTACCGTCGCTATACGTTTTTGAAAATATTATGTTTGTCCGTAAAAATTTAAATCTATTTGACACAAACAGTAGCCGCCATAACCTAAATACAAGAAATAAAGATAAAATTGTTACACCTAGATTCAGGCTAGCGAAAGTCAATAAGTCTTTTCTCGGGAACTGCATTCGCTTTTATAATAAAATCCCATATGAAGTAACTAAGATGTCTTATAATAGATTCAAAGAGTATGTTAAACATAAGTTGATTGACAAGGCCTACTATAAGGTGGCTCATTACATAGAAGACAAGAATATATGGTTGTAGTAGCTTCCCTCTGCACTTGCAGCCCCCTGGCCAAGTGATAATTGTATGAAGTTTATGTATATTTAAAACAACAACTGTAATTACATAAATTCAAAAAAAAAAGATCCACAAAAAAAGAAGCCTTGCTGAGTTTCTTGCCGGAGTCTTCTCAGTTCAAGTGTATTCCGAACCGGTAATAGAGTCTAAAAATTGTAACTGTTGACATTCATAAGTGCCTTATTAGGGCCTAAACTGAATAAATGAGATTTTGATTTTGATTTGATTTGACTATGATTTTTTGTATCTATTTGTGTGATTTGTCTATACCACAGTGCCATAATGAAGGAATGTTAAATTGCTTGCCAATGTGACTTAATTACATTATAATAATGTTTTCATATCTATAGGAAGATATTTAAGTCCTTTTATTAGTTAGGAGACATTTTGTGTTCGACAAAATAATTGAACTGCAAGTTTATATGTGAATAATGACAGATGCAGTTTCATTGGCATAATGTATCCTAATGTGTAAGAGGCTTTATATAAAAACAAACTTCAATGCAAGCAGTGTTCAGCCTTATATTTAATTGAGGATATTCCTCGAAGCAGCGAAATTGTAATGAATAAAAATAATTTTGTTGACTATATTTTATTTTATTAGATCGTCCTTTTAGATATCTTTCTACCTCATACTATTTTTTTCCTTACAAATAAATTTACTTACGTTATCTCTCAGTGATTCTAATACTGTATTGAAGGTGTAGGTAGATAGAGCATAGCAGTATGTTACAGCTTGGCATCAAAATATTAAATCATAAAAAATTACATTCTGCCGATTTTGCAATATTTTGATCCGAAAACAAAAAATAACCATGATACAGTGCGTTAAAATTTTCCAGCCTGTAAAAAATGTACTAAAAAGTAGTTGTACGATGACGTCAAAAGCCCCAATCCTGCACTTTGATGGGACTTATCTTTGTAATTTCTTATTGATTTGATAAAATAAAAAATACGTGTCCAATATTTTTTGATAATCTAACTGAGACTAATTAGATTTTTTTGTTGTTATTCCTCATTGTAGGCTTTGTATGCTTAACTTTGGCTACATTACTTGAAATATGCAAATAATAAAGTGTGAATTCTATTGAACATGTTTGAAATCAATAATCGTTCTCAGTGTTCTATCCGCGCAACTTTGCCGAACCTTAAACAGGTGTGTCACTACACTTAGGTATAGTCTCACTATCTCATTATAATAAGAAATAGAACAACTTGACATTTGAGTTATAGATATTTCTATCCTTATACAACAAAGATTGTTAAAAAGAGATGTGTGGTAAGGTAATACTAGTTTAGTGCAATTTATAACTAAATCAGCAACAATTTCGAATTTATAGGATTGGTAAAATAAAATATAATTTGGTGCAAACAGATGTTATATTTGCATAATTATTTACAAACAATAAATCTACGAGTTAGAGTTGGGTCCACGACGACGGCCGAAGGTCTGGACAACGTTGACGAATCTAAAACAACACAAATTATTTAGGACCAGTGGAGTGTTTTGTTTCACACATTGAATACTATCACTATTAAAACCTATATTGCGATGATGCTTGTCCGAGTTTTGTAGTGTAGTAGAAAGTGCCGGATTAAGCAAGCGCGGGGCCCGTAGCTAATTCTATCGTGGGGCCCTTAATTTGATATGGGTTTTCAAGTATAAAGTGGTAAAAAAAAATTCAAGACTGACAAGAATGAAGACAAGATGTTTATTCGGTTAAAATTTTCTAAAAATTATGCTCATGTGGATGTGTGCTGGTTTGGATACAATTGCTTTGGGGCAATTGCTACTCATGCTACATGGTTAATCTGGCATTGGTAGTAGATAATAATGTTTTTTGACGTGAGATAACCCATACATGCGCCTACTGATTTGCTCTGATACACTTGAGGTCTCTTCTAGGCTTTACAAGCAAGTTTACAAGATCTGTTACTCTGTAGAGGTACAGAATGTGAAGGCATTGTATAATTTAGTTTGCATTTAGAGTGCTCTGAAGGACCAATACATTATTAATAATTAAACAAAGAATACAATCCCATGATGATTAATTAACCACTTCTTAATATCATAAATACGAAAGTAACTCTGTATATTACCTTTTCACACCTAAACCACTGAACTGATCATGATGAAATTTGGCACACAGACAGCCCATGATATAGAAAAAAACATACAAAATATGGCTCTTACCGTCTGTTGTATTGGATCCTACGCTTAGCACGGCCAGTCTTCTTCTTCTTCTTTTGCTGCTTCTCTACCTTGGGGGTCTGACCCTTGACCTTACCTGGAAGGTGTAACATTATTAAATTAATATATTTATGAAATATTACACATTGGTGCCGATTCTGTTGTTTACGAACTAAATAAATTTAATTTCACTATATCTCTTTCTAATAGTAAATATAAGAAAGTGATGCAAGATATTTTAGTTCTGTCAGTTTAGTCCGACATATTTCAACGTGAATTTAAGGGCGATCTTTATTGGTCACGACTATTTACCTATATATTTTGATGGAATGGATTAAACTGACAGCATTAAATGTGTTCTATCTTTTTTCAATAAGGTTAATATGAAAGAGAGGTGACTTGTCTAATATTAGTTAAGTTAGTAAACAACAGAATCAGCACCATTGTGTTATTCAAAGGATAAAACCAACTTTTTTATTCCTTGACCCTGAAGTTAGTAAGGCACACAATAATTTAGTCTTGAAAATAAAAATGCATGTTCTATATGCAATATAGTATTTTAGATAATCTCTACTCTTATGAAGTGAAAGATAATTTCCTCCAACAATTAGAAAGACAAACTGGTCATGCAGTCTGTAGACCTTTTTTAGTATATTTGATACCTATGATAAGAACAGTACATTCTGAAACTGAATATGGGATAGATGAATATCAATAATCATCATTATCATCACCATGTCAGCCAAAGGATGTCCACTGCACTTGGACAAAGTCTAATTAGTATTTAGTTTTAATTAATTCTATAAAAACACCAGTCACCATACACACTCAAATGATAGGAGGTAAATTATTCACTGATGTACCTACTTAAAAAGTATATATGTAATATTTTTAACTGCTAAACCTTCAAAAAACAGACACTTCCAATACATGTAGGTTTCCATATGATAAAGTTTACGTTTAATTTTATTTAACTATAGCTGTCCCCTGTGGTTTCACCTGCTTTCCTAAAAAATAACCTATCATAGCACTTGGGGATAATGTAATCCAACTGGTAGTTCCAGCGATCTCTAGATCAACCTCTAGAGATGATTAAATTTACTTTTATAAATTAATTCATTTTTGTTATTCATTGCAGCCAATCTAGTACTGAATTTCTTAGGATTTATAAGCTAGCCCTTCAGCCCTACTATTGGTTGTATACTAATTAGAATTAATAAATATCCCAGGATATTCTTCACACAGCCACCTTTTTAGATAAACTTGACTCAAAGTGGAAACAAACAGATGTTCTTGCACTCAAATATGGGCCAGTAGTGTTTAACAATGGAATTTTACAACGATTTTGAATTGTTCTTACAAATCTTTTGACCACTAAAAAAGGCCAGTCTCACTACATTATAAAAGGAATAATATAACTCACCAGCACGAGCTAAAGATCCGTGCACTTTACCACCAAGCAGTGGTACTGTGAGGTCCAACTCAGCAGATGAGAGCTCTGCCACCAAGCATGAGTCTTCAAGGGGAGCACCGCATACTGAGAGTGTTAGCTCTTCGCATCCGAGCTCAGCCAGGGACCGGAGACGGTCCTAAAACATAAAAAACATAGTTCGTGGAATTATAAACATAACCTACAAAGTTACTGTAAGTTACTTTGTTAGGTACTTGTTTGTTTGGAATTTTTTACGTATTAGTGCAAGTTGGGTGTTGACAAAGCTCTGAAGAAAGGTAAAAGTTAATAGGTAATGTGTCTTTTAGTAAAATTCAACAATCGCATGATCATGAGAATATTACAAGATATTATTTACCTTGATTTGGCCAATGGACTCTTGCCCATCGACGTCTAAAACGTGTGTTGACTGTCCTCTGATGTGCAACTGCATTTTGAGGCCTCTGAAATTAAAAATCGCAATAAGCGACGGCGTGGTCAAGAACACGATATCTAGTTTACGTCACTTTATTGATGATTCACTTCACAATTTTTACTTTGAACATTCGTATTGATAATTTTTAACACAATAATGCACCTTACACAGTTTATAGGGCTATAATTTCAAGAAAATAATTAATTTAATTCAACTTACTAACCTTATCAGCCAAGTCTGACAAGCGAAAGAAACAAAGATGGTGGACGGAAACGGAAAATCCCATTCAGGAACTAGGGTAGGGTTACCAACTCCTAAAAAACTCCCCTAAAGTGCTTAAACTTTCTATACATAATTCCATTGGTCATCAGGTCAGGATCTGTGGGGTCTTTGAAAAATCAAGGGAACTCTTAGAATTTTATTGGCACTTACAATGTTTTTCAAATACTTTCTAAAGCTATTCAGATATTTGCGTCTGGTAGTCTTCATCTTATGCTGCTGAGCTGATGATGGAAGGCACAACTGCATAATGGTTAGGAGTTATCCTTCAAAGGCACTAAAAAGCATAAAATAACTATGTAAGAACTCTAATCTGACTCTTTCGGATCTGTGGTACATACTATAATATTTTCCATGGAATTTGTATTACACTTTCGCTGAATAAGAATTAAAGCTCAAAATTACGCAAAAATTTTTTAGGCCCAGAAAATAGCTAACTACCTACTCATATTTATGTCCTAAATTTGGGGCCAAAAGCCCTATAAAGTTGGTAACCTTGTCAGATTCTGATGCCAGAAATTTTCATTCCGATCCACGCAGAATATTTTATTTGTTCGGCCTGTATGAGATTTATGTATATTTTTTATACACAGATAAAGATTTTAGAATACTTACCCAAAGGCGGCGTAAGGCGTGGGCGACGTGGGCCACTTCCTACGACCTCGCGGTCCAAGGGGCCTCGCGCCTCGAAGGCCCGCGAAAGCAAATATAGATATAATTTCCTGACTTGTAGTTTTGCTGAAATCTTGATAAACCGTTTTTTACCCTTAATCCACTTCCCGACCTCAAATCGCCCGTAAAATATTTTTCCTTTAATTTTTGTTAAATTCTATTCCTTTTACAATGGGTTTCATTCTCCTATATTTTTTTTTACTTTTGACCATTTTCAAAGGGCCTCGCAAAATATATCTTGCCCACATCAAATTTAGGTCTTGCCCCGCCACTGTACTTACCCTTCTATTCCTGACCCAAAATTGTTTTTTTCTTGACAAGATATTCTTTTATGTTCACCAATTTCTCAAAAATGGCTTATCGGAATGTTTCCAGGTAAATAGTTCCTTAAGGTGCCTCTGATCATGCAGTTCGAAGATACGATGGAATTCATTCCTTTAATAGTTATGAACATGAATATCGTGAGACGGGGTAGTTGGCATCGTTGGTTACCTTTACCTATCACGCCATAGGTCGTGGGTTTGATTCCCATACAGCACAAACATTGAATAAGCAAGCTGGCAACTTTCATGTACACTCTGAAGCTCGTGATTGGTTACTTAGAAAAAGCGGCTGACTGGCCCGTGCGTGTGATCTGTCTTTCTAGTTTTACTGAGATTTATTTTAATGTAAAATGGTCAAATAAAACTTGTCGTCGTCGTCGATTTTTAAGGCGACAACGTATATACTAAAACATGCTTTCGCGACTACTCCGGCAGTTCTTGTTTAAGCTCGTACATTTGGTTGTGAATATACTTGTTGCTGTACAAAATGTTTATCTTAGATTTGTGAGTAAAAAGTACGATTTGTGTAGAGATGAGGTGACTAAAAGTGATATAAAGATGTTATTAGAGCACATGCCAAAAATCAAAAAAAAGCTGAAGCATTTAGTGGTTCTGGCAGACAGTGATCACCACTCCCTAAGTGACTTGGCGCGGGTGGTAATTTGGAGTCTCGTTGCCGGGATTCCGTACGTCAGCATTCATGATATTACAGGTGATCCATTCCTCATAATTTATAAATCAAAACATGTATGACATTGACCATGAAAGAACAATATTTCACGTCTGATAAGATTCTGATGAGATTTTTCTTGATTTAGAAGTATTTCATGTGCCTATGAATCATTATGTACTTACTTACTTAATTATTTATAATAAATTTAATAATCCCTGAAGAGGCTATCAGGAGATTCACTAAGTATGGTATGCTTGAAGATATTTGACATGTGGTCAGGTCACCATAATCATCACCATTTCTGGGACATATTTTGCCCAATATGGAAATCAATCTGGCGCCAGAAGGCCAAGGTTTCTCAAATTAGTTTACCCAATCTATTAACCTGCTCTACAATTTAAAAATAATGATTTAAATGTTGTTCATATAGGTACCTACTTGTTTCCTGCATGAGCACCGCAAAAAATTGAGTGTAGAAAGTAGATTGTTATCCAACAATCGGTACATTGCTCATAAATACAACTCAGATAAACTAATGTCATATTTTTTCATCAACATTCTGACTTATCTATGTTGAGATAAATATTTAACAGTGTTTGGTGTTATATGGTTTTTATTAATTTATTTTCAGGAGAGCTCAAAGAAAATGAAGAAAAGTTCTTCCATGAAGTGGAAAGGTGTAAAAAAGGTGTTCCTGGCTGCATAAAA
Source organism: Tethea ocularis (assembly GCA_963555595.1). NCBI lineage: Eukaryota > Metazoa > Arthropoda > Insecta > Lepidoptera > Drepanidae > Tethea > Tethea ocularis. The sequence goes on from OY741968.1 coordinate 3,004,554, forward strand.
TGGTGTAACAAACCAGATTTAAATGGATATACTAATGGAATTCAAGCACATACAGTAATAGTTAATATTTTCATATCCCAAGATGGCAGACCAACTTTAGCTAAATGTGTACAGCAAATAGCCGGGGATAAATTAAAATGTAGTAGAGAATCTAATGAATTCACAGCACAAGAGTTAGATGAAGTCTTTACTCTAATGTACCCTTCCATTCCTGACCCAGATTTAGTGTTTTATTCTGGACCTCTATGTTCTAGCCATGGCCTCTTACCATGGCAAATAAGACTAACAGAATTCATCCAACTTTCCATAGATTATAGTGTGCATATTGATAACTATATAGGTGCTTTATATAAATATAATAAATGTGATCAGAGGTTTGGTAAGTGAATTGTTAACCTTACTCATTGGTAGGCCTAAGTAAATATTATTTATTTGATTGATTGAGTGTATATTGGCATAATTCATTATGTATTAGCATTATTTTCATAAAATTCATAATTTTTATTTTTAATAAGCAGAACTTACAAAAAACCAATAATGTAGGTGCTTTTTAAAGACATGAACAAATCATTAAAATTGTAATAGATACCTATCTGTTACAAACCAAATACCAAGTGAGTTTTGCATTGCCTAATTATTTTTGAAGTATGTATAAAAAAATGAGATTTACAAACTATCAAGGAGTCAATAGTTGTATGTACTGTTACAATAAAATGATAGACATGTTATTTATTTTAAGAAAATAAAAAAAGCTCCAAACTATATTGACATGTTTCTTTTCAAAAATCTTATTGAGTGAAATACTTTGTTTAGAACCACCAATAACCCTGTAGTTTTGAAAGTATCATTCAAATAAAATTGTTATTTTTGATTCAAACCTAATATGATACCTAATCTCATCAGTCTTATCAATCACATCCACAGATTCAACACTTCCTAGCACAAGTATTCATGACTGATACCATAATCATTAAATATTGCAACATACCAACCTACTTAACTTGCTATATAGGTATTGGTTATCAATTTATTGTATTTTGTATCACAGCATCCATGCACAATCTACAAATTATTACTGGAGAAAGATAAAAACTACAGCATGTTATACATTTAAACTGCATTCAATTTAAAGCCTTTTCTTCTGATACAAGGTCAGAATTTATATCACTTTCTCACTTATGATGTAAGTGTACCACGAAGTAGAGAATGCATGGAGATGTGGCAAGGCAAAATCTCATAAGAGAGAAGCGTCGCCTAGTGCAGGGTGACGAGGTAAGGCGATGATTCCGCCCACAATGTATAATACCATTTATTTTGCTACCATTTTCATATGTACATTTTGTATAACTTCCTGAAATGGTTTTTTTTTGCATTAATTACAAAAAAAAATATTTATGTAGATAATCCAATTGTTTAGTTTTCGTTATTAGAGTAGTATAATGCCTATTTGGTTAAATCAATTCGGCAAGGCTATTCATATGAAACCAAAACGTCAAAGTATCCATGACTATCGAATGACGAATAGTGCCTCGCGACGCACATCAATTATGGGAAGCTAATGTAAAAATATTTATAAATTATACTAGTAGAGTACGTAGTATATTATTTATTCTTTGCTAGTAGTATAGATTAGTGCGTTCAAACATGGTGTATAGATAAGTATAGACAAGTTTTACATGGTTGTTGCAAATCTGTTGTCAAGTCCGTCTTCCTAGGAAGGTTTGTAACACTGACATTCCCCCTGTATTGATAAATTTTATATTGGAGGCAGTGGATTCATAAAATAAACAGTTGACTTTTTGACAAGGTAAATTAAAGATCATATTAAATTTGATTAATAAATTTATTGGAATAATGCAATTGATGCTAGGGCACACTAGTATACTATACACAAACGCATTATATTTACACCAGAAGCTAGCACTATAACTGCTCCCAACCTGCAAGAAAAAAAATAAAAATAATATATCACAGCCTTGTGTTGTCATGTAGATGTCAGAAATGTAAAAAATATAGGCAGTCTGTTCAGAAAGAGACCTGTTATGGAATTGGAGAGCGCTGCTGTTACCTTTTTTGTTTAGTGGGCAATGGCGCCTATCCCGTTTTGAGTCTATTACAACTATAACTATTTCAATTGTTTATGATTGAAAGAAACCAGCTCATATTTAATTATGGGTGTATTAAAAACGGAACGTTAGTTCACAATTTGGCCACGACGGGTCTCTTTCTGACCAGACTACTGTCTTTAATTACTTGTGCCGTGAAAAATGAACTATGAAAAAACATCTGCATTAATTTTTAATTATTATGACAAAGTATTTAACCATTACATGCCTATATATTTTAATTACATTTCTGATATCGTATGAATTCTAAGTAATAAACTTATATGTATGTATGCAATACAAATTGTTACTTTTAAATATATTACATAGTAATTTATTTACTTTTATCTGATTTTTACAAACGAACAAATAGTATTTATCGTCAACAATTAAACTTACATTGATATGGTGTATTGAACGCGTTAATGCGTATATAATTTAAGTAGACGTATGTACATTTGAGTAAGCTTTACACGGACCTCATTCTACAGCCACTTGCGGCTAACCACCAAAGATTTTTATTTTGTACAACAGCCAACGAGTTCATCATAAAGTGGTCAGCCACACGTGGTAGCGTCGAGTGTTCCGCGTACGGCCCTAGACTAGATTCGACTAAATAACGAGAGAGAACACTTAAATTAGCAAATAAACGAAAATACAACCTTGCGCATCAGTAACCTGATGATAGGATTCACCGTCGGTGCCGGGGATGGCTGCCGCTGCGCGAGCGTCGCCGCTCGTACTCCCTATACCGCTCATACCTATCGTACTTGTCGTAGTCGCGGTCCCTCTCCCTGTCCCTGTCCCGCTTGCCGCTCTCCCTGTCGTACGATCGCCTGTCCCTGTCCCTCCGGCGCGGCCGATCCTCTGACCGGTCGCGCGACCCCCGTCTTCGTCCCGACCGAGACTCGTAACTGATGGATCGTGACCGTTTCGATCGCTTCCGAGGTCGGTCCTCGTCCGAATCCTCCCTATATTTGTCTTTATGCCTGTCGTCCCTTTTAGACGTTTTATGTCTGTCATATTCGTCTTTTCGCTTAGATTTAGATTTATCTGATCTGTCGGATCTATCGTAATCGTCGTGTTTGGATTTAGAGTAGGAGTTTCTATCGTCCCTGTGGGACTTCTCTTTTTCCTTCTTCTGTTTATCTCTTTTTGATTTCTTCTGGGAGCTACTGGAACTTGAGCTCTTACGTTTGCGTTTCTTGGCCCGTTTGGTTTCTACCTTGACTTCTGGTTCGCTTGGTGATGAAGACCGACTGGAGCTCGATGAGGAATCCACTTCGGAGTCACTAGAAGACGAGGAAACCTCCTTGTGGTTTCCTTTAGAGTTCCTCGCTGGAGGACTCGGCGTGTGATCCCTTTTACTCCTCTTGGGTTTTTCTTCAGGTATAGTGTCTAATTTTCTGACGCCATCGACTTTGTCGGTGGACTTTTCATGCCTTTTATCTTTGGATGGTCGACTTTCTGGAATCTTCTCCGGTGTGTCGCTGTCTATAGGTGGTGGCGTTGCTGATGAACCTAAAATATATCATCTATTATTAAATTGCATAAAATAATTTAAAAGAAACTTGCCGGGGTGCATGTTGAAACAAGAGATTAACATAGAATATTTTAGTTCTGTACTAGTTGCAGGACGATAGCCACAAATATCAGCCACCGTCACGGAACTTCACGACGTTTTCATACATCAAATTTTCATACATACATCAAATGACAGATTGATGACCAAAAAGAGCCAAGTTATTTTTATTATAATAATGAAATTTCTGAGCGAGTTGGAAAAAAAAACTTACGGTGATGTCGGTGCCGAACGGGCGTGGTGGGGGAGTGTGTGTCGCGAGAGTCGCGCGAGTTGCGCTGGTCACGCAGGTCGCGGGAGTCGCGCGACTCGCGAGCTTCGGCGCGCCTCACCTCGGCCTCAATGTCGCGCGACGTCCGCTCGAACTCGTTGCGCTTGCGACGAATTATCTCCTATAATAATACATATGTCAGTACAGGTAATAAAGCTGGCCACAATAAAGTTCTAATTTATTACAACAATTTCAAGCACCTATGAGACACAATTTTTAGATTAGCGAGTGAGGCGTATGGCTATAGATTTATCTATGTATTCATTTTCCATTCAACATGTTAAAGAAATGTACATTGCTTCCTTGATTACAAATGTTCAAATAGTTAAATTAATACATACAATAATCAATCGGCATACGTTTAAGGCGCGAATCTCAAAATTCTTTCCAATAAGAACTTAATCATGATGTAGTAAATTTAAACGCATAAAAAAAAATCTTACTATGGATGCACCATCGATCTTAATATCCTAATTCTACAGATTATAATCAAAATCAAAATCAAAAACTCATTATTCAGTTTAGGCTCTAATAAGGCACTTATGAATGTCAACAGTTACAATTTTTAGACTCTACTACCGGTTCGGAATACACTTGAACTGAGAAGACTCCGGCAAGAAACTCAGCAAGGCTTCTTTTTTTGTGGACCTTTTTTTTTGAATTTATGTAATTACAGTTGTTGTTTTAAATATACATAAACTTCATACAATTATCACTTGGCCAGGGGGCTGCAAGTGCAGAGGGAAGCTACTACAACCATATATTCTTGTCTTCTATGTAATGAGCCACCTTATAGTAGGCCTTGTCAATCAACTTATGTTTAACATACTCTTTGAATCTATTATAAGACATCTTAGACCTGTATTCAAGAGAAAATCTATCATCAATCACATACGAAGAGATAAGATACTTCGGGATCGCGGGCGAGACTGTTAGGACGAAATATATAATAATAGTCATGACATCATCAAACATAATAAATACAGTAGAAATAAAATACACTTATTTACAATTACTTTTTTGAGGAAAATAATTAGTAGTCATTGTTCATCTTTATGCGAACCATTTATAATAATATATGACGGAACTCGTTCGAAATTAATTATAACTAAATGTATGTTTTTTTGTTAATAACTAAAGTGTCTTGTTAATATATTTCGATAATTTCACTAAAACGATAATAAGGCAAAAGTATGTGGATTGATTTCAAGGGCAGGATGATAGCTCAATAATAGTGACGTTGATTGCCTTGACGAATATTATGGTTTTGAATTCAACAATGGGCTTTCGCTATGGAAACCATTGCACAGTGGTAGGGTATTTTATAGTGCCCTGGCTGGGTCAACTCATCACGTCATCACATCACACTCAAGATGAAAACTTGTCGCCAGCCGTCTACCGGTGAATACCGGCAGCTTTTTTTAGAGCCAGTACCTTCTAGGCTTTATGTATTCACCACTTTCGGCATTATTATCACTTAACGTAGTGAGATTGTGGGCAAAATATGTCTAGTCACAGTAAAAAAAAAGTTAAAATCACATACATCAACACTAAAGGCTGAAAGAATTCGGATGGAACTTGAGCACATAAAGAATATTGAGGGTTAGCTATAGTATAGTAAAAATAATGACCTGCAGCTGATGATCGGAAAGGTCGTTGCCCTCCTCAGGCGCGCTGTCTTCGCTGCTGCTCTCGTACGCGCCCAGCCCTGCGCAGGCGCACATCATAACAATAACACTACACTACGATACTATTATATCAATTATCACTATGACTTGACGTAGCATTTATAAAAACAACTAGGTATTAAATTTAATCCTGCACACACATCCTAAAATGGGATCAACTCTGAAATCTCGAAAAAGTTTGAATCTTTTCATACATCTTGATCGATTGAATGAAAAGGTTTTGTTTTTAGAATTAGTTTGTACAATTATAAAAGTTAAATCAGATTAACGAGAATTGTGACATATTTTTCAGTTGGACAGAACAAGGAAGTAAATATTTTACGGCTATAATAAAGAAAAAGAAATTAATGTCACGTCACGCCATAAATTACACAATACAGAGATTTTGGATTAAATATTTGACTTTTTGTATAATAACATCTATAATAAATTCTGTACATTTCTTACCAATTATTCCACTAAACACAATGTATTGAAACACTGTACTTTACATGCCCATTGCCATTTTGGTCAATACTAATATACTAACTTTGACGTTTTGCAGCTCTGCTGAAATAAAAGTTTCATAAAACACAGATGGCGGTTTTAAAACACATCCACATATTCGAAAAACACCGTCAAATAAGAAGTAAGCAATTAAATATATAGTAGTATACCTTTTATTGTCTGAAAAACATATTTTTACAGCATAAAAAAACCACCATTTATGTCGATGACTTCAGCATCTCGCAAACACATTTCCATTAAATTCATACACAATTGCATAGCATTTAGATACTTATAGATATAACAATAAAGTAGTATATAGTTTGCGAGATACATCAGCGGCAAGTGTTGTGGAAGGTAACTCACCAAGTCCACTGGCGATAGCGGCGAGTGCCTTGGACTTGCTCGCCTTCATAGCGTTGAGGCGCGACGCTTTTACCATATAAATAAAACCAACATTAATCTCACACCATATTGTATTAACAACTGGCAACATCTGAAATAAGACTTTATTAGCGATAATCACAGCACATTTCTTCGTTATAACACATATTATCACAGTTAGAGTCAGTACGCGGTTTCTGGTAGAGACGTTCGCTCGTGTTAAGCTTAGATGAGTGGTAGTACCTTGTGCGGCGGTATATCTGGCCAATTCTTCTTGGCTCACCATTTGGATCTCCTGGTCCGTGACCTCCAGCAGGATTTCCGTTAGCGACCGCCGGACCGCTAGCATCTGTTCATACATACAGATACTTTATATTGTATATTTCAACAGACAGACTGTCCACTTGATGATAAGTGGTATGTATGCCTATATAAATTAAACAAAGTACCCGATCTTGTTTTATTATTTACTCCATTTATAATTCGGATGGACCCATTTTGATAATCTCTGATTTATGTAGGTAAGTGTAGATAGGAGGAGTAGGTAGATATTGAAGTACTTTAAAAAAAACAGTAGGTAGGTAGATAGGTACATATTGGTGCCGATTCGATTCTGTTGTTTACGAACTTAACTAATATTAGACAAGTCACCTCTCTTTTATTTTAACCTTAAATCTCCCGGGCCAACTAATTAAATATATTTGGAACATTGGAAGCATTGATACTTTCGAAAATAACATACCACTTCCTGCAAGACCTCCTCCCGGGACTTCTTGACGAGTGTGGTGTCATCTTGGTCCGGATCAGGTCCCGGGTCCGGCCGCGGGTCCGGACGGGCGGGGTCGGCCGGCTGCTCGGCGATGCGGTCCTCGCCCTCTGATGCCTCGCCTTCTGACTCCGATTCCTAGATCACAATTTATTTATAGCATGCGTAATTTAAATATAATACAAATAAATATTGTAATGTCAAAAGTAACAGCTTTTTACTGTATATCTATACTAATAATAAAGTATAGTCGTATATAGTAGTCTATACTCATATTATAAAGCCAAAGAGTTTGTTGGATGAACACGCTAAACTCCAGAATTACTGGTCCGATTCGAAAAAATATTTCAGTAATAGGAAGCTAGATTATTCCCGAATGTTATATTTTATCCCGGGAACGCGAGTGAAACGGCGGGGAACAGCTAGTAATATAGTAACTAAAATAAAAATATAAACACAAAAATAAAGAGATCTTCAACCGCTGAGGGGCTTTTTTTGAAACATAGCTAATTAAGACACCTTTCAACGGAAAAAATAAACAGAATCTAAATCGTTTCATCCATCCAGGAGCTAGGATGCCACAGACAAATACACACTACAAACTTATAACATTCCTCTTTTTCGTCGGGACTTAAAACTCGTAGAGCTAAAAAGTGATAAAATTATTGAAAATCTTACGAATTTGCTCTTGGGTGGTAGTACAGGTTGTCCTCCTGCTTCCGCCTTCAATCTCTTCAACTCTTCTTCCTCTAATCGTTTCTGTTCCTTCTCGGCTTCTTCGCGCGCTTTCTTCTCTTGCTCCCGTTCTATTGCTCTCTGCTTTTCGCGTTCCATCTTTTCAAGGCCTAGAATTTTTTAATAAGACTTTTATTACCAAGTGTATTGATGACTTGAGGACCTAAAAATGCCACTGTAGAATTTACAGAGAATTGGTTCCAATATTTTTTGAAATTTTTAATGTAATTCATTTTAATCAATTAATTTCTGTAATAGTTTTTTCGAAATTAAAAAATTGTACATATTTTTTTGTGTTAGCCCATATATTGAGGATGGTTATGGTTAAACTTGAAACCAAAATATCTTGAAAAAAATCTTTTACTAATAGGGAGCTACATTATCGTACCCAAGATTATAGGCTAAAAAGTAGCCTATAACCTTGGGGATAATCGATAATTCCGGGAACCTGGGTGAAACAGCGGGCGACAGCTAGTTAAATAATACAAGAATATTTTCATTAAGCTCAAATAAAAAGCATGATTCCATTAACCTCCAATGCCTTACATCACAAATTTGATTGAAGGCGATACTTATAACTGTCATTGACATGTTATGTTATGGATGTTAAAAAACTAAGTTTTACCTTCTCTAATCCAAGCAGGAAGCTGTCTCCGTTTGGCTGCATCTATGGTAGAGGTGGTCATAGCTGGCATAGACGTGGGAACCACTATCGGTTCCATTACTGGAGGCATAACAGCTGGCTTGTCTCTGAAACATAATTTTAATTTTTGAAAAAAACTACTTATGTGTTTATTCTTTTGAAATTATTAATTAATATAAAAAGATAGCTAATGTAGTCAGTTTGTCACATAAGGATGACCATGATAAGTTGGTAATAAAATATTCCATACTATAAGCACAGTTTAAATGTTCCCTAACAATTCGGCTTGTATCAACCCTTTGCCACTGCTGTGCTATAAGTCCTATGTTGACTGATGTTAAAGGAGTGAAATATTCAAGGTGAATGTCTCACAGAGAAATCAAGACTTGGAATATCAAAATTAATATTGAACAATAAGGCTATACATTGTTTGTTCGGACTCTTTGGAATGTTCAGCATTCTAGGTTCAATAGTTAGGGCTGGGGGTTGATGCATCAGTCATTGAATGAGTCAGGAAGGAAGACATATTGGTTTGGTAGACAATATTCATAGTTCCAAAAGTCTATTTTATTAACTCTTTACCTCAGTGTCCGTGTACTTCTAGTAGGTTTATGTTCCCGGTTCTTACTCTTAGATCTTCTGTCACGACTGTCGCGACTACTGCTTCTGCTGTTAGTCTGTTCAGTTTGTGGCGCTGTCCAATAGCCATGCTGGAAGGTTGGTGCGGGGACTGCACCTGATGTGTACCTGTGAAGTATATTTCATTTGTATGGCTTCACGTGAAGTGTTTTTGAAGTTTACGGGAACACATTGGTATTGCTTTTATTTCTATAGGTGACAGTAGCCACATACTATCTGCCTGCCTTTCAAAAACCTTTATAACAGTGCCTTTTAACATTGTAGCTACAGAAGTAATGAGGTTTTTGAAATGTGTGAATATTTAGCAAATGTCATTTTCTAAGTCAGACATTGTGAATAAATAGTTGATGACCATAGATTTATAAAAAAATTGGTCTGAGTTGATGACTTTGAGATTTCTTACCCAGGCAAAGGTGCAGCAGTATCTGAGGGTACAGGATACCCATCCATCAATGGTGGCATTGTCATAGAAGGGTCTGGTGGTAGTTTGGAGTCTACAGGTCCTGTTGAAGACCAACCCCATCCTAGGAAAACATATATTTTAAGTGTATATTTTTCAGAACAAACACACATTATTATTTTTTAGGGGTAAAATTATATTTAACAACAAACTAGCTGCCCCAGTTTCACACGGATGTACATATCTTTGAATTTCTCGGCCTTTCTTTACCATGCATGTATTTCACTATACCATGCATGTACTATAGATATAAACCTTCCTCATAAATCACTGTATGTATTGCTGAAAACTGCATTAAAATCCGTTGAGTAGTTTAAAAGATCTAAATGAACAGACAGCAGAAGCGACTTATTTTTATACTACGTAAAGATATGATTTACCTGAGAATACAAGCTGTTTAAGTATTGGTTAATTGGTAGTGTTGACCAAACCAAGACACAATTGTGAGTTTTAAAAACTTTATATTATATTGTTAAGTTATGTCAGTGTTCTAGCATCTTAATAGAGAATGTCTTGGGTTTCTCATAGAGTTCCATAAAACAATAATGAGTAAAGATAAATATTTAATACTTATACTAATTCAATCAACATTAATGCTTATATTATTAGAAGTAAACGAAAATACCTTTGAAAGTAAAAACACCACAAAAAAATAAATTCTCTTACCCCATTGGTTCCAATTACCGCCCCATGAGTTCGTAGCAGAATTCCACTCGGCTCCCGGAGGAATTGGCCCATCAGAGTTGTTATCCGGGTTCTCGACTTCCATCGGGGCTTCGCCTTCTTCTACTTCGGGCTTCATTGATGGAGGCAGCGGCGCAGCAACTATAGCCGCTGCCTCCTTCATAGCGATCCATTGCTGGGCTAGAGCAGCCCAGTCCACATTACTAGTATCTACATTTTGATATGCCGTCGGATTTAGCGCCCACTGTGTGGGATACGCAGGATTTGCGGCATCCTTACTCGAATACATGATCGTTACAATATGGTTATTATCACTATGCTAATATTACTTTTTTGATTAACATCACTCTAGGGTTATAGTTAACACATATGCTATTGAATTACTACATTAGCGGCGTAAAATTAAGAAAAATGTGAATGAAAATGTACGTTTCACTTGTGTTCACCCACAGCACATTTTTCCATAGATATCATAGACAAGCCAAAGTAAAGTAATGTTTTTTTCTTGCAGTATTTGTTTGACTTTGTGTTGCCACCGTTTAAATATGGTATAAAAAAAAATAAGATGGATATCATAGACATGGTTCTTACAGTTTTTGTTTGTGTTGCCAGTGTATAAACATGGAATATAAAAAAAAATATTTCTAATATTTAATCTATACTAATAATAAAGCTGAAGAGTTTGTTTGTTTGTTTGTTTGTTTGTTTGAACGCGCTAATCTCTGGATCTGCCAGTGGGATATGGAAAAACCTTTTTGCAATTGAAAGCCCATTTATTAAGGAAGGTTATAGGCTATAGAACATCACGCTACGACCCTCAGGAGCTGAGCAATGATAAAAAGAACGTTAAGCGGGAGCATGTATAGCATGGGTGAGCGATGCGACGCGGTTGTCAATGGATGACAGCGGTCGCCTAGGTAACAGTTTTTTGTTATTTTTAACTGTCATCAAGACGAGGTTATCAATTCGTCGGAATCTTTTTTTATGTATGTTCCTCGATTACTCGAAGATGCCTGATCCGATTTGGAAACTATACATACAGGTGGTCACATGGTCACCAAGTCAGGGTCTGATGATGGGATCTTGAAGAAATCGAGGGAACTCTTCAAATTGTACAGGCACTAACAATGTTTTTCATATATTTTCTAAAACTATTCAGATATTTGCGTCTGGTAGTCGTCACATGTTGCTGAGCTGATGATGGAAGGTACAACTCCTTAACGGGTAGGAGTTAGGGGATAAATCTTTAAAAATTATAGGAACGATGATGGAAAGTACAACGCTAATATGCTTATCCTAGGTCAGTGACCTTGAGAGTCATTGATTACACATAAGAAACTAAAAAATGAAAAATAAAATACTTTTAACAAAAAAAAACCACAAAGGCACTAATAAGTATAAAATAACTATGTAAGAACTCTAATGTGATAGTTTTGAAGTCAACGAAATTAGCCATTGCTGTTGCATCATCAGATATTTATTGCTGCTACACTATTGACAGGTAGAAGGACGGCTCATTTCACTTCTAAACAGACCCTTACTGTATTTCTTGAAAAAGACAGCGTACGCTCTATACGTAAAAATGGACCATTGGGCAAGGTTTTACAAGATGCAAACCTAATAATATGGGATGAGTGCACATGACTCATAGAGCTCATCTAGAGGCTTTAGATAGAACTCTCAGAATTATAAAATGCACAAATAGCCATGGGTGGAATAACTTTGATGTTTTCTGGTGATTTCAGATAAACGTTGCCTGTTAGGGAAACTAGAGCAGATATTATTAAATCTTGCTTAAAATCTTCCTCATTATGAAAGTCTGTTGAATTATTGAAACTGTATACCAAAATGAGGAGTCACTTGGGTAGAGGAAGCACAGATTTCCCAATAAAGCTCCATTTAATCGGGGATGGGAAAGTACCTGAATCAGATAAAAAAATAGCTATTGACAAAGACCTTGGTAAAATCGTGACCAACATTGAAGACCTGATCTGTAGAGTATATCCGGATATAGCCAATATCGACCAAAAAAACACATTAATGGATGTGTGAGAGGGCAATTTAATTTAATTAGCTGCCAGAAATATAAGCGTTGACGCCATCAACGACAAAATAATGGCTAAACTACCAACCGACAGCGTAGTTTTCGAATCGGACCAGTAACTCCGGAGATTCGCGCGTTCAAACAAACAAACAAACTTTTCAGCTTTATTATTTAATGCTAAATAGCTTTCCACCCGCGATGCCACCCGCGATCAGTCAGTCAATTAACCAACTTCAAGCGGAGGTTATCAATTCGTTGAAATCTTTTTTTTTGTATGTTCCCCGAAAACTCGAACGCCTGGACCGATTAGGAAAATTATTGTTTGTTTGAAAGGATATACTTCACAAGTAGTCCCATGGTCACCAAGTCAGGATCTGATGATAGGATCCTAGACAAATCGAGGGAACTCTTCAAATTTTATAGACACTTACAATGTTTTTCATAAACTTTTCAGCTTTAATATATAATGCTAAATAGCTTTCCACCCGCGATATCACCCGCGATCAGTCAGTCAGTCAGTCAGTCAATTAACCAACTTCAAGCGGAGGTTATCAATTCGTCGGAATCATTTTTTTTCTATGTTCCCCGAATACTCGAACGCCTGGACCGATTTGGAAAAATATTTTTTGTTTGAAAGGGTATACTTCACAAGTAGTCCCATGGTCACCAAGTCAGGATCTGATGATAGGATCCTGGACAAATCGAGGGAACTCTTAATATTTTATAGGCACTTACAATGTTTTTCATCATACTTTCTAAAGCTATTCAGATATTTGCGTCTGGTAGTCATCATCTTATGTTGCTGAGCTGATGATGGAAGGTACAACTCCTTAATGGTTAGGAGTTAGGGGATAATTCTTTAAATATTATAGGAACGATGATGGAAACTACAACGCTAATATGCTTATCCTAGGTCAGTGACCTTGAGAGTCATTGATTACACATAAGAAATTCAAAATTGAAAAATAAAAAACTTTTAACAAAAAATAAAACCGCCTTCAAAGGCACTAAAAAGCAGAAAATAACTATTTAGGAACTCTAATATGATAGTTTTGAATTAAGCGAAATAAATCTGCGGTACCATGATATCGGTTCTAATTTTTGTTAAAAGTTTTATATATTTAGATTGGCTATTGGACGCTGATCAGTGTTATTATCACCATCGGCATCAGCGTAGGCATCAAAGTGACCATAAGAAAGATCTTGGGAAAAACGTAACCTTTTGATGGGTTGGTCTTCTGTACCAAATTTGGCATACTGGTTTCCATTTCGATATACTTCAAATACAAATGGGTATATTCGACCGGCTGCAACTAACTCGCAGAAATGTAGAGTGTTGTAACATCTAATTTATACTTTTCTTTTGTCCCATGATTGTTGCCAAGACGGTCATGAGACATAACAGCAAATTCATCCCAATTGTTCGTCATATGCATTGCATTGCACCAAGCTTTTATGTGACAAAAGCAGTATTGATATCAACTTCGATGCAAATCACCCCCAAAATAACTTTCTACCCTTTTTTAACCCCGATAGGCGATGAGTTTCAATAAAATACAAAACACGTCTTCCATCAATTATCTTAAAGAATGTTTATGCAAAATTTGAAGTAGATTGGACCAAGGAATCACGTTGTTCCATACAAACTTTATCCCAGTTTTTCAACCCCTAAGGATTTCGGAAGATCCTTTCTTATAGGATGCCTACTTCATACGAAGAACACACCCTCTAAATTTCAGGTCTCTGCGATCAGCGGTTTAGGCTATGCGTTGATCCGTCAGACAGTCATTCAGGACAATGCATGTTAAATAGATATTAGACCACCAAATTTATGTTATGGTACCAGACTTCAAGTAAAATTTCTAGATTTCTGTAATCTACTATGACAGAAATCGATTGGTTTTGACTGAGCCAGCAGTTGGGCAAACAGTACTGATACCTCGCATTCCGATGATACCCACAGATTTACCATATAGATTTAAACGAATAGGTACAATTTCCTGTGAAATTACCTACATATCGTCTGAAGTCACTATAAATAAAGCATAAGGACAAACTTTTAAGCATGTTGGAATATATTTAAGAGAAAACTGTTTTTCCCATGGACAATTATTATGTTGCCTTATCTAGATCAGGTTGCAGAGGCTACTTTTTATCATGGAAACGCGGGTGGGACCGCGGGGGACAGCTAGTTTTTTATAAATGTAAAAGTAACTCTGTCTTTTACCTTTCCACGTCTAAACCGCTGAACGAATGATGAACGATGAATGATCTTAGGCAGCACCAATGATAATACATTTACTCGAGTAGGGTACTTTTTATTCCTGTAACGCGGACGAAGTTGTGGAGAACGTTAGCTAAAATTAAAGTAATTATAATTTTTCTAACGCATTCATTTTAATAATTACTTGTAGTGGCATCTATGAGATTTGGATCAAATATATATTTTAAATAAGTTTGCATGTTCAGCTACTCAACAAAAGATGTCGCTACGACTCAATATGAATCATATTAATATTTTCACCAAAATAATCCCAAAGACCCACACGTCGGCCATCGTGGAGATCCTTGGGGGAAGCCTGTCTCCGGCTGTGGACGTCTTTCGGTTGACATGATAATGATGATGACGAATCCCAAAGACCCACCACTATTTTAAGTAAACAAGTGCATTCGTTTTTAAAATATTGAATGGAGATTTGTCAGCTGTGAGAGCGATGCCCAATTAAAAGAAATCGTAAACTCCCCATTTTTTTGATGGTCAAAATCAAATTTTAAGCATAGGCATAATAAAAATACCATTAGGGAAAATTCAGAGTCACTTGGTAGCGTCCCTATTTGGATGTTGTTTCCTAAAATGGACGAAAGGTTTCAGGCCATAGTCATCCATACGAAATGAGACGGTCAATCGGACAAAGATATCGGTAAGTGATCAGCGTCATCAATTAAAATAGTTCTTACAGATTGGAATAACCATAACCAAGTAAGGGCATTAAACTTCGGTTTGTCAACTTTATGTTACTTTTGTTATCAACTTTACCCAACTCACTTAGTTGGTACCTAAATTCCGATCATCACTGATCAAGAGGTAGGTACTTAATATTATTTACGTCTTACGTCAGGTAACTGTTTCAAGTCTTTTAGCCCCTGTAGCATGGCAAGCGTAAAGAAAACTCGAGTCTTCGACTAATAATGGTCGCGAATTAATTTCACACGACATATTTCTGTAATTTCATTTGGCGAAGATTCGAGTCTTCTCTAGTCTACGCTTGCCATGCTACAGAGGCTGAACTTGTATCACTGCAACTATGAGTACCTATATTGTGGTCGCCACATACTTAGATTTCGCTGTGAGGACCTGAAGCTGTCCAGCAGCTATAATAAACTGCACTATATTTTTGGCTGGAATAGATTTTACATATAATTTAAGTGATATCTACCTACTGACGAAATGAACCACTGGTTGTGAAAATATTGAAGGAAAATATAATAAAAAAGTACAAAAGATCAAGTCCAGTTTACGGTCGGATATTGGATTTGAAGCAAAATTAATACTTACTTACTTATATAAATCTATATCCCTGAGTTACTAATTACAAAATTTGACGTGAAATATTCGTTAAAAATTGCGGGATCCGAGCCCCTGGCTGCATGTGATTTTCAAAAAAGACATTCCTAAGGTCATAACGATGAAGAAAACGAATATAAGTTTTATAAATTAAATGTTTCTGTTGTGTTGCAAGTAGGTAGGTAAGTGTACCTAATTAAAAGTATCAAGGCATTCATTAATCTAGATCAATTTTGTAACTTTAATTTACTTACGAAATGTTTGATAACATAATAATGCCAGGTGTGTTGTGTGTACAGCAGCTCAGTATAAATAGACCGGGAGTTAACACAATAAAAATAACAGCAGGTACTTATAAAAATTAATTTATTATCAACGCCATAATTTTCCATACAATTACAAACATTCCCATTCATACATCTCGCGTTTTAGACCACTTAGACAACTATACATACAAACACTTACATAAAATTAAATTTAGACAGTGAACTTCTTTCGTCACACTTCGACAGTGAGGAGCGCATGTCACACACTTTTCTACTGGTATGTAGGTACTTAATTCACTTATGTAACACAAGTCTTTTCATTTAATTATTTACACTAACTTTAACTTAACGCTAATAAAGGTTCTTCCGGATCGTGCTTTTGGCTGCTGAATTTGGGATTTTTCTTCCACTGGTCCTTTTTATTTAACAACGTCTGTTTCGTCTTCTCCAACTTTGTTTTTGATTTGGACATTTTTGGAACGCTCGTCGTTTTGTCGAGCCGCTCTAATGTTTCAATAATATTCTTGGGTTCTGACAATACTCTTCGTGATTCCTCGCTGACTTCGTCCATGGTCGCGTTTTTGTTGGCGTAAACGACGACGTAGTGTGAGTAGGCGGAGTTGGAAGGCGTGTTGATATCTGCGAAGTCTCTGAAGTTAGCGAACTGGTCCTGGTTGTAATTAGGCCTGGGGTTCGCGATGTAGTTGACATCATTAGAAGGTCTGCCGTGCCCGTTATTGTAGTAGGAATTGAAGCCATCACCGAAATCTGACTCCTCGTCGTTTTGAGCAAAGAATGTTCCTCCTCTGATTATTCCGAAGTTTCCAGAACCTAGGACGCTGGAGCTGGCATCTATTAACGGAGCTGCAGTGGGAGTGCTCTGTTTACCGAAATTATCAAGGTTTCTATAGTTTCCGAAAAGGGGATAGTTTAGTAGTGATCTGTAAGAGTTAGGTCTTTGGCTGTACGCTCCTTCTTGGTTATTGAAGCCTAATCTGAAGTTGTTTTGTTGGCGCGGTTCAAAGAGGTTGGCAAACGTGGGGAAGAAGTTCTGCGAGTCGCTCACGAGCTCTATAGAATGGTCTGTGTGGTCGCTTGCTGCGGCATCTGTGTCCTGATAGTATTGCTGCTGCAAGCCGGGAGGGGGAGCCACTGCTTCGGAGATTATTTCTGACGAGTCTGCATGGAGATCCCGGTCGTCTGAAACCAAGAAAAACATTGTGTTAGAAATTATGATATCTTTTGAAGTTTGGATAAGATCTAAATCTAACGTTATGTCTTGTAACCTAATCTTATGCTTATTCATAAGTACTAATATCCATTTCAAGTTAGTAATTATATTATTATATTAATGCGTTTTGCCATTAATAAATAATACATAAGGCCATTGTTTAGACAGACACAAATTAAGTTTTACTTTCCGTAGGCGTCGCCGGAGTGACACTTGACGTGAATAACGAGAGTGAACAATCTACATAATGTTCTATTCCATTATGGGTCTGACTTGTGACGTCACACTGTCCTTAGAATTTGCTACCGTTTCTAACCCACCATCTAAGCTTCCTGCTTGCAGGTCATTTATTTATTCATATGAATTTGAAAAAACAGCATATTTTATCTGCTTCTTTTCTTATTTTGTTTTCAAACCTCTAGATATCATAGAGTCTCTTCTAAAACACGTAAAACCTTTTTTTACCTAAAGAACCTTCGACTCTTCTGTTTCCTATTCATAATGCTTTCATTACACAAGCATGTACACCATCGTGACCCCACATACGCAATAGGTACAGCATTATGAAATTATAACCCATATCAGTTTTTCGAAATTTTCATTTTGTCAGTTCAAAGGACACATTGCGCGACTAACGGAAAAAATATAGAATTAGCTGTCAATTAATGTAATAAAATTTATCAAATAATGAAGATCATAAATTGAATATCGAATGGTTTTTGTATCAATTCATATCAGCATCACTATGCTACGAAAAATTAAATCTAAAAATAATTGTATTCCGTGGGAAAACTCGCTTAGTTTCATTCGTCTTAAGTTTATATAGAACAAAACATTATGTTTATGTATGTTATGGAAACAGATTTATTATGTTTATGATATAACATGCATAATATGTAAGTAGGTATAGTCTAGCTAGCCAGTGTCCGCTTGTGGTTTGCGGTCACAAACCCGTGTTTCCTATTAAAAAAGTGATTTGAAAGTTTGAATTTAGAATTACGACTATCATTTGAAGTTCGAGAATGTTGCATCATAGATAGAACTAATTTCAGCATCCCACAGTAAATTAAAACTTTGATACACGGAAGAAAAGCAATCAAAATAAAAAAAAAAACAATTGCCAAAATTTTTTACACAACTGCATTGGCTAAGATATTTACATAAATTGTACTTGATTGACCCTCGTAACCTGCGACCTACTGAACGAAAACATCTGCATTTTTCATCGAAAAACATATGTTTTGAAACTGTGCCAAAGGTTAGGAGAAAGTTCGGGTTAATTTTGTATCAAGACTATTTATTAGTAACACGAAAGAGGCGACATAACTAATTTCTAAAACGAAGTCGTGCAAAACGTATCATGAGTCTGCTGATCGAATACTTTGATATATAAATGCAACGTGTTATTTATGAGCGCTATTAAAATTAACGTTCGCTAATTTATTTGCGTTCATTTAGTTGCTAACATTATTCTTCCTTTTCGGTTTAAGTTTCGAAATTACTGGATTGCAGGTAAATAGACATAAGGTAATTACCTGCTTAATTTTAAGAGGTGTGTAATTATTATTAATTACTAGCTGGCCCAGCAGACGTTGTCCTGCCCTGAGAATAAAATAAACTGGGACCAACCTACACCTACCTACCTAAGGTGTACCTTAAGTTATATTATAATTCATCTAATGTAATATTAGATCCTATAGTGGTTAGGATCTAATATTATATTATATAAATTCTAGTATGGAACTAGGTTCTTAATCAAATTTATTATGGGAATTGAAATAAATTAAATTGCTGACCAATAATTATTTAATCGATTGTGTACTGCATCCTGTTGGCCTGAATTTGAAGGACAGTTACAATTTAAAACTTAAATAGATAGACGGACGTAACAACTTACTAAATTGATTTCGCAAGAGGATGCTCTCCGCGAATGTCTCCGTCCCTTACTAAACAGACGGAGACAAACGAGACAGGAGAGATCCAATTTCAGTAAAAAAATGGTTTTATGTAATTAAAAAAAAAAGTAAGACAACTATTTCCTTTCTAATAGATTTCAGAATCTATGTTAATATTTTTCAAGTTATTTGGAATATCTCTTGGAACAAAGAATACAGACAAAAACTTAACTTAAATATATATTAAACGTGACGTACCTAAGTATAGATGTGGGAGAATCTCTAAGCGAAAGCTACCTTCCTAACCGTGCATTAGAGTCTGACATTAATCCATAAGTGTCTTTGAGTCTATTTGAATAAAAATATTTCATTTAAATATTATTTCACCTGCAAAGGTTTGTCCTTCAACTTGACTTATCATTACGGAACACTCGATTCACTTATCCGTTTTTTTTTTAAGTAGGTATACCTACCTAGATACTTATTTGAAGAAAATCCATATAATAATAAGACGGTAGGACGGACATAATCCAATCAATTTTTAAATGTTTTCTTTTAATCATTAACTTCTACTTCAAACTTGTTTTCATGAGAACAATATATAAATTAATGGAAAGGATATTTTTTAAACTGTCAAAAGTGTCAAAACAAGCATTTCAACATGTCATTGTAGTCAACAATTAGTCAAAACAAGTTTGTTAGAGAGAGCCAGGATTTAACTAACACCAGAATGACCTCGTTTAAAAGCAAAAATATTTTTATCTTTATTGCATTGTTGTTCAAGTTACGTGAAGTTTTATTTGCATATAACATAATTGACAATATTTCATTCTTCCACGGCATTTCGTCATAGATCCATATCAGACATATGCTAGGCAAAAGATGGTAAGACGACCGTTTACGGAGAGACATTATTTCATAATATATAAAATAATTTTAAAAAACACTCGAGCAAGTTGACTGAAATATCTTATACATCCGCGTTTCGCACTCCGCATGATTCCCCACAGTGAAAAAGAAAAAAATCTTCACCATTATGGCAGTCGAAAGACGTCCACTGCTCGACAAAGGCCTCCCCAAGGATCTCTACGATGGCCGGTCTTGCGCTACCCGCATCCAGCGGTTTCCTGCGACCCTTACAATAATAATCTCGATTGCAATATTTTAATGCCACAGATAATGCTGTTAGCTGCATATATTTATTTTATAACAAAAATAAAATTGCCATGGGTTTAACGAAATAAAAAACACAATAAAATTATTGACACTACAGGTGACCAAAGAGCTGGCACTTACCTCGGGCAGCGCATCAGCCTTGCAATCCAACGAGGTAACGTTGCCAGCTTTTTGGGGACCCTGCCTGCAGTATATGATTTATAGTTGCTATGTATATAGGTTTGATTTTGTAGTTTAATTTTAATTTAATATTTCATTATAGATAGATTATACTTTGGAATAATACATTGAATAAACTAAATAAATATTCATTTATTTCTATTTCTACAAACTCTTTTTAAATTAAGAAATTTTATTTTCAAACAAATCCACACAGCTGTCCCATCACATCGAGCTGTCATGATTCTCCTGCGTAACATTCGTTGCGGCATTACAGTTTAACACATAACGCTCTCTTAAATTATCATTAGGTAAAGTCATCGTAATAATGGCTGTAAATATAGTATAATCTAATGGTCTACTTATGAGGTCTGTATTTTCGTTTATTGTACGTATCGTATTATGTGTATTGAGCGCAGATTGTGAAATGGCTTTGATTATGTAGACGACGTACGAAATGCACGCATGATTGGGTTGTAGAATTGTTTGAATACGTGTTCTAATGAAAATGTATGGAAAACAACACTAAAATTGTTTTAACCTGGTTCACCAGCGATTTCCTATTTTATTATAATATGGATTTTTGAAAAAAAAATCTTAGTGGATTATTATTATTACATTTATCAAGGAACATGCTCTCCTATGTCCCTACTCTAGGATCAGCGCTATGGGCTGTGCTTTGATGTATCAGTCCGTGATCAGTCTGAGACTTTGAATTTTATATAGGTATAGGTAGGTATTAAGATTTTAAACATATCTATCAGTGGCGAGGGGTGAAATTATGGCGAGGGTAAGCCGGTCAAAAACACCGATAATTTTATAATTACAGTGTATTTTAAGGATGATAAAAGTGGCTTTGAAATGATGAAAATTTGGGACTGGGATTTCTAAAAGGTAAGCCGATGGAAATCGGCTTGTATGGACCCTTCGCCACTGCTGCCTATATCTATACTAATTTATATACTAATAATAAATCTGAAGAGTTTGTTTCTTTGAACGCACTAATCTCCGGATTTACTGGTCCGATTTACAAAAATCTTTCACTAATCTAACTTTTTATTCTGGGAACGCGAGTGAAACCTCGGGGAAAATCTTCACTTCTGATGTGTCTACATAATAATTTTCCTCACATACCCTTACGTAGCCACTATACCAGTACCTAGTGCTTCTATTTGACAGTGTTCCAGTCCAGTTAATCAGGTAATTACTGATCAAGCGGTCTTGAGTGTAGTAAATATGGTTTTCATGGATTGTTGAATTGCGCGACCAGTAGACCGTCTCGATACCTCGGCTGACCGCAAGGGAATCAACTTACTGACAATTTAATTTAATACTATTACGAAAATACTAATATAAGAACACCTGATACGTTGGTTATTCGTTATTTCCAGTGAATTGGTTAATAAGGGTGAGATTGTGGTTAATTGCAATCTGGTCAGGTTATAGGTCATAGCATATTATGAAATATCTTGATATTCTTCACACGGCCATCTGTTCCTAGGGAACTACTGACTCCAAATTGGGAAGGTACAGACAGTGGCCATACAGGGTATTTCATGACATATTAAATCAGCAACTTTTTATTAAACGTCAAAATAATAGTTATGGAGTGTTGAAAGTGTGTGATGTCATAATTTTACAGCATCTGCACTTTTGAAGGGGCGCACCATTCATTTTTTTAATTCTTTGTTTCTTATATTTACATACACAGAATCCTATAGGACAAGCATACTGACAATCCAAACATTGTTGGAAGACTTGAGGGGTTGATTGAACATCCTGTAAAGAACACTATAGGTTTTCTATAGTAACAATAAAACACGAGAGAAAACAAGGGCCAAGCTTAAACAAACGAACATCATGATCGCGTCCGCGTCAGTAAGTAATGACATGTTATTTCATATCTAATAACCATTAGATAGGTACCTACTTGTGTTATAATTATGTATTATATAACTTAATATACCTATATGTTGATTGTCCACTAAGTACGTAGTAAGTACCTTTTTACGACATAGGTACAGTATGTATGACACAACTTAGATGTAGCATCGGCAAATCGTTTTCGTACACTTCCCTTCCGATTTACACAACTAATAAGTAACAATCATTCATTATCGCGCCATTCAACGTTCAATAAGATCATTTTCGCCGATCATTTTTTAACACGAGTAATGTAGGCGCACTCTTTTCGGGAGCGATTTTACGAATTTTGCCGATGCTTCATCTAAGTTGTGTCATACTGTAGATTGCTATTTCTAAGTGGGATAGAAGATGCAAAAGTTTATGTAATTTAAATAATGATTATTATCTATTATATAAACAGAAATAAACAAGATAGAGGAAGCGTATTATGTTATCAACGTGTGAAATTATTGTACTGCGCAAATGATTTACATATAAATTGTGAATAACGTGTGTTTTAACTGCCTTCAAAAAGGAGGAAGTTCTATGTTGGACGCGGCAACATGCAAATTGGAGGATGTTTTAAATTGTACCTACCATAGTGTACCAAAGTGATCACATACATCATAGGTAATCTGATCATGGAAGATATGATGGAATTCCCCGAAGGAAAAAAGTACAAATATTGCATTTGAAGTATTTTATTAAATACCGATGATAATTAATTAAAGCTTTGTTTTTTAGTAAAAAAAAAATAACAAATCATTCTAAAATAAAACTAATAAACTTCTCACTATTTAACAAAATGAAAAATGTAATGATATTATTATAATCTATTTAAATAAGCATTTTTAAGGTCCGACCGAATGGATTTGATTATAATAAAAAAATATTATGAAATTACATGATATAAATATTATAAATATTGTAGAAATTAGACGATAATTGTTATAAAATATTTCGTGTATATTAATTTTGTTGCTGATAGGTAACCTCCATATTGTAAGAGGATTCAAACTTTTTTTTTATAAATCAATGTATTTACAGATTTCGCCATGGCAATTTATTTATAGTACGTAAATATAACTTTTTTTTTCAAGGTAACCTTTAATTTGACATTCAATATTCAGACCTGTTAATGTAAGAGAAACCGAATCGTTTGGGGCATAATGATTAAATTACATTTGAAAGTTACGTTCTGTGGTTTATGGTTAGAAAAAACTAGACTAATGTAATATCACGTCAGCGCTTGAAGGTTGATGAATCTATCTCGAAACGATATCTATAGGTAATTAACTATTCATACAAACAAACGTGTAGAAATGGATTTGAAAAAAAAAAGGGAATCAGATTCATAACGCACATTATAAAGTTTAGCAATTGATTGTAAGCCGTATTATGTTCGATCTAAAATAGAAAATTGTATGCTCATTTTAATGAGATGTAATTTATCTCATATGGTAATAGAAAACGTCCTTTATAAGCACCTACATTAGAACGTGTATTTCCGCATCAATGGATACTAAAATTGGCCAGATTACAGTCCTATAAAATTACAATAATAATAGCTTGTAAATATAAGTAAATTGCAGACGTTTTCCTGAAGGTCTGGTCTATCAGGTAGGTCATAGCGGACAATCACTACATAGTATAAAACAAAGTCGCTTCCCGTCTGTCTGTCCCTATGTATGCTTAGATCTTTAAAACTGCGCAACGGATTTTGATGCGGATTTTTTAATTGATAGAGTGATTCAAGAGGAAGGTTTATATGTATAATACATACATACTATAGCACAGAAAAGCCGAGAAATTCAAAGATTTGTACACCCGTGCGCAGCTGGGGCGGGTCGCTAGTATACCTATAAGTATATAAATTCTTCGTCAGTCAGCAGTTTCCGTTATCTATACATAGATAATAACATACAAGTAGCTATAACAATAATATATGTAATTATGATTATAGATGTATTGTCCTAGAATATATTGCATTAATTTGTTCCGTCATATTATAATGATAATATCTGCCCACTTGTAGTATAGAAAGATACACTTTCTGAATCATTAAAGTGAGCTCAGAATTAAATTTACATTGTTTAGGCTTGAATTACCTGCATAAAAGTAAAAACATTATTAGGTTATTTTTTAAATCTTTGTAAAGGGTATTTTTTTGTTTGTTTGGAAATTAAGAGGCCCAAAACATATAACCAGGGGCGGATTTAAGGTGATGTCACCTCATGAAGTCTTTTAAAAAGGGTTTTTTTAAGCATATCATATCTCTTAAGATACTAAGTACTTGTTATGAAAAAAGATATGTATGACATTCTCTCTCAAGACCTTTCTGCAGCCTTTGACAAAACTCATAACATAATAGGTTAGATACATCAAAAAACTTATGCATACGTACCACTTGTTTCACTTTTAAAAGCAGTGTTTCTTTTCATTGTCCCTTTAATTTGAAATTAAAAAAATATTTCAAATTCTAAACCAAATACATTGACGGATTCATTTTAATGAATAATAAATAGATTTAAAAAAAAATGTAATTTACGTTTTTTACGGCGTACGCTAGCTTTGATTTCACCTCCAATGCGTGGGCCTTTAATTTTACGATATGATAGCGCCTTAGGCCGTCTAGGCATAGGCCTATTATTAGGGTCGGCTAAAAATATTATTATCGTCTCAGTAAACGATGAACTGAAAAGAGTGGCCTAGGGCGGCCAAGACTGTAGATAACACCAAAAACAAATAACAAAGTTAAAAAATTAATAGAGATGTCACATTCTGTACGTGATACTTGTAAGATTCAGTCAAGTAGGTATAGACAAGTACAGCAGTGATTTCCCAATATCGTCTCCTCTCGATTCATATACAGTGGTCGAAACTAGAGCATGACATCGATTTTACTCACGTGCGTCTCGTTTGTGTATTGTGAACGTGTCGAGTTGTCGACGCCAACTTTGCAACGGTTGGAGATCTAATTTGACATTATAGTTTTATAAGGTAAATAGAATGCTTAGTTGTCCACATATATTTTTTATGTAGCTACATTACATTATTATACTTATATGTAAATTATGTAAGGATTTATACTACGCATGTTTGTTTTAAAATAATTTTTGGGCTGAAGTTATTTAGAAAAATAAAATATACCTAAATCCTTTGGTGCTGAAATTATTTCATAATTGTACTTTATGTTTGTATGGAATATTTATAATTTGTATTGAAATATATAAAGGTGGATAAGCCTCATTTTGAATGCTTAAAGCTGTGGCAAATGGTGGCGACACGCTCAACAGGTTAACGGATATTTTTTGGATTCTAATATATTACATAATTTTGGGATTAGCGCCTAAAACGCCCAATTGATAATTGTATGTATTCATTGTACTTTTCAAACTATTTAAATCCATATATTGATACATTATCAATAAGTAACGGATATTTGTAACAAAGGAACCAATTACAGTTCAATAATATTTTTAATGCAAAATGAATACATAGATACATCTGTAGCCATATCCCTGAGGAGCTAATCACAAAATTACGACTCATAGGCGTAATAAATTAAAAGGTACGAAATATTCGGCGGACCATCAACCATAACTTTTTCTTTTCTTTTCTTTTCTTTTCTTTTCTTTTCTTTTCTTTTCTTTTCTTTTCTTTTCTTTTCTTTTCTTTTCTTTTCTTTTCTTTTCTTTTCTTTTCTTTTCTTTTCTTTTCTTTTCTTTTCTTTTCTTTTCTTTTCTTTTCTTTTCTTTTCTTAAAGGAGGTACTACATGTGAATAAAAATAAATATAATTGACTGAGTTTTATAACATATGCTTATATAACAAATAGTTATATTAGAGTTCAGATAAACAAACCGCAAGCTACTGAATGCTTTCGATCGTTATCTTATTCAATGACACGTTACAAGCAACAAGTCATTCACAAATATTATATAATGTACCTATACACACTACAAATTAGAGGCACTTCATTACTTAAATTCAATGTCGTATTAATTATGAACGCATTCGAAAATGAACAAAAAACCCGGAACATACGATATACACACGAACGAATACATCGATTCGATGTACATATAGATCACTTGTTACATTTAAGGTGTAGTTAAACGATTAATCTTAAACCAGAAAAGATTCTTCCTGTTACGATCGTAAACGTAAAATCACAGGTACAGTCATTGTCAAAACTGTATCGAAAATTTTTACGTAAGATTACTAGTGATGTTTTTAATGTAATTTTTATTTACATAAGGTTGATATTTATGTCATCCAAATGGGTCTCTTATATTTCAAATTACTTGTATTACGATGAAATATAGTAGGTTGTTTAAATGTGATAAAACATTGTCAAGTGTAAGTATTTAAAAAAATCTAATGATGAGGCATTTAATAAGGCTTAAAATTCCTTTGCCTTCTAAAATAAAAAGGTACGAAATATCTAATGATTATTTATTCTTTTTTACATATTTATAAATGCAATATCTTCGTTGTTGGGAATGCGTGAGCGCGTATCGTCCGAATATTCCCATGGTTTGTATGTGCATGCATTTCTTTACCTGGCGTTTAACGACCTACCGCAATCCTTCTTTTCACAACATTCCATACCGCGACCTTCAAGGTCGTGAGGCAGGTTTGTTTCGAATTCCTTTTATCAGATCACAGAGTATATTGACGTCCGATTTTTAAATCAAACCTGTTGCTTTACTTTTAAAATCAAGGTGTTCACTTAATTTCAAGTTAACCAAGTCAAAACCATACAGGATCTTTTTAAAAAACTTAAGCTTTAATAACTTTGTCCAAATGTTTTAATAAATGAGATGAAAAGTGATTCAGGTGAAATTTTTAGGACAGACAAGGGGCTTAACTGGTCCCGATGAATAAAATCAATCTATTTCTTATTTAAGTTTTTTATAACTATATTTTAACATTTATTCATAATTAGCTCCGTAGAACTAGTGAAGGTACTTTGTAGTATCCGCCTGGCATAACTATTTTGTATTCCAACAGCTGCAAATGAAAGCTAGGCTTTATGTGTTTACCACCTTTGGCCATAATTACTTACCATGTTGCGATTATTTAAAAAAATGCAATACAACGAAACGATCGAATACTGTATCGAGTGAACATTAAATGTCAATAGTAATCGATACGGCTTTTTCACGCGTCAGTACGTTACTTACATAATACGCGCGTTCAAGACTACGTAGAATTGCATAGGTACTTGTTTACGTACGCGCTGTCTCTATGGTATTTCTATACGCATTTAATTAGGGACGCGTAAATACGATTGCAGTAATAGATTTTCAAATTTCTTCAATTTTTTGAAGATATTGAAGAAACGTGACATGCTGTAATAATTTACAGTGGAAATTGACTGTGTTGCCCTTCCTTATAATAATTAATTGCCGTGACATTTTCCAATACCGACATGAAATTAAATCAATCTTGTTGAATAATTAACAGTCACTTGTTATTATTATACAATAATCACTACATATCATTATAAAATTTAACATGGGCGAGTCGTGAGTGAATTAATTACTTTTTTTAAGACATTTATAAAAATACTAGCTACTTCCGCCCCGCGGTTTCACCCGCGTTCCTGAGGGGAAAAATCACGTTCGTCGTAATTTTTTTTCCGTTTTTATAAATGTCCCTTAAATATTTATTTTATTCTGTTTTTAAGTATTTGATGTTATAGCAACAACAAAAATACATCATCTGTGAAAAATTCAAGTCTAACTATCACGGTTCATGAGATACAGCCTGCCTGGTAATAGTATTAGGGTTCCATTTTACCGTTTGGGTACGGAACCCTAAAAACCCGGCCTTAGAAATTGTTGCTGTAAATTTGAAATCAAACTTAATATTTTTTTTATCATAAATTAAACAATGACAATAAAAAAAACATCACTTAATTATCATAATCGTGAGTCAGTGGCCATTAGTATGACTGTAACTATAATAACGAGGCCTATTAGTATCCTATCCTCGGCATTAGAGAGGCCCACATTCAAGGTTTGATCCCATTTGCGTCAGATACCAGGATTTATTGAGCCCAACTATAATATTAAACGTGACTGTGAAATAATAGAGTATTTAATGTATAAATTAACGTGTGGAATAAGATTTAGATATATTTAGGTCTGGTTTTATGTGCGCCTGGATTCGTGTAGAGTTTTGCTTGAACTGCCGTCAATTGTCGTACCACGATGGAACGGAGAAGGTAAGTATATGCTTTGAGTATGGATATTGCTTGTGTTTGCTCTTCTTTAAATTTAAAGAACGATATGTTCGCAGTTACTGCACAGTCCACATAAACTAGGCCTACTTATAAATCTTAAAAATTATCTTCATGATGGTTGGGAAACCCGTTTCAAAATCCGTTGAGGGGGCGACATCATTTTATACTATGTAGAGATGAATGCTCGTCATCGACATTTAAAGGATTGAATAATATTGATATATTTTATAATAGACCCGTTGTACCATATATGGAATAATTTCTTTCATTCAAACTAGCATGTAATTTTTTTTAATAATTACTTACATTGCACCACCGTTTTTTGTCGAAGATTCACAGTTTCTATTATTCGTTCTTACTGGTGTGTGCATTATTAAAGGCATACTCACGATCTAAATCTTCAGAAATTTCGTAAGCTCATGAAGGTACCTACTCAAAGGTAGAAAGTACGATATCGTGGCATCACTGATCTGAACTTCCCAATTACATAACTCAGTAATTGATCTCGTTTATCAAATCATTAAGTATAGTTTGCTTCATGTCAGGCAATTATATAAAGAGGCAAAGTAATGTATTGTGAGCTTAATGCGACGTTACATTTATTTTGTTTAGAAATTAAATAAAGCTCCGTAAGATTTATCTTAATTTTAAAGTGGTAGATTAATTTTGGTGCTGAAATTTCCATTGCAGCCTTAATTTCAATTTCTTCATATTACTAAGCATAATGATAAATATCCTGGGACATTCTTCACACACGGTTATAGAGCTTTTACTATGGAAACCAGATAACTGATATACTACATATATATATTTGTCGGAGAGTCGGGTTGTTTGTCCGACTCGATTGGCTCAATTTATTATCATGGTGGAGGTGTCGGTTGAAATGGTGGCAACACTTGCGGTGAATGAATAAACGGTGGTTTATGATACAAGTTAATGTTGGTAAGATCATTACGGGCGGATGGAACACTTTATCACGAGCTCTCGAGTTGTACACACGTCGGTGTAACTGTTGTTTCAATTGATACTGAAGTCTATCTTAATGTGAGTCTGTACGTGTAGTTGAAGTGATTATTTGTCAAATTGCAACAATAAATCTATCGGGCCCATGAGGAGTTTCTTGCGTCGTTTCTTCTCCTCATACGGGACTGTTCTGAAGCGATGGTATTACGTTGTTTCATTGTCTGCACTACGTCCACTGAATCGGATCCTGATACCACTAAACCCTATACGTGATGTTTGTATCGCTTGGCTGTCGCTGACGACGACATATATATATATTTTTTGTAAATACATTTACATATTTATATAGATAATTACCCAGACTCAGGAAAAAGAGTCGTGTTCATGCACACAAATTTGTCCCGGATGGGAATCGACCCTCGACTACAAATAGTTTACAATCTCGTAGCGGTGCTACGAAAAATTCCTTACATTCTGATTTATTTATATCAGATGATCATCTGAAGTTTTAAAGACTAATACTAAGGAACCCTAGGGTAGTAGGGTAGGCATGGTCCATGGACAATTTGATCCTACAATAAAAATAATAAGTTTGTCATCATCTCAATTTAGAATTTCTTTGTCCTTTCGGCATACTACACCCTTTTTATCTAACCTTGATTGAAATTAGTGTAGTATTGGTTAGCGAACGAAAATGAAAGTCAACTTCACAAGCCAGTATAAAGCGCAGTAAAGCAATACAAACATAGGTGTGACAATCATGATCATAACACCCGAACTGAACACCAAACTAACTCTCACTTCGTGAGTTGTCACTGACAATGGTATAGGTACTTAATATTATTAGTAATGCGTCACGAACACACGAAACTATGTCGAAGAAGACAAATGATAGATTGGTAAGTATTTATTAAAGGTTGATGCTCTCAGGTTGCCCAAAATGATCTTATATTTTTTTGTAATGAAAAACAATTCTTACTTCTCTACATAGTATAAAAAGAAGTTGTCCTCCGCGTCTGTCTGTCTGTTTATCCGTTATTTTAAACACATACATAAACTTTTGCATTTCAAATATTGATTAAAAATTATTGATATTGATTATTGAAAGTGGCTGAACTGATAATGATAGCAAAGCCTGGTAAACCATCTCATGACATCCTACAGACCGATCTCCCTGCTTCCCATCATAACAAAAACACCATTGCGACCTTTGCTGATGATACAGCTATAATGGCTACAGGAAATACCCACAAAGAGGCAACTGAGAAGGTCCAAATAGCTGTCAATCAAGTCTACAACTGGACAAAAAAATGGAGAATTAAGCTTAATGAATCCAAATCTATTCACATAGACTTCAGCAATAAGAAACCCCAGTATTCTCCAGTCTATATTAATGACAAACCAATCCCATATGAGAATACAGCTAAATATCTCAGCATGACGCTTGATGTAAAGCTACGCTGGAAAGCTCACGTCAAGAAAAAAAAGGATGGATTAGAACTACGGTATAAAAGAATAGAAACGCTCTAAACTTTCAATACACAACAAACTACTAGTATATAAACAAGTCCTTATACCTATGGGGCTGCGCCAAACCAAGCAATATTCTGACAATCCAACGCTTCCACAATAAGGTACTGAGGGAAATAGTTAATGCTCCTTGGTACATTAGAAACGTCGACCTCCATCGGAACCTTAAAGTAGAGATGGTTGACAAAGTTATAAAAAAATATGCAGAAGCTCATCAAAACCGACTTCATCATCACGTGAACGTAGAGGCAATCCAGCTCCTCGATCACACAGATATAGTGAGACGACTCAAAAGAACTAAACCATTTGAGTTAGTGTAGCTTTCGATATAGTGTAACATAATTAAAGTGCTACTTATAAAGAACACAAGAACTAAGTGTCTTCCCCTTAATAGAGACAATAAGAAAAGTGTTAATAGACACATTCTTAGTAATAGTGAATTTAGAAGTTTAAGTTAAAAATAAATTACTTATTAGCCTAATATTAAGGCTAGATTGTAATAACAATAGGGAACACCACCTAATGTGTACCCTGGGATAAGGAAAAAAAAAAACAAATATTAGTTGGATATTTACAAAACAAAGCAATCCGGTTACAAAAGGTCGTGAGAAAATTGTTTAAAAAAATCGGCCAAGTGCGAGTTCGACTCGCACACGAAGTGTTCAGTACCAT
Organism: Tethea ocularis; assembly: GCA_963555595.1. NCBI lineage: Eukaryota > Metazoa > Arthropoda > Insecta > Lepidoptera > Drepanidae > Tethea > Tethea ocularis. The sequence goes on from OY741968.1 coordinate 3,036,655, forward strand.
CGTACATTATTTTATTTTTGTTATAGCAGCAATAATAGTAGGTACCTACATATTTTGTAAAAATTCAAACTGTCTACCTATTACGTTTCTTAACGTACAGCGATTTTTAAGGTCAAGCAAAAAAACGTCGAAAAACACATTTTTTTATATGGTTTCCCCCTTACAAAACATAGTGTTTTTACTATTTACTAACTTTATTGTACTATTTGTTATTATAGCGGCAATACTAATACATTTTCTGTAAATCAACTGTCTAAATATTACAGTTCATGAAATACAGCCAGCTGACAGACAGACGGACGTTGGCGGCACCCTTTGGGTACGGGACCCTAAAAACATCAGACACAAGTCAATTTTATAAATTAGTCATGACGTTACATAACTCGTTCATTTAATGGTGTACATTTTCCATGTTAAAGATTCTCAATCTTCTGTTAACGTAACAATTTCATCATTACATTTAGTTCTGTCCGAGTTTTTGACTACATTATTGAAGTTATTGTAATTAATAAAGGCCGTGAGACCTTGGTTTGCCCTTTCTGAATTTTGGTGTTATGTTATATAATTTCTTGTCCAAGGCTCACTCTAGGCACTACACAAGTTACGCTATGGTCATACCACGAAAATCTTTGGATCATGGGTCACACGCATACGCAGTGAGCGATGAGGCTATTGGTCACTGAGCAATTGTATTATGAGTACTTTTACAGCAGTGGATCAGTGATACATTCGCAGGGGGATGAGACAGGCAGGGCACTTGCCTCTATACAATGCACAATACACCCCAAGCGGGACGTCAGTGCAGGCCTCATCGCCCCCACACAGAATAAGAATAGGGATGAGAGTGCGCCTACGATACTTCGTAGTCTTTCGTTAATATTCTTAGCCTAAGGTTAGTATTAGGTAATATCGTTCCCATTACGTCTTGATACTCTATATTATACTAACCTATATACTAATAATAAAGCTGATGAGTTTGTTTTGAACACGCTAATCTCCAGATTTACTGGTCCGATTTGAAAAAATATTTCACTAATATGAAGCTACATTATCCCCGAAGGTTATAGGCTACTGTTTATCCCGGGAACACGAATGAAACCGGAGATAACAGCTAGTATAAAAAAACTTTCAAGCCTTTACTTACATTGCACCTGAAAAGACGAATGGAAAGTGATAATGTGGCCCAAGGATGTAGAAGGCCGTTTGTATGGAGTGCCTAGGGTGTGCCCTAAGTGTAAGTAGGTAATTGACATTACCAATTCTACTATTGCGTATGAGTTTAGTTTATGACATATAATAATATCTCTAAAAGAATTTGGACAATAACTTTTACGAAATACTCGTGGAACAATTTTCTCCCTTACAAAATTTTAAACGCAAACACAACAGTCACACCCTCTGTCACTTTATACATTTATGCGAATGAATTAAATATTTGCTGATTTGGCACCTAGATAGAGTCTGGCTAACGAAAGTTGGGCCTGAGCATTATTTCGAAAATGTTATATGGCATTTGATGATTTGATTTGTTTGATATTTGCTGAATTTGATATTTTTAGGGTTTTGTACCTCAAAATGGAACCCATAAAGGATCACTCGTGTGTGTGTCTGTCACAGCCAATTCGCTCCAAAACTACTAGACCGATTGAGTTGGTACAAATATGTAAATTTGGTACAAATATGTAAATTTGGTACAAATATGTAAGTCAGTGACCCAAATACGAGCGTGTAACGTAAATAAATGAATTTTTAATATGGGGGCTACTTTTGGGGTGTAATTTTGAAAATTAGGAAAAAAAAATTGCATACTAGATTACGTGACATACCTATGAAATGATTCATTTTGTGAGAAATTTCATGAAAATCATTGGAGCAGTTTCAGAGATTCAAATTATATATACAAGAATTGCTCGTTTAAAGGTATTATAGATAGGAACTCTCGATACACGAGTCAGACTCTTACTTACTTGTCCAGATTTATTAATTATTTTAATTAGAAAAATATCAAACGCACAAGTTTGTATTTGACCACAATCTCACTGTGTATAGGCTAACCGGTATAGTCAATTCGATAATAAAATTGAATTATTCATACTCAGGGTAAATCTGTGTCTAACCAGGAAATATATAACTTAGACTTATACTCAGGAAGTCATGTACATTCTTGTTGACATCATTTACGCGTTGAATAAACAACATAAAGTCACTTTTTCTCACCATGAATAATGTAAAAGAATAATTATTAATTAAAGACTGTCAGTTGGAATGACTCAAGATATGATGGACGATAATAACTACATAATTTAAATGTAATAAAAAAAAACATCAAGTAACAGAAATCAAATGTTTGCCATACTACATAAAACAAAGGTCTACTTTTCTAAACCTAATTTATACAATGTTAAATACTAACCTAAACAGTCTGTATAAAAAAAAATGTTTCGACTCTATTACATTTCCGAATAAACTACATATTTAAATATAGTGGTTAATAATTACTTTATTTCAGAACTAGCTGTTTCCTGCGGTTTCACACGCGTTCCTGGGATAAAAGTAACCTATAGCACTCTGGGGTATCGTAGCTTCCTAAAGTTTTGAATCGGACCAGTAACTCCGGATTTAGAATTCAATTATTATTATTTTTTTTAATTTTGACTAGGTATAGATTTGACGTCTACCTACTTTTTACATTTTGATACCGACTGAAAGCGTTTTCTATTTCTTTAGTTTTAAAAGGCCGTATACATAATATACTTTATAGTATGACAATACTATGGTTGAAAAGACCTTCCTCATTTCACCATACAGAGTTTACTGGAGAAGGAAAACTAGAGCATTAGCACTTCTAAACAACTATGCGGAATATGTAGTCAATAGAGGTGACTCAGTTTACATAATTTATTATTTACCTCGTTTAAGGTAACATTCACTCTGCTGTGCGTGGTTGTAGTGTCAAGAACATGTCGAAACCAGTTCTGTTTGATTATTTCACTTGGATTAGGATTAATTGATTCAATTTATTATTATATTTTGGACGTTATGTTTGTGTCAAATAAACCACTTTCGCAATAAATAAGGAAAATAATTACACTGGTTGTTTTTTAAATGGTATTTTAGAGTTCTACGGACAGTGCATCCTTATTATTAAATTAAAAGTAAAGGTACTACCTGAGCACTACCATTACGAAGTTACGAAAATTAGAAGAGATAAATATTGCGGATAATATATACGGATATTTTTCATCGACACATTATATCATACATCGCCTCACTCGATATTTCCATAGGTGCTCTAAGTGGAATAAAATAGATTCTTATTTTTGTTTCCTCATAGAGCACCGAGCTAAAATATTGACGGGTGTTCTAAAAGGAACATCTTTGGTGCTCTTTGCGTAGGTGCTCTAAAAATGGGTGCGCAAAGTGGAATACCTCATATTCTTGAATCTTACTTAGGTAAGCTTTTTTTAAGCTGAAAGGGTTTTCAGGAAATTTGGCATAATAGTAAGCCTAATTTAGGTCTGGAAAAGAACTAGATGTATTTATTATATGGCTAATTAAAGGAGCGAACACAACATACCAAATCGATTAGTTATAATTGACAATGTACTGCAATTACCTACATATAAACAATTTACAAAATGGCGGATTTTACAATACGCCTGCAACATGCACATTGATCGAAAGGCCAATAACATTATTAAATGGGCTTTTTGTTTACATAATCTAATGCGTTGATGAAATCAAGCGCCATGCGCCACTAGTATTCAATCTATCAATGATTCAATCGATTATTTCCATGTGTAATCTTCGATTAATCATTTTCACGGACATAATTTTTATGTACACACTATAGCTGATCGCGTCGCATTGCATCGCTCGCCCGCGCTTACATTTTACTTACATTTTTCTCGCTTAGCGTTCTTTTTTCAGGTCGGCTCCTTAGGATCTATGTTATAGCCTTACTTTTTGGCCTTACTTAATAATTGGACTCTCACCCAAGTTCCCGGGATAAAAAGTAGCCTAGCCTATAATGTACCTTCTTAAATTAGTGAAATAATCGAATCTGACTGACAGTTCCAGAGATTAACGCGTTTCAAACAAACAAACTCTTCAACTTTATTATACATATTAAAACTATATTAAGATGGGTGCTATAAACTCATTAATGATGAAATATCCTACGTAGTATATGTATAATTAAAACAGCATTCCAACTACAAAAGAACTGTGAATATTCCGACACGCAAGCAGGTATATCACTGTTGCTTCACTATTAATCGATTATCGCAATCTTGTATATAATTAATAGTAATTAATAGTAGTTCAAACACTTCGTTATATTTCCTTCATTATATTCGGTACCTTATTAAAATGATATAGGCGGTAATTATATCCTTTTTATGATGTTTTGATTTGCAGCAATAGCTCTAGTCAAAAGCGAAAAGCGGCAAAACTTTTTATTTATTTTTCAGCTGAGGGCAAAGGCAATCCGTCTATAAATTCTAGTATTATAATAATAAGATAGGTGAATGAGTAATGTTTTGATGCTTTTGTAATTTAATAAAATTATAGACGTTTTTTTTTTTTGAAATTTTGGTGATTATTTGAACTTGATGGAGGTTTGATATATGTATTGTATGTATATTAAGATATGGATACTAAGAATATACGTAATAAAAAAAAATATAGATAGGTTTTCTATAGGTGTCGAAGAATCATCAATAATCGCTTTGCATTTGGAAGCACCAATCATAAGGTCGAATTTCGGAAACTCCATATAAACTCGCTTGGTCTAATTTGGTTAATCATTAACAATCAGTTAGCCTCTTTTTAATCATAAATCTATTTAATTTTTATACAAATAAGTCAGCAAACAGTAAGTGCTTACTGTTGCCTATAGAAGCTTGCAACACCCGGGATTGGATTCCACAAAAGCTTAAATATTGCAAGTTTCAACTATTTTCTCCATCTCCATAATAGTTTCCTCTATTTCCTAACAGTCATAAACTATATAAGCTTTTAGATCTTCACTTATGGTGTCGTCATAGAGATAACACGTAATGGCGCCAGTGGTTATAAAATATTGTATAAAGCACCTTTCTATTTAAATCATCTGAAGTCTCACGGAAGGTGAAGGAAGCTGTTCCTCCCACGTTTTTCCTTGCCAATTAATTGTAATGAGTTTATGTATGAGTTTGTTTTTGAGATAATTAGTGCTTTCTTTGATGTTTTGCGCTTATGCAAGGAGGATATTAGTCCATGACTTATTATCAAATTAAGGAAATACTTGTTCGTATTTGTTAGATGACCTTATTTCGTTTTTGTAATTTTATTTATGAAAACATCTAATATTACTACACTTTTAAGCTTACAAAAATAAGGCCATGAAACTTTATATGCGAGTGAAATATTTTTTTTGTCAAAAGTTAACAAGCAGCATTTGTAATTCGTAGAATATAGAATCTCGATACCCTAAAACAAATCTTACGCTTTCGCCTGATGTTAACAAATTAGTGTATGTTTAGTTAGGTATTTTGAAAACCATTGCGTTGCTATAACTAAATGTAGCAACGATTTCGTTAGTTGAAGTGCATAATTACTCATACGTAACCAAGTAAGGTCACGAATGTTCCGGATGTGAAATGAAAAGGTAACTTCGGCTTTGTTGTTGTGATTTCATCATTAAGTGTGAAAAAATTTAAACGGTAAAGGTTTTTTTAAAGTACGTTACATACTTAGATATGTAGTCTGTAGTTTTTGTCCAACTCATTTCGAATGAAGAATAATACCTTCTATACGCTTCTATGTTATGTTTATATACCTACTTATGTTAGATTTCTGATTTCATTATTTACAAATTAATCTAAAATATATTTACAATCGAAACAAAATATCATACAAACAAATAAATAATTTAGATGCAAATAAAACCATAAAATCTAAAATTAAAATACCGAAAATATAATACTTGATTCTATTCATAAATTATAGTTCTTCTAATCTAAATATATCTATAAAAAGAAATCGTCACTAACTGACTGATCTATCAACGCACAGCCTATCACTGACAGATCGTGCTGAAATTGGGCATACAACTGCTATTAATGACGTAGGCTAAGAAAATTCAACTCCTAAAGGGAGTAGGTAAAATAGGTAATCGCAGGCGAAACCGAGGGGCGGAACGCTAGTTATTAATATACAGATGCATATTAATTCTTATCTCATCGCTTAATCCGAATTTTATTTCACTAATCCCATAAAAAATAATTAAAACCAAGATAATCAGCATAACTCGTAATAACCATAATACGACTAAGTTCAGTAGATCAGTGGGTGAGAATCCGAATATTGATTCACGCCGCGACATTTCATCATTATGCAAATTGACTATGATATAACAATCAATAAATAAACAAAGTGTGCTAATGAGTTCTTTGACATGTGACCTCGTGGCCGTCGTGTGAGAGGTTAGAGGTGTACCGTGAATATATCGCGACACTACTGTTTTTCATTTTTACTGTGACATTACGTGTTGAATGAGTCATTTTATGTGAAGTCCTTTTACTGTGCCCACGTGGCCTATTCACTAACTAACTATTCACTGCAGTAGATGTAATCACTTCACAACATAGTATAAAACAAAGTCGCTTCCCGCTGTCTGTCTGTACCTATGTATGCTTAGATCTTTAAAACTACGCAACGGATTTTGATGCGGTTTTTTTTAATAGATAAAGTGATTCAAGATAAAGGTTTATATCTATAATACATGCTTATTATACTACAAAAGAAATTCAAAGATTTGTACACCCGTGCGTCACGTTCTAAAGCTACACGCGAGTATCTTCTTTTAAAAGGGAGCCCCAATACAATTACAACGTGTAAAGGGTGTCGCTGTACAAAAAAGATTGGGAACCCCTGGTATAGTATATTTCATAAATATAAAAATTGTAATAACCCACATAAGATTCATATCGTAACCGATGCTTTAAATGACTTTCTTAAACCATAGGAGTCAATTAAGAAAAGGTCACATAACAAGGATATAAAAAGGGTATATCCGTATACGTTTTACTACCGTCCCATAAATTTAAATTAAATATGCCTTAAAATATCCTTAAAAGTCAAAGTGCATAACGCTGTATCTGCCTTGAATATCATTATTCAGGGTTATATCACGTCTTATATAATAAAAACTTTCTCTGCGAATTGTATAAATGAAACATCACTATTATAATACAAATAATCAATATAAATTGAAAGGCCTCGCCTTAAGGGCGTAAGGTCGTCGTAACAATGATTTCATTATAAATTTCGATTGTCATTTTCTATTGATTTCCGGATAGATAGGTAGGTGTGTGTACAATTTATCATAAACGGAGCTACATAATCTTTAGATCGATTTACTGGATAATTTATTGACAGATAATTTGCATAAGGCTGATTGATTTTGCAGTCGGTTTTTTTCAAAGCATTTAAAGTCGTGCAAATTTTAATGTGTTTTGTATAATACACATTGTTAAGTAATTGATATGATTTATATAGTATTTTAATGAGTGTTTTATTCTATGAGTAGTCATTTCGATGTCTAGGCAAACGCGAGTGACCATTCCGGCAAAAAAAGTTTCTTGTACTTAAAACTTTAAAATAGGTTTGTACTAATGATATAAAATAACTATCTAGGATGAGAGAGATATCTTGAGATGATACCGTTTTAAAAAAAAAGTAATCGGTTTATAGTCGGTAAAATTATTGTGAACTATTTCTTTTTGGTGTACCTACACACGGCCACAGATCAAGCTACACACTGCGGCACCTTATGCGGTTGTAATAGGCGCTATTTTGCAACAAAAATGTGTAGCTTGATCTGTGGCCGTGTGTACAATAAAAAGTTATCTAAATATTGCAAAGTAAAAAAAGAGGATGCTTCAAAATACAAATCTTGCCAGATATGAAAGGACAATAAATATTGCGTCACTCCTTCTTATAATTTTTGGTTGTCAGAAGGTTGACAAGCAGGCAGGCGGTCCATCTGATGGTAAGTGGCTACCGTCGCCTATCCTACATGTGTTGCCGACCTGTCACAATGTCAAGAAAGCAACTGGCTCTCAAGTGCAATTTCCGGAACTATTTATTATGTATCCCCTGTCCCCCGCGGTTTAACCCACATTCCCGGGATAAAAAGTAGTCTATAACCTTAGGGGATAATGTTACTTCCATTTAGCGAAATAATTTTTCGAATCCGACTGGTATATCCAGAGATCACCACGTTCAAACAAACAACCTCTTCATCCTTATTATTAAAGATAAATTATGTTCTACGTATTACCACAGATATTACTATGCATTGTCTAATGTTGTAGAGTTAACGGATTACAAATTATAGGTAAGTGAATAAGTAGTAAGTACCGTGTTAACACCTACTTACATTGTTTGCCTTACGGTTTATTTAGCAGTTAGGACATCGATAATTAACTGTAGTTCATTTTGTGAAGTGGAAAGTAACTAGGCAAAGACAAATATTGTTATAAGATAAATATTGCTTGTGTTTGTTTTAATTCTATATTTAGTGTTGTGTTGTTTTTTTTAAATCAGAATAAAAAGAAATCTAATCGATGTTAATACTTAAGGTTATACCTTCGGTTGGAGCGTTAAATTCAAATTTTATCACGTTTTTTGCTAATCGCAGCTCAGTTATAGTCTTATATGTCAGTAATATACCTTATATATACTGACATATAAGACTATTTCATGAAAATCTTACTAATATACCTTGGATTTTTTTGGATTTATACCTTGTGTTGATGATTTCTTTTGTTATTAATCAGTAAATATACTACCTTTGCATTAAATATATTATTCTTGTCGCAAATGACATGTTGATAACTTACGACCTATAACTGAGCTGCGATTAGCAAAAAACGTGATAAAATTTGAATTTAACGCCCCAACCGAAGGCTCCACCTTAAGAGCAAGAAACCATTTAATTTTCAAGAAGCTGTTGTTCACTGAAGAGATAAGTGATAAAAAATACATTTTTCATGACTTGACTTTGGTAGATAGAATTCTATTGTATAATGAACGACCTCACAGTTCTTATCATAATAAATCGCAAGGAACCTTAGACTAAACTCGGGAATAAATTTTAATTAGATTTATGAAGGGGACAGCGCGCACGCAGTCCCCACTACCAAAAATTACGCGTCCGAGTTATCCACATTAGGGATAATCGCAAAGGTCAACCCAACCGCAGTGCAATGGAAGGGCCTCGCTCTGGGGGAACCGCCTTTGTGATCACGGTGTCCCCTACGCCAGGTAAGTATGCTGTGAACAATGATCGCCGAGGGGGTCATTATTCCGCGGAGACTCTTAACATCGCAATGTAGAAATAACTCTAAACATTGAGTGCGCCATCTACTAAATGTGTTTGAAGTTATAAACCACCCCTAGACGGAGAAAATTCACCCTCTTCTGTTGAAGGCCTATAATACTAGTATCTGGGGTAACACAACGTCATGGCTGTATTGAATTTAGTGTAGATGTCACTATATCAGAATTCAGAAACAAGAAAGAGAATAATTTACAATATGATTTGTATTTGTATTCATTATAATTAATGTACTATTTTGAGTCTATCTTTAATAGCCTTAAGTTGCATAATGGCCCTAAATTATTATCGCTTAACTTTAAAAAAAAGCTGTTTGATTAAATATTGTATGACAATGACTAATTGCTGTATTAACTATTTGTGTTGCAAAATAGATCAACTGCATTTTTTATAAGTCGACAATATGATTTTTATTATAAATATACATGCAGACTTTATAACTCATTTGTTCTTGACCTAAATAAGAATAAAATAACTCCTAATCCTGGGTCATTATTAAAAAAAAGAAAAGGTTACTAGTTATCTGCTAACTAACATTTACTGCATAATTTACACCAGTGCCCAGTTAACTCGCTAACTACTGCAGTAGTTATCCTAATAGCACTATTTAGTCAGACGAATTATTGCTAAACTGTCATTAGGTATTTAACTTAATTTCTTACAGTATTAAAGCTATAATTTATGTCCACTAAAAACTAAATAAATCAATACGTATTTTAAAATACTTACGCATATGGATAAAAAAAAACATAAATATTTGTTTAATTTAAATACCTAATTTATATTGTTGCCTGACGATATAACGATTTCCCCTCCCTTTCAATAGTGCTTTGCTAAGTTTATGCGACCGGCATAGGATGGAACTCACGTACAGAGTCTGCGTTTCCTAACACCTTTAACCTTCTTCTTCTTCTGGTCTTCAAGGTTAGAGAGAACAGGCATTTTCTGGACAAGCGTATTACTTCCTCAGCCTTGTCATGTCTTCTTCTGAGGTCAATCAACGACGAAACGAAAACCCAGCCGTAAGCACATAAAAAAACAATACTTTTGTAATTTTCTGCTAATGTGATAGGTGTGTCATATTTTATTAGTATCATAAACGATTTCTTTTTTAGTATAACATGTATCTGTCAAATCTGTCTAATCAAAATATCATAAAATCAATCCCTATTCATGATTACGAAACGATTAATTTAAACTATGATGACTTGATATCGAATATCGACATAACAAATCTGGTTTAACAGGAACTTAGAGAGATGTCAATCTTATTTTTATTCACTTATGCAAATATTATGTCGATAGAATCAAAGTACATCGTTATTTATGATCTTACTAGTTTCCACCCTGCGGTTTCACCCGCGTTCGTTCGCAAAAAGTATCCTATGTGTTAATCTATGTTATAAACTATCTGTTTAGTGTATGTTGTTACACTATAATAGATATGTAGTGGGATGGTACGGTTCACCGCAATAAATATAAGTAGTCTTTAGGTACTCACGGGTTTAATGTCCACACACAAATACATCCAAAATAGTTCAGCGATAGAAAGGCACAGAATAGATAGACACAGTTAAGCAAGCACAAGAGAAGATAGACACAGGCACAATACAGAAGAAATAGCGTAGGTATAGATTTATAGCACAGTTAGGAAAGATATAAGCACTAGAATAAGCGGTATTTTGCGCATAAGAAATTGGCAAGAGCGTCATAGGTTTCTCGTCGCGAAGGCGAAAAGGTCGACTAAGGTTACGACTGAGTGCATGCGCTTGCGGTGCGCGGCACGGGCACGATCCCCTCCGGCATACGTAGGCGGTGACGTCGATTCACGTCACAACGGCCGCCCGTGTGGAGTGCGCTTCCACTGACTCGCGGCCACACGATATCTCGTGTGGTGTAATGTAAATACTATATATGTATCTATCTGTATATATTTAATAATGTATTGTAAATATTGTATTGTAAATATTGTATTGTAAATATTGTATTATAAATATTGTAATATAAATATTGTAATGTATTGTTTTAGGGAATAATAAAATTATGGGTGTTAGCGATTAGTTGGGAAAGGATATTTAGTGGTAAGGATTGCCACATCACTCCCCCCCAGAGACCGTCTTACGGGCGATAATAATCTGGAAATCTGACCCTTCGTCCAGATCTGGTCGTTTTGATCGCGGTGTCCGTGTGTCGCGACTGCTGCACAACTGGGTCCGAATGGGCCACTGGGTCGGATTGAACCCCTGGGTCGTATTGAACACCTGGGTCGGATTGAACCTCTGGTTTGGATGAGTGACCTCTTGGGTCAGGATGACCCATTGGAACTGTGTCAGTTAATATATAGGCCGGTTTGAGCCGGTCCACTGACACTTTGACCACCTTGCCTTTCACCCTAATCTTGAAGGTTTTGTCGCCTTTCTCGACAACTTCATGGGGACCAGTATATGCTGGTTGTAAAGAACCTCGCAGCGCATCTTCCCGAAGAAATATGTGGCTGGAGGAAGCCAGATCCTTATGGACAAATATTTTATCCTTGCAGTGTCGCGAGGCGGGAGTCGGCTGTAATTTAGCCGCGAATAATCTTAATCGCGTTGTGAAGTCGGTGATGTCCGTAGTCCCCTTTGTATCGGAAGGTACAAAAAATTCTCCGGGGAGACGTAGCGGTTCACCGTAGACCAGTTCTGCAGAAGAACTTTGTAGGTCCTCTTTATAAGCGCTTCGGATACCCAGTAATACGAATGGCAGAGATTCGGTCCAGCTACTGTCAGCGTGACACATTATTGCCGCTTTAAGCTGGCGGTGGAATCGTTCTACCAGTCCATTACACGCTGGGTGGTAGGCAGTGGTTTTACGGTGTTGGAAACCGGCTGTTTTAGACAGATATTGAAACAGTGTGGACTCGAATTGACGTCCACGGTCTGTGACAATATCTGTTGGACAGCCGAAACGAGAAATCCAACCCGTCAGTAATGCCTTACCAACTGTTTCAGCGGTCATGTCTACTATAGGGACTACTTCTGGCCATCTAGTGAAGCGGTCCACGGCCGTCAAACAATATCGATAGCCTTGTGATGGAGGAAGCGGACCTATAAGGTCAATGTGAACAAAGGTGAATCTAGCGCGGGGTAAATTGAAGGTGCCCAAAGGTGATGACACGTGTCGATTTACTTTTGCTCGTTGACAAGCCAGACAAGCACGTGACCATTCACGGCAGTCTTTGCGCACTCCTGGCCAAACATAACGCTGTGCGATAAGCTTAGCAGTTGCGTTTGCTCCAGGGTGGCTAAGGTTGTGACAGCTGTTAAAGACTTGCCTGCGAAAAGTTTTGGTCACAAAAGGTCTGGGAGTGGCTGTACTCACATCACAGAGTAGCTCGACGGGACTGCTATCGATTTTAAGTCTCTTAAATCGGAGAGATGTTTCTGACTTAAGAAACTGCTGCAGTTCGGGGTCAGAGCCTTGCGATTTGGCGAGTGCTTCGAAGTCAATTGTGGTTTCCAGTTCACTAACACGTGACAAAGTGTCGGCGACGACATTATCTTTGCCGGAAATGTGTTGTATGTCAGTGGTGAACTGGGAAATAAAATCGAGGTGTCTATACTGACGCGGAGAACAGTTCTGTTTCCTCTCTTGGAACGCGTATAATAACGGTTTGTGGTCAGTATAGACGGTGAAGTGCCTCGCCTCCAACATGTGGCGGAAGTATTTTATACCTTCGTAGATCGCCAGTAGCTCACGATCGTAAGGTGAATACTTCTGCTGAGTTGAGCTCAATTTCCTCGAAAAGAAGGCGAGTGGTTGCCACATTCCATCCTTGAACTGCTGCAAAACTGCACCCATTGCCAGATCCGATGCATCTGTTACAAGGGCGAGTTTTGCCTTATGGTCCGGATGTGCAAGCAATACAGCATTACAGAGGCTATTTTTGCACTGGTTGAAGGCTGTGAGTGCCTCGCCGGATATATCGACGGGGTGTGAACCTTTGACAGAGCCAGTCAGTAAGTCGTTCAAGGGACCTTGAAATTTTGCGGCTTGTGGTATAAACCGCCTATAAAAGTTCAACATCCCTAGAAAACGCCTTAGCTCCCTAACGGTTTTAGGCGTTGGGAAATCCCTGATAATTTCAACCTTGGACTCCAAAGGCCTGGTACCAGCTGCCGAGATACGGTAACCTAAAAATGTAACCTCGTCAGCTCCGAACACACACTTTGAGGTATTGATGACGATGCCGTATTTTTGCATCCTGGTGAAGAGCTGGTGCAGATGGGATTCGTGCTCATTCTGGTTACGAGAAAAGATCAGAAAGTCGTCTAAATACGGGTAACAGAAGTCAAGCCCACGCGTCATTTCGTCAACGAATCTTTGAAACGTTTGACCTGCATTCCTAAGACCGAAAGTCATAAAAGGGAATTCATACAGGCCAAACGGGGTGGTGATTGCAGTCTTCGGTATGTCTTCCTCGCTGACAGGTATCTGGTTATATGCCTTAACCAGGTCAATGGTTGAGAAGACCTTGCAGCCAGCAATGCTGTGGGTAAGGTCATGCACATGTTTAATAGGGTACCTGTCAGGTATTGTCCTCGCGTTGAGGAGTCTGTAATCGCCACAGGGTCTCCAGCTGTTGTCCTTCTTCGGAGCTAAATGAAGAGGGGAAGACCAAGGACTCTCAGATGGTCGAGCCGTGCCATTGTTGAGCATGAAGTCAAACTCCTGTTTGGCGATGCTCAGCTTGTCAGGCGCTAATCTGCGGGGAGAACAAGAAATAGGCGGGCCTGGTGTTGTGCGAATGTGGTGTACCGTGTGATGTGTAGGTTTGTGTGGTGTGCCAGCAGGTCGCGTGATATCGGGGAATTTATTTAAAATTAAATGATATTTTGAATCCCCGGTTGAGACCTTTACCGAGCAAGTAGATGAAGCTCTTACCATAGAAGCTATAACAGACAATGAGGTAGTCTTATCTACTAAGCGTTTATTGCGGATGTCAACGAGCAAATTATAAAAGCTTAAAAAATCTACACCAATTATAGGTTTTGTGACATCCGCGACTACGAATCGCCATGGGAAATTACGGCGCAAACCAAAATCTAAATTTAATTGTAGATAACCATAAGTGTCAATTATAGTACCGTTTGCAGCTGACAGCTGGTAATTAGATTTGGCACGCTGTTCACGTAGCACATATCGCGGAAACACGCACAAGTCACTACCGGTATCCACTAAAAACTGCACCTTTGAAGCACGGTCAGTGACGAAGAGGCGACCCGAAGAAATAAGACAGTCGTCAGCCGCCATTACCGACTGCCTCTGGGGTTTTCCGAATCCTGGTAGTCGCAAGGCTTGATGCATTTGCGAGCGTTGGCCCCAAACTTGGAGTGGTAGAAGCAGAGAGGGTACTTCCGGTGACTGGACTCAGATCTCTGCCCAGATCGATGACGCTGACGCTCTCTGGAACGAGACTGCGGGCGCGGTCTCCTGTTAAGCTGCATGGTAAGGTCTCTCACGGCCTTTTTCAGCTCAGAGATCTCACTAGCCATCTGCTGCATGCTAGGTCCAGGTGCTGACGCCGCTGCAACTTGGCCCGGTGTGACGATATCCTGGACCCTGTCCGCCAGGTCTGCTAACGCCTCAAGCGAGCCTTCTGGCTGCGAAGCGAGAAGGGTCTGGACGTTGCTGGGTAGACGGCTACTCCAAATAGTGCGCAGGAAGTCTACCGGTATGTCTGGGCCAGCCAAGCTCTGAAGGTGTCGCAGGAACTGTGAGGGCTTGCGGTCTCCTAATTCCTCGTGCATGAGGAGTTGCTTCACGCGTTTCTCATGCGACGCGGAAAGTCGCTTGATGAGCTCATTTTTCAGCTTCTCATACTTGTTTTGAGCCGGGGGAGAAAGAAAGATATCTCTAACCTGCTTCGAGTACTGGTGCTCAAGGTTGCCGATGACGTAATTAAATTTGGTTGCGTCATTGGTGACGTTCGCGTTCGCAAATTGAGCTTCAATTTGTGCGAACCAAACCTCGGGATCATCCGGCCAAAATGGTGGTATCCGAACTCCGATACGACAAATGTCGGATGAGTTGTCAACGGACACGCACGCCTTTGCTCGACGAGTTTTTTTCTGTTGAGTACGGTTGCTATCCGATGATTTATCCGTATCACTGCTGTCACTCATAGTGCTTATATTATTTGGTATTCCTGGATATTATATAAGTGCCTTGTACCTGATTTGTGCACAGGAAACAGATCTAGCCCTTCTGGCGGTGTTCTTATCGGGGTCACCAGTTTAGTCTATGTTGTTACACTATAATAGATATGTAGTGGGATGGTACGGTTCACCGCAATAAATATAAGTAGTCTTTAGGTACTCACGGGTTTAATGTCCACACACAAATACATCCAAAATAGTTCAGCGATAGAAAGGCACAGAATAGATAGACACAGTTAAGCAAGCACAAGAGAAGATAGACACAGGCACAATACAGAAGAAATAGCGTAGGTATAGATTTATAGCACAGTTAGGAAAGATATAAGCACTAGAATAAGCGGTATTTTGCGCATAAGAAATTAGCAAGAGCGTCATAGGTTTCTCGTCGCGAAGGCGAAAAGGTCGACTAAGGTTACGACTGAGTGCATGCGCTTGCGGTGCGCGGCACGGGCACGATCCCCTCCGGCATACGTAGGCGGTGACGTCGATTCACGTCACAACGGCCGCCCGTGTGGAGTGCGCTTCCACTGACTCGCGGCCACACGATATCTCGTGTGGTGTAATGTAAATACTATATATGTATCTATCTGTATATATTTAATAATGTATTGTAAATATTGTATTGTAAATATTGTATTGTAAATATTGTATTATAAATATTGTAATATAAATATTGTAATGTATTGTTTTAGGGAATAATAAAATTATGGGTGTTAGCGATTAGTTGGGAAAGGATATTTAGTGGTAAGGATTGCCACATCTGTGTTTCTAATTTCATGCAAATCCGTTCAGTAGTTTTTGCTTGAAAGAGTAACAAACATCCGTCCATCCATAAATCTATACTCACAAACTTTCGCATTTATGGGTATACAATATTATACCCATAAATGCGAAACTAAGCTAACTACTAATAAGTAGGATTATTTATAATAACTCTGGTGAGGTAAAAATAAGCTATTGTTGGTTAAGCTTAGCTTTTATAGGTGCTTCTCTTCATTCCATCTATTTTCTATCATAAGTTATCTAGTTATCATCGACCTCTGCGTATACGTTTTACTTTTAATATCATCTAGTCAAGGAGGCCGCGCCTTGCTTGAATTATTTCGCGTTAGGTCTTTATTAAACACACTGTCATGGCAGTTGAAAAACATCTTCTTAGTCGAAGTTTGACTTATTTACCGATGATACTGTAGTCTCAGACCGATAAAAATTTACACGTTTATTTTATTTTTCATTTTGTGACAATACTGGCACGTTTGCTTGTGATAGCGTAATACCTACTTACTAAGATATTCCATTTTTGAAGTATTCAAAATATAACATTTGTAGTGTTCCTATATTATGTTAAGGTTGAAAATGGAAAACGGTGTTATATTTCTGGCCAGCGACTAATGTCGACAATCACGATGAATGACCTTTAAATATGTATATGGAAATAAATATTTTACCTAATTATTTCCTAGCGTGCACATCAAGGCTACAAATTATGCGTTATTATATAACATAATATACAATTACTATCACACGCCATTGTTATCGTACCGATGCCTGTTTAAGATTATAAAACTAAAATTATATATATTAAGTTGAATGTCATCGTACCTACCTATGTAATATACCATAAGCTTTGACATAAAACAAATTCTATTGTTGTTTTGAAATATATGTAAGTAATTTGAAATTTGGTAACAGACATATCATTGCTTATGTCTAATTTGATTTTATCACATACAATTGACAATATAAATGTTTTCATGATTTGTGATATGCATATTGCTGCAATGTTAATAAAAATATTTGCAAAACAATACATGTTGTAAGTACTTATAAATTGTTAGAAAAGAAATATATGCTTTTTAAATTACCTTGATGTGTGTAAACTTTTTTTTGTTTGAACATAATATTGCATGCATTAAAGTTGTTGTTGCCACGGAAAATGAATAAAGTGGCAAATTTGAAATATTGTTGGTTAAGATTTTTCTAAATTTTATTAGATGAACTTTGCAACCGTGTGTCCGCGTAAAATAAGATGTAGGCTTATCTCTTCGTGATGCTTTAAGAAATCACCAAGGCTGTTGCTTAGCAACGGTTGTTTTTTTTCGAAACAGTAGGTCACAGTTTACAACACTGCGTCACGCCAAAGAGAATATAATCACTACATTTTACGTCACGCTTTGTCGAGTACTCGCGAATGATGACGTCGATTAAGTCTAGTTTATCTAGATTTTAAAATATGAAACGTCTAATTAACGTAAGATGATAAGAAGTTATTGCTTTAGGTTTTTTTATGTCTTCCACTTAAATTGCATTAAACATTGAATAATCACTTTCTTTTCTGCGAAAGTAAGATTTGAACAATTTGCTACAGAACACTGGACAGTCAAAAAAGTATAATAGTGTCATGGACTTAAAAAAAACTCATGGACAGACTGAATTCGAACATTGGAACGAGACGCTACCCAATGATGCCAGTTTTCTTGTAAATATAAGCCTCACACCGATTTTTTACATTCACGTACAATTTTGTTTCATATGGTCGCACTCAGGACACACATACCTACGATATACCTATATTGTGGGTCATTATAACAAGAAGCGACTCGATCCAGTTTACTTATTCCTAAATCCATGAATGGTGTCAATTAGGAAAAGAGCGAGTACGATGTGAATGAAGATTTTCAGAATCGCATCAGTAGTCCGGGACATTACCTCTTACTTACATATTTTCATACTTACATACACATTACAACTCACAAACAAACTTTACCTTTTTATAACATTTTGTACTATCCCAAGTATGATTTATCTTACTTTAACTCGACTTAAGGAAGTGAAAACGGAATGTAACAGTATAGTACCAACCTAAGGAGGTAGGTATAATCCATACTTGTTATTCTGTTTGAGAGTACAGTACTAGACTGACCCCATCACCTCAGATCAGACAGAGGTAGAAAGTTCAGTTATTATTGAGATACTATACATAGCATACTTGATACTTGTGTAGACTTAGAGATTATGAAATAATACTAGAGCTCCTGAGATATCACGCTGATAAAATAGCATCACAATGTTTTTTTTTAATATTTATATATGGTAGAGACACTTCCAATACATGGTTTATCACTTGCGTGTTCCAGACCTTGCAAAGTTTTCTATGATTGTCTAAACAAGGTTTCACTTAATCATAGGAGAAACAGAAATGGCGGTAAAATACCCACAGAGTTTTTTAAGTGGGCGTCAGTCGATGACCGATGTAGAAATGCAAAACTATCACCGAGGAGAGAAAAAGGAATAACTGGGGCCAAACTTGATACAAATTTTCATTAAGTGTGAACTTAGAAATAAAAACTCTTGCTACTTAGGTAGTCGTACTTATGACTTTCTCTTTCATTTCAGAAGTTACAATACTTCAAAATAAACCAAGGGCTTCTATTTCCAACTATTTCCTAACAATGCGAATACAATTATAATCTTGCAATAGTTGTGCTATTATTGCCCTGTGAATGATTGTTTAGTGTAATCGTAATTTTTATAATTAAATATTTTAACAATAGCATCTTGGGAATTATGCTTAAAGCTGCACAAGGTCTGTGATTGTTTGAGTTAGATATCGAAATGTTTTTGAAGCGCTTCGTTATTGCAAATTTAATTTTATATAAATACATAATTTATTGCAAAGATGAATTGCGTTGTGTGGTTATTTGGTTATTTAAGGGGCTCGCCACCCACACACCTCAAAAAATGAATTATTAAGCACTTATGACTGTTTTTATTACTACCTATATGTTCCTCTAAATTTCCCCCATCGACCCGGGATAAAATTTGCCTATCATAGGGGATATTGTAGCTTCCTTTTCTAAATTTTGTTTGTTACCTCTTTATCTCGGGAGAAGAGAGAAGTACCCCTTTTTATCCGGGTCGATAGGACAGCATGAATAAATGAATGAGAGGAACGCTCGCACAGTCCACACAGCTATCTACCTACCTAACCTAGCTAGGTTACATTCTATACTCACTAATAATAAAGCTAAAGAGTTTGTTTGTTTGTTTGAACGCGCTAATCATAAATCTACCAGTCGTATTTGAAAAAATATTTCACTAATAGGAAGAATCATTATCCCCGGTTATAGGCTTTTGATCCCGGAAATGCGAGTGAAACCGCCGAGAACAGTTAGTGTAGTATATTCTTATACAGACGGACCTGTCAAAATGTATGTTTGAATATCGTAATGATGTAGACATCAGTAATAACACACATCCTCTGACCACTACGGTAAACCAAGCGTGTTCCAGTAACATCCGTTAAATATCAGACCTTCGCTTTTTGCGTATAAATGTAATTTACTTTGTATATCATGGTGCTTTACATAATCTATTTTAGATTGGTTGAATGACAATTTATAGTACATAGTATAAAACAAAGTTGCTTCCCGTCTGTCTGTCCCTATGTATGCTTAGAACTTTAAAATTACGCAACGGATTTTGATGCAGTTTTTTTTAATAGATAGAGTGATTCAAGAGGAAGGTTTATATGTATAATACGTGCATATTATGGTACAGAAAAGCTGAGAAAAGCCGGGCGAAGCTGGGGCGGGTTAGTTGAAAAATTATTGTTGTAAAATATGAAGAGATAAAAGTTGTTCAATTTATATGGAAATTTCGGTGGTGATTTTGAAAATTGAGTATTAATAAAATGTAGGTAGATATAGTAAATAAGTGTCCTACTTAATAATAACTAAAATTAAAAAAATTATGAAACCCTCGATACTCACTAGAAAATTGGTGATAATTTTCAAACGGCTGAGCGGATTTTCTTGAAACATGAGAACACTCTCGACTAAATCACCTTTCAAACAATAAAAACTAAATCAAAATCGGTCAATCCGTTCAGGAGCTATGAGGCCACAGACAGACACACCCCCACATACACACAAACACGTTTTTGCGTCGTTGGTTATAAATAGGTTAAGTATTCCAAAATGTTGATGATAACTGATGAAAATTAATATTTAGAGTATTGACTATAACTGCAACACTGATCTTTAAACGGTAACTAGTGTTAATTGACGCTAACTCGTAAACATAAGTTCAACTATTCATGTCGATTTATCTATTCATTGTTTATCTACGAAATAAATCCTTGAACTTTAATATTTACGTTACATTTGAACACGAACAATCCATAGAGTTACAACTATACAAAACAAGCCACAAGCTATTGCGCAAGAAACGAAGAGTCAATAAGGCTGGTTTGGGTTCTTTCCATTCCTGAAAAGATGTGTGAGATAAGGTCACGCTTTTTCTGGGGTTCCTCCAGTCAACAAGGAACCGTCAACAATGTCCGTCCGTCCCTCTGTCTGTCTGCGGCTTAGCTCTGAGATTCTTCTCTAGAAAGCAGCAATTTGGCATGGATATATTACGTCGACAAAGTGGTAAAATAAAGAGTCTCCTAAATATCGACCGATATGAAACGGCAGTCATCAACTACAGACCAGTAGCCAGTACGAACAATGAAATATTCCGGCGTAGTCTATCTAGTATTTCCGTGCTGGTTTTCTCAAGATTATCTGTACGAAAGGTTTAATCTTTATATTTCTCTTCATTCATTGTATTCTGTCCTCCCCCTCCCCCGGTAACGCCCTGAGCCGAGGTTCGTACCCCATTCGGGGGTGCCCTCTGGCGTTGTTACCTAAATATTACCCGGCTGAGAGCCCTCTGCGCTCGCCGATTTGTCCGGTAAGGTTGTTGCAGCCATCTGAGGCTACCAACTTAGTCCTTTAAAAAAAAAATAAAAAAATCATTGTATTCGAACCAACGATTTTCTGAGCTAATCTCATTTAGGAGGCGCTAAAATTATATTATTTATGAATGATAGATAATAAGAATAAATAAAAATAAGGTAGAGTAAAATTTATTACCTAATTATAAGTATTGTAATTAGAATAGAATAGAATAGAATAAATACCTATTGTTACGTAATTAAAACCAAGAATGCAATCCAATTAATATCCTAAACGTACTTACAAATGTGTTTTTCGTGATAAAATGTAGTATAATATTGTTCCGGTAATTTTTTTTTCTGCGACAATGACAGTATGCAAAGCACGGTGGTGGTGCAATTTGTGGAATGGCGCGTGCGGTAAATTAGTCACGCTAGTTTTTTTTTTTAACTAACACTTTTTACGCTATCAGTTAGTTAGTTAACCTTGGACTAATTACTGCGTAACTTTCTAATTGGGGATTGTTAATTGTTTCGTTCTACGGCGGCGCGCGCGGCGTTCTTTTTTGATTGATTGATATTTTGAAGTTTTCCGTTTTTAAAAATGCTTGGTGCATTGTTGATTAGTGATATTACTATATTCAGCCTTTCTACTTTTTAATCTAGAGCTAAGTTACATTAGCAGTTATGATATAAAGGTTTGGGTAACGAAAGCTCGGAAACACTTAGGTATTATACATAATAACTAGCATTCGTAAAATTAGAAAAACCAATACCTAAATAAACCATTGCTACATTGACAACTAACTTGATTAAAAAATGGCCTTGCTATAACTAGCATGCAAAATTATTTCAATTTCAACCGAAAAAACGCTCAAGGATAAATTTGTCAACTGAACTGTGAAAATTCGTTTATTTATTTAAGGACGACCATACGTAAGTATAAATAAATAATTTAAAAAAAACATCATAACTGCATAAGTAACTTAGCTCTAGATCAAACATCTTTGTTCAAAAACAAGTGTTTTTTTCAACAACATAATTTACACACAAATTATGTACAGTGTTGGCTGGTTTGTTTGTTTATCTAAATACTTACTTTTTATTCTAACTTTTGTTTCTTTGCTGTGTCATTTTTGATTATCTTGGGAAAGTTCAACAAAATAAATTTACAACATAGATTGCAGATTTAATTGTGTCGTCCATCTCAATACAGTCCTAGGTACACACGGCCACAGATAAAGCTACACACTGCGGCACCTTATGCGGTTGTAATAGGAGCTATTTTGCAACAAAAATGCGTAGCTTGATCTGTGGCCGTGTGTACGTCAATTTTTAAGAATTTTCATTTATACTATTCGATAATTAGAGGAAAAGCTGTGATGTAGGTATGTACGATAATTGAAAAACGTAAGTAAAAGCGTTGCGCACGCGCCTTAGTGGCCTTGACCGCAGTAAAACAATAGATGGCGTGCAAGAGAAGCCATACTTCATAGCTTACTGTGGGAACTTGGTCTTGGTTAATGAGTATTTGGGACAGATATAATTAATGCATAGTTATAACTTACTAGTCTCCACGCTGAGGTTTGAACCGCGTCCCAGAGGGATCCTATGATTTCCCGTAATGAAATATATGATTTTTAAAGGGTAATCTTTTCAGTCATTAATGCGTGTTGGGTCACCAATATCTATATTTAGAATAATATAGATAGACGTATAGACATACAATTTTTATATTAGGTACGAGCAGTTTAGCAGAGTTACTAATATACTATCCCTACTAATTATAATAGGTATTAGTTATAATTTAATTATTTCTATGGCATTCTATTAGTACTCGTAAGCTATTCGTTTTATGCAAAACATATTTAACCAGTTGCTGGTATCCGACTGAATAAAAAATTGGCATTAATGTAGGTACAGTATGACACAACTTAGATGTAGCATCGGCGAATCGTTTTCGTACACTTCACTTCCGATTTACACAACCTATAAAAATAATTCAGTATCGCGCCATTCAACGTTCAACAAGATCATTTTCGCCGATCATTTTTGAACACATGAGTAATGTTGTAGGCGCACTCTTTTCGAGAACGATCGATTTTACGAAGTTTGCCGATGCTTCATTTAAGTTGTGTCATACTATATCTACTTATGTTCGTTCAGTGATATTGCAATATTATGGTATCATCGTCGAGCTGATGTGGGTGGAGCCGGGATGTAGGGACTGAAACTTCCTGATGGCAAAGGGTAGGACAGTCGCATTTGGGCTAGTTAATTTTGTTGCCATGAGTAGCTCTCCATTACATACGATCAGGTTTTTTTCAATAAAAGTTTGTTTTCAAATGATTATTTTCACTTATGAGACTACAGCATCGGGTTCTTCAAGAAGGGTTTGAAGAGATTTTTTCAGAGTCGGCAACGCGCGAGTGATACCCCTGGTGTTGCAAGCGTCCATAGGCTACGGTAACTACTTACCATCAGGTGGGCCGTATATTTGTGTGCTGCCTTAGAAGTATAAAAATACCGACTATAAAATTGTAGGTAATACCATAGAGTAAATAATATATTACGTACAACTAATACCAAGGAGCTAATACGTATACCAGTCGTTCATGAAAGTTTTATTTTTCTTCCTATTGGCTACTAATCAATTCATTCATTCATTTTCACATGAACTAACAGTCCGTAGATTGAACAATAATTCACAGTCTAAATTTAGAGACGGAATTCCAAATCACTTCAATCTCGTCACAGTACCGCAATAATTTACAATACAAATGAATGCAAAACATACCTTGATTTGAGTATTGTAACTGTTCTGACAGAAGTACCTACTCGAAGTCAGGTAGGTACATTTAATTTACGACGTACAAGTAGTAATCAGACGTAAGACGGTCATCAGTCATCCACAAGTTGTAGTACAGTCGATAACAGTATCGTGACATTTGTTTGAATAATTTCTTAGCATATTTACCGCAAGTACCGGTATTGATATATAAACGTCCCAGTACTGGTCCAAAGGAAAAACCGACAGCGATTGTACTTGATAAAAGCTATATAAATTTACTAACCGTGAAATACATGTTTTGTTTGACATTTGATTAGTTATAGCTATTAGAATGATGAAAGAAAATATCAATAAAAATTTATAGGTAGGAGGAAGCGATTGTGATTTATTATTGATTTTGATTGGACCACACTGTTTGGGCCATAGGTCATCTGAGGTTTAGCGGTTTGCCAAACGGTTATAGGTACTCTATTCTAACAATATTTTATGCAATATTTCTTATTCAAACAATGACTCAGTTTCAGATTAACATGCCGGCGAACATTGGCATTGTAAAGTTTATTGCACTGGATAATTTGATGCAAAATACGATTTTTCTTTTGCCCCACTTTGGTTTAGATTGGGTGCGGTTGTGTCATTTTGGGAGCGACAATTTTAATAATAGAAACGCAATTTTTTTTGTTCTTTTCAAATATAAATCCGTGAGATTCTCGAAACTTTATCATTTTTTACAATTCTTTTGTTATTTTTGAATACTTTTTGATATGTTTTGATCGTTCAATTGTACTATAAAGTATAAAATATAATTGTTATTTTATAAATTTATAAATGTGTTTGCGTAGGTGTAGGTTTTGTAACGGAACCATAAGACAATATATATTATAAAGCATAAGACAGTTTTTATTTACACAAACTATTAGATCCCCAAGAATGTAGGTCAAATTGGGCACAACTACTGAATAATAAAACATACATTCTGAAAAAAACTCGTAAACGAAATACGGAAAGGCTGCATTATGGCGCTCGGCGCTCTAACAAGTTCTACCCATAAAGTATAGAACTGGTAGAATTGAATTCCGCTTCCTGATAAAATCAGGTCCGCCATGAATGGTAACCAGCACGCTGATCAATACCTTCAGCGATGTTATTATTTCTATTTAATTCTCATTTACAGCTTATTAAGTTTTATAATGTTTCTAGAGTCATATGCCATGGTGATATAGTGGGATCAACATATTTTTTAAATTAAATTAGATTCTATACTGTAGAGTCAGTAACACAAGTAATTTTTATTCCAAAACTAGCTGACCCGGCAGACGTTGTCCTGCCCTGAGAACAAAAATAAAACTGGGACCTACCTACCTACCTCTACCTACCCCTATCAACTCCTACCTACCCCTACCTGCCCCTACCTACCTTACCTACCCTACCTACCTCTACCTATCCTATGTCCTTCTCCTGGTTCTAAACTACCTCCCCACCAATTTTCAGCCAAATCAGTTCAGCCGTTTTTGACTTATAAATAGTGTTACTAACTACGACTTTCTATAGGTGTCTAAGTAAAAAATAAAATGTGTTTTTGATATTTTATGAGGAAAGCTAAAACGACACTTTACAGAATAGGTACCATGGACAAATAACGTTGTGTTTATGCCCGTGAGTAAGGTCTTTAGAGCTCATCGGAAAGACCCTTCCCGGGAGTGATGCCTCGGGTGTTGATCTACCCCACAGGTTATTTATATATCGAATCATAATACTGCACTGCAATAAATAAAAATAATAATCCTGTAAGCACGAATGTAGGAATAGAAAGGATCACGTCACCTAACACACTTTCTGTCGTACGTATGTGTCCTGAATGCTGCCATATTAAAAAAAAACTATGCGAATGTCAGAAATCGGCAACATTTTGGCGTGTCTGTGTCCGTGAGGCTTAGGTATATTTACAAGAAAATTGTCATCATTAGGCGTTGTTAGAATGTTCGAAGTCAGTCTGTCCATGAGTTGTTTCTAAGGTTCGTTTATCGCAACAGTATGTAAAGTCAATGTTTCACCGGAAGCAGTATGCGCATTGTAAACAATCGTAACGCGTAGTCACCTAGTTCGTTACGTCGTCGATCATTAGTTATTTTTCTCACGTACGTTAGTTAGATAATCCGTTGAGGCGTTTTGCGTATCTTTGTATATTTCCTTACTTTACTTTAGTACACTTTTACTCCCACCATGTTTGTTTTTGTGCGTCAAGACCAAATTGTTTGCGTTTCTTGTATATTTCTAATAGTTATTACGAATGGGAAAGTAAACCATTGAACCGATCGCAATGAAACTTGGCACGCAGATAATCTATGATATGGAAAAGGACATAGTTACTAGGCTACTTTTTATCAATTTAAACCCTCGGGGTTGAATAATGAACCATTTTCTGCATTTTTTTCTAATTTATTGAAAGGTAACTTTTCACAATAAATATTTGACTTTCTCACAACGAGCCCTTTCATTTGACATGTCTCACGTTATTCATACTCATTGATGAGCTCATAAAGTAGCTGAATTACAAATAACATATTGCATCTAAATGCTCCTGCGCAGCATTTCTATTGCCTATTAAAAATAATATCAAACTGAAATATTTCAAAAATCAATTGTTTATTTATTACCTACATTCAATCATGAGTATTTCAAAAACATGATCTTTTCTATATGCCTTACGAAAATCTAATCGACAGTTTAAAAATTGTTTTTTTTTATTTGAACACTATGCTTGCAACACTACGAGCTATGAAATTGTCAGTATACGTTTCCGAGAGCATAAATAAACCGAAGCTATCAACTTACGCGTCGTAAATCTTTAGTTTTATGTAACACATTTATACTAGCGACCCGCCCCAGCTTCGCACGGGTGTAAATCTTTGAACTTCTCGGCTTTTCTGTACTATAATATGCATGTAATATAGATATAAACCTTCCTCTTGAATCACTCTATCTATTAAAAATACCGCATCAAAATCCGTTAAGTAGTTTTAAAGATCTAAGCATACATAGGGATAGACAGCGGGAAGCGACTTTTTTATACTATGTTGTAGTGATGATAGTGCTAGTGATTATTGCAATTAGTATAGTATAGATCATAACGGAAACCTATATTGAGTTCGTCGAGCTAAACAACTATTATTACGGGCACAACTCTATCAAATAGGCTAAGTGCGAGTCGGAATCGTACACGAAGGGTTACGTACCATCGTAGGTACATTATATTATTTAATGCGATGATAGCTCAGTGGTAGTGACGTCGGATGCCGAGACGAAGGTCCCGGGTTCGAATCCTACAATGAGCTTGAGCTTTCGGTGAAGGAAAACATCGTGAGGAAACCATAGCACGGTGATAGGGTACTTTGTAGTATCCGCCTGGCTGGCTACCACCCTCAAGTTGAAAATCTGTCGCCAAGCACCTTTCGGTGTGTTCCGACAGCTGCACTTGAGAACCAGTTCCTTTCTAGGCTTTGTGTGCTTACCATCATCGGCGACATCATCACTGACCACGGCGAGATTGTGGTCAAACACAGGCCTATACATAGTAAAAAAAAAAAAAATCATTATTTTTTGTTATAGCGGTAACAGTCATACATATTCTGTAAAAAATCAACTGTCTACCTATTACAGTTCATGAGATACAGCCCGCTGACAGACGGACGGACAGCGGAGGCTTAGTAATAGGGTTCCGTTGGCACCCTTTAGGCACGAACCCTAAAAATAAACATTTCATACAAAAGATTAATCTGCCTGTTAATGTATGTGAAATATATAGGTATGTTTCGCGATTTCAAAATTCGTTGAAAAGATGTTATTTCAAAGTACCTACTTACCTTTCCTATTCGGCGGGTTATGAATCAAATCATGCTTTTTACACCTCCAGGTATTTCGTAATAGTTGGGCTTTAATTAGGCAATGATTTCATAATGATTGTCACGATGCACCAACCGCGGTAACCGCATTTGCGTGTCGCTGTGCATCGCTGGGGCATCACTAACTCCTGAACCAATGAAATAAATAATAGTTAACTACCGACTAGAGTACTACGCCTCTGTGGTACCTACTAGTAAATTTGGTACGTTAGTTACTTATTTAAAATTCCAGAGATCAAATAATTCTTATATGTTAATCCAAGATACCTAAGGACTAATATAATATAAGAAAGTGACGTAGCAATAGATTGCACATGGTGGGGGGGGGGAGTAAAAGCAAAAAATCTAAACGTTAAAATCCTCATCTACCCTATCTCCCTGAACCCCCACCCCCAAGATATCGGCCTACGGTTCGTATATTACCCTTACCTACTTGATTCACTTGTGCATGTATCAAACAGTATTGTGACTACAAGTAGGTACTATACAACACACAAACTACTAACTTGACACACAAACAGCCTAAGCCGGTGGACTAAAGGTTTGAAATTAAAAAGATATTCCATAAGTAGGACTAGACTAGACTAGGAAGCAAAGGTCGTCATGGAGTGGAGAGCCAATAATAATAACATGAACTATTATTAATAAAAACCTAATGTTTGAAAAGGGAAATATGTAAGGTTAATAGTTAACCCAAACTAAATTCAACTGAACTACTGATTAATGTAGTCGACATGTTACGATAAAAAGCCGACAAAATAGCTTTTATTGTAGAAAAAGATTACCTAACATGCGTACTGAGAAAGTGTTATTAGATATAATAATTACAATTCAACAACACTTAATGAACTGGTTTGTCAACGTCATTAACCGAACAGGGAAGCTAACGGAGGCAAAGAACCGGAAAAATGGAAAGGAAAAGTTACAATTACTGCAGAGAAATGCTTTAAATAACTTGAACAATTTCCTGCAAACGTTGGATTAATAATAACTATTTCTATTCCATTGTTACAATAATCTTTGGTAATCCAGGGTTTCAATGTACCGCGAAGAAGCTTTCAAACTATTGAAACCAGAAAATTGATTTAATATTTTGATTCTCGCGGAAAATTGATTTTCAATTTTAATTCGATAAAAGAAATTCTATGCAATTTTTACGTTGATTGCTATTTTTAACTTAATCTTAAATCAATTAATTATTAATCATGATGGGGATCATCATACTAATGACTAACTTTTACTATATTACCTACATATTTTTTATACCTAATCTATATAAGTAATCCTAGATCTAATCTCGGCCTTGGTCCTTGCATTTGTTCTACTGCTAGTCCAAGTCAAAATCAAATCAAAATCAAAAACTCATTTATTCAGTTTAGGCCCTAATAAGGCACTTATGAATGTCAACAGTTACAATTTTTGGACTCTACTACCGGTTCGGTAG
This sequence comes from Tethea ocularis, assembly GCA_963555595.1. Taxonomy (NCBI): domain Eukaryota; kingdom Metazoa; phylum Arthropoda; class Insecta; order Lepidoptera; family Drepanidae; genus Tethea; species Tethea ocularis. The sequence goes on from OY741968.1 coordinate 3,066,093, forward strand.
TCCTAGTCCAAGTCCTACAAATATTATGAACTTAGTCACTCCCTAATTGATCCCTTATTTCAAAGTAATGAGTAACTTATACTGTACATATTTTATTACTTAATCTACATAATTCTCGTTCTAGTACCGGTCTTAGTCCTAGTAATAGTCCTGCCTACCTAGTCCTACCTAAGTAAGGACCTAATCCTAGTCTAAGTCTTTTCCTGGAAAAACACAAGGATCATAATTCTTAGAGAAAGGAAAACTTCGCGGAATCTAGTAAGTAGGTACCTCATAAATAATATGTGCAAGCCTGTGGGCTTCCGTACTACTATAATGATATAGTTATTAGCTATCAGTTATTATGTGTAATTTACATGTAAAGAAAAATGTCAGAGATCAACATGCAATTACAAGACATTAAGGGTCATTATAGCATGCTATTAGTTATGTCTATTTAAAGTTCAGTTTTCTGATGTAACTTTGAGGAATGAAGTTCATATCAAGTATTTTATTATAATCTTACGTGTTAGGGTACTTCGTAGTACACGCACGCAAGGCAGGGCCAAGCACCAGATTCAATTGTTTTGATACAAAATTTGACATTGGACGCCAGTCGTGGTGATGATTTGATCAAACATTTGTCCTTCTACACTGCAATTTTGTTCGTAATTACAATCTCTACAAATAATAAAAGCGTGATCAAGTAGTAGCATTAATTATTGTATTTTTTTAATTGCACTATGTTTGATTCACCACACTTGCGTTGTATTGTCCGTTTGCAATTAATTGGCATAGCTAACCTATTTCATTATACAATTAAGCGCTGAACAAGGGCAAAGTCGGGTGCTAACACTATTAAGCTTTAAAGCCTTCAAAAAGATGTTCACGATATTATTGATTAATGAAATATATTGACAATACCTACCTGTACCATGTATTGGATTGTATTGAAAACTTTATACACATTTTAATTCATTTGCGAATGAGGAAAGTTCATGCATCATCAAAAATCCTCATTATACCTACAGGGTCATTTGTGGATCAGTATTTTAATTTTCAGGGATTGTCGTACTCGTCATTATGAACAAATTTTACTATGGGACCAACCCTGAAATAACGAAAACAAATTCAAGTTTCCATACATTTTGACAGAACAAGATAGGTAGATGTTTTGTATGGGTAGAAATTATCTAATAAAATAAGAACTGTAGATTAATAAAAAAAAACTGAACAGGTAACCGACCTAGTTTACAAAGATATTGTATCAAACGCACGAATAAAAGATTTCATGATAAAAATGAAAACTTAGCGGAAGTTAATAAACAAAAGGTGAACGAAGCCCCAGCATGCGAGAAGTAGGAAGAAAGATCACTCGTAGTTACGACGAGACTGTGTGAAAAGGCAATTACAAAAATTATGTAATCCGATAAAGTGGATAGTAGTACGCCTTGAACCAAGATACTATCGAATACTTGACTGCGTTAATCGCATACAAAGGACTGAGCTAGATTATAATTTAAAGAAGTGTCTTAGTCATCGGCCGCAAGTGTATTGTATTCCAGATTGAAAAACTTGAAACCTTCGTGCTGCGTTTACTTCCTGACTTTTTACTCGCTTATCTATTTATAACATCTGTTGCTAAATCACATGTTACTTTAGTAGCAAGTTTCATATTAGATAAAATCTTTTATATTAAAAAAAATATTGACAGTTTGAGTAAGAAGATTGATATTATGAGACAGTAATAATGTAATTGCTATTAATTTTTAAAGAAAAAATGAAAAATTACAAATCGAAATGAAATTACTTCAGTAATGCAAGATACTTATTGCATTATACAGATGAAATGTCTTCATACATAAACGCTAAGTATTCCAGTGGTAACTGCGAACGATGAGCAAACTGCCTAAGTACAGCTCGTACCATTCCACGCTCGATTTCCCGGAATGGTGATTAGAATCGTGTAATCGAGACATGTATCTCAAATCGATGTATATGGTTACGTAAAGTGCGACATCGCGTTCGACATAACTCACTTGTAAGTTTCACTTTCGCGTGACTAGACGACTTACAATTTCAACGAATGTCGTCCAAATGGTGCATGAGCGCACATCAACAAAACATGCTCCGAATCGATATTGTATTTGTTTGCGAACCGGTAATCGATTGCGAATTACCGATTTTGCCATGTCGGACACTGGGCGAAGGCCGATGTTTTTTCGCGTAGGTACTTTCATTCATGTGCGAATTGATGCAGTTTACGAAACGAGTGCAATTATTTATGTAAATACGAGCGGTAAGTATGTGTGTAATTCGCAATTCCCAGTGGTTAGAGAACAATGAACGCTTAATAAATAATGTGGGCGATTATACTTCTACATAGTTAACCGATGAATAACGATCTAAGTTAATCCCAAGCTTAGTTTATATGTAAATTAAAAATCTATTTTCTGCTGCTTATAATAATTAATTCGTGCAAAGATATCTAAAATTTATTGTAACATTTACAAATAATAAAAATTATATATCACATTTTGTTCTTGACCTACTTAGATCATGTGAAATGTCAAATGTTTGATCCATTATTCGAGCCAATCGGAGATTGGTGAAAGCATTTATCACTTCGGGTGATTGACATGAGTGCAATAAATGCCATTGGTCCAAGGTTGGCCTCTATTGTACACGTGTTGGTCTGACGAAGTGGCCTGTCAGGCACTTACTTGCCTTGTTAGTAATTTTATTTGTATTCTCAGTACCAATAACTATTTGTAGAGCACGGTTTTATCATTGCAAAATACGTAGTACTTAATAAACTAGAGTTATAATAGTTGTTCATGAACCAATTATAGAACTGAACAGCTGCTCAATAATTTGGGTTAAAAGAAACAGTGTTTTTAATGAATAAATTAACGTTATGAAGTAGTAAACATATGAAAATACTTGCCACCAGAAATATTCTACAAATAGATATGCAATGTAAAATGCCTTGCTGGCTGACGCCGAGTTTCTTGACCGTGTTTTCTGTGTACTTATGAACAACTAGCTGTACCCCGCGGCTTTACTCGCGTTCACGAGATAAAGAATAGTCTATAACCTACGAGGATAACGTAGCTTCCTATTAGTGAAAGAGTTTTTCGAATCGGACCGGTAGCTCCGGAGATTAGAGCGTTCAAACAAACAAACTCTTTAGCTTTATTATTAGTATATAGATTTAAAGAAACCTCCGACACATAAAACCTCTAAAAAGGATAAAAAAAGTTGTTATATCTTTATTAACTAGAAAAGTGGTGATGATCCTAAAACGGCTGAGAGGATTTTCCTGAAACATAGCTAAGAACAAGCTCATTAAAACCACTTTCAAACTAAAAAAAAAACGGTTCATCCGTTCAGGAGATATGACGCCACAGACAGACACACAGGTATTTCGTCGGGGGCTAAAAAGTGAGTTGTATTACACTATAGGATAATTGAGGCTATTATTGAGAGCCATTCGGTTGCGATGTCGAACCGATGTGTAGTTTCATAAATCGAATGGCTCATCTTTTGCAATTTCAGGCTTCTATTTGGAATGGGGCACTCGGAATGAGGCACTCGGTTTTAAGTTTATCGTATTTACCTAATTCTGTGGTATAGGTAAAAGATACTTCTTTTTTTTTTTATTCAACAAAATTCTTCGATGCTAATATGTTTTCTTGAACGCGCTATTCTAAACCACCTGTTCGATAAAAACGCGGGGAACAGCTAGTCGCTACGTAAACCAGGTCTACAAAAACTGTTCAAATTTCAAATTAACAGACTGATACCACTTATCTGGCCATTGAAAAATCAGGCCTTAGATGTCAAACAAACTATGAAATAAAAAACCTTAAAAATAAAATATTCATCTGCTAAATACAGATACTGTTTTTATATTATTCTACTGACTGACATAAAGTACCTAATAACACATGAGTAATTAAACAGTATTAATTACTCATGTGGTAATAGCCCAATAATTCGTATATATGTAATTAATGTTGTATGAAGATGATACGAATGTTTATGGTCCAAGTAATTTGTCATCATGGTCTGTGATACGATGCAGGTTGTGTACGTCACAGTATTAATATTCTACGAAGTGCACGCGCACGTTTACAGGTCAAAGATCTTTCATTGCAGTCAGGTAAAGGTAAAGGATTTTGAATAAGTTGGTAGGTATATTTTTTATGTCCAAGAAAACATTCTTTTGTGTGTTTCAACAATGTTTTTTTATCGATATTTTTCAAGCTATCCACGATTCGTAAGATGGACAAAAACTGTAAGCATCTCTCATTCGTCATGTCAATGCGCTTAAAAGTATAACGACCTTTGCGGTTTGAGCTTTTTTTGCATTCTCAGTTTTTGGAAAACATTCCAAGAGTTTTAAGGTGATTTTGGGTTTATTAAGGTTTGAGTCTCTACCTGAACATAAGTTTAACGAGATCCAAGCAAAAATAATGAAGCCGAAAGCCAAAAATTATTACTGAGAGTAATCAGTCATTCTAGTGTGCAGCTACGAAAATACCTATCCTGTTGCATTCAAGTAGTGACGTCGAATGTCGTGACGAAGGTTGCGTGTTCGCATCCTACAATGAGCTTGAGCTTTCGGTGAATGAAAACAACGTGAGGAAACCATAGGTAAGGTACTTTGCAGTATCCTGGCTGAAGTTGAAAATCTATCGTTGTGCACTTACCGATGTATCCCAAGAACAGTCGCAGTAAAGAATAAGTCATCTTCGAGGCGTATAGGCCACATTGTCACTTTGTAAAAAAATCTACTCGAATTTTTATTTTGACAAAGAAAAGTTAAAAATATAATTTTCAACCGATGCCACAGTTATGTAATACTACCCCAGCTCTAAGACTTTTAGGCCTTAACAAATTCTACTGTAAGTATTCATAATAACTAATACATAGGTACCTTAACATAAACAATGTGAAGAAATTGCACTAGCTAGGCTATATTGCGAGACTTATTGCATAGGTTCTTTATAGGCGGTACCTGCATTGATGAACTTCTATTATTGTCCGTGAATTTGCATTAAATTGAAATTAGAGAGACTCTTGGGCGGCACTGGCAGAGCTCATGTCATTAAAAAAGTAATTGAATTCTACGGTTGCTTTAACAAAAAGCCTATTTACAGCGCAAGAGATTGTCTTATTTATAGAATTATTATGGAAAGCGAAATAGTGAACCCAAACAACGATGGAAGACTTTATTATATTATTGTTGCAGTAAATAAATTGGAGAGTGGTAATACAGTATAATAAAATGTAACAGTGGATGAAATTACCGAAAAATCGCACGTCTTCCAAATAATATTAAATAACAAAACAGAGATTCCCGTACAATTATTGTATAAACTACATAGTTGATCGTTGATTCAAAGACAATAACCTGAATGACAGCTGCGATTTATGAGTATTTAAATATAGTGTAGTAGATTTATGTTTCGAAATGACTTGACCAAAACTAGTTCAGCTCGGGTGTGTATTTCTAATTTGCCTACACTGACTAAGTAACAAAGAACTTCTTTGCAACCGGCGGCGGCGGTGCGAAACTACAAAATTGTTATCAAGGTCTTGCGGCGAATGCAGTGTTAGTAGCGAGAATACCGTGACATTTTGGAATTTTGCCTTGCCTTGCCTTTTTACCCAGTATGGGAATCGGATGGCAATGGAATTCTTTTTTATTCTAAGTAGCGGTCAATTTTCGATTTAATTAACAAAATAAGACTATAACAACGAAGGTATTTAATACCTATGAATAATATGGATATTATGATATAATAATTAAATTGGAAGTAGAGGTTAATAGTACAGAAGAAATAAAATGCAATAGTAACACCAAAGAACACATAACTACAAATACTAACCGTAACGTAGCATGGACAGTAATATAAGTTGTTATATCCGAAGGCCGCACGACAAGAATTGTTCTTGCCAATGACGATTTAGGACAATTGAATGGCATCGACATAATTGCCCGTTTTCGATTATATTTCAAACATCAAAATAATGAGGATTTGGCAAATCATAGTAATTGTAAGGTGTTGCCTGTCCCTTTAGTCACGATTTTTAGATGCCGCAGCAAAATTGTTGGGACTCCGACTGATGTTGAAATGAAGCATTAAATCATGTTTTATAAAGGGATTGCTTAATCCTTTGTCGAGTGATGGGAGTACATACAAAATTGCAGTTGTGACATTTTTCTTATCTTCTACTCCGGCTAATTTAGCGTGTGATTAAGATCCTAATAGAGCAGCTTTTTCTTAAGAAATCTTGTCTTTATTGCTTAGATTCAGTGTTTTAAAATTTACTAAATCAATTATTTTAGAGTTATTTAGCAACCCTTTGAATCGAATTCAAGAGAATACTTTATAAGAGTATAAGATCGATAATAAAGGTCTTCGACGTTATTATTGTCATTGTATTCATAGGTAAGTGCAACTTTCTTCGATTGATGGGTAAATCAGCTTCCTGAGTAGTTATGATACCATTCACAATAGAAATCGATGTCTTTCACATTTACCTTTATGTTTAATAACTGACTTTATGTCCCTAAGCAATGTTATATGATTCTCATCGCAGTCGTGCTGATGCATATAATTAGATAACTCCTATTGTTTTTATTCATGGCTAATATAATGTTTTGAGAATGAATGGCTTGCAAAATGCATTCAAAACTAAAATTGCTACTTTAAATAATTGTTTGAGAGATTGACCATCTTTGTTTTAATTTAACTGAATAAATGTTATACTATGTTTGATAAATTTAATACTATTAGCAACTTAACTTTGTCTCTCAGGTATAAATAATCGATGTTAAAGCATCAATTGGCACTTTTTTGAGTATGACTATCTTGTTAGTATACATTAGTAGAGTTAATAACTTTTATTTCTGGATCACATTACAATTTATAGGTCCTAGTCCTAATTAATCAATTTGGAGGACTATTCCGTTCATTATTTTAAGAATAAGCTATTGGTATTTTTTTTCCTGTTCACTAATAACATAACCGAAAATTTCATTTTCACACCGTAGTAAATGTACAAAAATCTAATGAACAACTTCCTTGCAGCACATTATTGCATTAGGATAGCAGAGAAGCAACACCAGTAGTACTATAACTATATCATTCACTGTAGTTTTCACAACAAATTTGAATACAGCTGGTGCATTATGAAAATATTCCTAACTGTTTACTATTCTATCGGTTTGAAGCATGCGAAGTACTGCTAATTCTTTGACGATTTCTTCCTACACGTTCTAAGTTGGCTTCGTGATTACTGCTTATAAAAATGTTATCGTCATCATCATCATCAACTCTTTTGAATGTATCTTCAACCTTAAAGTAAGAGTCATAAACAACCTTTTTTTTCATCTCGATTATGTTTATTCATTCCTATCATTCAATGGATGATTGTGAACGAATACATAGATTCTTATATACATGTAAGTGGGCAATCTGAGATCAATACCACATTATTGACATTTGAAGATCATTGTGTTAAAGATGTGGTGCGTTTGGATGATTGCAATATTTGTAAGTATTTTGTTCTTGTAAGTACGTTATGATAGAAGATAGGTAGGTACGTCTTTCCGATGAGAAACTTCCTTGAAAATGAAATTGATGAAATTGTTACTTACTAAACCCTTATTTTTGTTTTTGATTTTATTCTCATAATACCAGCGCAGAAGTTTAGTAAAATACGTACCTTGCAAATTTAAAAAACATTACACAATACAAATTATACAATCTATCGTTAGAGACAAAACTAAAAATATAGTTTTTACAGCAATTTTGCAAAAACGTCGAAAGTTTCGATTTCAGCAATAAAGGTGTGTACCGAAATAGACTTTCGATTTCGTACACTTTCACTCTACCTTGAGGCGAGGCAATGACCTGCATTTATAAATTGTTTGTGCAAGACCCTTTTTTAACAGGGGTGTTAAAATTGAAGATGATTTCTAAACTTTATGTGCTTACCGTCTTCGGTCATGAACAGAAAAAAAAGTTTTGTAACGGTAGCAATTAGTTTACCTGCTAACATATATACGAGTATAGGGAACTAATAAGCTGAGTACTACTAAATTAGAGCCATCATAATAGGTCATTTTTGACAGACCATATACGTTCATGTAATTCATCGATGTAATAGTTATTCGTCCATGTGAATTAGTTTATTTAATTTCTTTTTCAGTGTCGAGAAGTCACAGTTAAAGACCTATTAAAAATAACATACACGCAATGACTATACTAAATCTAGGTAACTAATTTCTTGTTGTATTCAAACCTATTTCATACCTGTATCAAAGGTGCTATCTGAGACTTACTCCATTATATGACATTTCATTTCCCTAAACCTTGTTCAACTTAGTTTATGAACATCAATATTTTTGCTTATATTTTTTTAATTAACTTACCTAGCAATTACTTTCATGTTTACGACAACTGTTAATCATAAATAAAAGATAACATATAAAACTATTTCCAACATCTTTGCGTAACTTGCCTGTCGAATCATAAAGATCTGAAATACTCATATTTTTAATCGTAACAATTGCATTCCATTTTAATTAGAAATTTGTTGATAATGATCATTGTGCAATTATTGTAAATTATGAAATTAAAACACAATGTAACCAATCGCAATATTCGTCATAATATTATTGCTAGAGAATGCGTTACGATTATGTTGCACATACCTAAGTTAATTGCATGAAAAATGTAAAGTATATTTAAATATCTCGATAAGATACTGGTCGTGACAGACGTGTGGTATCTTGGAATTGCATATCTCATGTGTTTTCGTTTTACAACACAAACAAAACACCTGTTTTCCAAGGTCGGACTGGTTCCATTTTATTACTTAATCAGAGCTAGGTAAGAATTTATAGGCATCTTGTAGTTTAAATTAGGTCATAGCTTTTTCTTTGTTGTTTTTTCGATTTAGGAATTGAGAAGACACATTTGGAGTTACTATCGGATTTAGACACTTTGTGACTAACTCGTAAAGACCTTCTTTTAGAGGGTCCTTGAAATTATTTTTCAGAATATTAAAAAATGAATATGATTCATCATGCAAAAATAATGAAGATAATAAATAAAATCCAATGACATTCGATGAACTCTTTTTTATAAAAAAGTTATTCGAGTAATTATGACATGTTTTCTTCTAGAGCCGTTATGAGAGGTTGCAATCTAACAATAACCTTTAAAAATACTCGTCAAAACAAGAATTTAGATATGGACTTTTAGGAACCTGCTATAAACATCAATAAAAATGAATCAGTGGTCATATTTTTCCTCCAAATAGCTCAGAATTCTGCATTGAATGGTCTTTAAGCTTTAAGTTAGCATAATGCTGTAAATGTCGGGGTACACTGTCAATGTTGGTATGTCAGCACCCGACGACCTAAGGGTATTGAACCGAGAGAGGATGCAGCCAATGCTCAGGTAAAAGATAAAAGTCTGAAATCTCAAGTATAAATCGATAATTTTGGGATAATCGTTTTAGAGGACCTTAATTTGAAACGAAATTGCCATCATTAATTTTTTTATGTGACACCAATGACAGATATCATAAGCAAATCAAATGGTCGACGACAACTTAATGCATGTGAACGTTTGTAGCCTAGTTACCTCGATTGCGACAATATAGAAATGGTAATGAGAGAAGACATTAACTGAAGAGCAACAAAAACAAGCTTAGTTGACCCGTGAAGTATCTCACGTGGATTACACAAGAAAGCAATGTTCCTCGGAAGTGAATGGTTCCGCCGTAATGACAACTCAAACAATAGTGTTAAAAAACCATCCAACTCTAAGCATTAAGGTTAAAGAGCCTTGCGAGTTTCTATTGTTGCCCGTCCTACACTGGAGGTTGAAACAATTAGGCAATATTAGGACTGAAGAAGGGAAACCTTGGCTAAGGAGAATTAAGTAAACACTCGACGATCGTGCTAGCACGGGTTCGTTATTAAATATCTCAAATAATTATAAACACAATATGCCATTAGCAAAGAAGTAAAGATTTAAGACCCCGTACATTGATAAAAGTAAGCATTGCTGTTCTAATCCGATTATAGTCTAGACTTCGGAACAAGAGACAATAACGGTATAACAAAAAGCTTGCAAAAACTCTGTTATTATATACGACGCAATCTATACCATTCTTTCCGGCGAATTGGGACACAATCATGATATTAACAATGAAAACTGAGACTTGAGGTTCTTTAAATGGTAAAGTTTGTTTGGTTATAAATCGTAGTATTTTCACGGTATCATCAAATTTGTGCCGAGTTGTTAGACAACTAGGTCAAACGGATGATGCTGTATATAATAGACAATGTTATGCTAAAGGAACTGTTTAAGTGGCCACGATTACCGTTAATAAACAATTATAATTGTTAAAATGTGGTAATGTAATCGCTGCACATTATAATAATGTAACCATTGAAGACGATCGGAATCTCATCATGCAGCGTTACTATGTAAATTATTTCTGTTTATTGTTTTCCTGGCAGCAATCTATTTGTCATCCACTGGTCTTATTGACGTTTTGTTAAAATCAACAGATTTTCGGCGTGAAGTCTTTTTACTTGCACTCAGTAGGTCATTGTCACTCAAAGCGTGCAGTCAATTTTATTCGGTGTGAAATTAGCCGTAAAAGTTCTCTATTATATCTTTTGCAACTAGTATTCGAACAGTTGTTGAACTGCCTTGCATAATTTTTTCGATTTGCAACAAGACCGCTCAGACGGTGTACTTAATTTTAATGCTACGTCTAATTTGAGAATAATTTTAGTTTACATTGAAATTATCACGTTAATCAATTGGGCAATTGGATCTTGTGATATTTTTGTTTACAAAATTGTCTGCCTACTTATATTCTGCCTACGTAAATTTGTATCAATGTCATAATAATTATACTCCTACAAGAGTTAATTAACTAAATCTGCAACAATTGCCTACACTTTATAATTTGCTACCATTGAAATAATGAATTTACCTCTTATTATATTATTAATTAAAATGAACATACCATCAATCAATGCAACTTTTCTGGAGTCTCCCGTAGGAACAGCTGTTGCAGCAGAAATTAATAGAAGCGTAGCAATAATCCTTGCACTGACACCCATTTTATTGTTCGGCACGAATTCTTCTTTTAAAAATATTGTAAAAATTATTTTTAATTCACGATCTTCAGACGCAACTATTTCCCGCGTTTGTCCGGTAACATTTGCGTCCGTCTCACGTCCGCAACCTCCCGCTTGTCGAAACCGACTGAACTATTGTGCGGTACTTTCTAACTTAAAGCGTCTGCGCAACTGTTTGTTGCACCCGCATCGCATGCATGTGTCGGCGGTCGGTCGTCCTGCGTTACTATATTGGATTGCGCTTTTCTATTTCTAATCATTGTGAATTATATATTGTAATAGGATTACTTATATTACGTACTTGTACGCCAACAATCAGCAGTGAAATATATTTCAACATTATTTCAAACATTAAGAATTTAAAGCAAGATAATATAAAGATTGTTAGTTTCTCATATGAATTTTAAAATATAATAAAATCGATTATCTTTGTTTATGACTGCCTTATTAAGATGGTTTAAAGACTTGTAAACAACCTTTATGATCTGTATTTGAATGCATTTAGAAGCCATATGATAGGTATGTCATCTCCTAAAATAGTATGTCCATATTTAAGTAGGTACAATTTATTGATATTTTGAGACTGAATAAAATTTTAAGTGATTAGTCATAAAAATATGTCTGTTTTCGGCACGTTTACAAGGTTATGGGAATTTTGAACCTAGTGCCATATTTTGATCTTCTTTAAAATGGTGATCGACAGGACAGCGTGCAGTAACTTAAGATTAGTTAGCGAATAATAAACAATATCCATAAGTAATAATATATTTTTCCTTACTTCACGCGATTTCAATCAGTAAACGTCACTAACACTAAGCTATAATCGCCTAGTGTTGGTTTTCCGAATAAATAATAAATAAATAAATAATTTAAAGGCAATGGTAGCTTTGAATGCCGTGGCGATGGTTACGGCATTCGAATCATACGACGTGCTTTAGCTTTTGGTAAAGGAAAACATCGTGGTAAAGCCATAGAATTGCGGAAGGAGTCTCTGCCTAGGCTACCTGGCTGGCTCTTGCCAACATATGTTACGCTAAACAATCTTTTGAAATAACCAGCTTATAAATATTGCTAATAGGGATGATTACTGCGCAAAAAAAAAATTGTTTAGTCCGTCAGTTAGGTTATTAAAAATATTGGATATGTATTTTTTACTTTTTCAATAAATTTTATAATAAAAAATTACAAAGATAAGTCGCATAAAAGTTCAGGAGTGGTGGGTTGTGACGTCAACTCTCTGTAAAAAGTGTACTAAGACGTCACGTGAAATTTTATCGCACTGTATCTAAGTCTGTTATTTTTTGTTTTACGAAATAAAGAAAAACATGTGTCCAAAATTTTTTGGTAATTTAACTGACGGACTAATTAGATATTTTTGGTCATCACGCCTATTTTAATAAAAATACACTAAACGCAAATTGTTTGAAACAACTAAGTGCCTGCATAAGTATACAAACTGTTGTCGCAGCTTTGTAGTTAACAGAGCATGTACAAGAATTTTGTTAAAAAAACAATGCCATTAACCTGCTTTTCATGGATAACTGGACGATGAATATAATTATGTATTATGTAGAAATGTAAACTTGTACTGACCATCAGCGGGCTTATGTTTCTACGTTTCGACCAATTATAATCTTGTTAAGAGTAATTATTCGAGATTCGAATATTTTTTTTATTAAGATTTTCAAGTCTTCTCGTCTTTATAAGGTCAATTGAATGGCAAAAACCCCCTGTAAATTAATTTTGTCCGTTCGTGTGTCACACTCAAAGTATAGAACTGCATGTTTGACAATAAGTAGATACCATACAGACGTGCAATGAAATTTTTTACATGAAACTCACAAAGCGCTGCTTCATGGAAACACCATCTCAAAACGCTAATAAATTGATATTAAGTAATTATGTTGCCATAAGATTGCACTATTTTATTTTAGAAATAAAGAAATAAAGATGAAAAATGTCGGTAGGTAACTAATTACGAAACAGCGTATGACTTTATTGAATATTAGGTGCTTCCATAGGTACGCAGCACAGTGTAATTATATCCTCCGTACAGTGTGGAATCGCTTTGATGTTGGGCGATGCCAGTAATTACGCTGTCGCACACCGATGTGCCAGGAAACTGATATAATATTATAGGTAATATACTGTAGGTATATCATAGGTAAGTTGTTTTTTTTTTACTTAGTAAAAATACGCTTGCGTCATCCCTCAACGACACGTTCGAGCCTGCAAACTAAGCGTGTTTGCTTGCAGGCCCCCGCTGTTGCATTGCTCTGCGCAAGAACCGAACTGGTAGGAAATATTTAACTGTGCAATTTTAATTTAATAATTAGCGCATCAGCGATTAGGGATAGAATATCTTATTAATTTTGAATTCAAAATATCACAGAAACTGTGTAATGGTTCCTTTTTTACATGTCAATGCCCGTTAATCAATTTATTTTTAGTGGTTATGTATTATTGTATGTATTTAAATAGTTTCGAAAGCATAATTAATACATAGGATACAATAATCAAATGACATACCTACATACGTGTGGCGGTTGCACAAAATTCTAATAATGATAGCTCAGTGGTAGTGATGTCGGATGCCGCGACGAAAGTCGTGTGTTCGAATCCTACAATGAGCTTGAGCTTTCGGTGAAGGAAAACATCGTGAAGAAACCATAGCACGGTGGTAGGGTACTTTGTAGTACCCGCCTGGCTGGCTACCTCAAGTTGAAAATTTGTCGCCAAGCAACTACCGGTGTGTTACGGCAATTGCACTTGAGAGCCAGTTTGCCTTCTCGGTATTGTAACAGGTTAGCAACACATTGGCAATATCTCGTATTGAAAATGGCGATAGGCGACGGTAACCACTTACCATCAGGTGGGCCGTATGCTTGCTTGCTACCTTAGTAGTATAAAAAATATATATATATATATATATATGTATAAAAAAAAACGAGAAAGTCCACGCCGGCTGCTCGGTCGGTCGCCGGCGCCATGACAGTTGTCGTGTCGTGTCAGTCAGTCGAGTATGGAGTCGCGTGCGCTTCTTTCTCTCTTTGCTCTCATCCTGTTTATGATAAATATTTTATTCACAGTTTAGTATAACGAGTTAGTGTAATCCTATTGTTTGTGGTGTTAGTGAAATGTACAAAATAAACATTATTCAGTGCAACTCACTCAGTGTTGGTTATTAGAACCTGTCGGAGATATATTATATAGGTACAGTTACTTAATATAAGGTAAGCAACCAAAGTTATTTCAACCTCAGCAACCCTATAACCTACCATTGCCTATGCTAATCACAGAATTCTTTTCAATAGATACCTACATAAAATTGATGTAGGTACTTAACTAATAAATGAAAAAGAAGGTATAGTATGACACAACTTAGATGAAGCATCGGCAAAATTCGTAAAATCGATCGTTCCCGAAAAGAGAGCGCCTACAACATTACTCATGTGTTAAAAAATTATCGGCGAAAATGATCTTGTTAAACGTTGAATGGCGCGATTTATTAGTTGTGTAAATCGGAAGTGAAGTGTACGAAAACGATTTGCCGATGCTACATCTAAGTTGTGTCATACTGTACCTACGTTGCGATGCGACTGACATTTTTGTAGGTACTTGTACATTTTATATTTTTGATGATAACAATTCACCGTTCTAGAAGAGGTGTCCATGCCATGACCATGCCATGAGTATTGATAATAATTAGACTAGTGGTCTTTGCTTTTACATTTTACTTATTTTTCGCGCGGATAAAGAAAGAATGGGATGTAAATGGCGTTGCCGCTATTTACTTCTCTCTCGCACCATCATATCCTATGCCATATCACTGTTTGTATTTTCGCCTGCGGGTGAGTAGCCCGGTCGGTATGGACCGTAAAAAAAGTAACGTTTATTTTTTGGCATCACACGTTGTGTATTTTGCCAGTGTCAAGTGGAGTACGTCATGTACTTTATATTCTTCATGTATTAATTTCTTGTCAAGTGAAATCATCGTCAAGTTATAGTCAGTCAGTTTATGTTAGGTTTTAGTACAATTTAGTAGAACAGCTACTTCTACTTAAACTACACGTACTTTTTGAGACAACTTGAAAAGCCACTATACACGTAATATTTTCATTTCACTTCACCGGTGCACTTGTATTGATGTTTATTGGACAGAATACCACCGATAATATTCAATATTACTCAAAATACACGATTTTATGAAAATAAAACAAAACGCATCATCACTTCGCAAGTCCCGCTAAAAAGTAAAAAAGTAACGTTATTTATGTAGGCAGTGTTGCCGTTATGGCATTACTTATTATCATTATCTTAAATACCTATAATTTATTCTAGTACCAGAAATGTTCATAAATATATGTAATATCAAAAAATAGATAATTTTTATTCTAATAAAATAACGTAATTCATATATTTTTTTTATCGAAGTGTAACCTATTATCGGTATTATCGAAATATAAAATATCGTTACATTGTTTTATACCGTACCTACTTGTGGTTTAGTATGCTGACGGTACGGGCTCAATGAGCCGCGAGATAGGAGTAGGTACTTTACTTACCTACCTACCTATATTCAGCAAGTATTTGAAATGTAACTGTTATGAATGAGAATTCAGTATTGCAATATACCCGTCACACTTTTGTTTTGAACAGCAATGCTTGCAACATTCTGAGCCTACTACGGAGGCTGGTCGCCGAACCGTAAACTACCTACATCCTTCGCATTCGAAACAATTTTGATATACCTAGTGGTTTACCGACGAAGATTATTAATGTCTTGAACATTGTAGGTACCATTCATGAGTCATAATATTTACAATAAAAAATCCTCGAGGCGGTCACTGCCTGCCGATCAAAGGCATGTAACTTCTATGGGCCATAAAGAGAAACATTGCGACAAGAAGCACTCTCTTTGCTTGCTTGTTTAGACAATAAAAATTGTTGACCTTACTGTATTTGTAATCTACAATGGATTATTTCATCATCATTATGTGTACGCTTCAACACTTGTATTTTATAGTCTATCTATCTAATAATTAATTGTTGTTCGTTAGTCTCGCTAAAACTCGAAAATGATTTATATATGTTTTTGTTACATTAGCTTTAATAAAGTTTAAAGCGCCATCTATAGTTCACTAAGAAAACTAATTATATTAGATACGTTCATCGTTGTAAAATAATAGTTGTAAAATGTAATAATAGATGGCGTTAGTAAATACGGGAGCTTTGGTAACCAATAATAGATGGCGTTAGTAAATACGAGAGCTTTGGTAACCAATAATAGATAGCGCTTAATTATAGTATTGCACCATCTAGTGTCGAGTAGTTAAAGTATATTTCAAGATCCGGTTGGCAAAAGTAAAATATTCAAATTCTTGTCATTAGATGTCGTATTGAAACTTAATTTTTTTATTTTCCATTTAATAAAGTTTGATTGTGATTTTATTATAAAATCGTATTTGTGTAGATATTTATTGATAAGTCTAGTAATAGGTAAATTAAATTTATTCTATGAATTAGGTATGAAGATTGATTATTAGGATCGTCATTGTTTGAAATGTTTTGATAGCTATTATTTAAGATATCCTACAGAATCCACATAAATATATTATTTTGTATGCAATGATCCGGATTCAGATCGAACCATTATTTTTTTCGTAGACCAAACCAATGGTAAGTAAACAAACTTCAAAGAACTTGGCACCTTCCAGTGTCAACATGGGAAACTAGTTTTTTAACATATTCTTATCTGTGTATTAGTTCTTGTTACTATGAATGGGTAGAGCGAGATAATAGAAGATGTTCGTCAATTAGCTCAAATAAAATACCATTCACGAATAAATTTTGACCAGAAATGGATAAAAAAAAGTTAAGACAATCATAGTCTTAATTTGTCACTGGAAAATAGTCAACTCTTAGATAAATTTGGTTAGAATCTGTACTACTTTGGATATTGTAATTTGGCCAGAAAAAGCTACCTATTTCAATGTCGTCTTACGAAAAACAACACATCCTGAATAAAATTTTGTAAGGCACATATTTTTATGAAACTTATGTACCTAGTAAGAAATGATATTCCCACCGAAGAATTGAAGTCTTATGTTTTGTAAGGAGCAAATTTTTTTTTAAATTGTATGGTATTTTCATAGAAAAGGAATGTAAGTCCAGAAAAAGTACGTGGTGCTTCACTTACTAGTAGAATCATAACTACCTACATGTCGTGTACCTAGGTACCTACCTACATGGAGAAATAATAACCAACCAAAAATTTGAGAATGAATAAATTTATTTCATTTGAATACTTAAAATTATGTACTTAAAGTTCAGATGCAGTAACAAAATTCGCTTTGCACAAATTATGCTGTGCAAGTACATAACATAGGTAATATTCACGTGGTATCAGTTCATTTATTTACTAACAGCTAACGGCACATTTTATTTTATACATATTTAAAACTAATTAATGGATAAATAAGCAACCTTACTGCAGCTAAAAGTCTTTCTTGGCTAAAACGGCAATAATTTTGCCTTCTAATAATACTCGAGATAAAACATACAGTAGAAAATTATAAAACATGTTAATGCTTCGCATATTACACAAGATTCACGTCAAATATAAGAGAGACATTAGTATTAATTTAATAAATAATTATATAAAGTCGAATAAATTAAGTCATTTTTAACGAGAAATCGAAGAAGTTAAAAGAAACAGACATAACAGTTAAGTACAGAGGAACTGAACATATAGACTTACAAACTAAAACTTTTAATAAATTATCGATCACTATCTACAGAATACTTAATATCACAGAGCAAGTACCCAATACTTAATCAACAGAACATTGTTTCGTCAAGCACTTCAAACTAACAACTCGCACTACAGAGAGCGTACACTATACTCTAAATAAATAAATAGGGTAAGTACAAAAGCGACGGTATCATTATAAAAGTTGAATAAATATTGTCCAAAACGTAACTCAACTTCTGCTTCCTCTCTGTGCTCTGCTGTTCTTCTTTTCTATGAGTTTAGCTTCATAAGTAGCACATCTAGAATTATTGCTTATCACCTTCTTGCCTTTTGGGCACCGGAACTCTGAGTACCAGTTGTTCAACAAGTTACCGTATGCCCTAAATGCTATGTAGTCATTTTTGAGGCACTGTGGGGCATCCACCTTAACTTTCAACGTGTCCGTATTTCTCGTAAAATTGAAGGATGGGACCTCCATTTTGACAGCTACCATGTTGTCTCTGATCTCAGCAATAGTGCTGTATAGTCTATGTAGTGTGCTCCCGATTAATTCCTGCCTAGTTTGGTTGTAGCTCAGGAATGTCTCATCAGAGAAGTCCACTTCGACTTTAATGAGTAGCTTGAATATTTCTTGGAATTCCAGAAGCGATTTGTAGAGTTTCGGCATCAGATATAAGAACTGTAACAAAAGAAACATATTCGTTAGTTATGTTATTCTATAAAAATTAATATCGTTATAAATATTGGTTTAAAAATTATCAGTTATTTAATTGCTTTGAGAGTATTTAATATTTTGTCCTACCATCTTAACCTTTCAATGATGTAGTTTTAATGTCTCCTTATTCAGTAGGCTTATAAACTGATGATACCAGATTGCGCTGACCTCAAATAAATGGAAAAGGGCAGGTACATGATGATGGTCAAATTTTAAACTCTTTCAATAATTTATCAGTTAGGAGGAAATTATGAAGGTCAAAGTTACCAATGGTTTGGAAGTCAGCCTTCCTTTGGAATTAAAAGCATTATTATAACGCATAGTTTACGGCGCGTCGGATCCGTGTCGAGGCTGTATATTCCACAGGCATTTGTGATCGGTATGACTATTCAACTGACGACGTTCGCACTTTGATCTATTAGTATTACGAATACTTATCTATTTTTATGTTTATTTTTAACTTTTAAAGCTGCGGTTTACCCATAATTGGGAATTGGAATCAACTTAAAAACAATAAGTTTTATTTTTAATAAGTCAGCTTATTAATAAATTTACTATGATGTTGGTAAACATGTGATATTATAGGTATACCTATTCAGTTTTAGTTTCAAATCGAATCGTAAATAAATCATCATCATCAAGTCAGCCGAAAGACGTCTACTGCTAAACAAAAGCCTCCCCCAAGGATCTCCACGACGTAAATAAATAATTCAATTAAATTATCTCAGATATAACTAGATTCTTTATCAATTCCCAATTAAGTAGTTGATTTTCGTAGTCTCAGCCCTACGACAACATAATATTAATGTTCCTTATTGACAGTGACAAATGTTTTATTTAGGAACCGTAGGTAGACAAATACACGTATACTAGACTAGCCAGCTTGTTATCCTTGTAATAGAAGACATATTAATTAAAACGATTTTTATAAAATTACATCTTTAGTGATTATTATTAACTAGCTGTTTCCCGCGTTCCTGGGATAAAAAGTGGCATATACCACTGAGGGATAATGTAGCTTCCTATTAGTGAACGATTTTTCGGAATCGGTCCAGTAACTACGCAGCTTACCTCCTACATCTGAACTTACAAACGTAACTTATAATATTGTGTAGATTTTTACAACAGTTTTTCAAAGAAAAAAATCTAATATAGCACATACATAAACTTTAAAAGATGAATTATAAAACGTGATATAAGCCACGTGTGTTTATTTAGAATAATTTCATTCTTCAGAGATAAGCGGAAATATTCTGGCATTTAAAGTGAAACGTTAAAACGAGGCCATAAATCAAAGGCATTATGAAAAACGCGATCGGTGAAATATTGTGACGTCTCATGACCTTGTCTACCGGAGTCTTGGTTAAAGTAGTTTCGGACTTTCAAGTTCATTGGATAATGTAAAGAGAATAGAAAGAGTTGCTACGAAATTTTCGTAGAGGATTTAAAAATACTACGAGTTGGCTACGAAAAATAAAAAAATATCTTTTATCTGTTTAGTTGATAAATTGAGTAATTAAAAATTTGCTTCGAATACATTTTAGGTACATTATTTGAATCACTTCGTTTATATTTCAATTTGGAGTCATTGAAGGATCATGTTTACAAATTAATTATTTTTGATGATTTTTCATTCGCTGAAGTACAATGATTCAACAATTACTTACATAAATAAGGTAATATTTATGTAAATATCTAAAACATGATCACTGAAGACGTAAATGCATTGAATGATTTTTGATTCATTCTGGTCGTGGTACCTATAGGATAAATGTTTCGATAATTATATAATAAACTCATTCTATAAAGTTCATAAAATAACTAAATATGGTCAATTTCAAAGTGAGTATTAAAATTACAAATATATTCATTTCGTTAGTGACTAACCCGTAGCACGTAACGCTTTAGGGAAATCGTCACCAATCATTAAGTGGTTAATGAATGAACTCATCCCGTTAAATGGCAGACTCATTGTTCCCGGAATATCCTTAACCTGAGACGCAATCCGGCCTTCTGTTTACATCGAATCGTATGTCACCGCTTCCTCTCGTTTATGAATGAGTGACTCATTAATTGCCGCGTCTAGTTTTGCCGACGCATTCAACACTATTTCATTTCGTGTCATTTAGGCAATAAACAATCGATAATAAACCTTTATCGTTAATATTTTACGGTTCATAAAAATCAAACGCGCGTCGCAATTTTCCCAACTATTGTATAGAAGAAAACGCGTCGATAATAAAAGCGCCGGCGCGGCGGTCGACGCCTGCGAGCAAATATGGTGGAGCATTAAAAGCTGAAAACCCGACAATGAGCTATACGTTTGCCTTAAAGAGGGGCTTAGCCAGCGAGACGTGTCACAGACAAACGCACCACACCGGAATCGTAAGTTCACATTCGTCTCACTTGGACAAATAATGTGTTTTTAACATTTCGTGTTGTTTTGTTAAATCGTAAATACTGAACAAACACTCGCGCGGCCGGCAAAGCTCGCTGTCACTGTGAAAGCGCTGCGTTGCGCTATGTTACGACTTGTGGAATTTCTGCCCTTTATTCAAACACTGAAAACTAATACAAGAACTGAACAGAAGATTCACTATAAATTATTGAAATATTATGCCAAATAAGTTGCCTTGTTATGATTTATATTTTCATGTAATGTCAGAATTAAAACTGATGTTAGATTTTTACTAAATTTTGACATAAAAATATAGTTTTTTCAAAAAATATTTCAATAGCACAGTTTTTTAAACACCAATCAATATAAGATACGTCCACATTACTCTTTCCTATGTTTTAACGTCTCATTTAAGCAGTATTTAATTTTTAAATTGTTCGTATGTCAACTAAAGCCGGAGCGAAGCACAGATCACTTGAATTCTAACGCTTTCCTTTACCCAATATTAAATATTTGAATTGCTTAAGTGGCCGTGCATTGACGAACTGGCGAGACACATGCAAGATACGTTCAATATTCATCTGTGTGGACACTGGGCGACTCCACACGACCGTGTTAGGAAATAATTGCGCCTATGTCACGAACTCGAAGCTGGTCGTCGTGTGTGTAAGGACATATGACGCGTCGAATGCACACACACTTATTGTCTCGTGTCGCATTAACTTTTGTGTACTAATTAGTGTGTGACCAATATGAATACATAATAGAAAGTCTCGAGAGCCCAGATGTGTGTTCGGTAAATAATAAGATCTCATTGAGGGCTCATTAAATAAAGTTTGTGTATTTTATAATTTTACGAACCGAAGCGGCGCGTTCGACCGATGAACTAAATACAATTATTATCATAATCACAATACGCTACGGTTAAACACTCATGTAATATAATATAGGTATACCTAAAGGTATGGTTTAAGATCGCGTGTGCGCGGCGAAATCACGCGGTGTCAATCTATGCAAATTTCCTCGAAACATTTAACTGGCTCCTTAGTTTGCTCTGCTCCCACAAACACTAACTATATGCCTCTGAATTATATTGCTCCAGCCTTAGAAGAGCTCTCTACCTTCGATACCGCTATTCAACAATACGAATCGAGTGTTCATTTGAGATCAATATTAATTGGCCGCCTGCTGTGGGCGTCTCCACTTCTTTTCGACACGCAAAATATGAGGATAATTTTATATCTCTTCAAGTTGATGATGACCAGGTTTCCGGCTAATAATATCGAGCTGTTTCAAAGGATAAGTATTATAATGTAAAATTGCATGAAGCTATGAGAGTTGAAGTAAATGAAGCGATCTGGATTAAATGGCGCTATAATGGGCTTTATAAAACACTTAAAACTGCACCAATCATCAAACCGAAGCGGCGCTGAAAATTAAGGGTTTGCACTTGTAGTTATTGCCCTTAAGTACAATGTGAAGTAAATAAACGTGGTACAATGGCCGGGTATGTGTAATTTGGCTCGACGAAACCTCATTTAAGTCGCAACGGTGAGGCCTCGAGCACAGCTAATGCACGCGGGTATTCTTTGTCTCAAATAAAGCAAAAATAAATTAAAAATAATGTAAAAACATTGAATGGAAAAGAGTGATGGGATGGACCACCACACCCTCGAGACGAGAAATGATCGAGCACAGTAATTACACTGTCAGTTGTTTAAAATTCACTTCAAATATTATTAAATAATATTGCAACACTTTTATCTATTGAAATGATTCTGAGTCATTAACTTGTTCAAATCGTGCCGAATAACATTGGACTTGTTGAGACACGCACGAGTTAAATAAAGACATGGTGAGTGATATGATTTTAGGTGAGAAAACAATTGATGTTTAAAGTAAACTTTTTGAGAGCAATTTGACTTGAGACGCCCACTATACGTCAAATTATAGCGATTTCAACCTCAACATTGATATTGAAGCGATGTTACGATATATTTATGCCGAGATTTTTCATACGTTCACGCAATAACATCATTGCATTAATAGACGTAAACACTTTAAAAGATCTGTAAGATGTAAACTCACTTTGCGTTCTGAGATCGTAGCGTCGTTCCGGACTCTGCGCGTGTTTTTGTAATTGTGGAAATGGATGTCGACGAAGTTGATTGTTGGCAGCCAGCTGGTCATCCCGTCTCGGTACTCCTTGGTTTCATTCAGTATGCTGCGTTCCTTATTGAAATACCTTCTGGTGTTCTTTAATTTGTTTATGATCTTTCTTGCTGAGTTTTTGAAAGCGTCTAATCGTGTGTTTTTCTGGAGTCTCATCTCGGGTGTATCTTTGGTTGCGTCTGTTAAACTCATCGTGTGTTTCCTGTGAGGTCTTCTCTTGTGTTCTTGTGTTCTCGCGTCTGGTATTCTAATCTTGTCTTTGGTTGTCTGTGCTAGGGGATCGTGCCGCCTCTCATGCCTTATCTTGTGCTCGATCGTTCGGGCCTCCGTCGGAATTAGGCACATTGTAATTATTACTAATATTGATATAGCCACCAAAAGCTTTTTGGGAAAACCTGTAACAAAGAACACGAACCGTTGAAATTACACTCGTATTACACAAGCGAGTATTGTAAATAAATACGTAGCACTAAAGTTATCAGGAGGTATACATAATATCTAAAACGGACTAGATAGTCATTATAACAAACAGGTTATCTGATTAATATTTGTTGTACGATGTTGACTAATAGATGATAAGAGGTAAATTCCTTTTATTCAAGTTTAAAACAATGCACAATCTAAAGACCTATTTATAAAGGTCTCCAAAAATGATAAAAAAAGGAATTAATATTAAAATGCAGCAAAATTAAAAGAATTGACAGTTCCCTCACAAGGGACCGTGGCTATCGAGGAGTCACATAAAAAATAATAAGCTTCGTGATTATCGTAAACGCGTTGGTACACTACGTACGTATGTGCATAAAGAGCTCGTACAATCTTCATCTCCAGGCCACTTTCTCAACGACCATTAGCCTGCCTCGGGATGCGTGCGCGACGCACGTGATTTTTTTAATCAATTTCGGTCAGGATGCATAAAAGAAAGAGGTTGCACCACCATTAGTTAATATATTTTACTTAAAGTTTTGCATTTAAATTGTTTTTTCATTATAGTTAACGGTAACACACAGTGTAATATTCTAAGTCAGGCATTATTTAAATCTCGATTTTCTATCGCATTAAATAAGGATTGATTTACTAAAAGCCTATTTACTTCTTACTCGTTCGTAAGAAGTTAATACTCTGAGAATTGTTAATGGTGTTACAGTGCAAAAAATTAATGTCCACCTACTATCAAGAGACATCAGCGAAAGTGTATTTATAATTGCAATTACAATTTCATATTTCGAATCTGTTGATGTGTGACGTCATGACAGATCCATTGTTAAATGTTATTGCGCAAAAATCTCATATAATGTGTCCTCTCGATAAAGTTTGAGTATTATTGAAGGTTTTGATGTTTTGCGCCGACGCCATAAAACATATTTTATGTCTCAACAGCGACTTGCAATTCTGTTCGGACGTTTTCCAACTTTTAAAAGGACCAATGCCAACTTTGAAAAGCGAGTGTGCTAAATGTAGAAAGTTCTTATTGTGCTTTAACTATATTTACTCATGTGGTAATGGAATGAATAAATTATATCGTTTAAATATTAGCTCATTTGGTAATTGATTGCGGAGGTAATGAAGCATTAAGGCTTATGATTGGGCAAAAAAAATTAATTTGGTTAAACTCTCGCGCATTTTAATAGATGGATAAAGGTTGGATGGTTTATTTTTATTTAAAAAACCTAAGATAACAGGATTCCCATGTTCCAGTTATAGTTCTATATCAACAATATGAGAATCACCTGTCCATTCAATATTATTTACAGAATTATCCTTATTAGCTCATCGACACCACATTGAACCTAAATGGATTTTCAGAATGCCAAATCAAATTATGTAATAGGCATTATCACATCGGAACGTTAGTGTTACACGTATTGTTTGACGTCATATGAGGATAAGCGGAGGTTTATGGTCAATGAATCATTAGGTCAATCCGTGTCGTTGACAATTTAATGTATGTTAAGTAAATAAGTACACGCAAAAAAATGTCGAGCGAAAAATTTACACACTGCGTTGTGAACGATGATTTGCTTTAGTTATTTTTTAGGCTGTGACTACTGTACGTATTTAACTCGTTGGTTGGAGATCAAACAATGCTAACGTATATAATTGTTACTGAGAAAAGCGTTGTGCTATGATGGTACACATTGTGATTTTTCCATCATGGGGTTTCCCCAACACTGTGGGCTCGGGTAATAGCTAGTTTCCGAATACATTGTTTAGTTATTTTTTGTGACTTCCGCCTAGTTAATCGTATTAGGTTAAACAATTAATTACCGATTAATTATATATCACAAATAAATTATACAGAATATAAAAAATGTTTTTAACATATTCCTCTCAATTAAAATTTAATTATCGATGAGACATTTATACAAATAGCCAAAATATATTTGTCTGCTGTAATTAAATAATTAATCCAATCCGAAAAAGAGAGCAAACTAAGCAATATGTTCCGAATTCGGAAAGCTCATCTTATTCGTATTGTATGACATCGTCGACGAGTTTCAGCGAAAAACTCCTTTGATAGTTGCCGACGGGACGATTGTTATTCATTCCCACACGATTTGCTGGCTATACGTACTCGATTCTTTCTTTATATGTATTGTGCACTTCCAAAAATGATCCGTAATCGATTTTGATTGCACATCGATTGTTTTAATAAAAATGACGTATCATTTCAACTGCAATGTTTACCGGGAGATAGGGTTGTATAACTTGATTTTAATGAAAACTATCGAATTTTCACTATTTATGAGAATTGCAGGATCGTTATAAGATGAAGTTTATCTCACGTTATTTTATGTTTATCTTACTTTGACTTTAAATTATTGATAAGTATTAACTTTACGCCTACGGGCACTTACAGTATATTATTTTTCAAAACTACCTCAACTTTTTATAACTATGTCGATTGTTTACGATTTGGCTGTAAATAAACAAATGATGAATGTTTTTTTGAACGCTTTGAAGAAATTAAAAAATAAACAACACACACCAGTTAAGAAGACATCCATGAACAACGCATTGATGTAGCTCCTTTAGGCAAGTCCATGTTCATCCGAACAAATAATTACACCGAAATCGAAACTTTGGGATTCGAATTTCAAACTTTATATCACTGGCTGGAAACACTCGCGGATTGAAAATTCACTGGAGATGCAGACCACTAAATTTTTAAGCACTAGTGTTGTTTCAAAATTTCGCACTCGATAATATAATTGATCGTGTATTGTCGAGCGTGTGTCACCGATGTGGTGTGAGGAGCGAGTGTGCGAGACCGGCGCGCGGGCAGCCTGCGCGTTGAATGGGCACCGAAATGCGGCACCGTACATGAAATAGCCGGTCAAACACTATGCGAAAACCCTTACCCGCCCGCCGGAAAGTCAACTCCGTCCCTACCTACGGAGACTTCCTTATGCCCTATTTTTTTTTAAACAAGTTCAATGGAGCTGCTCCAAAAAATATCGTATCATTGTCAGATATACTCGTATTCCAAATCAGATGATACAAGCTTTCGCCCCGCGTTTTCACACATGGTCCCATGATAAAAAGTATAAAGGTACTTTTTATCCTTGTGTCTTTATCCATATCATAGGCTATCTAAATGTCAAATTTCATCGCGATCGGTTCTGTGGTTTAGGTGTGAAAGGTATCAATCAAACAAACTCACATAAGTATTCTATTAATCCTACTATCCATTTCATATTACAAATGCTAAAGTTTGTGAGGATGTATGTATGTTTGTTACTCTTCCACGTAAAATCTACAGAACGGATTATGGATGGTACTTGGCACATAGATAGATCATACCCTGGAATAACCTATAGGCTACTTTTTATCCCGGGAAAACAGAAGCTGGTTTATAATATTAGTATTACCTGTCTAAGGATTATGAGAGGAATTGTTCAGTTACACATGATTTTTATATGCTTAATTCAAAGTTGAATTAAGCATATAAAAATCATGTGTAACTGAACAATTTAACAGAACTTAATATAATAGGTATAAATATAATAGGTACTTACCTATTATATTTTAATACTTTCACTTTTATCATACTGATACTTCTTTCATATTATTACTAGTGTCTATAGATTATTGTGTCACTGTCTTATCACTTGCGGGGAGGTTGAAACTTGGCAAGTAATTGTATGAACTGTCCTGTTGTGACTAAATTTATTAGGGAATAAAAAAATGCAAGAGTATCCTAATAATTTGAATGTCAGTTACTGTTTGTCTCCGCACATTTCTCTTTCTACATCTTGTGCAAGTTGATATTTATTCGGCTAGACCTCGATTGTGACGGTGATTCATCGATGAGTCTATACCAAAAGTGAGTTTTTATCGGGCGTTAGTCGCGTACCGTGTCGATAACCGATCACCACGTGTGTGGTACATCACTACAAATCATTGCCGATTTTAATAATCGATCCCACGATAAAGTGCTATTACATTATTCATGAAACGATTTACATATCATAGTTTTTTGTGTTATATAATTAGTATGAGTTTTTTTATTTGATATTAATCTACTGTACTTAATTAAGTTTTGGATAAGTACGTAAGTAGACGACACATATTATAACAACAGGCAATACATAGGTATAATTTGAGATCAATTACAGATCATGCAAATCAGCGCCTAGATTAAAACAACTTTCATTTTCTTTTCACACTCCGACATACAGCCTCATTGAACAAACGATGCGAAACCAGCCAGGACTAAACACGAAAGTAAACTAACACACAAAAAAAGTATTTCGAGTCTGGGAAAGACTCGTCTGTGACACAGATAAACCCAAAGATTCACCTACGTACAGCCGGGTCAAACAATCACGTACTCACTAGCA
Source organism: Tethea ocularis (assembly GCA_963555595.1). Lineage (NCBI taxonomy): Eukaryota > Metazoa > Arthropoda > Insecta > Lepidoptera > Drepanidae > Tethea > Tethea ocularis. The sequence continues at coordinate 3,094,140 of OY741968.1, forward strand.
TACCATTGATAACCAATAAAATAATACGTTGACGCACGATTGGTATACTGAATGTTAGGAGTTTTAATATTATGGGATGTGGCTAGCATGTGGTTCGCGCTTCGAATGTCCGAACGGACATCAGAGTATTTACATTGACAAGTTTTTTTTTACTGTGGTTAACAAGGCGATGCTTTTGTGCGCGACTGAGTGATAGTGTCAATAAAGGATTATTATGTATATGATTAATAATACGTCCCGGATTCTTTTGTATTTTATTTGTAGTAGCCAGTTATATGTTCCATTCATTTTACTATAACTAGGTGGTCACGCGTAACTATTTGTCATAGTAATTTGCTTGTAATTAATGAGACGTTTGTATTAAACAGTTCATTAATTTCGGATTTGTTTTAGTGATTAGGTATTTGAAATAGCAGTGTTACTTTTAATTTAGAGTATGACGTCATTACGAGCTTACTATCGTGCTATGGTATGGAATGGAATCAGATTTTAAGAACTGTAAATAATATTTTTAATCATGTAACAAAAGGACTTTGGTAGCAATAATGCTACATAATCAGGTTTTCATCAACTCTTTTTTTAAACATATGTAATTAGATCTGCGTGAAAGTTTTTCTAATGCCTTCTCATCGGTATGACTCATGGATTTCCCATTTTTTCGGGCGAAAACCGTCTGAAATCCTACAAATGCGAGGAGTGAGTCCGCGATTACTCACCACAGAAAGTTAGATACGCGTAACATTGTAATTCGTCATCCTGTATATTAATTTGATAGATGCTACACATACTACCTACGAGCCGAATAGTAACTTTTGTATTACCCCCTTTATATAACAGCTAACCTCAGACAGTTCTTAAAAATAAAGCAGGACTAATGTTTCAAGTTTAAAAAAAGGTCAAGTTTTTATTCGTAATAAAAAATTTACTCCGTAATTTAAAATTTTGAATAAAATTATTTTTATTTTCGTGAACCGTTAATACTGTCACAAATTCCTTTACACGCATAGTTTCTAAGTAATTTAAGTTTACCGTAAAGTTAGACTAGCTTCCGCGACAGAGTTCGCCTGTGGCTGCCTTCACATTGGCAATACACCAAATGGCATTGTTTGTGCGCCACAATATAAATCACACGCTTTGCTTACAATACGAAAGCTTTTACTCATTCTACACGTACCCTTAACCCCTTTAAGTACACAGATTATCTAAAACCCCTTGAATACTGCCAATGAATTTGCAGTGATACCATTTTCTATGCTTAACATTTTTAGGCTGTGTCGAGTAAAATTTGAATGAGGTAATTTTGTGTTTGAAAACGTGGTTTATAATCTATGTGGTCTTAGTCATGGGGTCAAGTTATACCTACAAGAAAGGTAGTGCGGAATTTTCTTTATTAAAAAATCTTAATGTTTTTAAAAATGCTCCTATATCTGCCAGCATCTTTATTTCATTATTGAATTAAAAAAATTAAAAACTCCAAATTCAAAATAAGAACTAGTTATTTATGCACCATCGATAATTTGATTATCTAGACCTACAGAGATAAAACAAAAGCTTTATTCCTGAAACCACATAACTGATATACATAAACTATATTTTTCTCTTAATACAATACTTAGGTAGGTATATCGGTATTAGTTACATCCATTGTCAGGACAAACAGACATTTTCAAGTTCATGAACACAAATGTTTGTCCTGGATGGATTCAAACCCATAAACGCGATAGGCGGTGCGCCAACTGACCTGTCAGCTGTTTTAGCGGCAACATAAGAGTATCAAACTTCCTTACAAAATGATGTCATTAACTAATTAAGTATGTAGTAGAAAGTTTACATCATTACCTACTATCTATACTAATAATAAAGCTGAAGAGTTTGTTTGTTTGAACGCGCTAATCTCTGGATTTACCAGTCGGATTGGAAAAATTATTTCATTAATAAGAAGCTACATTATTTCCGAAGGTAAATAAGCTACATTTATCCCGGGAACGCGAAATTAAATCACCAAAATTACGAATACACATAAATATAGTATGATTGTAATAAGAAAATCGATTGAAGACTTTTATTATCAATCGGTTATCTTTGTTATGACTTATCGATTAGGTCATCGTTTTTATTTATCGAATTAGTTAATATGTTTTATTAGGATGACACCTTGTACACACGGCCACAGGTCAGGCTACACATTTTTGTTGCAAAATAGCGCCTATTACAACCGCATAAGGTGCCGCAGTGTGTAGCTTGATCTGTGGCCGTGTGTACTACCTATTTTATTTAAGTAGTAATACTTAGTTATGCATTATCAAATGCAGTTTACTAAACATAAATACTTCAGTGTATACTGACTCAGTGTCATTAATATGAAGCGGAAACCGGACATCTCAACCTGAAGTGATCTTTTCCTTTTCAATAATTAAGTTAATAATTAAATGAGCTAATTGTTTTCATGAATGTATTGAATAGCAACTTATTAATTTATTGAATGAAAATATTACGTACCGTATCTAATTGTATTAGATCCTTGTTTTCTCGAGGAACATTCGTTACAATAACAGCTGCTGCAGGTATCCATAATTATTACTATTTATTATCACAGAATAAAAAATCTTTGGTATTAAATTATTAGTTACACAAAATCACAGTCCTTATTTAAATGTCCTTGTCACTGGCAATTCACAACTTTTTAATTTTCAAATTTAGAATAATAAAAGCACGTGCGTATTCTGTTAACTGATTTAAAAATCGATCGTCAATATCGAGCGTCGCGATTGAGTTGCGTTCAGGACACGATCTCTCGGGCGGATACGTTCAGTTGGCCGCGTTACGTGTAATGTGTGTCCTGAACGGATTTCCACGGCTTTTATGTGGCCGGCCGGCGTTCCCGTGATAAAGGGTGCAAAAAACTGATTGTTTAATTTAGAGGGCCCGCCGTACGTCATTACGTCACTGATACGACGTCGCCCGCGATTAGGACGTAAGCGAACACATGCTCTTACGCAATAGCCAGTTCAAATAAATACATGTGTTTCAGAACCGGATCCTGGATGTATGTGAAAATGCGATCGTTGGGTGTGTATTTTATTATTTTTTTAGATAAATGGAGTGATTTTGCGGATTATTTTTTTTGTAATGTAATAAATTAATGTAAGTAGTGGAAAAAGGGATATCAAATAGTGGAATTCTCGAACGTATAGTAGTAGGAATTTAAATGATTACCCGATAATTTAAACCTAGTATTTAGTTGTTCAATAAAAAGGGACATTGTATAATATATTATTTAAGTCTTTTATAACCGACTTCAAAAAGGAGGAGGTTAATAATTCGTCGGAATCTTTTTTTTTTATGTTCCCCGATTACTCGAAGATGCCTGGACCGATTTGGAAAATTCTTTTATTGTTTGAAAGGTTGCACCCTTTTTCTGTTCTCATGATCAGCAGGTTAAGATTTGACGATGGGATCCTGGAGAAATCGAGGGAACTTTTCAAATTTTATAGGTACTTACAATGTTTTTCATATACTTTCTAAAACAGTTCAGATATTGCGTCTGGTAGTCATCATATTATGTTTCTGAGATGATGGAAGGGTACAACTCCTTAACGGTTAGGAGTTAGGGGATATTTTTTTTATCGGATCGATTTACGAGGATCGTTTAGGCCGTTAGTTGTATGGAAGGTACAACGCTAATATGCTTATTATATTAGGTCAGTAATAAAACATAAGAAACTAAAAATTTTAAAATAAAAAACTTAAAAAAAAAATTGAAACGAAAAAAATCTGCGGTAGTACCATGATATTATCCATAGAACATGAACTACACTTTCGGTGACTTGAAAACAGTCGAATTATAATTCTTAGATAATTATTTTATGCTTTATAGAGCCTTTGAAGGCGGTTCTATTTTTTGTTCAAAGTTTTTTTGAATTTTTTTTTTTTGTATAAGCAAAGAACTAAATAAAGTGTGTGTGTAATCAATATTAAATAGTTTTGCTATATTATTGTAATTACAATATTAAAATCAAAGTCCATTTGAATTTAGACATAGCTCCCAATCGTAAAGCAAAAGTTGCAAAGCTGCTCATTCACAATCCATGAGAAGTTGTATTTTAAAATATTCAATCAGCCATTTTAAAACAGTTTTAATTTCAGTGGGGTGTTACTTCATCCCGCCTCCGAGAGAGTCCGCCTCTCGACCTGAATCCCGAAATAATCTCGTTCGATTGGTCGCTCGGAATAATCTCTTCGCCTATTACATACAATCCGCCGTTTAAAGTTAACACCACTCGATCTGGTATCCGTACAATGTGTGTGATTACCGCCACTCGTGGTGGGGTGGTTCTGCGTAAATGATGTTCCAGAATAAGACTATTTATAGACGCCAACTGAGTAGCGCGTCCTTTGTTTGTTTTTTTTTTATTTGTTACGTAATTAGGTGATGGCTTTTTGGAGTTTATGTTTTTTTTAATTAGTTAATGATGTATAGTTTAATTTGGAATTTAATATTAAGTTCGGTGGTGTTTTAACCAATAAAGACAAGTGCACCAGTTAAGTAAGAAATTGACATATGTAATGTTTTTGTAGAACGGCTATATTTTCACTAACGCCTGACTTATACGACCGTGACTGACTGTGTATTCTACTAGAACATACGAAATCTCCTAAAAAGCCTTTAAAAAACCAAAAAATCACATAAGTTTCATAGATCCAGAATATATTATCGCAATTAAATTACTGTCAGGATAATTATATTAATATGTTAGTAAATATGAAATTGGATGACCAATCACCAGACATATTTAAAATGATGTAACTTATAATGACAATATCCACAAAATATTTATTATTAAATAACAGTTACGGGTTATTCCAATTAAAATATTCTATATAGACGTCAAATAATGATTAATTATGTAAGAGTAGTTATTATATGAAAATAATATAAAATAAATTGTATATCCTATAAGGAAGAATTGTGGAGTAGGTAACTCTATTATATGGGGATTCATCATACATACATACGTGATAACTTTCGCTTGTAAATAAGTGTCATACATACCAGAAGTGTTCATGGTATTTTTGTTTAACTTACTATAAGTAATAAACAGGGTAATTTAATAAAACAGTGGAAGCAGTCATATGTAATACATAGGTTCCTATAATATGACTGTACAATGCGTACCTTTAAATATTTTGAAAATATAGCGATTATATTTTTGTTTCTTTTTCTTCTTCTAAAAAATATGGTACCCAAAATTCCATAAACTATTTTTGCCAGTATCAGGTTCTATTAAATTCAGTCAGTTTATGGTGATTTTTGAGAGAAATGAAAAGCCACTACTTATACATAATCATTACATTTCACTTCACTGGTGCACTTGTATTATTTTTTATTGAACAAAATTTAATTGATGACATTCAATGAAACTCATTACACGATTTTATGAAAATAAAACGAAAACGCAACGTCACTTCGCATGTTCCCGCCCAAAAGTTCCATCGCGAAAATTAAAGTATTTGACAGTTCTTATTTTTAATAAACTAGAATGTCTTTATAATGGCCAGTTCTATGATTGCCGAGTACTTTTACCAGGTATAGGCGTATAGCAGTTGCCTAAGAGTGCCACAGGATGTGGTGTGGTTTTTACAACTAGGTATTCAGGGATCTGTTTGAGGTGGGTCAGGCTCTGTATGTATAGTCTAAGATTATTACGAATACATTTTCTTATTTTTATTTTCTCTATAATATTTTATTCGCTTATAGCGAAAACATGCCACTTTTATTTTTAAAATGATCATTATAAATTCTTATTGTCTATGAATGAAAAAATATTATTTCTAGAAAAGCAAATTAGGTTAAGCAGTGGACATTTTTATTTTTTACATCGTAAGTTGACAAGCAACCATGACCAATATCCCGCGTATAGACATTACCAGGGGTATTGCAAATTTTATTTCCAACCTTTAAAAAGCCTAAAAGGCACAGGGACTTAAAGTAACTTTTTAATTAAAAACGTCATCAATCGGAATCGGAACTTAACATCAGCTTGAGTAGGTATTATGTCAGCAGTCATCATCGATATCTCGTGCGATGGCATTGTCTAATGATCTAAGTAACTAGTTAACGCGAACAAAAGAGTCAATTAGTTATGGGGCTTCATATCACACCGTAGCAAACATTACATGTAGATCCGTTCATGTAGCAGAGTATTGTTATCTGTTTTTATTATTATTTAGATTTAAAAAAAAACTGAACAATGGGCAATGCTGCCAGTCTTCTTGGCACACTTCCGCGGGGCAGCGATTTGACACAAATTTTCTATTTATACCTAGTTAGGTAGGTAGTTTTGTTTTTTTTTATTTAGTTTATTTTGTTACATTATCATAATTATTATCGTTAAATAAATTTTACTAAGATTCTGAACTTAGTAGGTAGGTTGTTGGTCGGGAATACTAAAAAATACGTCAACAAACTGCAAAAAATATTTGTTGTCAATAATATGGGATAAATCCAATCATGAATAACGTCAAATACCAATTGTTCAAAATGGTGGTGCTTACGAATTTTAGATTATCTGTTTTATATTTATTGTTACAGATGATACAATACTTTTTTGTTTAGGGTTTTTAATTTGACGCACCTTCATTACGGAGTCATTATAAAGCTAAATTTTCCTTTCAGCAATGTAAATATTAATTTTTCCAGATATGAAAAATTCGTCTAAGGTATATATGAATAATTCAATTGTAAAATATTGTCACTAAATAATTACTTTACTCACAAGGGTATGGCCTAGTCCCAATAGTAACAAACATGATAGTGCGGAGTAATTTTTTATAATTAATAATCTTAGTTATATAAAATACCTAGTTTAAAAAAAAGTGACTAAGGAATCAATTCACGCACACAAATATAAATATTTTATTTTTATTTAGTATTAGTAATATTATTCGCGACGGTGTGACGACAGACCACATAGCATAATTAACGCACAAAAAGCGTGCATTTCTTAGGGAATTCTGAATTGGTGCGCGTATATAGTAATGTATTCAAAACGTGGGTTTATTTAGAACATCCTGATACATACGATTACTTGGAAGATTATTATGTATGGCCTATGAAAACCCCATGCAATGATGTCTCATTGTCTATGCAAATCCGCTATGCTATGGTGTGTTGTAATGTCCGATTGTTCCTTTTATACTAAAAGGATGTCTTGAAATGTGTAAAAAACTACATATACACGTACCATCAACAAAGTTGAAGCATGATCAGTTTTGAGACCTTTTCGCTTGCAGCCAGTAATCTTAGTTAGCGCTGTCCATTGTTGACAATAAAACGGTCTCTTGTAAAATCTTTTGTCTAGCCTATTTACTGACAATGACAATGTACTATTTTATGACAAGCGCATTGTCTGGTTATATTGTGTGAGACACAGGTAGCGACTGGTCACTGTACACAAAATGCACCCTTAAGGTGATCATGCTTCAATTTTGTCGATAGTACATATACACTGTTTGATCTCACAATTTTTAATCGAATTAAGAAAATACTTATTTATACAAAAAAAAAGTTTTTCATGTTGAGTGTGATTATTTTTAACTTTAATCCTAGTTGTATCCAAATTCCTATCATATTTATTTTAAGTTATTTATAGTTTTAGTTATCAAATTATAAGAGTGCAATTTTGAGAGAGTTCACAACAAGCATGAAACAGAGAATAAGGCAGGCAAATAACTTGATGTTCTCGTCAGGTGAGCCGCATGCTTGTCTGCCAACCTTGCTCTAAAAGAAAATTAACTTTTATTACAAATATTTTTTATTTTTCAAAAAAACACGTATGAATAAAACTAAATTAGATACTTACCTACTTATAATTAAAAATAAGTACAAATTGAAATACTATAGGTATTTTAAAATAATTCTGTTAACAACATTTCAGTAACTACTTACCTATATATACAGCCTTTAACCAGATTTATAAAGTCTCAGTGGCTTTATATTAAAATAATAACATAAAATTTACCGAAAATCTGTCGGCATTTTTCATACTCAAAAATTTATATTCAGCCAAAACTAACTTATCCTTAACCGCAGAAATATCTTCGAATAATTTCGACCGGAGTTATTGCATTCCGATCGAACGACCTTATGATTTGCCGAAAGCCTGCGATGACTAACTGTATGATGTTAGAAGGTTGGTTCTTAGAACTTGGAAGTGCTTTACAGGCAGGTATGAAACAAAAGGAAATGCCGTAAGCGTATGTTATAACATCATGTCAGGTAGCATTACGAACGCTGTCACTTTCTGTCGTGATCATAATGTAGACGTAGGTATGAAAAATTTACTGTTGTCAAAGTTAGGGAATAGTTGAAACAAATTGAGTGTCCGTTTATGTGTGGCGTTCTCTCTTAGGGTCGGTTGCTCGTATATTTTAGTTAAATTTATAGTCTAAGTTAACATATCTAACTATTACCATGCTTTGACCGTAGAGTAACTTTGACGATAACCGATCTCCTTCGGTCGGTTATGGTTACGGTAATTTTTTTAGTTAAAGTGACACGAGCAACCCAGTTTGCTTTCTTTCGGCGGTTAAAGTTAACTATAGCCGTAACCTAACTATAACCTTACTATGACCGCGCTTTATGCAACCGACCCTTAGTAATTAGGTGTAGAAGAAATCAGCTGAAAAAAATACGGGGTAAAATAAATTGACAAATATTTTTTTTTAATTTTCATGGTTTCTTTCGAGCGTTTTTTTCTGTGTTATACCTTGCTATGGTTTCCTGACGATATTTCTATGAGCTCCAGCTAATTTTATTTGTATTCGGTTGTAGTCCTGGGTGGGAATCAAACCAGCAGTATGATAGGATAGAACTTAGCCACGCCGGCGCGTTTAATGATTCCATACGCCAATAGTGAAAAAAAAAAATAAGGTAGGTAACATGACGATTCGTAGCAGATCAGTAGCTCATTTCATTATCAAAGTATATAATGATTAATTATTGTTTCAAATAGAGCAAAGTCACGCGATGGGATATCCACTCTCCAGGAGATTTTTTGCATAGAGTTACCATTTCTATTTATTGGTAAGTAGCTGTGTACCTCCGCGGCGCGTGGTCAAGACCTTTTTGCCGCATAATTGATTGCCGATATCGATTATGTAAACATAAGGATCATGTTATACTGTTGACAATATAGTTTGATTTTTACTTTACTTTTCTCTTTTTTACTCCACGGTTTTACGATCAATGATTTTATGGCAAAAAGTATCTATGATTTAAACCAATGTACCTACTATTATATAAAATTCTGTACGAAAAATTATCAAAACTATTCAGCTACTACTGATTTAGTAACAAACATACACACAAATATTCGCATTAAGGTGACGATATATGAGAAATCATCATCATCATCGTCATCGTCATATTAGCCGAAAAACGTCCGCTGCTGGACAAAAGCTTCCCCTAAGGATCTCCATGATGACCGACCGGTCTTCCCGCGACCCTCACAAGATCGTCGGTTCATCTTGTGGGGTCTGCCCACGCTGCGTCTTCCGGTTCGTGATCGCCACTCGAGCACCATTCTGCCCCAGCTGCCGTCGGTTCTACAAGTGATGTGCCCCGCCCACTGTCACTTCAATTTGGCAATTCTTCAGGCTATGTCAGTTACTTTAGTTCACCTGCGGGATTTATCTGAATACTTCTTATTTATATTTTAATCCTAGATGTTGATATATGTGGTACGTTTTCTCCAATTTCATTTGATATGAAATACCAACGTGATTCTAGGATATTTAGGATACAATAATAGGTTTAAAGAAGGACTTCAAACTTAACAGGCGTTATTCCGCTACTGTAAGCGACCATAATATTTTTATTTTTTAATGTTTACTTATCCACAATATAACAAACCTTAAGCGACAGAATCCAAGGCAGGCAAGGCAGCGTGGGAGCGAGGCTCCGTATTCAAATCCGATCTGTAAGAAAAAAAAAACAGTTTAATAGAAATTCCTTTCCGGTTATACCGGTAGTGTGAGAGTATAGCTATTGCCATTATCGTCCAATGATTTAAAGGAACAAGATTAGAATAATTAGTGTACTTTTATATTTAAATGGGCCATTGTATACGTAAATTAATAACTGTTTCGTGTCATGTTGTGATAACATTTAATTTTAAAGGACATACCTAAAACCTAGGTGGGTACCTAACCTATTTCGTAAAAAAAAAAACATTTTGCATATTTTCTGAAATTGAAATAAGAATAAAAATGAGTAAAATCGGTGCACATTTTGCTATTATTCTAATTTAATTGGTAGCATATTTTTCTTTTTGGTACAAATCGATTGGGAATCGATTTTCATTGCATAGCGACAATTCTACACCACCATCAACCGCATTTCCACTGCTCTTTTATTCACAGTGTCTATAACATGTTACATACAAAGTTCACAATGTAAATAAAAGAGCATCGAGTTCAAGTCGCTTATATAACAACACTATATCTTGGTGGTGGACGCGATAAAAACCTGCTAATTCCTAACATCTAATGATGGCTCGGTTGATTTACACTCACCAATCCTGAATTTCCTGTTTCCCGGTTGTTACGCAAAATTGTCGTCCGACATCAAATTCCATCACTTTTGCATCGCATGCTTATTGTAATTGGTTTCTAAGATATTCTATTGCTTTGTCTCATATTTTTAATTATCTAATCTGTTTACATTATTAAGTGTGTCGTCTTATGAAGATAACAGATCAGACTTATTTTTTTTTTTACAATGTATAGGCCTGTGTTTGACCACAATCTAACCGTGGTCAGTGATGATGTCGCCCATGTTGGTAAGCACACAAAGCCTATAAGGGAACTGGCTCTCAAGTGCAGCTGTCGGAACACACCGGAAGGTGCTTGGCGACAGATTTTTAACTTGAGGGTGGTAGCCAGCCAGGCGGGTACTACAAAGTACCCCAACAATTTTCCTTCACCGAAAGCTCAAGCTCATTGTAGGATTCGAACCCGTGACCTTCGTCTCGGCACGACACTACTGAGCTATCATCGCCTTCATAATGTAAAAAGACAGTTTTAGGGATATTTTAGCCGTTCTTTGATTTGTTGGCTACACCATATACTATCAACTCTTGCCACTCCCAATCCATAATATCTATTGTGGTCCATTGTCTCAAGGGCAGAGGCCAGTTAGCCGTGGGTGTGGGGCGGCATTACCCGTCAGAAGAATCCGTTACGCGGCACATTGTTTAAAATTAGAATATCATTAATTAATTATGCAGTTTGCATGTAATGAGATGATTGTTATTGATTGGTATCGAACATCACTTGACGGTCTTATGAGAAGTTACTTATAACTTTTGTGAACGTAAGTGACATGAACGACGTATTAAAACTCCAACATTTCAGCAAATTTTAAATATTTATTCAACATTCTATCAAAATAATGAATAAATAAATTTAACCAATTTCTTTTAAATTTTACCCAATATACCTATAAATTTCGGAAGTGTGAACATTAATAAATTTGACATAACAAATGTTTATCGACATTTTTATGAAAATATAAACAATAAATGATTTGGTACGATTCATAATCACTAACACCTTTTCGGTTCTTGAATGTAGGATGTAACATTAATAATAATAAAACATGATAAAAAATTCACATGAACTCTAAATCCATAAATTGTGTTTTTTTTTTCATGCAAAGCCTTGTCAGGAAACCGGTCCTTTGTAGTAACTGGCAATCAAGTTGACAGTTGCCATGTACATATTAAAGATTTATTCCGGCAGGTGCGCTTGAGAGCTGGTCCAGGATTAAAGGTCCCCAAAACATTGGTTCCATAAATTGCTAATGATATACTAGGTCTTAGGCCGCTTACGATCAAATAAATCTCTGCCTGATTTTATCTGTAAACAAGATGTCCTCCTAGAAGACAAACGGCTACCTTACCTTGACGCATATAGACATATATTGGGGCATAGTTTACAATACTACCCGATATCAATCGCAAAATATTGACCCTTCCCCCTCCCCGATAGCTCATCGGGAAGGATCACTGGAGACCTCACGCAAGCGTCGGACCATTTAAAACATTTATGTAGTATATCAGTTATCTGGTTTCCATAGTACAAGCTCTGCTTCGTTTGGGATCTTAATAACCATGTGTGAAGAATGTCCCAGGATATTTATTTATTTACTTGGCAGTTTCATATCGTTAAATAAATCAAGCAACAATTACTACTACTCTAACCAGTCTAACCTATACCTGATTAGTTTTGGATTACTTATTTCTGTATTGTATTGTAAAAACTTCCTAAAAAACTTGATAGACTAGGTATAAAAAGGTACCTATATAAAATCTATGATTCATTCATTCATTATTTTAGAACACTATGTCAAATTGACAGGTGACAAAAACGTAGCGATGAGGACATTGGCCGCAACGTAAAACCGCTAAAATAGTAGTTCCGTTTCTATTTTTAGACTAACTTTATATTACGCAAGATATTAAGATGTGGTCAATTCTTATATTTACTAATAGATATTATGTAAAGTTGAGCTTGTTTAATATCTCTTGACAGCACAATTAGCAGTTAGTTTTTTTCTTTTCTTTTTGGCATCACACTTAGTGTATTTTGCCAGTGTCAAGTTGCGCAATGTAGGTATTTTATATTCTCATCAATCCTCCAGTTTCAAAGTTCTAGTCAAAATTTTGTAAGTATACTAGTAAAATTCGGATTCAGTTAAAAAAGTTACTTATATATAGTATATAGTTTTTGCATTTATTTTGATAATGTATAGTAAACAAATGTAGGTACTCTATTGACGTTCTACAATTTTCACTTTATTGCAAAATTGACATGCTAAATATTTACGCAAAAATATTCGAAATGTCGCTTTGATTATTTTATTAGTATCAATATCTTAAATAAACTTGTAAGATGAAAATTAAATGCAGTATTGCATACGTGACACATGCGCTAATGAAATATTTCATTCATTTTATTGCAATCTCATTCACTCTTTAGGTATATAATCCATTGGTTGCGAAAAGCGAGAAGCGGGCTGTCAAGTGGAAATGTGTGAACTACAAAATCTAACCTAACACCACAACAACTATCTATATCTATACTAATAATAAAGCTGAAGAGTTTGTTTGTTTCAACGCGCTAATTTCTGAAGTTACTGATCCAAATCGAAAAATTCTTACACTAATAGGAAGCTACGTTATAACAAAGATTATAGGCTACTTTTTATCCCGGGAACTCAAGTGAAGCCGCGGGGAACAGCTAGTTTTCAATATAATAGTAAAACTGTGCTAATATTAAATTAGAAATGATTTTGAATGGTCAGGTAAGAGTTATCCAGCTGTTAATTTAAAATTAGAATTGTTTTTTTTTATTAATTTATCGAAGTTATATAGGTATATCAATATATCGCTTATCCGAGGTTAATCTAGTCATTGAAAAATCGGACCTAAAGTTTATTCGCCAATAAAATAACGAATTATTTTCCATGACAAGAAACAAAATGAAATATTTTTCAATCACATATGTTGGCGCCCATTTTGATTGGTATCATCTTCACCCAACATTCCAAATATGTAATATAATAGTAACAATAATGTCACGCCAATTACAGTTTACGAATAAAACATGAGCTTCGGCATTATATGAAGATGTGCAGTGGGTTGGTCGAACTGTCATGTCACTGTGGTTATATATAAACGTTATATAGGTGTGATATTTATATCTTAAAGGATCTGTAGAGTCACGATGATGGATCCATGTCAAACCTTGTCACAAAAGTTTTACTGATTTCAAAAATATGGAGTTATTTTGATTTGTAGTTGCAATTTTTTCAATTAGCCGAATGAACGACTAATTGAAAAAATTGCAACTATAAGTTTCATGTTCAAGAGTATGTGATTCTTTTGTACAGTGCGACAAGGATTTTTAGCTGAGAGCGCTTTTTAACTTTTAATCTAATAATATGCCGAAAGTAATAAGAAGTGGGGTCAGAGAGATATTGTTAAATAACAAGCAAAAACAACAAAACATACAACAATAATAAACGGACAGAGCGAACTCTCAAAAAGTGACTCTTCACAAGATTAGTTCCGATTTTAGCCATATGCCGAAAATTCTTGTCACACTGTATTCGTATCTTCTTCTATGCAAAAAAAAAAATATTGGGTTTTGTAGAGCTCGCTTTGTACAGTTTACTGTACAAAGCGAGCTCTACAAAACCCAATATTTTTTTTTCTAAATATCATCATCATATCAGCCAAAGACGTCCATTGCTGGACAATGATCCACAAGGATCTCCACGATGGCCGGTATTGCGCTACCCGCAGCCAGCGGTTTTCCGCGACCCTCACAAGATCATCGGTCCATCTTGTGGGGGGCCTGCCCACGTTGCGTCTTCCGGTTCGTGGTCGCCACTCGAGAACCCTTCTGCCCCAGCGGCCATCGTTAAGGCCTTTTCAGTTTATATAGGATTACATTGCTCCTACAAGAATTGCTAGTACAAAATTATTGGATTATTTACAGACAATGTACTCTATTACGAGTAAATTGACTACTTTACCTTGATCTTAAATCATCAATAGTAATCAAAAACAGGAAACATTTTATAAACAAACTTGAAATAACAAATTCAAATGCTTAAGCCTCAGCATGATTAAAGTTACGACTGGTGTAATTAAATTATCGTTAACGATAAGATTTACCAGGTACTAATTGCTTGCTTGAGTTTAATTGAGCTTTCAAACAAAATCTTATATTTCAATATGACAAGTGGTTTTTGATATGCCTTAGGACTTATGTTTTGAACTGAGATTTTGAAACAACCAATCAATAGCCGAGCCACGAAGATACATTTGCATTAAATGTCACCTAACACCACAACAACTAAGTAAACTTCAGTAAGCTTGCAGTTAGCAGTTGCTTGTAATACCTATTCAATTTAACTTTGACATTTCAATTTATCACTATTTTAATCAAAGAAGAATTTTAAGAGTTAAGGAGATTTTATGCTTTTCAAGGCATTATTGAGTACATAAACCCCAAATGGTGAGCGTGTCAATTTTTTGTTGTTTAGTGTTCCTTAGATCCTCGCCTATGTTTCAAAGCTAGGATAGGATAAATAATAATCTATATCTATACCAATAATAAAACTGAAGAGTTTGTTTCTTTGTTTGAACGCTGTAATCTCTGTCCAATTTTAAAAGATCTTTCATTAATAGGAAGCTACATTATCCCCGAAGGTTATCCTTGTTACTTTCTATCGGCTAATCGTTATCGGCTACTTTGTACCCCGGGAAGGAGAGTGAAAAAGTGAAATAAAACTGAACTATGCAATGAAATGCAAACGCAACATCACTTTGCAACTTCCCGCCAAAAAGTCCTGTCATTGACAAATTGTGACAATACCATTGACAAATATAAATGACAAGACAAGTGATGTCAGTTGTTGCATATGTACTGCCAATCACATTCTAAATGAGCGATGCTGTTGTTGAGAAATACTTGTCTCATAACAAACTAATATCCCTTCTCGTATAGTTGAGTAAAAATTACGCATGTTTTGCGTTTCTGAAGATTGATTTGACAATGTTATGTTTAGTGCTGTTTTGTTGATATTAGCTTGCACAGAATATTGGTATTTTCATAAGTGCGCGTAGGATACAGGTTACTGGTAACTAACACATAACCTCCTAAAGGTGACTTAGGGTCGGTTGCTCGTACATTTTAGTTAAAGTTATAGTCAAAGGTCACTTTAACTAAAATTTTAACCGTAACCATAACCGACCAAGGGAGATCGGTCATCGTCAAAGTGACTCTAAGGTCAAAGAATGGTAATAGTTAAGTTAACTTTGACTAAAATGTATGAGCAACTGACCCTTAAACAGCAAAACTAACAAGTTTTGTTCTATGATTTTTGCCAAAACATTCAATAAGAAAAAACAAATTGTTTTAGTGGGGATTTCTATCAATGTGACTACCTCGTGCCGCGTGCATTATAGTTTACTATCTGTGGCTTCCTAGAGAGAGTTTATGTGGAGTTAAGAAGATTGAACATTGAATTAAGAAAAGTCGTAGAACAAAAGTTGTCAGTCTTATGAACCAAAGTCGCCCTTATGAAGCTTTAGATAAGTTACCAGTAACTCTGTATGGTGCGTTTATTTTTTAGTTTTGATGAATTTATTACATCCTTTACATGATTGATAACCCTACTATCACGCCTTATCCTGAGATGAGATAGATCTAGATGTAATTATCTCTAAAAAGTAATTATTACTATCAGCTTTTTTTATAAGGTTTCAAAGCACAAGAGTAACAATACAGATAATAAAAGGAAACTTCTTCAATCTTTGCAGAGTCTATTTACATAAACTCGACAACGAAACTTATTATGTACTTGTATAGATTTTTTTATTGTTATTGAATTTATATCTACCTAGACAGACTTAGCAGCAGGCAGCTTTAGAAATACCATTTTTAGTGACCAAGTGGATTAATAAATAATGCAAGCGTATATTATTTTGCTGTTAACGAGGTATAAAGCAAGGTTAGTGAGTACATGATGGCACCATAGCGCAGATACAGTCGAACGCCTACGTGCGTTATGATAATCAGTAGGTCAGTAGGAGCTACTTTAATGTGAGATGTAGTTACACTAGGGTCCCTACACTTCAGCTAAGTAAAGCTGGACACTTGTAAGAACTAGAAAATAATAATTACTAAAATAACATCCCTAAATTACAATTAAAATGCGATAAATTGTATATCTTCAAATGAAACAACCAGCTTTTTCAGCCTAGTTATTTATTACTTAAAATATGTATCATATCAAATATAAACTAGATTAGAGACTACTCTTTCTAAGTAAAATCTAAAATTCCATACCCGATTTTAAAGTGTGGGATTCCTATTTTACACTAGATCAAGCTTTGATTCATACGTCATGTGGGCGATCAACACACAAGGTCAACGTACTCGAAATTTGCGGTACCATTATTTGCATATCCACGGCCCAGACTGGAAAAAAAGTGACACCGATATTATTAGTGCAAATTGGTATCAAGGCCATCGTAGACTCTCTCTAGCATTACTGGGTAAGTGTAACGCCTAAAATCAACTTATGATAAATTGCTTATTGTATATAAGATAAGTGTCGTGAGCTGGAGTGGTTTCTTATGTCGGAGTGAAAGCCGAACGGTTCGGTGAGGTGGTGCAAGGATTTAGGGTACGTTTGATGACACTTTGAGCACGCGCGGTTCATGTAGGTGGTACTGTTCATTTTTATTTCTATGTAAAATTTAACACTTGTAAACCTTCCACCACGAACCGGAAGACGCAGCGGGGCAGGCCCCCCACAAGGTGGACCGACGATCTTGTGAGGGTCGCGGGAAACTGCTAGATGCGGGTAGCGTAAGACCGTCCATCGTGTAGATCCTTGGGGGAGGCCTTTGTCCAGCAGTGGACGTCTTTCGGCTGTAATGATGATGATGAAAATTTAACAGATTTCATATATCAGAACCAGTCGTGCGCGTAGAGTTCACCATTGCTTTTGAAGTTTAATATCTGGCTGAGACAAAATAATACACACAGACAGAGATAGAGTAAAATAAATACGTGTGTGGCATTTAAAAAATATGTTAAGTAGCTTTTAAGGCGATGATAGCTCAGTGGTAGTGACGTCGGATGCCGAGACGAAGGTCCCGGGTTCGAATCCTACAATAAGCTTGAGCTTTCGGTGAAGGAAAACATCGTGAGGAAACCAGAGCACGGTGGTAGGGTACTTTGTAGTACCCGCCTGGCTGGCTACCACCCTCAAGTTGAAAATCTGTCGCCAAGCACCTTTCGGTGTGTTCCGACAGCAACACTTGAGAGCCAGTTCCTTTCTAAACTTTGCGTGCTTACCATCATCACTGACCACGGTGAGATTGTGGCCAAACACAGACCTATACAAAGAAAAAAAAAAACTGAAAATTTAAAATGTAAGTAAATACGCACCATTGCTATCGGATTATGATATTATAATAAGTTTGTTATTTAGTATAGAGATTTGATAATCAAAGGTGTATTGAAAATGAAACAATTGTAAAGTTCTATAGAATATTCTCTTGCACTGAGTTAGTATTGAATAAGATCACGATTTCAGTAGTAACGACTTCATTAAACGACTGGCTCACAGTATACATATATTTTGGTAACAACAACACATAAATATTTTTTTACAGCCTGTTTATTATCTACAATTGCAAGGAAATTGTAATTTTTGAGGAATGCAATCGAAAAAGTTGATTGAGCAAAACTACATTGTGAACTAAAGAATTCAACGCGCGTCATGAAAGTAATGACTAAATTTCTTTAGGGATAATTATCATATTAATATTGATAACTAATGAGTATATGCTTATCTTTGTCTATAATCTCACCGTGATGATGTGTATAAAGGTAAGCACACAAAATCTAGAAGGCTACCAAGCGTAGTATGCTTGTACTGCAAAATACCCTACCACCTCACGATATTTTCCTTCATCGATAACAAAGAGCCGCGCTTTTCCACGGTATTTGACACTATCATTACTAGAAATATGGTTTTGCAAGTATGTTTATGCAGTTTGTTTACTGTATTTATTTAAATCAACTGTGAACTCTAGGAGCTGGCAGTAGTGAAACATTACACGCCTAATAAGGTAACACAGAATTCCGTTTACACAATTAAACTCATTAAAGAGCTAATTCGTTCGAAGGGGACAAGTAAGCTCAACTTGCGAATAATTCTCTTGGAGGAAATAATTTCTGCATACCGATGCAATAATTATAATTATTATTATCATTATTCATCATTATATGCTTGTGTTTGAGGCACTCCTTTAATAAGTGCGTGTGTCGATCGCAATTTACGTGTTGCATGTAATTTGAGTGAAATTACATGACATTTTAGGCCCGGTGTTGTAATCAACACGTTTTTTTTAATCGTCATTCATTAAAATGATTGTTTTGTCTCACTTGTGTAAACTGAATATTTATATTGATTACGTTAAACTGTAAAGGGAACAGGAAAAAATATCAAAAAACTAAATTTAATAAAAACTTATCTCTTTAATATTACTAGTAACGTAGAACAGTTCTACTTTTGTAAGTCAGATCACCGAACATATTTATATCCCGAGAAAACATAAGAGCCCTCGAGATCGCGGGTGAAATCACAGGGCGGAAACTAGTATTTTATAAATTACCTGTAGTTATTACCAGAGACTCGTATAATATATTAAATCTCTATATCTGTAGTAATACGGAAATCTATCATCACAAAATAGGTAAAGACAAACATATAAGTACAATACGCCATAATCATGATGCAATCAAACCCAATAAAGGGCTTACATCAATCACAAAAGAATTAAACAATCATGTATCAAATTCACTTTCAACACAAGGTCGAAATTACCACCCACATGTCGAAGCCTACGCGTAATTCCACTTTTATGAACAACTAAGCAAAATTCTAGAACGTTTTCATTTCATGACACATTGACAGTTATGAATCTATGAAAGTTTTACAGAATAAATTGATGACATTGTGTGCTTTTGTTAGGAAATGGTGAAATCTTTCGTTGAAATGATTTCAACTAGAGGTGGTAGCCAACCAGGCGGGTACTATGAACCACCTACCACGGTGTTATATTTTCCACACAATGTTTTCCTTCAACGAAAGTTCAAGCTCATTGTATGATTCGAATTCGCGATTTCCATCACGGCATTCAACGTCAGTACCACTGAGTTAATGATTGCCCAAAAAATCAATGATGTCAAAACATACGTATAGAAAAGTATGCAGGTAGTGATTGTATAGACCTTCTGGTGCATATCTGTTTTGTGGATAAGGACCGATAATTATAGTGAAATATTTATATTGGTCTCACAACGATAAAAAGGTTTTATTTATAGGTACCTAATTACATTATTTTTAATGTGGTAAAGTAAAATTCAAATGACACCACATCCAAAATAAGCTTTTCAATTTGTTGCGGTCGTCTCATCTATCTATACTAATAATAAAGCTGAAGAGTTTGTTTGTTTGTTTGTTTGTTTGTTTGTTTGTTTGAACGCGCTAATCTCTGGATCTGCCAGTGGGATATGGAAAAACCTTTTTGCAATTGAAAGCCCATTTATTAAGGAAGGTTATAGGCTATAGAACATCACGCTACGACCCTCAGGAGCTGAGCAATGATAAAAAGAACGTTAAGCGGGAGCACGTATAGCATGGGTGAGCGATGCGACGCGGTTGTCAATGGATGACAGCGGTCGCCTAGGTAACAGTTTTTTGTTATTTTTAACTGTCATCAAGACGAGGTTATCAATTCGTCGGAATCTTTTTTATGTATGTTCCTCGATTACTCGAAGATGCCTGACCCGATTTGGAAACTATACATACAGGTGGTCACATGGTCACCAAGTCAGGGTCTGATGGTGGGATCTTGAAGAAATCGAGGGAACTCTTCAAATTTTATAGGCACTAACAATGTTTTTCATATATTTTCTAAAACTATTCAGATATTTGCGTCTGGTAGTCGTCACATGTTGCTGAACTGATGATGGAAGGTACAACTCCTTAACGGGTAGGAGTTAGGGGATAAATCTCTAAATATTATAGGAACGATGATGGAAAGTACAACGCTAATATGCTTATCCTAGGTCAGTGACCTTGAGAGTCATTGATTACACATAAGAAACTAAAAAATGAAATACTTTTAACAAAAAAAAACCACAAAGGCACTAATAAGTATAAAATAACTATGTAAGAACTCTACTCTGATAGTTTTGAAGTCAACGAAATTAGCCATTGCTGTTGCATCATCAGATATTTATTGCTGCTACACTATTGACAGGTAGAAGGACGGCTCATTTCACTTCTAAACAGACTCTTACGGTATTTCTTGAAAAAGACAGCGTACGCTCTATACGTAAAAATGGACCATTGGGCAAGGTTTTACAAGATGCAAACCTAATAATATGGGATGAGTGCACATGACTCATAGAGCTCATCTAGAGGCTTTCGATAGAACTCTCAGAATTATAAAATGCACAAATAGCCATGGGTGGAATAACTTTGATGTTTTCTGGTGATTTCAGATAAACGTTGCCTGTTAGGGAAACTAGATCAGATATTATTAAATCTTGCTTATCTGTTGAATTATTGAAACTGTATACCAAAATGAGGAGTCACTTGGGTAGAGGAAGCACAGATTTCCCAATAAAGCTCCATTTAATCGGGGATGGGAAAGTACCTGAACCAGATAAAAAAATAGCTATTGACAAATACGTTGGTGAAATTGTGACCAACACTGAAGACCTGATCTGTAGAGTATATCCGGATATAGCCAATATCGACCAAAAAAAACATTAATGGATGTGTGAGAGGGCAATTTAATTTAATTAGCTGCCAGAAATATAAGCGTTGACGCCATCAACGACAAAATAATGGCTAAACTACCAGCCGACAGCGTAGTTTTCGAATCGGACCAGTAACTCCGGAGATTCACGCGTTCAAACAAACAAACAAACTTTTCAGCTTTATTATTTAATGCTAAATAGCTTTCCACCCGCGATGCCACCCGCGATCAGTCAGTCAATTAACCAACTTCAAGCGGAGGTTATCAATTCGTTGAAATCTTTTTTTTGTATGTTCCCCGAATACTCGAACGCCTGGACCGATAAGGAAAATTATTTTTTGTTTGAAAGGATATACTTCACAAGTGGTCCCATGATCACCAAGTCAGGATCTGATGATAGGATCCTATACAAATCGAGGGAACTCTTCAAATTTTATAGGCACTTACAATGTTTTTCATAAACTTTTCAGCTTTAATATAGAATGCTAAATAGCTTTCCACCCGCGATATCACCCGCGATCAGTCAGTCAGTCAGTCAGTCAATTAACCAACTTCAAGTGGAGGTTATCAATTCGTCGGAATATTTTTTTTTTGTATGTTCCCCGAATACTCGAACGCCTGGACCGATTTGGAAAAATATTTTTTGTTTGAAAGGGTATACTTCACAAGTTCTATGGATCTGATGATAGGATCCTGGACAAATCGAGGGAACTCTTTAAATTTTATAGGCACTTACAATGTTTTTCATCATACTTTCTAAAGCTATTCAGATATTTGCGTCTGGTAGTCATCATCTTATGTTGCTGAGCTGATGATGGAAGGTACAACTCCTTAATGGTTAGGAGTTAGGGGATAATTCTTTAAATGTTATAGGAACGATGATGGAAACTACAACGCTAATATGCTTATCCTAGGTCAGTGACCTTGAGAGTCATTGATTACACATAAGAAATTCAAAATTGAAAAATAAAAAACTTTTAACAAAAAATAGGACCGCCTTCAAAGGCACTAAAAAGCAGAAAATAACTATTTAGGAACTCTAATATGATAGTTTTGAAGTAAGCGAAATAAATCTGCGGTACCATGATATCGGTTCAAATTTTTGTTAAAAGTTTTATATATTTAGATTGGCTATTGGACGCTGATCAGTGTTATTATCACCATCGGCATCAGCGTAGGCATCAAAGTGACCATAAGAAAGATCTTGGGAAAAACGTAACCTTTTGATGGGTTGGTCTTCTGTACCAAATTTGGCATACTGGTTTCCATTTCGATATACTTCAAATACAAATGGGTATATTTGACCGGCTGCAACTAACTCGCAGAAATGTAGAGTGTTGTAACATCTAATTTATACTTTTCTTTTGTCCCATGATTGTTGCCAAGACGGTCATGAGACATAACAGCAAATTCATCCCAATTGTTCGTCATATGCATTGCATTGCACCAAGCTTTTATGTGAGTTCAAAAGCAGTATTGATATCAACTTCGATGCAAATCACCCCCAAAATAACTTTCTACCCTTTTTTAACCCCGATAGGCGATGAGTTTCAATAAAATACAAAACACGTCTTCCATCAATTATCTTAAAGAATGTTTATGCAAAATTTGAAGTAGATTGGACCAAGGAATCACGTTGTTCCATACAAACTTTGTCCCAGTTTTTCAACCCCTAAGGATTTCGGAAGATCCTTTCTTATAGGATGCCTACTTCATACGAAGAACACACCCTCTAAATTTCAGGTCTCTACGATCAGCGGTTTAGGCTATGCGTTGATCCGTCAGACAGTCATTCAGGACTATGCATGTTAAATAGATATTAGACCACCAAATTTATGTAATGGTACCAGACTTCAAGTAAAATTTCTAGATTTCTGTCATAGTAGCGATTGGTTTTGACTGAGCCAGCAGTTGGGCAAACAGTACTGATACCTCGCATTCCGATGATACCCACAGATTTACCATATAGATTTAAACGAATAGGTACAATTTCCTGTGAAATTACCTACCTATCGTCTGAAGTAAATATAAATAAAGCACAAGGACAAACTTTTAAGCATGTTGGAATATATTTAAGAGAAAACTGTTTTTCCCATGGACAATTATTATGTTGCCTTATCTAGATCAGGTTGCATAGGCTACTTTTTATTTGGAAACGCGGGTGGAACCGCGGGGGACAGCTAGTTTGATATAAATTTATTTCAGAGAACTAATTGATCAGATGTGTTAAAAGTCCATAAAATTTTGCAAATAAAGCCAACGGTGGCACATTACTTTGTGTTGTGAAATTTGTTTAATATAGTATATTTAAACTTCTCCTTTTTGGGTGATCTGACTCATTAAAACTGAACGTGTGAATCCTCAGGCAGGACATCCTACATAATTCTTATGTTAATAGATAATTTTCATCCTCCGCATTCATTTGTCGATTTCAATTTGTCATAAATTTATACGTGATCGACACTATTATTAAATTTAAAAAATCGAACACACCACATGTTCTTTTTTTAATTGGGTACCGGATCATACTGGTATGCTGAATGAAATTTTGAGAAATTTTATTAGAAAAAGCTGCCTTAATATCCTGAAACATATCCTGTTATAAAAATAATAATATCCGTATTTACGTATGAGTATTATTACAATTAACTAGGCCAATCGATATTTTCATCGATATATCGTAGGCGTGGGTCATTCCACTCCCTACTAATTATGCACACATTTACAAATATAATTCGTGTAATCAATAACAATTTTGTTCAATAAACACTGTGTTAAATAAAGGCTAGCGTGAGAAATCAACAATTATACACCTACGCGAATAGTTTGCAAAAATATATATGTTATACTATTCTAGTTATACTGGCTACTTCACTAAACTTTTACCAAATTGTCTTTATACAGTACCTACAATTACTTTAGTGATTTCGGAAACTTACTAGACTTTCCTCAAAAAAATCGGTGTAAATACTGATTTCTTTCGCTCTTGAAAAGTATATAGCTACTGCAAAATTAATCTGGTCTATCCTCACACATTGGAACAATGGTCTCGCATTGTACAGGAGTTTCCTCAGGTTGTGGACTGAGCTCCGTACTTTCGGTTTTCCCATGAGGTACTCCCTTGGTATGTATTATACTTCAGCCTTCGTCCTCGAGATTAGCATTTATGATTACTTGTAGTAGCGCGTAGGATTCACCACTTACACACTGAATTTGAGGGTACTCTCATTATTTTTTTTTTTTTTTGCTATTCTGCCTACCGCTCAGTCACTCCGTTCTCCAATTCATTCGCGTTTCAGTGTTCGACCACTACACACGCTAGCTCAGTTACTACTTACGTTAATAGTGAAACAAGTTTATTCTAATAATGTTTTAAAGTTTTAAATTAGTGTTTTAAATTGCAATAGAATTAGTTAGCCGTCATCATTGTCACCGTCGCGTACGTACATGGAAGAGATTGGAGCCGGAGGCGACATCACGACGCGCCACGTGCGACGGTCACCAACACGCAGGCATCGCAGTATCCACCCTGGATGGGATGGATTGATGAAGTGATATTGCATCGGTATTGTGGGTATGCCTGTGGGGCTACTTCGTGCCACCTATGCTCATTGTGTTTACTTTGAGTATGCAATTAATCACGTACAAAGGTATTTGGTATTGCGGTATGCCTGTAAGGGCTACTTCGTGCCATTACCACGTACAAAGGTATTTGGTATTGCGGGTATGCCTGTGGGGCTACTTCGTGCCGTTAAATAATGTTGGGGATATCCCTTGCGGTTATCTGTTCATTATTATAATACCTATTCATCACCTCCTTGGTTGCTGTCTTCATCGTCACCATCGCGAACCTAAATGGAGGAGGTTGGAGCCGCGGAGGTGACATCACGACGAGCTACGTGCGACGACACACGCAGCCATCGCAGTATCTACCCTGGATGGAGTTCAAGTGATATTGCAATCGGTATTGTGGGTATGCCTGTGGGGCTACTTCATGCCACCTAAGCTCATTGTTTACACTGAGTATGCAATTAGTCACGTACAAAGGTATGTTAAAGATACATTCAGTATTGTGAGTATGCCTGTGGGGCTACTTCGTGTCGTTATATAATGTCCTAGACGACTCGTCATGTAACCTGTCCATCATCTTATGCTTTTGTTTAGCATGGAGTGTGCAATTATAATCGCGCACAGTGGTACATACTATATTAGTATTGCGGGTATGCCTGAAGGCACTCTGCACCGTTACGTAATGTCGCGGATAACTTGTGGATTATCTGTTCCTTATTTAATATGAAATCTGAGATGAAACTTAATAATATTTAATATTTTTCATGGCGGGCGTGCCTATAGGCCTATATCGTGCCAAAAAATCGTGCTCAAGTTGACCGCAGGTTCATTATTGGCTTAATGTGCATAGCTCTTTACAGTACCATAACTTGGTTATATATATTGTGTCATTACGTCCCACCTAGTACCTAACTAGTGAGCAAGTAGCTAGCACCTCTAGTAATTAACAGAAGGTTTTATGCAAACGTGTTAAAAATGTGGGAATTACTTAATCCAACATGTAAATGCAAATGCAAAAATGGACCCTCACCTTGTGTTTTTTACATAGTGCTATGAAAAAATTGTAAAGTGTTATAAAAATCATAAAATACTGCTCTGTTTCCGAAATACTTTTGTACCTTCCCGATATTTGTATGTTCATGAGCAAATTACGAGTAATATCAAATCCTGACCACAATGGCTCTCCGTGTAATGTCAGATCAAATCTATATAATATGCTATATAAACTAGTTATACATAGTGCCCTATAAATAGTGAGCTATAAATTTTGCGCCCCCATATTTGGAAAGTAACGCCTTTGCATGCTCGGCTACCAGAAGGCAGGGCGTATCCGCGAGAGTTATCCCGCGAACACAATGTAGGCGCAGACTAATTGAGGGAAGGTGAAAAATTTACGGTCAGGTGATACGAATTGGCCAGAAGTGACCAACTCTCCATCGCTCCGTCGTTACATGCGGCGACATCAGCCCACATACGATCGCGATCGTCCGCGGTTATTTTCTTACCACCGCCGATAATGTGAAACATTTGGTTAAAAATATTTTTATTGCAGATACCGAAGCGCACCGCATTCATGCCAAATGCCTGTGTAGACAAATTCTATTACCAATGGCAACTTATACAAATAAATAAACCTGCCATTCTTACATTTTTATAATTAATGGCAGTTCTTGGAATATTATTTGTTTTTTGTGTGTTGTTTGGGTACTTGCGTCCCATTTTCGAGCCAACGGATAATTTAATATTTTAAGACCACTATGGACACCATATTTCGATGTGTGTACAAAATCGACTTGTAAACCCTATGATAGACGTTTTACTGTGCTTTTATTTTTCTTAAAACTGAACCAAATGGCCAAATGTAGGCCAAAAGTAAACTCTAATTGAGCCAAAATATTTTAATAACTAATTAAAAATAATAACTTTTATCTTTTTAGCAAAGACAGATTGAACATTCGAAATGTTTACACTGGTAATTTGGTTTGAAAACACAGCACACGTCATATGTTTACCATTTATATCTCAACAACGGGATGAAGGGAGCGTACGGCCAGTACACTAAGGAGGAACTGTAGGAAGTCATGATATTTTTAACAATGATTTGAAAGACACCGTTTTTTGGTGTGGTTAACAAGAACAAAGCGCATGTGACGCCATGGGCCGTAAGTTCTATTCCCATTTGCAAGAAATTTATGTAAACATATACTTATCTTGGATCCTCATAAAGAAGTAGTAAGTTCAAGTTTTGCTTGACTTTGCATCCGATGATAGTCGTGAGGGATGTCCCACAATATTGTTAATTATTAGTACTTGCTTCAATTCATTAGGTAGATGCTACACCTGCCACTATTTTTTGATTAATTCTTGTTACCCAAAGGTTGTCTGGAAAAGATCGTTTAAGCGATATGGCCGCCTATATTGTATCACTCGGTATACCTAACCTTATTTAACGTCTTTTTATGTATATGGTCAACAATGAATGAATATTCATTCATTCATTCAACCTACAAATTAATAAATAATAATGCAGAAGCTAATTTTGAATCACGACGAATATATTTCGACATAGAATGGCAGTTATCAGAAAATTAACTTATAACTTTAATATCTCAGTATTGACCCATAATACAATACAATCATACTGCAAAAATCCAGAAAATGCAATTATGGCATTTACTATACTTTAGACCGAATTTAATTTCTACGCTGTAAAATCATTACATAAAACTATGTCAGATAAAGTACAAGATATCGTTATCCACGTGAAAATGTTTGATACCATAACACGTTTCTACCCTCCAGCGCCAGTTATCCACTCGAAAGTTACCCTGGCGACCACTATAATATTTTCAGAAATGTGGAAAGAGTATAGATACGTTAATAAGACATAAAAACTTATAGTGTGGCACACATTCATAAACAATTTGTTTGTGTATATGAGCTTACGCAGAAAGCTATCAGGTTCCCTTGAAAAAAAAAAAAAAAAAAAACTATTTGAACCTTTCAAAGAAATAATAATAATAACATTTATAGTAGATGCCTATATTATATTAGGACTTTTACGCAGAAATTCAAGTAGCAGTCAGCTGGACGTTAATACGTCGGTCAATTAGTAAATCCGTTTTATATATGATTAAGTGAATAAGCATACACTATTCCGAATGAAATAACTTTTTATTTACCAAATTATATAATGAAGATGCATATCTAGTACCATGATAATATCAGTTTGTGCATTCTTAGATTTTATTTTAATTCTAATTTTTATTTAGGAGATGATCTGGTGGATACTTCAGTTATCCATAAATGTACATCCATGTATCGAAATATTGAAAAAAGCGAAATGCTAAATAAAAAAAAAAAAAAAAAAAAATAGCTACTTTACTAGCTAATGCTATTAGTGTAACAGCTAATAGGGCGAAAACACTTAGGTACACCTCATAGGCAGAGGCGGACTAGCAGTCTTTGCTGCCTTAGGCCGTGTAGTACCCCCTTTTCAGTTCATATTTTTCTGAGACTTAGTTATAAGTATATAAATATTTTTTGCCGCTATTAGCCGCCCCTTATACCTGGCCGCCCTAGGCCTGGGCTTTGTCGACCATTCTTTTCATTTTCCAAAAATTCCGCCACGTCTTATACTTCCGTATAAAATATTATTATATTAACATAATTTGTGTAATAATTAAAATAAAATTAATAAAATTACAACTATACTAGTTTCAAACAGTAGACAAACAATTCAAATTATGGAATTTATTGATTTACTTACTGACTTTTGACTTGAATTCATTGAGGAATTCATCTTTCACGTTATATTATGTAGTTTTTCCACTATTACCTACATTTAATTTTAAAATTTAGGTGTTCAAATGACAACTTTAAGAAACCACAAAATGGTATTGGTACTTAGTTTGTACGTGAGTACGTTTTTGAAACCTTTTTAAGGACTGTACCTATGAATCGACGTATCTGTCTTTGGTTAGACAACACACGACACACTTGCCGTGCTTCAGCTTAAACTTAATCTAGATATTAACAAAACAGCAGACTTATCTTGGGTTGCACCTTTTTTGATATTCAATAATAATAAATAATATTTTTTACCTATATTCCATTTAATGTTACGATATTTTAATGCCAATTAGCACAATAGCTATAGAGCTATATACCTACCTTGAGCGATATACCTGGCTTTTTTATAGTTTTTTCATTTATAAAAATGAAGTTAAGTACGTATGTACTCACCTTAGAATATGCTTATCTACTATCTTGAATTATGATAAGCAGCTAGCGTATTTATTACCTACGTATTATTTACTTTCATTAATATGTAAATATTATAGTAAAACATTTCACAAAACGACAAATGCTCTAAACATCTACAAGTAATCATAAATGCTAATCTCGAGGACGAAGGCTGAAGTATAATTGAAGATTAAACGAACTTACCTGTAAGTGAAGTTCTATCGTAATTATACGAAGCCTTCGTCCGAAGAGATTAGCATCCCTCCCACCCTAAAAATACCGTTGTTCGGTTTACCTGCCCAATGTTTGTGAAATACTATATTTTAATCTCAACGAAATGAATTGGAGAACGGAGTGACTGAGCGGTAGGCAGAATAGCAAAAAAAAAAAAAAAAAATGAGAGTACCCTCAAATTCAGTGTGTAAGTGGTGAATCCTACGCGCTACTACAAGTAATCATAAATGCTAATCTCTTCGGACGAAGGCTTCGTATAATTACGATAGAACTTCACTTACAGGTAAGTTCGTTTAATCTTCAATTATGTATTTTCTTCAAGAAGGGTATGTAGTTATTTTTGTAGGATTGGCAACGTGGGTGTGATTCCCGTGGCGTCTATAATATACGGTAACCGCTTATAGGTACGGACGACGACAATTCAAGGTAAACGCTGCAGCATCTTATGCGGTTGTAATAGGAGCTATTTTGCAACAATAAGGCAATAATATAGTCTGATGTATTGGCTTCTGTACCATTAGGTAGTTTATTTGAATAGTACCTACTTACCTATGTATGTAAATGTATTTTTCTTTTTTGTGATTACGGGATTGTTAATAGGTACTTTTACTAAACACAATAAAGCTCAAATTAAAATGGTAACGGTTAGTCATTGACATGACAAATACGTTATATAAGATTTGCAAGGTCCGAGGTCAAACGGAATTCTCTAACCAATATCTTATTAGTGAATCACGCTGTGTAACGAAACAGTGACGTTTACTATGGTTACGTCACAGATGTTGACATACATAAATATACAGTTACTCATCTTGAGAACGTTGGTTGAGATTATCTCATGGCTGTATAAGAGATAAATATTAATACGTAATAATTTTACTGGTATCATTGTTATCAATCTGTAGTAGTTCATCACTACATAGTATCACTACATAGTATAAAACAAAGTCGCTTTCCGCTGTCTGTCTGTCCCTATGTATGCTTAGATCTTTAAAACTACGCAACGGATTTTGATGCGGTTTCTTATAATAGATAGAGTGATTCAAGAGGAAGGTTTATATCTATAATACATGCATATTATACTACAAAAAACCGAGAAATTCAAAGATTTGTACACCCGTGCAAAACTAGGGCGGGTCGCTAGTTGGTGATTAATGAACTCAATACTCAAACTCATTTATTCGGTTTTGGCCCTAATCAGGTACATAAGAATGTCAACAGTTATAAAAAAACTCAAACCTCATTTATTCGGTTTTGGCCCTAATGAAGCACTTATGAATGTCAACAGTTATAATTTTTACAATAGACTCTACCACCGGTTCAGAATACACTTAAACTGAGAATGTGAGCTTCTTTCGGTTCCTCGCCTGCGAACGCCGAGGATTGTAATGTAGAGAACCTCGCATGCTATCGAGCTTATGAGCAAGATGCGAGGACATGATATGCGATGCCGTTCGCGTATTTTTTTAGAGTTCCATACCTGAAGGGACCTAATACATATTCTGTAAAAAATCAACTGATATCTACCTATTATGGTTTATGATAAACTTAGCCCGCTGACAGACGGATGGACAGACAGTGAAGGCTTAGTGACGCGATTTTTCATGTTTTTTGCTCGACCTTCGCAGTATCTACTGAACCGTAACACAACATAAAATAATTACAGAATAATATGTAATACTGTTGCCGTTGTAGGAACCTCATTTCTATTTAAAATTATTATTTGTTTTCGGTACTTGTCAATCGCATTCATTCTTTTCTATTCGTGTCCTGTCAAAATATTTCTTCAATGTATATGTGGGAATTTTTATTAAATTAAAAGATTATTTGCTACGGAGTGAATTCCCCATACAGTTATAAGAACGATAATCTATGATGATAAGGGACTCTTCGTGACTCGTACTTGGCTGATTTTTCTATTTTCTTTTTTTATAGAACAAGCAAACTAAATTCATCGTGTTTAAAAAAAAACATAAAATTATATTACTTTTCGTTAATCTCTTGTTAGGCCATCAACTGACCCTAGGAGGAGTAATGACGAATTACACCCAAAAATATTATCACACTTGACCTTGAAGACTTATAAAGGTGTCAGGAAAATTTAAAAACATCCATAATTGTAACGGATGTTAAATACTTGTTAACTACAGTCACCTGAAACCATAGGGGAGTTACAGTACCTATTGCCTATGACACATGTAGGAAAGGAAACACTAATCATTGTCCAAACATTTTGCCACTGAATGACGTGCGCATATTACGGTACGGAACCGCCCACCCTCCGTAACTTATGAATCAGGATTCGGCTTCCAAAAATAGTAAGTTACGATATGTGTAAATAGACATTGAACACGCGGATATGCTATTGCGTTACGCAATGTAAAAGTAACGCAGCCTTTTATGTAAATCGTAATAATTATTATTTTTTTCCTTTCATTTTATTTTGATAATGAAGTAGTAGTTTTTGTAGTAGATTTTTTGATCTGTTTGAAAAAAAAAATATGGAAGGTTAATTTAATACGTATGTTATCTTCGGCCTATAGTCTGTTTCTATGCCAAATATCACGTCGTTCTGTTGCTGAGTTACTTTGGAAAGAAGGACAAATAACACATTTGCATTCATAATATTATATGTACCTACCTATTAGTAAGGATAATATTATTATTTTATTTTTAATTTGGTGTACACAAAAAATCTCATTCAAGTTATTAAATATTTTTGTCCGGTAGGTTGATGCAGCCATCAGAGGCTACCAACTTTAGTCCTATCAAAAAAAAGGACATAGACAAAACGTATGGAGACAAAATTCATAATTAGTTTTTTCTATTAATAATTTATAAAACTTTATTCTGTAAAATAAAGTTTTTGGTATAACGACTCAGCATTAACTGAATTTATTTTGATGTGACGACGTTTTTATTATAAAGACAAGTACTTATCACAGTAATAATTTGCACATAACGTTAAAGTTATTGGATGAACGACCTACTCCATGGTCGACGAGAATTTTTTTACTAACATTCAGACAGTTAAACGTTTAAAATATGTCTCAAATTACTAAATTCTGTCTGTATGGTATGATACCATATATATATGTCTGTCTATCTATATCTATGTATGATACCTATTAGGATGCCAATTAAAATGTTAATAGTAGCTGAAGTGTCTCCTTGTTTTTCTGAAAAAAAAAATTGCTCGAGGGTTAAATCTCAAGCAGGTGGAAGGAACTACGGGAGAAAAACTTAGTTCTGGTATTACTTAAAATTCTAAATTACGATAAACATATATCATATTTTAAAAGAGGATAATGTCCGGCCTCACATAACTAAGTATTGATATGAGTTGATAACAACAAATGTTCAATTCAATTAAATCTAATAAAAAGTAGCTGTATTGATAAGTCTATCAAATACCTACTTATTAATTTTTCAATCGTATTATCTGAATTATTAATTTCTGTAAGGTTACATGCATCTACGTTGACGTACGCAAAAAGTAAACTGAAAAAAATACGACTATTCGATGAATGACGTCATCATACATGGAAAAAATACACTGTGTATACTGTGCATTTATGCATCAGGCCATTTATTACGCGGGATATTCCCCTGTTCCGGATAATTCAATTTTAGAACACATAAATAGACTAACAACGACTTTATGACTAAAAATTATACTAAAATCATCAGAAACTATAGTCAAGATACCATAAAACGATCATATTTGGCAATTGTAAGCATTACGGTTATGTTTATTACCATACTTATCAAGTGCAACGTAGGATTCATAATTGAATATCATACGTGGAAAGATTATACGATAAACGGTTCTTTACCTATGTTTTTATATACTAAATACTGAGGCAGCAAACAAGCATACGGCCTACTTGGTAAGTGGTAACGTAGCCTATGGACGCTTGCTACACCAGAGGTATCACTCGCGCATTGCCGAACCTGCAAGAATGTCTTCACACCCTTTTTGAAGAACCACATGCTGTAGTCATCGCACAGTGTGAGATTATTTGGGTTGCAGTTTATGAGGATAGACTCCCCACCGATGACTAAATGTGCGATGGCAAAAGGTAGCCGTGGGCATCAGATCATTTTTTATATAGAATATATTGTATATTTAATTATTGTAATTGGTGTCCTACCGTAATAATTAAATAAAAAAAAAGTAGTAGTAAGTTAGAAGTATAAAAAAACCTATGTGATGATGTTAAAGTTTCAGGATAGTTAAGGAATTGTTCCCTGGAAATTCCATTCCGTTTCCAAGAAGTCATATCCTAAACAATTAGTCTTAAGTGGTGACTTATTAAATTGTAAATAAATGGTTTATAGTAAGTACGCGTGGTTCAGTGCACGTTTGTCCTTCGAGGATGTTAATCCCATTGAAATGTAAACATAACGTTTATATAGGTTAGTATCTATCTGCAATTCCTACAATTTTTGAAATAAGATTTGAAAATAATAGAGTTCAAGCAACTTTAGGTCTCTCACACTGTTACTCATTATTAGTTAGATTTTGATATTTATTTGCCAGAAAAATGGTTATAAAATATGTTTACAATGAATACAATAATATATTAGTTCCATAATGTTTTAGTTTTTAGTTATGTGCTATATGAAATAATAATTCAAACACACAAGATCTCTAAATGTAATGTTGTTCAGCATTCTCTATGACCTGCAGTTTAGGATTTCTCCATACGTCCAGAAAATAAACTCCGTATTAATTTAAATTTTATTATAGTAATATAATGTCACCGTACCATTGTGAAAACCGTAATTCATAATATATATCGCGAAATCTGTTGAAAAAATGTGCTGGTCCGTTCACATTTTAACGGTTGGGCATGGATGTATTATAAACTATCGTAAAATAATACGTCATATTGTGAGCGATATTTTGAGATATTTTGTGAACTGACGGCGCACATACGTACCTATATATATTCAAACTAACATCGGCATTTACCCGTCATAAAAACTATAGTCTACAAACTAAAGTAACATCCTCATTTCATTACATCTCTATTTCATCCGCATAAACGACTCACTCTATTATGTATTAATGACACGCCTCTAAATAGCGTCAAATGAGGGGTAATAGCGAATAACGGCCACTAAACACGACTTTAAGCTCTTAAACTTTATTTATATTAGGCTGCAGCCCACACTGATTGACTACCCTCAGTTTCTTACAACATGGCCACTGCATAATGCCGCTTCGTTTTACGAGTCTGTATGAAGTAGGGCTGATAGTCTATGAAGTCACGTACCTATGTCTATATAGGCGCATGATTCTATTTTGATGGTTTTAAAAATGACTGGGGTCAATGCTATTTGATTCTATTTAATTGTTATATGTACATTGCATCATTATTTCTTGTGTTTGAAACCAAAAAAACAATCATTTTGCGACAGTTGAATGAGAAAGACCAACTGAAAAATACCTTAATACCTTTCATTTATTTGGCTCCCATTTTAACTCCAAATTAACCCACCCATAAAAACAGAATTTCCAATAGGAGCCTAATTCAATGAAGTTAATTGCCATTTTTAGCGGTAGCCACACTATTTTAATGATCATAGACAACCTTAACCTTCTCTACCTTCTGAGAGACCACCCTGATTCAGTTGCTTGTCAGTCATAGCATAAATAAAATGTTCAGTTCAGTTTGTGACATTTGAATATGGAACTTGCAATAGGGTATTTGTTAACATTATCAAATCAGCAAAAACGTTTTTTTACTATGGATTTTTGTATGAAATACTAGCGTGTGTGACGTCATAATTTTACAGCGTCAATTGAGTTAATTAATAGCGTTAAATGTACATCATATCTGATGTATTCGCGTGTTTTATATGTTTCATACACTAGTTTGTGTTTGGTAATTTATTTTTCATACTGTCTTATAGCCTGTTATGGCTTAAAGGGGGGTCTAAAACGGTCGCTCAAGCATTATTACTACGCGCAATTCATTTTTCGATAACCCACAACACATATGAAAGTCAGTAATACAGGATTATGTTTCAGTGGGTGTATATTGGCTCTTCATGTAGTAGTGGCAGATGTAAGAAAACAGCCAAGTTTAATATTGTGGATATAAGTATTGTACTAGTTAATGGTCTGAAAATTAAGGCTATTACACACTGGTCAAGTGATCTATCAAGCTCTGGTCATAATTGTATAAAT
The DNA here is from genome assembly GCA_963555595.1 of Tethea ocularis. NCBI lineage: Eukaryota > Metazoa > Arthropoda > Insecta > Lepidoptera > Drepanidae > Tethea > Tethea ocularis. The sequence goes on from OY741968.1 coordinate 3,129,810, forward strand.
ACTATAAAGGAAGAAAGTGAGAATTTAATTTGTAATCTTTTTTGAGTTTATTATTCTAATATTCTTACTAATATTAAAAATGTGAAAGTGTGCTTGTTACATAGTTTATTGTTTGGAGAGTAACCTAGGCTTTATCCCGGATAAACATTTTTGGGGAGTTTTCATTAAATGAAATTAATAATTTTGTGAGTTCAACTGCCTGTCTTGACGGCATTCCAAGAATATAGTCACATAGTGAAGACTGACAAGGATAGAAAATATAAATTCGTATAAACAAGACCTAATGATGAAAAGAGATAGAGTACTTACGAGTGCATAGTATATTTCGCAAACACGAACATGAAATGCAATAGGCGTAGTGTGATATCGAGGCTATTACTCGCCCAGCAGATTTACGGCGAGTTACTCGCGTAAACTTACTTGACATTTACAACTACTCGCCGACAATAATGTTGAGTACGTGTGGGGCGTACCATATTACTTGACAATATTGGATCAAGTTTATGAAACTAATATTGTACACTTTTTAAAAAGTAGTACTAACTACCTAGTAGGTACTTATGTACCTACCTATACTCCTAGGATAATTTATATATAATTTAGTTAATCTTACGCAAATAAAAAATATAGGTCCATAATTGACTAGGTTTGAATTTAATTGATAGAAAATGATAGATTTAATATTATATTGGCTGTGTCATTATATGGATATTTTGGAGCAATATGTAAAAAAGACACTGAATTATCAAGTTCGCCCCGTCATTTGCAAGTCGCCCCATTCTACCGGTATTTAGTTAACAAGCTCTGCATACCACAGGTGAACAGAAAGCACAATTTCAAGTGGCACCGAGAATCCCATTTATTTTCATGGCAGTACCACAGTGGCACTCACAATAAGCGCGATTGTATTCACTTTATGTAACACTATGAATGCGCCTGCGTCATTCAGTAGCCAACGTTTATTGAATGAAGGGAGCTCGAAAGCGCGTCCTTTCGATTTGTTCGCTGCCGTGAATGGACTATAAATCCAAGATGAAATATGTATGAAAGTTTGTAGTGAGTGAGTCTGGATGGACAGGGTGTGCGAACATTTGTACCGGATTTATGTCAGATGGAAATTTGTAGCATGTTTTTTTTTTACTTTTTTATAATAAAAGTAGATCTGCACCATTACCTACAAATAGTAGACAGGTAGACTTTCAAGTGTAAATACCATATTAAACGGCAGATACTAAAATGCAATTTAAAGCATTTATGTCGAGCTTCCTAGCAATCATTTTTTCAATCCTACCAAATCATTGACCGAGCAAGCACCAAGCGTCTCCATTTCAGCTTGGGCAAAAATGCTTTCGTATGTCTGTCCGGGTGTTCCCCTCCACACATTTCTCAACCGATTCTCGTGTTTTGTGAGCAGGTTCGATAATTAAACGGTTTTTTTGTCGATTCAGTTTTTGGATTTTTGGGGATGAAAACGTAAAAAAACATATTTGTATAAATAGACCTTGCAGAGTATTTAGATTTTCCCTCTGTAGTGTACGCATAAGGCAATCTGGGCAAGAGTCGTCAATTACTCAATGGTTGATGGATGCGCGGCGCTACAGCCCACGTGCCACGCCCACCGCACAACTAAGTACTCAGAAACAGAAGCTTTGCGTAGTACGCGCGGAGAGAGCAGCGCAGCCACTTCCGGCAATATGTTGCTTTTATATCAAGGTAGGCACGTCACAGATATACCTATCTGTGATAAATATTTATTTGATTCGTTGTAATTCATTTGTTTTCGATAGAAAAACCTATATCTACAAATATTCAAAACTAGCTGTCCCCCGCGGTTCCACCCGCGTTTCCAAATAAATAGTAGCCTATGCAACCTGATCTAGATAAGGCAACATAATAATTGTCCATGGGAAAAACAGTTTTCTCTTAAATATATTCCAACATGCTTAAAAGTTTGTCCTTGTGCTTTATTTATATTGACTTCAGACGATAGGTAGGTAATTTCACAGGAAATTGTACCTATTCGTTTAAATCTATATGGTAAATCTGTGGGTATCATCGGAATGCGAGGTATCAGTACTGTTTGCCCAACTGCTGGCTCAGTTAAAACCAATCGCTACTATGACAGAAATCTAGAAATTTTACTTGAAGTCTGGTACCATTACATAAATTTGGTGGTCTAATATCTATTTAACATGCATTGTCCTGAATGACTGTCTGACGGATCAACGCATAGCCTAAACCGCTGATCGTAGAGACCTGAAATTTAGAGGGTGTGTTCTTCGTATGAAGTAGGCATCCTATAAGAAAGGATCTTCCGAAATCCTTAGGGGTTGAAAAACTGGGACAAAGTTTTTATGGAACAACGTGATTCCTTGGTCCAATCTACTTCAAATTTTGCATAAACATTCTTTAAGATAATTGATGGAAGACGTGTTTTGTATTTTATTGAAACTCATCGCCTATCGGGGTTAATAAAGGGTAGAAAGTTATTTTGGGGGTGATTTGCATCGAAGTTGATATCAATACTGCTTTTGAACTCACATAAAAGCTTGGTGCAATGCAATGCATATGACGAACAATTGGAATGAATTTGCTGTTATGTATCATGACCGTCTTGGCAACAATCATGGGACAAAAGAAAAGTATAAATTAGATATTACAACACTCTACATTTTTGCGAGTTAGTTACAGCCGGTCAAATAAACCCATTTGTATTTGAAGTATATCGAAATGGAAACCAGTATGCCAAATTTGGTACAGAAGACCAACCCATCAAAAGGTTACGTTTTTCCCAAGATCTTTCTTATGGTCACTTTGATGCCTACGCTGATGCCGATGGTGATAATAACACTGATCAGCGTCCAATAGCCAATCTAAATATATAAAACTTTTAACAAAAATTTGAACCGATATCATGGTACCGCAGATTTATTTCGCTTACTTCAAAACTATCATATTAGAGTTCCTAAATAGCTATTTTCTGCTTTTTAGTGCCTTTGAAGGCGGTTCTATTTTTTGTTAAAAGTTTTTTATTTTTCAATTTTGAATTTGTAATCAATGACTCTCAAGGTCACTGACCTAGGATAAGCATATTAACGTTGTAGTTTCCATCATCGTTCCTATAACATTTAAAGAATTATCCCCTAACTCCCAACCATTAAGGAGTTGTACCTTCCATCATCAGCTCAGCAACATAAGATGATGACTACCAGACGCAAATATCTGAATAGCTTTAGAAAGTATGATGAAAAACATTGTAAGTGCCTATAAAATTTAAAGAGTTCCCTCGATTTGTCCAGGATCCTATCATCAGATCCTGACTTGGTGACCATGGGACTACTTGTGAAGTATACCCTTTCAAACAAAAAATATTTTTCCAAATCGGTCCAGGCGTTCGAGTATTCGGGGAACATACAAAAAAAATGATTCCGACGAATTGATAACCTCCGCTTGAAGTTGGTTAATTGACTGACTGACTGATCGCGGGTGATATCGCGGGTGGAAAGCTATTTAGCATTCTATATTAAAGCTGAAAAGTTTATGAAAAACATTGTAAGTGCCTATAAAATTTGAAGAGTTCCCTCAATTTGTCTAGGATCCTATCATCAGATCCTGACTTGGTGATCATGGGACCACTTGTGAAGTATATCCTTTCAAACAAAAAATAATTTTCCTAATCGGTCCAGGCGTTCGAGTATTCGGGGAACATACAAAAAAAAAGATTTCAACGAATTGATAACCTCCGCTTGAAGTTGGTTAATTGACTGACTGATCGGGGGTGGCATCGCGGGTGGAAAGCTATTTAGCATTAAATAATGAAGCTGAAAAGTTTGTTTGTTTGTTTGAACGCGCGAATCTCCGGAGTTACTGGTCCGATTCGAAAACTACGCTGTCGGCTGGTAGTTTAGCCATTATTTTGTCGTTGATGGCGTCAACGCTTATATTCCTGGCAGATAGAATTGCCCTCTCACACATCCATTCATAATTTTTTTGGTCGATATTGGCTACGTCCGGATAAACTCTACAGATCAGGTCTTCAATGTTGGTCACGATTTTACCAAGGTCTTTGTCAATAGCTATTTTTTTATCTGATTCAGGTACTTTCCCATCCCCGATTAAATGGAGCTTTATTGGGAAATCTGTGCTTCCTCTACCCAAGTGACTCCTCATTTTGGTATACAGTTTCAATAATTCAACAGACTTTCATAATGAAGAAGATTTTAAGCAAGATTTAATAATATCTGCTCTAGTTCCCCTAACAGGCAACGTTTATCTGAAATCACCAGAAAACATCAAAGTTATTCCACCCATGGCTATTTTTGCATTTTATAATTCTGAGAGTTCTATCTAAAGCCTCTAGATGAGCTCTATGAGTCATGTGCACTCATCCCATATTATTAGGTTTGCATCTTGTAAAACCTTGCCCAATGGTCAATTTTTACGTATAGAGCGTACGCTGTCTTTTTCAAGAAATACCGTAAGGGTCTGTTTAGAAGTGAAATGAGCCGTCCTTCTACCTGTCAATAGTGTAGCAGCAATAAATATCTGATGATGCAACAGCAATGGCTAATTTCGTTGACTTCAAAACTATCAGATTAGAGTTCTTACATAGTTATTTTATACTTATTAGTTGCCTTTGTGGTATTTTTTTTTAAAAAGTATTTTATTTTTCATTTTTTAGTTTCTTATGTGTAATCAATGACTCTCAAGGTCACTGACCTAGGATAAGCATATTAGCGTTGTACTTTTCATCATCGTTCCTATAATATTTAAAGATTTATCCCCTAACTCCTACCCGTTAAGGAGTTGTACCTTCCATCATCAGCTCAGCAACATGTGACGACTTCCAGACGCAAATATCTGAATAGTTTTAGAAAATATATGAAAAACATTGTTAGTTCCTATAAAATTTGAAGAGTTCCCTCGATTTCTTCAAGATCCCATCATCAGACCCTGACTTGGTGACCATGTGACCACCTGTATGTATAGTTTCCAAATCGGGTCAGGCATCTTCGAGTAATCGAGGAACATACATAAAAAAAGATTCCGACGAATTGATAACCTCGTCTTGATGACAGTTAAAAATAACAAAAAACTGTTACCTAGGCGACCGCTGTCATCCATTGACAACCGCGTCGCATCGCTCACCCATGCTATACATGCTCCCGCTTAACGTTCTTTTTATCATTGCTCAGCTCCTGAGGGTCGTAGCGTGATGTTCTATAGCCTATAACCTTCCTTAATAAATGGGCTTTCAATTGCAAAAAGGTTTTTCCATATCCCACTGGCAGATCCAGAGATTAGCGCGTTCAAACAAACAAACAAACAAACAAACAAACAAACAAACTCTTCAGCTTTATTATTAGTACTAGCTGTCCCCCGCGGTTCCACCCGCGTTTCCAAATAAAAAGTAGCCTATGCAACCTGATCTAGATAAGGCAACATAATAATTGTCCATGGGAAAAACAGTTTTCTCTTAAATATATGCCAACATGCTTAAAAGTTTGTCTTTGTGCTTTATTTATATTGACTTCAGACGATAGGTAGGTAATTTCACAGGAAATTGTACCTATTCGTTTAAATCTATATGGTAAATCTGTGGGTATCATCGGAATGCGAGGTATCAGTACTGTTTGCCCAACTGCTGGCTCAGTCAAAACCAATCGCTACTATGACAGAAATCTAGAAATTTTACTTGAAGTGTGGTACATAAATTTGGTGGTCTAATATCTATTTAACATGCATTGTCCTGAATGACTGTCTGACGGATCAACGCATAGCCTAAACCGCTGATCGTAGAGACCTGAAATTTAGAGGGTGTGTTCTTCGTATGAAGTAGGCATCCTATAAGAAAGGATCTTCCGAAATCCTTAGGGGTTGAAAAACTGGGACAAAGTTTGTATGGAACAACGTGATTCCTTGGTCCAATCTACTTCAAATTTTGCATAAACATTCTTTAAGATAATTGATGGAAGACGTGTTTTGTATTTTATTGAAACTCATCGCCTATCGGGGTTAAAAAAGGGTAGAAAGTTATTTTGGTGGTGATTTACATCGAAGTTGATATCAATACTGCTTTTGAACTCACATAAAAGCTTGGTGCAATGCAATGCATATGACGAACAATTGGGATGAATTTGCTGTTATGTCTCATGACCGTCTTGGCAACAATCATGGGACAAAAGAAAAGTATAAATTAGATGTTACAACACTCTACATTTCTGCGAGTTAGTTGCAGCCGGTCAAATATACCCATTTGTATTTGAAGTATATCGAAATGGAAACCAGTATGCCAAATTTGGTACAGAAGACCAACCCATCAAAAGGTTACGTTTTTCCCAAGATCTTTCTTATGGTCACTTTGATGCCTACGCTGATGCCGATGGTGATAATAACACTGATCAGCGTCCAATAGCCAATCTAAATATATAAAACTTTTAACAAAAATTAGAACCGATATCATGGTACCGCAGATTATTTTCGCTTACTTCAAAACTATCATATTAGAGTTCCTAAATAGTTATTTTCTGCTTTTTAGTGCCTTTGAAGGCGATTCTATTTTTAGTTAAAAGTTTTTTATTTTTCAATTTTGAATTTCTTATGTGTAATCAATGACTCTCAAGGTCACTGACCTAGGATACGCATATTAGCGTTGTAGTTTCCATCATCGTTCCTATAACATTTAAAGAATTATCCCCTAACTTCTAACCATTAAGGAGTTGTACCGTCCATCATCAGCTCAGCAACATAAGATGATGACTACCAGACGCAAATATCTGAATAGCTTTAGAAAGTATGATGAAAAACATTGTAAGTGCCTATAAAATTTAAAGAGTTCCCTCGATTTGTCCAAGATCCTATCATCAGATCCTGACTTGGTAACCATGGGACTACTTGTGAAGTATACCCTTTCAAACAAAAAATATTTTTCCACATCGGTCCAGGCGTTCCAGTATTCGGGGAACATACAAAAAAAAATGATTCCGACGAATTGATAACCTCCGCTTGAAGTTGGTTAATTGACTGACTGACTGACTGACTGATCGCGGGTGATATCGCGTGTGATATCGCGGGTGGAAAGCTATTTAGCATTCTATATTAAAGCTGAAAAGTTTATGAAAAACATTGTAAGTGCCTATAAAATTTGAAGAGTTCCCTCGATTTGTCTAGGATCCTATCATCAGATCCTGACCATGGGACTACTTGTGAAGTATATCCTTTCAAACAAAAAATAATTTTCCTAATCGGTCCAGGCGTTCGTGTATTCGGGGAACATACAAAAAAAAAAGATTTTAACGAATTAATAACCTCCGCTTGAAGTTGGTTAATTGACTGACTGATCGCGGGTGGCATCGCGGGTGGAAAGCTATTTAGCATTAAATAATAAAGCTGAAAAGTTTGTTTGTTTGTTTGAACGCGCGAATCTCCGGAGTTACTGGTCCGATTCGAAAACTACGCTGTCGGCTGGTAGTTTAGCCATTATTTTGTCGTTGATGGCGTCAACGCTTATATTTCTGGCAGCTAATTAAATTAAATTGCCCTCTCACACATCCATTAATGTTTTTTTTGGTCGATATTGGCTATATCCGGATATACTCTACAGATCAGGTCTTCAATGTTGGTCACGATTTTACCAAGGTCTTTGTCAATAGCTATTTTTTTATCTGATTCAGGTACTTTCACATACATCCCCGATTAAATGGAGCTTTATTGGGAAATCTGTGCTTCCTCTACCCAAGTGACTCCTCATTTTGGTATACAGTTTCAATAATTCAACAGACTTTCATAATGAGGAAGATTTTAAGCAAGATTTAATAATATCTGCTCTAGTTTCCCTAACGGGCAACGTTTATCTGAAATCACCAGAAAACATCAAAGTTATTCCACCCATGGCTATTTGTGCATTTTATAATTCTGAGAGTTCTATCTAAAGCCTCTAGATGAGCTCTATGAGTCATGTGCACTCATCCCATATTATTAGGTTTGCATCTTGTAAAACCTTGCCCAATGGTCCATTTTTACGTATAGAGCGTACACTGTCTTTTTCAAGAAATACCGTAAGGGTCTGTTTAGAAGTGAAATGAGCCGTCCTTCTACCTGTCAATAGTGTATTTTACGTATAGAGCGTACACTGTCTTTTTCAAGAAATATCGTAAGGGTCTGTTTAGAAGTGAAATGAGCCGTCCTTCTACCTGTCAATAGTGTTGTAGTAATAAACATCTGATGATGCAACAGCAATGGCTAATTTCATTGACTTCAAAACTATCAGATTAGAGTTCTTACATAGTTATTTTATAATTATTAGTGCCTTTGTGGTTTTTTTTTATTAAAAGTATTTAATTTTTAATTTTTTAGTTTCTTATGTGTAATCAATGACTCTCAAGGTCACTGACCTAGGATAAGCATATTAGCGTTGTACTTTCCATCATCGTTCCTATAATATTTAAAGATTTATCCCCTAACTCCTACCCGTTAAGGAGTTGTACCTTCCATCATCAGCTCAGCAACATGTGACGACTACCAGACGCAAATATCTGAATAGTTTTAGAAAATATATGAAAAACATTGTTAGTGCCTATAAAATTTGAAGAGTTCCCTCGATTTCTTCAAGATCCCATCATCAGACCCTGACTTGGTGACCATGTGAACACCTGTATGTATAGTTTCCAAATCGGGTCAGGCATTATTCGAGTAATCGAGGAACATACATAAAAAAAGATTCCGACGAATTGATAACCTCGTCTTGATGACAGTTAAAAATAACAAAAACTGTTACCTAGGCGACCGCTGTCATCCATTGACAACCGCGTCGCATCGCTCACCCATGCTATACATGCTCCCGCTTAACGTTCTTTTTATCATTGCTCAGCTCCTGAGGGTCGTAGCGTGATGTTCTATAGCCTATAACCTTCCTTAATAAATGGGCTTTCAATTGCAAAAAGGTTTTTCCATATCCCACTGGCAGATCCAGAGATTAGCGCGTTCAAACAAACAAACAAACAAACAAACAAACAAACAAACTCTTCAGCTTTATTATTAGTATAGATAGATAACACCATTGATTCACGTTATCTATTTAGGGTGGGTTGCACCATCCAATGTGATCGTTAAATTGTCTGTCAGAGCAACGGTTTTGCTAGCAAAAGACAGTTTTGACAGACAATTTGACGATAACGTTGGATGGAGCAACCCACCCTAATTGTCTTAGAATCGTCAATTATTTTTGTCGTTCGATGTAAACCAACCACAGTATTATTTCTCCATAAAGTTTTACTTCTTTAAGTTTATTAGTTTGCATGTGTTATAATGACTCCATATCAGCAACTTTCGACCAAGTGCCAATAACATCTGTACGTACAAAGTTTCAACTCAATCGGATGAAAGATGCGTAAACGCATAGAGGACAAACAAACACGCCAACACATTTTTTTATGTAATAGATAGATAGGTCATTAATCTTCGCTTCATTGTTATTATAATTAAGCTTAAATAAGTAAGTATTGCAAATCATGTAAAAAGTCTAGACAAATATTGTTTTTATTACGTGGCGTGAAAAGAATTATTTAATAAAATTAGAGAGTTTGTATGATGACAAAACTATGAATAAAGCGAAAGTGATTTTGAACTCTTTATATTGTGTAATCATGGTATTGATTACCTTATCAATAATAATATTTTATAAATAACCCTGATGATAGTCTATGCTAAAGGGATTTCCCCTGATAACAGCTGTTACAACTGATTTACACGGATAATCTTAGATAAAGTATTGCGAAGCATAGATACTTTGAAGATTATAAATTACTAACATTTCGCCCCACGGTTTCACCCACGATCTACTATGTTTAGTTTACCCCCCTACGGGTTGAATTTTCAAACATCCTTTCTTATGGATATCTACGTCATAATAGCTGTCTATTATTTTTTTTCTATCCATGAACATGTAGTCAGGCTGTTTGGTAGTTTCAGCATATGACATTGAATAACTTTTCCTTCAGCGATTGCATATAATTTTTATTTTCGTTAGTAATCCTTTAGATATTTTAAGCTATTTTTTTTTAATCATAAATTATATCTCTAGCAGTTTCCCTCGGTTTCATTTGTAATATCAGATCAATAACCTACCTCAATATATATATAATAGTCAAATCGTCAAAGTTTCTGAGATTCGTTTCCAGCTTAATATCACTATTTTAGATGGATAATTTGAATAGGTTAATAATAATACGTTATTAACCTTATAATTTCACTTTGCGCCTTGAATATTCTACTTAAAATTGCTCGCAACAAGTAAATACAGATTTGTCATGAATTTATTATGAAACAGTAGGTATAGAATGCACAGAGTAATGTTGTGCGAGAGGCGCGTGATGGGACACCGACTCTGCAGCCCACATTAGATCTAATCTATTTGCCACTGCATTGCGCAAGTGAATGCAGTTGCCGCTGTCACGTAATCACTCGTAGGTGCTTTCTGTCTGCACTTTGAACGCCTACTCTGTGATTTTAATAAGCTAAAGCTGTGGCTTAACTTCGGGATTTATTACTGTTAATATGTGACGTTTGCGTTATAGGGTTTCAAACTGTTCTACGTTGGCTATTTTGGTTGTTGTTTTTGTTTATAATTATTTGGCTCGATAAGTTTATAGTGTTTTTAGACCAAACGTGACACGAGACGCGTGAATGGATGGCTTTATTGATTTTGATATTCACGTGTCTCATGTTTTCTTACGCGCTAGCTCAGTCGTTTTTTTCTCTGTCGCTTTCGTACCTACGGATTATAATAATTGAAATCAACCGATTTAATTATTTATTTATTTATTTATTATTTATTTATTTATTTATTCCAAAACTTACAACTATCATTACAGGCAATACCTAATTCGACAGTGCAGCATATCCTAAACTCTATAACATAATATATAAAAAGTGATCTTTGTGAATTCACTCAGTGCACACTGAAATATATCTATGTCCTCTGACACAAGGTTAAGAGTGCGAAGTGCTCGCGTCAGGGGCGCCTCATTTACCAGATTAGTGCGGCCACGAGGCACAGCCAGCAGCTGAGGCCGACGTCGCCGCCACACATATCTGTCCGGCACGCTAAAACACACTAACTCTAATATGTTGGCGTTATGTATCTTGCCTCTAATTAATTTAAATAAATAAGAGACAAGTGCGAACTCACGCCTAACTCTCAGCTCGTTATATCCAACCATGCCTAATATAAACAAGGTAGGATACATAAGCGGGTAAAAAGGGTATACTCCGTAGAGCCTCAAATATAAAAATCTAACAAATTTGTTTTGTATTCGCTCCAACATGATACTATATTTAGTCTCATGTGGGGCCCAGATGACTGCATTACATTCAAGTTGGCTTCTCACCAGAGTGTTATATAAAGCGATAATCGCCGTAATATTTGTGAAACCACGAACAGTACGTATCATAAAGCCTAAGTTTCTGTAGGCCTTTTTACAGCACTTAACTATGTGATCACGAAAAGTTAGCCCCGCGCTAAGACTAACTCCTAAGTCTCTGACCTCTGTGACCCTGACCATCGGCATCCCATCAACGTTGTAACTATGTACAATAGGGCTACGAGCACGCGAAAAACTGATCGTGACACATTTTTGGGCGTTAAATTGTAGAAGGTTATCCTTGCTCCAAGTAACTACGCTATCTATAGCCTTCTGTAACCGTTCACAGTCATCGTGACCCTTTACTGCCAAGGATAACTTGAGATCGTCTGCAAATAATAAACAATTTGCATCTTTAACGGCTTTTGGCAAATCGTTTATCATAAGTATAAATTGCAGAGGTCCGAGATTACTTCCTTGGCTCACACCAGACCACGTAAAGTACGGCTCTGACTTATGTCCCTCGTGCTCTACGTATTGCTGCCTATCTCTCATGTAGCTGGTGAAGCATTATGTATGTTTCACGAAAGAAGTCCCATAGAATTAATTAAAATATACCTTATTTTATTTGAAATAGAGGTGGACGTATGGGACTTTTTTAGTGAGATAGATTTTACTAGTTTAATTTGGCAACAGTGTACCAGACTGGACAGGCCACTCTTTGAACTAAGTACTCGTTCTCTAAATACTGTTATTATAAACAACTCTATAATTTATTACGAAGTCTAAATTTAAAAAATCTGTGGTTCTACGTCATGTAAATAAGTACGAAACATGAAACTAAAACGGGACTCATAGTACGTCATGTATGGGAGCATTGTCAAGTCTTATATTATTAAAAGTTAGTTCTTGATACCTTATTATAATATTAAAATGAAGAACCTAAAGGTCGAATAACTACTTTTTTAGGTGGATGTAGTTTTCTCTCATTTTTTTTTTCGTCATTTTAACTATAAAAATTCAAAAGGTGCCAATTACCTATCACCATTATTATATTCCATGTTTCCGAAAAATATTCCGCAATTTTTTTTTTACTTTCAAAACCTTTTTTCTAAGTATGTACCTACATGTACGCCTGCCAAAAAATATTTTTGTTTGCAATTTTGGCCTACATTGACTGTTCGCACTTCAAGCTACGTCTCATCGCATGCGTCAAAGTCCTAGCTCTGACGCAATTGGCTGAAGTCTGCTTGGCCAAGTGTGCGAACGATTCTCGCCAAATATTTGACATACTTCCACGGGGGCTAGATACCGAGAAACACAACAAACAACCCTTTTTTTGTTGTTTGTAATTATTGGAGCCAATATTTGTATAATTATCGGGCGTACGAGTAGAAATGAGGTTGAAGACGCTTTGTTTGATGTGGTCGATACGTAAGCGCTAATTGTACGAGTAAATAATAAAGTTTTTAGCGAGTGCTGTTTGTAAAACAAAGGTATTAACGAAGGTAATTGATGTGTGGAAAGAATTACCGTTGCTTTAGGAGACACAGTATTTATTTGTGGATTTCATAAAGTTACACATACCTGCTAGTTTTTTTTTATGTTTGTTAAATTGTAATCTTGTTTAATCGTAATTATTATAGTCAATATAGTACCTACCTACTGATTTGATTCTGAAAATTATTTCCAGTAGGATTTTTATGTCAGGAACGCGAGTGAAACCGTGGTGCATACCTAGTAACATAATTAAAGATTTGAAATTTACAATAGTAAACAATCCTAAAACTTCAGCTTGTTACGATACGGTGTGACTAAGGAATTGCTGATAAAATCAAGTACGGTGTAATAGAAGGAATCAGCTCATCGATTTCGCAAGACCTCCTGCATTGATGAAACAACTAAATCGCCGATGCAGCTTTACATCATCGCGGTGGACACCGCACCAATATTTCTTTCCCATACTTCACTTTTGGTACTGACATCGACCATCAGACACCTTCTTTAGATTTATTGAATATTGTATTCTTTTAATTAATAAATTAAGTTAAATTAATTGGTTTTTTTTGCATCCTCCGGCTGGAGCCTACGTAATTGGCGCAGTCGGTAGGATCTCGAGTCAGTGCGTGACGCGAACTACAGCGAAGATTTCCGTATATCTAGCCGAAGCGAGTCTCGCGTGACTGACCGGCTTCTGCCAATCGAGATCCCAGAACCTAGAGCTGCAGCCCGGCGGAGTATCAAGACATAGATACAGCAGAGATACCAATAATGCGCATGTAAGTACTTTAGAATCATTCTGGAGTTGCTTCCTTTTTCCTATAAGACTACTTTAATTTATCAAGATTTTCCATCCCAGGCAATCGCGATCCCCTAGGTTAGAAAGAAATAGTAGGTTAGATTCGCACGACGCAAATAGAAATATAAGTACTATGGCCCAGAAAATGGATCAAATTTTAAAAGCACTCAGATTAGTCCCGGAATTTGACGGAAACCCGCATATACTCACTAGATTTATCAAGTTATGTGATCAATTAGTAAAAGAATATTTGGATCCGGAACCGGACAATGAATTAATAAAACTTGCTTTGTTAAATGGCATTTTAAATAAAGTGACTGGAAATGCAGCCCGTTTAATTAACTCAAATGGCATCCCAGATAGCTGGGAAGGCGTTAAAAATGCTCTTAAAAATAATTTCGCGGATCAACGCGATGAGACCTCGCTATATAACGATCTTGCTTTATTAAGCCAAGGATCTTTATCTCCACAAGAATTTTATGAAAATTGTCAAGGCCTATTCAGTACTATCATGACCTATATTAGCTTACATGAAAACGTGGCGAGTACAATAGAATCAAAACGATCACTCTATAAAAAATTAACCCTACAGGCATATGTACGTGGCCTTAAAGACCCGTTAGGATCGCGTATTCGGTGCATGCGACCGGATTCTATAGAAAAGGCGTTAGAGTTTGTGCATGAAGAAACAAATACTATGTATATGCAGCAAAGAAATGAGCACTCCGATCGGAAATCGCAACCTCACGCACAAATGAGCCTGTCTCCGAAATATTCACATGGCCCTATGCCACCAGTAGCATCAACTTCGAGACCGTATGTATTTAATATGCCAGGCCAATTTAAACAGACCCCTTTCCAACCGTTTCAACGTCCCCCACAAATGTGGAAACCTAATTTAAATCAGGTCCCTATATACTCGTATAGAGGTCCTACGCGTACTCAGCAAATGCTTGCTGCACCGCCTCCTAATTACAGACCCCAGAGCAACGTCTTCAGAATTGCTCCTAAGAATCCACCACCTAAGTTAAATAACTCGGTGCAACCAATGAGTGGCGTCAGTCATTACGTCACGAAAACCTTACCACCTAGTGGACATGATTGGACTAAGTTTGGAAACCCGCCACCGGTAAATTATTTTAAATCTCGAGAAATTAATTTTAATGAATGTTACGAGAATCAATATGAACCCTATTATTATTCCGACTCTTACAATCATGACTGCTATGAATATCCTGAGTATGTGTGTGATAATGATGAACGCCAATACACTGAAACATATTATTCGAACCCACCTGAAGGACCTCATGATGATGTTCCTCCTAATGAACATGAGGATTTTCAGCAGGTCTCGAAATCAGAAAAGCCAAAATAGAACTTAACTTACAGACCCAAAGACAATTACCGTATATACAGATATCCAATCCTCCAATCAAGCTATTGATTGATACAGGTGCCAATCAATCATTTATTAGCCCTGATGCAGTAAATAAATTCTATCCATCCTTGCCATGGAATTATGATCCTTTTGAAGTGTCTAATGTGCATGCTACGACTCGTAATGATTATTCTATAACCTTGCCTTGTTTTCAGGAATTTAATGAGAATGACGACGTTACCTTTTTCATTTATAAATTTCACGACTATTTTGACGGTTTAATTGGTTTGGATCTTTTAAGTAAGTGGGAATCAAATATAGATTTAAAAGCTAAAGAACTTATCACTCGTCAGGCATCGAATTCTATTATTATGTATGATTCGCGAAACTGTAATTTGTATGAAGATATAATTCCGGCCCACTCATCAAAATTGATTAGAGTACCGATTAATATTCATGATGGTGATGCATTAGTTCCCGAACAATCCATATCGAATTGCATAATTGGTGAATGCATAACTAATATCAGTAAAAATCGTGGTATTATTGAAATCTCTAATCTCACTCAGAATGACGTAATCTTTTCCATGGATCAACCGGTTAGTGCGTCAGTATTTAATACCGAGTGCAAACGTACTAAACAACTGTCGTCTCGCGCTGATGAAGTTTTATCTCGCTTACGTACCGATCATTTAAATATTGAAGAACGTGCTAACTTAGAATCACTATGTGCTAAATATGCCGACGTATTTTATATAGAAGGGGAAGCTCTTACCTTTACTAACCGGATTAAACATCATATTCGTACAACTGATGAAGTTCCGATTTATACGAAAAGTTATAGATATCCATTCGTACATAGGCAGGAAGTACGCGATCAAATAACAAAGATGCTAGATCAAGACATAATTAGGCCTTCAGAATCTGCATGGAGCTCCCCCATATGGGTGGTTCCTAAGAAAGCTGACGCATCAGGTAAAAAGAAGTGGCGTCTTGTAGTTGATTTCAGGAAACTTAATGAAAAAACCATAGATGACAAATATCCGATCCCAAACATAACTGACGTCTTAGACAAACTAGGGAACTGCCATTATTTCACTACGCTAGATCTCGCTAGTGGATTTTATCAGGTGGAAATGGACCCTGAAGATATTTCCAAGACCGCATTCAATGTTGAGCACGGTCATTTTGAATTTTTGAGAATGCCGATGGGACTCAAAAATTCTCCATCGACATTTCAAAGAGTCATGGACAATGTCCTCAGGGGCCTTCAGAATGTAATTTGCCTAGTTTATTTAGACGATATAATAGTTTTTAGTACCTCATTACAAGAGCACATGGATAACCTTGAAAAAGTATTCAAAAGACTGCGAGAATCGAATTTTAAAATTCAACTGGATAAGTCTGAGTTTTTAAAATTAGAGACAGCGTACTTAGGTCATATTATTAGTAAAGACGGTATAAAGCCAAACCCAGACAAGATCACTGCGGTACAGAAATTTCCACTACCTAAAACACCTACGGAAATAAAGCGTTTTTTAGGCCTATTAGGATACTATAGGAAATTCATACCTGATTTCGCTCGTATCACAAAGCCCATGACTCAGTGTTTAAAGAAGGGATCCAAAGTCACGTATAACGATTCTGACTATCTAAGTTGTTTTGAGAAATGTAAAACCTTATTAACTAACGATCCGATTTTACAATACCCCGATTTTACTAAAGAGTTTGTTCTAACAACCGATGCATCAAATTTAGCGATAGGTGCAGTCCTTTCTCAAGGGCCTATAGGTTCCGATAAACCGATTGCATATGCTTCACGAACTTTGAATACTAGTGAAATAAATTACAGTACAATAGAAAAAGAGCTTCTCGCCATAGTCTGGGCAACTAAATACTTTCGCCCGTATTTATTCGGCCGTAAATTCAAGATAAATTTAAAAGTTCCGCTATGAATCTTATCTTAACTAAAACCGAGGTAGATAATGTGAAGGAGTATTTGCGTCAGCAGGAAATTATACAGAAATACCACGAGGGTAAAACTAACCACCGCGGTATAAATGAATGTTACTTAGCGCTATCAGGGAAATACTATTGGCCAAAGATGAAGGAACATGTTGCAAAGTACATAAACGGTTGCAATATATGTGGTCAGGCCAAATATGATCGTAACCCTGTAAAACAGAAATTTTGCATTGTACCACCCCCTACGAAACCCTTTGAGATATTACACCTTGATGTATTCACTGCCCAAAACGAAAAATATCTTACCTTGGTAGATGCCTTTTCCAAGTACGCTCAAGCATACTATCTCCGAGATGGTACAGCGATCAGTGTAGTGCAAGCCCTTCTAAAGTTTTGTACTCACCATGGTGTCCCATTGACAATAGTGACAGACCAAGGTCCGGAGTTTACGAATCAGCTCTTTTCTGAATTTGTAAAATTGCATAAAATACAACACCATAAAGTACTTGCTCATAGCCCTAACGATAATGGAATAATAGAACGTTTTCATTTAACCATCCTTGAACACCTTAGAATACTAAAGTTAGAACAGAAAAATGAATCTGTTATTAATCTTATGCCTTACGCCCTTCTAGCCTATAATAGTTCAATCCATAGTTTCACTAAGTGTAGACCCTTAGAAATAATAACCGGCCATTTTGACCCCAGAGACCCAATAGACATTGATCTATCGAAACATTTACTTCAACAGTATACACAGGAACATAAGAAAATGGTTGTTAAGGCATACGGTATAATAAACGAGTCCTCTTTGCATGATCGTACAGTACTTACCGAAAATAGGAATAAAGATCGTGAACCTGAAAAGGAATACAACCCTGACCAATCTATATATGTACGTAATCCCATGGCAAGTCGACAAAAATTAGCACCACGTTATACACATGATACAGTTTTGGCAGATCTCCCCATTCACATATATACTAAAAAGAAACGCGGACCCGTAGCCAAAGCACGCCTGAAAAGAACACCAAAATCTTCATTGTTACAGGATACTTCTGCCGATAGTGTTCTGCCTGGTACGAGCGCAGGACGTAACAATTGAAACATTAGAAGATGGACCCGGTTTGCTTCCCTTTAACTTAGGCCCTACCAAATTAATATCCCATTATCATTCTTTTCTTCAAACTATTGAACTTGACGACATTCACTATAAAATTGAAACGGTAAAATCGCAGCTGAATGAACTTAGACCTCAACTTAATAATAAGACTTTATCATTATACGAGCCACATATTGAATATCTGTCTGATAAAATTGAAAAGGTTTCTGAACAATTGCATTCGTTTGAACCTAATCGTATTAAACGAGGACTCATCGACGGACTCGGTTCAGTCATTAAAAGTATTTCAGGAAATCTAGATTATACAGATGCTATTAAGTATAACAATGCCATTAAAGTACTTCAGAATAACGAACATAAATTAGAAGCTGAAATTAATAATCATATAAGTCTGACTAAAGATTGGACATTACGTCATTCTAAGATATTAGATAGTATTGTAGAGAATCAGAATAAAATAATATCAGTTTTAAAGGTTATTATGAAAAGCGATAGTACCAAAGAAACTGATTTAATTAAGTATGCTCATTTAGCTCAGCATTTTGTAATATTAAGCGATAATATAGAATCCTTATCGGAGGAGCTGTATAAGTTAGGAAATAATTTAGCCTTTATTCGTGCATCGAGCACATCTCATTCTATTCTTAGCCTAGGATCACTTAGTAACATGATAAGTAAATTGAGAACATTATATTCTAAAAAGGAAGTTCTAGAAATAGATCTTAGAAATTATTATGACATTATTAAGTTAGGATATTACTTTATCGATAATCAAATAGTAATCGTCTTTAAGGTGCCGATTGTCTTTCCTGAATCCTTTGACCTATATAAACTATCCATTGTCCCCAATAAATATCATAAAGTCCTTATTCCAACTTCACCCTATATAGCAATTCATGGAAACGGTTCTATGTACATAGAGACAGAATGTCCTAAGATCAATCTGTGGTATCTCTGCGAAATAAAACCTAGCTACAAAATTGGAAGTCAACCTAACTGCGTTCCACGGTTAATCAAACAACAGCAACTGGATTCATCCTGCAAATTCAATTCAATTATCCTGGAAAAAGAAGCTATAGAACAACTAGACGACAAGCATTACACACTATGCTTTCCAAACCCAACTAAAGTACAGACATCGTGTGGCCAAGATCAATATAGAACTCTTCAAGGAAGCTATTTAGCCGTAGTCCCACACAACTGCCTGCTGAAGACATCAGAATTCACTATAACTAATACCGATAACCGTATCAAGGGACACGTAATGAAAATAATTGGAATCCCACATATGAAAAATTATGCAAGACTAGACGAAGAACCAAGTATTCAACTCAATTCTATAAATCTAGAGTATCTGCATGATAGTAACTCTAAAATATCATTGCAGACACCAGTAAAGATAGATCAAGCTATGGACCAGACTATGTATCACACTACGATACCTATCTACTTCATTCTATCAAGTTCATTTATAATCATTTTAATAATTGCGGCCCGCCGTTACAACTTATTCGACTGCAAGAAAATCGAACCTCCGACGACAAAGTCTGAAGATTCAGAACAACCAAATGTTCCCCAAAGAATTAAAGTAAAACCTGAAGAGATAGAATTGAACCCAGCAACATTTTTACTGAACGTTAAAAAATAGTCGCTGTTCTATGGGGGGAGGTGTTACGATACGGTGTGACTAAGGAATTGCTGATAAAATCAAGTACGGTGTAATAGAAGGAATCAGCTCATCGATTTCGCAAGACCTCCTGCATTGATGAAACAACTAAATCGCCGATGCAGCTTTACATCATCGCGGTGGACACCGCACCAATATTTCTTTCCCATACTTCACTTTTGGTACTGACATCGACCATCAGACACCTTCTTTAGATTTATTGAATATTGTATTCTTTTAATTAATAAATTAAGTTAAATTAATTGGTTTTTTTTGCATCCTCCGGCTGGAGCCTACGTAATTAGCTGTCAGTGAGATAGACAAAATAATAAATAAATATATGAAAAAACTTTTAAAAGGATAAGCCTTGCCATACAACGAGGCAATGTGGCCAGCCTTCTGGGCACTCTACCAGCAATTTGAACCAATTTTTTTATTTCTAAAATTGTATGTAGTTAGTAAATTTTTTAAATATTTATTGTAAATAATTAGATTTAATAAATTCTTAAAAGTTATTATGTATAAAAAAAATCATTTTCTTAATTATACCTATTTTCTTAAGTTATTATTGCTATTAAATGGGTCCGATGATTAAAGTTTACTTCTATCTTCCTAAGATATGTAGAGGTTTAACCTAACCAACACAACTCTGTACCTAAGTATGATTGTCACGAACTATTTTTTTAAAGCGGACCTTAAACTATGATCCGTGATCGATGATCGGTGAGCACATCCAGGAGAAACCCATGTCGTCAATAAGCTGGCATGCAAGTATGACACGAGAGATCTTATCTAGATCTTGATAGATCATATCTATTTGCATGTTAGATTCGTCGCAAATTGTAGGTATTTACAATTTGAGATGACCTCCAGTAAAGGGTTTAGATTACGTATTCTTGAATCAGTAACAAAAACAAGTTATTTATTTTTATTTTATTTATTTAATAGACACCAACAAGAATGCTACACTACACTTACTAACAAAAAGCAATACACTACAAGGATACAATAAACTGAGTACCACCTTAATTAAAGGTGATCTAAATGCACTAAAACAGATCCATAAAAATAAACATCTTAATACTGAGTAAACAAACAAGTATATCAATGGAGACTAATTTATACATAGAAAATAAAAAACTTCATCATTCTACATAAGAATGAAAATTTGACTGATTTTAGCTTTCTAAATTTAAAATACTCTATCTATATCTATTTTAAGGGTGAAACCGCGGGCGGAAGGCTAGTTGACTCTAATTTGGTCGTCAGTCCTTCACTTTGGAGGCCGCCCAAGCAGCGGTAGTAGTTCCCCCTAGCTTATCTGGCTATCATAATTTGTCCCTTATCCATAATGATCTGTTCAAATTGTATCTAATCTTTGTAATTCAAATTAAATCATGATTATGTAAACATTTTAAAGATATTATTAAAAATAATAAAAACTGTGTTACAAGTAAGGTATTAATAAAATTTAAAAGCGATATCACTATCTATTTTTAAAGCGTGAGTGATTACAAATAATGTATCAATGAAAGGATCGTTGTACTCATACACATTTTATCTACGTAATCGACATTGTAGTACAAACAGTAGTGTCGCCAGTAACAGTATAGAACTAAAGCAGTAGCTCAACTCAACTATAATAAATATAGTATCAAATTATATTGTCGGTTGCTTTCACTCAGGCAGTCAAGTTTTACTATAAATGAATGGCCCTAAATATGATGCTGATAGATAAACTAGAAGATCGGTATAAGTTTTGCCTTATACGTATATATTTGGTGTAATTTCTAAATAAATTATTACGGAATAAAACAAATAATTAAAATAGTATAATTACAAACTATACAGTTTTTATTAAATATTATTACTTACTAATAGTTTAAAACATTATTTTACCCACTTTCGTGCTAGTCCAATCAAATATAAATGAGATTTTTTGAGATCATGTCGCAATAGTCTAATGATTTTGGATGAATCTGGAATAAAACTAAGGATACTTTTTATTCAGGGAAAACATAACACTAAAATGTAGGTAAAATCGCGGAGTGGAAGTTAATACAGAAGATAATTTTAAAATCAATATTAATAATAACTACATAAATACACATGTAGTTGTATGTATAGTAAGTTTATAAAGTAAATAACCTCAGCATCAAATCTAACCTAAGCTACTACATCTGCTGGCATATTTACTAGGGTAATGACGTGATCACTGTCAAACACGATTTATCTGCAGACGCGACGCATTGTCGACTTCCAATAATATTATTATCTTATCTTTTTATTAGTGAAGGAAGAGGTGTTAACAGTCATAGTTTGTCTGCCATTGACGTCCGTGCTGACTGTTTCTTTGGTATTGAGTATTTACCTATAGATTGATTTGTTTTTTAAATTTATGCTAATTTATTATATCGGAGTAGGTTCCCATCAGAAGTCGATTAGGTTTTAAGGCGATGATAGCTCAGTGACAGAATGTTGTGACAAAGGTCGTGAATTGAAATCCTTCAGTGAGGTTGAGCTTTTGGTGAAGGAAAAGTTCGTGAAGAAATCAAAGCATGGTGGTGGAGTACTTTGAAGAGCTCGGCTGACAACTACTTACGTTCAAATAAAAAAATTGTCGCGAAGTACATACCGGTTTGTTCTGTCAGTTGCATTTGAGAGTTGTCGCTTCCTAGGGGTAGGAAACAGACTGATAATCCCTCTGGTATGTATTCTATAGATGACGATAACCACTTACCATCAGGTGGACCGCCTGCTTTTTTATCAACACTGACATAAGAAAATTATCAATCTGTTGGTCCGTTTTAAGGTTTTTTTTAATACTTTACTTTCTCAGGACTTTTTTCATCGTCATCTGCATCCAGCAAATCAGTTATCTTTTTAAAGCCTAGTCGATCATACAAATTGAAAGGCCCCAAAATGATTATTTACTTAATATTTTATGTCGAGTCTCAAGATTTGATTGTGTAATTGAAAATTAAAGTTATATAACCATTGTTGCATCCATATAGTTATAAATAAAGAGAAAATAAGAATGAAAATCACAGAAAATCGTGAAATTCGAATGCAAAAAGGAGTACTCCTTTTTGCATTCGAATTTTATTGTTACAATATCGCCTCAATTTTTTTAAATAAAGTACCAAAGGTATTGTGGACTTAAAAGAAGAATAGCGAACTCAATAGCAAAAACGACATAATGTTACAACCTTCAGAGTTATTACATGTTGTGACACTATTTATGAAGTCATCAGATAAATTTACCTGAGTAAAATTTATCACCGCTTTTCCTTGATAGAGTCACGACTGTGTTCGGAGCAAAAAGATCGTTCGTGAAATTGGATCATACTTCACTATTGTATAACTTTTGTTTCTGATGTCATGTAAAATTGATTTCGAAATGCTGTAGATAAGGAAGTTATTTGTGAGTGCGAAGTATTCCATTAATCGAAAATTTATTTAAAGAAACAGATTCATCTTTAAATTTATTGAAATTAAGAATGCAATTAGTAATTTAAATCTTTACTTGAATATACATGTGACTTTCTTTTGTAATCGAAACAAAATTAATTACAAATAGACACTTGGTACCAAATTGGTGCTCCGCGGAAGCGTGCCAAGAAGACTGGCAGCATTGCGATGCTGAATGGAAAAGGCAATTCTTTGAGCAAAGTATGTGCCAGGTCAGCGCTCTAATCTCGAGAGCCCTCAATAAGACGAAATGTGACTTTTTTGAATAGTCGATGAGCCTCCTATCTCCAGACCCCCTCAAAACGCTGTATATTATTTATCCAATTTTGTAACTGTTTCCTGTGGTTTTATCCGCGTTCTTGGGATAAAAATTAGCCTATAGCACTCAGGGATAATATACCTTCCTATATATTAAAGAAAGACTTAAACTTATTTATAATATTAACATAGACTAGATTAGTATTAATAATTCTAGTATAGATAAGTTATTGAGAAATGTATTGATTATTTGTAATTTACGTAAATAAATGGTATTATTATTTGACAATAATTGCCATAGTTCATAGCTTGTTATTGAGTTGTAATATTCAGTAGGTTATTCTCAAATTGATACCAAAATTACGCAAATTGCAAAAGCAAATATTACTTATCTGATTTACGCGATATCAATAGGCTCTACGATGTTGTCTGTTTATATTGAGAATGACAATAAGAACAAATTTTAAAAATAAGTAGGTATATTGAGATAAATTACGAAAATACTAAGAAAATACTACATCAAAAATGATGAGACCCGCAGGCGAACCAAAATAACCGACATAGCCTGAACAATTGCCAAACTGAAGTAGCAGTTTGCGGGGCACATCGCTCGTAGAACCGACGGCCGCTGGGGCAGAAGGGTTCTCGAGTGGCGACCACGAACCGGAGGACGCAGCGTGGGCAGGCTCCCCATAAGGTGGACCGACGATCTTGTGAGGGTCGCGGGAAACCGCTGGATACGGGTAGCGCAAGACCGGCCATCGATCGATCCTTGGGGGAGGCCTTTGTCCAGCAGTGGACGTCTTTCGGCTGATATGATGATGATGACTAAAATACTCAATTGGTGCATCTACATTATGCGTCACCTACCGTCTACTAACAATGAATACTCTAAAAACCTGAAAGCATTTGACCCTGTCTAGAAATGGCGAATTCGCGGCAATTTTGTGCGCGATTTCACGTACAATGCCGCTTTGTTTAGCCGTGCAAGTAATCAAATGGTGACCGATTAAGCAATGTACCACAAAACGTGGTAAACTCGCGCGTACATCTGAACGGAGCCTTAGGTTCAAATTTGCTACACTTGTCAATCAAACGTCAATTTTACTGTAGTGCAATCAAGGTTGTTTTGTTTTAATAAAGATTTATGATTTATTTCTTGCCTTTATATGTCTGTTAAAATAGTGTTATGTGATTATTTAATTGAAATATTTGATTTTTATATATTTTTTTGTATGTGTCACTCACTATGACTGAAATTACAATTATTCTAGCAGCTAACCTCTACAGTTTCTTCCTAAATCTTATATGTATTGAATAAAATACTATCCAGGCAGGAGAAAAAAGAGTGACGTCTTTATTTGTAAAAACAATGAAATAACAAAAGATTCATATAATCAAATAAAGAACGATATTAAATAGGTAAGGAGGTTATTTTCAACAATATGCTTACTTTATTTTTACGTAACCAGTAAACTGGTAAAATTCTAGCACATATTGAAAATGTTCTACCAAGGTCTAGTTTTTTAAAACGATGAACCGTTAACAGTAGTTGTTTTTTTATAATTGTTCTTTCAAACGGTATTATTATACGTCATATACCTACCTGTTACCATTATTGATCGACCGCTAATTATAATGTTTAACAATCCAATTAGGAAATGTCAATGTCAATAAAAACACAGTGGGAGGAAGAATCGACAGGTCCAAAAAAACATTATTTGGCATGTGCCCAGTTGTCAAAGTAATTTTTTCTATTCTGAATCATCTTTCGAATTTGTAAGTGCCTCCTCAGAACTGCGAGATAGCAAACGCTACGTTTGTTACATAGTTTTCAGCTCTTTATTCTCAGACATAACACAAAATATTTCATTAATACGTTGAAACAAGAATACAGGTCTGAAAAGCTATTTAACAAAGCAATACAAAATATGTTTTTTTAATGTTATTGTATATTAGATTTCATATTATGTCCTTTTATAATTTATTCAAATTTCTAATAGATATTTTCAAGTTTAATCAATGTACATAGATTGGGAATAAACTTAAGAATAATGTGAGAACGCATTTAACGTAGGTTAAATAAAATCGTCGCCACACCAAGCGAGTATGAGAGACTTTTACAGATTCTAGTAACGGATTCTCCTCAATACTTTTGAATAGATTATCTCTATTTATATCGATAAGTAAAACATTATATCTTTTTATTCTTGTAGTTTTAGCATTCGTAGTAAAACCAGACGTTCTTCATTCATTTATTCAAATAAATAAATACATAAAAATTATAAAGGCTTAAAATAGACGTATTTGTTTAAATGGCGTTGTTTTATTACAAATAATTTACTCGGAACTAACACTAAGATTTTAAAGTACACAAACTCGTTCAGTAAACAACAGATTACATGCAATGCCATAGTACCACATACGACTCAATATATTTTTAAGTCTTACCGTAAGACTTGTATAGGTATGTAAGTACCATTCTTACGGTTGATTCTTTACCTACCTTAACATCTTGAAACGGTGTTATTATTAGTAAAGGCATTGGGATAGTTAATGGGTTCAAATGCGGAAAGCGTCGAAAGAAAATATCATTGCATTGTAGCATAGCAACTTTTAATAGTTGCCGGTTGAAAAATATATGGAAAAAATAATGATATACTGCGAATTAATTTAATTTTGTTTTATTAAAGTAGGGCATTCAACCAGTGTTGTTGTTGGGCATAATGACGTCATGCCTCTTATGTCACTTATTTAATTACTATATCAACTACGTCAAGATCATGCGTAAAATCTCAAATAAAAATGTAAAAAGACATCCCTATTAATATTATAAATCAGAAAGTGTTGGTAAAACAAATTCTTTTTAACCGACTTCAAAAAAAGATAATATTCTCAATTCTGTGTTTTGTTAAAAGTTGATTATTATACCAGTGATTGCTTGCCCATAACTTTATCTTTACAGATAGCAGAGTAACAAAGGCAACTTTTTATCCTGAGATCGCGGATAAAACCGTGGAGCGGCTAATCAGCGGGGCGAAAGCTAAATTAAAAAAAAAATAATGACATCATAAAACGTCATCATTTACATTCTACGAACATCCGTTTTCTATATGAAGTAACTTAGATTTTGCAATTGAATATTTAACGTGGCACACATCAAGGTTGTATGAGTTTGTATTGACGTATTATTTCGTGATAAGTCTATTAATAGAAAAACATGTGCGTAGATTTTGACAATTCCAGGTATTACATTTTTGAAAGTGTATAAGGAAAATAGAATTAGGTAGAAAAACTATAAGTTCAATAATATGTTTTGTAAAATAACATTATATTATAACGTGTATTTTGAGTTTTATTGAATATTATCGGTGGTATTTTGTCCAATAAAGTTCAATACAAGTGGACCAATGAAGTGAAATTATTACGTGTGGTTTTCAAGATGCCTCAAAAAGTCCGTGAAAAGTTTTAGTAGCACGGCCACCATTGTACTAAAACCCTAAAACCTAAAATAAACTGACTGACTACGTAACTGAATATGAGTTGAAAATGATTTAACATAACATGACTTCAACTTTACTTGACAAGAAATAAAAAATACATTATTATATGAAGAATATAAAACACGATGTAGAACTTGATACCAATCACATTATACATGTAAGTGCAACAAGTTCGTAGATATGAACCTATCCTAAAGGTCATATAGCATTGTTCCCGGCCCCGCCTTAGCCGTACGCAAACAATTTGCCTTTACGTGTAAACAGTTAGCAAACTTAGCTTGACGTTGATTTACCACTTAATAATTGATGCTGGCTAATTGGTACTTAGTAAAAATATTATTATTTTTTTATAGCTGAAAAGATTGCTATTTTGAAGCAATTATGTATGCTGATTTTTGTAAGGCAACTAGAAAACATGTTGATTATATTTTAGAAGGAATTTTAGACATGAGATAGTGTAGGGATTAGATTAATCTAATTAATTAGATAGTAAAGTTTCCTTTTTTACGGATTTATATTGGTATTTAATACATGATCAAGAAAAAAAATATAATTTAATATATTTAAAATCTTATCCTATACAATTTGTTCTACGGTGCGGGATACTGCAGGGGAGCATTGTAGGACCTAATATGTTCTTTTAATTCATATGTGCATTAAATCTAAATATGCAAAACGTGTCATCCCAACACTATTTACTAATGTCAAAGCGTCACAAGTCATAACATTAGACTTTATTCTCACATTCTTGGATACTGTTGCACCTTTAGCGGGAGCTATTATTAGACACCTTTCAAAATATACGCAAATACAAATTGATAAAGGCGACAATGGGGACACTGAATGCCGTACATGCTCGAGCTGTGACACCGATTTTATCACAGAATAAAGGTAAAGTGTACATTGGCATAGAAATGTTTTTGAGAATGTGATTTTTATCTGGCAATTGCTATGGCGTTTATTAATGGCATTAGTATTTTGGTAGAATAGTCATTAAAACATGCACTTGAAGTGAAACTACCTATTTGACCAATTTTTCAAAAATTGTTATTGTATTGTTACTACAGAAAATAAATAACGCGTTAACATAGATTATAGCGGATAAATGCTACGAATATAATTTTCGACTATACGATATAGTGGGACCTAACTTTATAAGTGACCTTTACGAGTTACTGTACGACATGAAGGTTTTGATCATGATTATATGTTTTTTAAATTTAGTTGTTTAACAACAAATTTTATATATAGGTATCTGTTAATCTTTACTTTGATGTACCTATAAAAAATCTAAATTGACGACTTTGTTGTATAAAAAAAAAACTGACACATAAAACTACTATTTTTAGGAAAAAACTGTAAATATATTTTGACAGAATTTCATTTTTTTAAGATTAATTCAAGCAATATCTTTTATTTCAAAGAAAATAAATTTAAATTGCAGGCTAAAGCAGAATCAATATTGTCGTCTTCATTTCCAAATACCAACAATGTAAGAAACTCAATAGTTTTATTTTAAAGCCAAAGCAATGTTTAGTTCAAACAAAGACATATGACACCAAGTCGTCGGGCCGACGTTCAAACAGCTCTCGTAGAGCAACCATCACTTTATTTTACTGCCGGTTATGCTTGAGATGGCCCTTAGAGAGCCAATCTAGTAATTTGTAAAACTTGTTAACTCGCCAATGTTGCAAGACTTGAAAACCTTATATATTATTGTTGCAAACCGTTATTATGTTAATTTATTTTGTGTAATAAGTGAAGTGTAGTTAGATAAGTCACATTGGTAAGGTGATAAGATAAAATATTGCTAATAATTATTTACATATTTTATGCAGAATCTAAAGCCTTACCTATTCAAGTAAAAGACGGTTATGAAAAAAAGTTACAAGTAAAATACATAATAAAGTTTTCGATTCATCGTGTGAATTTGATATTTTTAATCATGACGCATCCTAATTTATTTTTTTAAAACTCACACAATTAACACAAGAAAATGGATCCAAATAAATCAATAAGGTTTTTAATGTTGAGGTTACCTCTTTTTAGTTACTAACGAGCTTTTTGAATGACACGCTGACTTAAAAATGCCGAATTTACGAAAGAGATTCTTATCAAATTACCTTATTTAATAAATATAAAGATCAATTCACATTACCGTCTTTATAATTAAATTTTGTTTAATTAAACACATTTGCAGTTTGTTCTAATGCGCATAATTACATACATCCTGGTATATTGAGCAGATTTCAATAACTTATAGGATTTTGAAGCAAAAGCTATAATGGAGTGAGAAGTACATGTGAGCAGACTGCGAATTGAGCGAGCCGAGAGCCGAGCTATAGTATGGACCGGCACTTGAATGACGTGTAATTTTTTGCAAATTATTATGTGAACGGTGGCTTAACACCTGTGCCTAATATTTCAACAGAATCGTATCACATCTGGCTATCTCGAAATAAAAAAAAAATAAACTACTATTTTTTAAAATTTATTGTCCTTTTTGAGCAGGTTAAATACTTGACATTCTTAAACATAAAGTAGATTAAAATTATGATTTCATAAACTTCGGTTGTAGGTAGTGAGTCAATGTCTGACTAAAAAGTTATTTTAACAAGTTCAATCAAATCTTCGCTGTCTATATTAAAAAGCTTAACCGCAACTAATCCATTAGATGATGTAATGTAACAATCATTATTTTCATATCAGGTAGTGTTTTATGTCATACTTTTATTTTGGGTATTATCAAACACGGATATACGAGTGGTGTTTGTATTTAGAAGTTTTGAATAATTGACAAAATGGACCAAACTACTTAATATTATCATCTTAGTTTTCATTATTAGCATTTTGCAGTTCAATGATATGGACAAAACAGTTGCAGTTTTATCATTTTTGAATTAATTTTATCAGATATGAAACTTAAATGAAGCTGCAAATGTGGCGAAATTAACTATTCAATTCTTTTAACTTCACCTCGTAAGTTAGTCGTCGTCTTCTGCATCATAAAATAAATTTACAGTAAAATCTATTGCATTTCGATGATGATGATGAAAATTTACTATATCAATTGAAGTTCGAAAACAATTCTGTGTGGGCTTGAAAAAAAATACTCGTTGACGCTTTCCAAAATTTTTTGAGAAACCTTATACAGGCTGTGTTTTTTATTACATGATAATGTGGGGATCAATTATAATATGGTAAAATACTGAAAGAAGCTTCATAGCTCTAATTTAGCATAGCGAAGCGTTTCTTTATTTATGATCACATTTCTCATTTTTATAAAAAAAAATATATATATTCAAATAATCATAAAATATTCACTCGTTTAACCTCAACATCAATCAAATATAACATTATAATGCATAATCGAGGATTGCCATCCAACGCGACGAGCAAAAGCTTTTTAAATGCAAACTTGAACATACATGAAAGCAGTCATCCTGATATTATGTGATATTAAAAACACATTTCCTTAATTGCGGATTCTTTGCCAATGTCTCATCACACCATGATACATAATACGGCTGTTAATGACCTTGTATGGTGATTTTGCTCCAATATTGGTCACAGTGACTCAGAGACGTGCTCTCAGCGAAAGATAGTTTATTTATAAAATCCATGCGTAGTTTTGTGGTTTTGCTGAAGTGTACCAGACAAGTTTATTAAAAATACTACATGATGTTTGCTCTGTAATAGGGATGATGACTAGGTAAAAAATAATTAATTCTGTTTAGTCCGTCTGGGCAGGAAGGTCTTGAAGGCAGATTTCAATGAAGCTCAATACTTGTTTGATTTTAGTATTTAATGATAACGAATTATTACAAATATGTAAATATGTCGCGCGCCTCGTATAGGGAGCGAGGCTACGTGTATCTATACGGCCGGTGGTTCGGCAAGTGTTGGTCGCTCCTAGGTGGAGATCGCGGACCGGTCTTGCGGTAGGTAAGTATACCGTGTGTGCGTTAACAAGGTCCCCCCGTTGGAACGGTTTGTTCCAAAAATGGTTGAGGTGGTAGGCAGCAGAGACGGTTGTAGGCTCTTCTCAGGGTGCCTGATGATGTGTAGACATCTGCGACGCGGGTGATGCCGTCAGTGCCTGGGTGCAGGCGAGTCACTCGTCCAAGCAGCCAGCGGTTAGGTGGCAGGCGGTCGTCCTTCACAACTACCATGTCTCCGATGTGCAGCTCTCCTCCATGCTTGCGCCATTTGTTGCGTTTCTGGAGTTCTGAAATATATTCTTTATAGTATCTATACCAGAAGTGAGCTGCAAGTGCTTGTACTCTTCGGTAGCGCGTTAAAGTGCAAATCTGTGCTTTTTCATCTAGTACCTGTAGAGAAGGCAACATTGTTAGAGTTCGTCCGATAAGGAAATGTGCTGGGGTGAGAGGGATAAGGTCATTGGGATCGCTAGATAACGGTGTTAGAGGCCTTGAATTAAGAATGCCTTCTATTTGAACTAAGACAGTATTCATTTCTTCATATGTCAGATGAGCTAGTGATAATACGCGTTTTAAATGATGTTTTATAGACTTTACTGAACTTTCCGCTAGACCGTTGAAGTGTGGGCTGTAAGCAGGGGAAAATTTGAAGTTTATGAAAAGATCAGAAGCTTGTGAACTTAAATCATTACAGTGAGATTTTAAATACTTGGATAAATCATTGTAAGCACCAACAAAATTAGTCCCGTTGTCTGAGTACATGTTGGCAGGTCTACCTCTGCGGGATATAAATCTTTTTAAAGCGGCAAAAAAAGCTTCAGTGCTTAGTTCTGTAACAAGTTCTATATGAACTGCCCTCACAGCCAAGCAAACAAAAACACATATATAAGCTTTTATAAGCTTACAACCTCTACCTTTCCTGTCGGCCAATAGAATTGGCCCAGCGTAGTCGACTGCTGTATTACTAAATGGGTATTCCGCCTGAAGACGTTCTTTGGGTAAGTTACCCATGATCGGCTGAATACACTTGCCTGAAAATCTACAACAAGTGACACAATTACGTACAATTTTCCTAGCGAGATTTCGTCCACCTATTGTCCAGTATTTATGACGTAGTGTAGCTAGTAACAACTGTGGTCCAGCATGCATGAGTAACTTGTGATAATGTTCAAAAATTAATTTACTAATTTGATGTGAAGCATGGATCAAAATAGGGTGTTTTGTTTCATAATTATAATTAGAATTTTGTAATCTCCCACCAACTCTCATTAACTTGTCATTATCAATAAATGGGTTAAGACTAAGTAATTGTGATTTGATCGGGAGATTCTTTTTATTACACAAAATTGAGTACTCATTCGGAAACGTTTTTATCTGTACAATTTTGCATAACAATTTTATTGAATTCCTAAGTTCAATTACCTTTACATGTCCTGTTAGTGTATTACGTGGGTTACGACAGTTATGAATGAATCGTAATATGTATGCTGTGACGCGATGTAATTTACTGAAATCAGAATAATAGTTTGTAAATTCATATGTTTCATCAGATGACAGACAACAAACAATCTTTGTTTCTGGTAATTCCATGTTTTTTGTATAAGTTGGTTGTTTAGGCCATTGATCTTCAGTTTGAGTTAAGAATTGGGGACCCGACCACCATAGCGTGCAGTTTTTTAATTGAGAGGCACCGAGACCTCTAGAACCTATGTCTGCTGGATTTAAATCTGTAGGTACGTAGCGCCAAGAAGTAGAATCTGTGGAGTCTGAAATTTCATTAATTCTGTTGAGCACAAATATTTTTAATGTCGATTTTGGTGCTCTAATCCAGCCTAGAACTATAGTCGAATCACTCCAATAAAAACAATGGTCTATTTTCAAACGCAATGCATTTTTCACTCTTTGCGCCAGTCTACTGGCTAATAAAGCCCCACACAGCTCTAACCGTGGCATTGTCATTGCTTTCTTGAGTGGTGAAACCTTACTTTTTGCCATAACTAGGAATGTAGCAGGTTCAGCGTCCTGTGAAATTGCTCGTAAGTAAATACAGGCGCTGTATGCTTTGAGGGATGCGTCACTGAACGCATGAAGTTCAATGTGTGTGGGTGAATCACACAGCACACGTCGTGGGATTGTAATCTCATTCAGCTGTGGAAGAGTATTTAGAAATGTTAACCAATCGGATTCGATTTTAGATGGAAGATTAACGTCCCATGGAACTTGAGAAGCCCATAATGTTTGCAAAATAATTTTGGCATGTAAAATACAGGGATTGATAAGCCCTAATGGGTCGAATATCTGTGCAATAGTGGATAAAATGGAACGTTTATTTTGCTTCTCTTTATTTATTTTAATGTCAACATTAAAGTGCAATGAATCGGATTTACTATTCCAAAGCAATCCTAATGTCTTAGAGGGATAATCACAGCTGAGCTTAAGTAAAGTGTCACTACTATTATCATCTCGTATCTGATCTGAGATGAGTGAATTATTTGACCTCCATTTACGTAAGTGAATTTTACCTTGTTCTAACTGGTTAATTACACCTTTACAAATATGTATAAGTTTACTTAATGAATCATGACCACTTATATAGTCATCTACATATAGATCATGTAAAATAGTTTCGCGAACTAATGGATCTGCACATTCTTGTCCTAATTGCACTAGACAACGAGTCGCTAAGTATGGCGCCGATGCAGTACCATACGTGACTGTATTAAGTTTATATTTTTGTAACTCGTCAGAGACATTAAAACGCCAAAATATCTGTTGCAAGCAACGCTGACCTTCCGTGACAAGCACATTGCGATACATTTTCTCGCAATCTGCCGTGACAACATATTTGTGTTGCCTGAATCGGACTAAAATGCTAATTAAGTCGTCTTGTACTATAGGACCAACATGTTGAATGTCATTAAATGATAATCCCGATTTTGTTTTAGCGGAGGCATCAAACACTACTCTCATCTTTGTGGTAAGGCTAGATTCCTTTAGAATCCCATGATGAGGTAAAATGTATGTGTGTTCATCGTTATTATTTGTATTTAAAGACATGTGACCTAAATCTATGTATTCCTTAATGAATTCTACATATTTATGTTTGTATGTAGGGTCCCTAGAAAATCTTCGTTCTAATGAAAAAAATCTATGTAACGCTTGTTCATGAGAGTCACCTAACGTATCTGGTGATTGTTTTAGTGGTATATTTACTATAAATCTACCATCATGTTGACGTGTAGTTGTTTTTGAGAAGATTAATTCGCATTCATTCTCGTCTTTTGTGAGATGATGAGGGGCTGATACTGATTCTAACTCAAAAAAAAATATCTAGTTGTTTCTTTACATCAAAATCTTGCAAAAAATGTGAGTGGACTGTGTTACGTTTATTATTTGATTGTGTTTCAACGGCACCAGACACTAACCAGCCTAACCTTGACTCGCTAAGTATGGGCCTTTGTTTACCTAAGGAAATGCGATTTGTGCCAAGTACGTTCCAAAATATATCAGCGCCTAATAGTAAGTCTATTTCAGATGGTGAGTGGAATGTAGGATCTGCCAATAATAAATTAGAAGGTAAGTTAAGTGATTCTATGTTTATACGTGTTGTAGGCAGTAGCTGAGTAATATGAGGAACAACAAAGCAATTAACATCAGTTGTATATGTGTCTGTTCTAGAGAGAATAGTTATAGTACAACGTTTAGTTATACGTGAAGATTTACAATTTAAACCTTCAACGGTGGTTGAAGTCGATTGAACTGGCAGCGCAAGTTTCTTACATAAGCTTTCCGTAATGAAACTTGATGTACTGCCATTATCAAGTAAAGCGCGGGCATGGAACTCTTTTCCATCATAACCTTTGACTTTAATGAGAGCTGTTGATAGTAAAACATGACTATGGTGTGTTAGTGATGATAGAGAAATGTTGTCAGTTTGTTTGGGTTCATGTTCATGTGGTTGTTCTTGTACATGAGTATCTGGGTCATTTTCCATAGACAACAATACGCGCGTCTCCTCCGTCTTGGTGGCGGACGAGGAGGATTGAGCCTGATGCTGTTCGTCAGTGTGCAGTATAGTGTTGTGGTAATTACTACAGATTTTACAAGGACCCAGTCTACACTTGCTATGATCATGTCCTTGACGCAAACAATTCATGCATAATTTTAATTGTTTTACCTTTGATATTTTTGAATTGAGAGACAATGATTTAAATCTTTGACACTGATATATTGCATGATTACCCTTGCAAAAAGGACACGTGTAAGGTGTGAAACTTGTGACAGATGCATGTTGGTTTAGTAATGTTTTAGGCTTAGAAGAAAATATAGGTTCACTATGTCTACGTTTGGGGTGAGCCTTTTCCATGGTTTCCAGCAAGTCAGCATGGTTTTTTAAGAATGAATTAAAATCGTCAAGAGTTGGCAAACCTTTCAAACGATTGCGCTGAGATTCCCACTCTCGGGAGGTAACAGCATCTAATTTACTAGAAACCATGTAAATAATGAGCACATCCCAATGTTCTGTTTTGAGTTTTAAGGTGTTGAGTGCTCTAAGATTTTTGTTTATGGTGTCAACAATACTACGTAAGGCAGTTGAAGACTCCCTTGTAATGGATTCCATTTCAAAGAGAGCCTGTATATGGTTATGTATTAAAAGTCTATTATTATGATATCTTTCACACAATAGCTGCCACGCTACGTCATAATTGTCAGCAGAAAAGTCTAATGAACTAATAACTTGCGCGGCACTATCCTTTAAAGCCGTTCTAAGATAGTGGAATTTATTAATGTTAGGAATGTTTTTACTTGAATGAATAATTGAAACGTAAGTGTCATGAAATTCGAGCCAATCTTGGTAACGTCCAGAAAAGGTAGGTACATGTATAGGAGGAAGTTTAAGGCTTGGCCCACCTGCAAGGACAGTACTAGAACCTGTCACAGCTGACGCGTCGTCCTGGAGTCCCGCAGAGGCAGCCACAGCCCTGCTCAGTATTTCCTCGGCACTCGCGATCGCAGCGAAGTAGCCCGACTCGAATTCTTCACGATCTCGATATTCTGCTTCGGTATCGGCTGAAATTTCATATAAACCCTCTATTTCTATTTGTATCGAATCGTATTCGGAGTAGATTTCATGAAATTTCGCTAATCTTACTTTATGTTCACTAATTTGAAGGTTGCTTAATTTATCACAGCTGCTAAGAACTGTTAAATATTTTTGAAATTGAGTAAGCTTTGATTTAAATGAGGCTCGTTTTTTCTTAAGCTCTTTTAGGGACATTATGGAATATATTAAAGCAAATAAGATTACTATAGAATGATAAGAGTAGGCAGATATTGGGTAAGTAACGTGAGGTTAAGTGTAAGAAAGAAAATACTTAAATTATTAAGGCGTGAAGGATGCGCGAGGAATGTGCAAAGTGGAATGCACAGCTGATTGCAATAGATACCATAGGCGAGGCGAGGTACCGTTAGCTTAGCCCGACCACGTGTCACGAACGGCGATCGAGCGATCGATCACCGCGTGATCGCACATCAAAGCTGAAAAGCATAAGAAATAATGTGTAAGCAAGTATAATACACTAGCAATAATGCGAATGCTAATCTATTTACTATTATAGGAGTATTCAAGACCTCTAATGATAGGGAGGATGAATTAATGTGGGACAAAATGGAAAAAATATAATGGAAATAAAGATAATGAGTTATATTATTTTCCAATGATGTTTAAGATGTAGAAGGGAATATGGAACGAACTCACAGTATGCCAGTAGGTAGGTACTTCTCGTTTCTCAATATTCTAATGGCCTCCTTCGGTTTTTTCGATTTATTGTCGAAAATTGGGCCGCACCACTGTTGATTGGTTTTGTATGTTTATTTGATAATGTGCTTCTATCTTCAATGATGCGCCTACAGCTGTATTGAACTGTATTGAATGACTCGGATGTCGTGCTTCGTGCCGTCAAGGTGACCTTTCTTTGTTCTCGGTGCACGCCACGTCTTCTCGATTCGCTCGTACACGTAAATGCTTGCTGATACCCGGTTCGAAGTGACCAAAATGGGCAGGAAGGTCTTGAAGGCAGATTTCAATGAAGCTCAATACTTGTTTGATTTTAGTATTTAATGATAACGAATTATTACAAATATGTAAATATGTCGCGCGCCTCGTATAGGGAGCGAGGCTACGTGTATCTATACGGCCGGTGGTTCGGCAAGTGTTGGTCGCTCCTAGGTGGAGATCGCGGACCGGTCTTGCGGTAGGTAAGTATACCGTGTGTGCGTTAACACCGTCATTTAGGTTATCAAAAAATATTGGATACGTATTTTTTATTTTATCAAATCAATAAAAAATTACAAAGATAAGGTGCATCAAACTTCAGGAGTGCTTGTGACTTCAAGTCTGTCTAGTCACGCGAAATTTTAACAGATTGTATCTCCGTTATTTCTTGTTTTAAAATTTAAGAAAAAATATGTTTAATTAGATTTTTTTAGTCATCAACCTTTGTATATATATATATATTTCGGAAACGGCTCCAACGATTTTCATGAAATTTGGTATGCAGGGGGTTTCGGGGGAGATAAATCGATCTAGATAGCTTGAATTTATAGAAAATGTAATTAAAAAAAAAACGAGCAAATCTCGGTCAACCAGGCATAGTATGACACAACTTGATGAAGCATCGGCAAAATTCGTAAAATTGATCGTTCCCGAAAAGAGTTCGCCTACAACATTACTCATGTGTTAAAAAATGATCGGCGAAAATGATCTTGTTGAATGAACGTTGAATGGCACATAATGAATGATTTTTATTAGTTGTGTAAATCGGAAGTGAAGTGTACGAAAACGATTTGCCGATGCTACGTCTAAGTTGTGTCATACTGTACCTACTTGTTTATAATAAAGTGTTAAAATACTGATAAAATATTAGTTGAAAGTTGAAATATTTATTAAAGAAAGTATTTTTACTTTTAACTATCTTCTTCGTCAACCCTTGGTCACCCAATACTGAGTGTAGGTCTCTTCGAATACTCGCCATCCTTCCAGTTTTGTGCCTTCCTTATCCAATTTTTCCCTGCGATATTAACCAGGTTGCCTGCCCACATTTCTATGCCCAACTCTGGGTCTCCACTTAAGCACTCTTCTACCCCATCAGTGATTATGTGGTCAATGATTGTAAGGTCCTTAAAACCTAGAAAGGAACTGGCTCTCAAGTGCAGCTGTCGGAGTACACCTGTAGGTGCTTGAAGACAGATTTTCAAATTGAGGGGTATAGTACAAGTATACCGTGCTATAGAGAATAATTACTATAGGACTTAAACATTGATTATACATGGTAGTTATTTATAATTAGAACAAGGGCCGGACATCCGTTAGCAACCTTACAAAAACAAATCTTTTATTGTAATTAAGGAATTAAACTAATCCATCGCAAATGTACTAATTACTGGGAAATCCTCAATGACTTAGGCGTATTAACGAAATGTACCTAGCTACCTAGATCTTTTTTGCAGCTAATACAAATTCGTTGCAGATTATCTAAGCTAGAATAGATGTTTACGGGTTACGGATGTTAGAGAAACTGATTAATGTACTGAAATTTGCAATCTGTAACGTAGACTTTAGGTACCTTTTTGTAGGTCCCGATTATCTTGTTTACAAACTAAACTAACTCCAATCACGTCACATTTTTTACTACAAACATTTGAAGAAAAAAGTTTACTATGTTTAAATCAGTTTATGCTATTATTATTATAATGAAATATGACCAATAAAGATCGGCGACTAAATTGACATAAAAATAAGTAATCGGACTGATTTGACACGACAAAATTTGGTATATTACCTAATATCTTAAAAAGAGATATAGCGAGACCAAATTAGGTTAGTTTCTAAACAATTGAATCGGGACCTAAAAGAAAAAGTACTTAAAGCCTGCGCTAGAGATTGCAAATTCCAGTACTCTAATCAGTTTTTCTAAAATCCGTAATCTTGTCCATCTGTTTGTTTAACGATACTTTCAAAATTTCTAAGAGAGTCGAGTTTCAGCCCGTTTGTTTTTTCTCTTGTGTACTTTACTTTGCAATACACATGATTAGTTTTTACTTTATCAAAATAATATATTTACTTTGTGTTGCAAAAGTTCATAGGCTACGGTAACCGCTTACCATCAGGTGGGCCGCATGCTTGTTTGCTGCCTTAGTAGTATAAAAAAAAAAAAAACTTTTAATTTATTATCTAGAGAACACGAGTGAACCGCGGAGCACAGCTAGTCTTGCCACCACCATGTCAACACCTTACCTTGGATGAGTTTTTTATTTCATTAGTGCATGGTGTCGTTTCATAAATCAACTTAGATTATTACTCCCGGACCTAAGAAACAAAAGACAGATGACAGAATTATATTAGCCACGGCACGGTTCGATTCCAGTGAGGTCTTAGTATTATCATCTTTTCTGATTTAATTGACGAATTGGCTATGGTATCTTTTTGTGAAAGAAAACAGATCACGAAGTAAACATTTTTTTTAGCATAGATTTGCCACGCTAGCTTGAAACTTTTTATAGGATTTAGGTCCAGTTTAAAAACTAAACGTAAATTGCAGTTTTTATAGTAAATCTGTAACCTATCTGTGAAGCACCTCAATTTCATTTACGCTTTTTACAGTAGCTATTACACAGGCTGAAAAAAGACATTCATGTTTTTTTATTTAAAAAAATAGGTAATTCTTTTTTGTCCCTATATATAAATATAACTATTTAGGTACTGCAAATGCGTAATATTATTATACTGACAATGTATAGATATTTTTAAAAATTAAAATACAAAATATTTCATACCAACACATATATTTAATAGATTTTTTTACATTTACACATGCGGATCGGCTCGAGGAACTCTTTTAGACCCCCAGGTTGCTTTAAAGCTTTAGTTTCACTGTATTTATGCTGACGAGAGAAAAACAATAAAAAATCCTCCCATTTATGTCAACCAATTGCACGAGTTTCAGATGAGAAAATCAGTTGAAATTTAAATCGCCTGTGAATAGGAGTCTTTGGTTCTCGATCAGCATTGTTAATAAGACATTGATTATGTCAACTACTATCAAGTAGGTACTTCGCGTAGTGACAACCAGATACAGATAAGTACAGTGTCGTACAAAATAATAAGGCACGGTGGCGATATCGTAACACAACTAATGAATGGTAATTTGACACGACATGTCAATTATGAACCGACATAAACACGTATCGGCTTCGACGGAATTTCGCTAGTAATGCCAGGCGTGTTGAACATTTTTTACCTTTTAAAAGAGAAAGAACAAAACATTAAAACGTTTTTTTAAGTATTTAAATTCTCTTCCATTTTTTTTCATCTATAACGCCAATATAATGCAACGCCAATAATTAAAAGATGTTGGAAATAAGTTTCAATAAAACGATAACGACGCTCCGTTAACTATACTTTATTAGTTTTAAATAATACAGAAAGAACGTATGTTTTTCCGAATAAACTACCAAACAGACATAAAAAATGGTAAAGGGGTAAGCTACGGAGTCTTACAGCTAATCTTCATTCTCAAGCATAACTTTCGATTATTCTACATGACATTACCTACCGACCTTTCAATCTCGTTTTCAACTTTCTCTCAGCACCAAAAACACCCGTTCAAAAGTCGATATCCAGCAGTAAGTAGCCCGTCATTACAGACTGCACCTTATTAGCTCAATATCAACACGTCTTATGCCTTTAATAGATATATAATCATGCATATTATTTAAATTGCTTGACAAATTACACGTCGGTACCCAGTTGTACCCGCTCAGTTGTCGGTTATGTTTCGACTTGCATTTCTTGCGGGCTTGCAGATGCTTTATGAATTTA
Organism: Tethea ocularis; assembly: GCA_963555595.1. Lineage (NCBI taxonomy): Eukaryota > Metazoa > Arthropoda > Insecta > Lepidoptera > Drepanidae > Tethea > Tethea ocularis. The sequence goes on from OY741968.1 coordinate 3,170,654, forward strand.
CATAGAGTTGATAGTACGCGTAAGGGGTTACAAGTATTTGATTGATAATATACTACATTAGGACAAAAAATAATGACACAAGGTGAAAACTGCATACACCTACACTTAGAAATGAGAAGTAGATGGTAAGTACCTTTTGTATTTCTTGGTTAGCAAATATGTACGGCCTGTCTGATGATAAGCAGTTAATTTTATGTAGCCTGTAGATGGAAATTGCTTCCGCGTTGCCAAAATTTCTTGAAGAACCTCATGCTCTCTTGGGAAATCTCCATGAACCTATTAAATTCTTCTATGACATGTAGGAATGCATTTATAAGTACGAGTATGATCAAGTAATAACAATATTAAAGTACATGGTAACAAAAATCTATTTAATGCAAATCAAAGCAAAATCTACGCAAACGTAATCGTTTAGGTACCATTACAATAAGGTACATACTAAAAAAGTCTGTTAAAAATATGATCAGTACCATCAGCTCTATAAATTTCCTTCATATGGTCCTTAACTCTCAGACACGAGTCGCCAATTAGTAGTAGGTGGGTTCTAAAGGAAAATGTGGCCGTCGGGTAAAATTACGAGACCATAGGTCCATACGCACACACATGTCCGAGTATTTGTGAAGGTATCTGATCTTGCGCCTTGTCTTTGGTAAATTTAAAAAGCTAACGAAAATATTTTGATACTTAATAAATGATTTAATTTCATTTTAAATCATTGCATATCGCATATGTATATCATTTTTACATAGTATAAAATGATAAGATCTTTTAAACTACTCAACGGATTTTAATGCAATTTTTTGCAATAGATATAGTGATTCAAGAGGAAGGTTTAAATCTATATTACATGCATATTATAGTACAGAAAAGCAGAGAAATTCAAAGATTTGTACACCCGTGCGAAGCTGGGGCGGGTCGCTAGTTGATTTATAAATACTCTATAGCTGGAACATAAATTTTATTATCATGTAGGTATATCGGTTACCCTTTAGAATAATATATTTGTATCACTTTGATAGTGAGGGTCTTAATTAGCATGCATTCCAATTCCAATGCTCCTGTATAAAAATAAACTAACTACTTACTGGCTTTTGGTCTAGAATCTAGATAATATATAAATAAATACACCTTACATGGCATAAAGAATCAGTATTTACATGAAATTAAAAGAAAAATAACCAAATAATATGTTTTGTAAGTATAATTATGAGTTCAGTATGTATAATAGATATAATATGTATGTGTTAGTCATATTTTCGTCTAATTTTCATAAAAAGCATATTATATTATAATAAGTATAATACTTGCATAATTTATTTATATTAGACTAGAATATTCTTAGACTAATAGGAAGCTACATTATCCCCAAAGGTTATAATAGGCTACTTTTGATCCCGGGAACGCGAGTGAAACCGCGGGAACAGCTAGTAATAAAATATTAGTCTATTCTGTGATTAAAATCAGAGCTTAGCAGAAAAATCTTTTAAACACTACTGGTGAATGAAAGCACTTTAAGGTACAAATTATCATTACAAAAGCAGTCGCAATTACCTATCGCTTTAGAATCCACACATCCTAAATGTGTCTCACAAAATTAATATTGAGCTGCTTTACATATTTTCGTCTCATTTTCATAAAAAGCATATTATATTAATATGCTTTTTAATTTATAACATAATTTATTTATATTGAACATTTCTTGATACACAACAAAATTATGCCACTCACTCGTTTAATATTGGCCAATGAGAAAATGTCAATTCCATCTGAAAGTGTGATTTCGATTCTCATTAGCAGCTTTTTTGCTTCAACATAAATGGATTTGATTTTTTAAATTTTAAAGTAGGTAATGGTATAAGAAGAATGCTGTTTTCTTGTGAATATGAAAGCAGAGAGGCAGCTACCTACATACCTATCTGAATTGAATTAAGTCAATTCAGATATGAAGTTGCAAATGTAGCAAAATAGCTGACATAACGAATCTGCCATTGTAATTAATTCTTATAATAATTAATCATTTTATAGTAGCCATCGGAGTCAAAAAAGATATACAATATTAAAAATAAAAGACGATTACGAGAGCATTCGCTATCGGAATCCCATTACGAGACAGTTACACAATCTCCCTACAGTTATCATCTCAAAAATGTTTACTACTGAAAATAGTTACGCCTCCTTCGTGAAATTCTTATAAAACGGACTTTTAATATCTTAATCGATTTATACTTCCCTCCTAGTGACTTTAACCAGGGGCTCTGCGCGTAACTTTGGTCGTAATGAATGAGGGTTCGACTACGCCCACAAAATGGTAGTCGTTGTAGCACGTCATTGGATGAAATCATTAATGGTGTTCATTCCGATTACCACCAAAAGATACGCAATAGCCCGGTAGGTCATGAGGTGGATGGTCACTACATGGATACTTGAGAACAGTCTTCCTCAACGGTTATCGTAATCCCATCTTACCAAACATAAATTTATCATTACTACCACGTACAAATGCTAATTTTCAAGATGGCTTCAAAATCCATTTATAAGCCACTAACACGACATTTGGCCTTTACACGTAATTATCAGTTCCAATAAACAACTTAGAATGTACTCAAATTAATTGAACAAGCAATATTATCGTGAACTAAACGTTTAGGAAATTATAATTGATTAAGCTATGATTTAATAGCGAGTGAATATCAACTACTTACGTCAATAGAACCTTTAGAAGTATGTAATTATGAACAAAGTAGACGAAAATTACATGAGTTCAGTTCTAATAAATATCCTGGGACATTCTTCTCATCATAAACTTTGGACACTAGATAACTGATATACCTGCTATAATTGATCATCCGATTTTCTAAAAGACAAAATCAAAGAGATATTTGAAAATAATATGGTTTATATTGAGAAATATAAGTATTTAGAGTCGTAATTTTTTTTTCTTATAATCTCTAAAATACGTGAATAGTTATATCTAGCTTGGTAAGCAGCTGGATAAAGGATCTCCACGATGGGCGACAAAACAATAAAAATAAACCTAAAAAACCTACTTATTAGTTTAATTTAATGGATAAGTAAATAAAGCCTTTTTATTATTATTATTTATTAATTTATTTCTTCAGCGATTGTAGGCGTAAAGATATTTTATTTAATTTAAAAACAGAATAAGATGAATCAATCAGTCAATGGATTACGGTATTGTAATGTGAATCAGCTTTATAAGTGTCTTTGCTGTTCGAAATAAATTATATTATTACGAATGGACTAACAATATACTCACCCGGTCCATGATATAGAGCAATGAAATTGTCTGCAAAAAAGAAGCAGTTATACAGCTAATTGATCACATAATCGATTTCTTATTGACGTTTTTACCGTTTAACAACAGTTCTGCCCAGATGTGGGCGATTTACAACCATTGTCTACACCGACAATGGTTGTAAATCGCTACATTATAAATAATAAATATCCTCGGACAATCTTCACACACGGTTATCTGATCCCAAACTAAGCAGAGCTTGTACTATGGAAACCAGATAACTGATATAGTACATATACTACTTTTTTTTTGTAAATACATACTTATATAGATAATTACAACCAGACACAGGACAAACAGACATGTTCATGCACACAAATGTTTGTCCTGGATGGGAATCGAACCCATGACCAGCGGCTTGATAGGTGGTGTCTTAACCAACTGCGCCAACTGGCTTGACATTGAATTGACACTACATTGACAATTTCAATTGTTATATTATCGAAAACGCTTCTTTGCCATCCGTCAATATTATTTATTAATCTGTGGAGTCGAAATAGAATTAGTATTGTCTATTATTTCAACATTTGATCGCAATCAAAATGTAGTATATGAACTTACGCTTAAATGAAACTGGTCTGTCTTCTTCATACTCTAAAGTTGTATTTTGTCTGTTATGTGATAAGCTTCAAGAATGTAAATGAGAACATGGTATCGGCACCTGTGAGTCTGGTGGGCTGGTGACGTCATTACGTAGTTATGTAGTCCAATCATTAAGCCTCCAATCAACGAGTCCTTATTATACGTTTTTGCTACATCAACTATTGTCGTATTCAATTTATTTTAACAATTACAATTATATATAATATCTATACTAATAATAAAGCTGAAGACATTGTTTGTTTGAACGCGCTTATCTCTGGTTCTACCAGTCGGATTTGAAAAATTCTTAGACTAATAGGAAGCTACATTATCCCCAAAGAAGGTTACTTTTGATCCCGGGAACGCAAGTGAAACCGCGGGGAATAGCTAGTAATAAAATATTAGTCTATTCTGTGATTAAAATCAACAGAGCTTAGCAGAAAAATCTTTTAAACACTGGAGAATTAAAGTAGTTTAAGGTACAAATTATCATTACAAAAGCAGTCGCAATTAGGTACCTATCGCTTTAGAATCCACAAATCCTAAATGTGTCTCACAAAATTAATATTGAGCTGCTTTACATATTCATAATACTTATTTAGCACTTACGCAACCATTCAGAGTTAGCTCTGCTGTTAGCAGCAAGCTTATAAACCGCACAGTAGACACTGATGTCCAATATAATGATCGTAAAACGATCCCACTTCCTATTCCTACGCTTTACGACGAGGCATTAGCAAACTTACTTTAGGTATCCACACCCTCTTTAACAGCTATTTTCTCACCATTCTAGCTTATCTCAAACATTGTCGCCATTCACGGAAATGGTACAGACTGCGTAAATAGACATAAATATTATGTTTTAAACATAAATTACATATATTCACCGCAAATATAACCCTTGAGTGGTGTAACTGAGATACTATATCTCTATAACCTATATTATAAAAATCGAAGTGGTATAATGGACATGTTAAACAATGATATTGCACTATTGCAGTTTCTTGACAGTTTTTTCCAGTTTTTATTTATTGTTTATTTGAATTTTAAAAGAATATGAGCAATGAATTGGCAGCAACAAGATAATTACTTGTAAGTAAGTATACACGTGCGTTGTTTAGCTTTTAATAAACTGTCTATTTGTTATATTACATTTCAGCACATTAACTAAAAAGTTTACTATCCATCGTCATAATATTGAATAAACAGCTGTGGATTTTGTTTAAATAATAAAATAAAAATAAAATATCTTAATAATTGTAAAATTGACAGCAAAAAAATTACAAATGTATGCAAGTGCACTAGCTTAATAAAATTTATACAACATAGGTAAGTGCAAAAGTATAATAATTATTCAAAGAAATATACAAATCAATATCAGACGTTATGCAGCAGCCAATTAAACACAATTTACACGAACAATCCAACAATAATCATTGCGTACCAAACTTCATAACAGTATGTCATAACATAACCACGTCGAGGTTCCAGAAATAAGGAGGCAGAATATTTAAGCGACCACTATACGACTTTAAGTTACTGCAACCGGTTTAGACTGCAGTTAACGTTATAGTAGCGATTGTTTGATTTATTTTTACTTATTCGTAACCGTATTACTATTGAGTTCGCTTGCTGACTTGATGTATAGAGTGAACGCTTGATTCACATTCGTCTGACACGGTAACTCATTGTAGGATTTGTAATTAATTGATTCAAATGTTGTTTAGTATACTCTAATGCAACTACACTATGTCATATCATAATGATTGACAAAATTAGGCAGTTGAGCATTCGATAAATGCATAATGCATGCACGAAAAATTTACAATACCGCCGTACGTTTTATAAAAGGCTCCATAATAAGTATAATAATAAGACTAAAGGTTTTTCTATTATTATTAAGGTATTACAATTAAAATAAAATAGATTGAGAGACTTTGAAAAATATCTTAAGAAAACCATAGTTCAGTTACAAAATACCCTGTAGTATTTACGAGCCTGACTTTAGCCATCAGTGACTTTTAGAAGCTTCAACCAGTTCCGTTACAAATATTTTTTGCGCTTCAGAATTCTTTCCAAAAGAAAAATAAAACAAGGTAATTATTTGGTCGGTACATAATAAATAATTAATAACCTGACTATTAGAGTTGTCTATTAGAAGGTAAACGTCGTGAGGATATTTCATGCACGAGGAGTTTAAAGGAATGTGTCAATAACCACCGACTAACTTGAAGAAGGGCTAAAATGATTGTTACGAGCTTTATACCTATTTATTTGTATTGTGTATAGTCATTTAGGTTAAAATTGCATGTAATAGGATATTTTTTTCCCAAATTCAGTGATGTTTACTTCAATTTTAATCAATACAATTGAAACATGATGAACTAAACTATAACATAAATTTTTCGTAGGACTAATAGACGAAAGGATTCGTCAGAAAAACTGTCTAAACACAGCGTATTTTCGCAATTTGAGCCATGTTCCACCCTTAAACTGAGAAGAACTTGGATTAAACCGTTGAGGACAGCTCAGTAGTCACGTCGGATACCGAGACGAAGGTCCCGGGTTCGAATCCTACAATGAGCTTGAGCTTTCGGTAAAGGAAAACATCGTGAGGAAACCATAGCACGGTGGTAGGGTACTTTGTAGTACCCGCCTGGCTGGCTACCACCCTCAAGTTGAAAATCTGTCGCCAAGCACCTTTCGGTGTGTTCCGACAGCTGCACTTGAGAGCCAGTTCCTTTCTAGGCTTTGTGTGCTTACCATCATCAGCCACATCATCACTGACCACGGTGAGATTGTGGTCAAACACAGGCCTATACAAAGTAAAAAAAATATACATCTAAATGTAACTTAAACAAATAGCATACGTTTAGAATCCATTAAGTATTGTGATAACAATGCGTACAACTTTATTAAATGTCAAAGCGCCATTTTGACTATTCGCAGCGGTAATTAATAGCTTAGCCAATCCAAACCCCAAGGTTTATATATCATTGAGCATTGTTATTTGCATTAGGTTTGCTGACATTTCGAAGGTAGACTTTACTCAGACTATTTGCCCTAAAAAGCTTTTGTAACTGCATTATACAGACGATTGATATGATGTCACTTCTGTTGCAATTGAGGTTCTCTGTATTTTTTTTATATTCATTTGGATAATCCTAATAATATTAAATCAGAAAGTTTGTGAGTATCTTTGTATATTTGTTACTTCTTCACGCTCAAACGGCTGGACCAATTTTGATGAAATTTAAGAAGCAACACGAACATTAGTTGGATAGTCTATACCTGTGAACAACAGCATCATTATTAAGTGTAAGTATATCTCTTTCTAACATAAAAATATAAGAATTTTAGTCGTATCAAATTAGCCCGATTGCTCGTTCCGACGTGAATTTTGCTACAAAAATACAAACAAATATAAAAATAGAAATGTCCTAAGTAAGGACACATACAACTGTACTAATTCAGATGCCATGTACATAATTTAAATAGCCTTTACATAAACACGAGTTGTCAGCCACGACACGATCGATGCGAATCATATTACATCATTGATGACGTCACTTACGAACCATTCAATCGACATTCGACTCTGAGAATGCAAATGAGAAATTCAAATGTGCCCTTCGGTCTTGTGAACTTGTATTGACAGCTACAAATCTCATCAGTGTATCTTAATATTAGAGTCGTAGAGGCTAATTTGGAATGAATAAGATAGTCGCTGATATAATAAATAATTAATGTATAATACAATATAATGCCCGTTATATTTCTCAGTCGTAATGGTTATATTGTTAGATTTATATCCAATAAGGCATTAAGTTATGTATTGGTTGTTTCAATGGTTATTTTATGTGTGATTTTGTGTCCATAACTGTAAATCAATTATGGCACATTATTTGTTTTATTATGTTTATGTGTGTTGTTCGTTCTTTATGTATTTATGTGTTAATGTTTTCTTTTATCTTAGCGTATATCAAATTTTATTTATAGGAAATAACGCTCTTATTAAATTATTCAGTTTAGATTTATTAAAGGAGAGTACCTGGATGACCGATCTTTGCTCGTTTTTTTTGGTAAATCGTGTCTTCTGAAAATGAAACCTAGCTAGATCGATTTAAGACACCGGAACCCCCTGCCAAATAGGTCTAGATAAATCAATTATTTTACGTAATAAAGTTTTACCTATCCCTAAATTACTCCTACAAGAAAATTTAAGCTTTTTCATAATTTCGTTTTTATTCCAGATAATCTTAAGAAAGGCAGGAAGTTTTAAATCCTTAAACCTCATGTCGTTTACTTCTCTGATCATTAACAAGTCCATAAATAACAAAGAACACGTCATAATCAGATAAAACTAATGCATTGCTAAAGGATCAAAATCAAGGCGTGTGACGATAATTTATTGTAATTTATAATGGTTTGGACTGATTTATTATTTGTTTATTGACATGTGATCTGGGTTCTTTGCAATTTTGTTGGACATAGACACGTCTGTAGTGAGGATTATGTGAAGTGATACGTGGCAATCAAGCTTAAATACATGAATAGACATCATATTTTCATTTGATTAACTTTTTTTTTAATGAAAGCAATATTATATATTACTATATTATATATTACTATATTATATATTACTATATTATGTCTCCTTAGGTAAGTAGGTTATTTGTACATCTTCACGTTATAAAAGACTCTACTTACTACCTTCCTGCTTCTTAGCCAATCTATTGAACACAATCTCACAATGGTAAGGGAGCTGTACTCATGGTAAAGTCACAAACCATACAAGGGAACTGACTGTTATCCTGTTGGTAATAGCTTATTACTGGGTACTATTATAAAGTACCATACCAACGTGACATATCCCGTCATCGAAAACACAAGCCTATTGTAGAATTCGACTCCGTAACTTTTTTAAACAACTAATTATTAAAACCTTCCTTACAATAATAAATTGAACAATAATTGAATTAAAATGCATCCTACTAGTATGAGTGAGTATGTATGTATCTTTGTTGCTCTTTCACGTAAAAACTACTGAACGGATTTGGATGAAATTTGCCACATAGATAGATCATACCCTGGAATAACATATAGGCTTTTGATCTCGCGAACACATGAGATACCTCAGGAACACGGGTAAAACCGCGGGGGACAGCTAGATTAAAATTCTGTTACTGTATCTTTTGTTGTGTGTTAATTGCTGTCATACATTATCTAACAAAACTGCACAGCAATTAAGAGCGATTGAACCAGTGACATTAAACCATTACTTGTGTCGAAATGATTTATCTTGGGCAGGCAGATATCAATTTGCACGTGCACTCAATGTCTCGGCATATCTTAATAAACAATTATAAAAATTCTTGATTAATTAGTGATCAAATAGTTAATCAGTTTGGTAAATGAAATAAAAAAATATCTATAATATATGTCGCTAGCAAGTTAGCAGACCACAATAGTCAAAGAGCCGATAACCGAATGGGAAGAAAGGTTCTTGAATGGTGACCATTATACCGAGAAGTCTTCATCTATATCATCACTGACCATATTGAGTATGTGGTCAAACACAGGGCTATAAATAGTTAAAAAAGGGTGTGACTATGTCTCTCACCAGGTTAAAATAACATGTAAAAGGATTTTTTTTTGCAGAATTCAGGGATACTACTTCAATTTTAATTAATGTATTTTTTTGTAGGATAAATAGACAAAAAGATTAGTAAAAAAATCTGTGTAAGCATCGTATTCTTGCAATTTGACTAAAGAAAGGTACAAACAATTACGAGTTTAATCATTATTATTTTAAAGTACAAAATGAAGTGGGCAACTAACGAAATGTTGTAAGTTCTTCTCCTACAATATTTCTCAGGCTGATAACATCGCAGTCCGAAATCATAAGCAGCACTTGAAACTGTGGAGTTGCAGGGCAAGTTGGTGTGTAGGATGTGTCTTAGACTCTACTGCACTTGGATGGGAGCTCATCGAAATATTACTTGGAAAATTAATAATTTAAAAAGTACATTATATTTATAATCAATGTGAATAAAAGTAATATTACCAGCGAGTATTTCAGTAAATCATATTTAAAAGAATTAAACTAATATATCTTTTTATTATATAAAAATTAAAAATAAAATAATATTCTGAAAATACAAAATAATTATCAACGATTTTATTGTCTCTATAATATTTCATTAATTAAAAGTTATATTTTTCACTACTCATACACTCACAAAGTACTTAATCGCCACTGTATCATAATGAAACAGGTACAGTAAAATATGGACTCCAGACTTGTTTGTAAATTATAATAATTCTAGATTCTTAGTCATCATTTAAATATTTTTCAATTAACTAAGTAGCACGATATCAAATTACAAATTCGCCACCTGGTAAAAATACAATAAATAATATAATGCCGTTACGGTTGCATTCACTTCCGATATTAGAAGTATAGATAGGACTACTAATAAAAAAAACCTTGTTATTGTGAACACACATTAAAATATAAAAAAAAAGCTTACATTCACGGTTTCACCCGTGTTCCTGAGGGACCATATGTTTTCCCGGGATAAAAATTAGCTTATATATTATTTTAGGGTATGATCTATATATGTGCCAAGTTTCATCCGAATCCGTTCTGTAGTTTTGACGTGAAGGAGTAACACACATCATCGTTTGTGAGGATGTAGTATGTAACATACATCCTCACAAACTTTCGCATTTATAATATTAGTATATAATATATATAATATTAGTATATATGTTAACGGAAAAGTATCTAGTCCGTCATTGTATACATTTCCTAGGAAATCCATACATTTCCTAAATATCTATCGGGGTACTACATTTGGTATATTTGTAAGGATAGCGGTATTTGGGGGGTTGTAAGTGAAAGGTACTTTTGTGCGAATACTTGTTATTCTATGAAAAATAAAAAAAATAACCCCAACCTATTTTTTTCAATAGTTTCTATATATTTCCAAGTAATAATTTCCTAGGGGAAATACACAGGAATTGTATACAATTCCTATATTTCAAACATTTCCGGTGACATATATAATAGGTCATATAACCATATTATGACCTATTTATTAGCTCAGTGTTGCCTCCATTATAATGCTGCTTTCATCTACAATTAAATCCAAGTGAAGTATGAACTATCCAAAGTTTGTTAAATCTGTGTACACTGTTGATGCAGGCTTTTGTTTTAAGTTTATGCAAACAAATTAGAATGCAGGCTGTGTCCGCAGTGTACAGCGGTCCTACAACACTTCTAATTTGTGTAGGCTAGTCATATTCATTGTAACGGGACGGATAAAGTGCAATAAGCGATTGTTTGAATAAGTCATTCGGAAGATGGTTTTTACTCTTGTGCTTTCTTAACTAATACTTGTGCTTTTGTTAAGTAAGTAATGTTCAAATGTTAATTGAATTAGGAATTTGAGCGTGAGCATACAATGGCGCCACCTACTTATTCTGACTAAAATATAGCTGTAGATATTTAGTAAGTGTACATACATTATATATACATATGCATTTATAGGCACTGAGGTATACTACTACGTATAGAGAAGACGCCACACATTACCACTATGTTACGTTCAAGTGCAGACATCCGGCCGCACATCACTTAGTTACTTAAAACCGAAACGTTACTAATTTATGCATAGTATTTTTTTTCTGTACGACCCTTTTTCTGTACCCTATATATAAACTGTGGGTAAATTTTGCTATTAGATAGAAAAAAATATAAGATTGTTTATGTAAAAAAAACCATACGAAATATAAACTTAGTGTTTTTTTTCTAAAATAAAATAGTATATTTACTATTCAGGATATAGGAATCAAATGAGTCCCAATTATATTTTAGGCAGATTGTAATATGGCTACTTTTGCAATATGGCAACGACACTAACATTTTTTCAGAATGGCACGACGTGTGAGATACTTATAAATTATAAATAACTCTAAGAATTAAAGTACTCTGAGAATTATAATTAGTTGGCAAAAGACCACCTTCGCTGCTAATTCTAAGTAACGTATGTATTAGTGTGAAGAACTTATTTAAATATTTTATAACATCAAGGTACACATTTAAAGTCTGATTTAATTCGGCGAATGATTCGGACTTTTTACGGCAAACCTTGTTTTTGCCAATAAAAATAATAGCTGTGGAGTAAAATAAACTGGTGGTAGGTAAATAAGGCCCCCCGCGCACTAGGCAGCCTGGCTGCGCAGCCAGGCCGCAGCAGCCAGAATATTTGCGCAGCCAGTTATAGCAGCTTTTCGGTATATTCTGTATCATTAAGTAAGTCATTTTTTGTTCGAAAGTTCGGAACCCAAAATACGTCTGGCTGCAACAACTAGTGCGCGGAGACCGACGGCAGCCACATACATTCGCCTACACACGCTCTGGCTGCGCGCAGCCAGCTGGCTGCCGTACAGACAGGCGCGTTGTTATGGCTGCCGCAGCCTGACTACGCAGCCAGGCTGCCTAGTGCGCGGGGGGCCTAAGAGTTAAGAAATAATGTTACCATCAGCATTCAGTAGTGTTTTCTATCACAATGCAATACAATACAAAAAATATTTATTGTTTACACAGTACAGAAAAATACACCAATAAGAACAAAAAAAACAAAAAAGCGTAAATAATTTAGGCGGCCTTATCTTGGTATATATTTTAGGACAGGGTTGGACAAAGGTCCAAAAAAGTTTTAATTTTAAAAATTAATAACACATACACAATGTAGTGTTATTTCTGAGAACAATAAACAAATAATAATATTGTCGGATTAAAAAACAATTCATATTTTTATGTAGCTTTTAAATATTTTATTTGACACAAAGAGCTTGTGATGCGGTTTTTACTAGCACCCAAACATCACTTGTACTAAATCAGAGGGATTAGCCAAAAATGTGATGTAAAAAAGAACCGAGTCACAGATTTTTACGTCATCAGTCAGTTCAAGGTTACTGAATGAAAATAATATTATCCCTAGGGATTTAATTATAAACCGTGAATAATAATTATATTACATTACTAGACCGTGCTCAAATCATAATTATATCCCTAGTAAGATAGTTATTGGTGCCGATTCTGAGGGCCTACTCCGAAAAACGATACACGATAGTACGATCATCGTTGTCAAATTATTAACCAATAGAATTGCAGCAAGCAGACGAGACGTAAATTTTGAGCAATTCTATTGGTTAATAATTTGATAACGATGATCGGACTATCGTGTATCGTTTTTCGGAGTAGGCCTTCTGTTGTTTACGAACTTAACTAATATTAGACAAGTCACCTCTCTTTCATGTTAACCTTATTTAAAAAAGATAGAACATTTTTAATGCTGTCAGTTTAGTCCATGCCGTCGTAATGTACGGGTAAATAGTCGCGACCAATAAATTCACGTTGAAATATGTGATCGGACTAATCTGATAGGACTAAAATATCTTGCATCCCTTTCTTATATTTGCTATTAGATAGAGATATAGTGAGATTAAATTTAACTTAGTTCGTAAACAACAGAATCGGCACCATTAACCGCTTTAATAGTAGGTACTATATCACGGCTATAACTAGTTATCTCAGTGCGACATATATATTATTTAAATAGATAAAGAAGTAACTAATAACCTAATATCCGATCGATGAGTGATAACAACATCTTGGCCCAATAAACACACTGTCAAGACCACCCGTGAACCCTTTATATCTGACTACTGCCTCAAACGCGTCGTTCATTTCAAGAAATAAACTAACAATTTCATTACAAAACAAAGCTATGGATTTCCTATGAATGAAAGCGCGTGGGCTGCTATCCTACATCAACTTTACTCAATTCATTCAACAACGCAAACTCAAGCTTCTAACTCCAACTTTGAGTGCATTATCCAGTAAACGACCTTTCATGTTTGTATTCAAACGATAGTCAACTTTCGTGATGTACGTTTAGGTAGTAAAATTGAATTAAATGGTAAATTTTATAGAAAATTATTAACAGTATCTGAGTGAGAACAGGTGGTAGCTTTAGTAGGTTTTGCTCAGTGTAATTGCTCACTACCGAGACATTGTCACGATAGCAGAAGCGACTTAAATGAAATATGGTGTCTTTCTTCAAAGAAATCTGAAGTTTACTCCTACAACTTTGAAAGGTTTAGCTAGTTTTGAATCTTATTCTGCTCGAAATAAAACACTATTGTGTTTGCCATTAAAAATTAAAGTGAAAAAGTTTCGCAGGAAATACTATACCTAAGTATGTTTTAGACTTGAACGAAACTCAATGTGTGGTGCATTTTATTAAAACTTGATAAAAATTCAATTGAGTTTTTATTTTATTCGAACGGCAAAGATATCCGTAAATTGAGTTTCTAGTGAATGAGTCAAAATCTACAAAAAGTTAACAACGTCAATGCATAAATAAATTATACTTATATCAAAATGTATGATTAAAATTTGTACTAAAAATAAGTTTTCAATAAATGCGTTTTAAGACAACAGACGCACTGTAGAGTAAGAGAGTTCAACGCGCGCGATCCTAATTTGCACCACATTTAAATTTCAAAAATATTTTCCAATCAACGTACCCTAAATTTATTTGTAGATATTTACTTTTAAATCATAAATTGGAAGTTGTTCAGTCGTTTCCTTTTGCAATCCGAAGATATGAACCGTATATCAAAATAAAGTTGGACTATTTTAAGCTTAAGTATTTATATGTTCTTGCTTGGAAAAAATGTTCTTTTGAGAAATCAGTATGTTACAATGAGGTAGGTATATAAGTATTAATAAGCCTACCTAATAAATACCTAATAATACAATAAAGTGGGGAAAGGTTAAAGTAATTGGTACACGTTTCTATTATTGTGTATGAGGTAACAGATTATTAGTCTGTCTTCTAAGATCCCACCTATCATGATTCAGTGGGTTCGATTATCATCCATAACTTTTTGTGATGAAATTTATTTTTGCTCTGAATCCTGTGTCCACAAGGGTATTCACTACTGTTGGTACTATAAACTAACTAACACCATGCTATAGTTTTGAAGTCACTATACCTACTACTGAGCTATCATCGCCTTTTGTTGAACGATATTCGAACTTTTATATAAAACGCAGCCGAAACCGCGGGAGACTGCTACCCCGCGGTTTCAGCTGCGTTTTGGGGATAAAAAGTAGCTCTTAGCACTTGGGGATAACCGGGGAATTTTTGGCATCGGACTGGTAGTTCCAGAGATAAGCATTCAAAAACACAAACTCTTTAGCATTATAAGTAAAATAGATATTACATATTTAAAGGTTAATTATGAAAAAAAAAAGTACCTAATTACTTCGGTAACATATTAGTTACGTTACTTTCTAATACTTTCGAAGTACTTATCTATTATTTATCGATCCGTATAAATATTTCAATTATGATAACAACATATTTTAAATAATTGATGTTTCAATTTATTTTTGGACTTTTAATATCGTGCTAGTTGATTATTAATTATAACAAGCTAATAGAAAAAAAACCGTTATCGTTTAAATTAATGAATTATTAACAGGCCAGGATTCTCATCCAGGATAAACATATGTGTGTGTGGACATGTCTGCTTATTCCCGAGTCTGCATGTAAAAAAGTATGTCAATTATAATTAAAGTAATGATGTGACTGTGTGATGTGTAAGGTAATTTCTTTGATATAATAAATAACGTTAACATTTTTTTTTAACTTTTCCTGTCAAATTTCATATACCTACACAAATCTTTCTCGTAGGGTGTAAAATTAGGTAAGCCCTAGTTACCTAAAATTTAAACAACCAGACTAATAAAAAAACACTAATCGCCTAGACAACCTGGAGATATTCAAGTAATATGCAAAGAAAGAAATGACGATCATGTAACCATCATTTTTTATTTATTGTTTTTAATAAAATCATCGAAAATAACTAAAAAGGTTTTACTTCTTCCTATATTTGTAATCAAATAAACATTCATTGGGACTTTTTGGCAGGAACTTGCGAAGTGACGTTGCGTTTTCGTTTTATTTTCATAAAATCGTGTATTTTGAGTTTTATTGAATATTATCGGTGATATTTTGTCCAATAAAGATCAATACAAGTGCACCAGTGAAGTGACACGAAATGATTACGTGTATAGTGGCTTTCCAAGTTGTCTCAAGAAATCCATGAAAAGTTTTAGTAGAACGGCTACCATTGTACTAAAACCTAACTAAACTGACTGACTATGACTCGACGAAGATTTAACATGACTTGAACTTTGAAACTTGACGATTGACGAGAATTTAATACATGAAGAATACAAAAATACCTACATTGCTCAACTTGACACTGGCAAAATACACGAAGTGTGATGCCAAAATAAAAAAATAAATAAATAAATAACATTCATTGTTTTTTTTATTTTCAAGGGCTTGCTCAAATATTTTAAAAGTTATGGCATTTTTTATAACCGACCTGCTTTCTTTGCGGCCCATTGTAGATACAATTATTAAATAAAGTCTGTTTGTAAGCTTTGTAAAAATGGTCTTCGTGAGATGGCATATCTGTACTCACGTACCTATGTTAGCGTACCTAACTTTGGTACTAAATTCATGCCTTCATTCACAAAAATATCAACATACAATTTCATTGTTGCACCCAACTTTCTCATACGAGCACCTAAAACAAAGGGCTCAAATCTACAATCTTGGGACTCGTCGAAGCATTATCTTCTCACGTGGATCGTCAGTCGTACGTATGGGCCCTACGATATATCTAGTGTTGTTCATCCCGTGTGCACCGTGAAATTGTGGTTTTATTGTTTTGTGCAATTGGATATTCTTGGAGTTAAAACTCACAAAGATATATCTAGAAATTTGAGGGAGAATTTAAGTTTTTAGAATAGGTAGATCAAAATATAAAGGTGTAAATCAGATGTTTAATCAAAACATTTTTTTTAATATAAAAAACTACGCTATGTTAAAAAATAAGAGTCAAAGAGAATATAAGATTAATAGAGACGATAGAAAAAAAGAGAGGAAAGATGTTGAAGAGGATGACCTAAGTGAAGTAAGTAAGAACTAGACCAAGTGAAGCCAATATTGGACGTCGTGTCATATATGAAGATTCAGGAAGTAGCAAACAACAGGGAAGAATGATAGAAGCTACACCGACAAGAGCCAAGCTCTTAAATATAAGAAGAAGAAAATGATAATAGACTTGGATTTAATAAAAGGAAAAACAAAAGTATTTATCGCAATGAAAAAACTAAAATGACATTATTTGAGACTCCGGCCATAAAATAACTTCGATTAGTCACCACTTTGCTACAATATATTGTTTTTATTGCACGCGAAGTGCGTATTAAACGATGGAATTGCACCGACCACCTCTAGCCGAAGCAACAAAGAGCACAAAGACTCGCGTAAAATAATAAAATTTCATAAAGAAATAAATTTTTACAACAGGTAACAAAATCTTTAGGTATGCCAGGACAATCTTCAGCCAGGAATTTAAGATAGACTGTGTTTATGTGAGGTTAAAATCTTGCTTAAACACAGTTGATATTAAATAAGTTTGTTTTTGTCTTCATCATCAGCCGTTCTTATATCACACGGGTATGGGACCTAGGGTTTAGCCTTTAAGTTGAATTCTTGAGAATGCAAGATTCTTCACTATAGAATCCTTCGCCGAAAACTTACTCGTGAATCCTTATATCCTATGCAAGCTTTAAAATCAAAGACAGAATAATCGTGTCTTCTTTGAAATTTACTTTTTGTTCTGTAAATAAAAATTGAAGAAAAGTTATTACAAATGCATACTCCAACATTCGACAACTAATAAAAAGTGAGAGATTTTCTCGCTTACTAAAAGATCTCAAATATAGTGTATATTTGTATTTTTTTATCATTAGTTGTGTCTTAAAAATGACGTATAATATAATATTACAAGCTCTGAATATTATTATAGAAATTTCTCAAATTAACTAACAGCCTAACACCATTAACTAAGAGTTATAGGAGACATTTAGACAAAGTAGGTACTTAACAGTTAAGCTAAGTAAAGGCTAAAACGTTATGAATGGGATGCCTGAATGAAACCAGTTCCGACTCCCGGTAATAATTCAGAGGCGACGTATCCGTACACTGTCATAACTTAGGTGAGCTTGTGAAATCAACGCATAAACTTAGTCATTTTGAGAAATATTCGACGAGATTAACGTAAGGACTACCACTTAATAAATTAAGTCCTCTATTAAATGAGTCACAACTGTTTGTAGTTACTGGTCAGTTAATTTTTGTTTTTTTGGGTAGAGGATTCGAATTTAATGTATGTTATGTAGTTACCCATAGATTTTGTTAAGGGTAATCTAAATTATAAATATATCGGATATTATATACTAATCAGAGTATGTAAATGTTCATGTTTCTTTGTATTTAGTAGGAGGACCGACGATTATATTTACCTAGAACAGACCATCCAACTAGGTAGGTCTAACTTCGAGAAAGAGGTCAATAATACGCCTTAAAATCACCTTTGAACCCATGAACTTACTTTTACAGGAAACAGTACAGCCTTTTAGTAGGAAGTTTCTTCCTACACTGAACTCTTCCTACAGTGTAGTTTTCCTGTTTTTTCAGATAATTCTTTCAGGAAAATTCATCTCCACCCGTTTGTTATTCGACGAACTAACGAACCGCTTCAAAGAATTACTGACTTCTTTGAAATTCTTTAATGCTACGAAGAATAATCGTATTTCTTTTATCGGATTTTAAGTGACACAATAAATAATAGAATAAGAAAAAAGGTCTAAGAATTTATTTTCATTTTCATTGATACATTTCCATTGAAGTTTTGAAGTTATGATTATTCAATAGGTAGGTAGGTATGTCACTTTATTTGAAACAAATATACAAATACAATTTACACATACAAATTCCTCAAGGCGGGCGTTTCCTCTTTGTATGGCTAAGTTATATGACGTTGAGTCGGCGGAAAAAAGCGTACCAACCGATGGCCTCCACCTCCGAAGCCTCAATTCGGCGAGCATCGGATCCCCAAAGACAGAGTCTCGGCTGCAAAATGATAAAAAAAAAGTTTGGGCTAATGGAAGCGTGGGTATTTTTTGAATTTTCTAGAGTATTTTCCGTACCAGCCGCAGTCTGTAACTCTACTTGTAGCCGGTAAGCCCGATAAGTGAGATGGTGCATAGGTATCAATCTACATTCCACACCTTTCGAACACTGTTTTGTCTAATCTAGGGAAGAAGATATCCTATAGCAGGTACACCTTAAGTTACTATGCCTACCTTATATAAGTGTCAGAGCCATTACATATTTTATTTTATTCGTATATGCGTATTTTGTACATGTCATGATCATTACTTTACCACTGGTACTTAATGCATAATGCATGTTTCTTATCAAAGCGTAAAATCGTCAGGTTTAGACACAATTCTATAATTTTTATATCAACTTGGTAGCACCCACTGGTTGTCCAGTTTTGCTATTGAAAATTTGTTTATAGAGTTGTAACACTGTTTTACGAGGCAACTTTGCGCGAACACTTTCTTCCAACGCTGCACGTTTTGACAGTTATATTTATTTATAACTCTCTGAATATTCCATTCATGAGCCTGGACGCTCGCTGAGCGCACAGTGCTCGCTTGGTGGAAGACTCATTGTACCAACTGAATAAGAAACAAGAAATATGAAGAGCTTTAAAGTCTTTTTGAATATAATTGATTAGTATTTAGTAATGCTCAATACATGGTACGAATATAAAAATAAAGCCTTTATTTGATTATTTTGTATGATTAATTTACCAAAGCGAACAGAACATTCAATTATGACAATAAATGATAAGTTATAACTAAACAAAAGAGCTAACCAAGATAAACAGCCTATGTGTCAGCGAATAAATAAAAAAAGAAATTTGAAAAAGGAATAAAACACGTTGCGAGCCGCAGTTATGACGTCATAATTAAGGGGCCAAACACACGATGAAAACCGAACGAACAAGGTGAGTCAAGCACAACGCACCGTGAGAAAACTGAGAGGAATAAAAAAGTAAAAGTACTTTCTTTGTACAGGGGCATGCAAAATTGAAGTTCGATTATCGGTGCCTTATTTTGGGACATGATTCATTTCGGTGAGAGGCTTGAAATTTAAGATAACATGTTGAGAATTTTCGATTAGCATGAATGATGTAAGAGAGAGAAAAAATGTTAATTTAACGGGATTGCAGGCCTGTTAACGAGCTACCATACTTATTTAAGTAATGCAAACAATCAAATAAAAGTAAAAAAAATAATTGTACGTTCAAAAACAGAACATGATTGTTATAGTTATTTTAAACTTCTAATAACTGAGTTTCTCTTCTGCGTTCAATAAAAATATAAGTATAACCAGGATTATCTGGTTCCGAGAGACAGACAGATGCGTTTTTTTTAAATGTAGTGAATGGATAAAAATTTAATTAATCATCAAAATAGAAATCCCTTTTGTTTACAAAGGAACATTTATATATAATTTCGGAAATATTTTATACTTCAAATGTAGTTTATAGCACCCGGTAGTCCAATCATAACTTAGCCGAGGTATTGTCCCATCGGGGTCAAATGTACCTCGTAAATCGAGGTGTCACACTTCTCGATTTAATCGAGCCCGGTGCGATATATCGATGCATCGAATGAGCGAATCATTGAGTCGCTTATTGTGCGTCACTTTTTAATTGTCCCGCATATGGCATGACCGTTATTGCATTCGAAATTCAAATAAATACCGATATAATAATTAACGGTAAATATAACGGGTCGGAGGGCAAAAGAGCTCGAATGAGATTAAGGACCCGAGATGCTTTGAAGCCGTCCGTTTTGAGATCCTCAGATAAATAATTTGTTGTTTTTAATGTTAATGCGAAATTAAGATCCCACCTTGGCGTGTAACGATACGGTTTTTTATTGGATTGGGTTAATTAATAAAAATGTATATTGTTACTTGGATTTTGATTTTATTGCCGGTTTTGTGGAAAATATACTCTTAAGGAGTAGGTACATTATTGAATGTTTTATTTATTATGCAAATTGATTAGGTACGTAAGGGATAAAATCTACTTAAGTGTCATTTCTCTTATATTATTATATGTTTCCGCCCCGCAGTTTCACCCGTGTTCCCGAAGGATGATGTTATTTTATATGTTATTCCAAGTCATGATCTACCTTTGTGCCAAATTGCATCCAAACCTATTAACGTTGATACGTAACTGAGCCATAATTATCAAATTGTTACATCCTAAATAATATTATAAATTCGAAAGTGAGTTTGTTTCTTACCTTTTTACGTCTAAACCACTAAACTGTAGGGCAATCATGTAACTTTGTTGCAATCAGTTTCAATTAATTTCAATCTTTAAATATTTAAATATGTTATACATTTTACAATGTCGATAATGTAGCCATGAGTAGGTAATGGTGCCGATTCTGTTGTTTACGAACTTAACTAATATTAGACGAGTGACCTCTCTTTCATTTTAACCTTATTGAAAAAATATAGAACATTTTTAATGCTGTCAGTTTAATCCATACCGTCGTAATGCATGGGTAAATAGTCGTGACCAATAAAGATCGCGCTTAAATTCACGTTGAAATGTGTGATCGGATTAAACTGACAGGACTAAAATATCTTGCATCGCTTTCTTATATTTACTATTAGAAAGAGATATAGTGAGATTAAATTTATTTAGTTCGTAAACAACAGAATCGGCACCAATGAAGCACTATTGTGGAGTTACTTAAACGTAAAAGAAAATATTGGAAAACCGCAATATTAGACCAGTTTTAATAAAAAAATGCAGGATTTACTTACCTAAATAAAACAAATACAAAATTAAACAAAATCACCTTTATAACATAAGTAATTATGATTCAATTCACATTGCAAATTGTGATCAACACTTATGTGCCATACAATACGTAGGTAATATTATCAATTATTTACATAGTCCTATTATAAAATAATCAACCCATCGGTTAATTAAAAAATGCAATAACGTGTACGGAACCATTCACGAAGAACCAATAAACGGTGAATGACTTGCGTAGGCGTGTCGCACGCGCAGCATTTGTGACAATATCATCGAATGCACACGGATCATGTTACGCATCGGACCGGATGTATCTGGATATGTAATCTCTATCTCTATTAATAAAAACCCTTTTGAATAATATTGGACTAATATTTTCCTGTCACTTGTGTGATTATGCGCTTTGAATTGTCCGTTCTATTAATAAATACAGGGTGATTTTGAATGGTAGGTATATTCAACCAAATACTACGGATAAAGTACATAATTATCAAAAATCCTATAAAATTTCAGGAGCCACGAAGTTACAACAGTTTGAAGTTTACCGTAAATCTTTGGTAAAAAATAACCTTTACTTTACTCGCGCTTTGAAACATAGTGATGACGTGAAATAGCTATTTTATTTGGGTAATCCAATAGATTCTCAATCTGTAGGTATCTTCAAATCTTATTGAAGCCTCGGCAGGCGGGGAGCTTTTTCCGCCAACGTGTTTGCTTGGCCATCCAAAGAGGACACACTTCTGGGAACCTTGCCGTTGATCGGCAGCAGCGGCATTTTTTTTATATGTTGTTTGTATATTTGTTGTCAATAAATATAAATATTGTCAATAATAAAGTTAGTTAACTAAACTTCATATCTGTAGGTATATAGAATTCTTAGTCCTGACTGACTCACTGGCTGATCAACGCACAGCCTTAACCGCTAGTCCTAATTACATGCAATTTAGAGGTGTTTTCTTTGTGAAGCGTAAGTATCCACTAAGCAATGATTTTTGAAAATGCAACCCTATTGGGTAAATTAGGAGATCGCGAGTGAAACCGCGGGGACAGCTAGTTTCAAATATTTTTGGAAAACCTCCCAAACATCGGTATCAGCGCTATTACATTGCAATTTTATGTGAAAAAAATCACAAATGTTTTAAGATTTTTAATTTAGGTACATACCCCATTACCTACATACCTATATGTTTATAAAATTACACACACAGTTATAATGTGATATTTTAATTACACAAACTGCCTACATACGAAAAGTAAAGTTTGTATTTAATTATTATATTATACCCTATTTTACAATATCTCCTTATTTAGCACCAATAATTACACTTTACATCCTTATTAATCATTACTTCATAAACACGCAACACATTGATTCATTAATTTTTCGTAAGTTTTATTTCATCTATTACCAATATAGTAAAATTTTATGGAGCTTAATTACAATTATGAGATAGATTTTATTGGATCTCCTTTTTTATATTATAATGTAGTTTTACTTTCATTACTTCTGATCCCACTCATTTTGCACAAATGCGAAAGAATCTTTGAACCGATTGTGTCGGGGCTGTCTGCATTGATTTATGACTGCCTGACATGACAGTACGATTTGAATTTGGAAGAAAAATTACATTATTTTTAAAAACTCTGTTGACCATACCATTTTCAACAGCTTATGGTATAGAGTGCGTACCTAAGCTAGAGCCTAGAGATTAACTACGAAAAAATGGCGCGTCCTTCCAAAGCTCAAAACGTTTGAAATGTATTTATGAAAGTATTTACAGACTCACAACGCATGTGTGCATGATAAATCCAAGTACTTGTTGCTCGACTAGCGGCATCATTAATAGACAAGACAATAGACAACACTTTATTTGACATCACAAGTTATCACAAGTTAATCGTTTATTATTATTAGTATGGCGCTGCTCTGACGTACTCTATGAAAATGACACGGCCGTAGACTTGCGCGGTCGGCTAGTTATGATTAGTTTACCAACAAATCTGGTAAATAAGTGAGATGCTGAAGACCGTCTGCTACTGGACGAATACTCACAACTACTATATTAACTCTTTTGTATGGATGTGACAACACACATTGAAACAGTAATTTGTAGGGGCGCGCCATTTTATCGTAGTTTATCTCCCAATGAAGCGGGTGAAACCATGGACGATGTAGCTAAGTATATACCTATGTAAAAAATAAATTTTCTACTGGATAGGTCTCTGCGGGCAATATCCACGAGCCATGTGGGAGATACGTGGGAATACTACATCCCTGTTTTCTTCTCTTAAATTAATCTAATATCCTTTTAATTTTTATTTTGAATTTAGAATATCCCTCTCTACGAATAAAAAGAGACTTTATTGATAGCAATAAAAAAGTTATGGGCTTTCCATCTGTATGCTTTGAGTTCTATACTTAAGCATTAGCAATAGATTCATGTAGGAGTGTAGTATTTGCATAATTAAATATAATGTTTAATTAACTTTCACTTAGTGACCAGTGGCATGGTCTCAACTTCTGATGTCATGCTGACTAAATTAGATATCTGCTTAAGCTTTAACACTAAATTAATATGATTTATGTGTGCTTTTATAGCTCATGAATTATTTATACGAGCATTTTTGAGGTCGTTAAAAAAACTAATTTTGGAGTAATTTAATTTGTAAAGTGTATGGTTACGTTTTTGCATGAGGGTTTAGATACAATTTATGAAGGAATATACATAGTAAACTAATAATTACTAAAAGAAAATAGTTAATTTCTTACATTCTACAGTATATACACTGATTTGAAGAAAAAAGGGCAGTCGATCAGCATATTATAGGTACAACAATTTAACCGCAATGCATTTTTTTTATGGAACCACCAAGTTTTACGTATTGCATTTGTAAATACAAAAAAAAGTAAGTAGTGAATATTCAATAATATAATTGTCTTTAATGCATGATGCGTAAGGTTGCTTTTACTGAGATTATTTGGCAATAATAAACTCAGAATTCACTCTTTTTAAAACAAACTTAGATTTAATACATAAGGTGTGTCCTGCAAGAGAGAGCATTTTTTAGCTCAACGTTAAATTTAATTTAAAACAACATGGTAATATCAGGAGCTTACCGTATATAATGCCAGTCTAAACGCTCGGCATTAAAAAAACATAAAGGTAGATGGTGTCATCTAAACGACAATGAATGGCCCAACAGCAACACGGCCAATTTAAAAAACAAGATCGTTATACAAATTTGGTGCGAAACAAACATTAACACTGTTTATCAGTGCAATCTGCGTCACACACCAGGGTATGTCTCATTATCCATATTCGAAGCCCGGTGGGTCCGTCACAAAGAACGTATTTCAAACATAAGTATTCGAAGCTAAATCAAATTTCAACAGTATAAATTTTCGCATTGACATGCATCGGCCCCGCCATAAATAACTTATCTCTTTTTGTTTTCTACAAACATTTTTATGTGGACAACTTAAAAAAATATTTCCCAAATAACTCTGGACGGGAATAAATAAAGCGGTGTGGTAGTAAATGTCAATAATATGCAAAATAATGGATGTTAATCTGGTGGGGATTTGTGATTTGCGAGCGCGCGCGCATCAAAGATTAGCCGACGGATGCCATCTTGGGAGTTATTTTTTACGTTACAGACAGAGTTGCCACGCGAGCCAAGTGCCTGCCTGCCACCATAATCAATTTACATAAATGTGTTGTGGTTTCCCATTTAATTAATCTGATTATAACTTAAATATGGGCCTATTACTAATTTTGGTAGAGATCCTCGAGAGCGAGACAGTAATGGACGATTATTTCGCTACTGCTTGATGGAGTTTCGAATTTGGTCGATATTTCTGTCACATGAAAGTAGCCGACATTTGCGTTCAAAGTAATAAAGTAAGTTAAAATAATTAGTCCTATCTATAAGCTTTTGTGAATTGCTAAAGATCTAAAGCTAGTATGTTTAAAATACCGAATAGATCAATGAATAAGGAATGCGAAGAAAGAACATACCACCTGGTTACCGCTTCAAATTGAAAACTATCGCCAAGAAACTATCATTGTGAAGCTGCTTGGCAAAGATTCCTTTTTTAGCTTGATGTGCTCACGTAATATATGATCTTTTATTTGGTAAAAATATTTCTACCAATATTAGCGATCATCATATTCTGCTATAAAAAAAAAATAACAATTAGAAATAAGCAGCCCCTATGTATCCCAATGTTTTTTCTATTTTATTGTCTGTACCTACATAAATAAATAGTAAATAAGAAAAAAACGCAATTTCTTTTTCAGTTAAAGACATTTACAATACCACCATGGAAACCATGGTGAGATTTTTATTTTAAATATAAGCCTGTCCATTGTAAAAAAAGTAATTTAAAACGACGATAACAGTATTCAAAGATATGGGTTAATATCGCCATTTTACAGCGAAATATATATTAACTGACAGATGACAGTAAAATCTCTGTTTCGCCTAAAATTAGGCTATATTACGAAATTCCATACAAATCTGTCAAATTAGATGAAACAAAAGAAAATATAGTTAGACAGGTCGATGAAATGCCATCCGAAACATACCTACCTGGTGAAAGCAATATTTTAGCAAAATTTAGACCTACAGCAATTGGAATAAGAACTCATCATCGCGAATAAGGTTTCACTTAACATAATGTGAAAACGTTAATAGGTCGCAGACAGATAATGAAAGCAGCAAACACCCACTATCGACCTGATGACATTGTTTATTATTTTTGTTATTACTAGTTGCGAACTGTGCAAATAGTAATTAATTCCTACACACTTTCACATTTACTCTTGACTGGTGATTAGTCGAATTTGGTCATTGACCCATCTACCTACTTAGTGTTGAAGGACGAAGCAAGTCTGTCATTTTAGACGTGTTTGTCTGTCTATCGGATTTATTATATCATCTATCTATACCAGTCTTTTACGAAATAGATTCTACATTATTCTCGAGTGCTATAGACCTACTACCTACTACTTTATTTTATCTGTTTGTATTATAAAAAAATATTATATGTTTGTATGGTCGGATGTAGGAGATAATCTCCGGAGTTACTAGTCCGATTCTAGAAATTCTTTCACTAGATTTAGTATAAGGTACTATTCTTGAACAAAAAAAAAGATCAAACTCAATGATTATTATCCGTAGTATTTTTTGATAATTTTAATGTAAAAAATAAATACCAGTAAATTTTCTGTATTTTTTTTTATGATATAGGGGGGGGGGGGGTAAATGGTAAATAACCACCGAGTCGCAAATATGTTGCCGGCCTTATAAATTAAATGGGAGTCTCGTTTTTTGAAGGTTGGAAACACTCCCACAGGAAGAACATTCCACACATCATTGTGCGTGGTAAAAAAAGTTCTTGAAAACCGCACAGTGGAAAATCGCCATCCATTCAGTTGTTTAAAATGTTTACTATATAATTTATTATCTACCAATTGCTACGTTTTTTCGCTTACGTTTTCATTAGGCCATTAACATATTATTTAGGACGGCTATATTTAGCATCAAGGATCTCGAGGAAATTGATTAATACATTTGTTTAGTTGTGAAGTAACTTAGGTAATAAGTACTAATATTTTTAATAAAGGACACTGAACCTAATTGAAGGTACATTTAAGGAAAATTATTCTTAATCATGATGTAGACCTGCCATCTGAATACAGCATTATACATTTCTTTAAAGCCTGAAATGAGATCAGACATGATAATATATTTGTAATGAAATAATGTACTGCGTTAAAGTAAGGCCTCACCCACATGCATCCTCAGACAGGATGTTCGCATCTCGCCTGTAATCGCCCTAATTGTAGAGTTCGCTCTAATAATTTGACTCACACCTTTGCTTGAATGTGAACGTAGGTGTTTCGACGCCTTTATGTTTTCATAACATTACTTTGTTTTTCATTTCATTTTATATTTTGTGAGGAAAGATTAGAACTGTATTGTATTGTATAACTTTTATTTCTTGTCAGTGAAGAAAGAAAATATACCTAAATATATTCGGTCGGAATTGTTACAATAAGCGAACACGCGGCACCGAATCAAAAAATGTTGGTAGCTAATTAGTTTAAAAATAGAAAACGATAGGCATTTATTTCACAATGTATACCAACATTACAGCACAAAAATTTTAATTCATTCAATTACAAAACATTGGTATCCAAATATTTTATGTGCATCTAATTAATCCAACATAATTAAGAGCAAATTCTTTGAATTGTATTTCTACAATCGTATAATGTTTAAGTTCGGCATGCGGTATCCATTATGCTTGGCACCCATAATTTACTGTTGACATCTTATGCACATCTCAGGAATTAATAACGTATAAAAAGCGATCATGTTCATACAAAATGACCAACATTGTGGGGCCGACGAGACGTACGTACGCCAAATGGACAAATAATTGATTCTAATGATAAACACAGCGATGTCATTTTAAACTGCACTTGCATTAAGATGGAAATAATGACATCGCAAAAAAATGAGAACGTTCTGATGCTAATTTATATGCATTTTCACGTTGATAATTGCACTTTTGTTAAATTGAAATAAATTGTATTACAACTTACCTACAATACAATTTATTTAGAATATTATTTATCATAACTATTTTTAACGACATATAACTCCTTACTGTTTTATTTTAAACTAACTATTCCTTATAATTTTGTGGTTTTGGTTTTATATCATTTTAAATCATATTTTATTTCGCAAATTTTTGGCCAATGTAATTCTGTTTAGCAGCAGCTTGATGGTGTTAAAAGCCTACGTCCTACAAGAGCTAAAGCTTTCGGTGATAAAAATCATTAAGAAGATACCATATAGAACATAGGAGATAATACCATTTTTCTCTCTTTGAATAGCCAAGAAAAAGCTCCCACCGGTCTCGCGAAACTTTCATGATCATTGGATCATAAATGTAAATTAGAAACAATATATTTAAATTACATACCTACCTATATTTAAAACAAAAAATACCTTTGCTGCTTTCTTTTTAAATATTAATATAAATATCCTGGGACATTTCTACACACACGGTTATCTGATCCCAAACTAAGCAGTGCTTGTACTATGGAAACCAGATAACTGATATACTACATATACTACTTTTTTTTTTGTAAATACATACTTATATAGATAATTACACCCAGACTCAGGACAAACAGTCATGTTCATGCACACAAATGCTTGTCCTGGATGGGAATCGAACCCAGGTGTCTTAACCAACTGCGCCAACTGGCCCGTCAAACTGGTTTTTTAAAAGTATTACGATTAGTAATAGAGCTTTTTTATTAATTTCCAAATGTAAAATTAAAGAGCTACTTGTAATTAAATTATAACTATCTCTAATTAGGGTCAGGTGCTCGTACAATTTAGTTAAAGTTATAGTCAAAGTTAATTTAACTATTACCATGCTTTGACTGTACAGTCACTTTGACGATGACCGATCTCCCTCGGTCGGTTTTGGTTACGGTTAAAATTTCTTTCGGCAGTTAAAGTTAACTATAACCTTACTATAACCGCGTTTTATGAACCGACCCTAACTCAAAAGAAACAAGATAAAGCGAACAGGAAATCTAACTAACTAACTAAAATCTTCTAACCATAACCGATTAGTTACAAATCCTCGCCTAACATAATTTTACTTCATAATAACTTTGAACAAACAGCACCGCCACAAAATCGTATCAACAATGATTTATCTGAGATCAAAGGGACCATTCATACAAGCCGATGTTAACCGCAGATGACTATCTGTAGCCCTTCACACGAGCGGTTGCGGTCACCACCATATTATATGTCAAAATTAGGTATGTGTCCGACCGACGGCCTACCTATTACGTGCTAGTTCAGTGCATATTTTTACATGCCTCAAAAAATATACATAAGTACATGATCTTATTATCTCTGTATAAAATGGTTATTTTTGAGACATTAGGCAAGTTCGAGATTTCTGACACTTAGGTTAGATTGCAACCCTGCATGTCCTTTACTCGCTTGAATTGATTGGTATATTTATTGAACTATTGTTTTTGTATTCCATTTTTGAACATCTTTACACATTCTCTTTCACATTATCATCATTCACTTCTTTTCATTTTCAAATCTATAAGAAAATATATTTATACACACTTATAAGGGAAATGTGGGGGAAATGTCGCCACATTTTTTTTTAAAGGACTATAGCTGGTAGCCTCTGATGGCTGCATCAACCTTGCAGTCGAACTATTTTATTGAGCGACAATAAAATCGCTTGCTCACTATCGGGTGAGACATATTCCTTAAACATATTTTGTCTGGTTACCCCTTTGAAGAATGCGCGGGTTGACGTGAAAACACGCTGGGCGTTACCGACAACCCACGGTTATGATAGCCTGGAGCAGCAGTTAATTGAGTTTAGGATCATCTGAAACTATAAAGGTTTCTTGCGGTACGTGTATGAAAAGACATTGAGTAAAATGAAGTATATTTTATTGAATTTAATGAAGCATTATCAATAATTCAAAATAATTGGTAACTGTAAAAAAGTCTAGTGGAGCTAATGATATTTTTTTTAATAAATATATAATTCATGATATCTAATTCCTTCATCAAGAAGAGATTCGATTCGTGAATAACCTTTGGATAATGGAAATAATGTAAAGAAAAAACCGGCCAAGTGCGAGTCGGATTCGCGCACGAAGGGTTCCGTACTATTATCTATAAAAACCGCAAAAAAACATATTTGTTGTATGGGTGCCCCCTTAAATATTTATTTTATTGTTTTTTAGTATTTGTTGTTATAGCGGGAACAGAAATACATCATCTGTGAAAATTGAACCGTCTAACTCATCTATCACGGTTCATGAGATACAGCCTGGTGATAGACGGACAGACAGCGGAGTCTCAGTAATATGATCCCGTTTTACCCTTTGGGTACGGAACCCTAAAAAGAGATGGGGGAGTTTCGGTTCGAGGACTGAACCGAGAATGGACCGACTAAATACCATAATGATCATTTGAATGTAGATTTACTTAATGATTAAAAGTAGGTACATAAGTAATTTTAAATCGTTGTCGTTAACACCTAGGCTTAGGCTGGTTAATGTAAATTAATCACATTAATTAATACTCCAAGTGTTGTTATTAATTGGTTGTAAGTTAATTACTTGTGATTGATCAGAGTTATGTTCTTTGTTTATTATATGTAATTAAATTTTGCCGGGTCAAGGATTTACAACGAATGAAATATAAATAGCAAATAAATTAAGTTACCTACTTAACTTAATGTTAACACAGCTTAAAACTTTATTTAGAAGATATTTGAAATTCAAACACATTATGATAAAAAATAAACTTGAGCCTCAAAGTAATTTCGGTTTTGAAGACAAATTAATTCAAATAATTATCTTAACATCAAATTATAATCGTTAACACATTACACCAGTCCAAAAAACTAACTAAAAGAAGTAGTCTGTTACTTATACTTCATAATAGCTATTTTCAGGCTTTATTCGTGTTCCCGGGAAAATGTAGGCTATGGCTTTTTCTATGCCATTTGCGTGCCAAACGATTGGTTATGCTATTGACGCGTCAACAGATAACTAATACGCAAATAACCTATTTTACTCAATAATAAGTAGGTAAGTAAATAAAATACGTATATGATTTTTCAGGGAAAATTTATATAATTAATAGTTTCTTCAGAGTGCGGTTTAATTTATATTTTTTAGAAGTTATAGTTAGAAAAAATAAATAAATAACAAAATATTATGTTAAAACACATTTTATAGTGAGTGTTGTATGCAAGCATCGTGTCGGCGTCAACGTGTATAAATTAGGTGCGCGCGAGCACCGGCGCGGGCGCAGGGACGCAACAAAACTACACGCCGCGAATATCAGTCCAAACATCTAAATAGGACCTTTATATTTAACGATGATGCCATAGAAAACTACAGATACAGCCTACTGTTTAGCTAAAGTTTTATTAAAAAATAATTTAGGATGTACCTTTTGAAATTATTAGCGAGAAATGTAATTAAGACCTTAATAATAAATTAAATGACGACTAACAGTTTTTAAATTTTTTTAAGTTTGAAAGCATGCCATATAGGCAGGCAGTCCATTCTGTTGGTAAAGTACCACCATTAGCAGGGGGATTGCTAATTAGATCTTGATCTTAACAAAGCCTAGAAGGCTACTACTGGTTCTAATAAGCAAGTACTAAAAATTAGCATATAAACTTCGGGGATAATGTAGCTTCCTATTAGTAAAAGAATTTTCTCAAACGGACCAGTAATTCCGGAGATTAGCGCTTTCAAACAAACAAACTCTTCAGCTTTATTATTAGTTTGGATTTAAATTATACTCAAAAAATGATTTAAAAAATATGGATTGATTTAAAAAAAAATGGCTTTTATTTTTAAAAGTCTTACTATAAATATAATTGGACGCGATCGTGAGTTATAAAACGGCTCACATTCACAGACGCCGCCGCGGCACCCGCTAGGCGCCGCTCGGTAACCAAATGTAGTCTTTTTAACGTTCTCA
This sequence comes from Tethea ocularis, assembly GCA_963555595.1. NCBI lineage: Eukaryota > Metazoa > Arthropoda > Insecta > Lepidoptera > Drepanidae > Tethea > Tethea ocularis. Next base: position 3,202,992 of record OY741968.1, read on the forward strand.
TAGTCTTTTTTCAGTCTTTTGGGGGTCTACAGGCTTCCTTTTTTTAATGAATCGGTGTTAACCTTCATGTGGAACAGGGTGCCGATTGGAGATAAACGGTGATTTCGATTTCTTTTTGGTTGAAAATTTAAAATGGTAGAAATGACAGGATATTCACCGCATGCTTTTGCCCTGAGCAATAGATAGCCATCTTTGAACGCAACTCTTAGTTTTACATAAAGTTTTCGTGTATCTTTATGTTTGAAGACTCTGGTAAGCTGGCAGATGGTAGGTACAACAGATCGTAAGTGATCACTGTCACCTATGGAAATTGGAAATTTCAGGCGGATTGCATTTATATTTTGTTGACTTTTACAAAGCCCAGGAGGCATCTGGCTCTCAAGTGTTGTCTACAGGAATACAACAGTAGATAGCTTGACGATAGTAAGTAGGTACTACTTTTAATTTCTTCTTGATCATCGAAAACTCAATAAGTAATAAAAAATACACTAATGATGAATAATAAATTGGAATTTGTGTCACAATTTCAACCTACGATGTACCAGGAAATATGCATAGGTACCTATTACATAAGGTATTCCGAAGTATTTTCAGTGTGTTTGTGTATTTCGAGCCCGTGGTCAAACCGGTGGTAAAATAAATGTTAGTGGCATTTTTAAGTATCTCAAGTGGCACGTTTGAATTTTGATACCTTCCGTGTCACGCACGACCACTCTCAAAAGAGTGTACGACTGAGAATAAAAAATCTTGTTCGCAGGTATACACCTAACGTCAATGTACAATATCAATTATCTGAAATCATACCAAGCTTTTATAATGGTTAAAAAAATATTTCGTACCTAATTTTATGCTCGAATATGGTTTTACCAGTGGCGCCATCTCTTACTTCATGTTTGAAATGATTGAAATGTTTGAAATGATCTTCTAATCAACAGTCTATACCAAAAATATTTATCATTAAATAATCTTGTAATACTATAATTTATAAATAAAAATATTATGAGAATGAGAATATTGATTCAATCGATTCATTTTGTGTAGTTATGCTACTCGTCACAAGATGGCGCATATTGCAAAACATTTAATTATCTAGCAAAGTAAAAAAAAAACATAGTTTCAAAATTTACTTGTTTATAAAAAAACAGTAAATATAATATTTTAAAATTCTATATCATTTTCATCAAGTACATAAAGATTTTGAAAAGTACTGAAAAAACACGGAATTAATAAAAAAAAAACTGTCATTATTACTTATTTTTGATATTACAAAGGTTGAACAAAAAATATTAAAATAAAAAATCAAAAAATAATAAACTGTCATTACGAACCAATTAACTATGATCGTCTTTGTTTTTACATTTTGACAGTTTATAAGTACTCTACAACTAGGGTCACGGAAGATTCTAACAACTTCTAAATCTGTAAGTTATGATGGAATAAAGAAATATGAAACGTGAAAACACTCTTCATTCGTGTAAAAAGGTAGAATACCTACTTTTAATCTTATTGATTCACCGATATCCAAGTTATAGCTATAAGTAATAGAAAATTGCTCATTTTCTCCTGGCCTTTGGAGTATTATGTTTGGTGTCATAGGAACAATCAATAACTTAAAGATAATTACATCTTTAAGTTATATTTTTTTTTTTTATTGTGATGAAATAATTGTATTAACAACAAAATAAAAAGACTATAAAATTTACGACTTTTATCATACCGATATTTACAGGGATGGATCCAGGAAGCAATTCAACCAAAACTGAATAAAAAATTGCCATTAGGTACATTTAGTGTGTTGCAATAAGAATAATCCATGCTATACAAATTGCGTTTATTAAAATTCGGGGACCCATCTCGATGCCTGAGGCGATCGTACCAATTGCTCTACAGTCCGACACTGGCCGCCCAAGAACAAATCAATGCCGGCGCGCTCTTTTCATCTCTAACCATGGGATAATAAAGGATTCGTTAGCCCTGGATTATTATCCAAGCGCCACCGGATGTGGGCGGATTTTAAAACATTCCTTTTTTAAATCCGTTCAAACGGTTTCTTTTTCAAAATTTTCCTTTTCAGTAGAGGCCAGTGTAAGGATGAATCATTTGGTTTTAAAGATTTGTATCTAAGCTTTGGTGATTATTAATGCAAGGCAATATACATTTTGTGGTTTAGTTTTAGCCCTGTAATATCACGATCGTGAACTTTGGCTATTCTAACTTATCAGATTATTAGACCGCAAACTTAAAAGACGTAATTGGAATTTTACGTTAGTCACAACTCAATATTGATTTACGGGTTTTTGATTAAAATTGTATTTAATTCTCACATTTTCTTTTTTTATTATCAATTTCCGTGACTTGGATAACATATCTCTGGATAACATAAAAAAGGTGATTAATTTTTTGGGTACCTTAACATCAGCTTTGGTAATAGCTACCAGATAATAAATCTTATATACAGTTATCCAATATCACCATAGAATGCTAATCCTTTTTTGAACTGTACATATACTTTATAAAGCTCACGTAAATAATGCACACAACAATACATTTCATTCACACGCAACCTATACAAAACCAGAGGATTTCGTAACATTTTAAAGTGTCCAAATCCCCGATTGAGACCTTACCGAGATAACATTCGTCCTAACAAATAGGTGCTACATAACGCGGCTTATCAAAGCGGCTATAACTCCCGAAAGATCGTAACACAGATAAGCGAAACCCCAAAAACTGTCAGTTTGGCAAAACTTACAACATTGTTTTAGAGATAACATCTGTCCGTAACCACTCAATGAATGTAACTGTACCTGTGCCTTACAATAAACAGTTTGTGAATATTTGAAAGGCAATAATCCGTTAAAGTAGCCGACTACATATAATCATTCCTACAATTGTTACCAAAACTGGGTTTTCCTTTATCATATCGCACAAAGGGTTCAGATAGTGTGCTATTGTTGGAGGTAAATTACATTATACAGGACTGGTTACGCACTGACGCTTCTGCGTTTAGTGTCATAATGTGTTCAATGATGCAAAAGTAGAAACATTTAGGTCCGGTAATACAATTGATTGGTTACCCACCGGTGCGAATATTCAATGGATTTTCCCATAGAGCACAAACTTTTGATTTATTACCTTACCTAAGGTAATCGTTACTAAAACTAACACTTTTTAAAGAAAATATTTTTTCAGTGTGTGTTTTCAAGTGCACTTTTCTAGGCTTTATGTAGCGATATCACTTTTGACTACAATTTCAATTACCAAAAAAATATATATGCCGCCGTGGTTTTCCCGAGGGATTCGCCAAGAATCCCTTCTTGAAGAAGCGTCTTTTCAAGGTTTGCAAAGCGGGAGTAATTCCCCAGTTATTGCAAGAGTATCGTACTTAATAGACAGGCTGTATGTTTATTAACAACATAAGGTTTAGTAGCATATAAAAAAGATTACATTAAAAAACTTTGAACGTGTTCATATAGGAATTTATTGTCAATCATACTTAATTCATCATCATCATATCAGCCGAAAGACGTCCACTGCTGGACAAAAGCCTCCCTCAAGGATCTCCACGATGGCTGGTCTTGCGCTACCCGCATCCAGCGGTTTCCCGCGACCCTCACAAGATCGTCGGTCCACCTTGTGGTGTGCCTGCCCACGCTGCGTCTTCCGGTTCGTGGTCGCCACTCGGGAACCTTTCTGTAATACTTAATTATATTAAATTATCAATAAATTACATGAACATACATTGTTTATTCAAATAAACTATTCAATTCAACATACCACAGTATAGATAATATATAGAAGCGTCTATATTATATATCATTATCTTCCAGGTAAGGTAATGACGTCTTAGATTGCATATTCGTTTTTACATGTAATAGTTAATACATCACAAATATGCATATAATATAAGAATTTTCCTCAGTTAATACAATCGTGTCGTAGGTATGTAAATATAGTGTTCTCGGTACAAATGCATAAACGGTTACTCTATGACGTTACACAAGTTTAACTGAATTTATCAATGAATGAGCTTTCAAGGAAATCTTTTTATAGTTTTGTTTGTGAACTTTAAAGATAAATTAAAAATATAATCACAAAGTTAGGCAATATGATACATTGATTGCAAAGTAAATACGATAAGATAAAAAAATCAAAACAAATAACTTACAAATTAATTCGATTACCAACGGTCCCCGCACTAGGCAAGCCTGTATCGCGGGTTTGCAGTAAATTGGCTCTGCACTATTTTTCTGTCCTTCCTCCAATCCTCACTACCTTCTCCTTTTCTATTATTTATTATAACCTACCTCCTTTCCTGCGATGTTTCTCTTTCAAGCTCGTTTTTAAGGACAGTCTATGACCGATTCTCGACGCAGTATCTTACCTACTAATATACATGGTGCTGGTGATCTTCGTTGGACCCCACACTAGTTACATAAGTGTTTCGCTATTGCTACCGATTTTATCCAATTCTTGATAAAACAAAAATTGGACCAAAATACTTACATATATCTACTATAATTTATTATAGTTTTAAGATGTCTCTTTGAAGTTAGTGGAAACATGCAAATGCCGTGCATGCGCAATGCAAAACTAGTTTAGAGTATTTTTTGTCAAAAGTGAACTCTTTTGCAAATATGAATCATCAATCTGGCTCTAACCAAACTTTTAGTTTTTTTTTGAAGACCCAAAAAAGTTAACTGACTGCTTCACACTGGTTTGTTCTTCTATATACTAAGTATATTAATAACGATACTTACCTTCAACATTCCGCACGCAAAGTAACACCATATCCTTGGGAATGTGACGCACTCCCATCGAAATATTTCAAAATTCGATCACTATCTCAGTGACTACACATCCAGTTATTGAATGAGACGTGAAAAATGATGTCCGCGGCGCAAAGGACTCGCCGACGATTTCTCCTCTCTTTTTTCTATAAACGGCGAAAAGGGAAGGCGGATTTTGGTGAACAAAGGCGGTATGATTTGACAGGAGCGTTCAGTATGTACCTTTTGTATCTCGGTGAGGTCTGAAACAGCGGGGGGCTATTTGGTGTCCGCCGTTTGCTCCTCGAGTCACCCACAGCGCTAACTTCTCACAGTTTTGTTGTCACTTAATTAATTTATTGCACGTGGAGTACAATTAGGGTTAAGCCACACTATCGTGTTAGTGCATATCTGGTATCTCTGCTGCATCACTTTGGTAATACAGATATTTTCTATTAACATTGTTAAAGCAATATAAAATGATTATTTGTGGAATAGTATGAACATTTTTGCAAGAAGGTATTCAATGATTTTCATCAATCTAGCTTGGTATTGTTAAATCTCAACAAGGAAAAAGTAGTGGACCTTAACAATTGTTAATAAAAATATACCTACAGCCGAATTGAGAACCTTCTTTTTTTTAAGGAGGTTAATGAGTGTATGAACTTCAAGTGTGCAGTTCGGTTTTTTCGATAGTATGAATGGATACATTACTGATGATTTGTGAAGCTCCTGGACCCATGGTGTCCTCAGTAGGATCTCATGGGCGGTGTGTTTGCCCTCAGACGTAGGTCGCTTCTCAAAATTAAGATATTAGCGGTATCTTTGCTTTTGGCAAAATTGGAGCGGTCTGCTTTGTGCGTCACCACTAGATAATTTATCGCTCATCTTATTATTTTCGTTGATTTTACGAGCTTAATAATTTACTTAAAGCTTCTTTGTTGTACATTTTATTAATTATTATTTTTTTATGTTGCCTAGTATTTCAGAAATAATCATTCTAACAAAGCACGCTTGCCCAGAAAGTATTGTATTTGCTTAAACAAAAAACACTCTTAGAATAGGAGCCCTTAGAAAACCGTCGCATGTTTTTAAGGTGTTTTAGAATTATAAAATATTGTAATATTTTTATAAAAAACAGTAAATTGAAGCTAAGATTATTTTCTTCCTGTTATAGTTCCTTTATAATACCTAAACAACAATGTTCATCTTACTTCCTCAAACATGAATGTAATACCATAACATTGCATGCAAGCTCAGAGGTCATCTAAAGCAGACTGTGGGATAGTTGGTAATCAGGCAGCCGGCGTCATCAGGTGAGGACAATGTCCACAAAACCTGTCCAGGCCCAAAGATACGCCGACAGCCGACACACGTTGGTACAAATTACACTTCATTTGTTTTTTTATGAATGAGATAATTATAATGGGTAATAAAGTTGAATAAAAATTGTGAAAATATGTAATAGGGATGATGACTGGGTAAAAAATAATTAATTCTATTTAGTCCGTCAGTTAGGTTATCAAAAAATATTGGATACGTATTTTTTATTTTATCAAATCAATAAAAACTTACAAAGACAGGTCGCATCAAAGTTCAGGAGTGGGGGTTTGTGACGTCACTTCTGTGTAAAAAGTGTACTAAAACGTGACGTCACGCGATATTTATACGCACTGTATCTTCGTTATTTTTTGTTTTCAGAACTAAAGAAAAAACATGTGTCCAATATTTTTTGGTAATCTAACTGACGGACAAATTTTTTTTTTAGTTATCACCCCTATTGTAGTATCTTTAACCACGTTAGAATGAATAGTAATAGAATTATAATATGTATATGCTTGTTAATAATGTGTAGGTATTCTATTTGATAGTGGGTTCGATTCCCATTTAGATTTGTGTGTAAACATGTCTGAAAATAATATCTATAAGTAGTGTATTAATTATCTGGTTTCCATAGCTTAAGCACTGCTTAGTTAAGGATCAGATAACCATGTGTGAGTAATGTCCCAGGATAATATTAATTTTATGTATGTTTTTGTGTTAGATAGTTAATGTAATAATGAAGCTAATCTGCTAAATAATGGTAGTGGTATTCTGCATTCGGTGGTAGGTTTTTTCCGCGTATGGATATCTAAGTCATCAGAAACTACCTTCTAGACCATTAAAAAAAAACGTTTTAAAGGTTGTACTTATAGGTAGAGTACATAACCGTGAATATTCATGAAGCAAAAATTCCGGACAAGATACCTTGTCATCGGTACTACACACAAAGTGGCAAAAAGCTATAAAACGACGAACGAACCGTCAGAATAATATACAATTCCATAAAAATATCGCATCGGAACATCTCGCAACACAAAACACCAGTTAAACTAAATCTCGAGTTATGTCCCGCGCTGATACGAAGCTGGGATGTGAAAGGTTTACTAATGCGCAATTTCATACTTTACTGCCTATAAAACCGGGTGCGGTTGAGATATATGCATCGTAAATAAGTATGTTTATATGACGATAATAGATCGAATAATTGGGCGTAAAAAATAAATGGAGTGGCGTCCCCCCGTGTGAAAAGGGCCGCGCGCGTCATGCCCGCTGCTTCCGCGACGCTGATTGGTCAAAATGAAGGCGGCGAACATTGTAGTCGATTTGTAAAACCATTTGTTTGGCGCACACGGATGGGGAATTAAAATAAAGGTTCTATTGACTTCTACTTTGAAATTAACGAAATTAATAAACTAAAAAGTGGAATGTTGTTGCATTCAACTAATGATCGTATTATATAAATAGTACTTTATAGTAAGGATGAAGTATTTAAGTCTGCATGCTAATTGTACATCACTTTAATGTGATTACCAAGATTCAAATTCCAACTTAAACAACTTAATTAACCGTATAAATTTGACAGAAGTAGGTGAATAAACCTCTAAAGCGTTTAGTCCCGTGTGCGAGCCGCTTGCTCCCGATGATTATCTCGTGTGATAAATGGACCATGTCAAAATTTATTGTGGGCTCCCAACCCTCACTATTGTCTCAATGAATACTTTTTTATTGTCATAATATTATAAAGAGTCTCGTTTGACAAGTGGCGTTTAGTATATGATGCATTTCTCTTAAACAACTCCACTGTTATGACCGTTGGGAGTTATTTCGTGTCGGATCGTAAATTGATTTTGATGCCTCTTTTATGGTGAATCGGAATCGATTTTTGATTTTTATTGGCGATGCTTTTTCATATGTTAATATATTAGATTATTTCTTTGATGGCGTATATTTGCCGTGGATGTTGGAATTTGTGATCTCACAGAAAGTTTGCATCGAGCGAGACGCGACAAGGTTGTTGGCTCGTTTTTTATGTCGTTGTTATTGCTGAAGCTGCCACCACCAACAAATTATATCTAACATATATTTTTAATTTATTGAAGGCACAGTTTATAACGTGTTTATACGTGACATGTGCGCTAAGCGGTCGCTTGCTTTTTAATTTTCAACAAAAGAAGTTAAAATGACGAACATAATCTTTTTATAACCCGTATACCGTGTGAATACAAATGGGGTGTGCCGATTATGCTATATATTATTTTTGAATTGGTTTTATGATACTAAATATTTGGACAGGGGTTTTATTGGCTCAAGTAATATGATATTTTTGTGACGATGCGCTTTTGTTTCGTGGTTTTATGATTATTAGTCTATGCGGAAAGACTGCTAAACTGTAATTTGTGGGAGTTGAGAAAGAGTAAGTTATTTATATTTTCCTGTTTAATAAAGCAACTTTACCCATTTTGGAATTGAATTAAAAAAAAATTGGCCTTATTCAGCAATCCGGAAAAATACAGCTTTCTAGGTCCAGGAGGCAGGGTCAAAATCAAAATCAAAAACTCATTTATTCAGTTTAGGCCCTAATAAGGCACTTATGAACGTCAACAGTTACAGTTTTACAATAGACTCTACTACCGGTTCGGAATACACTTGGTGTTGATGAGTGTCAGTTAATGAGTGAGTCAGGTTTTTTCTATATTTATTGATAACACTAACTGAATATTTACCTATTAGATGACTCGAGCACTAAAATAGAGATCTTTTATACAGATCTTTTATAAAATCTAAACGCCTTTTAGAAGAAGTATCTTTGCGGTCCATTTGGCGACACACCTGTCGGCGCGCATGCACACAACCAGCTGCCTCCATTGCAATTGTCTGATATAATAAGATTAAATCTACACTTGGTGACATGTGCTGTGTTATTAGGAAATGATTCGACAATATGTGATTTTTGGAACTTTCATCATATGTTTTATGTATTTAGGTATATATAATGTCATATGAAGATATTTATAGAAATATGTATTTAAGTAAACAAATATCCCGGTATGCATCACTTGTAATCGAAAGGTTAATACTATCAGCATGAGCATTTATAATTTGGAAATTTTAACTGCATTAAAATACATAAAGTGATCTTAAATATAAGAAAGTCAACGTATTAATATTAATATAGATATCTATATTTTTATCTCAATGAATATTATATATTTTTTAAATCGTTATGTTTAAAAAATGTTACAAAGTGTAGATTCTACTACGCGTACCGCGTGTAGCGCACGTTGAAGTCTTTTCTGGGTGCGCAGCAGATTGCTACGAATGCATAATATTTATTATACCTACATTTCTGAAAGTGTAGGTATACTACACTTCAAATTAATTTAACTTATATATTAGCTCGTTTAACTAAATATTTTAGCTCGTTTAATTTCTTATATTAATTTAAGGATTTAAAATTATGAAGTAAGCAATAAGGTCATATATACCTAAGTATTACAATTTACTATTTAGGTATACTAGATCATATTTATACAACAACAGCAACTTTTATATTAACACGTAGCTCCCATGCGATCAGAAAAGCTCACAAACATTTTTCACATACTTACAGATGAACAAAGTAAGTAGCATCAGTTAATATTACAAGAAAACATTCTCGTAACACGTACGCACTTGTACCCGCATTAATGGTACATCGCGAAGGTATCGCGCTCATTTAATTCGAGCCTGTATCTGACACTACCACGTCTAAGCAAAAAGCCTTTAGTTGCCAACGGAAATGCCACCAACGAGCCCCAGCCGCTTCAGCATCAAAGCCGCCGCGAATTCCTCCGCATATTGTACGAGATCCCGTCACACTCATAAATAACCCTGAAATGATCGCCACGTCAACCCAGCCCGCACAAAAACCCATCTATTTGACGTCTAAATTATTGCCAGTAAGCAATTTCAGCGCACACCGCCCCCCAAACAAATCGCCCCCAAACTAGGCAGATGAACCGCGCGAAATTAACAATAGAAACACCAAAATACATCAGATAAAAGAATTTTCAAAACAAACTCAAAATACTAAAGCGTTTGACACGAGCATCCGCTCGGACGCAAAAAAGCGTGACCGATCCGCGCTCGTAAACTCAACCTTATGTCAATATTTTGAGATGCTATTTCGTCATGCCGCCGCTGTGCTTTGAACCCCCGATAGATCTCAATAGCAGTGATTAAAGGCGCCTGTGATTTTAGTTGAATGCTTTTTTTTTCGTTGCCTTCATCGCGCATACAAAATAAACGGCACACTACTGTAAAAGAATATACAATTATTGGGCTTTGAATGGTTACAGCGCGGGTGAAGTGCTCATAAATTGTTATTTTTTCTGTCGAATGTTGGAAATCTTTTAAAAATCATAAACGGCTTGTTGCACGCTAGATTATTGTGAATGTGTCGAGGGAGGTGTTGGGGTGTGTTGTTTGTCACACAACTGGCTATTTACTAATTATACGCTTAGACTTTGAGCCAACATTGATTTTCATTGAAGTTCGTTTGGTTTAGTGTTTTTTTTTTTCAAAGGGTTTTTTTTTTTTTTTGTTGAAAAGCACATATTTATGAATAGGTACATCAAACATAGGTATATTTTAAATAACTGTAATGACAGATTTGCCGATTTTAGCGTATAATTAAACATTCACCACGTAAACAAAGTTTTGCTTGCGAATTTATTCACCGCAAGTTTTATCAAAAAATGTAAGGATACCTTTGTGTATGATGATTTATCTATTTATTATTTAAATATATTTAGTTTATTTAATGTCTAGAGTCTACCGGACAACTCAGTTCTCGCCTGCGATGTTAGAGCGGAGCGGGGGATGATGACAAAGGGAAAAGAGGAGCTGGCAGTTCATTACGTGTACTGTTCATTGCAACATAAGCCCCAAGCAAGGACTGTGTTATCCGGTCGCACTATATATTCAAACTAAAAAACAAAAGAATTGCTAAATAACATTGGCCATTTACCTAATACTTTGATCGCTTAGCTCAGTGGTACTGACGTCGAATGCCGAGACGAAGGTTGCGGGTTCGAATCCTACAGAAAGCTTGAGCTTCGTGAGGAAACCATAGCATGGTGATTGAATACTTTGTAGTTCACGCCTGGCTGGCTACCACCCTCAAGTTAAAAATCTGTCACCAAGCACCCTCCGGTGTGTTCTGCTGGACTTGAGAGTCAGTATACCCTTCTAGGCTTTGTGTGCTTACCACCATCGGCCACATCAACACGTACCATGGTGAGATTGTGGTAATGCCTTTACATAGTAAAAAAAAAAAATCTTTCATTTTCATAGTCCTAATTTAACTAGTTCAACTATTTTTGAAAATCTTCATTGAAGCTAAAGGTGTTAATAGTGTGCTGACGCTCATTATGTGAGTTCGAGGTGCGATCGTAAATTTGTCGCTTCAAGGCCATACAACAAAAGATCCAAAGTGTCGTTCAATCCCAAAGTCGATTTTACAAGAGGCTGCCTCAGACGCGCGTGTGGGCTTTCAGACATGTACGAATAGTGTGGACACGCTTAGGCTCGAATTTAAAAAAAACTACTGGTAATTTTGTTGCAAAAATCTCGAATGACGAACAACTAGGAAGAACTGAAACGCCACTCACATTTAAGTTGTGCTTAAGTCCTAATTTGACAGTTCAACCCATACAATCGAACTGTCACATGCAAAACACTGTGTGTTTCAGTATTTGCTCATTAGCTTTATGATTTTTTTCATATTTTTTAGGTTTGGAACTAATCAAAACTAATAGGAAAGTTCTCATTGAATACATTGCAGATAACAAAAAGTAGAAAGATAATTCCTAAAAGAGTTAAGATTAAATTGGTACTTACAATATTTATCCCACAAGTATTAAGTTTGTAAAGGATAAAGTAGCGGATTAAGTGCTAGTTTAGTAACAAAACTCACTAAGCAGGATTGTGACGCATACCATATTTTTTTTTAATGAGCCCTGACTTAACTTTATAAAGATTTGTTAAATATTATGAGTGCTTAATTTTACATGTTTTAATAATATGAGCATTAAATACTAGCTTCTGCACTAAACTAGCATGAAGAACTAATAAATTTTCTTCCTTTCTCTTAAATAACATCAAGATTATATTTATACGGTAGGTCACTTATAAATTTTGTATAACAATCTAAAATTCAATCTAGAAATAAATATTTATTACCCCTGGTTCAAGCATCGTCTACTGTTCCCGCTTATTATTAGACGGCCGTATGTGCTACTTAAGTACAATAAAGTATAACAAGATATTACTATAAAAATATTCAACTTTATCTTATAAATTAAAATTCGTAAAAAGGTATATCCACATTAAGTTCGTCGGACTCCAATCTCAATAGGTTACCAGTGTCCTCATGAATGGGTGGTATCGTCGGAGGCTCTTTACAACGCGCGTTTTGTACGGAATGTTGTAACAAAAAAAGCCTTAGATACATACCACGATAAAGCTACATTTACGGTTACCGAACAACTTCACCTTGCCATTCTCAATCTTACTAATAAAGACTTAAGAACTACTTAAACTTTTCTCTCAAATAAGATGACGGGTATAAGAAATAAAATAATTCAACATACAAGATCGGTCGGGAGTCTGGGAGGAGTGTGTTTTAGATGCTTTATTAATTATGTCCAATTAATTTCTGGACGGTTCGTCTCACGCGCTGAATTGCAATGTTCGTTCCGGTGGTCGTTACTGTTTATACTACCTTATTAATGAATATTTATATTGGTTTTGGAACCATTTAGCTACTGACCAATGTTAGGTGTTTGATTTTTATCGTATGATAATATTTGCTGTAGGATGTAATATATTATATATTTAGTATATTTTGGTCAATATTAATTTATTAATAATATAATTTTATTTTCTATCATGTTATACATTATTCTCTCAGTTAGAGGCATTTATGAAGTTTTTAAGTGCCTTCCCAGCTTTATTTGAGTAAAAGAGTTTTAAGTACATTTATGACTAGCTATTCCTCGCGGTTTTACTCCCGTTTTTGGGATAAATAGTAGAGATAAATCCTTTAAAGAATTTTTCAAATTGGACCAGTAACTCCGAATATTAGCGCGTAAATACAAACAAACAAGCAAACTCTTCAGTTTTGTTATTAGTATCGATAGATATAGATTTGGATCGACATAATGATCGGCTCTCATTTTCAATTATCCAATGAATTTATTTTGCCATTATTTGATACATAAGAATTCTAAAAAAATCTAAAGTTACTATGAAAGCCTTGAAAATGGTCATGCGTTCTTACAAATAGCTAAGCTTTCGATGAAGGAAAATATTGTGTAGAAATCATAGCTCAGTAGTAGCATTATTGGCTCGCTACCACACCCTAATTGAAAATCTGTTCAAAATATTCTAGCCAGAAGATGCATTTCAGAATTTTCTACCATCAGCTCACCACCAGCTCTCACATCACTACTTACCCGATGAAATTGTGGTCAGACACATGTAAAAAAATACACTTTATTGATTGCTTATTAAATAGAAAAACTTTTATAAACCCAAAAAAACTATTCGTATCAATAAATGTATCAATGTATAACTATTTAACATTTTGATATCCATAAAAACGAGAGCAAAAAACGAATGCTCGAAATCATAACGGCCACGTTCGAAAGACAAAGTTATTCTTTTTTTTGTGTTGCGTGTTTGTTGTATGGGTGTCACAGTGATTTCACACGTTCATAGGTATATCTGTTTTATAATATTTCTCGGGGTATTGTGCTAAGCGGTCGCCGGAGCGGCGCCAGCGCATCCGATTATGTTATTGTATGTGTATTGTTAGGACTGAATTCTTTTATTTGACCTACGCGACATTCCTGCGGGACATTTTGTGTTTTGCGGTGTCTTGGGCGTTTGAGAAGAGTTTTGTTTGAGATGTGATATCGAGATAAATTAGTGATAGATTGGTCAAGTGAATGTGCAACTTTATAAGCTTATTACCACTAAGCTGAAGTTGATAACAAGATAATGCTGTTTTATATCTTGAGACGAGAAGTTGTTTGTATTTTTCTCATGTTAAACTTAACTTTATATCAATAAAAATACTTTATTCAATTTAATAACTTTTAAAATGTATAAGCACAAACGGCCAATAATTTCAAAATATTATATCTTCTAATAATTCGTAATAATTATAGCAAAATGTTAACCACAGACTCATGAAAAACCAATTAGCTTTCCAGCACATTTCATTCATAAAGCCGCACCGACACAGATTACGCGTAACATGATATTAACTTCTAAGACAGATCATTAAACTGTCGGTGTGTATTTGCCCTAACAATGGGAACAAAATAGTTATACTATCGTGTTACCATCCGGTGGATCTCACTTGCCATTTTATGTTTAGTAATTGCCTCGTGGATTTTATTAGAATAATTATTAAAGAAGGATATTGTATATATCTTTGAATTTTTAACATTAAACATATTCTGTTAAGTCTAAAAATGCATTTCTGCAAAACAATGCAAATATTAGCAAACTAAAGTAATAATATGGTGCCCGCCTATAGACGGTTGATGGAGCAGACAAGTTTTTTGTGGAAATTATGAGTTAGTAGCGTAATGTAGGATGCCCCCGACAGGACCTTAAAAAGGTACCCGGATTGGGCTGGATAATAAGCCAGGGTGATAAAAGGCCAGGAGTGACGCGCTCTTGGAGAGGCCTACGTCCAGCAGTGAACTGAAAAGTAAGTTCATAATGATATATTATCACTGACCACGAGAGAGAGTGACCACTTGAGAAAAAACCTTGGCTTCTCCGGGACAGAACGCGATATGGTGGGAGGAACTCAAAGCCACAATACCGGCTATGTCATTATCTCTGAAGATTTAAATAGGTATCGAACATTTAAACTGATTGATATAATAATCTTTCCATACCAAATAATGATGAAGTGGATCCTTAATTATAGCTGGCAACCATTCTGGTGTTGTATTAAATAAAAACACCAATGCTGATTAAAATTTAGAACAAAGACGACATAAATATAAAACAGAAACGTCATATTTACACCTAGCAATAGTGTGAGATAAAATAAATAAATGAGGCGAAAGTCCGTTCCCAAGCTCCTTGGTCCAAGTTTGTTTTGCCCGCGTTAATTGAAGCATAATCTGTGATCGTGTGAATGCCTCCTATGACAAGATTTGTTTTCCTTCCACATATTTATTTACCTACTGTTTGTATGAGACTGATCCGCCGGTTGTTTTGTTAGGCTGCCGTGTGCTATTTCTACGGTATATCGTTTTTGTTCTGTTTGCCTTCGTTTGGCACATTTATATTTAGCTCGGTGGTCCGATGACTGTCGGCTTCATAATTTACGTATAGAGAATTGTGTGGCTATTGTTTTGTTAGTTTTATGTTAATATTTACGAAATTGGTATTTTTATTGAAAAATGGTACACAGTATTTTTGAGGCCTCGGGGGACCGGCGGGCGGGGAGCTTTTTCCACCAACGCGTTAGCTTGGCCATCCAAAGAGGAAACGCTGCCAGCCTTCTTGAAAGCAAATATGACAAAAAAAAATATGATCGAGTCGGATGAATTGGATGCTACGCAGGCAATGCAATCTGTAATGCCTGTATTAGGAAACTCCACTCCACAGCTTATACGGTTTTCATAGTACACACAAGCCTTGCATGGTTATGATGTTATGATCAGATGGCCGTGTATAAAAAAATTACCATGTAGGTAGTATATTTCCGAACCATAGTAGTCGGTAGAGTCAATGGTTAATTTTAACGTTCATCAGTGTAACCTAGAGTTTGAGCTTAAAATGATTTTTCTATGAACTATTTTAAAATTATGATAATATATCACACTACACACAATTACTAATAAACTACATATATACCTACGTACTTACGCAAGTACCATAATAAATAAATATTTTTTAAGGCGATGATAGCTCAGTGGTAGTGACGTCGGATACCGAAACGAAGGTCCCGGGTTCGAATCCTACAATGAGCTTGAGCTTTCGGTGAAGGAAAACATCGTGAGGAAACCATAGCACGGTGGTAGGGTACTTTGTAGTGCCCGTCTGGCTGGCTACAACCCTCAAGTTGAAAATCTGTCGCCAAGCACCTTTCGGTGTGTTCCGACAGCTGCACTTGAGAGCCAGTTCCTTTCTAGGCTTTGTGTGCTTACCATCATAGGCCACATCATCACTGACCACAGTGAGATTGTGGCCAAACACAGGCCTATACATAGTAAAGAAAAAAAAAACTGACATCAACTACAACATGATCATGAATATTGATACCCATATAAATAATAAAAACACTCATTAAATAAATAAAAAAAATAATGATTAAGAGTAAATGATCAACTACTCGTGCGCAATTGAAAGGCGGCGTATTTGCATACACTGAATCATTCAAACCGTTATTTGCGTATCATACTAGACGGGTGGCAATAAAGACCAATTGTCATCACAATCTGTAAAGAGCAGGTGAACATTTCGTATGATGAATCATATGGTATGTCCCAATGAGTCAAATTCAGCGAAACATATGGGAAGTCATATAGGAGAATGCGTTTCCGATGGATTGTGCACATGTGGCTGGAATAAAGTATGTATTACTGATTAAAGCTAATAGAGCGTTACTAAATTAATCCTACTGTCCTACTACATCTTACTATAATATTATAAATTGCGAAAGTTTGTGAGTATGGATGTATGTTTGTTACTCTTTCATGCAAAAACTACTAAACGGATCTAGATGAAATTTGCAACACAGATAGTATATAACCTGGATTGACACATAGGATACTTTTTATCCCGGGAAAACATAAGATCCTTCAGGAACGCGAGTGACACCGCGGGGCGGAAGCTAGTATCACTATATTCCAGAATTGATAGGTATTTTCACGTTTTAACTGACAAGTCACTATGGCAGGAAATGATTTTCATGGTTCGTTAGTGACATGAGTAATACTTACCAGATTGATATCATTGATCTACTTAGGGAATAAATATTGAATGACTCATGAAGAAAAATAAACTGATACAGTTTTTTTTTATTATGTATGTGTTCGACCACAAACTATCAGTAGTATTGTAGTTATCCCTCGTAGTTTCATCAAAACATTGAAATCGGTAATTGGGCTTATCGTGTAAAAGAGAGCGCCTCTAAACTCTGTACCTACTGCAATGTGGATTGCGAATTACGAGCGCCAGAGAGCGTATTACAGTTACTAGAAATTATTGAAAATAAATAATGGGAATAATAGAACCACATAACTTTTTTCCCCATACATTTGAATTAAAATAAATACACCCCCTGAAATATTAACCCTAAACCTTCAAAACAAAGCACATTTCAATAATGAATGTTAATATCGAGCATACGGGGTCAAAAATGCGCCATGACTTTTATACTATGATTCTAAATTACTATTAGGTAGTTACGTGTATTCTGACTCAAAGTAATATAATTCCTGAGCAATGTAGAGTACCTTAATATATAACCAATAAGTGAAATTATTCCCCAAACTAATTCACCAAGGCCAGAATAAATTATCACCAATAAAGCAAATTTATACCTGCCAAAAAGAAGAACCTTAATTACATAAACTATTAGGTAAAGGTTGAATTTTTCAATGGCAATTCAAATGTGGTCACATCTATTTGTACAGCCTATTTAGATCGGTACTATTATATTACTCATCATTGTTTGTGGCTCGCAGTTCACTCAGTATGAATCACTTTCGTTGAGAGGATGCTGTGTAGTGTAACTGTATAGTGGCCTTGGGATATCGGAACTGGGTACACTGACAAAGATCCGGTGGATACCACACCAATGATGCGGTATTACCTAATACCTGTCCACCGTTTATTGGTATTAGAATTTAGACTTTTTGATTTTAATGTGATGTTTATTTACGTGGTATCATGTTTTATTTGAATCGATGTTTCAAATTGTAATTGTAGCTGTACTAACTTGTTTTTGCTTTTTTAATTTATTTTCTCCCTAATGTATTTATTTGTGTTTTGCGGTAGAAATTAAATGATTTTTCATCCTTTCAAATTTAAAAAGAAGAGAATACCCTCAAGTGTAAACTACTGACAGATAGATTTCCAACTTCAGGATAGTATTCAGTTTCTTAATGCTTAAGTTTATTGCAGAATTTGAACAACCAACAAGGTTAGTTTCTTGCCGGAGTCTGCTGTGTTTCTTGCCGGAGTCTGCTGTGTTTCTTGCCGGAGTCTGCTGTGTTTCTTGCCGGAGTCTTCTCAATTCAAGTGTATTCCGAACCGGTGTTAGATTATATTGTAATGATTGTAACTATCGACATTCATAAGTGCCTTATCTGGGGACAATAATCAAATCAAATTATTAACCAATAAAATAGCACAAAATTTACGTCTCATCAGTTTGCTGCAGTTCTATTGGTTAATAATTTTACAACGATGATCGAACTATCGTGTATCGTTTTTCGTACTAGACCCGCCTAAACTGAATAAATGAGTTTTGATTTTGATTGAACCTTCGCCATGGCGCATTGACGTCACAACCACAGAGCTATCATCGCTGAAAATTGATATTATTTTCTGTCTCAGCTTTTTTAATTTATTCACAGTCGGTTGACACTTTAATGTATGTGACACATACAAGCGCCACGCGTGTTTAATATTTGAGTGGGTTAATTGTAAGATGACCAAGTGACTCGTGCGTAACGTCATCGTCATCGTGAAGTTCCTTTTTAAATATTACAGCATAAGGTACTCATTCGAATATCCCACGGACTGCGAGTAATTTGAAACTTTTTTTTCTCGATAAAACTTACGTAGGCTAATAAAAGCTTTCAACCTTCATATATTCTCTCCAGACTTCTTATCAGCCTATATTTGTCCACTGCTGAAGATAAGCGTCTCCCAAAGCGTGGACTCCTTTCGGTCCTCCGTCTTCCTCATCCATATACTCCCTGCTACCTTCCTCAGTTAATCTGTCCAGGGCGTCCCCCTTCTTGTTGCATATTACATAGCTACAATCGGACTTGTTATCACTGTGATTTTATTACTGTCATCATACTTCTTGTTCCTTTTAACAACTTTGCTAGTTTATTAGTATTTAACATGACATACGACAATAAAATACAAAATACATAATATATATATATAAATAAATATTAGTATTTAGAAATGTATATTCTCCATGTATTTGTTTACTTTAATTTTCCTAGTCATCCCTATGCGAAATAATATGCCTATGCCTTTATTAATTAATCTTATCTATCAACAGTACCTACACAATCCAAGTCATTCGATTTTATACCTACTGTCTGCTATAAATATAGCTTAACCTCACTATCCGGTTACCTGATTCCACATTGTTGTAATTTACCGTACGTAATATCCAATTATTACTTAATTGTTTTAATTTATAAATTTCCCAAAGACATTTGGGTATGATCGCTATAGAAAATCCGGTTCGACTATTCCGTATTCAAAGATCCGGGAGTTTGTTTTTACTTTCATTTATTGCAATATCCTTTAACTTGTTTCTACTTGTCGCCAAGTTAGTGAAATGTAACTCGTTAATGAGAACTGTGTTGGGTTTTTGATGCTTTAGCCCGGACCTGGGCATTGACGTCAATCTCGAGGTCATTGTGAAATTGACACTATTTCCGAAGAAATTTGTTTTTTTTTATTATAGCAAGTAGTCATTACAAGAGAAATATTACAGTAGATTAACTGTTTACGTGTCTGTTTCTGTGCTTGTTTGAAACTTTCGTATTACGGTGATTAATTTCAATTTCGAAAACTTGAAATTAAAATTGTAATAAATGGTACCTATAAATACATAATTATGTCACTTTACAAAATCAATAGTTGATACTAAAATTACAGCTACGATTAAGATAAACATATTTGCGTAGAATATTTTAAAAACGATAAAAAAATTGAAATTTTTTTATACTCGTAATATTCTTGTGTTTACCTTACGTGCTGTGTACAAATTACGTTTCCGCATATTCGTCACTTAAGAATGAAATATTCATTAGGAAAGCAATTCTTACCACAGCTTTTACAGATTTAACCTTTATGCCTATCTCAATAGGAACTAGCTTGTATTCGTATGTATAGTCAATTAGTAACGCTACTAAAGAAAATGGAATGAGTCATGGCACATCATTACTGTAATTTGTCTGCGTGCGCTTCGCAAGCTATGGAATTCCACTGCTTCCGGAATAAGGTTGACCGAAATTAGAGTAGAAGTATGGATATGTATGACAAGCAATGTGACTTTCGAAAAAGGTGTAGTACGTTTTTTTAAAAAGAAAATAAACTTTGAGGCTGGCCTGAGATAGGACTAGGTAAATGACTGCAGGACAAAATTGTGTCGGGTGTGCGTAAAATTTTTATTTTCTAATTTTATTCAATTTGATTTATTTACAACAAAATAATTCGTTACATATCACCAACAAAGTACTCGTGCAGATAATATTTATATCACATTTTTATACATGCTAGGTTCTTAGGATTTTTTTTTACAATGATATGCATTTTGTATATTATTTCGTAGACTTTTAACATATTAATTTTATAAGATACATAATATATTGTTAATGATTAAAATAATCGATATTGTTTGTCATAAAAACTAATTATGATTTATGATAATTATCAAACGATCTTATTCTTCTAATGTAATTGAAGGAAAGTTCTAAAAAAATCAAATAATTTCCTGCATTTTCCATCAGACGTTGCAACTAAAATAAAAATATTTCTAGAGTTACTACGGATTGTGACCATTATGTGTGTTGAAAGTTTGAAGTCTGAAAGTTTGAGGGTGATTGCCAGCCAGACGGGACTACAAAGTACTCTACCACCGTACTATGGTTTCCTCAC
Organism: Tethea ocularis; assembly: GCA_963555595.1. Lineage (NCBI taxonomy): Eukaryota > Metazoa > Arthropoda > Insecta > Lepidoptera > Drepanidae > Tethea > Tethea ocularis. Next base: position 3,224,012 of record OY741968.1, read on the forward strand.
GGTGTTTTCCTTCACCAAGGGCTCAAGCTCATTGTAGGATTTGGACGCACGACTTATCGATTATCTTAAAATAAATAAAATCTTAATTTTTTTAATGAAATGGGCACATACATAGATCATACCTTGAAATCTAAATAGATAAAAGGAAGGCCGTGAATGACTAGAGCGGTTTTTGACCCTGTGGTTAGGACTTAGGTAGGACTTGTATTTTTTTAAGATGATGAGATTTGTTAGATCACCTTGGGGATCCCTGCTAAATGTTATAAACTATCAAGTTTACGCAGCAGTGGTATCTCCAGTGCTGTGTTGCGGTAATTAAAGTCAATAATCTGTTGGTACAGCTCTACATCATTGTCAGAGGTACAAAATCAAACAATATCATGTGTTGTTGCAAGTGTAAATGTTTTTTTTTTTTAATTAATTACATAATTAAAATATCTTTCAATATTCTTATATTTACATTATAATATTGAGAATGTTAAAATCAAAGTTATCTTGGCATATTAAAAGTAAGGTAATAAAACTTTTTACAATTAAGTGAACTTTGTTTTTTTATTATTTTTTTACATACTTTATATCAAACCTGACATAATACACAAACATTATTGACATTCATTACCTACATTAAAAAAAAAATACTATGTAATTCACATAGAAAAAAATCGGAAAATCTGCAACAACAATGCGAGCCAACAGTTCGCGACTCCTGAACCTGTGGCATGCGCCGCACTTCCTGTGCAGTTTTGAGAGTGTTGTCGCAATACTTGCGATAATACGACTTATGTCAATATGGAAACATATGACACTTACGCTGTTTTGCGCACAGAGTGACACGAGGTCGTGTCTTTCAAACGGAACGTTTATTATGACCTTAGGAGACGATATGATAATTGCTAGCAATCACTTGTCTCCAATCCCGTCTGGGTTTGATTTACGAATATAAGATCCTATTGGAAGTAGGTACTTATATTTTATTTTCATTTTATTCATGAATACATAGGTACATTTGTACAATAATAATAAAGCTTACATTTAATCTATACTAATTAAATTTAAATTAAATTTTAAGAGGAAGGATTTTATTGTTTGTTTGCATTGAATAGGCTCCGAAATTACTGAACCGATTTGAAAAATTACTTCACTAATAGGAAGCTAGTTACATTATTCCCGAAGGTTATAGGCTACTTTTTATCTCGGGAATGCGAGTGAAACCGCGCGGAACAGCTAGTAAAGTATAAATAAGTACGAAAATATTTTTTTAACCAACAATATGTAAAAAAAATCAGAACGTTGTTCGGAATTATCAAGCCACTTTACGGTCTTTTAAGTCTCTTGCTTTTAGGTAGAGAAAACTTTAGCTACATCCATTCCTGAACGAAATAGGCCACGCCTTCGATGGGGTGAGGTAGAAGCCACAGGTGGTTAATTTTATCCAATAACCTCGGGTTACCTACTCATATTATAGGTACAAGTCTGCTTTTGCATATTTCTGGCATACAGTGGATATTTTTGTTAAGGTAAAGTGTTTTATAGGTACAGTACCTATAAGTGTAATCGGTAGAGTGTATTATAAATCCGTAGTAGAATAAATTGTACGTATTGTCAACAGTTATAACATAGTATATAACTGATCCTAAGCTGTGGAGAACACAGTCTCTAGTACGGCCACGCAGTTAACACCAGTAGAAGAGCTTAATTTTTACAATATCATACTATTTGTAGGTTAGGTTTATTTATCCTATCAGTGTAAAAATTGAACCTAAATTAAATGAGTTTGAATATTAAATTATGATGTTAATATTTTTTATTAAATAGGTATGTTATTACAAGCTTTCATTTATTTTCACTTATTATTAGTATGTATAGGTCGAAACTGTAGGTAAGTCAATTTTGACTCCCTTAAATATTTTGACTCGCTAAATTACAACGGTTGACATCCAATACAGTTGTAATCGTGGTTGCCCTTGGTAACCAAAACAATTCTAATCCAACATGAATACGAAAACGTGCAAAAGTCGTCATTCAGCTGCGATCCATTGTAATCTAATCAAAATTAATTAGTGGAATTGGCCCCCGGTGTCTTTTAATTTTAACTTTTTTTAATATAAATTGCAAGTAATGTTTATATATGAGTACATAATATGATTGTAGTATTTATGTGCCTTATAGTTAAAAATATTCAGAAAATAATAAAAAAATCAGCTCCTGAATAAAAAAAAACCGCTGTCTTTCGTCTGCATTATCTGCTTAGAGCACAAATATGTACAATATTTTAACTTTAACGTAACACGACTGTCAAGAGACTTATATTGACATAAGGGCTTGCAAAGTACACAGATAATGTCAAACAAGGACTTGGCCATCTTTGTCTTTTCTTTTGTGTGTGTGTTTGTTAGTCTACTCTACTCGGTCACGGCAGACCTGTGGTTTTGCGTAGGTCAAGTGCGATTTTAATCGTGATTCAATTAACTATTTTATTTTAAGTTCATTACCTACATAAATGGTGTGGGTATTTCTGGTACAGTCACTGTTGATTGTTCAAACCTTGATTGATATGTATCTAAGGAGCTTTTAATTGTAAGCACACTGTTTTAGAACATCATGCTTTCGTCATAGAACATAATTTTCATTCTGCCAGTGGCTACAAGGTACACACGGCCACAGATCATGCTACACATTTTTGTTGCAAAATAGCGCCTATTACAACCACATAAGGTGCCGCAGTGTGTAGCCTGATCTGTGGCCGTGTGTACTACGTAACGTAACGTCTCTATTTATTTTACAACTATATTGACGTTATATCTTGAAACTAAATGATATAGAAATTAAAACAAACAATAAAAAATTGTGAAATACACTAATTAATCTATATAATTTCTTAATTAACACAAACCACACAGGAAGTATAACCTTCACTCCACTTAATTCGTACATGTAACATGGGTGATCAAAAAAAAGATTGTCACGTGCGAACGGAGCACACATTAACATAACCTCGTTTTTTCCACCCAGATTCGTGACACATCGTGTGCGAGCTCTGTGGTAAATAATAAATCTTTCTAATAAATAAAACAAGGGAACGTGAGTGAGATAAAGAGCGCATGAGCGTTCGGTGTGCCCTAAACGCCATTGTGACCTGCCGCCGGATCGTTAAACGAATGTGAAAATATTTTGTGCCCGCTTTTAGGGATCAGCCGGTGGATGGAAACTCCAATGATGTGACCAACTCTCTCATACTATTTTCAGCAGGTTACTGAAACCGGTTTATGAATAGGTATAAGTACAGAACTTATCGAATCGTAGCGCTTTCCTATGTATACATTATCTAGCTTTCAACCCTGCGGTTTATTTTATTTTATTTTATTTTATTTGGTTTGCCAGTGATTGTTACAATAATACATAACTAAAAAAGAAACAACTTGATCAAATCTAAAAACTAAATGCACAATCTTTAAAGGCAAACACCACATGCATGGAAAGACTTGACTATTGATTGATAGCTAGATTAAATTAGAACTTAACTTATTGGTAAGATGTAAACTAAAGTAAAAATAGAACAGAAATTTGATACCTAAAAAACATTTTCTGTAATCAATCTAATACTGTATATAAAAAAATATTGAAGGCAAAAAATAAAAAAAAGGTAAAGTTGAACTTTGAATTTAACTTGTTAAGATTGAACGATTAACATGTTTTTTGAACATGTTAATTGAGTCACCGTAAATGTCTATCGCTCCACTATGGCTATTAATGAGTCTACACATTCGCGCGGTAGGTGAGTTTGTACCAAGTACAGTTCTGCGTAAGGGTATGCAAAGAGGGGATATAGTCTTACGGGGACGTCCGCGGGGTACTCTTAAACTAAAGGCAGATAGCAATTTTGGACAGTCGATGCAATTATTAAATAGTTTGTAAACAAATAATGTGTCCGAAACATCCTTCCGTTGATCAAGAGTATGCATACCGTAGTGCTGGAGCCTATCCCTGTAAGACAGCAGCTGTTTGGTTTTTTTATCACACCACGAAAGATGTCTTAAAAACCTCTTCTGAATCCGCTCAAGTCTGAGACAGTGAACTGCGTAATGTGGTCTCCAAACAGAACAGCAGTATTCCAAAATACTGCGCACTAAAGCATTATAGAGAATAATTTTTGTGTTGGATTCCTTTAGTACTCTAGAATGCCTAATTATGAAGCCTAGCATCTTGGAAGCTTTTTTGGCGATCTTTTCAATATGGGGTAAGAATGTAAGCTTCTTGTCGATAATCACTCCGAGGTCCCTAATGGTGTCAACCTTTTGAAGAATGTGGCCGCTAATTTGGTAGGATGAGTCCAGAGTATTTATGTTACGTGTAAATGTAATTTGTGAGCATTTTTTAATATTTAATTCCATTTTATTAGATGCACACCATTTCGATATACGATCTAAATCACTCTGTAGCAAAACGATATCTATAGGTGACTCAATTATCCTCATTATTTTTAGGTCATCGGCGAACATAAAAGGTGTGCAATACTTACAGCAGTAGGGAAGATCGTTAATAAAAATATTAAATAAGAGTGGACCTAAGTGCGAACCTTGTGGGACGCCTGAAGTTACGTGATATATACCATGGGATTTAAATCCAGAAATTGCCACATAGAAGTTCCGATTTGTAAGATAGGAATTTAACCATTGAAGAATTGTACCAGAGAACCCGTACTTTGATAATTTAAAAATTAGAATAGAATGTGAAACTCTATCGAAGGCTTTTCTAAAGTCTGTATATACTACATCTATTTGTTTACTTGTATCGACCGCTGTAATTAGTTCTTCAGTAAAGGCAATTAAGTTTGTGTTAGTAGATCTACGCTTTATGAAACCGTGCTGATGTTCAGAAATAGATTGCTTAACAAAGTTGTAAATGTGGGGAAAGATTAGAGATTCGAAAATTTTAGCAACAGTAGGCAGTATCGATATAGGCCTATAGTTATTAACGTTTATTTTAAGACCGTCTTTGTATATCGGCACTACCTTAGCAGTTTTCCAACGATTTGGAAATATTCCAGATTGCAGCGATTTATTAAAAATTATTTGAAGTGGCACTGAGAAACTCTTAGCACAATTAGAAATAAATACCGGGGGAAAACCATCTGGACCGGCTCCCTTATTAGTGTCCAGGTTCCTAAGAGCTTTGTATACATCCTCATATGATATCCATATTGATGAAAAGCAGTCATTGGGTTTAGACACTAAATTTAAATTTAAGAGAGTGTCATTGCAGTTACTATCCAAATGGTCATTCGGTGAGTATACAGATGCAAAATAACCTGCGAAAAGATTACATATATTGGTACCAGTTGAAGCAGTTATAGATCCATCGGTAATAGAAGATGGGAATGAGCTCGTCTCTTTACGCTTGCTTTTCACAAAAGACCAAAAGTGTTTAGGGTGAGATTTGATTTTATCTTCAGTTATTTTTAAATATGAATTATAGCATTCAGTAGCTAATTTCCCGCACCGTTTACTAATTAGCTTCAAGGCAATTTTATCCATCGGATTCTTATACACTTTAAATTTACGCAACAATCGTTTCTTCTCTCGCATAAGCTTAATTAGTTTGTGGGTAAACCATGGTGGAGAGTTATGACCTTTATATTTTTTTATTGGTACAAAACGTATCTTTACGATTTCTAAGTTATTATAAAACGTTGTAACCATAGCATTAACATCTAGACACTCAGAAAATTCTTTAACCCAATTAATGTCGTCAAAAAAAGTTTGAATTGACTTTATATCAGCTTTATAATAATTATATCTAATATTATCAGAATTAGGGCCAAGTTTCGGTTCATGCGCCAGAGATAAGTAAATATCAAGAGGAGGATGAGGTTTGACCTACAATCCCCATTTTAAATTCTTTATTAAACGTCCATCAAGAAGAGTAAAGACCTACGCTGATCGCTTACCATCAGCGGAGCTTACACTAGTTTACTACCTAGTTTATTAAAAATAAAATAGGATTCATACGAAACCGTAGTCAGTTCAGGTGCAAACAACCTTGACTCGAAAATATTTTTTATCCAAAAAAATGTGACCCAACTCGATACACAATGTGGTAGGTCACTCTCAATGAGCTTTCGTTGTTAATGTGTAAATATGGTTTTCACATTTACACGGTCGCGACATCGTCAACCGTCGTGCGACAATGCGACGGAATGTTGCGTTTGTCGCGGAGTAAAATAGATTTTGATGGAAATTGCCGCTGCTCTCGACAAGCTAGGCTGCTAGCATGTTTATATATTTCTGTATATATTAACTTACTTCTAATAAATTTGTTAAAGTGGAATTATTCAATGGAATTATTACAAAATAACAAAATAATTAACGTTATAAATTAAATAATAATAAATGAAATGTATGCATGTGCATATCAATAAAAAAATTGTCAATGAAGTATATTACGGCCTCTTTTTTTCATGAATTAAAAAGTACGGAAAGGAGAAAAGAACTATCAATAGGGTAGTTTACTGACATATCAAATCAGCTACTTTTTAATAAATGTCAAAACGATAGTTTATATGGACTTTTGTATGAAATACTAACCTAATGACGTCATAGTTTCACAGCATCAAATGATCTACTCTTAGTGGTTCTACTGGTAATTAAAAATCATAAAAAGCATTAAATGTACAACATATTTGATGTTTCCACATGTTTTTAGATGTTTTATGCATTGGTTAGTGTTTGGTAATTTATTTTTGACACTGTAAACTAGCCTATTGGTGCCGCTTAGCTTGTGTTAATTAATGATGCATTAAATGTCATATCACAAATTATATCATAGCTGACTACTTCATGATTTAATCATACTAACATTCAGTTCGTTACGTCACTAATTAAAAAAAACTATCCCCTTCCATTGTTTATTAAAATTCATCTGAAAAGGCAACAGCTACATAGACGGACTCACTTTTACTTACCTATAAGGATTTCAAATTACATCGGTACTATCATATTTTTTTCCCCAGTGATACTACATATTATCTACAGGATGATTTTGGATGGGATGGGTTAATCCGAATACTGCGGCTAGGATCAATGATCCTACAAACAAGAGCATTACCATTACGCCAATTTGAAATTAAACGCAAATGCTTTTACCAAAGATTTACGGAGATTTACTCGCACTCTGAAACGTATTCATGAGGCGATATGGCTATTATAATGTAATACTTTGGGTAGTCTAATAGATACTCAGTTAGACTTATATTGCAGCGTATTTTAAACTAATTTAATGATATTTCTTTAAACTTGTATGGAAATATTTAAGTGTTGTTTTTCCACACTAAAATATTTCGTGACTTGTAGAAGGTAAGCATCAATGCCCTTTTGGCCTATATATACCCCTTTTAAATCTCCAGGTATAGGTGTATTATTTTAACAACACGACACTTGATGTGTGGTAGGTAGCAGTCAATAATACGTACCTATTATCATTGTCAAAATTCGAGGACGGGATACGCTTTGATAGCCCCAGACTAATCCACTAACCAAACCTCACACCTAGTGGTCTCGCGACGATACTAACATTCGTGGTTACCACTAAACTATTAACCAAACAAGTCGGCCAACGTATGACAAGGCTTTGTGATCGGTAGCAGAGTCCGTTAGGAGAACACCCTGTTTTTAACACTCTAAATAAAATTAGTACAATTTTGCGTCTTATTTCATTTGAATAAGAGTTACCAAAGGTTAGGGAAAGGCAAAGTGAAGTTTGTTGAGGTTTTTTATTATTTTTCAGCCGCCCATCGTCGGCCGCACTAATTTGTCAGTGTGACCAAGTCACCAATGCAAATATGTTCGGCGTCGTGAATGCCTTGTGTAAAGATATGAAATTGTTTCCAGTCCCGACTCATGGGAACAACCATGATGATGGTACCTACCTATATGTTTCAACAAAGTATTTTATAGCTAGCTATTGGGCAGATATTTTTATAGATATATTAACATCTAGTAGGTATTATACTTACTCATTTTGCTACGGGACTCCGGAAACATAGATTTTCGTACAAGTTTGGTGGTCCACGTTTTCTACGACTTAACGTTTTCCTGAATAAAGAGTAGGTATTTTATATGTTAATTCAGAACACTTTCTTTCTAAGTCCCAAATTTAAACCAAACTCATGAAGCTTTGCTTTCGCCTTTTTTATATTCCCGAATGAGATGAAATTTATGTAGTATTACGAACTGAAACTTCTGGACGTAAAGGTGGAGGCTAATTGCAGCTCCCGGTCGAAATCAATTTCTTATATTTTTTTATATTCTGAAGCCATTATAGTAATGAGAATACTAAAATTACTTTAAAAAAAATAACGAAACAATATGATCTAAATATAAAAAATCTAGACTTACCCCGTGCGCAATACTCACTTTAAACTTGGCTTAACTGTATTGTTTTGAATTTTTTTTATAGAAATACTAGCTTAGATCCCCCCTAGGGATTGATCTTTCTTAGCATAATGTTTACGTCATAATAGCTGTAGGTATTTCAGTCAATCAGTCACGCTTTCCATTTATATATTATGATTTACTCCTGAATAACGCTGATCAGTGTTAATCTCGTGTTTGTAACCAAGAAATTTAAATTAACCCTCGAGTAACCAAGAAATTTAAATTAACCCTCGAGTTTGCCCTCGAGTAAGTAAACCTGTGGGTAAAAGTACCTACCTGTGAGTAAAAGTACCTACCTGCACTGGTTTTGTCCTAGATTATAATTGGTCTTTAAGAAACTAGCTATATTTTTAGCGAACTTTTTTTTTATACATACTACCAAGGCAGCAAACAAGGATAGGGCCCACCTGATGGTAAGTGGTTACCGTAGCCTATGAACGCTGGCAATACCAGGGGTATCACTCGCGCGTTGCCAACCCTGCAGAAATCTCTTTACACCCTTCTTGAAGAACCCCATGCTGTAGTCTCTTGGGAAAACCACGGCGGGCAGCTCATTCCACAACTTGAGCGTCCGTGGTAGAAAGCTCATTTGGAACCGCACAGAATTCTATTATACCTACCTACCTAATAAACAATTGAAAAACTTTTCATAGTAACAAAATAAATGAATGAAAATAATATAGGAAGATCTAATTCTTCAAGGGATATATTATTATGATTCAATTGATTCATCGATGTATGTAGGTATTTTGCATTCTTAATATAAAGGTCTTTGCTTTCGCAAGTTCATAGGGTGTAATGATACAAGGAAAAATAAAACAAAATGCATTTAAATGTAATAATAAATTTCACAAACATACAAATTATGTCTGTTACAATTATAAATAGGTACTATTTGAACTATACAAATAATGATTAAGTCATAAATACACTGGCTCTGTACTTTACAATAACATCATTAATAGCTCTATTAAAGCTAGACATATTTCATTGGATTTCTGTAACAGTAATATAAATAGTTAACAAAGAGTCAAGTAATACTAAGGAAATTAGGAATAAAATGTACAATTAAAATTATACGTCGCAGCCTTGAGTTCACAAATCACACACAATCAGTAGAATGATGATCGACACAACATCAGTCAGTACGAGTAAAAACAATCATGATTCACAATCCAACACGACACAATATGAACTCAACAAATTTATCAACATAGACAATCAATGTCACTCAACGATGGAATGAAGTCTAACACTAAAATCTAAATTAAATAATACAATTATTAAAGAAATTGATACTAAAGTGTAGTTAAGCGAGAAATAAATAATTTAAGACCTTGACTAGGATAATCGGGAAATTTAGAATGTTAATCAGCAGAAAATAAATAAATACATTTTAAATTCGTCACTATTTACAACACAAAAAGGAACTAATTCGTTCTATACCAAAATGGCAATGTAATGGCAAAGATATTTTTCTACTACTTTAATTCGCTAATCAACAGCCAAAGGTGCATTCAATACTACTGTAAGATGTTTCACAAAATCAGGCTAACTTTGTTCTGAATAGCTCTGGTATCGCAACATTTACGACAAGAACGTCAATTAAATAAATAGTCCAAAGATACACCTGCAGTTGCACAACAAGTCTTCAGCGGCCTTATTAGTTTTAAGTTTAGTTAACAGGACCGAAGCGTTTTCTTCAAGCGGATTCCAATTCGTATAGTTTCTGGAACACCTGGGAGAGGTACTCAAGGTAGTTGAGGGTATCTCTGTACAGGAGGATTCCGACGGACATCCTGTCGTCAGTGAAGTTCGGGACTTCCGAGTCGAGCACCGGCATTATTTCTAGATCACGAGCCTTCATTATGTTCTGTAGAGAAAATAAAAAAAAATTAAACTCAAATTTTAAAGGCTATCCTAAATAATATGCCTAATGTTAGGATTTATCAATTTCATCGTGTCAGTGATGATGTGGCCGATGGTGGTAAGCACACAAAGCCTAGAAAGGAAATAAATTTCCGTCCAATAGAAATAAAACGTAAATATACTTACACTAAAGTAGCAAAGCACAGCTCGCACGTTGTGCATGGTCTGGGTGATGTTCGTCTTGAGGAACTCATCCAAGATGCTGTTGTCGTTCAGCCCCTCCTTGGAGAAGGCGTAGAAACCAGCGACAATCATCTTCAGACCTTTGTACATCGACGGCATGACATCATTTATTTTATTTTTCTGCAAGTAAAAAAACATCATGAGTAAACTGAAATATTATTAACAGAGCTTTTAAACGGCTTTTGTCCAGCAGTGGACGTCTTTCGGCTGATATGATGATGATGATGAGAGCATTAAAATGTTATAATTACATTTCATTATAATTAGCGCCCGAAAGTATGAGTTGCGATGAGATAATATCCCTATCAAAATCTGTATCATTATTATCATCCTAAATACATCGATTACATATTTCGATTGTAATATTTGTATTGCAAAACCATTGTGTTCTCACGTAAGCGATAGCCGGCCGACAACAATGAGTGCCACCGACGATGTCGTTTCTTTGAAATCGATTGAAAAACTCATATGGATGCACGTTTCTGGCATCAGCGAATTCGGCGCCCTTCGGTGATTGTTTTAGTTTAGGCAACGTGAATCCGTCAATGGTTGTATTTGGACTAACTACAAGGTTTTCATCAACGTTATTATTATCAGATTAGTACTTTCTACTGCTAAACATCTCTTGAACATGCTCCTGAACTATTTCTGGTATCTATTTCAATCTAATGGGTATCATTATCTTCGTTACTTACCACCAAATCTTCAACGTATTCATCGGGCATCGTTTGATTGAGGATTTTCTCTTTCGGGAGGACCTCCTCGCGGTACCATGAGTAGTTCCGCAGCCAATTGTCCGACTCCCACGTATCGAGTAGTTTGTCGAAAGATTTGAAACTATATAGTTTCGATGCCTGTAACAAAAGAAATAAAACGTTAAAGGTATTGTTCATCAATTGAAAAAAGCTTATTTCTAAAATCAGTTTTGAAGAGGTATTAAAATGATGAATCAACTCAAGTCTTCCGGTTGAATTCTATGAATGATGAAAATAGATGTACTGGTTAATAGATTGAGTTGATTGACTTTCATGGAAAAGGAGAATTGAACGGAGGATGAGCCCACGTCGCTGTTTCCTGGACCACTCCTATATATAAGGTCTGGTTCTAGATTTTAATGCAGTGTTTATCTAGTATCACCATTAACTTATTGAAATGTTGTTATTATCACCATTTATTATTTCGAATAAAGTGATGACAGCCGTATTTTTTTAAGAATAAATCTTCGCATTAGTACTGCAAATGTTAATTTCTACAATGGTAAGTTTTAAAATCTTAATGCTTATTTAGTTGATATTATTAATCTAATGAATTGGCATATATATGTAAAAATAAGTATAAAGCACCATTATAAAATTTAACAAATGAAATTAAAACACCCACACGTACGCGTTACCTAGTCGCAAATAGTTCTGCGAAATGGCAAACGGTGTAGTACACCTAGATAACCAATCTAAATAGAGCTGTAAACGGAGATGTACTCTTTGATATCGCAGATCACAATAAACTGGCGCTTAGCATTACTACGGCAATCTATCTATTAAAGTAAGTTTACCATCAACTAGATAATCGCAGGTATTGAGGACCTACGATTTATTTTTATTATGATGGGCTTCTTTCTTTTGTTCTTCAATTTCTTCACAATATTGAGGTAAATACGAGAATATTTTCGAGTAAACTTATTTTTTTTTATTATTATGTTCTCGATATCAAATCACTCATAAGCCGTTAGATTGGCTACTGAGTGTTGTGTGAAAGATAATAATGTAACCAGAGTTTCGCCGCCGCGCCGACGATATTTCACGTAACATAACCGTTCTGACATTAAAATTTGAGACTATGTCTAGAGCATACGTGACCACATCGGATTAATGGAAATACTGCTTTTAAACGAGTAACACAAAGTCCAAAAACCTTTGCCGGTGGCAAAAACAGGCAGATGCAACTCTGTCTACAATCCCTTCTAGACAATAAGTATGGCAACAATACTAGTAATTAAACGTGGTTTTGGAATCCTGACAAACCCTCTACGATATAATATTGTGTAATGTTATCAGATTATAATCGACAGTTAAAATTTCAAAAGCTGTGCCAAAAACGATTAGCTCGATTGTTATTGCAATATCGATAACAGCAATGATATTATACAATTTATGTACATTACGATTTATTTATTAATCATAACAAAACAGGATAAATACAATGATATAGGTTAAAGTAAACGACCGTTTCTTAAAACAAAATAGAGATAAGATTCAATTTACTGGGAATAATAATAAATGATTTGTGACTGTTTTATTCTAATACTATAATGGCTTGCAAAGACAATGTTTTTTTTTTTTGGATCTTTCAACTATAGCAAGGAATCTTACGTGTACTAAAAGTTAAAGAATCATCGATGTTTTAATAGAACAATGTAATTAAAAGGCAATGTTATCGCGCAGAGATGGAATGTGCTATGTAGCCATTGGCACAACGTTACCAAATACACAGGTGTGCGTCCGGTCCATCACACCATATTCGAAACATTACCTACTACGACACTGGTAATAAACCACAACTGATACGGGACTGTATTATATAATTACTTTTAAATTTATGTAACTAAAATTCAATTTTGGAATCAAAATAATAAGGTTCGATAAATTATTGAAGCATCACACCACAGTTCATTTAAAAACAAACAAATTTAAACTCTAATATTGTCCTCGTTTGAATGCATATTTTTACTAATTACGGTGTGACTCACTAATTAGGTACTTTCCCTGAATCCAGGTAGCAAAGCAAAACGCTTACGCTCACATTAAGAACACCAGTGGGTGGGCAAACAAGTAAGAAATTCGACGACGTAGCATCCGAATGCCTAGCTTGAAACATCGGAAGCTTATCAAATAAACATGTTACCCACACATGCGCAACACATTGATATATTTACGGCACACGTACGCACCCAACGGTCGCAGACAGCCTGTCGCCTCATGTAAACAACGCTATCGTATGTACGTACATATCGTATGTACTATAATGTTTATATAATTGCACTATTAAAGAGATAAGCGTTGCAGATGTATGTACGAAAGGTGACGTAAAGCATGCCGTGGTTCGATCATGCACCGATCGAGTTACTGCCATTCGACACATCGCGCTGTTTATTGTAATTACTTTCAAAAGTGAACGAGGACCTTTTTAAAGGACGCGGGCGGAATTCCACAGACGAAATATGTGATGCGATAATATGACACCGGTGTAGTCAAAAGCTTGAGTGTTATGAGACATTCACACGGTGGCCGGTGGCGGTGGCGAGTCACACAGTACCGGTAGAGTTCGTTGAATTTGTTATTGCGTTCTTAGTACAACGCGGCCAGTTATTATTTATACGGAATGGGCTTGACGACAGATGTGGCACTCTGATTTATTTGGGGTACACTGTATTTTTATATAAGCAATGAACACGCTTACGGCGTCTTAAATTATATGACTAATATGGTGTAATACGAAAATTTTGAGAAAACACGAACTAGTGCAGAGACGCGCGGATATAACAAACGATAAAATTAACGTCCTTGCTTGATAGGAAACAATGGCGGCTCATAGCCACCGATTTGCGTCTAAATCGCAATAAATATGATACATTAGTAACGAATGACCGACATTAAGGGGAGAGACAGAAAAAAAATCATCGGGCAGGTGTGTCGCGCAATACTAATGCGCGATCAGTATTCAACGCGTAAACGCACCGTCCTGTACCTCGTTCCGGCTACTGTGAGTCGATAATGTCGTTTTACGAGGAGCCAGCGGACAGGACGTCGCCGTCGTAACGACCGCACACCCTATTACAATGCCACCATACCTCATACGCGAACATCACACTCGATAACTGGCCACATTCGACATAAGCCCATCCATTGTTCCGCTACCATTGACTGTCCGACTCTCGATCAATCGATTACATCGCCAATCATCACCGAAATGTATTCCATCTGCTTTCGTCCATGAACTGGCTTAGAGTACAGTGGTGAAGAGTCTACCATAAATGATTCGAGGCGCGACATCGACATCACATTATTTCTCGTTGATCGACTCACCTTACTTCCGATTCGGAAATTATTATATTCCTAGGATTGGAATGATAGAACCATCATATGAATTGTTGTATTAACATGCTAAACGTTTGTTTCTTATAATTCGTGAATGTATTATGAATTCTTGAATGTAGGTTGACTTGTCTGCGGTTATGGTATTTACCTACAACTTTGTTTTTTTATTAATTTAGTTCATATTTTTCATTGAGCAGAATACATTAGGTTAGGATTATTATAGGAAAATGGTAAAACATTGTATTTATGAATCTTTAACAATCGTGCAATCAATATTTTCCTTTTTGATGTTAATGCATAAACTGATATTTTTTTTATTTCGAAATGCCTATCGATATTCAGACAGGGCGTCAAGACAAGGGCGTCACAAAATGCAGTGCGAAATTTTAATTAAAAGAGAGGAAACGGCCAAGCGGACGTAGAGAGGCGAAACCGGCGCCTGCGCCGCTCCTGCCGCGCCGATGCAATCTCTGCTTATGTCGATGTGAGAAGACCGCGCTTAAACGTGCACGCACTGAATGTTTAATAGGTCAGGTTTCACGAGAATCTTTTTGGCAAACAAAGCTTTCTACCACAAAGGCTACTAGCTCATAATGACATACTTTGCTTTTTTTTTATTTATTAGAAACAACAAATTCCATTTTGTTATATTGGATTTAGATACGTTATCATTTCGAGACCTATATTGAGTTCGTTTCGAATTTCAAAAAGTTGATATTTTATACTATTTAGAATAAAGAGCATAGCTAACTCTATTTGATTACTTGATATGCAAAGATGTACAGGACGTCATTATTACTATAGTACCTTTAAGCGAAGGTTGAATACCGCAGGCTCTCATTCATAAATCAATCATATCTGCGTACAAACGCTGAAGGCATGCGTCGACGACGTTGGCTTAAGTTTTATTGGTATTGGTCGGCCGCAGGCTTCGTCCGTTCATTTGGTACGACGCGGCGGGCATATAGATGCGTTCGCGAATACTACGTAGCCGTCTCGTCACTCTACTCCATCCAATCCATCAATGAAAGCAAACTAACTCAAGCAAAACTACTCACAAATGTCTCCTTGTAGTTCGCCGCTGATGCGAGCGCGGATTTTGCTTGAACGACCAATCTCCGCACGTTTTCTGTCGAGTACGCTGGTTTTGTCTGAAATAAAAAAGTTACTTTTAGTGTGCATTGCGGTCGTTAAGTTTTTAAGGGACTACTTTGATGCAACTTATATTTCTACCAGTAGTAAGTAAACTGGTGGAACAAGATTTTTTTTATTACTTTTCTGTATGATATAATGAAATACATTAAGGTTCAAAACGAGGACGTTTATAAAAGAACAAAAGCGCCGGATATAACTCATAACGCTAGCAAGCTGAAGTGTTAGTAGAGAAGAAAGGTTCTTGAGCAGCGACCACATGAGAAAGGGCCAAACAGGACAAGGTGAATCTGGGACCTGGTCAGAGTCGCCATTGGATGTAAGAGGTCCAGAAACGATTGTTGTGGAAATCAGTAAGGGCCTATGTTTAGCAGTTAACATCCCTGGGCTGATGATGATTAAAGTTAAATCCGATTTTAAACATTCTTTGGTTGTTAGACAGTATATTTATAATTGATATGATAAAGAAAGGTTTCTAGAAATGATTTTTCCGCTTACATTAGTATCATTATAGTCACAAGGGTTAGCCCATAAGCTATTCTCCTTTGGAGCACCATTTGCCGATTCGGTAGCTCTTCGTTGACGGTCCATGGTTGAGCTTCTTCTATGTGGCGCCGCCGAAGACTGTGGTGATAGTCCACCGACCAATAAGAGCAGGCACACCGCTGCGCAGACGTTGACGTATCCTAAAAAGAAGGACGAATCTAATTAGTGTGATGTGTGATGCAATTTGACGATTATGTTGTAGGCAAAAACTTGCGGATTTCAAAGTTTTATAGGTGACATCATTCGATTGCGGATTTGAACATTCATTATATTTGCTAGTACTGACATATAATTAGTTATTATCATGGTAATGACTATAACAGATTAATTTGTTGTAAATTTTAATCGTGTGTGTACCGATTTCTTAGGTAGGTGCCAAATGAAAGTAATCATACTTTTTTTTAATGCATCTCATTCGATGAAAACGCTCAAGAGCTACTTGTTCCGTATGCGGCACGCGCGATGGTATCGATTATGGTAATCGATGAACATCCGATGAATAAATACATCGCGGCCCAGAGGTGGACAGCCTTTGCTAATTGTCCAGTGAACTTGTGTGAATCACTAATGTGGCACTATTTAACGGTGACACGATAATCGGTCTGACATTCTTCCGATATCGAATACTATATCGTATCAATCGATTAAACCATTGAAACAATCATGGCCAAAAGAAATAATGTATGGAGAATGTCATGTCATAACAAGATGTTGATGCACAGATGCTGCAGTTTGATCTATGTGGTGACATTACAAATTTAATGAGTATAGTGTGACCAATGCTATCTTTCGAGATATTCACCTCACCTGCGTACAGGTTGATTATGTATGACTAAGTAATTAATTTACCTCAGTAGATATATCTCAAATTAGTTAACCTAATCAGATTGCACGCCTTTAATATAAAAAAATTTAATAGTAAGATTTTTGCGAAGTTATTCTAATTTGGTATTAATAAATAGACTTCTATTACCGATGCATATGGTAATTAGTTGAGTTATGTATAGGTTTTTATTGTCAATTAGGTAAATAAGGGTATACGAACATGATTAGATGCTTTAGAAAAAAAAAACACCTATTACAACTGTCAATATCAGCAGAAGGCAAGCCGTCACCGCAACGACGACGTTGCTATATTTATTCCCTTGACATTCGTTTCTCGTTAAAACAGAATACATAATACGACTGTTAAAGGAAATAATTTGATATGTGAGTGACATAATTTTTTATTTGAATGTTGTGTTAACGCATCATCATCAAAGCACCTGTCTTTGTCAGAACCAAAAAGTACATACAAACATCAATTTGCAAAAAATTTGAATGACAATTTTCCAAGTTGAGTGCGAAGAATTTTTTGCGAATAAAATCCATCAAACAATTCTAGATAAAGAAAACGAGAAATAAGACAGTTTCCGTTAATACGTAGAAAAATATTGAAGTGACACCTAAAGAACCGCAGCCTACCTATATCACATCAGCTGTTGAAATTTAATTGTTTACTATAAGAGCAGATAACGATTGGAAATAAATGTTTTATTCCCGTGGCGTCACATTATTTTATAAACGCAAAAGTACACTGTTATCAAATTGACGTACAATGAGGTTGGCTTGTTTTCTCGTTTCATATCACTATTTGTCATTAATGCACTTTGTATCAAGATGTGATTAATAGGCAACATATGCGAGGAAAAAACATTATTTTGTTGGTATTTTCTGTCTGATAAATCTGTCCTACAATATTTCCCATTTTCGATGAATCGATTCAATTAATTTAATTTATCTACCTACTTAACTTATCATCATCTCCTTGTTGTTTATCCATCATTCATTATTGTTCCCAAAAGTTTATGGTCGGCGCAACATGTACCTACTCTTCATCTATTCTATTCTCTACTCCTATTTAACTCGTAGATTTAAAATTTAAATCCATTTAAATATTCTAATAACTACATTGTACAAGATTGCCAAAATATTTGTAGGCCACGCTTCACATTTCAAAAGTTATTTGGTGTTACTCACGTAGGTATGTTATTTATTTTTCACTGTTTTGACTCAAATTGTGAGTCACTAGTGTTGTGTCTGTTAAGATGACTAACGTAATATCTTAT
Source organism: Tethea ocularis (assembly GCA_963555595.1). NCBI lineage: Eukaryota > Metazoa > Arthropoda > Insecta > Lepidoptera > Drepanidae > Tethea > Tethea ocularis. The sequence goes on from OY741968.1 coordinate 3,242,456, forward strand.
ACTATTTGTGTTAATGAACTTTATCTCAGCGTTGGTAACAGCGAGAGGAAAATGTGCGACATTATTTGTCTTTTCTGCCTAAACTGTCTTCCCTATATTTTTCAGATCGCTATAATAAAGTTTGTTACTTAGCTTTCAACACGTCACTGGTGTGGGAACGGTCAAAAGGACCGCAAAGTCAAATTCATCGATATGCTCACACGATATAGGTACAACGTAAATGTGTGCGTGTGGCTTTTTTACATCTCGTTAGCGAGTTTTGCGGCGATTTTGCTCAGCGCCCGGAGGCACCGCGGCGGTCAAATAAAAGAAAATTATAGTTACAGGGCGATTCGCCGCTTATTATTTAACTAGGGCCTGTGAACTGATCCTGATTATACGCCCCCCAGTTTTAGTACGAGCGAGACGAGCATACATCCATCTCACCACACATAAATCGTTAACGATTTGCATAAACAAATCGTAATCATTATATGCGATAGGGCCCCGTGTTAACTAGCCCCGATTTAGTTGTAGTCTTATATTGCCCTCTAATTGACACAATAATAATGTTGTTACAAGTCGGGGTACAAAAGGCGACCGCAAAAGGTGGAGTCGGGGCAATAACGATCATGTCAAAAGGAAGGTCCGACACACACAACACGCGTTAAACACACGATCATAACATTTTATTAGTGCGCCGGTCAAAAGCAACCGCGAGACCGCCGTCAAAAGTTCAACAAAAAAAAATAACAGGTCAGCTCGTAAAAGATGTAGAGTCACTATAATACAAAATATTTTCACGAAGAAATTCTTTTTTGGAACAAAAACAAAAATGTATCCACGCAATGAACTGCGTACTTTTTACAGGATAGATGATTTAATAAGATCTGATATAATCGAATAAGTTCAGTTCTCAAGTTCAGTCCGCTTTGTCTAGCAAACCGGACAAACAGGTCCTCGCTTTTCAGAGAAACGCATTGAAAGAAAATCTTTTTTCTTCGCTTATATAATAATCTTCGCTGTCATTATTTTAAAAATATATATATCGATCAACACTAATTAAAACAAGTGAATGTTTTTTTTCTAAAAGGACGGCGAGTAATTGATATCCTCTTTGTACCCCTAACTACATATACGTGGAGATATTTGAGATGAACAATGAGGCTCGATCGAATTCCTTAGCCCATTGAAGAACTGACCGAGCGACCATAAAAACCGTAGATACCTACACGTAGGTAATACACAGGTTATAAGGGGGCATAAAAAAGTAGGGACCGCGTCGGAGGTCGGACCGACTACCCGAGAAACAAAGAGTTCGTTTATTTTTTAACAGCTCACCCGTTCACAAAAGAAGGCATCGCGGCACGAAAAACAACCGAAACGAGACCATCTTGTTAACCTTTTTAAAAAGAAATCGCGCGCCCGCTAACTAGAATTTCGACTCAAAAACCGAGAAAAGTTCGATGCGGTGCGGCGCGGACGTTCGGTGGACCGGACGTCGCAGGCGCCTGCGCAATCATTATGTAAATTCTGATTATTATTGTTATAAATGCGTTTTAAAAAAAAACAAACGAGAGTCGCGGTTGCGAGCATCACCTTTGCGGCTCATTACGAGAAGCGCGTCAAATTATTTGACGGCTTATCTTTTACGAATCTGGGCGATATGCATTTATATCGCAATATCGCTGCAAGTCGATCAATGACGCTGCATCGCTTTTGCAATAACGGTATTAATACCCGTCCGTGTGACATTACATAGAAAAAGCGTCATGTTTAGCCATAATAGAGGTTTAATTTGAGTCGGTTCATCATTTTGTTAGTATCGGCTAACAACCGATGCGCTCGTAAAATTTGACTGCACATAATAAGAGCGATTATCGCTCGGAGAGACGCGTGGCGGCGCGTATCACAGGCTTCGCGGAGATACCACTGTTCATTAACTGAAAATCGCTCTAAATGGTAATAGCGTCGCGGGACGATCGTTGATCGACCCGTCCGCTTCGGAATTAACGAAACAAGCGCAAATTTTTCTTGAATTAATTTTAATAAGGTAACAACTGACATTATGCATTTTTAGTAACTGTTTTTTAATGGGCCGAAGTTAAATGGAATATCTTGTTAGGTATACACCGAGGTAATTTCAGGCGTTAATTGCGGATGGAAGGTTTATTTAGTGTTATATTAATATACATTTTATTTCACCGGATAAGAAGAGTTAATTGGGTGAGTCTAGGCTAGGATCGACATCTCTCACTAAATGAGTGACAGCTAAACACTGCAATTATAAGGCCCTCGTCTCACTGAAATAACTGTTTATAATTGACGCGGCTGCCTTGCTCTGCGTAAATGAACAACGTTTTATGTGAAAATGTTGCTAATGAGAGAGTGGATCGCGGCCCTAATGATGCGGACATAGTTCATGAAATCGAGCTTAGCTCTTGTACTTATTTTGCTTTAATTATTATGACATAGCTTTCTTATACACGAATGCTTTGTCAATAATAGATGAGATGAGAACAAGAAAAAAATGGTTTTAGTCCGATTTAGTGCTGTAATATACTGTAGGGAAAAGAAGCTACAGGTTTAGAAAATAGTTTTAAAGCAAACTATACTTACATTAAAAAATTTACAAGGAAAAATGTATAGTGTAAGGCGGAAAAGTTTTCATAAAATCTATATTATATCATATTTTTTTTTACTTTACCTTATATTATTACTAAATAGGTAACGTAATAGTTTGCGGTTAGATAAACAATGGCTTTCCGGTTGGATTTTATAAAAACTAAATGTAGGTATCATTATTAGATAAATATTTCTTAAGCAGTACGTATTATATCTCAAAATAAATTTTGTTAGGTTATTATTAAGAGAAGGGGCATATGTGCTCTAAGATAGGGTACCTATGCTTATCCCGGAGAATCTATACCTATAGGTAACCTTCAGAATGAAGATCACAACAAGAGGCAATAGCCATTTCAAAATTATTTTTAAATTTAATCTGTACCAACTAATGTTATAAATAGTTACTTAGGCAAAGGTTTTTTGTTACTTTGTTTGGATGTAAAAGAAAACCTTTGGAGGTACTTTTCCGATTCAGATAATTCTTTCACTAATAGGAAGCTACATTTTCCAAGAACCTTCTTTTTATTTTATATTTTTGATAATCAAAATTACATTAAAAACTTTTCTCGTTTATTAAATTCTAAATCGCACGACAGTTTGTGCAGTTGGTTAGTTTTTCTGAACTTAAAAAAGAAGACAAAATAAGATTTGTTAACTATGATAAGAATTGCCTCTAGTATTTTATACCAGATGACATGACCAAGAAAATGGCTGTGAGAAAAAAGAAATTGATTTGATGAAGCTTGTTTACTGTGACGTTACTTACTTACTGTGACACAATTTGTTTATTTGATAGGCCTAGGCCATAGAGCCTAAGGCCTGGCGGGGATGCAGTAGAGTGCTGTGTTAGGTAGGTATTTCAAATATTTACTATGGACAGATAGGTTTGACATTTGGCTCCCGCCGTCAAAACCGATTTAGGGTCGCACTATCAATGGTTAACTCTATTGTTAAGGGTTGTACTTACCTATAGTGATCTATATGAGAAAAAAATATATTAAGTATTTTTTTTAATATACCTACGTACAAACCGCTATAGCTTTTTCTTGTAACCACCTAATAAAAAAAAGTTAACATACTTCTGGTAATTTTTAAATGACGTTAAGTATACATATTTTATGAAGACCATATAAAGATTACATCAAAAACTACGAGGAAAGTCAATCACGTATGCTTAATATGTAATTCATATATTCATTTCTATGTAACACGTTTATCCTCATTTAATTCATTCATAATTCTCATTAATGCAGCGTATTGTATTTATTCTACAAATTATAGTAGAATACATAGTAGGTACCTAACAACACACTGTACTGATATCTCTGCTTGCTTACCTCTTCGGGTAAATATTATAATAATTAAATAGGAAAAAAGATAGATACCTATAATTTGGGCAATTCTGAAATGTTAAAAATAGTTTCAGAAATTCCTGAAACTATTGGTATTACCGTAAAATGTTTAATTTAAAAATTGCATGGTATGATATTTTACATTTTTAGACTGTAATAAATAATACAAAATATGAACTTACTGCCAAAACGTTAAAAAACAGTCGTGTATAATTCAATTTTAATAAAATAAACAATTAGTAAATGGCACATGGAAAGCTGTACAGGTAGACATAGTTGTTTGGAAAATTAAACATGAATCAACGCACGCGTAGTATTGATATCTATAATTAACTCAAAGCGAGTGCATAATTGCACTTATGCAAGTGACTCCGAATCCGGCAGGTTCTGTACCTTATCCTATGGGTATTTTACAAGATGTTTTGTGACTCAATATTTACTAGATTATTTTTTAATAAAGAAGGTTTTAGGCTACTTCTTGTTTGGGCCAATCTTTCAACTCTACAATACTCTACTAACCTCAAATATCATCCGTACAGTTTCTATTTGGTATTTTCTGTTTTGTAACACTACCTTTTATGTTAATAATAAACCAATTAACCAAAGAAATAAAGCAGAAGAAAATAGCCTGACACCTTTAATGGGAAAACAAAAGAAAATTCTTATAAGAAAAAAATACTAAATGTATTTAGCAAGCAATTCACAGAGTATAAAACTTTTTTTAATGTTACAACACTTAAATCATTTCTTGGCCCTATATAGTGATACAGGCGATAGTACTGACTAATTACGAAATAACCCCCCTGTGCCGCACGGACATAACTGTCCCGCTGTTAAAGGATAAAAACATTTAGTTAGATATGTCATTCCGGTAAGTAAAGTGACTTACTGTACGTTACTTTAATTACAGTTTAAGCCTAGTTAGTTAGTTCTGATCTTCGTGTTTAACATTGTAAGGTGGGACCGAGGCTGGTTTTTGCACGTAATGAAATTGTAAGCTCGATTACTGCGTTGTAAGTAGCCACTGACAATAAGAGGATGCCTTGATGTGTGCGCGTATAATACCGGACCGGATATTTAGTTTATAAATATAATAATGCTTGACTAACACAACGAGTGGCATTTATTGTGATAAAGTTTTAATATGCTTATTGGGACTCTACCTGTTCTTGTCTTAATAAAATACGCAACTACCTACAAGCTTTAATTATTGATATTTTTATACTGTCTAGGCTTTTAATTGATCTTAGTTAGTTACGGGTTGAATTCCGATTCATATTAATGTTGTTCTTATTTGTCACAATTATTTTATTAATTACTGTCCTTTTATGAGCTGATTTTTTTATGGTTCAATAATACATTATATTATTTTAATGTAAGGTACCTATTACTGATATAGAATTTATAAAAAAAAATGCTTACTACTTCTCGCTGAACTCGATCTGTAAGGTCGACATTTGTCCACAATATCACTATCACAGTCACTATATTGGCTAATTAATCTAGTCCTACTACATAGTTCACATCCGGAAGGCCTGTGCAAGTCAACCGGACACCCGGACGCCGGACACTCCTCACGCTGACAACAAGTGCTGGTCACTTCTTCACACATCTTCGATCTGACTATAACCGTTCCGATATTTCTGTTTAAAGCACACAACGGTATACTATTATGATCCATAACAGACGATATCAACTTGACATCCCCCAAAATACTGCGATGTCACACGCGTGGTGCCGTGTGAGAGACTAAATGAATTTGTGTGACCGCGCGTAAGATAAAGGCTAGGTGTATACGGAGCCACGTGGAGTACGCAGTGGGGGTATGGAATGACGAATCGCCAGTGGGGTTCTCCCGTGTCGGCATGCCGCGGCCAATGAAGGCGGCGGAGGGCGGGCCGCAAGCCCACCCAGTTGCAAACTATCTTTATATATCAGGGGTCCTTTTTACCGAGTCCCGGTAGATAAGTGTTGGGACTTCTGGCACGGCACCCATTTTCACGCTTTTCAATTTGAAAATAGAATTTCGAATGCCACTGATATATATTTAATTATTTTATACAATTAAATCGACAATTCCATTTTTTTATTATAATAAAATAAAAAATGTAGAGTACATAGTACCAGGCATGAGTAAGGTCTTGTACAGACAGATCAAGCGGAGCGAGTCTGGGGTTTTCCCAAGTCATGGTCCAAATTATTGTCACGATGTCTGAACGTTGATTAAACATTCGATAGCATTGTACCTACATAGCATTTTAATATAGATATAAAAAAACTAAAATAATTTGTCTTTACCTCTAATTTACATTTGTTAGCCAAAATAGATGGATATGGGATGACAATGATAAAAATATTATGACGTCATTAATCTATATTTCATTACGTAGTTCAATCGTCAAGTACCTACAAGTTAATAAAAAATTAGCCAAGTGCGAGTCGGACTCGCACATGAAGGGTTACGTAACATCATGGGTACATTATTTTATGATCATTATTTTTTGTTAAAGCGAATAGAAATACACAATCTGTGATAATTTCTACTATCTATTACGGTTCATGAGGTACAGCGATTGTCAAGGTCGATCAAAAAACGTCAAAAACATCACGGTTTTAATTTTTAATTACTACCTACATATTCTGTAAACATTTTAACTGTGTACCTAATACGGTTGATATCTATTAAAATGAAGTCTTAGTAGTCGAAGGGGAGTACGTCTACCTATTACAGTTCATGAACAGCTCGCTGACAGACGACCTGACGGACGGACAGAGAGCGGAGACTTAGTTATAATAGGTTTCCGTTGGCACCTTTTCGATATGGAACCCGAAAAATGCGAGATAACAAATTAATTACCTCATTTAAATTTGTAAATAAAAGTATAACGCACTAAATAGAACAGATAAGAACGATAAATTCTACGTCCGTCACAGTCATTATCACGTATTGGTAAAAATTTCGAACGTCATGTCAGCTAAAATGCCAAGTCTATTTTTAGTAAATAGACATAGGTATAATGATAATTTCTATGATTGAGTATATGATTGTATTTCAATATAAGGTGATTGCTATCGTTATATTATTATTATGTATCTGTATATTAAAAAAAATATATTTCTAATAACCTATACCGACCATAATAATTTCCAAGTTTATGGCTTGTGTTATTATTTTAAATTACGATCTCAATATGATAGTAATTTTCAAAATTCACTTGTCTTAATCTCATCGTAAAATATTTTCCATCAAATTTCATTAAAGAGAGCTTTTCTTAGTCTTCAAACTTTCAACATATATACACATATATACTTACTAGGTTATCACAACACAAATGAAATATATATAAATTACAACTAAACAAAACGAAAGAAAAACTAAAAATTCTGCTCCGAAATATTACATTCAATGTCCATTTTGTGTGGAATTCAGCTCCATTTCCTCAGTATTTAGATTAATCAACCTATTGGCATCCGACTATCATAATCTTGATATTTCGTGCACGATCGAGTCCGCATATTTCATTCGTCAGTATTCGGCACCTGTTAAAATTTTCTCCAGGGTTTTTTATTCAGTATTTCAATTCTTGACTCATATCTTACACATAGCTCCTTACAGTTAGTCATTGGAATGAGTTGAGTCAGATAGTTATGTAAACAATCACTATGTAATCATTTTCAGCGATTTTCCCACATTACTGATATTTTTTTAAGACCTAATAAATGTTAATGTAGTTATTACCGCAACCAAATAACTTATGGTGATGTCACCTCACCTCATAAAGTCTATTAAAAAGAGGTTTTTTATACCATTATATCTCCTATATATTACTAAATACTTCATCATGTCAGCCGAAAGACGTCTACTGCTGGACAAAGGCCTCCCCCAAGGATCTGCACGACGGCCGGTCTAGCGCTACCCGCATCCAGCGGTTTCCCGCGACCCTCACAAGATCGTTGGTCCACTTTGTGGGGGGCCTGCCCACGCTGCGTCTTCCGGTTCGTAGTTGCCACTCAATAACCTTTCTGTCCCAGCGGTAGTCGGTTCTACGAGCGATGTGCCCCGCCCACTGCCACTTCAGTTTGGCAATTCTTCGGGCTATATCGGTTACTTTGTTTCGCCTGCGGATCTCATCATTTCTGATTCGATCTCGGGTAGGGTGACGTACATACTTATTTTTACAGAAAAATACATGTATGACATTATCAAGATCTTTCTGCAGCTTTTGACGAATCTCAAAACATCAACGGATATACTTAGATAGAAAAAACTTTCACTTGATTCACTTTTAAACACTCTAGTCTATTTTATTTGAAACTAGTTTACCTCCCCGCGGTTTCACCCACGTTCGCGGGGGATCTTATGTTGCTGAGTATGCAATACAATGCGATAGAATACGAATAAGTGACGTGGATTCGAACCCTACAATGAGCTTGAGCTTTAGTTGAAGTAAAAAATCGTAAGGAAACCATAGGACGGTGGCAAACTTTGTGGTGGCCTGGCTAGCTAACCCCCCCCCCCCCCCCTCTTCCATCCTATAATACGGTAATACAAACATTTTGTAATTATATTTTTATTTAGTGGCCCATGTTTATATCCGTGAGAGACCACATGTAGCCAATTCCCCGCGTAAGGTTGTAAAAGCCATCTAAAGCTAACTAATTTCGCGAATTCGGTTTATTCTTCTTTAAATAAAAGATAATAGGATTTTTTTAGTTGGTCTCCTCCCCGCAATTTCACCAGATCAGTAGCCCATGTCCTTCACCATATTAAAGGCTATCTACATTTTTATGAAATCAACTAGCTTTCGCCCTGTAGTTTCACCCGCGTTCCCGAAGTATATTATGTTTTCCTGGGATAAAAATTACCCCATATATTATTCCAGGATATGATTTATCTATGTGCCAAGTTTCGTCCAAATCCGTTCAGTAGTTTTTACGTGAAAGAGTAACAAACATCCATACTACCATACTCACAAACTTACGTATTTATAATATAAGTAGGATAATATGAAACCAATAACTGCATACTTTTTGATAAAAGTGACACAATGAGCAAATACATTACAATCACACTTCTATCAGTCGATGAATTGCATTAGGAATCCACGTTAGATAATGTATGAACTACAGCGACCGGAAGGCTGAATTACGTCAGGTATTTCTATGAATGAACGAGCATCACGGTAATGCCACCTGTGCTACATCAGCGGAGGGTTTCCTGTTGATAACGAAGCGTAATAATTTTCTCTGTATTAGCTGATAAGGTGTCGCCGAGCTGTCTGGCGCAATGTTTTTTTTAACGTATCCTCAATGCTGAATTGATTTTAATATTGAAGACTGGTTCGTTTTAATGGGATCGCGTTTTGCAAAATGAGTTTTGGTATCCGTTTTTAGAAAGCTGTTTAGTTATTGGTCATGAAATAAAATTGAATACACCACCGTCTATAACGTTTGTTAATTTCTATCCATCCAAAGGTTGTCTGGAAGAGATCGCTTCTTAGTGATAAGACCGCCCATTGTACCATCAACAAAGTTGAAGCATGATCAGTTTTGAGACCTTTTCGCTTGCAGCCAGTAATCATAGTTCGCCCTGTCCATTGTTGACAATAAAACGGCCTCTTGTAAAATCTTTTGTCTAGACAATTTACTGACAATGACAATCTACTATTTTATGACAAGCGCATTGTCTGGTTATATTGTGTGAGACACAGGTAGCGGCTGTTCACTGCACACAAAATACACCTTTAAGGTGATCATGCTTCAACTTTGTCGATAGTACATTCATAATATTAAGCTTTTATTTGTTATTTTGAAATGTTGATTTATGTACGATAAAGTGTTATCTATCTATCTATTGACAATTCTATTAAACTTGAATAAATTTTTAGGGTTCCATACCTTGAATTGAAAAAACGGAACCCTTATAGGATCACTAGTGTGTCTGTCTGTACGTCCGTCTGTATCAGCCAAGCTGTAGATATTTATTAGGCACCAAGAATCATTTGTTCTCATTATGTTATAAGGCCATGGGAAATTGTCAAGTTCATTCTTAATGGGACTTTTAGTTAGTACCAAGTAAAAAACAGTAGGTACAATATCAGAATGACTGGGTATGAATCCTATGGAACATTTACAAAATCAACGTAAGAACCTGACTGACTGTAATATTCCTATGGAACTTCTCCAAAATCCTCCGGAAACTTACCACCTAAGGTAATTTCCATGTTCAATAAAGTGATTTTTGACCTTATTGTAGGTTTACTTAGATACTATGATAGTGAGTCAGACTGTCACTTAATTAGTTCAACCACTCATCACAACTGGACTATGTCCTTTCCTATGATTAACTACCACTAGCCTTAAAGGTAATAAAATATTCTTATTCACAACTGTAGGTATCTACTTAACATATTCAGTAAGCTTGCAACTCTGTCATTGTAATAAGGTAAAAACATAACCTAGATACCAGAATACCTACCTTGATTCTACCATTCGTTACTCTTACAGCTATAGTAGGGAACTTAAATGTCTCCTTTTTTTTCTACGCATTAGGTATCATTAAAAGTTTCTATTTTTGAAAAATAGACTTTAATATTTAAATTTTATAAAATTAATATTCCTTTAATGAATTATAATTATTAATCCAGCATTAAAATTTCCTTAGTAACCATACTAAGGATTTTTTTTTTAATTATGTTTCTTACTATAGTTGTCATTAAAATGCAGAAGCGAGTAATGGGTCCGTCACGTGTGCGGTACACAGTAGCCGTAAACGTAATCTTTTATACATTTTTGTGATGCTATATTTCAATATTTTAATACTGAGTGATCATCATATCAACCGAAAGACGTCCACTGCTGGACAAAAGCCTCCCCCAAGGATCTCAACGATGGCCACTGAGTATATGATAACAGTTTTTTAGCAGAAAAAATAAAAGTAACTAGAAAAATATTTCAGGATTAGTTGTCAAAGAAGTCGCAATACGATTCGGCAGTAAATTTTACGTATACTTAGGCCTTCGATCAATCATGATTGATCGAAGACTTAGGCACACAGCTAATCGTAGTATATTCGGAAAACGACCGGAAAATCTTGTTCTAAATGTAACGTTAAAAATGTAAGTGACATAAGTATCGATAATTTAAAAAACCCACGTAATCTACAAATAGAATTCTTGAAGGGAACTCTTATAGTTTCAGGCACGTCATAGATCGACACACCTTTTTACAGCCGTGAGATTATCATTCGTCATCGATGCGTGAGATACGTCACTACACTCCCATATTTAGTGATAAAGTCTCACATCCTCACGTGTGTTTACATTGACTTAAAAGGCACGAAAATGATGTAGTCGAAATCACTGGTCCTCATTTGGGTTTTTGGTGGAACAATTGTAATTTTGTAAAAAAAAAGGAAGTAAAATATATGTTATAATATCTGCCTTATTATAAACTAGCTGTTCCCCACGGTTTCACTCGCGTTCCCGGGATAAAAAGTAACCTATAATCTGCGGGGATAATGTAGCTTCCTATTAGTGAAAGAATTTTTCGAATCGGACAAGTACCCCCAGTGACAAACAAACTCTTCAGCTTTATTAAAAGTAAAGATAAATATGCAGATAGTAGGACATGTTTTTTTTAAATAAAATAAGTCATAGAAACAGCATGAACCATTTTATACATTTTGTAGGCTCGTATTTATACATTTTGTAATCGTTGTATAATTTTCCTTGTATTGGAACAAATAAGTAAAATTAAAAACTTTTATCACATAGTGGCAAAGATATGAAATCACAGAAGTTCAAGGTCTTGCAAAACTATGTTGTGCGTAACTAAAAATACCAACTTTCTCTTTATTAATTCAGACACGGATATTAAGGCGCCAAAGAATATGTAATTGGAAATAACTATACCTTTAACGCCATAATTTCTGACAATTTAAATTATAACAACAAATATTTTTCATTTAATTCAACAAAATATTTTTAATGTTATTTAGGTTATGCGATTAAGTTCTATGGAAAATATGTCACAATTCAAACAAATCATAGAAGTTTAATAACACGAATGGTAGGTATTACTAATGTGCTTAATATGCCAATGTCACTACGTAAATAAATATCAAATAAACTATTATTTTCCTCTTCCATACAAAGTTAATTAACAATAACATAAATTATGGTTACAATTTATTTTTTTCAGTAACCTTCAACCTTGTTCTAAGTGCAACTGTAAAGTTCAACTCAATCGAATGAACGATGCACGAACGCGTAAAAGACGGACGAACGAATACACAAACATAAATTTTTGTTCATTAGATTAATAAACAAGGAAGCATTTTAGCAAAATAACAACTTGAAATTACTTACGAAAATTTGGGGGCCGAAAAATTGGCTTCAATTCTTTCACACACGAACACTGAGCAACGTTTAAATGTGTAATATGTTAAAATCTTGTTTTCTGGGCATATATACCTAGTGGATAATAAACGCTTACGTCATCATTAACCATTCAAATTATTTTAGTGACATAAAGAGATTACGTTAAACAATTTTATATTTTACTTTATTCAAACTTCCACAGAAGCTTAAAATTAGTTACTAAAGTCCGAAGCTCCACTCTCATAGTAACTGTCTTGTTATACCGAAACTGTCACTGTGCAGATCCTATAAACCACAGCACAAATAATTTCTTTCTAAAACCTTACTCAAAGGTTAGGTAACTGTAAGAACTACATCAAAATCAATGTAGTGGTATTATACTATGACAGGCAAAATATAGATTTTGTGAATTACGTATATGGACAAGAAATATTGAAATTCCTAATGATCTGCTAATTCACACCTAATACCAGACCGACGATAGGCTAATTACCTACGTAAGTGACAAAATTGTAATTATTAAATAATTCTATGTAAATATCTACTTTTGCTTAAGAGCTCCATTTTACTAGTCTATACAAAAACTGTCACACAACCATATTTAACTCGTGGTTAAGATCACTATCGATTGTAAACTAACTAAAATCGATTAAGTTAGTTGCACCTTAGTTAGTTATCAAAACGAATCATATTATACCACCACTATAACTAATAATTTCTTCGACGATGACTCAATCTTTAACAAGCCTGTGGCGTAAAGGTGTATGCAAAAAAAAGATACTAGACATGGTGGCCATTAAACTATAAAATACAATAAAATAGAAGCTTTTGTTGTGTGAATGGTGGACGCTTCCCGCAGAGCAAAGATCTTATGCCAATGTAAAATAGAAATATCGATGTATTAATTCTCAAGTTTTTGAACAGAAGAGTGGGACTAATCGCATCATCTACTATAATTTAACGGATAATAATAACAAAAAGATTCGACCCTCTGTTGCGAATTACGTTCTTTGACAACTTTCTTTAAGTGATAAACCCTGAGTTTTAGAAATAAAGTGTGTTATTGAAAACAAAGTGTGTTCAAGATTACACTTATTTTATAATTTTGAAAACTAAACAAGCATTGGTAATTTATTCCGTGTGCTACGAGAATATGCTACGACATATGAAGTGCTACGACATTATTTTTTATAGTCTTCGATATTATTATCGACTAGGTAGTTCCTCACTAGTAACAAATAAATATTAAATTTCTGTAAAATAAAAGAAAATTAATATATTTTTTCATCTGCTACGAATATGCTACGGCATATGAAGTGCTACGACTAATTTTAATAAGTCTTCGATATTATTAGTATATTAGTTTCCAATGCGAAGTTTCACCACGTTTTAAATATTTATATGAATATTCATATGAATATAGGAAATTTGCTGGATCAAAGTTTTTCATTTTATTTATCCAGAGTATGATCTATCTGATTGCCTAGTTTCATTAAAATATGCTTAGCCATTAAGACGTGATTGAGTGATATATATTAACGCAAAATTTCATAGCTCTAATAATATAGAACGAAAGTAATATACTGGTAGGATAAATAGTTTACTATTTAATTAGAACTAAAATAAACTCTGTGTTTTTTTTTTAGTTTTACTCGGTAGTTATTCCCGCAGTCCCGAAGGATCCAACCGTGTTTTCCTGGGATAAAAATAATTATCTATATTCATCCCAAATTTCATCACAATTGTTTTGCTTATTATTTTATGTATTTTTAATTTTAATCAAAGCGTATAACAATAAGTCAATGATAGATAAATCGTAATCATAAATCATCGGGGATATATTTTCTAGAATCTCCTGGAACTTTCCTACTTGAGATTTGAGTCTCACCGCATATTTTAAAACACGCCGAGGCTATTGCATCCATAAATACAGAATTCATAAAATGTCCATTAAAATTTCGCAAACTGTTTATTGGCTTGTAAAATAGCCGACTTCTGTACAAGGACGCGTCATTGTCCCGTTGCCGACTCATCTCATTTACCGTTAACTAATTTAAACCAGAGACAATACATCTTCTAACTTTCACTACGTTATATATGACGCAATAAATTGCATTGTAAACGTCCTGCACATTTTATGGGGTACAATTTTGGTATTGTTTTACCTTAACGGTAGTAGTTTCCCCGCTCTGGAGGTCTTTTAGCGCAAAAACTAGCGCGCGTCTGCTTTAAAAATGTATCTATTGGTTATTGTTCGAGGCGGTCCTATAAACGAAAAGGAAACAATACGTTCAGTTCGTACGCAACACAATTAAGACATTTAACAAGGGACACCGTGAAATTTCTTTAAGACTGTGTGAATAGATGTATCATTGGATGTTTGTGTTTGATAAATTGTACGTCAATATTACGCCCCCTTTCCGGTTTTTAGAGCGTGAAAAGAACGCTACTCAACTTGTTACGACATGAGAATGACTTGGCATGGTTAAGGTTGTATACCGATTTCAAGGTGAGTCTGCATGTTAATTGGTTGTGTCCAAAATAGAAATAGGTACTATTATAGATTTTTCTAGAATATTTTGAGACTGTTTCTCTATTCTATCACTTTGTTCCAAGATTTGATATAAAACTAATTAAAGTGGGTCAAAAAAAATACCTCTACTTAATTTTAAATTTCATTCACTCATATTAGGCAAGTCAAATGTCAAAGTTGTCAATGTCAAGGAAATATTTTGCAACATATTGCAAATATTACGCCAAAACTAATTTAAATTAAATTAGATTTTTCTAAATTATATTAAGACTTTCTCTCTATTCTATTACATTATTCCAAGATTTGATATAACTAGATACACTGAGTCTAAAAAATACCTATAATTTTACTTTCATTCACTCATATCAGGCATGTCAAATTTCAAAGTTGTCAATGTCAAGGAAATATTACAACATATTGCAAATATTACGCCTAAATTACACCAGAATGTAATGTATAATCGAAAGATAATAAATAATTTGCTTACGAAATGCAACCAACAACGCGGATCAAGGAACGGTAGAAACTGGAACGGACATCGTGATTTATGCAATGTTCATTCAACCTGCTTAACTACAACTACGCAGTAAGTATGTAACGTAATCGAGTAACGTATGCTCAATGCTAATGTAAATACGTTATATTACCTACTATTCATTGAATACAATGAGAAAACACTTCTAAATACGTGCCTGATAGATATCGAGTAGATTATAGTAAAAAAAGTTTAAGGTTAGAGTGAAAGTCATCGTTATCCTCAGTCTCATCATCACTCCTTCTAGATTAAGATTGACATGAAACGCAAACTCTTTTTTAATACAGATAACAACATTAAATAAGTAGTAGTGGAAATTAAAGTAAATCAAACAATATGCTTATTTAATCCGGTAAATGATTATACCAATCATCAAGGTCGGACATTGACCTAGAAATATCTAAAGTAGGATTTGAATTTATGAATAAAAATTACAAAAGTGTGAAAGCATAATGCGTAATATTTTGCAATCAATATTTTAGGACTAAAATTTCCTAACTATCGATTCGGGGTCAGGTGAGTCATGGAAGACCGGAATCGATATCTCAACTCGATTATAACATAACCATTCAGCTACTACGTTTGTTTTGTCACGTGCTACAAACCAATAAATCAAACTACATTCCCATTCAGTTCAACATCCATTGCTTTCTACGACCGTCTTCAAGCGTGTACCTTCCACATCCAAACAGTAATGTATGACAATCAATTCGATATCGCTCATGTTATTATCAAATACGTCATAAGCATAATGAAGCGAGTGACGTCAATATAGAGTCTGCGAAGTTTCTCAATGTGGTAATGTATTTTTAGTTTTCCATTGACAAGTAGTTACATTATGTTAGTCATAATTTTCAGAAATGCAGATTACTAAATACATGGTGTTTCCCTTAATTTTCACGATTCACGATGAGGTAGCATAATACTTTATTACCATGGCTAATGTTAGGTACTCAATCTATTTCCTATATTGGAATATTTAGGCACAGGTTTTACGGCAAACCAAATGGAATCCAAAGAAGTATCATAGCGTAATAATAGTAGTTTATGATACTGTTGCATAATAGTGGTTATTAAAACACGAGTGTGGGTTTAAGTACCGAGCCGTAGGCGAGGTTCTTAATAGTATCACACGAGTGTTTAATACCTTATTATGTGCAGTATCATACAGTACTTTATCTAAACTCATCTAATAATGTAATTTAAAGGTAAATAAACGATAATATTTTGTCATAGGTTTTCATGACTTACGGGTATCGATTATTCGTCATTTCCATTGCCGCCTCCACAATTTCAGATCCAAGTTTATTTCACCTTAGTATCACTGCTATTTTTCTATCATTTTTGGCCAAAATAAAATATGTTTGTAAAATAAACAAACTTTAATCATCATGGCGCCCAAATCCGTGTGGGGAAAATCTCCTAAGTTCAGATCTCTACCGCATACGCGACCACAGACAAAGTAAATTTGCATCTAAAATTATAATTGTTTAGTCCTGATGTCTGGCCACTTATAATGTTTTTTTCTTTATTATTTCGTTTGACAACTTGACTGACAGTAATTGAAGTATTAAAACCCAAAAAACATTATAAGTGGCCAGACATGTCCAAATACTTGTACTTTAATGAAAAAAAGTTATTTTATAGCATTATCTTGGGAAGAAAACTGTACTATAATATAATTTTTTAATTTCATTATAGAAGGGTGTGCATAAAGTGGGTCATTAAAGTATTGTTTTTGATTTCATAATTAGAACTTTACGATATGAGAGTAGATAAAAATATATATCATAACGATTCGGCACTTTTATTGGACTAACTAAACTCAGAAGAAAATTTCTCTATATTTAAGTACCACTTTAAGTATTAACTTTAACTTTTTTGCATATGAACCGATTTTAATAATTATTCATGCGTTGGGTTCGGTAAGCTCCATAGTCATTTTCCGCGGTTTCACTCACGATTTTTATATACAAAGTAGCCTATTTCAGTAATAGTTTCATCTCGAAACGCGGCTACTACGGATCGGTTCCTATTAGTGAAAGATTTTTTAAATAGGGTCAGTAGTTCCGGAGATTACCCTCCTAAACTCACAAACTGTCTTTATAATATACCTAGATAATATAAACTATACAAATTATATACTCGTAAAATTAATTGATCCCGGCAACAACAAACAGCTTATCAGTTCGGAAATTCCTGATTTGTAAACAATAATACTAGAGTGCACTAATGTTATCAATACTTTTATAAAAAATAAAACAAACTACTTACAATATTTACGTTGTAGCTTGGAGAGAGAGAGATATAAATATGACCCATATGACATTGCAATAAGGTTCTCTGATACTGAATCATAGATTAAACAGATGAACTTTATTTATTTATTGCGGAGATATAAGACTCATTTTCATATCATTCTGGCTACTGTCACCCGCACCGAGCTACAGCGTAATAGAGCGTAGTGTTCACACATGAAGCTTTAGACCGCAAATCATTTAACTTGCATATAAAATTTAACGTTTCATAGAATAATAGAGTGACTTAAGTTTTAAATTAATTCGTTTATTATTTAACGAGATTCACGGTTGACCTTGCATTACAGTAGATATGTATTGCTGAGCGCTGCAGTGCGCGCATCAAAAAACGTTTGGGATAGTTGTCGCAAATTCTATGCTCTACAATTTTTATACAGATTTTAACATCATTGAGGCTATAGAAATCGAGATCGCGAAAAAACATTTTTTGTGACCTTTAACCTTGACGATGCAGACACGTGATTTTATGAGACTTTTGAGACAACTTTTAAAATGCCATAATTAAGGCGTATACGAGTTACCTTATTATCTCTTGTTCCCAGGTTGACCCCCTTTTTCTGCTAAGCGACTGGACTAATTGATGCAGGCAACAATAATCTCCAGTAGGTATGTTTTTTTTTTAATATTATTTTGTTCTATCTTGTATGACGTCTAGCTTACATTTCTATAGATATTTTTTTGTTCTCTATGACCTCTGTTTTCCCTGGTTTAGTTGACAACCATAAACCCTACCGTTTCAGTCCTTACCAATAGAGCCAGATTTGTTTTTTTTGTAAGTTATGCAAAAACCATAGCCTACTAAACTAAGTATGTGAATCGTAGGTACCCATAAAATCACGTATTCATTAAGTGCAGCCTTGTGCTTACATCCTCTCATTCTATAACACAGAAAGCTACTTCATTATACATTACTATGCACTCCATACAAGCATGAGTCAAAACTATTTTCCTAATGAATGCATAAGACGAGGATAGCTCAGTAGTGACGTCGAATGCCGAGAAGAACATCGCGGGTTCAAATCCTACAATGGGCTTGAGCTTTCGTGGAAAGGGTACTTTGTAGGGAGTGGGTACCAGCTTGGTTGACTACCACCACAAACTGCACTTAAGTGCCAGTTCCGTTCTAGGCTTTGTCCATACCACCACAATCATCATTGACCACGGATTAGGTTATGGTTTGTGGTGCTAGTTTAATGACTGTACTGGCATATAAATTAGTAATTTTTAACTAATGTATGTGCTTTGCTTAACCGTAGTTAAAATTTATTAACTATGCTAGGTGTTGCGGTGAATAAACAACTAATTTTTGTCCAATCTTACAAATTGTCAGTTTAATTAGGTATATAATTTTGACTGTTGGTCATGTTTACTATATGGATCAAACATCCCGCTATAAAATTTGTTTTTAAATAACCGTAACCTTACCTTATCAGAATGTTTTTGTGTCAATGATGAAATAATTATTGTTTTTATATTAATTACCTGTTGAATAACAAACAGTTCCTGGAATAATATTTTTTTCATAGGTATGTAGTTATGGGATGGACCACCAGCGAGCCAACGGATTAAAATATATAAAAATATTTTATCCTAACCTACCTACAGGGCAAATTTATTTTACTACTACCATCCATCGTATTCAGTATTAAACTCTATAAATACTCTACTCTCTAACGCGCAACCATTAACACGGTTTGATTTGGCGTTTACTCTTGTACCTATAAGGTAGGCTAAGTCCAGTCCAGTTGCCAAGTTGCATACATCAGATGTACCCGCAAAGGATGTCAACATACCCGTCTCATTAACCACTTTTACTACTCGATTACCATTTCATTTTCTTCCCATAGACTTTTCTTCCTACTTCGTATCGTAAGACTACTTCACACGAGCTCTAAAAAAATATTCTCTCGACAAAACGGTAGAAAATATTTGTAAGGAATCCATTGAAGGAGAAATCTCACTTGGGGGTATCCACGCTGGTATGTAAGAGACAAACATAAACGTACCGCTATTAAACAAGATATAACAGCATAATTTCGTTTGATTTGACATGCCGAAACAATTTAATCATTATCTCGTTGGGAAATTAGCTAGATGGGGTGCAGACGAAATTGGATTTAAAATTGATGGGCGGAGGGTGATAATTTGTCAGGTGATGTGGAGGACTATAAGTCTTGTGTGCTTGGGAGAGGCATGGCTGAGGAATTGGCGGTATTCGCCAACGACTGCGGTGGAGCCACATTGTGAGCCGGTATGGGTGCCGACTGGGTGGGCAGGCCGCGGCGCGGGCGGTTGCTCCTATACGATCTTTTTGTCTACCATTTTCGAATCTTATACGATCCATTCAAAATTTGCGTTGGTTCCAAAATGCAAACAGTATAAATACTACACCATTGACCCAAAAACATGATATTGAATCATTCATAACTGTATCATAGAGCTCTAGTAAACTGATAATTAAACCATATAATTAGCAAGAAAACATAAGGAGGGTTGTACAATTAAAACATTACTTTGTCGTCTTCAAATTATGTCGTAATTAGCTGGACAATTAAAATCGAAGGTCATTATAGAAGCAAAAACTGGAGTGGGAAGTGATCCTGTTTTTGCTGGCATTGTAGATAAGTTATGCTGCAGAAGTGCAATATCAATTTTAAAAAATGCACATAGGTAATACAGTGTTATATTATTCAGTATGAAGTCACAGCGCATTTCAAAAAGCCAGATCATTCAGGTACATCCCAGTGTCCATTCTTAAATAAGTTAATAAATCATTAATTTACGTATTTAGAAAATTTGTCAGATGCATTAATGCTACATGTCACGTAAGTAAGTATATTATTATGCATTAAATATTTCTTGGATTATTATTCTCTGACTAATTCAATGATGTAACTACAGAAAAATGTAACTAGGTACTTACATCAAACTGCAAATTGGACATTTTTTACAGGAAAATTAAGAAAATTTTAATATTGCCAAAAAATTAACTTATTTTCGAATTAGTTCAATCCGACAACAGTGGTGAGGCACATATTTTTAATAGAACAAGAAATTTAATACTACTGACAAATTTAGGCTATGCTCATGTAAGAGACAAAATTATATGATTAAAAAAAACGGTATTATCATCATTATCAACATCAGCCGCTCTCCCAACACCATGGGGATTCAACACATTTATTCAGTTTAGGCCCTAATAAGGCACTTCTGAATATCAACAGTAAATTTTTTTACAATAGGCTCTACCACCGGTTCGGATTGATACTAATCATCCCAGTGCAGCTCCTGGGCTATTGCACTATCTAAAACAAATCTGTCGAGCCGTTGCAGCAGACCTCTCACGTGATTGCTTAGTAAAGGAGGAAGATAGAGCATAGTGGCATCGAGCTTGTGACATTAACCTTACAGATTCAGAAGCATATTTCCTCATGGTATTTTCTATACCGAAAACTAACAATGTGTCCGTGAGTTTCTTAGATACTTACTGTCTAATTAGTACAAGCACCTTCCTGATATGTGAGTTACTGATCTGATTCGAAAAATTCTTCCACTAATACGAATAATTATCCCCGAAGGTTATACGACCATTTGGCTACTTTTTTTCCTGGGAACGCGAGTGAAACCGAGGGGAACAGCTAGTAAAATATATTGGTGCTGACTCTTTCACTCTTCACTTTCTTTTACAAATAATTAAAAATGATAGGAGATATTGAATGCTATCAAATTAGTATACCTATGCCATTGCCATTTACAGCGAAATTGTTATGACCAATAAAGTTCGCGCTATCCACGTTGAAATAAGCAATCGGACTAATTTGACAGGAAAAAATGTATTTTATCCCTTTTTAATGTGTTTTGTTACAAAGAAATATACGTAGTGAGATTAAATTAGTTTAGTTTTGTAAACAACCAAATCGGGCTCATTATCTATAAGTAGGCGTCGTAAACTTCAACGTCATCAAAAATGGGTGGAAGACACAAAAACAGTCAATTATCATACAACTTATAACTCAATTTTTCGAATAAGTATATATTCCCGCCATGAAAACTACAGCATGGAGACATGGGGTCCTTAAAGGTGAAGAATTTTTTGCAAGGTTGGCAACGCGTGAGTTATAAACTTGTTGTTGCAAGCGTCTATATGCTACGGTAACCGCCAACCACCAGCCAGGTCGTATGCTTGCTTGTTGGTCAACCCATACAATCGAACTGTCAAATGACGACATAAACACAATTTAAATGTGAGTGACGTTTGTAGATATGCAGAACTAAAGCTGAAATTCACTAACGAGAAGTTAAAACGTTATCCAGTCTGTACTGAATTGATTCTATGTTACAAGGAAAGGTAGGCTGTGTGAAAATACTCATCGAGAGCGCTTGTCAACATGAGTGGCTCGATTACAGTAACGGTACACAAATACTGGAAAGTACATTAAGCTACTAAGTAAGGGGACGACAATTAAGTTGTTAATATTGTGAGTATTGACAATTAAATTTTCCGCCTGTGATGACGCTTTTCTCCGTTAAGTTTTGATCTTTTGTACAAAATAACGTGTAGGTATTTAAATCTCTATCCTTAGTAGGTACTCCCTAGTAATATTATAAATGCAAAAATAACTTTGTTTATCTGTTACCTTTTCACGCCTAAACTGCTGAATCGATCATGATGAAATTTGACACGCGAATAGTTTATGATATAGAAAATCACATAAGGTATGCGCTTAATTTTTCTAGTTCTTAGATGATGTTAAGAAAGTGTCTGAGTTAGTTATTTAGACGTTAGGTACTGAAATAATTTACAAATTTAACATTTAACTTACCTCCAGTTTTTAGTTACAAAACTAATAAAATATCGTTTTTCAGTATTGATTATGAAGAATTATGATTCCTATTAAATATACGTAAAAGTTTGTATGAATGTTTGTAACTCAGTCACGACGTAATGCCTAAACCTCTGACCTACAGATCATATCCTTGAATAGTATATACCTACGAGTTTTCATCCCGAAAATATAAGACCCCTCGGAATCCACCAGGAAAACCCTGGGGCAGAACCTATTACAATCCTAGTTTAAAGAGTTGTTCAAAATACCTGAAAATTGACTACGCAAACTTCTTCTATCCTTCGATGAAACCATTCGTTCAACATGATGGCGACACCAAGATTTCGTCTCTTGCACACCTTACCAATGATACTTTATCAACTGTCTCCAATGACGATTCACAACACATGATATTTTACCATGACCTCACGTAAATAAATAATTTCTTCAAAAATAGATTCGGAAAAATATTCAAAAAATCAAATTAGAAATTTTCACATTTACATAAAGTGACGTGAACACAAAGTCAGCGTGGCGTGATTTGAACTGTCAAAATAACACTTCGTTAGCATAGACAAGGATGATGTGTCAAATTATTTATTTTTTAAAATAAACATATTTTATAAACCTATCAACCTACCTCTATGAACGTTTCACTATAATCCATACTACAATATTTTTAACAACCAGTTTATTTATTTATTTTTTATTTAAACTAAATCTTATAAGTACCAGGATGTAAAAAATAAGTATGGTAGGTTAATTACCTTTGAATCACTGCGCACTGGGAACCGATCGTCCAATCTGAAAATAAAAGAAAAAAAAATAACAAAATGGAATATTAACAACAAAGTTACTGTGCCGCATTTAAAACATACAGACAATTTCATATTTTAAATAAGTTTTTGCATCCAAAACTAATGATTAGTCTGCATTTGACGATAATTTAGTATTTAGGTTCGATGTTTAGGCCTGGGGCTGCAAGCAATGGTTTTCGTGACCTAGATCTTTTTGAACACTTGACTAATTTATTAGGAGCTCTGCTCAATTTGTTCCAAATACAGGAACTTTTCAAAAACACTGCTTAATTCTAAGTCTTAAGAGCGTTTATCTCTTGTATATGGAATTATCAATAGAGTTCTATGAATAATGGTCAGTGATATCGAAATTATAACCTGTCATATTGCAGACACGATCATGAGGAGCAAGAGAAGGTCGTAATAATTGTTACTATGAGCCATGAAAACAAACCAGTATACAAGTTGGAAACTTCTTTGTTTATAAAAAAGTGATTCCAACTCCATATTTTGAATGCTGCGTTATTAGGTAAGAATCAACGTAAATAGGCGTTGATTACGCAAATCATTATCATTTGTTTTGACACCGCCAGATGTTACTAACGAAAGTGCATGGTACGAATAACATTTATCACGTTTTGCGTCAATGTGGACATGTGGAAAACGCGTGCAGCATATGAAGAGGCAAAATGTTTTATGAAATTCAATCTTTAATCCTTAAAAAAGGCTCTGGTTTAGAGGCCTATTTATAATATGTTCAGTAGTGAAAATAGCTGATGATGATTATTATTCAATATACTAATATAGGCTGATGATAATGATGATGATAAAATAAATATAGAATATAAAATAAATACCTACATATACATAAAACACAATTATTATTAATAAGTACCATCTAAACGTCATTTTGATCTGATAAGCAGAAAAACTAACTGAAATAACTTAATTTTATAACAGTTTTATGGAATCGTGGAAAGGGCTCCTCATTTCTCGCAGCGCAATGCAGAAAGAGTTTTATCAAAAAATATTAGGTATTACAAAATACAAGTACTAAATAAATAACAAAAACAAAAAATCATTGCGATGTGTCACTGAACCGGGAGCTAGCTTGACAAAAAGAGGCTGGAAACGTGCCATGTTTTGATCCGGGTGTTTAAAAAACTGGACGCTATTAGAATAGGTTTTAGATCGTAATTAAAAAGAAGATGCCGATTTTTGAACAGCTTTTTAGACGTGGGGCCCAATTCTGGTGCATCGACATTCATGTCGCATAAAAGAGTACGTATCTCTAATATGGTGGACTAGACATTATAAAATTTTGTCTTATGTATGCAGAGTACACAAAAAACATGTACCTAAAGTAATTTTAAAATATCTTTGTACTTTTAGAGCAGAAGAAATGTCCCCACGCAAACTGAACTATTATGAACCAGGATTTCCGACGACTCGAGCCTAATACAATTAGGGCAGATCATCCTAAGCGTAAAGCCGTTTTAGTCTTCATTGTTCTGATTCAATTAACAAATTAATCAACAAAAAGTAAGTCCAGTGCAAGAACCCGTTTACGGATCTTGTCTGGGGAGTTAGTCTGCACGCTCATTTTGCCGTTGTCGCTTCCTATTCCGGCTATTGTTGTGCGTCCTGTCACAAACAAGCATGCGTACACGCACACATACGCATCAGCTCTAGAAATTAAGGGTCAGAGCACACTGTCAGGGCGTTAACACGCTTTGCCACGCATACATTTTGGTTTTTATGTTATTTATGCTTAAAATTTATAATAACTAAAATTCTTAGGTAAGGTATAACTTGCAAGGTATTCGAACATTATGTATCTATACTAATATTTTAAAGCTGAACAGTTTGTTTGGTTGAACGCGCTAATATCCGGAGTTACTAGTCCGATTCGAAAAATCCTTTCACTAATAGGAATCTACATTATCCCCGAAGGTACTTTTTATCCCGGAATGCAAGTAAAACGGCGGGGAACAGCGATTAATTATATAAAATTTAACAGCAACTTTTAGTTTCGCTTCGCTGTCAATCCGATAGTCTGCGCTGACCTAAAGTAGAAATTGACACACACACGCGTACCTAATGTTCAAACATCGGCCGCACACAGTTGCAGGTCACGTATATCGATACAATCACACATACATATCAAAGTACGTGCGTACAGTCACCAACACAAGTGTAAATCATCAATGAACTTGGCGTATCGCTCAATGAATGAGGACCTTGAGTGAGGTTGTTTCTCGAGGCGCCAACGATCGATAACGAACATTGAACTTCAGTTAATGTTACGAATTACGATCTAATGTTATTTTCCGATGTAGGAATCCGATTTGAGAAAAAAATATCGATGAACTGTTTCTAGCATTTTAATGAGCATGTAGCATCGCTAACCATGCAAATTAGAGCATAATATTTATTGTAGATAAAACTTTGGCGTGACTGGAAGGCGAATAATAAGGTAAAAATAAATTCTCATCTGAGTCATTCGCAGAGTAAACAAACAATATCAGATCACACATCGCTGACCATTTATTCAATGCGTGAACTAAATAACGAAACAAACATCTTTTGCCAAATATTTATATGTTTTGCTTCTCAATATTAATTAGTTATAATAAATCGTCTTATTGCAATGGGCCAGTCCAATTAGTGCGATGATAACAACATTGAGTTAAAAATATTTGGAGCGATGAAAAGGTTTTCGCATTTGTCGATAAACCGTTGGAAAAGTATCGAAATTAAGTTATTTTCAATGAATACTAAATACAATAATTACTATTTTCCTTCTATATATAACATGATATACCTACTTTATTTCATTCATCATCATGTCAGCCGAAAGACGTCCACTGCTGGACAAAGGCCTACCCCAAGTAGGTATCTCCATGATGGCCGGTCTTGCGCTACCCGCTTCCAGCGGTTTCTCACGACCCTTACAAGATCGTCGGTCCAGCTTGTTTTTATTATTTTATTCCTTAAAACATTATTATGTATGAACATTTAACTATTAAATAAATTAAAAACAATATCTATGTTTAACTCGTCCCACATTAATCTACCCACTTTGTTTACTTTGCTATAATTTCCGGCCCTGCACTATTTCCTTTTATAATATACCTACTTTATTAATATCTGTAAGATTAAATACTTATCTTTATTATTTTATTTTATTTTATCCCGATAATTGATGTCCCGATATCATACAAGCATCTGTCCCGCAATTTTACTCATATTTCCAAAGAATCTAAAAATTTCAAAATATTTTCTATTTTCATCGACGCCCATACCACAAACTATATACATACAACAAACTTTTACATACACATATATTAATGTTTTTGAATTTATAAAATTACTTATTACGTACCTACTATGATTTTGCAGATATATTTAATTGCTTATATAAATACATAGGTTTAATAACTAATGACAACTACTAAAAAATAAAACTTACTACCTACAATTAGAAAAATAACATAAATGAGCTCTATAGCTCTAATAATAGGGGATGAAAGTCTGTAGGAGGTTCAGAATTTTTGGAGTTTTAAATAACTATTTTTAAAATAAAAGTTAATTGTTAATAAAATTCTTCCTCTTAGACTACTAAGAGCGCAAATAAGTGAATGTATGTGAAGCCACAGGGCGGCAACCTAGTAAAGGTATAAAATTCAAATCAAGTTTCAATATATGAACTAGAACAGTTGCTTTGTTCCTATGTAAATATTATTATGTTACACGCATTTTCATTCCACTCCATCCGCATCCGACATTATGATTACATTTGCATTTTAATATGTTTATAATGAATATTTGTATGTCGTACGAATTATAATTAATACATACATTTAGGGCTACTTTGCGTTGCTCTACGGTAGCGTTTGAAAGAACTTAGCAATATAAAATCAGAAAATTGAAAAAAAAAAAACAACTACTTCAGAGTATCTTTAAATTAAAACTAAAACCGGCCAAGAACCATTAATACCTACCTACCTACTTTTAATTTTAATTGGAAAATAAGTTATCGCATCGTTCAAGTTAATTAATACTTTAAAAGAAAATTTACGAATTTACACACTACGATATAGTGTGTAACCACACATTCTTCAGGAGAATCAATTCAATCAATTTTTAAGATCAATTTTTCAGGAGAGCCTTAGCCTTTAGAATACTGCTTTCCATTAACCCATAAAACCGCTCATAACCTAAACGATCTATCTAATCTCATATTCTACAGTCGAATGCAAAACTAAATAAGGCTAGGCCCAAACGTCTCAGACTCCGTCATAGTTTCGGAAATGACGCAAATAGTTCACTAGTTCCTTTCAAATTGTTCCGCAGCCAGCTAAATCCGCATGAGTCGTATGTCGCACTTTTGCTGTTTGCCAGCACATAGTTTAGCTAACAGCTATTTAGTGTTATGACCTTTTACGGAACTGTAAACATTCGAGTCGCCGCGCGTGATTTTCGTTGAGTTATTTGCTTACACTGTTTTAGGTGTTGTGACGTCAAGGGAGTAGATAAACAGTTTGTCTGTATCGGGAATTAAACATGTAAGAAAAAACATGCTACGTAGTTATTATATTTTAAAATGTATTTATTTGCTTGATAAAATATGACGTCATATAATAGACATGAAAATCTAGTCCAAGCAGCTGAATGACGTAGAAGTGAACAAAAAAAACATTACCTATCTATATCATACAATCTGTACCGTTCTATGAAATATGACATGACGGGAACTTTGTTAAAATTCCCCGGCATACAATAAAAGGTCAAAAAGAGACTGAATTTTTTCGCCATCATTCATGATAGGTACTTTGAAGGAATTAGTTCAAATGACGCATACGTCGTGAGAGCAGGCGATAGGAAGCTTTCAAATAACTTTAAAATTACATTGAAATACATTATGGTAAGACAGCTCTTTAAAAAAGAAGATATAATTAGGTACTTATATACTTACTGTTATTAAGTATTATTTACTTGCTCTGGACGTAACGAAACAAATAAAACCTGTGTATTTTGTCAATAGTTTACTGGAAAGATGTTACTTAAATGTTTAATAATAAACTAGCCAAACTAAATGCTAGAAAAATACAAAACAGATACAGATACAGACAATAAATTATATTAGATATTATGTATATCAGATTATATTAAAATTATGCTATATAATATTACTTAGAGACCAAAAAGGCAAAGGACAAGGACAATAGTTATATATACGCTTAAATTGGAAGACCAAATTAATTTAATGAGACAGTGAAAATAACTAGTAAGTTACGGTTTTACCGGGAAAAAAAGTCAAAATATTTTATAACCAGATAGACTACTAGAAAGAATGAAAATGGGCGAAATTAAAAAAAATGTAAGAGACAACTCAGAACACTGTCCGTTGTACAGTCACGAGCATAAATATATTAGCATGTACAGATCAGCAATAATATCTGATTTCATGATTCATTAATTAACTTCTGCTCTTAAGACGACAGCAACAATATGTGATCATTTATGGAAGGCATTATTATGTGATGTCGAATGAATGAAGTTAATGAATGAATCATGAAATCAGATATTATTGCTGATCTATCGAATATTGATGCTCGTGACTGTACATGCGTTAAAAAACACATAAAAAGCAAAGACTACTGTTAAGACTCTCTCTTGCTTCCTATCGACTCTACCAATGATATTTCCTAGATCTTAGGAAACCTTAGATTCCATGATATTATCATGAAATAACTACACGCACGTAACTGAAAAAATAGTTTCAAACAAGTTCAACTTTGTTAAGGAATCAAATCTTGTTTCGACATGTTACAAAATTATTACATAAATATGTATTAATCAAAGGGATTTCACGCGGAAAAAAAGGACAATGTAAGTAGTATTATGTGATAGAGTTTTACATAGTATTGTTACTAAAAATAGCTTTGTATAGTTTTATCAATGTTTGTAAATACCGAGTTTAGTTGCAAAGTATTTTGACACGAATTTAATTAAGTATATGTATTTAGATAAGCTGGTCATCGCTGAACCATTTTGATGTTGTATTCGTAAATATTTTGATATATATAGTTTATCTATCAGGTTCAAGGTCATAGAGGATCGTAGGCAATTCTTGGAAGGCCGTGGCCTTTAGAAATCTCATTAGTATAGGGAAAAATAATACAGTCATATTTTCATATGTGACATTTTATAACACCAGTGAGTGTAAAATGATTTGGAGATATTTTCGTTTAATGTATATTTTAGATTTGTTTTAGTTTAACTAATGAAAGGAACGTGAAACTAATGGAGATCAAACATAAAATTAAATCATAGGATACTTTTTATTTTAGTAAAAGCTGCCAGTTGGAAATTATTTATAACTAAGTGTCTATAATAAAATTTAAAAATATACCCGAAACGTTATTCAAGCTTGTATATAGTGATTTTTGCAGGGTAGGCAACTTAAGAATGTAGCACAACCCTTGCCTTCCAGTGGATTGTATATTCTGATGGTTCAATGCAACACGCTGAGACTTAGGTAATTATTAATTATATTTTGGAATATTTTTGGGTTTTACATATTTTAACAATTTTATTTTTGTAATCTTCAGGAGTAGTAAAAAAAACATATTCTCTGAGAATCCCGACCAATTTTCATAAAAATAGTAAACAATAATTTGAAACTATTATTATTGGTTCATCCTTTCAATTTTCGACGTTATCCTAAAAATACATGGTTCCTATCAACAATACCATCTAATATAGTTAGGCTTAGAACTATTCAAAATGTTTCCTTAAGTACCTCCCTGCCATATCACACTGTACTGCTAATGCTAAACAAATAGTTACATTTTAAATACTTTTAATTAATGACATCATTATAAAACTAAATGGCATTAATATTGAGATCAGATCAGAACTGAGTCACAGCTATGTAGATTATTTGTTTTGGACGGCGGCTGCGCGGTAGCCAGTGAATGTGAAGGTCGCTTTCACCTCATGATTCACTAGTGTGTACGGTGTGATGTTCACGATTCCATTAATAAAATATGCAATGTTATGAAATATGCCGACATTAGCACCTTTCTGTTACCTTGCTGTGTTTCTTACCGGTTGAAGGGTGTACCCCGTGTACCTAGGTTCAGTTTTGATGTCCATAGGAGGCATGCTGATTATGACTGTTTGAAATATATTCAGAAAAAGACATGTAGACTCTGTAGATATTTGTATTTGTAAACAAAAGAGAATTTACACTATGTTTGTAACTACATTGACAATAAAGTTCTATTATTAAAGATATGCGGCCAGACGCCATGAAGCCGGAGGCAAAAGAGGGCGAATTAGTGTTGCCCGATACAATCAATGCGAAAACAGATCTTTTTTAATTTTTTTATTAAACAATAATCTGAATTAATATATAATATATAAACCTAATTTGTTTTGACTTTGCATTTTTTTTAAGTGAAAAGGCAGACCACTTTAAGGTAAGTGGTCATCGCCGTATATGGACTTTTGCAATACCAGACGGATTGCCGACCTTGAAGTGCTTTTTCTTTTTACGTCCTACAATATACCTATATTTAATGTCTCAACGTCCCTAACTTGCCCTACCCAGACTCATATCACTTTAATATTTTTGCAATAGACTTGGGGATTTGCTGATAAGTTAACCAAACTTTCCAAATCACTGGAGATAGTCAAATGCCCAGCATGTTTGTTTTTTCAACGTAAATATCATCTTAATAAGGTCTTTTCTTATTGGGTAGAAACCTCCTCAACAAGTAGTTACAAAAATTCAGACTGGTATTGTACCTATAATTTCCATACCCATTAGGCGGACCGTTTGCTAGCTTGTATAATCTTCTGATATAAACAAAACTGTCACATAGTTACTGGTGGTTACTACTCGACCATAATGTCTTTTATTTTCCGCACATTCATTTCCTCCACAGTCTGATTGTTTTAAACCACAAGATTGGTATATAAGTCAGATCGCGCTTATACCGGTTCAGAATTATATAATTTTCCTTATTCCAGTTTATTTTATATGAATTTGTTAAGACAATAAATATGGTAGGTATTTAAAACCAAAATTATTCAAGCATTTGACTAAAATCACAATCTTTTTTTATGGCTTTTAAAGCCAGACAGGAAAGTCAAAATGGTTGGAGAATGTTTTTTCTCGGCTAAAAAGGTTAATTTTTGTAGTTCTAAAAACTGTCAAACCCTGCAAACATCAGAGTTTGCTGAAGTAGAATTTAGGGTAGCAAAATATGAGGTGTCAAAAAAGCTGACGAATTTTGGAAATACCAATTTGTGACTAAGTTCCTCAGATATCTCACATTAGGCTTGAATATAGGGATTTTTAAGATTCTGCGGTCGAATGAGTACATAAAGCCTTGTGAGATGATTCAACGAAGAAAGGCATCTACGTGTGTAAGATGTCTTCTGTGCTTAAACAGAAGACATCTTGAACAATTCATAATACAGCTAAAATGATTAGGAAAAATGACTCAAATGGCCACATCCTTGTGCCATCTTCTACGCTAGAGATAGTTGAAAAAGTAAATGATATTTACAAATAACTAGTTTCCGTCTAGCGTTCCGAGGAACCTTTATTTTTCCGGGATAAAAAGTATATATATACCTATTCTTAAAATTATTAAAAACAAATATATCTACAAAATACAATATACCTATATATATTTAAAAAAACCGAGACGGCAGCTGCTGTGGCAGTGGCACTGCAGTGCCCCCGCCAAGTTGAGCAAAAAAGGCACGGCCGTCGCACGTCGATCCCCCTGTAACATCGTTGTGGAAAAATCAATAAGCCAAAATTTTCAGTGACCAAGAGGGCATTACATAACTAGGAGATGGAAGTTTGTATGAGACTTCCGCAAATTTTGATGCTAGAGATGTTGAATATTAGTAGGACAGAAAGTAGGGAGGTTGTAGGATATTAGTAGAATAGCACTAAATATTACATGTTTTTAAAGTTACTAAGTACAATATGGTGGTAAGCACACTTAGAATTTTGCAAGGACGGCGATTGATTTCTAGCACTGGTACCTACTGCAAGCGGGCAGTGCTTGCTTGCTATCTAAAAATACTACAAGTAATACTGTGATTGTGCCGGTGATAGAGGAACAAACTTCCCTCCCAACAACAACAAGAACAACTATGGTTTCCTTTAAACGTTTTCCTTTAATGAAAGCTCAAGTTTATTATTAGATTTGAAAAGCTTATATCATAACAATCGACGTGAGTACTGCTGAGTTATTATTGCCTTAAAATGATAAATTAATTATTTAACCATTCGCATCAACATAAATATACATCACACACGTAAGAAATATGAATTCATTCATAAAATTATGACTAATTACCATGTATTTATTGTTCAATAAATAAGAGAAATTTAAACGGCAAAACGCAAACAGATTTTGATGAAATTTACCACTCGAATAGTATAGGTACGTAAATTAAAACATACCAAAGAACTGGAATATATAGTTATTTATGCTTGAATATTTTCATTCTGCCTTAGTAGTATAAAAAAAAACCGGCAAAATTTTACATAGGTGAAAAATAAACAAAAAATAATTTATATTTTCTCACAAATGTAAGCGTTGTCCTGAAGAGATTTTATTAACTTAAATTAAATTCAATAAAAATAATTATGTCAATAAAAAATAATTATGTCAAGAGCTGGAAAGCTGGCAATGTGTTAGCTTGGCCATCCAAAGAGGAAACGCCGCTAGCCTGCTTGAGAGATCCTTGCTTATCTACCAGAAAAAGGCCATTCGCGCAATATATTGCTTGGGTCCTCGCGAAACCTTACGAAATCGGTTTATGGAATTTGAGATGCATAAAGTTTAGGATATTTAAAACAAAAACTGTACGTAAATAAATTCAAAAGAAAGATCCAATATTCCGAATCGCTGGTAGAGTAGGTATTGTAATAATTGTAACTATCGACGTTGATAATTACTTTATCAGGGCTTAAACTGCTTAAATGAGTTTTGAGTTTGAGTTGATTCAAAAATCTTGATTTAATAAAAGTAAATCAAAAGTTAAAAAAGACATGTGAATCATCATATTCAATTATATATTAAATATTATTAATATTATACATTTTATAATTGATAAATAATTTAATTGTAATTGTAACAATAACGTAATATTATATTGAAATTATGTATATAGGTATATAATTTACCTTAATGACGCATTTAATCTTGCGACCGGTTACAGCTAAAATCATCAGCTGCAACGTTTAAATTAATTTCTATGAAATTTGGTCCTAAAGTATATATTCCAAGAATAAAATTATGGGATGTCCTGAAACCTGGAGGATAACACATTATACTTACATTCAACTGGATGTAACAAAGGTCAAAGTATAAATTTATATTATAAAAATCGCAAGTCACATTCAGTATTAAATAAAGATTTGCTAGTATCTAGAATTTTGATCCTAAAGGATAAGTGGATACCTAAACTGCCTTATGAGGTGGAATTTTGCAAGTTCATAGTTGGTCCTATTAGTAAAAGCATTGCAGTTGAATTTAAAAAAAAAAACCGTCTACGAGATACAGACGTATTTTTTTGTTAATTCTCTAGCATAATTGAAAGAGTAACTGATTTTGTTTAATAGTTTATGGTGAATGTTGACCTAAAACCAATGAATGAAATAGGAATTCATAAAATATATTGTACAAAAAAAATACGACAAATTGACATTTAAAAACTTGGGGAAAGTACAATAACTTTGATTAAAGTTCATGAAGTAGCAGATAATGGGGAAAGGTTCTGCCCTTTGTCGAGATACATTGTGTACCTTAAGATTACTTATGGTAGATATAACTCGACTAATTTCATACACTATAAAAATAATGCGACCAAAATAATATGGCATTTAAAAACAGGGGCAGAACCTTTCCCCATATCTGCTAATTTCGTGAACTTTAATCATGCGGTTAAACCATTTGACGTCTTAACTTCGTCATGATTCGATTTAAGATACAAACGATTACGTTTCATGATAGTGCCGTTTTCAGATCGTGATTGTACTCATTCGGATAAAACGTATCTCGTATAACCCGTACGAGCAAAGCACAAATGATGACGTAGGTCATACATAGGTGAAAAATATATGCCAGTAGGGGATAATATATACCTAATGTTGAATTTCTAGAAATAATTTTTAACTGCAAAGAGTTTAGATGACGATACCCAAGAAATGATAATTCTAGATTCAATTTTTCTCGGCATTTTTGTTGTAAGAGATTTGTAGAACTAGAAAGTATAACACGAGGAAAAGTTTTTTAAAAAAAAAATATTTTCCTTAGTAACGTCAGAAAAGAAATCATGAATGCCATATTCAAACCTTCCTTCCTTTTAAAACTTTTTTTTTGGTTCATACTAATAATAACATACATTCTGAGATCTAATAAAAAGAAAACAGTTTTCTTATTTAAAAAAAAGGCTTAGTTATATTTAAATTACATAATCCTGTATTTTTACTAAAAGTGCCCAGTCTCTTGTCCCCGTCAGTTTAGTAAGGGACGGTCGCGGAGAACATCCTCTTAAACGACTGAAAATTAACATATTTTTGGCATTTGAGGTGGAGACTTTAGGGCCTTGAGAACCGAAGGCTCATTATCTGTTTAAAGAGGTATCCTATCGACTAATTCAGGCCTCTCATAACAAAAGTGCTGGCATGTACTATGCACAAAAAATTTGCATTGCTATTCAGCGTGGCAATACTGCCAACCTTCTTGTCTCTTGGCAGCAAGTGCGTTTGTCTATTTCCTTATTCCATAATTTTTATCACATTTTTTATGTAACAGTCGCGTTTTAAAACAGACTTGTGATATAAACAGTAGTTGTAACAAACTACATACTCGTAATTAACTCCTTGCAAGTTTGTTTTGTTACTCACAAATTACTCGAGTACTTATCACCTCTGCGAGCATCTATGACTTCATCTAGATTCTTCATATGCATGCCGTTTGCATATGTAGGTACTTACACTCTATGATAATGATAACTTATGTAAACATGTGGTACGAATTCCTGGAGTGATAATAGTTAGGTGTCGATGGTTGGACTGAAAATAATAAGACTTCTTGATTCTGCTCTCGTGAACTGATTAACAAATAAATCAGGACAAAGGTATGTAATATACCTAGCTACCTAGCCTAAATAAATAGGTTATCGTAGGAGAGGTATGAAGTTAGATTAGGTAGTACTTCAAGCCTAAATTTTGTGTTGTATGTAACATAATGAAATGTGATAAAATTACCATATTATTTGAAGCTAACTGTCCCCCGCTGTTTCACCTAAAAGTCGCCTATATCCTCCATGTCATACTCTATCTGCGTGCCAAATTTCATCGCGATCTGTTCAGCCGTTAAGCCGTGAAAAGGTAACAAACATACAACCAAACTTGACCAAACAGAGTTACTTTCCCAATTATAATATTAGTATGGATTAAAATATACCTACCACATGATATCAAATTCTAAGCTACTTTTTCTATGAGTTTTTTTACGTTTTTGCGAATTGCGCTAGCTTGATTTTACCTCCGCCAGTATTCATCAGAACGTAATACTCGTAGAGGATAGACTTATGTCATTTCACGATATGGCAGCGTCTTTTACTATACGCTGTAAAATACCTGCTCTGTCATTAAGCAAACTTAACTAACTCAAATGACATAAGTAAATAGATTATCTCAACTCTACATCATTGAGCACAGGTGTGACATCGTTATAGAAGTCAACAAAACTTACTGGCATTTGCTATTTGAACGGGACTATGACATAACTAAAAACGTTACAGACTTGCAGATGAGTAACGTCTTTAGATCATATTCACTATATTTAATTTATTGTTTATTATGCTACGATTTATTTTCACTTTGTTGATAGAGATTAATTAGTATAAATTAATCAAGTTTTTTAAATAAACTTTATATTGTTTTTTTAGTCACAATAGAAGCAGTCATATTTATATTTTCAGTTACAAAAATGCGCCGTATAAACTGATGATTCTATTTTTTTTTTTCATATAACATAACTGGTACAAATAAAAATAATTCATAATTATATTGTTTATAGCTGTTCCCCGCGGTTTCACTCACGTTCCCGGGATAAAAAGTAGCCTATAAGTCCGGCTTTGGGTATCCTCAAAATGGATATGGAGGAGGATGTAGTTTCCTAATTATTAAACAATTTTTTCGAAAAATATACACCAGAGATAGCGCTCTCAAACAAACTCTTCAGCTTTATTATTAGCATATATATAGATTATTATTAGTATAGATTATAGGTATATCATCGATATTCAACCATAATGCTAAAAACAAAATCTGTAGTAACACAAATCTCGGGTAACCCAAAAACCGTCATTTTTCACGGTGGTCCATTCACGAGTAGAGATGAATGAATGAGTCACTCCACCGATCTGACTCAGTGATTCGAATACGGACGTAGAATATCCGTTCATGAAATAAACATTCTATATACAAAGTAGATGGGAAAACCTAGACGCACTAATTTTAATGTTGCAATTGAAACTGTCACGTTATTTAGCACTAACAAAACTAAGATTATACTAAGAGTATGAGCAATCCATGAATTACAGTTTCCATTGGGAATGAGTCAATAAGTAGGTACTTGAGTGAGTTCAACAGTTCCGGAAATGCATTTCATTCTGATGAAAGTTTTAGGGAATGCATCATTGGTGACCTATACATGAGAAAGTTTACGAGTATTATAAAATACGTCCAACATAATATTATAAATGTGAATGTGTGTATGTTTAGATGCTTTCTTGGATGTTTGTGTGAAGTGCCACATTGAACTTCACAAACTGTAGATTTACTGAACAATAAAGGTACCTAGTACCTACCCTATTTTTCCACACCCAGAGTAGAGTAAGAAAATAATAATGTCTTTTTCTTCTTCATCCTCGCACTGTTCCATTACACAGGGTTGGCTATCTCAACTTGGTGCCATTTCTAAAAATGATAGTGTATTTCTTTAAATTTAGCTCAAATTTTCAGGAAATCTGTTACACATATATTATGGGAGACGAATATTAACGAGCCACTTGACGCAGTTGGTTGGTTGCATGCACTACAGGTTAAAAAAGTGAAAAAAAGCATAGACCCTCAAGCGCCGCAAATATTTGCAACTAACTGAAGATTATGAATTCGTGGCTTTGTCTGCGTAAGGGTGCCATAGCCACCTCTAGCTAGCACCTTCATGTCAAAAAAGAATTCGTGGTGCTGGTGGTAGAAACCATGGGGTTTTAGTCATTTGACATTAAAGCAACCATGGAAGACATAGGCAAGCGCTTGCCTTTGGCCTTGACTTGGTGGCCAGGGATTTTTCGCCCAGAGATTGACTTTTCCAGCGGGGTAATGCCGCATGTAGCTAATATCACAACTACCATGGACGATTTTGATGAGCTTTAATTTTAGCTAGGTGCATATTTATTTCTTTATTAGAATATAGATAGTTTTAGCATAATATAATAAAATTATA
Organism: Tethea ocularis; assembly: GCA_963555595.1. Classification (NCBI taxonomy): domain Eukaryota; kingdom Metazoa; phylum Arthropoda; class Insecta; order Lepidoptera; family Drepanidae; genus Tethea; species Tethea ocularis. Next base: position 3,280,363 of record OY741968.1, read on the forward strand.
GATACTTGAGTAAAAAAACTTTGCCATAAAAAACGTAGCTTAAGATCTGAATTGAATTCGTCATTGTGTTTTGCTATAAATCGATTCGTAAATGTAAAAATACTGCCGTTTAGTGGCTGTTTTACTATTTTTAATTTGAAATTAACCCCAAGGTGACCATAATACAAGCTCTGTTGTTTGCCGTTTCGCCGTGTGTGAAGAATTTCTCAGTTTATCATTTTTAAATTTATTATATTACAAAAATCATAAAATCACAGAATTCAATTAAGTTTATTAATTTTAACTACACGGTAGCAACGCCGAAAGAAAGGCGGTTTATCACTGTAAATTAAATTGAAGCTGACTTTTGTGCTCAAATATTGGATCGACTATTTTATTCACCTGGACTTAGAGCAGCATAGAACGTCATTATTAATGACATCCTATTTAACATTTCCATGACCTCACGTGTAAAAGTCACCGTTTTCATTGAAAGAAGTGGTTTTCCATTGCATGACTAACGATGCATCAATTATTTTTTCTTACATTGAATTACGTTTCCATACTCTATTTAGGATTTGATGCAATTGAATGGAGGATTTGGAGCAGTGGAAGTTAGTTTCATGTTTTTGTAGAACAAGTTATACCTTTTTCTTCCAATAAATATAACCTGCAAGCAACGAATGATAGCTCACTTATTTGGATGGACTACTTAACTCCTGTAAAGAGGTAAAAAATAAATGGTAGTATTAAATAGTTTTCAAAAAACCTGGCAATTATTTTTTAAGACCATCAATCAGCTTTAACCGATGCAAGGTGCTAAGTAACATACAGATAAAACAAAACAGTTACTTCTTGTTCGGGACGTACGTTTTTTATCATACATTTTTCTTAATTTCAATTTCAATTAACCACATCGTACGTACACCACTTTCTACATACAAACTGACAATCAAACGGACATACATATAGGGAGACAAACATACAAACAGACACATGGAACAGACTTTGTTAAAAATGAGAACTAACTACCGACAAACTGCAATGTAGTTTGGCAGATACTTATTTTTATAAAAATGTAACTTTTTCATAAATAAAATAAATTTAAAAAAAAAGTTGGCTTATAAAACAAATAAAATCTTTACACCTATATTTGACGGGCCAGTTGGCGCAGTTGGTTAAGACACCACGTATTGCGCCGCAGGTCGTGGGTTCGATTCCCATCCAGGACAAGCATTTGTGTGCATGAACATGTCTGTTTGTCCTGAGTCTGGGTGTAATTATCTATATAAGTATGTATTTACAAAAAAAAAAGTAGTATATGTAGTATATCAGTTATCTGGTTTCCATAGTACAAGCTCTGCTTAGTTTGGGATCAGATTACCGTGTGTGTAGAAATGTCCCAGGATATTTATTTATATTTATTTATTTTTGTTATAAAATTAAATAACTACAATGGCTATTAATTAAGCTACATACACCACTATAAGAATCTAAATTAACACCATAAGTAACGTACTAGCGACCTGTAGGGGTTGACCATAGTTCCTGAAATCTATTAGCTATGCACATCAACACAAAAAAGATTAAAGAAATAATTGGTTCATTCCAAACTAACGATTTCCTACGCATTTTACATCATTCGTCTTGTAATTGGCATGTTTTTCTCAATCGATTACCATATTATACATTACCATAATCATGAGAATAACTGACGTATAATTCCAATAGAGTTTTGCCTCCGATCAAACCAGTATGCATATTAGAAGTGATTCAGTTTAATTCTAACATAACGTAAAGGGTAGGTATAATATGTACGTCAGAAGTGAAAATTTTCCTTAATGTGCATTAAAAAACTGTTAATACCCATCTGATTAGTACTATGATATCCTTATCTGCATCCGCTGGGAAGTTTTAATGTTGGTCATAGTTCCGATATATAATATACTAGCTTTTCGCCCCGCGGTTTCACTCGCGATTCCTTATTTAACCCCTTTAGCAGTTGAATTTTGAAAAATACTTTCTTAGCGTATGCCTACGTCATAATAGTTATCTGTATTCCAAATTTCAGCCTGATCCGTTCAGTGGTTTGAGTTGTGCGTTGATAGATCAGTCAGTCACGCCTTACTTTTATGTAAGATGATTTTTTTTTGATTAATAATAATAAATTCTGGTTACGGGTAGGTACTTTCTTACCCTTACTTAGAAATGTAGGTATGTGATTTTCAATTATTGATATATATTTTTTTAATTACAAGATGCAGGTTTTTCCATTCAATTAGTATAATAAAAATGAGAAAATAAAGTTTTTTTGAGAATATTTAAGTAATATTTACTATGGTTCCTAATTAGGTTATAGGGGAAATTAAGATATGAAAATAATATTCAATATAATATTTGATACATTAATAAGATAAAATGAACTTTATTTTAATAGTACCTAGGTTACTTACTTACATAACATATATGTAGTTCTTTATAAATATATTTTAAACTGGTGTAACTGGCTAACTTCCACAGATAAACCAACGACTCTACAATATGTAGGTATCAGAAATTAGGTGGTAAAAAATAGGAAAAAAAAATACTGTAAATAATTTAAAATGTTAATTCCGTCGTTGGAAAGCCCGCTTTATACAAAGGTAAAAAATAATTTTCATTATATTACACTTACCTACACAATTATGTACCTATTTCTGGTAAAATTCTTGGAAATATCGAAACTGGATATGGAAGTAAAAATCAAAATTACAATGTCATACAAATATTGGTTAATAGTTATTTATGTATACCAATTAGGTACACAAAACGTAAAACCCGCAGTTCACGGATATTTCGCCATTTTCAAGGTGAGCCTTTCTTTGGCCTTGCATAATTGGGAGGTATTTTTTTCCTCATAAAATGTCCTGTTTGTGCCATTCTTCAAGGCTATTTCCAATATAAAAAGTGTACCTAATTTAATGTTAGTATACTTAGCTTTAATTAATTAGGAACCTATATTTCAGCAGTCTGGTTTCAGATATTAAAAAAAAAAATTTAAAAAAATTGATATCCTACTCATGAAATGTTTTTACAATTGTAATAATTTAAAGAAATCTTTTTTTTACATAAGAAAACTATTCCCTTTCAGGCTATTACATCTCAGAATGTATGTTAATATTTTCAAGTTTAAAAAATCGTTTATAATTTTAAAAAGGGGCATATTTTCATTTTTTTTCTGGCTTTACTAATGACAAATTCAAATTAAAAAAACCATTCCTCATCATATATTCTCTAGTCTATCATTTATTTTTTACAAATCTCTTGCAACAAAGAATGCAGAATAGAATTTAGATATTTTACATAATTTCTCAAATATCGTCGCCTTAAATGATTTATTTTATCAAAACCAAAAAGAAAAGATCTAATATAAGGAAAATAAATAGATACACAAGGAAGGAAGTCCTCCAGCACTTATACAAACATTTTACAAATAATTATCCTTATTTAGAATTAGAGACATTGACCTGTAACAAAAATTATAAGTGATTAAGTCATTCGTAAATAACAACAACGATGACATAATAATAACATTATCGATATAAATAATCTTTACATAATAAAGCTTTGGTGTTTGTATTACATATAAGTAGGTAGGTAATTACTGTTTAATATTACATGCGGGTAGTTTTTTTTAAGCTTTTCTTTTAACAATAATTTGGCTTTGCTATTTTTTCATAGCACTAATGCTACAGGAGTTTTTATAGCATTTCAGGAAGTCTTTTTTGAGATGTTTATAACCAAAAATATATAAAAGTGATATTTCGTATAAAGATTTTTAAGAGATGTAAGTTTCAATTATTTTTATTAATTTGATCGATAATAAATATATTCTAAAATTTAACTCACACTTCGATAAATATGGCAGAATAGCGACATTATTATCTATAAATAGAATCATTAAACGTTATAAAAGCATAATATAAATATCAAACGTTCGTTGAACATAACAAGTTTATAAATAAAATAAAATTATGTAACATAGTACACCTAACCGCATAAATTATACACTGATCGTTTGTGCTCTGTATATTGCCATGCGGTTTGACCTTGGCACGGCGTCGATTGTCAATTTACGTCATAAAACGTACGGCGACGTAGCAAGCTCACGTCACCTTTCACAGAACCGATGGTAAACGTCATTAAGCTAACACTAGCGCCGCCGATGTCCGTGGGGATTTTTTAAATCTGTTAGCAAATGTTGATCACGATTATACTCAGAATATATCTTGAAATCCCTTTGACTAAGAAAGATTACAATGGAAGCATTATGAGGCTTGGCTGTCGTGGGCAGTTTTATGGGTTCCATAGAATATGAAACATTTTAGGAAAGAAAGAAAAGGATAATGTGTCATACAAGCTTCTCATTAAATAAATACTTAGTAAACAAATAGTTACCTACCTATAACTGTCTGCTTGATAGCACCAGGGAGGGATGACAGTCGTGCGTTGACAACCCTGCAAAAATCGTTGAGGCAGATATTGGTATTCCTGCCACTTAAAATTTTATCTAAACGAGCAAAAATGACAATTCGAATCAAATGTTTTATTTCGAACTCGAACGGTTTACTTAGTGTCCTGATTCAGGCTTGTTTTTTTTATTATTTGGTATGTTAATTTGATTTGGGAAACATAATAGTTATAAATAAATTTTATATTATTAAACCTACTTACATAATTATTATTAAACAACGAAATATAAATGTAACATAAAAAATATTTGGTTTTTGTTAGACATTCCCTATTATTTTATTGAATTAACGAGGTGGACAATTAGGTCTTAGCCCTCATGCAAATGCCCGCACAAACCGTAAAAATATGCACCTAGGTACACTAGTGCCATCTATTATATTACAGAGAGAACACAGACAAAAATAATATTTAGAATTTTTTAAAAAACACGTTATTATAATCAAATAAAACTATAGAAAAAAAATCACTTAAAATATAAATGAGAATGAAAATTTTCAATTATCAGCATAGCGACATCTACCGTTGAGTAGCCGTATCATTGCAATAATTTCAGCAAACATAAGTAATGTAGAAATAAATTTTATTCAACTATTTAAAATAATACATAGTCATGTAATCATTTCACTTATTTTAAAATACTTGAACACTATTTTATTACGAACACATTTAAATATGCGACATCTGTGAGCTATTACTAGTACTAAAATTATATATGCCTTGTGGCAAAAATTGTTTTGCAATGTTCATATTTCGCTACTCGAACACAGAGTACGCTACCTGCACGTTGTTTTGATGTTTGTTTTAGGGTTTTAGTCTTCAGGGGGTTATGGTTCGTGAAAAGTTTTTTTCACATTTCCAGAAATAGGTAGATTAAATTCACAACAATTCTCAATTATTCGAAGTGGAAATCTATTAGTCAGAAAAGGCTAGTCGTCTCCTATTATGTGATCTAGGCGAACCGGCGAAGTTAACAAATGTGCAGGATGATACTTAACTGTCCTACATACCGACTAACTATAATGTTATTAAAAATAATGATTCTTTTTAATCTGGAAATCAGTTTTTTGACCGTCCATTCGTATTAATGAATTAATTTTATTTATAGCCTATGCAGTTGCTTAGGACATCCATGAATTCTATTCAGAGATATTACTTGAAGCAGTACCGGCGTTAGGGTAGGGCGCGGTAGGGCGATCGCCCAGGGCGCCAGATGTAAAGGGGCGCCAGGCCCACCTTTATTTCCAGTCGCTCATGAGCGAGTCCTGCTATCTCGAGTCTAAATAAATAAATAAATTCTCAAGTCCAAAGATATAATGGCTTAAAATCTCTTTTGTTTGCGGGAGAAGGGGGGGGGGGGGGGGGTTATCACATCTTGCCCTGGTAGAGCTAAAACCGGCACTGACTTGAAGAGGCACCTTTTTGAACGAACGAAAAAAATGCGTATTATCCCTAGCGGTTCGACTAAGGTATGGTATCCTATGTGTCCTTCCTCCTAACCTAAACCCAGTTTTCTATGGCGGTTAACGGTCCTTCTCATGCGTCCATCCATAGTGTTGTGTATCATAAGGACGATAATACTATCATAGTATTGTTCTAATGGTTACGATAGTAGTATATCGAAACTATTGATAGTAATAGGGTAGTTGACAGTGTCAAAAATAAATGACCAAACACTAACCAAAGAATAAAACATCTAAAAACACGTGGAAATATCAAATATGTCGTACATTTAGTTAGTGCTTTTTATGATTTTTAATTACCAGTGGAACCACTAAGAGTAGATGATTTGATGCTGTGAAACTATGACGTCATATTGTAATATTTCATACAAAATTCCATATAAACTATCGTTTTGACATTTTAAAAAGTAGCTGATTTGATATGTCAGTCAACTATACAATACTATCAATAGTTTCGATACTAAAATGAATGAAGTATTTCCAATTTAGGTCTATACTATCGATATATGAATGTTGATATTATAGTATGGGTAATTTGGGATGAAATCAATCGATTAATCGATACTCGCATGTTCTGCAACACTATTCTTGCGTGATATTAGATACACAGGTTTTTAATTATCTGAAAATGATAGAAATCATAACGTTTAACACTGTTATGTATGAGAAACTGTCGGTAACCACAACCACACCCAGTGGTAAATCATTAAAACCTTGATATATCAAATTATAAATAATGACGTGTTCGGTTCAGTGCTATATCCGCCGATTTACTTTGATGTAGCAATCACCACTGTAATTGTTAGGTAAACAAAAAGTTTTATCGCGATTCAATCTGTGCTAAACTTCAAAGGATAAAATAAATTATTTTTCATTTATTTTATAATTATTTTCAATAGTTTTAAAAATAACAGTTGATTTTGATTATTTAAGACTAACTTTTTGCATTGCTGTTCCACCCGCGATTCGCGTGATATACCTACCTAAGTAGGTATTTTTTTTACACCTTGGGTTACGTTATCGGAGTTTTTGTAGAGATCCCTAATATTTTTTTAAAAATAAAATGTAGCCTGTTACCCGATGAAAATTTTTTTTAATTTGTTTTTGATGTAGGTACCTAGATCAAGTACCATTTTGTTATTATTTGAATTCGTATATATATTAACGGAAAAGTATCTAGTCCGTCATTGTATACATTTCCTAGGAAATCCATACATTTCCTAAATATCTATCGGAGTACTACATTCAGTATATTTGTAAGGATAGCGAGCGGTATTTGGGGGGTTGTAAGTGAAAGGTACTTTTGTGCGAATACTTGCTATTCTATGCAAAATAAAAAAAATAACCCCAACCTATTTTTTTCAATAGTTTCTATATATTTCCAAGTATCATTATTGAATTATAATTTCCTAGGGGAAATACACAGGAATTGTATACAATTCCTATATTTCATACATTTCCGGTGACATATATATTTGGAAGATATAATTTGTAGGTCCTACGTGGTCCTACTAAACTATGTAGAAACCGAATACGAAATTAGGTACTTAGGCAGGCACCTACCATCTCCCTAGATTGGAAGATGCGAAACCAAACCAAAATTGTTTCTTAATCTATTTGACCCAGAAAGTTACGTAAACAACCTAGTTACAGACTGTTTAAATAATTAAAGGTGAAAATTTACAACATCATGCCGTTTATAATGCTGAAGCCACACCATAAATATAAAATCATACCTAGTAATAAGTCTTATCAATAATTTTAAATCGTGTTTCTAGGATGGTTGGGTTTTCCCACTTTACTACCTATGTATAAACGTAAACAATCCTTTTAAAACATGTTTATTTACATTCAGTTCTACATGCACCGTCATTGCGCCTAAATAAAAACTAAGCGAGCTGTTTTATTTTTTCGAAAATCAGACTAGTAACACCGAGATGAGCGCGTTCAAACAAACAAACAAACTTCACCTTTATAATTAGTATAGATTAACTTCCCCTCCTTAGTTACACCCGCGATCGCCTATTTTACCCCCTTAGAAGTGGATTTTCAAAAAAATCTTTCATAGTGGAGAACACTTACGTTCCTCAACACCCTCGAAATGTTATGTCTCTAGACCTAGGTTTTGGTTTTGGCTGCTCGTTGATGTATCAGTCGGTGATCAAGGGACTTTGAATTTTATATAATTAAAAGCTTTTCCCCGCGGTTTTACTCGCGTTCCCGGGATAAAAAGTACCTTCGGGGATAATGTAGCTTCCGGGGATATTAGTGAAATAATTTTTCGAATCATACAACTGTAGGTACAATATTTAGCTACAAAGAATGTTGGTATAAACAATAACAGTATGAATCTGTATAGAAACTGGTATCCGTATGTCATTCGTGTCGTCCGTGACCCTCCGATGATGCGAATACATATTTATTCATTTTATATTTTATAGGTTTTATTTTTAATATGGACTGGTCAACTGGTCATCTTATTCCATAAATTTTGGCGACTGCCAGAGATAATTTTATGTGTAGACTAAAGTCTACTTTTAGTGTATCATTCCATTTATAATTTAGATACCGTTAGGTAGGTACTACAAGAATATATCCTGAACAAAATTAGTTCTACCTACCTGTGTCTTAATTTTGATTAACTTCTTAAAAAAATGCTTTTTATTCCTGAAATAGTAAGTACCATTATTATTTGCATGCAAATTGAGTTACCTTCATTTTGCCCTGGAACCTACCCTGAACCTGGAATAGCATACGGGCAATTTTTTATCCCGGGAATGCAGTAATGTAGCAACGTATCAGTGTGAATTTGGTCATTTTTAACTAATTTTGATTTAGGTATTATAATTTTAAAACACCACCAATAATAATAATAGCATTCAATAAATATCAAAATTTTATGAAAATAAAATACGCAACGTCACTTCGCAAGTTGACGCCTAAAAGTTGCACGCGCGTCATTTGACATTAGCTAGTGACGAATAAATTCATGAGGCGTGCGTGGAGGGAGATAACGATAACAAATAATTATATGCTTTATCGACTGATTAAGTGTCGTTACTAACGTGAAATAAATATTAAAACGGAAATACCTATATCACGTTCGTTATAATGTATATGTAAATGTATATTTCCCCATTATGTTGAAAATACGTCTCATTGTTTTATTTAGACAATATTACATTTGTGATTGTGAGTTAGTTATAAATTGATAATAAATATATAATAATAATATAAATTGATAAATATCGTGAGTAAAAAAAGCTGAATTTTGTAATAGTTTTTCATCAACATCTAGTAAAATCTTTACATTTGTAATTATACACATACCTAAAATAATATTAAATAAATCGGACAAATGCGAGTTAAACTCGCGTGGAGAGGGTTCCGTACATGTTTAACTAAGTTCCATAAATATTTTTAAACCTGACCCAAATTTGTTGATGGTAACTATAAAAAGTTTTTTTTTTTTTTGGAAATCGTTTTTTCTAAAAATAAAACCTAGCTACATCGATTTATCGCCCTCGAAACCCCCATACCAAATTTCATGAAAATCGTTGGAGCCGTTTCCGAGATTCAGATTATATATATATATATCCATGAATTGCAGGTTTAAAGGTATTAGATATACTTCTCATAGATTTTCCTGTAATCTTTAGGTAAAGAACTATTATCTGATTTTTTTTCAAAATGTTTGGCCCAGTAGTTTCGGAAATAAGGGGGAATGGTCAATTTTCGCCAATTTTTCGCCTATTTTCTTAAATAACTTCAAAACTATTTATATTAAAATTCTAAAAAAAATATATTTGACACCCTGATAAAAAGTTCTTTCATTTGATATGTTACACAATATTGTCTGCAAAACTTTTTTTTAAATTTTCTAATTTACCCCCCATGTTTGAAATTCATTTATTTACGTAACACGTCCATGTTTGGGTCATCGACTTACATATGTGTACCAACTTTCAACTCAATCCAGTCCAATATTTTCGGACAGACAGACAGACAGACGCACGAGTGATCCTATAAGGGTTCCGTTCTTTTTTTTTTCGGAACCCTAAAAATGCAATTAATTTAAGTTATCTATAATTCTATAATAAAACTTTAGTGCAGATATTAGGTATATAGATTTATCAAAAACAATATCGAAATATTTGATAACCAACATATATATAATCACTAGATGTACTAATTTTCCTCTTCCAGCTCTAATCTAGATATAGTATAGGTAGACTGTATAGTACCGAAATGCAAAAGTATCAACGTCTAAATTATATCTAGATGTAGTTTCAAAACTATGTGTTCATGTTAAACCATGGTGAGTTTTAGGACACAGTCAGGTACATACAATATAACAGCAGCCTTTGAGACGAAAATAAATCAATTTCAATTGGTCTCAATTACCAACACGATTAGCCGATGGCCAAATCAGTGTGACAGACAGACAGAGGAACAGTGACAAAAATTGGGCATGCTACTACTATTTTTATTGCGATTGAATTCAGATAGAACGTGGTGCGGGATGACAAAGTAGAATAGAGGAAACCACACCGAAAAGTGCCAAGCTCTTAAATATAGAAGACTTTAAATCACGATCAAAATAAAGTGCCGGCGTTTGATATTTGACACTGCTCTCATGTACTTATGTCTTTGCATGCAGCTTTACTATCACATTCTTTGATATCACTATAACTACATAGTAGTTATCCTATCACGCCGCTGGTCATGGGTTCGATTCCCATCCAGGAACATGTCTGTTTGTCCTGAGTCTGGGTGTAATTATCTATATAAGTATGTATTTACAAAAAAGTAGTATATCAGTTATCTGGTTTCCATAGTACAAGCTCTGCTTAGTTTGGGATCAGATAACCGTGTGTGAAGAATGTCCGAGGATATTTATTCATAGTATAAAACAAAGTCGCATCCCGTCTGTCTGTCCCTATGTATGCTTTGATCTTTAAAACTACGCAACAGATTTTGATGCAGCTTTTTTTAATAGATAGAGTGATTCAAGAGGAAGGTTACATGCATATTATAGTACAGAAAAGCTGGAACAAACGGGCTAAGCCGGGGCGGGTCGCTAAGGTTGAGGTACCTACCTACATCTGATACCTAAGTGTGACGCCCGTTCTATTTGTCCTATGGCTAAGGATAAGAATAAATAATTTTAGGTGCGGTTGCATCGAACCCCATTAGTAAGTAATGAGGAATAACAACAAAAAAATCTAATTAGTCCGTCAGTTAGATTATCAAAAAATATTGGATACGTATTTTTTATTTTGATCCGAAAACAAAAAATAACGAAGATACAGTGCGTTAAAATTTTCCGGTCTGCAAAAAGTGTACTAAAAAGTAGTTGTACAATGACGTCACAAGCCCCAATCCTGCACTTTGATGGGACTTATCTTTGTAATTTCTTATTGATTTGATAAAATATTATATTATTATTAAAAAAATATATAATTTAAAAAAAAATAGTTTCATTATGACGTTCGTTATTCAAAAAAATCCAAGGCACCTGACAAAAAAGTGTTAGGAATAGGGAATAGATAAATAATGTATGTCAATGTCAGTCGATACAACTGGACTATTCCATCTCTGTGTTCAACCGAAATCTTATTACAATTTTACACTTATTGTCTAATACAATGTGTCTATATTGTGTGTAAACGTTAGAATATAAATTTTACAAGGACAGTAAGTATGTTTCCATACAAATATTAGTATGTTTATTTGGCATGTGACATTAACCCCATTAACTAGTAACACGTGTAGGTATGGAGTCCTCAAGCAGGAAAAATACGTTTAGGCAAAGGCTGTATTGATTAATTTTTTGCTACATTTTTAAATTTCCTATAACTTCGAATATAACTTCATTACTAATTTTCAATACAACTTCTTAATAGGCATCGGAGGTTTGAATGTTATTTGAACAGTGGTGGCTTCTGCGCAGGCGCAATATTGCAGTCTAGTAGGCAAAGGTGGTTAGCGATTAAGATAATAGTTTGGTAACAGTTTGTCCGTCCGTCGCAGGGCTGCTGGAAGAAATTTCTAATAGAAATAAGCAGTCGTTTTGTACTTTTGTATATGTTATGTACTTTTTACTTGTGTCTTTATTAAAAACATTTTAGAATATTAGTTGGTATATCATTGTAGACACCTACAGTATTATACCAAAGAAATAAAAGGAAAACTGAGAATTACTAAAAACTTTTACAGTGGCAGGTCATGTCAAGTGTTTAAACAAATAGCAACAATAAACTATACAATGTAAAACTAAAATTTACACACTTCCAAAAATTCAAGCTCTTAACTAACTATTCAATCGAACATTTACATACGTAAAAAATGGAGATAGGTAAATGAATAAATCTTACCGGTTAGGGCAGCACGTCAATCGCCGAACGATTTATAAAAAAGAAACAACTTTCAAAACAATCCACTTTGTTATTACACACACAGTTAAATATAATTTAACTGGCTTATTAAAGTAGATACTAAGGGCGTAGCGTGTTCCTTCCTTTATCTATTATTCATAAACAAATTACAACCGATATCGATTTCAAAATAATTTGTTGACTTTTAAACTGAACTGAAAACTAACGTCCGAAACGAAGGTACGCCGCTTTCACTAAAAGATCTTGAGATCTATGCACGTTCACCAGTTATCACTAGTATCGTACGTAACTTCTGATAACACAACTGCAAAATTATATTTTATTAATCCACAAAATCCACATGACCGAACAAATAAACTTTTTAACATAACCTTCGTTATCGATAAAACACATCACTCAATGTCAATTTTAATTATGGAACACATGCAAAAACGATTTTAAAAAAATCTAATGATGCACGTCGTGTGCCTTTTGTTATCGCAACTAAACTAACGTGAACGTACCTATATTGTGAAGCCGTAATTTACACTCGCACGTCCGTAATCTTAATAACTCGGTACAATAGTAACAGCAAAAATAGTGCCGCCAAAACCGGTATTAAATAATGTGAGTGTCTTTATATGTTCAGATGTTTTACATGTATTATTATTATACGTTGCGTAATGCGGCCGAGAAGCGTTGGTTGGGCCTTTCGCTCCGGCACTACCGGTATGCGGCGCCCACGATAGACTCGTTCGATTTATTTTCGTCTGGTCGACTATAGTATTCCTATAGTCAGTAATACTAAAGGTATAGCGCGACTAAGTGATTTTGATACATGATACGCGAGCTGTCAAAAATGACTAGACGTAATAAAATTAGAATGAATATTATCTCGTTTGCCAACATTTTGCCAAGAATAAAATTTTATAGCTGACATTGAGCTGTTTTCAAACCTGAGTGCATATTACTTATTCTTCTATATAATTACTACTGAACTTCAAATTAAGTAGGTCCGTATATTCAAAATATTATATTTGCAGTTTCACTGTGGGTTCTTGTGCAACTGATATATTTTTGAATTCATATTGTTTTTGATTTAATTTTGAATTTTTTATTTAAAATTAATAGAAAATAAAGTGTATTGCAAAGGTAATTTGGTGAAAATATTAATATGAATCAAGTTAATAAAACAAAATATTATACCTAGTTGAGAATTGAAATATGTCATCAATTGCTTTTAGAAAATGCAGATGATCTTTGTCACCTATAAGGAATGCTATTCAAGCCAAATGAAGTCATAAGGAAGTTAACCATAATATTAAGACTATAACGTAATTCTCATGAACGTCCCACCAACTCATATGAATCCCAATAGCATAATCTTTCGTAATTTTATTGATGACATTTTTAAATGTTAGCAAATAACTTCCAGATTTTAAAGTTCTTAAAATAATTGTGGCATAATAGGGGTTATTAACTACGAGTGTGAGTTTAAGTACCGAGCCGTAGGCGAGGTTCTTAATAGTATCACACGAGTTTTTAATACCTAATTATGTGCAGTATCATACAGTACTTTATCTAAACTCATATAAATAATGTAATTTAAAAAAATAGACAAATCGATAGTATTTTTGATAGGTCCAAAGTGTACTTTAATAGAAAAAAAGTTATTTTATAGCATTATCTTGGGAACAACAACTGTACTATAATGAATCATTATACACGGGTGTGCCTAAAGTGGCTCATTAAAGTACTGATTTTGATTTCATAAAAGAACATTACGATATGAGAGTAGATAAATATCTTATTTTTAATAAATAGATAGACCCAATGATATTAATATATCATTGGATAGACCCTATATTATTTATTTCTTTTTAGGTTTATATATTGAAAATTGTAATTTTACAAAAAAAACAACGGTCACCAAGGTACTTCATCAACTCATTGCTCTGTTCCCAATCATTTTTGGTTCGGTTCAATGTGTACTCTATTTTAATTCAGCATTTTTATCCATCTTATCGGCAACCACTCTCTTCTTACATATACCATCCTTCATACAATCCATCCATCTCTTTTTTGGTTTTCCCCTTCCTGTATATCCATCAACTTTCATATGCATAACTCTCCATCCCTCCTCATAACATGTGCGTACCACAATAAACGGTTCCCTCTGAACTTTCTCATCATTCACTGGTTCTACTTTCTAACTTCCTCTTATCTACTCAATCCTAACTTTTTAAATTTTTGCTACATCCATCTTAAAATTTTCATTTGAGCTGCATGCATTATTCATTCATACGCCCCTTTTCCCAGAATGTTAGGCAACATTCTGATCAATGGATTAATACCTATAGGTCTTATTATATCAATCAACATCTAATTTAGCTTCAGGGACATCACATGTATTCCTGTAACTAAGCACCATTTCATCCAACCTGACCATAGAACCTTAACAATCACTCTCGTTTTTGGACGGAATGTGTTCTCTGTAGAGTAGACCAATTGTGAAATTTGTCTTGCCAAGTTGTTATTTCACATGATAATAGAAGCGAGCTGATATAGGTAAATTGTTTACAGTTTATAACATTGTTTGTACACACGGCCACAGATCAAGCTACACATTTTTGTTGCAAAATAGCGCCTATTACAACCGCATAAGGTGCCGCAGTGTGTAGCTTGATCTGTGACCGTGTGTACAACAGGGGTTGCAGCCTGATTTGAATTTATTGTTTTTTTAAATATTTCATATTTGTCACATATTCGAACAATATAAATAAATCGTAGCTTTATTCAGTTCCAACAATTATTTACCATTGACGAATAAAGTCGAATATTGAATAAAAACTAAACGCAGTATCACTAACTTGTACTACATCTCAGGTTTTACCACTGGCAGCTGCAACAGTCGTCTGAAACAAGAATTGATACGCTTGGACAGATGAATATAGACAGGCTCTTATTTTACATGCTGGCAGCTGTTTTGGATAACGCACATTTGATATTTTGAATCATTTCCTCATTGCATTATAAAGGCAGGCATAAATTATTGTATTTTTCGTAATTTGAGTAAGAATCAATGTATTTTTTAAAATAGTCGGTACGCCTTTTCTATAATAATATTATAAAGAGGCTCCAAAACTACTGAACCGATTCGAAAAATTCTTTCACTAATAGGAAACTACATTATCCCCAAAGGTTATAGGTTACTTTTTATCCCGGGAACGCGAGTGAAACCGCGCAGAACAGTTAATTTCATATAAGTTCATAGTTATATCAGTTCTAATATATGTTGTCATGAATTCCATAATAAATAATTACAAAATAATAACGGGAAATCTTTATACTAATACTACCTACTTATACTTTGCAAGAAACAATTAATTTCTAGATAAAATACTCAATTAATGAGAAACAATTGTACTTAGGTAGTTGGGTATTCACTTGACCATGGGATATTGACAATCGTCTGTGTATTGAGGAACTGTGTTTTGTGATTGTGTGTGCTCGTTATTTATAATATTCATTATCTTTATGATAACAAGTGTATTTTACGACCTTAGTAGGTACACAGAGGAGCTGATTGTTTGTTCAAAATGATTGCACTGTATGTAGGTACTATAATGGCATAATCTGGAATTTCATTCCCAATAATTATAATTATCTAATGATACCTTTATATTCAGTTAATATTTGCCCGACGGTTGATCATATAAAAATAACTGATAGACTTTTTTTTTACTAAGTATGTATAGGCCTGTGTTCGACCACAATCTCACCGGAAACGGGCCTCTGAATAAAGTGGAAATTAGTTACTTCCATAAATGTTTTCTTATTGTTATCTTACAAATATCTTTTAACTTAATAAATTGTTTTGTTTTTATTTCTTGATAAATCAATCAAGTATCAAAATAATAAGGTCACACAAAAGGTGATAATAAGACAAAGCAGAGGCCTTACAAGGCTGAATGCAAGGTTGTTATATTACAATAGTAAAAAAATATAGTAGATATGCAAATGGCTCAGTCATCACAACACTCAAACAAAGTGTCAACTGACAATCAGTCGCATTTGCATTGCATTCAATATTTATCGATAGTGCTAATTAAGAAATATTCAGATTATTTTATCGCACTACCAGTCAAGCATTAAGCTAGAATAGTCACTAGCTAACCGGTAACTTATTCATAAAATTTATAGGCTACCAAACAAATATCTAAGGATTTGTTAAAATAATAAAAATAATAATTTTCAATTTCGCCTTCACTTGGTCTATAAAGTTTAATCGAGGTCTTTCTTTTCCTCGCTTTTCTTCTATCTTTCTTTGTATGATGTTTTTGATTAGTTCGTCGTGCTGTATAAAGTGGCCTAACATCTTTCTTCTCCTATACACTACTTTATAAAAGTAACACCAAATGAGATGAATATCCTGTCTTACATATCAAGGCACAGTCAAAATCGCTGGTCCTAGGGATTTGGAGAAAATATTCCTTGTGAAGGCATCCATTAAAAAACAAGTTCAAAAATCTAATTCTAATCTAATTATTATACAGGGTGAATTTGAGACGGGTCAGTAAGTGTAGCTACCTCAAGGCACACGAATATGATCTTAGGAGACAATCTCTTATTTTTGAGTTATTGCTATCGGCATTATTCAGATTTTGAAAAATATTTACAGTCAGCGAGAAACCGGTAATTTTTCAAAATATTTTTTATTAGCTTAATCAAACCTGTCTCCGACAAGGATCAAAAGGTTCTATGGGGCCAAGTTAGGTTAGGGTATCAGAGATGTCACAAATCGAAAAAAATATAAAAGTAATACGGTGTATAGTATACCTATAATACTATACTTAATGACAGTCACGCGAATTGACCCTAGGTCAGGTAATGGGGTTAACTACAAATAGGTTACGTTAGATGCCTATCGCTAACACGAATGGCCTGAGTCATCCGCTTTCTGTAAACTAGAAAATTATAGGTTAGTATAGGTATAATATCATACCATTTTTTCCTTATGTTTATTAGCTATTTCCCGCGGTTTCACGCGCGTTCCTGAGATACAAAGTAGCCAGTGTCACTCGATAATTTAGCTTACCTACTACATTTTAATATACTGCCAGTGGCATAGCTATGTAAAATGTAAACATGGACCCCGGGGCAACGGTACGGTTTTTAACGTTGTTCATGGAGGCCAAGGGGCCCAGCTTGTGGGCCTCCAGGACTGCCCTACTTAGCCCTACGGTAGCTACACCACTGCATACAGCCGGACATACAAACTTTATATATAAGTGACACACATTTCATTTAAATATGAACAAAGTTTTAACTTTTTACTTCGATTTTTTACCACACCATCATGATCAGATCTGCTGTTATCTGATAATAAACATACAAAAAGATTAGATCATTCGTGTAGGTACTTCAATCTGATCATCTCACAGACACAAAAATAAATGATAACGCAGGCTTGATATCTTCTACTAGAATTAGATACTAAGAAATAAGAATCAATATCCTACCAAGGTCGTTTCTGTATGCACCCTAATTATTCCAACAAAAGATGGATCAGGTTTCTTGGTCCACGTACCCACAATAATGACTCGACTTCTAAGAAGTTATAGATTCACTTTCAATTGTTGGCGTCGCCCTGTCTGTCGATTTCATTGTACAAAAAACTATTACTCTATGCCCTATAGTGAAAGTAAGGTGGGTTAAGAGGTCACGTACAATTTTTTTATTGTTAAATACGTTTCAAAATTAGTTTCGATCCATTAACGGTTTGGTCTTTGACTTTTTTGCCTGTCAATGTTGGCATGTTTTGAAGCAACCTTATGTACAGGATGATATACTTACACGGTAATTTCTTTACGAATATTTTTCTTATGAAAACACTCGAGTGGAAATACTAATTTCTTATATTAGTAGTACGGATTATCATGATTCGCCTTTATAGTTCAAAAACTTAAATAAAAAAAAGGAATAAAATAAAAGCTAAATGGTTAAATGGATCATGCTTAATGTTTGTAAATGCCTTTTAAAACGTTTATATTAAATTATGCTAATTGGGTAATTAATTAATTATTAATTATAGGTAGGTAAATAAGAGCCTTTGAGCTCAAAATAACGTCATGCATATTATTGATAGATATTTCTTACAGAACGATAACATCTGTTAAAACAACAGCTTATTCAATAAGTTCCAATAAAACATTTTGGCAAGGACATCGCGACCAAATAAAAGAAAATTCATATGAAATATAATTTACTGAATTTTAACATCGTGTGTGGGGTATGGGGTTCCTACAGGTATCTTAAATAAGTACCTACTATACCTACACTAAAACTGTAGTTCTGAAATACCAAAAATAACAGTGTAAGATTAAAAACTGAAATCCGACCAAATTATTAAAAAAAAATGTTCAGAAAAGTGCAGGAATATAATTTCATTTAGTTTTGGGAGATTTGTCATTTTGGAACTAGATTTAAGTAAGACTAAGTTACTATGGTCTAATAATATGCATACGTGCAATTTACATACGTGCAATTTTCCAAATATTTTTTATATATTTTTTTATCAATTGTAAGAGCAAATTACTTGGTCTAAAACTCGAGACATCGATTCTAATGGTAAATGGTTATTGATCAAAGTGATCTGGAATATGGTATATGGAATAACCCTGTAAACAACCAACCAATATTACATATTTAGTAGTAACCCTTCTAATGACACCACACTAACAAGCCAGGCCGACATTCCTCAGTGTGCGTGACCCCAACAAATTATACAAACTAATAACGACACCGTAATTTACAAAATGACATTCCGACTCTCAAAGACTCGATATATGTCATTAATGTCATTTGTGGACGAAATTACTTAGTAATTTGCTGCCTCCTTGCTGCCTCAGGCTTACGAAGACTAGACGCTACATAGGTGCCAGTGCTACTAATGATGAAATGTGGGTTAATTTCATATTTGTCTATCTGGTGCCATACCTGGTTTCTAAAATAAAGATCGGAATATTGTTAATTAATCCAATATCTTCTGTATCTAGGTACATAATAATGTAAAATAACAAAAATTGAAAATTTAAAGAAAGAATTGGTGATAATTTTCAAACGCCTGAGCGGATTTTCTTGAAAAATAGCTAAAAAACTCGGGATAAAATTATCTATGACACAAAGAAAACTAAACGAAAATCGGTTCATCCGTTTGGGAGATACGATACCACAGACAGATACACAGACAGACACGTTAAACTTATAGGTAACACTGCTCTCTTTTTGCGTCGGGGGTTAAAAAACAATTGCTGTTCGTCAGTCTCGCTAAAACTCAAAAACAATTTCATAAGAAATACCCTACTAAGACCGCCGCGACGTCCCACTCAGTCCGCCGCGACGTCCCACTCAGTCTCGTCCCGTTCAAGCGGCCCGAGCTGCCATTAGTAATCCGACCGCCCCCAATTAGTCGTAACTCGTACAAAGTGCTCCCCCTCCCCCGGTAACGCCCTGAGCCGAGGTTCGTACCCCATTTGGGGGTGCCCTCAGGCGTTGTTACCTAAATATTACCCGGCTGAGAGCCCTCTGCGCTCGCCGATTTGTCCGGTAAGGTTGATGCAGCCATCTGAGGCTACCAATTTAGTCCTTTAAAAAAAAACCCCTACTAAGAAGTTTTTTTTTTTAAAATAATATTAAAATACTTAGTTATACCTACTACCTACCACAGAGAAAATAATATAATATACTACTTACCTTAAAATTATTGGCATGTCATTTACATTTACATACCTACAACTTCTTTCCTAATTATCACTATGACGCAGTATAAATACCTAAGGGAAGGTAATTAGTAAGTAAATAGTCAAAGGATTGTGGTCAATATATAAATGGTGTATAATTTAGTATACGGACCGCTCCGAGGGGTAATTTTGCATGTCATTATGTGCAGAATGCAGCGCACGCGCATTGGTCGAGTCCGGGGGGCGGCGCTAGTGCAGCTATGGCGGCAACGGGATAATGATCACTTCTAATTACTACATATTAAAGTTATTTAGTGGCAATTAGCAATACTGTGACAATTTGAAGACTATAAGAAAACGCCGACAGTGGAAATGTTATTTTGTGTGTGTGTTTTTTATAAAAACCATATTTTAAATTAATTTGCAGCTAGTTGTTCGTGCCCGGCGTCTTCCGGGTAATTTCTAATGGGATTTTCATACAAAAACGACTCGAAATACACCTACTGCATACAATTTTTTTTTCAATAATGGTATTAATTCCTACTGTTATAGTTAAGTACATCTGGACTCAGGACAAACAGACAGACATTTAGTATTATAACATCTATGTATAGTTATTAATATTATAAAGAGGTAAAGTATTTTTGTTTGTTAGTTTGGATGTAGAAGGTACCCATTGGAGCCACAGGTCCTATTCTGAAAATTATTACACTAATAGTAGCGATTACCCCCGAGTGCTATTGGTTACTTTCATCCCAGGAACGCGAGTGAAACCGCGCGAAACAGCTAGTATAGTATGAATCAATAATAGTTTGTAGAATTGCGCTGCAGGCATAGTCTGCAGTACCTATTAGTTTATAATATTTTTTATCAAGACATGAGAATAGGTACCTAGCAAGAAATTTCGAACATTTGGCCATTGGCCAAAATAATAGTGAACTGCTTTTACTCAGAGATAGACTGTATTATATTCTACTTTCCAATATAAAACGAGAATAAAAGAAAAAAAAATTGTATGACCATGAAATCAAATTCAATAGTAAGTAGCATCAGGAATGTTCATTATTAATTTATTAATGCTAATTTGTATGTAGGTAATGCTTCACCTATCCCCTAGAATGGATTATCATGTCAGCCGAAAATTGTTCACAGCTGGACAAAGGCCTCCCAAGGATCTCCACCATGGCCGGTCTTGCGCTACCCGCCCATTCTGCGTCTTCTTATAAAATGCTCAATAACAAGGTGTTTAGTTGCGTGACTGTTGCGTGTACCTAAAAAAATAATTTAACTAATCTTTTAGTAACTAGGTAGGTACATATTCTAATATTATTTTTATTGATGCTAAATTACTTACAGATGATGAAAATTATTGGTCGTCATTACGTATTATATATATTACCTAATACTTCCAGTAGTAAATTAAACGATTATTATTTCTATCTAAAACTTGTTCAGAAACATGTTTGTGCACTGCCATCTAGTGTTGAGTAGTAGTGATATCATTATATCATAGGTCACCTATGATGACAATAATTTTTATTTTTGGTGTCGGTAAGATAATTAATATCATGATAGTATAATTAATATTATATATATTAATATCATAATAGTATATATTAAAAGTACAATTATTATTTGTTTGTTATAAACGCCATCTAGTGTACATATATATGAACTACAACGTATGAAACAGCAGAACCTCCTCAAGCTTTATAGAATCATAAATAATTATAAACATTTTAAAAGATGGCGCTATTTTAAAAGTATGTGAATACCTAGTTTGAGTTTGTAAATAAATTATTGTACCAAAATGTATGATAGATATGGAATTTGCCGATATAAATCTGTGCCTTATGAATTTGCTACGTAAACGTAATCGATAATCCTTAGAATATCATGAAACATTTTTGTTTATCTACAGTAATTCGTACAACAAAGCTGTTGACTGTCCCCAAATGCTTGGTGGTTCTAGTAGCAGCCTCACTTGCAAGTAGTTGCAAGCCGTTAGGTACCTATTATTCAAGGTATTATGTGGAATCTTTGACCATATCACCTTATTATGATTAGTAGTCAAATAAAAGTCCATCAAAGAATAATTATTTAACTTTAAAAATAATTACGAGTAAACCTCCTTCATAAATAATAAAATTAATTGAGAACTCTAGTTTAGGCCTTGTTACGTTAACTCTAAGTTCGAAATAGGTACACTTATACTAAGAAGACTCCGGTAAGTTTTTTTTTGTCCGGTTCTTTTTATAGAAGATCCACTGATAGGCCAAGAGGTTTCTTTTCAGATAGATAAACGCATAGGTACCTAATTTTCTTTAAAATTTGATTCTGTCTTTATGTAATACCTACGATCAATTCTGTGAAAAAAAAAGAACTAAGTCACTTATTTTTTTCCCAGGGAAAGGGGATTAACATCTTTAATACAGGTTATTTGCTAACCTAACTAAGATATTAATAAATTATTATCATTATTCTAGCTTCTCAGTATAAAGCTACATGACATTAAAATGGAATAATAAAATGTGCTGTATAAAAATCGACTTTAAATATTCATGACAATGTAAAAATGTAATTAATTTCCGTAGGCAGTGCGAGTGAAAACAGCTGATCGATTTCACTTTAAAATCGACTGAAATAATAAATTGCTTCATTGTCCTGCAAATTACGTGCTTCGCGTTGAATACAATCGCGTTTGATTAATCGTTGCACAAAATGTGAGTAGGTACCTACCTACCTACAGATAAATTGATGCGTATACGGTTTTCATTCAATTTATTTATGGAAAACGGTAGGTATTTGCCTGGAGGTGAGTTCTGCTGAAATTATCGATATCTCTTAAAACAACTATCAACTAGCGACTTTTTATCGATGGATACTCAGAGTGATAGGTGATGAGATGAATATTATATAGTATTGTGATTCTTGAAATTTTCAGTCATAATGATTACCTATTATGTAGGTACAGACCAATATAAAAAAACTTAAGTAACGATGACAAACTAATATGTATTGGATAGGTATATTTCTTACATAAAATAATACTATATGGCCAGCTACATCCCTAAAAATATTTAGCAACTAAACAAAATACTATTTGCCTTACGATAGATCCAATATAGGTATTATTACGGCGTCGATGAAATGGCCTATCTCAAAGAACAGACTTTCTAGCGGCCACTATTTATAAATAGTTGTGCATGACTTTCAGAAAAAAAACATTAGCAAGCGAGTGCTGAAGAATAATTCTTAGTTATACTGAAAGAATATGTTTAGATATACTTTTTGCCTGAAAACTACATCAAATAAAAAAATATATATATGTATTTCATAATTAACATGTACCTTTTGGAAATGATTTGACATAATTTCAAGTCTAATTGTGAAATAATTAAGGTACCTAATCGTATTCGAATAGTTAGTCAAACAATTATTACAAAGTGCCATAATTTTGAATATTAATACGTATGTAAGCATAGCTTCTCTCTAACAAATTAATTCACGCTTATAAGCATTACCAACCTGAGATAACTAACTTAACTATAAAATACAAACACGCTTCATCAAAGTACCTACTGATTCAGACGTACAATAAGATTAATCAACCATAAAACAAACAATCGGATTTCTAACAATGGTCTAAGAATCTCAGACAAGACTTGGTTCTATAACAAGGGACACTTCTGCTGAGATAGTCTGGACTTTAAACATAGATATGAGGATAACAAGACGTCCTTTCGTCGCGAAGATTATGTAGTATATTCTATTATGGCACATAAAGCATTATAACTTTTATTAAAAAAATTATCGAGTATGTCAATTTGACTTGAAAAAGATTCTTGGGTAAAATTCAAATAGCTTAGCAACGGAAGGTTGGAATAAGAGTGAATTAGCACTATCTTTATTGAATGAGCATTTGAGATTCGTTTGCACTTTGTGGATTGCTCTAGGGCAGTTCTCAGCGAAGTCCTCTATAAAATTACTCAGAATTAATCTATCGTATCGATAATATTATAAATGCGAAAGTTTATTGATGGTTTCGTTCGCTCTTTCACGTAAAAACTATTGGCCGGATTTGGATGAAACTTGGGAGTTGGGACATAGATAGATGGAATAAAATTTATGTTACTTTGTTTGTATGTTCGTTTATAAAAAACGTGGGGAAACCGCGGGGCGGAAGCTAGTTAAAAATATTAACTAAACCGGACTATAAAATGATTTATTCTCGATTAAAAAGCAAGCAATTTGTTTTTTTTGTAAACAAACTGCAATATAAATATATTATATTGAAATGTAACTCTACTAATAGGATTGTTAAATTAGATTTAGTTAGGTATATACCGTATCCCCTAGTACAGATCCAATAACTATTAATCAGCTGACTGCATTTAGCTTTCATCAAGAGAACCGCTGACTCAGCCACTGAATTAAATTTGCTCACGATCATTCCATCGATTTCCTACAAGTTAAGTAATGAATTTGGATTCATTCACATATCTACTTACATTATAGGTACATATTATGTAATGAGATCTCCAGGTTTTTTTAATTGACAATTCCTACCAATCTAGACAATATTTACTAGTAGGTATACAAACTACATATAAAAAAGTTTAGAACAGATATCTGTAAAATGAACGTAAGATTGACGGAAGGATCGGGTTGAATGAAAATTTTAGGCTAAACGAAATATTTATTGCAAATGGAATTTCTATATGTATGATATAAATATTACAGTGTGCCAGGGTTTATCTATCTTTATGCGACTTAGAAATATTTAGGAGAGGTAGAGTTTCAGGAATATTAATCACAATTAAAAAAATATTATATAAAATCACATATTTATTTTGGTATATTAACAAAATCAGTAAGAACACTTTTGTACAAATATAGTACAGTTATTCGATATTATAAAAAAAAATTGAATTCAAGCTGTATTGATATCCCTCTCCGATATCTAGAGATTACTAATATTGTCAAAAATAAAACCACAGACGCATATTAATTTTATAAGGATCATAATTCAATAGAATTCATAATCCTTGTCTAAGAATAAGCTATAATTTAGTAGATAGTTAAACTTTTAGTACTGAAACCTTTCAAAGGAAATTCAGTGACCTGAATCTAGATCTTTTGTATACTCATCCTGCCTTACGGCGAAAGGTACGTACCCAAAGAATTCTGAAAATGTATTCAAGCGCTTAGACAATGAGGTTTAGCTAATGGAAGAAAAAGTATCCGACCATTTTACTTGCTTAGCAATACCCGAGAAATGGTGATTCTAGATTAAGTTTTTCTCCGCATTTCTTTGTTACAAAAGATTTATAAAAAATATATGTTAAACTAGAGAATATGTGACGAGGAATAGTCTCTTTAAAAATACTTAAAACTAATCCATACGAAACATCAACATTGCTCGATTAAATTGTAAAACTAACTCGGTATAAATAAATTGCTTTTTATCTAGGCTGCCTTTCCTCTAGAGATGTGCTATGCTACGTTGCTATGGGTTTGATATCCACCAATCGTATACATTGGTCCATACAGCATAGCACTGGTGGAAACCGATACTACTAAGCCATGTTTTTATATGGATGGATCCATGCTATGGATGGTCGCCAAAAGTAGACGCGGCGCATCTTCATATCAAATGATAGCATACATAGCATAGCATCAGTAGAAACGCTACTGCATAGCACATCTCTGTTGGAAAAGCAGCCTATTGTAGTTAAAGATTAGAAGTAGGTACCTCAAAAACAATTGAATATGGTGATAACCTTGTACCAAAATTTATTCATGTAGGTAGGTAGATACTTAAATCGTAGCTCAGCAGTATTTTTCCTCTCCCTTATTTCACCTTTAATATTCAACACCACATTTCGTTACTGAGATTTGACAATAAATCTACACTGAAACTTACACGCGTCAATTTCTACAGAAATAACAGTTTTCTTAACAAGCTTCGCGTGGCAGCTTTACATGAAATGTGCATTCATGATATTTTTTCTGCTGTAGCACTATTTTATCTTTTGGTACGACACAAAAAAGGTTGAGAACTACGTTTGAATAATTCATAAGCCCTTATATAAACGTAAACGAACCGTGAATTTTGTGAATGAAAATCCTGGGGAATTGCACGCACGAGCAATCTGGCCTAAAAACAATGGATAAAATTTGGCAGTTCTTCGGTTTCACTATTTTACATAGATAATTTTGCTTTGGCAATCCTATAAAATAACTGTTGCTTTATTTTAATGTTATTTATAAGACGCAAAGAAATTATAAAATATGTTAATGAAATATAAATGTAATTTTTTGGAAAAATGTTTTTACCTATCAAAGAACTATTACCCTATTTAATTTACAAGTAATTAAAGGTAACTAAAATACGAGTATATAGGGCTCCATTAAACCCTTTCAAAATAAAACCTTTATTTCAACAGCCTTGTTATTAATACTCTTTATAGTTTTCCCTCGAGATTTTCTTTGACCTGATTTTGAATATTACGATTAGGTACGATTATTTGATGTTACAAACTTGAAACTTTAGTACTTATAAGAGCAGTTTAGAAACTACATATAATAATAGTACCTTGTAACTTTGAGTTGTAAATTTGACATCAAGCAAATCCCTGAGCGCGTCTTTACTCCCAATTACTTAGAGTATATGTATACAGGAGTATAAAGGATTATGAGTAATTCCTATTATGTCCTCATAACCGGGATACGAGGTGCTTCTAAGAAAATAGGGTTCATAAGGTTCACTTTGGGTACTGCTGGTTAATAGAATAACATATTTGTCGTGCATGAAATATAATGTACAAAATAATATATTTGACTAGTTTTAAATTTTTGTATATTTTGTATTTCGTTCAGTCATTGATACGTGATTAAATTACATCCAAACATCGACTTTGATTCACTTCTATTATGTACCCACATTAGTGGGGTTAATGCATTGATAAGGTTATAAACTCTAAATACATTCATTTTACGTGAAGATTTCATTAATCAATTAAAAATAAATTTCAAGAAATTTTGTTACCTTAATCCATTTCTTCCACTAGAGTAAATAGTTTTATAACTATGTAGTTTAAAAACTAAAGCAATAAATTCTACTATTTCTTCACATGTTTAGGTTTTGACAACCCTGCAAAAAGCACATATTACCTTACCCATGCTTCAACTAAATGTTGGCAGGAAGCAGTTTCTAAAAGCATAACACCCGGCCAAAATGACTGGAAGCGGTGTCGGATTTCCAAACTTCAGCGCTGTGGGACACTTAAACATATAAATATCCAACCTAGTATTTACCCATATTTGTATACAATATTGTTGGCTCAAACACAATGTATACTATTGTAATCTTTCCTATTTACCCAAAGGAAAACTATATGAATGTTCCTACTCCTTGTTTTATCTTGGTATCATGATGATTGATGATGTAGACCGTTGTAAGCACACATAGCCTCGAAAAACTGGCTCTCAAGTGCAGCTGCCGGGACACTCCAGTAGGAAATTAAGTATAATACTTACTTGCAATGAGGTCATTTAATAAAGACACTTTTGAATTTGAGTATACATAATAATATAACACTATATTTTATTCTATAATATACAATATTTACAATTATTTACAAGAAATATACAAACTATATATAAAAAATTTCCTCGAGGCGGCCGCTGCTGCCAATCAACGGCAAGGTTCCCAGAAGGCTGGCAGCGTTCCCTCTTTGTATGGCCAAGCTAACGCGTTGGCGGAAAAAGCTCCCCGCCCGCCGGTCCCCTGTGACTTCAATTAATTTTTAAGATAATGTTCAAATAACGTACTTACTTATAATTTTAAATTAAGTAATTAAAATGATAACAAATTAATAAAACAAATATTTTGTACAAGTCAAATCATTAAAAGTAGTAAAATTGCTTATTACATACAAAAAGAACTCAACATTTCGGTTGTGCACTTGCCTCAGATTGGGTATTAGATGTAATGTCCCTCATCGCTGCTCCTGCGGGGACAATGTACATGAACTTGGTCACCATGGCCTATCGTGCAGTAGGAGTACTGGGAGAGTTCGCGTCATGCGGTCTCCTATCGTCTCATTCAGGCCTCTCGTGACAAGAAGGCTGGCACGTATTTCGCACAAAGAATTAGCATTGCTATTCAGCGTGGCAACATTTCTGTATATTAGAAAAATCACTACTAGCAACGGCTAATCCGATTTTGATAGGACTTTCAAATATGTTGATAAGTACTTACTTAAAAGATGATAAACTTTTTTGTGAAAGTTTTATTGAAATCTGCTAAGCCGCATTGTAAACAACTATTTTATATTGTTACAAAAAAACATGCCAATTTTTTTTCCCGCATGGAGTTAGTTTAAATTTTTTTTTAAAGTATTAAAATTTATCCGTCCAAATACAAAATAAATTAAATCCAACATTAAACTAAAATATTGTTTCCAAGTAAAGTTAGAAAACACTATTAGTGCTACATAATTACAGACTGCATTTAGCAAGAGTTGTCAGTTGCACAACAACTACCATTACCGCTGTGAATTCTGTTGTGAAGTTGTTTGAGCCAAGGGAACCCTAATAACTTGGCAGATGACGTTTTATGCAATCACGCTAGCGTGAGATTTGGGTAAATGAAATAAGGTAACCTTGAGCGTGTGATTTATATTTTAATGTTTTCAATTCTACCCAATTTCAAAATTGTGTGTAATGTCTTCTAGGCTTTATGTGTTTACCACCTTCGACCACATTATCACTAACCACAATGAGATTGTGATCAAACACAAACTAATACAGCATAAAAAATGAAAAATCCATACTTATACAGGATGGAAATTTGACACGGTACCTTAAGTAAGGGCGGCTACGTTAAGGGTTGAAGCCACGCGAATGTGGTCTTAGGAGACCATCCCTTATTTTTTGAGTTATTGCTATTGGCATTTGTTCATACTTCATAATATGACCTATATTCGTCTTTCGACGAATTAATTGATCTTATTATCTAGTAAATAGTTACCTATCTGATACTGAAATACTTCTCATGAATACTTTACTTTTTTTAATATATAAAACCTTCATGGTAATTAGTTGGGACGGTTAGCGTGACATACACGAATGACCATATTCCCTTAATACCCAATCATCACACAACACGTCTCTATGAAAGAATGAATATTCAGTGACGTAAAAAAAGGGATTACACCTTTTTGTCTGTGAAAGGGACACGTCCATATAGTACGAGTATTTTACGCATCGACGCCGAGTGCCGTATGGCGCGACAACTGTCATATACATACACAAAATCATTCAAGAGTACCTATATTATGTTCATCCTACTAATATTATAAACGTGAATGTTTGTATGTATGTATGTTTGTTGCTCTTTCACGCAAAAACTGACTGAACGGATTTGGATGAAACTTGGCTCATTTTTATACCGGGAACGCGGGAAAAACCGCGGGGGACAGCTAGTATGTTATATTTTCCGAATAAATTTATAGGGATTAGTCACAATGAACAGTGTAATTGAGAGATTATTTAAAAAGAAATACATTCGTCAAACCAAAGGTTTCTAATGAACGCCGTAATTAAAATAGTTTTTCAAAAGTTGCAAGGTAATTTTTGACAACGTTTAGAGATGATTAAAATTATTATATTATATTATACTGTCAATATAAATACAATTTATTAATTTTAGCCAATTTTGAACTGAATTTCTTAGGGTTTCAGCCTTCGGTTCGCTATAGTCAATTAAGTCAATAAATAGGCTTCGGCTTCAACCACTAATAGTGCTTCAGTTGGAAACTAATCAGTAATTAGTAGTAAAAAAACTCAACCTTTGAAACACGTTCAACACAAAGCAAAGGGAATTTTGAAAGCGAAAAGGTTTTTTCTATATTTTTAGTAACATCTTATGAACCAACCATACGTCGTCCCTAATAAAATGGCTATGTCCAGACTTAGTGAGAATAGTCGGACTCCATTTATGCCTTTACCTTTTTAACTCAAAAGGTTGACAAGCGGATCACCTGATGATATTTAGCTACCGTCAACTACATGTACCAGTGAGAAATAGACTAAAATTCACCAGCGCGATGTAGACTCTTGATGCGCCATCTATCTATCAGTGTGTGTACCATCTGAGTCGCTTGATAGGTGTCTCTACATATCTACGAATAATAAAGCTGAAGAGTTTGTTCGTTTGAACGCGCTCATCTACGGAGTTACTGACCCGATTTGCAAAGTTCTTTCACTAATAGGAAGCTACATTATCCTCGAAGGTTATAGGCTACTTTTTATCCCGGGAACGTGAGTGAAGCCTCGGGGAATAGTTAGTGTTTGAATAAACGTAGGTATAGCTGCGACTAATGATGGGCAATTACCTACCTTGTTTTAAAATTACCATAATTAAGCGCGAGCAACGTCAAAGTATCTACATAAACCCTTATAGACATCTTAAGCATGTATAAACATCTTAAGATAACCCTATTTTAATCGGACAATGACCTAAACAAGATCTGTTGTCTAAATCAAAATGTAATTTTACAACAATCGCAACTATATAAATACATCTGATAAGAGTTGAACTCCGGGTGGATCGATTAAGCCGATCTAGTAATGGATAAGTTCTGTTTGTTCCAGATTGTTCTGGAACTTCGCCTTGCGTTAGATATTGTACCAAACTATTTACTATTTGTGAATAATACCCAATGATAGGATACTTGTTGGTCTACTTGATTACTTGACTAGTGGTTTATAAAAAGTATTAGGTGGGAATATAGCGGTATAAATATCTAATATGATAAATGCGAATGTTTATGAGGAAATATATATGTATGGATGTTTGTTACTCTTTTCCATAAAAACTACTGAACGGATTTGGATTAATCTTCGCACATATATATAATACCAGCCGAATAATAAAATTTGAGTTTGAAAAAGTATTTAAAAAAAACTAAGGGCTACTATTTAATGAAGTTAGCTTTCCTGATTTTATTTCTAAGCTAAATTAATGAGACAACAAGCCATAAGAGTAAGCCATCCCTACGGACAATAAATAATAAAATAAGTCTGTAATTGTTTTGAAGTTTGCTGTCCAAGAAATAAAATAAATACCTAAGGATTTCGTGAACGGAAGATAAACATCCGTTCATTCAAACTTGTAGCCTTAAATAAAACCCGGGGACAATTCCAAGTTGTGTGTGTAACGTTATAAAACTTGGGCAATTTTATCGAAAGCTCGACTTGTTGGCAACTTCTCTAATTCTGCTATAGGTACTCGAGTGTTTCGAAATAATGGGCTAATGTTCAAACTTAATGACATTCTGTAGTAAGTAGCTGCTTTAATTTATACTGTAAAGTTGCTCCGTGAGTTTCAATCTTCGCCTTTGCCTTTGAGAGACAACTTAGGTAATCTATTATTATATAAACAGTATAATAATAGATTTTCCCCACAGTTTCACCTGCATTCCTGGGATAGAAAGTAGATTAGATATTATTCCAAGATTCGTTCAGTAGTTTTTGTGTGAAATAGTAACAAGCTCCCACAAGGTGGACCGACGATCTTGTGAGGGTCCTGGAAAACCGCTGGATGCGGGTAGTACAAGACCGGCTATCGTGGAGATCCTTGGGGGAGCCTGTCCAGTAGTGGACGTCTTTCGGCTGACATGATGTTGATGAGTAACAACCTTATCTCCTCACCTCACGTCCTATCAAACTTCCACATCTAATATTTACTTATAATGGTACATATAAGTGAAAATATAGGTAGTTAATTAATAATGCAAAGTCAAATTTCGACTTTTTTTTAGATACTTGCTTTTCCGCCGCGGTTTTGCCCGCGAATCCGGAATAAAATGTATTTACTCTCCAGCTCATAACCTACCTCTGCAAAAATTTACGTTGATCGATTGCTGTGTAAAAGGTGGAGAAAACAACAAACACATTCACATTGTAAAATTTTAGTTATAGGAAAGAACACGCACTGCTGAATAAAACTAAAAACAAACATTAAAACGTTATAAAAGAGACTCATTATTATTAACTCAATCTTGTCAATGAAAGATATACTTACCTATTCTTAATCTATAATGATCTCTGACAATGATTATAAAACATTGATAATAAATTTGAAAATTAGATTCACAAAAACTGATCATGAATAAATCTGCGTAAAGTTTTGGAAACTCCACAAATCGCCTTAAAAAGTTTATGAAATGGGTATTTGATAAATTTGAATTTAGACTTCAATTCGAATTACTTCGACCCTTTGTGTTTGTGAATAGCTGACTCGATTTGTTAATGTCTGAATAGACATTGTGAAATAAGAAAGAACATAATTTCTTATTGTGATAAATTACTTTTGTTTAGGTTTATGACATGATCTTGACGATATAATAGTAATTAGCCTAATTATATAACTCTACCTATTTATTCGTAGATATGCTCATAATTTATTGTTTAATAAAATATTTATGAAATAAGCATAGTTACATCTAATGCTGTCATTTTTTAGTCAAATTAATGTCGTGACCAGAGGACTGGAGAATACCTTGGATATAGGATAAGCATTGCCACTCATTGATCTACTTTATGACAAATTTTAATTTATTATATTATGTCTCCTAACAGGGTTTTGTGTTAGTTTGTTATAAATTTTTTGTCGTCTTATGTATGAATGCAATACAATTGAATTTTGTACAATTTCTAAAAGTATGTTTAAGCTTACAATTTAAACTTAAACGTTCTCGCCATAATATAAG
This sequence comes from Tethea ocularis, assembly GCA_963555595.1. Lineage (NCBI taxonomy): Eukaryota > Metazoa > Arthropoda > Insecta > Lepidoptera > Drepanidae > Tethea > Tethea ocularis. The sequence goes on from OY741968.1 coordinate 3,313,215, forward strand.
GTTACTGCTGAAGTGTTACAAAAGTTGTCAAAATATTTAAACAATGCGAAGTTCACAGCAAGCGGGTGCTCGCTCACTCAGATCACAAACGGTGCTAGGACGCGGACGCGGGGGTAGCATAAATGCGTATTTGGAATGTATAGTATACCTAGACCCAACACTCGACGGTTTGAGTTTGGGTATAAAATCAAAAATATTTACAGAAAGTTTTGCATTTGAAACTGCGCGTTTGTTACACTTTACAAGTATTTTTAATGAGATAATTCAAAAAAAACCATCATGAAGTCATATGCTTCGCATCGCATCATGTAATACAATTTAAAAGGATTACAACTAATGTATATTTCTACATTCTATATTTGAATCGCATTTGAATATATACCCAATAGGCTAGTTGACGCTGTCAAAAATAAATGACCAAACACTAACCAATGCATAAAACATTTAAAAACACGTGGAAACATCAAATATGTTGTACATTTAATGCTTTTTATGATTTTTAATTACCAGTGGAACCACTAAGAGTAGATGATTTGATGCTGTTAAACTATGGCGTCATAGTGTAATGTTTCATACAAAATTCCATATAAACTACTGTTTTGACAATTATTAAAAAGTAGCTGATTTGATATGTCAGTCAACTACCCTATAGCATCGAGCTCTACATCAAAAGCGTTCGATAGATAGTATAAGTATTTTCTAAATATGCGGCGTAGACGGTACTATGACAAAGAGCTGACATAGGACGAATGGCGAGGCAGAGACATATACAAATGTTAGTTGTTAGTGCTGTCCTTTGTTGTGCAGGATGGCTGCCAGCAATGACCAATTTATTCTACTGATAGATATATTTCTGTTAATTCAGTTTGTTTACTTTTGTGTATATTATTAAATATATTCTGTTTATCATGATTGGACTAGTTTTTCTGACACAGATCATTTATTTCATTCAAAAGTAGTACCGTAATTTTGATGTAAAGCGCAACAAAAAAAGTTATATAAAATATACAGGATGATTTTTTTAAATGGGCGTGGTAGACCAAATCCTAAAGTATAAGGAATAGCGAAAAATGCTTAATCCTTTAAGGAGTCTCGGGGCCGATTTTGATAAAAACTAAAACTGTATACTTGGATTTTGAATAAAAATATTTGTCTTGCCGGGAATCGAACTCATTGATTTTGAAAAAATCACCTGTATAAGTTATCTAATGGATATAATAGGCATATAATTATCTTGCTTAACGAAAGTCTCATGTCATTAAAATTAGCAGTAACTTTTTAAAGACACAATAATAATCATGCAAATAAGACTCATGATTAATATTAAACAAGATAATTACCGGAGTTTCCTTCAGAGGCACGTAGCTTGTTTGTTTCATAACATGATTCAATTATGTTCAAACAAAGCTGATTGTATTATATACTTTACTACCTACATTATAAAGGTCTGATAAACATAAACACGGTAGGTAACGCGTATCGTTACGTTGAATTAATTGAATATAAATTGACATGAGCATGTTTGTTCATCTGCTTGTTGGGACGCGGTAAATTTGTTACATTCCACTTGGAGTCAAATATCATAAAAAACTCGTAAAATAAAAAAAAAATGTTAAATAGAAATAGATCGAATAAACAAATTGAATTAAACGTGTTTATTAAAAAATATATATTTTTCAATTAAATAAAAATAATTAATTATTTATATTGGTTATAATAATAGGCATAGGAAAACATTTTTTTTGGGTTTTGAATCATGTCTTCACGGACAAAAGCCACGTGTCTGTGCAGGCGTTTTGTTAACATTTCTAGAATACTGTAGAACCGTAGCAAGATTTGTCGTAGCATATCGGTTACGCGTGTAGCAGCTCTACGCGTGGGCAGATACTTCACCACAGACAATACTTTGTAAGCGCCTACGCTTGTTCCAATTGAGAAAAATCATGTGTTTATTGGAGATTTTCCATGATCTTATTTCATAACATACTTTTTTGTTCATGAATTTTATTCGACATAATAGTGAATTAAGGGCGAAACATTTAAACCTAAGTGCACTATAACTTTAATCAAAACCGCTTAATTAATATTTGCCTGATGACAATATCTTGACGTTTTTCAGTTCTACTGTAGAGTGAACTCACTATTTTATTAATTACTTTTTAATCTTGTTTTCCAAACATTAGGTAAGTATTGAAAACAAGTACAAGTTAATACTGGTAATTAGTTATCTACCTTGCGGTTTAGCCCGCGATCCCCATTATACTCCTTTAGGGGTGACATTTTGAAAAACGTTTTTCTTTGAGAATGCTTACATTAATATCAAAATGTAAAGTTTCTAAGCCCGATGGCGAGAGCTGCGCAGATTCACGATACTAACTGATTACTAGATAGTAATCAGTAGGTAATTTAATAGTATAATGTAATTTAAATCTAAGTTACTCGTAAATATAATGATGTAGATTTAGTTTTTTTTTTTTTTTACTATGTATAGGCCTGTGTTTGACCACAATCTCACCGTGGTCAGTGATGATGTGGCCGATGGTGGTAAGCACACAAAGCCTAGAAAGGAACTGGCTCTCAAGTGCAGCTGTCGGAACACACCGAAAGGTGCTTGGCGACAGATTTTCAACTTGAGGGTGGTAGCCAGCCAGGCGGTTACTACAAAGTGCCCTACCGTGCTATGGTTTCCTCACGATGTTTTCCTTCACCGAAAGCTCAAGCTCATTGTAGGATTCGAACCCGGGACCTTCGTCTCGGCATCCGACGTCACTACCACTGAGCTATCATCGCCTTAGTTTTTCTGTGGATCGTTTTTTTTATGGATATTTTTTGTGACAAAACAAGAAAATACATAACAATGTTACATGTTTCAGATGAAATGATTGCGACAAATCGGTCTTCCAACTCAGCATGATATTGTTGGAATGTACAGATAACTAGCATAGTCTTCCCTTGGGGCCGATTAGTGATATCACGACAGGATGGCGACAATAGCTTTGACAATTATATCTTATCTTTGTCTTACTTGGAAGTTCCTGTGTTATATAAAATCCTACACTATTTCAATAACAAAATGAAATAATTAATCATGATATCAGATATAATTGTAAAACTAAATCAGATATATAAAACATAAAAACTTAATTACTGCTTATTTATTAAACAACATAAAACAATATATTGTAAAACTATAAAAACTATATTTACGCTCGTAACTGTATGAAAGTACCTTCCTACCGTATGTTTACAATTCTTCGAAGCTATTAAGTATAAATGGATCAGTGTGCAATTAGGGTGAAGGCTGGCTGCATGCGTATTGAGTTCATTCACAATGTCACGTAGGCAATTTATACAGGGTAGAAATATTGTCATGGAGAATAATACAAACTCCAGAAATTTATCGCAATTTGATTGGTATATAATGTGCGAGTAAAGTAACCAACTAAACTAAAACTAAATAAACAGACAGACAAAAGCACGGTGCACGGTGGTAGGGTACTTTGTAGTACGCGCCTGGCTGGCTACCACCCTCAAGTTGAAATTCTGTCGCCAAGCACCTTTCGGTGTGTTCCGACCGCTGCACTTGAGAGCCAGTTCTTTTCTAGGCTTTGTGTGCTTACCATCATCGGCCATATCATCACTGACCACGGTGAGATTGTGGTCAAACACAGGCCTATACATAGTAAAAAAATATACATTTTTTAAATCGGGATGAGTACCTCATATATTTTCATATGTATTATTTTGACAATACAAACACGGGAATTATAGCTAAACAGCAGAGACGTCTAATGCCGTGGCACATAGGTCGTGGGCTGTATCCTACCATGAACATGGGCTTACCGTGAAAAAAACATCTTGAAAAATTAGTTGCTGTGGTACTTTGTAGTACCCGTCTGGCTGGTTAACACCCTCAAGTTGAAAATATGTGATTAGCACCTATCGGTGGGTTTCTGGTAATTATACTTGAGAGCAGTGCCCTGAGCGAGATTTGTCATCATTTTATATGTAGACTTTGAGAATTTACAGGTACGTAAGTAAGAGTAAACAGGACTCGTAAAGGTGCGCCCCATAACATCTAACGCCCTGGGGAGTCGCCAAACCGCGCCCTACCCTAACGCCGCTACTGCTTGAAAGCCAGTTCCTTCTAGTCTTAGTGTACTTACCACCTTTGTCAACCACATCATTACTTATGATGGTGGAAAAACACAGACAATGTAAAAAAAATAGATACAACAAAAAATACATGCTCGAAAAATCTTGTTTTTCTCCGGAAAAAAGGGATTACAACGTAATACGATAACCTAATTATGAATATTTAATGTTTAAGCCCACTAGGTCGTGCTAACATCTCACTTAGGGGGTCGTTAAGTGTTTTCGAAAGTCGCCATTAGTGTGAAATATGAATTAATGGCATTAGAGCGACGCTGCGGCGTCATCGGCGCACGCCTCCTCTAGAGGTGTCTTGGGACTTAGGAATGTGTAGAGCGGCTAAAATTATATACAGAGATATTTATTAGCTACTTAGTTACTACTTAGGCTTTGTGTGCTTATCACCTTTGACCATATCATCACTAGCTAATGCAGACTGGTATAGATATAGTTTTAAATGTTGCCAATGACCATGGTTTAATTTTGTATCTCTTCATTGGAATTACTTTTCAGATATGAAAATATGATGTAAAGCTGTATGTCCGATTAATTGAATTTAAAGGCATGTTTGTGTGTCAATACCTACTTTAAGTATACAGTCGACTCAAAGTAACATATTGTGATCATCAAGTTTGACATTGTAGGTATTGATAAACACTGTAAATTAAAAATAAAATTTACATAGTTATTTGTAGGTATATCTCACAACGATGACGATGGATTAATATGCATAAACCAAAAAAAACCTTTGTTATCTTCGAGCGGCTCTGAAATAAAAATAATTCTAATACGACTCCATAGCTCTCCATTAACAAACGCGCATAACGTAGTAAGCTGAGACGGGTGGGTTATGATTGATTACGTTGTATTTTGTTCGTGGAGCTTTCAAAGCTTATTCTGTATGGACACTGCCTGGAACTGAGAACACTTTATGCCGATTCCATCATCTGTTCTAAATCAGTAAACAAATAATCGAATATGAACAAAGAAGACCATGTATTTAGTGTTTACAAATCCAATCAGAATAATGGGACGAGGAAAAAAGATGCCTATGGTAAATATCATGGGATAGGAATTAAAGGTACGTCCTTCCAATTTGACAGACCCGGAAACTTCAAATAAGTTTGGAACACTCGTATGTGATCGAAACTCCCACTCTAATAGATTGAGTTTGCGGTTCATATTTGTCTCACCCGATTACCGAAATACCATTGCATTATTACCGTTGACCATACTTTATCAGTTTAAAATGGTTTTTGTTTCTTGACAAAGGTTTTGCACTTTTTTTATTGAAATAAAAGGCAAAGCATGGGGTTCTTTAAGACGAGTGACTAATACGCGGTGGAACAATAAATATATGTATATGATTTGATATCAGGGGATTAAAATTGTGTCCCCACAAGGTAGATCGACGATCTTGTCGCGCTTTAAATGCCATGATAGCTCAGTGACGTCGGACGCCGAGACGAAGGTCCCGGGTTCGAATCCTACAATGAGCTTGAGCTTTCGGTGAAGGAAAACATCGTGAGGAAACCATAGCACGGTGGTAAGGTACTTTGTAATACCCGCCTGGCTGGCTACCACTCTCAAGTTGAAAATCTGTCGCCAAGCACCTTTCGGTGTGTTCCGACAGCTACACTTGAGAGCCAGGTCCTTCCTAGGCTCTGTGTGCTTACCATCATCGGCCACATCATCACTGACCACGGTGAGATCGTGGTCAAACACAGGCCTATACATAGTTTTCCATCAGTGAACGTCTTTCGGCTGACGATTATAAATGTTTATATTTTTTATTGTTACAGAAAATCAAAACGAAGATATTTATGGTCTACAAATCACGGAAAAAGATGGTGCACTGTTGGATAAACACGACAGTTTTTACATAACAACTAAGAGTTTACTGGTTCTCTTCCAAATAATGGGAATCATGCCTATTATGAGAGTACCTAAAAGTAAGTTATCTTCCTTCCTTTTTTTTTTGTTTCGGTTGCATTATCAATTGAAAACTAAAGATGAACGAAAAATCTAATTAAGATGTGTCAATCAATCCTATCAAAAATTCCAACCTATTACGGTCAGCAACATAATTTAATAGATGAACAACTTATAAACTTTAACCAGGTACACAAAAATTGACCATGATGTAATTTTTAAAACTAAATTTGTGTAAAAATTGTCCATGATGTAGTTTGTAAAACGTAAGTTTTAATGCCGGGGCTATAACAATGGAATCAAAATATGCACAACTGTATCTTTACTGAAGCGGTATCGTTTTTGGAGTTCACTATTGTCATCAAAAATATAATTTATGAATTCTTCAAACCTATTATCTAAAACCATTAGGACAATTGCCTCCTTTCCTCGAATGAGGAGATATAACGAGGAAAATTCGAGTGGAGGAAATTTGAACCATTAAAACATCTAAACACAAAATTAAGGCCGAGTCGAGTGGAGGGAATCTGGAGGTAACAACTAAGAATATGGGTGTGAGCCTCTTTTAGATTGCTTCATTTTAATTATACACTAGCTTTCCGCCCCGCGGAGTCACCCGCGATCTCATATTTTACCCCCTTAGGGACTGAGATATACAAAATCTATTCTTAGTGTAGGTATTCCTACGTCATAATAGCTATCTGTATGTCGATCTGTCCTATATTTAAATTATTTTGTTTTCACCAGATGCCCAGACAACAAAACGAACTACTTTCAATTGGATATCAAAAGCTACTCTATGGGCATACTTGGTTTGGAGTTTAGAATGCATTATTGTTATTAAAGGTAAATATAAAATAAAAAAAATTGATAGTCGTTTACTAAATGAAAAAATTAAAGAGAGTTGTTGTGTCTCTATTGTTTTAGTTATTAACAGATATTTTTTTCCAGTCGGTAAAGAACGTCTCGCAAATTTCCAGAGCAGTTCAAATAAACGTTTCGATGAAGTGATTTATAATGTTATATTCTTGAGCATACTTATTCCGCATTTCCTCCTGCCGATAGCCTCATGGCGTCATGGACAGCAGGTGGCTATATTTAAGAATATGTGGACCCATTATCAGGTTATTAACTTTTTGTGGAGATTTATTGATGTGGGAGGCCCTTGTTTTTGTGGAATTTGGTTTATGACGATGCTTGACGAGAAATGCTAAGTTAGTAACAAAAATTAATAGACATAATGATAACAAATGAATTCTTATGATAAACTATTAAAGTGCTATAATATTCAAAAATGATGATTTGAAGAAGTTTTTTTTTTCTACTTGTGTATCTTTCTTTTTAGCTGAAGTATTTGAAAATTACCGGTACTCCGATAGTTTTTCCAAATCTATACTCCTTGACATGGGGCTTATGCGTTTTCTCTTGGGGTCTCAGTTTTGCTGTGATACTGTCCCAGCATTATTTACAAGACGACTTTGAACTCTGGCATTCCTTCGCTTATTATCACATCATTGCCATGTTGGATGGCTTCTGCTCATTATGGTACGTCTATAATAAATTAAGATATTATTCAAACGTCTATTTTGTAAATTAATAATATTTTTAACAAAATTTGTTGGTATTATTAATATCGGTAATTATAAAAGAATAAAAACGGTTTTATTGAGGAAGAATATTTAATTAAATATTCAATCAAATCTAATTATATTTTTTCCTCCAATAAATAGAAACGTAACGTATTATAATAAGATCGGTCAAAGATTACAGAAGGTTCTTTGAACTTTGGTATAAAATTGTTTTGAATTGCCAAAATATATTTATTCTCATTTTTTACTTTGCCTTTATTTTCTCACACACTGTGGCCCTTTTAAGTGGAATGATTTGTTATTTTTTATGTCAAAGATTGACAAGGACCTGATACTTCCATCGTCACCTAAAGACGTTAGCATTATTAAAAGTATTGCAAATGCTTTTACAAAGCCTAGAGTGTAATATGTGTACACACCAGTAAGAGGGTTACTTTTCAATAAATAACCCTGTATCCAGATACAACATAATTATTTGGCTGTGGTAAGGTGGAGCTTCGACATTCGAGTTGCTATCAAAAAAATAAACCATTCATGTAAATAAACTGCCCCTTTATAACAGGTATATCAACTGCAATGCGTTCGGAACAGCTTCCAAAGGTTTGGCAATGAATCTGCATAAAGCTCTCGAGGCGGAACATCCGGCGCTCAAGCTGGCGCAGTACCGCCATCTGTGGGTCGATTTGTCACACATGATGCAACAACTAGGTGAGATAAATGCTAGGTTAAGGATGTTTATTAAGGAATTGAGAATCTAAACTTTACTTACATCCATGTAGAGGTTTTCTTAGAGACTCTGAGGATCTACTAGGAAAACAACAATCGTCTTTAGAGTAGGCCGTCTGATTTCTTTTTATTAGATTAGATTTTTATAAATTATCTGATTTATATATTACGCTGATTATACCAACAAATTATATATAGTCTGTTAATCATTCAGTGAAAATAACACGAACATATTATGCGAGTCAACAAATAATTATGCAGGATGAGCCATGCTGATAGGGGTGAAATTAACTATCAAAACAACTTTGAAAGTAGATAGTAGGTAGACTAGAGTAGTAGTAAGATATACTTTAAGATACATTTTGCTGAGTACCTAAATTCTTTGGGTATCTTACTATCTAAGTAACTTTGAATGTTTGCGCTTTTATTCACAGGCCGTGCTTATTCAAATATGTATGGCATTTACTGTATGGTGATTTTTTTCACAACTACCATTTCTCTGTATGGCGTTTTATCAGAGATCTTAGAAAGGGGTCTAAATTATAAAGAGTTGGGTCTATTCGTCATCGTGGGGTACTGCATGACTCTTCTCTTCATTATTTGTAACGAAGCTTATCATGCTTCACGTAAGGTAAGTTTACAGTAATTATTTTTTATAAATAAAATTATTTACTATTTAGTTTTTACGAAAAGGTAATAAAATAATAGGTACATAGGAGACTACTCCTATGTACCTATTATTTTATTACCTTAACCGATAAATTACCCGATAAATTATATATATAGGTACTAACCTATATATATAATTTATCGGTTTATATATTTTTTTTATTAATTCTTCATAATACTCACCTTTTGCCTAATAAAAGAGATAATGTATCGAGAAAACCTAGATATTTGGGGAAATTCTCAAAAGAACCTTGTATGTTTATGTGTCCAGGTGGGTCTAGAATTCCAGGTGCGTTTGTTAAATGTGAATCTTGGAGCTTTTGATGAGAGCACACAACGTGAGGTGGAGATGTTCCTAGTAGCCATCTCTAAAAACCCTCCAATCATGAACCTGGATGGCTTCACCAATATTAATAGAGAACTGTTCACTGCTGTAAGTTTAGCAGAATTATATTTTCACCAGGTTATAAATTGTCACTATACTGCGGTTGCAGAACTTCGTGTAATAAAATAACCTGTCACTATTTTCATCTCTGAAAAATTTAGGTCACCGCATCGCTGTGCGTTCATGTTGGCAATATATTAGTGCGCGAGTGAGTGAGGGGGTCCCTATATAGTCAGTGTTTGAATGTAGTATAAGCACCATTGGAAAACACCTTTGAGTCCGTTATTTTATTCTTGGATCCGAAATATTTTTAAGCAAAACAAATAGGTACAGTATGACGCAACTTAGATGAAGCATCGGCAAAACGCTTTCGTACACTTCACTTCCGATTTACACAGCTAATAAAATCATTCATTATCGCGCCATTCAACTTTCAACAAGATCATTTTTGCCGATCATTTTTTAGCACATGAGTAATGTTGTAGGCGCACTCTTTTCGGGAACGATCGATTTTACGAATTTTGCCGATGCTTCATCTAAGTTGTGTCATACTATACTTACCGTGGGTACTAACTAACTTAAAATAGCTGTGTACATATTTTTAATATTACTAAGGTGACAAATAAGAATACGATTCATCTCGTGGTAATTGTCACCGTATATTTATTATCATAAAATAATTTATATTCCAGAATATTTCGTTCATGTCAACATACCTGATAGTACTGATGCAGTTCAAACTGACACTTCTGCGTCAAGGAGCAAGAAATGCCGTCAAAGCCATCGTCACGGCTATATTTAATACTACTACAACATTAGCTGATGATGAAGATGATGATATTGATGATGAAATATAATATAAATTATTTATGAATAGTAGTCAACAATAATACTAATAAGCTTTTAGTTTAGTATAGTGTCCACGTGTTTATATTACAAGAGAAATCTATATGTATAGCCAATTTTGGCAAAAAAACAATTAATCTTTTTCAAAACTTGATATCGCTTCAATCCAAATCTACAAAATACCCCTACACTAAAACTGTATAGTTTTTACCCGGGATTACACGTTTCATTACATTGTCTACCCAGTGCCGAATCCAGGGGGGTAGGCCAGAGGGCCATGGCCCCTCCCACAAGGCCGGCTACCTTTACAGTTTGCAAATTTTGAGGCTATGTGATGAGCTAGTACAAAGTCGAAGGTATAAAGCTTGGCGTGCTCTTGATTGTACACAAGACTCGGGTCTACTATCTCGTCTGCTTGTTCCTGTAACTTACATTTTGTGAAAAGCTTATAACTTGGCCGAGTGCCCCCCCAATTTGATATCCTAGATCCGCCCTTGTATCTACCTAAGCCCTGTAACTACTCTACCAATCCAAACGCATTGGTTGCTTTGTTATGATTGTATAATAAATTATCAGAATAACAAATACACAAACAGCTTTTAAACTAATAAGTGAGATCAAAAGTACAGAAAACAAGCTCAAATAAAATAGGACCTTATCCAAAAATAATAAACACATTTTAAAGCTAAGATATTTTAATAATCAAAGCAAACTCAACCTGGATTCTGTGGATTCAATTTGTTAAAGTAAAGAGTCTCTCATGGATATGTTTTGTTTTAATTATCCTTTATACAAGCTACTTCAGTTTTTATAACAAAAAGAGCGTTCTGTATTTCATTACGTAGGTAGGTGAGAAATGTTATTTTAGTGCCAACTATTAGAAACAAAAATGACAAGATGATACAAAATTTAAATTAGAAACTTTGAATTTATGTCAAATCTGAACGTAGTTAAAGTCATACGAAGGTTTCTACCCAAGTATGCCGATGTTGTCATAACGCATCGAGACATTAAGTGATATTAAGTACTTCAATATACGTCAAGACACTATAGACTTCAAGTCAATCGTGCCAGTACTGATTGTATACGACACATACGTATGATATTTAGTGCTTTACTTTCAAATAAGTCAAGAAAAATTGAAACAATTGAAAAAAATTGAAACGTTCAAAATATCTGGATGGAGTCTTCAGGATTCACAATAACGGTAATTCATTCTGAAAAACAAATAGTTATAGTTCTATCACTTATTATTTTTTTATAACTCAAATAATTAAGTGTGTTATAAATTGATAAAGGGGGATGTGTACAAAACTTTTTCTTTTTGATTCATGATTTTTTTTAAGTGGACATTACCATGACATTACCAGGGGAAGACCGAAAAGAAATGGATGGATTGTGTGAATGCTGAAACGACGGATAGAAGGGCTGTATGTAAAAAGAGTGTATATTGCGCAAACCCTAAATTATTAGGAACAGGGTAAGGAGATGATGAGTGGGCACTACCATACTGCTAGCTATAATTAAAATGTATATGTATGCACTCCAGTGACGTCCACGTCGAACTTGCAACCCGAGTTAGTCTCCAGCATAAAGTTGAGTGTTGGTCCCTTCGCTGCAAATATATAACAGAATAATGTTATGTTGATTTCTATGTAATACTAATAAAAAAAAACCCAATTTAAAATAATTTGCAACCTCAATTAAAGTTTATAGTTCCAATTAACGTTTGTTACGAGTAACCCTTGATGGTAACAGTAAACGTTTCTAAGGGCCAAAGGTTCAAGTTCAACACGGCTAAGTTAAACTTAGTATAAACTTTAGTGAACTAACACTTCGTTTGTTAACCCTCCACTTGACTTGTAGATAGGTACTTTAGAAATAAAAACATTAACATAAAAAAAACTAAATCTGTATTTAGGAAGGAAATTAATGATATCTACCTACCTACTACGTGTGATAATACTTATTTTTCATAACAATTTCCTGCGACTATTAAAACCAGGGAATTCATATTCTAAGGCACATAGACTATGCAATATAATTAAATAATCAGTAGGTATAGGTATCTACTAAGAAAACATTATTATTATTCTTCTGCGTCCATTCCTCTTTGTTTGCTGCTTCCTGCACCTCCTTAAGGGGGAACGTTCGGTTGGAGCGCGAAATTCAAATTTTATCACGTTTTTTGCATATGTCAGTCATATACCTTGGAGGAATATGTTGATTATTTCTTTTGTTATTAATCAGTAAATATACTTCCATTCTTCTCGCAAATAACATCTTGATAACATACGACCTATAACTGAGCTGCAATTTGCAAAAAACGTGAAACAATTTGAATTTCGCGCTCCAACCGAACGTTTACCCTTAAGGTACAAGTCCGTGGGTCGCGGCCGACGACAGACGCGCGCGGCCATAGTCAACATATGGGAATGTATGTAGCCACTTCCGTGCCTCGCGACAGACGCGCGCGGCCGACGCCATAAATTTTCGTAGGTTGAATATGGCCGCGTCGGCCGCGCGCGTCTGTCGCGCGTCTAGGCTTTGTGCGCTTACCACCATCGGCCACATCACTGACCACGGTGAGGTTGTGGTCAAACACGGGCCTATAGATAGTTATAAAAACACTTTTAGTTATTAAATTTTACATTTTGTATAAGTTTCACGTGTCTGCTATCTTTTGAACGTCGGTCGCACATTTTTTGAAACTGCCGTCCCCAGTTGGTTTGATGGTGAACATTGAGATCTAAACGGAATACAAATGTTGCTATTACGAAAAAGGTCGTAATTTAAACAAAATATTAAAATGGAGGAAGTTTTTAATCGTTACATTAATTCTACAATATGTTTTGTACATGTTTTTGATTAAATAAGTAAATCATTTCTTTGGTAGGTAGGTACAGGGATGATGACTGGGTAAAATAATAATAATAAAAGTTTTGAAACAAATATTGGATACGTTATTAAATTTTTATTTTTTCAAATCAATAGAAAATTACAAAGATAAGTCGTATCAAAGTTCAGGAGTGGGGCCTTATGACGTCATCACTCTGTAAAAAGTGTGCTAAAACACAATCCTAAAAAGAGCTAATCTGTAACTACCCGCTTGGCTGGTTACTTCAAGTTGAAAACCTGTCATTTTTTTTAGCAGTTAAAAGTCAGTTGACTTGTAGGCTTTCTTAAATGTCATTTATGCATTGGCTATGTGTCTGGAATAAAATTGCTAATGAAAATAGGCTACAATTGGGCTATAGATATACCATCCACCTGCTTGCCAGCCTTCTAGCATATTTTCTTTTAAAATAATATGAAATTAATCATTTACTTTTTATTTTCAGTAGGTACCTAACATAAAATGATAAATTAAAAACGAACTCAAAACTGAAAAGATGTAAATTGAAAATCGATTGCCATTAATTAGTTGTTCCATTATTCATGACTCGGGAACTGGATGCTAACGAGTTCTTTATATCGAACTCCTTGAGGCTATGTATTCATATTATGTGAGAAGTTTTGTCATTAGTAAATTTGATAATATTCAGCAGGTACCTAATTGATAATGGTCATATTTCATTAATAGTATTTTTTACTGAGATAGGTTTATGTATGACAATTTCACACGATAGTAATGTAACGTTTCATCAAAATCCGTTCAGTAATTTTTGCGTGCATCCTCACATCTTTACAACCTTTCATTTAAAATATAGTATTTAATGTATATTCACAAAAAATGTATGTAATTGAATAACGTAAGTATGAGCGTTCGAAAAAAAAACTCTTATAGCCTAGGTATCTAGGTAATATTGTTAGTCTGTTCAGAAAGAGACCCGTCGTGGAATTAAAGGCGCTGCTGTGCTTCATTATCTTTTTTATTTAGTGGGCAATACAATATCGCGACTATTCTGTTTTAATTCTATTACATAAGTTTATGATTTGAAATGCCGAAAGAAAGATACAAGCTCCTAATTTTATAGTTGTAATATACTCTCTTTCGGAACAGACTATACACACAGTTTTTTTTAAATTTAATATTGCTACATTTTCAGTACATTAATCTAAATGTCACATTCAAATATAAGAATTGTGTGAATATAAATAATGGTTTCAATAACTTTGAACAAAAATTGTAGAACTTTCACATTTATCTAGGATTACTCGTTGACACTCTGTAAGGTAAGGTAAGGTAAGCGTTAACAATTAATCAAACATTTCATTTTAACAGCGCGTGGCTAACGAGATTCAGTGAATAATGGCCCATATTTTATTTTTCGCTGAACTGGCTTAGTTTTTACAAGCCTCGCAGTTTGTTGAACATTTTTGAGACTCCTGCTACGTTCTTGTTTGAATTTACGTAAAGTTTCTTCAGTTTTCTTATATCTTATTTTTTTTTACTTTATTTAACTCAAGGCACAGAACTTATAAAGAATTTAAAAACGCTATTTCTCATAGATATAACAAGTTTCTGTCGATATTTATACTAGTACTAAGTTTTAATAATTGTTTTTAAATTTTATCCACGAATATTATTACCTTATTATAAACAAGAACGAGTGGTATGTTTGTTGACTTTACTTAATTTCATTAAAAGTTTTAAGTCACAAACATACCTACTCAAATATCACTTTATACCTACCTTTTCAATGACAAAATATTCGTAATAAATTTGAAAGTAAAATAAAAGACACAAACCACCGCAATTCGTTAGCCTAAATATTCAGCGTTCAGTATTTCAAACTTCGATTGAAAAAAAAAATTCCAGCTCACCACAAAATAATATTACTTGAAAGCTAAATTTTATTTACAAACCCTTCATATTTTTTGATACTAAAAACAAAGCAATTAGGATTTCGAAAAATCTTTTTTTCAGAATGTTATCGTTTATTGTACTGTGTGTGATCACAATCTCACCATAGTTGGTGATGATGTGTCCGATGGTGGTAAGTACACAAAGCCAAATATAAAAGTCTATCAAATTACTTTTCGTGAAATACCTATAAAACCAAATTACATGCATAAATTCAATTTTTTCTTAAATATGTATTTCCTTTGCAATAATATACCTACGAGTACTTTTAAATATTAAAAAAGATATTAGTTCTTCTTCCTAAATCATTCTTATTTGAGTTATTATATTTTACCAATCGAGCAGAAATTTTAATGAATCGTTTCAGGAAATCTATCAATTGATAGGTTTAAAGAAGTCAAAGATATTAAAAATAGAGCAGACAATGTTGGATACATTTTTATTCCGAAAGTTTCATATCGATCTTACTTATACTGTTTCAAATAAATTATATCACTTGCATAGGATGTAAGACGTTGTCAATAAGTAGAAAATCATAGCGAACGTTTTTAACAGCTTTGTCCTTTCTATTACTGTAGATATTACTTTAAATTTATTTGAGTGAAGTAGTCGTTTTCTATCGGGGTCCGCCATCATTCCGTGGGGTCCTGAAACATTACATAAGCACCAAGACTCACTACTAAGGGAATGAAATGATTTTGCATTTGCGTTTGTTATGTGTAAAGATGCCAATTTAAATAGCTATTCGATATTCGATTAACACACTACAAAACATAGAATAAAACCAATTGGTACATAAAACAAAGCGTATATTTCCTACGATACTTAGTATTCTATTCAGCTCGTCAGGGAGCCACTCGCTTTACCTGTATATTGGAATCCGCACTGCGGTCTATTCGCATCGTTCGAGCGATGGATTGTATTCAGCATTTTTTGTTGGGAATCAAATTCCACTTTGTTTCGGTCTGAGCTTTTAGATTGATTTTCTAAATTATTGAACTTAAATCTATTTTTAATTTTTAAATGTCTTTTATTCTTAAGTTCTTTTTCTTGTTCTCTTATTTATTCCGCAATGTATAAAATAACAAACAGTACTTTGGACATGAGATAACCTGGTACATTTTTCACACACGATTATCTGATTCCAAACAAAACTATGGAAACCATATGTAGGTATTCTTTAGTAATTTCTTTGTTTTTTTTCTTATTAGTATTACCGCCAATATCCGCCAACGGCCTCACCGCTCGCTGCGTATGCCTAAAGGCCTAAGCTGGTGTAGTAGTGATGTCAAATGCGTGACGAAGGTCGGGAGATCAACAGTACCTAAGTTAACTTTTAGTGGAGATAACATCATGAGGAAAATATATCACGGTAATAGGTAGCCGCCTCTCTGGCTCAAGTAGTTGAAAGCACTAGCGATGAAATGCACTTATCTTCTAGACTTTTGAAAAGTTCAAGAACATATTGGCGATATCTAAAAAGATCTATGGTCTTTGGCTGGCTATCCTTCAGATAATGCTAATTTGGTGAAGGTGGCCCTAACCATCAGGTATCACGTTTTCCCAATTTTTCACTATACCCAAGCTATATTTCAAAGACCCAACTCAATTAATTTGAAAATATTGAATTTATATCACCTCGGTCAATGTCAAATTTACCTTTATCAACAACTTTTGATATCTTATCCCGCTCCTGAGATCTCCACTTTGCCACGTATTAAGTACCTACTTTTGAAATAATTGACATTCGAAATTTGAATTAAGACGAGACGAAAAACACGACCTTATACGATAAATAAAAGCTTGTAATATGTCCTTCATGGATGACAGTGTGCTAAACAAACAATTATATCCATTCCATATATGATACTGGCAAGACTATCAAGTAACTGTATTACAAGATCTAGGCAATAACTCAGGCTTAGCTTGGCTTGAGAGTAGGGCGGGGAAGATCGGGGAAAACCTGTTGCTATGGTTACCACTCCGCAAAACTTATCTGCGGTACTGTTGAACCTTAATATGAGTGCAGTAAAGCGGAAAATAAATCGTCGCCGATGAAATTGATATTAGTATTTGCTCAACTGATTTGAAATTATGTCGAACATTGTTATGCGTTAGCAACTTTGTGAAGATTTATTTTTTGTTATCTTTATAATATTTTATTATTTTGATGAAACACACAAAGTATACAATAGATTGATGGATAGAAGTATGTGATGTATGTGATAGTTTTACATTTTTTTACGCTTAAAAAGCCATTGACTGGAACTTTTATTAAGTAGGGATTTGGAGATATGATCATCTTCAATGTTAAGTGAAACCGTGGGGTATAGTTGGTGGTTTAAGAGCTTTATTCTCATAAGAATTATAAATTAACTTACATGAGAACTTATAATAACTTAACTAGGTATTAAATTTTATATACGTACGAGAGCGCGCTGGTGCATTTACAACATCACTCGCACTGGCGGAACACTTACACATTATATAATATCACCGAGATAACAGTCGATGCCAATAACTATTAAAATTAAACATTTTAAAACAAATATAATCAATCAAAATTAACAAGGTACAACAATACTAGTTATGCGCCGGGGCAGTGGGACGTCCAAGATTATTGCAGCAAGTTGGAAGGTACGTCACAACAAAAGTCTAGTGAGATGGGTTAAAGTTACATTGATCGATTCGATCGAGTTAGTACAATAAATATTGAAAAAAAATAAAAAGTATCTACACTGCCTTTCCCTGACATGCGACTTTGCGGTAATACAAGCCAGAATCGCGAAGATCCCAAGTCACACACATGTAGAAATTAAAATCTATGTAAAAAAGACCCTCTTAATTAGACTATTAGAATTTGTCTCCTGCTGACACATTGTCATGTACACCCAAAGATATGTAAATTAGATCATAAATGCCAGGAAATCTTGAAACCAAGTCTTTTGTGTCTTAATAGGCCAGTGGATAATGTCATAAACATGACTTACCTACTCCACTTGACACTGGCAAAATACACAAAGTGTGATGTCAAAAAGTAAAGTTCCCCGACATCTTGAAAGGTCAGGCGGCGCTGACAAATAAAAAAAAATTAAATCTAGGAAAGTCGTGAAAACCAACTCTTTTGCAGGCGAATCCTATACAAGCGATTATACACTACCCATTCTGATGGAAATGTACATTCTAAACATCTAACTCAGCGACAAACTAAACTATAAATATAACGTCTTTAATTTCTACGAGGTATATCCCGGGGTGTTCTAGAACATAGACATTGGAAAGTTTACACGTGTGTAAACCGAGATAACACAACAAGTTACGCGACACACTCAAGTGAAGTTGAGGTTTCAAGTTAGTTCAACAGGACGAGACTTAATTGCTGTTTCGGTCTGGTACGGAGACAGGATTCGAATGGATTACAAATACGGGCAAGCATAAAGGCTATCTAGGATTACTAAACGCAGGAGGTTTTATAATTATAATCCAACTAGCGTAAGTGAGGGAGTGAGAGCGCTTATAATGTTTGTTTCTGAAGAAAAACATGTAATTTGTTTCCTATAGACCACGCGGGTGAAGCCACAGGCAGAAGCTAGTATATATAAGTATATAAAAGGAAAAGGTAAGTGACTGACTGATCTATCAACGCACAGCTCAAACCACTGGACGGATCGGGCTGAAATTTGGCATACGGATTTTTGGATTATGATGACGTAGGCATCCGCTAAGAAATGATTTCCTATTTACGCCCTAAGGGTGTATACTTCACATCCTTTTACAGAATATGATAGTAGTTAGGACTTTACTATTTTGTCAATAATCCTGCGTATGTGAAAAGGGCCTCCCTCAGATTGCAAGTAAATTGTTAACTCTTAGAACTAGGTTGGGCCCCGACTGTTCTAATTTACATTGTAATCTTTGTCGAAGCCATCAATTTGTCGGTTGCCGTAAATAGACTCTGCCTCGATAAGTGCCTCGTGTGTCGAGTCATTATTTTCTTAACTGCCTTCGCAGGGACATGAAGGATATTGTGCTTCCTGAATGTGATCAGTGAGGAAGTTATGTCATAAAATAAAGTGCACAAATATGATAATTTGAAAAATCTTACCGTTAAAGCTTTTAGTGTCCAAAAATGATAAATTACCATATTTAAATCCATTTAGTAGGATAAAGAATTGCTCACTGTTTGAATTAGTGAAAAAATATCCGATAAAAAAATGCATTCAGACAAACAACTCAATATAAACATTAATATAAACTTTGATCGCATCCATTTTTGTACCTCAAGTAGTAAAAAGAAAAATCTACGGAACATTCTCTAGCGCAACTGAGATGTAAACAAATAAATTGGGGCCAAATGTTTCAGAAGAAACGGTTACCTTCATGCATTCTACAACTTATATTGCTACCATTAGTATTGCAAAGTTTTTCGATTCGGTCCAATCATTTTTTACGTTTTGTAGTGGGCTTTCAGCTTATTTACCATGTGTTTTTTGACATGCAGAAAATTCATGCATGACAAGACTTTCTTCCAATAACATTCCAAAAACCTAACAGTTTTTCATAAATTGGAAGCTAAAGAGGTTTAAACCAATATATGTCCAGATAAATATGTTTTAATATCTATCCAGTATGAAAATCTGCAGTGACTTCCTAATTAGATAGGTGGAACAGCAATTTATCTGCCGAAGTAAACACTCAGTGGCTAGCGAGAGTCATCCCTTGCCAAGAAATTCAATTAAAGTAGGTAGCTCGGTTGCATGTCCTTGCCTCACATCGTATGTACAAGGCTCGGACGACGATATTAATATTCTGCAGGGATAGTAAATGACGCTTGGGTGAGACCAAATTGTGCTTACAAGGACTGCACAAGCATTTCTGTTTAAGACACAAATCTTGATGAATGAGCTGAAAATGTGCATGGTGCTTTTTAGAGCTGCGGGTAATATAAACTACGTAGTAATCTGAAAATGCTTTGTCAAAGAATCTTAAACTTTGAAGACGAAGATAAGCTTACCTTCGTTTTCTAAATTATATTAAGTTAGATACGCAAATACGATACGATTTTAAATATAAGATACATTAAATTTATAAAAATCCATGCTAATTATTGTATATCGCGTTGATATTGTATTTTTCTATACGACTGGCCAAAAAAGGAGTATAAGGTTTTCAGTGTACGAGTTTCTTTATTCCGCCATAACTTTTAAATTATTGAACAGATTTGGATGTACTTATGTATCGTTAGAATCCTTACATCAGTCCTGCTTTTTTAAAATGTTTGCTTGTAAAATTATTTCAATCATACTAAACAGCTTTTACTATGAAACTGGGACCAACTGTGAATTCACGAATATTTTTTTTCATATATTTCGAATATTCGATAGAGATACGTTGTTCTTTTCTATCATCAGCCTGCCCTGGTCCCCATCATTTGAGATCGACGCGGTATGTACTTCATCCATTCACACCTTCTATCCGTCATATCGGCATCACGTCTTTCATACACATAATCATCTTTTACATGATCCATCCATCTCATTTTGAATAAAAGATAGTATTTTTTCGTGATTTCAATTTTGTTCCTATATAAACTACGCTACCTTCTTCCCTATCTTATTAATAGAGCAGAGGTGAATAGCAAATTAAGTCTTAATTGTTGTTTCACACTCAATCGGCATGCATAAACGTTGGTTTACACTGCGGTGGGTCACTTTCGCTCGTCGTTTAAGAGGAGGGTCTCTGCGTATGTCTCCGTCCCTTACTAAACTGACGGAGACAAGCGAGACAGGAGAGACGTAATTTTAGTAAAAAAAGATGGTTTATGTTATTTAAAAAGAAACTAAGCCCTTTTTTTTTTAAAGTAAGAAAACTATTCCCTTTCTAATGGATTTCAGAATGTATGTTAATATTTTTCAAGTCATTTGGATGGCCCAAATAAGAGAAGAATGCGTTCTTAGTTTTAAAAAGGGGCATATTTACGATTTTTTTCTGACGTTACTAATGAAAAATCCCAATTTTAAAAAAAACTATTCCCCTTCGTATGTTCTCTAGTTTAACATATATTTTTGCCAAATCTCTTGGAACAAAGAATACAGAGAAAACCCCATTTTAGAATCATCATTTCACGTATAGCATCGCCATAATATGTACCTAAACAGAGCAAGACATGTGGTTTACTGTGCCATTTACCAGTTTCGTATAAATTGGATATGCCGCGACGGTAGACCGCAAAGTGAGTGACCGCTAGTTTCAATGACAATTTACAAATGTGTCTCGGTATAACATTGGGTAAGCCTTGCGGTCTTAGGCGTGAAACCCATATTAATATTCAATGCGACGAATGGATGTTGATAAAATTACTAACATGATTAACTTTTTTCGATTTATATTTTTTTTTATTATATTCAGTGCTATTTACTAATTTTTTATGACCCCATAACATTAGCTCAGATCGAAGCTGACAAAGCCCGTAAAAGTACACAACACACTACACAAAACCGATTACGCTACCGTCCTCGAACGGCGAGGACCGCCGCGACGTCCCACTCAGTCTCGTCCCGTTCAAGCGGTCCGAGCGGCCATTAGTAATCCGACCGCCCCCAATTAGTCGTAACTCGTACTAAGTCCTCCCCCTCCCCCGGTAACACCCTGAGCCGAAGTTCGTACCCCATTCGTGGGTGCCCTCAGGATTGGTTACCTAAAAAAATCCAAATTTTTATTGATGATGAAAGATTAAGATGCTAAAACATGCTAAAAAAATATTATTTGGTTAATTTAGGTTACTATGTTATGAGGAGAGATGAAACCCATGTGACAAAAAGAGTTATGAATATGGAAGTTGATGGATATACGGAAAGGGGAAGACCGACAAAGAGATGGATGGATTGTGTGAAAGATGATACGAGTAAATGAGTGAATGCCGATATGGCTGATAGAAGGGCTGAATGAAAGAAGAGTTACATATTGCGCTCACCCAAAATTACCTACCCATTACCGAGCAACGAAAAGTTATAAATTAAGATTTTAAATAGATATATAGATAATACTTTATTGTCACACCACAAAGATTAAAAATGTATATAAAAACATTACCTAGACAATGAAAATGTCACAATGGGCGGCCTTAAAAGTGATCTCTACCAGGCAACCTTAATATTTGATAGAACAAAATATCAATTAAGAGTCTAATTTTAATTATGTAAAAATATTATTTCAAAGTTTAATAATTTTGTGCGAAAGTAATATTGCTTTAACAGAACTGTTTTTGTTGAGTTAAAATTATCTTGCCAAGTTCTAAATCACAATAATTTAAATAACATTCAGTTATGAGGAGCAAAGTTGCTAGCTGAAAATTATGATTAGGATTTTTACAAAACCATGACACATACATTGAAATTAATGTAAGTAATTAATTATATAAAGTATGAAACAAATATTACGCTGAGAAAACAAAAAAACTATTTAATTACCGATGAAAGAAAATGTCAAAAACATTTATGCAATTAAAAAACCATAACTCTTAAAAATAAAATCCAATTTTCTTACTAAATATATAAATAATTTATATATATAAATCTTACAGCCAAATAAGGATTTACAATATCATGCCTTATCTTAAAATATAAGTTTTCTATTATGAAATATAACGAAAATAAAAACAATCCAAAATATTCCTTTTATTTAAATTGAAACTGTGTCACCGTGCTACAGTTTTTCCCAGCGACGTAACCAGACGGGTAAACAATCATTCATACACGCAGATCGATCGCTCTCTACGCAACCAGGATACGGCTCCCACGAGGTGTAGTCGATCATATCTCTCTGGATATAAAGGTACACTTCCAAGGGTTGCGGCCGACGACTAACGCACGCGACTGACGCACGCGTTAGACGCGCGCGGCTATCACGGCCGTAGTCAAACTATGAAAATGTATGGCATCGGCCGCGCGTGTTAGTTGCGAAGGACAGAAGTGGCTCAATACATTTCCATAGGTTGACTATGGCCTATAATAGGCCATAATTGGCCGCGCGTGTCTAACGCCAGAGCGCGCTTCAGTCGCCAGCCGCGACTCTCGGAAGTCTACCTTTAAACATCTGTCTGGAGTAGAGCTTGAAAAACGTCTAGTGAAGATTCTGGGACTTGTGTTTGCTGCGGCTCAGACGGATTTTTGTGTCATTCACACTCTAATTGGATCCATTAGTAATGTGTACAAAAACAGTTGAAGCCAAGAAGCTTATACTTCATCGAGATCTTTCACAGACGCCACAAAATGTGAAAATGTTATCACTTTTCTTGCTGAGAAGTTGTTTTTCTCTCACAATAGATAGATAAATAACAATTTTAGAATTGAACCCATACTTATTATTAAGTTTATAATAATAGGGTACTTTCCAACCCAACTTACATCGATGGTTCACTCATTTTAAATATTACATCGTTGGAGTCAGGTTATTACCCTCTACGTCCAAACTTGGAGCCAATGTCAAATTCAGAACCAATAGGTTATTTAGGCACTTCGGAACTTCAAACTTTACTTTACCACCGATTCGAAAGTCTTCAAAGTATTATAGTCTGTCTGCTTATTTCCTGAATCGAAATTTCGTTAGTCTTGGCTACATATTAACATACAATTTTACAGAACATAAAAGAATCTGACTACACCAAAATTAATTACATAATTATCTAACGCTTTGCAATCTCACCAATATAACCCATATTCAGAAAGCCACTAAGCTGATAGTAAAAATATAGGTAACCACAAACTTCGGTTTCAATCGGAACACCATCGCTGAAGGCCAAGCGATGGGTGATCAATCAAAATCTCATTTAAGCGCGTCACTTTAACGGATCAGCGTGATCCGTCTTGTATAATTTTGCCACACACTGCTTCGCGTTAGTCAGGTCGGGTCGCAGTATTTGGTAATGAAATTAATTTCATCATCTATCATTTTTGTCATTCAATGGTTATTTTCTTGGCCTTTAAGAACTCCCCGGATCTCCCCTATGTTTTCGAAAAGGGAGCAGTTTTAGATTTTTTAAATAGAAATGAAAATTTGTATTTAACTATACGTTTATATATAAAATTATGTTTGTCAGATATTAATTTGCCTGAGGTAGGTATTACAAAAGTTTTATTATTTCATTTTAGATTTCATAGTACTCCAAACAATTAACTAACAGACTAAAGAAAGTAAAATTTATTATTAACAAACAAAATGATTTGTTTTCTAAAGCAGAAATATTTGTTGTTTACTTTTAACTAAAATATAGTAATAAGTTCAAAGCAGCCAAGTTGTAATGTAACAATCTCATTAGGGAATAACTAGGTATTCAAATATTTTATAAAAACAGATAATAAATAAAATTATTGAACTTCGTCTGAAAAAAAGAAGGTTGAAAAACCTTTCCACGATGTGGTAAAACCAATTTGACAGCCAATAACCATCAATGTAAGACAAGCTGGAGACAAAGATGGATGGAAAGGGCTCGTCTCTCAACAGCCCTTCGGACAAGACCTTGGGTAAAACACGACAAGGACAAAAATAAAGTTGCAATGTGGGCTACGTTTTTGAGGTATATTTTAATGCAATGATGCTGTAGGATAAAAGCAACCATAAATAAAATTAACTAGACAACTTTTCATAATAAAACCAAACTTCTAGCCTTCAATTATTTTAATAAACGTCCATTATTATAATAATGTGAGCCAGCTTTTGCAGTCATTCATTTTGACACTGATATTTTAATCAACATGTTGAACTAAAATTATTCAAAAGCCACAGTTAAACCCCAAAAAGCCAATGCTGAAAATAAAATAATACCTACTCCAACCAACCACTCATTGTTGAATAAAGCTGTCAATCCAGAAACTGAAAAAGAAGAAGGTAGTAGCCAAAATCATTTACTTAATCTACATATTTGATCGTTAATACTTATCCGTTAAATAAATGATTAAAAACCATCGCAAATATCCTATCAATAGCCTTTTATCATAAATTGCTGAAGTGCTATTACGTAGACAGTAGCGAAGGTATATGTTAAACTAGGTTGCACGGTTCCACTCGTCTGGGGCGGCGGCCCATCTACGGGGGGTGGTGATGGGCGTCGTATCATAGCAACCAGCAGCATCCCTTGCTAGTCTGCTAGTCTGCCAGTGTGCTATTGCTGGTTGCGGCAACCGGCCGCGCGCACCGCCATCCCACTCTACGCCACGCGACACAAAACCAAAAACTGTACCGTTATTCAAATAACTACCTAAATCAGTGATGCTAGTGAATTAATTTTTTAGACATGTTTATTTTATTCATATTGGTGACTGTTTATTTGATAACACTATGCCATGGTTGATCCGTATGTGAAAATAATTGCAATGATGGATTTGAGATTATCGGTGTGAGATAAGGAGCGGTTTTGCAGATTGCCGGTTTTGACGCATTCCACGTTTATTGGTAAGTTTTTCAGTATAGTTTTAGTTACATTGTTATATACCAATACCGTTCTTTTTCAGGCATCACAGTAAATGTTGATATTTATATTAATGTGAATAGCATTATGTTCAAGGCTATTTATGATTCCCCTACCCTACAAATACCCGTCGGAGCTACAATGTAGGCTGCAATTACCTAAGTACCTTCCTCGAATGCCGTCATTTGCTACGCCCTGTGTAATTAAAATTTAACTTATTAATTGCCTTTCTAATTTAATTAACCTTCGTTCTCTGTAGATTTCGGTAACTTTCGTTTATTTGTTTCTAGGACTTTACTTGCGTTAATTCGGAAGTTTGTCGATGACATTTTCTCTCTTTTCACGCAATTTTTTTATTCTTTTCTTCGGTAATTTCACATAAGTTTAGATGAAAAATAATTTGGGATTTAGGTATTTCACAGGCCTATTTACGAGTAGATATTCTACTCATTTTTTTTTCAATATTATCCAGATTTATAAAATGCAATACTATTTCTTTTCTTGTATTTAAATATTTTAATCGACTCACCTAATTAAATTAAAACGTAATGCAAAAGTACAAGCAGCTTTTCCATTGGAAATTCCAATGGCATCAATATCAATTGAATGTTATACGGAAAAAAAATATGTTAGCAAGCATGCAACATGGTACTTGGCTGATGCGGTCACGGGTTCGAATTCTATGAATTTGAAAGTCAATGAAGGAGAACATCGAGAGGAGTTGGTGATATTGTGGAGGGTATTTTGTAGTACCTACTCACCTGGCTAGCGCGAAGCTTACTATGTGTTCGCACAGCTGCATTTGAGAGCTAGTACCCTTTTTGGCGTTACGTGGTAAGCACATAACGCCTTCGGCCACATCATTAATAAGATTAACCGCCATGAAAATGTTATCAAACAAAACCTTATTGATTATTAGTCTATAGGGGTCTATTCCATGACCCATCTAATCTTATGAATGTGAAAGTGTGTGTTGTTGGTTTGTCCGGATTTTTAGTAAAAAAGATAGGTTGTAGCTTAGAGCGCAACATAGCAGTGGCGAAGGGTCCATACAAGCCGATTCCCATCGGCTTACCTTTTAGAAAACCCAGTCCCACAGATTCATCATTTCCAAGCCACTTTTATATAAAATACACTGTAATAAAGTATAAAATTATCGGTGTTTTTTGAGTGGCTTACCCTCGCCATAATTTTACCCCTCGCCACTGCAACATAGGCTACCTTTTATCCCGGGAACGCGGGTAAAACCGCGAGGCGGAAACTATATATACCGATAACGAACGTATATCTGAAACAATTCAGAGGCATTATCTAAGAGATCGACTTTAAGAATCACATCGACAGCTAATAAAAGGATCTCATTAAAGCCCTGGGAAACTTTATCCAATATAATTACCAACTTTTTCATTGTCCTCGTCGTTTATTGCTTTTTAACGCTCTCCAGTTTCAACTTTGAGAACATCAATTGATTTTTGGTTACACTCGAATAGTATAAGTAGAATTTAGTACCATAACTTATTGATGTTATGGATAGTCCTTTAGTTTAAGAATAGACATATTTTTGTTGAAACAATCTTGTTAAATCAACATAATGGTAGCATTATTTTATAAAGCTAATAATGTCAAAAGAGCACAGCTATAAAGGTCAAGGTGGCATTTTCATTCAGTATCAGTCAGTTTCCTAGTAAATCTCATTTGTTTCTGCCAACGCCCTTTGCGTCTTGCTATGGAATATTGTGCTTATAATGGAATTACGTGATAAAATATTGTATTGTAGAAAATATGATGTTATTTCTAACATCAATATTGTGAACCTTTAAATTTATGTGACGTCATTACCTACTACCAAATTTTCCTGTGGTCCCAGGATAAAAAGTAGCCTATGTTTCTCTAGGATAACTGCGTGCTAAATTACATGAGTTGTAAAGTATTATTCATTTTGTTTTCCACTACCTACTACAAATCATGTTTTTTTTTATTTAATTCTTAGCAACTCATTTGCAGTAGCAGCCAAATCCCATCACAAACAAAAATAAAACCAGCTGCGAAATGACATTCCAGCTCAGTATATGCGTTTCTCTAACACGAATAGTTGCGAAAAACGTGAAAGCTATTTGCGAAAGGGTCACACTACGCCATTATTGTCTCATCCATCAACTTAACGTTGGAGCGAGAAATTGCATTAATCTCACAAGCTATTATTAAAATGAGAAACATGTTTTGATAATACGCTGCATTGTGTAATGGAATGGAAAGGTATAAAATAGATCAGATAAATAAACATGAGCACCTTTACGGTTTTGAGTTATACTCGTCCATATTTTCTTCCCTTTTTTCACGAGTATATTTTATCTATGGACAGGATTTTACCACTATCTTTCTCGAGTAAATGGTGTCGCCAGAGGTTGCATGTATAGAAAGCCTGGATGAATTATTCATTAATTAGTGGTACTTAGTAACATTAAATACCAAGTCAAAAGTCATTTTGGCAATCGACTGTTCTTTCATATATCTTTTGTTTTTTCACTCTGTCAAAGTTACTTTACTAAACCTTTTTTTTATATCTTTAGGTAAGGCTAAGCGCGCACGGGTGACTATTGTCACCGGGACCTTAGCCTTTGATAATTTCTATTCTTAGAGTAAGTCACCATCAGCCAATGTTAAAAAAATATCTTTAATCATTAATATTAAATTTGTAATTTTCACTTTTCTTTGATTATTGACTATTAGGTATAGAAACACAGAACTACGTTTTTACAGCCGTTATTAATTCTGCCTTTGCAATACTTACTTACAGTGTGGGTTGAACTATTGTATCCGATATGATGAGTGCGAGCAAAGTACCGTAGAAGTTATCTACTAATGCAATTTCATTGATTTCATTCCTTTTAATGTATTTATAAGAAATACAGCTTTCCATCTCGTGGTTTCACACGCAATACCCCCTACGTTTAGGGAATAAAATATTCAAGTTATCATGTCCTTAATTTTCAATACATAAGTAACTAGGCAAGTACAAGTAGTTATCGGAAACATCTTGATCGATTTTTGATAAACTTATTCTGCTTAGCTCACAATATGGATTTAAAAAGATAGGTCAAGAGGCGAAAAATTTCTAGGATATCTTTCAGACCATTATATGAGACTCAAGAAACGATAATATAATTGGTGTACTGCCGTTGCCCGCTCCAGCGGGAAATGCAGTATGAATTATAAATTTATTTATATTTTATGACTATGTACTGAGTGTAACCTGACGTAACAAAAACTGGTACCAATAATTTTAAACTCCTTTTGTTAAAATTTTGATTTTTCTTGAATTTGAAATATTTATACATACTGCGATAAACATCTGACACTTAATTTTTTTAATGAAAACAAATTATTTTAATTCGATTTACATGACGTTGATATTAAACTACGTAAAATTCAAACGTTGAACAATCCAGAATCATGTACCAAATCCAATATATCAGTTTTCTATACGATGTCATTTGCATACTGTATAACTAGATTAAATGGCACATAATTATCACAAATAGGTAGAATCTATCACTATAAGCGGCACGTATCACGCGTAAATTTATCAGATATTATGCCTGTAATAAATCTGGCAATAAAGTATGATTATAAAATATCCCTATTCTTTAATATTCGTTGGACTCGGGTTGAATCTCACCTCGCTACGTGCTAACTGCTTGGCGGTCATTCTCACGCGCGCTATCTCATCTCGCCAGAGAAATCTCTATCGAGATATAACTGTATCTCATTTTAAACAAACGTTTGAAATATGCCATTGAAGCTTCACAGAATAACCATGCTCAGAAAAGATTTAAAAATATTTTATCAAAATACAAGGATTCATAATATTTTTTTCATTATAATATGAGCTCGGTGAAGGAAAACATCGTGAGGAAACCATAGCACGGTGGTAGGGTAATTCGTAGTACCCATCTGGCTGGCTACCACTCTCAAGTAGAAAATTTGTCGCCAAGCACCTACCGGTGTGTTCCGGCAATTGCACTTAAGAGTCATTTGCCTTCTCGGCATTGTAACAGGTCGGCAACACATTAGTATACCTCTGGTATTACAAAGGTGGACCGCCTGCCTGCTTGTCAACCTTCTAACATAAAAAAAGAGTGGTTAGTAAAGTTCAATTCAAATCTTTTCATTATGTATTTACAACCTGTCCATCACTGAATTTTTCATTTATGACAATGAATACAGATATCTACCATAGTATGATATAGGCACCTACTCTCATATCTCACGCGACATCTAACTACATAATATAACAAACAGTTTAACAAACTTCAGCACTTTATCGACACGATGGAAATTTGACAATATTTTACGACGTATTTTTTTAAACAAAGTTTGTTTTGTGTTTGGCAAATGGACGCAATTAGTTGTGTGCCTGCGCGCCGCGGCTGAATTTGTCGAATCGTAATTTTTTAACGGACTCTGAAATTATTTTTTTCCATGCGTACAAATTCTGTGGTAGACCAATTTTAATTTATAAGTCGAAATTATTTTCAAACTAAAAAAAAATATAATCGAACTACACCAAAGACACCTTATTTTATGTTATTGCAAAACATGTCCCAAAAATAATAACCAGCCTAGTTAAAAAATATAACCTTACTCATCATGAGTTTAGGTAAGTACACAATTAAACGTAAACCTTTTGTAACAGTTATTTATATTTTTCTTAGTTTTTATAATGGCGTTGGAAATTAAATAATATTAAACCAGTTAAACAAAATTGGCAACATTCCTTTAGTGCCAATTCAATTTGTTGGAAGTAGATATCATTGGTTTCCGAGTACCATTATAGGTAATGACAGTTTTGTAACAAGCTTCGTCAAACTTTAAAATGAAAGGAACTCTTGAATTGGAAGCTGTCTTCGTTCTGTAAATGTGAACCTATTCAATTTATTTAAGGAAATATTTTTTAGGGAAACAGGCCTAGTAGCGCTGTAGCACAAACCATTTTCACCAATCGCAACGTGAAATTTTACTTGGAAGTTTTGATTATGTTTTATTATTTATTATATCTCTGTTTGATACGAATTGAGCTTGATGCATAAATTTCAACCAAAATGTTGTATTTTCTATTCTAAAATTGATTACGTTAACGATTCGAAACGTCAAAATGGTTCTTCCTCGCAACAGAAAATATTTGTAGTATTCATTTAGCAATATTCAACTTGTCGTCTTTGGCCAAGTATTACGTGGGTCAAGTAGCCAGAGCCTCCAAAAACGTCACCATTCATTGGTTTCATATATCTGAAATTCCATACTCTGATAAATGGACCTGACTCACACCTCTGACAGCGCCCGTCAGTATCATGTCAGATTGATCTAAAATAAAACCGGCCAAGAGTTGAACTCGTGGCTCTATATAGCAATACCTTACCATCATCTATGTCTTTCGTCACTGCCTCTGATAAATGTCAATAATTTAGCGCCTGATAAAGAGTTAAGAGCAAATGCTTAGATAGGAGATTCGTAGGAGACATTAAATTGTATTTACTAGTTGTTGATGTTTTAATAATCAAGTATTTTAGTATGTATAGAAGCATACCTACCTATTTTTGTGTGTTGCATTCTTATTATGTATTCTGTCTATGAATTCAGAGACCGTACAGTGACCACTTTTAAAATTTGGTCTTCGAACCTACTTCCAATTTTTACCGCAATTTAAGTAGGTATCCTTAAATACGTAGCTGTAACTAAGATTACTCTTAAGTGTAACAAAATGGCTGGAATAAACGAAAGCCCACTCATATTTTAGATGTATCTAAGCGACTGCAATCTAGTTCCAAGTGTCGTAAATGTGAGAGGTTACGATTGCAATTTCCGACTCTCGACATCACCGACATACGACTACTCGACTGCACTCGTTTCTTGCATGTATATCGTTGGTCCTTATTAAATATTCTTTCTTGGGTGTGAGTTTTAAAATCTATATGAAAGGTATTATTTAACATTATTTTCAATTTAGCCTTAATATGTCTTAGTTCCTAAAAATATTCACATTGGCACATCATGCAATTTAATTTTCAAGGTTTAATGTTCAGGTATTAGATCAAAAACAATTAACAATTCAGGCATACAATAAATTAATTATAAATATTAGCGCAGCCATTAATTATGCCTACGACTTGAACGTAAACGATACGTACATTATTCTACTTCGATGGAGCATTAAATTTTAGTTAGTAAATATTTAAATACTGATTAATTTATCTGAATATATATAATATGGGTTATTTAGTGAGTACCTACCTATAATAACAATCTTTATTAAACCACATTAAAAATACACTCGCTTAAATTTAAGTCTCTACCTACCTATAAGATAAACAACATCGCAAATTAGAAATAAAAGCTAATCTTGTCTCAAAATTAGATATAACTAGCTGTTCCGCGCGGTTTCACTCGCGTTCCCGGGTTAAAAGTAGTCTATAACCTTCAGGAATAATGTAGCTTACTATTAGTGAAAGAATTTTTCAAATCGGTTCAGTAGTTTCGGAGCCTATTCAATGCAAACAAACAATCAAATCTTTCCTCTTTATAATATTAGTATAGATTACTAAAGCCTATGGTTAACCTGTAATACGATACTATTTCAGTTAGCACATTAGTAATGTCAAATTTCGTGGCAATGGTTGTATTCATCGTGTAGGTGTAGTCTTCAATTAAATTTGAGCTTCTGGTAAAAAAAATAATCTTAAGTAAACCAAATCCCTACACTTCGAAGTCAGTCAGTTATCAGACAAAAACATGTTTCTATTACATATATTCATGTTTTTTTAACATATACTTGAGTAAAGTACATTAGGTAACTATAACAACTGACATATACGACTATTTCATGAAAATGTTACTCATATACCTTGGAGGAATATGTTGATGATTTCTTTTGTTATTAATCAGTAAATATACTACCATTCTTCTCGCAAATAACATGTTTATAACTTACAACCTATAACTGAGCTGCAATTTGCAAAAAACGTGATAAAATTTGAATTTCGCGCTCCAACCGAACGTTCCCCCTTAATGGTCTGAAAGGTGTTGATAACTTCTACATCCTAATGCGGACAAAAAGTCTTTGTCAGTTATTTTAGCTCATTATATAGGTACCTAAGTTAGCTGAAGAAATTTTCTTTAAAATAATTTATAACCATTACTAGTAGAGCGCTCGTCGTTAGCAAAATGACAAGCCAGTTGGCGCAGTTGGTTAAGACACCACCTATCACGCCGCTGGTCATGGGTTCGATTCCCATCCAGGACAAACATTTGTGTGCATGAACATATCTGTTTGTCATGAGTCTGGGTGTAATAATCTATATAAGTATGTATTTACAAAAAAAAAGTAGTATATGTAGTATATCAGTTATCTGGTTTCCATAGTACAAGCTCTGCTTAGTTTGGGATCAGATAACCGTGTGTGAAGAATGTCCGAGGATATTTATTAATTATTATTATTTAAATGAAAGCAGTATCGCTGCCTACTACTGAAGCGTGAAAATAATACGATTCAATGAACTTATTTTAAGGTTTTGCTGAATAAAATATCCGTTTATTTTTAACATATTTATGGTATCGTTATAAAAGTATTTTTTACATGTTTGAAAGAAATTAATAATAATATAGGTCATGACTCAAAACTGTCAGTAGATGGGTAAAGCACTGACAGACATTTTCGGTATTTTGTCATTTGTGTATAACTATTATAATATTCATAGACTACAAAAATCTATTGAAATATTTGAATAGAAACAGATATATTAATATTACATATTCCAACCCAATTACATCACGATTCATCACTATATTATTGATTCCAAATCAAAAAAAATATACCGAAAATGTCTGTCAGTGCTTTACCAATCTGCTGACAGTTTTGAGTGATGTGACATAAAAGCTATATAAGATTTGTAAGTCATGATAATTACTCTAACAAAATTATTTATCTATAGGTTTACTGTGAAACAATTAATCCACATTACCACAAACGGGTGGGGTTGAACAGCACACTTTCACAATTTGCATATCATCCTCATTTCGGCAACAGTCATTTAAATAATTGTTTAATTCCATTCGTTGTGGGGATGCATTCATTTGGATATATTCTGATTTATTGCTGGTTTCATTTAATGGACGCAGTAAATTGTTTTACAATACGTAATACTGTTATCGTCGTCGAAATGATGAAAATTTTAATGGCTTACAAGAAAATTGTAATAAAAAAATGTATGTAACCTAACTGATGGAAGCAATTCTACCTATACTTTTTTTTTGACATTTCTTCACACTCTAGAATACTTTTTAATTGGAACGAAACCTAAACTTATACATTTTTAAATTATTAGACCTAAACTTATAATTATTAAATTATACCTAAACCTGTGATTACTGCAAACAAATATTTTAATCAAAAATAAAAATAATCACGATTTTAGTATAAAGGGAGGATCTACCAATATTTAGTTAGCAAGATAAAGTTAGACTTCAGCTAATGGAATGACTCAGGAAAATGTAACTATCTAGTTAATATTATAAAGTGGATACGTGGACAGAAATTTCAGTAACTTTGTTTTGTTGTTTAAATTATGTAAAACCTGAAACTTTGGTTTTAAGCCTCATGTATCTGTCAATTCATTCATTTGGAGAGTCATTTAAATGTTTGTAGAACTCCCGTAATAAATGGGTTAGGGCCTGTGCCAATTGTGACTTAGCAGCACTACAACCTGCATTGCTGTATTGCAGTTTCAAAAATATAAGCGCTGCAGCACCGACTATTTCTTTTTTTTCACCTGCATCACGAAACGCGATGCTGCGTCACCACCCGCTTGTGAGAGAACCTTTTACTGTTTTCGTAAACCTTTTTCCAATTGTATTAAGCCGATATATTATTATGTAGTGTAAGGTTTACATTTTTCCTACAAAATTAATTGGCAGATTCTTCATCAGAATTTTCACGTTCCTCCTGAGATTTTTAAATGCTCCTGTAAGTGAATGCTCAATGTAAGTGTTCTTTATAGTTTCCCTAAGCTTTATCTGAAGACTCATTGAAGACGGCGTGAACGATCAATCTGATATCAGTTATGAGAATAATCAGAAAATATTGTATGTATAGAAGGAAAAAATAAATAGGTTGCACATATTTCAAGCAATAACAAAGCCGTTGGCAGATCGGTAAATCTATTTTATACTTTTAATAAATCTGAAGGGTTTGTTTATTTTTTTGTTTGAACGCGCTAATCTCCGAAGTTACTGGTCCGATTCGAAAAATGATTTCACTAATAGGAAGCCACAGTATTCCCGAAGGTTATAGGCAAATTTTTATCCCGGGAAGGCGAGTGAAACCGGGGGGGACAGCTAGTTAGTTATAAAGTATTATATCGACTAAGGAAATGTTACAATACAATACATTCAATATTGCTGACAAGTTATGTACGTCACAAAAAATAATGGTAGACTCGTCTGTTCGATACAAAGGAAACGACTAAACATTTTTTATTGTTTTTCCATTACGCTACCAAAAGCAATTGCAATTTGGCAATAATGGGAACTCTTTTGATCACTCGACCGATATATTGCGGACAAATCACCCAACACAATCACCAATAAAAATCTAGCTTTCAATCTGCGTTTGTCTGGATCATACACTACATTAGACACTTATATAAAGTGATTTTGGTAGGGTATAGTAGGGCTGAAAGGCATTGAAGTATCTGCCTGCCTTATTCATGTCATTCTACTACCTGTCCGTGTGTCGAGACCCTTTTTCAGGGATCTAGTTGAAATTAATGTCAAATGCTTAGGTCTACGGTCCCTTAGAGCTTATAAAAATAGAGCTTGTCTCTTCTACAGCTAGTATACTTTTTTAATTCTATGGGTAAAATAAATGCAGGACTTATTTTTAATTTTATTGCCTTTTAATTATAAATATTTTATCTCGTTTATTTATTATTTTATTTTGTTTCAAGAAAGTAGCGACTATTACATACCACATTGTAACAAAACGGTCAAGTGTGTGTTTGGTGGGACCACGAAAAAGTTTTGTCCCACCAGTGGGACATCGTAGTGGGACCACGGTTCCTTTTAACGCAATGCAATAAAAAATGTACGGCCATTTGTATACTAAATATAAAAAATCGATTAAAATTTACATTTGCAACTTAGATCCTCAATTATAGAATGTTCTTCGATACGAACTATCTCTGCAGAACGCTCGGTGCGTGAGTCAGTCTCACACTTGTAGGTAGGCAGCATGGGCAGGCCCCCCACAAGGTGGGCCGACGATCTTATGTGGGTCGCGGGAAACCGCTGGATGCGGGTAGCGCAAGACCGGTCATCGCGGAGATCCTTGGGGAGGCCTTTATCCAGCAGTACACTTCTTTACGCTGACATGAAGATGATGATGATGAGTTGGTATTAGATTAAATAGGTATATTATCAATTTTGCAAATGATCATCGAGTGACATTGTTAGCAAATTGCAGTCGGGTTAATCCGGTAGATTTGATACGAATTCCATTAATAGATACAAGCACTGAATGTTACAAGAGCAGATGACAATAATGTTGAGAGCTTCTATTTCCCACATATTGTAGGTTCACATATACATATTTGGTGCTTGGTGTAAGTTGGAGAGCGGTTTAGATGGTTGATATGTAGATGAGTTTGGTTCGTTTTGACTATTAATTATAAAGTTTCTTACATAGCTATCTCCTTCTAATATTATAAACTAACTATTCCCCGCAACTTCAGTCGCGTTCTTGGCATAAATATATTCCCTAAACCTTTGGGGATAATGTAACTTCCTATTAGTGAAAGAATTTTTTGAATCGAACTAGTAACTCCGGAGACGTTCAAACAAACAAACTCTTCAGCTTTATTATTATGCTTACTTTTAAATAAATCAAGTTATAACTTTTTTTTAGTAACTGTGTTTTTAATCCAGTACCTACTTTCTTTTCCAAATCAAATCAAAACTCATTTTATTCAGTTTAGACCCTAATAAGGCACTTATGAATTTTGATATGAATCTTCCATATTGATAACTGTAATAAGGATTGCATTTAACTATAAATCTAAACCATAAGAAGTACTAAACAGACTTACGACACTTTTTGGGTTATCCAGCTAGGCGATTCACTTATCATCACCTTCCCTCCTTTATATTTTCCTCTTACAAGTTTTTTTATTTTTGTTTTCCGCTTGGCTTATATACGTAAACCGACAATGCACTCACGAACGTAGAAAGCCTTCCCGTAAGTGACTCGTCTGCTTTAATTAAACCCACAATTGCTAGCTAGGTTAATACAACTGTAATTAAACTTCTGCAACTTAACATTTTGAATACACTATTAAACTGTAGAGGAACGTAATTGCATACCAACAGGAGTGAATGTCATTAAAAATAATTAGGTACACTGATTAGATGCCCGGGTAAGATGCAATAGTAATTTTTGTATATGGAAATTGTAACGTAGATCTTTTTTTTATATATTTTCTTTAACAAATAAATTCATTTGCAGAGAATGTGTCTAGATAGCCTGTTACAAAAGTGGATGATGTAAGAATTCTACCGATACATTCAATTCTGTTCAGGCATTTAAAAATTATGGTTGAATAAAAAAACTCAAACATACATGAACCCTGAAAACATTACACTCCATTTTTGGGCAGTCATGTCATAAATTGTATACCTATATTCAGATAAATATAATGTCCATCTCCTACCTACTCTCTATGCACTTCATTATAATGGAGATTTTAATACATTTGTGCAATTTATTTATTTTATTTAACACAAATTACACCTACTCCTTACTAATAATTATAAACGTAGTCAGTATTTCTTTCTTGCAAAAAAAATCGACGTAATTTTTGGCAGAGGTTCGGGGCCAGAGTATTCTTTGGCCCTACCTAATATTACATCTTACTTTTATCACGAGAAATCAGGTAAAACCATGGAGTGGACGCAAACCATGGAAACGTATTAATGGGATGGCTATTTAATTTATACCGTACGATAATTAAATATTTTTGGGAACGAGCAAAATTTTACCCGCGCAATATTATACAGAAAATATAATTATCCGCGCATTCCCATCTACAATTAGGCCACGGTAATTATACAAACACAACTTAATACGTTTAGGGACATGGAAAATTGCCAACTTATTACTGGGCTGACCAGTAAACATAGCAATGTCCCAGATATCAGTCAAGCTTTGTAATGTGATGCCTTTTGCTTGTGTAGAAAGGTTCAATATTTGTATATTTTACATGCCTGTGACCAAATACGAAACGCCACTCATTTTTAAGTCGTCATTTGAAAATTCGAGTATTTAAGACATCCCTAAATAACTGGCGTTACAGTATTTTGGTCCTTTGTCTAGGTTTTGTAGATAACAGTCATATTAATATATTATACTGCTGAGTGTTTCCTAAAAACGCAACTCGAGTAAGTGGACTAGAGCGTCCTATCTTAGGTTTCGTCACCGCCCGTTATAATAAAATAATAAATAAACACTTGTTGATTTATAACTATATATATATCAAATATTTGACAATTAATATTGAGTGAACTATGTTTTCAACCCTTCCTATATAAAGTAGATAATTACAGTCAGTATTTACGGGTCAGTAAAACGAGAGCGCAAGCTAAATAAAATAAAACTTTAATCAAAACTAGAATCGTATGGGACGAGCTCAATATTAGTTCATGAACTCAAACAAAAGCTTAAAAACTCTAGCTCAAAATTGGTTCGGGAACAAAATAAAAGACAGGCCTTTCTATCCAATCAGGATTGGTTAAACATCGACTTCGATCTTTCCACTAATAAATTGGGTCGGTTTAATAAGGGCAAAGTATTTTTTATCATTTAACCTTTTAGCGTATCTTTGTGTTATAAGGGTTTCTAATGTATAAAAATAACTCTATGTATGTTTAAAATAGGTTAACATTCTAATGTAATTTACAATGATAACCTTTTAAGAGGAGGCTATCTGCATATGTCTCCGTCCCTTACGGAACTGACGGGGACAAGCGAGACAGGAGATACGTAATTTTAGTAAAAAAGATGGTTTTATGTTATTTAAAAAGAAATTAAGCCTTTTTTTAAAAACGTAAGGAAGTCTCTTTCTAAGGGATTTCATAATGTATAATGTAGGTATGTTAATATTTTTCAACTTATTTGGATGGCCCAAATAAGATAAGAATGCCTTTTTAGTTTTAAAAAGTGGCATATTTGCAATTTCTTTCTGACGTTACTAATGAAAAATCCAAATTTTAAAAAAAAAACTATTCCCCGTCACACATTTTCTAGTTTAACATAATATATTTTTTCCAAATTACTTGGAACAAAGAATAAATAGAAAAACGCATTTAAGAATCATCATTTCACGTATAGCATCGCCTTAAAGCAATAATTTTGTCTTTATATAAGGGAAAGTATATTTAACTCAATATAATATCATTGGCGACCATCAAACTTGGAATCTTATTATACTTCTTCTTTGAATGTCTGCAATCACAACGTGGGTTCCCCGAGTAACTTCCACATTGATAATAAAACTTATATTTATATCAGATGAACTAATCAACTATAGAAATGTGTTTTAGAACCTTAAACTTTTAAAATACTAGTTTCTCATTAGTTCTACCTACGTTTCTCAGTATTTCAAGTCTTTTTCTATAAAACTAATTTATTTCGTATAAAACTAATTTATTTTATCAAAATCAATCAAAATCAAATCTCATTTATTCAGTTTAGGCCCTAATAAGGCACTTATGAATGTCAAAAGTTACAGTTTTACAATAGACTCTACTACCGGTTCGGAAAACACTTGAACTGAGAAGACTCCGGCAAGAAACTCAGCAAGGCTTCTTTTTTTGGTGGATCTTTTTTTTTGAATTTATGTAATTACAGTTTTAAATATACATAAACTTCATACAATTATCACTTGTGGAGGGGGCTGTGCAAGTGCAGAGAGAAGCTACTACAACCATTTATTCTTATCTTCAATGTAATGAGCCACCTTATAATAGGCCTTGACGATCAACTTATGTTTAACATACTCTTTGAATTTATTATAAGACATCTTAGTTACTTCATATGGGATTTTATTATAAAAGCGAATGCAATTTCCGAGAAAAGACTTATTGACTTCCGCTAGCCTGAATCTAGGAGTAACAATTTTGTCTTTGTTTCTTGTATTTAGGTTATGGCCGCTACTGTTTGTGTCAAATAGATTTAAATTTTTACGAACAAACATAATATTTTCATAAACGTATAGCGAAGGTAAGGCTAATATGTCATATTCCTTAAACCGATTTCGTAAGGAATCGCGAGGACCCAAGCAATAGATTGCACGAATGGCCCTTTTCTGTAAGATAAAGATAGATTCCAAATTCGCAGCTGAGCCCCATAGCAGAAGACTGTAGGACATTAAACTATGGAAATACGCAAAGTAAACCAACCTAGCTGTAGTGTTCTAACTGCAAAAGCGGCGGAACTCAATTTACTAGCTAAGCTTTCTATATAGTTCTATTTAGTTTAGCCTTATATCTGTACGACAATTTAAATTAAATCAATCTACTTCATATTTTATTTAAAAGTAGTAATTAATAAAGTAGTTCTCCTCTTACAACTATCCTTAGGTTTATTCCTGTATATAATCTATCTATGTGTCAAAACTAAAATTAATATCACAAAGAAATATCGACTGGATACATGTGATAAATAAATATTTGTAATTAATTTAAATCAAATCAAACAGCATTTTTAATATTATTACCAAAATAATTGTCTATGACATAAATAAAATTGTATTGATGCAGTTGAAACTTAAACTTCATCCTTAATAGTGTAACTATAGGTATCTTTATCATTTCCATCGTTGGTATCAAATGCACGTACTTGCGGCGAGATATCACTTCACAAGTTTGCGATTTGCCGGCGGCATGGGCAGTTAGTCTGTCTTCAGCAAATACAAGTGGACAAGCAATGTTGATATCCCTGTTACGTTGATGTTATTTCAACTAGATGCTAATATTATGAATAATGTTAGCATCTAGTTGCCTTAATTAATTATATAGTATTTAATAATAAGGATTATTTATACTACAGACCAGAACCAGCGTTGCAACATCTGGTGTTATAGCATATGCTAATATGAATTTTTGGCCTCACGCTGCTGATAGTTGTGTTTTCAATTTATTTGCATTTTATTGCTTGTATTTTTATGTGAGTCCAAAATAAATAATTATCTTTCTTTCTTCCTTTGCATGATGAGATTTTGATCAATTAAAAGCCTGTAAATTGTAGGTGCCAATTAAAAGCCTGATATATTCTAGTTGTTATCAACAACTATGACATTTGATATTCCAACAAGTTTCCGCCCCGCGGTTTCACCAGCGTTCCCGAGGGATACAAAATAGCCTACGTGTTAATTCAGGGTGTTAGCTACCTCCATACCAAATTTCAATATAATTGGTGCAGCCGTTTGAGCGTGAAGAAGTAACAAACATACCTTTCGCATTTATACGATTAGTAGGAAGGATAGGATAGGAAGTAGGAGATTAATAAATAACACATATTTTTAATTGCTTGTCCATTTCCTATCTACTATTATGCCAGTGTAAATGACCTACGCAAGCTATTACACAAATACGTGTACGATGCTACCGCCCTCTGCATGTAGGAAAATTAGCACCGGCATCGCTCTAGGGAGAGTACACTACATTTACATTGCAGCTTTAATTAGTGTTATATCCTCGTGTTGGACGTAAATATATGGCGCATAGGACGAGGTGTTTTGACTAATATACTCATTTGCTAATGGTACAGGGGCAATTACAATGGAATTGGATTAGTTATGGATTAGTTTCTCTCGTTTGTGGTTGGAATTGCATCATTCAAATTCTATGTTTCTAGTGTGTGTTCTTAGTAACATGTGTGTTGCAAGTCTATTGACTACTTTTAGTAACTGTTAGTTCGTAGACATTATTTAAAAAAAAAATCTCATTCCTAATATAATGGTATTATGTATTTTCTATTACCAGGCTTTGTATAAAATATCAGCTTTTGAAAAAAGAGTAAAACCTCCTTCAAAAACAATAAAATTAATATTGGTTTCATATATTTTTATTGACTTTGAACCCAAGGCAAATATAATTATTAAAATCGCTTCGTGAGCAAAAAAGTTATGCGTGAACAAATATAAAATAACATACAGCCGAATTGAGAACCTCCTCTTTTTTTAAAGTAGGTTAAAAATTACAGATAGTTAAATCGGGGGCCAGTTGGCGCAGTTGGTTAAGACACCATCTATTGCGCCGTTGGTCGTGGCTTCGATTCCCATCCAGGACAAACATTTGTGTGCACGAACATGTCTGTTTGTCCTGTGTCTGGGTGTAATTATCTATATAAGTATGTATTTACAAAAAAAAGTAGTATATGTAGTATATCAGTTATCCGGTTTCCATAGTACAAGCTCTGCTTAGTTTGGGATAAGGTAACCGTGTGTTTTCTCACAAATGTCCCAGGATATTATTATTATTTATTTAAATATGTTAGTATAGCTATTTTGTTTTAACTAACAAAGAAATAATTGCACAACATGTACATACACTTAATAACGGACTTTTCACTTTAATTATCCTGCATTCATCCAAAAGCACCTGTTTTAAATTCCAAGGTGAGTCCAACAATTCACATTTTGACCCAGGAGCACACTTGGGTACATAATTGGGGATATTTTTCAGACAGTAGGGGTATACTTGACCCCATTATATAAGGGTGGTGGCGCCACGTTTAAATTTGCCCATTATACTCAACTCAACATACAGACGACTTTTTTTCAAATAATAAGTAATGCAATATGAGGTGTTTATTTAAAGAAAAAATACTTATGAAATAAAATTAGAAAACCTTTATAGCCAAGCTGTGTAATTATTTTTATTTTATAAACATATATAAATTTTTGTCTAACAACTTGATGAATTATTACTTAACATTTCTTTTCTACAATGTGATATATAACGATATTATTCTGCCTTTTACTTCTATTTTATTGCCTCGAATCGAGTTATCCTTGTTTAGACAATATTATATTTGCCATAACAGATACAGGGCTTTATAATTGAGATGAAGTTATTCCTTCATCCTTCTTCATAGCTCTACGGAATATTTTGTTAAAATTTCATATTTTGTTTTTGTATAAATAATAATTAGATCAATGACATTACAATTAAGAGAAAAAAAACTATACGTAGGTGATGTAATTTTTGTACAATACAATAATTTGTTTCGCAAATAAATTACTCTTATAGCGAGTTATTTATAATTCATCTGCAGTACTCATCAAATGTACTCAACTTTTAATAAGGAACCACTCTGATATAGCAAAATAAACTTTTTATACAAAAATCAACGTTGCTCGATAATAATGTACATAGTATTTTTTCGATAAGTATAAGTCAAATTAGTTACTTTTACTTTGGAACCATCTCCGATTTACAAATAATCCTGTATAGATTTATTGACCTAGATCTATCACTCATCGCGACTGTGACGCACAAGCGCTACAGTGTAGAGGTGCTACGATGTGGT
Organism: Tethea ocularis; assembly: GCA_963555595.1. Taxonomy (NCBI): domain Eukaryota; kingdom Metazoa; phylum Arthropoda; class Insecta; order Lepidoptera; family Drepanidae; genus Tethea; species Tethea ocularis. The sequence goes on from OY741968.1 coordinate 3,356,424, forward strand.
TACATTACAAGTGCTACGGAGTTCAAACGCTAGGGACACAAGCTACGCAGTGCTTGCTCTACGAGCTACGTCATTAACTTTGTTACAAAGGCAATATAAACTATAGCGGAGCCAGGTAGATGAACTTAGGGCAAAGTCATTATTATGTATAAAATTTAACATATTTTGTAGCGAAAATATACTGTTTTTTTTTGTTTAAAATTGGGCAAGCCTTCGCATTTGATCTAATGAATCCAAAGAGTACATTATACCTTAGAAGTAAGAATGAAGGTAAGTTTATATTTCACTAATTATTTTCAGGTTTATTAATTTTAATTACTTGTAAGACCTCTGGTGAAGGGCTTAAAAAGGGTCATATATTTTTTATTTTGAAGTTGGTCCTGTGATATTTTTGTAAAAAAATATTTTTTGATGTTCCAAAAATAAATTGGTTTTTAAAAATATCGTAGAATAATCTAGTTAGGTGGTGCTAGGCTGAGATGGTGCTGGTTTATTAGGGTTTTACGGACAAGTCGGGCTCAATGTAGCATGTCTAAGCTCTGTCATGTGCTTAGCTTAGTTTTACGCTTTATTTGCTGGCCAATATCGTGGAACGTTGTCCAATATTGCGCATTTTTACGCAGCGTTTATTCCAGTGCGTTTTATTTTACGCAGCACAAAAAAAATACCATTAACATTATTATTTAGGTTCATAGCATGTTTATTCTTGTAGTGCCATCTTAATTAATATTATAAAGAAGTAATGTTTGATTATTAAAAAATACGAGTAGGAGGTAATCTTCGCAACTATTGAAGGCCTATATACTTCGAGAAACGATACGTACACGATAGTTTGATCATGGTTTTATCCAAAACCGTTCAGAAGTTTCTTTCTACGTGAAAGAGTAACAAACATTCATTCATATTATTATAGTAGGAAGTAGGATTCATAGGATACCCCCCTCCCCCTCTAAGGTAACTGGTATATTACATACACCTACCTCTTTTAAACATAGGTACTTAAAAAAGTATGTATATAAAAAATAAAAAGTATGTAGATTGACACTCAGACTTATGACAAGCAGTTAATGTATATAACACAGATGTTTGTCCTAGATGGAAATTTAACCCTTAATCTATGACGTAGGTATAACAGGTAGGGTATCTTACCAACTGTATAACCAATAATAGTAGTTTATGATACTGTTGCATAATAGGGGTTATTAAATACGAGTTCTTAATAGTATCACACGAGTTTTTAATACCTAATTATGTGCAGTATCATACAGTACTTTATCTAAACTCATATAAATAATGTAATTTATAGGTAAAAAATAAATTGTTTTTTGCAATTTTCAAAAAAAATATGCTATTTTTGTGTGACATTTTTGGTCAAAATGATATATTTAGGCAAAAACAATAAAATAAACGAACACAATAATCATATACCTAATCAAATCCATAGGTCCAAAGTGTACTTTAATAGAAAAAAAGTTATTTTATCTTGGGAACACAACTGTACTATAATGAATCATTATACACGGGTGTGCCTAAAGTGGGTCATTAAAGTACTGGTTTTGATTTCATAATAAGAACATTACGATATGAGAGTAGATAAATGTAATTATTTCTTCAAATTTATCCTTTACCATTTGGATAAAACATAGCAGAGGGACACATTTTTCCATTTTCTTTTTGTGGTAAACACGGACCCAAGGTCAACTGTGGTCAGCCGACAATGATATCCTTTGGCAACCTGCCAACACACGGTCTACGGTTTGAATTCACACATGTTCGTTCACACTCCAAAATATTATCTGTCAACATTTTATTGTTTTACGTTATTGTATTTATTCGTGGAATGAAAAGTTTTCTTACGTGACACTAAAATATACAAAATTGAATTAGTTGGCGACATTTTATTTAACATTTGTGCGGTAAAATAAATATTTAAATTATTTATTGTATAGATCTGTTTTATTGTAAGGATTTTTTGCCTTTAAAAACAGTAAATTTTGGGTTTTACATTAGATTGGGTTTCGTTTTGGGGTTCGTTCGTTTTAGGGTTGTAACTATAAAACTCTACTTAATAATTAGACAAATAGTTTTATACAAAATAAAAGTTTCGTTTGATTTCACTGGTATTGCATGAATATTTATCTAATCACTGTCTATTGTTGAAAATTTGCGAGAATACTTCATTATTTTTTTTTTTTTTATAAATATACAATATTTACAATTATTTACAACAAATATACAAACTATATATAAAAAATTTCCTCGAGGCGGCCGCTGCTGCCAATCAACGGCAAGGTTCCCAGAAGGCTGGCAGCGTTCCCTCTTTGTATGGCCAAGCTAACGCGTTGGCGGAAAAAGCTCCCTGCCCGCCGGTCCCCTGTGACTTCAATTAATTTTGAAGATAATGTTCGAGAAAATCGGCGAGCCTCGGACCCCCAAGGACCCATGGTCTCGACTGCAAAAGGCAAAAATAAATAATTTGGGCCAATAGAAGCGTATTTTTTGGATTTAGAATTTTCCGCACCAGCTGCAGCCGCTCCTGCAACTCTACATGTCGCTGGCAAGTGAGATGGCGCAAGTGTATCAACACATGTGGCATCCCACACCAACGACTTACCGACACTCCATGGGATCAAAGACATACCATCCGGTCTCCTGCCATCGCCACGCATAATACCGACTGGTTCCAGTACAGAAGGCACATTGGCGACAACAAGAGCCCTGCGGATTATGTCATTGAGATTAAGGGTGGCCTGAGACCAAACTTTGTTTTCATCAAAACTGCAATTTAGGATTTTAGAAAGAGAAATTCTGATCATATCATCCAAAGTATTTAAAATTTGATCAAATTTGAACAAGTGAGTACAACGGAGTAAGTAGGTAAACTTCGGCACAAAAAGACAAAGACGTACAATAAAAAATGCATAATGGGCATTAATCTCATAAAGACGATTGGAAGAGTCGTTAAAATTTTGAATCCTTTTCTCAAAGAAACCGGGAATGGATTCATCTAAGACAGGAGCCCCAAGAAGATGAAGAGACTCCTTTGAAAGTAATTTAATGTTAGGAGCCAAAACATCAAATTTATGAATAATTTCTGTTTGTTCTGATTCTGGAAGAGAATCTAAAACAAGGAGCTCGCATTTGGAGCAGTTAAATTCTAGCCCAATTTTTTTAAAATTTGTTGTTAGAGTTTCTAAATCACTTAATACAGAAATCGCGTCACCTCCCAGAGTACCATCGTCCAGATACCAAACATTAAATTTAGATTTTAAGCTGGATATAATCGGATGAATAGCCAAACTGAAGATAGCCGGACCGAGAGGGTCGCCCTGTTGACAGCCCACTGCGGAAACAAGTGAATGTTCCCTAAAAAAAAGTTTTGACTGGAACCCATAACATTGCCAAAGGTATGAATATATTTCTGGACAAATATCCTGTATTTGTGTTAACATAGCGGCCCTATCGACGGAGTTAAATGCATTTTTTATGTCGACCTTGAGCAAAACATCACCTCCGTTATTTAAAAGGAAAGTCCGAGCCGCATGAACAGCTGCCTCACATCCTCCCTTTGAGCCGAAACCAAGTTGAATTGGCTGAAATAATTCAGAAACTTTCGGGAGAATGTGACGGCAACAAATTTTAGAGGCCATACGACGGATAGTATTACCCACAGCGATGGGTCGTATACCACCGTCCTTTTTTGATAAGGCGCAAAGGTTGGCCCCATAAATTATCTCAGTGATGGGGCTCGGTACCTTTCCTGCCAACATTAGATTTATAAGAGAGGTTAATTTTGATAATAATTTGGTACCAGCGTCCCCGGCGGCACCACAGATAAGATCTTTGAAATGCTGTGGTGTGAAACCGTCGAGTCCGCCAGCAGAACCAGGTTTAAAAGATAAAATTACACTCAAAAGATCTTGATCGTTACAATTTAGACAAGTTTGGTCGAAAGAAGGGGGATCGGGGAGGCTAGCATTTGGGAGCGAAGGTGGATGTTTTGATTCCAAAGCGGACAGAGTTTCAGGTGTGTCTAAAGCGACGACATCACTCGAAAATAACAGATGTGCTGCACCTTTGAAGTCGCCGTCATTGGCTTTATTTTCAATTTTTCTAATGGTATTGGCCAAATCATTACTATTATTAATATAATTTTGACGTTTAGGAAAATTTGGAAAATCCGAGTCAATAACTGAGTCTAAATGTAAACAATTATTTTTAATTTTTTGAGTGAGAGAGATCTCTTTGTTGTGGCTACTGGGGACATGCAACACTCTATATGAAAACATGAGCAAATCTTCCCAATCGCTTTCCAAATTTTTATTTAAAATTTTATCGATACATACACATAGAGCTGAAGCCACGCAGAAACGTGCTCCACGTGGAATCCGCCTAATCAAAGGTACATTATTTTTAAGAAAACTAATCTTTTGTGAAAACGAAAGGACAGAATTTGAAACCGAAACACAAATATTGGGGATTTGGACAACTTTGTGCACCTTGCCTATATGAATTTTTAAACCACGATTTCCGCGAAAAAAGCGAGGCTGAGAACATTGCTCACATTTTAATAAATTTTCCTGTGATGCGTCACATACCTGACTGCTTAGTTGTGGGTCCGAACTGGTGCCAGGGTCAATGTTTATGGCCAAAAGTGGCATGTATACAGGTAATAATAAAAATAAACTATGCTATGCTTGGAACTTGATAGGAAGTGGACGGCTGCCCATGCCGAACGCGCAGGAAGAGTAGAAAGGTGAAGCGCTGGAGGCGGATCACCTCCCGGCAGGATAAGGGCAGCGTTCACCAACCACCACCCTGAAACAAAACGAATAAATAAATATTAAATGAATTTAATTTATGTTGAAAAGAAAATTTTGAACCGTCAAGGTTGACGGCTGTCACAATTTTTTTTAAAATTAAGTAACAGAATAATTTCTTGAATTAATTACCTGTAAGACAACCAATAGGAACTTTTACTTTTTCCCATTATAATAAAAAAAAACTGCCACAACTTTGGTAAAATGATGACAGGTGTACCCAATTGTAGCATCGATATTAGGGCCATAATTTACGATGAAAGTTGGAAACGAGGGGTAAATACAAACAGTGAAATGTGCTGCCCACTGCCCAATGAATAATTGTTTACATAGTCGTGGATTTGATTCAAAATTTATGCTACGAATTTGTTTTGTACAACTTATCTTTTTTACCTAAAATATATACTAAAAAGGATGGTTAATTTTGTCACATTTGCAGATTTATATCTGAAATTAATTAAAAAGTGTATCAAGAAGTCGATTTGCAGTATAAAAAAATCGAATTCCATTCAGAAATGTATAATATAATGTACAGCTGCAAATGTGGCAAAATTAACTCCCTTATCTTTCAAATGGTTGCATTTGATTCTTAGATCAATGTTCAATTTGTTTAACATCGTATTTTTGTTATTGTACCAAAAACTGAAGTACATTGTAGGAGTCCAGCCCCAGAACATAACACTAAGCTATTATCGTCTCTCATCTCTGATTGGACCTTGAATAAGCTATTACTTTGATATGTATGTACATACATAACTTAAATTATGGTGTATGAATCTTTTATTTTCTTCAAACGCCTACGACACAGTGATAGATAAAATTAAATTGGTTTTCAATCGCTACATATACATGAGCTTATGTACCTTGTTTATTGTTTTATGATGTAAGTAAATCTTTACTAATAATATAAAGAAGAAGAAGAGTTTGTATGAAAGCCCTAATCTCCGGAGTTACTGGTCCGATTCTAAAAAATCTTTTATTAGTAAAAGAAGCTACATTATCTACAAAGGTTATAGGTTACTTTTTATCCCCGGAACGCGAGAGAAGCCGCGGGAAACAGGTGGTAAAAGAATCAGTCATCTGTCAACGGTCGATTTACACACAATTTTAAATAACAGGTTAGTGCTATTCAATCTTTGAATCAAAACAAAGTTTGTATGTAAACCTAGGTGGTAAGAGTTTATCTGGGTCTACCATCCATAACAATCGCTGGCCGATTCTCAGCCGTCTGCTAGGAATTTGTTAATGTAATTTATTAGGGTACCAATAAAACTGTCGCCATTAAGATTTACAATCATTGTCTATGCCCTGATGCGTAACGTTACACCAAGGTGGAAACTGTAGCGTACACTTAGATAGGTACTATTTTATTCTATGCTAGGTATCTAAATTAACATTAGGTACAAACAAACACTTCAATTTTATTTATTTGTATAAATTAAATCTACTATGATAGTAAATTATCGTCATGTCATTTCGTAATGGATACAAAAAGTACCTACTCTCAATTTGAGCGAATATTTTCTAGCACGAAGAAAACAAAAAAAAGGGAAAATTGTTATTACCCACTTACATCTTGTAGCGTTCTCGAAGTACTATTTTTACTTAATTCATTTTCTACGAAATAAAAGCTAAGATGAGAAGAAAATGTTGTCTGAAGAACGTCGATATGATAAAAACGTAGGTATTAATTCTACATCACGCCAGAAAAGCTCGTAATAAGCTTATCTGCGTTTGCAGAGCTTTCATTCTCTATTTCCTAAATAAGTATCTGTAAGGCCAGTTCACACTTCCTAAAGCTACTGTCAATGTGTGATGAAACAAAAGCTTTGAAGCTTCTATACTTTCAATAAAGCTGCTTTTAGAAGTAATATGAAATAGAAAAAATATTAAAAATGAAGTATACCTTTAAAGTCTTCATAATATAAAGCTAAGGTACATATTAAATAGTTACCTATTTGAGTAAAATAGTTAATTTCTAGTGGGAAAAATAGGGTCGTTTCGTAATTTTTAGGGTTCCGTACCTCAAAGGGAAAAACTTCAACCTTCTATGTTAACGCAATTAATTGATACGGCCATTTAAGTTGCATATTTTGATACTTCGCGAGTAAATCCAAACCATTATTTACATGTATATTTTATTATATAATTATATAAATTATTTCAATAAGAGAAATGCATATTCAATAATTCAGTACCTAGCAGAATATAAAAAATATGCTCTAATTCACATAAATTTAAAGATGATAATAAAATACGTTTACCGTACTATATCTCTAGCAGACTGGAAGAAAATTGAATTTATTGTCCCGCGAGATCTGAACTTACGACTTTCATTTTCGTAAAATAAAAAAAAGTTTCTGTGAGACTTTATTTTTATAGGTAATTTAACTACAACATAAGCGTGACTGACTATGACTTGAAAATGATTTATTAACATGACTTGAATTAATAATTATTAATTTGAAATATTAATTTTAAATATGTACATGTAGATAGAAGAATAAAAGTCACAAAAACAGCAATCCTGTATACTCCGCTATATAATACATAACTACCCATATCCATACGTTTACAAATAAAACATAATACCTACCTAAAAGAGGTAAGTATATACAACTTTGTAAAGGTAAATCTCGCAAATTGCTTTAATTTGATTACGTCACTCAACAAGTAATTGGAGCAATCAAATTGAAATAGTACAGGACAACTTGAACGCTCCCAACGGGCGCTCGCATTGTTGATAAACTTCTCAAAGACAGAATTCTAATGCAAATTCGATGGCACATTTATCTTTATGTCCTTTATAATACGATTAAATATTCCTTAAAATTCCATGATTTTTCTAAATTCTCCAGACGAAAGACGTATGCTTGTTTGCTGCCGTAGTAATAAAAAAAAAGGAAATTACTCTTGGTGATAGAATTCTTCGATTCAATTTACGGTTAAGTATAATTCTTGTTAACAAAAAGCAATATTGTATCAATTTTTAAATTCTCGCTACTGACAGGAGCTAAATATTCCACCATGCCGGCATCAGTAGGCTTGTATTATTTTATTGTAAGCTGGAATGTAGGCAGATATTATGTAAACATACCTACCACAAGCACTGTTACGGATTACGTTTTCAACAAATTTACATTTCAGCACAGAAAAAATATGAGAAGAGATTTTTATTCATACCTGCCCCTTTTTTCTACCTTCCGCAAATTTTATGTTTGATCTTCACTTTTACAGTGTCTGAACGCTAAAGTAGGTATTAAAATATAGAACTGAAAATATCTACATTTAAAATGATATAAGTTTTTACTCTTTATGAGAGGTGATATCGACTCTTCATATTCTTGTATTCCATCTGATTCTAACGCGATAAAAAATGAATATCTTTATAATGAATTTTGTAGGTCTTCGAAAGTAATATACTCCTTGTATCCAAACTCCATGACTTTTAAAAGTATATTTAATTTTTTTTTGTGGTCTTTGTTTTGCCTCGCCTCTCACGAGTTTTGTCGTAGTTCATTATCAAATCGTTGGTTCGATTCCCATCCAGGACAAACATTTGTGCGCATGAACAAATTTGTTTGTCTTGAGTCTTGGTGTAATCATTTATTTATGTATGTATTTACAATAAACTAGTATATTTAGTTATCTGGTTTCCATAGTACAAACTCTGCTTAGTGTGGGATCAAATATATAATATACTAGCGACCCGCCCCGGCTTCGCACGGCTTCCTCGGTTTTTCTGTACTATAATATGCATGTATTATACATATAAACCTTCCTCTCGAATCACTCTATCTATTAAAAAAAACCGCATCAAAATCCTTTTAAAGATTTAAGCATAGGTTCATAGGTTCAGACAGCGGGAAGCGACTTTGTTTTATACTATGTAGTGATATTGAATATTATTTATTTATAGCACTGTAGTTATTTGTTTCAAGACTTACCTATTATGTAAATCATACCTATCTATAATATATCCACAATACAAATATTAGCGTCGTAGATAAAAGGAGACATAAGGAACAATTCTCTACATCTGTCCCTATCTAATAATCAACAACCCACAATCCAAACAGAACAGGACCAATATTACTTCCTCAAAGAACCCCATCAAATGGTTAATTAAATCCTTTGTCAGGGTAAACAAACCTTTGGTTCTACTTATCTAAAAGTATTATGATAATAGGGTAGTTGACTGACTTATCAAAACAGCTACTTTTTAATAAATGTCAAAACGATAGGTTATATGGAATTTTGTATGAAATATTACACAATGACGTCATAGTTTCACAGCATCAAATGATCTACTCTTAGTGGTTCTACTGGTAATTAAAAATCATAAAATGCATTAAATGTACAACATATTTGATGTTTCCACGTGTTTTTAGATGTTTTATGTATTGGTTAGTGTTTGGTCATTTATTTTTGACAGTGTCAACTACCTTATTATGAGGATGTAGACACAATGGTGGGAGTTATTAACTGGGGTCGTCATATCAGACGCGACATGGCTGTGACCCCAATATCTATGGCGCCTTATTGCCCAGTTATTGTACAAATACTAGTCATATTCGTATTACATATTTTATTGTGTTGCGTTTTATTAGAAAATGGAGTCATAAAATCTGAGCGCACGTGTTTTATGATGGAGTAATCAATAGGATGTTATTTTATTTGTTTGAAACTAATAATTATACAGATGTTTTATTTTTGGGCTAAAGGTTTTATACATTTTGAAAAGTTGTAATTTTAATTTAATAAAAAAAGTACATAGTATAATAATGTCTTTATGTAGCTTTTAGATATTTGGCGAAATGCCCGTGTTGCCTGAAAACTTCTTAAACACAGCGCACATAAAGTTTAGCTAAAGGGTATTTTGTACTGACTTTATTAGACGCTTCATTAGAGCTAACGAACTTTTACATACGGATTTGATCGTATTTATTTTAAAAATGTTTACTATTCTAACAATAAATTGAAATGAAAACAAAATTAAACATAAAAAAATTAAGAACGTTAACCATGGGAGATATGTTCGAGTAAAATATATGTTTTTAATAAATTGTTGTTAAGGATATAAAAACCACAATTTACTCGTATTTTGTAATATTTTTATTAGTAGTTTTTTTTATTTTGTATTTTTATTTTTTATAAGTAGGTAGTTTAGTTCAGATTAAATCTTTTATAAGTTTACAAATTATTTTTTGTTGTAGCCAAAAAAAATAATTAAATTGATTTACTATTAAGTATACAAAACATTTCACAATCAGATTGTGTTTTTCTTGGGTCTGGCCTGAATATACGTAGTTATAATAAAACGATGTGTTTTTTAATTAGAATCCCTTTCTGACTTTTTATCGTTTCGAATTTTTATTCCATAAAAAAATATAAAAGGAATGTTTTCTAACTCGATCGTAAAAAAGAAATTTCATTTCGTAATTGGAACGGAAAGAATTATGATTCAATTAAAAGTTTGAAGAAAACCAACACTGAATTCTTAACTTACTAGATTTTTTAGAAGCAAAAGATTTACTTATTGTACATTTAAAATTGTGTTTTTAGTCTTTATGTAGGTGCTGATAAGATCAAAATTCAATTAAAAATGGTAATTCATCTAGCTCTAAAATATCTAGACCCCATGTGGGACTTTAGACGAGTCCATGGATGGTTTAATTGACTTTTTTGATATTCACATGTATATACCAGAATTCCGAACAAAATTAAGTTCATTACATAAATTCGGATGTTGGAGGTAATCTCCGGAACTACTTAAACCGATATCAAAAAATCTGTCACTAATAGGAAGCGTCATTATCCCCGAGTGCTTTAAGCTACTTTTTATCCCAGTTACGCGTGTGAAACCACGGAAAACGGCTAGTTTACAACCACGACGCTCCAAAAGAAAATAAAAATCAATTTGAATTCATCAATTTCTTAGTATCGAAATCTAAAGCGGCTTAAAATCCATTCAATTTCATCAAAGAATCGATAAATTTAATATAGAAGTGCAAGCTTCAAAGGTAAAATATCTGAATCGTATAACTACGAGCACTACAGCTCTGTAGGTACTTTGTTGGTAAGTATTTGTAGAGATTGAATATTGCAAAGTGAATACTTACCAGTTGCCTGCGGTTGTTGCTAAGAGGTTTTCTATTACACGCGTTTGACTTTGAGTATTTTCTGTGAAGTTCATATATTATAATTGTACGGTAATTTTTAATTATATGCTATAAATATAGAATTTAGAGGGTATAGTAAGCCAAAAAGACATTGAAGTACCCCCTTTACCAGTCTTGATTAACAAATAACACTAAAATATACCTAAATATATTTAGGGTGGGTTGCACCATGCAACGTTAACGTTGTCTGTCAGAGCAACGAACAATTAGTATCATAACAAAAAACAATTTTGACAGAAAATTTTACGATAACCTTGGATGGTGCAACCCACCCTTGGAAATTAATTTAGTATTTAAATATGCTTCAACGTGAGTCTAACTGAGTACCTATTAGATTACTATAGTACTTAAATTGTTATCTCGCTACGTCACTACGTTTCTGAGTGCGAGTAAAGGCTTTTACCACATATTTATGCTAAACTTCTAACTGTCATTACTTCGTAATGGTAGTGCTCAGGTACCTGAAATTTTGTAGGATTACCGATAAAGCTATACACTATCTGTATAAATATCGAGATATAAAATACATAATGTTACTGGAAAAAAATTCTATTAGAAATAAGCAACCCCTTTGTATCTGTTTTGTCTTTCCCTTTTAAAAATGGATAATAGGTGAACTTGTATATTATACTTCACGTGCAAAAAACCACGGGGCAAATATGTCAATTTGAAAGATTCTCTATACCACAACCATATTTACATATTTATTTATAGGCTACTTTATATCCCAGGAACGCGAGTGAAGCCGCGAGGAACAGCTAGCTTAATATAAAATAAAATGTTTGAATGATTGTTAGTTCATAATAACGGTCGCACATTATTTACTCGATTGTGTTGAAACTGATATACCAACTTTCACCGTTTAAAGTTTCAACACCTACGTTGAATAATTCACAAAGATGCTTTACGTTTTATAATTTAACGTAATTATTTTCCAGTAATCCGATAGAATATTTCTTAGCTTTAAATGTCGATAACATGTAATAAACAATGGTCTATTGTAACGAAATAATTAGTGAGCCTGAAACTTCGTAGCACCTCTACAATAAACTGTAGCGGTGCTACGAGTTTCACATTCAATAACACTACCCACGCTCAAACCTTGGTGAAAGCTTAATAATGGACTTTACTCAAATTTTCTCCATTGTCCTTTAAAACTCGCAAACAACAACTTTGAACATTTAATAGACTTCGTTTAGGATCATATAATGATTACATTATGTGCTTTCGTTTAAGAATGTGTAAATATAAATAGCATACAACTTTATGGAATATACAAACTTTTCGCCCTGTAGTTTGACGATCACGCGATTGCCTTATACCCTTTTAGGGGGTGAATTTTAAAAAAATATTTCTAAGCATAATTTATACATAATAGCTAGCCAAATGTATAGTTTTCCAAATTTTAGCCCAAATAATAAGACTAACGACAACGAAGTTATAGGGGATCGAAAATGGTCTGAACTGCTTCGAGAAAAGGATGGTACGGCCGTGCTGCTTTTTAGCTCGACTTGGCGGGGACACTCCCGTGCCCCCAGATACCCATGGAAGTGATTACATGCCAAGTAAGTAATAGGCAAACTTGACATCCTGATCATGTTTCGTTTTTTTTTTTACCTTTTTAATTCTGTAATATACAATATTTACAATTACTTACAACAAATATGTTATTAATTATGATTGAAAACACTAAAACTAAATTTTTAGTAAACCGAGTGCCTTTGAACTCTAGAATTTGCATCTCTAGAGTTCTGTTCTAAAAGAAATAAGTATTTTAGGCTGAGTATCATACATTCGTTAGTCTCCGCGTGGTACTCGTGGGATTTAGTTTCCCCAATAGTTATTGGATTATTTAAATATGACGTATAAAATAAAACCTCTCGAAGTCTCAACTTAATTCTCAGGGGAAACTTCGTTTGCGTCATATATTCATGAATTATTATACCGTATAAGTACATCACGTAACTAAACTTTTATATTATACAAATATATTCTCTTTTAAAATAAAAATGTTTTTTTTTATATCATGGAAAAGAGTTATTTATAGAGTTACAAACTTAATGATGAAAGAATTTAAATCTCTTCATATTTAGTCAAATTAAAATATAAAAAAACATATTTTAGTATTTTTCTCTGTCATATAATTTGTAATTTTCCCCATATTGCGGGTAAAAAGTCAGATAAATATAAAAAAAATATTTGTATATTTATCTGACTTATTTACCAGGTTAAGGTTTCTTTATTATATTACGAAAACCATAATTAAGTGCAATTTCAATTAATTCATTAACTCTCTTTGTCAACAACCATATTAGTCATGGCAACCACAAATAAATATAGAAACAAAATTATCTATGACATTATTTACAACAACAAACAAATAGAAACAAAATAATTGAATTAAAACTATAACCATATAACTAACCTTTCATACTGAAAAACCTTTGTACCATTATTTTGTCATCACAGAGACAATACGTGTCATATACAATGTGCCTATTTACATATATACAATGTATACATAGTAACACGATCATTTGCGTCATCAATCAAACTTATATCTGTAGAAAAGGTTTGTTTTTCAACTGCCTTCAAATAGTGATCGGCGTATTTGTGTTCGCTTTTGTTTGTTTGGGTTAAAATAGGGACTGTTTGCTTTCTCTTTTTATTCGTCCAATGTAAACAGCTGTGGTATGGAATAGATAACTAAAGCAGATAAACTCTTGCAGTTTTTAGGTTTTTTTAAGTTTTCATAAAGTATCATAAATCACAATAAAGAAAAGGCATATGTATACATAATAATTTTTTTTTTACTATACGACAAAACACAATAATCGTTGTTAGGTTCGTCATGGTGATTGATTTATCAAATTATTATTTTTTCTCGATCAGATAAGAAATAAAAAGTAATCACGACCTTATAGGAAATTGATTCCATAGTAAAATAAGTCTTTGTAAATGTCGTAAGGTTGTATCCAATCAGTTCAAATAATTTTATAATAAGAGTCCAATTCCTTACAAGTTTAACCTTACACTAACAATCTATTTAGAACTGTACAGTGTACATTCCACTCGAGTGTCGGCTGTCCGGGACCCGGACAGCCAAAAAAACAAAAATGCCAAAAATACAAGCAGCAGACGTGCCGACGCTTTTGTATTTTTAGAAAATAAAAACGAGAATCGCTTGCGAAAAGCAGCAAAAAGGAGTTTTCTTCACGCGATTTTCTTTTGTTTTTCCATCTAACCTGGATGCAATAATCATAACGTGACGACGAGTATAGCCGTAATATGTTGACTTGTCCTGCATAAAGGAATGATCTTTATCGTACATCCACGACCCAAAAAACTGTGTCAATTTTAATAATGCATGACATCTATGGCGAAAGCGTGTCGAGCCATCAAATTACTACACAACCTTACAAAGCGAATGACTTGAGTTTTACGTTCATAGGGTAATGAAGCTTTGTGACATTAGCAATATAATTTATTCTAGCCGTGCCTTTTGTAGCCACACCTCTTAGGTGCGACGTTATTTAATACTACCTTAAATGGAAGTTCCATCACTCTCCTGTCCCTTATTGAATTTCCAAGGCACATAAAAGGTAAATAAGAGTGACCGTTACAGTTTTCGAACGTGGTTTTGCTGTCTATAACAATCTTATACCACTATAAGCTATTTAATGTCTTAGTGGTGTACCACCCTAAGGTTGAATGTCGCTTGCAGATTCATATGTGATAATGATTAGTTTCGCTTGCAGATCAATCTGACAATTGACAACATTTTGTTTACTGTTTGTTACGTGACAGCTGTTCTTAGTTTGAACCTTGTTTTAATTTTGATGACTAGGAATCTAAATCAAAACTGGCATACCACTTTTTTGGCCGACCGTACTGTTTATTTCTGGAATAATAGATAACGATATACTTATTTCTAAAGGCTCTGGAAAATGCAAGAGGATATAAAAAACATGGCCTTAAAGCTGTAAACATCTGTTTCTATTTTTAAATGTTAATACATTCTTAAGGCCGGCCGCTGGGTGTTGCAATGTCGTAAAAGGTTTACTTGCAATAAATCCGTTCGCACGCAATACTGAAGCCTTATTTGTTACCTGTTAACCCGCTACTAGGTCGAGGGCGTGTACTGAAACGGATTATGTTTAATTGCTCTTGTCATGATTATTTTAAACATTTTAATGTGAGTTTTTAATACTTGATACCTGACGGGGGTGTTATAAGTTTGCAGTATGTATCTGTGCGTCTTTTTGTTGTATCGTAGCTCCTGAATGGATGAAGCGATTATTTTTTTTGTTTGAAAGGTTTCTTAATCGAGAATGATTTAGCTATGTTTTAAGAAAATTAACTTAGTTGATGAAGAGATGTAAATAACTTTTTTTGTGGTTTTCTTTAAATTTTTATACAACAAAGTCGACAAAGAAACATACCGCCCGACTGATAGTGAGCGGTTACCATACACTATGAACGGCTGCAGCATGTACCTAAGGTCTTACTCGTACGTTACCCTTACCTCCTTACCGATGAGCTCTAGCGACCATACTCACGCGCAGGAACGTAACTTTTTTTTTCGTTTCTAATCTATAGTTATAAACCTGAGTACTTAAAATTGATGTTATAAATGAATAAACAAAAAATATCGTGCAATACCGCAAAATGCGGCCCTGATTCATCTTATTGAGAACATTACAATAAAATCATAACGAACTGACTCAGCATAAATAATTTCTGAATATTCAGTAGAAAGCAGGTAGGCATTAGTAGAATATTTTGTAATCATCAAAAATTATGATTTATTCGTAATCATGGTAAACTTTAGATAGAACGCTTAATTGCTTTCGTTTTGAAATTTATATTTTTCGCTGTAAATTGGGTTAATTTTACTAAGGGTTAAAATTATAATAAATGTCGGTCTTTAGAAGTTACTTGGTGCGGAAGGAATTAAAGGCCTTAGTGTCAGACACGAATGAAAAAATGTCGCGGGTAATAAATAGAGTTATAAATATTAGGACTTGTCAACGTTTTTATTTTATGTTATAAAAAAGAAATAATCAAACACCAAATTAATATTATTCATCAAACACTAAAGTTTGAAAACGAGAAAGTGTTTTTTTTATAAAAATAATATTTTACTATAATTAAAATACCTACAGCTACTTCCAACTAACTTATGAAGTTATATTTTTAAATTTCCTTTAAAATATTTTATGAACAATCATTAATAACTATGGTAAATATTACTTAACTTGTTATTAACATAAAACATAACAACTTAAATAGACATATTTAATGTTATAAGGTAATAAATAAAAACTATAACCAATATGGCGGCGCTAATTATAATGCCATGTCTATTTATTTCTATGTGAACTCAAAAGCTCGCCTGGGATGAAATATTGAGGCGGCGCAGTGTCGTCAAGTATTTCATTAGCGGTCGTTACATCCCCAAATTACGCCTATATCCTTAACTACGATTAAAGCTATGCATCTTTTATATACAAACCCCTTTAGAGGCTTCAAATTACATCGTAATACAGAAAAAACAATAGTTATGAATTGGTATTAATGTGTGTAACTTCGACTGAAAACATAAATATTATTGCTAAGATTTAAATTTTTATTCATATAATTTAATGTCAAATCATTTAGAATACCTAAGTTGTAACAAAAACCGAATATGTAGCACGCGTGCCCAAAAATGGCCTATTTACTTTTGACCTCTTGTTATTTAAATAACGAGTAAATTTATATTAGCTGCATTTTATGTACTTACCTACAAAAAAGTAGGATAGCGCATCAACAATAGCTGAACCTATCAGAAGCTAGTGGGATCCTACAGTGGCCTCTAATTTAGCTTGGCTCACAAAGTGCCTTTCATTCAACTGAGCTAAAGTATCAAGTGCTTTTGTTCCGTTTTTAACGCGAAATGTTTTGTTATTTGAAAATATAACTAAATGAATACCGCTGAATCTTTTCGACTTTATTTGCCCTTTTTAATTAATAAGCGCCTTCTGTACGCGTTTGTTATTTATTATCATTGTTCCTAATCCCATCATAATCGGTTGCGAGGAGAATTTGTATGCCTAGGTATTATTTACAACATTGAATTGAGTTTTATTCGCACCTCGCGTTTTCACTGTATTTTACCCCTTTAGGGGTAAAGTACCGAGTCACGAAGTACCGAATGTATTTTTTTGTCCGTGGGTTGAGTTGATCCGTCCAGTGGTTTGTGCTGTGAGATATGTCAGTCAGTCGGTCTCGCTCTCCTTTTATATATTTAGATATAGAAAGTGATATCACTTGCAATTAAACATCCATAATGCTGCTGTAACCGCTTTGCCAATGGAGAGCCGGCAATAAACTCAGCAATTACTCTTTTCAAAATAAACTTCATAATTTACATAACTGCAAGTGCGAGCGCTACACCCAACCTTTTTGTCACTGAAATACTCGTTAATATTGTAGTAAGCCTTCTTCATTAAAACAGTCTTAATATGTTCCTTAAATTTAACAGTGGAAGAGGAATCTTATTATAAAAGCGTGTACACAAACATTTTTAAAGATCACTAAAAATATAATATGTCGACCGTGGGTAGGTATCGCTGAAAACCAGCGTTGCGGCGCTAGTCGTCGTAACATCATGCTGAGCGATACCTAGTTACAACACATCCAAATGTAAATGTTTGATTGTTTTTCTTCCACCAAATTTGTATTTATTATGGTGTGTTTTAATAAATTTGTTTTTTTTCTTTCTTTCTAAAAATAGCACAAAATCACTAATATACCAACATTACTAGATGAACAATATAAGTAAGTGTCCTACGTAAAACGTTACTTAACGTTTGTGGCTCCACAAAGAATCACGTAAAATTTAAGACACTAATAAAACGTGACTCCATGTCTACTTCACTATTCCCTCCTATATAAAAAAAACAAATTGGGTCGAAACTAATAAAAACAGACAAAAGTACTAACGAATATATTGAAAAAGTTTAGTTTGGCGGTCGTCGAGGGTAATTCCAGTCACGTGCTTTACTTCGCAAACATTCAGCTCGATGGCAAATGAAGTTCATTTCTTGTAATCGATGATCGATCGAGTGCCGAGTCAATTGAAAGGTAATCTCTATTCGACATCGGTTGACTGCACTGTTTTTGCATACAACCCTTTTAGAGTTGACCAGACATTAATTGAAGATACTTTAGCCATAGTATAAAGAGAGGGTTAGTAGGTTATCTTCATACAAACGCACCGCGCGCGGCTTGTATGTGTGCACTATTGTATCTATGTGTCGACGCACGCACACTTTAACAAAATCTCGACCCGTTTCTCAGTGCGCCAGTCGGGGCTAACACTGCACAAGGTTCGCGCGCGCGTCACGGCTTTTCGGCACCGCTAAATGATTTATTCATCAATATCATCATCAAAATGTCTGATAATCGCAGAAGAACGTATTGCTGTGTGTTTGGGTGTCTTAATAATTCATCGATTCCAGACCTGTCTCTGTTCAGATTACCTATTGAACAGGAAAGGTAAGTTAGTCACTTATTCTAGCATAATATAATTTTACTTGATGATGAGATACCTACGTACTTACATATTTTTTGTTTGTATTAGTTTTCTATCACACAGGAAGTAGGTAGGTAGGCCTAATTTCCTACTAGAATGTATTAGGTACTTTTGATCTGGCAATTGGTTTGCCGCTATTTCTTTGTTTACGTTTAGTTATGCCGATTTCTCAGTATTGTAGGTATAGTAACTAAGTACCTACCTACTTACAGAAAATCGTAATTCAAAATAAGTATGTACGAGTACCTAATTGACTAATAGTAAATCAAATACATATAAAACAAAGTTCGAATCATAACAACAAATTCGATTATAGTCTAAGAGACAGTCGTTAGTTTTTAATGTTGTTTTTATTTCTTTTAATGATAATATTTCATTCACTTTATTCATTTTTTGCGGTTGCTAGCGAAGCGCGAACAGCCGCGCCTAATATTTAGCTAAAAGTGACAACCCTAAGACAGTAGGCAATTATATCGCGAATTGGGCCGGAGATAGCCTACTCCCTCTTCTTTATACTATGCTTTAGCGGTTTGCGGTTTACGTATTTACAAATGAAATATTTCACAGAATGTAAGGAGTTATATTATGGCAACATTGTGAAATTCAACGCCCTTGGTTTAACTCCAAGGCAAAATACCGGGTGTAAGGGACAGCCTTCCGAAAACTGATTCCATGGATTCAATTTATGATTCTGGAGCCCCCAGACTTTGAATTTTCCGACAATCTTTTCATGTATTTTACGATTTTTTTTCAGAAATTTAGGATTGATTATACTATAAAATCATTACACAAGTCTAACTAAACCTAATTTAAAAATAAATAAACAATATGCAATGTAAATCAAAATTTAAATCAATACGCAAGACTGCACATGTTGTGTGTAATAGCGTTGTCACGTACATTGCGCGCTCAAAATGTACGATATCTGTTACCGATCACTTCTGACATAACTGATTTCTATAATATTATTATAGGCATTCAGTGTAACATGTTCACAAAGTTTTCGGTCGGCTGTCCCTTACACCCGGTATAGTAAATACCATACACATATAAACACAAAATATATTATTCATATTGTTCGAAGGTATCCTAAACACGGATCTTCAGTTTTATACGAGTTCTACTCGTATAAAACTGAAAATCCGTGATTCCGAATTCCGATTCCGAAAATCCGTCCTTAAAAAGTTATTAGAAAAATAACCATCATTAAAGTTAAATGCACATCATCACGTACCTACTATACAATTATTCGTTATTTTTCAAATTATTACTGACTTATTTTAACTAAATACAGGCTTTATTATGTAAATTTTAATATAAAAACCCCGTGTAAAATGTATCATGAATGCATTTACTGTAAAAATGTGATAGCGGCTGGCAATAAATTTCAATGCCAAATAACTTCATAAATTGTTCGGGTTATATATAAAAACCGCATTGCAAGGGTACTGCACTCAACACAGTTATTTTAAACATTTATTTACATGAATGTGAGGTTTTTTTAAATTGCTTTGTGACTTTCACAGGCGCTATTATTTACACCTGGAACCTGTACATACCTACGTTTGTTCTCTATTGATGTTATATACTATGAACAGATTTAAATGGTATTTAGCTAATATTGTTTTATCGTATGTTAAATAAAACTGTCGTGTGACCTTTTCACACCTAAACCACTTAACCGATCCCTATGAAATTTAGCACACAGACAGCTTATGATATGGAGAAGGACATAGGGTACTTTTTGTCCCGAAAACGCTGCTATAACCGTGGGAAATAGCTAGGTTAAATATATATATATTCCGATACATGTGTAAAAATTTCCCTTTAAATTCCGCCATAAAATGGGAAACATTATCGCATATAAAGGATATAATTATCCATCATGTTTTTAAAGAACTCCGACAGGGATTCACCCTAATTAACTGTATACAAGCTTTAGTGTGACGTAACACAGAAATGTAACAAGAAGTATTAAGACCCCATTCCCTGAAAAACGCTAAAACATGTGTTACGGTTTCCCAAAAATAACGGCAAAAAACCCACATTTAATAACATCTCAAAGACATTTTAAAATCTAAACAGGTATATCAACAACTTCACCTAGCCATATTTTTGAAATATTTTCTCATTTCCAGAAAAAAAACATAATAAATTATCTCAAAACCTAAAATTGACCTTTGCGGTTTTCCAAATTTACATTATTTCGAATGAATTTATTATAAATCTTTTTGTATAAAATAAAACTTAAAAGTATGAAACCCACCTTCACCGTCTCAGTTTTTTTTACAAACTAACACCATAACAATAATCTACGTTTAAATATTCATGAAATTCGTCCGCCATTTTTCATAGTAATTTGTATGGCGGAACGTCACCGTATTTATTTGAAATTGATTTGAATTATTTCGAATGCGTGTATCAAACATTTTCAGTACCTTTTTAGAATCAAAGGTGAGAGCACGCCAGTTTGAGCTCGACGATGAATTTTGTTTTTTGCATAAGTTGGGTCGCGACTGCTCAATAAGACATTATGACTGACTGTCAATATTGTTACTACCTACATAACTGTAATGTTTCAAAATTATTGAAAGTCATAAATATTTTAAACTCAAACTAATGCATACAAACATACAGATAAACAACAACACTAAAAATATTAATTCGTCTTCAGTGTCGCTCAATTAGTTCCTTCCTTTTTTTTCTCAAAAAGTTTGCAATTACAGATGAATTTTCTACAGGCTTTCTTCTTACTTTCTTCTATGTATACAGGATGATTTTGAAATGGTATTTTAACCCGAATTCTAAGGATAGTGTACATCATTATCAGTAATCCTACAAAATTTCAGGTGCCTGAGCACTACCATTACGATGACAAGATTTACAAGTTTATCGAAAATCTCTAGTAAAAGCCTTTACTCGCAATCAGAATAGTACTAACAGGGCAAAATAGCTATATTATACTCGCTCGAGTAATTTAATTGATACTCAGTTAGACTCACATTGCAGTGTATATATAACGATGAACTAATTTATTGATTGATTGATTGATATCTTTCGTTTGTATAGAAATATTGTAATATTGTTTTTCACACTTAACCGTGTGTGAAGAATGTCCCAGGATATTAATTATTATTATGATTTATTATATAAACTCTAAAATTGATTTTTCATGATCTGTATAAGGTATACATCAATGCCATTTCGGCCTACTATACCATTTAAAAATCAGCCTGTATAATTCGTCAAATCATGATATAGGTTAGGTTAGGAATATAATGATTTGGCGAATTATACGATTGGCCACCGACTAGTTCAGACAATGGGAATCATTTCAAAGATTGGATTAAGTAAAGTTTAATAAACATAAATATAGTGTAGTAAAAAGAAATAACATCTTTCCATATCACATTAACTATTTACCACAAATGGATCTTTATATATAATTGTAAAAAGCGAACATGTTTATTAAAATAAACACATACTGATTCATAAATGATCTGTAGTGTTTTGAATTCGTTAGAGACGAATTCTTTGTTAAATGTTTCTTTGTCTTAATTGTTTTCTGGCTGGTCGAGGTGAAAAGTTGCATGTTTCACACGAGAGCATTTTTTTTTTGTAAGTTTAATTTTTGTAAGAAGTAGTCAAAAATTGAATCACGGGCGATTGATTTTAATGTAGACTACTGAGCACAATGAGTGTTTTAAAGCCACGAGAAAACAATGTGTGAAATACATTTTTTTAATTCTACCAGCGACAAAACAATTAAAACAATTAAGTCAATATTTGAAACTTGTTCTATTAACGCTTTTGGAGTTAGTCAACTATCTTCATTGCGGACCAGCACATTTTTTTTAATATATCATAGAAATAGTTCAAACAACGTAATGCTGAAAAAAATTGATATCCGCCATTCCGATTTTAAGTTTTTTTTTTTGAGATTTTGCGTTTGGAAACTACACTGCTTGACATTTGTATCAAAACTGAACATGATATTTTTATAGGAAATTTGTTATACAATTTTATATAAAAATATGAAGTTATTTATTTTAAATATTATTTCGTGTCCTTAAAAAGGCAATAGTAAAATTCATAAACTTCAATTTAAAAAAATAACACAAAATGTTGTGCCTATGTGTTAAATCGCTAGGCTAAAATGATTTTCTGATCAAACCAGCGTCCATTTTATTTTAGACTAGATGGTGGTAGTGCTCTAGAAGGCGGTGTTCGTTCGAATCACTTTTCTTCACGTTCTCAGCAAAATAGCTTTTTTGTTTTTACACGTCAAAACTGCTTTTTTCGTGCGAGAGAGGTGAAAATGTTTTTTACACTTTCAAAAATATAAGGGATGATACGCTACCGCGAGATGCCTAGAACCACGGTAATATTATAATCATTACCGTACTAGAACGGTACATTCTTCATTGACCGATGATAAATAAAACATCATATAAATTGTTACTAGCTTTGCGGGATACGAGTTAGTAGGATAGTTCAGTTAGCTCTCCTACTATTACCAAAATTAAGTGTGTATGCTAATTAATATAAAATTATTATGTAATGTATTATGTAAGATCTGGTACGTACTGGTTGTACCGTGGTTATCTAAATAACATGTAGTACGCGGACAGTGGCAATCCACCCATTTTTCTGTTAAAATGATGACGCAAATGTGTGAGTAAAATATGTCAATGTGTGTAGTCTATGATAAATTCCCACGCTTGGAGACTAGCCTCTTAACAAAATAAAAAAATGTTATAAACGTATCTTCATTAAATTAACATTTTTTAGTCAGCGTCAAAATCCTACTTATATTATAAATGTGAATGTTCGTGAGTGTGTTTGTATGTTTGCTACTTCTTCACGCTCAAACGGCTTGACCAAATTTGATGAAATTTGGTATGTAGCTGACACTCTGGATGAATACATAGGCTTCTTTTTATCCCTCGGGAACATGAGATGGGTGAAACCACGGGGCGAAAGCTTGCACCATAATATGTCTCATAGTGACAAGATAATGTCAATACATTATTCGTGACAATCTTTTATGGACGGTGACTTAAAATTACCTAGATTACTTTTTGAAAAATCCTTTACCTGCCAATGAAAGTCTCGCCAAAATCAGTTCAGCTGTTTCTGAAATAAGTCCCGACAAACAAAAGACAAATATTTGAAACGTACAAAGAGCTGAAAGATCTTATGAAATAGCTTTTATTTCGAATATGTGACAGATACTTAAATTGTATTGATTTGTATAAATGTACAGATATAATATAATAATAGGGTTTATCCAGTTATTGATACATTTCATAAAATAAAAGTTCTTCAAGCTATTAAAGTATTAATCACTTTTAGTTTTATTCTCAACAAGTTCATAAACAACCTCTCAAGAAAGTATTTCCTAATTTAATAATGAACTACATGTTGCGTAACACATCGTGACATCACAACCATTGACACGTCACAAACTCTCTGAGGTTAGCATGTCAAAGAGTTACAAAAATCCAACATTAAGTATGTCCTACTGACATTTTCCTTTCTGGGATGCTAGCCGGTTATTCAATTGCTTACTTTACGGCAGCCAGATTTCGCCGTAATTAATTTTATCTTGCCGTAACTTTGCACGAGTTTGAAATGAAACGAAATTTTCACAGAAATTGGTTTTAGTAGTGTTTACTGAAAATGTTCATAGAATCAACGTTCACTTTGTGGAAATTCATAATTAAGAATTTCGTAGAACTTATTAACTTATTACTTAATTATAATAAGTACAATTGGAGGAAGTTTTTATTAACCCTTCCATATTCTAAGAAGAGTCAAATAAAGTCTTGGTAGTAGATTAAAAAGTACAAGTTATAAATGAAATAACATAAAATTTAACTGTCTAAGTCTAATCTGATTGAACGAAATATCGAAATATTATATTATACACAACTACAACACTTTAATGTAAAATAATTGGTGTTGCATCTTACTTTTCTTTAATAGAGTAATAGAAAAAGTTTGTGTGAAGGAGTATATTTCCATAAATGTAAATATACCTTTCTCATGCTAACATTAAAGGAGTGCCGACAACGCAACTTCGTAGGAACGTATATTATATACGAAAAGAAAAAACGGAGGAGGTTCGCAATCAATTCGACGCATATATTTCTGAAGTTAAGTTTGTGCTACGATACTGTATTATTATTTATTTTATTTATATATTACCAAACAGTAAAATACATACACACAAAGTATTTCTGCTTTGTTTGTGGGACAACATTTCGGTCGGTTAGTTCTAGTTAGCACAGCTAGAGCTAATGACATTGTATTTGATAGACATTGATACATAAAGAGCAGCACAAAGAAAGAGCACCTTTAAATTCAATTTAAAGAATAAAAGGTAACTACTGAAAAAATTAGATTACCATAGAAATCTCATTCAATATTGTGTCCAAAAATACGAGTTACGAGTCTTCTTTTTCACGCCATAGGTACTTACCGATCCTATAGTTTTCTTTTATATGTTTCTTTTTTTAACGTTTGAGTTCTTATGATAATCACCTTCATATTTGGATTGAAATGTTTAATCAAATGGATTGTATAGCAGTAGTTGAATAAGATAGATACTTTATAGTCATTGTAATATCTATGAAGCAGATTATAAGGTAGGTACGTTGTCTATCCATATCGTGTATGCAATAGAATTGTCATAATATAATTTACACCGTTAGGTACAAAGTATAACGGCAGTAGGAAAATCATAATTTTATCACCAAACTGTATTTTTATCCGTTAGACGGCTGATAAGCTGATAGTGAGTGCTTGGCGACTGATTTTCAACTTGAGGATAGTCGATAGATAGAGGGCACTACAAGTACCTGCAAGTACCCACGAAAGCTCAAACTTCGAACCCAAGACCTATAAAATTTAATCCCCAAGTCGTCCCTATAAAATCTTTAAACAGGCCAAATGGACAGATTGACTTCGAACATTTAAACGACGCTACCCAATGGTACCAGTTTTCTTGTAAATATAAAAGCCTAGGACCTCACGGACCACCAAAATTTTGCTGATTTTTGATATTTGCGTGGTATACATTTGTTAAGGTAGCACTCAGGATACATATACGTACGACACATTGTGCGTAGTTTTTGACAAGGGGCATCGACCCAGTCTATTCGTACATTCGTGAAACAGGCTATATTTCATTCAACGTATAATTTGAAACACATTAAATCTACTCAGTATTCTCATAGTGCTTCTTATAGCATAAGTTAACCCATAATTTACAAAAATCTTACCTAACATGATAAATAATTCACTACAGGCGCCGAAAGAATTGAACTTCTAAGTGCCCCTGAAGGCCCCAAGCATCCTGAAGCTTAGACAATAGGTAGTTGGACATTAATCGTTGGAACTTAGTAAATCCTTTAATACTTCCGATTGGTTGCGAAGCGGTCCGACCAAGCACGACGATAAATCCGGATTAGAGGATTCTTTGTCCCCATAGAATGAAGTTGATATCTGCGACTAATTTATAGCTGGCCTCAGTACATGACGGCCATTTTTAATATTCCCCAAGCAGTTCTTTCAACCTTTTAAAACGTTAGCCCTTTTTGTTGGATTCGGGTCAGGTTAATAATTTATAGAATTTGAAGAAAGGACTGAGTTACGACTTTATAGAAAAGAGAAAATACCTTTTTCAAAGTATTTGACAGGTAGGTAAGTATGTAAGTACCTAAGATTTAGTTTCTAAATTTCACACTAGTGATGTGACAGAATAGAAGTTTATTTTTTTCTATGAAAATCATTTTTCCTTTTTTTTTCTTATATTTCGAATATATTTTTTTCCTTCTATATTATGTATTACCGTACCTTCCGGTGTGTTCCGACCGATAGCTGAACTTGAAAGCCAGTTCCTTTCTAGGCTTTAAATAAGCTTACCATCATCGGTGACCATGACTATACATAATAGAAAAAAAAGGATAGCACGTTAAGATCATGATCATTCTTTTGGGTCACATTGTCACCATATAACATAAAAAATGCCCCAATATTTGCCACTAATAAATAAAAGAAATAAAATTATTTGCTCAAATATTGGCCATCCGTCTGATGAGATAAAAATCCGACCATAAAAAAAACCTTTATTATCTTTCAGTTGCAATAACAATGTCATCGCAAACACGAGTGGCAGAACGTCCAAACACCGCCGTGTGCCGCCGTGTTTACAACTTGTGTCGGTTCCAAACGCAATAAACAAAACGTGTCGGAAACGATACATCTCGATTTTTATACCGATCCATCGTTGTCCAACATTTCTCGGGTATCAGTACGCACAGTATCGATCCCGGGACAGGTCTGACGAGAATAATAATATAACGTTTTTTTTACATAGTCGAGTAATTAGTATAAGTTCAGTGCAGTTCATAGATCTTATATTAATCGGTATGTATGATACCCTTACTAATATTATAAATGGGAAAGTGACTTTGTTTGTTTGTTACCTGTTTACGCTAAAACCACAGAATGATCGCGATGAAAATTGGGACGCAGATAGCCTATGATATGTAGAAGTATAGTCTACCTATTTTTCCCGGGAACGCCGTTGAAACCGCGGGGTGGAAGCTAGTTTATTATAATTTATAAATATACATTTTCAGCAAAACTGATTAGTTGTACAAGGTTGCCATCCGTCCGGGTTTCCTCGGATTTTTCCTAGTTCAGAGGGCGTCCGCGGAGCGACCGGGCGGGGTTTCATTTAGAGCCCGAGTTTTAAAGTCACCGGTCGGTAAAATAAAGAAAAAGTTTATAAAAAAGCTCAAAAATCCGGTGTTTTCACGCTTGTCGTCCTGGTTGGCAGATTTTATACATATATGGCAATTGGCAACCCTAGTTGTACATCGAAACTCGCTGCTTTTCTTACTTGACATGTTTGACGTTCAAAACAATGTACTTGCTATTATTCCTTTAGATCTTATAAATATCTTCAGACTGACACACACATACCTAATGCAAATGTCCACATAGACGCAAACACAAACATAATTTAGTTTTTGTGCCTCTTTCTTAGTATCTCTATACGTGGTATTAACTCTGTGGTATTTCTGTTAGGACTTATGTTTGGATACTTCTATCACACAGAATACCTGAAAGTTTGAGCTGGACATGAGTGGACAGGAGTGAAGTATTCTGTGGATGATTTGATTTGATGTGACACTTTGATAAATAATCGATTAGGTCACGTCGTGTTGTGTTGTGGATCATTTAAAAAACAAACGTAAAAATGTATAATTTTTTGTATAAAATCGGTTTATGTCTTACATTAAAATGTCACTATGTCGACGTAATACGTTTTATGATGTATCGTATTCTAAAGTACCTATTAAATATTAAAACTTTGTATGCATACGTACTTTATTTTAATTTGAATTAGTAAGCATCGGAAAATATAATAGGTAGGTACTTAATGTCTTTTTTAAACTTTGATACAATAACATACATATATCATGTATTATCATAGAAATAAAATAAAGGCAGATTAATAAATGTTAATTATTTATGTATTTGAGATTATAATCATATTCTGGGACATTGTTCACACACGGTTATCTAATCCCAAACTAAGCAGAGCTTGTATTATGGAAACCAGATAACTGATATACTACATATACTACTTTTTTTTGTAAATACATACTTATATAGATAAATACTTCCAGACACATAAACTTCAATCATAAGCTTTAAATTTTTGATGAATTACAAAACCATTCATCTTGTTATTCAAGCCGATTTACATTCTAATATTCACAATGACTAGGTACCTAATAGACCCCACTTGACGATCAACTGGACTTGACACGTATTGTGTCGCATATTTCATACAAAAGCTTCATGTTTCGGTGGACAGAGGCGGTAAATCTCCATGGAAGGCCGTGCAGTGACATCGATCAAGTGCGCTGCGTCCGAGATTACTAAAGCTTTATATAACCTTCGGTTGTTGCGTGTTGCGGATATATTTTTTTCCTTTTTTATTAACCCCGATGCAAAAATGACGGGGATGTTATAAGTTTGACGTGTCTGTCTGTGTGTGTGTGTTTGTGTGTGAATTTCGATTTAGTTTTTTTTTTTGTATGAAAGGTGACTTAATCGAGAGTGTCCTTAGCTATGTTTCAAGAAAATCCGCTCAGCCGTTTGAAAATTACCACCAAATTTCTAGTGAGTTTTCATTTTTTTTTAATAGGTATTAAATTTTCAAGTACGAAAATTTAATAACTATCTTATTTTCTTGGAATTACAGTGATCGGTTTAGGTATGTCTAACTATCTATACTAATAATACAGCTGAAGAGTTTGTTTGTTTGAACGCGCTAATCTCCGGAGTTACTGGTCCGATTTGAAAAAATATTTCACTAATAGGAAGCTACATTATCCTCAAAGGTTATATATAGGCTACTTTTTATCCCGGGAACGCGAGTGAAGCCGCAGGGAACAGCTAGTTTTAAATAAATATGACAGGTTAACAAACCGCCATATTAATCTAGATGGATAAGAACTGCTGTTGTAATCTTTAATGATTTTTTTGGGACAGACTTGAGTTAGATAGATAAATTATAATATTTGTATGGTCAATATTTAGTATAAATAATGGTATTATTCTATGTTAAAGTAATTTTGTTTTTTTTATTTTAACTAAACGTGGTTTATTATTTATAGTATATACCTATATATTAGTTTAATTTTAATTTCTCATTTATTTATTTCAAATTTTAATTTTTAATTAATTAAAATACTACTAAAATTATTAAACCACACGTGAAAATCGTATGTATTTTGGCTCCATCATGAGAGTGTTCTAAAGCCCCGTTATAACTAAATAGGGTATTATTATCACTTTAAGCTCACAAACGAATAAGTTATGTACTAACAGAGCCATGTCTACGAGTACCAGATAATCTAAATAACTTAACAAAACTCAAAAAAAAAAGATACGTGACATTTCTTGAATGGAAAGTAAAATGAAATTGTGGTTTAAACTTTAGACGATGAAAATTTAAGTTGTCGTTTATTCACGGTTAAGTATTTTTTATAAAATTACCAGCCTGAGCCTTTT
Source organism: Tethea ocularis (assembly GCA_963555595.1). Taxonomy (NCBI): domain Eukaryota; kingdom Metazoa; phylum Arthropoda; class Insecta; order Lepidoptera; family Drepanidae; genus Tethea; species Tethea ocularis. Next base: position 3,386,102 of record OY741968.1, read on the forward strand.
TTACCGTCAAAATATGGGTGATAGTGAGAGATAGATATACTTTTTAACAATACACAATTAGACAGTAAAACAGTATGTATTTATATACTCATCATTGCATATTAAAAGGTTAATTTAGAGAGATCGAAACGACCGGCCGCCACAAAGCACTTTACCATGACAATCAATATTGGGCTAGTTAAGTATTATGCTGTGGTTCTGCGGTCTTTCAGGATGTCCATTTTAAATGTGATTTGGGTGTGGGCAATGACAATTATTTAAATGGTTTCAAATTAAAAGTAAATCCTGCTAAAATTTGTTTTTAACATTCACATCAATGCTTTTAGACAGATTTTTACATTAAAGTAAATCCAAAAAAATAGCAATAACCCAATTTAAATAATCACAAGCCTTTATAAATAAAAATATATATTTAAGTATAAAATAATATTTTTGGACATTTTTGTAATTGAAATAAAAAAATAATAATATACCTATGACAGGTCAAAATTACAATAGTTCATCTGAAAAGAACACTACATCACGAAAATAGAATACAAAATTAATTCCTATATTATGGTATGCCTGCAATGCTGTCAACATATATACTTATCTAGTTGATTGACATACTTGAGAGGTATGACGTAACAGGCGTAGGCCTAACCAAGGACATTACACGGCCACTAATGACCTCAACTAAGTGATTAATACCTGGCCGTTGCACGGTTAATAAATGATAACTAATTACGGTCCTATTATTGTGAGGCCCACCAAAACTTATATTATGCTTGAGATTTGGATTTGACCCACATAAAACATTTGAGGGTTGAGGTCGCAAAAATATTGGGGTGTTACAAAAGGTTCAAGGTATTCATTGTTACAATGAACAGTGATGAATGACGGTTAGTTTTATTACATATTATAGTTCTAGTACCTGGTTCACCGAGCTTTGCTCGTTTTTATTTAAAACGACGTTTTCTAAAAATTAAACCTAGCTAGATCGATTTATCTCCCCCGAAACCCCCCGCTATTAAAGGGCTAGTTTTTGCAATAAGTTTAAAATTAAAAAAAAAGGTTTTTTTTTGACAATAACTAAAATTCATATTTTTTTTTTTTAATGTTTTGGTCATTATTTTTCATTTTTGTATTTTCAATTAATGACACATATTATTGGCTTTCAAATGATGTTTTTTGTTTATCTGTAAGACGGGCACATAAGAAATAAATATTTTTTTTGTGTAGAGTCACGTAAAAAATAAATTTAAAAAATTAAGCCCCCCCCCCCCATTCCAAGAGGGGGGTGGGCCCACATATGGGGGCATTTTTTGTCGATAAAATTGACATAATAACATCGCCTTAAATTATCGCTAGCCTTATCCCAAACACACTGTATATACAATAATTGCTCGTTTAATGGTATAATATATATTATTAGATTAGATTAGATTACATTAGATAAGTACATTGATGTTATTGCCCCCTGAAATTGGTCCTAGGTACTCGTAATTTTTTTTAATGAAATGAGATTTTATTATTTGTATTTTTCTGGAGTTGGAAACGGTTTATGAGATGGGATACCTTATATCCCAAATAATAACGAAAGCAGATATAAGATTAGATATATCAATCCTACTATCTACACTGAGTTTATTAGAATTCACCAAATATCTTCCAGTAGCATAAGGTATCTTAAAATAATCTCAACTTCTTTAGAATATCAACATTTCAATCAAATAAAACTCAGTGACCCGGGCCATTCATTAAACATACAAATAAGAAAAAAAGGAAATTAATATAAAATCAAATTGTTTGGCTACAGCTGACGTCTTATCTATATACAAATTAAATATTCATAAGGAAATCGTTACTTACTGACTGACCGACTTATCAACGCACAGCTCAATCCACTGGACGGATCAGGCTATTTGTCAAAGAAAAGATTTTTGGAAATTCAAACCATAAGGGAGTAAATTTGGTGATGGCGGGTGAAACCGCGGGGCGAAAAGCTAGTATTAATAGAAACTACGCCAGAGCTAACCGCTCATTTGTGGCTAGATTTCTCGTCATGATTAGATAGCCGTATGACGTAGACGCGTCGTTGCTTTGCCGCCGCGCCGCCCTGCCGCCTTCGTGCGGTCGTTTTCATCTGCCCATTGTGTCTGACCGTTCGTTTGAGCTCGCTTCAAGTGCACCTGAATCTAACAGCTTAGCTTATGACTGGCACTCTAAAGTCTAAGTTTTGTGGTTTATCGCACTGTTTTGTCTGGAAATGTTGGATCTTTGGCCGAGGAGTTACTTCGTTTAATTGTTGAATTTAGAACTTGATTCGTTCATGACTGAATAATTTTACGTCTTTATTATAATTAATATTTTTTATTGTTACTTACAAAATGATAAAGCCCATAAATGTTACTATTTACAAACAAAAATAAACATCATTTTATGATAGGTATAGGGATAATATTCTATACACACAAAATTTAAAATTTTCAAATTAATTGCTTTATTGTTTGCTATAATATGTAATTTTCTCTTTTCTTTTTTAATTAAAGAATTTGCAGCTATGATAGGCCCTGTTTTTCTGTTCTACTCAGCAACTGATACTTCTATCATTCCATCCAGAAATGGCTATAAAAGGTTGGGATATCGAAGAAATTACTGAAATATTTTGTTTCATTCTATGAAATAAACATAAGTAACGGTATCTACTTATTAAGTAAAATACATTCAATGCCATTAATTATAAGAATCTAATTCCAACTTGGGCACATAAGTAATAAGCTTTAATTAAAATCATAAAGACGGTCATTACTTAGAAATAAAGAAAGAATAATATGTACATGAAATTGTAAGGCGACGGTTACTGTCGCAATTCTTTATTCAGACAAATAAGAATATTTATTTTGTTCAAGCTCTCCCAACGACAGAATGAGAAATAAAACAAAACGACTTAAATAAAATGCAATGCTATGTTAAAATATACAATGTACCTACTTGGTGCCTACAGTTAAATTCAGATATAAAAATTTAATAATAAAATAACTTATTGGAATGTGATGAAATGGACAACTCCCATCAAGCAAACCCTGAAATCCTTGCCGATTAAAACTACGTATAGTATTTATGATGCATTATAAATCATGGTAAAGTATCGAGGTACCCATATCTCATGTTACTCGTATATCATTCTGATTCAGAAATAATAACGTTATAATATTAATTTTAATATCAAAACCAGTAATTTTAAAGAACAACGAGGCTCCGCCTCCAATTTGGTAACCTTTTTATTTAATTTTGAGTCCAGAGACTATTATTTGATTTTATTTGATGACTTATTTAACGAACAAAAACTCTATAACTATACTGACATGACTCTATGAGAATTACATACGAGATTAAACCTAATTTATCAATGTGTAAAATCAACAATCCATGTTCACTAAGGTGTTATAGAGTATTAGTTACCTAGCTCCTATTATTATAGAACCTATTTAAAGTAGGTATACCATGATAGGCATTGTAGTATTATCTCTCGGGTCAGAAGCGATAACTAAAGGCATTGTGTGGACCCGCCTTTAGCACCAACGTCGGCTGCACGCAAATTATCTGATAACTAACTATATACGGTATGCAGTATCTAGTTATATTAGAATTTCACATCTTTATTTTAGGTAAAAGGTGTAGATGCCAAATTAGGAAAGCAAACAAGAAGGTAGGATTTACGTAACTTATTTACGAATTGCTAACTCAGTTCCTTTTGGTATATTGCATTAGTTAATGTTCTGACATCCATAAAAACTTACTAGCTTCGACATAAACACATAAAACAGATAAATTTGATTGTAGATAAACAACAAAATCTATAAAAAAAACTTTTTAGATTTTGACTAGTTTTTGACCCGCGATCGCCCGCGATTTATTTTACATCCTGAGGAGTTGAATTTTGAAAAATCTAACCTTATTCATTGAGTAGAGCTTAAATGATAAAGAGTCAAATACTTCAGCATTTTAGATCCAAGGGTTTGACCTGGTTCACAGAATACTTAATAGTACAAGCCTGGGTCTTGGCTATTTTAAGTATTTTTTAAGGACAACATTTTTTTATTCAGCTCTATAATGTTGTATTTAGGTAGACCTACTAGACCTACTAAATTTCAGATCAATTGAACACCGGGAATCGGTTTAAAATTGCAAGTTTCGACTTTAACATAAATGCTTGCAAAAAGAGCTATAAGTTTGTTTGGATGTATGAGGTAACCTTAAAATTAATGATCTGATTCAGAAAATTATTTCACTAATAGGAAGCTACAATATAACGGATTGCTATAATAATAACACATTTATTTCAGCCCTATAGATCCATAGTTAAGCTATGGCTACTTAATTTTATCCCGGGAACGCGGGTGAAACCGCTGTAGATAGTTATACCTAAACGTACAAAGATACAATTCAATTTAATACACGAGTACTATACTCACATAACAAACAGCATAAGCAAACAATATCCACCTAAAAGCAATCTACTATTAGGTTTAGCAAACAAATCTGACCTAAATCAAAGCACAATAACTCATTCTTACAACACTACAGACCCATTAATGAAGCAACAAATGTAGTAAAGCGACACACACGTATTTAACGTGGCAGTTCAACTATAAATCTCTGACCATAGTTCGATGGAGGAAATCGGGCGCCTATTGTGTTTAATGTTTATTCAATTCACCTGGTAAATGCAGCGGTAGCCGATGACAGGAACAGCTTTTCAGTCTCGTAATGCCTCGCAACACTGTGGCCATGTGCTGTCGTGTTCATTTCGTACAATGTATTATTTTTTAAGATCATTGTATTGTTTTGACTGGAAGATTCTAGAATTCCGTAACCAAAGAAGATACTCTACTACCACAGAGTGCTAATATGGTACCTATGAACATTGTTTTGGCTGGAAGATTTGAGTTCCGTAACCAAAGAAGATACTCTACTACTAAAGTCTATGGTGAACTTGTACCTAAGACTATGCTGACCTGTCCATCCGTCCGTTAAATTGGCCACCACAGAAATGTTTCCTTTTAACTATAATAATTTCTTGAAAAAAATGCTCTTTCAGCGATGAGCCTCATTATATAGGTAGGTACTGTCATTATTGGTTAAAAATAAAGTTAAAGCTGATAAAGGATCAGACACATGGCAGTTAGTAATAAGTTCCCGTTGGGCACTTTTTGGGTAGCTGTTATTTATGTCAATTACTAATAATTTTAAAACAAAAACATAATAGTATAATGTTACGATGTTACGATATCTGACACAATGAATATTTTGTCAGAATTACAAAATTAAGTTGGTTTTATTATTATACAGCACCCTTCGTATATAGGTATAAAGCCAACTCTTATGAGACTTATCGATGTTTCAAATTACAGTGTTGGACAAAGATTTTATAGAGATAACACTTCAAATATTCACTGAACAAGTATTCTTGAAATATTTTTATCTCGCTTAGGTTACTCTTGACTGAAATGAAATTGAATACCCGATAGAACATAAAACTTGTTGAAACTTTACGGAATTTGTAATTCAAGTCCAATTTAAGTTTTCAGCTTCGACAGTTTTTCATTTAATCCTTCGACGTTTGCCTATACATATACAATGTTAACGTCAAAGCTTTTTATTACTGCTTTTCAATTGTTTTCTCCTCAACAAATATTCAAATAAAGTAAATACGAATCAAAGTAAAGTAGAAAGAAGAAAATTCATTTCCTTATTGCATCACGTAGGCTTTTATTTCGGGAACACCTGACTTGTTTCCACAATTCAATCCACAAACGTATACTCTATACAAAGATTGATACAGTACATAGTCTTGTGCTTTATTGTTTTTATTTCATTCTAACTTCGAATTTACCGCCAATATTTGTTTCAAGTGGGCAAACAAGGTCGAATTTCAAACTTTATTCGATACTTCAACACAGTTTGGCACTTATTTGTTTTTTGTTTACGCAGAATGCCGCCTAAAGTATTTTTTGGCACACTTTTTTATTATTTATTTGGGAAACAAAAAGTCTAAAATTTGATGTTAGTTATTAATAGTATTATTTAATAAGATTTTGTGATCCACAAAAAAGTATTACTTCATTATCTCACTTATTTTGATAATAAAAAGTATACCTAGGTATCTAAATACTTAGGAAAATTACGCCTCTATGGTCCTATAACCTCCGAGGATAACATACTTTCCCATGATGCAAGTTTTATTTTTAATCCAAACAAACACTGTTTCTTTATTTTATTAATTATTAATTAGTATTAATATCGGTTTACAAAAAATGCTCATTGTCATTTTTGTTAAAAGTAAAAAGTAGTTTTTAAACGTGAGGAAGAACGACAGTAGTACCAGAAACGTTTCGGTTAAATTACCTATCGAGGATTCACATGCTACTTCTCTCGAGTTAAGCATCAAAGTGACCGTTGGAGGACGCGACAGTCCCCAGTCCGGTCCGGTGTGAAACGGTGAATATTTTATTCATGAACACCTGAAATTGTTCAAACAACACCCAAAGAGGATGGAAGGTTAAGTTTATTTTGATTTATAATGAGATTTGTCTGTATACGGATATAAAAATACTTTACGTAACGCACGACTCCGATCATAATTAATATCTAGGAAATTCTTCACATAAGTGTCTTTAATCCCAAACAAAGCAGAGCTTAAATCCTATAGAATACATATGACTGATATTACTACATATTATACTTTAATTTATATACCTACTTACTTAAATAGTGAATGACATCCAAACTCGGGGCATGGTAGACATGTTTATGCACATAAATGTTTGTTAGGTGGAACTTGAAATGTTTGTTAGGGTTTTGTAGGGTGGGGTAGGAATCGAACTCACCACGAATAAAGATTTTTTTTTTCTTCTGAGAAAACTTAAAATCCCTCAGCAATGAAGGTAAATGGAGGGATCGAACTAGTAATAGTTGAAATCCTGTTGTCTAAAAGTTATCCACTCCGTTTTCCAATTATCGGAGTTGTAGACTAGACGTAAATTATTTTTATTCCGTATTGAATCCTGAACGAGGCAGAGTTCAATGCGAGCTGCCACTGCAATTTTTTGCAATCTGTGTTTGATACGTAGGATCTGAGCGCGTTTATTTGGTTTCGGATTTTTATATTTGTTATAGGTATTTTAGCTTTCTGCCCCTCTGTTTCCATTTTACCACCATAGGAGTTGTGTTTTTGAAAAATTAAATCTTATTTCTAATTTACATCATAAAGTGACCCTTTGTACAAAATTTCAGCTTTCCAGTGCCAATGGTTTGTGCTGAGCGTTGATGAGTCAATAAGTAATGCCCCAAGTGACCGAGTAATGACTTTTTTTTTTGTGCACTAATCCGCGCCCCGGGTACCACTCACGCATTGCCAACCCTTCCCCCCACCCCGATGAGCTCTGGCGCCCTTACTCACGCGCAGGAACGGTATTCTGTAAGGTGGAGGTACTTCCCCAGTCGAGCTGCTCTTCAAACAAAAAATTGCTATGCTCTACCTCTCTTATAACATATGCAAAAACGTGACATTATTAATACGTTCGTGTACCGTAATTTGATATACATTTCCATAGAAGAGATCAAACAAATCAATAGAATTTTCATTTTCACCTCCTTCGCTCCTCTTGTTTCTCTGAAATTCTATTTTAAAGGTCACTAAACGCAATTAAAATAAAAACAGGGCACGTCCGGGATTTGAACCCGGGACCTCTCACACCCAAAGCGAGAATCATACCACTAGACCAACGAGCCGCTTGAATAAGAACCAAAAGAAATAATTCACATGGAAATCATAATTAACTGCTTACAGTTGTTTAAACATTGTCATTATATTTAATTATGTGGTCACGATTACACGGTACACTTACAGTAGTTGTAAAAAAACTATGATATTTAAAATCGGTAGGTTAGTTTTAATCAAACGTGATGATTTATAGTTCTTATTAGTTTATATTATATTAACTGTTCCCCGCGGTTTCTCTCGCGTCCCCGGGATAAAAACTATACCTACTAGGAATGTCTGGTAATTCGGACAATTTTTTTTCAAATGCGCTTTAAACGATCGTTTATAGATTTTTCAAATCGGCCCAGTAACTCCGAAGATTAGCGCGTTCAAACAAACAAACTCTGCAGCTTTATTATTAAAATAGATATAGATTGGTAAAGAGACTCGTAATCAGTTTAGGTTTATAAATTTTTTTTTCAATGTTATTTATCCTGCTTATGTGTAATATACCTTTTTACATTCATTTCAATAACCATAATTTTATAAATAGTAAAGTTTCATCGAAAGCATATGTTATACAAAATTCAGGTTGTTTTATGTTAGCCCTTGTGACATTTTCTCATAAAATTTCCAAAATTATGTTTGACAAATTCTCAATTTACGAAGTCGTCGACTTATTAGATTATGAATTTGAAATTGATAATATTAATACTTCTTTTAACATTCAGAGTAACTGTCAAGAGTTATTCTAGCTCTTGACAGTTTTGTATGAAAACTGTGGATTTAACGTGACACAGTTCTCAAACTACTTTTGACACTGACTGTTCCACAACTATAATTATCAAGTAACAAAGGCAATAAAATAGTCATTAGCAAGAGTCTAGACAGTACAGCTATGTTATTCAATTTACAATAAGAGTGTCATCTCTTTCTTATTTTCTCTGTAATTTTCTTAATTATCAACCTTCTTTGAGCTTTTTAAAAGTGCATCCTTTTACTCCCGGGGCGCGGCGCCCTTGTTTCCGTCAGCCTCGTCCATCCGCTTTGTAATAAAAGGATTCTTTTAAAAGTTATTATAACGCCTTATGTAAAGCTTGTCTTCGGTAGAGATTAAAATGATAAACACAGCATTTGAATTTTTTCAGCCGGGATTTTAATAGGCTATGGTAACCGCTTACCATCAAGTTGCCTGACATAAATTAGGTTTCTAAAATATAGCATCTTAAAGCACCCATCATCGCGTTACATGTCTCTAAATAATTATTCACTTGGGATAACGAAAAAGAAGTTACTTTAAAAGACTTGCAAAACAAACCCACTGTTTCTTAAAAAACGTATACAATTTTCAAATGAACGAAGAAGGGTTCTGTATTCGATGTTAATTATAAGCACTGCATGGAGACACTGGAACTCGTTATTCCTGCTCAGTAAGGTGGAACAGAACACGCGGTGGTGATAATAAATAATTCAATCGAATCTTATTGTTAGTGTAGCGCCACACCTGGGGAAGATTCTTTCAAGATCCTTTCATCTTATCATGTAGGATTAACTACGATAACATGGCGCGCCCCATGCTCAAAACGTTTTTGTAAAATCCAAGGATTTGTTGCTCGACTATCGGCGTCAGTAATCGCTCATTATTAGTATGGCGTGGCACTGACGTACTCTATGACAATGACACGTCTGTTATCATGCGCGGTCGGCTAATTATCATTAGTTGTTCAACAAATCTGGTAATAAGTGAGAAACTTACTGAAGAAGCGGCCTGCATTTTTACGAAAGAGTTTGTATGTATTTGTAAGTATTCGTTACAAGTACATACAAACGTAAAAATGTTACTACACGGCGCGCCATGTTATTGTAGTTTATCTTCTAGGCAGGTATAGTATGACACAACTTAGTTGAAGCATCGACAAACTTCGTAAAATCGATCGTTCCCGAATAGAGTGCGCCTACAACATATACTCATGTGTTATAAAATGATCGGCGAAAATGATCTTGTTGAACGTTGAACGGCGCGAAAATGAATGATTTTTATTAGTTGAGTAAATCGGAAGTGAAGTGTACGAAAACGATTTGCCGATGCTACATCTAAGTTGTGTCATACTGTATAACGTGGATCATTAAAAATCATTATTTGTCGGCACTTGCACTTATTATACTGAAGCATTTAATTTTGATTAAAACAAAAGGTGTCTATGACTTGTACGGAGTATATTATTTACTTTATGCTATGACAATGACATATATTCTTCTAGTGAAATGGGTAGGTGTTTGGATAAGACCTCACTATAAAAAAATGTTTTTAAAAACCTAAAAAAAAATCCATAGACAAAGTCATTGCATTATTTTATTACAGTTGTACCAGTTGTACTATATTATATTGTACCAGCCAAGGTGGATTCGGTAATAAATCTTATTTGCAAAAGGCCAAGGTGAGAAAAGATTCAATTTATTACCATCCCAGACTTTTTCCATTTAGTTACTTTAAAGAGGAAACCCGCGATTCTAATATTGAGGGATCTCCTATTTCATCTTCAAATGTCGTAAATCCTTTGATCCTGGACCGTACGTAAATATCTCGTACCTACCTTTGACAGCGGGGTTTTTTGTTTCATTACGATTTTATAGTTTAAAACAACTGAATTTAATACATACCTAAACAGTCTATAGGTAGGTTTACACTGGGATTTTCAAATATAGGTACGTATCTGACGTTAATTTAGAAGACTAGGGTCGATGGTCAACGACCAGAAAACGGTCCGATAAATTAAAATCGGACGTTTATCATGAATTTTCGTAAGTGATCGCCTGATTACAATTTATCGGACTGTTTTCTTGTTGGTGAACATCGACCTAGAAAGGCTAGAATTTGATGAACAATAAAAATAATATTATCCCTGTGAAAATCGAATAATAAAGAAAATTCCTTGAAACATGTCGTGCGTGAAAAGTTATTTTCAGCGTATTTTATCAGTTAAAAATAAACACCATCAGTTGTGACTTGTAATGTAATTCATAACAAGATAAGATTGTGTTAATTATCACACCCTCGGAAAACTCAACGGGGCGTTAATAATCGGCTTAACCTCATGAATTTTCATTTCACACTAATTCATCTGCATTTTCTTAAGCTAGCTCTATGGAAATGAGAAAGCCGAGGCAAACTTATTGGATTCAAAAAAATTATACTAGCTGTTCCCCGCAGTTTCACTCGCGTTTTCGGGATAAAAGTAATCTATAACTTTCAGGGATAATGTAGCTTCTTATTAGTGAAAGAAATTTCCGAATCGGACCAGTAACTCCGGAGATTAGCGCGTTTAAACAAACAAACAAACTATTCAGCTTTATTATTTTATTAGTATACATATAGAATATACTATTATGACGTAGGCCTATTATGTCTTAAGTAGAATTTTTGAAAATTTAACACCAAAGGGGGTAAAATAAAGGATCGCGGGATTCGCGGGTGAACTAACGGGCAGAATGCTAGTATTCTATGAAACCCAACGAAACTCATTTATTAAATTTAAGCCCTGATAGGCACATAAAAAGGTTGAAAATTTAAATTGACTATACCGACGGTAAAATATATAAAAAGTAGGCCTTTTATAATAAATACAACAGTAAGTGATACAAAACAGACAATCGTATTTCTTAAATGATATCCTTCAGACATTGTTTGTGTAGTACTTGTGGCAGGTATAACACAAGTGTGGAACTTTTTAATTAATTAATTGTTTACAAACCAACACACTTTTTTTCGAAGCAAAAAAGGAAGCGACGTTACACACAGTTTTTGGAACAACAAGAGTACACTTATATAAATAAATGTTACCAAGAACTTGCTGCCGGTAGCTGTTTTCCGGCTTGACTTGGTAACTACATAGCTTACCACCAAATAGGTACCACCCAGTCAAACACAAGTCTATCCATAGAGAGAGAGATAAATAATAAGAAATAATGGAATAGAATTTAATTTACGTAATAAAATACATATACCTATTTATCACTAATGAATATCCATAAAAAGATCTCCATTTCTACTTCGTATTTTTTTTCATAAAATTATACTTTCTTGTATTTTTTTATTAATGATAAAGGCACTATACAAAAAGAAATCTATAATAATTATATTATCTAATTTATACTAAATAATTTTACAAAATAACGTTTCAAAGGATGTTTTATGATAATTTATTTTTCAGTGATGAAATCATTCGTACATTTACATTGTCATGCGAGCTTTGACAATCAGCGGAGCGAAATCTCGCTTGTTGAAACCTTTGTACAAGCGAAATATTCGCTCATAAAATTCAACTTTTTGTGAAACTCGGATACGTATACCGATGAAACGATACTTTTATATCGATAAGTACACTTTACACATTCTACTTTTCACTTTATACAGATTATCGTTGTTACGAGCACGTTGTATTTGGAGTAAAACGACCTACTCATGTAAAACCCATGTTTTTGATTTTTAGGTATATATATTTGTTCAACATTTATTTTACATTTAAATACAAAAAATAGTCTTTTACTTTTTTTCTATAAATAAAAATAGCACTTTTTACATTAGGTATTACATAATGTAAATGTCGTATCAGCATGTTATTTAATTTAATATTTTTGCTACTTAACTAGTAGATATTACTACGAGCGTTTTGTGTTCTATTTCATATAAATTGATCGATATGATCGATGCTTCATATATACTTACGTAAGCAACCAACAGGAAAAATGTGTTTTTGACACCTTTAGATATCTAAATAGCTAATTTGATATCGATAGGACTGAAACTTTTCCTGTTAGACACATCAACAGCAAAATAAGAAAAGCCGTTTCTGAGAGCCCGTTATTTACAGATGTCAAAACGCATTACAACTGCACTGTAGATGAAGAAGACTGTAAATTTACATTTTGAATACTAAATTATTGCAATAATATCTCAAACTGCAAACTCAATTTCACAATAGGCGCAATACGAGCTTTAAAATATTGAATCATAAAACGAATGCATTAAAATCTCAGGTTTATTTTTTCCCTTGAAAGTTATAATTTCCCTCGGGAACGCGGGTAAAGCCGCGTGTCGAATTTAAGTATTTTTTTAATAAATTAAGGAAAGTAATATTCTATGTTACTCGTCTAAATTTAGAATTCCATGAATATTTAAATAAATACGCAATGCCTGTGAACGTTCTTTGAACTTCGTTGTACATCTTTTGTCATTTCTAATCCCGGTATATGTAAGGGATCCCTTTTTGGGTTCAATTTCTTTAACTTTATCCTGTTTTATGTCAGTTTAAATATGACATTTAATAAGAGTAATGATTTTATTAATATAATAACAAGGTCACCTATTTTTTTTTTTTTTTTTAAAAGACTAAGTTGGTAGCCTCAGATGGCTGCAACAACCTTACCGGACAAAAAGGTCACCTACATTTTATAAACTCGAAATATTTTGCTTTGAATTTAATAATTCCTATGTACTTATCCTATATTATTGGTGGTTACATAAATATATAAAAGATAATCCTCTTTTGTTTTTGTTGAGTTAAATAATAAAACAAAAGAATATAGCTTTATAACGAAACAAAAACAAAAGTGTCAGACAGTTTTCTACTGTGAAACAATGAATAATAGTACAAAGGAAACGTTTCAAGGCAGTTACAACTAAAAGCTCGTCAAATACTCTTAAAATATATCCATTGTGATGAGAATCAAGTAGTTTTTTATACTATATTGGACTTTAACACCTTGTGCATAAAGTGCAGACTTAGTGCATGGCTGCATTCAGTTGATGGGGACAGTGAGGGAACAATCGCCGGAAACTTAATGTTATTACTCCTAGTAAATATTACTGGCTTTGTGAAAATATTTAATTTCAGACCTTACTTAAATATTTTTATAACTACTTTTATAACATTATAAGATTTAAATGATGATAATTATCGTTTCTTTCGACAAAAAACTTGATTTTATTAGGCATCATAGGGAAGCGTTTCTTCAACATTTTCGAGAGCTAGTTTTCAGACAATTTATTTAAACTATAATTTTGCTCATGTGAAAGAAAATTCCTTAGCTATATAATTAAATGCATAATTTCTCTGTCTGTTCAGTTAGTTATAGGTAACTCTGGAAAACGGTTTTAATAAAAGCTAAGAGGATGGTTTTGAACGTTGTATCATTACACATTGTAATAACTTAAAGACAAAAATAACGAGCAAGTGTAGCCGCGAGTATAGGCTATTATGTTCGTAAAACGGTAAAAGAAGAAGGAATATTTTTATAATTTACGACTCCGCATGATACATCATAAACTCAGGCACAAGTAGGTATACGAGCTACGCATCCGGGAAGTATGTGAAAAATTGCTAGCATTACCTAAACCACCTAAACTCAGCGCTGCACTCAACCGCACAACAAATGGGAATTTTTATTTTTATTTTCAGCTCGACGTATATTAAGGCCTAGGATGATTCTGGTATTTTTATGTTAATACCACAGTAAAAGGTCTTTAAGTACTCACATAAGCTACATTTGTGGTTATAAATAACTTTTTATATCAAGGGAGTCTATGTGACTTAGAGAACATGTTTTTGATGTGGATCTTGGGATTTGAAATGTTTTTGTTTTTAAAACCTGATTAAATTGTTTTCAGTGGGTAGTAAAAGTATAAAGAATGAGTAATAATAATAATATTCATCATTTATTCACACAAAAAGAATTTTATCTACTCTCATATCGTAATGTTCTTATTATGAAATCAAAATCAGTACTTTAATGAGCCACTTTAGGCACACCCGTGTATAATGATTCATTATAGTACAGTTGTGTTCCCAAGATAATGCTATAAAATAACTTTTTTTCTAATAAAGTACACTATGGACCTATCAATAGTATAATCAATCAGTATCAATTCAATTTGACGATGACAATGTGACTAATTTGTTGACTTGAAATTTTGAGGTAAGAATTCTTGGGAGTTGGCAACACGGATTTGATTAGGTATATGATTATTGTGTCTGTTTATTTTATTGTTTTTGCGTACATATATAATTTTGACCAAAAATGTCACACATTTTTTTTTTTTTTTTTTGCAAAGTTGGTAGTTTTTTTTTTTTTTTAATAACATTATTTATATGAGTTTAGATAAAGTACTGTATGATACTGCACATAATTAGGTATTAAAAACTCGTGTGATACTATTAAGAACCTCGCCTACGGCTCGGTACTTAAACTCACACTCGTAGTTAATAACCCCTATTATGCAACAGTATCAGTAAGTAGTAGTAAGTAGTAAATATCCTATAAAAATAAAATTTACTAGAATAATCTACGACTAATAAAACCTACAGTTTGTTGCTGGTGTTCATACCAAGTAGCCATCCACTAGCTAGGATTTAATTTAACCTGTGTTTCTCACAAACTACATAATGGGATCTAGCATCTGACTAGGTGGATTGTAACAATTAACCATAAATTATACAGATAAGTGGGTACTAGTTGTACGTAGTAAATTATTTACTTTATGGTACTAGTAAAAATGTAGTAGTAGTATTACCGAATTCCCAAACTAAGCAACCTGTTTTTTTGAGAATTGGTTGAAATACAATAATACAGTAATACCATAGAATAAATTAATATACTACGTACAAGTAACTAATACAATGTTATAGCAAAAGATAAAAAGAAAGGTTTACACAAAATAATTGCATCATTGTTATGGAATTGATAACCTTTTAGATAATTATGTTTGAAATTTTTAAATATTACTACGATGACAATATTATATTATTATCCAATTTTGCTAATACTACCGAAGGGAGTACCAAAAAGTAAATTTAAAAAGTTAAATTGAGCACGTCTTGAGGGTAGACACTTAGACAGCGATTGATGGGTGGGCCATTTCAGTTTGCACTTCACCACTTTACTTCCACACATTGATCTAGTATTTCTTCAGAAGATAGTGATGTGAAAGTACGATAAAACTAAAAATGAGCTTGAAAGTTCAGTGAAAGAAAATATCGAGAGGAAAGGAAACCGTTGCACAGTGGTAGGGTAGCTTGTGGTACCCACTTGACTGGCTACCATTTTTGATTAGTGAGCTCAACTACACTTGAGTTTTTTTTTTGTGTTAATTTCTTCGTGGGCTTTGGCTTTATCACTCAAACACAAACACTTTTGTTAGTTTTTCCCGTTATTTTTTAATTTCTAGTATATTTTATAAAGTGTGCCAAATAACATAAATTAAATTCCAATCTAAAACTAAATAATAACATGACTAGGAACATTCCTGAAATACATACTAGGTACCTTTGGGGACGAGAGTAAACGGGATATACACAATTTAAAATAAATAAAATGGCTTACCTCACATTATCATTTATACTATACACTGTAATTCTAATAAAAGTTACAAAACTGATTCCAAAACCCTATTTTAACATTTTTTCTCTTCAACATTCATAATTCACATGAAAATTTAATTAAAAGAGAACATACGCCATATACCCCTGGGTAATGAGTTTTAAAACAATACTAAGAGCTAAGCCAACAAAGTGTCAACTTTGCACCATGTCACTCCAACTTTCTTTGTTGGGCAGGTTGCCTCGGGTTCTTGTGGACGCGAAGTTTCTAGACGGATAACAAAAATTTATTGCCGCTTGTTCCAGCCAATAAAATTAGGTGTGAAGTTCATTAAAACTTTTATTGCCCTACTAGTTTAAGTTTTACCCGTGTTCGAACAACCTAATGTTTTCCATTAGGTATTGATTATAGGTCCTGTAAATTGTATCTAAGTCCATTCGAAATTTCAGGATTTCATTTTATGGAAAAATATGTACTAACATAATTTTCATTTTATAAAATAGTTCAAGCTCTTAAAAAATACACACATTCGATACTAGGTATATACTCGTAATGTTAACCCGTTCTCCATTTGATAAAAAAGACTATTCTGCGTTTGCTCTTGTGAAAATATAGTTAAAATGTTTTCTTGATACAATAAAAGACCTTAAACATTTTTATATATTAAAAATATTGTTATACTTCCTCAAACAAATTACGTTAACCTGATTAAGACTTAACTTAGAGTACTACTCAATATTTCAAGAGAAACATCGAAATTATGGAAAATGTATAACCAAACCTAATCCAGGAGGTTTGTATATGCAAATCCTTTAGCTTTTGCCTGCCGAGGAGCAATAACAAACAGATGTTTCGCTTGTATTATATAGAGTGTTTGTAAATGAATACATTTTAGGTTAAGTCGCGAATCTACATAACGTTTCGAAAATAGCTCACCCTAATTTTCAGCTCTAATTAGCATCTGTGGCGCTCCGGTGTTTTAGGAATAAGGTTGTATGTTATGGGATTATCCTCAATGTTTTATTAACTTTTAGTCTATTACTGTACAAAAAAAAAGTAAAAATCTCTAAAAGTTTTTTAAACCTTATAGTGGATAAGTTTTGATGGTTGGCTGTTTGAGACTCAGTCACGCATCAACGGCTCAACGAATTTGTATAAAATTTGGCACACAGATAAAATATATTCTGGATGAGTTGAGTTATGAGCTACATAAAGATTTACTTTTTATCATAGAAAATTAAATCCCTCGTATACGCGAGTAAAATCCCTGGGAAAAAGATAGTATTAAAAGAAGACTACTTTTTATTAGCTTTCATGAAAATCTTCGTACCTATAGATTTATAGCTAGTGAGAACCATACTTTGCCAAGATATTTGTATAAAATTATAATAGTAAATAAATTAAGTTATTTACCTTTTTTAAAAACCACATTGCTAAGTAACTTTTATCGATTATCGATAGCAGCCTCCCAGCATTGCACATCCCTATTCCAGCAAGACAGCCACGTGACTGAACCCGCATTTCTATTTACACATTGCTATCTACTAACCCGTCTCGACGCCGAGCGATGAAAAATTTCCCACACATGTGCAGCTGTTCTAGAGAAAATACTTTTTCTATCAAAGTGAAATATGACACGTATTCATTTAACCGTATGGTCGTCAATCATACTTCACGTCTATTGTTCTTATTCAATAATAAAACTTGCATCTTAAATATACAAGGATTAAGGTTCCGAGTCGTATCGATAAAATGTAACTACTGAAATTGGTTTAGATGATAATATAGATTGAAATAGAGAAAATTTATCTTGAAATTGATTACATATGTCACATCACTAATAATAATAATAATTTCCTGCGCACATTATTCTCACACGGCTATCTGATCCCAAACTAAGCAGAGGAAGCCAGATAACTGATATAAGTACTAGTTTTTGTGTAAATATATACTACTAATATTATAAACGTGAAAGTTTGTATGTATGTATGTTTGTTGCTCTTTCACGCAAAAACTACTAAATGAATTTAGATGAAACTTGGCACATAGATAGATCATACCCTGGAATAACATATAGGCTTTTTATTCCGGTAACGCAGATGAAACCGCGGGACAGCTAGTATCTACATAAATAGCTATACACCCGAACTCAGACATGTTCATGGACATATTTATTATGTCCAAACCCGAGAACAGGCAAATTGTAAAGAAAATATGTTTCAATTTTTTTACAGATACTTACTGAATAGTATCAAACACCATACCACTTTATACGTCTAATTGATAACATAGTTAGTGATAATTGGCGAATACATGAATCTCTTCATCGGAGTGTGTCAATAATAACCGGCTTTCAGACGGAGTTATGGCTTACCCATTATACGGAATGGACTCCACATACGTTGATGGCGACCTCACGCGCCTCCTTCACACAAATATAGGATTATTACGACAAGTGCTCGGAATTTTATTTGATTTCTTCGCTATTTCTGTGGGTGACTTAGAGGATTTTATTTTATGAGTCATTAGAAAAAGTAAATGGAAGTCACTGAAGTAACAATTACGGGACGAGTCAGGCAAAACGGAAATCTCGCGTTTCCTCGTATTTTTTTCTAAATTCATATAGAGTTTCAAGTACATATTTGTGATATTATCACGTATTATGCAAAAGGTAAATAAAGAACAAAAGAAAAGCGTTCTTTATTTGAATAAGATTACGTCGAAAAAATTATGGGAATAATTATTATTTATCAATTGAGGTCGGAGCATTTTTCCATTGAAAAAATTATGTCTTTAAATCAATTTTGGTCTCAAGACATCTAAATTAATCATTTATTCGAATATTAACTACCAAAGTAGGTATTAACTATTCAAATATATTGACACAAACCGACACAAATTTCAAATTCACCACTATCAAACACTAAAGGCCTTTGAAAGCAATATATATGCGCTACGTACAGTCTGAATAACAAAGCAGTTCTAATTTGAGCTTCTAGAACCAATTAGTCTCTAATAAATGGGCTAGCGTTCGGCCTAGCTAGGAATTAGGGATGATGACTCGACGACCTAATTGTGATGCATACCTATAGCCTTGATGTCTAACTTTAGAAGATTAACTATACAGGTAATGATTTGGACGCCTTGAAAGGCCACGCGAACAATATTGTAGAACACAATTAATTTTCCAAATTCACATCAGCTCCAGTAACCCTAATTGTTTTTGGTAAAATTTTCGCTTATTCTAAGCTATCCATTTTATTAACAGCTTTCCACCCCGCGGTTTCACCCGATATTCCTATAAATTTATTTATAGGGGTTAAATTTGGAGTCAATAAACCTTTTTTTTCCATATTGAGATAACATTTGACACAAAGTATTTATTTGTAGTTAGTTTTATTTTTATTTTAGTAGCTTTAGAGCGCAAGATAAATTAAAAAATATCAGTTATCAAAATCTATTGTTAAAACCTTTATAACTGCACTGAGCAAAAGGTAAAGGCAACTATACCTTTTTTTTTTAAAGGACCAAAGTTGGTAGCCTCTGATGGCTGCGACAACCTTACCGGATCAACAATACCTACTCACTATAGCTTTATTTACCATTTAATTATTTTAATTTCACACTAGTTTCCGCCCCGTGGATTCACCTGCGTTCCCGAGAGATATTATGTTTTTCCGGGATAAAAAGTAGCCAATATTTTATTTCAGGGTATGATTTAGGCATGTGACAAGTTTCATCCAAATCCGTTCAGCAATTTTTATTTTAAAAAGTAACAAACGTCCTCACAAACTTTCGCATTGCATACTATAATAAAATTGAACCTTCTTCACTCAAAAGTACTACACGTATATTTCTCCCCACAAAAACAAATAAAGTGACGTCATCTCGTTCTGCATCATACCACATGGCACGACGACGTGACGATGACATTTCAATACCACATTATTTTATTGGTGCAAATATAGCTGGTATACCTACTAGCATTGCATTTGACGTAAAATTTCAGCTTTCAACCTCGAGATTTCCACTCTAAATGCTTTAGATTTCTCTTTAAGATTCGTACTTCACTCAATTTATATTTATTGTATCGTGTCGACGTAGCCTGTGTGAATAAATGGCTGCATTTTGTATGCATATCCGCACAATTGCGGCGAAGAATGAGGTTTAAAACTGATTTGATCGAACTATTCGCTTTATTCTCGACATATTGCAATTTGTCACGTCGAAGTGCACAAATTTATTTAAATAAACCACCAACCTCGATCACGTTGGTTTTATGCTCGATAGTTTTAAGAGGCCGATAGAATTATCACGACTTCTCGATAATTTTTATGTTTATCCTCATAAACATAAAAAATTACATTTAGTTTTATTGGAAATCCTTAAATGATTTTTGTTTTACTATAGGTATATATAATAAGTAGGCTATAAAAGTTCCATGCCATTCAAATAGCCCAATAAAAATTGTGATATCAAAACAGCACTCTGAACGTCCTAAATACCAAGAAGAACCATAGAGTAGTTCATCAAATAGAAGGCAAGATTGTTTAGCTTACACATCGGGAATACCTACATATGCATGCCTGCGATGAATATGTTACTAGTTGCATATGCAGTTGGCATGATGAACCAAAATCACAATGCATAAGATTACAATAACATTGACATACCTATTTGTGTCTATTGAGTAAACGTTTCTTCAATAAGCAATTCTGGTTTTCGAGTAGGTATAATATTTGCGAACAATTTTATAAGTTTCATATTATATTATACTATCTGTTTCCTTTGATTTCACCCGCGCTGCTAGGATAAAATGTAAGCATTCAGGGATAATGTGGCTTCCTACTTTTAGTGAATTAATTTTCAAAATCGGATCTATATAATTAATAGTACCTAAGTATAATCTTATCTAATTATACTAATAATAAAGCTGAAGATTTTGTTTGTTTGAACGCGCTAATCTCCGGAGTTACTGGCCCGATCTGAAATATTCATTCACTAATAGGAAGCTACATTATCCTCAAAGGCTACTTACTTCATTTACTTTTTTTAGTCGCGGGGAACAGGTAGTTATTTATAAAAATGTTATTCTTTCTCTCCATTCATGCTTATTTGGAAGAGACTGTCCATTGTACGAGCTGCACGATTACAATATAATTTATGTACTTATATTACAAATCCTAGTACATTTATAATAACCATTCTACTGTACAAATAAATATCAAAAAATCGTGAAAAATTCCAGAAGCATTCGTTAATTTCATTTCTAAATATCAACACAAAGTGAGTGTCGAATATCACGCTTTTACGATCTCATTAAAACTGTAATAATACAGTGTTCAGTTGATCGTAATGGTGTAACGTTCCGAGATTTTTAATTATATCTCGAGCGGTAATAAACATATATATAAAATACGAAATTAATATACGTGTTTTTATCATGTAAAATCATTTCATTAACAAAAAGTGATGCGTGAACAAACATAAAAAAAACACAACCGAATTGTGAACTTTGTGCTTTTTTTTAACCTGTTAGATTATTCGAGTAATCTTAATAGCTAGCTCACACAATCACTACGTTTCTGAGTGTAAGTAAAGACTTTATTGTTTTAGGATTATTGATATGACTTAGGTACACAGTCCGAGATATTCGGCCTAATATATTTAACTAAAATCTCCGTGTTGTATAAATAGATGCTTTTAAATATTAACTTTTACAAATTGTCTATATTATTATTGTTATATATTCTAATAAATATGTACCTACTTATTATTAATAATTTTCCTTAAGGTCAGATAACTATCAGTCAAGATCACGTGTTGACAACACGAATAATAAATATCTGGAGGAAAACAATAGATTTTCCTCGTTTTCATATTACAGGAAGAAACACGGATAAACATGGAAGTTTTATTTTACCTATCAACGACCCTCGTTGTGGTGATTGTGGCCCTCTAAGGAACGACAATGTGGACTCTCTTATTTGTTTCGTAAGCTTCATTTTAACTTTTGGTTGTAGATATTTGGCAGTAGAGAGATTTGTTGGTAATAAATATTTTTTTTTATTTTTCTAGATAACTACAGAATTAGAAATAATTAAAATACTATAAATATTATGACAGCTGTTCATCTGCGACTTGCTCGTGTAGATTTTACGTCAGCAGATTTCGATGAAATAAGTAGGTTTATGTTTAGACAATTAGATAAAATTTGATGCTACTCTTCACTCTTTGTCCTCCAACAGTTCAATATCCGATATACTACATTATACTTATCTTTTTTTTATTTCCAACCTTTATAACTTCACAACAAAATATATTAAATAAAGCTATATCTACATTATACAGCTTCACCGTTTCTCGCTGCCGTATAATGAGAGCACAGTTGTTAACCTCAACGCGCGATTCCCTAAAAAAGTTTTCCATTCCGTCGGGATTTCTCAGCGAGAAGCGAGTGTTGTTTTCGGTGGATAATTGGCGGGTCGTAGCGAGCGCTCGAGAGTTCCCAAAGTCGCTTGACACAGATCTCGCGGCAATTCGCTGAAATTCTACCTGTGTATGTCTAGCTTTTTTTTTATTTGTATATATACATAGGTCGACCATACTTTATCAAACACTATGTACTTATTATGTACTTCACGAGTAATTCAAATAGATTTATTTTCTACTTTGTATGTTAGGTGCTCTCACACAGCAGTTATGTTATGAGAGAATTTTGAATTACATTTGTTGTCTCACTTTTTTTTAAATTGCTCTAATAACAAAAAGAAAAGATACTACATAATGTCTTAAAACAAAACGATGTGGTAGAGTCGTGCCTCATTAGAAATAAATAAATGAGTTTGAATTTTTTTGATTTTTTGTAAAGCCAATGGTATCAGGTATATTTTGCACTAAAACGAAAATATATATTACATAGAAAAATAAACAGACAAATAGATTTTTGTTATTTATTACAAAATTCGTTGCAGCTTGTTATTATTTTCATATTTACCAATGCTATAGCACATGCAACCCGAACATTAACTTGACGAATTTCGGAGAACAGAGGGCCTACTACGAACATCGATACACGATCCCACAAAATTTACGACTCGTCAGTTTGCTGCAATTCTATCGTGTATCGTTTTTCGGAGTAGGCCCTCAGAATTCGATTTGATTGACGTGTTACCTACACGTCATACCGATCATAAATTAAATTAACTATATAATCTATAAAATTATATAAAAATGAATCCCTATTTCCCTTGGTCACGAGATGATGCGTGAACGGTTCCCATATTTTTTTGTTGTTTTTGTTATTGTCAAAAAAAATTAGAAAAAAGGGTTAAAAGTAGGTTGGTGGGTGTAGGTAGGTGTAGGTAGCAGTGGCGAAGGGTGCATACAAGCCGATTCCCATCGGCTTACCTTTTAGATATCCCAGTCCCACAGATTCATCATTTCAAAGCCACTTTTATGTAAAATACACTGTAATTAAGTATAAAATTATCGGTGTTTTTTTAACGGCTTACCCTCGTCATAATTTTACCCCTCGCCACTGGTAGGTAGGTAGGTCCCAGTTTCTTTTATTCTTAGAGCAGGACAAAGTCTGCGGGGCCGGCTAGTAAAATTATATAATTCACAACTAATCAATGACGTAGTTGACTTAACAATCTCCAGAGAAACATCAATAAAGTCAGAAGATGTAAGTTCTTATCTATCGATAAAGATCATCGTGTATTGCGGGCCAATTTCAAAGGATTTTGCTGTGATTTCAATAGGACGATATAAAAGTACCGCTACAATGGATCTGGGAAAAGAAGGATTCGCAATAAGGCAAAAATCACAAAGGATTTAGGTACCTACATATCTATCCTACATGCCTTGAAAAGAATGCCTTGATAACCGAATGGGGCTTAATACGACTTATATGTATTGGACGCGTCTGGATTTTGGTCGATTATTTTAAAAATCCGTTTCTTTTCTAACTGTATTGTTTTCTTCTGTTTCAGGTGGCATAAGTTCTAGATATGAGCTACAATTTCCTCGATTGTGAGTATGAATATTCGTGCTTTGTTTTCCTTCCCTCGAACAAACCTTTTTAGTAGTACCTGTTGGGTTTTGATTATCTATGGCTGCATTTGAAAACTCCCGCCTCATCATCCGGAGCCCGCTAAAAAGACGTTAGCGCGAAAAGCCGCAGCAACCGGTGGCGCTACTGTCGCCATAAACTGATCTCGAACGTACATACGCTACTCCGATAAAACTCTTTAAAAATAATATAATACTATACAAATTAACTATATAAGTGAACGATTTACGATAATAATCTCGTCCCGGGACGCGCTGGATTCCAGAATAAAACTGGTGAGTTTTCTCAGAGATGCCTTGCCATATTGTTTGATCTAAAGTCAAATTTAAAGCTATCGAACTATACAGTACCTACAAGTTTTTAATCTATAAATATTTAATTATTTTTCAGTGTAATTTAATGTTTACTAATATTACAATGTTGGTAAATAAAAATACAATAGTGTATCATAAGGTATATACAAAAAGTTTGCGTATTGAGGTATCATATTACTCTGTAAATCAAATAATTGACTCCCTCCTAAACACAGAGCGCAATTTATGCTACATTTAATTCTAGCCCATAGCATGAGTCTTCTTGGTACATTTGACAACAAAGTATCCCAGGGAGTTTGCTGAACAACTCTGCAAAGTTTGCGACAAGTTACTTTGATATGCAAAATATCGCATACCTTTTGTTTTGAATTGGACCTTTTAACCTTATTTTTTTTTTAAAACATGGAAAGTTAATTGTTGCCTGTAATAAGAAGACATTCACCTGGTGGCTTCTGTAAGCTCGACCTTCATGATCTTTGATCCGAATAAATGGCTGCGCTTATGACCTCCTCATCGACACATTGACGTGCACTACATCGACACGTCCACTACATATCTTCTTCTTTGTCGATGTCACTCTTGACAGAGTGGTCGTGGTCATCACTTCAGGTGTTGGTGGCAAGCTTCACAACATGCCGCCACTCCTCTCTG
The DNA here is from genome assembly GCA_963555595.1 of Tethea ocularis. Lineage (NCBI taxonomy): Eukaryota > Metazoa > Arthropoda > Insecta > Lepidoptera > Drepanidae > Tethea > Tethea ocularis. The sequence continues at coordinate 3,411,264 of OY741968.1, forward strand.
ATGGCCACTTTCCTCGTGCATTCATGTAGTGATGATCAGCCATTTATAGTCTGCCGCTTTTTTCTGGTCAGTCCACCTCATAGGCGATCTTCCTCGTGGTCACTACATATACACTTCGCAAAAAAATAATAAACAATATAAATTTTATTTTATTGAATAGTTCTTAATTTTGCTGGTCTTTAGATTTATATCCACACTGATTCTGTAACTTATTATAGGTACTTAATCCATTTCCCTTGTACAGAGGGTCGTTAGAGCAATAAATTAGACCATAACAAGGGTTTTACTTTGTCCATCCGCGCCCGCCCAATGTGTAACTGAAATTAACTGAAGCCAGTTAAGGTTGCTTCTATAATTCTAATTAAATTACACTGCAAATATACTCTTAAAAATAATTTAGGTGCCTATTGAATAAAGAATTTTTTCAATAGTCTTAAATGTACCTAGTACTAGTACGCGAACGTAATTTATCATCTTGCAATGTATTTCAATGAAAATTATAGAGATTTAGATAGATAGATTTACTTTATTATACTTTTTTAAAGTAAACCTAATGCTAATTTATTACACATCCGAATTAAACGTTCCTACTGCGGACAGTAGGAACTTGTGTATAATTTGGTAGGTCTGAGAATAGAGAGTCGTAAACTATTTTTATACCCCTAAGCTATAAATAATGTATATGGCAAAACAATGTTTGTATAATATAATATAGATAAAATTATAAGTAATAGCAACATTCAAATGAATTAAAATATAAGTAGCTCATCGAATAACTTTTTCCAAGTTGTCGGACGAGTACAATTTTATAGAAGTCTACGTTCTATATTTCACTATGTTTCACTATCTAGGAGAGAGATTTATGTTGCTACATTTTTTCTGAGCCTTATCTCCCTTTAGAAGGATAAAAATGAGTCTTTGTGCGTATTACTGTGACTTAAAGAATTTATTATGAGCTCCCACTTTACAATTAAATAGAAATGAGAGCTTTTTCACTTTATTTGGCTTCAAATAAAATAGGTACATTTTTCACATATGGTTTTCTGATTCCAAACCAAGCAGAGATTGCAGTAAGAAAACTCAATAAGTTCTATTTACATAGTTTATTCTGAAATGAGTTCATTTAACTTAACATAATATGGCTAGAAATCAAAATTTAAACAATAAATAAGTTAACCACACTTTAACTTTCATTGTTAAGTCAAGCTAAGTTCATCCGATTCCCGGGAACATCACGATTACCATAGGAAGCAGAGAAACTTTGTATTAGACCGGCGGCGTTCGTATTTATATTCCAGCAGTCAACTTTCGAGAAATGGTAATGGCAAATGGGTAATTATTCCTTATGAAAAACAAGGAAAACTATCACGAGATATTTTACAAAATACTCACAGTATTATCATAGTTTAAATATTCCCTACGAGTTCGCTATCAAATGTACTTGCGCAGAGCAACGGCGGGATTCTTGCGGGAAAGAGGGCGGCGCGGAAGGCTTAATTTGGTAGGTATAAACCATGGAACGTTAGTTATTATTCGCAAAATGTACAACAATGAATAAAAAAATATTTTATTGATAAATATAGTATCCATGACGGATTTCTGTAAACACTTTAAGTGCGAACTATCAGAAAAATCGAGTAAACTTTATGGATCACAAAATGTTATCGAAAGATTAAGGTAGCCGTAAAAGTGTTTTTGTCAGTTCCTGACCCAGTTTCTAATGATATTATTTTTCCGGTGAAGTAAATGTTAAGCGTGAGGCCTCAATGTTGTGTTGCCTTGCGTTCCGTAGTTGCAGTTGACGCTGCAATAAAGTTTAGCCGAAAAAAACGCAAAACGTAAATAATTTATGAGACAAAAATTACATTTCATCTTACTTGAATAGGTATATTCGTCGAATCTTGAAAATTTATCGTCAAACTACATCAAAGTCTCCGATCCCTGTTATTGCATATGTTTGAGTAATAGAATTAGCATTTTTGTGGATTGCTCCACAAAAATGCTAATTTTCAATTTCAATTTACAATTTTTTAGCTTGGGAACCAATTTTAATCATTCTGTCTGCGTTTGGTATGTGGTTTGGTTCTGTATAGGTCCAAAATGGTCCATAATGGTAGTTTTAAAAGTTGATTATTTAAAATGTTATTTTTCATGGGGAAAAATAAATAATACAATTGTTCAAACGAAAGGTACAACTAATTCTAATTAAAAGCTTTTTATATTACGACGTAGCATATTGCTTGAAAAGTATGCCAAATATAAAATCGCTCTCTACATTAACGAAGCAAGCTAATTGCTGGCAATTCATTCTAAAGCACATCATTATTCGCTGTCGAGGGCCTTAGAAACTTGAACCAACCATCAAGTGGTCATCCAACGTTCATTTCACAGGTTATTACGAAGCATCCTTTAGTTTCTCCACCGCCCTGCTGCGACAGTGACACATAGTGTAATTTATAAATCTACTTTTGTTTCAACGCTTTTGAAAATGATGTTATATTGGTATACAGTTAAGGTTCATAATCGCTTGATCTCATATACGAGTCAGTTTTTTACGAAGTTCGTTTATTCTAAATACTTCAACAGTTGTAAATAAAAAAACATATAAAACAATAATTACGCGATCGTCGATTATATAAACCAAATTCAAACTTTCAGTTCAATATTCATTCACCTAATGAATTTTCTGACTAACTAAAAACTCTACATGTAATATCTTTTAAAATCTAGTAAGACATGAAAGTCGTAATTATCTCAACTGATGTATTCTAACTGTACTAAGTCGCTTCTAATTTCTAAGGCTTCTGCATACTGCAAGGCAAATTGAATCCAATTAGAACTACGCAGTTGGTAGCTTATATGCAAATCTGAAGATCTTGCAGATCTGGTCGTGCTCACTCGACTTCAGGCAATGTACTTTTAAATATATAAATGTTAATAGACTTTCACTTAAATAGAATGACACTCCACCAAGTGTAAGTCGTAGACTTTTTGTAGCACCCGTGCACCCTTCGTATCATTTTACGTAGCGGCTTTCGTAGCACTTTTCGTAGCATTTAGGATATAATAATATATTATCTGTTTTCCAAAGCGCATCTGTTTTTAGTTTGGTTTTGTAGCACCCGTGCACCCTTCGTATCATTTTACGTAGCGGCTTTCGTAGCACTTTTCGTAGCATTTAGGATATAATAATATATTATCTGTTTTCCAAAGCGCATCTGTTTTTAGTTTGGAATCTGAAACCTGTGTGGCAGTTTCTTACAAAAAATCTTATCTTAAGGTGGAGGCGTCGGATGGAGCGCGAAATTCAAATTTTATCACGTTTTTTGTAAAGCTCAGTTATAGGTCGTAAGTTATCAACATCTTATTTGCGACAAGAATGGTGGTATATTTACTGATTAATAACAAAAGTCAATCATCAACATATTCCTCCAAGGTATATGAGTAACGTTTTCATGAAGTAGTCGTATATGTCAGTATGTTTTGTAACAACCAATAAAGTAAGATTGAGCACTGAATATTGAGACAAACATTGGCATCTAATTCAATGTATTTTAATGTCATCAGCTAAAAGCGACACAATGTAACCCGCTCACAAAATAGTTTAATATAAAAAAAATACAGAAGTTTTGTCAGTAGCCTATAATTTAGCTCAATAGAAAAATTATTATCAATTTAATTCCTTTGTCAAAATATATAACATTTTCATGCCAACTTGATCAATTTAAAATAAGAAATTGGGAGAGAGAGTTTCCTTATTATGTAAATTAAAATATAGATTGGGGTCATGAGGTTGTATTTTTCTTTTTTATTCTTCATTTTAGGAGTTTTTCCGCTTAGCGAATACGAAGAATCTCTTTCAGGAATAAAATTGCCGGAATCCATCAGCAACGAGACTTTCAACTTGAAATGAAATTAATCCATGCTCGAAAAGCTTAAGTATTTGATAAAACTGAAAACTACTATGCCACATACAAAGGATTCATCATCATCATCATGTCAGCTGAAAGACGTCCACTGCTGGTCTTTCGCTACCCGCATCAAGCGGTTTCCCGCGACCCTCACAAGATCATCGGTCCATCTTGTGGGGGGCCTACCCACGCCGCATCTTCCGGCGCGTGGTTGCCACTCAAGAACCCTTCTGCCCCAGCGGCCGTCGGTTCTACGAGCGATGTGCCCCGCCCACTGCCACCAATTCTTCGGGCTAGGTCGGTTACTTTGGTTCGCCTGCGGATCATTTCTTAGATTCGATCTCTCAGGGAAACTTCGTAGTTTCGTAGTATGCTCGTGCATACAAAGGATTATTTAACCCCTTTTACGTGACTCATTTTTTGTCAAAAGGAATACACAGGTAGGATATACTGGATAGAATATATTAAACAAGGTATATATGAGTCATGTCAAGCTTTTTCGTATGAGTGACACATTTGCATGCCACATGCCGAGCGCAGTGCGTCGCCGGAACCAATTCTGATGTAAATTCAAGCCAAATACCATCCCTGTAAAAGATACGCGTTGAGCTATCTGAAAGTGTGGTCTTTGTTTGTATCTTTACGTTTTTTTTTACTTTTTTCACGATAAATATCCGTTGAGGTTAAAAATACAGTGCGGGATATTGATATAAAAGATTATTGAAGATTATATATAGCTTTACGCCCCGCGGTTAGACCCGCGATCCCCTATTTTACCCTCATAAGTATTGAATTTTCAATATTTTTTTCTAAGCAAGTCATAATAGCAATTTAAAAGAATTTTGGCATAAATATCTATCTATATTTATGCCAAAATTTTGCGATATCCATCTAGTTTGAAATGTGAGTTGATAGAACCTGGTGTCAAGCGGTATACTAATGGTATAGGTTTGGCCATCGAAAGCTGTCCACGAAATATTTACAAACTTTCAGACTTTTAAAACATTAAAAAAAATTGCATGACATATCTCATACATTTATATCTCAATGGTAATAGCTGTCTTTATTCATGGCTAACTAAGGACAAATTAAACTCCCCTAAGTCTACACTGAGAAGTTTTCACTTCGACCTCTGAATAGGATTAAACTTGAAACATGGCATTGCGAGCTTAGCTTTAGCTCCATTAAGTTCTCGTTATTATATTGAGAGCTTTAGATAACACATGTATACTTAACTACTATAAAAGGTAGACTATGATATTTTAAAAATAATGGATTAAAAGCTTGATTAACTTATCGACTGGTAGGTGGGAAGCTTTTTCTTAAAACGCGTTAACTTGGCCATCCAAAGAAGAAACGCTGTCAGCCTTCTGGGAACCTTGCCGCTGACCGGCAGCAGCGGCCATTTCTAGGTTTTTTTTGGTGAATGTGAAGTAAAGTGTAACTTTAATTATAGCATGTAAATAAAATGAAACTGTTCTCACATTTTCATATTTTCATACTCTTATTTTCCTAAAGACACGTCTCAGAGAAGAAAAATAATAATCGAACGTGAATTCCTGAGAGAAATCCCTTTTTCCACTGTCCTCTAATTGAATGATTACAAAAAATCTAGCAACCGTTTAGTGAGTTCAGAGCTTTCCTACCGTTTAGTCAGTTCAGAGCTTTCTTAACTAGAAGTTAACTAATTAAAGCGCCATCAACGGCCACTAACAAGACTAACAGAGTGTCGTTTCTTTGTTCACAGATTTCCGCCTCTCGCCTCACTAACGCTTGCCGCTTATGGAAAAAATTAACAAGAAAAGTGAATAACTTTCAAACTGCTTCTACTAATTACTGTCTAGTGAATTTTCAGTTAATATGTGATTCCCAAAACCTATGACTATAAATTCACACATCAAAATTACTAAACCCTTTGTATTGGACCGCATTGCCCATGCCTATCTAAATATTAATTGACACTCAATACCCACGAAAAGGATTCGTCACAAGAACCCGGTCTGAGCTGTGCTTGTCATTTCCACATGTGCATTTTGATAGAAATCCGTCGACCATTTTAATAATCAATCAGAATACCATGAGAAAGTACTCGTAGGTAAGAAACGTTTTGTAATGTGCGTACAATGCATGTGAGTGAACATAAAGTGGTGTGCGTGGTAATGGTGCGGTTTCATTAGCGGAGCGGGAGCGTGTCGAGTAAAGCTGGGTGCTCAACGCCACGGCGTCGTCGGTGGAGGGTCGCGGGGGTGCGGGCGAGGCGGAGGAGCCCGCGCCCTCGCCCTCGCCCGCGCCCGACGCGGAGGCGCCCGCTCGCCGCCGCCGCCACCGCCCGCTCTACCGCCGCTTTTTTCACTATGTCCGCAGCGCTTGGACTGGCGTCAAGTTTGCTCTAGGTAATATTAATTATCTTATTATGTAGTGTCCACTCTAGTCATAAATATTATACATTTTAGATAAGTTCACGTTTTAATTCCTATTATAATGAAAAGTACCTCGGTAACTAGATATCTTCATTAGTTTATTTAAATACTCAAATGAACACAAACTAAGATTTAAGACTTCCTTATAACATATTGTAAGTGGGTAACTCTATGCGGAAACTAAATCTAAATTCATATTTCAAAAAATATCCCAAGTATTTTTTCCAAGCTTACCCTTCTCAGTGTTTACCGTACCACAAGTAGTAGGGTACTCGCGGGTATAATAACGGCTTTTGTTCCCTATGCTAAGTTCTGCCGTACAGTTTCCAGAGTACCGTATAAATGTTGGCAAAACGGTACAATTATCGCTACGCTTCGCTGTTTCCACAAAGACGGGTACTAAACTAAAATACTTGAACTCTGGAAATATTTACACGCAATTGAATTTTCATTAAATAATTACTTTCTTTAATATATTCAATACTTTGAGATATTATACTTTTAATTGGTCACATTTATTTATTTATTTAATTTACATGTAAATTTACAGTTTCTGTAGACCAAAATACTTACATGCTAGTTTAAAAGAAAGAAATTATTTAATATATACAGCGGGGCTTATCGTAAAATATATCAATAGGTATTAGGATGTTGAGTGAGCATGGTGTTCAGGAGTGAGATCACTCTCAATGTAGGCGCGGCTTGCGCACGACAAGTGCCGTACTCCTGCCAGCGCCGCGAACAAACGTCGTCGCCGACGCGGACCCTCAACTCCCGCCCCTCCCACTACTAGTGACCACAATGTCCTCACATTAGCCATGTGTAAGTTAAGTGTTATAAGTAAGCACATAATTTATAAAAAATTTATTGACTTTCTCCTTTGTCCTTAAAAGAACACCGACCGGGGTAAGACTTTATATTTCACATTATTTTAAGCAACTCCGTGAAAATCAAGAGTATTTTTAAAGTACCTCTTAAGTGAATTTGCGAGTTGTTGATAAAACTTACTCGTTCTTTATATAATCTACTCGCTACATTTACTTGAGGCTCCCATGAATGTAGAAACTTTTCTCATTTACCGCATTTTTTTCATCACCTTTAGGTAGGTACCATCGAAAATGCGACACTCACATGTAGTATATAATGGGCTGATGAATTGCATGAAACCTACATCAAAATAATCAAATAGTATAGGTATATGGGTGAATTAACTTGCTGCTCAAATCAAAGAAATGATACAGTACAATTCACTGTAAAGGTTTAGGTACTATATTTACCTACCTACTTTATAATTCTATTCTTTTTTATTTATGTATGTACCTACAATAACTGTCCCTATATCCAGTTTATTCGACCAAAAACCATATAATAAAATATGAAAGATTGAAAATCTTTTCGGCGAAAATTCAATACATTGTCGGCTTAAGTAAAGTGTATTTATTTGAGAAATAGACTGTCGTTACATACGAATGGACCCTATGTTATCGGAAATATTGACCCGACCTTTACATATATGTGCTTCATACACTATAAAGATGATTAAGATGCTATTTATTTTGGGCACCAACCAAAAATAGGTCATAAATATAATACAAGAGGTTCGAAGAGGAAATGTGCGAAGTATATTTGCGATATATTTTTATTATTTGACCCTATCTCACCATAGGAAATGATGATGCATATATATACTACTGGAAAGGAGCTGGCTTTTAAATCAGTATACTGGTAATTTCTAATGACTGATTCTCAATTTGAGGGTACTACAACCGTGTCTCTTTTATATTGATTTTTTATTTTTTAAAGTGCACCTGCAACGCTTTATGGGATGGAAGTACTCAATAATATGAACAAATTTTATGAGACCATTACTGAAATCACGAAAAAAAATTTCTGTATCAAGACTTTACAAAAATATCATACAACGATATTAGTTTATGTTAAATTAAAAATTACGTCATATTTATGAATAGGTAAAGGTAGGTATGTCTCTCATTCAAATTATTTATTTTAAACTGTTTTAAATTAAAAAAATATGTAAGTAAGTATTATTTTTACGTAAGGAGGGAATTTCAATCGGTTTAGGATATCAACTCTTATATATGCTTTTAGCTTCATGTCAATGAAAACTAAAAAACATACTAAGGTACATAATAAGTCTTACATCAATACAATTAAATGCCCTAGTTTCAAAATACCATAGATCACAAACTATCGCAGAGTTAACAATGTAATCCACATAAATTTTACCTACGTCACTCGTATCAAGTATTCCCGTAAACCGAGCGATTCCGCTTACCAAGTATTGACATAAAGCGAGCTATTAAAATAACTTTCTAGGTATATTCGTCGACCGTTGGCCATTTTCGTCATTATTACATTAGGCTGACATAACCGTAAAAACCCCGAGGTAGGGTAATAGTAAATTTTGCGGTAAGCTCCAACTCGATCCAGTATGAGCTCATAATTTACAATATAACCGGCCGTTTCATTAATAATAATATTTTATTTCATGACGTGGTAAGTTTCATTAAAACTGGTTATGGGAGGTTCGTGGCTTGTAAAAACAGGTGGTCTGTTATCACTCCATTCGTTTTGCTTGGAGTTGTACCTCTGTAGCGGGTTGTTTTTTTTAGTATCTCCGTAGTGTTTGAGCTTTCGTCTACAAAGTTGATGTTTATTTTTAACCGATTTCAAAAAAAGGTAATCAAATCAGTTTGTTCGCATAGCTTTTTTGTTTATGAACCGATTTTAATAATCCTTTTTGCGTTGGGTTTTTTTCGAATCGGACCAGTAACTGAGCAGAGATAAACGCGAAGCTGAAGAGTTTGTTTGTTTCTTTGAACGCGGATTTGAAAAATTCTATAATACCATATAAATTTAATAAATTAAGTTTGAAAATGAGTGCGTTCATACTTAAAAAAAAACAATTTAATTTAATGTAAGTATCACGTATGAGGTTGTCACCAACATAACGTTATACAAGATAATTTAATTCTAGGTAACCTAATATGAGCGTTAGCACCGGGGCGCAAGGCTACGAAAATTAATTTAGCAACATCCATTTATAGTTTGCTCCCGACCAAATGACCATGTATGCATAAAGTCACAACATTTTTCAATTTACTCTAACAGTTGGTATCCTTTAAACATTTTATATTTTACTAATTTCAATTTTATACAAGTACCCGAAAGATATTGTTTTCCCGGAATACAAAGTATAAAATACATTAGTAATAGTAAAAACAAAATATTTGCTGGGAAGTATCACCTTACAATAGAGTAGATTCCACCTTATGGTCGTAGTAGCACCGGGCCGTCAACCAGGCGTCAATCTAATGTAAGCACGTAAGAAAGACGGCGCCGCGCTGACCGCTGCTGGTTGATGCCTAGCCGTAAGCTCGTCGACGCCTAGCTGTAAGCCGTTCATGAGCTTGTCTCGAGGCGAAGCGATTAGTGTGCGTTGCAGTATGTGCTGCAACCTTTATTGATCAAGCATATATTAATCCATGATAATATCTATTTATATGTTCTTTTTCTTTCGTAATCTTCGTGTTATTGCGTGATTAAGTTTCAATCATACAAATATTCTTATTAATGATAGAGTAGAATAGAATAGGATTTGATGATCTCTAAAACTACTCTGCAATACATCGTAAAATTACGTGACGTGTGTGCGTATGTTTTTTGGGAATATCGTATTTACGCGGACTCAAATTTACTGTATGTACACTAGCGAAAACATTCAAAGACATTCGGACTTTGGGAGACAGATCATCTGCAGCTACAAACCAGAGACTCTTGCAATGGACTGAATACATTCGACTATATCCTTATCATGTGTAGGTACATTCGCTGCCTTGTAATAATTCCTCTAAAATAAATATATAGCCAAATATTGGCCCATTCAAAAATGACCTAGCTATAAAAATATTAACTTAGTTATGTTTTTATTTTATTTTTTTAAGAAAGGTCTAAGTTGGTAACCGGACAAATCGGCGAGCGCAGAGGGCTCTCAGCCGGGTAACATTTAGGTAACAATAACAACGCCTGAGGGCACCCCCGAATGGGGTACGAACCTCGGCTCAGGGCGTTACCGGGGGAGGGGGAGGACTTTGTACAAGTTACGACTAATTGGGGGCGGTCGGATTACTAATGGCAGCTCGAGATCTCCTTAGTTATGAACAATACTATGTTAAATAACCTAAAAGACACAATTTTTACAATAAAATGTACATCCTCGGTAAACAAACTGTAGGTATACAAGAATAGATTAATGAGCACAATTCCAAATAAAGTTCTGTTCTACCACAGACGCGATGAAAACCACGTAGAACTAACGACATGCTAGTAGACTCTTAATTTGAAAACTTCATTGCTCAGACATCGAGCCGCGAACTGAAAACTTCTCGCAAACTTTCACTAGTTGATTAATTTATTACTATCAAACTCGTATGATTTCATTCTGTGAGGAAGGCAGATTTCGTGAGTTCTTTATAAATGTAGTCAACGTAATTGAATTTATATTATCTAATACTAACTGTTCCCCGCGGTTGTACTCGCGTTCCCGGGATAATAAGTAGTTTGGGGATAATGTAGCTTCTTATTAGTGAAAGATTTTTTTAAATGGGACCAGTAACTCCGGAGATTAGCGCGTTCAAACAAACTCTTCAGCTTTATTATTAGTATAGAATATAAATGGGAAAGTAAGTTTGTTCATTATTTTTAATAACGTAGCAACATATCAAATTGATATTGTACTTGGGGACGGGAATATGCTACTTTTTATTTTAAATGTGAAATAAAAATTATAAAGCTTCATTATTACATAACACAATCCTAATCATATTACAGCTACTAAGATACTCACCTGTTTCATATATCTATATGGTTTCTTACATTAGGTACTTATATATTTTTAAATGAGTATTTTTTCATCAATATTACCCTCATTTTTAACATGGAAAATTTATTTCTGTAAGGTCAATCGCTATTTTTAAATGAAAGGAGTCCGTTGAAGCAATAATTCGGAAGTAATGGCTAAAACATTTCGCCCTTAGGTTAGCAGACCTCGGAAACCTCGGCAAACCGTTAGGGACCCGTTAATTTTCACGTTCGGGAAGACGCTCATGAATTTGAGTACTTCTAAATTGTTAAATTGCGAATTCTTATCATTTCAATTGAAAGGCGATTTCTGAGAAAAACCTTTTACTATGGGGCGTTTTCCTCAAAGAATATTAAAGGTATTTTTTATGTCACTTTTAGGGCGCGTCCCCACTAGGCTCACTGTTAGCAGCAGACTATTTGCTTCTAGTTTGCCTCTCTTCTCCATACCGCGCGTATAGTGTACGCAGTTTGCGGCGTTTCGCTTACCGACTCATTCAGTGAGCGGCTGATTCACAGCGCGATAGTCAGAGTCAGTCGGGGCTGATAGTCTGCCGCTAACTGTGAGCTTAGTGGGGACGAGCCTTTATTCTGAGTTTGCATAGTCGAATCGTACTGTTAATTATGCGTCCATTTCTATTTGCATTTGTTCGAGTCCTTAATTTACATTCTTCTTTGATGAATAAAGATTGGCAGATTCTAAGATTATATGAAAACACGAGTAGGTCACAATTATATTTAACTTATACAATCGTGATTTTGGCTGGTTATATTAGGCATAATATTGTGGATTGTATGTTGTACATATTCCTACAAAATTACAATGTAATGACTATTTGAAATTTTGAATAAATCTCTGGTTAATACAATAAATGCCTTTACTCGCACTCTAAAACATAGTATGGGGACGAGATAACTATTTTAAAAATCTTTAAATTCAATTTTGAAACCTTCGATCAACAATATCATAGATATCGGAACACGTACAAAATCCAAGCTAAATGCTGTCCGCGTGAATATATACTTTTACAGCTGCATTTGTTTACTAACAAACGGCGAGATATGTTTTAAAACAATTTTAAGATCAACCTAATTACAACCATAACACCTAGTAATAAAGTCACAAATCTTCAAAATATTATCTAATACTAACGATCATTCAAATTAAATAAGAGCTCACTTCTCTAGTGAGCTGTTATTTACCGAGACGGATTTTTTGCGCCGACCCGAAATCTATGATATTGTTGATCGAAGGATGAAACGTTTACATTTGACATTGAAAAGAATAAAAATTTAGTCCCCAATTTAGACTCCTTTTACAAAAAATATAAAAAAAAAAATGCAATACCTACGTTTGGATCAGCAATATTTATTCCAAATCAAGGCTTGTATCATTTCATCAAACGGAAATGTATGCTCTCTTTCAAATTTCAAATCAATAGCATTCATTAGTGGTTGCTGAAATATACCGTTGTGGCGCACGGAATGGCCACATAAAAGGGTTCCTATTTGTCTTTTGGTTTCAGAACCCTATAAACTGCTAAAGAGACATTGCAACATTTGCAACGTATACCGGGCAATATTTATTATACCAGCATTAGCAAGTACAAAATAAATTAAATTATTCAAACCCGAATCCAATGTCGACATACAGTGACGTACCGTTTTAGTCAATAATAAACATTATGCAATTTGTGATGATTGTATATGTCACCGGAAATGTATGAAACATAGGAATTGTATATAATTCCTGTGGATTTCCCCTAGGAAATTATAATTCAATAATGATACTAGGAAATATATAAAAACTATTGAAAAAAATAGGTTGGGGTTATTTTTCATAAATTAGAAAGTATTCGCACAAAAGTACCTTACACTTACAACCCCTCAAATACCGCTATCCTTACAAATATCCCGAATGGGACTTTTTGGCGGGAACTTGCGAAGTGACGTTGCGTTTTCGTTTTATTTTCATAAAATCGTGTATTTTGAGTTTTATTGAATATTATCAGTGGTATTTTGTCCAATAAAGATCAATACAAGTGCACCAGTGAAGTGAAATGAAATGATTACGTGTATAGTGACTTTTCAAGTTGTCTCAAGAAGTCCATGAAAAGTTTTAGTAGAACGGCTACCATCGTACTAAAACCTAACTAAACTGACTGACTATGACTCGAAGAAGATGACTTGAACTTTGAAACTTGACGATTGACGAGAATTTAATACATGAAGAATATAAAAATACCTACATTGCTCAACTTGACACTGGCAAAATATACGAAGTGTGATGCCAAAATTTAAAAAAAAAATATATATATATTTAGAAAATGTATGGATTTCCTAGGAAATATATACAGTGACGGATTAGATACTTTTCCGTTTACATATACATGAACCTGTATACTACTGTATACTATCTACGGACAGTATATTGTATTGTATTGTAGTGTAGTGTAATGCTTTATCACATCCCGCATGTGATGCGACATTGTCGACTGCAGGTAATTATGTAATCGCTGCAGATGAAATACTGCTTGTGGGGGCCGGTCTGCTATTTACTTATTAACTAGTACTACATACTAGTGTATCCTATGTAGTTCTGCCGGTGTACAAAATTGTAATTAATAAAACTGACAAGTACTTCAAAAATAAAACTAACCTAACTATAAATAGAAAATTTGTACCAAATCGCTGCCCCGCAGAAGTGTGCCAAGAAGACTGGCAGCATTGCCACGCTGGATCAACAAGTTCAACAAGAGGCCTCAACAAGACGAACGGAGACCTCTTTGAACAATCGACGAGCCTCCGGTCCCCAGGGCCCTAGAGTTTCAACCCCAAACGCCGAAAATATGTTGGACCCCTGTAGAGCAGCGTACATAAAATTAGAATGTTAATGTTATGTAATTAATCTAAGTTTACTTTGAAAAGAGTAATTACTGAGTTTATTGCCGGCTCTTTTCAGCAAATGCAATCTTTCGAATCGGTATTAGTCAGACTATAGGATGTTTTCAGATATCTATTGAAATGTTTTTGAAATTGAGTGAGTATTAAAATGTTGCGTAGTATTTTTCAAAAATGTTACTTTTCTTGTGAAAGTTGTAAATTTTTGAAACTGTTGACATTTAACGCTATGGGGCAAAAAAATGGCGTAAAAAAATAAATATTTAAAATAGTTAAAATAAAAGCTGCATAAAATTTTACTCAAATTATAAAGCTGAAATAGTTTTAAATCCACTGATTATTTATGGTTTAATGTCAATGTAATAATCTGTTACATTATCATCTGTTACAAGTTTATTCCGAACCAGTGGTAGAGTCTATAGTAATGATTGTAACTATCGTCGTTCATAAGTGCCTTACCAGGGCCTAAATTGAATAAATGATTTTTTGAGTTTGATTTTTATCAAAATTATATCCAGTCAGGCGTCGCCACCATTCCGTGTGACGGCATTCAAACGCTTTTGTTTCTGGGAACTTATTTTGAAAATTTCATGTGGAAAAACAAAGTTAACTAGCTAGCTATCAGTGACCTCCGCTGTCAGACGCCGACGCCTGACTGAAATATAGGTATTTCATTACAGAAACTGTTATAGGTACCTAACACAGTACCTACAATAATGTATTTGCATGGATAAACAAATATGTAGATGACCACTTGCCAATTATTAATAACCATGACAATTCTACCGGGTGTATAATTAGTACCGAATCAAAATTATCGTATTAAAAGCTTGGCACTTGACCAATAACTCATTACCTTACATTTATTTGTTACAACTTGCGTAGATAACATTGCGTGTGCGCCATAAAGTAATAATATCTTTAGATTATTGTTTATACGTTACTCGTATACGTTACCTTCCCGGCTGATTTTCTACAAGAAAATCTAGTTTTAAGTACTTTACTCATGTGTTTTAAGAACGTAATTGACGGCTTCATAGCAAATTGAAAGTTCGCCAAGTGTCGTCTAAACGAGCAGTCGTGCTACAAATCTTCGCGTTATAATCGTAGCAGTGAGTGTATATGTATAGTGTGTCGTGTAAACAATAGGTATATTCGTAAACAGTAAATACGGAGTCGGATTCTGTTAGGAAGTTAACAGACAATCGCAAAATAAGGCCACTGAATGCAAACAAAAAAATGGTAAAAAAAATGCGGACAGACGATAACAAAAGTGATTCGATCACTACGGTTGTGTTTCAAAATGAAATGAAAATTAAGAAATCGAGTTTGAAAAGAACGGGTAAAAAGTATAAAGGGAAGTGTGTTAAGAAAAGGGTCAGGTTCTCTGACACAGAACCGCCCGAGCCAAGAATATCTCTGTGGAACCGTTGTGTACGTTTTTTTCATTTACTCTGGAAGAGCACACGGACTTCCGTGAAAACTGCTTTGAGTAAGTTTCGCTTTATTAAATGTACCTACAGACGCTTTTACTTGTAAGTTTATTTGAAATTCTTTTTTACTAAACGATAATTGAGATTTTATATTTGTTTGGTTAGGTATTGGGTGTCGTGTTGAGTTTTTGTGAAATATATAATATAGGTAAGTTAATTAAGAAACATAGAACTTACCTATAGCAAATTTTTATATAAACAGAAGCGATTAAAATTTAGAACATAGTTCACACTTTTCACATAAAAAAAATTGGTTTCAACTTTTCTTTAATAAAGATAGACTCAACCTTGCCTAATGGCAATAAGATATTAATTTCAATTAAACATCCAAAAACAATTTAAGACAGATATAACAATAGACTTGTATTCCAATAAATTTCGGCTCAAATTCTGAGCCTGAATATTTTATAAAGAGCCCTTACACTAATAAAACTAGTGATGTTCATTAAACAAAAAATAACTTTCCCGTAACGTTATTGGATTTATTATCATCACTTTAACAATGGTAAAAGCTTTTAGTGCATTCGTAACTACTTCTGTTATTTTTTTACATATTCGTACAATGTGCACAAGTGGTATTCAATTTAGTAAAGTGCATATATTTTTATATTAAAAACTAAACGAAATATGTAAGCTCATTTTTTATTGTTATTTAGTTTTTATTTTTATGTTCACATGCATGGTTGCGTAACTTGTAGTATATATATATAAAGTATATGTATATAGTATATTATTTACTATATATATACTATATTACCACTACGCCTTCTTGTTTTAACCGCATCTCGCGGTCTTATATTTTCCGAGATAGTATGTATACGGTTTATATTAGGTCCAATATAATACTAGGTACATAGCATCGATTAAATCCTAAACAAACGAAATGTACAAAATTATGGATATATCAATAATATATCTATACGCCTAGTTCCGTTTAGCCTTGATTGCTACAAACTTATACACAAAAAAAACATATAGATACAATATTTCACATTCAAAATATTAGTAGGAATAATAAACAATATAAATTGTACTAACTACAGGAATTAATTAATTTCTAAGCTTGCATAATTGTGATAAAACTTGAAGTGAATTAATTAATTTACTAAATTCAACACTACAAAATATAATACTCCGATATCAAGTTGATAAACAATTTCGGACAGATGCCGAACACTGCTCAACTTTCCCGGACAAACTTTACTCTTTGCGGAATTAATGAAATTTTCGATATCGATATGCGGAGAATCAATCACGTCACTGTTCTATATTAATTAATTTATTTGTCCATAATTTATACATTTTAATACTATTCATGTAACATTCCGTTTCGTGACATGCCACTTTTAGAGTCGGTTGCATAAAGTGCGGTCATAGTAAGGTTATAATTAGGTTACGGTTATAGTTAACTTTAACCGCCGAAAGAAAGCAAACTGGGTTGCTCGTGTCACTTTAACAAAAAAATTATCCGTAACCATAACCGACCGAGGGAGATCGGTCATCGTTAAAGTGACTCTACGGTCAAAGCATGGTAATAGTTAAGTTAACTATGCCTATAACATTAACTAAAATGTACGAGCAACCGACCCTTAATGTAACATTCCGTTTCTTGACATGCCACTTTTAATCTCTCAAACTTAACCTTTCAATTGACTTTTCTACACTAGTTTGTATTACACTAATGCCCATTTACTACGCATGTCAAAATGGCAGGTTTTCGTAAAATATTACGAGTTTGATATATATTAGGCGCTTCGTTTAGTGAATATAAACATTTATATCTTAAGAACATGTACCAAGTCCACCAAAATTGGATTATTTCAATACCCAAGGGTTTCAGTTAGACATAAATTACCATCCGTTCGAGTTGATCTCAACGATTATGTTCCAGAGGTCTGTCCCTTAAATAGTCTAGGAGACATTATCATAAAGTGAGTTCAGACGGGCAGGCCAATAAAAACGGACGGCACAGGTCACGTCAGCCACCCGTGCCTATTTCTTTACTAGTGATGCTATCAATAATTCGGTGAAGACGAATTCCTTTCGGCAAAATAATTCATGAATGTTTATTAATTCCCACATGTGGATTCGACTTTAGCTTTAATTTAATTTATTCTTTGTTTCATAGTTGATTTTATTTCGAACTATTTATTAAATCGAACAGACATTTTCGCAGCAATCTCCCACAAAACATGTTTTCAGTAAGTAATTTGTGAGTAATCGTTACAAAAAAAATTAAGAAATAAATGAATAATATTTATTATTCTATGATTAAATATTCGTTAAAATTTCATGTAACTTTATCAATTTATTATCATTTGTTATGTTATATTTTGTATACTTACAGAATTTGCTACTTTTGAGTATCATCTCAGTTTAAATTATATTCATTAAATAACCAAATTAAGCCATACTGTTTATATATTCAGTAAGTAAGGGCCGCAAAGTTTTGAATTAACGTAGTCGTAACATCAGTAAACATTCCCACCCCTAGCAGAAACATGTACCAAATGCTTCGGGGGAAATTGCTTGAAGTCTGAATTTTTGACTTCACTCGGACTGGCTGATGTAACAAGCCAAGATCAAAAGGCACCGGTGCATTTCTTCAAACGGCACATTGAATTACAAATATTGAGTTGTTTTTCTGCCTTATTTTCTTTTAGGGCGTGTCTTATTTTCATCTCTGTAGTCTACCTACAGTGGAATGGAAAATACATTACAGTAATTTTTATTTAAACAAAGTCTTTTGGGATTACTTTATCTAAAGGAATATTTAAGATAAATCCTCAAAAACTAACACTGTAATTATTTAAGAGAAAATGTTCAACAAAAACCTTACAACGGAACAATTAATTAAAAGATTAAAACAGCATTTTCTCAGAGAAATCTTTTTTAACATAAGTAAAGAGAATGTTTGTCTTTCAACTTAAGCTTCTATTTACTAAGTTAATCGTTCTTATTTTTAAGGCTGCTACAAACGTAACGAGGAGAAAACGTTGTTAATTTATTGTATTATACGTCTGAATTAGCAAGGCGTAATGTCCGCTATAAATCATTTTTACACTGCCTAGGTAAATTACTTCCCTTAATTTATTATTATGAGTGTCTGCTTCATAACGCTTTGTAAGTTATTTGCAAAAATTATGGACGTCGTGTTACATTAACTCATTTTAGAATTAAACTTTTTAGTACATAATTAATGGTAAATAAGTCATAGTTAATGCTAATGGGTCTCAAACATGAAGCTATTACAGTTAATAATATGTTGTTCATTTCATTTAACACTATTAAAATACCTACTTATGTCTATAAATAGGTAGCTCGGGTTTTTTGAGAGGGAGTATTATTTTTGTCAGAAAACAACTTTTTTATATCTTTATTGCGTACGCTGTCAAATATTCATACTGTACCTACCCTATTTTACTTTTACAAAACATGGAATTAATTTGTATTCAATCAATGTTAAATAGGTTGGTTAAATTAAGACCGTATTATTATTAAAAAAATATTAAATTAGACTTTTACAAGCGTTAATGAATAATAACAAATAATAAATTCTATGATAAGACAATAGACGGACAACAATAACATTGCGTGCCTCGCCGACAAAACTACAAGGCAGACTAATAATAAACTTTTAAAAACTTGAATACTATTTTATTATGTAAATGTATTACAATCAACAGTAAATCAATGTCTAATATACAATTCACTAACTCTTCAATTAATCAATAATTAAGTACATACTGTCAGTAGCACAATTAATGCATACAATCACAAGTCAATTACCTACTAAAGCTTGATCACTCCACAACATTATGTTATTCCCATAATGGCCTTTACATTCGCCACTTAGCCACAAATGGATACTTCAACGCACATTAGAGGGTTATAAGTCAGTAACGCGAAATCATGTTGCAAAAGGGTTCTCTTGATCCCAAAACGCTTTTATAAGTGTGCAAAATTATAAGGTCTATTGAAAACAATATTTGTTTGAAATATTCTCTTTGTAATTTAGGCGGACCATTATCGGTTTTAGTTATGTTACAGTTTTAGGGTTTTTTTTATTTTGTGTCAAATTAATTCACAGTAGGTATTTAATAAGCTTAATAACAAAGTAATTTGATTAAAATTAAATTTTATATAACCCAGCATAATATTACAACGAGCAGAATTCAAAGAGAACAGAAGCTTATTAGAAACGACAGAAAATAGGAAAGGAAAGATCTTAGGCTACTTTATACGTCACGATGAACTTATAAAAAACATCATAGAAGGAAAACGAGGAAGAGGAAGACCTAGATTGAACTATATAGACCAAGTGAAGGTTAAATAAGACGTCGTGTCGTATAAAAAGGTGTAGGAAGCAGCAAATAATAGGGAAGAATGGAGAAGCTACACCGACGAGAGCCAAGTTCTGATGATGATTATATAAATAATCACACATAATGCACTACACAATAATTAATTAATTTAAATCAGATTTCATTCATGTACCAGGTTTAATTGAGATACCTACCTATCGAACCCACAACTTTTAAACTTACATTAATTATAAACATGTCTCCGAAAGCCAAATCGAACCCAATTTCCGACCCTTAGTATTGAAGGAAATCGAAATACCGACTCTATTGTTTACAATAGCCTGCCCTTCAAATATTATAAATAGCTGTCTAATATAGACTTGACTTTTCATCGAACAATGGTTTCGACAATTCTAAATGAACTAAAATATCTGAGCACATTCCTGCAAATTGGTATAATCTTATATGCCAACTACCTATTAAGCCAAATTTATTAAAAAATATAACAATAATTATTATTGTAAGAGTTCAAATATGGCTATTATAATAACAGCCTTTTGAATTCCAAACTTTGTTGAACAGAGAGCCATGTCCTGGAAACTGAAGCAAATATTATTAGTCACGTCCAGCAAACTAAGGCAGTAAAACCGACAGAACTGGCGAGGGCTGACAACAGTAAGCGATCATTCGATTACGTCCATTGTGGATCGAATGCGGTGACATGAATGGAAAGCTCGTCGCGACATTGATATGTGCGTGATTTCTGGAAATGCATTTTAGTCAATACTCTGTAAGCTGGCTGCTAGCCCGGTATTTTTATCACCAAACTGTCATTATTATTATTTTTTTATCTGTATACTACTTTCAATTTCTGTTATAGAGATATTATAAAAGGACAAAAAGCTTGACTGAAAAGTAAATATCTTTAGATCGACTATAGCTAAAGTATTATGATCCACCTACCGTTTGTTTATCTATATACTTATACTTACTAATAATAAAGCTAAAGAGTTTGTTTTTTTGAACGCGCTAATCTTCGGAGTTACTGGAAACTTTGGAGTTACGGGAACGCGGGGAACAGCTAGTATATGATAAGGATAATACTCATGAAGTTTTTTTTAAAGATTGAATAATTAAATAGTCATTAGGTACAGCTGAAAGCTTAGAATCATGTGGACAATCAGTAAAAAATGTACATCAAAATTTATGAATGAAACTGATGATGAATGAAGCATGATTGAAACACCAGTCCTGAGTTTATACACGGTGCATTAAGCCAATGTTTGATGCTTGTTTGTTTAGTGGCTCAAGTTAGTTGGTGCGGAGCGTGTTTTAGTATTCCAAACATCGTTCCGAGTTGCGACTACTAACATAACATTGTGGTAAACGAAATGCATGTCTTGTTTGCGCCAAACTTCCGAAACAAATTAATTTTGATATAAAACATTGCTGCAAATAATAATTCTGGGTCTGACTCATCTTTGTAGAACACTATACTATACTTTAGACAGGTACCTCTGTACTTAGAAATTTACTTGTTTATGCTCTACAGCGCTACAGTTCGCATTTCAGTGGAAATTTTGAGTCTACTTGGGTGAAAATTTAATATATCATAATAATAATAGGTAGTATTACTTCATAGTATTAGCTTACCTACGTTTATGATCCTAATAGATTTGAATAGTGTAAAGTACATTTCGCATTTGTTTTGTTTATGCATTTACCTCGAAATAGGATTGGAACAAATTGTACTGTTTTGTGTCAGCCCAAAGTGTCACATAATATTCATTATTTAAGCGGTTTGTGTAATACGAGGTAAACAAATCTATTTGTAATTTACAGTAGAATAACGAAACATAATAATTTTAGATTGGAGAATCCTAAATGAATTAATTAAATTAGTAATGCAACACCAATTTTCACTTTGACACTGAATAGACTAATGATAAGTCCTATCTCTAGTCATATGAACATTGAAAAATATATAGTTTATGAAACCTATTTCACAAATTCATTTTATGTGACAACTTACTCGATTTTAACAGAGCTTTTATATAAAAACCAGATAACTGATATACTATTTAGGGCCAATTTCACTAACTTCGGATAGCACTTGTGCACGAGATAAATTATGGCTGTATACAGAAAAGCTGTCAAACTATCATATTTATTCTATGGATAAAAGTTATCCGAAATTTAAAACATTGGGCTTTAAAATAGTTACTAATAACTCAGACCCAGAACAAACAGAATTATGCACTTTATTATTAATATTTTTAAAGAACGCTTTTGAAAGGTCGTTTATTGTTAATGAACCTGATCTGTAGTTTGATACGCTAAGAATAGCAGCTGTTTATCATACGTCCATCCATATATACAATCTGCGGGCATCCCGTGTAGAATAGGCTTTAAATTTATCAGGTGTTAATATGCTAATGGCTGCCGAAAGACTGGAGCTGGCGTTCGCGTCAATTAATTAAACTCGCCAATAAAATGGCGTCCAACGCGCTGTTGGCGTCCAACTATTATTAATTACTGGATGGATTAACTGAAGCGTGATTGGGAGGTATTTACATATCATATGGGAAATTATTGCATGCAAAAATGTGTGCGGAATAATTTCGGACAATAGTAGAGACTAAATAATTAGTAGAGACTTCAAGGTTTATTCACTTTATGTTTCTATTAATGTGAAAACGTATGAAACATTGATATAAAAACAGAATGAAGATAAAAGAGAAAAGATAATGGAATTGTAAACTTGCTTACACAAACCAAATCCCGTCAATTCGTTCACTAATCCAAAGTACGTAAACAGTATCTGACAACATCTTGGCAAGGAAATGATGTTATAGACAATATAATAGCGTTTATTATTGATGCATTGAGTATTTCATCTCCAAACATTTCGCTGTTCGTTATAAAACTTCAAATGTACGAACTGTTGCTGTTATGCATTTACACACAGTATATTCCCGGCTTCCGAAACAAAAGGTATTCTAGCGCAACGATTCAATGATGTGACTTAATAAAAACCCAAAACCGTGTATTTATAGAGTGTATTTTACAATGTCAGTGAACATAGACATGGAAACGTTTTCGGCGAAGAATAATCTAAGACGTCGTACATTGAATACTCTGAAATCGGCCGTCACGGCGCTGAAGCAAATCGCAAGTAAGTGCTTTTGTGCTCCATTACCAATAGCGTCTTATTTCGAGTTCTTCAAGTTTCCGTATTGTGCCGGTGTCAATTCTCTTTGGGACGTTTTAAAATGAGGATATTGGAAAAAAAATATCTAGATATTAAATTGTGCGTGATATTTTAGAAAATTATCAATCGGAAATTAATTATCTGGACGTTTAGAAAGCTAGTGGGCCCTTAAAACGAGTCGTTTAATCATCGAAAGGAGATAAGACCTGGCAATTAAATAAACAAGTTATAGTGTAGAAAAAACTGCTGGTACATTATAATAAACCATAGATAAATAACCAAATAATATATAAATATTGCATTTAATATACCTAAACGCTTTCAAAATTATTTTTCAAACTCAAATCATCAATTGATTAATTGATAAAACAAACATAAACAAAATATCATTGCAATATATATTTTGACGCAGTTATGAAACCAACAACATACTCATTAAAATTCCAATAACAGAATATAAATATTTGCATATCGTTCTTTGATAACTTTCAAGGTTTTGTGGAGAGCAAAAATAAACTTTTGGGACCATTAGTCCCGCCGTTGGCGTCGGCGTCGGCTTACTTTTCATAACACTTGAGGCGAGCGCGGGTTGCCGTAACAATTCGCTGAGTATTTGCGAAACGTCAGCACCCATAATGAAGGTGTCATTCAGAAGCTAAGAAAGGCTATTGTGTTGGTCGTCACCCCTCCAAAACAGGCTTCGTCATTCACTCGAGAGAGGAGAAAGATTCTCTCTCCCCCACACCTTGCTTGTCGAGACCACCAATCATTTTGTTTTCATTGTACTGAACCTTGAAAACACTTCGTTACGTTTTAATAATCACTCAATATTTTGATACACCTCAGTTTTCGGATAACCACTTGATTTTCGAAATTGGGCCAAATCCTGACGTTTATTAATGAACACTGACAGAGCGCTATTGTCTCCTTTTGTCGATGTGACGCGCGATGGAAGCGTCCATTTTCGAATGAATTACGGAACGGATTTGCATAAATAAACCATGTTTCCTAAAAGCTTCCAATGAACATCATTACATAATTTAAGAGCGACCGTATCCCTCGATGATTACTTACATAAATACATTAAAATTATATGTTATTATAAACCTTTCGCTTTCAAAATTATATTACATGTAGTGATTTTAAACAAAAAAACAGTTATGAATCGAGTTTGAAATAATTAGAAATTGTGGCAACCCGCAAACTTTGTTCCGCAAATTTTGGCGCCCGCCGTGGGACTGCACAAGATTAAATTATAAACACGCGTGCTAGTTAAAATTTCGTAAATATTCATGTATTTCGCCACTTTAATTTTAAATCCTTGAGATTTCATAAATATTTGAGCTCAATGAAGATTTTCATTATACCAATTATCTAAATTCTTGATGTGCAACCGCAAATTATACAACCTAGTCTAATTACAAAGGTAATATTAGATTGGGCGGTTTCCCCCAATTATGCTGAGCTAAAACTAACCATTTAACTTACATTGAGATCTCTGGTTAAACATTAAGTTGAGCTTAGGAATCCTGAAACGTATCATACGTTGAACTTTTTTTTAGAAGTCAAATAATCGTTTGGGTCGTAAATATTCCAGACATTCCCCATTTCCCGGCAATATGTTCGGAGGCCGCGGCCTTCTTTTATATTCGGGGAAACGTTTCCTGACCGCTATCTTTTCAGTGTCGAGGGCAGAGTTATCACCTATAGACTGATGCTTTGGGGCGGTCATTCAATACGGTCATTTATACTTAAATATTCACTCGTAACCATTATATGTTAAGGAATGTTATTTTAATTACCTTATTATAAACTACTTCTATTTTTATTCAACACACGGCCCAACAGATGGTAAACGATTAACATAGCCTAAAGACGGTTGTAACACCCGGTCACAGATAATTACTACCATGTTACGGTATTCTGTAAGGTGGAGATACTTCCCTAAGCGAGGTGCTCTTTGAGCGAAAGAACGCTCTTACTTCATTAACAAGCAAACATGATAAAACTAATGTTGACTTTTGACAGTTGTGAATACTGTCATAAAGAAACGAAACTTTCATATAAAATATGCATTATGGTATGGCATTGTAAATAAATCCTTAACTTGCGTTGCAGTAGCGATAACGTCATGCATATATTTCGCTTATTTTGTTAGTTGGTACTCCTCAACTCTCCAAGTTGCACAAAGGAGATAACTTCATCTACATAAAATGTTTATTAATTTGTGTAGAATACGAGAGTAATAAAAGGTATTATTTTATAGTTTAATTTGACTAGTAGGTAGTGTAGTGAGTATATTTTCTACCGTCAAAATGCAAATATTTTTAATAAAATAATATCTCAAGTATCTTTAATTATGTTGCATGTTAATAACACTTTTTATTCGTAAACTAGCCTTTTACTCCTTGGTTTCACTTCTCTTATAGAGGTTGAATTTTCAAAAATCCCTTCTTCACCCATGCCTACGTCATATCTAACTATTATGCCAAATTTTAGCCCGATCAGTCGCTCACGTTTTCCTTTTATATATTTAGATATAAGACATACGAAGCCGATATTTAAACGAGACAGTTTAAAATTGTATGGACCTATAAATACCTAACAAATAAAACATGTACGAAAATGGCAACTTTAAGATGCTTTAAGGAACCACGAAGGCCATTCTTTACGTCTAATTGTCGATCTTTATAGCTCCGTGTAAAATAGAAGTGATAAAGCTCACGTTCAATTTATAAGACTGTCGATCGAGTACTGTGAAACATTGCATTTTGTCCGTTTCATTCTAAAACATTCTATGTCTTTAGTCCTAGCTAGTACGTACTTTTTTAAATGTTTTTGTCTATCTCAAATACTTAGCAAAAACATCGTAATATTGCACAAGTTGCATTAAAAGAAAAGCTTGCTTGCATTCACGCTTATACCTTTATCTTCTTGTCTATTTTTTAATCTAACGTCCAGTCGTAACTTTCAGAGATACCGCGCCAAAAATACAGCCACAGTTTTTCCATCAACGGTTCTGGACCGTAGCAATTAAAAACCAGGCTGAGTTTCAGTGGCAGGACTCGGGGCCAATTTTCAGACACCCAATACTTATTTTTCGCTTTATGCTGTACACTGCCTGGACAGCCATTTCAATTACGGCTGAGCGAAACTTGACGTGAGGAATTTTAAGCTATTTTCGGCTTGACCGCTTTAGACAACCTTTAACAAGCCACTGATGCGTTGTAATGCTTTTGAGGTGATTAATTTTGTTCGCTATTTTAGATTTGAAGCTCATTCTATTATGGGTAAATCGATGCTAGTGTTATACCACCCACATAATTTTCTCTCTTTGTTAGTAATGTAACGTTTTACGTTACTATATTATTATAATTGTCGGTAACAATTCACTCAGAATTAATTGTCTGACCTTTCTTAACGGTGAAGGATTAACCTTAATCGCGTGCTCAGAAATAACAAATCAAACGCACCTTCGCACGAGGCATCTTACGCCTCGACGAAGGCAAGGCGTCCATTAATTTTCATCCGTTTTGCCTAAATCACGCCGAATTACCGTTTACGCGTCTATTGTTTAGATATTCTCGAAGGAAGCACATGGGAATAGATACCGTTCGTGTTTCGGATTTTGAGAGTGCTGAGCACACGTGTGGAATAACTTCTATGTAGCTAGTTCGCTACAATTCACATAGGTACGTTGCGTTGTAAGGATTGTAGGTAATAAAGTCGATGAAAAGAAAGAAAAGAAAGAAAGAAAGAAATATATTTTATTTTTTGCACGCCATACGACACAACTAACCTATAGGAAAAACAAAAATTACAGTATTTCAACACATAAAACCAAATAATAATAATAATAATTAAAAAAAAAGTATGTAAGAAAATTAAAAAGGCTTACTTTTCTAAGAAAAAACAATGTGACTTGACACTGGCAGAAATATTATAGTAGTATCAACTACTATTTACTAATCTGTGGTGATGTCGATCCGTGAATACAATACAATCATTCCGTTTTGCCTTGCTGTGAGTGGGATAAATTTATAATCATTCGTCACCAACCAGCAAAGAACAAAAACTATTACACAACAATTACAATAAGGTTTTTTGTTATAAAATTTATTATAAGTTGTACACTTCACCGTTAAGTACAATATAGGTACTTATTTTCAAATACTTTTGTTAGCTAGATTTTTATTATGTAATAAAATAAAGCAATATTTAATTGAAAACACACATTTTTTTTACCGAAATGATGCTTAAATGTATACGACTAGAATTGGGTTAACGTAATAATGTATTCATCAGTTCGTCCTTCCATTAAAGTGTTCCTCCGAAACTCGAAGATCGTGGAGTGACATAGTTTCGGTCTGGTGTGGTTATTGAATCTTACACTAGACGCTCATGTAATGCACTTTCAGACTATTCTCGAAGTTGACAGCGCCTCGACATAGTTTACACCGTAAACAGTAGCATGACTATGGAAAATATATTCTATTTCTATACTAATAATAAAGCTGAAGAGTTTGTTTGTTTGTTTAAATGCGCTAATCTCCGGAGCTACTGGTTTGATTTGAAAAATTCTTTCACTAATAGAAAGCTACATTATTCCCGAAGGTTATAGGCTACTTTTTATCTCGGAAACGCGAGTGAAACGGCGGGGAACAGCTAGAGGTTTATATCAGTGAAGATTGAAACAGGGCTTGCCCAATTTGGTAAAGTTGTAGGTAACATCTTCAACTCGAAATAAGGATGTATCTCACCAAAACCTAATCAGCGAAGCTATCAATCACTTTTGACGTTATGAAGGATGTAGGTTAATTATCTTGACAAGGGGGCGAAACACTTTTTCTTTAGAATTAAAATATTAGAAATTAGGTTTTATTTTTATACAGGTGACAAGAACTGAGTGAAATAATTAACATTATGAAAAATTATGACATATTTAATTGTTTATAGTAATGTAACGGGTCTATTCGCGCCTTCGATCAACCATATCATTTGCGCATAGAATATTATCAAAAAATACAGTCCGCTCGTGACCACGATCAATGCAACTTGATCGAAACGTCGAGGTTAGTCAAAATTATATTTTGATAGTATTCTTTGCGCGAATAGACGCGTTACATTACTATAAACATTAATTGTGTTCGCGAGAGTTTAAAAGTATTACATTTAATTGTTTAAATATTTTTGATATACAGCAGTCTTAAAACATCGTTTAAATCTGCCTTGCAGACAGTCTGAGCTGCAATATGTCATGCAACGTTAACATGATGTGTTACTATGTATGTACAATACATATGTGGACACTAGACTAGCCCTAAGCTTGAGCAAAGCGGTAACTCTACGGCTCTCGAAGCACGACAGTGATATACCACGAATGGCTTTTGCCAGCTTTGCCAACTTAACGGAACATCTAGTGTGTTCCGAGCTTTAGGAACAAGCTTTGCCTTATAGCTATATTTAATTTATTATATTAGATTTTACTAGCTGTTCCCTGCGGCTTCACTCGCATTTCCGGGATAAAAAGTAGCGTATAACCTTTGGGGATAATGTACCTTCCTATTAGTGAAAGAATTTTTCGAATCGTACCAGTAACTCCGGAGATTAGCGCGTTCAACCAAACAAACTCTTCAGCTTTATTGTTAGTAGGTATAAATAGATGGGTAGTTATCTAACTCTAGTTAAATACCTGCGTCATCATATCAGCCGAAAAACGTGCACTGCTGGACAAAGGCCTCCCCCAAGGATGATCTCCACGATGGCCGGTCTTGCGCAAGCCGCAATCAGCGGTTTCCCGCGACCCTAACGAGATCGCCAGTCCACCTTGTGGGGCCTGCCCAGGCTACGGCTTCCGGTTCATGGTCGCCACTCGAGAACCTTTCTGTCCCAGCGGCCGTCGGTTCTACGAGCGATGTGCCCCGCCCACTGCTACTTAAGGTTGGCAATTTTTCGGGCTATGTCCGTTACTTAATACCTGCGTATTTAAATCCAATTAGACCGCACATATAAATTTTTTTTTTCTTTACTTGGTTCTTGGAAAAACTATGACGGGAGGTCATTGTACAAACTGAGCGTACGGAGTAGGAAGCTTCATTGAAACCGTTTAGAGTTTTTATGTCTATGGACAAATGTAGGATGGACTCTCCGTCTATAACTAGAGGTATTATGGTAGTTGGTAGCAGTGGGCAAATTAGGTAATAAATTATAACAATTAATGACTGAATATCTCTCTTTTATAGAAATACAGAGTAATGTCCCGGAACTCTATTACAATAAATACTTAAATACGACCGTAACATGCTCTCATTAAAATATAAAATTAGAGACGAAATTTTATAGGGCATCCTATATAACATTAAACTTAATTATTCTAACCATTACGAACAAACGGTTGATAATAACAATAAGGAGCAGACATGCCACGATTAAATACAATTACCATGACATTTTATTCTGTTATGGACTTATGGTAAAGCATTGATGGTAATCACCACTCCCTGCTTCGCCACGTTAACGACTTATACATTTTTTTTTTTACTATATATAGGCCTGTGTTTTACCACAATCTCACCGTGGTCAGTGATGATGTGGCCGATGATGGTGAGCACACAAAGCCTAGAAGGGAACTGGCTCTCAAGTGCAGCTATCGAAACACGCCGAAAGGACCTTGGCGACAGATTTTGAACTAGAGGGTGGGAGCCAGCCAGGCGATGTTTCCCTTCACCGAAAGTTCAAGCTCATTGTAGGATTCGAAGCCGCGACCTTCGTCTCAGCATCCGACGTCACTACCACTGAGCTATCATCGCCTAAAACATATAAATTATTGCATTTTTTTTAGTTTTTTTATAGTGAAATTGTAGCCACTTCTTAGACAGCAAGAATAGTATTAAAATATAGTGATGTAGGTAACGCGTAGCAATTCGTAGAGTTTCGTAGAGCATCGTAGCGTGTCGTAGCTGTAATATCAGGCTCAGGATTTTCAAATTGCATTTGGATCTACATAAGTAAACTCGTATACTTTGATTAAGTAATAAACCCTCCGCTAATTACTTCCACTACACACACACCCACAAAAAGTGAAAATAAAAACTTATGGGAGACACAAAATCCATTCAAATTCATAACTGCAACGAGAGAACTGTCACTTTTGTGCCACTATCGGATATTTTGAATTTCTAGTATTGGTGTCCAGTTGCCGCAACCGAACATTGTCGCGTCGTAACAAAGTGTCTCGACATTACTAAAGGGTAAAAACGAGGAGGACATTTAGTAAAAAAGACGTTTAAATTTTAATAATAAAAAAACATTTTTTTTTAAACTTAGAGAACTTTTCCCTTTGTATTATACTCAGAATGTATGTTAATAATCTGGATGAACTAAATAAGAGAAAAAATAATTCATTTTTCTGACGATACTATTTTTTTTTTTATATATTCCTCGTCATATAGTCTCTAGTTTATCACAGTTATTTTGTACAAATCTCATGCAACAAAAAATGCATAGAAGAACTTCATTTAGAATCATAATTTCTCGTATATCGTCGCCTTAATCTCAAGTTTATTATGTATTAACTAAATAAACAGATTATTACAATATTGTAGCGACAAAGAGAACGCTAGAACATCTAGCGGCGTCAGTCTAGCGGCGGCGCGTAGTGCGCTGCTTTAACAAAGTGTAAAAAGATTTTTTTACTCACGTACATCGCAATCATTTGGTTAAAATGTATTGTGGCTACAATTTTACTATCATAAAGTCGTTTCATTCGTAGATAAATAAGTTATAACTTTAAAACAGCATTGACCAGCGTTTGAGAGAAAGTTAAAACAATCCAATATTCAAATTGATTGTATTTAATACTAGCTTCTATACCACGGTTTCACCCGCGTTTCTGAGATATAAAGTAGCCTATTACCTTCTCCATATCATAGGCTATCTGCAAGCCAATTTTCATCGCGATGGCTTTAGTGTGAAACGGCAAAAACATGCATTTATAATATTAGTAATGATTCAAAAAAATACCTATAATTTGAAACATTTACGTTATATTTAAAACTAGCTGTTTCCCGTGGTTGCATCCGTGTTCCCGGTATAAAAAGCAGCCTATATGTTATTTCAGGGTATGATCTATCTATGTGCCAAGTTAGTTTTTGCGTGAAAGAGCAACAAACATACATACATACAAACTTTCACGATTATAATATTAGTAGGATTATTTACAATAAATATATTAACTACTTAAAAGTAAAGAAATTCCTCGAGGCGGCCGCTGTTGCCATTCAACGGCAAGGTTCCCAGAAGGCCGACAGCGTTTCCTCTTTGGATGGCCAAGCTAAAGCGTTGGCGGAAAAAACAATATTCAAAATGATGTTTCCTAA
This sequence comes from Tethea ocularis, assembly GCA_963555595.1. Classification (NCBI taxonomy): domain Eukaryota; kingdom Metazoa; phylum Arthropoda; class Insecta; order Lepidoptera; family Drepanidae; genus Tethea; species Tethea ocularis. The sequence goes on from OY741968.1 coordinate 3,442,763, forward strand.
ATCCATACTAGCGTAATGCTTTATGATACTATACTAGACTATACTAGAAATTGCTTCAAATTCCTGCTCACGTTTTCTCAATACAGTAGTCAGTCAATATTTGTACAGAATTCGTTCACTCAAGTGACTGAGAATATTATACGACGCTCTATTTGAGTTTGTGAGCAATCTATACTTTACTATGTATGAATCAATACGTGGGATGAAATATTTCGTACAATTTAGAATATAAGTTGGTGTAATGTCAACCTTATGAATATCAGAACATTTAATTTATCTTTTGCAGTTGTATTTTCAAATGTAAAAGACCGCAAAAGACTGGATTGTGTGAAAGATGATAATGAGTAAGCAAGGAGTGAATGCCGATATGACGGATAGAAAGGCTGAATAGAAGAAGAGTACCTACATATTGCGCCGACCCCAAATGGGAATAGGGCGGGGAGGGAGGAGATAATGATGAGTTGTGTTAAAAAAAAACTTTGAGTTGATCCGCTGACGCTCGATGTAAAATTAACATCCTAAATCTGTTCCTATTTCATATTAACCAGCAGATACATACTGCTTAGCACAAGAATTCAAAATGACTTGAATTTATTGTTTATAGAAACTAGCTGGCCCGGCAAACCTACCCCTACCAGCCCCTACACCTATCTACCTATTTTTTATTCTCTATTTTCATAGGTATTGTGCTATTCTCGGATTATACGAATCCAATAAATCAGAAATCATCAAAATCAGTCATATCGTTCTCGAGTTAAAAACGGTATAAAACCCGACTTTGTTTTATGTATAACGACATGACAGCCAACCAAAATGTACTCTGAGACAGCTTCATTACTTACCCACAAAACCAGCACATCACACGAAAGATATTCGCGGCGAGACAAAGGAAAAAACTAATTTAAAAAATTGTTTCTACCCTTACGCCAAACAAAATTCGTTTATCCCCGACAATGTACTGGGGTTGAAGAGATTCTCGAGCCATTCGCGACATTTAAATGAACCCCGGATGGCTCTATCAGGTTTTTACACGTCATCAGTTTTGAGCGGAGCACCCTTCATATCCCTTCAATGGAAATTTCTCCAATGCGCACATCGGCCCCCACCCTATCCGTCGTCTCTATATTTGCTGACAGGGCGAGTCGTTTCACTAAAATTATGCCGGACCCAAATTAAGATTTACGTCAAATTTTCCCTACATAGACTTTTTATAGGCTTCGCACGTTCTTTGATAAGGATTATCTCTTTGAATTCTCGCGTAAGCTACGTAGTATATTTTTCTTGTTATTATTTTTTTGATGTTATTAATTACAACGTCAACATTACAAGTTCCCATCCGCTGTTTTACTCATATTCAGAGATATAAACTGATCTTTAACAAATATTATTCCACTGTTAGGATTTGGTTATGTATATGTACCTATATCCACTTGCTTCCAGCCCACGGTTTCACTCGCTTTCCCGAGGATCTTATGTTTTCCCGGGATAAAAAGTATCCTATATGCTATTCCAGGGTATACTCTATCTATATGTTTCATCCAAATTCATTCAGTAGTTTTTATGTGAAAGAGATGTTTACAAACATCCAGACATACATCCATACATCCTCACAAATATTAGCTACATGAACAAACTTACGAACATCTACACAAACGTATAATACCTATATCAAAATGAAATGAGTATTCCATGGTCATACGTTTAATCCGCAATTAATCAATTATGTCATCATGATTTAATTAACTTAGTGTTATAGTGTCATCAATCACATAATCGACAAATTATGAATAGCTCACATTACAATCCATCATCTGATGAAGCTCATGATGAATGGCACGTGTCGAATGCCGATATCAATAGGGTAGTATCCTTATATATCAAAACAGCTACTTTTTATTAAATGTCAAAATGTTATATGGAGTTTCGTATGAAATACTCGTAGACCCGAGTATTAGACTACTGGACTATGATGTCATAGTTTCACAATATATTTGACGTTTACACGTGTTTTTAGATGTTTATGGATTGGCTAGTATTTGGTTATTTGTTTTTAAACTGTCCACTAGCATATTGCTGTCGGTAGTACACGGCGAAAATGTTCTCTTTGAAAAAGAAAAGTAATCAAAAATGTTTACTAAAGAAATAGAGCAGAAAACTATGATAAATGGATTTTAATATCAGTCAGCTATTAATAGTTTGCTACTAATTAATATCGATAATTAGAGTGGGTGTACCTAATATTTTGCAAAACCTATTTTGAAATCTTAATTAACTGCGCTATTTACAGCCGATTAATCTTTACGTTGATAAATTTTGTGGTTTAATTGAATTAATTTTTACTACGAGTAGCTTTCATCCCGCGGTTTTAGCTGCGTTGTGGACGACTCCGCCATATAAAAAAAAACTATTTTTTGGCTTTTTTCTTTCGACCTTAACAATCGCTGTATCTCATGAACCGTAATATGTAGACAGCTGAAGCTTGTATTTAAGAATATGTATTTCTGTTGCCACTATAACAAAAATAATGAAAATAAGATAATGTACGGAACCCTTCGTATGTGAGTCCGACTCGCCGAAACTTGGCTGATTTTTAACCTACTTTATGACATACTAGCTGTCCAAGGCGGATTCACCCGTGTTCCCGGGGTAAAATGTGTCCTTTTCCATATCATAAGCAATCTGCGTGCCAAATTTCATCATGATCGGTTCAGCGGTTTACGCGTGAAAAGGTTACAAACAAACAAAGTTAATTTCGCATTTATAATATTAAATAATAGTATGTAATAAAAAAATCTATAATTGTGTAATAGTCCCAAAAATTTACTCAAAGCTCTACAGAGTGTGTATTTACGAATAAATATCAACACAATTTGCGTCTTATCATCGTATTCCTTTAAAAAAAATCTCGTCTCCTAATACAGCGAATCTATAAAGGAAAAAACATTGTTCAGTGAGCAGTTGCTCCTCGCTCGTAATTGAACAAAGTCCGGATAAGGCTACCGTTCAACATTTGCTCTCTTCCTTCTGTTTTTACATCAACATTTATCTTAGACTCGGTGCACAGACAGACTATTTGTCGAGTAAATGTGACAAGTATTTTATGAAATATCCTTTAAATGGATGCAATATGCTTTACTTAAATAAAATGAGAATATTATATATTTGCATATAATCCTAAATACGTGGCGTGTAAAAGAAAATTTAAACAACAAGATAATTTCTCATGATGTTATTTCAATAACATTTATATTAGTATAGAGAACGAAGGAGCAAAAAAGCTTATTCAATAACCATGCGTAATTTTTAAGACAACAATTTACATCCACATTATGAGATGATAAAAAACAAAGAATATGTTTTTGCATATACAAGCTAACAGCTATTATAGCAGCTAACTATTTAGCTTGCATTTGCTGAACCTCGGTTATACCCACATTATTTTAGAGAACAAGTCTTGTAACTAGTGCTTTGGTCATTCTTGTTCAAGGCACCGTGGCGTTAGGACGTCAATAACCCGCGACACGTTGTCATGTATATATTGTAGAAACATAATGGATGTTTGGAAATGGAATAGATATTGTGAATAATAATATTATAGTCTCGGCGTGTAAGTAACCATTGTTTTTTCCTGTAAATGTTAATAAAATATATTTTCCTTTGAAGTAATTAGTAATAATTATTTACATTTAAATATCAGTATTTGGTTTATGTCTTACAAAGCCCTACACCATAAACTGTTGACCTTATAATAGTTTATGACCCGGAAATGTAACCGGTGAGTATGATTATTTATAATCGTTTAAAAAAAATGCGAATGGAACTAATTGGGTAGTTGACTGACATATCAAATCAGCTACTTTTTAATAAATGTCAAAACGATAGTTTTTATGGAATTTTGTATGAAATATTACACTATGACGTCATAGTTTCACAGCATCAAATCTTAGTGGTTCCACTGGTAATTGAAAATCATAAAATAACATTAAATGTACAAGATATTTGATATTTCCACGTGTTTTTAGATGTTTTATGCATTGGTTAGTGTTTGGTCATTTATTTTTGACAGTGTCAACTACCCTATTACAGTCTAATGAAAAATAAATATCATTATGTACATAACTTTCAACTAATCATGTAAATTCAGCATACAAAGTATTTGGCAAACATCTGAGTGCACATTGCGTGTTATATAAAGCTATAAACCCATTAACCACTAAAAGTGTCTTAAATTTACAACCTTCCATTGTTTACAATGTTGCTAGTTTACAGAGTTCGGGATTTCTTAGGTTTACTTCAGTAATGTGTTTTGCTGGATTTGCACCTTTATTAACCCTGGCAACATTGTTTGTGAACCTAACTTTTGTTTTATTACTCGAGCTGATGCTATATTGGAATTGAATATACCTTTACATAGGTAACTTAGTTTACTGTAGGTAGATATATGATAATCTAAAAAGAACAAATAAACTTGTATTTTTTTTAATGCCCACGCTATAGGTATGTCATGCAGACTGTTAGTTAGTAGGGAGATGTTTTTTTTTCAACCTCGATAAAAGTCTAAGTATAGAAAGCCTGTGCTAAAAACATAAAATAATTCACTGACCTTTTCAAATCGTAAAGTAGTTGTAGATTTTTTTTTCAGTATACCTAAAGTAACAATTTATTACCTACCACTGGCAACATGTCGCCAGGCTATAAAATGTCAATAAGAACACACCGACAATAAAATCTTCTGATGTTTTTTATGAAGTTAGTAAAAAATAACACTATATTAAAGTCTGACAGGTTAGTTAGTTCTCCCGTGGTTTATGGGATTTGCTGGACACAAGAGTACGTACTGAAACAATTACATTTATTTGCGGACTATAGGTACCTAAGTAATTTCAAACCTTATTCCCGGTATATAATGCTCAATGTGTATGTTCCTACATCCCATATAATTCAACCAGCAACTCTCAGTTGTTGAATCTTAATCCCCATCATAAAAACTGGGATGACGTCACTTCCGCAAGTAGTAGTTATCACTCCATTACACCTAAAACTTGTCTTGTAACCCCAGTCCTATATTAAGTCGAATACACGAATATTCGCTTTATTATTCTCCTAGAAATAGGGTTACCTCAAATCCATACTTACTTTATTAATATTATAAATGTGAAAGTGTGCATGTGTGTCTGTGTATCTGTGTGTGTGTGTCTATTTGTCCGTCTTTCACGGCAAAACGGTGCGACGAATTGACGTGATTTTTTAAATAGAGATAGTTGAAAGGATAGGAAGTGACATAGGCTTCTTTTGTCTCTTTCTAACCCCTCGCTTCCCTAAAATGAGGGGGTGGAAGTTTGTATGGAGCATTACGCAATTTTCAAGATAGAAAGCTAAAAATTGGTGTGCGCACTATTTGTGACTAACAAAAAAATCGTGCATAATTTTTTTTTGGATATCTGCCCTGGAAATTTTATATGGGACTTTACGCAGTTTTCATGGTAGGAAGCTAAATCGGTACACAGACTCTTTGTTACCAAAGAAAAATACCTGCCTTATTTTTTTTGGAAATCATCCCCCAGCCCCTAAAATAGGGGATGGAAATGTGTGTGAGACTCTCCGGAAAATTTGAAAAAAAAAAGTTACGTGGAAATTAGTTAGGTAAATAGGAAGTTGTAGGTAGGTACCTACCTACCCCGGTAGAGGTAGGTAGGTAGGTAGAGGTACGTAGGTATAGGTAGTTGGATCCCAGTTTTTTATTTGTTCTCAGGGCAGGACGACGCGACGTCTGCCAGGTCAGCTAGTTATTTTAATAAAATTAAAGAAATACAATATATAATAATAAAATATAATCAAACTAAAATTATAATACTTATTGATATTAATTTCTTAAATAAATTTTTAACCAACTTCATAAAAGAAGGAGGAGGTTCTCAATTCGGTTGAATGTTTATTTTTTAATGTTTTTTCACGCATACTTTTTTTGCCTATGGACTGATATTACTAATTCTTTTTGCGTTGGGTTCTGTATATATTATCTATAATTATTATTGTCCTTGAAGGAGGTTTTACTCTTTTTTTAAAAGTCGATTGTATTAAAACCTTTCCATTACTACTCCGATACATTTCAATTGATGCTTTTGCTATGTTAGACGAAGTCCACTTACCGTGACCGTATACCAATCAACTATCTCATCCCTTCAAAGTCTATGAATTAATTCATAATAGTCTGAGAAATAATCTTTATTATTTTCAACGTATCACGGAATGACAACCCTACACAACATTATTTAAGGGTTCAGACATATTTAGATAGTCGGAAAGTTCCCGGCAAGTAATAAAATGGTACATAAACTATGCTACATGGATCACATGGACTGTTCGTAAGTTGTCGCTAGTAGAAAATGTTATTAGTCCATACAAATTGTATGCCTTCTCGAATATAAACGTTTTTCTTCGTTGCTTCTTACCGTTTTTTATGTAGATATACACACTTGTTGTACTAGTATTATTACCATACCATCTACTAGTTTTTTGTACCGAGGATAGCGTTTTTAATTTTAAAATATTAAATGTCCATATGATATTGCATAACTTGGAGAACTTATGCCATCACCTTAACTAAATCTGATATCAATTTACGGTTCAATGAAGCCAACATTACAGTTTCATTAATAATTTTATTTTAATTTAGAATTTCAGAAACTTGGGCCATTTTTTTTTTAATAAGCTGTTTAGGTAGTGTATTTTTTATGATACTAGAGTATCGACCTATTATTATTAGCAATAAAATTATACTAACGAATAAATTAACCTACTCCAAATTATACATCCGAATTATTTGGTGCAATCCGCAGGCGAACCAAAGTAACCGACATAGCTCGAAGAATTACTAATCATAAGTGGCATTGGGAGTACATCACTCGTAGAACTGACGGCCGCTGGGGCAGAAGGGTTCTCGAGTGGCCACAACGAATCGCAACACGCAGCGTGGCCAGGCCCCCCACAATGTGAATCGATGTTCTTGTGGATGAGGGTAGCGCAAGACCGGCCATCGTGGAGATCCTCGGGGAGGCTTGTCCAGCAGAGGACGTCTTTCGGCTGACATGATGATGATGAAATTATACATAGTTAACTATGTAAACATCTGAACTCATTCATCATAACATTATAAAAATTCTAATAAACAAAAAGAAATCTATATTTAGACTCCTTCTAAGATACTTAGCTCATAATTTCCTCAATTACCGGGAGACGCTGTGTATCACATTATTCGACGCCCCATAAATATTATATTACAGCTCTTTACATCGAATCTCGTAAATCTTGTACAAAGAAAGGAAAATGGTTTTAGAGCGGGGGCAAAATGTGATAAGTCACGGTGCTGTAAAGGGCGCACCCGTTTCTGTGGAGAAGGGAACTTTTTGACATATTGACGCGGTAGTTTATTTACAAGCCTAGTTAATTTATTAGCTAAATATCATATATTTAAATTAGAACTTTATTACGTTGGGATAGAGAAAAGTTGTTGATTTAATGGACTTATTTCGTTTTGGTACTAACTTTTTGCCGCACAGCTACACCCAAAATCGTCAATCTCGGTATCTTAGTTAAACCCTTCCATAGAGAACTTTTAGAATCCTTAATTTATTATAACATCATTTCTCCATTAGGTACAGTTCAAATTTCACTGGAAGTAATATTAATAAACGAGATATAGGGTCTCTTGAATTTCAGAAATTTTAAAAAATAATATAAAATTGATCACACAATCTCTAGCTCTAATTTGATCAAAGGCGGCAAAAAATACTCGTTTAGCTCGTATGCTGCTCTTAATTTCAGCCGCTGAAACACACTAGGTTCTAAACAGACAAAGTTAGAAGCAACTAGATAAAGATTTATTTATATTCCGTTGATAGGTAAAATTTTACGTCACACATAATCGATTGGGATTTCGCATTGCGGACTCACTCGGCCCTCCGCCTACATGATCCGACGACAGACGGCCGATCGCATCCTGACCTAACAAACGAACTGTAAAAACAAGAAAGAAACTAAATCTCTTTGCCCCAGTTTGCGAAACCCTGCACAATTCCGTGTTACGTCACAATCAAATACCAATTAACTGCCTCAGTAGATGTTATGACGTCACCTGTTTTTAATTGCCTCGAAAAAATAATAAAGATGACCGCAGATGTGTCATGTGTATGGAGTGGCTATCATGTACAGACGGGTGATTAATGAACTGAACCACAAGCATTTGATCTATTGATGTGCAACCAGACACCGACGTTGTTTTCAGGATTGCCACTCACTTTGATTTATGTTATTTATTATTTTTACAACTTTTAACTTTCTTTGTATTTATAAAATTAGTTTCATTGTAAAATTACATAGAATCGTAAATTATAGAAATATTTCTACAACTCATAATTTCTTAAACACTTTTATAGCTAACATTCTTCCTTCATCACACTAAAATTATAAATGGGATAAAAATTCCATCTGTTTTTTACCGCAATAAAATGTAGCACACCAATAGTCAATAGTAGTAGTACCAATCTCTGATATACAGAAGAACACAAACTACTTTTTAACCTGGGAACGTACATAAACCCCTAAGAGATAGTTTTTGGTAACTAACTAACTAGTTAGTGGTAATAAGTAAAACGCTACAACCCTATTGTACCTCGCTCTGATTGATTGCAATATTCATCAATATTTCTTATTTCATTGTTACCCGCGTAATATTTCACGTTCGCCGACGACTATTCCCCCTGTATGATACGCTGACTAATGTACCTAATAAATTTATGCTTCATTCCCCCGTTTACACTGTGTGTTTATTTTTACAAGATAGAATTTTGCAGTGTGTTACATTTTTTTATTTTGCGAATTGTGTGCTTTGGAAGCGTTTGTGTCGCCGATTTATTATTAATTTACATTAAATTGGAATTATAATCATGGATGGGATTTTCATAACAAACAGAATGTGACTCCGTTAGGTAAATGTCATAAACTTGAAGATAAACCCACGCTATTACCACACCCTAGGGTCCCTAGGCGCTTGATAATTACCTACGCTTTAATCAAACCCACATACGGTGATGGCCTCTATCAAGAGAGCGGTAGGCGACAATACATTCGCAGGGGGGTCGTAGGCTGCTTTTCCATCAGAGATGTGCAATGCAGCTCGATGCGAGGATGTGGAAGCCAAACTATTAAACTATGTGACCGTTTTTACTGATACTAAGCTATGTTGATGTGCTATGAAGATTCGCCGCCGCGAGGTAACTGTGCGAGGAAGATGCTATGCTATAGCTCGAGCTATGCGATGTACCCTGAAATCACGAAAAAAAAATACTTTTCATACAAAACATCAATCTTGTTGGGTCAAAATGTATCAAAAGTTTGAATTCCGTTGCCCTGACGCACACGGTAAAAGTTGTTCATTAAATATGATTACAATAATTCCTGAAAATTGAGCTACTCATTGAAAAGTAGCCATGTATTTATCCTAAGTAGGTATATAAGTTAACAGACATTCTTGAAATTGAGCCTGAGGAGCTTAATTATAAATATTAAATACCTACTTCTTTTAATTTTGAACGTTCTCATAGTATCATACTTTAATGAATCCTTACTTAGCTATAACTTAAACCATTAAATCCTAATAAAACGTTTTATATGGTGTTAGTGTAGAGACACACTTGCGTAAGGTTCGGCGCGGAAAGTTCCGCTCGACACGCTTTCAGTGTTTTTTGATTTACCTATGACATATCAGCCAAACGTAACTTGATCTGTGATATTACGACTGAAAGTTCAGCCGCGTATTATTTAGAGAATATTTTTACTTCTAGACTTTGTAAGATTACCTTTGACCACATTAACGCTTACCACGGTGCGGTTGTGGTGTACAAACACACGTTTAGTACTGAACCAAAAAATCCACCAAAAAAAATAAGCCTTGCTGAGTTTCTTGCCGGAGTCTTCTCAGTTCAAGTGTATTCCGAACCGGTAGTAGAATCTATTGTAAAACTGTAACTGTTGACTAGTGTTGACATTCATAAGTGCCTTATTAGGGCCTAAACTGAATAAATGAGTTTTGATTTGATTTGAAAATAAGTACCTATTAGTACTAACATACAGTTCTCCCCTACATTACCTACTAACACATTGATTGTTCCCAGGTCTCACGACGCAGTCAGAAAGTAAGCTACAGTCCACCTAAGCATGTACTATGTAGATTTTCAAACCATATCTAGATAAATAATTACACTTACCCATCGATGTAAAACTTATTTGTCAACATTTTTTTAAATACTTATACCAACAATCAACAAGATAGTATCTGTCCTTTTTTAATCACTCCTGTATCACCGTGCATTTAGTATACTTTATATCGATGCATCAACCAAAAAATTCGACTCATATTTTTTAGAATTCACAAATAAGTACTTTATTTTTAGATTTGATCCTGTATCGACAGTAGAATACATTACCCCAAATTGCTGTTTCTAATACACTTAGTTGCAAATCGATACGAAAATCCGTCCTTTTTTATCTATTGTCTGTCAATACTGCTGACAACGACGGACATACACCACTATTTTTGTCGACATCTTATAAAATCTTGGAGTAAGACTTTTTTCATATTGGCATTTTCTTTGCGTCCTGTTGTCAATAAGGAGCATGGGTGAATGACGAAATAGCTTAGCAACAAACTTAACTGCTCAATATAGAGACCATAATTCAATTTCGTAGACAATTTTCAGTCAATGTCAACTATTCAGAAACAAACCGTTCGTACACCCTAACTCTAGAATGTGATCGAGTCGTATTGTGGTTAAATTTATATCGAAGGACATTGTAAATATAGAGACGCAACCGCAAATAGTTTCTCTCACTCAATATCAGGTCCTAGACAAGTGATTGACCGTAATTCTGAACGTACTCCATTGTCTCACACACACCACTTCCCCTCGTCGGCTCGCTAGGAAATTTGGCGTCGGTAATACGATGGCTGGTAGTTGCGTCGGCATTCTGATTACTGTGGACGTACTGCCACAAACGGGTGTCCACAGATCTGCATCGCACGCTTCGAATTTATGGATGCTTACCTTTAATCGCCCAACTGATCAATCGCATTGCGCAAGACTACGGATCCCTATCGATACGCAACTAAGTGTAATTTGAATTTTATTCCCATTTATCAGAGTTTGATTCTTCATAACTTACATTAGACTAGCATGATAGTAGTTTATCGACACACACACGTGACTTGTCTCATTTTGATGAAGTTGGCATCATCTCTACATACATAAATACATAGTATGTGAGTACAATATGTTTTGTGATATACTTAACTATAGATAGTACCTAGAATCTGTTTCAGTTATACGGCGATCGATTATGTAAAAGACGGTAAGTATTTATTTTAAAAATGGTAATTCTATAAAGAAATTTTATATTCAAAACAACGGTAAAAGTGTACTTACAACTTTCCCCATAAAGGAGTTTCTAAAATAAATATAATTGGTCTTGTTTCGTCTTTAAAGTCAAGAAGTTTCTAAGAACATCGGCAACGGCAATCGGCAACGACCCCAAATTCTGTCGTAGACGAATTAAAGTTGTGTTGAATTACATTGTGTCGTAATGTTGGACCGTCTTTGCTTTGATGATATCACGATTTGCTTGAATTGATGATGACATACGATAGTGTTAAATTAACTTACCTACCAAATATATTTCTAGGCATTTTTTTCGCAAACAAACTCATGAAATAACAAATCAGGAATTTGAGACATTTCTCAAATAATGGTTTTGTTTATTTGAAATATAGGTGTATTTATTTTCTTCATAAATAGGAAATCTAATGTTATTATTAATATCACAAACTTTTTTTAATTTTTTCTACTAAGTTTGAATTTTCTTTATTCTATCAAAATTAATCAAAATATCCCTGATGCAACTGAAAATTAGTGACTGCTTGAAACCTGTACACAATAGTTTTAAACATATTTTACAGCTCCGACAGTCAAATAAACTTCTTTTTTTTTTTAGTTTTGTTACATTGATGTTACCTACTTTGCGTTCCCTTTGTCTTGTCGCCAGAAAAAAATGCGGATAAAAATGGAATCTCCGGGCGGTAGGGTGTTGACGAAAATGTTCATACCGACGGTTTATTAAACAAATTCCACACGCAGTGCCCAACAAAAAATAAGGTAATCTCATCGAAACTTTATAAAGTATCACAAAGACGAAGTTTTGCACTTAAAAAAACTTTGATAAGTATGTTTTACAGTAAATATTTTCGTTTTATAGCGTAGCGAAAGTTGAAGTTACGGTAAGGTTTTCTAGGTTTTTTTTTTATTTTTTAAAATAAATGCTGATTTTTTTTTAAATCTCAGGATTCCATTAAGACTAGACTCCCACGAGGATGCTCCGTCCTCAATCCTCACGTACGTACATTGTTAGTAGTATCTAGTTTATTGTACGTATTATAATAATCCAGTAATTCCGCGGCTGCACTGGACTGTTTCGGTCCATCGGGACCGGAGTACTGCAGAAAACGGGTTAACCGGTAGGGTTAGCATTCGTGAAGATTTTTGCCGGAATATTTAAATTTCAAGCTTTTCATTTTATTTCATGATGTTATAATTCAAATTAAATTTTTCGAATGTTCTATTTTAAGTTCATTTTGCTGGTCTTAAAACACTATTAGGTATGTTTCCATTGGGCTGGATGCGAGTGCCAAGGAACTGGTAGGAGCGCAGCCCTATGAGAAAGGTCCATATCCAGCAGTGGACTATAAAAAACAAACACTATTAAATATTGTACAGGCAAAATCACGCTTTACAAATTTATTTTATTCAAGATTTTTCCAACATTTTTAATATTGGTACTACTGGTAGCCCTAGAAACAGCAAAACAAAACAAAGCACACTGTGGCAAAGCTCTCAAACAGTGAATAGTTCGCGAAGTGGCCGAGAACGTTTTACTTTTCTTACCTTATCGTTGGTCTGCGCTTAATATCTCTTTGTGGGATTATGTGGGCCGTCGGGACCCCGACGACTGCTAAGATTATTCTTTTGTTTCTGTAGCTGTCTTTGTTACGTATAGTCTAAAAACTAATAATTGTTAATTAAATGTATCAGAAATTGTAACAAAAATAATATTTTACTGCGTTAGGTATTTGTTACTGATAATAAATAAACAAACCGGTTTTTTGACACTAGGAAAAATAGAATAAAGACTCGAATCTTAGACCAATAACGATCGCGGATTAATTTCAACACGACATATTTCTGTGATTTAATTGGCCAAAAATTCGAATCTTCTCTAGTTTACTATGGGGGCTGAATACATTTTTATTTATTTGGTTTTGGGTCCGCCTGATGACAAGCGGTTGCCGTTGCCTATATTGCGTTGCCGACCACCAAAAACAAATAAACAGACCAGCAACAAAACAAATGAAACAAACACCTTCAATTATACTATCTACCATGTTTCCAACTTGAGTAAAATGCATCTCGGCCATCGTATATTTTCTCATAAAGAGAATAATTAAAGTTTTAATGAGATATTATCCGTAGAAAGCTCGGCGCAAGCTGCAAAATAGAAATAAAAAATATATTTCTTTTTGAAATGAGCCAACGTTTCAGTGCAACTGTTTGTGATAAAGAAAATGAGCTTTTTGGGAGCTTAGATAAAAAAAAATGTATTATTACCACAAAGTGTATAACTCTTTTTTGTCGCTTATATGATTACTAGCATTTACAATTGAGATGCCCTGGAAATTACCTAACAAACGATTTTTTAAAGTATATAAATACGAAATTTTAATAAGGATGTACTTACTATATAAACATTCCGAAAAAAAACCTACATGAATGTGAAAACTGTTTCAAAATCAGTTAGATAGTAAGCGGATAAACAGACAGACAGACACGGAGGGCGCCTTCCTTTTATACTATGTAGAGATAGGTATCAGATATGATGTTTTCTATAGGTATTATATTAAACATTGTAAAATTACAATCAACTTGGAAGACCTTAAATAACAAGTACCGAACTATCCGTACAAGATATTTACAAAAATATTTTTTTATTCGTGTTAGACCTTACAGTGGATTTTCAATAGAATGTTACGTACACAAAGGGTACATACGCGAACGTGCATTTTATTCTGCAAAATATTAATTAAAATTAATGCATAAAGCCATCCAGCAGATTGAAAATAAAATATGCATAGGTAGATTTACTTCCTGTAACAGCATGGCCCATTGATGTTTTTTTTATCAGCATTTTTTAACTATGAAGCTTTGATCATATTTTTGAAATGAATACTGACAACGGTTTTTAACAAAATCCGATACAATAGGTATTAGTTTACAATGATAATTGTAAAGTAAATTGTAACCGTTTTTTTGGAATACGCTTTTTATTTAGTGACAAATAGATAAATAGATCTTTTAGATTATTCGTGTACCAAAATAGCTATTTCGCTTCGTTACTACGTTCCAGAGTGAGAATAAAGGCTTTTACCTGACATTTTTCTTTAACTTCAAATCAGGTACAAAATGTCAACCTACATTTTGTAGGATTACTGTACGGTGTACTATCGATAGATTAATAACCCTCCTGGAATCATACTGTATAATTGATATAAAAAAATAGATAATAATTTCATTGTTTTTATTATTAATATTTATTATTTTAATTACTAATTCAAACATACTATACATATACTCGTATACAGTAATCGACACATAAAAAGAAAATATCAATGCCACAATTAATCAAAACTGTTGCTTTTTTTAAGTGACGTGTAGCTGGTAGTATTTTAATGAAAGGCTTCTCACTCATATGGAAAAGTTATTTTTATTTCAGACACGTCTCATTACAACGATTAGGCCTCATTTCCCTGGAAAATGGCAAACTGCCGAAATCTTTTCCAGGAAATCTCCTGAATTCTCTTATTACTCTGAAATCCGCATCCAAAGCCGTAAAGTGGTTGTTGAGATATGACTTACTACCGTACAGACACTTCAACCTTTTTGGCTTTGGGCTTCCCAACATTATTCTTATTGTATATTAGGTAGCAGTAAGAAAATACAAAGTTAGACATAAAATATAAACGAATATAAAACATTTATGTAAATAAATAAATAAAAAAAAAATATAGAATTAAATATATAAGCTATTTCATTGATATTTTTTTTGGTAAATCGTGTTTTTTGGAAATGAAACCTAGCTAGATCGATTTATCGCCCCCGAAACCCCCTACATACTAAATTTCATGAATATCGTTGGAGCCGTTTCCGAGATTCAGATATACATTATACTAAAGCCACAAGTAACACCCCTATCCAAATAACCTGCACACGCTCATTTTTTGATGTTCTAAATAGGTACAAACGCACTTTATACTCTGTGGTCTGTGGGGGCTAATTTTTCAATGGCGCCAAACGGGCGCCAACAATCTCTGCCACGCGGTTGTTGTGACTTAAATTATTTCCTGTGACTTGTAGAATTTTCTCTTCATAAATCTGATTCGCGAACGCGGCACTCGGGTGCATTTATTCGGGTACACGTTTGCTTTGCCTCAAGTGAGTACTTGAATTTTCATATTTAGTATGAAAAATATAGTGAGAAGTGGGTACTTGGAATTTTGTAGTTATGAGATACCTACAAATGTTTTGTATTGAAAAACGTCACGTTTTCATGAAATAGTCGTATACCCCTCAAATATAATTGCAGAAATATTATGATTTCTTTTGTTAACCAGTAAATATACTACCATTCACGTCGCGACAAACTTACGACCTTATTACTGAGCTGCAATTGGCAAAAACCGTAATAAAATTTGAATGTCGCGAATGACTTACCTTGAGCATTAATCTTTTGTATTTATTTAGTTTCGCATTATCAAATAATATTTGTAGGTTAATAAAATATATGCATTATTTATACCTCTCAAAATGCAATTCATTATCGTATACCAAGAATCAGACTGCACAACTTCCAGTCCCGGCAAACTTTCATGCGGATAGTTGATGAATATCCCCAACCAAACTTTTCTCCATTCATCTTGAGAATGAACTCCTTGCAATGATTGTCGACTAATGATCTGCATCGGAAGTTTCCCTTTACATTTTCAACATGAAAAACTTTAAATGTTTCACTGTTTGTTTTTCAAACTGACAATTAATGTTTGACCCGCTAACTGTAATATAACTGACGGACTAATTAGATATTTTTAGACATCATCCCTATTATACAAATGTGGATCATTATGACAAAAAAAAGATACATATATTTTTTTTAACTAATTTCCAATGGTAGCCTTACGTTTTTTATAAAGACGCCTTTATTACGACTTTCGCGTTTTTCTACAAGAAAAAGTTACCGAATTATACAATAGTAGGAAACATTAACATACCTATGTTTCATTCATTGGTATAAAGGATCAATACAATCTCTAACTTAGCTACCTAAAAATCCTCGAAAGCCTAAAGTCAGTGCTCACATAAAACGGACTTATTCATACACCAAAATGAATTCCATATAACACGTTGAATATCTTCTAGATAACTTCCAAGATATTTCGGTATGCAGAGCGTCCTTTGAAACTCAACGCTCTCTGCCCTTGGACTGAAGACCCTATCTATTTTTACTTCTACCTCAATATTTACGAAAGTGTAAAAACATCGCATTCCGTCACAGGTAATACAGGCTATGATCGATATACCGTGCTTTTATCTTTATGTACAGTCTCAGACGATATAAAAGTATAAAGGCCTAAGGTGGGTTTTTGGCCTGAATCATCGAGTAATGTGAATAAATTTCAAAATTGTAGCAAATAGTAATTGCCCTAGTTCTAAATCTTCTCATTGATACTGCTAAGAGATGGTTCGTTCGATAGTAAGTGCGTTCAGGCGCCTATAGTTGCTTGCCACATATTAGTTCCCGACCATTCTACTTCCTTGGAAAAATCACAGCTAGAAAACAATATGATAATATTTAAAATTATACCTTAAAACACAAATGTTCCGTACAAATGGTTCAGAGCTTACTTCAGTAAGCGTGTTCCGTAGTTATGAAGATTGCGGTTTTGCAATTTTCCTTTTGAACCTCGTAGAGGAAGCGCGCTAGTTTTAACACCGCGCCGTGGAAATCCTGAAATTTATGTGATCCGTTGAATGTCGTGGAAATATTACGTTGCATTTGTTTTTTTGTTTGATTTTCATTAAAAAATTGCTATTATACGCTGTAACAAGGCTTGTAGGATATAGTTATATTTGACCGTGTTTCAGATTTGTATTTTTGTGACTAAATTATACCTACCTCAATTGAATACGTTAATTACCTGACTGTACTGGACTGGATGCGGGTGGCAAGGAACAGAGAGAAGTGACGCGCTCTGAAGGAGGCCTATATCCACCACTGGACTAAAAAGGCTGATTATGATGAATTATACCCACACTATATTCGCCCTACGGTTTTTAAAAGATTTATCGTTTACCCAGGATTTAGATCGATTTTAGCCATAATGGAGTAACAAACATAAACTTTGATCGTTATAAAAATAAGCAAAACAGCATTTAATAATAACAAGCTTTATTTATAAAATAATAAACATCTTCCTGCTCAGATAGCATTCATTTGGGGTCGACGAAATATTTATTTTGCCATGTATTTTCCTTATTCTAAGATTTTGCTATTCTCCCCATCTATCCGTCATTTTGACATTCACTCTTTTCTTACGTACATCTTTCACTCACCAAGTTAAGGTGCTCCTACACAGCAGTAATATTTTATAACGTTAGAGAATGTAGCATTACATTAACTTTTTTAACAAATTGTAACAAAATTTATAAATTTTTAGTGATGTTTTACAACATCATGTAACAAAATGTTGTATTTATAACTAATTATAAACATGATATAACAAAATATAGCATTTTATGGTATACATCGAGTTGAGAGCGTTTATAACATATAACATTCTGAACATGTAGCAAAATGTTACAAACTGTCATAAAATGTTATCATGGTACACAATGTTTTATAACGTTATATAACTGCTGTGTGGGAGCACCTTTATAAAGGTCCCATGGCTATGCCACATGGAGGTAAAGCCTAAACACAGATAATTTTACTGAAAGAAGTATTCAAATATTTTTTTAAAGTCGCCTGCAGGGCAATTGTCTACGCATCTCGTGATCGGAATTCCGATTACGAGGTCCCTCGTAATCGTCTTAAAATTTTGGTATTGTCTATCTTTTTTGATTCCGATGGCTAATGTCAAACGACCAAAACTAATTGTAATGAAGTTAGACAATACGAAAAGCTTCATTTTAAGCCGATGATCGTTTTCATTGAAACCGATGACGATGTCGAGATGCGTAGACAATTGCCCTGCTGGTTTAATCCGGATACGAAATATTAAAAAACAAATATCCTGTATTATTAATAAGGTACCTACCTGCAATTCCTTGTAAATCAAAAACATCTTAAATTAAAATATAACCTTCAAATACCATTGAAATCTGAAAATACAATGTATGTACCTACTTATTTGATAAGATGAAATGAACACTTGAGAGAATTTTGCTATCAATTACTGAAAGTATTTATCCTTCATATAGGACAGTCGTGAGATACAAATATGTCTATCAACAATTCTAACATAAATTCCCCACATAGCATCTTCAAATTCTTGTTACTTATAATTTCAACTTTGAGTAGGTATATTTTAAGCATATAATCCTATACTTCGGTTACATCGATGTTGCCAGTGGAAACTGAAGCGAATTTCACGACGGTTCTAAATTATTTCGAGGCAGTTATCGCCTCACAAAAGCCTCTCCGCATTGTTCTGCTTCCATGCGCATTTCGCTTTCGCCAGCCCGCTAAGTTTCGTTTCCGATCAGCGGTGTACTCTCAAACCCATTGCTGTCTCCCTCACTCGCACTTAACTGTCACGTGACATATGATTTTATCATTTCATTTACATAACATTTAAATTTGTACGCCGTGAAATGCAAATGAGGGCACTAAATTTTGTAAAATATTTTACCGTAGATTCTAGACCACGAAACAACATTTTATAAGTAACGGACATTTGTAAGTAACGAACCAATGTACATTTCTATATAATTTTGAATCCAAAATATCATACCCTGACTAGCTTTATTAGGTATTAAAATGTCTATCAATCACAAAATAACACTTAAGAATCAGTAACAAACAAAACGTTTTAGTGCAAACATTTCTGTTGCTTCGTCGCATGCGCCGTCCTTGTCACGTATGTTTTATTCAGAAATCGCAGAGAGTCGTAGAGTTGCCGGTAAAGCCGACAAGTCGAGGGTTTATCCGCTTGCAGCACGAAGTACTGCAAACACTACGTGCCTTGTTGGAAGGAAAATGCATCCGAATTTCTACATGGTTGTAGCATGTCACATACTTGTACGTAGAATCCAAACAAGTAGCCAGTAGCCAAAGGACTCTTGTTTGTGTTTAAAATTACATTATTTGAATTTGTAGGGTAAGTAATGTGTCAATAGATGACTGATTAATTTTAGAATAATAATACAGAAAGGATATTAAAAATAATATGGGATATCTCAAAATCTAAACTTGAGATGAAAATATACACAGTATAGAATATAATGATATAATATTACTATAAGGTAAGGTGATGATAGCTCAGTGGTAGTAACGTTGAATGCCGAGATCAAGGTAGCGGGTTCAAATCCTAAAAAAAAGGTTTAACGGAGGTCGCATTATAACAACCCAGCGACCTCAATGTCGCCAGTTTATTTGGGAGAAGCCCCCACTCAATCAAGAGGTTTTCTTATACATGTGGTCTATCTATTTTTCCCATAAAGCTACTTCGACAAAATGATTAACAAGTAAAATAAAAATACTCGCTACATCTTACCAGATTCCTAGCCATTGGGTTGTAGCCCTAAGTTTGTTAAATAATAATGTTTGAGGTCCAACAAGCTGGCTTGTTATCTGGATAAGAGATCGCATAAGATAGGATTTGCAGTCATCCGCCGCTCACTCGCCAGTCTGCCTCGAAATATAAAATAAAACTTATCTTCTTTGTATTAAGGGTATACCTTCGGTTGGAGCGCGAAATTCAAATATTATCACGTTTTTTGCAAATTGCTGCTCAGTTATAGGTCGTAAGTTTTCAACATGTTATTTGCGAGAAGAATGGTAGTATATTTACTGATTAATAACAAAATAAATCATCAATATATTGCGACCTACAACTGAGCTGCAATTTGCAAAAAACGTGATAAAATTTGAATTTCGCGCTCCAACCGAATGCTCCACCTTAAAGTAGCTGTATTGATCGTAATTCACTTGCACAGAATTTTCACATTTCTTTTACAGTCACATTTATAAACATTATGTAGGTATAGCAAAGTAAAAACAGCAAGAAAACAAATGTTACAGATCAATCAGCATGACAAGTATTTTAAAGCAAAGAAAAAGCATTTCTCCACGACAAATTGAAATATTTCATTCAATTTATCACTCCTCTCATTATAAAAAAGGTATATCACAATTTGTAAGCAAAAAAAATCGCCTATTCATTTTCCCTGATAAATTGCAGCGAATGAACGAATGAAAGAGCGAAGAGATTGCGACCAATTGCGGACAGGAAACGGTATTGCGCGGACGAGTGAATTTGAAAAACTCGCCAATTCTATAATATCACAAGCGCTCTTTGATTTCACTAGTTATGAATATGAAATTCTGACGTACACCAAATATTGCGCCAACGTTGGAGCCAATTCCATTAATCCAATGGGTACCTGTTCAAATAAATATTGATATCAGTTCTACATCCAAACAGAATATGTTTTGTAAAAATGTAGCTACGAATCTATTTTTCGTAATATATAAATGTGTTACTTGTAATTGGTTACTATTTCAATCCTAATAGAATTACTTCGAAGTATATTTCAAAAAGCCCTAAAATACTCGTATAAATATTCATCATTGACATATACCTTGGCTCAAACATTCGGCAGGTAACTCAATTTAAGCTATAAAAAGTACAGGTATAAAAAATTACACTCGATCGTAAAATGTTCATGAACTGTGGAGTTTTATGTGGTGGATATATACATACTTCTCGGTGAAGAGTGAATAAGAATGATCTTAACTTATTTTACGACCGGAATAGCCTAATGAAAAGTATTTTTACTTTTTGTGACTATTTTATTTATAAACAGCAATTTTTACGCCAGTTATAGCTGGTTTTTCCTTCGTGCTTAAATATTATTTTTGTTTTAAAATAATCTTATTTATGGTTGAGATAAATGCAGTGATAGTGTGATTATATTCTCTTTGAGTGTAGTCGGAGAATATACTCGTAGATGAAAATATACATACACTATAAATAAGTACAAAACTTGCTTGTTATATTCATGAAGTAAGTAGTATGATTGTTTTTTATTATGAAACATAAATAATATATCGAATATGAAAACACAATTTTCACAAGCAAAAAAAGCACTCTCACATGAACGCTGTTGATGCGATTCACTGCACTCAGAGTTCAATTCAGACAGGCATATGTGTACCAAACGTCGATGTGAAATAAATTAGTTGCCGTAAAATAAATGTAACATACCGCTATGGTAGTTATATGTAAGCAATTTGTTATACGTCGCAAGCTTGTTGCATGATTCTGCATTAAATTGGGCACTATACCTACTGAGTGATTTTTTAATCACATTGCAATTTTCAGGGATTATTGTACTCAAATATATAATCTTTTCAAAATAATCCCTGAAAATTGCAATGTGATTAAAAAATCACTCAGTAGGTATAGTGCCCAATTTAATGCAGAATCATGCAACAAGCTTGCGACGTATAACAAATTGCTTACATATACCTACCATAGCGGTATGTTACATTTATTTTACGGCAACTAATTTATTTCACATCGACGTTTGGTACACATAAGAATAATGGTCTCGTAAGAATAGTACATATTGGTTCAAAATTCTATCTTGACTTGACCTCTACATCTATTTAGGATCATTTTAGTAGAGTAAAAGGCTAAAAGGGTATTGACGTATCATTACCTTATACAGGTCATAAAAATTATATCTATTTTTCTTAATAATTTCAATAAAATTTTGCCAATCCACTGTTTACAATTTGATAGTCCAACAAAAACTTTAACGCGCGTTAATAACGTAATAACTCCAAATATAATATCCAGCGTTATCATATTAAAGCTAAGCAGAAGCACATAATATAAAATTGTAATAAATTTACGTAGATATAATTAACGAGATAGGCTTGCGCTCGAGAGCTGACGCCTAATAGCCTGTTACAAATGGCTAGACACACAAATTACTAGCTAATTGCATGTTGAATTTTGCCTATTTACGTTCATTGTAGGGCATTGACCTTTACCAATGACGTGGGAAATTGGTCGCATGTTCTACTGACTATTAGATTTATCGGTATATTGACTCTATTACCTATTACTCTAGTTTAATGCTGTTGATGTGTAAATCCTTGTAATATTATAAATGCGAAAGGTGACTACGGATATTTGTTACTCATTCACGCAAAAACTACTGAACAGATTTGATATTTAAGATTAACACATAAGATACTTTTTATTTCGAAAAAACATAAGATCCCTCGGGAACGCGGGTGAAACCGCGGAGCGGAATCTAGTATAAAAGTTTACAAATTGTATTTTCTGAACTACATTTCCACACAGCTATTTAGTTTGTGTGTAGCCTTGCGTAGCACTAGTGTAGAATTTCGTAGCAGATTTTGTTACTCGTAGTCGTCTAAGTACTTTGAAAGTATCTGTAGCACTAAATAGCACCCACGTAGTACGTCTACAGAAACTCATTTTAATGCTACGCCTACGAAAGTCTACGAAATACTGGTGGGAAGAAACGTCCATGAGTTGTTTTAGTTTATTACATACATTAAATTAATAATAAATAAATATATTGGGACATTTTTCACACATAGTTATCTGATATTTGTAGTTAAAAGTAGGAATAGATTAAATTCTAACTTTATAACTTACTATAATTGTATATATACTTATTTGAAACATAACAACTATTATAACATAAATGAAATATTAAATTAAAATTAAACTACAACTATCTATCCTTAAAAGTTATTTTCTTAGTTTTCGTTTGGCGTGGTTGGTTAAGATATAATCTTTCACGTCATATGTCATAGATTCGATTCCCATCGAGGAGAAACATTTGTGTGGATGAACAATTAAATACGTCTGATTGTCCGGAGTCTGGGTGCCATTATCTACATAAGTTTGTATTAAAATAAAGCTGGTTTCGATACGTGTTTGTAAAATGTTCCAGGATATTTTTTTTTATTGATTGTGATTTTGACAGGCCAGTTGGCGCAGTTGGTTAAGACGCCACCTATCACGCCGCTGGTCGTGGGTTCGATTCCCATCCAGGACAAACATTTGTGTTCCTGAGTCTGGTTGTAATTATCTATATTAGTATGTATTTACAAAAAAAAGGAGTATATCAGTTATCTGGTTTCCATAGTACAAGCTCTGCTTAGTTTGGGATCAGTTAACCATACGTGAAGAATGTCCCAGGATATTTATTTATTTATATACTCGTCTAGTAGATAATGTATAAACTAATTAGTAGCAAAGATGACTGTCCGACAAATCACTAAAGTCGTTTACTTAATTGCCAGTAGTTGTTTGAATTTACGCTAAGCGAGGAAAGTTTGCAGCGGATGACCGGACTATTAGCTGCAGATTGTTAATTACTGGCAGTTTTATAAAACTTGCCTCAACTATTTATAGAGAAACTAAATAAGTTTTACATTAAATTAAAAATTATATACTAGAAAAGACGTGATCTCGAAACGGCTGAGTGGATTTTTTTGAAACATAACTAAGAATACTTTCGATTAAGACACCTTTCTACAAAATTATAACACCCCTCTTTTTTGTCGTGGATTATAAAACAGTATACAAAATTAACGTTACAAAAAATGGACTAAATGTTTGCTATCCTACTCTAGGGGGTAAAACCTCGAAGCGAAAGCTTGTATATAATAATTATCTTAGATATTAGTATATTGGAGAAAAAATTATGTTTGTAACAAATAAAGGACCAAAATCCTATTTGAAAATTGTAGGTAGCCGTACAAAGTAAAGCTTAGAAAATAGAAACTTTCCCTTCATCCTTGAACGTAATTACTAACCTCAATTAGCCTGAGAAAATCCAAGGTCGAAGAAGACGTACACACTAACAATCACAATAACATAAACAATAAGTATACACTTACAAGTCTTCCAGTCGGCTTTGTAAAGGCATACGCACACATATACATCTACATCCACATGTCAGCCGCAAGAAATATGTTAATTAAATCCGCGCGCGCGGATGAAGCTAGCAGAGTTCGCTCGCAATTATAATCCGATATAATTGAATGCGTAGTTCAGTGTCAACGACGCGACGACGCTTGGCTTATCGTAGGACCTTAATCCAAATTAAAGTCATAACCACGATGCCTCTCCTTAATCCTTGAAATTGTGCCGCCTTTTCAACTTTGCCACGTAATAAACTGTTGTTAACGGTAATTTTAAATGACGTTGACATAAGCTAATACTGTGCTAATTTAATATACGTTTAATAACGTTTTATTAATGAAAGATGACATGAAAATTAGCACTAATAAGTTTGAAAGGCTTACATTAATTATTACTTGTATTCTAAGCATATTTCGATATTACCAGTAAAACTTTCAGCAAAGCTTTCAGCAAACATGTTTTAATCAGTTTTTAGTAAATTACTTTTTATTCAATTTGCAAAAATGATTTTTTTTCACATCCCAAACATTTTAGCTACTAGTAGAACTCAAATGAATAGCCGTAGCCCCCAACTTGTGCTTCTAGCAGCAAAAATATTTTTTCTTCGTGTTGGTGATAGTAGGATTTGACAGACATTTTGGACTCATGTTAACTGGTCATTAGAATGAAAGAAGAGAAGAAAGGAAAGGATAGTCTAGGTTTAGCCACATATAAATATTTTCTGTATTCCCACAACTCCGTTGTTATAAAGTCAACAGTTTCATATTTCGACAGACAACTTGTGCCATGATAGCTTAATTTTACATCTCACATAATTAGGGTTTAATGTTCGTTTAAAATTCATGCAACGTTACAAAGGTTTTATCCTTCTAATTAAATACGCAAGGCATTAAGTTATAAGTGCTTTAAACTTGAATAGCTACGTAGCATTAATTATAACCATAATCATAAGCTTTATAAAACCTAACATCGCGCAAATCCTAACTAATATTATTAATACGAAAGTAGCTTTATTTGTTTTTGTTTCACGCCTAAAAGTATAATAATATGAAATAACACATTTTGCATCTATGGATTTTAGTGATATTTTTTTTTTTTATAATGTATAGGCCTTTGTTTGGCCACAATCTCACCGTGATCAGTGATGATGTGGCCGATGATGGTAAGCACACAAAGCCTAGAAAGGAACTGGCTCTCAAGTGCAGCTGTCGTAACACACCGAAAGGTGCTTGGCGAGAGATTTTCAACTTGAGGGTGGTAGGCAGCCAGGCGGGCACTACAAAGTACCTACCCTACCACCGTGCTATGGTTTCCTCACGATGTTTTCCTTCACCGAAAGCTCAAGCTCATTGTAGGATTCGAACCCAGGACCTTCGTCTCGGCATCCGACGTCACTACCACTGAGCTATCATCGCCTTAAATATATATATTTTTTTAAGTCTAAACACCTTATAATTCACCGTTTCCAAAATGTTTTAAAGATTTTACTGAACTAGACTTAGCATTATGTCTAAAAGCTGATGTTAATGAATTACGTAAGTAAATTACTTAAATGTTTTGTGGCGTTGAAATCATTGTTACAAACTAATGAATGCAAACAATCCTCCAATGATTAGATAATTAATTATTAGGTAAAGAGTTTACCTAAAACCATCAAACTGAAGTTGATGTACTTTGGAAATGTCTGAAAACAATATTTTTGTAATCCGTAGTAAATTGTCGTACAAATATTAGAATCAAAACGCTAAATTATAAATTTTTAATAATATAATTTACATAATACAGGGTGTAAGTGACGAAAACTTAAACTAACTTAGCGTTTTAATTATAAAAACAAAAAAAATAATAGTCTTTTTTAGTTTTTAGAATTAATTAACTTCACTTAAAAGTTAAGCGTAAAAATTCCAGTAGGTAATAAATTCCGGTCGAATGTTAAATTCACAGGATACCACAGGAGGAATACAGTGTTTATTACAGTATTTGTGAGATTTCGTTTTTGTACACTCAAAAATGCTGAATATTAGCTGTGATATTAGTCAAATTAATTACTTATATAGCCCACGAAACTACCAATATTTCGGACCGTTACTGCCCACCTAGTCAGCTTCAAGATCATCTAATCTAACGGTTAACACTTATGGGTCATGTCATGATGTTGGTCGTGAGCTCTCGTACTATAAAGATGACTAACATAATCTATACCTAGCGTTAACTCATTCAATTTTTTTCATGTTTCTTGACAAGACACGTTCTCTAACGCCGAGTTCCCGAGAGAGACAATTTTGTGCGTGAGCACATACCAGGTGTATGCCATAGGATAACTTAATAACGCTAAATCGAATATTGTTCTCCGTCTACCGGAAGGCATTCTGGAGATGTCACGCAGAAAATGGATCCATCTGTCTTTCTCCAGGGATTTAGGTAAATCTCAACACGTTGCTGCGCTTAGTAGGTTTGCAACTAGGAAAATATTATTACCTTTAAGATAACAATTGTTGTTTTGTATTTGTATGGTAAGTTATAGTTAGTGGTCGCAGATGGTATGTGTACCTACCTTCAGCAAATAATCACGTATTATCCTACTTACTAGTAATATAATAAATGTGAAATTATATAATATAAAAGACACTGAAATATGTAAAATATAATTACTAATAAACACGATGACAAGAAATAGAAATAAAAAATTGTCATACAAACATTCGTCAATATTGACAATAAATAAAACACTGTACTGAACGAGAAAACCAGCCTATATATTTTTAACCTTAACATAGGTTAGTGAAAGTCGCAATCAGATCGACTCATTAACTTTATTAATCCGATAAACCCACCCTTGGGCCTTCCGCTCAATTGGCCTAATCAATTTCTGTGGCCTATTGTGGTCCTATTACAGATATTTCTATGTAGACTGAATTTATAGAGCAATTAAAAGTGTCTGATGCTTTGATACAAGTTGAAAAACGTCACACAGAATATATATAAATACATTATTTAATAATAAGGAATGTCATATAAAATAAAAAACAAAACAAAAGACAGTTACAACATACAACATAGAATACGACATTAAAATCTAATTGCGATAAGATTTTTAGTTTCTGGAAAATAAAGAAGGCTGTGTGCAGATTTAACATGTTTTCCTCATTTCAGTTTATGTATGATATAGGTAGGTATAGGTATAAACAAAGCCGAAAGAAAACTGGCCCTTCCATGACATCACGTCAATAGATATTGACGTGGCTATTAAGATTAATAGCCAATCAATCTCCCTTAAAACCCTATGATTGACCAATAACAATCTGTTACCAAAGCCTAAGCTCATAAAAAATACTTAAGTGAATGTGATTGAATGGTAAAGTGAGTGACGGGACCTTAGTATGGGACCCTCGTCACGTTCCAGGGGAAACAAACTTCGCCTTGTGTCTCTGCTTTTTGTCGACCATCTAATTTAATTTGAAGACATACTCTTTGGATCATACGTAGGTTATTATAGCTTCACTATTTGCACTAAAACTGCCTTCCAGTGTGTTCCGACAAGTGCCCTTGAGAGCCACCATTGACCACATAATCACAAACACAGTAAAAAAAAATAGTAAAATTCGACAAAATTAATTTCTTGTTACAATAGTTAACTTATTGATTCAGTACTTATGCAATTTTCAAGGATTCTGGTTCTCATTTTATACAATAAAAATATAAAAAAACAATTGGGTAGTTACTCGTTCTGAGTATATCTACTCAGATCGTTGCTATACGAAAGTTTAAAAAAATATGGAAAAACTCAAGTATATTCCTTTCTAGAATTATGTGTGGCCAAATTATGACTCAGAATCACAAATTAGTTAGAGCTATATAAATTATGATTTAAAATCAAGGAATCGAATATTTACTAAATGAGATAAATAAGGAATAGATAAACATTATTATTTTCTATAACAACCCCAACCGATAAAATTAATTGCTGTTTTATCCGCTCGTAAAAAAGTCATCAAAATATTCGAGGCGTCCTCTTTCAGTATTCATTATTTAATTTCCTCTTGGAATTTATTTTACACATAATTATTATCCAAATAAATATACAAGATAAGTTGAAAGATATTAACGGTAATATTTTCGATTATTATACAATATATAACATGAGAAGTCATTATATAGGAAAAGAGGAAAACCGCCTATTTCCCTTTACACAACAAATGGCCGGCCTGTCGCATAGCGCCATTTGTCAAAAATAATGAAAATCTTGTAAATTTTCCGCAAATGAGGCCAGTTTTATGTCTGATTACGTGATCCATTTGAAAACACTGTGATATGCAACAAATGAGGCAAAAGTTTAACAAAACAAAATTTCCTCAACTCAATCTCTGTATCAAGACATGTAATTTTTTAAGGAGTAATGATCCCAAAAACTGATCCATAGAGGCGTTTTTTTTTTTTTTTCATTTTGACTCGCATAAAAATTTGATAGCATAAAATTTATTCATAAGCAGCGCAGGTTCC
The DNA here is from genome assembly GCA_963555595.1 of Tethea ocularis. NCBI lineage: Eukaryota > Metazoa > Arthropoda > Insecta > Lepidoptera > Drepanidae > Tethea > Tethea ocularis. Next base: position 3,471,615 of record OY741968.1, read on the forward strand.
ATTTCTTCTCTCGGTTGTCTCGTGACGTTAATCCTATTACCAAAGGGGATTCTACACACGTACGACGCATTTTGGTTATACGTGACCTCTAATCGAGGCCCGTATGCAATGTAGGTGGAATTGTAATTGCTATTGGCGAATTCCCGATCAAAAACAAATAAAAACAATGGAATCATTTTAGTTCAATGCGTGGAAACCAAAACGACCAATTAGGTTTATATTGAAGCTATAAATTTCACTGTTATCTTGTTTTTTGTAAAAACTTTTGACAGAAATACAATCGGGATAAACAACCATATTTTTTTTACAACTGATCTATTTATTGCCCGTGATGCGAGTAACAATTTTGAAACTCAGTAATTAAATTAAATAAATTTCATTATACACGGATAATAAAATAATTTTCATAAATAAAAACCCTTGCGCTTCGCTTGGCTCGTCTTGGCGGGGGCACGACCGTGCCCCAGATGTAAAGAACGATTCACCAAGGTAGATAATATTACAAAAACCCAGGCAATAAAAATCCTGAATACAAACACAAACCACTAAACACTAAACAAATGGTAGAACCTGAAAATAAATAGTGTTAGATTGGAACAAATATCTATATTCATATTTGTTATTGAAATATCGGTCTGACAGCAACCCACACGTAATATATACAAATTGCAGACTATTCACTTGCTCCACATTCTGTTTTAGATTCACTCAGTTTTCCTTAGAATCGTATGGGTGTATTCATGCATGCATGCAACTCATTTGGTATTAAACATTCATGCATGCATGTAATACTGTTGCATTACATCTCATATTCATGCAAATATTATATTGATATGGTTGCTTCTCTAAGATAGAGGAGCATTTTTTCTCTCAGAGAGCATCTTAACTAGGAAATTAGGTACCTTACAGAAGAGAGGAGAGTTTTTCGCCAAGATAGCATCTTAACTGGGAAAGTAGGTACCTTACAGAATAGTAGCGTTTTTGCGCTCAGAGAGCATCTTAATTTTAAAAGTAGGTATTTTACAGAAGAGAGGAGCGGAGAGGATAGGCGCTGGGACATTAAGTACCTGCACCAGCATAAACATTTTCAATTGATTAAAGCTTTTTCGTAGTTGACATGATTCTTGCAAAATAGATTTTCTTTGTCATCAAACAAACATAGACCTAGTTAAAAGAACTGAATCGCTCTTCGTTGCCTGTTTCGCCTATTTGTTCATTCAACTCGAATCTACACTCATCATTCTATGCCCACTGCAGTTTTCATACTACTACTATGTATTCTCGTATCTTTATCACTTTTTAATAATAACTAAAATACAATAATTCATTTAATAAATATTAGTTGTAGAATTTTTATTTAATATGACTCTTCCAGGACAGGCATTAGATTTAAAATAATATCTTATAGGTGGCAAAGCATGTGGCTTCATTAAATTATTCAAGCTTACAGCAAGTCTATTTTAAAATACTCGGATTCGACATCGGAAACGGATTCGAAAACTTCCGAGACGAATTCCCGCAAATGATATTTTAATTTCTTCGTAAACGCATTCCATCTTTCCTCTATCTAACTAATATTTAAAATAGCCTTTTGATAGCTCGTCTGGGACGAAATTCACATCAGAAAGATTTCATTTCCGATTCCGTTACGAATTAACCTTTTCACTATCCGTCGGACCGATCGGTCGCCGCGTAAATTTTTCCAGAAAGGCTTTTATTTACAGCAAGTAGGTTTTGTTACATTTATTTTTCATTTTATTTTTCAGTCAATAAAGATGAGAATCGCCTACTACTTTTCACGATTTTCCACAATTTTCATTCTTTCTATTTTCCATTTATTCTGACAGCGACACTCAAAAGGTTAAAGGGACAGTGTAATTTTGCCAGCCATAAAATAAAAAACTAACTTATTTCGAGGTGACTTAATCCTGAGAACCGATAGTTCCACAGCCATCATTTCAGTAACCGGAGCATTCTGACTCTTTGCTTCAATATTCATTTGTATTCAACATTCGAGCGCTTTCTCTAACATAAGACAATAGGACGTGCCCTCTGCAGGCCTACGCTCACTTTGTACGGAGCTGCCAAGTTTTGATCTGCTCAATTGTTCATGACAATAACGACTTTACATGTATGTGAAAGTTTTAATTTATCTACGCTAATTTCATAAAGAGGTAAAATTTGTTAATTAGTAAATTCGTCGGAAATTTTTCGACGATCATCAAATTGTTATCAAAAATTTGCTTTTATTATACACTAGCTATTCCGCGCGGTTCCACACTCGTTCCCGGGATAAAAAGTATTCTATAACCTTCGAGGATAATGTAGCTTCCTATTAGTGAAAGAATTTTTCAAATCGGTTCAGTAGTTTCGGAGCCTATTCAATGCAAACAAACAAACAATCAAATCTTTCCTCTTTATAATATTATTAGTATAGATATATCGTGTGTATGAAATAACCCTCATATCAATCTCTAAAAATACCAATGTATCAATATTATCAAACTCTATCCAATTCTGTTAATTTTAGCCATGTCTGAGGTACCAATCACAAACATTCGCATTAATAGCATTTAGAATCAAAAATTTCGCTCAATAACGGTAAGGGTCGGTACACACTTGTTGCTACTGGGCGTTACTTTAATGTAATCGCTCCATATAAGTCCTGATTTCCATTTCACTGCGCTATTAGGCGGATTAACATAACATCACACAACTTCACGCATATTAACTACTGATTGTGGACTTATTGAATATCATTTCAACTTAACTGCTTGGATTTATTATCTTATCGATAAACGTATTATTCAATTTAATACTATTTATACTAAATGCAGTAGGTATATAACATGTGTTTACTGTGTACCTAAATTTAATTATTAATGATTCGTTGATTTACCTACCTGCCTGCCTTCTTTAAAACATATCGACAGTAAGTCCGTCAAATTATATATAACAAATTTAAATTTAAAGAAAAAATATTTCGGATATTTTTTTTTTATTCTGCTTTCATCCTCAGACCAACTGAGTGACACTATATTTTTGTATTGTTATCAGATTTACATATGTTTACCAAACAGATAAACACCAGGAAGTGAATCAAAATATACTTACAAGATTCTACCTAAACATAATAACACGGCAAGTAAAATATAAGCTTGTAATAATGAGAAAATATAATAGAAGTGAACACGTGTCACTCACACAACCCCAAAAAAATGGTAAATACAATAATTTCTCAGAAATCATGCCGGTATGAAAGCAAATGCAAATTTTCGGTACGTTTCCATGAATATTTTCATAATTCTTCCGTACCTACAGGAGGCGAGAGATAACTTTGTGTTTTTAGCTTCAGCATTAAAAAAATATAAGGGAGCGTACGCTCTTTTTTTAATACAAAGGTTTTTCTCGATTATGGCTTACAATAAAATTATTACTTAGCTAAAATACCTTCAAATTATCTGTCAAACTGGTTACCGAGAGAACATATGGCTATGGATTATAAAAGAAGGTAAAGAAATTACCTCATAATCTCATCTTTTTTTGAGGCAGTTAGTGCCTTTTTACAAACAATGGTAACAGCAGGTTTCGCGGGCTCAAATTTATTATCATCGAAAAGAAAAAGGGAATAACGTTTATTCGAATTCCCAATACCAGTAAACAATGTTCACTATTTTTGTTTACGAGTAGGTACACAGAAGAAGGATAGTGAAAATTCAAAATAAAACATTATACAATACAACATGTTGGTCACGTAACCGTATCGGTCAAACAGGGACGGCTCGTAAAATGTTTATAGCTCTTTCTCACTTGACTCCAGGGCCGAATCGGGACTATAAAATAAATGTCAATAGACGACTGTCGAGTGCTTTCGGATTTACCAGAAAAGTACACAAGATTTTTTTTTAGTTGAGGTAAAGGAAATTACAGACGCGCATTCAAGTGGATTTCTATCCACCGTATATAACTCACGCAATAATACGGCTAACACTAAGTACCTATATTTATATGAATTAAAGAAACAAACGAATATAGCCAATACTTCTATGGCTAAGTATATTATTATTAATCAATTAAATATATTAGTCATGTTTTATCAACAAACGCACGACATTCGGCATAATATTCGACATTATTACTACGTTTATTACATACTAATCGATGTAGGTACATATTAACGTAAAAACGAAATTTAAGCAAGCTTGATTTTAACAGAATTCTATTTCAAAACCCTATAAAACAATGTTTATATAGATCGTTTTTAACAATTCAAGAGAAAAAAAATAAAAAGTCTACGGTGAGCACCACGGTTTTAGGTCACATCGGTCAGGTTATTTTCCGTGCGGTTGTCGTCCGGTGGCGAATTGACGGCCGAGACAGCCGGAGGACAGGTGATGACGAGCGAGCGTAAAGTGGGACATTTACAATTCGAACGTTTTCAAATCGATTGAATAATTTAAATTTTTAAACGTTGTTCGGTTTTTGAATATGGACAAACTCAAGCTTTAGTTGAATGTATTTAGGAACTATTTGTAACCTACAATTTAAAAAAAAAATAGTTTTTTAATAATGTCATAATCTAGCCAAAGAGGTATTTATATAATAGTTCACCAAGATTAGATTAAGATTATTTAGTAGGTAGTTTAAAAAAAACCGAACTATAAATTCATGTGCCAATAATAAAATAAAAACAATTATAGGTAAACATAACATGTTAGTACCTTATCAAACCAATACCTATATAAATATATGAGATAACAGCTACACCATTGTTATCACTAAATCGGCAAACCTTAATAAAACAGATAGAACAAGTTTTGCTACTTTTATTTATAGGCTGAATAGAGCAAGAACAATCGGCTGGTACATCAGCGGTTTTATAGTAGTCATGAATGACTGCCCTAGTTTCCAGCCAATCGTAAATCCGACCGTTTACGAGTTAGCCGAACTGAGAATTATACCGATGAACGGTGCAACAATAAATACACACGATATAATACGTATTGTGCGACATGAATATATAATATATATATATATATACCATTTTCCGTACCTCGTAAGAGGAAAAAACGGAACCCTTATGCTGTCACAGCCAATTTGCTATGAAACTAATGGACCGATTGAGTTGAAATTTGGTACCCTATGTAAGTCGGTGATCCAAACACGGACGTGTAACATAAATAAATGAATTTTAAACATGGGGGCAAATTATAAAGTTAAAAAAAAATGCAAACTACATCGACATGAACAAATGAAAGGGCTCGTTTTGGGAATCTCAAATATTTAATTTTAAGATAAAGCGTTTCGTAGTTATTTACCTATGAAAATAAGCGAAAGTTTACCATTACTTATATCCGAAACTACTGATCCTAAAATTTTGAAAAATAATACATAGAATAGTTCTTTACCTATAAATTACACTAAAACCTATAAGAAGTCTATAGTACTTAAAGTAACATATGAAATTTTAACCTGCGATCCCAGGGAATGTCTTGTTTTCCCAATGAATAATCCATCTCAAAAGATACAAATCTCAAAAGATTGCAAGCAACAAAGAATCCAGAGAAAACCTACATTTAGAATCATCATTTCTCATATATCGTTGCCTTAAATGAAGAGACGACGTAAACCTCAATAATTCAATTTCCTATGACCATCAGTTGGCAATGAATTTGACATGCGTTTGTTAGAAATAGGTTGAGTATTGTAATAGACAATAGCGTTGCCCTTCAGCACTGCAACCGATTGCAAATTCTAAACGCGTCGTTGAGTAGTTTGCTATGGACAGTTATGTCTTCTCTTTTTAGCGTTTCGCAAATGGAACCTTTATAGAAACATTTACTTAGTTGTCCGATGTGTGTCAAAGCCCTTTTTTTATCACAATTTGCTTAAGGTATAATAATATACAAATAAATTAAATTTATGAGTATGATTGAAATGTTAAAATAATAGCTTGTTACTAAACGCATATTGAAAGTAGATATATTTATCTGTCTGATTGTTCAGGCGAGTTCCGCGAAGAAAAAACAAAAATTACCTGGATCGCGGGTGAACCGCGAGCCTGAGCTAGTATTTAAATAAACATCAAATACTATTTCTATAGCTAAAACTATTGTAAAATAACATCTTTTCTTGTTTAAATAAAATATACCTATGGCAAAGGATTATGTTACTAAGAACTCATCTAACCAAGCCATCAAAATATATTACTTCCCAGTGACTATCAATTTTAAATCCCCTGTGGAATTACAAGATGATTTCATAATAGCTGCCAAAATTCTACAGTTAAGTAAGTACTTCATAAGCACCTACAAAATACTCTCTCACAAAAAACTCACATTTAAGCAGCGTCTCGCAAAATTATGTGTCTAAAAATAACGGCAAATTTACTTTATTTGCACTTAGTCCAACTCTTAGTACCTAACTACTATACTAAGCGGAAGTATACTTACTGAACTATAAATGCCTCTTGCATTAGAAACATAAATATGTAACGCAAATATATAAATCATGTAACACCGACACTGAAACGACCTCAAAAATGTTAAACTATTTTCACTACACATTTAAAGTGAAGGTTTATTAGTTTACCGTCCGTTTAAATGCATGTTGATGACATTGCAACTGTATCTACATAGGTTAAAATATTATATGCTGCCATGATTACAGAAAATTAGCAATCGGCAAACAATTTAGAAAACTGTTTTTAAGTACATTAGCAAATTAAGAGTCATATATAACTTAATGCCTTAGCTATAATATAAAATAAGAGTTAAATTAAAACAAAATATAATTTTAAAAAAGCATAATGCGTTGGATTAATTGAACAATTCCATTCCCCGTGCTCATCTTTATAGTCGCACTGCCGTACTTTTATTATGACAGCTATAATCACACAACTGTTGCACAATACCTAAGTACCTAAGATTTTCGTTATGGAATACAAAGTTAAGGACCTCGGTAGGCGTACTACACGCGATCGCGTGATTCGACGACACTTTGGCAACTTTATCGGCGACGCGGTCGGTGCCTAAAATGCCACGGTTACCGCTGCCGTCTGTCTACGAAATCTTTATCTACAAACTTTATAAGGACTTTTGTATCAATTACATTGATAGAGTTTATTACTGTAGTTTAAAGTCAAGCTCTTTGTACATTAACCTTGGTCGTTGCGAGCCATAATAAACTAGCGACCCGCCCCGGCATCGCACAGCTTTTCGTGGTTTTTCTGTATTATATTATACATATAAACCTTCCTCTTGAAGCATTCTATCTATTGCTGAAAATTGCATTAAAATCAGTTGAGTAGTTTGAAAGATCTTGGCGAACAGTTTCACGACTTCATTTTATTCTATGTAAAGATATTTTAAATCAATAAATATACCCAATTAAATTAAATATCTGAATAGAACCTCACGTAGCGGATTTATGGTAGGCTTTCGAGGTTCGTGGACAATGGCTGACGCTCGTCATTCGCGAGGCTCGGAAATCCACCATTATAATTAGTTGTCGTGAGAGAATAAAAAAAACAATATGAATATCGTGATGGGAACAGAGTAAGCAATCATTCGAATACTTTTACAAAGAGCATTTGTCAAAGATGTAATAATGACGTTCGAGTTGTTACAAAGTAAGTCACCTCGAAAAAGAATAACATCGAGTCGTCAAGCGAAACGTTTGAAAATGAATATTATTAGCAATTCAATTATAATGGAATTTAAAAATAATATTTGATCTACATTTTCCTTTTCCTCGTCAATTAGATAAGTATGTTTTAAATGTTCAACGTATTTGAAAAGACCGAGTTTACAGTGGAGTCCTGGCTTCGGGCTTAATTTTGGCCTCTCACTGATGATTGGTTCATGCTTTATGATAGTCCATGTAAAGTTTTTTTGTGTGTAATTCGCTATCAGATCTTTTGCCTTCCATTATTATCTCATAGGAAACCAAATCAAATATTTTTATTGGCTAAAAAAGCAAGAAAATAATTAGATTGTCAATTGTATATATTAAATATCACTATTAACAATCAAAATTTCTATTAACTAATTGGTTAATATTTTTTAATTTTTTATGGAAATATTTTAGTGCTCTAATATTATTTTTATACTTCAATACTCTCTTGGCCTGGGCCTACTATGTAAAAACTACTATTATATGACAAAATCATCTTGACTGGTAAAGCTTGTTCAATCACATGCATACACAAATTAAACAAAATATAAAGTCCCAACTGTTGCTTTCAACAATCTATGATGGATTTAAGTAGGTATATCAATAAGTCTCAAGTTTGTGTTAAGAGGTGCCGAAGGAAAATTTATCGTCGCGAATCTCACCGACGCGTACCGAAACTCTCACATAATAAAAGATAATGGATACCGGATGTGGTAGTAATTGTGAGCGAGTTTGGTAGGATATTTACTCAATGTTCTTTATGCCCATAATTTAATATTATCCACCTTATTAATGTTTACGAGTACCAGAAATAATAGGGGTGATGACTAAAAAAAAAATTAGTCCGTCAGTTAGATTACCAAAAAATATTGGACACATGTGTTTTCTTTAGTTCTGAAAACAAAAAATAACGAAGATACAGTGCGTATAAATATCGCGTGATGTCACGTTTTAGTACACTTTTTACAGAAAAGTGACGTCACAAACCCCCACTCCTGAACTTTGATGCGACCTATCTTTGTAAGTTTTTATTGATTTGATAAAATAAAAAATACGTATCCAATATTTTTTGATAACCTAACTGACGGACTAAATAGAATTAATTATTTTTTACCCAGTCATCATCCTTATTAAGGTGATTTTGAAGAGGTTAATTTTTTAGTTTTTCAAGGAAATGGTATTTATAATTTACAGATTGAAAATAGGTACATGTTCCTTGGAATCCCATTTTAATTTGGACCAATATATTTGACAATAACCTCACCATGTTTAGCCAAAGGTAAGCCTAGAAGGGAACTGAATTTTTTCTACAAACAACAGTTGCTAAAACTTATTACCTACCTGCAGTTTGAGCAATACATTGATAGATCAGAAAATTGTACATAGATAATGTAATTGTAATAACTAACTAGCTTTCCGCAATCAGTTTCACCCGCATTTAACCAAAGGCCTAAGGGTTTAAATTATTGAATACACGTCGTAGTAGATATTTGTATGTCAGCCAATGTTAGAAAGAACAGTCAGTCGCGTTGTCCTTTTATATACTTAGACATAACCAAGATAGCAATTTCCAGCCAGCTATAATTTCAATTAACTGATGGTAGGTGTATAAATATTTCCCTTATACAAGTAGGAGGTGAAAAGATAGGAAAACTTACATAAAGGAGCAAAGAGGAGCATCCTACACAAATCATTTGATCCTTCCGACCCGGGTAGATAGTACTATGTGTTCTCGATGACAATTCCCTTCGAACAACACGTTACACGATCGATTAATCTATTATCACCTAACCAGATATTTTCGGATTTTTCTCATTTTAAACTTGACGTAGAGTCTCTATAATATGTAATTATTTTCCATCTATGTATTCAGAGTGATAGTTTAAGGAAGGAATGAAAACATACGATTGTGAGACCTACAGCTTTCATGTGTTTCTGTTTTTTTATTTATTATTAAGTTACTTTTATTTACATGTATAATTAGTTTACGTTTTATTTTATGTAGTAAGTAGATTTGTTTTTATATAATATGCATAGTTGAATTTATAATATTATGTATGAATTTATGATATGAAAAATATAAATAATAATCTGTCAATAAGCCTACATATTTTATTCAAATATTTTTATTAAATATTTACAATCCGAAACAATTTGCCTTATTTTTTTTCAGATAACGTGATATTCAATGTTCATTTCAGTCATATTCAAAGTTTTTAACATGGTAGGGGCATGCATGGAAGAAGTTACATAAATAATAAGTAACAAAAACAAACGCTGCGTGTGAGGGAAAGTAAATAATGAGTAGAATTGTTGTCGGGGGAATTACCTCTTTGGCGGGAAAAAAAGATAAATTGTTTTATTCGAGTGCAAACTTTCAGTGTTTTTTGTCGTATAAAACTATTACAGGTATTTCAGTACTTACCAACTTTTTAAATTACTGTGAGTCTACAAGTCTAAACGAGTTACAGTGAAGTAACAAAGTTTTCTATGTGATTATAGACAAAGAGCTGACTTCAAGGGAAGGCTACTCTCAGTAATTTATATAACTTTACTGAGTACCTAGGATACACGGTTATTTTATTTTAAACTAAGGAGTACTAGGAACACCTGATAACTTATTACCTACTACTTGTTTTTATATATTTCTTGTAAATAATTTAGATTTGACGCGCATTACTGATGGCAGATGGACCACAAGAGTCACCAAATGGCCAGGGCCACAAGGTAAAAGGAGAGTGGGAAGGCCTAGAGCAAGATGGATGGACGACATCATAGCCATTGCCGGACCCAACTGGCTCAACCGGGCCAAAGACAGGGGCAAATGGAAGGAGTTGGAGGAGGCCTATACCCAGCAGGGGTCCTTAACCTAGACAATGTTTAACTAGTATGTAAGGTATATACTAATATTATAAGGAGAATGTAACTTTTAAGGAATAATAAAGGCTTTATTATTATTATTTATTATTAAATAATTTAGATTTAGGTTCTGTATATATCTTCTTCTTATCTTTATATTAAAATTGTTTAGTTTAGTTATAAATATGTTGTAATCATAAATAAATACATACACTATTAATAAAGTCTGATCTAAATTAAAAAAAAAAAAAAAAATACAATAAAATATAAAAAATCCTTAAAACGTGTAAAGTGCGACGATTAATATAATTTACAGTGCATTTAATTATCCTTTTACCCTTTGTTGTGAATGAAGTTCTAGTCATAAATTAAAATACAATAAACTTTTGTATGTATAGCATACAAAAGCTTAACCAAATGAATCCCTGGAGATGTCTCGCAAATGACCTATGGAACACAAACAATAAACTTTCATATTGTTTATATCGTTCGCGAAATACTAACGAATTTAATTCACAAGCTTTCTGTCGAGCTTTTGGCTTCAGTCCAAAATGTATTGTCGATTGAACTAATGCCCTTGAGGTTAACGCCGACAAAATATACCGCAGGTCGAGATATCTTTCATCTGCTTCGTTACTTTGTGCAATATCCGTACTTTGTGAAAACATTTACATAATATTTATTATTCAAAATATGGGTTATGTGTCGCCATCGACTGATCCCAAAAGGAGTTATTTCGAGGCCTAAAATGGCTTTGAAGATATTACAGGCTACTATAACAGCTTTGCACCCACTCAAGTAATGGTTGGAGGCTCTGTACTCGAAGTTGTAGATGACATATACCTAGGATAGACCATCCAACTAGGTAGGTTCAACTTCGAGAAAGAGGTTCATCGTCGAATCCAATAGTCAACGTCTTTCGGCTGACATGATGATGATCATGATAACTGCTTTCCACCCCACGGCTTCACCCGCGATCCCCTATTATCCCTTAGCTAGGGCACAGATTAAACTGCCTAGGGTATGAATTTTCAAAAATCTACGAAGGATGCTTACGTCATATAATAATTATTTGTATGCCAAATTTCAACCCGATCCAGTCAAACAGTCAGGACAAGTAATAATATTATGTATATATAAATATTTGCTTATTTTACATAAGTAGCGAGTCGAATACTGGATAAATAATGATAATAATATGTATAATATTTTTACATAGTAGGTCCTATACTAAAAATGTTCATACTTATTTAGTCGCAATAAAAAAAAATCTATTAAAATTTTAACATAAATACTAATAACATGCGAAAGTTTATGTTTGTAACTAAATCATTGAACGTATTTCGATGACAATTGGCACGAAAATAAAAATCAAATTTAATCAAATATTATTGGAACGCGGGTAAACCTGCGAGGCGAATGCTACTAATAGTATACGTTGCTAAAATTTTGTTCAGCGATGAACGAAATCTCGTGAATACTATAATGCAAAATGCAACGCTTTCAGCGCTGCATAGCGATGCACGTGAGCGGTGTGCGCTGAGCCGATTTCCTACAATTCCTACAACAAGATGTGGTCTACGGAAATTACTCTCGCTGTTCTCTATGCATACGATGAATAAATAAATAATTTTAGTTTTTAGTTTTGTTTTCGTGCTTTAGTAGAAGACTGACGAACATAGGTACCTACTATCTATAGCTCCCCGCGGATTCCCGAGATAAACATTTTATGATTTTTCCGACCGACATCAAAAAGGAGGAGGTTAACAATTCGTCGGAATCTTCTTTTTTGTTATGTATGTTCCCCGATTACTCGAAGACGCTTTAGAGGCGGTTCTATTTTTTGTTAAATTTTTTTTATTTTTTCCAAGTTATACCTAATTTACCTGCATGCCAAATTTGATCACGATTGGTTGACACGAAGAGGCATCTATATTTTTGGTCATACATTGATTAATCTTGTATTTAACAACTATTAACAACGAAGAAAGTTATGAAACATTCACGCCGGTACATGAATACCTACAAGTAATACACTTGAGAACTTAACATCAAATCTCCAGCTTAAACCAGACTAAAATTTTGCGCATAGAATTCTAACATTAAAACTACAGATAACCCCCGAACTAACTTACAAGTTTGAACTAAATCAACATAGCTTCAAGTGGTACAGAAGTTCCATTGGATTGATAGTGAAAGACTGCGCCGAAATTGAATTTCATCCGAATTCCAAATCTCATATCGGATAATCGGCTCTAGCAAACGTGTCGAGGGGAGTGCAATCCCAGGCGAACCACCTAGCTTTGTCACTCTGTTCCTCATATATGCAAAATTCGGTCGCGAAAAATTCGGTGGAAAAGTTCAGAACCGAATTTAGACATAGTTTGTTCATTTTTATTGCACCTGGCGTTAGCGTCTATGCTATCTCACATATCGATGACAAATGGAAGAATACTGGTGATATTTACGTGAAATCTAACAATCAATGAATTTTCAGTGTATCTAGATAGTGTGATAGGTACACATATACATTATTGAAAACAATAGGTGAAAAAAATAAGCAATTACAAATATTAACAACAAAATATACCTATACATACAAACTATTATATAGAAAATCGCATCGAGATGACTGACCACTGCTACATCATCACCATAATAAATTCAATTTTCACATGCTAAAACAGTAAACACAAAAAACAGTCCAACACCTGCTTAGTGAACCCAAATATGCAATGCTCTTTTTCCTTGTGATAAATATAAAGTACCCTCAAAAATTCAAAAGGCGACGAATCTCCATAGTTTCGAAATATATTCACGCCTGTAGTTTGCAACGGGCTGGCTGGCGTCCACACGCGCCCACACTGCGAAATTTCCGCTCCACAGACCAGCAAAAAGCAATTTCCTGGTGCTTTCTATTCTCTTGTCGCAATGCCGCTAATATGAACATGGCTTTACCAGCTGAAAGAGTTTCAATTCGTTCGTTACACTGATTTTTATTCGGACATTGAAAGAATAAAAATAAGAGTATTCTTTTTTTACTATGTATAAGCATGTGTATAATCAGAAATAGGGTCAGTATTGAAGCAAAATTGTGTGTCCACGTCCAAACAGAAACCAACCAAAGTTTTTCACAAGCCTTACCTAAAGAAACCACCAAAAAATCTACTCGTGAAGACGATGATAAAAGAGAGGGAAATCTTAAAAACCCCTTGAGAAATGGGACTAAAAGTTAGCACAATGCAAGCGTTCGAAGATTAGACGGACTCAGAACATAATTCAAGCGAGGTATAAGTTGTCAGACAAATTTATTGGGTTGTCGACGACGGATTTCTGGCAACGATCTATTACATTCCATTTTTATAATTAAATTACCTAGTAAAGGTATCCTTATCTATTCTTACAGGGCTATGATCCTTGACGAATGCAAGTTCAAATCGCCATACAAATGAGAAAGCGATAGCTCAATGAAAGGGTAAAACGGCCTAGAAAAGCACCTTTCAGTGTGTTCCCACAACTACTTCACTTCAAAGCCAGCTTCACTTACTATGGTGAATTTATGATCAAACCAAATACTACATGTAAAAAAAGCAAAAACCATAGCCCTGTTATTTTATAACGTAATCGATGTATGTTCTCTATAATAGCACTTCACTTGGCTATTTGTTTAAGTATTTGGCATAATCGCCAGGTGTAGACGGTATATTTGGTAAAATATTTTCTAAATGTTCTGTCATGTTACGTACTTACGAAATACACAAAAACCGTAGGTATGCTGAAGACTGCAGATATCGCGAGTAACTTTTGAAAATTGTTAATATTTTTTACTCTGGATAATCTTGTGGTAAGGCTTGCTCTACCACGCTTCAGTATTCAAATAAATGAAATGTTAGTAAGAAATGCGAAATACGAAAATAATTTCGAAATAGTTTTTCAGTTTTATATCACTAATACTTTTAAAAATATACTTTACTTTTGAGTCTTCATTACAACAATTTTAATATAACAAATAACGTTTTATTGTATATATAGTTTAGTCGATTATTTCCACCTACATTACCTACATACGATTTATTATAGATTCTGTAAGGGTCGTTGCTGAAGACGACCTATTTCATTTCAACCAATTCTGTTTCGATAGACTGAATTCATGGGTTGACCCTCAAGGAGATTTATGGGCTTCTTTATTGATGCGACTACCTACTCTATTGTATTCATTTAATTCTATGTTTTCCTTGTACATCATACATTTTAAAATATTATTTGATAACTGTTTGATTTTAAATTACTTGAATTAATTTGAACGAAGAACACATAGTAAATACACAATTAGCCTTTTTTTTTTTTTTTTTTTTTTACTATACATATATAGGCCTGTGTTTGACCACAATCTCACTGTGGTCAGTGATGATGTGGCTGATGATGGTAAGCACACAAAGCCTAGAAAGGAACTCTCAATTGCAGCTGTCGGAACACACCGAAAGATGCTTGGCGACAGATTTTCAACTTTGTAGAAAATAAGAAGACACGTGTGGATTTAAATAATGATGGCAGTAACACCCAGACTATAAAGTAAGTTTAAGTAAGTAAACTTGAGCTTGCGGTGAAAGAAAACATCCTGAGGAAACCACGATGGTAGGGTACTTTGTATTACACGTCTGGCGAGATTTTCAACTCGAGGGTAGCCCTCGAGTTGAAAATCTGTCGCCAAGCACCTACCGGTGTGTTCCGGCACTTGCACTTGAGAGTTGCCTTTTTGGCATTGTAACAGGTCGGCAATACATTGAAAATACCTGCAAATGGCGATAGGCGACGGTAACCAGTTACCACTAGGTGGATCACCTGCCTGCTTGTCAACCTATTGACAAAAAAAAAATCAACGAGGAATCGACATCTTTTTTTGTAGATAATAGATGCCTACGAGTTTTATAAGGATTGTTGATATATCACGGGGTGCCGAAACTCTGAGAGGCAGTTAGAAATTGGCAACCATTTGGAACACCTGGTTGCTGGCAGCTTCACTATTATGATGTCTCAATTTATTATTTTCTAGTTATTCTTGTGTCTTCTCTTTACTGATATATACTCTTCTTCTACGAGTATGTTGAAGTTTTTGTATTCAAATTGCCAATATGCATGACAACAGTTTTATTTGCCATTCTACATAATTTATTTTTGCAGAAAATAAGAAGACACGTGTGGAATTTAATTTTAAAAATCGTATCATTGAATTTTTTCAGATCGGTTTTTATTGAAAATTAATACGAAAGTAGGTAAGTAGATCCTCAGCCGAGCGCTTTCATGCGTGTACCTTCCTTCACTTATCAATTTTGTAACCCGCGCGTTCTTTGTTATTTTCCCCACATCCTAACTTTAATGTATTTTCCTTTAAAGTTTTACAAAATTTACTTAGTAAATCTTAAAATGTATTCCGTTAAATTTATTTAACTTCAATGCCACGCGCGGAACATAAAATGTAATCAAAAACTTTGCGATACAAGTTTAACCTCATAATTTATAAACTTGAGTTGCGAAATGCTCGTTTCAAGTTTGCTCGGGCTGTACGCAATTTACGAGCATTTTCACGGCATCCAAGGTGTCAAACGCGCGTACCTAGTTGATATTCATGATTGCGGTAAGCACGCTACGCACGTATCGTGGAGTATAATCCAGCTGAGAACCAAAGCTGCGAGTCTCGCTTCAAACTGTCTGTCGCCCGATAATATCTGAGCACTGTGCTCAGATTACTGCTCAATTTTATACGTGATCATTTTAGACATACTTTTGGGATATCATACGATCCTGTGAGGCTACTCGAGCGAAATTGGGTCCACTGGGACTCTAATTCCAGGGGATTTTAAATTTGATTAGGGTAAATTCATTTTAATTTCTATTTAATTTCATGTTAATAATCCACACCAATATTATACAATTAAATACAAAAGTAGCTCTGACTCTTTGTTTTTATGTTTACTTATTTGCCAAAAAATAACTGAAAATCTTTTAAATTTGGCGTAAAAACGAAAACAACATATTGTTTTCGTTGACAACTCTCATTTGTTGACAGACTGCATCAAGCTGTATGCTTGAGTGCAACTTTTATAGTAAACTAGCTGTCCCGTGCAGTTTTACCCGCGTAACTGGGATAATAAGTAGCCTATTTTTTTCTCCATTCCATAAACTATTTTAACAATTTGTATACCAAACATCAAGATTGATTGTACCATTGAGGTAATAAACAAACAAACTCACTTTCGCATTTTTAATATTAGTTAGAATACAAAAAAGTCTAAAAAAAGAGAAGTAGGTATAGGCCCAAAACTATTAATTACTACTTCATTTTGAAAACTTGTTATTCAAACAAGGGTTGGTCAAATATAACCAAATCCATTTTGCCATTACCCTTATATTTCTACAGGTATTTTAGTTCCCTCCCCTAATCGGATAACAGGGGAATTTAGCACCTTTAATAGAAATAGGAGTAAAATTTAATTTAGTCTGTGCGGATTTATCGCTAGGGGAACACCGGGAAATATTCTTATTTTACATTTCTTGTGGTAACAAATTTTAAAGACGCGCCGTATTATTTACTCATGTTTGTTGTTTTTTTCGTACTATGGAACTATAAGTACCGATTAGCATCTTTACGTAATTGATACCCTAATAACAACAACGATACAAGCGTTGGTGGACGTTATTACGTAGGACGCTCCCTTCAATACTTTTTACCGTGATGTAGTCTCTCCGGCCCAAAACCACATCGACTCGTTGCTATAAAAAAATTGTCTACTCTACTATGAGTCAGTTGACTCTCTCTCTGGGCACAGTAAATAACTGAACCTGTTTTCAACATTTTCAAACATGACACGAGATGTTAAATAAACTATTAATTCGACTCTGTATAATTAGGTAGGAACTGTAGATGTGAAACTGCAATTTTCATTTCCAATTTAGCCGAGGCTTCAATTTATATTTAGATCAAAACGGCCTGTTTTGATAACATCACTGAACATGATATTGTTCGTACTATTAGAGGAGCTTTTTTTTTAAAGTGGTTCGTACAAAACTCCTCATACATCAGTCTTCCTGAAAGTACTCTTCATCTAATTTCGAGACATGAAATTTGTGTATATAACTATTATTACTTAAATAGTTTTTAGAGTAAACACATATAGCTAATTATAGTTTATCTGTGGTTATAGTATATAATTTATGGGTACATAGCCACTTTTTTTACTTATTTGTACATTATCCTGTAATTCCTGTACTTCTTGATAGACGTAGCCGCTAACATACCTACTTCAATGGAACAAAAGACCGTTCTAGACGTTATTCATAGGTACTTACAATTTAAGAGTCTACTTCCCTCAGCGTTGTGCATTATAATCAAGAGGCCAAAGCTTTTTGGAGCTTTAATTCTGGCAGTAATATCATCTGACTTAAATGGTGCCTAAGTCTAGACTTAGCTTTATCAGAGTAAAGCTAAGTCGCTAGCTAATGAGCTTAAATTAAACGCAATAAGCGTAAGCTAGCTAGAGCCATATTCAAGCAACGAAAACATTGAGACAAAAAGGAAAAAGGAGGAGGCTTACAATTCAACGCGTTTTTTTTTACATAGAGAACATATTATTACTTATCTGTGGCCGGCCACGTAGATTCATATTTTCATCACACATTTCTGAGCAAGGTTAGCCTAAACGTCTATTAAGATTCAATGAAGAAACAAAACGTAGAATTAACGTAAATATTTTATCTCTTATTTCTTTGTCAGGTTATATTGTAGGTATGTTGTGTCTAGACTGTATAATAGGACAAAACAAAAGACGACTTGATCCTGTCGTAAACAAAACTAATTTAACTTATCTAAATCGGATTACAAAATATAAGTTTTCAGATGGTAGACTATTAGTTTAAATTTACTTTTACTGACTTCTAAGATATTGTAAGAATTAAAATTAATTTATGTATATTTTCTTCACATTATTTCTAAGTAAACTATTAAACTTTGTGTGAATTTTATTTGTGATTACTCTGCCATAGGTGAACAAATTTTAAAAATTTAAAGTCGAAAGAGTATACTAAATCTCAGGATCTGTTGATGAAAATTGTAAAAAACAGCATTTGAAGGCGTTTCTTTTTGTAATGATTTATATTAGTACTTATTTTGTGCTTCTCACAACATTTATAGACTGTCTATGCTATTACCATTCATAGCACACCCTAATGGCTATAAATGGATATACAACTAATATAGCTATTAAAATTCATGAATTTGGTAATAAAACCGGCGCAAAGCCTACCTGTACGTACAAGTTAGCATTTAGTAAGTGATGCTGATTAATATTCATATACTAGATACCTATTTATGAATACCACCAGAATTTCCCTGAGAAGGAATAAACTGTCTGGATGGTTGAACAAATTTTGACATCAATAAAGCAATAACACCGATGACTGACAAAATGTACTTATTAATGATTGAAAAAAAACTATTATATTGACTTTACCGTACGAAAAACATGGAAATATTAAACTTGGTTACTTATATTTATTTATCTGTGTAGAACTTAAATTGTGGCAGACAAACATACACATCATTACACTATTGCACACTATTGTATAGAATATAATAGAACACTCGATACTCGAGTGAGGCCATCCATCAGTGTTTCGTTTTCAAATTCAAATTGTAACGGAACATCAAAAACAGGCGTCTTAGAAAAGGTATAATTAAATAGGCCCTACTGCGCATTTATTTGCGGTCCTAATTCTACCTCTCGACGCGTCGCGCCCCCACCCCTTATGGAGAACGCAATAAATTACTCGTTATCAGTCCTAATTGCACGGGAAATGGAATGCGAATTCAAGACGAATTCGGTAGCAATTAGTTGAGACACAGCAATTTGGTGACAATTTGTCGGCAACTAAACGTTTACAGCCATGTGACATGAAATTCGACAGTATGTTATTCTTTAAATGTAGAAAAAAAAAGTTGAGGTAACAGTGCTTTAATATTTTTATTTTATTGATGTACGCTATTATTATTATTATTATCTTAACTGATGCACGCAATAAGATTTTAATGCGAAAATAATGTAATTCCTAATATTCTTTTTTTTTTTTTCAATATGTAACACAGATTAACTATACACCTATTAGTATCTTATTAATCTTAAGCAACAATATATTTAAGCATAAAATAATTTTGATTAGATTTAATTAAAATATTTAATCATCTAGGTACTTACTTATTTCTCAAAATAATTTCTAATATTTTTTATTTAATTTTGCACGAAAGTTTGCAGCTTTCTAAACATCTTAAGTAGGCGTAAAAACTTAAGCGCCTACTCAAAAAGGCTTAATTAGTGTAGTGAACAACGAGGACTTTTTAGTACCTACTCCACTGTCAGAACATCGGGCATCTTTATCGTTACATATTACATACTATAAAACTGAAGTCGCTTAGATCTTTTAAACTATTAAAATTAATAAAATTAATTAGAAAATAAAGCTCCTATGGCTTGGTTCCGAAGATGCTGTAAAATTTACTTAAATGTATCAATTAATTTAATGATACATTTATATTGTAGTGACACCAAAATATCTGATAAATGATAGGATTATATTCGACGGCGTTATTGTTCGACCTCTCATTGTCCGAACATAAAGGCAAAGCTTTGTCGATAAAGCACGAAACCCTGAAGGATACAAGAAACGCTTTCATCTCGACCGTTTCACAAGTAGTAGATCAGGGTGACTATAATATTTGAATATGTTAGGATATAGATTTTGGTAAGTTCTTATGTTATTAGTTGAAAATTTAAGCTTAAGGTGAATGTTTTATAAAATGTTACTACGTTTTTTTTTGTAATTGCAGCTCAATAATAGGTGGTCTGTTTGCCAAAATTAGATTTGCGCCTGATACGTATATCTATTGATTATTTCATGTATACCTACATAATGCTTTTTAAAATATTGAAATCCATACATTGGTTCAATTTCAATAAATAACGGACAAAAACATTTTCCTTCGGTTCCTGTCCGTTGTACATTGGTACAGTTCCAAAGGTTAGGCATTTTATTAAAAAAAAACATTATGGTAACCCTATTCCGGACTCCATTGTACGATAGACCTTGGAGTAATAGTGTCGTTGGCTCTCCGTCCGGTCCATCTCTACAGTTAACTTGCGAATACTTTATGTCCAAGAATGTACATATTCCACGTTTAACTGAGAGCAGCTGTATATTTTAATGAGGGTAACACTGACGTTGACTTTTATAGAAAATAATTTAATGTTGCCTGGTTATTATAGTAGTATTATATGCTAGCTAAGATCACTATACGTAGGAACTTCCATGTGATTCGTCCAAAACCTATTTACATGTATTTTCTATAGCTGACATCTTCTTTGTTGAGTGAGCGCCGACGTTGACATGATGACCTAATATCCTTGATGTTTGTTGTTCAATAATGAAACTTGGCACGTAGATATATAGGTATCCATTTGATAATAAAATAAAAAAGCACTTTTTATTCGTCGAAAACATCTATTCCCTACGGTACTTAGTTGCTTACTGTCTGCTTGTCAGCTTGCTGACACAACAAAAAAATCACAGACTAATAAATAAAAACAGTTCCTAACTCAAAACTAACTACATATTCACACGACTACTGGCCGAAAAGAATTGGCATACATTCCAGAATGCCAAACAATAATTTTTTTTTTGTTTTCAGATTCGGAACTCGAGGAGTTGGGTGAGCAGCTGCCGCGGTACCGGCCGGACTCCATAGCAGCCCTGCGCCGGGCGACACGCTTCACAGAGCCAGAACTGAAAAGGCTCTACCGAGGGTTTAAGGCGGAATGCCCCACGGGTGTCGTCAAAGAAGAAACCTTTAAGCTTATTTATTCACAGTTCTTTCCGCAAGGAGGTAAGTATTTTCATATTTATTATTCGTAAAACTATCTTCGAAAAAATAAATAGAGTTTCAACAATTTCTCTAGGCCATAGTATAGCTAAGTATGTGATTAAAATTGTTCAAGTTTTTTTGGTTATTTGCAAGGATCACGTCTCGAACTACGCTCTTTTTAACCGACTTCAATTCACTTGTTTTTTTTTCGTTAAAATATTACAATATTGAAACAATTAGATGAAGAATTGAATTCGAAATTAAACTAAGGTACAAATTAAGCAAATATCCAGTTAGTGGGTGAACAAGTGGACCACCAAAACGCTCTCGTCAAGTAAAATGGTAAGTCAGTCACAAAGTGTCTAATTACAATAAAATAAATTATTATAAAAACAATGTCGATTTATTTACCCACGCTCACCCGTCAATCCGGAATAGGTATAAATAAAGTCGGCCCAAACAAAAGATTTTATGGAAAGTTTAATAATAGTACCTATTGCATCGTAGATTGAAATTTCGTCCTATACCTATATAGTTAATATTAAAAGATCACCCTAAAATTGACCAGATTTTATAAATAAAACCATAATAGCAATAACAATGAATGTTAATCAAAAGATACCCGACCGTCCTAAAAGAATAAAATGAGAACATGAAAAACGCATTACATGATCATACAAACCTATCGAGTTGAGTGGTCGAGGTGTGGGTACCTACCTACTGCTTTACATTCGCGCAAATTGTCCACGAGGTCATGAGTTCGCGAAATATACGCATATTTCTTGACTTAAGGTATAACTAACTTCATCACGTGGAATTATAAGTCCCCAAGTGCCTATAGAACACAATGGCAGAATTACCATGTTCTTATGAAAAAAAAAAAATGAAAAATGAAAATATGTTTATTCCAAATAAATATGGCAACATTAATTAATTGGCTGCGCTCCCACATTAGGTTACCCTGTGTTGTGGGAGACACGCTCTTCCTATGACTATTACAATGATGGAAATAATGAAAATAATAAAAAAGTGTTTTTTTTTTTTTAAATTAAACAAAATTTGATTGTGAAAACGTGCGTGAGGTTTGTTTGAGATATGGGTGGGTTGTGTGTGGGGTGGGGTGTGTGTGAGGCGTGTGCGTGGTGTGTGTGGAGAGTAAGTGAGGTGTGAGTGGGGAGTGAGTGAGGTGTGTGTGAGGTGTGGGTGTGATGTGTGCAAATGTTAGTGTGGGTGTTTACCGTGGCGATTGAATACTGTAGATATGATAAGGTTTATATATAGGTCATTATAATTATATATATATTAAGTAATTATAATTAGGTGTTGTAATTTTTTTTTTTTTTTTTTTTTGCAATTAAGTAAGGAATAGGAATTAGACTACTTACAACTATGGCACGATTCGGAGTTGTATTATGTGACAGCTACAAACAGCTCTTCGGTTGAATTATAGTCTAAGGAGATAAGCCATTCTAGTACAATTTTTTTGAAAACTGTACGATTATGTTTCACAAGTTCCTTATCCTTACGTAGAATCATATTATAAAGTCGTGGGGATATATAGTCTTGATGTCTTTTGGCAAAAGTAGAATTGACAAATGGAATTGGGTAACGTATAATTCTTCTAATAGTGGGGGAAAAATTGGGCACAACATTACAGTGAAATTTACATAGAATATGTAGTATAAAGAGTTTTCGAATGGGTAAAACGTTAGCGACATTATAAAGAGAAGAAGTGGGAAACCTGTAGGGGAGACTAAAAGTTACTTTTAGGACTGCACGTTGCGCGCGTTCCAGCTCAATTAGACAGCTCTTAGTTGCACCACCCCAAGCACCTATACAATATGTTAAAAGACATTGGCAGAGTGCCTTGTAAGTTGTACTAAGCAATTTTTTATCCGCAACTGTCCTGAGGTTTTTAAAGATATAAATTAACTTACGAGCTCTCACTGATAGGGTAGATATGTGATGGTTCCAACGTAATTTGTCATCAAGGTGAACTCCCAGATACTTTATTATAGGAACGCGGCAAAGCACGGGACAGATACAGATACTATTGTTATTGTCAGGGATTCTGTTACAGGGATAGGTATGAATTTTTATATAGAAGGTATCATCTGGACTATTAGCTTCAGACTTACTAAAACAGAGGTATTTTGTTTTGGAAGTGTTTATTGTGAGTAGACTGTCTTCTAGCCAGGAGGTAACTTCAGCCATTCCCAGTTCAGCCGACTTTCTAACTTCTGTCCACGTTTTTTTGTGAAAAAGAACTACAGTGTCATCCGCAAACATCAACAAATCGGCTCCAGGTATAGGTAGTTTGCACAAGTTGTTGATGTATATAAGGAACAGCGACGGCCCCAACGTGCTGCCCTGTGGGACGCCAAAGGAATAATTTAGGCTTGTACTACGGTGATTTTCTAGCTTCACAAACTGCTGTCTATCCATTAGGTAATTCTGAAACCAGGAGTGAACAACTCCTCTAATACCTAGATTTTCTAGTCTTGTTAAAAGAATGGGTATTGATACTGTGTCGAAAGCTTTCTGGAGATCCAGAAAGACTCCGACACAGCACTCACCCTTATCTAAGTAATTAGTAACCAGAGAAGTGAATTTGAGAACGGCATCTTCTGTAGATATGCCAGACCTGAAACCGAATTGATTATTGGCAATTATATTTAACTTTTCTAGGTAATCCATTAATCTCTTATTGGCCAGTTTTTCTAATATCTTTGATATGGTGGACAAGAGTGAGATTGGTCTATAATTTGAAGGTTTCTCGCGTTCTCCTGATTTGTAAATAGGACAGACAGAAGCAGTTTTAAATAATTTAGGAAAGACTCCACTGGAAAAGCTAAGGTTGCACATAAAAGCAATAGGTTCAGCCAATAAATCATGGAATTGCTTTAACAGACGAGGGGAAATTTTGTCATCTCCAGGTGCGCTGTTACTGTTTAACATTTGTATGATTTTTTTAACTTCCACAGAATCAGTCAAAGCAAACGACATTGACTTAAGTGGAGATGACGTGTCCTTAGCTTTTGTGGCTAAATCTATATCACTGAGACCCATTTTCGCTAAAGTACTTGCCGCTAAATCAGACCCTACTGAAGTGAAGTAATTATTTACCTCATTCAAAGCTGTTACCGGATCATCTTTTAATTTTAGCAGAGCTTCACTTGACTCCTTAGTTTTAGCAAAATTACACAGATCTTTTACTATCCGCCACGTTTCTTTGTTATTACCTGCAGATTTTTCTAGTAAGTTTCTATAGTACATCTTTTTAGCATTTTTTTAAATTATGAAATTAAAGGTTTAAAAACAAAAATAATATTTGTTTTTTCGAGATTCTGTGATGTCATATTTATTTAAGCATCCTACTAATATTATATATGCGAAAATGTGAGTCCGTATGTTTGTTACTTCTTCACGCTCAAACGGCTGCAGCTATTTTGATGACATTTGGTATGGAAATAGACCCCTGACTGCGGGGCGGAAAGTTAAAAAAATATAATTGCTAATTGCTGATTTCGATCCGATTTGCTGATTAAAAATCTAAGCCATCTAGGGTTCCGTTGACACCCTTTGGGTACGGGACCCTATTACTAAGCCGAAGCAGAATAATTATTATGCTAAATTTGTGTGACGAATGTGAGTAATTTTTTTCTAAGGAAGAAAATCAACATAGAATTTGAAACATACCAAAAATCGTTACCACGATCAAGGAACATAAGCCACAATTAATGTTAAGGTATAATTGCCAGTGAATAAAATTGAAAACCTACTTACTGCACCACTTCGACAGCATTTTTTATTTTTTGTAATTTTTAATATAAGTTACTGGTTCCCTATTATTTGTTTTAACATGTTCCAGATATTATGTATTATTTTGTGCCAAAACTGATACCAAACAAAAACAATAAATTGGTAGTATATAGGGAGGCACTTTTTGTAAAAATAAAAGATAAAGTAATTTTAAAACGACTATTACAAAGGTACGATGGCAAACGGCAATTATTCCCAGGCTGTTATCGGTGCGAAGCAAAGGCTACAAATCCACATGTACCTATAATTCACATGGATTTTACGAGAAAAAAAACATAGCCCATAAAATGCACTTGGGACAAAAATCTAAAATGGCAATGTTTTTTTTTCGTGAAAAATAAATTCTAGTATGTTGTCACAACACTAAACAACTAAACCAAATTAAATTGATTCAAAAATAATATTTTCAACCCATTTTCGGTACTGACAATTATGTGCGCTCAAAAGTCGGGTCTGCAGTACCAAGTAGGACACATTACGGTAGGATGGCGATTCTCTTCGAAAAAGATCGATTCTTAAATCGTTATAAATTACATTTAAAAAAAGTCTTAAATTAATAAAAGATTATTCCGTATAACGAAACGTATCCATATTCAGGGCATCTACAACACTAGCTTCTTCTTGGTATTCGATAAGGGACAACCCTATTACCGGATGTAGTTAGATTTGTTCTGTTGGTTATCAATATTAATATGCAATTTCCATTCTTTTTTTACATGTTTTTAATATTATATTCATATTGATTATCGATTTTGTTATAATAAAATACAAGAAATAATTTAGATGCCTTATTTTAATGGTTTTGTTAAATCTAGGGCGAGACATACACATAACAGGTTGTAAAATTTGAAGATTAAGAAGATTTAATAAGGATAACCGATTTAATATTATCCAATGCCTAAATAAAAGTTAGTAATTCAATAAATCATAGGAGCAATACTGACAACAGCTATATTTTTGTACTCCATCATCGCGCAGAAGCGCGCCATTTGCACCGTATTTTCTGCGCATATGTTGGCAGGACTGCGCAGCGTCTTTGTCTGTTTCCTGCAAGCCACGGACGACGGGCGTCCGCCATTACCACGCTACCGGATCACTAATCTGTCAGTAGTGCGTCTTTAGTGAAATAATCTTTGAACTTTCCTTGAAGTTCCTGTTGTTGTGCTGATAGATTTTTAAAATACATAAATCCCAAAATGTCTGACGAAAAAAAGGTACGTTTATATCCGTATCATCAGTGTTTCAAACAATAAGTGCTTCACCGACATGGCGTTGTTCCTAAAATGTGGTTACTTGACTCTGGATATCTGGGAAGTGTAACGCCCGTCTAATACAAGCATTGTATTCAGCTGTGTTACATTTATTTTTCAGGGAGAAAGCGAACACATCAATTTGAAAGTGCTAGGTCAAGATAATGCTATTGTCCAATTCAAAATTAAAAAACACACACCCCTGAGGAAATTGATGAATGCTTATTGTGATCGAGCAGTAAGTACTATTTCTTTTCACTAGGTACATCGTTTATGACTTCAAAAGACAATTATTTGACTAATATTAAAACATATCATTGATCAGGGAAGCATGTAACATACCTACATAAGTTCAAAATCAATGCCGTAAACATGTGTTATTTTATCACTGACCAATGTCTTTATTTCCTTTACTTCCGACACATTCTAAATTGATTGATCTAGTATGAATAATTTATTAGACAGCAGTGTTGTGTGATTAAACTCTAGAAATGTACCTACTTCTTAAAATTATTGATTACCTTAGTTATTACTATGGTACAGTACCAGAGTGATTAACACCGAGAACTTTGGAACAAGACAGTTCTAAATATTGTTCTTTCCTATGTAATAAAATACCATCTTGTTTTTAACACCCAATGAATAAGAGGGGTATCTTAATCCAGAGTGTTCTTAGTTGTTTCTAGAAAATCTACTCGGCTGTTTAAAAATAATCACCTCTTTTAGTGGTTGGGTTTCTTAATTTTTTTAATTTGACTTATTTACACTATGGATCGATTTGTTTTGACAACAATCAACAACTTGTTTTAAGGCGCTGATAGCTCAGTGGTATTGACATTGTACACCAACACAAATTTCACTGTGGGTTTGAATCCTACAATGGCTTTTGGTGAAAGGAAATGTGAAAAAACCATATCATAGTGGTAGTAGTAGTACCTACTCGTCTATTTAACTACCATCCTTAAATTGAAAATCTGTTGCGAAGTAACTACTGGTGTGTTCCAGGAGCTGCACTTGATGCTAGTTCCCATCTTAGGCTTTGTGTGCTTACCACCATTAGTCACATGATCACTGAACATGGTGAGATTGTTCCTATACTTAGTTAGTTTTTTATAATTTCTGAACAAAATGTAATTATTAGTATATTGAATTAAAAAAAATGGGGTGAGACATGTAAATGATGGAATATGAACAGATTGACAGGAATTTTAAAAGTTGGATAAATGCAACAGGTGACAGGAATAAGACTACTATCAAATGGTCCCTAAACATAGTGATGTTATATACCTAAGGGCCAAAACTAACAAACTCATCAAATTTAAATTCACTATATCTCTTTCTAACAAAAAATATAAGAAAAGGATAAAATAAAATTTAGTCCTGTCAAATTAGTCAGATTACTTATTTTTATGTGAATTTAGTTTCGATCTTTAGTCACGATTGTTTCCCCTGTAGATGACTAGACATGAATTAATTTGATAGCTTTAAAAATCTCCTATCCTTTTTCTATTATGTTTGTAAGAAGGTGAGGTGATGTTTGTAAACAAAATAATTGCCACCAATGATTTGTTGAAAGAAGAGGTTTTGAAGAGTTTTAAGTAATGCAACAGATGTGTATGAAATGTACATTTAAAGTACATATATAAAATTAATGTATGATCATTTAGTGCCAGGGAAAAGTTACAGCTTAGGTCTATGTCTTGTACTTCTGTGTTTACACAAGCATTATTAATAATTAAACTACAATAAAATTTATCTAATCAATGTTAAACATTATTGAAATGGTCACACTGCACTATAGGTTGCAAGTTATGAGTAACAAAATTTGTGAGCATGATCATGTCATTTGTCAGACTTCTGAATGTAACAGTAGTTTCACTTATGTTAGAAGAATATAATAAGAATAATTTATTTGCTAAAACATGGTGAACATAAAGGTGTTATAAAATATAAATAAGTACGAGACAGACATATTTGTCATTGTAACAACGCAAAATAACATTTAACCTTAATGTTGGATATAAATTTAATAGTGTATGCCTTTATTTCCAGGGTCTATCAATGCAAGTAGTAAGATTCAGATTCGACGGCCAGCCAATCAATGAGAATGACACACCAACATCACTGGAAATGGAAGAAGGTGACACAATAGAGGTGTACCAGCAGCAGACGGG
Organism: Tethea ocularis; assembly: GCA_963555595.1. Classification (NCBI taxonomy): domain Eukaryota; kingdom Metazoa; phylum Arthropoda; class Insecta; order Lepidoptera; family Drepanidae; genus Tethea; species Tethea ocularis. Next base: position 3,500,303 of record OY741968.1, read on the forward strand.
AGGCGCGCCTCTAGTGTAATTTGTACCTTTATGAACTGACCATTTCTCATGGGAAAATCGATGTGGTGTCCATCTCAAACCTTAACGTTAAGTTAATTTTTAATTAAAAACATAAACCATTACATCGGCACATTGTAAGACGAAACTTTCGTGATACACAACTGCCTGGCTAAGCCTCTTGTACCTTAGCGATGTGCACCTCGAAAGTTTTCTCGTTAATTAAGATAGAAATTTGAGGTAAACCAAATGATTCTAGGTAACTTCAATAATTATTCCATTGTGATAATTTTAAGTTGACACTTCAGAATCAGCTGCTATTTTTTTAATGCAGGGGTAAGATAATGTTCTGTATGTGGTAACTAATTAAAATTAGGGACTTGTGTCCCACCCGATTATCAGGTATATAACCACTGTAATATTTGAATAAAGTAAATGTAATGATTGTCGTTGTTTCATTCATTGTAACGTAAGCTGAACTTTGTAACTTTATAGTTTCTTATTTAGAGGTATTTAGGTATAACTCTTAATTTTAAACTTCCCAAAGTCGAGTACTTCTGTATTTATTTTAGGATTTAAATGTTTTATTTTAAAACAATAGCATTTCAATAAACTGTAAAATTTCGCAACTTGTTTTTCTCTCAATTCCATTATTTTATGATACGTCATACATTTGTCGTGATGATTCATAATAGGAGTCATATCCTAAAATAACTATAGTAGGTACTATCCACCACTACCACTCGGCCATTGAATAGTATTGATAGACTTATCTTCTAAGTTATGAGGTACCTGCCACGTTTCCTGTTTAATGAATGGTCCACATGCCTAGTTCCCCCATGTATTACTAAATCGAAGTGGGTACTTAATAAAACAAAGTCTGAATTGAGAACCTCTTCCTTTCTTGAAGTCGGTTAATTAATTAGACTAAATCAAAAAGGAAGATACGATATAAAGTCACAGTGCTTGGGACAACCAAACTGACGCATTAAGTCGAGCTAGCTGTTGTCTGATATGACAATATGTACCTACAGACCGTTCACAGTTAATTTGCCTCTTGAGATTTACCATTATAGCTTGAACACTGGCGTACGGATTTCAATGCTCGGTGATCAGACTCGGAGAGCAGCAGCAGTTTTCTCTAGTAAAACATCGATAGGCACGCTACTGGTTGAAATATATACCTTATTTCGATGATAAAACTATTAAATTCAATTGATAAATAAATCCTCTCCCGTCCGCCAATGTGTGCAGGCCATTATTCGTCCAAAAGTTCTGCAAGAAAATCGTAAACGATCAGAGGTAAAATAGTTATTGATCTAATAATCTTATGACTAGGTACTGTAGGTAACGTATCTTTATTTTTTTTAATCTAAGCCCACAAACTACGGTAGGAGCATATTGGACAGCCAGAATAGACGTGATCCTTGTAGTCCTAAAATAAAACAATAATTAACACATACAGAAAAGTGCATAATAATATGTTTGGTAAGTTATCTTACAAATTGGATTTATCACATAGGTAACTAGGTATGGATCGTAATATTTGGTAATATGAACAATATTTTATTTTGCAGCTAATACTGCACAGTACGCGCATTTCGTTTTTAACACTTTGGACCAAGACAGAAGTGGACTGTTAAGTTTTGAGGTAATTTCACATCATAAAACTAATTAAAGAAAAGATAGAAGGGCCGATAAGTACTTAGGTACATTACATATTAGTCTTACGTTCATCAAATACACAACTGCCTATTATAGAAAGGTGGGGAGGTATGTGGGATTCACGAAGGCAAGCTACCCGCATTAGATGGGTATGTATTAAAATTTGTTGGGGAGCCGAATTTTTTAAGATTTTTCACACCGAATTTTTTCATAAACTAATCTGAGTCTTACTGACTTTTTGGGTCGCCCTAAAGTTGACCCCTGCAGTCCGGGAGCCCCGTATCATCGATACAGCAGTAGCTACGCCCCTGATGTGATACTCATGTTACTGCTCTTATCAAATCTTTATTCCCACAGGAGTTTGTAACCGGTTTATCAATATTATCGAGAGGCACGTTAGAAGAGAAGCTACGCTGGACATTCTCGCTGTATGACATTAACGGCGACGGATGCATCACCAAGGAAGAGATGACGGAGATTGTCACCGCTATATACGATCTCATGGGGAAAATAGTGGAGCCCATGTTGGATGATGATGTGGTGCAGGAGAAGGTTGAAAGATTGTTTCAGGTAATGTTAATTTCTCTCGGCTAATAGAGGGCGCCACTTATATGCTTTTAAACTTTTTAATCACTAGATAATCCTCGGTTAATTATTCAATTGAAAAACACTGTACCTACTAATTACGAATTAACAGACAGATGCCGCTTGTCTGTGGCCTTTGGAAAAAAATAACACTTCCGAGTACGGGGAATTGCCGTGGCCTAAAATTAGGATTTTCTTTTATATTAGGCTTGGGCTTAAGGTTTTCTTCATAATACCCGTATTTTAATTTAGTTACTCCTAAAAATTTTGACTTCCAAAAAAGCACTTCCGATTGAATCTTTATAATCATAAATCCCGTCACCACTACCGGCCGACAAGACGCAATCAAAGTACCCACACAATTAATATCTCAAGGAAAATTAATTTTAACATTTACAGAAAATGGACCTAAATCGAGACGGTGTGCTAACATTAGACGAATTCCTGGACTGCTGTCTTCGAGACCAAGACATCACGAGATCGATGGGTGTGTTCGACAGCAACTTCTGACGGTCTGCGGGAGGCGCGCGCGCACGAACACAACGCGCCACCTAACCTCTTAACATTTACATTGTAAATAGAAAAAATACCTACATTCCTTTCCCACTCATAATCAATGTGCGTATTTCTTCGACGTCGCAAGAGTGTTTATTTTGTAGGCAACTGTCGACTACGATTGGCAACTCACATATAGAAATCTTTTAACTTTTAACGCTTATTATCTTGACCAATGTGTGGATTGTAGAGTAGTCTGAGGGTCTACTACGAAAAACGATACACGACGTTTCGATTATCGTTGTCAACATATGAACCAATAGAATTGCACAAAATTTACGTCTCTTCAGTTTGCTGCAATTCTATTGGTTCATAATTTGACAACGATGATCGAACTGTCGTGTATCGTTTTTCGTAGTAGGCCCTCTGTACCTTGAGGATAAATAATTGACCATAGAAAAAGTGTATGCGATACGTCGTTTACTAAGAATTGACACAGCGCCTCTTGCGGAATTCTTACTGAACTAAATTCTGCTATTTTTTTTTTATTTTCTAAAGCAAAAACGATTTTAGCCTATGCCTTCGTTGGTTATTTACACTCAGGGTATTTAACTTTTCACTAGTAGACATTCGTATAGTGTCATCTGATGGTGACAAACGGATAAAATGTAAAATTTGAGCCAATAATGATATCTATTGAAATTGGGTACACGATAGATGGATAGTATTTATATGAAAGTTATGTATCTAAGAGCACAGAGTTTATAATATACCTAATAGGTAGGATATGAATTGCCTTGTGAAGATAGGCGTGTGAAGTTTGAAATTACATGAATGAAAAAAAAAACTGAATTAGATAATAGAAGACAGTCATGGTTGGCTTTTGGATGAAAATAAATTTAAATATCTTATTTAATTCAAATGAAGAAAAGAAATAGATATTGCGGTTCCAGCAAAGGAAATTATTCAAGATAGTTAGGTAGCCGTATGTCTGTCTAATACAGATTAAAGAAGAGTGATCATTTTGTATAGAAATTTAACCAGAGCTAGGTGTAAGTTAAGATCTTCATTATTATATTTGTCCAGTTAAGGAAATATGATTCAAAAATAATTTTAAGTCCAACTTAGTACTTACTTACCTATTTTTAGCCCTCGCTAGCTTAGTTTAACAATTTCCTACTGGCTTCCATGATTATTTTGTCTATGCTTAATTTACACAAACAAAACTACAATTATATAACAATAGATAAATCCGAAGAATTTGTACTTATATCTAAACATTTGATATTTCTAATAGTCTATTAACTTCTCATAGTGCTTCTAGAATACCTATCAAACGTGTTCTTAAATTTTATCTACGGAAATTCTGTATTTCGAAATTGTAGTTTGATGTGAAAATTGATAATAAATTGATTCTAAAATTAAAACTTCTAAAACTTAGCTGTAGGGAATTTGTCTTCGTTAGTTTATAGTTTATTGAACGTGTCAGTTCCATTTCACTCTTTATCAACTATTCTCAAGAAAAGTATCAGTATCAACAAATACTGAGAATAATCCACCAGGACCTTTAGCATATGTAATCTTCCTGTCTATCATCCTCTGCTTATTTCTTTACAAATCCGGCCATTTTTGTAGCATTTAGAGTTAAACCGACACTTTTACTTATTCTTTATGACTCGATTATCGCGTTTATTTATACACAGTAATCACATTGCTGTTGGAACTAACAATCTGGCTTTTAATTTTTTTTCATGTTTTTTATTTCTTGTCCGTTTTTGTAAATATTTTCCTACCTTCAAGTTATCAAACTCTGTAACAGGAAACAAAGGTTAACACAACTTCCTTTTTATTTTTTCAAGAAATAGTTATCTTTGCATCTTCAACAACTACTTAATGGCCTAAAATAAATCAGACATGAACATAAAACAGGATATAATAATCACTGCCATAATATATTATTAAAAAACATAATTACCGTTGTACGATATAATATATTCTCTGAGCTTATCACAAAACAAGCCAGCCAGTCAACAATTTATAAATCTTCACTTATTTTTCACATTTTCATCCCTACATTTGCCGTTATCATTTCGACAAGTTAATCCAAATTAATCTTATTTCCTATACATTTATCATGTAAATACTATTGTAAATAAACGATGATATAGATTTAAATGTGTATATTTTCATAGTGAATGTAAAATGGAACCAAAATAACTAGATGGCATATTAAAATATTATTTATAAATGAATGTCTAAAACCAATTGCTGCTAACTAATGAAATTAACGATATAGGGTCGGCTTTATAGATATATTTTTAAATCATTATGCTGAGAATGGAAAAAAATAATTTATTTTCAAATAAACGTGGCAATTTTTTTTTGTTATTGAAAAGCAAAAAAAACTATAAAGCTGGCTCTAATAATGAAATATGAAACAATAATAATATTATGTAATTAAATGAGTGAAGTCATAAATTCCTAAATAATAGTGGTATATTCTTGGTTTCCTATTCTAATAGCTATTTATCGACGACAAAGAATTTAGTTTTATTGCCTACTCTACAATGGATAACGAAATCGCATATTTTTCATGTAAATTTTCAAACATCATTTGGTCGAGCTTACATAGTTAAGGAATTTGTGTGTCTTCCCATAAAAAAACTATTGAGTTATACTGTCCCTTAAATGTTCCATAAAATGTAATACAGTTACTCACTCATATTGTATAGGTGTGCCCGGTGTATCCATTTAAATATAATAAAAATATTATTGTGTTTAACAAAGACTTAATTGTAGTTAAGGATTGAAACAGTCTTATGATGTTTAGATAATGTTATTAGATAAAATTAAATCACAAATTACTATCCTGCTAAATAATCCTCACAAATTGTCTCCGTATGTTTTGTCAAATATTTAAATAATGTTACATAGCATAACATTTTATGTGTTCAGATATTATCAATGTCTCAGTGCCAAATAAATTTAAAGTGCAAAAAGTTAACACGAAATTTTGTCATGTATCTAAAGAAATATTAATTTGTCACAATGGGATTTATCATCAATTTGGTTTTCAGGCTTAAAAGCGTTTATATAGGCCTATTAGGAAAATAAATTAATAAATATCGATTTGTCTTAAGGTCCATGTACTAGTCTAAAATCTACAGGTACTTGATGTTAGTTACTTTAGTGTAGATGATGTTTTGTCCTAAAGGACTATAATGTTACATTGCATGCGATGTCATATATATCAAAGCTTGTGCAGAATTTTGTTATAATATGTAATTCATTATTTCTATTTCAGACTCCAGGGTTTCAGGTCAGGTGCAACTAGGAACATACTTTAATTACCTAGTCTTGTTGCCTATTTTAACATCACGATTCTAGAGGAAATAAAATTATTGCTTATTAAGCAAACTTTATTTGCTTGTACTATTTACATCATCCTACAACATTATATATGCTGAAAATGAATTACATATCAGTCATTGGTCTTTTAAAATATCACCCATATCTTCATTTTCACTTTTGAATGCTGATCAGTAAAATCAGTTTATGATATTGATGTTATTGGTAACAATTTTTGTTGTTTATGGTCCACCATCCACATATTACAATACTAGTTATAATATTTGTAGTGTGGAAGTAAATGGATACATTTAGGATCGAAATCTATAGATATTTGAATATTGAATTGTTTATTTACAAATTGTATGTGTATTTTATAGTAAAATAAATAAATGGAATTAACATTTGTTTTATTGTTACACATTATTTAGGAAAATCCAAATAAAACAGTAAGTATTTGTACAAAAATTTTATTGAGAGAAAAATTATTGTGACGATTGACAAACACATAGAGCAATAACAAATTCTATGGAAGAAAGAATAGAAGTGTGCGCTTGTAAACTGGCTATGTATTCATTCATTATAATATTATGTAAAATTTGATGTACATTCTATTTTAAATATAAATTGGATACTGCATGCGAGAATATAAATTACTTAGTTATTGCAACATTGTCAAAACGAAACATTCATGTAATCATTAACTTACTTTATATAAAGAGAACTTGAGATGATATACGTACATGTGTTGAAAGTGATCAATTAAAATGTAAGCCATTGTATTCGCCGGGACATCAAGATAGATCTATAGATATAAGTTTTGTTCATATTCCATACAGTTAATAACAGTAATATTTTAATTTATATCAATTAGATGTAAAGGTAATAAACTTTCCATAATAAACACAATCCTAAGACAAAGTTAAGAAACTAAGTATGGCAAAAATGACATAAAAACTATATTTAAATCTAAGTTGATCCGAACAGGCGGAAGAGGTCGTACATACTAAATTTAATAATGTCAACAATACAATTTCTCACTGAACCCATTCCGGATTTATCTAGCGGAATCATTTCTACAACGATGTTAAGTATCCAGCAAAAAACTGTACTCGAAACACAATTTGAGCATACATATTGTACCTATTATTAAGTTTGGGACATAATTTTAGAAGTTTCTAAAATATGAGCATTTTGAATACATATATTGCTTTAAAAGCAATTAAAGATCTTCTAAACACACACGATTTAAAATTCATTAACTAATTATTAATACATATATATTATACGAGTTCATCAAAAGAGGTAATCGTAGAAGCTCGACATAATGACGGCACTGCAGTTCTCCTCTTTTATTGGTCGACTCATTAAAATACATTATTGTAAACATAAAAAGTACCAAAAGGTATATTTAATATAAGATTAAACAATTTCCTAATTTATTTGTTAATTTGGACATTCTATTAAAATTGTAAATGCAATTTTAATTGTGATGTTATTATCATGCTATAATTTCGTTTCCAATATCGCCTAAATAACATATTTTTCATAAAATGGCATACCTATCTAATTAGTCTTTTTTAGATATGGGTGTAGGTAATTCCCGATAAAATTATGACGTTTTCTAACTACTAAAAAATATAATAGAATTCCATCCTTAATCCAAATAAAATCTAAAAATAATATCTTAGCATTTATACTTTATCTATTTGAAAATAAAATATAGACTCTAGTTAGTAGAAATACTTTGAATTAAGAGAGCCAATTAAGTATTACGAGATTTCACGGTGCACGCGGTGGTCTCAAATGTCTTTTATTATTAATAATATTTAAAATATGTTTGTATACTATCGAGTTCGTAAATTATATTATTATTAAAATAAAAACAAATCTATTGAAGATCAAAAGAACACACAACATTTTTATGTACAAAAATACATACTATAACACTTCATGCATAATATATTTCAAATAATTATTAGTCGATTAGTCCAAAATATTCGAAATTCCTACGATCATAAAAATGTCAAAATAATAATATTTACCGCTCGAAAACATACGGAAAACCGCAATTCTAAACCCTATAACATGAAACCTTACGCCTTTTTTTCTTCAACTAATAAGAGAGAGGCATAAGTGACTATGATAGGCCTCAATTTCTACATTATGGGGTTCAATAATCAACCACCATAAATTATAGAACCTTTGGTATGATAATTGATGGTACTCTCTTGCAATACCTCTGCCAAGCGGCGCCATACCGACGTTTGCATCTCGCATCGTCCCTCCAAGACCGGTGAATCAGCATTATAATAGTTAACAAAGCCGGTGCTGCAGCCAATACCTGATGCGTGAGGATTCCGGGCAACGCCAACGCTATGTGTATCAATATATCGCCAGTATAATTCGGATGACGCAACACACCCCAAATGTTGGATATAAGTAGTTTTTTGCCATGAAACGTTGGCATTGAATCTAGGTCTGAAAAATAAAAAGAAATAAAATTAACTAAAATAATAACAGACATTTTTCACACACGACTATCTGATCTTAAACTACGCAGAGCTTGTACTATGGCAACCAGATAACTGATATCCTACATATACGATTTTTTTGAGAATATGATACATCCTTAAATTAGATCCATAGACTCGACAAACACTATTCATGGACACAAATGTTTGTCCTGAGTTGGAATCGAACCCAAATCGACGACAGCGTGATAGGTAGGGAATTAAACCAAAGACGCCAACTTGCCCGTCATTATGAGGGTACTAAAAGTAGATCATGAATACTCAACAACAAAAATTAATCAGTAGGCATTTGTTTTAACTGTACCCAGTATTAGTAGAATAACCTGTTGGCTTGCTATTTTTCTGTGACATTGGCGAATTCTTTTGATGATTTCACTGAAAATTCTGCATTGCATGCAGGTAGGTGTGAAGATGATTATGGATGTAAAAATTTCTTTAAGTTAATCACAATTACCTAAAGTTGGTATTTTAACATGTAACAAAAATAAAGGTCGCACAGCGATTAATTTCATAGGTTTTCTATGAAAATTCACAAAGTTTTTTTTAAATTATTTAACATCTTATGCTTTGTGCATCTACCACCTAAGTGAAACATGATGCTTACAGTAGTACTAATAGGGAAAGCCTAAATATGAAGCTTTACATATTAGGCTCTAGCTTTCAGCTTTTATAGTGCAAGTTACAGTACACTCAAGAATAAAATATTTATTCTGAATCACATTCATGTAAAATACTTTTACTCTTGACTGAACACAAAAAATATATAATTGAGGCAATAATTATTGATGTTACTTACTTGCCAAGCTGGGATGCAGTGGATTTTTCCTGAACTGATACTTAATATTGTTACTAATAAGCATTAAAGATATTCCCAGCACAAAGAGTACAGAAGCAGAAATTAAAGTGTTAGTTGACAGCGATAATTCAGTGTCTGCCACATATTTAGATATTGTTGTGAAATAAAAGGGATATAGCGCACTGGCCACAGTCAGTAGGTACCCTACGCCTTCAGAATGCCAGAAGAATGTTGTTGTTATTGTATATTCCCTCATTATAAAGTTTAATATGTATGTTATTTGCATCATTGAGAATAATAGTATTGTAGGCTGCAACTGTACTTTGTTAAGGAGCTCTTTGTAGTTGTCTAATGTTAATGTGTCATTTTCATTCCACTGTAGGCACAGTCCACGTGTGAAGATCAGTGCTGATAGAATTAGCTGAAACAGATTGAGAATTGACGATTTCACTTAATTTATTTACCAATATTATCAATCATGTTTTTTTTGCATTCTGAAAGATCACGGAGATTTTTTTTTGAAGTTGATGAAATTGCAAAAAAACAATATTAGGTAAGCAGGGGGTCTACCCAAAACCAAAAAACATTTCAAGTGGTTGACAACATAAAAAAGTTTGGGGACTTCTGAACTAAACAGACCTTTATAAGTGTAAATAGATAAAATATAGTCCCATATCCCATAATGACACAATTCATCATTCAGGAAAATATCATTTTTCCTCTTCTCATTAATATATATATTATTATTAAAACCAGATTAGAAGTTATAATTTTGTCATCAATTTTTCATACCAAGCTAGCCATGAAAACAACTGAGAATCTTGGTTAAAAAAATTATGCAGATTGGTATTAATAGACTTTTTCAAGGATAACTGGTACAAATAAATTTCATAGAATTAAAATACTTACAGCATTAATATTCGAGATTCTTGATACCCAAACTTTAATATCCAGCCCCTTTAATTGAGGGTGTACTTCTCGTCCCACGAAATAGTCATACAGAATGTATCCTGTGTTCCCATATGGATTCAAATCGTAAATATCAGTCTTATGACTCTTCATATAAGCACCAATACTCAATATAACAGCAAATATGTAAGATATGACCGCCAATCTCAAATATTCATTTAATAATGCATCTTTGTTTATAACTTGGCAATAATCCAAAATAAAAAGTAAATTTATGGTAAATATGCTAGAGAAAAATGCATTGAAACAGTATTTAGTGCCAGATTCGTCCATTCGGTCAGCTTTCGTACCCATTATTGGTAAAATTGCAAATATAGCTTGCGTAATGAGTTGCACAATGAAGAATAGAAATGCTTGCAGGCTGAACCATAATGATAATGATTTATAAGTTGTCAGATTATGAAATATTTTGTGAGAGCATGATTTTGTACATGATATTAGTATAGTGAATACTGTCAATGGTATGATAAATATCAGTAGAGCTGTGCCTATTCTTCCTCCAAATTCCCATCTGTCAGTTACTTGAACAAATTTACCAATACTGCTCCTCAATGGAGTAGCCAGCTTTCTCGTTGCGGACCGAGACTTAGATTTATTCCTGACTAAATCATCTTCAGAATTGTCTCCATCAGAAAATGTATCAATTGATTTGCTGATAGATTTGCTCACAGACTTACTGAGGCTTCGTCTAGTGTCTGGAGCACTTTCTATGTAATCCCGAAGTCTGCTAGACCTTCGTGGGACAACCTCCTCTATAACATCTTTTTCTAAAGTCTTTCTAATCCTTAAGCCATAAAAGTCGTTGGAGGTCTCCAAGCCATTGATATTCTCTAACGAAAACTCACTCGGTGTTAAGCTGGATGTTACATCTTTGATGGTATATTCCAAGCGCTTCGAACGAGTGCTGCGGAATATTTCAAGCTTCGAAGATAGATCATCTAACTGAACGGAGACTTCGCGCGAATCAGTTTTCAGAGCAGGCCGCTTCGCTGGAGACTTCTGTGTTACCTCTATAGTTTCTTTAGCGGTAGCCCTCGACGGAGACTTACGCGCAGGATACTTAGACGTCGGTTTCCTACTAGGAGACTTTCTAGACGGCGACTTGCGCGCGGGAGATGTAGTCCGCTTCGGCGGAGAACTTTTCCGTGTTCTGGCGGGAGATCGAGTAGGTGATACACCTTTGCGTGTCCTCGGAGGACTTATATCGTTAAGGCTTGTTCGTATTCGTCTGCTCCTAGTAGACATGCTGTAATAAAATTTCACGTGATAAACTAGTTCTTTTTTTGTAGATCTAAAATTATCTTGATAGCCACACGCGTAGAAAGAAATAGGTTTCACAAATATAATTTGAGCAAGTTTATTTCAATTATTTTATTCGATTTTAATTTGTTTGCGACACTATTAGTCTATTAGTAATAAACCAACGAAACTTCAAATTCTGTTTTATAAACAAACAAGGAAATAGAAAGCAACACAACACACTCGATAAACTATACGCGAAGCCAAGCGCCAACGACAACGCTAGAATTAATTTTAAAAAACCGTCTGTGATTGGCTCATACGAGTTGCCACTATCTTTGGACCGGAAATTAAAATTGATATATTTTTTGTCATGTTGGTAAACTATGTAATGTTGCTACATTTCTTATTCTCTTCTTTTTTTAACGACAAATTTAACCATAGATATTTATGTTACAGAGAAATCAAAAACATTTCATGTAAAATTGGCGGCCAAGACTCACAAGTTCATAACGCTTTCACTGTAAAAAAGTTTCAGAAACCAAGCTCAATATGTTATTGGCTTATATTATATTTCATATATTTTAAAAACACTTCACAGATAAGTACTGTGGCTTAAATTCGGTTAATAGAAAATTTTCACTTTTTAGATTAGCCTCGACCGAAACAAAGCAAACCGAAATTCAATATTCTTCTGATAAAGTCTCTCCAGTACTTATCTCTATTCGTATTAAAACATCACATTTAATCGCGGTTCAAAATTCTCGAGGTAGTACTCTAATTCTTACCTTCGAGGTAACCCGCAGAATTCAAATCGTAAGTTTGTCAACATGTGATTGAGGCAAGAATGGTAGTATATTATTCACAGAGTTCAATTAATTATTAAAATCGGTTCATAAGCAAAAATATAATGCGTGATCATATTTATCCCAGAGTTGGCTCAGATAGGTAGGTATAATATTCTTCCCAGTGTCTCAAAGATAAATTATTTATTTATTTCAATTTTATTTTGTTGATGGAATTTCTTTGGTATAGTACTAATAATTACAAGTAAAACCCCTTTTAGCCTTAGAGGATTTATCTAAATTTAAACAGGTAAATAAAGAGGAAACTCAATATAAATGTTTCAAAAATCTTCTCGAAGCTAATCACCAAAACTGCTCAATTTTTTTGACCAATTGTATATCTAGTGGTTCTACTTCGGGGCCAAATCGTTCAATTGGAATCCCAAATTTGTTAATAATGAATTTTGTAAAATTCCATTTTACGAATGTTCCCTTGTTTCCATGTTGAGTGTGCTGCAATCATCATAAATAATTATTAGACAGTTCTGATAAATTATGTATGAGTTGTAACTATATCAAAAACAAACAAAAAACTAACTGAATATAAAATTTTTCAATATTATTGACAAATAAAGAGTATCTAGGCAGGCTATTTCTAAATTAAGACGAATAATTTTAACGATTTGAATCTTCGATCAATCACATTTGAATCGTAACGTTAAGGCGATGATAGCTCAGTGGACGTCAAATGCCGAGACGAAGATCATGGGTTCGAATCCTACAATGAGCTTGAGCTTTCGGTGAAGGAAAAAATCGTGAGGAAACCATAGCAGGCTACCGCCCTCAGGTTGAAAATCTGTCACCAAGCACCTTCCGGTGTGTTCCGACAGTTGCACTTGAGTAATATTTAGGTAACAACGCCTGAGGGCACCCCGAATGGTGTACGAACCTTGGCTCAGGGCGTTACCGGGGGAGGGGGAGGACTTTGTACATACGAGTTACGACTAATTGGAGGCGGTTGGATTACTAATGGCAGCTCGGGCTACTTGAACGGGACGAGACTGAGTGGGATGTCGCGGCGGTCCTCGCCGTCGAGGACGGTAGTGTGATCGGTTGTGTGTAGTGTGTTGTGTACTTTTACGAGCTTCGTCAGCTTCGATCTGAGCTAATGTAATAGGGTCATCCGGCTCGCTGAGGGCTTGCCTTGGTCTATGGATACGGAGTATACGGGAGGGCGTGTAGGTTGCGGCTTTCACTATAAAGGTACAAGTCCGAGGCTCGCGGCCGACGGCTGACGCGCGCGTTAAGGAAGGCTTCCGAGGCTCGCGGATGACGCGCCCGGCCATAGTCAACATATGAGAATGTATGGAGCCACTTCCGTGCCTCGCGACTGACGCGCGCGGCTGAGACGGCTGTATAGGTACAGCCACGCGCGCGTCTGTCGCCTCGGCCGCGACCCACGGAAGTGAGGTGTGTCGCCGAGCCTCGGAAGCCTACCTTTAGAGGGTTGCGGTGATTAACGGCGGGATTGAAAAATCTGCGTGAGGTGCGTTTTATAAATTGTTTTATCGTGGGGAGACCTAAGTCAATGTGGAGATTTTCATTACACATGTACCACGGGGCGCCCGTGGCCTTGCGCATGACGCGATATTGAATCACCTGAAGGCTATGGATCCGTGCAGGAGCTGCATGTGCGAACACAGTACTAGCATAGGTCATGATGGGGCGGATACACGTGATATATAGGCTAACCTTGCTTTTAAGGGCAAGTTTAGATTTACGATTTAATAAAAAGTGGAGGCGCCCTAAAACAAAGACGGCGCGCGCGCGGACCGCTATGATGTGGGCATCAAAGGTCAAACGATCATCGAGAATTACTCCGAGATATTTGGCTTGCCTTTCCCAGGGGATTGTTTCACCGAATAGAGTGACTGTCTTTGAAGGGGAGGGGGTACCTCGATGGTAGGGTTTGTAGAATAGGACCGCCTGGCTTTTGACAGAGTTGATCTCGATCCTCCATTTCCGAAACCAGGCGCCTAGGGCGTTAGCCGCGGTTTGGAGGTTCCAAACAATGCCTGAGGGAGTTACTAACTGTATTTACTTACTTTTATAAACTTCCATAATGGACTAGCATTGTCACAATTGACATTAATTTTCTCGAATAAATCAAATTTAACATTTCGTTCTGAGGCAAACTTAATAATTTCTTCAGAAGTGCCTGGTTCCTCGATTCCAAACTGATTGCACGGGAATGCCAAAATTCTGAGACCTGTTTTTAAGTACCTACTTAATTATTGATGTAAATAAATAGCCACATATTTAATATATACAACTAAGCAGGAAACACTAAAACGATTTCTATGGAAATCGGACAGTATGGTACAGTAGACAGTACAATCCATAGATGGCTATTAAGGGTACAATCAGTGTCTATCTGCATACGCTTAGGTCAAACAGACATATTATTCATGCACACGAAAGTTTTTCCGGGTAGGAATCGTATCCACGACTTCGGCATGATATCTTATTAAAAACGCCGGGTCTGGCAAATAATATTTCGTTAACATGAGAAGTATTTAATAACCTTTGGACTCCCCGTATTTTTCATAAAGTTCATTGAATTGTTTATAATGATTTGTAGCAAATTGGCTTTCAGATGCTACATTCACAACGATGCAGACATGGTTATTGTACACATCAAGTTTAACAAGTTCACCTCTGATATTTCTTACAGTAAATTCATGAATAGACGATGCCTTTTTATAATGTGGATTAATTAAATTTAAATCCATTGTAAATACTTGTGTTACCAAAAATTAAAACAACGTAAAATATGAAAAAAAATACATTCTACTCTATTTTCACTTTAGTTTATTACTATATAAAATAATAATCTGTGATTCTGTCTGAATATCGTAGCTGAATAGATTGTATTCAATTGTATTGATCAAAGAGAATAATGTATTGATATTGACCAATCAGTATTGTAATTGACATCTAGACACGCGGTAGCGTGTCAAGCCAAAGTTCAAGTTTGATATTCACTAGTACTTTTTTGCTTGCCCGCTAAAAGGCAGAAAAAGGTTCAAAGCCATACAGCCTTAGCAAAGTTTAATTTTGAAGAAAATCATTACAGGCGAAGGGGCCATGCAAATTTTCTATGTATCATTCCCATTTTAGAATACCGGTTTCCACCAGTGCTATGCTATGTGGACCGATAAATATGAATTGGTGGATATCAAACGTATCCATAACAACGTAGCATAGCTCATCTCTGATGGAAAAGCACCCATAAGCTAACGCAAGTAATAAACGCATAGAATTAAATGGCTGAACCGATATTTCATGATAGGTATATCGTTAGATAGATTCGTCTTTATTACATGAGTGCCTCTGGATCTTCTCGCTCGGAGTATTATGTTCCTTGAGGCTCCTTCCAAAGAGGAAAGAATAGGTTAAAATATAACAAGGTCCTCCTCTCTCCTACACATTTGCTTAGCCCAACAGGGTCCTTAATGTAGTGTTACTTATTATTATTAAGATGTAACATGATGTAAGGAATGCTATTAAATAAAGTATAAAGGACTCTTGGAGGATTCAAATACTACGTAAGAAGAGACCGGACTCCATAGAATAATAAAAACTAGGTAGCCCGCATAATTCTTTTTTTTTTACGTTTTATGCTAATTGCTGCTCAGTTAAGGGTTAAGTACGGTTTTCTCCAAAAGCGGTGCCATCATGTAGCGACCGTGACACAGCGGTGAATGACGTCACTAGAACGTTGTCTGTGTTAACCAAATGGCGCGGTTTCCTAAAGAACGGTATTGACACCGTAACGTTAAAAAAGCGGTGCCGCCATCTGCATGACGTCCGTTTCGACGGTGTCCAATGGTGTGTGAAAGATGGCCGTCAAACTTTCGAACATTCCACGGGCCTACGGCCGTCTTTTTGCGGCCATCATATTGCGTTGGTTAGACGGCACCGCTATTGGAGGAAACCATACCTTTAACGTTTCTCACCGTGTGATTTGCGACAAGAATGGTAGTATTTGTGGTAAAGCCATATTCTTGTGTAAAAACATACTGTCATTCATACATCAGTTTTTGCTTAATAAAGTCTATTCGATTCAGACTCTGGTATATTTATTATGAACACCACAATTTATTAAGCAAAATTATTAAAATGAATAAATATTTACGACCAGAACGATACGATGCAGACCCATCCTCAAACACGGATCATTCCGCCAAATGGATACATTGGAAGACAACATTCGAAAATTTTCTGACTTCCATTTCAACAAAAGACGATCCAATTCATGAAGATACAAAATTGAAAATTCTTGTAAATTATTTATCGTCAACAGTATTCAGATATATAAAAGACTGTGATGATTATACTACCGCAATTAAAAGGTTAGAAGAATTATTTTTAAAAACGCCAAATGAAATTTATGCAAGGTACAAACTTTCTAAAAGATAACTATCTTCAAGCATTGAAATTATTAGCCAAGGACTGTTATTTTAAAGAAGTGTCTGCTGAACTAAATGAAAGCGAATATATAAGAGATGCCTTCATAACTGGTATCATGTCAACAGCCACACGTCAAAGATTACTGGAAAATAGCATACTTACTCTTGATTCGGCCTATCAACAAGCACGTTCACTAGAGATGGCTCAAACACACAATGAAAGTTATCAAAACCAAGCTACGGGCAGTACATTATTTAACGCAGCTACCACATCTAATCGAGAAATACCTAAGTACGATTCCTGTTATTTCTGTGGTAATAAACGACACCCTCGTAGACTTTGTCCTGCTTTTGATTCAATATGTATTACCTGTGGAAAACGTGGACATTTTGCGAAAGTATGCAATAGTAAATCACAAAAACTGAATACAATCACTCCAGAATCAGACATACAAGAATCACCACAGAGTTTAGGATGCCTTGTTGCTGCCTCAACTGATCTTAGCAAAGCGATTACACCTATATTAATAAATAATAGAATACCAGCTAAGGCACTCATTGATACAGGGAGCACATCAAGTTTTATAAACAGTAACCTTGTAGACAAATTCAATCTACAAATATTTCCTTTTAAACAACAAGTCAATATGGCAGCTTCCCATTTAGTATCCGAAGTTGATGGAAAATGTAGACTCGAAATAGAAATCCAAAAGCAAAACCTTAAACTCGACTTGTTAGTCATGAAAGGATTATGCGCTGACGTTATACTTGGACACGATGTCATTGCCAAACATAAGGCATTAGAATTGTATTTTGGTGGTGACCGAGCGCCATTAAAACTATATGCGTTAACAGAAGCCAAAATTGAACCTGTAACATTATTTCCTAATATATTGCCAAATTGTAGACCAATAGCTGTCAGATCACGAAGATTTTCTGATAACGATCTGCAGTTTATAAGCAATGAAATAAAGAAGTTGTTAGCCGATGGTATAATTGAACATAGCTACTCACCTTGGAGGGCACAAGTCCTAATAACAACGAACGAAAATCACAAGAAAAGAATGTGTATAGATTATTCGCAAACTATTAATAGATTCACTCAACTTGATGCCTATCCGCTTCCACGGATCGAAGATGTCGTCGCAAAGGTCTAAATCTAAATCGTCTAAATACAGTATATTTAGCAAAATTGATCTAAAAAGTGCATATCATCAGATTCCTATCAAAGAGACAGAAAAATCTTATACAGCATTTGAAGCTGAAGGAAATCTTTATCAATTTTGCAGGATACCGTTTGGAGTTACCAACGGGGTCGCTGCATTTCAACGAGCCATCAATGACATAATTAAAAAAGAAAAACTAGAAGGAGTTTATGGATATCTAGATGACATAACCATTTGCGGGATCAATCAGGCAGATCATGATAAAAAGCTGCAGGAATTTCTTTCAGTCACAAAACGGTATAATCTCACACTAAACGTAGAGAAAAGTGAATTCTCCAAACATGAAATTAACATTCTTGGATACAATATTAGCAAAGGAGTAATTAAACCAGATCCTGACCGATTACGACCTCTCTTAGAGTTACCCGCTCCTTCAGACTCAGCATCACTTCGACGCGCTTTAGGATTACTAGCACATTATTCAAAATGGATACCGAAATTCTCAGAGAAAATACGACCACTAACATCAATTGAAACATTTCCTTTGAATCAAAACATCAAAAAAATATTCAATAGCTAGAAAGATGAAGTAGCAAAATCGGCTGTTAATGCTATTGATGACAATATCCCTTTTACTGTAGAAACAGATGCTTCAGATTATGCCATAGCTGGAACGCTATCACAAGATGGAAGACCAGTAGCTTTCTTCTCGAGAACTCTTTCAAGTAGTGAAAAGAATCATCCTGCAATTGAAAAAGAAGCTGCAGCGATAGTCGAATGTTTAAGAAAATGGAGACAATTTCTTTTAGGAAGACAATTTCGACTGATTACAGATCAAAAATCAGTTTCATTTATGTTTAATCAGACTCATTCCTCTAAAATAAAAAATGATAAAATCCAAAGATGGCGTCTAGAACTATCGAATTATTGCTTTGATATTACTTATCGTCCTGGTAGAGAAAATGCAGTTGCCGATGCCTTATCCAGAGTTAATATAGTTGCTTCACTGAATACTACAAATACCCTACCAGAACTTCACAAAATTCTATGTCATCCTGGAATCACCAGAATGTTTCATTGGATTAAATCCAAAAATCTACCATATTCAATTGAAGACGTAAGAAGAGTTACAGCTGCATGCACTATTTGTGCTGAAATTAAACCAAGATTCTATCGATATCAAGGTAAACTCATAAAAGCTACAAGCCCTTTCGAAAGAATTTCTATGGACTTTAAGGGACCTCTACCAACTAGCAGTGGAAATCGCTATATGCTTACGATCGTAGACGAATACTCCAGATTTCCATTTGTTTTTCCATGTTCTGACTTGACTACACTGACAGTAAAGAAAAAATTAACTGAGCTATTTGCTATATTTGGTATGCCATCATAAATACATTCAGATCGAGGATCCTCATTTTTTTCGGAAGAAATAAAACATTTCCTTCATAACATGGGAATAGCGACTAGTTATACAACCCCATATAACCCTCAAGGCAATGGACAAACTGAAAGATATAATGGTATAATATGGAGAACTATTCAATTGGCTTTAAGAACTCAAAATTTACCTCCGGATAAATGGGAACAGGTATTAGCTCCAGCGCTTCATTCCATAAGATCTCTTCTATGTACCGCAACTAATTGTACTCCACATGAAAGGATGTTTTCCCATTCTAGAAGATCATCAAACGGACAATCATTACCAACATGGCTTACAATTCCAGGTCCAGTATTAATGCGAAACTATGTTCGTAATTCAAAGTATGATCCTATAGTTGAGGAAGTACAAATGATTGAACCAAATCTCCAATATTCACGGGTGAGACTATCGAACGGTAGAGAGACGGTGGTTTCGAATCGACACTTAGCCCCTGCCGGAGCACCGAATGCAAGCATTGAAGATTCTGACGATGAAAATGACAGTGAACCAGTGTCATCAAATACTCCACCTGACCAGGAACCAAATCTGGAACAGTCTGCACAGCCCGCCGAACCGAGCCTTCGACGTTCCGAGCGAACCCACCGTAGCCCAGAGTACTTGAGGGACTACGTTCAAAACTAATAGGGGAGAATGTGGTAAAGCCATATTCTTGTGTAAAAACATACTGTCATTCATACATCAGTTTTTGCTTAATAAAGTCTATTCGATTCAGACTCTGGTATATTTATTATGAACACCACAGTATTATTTACTGATAACAAATCATGTAATAAAATTTGAATTTCGCGGTCCAACCGAAGCATACACCTTCAATGTCAAAACAGTACTATTTAATAATCTGTGTGTCAAAACACCTGTCTACCAACCTGACAACAGTAGAATAAAAACTTATACCAATGCTATGAACTGAATAGAGATGTGCGGCTTAGTATTTAAATCTATCGATATTTATATCATTGATATATGACCCTGAACAGTAGTTTTTGAGAAGCTCAACTTGAGAATCATTCAAATATTTTAAAATGTACAGGAGGTCTAAACAGATTACATTACCGCTACAGCAGATTATATGCAATTAATCTGCAACTCCCACACAAACCAATATGTGGTTTACGGGAGCCAAGAACCATTTTCTCTTTGTATGTTTTTTATATGAATATATTAAAAAAAAAAAAAAACAATTTCACAAATGCTATTGAAATTAATTGGTTAAAATGAGCTATATTTTTACCAAAAAAAATTACATCTATATAGGTGGAAACAGACGGGTCAGTAAAACCACGCAAATATGGTCATAGGAGACCATCCCTTATTTTTTGAGTTATTGCTAACGACATTTACAGATTTAAAAAAAACACATTTGTCACTCTTTCACGCGTAAACTACTGATCAGATTTGGATGAAACTTGGTACATAGATCATACCCTGGAATACATTATAGGATAACATTTTTATCCAAGGAAAACATAAGGTCCCTCGGGAAAGCGGCTGAAACCGCGGGGCGGAAGCCTATTCAATAGACCTTGTTTCTTGTTAGTGTTATTGTGTTAAAATGTGTAGGTAGATACTAAAAATATTTACAAGGCAAAATCAATAAAATAATACCTATTTTGAAATTTATTTTCTTGTACTAAACATTTATTTATCCAATAGAATATGCATACCTATTTATCTCAACATATCTTATAAACTATTATAAACAACAAAATATCACTCTGTGCTGTGCATTATTATTTTTTTAAGCTACATTTTAAAAAAAGCTTAGTAGGATGGTACAATCATAAGCATAAATATATTACCATGGACAGTAAAGTGATAATATCTGAAACACAATTCGTTAATTTCTGTTCTTGAAATGACAGCAAAAAGAATCATTAATTTGTGTAACACCACACAATTACAAGTAACAGCACAAATATGTCATCTTGAGAACATAAATTATTGAACTAATCATGGGATCAGATATTAATGGCTTGGGACTTGTACAATTTTTTGGATAACAGAGTGTAGATAACCAAATAACTTGATAGTTTTAAATAGTTTTACAACAAATGCTTCATTTGTCAGTGCAACATTCTTTAAACTGGAAGTTATCTCCAGGAATGTTTTTTAAAAGCAATCATAATATATAAGTAGGTACTTATAAATTTATTACATTTCAATTCAGAAATATTTTTTCATGCAGTTTTTACCAGTATTTTTCGAGTGACTTAACCAAGTCTAATGGATCAACATTGGGTCCATGACGCTCCACAGGGACACCATTCTTGTCAATAATGAACTTGGTGAAGTTCCATTTGATGAAACTGCCAAGTGTGCCACCCTGTTTATGCTAAAAAATAAAACACATACTTAATGTATAGATACAAATACCTATTTCTATTATGTGAAAGAAAGAAAGGAATAAATTTATTTTTGACATCATAGAAAATCATGTATCAGGAAACTGTTTCTACGTGTTGTATTTCTAGGTTTTATATTTTGTTATTAAACAACAAATATTTCTACATGAATCATCTTTGATCAGAAGTTATAGTAGAGCAGCACATTAATAAAAATGTACATATTGTTCAGAACATCAACAGCTTATTGATTTTTTAACTGTATAAAATCAATTATTCATAGTAGTGTTAGTCCATATGAAAGTGAATCAAATATGGATGGAAGGTCAAAACAATTATGTCAATACATGACTATTATATAAGTGATTAGTGATAACTGATAATCAATAATGACAGCTATATCTAATAGTATGACAAATAACTTATCAAGATTATCTACATCACTATTGAAATTACCTTCACTATTACAACTCAAGTTCTATTTTTAAATTTATGCTTATCCCATCTGAACCATATCAATTGAATGAATGATGATAATATTATAGATAAATATGATACTATTTCAGATAATACCTTTAAAAACTTCCATAATGGACTGGCTGAATCCCCATTGACATCAATTTTTTCAAACATATCAAACTTTACTTTGCGCTCTGATGCAAAACACACAATCTGTTCAGAATTGCCTGGCTCCTGACCAGCAAACTGGTTGCATGGGAATGCCAATATACGTAGACCTGAAAAATTATCATTAAGAATCTTTTTGTTGCTTGGGCAAATTGAATGCGTGGACTTGAACACAGAAAAAAACATTCATGATTATTTTTACTAGTGTCAATTCCTAATAATATAATAACATAAAGCTTACCTTTGCTCTCAGCATACTGCTCGAAAAGTTCATTCAACTGTTTGATATTATTTGTTGTGAGGCCGCACTGAGAAGCGACATTCACAATGATACAGACATGACCTTTATACGCATCTAATTGTACATCGTCTCCTTTAATATTCTTCACAGTAAATTCGTGAATTGATGTCGCAGTCTTAGGGTCAGGATTAGCGGCCATTTTTCTGTAAAAAAAATACAAGTAGGTGCACCTAAAATATCTGTATTGTTTGTTTGTTTTCCTTTTCTTTTGTCTGTATGTATGTCTGTTTGTCATTTAGAATTTTGACACATTAGTGATGTTCCACATAGTGACCGTGAAAAGTAGGTACCAACAATATATAATTTTAGACTTATTGCATAATGCCTTCGCAAAAACGTACGTTCTAAGTTTTAACATTTTTCAATAATTCATCAATAAATTATAATCTTTACTTACATCGTACTTAGTTGGACTCGAGATAAACAAAGTGCGCTGCCAACAACCGGCACAACAAGCTTATAAACCGAACGAAAACCGATTGTCATGTTTGTGACGTACAATGATGAAGAAGTAGGTAAGGTAGACTAGGTAGATAAAATAAATTCCTATCTATCTATATATGCTATATACCTACATTTATATGTTCAAAAACTTAAAACTTTTTATATCTTTATTTGATTTAGCTTGTTTGTTATTAGTAAATATATACCGACATTACATATTAACTACCTAATAATATTTTATTGAAGAAGCACTAATGCACCATCAAATTAATTTCAAAGATCCTACATATTTTATTGTTATAAATTTAGGTAAATGGACTATTGATAGAAGTTAGTAAACTTTAGACCAAAGGGAAAAAAAATGATTGAATGAAAGACTGAGACTGTCATTGGTTGTCATTATTGAAATGACAATGACACGACTGGTGCACATTCCGAAACTCAATTTAAATCAATTTAAAGTTGAACTGCTTTTTATGTATTTTGTTGTTATTCAATACTAACAAGTTTTTGTAGACTATTATACATTATAATAAATAAATAAATATCCTGGGACATTTCTACACCTATCAACATGTTATTTGCGACAAGAATGGTGGTATATTTACTGAATAATAACAAAAGAAATCATCAACACATTCCTCCAAGGTATGTTAGTAACATTTTCATGAAATAGTCGTATATGTCAGTAATATACCTTGGAGGAATATGTTGATGATTTCTTTTGTTATTAATCAGTAAATATACCACCATTCTTGTCGCAAATAACATGTTGATAACTTACGACCTATAACTGAGCTGCAATTAACAAAAAATGTGATAAAAAATGAATTTAATGCTCCAACCGAACGTTTCACCTTAAAGATTTTTGTACAAAAAATGTATTTCTTAAAACCCTATGCCCTATGAAAAAGAGGGATACGTTTGTAGGATATATTTGTGTGTTGCCTCATATCATCAAAACTATTTCCTTGTTTTCAAAAGAAGCAGAACAAGGTAAGATTACTGCATAAGGTAAGTGGGTATATAAAAATATATTTTGTTTCTTTTGATCATACAGATTTATGTTAAAATATAATATACAGATATGATGCATATTTTAGCAATTTCTACTACAGATAAAATGCAATGCATCTGGCAACACTATTCGAATCCATCAAAATCAATCAATAATTTTCTTCTTTCTGTTCTGTACAAACAACTTACTTGCAAGAGAAAGAAACAAGATTTATTCCCATTAAATCGAAATTTATCCAGTGAAATGGCGTATCTGGTCACCAATTTACGGAGGTGTGTAAGTCTGAAGAACTTCAATAGTTTGAGTGTTATCCAGACCGCTTCATATCATGCAAATGTAAGTGTTGGATGCAACTGCAATGTCAAGGATTATCGATTTCACAATAGCGACGTAATTTCAAGTTAGACCTTGACCGTCAATAAATAGTCACCAAAATACTCAAAAATTGAAAATCTTGATGAATTTGAGTAACATAATAATAATTTTACAGGTTATTGACCATTATGAGAACCCTAGAAATGTGGGTTCTATGGATAAGAAAGATAAGAATGTTGGAACAGGACTGGTGGGTGCCCCTGCTTGCGGTGACGTCATGAAGCTGCAGATCAAAGTGGATGAGGATGGAAAAATCATTGATGCAAAGTTTAAGACTTTTGGCTGTGGATCAGCTATTGCATCAAGTTCTCTTGCTACAGAGTGGGTCAAAGGCAAGACAGTTGATGAAGCACTTAAGCTGAAAAATACAGATATTGCTAAAGAGCTGTCTTTGCCACCTGTCAAATTACATTGTTCTAGTAAGTACTAACTCCTAGCCTTTGCTGGTTTCATATTTCTTTAAATGGTTTAATTCACACAGGTCATATTTGTTTATATCCTGTATGTTACAAAATCTATTATTTATATTGTTTGACAATCACACTTTTACCCTATCATGTCAGTTACAGGAAAAAATATCAGAATTACATATATTTTTTTCTTTTTCCAGTGCTTGCGGAGGATGCCATAAAGGCTGCCCTGTCAGATTATAGAATTAAACAACAAACAGAGAAAAATAATTAAGAAAGAAAGCTGGAATGTTTGGAACAGATCTGTGATTTTGTAAGAATTGTAAGATGGAAGTTATAAGTACAGTGGCAGTCAAAATGAAAATCATAAGCATTAGTAATTATTATGCAAATAATATAGCCCCATTGTTTTAAAAAGAAATTGTTTATTGTCACTAGATATAGAATGTTGCAATGTTTTTGTTTTAAATAAATAATGCTTTAGAAACTGTTTTTATTAATCAAATTATTTGCCAAACTTTAGGTCCTTTCATATATTTATTTAGCAATTTGGTAGCTACTTTCCACATAGTATATGTTGTCTACCCTAGGCCAAATACCTATGTGACCACACAGATTTATTGCAAACCTAAGTCAAATAGTTTGTAAAATGCACAAAAAGAATACAAATTCCATTTAATAATGAAATCCGTGTGAGTGTGGAAGCAGAGGTATAATTATTTATCTATCTATACTAATACTAATCTATACTAATATTATAAAGAGGAAAGATTTGATTGTTTGTTTGCATTGTATAGGCTCCGAAACTACTGAACCGATTTGAAAAATTCTGTCACTAATAGGAAGCTACATTATTCCCGAAGGTTATAGGCTACTTTTTATCCCGGGAACGCAAGTGAAACCGCGCGGAACAGCTAGTTATTTAATAAAAGATCAATTTATGACAACACTTTTATTTTGGTATACACATCATGTTACAATAACCTATATAAATCAGTGGAACTAGTAAGTACTATTTGTACATTTACGTTACTATGCCAAGTTTTTGTAACGCCAGTTGAGCTGCATCGGCCTTTGCCTGTTTCTTGTTTGCACTCGCCACTGCTGGCTGATATTCTGTCCCAGCAACCTTCACCTGCCAAATAAAACAAGACAAAACAATCAATTAGATGGACCAACTACTTAAGGGCAGGGGCTGGAAGCGGATGACAAGTAACCAAAATTAGGACAATTTTTTTATCACACAAATATCGTTTTTTTTTTGTGTGGATATAATTCCAGTATCATGTATAGTTTCTAAACATTTACAACCTTCTATTATTTGTAAAGGATTCATTATATAGAAAGCTAGTATACCTTGAACAGGAAATTTTTCTTATGGTCGGGGCCGCACTCGAAGCATAAGTTATATTCCGGCGGGCCTAGTTTCTGTTTGGAGCAATATTCGCCGAGTAACGAGACGGGATGTTTGCCTCCCGCTATGAGCGGCGCCGGGCCTCGACCGCGACCCGGCCTTTGTGGCTTTATCTGAGGAAAATGTTTTAATGTAAGGAATTTTATTAATTTTCAGTATATTTTATTCAATACAGATAGTATTTTTAAAGTATAAATTAGAAAATGTGCTAATTAATGGCTATGTATATAAAAAAAAACCATTGTTAATTATAAAAATCATATACAGTGCGTCAAGGGTCTTTTGGCAAGTGGCCAAAATCGAACTAACGCCACTGTCTTGTGAGGAGTTACTTTTTGAGAGTTCGCTCTGTCCGCTTCGCTGTGTTGTTTTTTCTTGTTATTCAATCAAATAATATACCGAAAGTAAATAAGAAATGGTATCAGGGAGATAGTGTTAAAAGATAAAAAGCGCCCTCTTGCCGATGTCATTCGACTCAAGATCCTTGTGGCACTGTATATGTGGATATACTACAATGAAATAAAAACTGTTAAAAAACCTAAACATCTTGGATTAAAATGAGATGACGACTAATAATATTGAGCGCTCAACATGCATAGCATAATAACAAATAATTCACTTACTCCTTTATTGAATCTGCTACTGACCTCTTCTTTGGACTGTAAGCCCCTAGTGTCTAACTTAACTTCTAGAAGCAACGGTTGCAGTGTGCCCGTGCCTTCTTTTCCCAACCCACGACCTGGAGTCCAGCCCATTTTCTGCAGCAAATGCATCCCCATGCCGCCTTCTACAGGCGCTGCGCGGACTAGCTGGTCCTATATAAGAATTTAAGTATTATTTTGTGGTAAATTAATATGTGTCAGATTGTTTATTTGATGTAATAGAAGATTTCAGTAATAATATGGTTGTGAAAAATTGTATACTCTAATCAACTATAATTTTGCATTATTATACATGTTTAAAAAAATAATCAACAACATTTAAAATTACAGAAGGAAAGAGAAAAATATATTTGTAGAATTAATTTAATATTTTTGTAGTCGACGGATATCTTATCAATATTTTTGAACTCTGCAAATTTGATAACAAATACGTGAGGAAAACATAATCTAGAATCTGGATCTTCAAACACTGACAATGATGTTATACCATCCCTTTTTTGATAGTCCGGGACACATAACTTAATCTCTGAGACGAAATTCGAATTCCATGCCTAATAAGGCGAGCAACGACAATCCCTCTTAATAAAAGCCACAATGATTACATGAGATTAAGTTGCGTGTCCAAGACTATACTTACCTCTCAGGCATGTGTACATGAAAGCTTTGCACCTATCGCACCGCGTAGCGTCTAACGTAGTAGCATCTTCTTATCACATAAAAGCTGCAACAAATATTCATGAATTCCCCATAAAAGCCATGTCTTTCTAGGAGCCGTGTTTTGAGTTATACTCAAAGTTTTGCCACATTTTATCGCTCAAAGAATCACCAGGCTTTGGTGTTTATAAGACTGACAATTTACAAAGAAATAAAATGAATCTGAACTCATAAGATATTATTACTAAATAGATATAGTATTTATAGAAACATAAATTATTAAGTCCTTTATACAGGATGATTTTGAAATGGTATTTTAGCCCGAATTCTAAAATTATTTGCATCATTATCGGTAATCCTACAGAATTTCAGGTGCTTGAGCACTACCATTACGAACTTATGCCAATTAGAAGTTTAGCATAAATATCTGGTAAAAGCCTTTACTCTCACTCTGAAACGTAGTGATAAGGCAACGAGCTGCTATTAGAAATCCGACCCCAATTAGTCGTAACTCGTACTAAGTCCTCCCCCTCCCCCGGTAACGCCCTGAGTCGAGGTTCGTACCCCACTCGGGGGTGCCCTTAGTCGTGTTTACCTAAATGTTACCCGCTTGCTTTTTTAGTACTTGGATAATCGAATACATTCTCCATTAGACTTACATTGCAGTGAAATTTAACGTTAAACTAATTTGTTGATATTGTTTCGTATGTTCGTAGGACGACACCTATGTAAGTGGAGTATGCCGCGTCACATCAGCCTCTGATCCCAAGACAAATGTCGTAGGGCTAACAGTAACAATAATAACATCTTTTTCAGATAAAACCCAAAGTACACCTAACCCTAACTGTGGTGGCTATGGCTGTATCTAGGGCTACGTTACAACATAAATACACTAAATATGGGACAAAATATGTATGTAATTATAATACCCATGAGTATCTGTGATAAACATACACCAACACACACACACACAGACACACATGCACACACCCCTACTCACTCAAGCTCACACACATACACACACACTCACAAACATACCCCCACTCACACTGCGCGCTCTGGTATTTGGTTCTTAATTTTATGTCACATAGATATTTACTTATTACTAACCAAGATCAATGGCTATGGAAGAGCGGCATCTCCTATCACAAGCATACTCTTGCTTAAAGGGGGATTCCGAAACCAGTTGTATACTAGTGATAAGTTACCGAAATAAATTATTTTTATTTTTTTTTATTATTTTATTTGTATGGAAATATTTTAGTTTAGTTTTCCACTTTAAAATATTTAAAAAAAATATATTTTATGGTCTGTTTATGGTATAAGTACCTAAATGCCCTTTCGGCTTCCATACCCTTTTAACATCACCCGGTATAATGAATAAAATTTACAGTAAATACCTAAGTAGGTAGTTGTTTACTTGAAATGAACAACATTAAGTCAGTCATAAAGGGGAATACTGAATATTTGTGTGCAATATTTCGGTAATGATGATTCGCATGCCATCCAGAATGGCATGATAATTACCATTACATTTGTCAATATAATGCCATTGCGTAGTGTAATGAGTGAACTGTAAGAGTTCCCACCTTACACGGAGAGACACGATCTTTAAGTGTGATGGTTGCAGCAACATTGATTGATTCCATAATATTACAGGTAATAAATAAATATAGTATTTTCTGTTAACAACCGTTTGTGTCTTCAAGTGATTTCAGTTAAAAATGTGTAATCAATAAAATAATAAAGAAAAATATAGAAAAAATCAGAATTATGATAAAGTATGATTAATTAAGTATGGTGTTATAACATGTCCAAACGTGTGTAAGTTTAAAATAGATGATTAGTAAATATATGACAATATAAATCTCGCAAAGATAAGGTACTGATACAAATATAATCTAGGAAAACATCTATAGATTATTCCGGTGATGTGACGCTATAACAGTACATACTACCTCACAGATTATTACGATAAGATCTTGAGTCGTGAACAAGCCTACGCCACATTATAGAATGCTAATAGATCTACTAGACCGATGCGTAGCCATTTTAACTTGTATGAAGGAGTGATAGATCCATAGATAAACAAATAAATATATTTGTATGGGTTTACTGTGTTCGAAATCTCGAATCGGTATTCCGAAACGGAATTCCTAATGTATGTGGCTGGCATTAAGGACCCCATGCTGTACTCCTTACGACCAATGACGTAGTCTTGTTCATGCCATTCCAGAATGTAAAAACACTATAAAAAATATCCCCATTGATATAAAATAATATACAATAACTACAATATAAACCGACCAATGTTGTTGCAACTATGACAAAAACAATAAACATAGGTCAGAAAGCATAATACGTGAGTATTATAAGTTCTGACCGCTGCGGCCGTCTGCCGCAGAGAGTGTACGCTCGCGAAGGACGACGCATCGAGCTGAAAGAAAAGTTATTGCGGCACCATTAAAGTATTGAACGAAACCCTTTTGTGCCTAATGTATCGGTACTGTCTTGCTGCCAAAAGAAAACTACCATTTCATCTTATTGTTGAATCGCATGGCATGAACACAGGATGATTTTGTATAAAGCCCTCAATATGAAAAACTATTGCTGTATGACTAACTAACTATATACTAATAATAAAGTTGAAGAGTTTATTTGTTTGAACGCGCTAATCTCCGAAGTTACTGGTGCGATTTGAAACATTCTTTCTCTAATAGGAAGCTACATTATCCCCGAAAGTTATAGGCTACTTTTTTGGCTCCCGGGGACGTGAGTGAAACCGCGGGGAACAGCTATATTTCAGAACAGCGTATTTCATGATATGGATGTACGTAGTCTCGGTTCTTAGGCTACATAATGTATATATGTGGTGCCGATTCTGTTGTTTACGAACTTAACTAATATTAGACAAGTCACCTCTCTTTCATGTTAACCTTATTGAAAAAAGATAGAACATTTTTAATGCTGTCACTTTAATCCATGCCGTCGTAATGTACGGGTAAATAGTCGTGACCAATAAAGACCGCGCTTAAATTCACGTTGAAATATGTGATCGGACTAAACTGACAGGACTAAAATATCTTGCATCCCTTTCTTATATTTACTATTAGAAAGAGATATAGTGTGATTAAATTTATTTAGTTTGTAAACAACATAATCGGCACCACTATATTATTAACTCTGTGATAATGACTGCTTTTGTTATTCAATGTTTATGTTTTAACAAAATAAAGACATAATCCACATTTGATTATCTAATCAGCATTTAGTTCAATAACGTCAAAATTGTTATTAGGATCACGTTATATAATTCCGTTTCATTCTACGTAACATTAACATCTTGTTTATGTTTAAAATCAAGATTAATGTATGTGCTAATAATAGTTAAAAAAAAATATATTTCGGATGTCTCGTGTGAGTATTATGCTAACTTATTTGTGACTCTATGTTACCAACATTGGGTCGAAGGAAATAAAATAGATTATCTACTAAACAACAATATTAAATTTAGGTTTGTAAGTACACAATACTATAGCATTAGTTAGGTTTCGTTTGATACTTTATCACATTTTCTATCGTTTCCTAAAATATTTTTTTTGTCTAACTAAAATCATCGAATCAAAACATGATTCTTTACTTTATATTTTTAGTTTCTTTAGATAACTTTGAGTCTCATAGTACATGTGTATAAGAGTGAATATACCTTTTTGGCCCATGCTTGAGTACCGCTGGCTAGTTCCCTCGGCGTCAGTATTTGTGCGCCGGTCGATCCCGTAAACTGACCTAGAGATGTATCTTTTGCACTCCAACCAAACTAGAAAAAAAATACATTATCTTATAAAATGAAGTCCCTTCCGCTGTCTGTTCGCTTAGATATTTTTACCATACGCCATCTTTGACTACAGCCAAAGATGGCGGCGCATGCCGTTCGACCAATCAGCGCGCAAGGTCGCACTCAAGTATGATGCCAGTATAAAGAATAGACTATCGTAAATTAATACGTTATATTGTAAGCAGTATGGTACAGTTCACAATTCTTCGATAGTTTACAATTTCGCAATATATATATTATGAACTAACGGCGTTCACAATGGTACGGTGACATATAATACACTAAAAAGGCAATTGATAAAAAATAACGAAATACTTACACCACACATGTTTGTGGTTATCATTTCATTTTCCTCTTGTTCTTTGCGTAGCATTAGCAACTTTTGAGACACGATGGAAGCCACGTCCTGTAAATAAATAAAATTGAAGACCTGTATGTCGATTTCCTGTCCTGTATTTCTCAAACGCGATTTTCTAATACATTGTTGTGTAGTTAATTAAGTGTGATCACAGCGGAGGATGCAAAAAAAATCAATTTATTTAATTAATTTAATTATAAAGTATTACAAACGAAACTATAACTAATTATTGATACAAGTTAATTGTCCGATGTGAGGAACAAGAATGTGGGCTTCCGGTGAATGGTGTAATTTCATCGGTTTAGAACTTGCGTCATCGGCGTCGCGTTGCGCAGCGTCAGCGCCTCGTGTCCACTGCAGTTGTTGATGCAATTTATTGAGGGCGATGCAAGTTAGCATTATGCTATGGCGATGCTTGCGTAACACCTCCCCCCGTAGAACAGCGATTGAACGCGGAAGTTGTGAACTGAGCTGGGGGTTGATTCAAGTCAACCCTTCTTGTGGCTGGAATAGCGTAGACCCTCTGATTTTCTGATGGACTGCATTCGGCCTGTTCGTCCATCTTGGATCTTAGTTTTTTGAGATGATATCTTCGGTATGCTAATCCACTTATGATTACGCAAGTACAAAGTATAATAATGTACAATGGTAAAGTGGTATGGTACAAGCTATTATCTGCGTAGTTTCCTAAGTTCACTGGAGATTGCAGCGATACCTTAGTATTCGTGGCATGGAGATGTTCAAGATTAATAGAATTGAGTTTGAAGGTTGAAGGTAGTTGTGGGATGTCAGCATCTTCTCTAGGTATATCTATTATCTTCAGGGCTTGTCCTTTAAGTCGGTCGTTGGTGTTTGAAATCACGAATTCTGTAGTTTCCATATAACAGTTAACTGGGACTATGGACAAATAGTTACCTTGCAGTATCTTGTAGAGATCTTGCCCACAGGATAGATGTACTTTCGTAGGATTCGGGAAGCTGACAGTGTAGTGGCGATCGTCCAGTTTCTCGAAGGCTGGTTTCTCTAGAGACACGGTGACTGGATTGCATACGGTGCTCCTCTGCTGTGTTAGGATGAGTCGCTGGATACAGTCGTCTGACGTTCGGCTCTGCAGATTGTGGATTTCCTCGCATAGATACCCTTTACTTGTCTTCGGGCATTCAGCCTCTATGTACTTGAAATCTTTCAAATGGATAGCAAGGAATGGAAAATTAGGGGTAAGGATTTCATGGTTTCTATTGGGTATGATAGATATCTTATATAAATCATATACTTGGGGTAATATGATAGGGAATTTATATACTATAACTATCTTATTTCCTACATAGTATGAACCTAACTGTACTACGTCATAGTATTCTCTAACATCTAAATCAATTATTTTATCTCTGCCATAGAGATTAACTAATCTACTAACTAAATACCTAGTCGAATTGAAGGTTATGATAGAATGATGAGCGGTAGAAGTTTTTATAAAAGCTAAAACATTCTGTAATTTTGAAATCTCTTGAGAAATTAAATCTACGTTATCACCTAATATAAGAAGAATCTGTGCGAGATGCGCATATTTAACTAAATCATGATCTTGGGTAGCTATACTTTGACTAATTATATTAATAATAGCTGCTAACTTATTTTGATTATCTACTATACTATCAATGATTTTTGTATGTTGTTCCATCCAATCTTTAGTTAAACTAACATGGGTATTAAACTCTGAGATTAACTTATTATCATTGTCCTGAAGAGACTTTATAGCGTTATTATAATTTATAGCATCGGTGTAGTCAAGATTGCCGGTGATACTTTTAACTACGGAACCGAGACCATCTATGAGTCCTCTTTTAACTCGATTTATCTCAAATGTCCGTAATTGTTCAAGAACTGTCTGAAGCTTACTTTTTAAATACTGAATATGAGGATCAAATAAGGACATCGTTTTATTATTAAGATCAGGACTAATACTTTCTAATTGCATACTAATTGAATTAATTTTGTCTTGCATATCTTGGAGGTTAACGTATTGCAAAAATGAATGATAATGAGAGATAATATAAGAGGAACCTAGTTTAAATGGTAACACACCGGGTCCGTCGTCAAGGTTTTCAAGTTTTATCTCCTGCATTAGAGCCGGTTGCAGGAGAAGATGAAGTACCAGGAGAGTCCTGCAACAATTTGGCGCTTTTAGGTACTCTCTTTAATCTTGACTTGGCAATTGGGCCACGCTTTTTCTTTGAGTAAATATGAATAGGGAGATCTGCCATAACTATATCGTGCGTGAAGCGTGGGGCCAGTTTTTGACGGGAAGCGAGAGGATTTTGTACATAAATCTGTTGTTCAGGGGAATATTCAATTTCAGCCTCTCGAGTCTTATTACGGTTATCAGTCAGATCTTTACGTAGGGATGAACAAGATTCATGAATTAAGTTATAAGCTGTGCTCATTTTAGTCTTATGGTCAGTTACGTATTGCTGTAATAAATGTGCGGAAAGGTCTATGTCAAAAGGGTCACGTGGGTCAAAATGTCCCGTTACTACTTCTATTGGTTTGCATTTCGTAAAACTATGAATGGTATTATTATATGCTAGAAGGGCGTAGGGCATAAGAATGATACCCGATTCACTCTTTTGTTCAACTTTTAAAATACGGAGGTGCTCTAATATTGTTGAGTGAAAACGCTCAACAATACCATTTTCGTTAGGAGTATGTGCTGCTATTCTATGATGCTGAATCTTATGTAACCGTACAAATTCTGCAAGGAGTTGATTCGTGAATTCCGGACCGTTATCAGTAACAATAGTGATAGGAATTCCGTGATGCGTGCAAAATTTAAGGAACGCCTGAACTACGCTTACTGCCGTCCCGTCTCTTAAGTAATAGGCTTGAGCATATTTTGAAAAAGAATCTACTAAAGTTAAGAATTTTTCACCTTGTATAGTCAGCAAATCTAAATGTACTAATTCAAATGGTTTGCTAGCGGGTGGAACTAATCGAAACTGTTGTTTAATAGGGTTACGGTCGTATTTGGCTTGACCGCAGACCGTGCATTCGTTTATATATTTAGTTATATGC
Source organism: Tethea ocularis (assembly GCA_963555595.1). Taxonomy (NCBI): domain Eukaryota; kingdom Metazoa; phylum Arthropoda; class Insecta; order Lepidoptera; family Drepanidae; genus Tethea; species Tethea ocularis. Next base: position 3,535,310 of record OY741968.1, read on the forward strand.
TCTCGCATTTTCGGCCAATAGTACTTATGAGACAGGGCTAAGTAGCACTCATTAATACCACGGTGGTTTGTTTTACCCTCGTGATATTTATTAATTATTTCCTGTTGCCTTAAGTATTCTCGAACGTTTTCTAATTCGTGTTTAGTTACCATAAGATTCATTGTCGAATTTTTGAATGTATTTTGTATGATGGGGATGATAGAATACATAGCTAACGGTGGATTGATAAGCAACCCTGTTTTAATTTTTGGATGAACATATTCTTTTACTGCATTTATAACATCTTCTTCTAGATTAGATTCGGATAACTGTAAAGATGTTCGCGTATGTGTTTCAAATGGTTTTGTTACGACTGGCCTTCCTTTAATGTCGCCGACTATATTGAAAACTATTTGCTTACTGAATTTATTTAAGGGATCATCTGTAATCGGAACTTCTAAGATGGGGTTTTCGTTATCTGTATGTACGGTAAGAGTTCTAGAATCATCCGCAGCTTCCGGAGCTGTAATGGTTCTAGAATCATTTAATGACAGTGCTTTTTCGGATAGATTTACTACAATGGAGCTTAGTTCTTCGTTATTAACTTCAATACGGGACAAGGCATCTGCGTTAGTATTGCATTTACCTTGTTTATAAATTACTGTATAATCGTACTCGCTCAATTTCAAACGCCATCTTGTAAGTCTCGAGTTAGGCTCTTTAAGATTCATAATCCATTGAAGTGGCTTATGATCTGTAACAATTTTAAATTTACGTCCAAAGAGATACGGTCTAAAATACTTTGTGGCCCAAACTATTGCTAAGAGCTCTTTCTCTATAGTGCTATAATTTAATTCACTAGAATTAAGAGTCCTAGAGGCATACGCAATAGGTTTGTCTGATCCTATGGTACCTTGTGATAGAACGGCACCTATAGCAACATTAGAAGCGTCGGTCGTAAGAACAAATTCCTTGGAAAAATCTGGGTACTGTAAAATTGGATCATTGGTCAAAAGAGTTTTGCAATGCTCAAAACAATTCAAATAATTTTGATCAAGTACTATTTTAGAACCTTTCTTAAGGCACTGTGTAAGCGGTTTCGTAAGACGTGCGAAATCTGGGATAAACTTTCTGTAATACCCTAGTAAGCCGAGAAAACGTTTGATCTCTGTCGGTGTTTTAGGTAATGGATAATTATTAATAGCTTTAATTTTATTAGGGTTTGGTTTAACACCTTCTCCACATATAATATGGCCTAAAAATTCAGTTTCCAACTTCAAAAATTCAGATTTATCCATCTGTATTTTGAAGTTAGATTCGCGCAATTTTTTAAATACCTTTTCCAAATTAACTATATGCTCCTGAAGGGAGGTACTGAAGACAATAATGTCATCCAGATAAACCAGACAAACTTCATTCTGTAGATCTTTAAGCACATGGTCCATCACTCGCTGAAAAGTTGATGGTGAATTTTTCAGACCCATGGGCATTCTTAAAAATTCATAGTGACCATTTTCTACATTAAAGGCGGTTTTGTGGACGTCGACAGGGTCCATTTCTACTTGGTAAAAACCGCTTGCTAAATCAAGGGTGGTAAAATACTGACATTTCCCAAGTTTGTCTAGAACATCTGTAATATTGGGGATGGGATATTTATCATCAATCGTTTTCTCGTTCACTTTACGAAAGTCCACGACAAGACGCCATTTAGTTTTACCGGAGGCATCGGCCTTTTTCGGTACAACCCAAATTGGCGAGCTCCAGGCGGAATCTGAAGGTCTTATAATATTTTGATCAAGCATCTTATTTATCTGATCTTTGACCTCTTGTCTATGGACATACGGATATCTATAACTTTTAGTATGTACTGGAATCTCGTCTGTCGTCTTAATCTTGTGTTTGATCTTGTTGGTGAAGGTTAAAGGTTCTCCCTCAAGATAAAACACATCAGCGTAATTAGCACACAATGCTTGTAAGTTAGCTAATTCTTCCGGATTTAAATGGTCAGTGCGGAGACGTGATAAAACTTCATTGGAACGGTCTGATGAGATTTCAGTACGATTACATTCAATATTAAACATTTCTGCTGACACCGGACGATCCATTGAAAATATAATATCATTAGATGAGGTATTAGAAATCTCAACCCAGCCTCGATTATCTTTAACGTTAGTAAAACAATCCGAAATTAGACAATTACATATAGTCTGACTAGGAACGAACACATCTCCATCTTTAATATTTATCGGTAATCTAACTAATTTAGAAGAGTGAGCAGGAATAATTTCTTCGTACAAGTTAACGTTACGAGAGTCGTAAATTTCAATTGGAATTTCTGCACTACGAGTGGATAACGTTTTATTCTTAAGATTAATATTCGAATCCCAAATATCAAGCAAATCAAAACCTAAAAGACCATCAAAATAATTGTGAAAATCATAAACGAATAAAGTAATATCACCTACCTCTCTAAACTCTGAAAAACACGGTAAAGTAATTGAATAATCATTTTTAGTAGTAGCATGCACATTTGTAACCTCGAAGGGTTCGTAATTTAAAGGGATATCACTGAAATATTTCTGTACGGCTTGAGGGCTAATAAAAGATTGATTGGCACCGGTGTCTATAAGAAATTTCAAAGGCGGATTACTTATTTTAATATATCCGAGTTGCCTTTGTATGTGAAAATTAACTTCTATTTTGGTTTGTCGGACTTGGAAGCCTTCTGAAAATTTTCCTCTTGAGATGGAATAGCATTTTGGTCTAATTCTTCAACTGTTGGGGTTTCAGAATAGGGGTACTGCTCGAAATTGTCGTAACACTCGGGGTATGGTTCATAATCATAATAATCTTGATAATAATCGTAACTATAGTCGTAGTCATAACGCGGGTCATAGTTATAGTCAGAGTTAAATTCATTTAAGTTAAGTTCCCTAGTTTTAAAATAATTGGTAGGTTGTGGATTGCCAAATTTTCTCCAATCATGTCCGGATGGAGGTAAAATTTTTGGAACAAAATGGCTGACGCCACTCATTGGACGTGGTCCATTTAAAGACGGATTTGGTTGGGGTCTGTTTGGCAATTTAAACACATTACTATGAGCGTTATAATTTGGTGGAGGAGCACGGAACATTTGCTGAGTGCGAGTTGGTCCGCGAGATTGCATCATCTGGGGCACATTGGATTTCCAACCTTGCATTGATTGAGAAGGCATGGGCTGCTGCCGTGAGGGACCAGGCATATTAAATGGTTGCTGTCTTGAGGGACCAGGCATGTGAAGTGTAGGGAATCTTTGCACAAAGTTATTTAAAGGCAAGTTAAAGCTTGGACTATGCGACTGCTGTTGCCACTCTTTCCTACCAGAACCACTGGGCTCACTACGCTGTTGCATGTAAAGGGTGTTCAGTTCTTCCTGAACAAACTGAAGAGCCTTTTCCATATTTTCAGGACGCATGCAACGGATTCTACAACCTAAAGGATCCTTTAAACCACGCAAATAAGCCTGTAATGTTAATTTCTCATAAAGAGTGCGCTTGGCTGTAATAGTAGTATCTACGGTCTCATGCAAAGAAATATACGTCATAATCGTACTTAATAAATTCTGACAGCGTTCATAGAATTCCTGTGGAGTGCTGGAACCCTGTGATTGTAAAGACAGATCGTTGTATAAAGCGGTCTCGTCGCGATGGTCTGCAAAATTATTAATGAGCGCGTTTCGTATACCATTCCAATCACCTGCGATACCGTTAGAATTAATTAATCTGGCGGCTTGCCCTGTCACCTTGTTTAAAATACCGTTTATAAGGGCTAAGTTAGTTAATTCATGACCTTCTTCAACTTTAAAATATTTAAGAACTATTTGGTCACATAGGTTAATAAAACGTGTGAGCACGTGGGGATTACCGTCGAATTCAGGCAGTAATCTAAGTGACTTAAAAATTATATCAACGGGGTCCTGTGCCATATTAACGTCTAAATTTCTAGATTCGTCTAAAGCACTATGCCTACTAGACGACCTACTACCTAAACTAACGTTCCGTGATTCTCTCGGATGGAAAATTTTGGAAATCTATTAATAACTAACACACACAAATAATAAAACGTATAAAATATAATACGTACAATATAATGCGTAAAATATAGGAAATCAAATCAATTAGGAACTAGGAAAGTAAGAGTTTGAAAGATTCAAGGTACTTACAACATTACTTGATATCTTTTTGCGGAATCGATGTCTGGATTCTCCTCAGCTGGAACCACTGTAGATTCGTGATAGTCAACGATTGCTTGATTTTAAGACTCTAATTGACTATCCTACCGACTGCGCCAATTAAGTGTGATCACAGCGGAGGATGCAAAAAAAATCAATTTATTTAATTAATTTAATTATAAAGTATTACAAACGAAACTATAACTAATTATTGATACAAGTTAATTGTCCGATGTGAGGAACAAGAATGTGGGCTTCCGGTGAATGGTGTAATTTCATCGGTTTAGAACTTGCGTCATCGGCGTCGCGTTGCGCAGCGTCAGCGCCTCGTGTCCACTGCAGTTGTTGATGCAATTTATTGAGGGCGATGCAAGTTAGCATTATGCTATGGCGATGCTTGCGTAACAAGTTCGTACTCGTGCGCGCAAACAGAGGGACGGCAGATTTTAACGCTTTCGGTAAAACATTGTTGACAACACAAACACATGTTGAAAAAAAGGTTATTTATGTAATTAAAAAAAACAAAACATAATTTTTGTCTTAAAAAGAGCCTCTTTTTTGTTCCCAAAGAATGTTTTGGTTAAGACTCTCCTCCCCCCCGTTTTGATAAATCACATTGTATAGTAGTATGCTTACGATTTTGGGAGGTTCAATTCCTGGTGGGTAAGCTTGCGGTCCCGGCGCTGGCAGGGCTGGTACTGAAGTCAGTTCTGGACATCAATTTAGAATTACATAGTTGTCATAAATAGCCTAAAGTGTAGGTATAAAAAAGCATAAATTGACTGGCACATGGACGCACAGCTCAGGGTTTAGAAACTGCACACAAGTTTATTATACTGGTTGACTTTTTAAACATCGTCCAAATTTTCAGAGATTTCGTGAATTCAGGGTTGGTCCCATAAGAAAAGTTGTTCATAATTATGAGTACCATAATCCTTGACAATTTGTATGGTGATTAAAAAGTCATCCTGTATAGGTAACATGGCCATCAATTAAAATTCAACTCTTAACGGGGGTAAAATAAAATCTCGGGGAAGGAAGCTGTTGAAATTTTCAACTTATTTCTATAGGAACAAGGTCTGTTATACTCACGATTCCCAGTAGTGAAAGTCTTCATATAAGCTGCAGTGTTAGGCGCCGGTGGGGCGGGTAAAGCCAATGGCGCAGATCTGTATGAAATACAAATTAATAATACATATAAAAAGAAATATACTAACTTACTCACTAACTTTTAGACTAGACATAAAAACTAGAAATCTTGTACAGAGGGTTCCTTTAAAATGTAGACAAGGAGAACGTTAGAAATCTTTCCATAAAGTGGGTAATATCAGTTATATGGTTTCTATAGTACCAGCTTTTTTATGGCTTACCTGATGGTAAGCGGTTACCGTAGTTGTCTATAGACGCTTGCAACACCAGGGGAATAGCTCACGCGTTGCTGACCCTGCAAAAATCTCTTCACACCCTTCTAATGTTCAGATTACTAACTAATCTGAGTAATCAATGTTAGGACATGACATAAATAGGCCACTATAACTAGTTAAAAAAAATGTTTTTTTTTAATTTAACTTACTTTGCAGTGTCTGTTGTTGCAGTAGTTTTAGTCGCCACCGCCCCCACAGCCGGCTTGGAATTCAATTTCGCTACTTGCTGAAATAAAAAATATTGCAAACAAATTAGTTGTAAACATTATGTCGTAGGGAAAATACCAAACGTTTTTATTGGTTGTAAAACCACCAACATTGATTGAATTAATGAATTTGAGAAGTTCAATACAACCTTGTATAATAATAGAAATAATTTGATTTTCGACTAGTGTCGTTGCACAAAGTTAACCAAAAATGTTTGCTGTCCTTACAAAATTATACCATGGAGACCATGCTATAAGGTTTCTAACAATACCGAATCCTTCTAAATCGATTTAAATAGTTATTTAGAAGTTATGTTGGAATAAACAAACATGAAATCTGAAAACATTACACTCTTTTTTCTCGGGCAGTTGTTCATAAATACTTTGAAACATATCTTAGTCAAAACTCATTTATTCAGAGTTTAGGCCCTGATGAGGCACTTTGAATGACAGAAATTACAATAGGCTAGTTCACAGTGTCAAAAATAAATGACCAAACACTAACCAATGCATAAAACATCTAAAAATACGTGGAAACATGAAATCATGTTGTACATTTAATGCTTTTTATGATTTTTAATTACCAGTAGGACCACTAAGATTAGATGATTTGATGCTGTGAAACTATGACGTCATAATGTAGTATTTCATACAAAATTCCATAACCATCGTTTTGACATTTATTAAAAAGTAGCTGATTTGATATGTCAGGAAACTACCCTATTCACCACCAGTACTGAATATACTTTAACTGAGAGGCTCCTGTAAGAAACTCGTTAACCAGCTATAGAGTTATGTATGTAGGTATAATAAGAATCATAAATTTACCATATCTTTCTTAGGCGGTGAGACGGGAACCCATTCTGATGCTTTCTCTCTGTGTTGTGATCCCGAAGACACAGGGAACTGTATTCTGAGCTCATCCTTGTTGGCTACTGCCAATACATTGCTCTTTATGGGTAGTGGTGCTCCACCCTGTAAAAAATTAGTTAGTTAATTTTATAAACGGAATATTAATTTGAATTGAAATGTAAAGAATTAAATTAATATGATCTACTTAAAATAATATATCTGTAACACTAACTGACTGATAGACTCTCTGGACAAGTGGCACTAAGGAGTTCCCAAAATTCGGTCCCTAAAGAGGTAACATAGAGGATTGCAGGTGAACCCACAGGGCAGAAGTCTAGATATTCAATTTGGACTTAGTCTATAAAGTTAAGAATTGAATAAATATTTTAAAATCATTTAAAATATTTATTCAATTCTTCCGTAAATTTCAACGTAGGTGAGATTACAGGACAAAGCTAGTCATAAGTTAACTTCTACTTATAGTTGACAAACCACGGCTCATAGAATAAAAATCCAATCTCACCCTTATGTTCATAACAATAGGTGCCTTTTCCTTCACGAGGAAGGGATGGTGGAAAGCCAGCGTGTCCTCATTCTCGCTCATATCCTCATCATGCGATGACACAGATGATAATTCTCCCAGCGCCTCTTTCTTTGATAGATGCTTACAGAAATCTGTTAACTCATCAACTGATTTGCCTGCAAACAAACAAAAAATACATTGGGATTCTGTCACAAACTAATTTAATCTCACTATATCTGTTTCTAACAAAAGGTATAAGAAAATAGAATCAATTTTAGTATTTCAGTAGTTTCAAATTAGTCCGATTGCTTGTTTCAACGTGAATTTAATCGCCACTTTTATTAGTCATAACTACCTATTTACCCGTAAATTACGACAGCGTGGACTGATTTGACAGCATTTAAAATGTAACTTTTTACCATAATTACTTAGTTTAGTATATAAACAACATAATCAAGAACATTGCTATTTTAGTAAACAATTATTTTTCAATGGATTGATAAATATGTAAAAAGTAAAGTTATATCATAACTTTTTTTTTTACTACTAAGGCAGCAAGCAAGCTTACGGCCCATATGATGTTAAGTAGTTATCGTCGCCTATAGGTGTTGCCAAGGGTTGTTGAACTAGGCCTATTATTTTACTTTAGAACTAGCCTTTCGTTCTTTGGGGCTCGTATATTGATTATTGGTAGGTATACCGGACCTCATACCATCAAATAGACCGATAAATCGCCAAATGCGCAGCCTACTGCCAGCGTTCTTTTTACGTGACGCGAACTGTACCCCAATGTAACCTACCACCGTGCAAAACTAACTAGATGTGCTAGTAGATATGCTTGAGGTATATTTACCTCCAGATTGTATAGCGGCCATGACTTGTGTCCGTGTATGCGGCGGCAAGGCGGCGGCGCCCGCGGGCACGGCCCCGTTCTTGAGCATGTTGATAGCATTGCGACGCGCTACTTCCAGGAGCCGCTTCTTTTCACTATCCGCTAATTTCACACCAGTCGGTGATCTGTTTGTTTGTGATAAACACTGGTTAGGTATATAAAGTTACAGCCTTTCTTATACTATCTAACTTTGTCACAAGTTTTAATATGAATACCAAAACTATGAAAATTATGATTTGTTGATTCATAAATTTGTGTTATCAATGAAATCTTTCTTCCATTTAAAAAAAACCAGGCATTTGTACATCCGCGTTCCCAGGATCTTATGTTTTCCCAGAATAAAAAGTAGCCCATATGTGATTGCATCTATGTGCCAAGTTTCATCCAAATCCGTTCAGTAGTTTTTACGTAAAAGAGTAACAAACATCCATACAAACTGTCGCAGTTATAATATTAGTAGAATTTCCTAATGTTACTAACTAGCCACCATAATATACTTGCCTTGATCTCCGCCCTCTATGTCTGGGTGAGTGATGTCTAGACCTAATTCTAGACCTAGATGAAGACCTCCGTCGTGTTCTCGAGGAGGACCGATGCCGCGAGCGACTCCTACGTCGCGACTTCGACGTTGAGCGGTGGTGACGTCTACGTGACGCCGAGTGTGATCTTGAACGCCTCGATTTACTATTTCATTTGGAATTTAAGAGTTAGACATTATCATTATAGAGTACCTATACATTTTATTGACCATATATATGTATATATGGTGATAGCAAACGAAACAGAGGATTTAAATGTAAAATGTAAATCTTGGAACCTCTCTGGACAAGAGTGGCAATGAATAGAGACCAATGGCGAAATAGAGGTGGCCTTTGCCAAAAGGCACACAGAAATCAGAGACACACTATAAATTTATGTTGTTTAATGTTAATGTTTCTGTAAAATAGAAAGTTATTTTATTTAAAGTTTTTTTTATGTTTGTTCATGCATAACTTTTTCATTTATGAACATTTTAAGAATGGGTTCAGTATAGGTGTACGAGGTGGTCCCATTTCAATTATATTGTCTTTGAAGGTTTTAATCATTTTGTTATTTATGTAAATACCTTTTAGGTGATCGACTCTTGTCCCTCCGTGATGATTTATGTGAGCTCTCTGAGGGTTTACTTTTCTTCGAGTGATTTTTTTCTTCCTCAGACCTGCAAATTAAATTAAATTTGTTTTCTTTATTTATACAGGCCAAGCAGTTATTATGTCTTTAATTATGATTAAAAGATGTAGTGGGTGTAAAGGTCTATTTGAAGTATTTTAAAGCAGTTATATATTATTGATGACGAAATAAACCATGAGATGCAAGGCACTAAATAGAAGGGAAGTTTAATTACTTATTTGACTACATGAGGACCAGCCTCAGATTTTATTCATGATTTGAATGCTACCAGTAACAAGTATTTAAAGTTTAAGTTTATAATTTAAAGGTTTGTGCTGATTTTTCAATGGACAAACTGTATGTAGCTGTTAATTTGTAATTACAATAGATTTTGTATAGACTATCAGTGGAATAGCTTATCCGAGGTTTAACTAACTAATTTCAGACCATATATTAATAAAAAAGTGAAACAGAAAATTTACTCAACTTAAAAACTAAAAGGGACCTCCCTCTGGGGAATTTCCCTTACAAGAGAACAGCGGACATAACACATCTGCTCATAGTCTGGAGACTGATCGCAGATTAGCACAAAAACAAAAATTTACTTACAATTTTAAATCTTCTGCAGCTTGCTTCTTTAATATACCCCCTGGATCAGAAGTTTTAGGGAAGTGTGAATTCGAAATAACCTCTTTAACTGAGCTGCTTGATGAATCAGTGTATTCGCCATCCTCATACTTTTCCGCTTTCCTCCTAGCTTCCTCTTCAGCCTTCTTCACTGTTTCTTCAAACACTGCACTAAATTTTAAATTCTTTATTTGAATTTTACCTTTAGCCTTATCACTCTCCGTGTCTGTTTTCTTGCCATCCAACTTTATTCTCAAATCATTGATGTCCAGTTTTGAATCTTTTGGAGATTCTGGCATCGGAATCGAACTGGCATCAAAGTTATAAGTACCATTGTTTTCAGATTTGATTGATATTCGCCGCTTTTTTTCTAATATAACTGGAGTTTTCACTTTTATGTCTTCAGTCTTGATGTAATTAGTTTCGTACTTTACTTTGACAGGTTCAGGGTCCGGTTTTATTCTGAGCGGCGTGTGGGACCTAGAATTTGACCTAGAGCGACTATATTTTCGTTTTTTAGACTTACTACTCTTTTTTCGCTTTTTATGTTTATGGGAGTCGCTATCAGAGTCACTGCTGCTGCTGTGGCTCCGGCTGCGTTTCTTCTTCTCTTTCTTGTGCTTCTTCTTGCTCTTCTTAACCTTCTTAGTTGAGATTTCATCTATATTTGGAGGGTCGGCATTGAAAGCACTGAATAACTCTGAAAGTATTTCGCTTGACGACTTCTTAGAGTCATCCTTTTTACGATCTGGTGATGTTTTCTCACGCTTAATTAATTGTTCTATTTTATCTATTAAGCTCGTCATGTTTTGTTTGTATAAATTACAAACGAAATCACTTTTATTTCTGAAACATACATGCCACTCACTGCCACTCACAATTACATTTCACAATGACAACAAAGTGCCATTTTGTTTGTCGTCCCAGTGTTGCCAGATGCATCGAACATTTTATCTGTAGTAGAAACTGCAAAAATCTGTAATATTATTTCTTGAAATCTGTTTAAAATCTGTATGGTCAAAAGAACCAAAACATAATAATAAATAAATATTCTGGGACATTCTTCACACATGGTTATCTGATCCCAAACTAAGCAGAGCTTAATAAAAAAATATCCTGGGACATTCTTCACACACGGTTATCTGATCCCAAACTAATGCAGGGCTTGTAATATTGAAACCAGATAAACTCCAAGCGAACGTTCCCCACGTTCGGTTGGAGCGCGAAATTCAAATTTTATCAAGTTTTTTGATAATTGCAGCTCAGTTATAGGTCGTAAGTTATCAACATGTTATTTGCGAGAAGAATGGTAGTATATTTACTGATTAATAGCAAAATAAATCATCAACATATTCCTCCAAGGTATATTACTGACATATACAACTATTTCATGAAAATGTTACTAGAACGTAGAAAATAAATCTACGTTCATGAAAACAACTGACCTTGTTCCTTTATCTACCTACTGTGACTTTAATTAAATTTCGTTGTCAAGTTGGTGATTTATAATTGTCTCTAATCCTATAATTAACTTGAGCTTTCGGTAAAAGAAAATATCGAGAGGAAACTAAAGCACGGCTATAAGGTGCTTTGTCCTATACAGTGCGGATTTACAAATTTGCCGCCAGTAGGCGAGGTATTCAGTTTTTGCCGCCCCTACTGACCTTTGAAATTCGATACCCTAAGTAGTTCGCAATCATAATATTAATTACAGTTATTAATCTGTCAATGAAATTGCAATTACCTGTATCGTCTTACATCAGCAAAAATTGAATAAAAAATACTATATTTAAATTATAATATAAGGGTATTAGAATATTTTAAAAATTCATGAAGATCAGTAAAGTATATTTTACAGAGTATTTAGTAATCTTTTATATACAGACGTTAGTGTTCAGTATACACAATACTAAAATATTGAAATTTGAGTGAAATTTTTGTGACTCATTTTGCCGCCCCCCCCCCCCCCCTAAAATCTGCCGCCCTAGGCTCTAGCCTACTCAGCCTGCTGGTAAATCCGCTACTGGTCCTATACCTCGCTGGCTGGCTACCACTCCCATTAAACGCAGTATTATAATTCTCTTTGACTCCCACATTGAAAATCTTAAATCACTCACCAAACACTTACTGTAGTGCTCCGAAGGTTGCGCACGAGAGCTAGTTCCAATTTAAACTTTGTGAACTTTGACTGATCAGGATAAAAAGATGTTTTGTATGAAAAGTTTGTATTTTCGTGATTTCAGGGTTAGTCCCATAGTAAAAGTTGTTCTTAATGATGAGTACAATAATTCCAAAAAAGTATATTTAAATTTTAAAAACTAGTTTTACAATTCGTGCTTTGAACGTTTGACTCATCTTACAACTATTAACGTTGTAACCTCAGACCACTATAGGGGTACTACGATGTTGTAACTAGTTAGTTGTGGTGACCAGAGATATATGAAAATGTATGATATATGAACATTAGGTATATAATGTATGTATATAAGTAGGTATATAATGATGGACGCGGGTAAGACCACGGGACGTAAAATAAAACAAGTTTAGTGACGTTATGTTTTTATTGTTTTCTCAATACCTTTGCAAGGTAAGTAAGTGATAACTGATAAATAATAGTTACAGAATGGACACTACATTCTTTATATAATATCTGCAGGAAAATAGACTGCGATTTTAATGTCAACTGCAGTTTTGAGGACGGAGTTTGTGTCCTTTCCTTTATAATTTTAATTAGGTACATTATGTAGGGGTGGGTAGTGTTCAGTGAAACTTTCTTATAATTAATAATTTCAAGAAAAATTGATCTACTTATTTGACATGTAAGTACCTACTTAATAAGTAGGGAAGCTTTAGCATGATCGCATGTTTGATGAATTATTTCCAAAGAAACGGTTGTGCGATTTTCCGCAAACGATGTGATTCTATTTGTACCAATAGCAAAAATACGCCAACTGTTCGTTTGAAAATTAGTTACGATAAAGGTGATAAAAGAATGAGAGGAATATTAGAGTAGGTATCATTAATTTTAACTTTATTCTAAAATCCAGGATTCTATCTTAAGACTGTTCATAAATAAAGACAAAGCACATTTTGAAAACAAATTCTAGATTTTCGACAAGAAACGTATAGTTAAAAAATTTGGCCGTTAATAGGTTATTTATTAAGACGTAGAATATGGCGGAAGCTTCTCTTTATTGAGCAAAATTTAATTTCGACGCACATGCCTTTGCCAATTCCAAGAGGTGCCGAAAAAAATGTTCGCGATGCACGACGATAAAGGAAATATTGGGTAATATATTTATTATAATCATCATCGAATATACCTAATAATAGATATCCATGATTATAATAAAATTCCTTAACAACCCATGCCTGTCGAAATAGTTGTATATTATCACCTACGCGTAAATCTCCAGGAAGACAGATAAAACTTACAAATGGGATAAATAAAAGTATATTTATAAAAAAGCAATAAATATTATCACACAGTACCTAATATCCGTTACATTAAATTAATCGATAATTAAATCAATATATCTAAAGCCATCACGGTTGGTTACAATAATAAATAATGTATATATTATATACCTAGCAAACTTTTCCAATATTACAAAATGTAAGTCGATAATAGTTTTAAATACATTCCCGCATTAAAATATCTACCTATCTACGTTTCGTATCAAATTTTTAAATGATTTTTCTTTATAGTTAATCAATTTTGTATAAATCATTGGGCTACGGGAAAATTATACTAAGTCAACGGAAAACTACATTTGTATACTCGTCGTGATTATAATATTAAATTCCAATATTAATATTTTAAAATTAATAAAGGAGAATACTCATATAGTTTTCAGTATTCAAATACAGAATCAGGTAAATGTAAATTGCAACTTTGTCCATATCCTCTTATACATATACAGTAAACCCACTGCACAATTTCTTCAATTAAAGAACTAACATTTCCGTTAGTTCCAAGTATATTATCCAATGTCTGATCAGCGTATTAATAATGGTGCTTGAGAAAATGTATTTTCGAATTGTGCAACTGGAGTGCATCTACGGCAACCTTTCTTTCTCATGTAGGTACTCTATCAATAATCAGTAATACACGTCTGTCATCGTTAATGCTAACGTTTTATCACACTTATAGATCATAACGGGTCCCAAAATTTTATAAACCATGAGACAGAACAGTTTCCGCTCGGTCAACGAGTGGTTATGAAGCGTTCGCCTAAATGAGTTAGAAGTTACCCGTGACAACATACACTGGAACCCTCACTTAATAAGATAGCGGCATAGAACTGTACTAAGCCATGTGAAAAAAAAATTGAGCGCTGGGTTCCAAGTATTTGTCGATACGGTAGTAAAGTCATTGAGATCAGTAACTAGGCTAGCGCCAGAGAACGCAGGCTACAACTCTCGGATCTGACTTCATGAAGCGAAGTGAAAGAGGCATTAGCTACTATTTAAACGTATCAAAATAATTGGCCAAATTCGTATTTCAGAAATATTCGACTAGAAAGCCATTCGTTGTCTTCTCGAAAAGTATTAGATACTAGAGGAGATAAAAATGCTAATGACAGAAAAATATCGCAGTATCTATATTCCAAAGCTACAGGAGCTAACACCCTTCGTTTCGCACGAGTCTTGCAGACCGAGAGCACTAGCCGCTCCAATCTTAAAGCTACTACTAAAATTCTCTAAGCGATCAAAGATCGCAAGCTAAATTGATTTTTCAAAAGTCTTAAAAAAATAAAATCTGCAAGTGTTTAACTTTCCTAACGCGCTAGCGGGGACGCAAAACGGCGCGCACCGTTCGGAAACGTTTCTCGAAGCCGAGTTTAGTATAGAGCGAGCGGGACGCGTCGTTCTCCGGACGAATCACGACGAACGGCTTATAGCCTCGGGCGGCGACTTCCTTGGTGAGCCGGCGGGCTAGATAGATGCCGTAGCCTTTCCTGCGGAACTCGGGGCGAGTTTGCATCGAGAACATTGCGCCGTAGTAGGACTGCACCATCCAAGCGGCGAGCTGGCCCTCCACGAAGATGCCGTAGGCGGGCAGCTCGGCCACCAGCTTCTCGAACACCTCGCGGCATTCGATGTCGCTCGCCGGGTACAGGTCGTGGACCGCCTTCATGTGCTCCGGCTGGAGACGAACTAGCTCCACGTCCGGTGGAAGTCTGTACAAATGTAGAAATAAAAATAAATATAAATAAAATATACCTGTTAGTAATTAGTAAAAAATACGAGAAATAAATGAGTTTTCGGGAAATTATAAGAAGAGTCATCGAAATTGGATTAATATGAATTATTTAGGGAATCATGTCAGAGCTTTTAATTGAATATCTAAAGCTATTCTGGAATTCTTAGACAACTTAGACCAAATACGAAATGTTGAAATCGAGGCTCCCAATGTATATCTTACTCGTCAATATTGGCGTCCGCCGGTGGGTTATCACAGACGTAGACATCACCGGTGATCTTGTCGTGGGCCTCATAGCGCTTCTCGAAGCGGTTCACGATGGCCTCGTGGGTGAAGTTCAGGTACAGCGGCTGCGTGAGGTCGAGGAGCACGTCCTCTGACGTCAGCAAGTCAACTAGTTCCGCGCGTTCCGATGGACAGAATGCTGTCACGCTCTCATAAATGTTCTGACTGTTCGGCTGCAATGTGGCGAACTTTAATGTGTTAAAGATATTTGGTTAGTTACTGCAAATATGTCAAAAAGTATTTCAAATATTCATCGTACATCAAACAGCTTCTCTATAGATTTTAACAACAAATGATCTTGCTTTAGTCCCGCACGGCTCAATGTATTTTATTTATGTCGTTCAGTATATTTATTGGTAGAATATATTTTTAGTTAGGTACCGACCGACATTATCATGTTATAGTAGTGAAAATTATATTCTAACAAGTGCTATTTATTGAACGATAAACAATATTATAATTTTGTAAATGAGATAAGTATTATAAAATGCAACACCTTTTAAATTGTAGACACAGATAGGGTTGTAATTTAAAGCTCGAATCGTCGCTCGAAAAGATATACTAATGAGTCAGTTTTTTACATCAAAACCAAGCTCGGATATAAAAATCTCTTGCATTGAACAAAAACCGCTCAATAGTAGGTAGAATAAAACCCGCTCGTAACTATCTGCGCTGCGGTACAAAATGCGGGAATTTCTCGACTCCGTTTATTCAACCTATTTGGAAATTTTGTAAGAACCATACTGTACCTAATTTGGCATGTATCTTTTGAAAGTCAAACTCAAAACTCATCTATTCAGTTTAGGCCCTGATAAGGCACTTATGAACGTCGAAAGTTAGGTACAAATGACTCTACCACCGGTTCGTAATACACTTAGTCTTAGGTATTGCCTTTGATAAAATTTTGATAAACTGGTCGATAGAGTAGTTTTCCCATAGCAACTGGTACATCCCGAAAATCAGGTCGAAAATATTTGTGTGCATGAACTTGACTGCATATCTGCACAGTATCTGGTTTTCATACTTTTGCTTAGTTTGGGATTATATAGTAGTTTGTGAAGAATGTCCTAGGATCCCAGAATAATACTCGAAATCAAAGACAAAAGCACAATATGCAAAATGTTCATGACTCATGTAATTGATGTTGGGTATAATTATTATTATCAAAATCCCTATACATATATGAGTACCTGCTAATTGCTGGTGTGGCATGACCATTTTAATTTAAAACACATATAAATGCATTGTATTTTCCATAAAAGTACAAAAATACGATGTACAGAGCCACCAACATATCTGTGAACTGGAGGGCGCTGATGAACACTGAATTGTGAGATAACTGACAGTCAAATGTACTGATTGTACTGTTGTATTGTAGTTCCATTTTCTGCCACTTCACAGATAAGTTGGTGGCTCTGTAAGGTGATGATATACTGCAGTGACATTGAATGTCGTGACGAACGTAGCTGATTTGAATTCTACAATGAGCTTGAGCTTTCGGTAAAGGAAAACATAACCAGGCTAATTGGCTAACCAGGCTAGCCAATCACCTATCGGTTTGTGTTCGATAGCTGCAATTGAGAGCCAGTTCTCTTTTAAACTATGGCTACATCATTACTGATCATGGCGAGATTTTGGTCTAACATAGGCCTATATAAACTAAAAGAAATACCCATCTACTTATTATAGTAAATGTTCATGAATATTTTAGCTGCAACTTATATATTATAAAACAAAGTTACGAAGTAACCTTTGCTATGAAATTCTTTTGATTTTACAAAATGTTAACGAGTAGAAAAGAAGAAATTCTACTAAGAGAATAATTTAAAAGGCAACATTTCCCTGGGGCGAAGCAACACTAGTGTGCTGAAGATCACTCGAAGCGAACGTCGGGCGGCTAACGCGAGAGAGTTATGTCGCTTCGGTAGTGCTCGGGAAAATTGTCGACTGGTTTATGAAATTTCGTTTCAAAACAAAAATTCACCAAGAAATAAAACGATAAAAGAGAAAAAACCGAATTAATCTCATCAGGTTGATAATCAAGCAGACGATCGATCTACCAGATGGAAAGTGGTCGCAGTCGCCTATGGACACTTGCAATTCCAAGAGGATTGCCGATGTGTTGCCGACCTTGAAGAGCTGTTTGTACGCCATTTTTTTTTCCTAGCACTGACAGAAAACTGAGATGGGGATTCATTCCACATCGCAGTAGGAACGCCAATACGCCTGCGGATATTATACTAATTATTTATGTAGGTAATGCTAGTGATGGAAAACTTTCACCCAAGCATCCAAGTTTTTCTTGACCATAAAAACCACGGAAGAAATATTATGATAAAAACGCAATGGTAAAGCGTAAATAGAGTTAACTTACTGAACTGGTGCAGCCAGGGAAGTGAAGACAGATAGGATCTTCTGGCCAATTCTTCGCTACATAAAAATGGAAATCCCACACTTTGTTGTTCAGATATGTTTGAATCGTCTGATGAAACTGTAACAAACACATTATAATTCAGGTTACATAATTTTAATAGGGATAAGAAGAAGAATATTGTTTTTGTCATAAACTGTACAGTAAGCACCTTAGATCATTCAAGTTTATACAATGTCGTATGGCATCTAAGATATAAATTACTTTAAGGCATTTTTTATATAATTATCAAGTTAGTTCAAATAAATGATTCCTCTACATATAAAAAATATCCTCGAGGCGGTCGCTGCTGCCGATCAACGGCAAGGTTCGAGCTGACGCGTTGACGGAAAAAGCTCTCCGCCCACCGGTCCCCCGAGGCCTCAATAAGTTTGGAAGATACAGTTCGAGTAAATCGGCGAGACTCGGACCCCCAAGGACCCAAGGTCTCGACCGCAAAAGGGAAAAATAAATAGTTTGGGCTTTAATGATTTATTTATTCTTTACTGCCAACATAATTATATCCCGTGAAAATTTGGTCAAAAATAATCAAAAAAGTTTCATGATGTTACCGACGATAAAACTAACTAAGCTGAGTCACGTTCAATGTGTACCTAATGTATCGATATTTTTTTAGATGGCACATTACGACGCGTCTAAACTGACGCATTATTAATAAAAAAAATGCATTAATATGTGACCAAGTTCGCCAAATTTTCATGTCTTATATTAGCATAGTGATTCGATTACCTTTAGAGATTCAGGCAAATACTGCACTAAAATATCAGCCAAAGCCGGGAGCTCGTCTTCTGTTACCAATCGAAAGTTTTTCCCCTCGGGCACGATTTCCATCTCTGAAACAAATACGTGTTCCTTACTTCACACGGTTACGTACGAGAGGTCGGCGTTGAAATACCCTACCGTTGAATGTTGAACTTTTCAAGAAATAATCTCTATGATAAATAGTTAGGTAGGTCGGGTGATTTTGAAAGGCCTAGTAGTGATTTTGAAACGTATAGTAGGCCAAGAGGACATTGATGTACCTAGTATATGGGTACCTATACCTTAAAGTGGGAAATAACACTGAAATATTTCCATACAAAATAAAAAAAACAGTAAATTAAATAATTTTAAATATTGTTTATTATAACATTTCTACATAAATTGGCATAATCGTTAAAATGCGCAGCAATGTATTATGTCTTCTGCGTGCATAAACGCATTATTCGCATGCTACGAAAAGCTACGAGTGTCTACGAAATGTTGGTTTGTTTTGTTCATAAATTTTACTTTCAGTTATAACCGGCACTGATTGCATAATATTTATATTGCATGGTACGACCATTGCTATGACCACATGACTAAATTTTTACATTCAAATTTTTTGAAAACATAAAAAAAAGTTTTTTTACATGAAGTTTTAATGATTGTAGTTCTTGTCTGCTCATGTGATTGTAGACTGCAAAATATACTTATTTCATTACATTATGTGTTTACTTTTGCAAACATACACTTCACATTTAAAAAATGGCATACCTACTCGTAGGTATGTATCAAATTTCAGCGTTGAAACAAAGAATAAAAAGAACGCGAATAAAAACGGCGAAACGATTCAAAGTGGGCATAATTTACGCTATCGATCAAAGGATATTGAGGTCGTATTGTGTCATCACAAGGTTTTATGTTGAATTGTGAACATAAATTATGATAATATTGTCTGTGATATCTAATAATAGCGCCATTATGTATAAAACGATTATTGGCTGAAAGTGTTTTTTTTCCAGGATTTGTTGACAATATTGTTTTGACTGTGGGGTTTAGCTGTGGAAATATCATGTGTTATCTACAAGCAAGACTACCACCGTCGCCTATTCGACCACCAGAGGTGTTGTCGACCATTTGCTATGCCTAGAAGGCAACTGACTCTGAAGTAACTGCCAGATCATATCGCTAAGCGCTTAGCGACAGAATTTCAAGTATACCTATATAATAGTAACCAGCTAAGTGAATAGGTACCTATTATAAATTAAAGCCCCTACCCTTTTATAAAAAGTAAATTGTAGTTGAGAAGTAGATTTAAGCTCTTTGTGGCAATCAATTAATTAGTATCTTGGTAAAAACGGCGAGGCACATACAAGTTAATTTTAAAAGATAAGATAACCTTAGCTAAAGTATAGCTCTATAAAGATTTCTTAACCTTCTTCAAGACAGATTTATTTCAACATTGCAACCTTACAATTAGCTTTTGCATCGCATACGATTTGCAATTCTAAGTAGGTACTTGAAACACGCTACCCCAACAGTTTTAACAGGAAGGGTCGCTTAATGCACCGGGGGTTCAAGGGCGGGTATGACGTCATATCCGCATCCTGTAATGGCGCATGTGTATAGAAAAACATGTATGGAATTAGCCACGCGAAGTCGACGTGATTTTATGTTTATAGGTTATAGGAGCTTATAAAGGTTTATAAGATTTATTAATGTCGTAGGTTTTGTTTGCTTTATTTAAATAGATAGTTAATCAAGTTTAAAAGACAAGTTTGATATAATTTAAATTGATTATTAAGGAAATGTTTTGTTTAAGGGTAAACGTTCGGTTGGAGCGCGAAATTCAAATTTTATCACGTTTTTTGCAGCTGAGTTATAGGTCGTAAGTCATCAACATGTTATTTGCGAGAAGAATGGAAGTATATTTACTGATTAATTACAAAAGAAATCATCAACATATTCGTCCAAGGTATATTAGTAACATTTTCATGAAATAGTCGTATATGTCAGTAATATAGCTGCAATTTGCAAAAAACGTGATAAAATTTGAATTTCGCGCTCCAACCGACGCCTCCACCTTAAGTCATAAAAAATTGGCAGAGGGTTGTAGTAAAAATCAATTCTGTACCTTTAATTTATAGTCGGATTTTCTAAATTTATTATTGGTGAATTTATCTCACACTCGCATAAAATTGAAAGCTATAACTATTTTGCAGTGTTACCAACACTATGATGTAGGTATTGACAGGTACTAAATAGGGTAATATGTTACCTTCATTTGCATCTGATACTCCCTGCTGATTAATTGACAGTTCTGACATCAAATTGTATTACCTATCTTTTCACATAGGTCTGACCCGAGCTGTTGCTGTAGAAATATCTACAGGAGTGAAGTATGTTTTCTTTCCATCTGGAGTATTGGTTATCTGTCAGTTGCAATCCATTTATAATTTTCAATCCAATTATAACTTTAGACAGCACCACAGACATTGGGATTAAATAGGAATTGTACTTTAGACCTTTGTCTAAATAAGGATAGTCAAGAATACCCTCAAAAAGTCTAAAATGCAAAAGTTTTCTTATGTTTGTTACTCAGATTAGTGACGTCTAAACGGATTTAAGTAAATCCGCACATAGATAGACTCCCTGAAATCTATACTACTATAATAAATCTGAAAAGTTTGGCTGCTTGAACGCCCTAATAAATCGGATAAAAAAAAAATTGCAATAAACAGCCCAATTAGTAATAGCGTGGGAAGCGATGCAATGCAACGCGGTCAGCTATAAAGTCCCTCGCGCGAACATGGACAGAGTACCTAATTTAATTAAAAAAAAAAGTTTCCCTGATTTTTTATTGTATGGATATAAACAATAGGTACTTAGGGGGTATCGACCAAACTCAAGTACAACTGCAATTTTTTTCTTAAATATGTTTAATAAAAGGTGAGACAACTATGTAAGATAAGAGCAAGAATAAAATTAAAACTTATAGCTAACAGTTTACCTACCAACCTACAACACAGTAGGTAGTAGGTAGGTACCTACCTATTTAGTAAAAATACATTTTGTGTTTGCAGAATATTTAAATTTGTGCCAAAAGTTTTGTTCTATTGCTAATGTCTCCAACGAGTCAGGTTATGAACTCCAAAATAGTACAAAAGTTAAACACCTTTCCGTTAATTTAAATAAAATATTTACATGAATTTATGTAACGATGAGTACAAACGCTATTTAGCATAAAGCTGAAATTGAATTTTCCGTGGCTTTGTGAGTAGGTCTTGGAACAATTTGACTAATAATAAATGCAAAAGTACCCTTGTTTGTTCTTCAAGGGCGCAACCAATCGTGATGAAACTTAGCGCGCAGATAGCTTATGTAATGGTAAATGGTAATACATAGGTGTTTTATCCTAGGAACGCGGTTGAAACCAGGGCGGAAACCAGTATTATTAATACCTAGCTTACTTGGGACAGAAATTTGTTGTATGAATTATTTTAACTATCCAGTAAGAGTTACCGAGTGTTGACCAGTAGGGGCTTTACCACGTATCTTTGGTTGTAATCGTAACGAGCACCATTATTGAAAATCATACAATAATAGTCCAACACGCACGCCCATAAAATGGTTTGATTTCATCAAATTGGATGAAATCATTAATGGATCATTACGAATACCATCAAAAGATACGCGATAGCCCGGCAGTATGATACGAACTGTGGACACTATCAATATCCTCGTGTGGTGGTTATTGGGTTATTAGCTGAATATCGGACGGACAGAAAAACGTATACCCCTTCATACTAAAGGATATTATCCCTTTTTCCCTTGATATACTTACACAAATGTGGAGGGTAGTTTAATTGGCACGATAGCAGGCTAGCCCAGAAAATGCCAATCACTCTGGCCTATAAGATATCTAGATAATAGGAGACACGGTCTCTGAAAGTGCGTTCCACTCCTTTGCAGTTCGCATGAGGTAAGATCTCAATTATTTTTTCCGATTCTGATAAGGTATTTTCGAGTAAAGGTAAGGTTCCTGCATATAGTAGAATAAGCACTGCACGAGCGGCATTTTGGACTCAGAGCGTAACGAGCATAATGAGTTATTATAAAATCTTGACTCAAGCAGGGTTTCAAGCTGCCGAAGACGAAGACAGACTTTATCTTCGAGGTAGGACGAATATTCAACTTTTAACATTATAGAGTCATTCATTCACAGCTCTAATTAACGAACTATCTATACAGTACAAGAAAAGTTAATAAAATATCGGTAGGTATAAGAAACGTAAAAAAGAAAAAATGATAATACTGAGAAAGGATGAAGATAAGCAGTAGCGTATGAGACAATTAATTATCATTATCAGCTCATAAAATTAAACCAGTTAAGAGATGGGTGGGATTAAATCGAAATTAAAAATACTAACGATATTAACTTTAGGTTTTCCCCTTGAACTTTGACATAACCTTATCTGACGTATAATAAAAATAATTTCCTGTATGTAAATGTATATCCAATAATAAAAATACATTACTTTCATTTTCACCTTTAGCATTAGCGCGAAACGTTATATGGGTTAAATAAAGCTTTTTGTGACGCAAAAAGTGATAAGTTAGCACCGTTATGTTGGTAGTACATAGTTATGGTTGCCGTGCGAATGGGATCAGCTGTCGCTAGCCAAGCCACCCGCCCGCCGCCGCCGCTGCCCTTGGGTCTGACTGAAACACTGCAGTGCCCGCCCATCGCTTACGCGCCAACGATCGATGTAAATGTGTATTTTTTTTTCCATCGAGAATTGTTTTTACGTGTAAGAGTATTCTCAAAAGTATTTTACAAGTAATCCGAGTGTAGCTAAGGTATACTTGACTATAGATATATTAATTTATTTTATATTTTTTTACAAGAAGCATTGTAGATGAAACTGTAGATGAGAGGTAGGTAGAGTAAGTAATTGTGGTCTAATCATACTAAAACAAATCAGTTAGAACGCTAATATTGCTTTGTAGACTATTCACTTTACTTAGGTACCTGCTTACTTCATTATCATCATATCAGCTAAAAGACGTACATTGCTGGACAAAAGGATCTCCACGATGGCCGGTCATTGGCGGGGTGAAGATGTTTTCAGACTTTACAACATTCCCAGCCAAAGTTAAATGTATCCCATAACATAACATGTTGGTATTCGGCGTTCGGAAAACACGCTAACCAGCTAAGAGTTCTACTTTTGTTTTCATCGGTCGTCATTGTCCAGATCCATCCTATGTTTGGTCAATTAGATTTCAGCCACATTTGATCGATCAGCCAACATTAGGTAGGTACGTAGATCTTAAAATCAAAAACCCAAGTTCAAATAACTAAATTGAGGCGTTTATGTATAAATCTGTTATTCCATCAATCCATCTGAATTACAATACCATCAATATTCAGTGAGCACTTTGTATGCTCCTAATCGGATGAGCGTGACGAAAACGTTCCATTCAGGGCTTGAACAATCAAGTGTCCCCATTACTGGAGAATTAGATTTCCTTTGAAAACGCAGCTTAAATCCAGAATGCTTGTAGGTACAATTTTTATTCGATTCGAAATTCGATAATAATTATTACCTAACGTTGAAGCGTGAAGCAAAGATTTATAAATTTTTAGGCCGAACACAAACATTCGTAATACTTAATTAAACATTTACAGTAAATAAGAAGCCTAGCTGTAGCAACCAATTCGACGCTGCGCTGTTTCTTTGAGCTCACGTATGAGGCGGCTGCGGCCAAGTCTAGCTGCCGTCTAGTGCATAATCGCTATTAGTCTTAATGAGACGCTTTTTGTGCTAATTGTTATTACTTTGAAAATAATAGTTTCCATTGTTGATAAAATATAATTATTGGGGAAGGAACTAATTATTTTATGACGCAGATTTTAACATAAAATATATTTTTAAATATTAAGCTTTTGAAACTTCATTATTTATTTCCTTACATTGGTTCATCATATCAATAATTATCGAACATTTGTAATAAAGGAACCAAC
Organism: Tethea ocularis; assembly: GCA_963555595.1. Lineage (NCBI taxonomy): Eukaryota > Metazoa > Arthropoda > Insecta > Lepidoptera > Drepanidae > Tethea > Tethea ocularis. The sequence goes on from OY741968.1 coordinate 3,559,863, forward strand.
GTACCTACAGTAATGAAATACATCAAGAATTGGTACATAGATAAATCTGTATCCATATGCGCTTGAAATTTACGTAATAAATTAAAACGTATGTATTTCCTTACAGCTACTTTAGTGGTACATATGCTTAAGAGTGTTGGCGTGTTGTAAACTATAGCGTGTTAACTTTGTAAGTTGGAAACACGATTTATGTACTTCCTGAGCTTAGTAAGCTAAGGAAAATTATTAAAATTATAATGATATATTAGGATCAGTAAAATAATTTAATAGGGTAGTTTATTTGGTTGAGCTACCGTAATATATTACATAGCTATGTTATTCCTGGTTATGATCTACCTGCATACCAAATTTAATCACTATTGCCGCCAAGAGCACAATATTTTTCATTTATATTATTACAGTAATGTAAAATTAATGCATAAATATACAGAGATTAAAAAATTGCAAAATCCGCAGAGCAAATAAAAAACGTTGAAAATCTAAAGAAAGAATAATTGGAATAATTGGAAGACACGAAAATAATTCAAAAACACCAAATTAAATGCCAAGATTTCATGTCGGCGATCACTTAACACTATTCTAAAAACATTTGTCATAAAATTTAAATTTCACTCACTCATAACAAGTTGCGGCACCGGCATGATTGAAGCAAAGGTTTTTACCAAAGGGCACTATGACACGCGATTGTCAAGACAATAACCACACTGGTGGCAATGCACTCTAATTTTACACTATAGTAAAGGATAACCTTATCTTAAGGTATAAACTTATATACATCAAGGCTATTGACAGTTGCTTTCAGAATACAGAATACCATGGGTATTTAGGGTTTCGAAGTAAAGAAGGAACCCTTATAGATTTCTTTGTCCGTACGTCCGTCCGTCTGTCCGCCACTTAAATTAGCTCTGAGACTATTAATTACTATTTAGTACTTACTAGAAAGTTGGGTATACATCATAAATAAGCCTACAAAGTGTAAAAATTAAATGTTGTAAAAAAATGTTTATGGTACGTATAGAGGACGACACGACGTAATGTGGGTATGAATTTTTGTGTGCGTTTCCCAGCACGCTCTTGCCCGGTTTGATAGTTGAGCGATTTATAAGGAAAATATAATATTAAAGTGGTTACCTACTGTTCTTAAATAGAACAGTAATTATTATTAACAGCTAAATCTACGAGTTCCTACCTACCTAACCAACAGCATTAAAAAAATATCTCATTGTTAGAAGCGGCTGAACGGATTCCTGTGAAGTTTGTCACACAAGAATATTAACACAGATAATTTTAGATTAATAAAGGTTTCTTTATCCCAAGAAAACATTAGATCCCGCCCCGCAGTAATGCGGCTAAAATTGAAGGAAGTTTAACAAATTTTCTTTATCTTCAGCTACCTCAAGGATTACAATACTGCTTAGGTACTTTCGGTAGAACTAAATTGTTTTTCAAATTGGAGCCCGGAAAGGTTTTTATATAACAGCTCTCTCAGCGTCTCAAGGTCTTGAGTCTTGGTACGCGTTCCCGAGTACCTACCTAATGCAACGTTTTACTATCTGTTTTAATCCAAGATAATCTACCGGTTGACTTTGGGAGGGTGTAGTAGACTGTAAAGGTATGTAAATATACCTTATACCACTTATACAGGTCATATAAAAATATTTTTGAGTGGAAAAACGATACAAATTAAATAAAAGTATCAATAAAATAGTGTAGCATTAAAATGTGCTTAAACGTAAGACTAACTGAGTACATATAGGATTACTTGAGTAATAAATAAACTAGCTATCTCGCGAAATCACTACGTTTTAGAGTGCGAGTAAAGGCTTTACCAGAGATTTATATGCAAAATTTCCTTCAAAATGTTTGGTATACTGAGGCTTCTGAAGTATTGGTATTGGGTGAAGTCCTACCTAGTAATAATAAAGCTGAAGAGTTTGTTTGTTTATTTGATCGCGCTAATCTCTGGATCTACCAGTCGGAAGTTACTAATAGGAAGCTATATTATCCCCAAAACGTGGCTGAAACCGCGGAGAACAACTAGTTTATTATAATTAGGTTTTAATATTCATGAAGAGATTACAAATTATTATCTAATCGTACATGATGAAATAAATAAATAGAACTTAATTTAATGGACTTGATAATGATTGAAGCACTACACGCGCATATATGTTCTAGCTAGATTGTATTGCCATGTAAAAAAGGCACATTATTATGTGCTTAAAGTTTACATTATTTATTTGATATTAATGAAGTAGGTAGGCTGCTAGTTTAATATATAGGTACCTAGGTGTAAATTCAGGAGATGAAAAATCTAGCCAAATAGAGAACTGAAAATGACATTCAAATCACAATTGAGATTTATAAGCCTCCGATAAAACATGTAAGAAGCAATCTTATCAGGTCGAACACTTAATAAATCACAGCTCACTTTAAGAAAGGCTTTTTGTGAGATATTTTATCCAGCATTGACGCAGACATGTGGCATGTTTCCACTAGTAATTCGAGATAGGTTTCCATCAGATTAGGTAGAACTTACATAAAGCAAAATGTAGGTATGTACAGTATAAATGCTATATTATGTAGGTATATACTCAGCGTCTCTGTGGAATTATATAGGCCATGTAGGTACTCTTAAGGTTTAAAAGCGAATTGTTTGTTTTGTAGAGGCTTTTATACTGATGTGTATTATAAAAACTAATGTGTTCCACCGCAGTTAGGGTTGTCAGGCGTCCGTGATTAGGTTTTAAGTTTGTTCGATTAAAAGGTTTCCGGAGCTTGTGACAAGCGTAGCAAGCTCATATGGGAAGAAAATGTCCCATTCACGGAAAACAAATCTATAGAATCCGATAGGTATTTCTCAACGTTTAGCAAAGGCTGCTCCTTATGATTTAAAAGATCGCCATAATCTCCTGTCCTACTTATCTAAATATTCGGTTTTTACAGTGTGCAACGAAAACATATCTTGACAATCTATAGCCGCATGACAAAATTCTATCATCTCATCTTCCATTCTAATCCTTCACGTCTCTTGGTGTAGTTTTTTTTTATTTATCAACATTATATTACATGGTTAAAAAAAGTAATTAGCACATTTAAACCACAGAAGTTTGTCTTTATGCTAAAAATGTTCTACATTGCAAGTTGCAAATCGTCTTATCGCCTAGCTGTAAACTATATACAGCTAGTGTTTTGTTTTTGTGCGGTTGTTCGTAATAGTAGATACTTTGAGAATTTACCTACTTCGTAGAGATATTAGACTGATCGAATTTGAAGTAAATCGTAAAAACTAGAACAGATGTAATAATTCCTAACCTTGAGACTGTGCCCACATAAAGTTTTATACGCTAAGCGAAAGTCAAATGGTGCTTAAGACGGTGGCTTTGTTAGGGAAGTGGTTTTGCACTCAAGATCGATAGCGGGCCTGAATAGGGACAACTCGATAGCTCAGGGAAGGTCGTGTGATGATGGGGCGACGAGATGACTTAATTAAACTCGTATTATTGCTTACTCTAGGTATTGGGAATCAACAATTGTCATTTTTAGAAGGGTAGCATAGACCGGTGCTGATTTTATATCGTGGAGATATAAAATAAACTGAGTTTAGTACTGTATTGGAAATATAAAATTGAATTCAATAAATTATGAAAAAAAGCATTTGATAAAGTTTCAGAAATTAATTTATTCAATATTAGGTTATTAGAAAAGATTTCTATGGGTTTTATACAAATTTTATGATTGAAAAGATTCACATAGATATTTAGTGCTTATTTAATAGTTTAATAACAAGGTAACTTATTGTAAATTATGTACCCTCTTTCATGCGGGACAATCGGGACAACTTTGTTATACTTACCCATTCACAGAACTATGAAATATTACGTAGCAAGCAACTCATTTAAACTTGTAAATGAAATTCCACGGAAAAACGGAAATGCGCAGTTACCTGAATCGCAAAATATTTGTAGCAAATGTTGGCGTTGAGATTGGACATTGTTTTTTCTTTTGTATTTGTTTATTCATTGAGCTAAAATGGAATAGAAATTCAAAGTGGTTTAAGTAAACAACTGAACGAATCATGTCGTAGGCTACTTGTATACGCTCTCGACGCGTGTCGTAGCACTCGTAACGCGATGAAATCCTCTACCAACTTTAAAATGGTTACGTTCATTTGACACGATATTATTATGGTTTTTAAGAAGGAAAATGGGATACAATAGCCAATGGCCCCAATAAGATGATTTTAATGGAACCGTTTTGTGAAAGGTCTACGATCACTTAAATGTTTTCAGTGTGTAGAGGGTCTACGAATATAGTTTTCACATATTAGATATTATGTTTCAATTACAAAAACATTAAATAGGTACAGCGTATTTTTTATCTTAGGCACTGAACTTTACTTTGTGTTTTTTTTTATTTAATGAGTAGGTTAGGTATCAACAGCAATGTTTGAAGTTTTGACAGAAAATATTTAGAGTAATTAATGTTTTGTTGGCAGCTTTACATAAAATTCTAGACGTTCATTGACAGTGGTTACAAGTATATTTAGAGAATAGTAGAGATTTCTAATAGTCAATTAAGTAGGTAGGTAAGTCATTCACCTACTTCTATTTTGACCTACTAGAGAAAGTCTAGGAACTGAGCTACGAATTGCGTATCATGAAGTCCCGGTGTGATTGTTACTGACGTGCTACGAGTAAGAGTAAGGTAAAGTTGAAAATATACATTAGATTTGTGACATTCCAGCATTTAAATGCTATTAATGTAAATTCTACAGAGGAAGCCGTAATGAGAAAGGTCAAACACAATACGTTATCAATTAGAGGATTAAGTGTACAACATACGTCTGAGGACAAAGAATAAGTACGATTTATATCGCTCGCTCTTTTGTCATAATGCAGCAACCCCAACGTATTCAACCGGATGTTTTTTGCAACGCTTGTGAACAATTAAATATGGCATTGTACCGCAAATGAATAGCGATTCAGGGCGGACATGTCATTTGAAATGTAAAATGAAAGGTATACCTTTATCCGGCGAGCCCTGTGTGCGAACGCCGGCGTCCGTGGCGCTTTGCCCCCGGTGGTGGAACGTCGAGTACTAGGGTGTTAGAAGCGCCAAGGAGGGCTCCAGGCCGCAAGGGGCCGGCGTTGCTTCGCGTAGCGAGCGATGGGCGCGCGTGTGCCTCGAGGTCGGTTTGGCGGCGGAGTGGCCCGGCCTGTCTGCCTCTCCTCTCCTGTCACTGCCGCCGTGCCGCGGCCGGCGAGGGTGCGCGCGCCTGCACCACCGCGCATGCGTGCAGCGTGCTCCACTCCAACAAACAAACACACCAAGCGAACACGCAGCGCCGCCAGATTTGCTATATACTGACGTGCATTTATTTGCATTCAATATTGAGGTAAGCCTTGATAACTTATACCTATTTTTTCTGTTTTACTACTAATGGGAAACAATATTTTACTTTTATGTGTTACACTTTTGGTTTCGATTGTACCTATAGGTAATGATTTAATTGATTTTTGGCGTTTGGTATCCTATGTGTAGGTAGGGTGTGAAGATCAGCTGTTTATAGGAGGTTATCGCTAGGGTGTTATCGATTGGCGCCACTTTCACCGCTGGGCGCGAAGTTTTGTACTGTTTTGGCGGCGATCCAGCTATGGCGTCCGGTAAGCTAGTTACTAAGCATACCGTTTGACTATAATTATGACATCAGTAACTTACTTTATGTTTCCACTCTTTACGTAGGTACCTATTACTTACTGTAGGTGCGCCAATATAATTTCATGTAGGACTATCCACCAGTGGCGAGGGGTGAAATTATGGCAAGGGTAAGACGTTCATAAAACACCTGTAATTTTATAATTACAGTGTATTTTAAGCATGATAAAAGTGACTTTGAAATGATGAAAATGTGGGACTGGGATTCCTAAAAGGGGACTCGATGGGAATCGGCTTGTATGGACCCTTCGCCACTGCTATCCACTGAATTCAAGCTTAGGATTCCTCGCAAATTAACAATAACTCTATAATAGCATCGTGTAGTAATTCATAAAAATTAACTACATTATTATGTAACATTTCTATCATTAATATTTTAGAGAAAGCTTACAATAACAGTGAAAAACATTAACATCCCCAAAAGTGTCCCCAAATATAAATTATACTATTTGAAATTCTAAAATATAAAATTCTCGATATATCAACTGCTGCTGATCAACGGCAAGGTTCTCAGCAAGCTATGGCCATGCTAATAGGCGGTAAAAGTTACCCCCTCCAGCCCTCCCTTTGCTGATGCAGCAAAAGGCGACAAGGCAGTTATTAAAAAATTAGAAACCCCGACTGCGGTACGAAATTAAGATCAGGATTGTTTTTTTATTATTTCTAATTAAATTTAAACATAGGTATTTATAAGTTGTATAATATTTTTATTAAACGCTTCATTATGATACGCTATACGCGATAGGTTTGGAAATATTTATATTCCTAAAATCAGCCATATTTTGTTTTTAAATTTATGACACTCCTGCAATAGGTGCAGACGAATCTAACGACATAAGCACATGAGTAAATAAATAATCAGTGACATAAGCATCAGTTCCGCTGTTTAGTTACTAGGGAACATAGGGACGGACATACATACATACGGCTGATTGATTTAAGATAGGCAAATACTTACAGATCAAACACATAATTCTCCTTCCCTCAACCCGTTTTTGGCAGTTGTCTATAAATTGTTAGATTTGGGTTTCATTTTATTCTTTGCGTTATTAGAAAATGCAGTAGGACTCTCCTCATGACTTGGACTCATAAATTGGTTATGTAATGGAAACCATCTAGTTAAGTCCAATCTATCTCGTGTTATCAAGGTTAATCTAGCGCTTCCTTATCTATTTATGAAATATAGCCATTGTGCACTAGAAATAAACAAATCTAAATCAGTTGTGGCCTGTGGGTGTGATGTACTTAACTTAAAAAAAACAAATAATCTTTTGTAATGTATTAGTAGGTAGGTATAGCAATGAGTCGTGTATACATCAGGTAAAAAAAAACATAGTCATAAAAATCTTTAGGTAAATGTTTTTTACAAATCCTGGCATAAGTTTATAGGTTTAAAGAATTTATTCTCAATAAAAAAATACAATTTCACTTACTTGAGAACAACAGTTTAACTTAAACAATAATAATTCGTCGTTTTAATACACATCTAATGCATTAAAGTTTGAGGAGACTTATTGTTCGCAATTATACATTGAGCTAAATTTCTTTTGAATACATTATAATATGAGTGTACATTTTTAATGTGTGAGGGTATCATATTATAAAGTAGTACCCCTTCAAACGTCAGCATTCTTTTTCCATAATTAGTTCTAATCTTTGGTAAAACTAAGAAACTAGGCATGAGTAAGTGATTATAATTTTCCTAATTAATTATTATTTCATTAACGACCTTGTATTTAATTCAATTATTAAAAAGATAATGCAGTAAATGTAACTCTATCTATCCATAATTTCCTTTAAAAATGGAATGAATTTCCAAATAAGCCACTCCACCTTTAATTTAATGGTTTGTCGATTCGATACCCAATATTGGACATTATTCTTTTAAATGATTTTACCGACGTCACCAACGCATTTGTGTAGCAAAGCTCAACGACCGCACTGCGTGAGCAAATGGAGATTAGAACAAATGTTGGCCCATATTGAAGCCGAGGGCATTCGCCTAACCCTTTGGCAATGTACCCGGGACGTAAATTTTTAACTGTTTCAACCCCTTTACCGTTTTTGTTTGCAATTCTTTTGAGCCAGTATCAAACGTGCCACCATGCTGATGTATGAATTTGTAAAAGTTTTTTTTTAAGAAAGTATGCACAAAGAGTGATTGGTTTTTTAATAGTGCATACCAAAACTTTGAATTATAAAACGTCTCACCGCATACGTAATAATTATATCGATACGAAAACTATGGTTTGACAGAAACCTCATAAAAATAAATTGATATTTCATTTATAATAATTATCGAGAAGTCAAATTTATTAAAGCAGTAAGTAATAAACCTCAGTGATAGATAATTGAATGCATTGAAATTGCACTTACTTGATTAGCTAACTTTCCAAGTTGATATTAGTTGCAGAAACCATGCGGATGGGAAGACCCTGTTCAAAATTCTACCGCTAGGCTGGCGACATCTTTTTTATTTCGCAAAACCAGGTTAACGATAGCAATTCTTAACTTATATCCCGACGTGAGATATATACATAAAGAACTAGGATGGCTATGGCTAGCAGTTGCATGTGGATAAGTGAGCAGAGTGTATGGCTTATTTGCTTGTAGGTAGGTATAGTAAGAAACAGTTATTGCTATTCTGGAACACATTTAAAACATCTTTCGATTCATGAAGAATTTATAGTAATCAACTCTGTGCTTGAGCGAAGATAACTAACTTCTTTTTTTTGTTAGTTTTTCGTGAAAAATAGAGACTGCATTTCATAATATTTTAATTCATTGAAAAACAGCCAGGGCACTTGTAGCATAAATTAAAAACCGAGCCTAAATAAACCAACCATAAACTTCTGGCATTTGACGACTCTTCCAACCAGTATTTTACAAAAGTAATAAATACAGAATTTCAATAAAATTATTCCATTGGTCAAATAAATTCATTCCACCGAGCTGTTGTTCCCTTGAATTCAAATTGATTTTTGAATATTTAGGGTACCGTAGCTCATCCATAATCCTACTTAATATTATAAATGCGAAAGTTTGTGAGTGTGGATGTATGGAAGGATGTTTGTTACTCTTTCACGCAAAAACTACTGAATGGATTTGGATGAAATTTGGAACACATACATACATTATAACCTGCATTAACACAGGATACTTTTTATCCCGGGAAAACATAAGATCCCTCGGCAAAGCGGGTGAAACCGCGGGGCGGAAGCTACTACAAAATATTTTAGTTATTGTAGAGTCTCGTACCGTATAGCGGCTACGCAGGTGGTCTACGAGGTGCTACGACAAACGGAAAACGATAAACCATTTCTTATTACTAGCGTTACTAGCTTACTAGTAAGCATTATTTGCATGCAGAAATAACATAACTTTTAATGCAACTATGATAATTATTCAACGTAAAAAAATGTGTGTTAGGGTATTGCATCTATATCCTGTAGGTATTTATATTCTTCAACTGAAATAAATATTTTGATCCAGATGTAGGAATGTCAACATAGAAAACCAATAATTTTGAGACTATGATACTACCATCATAAAATAATTACCTATAGGTATGTACCTATTATGTAATTAACTCAAGTTATATAAGTATAACATGCACGTTTCACGTAGGTAGGTGTTGTCATTCTAGATAAAATATTTGCTGGTCTTTCAATGTGTTCGCTGCGGACCTTTGCATTTAGGTCAAGGGCAATGCACGAATCCGCAGTCTCCTGTTTCGACGCAGTATCTGGGTTCTTTACAAAGGACCTATTCTCGGCATAGTTAGTAGTAGCTTGCCATATACGTGCCTTGTATAAAAATATGTTGAGGGGCCCAAATTAAGGGTAAAGATTTTTCACACATTAATTACCTACTTATCATGTAATAGATTAAACTGATAAGTCCTATGATGCCAACTTTTGGGCGCTTGCTGAACTCGGTAATAAAGGGATTCCTTTTTTTGACTTTGGTATTTTTAAGAATATCAAAATGTGTTTTTTTTTTATAAAATGGTTGGCCCAGCAGTTAGTGTCACAAGTGTTATAAAATCTATACAATGTAAAAAATTGGGAACTTGAGAAGTGACGTTGCGTTTCATATAATCATGTATTTTGAGTTTTAGTGATGTTTTGTCCAACAAAGATCAGCTTAAGTTAACCAGTGAATAAAAATGAAAAGGTTACGTGTATGGTGACTGTTCAAGTTGTCTCAAAAAGTCCGTGAGAAGTTTCAGTACAACAGCAACCATCATACCTAACCTACTATTGATACGGCGGCAGCTAGCTACGCCCCTGATGACAGTGTATTGACAGTAAATGTACAGTCGCCAACACATCAGGCTTTACCTTTTTGTTGCAAAATAGCTCCTATTACAACCGCATAAGATGCCGCAGTGTTTGCCTTGAATTGTTGTCCGTAGGTACAAGTTTGTAGTGATCAATGTCCAACATCTAGATAATTAAACTAAAAAAAATCGGGCAAGGTTCCGTAATTTCCTATTACTCTAAATACGGTGGCCAGCCTTATAATATAATCAGCCGGGCCCGGTAGGCCCGGGCCTAGGGCGGCCAGATATTAGGAACAGCCATGGGGGCGGGCGGCATTTTTTTTTAATTACGAAAAAAAATATAATATCATTAATCAAAATCAATAGGTAAGTAATAGTAATGATTTATTTTTTGTTTAAGAAATTGTATAAATTTCCATTATTTATTCATTAAAACATAAATAAAGAATGAACTAGGTATGTACACACGGCCACAGATCAAGCTACACATTTTTGTTGCAAAATAGCGCCTATTACAACCGCATATGCCGCAGTGTGTAGCTTGATCTGTGGCCGTGTGTACAAGGTATTTTTTGTTACAGGTATTTCAAACGTTAATGATGGGCGTAAACGTAGTTCCTGAGACGAATTAAAAAAGGATAATGACTTTCACACCTTTCCGATTATTTGATCTATAAAGTCATAGTATCCAAGCTATTTTAATGCCGCTCCTACTTCATCACTTTCGAGGTAAAAATATAAGTTGCATAATTTGTATCTATGTTAAACTGCGCCCCAAGATTATCATCAATTTATCATAGCGTCTTGTAAGTTAGTGTAATCGCACTACCGTTCAGTAACATCTTTGAATGATGTCGTGTGTCCGAAGATCACCCCGATCACACTGTGATGTAGTTTAATAATTATGTAGTTATAGAAAAAAAATGAAATATTACATAATATGATTTATCAATATTAATTATTACTATCAATAGGTATTGAAGAATCATTAATATTAAAACTAAGTATGGGATGATCACAAATGACTTTGGGAGAACATAAGAAATATAATCTGGCAACCCTCACCTTGCTCTATCACACTGCCACTCAGTGACAGTTCGAGAAAAAAGAATTATTGTAGGGTTGGGCAAAGAAGAAAAATATATCGATTTATGTAAAAATATCGATTGAAAGTATAAAATCTCGATATTTTTTAGACCTATCGTCGGAGTTTCTGTCAAATCTTTTTTATCAAATCTGAAATGAGATCCGCAGACGAACAAAAATAACTGACATAGTCAAAGAATTTCTAAACTTAAGTGGCAGTGAGCCGGGCACATCGCTCGTAGAACCGACGGCCGCTGGAGAAGAAAGATTCTCGAGTGGCGACCACAAACCGGATGATGAACCGATGATCTTGTGGATGCGGGTAGCGCAAGACCGGCAATTATGAATATTCTTGGAGGCCTATGTCTAGCAGTGGACGTCTTTCGGCTGACATGAAGATGAATGTCAAAATATTCAAGAGTGAAAAAAATAAATAAAAAAATAATCCTAGCAGCTTGACTAGTTCTTGTAAATCTTGGTGAGAGATCGAAAATATGCGACATACGTATCTATGTGCTGTTGTTAATAAAAAATGAATTTGATGCTCGGAAATAATTATCAAATATCGATATGTTGAGATTTAAAATACCGGCGATATAATTATATCGATTATTTAATGAGAAAATATCGATATTTTTTGCACAAGCCTAAATTTTGACAGTGACAGAAAGGAAAAAATGAGATAGTCTGTCTGTCTATCTATTTCAGCTTGTAGTTGTTGCATTTTGCAGATAGTTCTGCATAATTAAAATTATGAAACTTCACAAATGTTACAAAAACTATAATTGCTTGTTTACTTAGCCACGAGTTTGGGTAGTTATGTGAGTTTTACCTGGAATGGAATTGATCTGTAACGTCTAATACTCGGGTCTACGTCTGTAACAGTAACAAACAGACTTACTATTGTTTACATAAACTTTTCTTGAGGATATTAATTAAAACGTAATAGGTATTAAGGTTTTCTTTCGAGATTCTCTCTCTAAATAGCCACGTGTATGTAATTATTTTGCAAATTAAAAGATTTTATAAACACTTGAAAAATAAGAATAACTATGTAGCTACTATATCTGATAAATTAATACAATTTTACAGAACAAATTCAGAACCTGAAGATGTCCAGGTTCCGGTTCGCACGGCAACACGATGGGTACCACTTAGTCTCAAATGATGATAGTGGATTCACTGACGCACAGTTTGAAGCACCTCCAACAAAAATACCTTGGAAAGCAATCTCCTTAGCTACATTCCTCTTCCTTGTAGGAACTGTACTCCTTGTAGCAGGGACTTTAATTGTCACCGGACACATAGATACAAAATATTCAGATCGCTTGTGGCCTATGATTGTTTTAGGTGGTATAATGTTTTTACCTGGTGCTTACCATATTAGGATAGCTTATTATGCATATAAAGAGTACCCTGGATATAGTTTTACAGATATACCAGAGTTTGAATAGATAAGTAATATTTGTTCTACTTGTGATTGACTGCAATCTCACCATGGTAAATGTAAATGACAGCAAAAGTACTAAGCACATAAAGCCTAGAAAAGAACTGAAATAAATATGGTGCTTGGCATGTGATTTTCAACTTGAGGGTTGTAGCAGGCAAGTACTACAAAGTGCCTTTCCATCATGCTTTGATTTAGTCACAATATATTCCTTGACTTAAAAGCTCATTACCATTGTAGGTTGCTAACTCACTACCCTCACCATGGAATTCAACCTCACTACCACAGATATAATACATTATTTGTTAGTTACTTCAACACAGCCTTCAATCAATCAATGATTTAATATAAGGGCTCTTATCAAAAAAAAAAACCTAACCTTACCATTTAAATGTTATAATTTTTGACTATATATTTTCCAGACAATTATTGTATTGCCTGTGAAAAGAAATTAAGAGAATAGTCAAATTAGAACCTGCATGTCCCACACATTTTAAAGATTTAATTTAGAATACCATATCCACTTTGAGATTGTGCTTAATAATAATAAATAAATTTTAAAGTTATTCCTCTTGTTAATTATGTAGATTTTTAGAATTTGATATGTCAGAAAATATAAATGTGATCTACAGTTTTACTTGGTATACAATTAAGTGTTTGAAGTGTCCAACTTTTCAAAATAAAGATATTAAATTGATGTGTACTTATTTCGATGACATTATATCACCATCCATACACAGTACATAAGCAACTGCTAAAACACTAATACAGAGTTGTAGAAGTATTTTATTTACAGAGAACATTATTAAATAATTTTAGCATGATGTTAGCAATAAAAATACAATATTCATGTAGGCATAATTTAATGACAGTGATCATAATATTAATAAATAGATTGATAAAGTCCCTTTACAACTTGTAGAGATTTTAAAGAAAATCAAATTGATTCTCAATGATTAATTAATACTTTCCATCCTATCTAAATTCATTGCACATGTTTACCTATTAGCTCTCTTACCTTTCTTAGTTTGTGTGAAGCTAGTCTGAGGAAGTGGGACTGAATGCCCTGTCTTTTTTAAATGTTCAAATAATCTATTCTTTGATGCAAAATCTGTTTGACAAACTGCACATCTGAGATTTAAAGCTGTGCTGGAATCTTCAGTTTCACTAGTCTTAGTGCGTATTGGTTTTCTTTCCACTGGCTTTTTTGGTTTTACATTTCTTTGCATTTTGGGCAATGCTGGCTTATCTCTGGGCAATGCTGCTTCTCCTAAAGCATCATCTGTAGGAGTTGTGCTTGATACTTCATACAGATTCTCTGTTGAAGTTTGAGATTGAGAACCTTTCTTTAAATTAGCTTCTTTCTTAGCTTGTATTTGACTTTTGAGCATGTTGAATTTCTTTGCTTTTCTACTACGTGATGGACCTTCAATTTCATTGAAGCTCATCTCATCATGACTGTCATTACCTTCACTCTCTGGCATAGGTATGAAAGACTTCTTTTTATTTTTCTTTTTCTTATGACTTTTTGGGAGTGCCTGTGAAAAAATAAATATAATTTAAACAAGTATAAACAAACATTAAATTTAATGTACCTGCAGTTACAAACCTTAATTTTATCAGAGTCATCACTCAATGTTTCTCTAATGTCGTTATCTTCAATATCAGAAGTCGAATTTTCTACTTGATCTAGCTCATCTTCAGTTTGTCCATTGACTTTGCCCTCTTCAGGAGGAACTTCTATTGGAGTCTCATCAATTTCGTCATCATCATCATCATCTTTGTCATTATCTGATATATCTATATCATCATCTAGGGTCATGTTAGCAACATTCTCTTTATGCTTCTTGCTGTTCTCATGATTTTCAAATGATTTAACATTCTTGAATAACTTGTTGCAAGCTGAACAGTATAGGTTTTTCATTGCTGGTTTAGATTTTGTGGAAGACTTTGCTGTTGCTTTTGAAGTTTCACTTGCCTGAAAAAACATAAAAATAAGACAATACATAGATGATTAATTTCCCCAGTTCAATTAATCATCAACATCTCAGCCGAAAGGCGTCCACTGCTGGACAAAGGCCTCTCCAAGAATCTCCACTGTGGCCGGTCTTGCTTTACCCGCATTCAGTGGTTTCCCCCGACCTTAGCAAAATCGTCGGTGCACCTTGTAGAGTGCCTGCCAATGCTGCGTCTTTCAATTTGTGGTCGCTACTCGAGAACCTTTCTGCCTTAGCGGCTGTCGGTTCTACAAGCGATGTGCCTCGCCCACTGTCACTTCAGCAATTCCTTGGGCTATTAAATCAATAATATTTGTCAGTAGATTTAGTAGCATACCTCTTCAGTCTTAGAGCTTTCCTCATTGCTGCTTTCCATGCCCCCTTCACTGATGGTATCATCATCTGATGATAAACCAAATTCTTCAGCTAATAATGATTCAATCTCAATCAATTTCTTCTGATAGTCTTCATTGTGCAAGAATGAGATTTCACCTTCTCGTTTTTTTGCCTCTTCAATTTCTTTTTGTCTTCGAATTATTCTATCCCTCCTGACTTGTTCAGCCTGAAATAGAAATAATATAGATTTAGTGATTGTTGTTTGATACATCTTAGTAGAAGTTGTTTCACTGATGATTAAAGCTGAAAAACTTATTTTTAGATAATAAAGGGTTATCTAATTATTATAATTTTGATAATAATAATTATTATTTTTATATATTTAAAACCACCAATCAAAACACTCAATCTGAAGTAGGTGAATTCACTCATACTATCAAGTTGTAAATTTTTGTATTCTTCAGTTTGAATTACATATAAAAAAAATAATTAACATGGATTCTATTCATAGATCGAAAGTAAACCAATTTGGTTCCTGCATCATGCATTTATCATCTGTAACATGTCCAGGAAAAAATCCAAAAGCGTATAATTGAGGCAGTCAGCGCAAAAGCGTAACCCTCGATTTTTCATATCCTGACTTATGCACTACAAATTATTTACAACATGCAAAAATGTAAGGAAAACCGGGATATCTCTTGTTATACCTGTTGTCAACAGATGGCGATGCAAGTTATTTTTTTTGCTAATAATGCAAATGTAGCCTAATCTCCAACAGCTGCCAGCCAATCTCAAGCGTAGGCCACTTTTGCGCTAACGGCAAAAGCGTAATTATAAATTGAAGTCGCGAAAATTCGTTAATTCTCTTTACCTTTCTTTTATTTTCCTCAGCTTTTTCCTGCAGCAACTTAGTATGTTCTATAACCCGTTTGTCCTTCCTGCGTACAAAGCTGACTAGCCTCCTGATTTCTTCATTTCTCTCCTTGCGCGCTTTTTGTCTGAATTTATTGTTTTCTTTCTCCATTAGCTTGATAACGCGACGGTTATCGCCTTGTTGGATTTCATACTGATCTAACCATACATAGCCTAAAACACATAAGTATAATAAACAAGTAACCTTTGTCTCTCTGTGTGTGTATTTGTTACTGTTTTACAACTAAACCCCTGAATCAATTTAGCAGAAATAATATAGCCTGATTTGTAGAGAGACATAAGGTACATTTTATACCAGAAATGCAGGTGAAAAGCATTGGAGAACTGTATAATATACTGTATTTATAACAGGATATTGTATATGGAATTCCTTTGTTAATAAAGGACATCATAATGAGGTGTTCTAATGTTTATATTTATTATTTTAATTAAACCAACATCTATAGTAGGTATGGATTTCCTTTTAAGATTCCTTGTGTGGGACTTGACAGAGAAGGAGCAGCAGAACAAATTACTTAATCTTTGTCATTTTTATAATAGTATTATTTTATAAATACTCACTTTTATTGGTGGAGAATGACATCCAATATGCATAGAATTCATGTACATCATCATATGGGGTGCTGGAGTTGCCAAATTTGGGAATATTGCCAACTTCTTCTGGATCATCAAGAAAATCTGTTTCTTCTGCTGCCAATTTGGAAAAAACCTGCAAAAGAGATAATATTAAAATTATTATTTAATTTAATATATATTTGATCCTGTGTCCATACAACACACTATGTTTAGACACACATCACAGTTACCTATGGTGCAGCACAGCACTGTTCTTTTTTTTTGTTAGTAGGCTAAGAAGCTAAATAGCAATCCAAGAGCCAATGTTTTGCTAACCTTAACAATGCCTAGAAGGCTCAAAAAGTAACAATAAATATTAAATTGTTTGGAAAATTTATAGCTACAAATAACTTATATCCTAATAATATATTTTTAAACAGGGTTGTAAGTATACCTCTGAATAAACTCCATAGAAACCCTGAGCATCATCACCAAATCCTTTATAACAAGATGGACTAAAGTATGGATACACATCCAGACTATCATCATTGTAAGAGCTGCCTGCCCCACGGAGTAGCTGCTCTCTATGATTGTCATACCTGAAGATATAAACATTAGTAAATCATAAAAAATTGGCCTGTGTTTTTAAAAGACATAATAAGAAAGGTAATTCGTAGTTTTGTTACGGTTTCACTGTTTACTTATAAAGTATCAGTACTAGGAAGACTCCTTGAATTAGTGTGAAACCACAAAGCAGTTAATTGTTAATGAATGTCTGACCATTAGGTGATGGATGATAAGGTGGTCCAAAATTTGTCTGATCCTATTTCTCTCAAAGTAACTAGAAAGTTCTGCAGATCCATAACTCAGGCTGTTGTCAAAACCATATCTGGTGGTATCTGTTCTGTAGATAATTTTCTTAATGTTTTAATCAGTGGTACACTACGTAAATTGCTTATGTTATACTGGTTGTAATTCATATGTCTATTCTTCTGAATTTAGGCTCTACAGAAATACATTCAGATTCCAATTTTCAATACAATGTGTTCACAATGGTCCGTTGTACATTGTAGTATTATGATCAATAATGCAATGTATGGTAATCTGGCCTGATGGCATGAATTTGAAAAAACCACATCATAAATGTGATGATAAAACTTAATAGTCATAATATGATTAGTTAATTTGGTGTGGTCACAATTCAGCATCAGTTGTGTACCAAAATATTGTGCGCACTAAGCAGAATATGGTATACTTAAATAGATCTTAAAGTTATAAAGCTCAGCATATTCTGCTATATTATTAGCATGCAAAGACAAAAACAAATATTATTGTTAGTATGGAAATAAGTTTATTACCCATCTAAATGATAACATTTTGATAGGTAATTTGACTTTCACTTAAAGGTTCAATATTTTCCTAACCATAGTTTAATTAATGTCTCATTGAAATCAGATCAGTTTGGTGATAAATCCATTACTTACAGATGTGAGAATGCATTATCTCAGCGGTCAAGCTTTAGTCAAGATACTATAAATTATTTCAATGCATATGTGTAACATACCAAGCTCTTTCTTGAGGGTCGGAGAGGACTTCATAGGCGTTTTGTACAAGCTGAAACTGTTCTTTCGCTTCCAGTAAGTTATCTAGGTTTTTATCCGGGTGCCATTGCAGGGCTAGTTGACGATATGCCTTCTTTATCTCAGAAGCGGTGGCCTCTTTCTCAATACATAATACTTCGTAGTGGCACTTCATTTTATGAACATTATACGAATATTTCTCAAAAATTCACAGCCTGAAAATTAACCTGTATTTTTTATCATTACTAGACTAGTATTTAGTTGAGAGAGTCGGTTAGTAATTTGCTAAGCGGTTTTCTTATATTTATTGATACGGTTCTTTAGAAAAACTTGTATCGATTTGTTTTGATTGAAGTCTTTTACTTCAGCGAAATTTCTATTTGCATGACACGAGCTGAGCGACGTCCGTCCTTCGGTCGTCCACGCTTCTTTTTCTTTCATGATTATTCAGGATTGCCACTTTACAAGAAATTTACGTGTATATTTCATTTGTTCAAATGAACAGAAAATTTATAGGTAAATACAGACATGTACTAAATGTACCTGTATTTTAAATAAATAATTAATATATTTATTTAATATACCATACTGATTTTTTAAATGATTTTAATTTTATGCAGAAAATGGACTCGAATTAATGAAATATTTTTTTAAGTATGGCGACTTTTACCGCAACTCTCAACCAATAGTCACTTAGTCACATTGACGTTTGTTAGTTGTTGATAAGATAATTATTTTGTGAGGCAAAGGAACTATGCCATACAGCACACAGCTTTGTAATTTTCATTGTTCATTGACTTCTATGTATTCCTAAGTTCCAAACTAATAGATACCTCCCAGTACCTACCTACTCAGTTAGACTTACATTGCAGCTTATTGTAGCCAAAGAGTTAATTGTAGCGCTACACAAATTTTTTTGATTGTATGTTTGGAAATAATTTAGTATTGTTTTCCATTCGTAAAATATTTTTTTCATTACCTGTTTATGGTACCTACTTATAGGTACAGCAATGTCCTTACGGCCTACTATACCATTTCATAATTACGCGGTATAGGTATCTAGGTATATTGATAAAATAATAATTTATAGATTGTAATCGGACTTCAAAATACATAATCATGTAGGTATACATACGTATGTTATAATATGTGATAGTTAACCGTGGGTCCTTGGGGGTCCAAGACTCGCCGATATTTTCAAACATTCTCTTCGAAACTAATTGAGGTCACAAGAGACCGGCGGGTGAGCTATTTCCGCCAACGCTTTACCATCCAAAGAGGGAACGCTGCCAGCCTTCTGGGAACTTTGCCGTTGATCGGTAGCAGCGGCCGCCTCGAGGATTTTTTTTATTTGTAGTTTGTTTCATATTTGTTGTAAATAATTGTAAATATTGTATAGTCTAATAAATGTCTGGTTTTCACGGAAATATAAATTTTCAATATCTAGTTCATAATCCTACCATGTCAAACCGTTAAATTATGAAATGGCATCATCGACGGAACACATCTTGTGCGCTGATTGCGGATTGTAATAAAGGTATGCTGTTTTTGTAAATATTGTATATTAGGTATAGAATAAATCATTGTATTGTAATATTTGTAGTAGACCCTCCGTACAGCTTATTCTTAGTGGGGGTTTTTAGGGTACTAATCGTACTATTTAGAGTTCATGGCGTTCGGTCTTAGTCATCTTCAAGGGGGCTTCGCGCGAGACCCTTTTAAATGCGAATCCGTGGGCGAGGGGCCGCTTCGTCCACGTCTAGCTACGCCATAATTCACAATTTATCGACATCCTATCATTGACAATGCATCGAAATTTTACAATCTCGCGAGATAGATTCTAAACTAGAGGTGTTCGCAATCATACGGTGACATAATATAGGTACGCGTAATAAGGTCGTGGAAACATATTTTTGAGACTTGTAGGTATCTATGTTTTTACCTCCATAACATAAGTTGATAAAAAAAATTGGTTTATGTATTAGAGCGAGCCGTGATGTTTTCCTTTATAAATCCATATATTTCAATTTCACCACAAAATTACGATCATGAATGCAAATTGGCCGTTTAAAATTTTCCCCGAAAGGAAATAAGGGTCTTACATCGATCTTATACCTCTGTATGTAGATGAGTATTGTAACAATATGCTGTTTTTGCGTGAGCAGGTGTCATTTATCTTTCTGCAAAATTAATGGTAATCTTAGCTCATCATGATGATATTCTGACGGTCAGCTCAGGGTGGGATTTGGATGACACCTATCTATAAACTATTTCCTAAGTATTCCTACTTATAAAAAAAATAAAGATATTTTGGTATACCACGTATCAAACAAGCATACGGCCCGCATGGTGATAAGCGGTCACCGCCTATGGACGCTAGCAACACCCTAGCCTTTGTTGGTGTGCTAAATTGTCTTAAAAAATAGTTTTTTTTCAACGTGTTTTGCAATCGCTGTATCTCTAGTTGAAATTTTCACAGAATATGAATTTCTGTTGCCATTATAACAACAAATAATTTACGATGGTACGGAACCCTTCATGTATGAATCCGACTCGCACTTGGCCATTTTTTTCTGTAGACTTACCTATCGGAGATTTAAAAAACAAATAAAACAAAACAAAATAAAATAGTATCTAACAATATTTTTATGATATTAAATTAAAATTAAAACAAATTTAAAATAATTTAAGAGACTACTTAAAAATAAACGTGGTGATCCTCTTGGACACTTTTGAGGTGAACTCTTTTCATGGAAAAGGGGATACTTGGCCTGTATAAAAAATATTGACGCATGATATTAAAAAAATACTGCTAAATGGCTATTTGTAAAGATTCCTTTGATGATTTAGGAAATAAAGAATTTCTACTGTTTCTAGTTTCATCACTCAAACGAATAATAAGTTATTATTCGTTATTATTAATAACACACAACCCTTATGTTATACCTACTTATGTACATCTTCCCTTATTAATATCTACATAACTAGTTATGTACTGTAAGTAGGTAGGTATAGTACACTCGTAAAACTTATGAAGAAATTGTAATAAATATTAAAAACATGAACACGGAGAAATTATTTATTGCAACGTGGAGCAATATACACGTAATTTAAAATTTTAATAATAGTTAAATCTTTTAATGGGTATTGTTACTCTAAAGAGATTGAAACATCGGGGGATTCGGGGGATTTGTCTGGGGATTTAGGACTGAAATACTGATTATATCTCCACCTTGTAGAAAGTTTCGCTGACTTCCATAATGAGTTCTTGTAGGCCTCATAGAATAGCTGATTTTCACCATCATCCTGTGACAGAATAAAAAAAATATAAAAATAAAATAGTATAAACAACAACAAATAACTAACATTTGATAGTGAAACACGTATGCCTTTTTAAAATTAATAGTTTACTAAATTATATTAAGTTTACTTAAATAGGTACAATAACAAAAATACCTATATAATATAGGTATTTCAGAACCAAAACATTTCTTAGAAAGTAAAAATATTCATAATGGAATATTAATTAAATAATTATTAATAATAAGAGCGTGTTCAATAGTCGTTGCTGCTGGATGAATCTGTCATACTATCGCCCTGTAGATTTTTGAATGCCAACTCCTGAAGACAAGATTATTATTGTCACCTTTTTCAGATTCTTTTGAGCGTGAGTTTATACATCAGGAATAATGAATAATCCTAACGAATATCTTGACGCTTCAACATAGCATGAAATAGGAAATGCGCATAGGCTACTTTTATGCTTGGCAATTGAAATCGCGGGGCGAAGACTGTAATAAAATACATCCTTCCATTTTTCTCTAACCCATTTCAACATAAAACATTGTTATAAAATTATTATAGAGAACCCTACAAGCACCCGACCGGTGTGTTCCGGCAATTGCACTTGAGAGCCAGTTGCCTTCTTGGCATTGTAACAGGTCAGCAACACATTGGAAATTCGCAATACCTCTGGTATTGCAAATGGCGATAGGCTACGGTATTCACCATAACCTTCTGACATAAAAAAAGAGAGAACTAAATCTACAACCTTCTTCTCATTAACCTAGTTCCTACAACTTAAGTACCTATCTACTTATTATTTTTATTTGAATGCGAAAGATTGTGTGTGTGTTATTTGTTACCACTCAGCTCCGAATATTGGCACGTAGATAGATCATCCCCCAGATTTTTTTAGCATGGGAAAACATACCTAATATTGAGGCGATGGTAGCTTAGTGTTAGTGAAGTCGAATGCCGCGGGTACGAATGTTACAATGAGCTTGAGCTTTCGATGAAGGAAAACATAGTGAGAAAGCCATAGCACGGTGGTAGGGTACATTGTAGTATTGAAAATCTGTCGCCAAGCACCTTTCGGTGTGTTCCGACAGCTGCACTTGAGAGCCAGTTCACAGCCACATCATCACTGAACATGGTGAGATTGTGGTCAAACACAGGCCTTTTAATAGTTAAAGAAAACCGGTGGAAAACTGTAGGGTAGTAGTCAAAAGTAACAACCTTATTCTTACACCCTTTAAAATCATTATAGAAACTCACAATTTCTTGGTCCTGGTCATTCTGTGCTTGAGACGTGGACCACGTTCTTTGGTACATAGACGATAGCCCAGACTTGGCTGAAGGAGACCGCACAGTGATGGGATCCACCATGGGCTGGCACCACTTTTCATACAGATCTGGTCTTGGTCCTAGAGGCGGGAGGGGATTGGTGCGACAGTTCTCTATTATCCATTTCTGCTCCTGAATTGATGGCGACCTATTTTATACGAAACAATTGTAAGCTGTGGTCCTGCAGGGCTATTTTAAAATATTCGCATTCGACATTAAAATGGGAAACGAAAAATAATAAAATATCCATTCCGTTCCCGACGAGCTGTCCAAAGGCTATTTTAAATAGGAGTCGGATGACTGATCGAAAATATTCGATAGCGGAAAGATGGAGTGCATTTAATACGAAGAAATTAAAATAGCAATTGCGGAATTCAAATCAGAGTGTTTTGTGTGTGTTATATGTACCGAAATCTAGATCAATTGTTTAGAAATTGCTGTTGGAATCATCTAAATATCTATCGACTGACATTATTATAGCTTTTTAGTTTTGATCGATTTCATTATTTTATGTTATATTATCATTAAATGTTGGTGGTAAAAAGTCTCTCTTGAAAAATCATTTTTATCTGGAAAATACTACAAAACTGTTGAAACGTTAGTTTGATCGGTATCTATACTATTTTTTTCCAATCCTGTTGGTAAAATAGGCAAATAAGCAATCCATGACACCTATGCAGATGCAATTATTGCAAAGGTAGTAGACGAGGTAGGAGAGAACCAGCAATCAACGAGCCAATCAACTTCAATTACCGTCCGTTTCGACAACGCGTTAATTGAACTCATATTCGTCCCATGACGATTATCAGTAGGTACCTACCGTCAGTCGATACAATATTTCTACTTTTCTATGTCAAATAGACTATCGCAAGTATTTATGAATGTCTGACCCTAATACCATTTACTCAGAAATTACTCTTAACATGTTTAGATTCACTAAAAAATATTTAATTCTAGATTCACTTCACTGTCGTAGTAAACTCTTTAAGTAAATATCACGTATAAGCAGCCCCTATAAACAACATTTGGGGCGGGGCTCTACCGCGTATCTTGTGGTAATCGTAATGAACATCATTAATGATTTCCATTTTGTGAGTGTGGTGAGTCCTCATGATATTTGATGATGAGGATGATTCCCAAAATATAGTAGGTACGCGATAGCCCGGCTGTTCATGAGTATGATGCAGGCAACCATCGCCCTCCTTCCCATTACAGGGAAGTGGACGTCCACTTATAAAATTTTACTACTTGGTTTTTCACGGTATCTTCATGGCTTCATAGGCGCCTTTAACACAACGAAATGTGTGTTCAATGGAGTTCAAAACAAAGAAAATTTGAAATACGCTATCGTCACTTACTATGATAAAATTGTCGACACATACCGAACAATAGCCGATAGATCATCAGTCTTGCAGATGACCTTTGTTTTAGGATTGTAGAATCCATCACCAGTGTCGTAGTAGCCTTCTGGGATGTCCCGCGTTGGCTGGTCAGCTGTCTGATACGTCGCACAGCCAGGCATCAGATGAGTTTGGATTTCAATCGTGAATCTGAAACAAGCATGAGCATTTAGATATAATTATTTAAGCGAATTTGACGTTCTTGAGAACAAAGATAAGCTTCGACCAAAACAAACAAGGAAACCCGTATTTTTTTTGAATTTGCTCTAACATAAGTAGTAAGTATCAACATTTAAGTTAAATAGAAGAACTGCCTCTATTTATACACAAATGATTTGAGTAATTAGGTTAATTCATTATCCCGACGAGTAATAAAAACTCCAATCCACAAAACCCAACAGCGCAGCGGAATGATGAGCGATTAGTGCGAAAGGGAAAAAATTGGGCGGCAATGTTTTCCGGCCAACAACAATTCATACCTGTCCATTATTACGGAACAAACGGAATGAGGTGTAATTCTTCGTTTACATCACATTTATACCCTACAAATGTTTGCGAAGGAGAAAACTGGCAATTTAAAGTAGGTACTCCCCATATTTTAAAAAGCTTTTCCAGTAATAAAACTGGCAAACACTTTTCTCTACCCTTTTTTGGAGCAATAATCCACTGTAAATTATGTTGATGAAATTGTGTAGGGGATGTCCCAACAAAAACACGCCAGAGTGAACTATATGACGTGCATTCACATAAAAGCTTGATCAAACCGGGACATTATATCCTAGAGCTATATTACTACCTAATTTCATATTCAATTTGGTAAATATTCTGGTGATCATATTTGCGAACCTTTTGGCAAATTTTATCGCGTTATATCGGACGGCATCGGAATAATTATTAGGGCTATGACCTATTTCGTTCGATCCATGATAGACTTGTTAGATCATATAGCTATTATTATGAAGCAAAGAGATTAAATTATTATACAGTAGCGTGGGCAATCGAAACATTTTCATGAAATTTTGATTTTGTTCTTACTGTTTCCAATAAGACATTACTCGCGGACATAATAACATTAGACTTTTTACCAATAGGTACCTACGCTATAAGTCGTGGAGTATGTTTTCACTCACTTTGTCCTTCTACCATCAATCACTTACTATTTTAAACGTCTTTGTTATGAAGAGAACATGAAAATATTTGGTCAATTTTATTGCTATATAGGTAAATGGTTTACTATAGCTCCCGCCCTGCGGTCTTTACCAGCGCACCTAAGGAGTCAAAAGTTTTCCATAATCAAATATATTTTATGTGTTAACTCACAACATATTTTATCTGTGTGCTAAATTTCATCACTATCCGTTTAGCAGTTTATATGTAAACGAGTCTCAAATATTCAAGGATCCAAACATAACATTGAGAGATATAGAAGGAAACTGGCTTTAATGTGGAGCAGTTGGTATAGGTGTTTGGCGACAGATATTCAGCCGAGAGTTAAGCCAAGCGAGACGAGCCAAGCGGCGAGACCACAAACTACCCTACCACCATATAAAAACATTAGGTTTTTGAAATAACTTCTGTAAAGGTTAAGTAGACCCACAAATGTATTCAAAATGTTCTACTTCAACTAATATTTACTTCATTTTATTCAATTCATTCGTTAGCAGCGGCATCACCTTTCATGTCAACTTCAAAAGCATACTCAGCATTGATGCGACCACGACACGAGTGTTTAGAAAGCTGATAATCCCACGGGTTCTAAACAAAACGCGTAACACGAATCTGTAACAAAGGGTCTACCCTACACAATTACATCAATCAACACTCAAGTTTATGTATTTTCTCTGCCTGAGCTAACCATCGATATTTCAAGACGAAATGATATATTTTACCTTCAAGACGTGCCTATTCACTGCGCAAGATTTATGTCCTATTATTCATTAGTGTATCGTATCGGATATTGGAGAATCATTTTGATATAGGCTACAAGATAGAAATACATTTACAGTCAGAATTGTAAGAACCTACAATTGAAAGCTTTAGACATATTTTAATTTAATCACGCACGTTTCGGAGATATCTTTATATTTTCAGGATTTTATGAGTGAATGGGTCACCACCATCTAAATATCCACATTTATATAATTTGTGAGATATTATACTTTCATTAATATAGCTGATATTCAGGATATTATAATACTCAGGATTATGTCACAAAAATAAAGTGGCGGATCTTCACACGAGTCGCTGTAATAATCTTTCCATGTACCTAATTATAAAATTTGTTACACAAACATTTCTTGAGTAAACTCAACTGTTACGAGTAATAGGCAGTAGGTAGGTAAAATAGTCTAAAAAACAAACCACATAACTCTAAATAGTATAATGCCACTATTTCTGATGGCGTATATGTTCAAACTGACCTTCTATCAGGCATACGGCAATACTTCCAATCATGTTCGCAGTACTCCATGTTATCAGCAAACACCAGCGACCGATCGACCATCATGCCTTTTTGCCAAACGCCTCGAAGTACAGCGCCACTTGGGTAAACCATTTTGCCTCGACCGTGGAACATGCCATCCTCGAATTCACCTTCATATTTGACTCCTGTATACATAATCTACTGGCATATACTGTGATATTGAACCAACGATAAGATGATGACGAGGTTGGTGAAGAAAAATATTGTGATGATCACATTTTAATTGCTTAGCTTCTGAACCACAGATTCTTAAGGATTTAATTATTTCTCATTATTAATAAGTTTCACCAAACTCGAATGAATACCTAACAAGCCTCCAGAAACTTTTTTTAAAATTATGATGTGCCGAAGTTAAGAAGCACATAGATAAAGCTTAGAAGGGAACTGGCTCTCAAGTTCTGCTTTCGGAAGACATCAGTATGAGTTTTTGCTTTTCATCGTAAAGGTAGCCATGTAGGTACTAAAAAGTGCCTACAGCCACAATTTTAAATGAGCAACTTTTACTATGTGACCAACGCTGACATAGGGAAGAAAAAAAACAAGTTTTTATCAAGCCAGATTTAGTGTAGGTTGAACATTTTGAAATTTTGTTCATAATTTCGGACATGTTCCATAGTAAAAGTATTTCATATTAATGAGTAGGTACCTACTTCCACCCCTTAAAACACTGCAGGTGATTTAAAAATAGCCCAATATACGACCTTCAGTCATCATTAATCACAATTTATTATACCGCACGTAAAAAGGTTAAAAAAACATTTAATGTGAGCAGCCATATTTTGTACCAAAACAGATACTTATGGGCCGCCATTCATCAATTTTGATTATGTTCAACATCATGATGTTTTTCCACTTTCATAATAGTGTATAACTGTATAGGTATATTACTATCTTAGTAGGTTATTAAGATTGTTTAATTGAAAAGAACAAATGCATTTTGCTTTTTACTTTTCCTTGATCCGCACCGGGGTGACAATGCAAATAGTACCATAGGTACTACAATCTTTTTTGTCATCTAACCTAGGCTCTACCTAAAAAAATCTATTTTCGTTTTATTCTCTGACAATCAAGAAAAGTATTATTAGTAAATTTACAATTATTTTAAGTGAAATAAGTATAGTCCACATGTCGTAGAGTCTAAGGGTGGGTTGCACCATCCAACTTTATCGTTAAATTGTCTGGCAGAGCAACAATTTTGCTAGCAAAAGACAGTTTTGACAGACAATTTAACGTTAACGTTGGATGGTGCAACCCACCCTAATTGACGTGGAACTATAATTCCCGCTGAAAATCGTCATCTATTTTATTACCCAGTAGTCCCGCTCTAGTCATATCTTAAGCAAATATTCATAACAGATTACTAATAAGGAAGGCAGATATGGTAATTGCGAGTGCACACCTAACGAGATTATTCATACTTAATTAGACATGATGCTTGGCTGGCTGATGTAAACCATCATCAAAGGGGCTGTAGTGTAGATATTACATCATAGGGTAGAATATGATAGCATACACGCCAAATACGCCATTTTCGTTAATTTCATACCTAGTATACCTACTACTAGGGTTTAGATTGGATATGATAAGAGGAGGGAGATGAAAAAAAATGTGACTCTCTATTTTATGTTAGGTAAGTACAGTATGACACAACTTAGATGAAGCATCGGCAAAATTCGTAAAATCGATCATTCCCGAAAAGAGTGCGCCTACAACATTACCAATATTTATTAGTACTTTACGAAGATGATCTCGTTGAACATTGAATGGCACGATAATGAATGATTTTTATCAGTTGTGTAAATCGTAAGTGGAGTGTAGGTAGATATACGATTTGCCGATGTTGTGTCATGCAGTACGTATCTTTAAATTAGCGTCTAACCCCGCGGTTTCTCTCGCGATCTCCTATTTGACCCCATTAGGGGTAGAATATGCTGCCAAAACGGACATCAAAGCATGCCACTAGTTTAAGCACAGATGATAAATTGTTATGTATAATTGTCTTATAAATTTTGACGCTACCTATATCTTAGAAATTAATACCCAGATTATCATAAATTATTTACAACCAATTTATATGATGATATATTGCTTGCATTTGAATAAATCATACTTTGTCTTAGTCTATACTGTAATCTATCTATACCAACGTAATATTATAAAACTGGAGAGATTGTACATTTTATGGAGGTAATCTCAGTCTACCTGTCTGATTAAAAAAAAATATAGATAACTGTTGATTGAGAAAGGCTAATATATAATGGATAATCTATAGCGGAATGTGTGGTTCTAAATTTATTACGATACCTAAATCAATTGAGTTGTAAATAATGTTGTTACCTTTTAATAACTAAAATTAATAGTAGTTTATGATACTGTTGCATAATAGGGGTAATTAAACACGAGTGTGAGTTTAAGTACCGAGCCGTAGGCGAGGTTCTTAATAGTATCACACGAGTTTTTAATACCTAATTATGTGCAGTATCATACAGTACTTTATCTAAACTCATCTAATAATGTAATTTAAAGGTAAAAAATCGATAATATTTTGTCATAAGTTTTCATGACTCACGGGTATCGATTATTCGTCATTTCCATTGCCGCCTTCACAATTTCAGATCCAAGTGTATTTCACCTTAGTATCACTGCTATTTTACTGTAATTTTTGGCCAAAATAAAATATGAATGCAAAAAAATCAATAAAATAAACAAACATTAATCATCATGGCGCCCAAATCCGTGTTGGGAAAAACTCCCTACCGCATACGCGACCACAGAGTAAATTTGCATCTAAAATTGAATTGATACTGATTGATTCCTAATTGTTTACAAAGAGAATATAATACTACGTTTAATTGTTTAGTCATGTCTGGCCACTTATAATGTTTTTTTCTTTATTATTTCGATTGACAAGTTGATTGACAGTAATTGAAGTATTATAAACCCAAAAAACATTGTGAGTGGCCACACATTTCCATATACTTGTACTTTAATGAAAAAAAGTTATTTTATAGCATTATCTTGGGAAGAAAACTGTGCTATAATATAATTTTTTAATTTCATTATACACGGGTATGCGTAAAGTGGGTCATTAAAGTACTGTTTTTGATTTCATAATAAGAACATTACGATATGAGAGTAGATAAAAAATTATAGAAACCCCCGAAACTTGGTGATAATTTTCAATCGCGCTTAAATTCTGTTGAGGTATTCAGAGCGAGCGCAGCGCATTGAAATATAGTTTATTAATTAAGTATTTATTTTATTTGTACAATTGATACGCACATTATTTTAGACATTTTTACAGAGAGTATTTTTAATTTATTACTGATGTCATAGACTGCTAATTCTTTTCTTACGGTTCTGTGTTACCAGTATAAAACTTATGAATTACCTACATCTTAACATAACAGAAATAAATGATTTACTAACACCTTCTCCTATTTTTTAAACAATATTTTTTTATAAAATACAATCTTAACTTCACTAGCAACATTTTAATGTAGTTATCTAGAATCAGACATAGTTCAAGAAACAAAACTTATTTACTATCCTCTAAGAACTAAAAAGAAATCAAATCTTATTTTACTAATCATTATATATTTATAAGATGAAATCTTCATGTTAAACTATTCTAATTCAATCTCTAGAATTCCAAGCCTTTTATCAAGTTTATTACACATCTGAATTAATTAATTAACAAAATTAATTCTTAACATAAAGTTTTATAAACCTTTAATTTCTGGTTTAATTACTTTAACATTTGTTTACAATGAAAATCAAATTTATTTCTTAATAATGGTTTTGTAAATATGTCTGCTAGTTGCAGATCTGATGGACAATATTTAACTTGCAAATTTTTGTTTTTATAATTTTCATAAATGAAATGAAATCTAACATCTATGTGTTTAGACCTTCTATTAAATGAATTTGTTTTAATTAATTTTATAGCACTCTGGTTATCTATATTAAGTACAATTTTAATTTTGCTTGGAGACAATTCACTTAAAAATGATTTCAAATAAAGACATTCTTTGCAACAATCTGCTGCAGCTATATATTCTGCTTCGGTGGATGACAAAGCAACAATTGGTTGTCTCCTGGAACACCATGATATTGGTCCTTCTGATAACATAATAACAAAGCCTGTATTACTACGTCTGGTCTGGGTACAATTTGCATAGTCAGCATCACAATAAGCATTTAACATTGAAATATCTCCTCCCTTCTTATATAATATTCCTTTCTTTCTTGTTCCATTTAAGTACTTCAGTATTTTCTTTACAGCTATTATATCATCTTTGCTAGGGTTTTCTATTTTTCTGCTGGCCTCGTTTACTGCTTGACTTATGTCTGGTCGTGATCTAGTAGATAAATAAAGTAGTCCTCCTATTAACTCTCTATATGGAAAATCTGTTACTGTAGTGTCTGAAATTTCTGTCTTTTTATCTGTATTACATGGTGTACTTACTGGTTTAGAATCTATCATTCTGTATTTCTTCAATAAGCTCTCAGTGTAACATTCTTGGTGTAAATATATTCCTTCATTGTTTTTTGCAATTTCAAAACCAATATACTTAGTAGGATTTTTATATACTTTTATTTCAAACTCTTTTTCCAAGCAGTGTAATATTTCTGTTAATGATTCTGTACTCTTTGATATAGCTAATCCGTCATCTACATATATAGCAATTATTATTGTTTTGTCATTGTTTGTAAAAACACACTGATCTGTTTTAGTAGGTCTCAATCCTAGTTTTAGCATACATGTTTTAAATTTATTATTCCATGTTATTGGGGCCTGTTTCAGACCATACAGAGCCTTTTTCAAATGACAAACTTTATTTGGTTGTTTTTCATATCCTTCAGGTATATTCATATAAATATCTTCATCAGTTAACTCTCCATATAAAAATGCAGTCTTCACATCAAATGTCATTATTTCATAGTTATTAGAAGCAGCTATAGCAAACATCGATTTTAATGCTGATTGACTAACTACTGGACTGTATATTTCGTTGAAGTCAATACCATGTTGTTCAAATCCTCTTACCACAAGTCTTGCTTTATATACATCATTCTCTTTCACTCTGAATATCCATTTATTGGTAAGTATTTTCTTTCCTTTTGCTTCTTTTTTATCTACTATTTTCCATGTATTATTCTTTTGCAGTGACTCCTTCTCCGAATTAATAGCCTTCTCCCAATTCTCTTTTTCTGTAGATGTAATAGCTTCATTATAGGTAAGTAATACATAGTCTTGTAAGTATTCTGGATTCTTTTTAATTCTTTTGCTTTTTCTTAGTGTATCTTCTTTTATATTTTCCTCTTCGTCATTATCTGTTTCTTCTATATATTTTTCAGTTTCATTTTCTGTTTCTATTATATTTTCTTCTGTTTCATTAATATTATTTTCTGTTTCTATTACATTTTCTTCTGTTTCATTAATATTATTTTCTGTTTCTATTACATTTTCTTCAAATTCAGTTGTAGTTTGTACTGTATCTATATTATTTTCATTATTTAAATCATCACTATATTCTGTTTCATCTTCATTTATTAATATTTTAGGTATGTGTTCTATATTTTTATTAATGTTTTCCTCTTTATTAAATTCTGTAGTATTGTCACTAATTATTACAACATCTCTAGCAATTTCTATTTTTCTTTCTTTTATATTCCACAGTCTGTATCCGTTATTAGTATATCCTATCAATGTTAGTTTCTTACTTCTGGGATCTAGTTTCTTTAGATTTGGATGTAGTTGTTTAGCATAAACAATAGAACCAAATTTTTGCATGTTTGATATGTTAGGTTTCTTACCATGCCACATTTCAAAAGGTGTCTTATTTATTAGGGTCTTACTCGGTAATCTATTTAGTATGTATGCTGCACAATACATAGCTTCACCCCACATTTCTTTCATTAAATTTGAATCTAACAATAAAGCTCTGGTTTTCTCTAGTAGTGTGCGGTTCATTCTCTCTGCTTTACCGTTCAATTGAGGAGAATAAGGTATTGTATAATCTAGTTTTATTCCTTTTTTCATGCACCATTGCTTTAACTCATTACTTGTATATTCACCTCCATTGTCACATCTAATACAAGAAACTTTTTTATTCAATTCTCTCTCTGATTCTTCTATGTAATGTTTTATGTAATCTGTTACTTCACTTTTATATTTAATTATATAAATTTTTGTAAAATTGCTGTAATCATCTATTATGGTCAGTGTATAATATTTGTCATCATGTGTCTTAGTTTCAAATGGACCACAAACATCTGTATGTATTAGTTGTAAAGGTCTTTCCATTCTGGTTTTAATTGTATTAAATGGTAGTCTAGCTTGTTTTGATTGAATACATATTTCACATTGTTCTTCTAATTTTGTAGGTCCTAATATCTTTATACCTTCTACAGCATTCTGTAAAATTTCTAAAACTGTGTTTCCTGGGTGACCAAGTTTACGGTGCCATTCTGTAGCTGTTCCATTTTCTTTTATTAATAGAGATTTATTTTCTTTTTCTTGTTGCATATTTACTATACAGGGTGGAATTTTGTAATGCCACCTGGAGGGGAAGTACTCTTAATACTTTAGATAGAAAATTTTACTCAAAGGAAACATTCCTTTATTTTTGAAAAGAAAAAAAACGGCATTAAAGATTTTTAAAAATTCGCTTGCCGCACACGGTAATCGAACCGACTAAAATCTGTAAAAGTTGCACCGTGTACTTTTATTGCATTGATTGTTAGGGTCAATAAGGATGAAATCTCTTTAACAAACTTCATAAATTGAATTACATGAAAACAATGAAATTTTAAATTAATTTAATTATGTACAAAAATTTAAACTAACTAATTAATTGCTCGAAATGAGCTCCATTTTCAGAAGTTAAATGAATGGAAAACAATGAAATCTTAAATTATTAATTCAATCGGTCAAGTTAAAGCACTTTTACTCAAAGATCTATCTGTGTACTTATGTTATTCATTAATTATTATCATTGACGTCATTTATCCATCGAAATGACGAATTACTATTTAGATAAGACGATTGCAATTTGCACGTGTTTGTAATGCAGACTCCTTTCTTAGATGTGACATAACTGCGTGTATGACGTAGTTTAAATATGGAATGTTACATTTGAAAATAGATTTTCATCTGTTATTCACATTTGATTGTTTTTACAAATCATTTCATAATTAATTAGTTAGTTTAAATTTTTTTACATAATTAAATTAATTTAAAATTTCATTGTTTTCATGTAATTCAATTTATGAAGTTTGTTAAAGAGATTTCATCCTTATTGACCCTAACAATCAATGCAATAAAAGTACACGGTGCAACTTTTACAGATTTTAGTCGGTTCGATTACCGTGTGCGGCAAGCGAATTTTTAAAAATCTTTAATGCCGTTTTTTTTCTTTTCAAAAATAAAGGAATGTTTCCTTTGAGCAAAATTTTCTATCTAAAGTATTAAGAGTACTTCCCCTCCAGGTGGCATTACAAAATTCCACCCTGTATATAACCCGTTTTCTTTTTTACCAAATAATATTAACTCTGTATCTTTATAAATGTTAACCTTATTTTGAGTGAATACAACTATCCCTTTATTGTTTGTAATGGCATTTACTGACAGTAAGTTCTGTGATAGGTCTGGTACAAATAATGTATTTGACAACTTACATTTAGTCCCTTTTACAGTTCCTTGACCTTGAGCTTCCATTTTATCATTATTTGCAGTTAAGACAGAGGAGTTCTGATTAGTAAAATTATCTAGTATGTTGAGGTTATTTGTCATATGAGCTGTGCATCCAGAATCTACTATAAACTTCTGATTTATTATGTTATTCTTCTCTATATTTGTTAAAAAAATCATATCTTGTTTAGTTTTATCTTTATTTTTATTTTTAAAATAGCAATTTTCTTCTTTATGGTTTGTTTTTTTACATATTGAGCATTGTTTAGATATAAATTTACAGCTTTTTTCTTGATGGTTGAATTTTTTACAAATACTGCACATTTTGCAATCATTCTTTACGTGCCCATTTTTGTTGCATTTGAAGCACTTTATATATTTTTTGTTATCTGCTTGAAATGCTAGCTGTTTATTATTTTGACTTCGCTCTTGCAGGCGACTCTCTTCCGCAAGTAGTCTGTTTGTTAGGTTTGTTAAAGTCTTTTTTTCATCAGGAGATGACTCCCAAGCTGTTATGAAATGTGTTAAGTTACTGGGCAAGCAGGTTAGTATTTTAGAAATTACCATGTCATCATTAATTTTCTGTCCAAGGTTATTTAGCCTTAGTCGCAGGTTCTCTAAGTCTGTTATGATTTGGGCGAGGGGCCGATTTTCTTTTCTAAAGTTAAAAAATTCTTGTAATAATGTGCTCTTATTTCTCTCTTCAGTCCCTTCAAATACCTGACACAACTTGTTATACATTTCTTTAGCACTTTTGCACCCTATTATTTGTCCTTTTAATTTTCTGTCTATGGAATTCATAATCGTTCTTTGCACCTTAGCATCATTTGTCTCGAACTCAGCCATTTTGTTTTCATCTTCCGGCAAAGGCGAATTATCCATATTTAATTTATAGGCTTTTAGGTAAATATTGAATTCGAATTTCCACATCAGGAAGCTTTCACTATCCGTCAACTTTTCTATTTTAACCTCTTCTTGAGTCATCTTTCGGTTTTTTCTGTGTTTTATTCTTTGTATAGCCGTTGTGGCTTTTAAACACTGGTTTTAGGTTTTTTATAAATTACGCACCTTTTTTTACATACTGCGTCTGCTGGACGGCTCTGGGCCCATAACCTGTTGAGGTATTCAGAGCGAGCGCAGCGCATTGAAATATAGTTTATTAATTAAGTATTTATTTTATTTGTACAATTGATACGCACATTATTTTAGACATTTTTACAGAGAGTATTTTTAATTTATTACTGATGTCATAGACTGCTAATTCTTTTCTTACGGTTCTGTGTTACCAGTATAAAACTTATGAATTACCTACATCTTAACATAACAGAAATAAATGATTTACTAACAAATTCACGTTGAAATAAGTGATCGGACTATTTTGACAGGACTAAAATATCTTGCATCCCTTTCTTATATTTCTTATTAGAAAGAGATATAGTGAGATTAAGTTTAGTTTGTAATCAACAGAATCGGGGCCATGCCGTGATTTCAGGGTTGGTCCCATAGTTAAAGTTATTCATAATGATGAGTACGATAATCCCTGAAAATTGGGACGGTGATTAAAAAATCATCCAATATAATTATTACATATAGGTACGTAACTTGAATCAGTACCTAATTAACTGCTGCTATATTGCGGACGACAACTTATTGACAGAGGCATGTGAGTGTCACTTCTTCACGTAATAAGCACTGTGTCAAATTAAACATACCATTGGGAAATGTGTAAATTCCATGTCCACTCATTCCAAGCACATCCCATGAACCCTCATACTGAGAACCTGTGGGGAACTGCTTTATGGAGCGCGGTACCCGAGGGATGTCCAATGACACTGCCCTGGAAACAAAGCTATGGTTTCAAAATGCTAAGGTAATGGACCCCGGTCATCTAAATAGTTCAGACACCTATGGATAGATGGCGCTGCCAATATATCAAAACTATCTACATACAAAAACCTACATCGCGCTAGTGAAGTTTGTTCGCGCATTCGCATATATACAAGATTCCAACATCAACAGTTGGATCGCGGTCCCCAGGCACGATGGCCTAGCCTGGCGGAAGATCTTCCCTTTTCAATGGAGGAATCATCCACCTTGTTCCTCCATATATAAATAGGCTGAATGTATTTGACTACATTCACGCCATGGTAAGAGATGCATGCAGGTGACGGAATACATCGATGACAACAGCTTTTATTTTGTTTACTTTGGTTGCCGTGCTTTGGTTTCTTGAGGACGTCACTTCGCGTTCTACACTTTCACTGTAGGGTTCAAGTCCAGAACCTTTCAACCTCACTACCACTGAGCGATAGGGCCTCGCTTTGCTTTTTAATCTTGCAACAATATTAAAAGTTTTGCCATGCAATGTCATGCTTAACAGTAAGTGTCATCCTCAAACCAGCGGTCTTAACTTACTAAAAACTTGGTAATCATAATTTTCAAAAAACCATTTAATTTTTTTTTTTAAATTAAATCTCCATATTTTATTATCCTTCAATATTCCTATCCTTATCTTTGCATTGAAAAGAAAATGATAGCAATACGCCTTTCGAGCTATATTTGGAGAGAGTATAAACGTTAACGCACACTTATTTGAACCGCACGCGCCGATCAAGTCGAAAGAAACGAATTTTAGAATTCTTCATATGAAATCGTATGAAGCCTCGCACAAATGCCCGCGTCGAATCGTCCGAAATGTGTGCGAAGCGTCCTTGACTTCGATTCGTCCGACGCGTTCGACTCGAATAAGTGAGCGTTCACCTTTACATTACGATATGTAAGTACATTGAGCTGCATCATACGATCATAGTTAATTCTAATAAATGATCATGCAGCATTTTTTATTCAAAATCAATTTCAATGTTAGGAAATTTTGAAAGAGCTTTTGGTTTTTTGATCGGGATTGAATTCGGGTTGTTTGAAAGCGATCCAAATTCACTTTCCATTGAGCTGTCACGCCTCGTGAAGGTAAAATACAATTTATAGCCTTAATGTTATGTCCAAGTGAAAGGATCAATAATGGATCTTTATAAAGAGGCACTAACATGAATAGCTGGCGGTCATTTGTAGGTTATTCACGTCTGGGATATTTTATAAAAAATAAACTCACTTGCATTCTTCTTTGTGTGCTTCAGAAAACTTTCTCATTAACTCTTCCCATTGCGACACACGTTTCTCAGAAGCTCTAGTTAGGGAAATAAAGAATAAATTATACAAACTATTCTGAGGCAATCATTTTCATTACTTACCTACTAGGAGACAAGCAGTTCCCTTCCATTCCTTTCGACAACAACTCTTTTATGCTCTCTATGAGAAAGTTCCTCCTGTGCCCCGAGTGTCGCTAGCATCTATAGGTTACGGTATCTAACCACTTACGATCAGGCGGGTCTTATGCTTGCTGGGCGACATTATTGTATACAAATACTAAAACTAATAACATAATACCGCCGATGAGATAGGCACGGTCTATCTCCTACACACCCTTCGCAACCTAATTTCAGGATCAGACTCTAAAGGGCATACTACGAAAAACGATACACGATAGTTCGATTATCGTTGTCAAATTATTAACCAATAGAATTGCAGCAAACTGACGACACATACATTTAGTGCAATTCTATTGGTTAATAATTTGACAACGATAATCGAACTATCGTGTATCGTTTTTCGGAGCCCTCCTGATATTAACTGTGTGCACTATTAAATGACTCTTACTATAACTTACATAGAGTTATTATGCGACTTCATCGACATTATTCGAAGTACGACTGTAAACAAAAGCATAGTTGAATTGTAAGTTCCTTACGAAATATGTACTTATTCATTTGTGTATTACTGCTTCGTTCTCAATACGAAAATCAGTTCTGAATTATAGTTTAGAACTTTATTGTTGTTCAAGTACTACAAACAAATGGTGCTTAAGTTTTGGATAAGTAGACCTTACACGTAGGAATTGACAGGATTAGGTATTTGAAGATAATGGTTTATTGTCTATTATTCTAAACGAGGTTTAGGTAAAGCAAAGCCTTTTAAGGTGCGTGAGAGGACTTAAAGCAGTTTCGTATGGCAGAAAACGGGCAGAAAGAACCAGGGCTATCTTAACATTACCATAGACTATATTTATATCTTCTTTGACATTACCTACGTTGTGTAAGATTTTATTTTATACTAGCGACCCGGCTTCGCAAGTTATGGGACCGTTTAATTCGCAACATGATTTATTCCGACATCTTCAACAATTATCGTCATATTTCAACCAATTACACCCAAACCTTCCACATGAATCACTCTGTCTATTAGTGAAAGCCGAATGAAAATCCGTTCGGTAGTTTTTGAGCATAACGCGAATAGAAGTGTGTTTCGACTAGCTTTTCGCCTCGCGTTTTAATTATTTTTTTTGGAAAAGTCGGTAACGCGACAGTGATAGGTACTCTGTGTGTTGCAAGTGTCTGTATGCCAACTATTAAGCAACGGTGATTGCTAACTACTAGACGCACTTAATTATTTGCCAACTTTATTGTACAATGATAATAAAGCGATGATAGCTCAGTGGCAGAGACGTCGAATGCCGAGACTATGGTAGCGACGATGGTTTCGAATCATACAATGACCTTGAGCTTTCGATGAAAGAATAGACAGATAGATGATGCTTTATCGTCACACCATTAGGTGGTTGGAATAGTAAATAAAATAATCAAAATATAAAAAAAGAGTAAAACCAGTAAAGGAAATTAATATAGGACCACCTTGGAGCTATAAACATAAAAAAAACATACAGCCGAATGAGAATGAGAATCTCCCCCTTTTTGAACGAGATTAAAGAACAATACATCGTGAGGAAACCGTAATACTGGTACTTTGTTGTATCCACCTGGCAGGCTAACAACCTCAAGATGAAAATCCGTGTCTTCCGACAGCTGCAGTTGAGAGCCAGTTTCCTTCTAGGCTTTGTGTGCTTACCATCATCGGCCACATCATCATCTGCCACAGTGAGAGAGATTGTAGTAATATAGCAGAACTATAAATAATATCTAAGTTAACAATAAATGTGGTTTTATTGTTCATGCTACACACTTATTCAGACTGTCAAGTCATGGGTCCAGACAAAGGGAAATGGTCATACAAAATGTTAAATATGTACATATATACACAGCGTTGTATTATAATGGATATTTCTTTAGTGAAAGATCAAAACAAAAGGCAGATGACGTGAAATCTATAAGAGAAATGTACGGCTATTGTGTGCGATATTTTAGTATTCACCACGTGTGATCGCACGGTCATGGTCACATACACCATCGCATGCATTATTTATAATGAAAGAGTGAAACTTGTCGTTAATATATCGCTTAACAATATATTTATTGCGCTTTAAAGGTTATTCCACGGATCCCGGCTTGAGCCCGCAATGAATTTTGAATTTTTGAAATGATAGCTCATTGGTAAGTGACGTCGAATGCCGAGACGAAGGTCACGGGTTCGAATTCTACAGTGAGCTTGAGCTTTCGGTGAAGGAAAACATCGTGAGGAAACTAATACACGGTGGTAAGATACTTTGTGGTACCTGCCTGGCTGGCTACCACCCTCATGTTGAAAATCTGTCGCCAAGCACCTTCTGGTGTGTTCCGACAGCTGCACTTGAGAGCCAGTTCCCGTCTAGACTTTGTGTGCTTACCACTAGCGGCCACATTATCACTGACCACATGAGATTGTGGTCAAACACAGGTAACAAGGGTAGCCTATAGTAAAAAAAAGCCTTGCCAGTTTTCTTTAAGATATTGATGGATTTCTGTACCCATATAATATTTTTACGTGCTACAGTTCTATTTACAAGATTTTAGTGGAAAATACTGAAAGTAGAGAAAATGTAAGAAAGCTCATTGAACTCTATCTAAAATTGACACTACGCCGTCTGCGCTACAGTCCTGAGTAAAAGACGTAACATCAAGCTATGAGTAAAACATAAGAACATAAATACATTATTTATTCATAATCACCGTCTGTAGCCTGAAGAGGGACATACGACTTCTTTTTTTCGGGAACGAAGAAAAATAAAAACTTTAAAATGATGTATCAAGTAACAGAGAACGTATTAGTAGTTATAAGTACATATATAAGTCGTGTTATTCAACTGTTTGGTTTTCTTATAGTAGCTAATATAACACATAATAAGTGCTTGGAGTAAGGTAATAATGGAAACAATGTAGCTGACTCATAAGTAAAAGTTTTATCCCTTAAAGTTTCTTTCAAACTTTCGAAGATACGGAGAGGATGCTTCAAACAATAACTACCTATAATAAAGGTCTCATAAAGTTTAATAAAAGTGCACAAACGTTGTATAAATTGAGAAGGAGGACTGCTTGAGAGATACAGAGTGAAAACTTGATACAAACTTCGTAATCTACCTATGTTACCTTCACTTGGTCTTATAAAGTAAACAAAATGTACTACTGATCGGAAAACTTTGCGAAAATTCGATCTATGTAGAACATTTGAAGGATCAAAATCTATTATTATATAGGTCCTGGGATAATCATTAAAAGTATATAAGTAGCAGTATTTTGTTTTATTTAACTAGATATATATCCTATTACTAGCTATCTGCCCCGCGGTTTCAATCGCGATCCCTTATTTGCCTCCTCAGGATTTTAATTTTCATAAATCCTATCTTAACGGATGCTTACGTCAAAAAACAGTATGCCAAATTTCAGCCCGATCCGTCCAGTGGTAGCTGTGCGTTAGAGATCAATCAGTCAGTCAATCAGCCACGCTTTCCTTTTATATATTTAGATAATACTAATATTACCTACCTTTGTATGCGAAAATTACTGTTTGTTGGCGCTGCAATGGTGCATTCAATCTTGGCTAGCAGGTAGCTTACGGCATGGAAAAACACTAGGCTATTTTTTATCCTGAGAACGCAGTTGAAAACACAGGGGACAACAAGAATAAAAAATATTTTACGTTGCGTATTCATTAAAAAGAAAAATATTAAAATGTTATATTTTAATTTATTAAAAAGTAGAACGAATAAGATCTTACACGTATACATACAGGGTTCATTGAAATTGAAATACTAAAATGTTTTTCATATGGCTTATACAAAAACCACCCAGGCGCGAATTTATTCGGATAAAGGTCTACGTTTAGGAGTTCCAAAACAGTATTACTAACTTTTATAAAAGCCGAGCAACACGTTTTATACGTCTATAGCTACACACTAACTACATAGGTTTAGGTACATACTGAACGCGGTTTTGGCAAGGATTGTAACAAAAGATTTATTTGAGTGTATGTAAAATGTTGCGAGTGCTTTAATATTTTAAAGATATTGTTAAAAGTAACAATAGAAATAAAGGCGCTAAAATTATTTGTAGACTTTTAGATGCTTTTAGCTATACCAATTTTAGAAGGGTAAAGTAAGCCAGAAAGGCATTGATGTACCTGTCCTACACCTTATACAGATCATGAAATATAGCTATTTTTCCGTCGCTACGTGAATGTAAAGGCTTTTAAGGCAGAGATTCGCAAAACTTCTAATTGTCATAACTTCGTAATGGTAGTGCTCAGGCACCTGAAATTTTGTAGGATTACTGATAACGATGTACACTATCCGTATAATTTGGGCTAAAATACCATTTCATAATCATGCTGTATATACGTATATGAAAGAGCGGAGGCTCCTAGACTTGAATTATAATGCTAAAAAGGGTTAATGTTACTAATATTTTGTAAACTAATTTAGAAATAAAATATATTATATTTACTACCTACTATAATACCACCCCGCGGTTGCCTTTATAAAAAGTAGATTTTGGTTACTCATATTTCTATGTAAAAAATTACATCGACCTGACCATCGATCCTTTCAAATGTTCGAAGCAAGTTCGAAGTCAGTCTGTCCATGAGATTTTTCTAAGTCTATGGCCATGGCAATAATTTTGTCAAATACCTATACCAAAGAAATTAAAGTATACTACCGTCTTGGCGATCATGCCAAATAAGAAAATAAACTATGCAAACAAATAGCCAAGTGAAGAAGCCAGTGAAGAGCCGACGTAAGGTAGAGCATGTGTAGAGTAGGTAGGTTAGGTATATAAATTTACTTACCTGTTATTCAAATTCACTCCGTAATCTTTTCTATAAAAGTAAAATAAATTGATATTATTATAAAAGTAGACAATAACTTCCGCGCATACTTTTACATAAAATGGTAAAAATATAAACAGTTATGTCAATAATAATGTCACATGACCATGACTGACAATGACTGATGAAGTGAAGTGAGCAACTTTTTAATCAGCAAATGTCAAAGATTTCGAAATTTAAATAAATTTAATGTTCTAATTCTGCCTGCGCAAATATTGAAACAATTGAAAAACCTAAAATAAAAGCACAGATTATGTATAAAAGCCTAGATCATGCCTACTTAGATATCCATATTTTTTGCTATGAATAACGTAAATAAGCTATGACCTAAGTTCTACGACTGTATAGTAAATTTTAAGACGAGTTCTTGTTGCTAAGAACTTATAAAATTTAAAATAACACTGAAACATTAATAATAAACGGTAGGGAACTACGGAAACGACAGTAGCTAACCGAGAGAAACCATCTAAAATTGTTGCAAAATGTAAAACATTTTATCATCGGTTAATTGCATTATATTACATCCAGCAATTCTTTTCACAAACTGTAATATCTCTTACAGGAAAGGCAGCTCATATAGCGTTATTCCAGTAGAATTGTTATAGTGGGAAAACTTTTCCTATATACGTTCGTCGGGGATTTATTTCACCCTCTGAAAATTGATCCTGCGACTTCGTCAATATCGGCTTACACACGCCCGTGAAGTAATTTATAAGACGTATCTTGGAAAGAACGCTTGGCAACAGACACCGTATTGTCTTCGCATCCATTGTCAACACAACACATTAAAAATTTGTTACGTTGATTGTCCACAATTCG
The DNA here is from genome assembly GCA_963555595.1 of Tethea ocularis. Classification (NCBI taxonomy): domain Eukaryota; kingdom Metazoa; phylum Arthropoda; class Insecta; order Lepidoptera; family Drepanidae; genus Tethea; species Tethea ocularis. The sequence goes on from OY741968.1 coordinate 3,602,971, forward strand.
TTCCAGAGAAAGTCCCTATGATAGTTTATAGGTCGACAAACATAACTTTGCAGTCCCAGTAGATGCATGCAGAATAAATACATCTAAATCATCACATTGCTCGTATACAATAATGCTAATTTGTGGATTGCTTCTTTTAGAAACTGCAATTGTAAGTTGGTTCATTCGTATGCAGAAGCAAGTTTACTTGCACGTGTTGTTACATGAACTGTTGCATTTATAGCTTTGTGATAAGGTTTAAATTGCACTAGTAAATGTTAAACTACATGAAAGTATAATTCAACTGGGCTATTGGATATACATTGGACTATTTCCTTTGTCTCTGGTATTTCCTAGTGAAAATGAATTCATTGGGACAATACAGCGGTGTTTTATTTGAATAGAGTAGACTGCTGCAGCAGAGTCTGAATTTAGGTTGCTTGTTTTATAGTTTTATGAGTTTTCACGATGTACCGTGAGGTTTCATGGCCTCCTTATGAATTTCATGCTCATAGCGCGCATGCCTCTCGCATCTGGGGAGAATGTTACATTTTAGTACAGACATCCATTAGGGATGTCGATATTCTCGGTGGAAATGATGATTTTATATTTCAGGATAAAGTTTTTTATAAAAGCAACCTTTCGAACCTTGCAGTTGAGTCTTCCTGTGAAAGTATTTGAAATTATGTACCGTTATCCTCAGCTAATATTACAATATTACAATGATTGTGTCGCTTAGCTGTTAGTTTGTGTATTTTATTATGTGTTCACGTAGGTACCCACTGGTTATTTTTCATTTGAATCCAACATTATTTATTTTCTTTCTTTTGCAAATACATGATTTTGGTTGGGCATAGGCCAAAAAAACAATAAAATAGTTCCATACAAATAAAAAACAATAAATGATTTTAGCATTAAAATAAGTTTAAACGTCAGTTTAAGTACCTTCCTATTAGGTTACTCGATTACTAAAGCATCTATCTCATCACATCACTACGTTTCAGAGTGGGAGTAAACGCTTTTATCAGAGATTTATGCTAAACTTGTAACTGTCATAACTTCGTAATGGTAGTGCTCCAGGCTTCTGAAATTATTAGGATTATTGATAATGATGTATCTGATCTATACTATCTGCATTATTCGGAGTAATAAATCATTCTGTTTTATAATGTTTTTATAAAAAATCTATTAAATTAATAAAGTTTTGATAGTGTGTGTGTTCTTAATACATAATTAATATACTACGTAAATTGATATCACAGTTATTTTTTCTTTCTTCCTGGACAACCCTAAAGTATAAAACCAACTGTTCCAAACTAGTTATACAAAATAATAAACTAAAAGGGGTGCACTCATCATTTAGCCGGCTATTGTTTAAGTTTTTATTAACCCCCGACGAAAAAGAGGGGTGTTATATGTTTGTAGTATGTATTTGGGCGTCTGTCTGTCTGTACTGAACCGATATGGATTAAGATTTTCGTTTGAAAGGTATCTTTTCAAGAAAATCCACTCCGTTTGAAGATAACCATCTCTATTCTAGTTGATAAAAAATCTTTTTTTCCTTTTTAGAGGTGTCGGGGACTTTTTTAAATTTGTAATCAATTCTACGGTTTATAAAAAAATATTCTAAAGCCACCAAACACGTACTGGAAATCTATGTGCGGCGGGGCTACCACGTAAAATAATGCTAATGAACTTCATTGAATGAAGCTTCCAATTTCTAGAATTTTGTTTGTATTTGTGGGACATGAATATCAAACAAGTGAATTAAACCGACAATTGACTCGCCCGCTGTCTCGTGTGGGTTCTAAATAGTATAGAATTCCCGATAATGAAAGCTAATGTACCTATCAAATTTCTTGCGCAGAAGCCCCGAGAGACAGTCTTCCACCAGGTAGACCGATGACCTTATTTGATTAGCTAAAAGTAGCTGGAGCAAGGGTCTGGAGATCGCTACGAAATCTTTATGCAGAAGCTTTAAGAAGTAATTACAAGGTATACAAAGGAGCGGCTTTTTATCCCTTTGGATATATAATTTTTGTACAGAGCATTCCTTTATAATAAATTCAGCCCCTAAAGGAGTAAAATAGAGCAGGTTAGTAAAACAAAATATATTTAAATAACATACCCACTAGAACACCGCGCACCGGTGGTGTTGCAAAAATAATAAAATCCGTCGCTAGCGCATCGTTTCTCACGATGTGATGCGCGATAGCTCGATGTAGCGCCCGGATAATGAGATCGGAAGGCACCTGCGCACGCGATCTGCCAAAATACAACATAAATAAATGTGTAATAAAATAAAAAGTTATTTGTACTGTACATGGGATTTCAGAATGTTTGTAATTTAGGCAATACTTACATTTCAGACACTTAGTGTAGCGACCAGACCTGCGGAAGGTTTAGTGCGGAAAGTTCCGCAACTGAACTATCGCTCGCAGTACCTATTAGAGCGCATTACGTTTGCCTGATGTGCCATAGGTTACTTAAAAAAACACTGCAAGCGTTTTTAGCGGATCTTTCCGCGCCAAACCATCTGCAGGCCTGGCGGTGTTCAATTTTGTATGAGGCAGATGAAAGCTTTGGCTCATGGTTTCGCGAGAGTGATATTAAACGACCTGACCTATAGCTCAATAAAATGACTATTTAACGAAATTAAATCGGACTATTAGGTACGTAGTTAAATTAACGTACATACCTAAATAAAAATTGTGTCTTTACTCGTATGTCAGAAGGATGAAAAGCTAGGCAGGTGTTCCATGTAATGATTAGCAATAGTAATACAGGGGATTGTCAATGTGTTGTCGACCTGTTACAATCAAATGCCTAGAAGCATAAAGTAAATAATATACTCTAGAAGTAAAAAAAAGAAGTAAGAATAGAATAGAAGAAGTTTATTCAGCTTAGGTAAAACATAATGCCCTAAGTCTAACACACATTCAAGTACAACAACTTAGTAAACTTGTTCTGTTAATCCTTATTTTCTTCGATATTGCATTTCTTTTCTTACGAATAAAGTAATTATAAACCATATCTTTGTAATTATAAGGTACTAGTTTCCACGCCTCGATTTCATTTGCGTTTCCCAGGGATCTATTATTTATTTCTCCTGGATAAAAAGTATACTATATCTTATTCTAAGGTATAATTTTATCTAGGTGCCAAATTTCATCTGTTCAGTCTTTGATAAGTGATTGATTCACAAACATCTTTAATTTTAAATCTTATTGGAGTACCTTTTTTTGTAGCTATTATGTAGTAGTGATAAATTAATTCTCTCATATTAATGATGATCAACATAAGTGAGTGCTAAAAATGTTAATGAGAATAGTATTGCGTATTTTAATGTTCTATTGTTGATATACAATCGCTATAAATTAGTTTTGTCTCTTTCGTAATGATAACAATCGTAATGTTAAGATATTACGACAGTAGCTCATTAAATAACTTACCCGACAATAAATTACTTCATTTTGTGTATTGCATTTATTATTGCATACATTATATAATAAACGGTAGTATTTTAGTACCTTTATACTTATATTTTACCATACTTACCTATACGATAAACGAATATGAAAATTTTATCCTACTAGTATTATAAATGCGAAAGTTTCTGAGTATAAGAAAGAAAGAAAAACATTTATTAGACATAAAAAAATAGCACAAAACACTTAAATTAGACATTCACAAAATATAAATATTTTACAATTACGACATTGTGCTATATTGAGTCCAAAAGGCCCCAGCTCAGCATGTGCTGCAGAAACTACAGCGCTGATTTTCAGCTGAAGCCACGGGTGATGCATAGTATGGATGTATGGATGGATGGATTGATTGTTGTTACTCTTTCACGCAAAAACTACTGAACGGATTTGGATGAAATTTGGAACACAAATAGTTTATAACCTAGATTAACACATAGGATACTTTTTATCCCGGGAAAACATAAGATCCTTCGGGAACGCGGGTGAAACCGCGGGGCGGAATCTAGTTTGATAATAATTATTGGGCAAGTGTGCTATTTTATCAAAACCGGCTGAGACTATTTTCAGCATTCCCTTTCAGAAGCCTTTCAGATCTTGTAGGTTAGAATAGTACCTAGTTAACAGAAATGGCGTTTTATATTAAAGTGCTAAAATAAAAACAAGAATATGGAATCCATCTCAAATAAATTAGTGGGTAATGTTCAGACTAAGGCACGCAACATACAATTTCAGCGTCCAAAAGGATCAATTTGTGAAGCAATTCAGGAGAATTGCCTAATTCACGTCGACAATAGATTTTGGCAAATGGATCTCTCACGGCAACCGCCACTTGACTAAGAACTCAGACGGTAGGTACATAAATAATTCATTGTTTCAATTTAGTACACAATACGTACTCAGTGGGTATGTTCAGTAAACATCATTATAAATGTTAATATGATACGCGTTTCCATGGACTCTCGTGTTGATGCGATCAAATGATTTATGGTTTCTGTCTACCCATATTTTAACTGCCAGTTCTTATACGGCAACGTACCTATATCATCATAAATACCTATTATTAATGGTGGCGCAAAACATTTCTAATTTTTTTTATTTTATACACACAATATTAGACCACGTAATATTGTACAACGTGGGTCAACCATCCTTTGATGTTACCGGAAATTAAAATCAGTTTTTATCAATGTCGGTAAAAGTTTAGCTGGACGACCCAAATCAACGATGAGCACACAGATCGTTTTTTCCAAATCTTCCGTTTTTGTAATCAGTCCCTTAAGCCGAATCAGGCGTGAAGCGCCGCCGCCGATGTCCGAAGCGTGTCGTTACGGTACTCCAGTGCTACCAACCGCTAGTTTTTGATGTTCCATTCCGCTGGCGCTGGTAAAAACTCTATGACCAATAGTGGTGAACTTAAGCGGACGAGTCCCGTAACTCATCGTTCACGCTGCGGTTTTAGTTTCCGTCGTAAACCTAGTCCGTAAAAAGAAACAAGAATGGATCACTAGTGGTGTCCAGACTAGGTATATGAATGACTAATAACGTCGAATCCGCAATTTATATAATAGAAATAGAGCTTTGAAATGAAGCCACGTTCAATATAATTCGAAAAGATTAGTCTTAAAATTGAAATAAATAAATTACGCAGATCTTTTTTATTCAGTAATTTCCGCAAAACCGTATTAGTGTCCAGGGATTTATAAAGTACGTTTGGACTTATGTCGTTTATACTTTTAAAGTATGAAATTGTTAGTTGTTTTAGATTTATATGATTCTCGGCGCGTGACTTCGAGAGGAGTTGAATCTCTCGGAGCTCAAAGCAGGAAATATTATAGGAATTCTCTTAAAGCCGTAAAGTGAAAATGAAAAATAACAGGAAAGATCTCAGAAATTACAGACGCGAACAAATAAGGAACATGAATTCTACTGGTGGCATTGCGTTTCTTGTTTAGCTCTGTATTTCATTAGACGTCTTGCAGCTTTTATTAAATTATGGGGAATTATGCTACTAATTGTTTAAAAAAGATTTCATTTGACATTCCACTAAACATGATGTTCCTGCAGTACTTTAAACAGGTAGACGTACATTTTGATCCAGCACATTGATATTTGTTTTGTATAAAAAGGTTTTATGATTTCTGAATAGGCAAGTAATAAGGTTGAAATATGATGATAATTGGTGAAGATGTTGTGCGAAGCCGGGGCGAGTAGCTAGTAAAAAATAAAATAATGTTTCTTTGCTTCAAATAAAAAAAAAACTTAAAAAATTGCAAGAATGTTTTCGTAATTTGAAAAGAAAACATTACGCAGTAGAGTCTATAAAATTGTACGAGTATTTATAGACTAACAGAGGTTACACAGTAAAAAAATATGTAGTATTTATTCCAAACTAAAATTTAAGTAAAAAGGTAAAAGTTATCCAAGTATTCAAATTGAATGCAAAGCTACGTACTACCAGAGCCAGATTTGAATTGAGCTGAAATACATAATGCTCCCTCTGAAGGGAACTAAAATAAAATACTATGTAATTACATAGACGAGATGCGTAGAAGATTTTATTTCTTATGATTATGTTGAATGCGGACTAGAGGCGTGTAAGATTTCCCCTGAGCCTGCCTTAGCTTTTATTCAGTAGGCAGTTGGGTTTCAGGAAATATAGTAAGTGTTAGTGGTAAAGGCAGTATGTCGGTAGTAGGTAACACAATGGTGCCGATTCTGTTGTTTACGAACTTAACCAATATTAAACAAGTCACCTCTCTTTCATGTTAACCTTATTAAAAAAAGATAGAACATTTTTAATGCTGTCAGTTTAGTCCATGCCGTCGTAAATTGTAATGTACGGGTAAATAGTCGTGACCAATAAAGATCGCGCTTAAATTAACGGTGAAATATGCGCATTCCTTTCTTATATTTACTATTAGAAAGAGATATAGTGAGATTAAATTTATTTAGTTCGTAAACAACAAAATCGGCACCGATGAGTTCGATTTCCACTCAGGCTAAACATTTGTGTGCGTGAACACGTCTGCTTGTAATCACCAATTTAATTATGTATTTTAAAAGTAGTATATCAGTTAGTTATCTGGTTTCCTTAGCTCAGATTATTTTAGGAATAACCGTATGTGAAGAATATCCTAGGACATTATTATACAATACGTAGCTACCTATTATGTTGAACTAGTTTTTAATATTTACAATATTATTGTATTTTTTAATATTCAATGATGTTTCAGATTTATACTTTTTACTTATATCACAAGGTCCTTAACGACTTACTAACATTATTTCGCGCTTTGTCTTGCGGCCATTTTCACAAATCACAATCTAATCAAGTTGTTACTACTTTGCCCACTGTGCCAATAAATCAGCGAATTACAGGAGGCTCAAAGCAAAGCGTGGTTGCCGAGCTCTCTAATTTCCATATATTTGAAGCGAAACGTGCCTTGCATAACTGAGACTATGATACCTCACGTTTTTCAACGAGACTTTGCCCGAGTTCTGGAAAGTTCTGACGAACTGTAAGACGGGAACAGCGCTCTGTTTATATACAACTTTGCCCTACTATGAGTTAGTTATTTCTTGGTGAATTGTATTTGATAGTTTTAGTGCTGCTTGCTCTAATTTTACGTCGCAATGTGCAATGTGAGGCTTTCTTTATTTTTGCTACTAATGTTACTTATGAGGTCACTACTAATAGTGACAAGACTGTAAATTGTAGATTATTTATTACTGTATGCAGTTGTAGCTGTTCGTGCCGTCCAATCTATATCTCCAGAGTTACTGGTCTGATTCAAAAAATTCATTCACTAATAGGAAGCTACATTATCCCCGATGGTTATAGGTTACTTTTTATCCTGGGAACGTGGGTAAAATCTTGGGAGACGGGTAACTGATAATTACAAACACAAAAAATATGGAATTAGCCAAATAGCCAGTCGTTCTGAAGTGATACGCTTACTTACATTTCGGAAATTAAGGCGATGATAGCTCAGTGGTAGTGACGTCCGATGCCGCGACGAAGGTCGTGGGTATTCGAATCCATGAGGTTGAGCTTTCGGTGAAGGAAAAACATACGCCTGCCTGCTTGTCAAACATCTTGAAAAAAAAAAAGATTTTATTTATATAGAAGATTACTCAGATTACTCAGGGAATATATGTATGTAGAAGGCTCAAGTACTCAAGCAATGTTGTTGAATGGAGGACTTCTTACGAACTTTTTGGTAAAATTTGTACGTAGTATATTATTACTCTGTGGTAAAATTAAAGAACTCGATGAATTAACAGATTTGATTTTTTGATAAATAATATTAATCGTTAAGCATTTTGAGATTTGCATTTTATCTATCAATCTTAGTATGTTTTGTCCGGTAAAGTTGATGCAGCCATCAGAGGCTACCAACTTAAGTCCTTTCAACAAATAAAAATTTTAGTAAGAACCATGTTTCTAGAAATGCAATAACATTTACCTACTGTAATTCCGTTAACAGAAACAAAGTAAACAGTAGGTAATTTCTAAACAAAAATGTAGGTGCAACATCACCATTTAAGTTAACAGTGTCGGTTTGCCAGCAATTAACCGTGGCTGGCTGTTTTAAATTTTAGATGAAGGACATACAATTTTGTGGCTTCGCTGTGTAGGTTAGAATACGCCTGGGAAACTTTTCTCAGGTAGGTACCTAAAGCATTTTTTCTTTTAACCTTACTTAATATTTAATTACTTATCGTATTTTCTTCAAGCCACTCTGGTGGCTTGTTATAATATTAATAAGTCAAAGAAGAATCTTCGAAGTTATTGTATGTTATGTAGATTAAATTAATCATTGTGAATTTGCTGCCAGCATTTGTATTCAAATAAATAATGATATATCTTCTAACTTTGGCATTTCAAACGTAATACCTACGGCTTACGAGAAAATTATGGCTACCGACACACGGTAAAAAAGGGTTTGGTTTATTATTCACCTCTAAAGGTAGGTATAATCTGGGTTTTTTAAATTAACAATGTCGAATTATGTTTGTTGTTTTATGAACATACCCTAGGTTCGTGTAGTAAATGAAAATCAGACCTCAACCTTATGTTTGCGAGGCAGACATAATAACTTCACCTGAAATTTACCAACGACATTGTGAATTTTTACTAGCTACCCCCTGCGGTTTCACCCGTATTCCCGGAATGAAAGTAGCCTATAATGTAATTACAGGGATTTATCTAGGTTCATTACAATCCGTTCAGTAATTTTTCGTGAAAGCGTTACAAATATCTTCACAACTTCAGATTGATATAAACTTTTAAAGTTATATACCTAATTAGTAGGATAGGATACAAAATAATCAAGATATCTCTCTGGATATTTTGAGAAGTCATCATTTCAAAACTTATGTCGTATCTTTTCGTAATTGAGATTTTTATACTTCTCATTCAAAATGTCAACATTATTGAAACAAATGTGTTGACGTCAATTTCAAATTTGTTCAAACCCAACATAAGTTTTGAATAGATAATATCTCCAGTGAAACTTAATTATAAAAATGAAATTAAACCTCTATTTGTGGTAGGAACAAAGATACAGTTTAATGAACGAAGAATGGGCTACTATAACCTGAGTCATGATCAGTTCATCCGGTCAAGTGCACGTATTGTTATAAACGCTTAACTTGGGTCCGTGGCTCCTTTCCATACAAATGTGCGGCGCCTCGCCTCACTTATGATGTATTCAGGGTGACCCATTAGGAGAAATTTACTTTCGTACAGCAACCGCCAACAGACATAACAATAGCACTTGCACAGAAGAAATTGGGTCAGTACAGAATCCGTACAGTCGTTTAGAGCTCATTTGGAAGTACAACGGTATCTCATATGACATTAATTAGTATTTTTTTTATGATTTGGGAATTATTTTTGTGCTTCATTATTAATAAACTTGAAGTATCTTTTCTTAGGTACATACATTTTTTTGGATCATTGAGCATTGTTATTACTTCGAAATAAGATGTTTAGTTTTTTTAACTATGAGATCAGTAGGTAGGTAGTTTGGATTTGATTGCTTTATTTAGTTAATTACCGCGACGTTATGCGGTCACTGACGTTGTATCTGAGCGGGATTTGTATAAGAAAGATAGTGAGGTAAATCTCAAGTCGAGTCTGGATTGTCTAGGAGCTAACACAGATACGCCACCGTGATAAATCGGTCTCAGTCTCGGGGGAGGCGAGAGAATAACCGAAAGTAGAGTGATAGCCGGAGGGGGCACTAGCGCAGCCTGCCGCCATCTCTCAGTGTGTTGCCGCCTTTACCCGCCGAAGCTCGCGCGCGCCTCCTACGCTCGTCGTATGCAACACATGCGACCGATACCTTAACCAGAAAAAAAATACGTTTGAAAAAATACGATATTGGCGGAATTTATTTTACGTGACCAAAGTTAGTCAGCCGAAGATGCTATCATAATTTTTGCTGCTTTGAAGTTATTCTGCAAGCGATCGTGATATTATCGGTAAGTTTATAAATTTTATACAAATACATAGATATATTTATGTGCCTAATAAATTACCAAATTCATAAGATGCAAGACGTAACGGTACATGATAAATTAAATATTTTATTTATGTGCATAATTAAATGAACGTAACGTTTTGTTTTCAATGTCAATGTCCTTACAAGACCGTTATAATTTTTATCTTCGTTTTTAATATATGTTAATAAGATAAATATTTATGAGCACTTTCAATTTCTTTTATATTTATGTTAATTTATACGAAAAACTTTTAAATGATTCACTAAAGCTCGCGCCAACGGAGCTTAATGACGGCGCTTTTATTATTTATAGTTTGGAAGCTTGATAGATTTTATGTATCTATAAAAATAAGTACGAATACCTATACTGTTTGAGAGAAATTTCATTGTATAGTCTGAATAAAGCTCGTTCTAAACTTACGTGTAGAATTAAAAGTCCAAGTTTGCCGAGTTCAAGGCAGTTTGCGCTCATATTGGCGGTGTTAAGTATTATTGGTTTGGAATTGTTGGAACTAACGACACGGTTGGTAGGTCTTCAAGAACAGCTCGGTGGTGTGTTCTGAACTTTAAACTCTTAACATGAGAGTTTATTGTTATACTGGCTTGGTTCTTATTTACTCAGTCAAAGGATGTGTTTACACAATGTAGGTACAAAGTTGTGTACGCTAGGAACCTTCTCAAAGTTTATCAGAAACACGCAAGTATCGTTGAAATACTCGAAGTTCGTTTAATATTTATTTATTCTATTTAGTCTATTTGCTTTAAATTATTTACATTATATTCGTAAATACGGGATTTATTTCCAACTTTATAATAATGTACAAACTTAATGGAAAATGAAACATACGTCCTTAATTCTACATTACATTAGGCATGGTCGTTAATCATTCAAGAAGTCGTATAATTGAACTCAAAGTATATCTTTATTTTTATTATCTTAAAATTTACCTCCCAGGGGCTAACTTATTATTTTTTTTAGAATATAAGCAGGAAATAATGCAGATATCTATTTTGTCAGTTAAAACATAAAATTCTGTTGATATACAACAAATAACATTAGGGTCTAAATTTATAAATCTCCGCAAAATGTAATGTGTGTGTAAAATGTGGAAATTTTGGTTAGCACTGTAACTCGAATTTCTACTTTTAACCCGAGTACTTTTAGGTTCAAAGACTTCAACTCGTGAACGTGATATTTACCCACTACGTGCTCCATGCACCATTTGCAGGTGACGGAAAGTGAAAGATGCACTGGCTTTTAGTACAAGAGCGCAAAGTGCACCGAAAATGGTTATATGGGTCAACATATAAGAACCGAGTAAGATGTAACCTATTTGTGAGACTGCGGTGTTGCTGTTTCAAGTTAGGTACATTATCATGTAGACTTGATACTAATAAACTAAGATCGGAATTGTCTTGTTTGTAAAAGAAAAAATACGTACGTAGAAAAGAAAAAGTAAAGTTTATCTCTAAAGGCAGGCAAAGCTATTTTTAGTAAAGAGGTTTTGAGCCATAATCCATCGCTTAATGCGAACTAACAAGGTTGCTTTGCTTATGATAAAATAGAACTGAAAATAAATCACAAGTTTACACTCGTCAGGAACTAGACTACCGTAAATATTATTAAATAAAAACTACAATGAGTAAAGATGAATAGGACTCTGGTCTACATTTCACAATAGGAGGTGTCAAAAAAACATGGTAGGTCGGTCACGCCCGCCACACTTCTCACGTCGCCTCTAAAAGCCTTGCATGCTGGCGCTGGCATGCCAATTGTATACAATACCATCAACAGTCACGAAATATTACTAACCTGATAAACTAGATGTTGCCTCATCCTATTGTTTTTGAGGAACCACTTTCCTTCTCACATTCGACTCTAAAGGTGCATGTTATAAAACCAGCATTGCAGGTCATAGAACAAATAGGTCAGCGCCCAAACAACCTGCGGAGTTTTGAAGATTTGACAGCTTTCCAATATATAAAAGCATTATATCTAAAACATCGTTAGGTATTTCATAATCCGATCAATGTGACAAAAAGCACGAATTAATCAACTGATTGGATTCATCGCAATCGCCATTCATAGGTTGAATTTGATGACACTATAGAATTGGAAATTGTCGAATGCAGGTGAAATAAGTGTGAAGCTTCGATACAAAATAAAGCTGTTACAAAAGAGTAGGTACTATTACTACCACATTGATGCGAAAATGTGATTATTATTATTGTTGTTTGTTCACCCGCATTCGAGTTTAACGTTTCAAGTTAAATTGCAAACAGTAAAACAGCGATAAAAGTGGTCTGGCTGGTTCTGACCCGTCGAAGGAGAGAAAAATACATTCATCCTTTTTGTATCTTTGCACACTCGGGTAGACATGATTACATACTTCACTATCAAAGAAACTTTATAGGGTTACATGGGATACAGTGAATCCTTTTTTGTAGCCATTGGTTTGTTAATTTCCTTCAGATTTTTCTGACTTTATTATCATAACTTTGGAGCAGTTACTTGTATTCTTGCGAGCTTTGATTAAAACAGACCAAGTTTCCAAATTGTGCACGTGAAATATGCAATTGAATTGCATATAAGACGTGGCAAATGTTTTTGAAAACGTTATTTTAATTCTGAATTTCAAATCAGACTGAATCACAAGAATAATTTGATTTTTTAAATCCCATTTGTTACATTGTATTGTAATATTGCCAATAACTAACAGCGTGCGTTCGAAAGAAAAAACGCGCACTCATAAAACTCAACTCCATAATCGTGGTAATCGAATCACGAATGATTTTTTTTAGTTTTTTTACTTATATCATCGGGACGAGATAAAAATAGTCGGGAGTTCTTTCACACCGAAGTTAAATAACCGATGGTTTTTTTTTGTTTTTGCCAGACGAGTTTTGTCGGTAGAGTTTACAACGATAGGCTTTCTGTAAATTTGTGGTACCGTTATTGCTATAATTTTTAAGTGACGCACTATTGGTACCACTCAAATTAGACCGACAACCGATGACTTGTAAGTATTTTGTTTACTAACTTGGAAATGGGAAATTGTGATGATTATTTTTGACGTGAAGCATCTTATTTAAAAAGCCTTTTGCGGTCGAGACCATGGGTCATAGGGGTCCGAGGCTCGCTGTTTTTTTCAAACATTATCTTTAAAAAGTGTATTCCGAACTGGTAGTAGAGTCTATTGTAAATCTGTAACTGTTGACGTTCATAAGTGCCTTATTAGGGCCTAAACTGAATAAATGAGTTTTTGATTTTGATTTCTGAAAACTTATTGATGCCTCGGGGGACCGCCGGGCCGGGAGCTTTTTCTGCCAACGCGTTAGCTTAGCCATCCAAAGAGGTAACGCTGCTAGTCTTCTGGGAACCTTGCCGTTGATCGGCAACAGAGGCCGCCTTGAGGATTTGTTTTATATGTAGTTTTATATAATTGTTGTAAATATTCTATTGTTTATTGCTGAAATAGAAAAAAAGCCGCATGTTCATACCAATTTTAATCAGTTGTGTCACTGTTTGTTTTATTTCTATTACAACACTGTTCGTAGAGAAACCCAGTTGAATTAATTTTAATATTCGTTGAGCAGAGTGGTAACTTGTGAAGTTTTGGAACTATAAGACTGATACTACTCACTTAAGCGCACGTATACAAACTATAACGGTGGATAAGCAAATTGTGTCTGAAAGACGTCTTGAAATTTTAATAAAGTATCGTTGGCTCTGAAATACTTAAAGATATAGTGTTAAAATCTTTATTACTATGCTAAGCAGGACCGGAGCAGCTTCCACGTAAAGCCCCTGAGGCGACGATGTGGCAAATAAGATGAATTTATTACAGGCTAGCTGCCAATACTACGTAAATTTATGTATAGACTATCGAACAAATTATTCGGTGGAAACAATCGATCAATTCGATTATAATTGTATTACTGTATGTAGAGAGAGATGTCAACACTGAATTAGTTTGGTCAGTACCTATACCTATGTATATTTTCAGATTACTATATATCTACTATTCAATGGATTGGTCTTAAATTTTTGTACCAGAAGTCCCGTGACATCTAATACTACCAAAACCATTCGGATATGCTTACCTATTTGTAACAAACAACATAGGAACAAGAAGATTTTATATGGTTAACTATGTAGTTAAAATATTTGCAATTGCCGGAGCGCTTAGAGACACATTCAAATTGAGGGTAGGTTAGACAAAGTACTCTACCACCGTGCTTTCGTTTCCTCACCATATTTCCTTTCATTAAAAGCTCAAGCTCATAGTTTGATTCCAACCCTAAAGACAAATATCAATACATATACATCATTAATATATCAAGTGACGTTAGTGAATTCCGATCTTACGGGGTTCACAAAGTTTCGTGAAAGGTAATAAATTTATTCATTCATATTCTGTCAATCGGAAACTAGGAATATGTCATATAAATATAGTAACGGCATGTAAACTTCCTACATTACGTATTCCAGAGGGGAAAATATATTGAATGTTTGATATTTATTTTCAGGATATTTACAAACAATTTCACAGTTCCTATAACGTTTTCGTCATATTAAATGTGTTGAAACTATTAGGTTTCCGGCGTGTAAAATTCAATATGTCAGTGTAGCAATTATTTTACAACGTTATTACATTTTTATATTTCCAACAACAAATATTTCGGAATATTTAATAACTCATCAAAGTTGGCATTTGTTTAATAGCTTCCGATTTTACGAATAAAAGCCACAAATACTTTTAAAATAATGGCAAACTTTTGTTTAATAAATTAAATTACTATTATAGTGTTACAAGCTTTAAAAACAAAAACATTAATTGCGAATAATCATGTCAACTTGTTACATACGTACCTTCTTGTAGCACATTTGTTGACGTCAATTCAATATTTAGAAGGTAACTCTATGCGGTTGGGTTTAGTTTTAGTTTGTGCTACTAGCTTTTGTTATGTTCTGAGTGAGCACATTAATTTAAATAAATATAATTTACTAGCTTCCACCTCGCCGTTTTACTCGCGTTCCGGAGGGATTATGATTTCTCGGTGGCCTCAGACCGCATGGTATAGATATATATAGTCTATCACTTTCATTTCTAATTTTTATTTGTGCAAGATATGAAATGCAGCAGAAATACAATCAGGCTTTTGTATCAAATATTATTCGGGGTTATAGAGCGGGTTCACAACCTTTGTTCATAACAATATAGCACTGTAATCCTCTCCAATTATATCAATGAAAAAGATAAGAGCCAATCGCAATATACATTGTTCGAACATCGATACAAAAAGAACAATTCTTGTTCGAATGACATCACTAACTGCGGCCTTATGCCTGTAGCATACCGGACAATATAGATGAAAACACGTACTGGGTCTGTAATAACTTTCTGGAGAGCAAAAACTCCTGGCTGAGCGTGTTTATGGAAGGAGTAGGGCGGCCATAAGTCTCTAAAATCTCTAAAATGAAATACCAACTCGGAAAATAAAACGTCAAGTTAAAAAGTCACCAAGCATCACACAGCTGCTAGAGAGCCAGGTATCTTTTTAGACTTTGTGTGCCTTTGGCTAAATCGTCATAAAAACTATACTATTTCTTGAAATAATATTAAAATAGAACAATGTCAGTCAGTAGGCACAAGATGCTCAGCTCGCAATGAAAATATAATAATGTGTTTTATTAAGACTTTTACATCTTTATGGTTACCCTAGCTAGACAGGGTTCTACCGAGCCTGCGGCCACCGAGTTGACTACAAATAACTTATCCCGATAGTTCCACCGCAGACGTCATTAATATTTGATGATATATTTATATCAAGCTATAGTTGATATTTATTAAAATATGTTTTTTTTGTTTGTAGGTGGATTTATCACCATTTGGATTCGAATGTTTGGTTTTTTTCAGTAGATAAAAAGTGAATAGAAAGTAATATTAAAAAAATCAAGTATGGCAAATAAAGTTAAAACTATTTTCTTCTTAAGGTTACCTATGAATCAGCAGCCAGTAATCTGCACTAATTGTACAAATAAACAGTCAATCAGTTTTTATCTAATAAAACTAGACCAACAAAGTAAATACTGACAAAAATCTAAATCTATAAAAGAAAGCTACCAGCATGAAGGCATAAGATAAAAACTATAATCAACCTAAGAAAATTATTTCATAAATGAGCCTATTGTTAGGTTTAGATATAAACTGTACGATTTATCGGGGTTACAATGAGATTTCGATATTCGATAATATGAAATAGATTGCTTGAAAATTATAGATTGTTATCTGAATTTTCCCTAACAATGTCTTTATAAGAACCATTATATATTTACGAATGTACAAAATCAGTGCCCCGGGCAGGGTCGTAAGCATCTTTCAATATTTATTGGTTCTTTATACAAAGATATTGATGTAAAGTCTTTATAGCAGTCCTTTTTACGATATCCTCATTTTAAAAGATACAATTGTTCGTTCAAGCTATCTGATCTGATCAAAGGAATCAATCTAAGGCTGCTCAGTGCGAGGTATTTCAAAGCGCTGACCAACTCAAGTGTTTGATGTGGATTTCCTCGCAATCAAATTTTTTGGTCGCTATTATTTAGAATCGAAATTTTGCTGAACAGTTTTTTATTTTTAAATGTATATATTATAGCTCAACTGAATTTTATCAACCATTCAGTTACAAGAATTCATATTAAGCTGCTTATAACAATAAATGTTAGGTTTCTGTAAATACCTACATTCGTAAAATAAATGATAATTTTGTTGATCTGACAAACATTTTGTTTAGAATCTCATGAATCAAAATAACATCAAACACGAAACATATAAATCTAAAATGGTATAGTTATCTGTAAACATAACAATGTTTTGTTTACTCAGACCTCCTTGTATAAAACATGAAAGATACCCTTTTACTCAATCGGACATTGAAAACGAATCATCGGTCCATCAAACAATTTTTTCGACGTACACAATCTAACTTGCCGATTTGCCGTGAGAAATTCAGCGTTACCTCAGGTTACAAGGGTAAGATATTATAAAAAAATAATGTTATCTATGCATTCTCTATCATTATGAAGTCAATAAGACAAAACAGGATAATCTATAGTACTATTAATAAAGCTGTAAAAATTGTTTGTTTGAACACGCTAATCTCTGGATCTACCAGTCGGATTTGAAAAATTCTTTCACTAATAGGAAGCTACATTATCCCCAAAGGTATTTTTTATTCCCGGAACGCGAGTATAACCGCGGGAAACAGCTAGTCAATTATAAAGGTTTTCAGTCATTGTAGTAAATCACTAGTTTTCTGACGTCATAACTAATTCAGAAGATTTGTATTTTTGATATATCTTTTACATACTTATAGTATAGATATAATAAATAACATAGCAATTACATTTCCTTGTTTGATAATTTATCATATCAGAACGTTGTCGTTGCGTCAACTTTTTATGAAAACAACATATTCGATATCGTACGGTGTGCTCATTTAATTTCATAAATTGCGAATGTCGCATTGGGAAAATTCACTTACATGTTTCAGAAAGCTATCAATATTGTCAGTTTTCAATCTCAGCACAATCAATATATATGTTTGAAACAAGAAAAGTTTTGGCGAAGAGGCAAAAAGTTTGTTTCATACCTGTCGTATCTATAGGTCAGGGGTTCTCAAATTTATAGTCTCACAAGCCCCTTTTATGTTTGCCAGATGACTGCGTGAGATAAAAGATAAAAACCATTTTTTTTTCAATGTATAGGCCTGTGTTTGACCACAATCTCAGCGTGGTCAGTGATGATGTGGCCGATGATGGTAAGCACACAAAGCCTAGAAAGGAACTGGCTCTCAAGTGCAGCTGTAGGAACATACCGAAAGGTGCTTCGCGACAGATTTTCAACTTGAGGGTGGTAGCCAACCAGGCGGGTACTACAAAGTACCCCACGTGCTATGGTTTCCTCACGATGTTTTCCTTTACCGAAAGCTCAAGCTCATTGTAGGATTCGAACCCGGGACCTAAGTCTCGGCATCCGACGTCACTACCACTGAGCTATCATCGCCTTAAAGAACATCAGAACTTTAAAATAATTCACTTTTTGAGTAACAAACTCATAGAAAAGTGCAGACAAAAATAAATGTCTAATTTTATTATGCAATTTTGGCCAAATTAGATTAGTCACCACTCCGTAAACTCTTGCCGTGTACCCTCTACGACTAACTGGGATACCCCTGAGAGTATGCGTACTGCGTACCCTGCTTTGAGAAACTCTGCTTCACATAAAATAGAAATGGTTGCTACGGAGTTTTGACAACAAGTTGGAAACTTTTGCCATTTGTTTTAATGGTATCATATTTGTCATGCAAATAGTTTAATCGAAATAAAATATATCTTTTATAAAGTATTTATACGTATTGATCCACTTTGATCCACTTACAGATTCTAATATTAAACTAAATTGAAAACACATTCCCTAACTGTTTGAACATACGCTTGTCATGAGGAAGTTAAGGCTACACCCATCAGGTGATTCAAACTATTTGCACAATCTCCGAAGGCAGGCTCTAGGCTACAAAACTTTCCTCTACAAATTATGTTATAAATTCAGATGGACTTACAAATTCTGGGTAAAGTATATATTTTATCCATACATAATCCATACTAATATTCTAATTGTAGATTTTGACTGAACAAGATTGATGCTTTTCAAGTATAGAGTTAGTATATAAGTTTTTAGAGCAAAGGGCCCTACTCCGAAAAAACAATGCACGATAGATAGTACGAATCGTTGTCAAATTAAAATGCACAAAGTTACGTGTTGTCAGTTTGCTGCAATTCTTTTCTATTCTACGATCATCGAACTATCGTATATCGTTTTTCGGAATAGGCCTTCTGATGCCGTAGTAAAAGTTGTTCATAATGATGAGTATAATAATCCCTGAAAATAAGGCTACTCATTGAAAAGTAACACTGTATGTCAGAGACAATAAAACAGGTTTTACCTTTACCGTCGCCTTTTTACTTACATCGTTCGTTTATTGACTTTGTTACAGCTGAGGCTCTAGTAATTTCCAGACACTGATTCATTTATCTGTTCTATGTCGTCGTTGGCTCACTTAGCCACCTGCTTCAAGACTGTTGTCTTTTATTTGTTTCCACCAGTAGGTACTTCTATTTGCTGATGGCATAAAAATTGAAACAAAACAAAACTATCTTTAATAGAATTAACTGAAGGACTACTTTGCTCGACATAGCATTTTGCCTAAAATTATATTTGGAGCTAATGTGAAATTATTTGAATGGTTTTGCTTCGAAATCTTAATCGATGAAGTATTGTGTATGTGGAACAGGTAGTAAAAATACGTTAGGTAGTTAGTAGTAAGTACTGTGCTAAATATTCATTTGAATTTCTATAGGTATATAGATTCATCGGTTTTTGTTATGAATCGTCGTAGCTTCATATAATATGTAGGTACCAAGAATAAAAGATATTCTCGAGAAAATCTGATTTATGAAACCGTATACGAAACGCGAATCACAGCTGATAACGAAACGTTTATAAGGAATAAAAAAAGATTCTCGTGGGAGAAAAAAAACTGGGAATTTCCTTTGAGAAAAACATTTGCATGTGAATATAAGATTTTGTGATACGAGAATAGTCGTAAAGATATTAGTATAAGTAGCTATGTATGCTGAACGTTGAATACTTAAGTTATAAAATAATAGTCAACTCGTAAAATGAGGTGTTAGTGACTATCAGGAATAAAAACATTTATGACAGTGCAAATATTTGAAATTATTTTCTTATCAAAGCTTTTCTAATGTTAAATAAGATCCATTATTCACATAAAAGAAATAGACGTAGCTAACTCTTCTTAACAAGACTAAAAGGGAAGATTGCGAAGGTAAAATGGGTTGTTTTAATATACTTACATTTTTCTTTAGGTCTTTTGAAAAACTTTAGATTAACCCTGTATCCGGAGCACAACATATTTTATAAATATTTATGCAAAAAAGAGAGGGTAGGGTAGTCTTTGAAAGTTCTAAACAGCTTGCAAAGCTTAATGGCTGTAAGAATACGACTGCTCAATTATCTTGTAAAATATTTAGCAATAAACCCTTCCCTTGACTGTGTAATTGTAATCATGAATCAATAGAGCTGATTTTATTATTATTATTTTAAAAATTATTTTAACAGAGTTGGTAAAATTGTTCCATAAATTATTACACCCTAACACATCAACACACTTACCACATTTACTTAAAGCATAAAGAGGCTATTGCAGTTCTTTTATATTAAATATTTTTTTTTTTATATTTTTAACATTAGTATATATTGCACACTATGCTGTTTATTAACACATACAACATGAGCTAGGTCTAATATTAAGAGAGAACCTTGACGCCCATAACACAAGTTTAATCTTAGCTTGGGTGTCAAGAGTTTCAACAAATACCTATGACTTTCAATTATACATAATAAATTATCTGTGTATTATTAATAAGAACCAAACTTTGTTATTCAGTTATATTTTTGTAATTGTAAAAACTCCAATAAAGATTTTTTATTATTATTATTATTCGTTAACAAAAATAAATAGTGTACCTGTGAGTGTATAGGTATATATATATTGAATTAGACAGCAGACTAGCTACCGATCTAAGTAAGTATGTATAAGGTATCTGGGAAAATTTACTTAGACGCTAAGTTACGCTTCAAGCAGAAACATAGAGCAAAGGTATAGAGTGCAATTACCGCAGTCAATAAAGAAACTGGAAAGCAGTGGTTAGGAGTAAAATATTTAAATGAAGTAGTGTGGTAAGCTCCCAGGAGCACTACTCATTAGTGGAACTGTACTGCTACCGTTATGGGTTAAGGATGACATATTTAAAAAGTTTTTTAGTTTCACTCAAAGATTTATTAATATTTTTTTTTACTATGATTCACTAAGGTGTCTGACGATCTATGATATATAATAAAGCTGACTACTAATGCTTTCGTCAAATTGACCACGACAACCCTAGAGTAGATAGTACCGCAACGGTGTGATAAACACTCGAACCTTCATACTTATTTTTTATACTATCAAGTCGACAAACGTGCATACAGCTCCTCTGGTGGTAAGCGGTTACCGTGGCATATAGACGCTTGGTGACCTCTGGCAACAGTTATTTGGCTGGTTTATTCTGTTAAAGGTAGTGACTTCCCCGGGTTGAAGTAACGTTTTATTTAATTTTTAAATTCGACAAGTCAGAAAATACAGACGACGATTATTTTGATTCTACGTTGAGAATCATTTATTAATCACAGTCTCAAAACGGGTTACACGAAACTTCTGTGCCTCGCTTTATAAACTTATTAAACGACTTAAAGAGAGAACAAATTATACCTGTTAGCTGTAATTTAGTTTTAAGCGCAGACTTAGAGTTAGCTTAATCTTTGCTTATTCTTGGAAATTTTAATGGGAGGTGTGCCTTTACAGAGTTCTATTTCTTACAGGAATCTAATATCTATTTCGCTCAATGTAATCGAAGTGTTTACAACTCAGAACACAATAATAGCAAACGCTGGGAAAGTAATGTAACGGAATAATTTAATGAGGAATCTCATTTTAATGGATTTTCCTAGAAAATTTAGCTTTTACTACTTTTCTTTCATGGTAATCATAATCCAAATTTTATTATTATTTTTAGTTCTTTGTGAAAAGTGTTAGAAAGTAGATTTTTTTACACTCTTAGTAATATTTGTTATCTATTCTTGTTATTTTTCCTCAAAAATAAACCTTGTCCTGATTTTTAAACACAAAAGAAAGAATTAACCAAATGTTGCAGCCATTCTGAAGATGCGCTTACATACATTCGACAATAGGGTAGTTGACACTATCAAGAATAAATGACCAAACACTAACCAATGCATAAAACATCTAAAAACACGTGGAAACTACCCTATAGGGTACCCTATAGGGTAGTTTCCTGGCATATCAAATCAGCAACTTTTTAATAAATGTCAAAACGATCGGTTACATGGAATATTGTATGAAATACTAAGCTATGACGTCATCGTTTCACAGCATCAATTGATCTACTCTTAGTGGTTCTACTGGTAATTAAAAATCATAGAAAGCATTAAATGTACAACATATTTGATGTTTCCGCGTGTTTTCAGATGTTTTATGCATTGGTTAGTGTTTGGTCATTTATTTTTGACACTGTAATCTAGCCTATTACTTGCAATGAGTTAATATAATAAAGACACTTGGATTTGAATAATTTTTGAAACGCAATTTTACTCGGTCCATACGTCGTCGCTTAGTTTGTGTGTACTAGTACTTCAATACAGTTTTTATGAGCCATAAGGTAGCTTATGATATGAGGATGGAGCGTGTGGAATCGTGTTCAGTGTTTGTGTTACTTAGTGCAGTGTGTTAGCGGATATCTCTGTAATACGGTAACGGAGATTGAGAGACAATGCGGTGTCTTATGTTTTGACGTGATAAAGCTTGGGTACGTGTTTTAATATGTTGTTGGGTCTGCTTCACTAATCAGACTTGCTTTCTGCTCCGCGGTCTTTACTGCAATCCTCAACTCCTCTTTCATAGTAGATGCCTGCATTTTACTCGTATAATGAACACTATGTTGTTGTTAATTAGACTTGCTTTCAATCGCTCGCAATGAACTCTTTCTTAGTAGATGATACCTGCATTTTACAAATTGCATTTCTCTATGACCAGTGGTTTAGGCTGAACGTTGATATGTCAGTTAACTTTATCTATAAAAATGTTTTAGTAGATTACTGTTAAAATAAATGCTTTGATCATAACTGAAAGATACTACATAATATCCTCATATTCTGAAAACTATATAGTTAAAGCTCCTATTTATATGATCTCAATCAGTAACTCTTATTTGATTGTCTTCAATAATTGCGTTATGAAAGGTCAGTGACAGGAATTAGATGATAAATAATTACGATTGTAATGATGCCAAATGATGTGGCAACGATGTGTGAATGGCTTCATTACATGTGAGCAACTTGCAACATTGGACCGTATTAAAGCTTGAAGATTGCAAAAATGCTCTGAGACGTATTGTTACATTTCACCTTGTAATGTCATGGTAATTAGTCTATTGATTACGTATTATATTCAAGAGTACACTATTACACTATGATTGGTGACTTTTGATCTATTCGTTGTATAATAGTCGTGTTGAACTTTGGCCGTTCTGATTTAGATTACTTGCAATTATATGTAGTTTCGCCTGGTTTCGGTCTATGATTTTGAGTCGTGCTTCACAGACACGACTTCGTTTCTTTGTCTTTTGTTTTGTCACGATAAAATATTTTGGTACATTGACAAACTACATTTGTAAGAAAACTCTACCAAATATACTACTGAAGCTAAGAAATCTTTGGCACAAACAATGTATCAGAATGTAAAGACTGAAAATGTCTTAAGGACGATATACACAGGAAACGATAACAAATTCCAATAAAAGCGTTCCCTGGTTTAGATAGACGCCTATAAAAGTAATCTGTGGGTCTCTTCAGAGCGGCAAATCGCTTGCAACCTCGCAATTTATATTTCTTCTGCGATGCTCGTACGCCCTGAATATCTGTTTACATATTTAACCCCGCACAATTTATTGCATGTATCTACCGACACGTAAATTGCATTCTCTTTTCTTCTGATCTATTGCGCAATCTTGCTCCATCTCGGAAGTTATTGCTTAAATTTTTGATTCACTTTCACCAAAGTTTAGAGTTCAGTCTAGATCTTGCTGCTCGTTGGACGTTGCTCGGTCTAACCGCAAAACTAAGAGCTCTCTAGAGGTTCAGGTTAAGGCGTCTGCTACGGACATATCCCTATTGGTTAACCACAATGTTCTTGCCACAGCAGATGATTTTCCACTGCAGTCTATTTAGATGCAACGTTCTTCGATAGTACTCGGGAGTACAATAAGTGCTCAAAGTATAGTTGCATCTAAGAGTGTTGGAAGTTTTGTTACCATTATGTACCTTTTCATTTCAGATGTAGTAATGTCCTTTAATCTTATAATACTATAGTGTTTTCTCATGAAGTTTTAAATTAAGTAAGATAAAGCTCACGTCATAAGGAGATAGGGCAATGATATGTGATTATCGAAATAATATAGTAATTAAGTTGGGTATTACATAAAAATCTGAATGAAAAACCACTATAAGTGTTCAAGATTGAGGAAAAATTCTAAGTATAATAGAATTGCGAGCATCCGTACCAAATTACATAAAGAGATTATCCAAGTTTATGACGGCTCTTAAAGTTATTCGCTCCGCAAAGTGGCGTTGTGTTTATATCGATATGAATCAATGAGTGCGATACGTGAGGACACTGACCAAAATTGGTTTGTGGTTTCCGTGTTCCAATTTGTTGCTCTCCTGAGGATCGTACTCCAATGTTCTGCATTACGAGTGACAGTGGCGTAAAATGTAAGCTTTTTGTCGGGTTTTATTTAATTTGAGTTTAGGAGACTTTTATAAGGGATCGTGATTGGATGGCGACTCACTTTGACTAAGTTTTTTTCGAATTCGATTGAAAGAAAGACGTTTTCTATTAAACTTTTTGAATTACTTATTGAAGTTATAGGGAAATATTCTCACAACTTAGGTAACTTACCTATATTTTCTGTGTTCGGTTTCCTTTTTGACACTTTTTTGACATTTTATTTTGTTACAACCCTTTCTGTAATCGCTCAATACAAAGCAAATGTCTCATTTATTAGTTTCTCTTGATCTTTCTTAATTTTGATGATTATCGTCATAAATATTTTTTGCGTATTTTTAACCAGGTCAGTTATCTGAGACAGCTTCACTATGATACAATATACACGAAATCATGACAATCTTGAGTTATGTTACATCATATGAAACAATGTACGCACCGTCGCGTCGCGGCATGAATTCACGATGAAATAAGCTTCGACAGCGCTGCAGTTTGTTATTGCACATTTTCACTGACAGTTAGTGATCATTTATCGGCACGGCAAAAGCTGCTCACAGGACTTTCACTCTAAACTTCAATAGTCTTGTGGTTTATAATCCTATGAAAGGGTAAGTGAGTTAATAAGGCAGCACGCCGGCGGGCACCATTTCTAACGCTTCGATAAACAGCGATTAACTTCCGATAAAACTGCTATTCCGCTTAAAGCGCTTTTCTAGTGACTGACTAGGAAGTTGAGATAGTTTACCTGAAACGACGTAAAATGTCTACTATAAATGTTGCTTATCGTTTGCCTCTATAATTCGAATAAAGCTTTAATTTTGTGCGGCCTTTTATCAAGATAAAACGCGTATAATAAATATGCATTGTCCGCGAAATATTTCAGTGACAGATCAAATCTACTTTTGTGGTGCTCGAATGTAAGTCTTACAATATTTTTTCTCTCATAATATGTTTTGGAAAGATTAAATGACTGCGATTAAGATTGTGTCTGAAGAATTTATTTATCTACTCGCAGTGACATTTTCACGGCAAAGGTTATTTCTTTTACTCTGACCCAATTTGATGTTTTGCGATTTCAAATAGATGATAGGCCTAAGAGACATTATTTTTTTCAGTTTATGTCAACGTGTGTTACTTTTATTTACATAATCTTTAGATTGTATTAAAGAAAGTCATTCTCTGTACGCGTCTGTCTGTCTGTCTGTTTATCCGCTTACTTTTTCTAAACACGCTTCTAAATGTAGGTAATAGGTAAATTTTAAAATATCTTCTCTTCAATCATAATTATCAATTTATTGCAAAAAAACCTTATTACCTCATTATTTTTTACCCATTTTACCAAAGCCAAAAAACTGAAAGACCAGATTAGTACATTTAAAAGCGTTCCAGTGTATAACAAAAGACTGAAAATAGTACAGTACAGTGCCGCGGTGGAAAAATCGTGTATATGCTGTGAGAACTAAATTGGTCTCTTCAGTGTCATCAAAAGTGAACCGAGACACTGAAGCCTTTGTTTTGAAAGTCGGCCACTCGACGACATGTTGTCACAGGTTAACGCTTAACAATATCATAATTACTATCCTACATTATTTTTAGTAAGTTTTTTCACAAAAGTATTAGGATTATGTTAATGGTGATAAAAAAGGTATTATGTTATTTTTTTACGGATAAAAGTGTTCTCAGCTCAAATAACTCTTACGTTTGCAATCGCAATGAAAACCAGTTGATGATTTAAATTCAAGCTTCAAAAATGGAACGTTTTAAGTAAAAAAGATAAAATTTTCCGTAGCAATTGTACAATTCCGTCAATATTGGAACTAAAGACATCTAATTACTCCGGGAAGCCGGTAGACGGTAGAGCAAAGTAACGGGTCTGTTGTCAGACAAAGGCGAGAGAGCCTTTTTAATTAAAGAAAAGCAAAACAAGCAATTTGATGAATTAAGTACTAAGTTACGTAAACTTGAACGTAGACAATTCTAGATGAATTGCATTTTTCAATATTCCATTACTAGTCTTTATTTTTACTAGTATAAAAAAAAATAATTCGAATATTTGTCATAACAAAGAAATAAAATAATCATACCTACATGTATGATAATTGTTATACGTAGATATTAAACATAAAAAATATATAATAATATGAACATTAAACTAGAAAATGTACCTTTTTGAAGCATACATTGTAAGGTACATTGGCTACATTATTCTCCAGGTTTTGTATTTTAAAGTTATTGTCACGTTTTTTAGCTCGTGGCATAAGCACAGTTTTATGGCTATACATGGAAAAGGTTTCAATGTTAATGAATATTGATGTTCTTCACGTTTGTATACGAGTCTTTATTCAGTTCAGTAACGCGAAACGGTGGCTGTTCACGTGAATTTGAGCTTTAACGAATCACTTTTTTAGTCTCAATTGAGATAAATGGAGTTATTATGAAGATTCTAAGAAATGTTGATTACATGTCAAGTATGTACGAAAAGTTTTTCAATTTCAACGAAAATCAGAAAATTCTATGGAAAAGTTTACCTCATTAAAAACCATCGGTAATTGCAAAATCTAAATATATAAAAGGAAAGCGTGACTGACTGACTGATCTGTTAAGGTACAGCTCAAACCACTGGACGGATCGGGCTGGAATTTGGAAGATGCGCTGAGAATGGATTACTGAAAATTCAAGCCCTAAAATAGGGTAATGCGGGTGAAAAAGCTAGTCAACATATAAATAGTCGGTTTCTCTCCTTAGTTCAAATCCATTTTTGAATAATTGCGTTTGTAAACAAAAGAAAAAAGACAGACAATTAGTAGAGTTCGTATTCCAACTTTAAAGGATGCTCAGTGCTTTAATAATTTATGGTTAGTTAAATATAGAGCTACAGATTACCTTTTGCCACGGTAGCGGCGCCGGCGGTGGCGAACCACTCTAGATTTTCCATATTCATAAATCACTGTCTAATGTTTACTTAATTTTCTATTTTCAGAACTCTACTTTATGCATTCAGTTTCAGTTTGGAAGCTATTTTATTAATAAAGTGCCCGATGCGAATAAATAGACTTATAATATTTCTCTAATCGCTTTCATTACTCTATGTAACTTGTAACTTACCTCAATGGGTATAGACGTAACTGCATGGCTTATGTACCAAGGTGTAGCATTACAGCTTCAGACATCCATAGTGTAATTCACATGGTAGTGAGAGGCTTTAACGATGTCATTTTATCTTAGTTCCCGGAAATAATTAGGCGTTACTTGCATGGACCGTCAAATTTCGGGATGAAATTGAGTTGGAAATAGGTAGTAGAGAAAGATTAATAATATTATGCATGGCAGTTCATCGACCAACCTTCGGTATACATTTATACATAGCTTGTAAAAGTTACTACAGGGTTTAAAACTTTTAGAGTAATGACTAACATTAATATGTTTTCTCTGGTTTGTATACTATTTAACGTTATTAAACTGTGCTCACTGACACTTTATTTTCTTTTAACTGTAGGTTTATCTGTAAGTGAATTTGTTATTTCTTATTTTAGCGTAAAAGTTTTAGCCTTTGCCTAATTTAAATTTTGAGGAACCAATATCTAAAATGAAGCATTAAAATTTAGTCTTTAAAAACTCGGAATTTTCAATGCATTAATATGTATTACCTACGAGATCTTCAGGCACCGTAAACACAGGCAATTTTCCGTCATTATATTAGGTACCTCATTAAGCTGAGTACATTATTGTCAAATGGCATAGCGGACGCGTATGTGCGGATAAGCGACCGCAGACCTACCGCCAATAGGCGCATTATTACACCTTGTGTGTGATGAGCCTATAACCATGATAAATTAATAATAATATAAACTTATATTTTAAATTGTCGTTGTTGTTATTCCTAAGTAGCAATACGAAAGATAATTTAAAAAAATCAATTGAGAAAAAGGAGATTGTCTTTTTTGGGGCAGTTATTTACTGTCTACTATTTATTCATAGTTTTTTAAAGAAAGCTTCCACACTGCGGGTTTGGTCAAGTTCTCAAAGTGCTCAATGTCTTTACGGTTAAAAGAAAAGTAATTTAAAAAAAATATTACGACTACAAAAAGACAAACTCAAAATCGTACTCAGTATTAGCCTACATATTATTTATTCTTTGGTATTAGCACAGAGAAAATAATATACTATAGTATTAGTCCATATCTTGAAAACTACTGAACCGATTTTGATGAAACTTGCACCTTCCCTAAGTTGAAGTAAATGTAAGCCGATAAAAAAGAATGGTCACAATTCTACTAATAGTTTCGGAGATATGTATGCGTGGACAAACATACACCTACAAAATATTGTATATTTGTTTGGAAGCCCTAATAGATTATCATAATATGTGAATATATTGCAGTTCCAACAACATTACATAAATATGTGTCGAATTGATATCCTCTCTTTTTGAAGTTCATTATTAATTTCCAGAATACCTACTTGTAATACCTACTATATAAAATTTAATTTTAATTATGGCTTTATTGAACAAATTTACACGTAAGCTTTTGCATAAATATTAATTTGGGTGAAAAGGGGTAAAAATGTTCATAACAATTTTTAATCATACTTTCGTCGCCATATAATTGGGGTGAGCCTAGGCTTCGGAGTAAATAAATGCTAGAAACATTTTGTCTCGAAATCAAAAAAATCAACATCTGAACTGTAGGTATACGATTTTTTATAATTAATTAAAAGTCTCGGAAATTTTTAACTTCATTTTTAGTAGGTATCACATCACTCATTTCTCAAATTTCATACAAACTGTTAAGAAAATATATTTTGCTTTATCTATCGAAAGGATTATTACCTATAAGTGCGCTCGGATATAATGTAGCTTCGTATTAGTAAAAGAGTTTTTTGAATCAAACTATTAACTCCGGAGATTACCTGCTACATTCGAACTTATAAATATTACCTTTTCATACTAATATAATATAAATTATATATACCTAATAATAATGATTAGTATAGACATGTTAATTTAAATGTGCACTGAAAGTATGGCGTTAATACACTCTAAGTAGATTCATTCACAAGAAGTACCGTCGTCGTCACAAGCACACTAAACATTGATTACACTTGACATAAAGATACGGTGACCCGGAGAGTGTGGGAAGTAGTTTTCCGTTACTTTATACAGAATTATGACCGAGACCGTCCGTGAAATGATATCCAGCGACGACCCGTAAGGGGCCGTTCAAATATTACGTAAGCAGATTTATTACAATTATTTACCCCCCCATCCCCCTTGTCAGCAAAAGTAAGCAAAGTTCTTACCCCCTCCCCCCATGCTTACGTAAACATTTTTCAGTTAAAAATGTATTTTTTTTTATATTATAATTTAAAAAATAAGAAAATAGATTTAGGATAGAATCGGTTCTAAAGCGAGTGCCTAAACGTATGCGTTTTTATTTGCGGGAATCCCCGAAAATGCGTTTCTTTTTACCGAGACATAATCATCATCTAGACTCCCCTACCCCCCATGTCATCCAAAACAAGCAAAACAAAGACCCCCCCACCCTTCCATAGTGCTTAAGTAATACTTGAACGGCCCCTAAGGAGCTGAGATGTGAAACGTCCAAATATCTAGGACAGGTTTATATGCGGTTTTAGATGACAAATTGGAAAGCTTAGGGTGTTAGGCTAAGTTTACGAAGGTTGTCGTGAATATTGACATCCATCTTTGTCATTTTATTTATGTTTGATAGAGACAGCCTTTTATATCATATGGTCCGAAGTTAAACGTACGATTACACACCT
Organism: Tethea ocularis; assembly: GCA_963555595.1. Lineage (NCBI taxonomy): Eukaryota > Metazoa > Arthropoda > Insecta > Lepidoptera > Drepanidae > Tethea > Tethea ocularis. The sequence goes on from OY741968.1 coordinate 3,633,218, forward strand.
TTCAGCCCCGCGCTCTGAAGGGTCTTGTGTTTTCCCAGGTTAAAAAGTATAGGTGATCTATATTTTTAATATATGATTTATTTATTTATTTTTCACCTCGCGGTCCCCAATTTTACTCCCTTAGGATTTGAATTTTCAAAACTCTTTTAATAGGGTAGTTGACTGACACATCAAATCAGCTACTTTTTAATAAATGTCAAAACGATAGTTTATAAGGAATTTTGTATGAAATATTACATTATGACGTCATAGTTTCACAGCATCAAAATCATCTACTCTTAGTGGTTCCACTGGTAATTAAAAATCATAAAAAGCATTAAATGTACAACATATTTGATATTTCCACGTGTTTTTAGATGTTTTATGCATTGGTTAGTGTTTGGTCATTTATTTTTGACAGTGTCAACTACCCTATTAACCCTCCATGTCTCTAGGTCATACGGTTTAGGCTGTGCTTTGATCAGTTAGTCAGTCAGGACTTGGAATCTATATCTGCTATATACTAATTAGGCAATATTTGCTTAAGTATAAATTTATTTTAAGACCTTGTGTATATTGCAAATTTCACAAATAAATTGAATTTGAATTTGAAAAAAAAAAATGAATTTAATAATAAAGCTGAAGAGTTTGTTTATTTGTTGAATGCGCAAATCTCTGGAGTTACTGGTCTTCGGGTAAATCTTTTACTAATAGGAAGCTACATTACCCCCGAAGGTTATAGGCTACTTTTTATCCTGGGAACGCAAGTGAAGCTACGGAGAACAGCTAGTTTTATTTAAAACAGATATTCTAAGTCTTTATCTTCAGCTGGAGCTAAATAAATGGTCAAACATATGCATTTTCGATATTTGTAGGACAGAATATTAAGAGATCATTTTAGTTATAGAGTAATATTCAGTAGAGCATAATTCTTACGTTTATATAAATATACTGTGACTGTTGATATTCAGCAGTATAACATTTATTGGAGTCAGTAAAACACTGTCTTTATCACGGCAGTAAAAGCTGACTGACTGCAGAGATTGCGTTCTCATTCCATTTCTAGGCTTTTTTCGTATTACTTTATTAAGCGAATGGCGGCATAACGTAAATACAATTTATCTTTACTCCAGTGGCAATTAGACCGAGTGTTTTCAGTTTTATTTGTGAACTACTTTGTTCAAATTGAACTGAAAAATCACAGTAATGGAACAGAAAATGAATTATTGAGGAACTAAATAGAATAGGTTATTATCGGACTGACATTATGGTCAAATTTGTAAAAATATTTACATAAAAATAGAATCGAATTTTACTTACTGGCGAAAATATTATATCGCATTTTATTTCATCTAAATTGGGCCAGCTCTTTGAGCGTGTATACCTAAGTAACAAACATACGTTCTCATAAACTTTCTATTTCACAATATTATAGAAATCTTATTTCAAATTATTGACCAAACTTATAAGAATACTAAAGATAAATATACCTATTCCAAACCAACCTTAAGATTATTTAGATTATTTTACCAACAGATATATTCATATCGATCAATTACCTACATATTGATGATCAATCGATTTTGTGTAGATAATTAAAGCGCTTCGTTAAAATAAACAAGCAATTTCTTAAATGGCTCTCTGAACGAATAGTTTCATACAACGGTCAAGTAAAAACGACCACATTTCATGGCACTTATTCGTATCTATTCATATTTGATGGTCATTATGAGTAGCTTGGGAATAGACTTTGGTCATTTGCCAACCGCCGTTCGATGAGAAATGTTTATTCATGAACGTTACAGTCCCCTATAGAAAATACCCGCATGAACATAATATCCCCGTATCGCAGATTGTAAGTTGAATAAATAATTTAATTATTAATGTTTGGTAATTATTTATTTTTTACGAATGATGAAAATACTAACGATGTGTAAAGTCCACCCAGAAAATTTCTATTATTTTTCTAGTATATAAGTACCCCAGGTTAAATAACACTGAGTATAAAGTTTTGTGTGGGTAGCAATTTGCTGTTAGTGACATTATGTCGGAGGACTACTAAACTGTGTGCTGTGTATCTAAGTGCTAATAGTAACTTATATACCGGACAAGTGTGAGCCTGACTGGCGCAACGAGGGTTCCGTAATCCTGTTACTCTAAATACCATAGACATCTTATAGGTTTTCCTGTAATCTATAGGTAAAGAACTATTTTCGGTATTTTTTCAAAATTTTTGGCCCAGTAGTTTCGGAGATGAGGGAGTCCCCCCCCCTCCAGACCAAGATTTTGGGACAGACAGACACGCGAGTGATCCTATAAGGGTTCCGTTTTTTTCCTTTGAGTTTCGGAACCCTAAAAAGGATGTGAGAGATAATTAAGTTTTGCAATGGTTAGACGGAAAAGGTGGTGTGTCCCAACGAAAAAAATGCTTATGATAACGGGAACTTATTCCTAGTAGGTCCCTCATTTTTCGTCAAATCTATTACACTTAAACAAAATTGACATTTATTATTATCGTACCAGTACCTAAATTATTATTATTTGATAATAAACCGAAGAGTACATTCCTTGTAATTGTCATAGAAGCGTCTTGCTTGTCTTCAATCGAGGTTTATGGAATACCTCTCTCTCGACATCAAAATTGTAGGCCAACTCACGTCTAACCCGATTTCACTTCCTTTTCATCTAATTTCAAAGGAATATCTAGACAAACTATTAAGGGCCTGGCAGTATTCACGTCTCGAGGCTGTTGCTACTTTATGACTTAGGTATATACATATGTGTCCTTTACTAACCTTTTTATATCCTTTACGTTATAAAGGGCTCAAATGTTTAGTGCGTCTCACATCTTCACTAGAATATAAAAAACTTTCAGCAATAAAAGAACCACTTTCATAGGTACTAAAAAGCATAGAAAATCTATGTAGGAACTCTTAATTAGACTGTTTTGACAGCTAACAAACACACTTTAATATGAATGTTGGTTTTGCCAAATGAAGATAAATGAACACTGTTTTGCAATAAAGATTAACTGGTAGATAAGTACAAGAATAATAGGTGCAATAAAATTAATGGTGGGAAATCTCTCTATCTAATGGTTAAAGAAAATTGTTTCTGGGATACAAAATTTATGTTTCTGAGGAAAATGCGATGAACGTACTAATTTTATGGACTGAAACACAACTTAAATAATTATCACTGATTTATATATGTAATTCAATTTAATATTAAGAATTCTGTTAGAATTCTCTATTTTGTAGTGTTTTTTTGTCTAGGTGCCACAGAGAATAGAAAATATTTTTCAAATTGAAAGAAATAAAAGTGTTTGTCACAGCGATATGAAAAAGGGCTAAAGGTTGTTTGTTCTCTTGTTTTTCGTTATAAAAAAGTTTCAGTTTTATTAAATTACCGTCATAAAAAGTGTGTCAAGAAGCGCGTTAAAATTTTATTATTTTTATTTTTACAAGAAAATATATTTTTAATTTAACATGTTTTTGAGCAGGTAACATTTTAATAGGATTATTTTTAATGTGAGAGGATAATCAATAATTTCATAAAAAATATTAACATCCAATAATATTGGACCAATATTGCACAGAAATAGTACCATTTCTGTATTTTAAATGAAGGTATGGGAGACATATATCACAGGATTTCAAATTCTAAACCACTTAGATAGACGAATTCATTTTTGATTGAATAGTGAATTCATTTTAGTAAATGAGTGTTTTTTACGTTTTTACGAGTTGCGCCGCTAGCTTGATTTCACCTCCAATATGTATGGCGTTAATTTTACGACATGACAGGGCCCTAAGGCTTCCGTAAATAAAAGAGTTTCCGGTCATAAATATACGATACGCATTTCTAAAGCGTGTAAACAACATGACAAACAGATGAGAGATTTTAATGCAGTATAAAATACGTACTAATAGTAGAGCAACTATTTATCTATACCAAAATTTTATTATTTATAAACAAGTAAAGTTTTGTTTGTTAGTTTGGAGTTGTTATTTGTTTGTTAATCTTCAATCTCCAAAATCTTACACAAATAGGAAGGGAATGCGGGATAGCTAGTTAATATATTAAAGAAAATCAATATTATGGGGTCTTTCAGATAAGGTACTGGTTATCTTATTAAAATAATTATAAAATATTTTCATTCATACCACTATAGCAATTACTGTAAATTTTCTTTACTTAAAAGGAAAACGAATACCGGTTTATCAGGTTCGTTTTCACGCTAATATAGCATTCTTATCAAGATTTGATATTTATTTATTATATGTATATAATCATATTTCCTGAGACTGGTACATAGGTAGGTATAGTTAGACTTTGACGATTAGTATAGTTTGACATTGACCCATAAATGGCAGTTTACAGTGACTGTCCACGTGATAACTATGGCGTACTTGAGAATTGATAATCTTAATAGTTCCCCGCGGTTTCACTCGCGTTCTCGAGATAAAAAGTAGACTTTAACCTTCGGAGATAATGTAGCTTCCTATTAGTAAAAGAAGTTTTCGAATCAGACTAGTAACACCAGAGATTAGCGCGTTCAAACAAACTCTTCAGCTTTATTATTAGTGTAGATTTAGATAATATTATAAAATACAATTAGGTAGGTATATCCAAAAGGTAGTAATTTAAAAGCTAGTGTAGAAATAAAAAAGTGAGACATTGGTATCAATTTTGTTGTTTACAAATTAAAATTATTTAATCTCACTATACAAACCTCTTTCTAACAAAAAACATTATATTAACATCTATCAAATTAGTCCATTGCTATGCTATTTGCTTGTTTCAGTGTCAATTTAATTGGCACCTAGTTTGACAACATTGTTTAATGTTCTATATTTTTACTTTTTAACTAATATGTGTGACTAATATTAGTTTAGTTTGTAAGCAACAGAATCGGTACCATTAGGCACTTAGTTTACTGCGCTAGTTCTAACTACGTCATATATAGGTACGTTATGTTAGGTGTGAGTTTGGTGTCTGGCAAAACACCGGAGATTACACGCGACGTGTTTGTCTCATAATGTCTCAACTATAATCTTAACTCGATTTTTGTTGAATAAGAAGCCTTATATTTATATTACATATTTTATTACTTAGCGGTAAAATTATATATAGCTTAAATTATAAAATAATATCGTCATTGTAACGGTAATAATGGTTTTTTGAATTATAAAGAACTATTATTTGCCATTTATTATAATACAAAAAAATATTACCAGGTAGGTAATATTAAACTGTTAAGTATAGAATTATGAATGGGTTTGAAATATTAAAAAAAATATATGAAAATCGCTGTAAAACACAGTAGCCAGATATGAAGAATCACCTATATTCGTTTCATTAAAAACCTTTTATTTAGACATATTTATTCATTCAACTAATCTTATCCAACTATAAATGCGAAAGTTTATGAAGATGTTGGTATGTATACCTACTCTTTCACGTAATAACTACTAAACTGAAAAAAAATAGTTTATATAGCGTTTGCTGGATTCTTATCGATCACTTTTAATTTTTGAACAATGTAGGTACCATCAACAAAGTTGAAGCATGATCAGATTTGAGACCTTTTCGCTTGCAGCCAGTAATCATAGTTCGCCGTGTCCATTGTTGACAATAAAACGGTCTCTTGTAAAATCTTTTGTCTAGATTATTTACTGACAATGACAATCTACTATTTTATGACAAGCGCATTGTCTGGCTATATTGTGTGAGACACAGGTAGCAGCTGGTCACTGCACACAGAATACACCCTTAAGGTGATCATGCTTCAACTTTGTCGATAGTACCTATTTATTTTCATGACCATTAAATCATTTTTTTTATGACTAAGTACTTACCTATATATAATCATTCTAATGACAAATGTCGTTTATTACTGCTAAATATTTATTCGTGAAACTAGCAATAGCGCAGATTTCCAATTTACGGCACAATACACGTAAAAGCATTTTGTCCCCGTTAGTTTTGCGTCGTGATTGCTTCAACGTAAATGTATTTCCGTTAAATGACCAGCTTTTGCGAACTTTTAGGTGACGGCTTGTGTTTTATTAAATTTTGTTATTAAAGTCTCTTTTACGAGTTTCGTGGCAGTCTTTTCGGTTCACATTTCTGTATTTAATTTTCCTAGAAAGTTAGCTCATAAGTTTACTATGGCTATTAAATACAACGGGTTGAGTTATCTTTTAGGGTACCTACGCTTTTATTAAAAAAGTTATACACAAAACATGTGAAATAGTCTGCTATCTGACGTTTTTAAATGTCATGGAAAAGAATAGTCGCAGAACCACCAATTAAAAAGCTCAGGCGGACACTAAGTGAGCAATTTCATACTTATTTCTTTAATTGACATACATTTTCACATTTTATACTTGTATGTGACTGAGTTGAAATTAATTATGAAGGCATACTGCATATAATGAATCCCTTTGGTTTAACGTTAGGGTCGTAGTGTTTCGAAGCACCTATATGTGCACATGAAACTCACTTGAGAGTCATACTTAATAAAAAAAACACAATCGCGCAAATTGAGTGATTATCCATAGATAAATTAGGAATATCTTGCTTTTGACTTATTCTAGAAGCGAAACTGTAAAGTGTGAATCATACGAGGTAACTATATCTGAATAAAAAAAAACCACTGCTAGTGCAGTGCTCTCAATTTAATTATACCTGACGAAATACTCGGCATTTAATGATGATAAATACGAGATGTGAAAATGTCATACCTATAAGGTAATGAAAGTAAATTATACCTACACCGAGTTTCCGTATACCGAGTCGAGTTATCGGTACAGCTTACTCGAACCAAAAAGAGCTTTATGCTTATGAAGATGCGATATTGAATTGATTCGAGTCCGTCTGAGTTTTGTTTGCCACATTGTCACAGTTAAACTACTAAACTGATTTATATGAAAATTTGCAGAAGGTAAGAGGAAACTCTGAACATCTTTTAAAAAATAAATCAACTTTGCTCGATTTTTTTAAATTAACAGGCATTTAAAAAAAACTACGCTAAATTGTATACCTAATTTAGATTGATACCTACATATGTCTATTTAAAAACCGTAGTAACTATATCTAAACACCATAATACCTATACTTAAGTTTAGCATAATAATATAAGACACGATCAGAGACAGAGTGTGTAGAAATATTTCAGAATATTTAAGCCTGAGAACGCGAGTTAATTATTGACTTATTTTATGAAAAATATTAAGATGCCAAATTAGAATACCCCAGATCAAATTAGAGTACCTATTGTCTTTCAATTTTGTACTGTATGTGTGTTTGATTACATTATAATGTGTAATCAAATGTTAAACATTACATGTTATATCTAAAGTGACGAAGTAACAGTGTAGGTAAGCTCTGTACGTTTCAGCCAATCTTTTTGTTAATCTAACAACCAATATAAATGTGAATATCAATATTTACTTACATAATAACACTTGCCCGTGTTTCAACCGGTAACATGCTCGGCTTTCATAAGGAAAGTAATATAAGATTGTATGAAATATATTCGAAGGTAAAGGTTTATTTAAACAGTTGAAAAAGACGGTGTAGGGAAAGTACCATATTGATGCTTTCAAATTTTACGCAAAAGGAACAATTATTTGTATAAATGGCGTAGTTTTTAATTGGCTTGATATTTTTACAAGTCCAATACGCGAAGAGAAAATAAGTAAATTTCGTAAGGTACCTATCATAGGGAGTCGAACCAACAGAAAAGCAAACATAACATCCTGTATTTTTATGGCACCAATTGATAGGGTTACTTATGAATATCAAATCTCTCTAATAAACTATATTCATGTAACGGAAAAAATCAAAAAGTATTGTAAATCATAAGTGATTTCATCATAAAGTGGCTATTACTATACCAAAACTACTACTTGCCAGAGTCTTCCCAGTTCAAGTGTATTCCGAGTCGGTGGTAGAGTTTATTGTAATGATTATAACTATCGACGTTCATAAGTGCCTTACCAGGGCCTAAACTGAATAAATGAGTTTTTGATTTTGATTTTGAAAAAGGTATTAAAAGATACCCTCCATCATTTCCATACATATACAAATGTATAGGTATACAAGAGAGGCGAGAGCATGCACCTCGGGGCAAAACACTCGCGATTCTAATAATTCAATATATCCGCGGAATGCGAATATCCGCAGTTTGGATTGCCGCCAAAATATAGATGAAGCAAATTGAAACACTGTACAAAGTAATTTATCACCAAAAATGTTATTGATTTTGTATTCATTGCGTATTTGCACTTAAATATTAATGACGTTTGGTATTTTTTGGTACAATATAATACCTAGATACCTAACATTATCGTGATTTTGGTCAGGTAGGTCAAGTAGTGCAATAGTAGGTACAGAGTGCCTACTCCAAAAACGATATACGATAGTCCGATCATCGTTGTCAAATTATTAACCAATAGAATTGCAGCAAACCGACGAGATGTAAATTGTGAGCAATTCTATTGGTTAATAATTTGACAACGATGATCGGACTATCGTGTATCGATTTTCGGAGTAGGCCCTCAGTAGTATACGAACGCGATTCAAAATCAAATCAAATCAAAAACTCATTTATTCAATTTAGGTCCTGGTAAGGCACTTATGAACGTCGATAGTTACAAACATTACAATAGCTTCTACCACCGGTTCGGAATACACTTGAACTGAGAAGATTTTTTATTACCTTAATGAAGTTATACCTAATAATTAGAAGTTTAGCGTAAAATCTCTGACGATAAACCTAAGGCGCACGCAAAATCTTGTGATGGAGCCATTTGAATACTTACGTAATCTAGTTAGACTTACGTTTAAGTGTATTTTTTTGCGAAACTTTTTATGTTTTCCGGTTTAAAAATATTGTATGGATTGCATGAGCATTAAGGGCATAATCCTTCAATACCCTTTCCGTTTAAAATACCCAACCAAAATCACCTTTTATCGTAACTAAAGTGCTTAGAAAATTGTATCCAAGTATATAAGTAGGTACTGTAAGTATGTAGGTCAGAGCTCTTAAGTAAAATTGTCGAAGAAAGCTTTTTGATTACTTTCTCACAAAAGAAGTTAAAGTAAAGGAATTCAATACGCTACGTTAGTAACATGCCTATTTAGGCGTAAAACGGTAAACAATTAACGTTACAAAACTTTCTTTATCGATTTAGTACTTATTGAGTCAGCAGCGAAATCCACCTTTTTAGTCAAAGAACCAAATGTTGTCGTTTGTGGAAGTGACGTCACTCGTTGTGGGTGTAAAATGTCAAACAGTTAGTTGACAAACAGTACTTCAGCTCAAGTAGGCTGTATCCTTGTTATTTACACATACAGTAAATTCGAAATTATTTATGACAAAATTATTTGTAACGGAGAATAACTTTCTCTCATGTTTTTTTTTATATGAGATTTCGATTCAGCAATTTAAGCGTGAAAAGGTAACATACAGATTTACTTCACATTATAGTACACACGGCCACAGATTAAGCTACACATTTTTGTTGGAAAATAGCGCCTATTACAACCGTATAAGGTGCTGCAGTGTGTAGCTTGATCTGTGGCTGTGTGTACCTAATTAATTATGGCAAGGTATAGTCAGCGTCAAAAATATATTACACTTTAGTACCCTTTCATAATAAATCTCTTGACATTCTTTTGATCGTTTGTTTAAAAACTGTGAATTGGGTTAATTTGACTAGGTTCGCAACTGTTCAGATATTTTTGACGCTGGCTGTAGGTACTTGTTAAACAAATAAATTGTCAAAATTATGACAGTAAGTACGAAACTTTATTACTGATCTAGTTCCAGTATTTACTGTGTCCTAACCGACCTATTTTCCCACTTCCAACACTCAACACATCCGGCCTGAGATGCTTCAGAATGAATGAGAGAAACATGAGAGATGTTTTCCCATGTGAAGGATTATGTAGGTAACACTTCGCAAGTTAAGTTGATCGCTTATGGAATAGGTAACGAGAATTATAATCAATTAGGTTGCTTTTCTACCTAGTACACTATACTATAGTTTGAGTGTAGTGCTTACTATAGTTTGTGTATAGCGCCCATTTCTTGAAATCATATTTTTAGGCAGGTATAAAATATTTGAAATGCCGACCTAAATTAACATAATAAAACAAAATTGATCTCAATTACCTACATGTCAGTGTATTCAATTTTCCGCCAATTCAAAGCCACGACTGTTTTGTCTCATGATCTTGTTGTTGGTTATTATCTCTTATTTCCAGCGGTAAAAAGGCTATTATCATTTCCTCAATACACCTTTACTGTCTTCACAATTCCTTACCAAAGTCTCGCATTACAGATACTTCATTTGGTATACCCCATACCGTTTTCCAGCATGACGTCATAGTATGAGTAACTCGTCAATTGGAGAGTTATTTTTTAATTAATTTAAAAAGAGAATGTGCTAGTTCACTTTTCTATTTGTATTTCAACTAGCTGACCGGGCAGCCGTTGTCTTGCCCTGAGAATAAAAAAAAGGTAGGGGAAGGGAGGGGCTACTCCTACCTCTGCCTACCCCTACCCCTACCTACACTTACCATCCAATGTTTTTCTTCTATATTTTCATAGTTATTCTGCTATTCTCGGATGAGACAAATCCAAGAAATCATAGATCATCAAAATCGGTCCAGCCGTTCTCGAGTTATAAATAGTGTAAATAACCGGACTTTCTTTTATATATTAAGATTTTCGTTCTACAATTGAAACTGTTAAAAAATAAAGAAAATCGCTAGAAACGACTGGTGCTTATTCAAACAACGTGGAATAGGTTAGATTGTTACTACCAAAGTGGTTGTAACAAAAATACTGTAATTACTTAACCTCGTTCGAGGTCTGGAATTAAAATACGTTGAAAAAGCTGACTATTGTAAACTTGCGGCTGGTTATTTATTGAAGTGTAAAATTTGAGCAAGTGTTTCAATCCGCCTTTTAGTACCCTCAGGGAACTTAGAATGTAATTAATTTGTGATAAAGCACCAATAGTATGAGCAATAAGTGTATGATCGACTAGCACAGATAAAATATCGATACAGAAATCCTTGAATCAATCAGCCCGGTATCGATACGAGTTGGTTAGCTAATGACATAATAATATATTCATAACATAAGTTTTTTTTATTTCTAATAAAAAGTAAGTACCTAAGTACTTTGGAATTACATTGTAATTTTTTTAACATATTTTTATCCACTATCAATAATTGTGAGAATCAGCTGAAAGTAGCTTGTCTGGTCTATAAAGTCGCTATTATATTCTACAATATTTTTAAAACACAGTCGCACAAACCAAAGATAAGGCTAAATATTTAGGTACATCGAGTATTTGCTAGCTTGGCACGATGCAATTTGTATCAAATAGGTTGCTTCAATTTATCTCTTCTCTCTTTAGTCTTTTAACGTCCCTACTTTTGGCCATAAGCCAATGGAATGGAATAACCTTTATCGTAGGTACAGCTCTTTAGGTTATACCAAAACCCATATACAGCTGACGGCTAAATTGAGTTGTAATTTAAAGATTCCTTAGAGGTAAGATGAGATGTCGCTTTGCTGGTAATAAAATGTATGTATGCTGAAATTACCTAAGGAATATCAACAAAATTCAATAAAAGGCAATTTGTCTGTGTAATAAAACATTAAAAACACGAAAACACCAAATATGTTCCAAATTTTAGGTATCACTTGAACTACTAGATAATTGACGCTTTAAATTACGTCACAACTCCGTAATTCATTTGTCCGGGTTTTGTCCAGTAAGGTTGCTGCAGCCATCAGAGGCTACCAACTTTAGTCCTTTCAAAAAATTATAATATCCGTAATTCATACACAACTACATTTAAATTATCGTTTTGAATGAAAAGTTGTTGAATTGATACGTCACTCAAATACCCTGTTACACCAAAAAACGAAGCTAAAATCCTCTCATCGTAACACTGCACTTGAGAACGCCTTGAGTATACGGTACACCGTAAAAGTAGGCTATTACGATTCAAACGACTACGTAAATGGTATAGCGAGCAATATGTGTAATTATAATTTTTTCCGCAAATAATACAAGAATGCCGGTGCAGCTGAGCTAAGGTTCGTCGACCCTTGTCACGAATGAAGGCTACCCGTACCGTTATTGTTAGAGTTTACTTTCAACTAGTACAGCCTCACCATACAGATACTTCTTGTGATCGCCAAAGACGATGCTGTACAAAGCAGGAATGTTCCGTCAGAATTCCGATCTCGGTTATGATCCAAATTTGAAAGAAACGTTCATAACTACACATAGTGTAAGTCACATTATAAATAGGTATTTTGCTGGAGTTATATACGTTAATATGTATTAACCGATTATTTATTAATCTATGGTGTAGTTACGTAGACAGATTATGTATGTAGCGGCAAATGCTTCCACAAGGTAGTAGATTAGGACCACTTATATTTATCATAGATGGTTCTACCATAAGGAAAGGCGTCATATATTGTATTTAAAAACAAATACATGATAATGACAATTAAAAATGTGATTTACAAGTTTTTGCTAACCATTTTCTACTAGAATTTTTTTCGTGTCGCTTCATGATTATGTCAGCGATGTCTTATCATTTACTCGCTTTTTGATCGGCCTACTTCGTTGAGTATAGATTGCATCTCTGATTCAATCGCAGGCTTTGGCTCGTGTCGGTCCATCGCTATACTTTGGCACGTATTGTTACTAGAGTTGTAGTTATTTAATCAGATCACATCTGCCTTTCTATGAATTTTATTTTATCTCCAACGCTTTATAATCGATAATCTATTTATTAATTCATTTAACAAAAGTTTTATCTCATCATCCTACGATTTTGCTTCCAAAGTGTCAGGTTTGAATGTGAAAACTTTATTAAAAGTGATACTCTATTGTCACTTTACATCCGATACCAAAGTATCTTTACCTATTATTATGTTTAAATGAGCCAATGTGACCAAGAGAATAAGACGTGCTTTCTATCGTCTTATTTTCTTGGTGACATTGGCTCATTTAAACATAATAATAGGCTTTCTATGACTCACTCAATCAACATAACTCATTTACCCGACACTTATTTCTGAGCTAAAACACACACAAAACGTCTACAAATAACTTTACGAGCGGGTATACAGTTATGCGGATACGTTATAACGACTGTCTACGACACTTGACGAAATTATGGAGATAACCAACGTCTACGGGTTGTTTCCCACGGATTTGAACTTAGCAACTATTGTTGCAGCCATCTTGCTATGTACGACGTAGCGAAGTTTATCAGGAGCAATCTATCAGAAGATAGTTACGCGATCGTCGGATTACAAGTTTGTTACGTGGAAATTTATCCTGCCACTTAATTTTTGCTTGTAAGGTTTATATATTTCTAAAGAACGCTCTTTTAATGAGTTACTATTAAAGACATAAAAATGCTCCGTGTTAGTTACTTATTTAACAAATAACAAGTATGTATTTAGCATATTACATTAGCTATTTTTTTAATATATTCCTAGTGTACCAGGAGGATCATAGTAGTTAACTACTTAACTGTTGGTATTATAAATAGTTAGCATAATATTCATAAGGCTGTTTCAGGTGATGATCTAATTCATCTTGTAAGACCTCTCATTGTAAAGTTATCGGGAATAAAAATAATATAGCAGTTCAAGCCATAGTAACAAGATTGGCTTCACCGTAGAGAAGAAGCACTGTCTAATTTGTATTCATAATTGGAACTATTGCTGGAAACATGAAAGATGTCACAATGATAGCAAATCAACAAGTAAAGATATCTCTATCATTCATACGTAGTATTATATTCTCTTTCTCATTCATTTGAGATGTCATCAATGAAGTACTGGAATTCATTGCCTATTTTACCATAGTTCAGATGAATGCCAGAAATAATGGCGTCGATCAAAATCTATAAAAAGTACATTTGCTCTTGCAACACGACATACTATTGCTTAGCAAATATTATCTTTCGAAATATGCTTGTCTCTTAATGATTTCAATTACATTTTAGTAATCAATTATTGTTTTATTAGGGACACTAATACAATATTGGCTAAATACCTACAATATAGGTACTTACCGCATTAAAGGCAAATCAGTCAAGGGATTCGCAATATTCATGTCTACCAAATTTCCTTGTTATTGATTTATAACATAAAGTTCAAAATAGATAAACAATTCAGTAGATTCGTGGGTCTAAACCACGCGGAAATTGTAAAGGGATAAATCTTATCTGTATCGAGACGGTCTTCAAATGTTACTCCGTAAATTGTACAAAGTTAAAATTTTCAAATATTAATTGTAAGGCTTTGTGAATATTTACGAACTCAAGTAAGAACTCATGCATTGATATCTTCAAGACAAACGTTGGTGTAAATACCAATTTGGTTTGTTTTTGTCTGTAATTAATCCTAAAAACCTTAAAGAATTCACCCTGAATATACATCTTCGTTTAACAATGGAGTTAAATAGTGTTCAGTGTTTTTTATATAATAATATCATGCTTTTTACTGTGATCAGCGGCCGTAAAAAGGCCGTACGAGCAATATTGCTATGCAATTCATATCTCGAATTTACAGCAGAACTAAATGTTTTTTAAATATTTTTTGGTGAAAATGTAAATCATTTTGTCAATTAATTTCCAATTTAGAAAAATTACATCATAATCTATTGTAAATTCCAGAAATGAATTGCATTAGCAATATTGCTCGAGCGGCCGTTTTAGACCCCCTGGTCCATGTAGTGCCCGCCAGGTTGCTACCATTCTGGTTACGGTGTTTTCCACACACTACGCTGAAGTTGTATCCAAATGCTTTGTAAAGAACTAGCTGTTTCCCGCTGTTTCATCCTCGTTCTGATGAAAAGTAGCCCATAGCAATCGGTGATAATGTAGCTTTGAAGAATTTGAAGATTACATCCTACATCCGAACATTACCTCATTAAGGTTACCTCGTTTTAATAAATCTAGCAGATAAATAAATGTATCTCACATGGTTCTACTGAACTGCAATGGGTGTATCAATACGTTATAGTCAGTTTATAATCTTTGAACTAAGTTGAATGCAGACAAAGTTGCTGGTAAAAGCTCGTAATAGCATCTAACTAACTCACGTATACAACCTAGTAGCTTATATTATGAAATATGCTACGTGTACCATTTATTCAGAAATATGCTGTTTCGTTGCACTTGTTTATATTTGATGTTAAAATTTGAACTATAGGTACCTTCTTTAGATATATCTAGATGGCCATAGCGTTTTTAGATTCTCGTGTGGGTTCTGCAATGTAAATTGATGTAAATCAATAATCTAGATATAACTTGATAATGATTTATTACATTAGAAATAAATCTAGATAATACGTTTTTTTTCGGGCATTGTTTAAAACAGCAAATCTTCGTAATAATACCGTCGCGGTACTTACGCTACTAGTATTATTTAAAGACAAAATGCTACTGCCATAAGCAATAAAGGAGAAGAAAAAAGTGTAACGCGTAACAACTGTGAGAGAACTAACATTTATTACCTTAATTGTGTCATTACTCACGGATATTGTAACATAAAGGGCGTTACAAACGTGCCAACTTTACTGAAGAGGCGCCCACTTGAGTTTCTTGGAGCGATCGTTCTCAAAAAAACCCTTTAACTTGGGTAAATAGATTATAGCATAAGTTAGGTAAGATCTAGAATACCTTTACGCAAATCGTTTCAGGTAGGCACTTGAAGAAAACTTATGCTTGCTTGTGAATAAGGTTTTTAAGTAGGTATATTTATCTGTTTTTTTTATTTTAAAGATTGTTGTTGGTATTATTGTAATCAATATGTTCAGTCATTCTCCTTTCAAATATTTTTCAGAATTATTGAGTAATATGGATCATAATAATTAGTATCAATTTTAAGCTATTACAATTTCAACAGCAAATTATTCTTCGATAATTGTAATACTTTAAGCAATTTATGAGTTCAATCGAACAATTTCAAATCAGTTGAAACATCCTTCAACTGGGTTCAACTTTATCTCTCTTTAACAGTTCGTGTTTTCGTTTGAGAGTTTCCGTAAAGTTCATAAAGGTGTTTTAACTTTTATCAAAGATAGGATAACTTTGTTATATAAGTAACCACAATTCGAACTTTAAATAAAATGATTGCGAACGGAAAATTATTATATATTTCAAGTATCTTAACTTTTAAATACATTTATGACTTAAACTTATACTAAATACAATTTACATCAGGTACATACTTATTGTAAATTTCCTCGAGGCGGGCGGATGCTGCTGTTCTTCATCGGCAAGGTACCCAGTAGACTGGCAGTATTACCTCCAGCGTGACTTTTTTTTCTGCGATCCTACTTTAAATATCGCGAAATTCTACAACAACAATACGGTACAGCGTCTATACTTTACGGGAAATCCCCGATGCGATCTTATAAATAGTATTATCATTTTCCTCGTAATTTTAAAACGTACAAAATTTACAAAACTACTAAATCCTACTAAGGTATTTTACGCCTACTAAATAACGTATTTTTAACGTTAGACTTAATAAATCATAATTTAAGCGCATAATCTACTATGAAGGTAGAAATCTACCAAAAGTGGTCATGTGGCTGATTACCTTTTTGGATGGTCAAGTTAATGTTTTGGCGGAAAAAAATAAGGTTTGCCGTTGGAGAAACCATTTCTTTACTTCTTTAACTAAGTCGGTATACTTATTTCAACAGGGACAACACGCAACCTACCCTTAGAATTCTTTATGTAAGGTGTAATAAAATGGTCTCAAATTTCAGAGAATTTATGTCAGAATAAAACCGTAGACACGTACTATAAAACCCACGTATATTTTTATGTAAAAAACTAAGAAGAATAGGATCTTTTATGCAAAACTTTTTAGTCAGAATTCTCTGAAAACGTAGTGAGTAATATTGCTTCATATTTTCGTTGTTTAGATTTTATCATTAGTTTGGAATTAGGTAAACAGGTTAGATATTTATGGGGATCAAGCTTTGATTAGCGTTGCCTAAGCTTACTCGAAATACGATCTACAAATGCGGTTTAAATTATCAATTTTAGAGTAGATGCGTCATTAAATATTCAGCCGGTAAGCTCTCAATTTGTGGGATTAGTAGACTCAAGTGTAGCTACAGTTAGGGTTGAACTGATCTAATAATTGGCTATAAAATATTTATGCAAAATTATAAAGTTTTTAGGGATTTAAATAGGGACTTGAAATTACTTTTAGTAAGTATATTATGTAGGCGTAAAAGAAAAAAAGAAAAGAAAAGAAAAAGTTTTTATTTTTTGCGCGCCACACGCATACAGCACAAAAGATACAATCATATCATATTTTTTATATAATAAAACAAGAAAAACAAATAGGTACAATCATAAATACAAGACTAGGGCTCTAAGTAAGTATGGTGGTAAAATCTTGTCGGTTTTTTGGAGGTTAGATACTTTTACATAGAAACAATTTCCGATCAGGATAAATATGAGTATGAGTATTGCATATGCCTGTTTATTTGATGTAAATATCTATAAAAGGTTCTCCATAAAGGGTATACCTATAATAATAGGTATATATTATTTTGAAAAGTATGACGGACTGATCTATCAACGTACCTACAACTGGATCAGACTGAAATTTGGCATATAAATAGGTATTGTGATGTAGGCATGCTCTAAGAACGGATTTTTGAAAATTCAACCTAAGGGGTTAAAAAAGGGAATCGCAGGCAAACCGCGAGGCGTAAAGATGTTACAAATGTATAAAATACGATTACTTCTAGCTTAAAACATAATTGCCTACACTACTTTACGTAATGTTGATAACATAATTAATAAACTAGGCTTATGCCATTGACTTCCCCGTTACGTCACGGTGTCAATGTCAGTTATTATTGGGCGGTCGTAACTGTCTCACGTCGCGTCGGCTGCGCGTAGGGTTGTCACTCCTACACACATTTATTAAATAATAACTATTTACTAAATACGGAATTAAATAAATAATCTTTAGAATGTGAAACTACATAGATACATTCGTGAACAATAAAACGATAAGTAAATCCCTGTTTTTCACAATGTTTCCACACACAGTTGATATACACCAATAAATTATCTTTAAAAAAATCATTAAAACTTCCTTGACAGACAATCAAATGTTGCTATACTGAACCTAACGCAAAGAGAATGATTAAAATCGGTTCATAACCAAAAAAGTTAAGCGTGAATAAACATAAAAAAATCATACCACCGAATTGAGATCCTCCTCTCTTTTTTGAAGTTAGGTGAAATAAAATACACAATCAAATCAGAACAAAACTGACGAGACTTGAATGTCGTTTGGAAAAATAGGTTTTTTTATATTTAGGTATATCTGTAGGTATTAAAAACAGTTGTCAGCCCTAACAGCGCGGGGGCATCACCACCGTAAATAACGGATTGCGTGTTGGCTGTCGGTGATCAACCAACCGTGGTGAGCCGTTGCACTTCTACTGAACAAGGCATGACAAGTATCGCTTCCATTGGATTACTATGATGATGATCATAATTTATGTATTCAAACAAATGTATTTTTTATTGAAATTCTTTTTGTAATTTATTTCATGTAATTAGTGACTTTGAGAAGTTGTTTTTGAGGTTCCCTACCCAAAGGGTGACAACGGAACCCTATTACTGAGACTTCGCTGTCCGTCCGTTCGTCCGTCTACATTTTTTTTCATCTTTTTTTGCTCGATTTTAATAATAAAATACATAGTATTAAACCTTGTACGATGGTACGGAACCCTTCATGTGCGAGTCCGACTTGTACTTGGCCGATTTTATTTTTGTCTAATTTACCTACTTGAATTAAAATTCAAAATTATTTTATTTAAATAAGATCTTCGCAGGCAGGCTTCTAGTCTAAATACTATCTACCTAGCATATTGTTTATTCGAACAAAGAGCAGCTTGACTTAGAAAAATATTCGGGAAGTAGGTACTTACCTCCACCTAAAAAAATACCACAGCCAAATAATATCGGGTGAGTTGTAGCTACTGCATGAGTAAGGTCATAATAATAAAGCTGAAGAGTTTGTTTGAACGTGCTAATCTCTGCAACTACCAGTCGTATTCGAAAAATATTTCATTAATAGGAAGCTACATTATCCCCGAGTGTGTAAAACAATTTTTTATCCTGGAAACGCGTGTGAATCCGCGGGGGACAGCTAGTGCAATAACATAATAAAGCTGAAGAGTGTTTGAAAGCAGTAATCTCAAGAATTACCAATCGGATATGAAAAAAACTTTTTGCTATTGACAGCCCAATTACCTACTAAAGAAGGTTAAGGCTATTTTAACATCACGCTTTACGATCCTTAGGAGTAAAGTAATTCTACTATAAACAGATTATTATTGCTATCTACTACTAGTAATAGATAAATGTAGACTAGAAGTCAATAAAAATAAATATTCAGAACACCCATTAAAACATATTTCAAAGTCAGACGGTACTTTCAATTAAAAAGCCTTTCGCTTTCAACCAACTAGCGACGACGCTTCCTCAACTGAAATATCTATACCAAACATAGTTACGATCTTCTAAACTTACATAATTTATCATAAGCCACTAAAGATTATTGACCTCAAACATCTCGCGCTCAGGCAGGTGTCCCACTTATTTGTAGGCAAGCAACTTGTCAAAACACAACGGAACTGTGCACGCCGAGGTCAAAGAAATGAATCGTTTAAAAACAGTAGGTAACTACCTATCTCCCGATGTACAATCATCACAAAGAGTAGATTTATAGAAACGAATGGCTACAAGTGGAACAACATAAAAGGAATAGGACGAAATGTCGATTGAAACTCGCTGCAAGTTCTAGTTTTAGCGACAATGACCGGCGACTTACTTGTTTAGCTGGTTTATTTACAATTTTACAGTTTGATTCTTTTTACTGATGGTTGGATGCTCGAGCTATAGGTACACACGGCCACAGATCAAGCTACACATTTTTGTTGCAAAATAGCGCCTATTACAACCGCATTAGGTGCCGCAGTCTGTAGCTTGATCTGTGGCCGTACGTACATTCTTTAGTAAGGATGAGCTTTTTCTTATCGAATTTAATAATGTAATTTTGTTTTGTCAAAAATGCCAACGAAGTTCTTTTTAAATATTTTCCTATCTTGTGATAATAACTAGATCTACCAACCAACTGCATCAAAAGTAGGTATCTACTAACTATCTATAGAGTAACTACAACTATATTTTGTAATCAAATACGGATAGCACAATCAATAGACATTATTGAAGAGGAATTAAGAGGATAAACGGTTACTTATTTTTTTGTGGCAGATTTAATGGTATTTAACGCCTTTAACTACAATGCTTATAATAGTTTGTATTATCATAAGTATTATTATAATCACCCTAAGGTCTTTAAACAACTTACCTATCCTCATTAAGAGAGCATTGACTTCACATGTCATTTATTATCTTGATTTGTTTATTTCTGACGGTAGCGTTCTAGGATATTCTTGTTTCCGAAACCAACTAGTTTTTTTAGCTTAAATACATGTGCTAAATGTATCTTTTTATCAGTTCCAGGTGCTTGCAGTATATGGGACAAGATGCAGGTGCTATTGTGTATGCTGATCATAGTCGCCTGCGCCCTGGCGACTAGCAATGCTGACAGGTGAGATCATTTTTTATTCAGGGGCAAACATGTATGTAGGTAAGGAAAACGGTGAATTAGCTATACTGCGTGTAAGTGACATAGTAACGAAACGAAAACATTATTTTGGACCCCTAAGTGTTAAAATATTGAGTAGTTTATAAAAAAAAATTGATTTTGTTCGCAGTTTTTATAACGAACTTGTAAAATGATGTACAAAGTTAAGTTTTTTAAAAAGATAGACGTCGAGTATCCATGTGTCAGTCCATCCAACTAACGAGGTGTCAGTTTTCGTTAAGATTTCAATTACTAGTTGTACCTATACACTAATATCTAATAGGCATACTCTTTATGCATATCTTTGTGATATACATGTATCTATATAGTTTACATACAGATAATAAACGTTACTGTTCTAACTATCGATACCGAAATAGATTAAATATATTTAATATTTATATGCATAGATTTATGTGAGCTACAATATAAATTGAAATCCTTTACGTTTCAGGCGCACGAAACTACCATTCATCGCAGACGCAGTTGGGAATACTCTGCCGCCGCCGTCGAACGTACCAGCCACCGTTGGCAGTCCAATTAGCCTTCTATCACCAGATAGATATGAGTTTTATACGTTCGACGAATCTGGTGAACTTGTGAAAAGATTAATGACCTTAGAGGAGATACAGGCTATAGTTGCCGCTGGAGAAGAAACGGAAGGCTCGGTTACATTTGCTTCTGACAAGCAGCCAACAATGGTTTTCAACTATAGCCAACCACCACATACGAAAGTCCACAACGTTGTAACTCAAGTGCAAAATGTTCTTAAAGCACAAATGGAAGCACATAAGAACAAGCCACAACTTCAGCCAACATTAGATACACCGGATGTGTCTGATTCTTGGAGTCTAATTTTGCCATCTATCTTCGGAAATACAGGAGAACACGATATAGTTCCCGACAAAATATCTAGCTCTTTTACTCCAGAAACTGAAACATTTGAACTAGTTCAATCTGATAATGAAAATGAAGATAATTCCCTTAGTAAAGAGGGAAATCATCAAATAGCCAGTAGTTCAGCTGCAACAGACCAAGAGACAAATGACTCGGTCACTAAAAAAATGCCCCCTGTAATGGATGATAATAAAACTACTACAACCTTGCCTACAACTACTACTACTACTGCTAAATCAACTACAATAACTACAACGACGACTACTACTACAACTGTTGCTCCAACTACTACTACAACTACTGAACCTACAACAACAACTACCAAAAAGCCAACTACATCTACTACAACTACAGTTAAACCCCGTCCCATAACAACAACTACGAAGAAGGCAACTACATCTACTACAACTACAGTTAAACCTCGTCCCATAACAACAACTACGAAGAAGTCAACTACATCTACTAAAACTACAGTTAAACCTCGTCCCACAACAACAACTACAAGTCGACCACGTTCAACTACAACTATTAGACAACGCACGACCACCACAACTGAAAAACCTACTACTTCCAGACCAATAACTACGGTCAAGCCAAGTTCAACCACAAAAAAATATTATATTAGTACTTCAACACCTGCAGAAGATAATTTCACAAAAGTACAAATCCAAACGGTGTCTAATGCTATTTTGACTACAGAAAAAAATGAGCAGTTTGAAAAATTAAGTACATTTATTCCTGATTCTACAGTAAAATATGTTACAGAAAGAATAACGCGCATACCTCTAGTTGCTACAAAACCATCAACTGAATATGCGAGTACAACAAAGAGGTCTGTTACTACAACGACACCAATCTCAAAAATTAGTACTACTAATAAACCTGTAACTACTACATATGCTCCTAAAGAACAAGAATATGAAAAAATCAATGTAACCACAATTACTACTCAATCAGTATCTCCATCAACTACAGTGTCATCAACTGAATTTATAACTGCTAATAAACATGAAAATAAGCCAAATAATAATATTAATGATAATGATATGAAAGATACCGAGCCCGTAATACCAATTTTCGATGTTGCTCAAAGTATTAGTCAAATTGCTTCTGATTTAGGTGGAAACTATCAACCAATTCCGACCACTAGTAACCTTTTAGAAACCACCCAAATAAATATGATGGACTTAGAAAGCAAAGAAAACATAGATATGGATATACCAACAGCAAACGAAAATGAATCAAAAACTTCAAACACATCAAATACAAATATAGATAATTTTGTGCAAATATCTACATTAGTTCCTCATGCGGAAGAAGAAAATAAAGAAAAAAATAATGAACAGATAAAAACAACAACAAAAGGAACAACCAAAAATGATATAATCAGAATCACTACAGAATCCATTGGAAATATAGAATTGACAACTGCTTTACCCGATAAAACTACAATCGATCCAATTTTATCAGAATCTATGGATGATCTTTTATCGCAAGTTGTTAATCATGCTCCACAGTCAATTTTAGATTCCAGTGAGAGTTCAAATGATGCCAATAAAGGTATAACCACAGAAAATAATTTGGAAATTACTACAGTAGTAAATAGTGAGCCAAATATAGAAACACAGACAGAAAGTGATATTCAAGTAAATCTTGAAAAAAATAAAACGGAAGTATTCTCAACTGAATCAAATACCATTAACAGGGGAGATATTGAGGAGAATTCTTTAGAAATAAATAATGATCAAAATAGTTTATTTGATAACGATAATGTCAAATTACAAAATGAAACTGATGCTAATGAGGATAAAGATAAAAGCTACATTCAAATTTCTGTATCTACAAACAGTAATAACACAGAGTCAGTAATTAATAAAAATATTACTGAATCCGTAAGCAATAATAATAACACAAAACCTGAAGAAAGCTTGCAGACACCATTAAAGGAAACCAATCAAATAAATGATATTAAAATTCCGATTGATGAAATTAGTACAACGTCTTATAAAGAACATTTGAGTACAACAACACCATCGTTACCTAAAGAAAGCGGTTTGACTTATCCACATAGAAATAAAATGGATTCACAAGATAAATTAGAAAAAAATAAAGAAAATGATAAAAGTTCTATTCCACCCTCGCCTAAAATAGACGAATTTAAAAAGAAAATTCAGAAATTAAATATTGATGAAAAGGAACTAGCTAATGAACGCAATAACTCATGGAAACTTATATCCACTGTTTCTCCACCAAAGGTAAATGAAATTCCAAAAGATAAAGTAAAAGTAAATAACCACCAGAGTACATCTGATAATACCGACAATAAAGACGTAGTTTTAGATTTTTCACAAGAAAATCAAGGATTAGAAGTTACTACCAAGGATTTGGGTGAAGATATTGTTCAATTCACAGAACTGTGCAATGAATTAGCTTTCAGATATTGGAGCGTTTTGGTAAAAAATATAGATAAGAGGAGGAGCTTTGTTTTGTCACCTTATTCTATTACATCTATGTTAGCTATGATGTTTATGGGTGCAAGAGGAGCCACCTCAGGTGAAATGAACGAAATACTGAAGTTAGATGACATGGTTACCTTCAACCCTCATTTTACTTTGAAGAATATTTCAGACTCAATAGAAACATCTTCTGATTCTGGGGTAATCGTATCTGCTTTTATTAGAGAACTTTACAGTGATAGAAACAAAGGAAAAATATTAACGTTCTACAAGGAGAGAGCTCAGCACTTCTATAATGGTCACGTCGAAGAAATAAACTTTAAGCTCATCAGTGACATAATTAGGAGAAGGACCAATTTATTAGTGAAGAGATACACATGGGGTAGAATTGCTGAATATATGAAGACTAATACCATTGTTATGCATCCACCTTTAGCTGCCTTCTCAGCTAACATTTTCCAGGTGAGGGTTTTTTAATTTATTTTGCATGATTATGAGTAAAAATTGTATGGCAATAAAACACATTTGAAATGAAATATTATGTAAATGTTGGTGCCGATTTAGGGTAGGTACCTACGCACAATATAAGTAAATAATAATTATAAAGAAATGAGGAGAATTAGTTTCGAGTAATTTAGCAGAATAGTATAAAATACGTACACATACATAATGCCTACATTAAATATTGGTATAATTAATGTAGCATACTCTAAAGATTACCTGCCATCTCTGTACCTTTACAGTACGCGGATTTAAACTACAAAATAAGTTCATAATTTTTAGACTAGTCAAACATAGTAAATATTTATTTTTTAGAGTTTGAAAAAGGCTATTGATATATGAATAATACGAATATTTTATAATATTTTCAGACTGACTGCACGGCGTCGTCGGTCGAAGGCAGAGATGGGGAAATGTACTTCGTGGTGTCACCTAACGTACGTCAAAGACGTCTGGTACCAGTCCCTGCTGTCGTCTACAAGTCCGGCTTCTTGGCTGGCTACGACCCCGTGCTGGATGCTACTGCAGCTGCTACAGGAAACACAAACTCAATCATAAGTACTCTATTTCTCATGCCCGGCCAACAAGGGAATGTTGTACACCCTGAAGATTTGGAAGCCCTAGAACAGAGACTATTAGATGCAAATCCATCTACACCGACATGGAATCGTCTGCTCAGAACATTATTACCTCGTATTGGCTTAGAACTTCAAATACCAAGGTTTTCTCATAAATCCAGTTTCAACGTATCGGACACATTAAAACAGATGGGTTTGAAAGACCTATTTGATGCTGAACATGCTGATTTAGCCGGATTGAATGGCCCATCTAAAGATTTGTATTTATCAGATATGATTCAATCAACTACATTTGTTACTTGTGGCGAGGAAGCTATAGGGGAACAGCATCATATAGAGGAATATCCTGAAACTTTAGGCCCTCAAAGGCGCCGGACTTCTAGATGGGCAAACGATTGGAATGAACCGAGAGATTACCAGAGGGCTTTCCATGATCCACACGATGTTGGTGAAGCTATGCATCTCCCACTACATCTTCGACCAAGACAAGCGCGTCTACCTGCAAGGAGTAATCAACCAGCCCGGTTAAAGTTCGACCGACCATTTTTGTACTTTGTGAGACACAATCCGACTGGAATGATACTGTACGTCGGTCGATACAACCCGCGACTTCTGCCTTGAAGCCAGAGAAAAGACTGTTAGTTTAGTTTAAATAATAACATTCCTAAAAGGAAAGTGATAAGGGAATATACTGGTGCGTGTGATAATATGAAAGTTGTTGATGAGCATTTACGTGACAGTATTAATTAAGTGTAACGGTACGCCCGTCGGTATGCTACTCTGTACAATAACCATTGTACGGTTTGTCATACCTTTCTGATTTCATATCAAGTGTATAAAATGCTGCTAAAACTAATTGTTGAATGTTTGCAAATAGTATATGGTAGGTAAATACTAAGTATGTCTGAATGTATGTCATTCCAACGTCTTTATTAGTGTCGATTATAGTATAAATATAATAATGTAATTTTTCTTGTAAATGTCGTTATTATTTTTCTAATACTTACACCACCTTGGTACTATAAATAATTAATAGTCTACATAACTCAGTAATGCCACTAAGCCATCAGTACAGTCTTATCATAAATATCGATATCAATAAGGGCGAAAACATAATAATATGGCATTTATTCAAATAGTAATAATTTTATTTCTTATAAACATAATACTCAGCACATTCTTTTAAGAATTCCTTTTTCTCTTTGCATGATTCTACATTGATATCCATTGGGCAATGCTGAAATAGAATTTCTTTATTAATATTTTTGATGGTAATTATGACATTTCTGACACATGCCGCAATGCAGTCTAAAAACCACAACACTTGCTGGTCACACGTTACGTAGATAGTCACATCTAGATTATGTTTCTATACCGACAAGATTTCTGGTGATCGCTTATCAATATCGCATGTTAACGATACCCCAAACATCCAAATCTGTTCAGCAATTTAAAAGTTATGGTGGAATAAAGAAACTCACATACATTCATGAACCCTAAAAACATTAGATACACAATCTTCTTTGGGCAGTCGTGTAAAAATATGAGTTTGCGTTGTAATTTGTTACTTAATCGTGGTGTTTGACGGATCTGTATAAAGCCAACAAAAAGATCCTTCGAAGAGGTAGACGTTACTAAATAATTAATGTCAATTACCATGGTGACGTAACCTCGAATGCATCCGTGCAGTGCGCCAAAGTCGCAAATTTTTAGAGGTAAATTCATAATGTAGCTCTGTTTGCAAGCTACCTTTGCGTCTTGTATGACGGTGCTAAACAATGAGTTCAATTCGACCCACTTGTCCAGATGAGCGTAGTATTTGTCAAGATCCGTCAAACCATCAGGGCCCACGATATCGTATTTTTTCAATATACATTTCCAATAATCTAACTGAAATTTAAGGAATTGCTTATTATTTGATGTTTCATAGACTTACGAATGACATGATTTATCTCAATGAAGATAAAATAGAAACTGGGAGAAACATAATTCTTTACGAAGAAAATAGTCTCATGTAAAGAAACCGTATCTAAAATCTAAGGGAAACTAGAGATACTCGTATATCTCATGTCAGCCAAAAGCAAAGTGTCTGTTGGCAAAGGCCTCCAAGGATCTGCACGATGGCTGTCTTGCACTACCTTAGAGGTAGAAATAAAATCGATGTAGTGATATTAAAACTTTACCACTTGAGGAGTTATTCGTCGAAGCGCACTGAAGTCGTCCGTCGGACCGGATTTGAACACTTGAAAAATAGCTCCACAACTCCTAGCTGCATCTCCTCTGAAGAATGGCGGAAATAAGCAACATTGCCTGTTCTGAAAATGAATATAATACATTAAAATTTAGCTTAATTTTAAAATTATGTATCAGGTTATTTTTTTACTGTTTGATCTCAATCTCACCGTGGCCGGAGGTGGTAAGCACACAAAGCCTGATAGGGCTCTGTCTCTCAAGTGCAGCTGTCGGGCACAACACACCGGCAGGTACTTGGCGAGAGATTTTCAACTTGAGGTTGGTCACCGAGCTATGGTTTCTTCACTACGTTTTCCTTCACCGAAGGCTCAGTGTAGGATTCGAACCCACGATCTTCGTCATGGCATTCAACGTTACCACTTTAGTGAGCGACACGTATCAAGCAACAAAAGATGGTATATGTACCCATCGACATATAGATGGCGCTACATACTACAATATACTATGCAACAGAGTAAAAAAAAAATCCCTGGATTCGCAGTATGTTATTATGAGACCTTAAAACTATTTGAAATATTTAAATAATGGTATAAGTATTTCATTAAGTTTAGTAGTGAAACGCATTTAGTGATAATAGTATATACGTAGTATATTATTTATTCTTTGGTGATAATTATGAAGAAGTGACATAAAATTGTAAATATTTTTTTTTCTACATAAATAATCTTTTCTAGAATTTCTTTCAAAATATCGTTTCTTTTATGTTAGCGGCGTATGCTACAAGCAAAGATAGACATAACAAAAATTAACATGACATAAACATAACAAAATAAGTTAGGAGTATTAACTCAAACAAGGCATTTTGGTGATTTATGAGTAATGTTTTGATGACTTTTGTACACATCAATGATATAATTTTTTACCTTCGACCGAGTGTTGCGGAAATTAAATAAAGTATGATCTGTAATTTCTGATTTGGGACGTGATATCTAAATATTTGTTTTCTGTTGTTTACTAATACAAATTACCACTAACGGGTTATCGTTTTTTTTTGGTGTTCCGAAGTGGCGAAGGATATTCAAACATCTACACTTAGACACGATGACACAGCCTGATGGCGCAAGATCTTCCCTTTTCAATGGATTCCTCCATATTGGTCATATGACCTATTAATTATTTTGGTATTTTCGTCTTGGATAGGTAATCTTCGCAGTGCAGCGTTACCGTAATCATTGCGGAAAGTGGTAGGTAGGTACTTTATAATTTTTTTATGAAATAATTAACTTCTTCCTATAATATATTCCTTATTGGCAAATGTGCAAGTAAATAACTCATTGTAATAAAATATTGTAAATGCTGTGTTATATCAAATAAATAAATAAAATAAGAAGTAAGAAAGTCTTGTTTTCCTTTTACTCATATAGTACTAACCATCATGTCGTTTGTCAAACGACATCGGACAGGTATACCAGCAGGAGGAAAATCTTCACATGCCACCTAAAAGCATTAACTATTATTTTATTTTCTTATTCTACGAAGTCGGTATAAAAGTATACGGCTCACGCAGTGGGAAGTGCTTACCGTAACCTAAAGACGCTTGCATTCGGGGCACAATTTTCCCCCCACTATGAGCTATGGGGATCGTACTCACGCGCAGGAAATAGGCTTGTCGTGCATTTTTTTTTCAAGGACTAAAGTTGGTAGCCTCTGATGGGTGCAGCAACCTTACCGGATATAGGTGTGCAATAAGATGGTATTTCAAAATAATCGAACTAAACGCTTTGCTACAGAATATCATGCAAAATTATAAATGTAATTGTAATAATATCCAGAAAACAAAGAAGCCCATTATTTTTGTCACATCTAAAATATGTTAAAAACTTTCTTCGAGCCTATCTTGGAGCGAAAGAACATTATGTTGCTCTTTCTTTCTTAATCTGTAGAAATATTTGTTGCTTTCATATTACAGCAATTTCTTTTAAAAATCACTGTTTAAAAATGTTACTGTTCTAGACATAGGTGATCCAATAACCATAACATAAAAACAAAACAGACATTGTGCATGAGATGATCTCATTAGGTATGCTTTTGTACTATTATTCCTGTATTTGAGTAAGAAAAGGTTAATACTTACAAAAACCACTGTTGATAATAATAACAGTTTCAATAAAACCACCATTTTATTTAGTTAAATAAATTTACTTTTTAGTGCATTTGCTCAGTATTGAGCGTCTAGACTGAAGTAAAATAAAAGAAAATAGAACCATTGTATGTCGAGGTATGCACCGTTTATTGTTTAAGAAACATGGCTCATTTTGCAAACGATAACATTTAATATGCTAGTATAGACTATAATGGCTCATTTATGATGATGTGATTCTGATTTTATTCATTTTAGAGCTGAAATGTTTTCTTAGGGGTTTCAATGCAAAATGTACAAAAAGTGATGAGAACGGTTTTAAAGCTTCACTTTACTTGGCTTGACGTCTTTCTTTTTTTCTGAGTATGAGTATCGCATTGAGCCATCAATATTTTTGGACTGCAAGTAACGAATCCTATTAGGGTATAATTTAGAGCTGTGATTTCATATACTGTAACATAAAATCAGACCAATAAATCAGATCCATGAACCGGAAGACGCATCGTAGGCAGGCCCTCCACAAGGTGGACCGACGATCTTGTGAGGATCGCAGGAAACCGCTGGATGCGGGTAGCGCAAGACCGATCAACGTATAGATCCTTTGTCCAGCAGTGGACGTCTTTCGGCTGATAAGATGATGATGATGATGAATTTCACTTCGATCGATATCGAGACTAAATATATTCTTTAGTGAGCTACTTACAAAGCATACCTAATCTGAGTCAAGTCACTGCGTCTTGATGAGCTACTTTTTGGAGTGGTCAATAAAGTGAATTTGATCTTCAAATATATTACCTACCCAAGATATAAGGTATGTGACGTCATCGGAGCATATCTACTGGGAATCGAGTATGAATTCGTAGTTCAGGCCATCAGAACAGGATATAGGGTGTTCGCTGGCCTGTGACATAAAATACAGTTTTGAAAAATAAAAACCTTTTACACAATAACTCAAAAAAATCTTTTAGTTTTTAAGATATATCTTTATTACCAAATAATCTGTTGCAGTTTCACCCTATCTCTAGTATAAAATTAGGTACCTACTTATCATAAATCTATAATTCCACTTTATGCGTCAAAGCTAACTCTCTGCCAATTTTCATAAAACATATCAACATACAGTAGGCATATTATCAATTTTAATAGCGATTCAACTTGACCTGAGGTGTGTTTTTCTGTAAACTGACACAATTTTCCATACATTCTAAATTTAACATAAATAACGATTGTTAACTTAATTAACGATTCATTCAGGCTGAGTTGGATCACAATAAGAGTTGGTAATACGGCTCGGCGATGGATAGACACTTCCATCAAAGTTTTTTTTGTTATTTTGCTAAGGTTCTGTAGGTAACTGAGGTGTTCATACCTAATGTTTAAAAAGCCGTAGGGACAAAACTAGCGGTATCTATTACCTACTTCCCGGTTTTGGCGAATAATCTAATATGTTGTCAATAATCAATCCAACCTCAACTCAAAAAATGGCATGCTCAAAGCTGACGCAAAATTTTTAAGCTCTCAAATGATTCTACAAAATAATTAAATGGCTTTCAATTCTGAGAAGGATCTCTCACATCATTTGAACTCAATCAAATAAAATTATATCACAATATTTCATATAGTATATTTGAAAAACCAAATTCTTGGAGACTAAAATAATAAAATCATTTGTTTTAAATGTGTATAATTTATTTTCTAAATATAATATTCAGCACATTCTTTATAGAAGTCCTTTTGCTCTTTGCATAGTTCGGTAGGAACGATAATTGGACAATGCTGTAACAAAAAAAATGCTGTAAGACAACATGCTGAAAACAGTTTTTTACTATGTATAGTCCTCTATTTTACCACAATCTCACCGTGGTCAGTGATAATTTGGTTATTGGTGGTAAGTACACTTAGCCTAGAAAGGAACTGGCTATCAAGTGATGGGTCCTTGGGAGAGGCCTTTGTCTAGCAGTGGACGTCTTTCGGCTGACATGATGATCGAGTGATGAGTCAGAACATATCGGTAGATGCTTGCCTACCACCTTGCTATGGTTTCCTCACGATGTTTTCTTTCACCGAAAGCTCAAGCTCATTAAAGGTGAATAAATAATTAAAGACAATCACCACATCTATGTAATTCCGGATGCATCTGTGTAAATTTTGAAACTCGCAAGCTCTCAAGGGTAATTTCAATGTGTGACGCCTTTTGCAGAAGATCTTTGCGTCTTGCATGACGTTGGTAAATATTGAGTTCAATTCCAACCACTTGTCCAGATGAACGTAGTATTTCTCAATATCCGTATGACCATCAAGGCCCAGGAGATCATAGGTTTTCAATATACATTTCCAATATTTGCACTGAAATGAAAGAACTTTGTTTTTATTTGGTAACTTACGGAGAAAACTTAATTATGATGACTAAGAAGATACGATAAAAAATTCACTTATTATCGTATCGTATCTTATTTTATATTTAGTAAAATTCTCCGAGTATGCGTAAGAGGCTCCCATTGCACTAGCTATAGCCTATCCATATCAGGATGGCAGGATTTTCAAGGATGCAGGTAAACGATGCCATAGAGGTATACTCGAGTAATAATAAACTATTGTACAAGTATGGTTTCTCAAAAATATAGGAACAAACAACGAAATCTGGTACAGTAGATCTTGGTAGAGATAATCTTAGGGCGCCTCTTCATTAGGCTCACAGTTAGCGGCAGACTGTTTGGTTCTAGTACTACCTATCCATACCGCGCGTAATGTACGCAGTTACGGGGTTTCGCATGCCAATTCATTCAGTGAGCGGCTGATTCAAAGCGAATCGCCGTTCAGTCAGTCAGTCAGCGGTTAGTCTGCCGCTAACTGAGCCTAATGAGGACTCGCCCTTATGTACATGCAATACAACTTACCATATCATAAGCTATAACTCGAAACCCGCTAGAATTACTCGTTTTATCAAAAGGTAATACTTGAAACATAGCTCCACAACCTCTAGCTGTGTCTCTTGCAAAGAACGGAGGAAATAAGCAACACTGTCTGTACTGAAAATGGACAAAATAACAATTTAAACACTTTATAGAAATCTTAATTATTACTGGTAACATTTTATTATGCATAAACTAAGATGTTAGTACTCTAGGATTGTGAGAGCTACCTACAAACATTGTTCTTTTGGACGGGCATAAGAATGATCGGGAAGCGATGACATTTTGCGCCGCGTTCGTAGTTTCGAGATCTTTGCCATTTCATCACCATTACCGGGAGAATCATCATCATCTCAACCGAAAGACGTTCACTGCTAGACAAAGGCTTCCCCCAAAGGTCTCCACGAAGGTTGGTCTTGCACTACTTGTATCCAGTGGTTTCCCGTGATCCTCACAAGATCGTCTACCATCTAGGGGCCTGCCCACGCTGCATCTTCTGGTTCGTGGTCACCACTCGAGAACCTTTCTGCTCCAGCGGCCGTCGGTTCTACGAGCGATGTGCCCCGCTCACTGCTCTTGGCAATTCTTCGGGCTATGTCGCTATGTTACTGGGAGAATGGCTAGTAAGTAATTTAATTTTTGATGATTATTTTATTTTAATTTTTGACTTCCTATATCAATACACACTTACGAGTATATACCATATACGCATTTAAATATGTATGGTACCAACCAAGAGTTCCGGTGCTACGTGACATTGTTCAGGTTTAACAGGATTGTCAAGGGATGTTTCACATGCCACCTAAAAATCATCACTTTAATTATTTTTCAAGCCTTACAGTACCTTCAAATTAAATAGAACACCATAAATCGCAATAAACGTTATACTATATCATTTTGAACAACTTGTGAATTTATAGCTTGCCAGAATGAAATATTGTAGTAATAGCATTTTTAGGATATTATAAAGATTTCTTGGAAAATGGCTAGAGTACAAGATGGCAAGAGTTAGTAGTTTTATAACGTCTAAAATTACTGTTATATGTTAAAAAAAGTTGACTAAACTCACTGTATAATAACCTATCTGTAGCTCATACGACATACTGTGAGTAAGCGAATTTCATCGCGATTGGTTCAGTGGTTTAGGCGTGTAAATGGAAAGAAGCTGAGTTCTACCCTACCTAAGTATTTATAATGTCGTAGTATGTATTATATTTAAATAACATAATATAACTTTATCAAAAAGCTTTTTTATTCACATATATTCATATTTGGAAAAGATGTCAGTTCTTTAGTCAATTTGGCATAAGAAATACTAATACTTACAAAAGGCACAGCTGATATTAACAACAGATTCAATAAATGTTCCATTTTAATATAGATTTTTTAAAACGTTATATTGCCTGACTTTTTTTTGTGTTATTACTCGAAAGTCGAGCGTTCAATTTGAAGTTTAATAAAGAGACAGAGCAAATTGCATATCAACCTATGCACCGTTCATTGTTTATGAAATATTGGAAAAATGAAAAACAGTTCATTTTACAAAGGATAATATCTAAATGTTTGCATTCACTATGTTGGGTGACGAGTTACGATAATATTATATCCAGTCTATTCATTTTAGTGCTGGAATAGATTGATTATTTTTTCGTTGAAATATCTAAATGTCGAGATCTTACTTATGTTGACTTATAGCGGATATATTTTAAATGTCTTTGATCACAAATTGTCTTGGTTAGTGTTTATATGGCCGAAGATGGTAAGCATAAAAGGAAACTGGCTCTCAAATGCAACTGCCTGAATACACTAGTGTTTGATAAATTATTTTTAACTTAAAGTGGTACTACGGAATACTAGTGCGCGTAATATTTTTAAATCTACAAATTCACATGAAGTACTAAAACTTAAAAAAAATACAACAGTGGTTTATTGGAAGTTGCCCAATGTAAAAACGAGAAATTATTTATGTGATAATAAAACCAATTCATTTTTTGTAATTAAAAATGCAGCATTTTTGATATAAATAATTATATTTACGTTTATTTTTTAAATAAATGCTCTAGTTCTACGCATTGCTCGACAGTGTTCAAAGGCGTTACAAAATGAGATAATAAATATCATTACTTAGGGAAGTATTGCTTGCATTCGTCCAAATGTTCCTTGAGCTTCTGACATCCGTCACTTGGGTTCCAAACGGGGCATTCCTGTAAAAAAAATATGACATATTAACATTTTTCTGTTAGGTACCTCCGATAATGTCAAATTAATCAAAGATTAGGTAACTTGAGACTAAACAAATTATCTCATTTTGGAAATCCGTCCTAATGGTGATGTGATATCTTAAAAGAGGAAACGCTGCCACCACCGATCGCCTTAGGGAAATTTACTATTGTAACTATGGATCGTAATTTGTATATTTGTTATAAATAAATATTACTAGACTATGGGTTACTTAATTGAAATATATTTTTAATTAAATAGGTCGTAAACAGATTTCAATTATTGATATTGCTTGAATAGCTTCCAAGAAAATCAACAATGATTATTTTCAAAACAAACATAGAC
Organism: Tethea ocularis; assembly: GCA_963555595.1. Lineage (NCBI taxonomy): Eukaryota > Metazoa > Arthropoda > Insecta > Lepidoptera > Drepanidae > Tethea > Tethea ocularis. Next base: position 3,668,203 of record OY741968.1, read on the forward strand.
TTTAGACCTTTCTTTAACAAGAGCATGAGACTGTCGAAGGATCGGAAATTGAATTGAAAACTCATGTAAGTGAAAGCAGAGTAGAATGAAAGCATTTACTATAGTGGGTAAGTAAAATAGATATGTGGGTTTCATACAATTGAATACATTACAAAATGAAGGTCATTCAATGAAAATGAAATTTGGATGGCATTTTTCTTAATAAACATCGCCTGGGCGACGTCAGGCACGATCAGATAGTTTTAAAATAAATTGTTGTTTCACTCATGTTGACTTCTAGGCTGGTGAATTTTGAGTCTTTATAAAATATTTTTAAAAAGTACAATACTCACTGTAAATAATGTAGAACTGACACAAAACACGAGTTTGTTGGCGTCACAAATCTGAGGTGGTCCAGGGAGCTCCTTTCCAACGCATTTGTCCTTAGCGTGAGCGATTACCGGCTGGAAATCTGCGTTGGATTCAGCCCATTTGTCCATAAACACTCCGACGGCCTCATGGTTTATAGTCTCGTCATCTTGGAGAAGCTGGTATTTCTTTAGCATGCATAGTTGCTTTGAGCACTGGAATGAAAGATATTTAATTTGAATTACTTTGTTTTTAATTATGCATGGGCCAAGACGGTTAGTCCATAAAACTTGGCTGGAAAGTGACTATCTGCTTGGCGGCATTATACGCCGGTAAAAAGGAATTGTTTGTCAGTGGACGTCATTCGGCTGAGTTGATGAAAAAGTAGTTATTATTGACACCACATACAGTTAAGTTTAGACTGTGTAGTAGTTCAGTTAGATATAGTTTGAAAAAGTAACTTAGGTATATACCTACTTGAGACTACGTGTAAATAAGAGGGTATTCCACTGCTAGGAGTCAATATTAGAAATGTAGCAATAGGTACTTATGTCAACGATAGACCAAACAAAATGACACGTCATGGCAGTATTTTCAATGCTGGCAGAAATGCTGGGATTATAACGACGTGCACTAAAATGCCTTACAGGGCCTTAACTAATCTTTTTTTTTTAATTTATTTAACTTTGTTTAGAATGAGAGTTTGAGTGACTACTTATAAATTATTATCATAACTTACGTCAGGAGGTCCGTGTCTCATCTCTTTGCCTTCTTCTGGTTTTTGATAACCACATTCTGTGAAGTCTTCTTCAGTGAAAAATGGAGGAATTTTACAGCACTCATGAGGCTTACTCTGTAACGAAAAGGTGCTTCATTGTTTATACGAAATACCTATAATAATTAAGTATTAGTAATTTAATTTTCTTACAACATCGCGAGGTGGACCTCTACACTTTTCTGGTACATTTTGAAAGTAGGGCGGTGGACCGGGTGGGTCTTGTGCAGAAATAAGCTGAAAAAAAAACATCTAATTAAGGACCAAATACTGAAGCGTCTTAAATATTTGACAAGCCCCAATTCCTAACAAGCCAACTGTCAAATGATGTCTTAAGGTGGCGTTTCAGTATTTGGCCATTAGTTACTCGCTTAGTAAACAAACTATTGTCGCTAAAGTTGTAGGTATGAAAAAAACTGAAGCACTTTATATATATATGTTGATTGTATTTTGTATATTTCATAATCCCGGAGGCTAATAATTTTGAGTTGCTGTTGTCTCCAATTAATATTGAAATGTATTTTCAAAAAAATATTCTACGGAAGAGATATTTAAATATATATAAAGGATCTTATTTATTTATAGCTGTAGATGCATTATAAATTATTTTTAAAACAAAATCTCTGAGGTCAAAGGACCTGCCTCACCACGATCACATAATTTACATACATTTTTAAGGTCGGTAACTATACCTTACTTTATGCTTCTACTACAACAGTTACGAACCGTCATTAATATTTTAATTACACATAAGAAGGTTTTATAATTATTCTTACCTGGTAAACAGCGGCTAGGACGAGAATGCTGCTGTATCCAAGCATAGTGAAGTGTTGATGTAGGGTGAGTGATACCGTGACGTATAGTACAATCGGTTTTATAGTAAGCAGTCACCGACCGTGACTATTGTGGGCACGGGAAACAATCAAGGTGTCGCTAGCCATAGAATAAATTTGAATCAGCTGTAGACTGACCACTCTGTTCAGTTCATGGTTCAAACATATTTTTATTACAGAAACAGTTCAACAAATCAAAAAAGTACTATTTGACGTTTAGGAATGTCAATGATCCTTATTGCGTCTAATTAAGGTTTATTTACTTAGGTGTGTTACGACAGTACCTTTCTAGGCTTTGTCTGCTAACCACCATCGGTTTAAGAATGCATTGAGGGAATCATTGCAAGAGAGGGAAATGCATTGTCCACATTGATGGTCGTTTTTACAGTCTATATGCGATCCGAAAAGAGATATACAAGGAGGGACCCTCATGTCAAAACTACTATCATAGCATCTCACCAGTTTAATTATTGTAAGATAGTGTCAAATAATAATGTTAAAATATGATTCAGTCACAAAGATACATTTGAGTACCTAATTGATGGATGGATAGATTTGTATAACTGTATGGATATTTATTCTTTGATTTATATTTATTAATTAGAGAGAATTTGTGAATTGCTAATGACAATAGTATTTTATGAATACCTAAGTCAGTTCCTATAGTATAAAAATAGGTATATTATATACAATAATACTTCGCTACTACTATTTATACTTATGGTAGATTATATATATATTAGACAAGTCACCTCTCTTTAATTTTAACCTTATTGAAAAAAGATAGAACATTTTTAATGCTGTCAGTTTAATCCATACCGTCGTAATGTACGGGTAAATAAATAGTCGTGACCAATAAAAGATCGCGCTTAAATTCACGTTGAAATGTGTGATCGGATTAAACTGGCAGGACTAAAATATCTCGCATCCCTTTCTTATGTTTACTATTAGAAAGAGATATAGTGAGATTACATTTATTTTAGTTCGTAAACAACAGAATCGGCACCAGTATCTATTTATATAGGGGTCGAAAAATAATTCAAAAACGTTTTTAGACAGCTGTCTAAAAACATGGTACAAATATTTTTTTGCTAATATTGAACATTATTAACAGATCCTATGATCTTACTGAATATAATTTTGGAATTTAAGAAAAGTATCTCTCCTTATGTAAATATATTCTAATAATAAAGCTGAAGACTCTGTTTGTTAGTTTGAATGCGCTAATCTCTGGGGTTACTGGTCTGATTTGAAAAATTCTTTCAGTAATAGGAAGCTACATTATCCCCAAAGGTTATACTACTTTTTATCCCGGGAACGCGAGTGGAACCGCGGGAAACAGCTAGTAAATAATAAAAACATGCCGTCAACATTAAACGTGGCTCTCCATTATCAATTTTAACATAAACAATTCTAGGGCGGTCGTTACATGTACGAAAAGCTATTATTTATTGTATAGTATAATAATAAATATTATTTATGTCCCATTTATTATTTATTGACATGCAATAGATAGGTAGGTACTACATTTCCTGGTTTTGACAAATAATCTAGCACGCTGCATTTATGACTGAGAGAACACGTTATACTGTTGTTGAAATTATTATTTACAAGTGCGTCATTGATAATTGCATCTGTATATTTTATGGTAAATATATCTCACTTTTAGAAAATAGCCCGAAGGCTTAAAATGCTATTGTTACTAATTATTGTCATATATAGTGAGCAGAGCAAAGAGTTAAATTTTCTCTTAACCAATTTGCTTTAACCTTAAATTTTCATTAAACTTAAAGTTTTTGCATGAATAGTTTGATTTCTTGGTTACAATAATCCCTGTAAATTTTGACAGTAATTATAAAATCACTCAGTATAAGGGGAATGTTTAACGATCAGCCATTTTTGTGGAACGCAATAAAATGAATTAAAATCTTCCGGACGCGTCATAGTTACTGGTATTTTTACTATCATTAAAGTGTCCTTCCGTAGCTTCACTTGACTTTGTTGCAATCTTGAAATGCGACCATTAGTAAGTATTGGATCTTCGTTAGTACTTAATTGCTTCTAGAGTACGTGATCGCCATTTTTTTCAAGATAGAGTACCTACCTTCATGGAACCTATGAACGTTTAAGTATTTTTTATATATCCATAATTATAGTAAAATCTGACTAAATTCGTCAGCTTAGCACAAAAACTTGGCAAACAAAAAAGCGAAAATACCCAATTACAGTAAGAAATCAATTTATCTTTAGCTTGATGCTCATTGGTTTTTTAGCTATTCTGTTTTTGAGACATCTTCAATACGAGTCGTTTTTGCCTAAATAGTTCATATATAGTGGAATGAAATAGCGTAGTTTATTACATCGACATACTGGCCGACTTTGAGTTGGCCGTCGTCGAATAACGTTTCAAAAATCAAAATCAAAACTCATTTATTCAGTTTTAGCCCTGTTATGGCACTTATGAACGTCAATAGTTACAATGATTAAAATAGACTCTACCACCGGTTCGGAATACACTTAAACTGACAAGACTCCGGCACAAAACTCAGCAAGGCTTAATTTTCATTGTGGCTCTTTCTTTAGAATTTATGTAATTACAGTTTTTGTTTTAAATCGTCATAGGTACATACTAATAAGAGTTGTTATCCGCACTACGTGGGTCTGATTTGAGACGCGGTGTGTGGAAGCGCGAAGGGAAGTAACGGCAGACCCTGTCTAGAATGGGAGAATTCGCGGCGATTTTGTGCGCGTTTTCACGTAAAATGCCGAATTCTTTAGGCGTGCAAGTGATCAAATTATGTACCACAAAACGCGGTAAACTCGCACGAACCTAAGTACATGTGAACAGAGTGTAACTTGAATGAAGTGAACGGATAGTAGGTACTAGTAAATGGCGCCTTTACCACAAATTCTTTTCAGTATTTTTTTCTCTTTTTTTATGAGGTGAAACAACCTACCTATGTAATGATAACCAATGTTTTGATGTCTTATGAAATGAAATATTAATTATTCGATTTGAAAGGTTTCTTTTGCTGAGAAGAGCCGGCAATAAACTTAGCAATTACTCTTTTCAAAACAAACTTCATTTACATAAAATATATCCTTCAAGAGCGAGCGCTACACCCAAGCCTTTTTGTCATTTAAATAATCTTTAATATCTGAACTCTAACCTGTAACACATGCTTGTAAACCTCTCATGAGATCATTATAATGTAACTTAGTTACCTTGTTTTCGTTGTACAAGCACTGCTTAGTTTGGGATTAGACGGCCAACGAATTTAGGTATTTGCTAGAGCACCCAATTGTACTAAGAACCTTTCTTAACGAATTTGCTGTGGGTTATTTTTGAACATCTTACTAAATTTTTTTTAATCAATACCTCAGTGACTTGTCTATGTCTAATAATTTGGAGAGTCATGGTTTTAGACACGCTTAAAAAAACCGGTGCGCAGTTTTGGAGACAATGGAACAAAGGATCAACGCAATTTTTTGTGTTTCGACAGTTTTGTAGGAAAACGTAACCTCTATTCGTAATCATTCTAAGCACATAAACGTAGTGAATTCAAACTGGAAATTCTGACGGAATTGAATATGGTTTATTTAAATATTTTTTTAATACACAAAGGAAATTGAGTTCATTCATACGAGTATCAGCCGAAAGAACACTGCTGGACAATGGCCTCTCCGAAAGATGTCCACCATGGCCGGTTTTGCACTACCCGCATCCAGCGGTTTTAAGTTTTAATGTAATTGACAAAAGTTTGAGTATTGAATGATAAATAATGTCAGAAAAAAACAAGGACAGGGCACATTTGACTGCGGTATTCTATAAATTCTCGACTCATGCTGTTCTCTCATTCTAATATTATAAAAAGAAATAATTTTGTGAGTTTGGGTGTAAGAAAGTCATCTCTAGAAATACGGATCCGATTCAAAAAATCTTACACTAATAGGAAGTTACATTATCTAGCCTACATTTCATCCCGGAATCGCAGCTGAAACCGGGTGGGACAGATAGTATAGTTTCTTTAAAATCCCTACGGCATTATTTTTCTTGATCGTCAGGATACATCCAATATTGTTAATAATAACATCACGTCTAGGTATCTATAATCATCTTCATAGCACTTACCTAGTGTTGTGCAATGTAATTATGTAATTATTCCAGTGGCATATTATCAGCTGTCTAGTTCATCGCGAATTTGTATGCTGACTATAATATGTTGAGCATTATCTCTTCGCACATTATCAGTTATTTTTTATTTTGCACGAGTGTCATTATCTCATGGTACTTACTAAAATTGGTCTTCGCATGTTTTTTGTTAAATTATACATTAGTTAAACTGTAACTGTAATTGTGGTATCTTTTTAAATGAAAAGGACATATTAATATATTATTTATCAAGGTATCGCACTGCCCAAAAAGGTTAAAAATAAATAATGTTATTATAGTTTAAAAAAATGTTTTATTAAGCTCCATATTATTGTATTGTCATCGGATTTAAGTACATATTATTTGTACCAAATTTCAGATTAATTGAACACTGGGAACTAAGTTGAAATTGATTTGCAAGTTTGGACTTTAATATACATATTAACAAAAGTTTCTAAAAAGGAGATCATTAATTCCTATAATTTTAACAAGGGCAAGGTATTAGAATAAAAATATAATAGAACTAGCTTCCATCCTTAGTTTTTTGGGATAAAAAGTAGCCTATACCCATTAGTCCCCGATCCACAAACCTATCTCTACCACACTTGAAAATAGATTTTGATTTATTTGCGAGTCATTTAGATTGTATTAACACACAATGCACGGGTACAAAAATACTTTGTCATAGGTTTTATATTACATGATTTTATGTACAAGAGTTCAATGTGACTTTCAGGTTTGATTGAGTACTTCTTCAGAAACTTTATTTACAATCTATCACTAAAATTCAGACTTGAGTAAAGTAAAAAATGTTTGTAAGCTGATTAATCATTACTAATTTTGGGAACACTGAATTATATTTGTGAATTTTAAGGTTATATTTTTTGGTTATGGATATAGATGTTGTGAAGTCTCCTTTTGCAAATCTCTCTGCAATAGGTATAACGTCGTAGTATGTGCGCGTGTTCTCACACATCGTTTATTTATTATATACTTATTTACACATAAATTATTACTTGGACTTGTACCTAAAAACTTTTTGGGTATGTACGTACATAAGTCCTTAGTTAATACTAATCTTTGCAAAAGAGCAAATTGTCAAACTGCCATATCTTATCACTATCGTCTACCCTACATTTTTATTTTAATTCGATCAAATTACCTTTATTTACTCCAAGTACATACAGGCCCTATCCAATCAGTCATTGTCTGCTCGATAACAAATAACATAGAATTAGCCTCGACCACCGAAAACTTAATTAGGAATTACTGTAATAATGATAACAATAAGCGTGGAAGTGTGTCGGATGTCCTCAAGGAGGCCTAGGCCTCATCACGGCGAGTGAATCAGTGTCAAGTGCTCGCTCAGCCTTGAGTGGAGCTCGAACAATTACGCAAGCACAATGAACTGACGTGTGGATGCAGTATTATGCACTTGCATTCATGATTATGAGGCGATAACTGCACGGGATATTAATTATGTCCAGTTTAGGGTCTACACGATTCAGAGATGATGCAACACTAGCTGTTTCCCACAGTTTAGCCTACGTCGCTGAGATAAAAAGTAGCATAAAGCACACGGTGATAATATAGCGTCCTATTAGTAAATGAATTTTCATAATCGGAGCTGTAGGTAGCTCCGAAGTACCACCTTCTTACAACCATATAATAAAAAAAAACAGAAGAACCTTTGCTGAGTTACTTTCCAAGTGTATTACGAACCGGTGGTAGAATAAATTGAAACTTTCGACGTTCATAAGTGCCTTATTGGGGCCTAAATTGAATAAATTAGTTATAAGTTTCAGTAAACTAACAAACAAACTTCACCTCTTTATAACATTAGTATCATCTAGTAATACTTACATTACTTATGTATTTAATTTAACTTGCATAAATGCAAGGGTTTTCTTTACTACAAAATCATACGGCCTACGCAAACATTCGGCCCGCCAGGTGGTAAGCGGTCATCGTAGCTTATAGACGCAACATCGGGAATCACTCATGTGTTACTGACCCATCCCCCATTCTCTCCTCTCAAACCAGGCTGATTGCCAATCTGTTGGCGACCTTTACACAACCTATTTGAAGGCAATCGACACGCAAGTGCAACCGCCGGAACACATCGGATGTTGAGCGACAGATTTGATGAGTGACTTTTTTCCTTTATATGGAATGTAAATATATTTTACTCCCACTTGCTGCTTGACATCAATCGGCTCTTTACGATACGTACCTAACCAATAGCACGCAAGCAATTCGTCTAACATACGAGTAACTAATGAAATTGCTGGCTAGCTCATATTACTCAGGCGTCTATTGCTTTATTTTAGGCCTCGACAGTTATGTACTATATAAACATAATGTATTAAACCTTTAAGCTATTTATTTAGGGTGTTTAATTAAACCACCAAGTAGTAAAATTGCAGGAGCTCAGCTCTGACTTCCCACTATAATGATAGGTTAGGTATAGGACGACGACGTTAGGTTTGTTGGAAGCAGCTGGTTGCAATCGGCCCAGAACCATTTGTTGTGGGAAATATAGCTATTTCTATACTCATGTATAGGTATATCTCATGCATGTATGATTTATCATAACAATTATTTGAAGGATTTTTGGATGAACAGTAAATACGAAAATATGCTTTAAAAAAGTTTGAAAAACTTGATAAATTAATTCTAAAGTTAGTTTGGTATTTTACCACAATCTCACCATATAGTCAGTGATGTTATGCCTGTAAGTGATGAATGTTCGTTACTTAATCACGACTAAACAGATTTATCCCAATTTTGCACAAGATTCTTTATTCCGGGAACTTAACTGCTGCGGGGCGTAAGATACTATACCTAAATAAAATTAAATTTTCGTGTTTTAAATTTTATATTTTGAGATGGATATGTTATTAAGATTATATCGCCAGTTCTGTATCTCTCTTCTAACATTTCCAAGCATCATTTGGACATTTCTGTAAAAAAATAGCCACGTTAACGATAAAAATAATATTGCTGACAGAAATAAGGAAAACAAGATGAGTGTCAAGTTAACTCCAAATGATCGAAGCCTTAATAGTGTGGTCCGGAAATTATTATATCAGAAAATTGGAATATACTATAAACTACAATTTATACTTTACGAGTACCGTGAAACATGCCGATGTTCGATTTCGTTGGCGGGCGAAGTTATCTGGACTTTTAGCCAACTTTGCCCACATTGATTTTTGACGTAAATATGGTCTTTATGCAGATGACATAAAAACCAGTACAAGAAATTTTGGTAAAGATGGCGTTTACTTCATGAATGTAAACGACACTATGAAAAGTTTCTTACAAAAATGACTGGGCAATATTACCCTGACATTTTTTATCTTTTTCATACAATCTACATTTTACCTTTTAAATGTGCTAGGGTTGGCACATGGAAAGAATGTGTTTAGGTAAATAAAAAGAAAAACAGAAAAATTATTCACGCTTATTAGTATTTAATAAAATTTGAAATTTTTTGACTTTTTCGATAAAGAAGATACTTAGGTACTATGAAAGAGATCAAGTCAAGTCAAGTAACTCGTATCATGTGGTACAAGTATGTGGTAGATAAATTAAATTAATACTATTTTTCTTAATTTGAAGACATACATTACACACACACATACATACTTTAACCATAATTATGTAGAAGTTAACAAAAAAAAATCATGATAAGGTAGTTTTCCACTTTCAATTTATATCCTTAGGTAAAGTTATAACAGAAATCAATATTTTTGGGGTTATCTACTAGTGATTGATCTGAATCCACCCCGCAATAACAATATAAATCACATATTTTTCGATGGCACAATTGTTCATTTTACTAATTATAAACGTTCGGTTGGAGCGCGAAATTCAAATTTTATCACGTTTTTTGCAAATTGCAGCTCAGTTATAGGTCGTAAGTTATCAACATGTTATTTGCGACAAGAATGGTAGTATATTTACTGATTAATAACAAAAGAAATCATCAACATATTCCTCCAAGGTATATTAGTAACATTTTCATGAAATAGTCTTATATGTCAGTAATATTCCTTGGAGGAATATGTTGATGATTTCTTTTGTTTTGACGTGTTTAAAATTAAATAAACTCAGTAGCGGTAAAATAAAAATCGAGCGTTCGTAATGTGCCAACCCTAAGCGTTTTTTGATGGTGGGCAATGTTGTCAATCGTAGGTCAGAACATTACTAGATAACATTGCCCATCATTATAACTTTAGTTTTCAAGGACCTTACGCAATAACACTAGCATTAATGAACTCTACAAATAATTTACTATCACATGTTATAAATTAAACTAACCTGTGTTTTCGCCATCTCACAGAATTTACTTTCAAATTTGCACGAAAATTTGCCCGTAACAACACGCACCTCACTTGACGAGTTCCAACAAGTTACTGAGCAAAGATAGCAACAACCACCGTAGTCAATCTTGCCATACATATGACCTATTTTGCACCAAAGTCAATAAATGTTGCCATAACATTAAGATATTTTTGCACATCAAAGATATGCTTATAAAATGTTCTTCGGGCAAAGTTTCCCTTGGGGGCAATATTGGCATATTTCACGGTACCTAACTAAGTCCTACTAAAATGTAAAAGTTTGGATGTTTATGACTCAAACTTTTACAGTTAAAACTTATCATATTATATAAATGCAACATACCTACCTACATACAACAGTTAGGCAGTCCTATGAGCAATTTTATTAGGATTTTTTTTTTATTATTAAGCTATTCAATTTAGGTATGAATTTTAAAAAAATATGATGACAGTAGTACCTATAATTTACTCTTAACATACAAAAAAATACAAAGAATTAGGCTTTGCGTCATATTTCATTCCGTTTAAATTACCAAATAAAAAGTTACCTTCAGCATAGCGATGCCTGTACATGTAAACACGTCATACGCTCTACAAGGATAATCTAAATACTGCCTTAAATCCTTATCAACACAGTCGATTATAGCTTTTTCTATGGCTTCTGACCATTCTTTATGGTTTTCGGACCACTGTCGAAGGTGGTTTCTATAGTTGTTCTTATTGAGAGTGTACTTGTCGATGAGAAAACCTGACTTTTCGAAGACACATTGAACATCGCTGCACTGAAAAAGTAAGAAATTAAAAAAGAACAACACATCTATACTTTTTACAGATAATTAAAAAACTTACTGGGCCGGGCAGCTTTGGGTTAGAACAATTTGTCAAATGTTTTGCGTCCCCTAATTCTGGAATATCGCAACATACTGATATTGGTTTCTGAAACGCGTAATAAAATTAGTGACACAGAATTGTGAATAAATCTTCTTGGGAAACATCATCATAATTCTCAAGTAATATAAGTTTAGACCAATTTTAATCTTCTGTCTTATTATGTTAAGTCTTATAATACCCAAAGATTTCAGATAGCCCCGGCTCTTTCTGTTATATGACGTAAGAGAGTGACGAATATATGTAAAGCCTGAATTTGAAAAGACTAAAATTAGTTCAAAACAGAAGGAGAGGAATTTTCGGCAAAAACACATCAGATTTATGATAAAAAAATATTAGAACCAATAAGAAAAGTATTAAAATTAAAAAAATGTTGTACATTATATAGGTACCTACAGGCAAAATAATTCAAGTCATTCAATCATGTGTGTATATTTATGTAATGGTAAAAAGTGCCATAACTTGAATACGTTACCAGAGTGGCTCCTTTATTCCTTTCGCGATGTAATAAATCACATGTACCCTGAAAATATTTAATTTCCGTTACCAAGCTATATTTATTGGTACTTTTTCGGATGTACTTACCTAGATATCATAGTAGATGTAGGTACCTAATACGTTATTAAAAGAGATAGTTAGGGATTTTAAATGGGCTTAGTTACTTTGCCGGATGGATACTTTATCATGCTGAAAGGAAAAATTGTTTCAAACTTGCTCAAACAAATAAAAAAAAAAAAAAAAAAATTATAGTTATTTTTATAGTAGTAGCAGTAATAGGTGTTCAGTAGGTATGATAAAATTAATTTGAGTATATATTGGTGCCGATTCTGTTGTTTACGAATTAAATAAATTTAATCTCACTATACCTCTTTCTAATAGTAAATATAAGAAAGGGATGCAAGATATTTTAGTCCTGTCAGTAATAAATAAATATCCTGGGACATTCTTCACATATGGTTAACTGATCCCAAACTAAGCAGAGCTTGTACTATGGAAACCAGATAACTAATATACTACATATACTACTTTTTTTTTTGTAAATACATACTTATATAGATAATTACACCCAGACTCAGGACAAACAGACATGTTCATGCACACAAATGTTTGTCCGGGATGGGAATCGAACCCACGACCAGCGACGCTACAGGTAGTGTCTTAACCAACTGAGCCAACTGGCTTGTCAGTTTACTCCGATCACATATTTCAACTTGAATTTAAGCGCGATCTATATTGGTCACGACTATTTACCCGTAAATTACGACGGCATGGATTAAACTGACAGCATTAAAAATGTTCTATCTTTTTTCAATAAGGTTAACATGAATTAGTTAATTTCGTAAACAACAGAATCGGCACCATTATTATGATAAAACTAATTTGAGTATTATTATAAAAACTATCTAAGCTAATGGCAGCTGACATTCCGCCATTACAGTTTACATACTAACTGAACTGAAATAAAATGTCATATCTCAAAGTTTATTACAAACATACAAATTAATATGTTTTTCGCATATTGCTTAAAAATTACTTACCAGACTAAACAAGGCACAGAATGTAAATAATTTTATCATCTTACTTTCTCGCGACTTACTTCAATGACGACAGAGTCAATTATGATATTCCAATCGTAAATGTATTGGTAGGTTATGGAAGCAAATCATAATAATAATCATAAATTTATTTATCATCAATGTCAAAGGGTAATAAATGTGAATATTGAACTATACAATGAATTGATAAGCGTCATAAAAAGAAAGAAAGAAAGTCATAGTAGTTTTTTTTCCTTTGCATTTTATCCACGTATCTTATTTCTATGTGCAGGTTTGGTAGTCATTTATTTGGTTGTTTTCATCAAAATTTAATTTGAATCCAACGCTGAATAAGTGTATAAAACGCATTTTTACCGCCAAATCATTATCTTGGCAATCCCAATAGAAAACGTTGCCAGCCTTCTGGGAATCTTGCTGTTGATCGGCAGCAATGGCCGCCTCGTTATTATATTTCACGAAGTCGAATGTACTTCGTGACCCCTGTGGAAATGTTATGGATTGACTGTTTACACTATATAGACAAACGGACTTCTGAGGTTTCTGTACATAGCAAATACCTTAATTTTCAATGTTATGGCACGTAGGTATCTGACGTATCTTCTGAAATTACAATCCAGATTTTCATTAACCAAACCATTAAATTATCTACCTATATATATATATATATATATATATATATAATAAGGATTAATATTAGTATATATATGACCTATTGGTCAAGTTTGTAAGTAAGAGGTAGCAGGTAATCTCCGGAGTTACTGGTCAAATTATAAAAAATCTTTCACTAATCGTAAGCTACATTTATCCCCAAGTGCTAAGTATAGGGTACTTGTAATCCCGGGAACGAGAGAAACGGCTAGTAGACGATAACTAAATAAACATAACAAAGACAAAATATCATCTTGCTCTCTTATACGTAATACGTCTATGGAACTCTATTGTTTGTCCACTATTCATCCCCAAAATACTGCTATTCTATAAGCCTCGCTATTAATGATCTCAAAATATTTGTATCGAATAAATGACTTATCAAGGAAAACATTATCGGGAGCTCTTACTTACATAACAATAATTTCGTTTAGGACGCTGTCTACAGGAAAAATCGTTCGTAATTACTACGATCATCTTCCATAATTATTACTAATAATTATTATTATCTTCCATCATATGTTATGTTTGAAGTGTAATAAAAAATAGGTACGAGCCAGTTATATGGTCCCGTATGTACCTATTTCCTACTTATGTTTTTTTATTGTATTCTACAGGCATGTATTTAGCACACTCAACTAAGTTATCATGAAGCTGAAGGTTGCAAATCGTTTGGAGATAACAGTCAATCTATACTAATAATAAAGCTGAAGAGTTTGTTTGTCTGTTAATCTCCGGAGTTACTGGTCCGATTCGAAAAAATCTTTCACTAATAATAAGCTACAGTATCTCCGAAGGTTATAGACTACATTTTGTCCAAGGACGGTGAGTGAATCCGCGGGCGACAGCTAGTTTTATAATAAACTTTGAACAAACACTTTTTAGGTTATTTCCTATAATCCTTTGCTAGGATTTGAGTTGTTTATACGTTTTTGTCTTATACGCATTTTCGTAGCGGTCTACGACTCGTAGCAAAGTAGCGTGGCGTACGAGTACGAGTTTTTAGAGTAACAATTTACATTATAAAATCTGCAAGTGCAAGATCTGCTTTCAGATAAACTATTTTCGTAGTAGAAATCAGATTTATCCCATTTATATTGTGAAATCATTTATCAACGTCACAGTGTCCATTCATTAAAGTTTCTAGTTATCACTATGATTCTTTTGGTAACTATCGAAAACTTCATAAACCATTCAATGTAAAGCGTCGGTCATACGGGCATCTTGTTCGATTAACCTATGCTCTCCCACGTATGAAGGATGCCTGAAATTACAGTTTTTTTACATAGTATTTATTTCACTAATATTATTGTAGTTGCAAAATAAGTTTGTTTGTTTATCTACTCTCATATCGTAATGTTCTTATTATGAAATCAAAATCAGTACTTTAATGACCTACTTTAGGCACACCCGTGTATAATGATTCATTATAGTACAGTTTTGTTCCCAAGATAATGCTATAAAATAACATTTTTTCTATTAAAGTACACTTTGGACCTATCAATAGTATAATCAATCAGTATCAATTCAATTTTAGATGCAAATTTACTTTGTGTTACATGTGACGAATTTTTGACTTGAACTGTAGAGGTAAGAATTTTTGGGAGTTGGCAACACGGATTTGATTAGGTATATGATTATTGTGTTCGTTTTTTTTTTTTTAATTGCAAATAAATTTTATTTTTTTTTACCTTTAAATAACATTATTTATATGAGTTTAGATAAAGTACTGTATGATACTGCACATAATTAGGTATTAAAAACTCGTGTGATACTATTAAGAACCTCGCCTACGGCTCGGTACTTAAACTCAGACTCGTGTTTTAATAACCCCTATTATGCAACAGTATCATAAACTACTATTATTATCTTTTGGCCTCCTCAACGGGATATCAATCGTGATGATTGTTACGTAGGTAGCATGGAGATGGAGAGAACTTATTTTTATCCCGGGCAAATGGGTAAAACCGCGGGGGAAGACATTTACAATGTAAGAATAGACGGTGTAAAAAGAAAACAGAAAATATTTTTTATTCATGACATATACATACACGCAACGTTACAATTTAAATACACAAAGCACATTTTTTTTTCAAATCCGACTGGTAGATCCAGAGATTAGCGCGTTCAAACAAACAAGCAAATACTTCAGCAAAATTATTAGTACATATTTTCTAAAATTAATATCACGATTAAACAGAAATCTAGCGTGATTGCTTCTTTTAGGACTTAGTTATATCCCTTTTTATTGCCCAGAACGAACCTATTCTAGACCACAATGAGTAGATGTAACTTACGCACCCATAGATAAGTCTAATTAGCCCTAAATCTATGTTTTTAGTGATGAGTGGTCGCGTAAAGCGAGCAGTAATTGAATTTTACAACATTTAATTTTTGCTTAGAAAATGTATCTACTGAATACCAATAAAATCAAAGTACTTTATTATGAAATGGGTGCAAATAAGATATATAAAAATACTTCATTATCACGAATTAATAATAAAATCAGATGTTTCCATGTAGAACATTATTCTTGTTATATAATGTCAGTACTTGTAAAAGAGTTGCTTCTCATATTACCTACGAGTCTAAAAACCTTAACATCGTAGGGTTATAAAAAAATCTATCAAAAATGCAACTCATAAATTGTATGCATGAATTCGAATCTATTTCTGTCAAAGTACATCCACACCGAAGTTGCTTTTTGTAAAGCAACATTCTGTTGCATATTTAGAAAATTACTTAATGTTATCTTGTTGTAAAAACATTTAGGTATAACAATATTCCGAATAAAGTCCAATGCCACATATAATACAGGCTCTTGCCTAGCTTGGGAGGCAGTGTTCAAGCGTAACAAAATATATACAAAAAAAAATATTTTGTTGCATTTTTATGTATTGCTTATATAATATGTGTGTGTTTATTATATGAAAATATATTAAGTATTAAAGTTGCTAAAGTTTTACTCGCCTACCTACCTTCCACCATGGA
The DNA here is from genome assembly GCA_963555595.1 of Tethea ocularis. Lineage (NCBI taxonomy): Eukaryota > Metazoa > Arthropoda > Insecta > Lepidoptera > Drepanidae > Tethea > Tethea ocularis. Next base: position 3,684,744 of record OY741968.1, read on the forward strand.
TGTAGTCTTAACTCCATTACACAGCTTTTTATGCCCTAGACGCAAGCGTAAGGCGTTCAAGTGATCACTTATTAGCGTGAGCTCACACTTTATGCGCCGTAAAGACGACCTACAGATTCGAGCCGCGCCAATTATGCGATTACGTGGTGACGCATGTCGTTTACAAATTAGATATTACGTTTGTACACATTAATAGGGTGGAGACATACTGATATTATCTTCGAGAGAATGGAGCAAATAAAACAGGGTATCTAAATATATAAATCTTTGAAGTGAAATGTTCTGTACCTATTGTTCTTGACTTGTTATTGATATTTTGTGATTTTAAGTATTTATGTAATTGAACATTGTATTTTGCTTTTTTTTTGTAAATACATATTTGCACACCAAATAGGCATAATATATGAAACTATTAGAGCCTTTTGTCATCATTTGTGCTACGTTGTAACAAATAAATGATTTGATGTGATTAAAAAGAAAACTGACTGAGTGATCTATCAACGTACACAAACCACTGGAAGGATCGTGCTGAAATTTCGCATACAGATAGCCATCATGACGTAGGCATCCGCTAAGAAAGGATTTTTGATCCCTAGGATTACTCCTCCATGGATTGCGGTTGAAATCGAACACCAAAAAAATAATACTACAACTTTAAACAAACTAGTTTAGGTTTAAAATAATCCATTCACTACGTTTTTGTGTGACTGGTTTTCAGCAGAGGTTTTAAGCAGACTCTAAGCAACTAAAGTAGTGCCCTGGCTCCTGAAATTTTGTAGGAGTATTCATTCCTTCATTAAACGTTGATAATGTCACTTCCCTATTATGTGCTGCCTTGAATGCTGGCTTGTACTAAATAGTGACTTTTTCTATAATTGTAGATATTTTTAGTAAATCAATTAGTTTGGACTGAGTTAAAATATGTATATTCTAATCATTTTATACTCGATGGTGCCAGATGCAAATGGCTTATACAAGAATACCATCCTTGTTCCGATATCACAAGGGAATGCTGAAATAGATAGTATCCCACAAACCATCCTACATGAAAAGACCTATACTATCTATGGTCCTCGGTTTATTTCGTATCATATGCTATTCACTGTGGGGTGTTTTTCCTTTTCCCTTACATTTTTCTTATAATATTTTTTTTACGTTATTAGACAGGCTCACAGATAATTCACTGAACTATACCTATGCTTCGGAAGTATTCATCAATATAAAAAAATCCATACTTTTCATACATGACAACAGCATTGCTCGATCAAAATGCTTGAATGAATGGATAAAAAAGTAGATATAATATGGATATAATATAAATGTGAATTTGAAACAAAAAATATAGAAATATCCACAAAACAAAAATTTCTTGCGAGTTCCTTGCCGGAGTATTTTCAGTCAATAGCAACGTGAACATGAGCGTGACCTAAGTATTTTTTTAAATTATATTTTTAGTTCCAAATTGTTTTTATTAATGAGTATTTCCTCATATATTATGGAGTTCCTACATCGTATTAATACACAAACATGATGGTTAAAAATAATAAATACCTACATAGGATTTTAAAATCAATTGCTAATTACACACGTGGGAAACTCTATTTTCAGCTGACATTAATGTTTATTCAATAAATAAAGCTGGAATAGGTTTTACTTAGAATCGAACAGTTTATTTAAAGCAATGCATATTCTCAATCGCTAGAACCATCGATGTGTGTCTCCTGTATGTATTGAAAGCAAACAGAGCGTTATTAAAATAAATGCACATAATACTCACTATGCCGTCAACAAAATAAGTAGCTACAGTGGGACTTCCACGTAACAAAATAAACTTCATCCCCCATTTTAACCGACATCTAAAAAGGAGGAGGTTCTCAATTGAATATTTTGTATGTTTGTTGCGGTTTCCATATTTGAAATACATAGTTATAGTGAACGGGTGTGAAAAGGGCCACTCATTTCTCGAATTTAAAGAGAGCCTATATTTGTTGAATTCATTTTAATTTGCAATATTCGTCAAATTACATTTTTAGTTTAAATTGTTGTAATTTAAAGGATGTGTTCAGCTATTTATGTAGTGTGTAACTCTAAACACCAATAAAAGGAAAAAAATGTTTGCAGCTATAATAGATATTACCTAATATTTTGGCTGTAATATTTTAATATCCAGATAGTTGTTTTTTAATTATACTGTGTTCTTCTTTCGTTTTGATACCTAATTGGCACCTATATGAATACCTTCTTTGTTATTGTGAATAATGTATGTACGATTCAAATCGTATAATTCTAATGTACAAGTAGAAAACTTTTTAATTGGATGATGTACCCAGCAGTGGCGAGGGGTGAAATTATGGCGAGGGTAAGCCTTTCAAAAAACACCGATAATTTTATAATTAAGTACAGTGTATTTTAAGCATGATAAAAGTGGCTTTGAAATGATGAAAATGTGTGACTGGGATTTCTAAAAGGACCCTTCGCCACTGGTACCCAGTTATAGCTGAATATGATTTAAATTGTATGTGATCAATGTAGAGAAATAAAATATGTGTCTAATGTTTTTTGATAGATATTTTTCGTCTCAAGATTTGACAGCACAAATAATAAAAAAAAGAAATTTACTTTTATGCTTAGGTATTTAAATCTGGAAGTAAATGTCATCATTTTGTTTACAATAACTTTTCTTCTGGCTCCTGAAACTCAGTTCTCACTAGTTCAGGACCCTAACGTTTGAACAACGAAATGACAAAATTTATAAATGGAACTGTGAGATACCTACCTACTAAAAATATTATCACATTAATTTAGTTTATCATTTGCCTAAAATAAAATAGTTTTTTAATGTATTTACGTTCATCATTATTTATTACCAGCAACAATGTCACATTACAAACAACTCACATAAAATGATCACATTTTTCCTATTTTACATACGTCTTGAGCATATTTCCTAGGCTGAGAGCCCTAAGCGGTTGTAACCACTGTGTTTATAGGCAAGGCAGTAAAACGCGTTGGTTCCGTAGTTCCGTACGCACATTGTCGCCCGAAGACTGTCAAGCATAGCCCATTCCACATTTTATTGCTCTTATCTCGCCCATCCACTTTATGACCAATAACTATACATTCACTTGCATTGCATTTGTTTAATAGTAATTGTTTCACTTATCTAAGTAACCTATGTTTTTATGGCACATTTTACTGATGTGATATTTAATTTTATTTCTTATTTTTTTATGTCATATAAATTCTTATAATTAAAATATATGTAACCTAATTACCATAACTACTGTCTGTTATATAATATTCTCTTGGCCATTATTAAAACTATCAATATCATGTCAACCGGCAGTAAAAAGTTCCTCTTAATTAAGTTCTTATTAAGTCATCACTTAATTCATATATGTTTGAGACATATAAATTAGTAAGTACCCCTAATTCTATATAATTTCCATTATCGATTGGTCAAGTAATATTGTAGGTATGTCAAGCTTCATAAATTGTTTATTTTATGTTACTTATATAGTCTAAATTCTATAAAAGTATAACAGAGACAACCCCATTTCAATTATCTTCAAAATCACTTAGGTCGTTTTACTATGAAAACGTAACAACTAGATAGACTCACTTTTATAACGTAAGTAAGGCTACACAGCGTTGTTTTACTTGTGCAAAATTTAATAATATTTAACATATTTACAATACGGTACCCTAAAAAAAACAATCAGTACCGCTTCAGTGATGTTACGTATAATATATGCCGACAAATGTATTTTATGAGACTGTGGTAAATTTAATCGGATTATATCTAAAGGCCACGTGTGGATTAAATCGTTAATTAAATTATAGATTATCTAATTGTAATTATATACCTACTCAATATGTAACATGACTTGATTTTTCAATTTCCAAACTAAAAATCTATAAGGGTTGTACCAAATACTTTTTTTTGTAATACAATAATACTTTTAAATCAACAATAGTGGACTCTAAAATATAACTATAAACATTAATGCTAATGTAAAATATTTCAGGGTCTGAATGGAATTTCATCTAAACTAATATAATACGAACGGAGCTGAAACCTTGAAATAATGGTAAAACCGCGAGATGAAAGCTAGGTGCAATGGAAATTCTCCGTCCGTCCGTCACACGGTCAATATACATTTTACTCCCAAACGAAAGATAGAGACTTTAAAATAGGTAGGTACTATATTTAGTATTTTAAAATAGGTAGGTACTATGTTTAAAAATAAAATGGGTAACTACCTATATCCGCAAATTAGGTATTTGTTTTTATACTCTATTCCTACTTTACCTACAGTTAAATTTGATTTAAGTAAAAAAAAAAATGAATTTTTAGTTTATTTATTATTAAAATCACTACAGTTTTTTTACTCTGGCTGTATTAGTAATTTCTAGCATAACATGTGAATCAAATAAAAGATATATATAAAAATTAATATTTTATTAGAAATACACACAGCTACAAAATAAGTTGATGAACCCTCCTAATGAGTTCAACTAGCACTTGGGTGGTTTTGCGTTTGTATTTATTTAGGAGGTGCCAATTTACTATACACATTGTAGGCAAACACAACACAAAACCCAAATAAATAAGTACCTAAATAAATTATATGAATATTATTTGTCTTAGTCGTTTAAAAGTTTGCTAATATAATTCGAGACTAATCCATGTAAGTATATAGGTAAAACTGTACAACCCCTACGGTTTCACCAGCGTCCCAGGGATAACAAGTAGCCTATAGTTATGTTTTTTCAGGGTATGATCTAGTACTACGATTTGTGCATTCTGCAAGTATCATCAAAATCCATTCAGTAGTTTTTGCGTGAAAGGGTAACAAACATCTTCACATCGTAACAAACTTTCTCGTTTATTATCGTATAGTAGAATAATCGTTACCAGACTCGACGGTAAACATTTTATACTTCCACGGAATCATCAGTAGTTTCTATAAGCACCTACTGGCGCCGACTTAGCAATGTATTGTGTTATCAACAATACTGACAATAGGAAAATAGTAGGCGTTTGGTTCTTACAAAGCGGTTTACGTATGATAGCTACCCTAATCTAGATAAACCAATAGCTTTTTATAAAACTGTCTGGTTTTTTAAGGCGAAATAATCCCTCAAAGTTTTATAGGTAAGTAGGTAAGTTTATTATTGGGCTGTAGTAGAGTAAAGGTCTTAGCCGACTTAACCACCCCGCTCCCGTATGGCTAAGGATAAACATTAAAAAGTCGTGCTCTTAAGATAAGCTTTAAAATGACAACGTGAAATAACAGCTCGCTGTAAACTGGCGGTAAGCGAGCTTGACGCGATCATGCCACCCGATAGTGGACGTCACGTGTACCGCGAGGTGGTATACTTAAGTCGGCTACAACCTTTATGCAATTTGGTTGACAAGTATTTCAAACTATTCAGGTACTTGAACCTACTTTCCTCTGTCAACTTAACGTCGCATTTATACGAGTACATAAGTTACCCAAAGTATAGCTACCTTATAATAGCTAACCAACAGTTTGAGGTTAAGCTGGAATGCCACTATAACTTCGAAACTTAACATCTTCTAAAGCACGTTCTGCATGATACCTAACTTAACTTAGGAAATTTGAAATTGGTACGTGATAGGTATTATCGTAGAAGATCAATAAGGTCTAAAAACGCCGCTTGGAAAATATTCATAGACGCAATTAATTTTTCGAATTCAAAGCCGAGCCTATGCAGTGCCAACATTGTGATATTCTGAATTAAACAATCATAATAATTAGTTGTATCCTACTCTGTGTTCTTAAGATCGGTCAATCGTGTGTCGTTTCCGGAGTAGACCTGTGAACTAATCTCACCCAGAGGTTGAGGCCTCTATCATCAACTTATATAGCTGAAAGTCTTATCAGATCCTAATCAGAATGTTATTTAGCTTCAACTTTTTACTTCATTTTATATAATCTAGGTTGAATATCAGACCTTATTATTTCTTTACCTATTTTCTTAGAAGCAGGTTCAACCATTACCTCAACACCTCAGTAACTGATATCTCGTACGAATAGTCCGTGAGATCACAACGTGGGCGCCTTATCGCCGTCATCCCGCTCCAATCATATTTCCTATTGTTTGCTCACTGTCTCCCCATAGCCATTCGACGCCATTGTATGCTTGGAGAAAAAATGAATTGCCCTACTAAGAGCTATGTATTACTTTTCACCTAAGCATACAATAAATATACCCAGGTTATTAGTGAAGCAAATATTACTTGATTTTAAACCTAATTTAGCAATTATGTAATACAATAGAGTCGAAACCAGAGTATATACCTACTATGTAGATGGAATGAACAATGAACCTTTGAAGAGACCTTTTAAAAAAGAAGCATTTTATCATTCGGCAAATGTTTGAAGATATTAAGTACTTTTATTTGATAAAATGTTGGTGATAATGAAAATTATGTATCTAAACAACATTTGGAAAATTATATGAAAACTATACTACTTGACCCGGCAAACGTTGTTATGCCATATAAATTATTTCTAGTACTCTTATCAGGCAGGAGTATAAAAAATAGTTTACTACCTATTAATAAGACCTAATGAATATACACAAAAAAAAAACATAAACATCGGTCACGCCGTTTGGTGACAAACACTGTGACACGAGAATTTTATATATTTGATTTACAATCAGTTAGAGTATTTATTCAATTAGTAGGGACTAATACAAATAAGTGTGCCCGTTGCCCACCTTTTTGGGACACAATTAGTGGAGGGCATTTATCTTCAAATGTCCAGAATGTATGCCGAGAATGTCCTATATTAGAATTAGAACCATTTACAAATCATATCCATAAGGATATATACACAGTTAGTGCGAATACAAAGGCGTAGGTAGGATTTGGGATATTTAGTGATCAAAAAAATAATACCTATCTACAAACAACTACTGTCATTACAAAAAGTGGAATAAATAATAACATCCAAAATGTCATATTGGTGATAGTATTTTTAACACTTTGACAGTTTAGGTAACTTTTGTCACCCTAGGTGAGGATTCTAACATAACAACACCTTACTCGTCAGAATCGGTTAGTATGATGTACTTAGTATAGAAAATAATAAGTACATTATTTTTTCGGGCAGATAGGAAATACAAATAAATAAAGTCAAAGCTTGATTAAAGAAGTATCATTACCACGACCGGTATTTATAAGGACTGTTATAAACGACTTAGCTTAGGAAGTTACTTAAGCACTAATTTCAAAGATAACTTATAAACTAATAAGAAACTCTCGTAAATTATGTGAGTTTACGTGACTCTTGATGAAGTGATTATGCAGTTCAGTGCATGTGAAAATGGAACACGAGTACCTATTACAGGTACGAATACAAACACATGTGAAAAAATCACGGCGTCACACCCTCATGTTAAAAATCTGTCGCCAAGCATCTACCGGTATGTTCCAACAGCATCACTTTTTCCTGCTAGAATTTGTGTGCTTGCTACCTTCGACCACATAATCACTGCCCTCGATGAGATTATGGTCAACAAACAGCGGTCTCTCCAAAGTAAAAAAAAAAAAATACAAAAATAAAAACCGTTTAAAATAACGTTTCAATGTGTATACTAGGCCTACTGAATCGAATCCTGAGCGGGAACTGGCTCTCAAGTGCAAATGACGTAATGAACAGTTAGGTTATTGGCGCATATTTTTCAACCTACAAAATTTCTGAGAGCTGCAATTTAAAAAAAATCATGGATAAGAAAAAAACATTAAAAAATATCTATAAACTATTGTAAAATCATTGAATCAGCCACGTGAAGAGATTATATTTGAGCGATACAAGGAAACCTCGAAACAAGTAGGTTCAAAAATCGTGATCGCGGCAATTTCTCCACTACATTGGATTTATATTTTCTAAATAAAATGGGATTTTCTTTTTTTATCCAATAATAAAAAGTAATGATAGCAGATCATGGTAACATGTTTTATTTTCTTTAAATACCATTTATCCTAGGTATTATTATAAATGCGATAGTTAAGTTTGTTTGTTTGTTACCTCTTGACGCCTCAACGGCAAAATCAATCGTGATGTGGTTCACAGATTGTTAATTTCATGGACAAAGCCGCGGGGGACAACTACTAATGTTTACTATCTTTCCGCCCAGCGTTTTCACACGCGGTCCCGGGATAAAAAGTAGTTTTCCTCCATGCCATAATCTATCTGTACCCTCTGCAAAGTCTGTCAGTTTATTCTCATTGAAAACTAATTAATCCCTACAAATATTATAGCCTTGTTTGAATTAAACTAAAAATAATATGTTGATGATACACTCTTTTAAGACTTCCATTAAATTAATTTAAACGCTAGACGAGTTCTACAGTTGGTTAAATTTTATAACAAACAAGGGGTACTACTAGAGTGTTAAAATATGCAGAAGCCGGTTGCAAATGTGTATTGCGGTGACTAGCAAAGGAGCTTTCCTGTCCGAATGCACCGGCCTGTTAATATGCTCTGTTTGTTGTCCAGATCCGGATACAGGGAGTCTGTACATACATAAATTACCTGAAATAGGACCTACATACTCGTATTAGAGACGAGTGTGGGACTTTCATATAATCTGCATAAGTTTATACTTATTGGGCATTTTTTTTAAATATTTTTCATAATTAATTAAAAATACTACCAAAATAAAACGAAATAAAATGTGAATTTAATATTAATAAAAAATATAAAGGATACTCATGTTAGTTTAATTCCCGTCTATTTAAAAAAAAATTTAAAATGTCACGAAATATTTCAATATTGTTATACTGGCTGAGTTTAGTTGGGTATACAATAGGTACAATCCAAAAAACATTAAATAATGTTTACACCATAAAAATATAAAGCAATGACAGTAACAAGAATGCAAAAAATAAGCATAATGTGCTTAATAAATAGAATTATTATTATTAACAGCAAGAAACCTACAAATTATAAACATATTTAAACAAAATAAAATGTCTATTCAAAGAGAGAGAAAGTGTGAAAATACAAGTAATTTAAAGAACTTTTGGTACTCTGCCACCAGGGGAGGAGTTAGGGGAAGTTTTTTATTTATAATTTATTTATTTTTTAGTTACATTTATAAGTAGTTAGTTTGTTTAGTAGTTAGGTTAGTATTAAAAAAATGTAAATAGTCGACGATTTAGTTAATTAAAAAATTACATGAGTAAAAAAAAAAAAAGTCTGTAAAGTGTCAAATTTTAATTTAAGGAATGTAGAATTTGAACTTGTCTAATATTTAGAGGTAAAGCGTTCCACAACCGGACAGGTTCCACAGAAAAGAACTGAGCTATTAAGTTAAAAGTATGGGAAGGTATTTTTCAAGATGGGCACGAGAGAACTGTGAAATAAATGTAGTGGGAACATCAAATGTTGGCAACTATAGTATTCGAACCGTTCCTTGAGATAAGCTGGGGCACTAGGATTGAATAAAATAGTATAAAAAGGCAAAGGTCTCGGTTACTGTAGTTCTAATGATTTTCATCTTTATAAAAATTTGTAGAGCATAAAAGGCGTAGAGCATAAAATTGTATAACATTAAGGTGGATTATATTCCAGATTAGGTATAAGAATGAAACTGTGATGTGAATTCAATCAAATCCGTTCAGCGGTTACGGAGCTGAGTGGTAATAAACATACAAACACAAATTTCGCATTTATTAGATTAATATAGTATGATTATCAGGTAGGTAGTTTAGTTTTTTTAAAATTAATGTACAAATAGAGCCTACTTTTAGTATACCTTTTAGGTACTATCATCTGCTAATCAATGTCAGTTTGGTACAATGAAAAAGGGCAAAGGACGTTTCTTTTACATACCTAATTATCTCTAAAATCTAACTGTCAAATATAAACGTGTTTCCCAGTCAACTATTTTAAATGTTAAGGACATGAAAACGGGATACAAGTTGGCATTCTTATAATTTTTTTGTATTGCTTTTAATTTAAAACAGTTATTTTTATTTTTAGAAATAAAACAACACTTACATTATGAAAATAATACACGCTTAAGTAGGTACGTATGCCATAAATGTATCTCATTTTTCAAAAATTCTAAAATATATAATCACATCTTAAAATAAATATTAAAATTCGTATACAGAATCATGTTTCCTTCTCAGGAAATAATTACAATACGAAAGAACCCTTTTTAAAATTACCAAAAAATACAAATAATTATTACAATAAACTGAATTTCGATACGTAAAATTAAAATGCAAACTATGTTAGTGGCATTCCAGTGATGATTAGGGCGGTGGGCGGCCCAGGGCGGCGCCCGCCTTGGCGCTTGCTATATAAGAGAAGGCTTGGGCGGGCGGCAGTCACAACACCACTTGTTGCCACCAGTCGTGTCGGTTGTCGGAGTCGACTCTGCAACATCACTTCACACGTATCAAGTAAGTCATTTTTTTTATTTAAAAGTTAAAAAACAAAAGCAGTTTATATACATGTTTCACGGAAATTGGCTAAGGAAAAAGTTACTGAAAAGTTTTAACACAGCTTTTTTTACTCGGATATTTTTTTAATATTTTTCTTATTATGATTATAAGTTAAAGTGTAATTAAGTTTATTCAAACATAGTTTAGTGAATACATGAGAGATGGATATGTTGTACCTACGTAAAATTGAATAAACGGCAGGTAATTTCTTTAGTTTTGAATAATATAGAAATTGAATTTTAAATAATGCTATAAGTATTTCGTAACGTAGATTATATAATAACTTTTAGAAAAGTAATCAAATTAGCATTATTAACTTGAAATACAAACGTTTTTAATGCAATTTAATTTAAAACTTCTTTAAGCATTCAAACCTCACATCAAATTACTTAAATCAACGTTATATTTTATTATCACTATTTACTTATGTTATAAATTTTACGGTTCAATTTAGAAACAAACGTTTGAAACTTAGCCTTAAACTTCATAAATTTATAGAGTTCCCCACACAGAAGTTTGAACTATAAAAACTTCTAATAATATTGCTAAACTAGGTGAGAATACGATGCTACCAGGCTCAATTTTATGAACTTCATATAAGTTATGCTCTTTATATATGGACGTATGTACGATTAAGGGTTTTTTTTGTTTTAATAAAGGTAAAATAGTTAAACTAATATAGACGACTCACTGACTGGCCGGTAACTATTTTACTTGCTGGCATAGAACAATAAAAATATAATTATAATTTTAAATTTTGGCCACTTTAAATAGAAATAAAAAACACTATCCTAAGTGGCATGTTTTTTTTCAAATACCTCAATAGTTTATGTGACAACAGTACTTGCCCCCTATTACCAACTGTTAATTACGGTTCAACTTAGAATTAACTGAATCATTTTTATGTCCAAGTATGTCAGAATGTTTTGAAAAAAGCGACATTTGTCCACAGATTTGACGGAAAAATAAATCAATTTAAATGAAATACAAAATGAAAAATCACACAATATAAGTAAAAATACATTTTACACAAAACTCATTTAATAAAAGTTATTATTTAACGAACTGAAAAATCTAACGTTGATTTATTTTAGGTACATATTATGATTAGCGAAAGCCTTATCGAATATGGACGCAAGCTGTTCAAATAGACAATTTACAATATGAGAAGGAATTCCTTTTTCTCAGATTTTTATTACTACTATATCTGAACGTACTGTTTTTGTACAATCAATTTCTTGTATTATTAAATACTGCCTATATTGGCTCGTCTCAATTTCTGATCTTAATTGAAATTTGATTCCTTTAGATTGTTCTTTATGATATGTTCGTTTATGCATTCAAATAGTTTTGCTGACTGGACTTAAAAAAAACTCAATCAATCTGTGGCGACACTGTAAGAGAACCTCCTCTCGACTTTGCTGCCTTTAGCTAAGTAGAGTGTTTTGTATAACTAGGTAATAAAAAATGTCTTGCCATATTTCGTTCATTCTATGAGCGTCCGTTAAATGAAGAAAACGTGTTTGCAGTTTAGCGAGCAGTATTTAAAATAATTAGATTATTTATCGCATTACATTTAAGTTAGAAAGTAGAAATCCTTTATCTTGGCGTTTGAGTGTAAATGTCATAATAAATTCAATCCAAAACGACTTAACTACTAGCAAAAGCTTTACTAAATATAACAATTTAATAAGCATTTATGTTAGAAAGAAGATTGATCCATCGCGAGCGGAAAACACTTTAACTTTAATTAAAACATTAATAACACTTATTGTTTACATATGTTTAAAAGTTTAGAGTAGAGTATATCTCGTGTATGTACATCAAAAAAAGGTTTAATGTCTCAACATTCCCTTTTGTGAGTAATTGTGAACAACTGTTAGAACTTTTGTTCACAAATTCTAACAGAGCTTTAATCAACTAAATGTCAACATCTATATACAAACTCTTGCACTTGTTGTGTGTGTACCTTTTTGTTTACACGAACTTTACTTTTGTAGTAGTCTTTTTGGTTTTAATATCTAAATTCTAACTACTAATATAAATTCTTAATGATTAGGTTGTTGTTCACTCGCGTTACCGGAATGAAAAGTTGTCTATATGATTCAGATATAATGTTAATTTTAGACTTTTCTGATAGAATTAGAATAGATAGACATAGAATTGTATTAGATATACCTAACTATTAATATAAAATACTAAGGTCCAGTTGTATCGACAGACAGATTGACATACGTATAATAATTAAAAAATGATATATTTTGTCAGTTGGGTTGCTTTGGATTTTTTGGAATAATGAACGTCAAAATGAAACTAATTTTACTTTTGGTAATGGTTCGATGCAACCGACCTAAACATTAAATTATCTTTTGTATGTTTACAATATTCGTATGTAAAAAATGAATACTTCACCTTTACCAAACTTTTTTATCTTATTGGTTTGTCATATTCCATACCATAGTGCCATAAGTTTCCGCGTAATATATCTACCTTTTTGCGATAGAATATCATACAAAGAGGGTGTCTTACTCTTATATTCGATAGTGAATTTTATGCAAAAAGTTACCTATTTGAGAAATAGTTTTATTTGCCTCAAAGAAGAACACCCAAAACTTTAATAAATATAGAAGCATGATCTGAGATAGGTCTATAAATTCATTGGAATTATAGAACACTCAATAGGGCTAACGAGTAAATTAGAATATAGTAAAGAATGGGATATTTAAATGGTTTTTTTTCAATGTTCTTTTGTCAATTCTAATAATATGAACAGTAGAATCGTAAAAATTTGGTAAAGGAAAAATTTTGCTCCACGCCATTTAGCTTAGTTAGAACCTCTAGAATTTCAGTAATAACTTCTTGGATAAACAAAAATACATGTAGTATATTAATCATTGCATAGAAACGTACATGTGATGACCATCACCAAGATATAAGGGGCCCAAAATAAGGCATAGATTAAGATGAAATATTAGGGTTATATAAAACTGGCGACGAAAATAATTGGTTCTTTTGGCCATTTAATCATGCCCTATGATGTCATCGTGACCTCTTTGGTGGTAATAAGGAAATTATCATCTCTTTCAAGACTATTTGTCAGAAATTGTTTATGGTTGTTCGGTTTATTAGATCGACATTATGATATATTTGTTAATAAGTGAAGACAGCTATTTTATTACAAATAATAATTGGGCCTTTGGTCATCTAACACAAAGTCAACCCTGAATGACATAGGCATAGACTTGGCCTTGGCCTCTGGGGTCTTGAAAACAAGGGACCTTTTCGCCCAGAGGCTAAGTTTGACTGTTCAGTGGAGCAACGTCCGCCAGTATCATGGGTACAATGGTCAATTTTGATGATCTTTTATTTTAGATATCTTTTAAGATTTTTATTTTTGTTTTTTGTAAATAAACTTAGTATCAGCTTAGATATGTTGTTTTAATACTTGTACACATTGTAAAAATCAAATCAAACTCTTATCTACGTAAATAAATGACTCTATTTACAGCAAATTTACAGGGTCCCCTAGAAAATAAAATAAAGCATTATAAATTTCGTGGAATTATTTCGTCGTGAATATTCATATATTAAAGACAACGTAAGCGTTTACACAATTATTACGCCTCTCATAAAGACTTCAACAAAATAATATTCGTTTCGCTCATTTACTAAAACTACACTAATACTTTTACTAATATAAACATTATTTCCCTTATTTTGTTATAAGAAACACAAACATTTATTGACGTAAGTAGCAGTGGCGAGGGGTAAAATTATGGCGAGGGTAAGCCGTTCAAAAAACACCGATAATTTTAAACTTAATTACCTACAGTGTATTTTATATAAAAGTGGCTCAGAAATGAGGACTCTGTGGGGGTGGGATTTCTAAAAGGTAAGCCGATGGGAATCGGATTGTATGGACCTTTCGCCACTGGTAGGTAGGAGTTATTACAGACAAGACCGTCCATTGTACACACATAACTATAAAATATTTACTTTTATTTTTGTTATTAACTATTTGGACATCAAGTTCTGTATGTATATATTTTCTCATTATCCAGTAAGATAATAAAGAACCCTATCTGTTTTTATAAGGTAAGGTATTATTACTACCTAGTAATATACCTCAGTGGATAGAATATGAATTGAAAAGTGAGGACCTTTCCGAGGTATCAATAGAAATTGTTATATAATTACCTATAATATTTTTTGCAGAACTAGGTATTTATTTTATATGTGCAGTTCATTTAAATACGGTATTTGAATGTCAATTAAAACGAATGTTTATGTACATATTATAATCACACAACGACAGTTTCAACGCACTTCAAAACACTTCTGAACAGAACGATGGAAGTTTAAGGCTTTATATTTGAATGGAAATCATAATATCCACTTCGAGTGTTATCATCAACCGATTTCAACTTGTAAGTACCTAGGTATGTTGCGTAAATGCAATCACTGTAGAACAAACCAAACGAAGTTTTGTATATTACGGTCGTTTATTTTATGTTCTCAATTTTAATAGGAAATTAAAAGCGTCATTTTTTTATATTAAAGACTATATATTTATAAAATAAATGTATACTGAGTAATTTAATGTAATGGCTTAGGAAGCTTTCAATTTACTATGACGAATAAAATTTAAATTATCCGTCGCTATTCCGGATTGCTTCGCGAATTAGTCAATTTATTTTATCTCATTAGTTCTTAATACTCCTCATTGTTAAAATTAAATGAGTTTTTCAAACAACATGCCCTCAGGGAGAATAAAATATAGTGCCATTCAGACAGCAAAAATAACTTTACAAACGGTTCGTTAAGTAAAATGTATTTCATTACAGTCATGAGCTTAGAGACAAGGCGACAGTACCTAACTTAGTATCTGAAGTTTGTTACAGCAATTTATACTATGTATCTAAGTTATAACAAAGTGAAACCACGCTAATGCGCTTTAGTATGAAACCGACCAAATTTTAATTTGAAGTTATTGTAGTGAGTTGCATTTCGCAAGCAAAAACCACCTTTGAATCAAGTTATTACGACAAATTTTATATTTCAGTTTTATTTAAGAAATATGTTAAGAATTAATTTATATTAATTTTTTAGTTGTAAATATTTAATGTTGTATAAAATACCAGTATCTTCATTCGTTTAGATATTGATGATAATTATTATGTTAAGAATTAAATTAAATTTGTTACAGCATTATGTTATTGGTGGGTATCTAAGTAATCCCTTTAAAGTTCTGTCCAAGGTTTTAGGAGAATATGGTCTTAGAGATAAGACATACCGATTCATTCAACCCCTATTTGGGTTTGTTTTGCCTTAAAACCGTTTTCCTTTATACATGTTAGAGATCATGGGCCAATATTTGTACAGATTTTTTTTTATATAGATTTAAACGGCTTATGTCCCAGGGAAAAATAACAGTGTTATTTTCTCCTTTTGTTACAAAGCTGATTAACAAATTAAGCTATAATTAATAATATCAAGTAAATTGGCTTTTTTGTTGAAAGGCTATTTGTCAATAAAATTCAATTGGAAAAGCAATTTAATAACAGCGATTTTACGTCCATTCGTTTCAATTAACGAAAAATATAATTACCGTTTTTCATAATTGAAAACGTCTAATTGGTTTGTGACGTACACATTGACAGTTCAGTGAATATATTGGCTTGTGAATTTGATAATGTAATTAACGGATGTAGTCAGAATGGATATGGACGCGTGAAACTGACGCGTGCCGTTCGACCGTCTGCTGCAGTGAATATACCTAATGGTATAATATGCATTGATATGACGTCATCCCAAAATACAAACGAAACAGGGTTATGTAATTAGCATGCAGTGGAAGAATTTAATATAATCCCAAAAACAAGTCAAAATCTGGGGACACGGTCGTGCCCCAACCAATCGAGCCAAGCGAAGCGCAAGGGCACTACTTACCTACCTTTTCTCGAAGCGCTTCGTCGTTTTTTGAACCCTCATAACTTGGGTTTAGATTATACTAGATTGATATTTTTGATGAGTAGGTCCAACCCACAAAGCACTGCAGGTTAATTACCCCTGTATACACCTCAGTGCTTTATAAAAAATGTATGCACAAATCACATTTATGTAGGTACGTCAAATTGGTCGGGAAATTGCAGGTAAACCAACGGCTTTATTATGTAATTTGTAGGTACCAACTTTGGCCAATTGAAGGATAATTCAGTTAAAGGTTTGGATTCAACGTTTTTGTAAGAGCCTCATTGAGTTAGGAAATACGTGATAGGTTATCCAATTTTATACTAGGTATTTGGAAACAAAAAAGTTAAATTAGTCTATGTCTAAAACTAATTAGTAATTAGTCTATGTCTAAAACTAATTAGTACACTACTGATCGTGTATGAAATATGTAATATATTTTAGTTAATGTAGGTACTTATTTATAATAGTGACCAATCGGTTAAATTAAAAGTCACCATAAAAAAAACTGGTAAAAATATCACTCCGGGTGTATGAATAGAGACGCTCAAATATTACAAATTAAAATTCATGCTTTATCTAGGCGATCTAAATATTAAAACTAGATGCTTTCTTCATGAAAACTGAAACAAAACACTGTAAATATTACCATTTTGTAGTGAACGAAACTGTTTAACTATGTTTGTAAATAACGTTTGAAAGTTTTTCTATTTTCAGTTTGCGAAGACCTTGCGCTGATTTTCGTTGAAATTATTTTCTTCAGTACGACTTACCTAATCGAAATGGCTACATTTCATAAACCACACATAAATGTCATATTATTTAATAAAACGTGCAAATCATACATTCGTTGGGGACCGCCGGGTATCGCGTCAATATTTCGCATTTTCAATTGAATATACAAAATTTATGTGATACAGGGAGAATTGATTCGCAAAAATGTCGCCATTAAAGAAATATTTCCAAAATTCAAAAGCTCATTTTAAAAGGAGCCAGTATCATTTAATGATGATAAGCATTTTATTGTTATCTCAAAACTTATGTTGTTATATTATGTTTATCTACATACATTGTAGAGTTCCTACAATATCTCTACATAGTATAAGGATGTCCCACAGCGTCAGCGTTTTCACCAATATGTAGGTAATTTTTCCAGAAGGTTTTTAAGTATAGTTTAACCTAATTGAAATTTCGTATATGTAAATAAAGAAAATATTTCGGAACCAACAAAGTCAGCTATAAATTTACTTTAATGCTTATCAAATTGTATGGAAATATACCATACGTTGATGAAATTATCATCACATAACTGTAGTTGTTGATTGGACATAGATTAAAGATGCCTATCTCTTGTAAATGGGTGATAAAAAGGAATAGGGAAAATTGGAGTAAACTGTAGGAGGCCTAAACTAAACATAGGTTCTTATACCCTAAAATAATTTAAAAGATTAAGAATTACAAAATAACAAAACCTTTTAAAAAATACTAAGATACTATTATTTGATTTTTTGTCTAACTGCAATGTAAGATAATGGTAGGATCTACTAAGTGCAGGCACCTCAGTCTGTGCCCCAGTGACACAACCTACAACAAACATAAAAATAGCATAATTCAATTTCAGAACACATTCTACATTATACAGGTTGTTTTGATTATCAAACAGAACTGTGTAGCGCGGCATTCGAAGCATTTGCCTGTGCCGTCACGTTTATTTCCCTAAATTCCTTAAGCGGTTATATACCTAACCGACGCGGACGGTTTGGCGACTTTAATGTCTTACCTACCTAAATTAACATCTGTTCTTAGAAAACTCGTGAACATTGCTCAAGTAAGATGGACTGCTCTGAATTATTGTCAAAAATCAACCTAAAAACTTTGATTAAGTTAGCGAGGCATTCTGAGTGTCCCTTTAGGAAAGACCAAGTATAGAGCTAATACATTTGTTTTACGCAACTGAAATTCTTGTAACGAATTACTTTATGATAATTAAGTACCTTTTCTGTTCAAGTACTGCATCAATTAAAAAAACTCGTTTGCTATAATTTCTTTGGTAAAGATGATGAGATTGATGAATACTACTATTACAATGCAACGTAACAATTATAATTTATTAGATTTCCATAAAATACTCTGTTTATACTCAACTCAGTTTATAGTGTAAATAATTACCTATATCTACTTCGTCACTTATTTAACTCACTTATTTTATTCACATACTTTAATTTAACTTTGTTTGTAAAAAAAAAAAATTTGCTGCAAATCTTCCTAAGAGTAAATAAATAGTAGGATTTCCGTTCGTGAAAAATTAAATCTGCTTATTTTTTACTTAAAGCAAATAGTGATAATAGTAAACAAAATAGAAATAATAAATTATAAGAAAAATGCCATATAAAATTCTAGTCGATGAGCTCGATACGATGACGCTGCGCATAATGATCGATGTTCTTGTTCGTCACAGCACTTTAAAAAAATGTATTAACTATGTCAATCATAAATAAATCAAAGAAAACAACACTTTTATAAAATTAATAACAGCAGGTTCGTATCAAATATTTGTTTAGGTCTCAACGGACTCACAGCCACAGATTAAACCAAGCTTGCGGAAACCGGCGGACTATTCCGCTGGGATGGCGGAATGTGAACTTACTGTTCCCTGCTACATAGCACCTGGAACATAATATTTTGTTTATTATATGGTTTACTGTTGATGATAATTGGACAGAATAATTGATTTATTTTTAATTCTCACAAATAGTTCAGGAAAATTAATAAAATTTCACTCAAATCAAATCAATCAAAAATGCACGTCACAAAATGTGTGCCAAACAAAGATATTTCAACCTCGTGTCAAAGAAAAAGGAGGAATTTGAGGATGTCTAAAGAAAAATATTGTTGACTACATTCACTCACATCACTAACTACTATAGAAAGAATATAGCCTAACTAGTAGAAAAAAAATATATGGTGAAGTTTTGATCAAAAAAAGTATTCTATTTGGGACATAATTCTTACCATACGTATAAACAAAGATTCCTTGTTTTCACCGTATCTAAAGTCTTATGTTGGGAATGGCCGGGAAGGAACTCAACAAGGCTTTTTTACTATTGTTCTTTCTTTCCAATACTTACTGCAAATAGGTCACGAGTCAGTTACCCGCACTGTCTTATAATGAGAATTTTTCATAGTTTTACTAGAAAAACAGTAAATCAGTAGCAATCCGTTAAATATTTTTGTTTTTGTATTTATTGATATTCATATGGGTCCCATATGTAGGGAAAACGAAGGCGAATGAACTGCCTGAAAAGAATGATTTCATATGATTGATGATGGAGGTATATTTTCGTTTTCATTTTCGTTTTTTAAATATTGCAGAACGCATTAGAAAAAAATATGCTTCTCTTCATAGGAAACATATGTTATTTCATCTCATGTATATTTTTTAAATACATTTTAGGTATAAATTAGATTAGAAATAAGTATCTTTTGCTTCTAAGCATAGTGTAATTGTTCATAAATCTTTAAAAGGTATTTTAGAAAGTTCGTCATATTTGTTTATTACCAGAATTGTTATTCTTAAACTTTGGGAAAACTGAAATTTCAAAACTTTTGAACGGAATAATATCAAAGACTATTTATTCTAGAACTTTATTCATGAAATACTTGATAATAAGCACTGAAATACCGCCTCAAAGGGAAAATAGGAGAACCTCATTAAAATGACTCGGGAACTTATGATTTTTTAATAATAGTTATGAAATTAGGATCAGGACACATGTGATACAACTGAATGTGATTCTTGAGAGAAATAAAGTTGTTTCAAACCTTAAACAGGATTATATAGTTTACTCTGTAAATTATATACATAATGGTTGTAGGTATATTTTGTTCGTTAACTTTTAAGTGAATTCAAATTATATGCAGATTTCGGGGCCCACATCACATTTTCCCGCGGTAGCTTTATAGAATCATGGGAAACTTAATGGGAGCTTTTAGCTTGACACACGCATAGCAAATGTATCATTCATGCGATTATACTGAAATTTATACACGAGTAAGTAATACAAAGTTTCACAGAAATGTTAAAAGAACTACCACCAATCTCTTACGATGAAGGTTTCTGCGTTACCTCGTTGTTAATCGTGTCTTTATTTTTAACGATTGCCATACTGCTTGTCGCTTGAATCTTTTAGGGTAATGCCGCATATCAGAAGCACAGCTCTGCTAATAAAAATTTTAGTTTATCTATAGATATAATATAATATCGAAGTAGAAGGTACATATTTTGATTTCTATAAATGCATTGTAAACATACAGTGATCCCAGTATATGGTTTTATAAAGAGAAAATATTGTGATCCCCGAACGACGTGGAAATGCAGTTATCCAATAGATTAGAGTAGGGATGCCCGGATTTCCCAAGGGTTGCTGAGATTTGGGCTGATTTGATTTATTTGAAAATTTGAATTGAATTGTTTGTTACTCTTTCCAATGTAACGGTAATAATTAGATAATCGATTAATTTTCCTTTGGAGAGTAAAGTTATCGTACGTCTATAACAATCCGTTTTAGTTTTTTTCGAATCCTAATACATTGAACTGGGACATTTTTTAAAGTCTCACGTTTATTTTTTAGAAATACCTATAGTTTTTGCAAGTTCACAGCCCTTGTGTATGCCGGCACATATTTGCGGTAGAAATGGTTTCTCTACATTACCTATAGGTACCTATACGGTTTACGGTTTGTATAGACATCTAGTTTGCGGTAGCCCCATCGACTGTAGACATACCTACATAATATGTTTCAAAACGGCTCTTTGTCACATTATTGATTGTTTAAAAACATCTTATATTATTAGTAGTTTATATCAAAATACTTACTTATTTACTCTTTTTGAATTCTTAAATAAAAAATCGATTATAAAAATCAATGGTAAGCTACATTATCTTTGAGTTCCAAGGGCTACTTTTATCTCAAGAATCTAGTTAAATTTGTACATTTTCAAATAACGTTTTCATAAATAGGTAATAATATAAACATGGTACCTATTATACATATATGTATAGTTAATACAACCTTTACCGATTTATTTCAAAATGAGTACCTATATAACATTTTGAAAAGAAAAACTATGAAAAAGTGACATTTTTGAGTTGAAAAATAAATGTTATGTATTTTGTTTTGTAAAAAATTACGAAGATGTATCGTTATCTAGTATACTTACGTTATTTTTAATAAATATAAAAAAAGATATAAATTACGTTATAGTATTACTTCAGGGCATCACTATGTTTGTTCAAAAACAAGATATTATCATAGAGTAAATACACAAACTAGAGGTGCAGATAAATACATAAATGCCACATTAATTTAGTACAAAGGCTTGTTTTGTTTTAGTTTCAGTCAAATATTATATTACTGGTACATCTTAAACACGTCGTCCGTGTATTCAAAGGGTTTCTCTTGTACGAACCTGACTTTAATTGTTATTAATTAAACTATATTATGTGACAAGGTTTAAAACAAGTCTAGTAAAGGTTTTAAAATATTATACTTGCCACTATTTAATGTTGTCGTGATTTTTGTCAAGCGATCACTGAAATTTCACTTCCTTCCTATTACTCCGCGTACTGTGTCAACTAGGAAGTGTTCATGGGTTCAAAGTGTCGAGTGCAGAGACGAAGGTCGCGGGTTCGAATTCTACATTGAGCTTGAGCTTTCACATTCAAGTTGAAAATCTATCGCCATGCACCTTCCGGTGTGTTCCGACAGCTGTTCTTGAGAGCCAGTTCTCTTCTAGTCTTTGGCCACATCATCACAGCGAGATTGTGATTAAATACAGGCCTATACAGAATTAAAAAAAAATACAGCTGCAGCAATATTGCCCTGTGTCGTACCAAAGGGCATAAGAATGCTCCTTAAAATGCTGAGAATAAAAATATAATCTCGCCAAGAAACCGGAATTAGCAGATAATTTTTAATTATTTTTCAAACTTGATAAGGTCGGATAACGCGAACTCGTTAGGCCAGGTAACTCCAATTCCACTTATTAGATCATGCTCGTTCTCGGATGAGCTCTTACCACCGCACGGTGCCTGATGTTTTTCAACTAAATTACTTTGTGTCTACATAAAGTTTACGGTAGGTAATAGAGTTTTGTCGTGAGTGTGGTAATGTCGCTAAAATTCTTTGCGTCATGTTGGATACAGGTAATTCTAAAAACAAAAGGTTATTTGTAATCGTGTTTTTTGTGGGTTTGAGCATTCCTGACTGATTATGCGACCATATTCGGAGGATGGGTCGCAATGTCATAAAAATATGAACTCATGAAAGTCGAAAGAAAATACCTACGATACTGGTAGCATCGAGGTTCAACAAAATCAATTTTATTAGTAATTTTAGCCATAAATGCCCTAGTATGTTATCATTAGTTTCTTAGCGTTATTTTTGTAGATTTGAAATAGGAAAATGTTATAGTTGAAAGGATAATACCTAAATATACTTGCATGTTCAAACGAAGAGGAATTGATTCAACCAAGTGCTATATTTATTATCAAAACATGTTAGCTAAGTCTTGGTTTCGGAACACAAATATAATAGCAATATTAGGTACCTAATATCTATATTTTTCATTCAAAAAGTAATCATAATTAATTGTGGATATTTTAAGTAATAATGTGGTCGAATGGGGTTACCATAAAATTAGCAGTTGATTTATAAATTAATAAATATATGTCGTAATTAAATTCAGTTGAAAATCCCAACAAAATTCAATATTTGCTGAACCAAGTTAATTCAGCAAATCTGGAATTTTGTTGGGATAAGAGAACAAACACTACTTAAAGAAAGACGTACGTTGAATAATTCATAAAGTTAAGGAGCTTTCATTTCCTCACGTGGAATGTGCTTTATATATTATTATGTAAAGGCGATTTCTGCTCAATATACTTTAACGTACGTTCTATAGTCTCGTTGATACGCGCTGTGAAAATTCGTTTCATGATACCTACCGTATCAAGTGAAATAATGTTTCAGGCCTTTATTGCTTTCTTTCACAAAGTTCGGGTAAAATATTTATGTACAAGTTTTACTCATAATATAAGGCCACTTAGCATTGGGTTTTCAATCCAAATCTCTATTACAATGTAAATAACGATAAAGTTGACAATTATTCAAAAACTTCACTCACTCACTCAACTCACTCAAAACTCATTTAACTATTCAATTAAGGCACTTATGAATTGATTGTAAAACCGGTTCGGAATACACTTCGGTATAGGTACTGAGAAGACTCCAGACTTCCAAAGACAAATACATCCTTCGAAACTATGTGGAACAAAAATAGCAACGCAACGAAAAATGATCCCGGTAACTGTTTATCAAGGCAATTAACTTTAGCGACGAAGATGCTCGTGGAATAAATATCTTGTGGCCGTCGCTTGTCGCCCTTAAATTGATGAGCCAACATCATAGCGCTTGAACTTGCCTTATCAGCGTTTCGCATGTAAAATTCGATGGTTTTATTTTAAATCTAGCTGTTTCACGTGATCCGCATTCCCGGGATAAACCAGCAGCCTATATATAGCACTCCTTTTAAAAGTAGCTTATTTTATTTATCAATAATATTTCGAAATAAAAATAATCGCTTGTAGCGTTCTAATATTCGATTGTATTCACGAAAAGATACACTTACTAATATTTTTTCCATAGACAACCGCGTGGCGCAAATTTATGGAGTGAAGTAGGTATCGGCTTCAGTAAATTTGGTAATGGCGTCACTCTATACAGCCACCACTTCGTTGAACAAACAAAACTATTGTTACCCTTTTTGCGTTACTGTAGGTACGTAAACTAGTTTATGCCCAGTTTTCTCATAACGCAATCAATAAATATTTTTGGTTTATCTTTAAATAACATCAGTAAATGAGCATATAAAATATGTTTTGTACTGAAAGATGCATAATGCTATGGACACACATGGCAACTCCCTGGGCACGCTATCACCTCACGCGTTACCCTTCCTCTTTCTGATGACCTCTTACTCTCTAAGGCGGTCTTATTCACGTGCCGGAAAACAATATAAAGTTTTTGGCTTTTGGCCGCCGTCGGTCTTTTATGGCCTTGGTGAGTTAAAATTTTAATAAGATTGTAGTTAAGTACCTGTTATCAAGTAACTTTCTTATTTTTACTACCGTCGCCGCGACGTTGAGTTTTAAGGTCTTACGATTTAATTTATTTTGGTCTTATTTTTACCTCATTTGACAACTTGTGAACTTTTATTGCAAAAACTTACCTATATTCAGCGATAAGTTCTTAGGTATATTTTGTATTCTACAATAAGATATTTATTTTATATAATTATAGGCAGTTTACTTATTTCATATCAATAAGTTAAAATTTGTATTTACACAATTATATGCTCCCCGGCTGTGAAATTTGATACTTACTCAGAATTCCACTTGACAATATCATTTATCTCTCTCATTTCCTGAAGTATCAAATTGTTTGTAATAAATCGAAGTCATTTTGAACGATATGATTGCCTTAGCTAAAAATGCCACTGCCATTTTGTTTTTTAAACTTGTTCAACTACAGAATTAAAAACAAGTTTAAGTATTTAGTGACGTGAAATCAATGGATATGTAATAGTCCTTTAGCTAAACCACAAAACCAAAATTATTCGAGTAGCTATAATTGACATTTATGATAAAAATAAACGCGTTTATCAAAATCCCGTAGGCTAGATTTGATGACGTCATACGTGTTGGGGTATGATTTATAGCCTAATCTGAAGGGTTAAGCACAATTTTCGTGTTATATCGTACGTGTAAACTACGTGATGTCACCATTTTATTTGCTGACGACATATCTCCGTGACGACAGAGTATTCACATCATTTTTTGATAACGGTGGAAAATATTATAAACGGTTAAAGTGCCCATGTATTTTCAATCTTACAATATTTATTTTTATACATAGTTTAATTATATCCTGATATTGAGATTTGTCAGAAAATCTCAGCTTTTGTTTAGAATTTGGGTACTTTGACATAATCAAGATTATTATTAAACGGAATTTGATTTAAGGATTCATCAATTAAACCTATAGATAATTTGTTCCCATTAATTAAGTATAGTTTAAGTAGTTTACCTATAGTAAGTGGTAAACAATCAAATATTTTGATTAAGATCAGCTATAATGATATAACGGAAAACAATGAGAGCTTTGTTTGGTCAGCAATATGAGTCCATGATATCGGCGAGTAGAGCAAATCTCTGAAGCATGAGAAAACAAAGATTGCGCCAAATGAATCGGAAACAAACCTGCTTTTCTCTACGTACACTTTTTGTATATTTTTTTAAGCGTTTCGAAATGGAGAAAATAAAATGTTTTCTTGAGGTTTCATTTGAAAATTAAATATTTCTCATCCCATATCTAGTAGTGTATTGTTTCATTTAAATTTTAATCAAAACTCAACAGACCTCTGTATGAATTAATTACGGACTCACAGAATTTATTAGGAAGAACCACTGCTCAGAAAATTACATCCAATGAGGAAATTTAAAAAGTTGTTAGAAAGATTTCGTCTTAAATGAATACTTGTGCAGCAGTCGCCTTCGTACTGCCCACGCAAAATTATTTTGAATTATGTTCTTTACAGAAAAAAAAAAACTATATTCAAGTACATTTTTGAACGCTTTTAAATAATACTAATATTATAAATGCGAAAGTTTGTGAGTATGGATGGATGTTTGTTACTCTTTCACGCAAAAACTACTGAACGGATTTGAATGAAATTTGGAACACAGATATTTTATAACCTAGAATAACACATAGGATACTTTAATCCCGGGAAAACATAAGATCCCTCGGGAACGCGGGTGAAACCGCAGGGCGGAATCTAGTGATTAATAATAATACATCTTGCCCTAAACCAAACCTTTGTATCATGCTCAAGAAAAGTATAGGTACTTACATAAAATGTAACCAATATAGCTAGTAGGTACTTAGAACAATTTCGAATCTGTGTCTTTGACGGTAGATTATCCCATCTTGTAGATAATATACAAAAGCTCAGCGTCGTTATAACTAGGCATAATGGAACCACGAGAAAACTATTCAAGGAGAGCGAGTTTTCATTCATTCATTCAGTGACTGGTATATGAGTGGTAAAGTGAATGGAATTCTTTGTCACGTCTCAGTAGCTTGTAGTCACAAAAGCACGTTTCATTCACTCTAAACTGAATGCTTGAGATATACATTGTTTTGTTGTGTAAAGACTTAGGTAATCGTCACGCATTGTTTTTTAATTAATAAAAAAGACTTCATTGCATACACATATTAGTTAGAACAATGCGTTTTGATTTGACACTATCAGATTATTATAGGTACTTACAACAAGGATATTAATTTTCTAGAAAACTACGACAAGACATGTTTTTGAAACCTATGTTATAGAAAGAGTCAAATGTAGCGTGCATAATTGCCTTACCAGGACCTAAACTGAAATAATGAGTTTTGAGTATTAGTAGTGCTAAGGGACCAAAGCTCTACAAAACATTTAACTCAGTTGATGAATATGTATAACTTTACCCTATTACTTTGACCGTATTGGTCAAAGGTGACAGGTCCCAAGTGCAAAGTCAAGTTTTTAGAGGCTATTTGTTTGTATTACGCATGAGGAAAAACGTAATTTTTCTAGTGAGCGCGACTGTAATGAATACACCCACATTCACGTCACGGGTATTCGACCTAATTATTGACGGTCGACATTCACGACATCCTACCTGTGGGGTTCGCTGTTTAAATAAAGAACATTTTTGTCGACGTTTGTAAACAACGATTTTTGCCAACATTATAAAATATTCACTATTTTATATACTTTTAAAATGTTGTTCTTTCATATTCAGTCGCACTTCATCATAGTAGGTACATAGTACATACATGTAATGTAGGTAAGTATTTTACCAGTAACTCCGCGAATTTTGAATTTAGAATAACCAGTAAATACAATTGTTTTCATTTCATCTTAACAGATATGTTTAAAAAGCATAATGTATACCTACCTATTGCCAACGGATTTTTAATCATTTATCGGTAAATAATTGCCCAGTAGATGGAAACACAAAATGTTGGTCTAATCAATCAAAACGTTACATTGATGGATTGTTATGTCTTGAACTTGTAATGTATGGTATTTCTATACTTGATATTGCTTTAGAGCCCGCACACATCATACAATCGGTGCCAAATTTTCGGAGAAAATACCTACAATATTTATAAATCATATACCCACCTGATACTACCTAATAACGTCTGTTATCTCCTTTATGCAAATTGGAAATATCGATAGATGAAACTCTTGAATTCAAAAATAATTTGTATTGAGAACGTGTTTGCGATATAACAACTTGACACTGGCAAGAAATAAGTCTTCATAAAAAGAATTTGGTTGCCATATTGAAAACAAAGAAGAAAAGGAAAGTTTTATAAACGCCGTTCTTTGTTTAAATGAAATAAAAATTAAGACTGTGTACTGAACCACACTGAACGTAGCTCACAAACAGGCAATAGCGCTGAAATGTCACTGGGCATAATATAAATCTATTCTGTACCTGCGCTACGCTAAACTACGTCACCTGCCTACCATCATACGCATAGCCTTATAGAGGCGGGAAACAAGGGTTTCAAGATTCATTACCTGCGTAGTACTTTCCTGATAAAACTCAGAAATAATAAAAGAAAGAGCTTCTGAAAGAAGGCTACATATTTCATAGAAACTCATTACAAAATAATTTACTAATATAAAAAAAATATCTAATCCTAAGTCCAATTGATAACAGCGTCTCAAATACTTTCCCAAGTCCTCACAAATAAGTCCTTATAATAATAGTGTCCGTTATTGTCGCCGACGGCACTCCAGTTGTTTTCCTTGCGAGTTACGACGCGGACGTCAGGTAGGAAATGCACTCACGTTGTGCCAAAGTAACTCTACTTCAGCAGTTTTACGATGAATCTTGAAAATGTTGAATACCAGTTTTATTTCAATTTTATACACAACAATTTATACTATAAAAACTCAAAGGTTAATGTTAATTTTCTTTTTTTTGTTAGTTTTTAATTTAAATTCTATTTTTTTTATAGATCTGATATCGGTGATAGGTAGCTGTTATTGTAGATATCGACTATCGTGCGAAATTTAGGAATTTTAATTCTATAACAAACTTGACTTTAAGGTGAAGGGTAACGCAAGGTGAAGGAAAACATCGTGATATAACCATAATACGGCGGAACATTGGAGTTGAAAATCTGACGCCAAGTGGGTACTTACCGACTTGTTGCGGCAGCTGCACTTGAGAGCTTTCCAGTGTAGGACTTCTGTGCTAATTATCACATTATCAATGGTAAGACTATGCTGAAACACAAGCCTATTCACCTTAAAGTTGTTATAAATTTCATACATTTTATATTTTAAAACTTATTCAGGAAAAATCCACTTAAATGATCTGCAAAGTTAAGGCTAAGAAAATTACTGAAATATTTGTAACGATGAAACATCCAATTCAGTAGGTATTTTCATCTACTTTTGCAACAAAGGCTTGTCTTGACATGGTATGTATTTTTAACTCAAAATAAGGCTGGCTATTCCACTAAATTAAATGACCTACAGATTTAAAATTAAATGTTACTTTACTTTTAAACAATTCCCATTTAAGTGAGATTAATAAAAATGTGAGGAAATCCACTTACCTAATAACTTTAATAATTTTCATCGAGTAAACACGCCATTAGAGCACTAAGGACATGCAGTAAGCACTAACCGCGGTTCGTGCATTGTAAAATACTGCATTTAATTTATATTCTAAATTGTTTGACCACAAACTCATTAATACTAAAGGATTAGGCTAAAGGGGTGGTGGTAGCCAGCATGGCGGATACATAGGAACCTTGCTATAAATTAAAAAAAAACAAGTTCTACAACAACCTCCGTCAATGGTACCTACTGAGTTTTTGATTTTTTAAGGGTTTTTGGGTTGATTTTTTAAGAATGATCCATTGAATGTTCCTATCAGTAGACACTTCATACTAACGGACTCATATTACCTACCCCTACTACTGGAGCACGACACACATTTTGTGAGTGATGTGGGTGACAGATTGACGCTGAAACTGCAAACCCGCGAGTCCTACCGTTGAGCGACCATATATTAATTGGGGGTGTAGTGTGAGTGTTGCTTCTTTATAGTAACAGTTAGTATTCTTTGCTTATAACTACCACAGATGTGTATTTAGATACAAAAATTTACGAGTACCTACAATCGCCTCTCTGCCGCATATCTTTGTCTTTTTCGGACAAGATGGTCGGGACATTTGTACCTAAACTGTAGATTAAGCCATCCCTGAAACTACATTTATATTTTACAAGTAGGTATTTATTATGTTTACTCCACCACTAGTAGTAATAAAATAATAATGTACAAAGACACTACTAAAGTTTCACATAGAGCATACATTTGCACTAAAATTCTCACTTCTTGCTAAGAGATCCCCTCGGTGAAAACTGATCAGTAAAAGCTAGCTAGCACCTCATTGTTGGAGTCAGAACTCAAGGGAGATGAGAAATACGTCCTTATTACCACAGCTGTTGTAAACAATTAGGTTGTCCCATAAATAAACACAGCAATTAATGAAAGCAACCAGTGACTGTAATTGCATTTGGATCGGTCGTTCTAGTTCATTATTTATTAATTTATTAAATGCCTGTGATTTTGGATTATAAGGGTTAAAATTAATGTGAAAACTGAAATGTATCATAAAATATATGATTATAAGGTTTATAGTTGGTAATATTTATGTAGTTTTCTACAAAATAAAAATGTGCGAGTTGGTCTCGCGTAGGAACATAGTAATAAAAACCTTTGATAAATAAGTAGTAGGTACTTTTTTATTGTAGGTATTTCTTTATGGTATGGACTAGATACAAACCGAGTTCGACGCTATTACAGTTTTCAAGATAGAGCAAAAAATAAACATTCGTTTGATTGCAAAATTCTATTTTTTTATTCAAGGTTTCTATTACAGTTAAAAGATATAACCCATTGATAGCCTGGCACACAAACGAAGAAAGCTTATAGTCCATTTGGAACACCAGATGCACCGGTTACAATACCTACTCTAAAAACATCTGTTAAAAGTAAATTAAAATATTTGTCGTAAAAGGGTACGATAGGATCGTTATTTAAATACGATCTCCATTAATACTGGTGGAAATCTCCTCTAGAATCATAAATCCAGTAATAAAATAACAATTCCAAATATCATTATATTGTTCAGTTTCATGTATTCCCATAATCATAACAACAGTAAACGACAATCGTGGTAATGAAAACGTAAACACGTTATTGAACAAACAACATTATGCGCTAGTATGTAACTACGTATTCAAAACAAAAAAAGACTAATATTTGACAGATTGAGACGAGAAGGCTACTTGCAATGTGTAGCAAAATAAAATACTATATCATTCAATATTTCATTAATAAACGCCTACACTAAAAAAAAATCGATGAAACAAAACGTTGAAAAAGGTAAATAACAATTCCTTGAACTCAAAGTCATTTATTCTATTTATACCCCAGAAGGGCACTTATGATGGTCAAATTTACTGAAGTTACCACCTGTTTGGAACTCGGCCTTTAACTGAGAAGAGCCGGAAAGAAACTTAGCAAGGCTACAAATACTTAGTTTCATTTTAATTCTTAGTTGAATAAATAAAATGTAAGGTAGTTTTTTTTTATTATAAAATATATAAATTATTTTAAATCTTGTCTTAAATTTACCGCTATCCGTCGATAAACCCTTATTACGTGAGATGGTTTAAAGCAACTCATGTCAAAGTCCAGTTTAAATATATCCGTCACTTTTTTACGTCATGTATCAGAAAGAGGCGAAAGAACCTGGGCATTTATAAGACTTGCTTTAAACCATCTCACGTAACAAGACAATATTTGGTGGAATATTGTCTTGTTACGTGAGTTTTTAAGCAAATAAATAAATTAAAAAAAAACATTATATCTAAAAACCTCCCTTCATGAAGGCTCGGGCTGTCAATAAGCGGGGAAGGTGACACGAAGGGAGAGACTTGTCGTTTATAGAACAAAAAGGGGTTGGAAACGATGCGTGAAAAATATAACATTGTCTCGATGTTCTCTTATCGAGACATTATCGCGATGTATCGAATGGTTTCGCTCTTGATGTTCGGTTTAAAGCTCATTTTAGCATTCAAGTTCAAGTGGTGATATCGATATTACAAACGATAGTGTCTTTTTTATATTATGTAAGTAGGTATGTTTGTGAGTTAACGATTCCATTTTTAGTTAGGTGTAGGTATTTTTTGGTAGTTTCCGGAATAAAAAATGTAAGCTACATTCTATATTATATCTATTGGTGAAAGATTTTTCCGAATAGACAAGTAACTCCAGAGATTAGCGCGTAACCACATAAACAAACATATGTTTTTTATATGTGTACAAACTACTTATAAACTATCATAATGGATATTTTTATCTAGTTTTTTATAGTATTTTACAAATTTCGATCTGTTTACTTTGCTGATTAGGTATACCTACTATATAACTGATTAAACTTCAAATGGAAACTAATTTTGTGACTATGATAACTACTAAAGACCTCGCATAGTTTTGCGCTTTCAAAATTCACAGAGAAGTTTTCAGGAATGTCCTGTCGTAAGAATTATTTGGTACCTACTTACACCACAACTTTCCACAGTTCAGTTGTTATTGTTCTAAACTGAATTATTTCAATAACTTTGGAAATTCACGAAGACGTGACTGAAGCACTACGGAGATATAAAGCTTTTATTCCATTGCAGAAAACAACGCAAATTCGAGTGAATTAAATATTTGAAACGGTGCAATTTATCAAGATAATGGTATTAAAGTCGATTCGTAACATTAATTCTGAGACATCGATGAAAATTTACATTTATATTTCCGTTTGTTTGTGCTCAAACTATGTAGTTATATATATATACCTATAATAATGCTAATAGTGTCGTGTGCGATCGTATAGTACTTGTACCTTACGCTACGCAGAAACGCCGACGGAACATTACGCCCACGCCCTGCAGCGAAAAGTCGTTTACTCACTCGTACCAAAAAACGCCCTGAAATATAAAGTTTTATCAATAATTTTTGTTGCGATGGACCCTATCAAAACAGTTAAAGAGGAATTAGTAAATCGACTTGCAATCAGCAAATTAATTTATTTGGCACGAACCTACTATTGTTCGTTGGGTATAGTTCTCACATCTCTATAGTGAAGTTATCTATAGATTGTATGTATGAAAAGGTAAATTACCACTTCATTACCGCAACTCGTGGTGAAATGTCATCGTCTATTTTCACTTTATCGGGTAATTCTCGGTCCGGTTTTATTTCAGTCTTAACCCGAGCCGTAAAATTGTTATCACTCAGTGCAACAGTTTTTATCGCCTTTGAAGCGGTTTGATTAAAACTTATATGTATAAACATACATCTACTATATAATATATATTAGTTGTATATGTCACAGTGAAATAGCAACAGCCAAAATCTAATACCTTTAAACGAGCAATTCTTGTATATCTATACTTATATATTATATTGTTATAAAGAGGAAAGATTTGATTGTTTGTTAGCATTGAATAGGCTCCGAAAATACTGAACCGATTTGAAAAGCTAGGAAGGAAGCTACATTATTCCTGAAGGTATTATGTATAAGGCTATTTTTATCCCGGGAACGCGAGTGAAACCGCGCGGAACAGCTAGTATATATATATATATATATAATCTGAATCTCGGAAACGGCTCCAACTATTTTCATGACGTTTAGTAAGTAAGTATGCAGGGGGTTTCGGGGGAGATAAATTGATCTAGATAGGTTTCATTTTTGAAAATTTCGTATAAAAAAAAACGAGCAAAGTTCGATCAACCAGGTATTTTAAACGATAGCTGGAGTATTAATCTATTTATTAGTGATCTAACTAAAATAAAATCAATTATATTGATAGCCTACACATAGGCATAAATCTTAATCATATAAAATTATCAATTAACAAAAAATGTAGGTTAGTAGGTAAACAAAATGAAAATATTTGTTTTACAAAACGAGTATTTAAGTAATGGATATTTACACAAAACTTTTAAACCAACAGAACTTGAAACTCTGGTAAAACTTCTAATTTATTTTAACTTAAACTTTTACCAAAGACTTGTATAATTTTTCACATATATTATTATAATAATTGGGTTCCTATCCACGCCGGCAAGTTTATGAAAGTCATAAAAACTTTGTACGCTTTCAAGTTATTTCGACACTACAAAGTCGTGGGTCTGACTTTTATTATTTTGAAACTTCGTATTTAGTTCTAAAATGCAATTAGTTTATAAACTGTTTCAATTTCATTTACTGACAAGAGGCTTTTCTCCTCTTTCGTTAACAAGAAACTATAATCGTATGAAAATTTTAGTAGAACGGCAACCATTTTACTAAAACTTGACTTATTCGGATGACAATGACCGGATTTGAAGTCAGCAAAAGTGTAGCTCATGTTTCATGGAAAATATCATGGTACCGTAGGAACGAGCTACAATTTTGGTGTCATCAAAACTGTTAGACTAGTTCCTACATAGTTAAAATTTTATACTTTTAAGTGTTTTTGAAGGCGGTTCTTTGTAAAGTAATTTCTTTTTAAATTTTTAGTTTTTTTCCGTTTTTTTACTTGGTGACAATGGGTCCACCTCAGGAGTATAAATGCATAAAAAAATATTTTTTTAAATGAAAAAAATACGCAGTCGAATTGAGAACCTCCTCTTTTTTGGAAGTCGGTTAAAAATAAGACATACCTAATGGCAAAAACAGAGAGAGACAGCTTCGGCTTTATGAAATAGAAAGTCAGATTTGACTTAAACATAATAGGTATTATGAAGAAAACAGACTAGGCATTGGCCTTTTGAATTTGAACGAGTCAGACTTTTCTTTGGCTTTGTATATTCCATAATAAATCAGACATGATTTCAATAAGACAA
This sequence comes from Tethea ocularis, assembly GCA_963555595.1. Taxonomy (NCBI): domain Eukaryota; kingdom Metazoa; phylum Arthropoda; class Insecta; order Lepidoptera; family Drepanidae; genus Tethea; species Tethea ocularis. The sequence goes on from OY741968.1 coordinate 3,719,294, forward strand.
AGCTGTATGGCTCTGTACCTTTGCCTATCTTTTGGTGAATTGAATAAACAACAATAAAAAATATCACGAAACTTATTCAACTAAAAAAGTCACATAATCATTTATTTCACTGAAACAGCTAATGCACTGCACTCGAAATTGCACATTTTTCAAAATAAACTATTATTTTTCATTCTTCTTTTACATATTTTTACTGGCCAGCTAGAAAAACAAATGAATTTTATACAATCTGTGACGTTTACAAAACTGGATATATTTATAATTCAAACAAAAGCCTGTCACTTTTATAACGAAGTGTCGCGTTATGTTGCGGTGCCTTTGTTCGGTGAGCCGTGATAGATATAGACCCTTATCCTGAATATTATAACATGATATGAAATCGGACTGAACCTATCGAATTTCATATTTTAATTATTTCATTGTCCCGATAAATCTATAGATCAACCTTTGTGTAGGCGCTTTTTTTGGAAGATTTGAATCGTAGTAGGTACATCAGATTTTTTAGTAAATAAGTATCTTAGAACTATACAAATTAAAACATACGATAACTTTTTAATAGATATTTAGTAAAGAGGAAAAATCTGGTAGAATTATTTTATATGGGACGTGCGTCCCAATGGTGAACCAATGGGAGATTTATTATTTTAAAATTAAATTAGGTAAATTTGTAACTATAAATACAGCAATACAATATATATAGAAATTAAGAAGATACCCTTTTAATACTAAAAGCGATAAATTGAAAATCAAAGAAACTTACAGAGCAACTTGTAAAAGTTCCATCACATTAGTAACATTGGCAAATTTACTAGAAGCATTCTAAACTACTGCACTGAACTACTCTGAAGTTCGGAACTATTGGGATTAAGTTAAGTATTCTCCTGTGTAAACTACCCTGATATATTGACCTGTAATTTGGTATTAGGACTTCAAGAAAGATAGGTATATGATTTTAAATAATGACTACAGTTTGATGACTTTGTAAAAGTGTTTTTGAGTTTACTTTATTTTTGTGTCCTTCTTTCTGAATGTTCAAACACATTTTACTTCCAGAAAAATTTAATAATACATAATTTTGTCGCATTTCCGGGTTAAAAGTAGGAATTCTTCGCACTATAAACTATCTCTATATTAAAAAATCACGTCATTGCAAACCTCCTTTATCAAGCGATATGACCAATCCAACAAATTTTAGGTAGAGATTCAAAATTTTCATGTTCTTTATGTTTCTGCTATATAAAGAGAATATTAAAAAAATAAAATCACAATATTTCATTCATGCATAATGTATAATAGTATTTTATTCTCTTGGGGAAATTTTAAACAAATCCAGAACCATTAATAAATTGCTCAAGTTACAAATGTCGTATAATTTTCCGGTGAAATGATGCCGCTTCCTATTCTGTACCAAACTTTGCATATGCCTCGTTTAGAACTTACTCCATTTCAGTTGGCAACTGTAGTAATAGCAAGTTACATTTGCATTTTGTATAGATAGCATGTGCAAACTATGTTATTATTTATACGCACAACAGAATGAATGAAGAAACAATATATTGTTTTTTTTTCTTTTGAACCGATAAATAGAATAATAATAGTAATTTAAAAATAATTAAACAGGGTGTAGGAACTTCTGTTTCTAATGTGTGAACACCAGATAAAATTATGTATGCGAGTAACTTGCCTATCACTTGCTTTAGATCTAAACGCAGCTGCAACACAGAAGCTCCGTGAACAAATATTACGTAGGAGTAATATTCAAGCGTTAAACTTTTTCTGTAAACTTCTATCTCTTTTTAAGTCTCTGTGGATTGTTTAAATATTATTTTGCACCTGGAAAATTTATTCATCCTCTCTAAACGAAGACGGATGAGATGCAGATAAAACAATGGGGATAAAAAAATATTCGGACAAATTAATAGCATATTACCTGAAAACACTTGAAGTTATGGTTCCCACATGATGCTTAGATAATAAATGTACCTTATTATTCATTTTAAATCGAACTCATTTTCTATCAATAATTTTATTCATATGATATGAAGGAATTTTAACTTTTAATAAAAAACACGGCTTTTCGCATCCAGTTTCAAATTTCGAAACGAACATTTCGGTAGGTACTTACCTACTTAAATTGAATTAACGGATCACTACACACTAAAAGCCTTGTTATCAAAGCCAATGAAAAAAGGTCCTACTCTAGTCAGTTTGACCACCCCGTGAAATAGGGAGGATTAGTTCGTTTCAAAAAAATACTATTAACTACATCGGAATCGAATTGAATCATGTGTGAAATGCCTCTCTTGCTTTCATTTATATTTAATCTATTGTATTGTACACTTTTATATTAATATTTTGATTGAAAATGAATTAGATTTATGTACGGGGTGACTTTTTAAATGAATAGTTTTAAATTGATACTTGTAGTTTTATGAAAATAACCACCAAATTTAAACCTAACATCGTTAAAATAAGAAAATAATACTTTACAGAAATATTAATTAGTTAAACCCGAATGTTATCCGTCTGTTCAAATTTATTTGGTTTCTAACCTCCAAACCAAGTAAGATAGAGTCTTGAAATTGGCACAAACTCAGATAGAGTTTTGAAGGACACCGCTCATTATGTAAAGTGGGTTTAAAAATTGCCTTTGTTTATACAATAATTGATTTTTTTTCTAAACAATTATTGATGAGAGAGCAACAAGTTGTTGTTTTATTGTAGGTAATATATAGGTAATTTTAGATTCAATTTTACAAAACGAATATAATTTACTAATATGATATATTATGATATAAAGATAAAATTACCTAAAAAGATACAATCATCATCATGTCAGCCGAAAGACGTCCACTGCTGGACCAAGGCCTCCCCAAGGATCTCCACGATGCATGGGCGGTCTTGCGTTACTCGCATCCAGCGGTTTCAGCGACCCTCACAAGATCGTCGGTCCACCTTGTGAGGGGTCTGCCCACGCTGTCTTCGGATTAAAAAGATACATAAATTATCAATTACAAACCCGTGATCCAGGGATATAGTAGCCTATAGTACTCGTCGATAATGTAGCTTCTTATTTGGAAAAGAATTTTATGAATCGGACCATTACCTCCTACATCCGTATAATTAATAGGTAATACTTACTTATTAATACCTACCTAAAAGGTACTTTATTAATACTGCTATAGTATTCTTGTGTTAATGATAATAAGATTGATATTTTCTCTTAGTAACTAAGAAATTTGTGACCAAATCTGCACAACCAAAACTGACTAATATCTGTATATTATTTACTCTATGCTAATAAGCAGTAAACATAAATGCTATATCAAACATCCTATCGCATCCATCATAGCAAATTAATGTTCCTAATATTACTATTGTCTCCCGCTGAATTAAAAGGGAAACACATCCCTCGGGAAAACTGAGTTATTACCTATTTCCCTCGCCAAAATAACTTATGTACGTAAACCTAATTATCTCAAAGGAATTCTGGTAAGATTTCAAATTTTGGAGCTTAATTTCCATTGTGTTAAACTCGTTTGGATGTAGCATATGTATGTGATGAAATTTGAGAAATGTTCAAACGTTGGTATTATATAATCAAGGTACTTTATTCAAGACAAGATACTTTGAGATAGCAGCTTTTTGATAACTATATTTCAAATACGGAACCATTTTTACTGAAAACAAGTGATTGTTAGATAGCGTGGTTGAACAATCGTGTGCGCATGAACATGTCTGTTTTGTCCCGAGTCTGGGTGTAATAATCTAATAATGAATATAAAATTTCCAAAAAAGTTGTACGTATATGTTGTATGTCAATTATCCGGTTTCCATAGCACAAGCTCTTCTCATTTTAGGATCAGGTAGCCATGTGTGAATAATGTCCTAGGATACCTATAACTAAAAACATAATTTTCGATATAACAAGTAGGTAACAATATATATGCTGGCATATTTTCTAATGTTTTGGATTCAATTAAAATAAGTTCGTAAGCATAGGGCATAGAAACCAATTTAAAAAATGCGCATTTAAAACACGTTTTCTCTGAGCAGCTTTTTAAAGAAATGATAAACAACTACAATGCAGTTGTCACGAACATTTTTACCTTCACCTTTGTGACAATGATCAAAGCGAACAGTTACGAGACGGAACAAAACAAGATGAAACGAAGGTTTTTAAACATTTTAGAACTAAAATAAAACTATAGTTAGGTAAGTAACTGTTGGAAAGATTCAATAAATGTTCCATTTTTTTTAATATTTAGAACTTGTTTTTATTTTTCTGAATTATATTTATTTTTATTGTAAGCTGTTATTTTTTATACGTAGAACTTCACAATGAAAATGTCATCAAGCGTCTTTCTCCGGATTTCTTAGTTGAAGAAAAACTTCTGAAATGCTTCAAGTTTCATAATTTATGGATAGAAATGAAAACAGGTGTTCTACCATTTCTTTTCGTCACTTTTCGAACAATAACAATACGAATGTTTAATAGAATTGTTTTTTCCTTGTATTTAAATATCTCGATTTCGTTTACTATTAATACCTATTGTACAAATATGTTTCATCTAGGCTTAATAATTATATTTATTTAACCTTTCATATCATAACCAAATATAGGATTAAAAAAAATTAAAATGTTGTTTTTTAAAAAAATAAGAATAAAATTAGGTTCAGTCTAGTGTCCCTAAGTTCATCTGTCACCACAAAAAGGGACGTGCCATGCATATCGCGATGACAAATAGCCGAGGGCCTTTAAAAAATAATTAGGTTGCTGCGCTCCTCAACGTACCTAACGCGTTTAAATTTTGATTAGAAAGATAATTTTTGGCCCTTTGGATTAATTTAATTCTACGGGATTCAATTTGTTTATTTATAATTGTAATGGGTAGGATAGGTCCCTTTAGGTTCCCTTCAGAGTTGTAGAAATAAGCATAAATGAATATTTCAATTTAAATATTATGAATATTTCACACTGTTTATTCTACAAAATTAATTAGAGGAGTGTGATGCTTTTCATTTTTGTTTTATAATCCGCTCTAGTTATTAAAAATGTATATTGTATAAAATTAATACCTCTTCAATTGATACTCTATTAATTGTATAATGAAACAAAACAAAAACCATTATTTACAAATAGTTAATTAAACTCGACTTACTGTTTCAGTTACAAACGTCTGAAGGCTGAAAATTTAAGATCCTTTTACAACTTCCAAACCGCTTTACTTATAAATTAAGAAAGGAATTAAAAACTCTTGCTGAATAATTGCTACAACTTAATAATATACCCACCTACCTACTTACAAAAGTTTTTTTTTAAATTGAGTATTCAGCAAATTAATCATTTTAACCTATTAGGGTTTTTAATTTTTTCTTACTTTATAATAGGTACCTACTTATTATTTTTTCAAAGGAGTGGAAAGTCCACTATCATACAATATAACATACTATGTAAAAATGATTACTATAATGTTTCATTAATAAAGAGAAGGTAGAGTTACAAAAAAAAAAATAACATGTTACATAATCTGGACCTACCTAACGGAGTACCTACTCCTCAAATATAATTCATGTAGATTGTATACCATCATCCTACCTTTTTATGATTTCACAATGCTCTAGCAGTTTTTGGCCTTAGTTTTGACATTTTAGTTACCATCTCATTAACATCATCGCAATTTTATTTAAAAGCTAGCGACCTGCCCCGACTTCGCACTTTCATTCTCGACTTTTCTGTTCTTTAATATGAATGTGTTATACACATAAACCTTTCTCTTGAATCACTCTATCGTTTGCTGAAAATTGCATTAAAATACGTTGCGTACCTACTTAGTTTAAAAGATCTAAGCGAACAGACAGCGGAAGCTACTTCATTTTATACTATGTAAAGGAGATAATGATTTAAAGATATATCAATAACATTTAACAGGTATGCTATTTATAGAAAACAAAACTCACCTAAAAATATATTAGTACAGTATGACACAACTTAGATGAAGCATCGGCAAAATTCGTAAAATCGATCATTTCCGAAAAGAGTGCGTCGACAACATTACCCATGTTTATTAGTACTTTAGGCGAAAATGATCTTGTTGAACGTTGAATGGCGCCATAATGAATGATTTTTATTAGTTGTGTAAATCGGAAGTGAAGTGTAGATATACGATTTGCCGATGCTACATCTCATACTGTAGCATTATATGTGGCTGTGGCTGTAATAGTGATGTGAGAAAACTCATACATCACGCCATGACAGCTTGTTATTCGGTAATTTACATCATGTCATAATGTATTACAATGACTATAAACCAGCTTAGGTAACTAAACATTTAAGAATATTATGACAACATTTTATATTAAGCACTTATTAAGAATTATTAAAGCCATTTTTTATTTAAACATATAGGTACTTTAAAGTGCCAATTCCACTTACTCTGTTTGGTTTATGGTGACTGTATTAATAAAACACGTTTTGTATATAGCGTATTTTATATATTAGGTAAACCTCTGGATAAAAAGTAGCCTATGTGTTAATCCAGGGTGTCAGTTGCCTCCGTACCACATTTCATCAAAATTGGTCCATTCGTTTGACCGTGAAGAAGTAACAAACATACTCACTCGCATATTTTCGAATTTATAATATTAGTTAGATAATATAATATATTATAGTAGGAAGTAGGATTTGTAGTAAACCAACAAATATATGTTCATAATACATTATATAAACATCTAACACACCTATTTAATATACTTACCTATAGTCTGTACAAGAAATATGACGTAGGAAACCGACGATAGCTCTGATATACTCCGCAACATTAACACATAACGAACAATACTGTCTGAAGAACAATGTATCTCACTGAACTGAACGTAGATATCGAGTTTTATAACACTTATGTTGTTTTCCTGTGGTTTTCCTCGCAATTTAGAGGGAATTTTAAAAGAGATTCCCAAGAGACGGCATTTCAGTTGTGTGGCACACATTTTTTAGTGAATCTCTTACTAATCTGTCTTATAAACGTCATTCTTATACGCGTAATTTATATCAAACTTGACGTTTAGGCTGAACTGTCAGATTTAGGACATTAATTGACATCGGAAATACCATTTGGGACATAATTTAGAAAATTCTATCCTATGCTAACTTAGTAAATAAAATCAACTCTCGAGATAAAAAAAAAACTTTTTTGCTTTTTGGTTTATGTCAATTGACTTACAAAAAAACTGGAATACAATCACGTTATCGATAAAAAACTTATATCCTGTATATTATAGATACGTAACAACACAAAATCTCAACAAAATAAATCAATTACTTACAGTAGGTACCTATAACTTTATTATGTCGTTCTTTTTGGTGTCCATAAAAAGAAATAGTTTTTGACTCGTACCTCTCACCATTCTTTTTGCTAAATCGGCAAATTGCAGGCTTTTATTTCTATCTACTAAGTGCGGTCCCTATTCTTGTTGCAAGGATTTATTTTTCAGGCTTATTCAATGTGTAGAGTTACCTACGAGCTACGTACCTACATAGATTGTCAATATTTTTCATACTTTTCGCTCTGTGGTTTACCCGTGTATCCGAGGGATTTTATATTTTCCCAGGATAAAAAGTATCTCATAATTATTCTAGATTATGTTCTACCTGCGTGCTAAATTTCATAACGATTAGTTGTGTTGGTAACGCATCAAAAAGTAACAAACAAACAAACTTTCTATTAATATTAGTTAGGGACCTTATTTAACATTTTTAATTATTTCGAATTTACCAAGTAGGTACTATAATTTTTTTGGTATAATAAATAGTGTTTGCCGACAAACTGTTTCACACTTTGGTAGAAAACTTTCTCAGAGTATGTGACAGTAAATAAATAAAAAAAACATAGCATATTCAATATGTTTTTGTATTACCTACCTACTTTTTCAAGTGCCGATCGCCCGTCATGATTTTAAGTGTAAAAAAGGTCAAATAATTAAAAGTACAGAAACAATTTTCACGCCGTTGGTTCGCGTCGGCGAAACATAAACTTTGAGAGTCATAAACAACAATATTAACGGATTCATTACGGGTTGAAACATTCAGGCAATGAAATAAAATAGCAATTTTGAAAGTTATATCGTGGGAAATAAAGTTAATATTTATTAATTTGGTTTTTTTTTACTACTATGTATAGGCCTGTGTTTGATCACAATCTCACCGTGGTCAGTGATGATGTGGCCGATGATGGTAAGCACACAAAGCCTAGAAAGGAACTGGCTCTCAAGTGCAGCTGTCGGAACACACCGAAAGGTGCTTGGCGACAGATTTTCAACTTGAGGGTGGTAGCCAGCCAGGCGGGTACTACAAAGTACCCTACCACCGTGCTATGGTTTCCTCACGATGTTTTCCTTCACCGAAAGCTCAAGCTCATTGTTCAGAAATAAGTTACTGTATGAGACTTTTACCATCATGATTTATAACTATAACTAACTAGTTGGATAGAGTCAAGTAATGAAGAATAAATTATTAAGTTGTTTTTATTGGACACAAAACAGATAAGTACAAGAAGCAACTAGCCCTCTAGCTCTAGGCCCTAGCTCCCTAGTTCGTAAATTAAACATAATAATTATTATATGTTTATGCACGGATCTAGTTGTAACTTTCTATCCATACATCTATCATAATTATTTCCATGTGTAGTACTAATTCCATCTGAGAAATGAAGTACTAAGGTAAGGTCGCCAAAAGCCTACCTTAATTTTAACATGGCTTAAAGTAAAGTAATAACAAGAATACACTAATCTTTTGAAATACTCAAGTGTAATAACACTTAAACTTTTAATAAAATAAATAAAGGTCTAGAATCAATAATCACACTTCTGTGATGAACCTTAATGAAAATAAGAAACTATTTATCTTCAATTTATATAATTTAGTAAATATCATATTAGGTATATCGTAATAAGAAAACAAAAAAAAGTAATTCTCGGACGAAATAAATTCCTGTGAATAAAAATCTAGTATGTTACATTATAGCCACAAGCTAGAATAGGTTTTTCTTTACCTACATTCCGTTCCTTTGGGTTTTCTTGTCATTATCCAAGTTTTATTAACATTGTACCTTTGTACCTATTATTTTACTGTCCCATAAGCTTATGGCTTATCCCTGTTTCATATTGTTGATATTTACTACATTTTACGTACCTGGGTATTGCTCGAGACATTGAGGTCATGCATGAGTTCGTACGAATACCAATACTTTGAAACAATATAAGTACATATTAATCTTAAGAGGAGGCTCTCCGCGAATGACTCCGTCCCTTACTAAACTGACGGAGACAAGCGAGATGGGAGAGGTTTGATTTTAGTAAAAAATACTGTTTTATGTTATTTAAAAAAAAAGTAAGCCTTATTTTTAAAAAGTAAGAAATCAATTCCCTTTTTATTAGATTTCAGGATGTGTGTTAAGTTATTTGGATGGCCCAAAAAAGAGAAAAAAATATTCTTAGTTTTGAACAGTGGCGATTGGTGATATTCACGATTTTTTTCTAACGTTACTAATGAAAAAATCCAATTTTTAAAAAATTATCCCTTGTCACGTTTTTTACAAATCTTCAATAGAGAAAAAACTTAATCTAGAATCATCATTTCTCGGATATCGTCACCTTAAATGACACGTCATTCTTTATGACTCGTACCACCTGTAGCTTTATCTATTGATTAGGAAACGATTAAAACGATACGTAAATAAGCCTAACATCGCTTTCCGCTCACCTATCTAATCTATTAAATAGCAGATTTCACGCATTGCTCACCTCAAATTAATCCTACTATAGCTAACTTAATTTCGTTTTTACTTCAAATAGAATATAAACTTTTGCAGTAAATTACAAATTTAGACAAACTTTTGTACTGAGTTTGTACCCAGGAGGTTACTTCGAACCTGTATAGGTAGGTAAAATAATAAAGGGTGATTGGAACAACCATTGGATATGCTTAATGGCTTAATTATTTTATATTGTGTAGAATTATTTAACTTCTAATCAAGTATATCTAGTCCCTAGTTTCAGTTAATTTAATCAGTTGACAAGATCATCCATTTATCAAAAAAAAATTGTTATGCATCGCCATTAAATTATACGTCGTATTATTTTGTGGCAAAATTTATCAAAGACTAATAATAAAAATAAAAAATACTTCAAGTCGGTAAAACTTTTTCTAGTAGTAGTACTAAAAATAGCGGTGTTTATTTCACAAAAACTATTAAACATGTACCGGCAAACGAATAATTTACGAACTCAGCACAAAATTCACTTTAGCATAATTTTTAGTCATCATAAAATAAACACAACATAACATTTCTGTTCATGTCCGTCGTTTAAAAGTATGAAATTTAAATTTGGACAGTCATGACAAATTCTTTGAAAACACAAAATGTACAATGACATTGCATAGATCTTATTAACCCAAACATTAGTTTATATGCGAGGAAACCACATAATGTGATTAAAACACTGTGCACTGTACACTGTTTGATAATGGATAAAGCGACACGTGGATAAACAGCATTGTGATAATAGAAATGTGACACCCTTTCCTGAAAACAAGTCTTTTATTCCACGATAAAGTTAGTAAAAGAAAATCGTTTTGTGGTATTATTTTCACATGTAAGTATTCGCTGTAATCAGAAAAACTTAAGCAGTGCTTTACCACTGTTTAAAATAGGAAATTATTCTAATAACTATGAAGTAATCTGTTTGACAATAGTGCCGATTCTGTTGTTTACGAACTTAACTAATACCTCTCTTTCATGTTCAACCTTATTGAAAAAAGATAGAACATTTTTAATGCTGTCAGTTTAATCCATGCCGTCGTAATGTACGAGTAAATAGTCGTGACCTTGTGATATTTCACGTTGAAATATGTGATCGGACTAAACTGACAGGACTAAAATATCTTGCATCCCTTTCCTATATTTACTATTAGAAAGAGATATAGTGAGATTAAATTTATTTAGTTCGTAAACAACAGAATCGGCACCAATATCGTTTATTATTTAAAAGTATGAGATTCCATTATTACGAACTTACAAATCATAGAATCAAACATGCACGGCAAAATTTTCAAACAACCTCGTTATGTAACCAAATTGCAGTGTGCCACTACGACTCTAACAAGTTGATAGTTGCTCACTACAATACAAACTGTACTAGTTGGATCAAATACCAAGCTCAAATGAAGGCACGACACTGGTTGGTAGTTGCCAACTAGCTAGTTTACACAATATACACACAGGAAGGAAGAGACGGCGACTCGGCTTAACGAGTGTAAAGTTACCGTAGAGGTTTTACACGGGTCTATTATGGAAGTCTAGAGATTAAAAGAAGTAGTGTATATAGTTTAAGCTATTTCTAGAACTTGTCTCTGTACCCCAAGTCAAGGAGCGAACGGTCGATATAAAAGGGAATCTTTAGGAATGGTGGCCATATCATAATGGACTGAAAACCACGATGGTAGAGAGTGAGAAGATTATATTTTTAATTTATAGACATTGTAACTGAAATTATTGTCATAAATTATCAGCAAAATTAGCTTGTAGTTAATATAACAAAATTACGTAAAATTAAAATTAATTCTCTAAACTTTTATCAACTGAACCTTCATAAAAATATCTTTCAGAACACTTAATTTGCAAATTGCAATGATTTCAAAAAGTTTAAGCCTCAAGGGTTGAAATAATTTGTGGGAAATCTGCGAAAATATTAGTCTATTATTACATCATTGAATATACTCCAAATATGAATGAAATGTATGTAGGTAGTTCTGCGTAGGAGTCGGTATTATTCATGTCTACTCAGCACTGACATATTTATACCATCAATCGATTCGTTATCGATAGCACAACATAGATAAATCAAAATGTCGTATTCAAATGAATCTAGATCCAATTAGTTGAAGGCGGAAAGGGCTTTGTAAACATCACGCTTGATAAGGACTCGATTATGATATTGTTGCTACCCAATATCCAATGCTTGATAAATTGAGCTCATATTGACCTAGACCCGATCATCGTTGCTAGAGTTTTGTCAAATTATCTTGTAAAAAATGCTTGTACCTATTGCTTATAAATTTCAGTAGAATTTAATAAACATTTTATTAACTATACAATATTTACAACAAATATACAAATTACATATAAAAAAAATCCTCGAGGCGGCCGCTGCTGCCAATCAACGGCAAGGTTCCCAGAAGGCTGGCAGAATTTTATTATAAAAATCGGAATTATTAATTACGTACTTAACTAGCTCCTAAATAAGGGTTTTTAACTTTTGTAATACACAATTTAGCTATCACAAATAGTAGTTTTTTTTTATTCAGAACTTTTAAGTAACAGAGACAAAGAAAAAGTTATATGTATTTACTTCCAGTAAGAAATAATGAAAAACAAGAAAGATAATAAATGTACCCATTTATTAAAAAAATTGTTTTACATTAAACTGAAATTCATTAATGGTTAAATTACATTTTATAAGCTTGCATTTTGAATCAACAGTAAAGACAATCCGAGTCGTCTTTGCAATGATAACAAGGCGTAAGTAGATGAAAAAAGTTTTAAAATAAAACCAATTTAAATGTGGATAGCCTCATATATATCTAAGGCATCATAATATCCTCGCAAATACTATGGAAAGTATACCCTAATCGTGACAATAAGAGCAAGTTTCATTCATTAAGTTTTACCATGATTAGGTATTAAAACTGTAAATTGGCATATAGCTAAACTTGTTAAAAGTTGTGTACGGTCGTTGAAACTTGAAGGATCTTGAGTTTGATTGCCCTACTTTGTTTTTATCGAAGTAGGTACTAAAAATGTATAGAATTTTAGGATGAGATTTTAGATTATCTTATTGTCATATTTCAGCCAGTATTTTTACTTTTAGATCTGTGAAATCTGGAATTATTTCCTGAATATATCTTTCGCTCAGCTCAAGTTATTGGGATAAATACTGGTTATTTGCTATAAAAAAAATACTTATCTTTAATTAAAGTTCTGAAACGACGGAATTAATAATAGCTGTCTATAATTTTATTGTAATTTTAGCTACCAACAATCACAGGGTGCTAACAGCACAGTCATAAAACTGGGCAATTCGGCCTTCTAATTTTACGCCTTTTCTTTACGAACTTTATCTTAAAATTGTAGGCACTTTGAAAGTAGACACCACATTTTTGTGAGTAGCTATTGGACTAGCAAGGTTTTGCTCAATTTTATTTTTACTGGCACCTAAAAAACATTGGAATGTTTAATAAAAAATTAAATTAGCCTATTTTATTTTCATAAAACAAAACGGATAGTAATAAATACTAAATATATATCAGCATTAACTTTTAGAAATGTAAAAGAACAAAAACATAAAAGTAGAAAATAAAATAAAAGAAAACAGGCGGTAAATATTGCAGGAGTTGAGGCACTTGCTGGTCAACTTCTAGCAAAACGTGCTTATTCAAGCAATGCCTCGATTATATCTTACGATACAGAAGTGAACTGAACCGATTGTGAGCTCCTGTAAAATGTCAGCTTATAGCCACTTCAAAGACATGGTGGATAAAGGACTTTACGGAAATGGCGAACAATTATAGTTAAAACTGTTCGTATTCTATAGAGGTTCCTATAGCAAAAGTATGCTGGTTCATTACCCATTTTAGGTTACAATTATGTATTCAATATTCTTGAATTCAAATGTACCCATAGGAAACCAGGAATTGGATTATCTAATGAGCGGAAATCTCTATTTACCCCAACTACTCTATGTAGAAGCGTGTATATCTTTTTGGTTATCGTTTTTGATTGAATTTAATCGGGTGTTTAACTCTTTTACCTACATCTATAAATAAAAATTGAAACATTTCCAAGGACGTAAAAGAGAAATACAAATATTTGTAAAAGTACGTCTAATTGTTTGAAGAAACTTTGTTGATTCAATAATAACGTGAAAACGATTAAATTAGATTAATAGTATTATGGTTTTATTTCTCAAGTTACGTCATTATTTAGAAACAGATTATCAACTGCCTAACTGGACAAATCATTTTCAAACTACCGAAATCAATCTTATGAAATAAACAACCTCTACCAAATGCTCATAATAAATCACTATACCATCTTTCAAGATATCTGCTGCATGTTAACTAGAAATAATTGAAGACATTTTCTCATTTCATTTTTCACATTTTTTTCAACTTTATATTCGATACACGTTTGGTCTGCCCTTTCAGCTTTTCTTTCGTCACTACATCACATTTGTGTGATCTCATGTTACTGTCTAAACGATAACGTCTTTGGTTACTGAATTTGGTACACAGTAAATATAAAAAGCTATTACTGAGATACCAACAATAAGGTGCTAATACAATACATTCTCAATGAAACAACAAAAAGAATGTTATAATAATGGATATCTATAATTCCTAGAATTTTGTCTGAATCACTTAAAGCAATTAACTTTGAATCTTGTCCTTGTAATAAAGTTTAATATTTATTGTTCCAGGATGGTCCGAGTAACATGCGTGCTGGCGAGCTGTGTTCTCATCGCCCTGCTCCTTGTCGTGCCCGCTTCTGCTTACCCAAGGTAGTTGTACTTATTCAGAATCCTATGGCCCATTCATGTTGATTGAATAGGATAATTTCCAAATCCAAAATCATAATCATAAATAATTTAATTTTAAATTTCCTCAGCCCCAGCAACTATTTCCGTGATGATGGCCCTTATGAACCTGAAGAAATTATGGATATGCTGAACCGCCTCGGAAACCTCATCCAGATCGAACGCAAAATGGAAAAGTAAGTTAAAATTGCGTAAAACAATGTTTCTAAATTATTCCTGTTTACAGAAGCCATCAATCTGATTTTGTTTTGAAGCATAAATGCTACAATATGTTACTCTTACTAAAAAAATAAAGTATAACTACCTACTACAACTAAACTGAGGACTTAATTAGACTAGTAACACGCATTTATGAAAATAAAATGATTTAGCACTTAAGCCTTATTATCTTCTTATTAAGTCTTACTATATTCTCGTTCTCTATAGCCTAAAATCTAATTCGAATTATGTCAGTCACATTATTTCATTACATTAAATTTATAACCCGATTTTATAAAACTATTACAAAGTAAATTACGTTATTACGTTGTAAAAATTGCTTCCAAACAATTTATGCGCCTACTCTATTCAATCAGGTATAATAATGCAAGACAAAATATTATTTTATCTCACAATAAAATTAAACTTTCTCACTTTAATGTCGCTCAGTAGAATTTGAATAATGAATGAAGATATTCATAAATCACTAATCGGTATTTCAGTATTCTCTAAAGAATTTGTTATTTAGGGGGATTTAGGGAGATTAGATACTTGTGAAATTATTTATGAACTAATTTACTCAAAACAACTGGAGACATGAACGAAACATTCATAAGTAATCATTATTTGTCAATATATAATTTGTATGTCTAATCATCCTCACAAAACCATACTTTCGTATTTCAATAGAATGTAATGTTTTACTGTGATGTATTTGGAAGGTGTAACATAAAACACGAGATTTAAACAAGACATGACATAGCCTACTTTCATTCCAAAGCTCGCAGGAATACCATGAATATTACATACGATTTTTAGCACACACTTGGTAAATCTTGAGTAAATAACTACGTGATTTTAATTGATTAAAAATCAACAAAAAAACAGGAGGAAATTCTCAATTCATCTGTAGATATATATTTTTATGGATTATCAGGTAGGAAGTTACAAGCAACAGTGCATAATTTGTTGTTTTTTAATTGAATCTAAGTGTAATTTATCTCTTTTCAGTTATAAAGACGACATTACTAGGTACGTTGTAAACGTTGCGCTAAGATTTTAGTAGAACACATTATTGTATGCTTACTTTTATTTCGTTATATCTATTTAAAAGCTCTCTTAAGCGCTGAGATAATTTAAATTTTGTTTCATGTGGTGATGTACCCTATGCATATCATTTTAGCGCAAATTATGCAAATACCCAGTGTATTTTTTAGCATGAATTACAATTTAGATTTGGGTTAACCTTAATTTTATTATGGAGAATGCTTTTCATCACAACTATTTGCTGTTAGTGTACTTCATTTTATTTTTAAAAGCATGGACAATATGTTTGGCATTGTTCTTCCCTCGCCCTCGGTCTAAAAGTGGAATACGCAAAATATTTGTAACTTTCAGTTGAGGTATTCACGTTAGTCTGTATTGTGCTGCATGTTACTGTCAGATATTTTATTTTTGCTGCTTCTTCTACAATAAAAAACTAGCAAAACTACTATTACAATCTTTATAGATAATCATTTAAATTTTGTTTAACTTTTCCATGCCTAGATGTTCTAATAGTGCTTAATTTAACACTATATATCTAATATAATAATCAATATTTTAGCGAGAAACGTGCCCTTGATCTTGGACTAAGCCGCGGGTACTCTGGAGCCATCCAAGCTAAGCACCTCATGGGACTTGCTGCTGCCAACTACGCTGGAGGACCTGGAAGGAGGCGACGAGATGCTCACTAAACAACAACCTAATAGCTATAATACCTTTACAACACTGTGAGGTCACTTCGACATTATCCTGAAAACCAAGGATTCTTCTCATCAGGGAATGTCGATATGATCGTTCCAGTGAAGTAATTTTAACCGTACTTAAGTCAAATCAATGTAAAACCGTCACCGTCATAACAGTATGGCTGGATAAATATATCATCCATGTAAACCTATGTATATTTATTCCAAATTAACGCTTAATACAAAGCAAGATTACTATATTATTATGCTATTGCACAAAATATAAAATGAATTCATGAACTGAAATAGATAAATGTATATCTACTATATACCTTGCTATCCTATATCCTATCCTATAAACAATATTTCAGTGATTTATTATCTGATGGTAACCATTGGGTAAGTCTAAAAAGTAATAATGAGAATTACCTTAAATTATCATGTAGTAGTTTATTATTCAATTTAAAAGCTAATGTTACTATCACTTATCGACTTATCGTTATGGAAATTCTAATATGACTTCATTATATTGATAATACATAATTTGTTTTCATGTAGATTTGTTGTAAATTTCCATATTATGTTAACTTAATTTATATTGTTGACTGATTTAACAAGAAAAGAAATACGCTTAAAAGTCTGATTATGTACCTTCTACATTAACTGAATATTATTTACAATATCACATTCTCTCTCATTGACCATGACCATCTATCATTGCATCAGTATTCTTCTTAACAGTATTAGTCGCTTAAATTAAAAACTTCTTTCAAATTGTCAAATTTCCTAACAGATACTGTTATAAAACGCTTAAAAGTTATTGTAAATTAGATATTTTAATAATATTTCTTAAGAGATCTCCGATATAACTATAAATTTATCAAGAATATCTGTAATAGTGATTCAGTGTTACTATTTGACATGCATATGTTGCAAAACTATATAGTATATAGATAAACATAAGTAAAATACCTCCTGTCTAGAATTTATTGTTAAATAAATAAAGAGATATTCATATTTATATAAACGTGTTCATCTTTATTCAAACTCAAAACTTATTTATTCTATTTAGGGCCTGATAAGGCACTTATGAACGTCGAAAGTTATAAATAGGTCTTATTAGTTCCAGGATGAAAAGTATCGTGTATTTATTCCAGAGCATGGTCTATCTACATTGTCTGGAGGATACCTGTTCCATGATAAGGCCGCTTTAATTATTTGCGTTTTATTCTTAATCTATTTTTACTGTCATGTGTAAACAATTATATCTATATGCCCAGTTTCATTCAAATCCATCCAGTAACTATGGTAATTGAATAACAATATACAAATAAACAAATATTCGAATTTATAATATTATTAGTAAAATATCCACATAGAGTATACCTATTCTGGATTCATTTAAAATCGATTGCATAACAGTAGAACTTTTGAGCTTATTTATAATTAATAGTAGAATATCCACATAAAGAGAGTATATTCTGGATTCTTTCAAAATCTATTGCAACAATAACATTGCCTGGATACAGCAGGTCGGTACACAAGATAGGTAGCGGTCCGTATTTTACTACAATACCTTACCTAACTACCCCATAGCGGCTTGGCAGCGAAAATATTAAGGCGGATTCAGCACTCTGCGATTGTGAAAGTCTTTGTAAGCAAAATTAGTTTTTTTTATTGCCTATAATATAAACTGTAGGCACTGTAGGTAAGTATTGCAGTGAAAAATATAATCAAAGCTAATAAATATAATGTACGTACATTACGAGGTCTTTGAATGTTAGCAATGTGAGGTGCTGCATTCGCCTTTGTATTTTTACGCCTTAGCATAAGGATTAGAGTCTAGTGGTTTTAGTATAACTAATGTCGCTCTGCAATAACTATGAATTTTATCGGCTCCGATGCTGCTTACTTCTCCCCGCTACCGTATTCAAAATATAAAAATTGAGTCTACTCATATCCACAGTGTAACTATATTCTCTCTACAGTGTGGCGTCGCATTTGATGGCGGGCGATGCCGCCGCCAGTGTAGTACTTACGCTGTCGCATGAAGACGTGGCAGGATTGTCACAAAATGGAAATAAAATAAACGTGTGATTTTAAAGTACACATCTAATATACGTTAATTTATCTTCTTTACATAGTATAAAATGAAGTCGCTTCCGCTGTCTGTTCGCTTAGATCTTTTAAACTACTCAACGGATTTTAATGCAGTTTTCAGCAATAGATAGAGTGATTTAAGAGGAAAGTTTATATGTATAATACATACATATTATAGTGCAGAAAAGCCGTGTGAAGCCGGGGCGGGTCGGTAGTACTACATAATATTATTATCATTACTTACTATACGGATACCGAGCTGGCAGTGATATTTAAGCTGTGCTAAATTTATCCAAGCAAACGATGCTTATAACACGTTTTATATACACTTTGCTGATCAATTTGTACGTCAGCACCACCTATTTTGAATCATATTAAACTGATGATACTGCAGATGTTGTTGTCAAGCTGAATAATCGTGTGCAATTTTCCCGCGCTGGGAGTTTATTGGATTTCTGCTTTAACGCCATCTTTTGCTGATACTTTATACTATTTTAGATCTTGCGCGCTTTGTAGGCTTTTGTAAGAACCTTCAACTACCGACATCTGTCGTCGTATGTAATATTAGCAGGCTACCTTAAATCTAACATTTAAGGTAGCCTGCTGATTATTTATTCTATGGTATCTGCGTGACAAGATAGCAAGCAACGTTCACGAAAGGTAGCGCTACTGTAACAAAACATAAATATCTCTTTTAGAAAGACGCTAAAAACACGAATATCGTTTCCATTTATTGACCGTGGTTATACGTAGTATTATTATTAATTCGGTGCTATAAGTTATTATTTGACGTGAAAAAAAGAATATCTACTTTAAGTAAAGATCATTTACTATCCTGAAGAGCTAAACTATTATGAAATCCTGTAAAAAATAGTTTTAAAAATACATACTTTTATCTACAATCATATCGTAATGTTCTTTATTTTAAATTATTTTATTCAACTCAACACTCGTGTTAGTATTGAGTTGAACTCGAGTGTGAATATAAAATTACTATTAGGTATTTTACAGTTTACACTTATGCAGGTACTAAAATATAATATTTATAAGAAAATCTGTAGTAACATTTTAGAACCGTACAGTTCCATTATTGGTAGTTGTACGTACGTAGTATATTACCTATATTAGTCTGTGTTGTTAAATAACATTCATAATTCGCTACGAAATAATAAATTTACAACATTCAGAGAAATTTAACAAAATATGTTATAGATGGACTTTATATTTTCCCAGTATATAATCAGAACTCAATGGTAGGTAGCAGTACTTTACTATTGTGAAGTGTGAAAATATAATAAATACCACATATTGTCTTCATAGCAATACATATGACATAGCGTCATTCACACCATACCTACCCTCGTAAAAATTCTCATCATTCCGTATAAAGAACAGTGTCAACTAAGGTGCCTTTAGCAAATAGACTACCACACGCCAGGATATCTTGATCTCCAATACAAAAGTTTTCTCTCTTCTCACACCGTCATGATCCTCAATTGGTGCGGAGAGCTGGAGCTCAACACATCCTGGTCTGCATAGTCGAGGGGGTGAATTGTTTATTCGCATCAATGCCTTTACGTTTTTTCAACATGGCCGACCATTGTATTTATAGTCAACCGGTTATTTACAGTTCCACCTACGTATGTCAATTTCAAGGTGGTATGAGCAATTATGAACGTCAAATTAAGTATGGTGGAAAACAATTTTATTTTACTAACAGCGTAGCCACCCCATTATTAGTGTAATGAGTTGGGTAATATTTTACCGAGCTTGCTCACACTTTTCTTTAGGTCATTATAGAACAGATTAGATTGTACATGTATGTAATTATAACATTATGAACTTACTATGTCAGCCATACCATATAAATATCCACTTGGATAGCCAGGCAGCTCTCTTAGCACTGGCTTCTGATACAATTAACTCCAAGCTGGTTAAAAACTGCATGGACCTACTCAATCACCTGGGCGAAAAGAACAGGTTCGTATTGGGATGGGTTTCTGGAGACACAGGATCGTTGGTAATGAAAAAGCTGATGAACTAGCAAGAGCCGAAGCTAAGGGACCCCATATGGACCAGAGCCAATTTGTGGTGTACCTAAATGCCTGGCAAAACTAACTACAAGGAACTTATATGTGAACTCATCTATTGATTTCTGGAACAAAGTTCCTGGAATTAATCATTTTAGGGAACTTCTAAAGGCCTACAGTAAAAAGTCTACTTCAGAGACACTATCCCTAAGTAAAATTAACTTACGAACACATCTCGTGAGGACAAGACACTGTGGATTGAACAAACATCTGTTCACCATTGGTGTTCGTGCCACAAAGGCGTGTAGATTCTTCTGTCAAGCTGAAACACAACTTTACCTCTTGTGTGAGTGCTTATGCCTAAAAGTAATTCTCTCCTGAGGAAGCACCAGTTGCACCCAGATGAAGAACATAAGCACTAGATGATTTATATCGTACTAATGATCTTCATCAAATCACAACTCCAAAGATATTCTATAGCTTTAATATTGTGGACTGGGATGATTAAGTTCATACATAACATATGAAGGCATTAATTGAAGCCCCTTTGACTACGAATATCTCTGGAATTACGAATTTGGGATGATTGATGGCTGTAGTTACGCCATCTATTCGTTACAACTCATTGCTTTCAAGGAACTCAATTTAGAATTTTGATCGCTGAATGACATATCAACGCACAGCTACAGACATAAATTTTTTGGTTTCTTGAGGACAAATCGGAGAAGAACGCTTTATTTCCAGAGATGTTATACTAAAAATTTGTCAATGGCATGGAACGCGCGTCTTTATGTATATGTATTTATTTAAATGGGTCGCGCATCCCACATGAGAAAAGCCAAGTATATTATAAAAAAAGTCCAGGGCTATCGAGTCAGGCTACATAATAATAATAATAATATCCTGGGACATTCCTCATACACGGTTATCTGATCCCAAACTAAGCAGATATTGTACTATGGAAACCAGATAACTGATATACTACTTTTTTTTTGTAAATACATACTTATATAGATAATTACACCCAGACACAGGACAAACAGACATGTTCATGCACACAAATGTTTATCCTGGATGGGAATCGAACCCATGACCAGCGGCGTGATAGGTGGTGTCTTAACCAATTGCGCCAACTGGCTTGTCGAGTTGTTATATTGAAAACATTGTGATTAATTTCGAACATTTGATATTATATTTTATTAGTTAAAGTTTAATAAACGTAACTGTTTCGTTTGCATAGTTTACGTAATTAGCTCTGGTGTATTGATGTGGGGGTAGTTTTTCCTGTCCTATGCGTGTTAGCACCTAGTACTTGAATACAACTTTGCAAAAAATATTTTCCCATTTACTTTCCATATAATATAAAAGAAATTGATCTTTATGAGCGACTCTATGAGATGGAACAATAATACAGGCTGTGTTCATATCCCGTCAAGGCAAATTAAATTTTTGATAATCCTAGTAAGTATAAAGTAGCGAAAAATGCTGAAAGGATTCGATGCTCGAAGGATTAGGATTTGGTTTACCACGCCCACTTGGAAAATTCATCTGTATACTATTTAAAGTAGTCAATACTAAATCTATATCTATATAGTATTAGATATGTACTGACTTGTAGTAGGTAGGAAAAGGGAAAAGAACGACAACCATTAGGAACGGTAACAGTAAAAATGGTAAATATCCTAAACGCAACGTATCCAAATATTTCTTAGGACATAAAACAGATGACATAATGCTTACAAAACTAGATCGTAATGATCACGTTCACTATTATGTTTACTATGCCCTAAATAGATGTTAAGTCCTATTATGAGACGTTACAACCTTTTAACCTAGTTACCCAAATGTTTAGCCACATCTTCGCCAACAATTTCAGCGCAATTTCTGTGGAAAATCTGCGTACTGTGGAGGGGCGGGGTCAACGACCGACGATCAATAATGCACCTCCTTCCCTTTTCTTCCGCAAGTAGGTAAGTTAAAAGTTACTATATTAGATGACAACACCCTGATGAATTTAATGTAATTTTTATAACTTTTATATGTGTAAAGGTAAGGATTTTAGCGTTAAGACAAGTATAGTTTTCTACTACTCTATTCTACTGTTTTTATTGTACAAACATTTACAAACTCCTGTTTGGGGTGTCTACTGTCTAGATAGCTACCTAATATTTATCTAGGTAAGTAGTTATTTTAAAAATAAATTTAAAGACTAAATAAAATGTGTATTAAAACCATCACCATAAACCTTAAATTGTATCAAACGGTAGTCGTCTATGTAATGAGAACCAGCTTCTTAAAATGTAATATTACCCACTTAAATTATGTACCTGAATAAAAATTTACGAGACTATTAATTTCACCGGAACATTCAATGTCCCACCGCTTAGAATCGTTTGAACTGCTCTTGTAAAAACAGGAATTTAATTTCGTTCTTGCTCTCCGTGTGCTATCTACAGAGTTATAACCATAAGTAACTACGTTTGTATAATGTAGTGTGATGCGCTAATGTCCACCATCGGTAATAAAAGCAAAGAGTCGTCTTTTCTCTTGTTTACTCTCAAATACGGTACCAAAAATGTTAAAATTAGTCAGATAATATATCGGCTCTCCGTTTGATTTTTAAACATAAACATACAGGGTTCTAATGTCTTTCATATGATGCCAATTGCCTATTTTGTTAAACTAAATACACCAAAGAAACCAATTTCAAGGATGTGCTAACTTTACAAATATTATGGATTTAACGATATATAAATCAATCAAACGATTTCAACCGCTGGGATGCGGAACCAGCGAATTGATTTTCTAAGCGAAACGAAGGCGAAGCAAAATTAGTAGCAGCCGGTGAGAGCGTGTTCAAACAAATTAGCTTGTAAACTTCAAGCAATTGATTTTGCTCCACATCCTCTTGGGATTCGTATCAGTTTGAAGACGGTTTAAGGGTTTCTTGTTACTAGGTTGCTACCGAGAAACTAAGATTATCTCTGTCTACAATCGGTCCTTCATGTCTGAACGTTCGTGACCCCTGGGAATCAAAACTCTTGTCACAGTCTCAACCGGTTTCTATCTTGACATTCTTACGACGTTTATGAATTTTGAAAAATACTACTCCATGGTTTTACAAGATAGATTTTGTGACAGCTGAATAGTGAAAAATATAGGTTCTGAACACTTTAGAATAATTATTACTCACTAAGAGTTAACAAATATCGGTCCAGAAATACATTACTCTTTCTTGTACAATTCATTAGAATTTTCTATTCGAATCGTGACTTACTTAACTTTTAAGCAATTTTCAATATGAAACCATTAATGACCATTATATTAAGCATTCGTGTTCGGGCATGGCTGATTAAAAGGAAAAGGTTTTAATAAACGGATAAGAAATCAAAAAGTTTATATTGCGGTTCTTTGTCCAGAATACTTTGACGCTAAAATTTTGGATTCCTAATGGGTGGTCAAGGTTAATCAGTAGAAAATCACAAACGAATATGTCATCAAGGTTATTAGATAACAGGAAGATAGGCAACAGGCAATAATAGTAAAAGTGCGATGGGACAACAATTCGTCCTGTGTGTCAACACACCGACGTTGACAAATGAGACTGAGTGTTAGAAAAAAATGGCGATCGTCCGCACCCGCCTATTTATTATGATTGTTGTTCTACCGTGACCTTGTTGGAAATAATGGCCATCGTTTGACAACAAACCTGCCGTAAGCTTGCGTCATTCAGATTCAATACGTTTCAAGATTATTTTATTACTCTCATTCCGTGGAAAGGCGGAGCCGTAAAGCCCTGAAGCGACTGCGTCCTGTGAAGATCTACTGAGGTTTTATTACTAACTTATTTTCGTTAGTAAACTGAATTTATTGAAGTGATTTACTCTTTCTATCTTTCTACACGCAAAGTTAGAGGTTAGCAAATAAGGTTACGGAGCTTGTTTAGTACCTGGTAACACCTCCCCGAAAAGCTTTGAAAGCTCAGAAGCATTAGTAATAGTAAAAAGTAAATTAGTGTGGTAAAATACCCCAGCGTCAATGTATTATGGTTATGATACAATGAAGGGAGACAACGAGATTATAATAGGCATATTTAGACATAATCATAACGCTCCTTCGTCATTTAATTTTGAGTATGAATCAAAACATATTAAGATGCAAGCGTTTTCTTTGCTCGTTTTAGAATTTTAATAAATAGGTATATATTGGTGCCGATTCTGTTGTTTACGAACTAAAATAAATTTAATCTCACTATATCTCTTTCTAATAGTAAATATAAGAAAAGGATGCAAGATATTTTAGTCCTGTCAGTTTAATCCGATCACACATTTCAACGTGAATTTAAGCGCGATCTTTATTGGTCACGACTATTTACCCGTACATTACGACGGTATGGATTAAACTGACAGCATTAAAAATGTTTTATCTTTTTTCAATAAGGTTAAAATGAAAGAGAGGTGTATTGTCTAATATCAGTTAAGTTCGTAAACAACAAATAGGCACCATTGTCGTACTTTTCTATTTATTAATGTTCACACACAAATAAGATGAAAGACAAAACAGACACAAAGGAACAGACTGCTTATTTCTGGAAAATTGAAAAGAAATGAAGACGCATTGTATAATGAAGAGTCTCAATTTTTTACATAATATACCTAGGTACCTACATACCTACTACATTTAATTTACCTCACAATCTCTTTGTGCCTCTATCTGCAGGTAGGTATCACGACAGAATGTACGAAAATAAATTCGTTCCGGGTATCTCATTAATATTCAACGTCTACCGAAGTCTGCTTTAAATGGTATCAGGTGAAACTGAACTCAACGGTGAACGGTTCGGCTCTTTTCATGTATTATAAAGCGTATATTAATTTGGTAAAAGAAATTAATGAGATACAAATTATATTTCGAATTTGTGTATCATAATAATATTCTTGTTAATAAAATACCAATTCATTTATTTCTTTATATTGGGATAAAAAGTTTAAAATTATGTTAAAAACCTAATTGTTGAACCATCAAATAGGTAATAAAGAAGTGTAGAGAGAATATAATAGAGTGAAGAGAGTAGTTAAAGCAGTTTAAGTGAAAATGCTATTTGAAGTTTTTTTTTTTAATGTAGAAATTATTTATTAATTTATAGTTAAATTTACAGACAACAAATTAAAAAGATATACCTACATATTCAAATGGAGCCCAAATTATGAGACATACTTTATGTACATCTTCATATCTCAAAGGTGAAAACGTTGAATAATTTCACGGGTCAGCCAAAACTGGAGCTTTGGGGAAATTATAATTTTATTATCCACAAAAGGTCGCCTACATAAATCCTGCCACACGCATACATCGGGCCTAGGGGAGGAACATGCACACCTGAAACGTGATTTGAAACTGAAATAACCTAAACCACCGTGTTTTTACATTCAACTTGTGTAACGAAGTAATTAAAATTATTGCTTTACATGTTTATGAATTATTATTATTTGTATTTCAAAATAAGGTGGGTAGGTAAGTGAATGTTAGGTAGGTAAAATTACAGACGAACGAGCAAAAAAAATTTTTGATACTAATTTAAGTAAGAATTAAAATAAATAAATAAAAAATATGATACCATTACCAGTCTGTTTCGATGTGAGGATGTGAAGACATGTTTCTTACTCTGTCACACAAAAACTATAGAACGGATTATGATGAAACTCGGCACATAGGTAGATCATGATCCTGGAATAACATATACGCTACTTATTATCCCTAAAACGCGTGTGAAACTGCAAAAGACCACTGGTCATATATATTTTTTCATATCGATTGCTCGATCGAAATGTCGAGCAATGTTGAGCTTTTGTATGAAAAACGTATTTTCACGATTACAGAGTTGGTCCTATATATTTTTTATTATGTTTAGGCCTGTGTTTGACCACAATCTCACCGTGATTAGCGATGATGTGGCCGAAGATGGTAAGCACACAAGGCCTAAGGGATTTAAAGTTCCGTACTATACCATGTCTAACCTTCACGAATCGGAAAATACTTTGTTTTTTTTTACACCATCCCGTAACAAATGGTAGCTCATTACAATAATATATCACTTTAATATCGCGTTATAAATTACAGTGTAACGTAAACAATATCTATCTCAAGTCTAGAATAAATCTCCAGTCATCTCTGTCAGTCTAGACATCTTGTTAGATTTTGGGAAATCAATTAAACGTGAAATGTCTTTTATCTGCTCTTTAGAAAGATAATTCTGAAGTAATAGGGTAGTGTCCTGACAGATACTCACTTGATTATCAGCTACTTTTTATAAAATGTCAAAAGTATAGTTTAAATGGATTTTGTATGAAATACTACACTATGACGTCATAGTATCACAGCATCAAATTTTAATGACCTACTCTTATATTATAAAGGGTATACTGGTAATTAAAAAGCATTAGGTAAATGTACAACATATTTGATGTAACCAAGTATTTTTAGATGTTGTATACATTGTTTAGTGTTTGATCATTTATGTTTGACACTGTCCACTAACCTATAATGTAGGTTGAACCAATTTAAAGACTTGATATATTTTATGTATTATGCTGAGATTACTTAGCTGCCCCACGATTTCAACAGGCGATACCCTTTTTTACAGCCTTACAGATTGAATTTCGGAAAATCCGGCCTTATTCCTTGTTTACACTATGAAGGTATGGTCCCTTTTTTTGTCCCGTCTGAGGACTGAGGAGTCAGTGAGTGAGTTTTATTAGTATTTTGTAATAGGTATTAATATGTATTGAAGCAAGTATATAGTATATAGGGATACTATTTTTTTGATACAATTTTTTTAAATAGTCAATATTCATCAAAATATTTGCCGAAACTTGTAACACTTGTAGGTACAAGAATACTTAATGACATTAACAGACTCAGGACTTTTCAAAATCTGTGCTTAAACCTTCTAAAAGCTTCTAGCATCAGCAACATATACAATAGGTACATGTCCAAGCTTCAAGCTTCCAGTAGAGTGGACTCAGGTTGAAGGGGTGTTAGAGATGGGGAGGGTTTCCGAAACAACTGGCACGGAACAACCCTCCGTTTATAGTCTGCTATTTACATAATCCGACGAGGCTCGAATGTCGTACGTCATCGACGGATACCTACTCAATATTTAGGTACGCGAAGCAGTGAATAAATTTTGATGAAATACTGTACAATTGCTTCAGCAGTTCATCACCAAAGCAATAGGAAAGGTATCATAAAAAACCAGCCAGCAATGCTTGGTCATCCAGGTATTAAATATTAACAGACAAGTGCTGTTTATAGCGACGATAGTTCAGTGGTAAAATTGTGGGATCGAATGCTACAATAAGCTTGAGCTTTTGGTGAAGGAATACACCGCGAGGAAACCATAGCACGGTGGTAGGGTACTATGCAAAGCCCGTCTGGCTGGCTTACGCGGACAAATCGGCGAGCGCAGATGGCTCTCCACCATTGCCAATGCATTCTGGTATTGCTAATAATGGCGACAGGGGACGGTAACCAACTTGCCTTGTCAACCTTCTGGCATTAAAAAAACCTATAATTCTATGCCCTATTGATTGAAACGTGAATCGTTTGCTGTACTTTTCTTTATTAAAATTTTTATTATTTGTTGTTTAACTGTAGAGTATTCATTCAAATTAGACCTGTTTAAATCAATACATAATTTAAAATCTAAAAAAGTTAATACAATAAAAAATATTTATTTAATTTACCCCAACCCATTTCACCGTCAAATCTTTATTTCGCCCTAAAGGTGTTGAGGCGACGAAAATGAATCACATTATAAACATGATGGAAAGGTATTGATTCCAAATATATTACTCATTACAAATAATTTTGCTTCAAGATCCCATAGTCAAACATTGCGCTATCTGTTTTATATCTGCTTCTGGTGCAGCCCATAACCTTTTCAATGAGAGTGACACCCGCTTGCTTAAATCTGGATCTATTAAAGACAACAGCTTTAGTGCTCTTTTTAAAACTCGTGGAACCACTGTTTGCAACGACGCAGCTATGTTATCTGCAATTCTCTGCCTATGAGCGTCACTTTCCACGATACGATTATAAAAGTCTGCAGAATCCGCTAAATCCGTAGCCGCAGTCTCAAGCACCAATAACTTCTTTTTAGGACGTCTCTCGTCTACAAATGGCATAGGACCATTAAATGAATTTGGATAGTAATTAGGCGCATCTCTCATGTTTTCCCTCAGTGGTGGTACTCCATTGCGATTGTAGGTCTTCGCATATAAAGGAGTATTCACTTCAATTTTGTTATGATTAACACCTACACGGTAGTTTTGTGCCTCGCGGTATGATACTCGGCGGGCTTTGAACATAACATCAACAGGCCCTGGAATACCAGGGACTAAATTAGCAGGATTAAATGCACTTTGCTCCACATCTCTGAAATCGTTGTCTACTAGTCGGTTTAACACTAGGCGACCAACCTGGACAGTGCGGTAAGTTCCCTTCTTCCATAAAACTGTAACATCGAAAGGATTATAGTCCAAGTTTTTGATATCGTCCATCGTCATTACATCTATTTCTAATCTCCAAGATGGGTATTTTTTCTCAGCGATGGCATTGTATAAATCTCTTGAGTAGTAATCGGGGTCCATAGCTCCTATCGCCATTGCTTCTGTGGATGTCAGATTTACAAGCCCTTGCTCAGTTCTGAAATTGAATTTTACATAATATCTATCTCCGTGTTTATTATTAATTTCATACGTATGTATTGGGAAAACATCCATTTTCCTGTAACCATCAGGTATACCGAGATCGGATAGTATCCATAAAAATGCGTGCATAGTATCAGGCCTGAACGTAACAAAATCCCACACTGGTGTTGAGTCAAAAAGCGTAGTGCGCGGATTTCTTCTAAACGCTTGTATAAATGGAGCAAACTCTATTGGATCCTTATAGAAATAAACAGGCATAGAGAGACATAATAAATCTAGGTTTCCTTCTTTTGTATAGAGTTTTAGAGAAACTCCTTTAGGCTCTCTACCAAGATCGCTTCCCCCAAGGTTTTGTAACGCTGTCGAAAATCGTGCAACCAAAGGAGTTTTCTTTCCGACCCCGTTAAAGACATCTGCACTTGTATATTTAGAAACATCGTTGGTAACTTCGAAATAGCCAAAAGCCCCTGCACCTTTGGCATGGACCACACGTTCGGGTATTCTTTGATGAACGACATGGCTTGTCCGATCTAAATAGTGCTGATTTACAAAAATATCCGTGTTGAGTGTAGCTGTATCCCTAATGTCCACTGGTTCACCAGCACTTGTTGTAAGAAGACCAAGTGGTACCTGGAAAAATAATGGCATAATAATAATTAATTTGGCTATCCAAAGAGGATACGCTGCCAGCCTGGGAACCTTGCCTTTGATCGGCAGCAGCGGCCGCCTCGAGGAAATGTTTTATATGTAGATTATATACATATATTTGTTGTAAATAACTATACTTAATTCTGTGGCAACTTTACCGTGTAATTTTGTTATACTGAATAATCGACTTCCAGGTTGCACACAATTTACTACGTATAGTTTTATATGGTCTAACTATGTTCTATTTACCTTATAAAAATAACTGTTTAACTTACCGGATGGCGTCTTGTGAAGTCTACTAACTGCCGCTCAGCAGCATCTTGAGTAACATTGTCACAGCAATAGCTCGTAACATAATTTGTACTCAAAACTAAAATCAGAACAAATGCGGCGATATTCGACATGGTCGATAATAGAATGCAAACCTCAAACAGATTTCACCGGGTTTTTAATAGTCATGAAATTAATATTCGCGTGTAATTATCAAATCGATATAATTATGAACTACGTACGTACTTATTTGGTTGGCATTCACTGTTAGTAGGTACAACCCTAAATGGCTTCAGGAAATATGTTATTATTATAGATTTATTTCAGTTATTACAAACAAACGTTTGCTTCTTTTTTTTAAAACTGTTGCTGCATGGGAACGAACGGTTCATCTGTTGTTTTGCGTTTCAAACTTCACTCACGTCACAGAGGGTCTACTCTGAAAAACGATACACGATAGTTCGATCATCGTTGTCAAACTATTAACCAATAGAATTGAAGGCTGTATATCATGAAGCGTGATACATAGTTAGTCAGTTGATTTGAACAACAAATACTAAAAAAGAGAATAAAATAAATATTTAAGGGGGGCTCCCATACAACAGAAATGCTTTCATACTGTACAACTTTTCTTTTTCATAAAATACCGCAAATGTATTTGGAACTGAACAATGAAGTTACCTTGACAAAGAATTCTACTCGCTTTTTACTACATCGTAAAAGGTCCGACTCGTTTGATGGAAACACACTATACAAATGGGTTTTTTCTATTTCGTATATTGTAAGGAGTTCTATTTTGGTTCGTAGATCTTATATTTATTTAGTAGTAATAACATTTTTTTCCTGTATTCATAAAGTTTTATATAGTATTGAATAATTCAAAATCTGAAATCTTGTCATATAGCAATGTATTAACTTCAATTTTGTTATGATTGATTCCTAAACGATAATTATGAGCATCCCGGAAAAATAATGCTCAGTTTTTAAATCTTAAGTTAAATCTTACGTTCAACGCACGTTAAATCTCACAAAGATTTACTATATTGACATTGAGCCTATCAAATCAAATCAAAAATCATTTATTCAGTTTAGGCCCTAATAAGGCACTTAAGTTACAGTTTTACAATTGACTCTACTACCGGTTCGGAATACACTTGAACTGAGAAGCCAATACACAATGTCAATGATAATAATCAGAGGTATAGAAAAACACATTAAAATTAGTATAGTGATAGATGGCAAAGAACTAAGTGAGCGAAAACGTAGTCTACTATTTATTGATGACATGTCTGCAAGTGATATATTTTGAAACAGCATTGCAGACGAATTCGTTAAGAAAATGTCACTGCTCGCTTTATTGCTTTATAGTATTTATCTACTCTCATATCGTAGTTCTAATTATGAAATCAAAAACAGTACTTTAATGACCCTCTTTATGAAATTAAAAAATTATATTATAGTACAGTTTTCTTCCCAAGATAATGCTATAAAATAACTTTTTTTCATTAAAGTACAAGTATTTAGACAGGTCTGGCCACTTATAATGTTTTTTGGGTTTTAATACTTCAATTACTGTCAGTCAACTTGTCAAATGAAATAATAAAGAAAAAAACATTATAAATGGCCAGACATCAGGACTAAACAATTATAATTTTAGATGCAAATTTACTTTGTCTGTGGTCACGTATGCGGTAGAGATCTCAACTTAGGAGTTTTTCCCCAAACGGGTTTGGGCGCCATGATGATTAATGTTTGTTTATTTTATTGATTTTTTTGCATACATATTTTATTTTGACCAAAAATTATAGAAAAATAGCAGTGATACTAAGGTGAAATAAACTTGGATCTGAAATTGTGGAGGCGGCAGTGGAAATGACGAATAATCGATACCCGTAAGTCATGAAAACCTATGACAAATTATTATCGATTTTTTACCTTTAAATTACATTACTTATATGAGTTTAGATAAAGTACTGTATGATACTGCACATAATTAGGTATTAAAAACTCGTGTGATACTATTAAGAACCTCGCCTACGGCTCGGTACTTAAACTCACACTCGTATTTAATAACCCCTATTATGCAACAGTATCATAAACTACTATTAATATCTTTTTGTATAAGTTAATTTTCCTTTAAAACTCATAAGCTATCAAATAAAGCAAGGAGAATTGGGGAACTAAATATAATATTTTTATTAGTACCTAATGTTTTATGGTCAGGCAGCTTCATCAAAGAAATATAATTCATACTTCATAATGGAGGAAAGGAAGAGGAGTGAAGGTATTGGACTAATCTATATTAAGATTCTCTGTTAAACATTACATCATTATGTCAAATATACTTCTTGGTGGGATAGTTACTGTGGGCCGGCACCTGCGTAGTACTTCGCTCATGAACCGCTTTCTTTTTCTCCGGTGTCCTCCGAGCAGCTCTCCGGGCCTCTAATTGAAGTCGAGCTTCTCTTTGCATTTCTAATGACGTAGTTATTCTCCTACCCAAATCCTTGTCAATCAGATACATTAATTTCAGTGCTCTTTCAATTACGGGTGATTTAACAGGCACTAGTGTTTCTGCCATATTGGTCGCAAACCTTTGTCTTGCCCCTTCAGTTGTTAGTACATTGTTGTAAAACTCTGCAAGTGGTTCTAGGTCAACAGCATTGCTTTGTAAGATTAACAATTTATGTTTCGGGCGAGTCTCATCTACGAATGGCATGGGGCCATTGAAAGAATTTGGGTAGTAATTAGGAGCATCTCCCATATTTTCTCTCAAAGGAGGGACGCCATCACGGTTGTAAGTCTTGGCATATAGCGGAGTATTAACTTCGATTTTGTTATGATTGATTCCCAAACGATAATTTTGAGTATTTAGATAAAACAGCCCTCGGCTTTTGAATATATCATCTACTGGTCCAGGTATTCCAGGAACTAAATTTCCAGGATTGAATGCGCTTTGTTCTGCAACCTTAAAATGGTTATCTGGGTTTTTGTTCAAAACTAAACGACCAATCGTTACAGTGTCGTAAGTTCCATTTTTCCATAATCTTGTTACATCAAATGGATCATAATCTAAGTGTTTCAATTGTTCAAAAGTTAAAATATCCATTTCTAATCTCCATGAAGGGAAATTATTGTCAGCAATAATATTATACAAGTTTCTTGTAGCATAGTCCAAATCTCCAATTGAAGTAGCTTCTTCTCGTGTGAGAAAGTCCAAACCTTGTTCTGTTCTAAAGTTAAACCTTACGTAATAACTATCGCCGTGTTTGTTATTTATTTCATAAGTATGTACAGCAAAACTATCCATAGTACTATATCCATTCGGTAACCCAAAATCGGAGATCGTGTAGAAATACATGTGTAGATTGATAGGTCTCAAAGTAAGAAAATCCCAGCGCTGTGTAAGGTCAAATAAATTATTACGTGGATTTCTTTTAAAGGCGTGAACTACAGATGGAAATAAAAATGGATCTCTGTGTAAAAATACGGGTGTTTGCAAGCATAATAGATCGAGGTTTCCGTCTTCTGTGTAGAATTTAACAGCCATACCCTTGAGTTCATTGGTGAGGTCTGATCCTCCGATGCTTTGTATAGCGGTTGAGAATCTTGCAACAAGGGATGTCTTTTTGCCGATTCCATTGAAGACTTTAGCACTAATGTACTTTGATACATCATTAGTAACTTCAAAATATCCCAAAGCAGCTGTACCTTTTGCATGTACAATACGTTCTGGTATTCTTTCAGCATTGAAATAGGTGCTTGTATCAAGATGGTTTTGATTAGAATATTGGTCGCCATTGATCGCTGTTTGGTCTCTTATTTCCACCGGTGTCCCTGCACTTGTAGTATACAGTCCTATAGGTTTCTGAAAATAGTAATTTATTTATAAGTAGCAAGATTATCTGAACGTTTGAGATTATGAGTTTTAAGACAATAAAATAGAGAAAAAATTATATTCACTTTTCACAAATCTATGACCTAAATATAAATCTTTTATTATTAATATTTTGTCTAATAAAACTTAAGAAACTTAGCTAGGTTATTTGTAATTCACCTGCAGTGCTTAAACAACTAGTAAAAAAACCAATAGAAAAATCGCATAAATTACTTTAATCGAGCCAGTTTTATTGTTTGTCTTAAAAGTTAAAATGTTTATTGCCAAGATCATCAAACCCCTTAGAATACAACTGGTAACTAACATAGAAATCTGTAACGTAAAGATCACTTACATCTACAAAGAATAAAATATTTTTAACCAAACTAACATAATCACCTGAAACTATTGAAATAGAAATAAAGTATTACTTACCGGATGTTCACATTGAAAGTCGTGAAGTTGTCTCTCTGCAGGATCAATGGTAAAGTTATCATATTGTTGAAAGTCTAAATCCCCTTGCACTCTATAAACAATGATCAATAAGCACACAGTGATGCGTTTCATGATAAAATTTGAGCTCGTAATTCGCATTAATTAGCAGCAAAGGTTTATATAGCGCTGATTTTAATCATTGCTCTTGCTTGAGAATAATTAATGAACTTGATTTTAGTTCATAATTTTTGTTGCATTTTTGCTTTAATATTTAGTTTTTTTTGCCAAACTGTGCACAGCAATAATTGATTATAGTTGAGAACATGAAAGAATTACTGCTGCAAAGTCGTTCACTCACAAGATGGAATGATTAAGTCATCGTGTCAAGGCCTTAAGGGACGAGCTGGATAGAACGGTCTTCAAATATGAAAGAGTGACCATAGAGAGAGAATAGCTTTACCCAAATGTATAGTAGGCCCCTTTAATGAGACGTATTAAAAATAAAATATTTTCGTTGAAATCTAATATAGTTTTGAAGCCTAAATACATTATCACCGCCAAAATCAAAAAAAAAATTGACAGATCATGTAAATGAAAAATATATGAAATGTTTAAACATCTATTCCATAGATTTTTTTTATGAATTTCGTGGTTTACAGGTTTATAGAATAGGCCTATCAATTGGCTATTATTAGAATGTTACATAGTCAATGTACCATAAAGCATAGGATCAGCTCAGCAATACCTTGGTACGCGTAAAATCAAACCATAATTAGATGTTCTAACATATACAAGGAAGAGTTTTAAGCCAATTCCATGCATTTAGAAAACTAAGTTGGATTTCTTAACGATAATTATATGAACATGTAAATGTAGAAAGAAGTTGTAATTTACTAAATATAGGCAAAGAATAAATAATATACTACGTACTAATATAGGTAACAATAATATACGCCTGCACATGCATGAATAATTACAAATACATTTTGCACTTTAATAGATAAATGCATCCTTTATATAATTTGCCAGTGCGAAGCAGGTTTCCAATGATTTTAAAGGGCGAGGCATACAAGACGTATTGAAAAAATGGAATTGCAAGGAGTACATACATTAAATTGTTATGCTATTATATATTAATGTATTCCTGACATGCGAAAGGAAACGCATATCGTACGTCTAGCTAAATATAACTTACAATGAAGATATAATTATTATTAATTACAGTAAAGTTTGCGATTCTTATTGGAGTGTACTATGAGCGATCCCAGGTTGATGGACAGAGACGACCTTCAAAATCAAGACTGGGCTAAATATGAAAACGAAAGTCGATAAACAAGATTCAACTCAAGCATCCAAAAGCATCAGAATCTGAGTCCTGCCTGAGTCGCGACAAATCTTAAATTCAAATTGACATTGTTACCCTCAGTGGCCTCAGTGGATTCAAGGTCCTCCCTAACCAAAATCCTGAATCCGCTACCGCATAAGTACCTTACATTGCTAATATCAAATACTTAATATGTTAATTTATATATTTTTTTATATTATTTTGAAACTCCTACTGAACACGACAAAAATAAAATAAATGTATTTATTAGGTCAAACTCTTTTAGGTTCGAAGTCACGCAGGTATTTTTGGCAGATTATGAAATAATAGAATATAATCTTCGTCGTTGTTATGTTTTACCGAACGTACTATTTTTTTTAAATGTCTGTACACGTACATGTTTCGAGTATAACGTCACAGTCGCTGATTAAATTCTTATACCTGCTACTGGTTAGAAATAAACGTACACGTGTTTTTCAAAATTATACCGTAAGAGGGTGGATTAGAGGTTGATAGTTTATATCTGAAGTTTTCTGTACGTTTGTATGTCACTGAACTCCTCCTAAACCGCGGTGGGCCGATTTGGTTGAACCCTAGATGGTTTAGATTCACAATTGAACCCAATAGGTGGTGCTGTAATAAGATTCCATGAATTTTTTGAGGATTTGCGATCCCCGAAACCGCGGGGTGGAAGGCGTAACTTTATACCTATAGATTCTCCTCCTGGTAAAATTCATTATTGTATTTTCGAAAGAAATATGTCACTGAAACTTTATTACCACAAGAACAGAAACGAAAGCAAATACCAACGTAATTACAATCAAGATAAAACTCCCAAAAAGTCCCACAAAAGGGCCGCGGTTATTTTATAGAGCCCATAACCTGCATGTAGACCAATCGATAATGTCCGTAGTAGCAGCTAAATGTCTCGCAAATCTATTTCAGAATCGGCACAGCTTTACTCAAATAAATTCTAAAACTATGACGATAAGATTTACTTTCATTTGAGCAGACATCTCGTATGACGTGAGCGAATCCGGAGCAAAAATGGGTCAGGCGAGGTCGGTGTCTCACTTCAATTCTTTTTAATTGGTATGTACATTAATTAATACCGGAATACAGGTGTTTGTTTTATCTGTAGTTTATTCAATATATATTTTTTTCTAAATGCATCGTAATATATGAGTAATAAAAAATTTACTTCATGGTAATAAATCCTTTTCATTTTAATAATTTAAGTAAATATGTAGCACAATAGCGCACAATACTTGTTATTTTCCGTTTGTAATTTAATGAGTATAAATTCTGGTTCACATCTTTCAGCTTACCTACAGTTTTTAAATTAAAAGACACTCATTACTCTTCGAATTCGTTAATATTGTTTGAAAACATGTTGTTACTCCTAAGATCTAAATCTTGTCGAGGTTCTTGCCGAAATATTCTCATTTTAAATATATTCCGGACAGATGATAACGCTGACGCTCGCATAAGTGCCTTATTACATACTTGTGAACTTAATAAATGAGGTGCGTGTTTAAAAATGTATTTGAATTCTTTCTTATTTTTATAGAATTGATTCGAAATACCATAAATTATCTTCTCAAATATTGAAGATGCTTCTAAATATTAAGTAGGTACTTAGCGTTAGTAATTGGTCCTTAAACTTTTAAATTCAGATAAAATAAAAATGAAAGACAGAGTGCGATGAACAACCAAATATGTAAGTAAACACTCTCTGACTCACACACATTATATACCCAAATCCATGCTACAATTACTCTTAGAGCAAGCGTGTAATTTTTTTATGAATGTGTTTCTCTAAGGGTGTATAAATAACAGAACCTAAATAAAAGAAAAAGTTTCACGGAATCTAACACATGCATTGACATTCTCGAAACACAAAACCTCAACGAATGCATTCGCACATATATAAAATTTGATGTTTCACTTTGATTTGTTCGCGGCGTTCCATCTTTCTTTTTTCAACGTCTGAGAATTTTAATTAATATAATTTCCGCAAAGATAAAATTAATGATCAGTAACCACGTTGAAGACTCGAGCTATATTGGTTACCAACGATCTAACCTCAATATCCAATCAAAATGCTATTATTAAAACGTGCCAGCTTGATTAA
This sequence comes from Tethea ocularis, assembly GCA_963555595.1. NCBI lineage: Eukaryota > Metazoa > Arthropoda > Insecta > Lepidoptera > Drepanidae > Tethea > Tethea ocularis. The sequence continues at coordinate 3,757,400 of OY741968.1, forward strand.
TTGTTAAAGGGATTTCCAATAGAAACTCTTGAATTTGCCATGTTCTAGGTATGTACCTCTATTTTACTAATGGATCTTTGGAAATGGTGAAAGTCGCGACTTTAAAAACTGTTGCTATCCTACTGCCTACTAATATTATAAATGCGAAAGTTTGTGAGTGAGATAGATAGATAGATAGATAGATAGATAACACTTTATTGTACATAAATCAACATTTAAAAATAAAAGCTTAATATTATGAATGTACAATGGGCGGTCTTATCGCTAAGAAGCGATCTCTTCCAGACATCCTTTGGATGGATAGAAATTGACATACGTTATAGACGGTGGTGTATTTTTAATAAGTGCATCTTCTGAGTATATTTGTTATTTCTTCACGCTCAAACGGCTGGACCAATTTTGATGAAATTTGGTATGGAGGTAGCCGACACCATGGATTAACACATAGGCTACTTTTTATGCCTCGGGAACGAGGGTGAAACCGAGGGGCGGAAGCTCCAGGAGCATCCAGGAAAGTATCCTATGGCAAAGAATATGTAACGAAGGGTCTCACACCACCCCGCGAATGTATTGTCACCCGCCCGCAACGTAAAAGCATAAAAGTACTCTAAAGGTACAAGTCCGAGGCTCGCGGCTTGCGGCTGATACCGCGAAATGCGAGCCAGATAAATAATAAAAATATTTCAATATTTTTCACGTGGCTAACCATACGTTTCTTTAATAAAATAGCGTGACGTCAGAATTTCTAAAATAAACTCTGTTCTGGCCATCGTGATGGGAAGCCACACAAATTGTGTTTGTTTATTTTGTTAGCTTTGTCCCTTCACGTTTGGCACGTCAGAAATGGTTATATGCGGGCTTTTCTTTAAAATATCTCCGCCCGTTCCTGTAAAATCTTATGTTTTCCTGTTTAAATCGTACCATGTGTTATTTATGGTCGTGATATATTATCTTTGTGCCAACTAGTGCCAAGTTGTAAGTTTTATCAAGTACTTACCCGTTCACGAGTTGGCGGTTACCGCTCCATTCGCGCTCCCCACACCACATCTCAAGTCAGACCCGCATAGTATGGATAGCAACGCTTATGTTTTTTTTGTTAGTGCCTATGACTGTTATTTAAGTTATTTATCCTAGCAACATTATGTTGTTGTTGTCATCCTGCCTATCCAAAATAGCCTGTAGGTAAGTCTAATGAGATTGAAGAAAAACATCCTTTGTAAACAAATAGGACATATAACAAAGTAAATATTAATTAGAATCTTGTAACAAAGAATTAACATTCAAAAACCCGATATTATAATGTAAAGATACAGACGAAAATAATACTGTTTTCATCTAAAATTTCAAAGCTTCACGCTATCTTGAGAATACCAGGGTTGAGAGAGCTATGCCTCCTCCCTGTAATAGGTAAATCGGGGTGAAATAAAAGGAAGTTAATAGTCTTTTACGGTTCTAGTTTTACTGGTCGACATGTCGTCTGTGTAGCCGCGTCGTCGTAAAAGACAGGGATGCATTTACACTGTTTAGACTTAGTATTACATATCCACAAGACATAATAAATCTCCCAGGCTTTTATAAAAAACCGTTTAGACACATATAAGTTTAATATAATAGGTGGCGTGACATAGTACCTAACTATACAAGTTATGATCTCTCTTTTTAAGTTTAATACTTTTCATCAAAATTCTTTAATTTGTTCTGGTCTGTTAGTTACTGTGGTATCGTCAAATAAATTAGACCATCGCAAAAATATTGTTACGTATCGGTTTGAGAGGCGGCCACTCCGTATACTTTACGGCTACAAATATTCTGTAGTATTTTACATTTGGTAGGTAGATTGCACTTTATCGTTTATCGTATTCAAGTCTTTTGCCAAAGCTTATTTTGCTATAAAAATGTGTCAATAACTGAAAAGCAATTCAATTTTTACGAATTACTTTAGACATTCAACATGAAAACCGTGATAAAGACGTCGAAAGTATGAGCTCTAGCTAAAGATGAGAAACCAAATACTTACTCTCAAGATGAAATTCTAACTAGCTAGCGTTTTAATGTTGAAAATCTGTAGCCAAGCCAATACCGGAGTGGCTCGGCAGGTGTCAATAAATGTCAGTAATTTCTAGGCTTTCTATGCTTACCTAATGCCGTATCATTGTTTACCACTGTGAGATTGTGGTCAAATTTAAGCCTTTGTTACGTAATTGTGAAGTAGGTATTAGAAATATCGTTGTAACGATACCTACTATGTGCATTTGCAAATTTGGCAAAGCAACACTATACCGCAGTGCACTATCATAAATCTAACCAGACCTCGACCCACCTAAAGAACAATATTAGTGCCCACCTAAAACCAAGTATAGTATGACACAACTTAGATGATGCATCGGCAAAATTCGTAAAATCGATCGTTCCCGAAAAGAGTGCGCCTACGACATTACTCATGTGTTAAAAAATGATCGGCGAAAATGATCTTGTTGAACGTTGAATGGCGCGATAGTGAATGATTTTTATTAGTTGTGTAAATCGGAAGTGAAGTGTACGAAAACGATTTGTCGATGCTACATCTAAGTTGTGTCATACTATACCTACTTACTAGTCCTATATTGTTAAAATAACTTAACTAACTTATAGTACTTACAACAATGGGTTGTTTACACACTCTCAATCATGGCTTCACCAAATCCTATTATGTAAGCGTTTGAGGCCATATTTCTGAAACTAATGCCTAGGTTCATCCCCGCGGTTTCACCCGCGTTCTAAGATTAAAAAGTAGCTATGTGATAACAAATAGTTATTAGTTAGGACTATTAAGAAGAATGTCCCAGGATATTTATTATTAAGGTCGATGTTCACTGACAAGAAAACGATCTGATAAATTATCATACCATCAAAGGCACTACCTTGGGCATAAAAGAAAACACAAAGTTAAAAAGGGTCAAATATATATAATATACCTGCTCTTATTCCTATGTAGAAACTAGTCCATGCGAGATCTACTAAGAAAAAAGCCGCAATTCAAATCGACATTCTCCAACATCGACAACAGCAACGCTTTCAAAGTTAACATACATAACATTACATTATACGATAATGACGGGATATCGGTCGATAAAGTCATGACCATTAAACGTTTTAGATAGCATTTTAAGGTCGATTGTCCGAAACCGTAACCGTTATACCGTCTGCCCCCCGAAATTCCATATCAGCTTTTGCCTGCGCTGGGCTTCCGAGCAAATCGCGCAGGTGTACGGGGGATGGGGTGGACCCACCCTAGTGACGTCATTTCCACCAAGATCAAGGTCACCCCGAACCTTCCAACCGCATTTTTAGGGCTCCATTAAACAAAACCTCTTGAAACAACGTCTATATAGTATTTATGTGGAATTCACAACCTACAATTAATTATATAGAAAAATATAGTAGACCCTTTTGCCGTCGATATTAAATGTTATAGTTAGTTGAATTAAAGAAGTATGATTGAAAAGACACTTCAGGTTTTAAAGATAATTAACTTTAAAAAAAAAAACAGTAAAATCTCCTTCCAAGACAATAAAATTAACATGGGACTCCTTCCAACACAATAAAACCTTGGAGCTTTACCGAACACAACGCAAAAAGAATTATTAAAATCGATTCATGCAAACAAGTTATGCGTGAACAAACATTAAAAAAACATAAAACCAAATTGAGAATCTCCTCCTTTTTTTGAAGTAAGTTCAGAAGTAGCAATTGAGCTGATGAATTTTGTATGAATGTTAATGCTTTATAAGGCGAGTGCTGATCCAGATTAAATAAAGGGATGCTTACAAGAGTGAATAAAGTTTATTTTCTTGTCATCTGCTTAAAAAAAAAAACAAGATTTCAGTGACAAATTTTCTTTACCTATCTCACAACTACTGTTACTATAATGTACTGTACTGTTACTGTCTATGGGATCTTTAAGTATTTAACACGCCCCAAATCCTAAGTGTCATTTTAGTATTTGATTATAAGTGCGGTAAGAAAATAAGGCATCAAGTTATATTACGTCATAATCTGGTGGAGGTGACACTGAGTGATGTCTCTGGTAATCTTAACGTAACCTCAAATTACAGACATCAACTTTAAAATGGAACCAAGGTAACTAGATCCACTTTAAACATACTATGCATTATTTCAGGTGTCTTTACATGTTGGTCTCGTTTACAAAGCTTTTTTGCTTTAAAGATGTCTGAAAAAAGCTGTATAAAATGAGAATACAGTAGTTTTATATTTATGTGTGCCTATAAAGAGTGGAGTTGAGTCAAAACGACCAATCAGACCAAAACATCACGTGACAATAACGTGATTGGTGAACCTGAGTGGTGGATTACCACCTAACCTCTCATGTCCACTTCAATGGAATAGCACCTTTACTATTTTTATTATAACCTTTATTAAATTATCATTAAGGCTTGAACAAGGGCGTTGCAAATGTTAAATGACCCCTTACAATATAACGATTTCGTCGAACAGAAATTAGCTAAGAGTTTCTGAAAATTAGGTAAGTACCTAATTCTTTTTTGACATTGTTATAGTTTTAATTGCTTGGTGTAAGTGTAACATAACGAATATGGGCCTTAATTATATTACTAAGAGTACACATTTAATTAATTTGTATTATTTTCCAGTAGGTGCAACACATCCAACGATTAAAACGCGAATCCGCTTAATGGAAATATATTTTAACGCTCATTTTAATTGAAAGCATGTGTAATATCGCTTAAACTGGCAGATATTTAAATGACGGTCCGCGGTTATAAAGCTTCAAAACGGTAATATTATAAATATATAGTTCAAATAGCGGTGCAATGAATTAATGCGGTGAAAATTTATTTTAGAGGTTGCATTTTCAAAAATCCTTTCTTAGAAGGCTTCCCTACGTTATAATAATCTGTATGACATATTTGAGCCCAATTTGTCCGCCTATCAGTCAGTCTATCACGCTTTCTTTTGATATATTTAGATATGCATCTTCATTCAGGAGCAACGTACACACGTCGAATATTTGTGACAATCTGGAATTGTATACCCTACCCACTGAGGAAATAGGTAACGACTTGTATATATGTAGTAGGATCCTTTGCCAGAGTTGTCAGATTATTTTTTCTCTAATCTAACAACCTAAGACTTAAATCTCTGATCTATAACTAAGCACGAATATAATAACTACACTCTTTTATTCAATTTTCATATATTTATTATTTGCGATTTACATTGTTATATTTCATATATTTATTATTGAATATATATTCCGGAGCGAAAATATAAATCAGGGATAGGAGATAAAAAACGGTAAGTAGATATTTTGGGAAATGTTCAGGCAATTTTACCCTGAAGCAAAATCGTACATATATAGAAATCGTGAGAGAAAACCTCTATTTCAGTTCCCTGTAAATACAACAACATAGTATTAAACATAAATAATAAAGACACATTTCTCGGAATAGCCAACAAACAACTCTACGTGATTTTATAAGGAAAATTACTATCTTTACAGAACATAAGCACAGAGCAGACAGAAAAAGTCCACGTTTGAGCGAACAAGGCTAGTTACATAATACGGAGTTGCGTTAAACAACCGCCGCTCCCGGGGTATCGATCTCGCGCCCTTCACCTTGGACCGCCTCCCAACCTACCCGAGATCAACAAAAACCTACGCGCCTAGCCTATAGTTTATGTAGGTTTAGCAACCAGCGACTACGAACGTAGCGACTGTGTCGTAGCAATTATGTTTACTTTAGGTACGCGTAATGAGCAATTTTTTCAATATCATGCAGATACAGGTATTTTTATCGTTGTACAATTTGCAAGCTTGTAGTATTGCTTGAGAATTTATGTGTTTAGCAGTTAGTTACTAAACTACCTTCTACAAACCTATTGATCTACATAGTAGCAGTGGAAGAAATACAATTTAATAGTATTCTAAAAACATGTTCTTGTTCAAAACACGTATTTGTTACGTTTCCAGAAAAAAAGTTATGTATTAAAAATTGCTTTATTTTTGTGAGAAAAGAACTAAGTGCAACAATTGCTAAAAATGTATTATCAAGCCAAACGCACTGAAATGGGAATTCAGATTCGCGAGGCAAAGTTCGGAAATTTATGTTCCAAATTTGATGATCCTGCGATAAACAGTCTGTAAGTTATGTTCTAGGCACAAACAAATCACTGGATGAACTGGCAATCTTCAAACATCCTTGTCTGGGGTAACAAAGGCCTTTTATGTCTGGGATATTTTTGTAGAAATAGATTTCGTATGTCACATTCCTGTTTTGTCACTTTGCGCTCATATTTACCTTCACAAAGACTATTCGACACATGGCGTTTCTTTTTCATAGAAGACAAAATATAATTTTCAAGCTACCATGGCTGCGATTCTGAAAAACGGAACTGTGTTGGTAAAAATGTATGCTTCACTTTACCTTTTCTATTTTTCTGCCTTTTCTTTGACCTTATTTTTTTTCAATCAACATAAGATTCTAAATTATTTAGTTTTGCGAAGAGATGGGAGCAAAAAATTGCAAAGTATAGAATCCAACTTCAACTAACGCTGGACAAGAATGCCAAGACCAATTGAGTTTAACCAAAAATAAGCCAGCAGAGTCTATAGAACTGTTATTAGTAGTGGGTACATTAAATTTATAGTCCAGAAATAGTATTTTATTTTTATTTCAACCTTGGAACATTCGCTATTTATAGCCTAATAGCCTAATAAAAAATCTTCGGCTAATGAGCGTTAACAATCACAATTCAATTTAATTTTCTCATTCTTATAACCATTTTTCTTTGCTTTTATTATCATTTGTTTTAGATCACGATAATAAACTATAACGCAAAAAAATATAAAGAGACTCGAACTAGTTTTTTTTTCTGTGTGTCACAGAGCTTGCTAAGTGTATTCGAACCTACGGTAGAGTCACTTGTAAAGTAAGGTGTAAATTATCAGGTTCAAATTTGAGTTTGACAAGCTATAATGTAGTTAATCAATCTGAACATGAATACTATGCATAATACAATTTACTGATCGTGGAATGCTATGTAGAGTTCTCCTATCTCCAAAACAAGAGTAGCGCAAAATTGACTAGTAATTTCTTTATCAAACCTCAAGCTAGAACAAAGCTATACTGTAGAAGCTTCAACGGACCCTAACTACAAATTACCAAGACACCCTCTGCTAATAGGCTTAGGTACTAACTAGTGGAATAGGTAGACTGACCACAATCAGAGTTTTCTTTAATGCCACCGTCAGAAGTTAGAGACGCCGTCGTGAAGGTCAAAAGCCTAGAGATTTCAGTGAAGGAAACATTACAAGGAAGCATACAAGGGGGTCCTTGAAATACTTAATTATCGATAGACTTTTGGGAATTTGTTCGAAATGTCCAAGCGTGACTATAATTTTCATGTTCATCATTTTGTGAGCGAATTTCCTACTTTTTACAGCATAAGATTTTTCTTTGTCGCCGCAAAGAATATCCAATGGGTTAGGTATCGCTCACATCACCCAAGCTAAGCGATATTGATATGAAAGGTAACTGTAAAATATCGACATGAGAACATTTAAACATAACATAAATACCTATAACATTTTAAATTAGAATTAAATAAGACTAGGTGAAGGCTATTTTCTAGTAGATAAATAGTTCGGAGCGCGCGTCAAATGTAATAAAAAATCTTAGCCTAGAAAATCATCATAAATCATAAAACATGTTTGATAAAAAAAAACAAAAATCAAGCCTATTAGTCTAGATTATCAATTACTAGATTCCGCCCCGCGGTTTCACCCGCGTTCCCGAGGATCTTATTTTTTCCCGGGATAAAAAGTAGGTATCCTATGTGTTAATAATAAATATCAATTATCTGTGTTCCAAATTTCATCCAAATCCGTTCGTACAAACATCCATCCATACTCACCAACTTTGGATGGATGTTTATACTATTAGTAGGACTATAATTTTAAAACATAGTATACTATAGCAACATACAAAAGATAGCATAGTGACTTCAGTATAAGATATACATTACATAAGGCACGTCCCGATCTGCCTCTTCTCATTATCGCAGGAAACTTAACGAACGTGACATGACTATACTGCAAACTTGCAAACGTTGCTTCAGTGTTGTGATGATTATATCGATACAATATTATACGTGTTGACAGGGTGGATGGTGGATTTAAAATGTTGTGTATAAACATATTGCGTCGTGATATGATTATTAAGATGAAAATAAGCTGTGTTTAGACAGTTTTTTTGACAAATCCTTTTAGTATTATTATTCTCTTTGAAGTTATGAAAGTAAAAAGTTTATTTAGTTTTAAGTCATTCTATCTGTTTCATGTAGGTATGTATTTCTTTCATCTATTACACACTGTGTCAAACTTTCCAGTAGCAGGGCTGCTGGAAGAAATTTCTATTAGAAAAAAGCAGTTCCTTTGTGCCTTTGTATCTGTTTTGTCTTTTCCCTTTACTTGTGTGTGTGTGTGTGTACATAAATTAATAAATAAACGGACAGACAAAAAAGAAAAAAAATACAATATCGATATAAAAAAATGCCTGACGAACAAGATAAAAAAAGGTATCAGATTGCCATGTTGGTGACACGACACTGCGTCTGAAAGATGGAGAAATTTTCCACTCCTGTACCGCTTTTCACGCCTACGCAACCATTTACCTTGCATCACACAGACATTAAGTTTTACTAGAAGATCATGAATAAATGAGTTTGTTTTAGAAAAAAATTGCCAAATGGCAGAGCAGATTTTAATGAAACTAAGCAAAAGCAAAAGACTCGTCTCAATTAAAAACTCTTAAAATGTCGTGGAAAAATAAACAACGTACGCAAATTAAAATAACAGTGTGCGCTACCATACGTAAGGTAAGTAAGTACATACACATGGTCTATTATTTTCAGTTTTATCCATTGTGTTCTGCATTCATCTCCTAGTGCTGTGTTCCGGTTGTTGCACTTGAGAGCTTGTTGTTGGCAACTTGACAACATAATCCCACTGGAATTACTAATGTAACCATTTACCAGGCGGCCTACCTATCAGACTTCTGACATAAGAAAGAAAATACAAGGCGCTTCTAGAAATGTAAGCTCTTTAGTCGAGATGTCCTTGCAAGGTCACGGCTTGAGATGCGTCAGGTAGGGGACATTATCGGAACATTCCGGAATACACAAGGCGTTTTGAATAAATACTAGGTAGGTACAGTACACAACTGAGATGTCGCATCGGCAAAACTCGTATTTCCGATCACTTCCGATTTACTCAGCTAATAAAAATCATTCATTACCGCGCCATTCAACGCTATTGGCACAATATATTCCCGCGTTAGTTCGACTCAAGTCAGCGTAGGGAATGCACGTGAGTTATTTATTCCCTACACTTCAGGACAATTTAATGGTACAGCTATTTATTTTATTTTCACTATGACTTCGTTAAAACGTGGTAAGCCGTATAATAGTCAAAGTCGTGAAATTATTTTTAATGTTTATCAATTTATGAGTCAAGTGTAAAAATATAGTTTTTGGGAAAGATCACTTTCAAAACCTTCAAGAGCGAACTGCGAAAGCAACTTCTTTACTGTCCTAAATTTAAATGACTCATCATCATCAGACAGCGACAAATCGTTTGACGACAAGAGGCGCTGTTGAGACTGGGGATATAAGTATGGATGTCGAAGGCGTTAATTTTGATTTGTGACATTCATCGTTCTAGCCGTGTACCCTCCATATCAAATGTATAAAAAAAAATATAAACAAATAATACATACTTTATAAACGTGATCACTTATTTTGCAAATAAGTGTATAAACATCTACGCATCAATTTTACGAATGTATTTGATTATTTAAATTTACAAGTTATTGCGTTGGCAGAAAGATAATTTTCGCCTAAAGTACTAATAAACATGGGTAATTTTGTAGGCGCACTCGTTTCGGGAATGATCGATTTTATGAATTTTGCCGATGTTTCATCTATGTTGTGTAATACTATAGGTACCTACAATTTTAATGCGTTAAATTTGTTCGGTTGTAGGTACCTACCTATGTATAAAACTGACGTAGCAACGACTGAACGTTTTCGGATGGAACTTCGTAGATGCTTACATAGAATGAAGATGCGTAACACATAGGTACACCTACATAAATGGCGAGATGAGTCCGAAACGAAGACTGAAAACAGTTGGGTCCTATCAACTCGTCCGAACTTTTGACTGACAGATTTGTGACGATGTAAAATATGGTTAAGGATAGAAATACTGTCATATCTACGTAAAATTTATTAGAATTGATCCATGTAATTTTTTCATAGTTTAAAATGTCATATTTGCACTAGTATTATACCTATATAGCAAGAAACTCTTTAACAAAAAATAAAAAAATACATCAATCATACCGTGGAATAACATGTAGGATACTTTTATTCCCAGGAAATCTTAAAATCATTCGCGAACGTGGATGAAACCGTAGGGCAAAAACTATAGGTATTTTTAGTGCAAACTTATTTAGTAGTGAAATTTAATTTTTCGTTACAAAATATCATAACAATTTCACGAGTGACAGTCAGTTGCCAATTTTAGTCGGCTATGACGGAGGCATCGACACGCGATAGACGCGACGTGACGAGGGCACCCCACCATGATGTCCAATTACTTCCTTGTGTCACTCCTTACCTACACTCGATACTCTGCAGATGAATGGACTGACAACGATATTATTCGGGTACCTATACTATTTTGAAAGTGCACTTAGTTTAGTAGTAGACTTGACTTCTGATTTTATAACACTTTTTATCCTAAAATAATATACCTAATACTTTTTATGGTGAAAATAACGTGTCTTAAAGTAGCTTTCCATCCCTATTTAATTAAAAAAAAAGATCACCAAAAAAAAAAACGCCTTGCTGAGTTTCTTGCCGGAGTCTTCTCAGTTCAAGTGTATTCCGAACCGGTAGTAGTCTATTGTAAAACTGTAACTGTTGACGTTCATAAGTGCCTTATTAGGGCCTAAACTGAATGAATGAGTTTTTGATTTTTGATTTGATTTAAGGTCTACGGCTACCTATAGGTACTTTTATTAAAAAGTCAATTTTGGAAACCGTTCCCTATCAGAGCTTGGGAAGAACCTGTGTGCTAAATTTAAAATTTCTAGATCTCATGGTTTGCTGTGGCTTGCAAAGTGTAACTATACATATTCTTGAGCTATGCATTGAATTAAGCCTACCTCCGACTCCGTCAGTCAGTTTTTCCTCTCTAAATTACTTGTCTTAAATAGGGAATCGCGGGTGAAACCGTGGGGCTGAAAGCTAGTAAAATATAAAACATATAAATAAAATGATTAAACCTTTTACACCATAAATGTACCGACCTAATCTTGAGTGGGGTGAAATGTCTAACCTAATTGACATGCTCTTGAGGAACCTTTGAACTTATCGCTTGTCAGTTTAGTTCGCAGTCTTTTTGAATGTTAGCGACCTATATTTTCGGCAATGCTCATCAATAGCGGGAAAGTAATAGGTAGGTAAGAAGAAAATAAGACTTACAATAACACGAAAGCGCCAAATTCACAAATTTAAACCATTAAAATATTATATTTAATATGTGTACAAAAATGTGTATTAAAATTAATATTTTATATATTTCAGTTACTTTCTCATGCGTAAAAAAGGCAGGTAATATAAAATTCTATATTTTAAAGAGCTGATAGGTATTTAAAATAATACAAAATTAATTTTAACCCAGCAACATAAATTCACACATACATGTTTGCAAAAACCGGGTAAAAATGTCCCGAGGGAAATTTGATTTCGGTAAACTGCTCCTCCTACCCCTTCAACTTATATTTTACCTTTGTATGAGAGCCCTAAAGGGATTCTTCACATACTCCCCATTTTATATGTAAACTAGCTGACCCGGCAGACGTTGTCCTGCCCTGAGAACAAAAATAAAACTGGGACCTACAAACCTATCCCTACCTACTCCTATCTACCTCTACCTGCCACTACCTACCCCTACCTACCTTACCTACCTACCCTACCTACCTACCTACCTACCCTACCTACCTACCCTACCTACCTACCCTACCTACCTACCTACCCTACCTACCTACCCTACCTACCTACCCTACCTACCTACCCTACCTACCCTACCTACCTACCCTACCTACCCCTACCTATCTACCTACCTCTACCTGCCACTACCTACCCCTACCTACCTTACCTACCTACCCTACCTACCCCTATGTCCTTCTCCTGGCTCTAAACTACCTCCCTACCAATTTTCAGCTAAATCGGTTCAGCCGTTCTTGAGTTATAAGTGGAGTAACTAACACGACTTTCTTTTATATATATAGATATATAGATTACATTGACTCCCCCCCCGTACCCCAGTGACGCTTACATGGAGCCTACATCGCATGCTGGCTAGCTGAGCGCGGTGAGAGACAACCACGCGACTTTTTTCTAATACTTGCATTTTTAAACTCGTGATATCTTCCGAATGAAATGTCCGAATTGAATAATTCAAAAAGTTATAAAAAGGTATTAAAGCCGTCTTGAATATAAAGTAATTTATTTTGATGAGGATTAATACCAAGGTACAAATGAAGAGCCTTTTCAAGAGGCGGCATATATAAATTAATATTTTAGAATAAAAAACTGCTTACTGTGACATAACTATAATATTTAGACATATGCTGTCACGACACTTTTTGTAGATAATGATGAGTTCTGCAAAGTCGTAGTAAATGATTTTGTTCTATCATCAATAGTTTTCGCAGCGCACGCGACGTAAGGAATTTTTCAGGTCATTTTTTTACACCTTATGTTACATTATTGGAGTTTTAGTAAGGATCCCTAATTTTTTTTTAAATATAATATAGCCTATGTTACTCGGGGATAATGTAGCTTTCCAAAGGTGAAAGAATTTTTGAAATCGGTCCAGTAGTTTCGGAGCCTATTCATTACAAACAAACAAACAAACAAACAAACAAATCTTTCCTCTTTATAATATTAGTATAGATAAGAGCCAGTTTAATATAATAAAGTTGTCTGTTTAATTACTTACACGATCTGTTTTTACGTTTGTGGGCATATACATTTACGTAATTAGACTTAATTAAACAGGCAATAAAGAAAAGCAATAAGTAATATCTACAATATTGTCTACATCCATTTTTCTAGGCCTCTTACTTTATGTACCTAACTACATTAATATTTGCTTTTCCTCCAGTATATGTAATATGGCTTTTATTACATTTTTAACTTACACATACAATCAAAGAGAGTAGGGGTGATTCTGCTGCCGTTGGACTGGATGTCCTTTGGATTATATCTAGGATAGATATATTTCACTCGTAGAGCAGCTCATCAGCCATTTGTGGAATCTATTGCATGGGTTCTTACGAAATCGGTTTAAGAATAGGGTAGTTGACTGACATATCAAATCAACTACTTTTTAATAAATGTCAAAACGATAGTTTATAAATGTAATTTTGTATGAAATACTACACTATGACGTCATGGGTTCACAGCATCAAATGATCTACTCTTAGTTGTTCTACTGGTAATTAAAAATCATAAAAAGCATTAAATGTACAACATATTTGATGTGTCCATGTGTTTTTAGAAGTTTCATGCATTGGTTAGTATTTGGTCATTTATTTTTGACACTGTCAACCACGATTTGTACAACAATGACAATAAACAGATGTCCTCCATCAATATATTAGTTAGTTCCAAACATTTGTAGAGGCATTAATGTTTGTTGTAAACACTTTTTATAATCCTAAAATAAAGTCACAAAAAACATTTCAATCACCAAATTGATTTTATTGTACAAGTTTTTTTTATTGCAGAAGTTCTCTCCAATACGACGATTCATTTGCCAATAGTGCAAAACAAATAGTAACTGCCGTTTCATTGCCAAGTGTGTCATTTCTATCAAGACATTTTGGACCGTTAAAATTGATCTTACGTTCCAAATAAACACATACCTAATATTACGTAAGTTCCTAACTTAAAGTTCCGTAAAGTCAAAGCTAATTTAATGGTAAAGCAAAATATTATGCGCATAGTATTCCAGTTGCACTAGAAATGAGAAAACTCCATTGCCTTATTCCTCTCACTTCAAGGTTCACTTCACATCATCATCATCCTTCTTTAAGATTATTGTTTGTTTATAATTTATCCTCTATACGCAATCAGTACCTACCTAAATAATAATAATATCCTGGGACATGATGTAGAGGTATGTTCTAGTGTGTTGAAAGAGTTTATGTTACCTACACCTTAAAGCCTATTATTACACCTTACCTATTCAGGGCCAATCATCCAAAAATGCAAAAAAATGTCAATGAAATTTTTTGACCATTGGATTTCCCGTCAAATTTATCAAACCAACGAACGAATCACAATGATATTTAATTAGTTAATTTAAATCCAAAAAATACGCTTCTATTGGCCCAAATTATTTATTTTTGCCTTTTGCGGTCGAGACCATGGGTCCTTGGGGGTCCGAGGCTCGCCGATTTTCTCGAACATTATCTTCAAAATTAATTGAGGTCACAGGGGACCGGCGGGCGGGGAGCTTTTTCCGCCAACGCGTTAGCTTGGCCATACAAAGAGGGAACGCTGCCAGCCTTCTGGGAACCTTGCCGTTGATTGGCAGCAGCGGCCGCCTCGAGGAAATTTTTTATATATAGTTTGTATATTTGTTGTAAATAATTGTAAATATTGTATATGACAATTTGTTAATTTATCATTCAGAGAAAAACATTTGTGTATTCAATAACTGCTGTAGAGGTAGAAGTGAATAAGTTACAAAATTATTTCACATTTTACACCTTCTAGCAGCTCTGACAGTTGTACACACTGCCACAGATCAGGCTACACATTTTTGTTGCATAATAGCGCCTATTACAACCGCATAAGGTGCCACAGTGTGTAGCTTGATAGTTTTTCGTCTGGTACGATAATTTTCGAATATAAATACGATAATTCACTCGCATTCGTCTGGCATCCCTGCTTCAGAGGTCATAAAACGCACTCTACTCTATTTTCAACAACGTGTTTTACATGAAATGATACTTCATCACAGCATTTCGTTTACAAACAAAGCTATTTACAATCGTTTTATTATGAAAAAAATAAATAAACAAGTAGAATTCCGATTGCCATAAGTTTTTATTTTTCATAGAAACCGCACAAGCGGCTTGAGTTCTCACGCAACTCGTTATTACATAAAGCCAGAGTGCCACTCCCACGTACCTATAGTATACATGGTGCTCAACACATACTACTATAAATAATTTTATATTTAAAACCCGTGGGTAGTAGAAGGTAATTAAAAAGATGTATTTACTCATGGTAAATTTCATAAATTAAATTAGTGTCATGGTTCTGACAATAATAATATTATGATATTTGAGTTTTTTTGAAACGTTTTTTTTTATTCCTGAATTATATCTATCTCGAACATTATCTTCAAAATTAATTGAGGTCACAGGGGACCGGCGGGCGGGGAGCTTTTTCCGCCAACGCGTTAGCTTGGCCATACAAAGAGGGAACGCTGCCAGCCTTCAGGGAACCTTGCCGTTGATTGGCAGCAGCGGCCGCCTCGAGGAATTTTTTTATATATAGTTTGTATATTTGTTGTAAATAATTGTAAATATTATGATCTATCTAGAATTTATTTTATATCTAAAATAAAATCTTGTTAACTAATAATTGTCATCAATCTTGTCGGCTTTATAAATTGTTATACCTACATTTTTCGATTTGATAATGATACTATTTACATTTTTTTACAATATTCAGCATTGAGTAGTAATGCTGTCATTTCCTTGGAATCACTGAGACGATTATTTTTTTATAATTTTTTATAAATAGGGTAGTTGACACTGTCAAAAATAAATGACCAAACACTAACCAATGCATAAAACATCTAAAAACAAGTGGAAATATCAAATATGTTGTACATTTAATGCTTTTTATGATTTTTATTTACCAGTGGAACCAGTAAGAGTAGATGATTTGATGCTGTAAAACTATGACGTCATAATGTAATATTTCATACAAAATTCCTTATAAACTATCGTTTTGACATTTATTAAAAAGTAGCAGATTTGATATGTCAGTCAACTACCCACCCTATTGCAACGATCCGTATTAGTTCCAAAAAACATCCTATAGGTAATATAAGTAGAATAAAACGAGCAGGCGTAAAGCTGTGCTAGGTAATGTTGATGTCGGTGAACTGAATCGGCCTTGTGCGACACAACACGACATATTCGAGTAACTATATTCGGGCGGGCTTACTGTACTGGCATCGAAGCTAATGTGCCCAATATCGTGACCTCTATAATTTGGTGTACCTATCGATGTTTTATTAATAAAGCTCTGTATCGATTTCTCTGGAACCACCGAATCTTCGATAACACAGACAATGGATTTGGTATGTTAGGATTATTTCACTGCTAGCTTCCGCCCCGCGGTTTTAACCGCGTTCCCGGGCTAAAAAGTAGCCTATGTTACTTTCCGGCCTATAGGTATGTCACTTCCCTTCCTTCGTCGTTTTTTTTTCAGGAAAGACACATGAAGTCCTACTAATTATAAATGCGAAATATTGTGAGTATGGATGAATGGATGTTTGTTACTCTTTCACGCAAAAACTATTGAACGGATTTGGATGAAATTTGGAACACAGATAGTTTATAACCTAGATTAATACATAGGATACATTTTATCCCGGAAAAATATAAGATCCCTCGGAAACGCAGGTGAAAGCACGGGGCGGAATCTAGTAATTAAATATATGTACAAAAATTACTCTTTCAATGTTATGAGGCAAACTTACATATCTAAAATTGTAAGTAGGTAGTAATTGTAGCTAAAATTTTATTGCAACGACGTCCTGTATCGCTAGGAAACTATTAGCAACTAAATTACACAACCCGAAGGAAAACAATGCGGGGAGATCCAAGGAATATTTTGGCATATTCCCAAAACCTCAGAACAGGATGAACTTGTAGGCGCACGAGGGAACTTTAAACAAAGTATGAATAAACTAGGTAATTGTTACTATACAAATAGCATAATTATAATTGTAAATGGCTACATTTTAACGTAAACACATTACTTATGCATAAGATAATGTGAACTGACGGCAGCGTAACATGGGGAATAAATAGTTTACTTGGTTATATGACGTCTATGACAATAGTATTTTACTATTTTCTTACTATGACATGATATATGTACCTATCTAATTAATTTATAGACAATCTATACTGATAATAAAGCTGAAGAGTTTTTTGATAATTTGAACTCGCTAATCTCTGAAACTACCAGTTGGATTCGAAAAAATCTTTCACTAATAGGAAGCTAGATTATTCCCGAAGGTTAAAGGCTACGTTTTATACCGGAAACTGCGAGGGGCAGCTAATTTAGAACATATTTTAAGTACACCACGTGTTAGCACAAATAATCTTAAACTTTAAAGTAACAGGCAACAGTTAAATAACATAAATAATAACAGCAATAGATAAAATAAGCATAAGCCATTAGATAAAAATCTCAACTTATATATATATGAAATAACTGAGTTGCCAGGTATAAAAAAATCCGACAAGAAACGTCTCAAACGTCAAGGTGTTATCTACCATCGTTCAGCGCTTTCTCAAAAATCCTACCACAAAATATATAACTGAAAAAAAAACAAGATGGCGTAACGATATGAACAGTGAGCTATGTTTGGGATATTTTAGGAATAAACAGTAACAAAAATGGCGATGTCTGACGGTGAGTAAGCGTGTCAGTGCACCATATGGCTAGTTTCTGAATTTCTCACTTTACGACCCACTGGCAACCATTGTTTGTGTACTTACAACCACTGAAATCTAAATAAGTAGATAAAGAAGTGATAACCTCTTTCTATAACCTGTGTTACAATGGTAATAACTCGCAATTTGGAGCACATTTGGGTATGATTTTTAATTATTCATTTAACAATTCTGATTGATTGTTCTTATTCTTGTTCTGTGTGGGGGAGATAAGGCCTGCGATGACGTCCCGCTTGGGGTGTATTTTGCATTCCTCCTGCCTGCATTACCAAATACACCATACAGCAACACCCACATCACTGGAGCAAATTTGTCAGCACCCCAAGGCCCAATTCTATATTCTATTTGAAGAAATCATTATTGCAATGAGTTGACATAGAAATGGGATCTGCCTACCATGGCGTTTTATGGTAGGTATTTCTAGACAATGGTTCAGATTTCTATGGCCACTACTTACTCATGGTGAGATCACGAGTGATGGACGTTTTATTCCTCTCGTAAAGCTTGTTGTATGAAACGCAAGTTTGTTATTTAGACGAAGGGGTGTATTCTTAAAAAAAATACCTGACTTTGATGTATCTTCTCTGTCTGGATAATATCCTGGTATATATAATTATTATCACTATGATGTTGCTTCAAAGTAGGTAACCAATATATGTCTATGCACATACGGAGTTCCAAGGTAGGAAATGACAAAGTCTTACCTATATTGAATAATTTAAATTTTATTATATTTTACAAGTTAAGCGGTCAGTTCTTGAAGTGACGACCATCGCTAGAAAACAACAAAAGTGCTGCACCTTTGAAATCGCTGTCTCTCTCTGCTTTATTCTCAATATGCCTAAATAGTATTAGCCAGATGATGACTAGAACATTTCGGTAGGTACTATTAGGCACTGAGTGATAGCTATTTATTTTAAAGTCTCTATGCTCTCATAGAGACTCTCTAGATTTCATCTTTGTGGTGAGGAACAGCACTCTGTATAAAAATATGAGCAATTTGTCACAAGCGTTTTGCAGTTTTAAACTTGTGAAATTTTCACTGGTACATTTTTCTTTGAAATTTCAAAAGAACTAGAGCAGCTATGCTCGGTTAAGCATAGCCTGAGCTTGGAGAGGGGATACATAAGCACCAAACATCACAAAGCAAACACGATTAGTACCTTCGGATCTTGATGAGCCTGGAATAATGACGAATATATTTCTGTGATGGTCCCCCTTGCCGATAGAAAAGGGAGCTATGTAGCATTGGAAGCGGCATTCACCTCCCGGGAGGTCTGGGATTGGTGTGCGATATCCACGCACACCAATCCCAGACCTGAAACAAAACAAATAAAATACAGAAATGCTAACTGTACCAACACCATTTCACAGGCTTCCCCGGGATAAAAAGTAGTATATTTAAAAAAAATGACTTCAGATACTTTCAGATATTCATGTCTCAATTTTGCATTGCCTTTTCCTCAAGGTAATAGGTATCATTTTGGAGAAGCCTATAGCCAACATAAATTACCTACTCAAAGGGATCGGGAGACCCTGTTTCAATTTATTCATGCTTATTTCACAAACACTCCCGAGACGCTGAATAAAATAACTTGAGTACCTATATATTTATAGACATCTATTATTTATAGACATCTAGTCATTTTATTGTAACAGACACCGTTGCTGTTTGCCTTTTGTAAAAAGAGCTGTAATTGTAAATGCTCAACCTAACACCGTCTGTCTGTTACCTTTTCTCGCCTAACAGCTAAAACGATCACGATGAAATTTGGCCTGGATGTTGCCAATGCTACGGAGGACATAGTCTTTTTTTTATTCCGGGAACGTGGGTGAAACCGTGGGGAACAGCTAGCGTGTGTATAATTTTTGTTCTACCGTGTTATTTAATTGCTAACGACGATGTTATTTTCTTATATTAAAAAATATTTAATAAGGCACTATATGAACGTCAACAGTTACAGTTTTACAATAGACTCTACTACCGGTTCGGAATACACTTGAACTAGAAGACTCCGGGCAAGAAACTCAGCAAGGCTTCTTTTTATTTTTTTGGTGGATCTTTTTTTTTAATTTATGTAATTACCTACAGTTTTTGTTTTAAATATACATAAACTTCATACAATTATAATCGCGAACAGCGTCTGTACACCTACCCATGACAATACAATGACCTCATAATAAAACTAGGTATACATAGTAATGAGATGTATGTAGATCTGTAACGTCTATTATTACATGTTTACCCTGAAAATTCTAATAAACTTATTCCCAATTCACGAGGCACATTCACAGTCTATTCTGACTGCCAGACCGTTTTATTATGCATTCTAGGTAACCTATATAAGGTCACACATTCTAGTTCTAGTCTTGCAGCGTATTGGATGTTCGCAATTTAATAAAACCACAATGGTAGGTACGTTTTTGGAGAGGAACTTCTGATGGCTTCATCAATCTTACCAGACAAAATGTAAGCACTTTTTTTTTATTGGAAAAACAACCGGGACATACCTACTACCTTATCAGGTCGATTACCGTTTTTTAGTTCGGATATGGACAATTTGTAACAAAAATATGAAAAAAAAGTTTAATAATTTGAGACATGTTCTGCTGTAAAGCAATGTAGCATATCAAGTAACATTGCTCATTACAATCATATAGGCGGCTACATGGGAATTCCTATTCACATTCCCATAGTATGAACCATTTTGACGTATCGAACGAAACGTAATGTACCTTCCACAGATGATCATGTGTACACACGGCCACAGATCAAGCTACTCATTTTTGTTGCAAAATAGCGCCTATTACAACCGCATAAGGTGCCTCAGTGTGTAGCTTGATCTGTGGCCATGTGTAGATACTTGGTATTTTTATTTGTTTTTTAATAAACATTTAAAAAAATGAAAATCTATATGTCAAACGTTTATCGGTACATGACACATTTAAAATAAGAACACCTCTCATATGTGGCGTCTATCTGTCGCTTAAAAAGCTCGTTAGCCAATTAATTCCAAATTGTTAATTCGACGAACCACCATTTATTAGCCTATAAACAACATAATATTTTCGTATGAGTTGTAGTGTAACTACAGGCCAGTAGAGGCAGTAGATGGAGCGGGGACTAGGTCAGCCGACTCTATTAATGCTAGTGGTTTCATACTATACAACTAAATTTCTAAAGGTCTGTGCATACGGCGAGGGAAACGGAACGGAAACGGGAAATTGCTTTTACAGAATAAGTTTTTTTTTTACTAGAATTACTATAGGTATAGGTTAGCTATAAATCTCTACTTTGAATATAATAATGTATACATCTTTTTAAATATATAGAGTAGGTACCTAAGTTCCTAATAGTAGGTAGGTATTAGATTAATGTGCGGTCGATGAAAATCTTGGGAAACGTCTAATCCTGTGATCCGACAGCTGCACTTGAGAGTCAGTTTCCTTCTAGGCTTGGTGTGCTTACCACCATCGGCCACATCATTCACTGACCACCGTGAAATTGTGGTCAACTGTCAACCACAGGTAAAAAAAACGCTGGTAAACCCACGGAGGGTAGCTAGTAGGTTAATAAATCTTCTTTTGACCCGATAATCAATAAGACAAGGCTATATCAATTATTGAGGTTACAATAACATCGCAAATAAATCAGGTTATCATTTGACCTTGAGGTATAAACTATAAATAAATTCCGACTGATAATGTTACCTACTGTTATTTAGCAACTTACCTAGAAAAATAATTGAAACAAATATATTGTTATTGAATTAATAGTTTTATTATACCTATACTTACCTGCATAATTTATAGTTATTAGATTGTAAAATATTATTAAATGAATATTAGGTACGTTTATTTTCCAGAATATGGGAAGCATTATCTATAAATTTCAGTACGTTCGAAAACTAAATAAAGTTAAAAAAAATATAGTTAGATAGCTTTATATTTTCAAGAGAAATTAATATAAAAAGGCTAAGATGTAAAATGTTTGAAAAAAAACGTACCTATCAGCATCGTTCCTCATTTTTTTTCATTTATGTTTACTCCGTATCGTACACGTCCCGTTAAGCTATACATAGAGCGTAGAGTACCTCATTTACTTAGGCGTATCTTATTTTAAGTAAGTAGTATCTAATTTTAACAAAGTGCCTTTGGATACGTCTAAATCGTTACTTAAAATGCTATTTCACTCGATATAAACTCTTCAAAGCGATAGGAGAGCACACAAAAGTGATCAAAACAATCTATTAGGCACCTACATATAATGCCTTTGTAACTGATCTTTTTATGATGTTTTCATTCGTTTCAATTTATAATTGAACATCCTCAACGCGATTTAGGTCTTGCATTTACTTTATGGCATGAATATGGCTCTAAGGGTTTTATGGTACCAATAAAAAAAACACTAAAACATTGTTTTCCCAGACCATTTCTTTCATATATTAAAAATGAGTTTGTTTGGTAGGTACCTCTTGAAGGCTCAACAGCACAATTAATCTTGATGTGGTATACAGATATCTTATGGCATGAAAAAAACATAAGCTAGGTACTTTAACACTTGTATAACCGCGGGGAAAAGCTAATTCTCGATATTAGGAACCAAACCGTACCAAAAGTAGAACCAATATAGTAGCTACCGAATGCTTTGACAGGCCAGTTGACGTGGTTAGGCCGCAGGTAGTGGGTTTTTGACATGTCTGTTTGTGGCGAGTCTAGGTGTAAATATCTACTATATAAGTATGTATTAACAAAAAATAAGTGCTATGGTGATGATTTGTTCACAAACTATTTCGACTCCTTCCATTTAGAGCTGACATACTACTGTCCCAGTTATTTGAAGATGTACGAAGGCACATAGTATATGAACATTGGTTGCGGGTGGCCTCAAAACTTCTCGCAACTATGGAAAAAAGAATATTGAATTCCTAGTAGGTCGGGTGATTCCACACGAGTGGGACACTTACCTAGTAGGTACTATATACATTTCCATCGGGGAAAATTTTGCTTTCCGCCTCGAGATCTCACCTACGATCCGATATTTTTCCCTTTTAGGGGTTGAAATTCAAATTCAAATTATTCCTTGTCTACATCATAAAGGGACAGGACGAAAACAGTATACCGAAGAGAGTAACGAAAGAGAAGAGAAGAGAATGATATTGTAAAAGATAAAATCCCGGAAGTGATGAAATAATCACAATCCAATAAAGTTCATTATAATATTACAGCAATCAGCCAAGCTGAAATGAAAACTATCAATGTCATTCTCACTCGTGTTATAATTACAAAAAAACAAGTGATAGATATTATGAAGCTCTTTATTAAATGCACTAACATGATTTAAAAAACTAAACACTGCCAATAAAATATTATCAGTATACACGTTTCAAATAACATTAAATAATTCACATCAAAATCCGTGTACGTTATTTAGCTTCAATCGTCAGCATTGTGGCTTTGAGCCAGCCAGTGTATTGCGGTGCGGGCGATGTTTAGAATTTTTATAAACGAGCCCCTGTAATTCCATTGAGCCTTTTGTTTATCACCAGCCTGGGATTGTGGCCTAGCTTTTAGACTTGTTGTACCATTATTCTGTGATTTAATATTAACATACCTTTCGGTTGATATGTAGCTGGTTAAACGAGGAATTTATTTCAATTAAGTAATGTTTCGATGAAATTTGTTTGAACGAGTCGAATTACTAGAGAATGCTATCCGTTGCATTGAGGAAATGGCTGTATACAAACAGGCACTTTTTCATGTATAGCTTAGGTGTAAATATAGATGCCCCAGTTGATGTGTCCCAGGGTTTTAATATAGAGGGTCATTTGTTAACTAGCTTTCGCCCCGCGGTTTCACCGTGTTCCCATGAAAATAGCCTATGTCCTTCTAGCCTATAGCGGATATAGCCATTTCATCGCGATCCGTCCTGTGGTTTAAGTGTGAAAAAGTAACTTAAAATTAAAAACTCGCTTTCGCATAAAATTTTATAATACTTACCAGTTAGTTAGGAGTACTTAGTCAGGGTAAGGATTTATTAGTGCCTTATAGAGTACAAGTACTCATCAATAGGAAAAAAAAAAAAAAAACACGACATTGATCGTTTATATGTTTTTATTTTTCACAATTTTCAGAGTTACTTACGACGGCGTATTACGTGGGTTTGGTGTGACACGAAAATCTTTTGATATCGACTGTTTGTTATTAAACTCTTCAGTTTTTAATACTAGTACCTATAAATATTTAGCAAATTCTACCTACAGTAATAAGTAGTAAATAGGAATAAATTCTGTGAAAAATTAAAATAGATATCTTTTAAAAAACATGTTTCTTCGAGTATACCTACAGTCGATAATTTGTTGAAAATAACAAGGTTGCTGTTATATCGATCGATAAGCGACATATACATAGAGAAAGTTGCGAGTATGAAAGCCTTTGGAAAGCTTATTAAATACGTTATTATATTCTTTAGCTATACCCAAATAGCTTTCCTTTCATATCTCTACGACCAGCGGTTTAGATATGTCGGTTAGGTATGTACTTAGAATGTAATATATATATATATATATATATAATTTACCTACTACCTATATACATGGACTTATATGGATGGACTAAATTTATGAGATATTTCTATATTTTACAATAGTTCAAGATATTGTCTTTATTTCTCCATTAAGTTGTGAATAATCTTTACTGTAAGACTTATATGAAAAGGGAAAGAGATAACTATATTAAATATTCCAAAAAAAAGCCGAATTCATGGCAAGTCTAATTTAATACATTCAAGCACGAATAACGAAAATCTTCATACCAAATCAATATAAGTACTAGTATAAGCCTCTAACTACATCAAGAATCGATAGAATCTCATGAATAATAAATAAAAGGATTTGTGCTATGAATAACTAAAAATATTTTGTTTGAACTGCTGACAATAGGTAAATAAAATTTTTTAATGTCTAGAATTGAATTAATAGGAAACAGCTTTTCAACAAATTCTATGCAAAGAAAATACTGTAGTCGATGATACATAATAACTATGTAGTGTAGTTCTTTGTACTTTTTTAAAGATTACCGTTTTTTAATTGAAAACCGTTTTTCTGACAAATGAGCTTATAGACTTTTGTGACATGGAGTAGAAGCATTTGAAGAAGCAATATATCTTCCCCCCCATTATCCCCAATGCGGCAGGCAGATTGGATTACAACATTTTTATACATACACAGCGTTACATATGCAAGTACTTTCGATGCCAGTAATCATTTGTAAAATTGAGGCTTGCTACCGAGGAGGCGAGGAAATGTACGCAGTAAGTACCTCCAGTTTCTAACCGACCTATATAATGCCGAGATTTTTTATTTTTAACACGCTTTTACTAGCTACACTTCAACGAACAAACTAACTAACAAACAATGTAATCAATTATTGGAATACCATTATAACCTACTTCTAATTGTCGTGTTGAAATGAAACTTGGTATGTATATATAAGGTTACATACATACTTATTAAATGCGTTTTTATAACATTATTTTTTTTGCGTACCTATCGTATTTTGTTTTTAATCTGAAATGTTGAGAACCATTACCTCTTACCGGGGTAAATCCGAAGTAATAATGGTGAAATAACTGTTTTAGTGAAACTACTAACAAAATTAACAATATAAGTAAGGGGCTATTACGATTGAAAAATAAACATAAACCATCGGTCCATGTGTAATAAGATCAAATTTACCCAGAGTTACCCAGGCTTATTTCGTATTTCCCCCAATTCCCTAAAATTCGAGTTAATAATTAAAATATCTTTTTAAATAAAATCTATTAACTTATTTGTATATCTAATGAACGTTAATCATAAATCTATTCATAAATTACGAAGGGAGAAGAAAAAATTGGCAATAAATATAAAAATACATTGATTTTTTAACCGAAATACAGTATATATACTCAACTCATCAAAAATCCTGTCGTAATTACCCCAATGCACCTTAGTTAGAATAACAATAGGTACTATAATTTGGTATCTTAGAGATGATCTGATGGTGGAGCCAGGAGTTGTACAGTGGAACTATTCAGTAGTTACAAGTAGGTAACCACTGGAACTGTTCGGGATACCGATTCGATAGAATATAGGTACTTGCGCATAATAACGGCGGGGCTCTTGCGGAAGCGAGCGGTGCGGAACGCTACCTGCAAACACGCTTAGTTTGCAGGCTGGAATGTTGAGGACGCGAGCTTGTGTTATGTAAAATATTATTTTAATATTGTGTTTTTGCTTTGTACCAACAACAATATTTTCTTATTCAGGCTCATGGGCTGAAATTTTAAAACTCGCAAAACAATTCTACGATCCATTTGCGATAATAGCATAATATCTTTTTTGTTGTGATGTAAAGTGTCCATTCCACTTTGTTTGCTGAATAAACAAATATACAAAACCACAATGGGGCTAGTGAATAGCACTCATAAATTATTGAATTTCTTCCTTTACTTTATTCATGACGCTCTCTTCAAAGAAGATAAGTACCTATACTATACCTATCATTATTATTATATACCGTTATAGTCTTCAAGAATATTTAAAGTATTTAATGAGAGCATTTTATTTGAATTATTTAATGAACTATTAATTGGAATTAAGTAAATTGTTAATATTTCTAGGTTCATCATCATAGTTCATCCATAGATCCTAATATTATAAAGAGAGAAAGCGAATTTTATGAGTTTGTATGTAGGTGTCTCGAGTTCATCTCAGGAACGTGGGAAACCTATGATGACCCGGTTAAGTTTTATGCTACGGTAACCGCTTACCACCATTCGAATCGTATGCCTATTTGCTGACGTAGATAAAAAACATTAAAAAAGTATTATAACTACTTTTATTGACTTTAGGAAAATCAATCAGCAGTTCCATTTGTTTTTTCAAAATGCAGTTGGTAACCCTTATCAATGTTACGAGACTTCCAATTATTCTGGATTAGATGAATTTCGTATTTGTACATAAAACCTCTAAAGTTTATTCAATCCTTCATAAGCCGCTTATCGAAATCGGCTTTTAAAAGTGGAAAACCTCAGACTTACTTCGTGAAATGTAACCAAATGTAATTTTAAAATGCACCAACGGCATAACGCATTTTAGGTACCTACAAAGAAAATTGAATCCTACATCTGGAAACTGAGAGTTGATAATTTACTGTCCACGGCGTTAATTAAGTTTCAATATAAAAGCGACATTCAAATTCAAGACCTGACCGATTTTTGTGTATATTCGGTAGATCTGAGAATAGGTCGTAAACTATTTCTTATACCCCTAAGCTAGAAATAATGTATATGTCATATCAATGTTTGGATGCTAGAGGTCTGAAAATTGATATAGGGACTTCTTGTTATAAATAATAAGATACCTATTTCAGGATTTTTAGTAAATCACCCCCGACCCTTTATATTAGGGGATGGAAGTTTGTATGAGACTTCCGCAAATTTTGATGCTAGAGGTTTAAAAATTGATATAGGGACTCTTTGTTACAAATAATAAGATACCTATTTCAGGATTTTTAGTAAATTAGGGGATAAGTGTAGGTAGGGTATGGGCCTTTCGTCAGGTTTCAAAATATTACTACATTGGATATTGTATACAGAACTAGTAAAAGTAGGGTACTTCCCGATGTCCTAGAAAGCTGAAATTTGTTATAGAGCCCAAGATTTATATACCTACAAAGAACAGAAACATTAAAAAATCTTGAACTTTTCCCTCCCACCTCCATAAAGGAGTGGGGGAGGGGGCGAATCTGTCTATAAAAATAGTAAAACTAGGTTCCTTCCTTCCCGAGAATTCCTAGTATTATAATGTAGTATAGTATACCTATATACATGCCTTATAGAGGGCACCTTACAAAAATAAATGAGATCCTACCAAAAACATTTCATGTAAAATTGGCTGCCAAACAAGCTTCTAACGCTTTCGCTGTAGAAAAGTTATCAGATCACAGGAAAAGCCAAGCCGCTAAACCCTGACTTTACTAACCCTACACCTTGGTTTAAAGAATATGGCTTGGCGGTTTCATATAATCTCTTTATATGGCCAGACTATCCCATGGACTTATTTACGGGAGGAAATTACATGTTTATAGTAATGTCACGAGTGACCACGATCAATGCAACTTGATCGAAACGTCGAGGTTAGTCAAAATTATATTTTGATAATATTCTATGCGCGAATAGACCCGTTACATTACTATAAACATGAATTGTGTTCGCGAGAGTTTAAAAAGGGAGGAAATTACGTCACAGGTCTTCAATGTTATGCTGTGCAATACATCTATGAAACTGCCAAGCCGTACTCTTAATATTTAAAATATTAAGAGTGAATGAAACCACGAATGTAGGTATTATGAAAAAATATAGCTACCAATACAACTGAAAAAATCAAAAAGAATAGATATAACAATTAAATGTTTAGACCTACGACTAGTCAATTAATCTAATGACGCGATAACTCTTAAATCTTACAGTGTAGGTACTCTTAAATCCTACTCGAATGCTGAATAAATTCGAGTTTCTAAAGCAGGTATTTTTCGTTTATAGTAAGTTGTCGTTAGCACCTGGGTGAAAAATTCCGCCAGGCGTTACGTTCCGCCCTACTATCCGATTACCAAATACTATGGACTATTTAATCTTTAGTGTATAACGAAAACAGAGGAGAGGGAGAGGCCCATCTTCACCAGTGGAGATAAACAGGCTCATAAGTCTAATCTTTTACAATATTGGTACTAACTTAATACTTACAAGATTGGTGATGACGTGAAAAGACAAACCGATTTTTTTTATCCACTTAACTATGCCTTAGTTATAATCCTATTATGACAGCCATGTACTTCTAAAAGTACCTACACCTAAGTAAATGCAGTAGGTCATGCGAATACAACATTAACGTAATAAAAAATAGTGTCAGACTAAAGTGAAAGAAGGCATAGCCAATAACTTTTTTAACATTATTTAGTCAAATACCGACGGCCCCAGGACGTCTTTTTAAAAGGACAAAGAAATGATTTATAAACGTCAAGTTTATTCGACAGATTGCTTAAGACTAACTTATCCTAATACATTTAATAAAGCGTGGGTCTAGACCACCCGGCTAAACTGCACATGCACCAACAACATCCGTTCTTATCTGTGCTGACTAAGCCCGGACGGTTAAAGTGCCAGTATGGATGTCTGGTTCCATTACTCCTCCCTCCTGAGATTCGAAATTATCCGAAGGATTCGGTGAATTTCGGAGATTACAATTATAACCCATTTTCTTAAGTCTAATATAAAGAACTATCACTAATGATGTTACAATAATCAGATATAATACGATTGTCCAGATGCTTACACTATAAACTCTAATTTCACTGATTTCGTTTTCATTTTCACTGACACTTTTAATTGATTTAATGATTAATTGCATGCTCTCCAAATTCATGTCTTCTAATTCTATTGGCTTCCTTTCCTGAATTTTTAACATATCAATGTGTGGCAGGTTAACTAATGGTAATCTAGAATACTTTAGCTGTTCTACTTGGTGTATTCGTAGTTTCATTGAAAATTTATCTACTTTTACTTCACATAGGTCTTCTAGCGTTATAATGTAAGTTCCTTGAATATTTTGTTGGGATACTTCATTCTCACAGGTTCTTTGCATGAGTGTATTTTCCTTGGAATATACAATCCATCGATTAGGCTGTATATGTTGTACTATAACGTTTTCTAATTTCACAGGAATTAGAGTGCATGATGTTAAGTTTTTAGAGTAGTTCATCAAGTCTTGGATACATGAGTCTTCAATAAATTGGGTGTCAGAATCTTCGTAACAAATGAAGCTGGATTCGGCAGTCAGCTGACATGGTTGAGCTAATGGCTTGGAGGTCAGTCCTCTCATTATCAGGTAAGGATATTTAGGAAGGATGGTATAAGTATTATGATCACGGAGTACAGGGATAGGATACAATTTATAATACATATAGGTCTCTTTACCAATGAGTGGAATTTCTAACAAAAATGTTAACTGATTTCCTTTACAGAATGCTTTTATACTAATGGTCTGTTCAATTTTTACAAGATTTTCTTGGTTAGTTGGAAAAACTAACCTTTCCGTGTTTTCAATATTCTTAAGAATATTAAACAAATCATCAGGATCAATAATTGATTGATGTAGAGTTTTTAGTTTACAAAAAGCTACAGCAGTTTCAACTTCATTCAGTCTAGTTAAGATACTTTGAAAATTATGTAAAATTAGTGAATATAAATTTATAATTATATTACTTAAGTAATCTAAATTTTCTTGTTCTGTCAACTTATTCAAATCGTTCTGAATATCCTTAAATTTACTATCAAGATGAATGATATTATTATGAATAGCTTGGGTAATGTTACTAAAGTTTTCAACGACTTCGGTGACCAGAGTTATCTTTTTATTAAGTGTATTTTGCTTTAACTTAATACTTTCAATAATTTGATCATATCTAGTAGCATCCTCACTATCCAAATTACCAGTAATTATTTTAATTATACTACCCAATGGATTTAGAATACCACGTTTTATTCTATAATTAGGGACTAATTGCTTATATTTACTTATAGTTGAGTTCATAAAATACTCTACTTGAATCTTAAAATTATGAAATACTAAATTAATATGTGTCTGATTAAAATTTGCATTTATAAGACTATTCAAATCAGAAAACTTAGCGATATTCAAATTTAAATCATCGGATAACGCGTTCAAATCAAGTAACTTAATAATTGTCCATTTTTCATGACTCATAACAGCAGTACCTTCCTTTATAGGTAAGACTCCTGGAATACCCTCAAGTGATTGAAGTTGAAGGGCCCGGAGTAGGGTCGCTGACATCAGGACCACCACGATGGTCGGGATGTGTCTGTGGAGGACGTTTTATGTCTTTAATTGGGACTTTAACTATGCGATTCTTTTTAACTACGGGAACTATATTTTTATCTATTTCACCGGCTACTATAGCTTTGTCATACCTAGGCTTGTCCTTACTACGCCTAACGTTGGTTCCTTTATAGAAAACGACGTCGTCTTTATCTACATCAAATTCAACTTCACCTCCCTTTTTATTCCTAGCTTCTTCTTTTGTTTGGATCATTTTGTCTGTCAAATTTTTATAAAGATGTTTAGTTCGCTTTTTATGGTCACGCATTAATACTTGCATGTATTCTTTATCTGTATTAATATTAAATGAACTTTTAGATTCTGTATGGCCAAAAACTACTTCAAAGGGTGTAAACCCTGTCACGGAATGGATAGTATGATTATAAGCCATAATGGCGTACGTCATTATAGATGCGGCGTCTGTTAGTTTTTGCTCATATTTGGCTAACCTGTAGATTTCTATGATTGTAGAGTGAAATCTCTCAATTAAGCCCATTGAGTTGGGGTTATTGGGTGTACCTAAATGTAACTGAATTTTATAAAAATCTAAAAGTTCTTTAATTAAGAAATTATTAAATTCCGACCCTGAATCTGAACTTATTTTTGTGGGTGTCCCGTATAAAGAAAAGTATTTAATGAGGGCTCTTACTACCTCTGGTGCTGATCGATTTTGTATTTCGAAGGCCTGTCCTAATTTGCTAAATGCATCGATAATTGTAAGAAATGATTTTCCCTCTATTTTAAATATATCAATGAATAACTCCTCAAAGGGTTTATTCTGAGTTTGTGTTAGTTGCAATGCTGGTTTAAGGGGCTTCCGATCATACTTCATCTTCTTACAAGCATCGCATGTGTTTATGACCGCGGCTACTGTTATATCCATGTTATTCCAAAAATAATTGCGCTTTAAGTGTGATATCGTTTCTCTAATCCCACGATGACAGTTTTTACCAATATGATATTTCAATATTATTTGCCTTTGTTCATCTTCATTTTCTACGTATACAACCCTTTCAGTACATTCTAAAATTTTTACTGAACCCTTTTTAAATAGTTTAATTACTACGTCTGTAAATTCTGCCCTATGTTGTGGATCTTCAAAGAATATGAAATATTTTATTTTATCTCTAATATACCTTTTGAGAAAACTGGTTATTAAATCAGGCCTTTTTAGTGGTATATGAACTTCCAGAATCTTCTGCTTTTTATTTGAAATATCTTTGATGGCAATTTGGTCCCTAAACCATGTGTGTACTAATATCTGGTTAGGTTTGGTGTCTATAGCTTCGTTTAATATCGGAATACCAATTGATTCAGTATCGCGAGCCGAATGTACTGTTTCTGAACCTACTCTAGTATCCGTTTCTGAAGCTGTAATTGTGCCGCTTGAAGGTGTTAAAATCGAATACGGTGATTTAGGTTCATTATATTTAAGTTGTTTTTCTGAATCTGAATCTGAAGGAATTGTTAAGGTTCTTTCGGAATCTGAACTAACTAACACAGGACTTTTTGGTTGAGATATTTTTTTTTTGTTTCTATGTTTCATACCAGTTATTTCTTTTGTTACGTTTTCACAATATTGTTGTAGTTCTAATTCTTTCTCGTCTACGTTAACTTGCATTGACTGACTATCATCATTGTCGCTACCTAACGCATTGATCTTTATTCTTGAAAGCGCGTCCGCATTTGTATTTTGACGGCCGTTCTTATAGATGACATCATAACTGTATTCGGCAAGTCTTAAACGCCAACGAGTTATTTTACTATTAGGTTCCTCAAATGAATTTAACCAAGATAGCGGTCGATGATCTGTAAAGATCGTAAACTTTTTACCGTACAGATATGGACGGAAATGTTTAACAGCCCATATGATAGCTAGTGCTTCTTTTTCTATTGTACTATATCGCGTTTCCGCGTCGTTCAGTGTTCGTGAGGCGAACGCTACCGGTTGGTCACTACCTACTGTGCCTTGTGATAGGACAGCGCCTATAGCATAATCTGAGGCATCGGTCGTCAGAATGAACGGTTTATCGAAATCAGGAAACTGCAATAAGGGTGAGTTAGTTAGCAACTCTTTGCATTTTTCAAAGGCTTCTACAAATTCATTACTAATTATAACCTTATGGTTCTTTTTAAGGCAAACAGTCAGGGGTCTTGTCAGTTTGGCAAAATCTTTTATGAACTTTCTGTAATAGCCTACTAAGCCTAAGAAACTTTTAATTTCAGTTTGAGTCCTCGGAAGTGGGAATTTTAGAACTGCGTCGATCTTGTCATTATTAGGTTTCAGTCCGTCCTTTGTTATTGAGTGGCCTAAGTACAAAACTTCTTTGCGAAGAAATTCTGACTTATCCAGTTGTATCTTTAGGTTAGTCTGTCTGAGTCTGTCAAAGATTGTACGCAATTTGTCTACGTGTTCTTGGAGGCTGGTGGAAAAGATAATTATGTCATCAAGGTACACAAGACAATGTATACCTTGTAGTCCGCGTAATATACTATCCATTGCCCTTTGGAAAGTAGCGGGCGCTGTTTTTAGCCCGAAAGGCATGCGTAAAAATTCAAAATGACCTGCTTGGGCACTAAATGCAGTCTTTTGTCTATCCTTTTTGTCCATCTCTATTTGATGATAGCCACTAGCTAAATCTAGCGTGGTAAAGTAATTTGATTTGCCTAGTTTGTCAAATAAGTCTGCTATATTTGGTAGTGGGTATTTGTCGTCTGTGGTCATGTCATTTAAACGTCTGTAATCAATAACCATTCTATACTTCTTTTCGCCAGAAGCATCAACCTTTTTTGGAACAAGGTGAACGGGAGAATTCCATGGCGAGAATGATTCTTGGATTACATTGTCCTTAAGTAATTTGTTAACTTGTCTATTTATTTCATCGTTAACTGTTTGTGGTTGTCGGTACGGTCGTATATAGACTGGATCGTCACTAGTTGTCCTAATTTGATGCTTAACCTTGTTAGTGAAAGTCAAAGGTAACTTGTCACAATAGAAAATGTCTCTGTATTTGTAACACAAATCTCCAATTGCATTTCTTTCCTCATCATTCATATGATTAAATCTAAGTTTGTCCAGATTCTCAATTAAGTAGTCATCTATGTCTAAGTCATTGTCTGTTATTTTATTAACGTTACATATCTCAGGTTCGTAATGAGTTACATTTATGAGCTGTTTAATTTTTAAGGTAACTGGCATCTCGGATGCGTTTTGGATGACCGTATACGCCTGACCATTTACACAATTAACTAATGCTGATGGCATTCTTATTCCGTTTGCAAACTCTCTGAATTCTATAATACCTGTACCGTTGTATATGTCTGTTGGTACTTTCACACGAGTTTCAGATCGTGATTCTAATCTGATACTAATTTGTGGATTATAGACAAAAGGAATTTCCGTATCACGGGTTCGTAGTACCTGATGTTTCATATCGATATTTGCGTCAAGTTGCGCAAGGAGATCTGAGCCTATCAACCCGTCATAATTATTGTCTACACTATATACAAAGAAAGTATGTGCTTCTACACTGCCAAATGTTTCTGGGAGTGGAATGTATATCGCTTCGCTATGTGAACTTCTTCCATGAGTACTTATAACTTCAAATGGAACTGCAAATTTATATTGTTCATAGAATTGATTAGTTTTATGTGGACTAATGAACGATCGTGTGCTGCCAGTGTCGATCATAAATTTAGAATCTATTTCAGGCAAATAAATGTATGGTAATTTAGCAAAATTGTCACAATTTAAATTCAATGTCTCGGGGGAATCGTGTCCGAGGCTGGTTTGTAAAAATTTTCGTCATGGTTCAATGGCTCTGGGTCATAGTAAGTTTCATTCATGTCCACTATATTACCTTGTTCGTCATAATTACAAATATAGTCATTATTAGCGTCATTCCCGTCATCGTAATATTCGTTATTGTCTTCAGTGTAAACTTCGATTTCATTATTAAACGCTTGATTAGACCGTGGAGCCGGCAATGCCGTACGCATTGTAACGTCAGTGCTAACAGGTGTTTGTTGCCCTGGAATACCGAATTTGAATTGACTCGCTTGCGGCTGATTAAACCCCTGCCTAAATGGTACCTGATTGAAATTTGGTTTATAGCCCTGAGGTGTTTGGACAAAATTTGGCCTGAACCCTTGAGGTGCCTGAGGAAAGTTTGGTCTATAACCTTGAGGTGCACCGAACCTTTGCCCTTGATTGGGTATACCAAATTTAAATTGTTGTGACTGTGGTCTAAATCCGGATTGAGGTACGCCAAACTTAAATTGTTGAGTCCCATAATTTGAATTTGGTAATTGATTTGGTCTAATTTGATTTGGACTCCCAAATCTGGAGCCACCTTGGAACGGTGAGTTTACGTTACTCGTAAAATATGGCTTCATCCCAAACTTTTCAACGAAAGGGTTATGAGAGGATGTTGGTTGTGGTTTGCTTGAGCCCATACGTAGCATTTTATTTCGGGAATTGTATTGAAATTGGAAGTTTACTTCTTCCAGTACGATACTGAGTGCTTCCTCTAATGTTTTACTACCCTTAAGCCTCACTATACGTATAAGGTCCTCTGGAAGATTGTAAAGAAAAACATTCATAGATAAATTATCATAGATAATAACTTTACTCTTTCTTACATTTAAATCGGTCTCAATATTTACTTTAGCTATAAGAGTGCTTTTTACTTGCTGTATACGGTTACAAAAATCGAGGTAAGATTCGTTATGATTAATCTTTAATGTCTCTAGCTCTATAGCTATACATTCTTCAGACCTCGGATCTCCGAAGTGTTGAATAAGAACAGATTTTAACTCGGCCCAAGATTCGATGTCTTGTCTTTCGCTTATAAGATGAGCAGCTTTACCAGTCAATTTGCTTGTCACTACATGAAATACATATAAATTTTGAGCTGGGTTTGCTTCATTTTGATAACAATTAATTACGTATTCACATTTCTTAATGAAGAAATTTAGGAGTTTCTCATCACCGTCAAATCTGGGTATAACGATGGACATTTCCTTAGGAATGGCAACAATCTTTGATTCAGCCATTGTAACTATTAAAATTATATGCACTTACAAGAATTAATACAATAGAGTTTTATAAAATATTCAAAGAGTTTTACAAATTAATTACCCAAATTTGATTGAAATGTTCTTAATATCAAGAACAAAATTGTATCTACACATAAACACTATATTTCACGATTAAAAAGTAATTCACTATCTTAATATCCACGAAGGACTATAATTGCCAATTTTAGTGCAATTTATACCGAAATCAGTTAACGATTAAATCAGGTAAAGTTTGACCTAAAATAATATTAAACAGATTCTAAATGGAAATGATATGGAAACAGGGAATAATGAATTTGGACTACTCACAAGCCACACATATCTTCCGTTGAGTCAGCAACTGCGCCTTTTCTCTGGATCGCGGGCCGTCGCGGGAGACAAATTTGTTTGGTTCGTAAGGATACTCGAACTACGAATTATCGCACTTTCTCGCGACAAAACCGATTTAGGGGCTTTGATTAAAGCGTGAGCACGACAGTAGGACTTAGGAGTATCCTACCGGCTGCGCCAGTCAAATACCGACGGCCCCAGGACGTCTTTTTAAAAGGACAAAGAAATGATTTATAAACGTCAAGTTTATTCGACAGATTGCTTAAGACTAACTTATCCTAATACATTTAATAAAGCGTGGGTCTAGACCACCCGGCTAAACTGCACATGCACCAACAACATCCGTTCTTATCTGTGCTGACTAAGCCCGGACGGTTAAAGTGCCAGTATGGATGTCTGGTTCCATTACTATTTATCTACTGCATTGAAACAATACATTTCTCGACCATGTGGACAAATACAAATACAATCTTGTTCACGGACTCATTTGCATTGAAATATTGTATGAGTGGCAATTATTGTCGATGGATAGGTGTCGACCTCTGGGAATGACAGGCACCCGTGTTGGACTGTCACCCGTTAGGCGCGTGACGACATACACGTATCAGGCTTTTTAAATTTAGGCATTTGAACACTGTGATATTATAGTATGTGAAAGTGTGTTAATTCCTTTATCTTTTCTCATATCGTAATGTGCTAATTATGAAATCAAAATCAGTACTTTAATGACCCTCTTTATGCACACCCGTGTATAATGATTCATTATAGTACAGTTTTGTTCCCAAGATAATGCTATAAAATAACTTTTTTTCTATTTAAGTACACTTTGGACCTATCAATAGTATAATCAATCAGTATCAATTTAATTGACGACGACTATGTGACAAATTTTAAACTTGAACTTTAGGGGTAAGTATTTTTGGGAGTTGGCAACACGGATTTGATTAGGTATGATTATTGTGTCTGTTTATTTTATTGTTTTTGCCTATTATTATATATAATTATTACTATTATTTTTATTATACTATTATTATATATATAATTTTGACCAAAAATTTCTTTTTTTTTTTTGTAAAATTGCAAAATACTATCGATTTTTTTATGTTTACATTATATGAGTTTAGATAAAGTACTGTATGATACTGCACATAATTAGGTATTAAACTCGTGTGATACTATTAAGAACCTCGCCTACGGCTCGGTACTTAAACTCACACTCGTATTTAATAACTCCTATTATGCAACAGTATCATAAACTACTATTGTTAAATAGGTGATATTATACGAATAATAATGCATTAAAAATGCCAAAAATCTTATAGTTATTGAATAATTTGCGCTGAAAAATTGACCTACTATTTTCTAGTTTTAGACCGTAAAATTGACAAGGAATCTCATGACTTTCAATTGAACTCGTAAATAAAGAAACACTGCCAAGTGATCCGTTCATATCACAAGAAACACTAAATAGAGTTACTGAAAAACTTGGCACGAACAAGCCCAATATGCGTGAAAGAACCCGTCTCACGAGTTCACGAACCACATCTATTTCTGTAAATATACTCATCCCTTTCTTACCTATATGAAAGTTTGGATCTGAAAGCGAGACAAACTGAGCCATTTGCAATTTAATCAAGAGGATTGCAAGTAAACGTCGACGCTCTCTAAATGAAAGATAGATGGGGAACACTGAGGTATAGGTTTTACTACGTATAGAGAAGCTATCCTAAGCAAAGGTCATGTTCAATTTTGTTAATATTCGCTGCAGGGCTGAAACAATTATTAGAACGCTTTTTCATGACCAAAAAGTCGAAAGCGCCGTGATTTTAGTGGCGCTTACGCGTTTCGCGTTTAAGCAACTAAGTGAAGTGCGGCCGGATGGCTGCACTTGAATGGAACATAGTGGTTATGTGTGGCGTCTTCTCTATAAGTAGTATATACCTCAGTGATGGGGAATGGAATTTTATGAGTAGAATATATCCAATGGGTCTTTCAGTTTACGGCCGATATACGACCGATTACAAATAATGGTTGCACTTAATTTAATCCTACTAATTTAAACATTTTTGGATGAACTTTGCCACATAGACAGGGTTATTTTGTAATTGGAACTAGCGACCCTCCCCGACTTCGCCTCAAGGCTTTCTCTACTATATTATGCATGTCTTATACATATAAACCTTCCTCTAGAATCACTATCACTATCTATTAACAAAAAACCCATCAAAATCCGTTGCTAGTTTTAAAGATCAGACAGACGGGAAGCGATTTTGTTTTATACAATGTAGTGATGATGAAAACATCTGCAGTACCTATTTATTGAGGTGGAAGTCTGGAAGTACTAATGATTACCTTTACTATGACATGTTGTTTTCGCAATTTCTGAGTTGGTTCTATATTAGTGTACTTACTACCTACATCAAGTACCTACCTATACCTAAGTACTCTTTCACGTAAAAACTGCAGAGATAGACGGAATAACACAGGCTATTTTTATTCCCGGGAACACATAAAATCGCTCGGGAACGCGGGTGAAACCGCGGGGCAGAAGCTAAGTATACATAACTAATTGACTCAGGCGTGACCTTGCGGAAATCCATTATAAGATTAGATGGAAGACAAATATTTAGTCGACGAGTGTCGACAGTGGGTCTACTACGTCCTGATGATGCTTCGTGAAGAAGCGAAACACGTGTCGATTTCCTGTTTACTTCCCTTGTTTTGGACTTGACAGAGAAGGATATATCCAGCGGAATTAGTTACTAAATATTTGTCTTCCATCTAATCCTAAGTATACATATAAAAATAAAATCTACTCCGATCAAAGCCATCTAATCAGCGACCGTCTTTACACGAATTCGTATTTATTCTTACTCCCACAAAATCTATCTTCTTTACATATTTAAAGCCATCGTTACCGTTAACAGAAAATTATGGCAAAACTAACTCCAAAAGTACCAACAGAATAATAATTTAATTCATAGCGTAGGTAAAGTCCCAGTTCTAAGCGAGGCGTAATTCCGTTAATACAAAGTTATTATATGGTTATTACGTAGGTACGTAGGTACATAAGGCACTGTCTTATGTGTAATAAAATCTAATATACCTAACACATAATACCTGACGCGAAGGGAACTTCTATTTATAGCTGGAGGTAGTTTATTTCAGTGTTTTTGTATTATTCGAGACGTATTCACACGAAAGACTGAATGATTCGATTTTGGAAGGTCTTTCGAATTTAGAACCATAAATAATAATGTCGTTGATATATAGGTATGTACACTAAAGAATAACTTGAAGCTACTAGAATATTTTTAGAACTCTGGATTATAAATATAGAATGTTATGTATGTAACTAGCACAGGTGACAGGACGCGCGACGCCGATCGCTTGGAACGAGACGAGACCGTAGAAATAAAATGTTAATCCGTCTTCTTTTTTTCTTCCGACTTTTTACTTCAGAATATTTTAATTACCCGATATTCAAATGTAGATTAATTAACAGTACCTGGATGACCGAGCTTTGGTCGTTGTTTTTTAAAATGACGTTTTCTAAAAATAAAACCTAGCTAGCTAGATCGATAGATAGCTTCTCAGTTCAAGTGTATTCCGAACCGGTGGTAGAGTCTATTGTAATGATTGTAACTATCGACGTCCATAAGTGCCTTACCAGGGCCTAAACTGAATAAATTAGTTTTTGATTTGATTTGATCGATTTATCGCCCCCGAAACCCCCTCCATACAAAATTTCATGAAAATTGTTGGAGCCGTTTCCGAGATTCACATTATATATTTATATACAAGAATTGCTCGTTTAAAGGTATTAGATTAGATAGATATCGTTGGTAACGTGGAAAATGATACCAAAAACGCGCTTTATTTTATTAAACAATCCCTTCTCAGATTGTTTGGTATTGATTTTGAAAGAATTATCTTCTGAATAATATCGACATTGTTATTAGCCATAAAACTACATCGTTTAAAAAATAAACATATTTACGTTATGATCAGTACGGTAGATAATTGTATAAACAGTGAGTTGGTACAATGTTGCGTCAACCGTAAAAAAGCGGGTCACGTGAGAATCGCGTATGTGTTGTGACGTGACGCTCTAATTGTAACGCTAGCACACAACATAACTTTACCATTGTAATAACATAACATTATATCTTAATCTGTTAGCTTTAGGTTGAATTTCGAATGTCAATATTTCAAATTAGGTGAAATCAAATTTGCATATGTATAAATCGTGTAAATTGAGAAGTTGCTGCTTGATAAGACAGAGGCCCGTCGCAAAGGGCGTTTTAATGTAGCACACTCAATCGCATTAACAATCTCTACGCTTATTATAATGAAAGACGAGTAGAGAACTTGATTTACTAATTTATTTACAAAAGATTCTAACATTTACGACGATTTAAAGCATTACGTCGTGATTGTTGTATTTGAAAACACGACATTTTGAATTTCAAATGGAAAAGAACAATCGTATGAAGTCCCGTGAATTTTCTATTAACTGAAAAGCGATGCGTAAAATTGAGAACAATTAGTTATGTAACATAACAATTGACAATAGTATTAAAATCTTTTATTATGGTCTTTGTATGGTACTTACTAAGTTTAATAGTAAGGCTGTATAGATGTTTGTTACTCTTTCACGTAAAAACTACTAAACAAATTTGGATGAAGCTTGGCACATAGATAGATCATGGAAATACATATACCCTGGAATAACATATAGGCTACTTTTCATCCCAGGAAAACATAAGATACCTCAGGAACGCGGGTGAAACCGCGGGGCGGAACCTAGTGACACAATAAAACTGTAGGTTCAGTTCAGTTGAAAATCTAATCTAGCCAAGCACGGCACACCTCAGGCACTTAATACAAGCGAACTAATTGAAT
This sequence comes from Tethea ocularis, assembly GCA_963555595.1. NCBI lineage: Eukaryota > Metazoa > Arthropoda > Insecta > Lepidoptera > Drepanidae > Tethea > Tethea ocularis. The sequence continues at coordinate 3,798,513 of OY741968.1, forward strand.
TACCTACGTTGTGATCACACGCAACCTGCGGTGAGGCCATTGGTTGATGAACGGGGCAATACTACCAAGAGTACTACTATGCTATTACATTGGTGGCGACAACGGTGAGAGACTATACTTTCGGAGGGGGTTTTAGTGCAATTTCTTTGCGTCTTAATTTAGTAAGTATTCATTGCTATCCTTATTTCTGACAGCACTTAAGTTTTATGACGTCATTGAATCTAAAAGCAAGTTTATATGTAAACAATCAGTTCAATCACTAATAGTCTATTATTAGGTAGATATGTGCTGTAATAATATTTTTTGATATCTTTATGAATACTAAAAATAAAGCTGAAGAGTTTTTTGTTTAAACGCGCTATAATCTCCGGAGTTACAGGTCCTATTTGGAAAATTCTTTCACTAATAGGAAGCTACATTATCCCCGAAGGTTATAGGCTACTTTTTATCCCGGGAACGCGAGTGAAACCACGGGGAACAGTCAGTATAATATAATATTCTTAATTTTAAAAAAAACCTTGTTCACATAAACGTAAAACGTCCAAGTCAGTAATATTTTACGGGGCTATTGTGTAATAATTTACAGGTAAATTTATTACAAAAGATTGTTTCGGTTTGATTAATTTTATTTAAGTAAAGTAGGTTTGGAGTAATCATAAATAACTAATTGGCGGATGAACATCCTCGTTACTTACATTGTGATAATAATTATTAACTGCTATTTTAACATAGCTATTAATAATTATTATCTACTATTAAAAAATATTGCTAAAAGAAAAATATTTATAACTAGCTTCGGCCCTGCGATTTCACCCGCATTCCTGAGGTAAGTATCTTATGTTTTGCAGGGATAAAAAGTAGCCTTTATGTTATTCCAGGCTGTGATCTATATATGTGCCAAGTTTCATCCAAATCCGTTTTTGCGTGAAAAAGTAACAAACATCTTCACATCCTCAAAAAGAAAATGGACTTTGAATTTATATTTATAGTAAACATGTTTTTTTTTTAATTCGCATTTGAAGCGTAAAACTTTTGAAACATTTTTAAAATAAAGTTTTTTTTAATGATTTTTTTAAAATTTTCATACATTTCGTCCGATCAAGATAAATGTTTTTTGCATGAAAAGTTTGATTTTATTTTCGTGATTTCAGGGTTGGTCCCATAGTAAAAGTTGTTCATAATGATGACACAAAATGCATACATAAATTCGAAAAATAATAATTTATACTTAACTAAGTATTATAATTGTTTTTATTTGCTTATTCCTAAGGTCAAGTAATAAAAAAAAGTACCTACCTCAATAATCAAAGGCTCAATAAATATAGGAAATTGTTTTGTCCCACACATGGTTTAAAAAATGATATCCCTGGTGATGTGTCATTTCGTTACGTTACATCGCAAAATTCATATTTCATATTCAAAGCTATGAATAAACATGACGACAGGATATATTGTGATTTTGGTACATTCGTATGCAAGATCCACATAAAGCCGCTCCAAATCACGGAAATCTAGTTCAAACCGGACAACGTAAACTCATTTTATATGCGAGCGTTGGTTGCCAAACCTCGCATGCATATTAAATGCACAGAAATGACCCGTCGAGGTCGACCGCTCAGCTGGACATGATGACATTCAAAGAAGTCACCCAAACTAACCTCACTATAATCCATTCATTATTAAGGTTTAGGTACTATCGAACAATAACCACATTAGTGCGAGCAGACACATTTTCAATTACCGGCACTGAGGTATAATACTACGTATAGAGAACGCCACATATAACGACTATGTTCCGTTCAAGTGCAGCCATCCGGCCGCAATTCACTTGTTGCTTAAACACAAAACGCGAAAGCGCAATGAAAATCACGGCTTTCGACTTTTCGGACGCGAAAGAAGACCTTAAAAGCATTCTAGCGCTACGTGTTTAAACTGTCTGGTTAGATGACTAATTATTGTTTCAGCGCTAAAGCAATTATTAATGAAGAAAATGGAGCATGACCTTAGCGTACGATAGCTTCTCTATACGTGATAACCGGTACCTAAAATAGATTTCTTTACTCTGAAAACAAATTCGAAAGCTCCAAATTTGAATATAGCGTCTTGTTTACATTTATTTGCTATGCAACTATTACGCATAGAGTCAGTATGTGAGAAATCCCAACATTGAGTCATGGCGCAACATTGAGTTCATGCAGGTGCCCTTGCTATTTAATCTGTTAGCACACAATATTTAGAATTTTGTTTTGGTGTTGCCCATCCACTAAAGAACCTTATTAATTTAAGGTTGCCAATGCCAACAAAATTTAATTTATATACTAATGAATAAAGCTGAAGAGAGAGTTTGTTTGTTTGAACGCGCTCCGGAGATACTGGTCCGATTGGAAAAAATCTTTCACTAATATGAAATTATGTGATGTAAAAATGTTACTCTATAACACAAAAATTACTGATCAGATTTTCATGTAACTTGGCACATAGGCTATTTTTTATCCCGGGAACGCGGGGGACAAGTAGTATATTAATATTTTTAAGTGACAACATTTTTTCATTCTGTTTTCGTTATGTAAACATCAAGCCACCTCATTATGTTAATACCATAGGGTTGTCATCACCACAGGTTTTCCCGGGGCTTGACCTCGTTTAAAGGCGTTAGTATACGTATTTTTTTAAAGGATTCCCTTATTGGATTTTATATACCTACCGGTGATATTTACAAGCATGTTTATGACTATTGTGTATATTATCCTTGATTGTATTCTAGTTTATAAATTGCTGGGGTTCAAAGCTTCTCTTATTAGTCCTCTTTATATGGATTAATTGGCAACGCCTACAAACTATGCATTTCCTATTGATATGGCCCTGTCTTGAGGCGTTGAATAAAAATGTATAGAGCGCGATTATTCATAAGTACCTATTTGGGTAGATTTAATTAACTCAGTGGTAAGTGATGTCGAATGCCGAGACGAAGGTCGCGGATTACAATGAGCTTGAGCTTTCGACGAAGGAAAACATCGTAAGGAAACCATAGCACGGTGGTTGGGTACTTTGCCGCCAGGCTGGCTACCGCCTTCAAGTTGAAAATCTGTCGCCAAGCACCTTCCGGTGTGTTCCGACAGCTGCACTTGAGAACCAGGTCCCTTCTAGGCTTTGTGTGGTAACCATCGGCCACATCATCATGACCACGGTGAGATTGTGGTCAAACAAAGGCCTACACATAGTACGAAAAAAAAAAGACTATGTACAAATATATTGGTATGATAACAATAAAAATATGGAGAATAGTTGAAACCACACATAAATAAGAGGATAATTTTAATTTTCAGTATTACACCTTATTACTTTTTAATTAAGACTCTTCAAATAACGGTATACCGTATAAACGATAGAATAAAACCTCAAACTGGTACCCACATAACATAATAAAGTGTGCAAATAAACAGGTAGGTAACTCAAATACCAATTAAGTACTCAGTATAAAATGTACTCTGTGGTACTCAGTATGGGTACTCGGTAAAAAGGTTCATGTAGGTATTTGAGTTGGGTACTTTGTAATCCATGATAGGTACGAAGGTACACTCAAATGTGGTTGACATTTGAGTGTACCTTCGTGTGTAAAGTAAAGCATTCCTTTTAATTTAGCATTGTTGTGTAGGCGTTTTAGCACAATTTCAACATTGAGGTAATGGGCGATACCTACAAACCGTTGAAAAACATAAGACATAAGGTATCCCCCAAATCCCTGGGTTTTGGAGAATATAATGTAAGTAACAAGCTTTCCGCCCCACGATTTCACTCGCGATCCAATATTTACCCCTTTAGGGATAGAATATTTATAAACCATTTCTTAGTGGAATCTTTGCCTATATTCTTAATGGCAGCTGTTTGCAAAATTGCATGTTTCTAGGCTAGGCCAGGATCGAGCTGTGTCGACGAAAAGGGTCCTTCCTTTTCCTGAGATAAAAAGTAGCCTATATCACTGGGGGATAATGTAGCTTCGTATTAGGTAGTGAAATAATTTTTAGAATTGAACTCCGGAGATTACCTGCTACATCCGAACTTACAAGCATTAGATACCTATTAATCATATTAGTATAGAAAAAAAAACAATTAATTATGTTGTAAGAGTATATTTGGCGTTATTAGGTACAAAACATATTTTGGCGTTCTTATGTACAAACGCCAAATATCTTCCTACCTATAGGATATTTGAAAGTCTCTTGAATTTTCTTCTCTCTCTCTTAATGTAGGTCAGCAAATTCCTCGATCATCGCTTTTTTCACCTTGAGTCATTAGGGTAGGAAGGCACCTAGGACGCCTTCTTTAATGACGCTATTAGGCTTTGTGCGCGCGCACTCTGATTACTAATAAACTAGCTAAGTAATTAAATTAAGTTCACTAACTCGACTAATTCATTTGATGGCTTCTCATTATAACTCAATGGTGGTCATAACGCTTTTTTTATTGAAATATAGACAGTTTGCTTTAAAAATCTTTGTGGTCGTTTTTAGCTTATCATCACCTTAGTAACGTCCACAGCTGGACGAAGCTTTCTCGAAGGAATATATTCTATTTTATTTCTTTATTAAAAATACCTATATTAAAATCAAACCCGGCCCGTGACCGTTTACCATGAGGCAGATCAAATGCTAGTTTGGGCATTTGCTGTTTGTATAATATTTAATTGATTGAAACCGATTACAAAGTTACGTAATAGCCCCACAGGTTTCTACATCAGATGGCCGATGGTGATGAATTTCTTAGGACCATCGAGCTATATCCCACAAGTCATCGGTCTATCCTGCGAAGGTCTACAATTGATATCATAAGCAACACTCAGGGACTCTCTATTGACGTAAAATGCTCTTTTTTTGAAGAATCAGTGAACTATAAAATTACGCATAACGGCTACTACGAGCTGAATGCGGGATGCGGAAAATTGGATATTCTGTTGTGGCATAAATTTTAAAAAGTACCTACCTATAGATAGTAGGTACTCAGTAATGCTGATAAAGATTATGAATTACAACGCGAACGACTCTAGCATAACTTTTTATCACAAGAAAATTTAATACTAATTCCTTTTAAAAAATTTGAATTTCACGGCACGTCTAGCCAACTTGACGTAATAAATCGATTAAGGCGGCCACAATGGCAGGACTGTTGCTAAGGGCAAGAAACCCTTTTCAATCTGCCGTTAAGGCTTTATAGGAAAATTTGTCATTGTGATCGAGCACTTTATCAGAATTGGCTTGGGTCAGCAGTACTGCGAACTGACACGACTGAATTTCAGATCCGATATCTTCAACAACTTTGTGAATCGATATTTCAATTTTATACTTTTTAAAAGTCAAGAGTCGATATTTTAACAAGGTTCTATCGCGGGACAGGTAAAATTAATCAAAGGAAGGAACGAAAGATTATTGAGAAAAGCGTTTAGCGCAGGAGGCTATTCTGTTTTCTACGACAGTGCTGTAAGGTTATGGAATTCGCTTCCGCCTAACATACTTGACTCTAAAACTATTTCTGTTTTTAAGAAACGCGTCAAGGAGCATTACTTCTCCACTTTACCTTGATTGTCCATTTGTATATTATTTATGTATTCTATCTTGTTTATGCACTAGATGTATTTATGTATTAGTATGTAGTGTATTAATATTTTATATATTTGTGTAGTTTATTTACTTTTAAGTATTTCTATATTTTGTTCTATCTAGTTATGTATTTTCTTCTACTTCCACACACTGTGTTTACATTTATTTATATTTTTTCCAGTCACAGGGTTGCTGGAAGAAATTTCTATTAGAAATAAGCAGTCCCTTTGTACATTTGTATCTTTTATGTTTTTTTTATTATTACTTGTGTGTGTGTACATAAATAAATAAATAAACAAACAGTTTCGTTACAATTCAGTGTAAGTTTTTATGTAGATATTTGTATATATACAGTATTTATCCCAAACTTACTAAGGTCAAAAAGCTTTGGATTGTCTACAAATACATTGATGTCAGAAACCATTTGTAGTATCCAGAAAACATATCGGAGTCGATCCAATTTTCATTGCTGCATGGACACGGATAAACAAACAAACACGCTGTCACATTTATAATATATGGATAATAAGGAAGTAAGGATTTATCCACAGTAAATCCGTTTCACAATTACATTATACACCGTGATTGACGTGAGCCTTCTGAGTCTAAAGCGATTGATTTGATTAGCAACATTATTATGAAACAAAAACCATTTTACAAGTTTAATAATAAAACTTAAACACAGTGTAAAATGCATGTCGAATAATTTCCCAGGGGAAACTATTTGTGTACTTACCAACCTTTGCTTATATGTTACACGTCAAATATTTAACACACATTGCCACATACAAAATAAACCAACAAACCAACCCATTTACTTAGTCATATATGCATTTATAAATTTTGTGTTCACGATGCGTCGTTAATTTGACACGTTTAGCCGAATATTATTTACATACCAACATTTGTTCAGTGATTCAATCATTAATTTATAACATGACACAGACTACATAATTAACTTATTTTATTTACTCTGTTAATCAATTTTTACTGGGGACCAACTCTGAAACTGAAAAAAGTCATATTAACTTTTATTCCCGTTTTGGGAATTATGCTCCTGGACTTTTTTTCAATTGTGCACGATGTATTTAACTGTTGATGATATTATACAGGATGATTTTTAAATAAGTGTTTCAATTTTCTGGTATTATTTTAGGTACTCATCATTATGAACAACTTTTACTATGGGACCAACTCTGACATTTTCGAAAAAAAAAATGTCTAAATTTTTAGATTAGATGGAAGACAAATATTTAGTAACTAATTCCGCTGGATAAATCGACACGTGTTTCGCTTCTTCACGAAGCATCATCAGGCTTCGTGAAGAAGCGAAACACGTGTCGATTTCCTGTTAAGTTCCCTTGTTTTGGACTTGACAGAGAAGGATATATCCAGCGGAATTAGTTACTAAATATTTGTCTTCCATCTAATCTTATAATGGATTTCCGCAAGGTCACGCCTGAGTCAATTAGTTGTCTAAATTTTTTACCAAACAAGATTCATGTTTTTTATGAAAAGTGTAAATTGTTTTCGAGATTTCTAGTTAGGTACCCACTCGTTGAAAAGTAACTATGTCTATTGGATAATGATATAATATTCCGCTATTTTCAAACATTAATAAGCAGTAAGGTCGAATATCCAATTTGACATAATTATTTATAGAAACCTCATTAACTTTATGAGGAATTGTTGAAATTACATCCGAATCTTGAACGGAGTACAACCTTAAGGTCATGACACAGCGGTGCTATTGTGTAACTTAGAAAATTAAATATGTGAAGTCTTGACACCCAACAACCTTCACACGGTTCAACATAATTAAAATACCAGTCTATAGAATTCAATTATTCGTTTCAAGACAAGTCAAATACTAATTGTTTGATTATTTGTCTTCGTCTTCTCATTAAAATAAAAATTAAAAGTTATAATTATACAAAACTATCTATTTCTCGCAGTTTCACTCGCGTTTCTGGGATAAAAGTAGCCTATAACACTCGGGCAAAATGTAGCTTCATTCGTTCATTTGTGAAAGAAATTTTAGAATCAAATAAATAAATATCCTGTGATATTCATCACACACGATTATTTGAGCCGAAACTTGACTCCAAATGGAAACCAGATACCTGTTAAACTACTCAATCTACTTTATTATTTTAAATACATAATTATCTATGTAGATTATTACACCCAGACTAAGGACAAACAGTCATGTTCATGCACACAAATGTTTTCCTTGGAAGGGAATCGAACCCACAACCTGCGAAATGCCAAGAATATAAGTACTACTACTAGGTTACTTTTCACCCCGAGAGCGGAAACTAGTATGGAACAAGAAAAACAAAAAAAAAGTAATGACATCCTAGAGCCAGTGCTGCACTGGGGCACAATAAATAATGATATTCGCCACGTAACTTGATATTCTACGAACTAATAAAGCCTTAGTAGATAGCTAGATATTAGATACCTACCAACGAAATATCGTTTCCATTTTCCCTGTGTTATAATTTTAGGGATTGTCCTTATTACGTGGAAATGAGAAAAAAATCTTCATAGAAAGAAAATCCAATAGAGTAAGGACACGTAACAAGCACGTAGAGACTTACGCCGCCTCATTTATTTAGGATGACCATTATTTAAAAAAAAAACATAAACCTTTTTTTTTAATTCAAAACTATTTTTAAATTAATAATAATTAGAATGACAGCGAATGGCATTTTATTATTTCGTTTTGTTGTGATTTTATGAAAAATATTATGTTCTGTAAAACAATAATGGTGATAGAAATAGGTATCCGGGAATATAGATACAATAGATTTAGATTTTAGTCTTCTCAGTTCAAGTGTATTCCGAACTGGTGGTAGAGTCTATCTATTGTAATGATTGTAACTAACGACGTTCATAAGTGCCTTATCAGGGCCTAAACTGAAAAAATGAGTTTTGATTTTGATTTAGATTACCTACTCGTACCTTTATAAAACCTAGGTAGGTTTATAAAATACCACCACATGCATCCTCTCCTAGATAGTCATTTCAAAATGGTTATAGCTATATCCCGACTATTTCTATTTCACTTTAGCACATAGATAACAAAAGGGACAGTAATCTCAATCGTCACGAAATACACATGTTACGTAAACCTTTAAATAACATTAACCTATTATTACTGTCTCAACTATAAACAGAAACTCATAACATAACGCCTACACTGCGAGCGAGATATGACCCATAAACATGATAGTAACTCTAGTTACGTAGTGTGCTCTATTTGCGAGCATCCCTTATAGGTCTCAACAAGGGTACCCAGACGTTGTATAATAAAAACAAAATCTTTAAGAACTTAACTGGAACTTTTCCGACTCAACACTAAACTTTATGGTCACAGTACGCCTATACCTCGGGCGAGGTGTGGCCAAGATAGGGCGTAGTCACACAGCGTCTGCTCTGTTTGTGTGCACCCCTTATTAAACATCACAATGACCCTTGATTTAAAGGGATTCTTGACAATATATTGCTTTATAACTTTCTTTCACGCGTATCTTTACAATAACAGTATAAAAGTTCAGTACTGAAGTTGGTTATAATATTTTTTTTTATATAAAATGAGCTTACGTTTGGCCGCCGGCTGAGGCTGACCCCAAGAAGCAGTTATAACGAACCCAGAAAAACCCTAAAGTCTAATCTTGAAGACATCTAGGTTCTAATTACGTTTACGATATTTTTATTATTCAAAAAACTAACCAGTAGAATTTTTAAATTAAATTAAGTAAATAGCTGGAGCCTGTTTAAGTTTCCTATAAATTCACTGCCATGATGTTTCTAGGGCTATTTCTTCGGCAAAAGTTCAAATCAAATTTTACATTACATACTTACTTCTCCTCTAAGGATACTTCAAGGCCAAGTTTACACCATCTGCCAAATTGAATTCACTCTCAAATCAACCCTTCCGTCCTAACTAATATGCAAACTGGCCCTTTATAGAGTAACCATATTAAAATAACTTTATGACATAACATTTTTGAATCGAGCTTCCTACAGCGGACGCTCAGATCGATGAGTTTTCTCATGGAAGCTCCGGCAAGAAGGAGAGAGAATATAAATCACTTCGTTTTGACACGAAGGGTGTGAAAAGATTTTTTCCGAAAGCGTCAATAATAAATCGGCCCACCTAGACAGGTGGGCTGAATGCAGAAAGTAAGTAATTTTATTTATATTTTCTTATGTTATATTTTTCCACATTTGTACATTGAGATGTAAATAAGTAATTCTTATCTTTATTATGTATGTATATTACAAAACCATTAGAAACATTTCTCTCTCAAACAGGTCCATTTCTAAGCCAAAAGACAGATTCAAAAATATAAAATAATAGTGTCACCCTATTCTTACGCAATAATAGGATACCATTTAGAAGGGTTGTGTTCTTAGGTAGCCGGCGTAGACTATAGATAAATATTAATATTCATACGTTACAGATACATACTAAATGAGTACCTTCATATTATAATACCTACTTAGGACCGTTTTACAGGCTCTCAATAAATTATATATTTCTATAGAGCATCTTATTCCGTTAATTTCAAAAGAATGAGATTGAAACGGGCACTTGGCTAAGTAAAAATAAAAAAATGCGTTTCTCAGGTACCTACATCATACATAACCTCTAATTAAAACTACCACCGTAGTGACGTCATGCTAGGTATATGATAGTTTTCATAAACCAACGTAAAGTAGGAGGTTGTTACTTATTTGCCGTTTCACTTTTGTATTATGAACGTAAATAAAGTCTCATTTGACGACGTAAGAAGGAGGTCAATAAATACGTGATCATTTTAAAATCAATGTCAAAATATTTATTTCAGACATCATTAGATCCATATTTTGTTAGTAAATTACATTAAATCTATATTAAATTAGTTCACATTACGTTACATATTTTTTTATTCAACAAATCTTACAAAATATGTAACCGGACCAAATGCCACAATAAGGGCAATCGTTACGAGTACCTCGTAAAAAGGAAGCATAAAAAAATTATGACGTAACTAAATAGTCGCTCAACGTAACTATTTTATGTGTACCATAGTCATTGAGCTCATTATAAAATACGCTTGCTCCAAACAAGCGTGGGCAATATAATTAAATAATGTAGTGTTAAAAATTAATCAGTTTGGGCTCCAGTCCGGCGCTAACAATTATTAGTTGGTGTCAAAGTGTAATGGTCTCGCAGCGAGGTGACGGTCGCAAAGTGAAGTCATATGGAATAATTACAAAACGTACACGAGCAACTGGATGTAATGGGTAACTACGTAGTAACACACCTTAGTAAATGGATAAAGCATACAATCTCTATGCCAATATTATATAGTAGGAATTTACTCTATGATGTCGTCATGCAATAATATAATCTGTATACAGCCTAAATTGCTGGTCATAGAGACTTGAAACTTGGCCGGTGAGTTCTTGTGAAATATAAGCATTCCATAAAAAAACCGGACAAGTGCACGTTCCGTAAAAAATATTTTATACCATAGTACCGTCGAGGCAAATTAAAATTTACATAGTAGGTACTTACTTTGTACTGTACATACTCTGAAATAACTTACTAGTACCTATACGTATAACCTTAATTTGTATAACCTTATTTACAAATTAACTGCATATAACACGTACCAAGTGTAAGTATGTAGGTATCATTTGTCTACTCTACCATCTACGTATAGCCGAGCCAACAATCTCGGCAAATATTTTGATTGGCCCAATCGCTCGTTAGTACTTATTACCTACTATTAACGTGTGATGCCTACGTTAAATTCCGTAATTAGGTACGTTACGTAGAGGAAATTTTGAGATCCTACCATATTAAAATGATCATCTAGTTATAATCTAGATACGAAGATGAGAAGGATTTTTAAATCGACAATCTCGACAGGGTACGAGCTTCTAAAAGATTTTTATTTTTAACTTTTATTTACTCATATTCCCACCGTGGTTACTACTACCACCACTACCACACCACCACATCTTACCACACCCCGCTACGGTTTCTTCACGATGTTTTTCCTTCATCGTAAGTTCAAACGTATTGTAATTTGTACACAACAAAAAAATGCTGTCATTTCCACTGAGCTATCATTGCCACTGGGTTGTCGTTGAAACCGAGCTAACATTGCCACTGAGCTGTCGTCGCCACTGAGCTGTTGTCGCCACTGAGCTGTCGTTGCCACTGAGCTGTCATTGCCATAGAGCTGATATTGCCTTGAATAATAAAAACAAAATTATTTGTCATTTATAGTATTTTAACAAAAAAAAACAGATCTGCAGAGAGCAAAACCTCAACTGACTCATTAATGATTCGCAGGTTTCATGAGAAAATCGATGTATTTCTCCGTTTTAAGCTTCTGTATGTAGATACCTACATAGCTTAGGAATACATAGTCAAAAGGAAGAAAAAGTTAAATAGAACGACAATGACCTCAAAATATTTCTAAATTGACATTATAGAAAGTTAAAGAGGGTCATCCAATTGTAAAATTGGCCATTGACTCACGGAACCCATTAAATGTCTGGGGGGCAGTGGAACTGTCCGATTGTCGATTCGCGGTCAGACTTTATATTAGTTAACTAAACTAAACCAGCAGTTCATTGACATTTCATTTCACGTAACCGTAACAAGCATATTGTTCGGTTTTAATCAATTTTACCAAATGTGACGTAAAAGGCAATGTCAAGTCAAGACAATAAAATGATTTTATTTAAATTAAATAGAATTCCACTAAATAATTATTTTAAAATATGTAGAATATACTATCTAATATATAAATCGGTCCGTCTTCCTTCCTTTCCATTCCTATAATACTATATTAATTGTATTGTATTATAAATTGCTACACCCTATTCGGGTCATGTACTTAATGTTACTGCTTGATCTTTAATGTACATACAGCAATAAAGAATTGAGAATTGAACAAATTATAAATGAAAAACGATAAATAGTATTTTTTTTCTAAAATAGTAAGATATCCTTACTTACTTATCATTAAAACAAGAAAAATAAGAGTCACAAATGAGGCTCTCAATTAGGAATGAAATGAATACCTAAACGACTTCTAGAAAATAAATAATAAGTACATAATGTCTTTGTCTTAAAGTAAGTTTCGGGTTATCTAAAAAAAAGCTTAATTGACAAACTGAAAATTGGCATACAGATATGACGTAAGCATACGCTAAGAAATGATTTATGAAAATTCATCTCCTAAGGGGTAAAAAAGGGGATTGCGGATACTTATTGAAAATCTACAATCAGGTCCATGTAATTATTAAATAAACCAAAATTATTAAATGTTAGGTAGGTATGTAGGTACTGCTAATACAATATAGGTTTATCAAACTCAACGTCCCGTGATATTGTGGATGTTTTTCACATCTGTAACGGATGTGGATGTAAATAAAAAGTTGTCTTGCTAGTTTTCTCAAGGAAATTGGCGATCGGAATCTTGACAAATGGCGAGTTATTTGTTTTCATAAAATACTATATTTTAGTAGAGTTCAGTCACCGATCCCTTAATTTGTATTATTTTCGAATAGTTTTCAGGCGATCCCAATGGAAATGCAAGTGGACTCAAAATTGTTTTTGAACTATAACAATTAGCAGAATGACTTTTTATGCTAAAAAATCATAGCAAAGCATTATACCATTTCAAAAAAGGAATTCTTATTCCATTACAAAAATGGAATTCACATTCCATTACAAAAATGAAATTCACCTTGCATTACAAAAATGGAATAATAATTCCATTGTAGGCACCTACCTACTTATACTCTCAAACACGATCAAAATCAACGATGCTTCCCCCCCCGGGAGGGGCTCCTGTCGTCAAGTCGCGATCGTGAACAATCGATGTACCTAAATACAGTCTAGACTATGTTTCCAATATACTATACAATAGAAAAACAATGGCGTACATAATTCGATACAGCTGATGTCAATCCGACAGCCAGATACGGAGGAAACGTATAAAACATGGCTGCGCAATTTCGATATATTAAATCGTTTTTCTCCAATAGATCTTGTATTGATTTAGAGAATGGGGGAATGTGAAGCCCGAGTGAATTATGTAACGATACTTGGTAGGTTACATTGACGAAAAAATGTAGCAAATATTTGGGCAAAAAATATTTTCGGTTGGCTTTAACTCGTTCTGAAGCTAAGGATGCCAACCCAGAACATGCCTATTCATTCAGGCCATCGATATATATGTACCTACTATATTATTATACGCACTCGATATCGCGATCCGAACACGCACTCTGTTCAAGTGAACTGTACTGCAATTCGTACACCTTCCTTCTATAGGGACGACATGTTGTTGAAAAAACGCGTAAGCGCCATGAATTTGCGGCGCTTACAACGTTTTGGCCACGAGCAAACTGTCCAGTATTTGGAAACATTGTTTTCATAAACGTAGAATATAAGTCAATGACTTAGGCCTTGAAATAGTCCAAGTTTAAGAAACACAGACGCCGAAAGTGTCGCATGTTAAAGGAAGAAGCAAATCGTTGTGTCCGTATTTTCTGAATATCGATGACGTACGGGTATTTGTGTCAATATCTTCGAACCAGCTATCTCCATACCCCAGGGGGGCTAAAACAGCCGCTCGAGCAATATTGCTATGCAATTCATATCTCGAATTTACAGCAGAGCCAAATGTTTTTTTAAATATTTTTTGGTGAAAATGCAAATCAATTTAATCAATTAATTTACAATTTAGACAAATTACACCATGTTCTGCTGTAAATTCGAGATATGAATTGCATAGCAATATAGCTCGAGCGGCTGTTTTAGCACCCCAGGAGCCCGTTTCTTGTGTCATGACATTTGGCAGAAAACATAGCCGATATGTGCCAAATAATAATGTCTAATGCGAATGATGTCGAACGCGAGAATCAGGCCCATGCGTCTGTTTCATCCGTTCCGTATGCGACGGTTCAATTAGCAATTTTCCATGTAAATAGGTATGCTAATTTAGAACATACACATGTTTCAACTACCTACATATTATGTAGTAACATTATAAATCATCGTTTATTTTTATAATAGATGAACATGAGCCAAATTTATTAATTCTAAATATACCTATATTCCCGTCAACAGATCGTTTAGATTTGAAAATACGTCTACACTATGTAAATACTAAAGTCAAAGAATACTAACTATAACAACGTGTAGAATGAGCTGTCACACCCTCCCGTGAATGTATCGTCGCCCACCGAAGTCACGTACAACATATAGAATAACAACACACAGAATATAACAGTACTCATAATAGTATTGCCGCAATATCGACCAAAAGCCTCACCGCACATAGGTAATAATTAATTCAGACAGCATAGAAGCTGTCTCTCTATCGCACTATGTTTGCACATGCATCTGGACGTAGCTGATAGTTTCCAGAACATTTCATCATCAACATAAACGGACTAAAATCATTGGTATCATCATTAATGATAATAAAACCCAACAGTATAGAATCTCTCCTCCCAAAGCTGTATGTTATCAGAATTATTACCTGCCGGTGAAACGGCAGAGTATATTTATATGTAGATCAAAATAAAAATGTTATCTGCACAAGTTTATTACTGGAATCGTGTGCAAAAGAAGCAAATATCGTAACTAAGACACATTTCAACTGAACGTGAATGAATGAATTAGAGGATGCGCCAGACCTAATGCACTCAAATTAATTTTTTTAAAGTTTTAAATTGTAGTTGAACCAACTGACCTCCAATTTGCAGCTTTAGTCTATTCTAATAATAATATAATACTTCATATCCGAAATGAAAAAAAAAGTGATAAAACTGTCACTAAACTCGGCACACTAAACAGGTACTAATATTTAGAAGTCGATTTGCAGCAAAAAGAAATACGAATTCTTAAATTAACCACTCTTATGTAAATCACAACTCTTCTTCTTTGGTGTTAAATATTAATAATATCCTGGGATATTCTTCTGATCCCAGTCCGTAGCTCGTAGCTTCGATTCTTATTTGACCTAAGTTTGGATCTTTAATATCTGAGTTCCTGAAATTATATTATAAATTTCTTGTAACAATAGGACGCGCATCTAAACGCGCAAGTAAAAGAGAATATTGACAAATAGATTAGATGGTTAGAATATTATTTATTTGCTCTGCTTAGTTTGGGATTAGGTGACCGTGGAAAATATTCCAAGTTATTAATTTATATTACCACCACACATTCCTCGCCAGACAGCAACCATCATTTCTGTTTGGGGCTCTTAAACAAAGCTTTTATTAATCTCCGCCGAATGGGCCATCAATATACGCCGCCCAGCATATAATAAAAACCATTGCGTCAAAACTAAGAATATGAGGATATAAGCATAAAACTTCGCAACAGCGAGACGTAAGCAATTTTTTCTTAGCTTCATGTGCCAAACATTCGCTCAATTCATAAATTCTTATGGCGTCAGTCACATCTGCCAAAACCAGCTGTCGACATCGCGTCAGGTAATATTTCGTCAAATTTTGTTATTCTGGCCGCGTATATTTACGTCTAGACTCGTCTCAACGTCATAATGATACATCTAATATTAAAAATGCGAAAGTTGACTCTGTCAGATTCTTGACGCATCAACGGCACCAATAGTCATGAAACTTGGTTCGCAGGAAGTCTATGACATGGAAAAACACAACCTATTTTTATTCCGGGAATGCTGATAAAAACGCCCCCGCCCTCCTAGCCTTTAGAATTCATACTTCTTACTTCGTGAAAGCACCTTTACTTCCTCAGTGGTGAAAGTGTATGTTTATGGTTTGTCCTTTTCACGCAACAATGAAGCAATGGATCGACGTGGTTTTTGCATCGAGATAGGTTACGGGCTGGAGAGTAACATAAGCTACTATTTATCCCGGGATCGCGGATAAACCCAAAGGGGACAGCTGGTATTTTTTTTTTAGGTGGGCATTGCCTGACATAATGATTAGTAGGTCCCACCGGTTGGAACTACATAGACTCTACTGTAAATTCGAGTACCTAATCTAATTGCATCTAGAAATATGATAGAGGCCTTTTTAAACCCCATAATCTTTATCCATTTTTGTTGCCTACACGGCTAAACCAAAAACCTGGTTGACCGAAAACCTTCACTATCATAAAAAATCTTTGGTTCGGATGTAACATGCGCAAGCGCCTACTGACAGAGCCGGCCGCGTGAAATCACCAATTTTAGAATAATGGCCGACCTACGTACATATGGTATTAACATAAACGCTCTAAATGTATTTGCATACATTTTGTCTCCACAAAAGAATCTACGTGACCGTTGAGGGAAAAAATTCTGTATCTCAAATCGATTTAAGCCGATATGGAGTTATCTATACGACTTGCGAAACAACTATTTTCACTGTATTTGTTTCATTATTCAGGTGTTATGTATTAATATTTGGCAGTCACATGATATTTTGGCTAGATTGACAGACAGACTCCTAATAGTCCAATTTATGTATGATCAGATCACGAAACCACAAGACTAACTACAAACTAAACTGTCATTTTTTATCAAACTGGAACATCGTTTTTGTCATATCGATATAAACTTACATCTCGATGCTTGAACAATACTATTTAAACTGATGCAGTAGCAGTTGATACGACAACTTCTAGGACAGAAAATAAGCACATTAAAAGGTTTTTTTTTAAGGATTTCAAGAAGATATCATCCATCAGTATACCATGTGCTTGTGATGATTTATACATTGGTGTTTGATTATTTATTTTGGGCACTCTCCACTAGCCTGAAATAAAAAAAAATATAGTACATTAATTTCCTCAAAATTTTAAGTAAATAAAAAAAAGGAAATTTTAACAGGAACACAGGCATCTGGCCATTGACACATTCATAAATATTACTATTTTTTTTTCCTTGACCCTGTTTATCTCATCATAATCCAGCATCATGATCCAGCAAACAAAATCACTAACCAATTAATTATAATCTAGCAATTAAATATAAACTTTAGGTAGGTATTAATAATTACAATAATCCTAAAACCTGGCAAGCGAGTAATGCTCAGAATTATGAAACGTAATGAATCATCATTATATGCAAGGCTGACTACATATATTAATGAAAATCTCGTGGAATTAACATTTAATTGAGGTTGCACCTCATATTCATAAATTCTAACCAGGTATTTTTAGAATAACTGGCTGGGTACAACCCTCAAGTTCAATATCTATCGCCAAGCACCTAACCGATGTTCTCACAGCTACACATGAGAGCCAGTCTTCCCTTTGTGTGCTTATCACCTTCAGCCACATCATCACTGACCACGGTAAGAATGTGATCAAACACAGGCCTATACACAGTAAAAAACCTCTGAAAATAAATAGTTTTTCTTAACCATCCTTCCGAAAATGAAATACAACACACTAAAATAAAATATTACGTAACCGCCTAGCTAGCTCTCCCCTCAAAAATCGGTAAGCAACTACCGACAGCTGCACAGTTCCCTTCCCCTTGCTTACCACCTACTGCCACATCATCACTGACCACGGGAGAGAGAGAACGTGTTTAGGCTTATAATAAAAAAGCCAACTTGTAACATAAAACATAAATAATATAACAATGACATAGAGTATTGCGTGTTGTGATTAAGATGCAGCCATTATAATTTAAGGTAAAAAATAAACACTTAAACCGTTGTCTGGTGACATTAAAGAGCCAAAGCCCGTTCCATCTTAAGATGACAATAAACTCGTCTACAGTAATAAAAATATTATAACCACAAAGAGCACTAATAACAGCATACAAAGAGACATAAAGAATATAGACGCAAAGTACAAAATTAATGTCTTTTATCTGTTTATACCTTGCATTCAAGGTATTTATAAAATTAAACAGTCTTTATATCCATTATAATTACTGAAATAATTGAATTTATACGCGACTAATTAAATGTAAAATTGTTATTATCAAATACAATCAATTCATAAAAACTACTTTATTCTTTTATTTGTACCCTGACTTCAAGGGCGATGTTGCACGATTTTTAATAACACATTTTATCCCGGGAAAACATAAGGACACACAACTCTCGGGAACACGGGTGAAACCGCGAGGCATAAACTATACAAATCGTTATTAAGGTCTTACCTAACATTCTAAATCTGTGACATAAATTCAACATACTTATTATGTGTCGGAGCGATCTATCTGCGAAAAATGTGAAGGAACTCTATGCCGCCCGCGACGCGCATGAAATTTAAACAAGTACCACCATATCCGCCGCATTAGGCAGACCCATAGAATTGTAAAAACATACTAGAACTTTTACCTCTACAATGAGATGAAAACAAGACCTGGGGGACAAAAACGCTCGAGCAATATTACTGCAATTCTTTCTTGAATTTACAGCAGAGCCTATGTAGTTTTAATATATATTTTTTTAATATGTATAGGCCTTGACTACAATCTCAACGTGGTCAGTGATGATGTGACCGATGGTGGTAAGCACACAAAGCCTAGGGATAGAAATGTAACTCATTTTAATTAATTAATTACATTAATATTGACGAATTTTAGAAATTGCATGTAACCTGCTGTAAATTCAACAAATGAATTGCATGTAGCAATTATTGTAGCGGCCGTTTTAGACCCCCAGTAACATATAATTCATGAATTTTGAAGCGCACAAACTGAACAACAGTTTGAAATTCGTAAAATTGTAAACAGCGTTATGATTGTTGCTTTATAAAATGACTTCTACTAATCCCACTACTGCTCTTAGATCTCTATGGGCAGACATAAAAGGAAGCCGTTGGCAACCGCGGCGCACATTACAAAGTCAGGCAGACGGTCTAGTTTCAACCGGATTGTACCGGTTTTTTTCATAGCTTCTCTAGACCTAGTTTTTGACACATCGAACTGAAACAGATCATAATAAAGAGCTTTGTAAATGTGTTTCATAAGACATATTTTATGAAATTCTTTTGTGTGTAAAAAGCCATGCGAAGCCGGGGCGGGTCGCTGGTGTCTAATAAAAGTTTTTTAATAAAAAATAAATTGTAAAATATATTGTAAAACTGAATCTGTTTTATAAAAAAATGCACTTAAAATATTGTGTCTGATCATAATGACGTAGCGTCTGGCATAACATGGTGTCACGTTCCGAGGGTCGGCCACTTTGCTTAATTAGCTGAGTTTCTTAGAACCTGCCATTAATGGTGACTTAGTAGCTTTAATACGGTTTTGCTATGGCTCTAGGTATAAGGAAGAACTATTTCTGGGTACTTCAAGATGGCAAATATTCTAAACCAATGTTGGGTTGGTCATGCTGAACAACTTTTAGTATTTATATGGAATCAAATCTGATATCGCGAAAAAAAAATTAAACCTCGTAAAAAAAAAGAACAACACTGGCCTTTCTTAACCCCCTGACGAAAGATATGTTATAAGTTTGTAGTGTATATCTGTGTTATGTCTTTTTCGTTTAAAGGTGTCTTCATCGATATGTTTAAAAAAATCGCTCAGCCGTTTGAAGATTATCACATCGTTTCATTAAATTTTTAAAACCAAATCAAGAACGCCTCACTATTACCTACGTACCTATCAATTTTTTTATTTCCATTGTAAACACGCTTTTGACATTAAATTAAAAGAACTGAGTTTCCATTCAATCAATTTAAAAGTGTCTGTCTTTTTTAAAAAATAAAGTCGTTTTTATTCTGAACCAGTGAGCTTACAATGTTAGAAAGTTGGCAGCCCTTACAACTAACTTCACGGCAAGCGTTATTTATTACAGTTACTGAGTCAGCGCTATATCTTGGCGCAGTCAGCATTACTGTGCTACCCATGTATATTGTATAATTACTGCGTAGGATTCTGAACACGATCGAAACATTAAAAAACTGGTTGATATTTATGTTGTAAATGACTGTCAGTTCAGAATGAATTACTGTTGTAGACTGGTTGGTTTTATTATTTGGCAATATGAAAAAAAAATAAAACAGTAAGTAGTAGACTAGAAGAGGTTTTAATACCAAGTATTTGCGATGATTGCTCAGTTGTAGTGACGTCGAATGTAGAGACGTATGTCGCGGGTTCGAATCCTGCGATGATCTTGAGCTTTCGGCAAAGGAAAATGTCATGAGGAAACCATAGCACGATGGTATTGGACTTTGTAGTACCCGCACACTTCTATAAATATGTACATACTAAATTATGACATGAATAATTTCAGCAATTGATAGAAGACGGTCCTATCGTTATTTTTTATATCACTGGACGGTACCATTTGATTTTATACGATCTGAAGGACACTAGAGTCAGAATGCAGACAAATGTCTTTAATGGCTTAGACTCAAATAAAATGCAGTTTTATTTTACTGCTCGACCAATCTTGAGATAGTAAAACTGAGCCTTAAGTGCACACAAATCTGAAGAACAGTTTAATTTTCTTATTGGAAAAACAATTTACAGAAACAAAACTTTCACAAAAAAAAATGCCATATACGTAACGATATTTGAGCACTACAATTCCAGTACCTATATCGTAAGAATAAAATTCAGGATAGTGCTCTTACAATCATTCAGTACAATACTCCCTAGGGACATTAACATTCTGAACAGAAGTGTTACGACAGACTCATTCACAATCAGGAATGAAATGGAAAATTCTAGTCTGTTCATAGAACAGCGAATACCACATAGATAAAACACTAATTTCCTTCAATCACGTTTACCTAATGCTCTCAAGCTGCTATATATCGGTTCGTTGTTTGGTGACAGAACTCTGAGGTGGTAGCCTGATAAAACTTAATTCGGATTGGAGCTCACATTTCCCACTGCATTAAATGATCAATAAAGTAACATATTTTTAAGAGCCTTTACCAATAAAATAACTTATATATTTTAAGAATCTCCTACATACTTACATTTCAGTGTGTGTCCCGTCTACAGTTTATGACGTAATCTATGGTCTGGTTTTGCAACCGCTTCCCTCAAGAGTTACAACGTTTTTAAAGTGTTCTCCGTAGGGAACATCGTTCTGTAGCTTTATGAAATGTGGTGAAAAATACCTAGTGCGAAAAATCTAATTAAGTAGAGAGAGACTTAGTTCAAAGACTTCAAATTAAAGACAACGACTATGATTAATGAGTTTTAGAATTCTAAAACACGAATTTTATTTAACAGATCGAGGAATATGAGTCTATAATCCATAAATTTATGTATAAGTATAACAGTTATGATTATTATAATGTGATTCTTTTTGGTTTTGCTGTGAATATTGTTATAAATAAAATAAATATTTTCCTTGTAACAACAAGTAACGTTTCATTGCACAACGCAGTATTACCTAGTAGTTATAGTGCGACCGTATAGTGGTAATAGAGTTCACGCCTGCGACGTGCGATGTACCATCAACACAAAGAAGCAGGATCAGTTTTGATACCTTTTCGCGTACACGTAGTGAACAATCCGCTCCCCGCACGGTTTTTGTAGTCATCCCCTGCTACCCTCTACGCCGCACAATTCCCTTTGTCGTCATTACTACCCTGTAAAGTCGCAGGCGCATGAGGCGCACAATAGATAAGAGATATGTACTTCTACGTTTCTAAAACAAAAGAATCGCAAGTATTATGCGAAAAATGCGTGGCATATTATGCTCTCTCAGTATAGTAACCGAGCACTCAACACGGCGTTTATCACCTCAATGTCATCTCTATTAGATCATTGATAATAAGATAACGCACACAGACACGAGTTAAGCGGCGCAGGCGCAAAACTGTGCGGCGCCACGCAGAAAACACTACCTACAACTCCTATCTCACTTCTCTCTTGTCCACGTCTGTGACAGTTATCTAAAGCTAACATGTAACTAGTCATGCATGTTAAAATAAAGCCTATAACCCATATTGATTATCTTTCTTTCGCAGGTCACCACCATTGGAGATTTACGGCAGTAGGGGATTCAGGATTTTGGTTTGGAATTTAAAATTTCTCACGGGAGGACTCAAATCCTTTTGGGGGAGCTAGAGCTCTCTCGCAAAATAGCACAGCAAAATGGCGGCCTGGATCCGTCACTTTGCTGTGATATCGATGTCAGTAACCCCAGCGCCTCAGTAACAATCGCCTGTTGTGGTCTCAGTTAATTACATAACAAACTTTGATAATAAGTCGATAAATAAGAATAAGTAATATAAACAAACGTTAATAGCTCGTGTTTTTGTCTCCCACCCAATCTTAAAATATTTTTGTCTATGATTCTGGCGCTCTCAATACGCGCACGTATAAATCTTCCCGCCCGGATGTTTTTGAATTTATTTCAATTGACGTCAACGAATAAAAAAATCAAAATGAGAAAGATCAATGACAGTTGTCTTGGACGACGGCGATAAAGAATGGTCTAGTGGTGCGCTAATGCGAACAAAAAATATATATTATGAAGAACAATGAGCCAATTAAATGATAGTTTGAACTTACATTTCACAAAATTAAATGTTTATACTATATTGATAGGGAAACTAATAAAAAAAGTACCATAATATTGGAACCGATGATGATAGAAACAAATGTAGGTACAAGATAAAATCATTGTACTTTTGGAAATCGTTTACTAGTGTAGGAAACCGAGGGTCGAAAAGCTAACTAAATAATATAGATATGCGCCAACAGTAGCGCGCCATTCAGTAGTGGAGCACGTACCTACTATTACTTATTCAGAGACTAAAAGATCGGTCAAGATTAAATATAATGGAGCTGTATGTTTGTGGGTGTACAAGACATTACATAAAATATCACTAAAGAGATTCCCATTAGTTCACTAGACGATGTTAATTCAGATAGCGTGGGTGGCGCAATATTAAGCTGTACGAAAACAATAAGGCCCCGATTGTCAATTTTAATGGAGCAAGACACGTTTTAACTACTTAATACCAAGATTAAAATCTAATAATAGGAAATAGCTTACAAAATTTATTGATATTTAAAAATATCCTTTCGCTCCGCGCTTTTCACACGTGATTCTCTATTTTCCCCTTTAAGCGAATTATCTACGTCATAATAGATAACTGTATGCCAAATTTCAGCCCGATCCGTTCAGTGGTTTAGTGTGCACTGATAGATAGTCAGTCAGTAACCGTTTCCTTTTTAACCTCCTTAAAAAAAGGGGTTCTCAATTCAGCTGTATGTTTTTTTTTATTTTTTGCTTACAGCCAAAAACTGTTTCATTAACACAAATTTTACTAATACTAATGGGTTTTTACATTGCCTGAATAAATGAATTATTATTATTAACTATGACGATTTTTATAACACAACACAACGTCAAACACAACACGTACTTACCTACTTAGGCACGTATGATTATTCCTTGTCATTTCTCATGACACGATAATACCGCAAACAGCTATATTACTTATTGAATCATCAATAACAATAATTTCCCGTAGTTATTACATTTAATAATTTTAGAGCTTATAGCTGCCTCAAGCTGCATACATCTGCCTATCACTACATAGTATAAAACAAAGTCGCTTCCCGTCTGTCTGTCCCTATGTATGCTTAGATCTTTAAAACTACGCAACGGATTTCATCATGCGGTTTCTTTGATAGATAGAATGATTCAAGAGGAAGGTTTATATGTATAATACATGTATATTATAGTACAGAAAAACTGAGAAAAGCCGGGCGAAGCCGGGGCGGGTCGCTAGTTAATTAATATATCAGTCTTCTAAAAGAGTAAAACCTCTTTCAAAGACAATGAAATTTAAATGGGACCTGGGAGCTATACTAAACCTCACGCAAATAGAATAATCAAAATCGGTACATAAGCAAAAAACTTATATTATCATGTACAAGAATTCTCAAGCTAATGCTCCTCAATAGGTGTCAAAACGTTTTCTGACCACCCACAATAATAAAAGCAAGACAAAAGTTCATTCATGTCCACATACAGACCATCAAGTTAATTTATCCATTACTTTAGTTTGATGACCCACTGTGTATACAGTACTGCATTCAAGTTACGTCACTGAATAATTACTCACACACGTAACATTATGTCGTCAATACCTAATGTCATTATCATTTTTTCCTCAACATGTGGTCAGTCACTAGTGATAAACTGGAGAAGGGAATCATGGGAATTTTTCAGGAGCATTTCATCAGGCTTCATCACTACAAGCGTGGACCGACGATCTTGAAGCGCTACCCGTCGCGCGTCATGGAGCTCCTTGGGGGAGGACGAGGTTTTGACCTCTTTCGGCTGACATGATGATGATGATCACTACTACATATTATGAAACAAAGTAAAGTACTAATGAACGGATTTTCATACGGTATTCACCATAGTAGATTCATGACATAAGAAAAATTTATCTATCATTAATTGAGGCCATGCTGAGTTTCTTGCCAGTGTCTACTCACTTTAAGTACCGAACCAGTGTCAAACTCAATTGTAACTCCAGGTTCTTAGTTCGCCTTAGGGATTAAACTGGATAAATGAATTCCAAGACATCGACACATTTGGTCAAAGCTAAAATAAACCTCACTCAAACTATATTCTGTTTAGCAAAGAGCCAAAACAACACAATGTAATGTCAAAGTTCACTTCGCTGTGTAATATTGCAAACGTCGCCAGTCGCCAGCGCCACGCGGCATATTTACTCGCAAAACGAGACCTGAATAAAATTACACTGATATTCTAATGCTGTGCCATTTTAGACTTAATGTTAGAATCCACAGATTCTGCAACATTTATAGTATAATCAAGCATTCCTATTTTCTGTAGATCTTATGCGTAACTAAAGCTATACACTTGGTTCACATTCTGATAAATAGGAACATTTTTATTTCATACGTAATCTGGTTTTTAAGCAGGAATCATTTTATTTGTATAGCAATTAACTGCCTCATTCATAATAATATATTTTATCAAAACTATCTAGGTATATAAAATAAGTATTCGTGTATTAGTAGTAGGTACACACGGCCACAGATCAAGCTACACATTTTTGTTGCAAAATAGCGCCTATTACAACCGCATAAGGTGCCGCAGTGTGTAGCTTGATCTGTTGCCGTGTGTACGTACATATTATATCAGTTAGGTATCTAGTTTCCAAAGTAAAAGCTCCGCTTATTTTGGGATCAGATAGATGTGACGAATTAATCACACCTCTTTAGAATTCATCATAATTGCAATGAAGGATAATTTATTCCATCTCAATGACTATAAGTCAAATGACAACTGAAACGATAAAGAACAAACAGAGGTTATCAAAGGATGTCTTCCACTGATAAGCAAGGAGGACATGCCCGCCCATTGCGTCTTGTTTGCACATCTTTACAAAACATTACAAACAATCGATAAAGGAGATTTACCCGCTTCTTCTTTCTGTAGGAAAAATGTTACGATTTTTTCTCTAGTGTTATTCACTAACAGCAGCGTGTCCTGTGGCGGCCTCTGGGGGTGGCGAGCAGTGCAATCGCCCAGGGTCTCGCTCTTCTTCTCTTCGCGCCTCGCGCACTCGCGCAACAACCGAGGTAGAAAAATATTTGTAAAATTTGCATCTTCTCGTCAGGCATCATCATTAAAACTAATTCTACAAAGACAAGGGCCTCGCACAATCTACCCGTCGTCCGGGGCCTGGCAATAGCTAAGGCCGCCCCTGACGGCGACGATGTCATGTAAATAGGCCCTTAGGACCAAATCGATGCAAAAGTATGCATAAAAGAAACGTCTTTTTCGAATTAAAATGCCATTTTTTCACGTTGTTAATTTTCTTCGCCGAGGGCGGGTTGACAGATGCTAATGCGGCCCTGTTGTACAACCAGTAGTAATATTTAGTATTCTTTGGTTAACCGTTCAACAAATTATGTCAAGGAAATTTGTAACGAGTCTACTGGATGTAGTGTTCACTGCTATAAATATCGAGATGTATTTAGGTATTAAGGATTATACATTATAGGAAATAAGTGAAGTAAAAGGAAATGAGGAAGGTAGTGGGAAGCGAGTGGATGAGGATGATGGAGGTCCGTAGGAGAGGCGCGTCTTGGAAGAGACTTATCTTCAGCAGTGGAGATATACTAAGTATTATTGCGGTAAGAATACAGATTGCTAACAGAAAATCCATTAACCGAAGATTTTTTACAAAAAATCAAAATAAATACAAATCAGATACAGATAATTCGTCTCCACTCCTCGAACTACATCACTAGATCAATCAAAACGAAACTCGATTTTTGCGATAAAATTTCTAACTTACTCTGACTGTGTTACATTTGATCCGTAACACAAACTGTGCATCTGGTTGAAACCAATATCGTTTCTCATATGGTTTATCCTATTTAACTTCTCTAAAGCGATTTTATAGTAGATATAATGTGTACACAAAGGCAAATGTTACATGACATTGCTAATCATAATCACAGATTAAACGTTATCAGGTTGATAGCACCCAGTCAAATCAACTACGAATATTTGTTATATATTACGTAGGTGTACGGTTAGCGTGTCGTATCGGGCGACAGACAATAATTAGCATAACTGTCATCTGTACATTCGTAGAATTACCGCCGGCGAACTGATAAAATGTGTCAAGAAACACTATGTCGGAGAAAAAAAAACTGAAATATCGACGTCAAGTATCGTTGCAAACCAATAATTGACGTTGACGTGCCGCGCGATGGGTTTCCGCATTCAATGAAAACAATCTTATGATGATAAAAGATTTTAGAAAAGCCCTTCCTAAGCCGTACGTCATTTATGGAACCTATGTGCAAAATTGCATTTTTCTAACCGCATATAGTGACCTAGGTTGTAAGTACTTTGCTAGAATATACCTATGCTCTGATTCAGATCTAATCTTGTTAATATGTATAGTAAATATTTGTTAATTAACTTAAACTTGACTTACATAGATAGTATCATATCCTGGAATAAAACATTGATAGACCATATCCTGAATAAACATTTCGTCAATTATAAAACGTCGAAAAACTGCGGGGCATAAATCCCGAGTAATAAATAGATGTATCCATATACAAAATATGAAAATTTATTTACATATTCTGTCAAATGCTTGTCCATTCAACATTTCGTAGGATTGCGTGTATTTTAATCGTATTTTCACCAAACATTGGAATAACTTTTTATCATGATGAAATAGCGGTATTCCTAACATTTTATGGTAGCTTTAAGTGCTTAATCTACTCTATAATTGTGATTGCCGTGGATCATTCAAATTAATGTTATATTGCTATTGGAACGTGTTAGCAAAACCTTTTAAAATAATTAGATTCTAGGCCGTTTTTTGTTGCAAAATAGCTCCTATTACAACCATATAAGGTGCTGCAGTATGTAGCTTGATCTGTGGCCGTGTGTACCTATGTCTAATTCAAGGGCGTTCTTTACACACTGCTGTCTGATCCTAATTTCAAATAAAGCATGCATTTTCGTTCATCCTCCCTAACATAATATTTTTAATAACATATTAGGTAAGCACTAAGTAGGTATAGTATAGTAGGATAGAAGAAGTGCAGCGCCAACGCACGAGAAAGTAATCCATTAACTCAATCTCTCAAAATTGTGTAAAAATAATAAACTGTCATAATTGTGATCGATTTAGCAGCTGAATATTGTTATGAAAAAAAAACAAGTAAAATAAAAATGTAGGTATATAGCTATAGTTATGTACACAAAATAAATCTGCAATAAACCGATTAAAACGTGACAAACAGACAGACAAAGTTACCTTCGTCTCGTATTTAAAATATTTGTACCTAATATGGATTGGATTTATCAGACATATTTAAAGACTGACTCATTATTTCAATAACCAAATATTAATAATGTTACTTAATTAACATGTATATTTATATACATTTAAGATAAGATGGGAGTGTACAAAATATTGTTCCATGTTAAATAAGGCGGAACAAACGCAGTAGCGTTAACAGTAAGTTTACATCAACAGCAATACCTAGTCGCCGAAGCAATGCAATGCAATACAATAAATCACGCAGCATGACTGTGCAGTTGATTGAGTAGGTCGATTGACCTAGCCAGCCACTCAATAGAGTAGGTCTGTAGGCGAACCTAGCGCGCTACTGTACTAAACCTATCTGGAGATATTACTCACCCAACTGTGCAATGAACAACCATAGGTCAGGGATTTAATGAAAACCGATAATATAATGGCACTATTCAGTTATCTAAAGTATTTATGTCAAATATGTAGATAGGTAAGGTACTATACAGTAACATTCTAATATGAAACTAATTAAACGTCAATTCGTAATAAAGTTTGTACGTGTATATTTGATTTAAACTATTATGCCCTGACCATTAGGCTACTTTCATCCCGGAAAAACGTAAGGATCGCGTAGTAAATCCGTGAGGCCGATGCTATACTTTGTGCTAAATTGCTGCCCCACAGAAGCGTGCCAAGAAAACTGGCAGTAAAGTTGCAAAACAAGTTAAATCTACTGTGATGATATCTTTGCAACAATCAGACGGCTCACCTAATAATATTATTGTTCTACTGCATTTGTAATAGGGACCAGGATCTTGCTCTTTTTACGCTCTTTTAACTCCAAGCGCTGCGGAAAAACCGTAATTAGGGATCTCAATCCACACCCTAATGGTCCGTAAATAGAAACGTCAGATTGAATCGTTGCGTGGATGACAGAGGCGGCTCGATTACGCACGAGGACGAAATCCGCATCGTTGGTAAGCAGTGCGAATTGCGATGGCTGGCATCAGGTCAAAAAAATCTTTAGAATACGTCTCTCGGAAGGCATGCAGATTCTAGACCCCGTAAATTCAGCATCATAAACGATACGATGTTTTTGCGTAGAAGTTAGTGGAGTACCTATATCAAGCCGGTAATTGGGTGCGCCCAAAGGTGAGAGCAATATGTCATACGACCCAACCTGTGCTGGGTCCGTACAGCTGCAACCGTACGAGTGGTCTGTAGGATCTTCGTATAAACAAATATTTGTAAGGGATGAAGTTGGCTAGCTCCATAAAGTCTAGAAGAATGAATTGTGGTAGAAACGAAGATCAAGAAAAATATGGTTTAACTTATCTATTAACTATAATTTTAAATGTATTTAAGTAAGCTATAAAAATAAATCAGCTAAGTCTATGTTTTTAAATATAAATGGAAAGTGTTGCAAGATACGAAACTCCGGAAGCCCCTGGAATTATTTCAACATTGTTTACAACTCCTCATTGTCCCCAGTTTAAAATTTCCTTAAGATTCTATGGCTTCTCTGGATAAAATTTATTTTAATGTTATTTGAAACCATAGATATAGGATTTGGCGTAGCGAAAAAAATCCTAAATCTATGTTTGAAACAATAGGTAAGTATCCTATCTAAAGTAAAAAATGGCTAAAACTTAATGAGGCAATAACAGTTCGTTTTATACTAGAGAGAGCAGAACTAGACAAGATGGAATTACTGAAGATAAATTGGATAGAAAACGGTCGATTTTATTCTACCAACCTACAGATTCACCTCAACACGCATGTGACATCTCAATAAATACCTATTTATTACTCTCTCTATGACATTAGGCAAAAGACAAGGCTGGTCACCTGGCATTTTTTCTTTTAGTTGTCAACCTAGACGAGTCATTTAGGTTTCGCTGCATATAGTGTCCTCCAGCATCTATCCAATGAGCCGGACGGAGCCGTGGCCTACCGACGACTATATCTATAAACTATATAAATACTTATTAGTAATATATTTATTTAAAAAAAGGAAAGAAAATTGTAAAATTCAAAAGGTACACAAAAAAATGGTCTTCCGACCTTAGACTTACCTACTCTATTCTGCGATATCATCACGATATCATGCTGTGTGGCCTTTTTCAGCACCAATTTTTTTATTTTTTTTACTGACGTATGTAATGTATTAGTATTATTGTGGATTGTGTAATTTATGTTTTGAGCTGAATAAACATTTTCTATTCTACTCTATTCTAGTTCTGATAAATATGACCTTACATAATTGTAACGCGGAAGCGACAATGCCGTCTCGGCATTATTCCAGCCATCCTGCCCAAAGTATTATTTACGCGCAGACAGCTGTCTAATATCGTACCATCTACCGGTCGTTGAAATAAATCATGAGCCGCCTGCGATTTTACAAAATAACATCATGTTCTTTTATTTGCATGCAACCTACCGCTGAGAATTGCGGAAATTCATGTAAAAAACACTAATAGAACGAAACTTAAAGTTATTAGTTATTTCTTCAACTTTCAGCTTGCAAGTTTTGTAGAGTTGAGATTTTTTTCAATAATGTATATAACTTATGTACTGTGTGTAATGTACCTTAAAAACAGAAGCACTAGTCCCCGATTCCCGCGCCTTCGACATTTGGCGAAAAACGTGTCGGAATTTTATCAAAATGTGCATAATAAAAAGATAGCAGCAACCAGATCTTAGCTAGTTTCTTTTTAACCGACTTCAAAAAGGAGGAGGTTAACAATTCGTCGGAATCTTTTTTTTTCTGGATGATAGAATTTTCTGGAATAGATGCCTGGACCGATTTGGTTCAGCTTTGAAGTCAGCGCAAAAAAACTCAGGTAGGTAGGTACCATGTGGTTCCATCTTTCCATGGAACATGAACTACACTTTCCCTGACTTCAAAACAGTCAGATTAAAGTTCCTACATAGTTATTTTATGCTTTTTAGTGCCTTTGAAGGCGGTTCTAATTTTTGTTATAACTTTTTTATTCATATTTTTTGTTTCATACGAGCAATAAACGACAAACCTTATTTTTTGAAGTCCGTAATTTTTAACATTACCTACCATATTATTAGCGACCATTAAAGAGATAAGTATTATTATCCACTCAGAATTCTAGTCTATGATATTGGTCCCACACACGGTAGATACATAGCAGAAAGAAATATTTATTTACCTAAATACTTAACTACTTCACAGCCTACATCTTTGTGACACCCTATTGAGCCTGTAGATAGCGTATTTACAAAGATTTATTACCATAGCGACCAACAATACGTCAGCGAGAGGCTCACTTGTCTAATTTACCCAACACGCGTAGAGCCAGCAATCGCTATTCATATTTCAATATGTAACAAATTATCTAGTTACAACGACCTTGCGACCACGTATCGCGAGTATTTTTAGTTTCCTTAATGTTAATAAGCCGCATTTGATTAATTTATTCGCACAAAATCTTTGAATATTCTTTGGACAGGCGCGAATCTATACTAATAATCTATCTATACTGTTCTATATCATATCAATACTAATAATAAAACTGAAGAGTTTGTTTGTTTGAACGCGCTAATCTCCGGAGTTAGTTAGGAGCCTATGTTCCGCAGTGGACATCCTTGGGCTGATGATGACTAAATAATTTTATCCTTTCTTTCACCCAAACATCTAATTAAGATCTCTAATATTGATAGAATAAAAAAAAACAAACAGGTTATGTGAATAAATGAGATAAAATTACTGCTAGATTTTTCAGGTGTCTATTAGGTAATCGGACAAATTGAGAAACGAAGGACGGGAATCGACGACTGTACAATAATTGGCTGTAAATAAAATGTAGGTAAGTACCATCACTACGTTTCTAAGTGCGAGTAAAGGCAGGATTTTACCAGAGATTTATACCAAGCTTCACCGTAGCCACTAACACTATTAGGTGGACCGCCTGCCTGCTTGTCAACTTTTTGACATAAAAAAAGTCCGGATTCACTCACTGACTGACTCATCAAAGCGCCCAGCACAAACTCTTGGACCTGAAAATATGCACAGAATCCCTTTATGAGGAACACCTAAGGCCGATTTTTTTTAATTCAACCTTTAGGCAAAATACGGGATCGCAGGAGAAACTGGGGGACATAAAGTCAGTGTAAAATAACATTGGGTCTGATATTTAAATTCTTGCTCTCTAGAACGACAATACGAAACACACATTGATAGACCGCTAGGAATAATATGAATCATAAATAAGTCTAAATAAATAGGCACCTAAACCAGTCTATATTTATAAAGATACATTTATTCATCCATGTTTCTAACGTCAAGAACATAATGCGAGAGAGTCAAAAACCTCCTCTTTTATCTCGAAGAAGGTAGTTTAGTGATAACTCTTGTGTTTAGCCTCTGAACTGCGGGCTCCAACTATCTGGAATTCTATAACATTTAGACGCCACGAGGGGCGCGCGGGATGAGTCAGTGGGTGGATAACTTCACTAGATTGATATTCTGCGTGTCCCGTAAAAATAACAAAATCCAGAAAATGGAGGACGAATTCTTTTCTGTTTTACTATGTATAGGCCTGTGTTTGAACACAATCTCACCGTGGTCAGTGATGATGTGGCCGATGATGGTAAGCACACAAAGCCTAGAAAGGAACTGGCTCTCAAGTGCAGCTGTTGGAACACACCGAAAGGTGTTTGGTGGTTTCCTCACGATGTTTTCCTTCACCGAAAGCTCAAGCTCATTGTAGGATTCGAACCCGGGACCTTCGTCTCGGCATCCGACGTCACTACCACTGAGCTATCATCGCCTTAAAAATGAAGAATGAGAAATTCAATGAAGTTTATTATCGCCGAAGATAAATCGCAGTTAAAAGCATGTAGGTATGTACAAATACTTAGATCTCTAATATTGATAAAATAAAATATAGAGCTGAAGAAATGTTTGTATATGAAATAATAACTCTCACAATCCCCAAAAAATTGCATTGTTATTTGTGATCGAATATTGATCAAACAAGAACGCAAGGAAGAGATCGGTTACCAAGCATCAAACGGTCGCTCATGTCACTGTAATAAACGAGCTAAAAATAAAATGATAGATAGACAGCAGTGAGAGCATAAATAATAGTAAGTTGAACTTTATCTAAAGAGTCGTTATATTTAGCAGCAGAACACTGCCACCGTGTCCTTGTGCTGGCAACGAAGCAAGAGCAATGTCATCCAAGAATAGATAGCATATCGTCATTGAAAATGTGTTGAAGTGATGCCAAATCTCAGACAGAGACAGCCAACGAAAATACACCAACAATGTCGTACAAATGTAGATAATAAGCAAAAAATAATCGTTAATAATTTTGTATTCGATTCATTTTGACATAACGCAAGAAGTCTCGTCGGTACGTAAATAGAGATTACAATAGCGTAAATAAACATGTTTGCTGCTCCGCTTGGTGATATAACATGCATTTTGAGACGCGTGATAGTAATTTTCCCTTGTCGCTGATTACAGCCATATTTATGTCACAATAGTAATTAAAACAGCTATAGTCTTGGATATTTTGGCGGGAACTTGCGAAGAGACGTTGCGTTTTCATTTTATTTTCATAAAATAGTCTATTTTGAGTTTTATTGAATATTAACGGTGGTATTTTTTCAAATAAGATCAATTCAAGTGAACTGAAACAATTACGTGTAGGTATAGTGATTTTTGAACAAAAACTATAACTTGACACTGACAAAATACAAAGACCCTGCGATACCTACTCAGAATCAACTGTACCTTCAAATTCTTCAAATAGTAAAAAATCAACTATAAATATACCTAGACCGATACAGGCAATCGTATCGTATGATACAATCGTGCTGTGTTAATTTTTATTAATTATTCTTTAAGCAAAATCGCGTGCAAAGTTAATAGGTATGCCTACTACGAATAAATGATCAAAGCGTTTCGAAGAACTGAATAAAAAAAACACGAATTACCTACTGGATATCGACGAATAAAACTTACAATCAAAAATAAAAAAATATTATTCTTCTGAATGGAATAGACCTATGAGTTGAGGAAGTAGGTAAGTACCTAGTAAAGTTTAAGGTTACTATTAATTCCTACAAAACTTTAATTTCAATGTTGACATTTAATTCAACGTTGAGTTTGTTTATAATTTCCTAATTAAATTTTCACTGGCAACACATTCAAGATGGTTGCGGCGAAAAATCAGTTGCGCGAGATGTGCATTCAAATTTGGTGTAAATTCTGATGAAAATCTGGCCTGAATTCTTTAAAATGTTTCTGAATATTAAATTATGGAGTTTTTATTTGAAGTAAGTACTTACCTATGTAACAATAAAGCATGATCGACACGCAGTAATCGCTATCGGTACCTACCTACTTACCGGAGATGCCAATATAAAATCGAAGATAAGTGGCATTACATCAAAATTGTTTTTGTGGTATCTACTATTGTGCAGTAACATGTACTAATGCGATAAAAATAAATTGAACTCGTCTAATTTAATTGCTTTATTTTTAAATTGTTCTTAGGACTTGAGTTTTAAATAGAGTATGAAACATTCACCTCAAAACATTTCCACTGAAACATTCATCAAATACTCTCGCAAATTCTAAATTAAAGTTGTCTAGTTGGGTAGGTTACCTACTTTGGATTAAATACAACATGGCTTAAATTATATTATTATGTAGAGGTAGATGCGTTGTTATTTTGTAATGTTTCGCCTACAATTTAGGTTCGTACATGTAGGTTACATGTGAATATTTTTTCCTCATTTAGGTATGTACTAGGTATAAGTCTTATGTGCTATCTATCCACGAATACTGTGTAGGTACGTATAATAGGCGTAAGAAAAGAACTGTACCTAACCTTTCTAACGTAAGACTTCGATGTTAGTCAACACAATTTTATTATCTACTAAATCGTTTAAAAAAAAACTTAAATCAGGTCTTTGTGGTATAGGTACTGTAAGGCGATGTGCAGTAGGTAGTTGCCGAATGCCGTGATGATCGTTGTTTCCAATCCTTCAAAGACCTTGAGCTTTCGGTGAAGGGAAACCTGCCCCAGTAGCACAGTAGGCGTAGACTAGAGACGTCTCGAGTCTTCGACCAATAATAATCGCAGATTAACTTCATCACGACATATTTAAGTGATTTAATTGGCCGAAGATTGGAGTCTTCTGTATTCTACGCTTGGAATCCACCCCATCGGTGTATCCCGGTTGCGGCACTAGAAATCCGGTTTCCTTATATGCTTTGTGTTGTCATGTGTGGTTTAGGTTCCTAAACATTTTTATATGAACAATGATCTTGTCTCTTAATTTTCTACTAGGTTCACGTCCCGCGGTTTCACCCGTGATCCCCTATTTTACCTTTTATAAGTTGTTTTTTGAAAACTCCGGTCTTATCTACATCATATATAATTGTCAAAACGATTGTGTTCTGGATGGGAAGGAAAACATCGGCATCGTGAGGAAACCAAACCCCGGTGATTGGGTACTTTGAAGCCTCTTGGCCGGCTATCACCTCAATGGGAATCTGTCGTCAAGCTTAATTACATCTGGTGTGCTTGGCAGCTGTAGGTAGCTATTTGAGAGCCAGTTCCTTTTCGACTGTGTACTCACGACCTTCCTCCACATCTCTTATCACGATGAATTTGTAGTCAAACATAAGCTTATTCGCCATGGAATTATGAAATAGGATATATTCACAATATAAAAAAAAAACTACTTACTACTTATTTTTACCTCAAAAGTACCTACCGAGAATTTAGCACCCATGTACCTAGGTAGGTACTTAATGGCAGAAATTAACCAATCATGATAATACGCAATAGGACAATAGGTAA
This sequence comes from Tethea ocularis, assembly GCA_963555595.1. NCBI lineage: Eukaryota > Metazoa > Arthropoda > Insecta > Lepidoptera > Drepanidae > Tethea > Tethea ocularis. Next base: position 3,834,734 of record OY741968.1, read on the forward strand.
TTGATATAATTTCATGTTACGGAACAGACATCTCCTAGCATGAAAAACTCATTACGAGCACTTCAAGTTTAAGATTTGTTAGGGACCTCAATAATTTTAATTTGACGGTTGAAGTTGGGGACCATTATGTAGGTATACCTAACAAAAGCTATAGCATCCTAAAGCCTTAAAATTTCCTGGAATATTTCCGCTCCGACACTGTTTTATTTTGCTCAGAAGAGAATTATTTCACGTAAAATCCGTCCACGAATTACCCACCTTGACCCCCGTTTTATCTCAAGCTTGTGTCAATGTTCGATTAAATCGTGCTCTTCTCAATAATTCTGATCCACGAGTGTCCGAAGAGTAAAATATGCCTTCAAAAGACTTGGATTTTATGACTGGTTTTGACTGATGAGACTGTTAGACTGGGCCTGGCTAAGGGCCGTTAACATAGGAATACGAAACAAAGATAACGAACCGAAGACATGTTATGAAAACAAGAATACCTAGTGGTAACCTCGCTAAATGCCTTCCGAAAAAGAACACTCCGCTCTTTATCGCCAGTGATTAGATATCGGTCTTTAGACAAGGGAGTCGCAAGATAATAAACAGAGTATCGCCACCTTATCTGACGAATTCGTACGTTCAACTTGAATCTCATAATTTACATATTCCTAAGGCAAGGACGAGCCGAAAGTCCAAGATTTAACGATGCGTAATTTTGCTTAGGTAGATATTGGGTAATAGTACCTAAGTATGGAACTAACTTCGAAATCGAGGATTTTTTTCACATAGCTTTATAGTAAGTAACAATAGGAAATTTTGGTTGTTCCAATAGTACAGAATGGTTCTAAATTGATCATTGTATTCGAAAAGTACCTAGTGGACTGAAAATGCAGAAGGAAGTACTATTTTTATATTAGGTATTTCATGTTTTGCTCATTGTAATATCCGTTTTCGGTATGTAATGCTTCATGGTTTCAACGTACCTATAGGAAATGAAAAATAACATAAATATCTTTTATAAATATTTTATTTAGGTGAATATAAAATTGTACTAACCCATTGGTATTTTTTTATGCCTACATGCCCCAAGAGTTTAATGAGGAAAATATTGTGAATAACCTACCTACATCAGAAAATATTAAAGCATGAGTAAAAAATAATATTTTTTTTTGAGACATCGCACAGTACATTTTTAAGGCCAATTTTTTTACTGAGGTGAAGCTCCCCGCATTTTTAATTTTATACTAGCTGTTCCAAGCGGTTTCACTCGCGTTTCCGGGATATAAAGTAGTCTATAACCTTAAGAGATAATAGGATACCTACATTCATAAGACTTACGGCAGTGGATTGTTCTACAACTTAATTAAACGGCCAAACGAAACGAAATTCAATAACGAAAAATTATGAAACGCTGATAAGTACCTACCTACCCAATAAAATTCATTGAATAATTTAATAGGGAACAATATTGTTTACGTTTTGACATAAGTTATTACTGTTGTAACAGAAAATACAAAGCGTGTACGTAAACTATTAGAATTCTATTATTGTTTCCTTCGAGTCCTTAAATCACAATTTCAATAATCTGCCTAACCCAAAACGCCTACTGAACTATAACTGAACAATAAGTCATTACCAAGGTAAACCTAAGCCGTTTACACTAACACCAGAGTGATAAGAAAATTTGTTTTTAATACTCATATCTTAATTCATAATGTTTGTCATTCATAATACCTACCTATTCAATGTTAGATAAAACATAACGTCTTCCAAATATTAAATGATAAATCAAATTTAAAATACCTCTCCTGTATCTTGCGGCAATACACCCGATTTATTAAAGAGGGAACAGACTTTCATTCTTAATTTATGACAAAAAGTAAAAATAATAGGGTAGTTGACTGACACATCAAATCAGCTACTTTTTAATAAATGTCAAAACGATAGTTTATAAGGAATTTTGTATGAAATATTACATCATGACGTCATAGTTTCACAGCATCAAATCATCTACTCTTAGTGGTTCCACTGGTAATTAAAAATCATAAAAAGCATTAAATGTACAACATATTAGATATTTACACGTGTTTTTAGATGTTTTATGCATTGGTTAGTGTTTTGTCATTTATTGTTGACAGTGTCAACTACCCTATTCTAGACCCTACGACTAGGTTCTAACTAAATCATTTCACCGCATGATACTGTATAAAACAAGATGTTGACAGACTAACGTAACGTAGAATCATTTTGTGTTATGTAACGTTGATTACATTAGCTAACTTTAAAACTTACTCTCTTCAGCATAGAAGAGTTTAATTAATCTCCAACATTTGCACCAAATGTAATGATTAATAATCCACCTTTTAATAAAAATAAGTACTTTTGTTAATAACACATTAATGGTCAATAAGTAGATAGTCCACAGAAATGGTTAACTTGGTTTGACTGAACTGATCCAATTTAGTCTATCGCATGTCATTAGAATAGAAAAGGTCTGTTATAAAATTAACGTGAACAATAGAAACGCTGACATAAAACATTCTTGGACTTATTTCCTATAAACCTTGAACGAGTATGCCGACCTTACAGACGTGAAACGATCACTTTACAGCTACGAATATTATGGAAAAATATATACCTACAGCCGAATAATTATGTGGCATGTCTTTCCTCAATATTATGTTATCACACCATTCTAAATTTAGCTCACGAACAACTGAAAATATTGTCAAATAATTTCAAAATTCTTTTCAATCGACACTTGTCAGTTTAAATTGCATGTTGCATTTTTGACAAGCTTGCCAACAAGCAACTGAGTTATTACACAAAATATATAATTAATTTACATAAAATGTGAACAAAAGGCTAACGAATTAAGTAGTACTTTCAAACTGAAGTTTGAAAGAAAATATCGAATAATTATAAAATCGCTTATAAGTATAGTACCTATACAACAGGCACACCGCGCACCGTCTAAAGAGCAAGTCGCAATTAGGGCATGCAATTATCCGCCTCATTTTACTATCCGGATATTTCGGATACTTCCAGTTCACTATCCGAATAAATCCGGATAATATGAATAATTCGGATACCCCCTTAGAAATGGGTAAATCAATCAGTCGACTTAAAATTATGTCTTTAATTAACATTTTTAAACACGCACGCTAAGTGCCTCATCAACCACTTATAATTAAGAGACGGCATCCACCCTCAATAGTCACCCCGCACTACGCCCAACGAAATGCTCAACAGACAGATCTCAAAGTCTTTAACTCGCGACACACGCCAATTTAATACAGTTAGTATTAAAGAGACCATGAGCAGAATAAAGGCTCTAAAGTGTTCGCAAGAGATCTGTCTGTTGGGCAGAGCTAACTGACGAAGCTGAAGCGGTATACGATATACAGGACGTCAGCCTGTACGAGATTAGAATGGCTCTCAAACAACTCAAGAACAACAAGGCGCCAGGTGATGATGGAATTACAGCTGAACTTCTTAAGGTACACCGATCCTTAGGGCCCTTCAGAAACTATTTAATTCTGTCATACTCAAAGGCCGGACGCCGCAAGCATGGCACAGAGGTGTGGTGGTTCAAGAATTACAGACCCATCACACTGCTGAGCCATGTTTAAAAGTTGAGTTGAGTCTCGAGAGTCATTACAAACCGTCTCGCACGCAGGTTTGACGACTTCCAGCCTCTCGAACAAGTCAGTTTCCGAAAAGGCTTTAGCACCGTAGACCACATACACACGCGGCGACAAGTTATACAGAAGACCGAGGAGTATAACCAACCATTATGCTTAGCGTTTGTCGACTATGAGAAAGCCTTTGATTCGATTGAAACCTGGGCCGTGCTGAGGTCTCTTCAAAGGTGCCAAATCGACTACCGGTATATTGAGGTGTTAAAGTGTTTGTATGAGAACGCCACCATTTTGGTCCGTCTCCAGGACCAGAACTCGAAACCTATCCAATTGCAGCGAGGCGTGAGACAGGGAGACGTGATATATCTGAAACTGTTCACCGCTACATTGGAAGACGTCTTCAAGCTTCTGGACTGGAACGGATTTGGCATCATGTCAATGGCGAGTACATCACTCACCTTCGATTTGCCGATGATATAGTAGTCATGGCTGAGACCTTGGAAGACCTCAGTACAATGCTCGATGACCTCAGCAGTCTCTCAATAAGTGGGTCTTAAAATTAACATGGATAAGACGAAAATCATGTCGAACGTCCATGTTGCACCCACTCAAGTAAAGGTTGGGAATTCTGCACTCGAAGTTGTAGATGACTACATTTACCTAGGACAGACCTTTCAACTAGGTAGGTCCAACTTTGAGAAAGAGGTCAATCGTCGAATCCAACTCGGCTGGGCAGCGTTCGAGAAGCTACGTAATATCTTCTCGTCCCAAATACCGCAGTGTCTCAAGTCGAAAGTCTTCGACCAGTGTGTGTTACCAGTGATAACTTACGGAGCAGAGACGTGGTAGCTTACGATGGGTGTCATCAGAAGGCTCAAAGTCACCCAAAGAGCAATGGAGAGGGCTCTGCTCGGAGTTTCCCTGCGAGATCGAATCAGAAATGATGAGATCCGCAGGCGAACCAAAGTAACCGACAAATTGCCCGAAGAATTGCCAAACTTAAGTGGCAGTGGGCGGGGCACATCGCTCGTAGAACCGACGGTCGCTGGGCCAGAAGGGTTCTCGAGTGGCGACCACGAACCGGAAGACTCAGCGTGGGTAGGCCCCCCACAAGATGTACCGATGAACTTGTGAGGGACGCGGGAAATCGCTGGATGCGGGTAGCGCAAGACCGGCCATCGTGGAGATCCTTAGGGGAGGCTTTTGACCAGCAGTGGACGTCTTTCAGCTGACATGATGACGATGTAAAATGTTGTAATATTTGAGTGATTTTGATGTAATCCAATTAAAAATTAGTATGCTATATTAATAAAGTAACTATTCGTTTTATTCGTTTTATCCGGATAGTAAATCGAATAATATCCGAATATTAAAATCGCCGGATATCCGGATAATTCGGATATCCGAATATCCGGATAGCATGCCCTAGTCGCAATGACGACATTAGACCATCTGACTATAGCAAGATAAACTAGAACGGTCTGACTGAACCTTGGATAATGTTGCCGTGTTTGAATGTGAAAATTAACATGTGTATAGACAATACAATCGATCACGTGGAGAATGCTTCAGTGGAAATTGGACATCTGGTACCTACTGACACGCAAAACATATGCCAGAAAATTATTGTTCTTCTTTTACGAACTCTCAAGACTAGAAATTAATGGCAATTACTTGACTAGGTACTTACAGAAGGAATCATTCAGAGCCGCGTAGCCGGTACAACCCGAAAGCAACCGGTACTCAAAACGATAGTTTTTCGATCTATGTATAAAGCAAGGAACGGAACAAACAAAATGATCCATAACGCTTGAAATAATAGCTTGAAAATTCTTTTAAAGTAGGTACTACTTTGGATATCAGAAATAAAATTCCAAAATATTGTTTTTTCCATATTTGGATAATGTTGTAATTGTGAGCGGTGCTTATTCATTAGCAAGTTAAAGATAACTCGGCAATGGCGTGCCAGACACACACGTTCATACGTGAGTATGTGTTGTGTATACATGTGTAGTAACACTAACAAGTACTTTCTCACAAGCTTCAAGGTTGCAACAGACAGTTGCGAGAATGAACTAACCATTATCGGTAACACACCCACTGATATATGGCCTCAAAACAAACATGGACACTAATTATTTTGATGATGACATTCCTTTTCAAAATGTCTATCAAGTCGCATGTCAGTCACCAAGTTCTTTAATTCTGGATACATCAATCATAGTAGCAAAGATAAAGCAAAAAGCCAAAGGAACGAGCAAGTGGAAAATTAATCGTTTCTGGCAAGAGACTCATTGGCGTGTGTTGCCAAGCCTTCGTTTCAAGCTAAAAACCCATTGTGCAGATTGATAATGATTCCCTTGTCCCACAACCGAGAATCGCGCGTGTTGAATCAGAACATGTCCATAAAAATAATTTTACTTACGTTCTTATTACCAAGTAGGTACAACGCATTATTCTCAATTTCTCAACCCACTGGTGGTGATGTAATCGATCGTATAATACCGACGTACATATGAACCCTGTACTTACTCAAAAGAAAATGGCTTACATACTAGTGAAATTCCAATTGGAACGTCTAATAATAGACCGAAGTTCAGAGACTAATATACATATGTTATGAATTATGTAATACGTATTGAACCAAAGAATAATTGGCGAATGATACATTTATATTCACTCTTTATCGAAGATGATTGAGTCGACGATTTTATACTTGTGAAAGACATTTTAAATACCAACTAAATAATTTCGCAACAAAACAGGATTCCGTAAAATCTAATATAATGTGAATTTTCTACTACTTCTATTTGTTTGAACTGAATACAATCATTGTATTGGAAAACTGGAATAAACATGAGTGTGGGCGCAAAATGTGAAAAGATTAGTTTTAGTCCAGCGAAAATATGTATATTGTTTTGTGAACTTGTCAACGACTCCGCATTTTCAACCGTATGATGTAGGTACATTTAATTTGCATATTTCAAGTTTTCGCTCGGATGTTTTGCAACCAATATGATAAATTCGTCTATAGCACATAACGAGGTCGTATACATTGACCGTGAGCAGAATATACTAAATTAAAATATACAACTCAGTTCTCACACATTTCAATGTTTGCATCAAATATAAAACGAAGTTGAATGTCTAACATTCAGTCATTCCATTCAGTCAGTTCTACAATCGTTCAGTTTAAAGGTAAATTATAATTATTGGTACTATTTATGTACAATTTGATAACAATATATATTTTATTCATTATCTGTCTGCTGGCTTAGCTAGCAGTGATGAGGAGTATACGACGGTCGACGGAGCAAACAACTTTATTAGGAAGCCACGTATTAACGCGACTCGCCCCACGTGCCACAACCGTGCTCTTCCAAACGTGCGAATAACGTCAAACAATATATATGTACATGTAGCTATGTGGAAAACTTTAAATAATATATAACAATAGGTACGTTTAAAGCCAACTCGTATACATCTACATGTTGATGGTTCTGTCAAACGGTTGCAGACGTACAGCACTTTTACAGGGTACATAATTGCATCGAATGGAACAATGAATCCATTTATAAGAGATACAAATACAAAAATATATCAAAAATTAAACAATTTTATACTGTTACATCGATATTTTTAATTTCATCGTAATTTTATGGAAGATCAATACATGGTGACAAATAATTACTGAAATTAACTGACTTTTTACACTTGAACTTTCAATGCTATAGGCACTCGATATAATAGATCTAAACGTGAACATTTTAATAATCAATACGCACAGATATAAAAAGACGACTGTTCGCAAATCGCAAATACACATACTGACACATTAATGTTTATAATATCCAAAATGGGTTTTAAAATGTTCACATTAGAACGTCCACAATGTGTCGATGAGCAAGTTGTGAAGCTACTGGAATGAAGGTCTGCAGATATCAAAGCTGATACTGAATCTCCTAATTAGCGAGGACACGATCATTCTACTAGTTAAGTATATATACAATCACTGTTATCAAGGGTACACGGTACACATCTGAAACTCTTATAAAGTAGTTACAATATATATTTATACAGAAAACATAAATTGCGACGATAGTAGGTACAAGAACGTTGCCATTGCGCCTGTAAATAGTGTGCGAATTAGTGGAAATGTTATAAGAATACCTTGTTAAACAATGTCCAAATGGTGAATGTCACTTTCACAATACGAGACCAATAAGTCACATTAGTTCACAATACATTGGAAAATAGATTATTTCTTTAACATGGAAAAAATGACAATGAACAATGTGTTGAAAGTAACGCGAAAATTATCGGATTTTCTTTTCTCGAGTTTACCAACTCCCAACAAACGGAGATTGGAATTGTTATTATTAAATTCATTTACTCTCTCTCTTTCAAACTCCGACGTATGCTAATTAACTACCTTATACTACCGGCTAATTCTAATAAAATGTCTAAAGCTTTTGGACACCAAGCTATTTTTTAACCATGCCTTCGAGAACGTCGCATTTAAAATTAATAATTAAAAAGGAAGTGACTAGCTACTTCTTATATTGATATAGATTAGCTGTTGATATTTCATGACCTAACATTTTTTTATATATTTTACTGTGCAGAGTTAATACTGACAAAATCGAAACAAGAGTTGAATTCACTTTCACTGGTCTGTCTATAATATAGAAGTAGTACCTAATAAATGTTAAATAAGACATTTCAAAAATAAAACTTACCAAAATACTTAACAATATTGCCTAATTATTTACAGATGCAACCCATAATTATGGCACCAAATAAAAAATAAATAGATAATAGTAAAACATTTCCCAAAGAAAAAAATATATAGAATTAATGATTTAAACATTTCACCAGATAAGACATTGTTTATAACATAGCTCCAAGGTTATCAATCAAACAATGTAGTACAGACAGAGAGGTAACTTAATAGGCTATAGGTACCAATATTTTTTTAAGAAAAAGTGGTATAATTAGTAAATATTAACTGGACAACACTATCTATGAATTAATGATTCTACATTGATTCAGAATGATTTATCAATAGTGTACAAATAAGTTGATATGATTTTACAAATATTTATCACTTATGATTCCTTCTGTACAAACTGTAGATTGACCATAACATGAGACAATTCTAATAACTGAAAGACAACAAACATGAATAAAATTGTCTGACAATCAGATCAAAAATATGTTAATAAATATCAATGTGCTCAGTATGGTTAAGTAACCTTCCCATGATTTCCAAACTAATAATCTATTACCACAGACATTCCAAATGTTCACAATGTAAAATGCACTACAAATTACTAGATATTTATTTGTACAGCCCAAATTCAAAGTCCTACATCTAATTGCTAACAAACTTTATAATAAACATTGCCAATGAATCATTGCTGTTTCACTCACTCCAGAGAATGGTGGGATAGAAAACTGACAGCTCACAGACCTGAACATAATGATGATTTTCATTATGTTTACGCTTATTGATAACATCAGTCTCAATGACAAGATATTGCCACAAGGGGCATTTTAAAGATTTACTACTAGATTTATTTAAACATATTCCTATTTAATGGAAAACATTTTAATTATAAAAATTCTCTCATGATTTGGTTTGTGCTGAAATTGAACTAGGTATATATTTTTAAGTCAAAGTTACATCACCCTCAGCATATAAATTGGGAATATGTTTAAATCAAATAATTATTTATTGCTTATAATAAACTGATGCTAGCAATAAGGGGCAGGTTGCAGCACAAAGTTTGCTACATAAGGCCTTCCAGATGTAGTCATGCATTTGATCAGATTTTAACAATAAAAGTAGCTATGATATAATATATACTTACACTTAAATCTACAAAATAAGGAACTAATACAAGTTATGCTTTAACTCCAAACAAATTCTCACATCAGATCACAAACACATAAGTCAAATTGCACATGTGAACACAACTACTATGTATACAAATATATTATGTAATAAATTAATCTCTTGAATATTTTGATGTACATAATTATATATAACATAAAAATATCAATGGATACAACAATAGTTGACTATTCAAATAAATCCAAAATGTCAATCAATTAAAACCTATCTGTAAATAACATTCCATCAATATAAGCAGATAATTTAATAATATTTTAGAAAATTCAATTCAATAAATCGACTAAGTTAGTCTAAGTTGTTTAGTGATTGAAATTGGAATTGCTCTAAATTTGATGGTTATAGTGATGTCCTTAGATATAAATTGATATTGAGAAACTTGATTGTGAAGAATTAATTAATCTTAAAAGCAACAAGAAAATTTGATCAATAACTATACACTTTACAAAATAGTATTGTTGATTTCGTAAAAACAATAAAAAATATTATAATTAATAAAGCTCACCACATCCCAATGCAATCAGAACAATCAGGTAGTCACAGACATTGAGTGCTCGGAGTAACACACATGGGAACGGGTGTCAGCGGTAACACTCGGGAATATCACCAGAACAAGGATCACTTCAGCATCCTCTATCTGCTATGTTATGTCAACTTGAAAGGGCACTAAGCAAATGAACGCCACCGAAATATCGGAAATCAGTTCTACTATCATCTCGCCTACACTCCATATTTGATCCTCATGGGATGCCAGCTTAGGGGCGCTTCAGCGTCTATGTTCACCCAGAACTGCTGGCAAAAAGACGTCACCAATCCACGACCACATAGTCACGGAAGATTCACTAATACAAAACACCTACTCACGGAAGTGTCCGCTCGCAGGCACCAGCTGTGTGCTCAGAACTCAGCAAACTCCTTTGCACACTTCTCAGTTGATGAGATACGTAATGCTTCCTCCTCATAGTCATCAAAGTTACTAGTGTCACCAGGGCCTTTGCAGCGGGGAATGAAAGGTGCCTCAATTTTCTTTTGAAAAACGGCAATCCAATCAGTGCTCGCGAACCATTTGTGACCTTTGATGTCATTCACACCTGCCTTTAAATTGCCATAACGCTTTGTCAAATCTACCTGTAGTAGATTACGTAGGAGATCCTTCAAATCGGAACCAAAATGAGAAGGAAAGCGGACTTTACCAGATACGATTTTCTCGTAAATCTGGATGGGCTGGTCAGCAAAGAATGGCGGATATCCCGCCGCCATCTCGTATACTAGCACCCCGAGCGCCCACCAGTCCACCGCCTTGTTGTAGCCCTTGGAGAGGATGATTTCTGGCGCAAGGTATTCAGGCGTACCACACAACGTCCACGTACGACCTTTTACGCGCTTTGCAAAGCCGAAATCTGTCACTTTGAGGTAGCCTTGGGAATCAATCAGAAGGTTTTCTGGCTTGAGATCCCGATAAATTAGATCCAAATAGTGTAGATATTCAAATGCCAGCACTATCTGCGCCGCGTAGAAACGCGAGTGAGGTTCAGAGAAGCGGCCCACCTTGCGCAGATGCGAAAACATCTCTCCACCTGGGACATACTCCAATACCATGTATAAATTAGAGTTATCCTTGAAGTGAAATTTGAGGCTCACCAGGAAGGGGAAGTTGATAGCCTGAAGAATTCGCTTTTCGTTCAGCGTATGCTCGACTTGCTTCAATTTTACTACTTTCTGTTTGTCTAATATTTTCATAGCATAATATTCTTTCGTCGGTTTATGTTGAACTATCATGACACGCCCGAAGGACCCAGTGCCGAGCGTTTTTATGCGCTCGAAGTCATTCAATCCGGCGGTGTTGGTAGGATTCCTCTTCCATTTCTCCTCAAAATCCTCTTTCGCCTGATCGAGGAATTCTTTGACGCTTTCGGCGGCGTCCACCTTCTTATTGGCTGTGGCAGCATTATTGCCCATGGCGCACACCACAAACTAGTCCGACACCCTCGATTCGCCGTTATTAGAGGCCGCCTTGTTGCACTAATCGATGCCTGCTGGGCGACCGAGAAAGTAACTGGGCACGTCAACACAAACCAATTTTAAACCCGTACATTCTCAATGTTTTATGCACACGTCAAGAAATACACTCGTTGCAGGCACACATTGAATACGAAAATTCACAAAAATTACTTTGTCACATTCACAAGGATAAAATGGCTTCCACAACCGGACTCGATCGACAGAGCGAGATCGAGCGAACGTTCGCTCACGGGTGGCGGCAATTAAAAAATGTTGCCAAGTTTTAACAACATTCTTACCAGAATTTTTAAAAATCTACCATATATGCGACAATGTTTACAAAAAAAAAAAAGAACTATGGTATTATACAGAGCAGTACCCATACTTTTTACATAGCGATGATAAGATTTAGTCTATCAATTTATACAATAAATAAAAAAACATTTATAATAATTTAGATGTTTTGTAATTTAGTTGTTTTTTTTTTATTTTATGAGTTTCTACTCCGCGGTGTCACCCGTATAACCGAGGGATCATATATTTTCCCGGGATAAAGAGTGTCATACATAATTCTATTCCAGGATATGTATTATCTATATGTAAGGGGTAAGTGGGGGTAGGAAGGGTAGGTAGGTAAGGTAGGTAGGGGTAGGTAAGGTAGGTAGGGGTAGGTAAGGTAGGTAGGGGTAGGTACGGGTAGGTAGGGGCAGGTAGAGGCAGGTAGGATAGGTAGGTAGGTCCCAGTTTTATTTTTGTTCTCAGGGCAGGACAACGTCTGCGGGATCAGCTAGTTATCTTTTAAATCATTCACCGAGCAATATTAATTTATAAATTATTGTATTCTAGAGATAATTGTGAAAACAATCTTTGTCCGTAATTCATATTTATATAGTAAAAATTGTCTAAGTGAGGAAGAGTAATCGGACTCCCATTTTAATTTCATTTTATGTTGTTATAGCATCAACATATATACACATTCTGTATACGGTTCATGAGACAGAGTTCGAGTAAAAAAAACACGTTTTTTGTATGGGGATTAAAATTATTATTTAAATTTTATGATTTGTTCATATAGCGGCAAAAATTATAATAATGTAATACATATTCTGTAAAGAATCAACTGTCTACCTAATACGGTTCATGAGATACAGCCCGCTGACAGACAAACGGACGGATGGACGGGCGGATAGCAGAGAATTAGTAGGGTTCCGTTGATACAAACCCTAAACATGCCGGAAAATAATTGAACGTAAGCCAAAAAAATTAAACGTGTGTAGACAAAAATGCCCTCTTTTTTTACATACAACTAATTCTTTATAAGTAAATTTGATATAAAGTGGTGCTCGCCAATTGGCAAAATTAAAATTTATTTGTGTGTCTGTATATATCTTGTTATTCTAACATAGATCTTAAGTTATTTATTTATTTTTACTAATATTATATGGATAATATGGTCCGAAATAAAGACAATTTACTATTAATTTATTGGTACCACAACGTAAAATTTCAAAATATTTTGGAAGCCTAACTTAAAAGCAAAACTGTAGAGATTTATTTAACATTAGAATTAGAAAAAATATACCAATATTACTAAATTTACCGAAACGTGGCAACTCTAAATATAGCTATGTCTGTCTGTCTTGTTTTACAATAGATGGCACTATGTTCATATTTTGGATCGTGTGTTGGATGGACTATTTTACAGTACAAGGAAAATATTAAAAAATGGGTTGCCAAATATTAATCTTAATAATTTGCCTACATTAGACTAGTCCATGCAAGAATGTACAAGAGAGACTTATGGGATGACAGAAACAGCGACAGAAAATACCTATCGTAAAATATTCACAGACCACGCGTAATTTATTATAGGTTTCCTAATCATTATGTTATTTTCTTACAGAAGAAATGGGGATTGATTGCAATCAAATCTTAGCGAAACCTGTGAACAATTACGTAACTTGATTGCAATATTTTTTTAATGAAACCGGTTTAAATATTGCGATTTTCTGATAACTTTTTGACGTTTTTTAGTAAGTCCATACTCAATCAAATAGTGCTTCATTGCTTATGGAAACATCACAGAAACATATTCGATATTATAAAAAAAAAAATTGAAATTGATTGCTGCAACCTTTGGCTGCAACATGATTGCCCCACTGTGGGACGAATGCCTGGCTGCCTGGCTGGTAGACTCTGCCATGCCATGGTAATCTAAGTTTTATTTTTATATTATTTAGGTTAATAATCTTATGTCAACGATATGGAACTGCGGAAAGGTTTAAGTGTTGCCAGCTTATCGAAATTTCCGTCAAACATAACGAATTAGGTTTAATTGGGCCACTCCTGCCGATCAACGCAAGATTCCCAGAAAGCTGGGAAGCGTATCCTCTTTGGGTGACCAAACGGGTTGGCGTAAAATTCTCCCAGCTCACCGGTGCGGTGGTCCCCCGGCCTCAATAAGTTTGTTTTTATTTTGAGTAGATTTATTGACGGAAAAATAAAAAAATCTAACGGTTTTTTGACGGAAAATACCAACAATCATAACGGAATTTCAAATTGTCGGCAACAATTACGTTTGATTCCGCGGAATTCCGCCTCACCGATGACTGGTTTGAGGTTTCGCATCCCTCGGTTCGCGGAGTTTGTTCGTCGATGTGAACGAAGCTACTAGGTACTTATGTACGAAATGTACAGCCTACCTACCTAACTTATATAGGAAAATACTAGGTAGGTATTATCCTATCCAACCTTTTAAATAAAAGTAAGCCATCTAATTTAATAATTCCAAAATTATGAATTTATTTAGTGCGTTGTGTGACTTAAAAGTTTTCATATCATAAATGTTAGATGGCGCTTAAGTTTAAAAATAAACATATTTCATGTAGTCATGTTTTCACGTTTTTCTCGTGCATGTTTTATACTGCCGTACTTACTAACTATAAACTATATTACCGTAACAACGAAGTCAACCAATACTAACTAACTACTATTGCAATTGCATAACAATTTATTACTACGGCTACGTAAAAATGCAATCACACACAGCCCCCGCCGCCCCCATCACAATCCCGCCCGAGACAAAAAATAGTATATTATTTATTCTTTGGCATAACTATTATGTCCCTCCTCATAGGTTAGGTAGGTACCTGCCTACTTTAGCAATTTAGGCCAGGTGTTGAATAGGGTCGTAAATGTACCTGTAAGAACCTACACTCATAGAAATGCTATCATAAACCCGACTTTTCTACAGTTTTTTTTGTTTTATTAGGATCCGTACCCAAAAGGTGCCAAAGGAACCCTATTACCAAGCCTCCGCTGTCCGTCAGGTCCGACCGTCCATCCGTTCGTCTATCAGCGGGCTGTCTTGTATCTCATGAACCGTAAACGGTAGGCAGATTAAATTTTCACAGAATGTATATTTCTGTTGCCGCTACAACATAAAAATAATGTTAAAATCCCTATTTATTCTAAAAATAAATATAATTGATTAACTTTACCTGCATGTGCTGTGGCCTGTGGTACATAGAGGACATAGGTACCTAATCACTACGTGAATGTGACATGGCAAGCTGTTGGTAGGTAGGTATCTAGTTTTCTGTATTAATTTCAGGTAGCTAATTAACCAATCTAAAGAGGAGCATGCGCAATGCAACGCAACGCCCCGCGGGCGCGTGCCATATAGGTACATTGCCTACCTACCTAGTAACACTGTGCTATTACATTACATTTCAAATTACAACTCGTATTAATATATTACTATATTGCTAAATTACAAGCAAATTTTAATTCATATGAGTAGATAGGTAGGGACATCGAACGCGACGCGGGCCGAAGTTCTGGTTGACGAATTCATGTTCTGACGAAATCGCCATCTAGTGCCAAGATTTCTTTCTAAAGCCATCGACCTATATGCAAACTATGATTCATCGTAATCCAAAAATTCAACACATAGGCTTTATTTTTAGTGCAGTAAAGTTTAAAATTCGAGAAAGCAAATGTGCCTCGAACGTAAATAGACCTTTGTTTATACGTAGGTACCTAGGTAACGTTTTGTAAGTTTCATTCGTAGTCGTACTGTCTCTGATCATGATTATTCATTACTATCATCACCATTCATAGTAGATATTTATATGTCTATTGCTTGCTACTTACTAACTAGGTAATTAATATTATGTATCTAAACCTTAGTGTAGGTTAAGTACCTACCTACCTTTATTATAATACGTGTGCGAGTAGAACATTCTAGAACGTTAAACAATTAGGTAGGTATGCTTAAAATTACACTAATACGCTAATACCATAGAATAAAATAATATACTACGTACTAATATTTTAATTACATAATAGGTACTATCCAAAAGCATAAATTAGTACTAAATGAGAAAAGGTAAGAGAGGTAAGGATTATACCACTAATTATAGGTACCTTACCTAACTAAGTAACTCCAAAAGATTAGGTAGTAATTACATGTTTACACATAGTATTTTAATTGGATATAATATTGTAAAATTTATTAGACCGAGCAGATGATGTTTGGAATTTTTGTATCTAAGTAGGTAGGTAAGCAAGCATAATTATACGCATGTAGGTAGACAATCGGTCGATGAACTTTAAAAACCACTCGCGCATTAATTTGAATTCACAGAGTTCGGGTAAAGCAACAAGCAAGTGACTTCTTTAAAACCGACTAAGTGCGATATGGTTTCGTGCACTTAGGGTTCCGTACAATTAAATGATAGTACTAACCAACAAAATTTTGTAGTGTGAACATACATAAAAATACCGGACAAGTTTCGTTCCGTACCTAGGGCATGCTATCCGGATATTCGGATATCCGAATTATCCGGATATCCGTCGATTTTAATATTCGGATATTATTCGATTTACTATCCGGATAAAACGAATAAAATGAATAGTTACTTTATTAATATAGCATACTAATTTTTAATTGGATTACATCAAAATCACTCAAATATTACAACATTTTACATCGTCATCATGTCAGAGCTGAAAGACGTCCACTGCTGGACAAAAGCCTCCCCTAAGGATCTCCACGATGGCCGGTCTTGCGCTACCCGCATCCAGCGGGTATCGGTTCATCGGTCCATCTTGTGGGGGGCCTGCCCACGCTGAGTCTTCCGGTTCGTGGTCGCCACTCGAGAACCCTTCTACCCCAGCGGCCGTCGGTTCTACGAGCGATGTGCCCCGCCCACTGCCACTTAAGTTTGGCAATTTTTCGGGCTATATCGGTTACTTTGGTTCGCCTGCGGATCTCATCATTTCTGATTTGATCTCGCAGGGAAACTCCGAGCATAACCCTCTCCATTGCTCTTTGGGTGACCTTCAGCCTTCTGATAAGACCCATCGTAAGCGACCACGTCTCTGCTCCGTAAGCTATCACTGGCAACACACACTGGTCGAAGACTTTCGACTTGAGACACTGCGGTATTTGAGACGAGAAGATATTACGTAGCTTCCCGAACGCTGCCCAGCCGAGTTGGATTCGACGATTGATCTCTTTCTCGAAGTTGAACCTACCTAGTTGGATGGTCTGTCCTAGGTAAATATAGTCCTCTACAACTTCGAGTGCAGAATTCCCAACGTTTACTTGAGTGCAACATGGACGTTCGTCATGATTTTCGTCTTATCCATGTTCATTTTTAGACTCATTTGTTGAGAGACTCTGCTGAGGTCATCGAGCATTGTACTGAGGTCTTCCAAGGTCTCAACCATGACTACTATATCATCGGCAAATCGAAGGTGAGTGATGTACTCGCTATTGACATTGATGCCAAATCCATTCCAGTCCAGAAGTTTGAAGACGTCTTCCAGTGCAGCGGTGAACAGTTTCGGATATATCACGTCTCCCTGTCTCACGCCTCGCTGCAATTGGATAGGTTTCGAGTTCTGTTCCTGGAGACGGACCAAAATGGTGGCGATCTCATACAAACACTTTAACACCTCTATATACCGGTATTCGATTTGGCACCTTTGAAGAGACCTCAGCACGGCCTAGTAGGTTTCAATCGAATCAAAGGCTTTCTCATAGTCGACAAACGCTAAGCATAATGGCTGGGTATACTCCTCGGTCTTCTGTATAACTTGTCGCCGCATGTGTATGTGGTCTATGCTGCCAAAGCCTTTTCGGAAACTGGCTTGTTCGAGAGGCTGGAAGTCGTCAAACCTGCATGCGAGACGGTTTGTAATGACTCTCGAGAACAATTTGTAAACATGGCTCAGCAGTGTGATGGGTCTGTAATTCTTGAATAGGGAATTATCTCCCTTTTTGAAGAAGAACACCACCACACTTCTGTGCCATGCTTGCGGCGTCCGGCCTTTGAGTATGACGGAATTAAATAGTTTCTGAAGGGCCCTGAGGATCGGTGTACCTTCAGAAGTTCAGCTGTAATTCCATCATCACATGGCGCCTTGTTGTTCTTGAGTTGTTTGAGAGCCATTCTAATCTCGTACAGGCTGACGTCCGGGATATCTTCAGTATAGTGTTGGGTTAGCCGACATGTTTGATGTGATGATTCTGCCACCCTCAGTCTTCAGCTTCGTCAGGTGGCTCTGCCCAACAGACAGATCTCTTGCGAACACTTTAGAGCCTTTATTCTGCTCAATGGCCTCTTTAATACTAACGGTTTTAAATTGGCGTGTGTCGCGACTTCGCGAGTTAAAGACTTTGAGATCTGTTGAGCATTTCGTTGGGCGGCGTGCGTGTTTAAAAATGTTAATTAAAGACATATTTTTAAGTTGACTGATTGATTTACCCATTTCTAAGGGGGTATCCGAATTATCCATATTATCCGGATTTATTCGGATAGTGAACTGGAAGTATCCGAAATATCCGGATAGTAAAATGAGGCGGATAATTGCATGCCCTATCCGTACCATTATCTATAAAAACGGCAAAAAATCATGTCTTGTATGGGAGGGAGCCCCACTTAAATATTAATTTTATTTTAATTTAACAATTCCGCATTGAGGAACTTTTTTATATGTAGTTTGTATATTTGTAAATATTGTTCTATTAGGTAGTTAATTAAACTATTTATTTTTAAAGTGAATAATATCAAACGTCTACCTGTTGCCGTTAACAATATCGAGCAAAAACGAGCAAAAAAATCGCTTTTGTTGTATGGGAGCCCTCTTTAATATTTATTTTATTCTGTTTTTTAGTAGGTAGGGTGGTGGCACTAATTATCGGCCATGTCAACTTTTTTTGATCTTTGACTGCTTGTAATTTTTACGTTAACAGCTTTTGCTTTCTTGCAATGCTTTTTTTGGGTAAAGGGATACTGAAACTCCATTACTAAATTCGCAAAATTACGACTCCTTTGTTATTTTTGATAATATAGATGTTTTTTTCCGAGTATGCCGATTTTCCTTAATATCGGCCTCTAACACTCTAATATCCACCGCCTGTGACTGTGACCCTAATATCGGCATACCTTTTCTAAGGTGAAGTTAGGTCAAACTACTATAGTAAAAAATTATAAAGTCTTATATTCCAACTTGAGTTGAATCAAATAACTTTTTCAACTCTTATCTATCATTAATTAGTCTTTACTTTATATCTAAGTCTTAAAAAATAAATAATTTCTGTGTATTTGTGTTGGTACACAGTTAGCCGTTTCTCAGTTTTACTTAAAAGTAAACATAACTCGACTTCTATTAGGTTTTGGTCCATAATGTTGATGCCAAATTAAAGCCAGAAAACCAGTTAATCGTCACACAAAAACATTAAATACATTCACAAGGAACCGACTTATAAAGTTACAAATTTTTGGTGGTTCATTGTTGGACATCTGACCCTACCCAATACTAAGATGGCCGGTATTACGCATCCATAGATTCCATTTATATCGGCCGAAGCTGATAAAAATCGTTTTAAGGCGGCCGATGTTAGGATTTGGTGATCAAACTGAGCTGTTGTTTCATTTTTAACCTTATTAATGTTACTGCTAACATATAAAATAGCTCAACATGTTGTTTAACGTTTTCATGCATTTCCTCAATATCGGCCGGGTAGCCGATATTGAGATTTATCAATAATCCAGATCCCTAATCTCGACCCCGCGATTATTTCATAAAAAAGACAAATTAATTTAAAAACATACTATCTAAACGGTACTTTGACTGTTTTTCTTCAAGAACAAATAAAATAAAATACAATAGGTATGTTTAATTCCATTCAAATACTTACGAACGCAATGCGTCGACTCAGGGATTTGACTCGGCATTGCCAACAAACGACGCTCGTCCGTACCTGCGCGTGCTCAAATGTCGCTTTTTGAATAAAAACTATTATGATTTTAGGGCTATTTTTATAATTATGTTCCATTTTCTCGAAAAGGCCGAAATTAGGAGGTGGCCGATACTAGGAGACTCCACCCTACCTATTTGTTGTTATAGCGCTATAGCGGCAACAGAAATACATCTTCTGTGAAAATTTCTACTGTCTAACTATCACTGAACATGAGATACAGCCAGGTGACAGACTGACAGACAGCGGAGTCTTACTATTAAATATTAAACTTAGGTGGTAATTATATACATACATTGTGGGACCCTGTCCGGCAAAGCAACATTAAAATAAAAGAACGATATAGGAGAGAGGAGATATAAATATTCTATAATAAGGGTCCCGTTTTACACTTTGGGTACGGAACCCTAAAAATACATTCAGTCGAACAAAACCACCTCCTTTCATGAAGTCGGTTAAAAAAGGAACCTAGACACGGTGATCTAGTACAGGTTTTATTAATTAGGAAGGTATAACTAACTATAGTACTAGTATGTAGGTACTATTACGTATTCTGTACTACGTATTGTGTACTTAACTATGTAAGTGTGTAGGTACTTTACCTTTAACATTAAAATTCCAAAAAACTTTATTATTATTAACATTTATATATACCCTAATAAAAATAAAAGGTTGAATGAGGTAATGGTAAAATACCAATTTGCTCCAGTGATGGAATATTTTTTTTTAACGGACTAACAGACAGGGATAGACAGAGAGTATAAGGTAATATAACTAATAGCTATAGCTTGCCTGCCCTGGAATTCAAGGTTGTTAGAAACTGAACTTTAAATTATATTGTTATCTCATTCTAGCAACTTGGACGATTGTATAGTTTTCTCATCATACTGAAGTTAGTTAACGCAGCTCGCACCAGCTTCACTGTGTGGGGGCCTCGCGCGACGCGTCGCGCATTATATTTTTTCCTTCTCCTTCCTTCATTTGGACGTCGTTGTTTGTGCGGTGAACATAGTTGTACGTTGTTGTGTAACACGTGCTTAATTTAATTCAAATTTTGGAATTATTTTGTTTAAATAAAAAAGTAATAATGGCAGACGCAGCCGTCGAAAAGAAGTAAGTCAGTTTTGCATTATTCAGTTATTAGTTGTAAAAAAATGTGATTATTATTTTTGGCGGCTACTAAAACGTGATCAAAATGGCTTCCTATAAATGTGTGAAATTAGTGTTTTATGTGCTCGGACAGTGTTTACAACACAGTTTCCCTTTGGATTTGTTGTCCAATAAGGTCAACAACCTTTTATACCAATTGTTTTGATAACTATCGGTAGTTTGGTGATACGTGATTCGTAAACGCCGACTGAGATAAGACACGCGGGAAAATGTTAGTTCACTGATAATCAATTTCGGGCTAGTTTTTAGAGGCTTTTTTCCAATTGCATCGGGTTTAAAATATCAAGAGGAAAGTGTAGCGTCGTTTGGATTAAATGCTATTCATCGATACGCCATAATATAATTCGTAAATGGGGAAATAGCAAGCACGCCGGACGGCGGGGCGACGGCGGGCGCGGGGTCACTACTCGCTTGTTTTATTCAAGATGGCGCTGCATGCGCGGCGTGCCGGCGCGTCAGTCAGCGTTCGCCGAGCGCGGGCTCTTTTGAATGCGTCCTAATGGCTTTGACAGAATTTTGCAACAATGCTCAATGCGGCCTGCCTCCTAGTCTGTTACGTTATCGCAAGCGATGTATGTTGTCATTAGTTATTTTTAACACCTAACGATTTGCAGCTAAGTACCGTGCAGTAGAGCGAGTAACGTGTTCATTCAACAAAACCGATCGTGCTTGCTTACGTTCAGTTTCCTCTATTGCAACTTTCCCACAATCAACCTTGCGCAACAGCTAGGTACTTGTTTTTGTTCCGGCACGACTTTTCCTTTTATGCTGCCCCACTTGGCCGCTGAGCTGAGCATTGGCCGCGTGTGGAACTGTTGCATTGTTATGTTCCGTTATTAACCCGGCCTGCGGTTGGTAACCGCCGGTTACCTTACCATTAGGCACGGCCGGTACGCGCGGTCTTAAATTGTCAGTCAGTGCTCTTTTACTATCCGACATTCCATAGGTACACTTGTTCTTATTACCTAATGCCTCTTAATGCCCCTAGTAGTTATAGTAATGTACCTACTTTGTACCCATAATCCGTACATACTTCCATAGGTACTATTCCTACAAATATTATAAATGCAAAATTAAATGTCCGTTACTTTTTCACGTCTAAGGCACTGAACCAATCACCATGAAATTTAAAACACGGCTAGCTTATGATATGTAGAAAAATATAGGCTACTTTTTATCCCGGGAAAGCAGTGACCCGCAAGGAATGGCTAGTAGGTATTATTTAAACTAACTAACAAGGTTCTTATCAACTTTTACAGAGACGCCGCAACCGAGGAGGTTGTAACATCAACAGAGGTGAAAGATTCCCCTGTAAAGAAGTCTCCCGCCAAAAAGGTAGCAGAAGCGGCCGAGAGCAACGGCAAAGAGGAGAATGGCAGCGGAGACGCGGCGGACAAAGACGCCCCAGCGCCCGCGGAGAACGGTGACGCTGACGAGAGCAATGACGCCACCGAAAATGGCGATGCTACAGGTAAATACATTATATTATGATCTTATACAAACTCACAGATCAGACATGGATAATTATTAAAGGATGTTTCTTTATTTTTAAACCTGTTCAAAATGTTAATTATGGTGAGCATAGGTAACTCAAATGTCACTTACTTAGTTACATCAAATTGAGTAGGTAGAATAGAATAAGGTAATTCTATGGTTAAACAATTTCGTTGAAAGAATATTTAAAGCTTAGCTATCACATAGTGTCGTTTGCAGGTATTTGTCAGGTTTTGTTGTTGTAGATAAAAGAGCATTGTTTACTTTCACAGAAACAAAAGAGGCAGGAGTGAAGAGGAAATCTGCCGTGTCCACTGACAACGGTGACGCGGAGAAGACCACACCTGAAAAGAAAGCGAAAGTAGCGGACGAAGCTCCGCCCGCAGAAGCAGACGAGGCTGCCGCCTAAAGCCTCGCACGTCATTACCCCGCTTGGTTTACTGCAATGCATCTATGTTCATTAGGGCTCAACTCATATTAAACACACACAGATACATAATCCCAAACCAAAACCATAAGTTTTCATAAAGTATGTATATGACCAAACCTCATATGGAGTTGGGCTCTTTTGTGACCGCACTTAAGTTTAGGTTTAAAATACACTATGTATTAAATCTTACCTGTGAAGTACCTGTAAATTGTAAATTTTAATGTTACTGTCAGCCGCGACTGAGTGCATCGCAGTGAACTGATCAGTGCACGAGTCAGATTTGGTGTTGTATGCTGTTTTTTACGTATCGGTGTCTATTTCATCAGACAGTTGGAGATGGGTTATTGAATTGATGGAAGATACACTATTATCGGTAATGAAAACTCAATTTCGCCAGTAAAATACTGCCAAAGTAATTCACTCCGAGTGAAATCAATTCACAATCCGTTCTGTGAACGACGCGTTATTAAATATAAACAGCTTCCGAAAAACAAGGATTATAGTTGAAATAAGGTTAATTAAAAAAGAAATTAGATAATTAATTCATTTGTAAATTTAAGTTAGCAGTTAAATGTCGCACATTTATATATGTATTTCATAGGCATTATTACTTAACCATTTAAACATTCCTTTGACATTTTGGTTATGGATAGCGTGGTGGACGACATCTTCCTCGTGAGTCGGTTGGAATGTACCTCGACCGCACAAGTATTTCATTAGTACACCAGTCTTGTAAATTCCATCTGGCGTACAAGGAAGAAAATATTTTTTGAAAAAAAAAAAAAACTTCGCTCTGTAACACTAATTTTAAGGATTTGAAATTTATTAAAGTTCAAAGTAAGGTGATAGTTCATATTGACATTCTAATACATAATAATAACTGCGTGCTATTTTTGTTTGTGATTTTATGGACATCTTTATTTTTCTTTTTATCCTGTTTTTCTAATTTATTTTCTTTAAATATGTGATAGACAACAGACCTCGAATGTAAGATAATCTTTGTGGAAACGAATCTTCATTTATAAAAATACAGGTGTAATTGTAACACTTTGTGTTCCTCACTAAGATAATATTTGTATTAAAATTTTGACTAACATTTTTCATATTCTAACTACATACATACTATAATGTTCAAACTTTGAAATTTTAATTCAAGAGTACATTTAGTATTATAGTAGATTTATAGTAGCGTGTACAGTTTAACACTTAACATCTCGCAACTGTGGTGATAAGTGTTTGTGAAACATTTCTGGCAATAAAAAGTTCAATCGTAATCAGTTTTTGCATTTACTATTGCATTGTACCAGTGTTCCTTAAGTTAACGTATGAATCAGTGTCATCATGTACTCTGTAGATATAGGTATATTACTCTTTGGTATTTACTAACATAAAAAAATGTAGCTCACCGACCGCGACTGCATGTCGCCAATGTATAAATATATTTTTGTACATTTTAAATATATGTGCGACATAGGTACCTACATGACATATCTTTCAAAGTGATGAGTCGTAACATCAATAGATGGGGTGAGACAAGGTCAGGCAGGCATCTCCGTGGTAACTAGATAGTACACATTCACTAAACTTGGGGTTACACTACCCTTTCAAATAGCCAGTGAGTGGTCAGTGGTCGGTTGATGGGGTTCGATTACAAACACATGTCATACCTATGTAGTGACCATGCGGTGCAAAAAATACATGACTTCTTCGCTCACTGTCTTCCTTTTGATTTCATTTGTTCGAATCGCTCTGACTCAGACGACACAAAATATTAACGTTTGTAAGTAATTGTATTTTAGTTCTGTTATACGTTTGTAAGTTTGAATATAGCAGGTAATATCCAGAAATACTGGTCCGATTCTAAAACTTCTTCGAGTGATATAGGCTACTTTTTTTTTATTGCTAGCTAGTGAAATGTATTATTAAAAAAAAACATATCTGCAAGTGAGTGGGCAATGAAACAAAAATGAAGCGACGTTAATTCGAATTCAAATTAGTACCTATAGTGATTATGCAATTTTATGTATGTATTTGTAGTGTTAATCAACGAAGAAAACAATGCATTAGCTGAGAAAGCATTCGATGTGGCAAAGGAATATGTGAGACGTAATCCGAGTTTGGGCCTAGCTGTCGACCCGGTTATTGTTGTAGGAAACCGATCTGATGCTAAGGCATTCTTGGAGAATGGTAAGAAACTTGCCGAGAATAAAACGATTAGGTATAAGATGTTAACAATAGATATAGTTACTTAAATATCTTGTTAGTTTGCAGAAAATACAACGACATGTTATCTGCAAAGAAAACACCCCATGTAGTACTTGATTTCACTATGACCGGGGTGGGATCCGAAACTATAAAATCATTCACGGCAGCACTGGCATTACCCACAATCTCTGGATCATATGGTCAAGCCGGGGATTTGCGACAATGGCGAACTTTAAATGCAAATCAGACCAAGTTTCTTTTACAAATCATGCCACCAGCTGATATTTTGCCTGAATCAGTTAGGGCTATTGTTACTAAGCAAGATATTACCAATGCTGCTATTATTTTCGATGAGTTTTTCGGTACGTATTTTTTAAAGTCTGCAACGTGTAAATGTTTTCATTTCACTTGTTGTGTATGACCATTGCTTTACAATGCTTAAATCTATTTTAGAAAACAATTTGTAAACAATTTCGTCGTACACCTGTTGGTAATGCAGACATACTTACCAATAACAACATTATATTATTTGCTCGCTTTAGTTGTACAATAAATAGTATATTTGCTTTTTTTCAAACTACCTGAATATTTATATTAATTTTCTCTAGTTGAGTATGGTATTAGATTTTTAAAATCGAACATTGTTTCCAGTAATGGATCACAAATACAAATCGCTTCTACAAAACATTCCAACACGACACGTGATCACACCAGTTAAGAGTTTCAACAAGGACGAAATAAAGACTCAGCTCAGAAGTCTCAGGGAGTTGGACATAGTAAATTTCTTCGTCGTTGGCAGTTTGAGAACGATAAAGAACGTTCTAGATGCTGCGGACGAGAATCAATATTTTGGGAGGAAAACGGCGTGGTTTGCATTGACTTTGGATAAAGGGGATTTTAGCTGTGGATGCAAGGACGCAACTATCGTATACATGAGACCGACTCCCGACGCCAAGAGCAGAGACCGATTAGGGAAGATCAAGACCACGTACAGCATGAACGGCGAACCGGAAATCACGTCCGCGTTCTATTTCGACTTATCTCTGAGAACGTTTTTATCTATAAAGTAATGGCCTTTAGTTAGTTAGCTAGCGTACCTACATTAGTTACTGCTCTTTAGTACACCACGTGTAATATGGTTTGTCTAATTATAGCTGGGTATATTCCATTCCATGAGAGTTCACGTTTATGAATTTCCAGATCACTGCTGGACTCTGGCAAGTGGCCAAACGACATGAAATATATTACTTGCGACGATTACGACGGTAAGAATACACCTAACAGGACCTTGGATCTTAAAACGGCTTTTCAAGAGGTGCGTTGACATATGTGTATACCAACTCGATACATAAGTCTCGTCATTGACTTTAAAACCCAGAAAACTATCAATTGGAACAATATTACTGAAAGTCGATTAACCAAACTGTTTTCGTAGTTGAACCTGACATCAATGAAAAGTATCGATGCCTGCTACTAATAGATCAAAACTATATTTAACTGAGTATATGGCCTAGTTTGAACTGACTCCATAAACATTATTTTGATTAGGGTGCTAATTTTAATATGTCTCCAGCTACAAGTTCAATTTTTTTAGGTAAAAGAAACACCAACTTACGCACCATTTTACATTCCCGAAGACGATCCAATTAATGGCAGAAGTTACATGGAATTTAGCACAGATTTATCAGCAGTGACGGTTAAAGATGGTGCTTCTATCGGCAGTCGAAACCTCGGGTCATGGAAGGCGGGTCTGTCAAACCCCCTGTCCTTGACTGACCCGGACAATATGAGCGATTATTCAGCACAACTAATCTACAGAGTTGTTACGGTAGAGGTAGGTAAATGACCCGGCCATTGTTTAATATTCCGTTGGCAAGTTGATAAAATTCAGTGCGTTTGCTTAACTACAACTGAACAAACAAAATGTGTCATTCTTAACTTGCCTCCGCATTCAGTTTTGATAACAGTTCATAAAATGGCATTAACAACTTTTCTTAAGTATTAATGTAAGAAAACAACATGTTACAGTGATACAGGAAATTAATTACCTACCGCTCTAAATATTTTAAGGTTGCCAAATAACACGTAGGACCTTTTTTTTTTAAATGGGCACATGATGAATGAATCGTTTGTTTTTAGCAACAACCCTTTATTATAAGAGACGATGACTCACCAAAAGGCTTCAAAGGATACTGCATTGATCTCATAGAAGAGATAAGACAGATAGTTAAGTTCGACTACGAAATAATGCTGTCACCAGATGGTAATTTCGGTACAATGGACGAAAATGGTAATTGGAATGGGATAAT
This sequence comes from Tethea ocularis, assembly GCA_963555595.1. Classification (NCBI taxonomy): domain Eukaryota; kingdom Metazoa; phylum Arthropoda; class Insecta; order Lepidoptera; family Drepanidae; genus Tethea; species Tethea ocularis. The sequence goes on from OY741968.1 coordinate 3,862,158, forward strand.
AAAGGAGCTAGTTGAAAAGCGAGCAGATATTGGGCTCGCATCTCTATCAGTAATGGCAGAAAGAGAGAACGTAGTAGATTTCACAGTGCCTTATTACGATCTAGTCGGCATCACTATTCTTATGAAGCTACCTCGGACCCCGACCTCCTTATTTAAGTTCCTGACGGTCTTGGAAAACGATGTGTGGCTTTCCATATTATGCGCTTATTTCTTTACGAGGTAAGTGACAAATGACGTCAGTTCATCTGTAGAACCTGTTTCGAGTTCAATCCGGTCATGGCATTCCGCCATGATTTAACAATTTCCGAATTCTCTTCAACATTTTGTGTAGTCTCTATCCGACTCCATATGAAAGAAAAAGATGACTGTTCTTACTTCTTACTAATGCGTCAGCCACTAAAGTTGACGTGTTCGTATTTTGTCGTCTTATTTTTTTTTTCATTAGGTAGCAATGAACGTTATTTAAATAAGTATTCGAATTCTCAGGGGTATAAACACTTTATTGTTACTAACTGAAATTCTATCTAGTTTCTTGTTACTATGTCTTATGGACCTTGAATTCTTCACTGATACAAATTAGGCTCAAACTATTTATGTAGTGGCGAAGTTTTTTGAAGCGGAAAAAAGCTCAATTTAAATTAGCACGTGCTGGAGACCTTGTTGTTAATATGTTTTACTAAATTATAATTACTAACTCTGAAAAAAGAAATATCTACTAGGTAAGGAATATTATGATAGCAGAAGCAGTTGTTAGCATTTTCAAGCTCTCCCGAAGTTACGAAATAATGATAAAATCATATTTTCCTGTTTTTAACATATTATATAAATATATGTAGTGATCGGTTACTGGCATCTTCCTCAATGATGCGGGAAACTGCGGCTTTACATGTGCAATAGTGTTGTTATCTTTATAAAGGTACCTACTTCACTACGCAAAAGTCATACCTATTTAAATACACAGAAACTTATATCAGTTACCACAGTTTAACTATATTGCATCATGATGATAAAGTTAATTTTTCTTTGCCATACCTAATCGTCAAAAGGTAACTTTTAGATTTAATAAACTTTAATAGTTAGTTACCTAACTACGACTACATATAAATTCTAATCTGAAATGTCCTACCCTGTCTGACAAATTGCTTTTGAGTATGGATCATCATCAAACTCATTAGTCCAAATGATTCAAGCCCAAATGGGCTAGGTATACCTCATTAGTCAAAGACCAAAATCTATTATTCATGCGGTACTTTGTCGACCTACCAATTTAAGAATCCTTTATCAATGATAAATGATAAAATGCATTACATTTTGACGCTTATTACACCATACAGTTAGGTAAAAATACGAGATCGATATTCCTGAAGCCCACCTGTTTCCATTATTTCTTATCTGATTTTGTGGAACGAGGTCAAACAATGGACCTAGCTCGTGTAGCTCGTGTACCTACAAACCTATCACTGTTTATGATTATTTTATCAATAAAGCACAATATGTCAAGGTATACCACGCTAATGGAAGATTAAACGTTAATTGCTAAATAGCTAAACTAGGTTTTAGGTATACTAGAACTTAACCAATCGATGAACATCCAATGCGAGTTTGAACCCTACAATCAGCGTGCGCTTTGGTGAAGGAAAACATCTTGACGAAACAATAGCACGATGATAAATTTGTAGTAGGTAGGTACCCGCATCGCATAGCTTGCTACCAACTAGTAAATATTTCTCTCGCCATGTATCCACCGGTGTGTTCCCAATATGGTAGTTGACTGACATATCAAATCAGCTACTTTTTAATAAATGTCAAAACGATCCTTTATATGGAATTTTGTATGAAATATTACACTATGACGTCATAGTTTCACATCATCAAATCATCTACTCTTAGTGGTTCCACTGGTAATTAAAAATCATAAAATACATTAAATGTACAACATATTTGATGTTTCCACGTGTTTTTAGATGTTTTATGCATTGGTTAGTGTTTGGTCATTTATTTTTGACAGTGTCAACTACCCAATTGTTCTTTAGTAAAGAATACTAACTTTTACCTAATATCATGTGTGATCATGCTTCAACTTTGTTGATAGTAGGTACATTCTGTAAGTTGTCTACTTACTAAATTACCTATCTTACTACCTGCTTAGGTACTATTATACTATACATAGTAAGTTGTGATATTTGTTACTCTTTCACGGATTTTGATGAAACTTTGCACAAATATACATCATAACCCTAGAATAACATAGGTTTAGGCTACTTTTTATCCCGGCAACGCAGGTGAAACCGCGAGGGATAACTGGTGACATATAAAATCGAATGAAATTCTTTCAAAACGGAGAGCCTTTAATCAATTTCACGAGCGAAGTAAATGTTGCATTCGCATTTCGCTTTTAATTTGAAATATAATTCTTTACCGTGACACATACGATTATAGCCAGCACTGAAAACTTACTTGTAGTCTCAAATAATAAGTACGCATAGCAACACAAATTGCTACACTATTAGGGAAAATATTGCGATGGACATTCGCCTATTCCGCAATAAGAATAAGGTCGAATTTAGTAACATAATTTAGAAGTCAAACATTTTTATAGTTTTGGTTATTTCAATGACAAACTACGTAGGTAACAATAAGGTGTTGAACTCAAACATACTTACTAATAACACCACATAATAATAGAAGTATAACGAGTACCTACCTGCATAATAAAGTGTATAATAAAACTTCAAATCAAAACTTGACTCATTTCATCTTCGTACTTACTTCATTTTTGTGGTTATTAACCGCCAGCTACGTAAAATTCATACATTTTAAAACCAACGTTACTTTTTGCTTATGCACGCGTTGAACGCCTCGATGACCGCACTGACTAAGACAGTCTCTGATTGATGTAACAACAGACATAAATAACAGTTATAAACCTATTTTGCGGACGTTTGGAATACATTTTATTTCAGTAGAATGCTGCTCATGTCAAGACTACTCAAAATTATGTGTTAGGTATAACTTATGGCTGGCTGGCGCACAGTGGCACGGCAGAGGATTTAAAATGTATCAATTGAATTTAATAGTCATACCTACCTTATTTTGTTTCGATAACTATTATATTCAATTGATAAATTTTAAAACCTCTGCCATCCCTTCCGCAACTCTGTGTGAAGACTTTAGGTTTTCTAGATGTAGAACTAGGCTAGTAATGTTAGTTCTAGTACTCTTAGTTAGAACATAGACTCGAGGATTTAGAAAGTAACTAACAAAAATTAATATACCTACATAAAGATAACAAATTATTAATCATGATAAACTAAGATGCATTAATGTCTTGTAGGAATCAGAAATGATATTTGTGGCTTTTTCAGAGATATTGTTTTTTCAAATATTCTTCTACTTGGGTTGTTGCACGAGTGCGCGAAGCCCCTGCAAGAGCGAAGCCCCGGGCGATTGCCCTGCTCGCCATCCCCTAAGGCCGCCACTGCGCCCGTGGGTTCTTTTATAAATAACTCCATGCCAATGACATTTCTGCCCACCTATTCTAAAAATACCTATATTTTCAGTTTCCTAATGTGGGTCTTCGACAAATGGAGTCCATACAGCTATCAAAACAACAGAGACAAGTACAAAGACGACGAGGAGAAAAGAGAGTTTACTCTCAAGGAGTGTCTATGGTTCTGTATGACGTCACTCACTCCCCAGGGCGGAGGTGAAGCGCCGAAGAACTTGTCTGGACGACTTCTAGCTGCTACATGGTGGCTTTTTGGGTAATATGATGCTGTGATTTCCTAACTAAACTGATTTTTTCACGCTTTATCTCTTTCTAACAAAACACATTAGAAAGGGATACACGAAATTTAAACGTGTCAAATAAGTTCTTCCTTTTGTGCAATTGTAATTCTTGTTTCAGTTTTATTATCATAGCATCATACACGGCAAACCTAGCTGCGTTCCTCACTGTCTCCCGATTGGACACTCCCATAGAATCATTGGACGATCTTTCCAAACAGTATAAAATACAATACGCGCCGCTCAACGGATCCGCCGTCATGACTTACTTCGACAGGATGGCCCATATAGAGGAGAGGTTTTATGAGTGAGTAAATATTTTCATAACAAATAAAGAGATCCCAGGCAAAAATTATAATACTAACTAAAGAAACAACTATCGAGGAACCACTAACTGTTAAAATGTCTTTTGAATGAAGATTCTGGAATCCTCAACTATTGTAGAAGTGTAATCTATACTAATAATAAAACTTAAGAGTTTGTTTGTTTGTTTGAACGCGCTAATCTCCGGAGTTACTGGTGACTCCAAAAGGACTGAAGTTAATTCCAATGGAAATTTTAGGATTTACGATCATACCAGAAGGCTTGAAGATGCTAAATAAAGCTAAAAATCAAATAATGAAATGAATTTAATTTGCAATAAATCTTTTTTTTGTCAAAGCTTTTGCAACGCCTGATTTCCTCTGGATGTCTATGTTACCGCACAAAGGTTTGAAAAACCAAGAACAAAATGAACTCGTGGAGCAAAATCTCGTTCGATTTTCTTAGAAACGTTGGCAGCCATAATTAAAGCGAACAAGAAGATTTCAGTCACGAGATGGAGCACAATAATACGGCTTATTGAATCTAGTTATCGCTTGACGTCATTATATGGCTCTAGGTGTAGGTTTAATTTTTGGACTTGCCTTTTTCAACTAATATAGTCTAATTTGAGCTATGGAAATAGATTTAATTGAATATTTCGTTTAAATGTTGAGAACTTGTTGTGAATTTTAAAATATTCTCGTTATTGATCACAAAATCTAGATTCAAATTCAAATCTGGCAAAAATATTTTTTTTATTATGAGTTTCAACTATTGATACAAATCTTAGGTAGGTAGGTATTTCTTATCGGTCATGACTCTACATGCAATGTTCTGTTACTTTTATGATAAAAATGATCTTGCTTATCATTCGCTTTTTATGTAAACGTAATCTAATCTAGGTAGATAATATTGGTCATTCAACTCTCCAAATCAACTTTAATTTTGTGAATTGTTTTATGTAAATAATTACTTAGGTTTTAAAACATCTTTTTATTTCTTTTTTGGCGCAGATGGTAGCTAGCAACTATGTATTTTATCTTGTTGTTTCAGTTTACCTATTATAGTAATATTAATTAATTTGAACAAGTGTTTATAAAATTGTAAGTAGGTATTTAGGTGTAAAATGTATGAGACATTACGAAAAATGTTGCATCAATAGTAATAAAATTAAGGTATAACAAATCGTCGATTCTTCTGCGCAGACAAGCGCAGTTAGTACATTTGAAGCTACGAATGTGGGAAATCATTCCCCTGGCCTTTGCTATAGTAATTTTGCGGTTTAAATTTTCCTTTCAGAATATGGAAAGAGATGAGCTTAAACGACAGCCTCAGTGACGTAGAACGTGCAAAACTAGCAGTGTGGGACTACCCCGTCAGTGACAAATACACCAAAATGTGGCAGGCGATGAAAGAAGCCGGCTTACCCAACTCAATCGAGGAGGCCATACAAAGAGTGAGGGATTCGAAGAGTTCCAGTGAAGGTTTCGCTTGGCTGGGTGATGCGACTGACATTAGATATCATGTACTGACTAGTTGCGATCTTCAGATGGTTGGGGATGAGTTTTCAAGGAAGCCGTACGCAATTGCTGTGCAGCAAGGATCACCGTTAAAAGACCAGTTTAATAATGCGTGAGTATGGACTAAACCTTTGAATCTAAAAATAATTCGTAGAACAAATAGCCTTAGCTAGAAATCATGAAACTATCTGCCTGCCTAAACTCCACCTTGAACTCTTATACGAGAGATGGTTAAGTCTTGTAAAACGCGGGTTTAAAGATAGTCCCTGCTCTTTCTATTACTTAACATAAGAAAGTGACGGATATATTTTAAATCTAGGTTTTAGTACACTTGCTTTAAACTTTCTCATGTAATAACGGGTAGGTAAAGCCTTAATTCCTTCGACCATGACTTTAGTATTATCATTGTCAAAGTACATTGTAACTATTGAATCTGTTAATATTTTATGCAAATCGCCGTAGTCAAAGGTGACCCAGTTGACATTTGCCGTTAACACACGAGTGAATCGTTTGTTGGTACGTCTATTTATTTGCTATCATTATAAATGAATACGCAATTTGTTTCCATTTAACTTTTTGAATACATAACATTATCTAATGATGGTTATTACTAGCATCCGCCCCGCGGTCTCGCTCACGTTCCTGAAGGATCTTATGATTTCCCGGGATAAAAAGTATCCTGAACAAATCAAAGGTCGTCGCTTCTCTAGGGTTAGTTCCTCGAAGCCACAATCTCATTACAAATGAGGTAGTCCAAAGAAGCAAGCATACAAAGCCTAGAAGGGGACTCTCGGAAAACTGAAAATGTTCGATAAGAACATTTATATATTTAATAACTCAAACTATCTATCTGCCTATCTTCATATTAGCCGAAAGATGTCCACTACTGGACAAAGGTCTCAACGATTTCCAAGACCGGCCTTGCGCTACCCGCATCATCGCATACTTAGTTTTCCTTTCATTTAATTTACCATGTTTGTTAGAGAGATTTGATCCTTATGATAGAACACTAACGATTGATGCCATAAAATTACAGGATGTAATTTTTTCGGATTCAAGCCGATTTGATTCCCGTGTGTAGCAAGCGAGATTTCGATTATTTTTAATGCAGATTTGTTTCTTTTTAAAAATAAAGGGGGTGTAAGTGTAATAAGGGTTCCTTTGAACAAAATTTGCTATCTCCAGGTAGGAGGGTTACAAATGTCCATCCTTCATAACAACAATTACATGAAGTTCTACTAGTATTTGGTAGGCACCTACAAGTGATGTAAGAAGATACGTTTCAACATCATCTGAGCTGAGAGTCCAGTCTCAAAACATGTCTGTCGTATTAATGATGTAGTAATTAGTATTCAGTATCACAGAGCGACCAAGTTACATTGATTCTGTAGGTACTTGATCACTCAATAGCATCTGTAATTAGGTAATTGTACAATGAGATAAAATTACTATGTTATTAAGTGTCACCGATTAGTGGAATATAACTCGAGTTAATTATTGTATCTAACTTTTAAGGGGGTAAATACTTCCCGTACATACATGAACCCTGAAAACATTATCCTCTTTTAGGCCTTATGTTTGACTATAATCTCAAAATGGTAAAAGATAATGAAGGTAAGGTAAGCAATAGCCTAGAATGCAACTGGCTCTCAAGTGCACCAATTCGTAAATGCTTGGTGGCAAATTTACAACCTGAGGGTGGCAGCTAGCCAGGAGGATAGTACAGATAAAGATAATTATTACTTAAGCTTGAAAAAATATTATAAACATTCTTCGGTTTAGTTTCAATGACCAGAGTTATATGCGTTTCCACTAGAAGAGTAGCTTGATGGGGAACTCTCTCCACCTCTCTTACTTACTTTACTCACGTGAGTAAAGTCGCCAGAGCTCGATCATCAAGAAGGTGGAAAAAGGGCTTAGAGTAACCGTTTACCATTTGCTTGTTTGATATCTTTGTGGTACAAAACTCAACTGATTCTTATTATTAGTTGCATTTTCTAACCACTACAGAATCCTACAGCTCCTGAACAAGCGTCAACTAGAGAAGCTCAAAGAGAACTGGTGGAACAACAATCCGAACGCAATGAAGTGTGAGAAACAGGACGACCAGTCTGATGGGATCTCCATACAGAACATAGGAGGGGTTTTCATCGTCATATTCATGGGCATTGGTCTGGCTTGCATCACGCTCGGTGTTGAATACTGGTGGTATAAGTGGAGGAAGCAGCCGGCGGTAGGTGATATTACCCAGGTTTGTTTACCTTTAGTTCTTTGATTTATGAGAATTACAAAGTTCGTCTCTGATAATTAGATTTTAGCCAAGTTTATCATGCTTATCTAAGGTATCGCAGGTGAAACCGCGGGGAATAAACTTAATTAAGTAAAACTAAAAAAAAATAGATTTATTACAAAAACGGCACCGATTTCAAAGAGTTAAATGCAAAATATTGAGTCTTCAAAATCAAATCAAAATCAAAAACTCATTTATTCAATTTAGGCCCTGGTAAGGCACTTATGAACGTCAATAGTTACAAACATTACAATAGACTCTACCACCGGTTCGGAATACACTTCACGTGATAGATCTAACGAAATATCATTACAAATAAATTGAAAGAGTTACCTACATTGACAGAAAGGACAAAGCGAGTAAAAACATTCTCCACGACAGGTAGGTACTGGATATTGGTAAAAATCATATTATGTCCGCGATCGAGTTGATGTATGTAGGTATTTATAGCAGTATTGTAATCACGAAGTGTAATTTTCTTTATAAAAATGTCTCCATTGCCCACTTTATTGGTAGTGCAATAATTTATCTTTGTTCAGTTGTCAAAGATAGGTACCCTCAATAAAGACCAATATTTTCTGAATCAAATTCAAATTTTACGCTTTGTGTATTGAAAAATCTAAATAAAATGAAAAACTTACAGGTCATCAGTTTCGTCTGTTGCTGATTCAGACATCGAAGGCTGGCGGTCATCCAAATAAACATGTTTTCAAACATTTACACATTGCACATGAAGAAAGTACACTATTAATAAGCACGATTATTCACCAGCACAAAACAAAACCAATATAACTACTAAAAACATCAAAAAGACGTAATATTTCTACAAAAAAATTACACTATTGACAGTTGACTGTCATTCAAATATTTATTTCACCCTTGTTTCGTTTTACAAACTGTTTTCTTTTTTCTAGGTGGAGCCAGCGAAAATAATGAGGAACAATACCGAGAATTTCGTAAACAAGGGAGATGGATCCACTTTTAGATCTAGATTTGCGTTAACTAACATAAAACCTAAATTCTAATTTATAATCAATTGTTTCTAGTCAATTGCATTAACTAGGTAACGAGGTAGTAACGAGTATTTTATATAATGAAAGGTATTTTTCAAGTGTTCAAATGTTTTAATCTCCTTAGATTCCGCTCCAAGATTTTTAAGCAATTGTGTCTGCAATTAAACACACGAACACCACATTTGTTTTTTTTTATTTAAACACAAGAGATATACTTGAAATACTTTTATTTATCTACAATAACTTAAGATATCTTAGTAGAAATGTTTATTAATAATACACCTTACGATCAACGTTGTTACTAATACATGTACAATAATTTATACTTTATGTGACGCAAAGTTTTATGTCAGTTGAGTATTATCTGTTTATTCTTTAAAGTTTTGATCTATCATTGACATAACATCTTTCCAAAGGCAAGAATCTGAATCTTAAGCTACGATATTTACAATAGAAGATATAGCCTTGTCTACATAAATATTAAACACTATAGAATTTGGTCGTGTAGTTACAATTCGATTGTCTTCCCATGTTTGTTCAAATTCTTCATATTTTTGTTGCATAACTCGAGCTCTAGCCTCAAGCCGTCCACTTCAGCTTCTAAGGTACGCGTTCTCTTAAACATTTGTACATAGTTAAGCTGTAATTGTTTCTGGTATCTGAGTACTTTGTCTTTCTCCTCGGACCATTTCCTTCTTTCGCTATTGAATTGTGTTTCTTTAGTTTCCAGTTCACATTTGAGCCTTTCGACCATCGCACTGGCTGGGCAAGGTTCTCCGCAAGAGTCTGGCAACTCGCCGTTCAGTCTTTGAACTTCAGCGTCTTCTAATGCGCTATCACTAGAATTCCAGTGATATTCATTCGTTTTACAAACTTCGTATATACCCCTCATTGTCCTCCCACATTCGATTCCTTCGTAACCGCTTAGAGAGACATCCGATAGTTCTTGTCTTAATTCCTTCAGTTCAGTTTTTAGTCTTTCTATTTCAGTTTTGTTTGTTTCTTTAGTTTTTGTTAAGTCTGCTACACTCTCCTTAAGGTCGTTGGTGAGTCGATCGACTTCAGACTGCAGTCGATTGACAGATTTTACTTTCTCCTCTGATTCTGCTCGGAGCCTCATTATTTCTTTTTCTTTTTTATCGAGGGCTTCTCTAAGTTCGCGACAGTCCGCTTTCAACGTGAGATACTCGTGGCCTTTCGCTGTCTGCTCGTTCTGGAAACATAAGAAATCATTTATGTTAGTAATATTTGGTGTTGTTAGTCAACTTTATTTATAACTAGCTTTCGCCCCGCAGTATTATCCCATTCCCGGGATAAAATAGGCAGATAGTCAATATGGAGAAGAACATAGGACTAAGTATGTTCTCTATATGGGCTATCTACGTGCCAAATTATCGGTGCACTAAAATCTGTGTGAAAAGTTTACAAACAACCAAACAAACTTACTTTCATATTTATTATATTATTTAGGGTTACATATCTACACTTTTTCCACTATTCTCGCCCTACCGATGCTTTGTTCAATAGCATTTTTGTGAAAATACTCCCTCTGATCCATTCGTTCAATTTCTCTATCACACAGCATTCGGAAACCAATAGGTACATAAACGTATCTTCATAGGTTGCCTTTGGTCTATCTTTTCAACACGCTTATAAGAATAACCCACCTGAGCATCCTTCAACTGCGTCTTCAGCAAGGAGATCTCTCCTGCCCTCTGACATAGACTCCACTCGGTGTCCTCTAGCCTCTGGCGCAACAACGCTCGGTCGCGTCTAACCCTCGCCAGTTCAGCGTCGCGCTCGTCCCTCGAGCGTCCATAGCTCTGCAGCATGAGACCTCGGGGTGCTCGGAGACGGACCTCGTGGCTTCGAAGACGATCTGTGGTACTGGAAATGATAAAGTAATTTATTTGTTTTTGTTGTGTTGGAAGTTCTTCTTATTTTTATTCTGTGTGGGGGCGATGAAGCCTGCACTGACGTCCCGCTGGGGTGTATTGTGAATTTCCCTCTGCCAGCTTTACCCAAGCTATCCTAGCTCCTTAAAGTAGCGGAGTGTGGTGTTGGAAGTTCTTATAGGTATAATAAGTTTCGGGTACTTATTACAAATTCTATTAATATTATTAAAGATAACTCTTGGTAGATAGATAATTTCTTAGATTATTCCGGGAATGTGAAAGATCTCTTGAAAATGAGGGTGACCTACGGATCATTAGCTCATAATTTTATAATAGTAGAGAAAAGGAGAGGTTTATGTCATATTGGAGATAATGTAAAACTTGACATGAAAGATAATGTGATTCTAGTAAAAGTAATAAAGAGTAGACAAATACGTCATTATAGCATACAATATATAGACCGAATAGGTGTGTAGTTGTAATGGTTCTGTAAGATCTATTATCTATTGTTTTCTAATCGTGGACAAAAGGAAATGTCATATACGATTATTAGACTTTCACATTAGGATCCGGAAAGTTTATTATTTATGTTTGATCAAGCGACAACATCTTACATGTTTATTTGTCTTGTTTGAATGGTTTATTTTTTTATTAAAATAAAATAATAAATAATCTATGATTTGTGTTAAAAAGTTTATGTTTAAAAATTCTAATTTTTAAACAATCATATATTTAAAATCAACAACTATCGTATGATAATTTCTGACTTCATCAGTTTCTTATAAGATAAGTCCAGGTATCCTAGTAATATTATAAAATGCGAAAGTTTGTGAGTATGTATATATCTTTGTTGCTCTTTCATCCAAATCCGTTCACAAAACTAATGAACTGATTTGGTTTGTCCCGGGAAAACATGAGATACCTCAGGAACGTCGGTGGATAATACGCGGGTGAAACCGCGGGCGGAAGCTAGTTATGTTTATAGTTCTTTATTATTTATTTTCTGTACAACTTTAAAGGTATAAGAGAGATGACAAAAAGCTCGCCAACTATTGTATTAGCTCATGCTGGCTGATGATGCATCCTCTATGGATCAGGATATTACAAAAAGGTCTTACCTATAATCATGATGATCTCTCTCAAGTTCTGAGACTCCGGAGTCGGCTGGCGATGGCGCTGGTGCAGGTTCCTTACTATCAGCCCCGTTCAGGACCGTGGTCGACTTAGTTCTGGAAATTATAAGAAATCTACGTTATTTTTTTGTTATGTGTTGGCCAGTATTTGATCAACATCTCAACATGATAAGTTTGATATGACCGAAGGCTAGAATGAACTAGTTATCTGGTGGTAGCCAGCCGGGAGGATACTACAAAATACTCCACCACCGCGCTTTGTAGGAAAACATCGTGTTTAAACTATGGCACGTGGTAGGGTACTTCGATGTAAGTACCCGTCTGGTTGGCTACCATCCTCAAGTTGAAAATCTGTTGCCACTGGCTCACAAGTGTAGCTGTCGGGACAGTTGAGAATCAGATCCCTTCTAGGCATTGTGTGCTTACCATCTTCGACCACATCATCACTGATCACGGTGAGAATACGGTCAAAAATAGCCTCTCTCCAATCCCCAATTATAAATTACCATCAATTATTTAAGAAACTTCACCCTCTCATGTCTGCGAGATACGTCTGTCATGAATGGCGCAAATGTTTGAATTTGTGCGAAGTGTGCCACCACCACGCGCGGCACTACACATCGTCAATGGTTATCTGTACGCTCATTCTCGAAGCTCCTTATCTTTTACGATTGTTGGTAAATTGTAAGCCGCAATTGGCATGAAACGGTAAACGGAGAGTTGTTAAGTATTTTTATTATCATCTTTACAGCCGGTATCTTTTAAACTTCGGTTACCTGAATACCTAATTTCGAGAACTAGGTGTTGTTGATACACTTTAAAATCACGTTTGTTGATTTTCAATTAAACAGAAAGGCTTTTTATTTTGCATCCGTGTAGGTAGGTAGGCATTTCGATTTTTTTATAGGAATTTTATTGGTGTTTTAATATTCACTGAATATTACTTAATACCTATACTATAAATTCAATGTTATAAAAACTGACTGGTTATAAATTTTATCCAAATTAGCCAGATTTTATATGTGATCGATAAAATAATTTTACTCAACATAAACGATAAAAACCACCGATTATCATAATAGGTAAGTTATATAGATCTCAGCTAAAATAGCTATTGTCTTTTTTCAAAGAGAATGTGGTATTATCTGTGGAGCATAAACAATGTTGTTTTTGTTGTTATTTAACTCGGTTATAACGGTGTTACAAGGTTATAATTTAGTATAATTTCTCTTTAAGAGCTTTCCACTTGGAGTCTTTCGGAGTAAGTGTATGGTATGGAACAAGTGCACAGTACAAACAGTAGGTACACTAATGGTTTGTAATAGGTGTAGGAAAGGCGGGTGCTTGTAGGGTTACCATACGTTAACAGTTTTCCAAGCATAGATTTCTGCCTACGCAAAAGACTTTCTGATCAGTTTAGGCCTTAGGGCATTTGTGAAAATCCAAACTAATAAAGTTATTACCGGTTCGGAAACCGAGAAGAAACCCAGGAAGATTAGGTACCTTTTTTTAATAAAATGGAGCCTATAGTATATGTACATAGATGTCAAAACCGAGGTACGAAAATATAGCACGCTTATTGCCCTCCCAGAGCGAGACTAGAAGGTCTTAAAATTAAAGCTGTAAGTGTCGGATTTTCACCGTCATCATCATATCAGCCGAAAGACGTCCACTGCTGGACAAAGGCCTCCCCCAAGGATCTCCACGCTAGTCTTATGCGCTAGACGTCTTCTTATGAGGCACATCGTAAGCGACCACATTCCTGCTCCATAAATCATCACGGGCAACACACACTGGTCGAAGACTTTCGACTTGAGATACTGCGGTATTTGGGACGAGAAGATATTTCGTAGCTTCCCGAACGCTGCCCAGCCGAGTTGGATTCAACGATTGACCTCTTTCTCGAAGTTGGACCTACCTAGTTGGATCGTCGGATCTTGTATTCTGTATTTTTATATTTAACATACTGGTAGCCCTATGTGCGCAGTCGCGTCGCGGTCGACCGACAGCGCGCGCCGCGTCTTGCATTGCCGACGAAGCGTGGCGACTGTTGCTTTTTAAGACTAAGCAAGTCTTGTTACCTACAGTATAATGCTGGTTTATGGTATATGAATTTATTATACTTCATTAAAACATTCTTTCGAATAAAATATAGATCTGTTTTATATTACGTTAGGTTTATCATGAACAGTATTTTTTCACCATTTCTACTGCTACATTATACAACATAGCTATAAGATTTATTTTCGTTTAAGGGAGCGGACATAGACATTAGACATCTTATTCATCTATGATAATGTTTGTAGCCACAGAGAAAAAAAAACGTGTTTGTAGTAGTGGTATATTATTAGTTATTAAAAAATCGCAAAATATTATAATATAGAGTATTTAATTAATTGATATACCTACATATTTAATCAAAATTAAAACGGCATAGAGTTTTTACACGAATATTTTATCATATTAAAAGTCTTAATTTGTCATATTTACCTACCTAATTTATTTTATGTTCACCCAAGCATAGGTGAATAATTAACGAAATTACTAAATATATATTCGATTATGTATTTTATTTATTTATTTACTTCCTTCGACGCCACTACCACTGTTTTTATGTCAGTTTGTAGCTGTTAGTGTTAACAATAACTTAATTTAACCACAATTTGGGTGCATTCCTGCAGTGGCGGATCCAGGTGTGGGGGGGGAGGGCATGGCCCATCCCACAAGGACGGCTATGATTGCGGTTTGCATTGAATTTTCAGGCTATGTGAAGATCTCGTGCGATCAAGCGCACGCCAAGTTACAATCACTGTACAAAAGACTTGGGTCTATCTGGTCTGCTTGTTCCTCTAACTTAAATTTTAAATCCTGGATCCGCCCTTAAATTCAAGAGTTGAAATGATGGAACACTTTCCTCAGTTTACCTATGCTCTATTCATTTTCGTGTGAAACATTAAAATTAGCTAATATAATTTAATACAATTTTGCTCCAAATGTTCATAATGTGAAGAAGTGAGTGACAATTATGTATAATTTACCATTACACAAATCCCCTCGAAAGTGGGACGTTACGGTCAACGCGTTACGTTTGTGGAAATAGGTAGGTACCTACATAATGTACGAATTTTGTATGTATACCTACCTATATTATCTCATATTAATAAATCCTGGGATAATTAATCCATACCAAATGATATTGTTAGCCCAAAGCTTTTTATTTCGTCATCATGCATTTGACGTTGCGTACCTACCTGCCTATAGAAAAGAAATCAGGAATGCTTTATATTCAAAGCGGATCTAAGTGGCTATCATAATGATACTTCCTTCCTTAATTTTAAACTATTATGTTTTTGCTACCTAAATACCTTAATTATTTAAGTTGAATTTGCAAATTGTTTAAAACAGGAAGTCGTGTACTGAATGCAAGAATAGATAACTCACTGCCATTATTTACATAACAAAAAAAGGAATTAGGTCCATTCATCATTTTCGTTTGAAACAACAACTTATTTAAAAACGAATATAAAGTAAAGCAACGTACAAGCTTTGCTCATTTTGACCCTTACAATTTACTTTCTGTAACGTCATGAGTAAGGAATTCCTGTTATGTCCGGCTTAATCCAGACGTTTGCTAACTGTACTTTCAGGATATATATAAAAAAATATATATTACATCACGTTCTTAAGTAATAAATCAGTGCGTTATTACCTAAGTTAAAAGAAACTAAGAACGGATATAAATTATCAGTGATCCATACCCGTTACACTTTATTACACCGCATGGAAGTTGATAGCGGTTTGCAAAATAGCATATAGCTGGGAAATGATGATTCTAAAATGCGTTTTTCTCTGTATTCTTTGTTCCAAGAGATTTGGAAAAAATATATGTTAAACTATAGTACATATATGTGACGGGGAATAGGTTTTTAAAAATTGGGATTTTTCATTAGTAACGTCAGAAAAAAAATGTGAATATGCCCCTTTTTATAACTAAGAATGCATTTTTCTCTTATTTGGGCCATCCAAATAACTTGAAAATATTAACATACATTCTGAAATCCATTAAAAAGGGAATAGTTTTCGTACTTTAAAAAAAAGCCTTAGTTTTTTTTAAACTAATATAAAACCATATTTTTTACTAATTTTAGTCTGCGTCTCGCTTGTCTCCGTCAGTTTAGTAAGGGACGGAGACATTCGCGGTGAGCCACCTCTTAATACGTTAATTATTCAATTATATGGTATGTATTGTGAGTGAGATTGATGTGCGACCAACGAAGCATGCTTCCTGCGATCATCTCTTCGCAACATCCCATTGTTACATGGCTTATGAAGGCTGTGTGCCTTTTACGTAGGTTCATAATAAAAGTTTTTTTTAAATTTTATTATTGATATTGTAAGGTCAAGTGTGTAATACCTAATTCTGAGTTGAGTTACCATCGATATACTCGTACTACGTATCTTTAGTGTAGATAATACTGACCATCTTTACAGAGCAGAGATATGGAATTCGCAGAATTAGAATCGATAAGAACTGATCGATTCATCAAACCCAAGCGAGCATGGATTGTAAATAAGTCCGAAACATCGATTAAACTTAGTTTAGTTTAATTATCTATCACAAATGTCATTCTCATAGATTTTAGTCACATAGGTCCCACATACATGGTATATATTAAGTATTTTGTTTATATTAATTTGTTCTAGTAATGACAGCGTGGGCGAATTGACAATTTACTGATATGATAGTAAAATCAGCGGAAATAGAAAAATGATGACTAGGTAGGTATGTACAGTTGTTGATAAAATACACAGTAAGTATTATGTATCAGTCATAGTGGTACGTACCTAATTAGTCATTTACATATTAATTGTGATTTTTCAAGGAAATACCTACAATGGGGTGGTAATATACTGTATTGCCAAATTAAAAATCAAAATTATTTTAATCAAATAGACCTCTAATGGCATGGCTCGGAAGGTTGCATTTGCTGTGAAGCGCCTGCAATAAACACGGCAATTACTTATCAAAACAAGCTTCATTACATAATATTTAAATTCTAGTCTCACTGATAACAATTGTGTCCACCGGTGGCAAAAATAAATAGAATACCTATATATTTTTTAGTAAGTAAATAGGTAAATAGTACATTACAATAATATTGCATTCCATGCACAATAATATTGGAAGAACCCTCGAGAAAAATATGGATCTTCCTACTGAAATTAATTAGGTAGGTATGTTTCTAAATAGGTACTAGGTACATCATGCATAACATATGTGTTTGCAATAAATTCGTTAATGCCATCAATTATTTGAGCTACTGTTTTCCAAAGGAAAATCGACTCACCGATTCATAGGGCAGTTTCACACCAAACTAATAAAACATGACTTCAACACTTGCACATTAGCACAGTAGTTATTTGTGGAGAGATGTTTCACGACGGAGAGTGGACATTAGCGATTTTATGCATTACAACAAATAAAAGGCATAGTACACACACGCGACGCGTCTCCGTTGGGTGGCGTGTGAATGCGCGGACGCAGCGCGTGCCGCTGAGACACTACAATGCTGCTTTGTACAATAAAAATAATACGCCTTGTCCATTTAGCTGATGCTTCTGATAATTTGAACTGTTTTTAAACAATTTCCGAGATTGCGTGGTTTTATTTTTTTATGTGTTCAAATTACTTAGTACATAGGTACTTACACAAATTTCGAAAGTATTATCAGATCAGCATGAAAGTTTAAGCGATACATATAACCAACTGAGTAAAAAGAGAGGATTTTATAAAGATTAGTGCGCAAATTGCGTAATCGAATATTTGAATCTTCTTTTTTTATAAAAGAAACGGAGAAAATCAGAAATGTCCCACAAAGGAGATGGGGATTTCTGGGCTCAAAAGAAATTAGTTTAAATATGACTTATAGGTAATTATTATAAATAGTTATTTGATTGCATTCATATTTTCTTTGGCTGTAGAAAGTATTGATTTATTGGCTACACTGAGACGTATCCATAAAACTTTAAAGCATCATTTTATCGCCCCAGTTACCACTCATTCACGAATAGCAATGGCGAATAAGCACATCACGCAAGACTCGTTAATAACTTTAATTACAGTTAATGGACAGACGGACATCGTGCCGTCTGTCTGCAAGCTTGTATTACTGTACAGATTTAAAAGTCAATCTCACGACGTCCGTGTGTCTATCTATGAATGTTGTCGCCCGTAGGTACCTACACATACAAATTACAAAAAAAATGTTTTACACTATTTACGTTGTAGTGGGTGATAGATGACAGCAGCCAGAGAGATATGAAAATGAGCCTTATATCATTCCAAAAAGTTTTATCTGTGATCCAGTATATGCAGATTCAGATGAACCTCATTGCAATGTCATATGGTTCATTTTCGTAGCTATCAGTTACAATATACAGGATGTAAGTGACATCAAAACGAAAACTGATACCATGGATTCAGTACATGATCCTGGACCCCTTGGTGTTAGAATTTTGCATGAGTTTTCATGAATATGACTATAATATTCAATATTCTTTGATTGCTTAAAATTTAACGAAATCTAACAAATACTGCGACAAACACTGTTTTTCCTCCTTTGGTGACTTTATCCGTAAACATGACACAAACAATTCGAGACAATTTCGAACACTGAGGGGTCCAGAATCATACTGAATCCATGGTATCAGTTTTCGTTAGAATACCTGCTAAGTCACTGTCAAGAAGATGCAAAATAAAAACTAAAAAAAATATGTTATTTACGACTGAGGTCGAACAAACTCCGGTTTGGATATTACATATACTGAACTATAAAGTCGATATTACCGTGCCATATTAATAAGGACTCAATAAATACGCAGAAATGTCCCACAAATATGTTCTGTGGTCCTACACCACACCGGGCGTTTTGGCCGTTTGTACTTCTATTTTTATACCTACTGTGGATCAGTCCACAACACAGGCATGTCTGCCTACATACAGGGCGTTTTACGGACTTCATAAAATAAAACAACTGCACCATTGCAGTCGCTGACATGACGTTTCAAGGATGAAGAAAGCGTGTGTAATGTAATAGAGAGATCGCAATCTCGTATCAAACTTGACTATCGCCACAGAATTATTATATCAAAAGGTCAACTAATTCAATTAACTTTTAAATGTTGATTGATTGTCGCATTTGTTTTTTTATAGCCGATAATTTTATGCGAATATTTTTGATAACATCTGTATTATGCTGCCCACGTAAGATTGACTTTCAGTCTCTGTAATACATGTGTCTTTAGATGTTTGGCTTTTATTTTATCAGGTCATGTCTTGTTGTTGCTTCTACGTACCTGAATTTGTAATTCCGCCATAATTTGGAAATTTGCATGTCAATCCGTTCATCCGCTGTTATGCTTTCCGTAAAATAAAATATTTTTCAAATATGTACAAAGGTGAATTATTTTTACCTTTACATTGTTCAATCAAAGACAATATTATTATTTTCGAGTTATTGAGACAATTCAATTCCAGATTGGATCCTATTTAAAAAGGAAATCTGACAGATGCTTATTTGATTTACGGAGTAGATGTTTCAAACGAATGTAGTGATACCTCTATGCTACATAGTTCACACATCGATGGATAGATGGCGCAACATGGAACTAAAAATGAAATTCTACTCACACAATAGCGGAGTGGTGTCGCTGATGCAGCGGGGTGGATAACGTAGCGGGTGGCAGAGCGGAGAGCGACGCGGGCTGCGGGGACCCACACCAGCGCCCCTCGCGGACATCCGACGAACCTGCCGAAATTATTTTACTATTTGAAAATTTATTTAGATTCTCCATGGCATAGGTACTGAACTGACTGGGACTAAGATTATTCTATTTTAGGAAGCCGTTCAACCCTACAACCTTATTAGGGGGCATGAAGGTACATTCAGCACTGACAGACTATCGAACATGGGTCGGCCGAACCATCGGACTTAGTTCGGCATCTCTCTGTAAGTACCTACTATTATCCTAACTTACAGGGTGGTTTGCGCCAAAACGATTAATCTGTGCCAAAACTTATATCTAATTTGACAGAAGCTTTCATGTATGAAATGTATGGTAAAGCCACGTAAAGTTGTGTTTAGTTTGTGAAAAACCCGTTTTAAGTTTTGGTGCAAGTCAACCTTACTTAGGTATAGTAATAATTCTGATACCTTAGTTATCAATGTCTATGAAGATACTTACTGCCATAAAGCGTCATATGCGAGGGCGGTCGACTAGCGAGCACAGGCGTGGATCCATATCGCTCCCCGCCCGCGGACAGACGCCCGCCCAGCATCAGCGGCTTGAACGCTATCGGTCGGATCACAGACTTGCCCTGAAACAAATAGAATATACATTTAATTCAAATTTGGAAAGACCGATTTTTTAAATAGTACCTTCCTAGAGATTTGTATACTTTTCAACCTCGTAAAATTAATGTGATCTTTATAATATAATTTGTATCACGCACTACTAACTAAAAAAAATATATTGGAAACACGACTGACTGATGCTACTCCTTCAAAAAATTAATTACCACCCTCAAGTTGAAAATGTGACGCCAAGCACCTAGTGGTATATTACGGCAGCTACACTTTTCAGCCAGCTCCTTTAGGCTTTATGTGCAACATGCACCATCGGACACGTCATCACTAACCATGGTGAGATTATGATCAAAAGGCCTATTCACTCAGGCCTTGAAGAATAGTTTCAGTATTCATAGACAGATCAAGTGAATTCCACTCTTAAACTTATATCGTTAGGGTATTCTATTTGTGAATGAACAATTGAGTTAGGTCAATACACTTTGGTAAAAATATCACAATTTATTATTTATTATGTTGTTTAATATACGGATATGGGAACCCAAATGGAATTTCGTATTAATAAATCAATAGTTATATAGTGGGCGACAATCGCACTAAGTAATTCATTTCTTTAGCAAACATAATTTAAAGCTCCTGGTTAAAGCGTGGGCAGCAATTTGTAGCAATATAAAAATTTTGTTTTTTAGGGTTCCGTACCCAAACCAATGGAACCCTATTACTAAGACTTCGCTGTCGGTCGTTCGTTTGTTCGTTGCAGCGGGCTGTAACTCATGAACTGTAATAGGTAGACAGTTTTTGCAGAATATGTATTTCTATTGCCGCTATAACAACAAACGAAATAAAGTTAAAAATTAAAGGTAATTTTGTGCAATTCTATTGGTTAATAATTTGACAACGATGATCGGATTATCGAGTATCGTTTTTCGTAGTAAGCCCTCTGGGCTCAAACTTATTATTAAAATGAAAACCCATTCAAAAAAGAGGTTTGTGAGGTTATAAGTAAGTGGCTTCTGATCTAAGCATAACCTTCCCTTATAACTTGATATTGAATAAGATCACTGGTAAACATGCTTTTCCCTTAACTTAAACGAAATAACACTTACCTATACTTTACAATTAAATAAATTATAATGATTACCTTACCAGGTTAAGAGGCCAGAAGCCTGTTTGCTTGATAAGTCACTTAAATTTAAAGAGGTTTTAAGTTACATTTCCTTTTTTTCGTCGTGTATGTTAAATAATATGTTAACGGTAACAGACAGACAGACGGCGCGACGGCCGGATGCATCACGGCTCTTTTAACTGTATTGACCTTTGTGCAGTGACATTTCATTGCGTTTGTTGCGTGCAAAATGTCAAATACGTGCTTCGTTTGAGATAACTAACGTCGAAACGAAACCACGGTCCGCCATTAAGTTAATCCTCTGTAACGAATACGGTTAAAATCACAATTTGTTTCAATACAAATGAATAATTAAACTTTTTAGAATGAATAATTGATAGATTAATATGCTTTGAAGTTATGTTCGTGAAGATATGAAATTATTTACGATCATTAACTAAAACTCAAAACTTACTTAGGTACCTATTACAGTTAAGGCCTTGAAAAAGCACTATTGACTCTAGCAGGGATTACACTTAAACTGAGAAAACTCCGGATTTAAACCCAGAAAGCCCTTTTTTTTCAAATCATATTAAATAAATAGGTACATACAGAGACACATTTTTTTCATCCTCATGCGTTTATATTAAAAAAGTTCAGAAACCTTTTAACAAAAGCATGTATAATAAAAACTGTCCCGACAAATTTTAAAGCACAAAAAGGCTTCACGATCTATCGAAAGCAAACGTGATCAATTGACCTCGTGCCCTGAAAACCATTCGATACGTTATATGCATTTTTATTCAATATATTGGTCGGAGCTGTTATTTTTATTGCTGTATTATTTATTACTTTTACAATGTTATTCTAATCGGAAGGCATACGTTTGAAATATGAACAAGAAATTGTTCTCGTTCACGCCGTAATGGCAGGTAGGTTCTAGAACAAAATATACGATCATCATCATCATGTCAG
The DNA here is from genome assembly GCA_963555595.1 of Tethea ocularis. Classification (NCBI taxonomy): domain Eukaryota; kingdom Metazoa; phylum Arthropoda; class Insecta; order Lepidoptera; family Drepanidae; genus Tethea; species Tethea ocularis. Next base: position 3,884,544 of record OY741968.1, read on the forward strand.
CCGAAAGACGTATATTGCTGGACAAAAGCCTCCCCGAAGGATGTCCACGATGGCTGGTCTTGCGCTATCCGCATCCAGCGGTTTCCTGCGACCCTCACAAGATCATCGGTCCACCTTGTGGGGGGCCTGCCCATGCTGCGTCTTACGGTTCTTGGTCGCCACTCGAGAACCCTTCTGCCCCAGTGGCCTTCGATTCTAGGAGCGATGTGTGGGATACGATAGGTAGGTTTTATCCTAAAAAAATATAGATCACTCAGAATTGTCGGAAAAACCGCAGAAGGAAACTAAAATAAATACATAGACAATCCTAAACTTTAAATTGTGATTGAAAAGAATAGTGAAGACAATTCAGATACCAATAGTGACGTCTCCCACGGTTAATTAAATAAAGTCACAGTTAATTAGGACTTCGTACAAAGTGTCGACAGATCATTGAAGCGGAATAGAATGACGAACAAGCAGATGTCTAGAAAACAAATAGCTAATGAGCGATGATGTTGAACGAAACATGAAGAACCGCAGCTAACCGCAGATGCCAGATGCGATGTTAAAAACTGTCGTCGCGAAATCGTTGCATGTTACCGCTAGATACTGAGCACCTGAGAGCCTTACCACGAGAAATGGTTATTTCTGATACAGTGATGTGAGTTTGTTTCGAGGGTAAGTGATTATGATGTGAGTTTAAGAATTAATAGAAATATTGTTGTCGGGAATAACAATGGGAATAACTAAATACTCGTATTAGAATTTTTTGATCCAAAATACTCTTTTAAGCAAACTAAGAATTCCTATGTCAAAAGCTGTTCCCAGTGGTTTCACCTGCGTTCCTACTGTTCCTAGGATAAAATCAGCACTCAGGGAGTCATTCCGGAGATTAACTCCTACATCCGAACATACAAATTTTACATGTTTATGAAATTAGTGTAGATATCTTGTTTAAAATAGACTGACTGACAGGTTTTCAGGCTTTATGGTCAACGCACGGTTCAAACCACATGGTCAAGTAACTCAAAAATTTTCACATAGATTTCTTCTTAACGTAAGGAATGAAATAGGGGATTGTGGGGCACTAAAACTCATTTTATAAATACAGGTGTGCAAGTACCTACGTGTCTCGTGAAAATCCGTGATAGCGGTACATAAAGAGATGTCTTTAACGAAGCGCCTCGTGTAATGGCAGATTATTAACTTGTTATTGGCGATTCTAAATGACGGTACAACTAGGTTTCATTAGCATCTCAGTATTTTCACGGGAAAATGGACGAGTTTCAGTGTCTAATGAACTGGTCTGCTAGCGCCTGATTATAGTTGATGAATTGATTTAGATATGTTGTAGATATTGCAGGAAACCGCTGGATGCGGTTCGCCAAAGACCGGTCATCGTGGAGATCCTTGGGGGAGGCCTATGTCCAGCAGTGGACGTCTTTCGGCTGATATGATGATGATGTAGATATTGGAATTTAGGCTATCGTGCACAAGGTGAAGGTGAGGTGTGTATGTAAATTAGTGATGTACCAGAAGAGGTTTTAAGATCAACCCTAGCTATGACATATTGGGGCTATAAGCCATCCCTGAACTGAACTTAAAGAAGTGCTGTTTTCAGAAAATGTAGGAAAAAAAACAAGTTTTCCCTATACCAAACACTAACAACACAAAAGCTATAACTTTATACAACTTGTCTCTTATAAATACAGGTTATATGATAATATGTGACAACAGGCAGTAGAAAGGCGGCGCGGTATTCACAAGTCAAATAAAACATGATAGTTTGTTCAGGAGCCGGGTTTGTGGGTTAGCCGTGACAAGGCCTCGCTTGGCAGACGACAACTCGATGGGCCGTTTAGTGAGGACTATTGCATAAGAGGTAGCGAGAGCGAAAGAGAATGCTTACGTTTATTGTCGCTTATACAGGATACAGGGTTGTCTATAATTTACCTGTAGTGCTTTACTGGAAGTACATAAATGTGAATAACTTTTACGTCACTAATTGAAATTTCAACAATAAAATTCATACTTTTCAGACATTTTGGCCGAGCAAGGCTGATATTTTGTGTTTTTTTAAAGCACCCTTTAACGCACTGCAGCTGACACAACAATAATTCTGTATATTGTTACAGACTATGCCTGCTTCAGAAAGTTGGTTTCGTCACTCAGTAAGGGTTCGTTTGGGGCGTGTCAGAGCTAACAAAAAAAAATGGGTTTTAGGGATGACGTTGGGTGGCAATGGGTCATTTAAAACTTTTTTTGAAGCCACTACTGTAAGCGATTCTAACTTTAATCACTTTGTGGAAGTGATAAATTGTAAACCCCAAATTATTTGTGCTAGTCATTCTCCAAAATATTGCAAGAATTTTTCAAGTATCATTAGCAGCATTTTAATTCATTATTACCTCAGTCTCAGCTAAAAATAGGTTCATGATAATATTTTACGTTCCTGATATTATTTTTTGTTACATAAATAAATTTGTATAACCTGGTTTATTAAACGATGGTTTATCAATTCATGCTAAAAATATAAGGTTTTTTTATATTAAATGGGCATGCATTTGGGCACTGACCCATGACAATGGACGATGACGAAGCCCTGAAGAGCAATCTTACCCAGAAGAAACATATTCTCTCTGGCCTTAAAAGTGCCAACATTATAAGCATAAAGCTTCGAATCACTTGAAATAAATCCCACTGATCAAAAACGCTTTATTTCTTTGGCTCATACCACACCCTAGCTGTCAGTCCGTCCCGTTGCCACGCGGAACAGCCGAGCAGTCATTTATTGTCCCTCTCAAAGTCTCATTGAAGCTTTGAGGACTTTCTATACTTTATGTTCGACTTCGTCTACAATATCATCTGATAACATTTTCAAATCATTGCTTAATTTAAGATAGAGGTATAGTTTGATTGACACACACAGATAGGTACTATTATATTATAAGACATAATAAGTTCTAGACCAACATATCTGAGATAGATCCGTGTTAGAAACCAGAAAGTGATCAGGTTATAGGAGGAAATATGTATGATAAGGTACCTGCTCTGCTTGATATAAGTACCGAGGTATAATTCCTGACGATTGAGATAAGAACATGTGAAAGGAGGAAAAAATCAAATATGATTTCATGAAATTCTAAGTACTGCAATATGTAGTTTTTAAGGATATTTCCTACATTGCTACAGATATTTTTGACTTTACAAAGTGCATATCATTGCAAAGATCCAGTTTTAAAATATAAATGTATACTAATATCAAAGCTGTATAGAGTTTATTTGTTTGTTTGAACACGCTAATATCCGAAGTTACTGGTTCGATTCGAAAAATTCTTTCACTAATAGGAAGAGCTACGTAATTCGAAGATACCAAAAAAAATACATCTTTCGTCTCCCGTGCGAATCCGGCGCGGTTCGCTAGTTTCTTAAAGCATCTCTATTTGAATAGGATAATGACGATTAATTAAGAATAAAATAAATTTAATACAGAATACGCAACCGTATCTTACGTAAAACATCCTGCCAACTTGTGATTTCACAAAACCAAATATGGTAGTAAGATAGATCTAGTATTAAGCGGAAGATTGCGTGGACCGCACAGATTGGTAAGTACCTAGGTACTCCTGATGGATCGCCTACTAGTAAACCAATTTGCTGGCTATAAGTTTGTTATTTGCAGGAAATTATATGAAGTTCATTAAAATAAGAGGTTCTATCATATAATTTTCGAAAATTGCATGAGCAATAAATAGGTAAATAAAATTTTAATTTCTCTAGAACTATGTTGTTTTTGCATGATTAAGTCATCAAATGACTACTAAATATCGCGCCATTCGCGCCGCAGGTCGTGGGTTTGATTCCCATGACAACAAACATTTGTGTTCATGAACATGTCTATTTGTCCTGCCTGAGTCTGGGTTTATTTATATTTATCTATCTCACATCATCTTTATTTTGTATATCAGTTATCTAGTTTCCATAGTACAAGCTCTGTTTCCGATTCGACATCGGAAACAGATTCAAAAACTTCCGAGACGTATTCCCGCAATTGCTATTTTAATTTCTTCGTAAACGCACTCCATCTTTCCGCAATCGAATATTTTCAAACTGTCATCCGATTGCTATTTACACTGACAATTATTTTATTTATTGCATTTAACGCCATTGCACTTGCGTGGTCAACTATGTACGGTCTAACCACTGTAAAATTACCTATTTCTTAGACTGACTGTGGTCTGTAACCATCTATTTATTATTCCAAAAACTTGAATGTATTGAAACTACACGTGTTCTTTTAAACATGTTATTGTCTAGTCACAAGTATTTCTGTTTTGATAAATATTCATCAATTACATCATTGCATACCATATCACGTCTATCAAAAGAAATACCAATGTCGTTTAATCACGCCTACCCACTATAGCATAAAGACATTGCAAAAATCTAAATTTGCATGACACCAGACTAGGTATAATATCCTGCAATAACAAATAATGGGGTCATTACTATGTTACAAACTCATTTTTGATTCACTTCAAAAAGCTACCTATTAATTTTAGTTTGTTGCTAACCATAGATATTGCTTATTTTATCTTAACTTACTACAATGATGAATCCGATTGAAATGGATTTAATTGTAGCAGCTTTAGAAGTGATAACCGACCCAAAAGATATTGAAGAAGGTAGAGACTGATTGATAATTTCATGATCTTAAAGTGAATGTCCAATTTACTTTACAAATAAGTTGGTAGATACATCGATAAAAGATTTCATGTATGAAATATTCAAATTTTATTACTGGACTTTATTTTTGATAATTGAGGACATGAACTATATTTTTTCCGAGAAAATATAATTATTTTCCGAGTTAGAATCGAGTTCGCGTAGTTAAGTGTGCAGATTTGCGAAACCTCAGGCGATATCCCACGCTCGGCCACGCGAGCTAACACCACGTGTCAGCTCGATCCACAAACCGGTCAATCGTCCCTTTCTATCATCATACTAACAAAGCGAGACAGCTGCAAGTGCCCCTAGCTAAGTCCCAGGCTGTCTGCCCTCTCGCCTGAAGAATTCCTGGAGAATATGAAATTATGAATATTTTCTTCTCTTAATTATTGTGTTGCATGCCACATTTAGGACGTTTCCCTCGAGGGGGCAATTCCACTTGTCATTGACGATTATTGAATTGCACTCCCAAGTCGATGAAACCCTTAATTCTGTAGTCATTAGGCTAATTTCTATGATGTTGTGTGCATCGTGGGAACCGAACATAAACGCTCATAATTGTCAAGTTCTGCAAAATCAGGCTGATGAATTTGCACGTAGTCAAATCATACTGATATTATAAATGCGAAAGCTCAATCATCCCGTGAAAATATAATATAGGAAACTTTTAATCCCAGGAACATAAAATTATTTACATCGAGAACCCACATATTAAGTGTATGGATCGAAAACTATTGATGTATAAAACACGCATTCCGCTATATTTCAGTACCTTCTTAATTTGTAAAACGGCACATATGCAGGAGAATAAAATAAGCACAGCACTCAGGTTCCCCAACAGTACCAAAGTAAAGGCTCGATAGAAGTACCTACAATGATATCCGTATTCGTACAAGTGACCAATATCGGCGGCTTTTATTGTGAAGGGTACATGACCATAAATTAGACGATTACTATCTTAACAGGACACATTACAAGGCCACGACCATCGCTCCGTGCATCTGATGAGGAGATATGTTTTTCACGTGCAACAGTTGCCAGTATTTGCATGTGGGAAAGAAAGTTTGAATGGCCTGTAAGAGACAGTTAAAATTGATTGCCCATTTATCGTGAGAAATGTGAATATATTAATATGATTTATATTGAAAACTATGAATGAATCTTCTGCTGTGATTTATTTGGTGATGGATATTTCGTAATACGTCTGGTTTTGTACCAAATTATCCATAAGTCGAAAATCTGTGCCTAAGGATTGTGCTCCGGTAGAGTTAAAGATTGCCTTCTAGGGTTTGTTTGCTTAATTTCTACTTTCAGCTACATCATCATTTACCATGACAAGATTAGGGTCAAAACTAAAATTAAAAAAAGAATAACATGTTGCAAATGTTGCAATAAGATATCCAAAGACTATATTTAAGCCAGCCTACTGCCAAATAAATAATCGCCTACAAAAGCCCAAAAATCGTACAAAATTTCATTCGTAACCTCGTTTAAGTTACTGAAGCGTTGCCAACCTTGGTAAAAACAATTCGCGCGTGCAACTTTAAATCCAAAAAAAATAGTTCACTTTACCTACATTTCTTTTGAAGTTTGATTGAAAAACTTTTTTACTTCAGAGTTCTAAAACCAAACCAGTTTTTTCGACAATACACATGCTTTATCGCGTTTATATGCACGTGCCGGGCAGATGTGCGCATGCGCATAATATAGGAAAAAAGTTATAGCTCCATCCATCTGCCAATTCGATGCACCCTTCACAACCCCTATTTATAATGCCATAGCAATTAATTATGTTCCCTTGTTAACAATATTCAGATGTGGGGTTATTTTTTCAATGTTTTGTGGAAAGTGCTACAATCATTTAACTCGGAGGGGTGAATTATTACTAAAAATATTTTGTTGCCTTTTGACCCTAAAATATAATTTTACTGCTTTGTTGGTTATGAATAACAAATTGCGGTTGGAAGCAACATGGCTGAAAGAAATAATAATAATGTCCTCACCTTTTTCACTTGATTTTTTAAATACATTCTGTACCTATTCGTCAAAACGTTCCAAGGTTCAATTATACTAATTTACTTGCAAAAAAATCTTTACCTCTTTGTCCACCGTCTACAGTCTAGTCATTTTGCCGATATAAGTGATTTATTATGATCGGTCTACTCTACAGTCTTATCGTTTTATCTAATGATAAGACAAAATTATAAGCACAAGAATTAATTTCTAAGAACTAATAAAAATACCGCTTCTCCTTTCCGACAGCACAATAGGACGTTTCGAATCTCTCACAAACTTGTTAATGTTTTGACATGCTGCTCGCATCTATAAAGAACAGATTATTGTATGGAATACACGATTATTGATGGCCGATAACCCTCCGACCTTATGGACTGGCTGACAATTGCATCCGGTTGGGCTGAACTTTCACTATATTTGCACAAAAACCTAAGTACAAAGCAATTTGTCTCGGAGGTAGTGGCGATTGGCAAGCAAAAAGCACTTTTTACTTGACGTAGTTTAGCTTGTACGGCCATCGACCTATATTTTTTATCAGACTATTGCCATCATCCATATTGATTCTGTTGACATTGACTCAGTTGTTGTGAAAAATTTTATAGACTCCAGATCCATGTAACTTTTAGGTGAATATTAGCTGACAGACGAATTTTCTGTCTAGTTCTCTAAATCTTATTGAATTTTTTTTTCGTGCGGTCAGCAAAGTGGATCCTGCTACCGGCATCCATGCTTTCTGAATCTAGGCTGAATTTGTGGAGGCAGAAAGCTCATAAGCTCGCTTTTTCAAGACAATCTTCTTCTCATCGTTTTTTAAGTACCACTCCCACCATCTAATATTTAAAAATCTGTATGTTAATCTGAGGACCAAATATCAAAGTGAGTACCGGGTGCTATTGATCCTACTGATGCTTTCTACCATGTTTAGGTGTGTACATAATAAAAACAATCGATAGTCGAACAGGTTCCTTGTCGTGTATCAACTTTTTTGTGCGGGAGAAAGCAGTACTGCCGAAAACGAAACAAGCGCCTCACGGAGAGAGGTATCATATCGACAAGATTATCGATTCGATGATATCGATTATCGATGTCAATAAAGTCACGATTGTTAAATAGAATGACATATGAAAGCTGGTGCAGTGATGAATGAACATCTCGCATTGATTGTGGGTGGTATTTAGGTAGCCTATCTAGATCTTGAATGATCATCATATTATGTGCCTTGTAACTTAAATAGCAATTCCTGGAATATTTTTTTTATTTGCCAACAAGCAGATTTTTACAGGCATATGGAATGGCAATTATTACATACAGCATAGACACAATCAGACTGTTCAGAATTGATACTAATATGGCCAGAGTACGTACAACAAATTAATGTGGTTAACCAGACATTAATTTTGAACAATCTACATCAAAATATGACATGAAACACAGCAAAATTGTTATGAATAGAGCACATTAGTGAAATACCGGAGACCTTGGCACAAATGCGGTCCAAACATCGTGACGAGAACACAAGTAATCCGATTAAACTAAATCACGACGCATATGTTCAGGCGTCATGTTTTGACTACCGTAACACCATAATAATATCCATAGCTCCATATCGTAATACGTTGAAGCAATTGTAAATATAAACATTTGCTTTTATGGGTTATTTATACCCGAGACGGATTTCCTGAAATAATCTTGTTTATCGTAATGAGTTTTATAGCTGTTTTTGGTTATAAGTGAGGATCTGGCGTGTCTATGGATTAGTTAAGTAAAAACCACTGAAGTAAAAATAAAACCAATAATAATCTGTTTAAGGATTTGTTTGAGTCTGGAATAGGATCAACTCGTTCGATTAATGTATGACAATTTATGATACGTCTTATGTCTCCAGTACTGAAAAAAATATATAATTACTTGACTAGTTATACCCTAAATACAATAAAAATATTTGGTATCTTGTAATTATCAGAGCATTATGTAATCAATACACTCATACAGCCTTCATCCATCGAAGATTCAACCTTCGTTGCAGTAAAAGTGTGAAATTATCATTTACCATCGTGATAGTAATCATTATCAATCATAGTTTCAACCACCATCATTCATAATTACAGGCTCATGCCTACATACAACAGTTTTGCACAACGCTTTATCTATTCCGTATTGTTAAGAAAGAGTAGGCGTTTATTAGATGAGTATCGCATCCTTAGTAGAATCGTGTAATTGACTCCCACTTGCAAAAGAATACCGGCGTAGTTACTGAGATTTACGCGACCAGTGAGGCGTTTAATGAACAAAAACGTTTCATGTTTTTTAAAGGTTAGAGAATTATCTATACAATATTCAATATTGGAAATCAATCAAAACTTTAGTTTCCTTTTTGTAAATAAAGAAAAAATGAACATCGCTCAAATCGCAAATCGTGATGGTAAAGATATATAAAAATGCGTACAAAATACAATAAAGTTAATTTCATATTGATAAATAGTATGTTTATAACCGGTAACATCTTATAACTTGCACCAAAAGAAATCAACGCATCTCCTGCCCATCACTAACAATACACGAACAATTGCATTTCATTAAAAACAATTGTTGCACAACGTACAACAATAGCTCGCCATGAGGCATCAGACGTAGTTTGTTTAAAAGAAAACAACAACACAATAATAGAACAGATTAAATGTACCATGTAATCAAATAACAATTTGCATGGACTTATTTATAAACACGTATCAATAAGGTGAGAAAACACAGCGTCATGTAGCCGCTAAACAATAGCCAATTAATAGAATCAAATACGTAATTGCTTACTAGCATATAAAACAATGGATAGAAATATTTTTTTTAACAGAACTACATGGAATTTAAGGATGCTTTAAATCAAGACAAGTTAGGACTCAATGATGTTTTAAATGGTTAGAGAGATAACATATTTGAAATAATGTATATGCTATTGTGTGAAGAATATATCAGGATATTTATTCTTCTGTTTATATAGAGAGAAATAATGATTACCAGGTTATCAGTTCTCTTTAATTGTTTCCAGGAACTGCAGGACATATTGATCGTATTTTAAAAACAACATAAAATACGCGCGTGCCAAAATTATCATTAACAATGCAATCTCGATCAATTATACAATTGAAAGAAACAAAAACTTGTCTTAAAATGTGGACACAAAAATTTTAAACGGCGACGTCTTGCACACCATTTAGGAAGCAATAAATTATACATGGTACGCAGAATGCATTCAATTTGCAATACCTTATAGAGAAAGATTGAATTGTCAACAAGAGGAATCGTAATGAAAGCTTGATTGGATCCTTGCTTCACTGAATCGCATTCATAGCTCGACGTGTAGAATTTTAATCATAGCAGCCTACGCCAGAGAAAGTGAGTGACATACGTTTCAATGTAATAAACATTTTTGTTAATGGACTAACATAGAACGTAGAGTTAGAAAATGAAACCTAATACTGTGTTATTTATTTTGAATCGTGACCAAAACTGTGTTTCAATAGTTTAATCCCACGCACATAATAGGAACAAACGTGTAGACTTTCACACGAATTATAATAAGTGCTATATTAATTATAGCAGAAGCAAAAATGAAATTGAATGTCGATATTTCAGTTGACCGTTACAAATTTTCGAAACAACGAATTATAGAAATGAAACTTTTTTTAAATAGAAATTGAAAGTGCCAATATAAAGATCGTCAGATCATAAATAAGAAAATAAACGTTTGAGGGTTGTTTAAATTTATTAAAGTTGATATAACTGTCAATAAAAATTGCAAATTGCAATACCTACAGTAAATTAAAAGCAATTAATATTAAAGTAGGAGATAAAAATATTAATTGAATTGTTGATGATGGGATCTGTATCGATGACAGCTAATCTAAAACATATCCAGCTTAAGCTGATCGCACAAATAGACTTATCAGCGGCGAGGTGCTTAATCTGGGAGGCGTAGGCGATGCAATCTAAGTACGGCCATCAGCGGCCAGCATTTCTGACAACCGTGAATAATCTACAACGTTACACACATTATACGCATTCATTGCAATATTGTGGGCTGCTAACCATTTATAACTTATCGTTGCATTAAAATTTACGATTAGGTCTCTAAACTTTCATTTTTAGCCAACTAATATACCTAAACCAATATCAATACGATAGCTATCAATTTTAGGATTTTCTAGTTAGGTATATTCTTTGATTATTTAGACAAGTAAATAATACAGCTTATATTGGGTATATGTGACATACTATGCTCGACTGTAAATATTAATCAAAGTTGCAAAATATACTTCATGCTTGAATATATTCGGAATGCAGAAAGATTCTAAAACTTAGTAGGTATTTAAATAGTCTGTCAACATTAAATGCAGTGATTAGCTCTTAACAGCTTCTACTTTGGAATCAGTGTGTGATTGAGATATTAGATGGCCTAATACATCTAGATACTAGTAATAATTGCGGTAATTTAAATATCTAACTAACCACTAAGTGCTGTTCTAATTTCAACATTGTATTTGAATCTAGGTTACAAAAACAGTCACTTAACAGATTACGCTTAGTTAAGATGTAAAGCTACAAAACTTTTGTAAACAGGTTATTGTAGAATAACAGCTTCTATCACAAATGAAAAGTAAGCTTTGAAGGCCAGAATACAACCAGTAGGTATATAAAACTAAACATCTAATTACTGTTATTTAATAATACTCAAAACTGTTATCATCTAAAGAATCATGAAATCCATTATCTGTGTAATTTAATTGCAAAATCTCCCAGATATAAAACTCTACAGCTAAACACAGTATTTTCCAATAAAGTAACCGTTATATGGTGTACTGTACTGGAAAATAATAGTCTTAACAAGTACGTTGATAGAATAGCGACCGTATTTAATTGGGATGATAAGATTGATAATGATACATCTGATGCAAGTGATTAGAATTCAATTCCACATGAAAACATTGAATGAAATGAACCGCAACAAGAACAAAGCAACCGATCCGTTACAAGTAACATAGCTTAGGAAAAAAGGACTCCTAACGGTTAATTAACATAGATACATACTAGGTATATACAGGGCAACAGGTTTGCGTAGAGTGAAGCGATATGCAAATGTTCTTAGTCGGTGGTCCCCGATGCACTACGCTAGATATCGGGATCCACCCGACTTACTGTGGTCCCTCACTTATTATTAGCAAAGATTAATGTTGGTTACCTGATGATGTTGCTACATGAGATATTAAGTTTACAAATAAAGCTATAAATTACGAGTATGATGTTCTTGTATACGCTGTTAGTTTATATGGCACGGATGAAGCTGTAGTTTCTTTACATAATTGTCGGAATATTATAGCAATTCCTTTATGTATTAGTACAGTTACTTTGAAGCAAGTAAGTAAAGTTGTATAAATAATTTTAAGTATATTTGGTTCGTAAAACTACTTTCATCAGATAGCTGTATCCCTGAACTTGGAATGACATTATAGATAGACTACTTTTTATAGCGGGAAACCATAAGATCTTAGGAAACGCGGGTGAAACCGCGGGGCGGAAGCATATCATCATAAAACACAGCATTGTTAAATAAAACAAACAACAGAAGAATAAAAATACAAAGCAAATAAATCAACCGTATAGAATTCTGAGAAGCGTCACGGATATTATACCATTATCTTTTTTCATGAATAGTCAAGTGCGCTTTATAAGGGTTTACGTGCACAAAGCTGATACAACAATGGGGTTGATTAATAAAACATCGTGTATGTATTTCTCTCATTCCCTATCACGTGCCATTACCGAGTCTTGTGCTTCAGACCAGCCAGCCCAGCAAGTCAGCAAGGCCCGGTTAGTAGGTCACACGACCAGCTTTCAGATATTTGCATATACGCTCATATATTGATACCTCATCAAACATATCCGTAAAAGAACTTACTCTTAAAAGGAGTGAATTTATGAAAGTAATTACAATTTTAAATTATGTTGCAAAGTTCGTGTTGGTCGATTCAGAATTATGAAGATGAATAACAGCACCGATGTCCGCAGCAGGTAATGCGAGCTTGCTAGACGACTATTGACTCAGACTATGCAATTCCATAAAATCTAAATTAGCCACGGTGAACGGCCGATCACACAACGGATTGTTTGTTCGTGACCGTAGAGGAATCCACAGATCCAATAGGAATTTGTAAGATCAAGGAATTTGTACACAATATTTCAACTATATACTTTAGTTATGATATTCAATAGAAAATAATAACTTTCCTAATGTTTGAGGCCCTTCTGTGTCGATTGATTGGTTGATTATTTTGGTTGCTTTTATGAAACAAATGCTCTAGATTCTTATAACTTGATGCACAGATTTATAAAAATATCATATTACTTGTATATCCTTAACTATATATTTAATCCCTTTATTTGCTGTAATTATTTATGTTACATATTAGCTAATAAATTGCTTAACAATATTATGAACATATTTCCACACAAGGTGATATTGCTCGACTTGTTAATATACCGGTATTTATCAGAGTTTATTCTCTGCAGGGTTGTTGGACAGCAATTATCAAAGATTTAGGTAAGCTCGATCAAGTCAGTTCGTGACCACCGGATCTAAAATCCGCCACCGGTGGCTGGCCTTGGACTATTTCCACACACCTTTGTATCGGCTCCGATAAAGGTCAATTGGAAAGTCTTTGTGGTCGTATTTAACTGCTATTGTTCCATCTGATCGATGCGTAAAGATCGTCAGATTAATCATTATCTAATTGATGAAGCAAACTAATGGATAGTCAAGGTTTAACTAATTATATTGTCGGTAGATCATCAGCATTGCAATGAAACATTTGACACGAAATTAAGAAAAAAGTTTTAAATGCTAAGCGTATCCGTGATGTAACGCAAGGTCAAGTGCAGAATCAAATTGATTGATTATACAATACACCAAGTATAATGACCGATGATTATTTGATTTCACCTCATTTTAATTAGCTTATTAATAGTCCTAATAACCTTTTACTAGATACTGGATAGATCTTGAATAAATTTAAGTGTATAACCGATCGCGTATAAATAAATCATGCTCAGTTCAAATAAACCGTTAGCGATCTCAACCGCTTATAACTTATGATAAGTAAATCACCTTGGGATTTCTAAGATCGAAATTCAAAAGCGTCAACTCTAAAAAAATCTCAGTATTACCAAAATAGGTGATTTGTAAGTGTAGTTTACCAACCGGAAGGATGTTAATGCTAAAATCTAACCTTTTGAAAATAAATGAAGGCGACGTCGGCCGTTTTTGACTGATTGAATATGGAGATCGGCATCTATAAGATCTGTGGGCGAAGTAGGTGTGAAGATTCTCATTTAAAGAACCTTTAGACTTAAAACGATATTATACTCATATAAATGGCGTATGGGCACATTTCTCTTTATTAAATTTATACGTCTACTAAACCTTCCGCGGCCCTAGTTGGTCTGTAGCATATTAACCTACTGCCCTTTATCATTGAATTTATTTAGTTAACAGCCGAACTTCCTATTAATTATCTAAATGATGGTGCTTTGTTTACTAGATAGTTTTTCGTACGGCTGATTGCTTTACGGTGTACAGCCATTAATTTGCTTGTAATCGGTAACATCAGTCAACCGTCAAGAGAAGAATCACTCCCACGACCGATCTCCGTGCAAACGAGGCTTCAATCGTTCCCCAGAAAGGTATACTCACATTACACAACAATACAGATAATTAAAAAGTCAGGGACGAAGCTGAAGCTACAACAATGTCATCAATTTCAAATTGCGCAATTTAAGCTACCAATTGGACAAATATGAGTACTTCTGAATTTGGTTCGATGGCTAATGAAGTACTCAGAGCGACTGGACATAGATTCATTGCTGCTACATTACAATACAAAGGCTATTTTCGTACAGCTTTCAATGAGTCATAAAACGATCTGCTCGAATTATTAACCACAGGTTCAATTTCGTGCGAGACTTTTTGTGGTCATTTGAGTTTTTATCCTGGGATAATCATAGCAATCATCGTGCACTTGTTTTGCGCGACCGCCATAGCCGTAGCGCAAGGCTTTGGTTTAATTGGCTGTAGAAAAATATTGCGTAAATCAAAACTTATGATGCAAACACTGTCCAGTCAATTGTTCCCGAACGTTCTAAAGTAGTTTATCTAAAGAGTCGAAATAAATATATTATTATATGACTCTATTTAGAGGCCTCTTAACCTCGAAGAGTCGAATGCCGTGACGAAAGGACAAAGGAGCAAAAAATGTTCAACAGATGGAAGACAATGTACAAATAGTGTAGCGCGAAGAATAGGCCCTTGTCAAAGACATACATTTGGATAGGGAGAAATAGGCGAACTTTTGTTTGCAGATTGCCATTGCGGTACAAATGTCACGGTCAAATGAAATGAACTGAATTAGAGAGGTATCATTGATAAAAAAAGTTCGTTCATAAGTGCAACTCGATGTAGTGTACTTTATTTTATGTGAGAAGAAAAAAATAATGAAGTTTAAACAAGAAAACTTCTCATATTATAATGTGCAGACACATTTTCGATCTGACTGAATTGAGAAAAAATAAAGTCCCTTTATAAAAATAGAAATGCATAAGTAGTTACTTACTCCCTTAGAACAAACATTTATATTTCAACGAGTCCCATGACTCACATAGACTGTAATAATTTAGGAACCCCATGTTATTTAATTAAATAGTTCCCCTCTCGTTTGAAGATGAACAGGGAATTGAATGACTCATTACTGTCGCCTTACTCAGTATTTATACTATGAATGTACATACCACTTATAACTATTAAATCTTTATATATATACCTGGAAAAGGCCCTATTTTACAATGTAGTTAATTAAATCCTTAGTATTTTTTAATGTCCCTAGAAGTTGTCGCTCTCAGTTATCACTTTCAAGATGTTCAAAAACATATCTTCAACGGATAGTTGTAAGATCACCTGTATGGGACATTAAATTGATTGCAGATTAAATTTACAACCTCGTACATATTTTTCATCCATATTTTTAAAATACTAACCGGTGTAGCTTCTATTCAATTTAATTATAATGATGTTTAGATTAAATCCTACTGACCTGGTATGGTGGACCATAATCGATGGTAATAAAACCAGCTGTGATGAGACCACGAGAACGATATAGAGGTCTCGATAGATCGGTACTAATTTTATGGCTCGTCTGTGATACGGTTAAAAAGTGAATTTTAATGAGAGGAGTGGAGTATCAATGGAGCGGCTTTAATTTTAATTCCCTTTGAATTGATTCCTAAGTTATGGGATGGTTGATTCTAATATTTCATGCAATGTTGTTTTTTTTAGTTTTTTTTTTATTAGACATGAATATACAGTTACAATGTGGCTATTAAACTCATTTAAACTAGATTGACGTCTTCAACAATGTTCATGTGTAACAAATTCTTTGAAAGGAGAACTTGAATGGACCAGACATGGCTAGCATACAATGAGTCACGATGGCGTCACCCACTCACCTTACCTTACAGGCAACAGGCAAATCCAGATGCACAAATATGTTAATACCATTCCATGTGCACGTTTTGAATTTTAAAACGATAATGCACAAGAATTTGTTGTAAATCCAGAACAATATGTTGAAATAAAGGTAGTTATGCAAACTGGGTTTATAAAATTACTGAGATATGGTAGCTTTTCATTGGGGGGTCTACGTCTAACATACTAAAACGTCTAATAGCAGGTACACTTCAATTGGCTTCACATAAAATAGATATGGAACCCTAATGATGTAAAAATAAGTAAATGTACAAAGCATGAATAGATATTAACGTATGGTTAACTTTAAATGCAATTAATGACGGTAAACTATACAACAGCTACAAGAACAGACATTTTCTTCTTATAAAAGTTAGTATGAGTCGACGACCATTTCAAATTATAGGAATTATTATAGGTGTGACTATGTTCCTTCATATTTTGTACTTATACCTACATCGATAATTCCCCTCAGTCATTGTTAAGAACCTCCAAACCGCGGCTAACGCCCTAGGCGCCTGGTTTCGGAAATGGAGGATCGAGATCAACCCTGTCAAAAGCCAGGCGGTCCTATTCTACAGACCCTACCATCGAGGTACCCCCTCCCCTCCAAAGGCAGTTACTCTATTCGGTGAACCAATCCCCTGGGAAAGGCAAGCCAAATATCTCGGAGTAACTCTCGATGATCGTTTGACCTTTGATGCCCACATTAAAGCGGTCCGCGCGCGCGCCGCCTTTGTTTTAGGGCGCCTCCACTTTTTATTAAATCGTAAATCTAAACTTGCACTTAAAAGCAAGGTTAGACTTTATACCACGTGTATCCGCCCCATCATGACCTATGCTAGTAGGTACTGTGTTCGCACATGCAGCTCCATCACGGATCCATAGCCTTCAGGTGATTCAAAATCGCTTCATGCGCAAGGCCACGGGCGCCCCGTGGTACATGCGTAATGAAAATCTCCACATTGACTTAGGTCTCCCCACGATAAAACAATTTATAAAACGCACCTCACGCAGATTTTTCAATACCGCCGTTAATCACCGCAACCCTCTTATAGTGAAAGCCGCAACTTACACGCCCTCCCGTATACTCCGTATCCATAGACCAAGGCAAGCCCTCAGCGAGCCGGATGACCCTATTACATTAGCTCAGATCGAAGCTGACGAAGCTCGTAAAAGTACACAACACACTACACACAACCGATCACGCTACCGTCCTCGACGGCGAGGACCGCCGCGACGTCCCACTCAGTCTCGTCCCGTTCAAGCGGCCCGAGCTGCCTACAGTAATCCGACCGCCCCCAATTAGTCGTAACTCGTACAAAGTCCTCCCCCTCCCCCGGTAACGCCCTGAGCCGAGGTTCGTACCCCATTCGGGGGTGCCCTCAGGCGTTGTTACCTAAATATTACCCGGCTGAGAGCCCTCTGCGCTCGCCGATTTGTCCGGTAAGGTTGTCGCAGCCATCTGAGGCTACCAACTTAGTCCTTTCAAAAAAAAAACATCGATAATTATTTCTACTTTCCCAAAAATTACGTCCACTAAAAGACACCTTACATAAAATTTATACATTATGATAAGGATTACTTGGAAGTTTATAAACATACGCTTACTATTAACATAATAGTAACATCAGTGCCAATAAATATTGAGTCACAAAGACATGTTTAACTTATTATGTAGAACAAAGGCTTTGTTTATACAGAGTTCAGTCAAAGAATGAAAGAAAATGTTCATAGTTTTTATATAGGTTCGTTGTGAAGAGAATTAATACTTATAAAGTAATTATTATGCTAATATGTAAGCTAGAGTAGGTGGACTACAGACGCAGTGAGCAGTAATTATATTTAATTAAGTGGTTATTGTAATTAAAACCATTTTTTAATGTATAAAACGGTATGCTTTTCATCGTTAACTATTTAAAAAAAATCCGTTACTTACGAAGTTTATTAAAGTTACATAAAAATGTATGTTATCAAATCATCTTACAGGCAAGAATTAGACGACCAAATCAAGATGTTATAACCATTCGATTCCTAGTATATCTGAAATACCACATATCAGTGTCGGGTAGAAACAACATCCGCCCGACTTGTTATAGTACCTACCATATTATTGAATGATATACTACCATAATATAACTGAGAAAGCTGTACAATAGTTACAGCAACAAAGCTCTGTAATTGAAATTAATGTTTCATGCTCCACCAAATTAGAATAAACACCGCATTACAATTCAAATCACAATATTGTTAAATAATAATACGAAAATAATGGCCAAAACATGAAATAATGAGAGTGAAAGCGCCCAATGAGCTTCGAAACTACAAATAATGACAGGTATCGCACATATTATCGCAATTTTGAAAGTAGAAGTAGAATTTAGAAAGTTCATCTATTGAAGACAGTTGTATTCATTCATCAAAAGCAGAAAGTTTAATACACTTGTTTGTATACATAATTAGGCTCGGACTACGATACTATTCATTGGATCTAACTCAGAATATTGAACATAAGAACAGATTTGATTTAGGTATCCAATCTTTTTATGGCTGTCAACTGTCAAACTAACTTGGTATATAACATAGTATCCGCGAATTATGCTAGAATTCATATTACTGATATAAAATCACGTCAAAAAAAACATTATCATTACTCAAACATCTGTAGCTGATAAAAGAGTTGAATGTCAATATTTGTCGATAATCGTCAAATACAAATTAAATGTAACGGCCTTTTCTGATAATAAATGCATAACTCTCATTCAATCCTTATGGTTTATAATCGTTTGAACCTTGAGAAAAAAATACAACTGCATTAGTGACGGACTAAAAAAAGAACGCAACATGGAAGGGAACATTGGTTCGATTGTAAGTAAACAGTATTATAGTAAACACAGCTAACCAGGCTAGGCGATAGCACCGCGTTGCGTTGCTTACTTTCCGTTGGCTCCGTATAAATAGATCGGTGGTAATAAAATGAGCAAACAGCCAAATAACGCGTAGACGTGTTAAAAACATAAGTCAAAAACTCGTCCGTAATTGGTTACAGACGTGGACTCTGTCTGCATTTTAAATTCTTTAGGTAAATATAAGACTAATAAATATATATCTTAAGGATTATTTTCTAATTTTAATGAATTTGTATTTCAACATTGTCCCCATAACATAATGCCGAATTGTCATCATGTCATCTAAATAAAGCTAACCAAATAAAAAACTTAAATAAGTATGTAGGTACTATACTAAACATTCTGAATTAAAGATCTATCAAAACTCCATAACAAACAAGTAGCGAACTAAATACAGTGCAAAAAGATTATCTAAATCCACAATCATTGTTATAACTGAAACAAAATGATCTGCTAAAAGCTTACAGATAATTCCATGTGAATTCCAAATGAATTCAAATAAACAAACTTCACACATAACTACATTTATAATTATGCTTTATGCTATTATTGAACTTGTCCTCTTCCTTAGGTGCATAGTAAAGTCTTAGCAAATATTTGTACCAAATATTCATGAAGATGGAATTTAAAATTATCATTTGGCTGAAAATAGCGGAGAGCATTTCGTTTTTTTGAGAACTTCGGAAGTAGGTACATCTATCTTACAGATGTTCCTGAGGAAGGTGGTCAAAGCTCATCAAGTAGGGGGAGGGGGAATAAAATTAGCCTTCTCTTGAAAAAAATATAAATATTTTAAAAAGAAAAATTATGATTTATATCTAGTTCGTTCCTTTGATAAATGATCTAGTTTTTAACGTGATATATTGTAGGTATCCGTGTTATTTATAAGACCGTTGATTAAACATCAGCAAAAATTATTATCTTGTTCTCATTATGCTTATATTTTGGTAGCCTATGACCGTACTATTATTATGACTAGAGCGATACAGTTGTTGCACAACTTTAATTACCATGTCAACGTAGCTAAAGATACAACTAACATTTATTCAGTACTATTGTATTCATAATGATTTGATTTAGTGGCCATATTTAAGTATCTACCTAAGGACCCTAAGGTCTATGTTCACCGACAAGAAAACGGTTCGATAAATTATAATCGGGCGTGTACGATGACTTTTTCCTACGAAAAGTCAATACCTAAGCATTAGGTATATTGCAAATTTTAACCATTAAATTTTTTTTAATGTCTATTTTAATTATCAATAGGGAACCCATGAACCGGCGCTTCAGAGTTATTCAGGTTTATAGGTAAAGTATTTTGTGAAAGCCCTTTTAATGTATCTACCTGCCTACCTACATTTTCTTTCATAGGTTCGAATTAACATACTTTGATCATCATAAAAACTTCATTTGAAGGTAGTCAAAGATTTATAGCACCGCTTGTGTGTTTTTGGTTATTCTGCTTCATGTTATTATTTTTTAAATTACTAAATGTTATTTTAACCATAATTATTTAATTAGACATTTCGCCACTTTAAGTACCCTGTAATTTCGCTTTGCAACTCCTCATAGTAAATTTTACAAAAAAAAGCTGCAAAAAGGTTAACAACAGCCGAGTCAAGTACACGAGGCAGAATTACTCAACAAAAACCTAAATGCCAGTGGAAAATGTCGTGCACTCACCTCATGGTACACAGACGTCATCTCAGGAGTTTACAATGTTTTGTTTTGCAAACCGGAGCGATTACAATCTAAACACACATTTCACTGCAGACGAAATTGGAGGTATTAATATGTTGGTGTTAGTTCAATCGCCGCACGCACCGGGTTTTAAAATGTTATCAGTCAAATTTCCCGCCAAACGTGCGCGTAAAAATAAATAAGCAAAGGTGCACAGTTACGCAGCCTGCCTTGGCGCGTGTGACGCGTTCCGTGTTTAGGATCGGCACTGAGCGACCGGCGACGGCGTCGAGCGGTTGAATGGATGACGATGACGCTCAGCTGCTATGCTCAATGAACCATTCGAGTTCGGAGGTCGTCAAGCATCCTGACCCCGCTATTTCTGTCCCAAGTTTCTCTTATACCCCACAAACCTAAAACGTGTGGAATATTACACATGAATTATGCTATGTATGCGCTACATTCGTATCACACGAATTTTTCTACTTGGACAAAGTTGAGCCTTATTTAGTAAAGAAAGAACCAACATCAACATACCCTTAACATGAAAACTAAGAAAATGATCTAATGAGTCTAAAATTGGACAGGCGAAAGAAATATTTTAATAGAGTAAGGCACAAAATCTAGCTAAAGTTTATGATTTGATCCAGATAAAGTAAAAAGTTTTAATGTTGGCGTTGTAGAAGCTATCGACCCGTTTCCATAGCTTGGCGCGGTCGAAATGTTTTTGTCGATGACAGACAGACATCTGAGTTCGTCGACAGTGATCATTGAGATTATTTGTCGTGGAACCGGTACCCAGAAAGCTTACCGGAGACAAAACATAGACAATTCGTGCGGTGTCTTACGGTAGTGGTTATCTTGGTTGCACACAATTGATTTGCTAAATTATAGCCTGCTGGTAAATTTTGGACGAAGCTAATGGATCAACGAACGGGTTTTATTCGCTGTATATAAATTGGATTAACGATACCTATACATAATCATCTATTTGGTAGGTAGATATTTCATTTTTTATTTCGTCGTTTGACATAACATGACCTTTCTAATAAATGTTATCGGAATCGATCTATTTTTAATTTTTAAATGCAAAATATTTAAAGTATTAGTATTTCTAATTCCAAATAAAAAACAATGTTATATATGTGGTATTTTCATGCTTGAATACTAGTATACAATTTTAACTATAGAGAAAGTAAAACACAGCTTTCATTACCAGCGCAGATAGATAAAAATCATTGCAATGTTAGTTTCGGGTTTGAATTGCAAAAAAAGAACTTACAGAAACTGAAAGCTTTGGACTATGTCGATGTTATAATACTGTTCTATTACAAAGTAGGTAATAGAACAAGCCAGTTGGCGCAGTTGGTTAAGACACCACCTATCAAGCCGCTGGTCATGGGTTCGATTCCCATCCAGGACAAACATTTGTGTGCATGAACATGTCTGTTTGTCCTGTGTCTGGGTGTAATTATCTATATAAATATGTATTTACAAAAAAAAAATAGTATATGTAGTATATCAGTTATCTGGTTTCCATAGTACAAGCTCTGCTTAGTTTGGGAACAGATAACCGTGTGTAAAGAATGTCCGAGGATATTTATTATTATTATTTATTATTTAACATTATGTTATTTGGCCTAGGCAAAGGCAAACATGTTACAAATGAAGAAAAGATAATAGGGTAGTTTCCTGGCATATCAAATCAGCAACTTTTTAATAAATGTCAAAACGATCGGTTACATGGAATATTGTATGAAATACTAAGCTATGACGTCATCGTTTCACAGCATCAAATGATCTTAGTGGTTCTACTGGTAATTAAAAATCATAGAAAGCATTCAATGTACAACATATTTGATGTTTCCGCGATTTTCAGATGTTTTATGCATTGTTTAGTGTTTGGTCATTTATTTTTGACACTGTCATCTAGCCTATAGAAGCCAATAATATAACAAAGTACATAAAACACATTCCATAAAGCAAATATAAAAGGTATTCCGTTAACGCAACTGAAGCCATTATATACAGTTGTTCATAACGATGTTACACCATGTTACGCGTCGGTTACCCACACTATTGTTCAAAATGGTGCAAAAACATTGAAATGATTTACTTACAACATTCACGCTCTAAGGGTTGCTGTGTAGTTACATTCGTAGATTGACGTTTGAAGGCAATTGGTTACGTCAAATACCCAAATACGTCAGACGTACGTCAAATGAAACCAGTTATGGTCGGGAAACCATAATAAGCTCAGCCGTTGCTCGACTAAATTATTCAGGTTATTTTATATTGAAATAGGTATAGTGCTAATCTTTGGGCCTATATTAGGGATTGGACTTACAAAAATCACTTGCTAAAAACTAACATCATTAATTATATTAACTGATAATTTCGAAGAATTCTAATGCTTCTCTATTACACTTTTTAAAGATTCATTATATATAGGTATTATAACATGTCTGTTCCATTTTATAGAAGTTTGATATAATATTAAAAAAGGAGTCACGTATGTACGTTCTAAAAATATTGCTTCTTAGTCTGGTATCGTAACAATCTCTAAGCCACTATTGGTTACGATAGATTTTATTATTACAAATTGATCCTCGTTCTTTTCCTTTAGGTAGACTCATAATCATAAGATAAGCCAAAGCACTGGATATCTTTCTTATCTAAATAAATAATCAAATATGTAACTACTTACTCGTATCTCTCATAACAAATGATTTCTTATATCATGAACGTTATCAAACGTGGGAACGAAATACAAAAGCTGGACCACTAGTTTATTACCAATGTCGTCAGATACCCATATAAATTATTGTAGGGGAAAATGCAATGCCCATCTGAATTTGTGATAGAAATCTTGATGGATAGATTATAAAGGCGCCCGGTCGGGGCAGTGCTGTTCTTTGTTCTATCGATACGATACCGGTGTTATTAAACTTAAACGTACTTATTACCCTCTATGTGCCTAGAATATTTCGAAACTTAATATTAAAATGTCTAATTTTACAAGCTTGTTGCTCTATCTGAAATAACAAGCACGTTTTTGAGATATCGGCGGCGATTAAAAACTGTTTTATTCGCCGTGAATTTATATTCTACCCTATACAATTTTGATCAAGATTATTTAATGAAAGAAAGAGAATTCTAACTTCATCGACAAAAGGCATTCTCCACAGCGAGCAAAAGGCTGCGCGTGCGCTGGTTATCGGTCAATCTTGGAGCACAATATGGCGCCTTATAGACGATTCTAAATCACCCGCTTGAAAAAAAAAACAGCTCATTATCTATGACAATTCATTAAAAAGAAAGGCGGCTCCGACAAGGTCTTTGTAAACTTGTTGGAGTATTGTATTTCATTGACTTTAGGTATCATTTAGGAGCGGGGATCTTGTATGCGAAAATGTTTCGACCGCAGAAGCGGTCGGTGTCTCGATAATAATCTGTGTTTCTGATCTTTATCCATTAATTTATTGATAATTATGACATAATAATTTAAAAATTGGTTTTATCAATGTTGCTTGTCAAACTTTTAGCTGGATATTTTAAGCAATAGCTTATTAAATGGAAACCAGATACTAACTTTTTTAACTAAGTTAATGATTGAGGCAGATTAGAAGAAATCAATTTCACAACCTTCAATATTTATTGTCCATTCCTGTAGATTCATTAAATGATCATCAGAATTTTGAGGACTTAAAAACTAAGGACATTGAACTGACGTACACTACACGTAATATCTATACAGTAGGTACTACACGTGCGCAACTGTAGGGTTTCTCCTCGCAAATTCGACTCTGGTTTAATCCGGTTTTTATGACAACTTTCTAGAGATTCCCACAGTATCTGGTACCCTTAGAAGTGCTAATGGACTTTATTGATCACCCAATATGACTGTAAACATTATTGTTGCTTATTAGTACGTTAAAGTAACGGTATTCGGACAATAGATTTTAAGTATATAAGCACTTACGATTTACTATTGGATGAGAAAAGGCTAATGCAATACGAAAATACGTGTAGAAGTGACAAAAAGAAGTGTAGCGACCCCTGTCAGCTACATAGTCCTGACACCGATGGATAGCCAACAGGGCGTCGACAAGCAGAGAGTAAAAAACGCATCTAATGCCATCATAGTCAAGAAGTGAAGTGAATAGATTGTCTCTTTATAGTGGACAACCGTGTGACGGCATTTAAACGTTTTTGTTCCATAGGGATAGATGGCACTGCAATATCTACATACAACCTACAACCGTGCTTATGGAGTTTGTTCGCGCATTCACATATATACAGGATTCCAGCATTAACATTTGGATAAAAGATAAAACTTTATGAAACAAATAAGACACATTAATATGTCCTCCTTGAGCTACCACAAGATCGGTCGATTCATAAACATCAATAAAATTAAAGGAATTGATCGTCGATATAAAAAAAACTCGTTATTCTAAAACATCTCAATGTTTGGTACCCACGCATCGCGATAAATTTAAAACAGGACATTATAAAACACCCAAACTTTTATGTAGGATGTTTAATTCAAAATCATTTGTCATCCGTTTAAATTTGATGACATTCATAGCATTGGCGACATATTTGCATGATTCCGTCATCGATTTATTTCGATTTTATCGTTATTTTTAAAGATTTGATCTCGAACATGGATATTAATCTAGTTTTAAATCTCACTTTGATAAGTTTATTTATATTGGTATCCAAAATATTTTAATTGGTACAAAATTATGGAATGATACTCCGTTAGATATTAAACTTGTTCGTTTATCCTGTTTGTCAATAATATTTGGAACACTGATCGTGGTACTGGTACGTCAAACTATATACATATAGTCTTATGAAGTGATGATACAACTGAATCTCCAGCCAACGCATTGCTTATCATTCAATCATCGCAGACAAATGTGTCATTCCTTACAATGCGTCAAAATTTTTAGCGATTGTAAAGTGTGCCCCGTCACAACTGATCTATGGAGCACGTATCGGCTGTTGTTAAAATGTTTAAAAAATCGTGACTTTCGGTCACGAGTGTTATTTCGTGACGCAGACCTGTCAGTGACAATGCGTTGTCGTGCACCCCTTGCACTTAACTATTGATTTGCGAATATCGATTATAGGTACAGAAAAGTTTATTGATATTTTTGATGATGTTAAATTATCCCAAATATTAATAAAATTAACAATTATCACAACCATGATAGCTTTTTTTAAAGAACGCATGAATATTTATACTCCTTTTTCCAATTAGTCAGTAGCAAGCGAGACTTACCAACTAACTACAGAGAAGACAGAAATGGTGTTAAAAAACTTAAATATCAAACCAGCCACATTTTAATGGACATTAATTTTCATTGATAATAGAGCTCGTAAATATATGGGCCGAGATACTAGTATTCCTTTGGCAAATAAGTTATTCCTTATTTCTATGAGATGTAATCTCTTAAACAAATTGCATTTGTACGTGGAATCATCAGTTATTGTTATCAATGAAGCTAGAAATAATTGGAAGCATTCGTGGATTTCAACAATTTATACGGTTAATTAGACATCGTGATTCGTGACATAAAAACAAGTACGTAGTAAAACTACTATAAATAGTTAATTTATGAGTTATTTTTATACAGTTATGAGTTGGAAAGTAAAACAACAGGATGAAATAGCTAAAGGATTATTTATATACCTAAGTTTTGTCTTATAACATATTTAATAGAAATACAAAAACTTTATTTTGATTTACAACATTGTCCTTACGTATGTGGGTGGACAAGTCTGTGACGCTTTAAGCATTTTTACGACTTAATTGTATTTGCATTATCTAAAAAACACAATCTGTTTTATAAATTCAATATAAAAATAGCATGTAAAAACCTTGTATCTTTTTGCAGGATAATTAGATCCCTAAGAAATAATAATTATAAAAAATCACTTTTGGATTGAGTCCATGGAAATTCAGGTTCTATGCCACTTTAAATTATAAATCATAACAATAAAGACACTGAATGTGATAACCGAACCTAAAGTGATTGGCATAAAATACACAACGGAAGAAGATGATAAAAAAAACCGAACAAGTGCGAGTCCGACTCGCTCACCGAGGGTTGCGTACAAATTTAACTTTTTATTTAAGAAATATTCTCCCATACATCGATATACGTCACGGTCAATCCTCCAACTGCAAATTTAAAATTGTTTTTTTTTTGTTTATGTGCTAGTGCTTATTGCGAATGTTAATATGCGGCATGAACGGAGAATAAACGGACGCATCTTCTGATTGCATTGACTTAGAAGTTTGATTCTACACTGCTCCAAGTGATCCTTTAACGGTTTTAAAAGAATATCTCTTTTGAGGTACGGGACCCTGAAAATGATTAAATCATCACAGTGTGGGAACTTGACCATTGGAATTATAATCAGCCAATTTAGCCGTTGCAAATATTTTGAACTTGCATGATAAAATCAGTGTGAAATTATATTTCTCAGCAATCTCTCTAAATCGTTTTATATTGCCCAGAGAGCTTTAGGCAAAAAATAATATCTTTAAAACCAGTTAATCATGACTCATTCAATTCAAACTTGGTTGTAAGTAGACCGTAATATTTAATGCCACTCCCCGATCACTCATGTACATATATATTGTATCCATTCATTCATACAATATACTATATTATCAGACTATTTTATTACCTACATCTAGTAAATAATATTAAACATATACAGTAAATTAGAAATGTTTTAAAAACTGGGTCAATTGTAATTTATTGCATTTTTTACAAGCATAATAATTTGCAGTATTATTAGCGGTAGAACGAGATCGTTAGGAGTTTTGTTACTATGCAAGCAATCCAATACGGCATTTTTTTTGCTTATAAAATGAAGATGTCAGTGATTTGAATCAGGTAAATATATCTACAAAGCAAATAAATATGCTGCTTTGATGTCGAACAACAGAGATAGCTAAATTGAAAAGTCTGTACATTCAAAAGTGCTTTATACACGAAAAGCTAATAATGGTAATAGTTTATGGCGTGGGAAAAACGCTGTTTAGATTGAGATAAAGCAAGGTAATTTAGATAAAACGTATATCATTGACAACAATATGAGCAACATTATGACTAATCAGAGTATGTTACATAAACTTTACACAACGGCTACCTACAATTTGGAATTAACATACTAGGTTACAGACATTTAAAATGTCCAATTTGTTCAAGTCATTCCATAAATGTTTTTTTCATTAACCAAATGTATTGCAATGCTGCAACGTTCCAGATTATATAACGAAGACGATGGATCGTTAGAAAGCATTTAGATGACTGATAGCCATAAGAGACGTCATAAACTGACATTTCTAAAGGCCTTCATATGCCTCGCTTCAATAAATAATAATTTAGCATTGAAAACTCTTAAAGCAGGCCCTAATAGACTGATATCCGTGAAGAAATGGCATCTCAAGTGTGTCAGTACGGTATCATGGTAGATTGCGCCCCTTGCACGTGGCCTGTTCCCATGACCCTTTAGTACTTAGTTGATTGGACCATGCGGTCTTGTTCACAGTGAATCAGCGACCAATAAATCATTTCTGACCTCCACATATTGCTATTTTGTCCCATTTTGCATGCTAAAATTTCTTGTAAGACCCATAGCTTCGAGCAACTCCTAGCTTCGCTTTACTAATGACTCATTAGTATTCTAATATTTGTTTTTAGATCATCAATCATTTACCTTGATTAGCTTTACCTCATTATTAATAATAATAGGTTTCTTTCATTTTGGGATTTCATCACTTTTAAGTGATTGAGTAGGTTATTGGTGGAAATTAGGGTAGTTAATAACACCTCAATATAAGGTTTTTTATATTCAAAGTAGAGCAATATTTAATTTTCTTTCCTGTATTCGCTTGTTAAAATATTCCTTTTGTTAGTTCATTAAGTTCGTCTTTATTAACTACCCTAATTTCCACGAATACGTACTGTCTCCAGCCACAGTCTACAAAACCACAAAACCATTGACCTACTAGCCACAGGTTAGCACCTGTGATGTGGTCAAATAGCTTTGACCACATCGCCCACGTTTCACCCCTACACCGGCCATAGCATCATACAGTCCGTTTCAAAGTTTCAATTGTCTTTAACAAATACAACACAAGCTAACGGTTGTGCAAGTAGGTCGATGGCTCCTTGGGAGACGTTAACTCTCCTTATTTCTTTATTGATATTAGTATGTCCCGTTATTACCTACAGGGTCTTAAGCAATGTACTATGGACATGTGGACACGACACTTTGGTTTATGTTTTTATATGCTTTTGTTTGTTTTAACGGCAACGTTGTTGATTTTTGTGTGCATCTGCATGCGTAAAATAATTTACATGTTTAATTTAGGAGTGTATCCGGTCGTATAGAGACAATTTTTGGAACAGAAAACGATTCAAAAATAATTTACAGATTCAAAAGATCATAATCTACTTATTCTTTGGAGTCAATCAAGCAACTGATCCAATTATAGATACTAACATTCATAATATTTATCTAAAATAAAAAAATGATCTGTGGGTATCAGAAAAAGAAAACCTACGTCATAAAAATAGTAACAGCAGGCTTGATTGAAAAAAATACTTCGTAACAAAGAAGCCATGAGAACGGAAGGAAGATCTTACTCGGATAATATAATTGGTACGTAACGGATACACAAAAGGCCAGAATTAGTTTATGGAAATTAGAAAAAAAAACTGAATTTGTTTTGTCTATTGTCTTCCGAGAGTTCACGAGGATTGTCTCAATTACCAGCATTCTTAATTTCCGCTCGCTTAGCTACAACCATGATGAATGTTTCTTGGTCTGTTAATATTCAGGAAGTTAAATGGATAGGTTATAAAAATACTGAGATCTTATAAAAAGTAAACCAAATTGTTCTAATCGTTTGATTTTCAAAATAACATATTATTGTGATCGTTTTTTTTTGTCAGTTCCTTATGTCACCCGGAATGATATTATAAGGATTCAAACAACACTCATCCAAATCGGTTTAAGAAATATTCGGTATTTAGAAATTACTCGCTTCTGACGCTTCTTCTCTTATGTTTTACCGGGATAAAAAGTACTATATGTTATTGCAGGGTATCCTATCTATATTCCAAGTTTCATTCAAATCTGTTCAGCCGTTACGGAGCTGAGTAGTAACATACGACACACGGGCCTAAAACGAAACAATTTAATGAATATGCAGTTAATGTAAACGATGTAACCACAACAGCGTGGTGATGATGACATTATGCAACATCACACAATACGTTCGCATCTAATTCACATTCCTGTCATCCCTGAGACGCTAAGGTGCACACGGAAGGCGGAAGGCGTCGAGTTCAAGTTCGTTTCCTCCACACGAGATCTTCGTGGAATAAGATTTGACTGGACGTGTCTAAGGTTATTTGATTTGGTACTGAAACATATTTTTTTTTTTTTTTTTTTTTTTTTTTTTTTTTTTTTTTTTTTTTTTTTTTTTTTTTTTTTTGAAAGGACTAAAGTTGGTAGCCTCTGATGGCTGCTCCAACCTTACCGGACAATCGGCGAGCGCAGAGAGCTCTCAGCCGGGTAACATTTAGGTAACCACGCCTGAGGGCACCCCCGAGTGGGGTACGAACCTCGGCTCAGGGCGTTACCGGGGGAAGGGGAGGACTTTGTACGAGTTACGACTAATTGGGGGCGGTCGGATTACTAATGGCAGCTCGGGCCGCTTGAACGGGACGAGACTG
Source organism: Tethea ocularis (assembly GCA_963555595.1). Lineage (NCBI taxonomy): Eukaryota > Metazoa > Arthropoda > Insecta > Lepidoptera > Drepanidae > Tethea > Tethea ocularis. The sequence continues at coordinate 3,915,197 of OY741968.1, forward strand.
ACTGGGACGTCGCGGCGGTCCTCGCCGTCGAGGACGGTAGCGTAATCGGTTTTGTGTAGTGTGTTGTGTACTTTTACGGGCTTCGTCAGCTTCGATCTGAGCTAATGTTATGGGGTCATCCGGCTCGCTGAGGGCTTGCCTTGGTCTAAGGATACGGAGTATACGGGAGGGCGTGTACGTTGCGGCTTTCACTATAAGAGGGTTGCGGTGATTAACGGCGGTATTGAAAAATCTGCGTGAGGCGCGTTTTATAAATTGTTTTAACGTGGGGAGACCTAAATCAATGTGGAGATTTTCATTACGCATGTACCACGGAGCGCCCGTGGCTTTGCGCATGAAACGGTTTTGAATCACCTGAAGGCTATGGATCCGTGCAGGAGCTGCATGTGCGAACACAGTACTAGCATAGGTCATAATGGGGCGGATACACGTGGTATATAGTCTAACCTTGCTTTTGAGGGCAAGTTTAGACTTATGATTCAATAAAAAGTGGAGGCGCCCTAACACAAAGGCGGCGCGCGCGCGGACCGCTTTAATGTGGGCATCAAAGGTCAAACGATCATCGAGAATTACTCCGAGATATTTGGCTTGCCTTTCCCAGGGGATTGGTTCACCGAATAGAGTAACTGCCTTTGGAGGGGTGGGGGTACCTCGATGGTAGGGTCTGTAGAATAGGACCGCCTGGCTTTTGACAGGGTTGATTTCGATCCTCCATTTCCGAAACCAGGCGCCTAGGGCGTTAGCCGCGGTTTGGAGGTTCTTAACAATGACCGAGGGGGACTTACTAGAGCAGTAGACCGCGGTGTCGTCCGCAAAAAGAGCTAACTGCACTTTGTCGGTCTTTGGCATATCACTCGTGTAGAGTGAGAATAGCAAGGGAGACAGTACCGAGCCCTGAGGGACACCGGCACCGATGGGGTGAGGGGAGGAGAGTGCGCCTGGAATGCGATATCGAAAGTGGCGATTTGACAAATAATCTCGTAAGATAAGCACGAGTCTATGTGGAACACCTAAGGTGAATAGCTTAAAGATTAAGCCATTGTGCCACACTTTGTCAAACGCCTTCGCGACATCGAAGAATAAGACGCCTGTCATGTTACGCTCTTGGTACTGGGAAGAGATGTGTTCAACAATACGATGTACTTGTTGAACACAAGAATGTTTGGCTCGGAAGCCAAATTGTTCGTCAGGGATGAGATTATTGGCGTCGGCATATGTTTTGAGGCGGATATAGATCAGTCTCTCATACATCTTGCCCAAGACATTTAATAGACTTATGGGGCGGTAACTGGAGGGCTCGGACCTAGGTTTGCCGGGCTTATGGATTCCAATTACATGGGCCTCTTTCCACTGATGTGGAAAAATATTACAAGAGAGGGCAGCGTTAAATATGGATGTTAGCAGTATTATGAGGTGGGCGGGGAAGAGTTTGATCACTTTGTTAGTGATTTTGTCTGAGCCCGGGGCCTTCCGCGGGTGTAAGTTCCTGATGATCGATTTGACCTCGTCAGGGGTCGCGGGAGGAAGGGGGTCATCCTCTTCGCTGAGAGGGGGGGGTGGCAATGGGAGGGCGGCTCTCCGTTCAACTTCAGAGTTGACTTCGTCCAAATGACTCGGGTCTATCGGGAGGGTACTGGGCGTGCACTGAAACTTTAAGCTTTCAGCGAGGCATTCTGTTTTATCATCGTCATCGAAAGCGGGAGGGAGATTGGGCCTATTTAGTGGGGGCATGGGTGCTACCGTGTCCTTGGTAAGGGCACGAGAAAGCTGCCAAAAGGCTTGATGAGAGGGTCTAATGTCTGTAAGGGTCTGGTCCCAGCGGACCTGACGTAGCTCTTCAATGCGTGACTTGACGTCACGCTGGAGAGCACGCATACGGATGCGGTTGTCCTCTGAGGGGAAACTATCATAGGCGCGAATGGCGGCATTTTTCTGCCTCAACAAGTCACGTACGTCATCGGGCAAGCGCCAACGTTGATCGCTCTCCGCTGGCACTGTCCGTGAGCAATCGCTAATTAACGATTGCACGTGGCTAGTGAGTGAGTCAATTGCGCCGACAGCCTCATCAGCGGTGTTGAGGCTATCTGGGATCTGATCAAGGTGGACGGATGTGGTTGACTTGAGGCTTTCACTCAGTCTATTCCAATTTGTCACGACCTTTGTGGGAGGGGCTTGACCTGCATCTGGGGAACCTATGCGCCCTGCTAATTCTAGGATAACAGGTCGGTGGTCGGATGTAAGCTCGTGTAGCACTGTTACGTCATGCACACGTAGGTTTACATTGCGCAACAATGCCACATCGAGAATATCAGGTCTGTGTGTCAGTTGGTGGGGATAGTGCGTCGGGTCGAGGGGTGCGATAATATCTATATCTAGAGGGTCAAGGAGGGACTCTAATAGTCTACCTCTGGGGGAAGTTGAGTGACAGTTCCAGAGTACATTTTTCGCGTTTAGGTCACCTGCCAGAATTACAGAGTTACCTAGCGCGAAAATAGACTCTAGATCCGTTTTGAGTGGTGAATCATTACGGGAGGGAGATATATATGCTGATACTATAATTATAGGTTGGTGTCCTGTCATGCCAAGCCTACAAACCGATGCTTCAATGCACTGGAGGGAGGGAGGCGGATCCATGGGGGAGCAGTACAAGGACCTTTTGTAATAGATAAGGGTGCCTCCTAGGGCAGAGTCAATCCTATCATTGCGAACTACTTGGTAGTTTGCAATTTTAGGGTCCCTATGAGAAGGTTTGAGGAAAGTCTCTTGTATCAGAAGGACGTCAAGTTGGTGGTTTCGCAGGAACTCTGCGATATCATCGCGTTGACCTTTAATGCCATTTGCATTATAGAATCCTACTTTGAGGGATCGGGGTTTAATTCTGCACGTTACGGTTGTATTATCCATTATGGTTTTACGCGGAAGTTGGAAAGGACTGTCACGATGCTTTGGAAGCGCATCGCGATGGAAGCGAGGGCACGACCGTTGCCCTCGTTCGCTCTGATCTGGGTCGCGAGGTCCCTAATTTCGTCGAGGTTTATTGCCTCAGCGAAGCGCTCCACTAGAGCGAAGTCCGGGTCTTCGATCAGTGGTAGTTTGGGTGTGTTTGCGCGACGGTTATTGGATGTTGTCGGGGGGGAACGTTTGGGTGGGGGAGAGGGAAGGAGAGGTTGTGTGGGTGCGGGGATGGATTTAGGGGGTGGGACAGTTGGGGGATTGACTGCTGGAGTTTGAGGCACTGAAGATGCACTACTTAAAGCTGGAAAGTCCTTGTCATAGTTGACAAGTTTCCAGGGCGAGGATCTTTGTGGGGCTAGGACAGTCTGGGAGGGGTCAGTGAGGGGGGCAGTGCGCGTTGAGTTGCGCGATGTGCGCGAGTTGCGCGGAGGGCCCGAGTTACTTGATTTGCGGGAGGGACGAGGGGCTTTCGGGCACCCGCGGTAATTAGCGGGATGGCCGAGTTGGTTACAGAGAACGCAACCAGGCTCCTCAGTACACAGGGCCTTGTCTTTCGGCCTATCGCACTCAATAGTGGAATGGGGCTTAAGACACTTGACGCATCTGGGGGGGGCAAAGCAATTGCGGGCGGTGTGGCCGTACAATTGGCAATTGTGACATTGGGAGGGGTACACTCCCTTGTGGGGTTTCTCAAATGAGATACCGGACAGGACTGAAACATAGATTTTATAAGAAAAAAAAAAGAAATTGCATCACGGGTCTTTGCAAATTGACCACAAAAGGACACTGTCACATTTTTGTCACAAAATTAACTATTACACTTGACGAGATTAATAAGTACCTATGTTTTTTTCACTTATGTAATGTTGTGACATAGTTTAAATTTTTGGGGATAATAACTATTATCTAATTTCGAAACAATACCAACACCAGCATAAAATTGTTATATTTTCCTAATGTACTGGTTTGGTGGAGATTATTTAGGTATCCCTTTCTTGTAAATGACTACGACGAGCTACGTACAATAGACTCAGTCCAAGTTCAGAGACACATCCAGATACTTTACGTGACTACTTATCTCTAGACTAGACAATGTAACATTGTTAAAGTTTTTTATGCAACAACGCATATTTACCTGTTAGAATTCAGCGTCTTGAGGTAATAAATACTATTCGCTGAAAGGTCGTGAGAAAGACTTTATTTGTAGATGTTTTCATTGTATCGTATTTCATTACAATAGTATATGTATAAACTATTACAGAACTAAGTAGCTAGTTATTTGATTATCATGGCGAGATCAAAACATTGGAAATTTTGAGATTTAATTATCTACTGACAAGATGATATACCTACTTACAGGAAATATTGTGTAAATCGTGCCATATAAAAATGCAATTGGTATGTTGTCGTAGGTCCTTACGACTTATACAAAAATGTAGATACCTACTACATATATATTAAATACATACAATTACATAGGTATCAAAGCCTCAAGTTATTCTTTTGACACTTTTCCATTCCAAAATCTCTAAAAATCTTTTTTCAAACCGATGTAAGTAAGCTAAAAATATATATATATATCAGTATAAAATAAAAAAAGTCATACAACATACGTAATTGGAAAGTAAAATCAAGTTATAAAACACAATAAAAAATATTACAAGTTTGTTCACAATGGAATATTGACAATGTGAAAAATAACCAGTGTATAAAACATTTAAAAACACATGGAAACATCAATCAAGTTATAAAAATGCTTTTTATGATTTTTAATTACTGGTTTAACCACTAAGAGATCCTCATTATATAGGTAATAACCATTATAACAGATTATCATTTGATGCTGTAAAATTATGACGTCACTACTCAGTAGGTTCGAGTATTCCATACAAAACTCCATTTAAAGTATTATTTTGACAGTTAATAAAATATATCGAACACTAACCAAGCAGTGGATAAAACATCTATATCACACGGAAACATCAAATATCTATCTCCTCTACTTACATCTAAGGGTAGAGCGATGATGCTGTGAAATGATGACGTCACAAACATACAAACCTCCATATAAATTATCGTTTGTAGCCGATTTGATAGGTCAGTGAAATAATACTCTATTGTGCAATCCGTGGTTCGTTGTGCTGACTGACTGCTGATGCGTACAACCGGATGCATATTTCATAAACTGCACCTTGATGAATCTTTCTTGTATGTTTTACGATCTCTGATGCAAATTGAAGCTAAGTACTGTCTTTTATTTGACCACAATTTCGATGTGGTCGAAGGTGCACACGTGTCATTAAGGGGACCGGTTCTGAAGTCCAACTGAAACACACCGTCAAATGCTTGACGATAACAACAGATTTTCAACTTGAGGGTAATAGGGAGCAGGCGGGTGGTATAAAGTATTCTACCAATATGGTACCAACAGTTTCCTTACGAAGTTTACCTTGACTGATAAGTCAAGTTCACTGTAAAGATCGCCAAACAAAAAGAAGATTATTCCAAATGAAAAGTGCAGGACTAAAAAACAAATTTGCTACGGCATACGACGACAACCACCACAATCACCATAGTTTCTCGTACCTACTTCTTTGTTTAATTTGGTAAAATAAGTGGTTAGATAACGTTCTAAGTGTTGTCTTCTAGACGTTGGTAATCATAGAGGCTATTTTAACATAAGATTGAAGTTTGAATGCGCGTGTGGCGTAACCGACTGAACAGCTCTAATTGAACTAAAATTGTTTAACAAACGGCAGCTAATGAAGCTGACAACCCAACGACTTGTTATAGTTAAACCTTTAGATGCAGTTGCACATAATGTTAGAAAGTTTTGGAAAGACAAAGATACAAAAAACTAGTATGAGTATGTAGTCGGTCGGTATGTAGCAACTGGATTTTGAAATCTGAAGAGGAAGCTTCATTTAACATTGACGGAAGATATTAGTGGAAGAAAGTACGTCATGATTTAAATGTAGGTATGGTTTTACTTGTAATATAAACGAATTTAGGATAATGATTTCTCAAATATAGGAAGGAAAACGAGCGAAGCTATAGAAGTAGATAATAATTTTAATTTTGAGATAATCAAGCTTTAAACGTTCGTGACCAATCACTGCTTCTTCTAAAATCTAAAAATATTCACAGTAAGTAATTTAAATGGATAACCTATCACTGTTAAGGCTTTACTAGTTCACAAGCAATTTATCTCCTTTTCAATAAACATAACTTAACATTTACTGGTACTATTCTGAAAACAGTATTCAGTTGTCTGGTCACATTCTAAAACCTAGCCCAAAAGCTCTTCAGTACCATCACTCAATTTTCCATGCACTTGACCGCCTATCCGTCCTACAATTATACCATTAACTTTCGCTGAATGCGCATGGTATGCAGCTGTACCTGACCTTCATCTGACACACTGGGCCACAGCCGCGGGCCCCGACGGCTTTCACGACCGATCGCCAGATCGATCGCCAACTAATTCAGGTGCTATTGTCTCACGGATTGTTTATTGGTCTGTTCGTTAGGTATCTTTGTAAGCAAGGTAGTATAACCTTTGTTTAGTAAAATTAATGCGATCGAAAGTTATGTAAGGTTTCGCATTGTAAGCTGTCGATCTCCGGTTTGATGTTGTGTTGATCCGGTTTGTTTTGTTTTTTTTGGATATTGTTACACCTTTGTTCTGCAGATGTTTTATAAAACTGACTGTTGAATTGATTTCTTGTGTAACCAAAACATGAAAACAATTAAGAGGTATGCAATCTAATGAATACGAAAAAGCTATATAACTAGAACTGCCAAACAAAATTCATCATCTTCACTTCATGAAGCTTTGGAAATCATGAGGAAAACTAGCTTCAACTGATAAGCATCATACCACCCGCGTGTGAAACCGTTTGGATCGCCACAAATGTTCAGATAACCTATACCACTTTCATTTGGGCACAATGGGCGCGACCACCGCTATAGTTGTTATTCTTATTTGTAATACACGCCGCTTTCACTGCCACTCGATTGATGGCTATTATATACCAGATACATTATCAGTTCTCACTGCCTTTGACCATCGTCTTCTAAGACACAAGGTCGAGATTAGCACAACAGCTTTCTGTGTTAGAAATATCAATTTTTCAAATCTTAAAGAATAGCGAAAGTATTGTAAAGAAGCTTTTAACTTAAAGGTCGAAAGACCACGCTTCGAGAGATTTTTCTTCGTGTCTTTGTAATACACAATTTGTTTTGGCAAACAGTTGCTCCAGTATTGTTAAATATGGTATGTTGCCTAACATTCATTTCGTAAACATTACACGTTACATAAGATTTGATCTCTTAAACTCTAATTTCTCTTTTTGAAGCTTCAGCTCCTTTAAGTTATTTCTTCATAAATCTTAATTTTTCAACAAATGTGAAACTGAGGAACCGTTTCGTAATAAACTTATCTGATTGTCTGAGTAACAGATGGGTAGTTACCATGACTAAGTGCTATACAGCCTCTCTACAACTTGATTGTAATTAAGAAAATATATACAGCATCTATAAATAGCTTCCTAGTGAAACGATGCGTAATATTTAACCTACCTACTTTCTTAACTACATATGAATAGAAAAAAATATAAGGTACTCGTATTCGTTTACTAGAATCTTAAAGTTGATTTAATTAGACCTTTTTTTTCTGCGACTAGGGCCAGGAAGAAGTAGGAATAAATAAATAAATCTTTATTGATCAAGATCTTTTTACTAAATTCAGGTTTTATAAAAACATAGTTCGGCAAAACTTAACTCTAAGTACATACCCAAAATAAGTTTTATCTTGTGACGTGGTAAGTACGTTATGCAGGAATTAGAAATAAAAAAGCCTTTTTTGATAATTTCCCTCTTACACAAAGGAAATAAACGCAACCAAAAGCACTTAATTTTACTTCTATGATCATATCAGTAAGACAAGATTTTACAGAAACGTTAGAAATTACTGGAAATCTACTACAGCAATCGCAACGAAACTCGCGATTGAAACATCAAACAGATTGAGCATAAACACAAGTATGAAATGGTCACTGCATAATACCGTGTTATCATCGAGCACCCACGTTGGCTATATTTTATGTTATGTCCGTCGGATGTGTGCCAGCAGGTTCGTGAGGCCGTCTGGCCCACTTCGAGAGGTTTTATACCTTGGCTACACTACATTGTATACAAGTTTGCTGTTTTGCATTTCGATTGTGGGACACGGGTACAGGTTGCCCCCCTCAAATTGTTGATGTTGTGTTAATGCCCTTATTTATGCAGGTACGTGTTTATAATAAAGGTAGCTTTAAGAAAGGGGTTATCAAAAAAATTGTTTTCATTTAGTTAGTAGAATAACAGATTGTAGGCCCAGAAGTTGGAGCGTATTAAAAAAAACAGTTTAACACAGCAGGTATAGTATGACACAACTTAGAAGCATGGGCAAAATTCGTAAAATCGATCGTTCCCGAAAAGAGTGCGCCTACAACATTTATCATGTGTTAAAAAATGAACGGCGAAAATGATCATGTTGAACGTTGAATGGCGCGATAATGAATGATTTGTATTAGTAGTATAAATCGTGAAGTGTACGAAAATGATTAGCCGATGCTACATCTATGTTGTGTCATATTGTAGAAGTGTTTGGCAATCCTATTAATAATAATATAATAAATGTTAAAGTTCCACAATATCTTCATTATAGTTCAACGGACTAAGCTTAAACTTGGGACATAGATGAGTTATATCCTGGAATCTACCTGAATAGATCTATGAAACTGACTAAATGACAGATGGACAGCTCAAACTGCAGAGCCTAAAATCTTGATATTTTGCACACCATTGGGCATCCAATAAGGAGGTAAAATGAGGGATTGTAGATGAGACTGCAATCCTTCATTTTCATAGTCTCATGTCATCAATATGAAATAGGATTGTTTTTTTTTTTTGCAAAATATAAATTATACCAAGAACGTGAAGAGAACCGCAAGGCAGAATAGAATATAGTACCACCTAATATTCCAGTTATTTGTATTGACGGTGGCAAGAGTCATAAATAAGATAGCATTATTTAGAGTGCTGTGTTGATTTTGGATAGAAAAGTGAAACAGGGGAAGTATAAGACGAATAGAATACTATAGACTGGACTTATTAGTGTAATAAACACAATATTGTAACTCTTGGTAGATCATATAAATAAAGTTCACAAGTACAATAAAATACCTTAAGAGGTTCAATAAAATACCCGACTACTCTTAATTGGCTGCAAAACCCTGACAGCAATGGTCGTAGTAAACAATGTAATGAAAATGGTAAAAATAAAAGCTTACAAAAATAAATACAATGAGCTTTTTGACTTTAAAAATGTTGGAATCATAACGAGGTGAAGTCGTTGGGATGGGACGTCAGGCAGACGTCTATAATATGTAGAAGCATCCAAATAGGGTCATACAAGAGTTAATACTTTTCTAGGGCATACCAGATGGTCATCTTCACCTAGTTCTAAAACATTACTAAGTGTATAAATTTACATTTTATAAGGAAGAGCTGGGCTGGGCCTCTTCGCACAGGTTTTTCTTGATGATATTGTCATGTTCATAAACATTGATTGCAAAATAGACAAAGGGATAATTTAAGAGTTTACGAATGAACCAAAGGCTATCGTTTTAAATATGATCGTCAAGATAGCCTAAAGATTTTAGTCTGTTAAAATATAGTTGGGCACAAAGTTAGAGACTGAAATCAAGATCCGACTGTAATACAATATGTTTGTCCAAAAAAATAGGTAGGTATCTCAAATATCCGATGAAGTTAGCAATGACAAAATTATAGACAATTGATACACACAATCTATGAAATTCTCAAATCTAGTGCAATGATTTTGAAATACAAGCAAAACGTCAACACATTCGCGAAATATCTTTATCACATAAAATTCTCAATCGCCCATTAAAACCAGTTCATTTACAACCAAGTGAAGACTTACGAATGCATGACATTGATGGATGGGCGCACGCGCAGTCCGATTGCTACTAATTGGTCTTTTGCATACCCGCTGTAGATCCTTACTGGTACCCTTATCGACTTAATTAATACTTTCCTCTAGTTTTATCTGATTCTGCATAATATACTGTATAGCATATTCTAGATTTTACAGTTAGAAGTTTGCAAGTACTGTGTGTATGTGTACATTTATTATTGTGTCGGTCTAAACACCAAATCATTTGTTTGTGAATATTAAATGTATACTTTGTAAGTAAACATTATATAAGCGGAGCTTTTTCTAGCTTCGTTTATACTTAACTACATAATGGTTTTATGATCAGTTATAAAAGCTTTTATTATACTCAATAATTACGTGTAAGAAAATAAATCATGCTCATATTTTATAATACTTCAAGTAAAAAAAATTGCAGACATGGAAGTTAGGCGCCGAAGCTAGGCGTCGGCGTAAGGGAAACCCTCATTTAATAATTAGCTGTTTACAAGCTAAATACAATTAAAGGATATACGAAATCCAGTAAAAAAAACATTGTTTCAATGTGAATTGAAATGTAAGTTGGTCACGACGACTGTTTCTCCATAAACGACAATAGTATAGACAAAGTCAGATAGATTATTACAAGTAACCCTTTTATATCACAAAAGTTGTTAGTAAGAAAGGATATGTGATATTAGTTTAATTTGTTAGCAACTCGCTCGAATTTTTGTTTTGTTAAATGGAATCCAGAGTTCAGCATACAGAGTTGCCGCCACTACCCACGCTGCGACGTCGCATCTCGTGCGCCATGAAATATTGCCGTTTGGACCGCTTCTACCACGCTCCACATTCACACTAAGTGGAACGAAATCGCTTTCCTGAACTTCCAATACAATTTAACCGGTAAATAATTGCCAACAGATTTCTACGTGTTAATTTAACGCCTAACATTATTCAGTAACGTCCTATAATTTCCCATCGAACAATCTGACGAAGAAAAATTGTACGGGAGATAGGGCATCGCATAAACTGCGGGTGGAATATTAATACATCCGCTGTTTACAGCACAAAAAGGTTTGCTGGGACTAGATACGGTGTGTTTCTTGTTGCTCTGCACATCCTGCCAGGTCCAGGCGAGCTAGATAGCTCGGGCGGCCGTTTTCTATAAAATAAAGGTAAATAAGCATAATCTCGCGTCGTGGAGAGGTCAGGCGTGCACGCCCCTCATTGTCTTCAAATATTACCGTGGAATAATATACCCTAGCCTTTAACATCGGCGGCGAACAAAGCACCCTGCAAAATGGAGTCTACAAGTGGACTGGTGATTGTGAGCAACTATGTAAGGAAATTCAGTGGCGACAAATACCACGTTGTTCACGCTAAGTACGAAAGTAAAGTTAAGAGCACGGCCACGAAGATATTACCTATACAGCAAGTAATAAAAAGGTGAAAAAAACTTTTTGTAGGATGTACCACAGGTTGACAAGGTTTGGAGAAACAACATCAACGTTTTCGACACAATTTACTATTTAGGTAATTATGTCGATGGATCAGTTAGCAATAGGGTTTAGAATTCATACATATGTTTTTATGTAAAAAAACGTTGCTTATTTCGCAACTTAGCTTTAGGTAGATTCTCTACAATATATGTGCATTCTTTCGCTTTTCTGTTGTACGTTGTATAATTTTATAACATTTACCAAAAGTGCTAAGTAATAGTAATAGTGCTAAGATCATGAGTAGATTATTAGAGCTGAGCAGTTTTTGTAACATTTGGTTGCACATTCCAATTAGCTTATAAATCGGAAACATTAAGAACAAAAAAATGGAAGGAATTTTACAGAAATGAGAAACTAATAAAACTATTAAAATAAAATTAATTTCCGTTTTAGCACATAACATAAAATATTTTATTTATGATGATAGTAAGTTGTAAGCACGTGAAGCAAGTCTAAGGAAGTTAATAAACACGAATGGATTTTGGGTACAGAAGGATTTCGGTCACCACCAATGCGATACATCTGAGAAATATAGCCCCCACTTGCAAGTAACGGTAGTGGGTCTTAACCAATTAGTGCCTCCAGTAAATGCAAGTTAAGTTAACCACTTTGCTTGTAAGTTAGCACGTGAGGTAAGCCACATGCAACTTAGTCCGTCCGAGTCCGATGCCGTCGCTCAGATTGTATCAATTTTAGATTTATTTTATGATACTCGAATGGAAACGGTGTAGCGTTTCTAAACGACATTTATGTTCTGAGTTTAAATTGCGTGACCGCGAATATAGCGGTTTACAAAATAAAGTTTTTGACCAAATACAGCTCTCCAAATTATCCAGGGGAGGTACTTTTGTTTATTTATGACATGGTACTAAAGAAGTAAGGACGCTTTATTTAAAGCAAAGAATAATAAACAATATAACTCAACTAATGAATAAATAAATAACGAAAACCATGGGCTCTCATATTCATCAGTAAGAAAACCGTAAGAAGGTATAGCTCAAAGGCCTCAAAAGATAATGTACCACCGCGTCTGTCATTGTTTATGATCATATGCCCTCCAGTAACTGTCATAGGTTCTGCGCCGTACGCCTAATAAGTGCTCAAAGCTGTATTAAAGCTTGTTGAGGAAAGCAACTCCAGCAATTTACGGACGTAAGAAGATTATGCGGGCGCATAATCTGTAGCATCCCCGCCGCCGCCGGCGTACCCGTCCCCGCATAAATTGCAACAATTTGTGATGGCTAATATAGCTCGAGTTTTAACACAACATAACAGATCAGATTACATATTTATTATTAGGCTATTCGATGATGTCCCAATTTCACACCCCATCTGCAAAGCATGGTTGAGTCTTTCCAACTTTCAGTCGACCGGACTTGTAGATTGTGTGATAAAGCGGTGTGTATTATGTCCCCATTATGCAACCGATATATCTAACGCAGTATTCATGACATAAGTGTTAAGTACAGTCATTTGGAAACTAGATTTATGTGGTTAACGTAACGTCGTCGACAATCCCCAGGCGGTGATCCATCAAGAGGACTTATTAACCCGTTGAGCTGAAAGCGACAAGGCCGACTCCTCAATTTGATATACGCGTCACTTTCGTCGCGATACCGTTAAAGCTTTTAAACCGGCCGGCTGATAAGTCGCCTGAGGAAAGTCGGCAAAGCAAGACGGATGGTGTGTGGTGTTGCTTAATTTTATGCAAATGGCCAGTAAAACCGGCGTGTGAAATGGAACGTGCCTTCACAATGTGGCGCGAGCGCGGACCGTACAAATTATCTACTATAGGGATTAGATAGTGCGCTATGGTGATTAAGCGAGGTCAATATTTTTCATGTCTATTTTCAACCTATTTTGCAACCATACATGATCAAAAACGCAATTTTGTAATTATTTCTGTCTGAAATGGCAATTAATACTTTGTTATTTTGCGTTTCCTAAAAAAGCAAGTTACTAATTTGAACCAACATAATTAAATGTAGGTACCTAATTTCATTAGCAATTAAATATTGCCTTAAAAAGGAATTCAAAATTACGCTTCATATACGGAATCAGGTTTCCTTAACATATATTTAGGATCACGTTTTATTCATAATCTATAGGAAATTTCAACATAAACTAACCTACGAAAGTAGCGAAGTTCCGAGGGTGGCTGGCGATATTGGTCACTAAAATGAACAATTTGTGGCAGACTGACATCCAAATGTAGTTTACAGCTATACCTAGTTCTTGCCACTTCTCAGATATGTTGGTCAATTATATTAATTAGCAAGTACTCACGTTGCCAAGGAAACCGCTGCAAGGCTGTATGGGAGGCGGCAGCGGTGGCAGGTCCGGCGATCGTCTCGTCCTCGGGCTGGCCCGGACGCGCTCCTCCGTCTGCCCCATGCCTTAGATTGTGGACATCACTATAAAAAACAATAAAATTATATAGGTAGGTAATTTGAATTTGGAACTGCTAGCATCAGGTACCGGAATCCTAGAATCATAATAGTGCAGATACCGGAACGGTGCTTGCCGACAGTAAGATAAAAAAATAAGTACAATCTGTAGATGAGTAGGGCGATCATGTATTTTTTGTTGCAATCAAAATCACATAGAAACAACTTGAAATCACATGTAATAAAATACTTCAAAATTATTAGGTATTTTCTTACGATTTGTCAGAGAAGCGTATAATACATATTCAAATCGCATCAGGGTTAGATTAAAACAGAAATTTCAAAAAAGATACATGATTAAATGAGCCTTTAAATCCATTAAACTGGTATGAAATAATGACATTAATTAAATAACTACTAAATTTGTACCTACATAGGTGAGTAATAAAGACACAAATACGACCGAATGGCGGATATAGGTAAACTGTATCGTGACTTACATTAAAATCAATTAGCATAACAATTTCATCCAATCGAATTCTAAAACCCAATTAATCTACACCAGTGTGTGTCAAATTGTTTGTAATTGTAGCAAGCAAGCACAGCACCCGTGAGGTCACATGGTAATTAATTCTTTACAATGCACTTTATGTCAGCTTTATAAAGATTAAAATCGGATGTTATTTATTTGAATTGGCTAATAGCAGTGTTCTCGAATCGTTGTAACGTTATTTTTGTTGTAAAAACAAGAAAAACATGATTATCTATATAGGATTGCGGATGTCTCATCGTTTGAGGTGTGTGCTATGGATATGTTGATTGGAAATCAACGGTTGCTGGCCGAGGTCGTTTGTTAACCTCACAAATAAATGCCGCCTCATGTCTAATCATAGTAAAGAGTAAGTATTCTGCGCTGCGGTTTTACCCGCGATCCCATATTTTACCCCCTTAGGAGGAATAGGAGTGGAATTTCGATAAACCCTTACTTGTTGGATGCCTGAATCTCATATATAAATGTGCGTTGATATATAGTAGTATCAGACTTAGAGCTTTAATACATATACGAGATTACCCTTTTATCTTATGTTTTTCTAGTTCCCTATATTATATATGTTTTTATTTGAATACTATGTCTCAGTCTATACTTAGTCTAGTAATCTATACCTACCTCTATACTAATTTTATAAAGAGAGAATATGAATTTTGTGAGTTTGCGTGTGTATATGGGGATAATCCCGGATTCCCGGAGACTCTGATCCGATTCAAAAAAATTCTTCAATAATATGAAGCTACATTATCCCGAGTGCTATCAACAAGTGCTAATGCTATAGGCTATTTCATCCTAGAAACACGTTTGAAATGGCCAGATCAGCTACCTATAATTGATTTAATAAGTATATAGAGATTTCACCCGCGTTCCCGGGATAAATGTCCCTCGATATCATAACTAACTGCGAGCTAAATTTCATCTTGATCAGCTTAGGCGTGAATTAAAGGTAACAAAACAACAGACAGACAGATAGAAGATACTGGATGTCTTCGTTGAAAAATGCCTATAAATAAATGTAGGCAGTAGGTATTTTACCTAAATACCTACGTCATATGCATATAACTAGCTCATTAGATGTTATTAAACATTTAGTTCATGATAAACCAGACATGTTTTAGGTACCTAGAATCCTTAGATTCACAGATTTAAGCACGATTTAGCAACATGTTTAGGGTGCAATGAAGCAAAACACCATTTTAAACGCTTAGGGGAATTGGCCAGTGTTGCATTGCATTGAAGTAGGATTTAGGTAGGTATTTCTAAGTAATAGCAACGCTCATGTTTTCTCATCACCGTGAGATCCTTGAAACAGTAGAATAATTCTGGTTCAGAAACTTACATGTTAATGGAATTCCCTGTAGCATATTTACAATATACTTACTAGTTTCGGTTTTAGAGACTGAATAGTGGATAAAAAACCTTAACTTTGTTATTTAGGTATTACGTTACTAAAAATACGAATAGGTCCTATTTTTTTATAATATTATGTTCGGTGTATGCACGATCAAAATTTTATAAATTTTCACTTCAACTTTTCGTCACCTTCACGCTAAGGTAGCAAAAGTTTTCGTCACTTTCGAGATACGGTTGCGAAAAATTATGCGACACTATTTCACGATTTCTGGCTAAAGTCATGGCTTTAACTAAATGATTTGAACCTATAGGTAGTTGTGTGAATGACTGAGGCAACCTTAGAGGTCGAGGATGAAGTCCACATCGCATCAAACGGTTGGTAGACCTTTATTTATAAGATTTCTTTTGTCAAAAACCGTCCTTGGGTAATTTTAATTACCGTTTTAACGGATAAAGTTATTTCCTAAACGTTTTTTTACTATAAATAATTAAATGAGATGATGAACAGTTTTAGAACCACAGTTTTTGATGAGAGTTATATTACTGCTGCTGGCGAGGAAGTAAAACGAATCATTTCGGTCAGAGTATGGATAAAGGGGGAGGGGGGGCAAATCAGAAACATAGGCTGGGAACCCCGCGCTTGTTTTGCTTTACACAACACACTACGTGAAGACATTTTTACGAAACGTTTGGTGCTGTAAGCAAGTAGGTGTCCCGCTGCTGCGCCCCTGGGTATGCCCATGGTTACTTATAGCATACCCAGTGTTTTTTTTAAAACGGAAAGCCCTCGCCTTAATTTCACCCCTCGCCACTGTCAGACAGCCTTCCGATACGGAGCCATCTCTATCAGCGCCGACACCGAATTCCAATCCTTTATTTATTAAGTACCTACCTCTATCCTGCGCTAGCGCAACATCTTAAATTATAGAGGGTGGGCTGCCTGTAGTTAAACGAAGCACGACTCATGTTTGTGGTTTTTTTTTTCGCTGCGCTAGATTGAGAGTAATTGAGGCTGACTCTTTCATTATTAATGTGATATACTTACCTGAATGTTTAAGGGTAAACTCCTGCTGATCATGTTAATAATAATAATAATGTTAATTTTATCATTTTAATCAAGAACTGGGTTCTTTATCTGATCACTTTATAATTTAAGTAGGTACCTACGTTAAGGCCTCTCTGTACAACGAAACGAAATAAGACATAAGTGATCCGTTGGCTCGCATTTCATAACACTACATGAAAAAAAAAACAGGAACAGCTATATATATAACAGGTTAATAAATAATAGTTCCAACCAAACACAAAACATTTTCATTGAACGCTGTTTTATTCGTTGCAAACGGAAATGACACTCACACGCAGCGCACATGGCAGATGGTCCAAACGTGTAAGTAGGTACTAGACAAGCATTATTACCAGCACGGTGGTCGACCGTCGGCAATCCCGATAGGTGATAAATAAGTAGTTATCTCGACCGGATCGACACGGCCGTGGTCGCCGCCCGCGCCGCCCGCCAACCTCGTGAGAACACCAGATTGATTTCAAACTTCACTTACTTATATTACCTACGCCGTATAATTGTTACAAGTGTAAACTTTCTAAAAATACGCTTCGGTTACATTGGTTTTATGTTTATCATGATATGTTATAGAAAGCATAAATTAAAAATATGTAGGTAAGTAATACTCATGCGATGGAAACTTAAAACGTTGATTACTTTAAATAGATAAGAACTGTAGGTGGGTAAAAGGTGATCTGTGAAACTTTTCCTACAAATGCAGTCAAGTGCTTTTAAAAATTCAATGTGTGCTAGTTGGGACTCTCGATGATTATGTGTCCCCCTAACAACAGGTAAATCCTGTTGTTTGTTATATACCTATCTTGACATTTATAAAAGTTATTATTTATTGTGTTATATATTCTCATTTGGAGAGGCTGACTCAATAAACACAGCAGTACCTACGTTAATAAGCTTGTAAAAAATCCATCCCTCGAAAAGTAGGTAGTCCTACAGTAAAATAAGACAACTAGGTAGGTAACAAAGATTCTAAGAAAAACCAACACACAATAGTATAAGATCAACGTTGTTTTTTAGATTTCGCAACGAAACACCGTGAAACATCTATATTTCTGAACCGCACGAGTTTTGACGACGACGCGCCGGCGCGGGCGCAACAGAAGACAACAAAGGAGCTTTTACCGGTTGACCGATCTATATCATTCTGTTACTATAGGAGATCCAACGACTTCTCTTAATCCTGACATATTAAGGTCGAGAATGGTGTAGGAAATCAAAGATTTGTTTAGATAGAGGTCAAGTTAGACTGGTGACGTGAAACAGCGGCGGGTTTGACAAAGGGAGTCAATTTGAACGTATCTGGCGATCGCTCGTGACTCATCCGTCCGTAATGATTATCTCGAAACAATATGGCCGTCAGAGAACACTCGTGAGCTTAGGTGTCCTCTCCACTCCACGGATATTGTATTGCAATGAGATAATTTGAAATAGACTGTCTTCAATTGAGCAAAGGGATTGCATGTCTAAGCTCGGTCAACTTCAACCTTTGCAACAATTTTTAAACAATAGTATGTAAGTACTTACGTCAACTACGCTACGTTACCACGGAGAAGCTAATATTTTAAGTTCCGTGGTTGTTGTTTTGTATGAGACAATAGACAAACTGACTTCGAAAATATAAATTTATCAGGAAAACTACACATCACAACATTAGGTCAACAGACAAAAATAGGTATTACCTACCTATTGATTTTTATTTCAATAAAATATTTGGAAAAAACACTTCCCTGTTCACACAATTTAGCTAATTGTTAAATTGGTTACATACTAAAGACTTCTGGTAATAAGGAAATAGCATAAGGACCCATTAAGATTGCGAATAAGTTTTTATTGATCATGAACATTCTAATATTTAACATAGTTATCTCACACAGCGAGTTAATGTCGTATGTTAGTTTATATGAATGAACTGTCAATACACATAGGTAATAACTCGGAAGTCTCTTCAGAATGAGACTAGGTAAGTTAGCATATTCTATTTCGTAGCTGTGTTGGGTTTTTTACTCGAAAAAATAATAAATAAATAAAAAACAGTCGGTAAAATTTCGTGTTTTTAAAGTTTTTCTTAGAACGTAAGTAAACCTACATTGCGTAAATCGCAATGTGCATTTGTCACTCATACTTGACTGCCCCACAAAAACAGTCTAAAAATTATTGTTGCAGCGTGCCTTATTATATATAAATTGCAGTAGTTTTGTAGACAGTGTTACATACAATATACTTAGGTAGTTTCAATATTGTAAAAAACATGCCTTACTTAACTTTCACATAGGTAATAACTTGTTGGTAACTTAACCCATAAAAATGACCTACACCCCGTTAGGTAGGTACAATACCTATACCCACCTATACCTATGCGATGTAATAATTCAATTCTACAGTGAAAGGACCCTTGCGAGGTCGGAGGAATACTTTGTAATATCCAAAACACGAACGGTACCTATTACACAACAGTGCTTTGTTTTGAACACGCAGAAGATTTTGAGATAGAGCGTCCCTTCACAGGATTAGCCTAGTAAATAGATAAGTGACTACTTATTCCGCTTTTGTGATATCGCATATCTTCAGCCTCTTCAGGTAGGGTCAGTTAAATTTCTGTGAAAACCATATTATTTATGGGGCAGCTGACAAAACACACTGGTAGGTGCTTGGCGACAGATTTTTTACTTGAGCGTGGTAGTGGTAGCCAGTCAGGCGAGTAGATAGGTAGGTTACTACCTATCTACTATCATACTATAGTTTCCACATGATGTTTTCCTTCACTTAAAGGTCAAGCTCATTGGTAGGATTTGAACCCGCGACCAACCCCCTTGAGTAACAAACACAAAAAATAAGAACACATTTATCGTAATTTATGTAGGAAGTCGGAGTCAATTTAGCAACATAGTCTAGCAGTTGTTGCATATTGCATGAAACATATCGTAGGTACGTAGTACATACTTATAGGTAAATATTTTATTACCTATTAGTAATTTCCTATTTAGCTGAGTAAAATAATGATAGTTATTGCAATCCAAAAGTAATTTGATATTTTACTTCGCGTAAGTAATTATGGTGTCGTATTTTATTTATTTCAGGTACGTAGGCATTAAATTATGAGTCAAAATGAAATCAAATACCTATTAAAATTATGGTACCTACTAGTTTTCCGCCCCACAGGAAAACAGTCGCGCGAAAAAACCCGCGATCCCCTATTTTACCCCCTTAGGGATTGAGTTTTGAAAAATCCTTTCTTAGCGTATGCCAAATTTCAGCCCATTCCGTCCAGTGGTGTGAGCTGTGCGTCAGTCAGTCAAGCTTTGAAATACCTACATAAAAATTATTCGAAGGTTTATTACCTACCTAATTACATAATATTATCTAATAAAAAGGTATTTCAATAAGTACTTAGTTTAGACCTTATATACCTTTATGCCTAGACCTATAGATACTTGTCAGTTTTAATTTTTTTCGAAGACAAGAATTTAATTGGCCGTATATAGGTACTCACATTATATTCAATAGGTAGATATCCGTTGCGGTTAAAAAATAAAAATAATCGAAACAATATCTCTGATCTTGGAACGTCAATGGTCTGTGGAGGCACACATCGATGTTTATGGTCCAGTATGGGGACAATGCGAGGGTAATTATAGGCCTGGGACGTGGGCGGCCCATAGGGTGTATTCAATACTTTTGTGGCTATCGTGCAATCTCTTCTTGCTAATAAGAGTCGCTGATTTGTGTTTCTCCATAGCCACTTTTCAATGCACTTTACGCTAGTTAGCCTATGAAAATACAGTTTGTTTGAGTATTTATTTGAAGATGTTTTGGGTTTAGATATTGTTAGAATACATACAAACTTACCTAAGAGTTTCAATAATTTTAATTTATACCATTTATACCTACATAAACTAAAACTTATTTGCCTGCGAAATACCTAAAAGTAGGTACCTAATAGATTCACTACACCGTTACCTACTGGACGTACAAAACATACATCTCGTTAGTTTGCTGCAATTCTATGGGTTTCTGGTCAAGTGTACCTATATATGTAAAATACCTTAATCTATACTAATATTATAAAGAGGAAAGATTTGATTGTTTGTTTGCATTGAATAGGCTCCGAAACTACAGAACCGATTTGAAAAATTCTTTCACTAATAGGAAGCTACATTATTCCCGAAGGTTATAGGCTACTTTTTATCCCGGGAACGCGAGTGAAACCGCGCGGAACAGCTAGTTAAAAATAAATAAATAGAAGACTTTTGATGATTAATAATTTAAAATGACTATTATATAAATTATTAGTATACCTACCTAATACACAAAATAACTGGATGTAGGTTGCTAACAATATGTCTGCGGACTCTACGCCATGGACGTAACAATCGAATCGTGCCCCGAAGCCTAGATTTGCTTGCAACAGGCACCTAGATCTAGTGAATAACCTTGGATTACACGTGTGACTGCAAGTATTAGATTCACCCCCTCATATAATAAGTTACTTAAAGAGATCATAATTACTTGTTTGCTTGGTTCTTTTCAGTAATATAAAAATATCTTAAGACCTTTAGGTACTTAATAGGTATTAAATTTAATGAAAAATGTTTTTACCATTGTAATGTACCTACTTACGTAAAAACTTACCGCCGAAAAGTATTAAAATAATCCTATTCGTCATACAGTCATCGTTTAAAAAACCCAAGTTTTTTAACAGATTTCAATAAATTTAATATATTTTACTGCGAAGTCGAAGATTTCAATAAATTACCTATAAATATCGATATGGCCTTGTCATCTAAATCTGTCATCGCTATTTTAAGCCACAAATCTTTATAGCCGGTGAAATGGTTTCTTTAGGATAGTAGGTAGGTATTGCACTTTTCAGATCAGATACCATATTTGGAAAATCGAGGGCATTTGACTGTTAGTTAGCCATAACACATCAAAGAACATGGTTTATGACAACAGCTCAACCATATTTTCAAATTGGAATAAAGTATGCTTATTTCATTTAAACCGTTACTTTACAAATATTAGGTAGGAAAGTAGGTAGTGTTCTCAATCTAGGAATACCTACTTAAAATTTGAATATACCTATATATATCAATTTTATTTTAGCTGTATGTAACGATTTATAATACCTAATGGTATTTATTTTGGTACCAGCCCTTCATCTATTATTTAATTGTTATGTTTATATACATTTTAGTTTCTAGGTTTCAATAGAAATATTTATGTAGGTACCTAACTCATTCAAACAGTTAAGTGCCCATTAAAAAGAGTATTAATATGCTATTTAATTTATTAACAACATTTGATACAATAAAATTAAATGTATCTTAGGTCCGATTCTTCAATGGTCAGAGAAGAGTTTTCTGGCTTTTAATTTGAAATTAGAATAGTTTTTGTATTAACTTATCAAAGGAATAGGTTATCCGGAGTTTATCTAGCGATTGAAAAATCTGGCCTTAGCAAATAGCAATACTAAAAGCTTTTCTAGGAATAGATGGCCTATAAGAAAAACTCATTCAACTTAATATTTAGTTCCGACAGTTAATCGATAAAGTAAATAAAACTGAGAACTTACCTCAACTGTGTATGCTGCTAGAATTATAACAAACGCTGAAATCAACAACTGTTCAAATCACTTGTGGAGTCCTCGGCACAATAACACAGACGAAATCAGTTCATATACACTGCAATGTCCGTTTTGAGTTATTATTTTTGTTTCACGATAAGACCGGACGGTTCACTGTTATTTTGAACCGGCGTCTCACCCGCAACGAAGCACCGCGTGCATTTCGATGGATGAAAGTGTAAACCGTGGTTTTTGTATAGCGTTCTCTCGTTCACGCCCGCACGCGAGAAAGGGAGAGAAACTCGCCACAGTCAAGTTTGGCTTTTTCGAGTGGAGCAGCGACTTCGCCCACTATTTTATTGTTATTCTAATTCTTCACGTCTTGAGACCCCTTACAGAGTTACACAGGAACTTGTTTACAGAATATTAAAAAAAAGTATTTCGAATTTCTTTTATGTAGACGGTATGTATTTCCTAGGATTGTCGAACAAGGGATTCAATTTTAAATAAAAATCATGATATGGATTGTTTAATTTTATTTTCTTCCCACAGGTGGCAAGAACCAGAGTAGCGAGCACAACCTAACATAATTTAATGAAAATGGTAACTATTTGCAGGGATAACCACTTCTAAACAAAATTTCAGAAATGACAATAGGTACCTAAATCTAAAAATTACTGGATATACCTATAAAGATAATTAATTTAATATTTGCTTTACACTTTCAAAAGGGTTATGGTGCAGATTTTTTAAATTGAATTAAAGAACATTGAAGATATTTAAGTAGTTATTAGGTATTATTTTAGTGCTTATTAAAAACCGAGTAATTTTGCAATAATCATTTGCTTAGAATAAAATTACTGTATATTTGTGATGTCGCCAAATAACATAGTTGTGAAATCCCTTGGTGAACTGCTCCTACCCTGGCGTATAAGATATTTTTTTAATGTCTAATGAATTCACGAAATTTCAAGATAAAAGTAAAAAGAAAATGATATTACCTGATATGAAATGTAAACAAATATGCATGTAACCAAGGCCACTCGTTAGAAATCGGTTACAAGCCGACTTGTCTATAGAGGAGAGATTTTCTGATATTAATTTTATAGCTATAGGCAAATTTTCTATTACATATTTATTTTTAAACGTGTGCTGAATCGCTACGTGTCCAAAAGTTCATTAAAAAACAGACTCTCCTCAAAAACAAAAACTTATTTTTCTTGTAAAAGTTTTAGTTATTCGCTGAAAAGATGTAAATATTGAATTACCAATAGATTAATGACAAAGACTCTTTTGCCACTTACAGGTTATCATGTGGCAAAAAGAATAATAATCTTTGGGGACTAAAGCGTCACCTATAAAACCAATTGCATTTTAGTTGGCACAGCAATTTGTTCCGCGTGAAAATATTACTTAGTCAATGCAATTGACCTTAGAAGGATGCTTGATCATGACGTCAATAATTCCTTTGAATACTGGGTTACAAAACTGCGTTATCAATAGATTTATTGACGTCACAATTCATGAAAAGCTTGCAATCGTCCCCATTTTTAAACCACTGCAAGCTTTTTCTGACATGATTGTCAAATTTTACTATCCAGATGTTCAGGAATCGCTTCGATATCAAGGTGCATAAGTACATTACATTAGATTGATCGCTAATCAAATATAATATTTATATGCAATCTTGACTCTAGTATATATTTTTTTTGTATTTTTATATTTTTTTATTGAGGTATTGTTTAGCGAATATCGTTAATGGAATAAGTACAATATAATATGAACTTATGACAGAACAAAAAATGAAAGACGTGACACGCAATTATAATGAAGATGAATTAATTTGTTGAATGAGTTATAAAATTACCCAACCAACCTCACTATATGATGTAGCTTTAGATAAAATAGTGAACATCGATTCCTGTATCTGAAATATTGTGAATATAATAAAGATGGTATTCTCCACATACAAAATAAGTAAATTCAAACATTTCAAACAAAGATATCGATAGGAATAAGCGAACATATTATAATAATTCATTTTAAAGAACTGAAAAAATGACTATACATTAATTTCACAATATACTAAATATATACAATGATAGCCTTTCCGCTGCAAAATTTGCAATGACATTTTTTTTAACTTTTTTTTTGTTTTCAGTTATGTATTAAAACAGAAGTAAATCACACTACAGAAAAATAAATATATAAAACACGACACATAAAGTAGCAAAGTTTGCACGAATATTTAATTTTCTTTATATGAAACAGTAACTAGGCAAGGCTTCAAATGAAATAAATAAGGTCGAGCGGGGCCACATAGAAGCCACGAGCCACCAATGCAGCGCCGGACCGAACCCCATAAAAAATGAAAATATAACATATTACACTTCTTATGCTTTACATAAACTATAATAACAGTTACGCCTATATGAACTGTTATAATCCATATTTGGAGCTGAAAATTATGTTACAATTTATTGCGATTATAGCTTATCATTTCCCTGTAAAACGCAAAACGTGCTGTGCGGATGCAACGTGAGAAATGAAAAACGTGACATTTCCTCGATGATAAATGTCGTCGGAAAATGATAAACTGTGACCGCAAAATATAATTACCGAAGAGCACAATACATAGTTCTTCTCATCCGACGACACACTAGGGGGCGGCACTGAGCGCCCCCGACTAACATTGTCCAGCTCGATAAAAAACTTTACACCTTTAATTACCACTACCTGGCGGAGCGAGCGGCGACTTCAACGCGGTAACCTCTAACCGCTAGGCTACCTCACACGCCCGACACTCGCCTTTCCTCCTACATTTATATAATGCGGCTAATCAATAGAATCGCCGCGTGTATAACTTAGACAGTATTGGACAAGCCATTTAGAAACAAACCATCCACTGTTTACCAACAACTAGTTACAAACCATCGTTACAAGCCGCATCTCGAGCGTTCGGCTTGGGAGCGAACCTCCAGAGTGGGTACATCTTTCGCGAAGGAACTGTCGAAAGGCGTACCCACCGCTGGACGTTACGGGAGATGCATCTCACATCTCCAAATTAATAAATGTTGAAAGAAATGTTGTAACAGAAAACAGAACAATTTACTTTTACCATATAAAATTTTGAATGTGTTTAGATCGCCAGAAAAAACGTAAACGAAAAAAATACTAACGAAAATAAAAATACCTGCTTTACCTACGTTTTATATTAACAAATTATTAAACAACTCGGGACGATATTATTGTAAGAATTATATTAGAATCGTCCTATTATGCTTGCCATAGAATGCTATCGCCTCGTTTTATCCTGACTCCCAAAAGCTTTGTACAAAATAAAATTGTCTAATAAAAAACACGCCGAAAACGGTAGGTACTTTAAAAAATACATATGTATGTAAAATTTTAAACATTTCATAACAATCTTCTCGTGACAAATCGCATTCGCAATAATTCGTTACGCTAATCAAAGTTCGGCAAACGTGGACGAAGCGCAAGCGACAGCATTCCATCAAACATACCTACATCAATATGAATCTCTACAAAGAAAACATTTAACTAAAATTAACGTTACATTATAACTCCACCCTTCGATATCTACAATCATAAGATATGTTAGCACTTTCTAGCCTTCTCATTTTGTACCTCGTCGATCCGTCTGGAGAACGTAACGTTATAAGGCTTCGCTAATTAATCCTACTATTATTGCTAACATTTTCATTATAACGCCACTCGAAAAAGTGATCACAGAGAGTAGAGAACCTCAGCTCGATATCGATCGCGGGAGCGTATAATCATTTTCGAGTTTCAAGAAATTGTGAATACATTACATATTTTCGATATAACTTTACATAACAATAAATCATTCGACGAGTAAAGGGCGATATATACAGAGAATACAGAGCGACAGGTCGGCAAAGGAAATACTCAACGAAGCGGCCTACACGACGCGGCGGTCGCTTAATAATCGCGGCGCGCCGATTATAGTTTAATGAATTTCAAAGGTCACTTCGCATCCTCTACCGCGGTAGAATTAACTATCAAACGTCACGCGACCGCGCCGCGTCATCGCGACCGTCGCGTCGGGCCGACGCCCAGCGCCCAGCCCGACCCACGCGTCCGCTCCACCCCACCGCGCCGCCTCCACGGGACGTCTTTCACGGGAGAGCCATCTACAAACACGTTAACGATAGGCCCGTCCTAGACGAGGAAGCTACTCAGTTGGTCGGCGGCGCGGTGCTAGGGGCCGGCTAGCGCGTGAGCGGTCTGTCCTGCGCGAGCGCGAGCGTGCAGCACGGCAGGAACCGCGCGTGCGGGTGCGTGCACGCGGCCGCGCACCGCAGCGCCGCGCTGTGCCGCCGCTTGGTGCCCGCCCCCGCGCCCGCTCCCGCCGCCTCCACCGCGCCGCCCTCCTCGACCGCACCCTCCGCCCCACCGCCGCCGCCGCCGACGGCACCCTCCGCGTACACCGCGTGCGCCGCGCTGATGTCCTGCAGCAGCTCCTCCCACTCGCGCGACAGCTCGTCGGCGGCGGGCGCGGGCGCGGGAGCGAAGGGCGGCAGGGGCGCGGGCGGCGCGGGACACGCGCGGCACGGCCCGGCCGGGCTCCAGATAGAGTCCACGTCGCTGGGGCGCATTTTCTTGGCGGCGCGGCCGCACTCCTCGCAAGCGGCCCCGGCGGGGTGTCGCGCGACGGGCTCCGTCTGGGCGGCGGCGTCGCGCTGGCGCAGCGGGAAGCGCAGACGGAACCCCGGGTCCTCGAGATCGGGGCAGCGCTGCGCGGCGGTGAGCCGGAGCCGGCCGTAGTCGATGGTGTTGGCGGTGCGGTACTCGAGGTACCGCTCGAGCGACTCGCCGATGTACACGCCGCCGGAGTCGCTGCGCCGGATCTCGACGGGGTCGAGGTCGCCGCAGATGTCGAACGTGTCGCCGTCCACGTAGCACGGCGGCTCCGGCTCGGGCTCGCGGCGGACGGGGTGGATGGGGCGGAAGTGCGTGCGAGCGGAGGTGAGCAGGTCCTCGAGGACGGGGGCGGGGGCGGCGAGCGGGGTGGTGGGCGGTGGCGGCGGCGAGGGCGGCCCGGAGCGAGGGGCGCGGCGCGGCGGCACCTCGGCAAACCCGCTGCAGTCGCGACTGTGGTTGATGGCGGCGTAGGAGCGCATGGTCTCGGCGACGGTGGCCAGCGCTTTGTAGATGTCGTCGCCCTCGTAGAAGGCGAAGACGTCGAGGTCGGCGGAGTCGGGCGGGTCGGCGAGGTTCAGCGGTCGGAAGCGGTCGTGCAGCGCCTCGGCGATCCTCGACGACTCGCCGCGATCGAACGAGCCCGCGTCGCCGGCCTCGTTGGACCAGATGCTCTCGGTGAGAGATATGAGACTGCACTTCTCGGCGGACGGATCGGCGAACAGATGATCAGAGGGGGACGATAGCAGATCCTGGAAGTCGATCGGTAGATCCTGGTACTCGTCGTCGGGGGTGTTCTGATCCTTCGACCAGAGCGCCTCGATGCTACGATCGAATTTCGCCTCGAACTTTGCATACAGCTCCTCCTCCATTGGCGTCCTGACCTTCGGGTTGAGGTCCTCCGTGATGACCCACTCGGCGTCGAGGTCGAGGCTGTCGTCCCAGTTGGGCACCATGTTCTCGTTCATCCTGATCTTCACTTGTGTTATCTCTTTTAACTCGTCGGTGACGGTGTTCTCGCAGGTGCCGTAGCCCTCGTCTAACGCTATGGCTCTGATGAACTCCTTCACGGGATCCTGCGTTTCCATGTCCCAGACTCCCTCGTGTGTCACCCACTCGGGCAAAATTTCTTTGCTTTCGAAGGACCTACTGTAACTGTTGCAACGTTTCTTATTCTTCCTCTGACCGTGGTAGGAGTTGCGTCGGTCTTTTCCTGATGTGAACTTTTTTTTTGTGTTCCAATCTTTTGACATTGACAATTCGCTTTGCATTTTGAGCTTGGTGTCATGAGTTGACTTGGTACACCACGCCGGGGGCGGGAGATAGTACTGCAGCGGTGATTCTTGACCTTTCTTCAGCGCCGGAAACGCAGCGTAATATCTACGTACGGCTTCTGCTTGTTCTAAAGAACACGTGGGCATGCCTACTCTTGATGCACTCTCTTGATCTTTGATGTCTTTAAGTCTCGTGCACAGCTGATCAACAATGTTGTCTAGATTAGGTTCCTGAAAAGGAGTAAACACATGTTTTATAAATCATTCACATGAATTCATTTGATAATGTAAAAGCAATTTTCATGAAATTTTGGATAACATGAACCCTAAAGAAGGACATGAGACAGGTAATTATAGGTATACCTGAAATGTATAATGTTATTAAACAATACCACACAAATGAATAATGGAGTTAATTGCAAAAAAAATAAAGTCCTATTCTAATAATGAATTAGTCTATTATAGATTATATCTCTTAATTACATGTTAAAATTCAATAACTATAATATTTCAGTTAATCAATGCTGGCAAATGAGTAAATGAAAATACAAGGTGATTGACCTGATTTTTTACCAAACTTTCTATAAAATCCAGTATAATTTGAGTTTCACCTTGGAATGAGATATAATAAGCTGGAAACTCATATACACCTTGATTTAGGCGATCTAAAAGTCATCTCAAATACTCATAAAATCTCTCGTCGGCGTCGAAAGTTATTCTAGGTCAAATGTCACAAAAATCAGATTTTCGCGATTATCTCGCTTTCTATC
This sequence comes from Tethea ocularis, assembly GCA_963555595.1. Lineage (NCBI taxonomy): Eukaryota > Metazoa > Arthropoda > Insecta > Lepidoptera > Drepanidae > Tethea > Tethea ocularis. Next base: position 3,944,297 of record OY741968.1, read on the forward strand.
ATCTTTTGATTATATACAAAGAAGACATCTTTATAAAAATGATAGAGCATAAAATTTACGACATTTTTTTCTGACCTTGGATATCTCAGTAGACATGACGTTTTATGAGACAACTTGTAGAACGCCAAAATGAAGGGGTATAAGAAAGAAAGAAATATTTTTTTTGCGCGCCAACCGGTGTATACCTATAGCTTAATTAACAATACAATATTCAACACTTAAAGTAAAAAAACTTTTATCAAAAAAAACTATCTATAAAAATATCTGAATAGCTTTAAAAAGCATATGAAAAAACTGTAAGTGCCTACAAAATTTTAAGAGTTCCATCAATTTCTCCAGAATCCCATCATTAGATCCTGACTTGGTGACCATAGAGCCATCTGTCAAGTCTGTTAAAAATTAAGAATAAGAGAAACATAAAATACTATGTACACACGGCCACAGATCAAGCTCCACATTTTTGTTGTAAAATAGCTCCTATTACAACCACATAAGGTGCCGCAGTGTGTAGCTTGATGTGTGGCAGTGTGTACAAGGCTGTTTATGTGTGTATTTCAGTTTTCAGCTTATTATCTCTCATTCCGTGGTTAACCTCTTTTTTCTGCTTAAATTACATACTTGACTATTAATTAGTGCAAACAGGGTTGGTGAATTGGGAAATGCATTATAATTGATGTTACATACACTGCAGCCAAAACTTACAAACTTTAATATACTTAGTAAAGGTACATATTTCAAATGTGTAAAGTATTGATGAAAAATCAACAAGCAAATAAAATTCAATGCTGTTTTCTATTGCAATGATTACTAAGTTTTCATAAATAACTAATTGCATACTGTAAAATTATAGGTCTGTTCATACTCTGATTGTGATGTAAATAAATTATAATAAATAGCACAGAACAATGGAACAAAGGAAGAATGCAAAACTCCTAAACTAGTGTTCAAAACCAAAAGGGAACAAAATAAAGAAGTGCATATTCCATAGGCAACATTTATCAATGAGGAACACTTATGTGTCATCAAATATTTCCAAATGTGTTGTTTTTTCAACTTAATTTGCAAGAAATGTGTGACCAATGTCAGCCTAATGCCACTGAGTGTTTTCCACTTAAAAGTGGTGTACAAGTGTTCTTATATCCTCAATCATGTTGCCTATAAAAACAATGTGGTTGTGGGTTGAGAGATGCAAGACCGACCTTCATGTAAGGATTCTTATAATTGTTAATTGTCTTCATTTTAATGTTCCCACTGTAACAGTCAGTGTCCAATGTTACCGAGCACTGCATTTCCTCTTGACAGCGAAAAAAATAAACATTAGTTAATCTACTAAAACTTATCACATGACTTTGGAATATTATACTATTTCCTATATATTACATACCTACATCTGTAATTATATGAAATATCAATCAAGGTTGTTTCTTATCAATTGTTTAGTAAACAGACCTTGTTATAGTTTTCTAACATAAATAAAATTGGAACATAAATAAGTTTCAGCTAATTTGGTAATATACACTATTGCAGTGTGGAAAATAAAAATGTTTGCATGAAAAATTAACTTCCTGTCCTTGTCATAACCCTCACATATATTAATTGGCTTGTATTTTTACAATTATCCATGTTGTACCTAACTTGCCGCCAATAAATTCAAATAGATTAATGCATTATAGTGTACATTAGCATTAGTACCAACATACCCATCAAGCAATGCAAATGTGATGTGAATAGGGTAATTGACTGACACATCAAATCAGCTATTTTTTAATAAATGTCAAAACGATAGTTTATAAGGAATTTTGTATGAAATATTACATTATGACGTCATAGTTTCACAGCATCAAATCATCTACTCTTAGTGGTTCCACTGGTAATTAAAAATCATAAAAAGCATTAAATGTACAACATATTTGATATCTCCATGTGTTTTTAGATGTTTTATGCATTAGTTAGTGTTTGGTCATTTATTTTTGACAGTGTCAACTACCCTATTGTGTAGACTACAGCAAGTATATTATTAGAGCACAAACATCACATGCCTCTAAATTGCTATTTCAAGAATTATCACTATTTAGAAAATAGAAATGTTTGTACCTTCAATCAAACCTAGACCTATTAGTATATTATGTAATATAGACCAAATAGTTAAGATGAAAATCAGCTGTGGCCAAAGACCATTGGACATGATGAAACTATGGGTCTTTTGTTTGTCTTGAGAGAAAAATGCAAGTCATACATTTTACTTTCATGTAATTTATATGACATTCATAGCTTCCTTTTAACCATAACCTTGTTTTTAATTATTTCAGAGTACTATATTGATGAGAATTTATTCATTAATAGTAGTAGTAGTAATAAAACTTTTCATTTATTAACGCAAAAAAGTTTGCTACTTAGTATAATGGTTTGATGAGTGTTTGAATTGTAGTTGTAGCCTATTAAAACTAAACTAATGAATTGCAACTTCCATATTTACAATTAGAATTAGCAGATCATTTAAGAAAACAAATCTGGGTATAATCTCACCTGTTGGAAGTGTGCAGATATCAGATGATAGAGTGCGGAGTCTGGTGTTGTTTTCTGGTTGTGGCAGGCCGGCAGGCAGAAGCCTGGCTCTCTCTCTTATGCTTACGCATCTTGCCCTTGATAGTGTCTATCGTTATCAAACACCATCTTCATACTAATAAATCGTGAGTCCATTTTTCAATTGCCGTGGGCCGTGTGATATAAATCGATCCTTTTTTATTCCCCTTCACTAATACATCTTTATTTTCTTTGGCCTATTCTTTGCGTGTTGGTCGATTAGTTTGTATTGATGCGTTTCTCTTTCAATAAATTGTTTGCAATCGCATTGTCACTAGTTTACAAACGAATCACGCACTTCGTGCACCCCTTAATTCTGAAAAATTAAATTATTTAGTTAGGATAGCATGCAATGTTTTCATATGTACTGAGGTCATTGAATTTGAAGCACAAAGAATTTGGTGAAATACCCATGCCCGCCCCGCCGAGCCGCGCTAAATGGGTCGATGGCGCCAAAACGTCACTCGAGCGATGGTGATAAAATAAAGCGCGCACGGAGGCTCCTCGCGACGTCACCGCTATAGTACTCCATCTTGTTGTTATCGATCAACAAAGAGGATCCCGCACGGCACGTAGTTACAACCATTTATCGTCGTTTTGCACTGAGTCATACCCGTAACATCTCCACGATACTTACGATGCAATTTCACAAGAAGGCGATAGTATTACATGATGCACTTTCACTGGGGATGCGCGACGTACTTCCGTGTATGCACATAAAAACAATCAGAAATAATAAAAACTACTTACCTGTAACAGTTTTTATGGGGTTAAATTATCATGTTATATCGATACACACACACCCCACATGAAAAAAAACATGGCAGCCGCTATGAGCGAGTGAGAGTCGAAAAATTATTTTATTTTGCGCAACTCCGTCAAATGATTGTATTGTATGACATGACGTCTTGCTGTCAACCAATAGCATATGTTCCCTTTTCAAAATAATTCAAAATGGCTGGCAAGTAGCCCGTGATTTTAGATTTTCGTTCATGTGATTCGTGGAAATGTGTGTCTGACATTCTAGTGGCATGCTATTGGTCAAGCTTCGATAACGATGTAATAGGCTAACCAATAATCAGCCAGTTTTTAAACCGGATATAGGCACTTTCGCGTTTCATATAACCGCGAAAGTCAAAATGTGTTATGCAGTGCAGTAGGTACATAGTAAAAGTTTTATAATACATAGCAAATCTAAGAAGACGTTGCCAATAACGAAAAGAAATCTGCCTCTGCGTGTAAGCTTACCCGAACCAGCCCAAGTCTATCTATTGCAAATTAAGCTAGACTATATACATAAATTGTTAGATACGTCCTATTCAAAGTTAACATTCACAAAAAGTATTAAGTATCTTTTTGAATTGCCGGACTTTTGTCAATTTAGTGTATTACGAACCGGTGTGGTAGTACAGTTATTCACAGATCATATTAAAGAATATGTTGTATTGTAGTTATTTTGTAACTTTCGACGTTCTTATGTGCCTAATGCCGAGAACTTGCGAAGTGACGTTGCGTATTCATTTTATTTTCATAAAATCGTGTATTACTATCGGTGATATATTATCCAATAAATATCAATACAATTTCAACAGCGAAGTGAAACGAAATGATTACGTGTATGGCTTTTCAAGTTGTCTCAAAAAGTCCGTGAAAAGTTTAAGTAGAACTGCCACCATTTTACTAAAACCTAACATAAACCAACTGATTAATACGTGACTGACTATGACTTCTACCACGTTTACATCCAGCCGAAGTGGGCAGGACGAGTGTGTAAACCTGTGGTGTAAACACGATACTTCTCATGCTACTGCCATTGCCACTCGCGCTGCCCGGCGCTCCCGAAAAGAGCGGTTTTGTTTTTTGTGCAGAAGTCAAAGGACTAGCAGCGCGAGTGGCAGTACATTTTACATTCAGTTTTAATAATCGAACATAATTATGTATCACAAAAAGTCACAGCACGGGCGCTATAAGTTTTTCGACGTTTGCCATTGCCGAAACTCGAAAGCGAAGTGTAGTGAATGGTAGGGCAGTAGGTATGTACGTTATGTAAAAACACACTTCTCTTAATCCTCCTGCAGCAGTATTTAGGGAATGATTGCCGGCATAGCATAGCATTCAACTTTACTTGAAAAGAAATAAAAATACATGAAGAATATGAAATATAATGCTCAACTTGACACTGGCAAAATACACAGTTGTGATACCAAAAAGAGCAAAAAAAAGTGCCATAACAGAGACTAATCTGAGTTTTGAGTTCAGCATTACAAAGCCCTAATTTGTTTGGTAGCCACATAGGTACACATCATTCATCAGTAGTAGCTTTTTCAGTACTAGGAGGGAGGCGTAGTTACTAAAGTGCTAGACTGTGTCGTGCACAGGATCAAGCGTCGTATGGAGGAACAAGGTGGATGATTCCTATATTGAAAAGGGAAGATCTTCCGCCAGGCTGGGGACCGCGGTCCAACTGTTGATGTTGGAATCTTGTATATAATATGCAAATGCGCGAACAAACTTCACTAGCGATTTATCATTTTACCTTCTTCATAATTGCGCAAATTGAGCTCATTAATCGGAAACATGGGTAAAATAAAAACGCAGATATCACAATAAAACAGCATAACTAATAAATTTTTCATCGATCTTTTTATTTTCATAATAATATTTGCAACTTTATGGGTTTTATTTCTAATAGCGAAAATCATGTACTCTATTGCACTGATTTACGGAAAATAACATAAATAATACCAATAACTGGAGGTAATAAAATATAAAACTGGATGGGTATTATATATTCTGGATACTAAAACGGTTTTGTACATAAATGACATAAACTGAGATAGAACATCTAATTCTAGACTAAATAAATAGGTATTTGAGTCTCAAAACCGTATGAAAAATATAATTTATCTTTATATTGAATGCCATTAAGTTTTCAGAATATCATTGGAATACCCTTAGATATAGAAACACAATATTTATTGATGTTTCACCACACGCCAAACAAGAGATGTTGCCATTCTAGTCACGACAGAATTGGTTGGTGTCACTATCGCCATTCTTCACCCAACATGGGTGATGGAATCCACAATGCGGCCCGCATCCATTTATAGTTATTGAGTCGTAATTATTAGTAGTTTTAATGCCCATAGATAACCGTATCTACCAATTTTTTACCAAGGTTATATCGAATATGTAACAAAAATAAAACTTATGTGCTCAGCAGGCATCAACAATTTGTGCTAATACATTTTTTCGCAACTACAAAAACATAATAAAAATAAAACTTACAACTGAATAGCGATCACAGAAATGCATAAACAATACAATAAATCTCTGAAAAAATCAAAGAAAAAGAAACCAGAAATAAATTAAGTCGCTACAACATATGCGAAACGATCGTTTGTACGGTATGAAAATATATAAATCAGATATAATTTAATTTTATTAAGTTAAATTGTTATAATATTATTTACATACATGTGTGGATAAGATTGATAATGTTTTACAAAATGCTTATTGTCATTACATTAGGGTAACACATAATAATGAATGTAATGGATATTCGTCTACATAAATATGTCGCCAAGGACATAATTTTCTAATACAACAGCTATGTATGTCGTTATACTACAGACGCCTATATTTATGCGACAAAATATCGATCAACGCATTTTACATCAAGACAATATGCAAGAACCGCGCACATTTGACGCAATATACAATTTCAAAGGTCCAGCAAAATTCACTCGTATAAACAGTGATCTTTAACAGTTACTGTTGACCACTATGACTTGGGTAATTGATTCGTAATTGTTCGGACGATTAAAATTTTTATTCAAGTTGTAAGTAGGTAAGGTACGTTGTTAAATAACATCAATATTGAAAAATCTTTTAATTTCCCAGTGTTTAATTAAGAATACATCTGCGAATAGAAAATTTCTTCAGTTGAATATTCTATTTACATTTTATACATTGATTCCGAAAAATGGTCACTACGTTTTACATGGAAAAAAGATCATCTAAATGTGCGCCTGCTAATGATGATGACATAATATATAAATACTGCAGTTTACAGAAGATACCTTATCTCCCAGCTAAGTGCCAAGACCTGTCAACATGTACTTTGGCATGCGTAAGCGCACGTGTTAAATACATGCGACGCCAAACCGTCTCGTACTACCTATTACGCATATTAATACAAATCGTACGAACAATTGCCAATCGGATAACCATGTTATGCCAGAATGATTTCTATTGCACGACCTGATTAGTGTCGCCGACAAGACACATGTCGTATCGATATTAAATGATTATAATATGCAATAGAAAAGCTATAACGCGTCATTTTAAGTAAATTTCGACTCAAACGCCATCTTATGCTAATTTATCGCCTTAAACCAGCAGGAAGGCATCGCCACCAACATTTTACACTGCTTTATTTACACCTAACGTTATGTTATAGCTCAATGGCTCTCAGGCCGTTTACTACTGTCATCCTTTTTGGTGACGATGTCTTCGCTCTTCGCCATTTGTGGTTGTTCGTCGACCTTCTCTACGGCTTTTTTCATCTCCCGTCGCTTTTGCGCTTCTCGAATTATGTCGAATAAACTCTGGAAATGAGAAAATGGTGATTACACAATGGTTATATTACTTAGACCGTTATTTCAACATCTGGATCGACCATACATCATTGCGGCTTGTAAGACAGTGTAGAGGAACTGAACCTTAGAGAATACTGCAGCCAAATAACTTAATGTTGTGTTCCTAGGTGTGAGTAAGATCGCCAGATATCATTGGGGATAGAGGCAGAATCAGTAAAGCGTGAATAATGCCCCGGATGTTGCAAGCGTTTATGGGTAACCATATACCACCTGGTTAGAATGTATAGATAGGCCTGTGTATGACCACAATCTTACAGTGGTCAGTGATGATGTGGCCGATGGTGGTAAGCACACAAATCCTAGAAAGGAACTAGTTGTCAAGTGCACCTGAACACACCGGAAGGTGCTTGACGACAGATTTTCAACTTGAGGGTTACCAGCCAGGAGGGAACTACAAAGTACTATTGCAATAGGTTATTTGCGGTTGATGCTGAACAGTCTATACAATTGACACTTTTTGGTGCTGATGACGAAACAAACTAAAACAAACATTGCTATAATATTATTCGGGTATTGTAAGCATCCATGGGCTAAAGTAATCGCTCATCACCAGGGGTTGCATGTTGAACTCGTGGTATAAAAACATAAAAGCTGTTACCTTCCCGTCAGTTTGAGTTGTATTGTCCTGTTCTTTGGCCGCTACGGCCGCTTTGTCGAGTGCCTTCTGTATTTTACTCTCCACCTCGAGGATCTCCTCCTTGTCCAGCAGTTCAATCAGCTCGGCCATCTGCTTTTCTGACAGGTTCACGTTCTCGTTGCCTATTATTTCTAGCATCTGAAAAATTATATTTAGTTTTTTATTAATTATTTATCTTTACATATTATAAAATGTAACATATCTTCATCTGTCCCTAAGTTTTAACTATAGAAGCATGATTTTAATACAGGTTTCAGTTTCCTTGAGTCAGCTTTTAGGCTATGAATTATTGGGCCGTAAGTACCAAGTCTAAAGTTAAAATAACCATGCAGCTGAAGTATTGATTATTTTTCCAATGCAAGATAAATTATTCGTAGCAAAAATTTACAATTCAAAGATTTTTTCATAAAACCATTATCTACAAACATTAGGTACATTGTAATAAATCAAAATTACAATGTGAACTACAAAATACATTTATCATTTGCATGATCTGAATTTTAAATCAGGTATGAGAACTTTGCGCAATAATAACCCAAAGTTTTCTTCTCAATCTGTGGACTAAGGTCCATCTATTCTAAGGAATACATTCTGACGTACATTAGAATGAGGAACCCAAAGCTCAAGCTCATTGTAGGATTCGAACCCGCGACCTTTGTCTCGGCATTCGACAACACTGAGCTACCATTGCCTTAAACTTAAGTATTCATAGACAGACTTAATACATTTAAACTACACAAACCTTCAACACATCATCAATTTTCAACTGTCCATCGAAGTCGTCATCCAATCTCCCCAGAACATCTTGTATGAGCTTCAGTTTGGCCTCGTCCGGCACTTTCTGCAGGCTCTTAATGGAATGCATGAGTTCATCAATCTGTATCAATTGCTCCTTCGCCTTCTGAGGATCAGATTGAGTCTGTTCGAGGGTCGTTAGTAAAGCTTTCTCCTTATTCTCCAGTTCCACTAACGCGGAGTCCAATTTGCTGATCATGTTGTTTACAGCTCGGTATAATCTGGAAAATATAAGAAAAACGATAATGGACAAAAGTTTAGATATGTGATGGATGACATTGTTCTTGGCGTATCTATTCAGTGGTAGTGCTACACACTCTGTGACCTTGAGCTTTCGGTGAAAGTTTCGTCGAGAAAGTGGCTAGCTGGCTAACACACTCATATTAAAAGTACTATATCTAATTAAAGCTATGATCAGAGGCATTTTCTATCTGTCGCACTGGCTTTCGCTTTCATTCATATTTTTATATATTTATTGATACAATAATGACTTAAGACAAGTGAGTTGTAGAGCTAGGGAATTGGTTTATTTGGTATTATACCATAGCACGGTGGTAGGGGTACTCAAATCAAATCAAAAACTCATTTATTCAGTTTCCATGTGTTTTTAGATGTTTTATGCATTGGTTAGTGTTTGGTCATTTATTTTTGACACTGTCAACTACCCTATTGTCATTGTACTTTGTAGAACCTACTCAAAAGGCAAGCTGGCAAGCACCTACCGGTCAGTTTTGACATTAATTACTGATCACAGGCAGAATAAAAAAGAACTAACAAGGTTAAACTTTAGTATGTTTTATTTTTAAATTTCTTACACTAATGAGCTACGTTAAAATGCTTTCAGTCCTAAAAGGATGTGAAGTGATAAAATATCACCATATATAATGAAGCTAGCTTATCTAACCTGCGAGCACCCTTAGTGAGTTTGAGGTCTGCCTGCTTAGTTTTGACCATCTCGTGCATCTCTTTGACATCCTCGCTGTAGTCCAACAGCTCTGCCTTCAACTCTTGAATACTTTCTTTTTCGAGAAGGAGGGATTTCTTCTGTTCAGCTGAAAATTTAGAACAGGTTTTCGTGTCTTAAATACCCAGTAGATATTATGGGGCTAGTCAAAACCACCCAACAACTGGTTTGTTGGGAATTGAAAAAACTAACCGTTTGGGTAGGTATCTAAATCGACTGACTTTCATTCGTAATGAGGCAGTTGATTGAAACAATCGCGAATAAATGAAAATCAAAATAATAAAGAATAGAGTACGCATAAATTAATAGTGGTAATGATATAAAATCGTGCTACCAAGCTATGAGAACTATTTGCCAAGTTAACTTTTCTTTGTGATGAAATGTTGAATGAGCTATGTAGCTAGTAATCTGAATTGTTCCCTATGGTAATTTAATGCGTATCTAAAAATAATAGAATATACTCTTGAACTGTATTGGATATCTCAGGTTGAGACTTGAGATACAATAATTTTACAATACTTCCACTCTAAGAAAACCTAATTTATGGTTTCAGATTATTATCTGGCACCTTCACTAATGAGTGAATTCTAATTTAAGAAACAACATCACTATGGACTTATTCCATCATAAACTTGAACTTCGAAGGAAAAATAATGAACAATTGCCAAGATAAATAACACTCACCTAATTTCTCTAAAGCGTCTTCAATCACCTCAACATCTTTGCCAGACAGACCTTCTTCAGTTTTTTGCTGCGGTGTATCAACAGCGATGACTGGTGCTGGGTCGATAAACAATGCTTGGGAGTCTAAGTCAATAATAGGTGCCTTGTCTTTGAGTTCCTCTTTCTCCCTCTTTTTGGCTTCAAGCATTTGTTTCTCCATTTCGGCTTCTTGTAACTCTTTCTTTTCTTCTTTGATCTTGAGTTCTTCCAATTTAATTGCTTCGGCTTTAGCCTGTAAGATATAGTTATTGAAATAAGATTTGATAATACTATATTTGCTTTTATAAAATTTACGAATTACAAATATTTTCTTATTAAATTAGGTTTGACCCATAGTTCCAGTAGTTGTTAATGATATTTATTATTTTTATATAGTGATTAAGAAACAAACTTCCACTCAGTTTTAAAATCTTACAATAATTAGTCTTACCTTGAAATCAAGTTTGCCTTCTTTCTCACCAATAGCAGCTTTAGTCTGTGTTACAACATGTTCAGGCAATGCAGATATCGTCGCCTTCAGTTTGTATGTCGTAGGCACATGCTCTGGCACCATAAGAGCTCGAGACAGCAGCAGTAAAGATGGCGGCACCTTCTCATTTAATGACAAGTCAAGCCAGTTTCTCAATTCTTTTCTCAGTCTCTCCTCTGATACACCATAAGCTCTCATACCACGAGCCCTACAAGCCTGCTGCAGTTCACCAAAATTCAAACTAGCGACACCTTCTTTAGCAATCATCTTGTCATCAGCTGCTAATGAACGTAATTTCATTTTCAAGTTAAATCGTAGCATTGCACTCGTACCTATAGTAGAAACATTCAGCACTTTACATAGAGCAACTAAATGTGGCCTTTGCAATGAATCAAGTGTTATCTCATCCTCAAACAATTTAGAGAATTTCATTATCTCTTCACTTGTGGCTACATCACCTGATGTACGAATTCTGTTAAAGAAACTAGAGAACTCTTTAGCCAGCTCTGAATGCCTGTTACCGGCCTGTGGTGCCATTTGGTCCAGGGTCTCTTGGAAAAACTTTGCCATTTCCAATTTCACTTTTAAATGCTGTTTCAATTTAGCTTCCTTTTGATCCCTACTCTCAAATGTAGATGGCAGCATATTTGGAAATAATTTTATAAATAATGGTAGTGCAAATTCCAAAAATGGTACAGCAATAAATACAATAAATGGGACCATCCTGAAGAGATCACCAATTGTTGTCACTAACAGCCTATGTTCTCTGCGTGTCAATGATTCTCCCTTCAGGATTCTAAATAGCAACATTGTGGATATTCTCACTTCAATAAATAATAGTCTGAAACCATGATAGTAATGCCTCAGCTCGTCCATTATGCGCTCCTTTAAGCTTTTCTTCTTGACTTCTTTTTTAATAGGAAGTTTCTCTTTTTCTTCAATTTCTTTTTTTATAGTTACAACTGTAGCTTCAACTTTAGATGATGGCTTTAAGGGTTCTTTTTCAAATAAGCAGGGGTTTGTGGAGATCTGTCTGAAGAAGGGCGAATGGCAGTATATTCTTGTGTTGAGAGGCTTTTGTGTGATGTCATGTTGCAGTCCAATAGGCTGTGTTGTATAATAACACAATGACCTTGAAAGGGTTATGTATGGAAAATTTTGATATTGTCTGGTCTCCCATAGTAAGGCTAAAATATAGAAACATTATTTAAAAATCGTATTCATATGTCTAATATAAGTATTAGCATTTATTTACATCTAAAAATAATTATGTAGCAAACAACAATAATAAACAAACTTTACATTTTACTCATTAAGTATGAGGTACAAAGGAAGTTTATTAATATACATAATTTTATTGAAATTATTACACTTCGATCATAATGTTATAATAATTTTTAATTATAAAATAACATTGCATCAACCATGTGATGATCAATGATGTGATTTTATAAGGTATGTATAAAAGAAAAATTACACACATTTCACTATTACTGAGTACTGTGGGAATACAAATTCTCGGTGAATATTAGTAAAACTATCTTCATAGTAAAAATATTTTTCTGGATGAAGTCATACATAACAATCAATCAAAATCTATGTACCTACATAGGTTATGATATTAGATGTGCTTGTTGCAAATAATTTATGACTTACTTGGTCTTTTTATGTAGCGAAAATTACTGAGAATAATCCTGTTCATATTGTATGCCTTTCAAAGGACTTCTATTTTGTAAAATAGGAAAAATATAACAAAAACAAAATCAACCTTTAAACACCATGACAATCGAGAAATACCACAGATTATAAATTAATTAAATTGTGTGATTTGTGAGTACTTGAGTGATGTGACACGGATGTGATAGATATGTTAGCTAGCTGGCGCCGTAGGTGGCTAGAAGCAAAATATTATAGATTGTAGCGTTACAGATAACGAAATCCGTAACAATATTGTACCGCTATTTTGGTATCAATACCGCTGTAACGAAATTATTCTAGTTCGTTAATCAAGAAACGGAACGGTTACAAAAAAAATACGAAAAGTAACGTTACTGTAAAGATAATGTTGCCAAACTTAACGTAGGGCGGCATGCATCGTGGTCATTTCTAAGGTGGCAATACTGATAAGAGGTAACAAAAAAAGAGAGTAAGACTGCTAAAAAGAGTAAAGAGACAACAAACTGTAACGATATTCATAATGTTATTTAGTAACGTTATCGGAATAAAATAAAATCATAATACATAAAATCGTTTATTTTGAGTTTTATTGAATATTATCGATGGGATTTAGTCCAATAAAGATCAATACAAGCGCACCAGTAAAACAGTAAAATGAAATTATTACATGTTTAAGTGGCTTTTCAAGTTGTTTCAAAAAGTCCGTGAAAACTACGGCCACCATTGTATGTATGACTGAATACAAAGAAATTATAGTATACTCTGAATATGACTTGAAAATTTTTATATGATTTCAATCGTCGGCGTCGTAATTTGAACTATATTTGGCCAGATATAAAAATACATGAAGAACGAAGATTACGAAACAAAAAGTTCAACTTGAGATGGCAGAGGCAATGGGACGAGCCTCTTTGCAAAATTATTCAAAATTATTTATTAAACAGTGTTGATGATATCAGGTTTAAGGCTCGTCTCCTTGCAACTAGCGAACGAGAGTCAGGCTACTGGTTACAGGCAACACCTTCGATTAATATAGGAACGTTACTAGATAATACCAGCTTTTCTATTGCAGTTGGTTTGCGTCTGGGCGTCTCCAGAACCGAACCTCATCAATGTCACTGTGGCGGCGGCGTGGATCGTTTGGGTCACCACGGTCTATCCTGCCGTCGTAGTGCAGGGCGTCTTTCACGCCACGCCACTCTAAACGATGTCATTCGTCGGGCCCTTGCCACCGTGAACGTGCCGGCTATTTTAGAGCCGAACGGTATCTCGCGTGACGATGGAAAGAGGCCTGACGGTATGACATTGATTCCTTGGAGTCGTGGGAGGCCGCTGGTATGGGACGCCACATGTGCTGACACCCTTGCACCCTCCCACGTCCAACATTCATCACGGGTGGCGGGCGCTGCCGCAAACGCTGCGGAAAACCTCAAGCGGAGGAAATATACTTCTCTTGGAGATAGTTATATATTTCTTCCGTTTGGGGTCGAAACTATGGGTAGTTGGGGTCAAGATGCTCGCAGTTTGGTTAGGGAGCTGTCCAGACGCCTTATTGACACTACAGGTGACCAAAGAGCTGGCACTTACCTCGGGCAGCGCATCAGCCTTGCAATCCAACGAGGTAACGTTGCCAGCTTTTTGGGGACCCTGCCTGCAGGCGGCGATTTAAATGCGGTATATTATTTATAGTTACTCTGTATATAGGTTTGATTTTGTAGTTTAATTTAATTTAATATTTCATTATAGTTAGATTATATAAATTATATTTTGTTGTAAATATTGATTATTATGTTACTGTATTTAAATAAATTTTAAATCACTTGACACTGGAAAAAATAAAACATATTAGGTACTGTCTATTACTAAATACTACACACAGATATAATCTATGCTGATCTGAATCTGACTGATGGATGACAGTGTCATGCAGCGTTGCCAGAAGTTACATTTCTTACATTTTTCGTAACTTTTGACCTCCTCGCGTAACATGAAAGTAATTTTTATATTTAAGGTGGAGGCTTCGGTTGGAGCGCGAAATTCAAATTTTATCACGTTTTTTTAAAATTGCAGCTCAGTTATAAGTCGTAAGTTATCAACATGTTATGACATATATCTTACGACCTATAACTGAGCTGCAATTTGCCTTAAGGCAATTATCGTAACTTTTGAGAACAACGAGATTTGTAATTATTAAATTTTTATTGCAAACAGTCTAATTCAACGCATCCAAATTGAACGTACCTAAAAGCAGTGTTGCCAACCCTACAGTTTTAACTGTAGATCTACAGTTTTTCGGAAATTCTCTGTTTTCAGTTTAGGCCTCAAAATCTACAGTTTTTTTATGTAAGATGGTAGGTAGTCATCGTATCGTCTACGTCATCTATTTTATTAGTCCGTACACTAAGTCAGCTTCAGTAAAAATGAAAAAAAAAACAAGAAAAATTACAAATTAAAAATGAATCGATCTAAAATGTAAGCACTGGAAAAATTGCAACTCTGAGACTTATTTTGACATTTCATTTGATTAAAACTTTGATAATTACATCATTTTTCTTGTTTTTAATGCCCTCCCTATAATGTATTCTATATAATACTATCATTAAATTATACAAAATATAATACAAAGCTGTAGATTTACTGTGTTTTTATTTGATATTTACAGTTTTTTAGTGATTTTTAAGCATATATGTTCAGTTTTGCTCTACGCTGGGGTTGGCAACACTACCTAAAACTCACTTTATTCACTCCATTATCACACTCAGAAATGGCTCTGAATGGAAAGCGCCACTGCGCCAAGCTAAAATGAAACGTATACTCGATATGTTAAAACTTGATTTTGCTTGAGCCTTTCGCGGTTTCGTTCATAGCTACAGAAATAGCCTGATTTGTTTTGTTTCGTTGTGTTATTGTTTTTTGTCGAACAACTGTGAGAAAGGTGCGTGAGTGAAGTTCCGGTGATTACATTTATTGTTTGTATATTCCGGTGATTCCTTTATATTCCACCATTTTGCTGACATAAATTTGCCTCCGACCTCCGACCCCAAAATCACGTAAATTAAAAAGAAATACAATAATATAACTTTTGCAGCAAAAAATTAACATTTCAGGAAATTAAACGTAACTTATGACTCAAGGGCCCTGGCAACACAGGCGTCATGTCATGACATGACGCCAGTGTTGCCATGGAAATTTTGAAATAAAATCTTCTAAATTATATCAAGTGAAGTGATTGATTATTGTATCTTTGAACTAAAATAGCTAAATGAGTATCTTTTGCCGATATACTTCTACTGTTTATAGATTAGTAAAATCTCTCTCACGACCAATTTGTAACAGTAAGTGATTTCAATAGATAGGTAAACTAAAAAACAAGATTGGGTTCTGCACTCATATCATTTAGGAGAACAAGTTGTGGCCGCAATTAAGAGATCAATTCTCATCGTTTTGCCCTGACCATCATAGCAAAAACATAATTTGCCGATAACAAAATAATATATACTTTGACTAGCTATCCATGAACAGTAAAACCTGATGAATTTTAACAAAAAACGGTTATTAATAACTTAACTATAATAGTTAAGTAGACAAATATCCTTCAGCATTTTTTTATGGGTTTTGATGAGTACAATATTGTATGTATCATCAATAGTTTTCACAGCGCACACCAAATAATGGCTTTTATGGCCAATTTTTTGATACCATGAATTACTTAACTGTAATTTTCGTAAGGATCTCTAATTTTATAGAAAATAATATAGAACCTATGTTACTCACAGATAATGTAGATTTCTAAAGGTCAAATATTTTTTTAAATCAGTACAGTAGTCGTTAAGTTTAACCATTACAATACATCAAAATATAATTATTATTATTATAGTGTATGTAGCCTAATCTTACTTGTATATTTTTATTTTACTCAATTAATTAAATATTTACAAGTAAAAAAGTTGTGCCAGATCACTGATCTGAGTGAACATGCTGGCGGCATCTTACTTATGTTCTGCATTTGTGAGAGCACTCAGCACTTGTGGTCTGATAGGAGAGACCTTTTCTAAGGCTGATTTCTCCCCCACAGTTTCACTTGCATTCCCGGGATAAAAAGTAGTCCACCAAATTTTTCAAACCGGACTTGTAGATCTAGAGATTAGAATGTTCAAACAAACTCTTTAGCTTTATTATTAGTATAGATAGATAAACGTCCCATTTACTAGCTACTGGGTTAAGTTATCCCTGCTACACTAAACTGTTGTTTCAACAAAGTACCAGTCACTTGATGCCAGCCTCAAATAAAACTTTTCACGACATCAAAAAATATTTTGTTGCAGCTCCTCAAATCATGAATAATATGACTACCAAAACCAACAAGGGTGGAGCAAAAAGAATTGTTTGGGTAGATTTAGAAATGACTGGATTGGATATTGAAAAGGATCATATTATGGAGATAGCATGTTTAGTTACGGATGCTAACTTGAATGTTGTGGCAACAGGTCCCACAATAGTGATACGTCAGCCTGATGACATCTTGAACAATATGAATGCCTGGTGTATTGCTCAGCATGGTGAGGTATTGAGATTTCTATAAATATACTGAAAAATAATAAGGGTTAGTCAAAGCTGTCTTGCTGATCTTGAGATTTTTTTTTCCAATTTCAGACTTCATTTGGATGAAGAGTGTCTAGCAAATGTGGCTGATGGTGGTAAGCACACAAAGTCTAGAATGGAACTGGCTCTCAAGTGCTGTGCAGTTGGAACATACTGGAAGGTGCTTAGCAATATATTTTCAACATGAGCGTGGTAGCTAGACAGGTACTACAAAGTACCCTACCACCATGCTATGATTTCCTCACAGTGTTTTACTTCACTGAAAGCTGATTGTAGGATTTGAACCTGCAACCTTTGTCTTGGCATTTGATGTCTTTACCACCGAGCTGACGTCACTATGATATAATCTTTCCTACTGATCACAATGGCCATGGAATGGCCAATTCCAATGGCAACTGACTAGGTCTATTTAGAGTAATGATCCTTAATGGGTTTTTTGAGCTACTTACATTACTGACTGCACTTATATTCCATTTATACATTTGTGTGTGATACACCTTCTTAATTTTATGACAAACACAGACCATTTGCCTGATAACATTTCTTCTAGTTTGTGGACACTTATTTTATGTAGCTTGAAATCATAATAATGTAATATATAAAATTCTCGTGTCAGTGTTTCCCACTAAACTGCTCTGAAATGGCTTGACCAATTTTTAAGTATATTTTTGGGTATATTCGATAGGTCGTAAACTATTTTTTATCCCAGGAACGCGATGAAACCGCGAGGAACAGCTAGTATATTAATATTACAATGAATATATATTTTAGTTTTCTTAGTTTGGGAGCTAGGAGTTCACAAGGGAGTGTCACTAGTCTTTTATAAATGAGTATCAGAAAATAAAATATAGTGTCTATAAGGCTTGTATTACAATAATAAATTTTCATTCATTTTGCAATTTTTTTTATTACAGAGTGGTCTGACGGAGGCTAGTCGCAAGTCGAACATTACTGTGACGCAAGCTGAAACGCAAATTCTGCAGTTTGTCAGAGCCCACACACCTGAGAAAAAATGCCCACTAGCTGGTAACAGTGTTTACATGGATAGACTATTTATACGTAAATATATGCCACTACTAGATCAATATTTACACTACAGAGTAATAGATGTCAGCACAATAAAAGAGTTGGCAAAACGATGGTATCAAAAAGAATATTCACAAATGCCTCTTAAACAGTTCAAACATAGAGCAATTGATGATATTCTTGAGAGTATAGCTGAATTGAAATATTATAGGAATAGTATATTTAAATCAGATTTGGATACATTTGAGGGTATATGATTGTAAACTCATCTAGACGTGGAACTACTTATCATATTGTTATTAAATTCTTATTTTTTTCGTATGCTTGCCCCTTTAAGGGACTTGATAAATCATTAGGCACTATTTTTTATACATCTATAAGTACTTATTACAATTTACACTATCTATAGTTTTTTTTTATTAAAATGAGCTTAGACTCACCCCATAAGACGACCGATTATTTATGTAGGATGAAATGAAAAATAAAATATCACCAATGAGTGTCCTGTATGTGTTCTTTGATTTCTGAACTTCGTAACCTATTTCCTTGGATGGTTTAATAAAACTGCGCTGCTCTATAAAGGTAGATGCCGAGAGTATATAACGGAATTCTTCAATCGATAAAGAGCATGAATATCGCAATTTAATATTTTATACAATATTGTAAATACTGTTATGGGACTCTGTATGCTCGTCGTTCATTCATTGTTTTGCAATAGGTAGGTAGATAATTATTGTTTACATTTATTTATTGAGTTACCTGCCAGTACACCCTCTAGGTACTCAAATTTATAAAAATGCACACGCAACTAGAGCTGTAAAGCAATTGGTTCAAGTTTTTTAGGATTATTGATAAGTTTTCTGCGATTTCACCCGCGTTCCTGAGATAAAAAGTAGCTAGTAGTACTTACCAACATTATCACTTTATGTATGAGTATAGAATAGACAATGCATCCGCATTATTCAGCCTAATACCCAACCAAAATCTCCCGTTAAGGGTTCCTTGTCTGACTAGGGAATATATTGTAATACTGCTGTTTACATGAGTTTTCAATAAGTAACCCAAATACTTAGCAGAAAGGTAAAATCACCTAGTTATTCATGACTGTAATTATTCAAGATGAGTTCCATGAATAAACAATTAGGTGACTGGAGGAAGGCAGTCATCGAAGTGTGTAAGTAACCCACAAACTATACAGATACTAGATCTCCCCGCAGTTTTAGATGGGACGTGGGAGAATCGTAGTGTAGCCATGCCAGTAATAATAATGGATTTCCGCGAGCTTTAACTTTGTGAAAATAATTGGTTACCTACTTATCGTTATGAGGTTGATTTCTGCCATTGACATAATGATATTGGCGTGAAATACGTGACGTGATGATGGAATGGTAGTAAATTTTGTCGTTTCTCCACCGCGTTGGTTTCCATGCCGGTGAACGGGTTATTTACACAAATAGGTCATAAAAGCTTGCAGCACCTAAGGCTTTTCAGAGCAATAACTACGTTACCTTTTCCCTGATGAGCTCTGTCGACCTTACTCACGCGCAGGTAGGAACACATACAGTATTCTGTAAGGTGGAGTTACTTCCCTAGTCGTGCAAGTGCTGCTCTTTGGCCGAAAAAACGATTATCTGCCTCTGTGATGCTCTCGAAAGCCTACCTTTAGAAACATCATTACTTAGGTCTTTCTTCACTTAAAAATAAACAAATTTAAAAGTTAATATTTTTGTCGATAAACGAGTAGGCAGGTAGCCTAATGAGAACCCTTAGCGTTAATGATCAAAGGGAAACTGACCCGATAAACTGTTCGGTCCACTGAATATTAGGTCATCTATTTAGATAAGGTACCTAAGTTAAATGTCGACAGAGACCATGTATGGGTAAAACTGTCTACGTATGTACTTGAAACTTTCAAGTCGTCTTTCGTTCTGTACTCGAAAGGTTGCTAGAACCATATTATTAAGCCTCCGCTGTATGTACATCTGTCCGTTCGTCTGTCAGAGGGATGAATCTCATGAATTGTGTATAGTTTTACAGAGTATGTATTATACTGTTGCCGCTATAACGACAAATAATAATAATTAGTAATAAAATAAAAAAAAAAATTTGATTAAAATAACAATTCAAAGGTCGAGCAAAAAATGAGTGTCAAAATAACGTTTTTTTTTTTGGGTGGTCCCCATATCCACCGATGTGGGCACGATGGGTATGCCCACAACACTAATAGACTTGTGAGTTCACACTTTCATTAAGGTCTACAGGCTGATAGATGTAAGACGATATGCTGACACGGTTTGTTACATTTTAAAACTTTAATAATTTACTAGCGTTGTCCCCATGGCTTTGCCCACGTGGAACTATACACTGTACAAAATCTTAGTCGACATCGTATATTTTTTAAACTTCCTTTGTAGCAAACACGGTATTGTTTGATGAATTTGATTTAGTTAACAAAAACTTAAGTAATATTTTTGCTTTTAAAATTGTTCCTTAAATTCAGTATAGGCCCAGGGGCTGTTTTAAAAGTTTAAAATGGCCATGTAATACAGTTCTAACAAAGCTATAAAATAAATATCCTTATGATCTATAAGCACACCACGTGTTATCGATGCAAACATTATATTGCGCGATATTGACTTATTTCCGTGCCTAGATAAATTAAATACTTCTCTACATATATTACTTTACCATGGGTTACCAGGGTCAAAGTAATAAGACTTCAATCATCTTAACCAGGTAACCTCTATCATTGTTTCTATTTGGAAAGATAAATGCGTATCCAGTGCATCACTATTCGGTCGTGAATCAGGTCAGTTCTAAAAATGTACGAGTATCAGTTAGTCTTATCACAATCTATTCAATAAGATGAATTTCAGTTATCATTTACTTGTCATATTACAGCGATGAGGTTTGTGATGCTGTAAGTAGTCTCTTTGGAAAACCACGGCAAAACTAAAATACCAAATAAAACGTAAAGGTTTTACGAACTTTTATGTCTTCTTCAGATGACCCTTCATGGTGGGATCAAAAAAAGTATATCACTATTTTCGTCGAAATTTGGACCTGAGATCTGCCATGTCGAAGATTTCGTATAGTTAAAAAAAAATTGTCATTTTCTACTCAGAAACAAATCCTGTTGGTTGGGTTCACACCTTCAGTCCATTCGGCTTATAATTGCAATACAAATTACGCCCGCCAAGGTTTTCCGTGACTCGGGAGCATTATACCCACGTTTGCTATCACGCGAATTTTAACATAGAATATTAATTATGTTATGTCAGATCTTGACATTGATCATGAATAAATAAACTGTGTTTCAGTTTCACGGTCTTGCTTGATTTCAGGATTGTTCCTGCTACAGTTTTAAGTTTAGAATCCTACTAGGTAGGTTTAATAATATAATATGTAAAGTTTGTATGTATGTTGCGCAATCTCAATTAACGTTCAAATTAACGTCCATTAGATAAGCATTAGCGAGCGGTTTAAAATATAATTAGGTACACAGGACATAAAAAAGGAGGTTCTCGATTCAATCGTATTTTTTTGGTTTTTTATCTTTGGAATAAAGTGCCGATAAAACCGCTGCGCCGTATTTGTAATAATTGTAAGAAACACTCAAATTGTAGGAAGGTATGTTTTAATAAAACACTGTTACGTTGTTTATGGGGGTTCTTTTATAATCATATCAGCCGAAAGACGTCCACTGCTGGACAAACGATCTCCACGGGTTTTTTTCATAAAGTATAAATCTACCTGAAGGTAAACAATCAACAAACTGTTGACCACTTTCCACAGAAAGTGGGACCAGCGTCAAACAAAGGAAGAAGGTCGAAAGGAAAACTAAACGGATTACAAGGGTGGAGTGTAAGTAGACTTTTAGGAAAAGTGAAAACATGGAATATTGTATAATATTTCTCTAGTACTTAGGCTTAAATCGGGAAAAGTCAAAGGAATCACCATTATGTATGTTGATATTAAAAAAAATACAAGTATTTAAGTAAAACAAGGTAAACAAATATTTACCTGGGACAGCACCTATAGATACTACATAAATCTCAAATTGCGATGACATGTTATTATCGCAAAGGGTGAATCGATTACCCAGAATTTTATGTGTCGGTTAGAAATATTATGGGTCACTAGATAGGGCTAGTTGGGACCGCTACCGGTTTGTAGGTCACTAACGCTACACGGTTGTTCAGTAACAGGGGTCGTACCATAAACCGTTTTTACTTGTAGTTATGAACGAGCATAGACGTTGGATTCGCTTGTATATATATTTTAATTGATCTACTGATGTAAATAAGTAATAATAGATTTATATTTTCGTTGTCTTTATAATGAAGTAATCTTACGCACGGTCATGGTGAAAATTTTAAATTAAAAAAAAAGTTTTCCAAGTTGGTAGTTATTCATTTGGTTCCCCAAAACACATTATCTGTATTGCTGAGAATGTTGGTTGTTCGTCTCTAGTACACACCACACCAATATAACACACAACAAAAATATTTTCAATTTTGCTTTTCACCATGGTGATGGTAAAAATACACAGTAATATAGTTAGTGATGATGTGGCCGAAAGTGGTAAGCGTATAAGGTCTAGAATAAAATTGGCTCTCAAGTACTGCTGCCAGAACACACTTTGCAACCGTTTAGAGCCAGCTCCATCAAGCTGTGTAAAAAAAATACAGGAAAGTTCAGGAAACAATATGAGTAGATAGGTTCTTGTCTAATTGAGAGCACCATGCTGCATGCTACGATTCCCTAGCGACGAATTACTTCACCGAAAGCTCAAAGAACAAAGTAGAATTCGAACCCATGACCATTTATTCAATTTAGACACTTACGAACGTAATAAAGATTTACAACTGACTATCACATTCGCCAAGCAATTCCACGTCACTACCACTGAGTTACCTACCAGCTTTGATTTATTTTCGAAATTATGTTTAGGTACCAGTAATTTTACGGTCTCGTAAAATACTCGGAACATTTGAGGTGTGTTTTAACACACCACAATTCAAACCACTACTGTGCGGTAACGAGGTCGAATGTGTGAATAAATGATTTTTCAGTTACAGTTAGCTGTTTTACTGTTCAGTGATGTTAGGCAAACAAATTGAATTCGTTTTGAAATTAGAAAGTGTTGTCTTGCTAGCTAGCGTAGCGATCTGTTAATTATCATGTTGCTAAGTTTTGGGAAAATATAGTGGTCAGGTAACTAAATACGACTTTTAGTTTTTATCTAAATTTATTCCCAAAACTATTCTTTTAGAAATCCTACAATAGTTATCGAGCCCAGGTCCAACACTGTTTTTGTCTCCAAACAACTAGGAGAATAAATAAAAAATATACACACATCACAACGGATTCTTTAAGTATCCTTTGACATAAGTATTTGTAGAACTGTTAATTCATACATATTTTTCATATAATTCTAACATTAAACTAATACAATCTAAACACAGTAAACATTTTATACCTAGCGTTCCTTTATTTACTTTCTAAAATTATTTTGTTGATTATATGTAATTTTATTATTAAAATATTAAAGGTTATTTTTACAATAAATTATGAAACTTACCGAAACATTATAAATTGTTTTACAAACAATACATTTTCTAAATATTAATTTCAATAAATAAATTAAAAGTATACATTGAGATTACACCATGTCCTATTTGAATTATTTATTATGAAGCTGTGTGCCGACTTCAGCGTAAATCATCGAGTCAAGTGTGCTTGACGTCGACAGGGGGTATGCCTTTGAGCTATAAATAGCGAAAATTACACCTTAGAACTCGAACATTTTAATGATAGATTTTTTTATGTTTTCCTTTGATTGCAATTTTTACTAATTCAGAGATGTAATATGCCACAAGATGCTCGTTTCAGAGCTCACGCACACTTATGAACTTCGTTTCCACACTTAAATTTTTTGACAATAATTTGCGCAGTTATATTTATACAGATCCTATAAATTATTTCTCGGCGGAGAATAAGGTACCTATTTGGCTACATACAACATTTTGCTACTTTCATCGGGAAGATTGCTATGGAAGTTAAGCTTAAATCGTCTACTTTATCTAATGATATGGCTGCGATCGCTTAAATTCGACATTGAAAAATTATTTTCATGTTTAAAAACTGCTTGCTCGCTGAACCATTGATATTTGTATACGGACCCCATCAAAATGCTAAGTCCACAAACAATATCGTGAATCTTGTTTAATCAGCGAACCCCGTCAGTGAATTCTCTCTAACAAACACCTTTGTCTTAACTACAAAGGGGAGAACAAATCGTATGCTAACGATTAAAAGTTTACCGCGAAGCGACAATATTTTTCTTCCAACTTTCGCTCGGAACGGCTGATACTTCCCAAGTAATAATTGAGTCTTTAACTTGTTACAAAGTTTTACATTCTTATACTCTCATTTTTTCTAATATTCATTTGTGAGATAATGCTTTAGTAATTTCAACTATTTTTTATTCATTAAGGTACATCATACGCGCTCCAAACATACAAGATCATCTGAAATAGAAATTTCTTACTTCTACAAATAAATAATTGGATTAGAAAATGCAATAATCACAACACACGGACCGTCCCGGATTTTGGGTAGGTAATCTAGATTTTGGGTAAATTGCTAATTCTTGTATATATATAATCTGAATCTCGGAAATGGCTCCAACGATTTTCATGAAATTTAGCATGCAGAGGGTTTCGGGGGAGATAAATCGATCTAGCTAGGTTTCATTTTTAGAAAACGTCATTTTAAAAAAAAACGAGCATGGCTCGGTCAACCAGGTACTTATAATATATTAATTATAATATAAGATAAAAATATCATTACACTCAAAATCAAAGCCAGTATGTTTATTATATCAGCCTCGTTATAATCATTATTTGGCATATTTTTATCAAAAAGGATGGCCCACGTAGTCATTTTAGAGTTGAATTTTTAATTAATAGGTAAAGTGATTTATAAAATTATTTGAAAATACATTAGTAATATAGATAAATAGTAGGTTGTAGGTATGTCACAATACATGAAATTATTCCTAGGGGAGTCAATTAACTACTATAGTTTATTATTTTTTTACATTTAACACTACCTATTTATTACACGATTACAGTTAAGATTTCATTATCTACACGTTAAATGAGTAAACACTTTACTCAAACTTATAAAAGATTTCAATGACGCTGTTTTCCTAAAAAATAAAAATGTGTCAACAAAGTGCCCAATAAATATTATACCTAACACACGTAGGTCGTTAAGTTATTAATTCAAATTTCCCGCGATTCAGTAGGTAATCAAATTCAATTTATAAATGATGCTTCATTCGACTGGAGGTTTAAACATTATTATCCTTGATTGACCAGTGAACCTCGTACTAGGATACGATCAGCTGATTCAATATCACATATGAAATTATCGCATCAACTTATTCACGCACGAACACGAATTCATTGTAGTGGTTCCAGCGGTTTTCTTCGGAATCGACTCCCGGTTTGAGTTCAGCTGCTCCTCCAGCAGTGCCGCTGCCACAGCTCGCTGTTAATTTAAACCCATTTTCTTGCAAATTATCGAACGCTTGCTCGATGAACGAATGCTTCAGAAAGAAACGAGATGTGTACCTGTCAGCCAGCCCATGATCTGGATCGCGAGACTCATTCAGTGTTTCGCCAAAAACATCACGGCAGAGAGTCACCTTCCCACACACCAGAATACGTGATAGCTTACGGAATTTTACATCAGCCAGGCCGTCACGACCAAACGCAAAACTTCCCCGGTAACCGACGGTGATGCATCCCTTTTCACGATTGGGAGGACGTGGATCCGAGCTTAAAACAGCGTTTTCAAGTCCCACTAATCTGTAGTGCTTAGCTTCCCGCGCGAGTCGTTTATGCTCTCTAAAACACTCAGGAAGGACGAGGCCTCCGTCTCTAAGGTAATCTAAAACGTAGCGAAAGAGAACGCCGTCGCGATCGAAGAAAATGCGACCGCGAGCGTCGCGCGGATGTTCGGAGTCGCGAAGCGCGGCGGCGAGCAGCGAATCTGGTTCGCGAAGCAGCGTATCACGCGTAGTGGCGTAATGCACGCCGCCTACGTTAAGCTCGAGGACTTCTGGCGGCGCGTCCGCCATGGTTGAAGGCTGAGGGCGCAGTGTCGAGGCGGCTGCGCGTCCCTCGCTCCCTCCCTGACCCACTTTCCGCGCGTCTCGGGCGCCGCCGCGCGAGCCCATCAATAACGCACGCCCGGGTTACTGACTCGAACGTAATTATTTCCTACCCTTTCGAGCGAAAACTCCTCCGTAAAAGCCTCCAAGGTCGGCGTCTATTGTTAGCTAACAGATGGCATATTATTCTGATTCCCGGAATGTAATATATGAGCTTCCCTTATGGCCTTAATAAATGGGCTTAGCAAATAGCCACATATGCATGATGTACTAAACAAACAGTGAGTTATGCTTATATCAAAACATAATATTTAAGTGTAACAGTTTTTTTATAAACTCATCTAGTAATGTTCAAGTCGTTAAAGCAGCAATGTGAGGTCAGCTAACTAGATACATAATATAATTACACAGCGGCGGCGCGGCGCCAAATTTTCTGGCACAAATATAAAGTTAGTTAGTTAAACTAACGCCATGTCAATTTACTATTAGACTCAGATGTGTGCGATCAACAGACATCAACTTCAGAAACTAGAATACCAAGAAATCGATCAATCTCACAACAAACAGCAAGGCGAGCCACCTGTAGGACACTGGTCCAAACAAATCTGAAGTTGAAGCTCGAATCGAGTTAAATAAAAATTAGATCGTATTTTTAGGTCGCCGATTTGCATTTAGAGATTTTGTTATAACAAATCGTATCTATAAATAAAGGCCGATAGTGAATACGTGTTTAAGATACAAACAGTCGATAGCTGCAAGGTTTGTTTTTATGAATAATAAACAGGTAATCAATAGGTATAATTTAAGACTAGTAGTAGTAAGAGAGGTCCAAAGGGTCCAATAATCTTCTGCTTTCAGTACTACCAATAATGACAAGCTTTTCCAGCATGGTAAGCGTGGTCTAGAAGAGACTCTTAATCTTCGACCAATGAAAATCACATATGGCGTGATGAAATTAATTCGCGATTATTATTGGTCGAAGACTCAAGTCTTTTTTTTTTTTTTTTTTTTTACTATTTATAGGCCTGTGTTTGACCACAATCTCACCGTGGTCAGTGATGATGTGGCCGATGATGGTAAGCACACAAAGCCTAGAAAGGAACTGGCTCTCAAGTGCAGCTGTCGGAACACACCGAAAGGTGCTTGGCAACAGATATTCAACTTGAGGGTGGGTAGCCAGGCGGGTACTACAAATACCCTGCCACCGTGCTATGGTTTCCTCACGATGTTTTCCTTCACCGAAAGCTCAAGCTCATTGTAGGATTCGAACCCGCGACCTGCGTCTCGGCATTCGACGTCTTCTCTAGTCTACGCTTGCCTTGCTTTGCGGCTAGGCTGTTATTTCCTTTCTTAACGATAAGGCCAAAATGTGACGAAATGCCTTTGTGGCACATTGTAGAGAACTTTATCGTGGTATTTTGAGGGGTCAGCTTAAAACTTGGGAGAAATAAGAAAACATTATTGAGATATTTATGGGAAAAGTAGAGCTAGAATAATAATAAAATGATATGATTAAGAAAAGCATAACTAAATTTGATGAACCTAAATCAGATAATGCGCTCTTGGGTTTACGCCGCATCAGATTAGATTCCGTGAGAGTGGTATCAGCAGCCGATAAAATGGAATTTACAGTAGGCGCCGAGTTTTTACTCATTACTGGAGTAATGACTAAGTGGGAGCCTTTTATTACGGTCTCGGGAGATAAGCTTTTGTTTTCTGCACATTTACGCGTTAGAGCTAAATGTAATTAAAAATTTCCACCCCGAGTTTTTGTCCCTTTGACCAGGCAATTAATGAACTTTTATAGATCAATGTGTGTGATTAATGGTGATTTAAAATAAGAGAAATACATTTCTATTAAATTATATTTGAGGCAAAATTAATTATAATACTTACTTCATTCAATACAAATCATTTGAAGCAACATTTCGCGTTATCACAGTGATTTAAATATAATATACTGAGATAGCTAATAATTTTCTACGTTAATTAATCTTTTATGATACTGAAATCATCAAAAGTAAATTGAGAAATATCTTTTTGGTTTCTAAAATCTGCTTTATCGATTTTGCTGCTAGGACTACCGGTGGTCTTAAGCCAATTCATCCTGAAAGGAAAAAAAAATACGAAAGAATATGGAAATCTCATAATCACTTCAACTGCCGTTATTTTCCAATATAAATAATAGGACTCGCGTTCTATCTCCGAGCCAACGGGAAGTTATTTTTTTAGTATTATGTCCTATGGTAAATCTGCTGTTATAAAAACTATTTTTATTTTAGTGGTGCGACCTATTTAAAATTTGAAATCTCGCTGTAGATCGAGAGAGAGCAAATAAGTATGCTTATTATAGCGTTGTAGTATATTTACACAAACTTATTACTTACATATATATTAGTACATCAAAATATTAGTATTAAAATAAAACTAATCCTAGGTAAATCTCAATCTGTATTCCTCGATGTTGCCTGTGCAAAACCTGTGCCTTAGTCATAGTTATGCTAATTGCCAATGCCTGTATACCAAGATCATCAGCTGAACGACTATGGCGGTCGCATATGAGCTGCCCCTCTAGATACTAGAAGTGTGTTGATTAAACATTCCATCATCTTAGTTAGTCAGATGGAAGGTTATCGTTATACGGCGATACTGTTCAGCCCGCCCACACGACTTCCAGACGTCAAGGGAAAGCTCACCAGATAGCTAATAAGCGATATCTAAGAAGCGATTTTTGTGCACTAGCTGTCACATCGCGGGATGGTAGGCGGAAATATCCTTGGAAAATCCTTCATCACATCTGATTCCAAACTAATCGCAGAGCTGTACTTTTTAGATAAGTAACTGTGGAGCAATCATGTAACAGTCAGTTTCAGTCAATAATTTTATCTTTAGAAATTTTACCATGTCGAAATTTTTTCCAGGAGCTATGAAGTAATATTTGAATAAGAGTTAGTTATCAGAAAACTGCAATATTAAACCAAGTTACATGATTGCCTCACTGGTATACTACATGGACTTAAATATATAATATATATTGGAACAAAAAAGTTTGAGGTAGTCTGGGCATCTATCTTCTATACTAACCAACCTGACTGAATGGAACCTGAAGGATTAGACTTTTACACTAAATAACTCACATTGTATCCATCTTATCAGCAGGTCCCTGCACATGTCCTTGTACTGTCCCATGCGAGGTATTTTTGCACCAACCCCGAAGACCTAGTTTATCTGCTTCCTGTTTTGTGTGCTGTAACAATAATTGAAGCTTTATTATAAAGAGAGATAGTAGTGAAGCTCATAATTATTTTGATTGATGGCAAATGCAGCTGTCAGAACACATCGGAAGGTTCTTGGCTACAGATTTGAGAACTTGAGGGTGGTAGCCAAGCACAGGTAAGTAGGTGTTTTCCTTCACCAAAAGTCCAAACTCATTGTAGGATTCGAACCTGCGACCTTCGTCTCGGCATTCTACGTTACTACTACTGAGCTATCATCACATTAAAATCCTTTGGCAATAATGAAACAGAGGGGCAGAAACTTGAAAATACAAAAAGCATTCTATTCCTGGTTAAGAAACTGGTGTGCCAAGTTTCATTATGATTGGTTAAGCCATTGAGGTATCAAGAGGTAACCAATAAACAAACTTACACATTTATAATATTTTTATCTAGCTTTCCGCCCCGTGGTTTCACCCGCAATTCCCTATTTTACACCCTTAGGGTTTGAATCTTCAAAAATCATTTCTTAACTGATGCTTACATCATAATAACTATCTGTATGCTAAATTTCAGCTCAATCTATCCAGTGGTTTGAGTTGTGCGTTGATAACAGTCAGTCATGCTTCTCTTTTATATATTTAGAAGATTAGAATTAGGATAATTATGTACTAGCTTCCGCCCCACGGTTTCACCCCACACCCGAGTTATCTTATATTTACCCAGAATAAAAAGTAGCCTAAGTATATGTTATACCAGGGTATGATCTATCTTTGTGTTAAGTTTCATTCAAGTCCGTTCAGTAGTTTTTACCTGAAAGAGTAACAAACATCAATACTCACAAACTTTCGCATTTATAATATTAGTAGGATTATTATTATATAACCATGCGAAAATAAACACCCTGAACAGTGCCAAATATTTAAAAATCCATTGCAATTAATGCCATATTGCTATTTTCACTTCACTTCTTTTCCAAAATGGCCCCATATGTGTTTATTTTACACAATTCTGCCAGTGTCAGGGTGTCAGAGGATAAACGACGGAGATTGATCGGTGAAATTGGCTATTTTAACATGTATAATTTCAGATTTCGCTGAAATGTCAAATTAAGTCTTGATTTTGACAATATAAAGATTGCATGTAGGTTTTAACTTAAAGTATTGTTACACTTGTCTGGTTAGCATTAAAACAGTTCTACCCCCATGGTTTTCTATTTGTGTACTCTTATAGCAAAATCTGGAAAAATCATTACTTATCCTCATAATTGAATTAGTATGAACAGGCCCATGCCCCTTATAACTTCTTCGAGTGCTCCTTTCTTGTCACTAAATCTACGTTGTAGTAGTAGTCTCATAGTAGTACCATTTCTTACACTGAGATATTGTCCCTATCAGCTCACAATTTTAAATGTTTTTTTTTTCTATTACCATTGAATAAAAATGACTGATGTAAGACATCAGTGCACCAGTGCACCCACAAAAGCTTTAGAATTTGATTCTCATAGTAATACCTCGCCTATGAGAATAGTTGAAGTATTCTCCACTAAGATGATGAAGTCTGGCATGCAATTTTAAACATCTAAGTCCAGTCTCTATCCAGTGGGTGTATGTGGAAGGTTTTTGTGTTAATCATCTTTATTTTTATGGAGAAATGTGGTTCAAATGTAATTAATAACATTTATAAAAGTCAGAACGCACAGAAGTAGATAATATGGTATTTTGAGCTTCAATCAGGCTCTTGTTGGTAACCTTTCAGATCCCTCTGACTGAAAGGTCGTGGGTAGTTTTAATGATTATATTGATTTGGGATACAACTCTACTTACTTTTCTGAAAAAAACTCCCTGCACTCGACCGAAAACCTCAAAGTCCAATGATCTAGTGACCATCGCTGCGGTATTAAAATTTGTGCTGCAGTTAGACTTCAAAGCAACCGTCACAGTTGATAATATCAAAAAACGAAACATTTAATTATTTATCTTAAAGGAAGTAGATATAGTGGCTATATATAAATGATCATTACCTAATAAATAATAATTGATATTATTTCAAATAATTTGGAAATATGGAAACAAAATTTTAAATAATGACTGACATGACATGACATTTGACATGACCGCTGGGTTGCTACGTTGCTAAATCGATTTTCTGAAATTCCTCCATATTCAAGTATTCTTTTCCCCAAAATGATTATGTTTTGCAACTTTTTTCCCGATACAGGAAATAAAACAAATGATACAAAACTTTAGAAAATACATAAACTGACTCATATAAATCTTTTAAAACTTTCGATATTCATCTTCGCTATGTTCAGTTCAAGATTATGTCAGGTAGAAAGTAAAGTTATTTTATTTGTAACGTTGTTTTGTTTGATAATTTATAATATCTCTTTAATTTTGATTCATAAAAATATAAATTCTGTAATTTCTGAATGTGTAAATTTTTTGACAACAAATCAAACAAACACATTCTGTCACAAGTGTCAGTATCAGTAAGTGTCAGATCGTTCGTCAGACTCAGTGGTGAGAGAATTTGTTTGTTTTTTAAATAAAATATAGATTTTCATTGTTAAATCTAATTATCTATGTATATTGCAGAAGCCTACGACATTATTTAACAAAAAATATTGGTAAAGCCATGGCTTTTTATTGTTGTGGAAGGTATGTTGACAAATTATGTAACAGGGGTTAAATGCGTTGCAATGTTTTTAATTGTTTTGTACCCACTCTCCCTGTGAGCTTATTGTTCTGTTTGTACCATTTTCAGATTGAGTAGTAAGTCGGTGCTGGCAAATTTAAGTAGGTTTCCTACGGTGCTAGGCACTGCTCAATATGCCCAGGCCGCCGCTGGTTTGCCAAAAGTGACTTTCAAAAAATTTGAACCTCCGCAAGTTGAAACATTCGATGCGAAGAATGCTCGTCTCAATCGCCCACTATCGCCACATCTCACCATCTACCAGATACAGTTGACAAGTACATTGTCTATTACTCATCGAACTGCAGGTACAACTTAGATAATCGATTTTTAATTTCATACTAATTTAGAGAGTCATGGTGAATAATTATTAAGACATCAATAGTTTTGTAGTGTCTTAAGGAGCTAAGAGACCATGCTACAAGAATTTATGTTTGGGTACATATTTATTGGGTTATTTGACTTCAAATGAGTGGTATGAGACTCATCATTAGTAATCTTATAATTTTATGACTAGCCATGTGAAATTTAACTTAATATCACTTATAGATAGGTAAGTACTTTATATCACTAGTGAAATGGTTGAGACAGACAGACTGACTTGATAATCCTAAGGTCCAGTTGCATTGAACCATTAGTAATAGTAAAGAGATTAGTTTCATTTTCAAAAATTTCCAATTTCCTGATAAAACCCGTTAGTGATATCATTTATAACTATTACATGTATGTCTATGTCAGTCGATACAACTGGACCTAAGAGGGTATCTTTCCACAGACTGGATACTACCATGAATTTATTTCCAGGAATAATTCTATCGGGATATGCCAGCGCTCTGGGAATTGGTGCTTTGGTGCTGCCATATGATGTCTCCCACTACATCAGTCTGATTGAAGGCCTTAATTTATCACCGGCAACAATTTTCCTTGCAAAGGCACTAATTGCTGCACCATTAGGATACCACTTTGCAAATGGCGTCAGACATTTATACTGGGATACTGCTAAGGGGCTTACAATTAAAGAAGTTTACGCAACAGGCTATGCAATGTTAGCTGCATCAACTATTATAACATTAATTTTAGCTGCATTATAATTTGTTCTCATTAGATGAAAATGATACTGAAAATTCCAAACTGTTGGTTATTATTTATTTAATATCATTGTAAGTAATAAAGTTTATTCAAATCAGACTGTTTTATTTGTCAACTTAAAATTAATGGTTAACATTGATTAGTAAAATGTAAACAATGTATTTTATGGCACAATTAATAAGTGATGCCACATGAAGAAACAACATCATGTATAGTCTTGAATTTTTCAAAGTCTAATTTCTCTGTGGTTGCCAAGCCCTTGGCAGCATTCTGAAATAGCAAAAAAATATTATAAAAAAAAAATTGTATAGGTAGGTTGTACGAAAAAAATATCATAAAGTTGATGAGGTTTATTTTAGTGATTTGAGATAATGTTTACTTTTAAAACTACTTACATTGAAAATAACATTGTTATTTTTTAAAAATTCTCCATAAATGTTGAACAGATCAGATCTTGTGTCCAAGAGCTGCGCTAAGCTCAATGGTGTATGTGCTATGGAGACATCAGAGAGAAAATCTTTGGCTGATAGCCAGGTTCTTGTTGGTGCCATGGCGATGTTACATGTCGCGAAGTTAGATAGGGAGTCGCGACCACCAGCGTCACGGTTGAGACAAAGTAGCTCGTACTGTGACGCATCAAAGTTTGACAGGTCTGCACCTGAGAATGCAACATGTATTTTAGTATCAATATTAGTAAATTTAAATATTTTGCTTAGAATTATTTTTGCAAGATTATCTGTGGTTTAATTATAATATGCTTTGTGTTGGGTTCCATAGTCATAGTAGTATAGGTATGTTGTTTACATTATAGTCAAAAGAAGAGACTGACGCGGTACATCAGGAAACTACCAGTTGCCGAGTGGGCTTTGCAAACAATTTTTAATAAACTTCCATCTATTTTTTCTTTACGGCCCGGCCTTGATTCAAGGGCATGGCTTATTAGTCGTGGAGTACGATTTCGCTCGCTGTCTTGTCTTACTATGGGTACTACTTTAAATGTCTTTATCTAGTAAGCACTGTACTACACGTGCATTGGCTTACACTATTTACGTTGTAGCTTGGTCACAGGCTTGGTGCGGATGATAGTAGCATAGTTTAACTATTCCCTACAGTTTTGTATCGAATGTTAAGAGTGGAAAACAACACTAAGATATTTCCATACAAATAAAAAAAAATACACTGCAATGTAAGTTAAGTCTAACCAAGTAGATTACTCGAGTAGGTACTGATATAGCTATTTTGCCCAGTCACTACGTTTCTGAGTGCGAGTAAAAGGTTTTACCAGAGATTTTCGCTAAACGTGTAATTGCCATAACTTCGTAATGGTAGTATTCGGGATCCTGAAATTTTGTGGGATTATTGATAACGATGCACACTATCTTTAGAATTCAGGGCTAAATACCATTTAAAAATCATCTTATAAGTATATTTAACTGAAGTAAAATAAAAATGTAGGTACCTACCTACCTAATATTATATTTAAAGCTGCCTTAAAATTATAAGTAAAAACCGAGTTTAAACTTGTAGTAGGTAACCTTTTTCAGACTGTAATTTCCAAGTATAATAACATCGATCGATACCCGTTTTCAAAATCCTTTAGAACAAAAACATATATCGTATTATACCTAAAATAATATTCCTTGGGGAACACCAAGCGAGCTTAGATTACGTAAAATAAATACCGTTCAACACCGCACTGGCCTGATTAAAACACCCGAAGCCCGAAGTTTTAATCAAAGCTGTAGTTGGGCCTCTAAATAGACTATGTACCTAAATATGCTTTTATTTTACAAGGTAGGTAATTTCATTAAAATAAGTAGATTACCGACCAACTTTATGGTTCTGAAAACTACACTATTTATGATGTAGCTTATTAGCTATTATAGATAGATTGTACTAGTACTTACTGGAAACAAAAGCGATGTCACCACGGTTTTCCAAAAGACATTTAGCTGGGCTATCGTCAGTGGAACACTGCTTCTTCAATTTAGACACGTCGGCGCCTAAAATAAAATATTCAAATTCCCTTTCAATCATCTTCGGCCTTTTCTATTAAAGGATTCCTACCGGTATGTTCCGACAGCTGCACTAGATAGCCAGTTCCTTTCCGGGCTATGTGCTTACCACCGTCGGTCACATCATCATTGGACATCGTAACGAAAACTGAAACCATGGATTCTGTACGTTTTTTTGGACCCCATAGCACAGAGGATAAAGGCTCATAGTGTTAAAATGTTTTTTGTTTCTTTTTGTCTTTTTTCGCGAATAATGAAATATTTTTACGTGGTCCAAAAAATGTCTCAGTTGGTCTTTATACGTTAACTAGCTTTCCGCTCCCCGGTTTCACTCTATTATACCCCGTGTACGGGTTGAATTTTCACAAATCCTTTCTTAATGCGTTGATGGATCATTCAGTCACGCTTTTCTTTTATACATTTAAGAAGAAGATTAAGCAAGGTACCTGTAGGGTTATTCTCTGCCTTATCAACTCCAGGTAAACATGACCCTCCCGCGAAGAAATCTGCCAAGTTCTTGATACACTAAAGGAAATAATACGAAAATGATTTTTGTGCTGTTTCTTAAAAAGTAAAAGAAACATTATCTTGGTACCTTGTCCGATTCTATTAGCCTCTTGTTAATAAGGTAGTAGAGCGGAGCACTGAAACCACTGAAGGTTCCGTAGGCGCTGTGGCAAGACCTAGGCAAAAGAACACGTTATTTCGGTTTTCATTGAAAGCGGTTTTCTGGTTAGTTTTCTACATTTTGGTAACTCCAATGCAAACTATGCTTCATTGCAGATCGAAACATTTTCGAAATTGTACCATTTTTATCGATGGTTGCTTTATTTTGAAACTGATTTCAACAAAATTACGTAGTCCAACCAACCAGTAAAATTCCCTATATTCAAAATGTTGAGTTACCTTTTCCCTCTCAAGTCATCAATCTTGGTATACTGCGTGCCTTTTTTCACAACAGCCACAGCGTAGTTAGGTGATTTGGGATTTCCATCATATACTTCATGGAACACCGGGTGGAGGTTATATTTCTTTGATGCTGATGCAACCTTTATATCATCTACTGACGCTAAATCTGAACCGTTATCTTGGACCTGTTGATATGAAGATTATTATAGTCAATAAGTGCATGTCGGACTCTCTCATCTCGGGCATTTATTCCAAGCACTGTGTGACTAAGACATCTGTCTGCTTCATTTGTTCCTAATCATTTGGGTCGTTGTGATATGTACTAATGCTTCTTCCATTCATCTCTTCTATCCGTAATTTCGACACACACTATTCCTACCAATACCATTATTAACACTATCTTCTATCTTTTACCGTCCATTGATCTAGAAATCTTCAAGATGCTCCTCTCCTTTGTTTTAATTAAATCATGTTGTCAAATCAAAAGTACTTACACTTTTAAGACAATCATCCTCAGAAGATGCCAGCACGCAGTCGATTCTTGGTCTAATATCCCTACTAAAGGCGAATACTGACATAGCCCGGCACTTAGCCAGAGCAACGTTAGACGTCACGCATAGCCTGCAAACGGAATAGGTTAGTATGTTAACAACTGGGAACTTTGAGGTGAGTAAAGGAATTTTTAATCTCCAAATGGCAGTTTTACCGCGACTTTTATGGTGTTTTAGAATTCACTTAGTGCTAAGTGGAATTTTATTTTACGTGGTCTTTCAGGTGAGGCTGGTAAAGTTTGTAATGTGATACAAGGAGAATAAGACGTAATGGGCCTTTATGAGGGTTAAATTATATTATTTGCAGCCGTCATGAAGAATAAAGACAGTGAAGAAATAATATTTGGATAACGATCGCCTCCCTTTATTTCTTGTGCAGCAAATGTGTTGAGTACAACTTTATTATACAAAATATACTTAATACTAGCTTTCGCCCAGCGGTTTCACCCGCATTAGAGTTCATGAACACCCCGTACTCAATTTAACCAACCAAATAATATGTACGTCAATTTGTCCGTTAGTATTCTCATACCTCGAGAACCACAGTACAGATTATGAAGCGCTTTTCAAAGATAGGTATCCTCTTAGGTTCAGGTTCCTAGATGAAGGTTTTAGGCTATTTAATATCCAGGGACAGGTATAGTTCTGTGACGATTGAATGCTATATAAATATACCTATTATGCATGTGGAGTTCAGTTTTCACGTTTAAATACTTGTCAAAAATTACAA
The DNA here is from genome assembly GCA_963555595.1 of Tethea ocularis. Lineage (NCBI taxonomy): Eukaryota > Metazoa > Arthropoda > Insecta > Lepidoptera > Drepanidae > Tethea > Tethea ocularis. The sequence goes on from OY741968.1 coordinate 3,981,822, forward strand.
TCCATTATTAGTCATACATAAGTTTTTGTTACGTTAAAAAAAAACAGTCAAAGGTTCAGAGCCATACAGCCTTTTTATTATTTTTTATTTTTGTAGGTATATTGAATTTTTATGTTTGATGTTTTTTTTTTTTATAAGTTTCGAATGGTATGCAATGCAGGAGATAAAAGTTTTTCTTTCTTCTTTCTTTCTAAACGTTCAAACAGTGTGTAATGAAAATTGGCAGAGAGGTAGACCCGTGAGATAAGAAGGTAGGTATTTTTATCTCAGAACTTGTGAGAAACTAAGGACAGCTTCTTAAATGATTGTCTCAATGATATAATACAGATTGATGCAAAATTGTCAAGAACTGCCAACATAAACCTATCTATAATTTATCTATACTAATAATATAATGAAACTGAAGAGTTTTTGTTTGTTTGTATGAACGCGCTAATCTCTGGATCTACCAGTCAGATTTGGAAAAATCTTTTTGCAATTGAAAACCTGAAAAAAAATATGTGAAGAATGTCCCAGGACAGGACAGGACATTTATTTATTTTTGTATAGCACGGGCGATGCGTCGCGGCGCCCGATGTAACCCGAGCAATAACGAAAAGAACCGAACTATGCACGACTTCACCGACATAAAGTCCTATACGTAATTTGTTTGATGATAATTGCTATTTTTAAGTTGAATTGTTGTAGATTTTATATACGGATTTCATAGAAACAAATACTACTTAAGAAGGTCCTAATTATTTCAAAATTGGTTTGGAGTTTATTTTTACCAAATTTGTTTTTTTTTTATTTCTTGGGTGAAAACTTAATCTATCTATAGGTAGTAATAATAAAGCTGAAGAGTTTGTTTGAACGCGCTAATCTCCGGAGTTATTGGTCCGATTCGAAAAATTGTTTCACTAATGGTAAGCTACATTATCCCCGAAGGTTATAAGCTACTTATAAACCCGCGAACGAAACCGCGGGGAACAGCTAGTTATTTTATATAAACTAAATGCTAAGTATTATAATTTTAGATCACTTGTTTGAGATATTGAAGAAAATTTAAAGCTTGTTACTTTATTTTGGCATGAAAGTTGAACAATACTGTGAGTGGAAGGGTTCTTAGTGTGCTATAAACAATGCATGCTATATGATAGCTTAAATTAATAAAATATGGTACTTATATGAATAGAGTAGCTTTATACAGTCTGATAAACTTTTTTAAAAAATCATATAAATATCTATGACTAAAATTTAGAATAATTTTGATTTCTATGTTGTTACATTTGTGTTAATTAGTCTATATTCAAAATTTTGGATCTTTTGCTCAAGTAATTGCAAAAATATTAAAGGGCAAAAATGAAATATTTCACCCTCTATAACATTTTATTGCTAAATAGTATTACAAAATGCTTTAGGATTATTATAGTGCTTGCTATGGGTAGCTTATAACCAGAAATTCGTGGTTGTGAAATCAATAGGAAAAGCGTTATACAGGTTGATGAAAAAAAATTAAAAATGTCATAAAATTGTCTATGATTAAAAAGTTTAAAATTATTAATGTGCATATTGTTACAATTATGTTACATGGTCTACAACCAAAATTTTAGATCCCTAGCTACAGTAATTGCAAATATATTAAGGGGCCAAAATACAATTTTCCGCCCTCTATAACATTTCATTGCTAAATAGTATTGCAAAATGATATAGGATTCTTATAGTGCTTGCTATAGGTAGCTTATTTCCAAAAAATCATGCTTCTTAGTTAAATAGTTCTTGCGTTATACAGGTTGATAAAAAAAAATTAAAAAGTACATAAAATTGTCTACGATCATTTTTTTTTAAATTATTGATTTGCATTTATGTTACATGGTCTACATTTAAAATTTTGGAACCCTAGTTTAAGTAATTGCAAAAATACTAAAAGTCAAAAATAAAATTTTCCAGCCTCTATAACATTTCATTGCTAAATAGTATTGCAAAATACTTTAGGATTCTTGTAGTGCTTGCTAAGAGTAGCTTATTTCCAAAAAATCATGCTTCTCAGTTGTATAGTACTTCCGTTATACAGGTTGATAGAAAATAATTTACGGTGTCATAAAATTGACATCTATGAAAAATTTGAGAAACACTGGTTTGAATATTGTTTCAATTGTATTAAATAGTTTATATTCCAAATTTAAGGTCCCTAGCTTGAGCCATTACAAAAATATTAAAGTGCAAAAATTGGATATTTCACCCTTTATAACTTTATGCCGCATGAAAAGTTTGAGAAACTTAACAGTACATTTCAAAACAAATACTGTAGAAAGCTTATATTCCAAAAATCAAGCTTCTGCTATGAATATTAACTGAGAAAAACAGGATGTTAAAAGTAAATTTTCAACATTTTTACTTTGTCTATGGGCAAAACTTTGACAAATATCAAATTGAAATTTGTAGTATTTGTATAGCATAACGCGTATACGAAATTTCATTTACCTATCTTCAGCCGTTGCAGAGATATAAGAGTTTGAAAAATGCATAATTTCCATCGGTAATATCTTCCTCGAAGAAAAAAAGGTTTGAGAAACGCCGAAAATATATTTTAGCAGTATTATATGTTATATACGGATTTCATAGAAACAAATACTACTTAAGAAGGTCCTAATTATTTCAAAATTGGTTTTGAGTTTATTTTTACTAAATTTGTTTTTTTTTATTTCTTGGGTGAAAACTTAATCTATATAAGTAGTAATAATAAAGCTGAAGAGTTTGTTTGAACGCACTAATCTCCGGAGTTATTGGTCCGATTCGAAAAATTTATTCACTAATGGGAAGCTACATTATCCCCGAAGGTTATAAGCTTATAAACCCGCGAACGAAACCGCGGGGAACAGCTAGTTATTTTATATAAACTAATTGCTAAGTATTATAATTTTAGATCACTTGTTTGAGATATTGAAGAAAATTTAAAGCTTTGTTACTTTATTTTGACATGAAAGTTGAACAATACTGTGAGTGGAAGGGTTCTTAGTGTGCTATAAACAATGCATGCTATATGATAGCTTAAATTCATAAAATATGGTACTTATATGAATAGAGTAGCTTTATACAGTCTGATAAACTTTTTAAAAAAATCATATAAATATCTATGACTAAAATTTAGAATAATTTTGATTTCTATGTTGTTACATTTGTGTTAATTAGTCTATATTCAAAATTTTGGATCTTTTGCTCAAGTAATTGCAAAAATATTAAAGGGCAAAAATGAAATATTTCACCCTCTATAACATTGCATTGCTAAATAGTATTACAAAATGCTTTAGGATTATTATAGTGCTCGCTATGGGTAGCTTATAACCAGAAATTCGTGGTTGTGAAATCAATAGGAAAAGCGTTATACAGGTTGATGAAAAAAAATTAAAAAGGTCATAAAATTGTCTATGATTAAAAAGTTTAAAATTATTAATGTGCATATTGTTACAATTATGTTACATGGTCTACAACCAAAATTTTAGATCCCTAGCTACAGTAATTGCAAATATATTAAGGGGCCAAAATACAATTTTCCGCCCTCTATAACATTTCATTGCTAAATAGTATTGCAAAATGATATAGGATTCTTATAGTGCTTGCTATAGGTAGCTTATTTCCAAAAAATCATGCTTCTTAGTTAAATAGTTCTTGCGTTATACAGGTTGATAAAAAAAAATTAAAAAGGTCATAAAATTGTCTACGATCATTTTTTTTAAAATTATTGATTTGCATGTTGTTACATTTATGTTACATGGTCTACATTTAAAATTTTGGAACCCTAGCTTAAGTAATTGCAAAAATACTAAAAGTCAAAAATAAAATTTTCCATCCTCTATAACATTTCATTGCTAAATAGTATTGCAAAATGCTTTAGGATTCTTATAGTGCTTGCTAAGAGTAGCTTATTTCCAAAAAATCATGCTTCTCAGTTGTATAGTACTTACCGTTATACAGGTTGATAGAAAATAATTTAAGGTGTCATAAAATTGACATCTATGAAAAATTTGAGAAACACTGGTTTGAATATTGTTTCAATTGTATTAAATAGTTTATATTCCAAATTTAAGGTCCCTAGCTTGAGCCATTACAAAAATATTAAAGTGCAAAAATTGGATATTTCACCCTTTATAACTTTATGCCGCATGAAAAGTTTGAGAAACTTAACAGAACATTTCAAAACAAATACTGTAAAAAGCTTATATTCCAAAAATCAAGCTTCTGCTATGAATATTAACTGAGAAAAACAGGATGTTAAAAGTAAATTTTCAACATTTTTACTTTGTCTATGGGCAAAACTTTGACAAATATCAAATTGAAATTTGTAGTATTTGTATAGCATAACGCGTATACGAAATTTCATTTACCTATCTTCAGCCGTTGCAGAGATATAAGAGTTTGAAAAATGCATAATTTCCATCGGTAATATCTTCCTCGAAGAAAAAATGTTTGAGAAACGCCGAAAATATATTTTAGCAGTATTATTAAACTACCTACAATATAAATTTTGAGTTTGTAACATTCAAACTCACAAAGTTATCAAGGTTTAACGGAAACAAAGCAAATCCCTTATTTTTTTAAATTTTCCTCCCATAGACAAAAGTTTGAGAAACGCTCGCACCCATATCTAATATTTTTTACTGAAAAAGCTACATTAAAAATTTCAGACTCCTAGACCTTATGGTTCCAGAGATATTAAGATTCTTAAAATCGCACAAAGGGCCCGTTTCCACCACTGCGGAAAGGAATTTCGAAAAATCGCTTCTTAAATGGGGTCTACGTGACAAAATCTATGCACATGCCAAATTTCACATTAATCGGTTCAGCGGTATGGGCAGGGAGATGTTTACCCAAAAAACCGCTACTCTTTTATATAATAGATGAACTTTACCTGACAACAGTTTCAGGTTCGCCATGACCTCTTTCAATGACCTCGGTGTAGTTAGCTCTCTTCAAGTATTCAGCTGGTTTAATTGCAATATTGTCAGCGACGTGGTGGATTTTATCTGATAACCCTAGGACTTTGGTGAACCAATCAGGTTGGGTTTTTGCACCTGTTAATATATAAGTAGGTACTGTTTAATTACATATCCCTCTTTGAATCCCTCCTTTGTTTGCTAGGTGAGTTAGTTGTCCGATTCTAAAAAATCTATCACTAATAGGAAGCTAGGTTATTCCCGAACTATACCTACGCTACTTTTTATCCCAGGAACGCGGGAGAAACTAGGGAAAAAGCTAGAATCCAAAAATGTGTTTAGGTACCGATCAGTTGTGGAGATAGATATGCTGATGACTTACGCTATCAGGAGTGAGAGATAATAAATCCCAACTTACCAGCTTCAGATAACTGTTTGACCTTCTCCCTTAAAGGTGAAAGCTTGGCAAGTACGTCATTATGTCCCAGCAGTCCTTGCCAAGGCCTGGCCGCCCATGTGCAGGGTTTGTCCCTGATCGGCACTTTGGACCCGTCAACGCAAAGGTAAGCGAATTCATCTGGGTTTTCTGTTGATGGAATGGCTGGACTTACTCCTACTGGGAGCTGTGAAAAGATTTCCCATTGAAATTACTGGATAAAACTTAATACAGCGGTGCCAAGTCTGTTGTTTACGAACTAAATAAATGTAATCTCACTATATCTCTTTCTAATAGTAAATATAAGAAAGAGATGCAAGATATTTTAGTCCTGTCAGTTTAGTCCGATCACATACATATTTCAACGTGAATTTAATCGCGATCTTTATTGGTCACGACTATTTACCCGTACATTACGACGGCATGGATTAAAAATGTTCTATCTTTTTTCAATAAGGTTAACATGAAAGAGAGAGGACTTGTCTAATATTAGTTAAGTTCATAAACAACAGAATCGGCACCATTATATACTTAAATTAATCTTTATTTTCACATTAATGAAAAAAAATATCAAGATACTAAACATTGATAGGATTGTTTTTTTTTAATCAATTACAGAGTAATAAGTAAATCATTCACTACTATATACTTTTACTCGATGATAGGTAGGTCGTAGGTATAATCGTATTTTTTTAAATGTAGTAAGTACCTCTAGGTACTTTTCCATCCGCTATCGCAGGTAAAGAAAACGAGTTAAAAATCACATTGCAATTCGTCCGTTTTCCAATAGCTCCCGTTTGGGTTCAAAGGAAACTTAGATTTCCCAGGAGAAAAAGTTGGAGTGCATAGGAGTGTAAGTAACGTACAGAAAGTTGGAGATCTTTTATTTATTAGTTTGAATAAGTAATGTATGTATGTACTTATGTAATAAGAGTGACTATTACTTGGCCCAATTTTCTCGTTTGCTAGTTCAATTTGCGTTCTACTTTGAATTCGGAACACTAATTAGAAAGCCTCGTTTATTAGATGTGAAACATACCTCGATGGGAGTAAGGCAGAATGTATCAAGCGACAATAGTTGAGTTATTAACATTTTTTAATTTCGGAGCATATTTTTAGCGTCATTTGAGTTAATCATAGACACCTTCGGCAGTTCAGTTATTTTGCTATAAGTAGGAAAGTAGGTATATACCTACCCAAAAAAATGCATATTGTATGAAGCGACATTTAGTTTCTAAAAGGTCAAGAATTGTTTACTAAAGTTGCAAGTTGCAACTTACCTTATTCAAATTACGAAATTCATGCAATCCTATTTTTATATTATTATTCTTTTCGATTAATGAAAACTTAATAATATAATGTTTTCAAAAATGTCGCTAAATTTTGCCTTTCACCTGTAGATAAACATTTTATTTATAAATCGTAGATTAATATTTGTTTGTAGATTATTTAATAATAAAGTTGTAATTTAAAGAGGAACACTAGGTATACATCGCGGTTACGACCAAGAATGATTCGACAAAAAAGCTAATCATTGTTTTACTTGTATAAAAGGTAGTTTGAAAGACGAGACAAAATATTCGAAAGTGAACTCTACCAAATATTTTACATTAAAAATTACTTACCCCAAAGAATTTCCTCACAAAGATGACCTTAGTGAAGGCAACCTGTCCACCATTATGCGCCAGACATCTTAACGCGCCTTCATAACCGCTGAAGTTGTCGGGGTAGTCACATTTGTCCGGGTGTTCGCACAACGAACACAATTGTCTGTATTGACCCTCTGAAATTATATTTTTTACTAGCGTCTGTCCCTTGGCTTTGCTCGGAAAAATAACCTATATACTAATCTATCAAGTTTTATGAAAATACACTGGGAATATAAGTCGAATGTACCTGGAGTCGTTATTACAAACCAATTGCAATTTGATTTGACCAAGTTTCCATCTAAGTGATTTATTTGAGTTGTCTTTTCGAGAGAACTGAATAATAAAATCTATTTTCTGTCATGTAGGTTGAGTTTTTAAGGCTTCAGTAATAAAGTAAGTAAAGTAAAAAGTTACATTTCTCAAATTACCAGGGCCCTTTAGATGATATTTCTATTTTACAGATATTATTGGTTTTCTTTAACAAAGTTCTGAGAGATCACTTTCCCATTTAAGGTGAACAAACACACTCGCATTTACTTATAATATTCATAAATATGTACGTGTAGGATTAAACTGCCTTTTAGGGCCGGCTCGTTAGAAACGCTTGTGAATTACACTTGGCCAAACAGCCCTGTCCTTGTATTAGTTTAATTAGGGTTACTTCAACCGAGGACAATCGTCGGAATGGAAGTAATGTTCTTAATTTCCTGGGTTGAATAAAGTTTATGTTACGTACGAATATGCGGGTGATAATTTACTTAGGTAATTGAACCTTTTGAATTAATTTGCTCTATTGAGGGCTCTCTGTAAATTTTAAACGCCATATCACCACTTACCACAGTTAGTTTAGGATCAAAATACAATCGTAAATAAGTCCTATACATACATACATAGTTGTGATACAAAAAGATCTGAAAGAACGGTTTGTTTCAATGTTTGATTTTCTGTAATATAATCATAGACTTATAAAGGAAAATCTTTCAGAAGCCAAGGTTGTCACATTCCTATTTTCTCTAGTTTTCATTTTCTTATGTTGTAATTTGGACTCTTCCGAGCGCTTTGTTTAGTTGTCTGGTTTTGTACTTACTCCAAACAGAGTTGGTCTTCGGATCCGGTGACCATTTGCCGACGATGCACGATTGTGAGAAGAACGTCGAAAGAGCTTTGAGTTCGTTCTCCTTGGGCGATATGCTGTGATCATTCATTTTGGGGAATATTGAGCGTTTCATCAACATCGTAAGGGGAATCTGAAACAAAAATTAATCTGTTCTAGATCATTTAAAGATATAACAGCAAATTCCTGAAGAGGACAGATAATCGAATCATTCGTCGTCAATTGCACACATGGCATTCACAACGGTGAACATTTTTAAATTATGCAACATCCTATCTATCAACAATAACTTTGTCCTATAATTCGGAATAAAAGCCTCAGATATTGTATATATGTACGCCCGCTAAATAACCTTTAGTTATGGGCCATTAGTATACTAATTGCAATGTAGCTGATCGAAAAATATAAGTACTATCTATAATAGACCTACTATAGAAGTTAGGTCAGGTCAATTAACCAATTGGATCAAGCGTAAATTATTTAATGGCATAAATGGAGGTTGATTGAGTCCTATTGTTCCTTTGGTTTCGATAATGGTACCTATAATTTGCAGAAATGAAATAGTGGGACATTTCCCAAACCCATTCCCCTTATACACCTACCTATCCCCTACGTGAGTCGAAAAGTCACTTTCTTACGTCATGTAGCAAAAAGAGTATCTGAGCAATTTTAAAAACTAGGTTTTACGTCACGTAATAAAACAGTATGGTTCTTTTATGTGTCTTGCTTCCCATTGTTTACCGAGCACAGGGTAAGTTGCCCGATCGCTACAATTTCATAGTTTCAAATGAATAAATTCCGGGAAGCGACCCGTCCTTTTTGTGACATTTTTAGCACGTCCATTCCTCTACCGTTTCACGTTCCGGGTACGGGTAGGTGTTTTTATGAATGTCCGCGATCCGGTATTTTTTAATACGACCCGACATTCTGTCACATCACACGGGACTTGTGGAAGAGTTGACTTTGAAATATGTAACATACTTTGTATTCCGAGACGGGAAATGTTTCGTCGAGGCGTTTAAATTTTTTTCATACTTATCGGAGTTTTTTGTATGCGAGTAAAATTAAATACCTACCTAAATTATAGGTACCACAGGTTTTACTGGTTATTGTTGACACAGTTATCGCCTCAGACATGGTCCTTGCGAAACTCGTTTTAGTCTTTAAATACTAATTAAAGCTCAAAATTGAATGATTATATGTATCTCCAGAGAAGCTCGCAAAAATCGCATTGTTTTTGTAATTCCTTGACAAAGGCTTTTTCGTATGAATACCTATACTGTACGAATGAATTTGAAAACCGATAGGTACCTACCTATAAATGCCAGTATCTAAGTACTTATTATAATGTTTTATGACCTACACGTAGGTATACCAAAAGCCAGTCATTTTAAAAAGGCTCGTGTTAGTATCGACTTTTCCTAAAATAAACATTTAAGGTTACTACGCTAAAAGTGTCGTTCGAGAAAAATCAAATAAAATCACAGAGTGTCAATTTACAGAAAATTTCGCTACGAAAATTCTAACAGAATAATGTTTCAAACAAATATTTTTTCTCTGAGATTAAAAGAAAATGAAAATGGATGGCTCACGGATAACATTAAAACAAAGTTTGCTTTGTATCTTTGTCGAGATAGGTACTTTACTTTGAAATTAAATATGACATCTGATGAAAACTTTAAAAACAACAATTGTAAGAACAGTTTTGTTAAAGTTTACGATTGCATCGTTAGGTATTGTGCATTCCACAAAGGAAAATATCTCATTCTTTTCTCGTAAGTAAGGTATTGTTTGTAGGTATTAGCTTATTTTTATCATTAGTGTAATGTCACGTCTCTTCGCTATGTTGAGCTCATTGAATTGCTATCGGAGCATCCGAAGCTCATAAATAGGTACTGTAAGGAAGCGAAGGATATATCTACGTACAGCCTATAATATCCTCAAGTGAAAAAGTTGACATGAGATGAAAATGTGTGTATTGGCTGAACGGATTTAGATGACATAGGCACTAATAGATCATATATTTATATTCTATGAAAACGTTAGATTATGATGCTTTTAAAATTTCTAAGTTACGAAGTTTCGGAAAAAGATTAGAATTAAGATCGACTTGCGGTAATTGCTCTTTGATTTTTTATAAAATCACTTCAAAAGTAATCAACAGAATCGGCACCATTGGTTGGAAACACATGGTTCACCGGGCGACCTTTCTCAAGAAATATTAATTTGGTCAGAAAAACCTAAATGGCAACAGGTCATAAAAATATGTAGGTATTACCTTATATCCAACGTTCCTGTTGATTCCAGTATGACATGACTTCAACCCCTTCAGCTGATCCAGGTTGTTGATCGGTAGATCCTTGTGCACCACAATAACGGCTTCGTAACGGAACATTGCTAAAAACGACAATAACAAATAGATACTAACTATGCTTATTGCTTATTTTTTTATTATTCCACTAGTAAAATAAAACAAAGAAACCTCGCTGTTCTCCCAAGAATATAAATCACCTTAATTTACATGGTCGGTCATCAATAGCATCATTTCATGTCTGTCAGCTTGGGAATAACACTACTAAACGTGTGTACCTACCTACCAATGACGTATTTCTGTAAGGATAGGCCCCTGATTCTCACGATTACGATATTTAAACGTCACATGTGCAATATGGCGGATATCTGTCAAAATGTTTTTTTTTTTTAATTTCCTTTGTTTATTTCCGCCATGTTTTGCAATTAACGTAGACCGTTATTAGGCAATTAATAACGACGAAGGCAATATGTATTGATGTCGAAGTCTCCAATCCTGAGGGCCTACTCCGAAAAATGATACACGTTAGTTCGATCATCGTTGTCAAATTATTAACCAATAGCATTGCAGCAAACTGCTGAAACGTAAATTTTGTGCAATGCTATAGGTTAATAATTTGACAACGATGATCGAACTATCGTATATCGTTTTTCGGAGTAAGTAGGCCCTCTGTGTCGCCCTAACAAGGTTGTCAGTCTAGGTCGGTACAGGCGTTTTACGTAGTAGTAGCCATTCAAATAAAATAACATGACTATCTCCCGGACCATAAATTGGACCCGAGAGTGTATGTATTTCACTTTTACTTGGCAGTATTTCAAAATAAATTTACGATTATAGTAGAACTTTAATAAATAACTTTTTGACTGTTTAATTACTACCAACTTATCAAGAAAATGTTTTTTTCTGGTTTATGGATTTTTTTATCGGCCTTACTTGTAGGTGTTGTTCATACATTCTGATTATATTTACTCGTCGTAAGATAAACAAATCTATTTTCATAGCCTAAAGACATATTGATGAAACTTTCTCTCATTTCAATGTTATGCAATAGTCTACTTTTATCGAAGCGAGTTGTTTGAAAGTGGTCTATAAAAAGTTTTATTGTCTATGCAACTACCATCTTACTTGAATGCATGGGCATAACATTTTATATTTTTCTCATTTCTTAAATAAGAGTATTTTCTTTATTTGAATTTTACTACAGTTTCAATTAATCTTTTTTTTATGATCTTATCGAACAAATAATTATTATTTCTCAGTTGTTTTACAAAAGAAAAGAGGATATCCTTACGCTTGCAAACTTTTCGAGATTAGTGACAAAGAGATCCGAAACGACAGCAGAAGAGTAAGAAAAGTTGGAAATAAAATGATATCTTTTAGAAAATATTCGCCCAAGTGGAACTAGCTACTTTTAAAGCCAGTGCCTTAGTAGATTCGACAAAAGAAAACGGCTTGAATACCGAGTTGAATGAGATCCACAACCTTTTCAAGAATGAAAAATTTGCAAACGTGAATTTGATAACACGGGCCAACGAAGACAAAATGTTGAAAATCTGGCCAACCCACACTGTAACTATAATTTAATAGTATATTTTTGTATTATAGACGAATTATCATAAAATAAATTTTAAAAAATAAGTATCCTAACTACTATCTAATCATGAAGCTGATATAAAAAAAAATATTATTGGCCATACCATCAGGTTCTTCATCAGTCCTATACTCTTGAAAGACGACAAAGTCTTGGTTGGGTAGTTTAGATGCCACGTACATGTCCTCAGGGTCAACTGGAACGAAGTCAGCTTGTCTCTGCTGCACGTATGACAAACACTCCACTCTATGAATAAAAACCCGTAATAAGTGAAACAAGAAACATGATTTTAACGTTTTTAGTATAAATGAATATTTAGTAATAAAAATTATTCATTTTATTTCTTTAACAATTATTTTTCTGTGGGGCAATCATGTAACTTTGTTGCAATAAGTTTCAATTAATTTCAATCTTTAAATCGTTACATATTTTACAATGTCAAAAATGTGTGAGCAATGAATATGGAGTTTAAAAAGTTGAAATTGTTGAAAATTGTTGTTGACTATTGAAACTGATTGCAACAAAGCTACGTGATTGCCGTACAAGTGTATGATTATTTATTTTTTATTCTAGATACCTAAGTAAAACAATATAGGTAAATACTCAAATGTAGAGTAAGTATATAATTATGATGAAGCTGTCTGAAACATTCTAACACTAGTGTCAGAACGATACCTTCGGAAAGAGAACACAGGCGAATAACAAATAATTTTAGAGTAGGGGTACACCTTAAATCCTCGTAAACTTATTTTGTATATACATTATATTATACATGTTAGTGGATCACGTATGAAATACAATGTTTTACTACTACAACAATGAGTCTAGACGCGATGGTGAAATTCGTATGGTGCATACAAATGGAATCACTGTTTGTCTAAAACGTCTCTCCATATTGTATTGTTTCGCATAACAGTTATGTTGTTTTGTTTTTAAATTTAAAGTAACAATAACGGTGGTCTATATTGATTTTGCTACATATTTTGTGTTATTTTGCATTTTTTTGGTTTATATTATAGTAGGAAGGAAGTAGGTTTTTTTTTTACAGAGTAGGTAGATCCTATAGTAAAAGTTGTTCATATTGATACTTTCAACGTATTCAAAGCTCTGCTGGTAAATTGCAAACAGCCTAGTACTAAACGTCATCATAAGAATAAGTTCACAGCGGATTTTAGATTTCTGTGGGCGACGATATCCAAGAAGATGTTGTTTTTCTCGGCACTCTTTGTTGCAAGAGATTTGTAAATATATAGGTATGTTAAACTAGAGAATATGAGACGAGGAAGAGATTAAAAAAAATTGAATTTTTCAAAACCATCTCTTTTACTAAAAGTGCGTCTCTCCTGTCTCGCTTGTCAGTTTAGTAAGGGACAGAGTCATTCGCGAAGTGCATCCTCTACGGATGGCAACGGATTAACAAGATTGATGTTGCCAATGTGGAAATGGATTAAAACTTTAAGTCATCTCATCTCTTGGGTAGAGTTAGTTCAAAGATTAAACAAATATCTACCTACGATCCGATAATCATAGGATTCAAATCGCTTGAAATCCATCTCACTAATGGGTTATGGAACATGCATGATAGTTCTAATAATACTTTAAATACTTACCTATCCCTAGCTGGTATACATTCTAGCTGTGCTTTGGATTTCGTCTCAACTTCCAGCATCTCTTCGCAAGCTTTTAGATATTGCGATGGGACGCATATTTTGTCTGTGGCAGAGAAAATATAATTTATTATCTTTATATCTTGAAAATTTCAGGGACATGTGTAGTTTTACAGGCTATGTTATCAAATACTTCTGTAATTTGAATTTTTACTTCGATTTTTTTTTGTTGTAAAATCTCAACTCACACTTGCATTCATATTTTTTTGAATACAAATTATAATAAAGTAATAAAAATAATAATAAACCAATCTAACTACTACTATTAGAAGATATCAACGTGATTTGACCTTTGTATTTTCACATTAAGAATCACTAGCAATTTATATCTGTTATTTTTAATAAAATTATCACTAACCAAGCTATTTTATCATGCAAACCCAAACGAAAGTAAAGTAGTTTGTAATATACAAACTGGTTAAACTTTAAAAGCGCTTCATTTTAATAATTAAAAAAAACACTAAGACTCGCATGTTAAAAACCTCATAGAATAAAATAAACATACATGTGGATTTGCAGTTCACACTAACACAGGCCAAGGCCATCAGTATTAAATATTTCAAAGCCATGGTCAAGGCGTCCGAGCGCGCCTATCGATACGACGATAAACTACTGATGCTCGGACCTGCGACTTCTTTTATATATTCACTTGCTATCTTTATTCTGATTGTTTTGCCACATATCTACGAACACAGAAACGGACACCCCGCTTATTGACGTCGACTGCATGAATTGAACGACACAGTAACTTGTGGGCAGTTAATAAAATGTTATATAGAGCTAATGCTATAGATAGACACGTTTTTGTAATATTAGACACAATTTTTATGTTACACTTTTTATTCATGGCCAATACGAACTCTCGTATCTACTGACAAAGAAAAAAAAAATGAAAAATATTTACAATCCTCATCAATCCTGTAGTACCTATTGGTACAGCAGGCCTAGACAAGTGGCTTTCTAAAAACGTAAACGCTCGACGAATAGAATAACAAATGTATGAAATTGACATTAGCTTACGATATCAAGCGTAACGAATAGAAAAATCGTAGACAAGTGTTACTCAATTTTCTATTCGATCAAACAAAACGCAAAGTCGTACGCTATCCTTAGCCAAGCGGCACTTTTGACAATCCAAAACGCTCCGTGAGCGTTTACTTTGTTCGATAGGTAAGCGAACGCCAACACCTTGTAGATTACGCTACAAAATGGTGATTTGTTTAACCAGCTGATGAACGTTCGTGCGATTTGTGATTGATTTTATTGTTTTTTTTATTAAAATGCATACGCTAAGATTGCTGTGGGCTGCTCATAATGAAGAAGTGTGGCTCAGGCATCAAAGAAGGAATGATTTTCGTCATTAATCGGCCTTGAGCACCCGCTTGGGGCCTGGAGAGGTCACCGTGCCTATAACATAAACAACCAAAGCTCATACAAAGACTCTCTTTAGCACCTTAGTCGTGCATGACATCAATGTTTATTTATTGCATAGTTTAGTAAGAACTACATGTTTGTAAGTGTGAATTCAAAATGGTAATTTCTTTATAAAATACCTTTCCATGAACTCTATAAGAGCTGAGAATTGCTCAGGACTAGCATGCAACCTCGGTTCCATCGCTGAAAGTTTAAGTAATGACTTTACAACTTGAAATCTTAATAATCTAAACTTTCTTGACACTAAGCAACGATACATTTTGAACCTTAAAGATAATTCAAACTGAGTAATTTCTTTTGCGAAATACTTACCACTATAATTAATAGATTCACAGGCACAAGTAATATAAAACAGCACTCAATTTTCGCGCCGCGCACTTCTGAGAACTGGATTTGACGTCACCTGTCGAAGTGCTCGAACGCAACCATAGACAATTTTCGTTTTTTATCGTCTGTACGAATAGAATGAGCGTAAGCGTAGTTCGCTTAATCTTGGCTACCGATCTAATATCGTTATCGTTGTAACGTAAGCGTTTGTAGAATTAGAAAAGTTGCTAAGCGTACGCCACTTGTCTAGGCCTGCAGGAAAGATACATTAAGAAACAAAAACTTAACAAAATCACAAAAATGATACAGGTCGTATGTAGACAATGGTGTAACTTGATAAAGGCTCTGCCCTGTTCCCAGATTAGCGATAGTGTGTGAGCAATAGTATTAAAAATATAATAAATTTTATTTGTCTACCCGTTCTATTATTAACCTCAGTCTATGCCTAATCTACTCAAATTGCAAGAGTCATTGCTTGTTGTTTGATTAATTATAGAGTTAAATAATACATTACAAAGGTTATTTTATTGAAGTTTTATTTTTAAAAGGTCTGAAAATGTGCGCCTCGAAAGTTTATGTGTTCATAATTATGTTTTAATAGCTTCCGCCCCGTGGTTTCACCCGCGTTATCGAGGATCTTATGTTTCCAAGGAACATACGTAATCCAGGGTGTCAGCTACCTCCAACCAAATTTCATCAAATTGTTCCAGCCGTTTGAGCGTGAAAAGAAAAAGAACAAACATACACACTCACAAACATTCGCATTTATAATATTTGTATTAAACACGAAAGTAAAATTATTGTAAGTAGGTATAAATTATTTGTAAAGCCATAAGTAATTTTTTTTTTAATTTGTTTTCGATTTTAGGCGCGAGTTTATATTCTTAAAATGGCCTATAATTTTTACTGAAAAAAAAACATTAAGATTATTTATGTGCAGCTTTAGAATTTTTTAACGTACGACCTGTGCATAGGGCATGCAATTATCCGCCTCATTTTACTATCCGGATATTTCGGATTCTTCCAGTTCACTATCCGAATAAAT
This sequence comes from Tethea ocularis, assembly GCA_963555595.1. Taxonomy (NCBI): domain Eukaryota; kingdom Metazoa; phylum Arthropoda; class Insecta; order Lepidoptera; family Drepanidae; genus Tethea; species Tethea ocularis. The sequence continues at coordinate 3,998,309 of OY741968.1, forward strand.
CCGGATAATATGGATAATTCGGATACCCCCTTAGAAATGGGTAAATCAATCAGTCAACTTAAAAATATGTCTTTAATTAACATTTTTAAACACGCACGCTAAGTGCCTCATCAACCATTTATAATTAAGAGACGGCATCACCCCGCAAGACGCCCAACGAAATGCTCAACAGACAGATCTCAAAGTCTTTAACTCGCGACACACGCCAGTTTAATACAGTTGGTATTAAAGAGCTCATTGAGCAGAATAAAGGCTCTAAAGTGTTCGCAAGAGATCTGTCTGTTGGGCAGAGCCAACTGACGAAGCTGAAGACTGAGGGTGGCAGAATCATCACATCAAACATGTCGGCTAACCCGACACTATACTGAAGATATCCCGGACGTCAGCCTGTACGAGATTAGAATGGCTCTCAAACAACTCAAGAACAACAAGACGCCAGGTGATGGAATTACAGCTGAACTTCTGAAGGTACACCGATCCTTAGGGCCCTTCAGAAACTATTTAATTCCGTCATACTCAAAGGCCGGACGCCGCAATCATAGCACAGAGGTGTGGTGGTGCTCTTCTTCAAAAAGGGAGATAATTCCCTTTTCATGAATTACAGACCCATCACACTGCTGAGCCATGTTACAAGTTGTTCTCGAGAGTCATTACAAACCGTCTCGCACGCAGGTTTGACGACTTCCAGCCTCTCGAACAAGCCAGTTTCCGAAAAGGCTTTAGCACCATAGACCACATACACACGCGGCGACAAGCTATACAGAATACCGAGGAGTATAACCAGCCATTATGCTTAGCGTTTGTCGACTATGAGAAAGCCTTTGATTCGATTGAAACCTGGGCCGTCTCTTCAAAGGTGCCAAATCGACTACCGGTATATTGAGGTGTTAAAGTGTTTGTATGAGAACGCCACCATTTTGGTCCGTCTCCAGGACCAGAACTCGAAACCTATCCAATTGCAGCGAGGCGTGAGACAGGGAGACGTGATATATCCGAAACTGTTCACCGCTGCACTGGAAGACGTCTTCAAGCTTCTGGACTGGAATGGATTTGGCATCAATGTCAATGGCGAGTACATCACTCACCTTCGATTTGCCGATGATATAGTAGTCATGGCTGAGACCTTGGAAGACCTCAGTACAATGCTCGATGACCTCAGCAGAGTCTCTCAACAAGTAGGTCAAAAAATGAACATGGATAAGACGAAAATCATGTCGAACGTCCATGTTGCACCCACTCAAGTAAAGGTTGGGAATTCTGCACTCGAAGTTGTAGAGGACTATATTTACCTAGGACAGACCATCCAACTAGGTAGGTCCAACTTCGAGAAAGAGGTCAATCGTCGAATCCAACTCGGCTGGGCAGCGTTCGAGAAGCTACGTAATATCTTCTCGTCTCATATACCGCAGTGTCTCAAGTCGAAAGTCTTCGACCAGTGTGTGTTGCCAGTGATAACTTACGGAGCAGAGACGTGGTCGCTTACGATGGGTCTCATCAGAAGGCTCAAGGTCACCCAAAGAGCAATGGAGAGGGCTATGCTCGGAGTTTCCCTGCGAGATCGAATCAGAAATGATGAGATCCGCAGGCGAACCAAAGTAACCGACATAGCCCGAAGAATTGCCAAACTTAAGTGGCAGTGGGCGGGGCACATCGCTCGTAGAACCAACGGCCGCTGGGGCAGAAGGGTTGAGTGGCGACCACGAACCGGAAGACTCCGCGTGGGCAGGCCCCCCACAAGATGGACCGATGAACTTGTGAGAGTCGCGGGAAACCGCAGCGCAAGACCAGCCATCGTGGAGATCCTTAGGGGAGGCTTTTGTCCAGCAGTGGACGTCTTTCAGCTGACATGATGACGATGTAATATGTTGTAATATTTGAGTGATTTTGATGTAATCCAATTAAAAATTAGTATGCTATATTAATAAAGTAACTATTCGTTTTATTCGTTTTATCCGGATAGTAAATCGAATAATATCCGAATATTAAAATCGCCGGATATCCGGATAATTCGGATATCCGGATATCCGGATAGCATGCCCTACCTGTGCATGATAAAATACCTTGTATTAAAAAAAAAATGCGCGGCCTGTTATGTCAAATTTAAATTTGTAATGATGTTAATTCTCATCATAATTAATCGTTCTAAAGTAATTATAGTTTTCTAACGATGGATTGGATACATTGTAATAATTGTTTTGCACAATTAGAACCCGGTATTACTCTACACTTAACATCATGCGGTCATATGTTCTGCAACAATTGTTTGGACAATGGTATGTAATATTTTCAACTTCTTTAGGCATTAAATTAATACTAACGCATTATGTAAAAAAAACACGCGAAACCTGAACTTTGACTTAGTTGTGAATTTATGTTTTTTGGTAGATATTACTAACTTACAAAATTCTATTGTCTACTGTAATCTGACTGTCTATTGTGATTTAAGTGTTACTTACCTTCGATACTTACTTACTTACCTATTAATTTACCTTTACCTTGTAGGTACTTACCTACACTCTAAATATAAATGAATGTTTTAGGTGCCAAAGACAGTACATGCTTAGTTTGCCGACTACCATGTTCCATTATGAAACTAGTTCCAGATGTAAGTTATTTATTGCATATTGGAGAAAAATATTATTATGAATTCCTCTTAATGTTGTTCTTTGCCGAAAGCTCAAGAATACTAATGACCAAATCCTCGATTCACATTGTGGAGTCTGACTTCACTATCCTGATATTTGTTTATAGTGTCTCCTCATGTTAGTTTATACATATTTACAAATTCTATGTACTTAAATGTTTTTTGAAATTTAAATGTTCAAATTATAAGTTAATTGACGCTAATCCCGACCCATATTCAATTCACACATTTCAAACCGAAGCTAATCAGTTTGCACTTGACACTTATGCCAGTCGCAGGTTTGTGTTACAACAACCAAGAGTCTAACTGAAGCTTTACGCTTGAAATATTTATAGGAATAGCTTAGTGTAAAAACGTAGGTACTTTCTAATGATCTTTTATATCTTTATTATAAAAAGTAATAGAGTTACAAAAATGGTAATAGGTAAGTTACAACATTTGCTGAAACGTCCGAGCAGGGACAAGTAACTACAGTAGGTAGGTACATGCTTCAGCGATGATTATTCAGAATTACCGATTAACTTAATTTACATTTTACGTGACAGCGCATGTAAATGTGTATCCATAGAAGTTATTCTTTGAATCATTTAGTTATATTCAATTGTTTGATTCTTTTGTCGCCAAAACATTCAATAAAGTTTGAATAAGTAATCGAAAACCTACGTTAACATAAGTCCAGAATTAGCGTCAGTTTTGAGTAACGCTTATTTGTGATTTGTTACCTAATTTATAATGTAATTTGAAGATGAAACAAGAGATTCAAGATTATTTCACGGACCCAGAAGAGATAATTAAGAAATCCTGTGAAGTTTTACAGTTTCAAAGGCAGCACAGACGGCGCCTGCTGTCTTATTTATTGCAATCGGTAACATTAATTTGTTTCTTAATTGAAGTAGAAAATTAACCCGGAAATCTTTAGAATTCAGAAGTAGTAATATCTTGACATGATTCTGTCTGAATGATGATGTTTAGTGCAAACTGGAAAAACAAAATGCATTAATGTGCTGTCTGTATACGTATTATGGTACCTTTTCATTGTTGTATATGTGAATCTGAGAACAAACTCCACTAGCGCGATGTAGGTTTGTATGTGGATAGGTCTGAATGTAGTGTTGATCTATTGCAGTGCCATCTATTTATTCGGTGTATGAACTATGTAGCTGACAGGGGTCGCTACAGTTTGTTGCCAACATCATAATGTTATGTATATTTGTTATTCTACCAAACGACAGAATAAATGCTATCTTGTCCCAAGTTATTGATGAAGTTAGGTGAGGTGCTTATGTATAAAGTAGAATACTGATAAAGGTTAAGAAATTGACGTTATGTGACCTCTTCATTCCGTCAATTTTTTCCAGACCAAGAAATTCTATACGGCACGAACTGAATTAAAACGCATGACAGAAGTGTGCCAGAAACAGCACAAACAACTGAAAGAGTATCAGAAAATCATTAAAAGCATGGAATCTCAGCTAGCTAATCAGTCTAGTACGTAAATATATACCAATACTTAAATTTTCCTCTGTTATAGCAAACAAGCATAAAACCCTGTACAAATACCTTTACGAGCTCATTCCACAATTTAACAATGTTTCTCTGTTGAAAAGATTTCCAAAACTGTGAAAACCCTCGATACTTTCGAGTCTTAATTTCTTTCACTTTCAATACTTCTACTGCATATGAAGTTATGTAAAAAGAAAATTGTACTTTATTGGATTACGGTATGGTTACAGACTATATCGGGTAATTGAAATAATACATTAACTGAAATAAAAACAAGAAATCAATGTGTTGATTAGTTTAGCAAGGGGCAAAATAAACTAGCGACACACGACAAACTCTTTGCCTGACCCATCAACAGACACGCATTACGCAACCAGGAGAGACCTTCATATCAAAACGGACATCATAGAGCGACTGACTTAGCAGTACTTTAGTAATTTGTTTTTGTGAATCCAAACCCAACTTCGTGAATCTTTGCACAAAAACTATCTGACTAGCACACTCTACTTTCCTAGCTAGAAACATTCTTGTCACTCGGCTGTAAGTTTGTTTACTACTCAATATATTTCAGAGCAAGCGTCCCCGTTTAATATCCCCATATCCCCGGGCAATAACTTGTCTCCGAGCTTCATACAAACTACGCCGACTTACAAGCGACCAGCGAAAAGCACTCCGTTCACTGTAAGTACCTGTTTAATATTGAATGGTCTACTATTTCATGAAGCAAAATGTGTTCCATTTTATAATATTTTTTTCATGACTTGCATAAGGTTTAAATATCCTTTCGGCCTAAATACCTTACCTTACGGTACGTACTATTACCCTCACCAAAACTGTCGCCATGGACCTCATTGTGATCTTGTAGCTGCATTTGAGCACCACTTGCCTTCTAGATTTTGTTATGGTTACCATATTTGTCCACATAGTTATTTACAATGTGTAGGTCCTCAATTTTGGGATCATATGGGATTCAAATCATCACCACGGTAGTCAAAATGATCTTCAAAGAAACTTGGTATAAAATCCTTATTTATAAATCGTATTGCTAAGATATAAAACTCCAAAGTCGTATACAAACATCTCCACATCAAAATTTGTTTCATAAAACTTGATACTTTTGTCAGACATAGTTACATCAAGAAGTTTTCCTTGTTAGATTTATTTAAAGTTTTCCTCATCATTTCAAATAAGCGAACGTGAATTCCCTTACAGTGTTGAAAAATGTTTAAATTTAGATTATTAATAATAACAATAATATATTGATAGCACTCGTATCAGTCAAACCTCGTGACCCCTACGAGGATAAGCAAGCAGCGAACGAGTTTCAGCGCCCAAAGTCAGGTAACCATTATTAACTTGTTTCTTAAAGTAGATACATAAGGAGAATCAAGAAAATCAATCCCCAAGCTGTACGGCATCGGCAGTGTGAACCGGCAGCTGCCTTTGAGAGCCAGTTTCTTTCTTGACTTTGTTTTCTTTCCACTGCCATTACTTCATAGTGATATCGGTCAAACACAAGTCTAATAAAATATGCCAGTATTATATTTATAGTTATTAATTATTACATTAAAATTTATGAATTTAAAAACATAGTCAAATCACTTTTTCTAAATTTCGTACTATTAAGTAGTACCTAATTGTATAGTGCCTCTCGGTATTTTAAAATCATTTTACGGATACCTAAATAAAAAAAATAGCACATGCACCTATTAGTTCCGCCATTATTGTAACGTCATAAACAAGCTTTGTAATACAAACCAACCACCGAATATAAAAGAAAAACAAAAATTCAGAACGTGTTCCATTCAGTACAGAATATTATATTTCCTGAAACAATGGTTGACCTTTTTATTACATATTCTTTGCGCGTTACCTATATAGGTATCTAGTTTCGTTGCAAATTGATACTTTATTTTTTCAGAGATCAAACACATCGAACAGAATATCGTCGACGGTTTTCACCCCACCAACACCCGATTCGGCAGGGTACAGCAACTTTTTAAAGAATCTTTAATGGTATTCTGAACGCATCACAAATTGATACACTTATTTGCTTGCGTTTTTAGTGCCTATGCGAATTATATAAAAAATAAAAATATAGGAATAATCTAATTTACAAATCATGAATTTCATGAATAAAATATTGAGCTATGTTAATCGTGTTACGGTGATTGAACGTTATCATTTGAATTTTGAGCATTCGAAAAATAATGATGTCTCCAATTCGCTTTTTATTTTCTTTTGCTATTTGAATTACGAATGTCATTTGAATATCGTTAATCAAAACAAAATGTTTTAGAATGAAGATTTTTTTTCTTACCAGCCAAGTATGATAAAAGGTTAATTTATAATGTGAAATACCACAGACAATCAATTAGATTATTGTTTTCACAATAGCATGAATGACAAAATAGTCATAACTAATGGAGTGTAAAATTTGAATTAATTATGCTAGAAAAATCTGTTATTGCATGGTTTGTTTTCTAGGTCCTTCCTCAGTCAATGCAGCAATGAGTCAGGTTATTTCTCCAACAGCCCAGGAATTTTATATTGTAACGGCTACAGTGACAAATGTTCGTTCAAAAATATAATGAGGATTACTAACTTCGATTAGAATAATTTCCTTATGTTTTTTCTATAGGTATTTAATTTGTTTTAAGTCTTTCAAGATAACTGAGTCTTTGTTTTCTTATATGTTTAATATTACATGAATTTGATCTACGTTATCTTTTTTCGCTCAATAAATTATTTTACATTTACAATGTTTATTATTAATGTTTTTGCTACTGATAGATGAAAAAGTCCCTTTACCGTGAATTTATTGTAAGATACAAAAGTAGGTATTGTTTTGATAACCTTTTGTTACTCGGATACTAATGATACTAGTATACCTAAAGGTTAAACTAATTACGACAAAGTTATTGTATTCCCAAGGTAGGTAGGTCTCTGTGATATCAACATTCTCCAAAATTAAAGAAGACTTTTGATAAAGGAATAAATAAAAACTTTAAATCAAAAAGTTCAAAAATTATATTTGCTGCATTATCCAAATCCTTTCCAACATGTTTTAACGACGATGAATGGGCAGTATGCCTTTGTTCTGCTGGTATCCTCCTTTGGCCTCCTGATGCCCATGGATCGAGTGAGCACCGAGGTTATTGAACTTCTCAAGCTGTTCTGCACCACCTTTGTAGCCCTTCTGCAGGAATTCGCCCTAGAAATTGATGTTAGGTACTTATTAGAAGATTGCTCAAAAAACATCGGGTGGTAACAGAATTAAAAAAGTATCCTGTTATTTCACATGATTAGCTCGCGTATGTTCTATGAATTTTTGCTTTAGACTCTATAGAACTGTTAACATTTATTTTTTGATCTAAACTCATACTACAATTAAATAATATATAGGTACACAATTACAGATGTCTACTGGCTTAACAGAAACATGATTTTATAGACAATAGCAACCTTCTGCTACAGTTTGGGTTAAACAAATTTTACATAAATTTTGCAAATCTATAACATTGGTTTCCGAATACAGTTGAATTATAATAACAATTGCCTTCAAGCGTTTTACGCAAAGTGTATCAAACATTAATAGGGCCTATTGAAGTATCTAACATGGATAATATTTGCTGAGTAAACTTTGATTGGCCAAAATTCAATTCTGAATATACAAATAGTGATTTAGTTGAAATTGACTTTTGGTTACCATGTTTAGTCAAAGACTTGGTAAGTCCTAAGGTTTAGGACCTTATTTATAGCCAAAGTGTAAAAAGCACAAACACCATCAAATAACAGTTTATCTAGTAAAAATGTGGAATTACCTAACAATTTCCGATCCCTTAACAAGTAACAAGTTATCTCGTAACAAGTTTACGATAAAATCTGACGTCCTACATACCATTACGACTATGAGAATCACTTCAATAAACCATGTTATTATTTAAGGTTATGATCACAGTTGCTGCTTTTTGAACTTTACTAAACTTTTTTTTTAATTTTCTAATTTACCCCCCCCCCCCCAGAGTAGCCTCCATGTTTGAAATTCATTTATTTACGTAACACGTCCATGTTTGGGTCACCGACTTACATATAATGTACCAAATTTCAACTCAATCCAGTCCAGTATTTTCGGACCAGCAGATAGACAGACAAACGCACGAGTGATCCTATAAGGGATCCGTATTTTTTCAATCGAAGACGTAGTTTAAAATTATAAGCCGGTAGAATAATACAACGATTGGAGACTAAACCTTACTGACCTTATTTCCTTTGGCATCATCAATCTTGTGCTCCGATATATGATGTCCTTCCTTCCCTTGAGCGTTAGCATCGAGGATCTTCTCTTCATGAGCACCTTTGAACCCTTGCTGCGAGTTTTCTCCAAATGCATTGGCGTTGTGTCCAGCAATCTTATGATCAGCTTCGTCATGAGCTTCATCGTAGAAGCTCTCAGATTTCTCTTCCTCGTTTTTGCTGCTGGATGTTTTGAAGCCTTTGCTTACGTGACCTTTCTTATGGCTCTTCGCTTTCTTTACTTGTTCCTCATTCGCACCTTTAAGAAATAATTTTGGAGGTTATGTGGGTATTAACTCACTATGTTATGAAAACTATCAACCGTGCTTACATAGTTTTTTTAAATGATCTGTACTATTTGTTTTAATATTATCAACAAGAACCAAACAATTACGAAAAAATTGGTACTTATAGTTTAATGTCGCCATTAGTAAAGCGTCCTGAAGAAAAGTAAGTAATGGTTGGGTGCTCTCATAAATATTCATAAAAACAAAAGTTGTAGGAAAATGTTCTACATAATAAATGAAAAGAATTATAATTAGATATATTAATTTTACATACCTACCTATTATTTTAAAGTCCATTATTTTATAGTTCTATCTGTATGTAATTTATAGTGGATGGTGAATTGTTATTTTAAGGATCAACATTATCCTATAGTTAGGGTCGACTCTATAGGTATATGTTATTGAAACTTTGAAAGGATAACAAAGATTATTTTTGACAGATTGGTGATTAAACTATAAAAAAAAATTGTTTTAGCTGTTTATCAGAAACACTTATATTTACAATATTTGCGTGAAATTTTATAATGATAAATCTGTATCATAAGAAAAAGTAAATTGTGGAAGCTTACCTTGCTTATCAACTTTTTGTCCACCTTCATAAAATTTCTCATCACCGGCAGCTTTCTTTTTTGCTTCCTCATCTTTGTAGAAACTAGATTCTCCCTTTTCGGCCTTAGCAACTGCAGCAGCATGCTGGAATCCCTCTTGGCCATGCTGAGCTTGTTCTTCAGCTTTTTTTTCTAATTTCTCAACATTTTCATCAGCTCCCTTCTTTTGGGCTGCGTCATAAGCTTTTGCATCGACATACCCACCACCAACTTGAGTTCCTAAGATGGGATGATACAGGAGACCACCGCCGAGACCGCCTCCGAGACCTCCTCCGAGGCCTATGCCGCCAACGCCCAAACCTCCAATTCCAGGATGTATTATTCCAACACCATTGCCAACACCACCAACTCCACCGATGCTAGCACCACCAATTCCAGCCCCACCTATCCCAGTACCGCCTACTCCAAGTCCACCAACGCCTCCAACTCCTCCGAGGCCTATACCTAATCCATGTCCAAGTCCAATGCCACCATAGCCAATCCCTCCTAAACCAACTTGGCCTAGGCCCTGGCCCAAGCCGATTCCTCCAACTCCGGTAACAGTATTCAAAACTGTAGAGGCAGCTCCTTCAATCTGCTCAGGGTAATCCAAACTTTCTTCTACTTCGTAGCTGCCAGATAGAGGTAATCCAGTTTTCGCGTCTGTTCCTAATGCATCCAGGCGTTCCTTCACATAGTCGTATGGGGTTTTCTCATCAGATAACTCAACTTTATGGAAATGCGCTACCGCCAACGTAGCAAGTATTAGGGTGAATATTTGCGTCAACATCTTGTCTATGTGATCGTTACTGACGTTGCTCGACTGATGTCATTTTGCTGTTGCAACTGTTATTTATACTAAGGTTAAATTCGGTGGAACGACTTCGTTTTTGTTTATGCCGTGTGATAGTTTTCACGGGGTGTCTGGGATCCGTATCCAGTCGTTTCCTTCCTGTGGTATTGTTTCGAGTGGTCCTAATGAGAACGACACTTAATATAAAACAATGAGTCTGGTCGAAGACCTTGCTTTCCAGTTCATTGGAGGCGGCAATGGGGCGATAGTTTTCGTAATCACCGAACCGCTATAGGTGACACGTTTTCTAGATGCTTTCCAAGAATCTTTCCTGCATTTTCTGAATTATAAATGAGTGATATAATTATGTTTAATATCTTTTAATTACGATACTCTAAAATCTAAATCTTAAACTGAACATTTTTATACTGTTATATCTTAATTATCTAATCCAAGTTTAATTTCATAACAAATCAATTAGATACCAACTTATAGAAAAATCTTTAGCAACATTTAATAAACAGGTGATTAATTTCCTTGCATTATTAAGCATTATGACCTTGGTTCAGATCGGACGATTTCACGTTATTGTTTTCTTACGCTTAAAATATATGTCGAGGGCTCAAACAAAGGTTATTTGCCAAAGTATTATATTGGGTGATAATGAGTCATCTCAAGACTAAATAGGACATACCTGAGCTGTGGTTTAACAGTTACCCAGTTTTGGCACAAGCATGTAGAATGATCAAACTTGTCTCGAGAATTCAGCAGCCACAAATTCCTGCGAAGCATTCCTTAGGCGCTTGACTGTCTACCTACGATGTTATTTGGTTCAGTAGGTAACTTTGTGTTTATGTTCTTTGTTATAAAGAAGGGCTTTATAATTATTCTTTATTTTTAATGGTATTTAACAACTGGATGAAAAAGTGTGTAGGCTCGAGAACGTCCGACCTAATGTTAATGTAGATAGGTAGGTACTTATATTTCAGTAGAAGGTCAGCGGCCGAGTGAAGATCAATACAATAACACTATAGCTGTAAAACATTATTTTTAGACAAAGTACAATAAGGAATAAATATTGTTCTTGATTTTGCAAGCGCCTGAATAAAAGATATAGCAACGTTTCGAAGTATGTTAATTAAGATTCCTTTTTAAGTAGGCGCCATAATTTGATTGGTGTATCTTATACCATCGAATGTTTTTATTGTTCCGGAAAAAAACGAAATACTTATCAATCACTTCGTTGAAGTAGGTCACAGTCAGACGCACAAATAGATGATTGTTTGGTATAGTTTTTAGTACCTACCTACAGTAGGTTGGTATAAGCATAATTAATATACTACGTACAAGTATAAGGTTTTTATACATTTATTAGGTGCCCATAGCAAACTGTTAGGCACCCATCCAACACAGATGAGATGAGCTTCGGAAGTTCTTTTTTATTCTAGTTTTCGTTTCGTTTTACTGGCGTCAGATTACCTACGTTACTCTCCGGTTTTTAGCCTATTTTTATGTCAAAAACGTTGATCTGTTGCTTAGTTGATGTGCGAAAGAAAGACAATGGTGCCGATTCTGTTGTTTACGAACTAAATAAATTTAATCTCACTATATCTCTTTCTAATAGTAAATATAAGAAAGGGATGCAAGATATTTTAGTCCTGTCAGTTTAATCCGATCACATATTTCAACGTGAATTTAAGCGCGATCTTTATTGGTCACGAATATTTACCCGTACATTACGACGGCATGAATTAAACTGACAGGAATAAAAATGTTCTGTCTTTTTTCAATAAGGTTAACTTGAAAGAGAGGTGACTTGTCTAATATTAGTTAAGTTCGTAAACAACAGAATCGACACCAGTACCTTTCAAATTTTATAATATTAGTAAGAATTTTCGTAAAAGCTGTCTCAAACCGTACCTTTATAACTGAGAAAAACTGAAAGATAATAATCATGAACATAATAAGATATAGATTGAAGCAAAATCATTACGACGGGGTTTCAATTGAAATCTCTCAGAAGCATGATTTCAATCATCAATAACTTGTTATTCAATGTCAAGGTACTCTTACCTAACCTAGGTACCTACTTACCCTAGGTACCTACTCTCACTTTGAAACGAGCGAAATAGGTAGGTAGTTTTTGAAACTTAGGTAATCTAAAAAATATTCAATTATACCTAGCATGCCTATATAAAAAATACAGTGTATTTTTTTTTTTTTATTTAAAATCTTGTAATTCATATTATTATAATCCAATTTCTTTTTTTTTTTAAATTCAAATCTAATTTTTTGTTTTGGTATATTTTATAAATACGTTGTTTATCTATAGTTTAATGTAGGTACATAAAAAGGACTCGAGAACAACACAATACTTACTTGATGTGTCTAATTGCTCTGATAAATTATACTTACCTAGATACTTATATCTTAAATTATTAAGCATAGAATATTTGCTTAAAACCTATGTACTTATTAAGAAAATCACATAAAATACTGCCAAAGTAAGACCTTATTGTTGTAGCTACGTAGTCTCGTACCTACCTATTATTATAAACTCTGTGCTATTAATCAAAATCGGAGAATATCACACTGTACAGTGTCAGGTAATTATGTAAATTATGACATCTATACGATATTATCTCGAAACAATAATATATAATATACCTACTTACACGTAATGTATCTCGTATTGTATTGAAATAAAGCAGAATCTCGTATTGTAATAAAGCAAAATGGTAAGCAACATCGATGAATCGTATTGTCATTGTTGCTATGTTAATAAGGACCTTTCACTCGTTTAGCTTAACACTTTTTGCTCATTGCTGCTTTGGCCTTTCTATAAAACGACAATTATATCTCAATATAATTATTTACAGTAGCACCTTAATGCAAAGCATTAAGGTCTGAAATATACACGGTATTATTCAAATAAGTTTGTAAAAATTTACGTAGCATAACATTAATCGTCAATCAGTCAATTCTTTCATAGTGCACTTTCTATCGATTGCAATGAGTTACCGAAAAATAATAAATTGATCGACAACTTTCTCTATTCGCAGCGACAAATCGACTCAGTACCTATAGACAAAGAAAGCCTACAGTTACTTTTTTATACAAGTTTATATAGTTGTCAATGGCAAGCAGATTGTTTTTAAACAAATTAGTATACATTTTCATTCATCTAGCCTCTGAAAAGGTAATGATACTCAGAATGACAACCGATTCACCGCACGGGTTTTTAATTAAGGATTTTCATTTAATTTACCTACCTCTGCTAATGAAGCCATCCAATTATTATTCCAAAATTGTCCGGACATTAAATCTCCTTTGTTTTAAACACAACAATTCGGATCAAAGTAAACCTACCTACTTATTGTTATTTGTGTTACTTTTTGTCTTGTAAATTAAATTAGGATTTTACAATGATTTGGGTTTATAATGCTGACATTATTTATCTCCTACTTTGTGTACTACAGTTACCTACTTTAAAATTAACCTAATTACGTTGTACCTACCCATCTGGTTCATTTTTCATGCTGAAAAAGCGTATATATGTTACGGCTAAAATGTGAAGTACGGTTACATCTAGCTCTAGCCCAGCCTGCATACCCAGATACAGCCGGTAGCAGTTATAGAATTAAATCCAAAAAAAAAATGTGGCTCTCTGAAATGTATTGTATTAATATATAAGTTACAAAACAGATTTTTGCACAGGTTGTCAAACCCATATCTCTGTTTTATAAGTAAGGGATCTAAAGTAGGTACCCATGCAAAGTCTAATGTGCCTTCTTATAGGATCCTCATTTTATTTTTCACGTGTAATGTTTATTTTAAAAAGGTTTTCTCTTACATGCATAAAGATGAAAGTAAGCCTTGACTTTGAAGTAAGTATACCTTTATGCTGATATGAATAAGATAATTCTTTACGTGTCTTATTTTAAGCATAATATTTTAGGTAAGAATATACGTACGTTTTATTTTGGGAAAATTACTTTCCTTCACCATTTTATTTTTCATTCATCTATCCGATGACGGGAACAGGAAATATTGAGCATCACACCTCATTAGATAAATAAAGTTAAGTGGAGCGTAGGTACCTATCAGCTACAGATTTAATTTTATAACACCATTATTATATTCACGTTTCAGTACGTAGCGTCGTACGTTACGTACTGTCTTTGCAACGTACTCAGACAAAACCTAATAAGCTAAATATGCTAATTATGCCCTTTAATGAAAGGTAGCACTGTTTAGTTTTCTGTAATAATTGCAAACTCTCTTTATAATTAACTTAGGTAACTTAAACTTTTCATCCCCTTTGTACTCTAAGACAAAGTATTCCCTTACTGAGTATAATGATGCGGGCCTTAATTTACTTAGTTGGCAGAAGGATTCGGCAGGAGGAAAGTTTTGTTTGGTTTCGCTGAAAAAAAAAATCCAACACTTACCGTCAGGTGGGCCGTATGCTTTGCTGTCTTAGTGGTATAAAAAAAAAGAATCGAACCCACGACCCGCGACGCGATTGGTGTTGGCCAACTGGCCTGTCAAATATACTTACCTACTTTGATATTGTAAGTTAAAACAATGTAAGCTACCTACAATCTCATTAAACGCAACAAAAATTTCTGAGCACAACAGTGCGTGCAAATAGTGCCCATCTGGAATCCACGAACGGAACAGGCGTTCTTGCAAAAATGTACCGAAACAAAGAAAGTGAGACGAAATCGCATGAATACATTCATGAGACGTTTGGAACGTAATCGCGGAGCTGAGACCAATATAGTCTTCACTGAAAAACGACCATGTTTCATCGCCAAGTTAGTACGGTTCGTATTTCGGGTTGTCGTATAATTTGATGTTATGTGAATCTAGCCTTTATGATTTTATTGGTTGTGTAATCCAAACAATTCGCAATAAATGGGTCTCAATCCATACTAATATTATAAATGCGATAGTAACTCTGTTTGTTTGTTACTTCTTCACGCCTAAATTCCGATGATTCGATCGCGATATACAGTCTGGTAACAGACGTACAGACAGCCCTTTGGGCACGGAACCCTAAAAATAATACTTATACCAGCTATAGCAAACCTACAGAACAAATTATCCAACGATGCTAAAACCAAAATCATTCCACACACTCATTATACGGTTAGCGGACAAGCTGAAAATTACAGTTTGTGCGCAAACATCAATCAACGCGAGTGGTTGGTTGACAGATTGCACTTGCGTCGGATTTTCCGACGGTCATTAAATACCGCGCGGAAAAGTGTTTGCTAAAAACATTATAATAATTTATTAAAAACTGTGTTGAAAATTCAACTTTTTTTTGGACTGTGGTGGTGGTAGTTAGGTTACGTCACGTTGTACGTACTTGTTGAAATTCATCACCAATTACATAGCGGTGTGTTCTGGCAGTTGCACTTGAGAGCCTGTTTACTTCTAGGCTTTACTTGCAACCTTCGGCCACATCAGTTATCAAGGTGAGATTGTTGTGAAACACAACGCTATGAACAAAAAATTTACGGTATGATGTAACGTGAAAATATTCAAATATTCATCAAAGGCTTGCCTCAAATTCAAACTCTATTTTTGCAGAAAATATCTAATAACTTTTTAAAGTATTATAGGAATTATCTATAATATTATAAAGCTAGTTAGACTTCACTAACGTTAATTATGAATATTCATTATATCCTTTAATTACATTAACAATTAAAACTGAAATATATATACGTACGTATAGTTTTGTTTGTTTATAAAATAAAAGATAGTATAGATAAATAATAATTAACCGCGTTCAAATCGCCGCCTGCAGGTAATACCCAAAAAGCTGGCGTCATTACCTCGAAAATGAAATGAAAACGCTTGATTATAGACTTAGTTTGTAAACAACACTGGTAACCGTAATATTTGGATTTTGACTCTTTTTATTAGGTGCCACCTAGTTAAACTTCAGATAAGCTTTTTTTTTCAAAGAAAATGCCTCATTGCGAGTCTACTACACGCTCGTAGACTACGCTGCAGCGCTGACCGAGGTAAGTGCCAGCTCTTTATACTCTAATTCCAAAACACATATGACATCAAGTGACAGCCCTAAGCGTTGTTGTTAGGGATGCCACTGACACATGCCGATATCCTACATAAGTGCGTAATTAAACGTCGAATGAGCTTCCCTCGCAAACATACCATTAAGCCAATTATATGGCGTGTTTATTGTTTTAAGCACTCACCAAATTGATTTGCAAACCGCATGCAACTGGGTTCATTTATTTTGTGGAATAAATTAACATTGTGCTTGCTATTTATAATATTATGTAGTTATAATTTTTATTAGGGTTCCGTACACAAAGGGTGCCAATCCGTTCGTCTATCAGGCTGTATCTTAAGAACCGTAGAAGATAGACGGTTTTTTTTTAATTTATTTCATAGGTTATTTGCATAATATTCCTGTTTTAAAAGTTAATTGGCGCATATTTATGAATTAAATAATTTATGTAGGAAGTTAAATAAATATAAAGTAACAATACGAGTAAGTATAACATTTTACAGGATGTTGCATTTATCGGTGCAATGCGCATCCCACGTTTTACTTGCACTACACTACAAGTCAACCTATATTTCAGACAAGTGTAAAACCCACCTGCATCAGTGAGACGTCTTATGGTATAGTCACAGATGATGAAGAAATCAGAAATTACTATCCTAAGTATTCATAATAAGCAGAATAAAAATTACTGATCTTATAAATCGTTGTTTTTTACTTACTAGTAAATTTCTACTACATAAAGAAATCGTTATAGAATCTCAGAAAACTTATTAAACAAGGCAATTTAAAGGACTAATAAAATCATCTTTCATACATTAAATAGATGACTTCATAATTTCTAACCACAGTAGATCGGTAACTCTGATAAATACTTTTAGCACAAATACCACTTTTGAATACCGACGACTAAGAAAATCATAAAGAATTAACTTTTTAGAAGATCACAAAATAAACATATGTTCAAGTTTCTTATATTTAATAGTGTTTTTGCTCTTTAATCTATGGTCCTCATTTATGGTATAGTAACAGCTCCGCTTTCTGCAGCTCACAGGTGCGCGGGCGCAGCACTGCGCTGAGGCGATGTAGCCGATAGTGAGCACGCGCCGTTTAGTCGCGCAAACTGACGCCGCTATCTGACAACACTGCAAAGCAATCGAAACGCTGGAAATGGTATGCTCGCAGTTTATGAATTACACATCTCACGCTCTAAATTATGAAATTAAATAATATTAATGATGCATTAGTCAAAAGGAACTTCTAATTAAAACTAAATAAACATTTCGTAATCAGAGATTTTTTTAGGAAAATCTCGCTGTCATATCAGCTGCCTTATCAGCTGTAAATTTCGGGCTATTGGTAGTTGTTTAATTAGTAAATAGTGGCCCTGAATGAAAAATAAGGTATAAACTGAAATTGTACCTGTCTATACGGAAAAATAACCTTTAATGTTCACTGTTTTTATATTGATATTATAAAAAGTGTTTTGTCATCATGCAAGTTCTTTATTACCATTAGAGCATTATCAAAAATGCCTTTTTTAATATATTACTTATATATTTGATCACAATCTCACCATGGCAAGTGATGGTGTAGGCAAAGATGAAGCCAAAAAAGGTGCAGCTGTCAAGTGCAACTTATAAAACGTACAGTCGAGTGTGGTAGCCGTACTGGTGGACAAATTAAATTGGCACCACTTGGAAATTACATATTAAGAATAATATCTAATTAACACACAATACCTATGTGATTCGTTTATGAAAAAAAATACGTGAATCCGTTGTTCCGTTGTTTTGCGACAAAAGGACAAACACACTCGCATTTTTATAATATTATAGTAAGAAGGATAAACACACTTAGGTAGGTATATTAGTAAGGTTAGATTTGACTACGCTCATGTTCCATCCAGAGACCTAACCATCCACGTACATATTAATCATGACCAATTAGTAATTCGAAACTTGAACTTTCATTGTTTCACCAGATTGTAGATAGTAATTAAATATGTAATTTGTATTAGATACCCTATAAATTAAGTACTATTATAGGCCTCCCACTTCCCAGTTTATATCTACTTTATTACTCTGTGGTATGAACTAATATCGTAAAAGCGATAATGAAGTTGGAAGGGTGTTTTGGAAATTGGAGTAGATACTGTTTTAGGTATGTTATTAGTTTTTATTATTATTAGTCTCCTGTGCAAAAATGATGGTAGGTATATTTTATTTTAGTTTTATTCCTACAAAGTATTAATCCTTAGAGTGCTACTTTATCAAATATAATTTATTAAAAAAAGTAAGCAGGTATATTAATATTTAAATTTAGTATTTATTTTCGTTCATTGCCACGTAGGTTCTTCTTCTTCCTAGTCGGACACTCTTGCCAGAGTGGTCGTGGTTATGATAGGTCTTGAGTGGCGGCTTTTGCAATCCGTCTCCATTCGGCCCTGTTGCAAGCATTGCGGGAACACTCGGTCATGGTGGAGTTTTTGGTAGACACTATAAGATCCGACCATCTAGTCGGAGACCGACCACGTGGTCTTTTGCCATTCATTCTGCCTTGAACTACCAAACGTTCCATTGAGTCCTCTTTGCGGGTAACATGACCAAAGAACTTCAGGATTCGTATCTGTACAGTTGATGACAGTCTTTCCCTTATGCTGAGCTCATCCAAAATCGACACATTGGTGCGGTGCGCTGTCCACGGGATCCTTAGTAGCCGCCGCCAGCACCACATCTCCAGTGCATCTATTTTCCTCCGCTCCTTCAGTCTCAATGTCCACGTCTCAGCTCCGTAAAGAAAGATCGGAAAAACGAGGCTTCTCATAAGCTGAACCAGTCTTTCCAGATCTTAGTGAGCTTTTCAACAGCTGAACGAGTAACTGCACAGCGTCTTCGAATCTCATCTTGACAGCCTCCGGTATTAGAGATGTTAGAGCCCAAGTAAATATAGCTCTGGACCACTTCACAGCTCGCTATACATTTAACGTCCGGTTGGTTATTATGTATCCGGTCGACTATCATCATTTTGGTCTTTTCACGGTTAATAGCGAGCCCCAACCTTAAGCTGTTCGATTCCAGTCTCTGTAGGATATTTAGGCCACGTAGGTACCAATTATCAATTCTAATAATAAAGCTGAAGAGTTTGTTTGGTTATTTGAAAATGCTAATCTCTAGATCTACCAGTCGGTTTCGAAAAAATCTTTCACTAGAAGCTACATTATTCCCGAAGGTTAAAATATTTAGGTAAATCTTATTATTTTTATCCTGGGGGTTTTCGGTTTCCAAAGACTTCGTAAGAAAAAACAGCAAGGGAAAAAACAAAAATACCTAACTTTAAATTGTATAAATTCTTGACGTTCCAATTAAATAGTAAGACGTAAAATGTAAGCTTCGAATCGATACATTTTATATACCTACTTTACGCCAGTAGAACACTACTACTTCAGTAAGAGATCGCGTAACTGGAATAAATATTTTCATGTGGCCTATCCACATGAAAATATTTATTCCAGTACTGAGTTATCATCGATAAATTTCATTCAATATTATAATTATAGCTATTATTATTATTTAGGTAGTATTTTTTTACTTTAACGATTCATAAAAAAAATTGTGCATAACAAATCAGTGGCTTCTAATTAATTATGTAAGGCAGAAATGTAACTTTAAATGGGTTGCTAACATATATTCACGTTAAAACTTAAAGATGTCAAGTGCTAATGTGTTAACCGGCCATTAAAAAAGTATAGAGCTATTGCACTATGTTTGAAAATGACTTGCCAAAATATGCTTATAAGCTGTTGACATTCTTCATTTAAAATAATTTTCCGTTTAATTCCTATTTCTATAAAAAAAACTCGATATTAAAATATGATTTTTTCCAATAAAATTGCCATCACCAAAGAGCGGTGTGCTATTAGCAATCCGCGCACCGGTGTGCACCGATATTGACAAATTGAAGGCTTCAAGGATTTCTTCGCCCGCGGCTAGAACTAAGTAATAAAATGTCCAACAGGAAACGATGTCATTAGTAGGAAGTTGATTAATGATACCATCTAGAAAGTCGAGTGAACATGATCCAACATGTTTTTGCTATAATAATGGCTGATTGAATTATTAGTTGACAACTCCGTCAAGGTTTATTTGGACATACATAAGTACAATATCATTACATCGCTTCGTACTTTTAACTATTAGTTTTAGGTCCCTCATATATCCCTTTGAATCACTGATACAGTGGAAATGATCAATACTTTATAATTGTATATAGGTTGTACCGTAGGTCCGTTGTAGGTCTTACCTTCAGCCATATCAGCTCAAAACTAAACTATCAGGCATGCAATTTTCCACACAATACATAATTGCCAGTAATGTACCTACCCGTTCTTACATATATCTTTTTTCTCTTACATAACACCAAAAACCGTCGCATCACGATTACGTATTTAAATGAACACGAAAACTATTTTTAAATAAAATTATTTCTTATAACATAACGTATGAACAATAAATATCGTTCAGAGTAATTACACATTAAGGTTTATTTAGACTGAGCAACATTTACGGGCAACTAAAAGTTGTGGTTAACAAATTAAAAATAATATGGTTTAAATTTCGCACATCATAGGTACTTACATATTTTTTATGTTAGCGACAAGATTTAAAAACATTCCAAAGTTTTCGGTGGGATTGGGTTGTAGCTATAATTTCCCAATGGACTGACAATGTCAATGGCACACATTGTATTTGTAAAGGTCAGTCCACCTGAAATATGTTTTCACAATATTACAATCATACACATGTTTGTTCAATCAATAAATACCTTATTGAAATCTCATGGGATGGACCCTTTTATGAAAGGTTTCATGCAATTTATAAGTATTATGTTTATTTATTCAACCTATTGGTTAGGTAGGTATACTTGTTTTCAGTAGGTACATATACTTACAACAAGAACTTGGTTCTTTCGTAAAAATATGTAATTTATCTAATATAGGTGCCCCCCTCGGTTTTACCCACGTTCTCGGGATAAAAAGTAGCCTATTTTTATTCGAATAAATCTTTTACTAATAATAATGATTTATCTAACACTAACAATGTTATTCCTATTAGTGAAGGAAGTTATTAAATTTTAATTCTAAAGAACTCAAGAAGATTCTCAAGAACGCGGATGAAATCGTGGTAAACAGCTAGTAATGAATGAAGACAAGATTAATTAGCTGAGTTTATTCTCGGGTCTTCAAATGTAAGTTTCCGAACCGGTATCATAATATTCATAATTAATAATTTTTGATTTTGTAAAATATGTTTAATAATTTACAAAGCAAAGTGGCGTCGTGCAAAACCAGCTTAACTCGTACTACAAGCAAGAACAATAAGGTCTAAAAATTAAGAGATGTATCAAGGCAGCTACTTTCACCAGTTCTGTGAAGAAAGCGTGATCCTAAATTAACAATCTGGAACATTGTGATAGGAGTAACATAAAATAATAATATTAGTTTATATTTCGCAAGATTATTCGCTAATTAAGTCTGTTTAGCCAATTAATTTTATGGTTTAGATTTTTTTTTATTTTTCATTAATTGGCCAATAATAATGACCACACTGCATACATTTATGTTTGAACCGTATTTTTATATACAAATTCTTTGACTTTATCTCATGTTTGTGCAAAGATTAAGTGCTTTTGTGCAAAATACTAGTAAAGTTTGCTGCTACTGCTACTACATTCTAATCATACATGATATAGACTTCTAGTCTTCTGATTAATGCACTAACATGCCCTATGACCGACATCAAACAAACGCATTAACAGTTATAAAGTACTTAATAAAATATATCCTATAGAGTTAATTACCGTGGATTTTACGAAACGGCGTGTCATTCGATGCTTTGTGGTGCCGCGTCCGTACTACTGTTATGTTATTAAATAAATCTCGATGTTATCTCCCTGGTCCTAACACTAACAAGCGGTGAAATAATCTAGATTGTGTTCGCGATTAGTTGCAATTAAAGCTAGGTCTTCGGCTCGCTTTGTGCCCGCGTGACGAGCGCTCACTCGAAAACGCATCGCTTATCTACACCCCTACTATTTATAGGTACTTACTTACCTTTAAATAAAACGTGTAGATGAATAAAATCATAATATTCAATATACCTGCTAGATATACTCAATGTGAATTCAAATAAGAAACAGTTTCATACTTATTTTGTAAGCGCTACTGATATTCTCAAGTTTTTAACACTTTAGAAACTGCATCTTTCGGTAATCATTCTTTAAAAAAATTATTGAAAGTGTCATACATATTATTTACATTCGAGTTTTTATCTTCCACTATTCACTCTGAGCTCACGTGTGAACCAATAGTAGCTCCTCCGATTATATCGTCGAGACAGATTGCGAGTACCAACTCGTTAGTTAGATAAGACGATTAATGCACAGTGTTTCTCTTCAGTTGTGGGATGCGCCAGGGTTCCTATAGGATATCTATTTTAAGTCATAAGTGGAAAGCGGAACCATTTATATTAGTTTAAGGTGTGTATTTCCCTGTCATCGAGCTGCATAGCTTTTTAATAACACTTATGCCTGTCCTAAAGTCTCTGAACTTGGAATATTTTTTTTACTATGTTGACCACAATCTCATCATGGTCATTGATGGTGTTGCCGAAGGTGGTAAGCACACAAAGACTGAATACTTATATTTATAATATTAGTTATAAATATATAGTCTGCTTGCTCTGTTCCCAATAATTTGTGGACGGCGCATTACGTACCTACATTTCTTCCATTCAGCCCTTCTATCCGTCATATCGGCATTCATTTCTTTCGTAGGTACTAATATCATCTTACACACAGTCCATCCATCTCTATTTCCCATATATGTATTAGATTAGATATAAGTATATCTACATTTAAAAATATGTAGCAGTGAGTCACTGTTAATTAATCTTTTGACTTTGCAGACATATAAGTAATATGTCACCATTATGTAAAACACTGTTAAACGTAACATAAAATAATATTTAAATTGTAATTAAAACTGTAAACTAGAGACAAAGATCTCTAGATATTACCATAATTTAAAACGAAATAAAAAATAAATAGGTATATAATAAAAGGAGGTTTTTGCAAGTTCGTAGGCACTAACTCGTACTTGACTGGTTTACGTGGGTAATAAGAAAGAAATGGACCCATCTGATGGTTAGTATCCACTTATGAACATCTGCGTCACTGAAAAGGCTGTAAGAAGGGATGCTATTGTACCGTTACGGCGTAATTCATATAAAAGTATCTACACGGTTCGTGAATTTTATTTGATGGACGGCTAGAACAAAAGATTTGGAGGAGGCTTTATTCATTCAATGTCTTTTTCAATTGGTTCAGTTTATTGTTAGAATTATGTGACTTACATGTTTTATGGTAGGTAGTGGAAATAAAAACTTGATAATCAATTCTATGACTTAGTTTATATTTAAGTTAATCTACATTACAACATATCTTACTTCTACTTAGTTTTCAGTATACCCAATTCCATTTTATTAAGGGACTTCTTTTTTGCCCAAATTATTCATCAAAGTTTTTGCCAGTGTCAAGTTATATTACAGGTACTAGCAAAGAGAATTTAATACTACGTTTTAGGTACTAGTTTAGTAAAATTAGTCACTGACGTGTATTCCACAAAAAAAAATGTTTTAATAAATCATGTACCTACCTAATCATTTCATTTCACTTTACCGGTGATTGACGTGAAACACAATTTTATATAAATTAAAAAACCGCAACGTCACTTAGCAATTTTCCGCCAAAAGTCTGTCCAATTTTAATCTTTATAATAAAAAATAAAGTGAAAAAGTGGATGAAGATTTTTCTTTTTTATATTCTTAATAACTTCTGCTCTTTACTTGAACCATAACTTAAAGGTGATCTATTAAATACTATTACACTGTCTGTTAGTAAATGAGCTGATTCAGATCCCTGCGTACGCTTTAACTACGCATATTTATGATATTCAGTAATAAGGTACATTGTATTCGTTTATATTAATTAGATTAACATTGTGATAAACTATATGCATGTGTGAACTCAGCTTTTGGCGTAAGCGGGAGCTACATACTAAAGTGGCAAAGATATACATAATTAGCCAGCTAAATGTATGTTAGTCGAGATCCGGGGTTCACACTAACATTCTACGCCATAAATATTACATTTGTGAGTATTTGTCAGTAAGGTAACTTTAAAAAAATGTAGTACGTAATATTTTTCACGGATTTAAATATCCTGCGAGCTACGATAAGATAATACTTTTGCTGAAAAACAAACTTTTACCTAACTCTTAGGTAGTTTAAGTCGTAAAAAGTAAAACTTTTCTTAAATAACTGATAAATAAGCTATTTTTAACAAAAAGCAATCTTCTTTAATGTGAAAATGAAAAAGTTGGCACAGACAGAACTTTGTTTTTATAAAAAGTTCTAATCTAAATTCTTGAGCACATTTTATTGACTCTCCACGTCCACTTTACTGCCCGTGCCCGTACCGGGAAAGGATTCCGAACTATTCTGAGTATTTTCTGAGTATTTGCAAAATCTAGGTCGATAGGTAGTCGATATTTAAGCGCGGTTTCCCTCAAACGTTTTCACTCGTCTCATAGGTGAGGTAACATTCTAGAAGTTTCATTTTAAAGGTACCTAATTAAGCTTTTGAATTGTTATACGTTGATTGAAAAATTAATTCAGTGAAGGAAAATTGTTATTAATAATAATTGATTTATTCGGGCAACATTGATCTATGGATTAAAATACCTTATTTCTAGTGTTCACACACCAATCGGTTTTCACTGATCAAAGCACCAAACCACCACTAGTGCATGGTCGGCTACTGTCCTCACAATACTGTTTCAGTAAACAATTATAACCAAACTAGCTGTGCAAACAAAAATAAAAAAAACATAAAAAAAAGTAACCTATTTATATAGCCATAGATGCTACATTGTACCTTCGGGGACAATGTAGCATCCTATTAGTGAAAGAATTTTTCGAATCGGACCGTTAACTCCGGAGATTAGCGCGTTCAAACAAACTCTTCAGCTTTATTATTAGTATAGATATAGATGACATCAAAAAGTCGGTCTTTTTTTTATTCGTGCTGTCTTATGATAAATAGCGAGGCTTACCTATTTCAGTACCGGCTTCTAATATAAACTTTTAATGGAAAAAAAAAATGCTTATTGGGTTTCGCTTTCGATTACGTATTCAGGTTTGTGATCCGTTCCATAAAACTTGGAATAAATCTTATTACTAACTTTGTCTTTGCACCTGTATACTGTACTAGCTTGACGCCCCGCGGTTTCACCCGCGAACCCCTATTTTACCCCCTTAGGGGTATACCCCCCTATGTATTGTCTAAAATCCTTTTTTAGCTTCCTACGTCATAATAGCTATTTGTATGCTAAATTTCAGCCCGATGCATCCAGTGTATTGAGCTGTGCCTTGATAGATCAGTCAGCAGTCAGTTTTTTTAGATTATTTATTTATTACGATGTCATACCTTCTGTATAAGTTTATTTAAAATTCTTTATAAGTTTATTTATATAAGAAATAAGATAGAATTAAGCGCAAAGTTTTATGGTTTCTATATGTAGAAAATTTGATTAAAAAATGTAGCATTTTGCAGACGTTCCATTAAATAAGTTGATGTATCACGGAGCAAAATTTTATATCCCAGAAGTTATGGCCGTACGTTTTATATTTAACGGAACAGCTACCCGGTTTTAGGGCCTGAGATTTACTGTAGTACTCGGTTAACAAAAACTCGTTAATTTTATCGGTAAATCGATAATTACATGCTTGAGAATGAACCAAAAGCGGTGTAAAAACAATTTTCAGCAATTTATAAGCGTGGGTTTGTAATGTTTTTATGGGGTCACGAAGATAAGGGGATACTTTATACATATTACGCTGACCCTTAAAATTGGTACTTCTTTTGGCAGTTTAGTGGCTATAAAATGGCGTGACAATTTAGTCAATTTTTAGCGACATGATTGGGCATAAAGATGAAATAATGGATATAAAAAAATTACAAAAGCAACTAGCTAGTTGGAAAATGACTAGCTTCTATGTTGAGATTTTACAAAACGATATACCTAAGTACTTAATAGATATTATCTAGGCTTACTTACCTCCTGGCCACATCATCCATCGGACTTGTTCATACGAACTTAGCGGAGATATAATGTAGTGATGATATTGATAATGAGACTTTAATACCAAATTGTCAGTTATGCTATTTGTCTCTTTGGAGTCAACGCTTGGAGCAGCACAAAGGTTAAAGCACGGCAGGACTACGTACCTTGCAGGGCAAAGTGAAGTAGCCCTATGCCGCTAGTTATTTTTATCGCACGCAACAAAATCCCATAAAAAGACAAATTTAGTCTGAGGGGTTCTATGAGGAAGAATGTATGTAATAATTGTAATAATCCACGAGTATGTCATACGCTTGAAATATGAGAGCATACCTCCCGCAAGGAATGATTAATAACGCTATTAGTGACATAGGTAGGCGCATACATTGCGGTGATATGGCGCTGTGACAAGGGTATCCATGTGGGAAGGTCTCCTTCCCTATAGGACTACACTTATGCACATTAACTTTGTTAAATACCTTCGTAATTTAATAAAGGTATACTTACTAGTTGATACGCTTATTTATTTACATATGGAAATAGCGGAGTTTATTTTCAACGAAAGGTTTTAATGGGTATATCTAATATATACCTAGCTGAGAGGACTTGACCCCGCTGAGGGTAATAATATCAAATTTGATTAAGTTTTTTCACGGGGCTCAGATACTTTAGAGGCTCAAACTCCTTGGGGCTAAGGGACTAAGCCCCGCACCCTGGATCAGTCTCTGAGGTACACTATGTTATATAAACTTTAAGTACGAACTCAATGTTTAATAATTATGAATTAAAAACAATCTAGTTAGTCTAAATTTATATCCTTATAGTTCAAGTTTATCCTATTGATTGCAGTTGGAAGGTCCCAACAGTGGGTCGCAACGGGAAAAGTCAGCGGTTTTGCGGGCGCCTTTACTAATTAAACCGCGCTATAATTAGGTCGCAGCCGCTTGATACAGCATTATGTACGTGTTGTGTCGATAGTACGCCACCGTCGGTTAAATAATGATGCAGCGATGAGTGCTCAGAAGGTGGTAAGATAACACGAGCGATGAAAGCGCGACAGTTACGCAATGAACCGTTGGGAATCAATTTTATTCATGGGAGAAATAACAATTTTTTTATTACGACAGGAGTGTAGGACTACAATTTTATTTTTTATCTACTCTCATATCATAATGTTCTAATTATGAAAACAGAAACAGTACTTTAATGACCAACTTTATGCACACCTGTGTATAATGAAATTAAAATATTATATTATAGTACAGTTTTCTTCCCAAGATAATGCTATAATAGTAGTTTATGATACTGTTGCATAATAGGGGTTATTTAAATACGAGTGTGAGTTTAATTCAATTGTATCAATTTAATTTTAGATGTAAATTTACTTTGTCTGTGGTCGTATATGCGGTAGATCAATCGTGTATTTCAACTTAGGAGTTTTTCCCCTCACGGATTTGGGCGCCATGATGATTAATGTTTGTTTATTTTATTGATTATTTGCATACATATTTTATTTTGGCTAAATATGACAGATAAATAGCAGTGTTACTATGGTGAAATAAACTTGGATCTGAAATTGTGGATGCGGCAATGGAAATGACGAATAATCGATACCCGTAAGTCATGAAAACCTATGACAAAACATTATCGATTTTTTATTTTTAAATTACATTATTAGATGAGTTTAGATAAAGGACTGTATGATACTGCACAAAATTAGGTATTAAAAACTCGTGTGATACTATTAAGAACCTCGCCTACGGCTCGGTTTTTAAACTCACACTCGTATTTTAATAACCCCTATTATGCAACAGTATCATAAACTATTAGTAATAAATTTCAATTTTCAATAATAAATGATAAATTATTTACGCTCTTTTTTCCCACTCACTGTGTCGTAAAATAACAATAATATTTTTTATCGCTGACGCTCTGGCCATCTCCGATGTTTTCTAATGCTACGTGGTCCTAAGTAAATAGGTATACCTACAGGAAATTGCTCGGTCCAATTACAAGTCATAAATAAAGATTGAAAACACAAGTTAACAACATAAATATAAAGTAAAAAGATTATCAATCACCAAGATTTTCCCAGACTAACTACTCATGAACATATGTAGGCTCGACATAGGTAATTTGGTACTGTGAAGCGAAACTTGTTAACGCATTAACACACCATAAAGGGAGGGTGCAGTGAAAAGATCGCTTGGAGATAACGCGGCAGATTTACGGCAATGTACCGACGGTGTCCAATTACTTTTTTTTATGGCGTAGAAGCAATAAAAACTGCCAACGTGGATGCTGCTCACACCGTTATGTAACATTGCGAGGAAAGATAATGAAATTGTGAAAGAATATTGGATTTATTGTTTAGGAAACCTTGGTTCTGTAATTTTAATATTTAATAATGATCTTGTATTCGATTACTACCTTACGGACCAAGCAAGTTTATTTGCATTGAAAGGACACATATACAGGTCCAATTAGGGCTTTGAAAACGTAATTGAAATGTTATAAGCAATAATTGAAGTAGGTGCAAAAGAGAATTTCAAGATTTTTTATAAAGAATCAACAGCAACGGCTGCCTCGAGGAATGTTCTTCTTACATGTAATTTGTACATAATTGTAAATAAAACGTATTAAAAAAATAAAAAAACAACATGGAAAAAGTAAATAGGTCATCAAATGATTTTACTGTATTAAGCATTGGTATCAAGTATATGAATTCAATAATTTAATAAAATGTCAAAAATTACAACACATTTTCAGTCAACTTTATTTGCAATGCGCTCTATTGCAAAACGACATAAAAACACGTACCTTTTTTATGCACCATGAAAATATATTTTACTTGTTCGCTTTGGTGTAACTATGTGAGTGACAAGTAAATTTGACAGGCGCGGCTTTCCCGATCCGAGAGCAAGTGAGCTAACTATCGAGTTAAGATGCACCAACTAATCACTCGCATATCACTCTCGCTCACACGCCACTGCGAAGCCTCTGATTTGTGGCTTACTCTATGAAAGTTGACTGATTTATTATTTAATTTTCTTAATTATTATTACCTCGTTTTGGTATTTAGGTCATTCAAGTAGTTCACTAGAAAAGTGGTTCATATAAATTAGTTTTTTTTATTTTATTATCGAAGTAAAATGTGCTGTGGTTAATTGTATTAATTACATAAGCCCTAAGGCTTTATTAATCAAGAATTAATCTTCTGAAAAACTTTCATTTGCGTGAAAACTAATTTAAACAAGACTTCTATGTAATTATGGTCTCATTAACCTTGAACATTTGGCATTAAGACAAGCTTATCAAATTATAAAATCCCGAGATACACATAATGTGAGTCTGCAAGTCGTTTTAATGGGTCCGTGTGACGGGCATAGTACTTTATTATTAGATTTCGCGCGCGACTTCCCTCGCCTTGTTAACGTGCCATAAATTCTGATGCTTTTTGTTACTTGTAAATATATAATGTACAGAAAGTACTCGGGGATCTTCAAGGCTAAAGTGAAATACGCTTTGGGCGAACCTGCTACATATTAGTGCTCTCAAGTGCTCTGTGGCTAAAATAATGAGTAAAAGAGTAGTAGCTTCTTTTGTCTTGAAAATAATCTAATACTTATTATATACTAATTTACATTACAGTATAAACAACATAAGGACTATTTTAGGAGGGAACATATATATTTCAGTGTGAACCACAACACTAAGATATTTCTATATCTACAAATTAAAAAATATATCAGCTATGTCTATTAGATTACTTTAGTATTAAAATAGCGCTTAACTCTTAAACGCATAACCTTACTGATAATCATGTAATTAGTAGGTCTAATGTATTTGTGCATGCCGACTACTTAATTGTCGCACAAATACATTAGACCTCAAAAAATTTACATAGACAGGTTGAGATTTCATTCATTTCATTTCATAAAAAAATACGGATATAGGTATTAAACTAAATAACCAATTAATGGTAAAACAGATTAATAGCGTTACGGTATAAGTAATTATACGTACCTATGTGTCAAAAATAATACACATAAAATTAGCAAGCTATTTCAAGACTACATAAGGTTTATTACAGGAAATAATTCATAATTAAGATGTTGAATCCGTAATGCTTAATTCAATGCAATTAATTTATCTCATACCGCTACATTTAATGATTATTGAATTATTTCAAACTTTATCGCTTTTCGTTAACTCTGATAGAAAAGACATAAACGCGCGCTCATGCGCATGCACATATTCATTAGGTACAAAACATTCTTTTTATTTTTATATTTCTCCAACTTCTTTCTACATTTCTTCTTACTTTCTATAATTTATTATTTTTAAAATAAATTTATTTATTATTGGATTTATTGTTGCTCAAAGAATTGCCATTACCATCCAGCGTGGCAATGCTGCCGGTCTTCTTGGTACACTTCCGCGGGGCAGCGATTTGGCCCAAATTTTCTATTTATAGTTAGGTTAGGTTATTTTTTTCTATTAATTTTTTCTTATTTAGTAAAAAGATTAAATAAATTAATATATTTACTAAATATATACAAATCATGTGACGAAATGATTAATAAAATTAATGAGTACCTACAAATTTATATCAACATCATCTATAGAGACCGCTTTTGTAAAATTAATAATTATTTTTATTCTGAATTCTTCTAATGATATGTAGATCTTCCGGTGTTTTCATGATAAGTTCTTTCGTAGTCATTATAAGGTGGGGAGGAGCTTGCAAACCTAGTTTATGTGTGCGTGAATGAATATTTACTAGTTCATTTAATTAGAAGGCAGCCACGGGAATGTTAATTAAATTGTAGTTGTCATGACCATACCCTTCAATTATCATACGGTTTGCTCATTTTAATTATGCATACCGACAATTAAAACTATTTTCCAGTTATAAAACGACGTATATCGAACGATGTATTAAGTTGTCGCGTATAATAAATTCAGTGTAATTATTTATATACGATTAGGACCACTTTTCCGTTTACAACTACTCGTCCCTCGTAAAACTGCAACAATTTTACTTATGCGATTTCGTTCCACAACTCCCGGCTGAGTGGAGCATTTCACCGGCGCTCGCGCATCGAGTTCAGTCGCTCTCGCGCACCGGACACGCGCGTACGTACATCTACATCTACGCGCTTTACATCTGATCTAACACGTCGCGCGATCTCTCAAAGTGCTACACTTATTCTAAATTAAATACATTTGTGATAGTGATATGGTTTTGTGCTCTTATTGGATTCTGTGTCGGTGTGCGTAATAGTCGTAAGTTAGTTTTTCAGCATATTATGAAAAAAAAAATTTTTAAGAATGGCTTACATATGAATGATTGTAACTTTAAGTATGCTTTATACGTTCATAGTTAGGCGCCGTAGTTTATCACGACTTGAATTAGCACGCAAATCGGCACACACAAACCCAATTGTGAATAGCAATTAATACGCGATCTTATGCGTTTCTAACGTCTTGCATGTATTTAAATTATTTAGAAATCTAAGGCGTCACTTGCAAAAAAATGCACGAAATCGCCGAAGCGGCGCGCAACCATCAGCGCCGGCGACGCAGCGCGATGAGCACGACATGTGCGCTGAGATGAAATTAGAAGCGGTTTTATTCAAATTTTGGTTACTCTGTTTTACTTACATGTAACAGATTTTTTTAGATTTACTGTTATAGGAAGGTACTTATTTGAGCAATTAATATTATGCAGATCGTGTTATAGTTTATTAAATCATTTATCAATTTAAAAAAAACGCGAATAATTTAGGTAATTATATGAACCAATATTTTATGTTATTAAGAGTTATACCTACACCCCAAAATTAAATTAAATATTATTACAAAATTTAAATTGTACACAATATACTAATAGCTATTTTTAAACACTATTTTACTATTACTTTATGTTAAGGGTTCGTAAACCAAATAAAGTATACTTGAGAAAGTAAAATATTTAAAGAAAGTTGTTGTTAAGTAAGTTCAAAATGTTCAGTTAAGTACTAACTGAACATTTTGCAGGTTGGCATCTACCTTTACAGTATATCTACTGTTACACTATGAATTCGTAAAATATTTTGAAATTTATGCAAACAGCTGTAAGAATATGTCAGGAAAAATGAACAAAATGAAAATAAGATAAAATAAACTCTGATAATATATGTGCATCTGGTATAGGTGTGCCATGTAGACTTAATTTCAAGATTCTATCGCAGTATTTATGATTTTAAAGGGATTTCTATGCAAAACGTCAAGATAGATACTAGGTACATGGCATACACAAATGAATAGATATCCATCGAAAATATAAAATATAGCTAGATAGTTGTAAAATGATACCATATATTTTTTTTAAACTATCTACAAATATAAATTTTGAGTGATAGGTATGAGGAGTTATATGGTTGTCGAAATCAAACTTCAAGTCTCCTTCTCATATATGATATAATGTGTTCACTTATTACACTTCACATAATATAATTACAGTGTGGATTAGAGTAAGGCGCGTACGACGACATTTGTACTGAGTGAGTGAATGTCCCGAATGTTCGAGAGAGCGGTAAAGTACCGGTCAGTCTAAAGATGTTTCCTTTTCCGTCCGGTGTTGCCGCACCGAGTACGGGCAATTGTGCTGTGGCGAAAAGGTAATGCGCCACACCACCCCCCCACGGAGAAAACAGAAGAGCTTCAGGAATGGAAATGCAGCAACTCACAGGTCGAGAGGTGTCTTGAAACGGACGTTACGACCCGAACGCGTAGTGTATGCAGGTTTCGATGGAGCTGGATTAGTAGTGGGGTTGGGAACTGTAAGTGAAGGAGCTGTAGAAACAGTAGGATTGGCAATGGGAATAGAAGGGACTGCGGAAGTAGAAGTAGGAGCCGTATCAACAATGATATATGCCGGTTTAACTCGATCAATACTGACCTGCACGTGCTTCTCTCCAACGCAAATCGTAATAGTTTTGTCTCTCCTGGAGACAACCTTATAGGGTCCCGTATAGGGAGGTTTTAGGGATGGCCTAACAGTATCGTCACGCAAGAAAACGTGACTTGTCGTTGCCAAGTCCTTGTGAACAAAACAAGACTTCGTTCCGTGACGCGAGGTAGGAATAGGTTGTAGTTGAGACATAAAACGTCTCAACTGAGTTACGAAACCTGATACGTCTGAGTTGGAATCAGTCTGAGGTGAAATGAAATCGCCAGGTAGGCACAGAGGTTCTCCGTACACTAGTTCGGCAGGCGATGTTTGTAAATCCTCTTTAAGAGAGGCGCGCATGCCTAAAAGGACAACGGGCAAAGCTTTGCACCATGTCTCTTGGTGGCACATAAGAGCCGCTTTCAGCTGGCGATGCATGCGCTCAACCAAGCCATTCGCACATGGGTGGTAGCTCGTGGTACGAATGCGTTTGGCTGAACAGAGCTGCATAAGAGCCTGAAAGAGAGCGGACTCAAACTGTCGTCCCTGGTCTGTTGTGACCAAGGGCGGAACACCGAATCGTGCGATCCAGCCACTGAAAAATGTCTCAGCCACTTCTTCCGCCGTGATACCCACCATCGGCCAAGCTTCGGGCCACCTAGAAAATCTATCCACGGCTGTGAGACAGTAATGGTAACCTTTGCTATACGGGAGTGGGCCAATGATATCGAGGTGCACGTGACGGAAACGTTTACTTGGTGTGGCAATGGTTCCTAGAGGTGAGCTAGTATGCCTGGTGATCTTGCTACGTTGGCAAGCAAGGCAAGCTCGAGCCCAATTGCGGCAATCCTTTTGGATGTTGGGCCACACAAATCGGTTTGAAACCAATTTTGCGGTAATTCGTGCGCTTGGGTGACTAAGATTGTGAATCTTATCGAACACCGCGCGGCGGAATTTCGGAGTGACGAATGGCCGGGGTTTCCCGGTAGATGTATCGCAATATAAGGCGACATCTGTCCCAGGGATGGAAACCTTCTCCATTTTAAGGGACGAACCATTCATCAAATTGCGTAGTTCTTCGTTATCCGTCTGATCTGCGGCAAGAGCCGTGAAGTTGTCATCGAGGCTTATGGTTTCAATGCGAGACAGTGTGTCAGCGACAACATTGTCCTTGCCGCTAATGTGGACGATATCTGTCGTAAATTGCGAAATAAAGGACAACTGATTTAGCTGAGCTGGAGGTAACTTTTCACGACGCTGTGAGAATGCGTAGATCAAGGGTTTATGATCAGTGTAAATTCTCACATGTTGAGCCTCCAAAACGTGTCGAAAATGCTGGACAGCCTCATAGACAGCGAGTAATTCTCGATAATAGGCCGGCCAGGTGGATTGTCGGGGAGTGAGCTTTTTGGAAAAAAATGCAAGAGGCTGCCAATCATCTTCAACATGCTGTTGGAGGCATGCTCCAACGTGGGTGGAAGAAGCGTCTGTGAAAAGTCCCAGAGCTGCAGCAGAATTAGGGTGGGCCAATACAGTAGCATTGGCCAAGTGTTCCTTGCATTTTTGGAAAGCCATTTCCAAATCCGGCGTCCAAGGGACGGGTTTTGCACCCTTAAGTTGAGTGGAAGTCAGTATTTCGATTAGAGGGGCTTGGAACTTAGCCGCTTCAGGCAGAAATCGGCGATAAAAGTTTATCATGCCTAAAAACCTGCGCAAGCCCTCCACCGTTTTAGGCAAGGGGAAGTTTTCTAGGGCTTCGATGCGTTCACGTGGTGGACTAGAGCCGTCTTTAGAAATCCGTTGGCCTAAAAAAATCACTTCCTCGGCGCCAAAAATGCACTTCGAGGAATTGACTATAACACCAAATTCGGACAGACGTTGAAATAAGGCACGGAGGTGCTGAGAGTGCTCTTCAGGTGAGCGAGAAAAGACCAAAATGTCGTCCACGTATGGGAAACAAAAATCGAGGCCACGTACCACCTCGTCCATGAACCTTTGAAAGGTTTGTCCCGCGTTTCGTAGCCCGAACGTCATATATGGGAACTCATATAAGCCGAACGGTGTTATTATTGCGGTCTTGGCTATATCCTCGGGGCTGACCGGTATTTGTTGATAAGCCTTGACCAGGTCCACCGTGGAGAACACCGTAGATCCAGCCAAGTCCTGGCTAAAGTCCCCAATATGACGCACGGGATAACGATCGGGGATCGTGCGTGCGTTTAAGGCACGGTAATCGCCGCAGGGGCGCCAGCCGTCTTTGCCCTTCCTTGCCATATGCAAGGGCGAGGACCAAGAACTATTTGAAGGTCGCGCTGTCCCACAAGTGACCATGTCCTGAAATTCCTTCTTGGCCGCCTGCAGTTTCTGTGAGGCAAGGCGGCGTGGGCGGAATGCGATCGGGGGGCCATCTGTGGTGACAATATGGTGCACCGTCGAATGTTTGATTGTGCGGTGGACACCGGGGGGACGCGTAATATCAGGGAACTCCTCCAAGATTTTAATAAACGGCGAGTCACCTGAGACAATTGTCTTTACACTAGGCTGTGATACCTGTGCAATGGTAGCAGGTGTGGACAGGCTCGTGGTGCCATCTATCAGCTTCCTATTACGGCAGTCTGGCAAAAGGTGATAATGAGCCAAAAAGTCGGAACCAATTATAGGTGTGCCCACGTCTGCGATGATAAAATCCCATCTAAAAACGCGGCGCAATCCGAGATTTAATTGAAGGGTAATGCTACCGTAAGTCTTTATGGCACTTCCGTTGGCCGCGCGAACGTCAAACTCAGTAGGTTCGTAACGACCCTTTAAGAGTTGTCGTGGATAGCAGCATAAATCCGAGCCCGTGTCGATTAAATATCGAGTGTTGGACCCGGAGTCTGCAACAAACAAGCGACGGCCGGGATGATCGGAGCAGTCAGATGCCGTCTCTACTGACTGCCTTTGCCGTTTCCCTGTTGGTTGGAAGACTGCCAGTTGCAAGGTGTAATGCACCTCTGTGCTTTTGTGGCAAACTTTTTATGATACCAACAGAGAGAAGTTGGCCGAGACGGAGATCTGGATTTCCTAGACTGGGAGCGTGAGCCGGATCTGCCACGTTGAGATGAACGTTCGGCGGCTAGGGCGTCGACCTTTTTAGATAGAGCGAGCAGACAATTTTTAATATCGTCCAACTCATTCCGTGCAGGTGTAGATGCGGCGTGTACCGCTGCTGACGGGGAGGCCGACGGAGCTTCGGCGATAGCGTCCGCAATTTCAGCCACCTTATCAAGGGACAAGTCGATTTGGGCCATCAATATCCTCTGGGCCTCATTCGGAAGGCGGCGCATCCACAACTCCCGCAAGATTCCATCTTCGCTGACGGCCGTTCCAGCCAGCGAGCGGAGGTGGCGGAGAAAAGCAGATGGTTTCCTATCACCTAACTGTTCTTCACTCAACAACTTCCTAACACGTTGCTCTTTTGAAGAAGAAAGACGCCGAATGAGCTCCTTCTTGAGGTGCTCATATTTTCCTGTCTCTGGCGGGTCATTGATGACATCCTCTACTTCATCGGCTAGGCGTGCATCCAGAATGGATAAGATGTGGCCATATTTGGTGGAATCCTGTTTTATTCCAGCGATGTCAAATTGGGCCTCCGCCTGGGCGAACCATAAGGTAGGTTTGTCCTCCCAAAATTTTGTTAATTTTACAGTTACCGCATTTACATTAGAGGACACAGGATGTGAGGGGGACAAAAGGGATAATTGCTTCTGCAATTCCTTGACCTGTTGTTGCAGTTCCTCTTCTGAAGACATGCTGGATTTGTTAATTTAAAATAAATCCAGAAAACAGTAACAGATTCACACAAAATTTGTATGCAAAACAAAAAATTAAGAGAAATGGGTAAGGACACACACAAATATAAATTAGACGGAAAATCCTTAAATAATAATTCTCATGCATAAAACACACAGATAAAAAGTAAATTCACACAATTGGTTAAAAATAGTTCCCTACTACCGATGAATAATTTTAATATATTATGACTGGGTAAAGAAAAGTAAGTATCTAGC
Source organism: Tethea ocularis (assembly GCA_963555595.1). NCBI lineage: Eukaryota > Metazoa > Arthropoda > Insecta > Lepidoptera > Drepanidae > Tethea > Tethea ocularis. Next base: position 4,035,634 of record OY741968.1, read on the forward strand.
CTATGTAGTTATTAAATAATAATAATAATATTAATATGAAAACACAAGAAACCCAGTATAAGATTAAAATGAAAAATCAAAACAAATAGTAGCGGTGAACTATTAAGCAAATAATAAAAAGAAATAATAGTGTGTGCATAGTAATATTAAATATGTATGCAGAGGATTAATAAATGTCACAAGTAGTTGCGGTCATATTAATAATAAAAAAAAACATTAATAAAAGAGAAATTGAATATTAATTACTCAATCAATATTTTGTTACCGCAACTGACTAAGAGTAACTTATGAAATAATTTACATTTATATTTACAAGTTAGGTATGTAAGTTGTTCTTCTGTTCATATCTTAATTATGTATATGCAGAAGAAGACAACATATTGTACACAGGAACAAAATTATAATAAACAAATGCTAATTATGTACACCTTAAACAAAATCAAAAGTAATAAAAGAAATAAGTTAAAAGAAATATTAACTTAATATGTTGTTTAAAATTTAAAATGTTCAATAAAAGTAAAATAAAGTTTATAAGTACACCACAACAGATAGAAGTTAATGTTGGGGACAGTTAGTTTTCACACCATGCACTTTCACCGGAACACCAAAAGTTAAAAAGTAAAGTTTCTCACCGTGTCTGAAGATTATGTACCTCACTAGGGAAGGCCAGTGCCAGGTAGGATCAGCTTGGCAGGCAGTGGCCTGCAGTGGTAGGAAGCGGGAGAACTTGATGTGGTAGCGTTCCAGGAATGTCCTCCAGGATTGGGGCAGCAGGGAAACATCATACCCATGAGTGTGGTGGGTAGGTATGTCGCAGATATTAAGCGCCAGGAAGATGTTGTAAGTGGCTGCTCATGCCAGTAAGCACATGGAGCATAGGTACATGCATAGTCTATAGTGTGTATGATATTCATAAACACTTTGCAATAACGAAAACATCAAACTGCGCACTTTGACTATTTACACTGCTGCGCAATAGAAAAAAGTTTTCGTCGTAATGGCGGCATGTAACACAAGACTGTCTGTAAAACACTGTTCAGCGTACGGGGTCACCAATGAGGAGTTATATGGTTGTCGAAATCAAACTTCAAGTCTCCTTCTCATATATGATATAATGTGTTCACTTATTACACTTCACATAATATAATTACAGTGTGGATTAGAGTAAGGCGCGTACGACGACATTTGTACTGAGTGAGTGAATGTCCCGAATGTTCGAGAGAGCGGTAAAGTACCGGTCAGTCTAAAGATGTTTCCTTTTCCGTCCGGTGTTGCCGCACCGAGTACGGGCAATTGTGCTGTGGCGAAAAGGTAATGCGCCACACCTACTTAGATAGGGTTTTGCTAAAGTATTTATTATAAACTAGATTCCGCCCTGCGGTTTCATCCGCGTTCCCGAGGATCTTATGTTTTCCCGGAATAAAAAGTTTCCCATGTGTTAATCTAGGTTATAAACTATCTGTCAAATTTCATCCAAATCCGTTCAGTAGTTTTTGCGTGATAGAGTAACAAACACCCATCCATCTATGAATAATGTTATAATATTAATAGGTAAATTATAACCTGGCGCGCAACCAAAAAAATATAAAGTATCTCGAGAACGCGGCTGGAACCGCAGGGAGAGACCTAATTAAAAAAATTTTTTTTTTTATGTCAGAACGTTGACAAGCAGGCAGGCGGTCCATCTGATGCCAATGTTTTGTCGACCTGTAACTATCTACATTTATTAGAAATAATCATAAATTTCATTGAATCAAAATGTATATTTGTTACTAAGTCACGATAAAATGGTGATAATTGGTGGTGTATGCTATACAGAGATACTCTCCCCAATTTTAGTAAAAATGACGGTTTCGTTTTATTTATAAAAAAAAACTAAACATTTTTTTTAAAGTAACTAAACTTATATCCTTTCTATTAGAACTCGGAATGTATGATAATATTTTCAAGTTATTTGGACAAACTTAATAAGCGAAAAAAACATTCTTAATTTCAAAAGGGGCATATTCCCGATTTTTTTATATCATATAAATAAATAAATAAATATAAATATCCTGGGACATTCTCTGATCCCAAACTAAGCAGAGCTTGTACTATGGAAACCAGATAACTAATATACTACATATACTACTTTTATTTTGTAAATACATACTTAAATAGATAATTACACCCAGACTCAGGACAAACAGACATGTTCATGCACACAAATGTTTGTCCTGGATGGGAATCGAACCCACGAACAGCGGCGCTACAGGTAGTGTCTTAACCAACTGTTCAGTTCAGTTTCAGTTCTTTAGTTTGACATATTTTTTTCTATGCATATCCTAGCGTAGAAGTATTTCTAAATATTATTTCTGCGTATGAGTGTGTAAGTGGCTCGAACATGCATGGTGAGAGTTTAGAATGTAGCTATGGACATGAGTGGCTCGCTTCTTAGGAGAACTAAAAGTATGGGATTTTTAGGATTAAATTTATAACAATTTAAAACCCTGTTATTTGCATTTAAAATTTAAAAAGTTAAGTGGCTATTGATATCAATTTGATTAAATATGTCGAGAAAGCATAATCAGAGTTTGTATACAATGTTGCTGATATATACCACAGTACCACACACATTGCTTAATCTTGTAAGTTATCTTAGTACCCGGCCTTTTCTAATTTGTGCCGTAATAGGCTGGCAACTTCCGCAGTTAATTCGCACCATCTTACTCAAATTGTAAGGCTTAGGGCTTCCCAGAGGTTTTCATTCTGTTTGTCTATTTTGTACATTTTAAAAATAGTTTGGGACGAATAAGGTTCAGTTACACTTAATGCATAATAATTAAAAATAAAATTATACACTTTGCTCTAATCTAAATATTTATAAGTTATTATTGACTTTTTACAATTTAAATGAAAACTGATTGACCATTGTTTTCACGGAGTACCTATTCGCGTTTTAATATCAAAATATTTGAGCTAAGTAAACCCTAGAAGTAGGTGCTAAATAATAAAAGTGGAATAAAAGCGAATGCTGTTTGTTTCTCCATTGAGCACTAAGGTAAAATATTGATTGTCAGTGACACAGAAAATTTATTGGTTAAAATGAGTTATATTTTCAACAAAAATATTAAAATCAATATAGGCTGTAGATTCGAGAAATGAATTGCATCTATGTAGTAATATTGCTCGATCCAGGTAGACCTATGAGAGTTGATCTCTAAACCATTATATTCAAACGACTATTATAAACATAAACGTATGTTCATATTCTTTTCGATACCTACTATTAAAATAATTACCGTCTCTGAAGTAACATCGTAAACGTAAACTTTCTCAAAAAAGTCAGGTTAATTTGATTACATAACGTAAAAAGTGAAGTGAAAATAACGAGGGAATAGGCAATTGATAAATTAAACTGTTCGATTTATCAGTATAAGTGACAGTGAGAAATGTTCGAGATAAGTAAAGCTCGTTCATTGAATGTAAAACAAAACTTATCAGTTTTTCATTTGACTTTAAAAGATATTTTTTTGTAGAAAGTTATTGTTTAGTTATTTTTATTGTAAACTAACTGACCCAGCAGACGTTGTCCTGCCCTGAGAACAAAAATAAAACTGGGACCTACCTACCTACCTATCCCCACCTATCTCTACCTACCCCTACCTACTCCTGCTTACCTCTACCTGCCCCTACCTATCTACCTACCCCTACCTACCTTACCTACCTATCCTATGTCCTTCTCCTGGTTCTAAGCTACCTCCTCACTAATTTTCAGCCAAATCAGTTCAGCCGTTCTTGATTTAACTTGAGTGTAACAAACACGACTTTCTTTAAAGATATAATAGATTTGATTTTAAAGTTACGCATTCAAATGATGACGCGTTGTTAAAAGAAAGAAGATTTATACATTGAGATTCGTTTCAATCGTTCGATCATAATATGAAAAGAAATTGTGCACTATAGAATAAATGATTTACCTCATTTCTCTTCATTTGTTTTCAACACCCTTGGCACAGAAGAAGTAAAGGCTACCCTTGGCTTATACTTTGTAGATGTGGATCGACGTGATTTTTGGCATAGAGATATGTTAAGGGTCGGAGAGTAACATGACTACTTTTTATTCCGAGAACACGGGTAAAACAGCAGGTTAAAATCTTGTAGTTTATATTTGATATTCATCCATATAGCGATTTTGGGACCTGTGACAAGGTTTTTTTTAGGTTTCATCAGCTTTTATCCAACTGCATGAACTGTCTGAAATAAGAAATTCATCTTTCCTTTCTGTTATTTCTATAGTCCAGAGATAAAAATATCTAATATTCGTCATGGCTATCCATCAGATAGCCATTATTACCAGTAGGCTTTCTTAACTATAAATATTATAGTTAACAGGCTTGCATTTAACTGTGTTATCTCACTAACCGCTAGAACGTAACATAATACTGTATTTAATTAACCGAGGTCGCTGACCCCGTCTAGACCGACTTACACGGGTCACGGGTCATTCATTCATTCAGTTTTGTAATTTTTTTTTGATTCGCTAACGAATAGTAGTAGCGACAGTTGGATCTTTTATAGTTTTTTTTTTATAATGTTGTGTATGAATTTGGTAGTGTTATGTACTGTTATGTTAATTCATATAAATTCATTAGTGACAGTTGTGCAATCGTTGTTTATTTTGTGGTTACCTTTAACATCTTTATAGTATGTAATGTATGTAATTATTGAATCGTTTAGGTGTAATTGTATACCTAGTATTAGAGGGTAGTCATTAACAGTTGTGAATGTAATCTAAATAGCAGTACCTAATGTAGGTATGTAACAGCTTATGTAAATTATTATTGAATTAAAATAAATATATTTTTTATGAATCATATCATACTTCATACTAATATTATAAATGCGAAAAGTGTTTGTGTGTATATGTTTGGCACTACATAGCTCCATAACTGCTAAACGGATTGGGTACAAGCTGTTATAGCTACCGGGACGCGGGGAATCGTTAGTTATAATTTATGTGCAATAGAAAAACAATAATTTATCAAACACATTATTTAAATTTAATAAACCCCCGAAACCCTTAGTAATAACCTAAAAATTAAAAGGGACCACGGTATTTTTTCCTCTCTGTGAACATACCCGTACGATCTATTTTTCATTTTCACGTAGTCAGCTGTACGGTAACAGACTATCTAAATGTTCGTGCGAGCATTTTTTCATCCCATTTTCCCCGTAGTAATGTTGGGTTTAGATTAAGGACGGATAAATTACAGTGTCAGGTTGATTGATTTAACTTGCCAGGGTGTGATCAATCTAGTGCGGTGCAAATCTTAGGCTGGGGTATCTACAGTCAGCAACACACTATACAATCGAACTAATTCCATTACCTACGCTGTGATGACATGCACACAGCGGCGAGGCCATAGATCGATAGGCGGGGCAGTACTATTAAGAGTACTGTTATACTATTACGTTGTGACTGACAACAGTGGGTACATGCACCTTCTGAAAACTATAACTATAATATAATAAATAAAATAGTATGCAGTTTTTCGTAGTCAATTTTACAAAATATATGTTTTACTAAATTATTCTTATTACTACATAGTTATAATATAAGTACGTGTGTTCAATAACAAATTGTTCAGCTACTTATGTTGTCGACATTATTTTCTATTTTTCTTTTACTACATTCATAGGCCTGTTTGATCACTATACTTATATGGAATCCGGCTGTCAATTGCAGGTGTCGAAACACATCGGTATTTTATGCCAGGACCACGGCTAAAATCTCAGGGCGAAACTAGTTATAATTCATCCTGTCAAAGATTTAAAAAATTAAATACTTAGGTTTAAACATAGTTAAGCCACCCGCCATAAAATATTCTATTATCTTATTTATTTAAATAAAATAAAAATATATTTATGTAAATATTAAATATCGAGATAAGTTCAAAATAAACTGTGTAAAACAAGTCTATAAGAAAGCCCTGAGGCGTATTAACATCGATAATTTTAGTCTAGACGCAGCGCTTTTGATTATATTTCGTAACCAAATAATCCAGTTTACTTATCAATATCCCCTAAGGCCCACAGAGTTGTCAACGTCGATAAAACTGGCTGGAAGATAAACTTTGTTCTTGATATGTATTTAAGGACAAAATATATTGGAACTGAATCCCTTAAGGCAATCTTATGATTTTTTTTCTCATAATATGTAGTAAGCAAATCAAAAGTTTTTCATTACAATTATTCATGAATTTTATATTTTTGGGGAGGTAAAGTGTATAAATGTTTTAAGAATCAATGCCTTTTCATTCGATTAGGAATAGGTATCATTTCAAAATTATTCTATTTAGTGATCAAATAATTATGTATTTATTATTATGAGTACCTACTTACTTTAATGAAGTATCACTAATTGATTTTATAATATTGACGGCTTATTGGACCTCAATGTACAAAGTAAGAAATTTTGACTAAATTATAATAGACATATTAAAACAATGCCACTATCTTTAAAGGGTGTAAAAGTTACATTTCATTAAATACATTATTACTAACTGGTACTTATAAGCTGGATACGTCAGAACAGGTGATCCTATAACCAGTTAAGCCCTTCATTTAGATTCTACGCTGGTCTTATTCGGAGCCTTAATAAAGCTAATATATTTAAACTTTGTTCGCAAAGTTGCGTGTTTGTGAGCCGATTTATATCTAAATGTCATACGAATGTCGCCTTAATGCAGGTGTCTACGAATATAAATCATTCTAGCGCAGCTGGTTTCATCTCGTTTTAATAACGTCCATCTTTATCGGGCTTTGGGATTAACGCTTGTTTTGAATTGTAATAAATAAAACTGATTGGTGTTATTTATTCTACATTTATACGTAAATGTTAATTTCTTATGTTTTATTCGACACATTATATTAAATTTATGTTAAATGATAACATTAAATATAATTGTGCACAAGCAAAATTTAAAAGCAACTTTGTGTATGATATCGTTTTTATGGTAAGATTTTGTCGTACTGGTAAGTGTAGGTACAACTTTTGCTGCAGCTGATGATTGGTCTTACCCGAGGAACTGACAAAATGAGAATAGTTTGTCAATGTATGGATAGGCCTGCGTTTGACAATATACTCAAAAGGTTAGTAACGATGTACCCAACGGTGGTACGCACACAAATAAATTGTAAATCACAGATTAAAGGATTTGAACATAAAATATTCGCCACGGTTTTTGATGTCGTCATTACCACAACTATCATCGCCTTAAGTTGTTTATTTTTTATCATGAACGGTACTTTAGTAGGTATCTTGCTGTTACTCTATGACTGCGGTTTTGATGCTCATTACAGTAACTACATGACCTGGCAAGTAAAAAATACGAATAACTTGTTAAGAATGTTCAATACAAACGATACTATTTAAACTTATTACCAGTTCTTTTGAGACTGAATAACACATGGCTTCATTAACTGTACATCTCGGTCACATATTGTGGTTGTGTTCAAATAATGGTTCATAACCGCTCTGGTATTGAATGAAATAACTGAGATAACTTATGGGGAAATTTTATGTACATATATAAACTTTATCTTATGTCATAATCATTTGATTTATTTTAGGTTAGATTTATTATACTCATTTTAAAACATCATATTTAGTTTTTTACAGTTTTAATATGATCCGGTAGTTTATAATATGATCCATTATAAGTAATTTTCACTCGATTTATTTTCCAAGTATCATGTGCAAGGTTTGATTGCTCGAAGCTGTGAGTAGAACCTTGTGTTTACTGTGGTGTGCCAAAATAACTCATTTTTTTAACATTCTGCATGACGTGGGTGAACTATGATACAGGCTTGCCCTAGTTTGGAGTTTGCTGCTACATCTCACTTTTGTATTGATACTAATCTACCTGTTATCTATGTAACGAAAAATCGTATTTTCACCGGTTTATAAAAAACAAAACCTAATTTATCATTACAATAAAATATTGTTATGGGTATTTTTAACGTTCTAAATATTTTCAGTACTTACATAGTACTATTTTTAACTATCTTATTCAAAGCCTGATGAAAAGGGCTAAACTAAAGTTAAATTCCCGCATCAACATAAACCATTAAATACAGTTTTATTGGCAAATGTTCACTTTACCTGCGCACGCGCAGTTGCCGCACACGAACTAACTTCCGTTGGTTGGGCGATATTAGCTGCCGTATGTATATGCGATAATGTATTGCCTTATTCTGTATTATTGGATTTACCTTATGTTGTTTTGAAATCAGATTATTTTTGAAATTTTAGAATGAAATCCAATTTATAAGTTTTTATACACACTGTTCTCTGATGAAAAGTATGACTTTATGTAAGTAAAAAAAAAATATTCGATTCAAGTTGAAAATCTGTCGCCAACCACCTTCCGATGTGTTCCGATAGCTGCACTTGAGAGCTAGTTTCCTTCGAGGCTTTGTGTGTTTACTACCATCGGCCACATCATCACTGACCACGTGAGATTGTGGTCAAAAACAGGTATGTAATAGGATAGGATACATAGTCAAAAAATTTTTTTAATGCAAACTAAAAAAATAAATAAATACATCGACATATAGGTCCATTATATTTTCTCTCAGATTCTTCTGTTTCGTTTACAAATATACCTGAACTGTATCACAATATGATGGCCGATTGACAATCCATACTGTATAACACAGGCATACCTATCTACTTATACTCAGGATATGCATAGTGAAGTCAAAGTCAAGGAAAGTCATCCTTCAAAACTGCCATCGTATATAGCGTGCTGCTTAGTGTATTGGACTACCTCAAGCCATCTGACTGTCACCTTTACATCAGTAACAACAAACAGTTGCGTATTATTAACAAATTATACTTACCTCACTTTCTTTTCCATGAAGCGTAAATCCTCATATACTCGGTACATTTCGTCACAAATCAGAATAGTGTATCAGGGCGTGAGCAGCAGTAGGAATCCAGCTTAATGGCCCCCTACTGATGCGTTATTGATACAAAGCAAAGCGCGCTCACAACGGTATTCACATCTTGCATGCATGCATGCCGTGCCGTTCCTATCAAAAGCTATTCGTTATACATTTCACTCTGCATATGCATCACTGGATTTAGATACCCTTGATCGATTGGTTGGGGTGGTGATTTTTACTGGTTTGGTTTATTTTTGACTCTGTCCTTGTATTCCCGGGATAAAAAAAGCCTAGGTTAGTCTCTGAAAAGTTTATTTACCAACCAATGAAAGTCCCGTCATAATCGGGTAAGGTTCAGTCTTTTTCGAGATTAGATGGGCAAAATAAAACAATCACGTTTTTGGGTTTTGGTAGAGAGCAAATAACCAAAATTGTTCAGAACATCTTCAAATAAAATAAATGGGCTGATACCTACACGAACATTATGTAGGTGACTGAGAAATAATGTATGCTTGTACAATAGACAGTGTTCCGAGCTATTTGTTTGATTTGATGCCCACGGGTACCTTTTACCATCGCAGTTTTCGCCATCGACGGCAGTCCATCCTTACACACTGGAACTTGAGTGGTCTCGCATAGTTGGGTTCAAAGAGCTCCCCGCCCCGTGGCGTGGTGTTCCCTAGAGACTACAACATGAGGTTTTTCAAGAACGGTGTGAAGAGATTTTTACAGAGTCTGCCACGCGCGACTGATATCCCTTGGGTTTCCAAGCTTCTATGGGCTACGGTACCCGCTTACAATCAGGTGGGCTGTATGTTTATTTGCTACCTTAAACAGTACTTAAAAAAAACTTGTAATATAAAACTGTGACAAAAAAGAATATATCTTTGCCAAATGTAAATTAAATTTTTCAAACATAATAATTCTAAGCAGAAAACGAGTGCAATGTGAAAATAGTATGTTAGTGTGTCTGTCTATTGCACTAGACAAAATTGCAAGTTGCGCGCCCCACATCTAGGAAAGAGCTTCTGACCACCTGACCGGGCAACAATTGTCTTTCAGACACACAGTTGCTGAAAAACATAAGCATTTCACACGAATCAAAAACAAAGTCTATTTTTTATCGACTTCGAAAACCTCCTCCTTTTTCGTCGGAATCTTTTTTATTGTTTTGAGATGCAATCATAATACCCTTTGATTTAATGGCTAATGCAATTCAGATACCTTAAAAATATTATTAATATTTCAAATAAAGCATGATGTCACCAAAATAATAGCACGTTGTTGAGAGGTCAATGAAATATTTTGTATTATTTCAAAAAAGCGTTTGTTTAAAAAGAAACAAAATCGACAAAATTTTACGGTCACGGTATGGATGTGGGGATGGATATGAACATGTTGTTACTCTTCCACGTGAAATCAACTGAACGGATTTGGATGAAACTTAGCACATAGATAACTAGGCACATAACCTAGAATAACATATAGGTTACTTTTATCCCGTCAAAACATAAGATTGCCATGGGGGCAACGTGGGATGGAAGCTATAGTATATATATAATTATACTATGTATAAAAACAAACTTGAACTCACAGATAACACAATCCATGTTGAGTGAGGTGAAATTTCCTTGACACATGTCCCGTTGAAAACATAATTGCCGGACATGCGTGTCTGACATTTGCAATGACCGTGTGTCAATCGTTACGCGAAAATGAGCATAATTTGTAACCCGCAAATCGCTCTTATTATATCAAAGTGGTCTCACGTATTGTCTTGTGGAGGACCGTGATTACAGCCTCCATACTTTTTCTTTGCCAACCAACAATTTGGACGAAATTGTCCGCAAATTGTCCAACATATTCCGTATTGTAATCGATTATGCGTCATTTCAACTATTTACCGGCTTTTCTACTTTCTAATATCTATTATTTTGAAAGTTATTAGGCATTATTTATTTTGGTTTCACAGTTTCTAATGAAGTCTAAAATACAATTACCCAAATTGTGGTCGGTCTAGACTGTAGACACAAAAATCCTTTCTATTTTTGTACAGTTTATTTTCAATTTAGTAAAAGTTATCCGTAACAATGAATATTTGGACGTAACTAAAGAGACATTAGCTAAGCTGAAGTACTTTCATTACTATACAATGCAAAAAGTTGACCAAGTTACGTAAATATTACAAAAATCTTTGTGAAACTGTATTTATGTTTTAAGTCCTTACATATAAATAAAATACAGATGCGCGTGTAGTTGTAAAGCTGCGTTTTGTACAATTTTCACAGTATAACACTTACCTACAACAATGAAGCGAACATATTAGCAGGTTGGTTTCAGTTGTTATTCATATCCCGTGAATTTCTTCTCAACCAAGTATTTTCATAAGTACCTTTAGTAACTTATTTATTATACTGTTCTCTAGTTATTTATTACACAAATGGTAGGTACCTAATAAGGCATTGTTATTACATACTTCTTTGTATTACAGTTAATGCTAAGTGCAATTATGCAAAAATGATTCAAAGTCATAATCAAATTACTCAGATTTGGTGGTAGGAGCCCTCCTAGGAACTGGTAGGAACTTCGTACTGGTTCGGAAATCAGTCAAAAATATATCTTAATAAATAAATATCGCTTTCGCTTACGTTATAAGACCGCTACCGTAATGAGTGTCACGTACAGTTATCCACGCGCCACTGTTTGAGATGTACCTACTACACTTCGCCCGCACAGATGACAATTGATACATACAAAAAACACAATTGAAATACGTAGCTCACCACAATTATAGCCTTAGCTACGAATGAAAATTATCACCTGTTCCATCTAGGCCATTATGCTTTGAGATCGGAACCAATTCAATGTTATGCACCGTTCGATCATACAACTTTTGTACGGACAACTTTTTGTGTGACTCCGTACAATGGAATTATTCTTGTGTTTGTGTATTGTGTGACAGTTACAAATCGTAACATTATTGTACTTTTCATCTGCTTTGCACAAATATAATGGTATTTGTATAATAACTGGGGCAGATAAGATACATTTTTTGTAGATGAAGGAAAATCTTGAGATGATATCTAGACAGCATAATGAAATTATAAAAACAGATTTATGTTTTAGCGATGCCAAAGTTTTACGATTGTTAAATTGCAATAAAAATTCCCAAGCAGGAGAACTTGCAATAGATTGCTTTCATGATAGATAAATTGCTTGCTTGTTACATGGTCAACATGGAATATAGGTTAGGTATATCAATATTTTTTTTTGTGGTTATAATTAAAATTTATATTTATACAAAGATTTTCAATTTTCTTGGGCCCGATGTTATTTCAAATTGTCAGTGCATGTCCTAAACTAAATATAAAACAAGTCTATAACCTATAAAAACCAAGCCGTCAAGCGTAACACAGATGCAGATCAAGTAACTGATTAATGAAGTAATGATATCCGATGTATGCCATTCAGAAGCCCTTTGCATGAAGCTGTACCCTTTCATCTGCCAGTCCCTACTTAGCTTTCATGATACAACAAACTTGCTGGCAGATGTCAGACTGTATAAAATCTATTTCAATTGTATAAAACCGTCTGATCCGTTGTGGTTGGAGAATGAATACAAAACTTTTTGCTCGTTTCTCGTCTGTATTGAACTAAACTAGCACAGCTCGTATAGTCCCGTTTGTAGGTATATGAGAGAAAAAAAAGAGAAAAATGTCGCGTAATTTAGCTGAATAAGTTTGAAAGGTGGGTGTCGTGTGAGCTTATATAACTAGTCTATTCAGGCTTTTGACATGCTTTACTCAGAGCTAAAGTTCTGTATATATATAAGTAAGAAGGTTAACGTGTGAAGCAATAGTTGGAAACTTTGTTATAGAAATTGAACTTTTAAAAACTTTTATTTTTTATTTTTTTTAACTTTGAGAACTTTTTAATGTTGTTGTCTTACTTGTAGATAAATAAAGTATACCTATTTTTCCCATCTCTAAGCAACAGAAAATCAGTACTGTAGCCCTGTACCTGTACTGGGCTTACAGTTTACAGCTGAATTGCTGTCTATTCCTGATGTCACACAGCACAATTAAATAGTATATTAAAATTGGTAATTTATTTTCTTAATTGTTATATTGTGTTGAGTGTATCAAAATAAATATTTTTTTTCTTTCTTTATTTACAGAGTGTGTGTAGCAGTAGCTGCACGTGCGGTGATGCGCCGCGAGCGCCCGCGATCGACACATGCATGCCGCCCGCGCACCCGGTAAGGACATCATCACTTTTACTCGTGTCATACAACCCGCTGACAGACGGACGGACGGATGGACAGTGGAGGCTTAGTAATAGGGTTCCGTTAGCAGGTGGGAGGTGCTCCTCTTGGGTGGAACTCTAATAAGTATAATTATCAAGTTGAAAATTTGTCGCCAAGCACCTCCCGGTGTGTTCCGGCAATTGCATTTGAGAGCCAGTTTGCCTTCTCAGTATTGTAACAGGTCAGCAAAACATTGGCAATATCTCTGGTATTGCAAATGGCGACAGGCGACAGTACCCACTTACCATCAGGTGGGCCATACGCTTGCTTGCTACCTTAGTAGTATAAAAAAAAATAACTACTTGACGTGCCTTTCCCAATTTTAGAGATGCTTGCTTATGTAGGTAAGTACCTTAATCATCGACCGAAAACTTGCTGAAATTATTGTACCTAAGTATTCAGCATAGTGTATATTTTATAAACAGTAAAATGAAACCACTTTCAGTGTAAAAGTAAAAGCGTAACAAACAGACAGAGTAAATAATAAAGATATGCAAATGATACTGGTTCTAATTTTCTTTTATGAATGGATGTCAAGGCTCTAAAAAGCTAGTAAAACGTGTGTGTACTATTGTTAGCATAATCAAAAGGTTTGAAGAGAAATGAGGTCATATTTATTATAATAGCATAGCGACTCATTGTTTACTTTTATAAATATAAGCTGAATATGTGACGACAAAAATACTTTAGTAAATAAGGCAAATAAACAATGTTTCAAAATTAGGAAAAAAGTTCGACTAATTCGTGGAATTAAACCACAAATACGCTACAATTATTACGTATCGTGCAAAAAGCCTTATAAATATTAATATAATGGAAATAATTTACTTACACGCGTGGACACTTTTACATGAATATTCTCGCTGAGTGACACTTAGTAATTAATCACTCTAGTGAGTAATTAGGTATACGTTTATTATTATAATAGTGCTATTAGGTCAGTGATCTGCAAATTATTTGCATTTTCGCGCACCTTATTAATATTAATTTTGTGAAAGTGTTATTGTTTTAATAAAGTGTGCAGTTAAGATGAAATTATTGCACGAAAAGCTTTTGTATGCATGTTTAATGGTCTGCGAGAGTAATTTTTTTAGGTTTCTATGTATTATGCATAATTAGTGAATTAAGTTGCTAGTAACTGTCTTTGGTTCAAGCGGTTAAAAGACTATTATGGTATTAGGATTATTCTCGAGTGCTATAAGTAGGCTACTTTTTGAGATCCTCACAATGAGCTCTTTCATTTGAGATGACACACAATATACCTAGTGTGCAAAACTTTTTTTTTTATTTTCTAATCCCAAAAGTAGCCCCCATGTTTGAAATTCATTTATTTACGTAACACGTCCATGTTTGGGTCACCGACATACATATGTGTACCAAGTTTCAACTCAATCCAGTCCAATATTTTTGGACAGACAGACAGACGTACGAGTGATCCTATACCAAATTGTTCCGTTTCTTTTCTTTAGAATTTCGGAACCCTAAAACCGTGGGAAACAGCTAGTAATTAATAGATTTTTCCCACTTTACCCTCTGCACATACTAGGTACATACTTATTTTTATTACCAATCGCTGATATGTCAAAATAAATAAATTAAATATTTAAACATTTTTGTAAAAGTAAGTACGATTCATTCATGAATAAAGATTGAAAGTAATCTCGATTTCCTTTGTTCCGAGTAGGTAGGTAAGTAAATTCCTTTCCAATCTTTGCCTAACACAATATTTAGCTTACACTTGAACTGTGCTGAAATCAGACCGAACTAGGTTAGATGTACAATAGATCGAACGAAACGAATGAATATTCGAATGAAAATACTCGATTGGTTCACGATGTTTGCTCGATAGGAATCCAATATCTTGCAAGCGATGTATTATTACTTATTTTAAAAATTACAAAGTGTAAGAAATATTTCAATCTCAAAAAAAAAAAAAAAACTGCCTGCTTACCGTGGATCGGTAGCAGCGGTCGCCTCGAGGAATTTTTTAGGTATACGAGTATGTAGTTTGTATATTTGTTGTAAATAATTGTAAATTTATATTGTTTAAAAATAATAATGTACTACGTATAGCTTTGAGTTGTGAAACTAAAGTAACGTTATGACCGTAAGTAAAGAACGTTAGGAACGTAAACTGAGGTGTATTGAACATGACCATAGTTAAAATTTAACAACTCTATCAGCAGAATTACCTATCTAATTATGTTTAAATATTTCTTACATCTCTGGATAGGAAAAATATTCGTCTAACTGGTCTATCTTTTAAGTCACTCTTGGTCACTCTAGATTCAAGATATCATACTTGAGTTAAAAACTTAATGATAATTAACGTCACTGATTACATCAGGCGGCGGTCATCTCAGTTACAGATCAGACTGGTTCCTCAGCTCAGATAGGGTCTAATGTATCTGCGAGCCATCGCGTGATTCATCTTTGATATGTGCCGATTAGATTGTTTTTTGTTCCTTTTATTTTTGTTAAGACTTTGCGTGCTTGTTTCTGTAGGCGTTTAAAGTTACATATTTTTTCTTATTTTGAATGCCTTAGACTATTTTATTGAACTAGTTCAGTTTTATATAAATAGAAAAGGTGATTGTACAGCAAAGAATTTGAACTTTATACTAGATATTCCTCTGTAGAGATGAAATGTAACATAAACTTTTTGACCCATATACTATATCTACCAAAAAGTTACGTTGCTCCGTTACCTACTTACTACATGAAAGAAGGGTAAATCAATAAACGTATTTTCTCATTAATAATATTAGTAAAATTAATAGAAAGAAAGTGAGTTTGTTTGTTCGTCTAATAGGTTATAGGGCATCCTTAAGAAGCTTTAAACACTATCTATATTTTTTATTCTCCTGTAAAAATCTCCTAGTATGGCTTTTTTGCTACTTCGCTGTAGGTATTAATAAAATGCTGTTTTCATTTTTAAATTTCATCAAAAACATAAGTCATAAAATAAATTCAAACTAGTGAACAGATAACAATATTATAAGTAATGTATTTATTGTTGCATTACATAATTGCAGGTTGGCTGCCCGGTGCGGCGCGGTCGGAAGCGTTATTACTTTGATATGCAAATGCACGCAGATTACGAGCTTTGGGTTTTAAATTCAAGTTTTAACGAAAAACTCTATAATATAGTCTATTTTATTTTTATTCTTTTATTATTAGTACACAATAGGTACTGAAAATAATCATTATAAGGCAATTACATAAAAATAAATTACAATCCATTCCATGTATGCCTAAACACATCTTAGTATTTTTTTTTGTAATAATACATGATTATTTGTTACTAGCTTCCACCCCGTGGTTTTACCCGCGGAATCAAAAGAAATCTATGTTTCTCTGGTCCATAACCTATCTCTAAGCAAAAAATATAATATTGCGTTATAAATCAAAATTGTATAAATTACACGTAATTACCAGCTTCCGCCCCGCGGTTTTACCCGCGTTCTCGAGACATCTATTATTCGGGATAAAAAGTAGCATATATGTTAGATATATCTATGTGCCAATTGTCATCCAAATCTGTTCAGTAGTTTTTACGTGAAAGAATGACAAACATCTTCACATACATACAAATACATTTATAATATTCGCTGGACTATTGATAACCACTATAGTGGTAAAAACTATATTATAATAAAGTTTTTTTTTATTAAGTGAGAGTTATCTTTGAAACCCTGTCTTTAACTAAAAACAGGTTTTTATTGATTACCTTTATAATATAATATCCAACAACTTGATGTTACTTACTTAAATAAATTGGAATTTCCATTGATAATGTTTTATCTTTTATCATTAAATTTACTTAGTATAAAAAATACAAATCAATTAAAGTATTTGTAATTAATTTGTATTTTACATTAATATGTAAGGCGTGGATGTCTGTGTATATTTGATAATAATAAATAATAATTAATAGTTAACCAAAAAAAAATATATTCAGTTAAATACATAATGCAACGATGAATGTACCTACGTTGTACACACGAACGAAATCGACTCCCGAAACAAATCTTCCAAGAATGCAGTAACCACAGGTTGGAAAGTACTATGCAATTATTACATACACGAGTTTGTATGAACAGAAAGCAATTATCTTTGAGATCGGCCGCTGGTTACTATAATAATGCTGCTTCTAATAGCTACAAATAAAATAGCCCTAATAAAAAGTGAAAACTAACATCTGATACACGTGTACTTGCGTGTACGCATAGAACAACAATAAAACAACCGCATGTTTTAGGCTTGCCGCACGTGGGCGACTAATAACTGATCGTGAAGATTTGTCGTTGCAACTGCGATAGTGTGAATATAAAAAAGAAAGTTTTATGTCAGTCATTTTAGTAGTTAATACTTAGACAAAGGCAAACGTTTGATCTTGGCCTCTGGGGATCTGAGAGCCAGGGACTTTTTTGCCCAGAGGCTAAGTCTGATCATTCAGCGAGGCAACGCCGCAAGTGTCATGGGTACCATGCCAAATTTTGAAGCAGATTATTTTTGTAATTAGTAGTTATATAGTTTAGTTTTTATTTGTTTAGTTTAGTTTTTATTTATGTAAATAATTTTCATCAATACCCTAGCCATAGCTTGTATATATAAAATGGATTTATTATAAATCTTTATGTATAAAGTTAATACTTATACTGCTATCTATATTTGATTTTATTATTCATTTCAAGTGAGGTTTCCAAAAAGAGACATTTTGAAATATTTACCCAGAAGGTACTTTTATTTATGAAAAGATATCATCATCATAATCATTAGTCATTACCTATATATCTCAATACATTTTCACAACGAACGGTCGTGAGCCCCTAAAAAGGGTTAATTAAAATAAGTACCATTCTTTGTTTAAAAATACAAACACATTAATACTGACGGCTTCTATACTAAAACAGTAATTGCAGAATTTAGGCAGCCACGAATATACATCTGTATTCATTTCACTCTTAATGAGTTTTGCCTGAGTGTACTTTTTGAAACAGCGTTTAATCACTGAAGCGTTTAGCCGCCCGTCTGCAGGCAGCCGTAATTACAAATAGCAATTAACTCAAAACTAAGTGAAAGTGGAAAAAGTTTTGTTTTATTTTATTTTATGGAAAAACTCGTTTACGTAACGTTACCGCCACCCGTGATGCAACACCGATGCTTCACGAATTATTGATGAGTGAGTTAATTTGGTGGAACTGACTTAGAACGTGACTTGAACTTTTTACTCGATTGCTACGTGACTAAGCTTCAAGTGAAATTAAAAGTGTTAATTCGACGTAATGAATTAATTGACGTTGTATTGTGGTTGCGTAAAATATAGACCTTCATAGATTTTGTATTATTTGTATTAGCGTAAGCAATAAATGTATTGTATACGTATACGTCTGTAGGTAAGTATACATACATTGGTAATGATTCTAAATGCAATAATGAAAACGAGATTGAATTGAAATTAGTTTTGATTAGGTAGGTACTGTAAATATTGTTAAATAATATGTAAAAAATAAAATAATTATCATTCTCAAATTTTTATTTACAGCGGTTTACAAGACAATAGGTTTCAATACTTATATATCTAGATACGTTATTTAGTTTTTAAAAAGTTCTTTATATTTATAATATATTATGTCTAGGTATTAAATATTAAATGTTAACTAATAAATATTGATAGGTTATTGAAAAAAATAAGTAATATTATGGTTTTTAATTGTATACCTAGAGGCAGAATAAAATATTAAAAGGTACAGTCGTATTGAAAAAGCATTTAAACCACAATTGCGCTACTTATAGGTACATTCCCAATCGCCTGCTCCACAATACGCCATTCAAGGCATTCAGCATTCTCTTTTCGGCCATTATCTGCCAATTTTCCCGCTCGACGCTAATGGAAATTACAAATGAAAAGAAAGAATGATAAGAAACAAAAAAGGCATCATTGATCCGTACACTTTCTATGGAGCTAGTGATGTACTACTATTAATTTTCCACTCGAGTTGCTTGGGAAATATGGTGAGTATTTATGAGTGTAGCCTAACTATGATCTCATTAGGTTTATTGAGTTTATTATGTTAATCTACATTTACACTAATATTATAATCTACACTGTAAGTAAGGATATAGGAGGTAATGTCCGGAGTTACCTCGTTCTCAAAAAGTCTTTTACAAATAGGAAACAACATTGTTCTCGAGTTTTTTAGGCTACTTTTTATCCCAAATAACTTATAAAATTATATTTAAGAATTAAGAGAGTGCTGACGCTAAAATGACCACATAAATAAAACAAATATTTATTCCTACAATTTTCATAATCAACTTTTCATTTTTTTTGTTTAATTTATCTACCCACCATCCACCAACGATAGAATACGAAGATATGAAGTATACAAAATTAATAATCAAATGAATTCAATCAGTTGAGTCGCATCGCAGCACTAGTTTAACCGCAGCCTGACTGTATCGGGCGGGACGTGCCTCTAATATTTGTTTTTGTCACCTGAAACCAGACGTAGTACTGTTTGTACACGTTTTAAGGTCATTTTCACTTTCGTTCTTGCCTCTTGTAGGCTGGTACAATCGCGTGCGACTACGTTCGGAATTTAAATATTTGATGTAATGCTCGAATGTGAATGCTGCGTCAAATGTTTTGTTGTGAAGTGTATTGTATAGTATATTAATAAAACTTTACAAATACATGTTTGTTGATTCAAAGATAGAGGAGATTGCATTACGCAATGTTTACTTTCTTTCATATTGAAAATATAGTAGGTACTTACCTACTTTTGATCTTATACGTGATGATTTTTATGTATATTTTCATAAATAAGTATATATTTATTCAACTTCACAAATTACTCATGTCTATTTTAGAAACAGTATCAAGCATTGTCTGACAAAAATGATACATTCAATGAATTGGAATAGTACCTACATAAATTGTTTTTAAATGCATGGAACTTTTATTGTTATTTGTTGAAGATCTGAATCTGGATGGACTCATAGAATCATATGGCACCGTTATTTCTTTCACTTAGAAACTAAACAAACTGTAAGTTCTGTCCAGATTTATTTTTACTGGGGTACAATTTTTTTAATGTTTTTTATATTACACATTTAACGTAACTATGTTTACGGCGTATAAAAAAATAAACATTATTCAGGATGAAAAAAAAATACCAAAATATTACTCGTATAAGAAATTTATTGCGTTTCGAAGTATAGTTTTTGTTAATGAATATACTCATACCTAAATAAGTAATGTGACCACAAAAGTCCATTAGTATATTGACATTTTTATATGTTTGAATTTATCCTTAAATAATTTTGTTTTAAAGTTTTTTGTGTAACGTTAATGATAATCGTGAAAAATCGTACCTATGTTTTTGTTATTAAATTTTATAAGAGATTTTTTTTTTATATACGACTATCCAAGTTATTTAATGTTGTATGAGACAATAGGGAATACCTAACAGGCCAATAAAATGGCATAAATGAAGTGATGAAATAAATCCATTATTATTATTGGTCGAAGACTCAAGTCTTCTCTAAAGTAGTCAAACGGTGAAAATAGATTAAATTATAGAATGTAAGTACATTAAAACTTTAATAGAATCGAAATACGAGTAATATTATGAAAGGGTTTCAATCGAATACTCATTGAATACAATCGATGATCGCTTCCCGGTAGCGGTATCGATAGATGAACTTTTGAGAATCGATTTTACTTTAGAAGCGATAGTGATCGTGGGAATAAGATGAATGTTGGCGCGTATTAGCGCTAATATATAATAACGTTACATTAAAAAATAAGTAGGTTCCATACATTTCTAACATGACTGATGAAGTTAAGTTTGTTTTTTAAAATTTAACATTAAAATTGAATTTTTAATGACCAGGATCACTAAATCTAATGAAATAAAACATATCTAAATATATAAAAGGAAAGCGTGCCAAACTGATTGATTGTCTGATCTATCAACAAAAAAAAAAACATCTATTTAGATTCTTCTAAAAGTGCAATAAATTTATTTTTTAAAAGGAAATTAAATCTTCGATGACATGCCATTAATTTATTTATTTTTTAAATAATCATAATAAAATTAGTAAAACGATGTGAAAATGCTCAATCATTTTC
This sequence comes from Tethea ocularis, assembly GCA_963555595.1. Classification (NCBI taxonomy): domain Eukaryota; kingdom Metazoa; phylum Arthropoda; class Insecta; order Lepidoptera; family Drepanidae; genus Tethea; species Tethea ocularis. Next base: position 4,057,011 of record OY741968.1, read on the forward strand.
GATCTTCATTAAAAAGAACATCGCCATCACAAGTGAAATTTACTAATTTGCTACACAAAGAATGTCCATAAAATACGTCTCTCGATTGACCCACAAAATATAACCAAAGAATCATTAATTCGTTGTTTTAATTAGTGCCTCACCTTTGACGTTGTCATCTATAATTTGAAATACGCTTGCATTTGGTTAAAAGAACTTTTTAATTTTTTTTTTGTTATGGAAAAAAATTGACATCTTTGTATAGAACATCTTAAGCCATTATAATCAATTAACTTGATTAGAACATCCACATTTGAAAAATTGAATATAATCTGCTGCAGATTCAAGAAACGAATTCGTAGCAATATTGGTCAAGCGGTCGTTACTTCAAATTTGGAAGTTCTAATCAAGTTAATTGATTTTAATGACTTAAATATTCAGCAAAAAAATATTGCAACTACATAAGCTCTACTGTAAATTCGAGAATTGAATTATGTAGACATATTGCTCGAGCAGCCTTTTTAGAATTATGCAAAATTCTTAAATATTATATTTTATGCCATTATTACATACAATTATTTTTTTACAGTCCTCTGCTTATTGATTCGCTTTCTATAGTTTGGTAAAAAAACACATAATGTATCTATATGTAAATGTTTATTTGCAACGAAGTTAATAATATTTTGAATAGTATAATTTTACATAAAACATAAGTTTATAATCATTCTCATAAAATTATAGATAACGGAATTGACCACCCGTAGAGATCTGCGATGACATTTGAAGATATGCAAGTTAATGTAAACTTTATATCAGTCAATGTCTTGCCTCATCCAAATTATGATAGTTATTAACAATTAGTATAGTGTTATGAGAAGAAAAAGCCTGTCGATAGGCCCCTATTGGTGTTTTAATAGTTGCATTTGAGACTTTGGTGAGATTATCTCAAGCAACCCAAAAGAAGGTAAAATAAAAGAGTAGTCTACTTACTCTCCGGTCCATAAACTTTATGCTAAAATTCATGTCGCTCTGTTCGTCCATTGGTGCGTGAAAGAACAAATCTACAATCACATTTTCGCATAAAACATCAACAATATATGAAATTTTATGCGAACGCTTTAAATTTTATTAGATGTAATACTTTGTCATTTTCTTATAGCTTATTAACAAATATTGGTCACAATATCAATACCGAGGTTTTATTGAAATTATTCTCGTATTAATTAAAACTTTGTTTTGGGAGCCCATTATTTTACTTTGAAGCCTACAAAGTTCTTGGTTATATTTCTGCTATTCTCGTTCTTGCTCCATAACTTTGACTTTTCGTGAGATCGTTACTGAAGGTTCAAGTTTTAATAAATACAAACGTCTCTTTATTACAGTGAAGTATAAAAAGAACTTATAGTGAGTTGAACTTACATTTAAAACATAATCATAGGTGCTATGTATGTAGTAAGTACCACAGACTAGGTACTACAGGACTACTACTCAGGTAAGAACAGCGTCAGTGCCGGTTTTAGCTCTACCAGCATCCTGGGCGAGATGTGATAACCCTCCCCCCCCTTCTCCCGCCAACAAAAGGGATTTTAAGCCATTATTTTATCTTTACACTTGAGAATTTATTTATTTATTTAAACTCGAGACTCGCTCATGAGCGACCGGAAATAAAGGTGCCGCGCCCTACCCTAACGCCGGTACTGAACAGCGTACTACAGAGTAGGTCCTACCTTACTCTGAGAGTAGGTACACACGGCTACAGTGTGCTACAGATCAAGCTACACACTGCGGCACCTTATGCGGTTCTAGCTTTATCTGTAGCCGTGCGTACTACAGGATTGTTCTTGTCGAGAGTCCTGCCACTTTAACGGATAGTCCGATCCAGGGGCGTGATGATGCTTGACGAGAAATGCTAAGTTGCAAAAATACAACTTAGTAACAAAAAATAATATGTATACACAATGATAAGAAAATGTATATATATATTTAACATGATAAACTGAGGTGCATTAATGTCTTGAAAGAATTGGATTCAAAAATGAAATTTGCAGCATTTCAAACATTTTTCACATCCGTTTATTTGCGACAGTCATGTAAAAATGAGATACAATTTTTTGCCATATTAAACTACATTTCTTATTGCTTAATTTCTTTGCAAGAAAGTAAAAGCAAGATAATTCCAGATGTCCCGCATGTGCCCTTTGTTGGAGACCCGCATGTAATTATGGGACCTACCTACATACATGCTACATACTCGTACATTATGTTTATGATGTCTGCTTAGCATTCATATTTCAACATTATGTTCTGTTATCTTACTCATTACCTATGTGTTATATAATTGACATATTTTGTTAGCATTTTGTCAGCTAATTTACTTGCTACTTTTATACATAGAAATGTTTTTTCGAGCCATGAACTTTTATTTAGATTAGAATGACATGGATAAATCTATCCAAATGTATATATAGATACATATATATACTATTTATTTTAGTTTTAAAGTAGCAATAAACAATCTTACTGTTTAGTCCAAAAATAAAAGTCGGCGAGATTCTTTTCTTATGCATAGGCATAGGTTCCTCAAATAACACAGCATTTTTTTTACTATATAGGTATACCTGGCCTGTATTTGATTACAATCTCACGATTAGTGATGATGCGGCCGATGGTGGACACAAAGCCTAGAAAGATCTCAAGTGCAACTGTCGGAATACACCGCAAGGTGCTTGGCGACAGATTTTCGGATCGTTTGAGGATGCCAGGCAGGCGGGTACCTACTACAAAGTACACTACCACCGAGCAAAAAAAAAAAAACAACTCCTCATGGATTAATATCAGAGATCGCAGGGAAGCTAGTTAGCATATAAGTTTTCTCATGATTTCATTCGCAGCAAAGTCACAGTGCTTTATGATTCTACATACTCTCTTGAATATTTTAATAAACTGTCTTGTAAACCTGTGATGGAATACCCATGTTTCTATAGCTATTTTAGTAGCAGGAAACCATCCGGTTTTACCGTGACAGATTTAACCGCTCTCGTAATGTTAGTATTGCGTTAGTTCAGGCTCATCACATTTTACGATTATGATCATCGGATTTAGTGTTACTGTTATTTGTAGCTGGTAATCTAATTATAGTGGTATTTATGTTTTGCTTAAAACCAGTATATCATGGAGTAAGTGTGGTCAAACGCAAGTGTATCTATGGTGAAAATAAATAATAAAACATGCGTATCTAATCTAATAAATGGTAACGTTAACATCGGCCATGAAACGTAAGATTTATCCCGTCTTTATATTCTAGATATTTTATTCAAGATAATTAACTAGCTTCGCGACGATTTGATTGGTAGACCAACCTAAAACGTGTTATAGTATAACTACTCTCGCAGTTAGTCAAATACGCATAGATACTATGTAATGTACCTTGAAGCCCTATCAGTTTTGAATTCGCTTACAAGCTGTACAGAAAAGCGTCGCAATAACTAATAATTATTTTAAAATATTTTGATTTGTAATTTTTTATGACAAATAAGCGCATTGTCTGCCTAAACACTTGCGGACACATCTATCAGACCACCTTGCGTTTTAAGTTTTGACGGCTCCTAGCTATAAATAAATGTTAAGTTAAGTAAAAGGTAAGTATTTGCGTATAAATGTACCAGGTTCTAGGATGACTAGCCCAAATCATTTTTTGTCTCAAGAAGTCCGTGAAAAGTTATAGTAGAACGGCCGCCATTGAACTAAAACCTAACATCAATAAAATAACAAACTGACTGACTGCGTGACTGACTATGTCTATTGAAAATGATTTAATAACATGACTTGAACGTAAAAATAAATTGACGAGAATTATATACTTGAAGAATATATATATTGCTCAACTTGACAATGGCAAAATACACACATCGTGTGATGCCAATAAGTGTTCAATCTTGAAATTTGTTCGTTGTACACAATATACCTTACATATGCATGAGTATTTTCCACCTGTCTACATATTCAGGTATGATTGCATGTCTGACCCACATGCAGCTTGTATTATGTAAATGTTATAATGTAATTCATAAAGGTAATGAGTCATTAGAAGGAGGATCTCGCTATGATTCAGAGTCATGAGGGAATGTTTGAAGAGGTCAAGAACCACATCCGTTACGGTACTTCGCATTACGTTTAATGAAGACATTTTTCATGTTTGAGTTGCGAGATTTCTTTATAAAAAATCCTTTAAAATGTAAGCGGAAACGTCCAATTATGGTGACTCATCAATGCAATTAGTATTACTGTATTTCGATTGAGATTCTTTGCATTACTGAGTAGAAATTCTCTGTGAGATAAAAGTGGGACGGGAGTAATAAAAAAGTTTTTGTACCTACCTGTCTAGTGTCTATAGAATTTGGATTCACTAAAAAGAGTTTAGTGAGTTATCAACACGAAAGCAAAAAAGTAATATTTAAAATGATTACCGGGCAGGTAGGTACTAGGAAGAATTAGGAGTTATTTTTTAAATATTATTTTTTAACAACTTCTTAGTAGTAATTTTATAATTTTTTTTTTCTTGTAGGTCTTGTAGGTAATTTAATAGATAAAAAACAGAATAAAAGTACCTATTTAAACTTTTATTATAAATTATTTTCTTTACTTAATCGTGAGCAATTTCAACAATTTATAGTTAATTTTATTTATTTTTAATTGGCGCTAAAAGATATTGATTGAAATTGGTATTTAATGGGTTAGTTAGGGTATAAAATTACAAAATGATTGTTAACATTTGAACGATGGATGATTGGACTTATTATCGTTAATTACCAAGTTTATTTTTAATATTACCACTTCATTTCTTTAAGAGACAATTAGGAATAGGTACCTACTTTTAAATTTTTGATAGAATAACTGAAAATTGACCATAGATATTTTAAAAATTATAAATTAATTAACAATTTATTCATTAGTTAAACTTTACTAGGATAATCATAATATTGCATAATGGGTCCTTGGGGGTTCGAGCCTCGCCGATTTTCTCGAACATTATCTTCAAAATTAATTGAGGTTACAAGGGACCGGCGCCGGCGGGCGGGGAGCTTTTTCCGCCAACGCGTTAGCATGGCCATACAAAGAGGGAGCGCTGCCAGCCTTCTGGGAACCTTGCCGTTGATTGGCAGCAGCGGCCGCCTCGAGGAAATTTTTTATATGTAGTTTATATATTTGTTGTAATTAATTGCAAATATTGTATATTATAGAATAAAAAAAAGAGCATTCATATTGCAAAATTTATGCACGCACATAGGTGTAAAAAATTGATTTGGGCTAAAATAATTTTCATGTATACCGCCACCACAGCAGCGCAGGTGGCGCTGTCCAATTGTTTTCAAACCATCCAGGCTACAATTGGAAAATACACATAAAATTTCATCCAAATCGGTATAGCCGGTTAGAAGAAGTTAGATAATATAAACACGTACAGAAGAATTATATAAAAAACCGTCCATTATTTTATTGAAAAGTAAAGTAGTATGATTTCAAACAGCGTTAAATTAATAACCACATCGCCCGTAGATGTAATGATATAAAAACGCAAAAAAAGAGATTATAAAATATATTTTGGACTTGGAAAACACAATGAGTCGCGCGGTGGGTGACATTTATACAGATTGCATCAATGGTGGTCTACTTTCGTACGAACTAAATGAGTTGTTATTGAGGCTAAGCCATTGAATCAAATTATACCGATAACTCAGTTTGATTTGATTAATTTTAATATTCATAAGCTTTCATGATGGTTAGATTATGTAGAGTAATAGTAGAAACATGTCTTTATAGAGAAAATCTTAGGAGAAAATAGGTAAGCCATTTTCATCTAAAAACTTCATAATAAAAGCTTAAATAAGCTATGTAAATTAATATTTCTATTTAAATTAAAGCAGACAAATATCAAACAATTAAATTACAAACACAAATAAACAAAAAAAAAAATTAAATGTGGAAGTTACCAAGGAAACAGAAATATTTATATATCCACTGAAAATACGCACCAATAAAGTTTACTAACTTCAGTTAATATTCATAAATTAAGTTAGCACTTACAGTTAGAGATGTACAAATAAATAATCTGTGCAAACATTAAGTGACCAGTTTATAATGACAACGAGTGGGAAGTTAACGTGTATTATCTCATATAGTGTAGACATGGCAGTCAGTAGGCGAAGGAATAAGGCTTATGTCTTACTACTATCGAATAATAATAAGTTGAGTTGAGAGAGTGCCTGGAAATAAGTCGATGGCCATGCTTGTGGTGTATGTATAAAGTCAAATTATAAAGTTTTACTGTAAATTAACGTTCATGGCTTTGTAGGTAGGTAATGTCATTCTATCAGTGTGGTTACCATTTTTTTTAAGATTGAATGGTAATGAAAAATTTGCTGAAAATACATGGCCAATAACAAAATATTCCATATAAATCTAAACAGTTTCGTTTTTGTAATTTTAAAAATATTTATTTTTATTTTAGTTAATAAGATCGACTCAGTAATCGCAAAAAATCTGCTCCTCTTATATCGCGAAGCTGTTGGCTTTTAATAATCTCAAGTTAGAAAACAGTCGATTTCAAATGTATTATGTATTATAGCTCATATCGTAGACTCGTAAGTTGTACAACATATGCCTAAGTTAGCGAATGTGGTGGGCTCGGCGCGGGCGCATGACCGGGCGCGCTACATTTCGCTACCGAAGACGCGCAACCCGCTATAGCTTGACTACATACGCCGAGAAAGAATATCCGATTTTCATACTATTCAATTTACATTTTAATTTGAATATAACTTGTAAATGATAGATATTATTATAGTAGTTTTATGACGATAATTTTCAATTAAGCAGAAATTAAATTAGAGTAGAAAAATCCTTCTTCTTCTTTAGGTGCCATCTCCAACCGGAGGTCGGCTATCATTAGAGCTATTTTTAATTTGGACATAGCAGCTTTGTATAGGCACATGAGTAATATCTATATATAATGCTCAAGTTAAACCACTCTTGGAGATTTTTGAACCACGAGGTAAACCTTCTTTCGGGTGGTTTTTTTCCCTGTATGAGCAACTAAAGCAGTTCGTAGTTGTCATTCCGCATTATATGACCCAAATACTGTAGTTTGCGTCTTTTGACGGTATTTTACAGCTCTACCTTCTTGTTCACTATTTGCAAAACTTTAATTGGTCACTATCCATCCATCCACGATATGTTCAAGATTCTTCTGTACACCCACGTTGCGAATGCTTCTAAGCGTTTACAAATATTCTGAGTTAAGGTCCAAGACTCCACGCCATAAAGAAGAACCGAGAACACGTAGCACCGTGCTAGACGAACCCTGGTAGAGATTTTCAAAGAACGGATGCAGAGGAGGTGGCTCAGTTTCATAAATGCATTTCACGCTTGCTCTAAATGAGTCTAAGAAAATATTAAATTATTCTATTCATAATTTAAATATTGTTGTATTGTATTCTTCAATACGTAAGTATACTTTTTGCCTTTAATCCTTTTTATTGGCATTGGCTAATCCTTGGCATTTTCTTTTCCTACCCTACAGGGTATAAGGTCTACTTTTTTCTCGTTATATTCAATTACTAAAACTATGAACAAATTGATATTTTATTTAAAATAAATATACAAAATACGATCTATCTATTTTAGAAAATTTCCAAGGATGCCGATCGCCGCTATAGTATTTAATAGGATGGCCAAGCTAATGCATATTGACTGATGGCGTAAAGTTAGTGTGTATATCTATTTTGGGTTCTCAATCTAATATAAAAAAAAATTAGCTGAACCCCTAAATCGTTTTGTTCGCTAAGTGCACCATCTGTATGTCCCTAACTTTATACGTCATCTGACAAGGCCTGTACATCTGATAACAGAGAAGGCTTAGCGCAGCGATGCAAGGTTCACAAAGATCGCTATCGCAATAACACTTCCAGACATTCACATGGAAAATGAATAATGTTCTGTGCTATCTTAATCTTAGACAAGCCGACTATATAAATCACCGGTTGGTTCTTAACCTAGAATTTGAATGACTAAATGAGGTTTTTTGTTAACTAAAACGCCTTTTATTCACCGCTTTAGATAACATCTGTTTGTTAGAGAATAGTCTTTTTGTGGTTCGCTAATTTTAGTTCATAATGGATATTAGGATTCAAACAGTTTATTTGGTTTTATTCTTCTATACCTAAATGGAATAAATCATTTACAATCAAATTAGATGTATATCTTGATAGTTGTTGGTACGTATTCTTATAACAGGAGCAATATTTACCCGAGCTTTACATCTCGTAAAATAAATACTTTTGCAAATGCATTGACCTTAATCACACGCATTAGAAATGTGACTAGTAAACAGAGAAATCAGATATTACACTGTGTTCCCGATATGTAACGGCTACACAAAGAAATATTATTGAAATCAAGTGAAAACATTTCTTCCGCAGCCATTGGCCATTTCCTAGATTTTTTTCTTAGCTCTTTCTCTTTTATACTTGCTCATTCATAGATTTATTTTATTTCTTTTGTCTCTTTCACCGAACGTGACGAATGACTGAGCATCTTATTTGTTTATTTTGTCTTTTGTTTAGTAAAATTTTGGCTTCACGGCTGTTAAGTTCATCATTATCATCATTGTTATGTTCGGTACAGTTTGCTGTCGTTTTAATTGTGAATACTTTGGCACTTTCTTGGGAATAACAGAGAAAGTCGATGGAATCTCACGATTTGATTATCGATGATCGCTCTAAATTGAAAATATGAAATTGTTGCCAAAAATATCTATTCTGCGTTCGTGCAGCAAGTGTCGATATAGATTTCTTTCATTCGTGGCCAGATAATATCTAGTATTCAGAGAAATCTCTCGGATTCAATAAATTCTTGTCCGAGGCGCCGTACTGTCTAGATTTGATATTGTCTGGAGAAAAAGATACAGCGATTGTTTCTATTCATGAGGTACACGGTACTGAAACCTACATAATGCGGATAACAGACAGATGTCGAGTTGTATCTTAGAATTCAATGAAAAGGAAATGTCGGTGTTGTAACGGAACAATATCGAACTCAATTTTATTCTTATCTTAGCATTCGCTAACAAGTTTTGCGTTTTACAAAAATATTTTCAGGATGTAATGTAACAATAAAATATAAATATCCGTTGTCGCGGATAGTAAGTACCTAGGTATATCAAGAACCTTACATACGTATATTATCACGCATTGTGTGAATGACAATGTTTTGAATTTTGATGATCTACTTTTGTAGTATATCCGTTAATTGGTTTCCATAGTGCAAGTTCTCCTTAGTTTGCGATCAGAGAACCATATGTGAAGAATGTTCCAATCAATTTCATCTTTCATAACAACACCTCATAAATAAAAACAAATAGCACTACAACAAAAACACAACTTGCAACGAAACTTTGAGCCCGTCGAAACTTCGCCCGAAACAACACCATGAAGCGTGCCAAACAACAAATCCAATCCAACGAGTGTAAAGAAACATTACACGATACGAATTATTTATTTTAATTTTTATAAACGATCATACCGATACCGGTCCGTGAGGCCATACATTTTGAAGTGAAAGTGATCACGCAATATATCGGTAACTAGATTGAACAATAAATTTGAATACGACATTTATGTTGATGTTGATGATTGAACTTGTGATCTTGCTTTAGAAAGCAGAGTTAACCTTCATATATAAGTGATATTTTTAGCAAAGCTTTTACTATCTGATATGACAACGATGTCAATACATAATGAAAGTGTTCATTCATTTGAATGCAAGCAGATCGATAACCGATTTGTTTCACTCTTTAAAACTTTTTTTTATGTAACTTCAGTGTGTTATATTGCTATTTTTATCTAGATATGTAAATACCATGAGTAATTTTCGGTTTTTATAGGATAATAATAAGCGAAATTAAATTTATATGAAATTGTGATCGTAATACGGCTTTGTAACTTCTAATTTATTTATAGCTTTAATGAACAGTTCAGCTCAAATTTCAAAGCTCACGGAAACCTTGTACCGATCAAATTATTTCAATCCAATACGTCAATGAACTAAACTTATTTTCAAATTTTTTTTCCTATGTACGCGACAAGGGTGTCGAAAACATGATGATTAAACTACCGTGATAGGACAATGACAGTAAATCTCTCTTATTGTCGCAATGATTCTATCAAAAATAAATACAATGTTCTAAAAAGGTTCACGCGGTCGTATATTATTTTGTTTGTACCGTGATAATAATACATTTTCCTCAAGTAACATCATTATCTCGACCACATTAATCCTAATTTCATTCGTTTTCCTTTATCTAGCACGTAATTTCTTTGCCCATTCATCTGTATTTTTGGCCTTGTATATAATGCTGAATTATTTTGTGTTCAGGATTTGAGCGTTCAATTTATTTGGATAGTTATATTCTGCTTAGATGAAGATTATTTACTAAAGTCAGTAATCACCGCCATCTATAGAAATTTGCATATCAACTCGATGTTATGAAATGTTCGGAAGTGGATGATGCTGTAACTTCTTCACAAGGACTTTATGCCCAGAAATCTTGCCAGCAAATACTCAAATACAGCAACGGTAAACTACTAAACGACTACTACTACTTTATTAAAATAAAGAAAATTATTATTTAGCAAAAGCAAGTAGCCCACAGGAATTTTAATAAAAATTTACATTTAAAAAGAAAACTGATTTGCAAGCGTCTTCGAAATTTTATAGTCCGTAATGTAAGCGAGAAGCGAGACCAACATAAATTTTGCTTCGTGAGTTATTCGCGTATGAAATATCCACTACTGTTCAAACTCATTCAAAAAAACATTATTAATATTTTAAAATAATAATAAAGTAAACAAATAAATACAATAAAAAATATACCTGGCTCTTTCATGCTTGCTGGTCTATTGCTTTTGAAGACTAGTCTTCCGAAAATGAGACTAGCTTTAGCTAGTTACGTCTACAGCAAATGTGAATTTTTATTAATATCATAAATGTGAAGGTGTGTTTGTACTTTTCTCACGCAGCCATGAAACAATGGATCGATGTGATTTTTAGCATAGAGCTAGGTAATGGGCCAGAGAGTAATATTAATAATTTAGCTTTTAATCCCGGGAACGCTGGTAAAACCCTAGAGGTGGAAGCTAGTGTAAAAATATAGGAAGGCCACGACCTACAATCTTTGGAATCCTTAGTAGGGCCAACTCATAAGTTGTAAAAGATCTCAATTTACGACAGAAAGTTGCGGTCTACAGAAATTCGGTATATAATATGCGAAACAGTAAACCGAGCTGAATTCTCGGAACCTTCCATCCTCAGGTTACAACCTCCCAACAATCACGCCATAAACCTCTTAAACCCTATCGTTGAACTTTCTTTACACCTATAAAATACTTACCCGAAAATGGCTGAATAACCAAAACAGTAACAAAGAATTTGATTGAAACCTCGAACGTTTTGGAGTTTTTCATGAATATTATATTTCCCTTTGTTAACAATCTTTCCCTTTGGGATAGAAGTCTTTTAAAGAATTAATTATATGAACCATAAAAAGATAGGTAGATTTAGGAAACATTTAATCGTAATTTTTTAGGTCACCATATAAGTCTGCCTTAATCCATTGCTTTGTGGAATTCGAATGTAATATGGGAAAGTGATTGCTGGCCTCAAAATTATTGTCGAAAAAAAGGGCACGGCGAAAGGATTTTGGTGCGTGTCAAACATGGTCACAAAAGAGCAGTGATTATATTAATGAAAGGCTCTTATTTATGGTGCGGTTCACTGCATTACCATATTATTATAATCGGACTACCATATTTTCAAACAAAGATGGTAAGTGACAATTAAATGTCAAAATGTCAAAATGTCTAAAAGAGTAATGATACTATATTTTTTAAACTATGTATTATGTAAAGTCTTTCTAAAAAAAAAAGATTTTCATCTTGAGGATTGAATCCTAAAAACCGAGCTAACTTTGCTGTAGCGTAAAGTAAACAAACATTGAGTTCCATGTTAATCTATTCGCCATGCGTACACGCAATAAATTAGATACCAACAAAGCACGGAATGATAATCAGTAAAATTATTCCATAAGCAATTTCACCATGATATCTCACTTTAAATGCTAATACGAGCACAATAACAGCCAGTTTAGTATGAACTTCGCTATAAAACCAATAATAAAATAGATATGATAGGTATAGGTTAAAGATGCATACATTAGATGTTTGTGGGAATTATGGAAAATCGGCTATGGAATTCGATTCCAATAGTAAATCATTTTATGTTTCAGTTGTACTTGTAGTTACGTTTTGATGTAATACTAATGTCTTGCATTCGAGTGGAGGTGTAGATCGTGGGCTTTATTCGGTCAAAGAAATCATCGATCGTTAGGAAACCGTGGTGGTAGGGTAGGTACTATGCAGTATCAGTCTGGCAATGACCAGTGTGTTCCGACAGTTGAGTTTGAGAGCCAATTTCCTTCTAAGATATATGTCCTTAACTTCAATCACATAATGTACAATAGTGAGACAAGTATCCAGATGGTTAGATCCATAGAAGACTTCTAGGTCTATGGTGTAATTAAGAATATTGATTAATCACCCCAGCATTTTTTTTATTTTGTAGATACTTACCTGACCGCGCGGGTGGAGCGGGCCCATTTATGCTAGGCTAGACTAAGCACACACCAGCAATTCAACCGACTCTGTAATTTCTGGTGCTTACAGATTTCTTCCTTTGGTCTTGCCCATTTTTTAGTTCATAAAGCTTCCTTTAAAAAATAACGTCTTATTTTACCGTCTTTAACTTCTCGCTTGGGTACTTGGGGTCTTTAGTCACTATCGATATCGTGAACCAGCAAACTAAGCTCATATTCAACCAGCCCTACATTCGATTTATATGATAATATCTGATTAACAGTTTCCATGTATAGAACCGTCCACCATACTTCCGTATTTTTGTCTGGACTTCTTCCTTATAGCTTATTGATGTTATTTCAACATACAAATTGCTTTTTGTTCAGGGAATCTTTGGGTAATTGGATCATAAAATCAATTTTGTCGGTGTTAGGTAATAAGTATTTTATTTATTCATTTTGTTTTTCCTATCTTTATTAAGTACCTTTTTTAATATCTTTAGCTTCAAAATATCGAAGTGTGTACCTAATTTATTAATTAACGAAACATAATTTATAAATGAATTAAACTACTGTTATTGTGTTTAGATTCAAAACCATTTTTTTTCACTCTTATAAGGTATCTTACTAATAAAATAAATGCGAAAGTTTGTGAGGATGTATGGATGTTTGATACTCTTTCACGTAAAAATTACAGAACGGAACTTGGTACATAGATAGATCATACCTTGAAATAACATATAGGCAACTTTTTATCCCGGAAAAATACTAGATCCCTCGGGAACGCGGATGAATCCACGGCGCGGAAGCTAGTTGAAAATAAAATCGCACTGAGCAACGTAAATAAAATCGCACTGAGCAACATAAAATATAGTAAGCGATATAATGGAATGTTTAATATGGAAGGACCCTATCACATTAACATGACATAGGATTAAAATAGCTTCAGTTACGCAATCATGCCGAGCATCGAACTAAGAGTCGCAATTCTAAAGGAGGATTGCACCAATTTCAATATGCTATAAAGCAACACAACAGTAATAGGTTATAGTGAAATTAGGGCTACAGTAAATCTGTGCGCACATAAACATGTTTATACTCTTACAACTGCGTAAGATTGCAGGTCCAGATTAAAATCTTTGATCGGTCGAAAGTCTAGTTAACTGCCCTATTGGGCAGGTATTATAAATGGCTTATTATAACGCTGTCGCGTAAATGCTCGTGCCCAGGGCTAGTGTAGGGTAGGGGATTAAATTGCTACATGACCATGATTTACTTGGTGTTGTTTTATTTTAAAATATGTGTAAGTAGTAAATGAAATTCCATCATTGTATATAGTTTAATTTACAATTATGATACCTATTTATTTCTAGATCCGAGTAATTTATTATTTGAAACCATTAAAATGAGATTTTGTAACATATTTAAGAATTAAATAACTCGCAGAACCCAAAGGTTTTATAATAACATGGTTGCTGTCATTCCCGGGATTAGATTCGGCCATGAGTATGTCTTCTGTTATCCTCGTGTTTTTTTTTATGATTAAATATTAAAATTACTCAAACTGAAGAATGAAGTCCCGAACAACCAGTCGCATAAAGTAAATCAAACTTATAACTATGCAAATTTGCAACTTTACTGCAACTAAGTATCGTGTAATACCATCAAAAATCGAAAGGCCTGTCAGAGGTTGACAGTAGCGTTCTTAACTTATATAGTACCTTGTAGAATACTGTAACTAAATGACTACATACTAATACATAAATAAGGTCACCAGAGCTCATCGGAGAGGGGGTAAAGGTTGAAAAAGCGCGCGCGTTTCATAACCCTGGTGTTGCAAGCGTCTATCTATAGGATACGTACGTTAGTGCTACCTTAGTAGTATAAAAAAACGCCGATCATTTTATTCTTGTTGAACCAATCTGTCGCCAAGCACCTTTCGGTGTGTTCCGACAGCTGGATTTGAGAGCTTGTGGCTTTGTGTGCTTACCATCATCGGCCACATCATGGTGAGATTGTGGTCAAACAGAGGTCTGTACATAGTATAAAAAAACTTACCTAAGTTTTTTTATACTATGTACAGACCTCTGTTACAATTACCTAATTGTGTATTTTTTGATATAATTTAAAATATTTTTTCTATTAAAATTACACTACGGTGAACAGAACATAGAGCCAGCTATAAACGGTCTCATGGCGGCTCCGCTCATAAACACAAGCCTCTGATTGCATTTTAATGGTGATTTAATTAATTTGTAAGAGACAACTTTCTACCATTTTTGCACTACTTGGTGGCACAACGTTGTAATTTAATGCACAAGTTTTATGCCTTTATTTTTAAGTATAGTATAATTTGCGTAAATAATCTCAGTCAAGTTTACTTTCACTGTAACGAGTAAGTACCTACAAGTTAATTATTTGCAAGTTGAAATAATAACGTACAGACCGATTAGCTTTCCGCCTCGCGGTTTCACCCGCGATCCCCTATTTTACCCACTAAGGGTTGAATTTTCAAAAAATCCTTTCTTAGCGGATCTTAGCGGAACATACTAACTAATCTGTATGCCAAATTTCAACCCGATCCATCCAGTGGTTTAAGCTGTGCGTTGATAGATCAGTCAGTCACGTTTTACTTTTATGTATTCAGATTAAGTAGCATTTTCAACCTTGTAATGGTGTCTAGAAAACCCTTTAAATAGCTTTCTATTGATGAACAAAGATACCGTCTGTTAATAAGTTAATTATACCTTGTTCATGCTTATCTTGTTTATCATCGCCCTATATCCCATAAGTAAACGAATGTCACATCTAGATGTTGTACCTTTCAAAACTAGTCTCTATTTTCCAAAGCGAGGAGTTAATTATTCCTTTCTAACTAATTAACCAAAGCTGTCAAATTAATTTGCGCCTAACGCGGTATCTATTCACAGTGTATCGCTATCGTTTTTATATCAGAACCTATTTAGCAGCGTAAATGGTTAAACACTTGTAATTATATCGTTTATCTGTAATCTCCCGACGGAGTAAACGACGTGTGTTTTAAACCTGTTTGCAGCGGCGCGACAACTTTTTTTTTTCTTTATGCCGATATAAAACACTGGAAGTAACATTAGAAAAGTTGTGTGGTTAAAAAGTGTATCAAAGTGCTGTGCGAGTTCTACCGCTTTCCGTCCAGTTGATTTACTTCGGATTTAAGGTTCCGTTGTACAAAAATAAAATCTGCCATTCTCAGTATAGTCTGATTTCGGAATCGGTGGTAGAGGGTCAACCCAAAATAGTGGCTAAGATTTTACCTTATTTTTTCATGTTATTTTGTTCAATTATAATTAGGTACCTACGTATGAAAGTTTTACCAAATAGGAAACAGATGAGACGTTATTATGTGTATTTTTATAATTATTAGCATTATTGTTTATAGAAAAATTGAGTCATCTTTATCTGTATTATCAAACAAACAAACACAAAAATTTGAGGATTCTCTATCTCAATTTAACTGTCTCAATTCCTCTTTAAGTAACCCAATTAATCTACAATTAAAAACGGTATTTCAAAATTACAGTCCAATTGATTACAGCTTCCATCTCATATATCAGTTAATCTTAGAAATTTTCCGCCAGCACGGCACTATATCACACTATAACTGTTCTAGCTTACAATAATTCTTTACACGATTTCCACCGTCTCAGATCGCATGCTCAGTACGTTTTCACTCAATAAGGCAGCTGGTAACGCACGTACGTATGTATTCTCTGGGAATTGGCACATTAGAAATGGATCTTGGACAGAAAATTGACCCATTTCCTGGTGGCTCTCGTTTTTACTCATAGCAATTTGTTTCATATTAATGAGTTGAGTATTTTATTTTGTTCTACTAGCTATGCGTACCCGGCGTGTACCCAGATAGTATTTTCGATATTGCCGGTGGATTTTCCGAAAAAAATCTGTCATACAAATCTTATCACGAAAATTAAAAACACCCAGCCGTTGAACGATGCTCTTACATAAATTCGGCAATTGATTTTTTATTTAGGTATATAAAATATTATTGAATTTGAGCACGATGGTTGATAATTTAATAATTCATTTGATATTTCTATAATTAAATTAAGAATCTTCTTTGATAATTAAATGAGGAAAACACTTTAAAAATAATACTCCTTTATTCTGTAGCTTCTGTACTCAATACGCTTGTATCGTATACTTAAATATTTTCCCATTTGAATATTGTAATTCTTACTAAAGCTATGAATCTTCTACAAGTTCATGTTCTCATGTTACATGCTAAGTACACTGTCCATTAAAAATGAGATCGCCAAGAATATTCACGTAACCCTTTTGTAACGTAACGCGTGTTTCTCCTACATATTGTAAGCAATGTTTGTGTTTTCCTTGCGGCATCTTTCTACCGGTTGCACGTCATATCTCACCGAAACTGTGCAAGTGGGAGCAATTTGTAACATCCCCTATTGTTGCCAATCTTCAGACCTTTGGAAATGTTGCCATTTGTTTTATTTCCGCTGAGATGTAAGCCGAGAAAAATACTCGGTTAATTTTGTTAACGGATATAGGTTTTTGAAGCAGTGATGTGGCATATTTCGTAAGTCTTTATAAATATTATAAATACAAAAGTGAGTTTGTTTCTTTATTTGTTACCTTTTCATGCTAAACAACTGAAATGATATGCCTATGATATGGAGAACATAGGCTATCTAAACGTCTGAACCCAGGAACGCGAGGGAATCTGGTATAATAATACAATTTAATATCGTAACTTATAAAAAAAAAATATTGTTGGTTTCTAAAACACTAAACGATTCAATAGATCCAATCAAGAAATAACAACCAAGAGATCTTCAGTCATCATTCGCACAATATTGTTAATTGCCTACTCTTGTTATCGAAGACAAGACAGTACCATCATCTTAAAAGGCGATTGTCAACACATCACTCAGTGAAAGTGACAGCTGCGAAGTATTGCAACATTGATACATCGCTGTCAATCACGACAAGTCGAGAAAGCTTCGTCTTGTACCCGGGCAAATTTACTTGTCAAAACATCATGACGAACACGAAGAAAGCACCGAACGAGTTAAGGGTTAAATCTCAAAGGTTGGTCTAGTTTGTGCTGCTAAAATTATAGTATATCGATAGAAAAAACTAATGAAGGTAGAGCTTAGCGTTTTTGCTCAAAGAGTAGTTTAACTGAAGAATTTTCCAGGGGACGAGAAAATAAGGGTCAGTAACATCCCTGGTGCTGCAACCTATAGAAAGTTACGGCAACTGCTTACCATGGCCGTTTGCCAAATTGTTTGAAAAATCTATACTTAATTTCTTTTTACTTTCTGATGTTCTACGATAATATTGGAAGCTGATAGTAGGTTTAAATAATAAATATTTTTTAATATAGGTTGACCACAGTTTCATAATCGTAAGTGATTATGTAAAAAAAAACCTAAAATAATATTATAAACATGTCAATTTCCTTATCGATGATAGAGATAACATTCTAAGCAACACTAGGCCTAGTTGTAGACGCGTATAAGATGCAACGGCTCCATTATGGTAATGACTCACTGACTGACGTTCCTAAACTCCGCAAATGACACTCTGATGAGAGTAGGGTTACCATTATCATGCAATGATTCTCCTGACAAATTGAGTAATAATTTTATACTACGTTTCTTATTTGCGTCTGTAAATCTATTATTGCTATATCAAAAAGCTTGATATAGTCAGAAACGTTCTGAATATTACTAACACTTTTTGAAATAAGTGTGTTTAGGTTTTTACTAGGATCTCATAATAGAATCTAGTGTGTACTCACCATGATGTTTTGGTTAAAAGTATAAATCTTGACGTATGGTAACCCTATATGGCAGCATATATCACTAAGAGAGACTTTGTTTACTTGCCTATTGTGGTCGGCACTTCTTTGTTTTGATACGAAGTCACAGAAGACCTTGATGAAGATGGCAAGATGATGGATGACACATTTGCAAGGCTGTGTAAAAAATATTATGTTACGTAAATAAGAAAACTGTGTAAAAAATATTATGTTACGTAAATAAGTTGGCACAGCGCTTTAAAAATGCTACATGTTTTGCATACACGGCAAAGTCTCTTTTAAAATAGGTTCTCTTAAAATGCAGTAATAATATACAAGAGATATTAATTACAAAGGAAATTCTCTTACTTTCATTTTTGTACCGCTCAAGCGCTGCACCGCTGAAATGAGCGGAACGTATAATATACGAACAAACAACATTTAATGATAGATCAAGTGTATATTTAAGTCTGCTACGCTTAATGGCTCCATGGGACACAACTAATTTGTGGCTAAACGATCAATTTGAAACGCTTCCGATTTTCCAGTTTGTTTTCCAAAGAATGAAAGTACCTACAATTTCACTCGATCGGAGTTGATGCTTTTGATGTATCATAGTGGGTGATTTCAAGACGCATTGATCACGCAAGTCGTTATGTGCTGGTGTCGTGACGCATATCGTGGATTTAAAATTAGATGGAAGATAGTGACTATGAAAATTGATTTATTAAGTCATCATAAACTTGAGATAAAATTGTAGATGTAGAAAATTGAGATATATATGTAATACCGTACGCCGTAGTTTCACCCGCGTTTCTACCATAAAAAATGCCTATTCTATACAAGTATCGTCACATCCTCGCATCTTATCAAACTCTCATATATATTTAGAACAAAAAAAACTACTCAAAGCTTCAAAATTACCTTCATGACATAAGTAAAATCTTTTGAAAAAAAAAAAACGATTTAACATTTTATTCCAATTTATCCTAAAATAACTAACTTTAACATGTTAACAATAAACCGAGATATAACTCGCGTTTCCCACGATATTCTCATTGAGCACATTTCATCCACAACAAGTTGGTGATTAGTTCGCACGCTTGTCTAACTTGTCACTTCGGTACCACTGATGAATGAACACACATCACTATATTTTACTAGATATACCTACGTAATATACGTGCCGATTTGACACTCGATATTACCTACTAGGAGTAATAAATATGTAAAATACGGAGGCAATTCCGTTGGAAAACGCGATAATGGAAATTCGGATATAGTGTAACTTTCAGACCATCGATTTTTTTATTTATTTTTTTTACTATGTATAGGCCTGTGTTTGACCACAATCTCAGCGTGGTCAGTGATGATGTCGCCGATGATGGTAAGCACATAAAGTCTAGAAAGGAACTGGCTCTCAAGTGCAGCTGTCGGAACACACCGAATGGTTTCAACTTGAGGGAAAATAAGAGATGCAGCAAAATATTCTGTCTTAACAGTATTTTTTTCACGATTGCTAGATAAAATATTGTCATAACCACACTTATGTTGAAAATCTATCACCAAACTGTTCAGGAGGCTGAACTTGAGAGCCAATACACTGTATGTGCTTATTTTATCACTTATCACACACACGGCTCGAGTACAGTCTTATCTATACTAAAAAATAATGAGGAAGAGGAACAACTTTCCTAAATCGTTAATTACGTCACAAACCCGAACCTTATCAATCTTACATCACCATCAGAAAGTGAATTGTGTATAAAACGTGTAATGTAAGCAGTAAAGAAAGTGAAAATTCTAAAACATTAGAAAATAAATGAAATTTACATCCACCGCTGAGTCGAGGCGAGCATCAGCTTTTTACGACACCCGCTCCTAAAAGCAAAGCTGTATTAACCAGATGATCTATCTATTATATTTATGAGGATGTTTGTCCGGTTCCAGACTAACACGACTACTATATATTTTTTTAATTTTAGGCGTTGAAATATTTATTTCGTTCTTTATACGGTTATATTATTTATAATTCAGTTGTTGTGAAAAATTCAGATGGTGAAGGAGGAGTGGAGTTGATATTTAACATTTCTGTTAAGTCGTGTAATATCAATCATGTCAAATTGAAATTATTTTCGTTCGACGTTTCAAGGAAGGGGGTTGAAAAGACAGTGTCCCCATATTATATGTGACAGTTGCATAATATAACAGAAAGAGCCTGCATGTTTCTTTTTTAAGCCATCCGGAGATCAGTGTAAGTTTAACTTTCTGCTTCATTACTTTTCTCACGAGTTCTTCTACACCAAGAAGAGGCTTGAAAACAGAATATTTTACAAATAGCAACATTATATAGGTATCTAATGGTTTGGTTTTGACCCTATTATCACAGGAAGCTAAACTAATAGTGATAATTTCACCTTTGTAAATAAGGCCTTAAATTAGAAAAAACAACATTGTCATAAAAATATTAAGTTTAATTTTAAACTATTAGAAATATCAAGAATCGAAACTTATGAGTTTTTTTAATATCACGTAGAAATTCAATTACCTCTTCCAATAACATTGCCTTCAAACATTTTTTTTTTCAATAAGACTAGTTGTCGAATTCAAAGAGACAAATATCTGTGAAGATGTCGTCACAAAGTGGGAGTAGAGGGGTCTATTCAACTCTCAACTTTACCAATAAAAGTCCTATTGACAGACGGATCAGTTTACGAGATAGGCTACGTCGAGCCACCAAATTAACGTTCTCTTCGCTTATTCTTAAGTTTGTTTAACGATGATTTGTTTAAGGTTTATTATGGACTTAACTAATATCTTCTCATTAATATTATAAATAGATAACTAGCTAAAATAATTATATTACTAGACCGTTTCGTATCATAATTATATTCCTAGTATAGACTAGATGCTTATGGACCGCTTTCATATTACTATATCACGGTATAACTATATCACTGCGACATATATAGGTATACGATATAAGATCCCTCGAGAACGCAAGTAATACCGCAGGGTGGAAGACTACATAAACACATCTTGTATCTACTATTAAAATAAAAAATACTGAGATACCAATTTACTTTCAAATCTCTTACTTCATGGCTCCAACAGTAAAGCATCCATGAATCTTATTACAAAATAAGGGAATAGTTTGTAATGCGTTTTAGATAGTAAAAATCGTATCTTTCACTCAGCTACGGTGATGAAATCGTAATGTACTTTCACCTTTAATCCGGCCTGTGATTTGAATGCAGATTAAACGTTTTGAATAGTGTAATATAAGTATTTTTCGATAAAAGTTATTTTTCCTTTTACTTATAGTGTTTAGAAGTGGTCTCATAAAATTTTATTGGATCAATAATTATTTTATTGAAATTGCGCTCTTTGTTTAGTTTTTTTATTGCACTCTTTTTATCCACGACAGAACGGAGACGGTATATGCGTTTGGGGTGAGAGGTTGTTTGTTTGTTTGTTTGTTATTTTATTTTTCAATTTTGTAATGTTGTGTGTTGCCATGAATAAATGTTTTTTTCTTTCTTTCTTTTCTTTTCTTTTTGTTATTTTTCCTCCATGTGCTTCTTAGTACCTAGTCCTTAAACTGGGACAAAATCTCTATCCGAAGATTTTACGAAATAATTCTACTTTTAGAAATATTTTGGATTTTACTAAATCTTTACTATTAAAGAGTTTGTATGTTTGCATACACTAATATCAGAAAAGATCAGAAATCACATAAAAAAAACATTTTGCGTTAGATAGACCGTTCGTTGTTTCAAGTTTACGCAGGTGGAACAGCGGGGCATGGGTAGGATTATAACAGCAATAAAACGTAGGTTTAGAAAAATCTTAGGCAGTCATAAAATGGGATTAGATACCTAGAGAGTCACCAAAAATAGTCAAATCTTAACGACAAAGAAAATCAGGTTACGATGTTCATTTTACGTTCTGACCTACCCCACTAAACATAAAGTAGGTTAACTTATCGCAAAAATGTTGACGACTACTACATGTTTTAAAATACTATCTTTTCTAGAAAAAAGTCAAGATAATGATGTTTTGATGACTGTTTTATGTTTTACTACATCTTCAATTTGTCTGGTTGCGATAAACTTTGACAAAGTTGAAAGCTTTCACTAATTACAGCTTTTATACTACATACATAACATACAATGACTAACTTATTCAATAGTTGGTACTTAATGTTTTTTTTCTTTTGTTAAGCATATAATATATTATCACAATGGAAAGTGATATTGTCGCGTGGTAAAAGGTAAGTGCACAGATAAACGTTTTTGTATTAGACATTTAAAAAAAAAATGTTACATAATAAACTATGAGAAGTAGCTCTACAAACAGCTTTTACTTGGTTTAAGCTTTAATAGACAATATACAAAAATCTAAAAGCTACATCTCATGGTTGAAAATTCAGCGACGAATTTTCGATACATTCTCCGCGCATAACAAAGTTTGGGAACTTGTTTGAATTTTGTCACAGCGCGTCGCGTGTGACAAGTTTAGGATTGGGTGCCTTTATGTAATCCAAAAGCAATTTTTAAAGTTTTGCTATGGTAAATCGGTATATTGTGTTTTAAATTGTTCAGCCTTAAAACATTTACGGACCAAATTGCTGAAAATCATTTATTACATACAATTTATATTTTACTAATAGGTAGATTACTAGCTGGCACTGGGACCTACCTACACATACTATGCATGTAACATTTTTCATTATTAACTAGTCACAATTAAATGGTCATATGTAGTTTGGGTGGTGGGTATATTCTAAATTATTTACTCTACTTAATGATAAAATATTCAGCTTCCGTTGTTTCTACCGTGTTTATAATTATAATGTTTCTGTTGGAAATGCCAAAAAGACATTAAATAATTAATAAGCAACATAATTTTATTATTATGAATCGTAAGTGTTCATCGTAAAGATCATAATTTATTAATAAAATAATATTTTATTGCTTCGACTACCGCCCATAAACATTTACGAGTCGAGTACTTTCTTGGGCGTTATCGCTACAAGTTACTTTAATAACTACTTACTAGTGCCGTATCAAAAGTGGGCCAGCAAAAATATAGGGTAAACACAACTAGGCATAAATCTAGTTAAATGCTTTGTGTCCGTATTATGGGATATCAGTTCGCCTATTGCATAAATATTTTCATGTTACAGTAAAAACCTAATTGATTATTCTGGTAAACCAGACCTGGTGAACCAAAAAATGTCTCGTTATTAAAATCAAAAATATCTCATCTTCGTTTTAACAGTCCATTTAGTAAAGACAATGCAAAATAGTCCGTCATTTAATTCAATTCAAAGATTGGATAAGGGCTAATTTTAAATCACATTAAATGTTAAGGGACCCGTTAAAACGAAGAGGAGATATTTTTGATTTTAATAACGAGACATTAAACATAATAAGGACATGACCTGTTCTTGTTACATGGCACCGATAAAGCTTTAAATACTTGACGATTTATGACAACGCGCTGGCTGCCATTCGCAGACATTTTTTGACAGTGTACTTTCAATAAAACTTGTGTGAACTTTTTTATTGTGTGTTTTTTTTTATCAAATTCATAAATCTTAACTTTAACTAAAAGTTAAAATAAAGAAATTGTGTAATAAAAATGTAAATAAAGAAAAGAATTCCATTTGGCATTTTTGGAAGTTGAATTTATAGTATTTTTTAGAACAAGAATCAATAAAAATACTTTTTTTTTATGTACTGTAAGTACCTACCTACCTACATTACAAATAAAAAAATATACCGAAAAATATGTTTTGTTTTTAATTGACTTCGATCTTTTCGACTAATAAATGAACCTCCGTTAATATGCCGAGAATGTTCACCACATGTATTTATCTAACAATTTCGAATCCAAAATGATTTAAAATAGATTTTAATGTATTCTAATTTGCACCCTAAATACCATTCACTACAGCATAATTTATTTTGTTCCAGGTGTGGTTGTGATGACATGGTGGTGGGCGGTCGCGCTGCTCGCGCTGTCGGCGCCCGCCCGCCCAGCGCCCCGGGCGGGCAACGGTGAGCTATTTTACAGTAAGCATCGCTTTTCGCACATATTTCTTACACCTGATTCCAGTGATATACTGCTATAGAGTTTAATGGGCTTTAGATGAAATATTGGAGAAGATATTTAAAAAAATGGTGATAAATAATATTATAAATGAGATTAAGTAGAATATAAATCGTTTCTTAAGTCGTAAAAAACAAATTATGGCGACTTAGATGTTTATTCTTTCTGTTTAATATTAACGTTACTTACTAACTATAACGTTATCTTTATGGTCACTGTTGATGTGATTTTTTTAACTGGAATCAGGATTGTATTCACTCACAATTTGGTATGGAAACGGTAAGTTTGACTTTCTTTCTCTATCTTATCTCTTTAACGTACGGTTAATTATCAGACGTATTACAATGTATAGGCAAAAATAACAAGAGATATGACAAATCCGATATTCAAAGACTAGATTCACTAACAACAAATAAGTACTAACTTAGTATGATTTTGTACGTGATTTTTTTCGCTTTGCAATTACATAAAAAATGATTCCTATGTAGCAAAAGGTACCTATCTTTATGATGGTATACTATTTCGAGCTTATGTTCGGTATCATTGCAACAAAGACGCCATTTTTACTATCTGGTCATTCACGCGTCTTATCGCAAATTTTGTCGTAAATCCGGATTATGTTCTGTGGATTTTATTGCCCGTACGGCTAAGGCGCCTTACGCATTTACGTATTTTTTTACCTTATAGGCTTAAGTCCGGGTCTGTGGTCCGGGTCAGTTTTTATTTGCGTAATGTTGGTTTTTACGTTTGTATAATTTAGACGTTATTGCTGACATCCTTTTGCGTCATTTCAATAGTTACATCGTCATCGAAAGTAATTTGGTATTTGCTTGGTTACATTTTATTGTCGATTTATTTAAATGATTTCCAGTGTATTTGATGGTGTAGAAATTAATGATGAATGTTTGTGAGTCAGTATGTTTGTTACTTCTTCACGCTCAATCTGCTGGACCCATTTTGATGAAAATTGCTTTGGTATCCTTTCAAAATCAAAAACTCATTTATTCAGTTTAGACCCCAATAAGGCACTTATGAACGTCAATCTATGTGTCACAACTGATTTATGATGATCCATTCAAGGTTATATACTTAAATACTAAATCAATTCAGAATTACAAATTACTTGCGTATGGCAAAGTTGTAATTTTTTTATGAGGTGCGATAGGTTCGATTTTCATTAATGTGTATTAGGACTGGACTAGGAACTACCTCCCCCGCGAGATCTGATATGCATTATTGTTAGCGATTGAAAGAGTATGCGGACGTACTCCTTTGAGTTCCTAACACATAGCTTTCATCATCACCATGTCAACCAAGGATTTCCACGATGGCCGGTCTTGCGCTACTCGCATCCAGCGGTTTCCTTCGACACACAAGATCATCATCTGCGTCTCCCGGTTCGTGGTCGCCACTTGAGAACCCTTCTGTCCCAGCGGCTGTCGGATCTATGTGCCCCGGCCACTGCCACACATAGCTTTACGAGATTCATTCACTTAAATACTTTATTTGAAATCTCCTTGACGCCAAATTCATACTCTGCAAGCAATTTATGTAAATATACTTTGGGTAAATATTTTCGGATCTCTTATATTCAAAATTCGTGAGCCCAAATATTTGTAATGCTCTCGTATTGTGTCCCCTTGATGTATTGTGGACGAAAAGCAAAATATCACATTATACCTTTTTTGTATTTATACTACGTAATGGAATTTAAACACGTTTTTGTGGAGTGACATAAAGGTAAAAAGGTAGACGAATTTCCATGAAATATATTTCGGGTATCAAGGTTTCAGGAATTCTGCGTTTATATTGACTGTGGTACCTTGTTATATTTGTTAACTTTTGATTATGTTTTTATTCAATTTATCAAAATATATTTTGGTATCCTCATTGTCAGCTTTTTAATTTATCCTAATGGATACTTCACCTTTTTTTTCTGAAGCATTTTGCAGACGTTTTTCGCAGCGTTAATAAATTCTATATTTTCTTAATGTGACATCTGTACGTTCACAAAATGTAGAGTGATTTGATTTGTCTTACATTTTCCGAGAAGTGATTCCTTACATTATTCGAAGGCCCCAACTTGTGCCCAATCCCAGTCGACTTTTGTGAATAAATCTAATTCATGAATATTGAAGCTCAGCTTTAATGGAAATCCTCGATAAAGGTACAAAGATCTTATTACATTTAACCTTTATTTGGCTTGATAGAATATTGCGCCCCAATTTAATACGGTCACAGAATATTTGAATAAACTTTATAGTATATTCTTTTGTACTTTTATAAGAAATATTATTATGATTCATGAATTTTCTCCATTTCTCCAAAATCTATCTCCACACAATTATAACATTGGCGTGAAAAATCAATCAGTTATGTACCTAACGTTCGAAATAATGATATCATTCAGTCATCTGTTGAAAAAAATCCTGACAAAGCTTTTAGGTTTTTTATCTACTTGCACTTACGTCACTAAAGAATATCTATTCGGAATGAGACTTCGATTGCCTCAAGAGCTAGATAAATGGAAGAAGATATTTCCTACGATAAAAACTTCAATTTGGGATTGACTTAAAGATAGAGACTTACATCGTGGACTTGGTAACAGTAAGTAACTAATTCAGTGAGAATATCTTATCTCCAGTCATTTAATCAAAGTCACAGAGGTCGTAAAATATGAAGGTTTATGGTTCATATCTAACCTCGTCGCGTGTTAAACCATAAAGAATAGAGGCAGAGTGAGGGAGATGGAAGGTAGTGAAAAGCGGTGTGGTTTCACTTTCATACAAATTACCACTTGGCTGGATCGACGGAACGCTTTTATTTTGTTTGATGTGTGGCCCTTTAATGTGTAGGGTGACCAGCAGGGCAATTGTCTACTCATCTCGTAATCGGAATTCCGATTACGAGGTCCCTCGTAATCGTCTTAAAATTTTGGTATTGTCTATCTTTTTTTGATTCCGATGGCTAATGTCAAACGACAAAACTAATTGACTAATTGTAATGAAGTTCGACGATACGAAAAGCTTCATTTGATGATCGTTTTCATTGAAACCGATGACGATGTCGAGATGCGTAGACAATTGCTCTGTAGGTCCGGGTAAAATGTTTTGACTTTATTTTTAGAAAAGATTTAATTTAATTTAATTTAGATTTAATTTATAAAATAACGATAATATTGTAAAAAATATATAGGTAGGTGATAATTTTATACATGGTTCATGAGTGCTTGAAATAATTTATGTTGCATAAAATGATTATGTTGTAGTCATTAAAGTTACATATCACTTTCGCTTTTAAATATTGTATAGTAAGCATGACTACATAACTTATTTATAACTTTCGATATTACTATCATAAAACGAAAAGAAAAGATCCAAAGACACTATAAATCAAAAAATACACGACGAAGCTGCACTTTGATATAGTCTCTTTATTTTGTCCGAAGAAATCCTAGACTTTCTCAACTCATGCGTACACTATTCACATGTGAGCGGAGCTTTCAAGTTGTTAAACTACTCAAAGCACGTCACTTTCGATCGATGCCTCATCTCTTAAGCATATACTTACTTATGATCTATCCAATTATGCATAGTAATAGATCGGCTCTAAGAGATTGTTAAAGCGATCTATTCTAATAATATGTTTAAACATTTATATAGTTTGATTTATTTAAGATGGTACTTCACTGCATAGATATTATGTTTAATTTAATAAGAAGCGTGGGCGTAAAGCTAGTGTCCTAAATGCGAAAGTTTGTGAGGATGTATGGATGTTTTCTACTCTTTCACGTAAAAACTACTGAATGGATTTGGATAAAACTTAGCACATACATAGATCATACTCTGCAATAACATATAGGCTACTTTTTATCCCGGGAAAACATAAAATTCCTCAAAAACGCTGGTGAAACTGTGGGGTGGAAGGTAGTAAATCATATATTTTAACCTGCTATATAAATTACAAACAATAATGTTACCTCTATAAACGGCGATAACTTAAAGCTATTTTGATTGGATCGCTTCAATATTCAGTATAAATTCTAGAACATTCATACCCACTTAACGGCACCTTACACGCTGAATACCATTAGTGAGCTTACGGCCAGCCATCATTGAACAGTAGGGTTCAATTAACGCGAGTTATAGCACTGTAAGATGCCTTATAGAGGGCGCAGGTCCCTTATGTAATGAACACTGTTAGGTTGTAACTACAGATTTGTGATAGTGGTAATTTGACAGCATAAATCTAAGGGTTATACGACTGGGATAATTGCAACGTGAGTTAATAATGTATATGTCGCAGTAAGATAGTTGTGACCGTAATATAATTATATAATTATCTTACTAGACTAATCTAGCAAGATACCTAATAGGGATGATGACTAAAAAAATCTAATTAGTCCGTCAGTTAGATTACACGTATTAAAATTTCGTTAAAATTTCGCGTGACGTCACGTCTAAGTATACTTTTTACAGAGAGATGACGTCACAGCCCCCCACTCCTGAACTTTGATGTGACTTATCTTTGTAATTTTTTGTTGAAATGATAAAATAAAAAATACGTATCCAATATTTTTTGAAAACCTAACTGACGGAATAAACAGAATTAATTATTTTTTACCCAGTCATCATCCCTATTGTAAGATGGTTATGGACGGCTTTCATGTTACTATATCGTTATATAATCACGGCTAAAATATCTCACTGCAACATGTATATGAAACGAACGAAAAGCAAATAGACAAAGTATTATGTCAACATGGTAATATTATAATTCCAGCATATATCTAAAAAAATAATTAAACTATATTTTTTCATTTATTTTAAATTTGCATTCACTATTAAAATACTATACTAAATATGTATAGGTAAGTTTTTCTTGCATACTTACCTATATTACGTTTACCCGTCGGATATCAATATGCTAGAGGGGTAATGAAGGTCGCTGTCGATATCCCTCAGTTTCTTGCATGACTGAACCTCACGTTACCGTCAGGTCAAGCCACTGAACCGCGAAATAGTTTTGTAATATTCTTATAAGTATTTCCAATCGTAATGGTGACATAAGTATTTTCAGTTTAAGTTTCTTCTTAGGACAATCTTTGGGTAAATATTCAGTACTTTTATTAGTTCCGTGAAGATAATAATTTATAAGCATCTTTGCTCCTACAGTTTGTAGAAGAATACTTTGCTCCTACTGTTTGTAGGAGCAAAGTAAAAATAATTACAAAATACTAACCGTATTAATTTATTTTGTAATTATTTTTTATGTTTATTTTTAATTTATTTTTCGTTTATTTTTAAACTGAAAATTTTTATACCATGTTATGTAATAAATATGTTCAGTTTGTAAAATTATTAATTGAATAAATATAATTCAATAAAATAAAAGTACATTGGTTATATATAATACTATTGATTTTAATATATTGGTAGTCCCGGAGTAGGGGAGGTTTTGATTTTAGTAACATTTAATTGTAGTTTAGTTTTATTTTAGGCAGTAGGATACAATTTTTGAATATAATGATTAAAATATAATAAATTATACAATACAATTGATTCTTAGATTTTAATTTTCAGTCTGCGTAAAAACCACGCGAAGTAAACGCGGAAAATTTTGATTCTCAGTCCATATCAAATCGGTGTCAGCCAGCAATTGTAGGTATATTTATTGTAAAATTCCCGAGATGTGCAAACAATTTCACCGACACGTGGAAAGTTGGCGAAAACAAAATGGCGTCTGACGAAATGATCCGAGTGTGTCCATTTGTGAGATGACCTTACTTAGTCGAGCTTTGTGTGTTATGTATTTGCTGAATGTGTTTAATATGTGTACATAATGGTATTCCGGTGAGCAAATACGGAGCTTTTGTTTTTGTGAAATCGTACCAAAGACAATGGTCCAAATCGGTGGCTGCAGTTAGCAGATACTACTTATTGAGAATCAGAAGAAATCTCCAAATCGGCTCCTACCTCACAGATTAGAGTTCCAACATGGTTATTTTATGTTTTTTTAATGCCTTTGGAACATTTCTTGTTAAAAGTTTTATATAATTTTTGATTGGATCTTAAGTGTTTTAAAATTATTTTCATACTCCAAACAATAAATTAAAATAAATTACTTGCTTCATTCATAAAGTCGGTAAGCATGTCAAATGTCACTTTCGTTGCTCGCCGCTAAGTGTATGCGCAAACGCACGTGTTCTTGACATCTCTTATCTTGTTAATCGAATAATATTAGCTGTATATAACCTTCTAGTGTTGACAGTTACTATTAAGTATATTGAATGAAAGTTTAGAATAAACATTTATATAGAATTGAGTAGTAAAGATAAATTAATGATCTTTCATGATCAGGATTGTATAGTCATTTAATAAATAATTTTAATACCTATAGTTTACCAACATTTTGTAGATATTGTAGTTTACATAATTTTAATTGAGTTTTTCAATTATTTTGCTTTTGTTTTTTATTGTAAATAAATCTACATTTTTATCTATTCAATATTTTTGAAAGCTCACGCTCATTGTAGGATTCGAACCCACGACCTTCGTTCGGCATCCGACGTCACCTACCTCTGAGCTATTATCACCTTACATAATGAGAATTTTGAGCGATTGTTTGAAGCTTATATAATTTAGGTATATTTTAATTATTTTCCTAACCGTCTGCTTAGATTAGGCACTCATGTAAATCCTTTAACGATCTTATGTCTATCAGAACTTAAAGATGTCATAAAACTTAATGCCAAATCGATAAATTCTAATAAGCTTTTAAGCTTCATAGCCATTCGTTAGTCTATTAATAATAATCTAAATCAGCTATGATTAAGTTACTTTAATAGATTTCCAATAATGTGAAATAGCTGCCTTTATTAATTGCAAGCTTAATGGATCGCACATTCCTATTTAATTGTGTTGGAGTTATTGCTCTTCAGATTATTTTGCTTTTAAGGACCTCAGATCGTAAAACAAGCAGGTAATGTTTATTACAAATTAAGATGTGGCCTAAGATATCATAGCGAACAAAATAAAAAATTTCTAATGTTATTCTCTTACATGTTTTTAATACTTGAAAATATTCCATGAATCTATAGTCAACAAGTTTTTTTACGTGTGTTTTTTTAAGTAACAACAAGTATTTTTTTTGTAATTAAAATCTTGTCGTAACTTTTTTGTGGTGATAATATACGCTTATCACAAAAATGAGCCATTCCCAAGTTTTGTACTATAATAACATTGTTAATGGCTACTTACTGGACCTAAGCATTGGTAAAGTTAGCGAATGAAAAGTTCACCGTGGGAATTGTCTATTAGATAGTTAAGTGGCATGAGAAAGGTGGTAAGAGGTAGCCGGATGCGCAAATAATCTGATGAAGTCCTTTGGGTACCTAGTAGGTACGTACCTTCTTGTAAGTAAATATGTAGATTTACCTAAATAACCTGATACTAGTCATTTTATCGTTTTATTTTATTTTACAGTCAAAATGATGTTTTTCGCTACATACATTTTCTCATTTTTTTAATAAAACACAAAGTAATCTAAATAAAATTTTAATTTAAGTCTTATATAATATACAATATTTACAATTATTTACAACAAATATACAATCTATACATAAAAAATTTCCGCTGCTGCCAATCAACGGCAAGGTTCCCAGAAGGCTGGCAGCGTTCCCTCTTTGTATGGCCAAGCTAACGCGTTGGCGGAAAAAGTTCCCCGCCCGCCGGTCCCCTGTGACCTCAATTAATTTTGAAGATAACATTCGAGAAAATCGGCGAGCTTCGGACCCCCTATATAATCTACCGTAATCTTCAATTGTTTTGCATTATAGTATATTGATTATACCTAGTGAAAAAGAGAAAATGCTCATGCCTACTACGCGTACCAAGACAGTAATAGTTCGAACATACAGTCCTAACGATCAGCCAACATAATAAAAATATACTCAGTAATATTATGATGTTTTGATTATAATAACACGCTCAAAACATGTATAGCAAATGACTAGAATGATCATTTGAAACATAATGAATATCCACTAAGTTATAATGAGCAGGTTATTAGAGAACTAAGAACATATAAACAACTGATTGTGTGGTTATTTAGCGATGGAATTGCTTGGAAAGTCAGTTTGTTAGCTCTCTCTTCTATTCTAAGATAATTCTAAGATTCTATTCTAACAATATCGTAGAAATTGGTGTGACTTTATGGTCTTTACACAACTAGTTAATTTCTTAAACAATTAATTCTAGCTTGCTCATATCGTAGTTATAACCTCGCAATTAACTGTAAAGACGAAAATTAAGGAATATTTTAGTAATATTCCCTTTGAATTCATTATTACGACTTCGTATGAGATATATACATATTAATTACGTTGATATAAAAAAAATAATGTATACAGACTATAGTGTAAAGCCTTAAACATCATTCATGAAGTGAAAAATATGCATCCATCTCAAATCTTAGTGTAGATAAAATGAGCATTTCAAACTGACTTACATTACTACAGCCTTTGATCAAACATGTACCATCAAATGCTCTCCGAACTTAATGTCTGTATGTTCTAAAAATAATCGACGCACAATTGAAATCTCCCTATTGCGCCAAATGAGATAAGAAAACTGTAGCTTTCGACTGCCCATTGTGGTCACTAAGTATTCGATACGTCAAATAAACGCATAATTCTACATTTTCCCTTTGTCGGTTAAGTCTTGATTTTATGTTTATAGATAAATTAAGCTATTGTTATGTCGGTATTTTGAGCGATGTGTGAATACGTTTTCGGTTTATTTAAGTGTTATTACTTTGACTGTTTACTTTCATAACAACTTGGGTAATAAAGTTTTATTTTTACATTTTTTATTTATGTACACACACATAAGTAATAATAATAATAATAAAAAAGATACAAATGTACAAAGGGACTGCAGCAACCCTGCGACTGGAAAAAAATATAAATAAATGTAGACACAGTTTTATATCACAAAATATTAAGAAAGACAAATACATTTTATCTTCATTACCATAAGAAAATTTACACCATATTAATGAGTATTTAAATTCTTCTAACCTCATGAATAAAGCTAAACGGTTCCCTATTCTCTACGTCATATATTTCAAAGCCATAAAACCGACAAATCAAAGCTTTCTATATCAACTGATATATTTTACTATGTGAAAACTTGACAAACTACAGCATAACTCACATTTGGTCTCGTTTAGTATTAAATATATAAAGGCATGTGTACACATCCATAGTTAAAGTATTTTTTTTATTTAAGCAGTCAGCATTGAAAGTATTTTTTATTGATAAATTTGTACTTCATGCTATTTGACAACTCATTCAATTTGATCAAATTTTCCCACAGAAATTCATGCATCTATACTAATATTATAAAGAGGAAAGATTTGTTTGTTTGTTTGTTTGTTTGTTTGTTTGTAATGAATAGGCTCCGAAACTACTGGACCGATTTCAAAAATTCTTTCAACTTTGGAAAGCTACATTATCCCCGAGTAACATAGGCTATATTATATTTTAAAAAAAATTAGGGATCCTTACTAAAACTCCAATAATGTAACATAAGGTGTAAAAAAATGACCTGAAAAATTCCTTACGTCGCGTGCGCTGCGAAAACTATTGATGATAGAACAAAATCATTTACTACGACTTTGCAGAACTCATCATTATCTACAAAAAGTGTCGGGACAGCATATGTCTAAATATTATAGTTATGTCACAGTAAGCAGTTTTTTATTCTAAAATATTAATTTATATATGCCGCCTCTTGAAAAGGCTCTTCATTTGTACCTTGGTATTAATCCTCATCAAAATAAATTACTTTATATTCAAGACAGCTTTAATACCTTTTTATAACTTTTTGAATTATTCAATTCGGACATTTCATTCGGAAGATATCACGAGTTTAAAAATGCAAGTATTAGAAAAAAGTCGCGTGGTTGTCGCTCACCGCGCTCAGCTAGCCAGCATGCGATGTAGGCTCCATGTAAGCGTCACTGGGGTACGGGGGGGGAGTCAATGTAATCTATATATATAAAAGAAAGTCGTATTAGTTACTCCACTTATAACTCAAGAACGGCTGAACCGATTTATCTGAAAATTGGCAGGGAGGTAGTTTAGAGCCAGGAGAAGGACATAGGATAAGTAGGTAGGGGTAGGTAGGGTAGGTAGGTAAGGTAGGTAGGGGTAGGTAGGGTAGGTAGGTAAGGTAGGTAGGGTAGGTAGGTAGGGGTAGGTAGAGGTAGGTAGGGTAGGTAGGTAAGGTAGGTAGGGGTAGGTAGTTAGGTAGGGGTAGGTAGTTAGGTAGGGGTAGGTAGTTAGGTAGGGGTAGGTAGATAGGTAGGGGTAGGTAGTTAGGTAGGGGTAGGTAGTTAGGTAGGGTAGGTAGGTAAGGTAGGTAGGGGTAGGTAGGTAGGTCCCAGTTTTATTTTTGTTCTCAGGGCAGGACAACGTCTGCCGGGTCAGCTAGTATTTGATAAAGCTGTTTGAAATAGCCTGTTTGATTAAATTATTGGGACGTCTATGGCCGGCATTACACTAAAGTGATTGTTCCAATTCGCTGATTGTACCAAGATATACCATTAATGATTTTTATAAGACTATTCTTCGAACAGATTTTTATTCTGTACTGGGAGGTGATTCACTAAGGTAACGCGTTAGTGATACCCGCGGGGCATACTTAGATTGTTTACTACGCCGTATACCTACTATGACCTAGGTACCTTTGTCTCGGTATTTTAATAAAGTAGTGTTGAAGTCGGTTAAAAAAACTTTTGAATCTCTTTAAAAACGATCAAGCAAAGCATTGTATAACCTACTAGCTGTTCCCCGCGGTTCACCTACGTTCCTGGGATAAAAAGCCTGTTACCTTCGGGGTTAATGTAGCTTCCTATTATTGAAAGAATTTAAAAAATCCGATTGGTAGATCCAGAGATTAGCGCGTTAAAACAAACAAACAAACTCAGCTTTATTATTAGTATAAACAGTTATGGATACCTTATTTAAATATACGTGCAAAGTATGTATGAAGGTTTCCTTAGATTATTTCACCGGCTCCTTTGAATTTTTATATAATTAAGTTATTAAATAGATATCAAGCATTTGGTGGTAGTATCATTAATAAGTCTTTAGTAATCTTAATTATACAGTTCAGCACTTAATTAGTATGATATTCAAATTATAAAATTAACATATCTATTCAATTTGTGAATAAATAATTAG
Source organism: Tethea ocularis (assembly GCA_963555595.1). Lineage (NCBI taxonomy): Eukaryota > Metazoa > Arthropoda > Insecta > Lepidoptera > Drepanidae > Tethea > Tethea ocularis. The sequence continues at coordinate 4,092,864 of OY741968.1, forward strand.
TATGTGAGCCATCAGGACCTAGTTAAGTAAAGTATGTTGCCAGGGAAAAAAATAGTTTATTTTATTTGGTTATAAGTTGGGTTTCGGCTGCAACTTTTGGTGAAAGTCCAAGATTATTTTAAAAACGATATGCATTTTAATACTAGCTTCCGCTCCGCGGTTTCACCCGCGTTCCCTAAGAATAAAAAGTAGCTTATCTTAATGTTAATCCACGGTGTCAGCTACCTCCATACCAAATTTCATTAAAATTGGTCGGTTGGTAAAATTAAGCGGTTTGAGCGTGAAGAAGTAACAAACATACTCACTCACACGTACATCATGTAACTTTCGCATTTACAATATTAGTACGTTAAGTATTTATGAGTAGGATGATTAAAATAGTTAAAAATGTTGCAAAAAGAAACGCATTTCAAATATTTGAACCCAAACGCAATAATTATCAGACAAAGAACCAAAGAAACCGACATAAGGCTCACCGAATAAGCAAACTGAACTGAGGCATTGCCATACATTTTGCATTAGCGTTTAGCGTTAGCGTGACACCAAATTATTTTTGTCTAGGTTTTTGTAATGGGCCGCTGGCCACGTCTGTCGAAGAACGGACGGTCCTTGGAGCGAGACGAGTGTTAGAGTGGAGACCGCATATTGGCGTAATATAGGACCAAAGAGAATATAATAAATACTACGTTTGTAGGATGCCCATCCATCGTACTCGAACATTGTCCATCGTACTCGTGATGGACAATGTTTGGACTGGGCTGGACGCGGTTGGTAAAAATCCGGAATGATTGCACGCTCCAGGAGAGGACTATGTCCAAAAGTGGACTTTGAAAGGCTGATGATGACACCAAACAGGACACGATTACCTTTAAGACGACCCTTAAGACCTATAACTATTTCTTAAAATTAGTTATATATGAATACTAGCTTCCGCCCCGCGGATTCACTCGCGTTCCCGAGGGATCATATGTTTTTTCCGGGATAAAAAGTATCCTATGTGTTAATACAGGTTAAAAACTATGTGTGTTCCAAATTTCATCCAAATCCGTTTAGTAGTTTTTGCGTGAAATAGTAACAAACATACATCCATACTCACAAACTTTCGCATTAATAATATTAGTAGGATTTAGGTAAGTATCTACCTAATTTTAATAAATGGTTAAAGATCTTCTGACCCTTAAGTCGTTTTATCCAGAAACATGAATTGAGTCTAGAACCGGTGTATGTAAGATTTAGCAACATCGGATGGCAGGAAGTTGCAGAATGGATTTTAGATTATGAACTGGAACGACACTAATAATTTATACGAGTATGTATACATTTTTAATTTGCAGACTAACTAAGATAAATTTTAATCACACACTTAATTAGATAATCTTTGAAACGATATAATTAAATTATCAAGTTCGCACGATACTCATTATTTAAGTTCAATGAACTTCTTAATGAATGTGTAACCGAATGGCTGTAACAAGTTATAAAAGCCTCGAGTGTACTGATAATGTCAACGATCTATCAATCTAAGATTGATGATTAGAATTTATAATGATGTAATATTGTGTAAAATGTGTATGTGGCTCTAACATGATCTTTTATAACTACGGGTATAGGGTACCAAATTCTAAATAATTATTTTGATTACCAGTATTTTTTATCATAAATCATTTCTTTCTCAAATTAGATTTATTATTGGACAAAAGCAACAAGCACTTACAGGTGTGTTCCGACAACTCTCGACAGCCAGTTCTTTTCTAAGCTTTGTGTGCTTACCATCTTACAAATCACCACTGACCAAGATTGTGGTCGCTTCGAAAATGAAGTCGCTTCCGCTGTCTGTTCGCTTAGATCTTTTAAACTACTCAACGGATTTTAATTCAGTTTTCAGCAATAGATAGAGTGATTCAAGAGGAAGCTTTATATGTATAATATATACATATTATTGTACAGAAAAGCCGTGCGAAGCCGGGGCGGGTCGCTAGTATATGATAAATTAAAGTGACAGAAATGTTTGTCCTTTGCTCAAATCGAACCCATACCACATTTAACCTCCACCAAAGCCCGACTTAATAATAAATTAGACATTTTTTTTTAAAGACAATCTTTTTTTTATTCAGCTCCATATTATTGTATTGTCATCGGATTTACATTATGTGCACCAAATATCAGATCAATTGAACACCAGGAAGTGGGTTAAAATTGACTTGCAAGTTTCAACCAACACATAGGTAGGTACATACTACCACTGCAAGTTAAATAAAAGTTTGTAAAAATGAATAACTATAAACAGCATTGAATAAAAAAAAGTAAATAAAATAGCACTATTTATAACCAGTCTTTAGCGATAAGCCAGAGTAGAGATCCTAGTGCAAACCTGCACCACTTTCATTTAATACCCGACCCAAGTCTGTAATATTTTAAACGGCTATTTTCACAACGCTTCACCCCCATTACCCGGCCATCTTCGGCTTTTAATCAGTATTACCACGTGTAAACCAAGTTTATATGAAGTTATCTTATTAGACCATTACCATTTAAGAATTAACAACCATTGCGGGTATGCTATCTCTATATCCTAGTTTCATCTGAATTTGCTTTCACATGGTAAGTACAGTCGTATGCGCGAACTGTATTTTTATATAGTATTTCAGTTACTATATTTTTATACGTAGAGCTCAAAAAGGCGTGCACTGTTAATTTAAACGTATGAAATGAAATACTGGTGGAACCGTTTATCACGCAATGCATGTAAAGAAATGGATATAAAGTGTTTACAATACAATCCGAAACTTATTAACTTTTATAAAATTTTGTAGATTAAAATCTAAATTTTAATAAAGAAACCGGCCAAGTTTGAGTCGGACATGTATTGTACTATGCATGTATTAGGTAGGTGCAATCAAATATTTATTTTGATACGTTCATAGTTCCTAAATTTTAGTGATAAATATTGGTTGTTACAGGATATGATGTAGGACACATGCAAAAATACACACACAAATAATATAATAATATTATTGGTAAATAATTTAAATTTAATTTCATGAATATTTGCTGTATTAAAAAAACATAGAAGTAATTTGATTAAGCCTTAATAATAGTAATCAATATTAATTTCTAAGTATTTCATTAATTTCAAAATAAAGTCCATAACGCAACTATATACCTACGACACAAGCATAGCGAGGTTGCCCCTCTGGAAGACTGACTAACTCATATTGGAGTACCTATGTAGGCGCGCCTTACTCTTATTTTCTAAAGCCAGGGATACTATTACTGTTTATATACTCTGTTTATGAAATAATGTGTCAATTTATAAGTATAGGTCTTGTATGTACCTAAGCTATGTATTGATTTATGAAAGCTCAAATATTTTATTATTACAGCCGTAAAAATATGCTATTGCTCTATCTAAAAAAAAATGGTCTTCGTAATTTGTTTTCTTCGGTCCATTTGCAATTTGATAAATTTAGCTTTGTACATTTCATAATTTATTATAAATTAGGCACATGATGAGGCAAAAACGTTTAGCGATTATCCGAAAATACAGTAATGATTCTTAAGCTTTTCCTCAAGAATTAATGAATCGACAAAATAATCGACCAAATAATCACATTTCTCCGAACGATTTTCGATTAAGATTCCTTAACTCGTCGCAATAATCTGGAAACGTCCATTAACCCGATATCAGGATCGCTCTACTTTTAACGCGAGTGAGGCGATAAGGTAAATGTAAACTTTAAAATTGTTTATGGTTTCGAGTATTGTTTGAACGGGACTTACATTTTAGTGGGTCAGGGCTCAGTTGTGTTACAAAACATCACACATCTACCTACCTTACATTCATAAAACACGCCACATGTAATTAATGGAACATCGTTATTCTTTCTTGTTGATGATCCCGATGTGATAGTTGGGAAACTTCCAATCCCTGCAGTGCTGCTCCCTGCTAGGTTGAGTCATCGTGCTTGTTGGAATATTCCAATTTCAATAAAGGGTCATCCACCTTGCTCCTCCATATAATTTTTACTTGGCGTCCACTCTATCCCTTATTTCTGTAGATAGTCTTGGGTCTGACTGCAACCTCTCTTTGATAAGAGGAAGAGAAGGCCGAAGGTGGGTCAATTCGAGGGCGGTAGCGTGTGGGTAACAGGAAGAACTATACCGTAGATCCTTGGCACTCGTTGTATCTTTTAATGTCTTTGCTTCTAATTCTGAAGAAAGCCGTGCGGAATGAATAGTATGGAATAATAAGTATGAGTATTTATTGCCTTCTCATATTACGATCATTCCATCTCTACAATGTATGTCTAAAAAGTCTGATATGGAATAAAGGAATCAACAACGTATCCACCTGAGTAACTAAAGGTCGCTGCATATCAGAAAACCATGGTTCCAACCCCGTGTATTATGTGTGACCTATATTTTACTGCCCTATGCCAATAATCTCGTAACTAACCCATAATACTAATAGTTTTATCTTCATAACAAAACAAAAGCTTTCTAGACAAGAAATTTTGCACAAAAATTTTCTTTGATCTAGATAAGTAGGCATTACTGAAACCACACTGGAATGGTCATGGTTACGATTCAACTAATGGTCTCTCCGGCTCAAGTTACAAAGTTTTACTTTTTTTGCTTAATTTGCATTCGAAAATAAATTTGCCGCTTAACTTGGATTTGGACCGTAATTTATTTCAAGACGCGTCATGTCGTGGATTTGGGCCGTTTGTTTTTTAATCCCGGTTATATATAATTTGATTTCGATTTACAGTCTTATTACGTTCATCATAAGAATAATTTAGGCTGCTTATAATCAGTGACACATTTTTGTAGCCGCCTGAAGTTGCAACTATTCATCATTAGTTTGTTTTAATTTCTCTTTTTATTAGGGTACGTAAATAGTAAAAATATTTTTTGACAGAATAATTATTATGGTAGTTCCTGTATGATATTGATAAATTACTACTTTTTTCAAAGTTTGTTTTATTTACTACTGAGTGTCAATGACATCATGTCGCTTTGTAGCGGTTTTTAATATTTTAATTCCACAGTGTTGAGCTGCTGACATAATAATTAATATTCAAAACCAAAACGAGCTTTATAATAATCTTGTTATAATAATAATAATAATCACAGTAATTTGAAACATACCGGAATAAATTACCAGTGAAAATTTTACAAACATACCTACGTTTGTATGTTACTAATATAATTTGAAAATAAGTAGTTAAACTAAAATTATACATAAAATGTAATAAAAACTATCATTTTAAAATCCGGTTTTATAAATATAATATCATTTTAAAATTAATAATCTATACTTTTAATTTCAAACGACAATGCAACAACATTATCGTCGCGCAGTCCGCGAGCAGCCTATGTGTCGTTGCCACGACAACGTAGCACCCATCTAACTGTACTCTTATGAACGAAAGTGAAAACCTCGGTCGTTTGCTTACTCCACTTCGCAGGTATAGCAATACTGACGCGATATAATTCAGCGGGCGCCTATTTCCATTTATATTCACGACACGTTTCAAGACGTGACAGGTGACGTTATGTAATAGTAAGATGTGAACTTTTACTGGTGCGCACTTGAATATAATTAGGGGCCGTGTTTTAACTCTTATTCCGATCCAACTCGATCTGAGCTGAATGTTTTTTTGTGTCAAAGGACTCGAACAAACTTAGTTGTGTAAGGAATTGTCACCAAGTACTTGTAGGTGTCTCTGATCTTGTTTTCGATCCCGTGCTCCGACCACTGCCACTTCAATTGGAGCTATCATAAGCAAATGTTAAAGCTCATAATTTATTTTTTAAAAGAAGGCATTTTTTTTATTGCGTCGCGATAAAAAGCCGATGTAAATTAAATTTTGATGGTTAATTTAAAACAAACTTTTCCAAACGAAGAGACGATTACGAACATTGGAGACAGCGCCGCCGCCGCCGCGAGTGGCGTGAAATTAAACGATGCTATTCACGGAGATTTCCTCGGATAACGTAAACTAGAATAAGTCTAGTTACCGGCGTATTTACGCAAGTTAGCGCTTTAATGACGGCTCGTTTATTAGTCTGATGGGCGAACCGTGGGGCACATCATTAGGGTTACGCAAGATCATAGCAAAAAAATAAAATTTTGCTGATGGGGACGATAGTTTACTCGTAGTGATGTTAAATGCAATGACGAAGGTCATGAAAACTTACAATGAGCTTGAGCTTCCGTTGAAGGAAAATATCGTGAGGAAACCATAGCACATAGAAGGTTATTTTGTAGGACCCGCTTGATGGGCTAGCGAGGTAAGTTGGAAATCTGTAGCCAAACACCTACCGGTGTGTTTCAGCCGCTGCGTTTGTAGCCTCTTTTTGTGAATTATTTGCATCATTAGGTATTGTGTCTCCGGGATATGGTAAAAATAGAGATTTAGAGAGAGAGACAAGGTATTAAAATGTAAATTAAATTATAATCTAAAAATTTAAAAAATGAGACTACTATTTCAAGTCTGCGTCTCGTGCTACTTAATAAAAATAAAAGCAAGATACAGAACCCTTATAGTAAATATGTCATAGCAGCTTTACTGCTTTGAAACGAGTAATTCTAATTAGAGCAGACCTCGTCAAACTTTTGCCTGCCATTTTTTGTCCCGAGCGTAAAATTACGAACTTTTCCAACTTGCGAAAATGAGAGAAAAATGCCGAATTTTGATAACGTTAACTTTTATTACAGCGAACATTTTTATGTCCTTATATTATGCGCATTTATCAACAGGTATAGAGGTTTCATAGATAAACTAGCTTATGTTCTGGGATAAAATATAGCCTAGGTATATCTTTGTCTTTATCATAGTTTATCTGTGCATCGAATTTCATCGAGATTGATTCAGTGATTTAGGCGCTTAACGGTAACAAATAAATAAACTCACTTTCACATTTATACCATTAGTAGGGATGATTTCATATTTTCCGGGACGCATAAGGGAGAAATCAATGATTTTCCCATGTGTTTCTGATCTATGAAGTTCGTGGAACAAGAAATATTGAATAGGTATAGAATAAAAATAGAATTTAGTTTAGTTTATTCTCAAGACCTTTCTGCAGCCTTTGACGGAACTTGATTTAAAAATACTTTTAAAAAAAAATGCCGAAAAAAGCTTACACTTACATACTAATATTAAAAATACGAAAGTTTGTCTGTCTGTCTGTTTTTTACCTTTTTAACCCTGAACCACTAATCGCAATGAAATTTGGCACGCAGATAGTCTATCACATACAGAAGGATATAGGCAACTTTTTATGTTGGGAACGCGGGTAAAACCACAGGTGATATTAGTTAACAATATAAATAACTTTGCAAAATAGTAATAAGTTGTGTTATCTACATATAAGGTTTTATGGTCTATGGTCTATTTATCGCCCTGGGATCCAATCAAAATGCTCAACATACTCATCTGATTCTAAACTAAGAAATTTTTTACTAATTTTCTTGAAAATTGAATGACCCGGGAATGCGTGTGAAATCGAGAGGGGGAAGCTATACAAAAATAAAAATAACGATCATGAAAATGAATTACTAACATGTAAACTTAGCTTTATATAATCAGTGCTGAAAAACAAATGTTTACTTTTAATACGCTTTCAATATAAATTTATAGAAAATTACCACGAATCAAATATGATTTTTGTTTGTTTACTTTCAAATTAGCAATTTCAGAATGAAAATCTCATTTATTTTAATCCCTTTGATTTACAAAGGCGGCGCAGCTTTGAACTCTAATTCCAGACTTTAGTCATATTATAATCCATGGATTCCAATCAAGAGCCTGGGTCCGGATAGATTGGCAAGATTATGGTGAGATGGGATTTAAACAGGATTTAACTTTTAATGACATTCTAAGGCTTATTTAAGACTATTTAACATAGAGTAAATAATGTACTGCAGAAATATGGAGCTGCTGCCTAACTTATATGTAACATATTTATTTACCTATGAATCGTAGCCATAATACTTGTACAGTACAATCTTAATATAAACCTCCGAAGATTCAGCAAAAATTCGCAATAACTAAACTACATACCCACCTGCATAATATCCGATGTCAATTAACGGCAGAACATCGCTAAGGTATCGTAATAATGTCGTCGTTTGTCGCATGACTATATAATTATACCAAAAAGCAATGTCTTTAAAAGATATTGTTCCCTTTTTAGTATCATGTTCGAATAAAAATCCTTTATGAACGTGATTCAATGTACCGTTCATGAAAAAGAAGTAAAAGGCCGCCAAAAACAGCACGTGACGACTACGCAAAATAATGTTACTTTATAATTTTGCAAAGCGTCTTCTTTTTCATACAGTCCGTCCAAATTAATCAAAGAAATACCTAAGTTGTGTGATTAAAAAAACAAAAAAAGTCGACTGAGGCACGAAAAAAGTTTGGGGATTGATTTTTATAATTTCCCATAATATTTAAATACGGTAATACTAGCTTCCGCCTAGTTCGTTCCAGAGGAATAAAAAGTAGCCTATGTGTTAATCCTGGGTGTCATTTACCTCCATTCCAAAAATTCTTCAAAATGTGTCAGTTACCTCTATACTAAATTTCATCAAAATTTATTTTGGCCCTAAATATCCGCCATTTTTTTAATAATTTGACCTGAATAAAATTTTAGTTAGTGACAGTCCGGCAATAAAGTTGAATCTAACGACAAATCGTGCATCAAAATTGGTTCAGCCGTTTAGGCCTACAGTAGGTCACAATGGAACGGACATACGAGAGAAAAACATTACTCTCTTGGGTCATTCAGGTAATAACTAATAATAAACCTACCATTATTTCACTAGCCATGATGGTGCTGCGGCGAAGGTCACCGATTAGAATCCTAGATTTACTCATAGCTTTCTTCTCTATGCTACATTGATTGCTAACTTTGATGTCATCATTGAAAAAAAATCTTTAATTTCTTCACACTTGCATATCTGATCCATAACTAAGCAGTATATTTCCAGAAATAAATAAACTTAATTACTAACGGGTGATTTTTTAAGAGGTATAGGATTTGATTTTCAAAAAAAACACAAAAAATTTGAAAAATTTGATGAAATCTTTATTGGAATCGATAGAACGATCAATATAATTTAATGTTTGAAGATGATTTCATGCAAATGCTGGCCGCGGCTCCGGTTTAGATGGCCCATTCGCAAGGCCCAATTTCGGCACACTCTTTCCAACATATCAGCCGGTATATCACGAATAAATGCTTCAATATTGGCTCCCAGTGCGTCAATCGTTGCTGGTTTATCCCTGTAGACATGAGCCTTAACATGGCCCCACAAGAAATAGTCCAAAGGCGTTAGATCACACGATCTAGGCGAACAGAGGCCCAATTGCTGCGAGCGGCGGCGAATCGACATTTCACGATCATCACTAACACTGGCGGATACAGCCGCAATATTTTCTTCGGTCCTCACTCTACGTATGCGTGTTCGTGGTTTAAGGTCCAATAATGTAAACTGGGTTCGAAATTTAGTCACAAGCTTCCGAATAGCTGCCTCAGTAGGCCGACCAAACTGCCCATAAATTGGAAGAAGTGCGCGATGCACTCTCTTAACCGAGCATGCATTTTGATAGTAAAATTCTATAATTTGCAAGCGTTGTTCGTTCGTAAGTCGATTCATGGTTAAATTATAGACCAAACTGAACAAGTTTGACAATGACACAAGACACGATTCACGCGTGATCTGTCAAAAACAGTGTTGCCAAAAAGATACCAGCAAAAAAATCACCCGTTATTATCTATATAACATAATATTTTAAAATAACGTTACGGTTTTAATTGCAGCATATTTATATTAGTGTTATTAATACGTATGGTTACGACAAGAACATTCGTTATCGTACCGTATAAAGAAGCTTCGAAGCAGTGCAAGCGTCTATAAAGTTTTATTTTATTGTTGCATTGCTCATATGCCCCGCTTTTTATCGTTATTAAATAAAAGTTGTTGTAATACAAAACGGCCAACCAATGTTTACTTTGTACATTTCTTATGTAATTAAATTCATTCGCTTTTAAAAAGCATTGAAAATTTTAAAATATTAGGTAAAATATCTTTGAGGACGAAGACTGACTGGCAGAATGGACTGAAGAGAAAACGACACGAATAGACAAAATAATTTTTGACACTAAAAAGCCTGACCGATAGTTGTATTAATTATTTTATTTAAATAAATAATCCTTGCCATGAAATACATCTTATTTTATCGCTACAAACATCTGCCTGCACTGTACTGAAAGTATATTTTTAATTAGAGGACAAAAGATAATAAAACAAGGTAGATTGGAAGATTTTTTTTGAATATTAATTTAACTGACCTACAATCTTTTGATTCTACAGAAGCTTTATTTTTCTTATAAAATATGACTTTTTCACTTATATTTCCTCTTTTAACAGTAATCTATTGTAACAGTAACTTAAATTTTACACGTATAACTCACTGAAATTCAAGATCGATGGACAGTACCACTCTACGAAGTAATAAGATATTATTTTCTTTGGTCAAGTTACACTCATTGTCTGTTTACCGATGGTACGTTCATTCCAATTAATTTATATTGTGAACCTATATTTTAATATATTTTTTCACGTTTCCTTTCGTTCAAAATAGTAGTAAACTAAATAAGTGAATTTCAAAGGAATTCATTAATTAGTTTATCTAATTCATAGTCTTTGTGAATTTACTTTATATTTTGTTGAATATCCATATTCTGTTTTAAAAAAATCAAATTGTAACCTATTTAACCATTTTTAAATAATTATGAACATAAAAGATAAACAGTTTGGTACGTCTCAATAAAACTGAGGATGGAAATAAACAAAACGAATGGATTATACGCAATTATTCTTGAACCTCAACTACCTCACTATATCTATCTACTACCTATATTGGATGATATTATAATTTTAGATTTGGTCCCATTATAAAAGTTGTTCATAAGAATGAGTACAATAATCCATAAAAAATCGAGATGGCAAAAAAGAACATCCAGTACCTATAGATATACAAAGCATAAGATACCTACTATTGCACAGAATTCACCACATACCGTTAGATCACTGTAACAATGGATGAAGGTATAAGCAAATCTATTACATAGTTACACGGTGCCAGCGCTTAATATAATAATGATGTCATCACACCACAAAGCCTTTTGTAAGAGCTTAAAGCGCTACACCGACAGATGAAACTCGCTGACGGTTTTATGCGATAATCATAGCTTATGAGATTTGCTTCTGAATTTGTAAATAGTATTTTGAACTACTAATAATGGCAAAGATGATTTTACGCTGGAATTTGGTGCTTTCTAAATAGAAATTTGGTGATGATATTAAAGGTTTTTGTTACCAATCCGCTTTCTTTGCGGTCCAGTGTAGGTTTAGTTAAGGTTTAGTCATAAAGGGAAAAAACAGCGTAGAAACATGATAGGTAGGTCTAATATGCGTACAAAGATGTTTGCATGTTTGGACAATCAAGTCTAAGTGGTTAGGCAAATTGGGGCGAAACAACTAGGAGCGCCATAGGGAGTGTATTAAACCAATATAATACAAACCAAAACGCAATAAGTAAGTAATCAAAAGTAAAATTTCTTAAAAATTTGCTCATTGTCCAATTGTCCATGACATAATGTAATCTGACAAGGGTATAGGATATTTGAAAGTACCTAATTTATTAATCTTGAGGTTAATAGCTTCTGGATTGAGTCTGTCAAAGCAAATTAGAATAAATCATTTATATTAATATAATATTATCTAAGTTGGTTGGTACGTCTATTTATAAAATAATTTTATTTGTCCTGCTATGATGTTCATTCGGAAGATCCATTTTTCATTGTACAATCGGCAACAGCCCGCAAATTATATTGAGATCCAACTGAAAAGGTATAAGCAACAATAAATCTTAATGATGGTCTTTAAAGACTGTTGTCGCATGCACAGAATCAGTAAAGTTTGTAGTTTTAGCCAGTGTATGAATCGCATTCTTAATTGATACTCTCATGTATCTCTTTTTTGTTACCTACCATTCAATTGAATCTCTTCGCCTACTAAAATTAATTGATGCTCAAATACAAACGAAGCGGGATCGCCGTTACCTATTATGTTTCGATTTGCGGTACCGATATTGTCATTGTTTTTTTTAATTTTTAATATTTCATCGAGTTTCGTTGTTGCTTTACAGTTCACTTAAAATTGATTAAGATGTATATCAGCGGGTATTTCCTTCTCTCTATTATTTATTTCACAAAATTACTTTTCGGCATGTACCACTCTACAACGGTCACTTTATTATGTTGAAAAAAAGGTTACAATGTAAACGCGTTATTCTCAATTTAGAAATTCTGTCACCGTTTTACTGTTGATCCCAAAACTTATAAGGGATACGACCCGGACATTTAGGACCGAACCCTACAAACATAAAAACTCTTGATATCAGCTGAGTAAACAACAAAAGTTAATCTAAAAAAGGCACACGTCCGTCCGTTAAAATGTAACGCGGAATGAAACGCCCGCAGGGTGGGAAATTGGAGTGCGCTTGTAGGAAATTAAAGCCTTTTCTCATCTACCTTTTCCTGATTGGACCGAGAGTGAAGTCCCGGATTTTATTGTGTATTTCTTGGAGGTTTCCCGTTTTTTATATCCTGCCCAAAAGTTTTGAACGGCAATGAAACTGTAGAGATAAGTTCGTCGAAATAGAATTTGATGTAACTTTAAGTCAGGATAGTTAGGCAATAGGATGAAGTGGAAAAGTTTTTGGTTTAGGTTGAGAATTTTGAAATCTACCCTAAAGGTTTTTAGATTTTATTTGAACGTCGCGTAATTTTAGATATTTCATATTCAAGATACTGTGCCGTAAGTTAAAAAGCCTATTGACGTCGATAATGGCATGATGCCGAAAACTACAATAATTTAATAAGCTTAATTAATTTGTTAACTACAAAATAAAAACGACTTTACCTACAATGGACAGTGACTAAGTGATTTCGCAAAAAAACACTTTCGACAACTTCATGCTCTTTTGTGCAAATATTCATTTAATTAAATAGCATAAGAAACGAATAATAAAAACGTTGTAAGTATTTTTATTTTAGTTAGTTTTTGCTACGCTTAGTCTAGGAATAAAGTTAAGTAAAAATTACAGTACGAAAGCCGATTTCAAAAAGGATAATGCGATAAAAATATGATGATACCCGATTGCCAACTCAAATACCTACTCAAATAATGAATTCCAATAAAACGCTCTTCCAAAAAAAAAAAGAGATTACGATAAAGATGATTCGAGTAAGCAAAGGAACACTTGTACTCCTATGAGTAGTCATAGTAATATGACTTTGATTAACTTATGTACTTACTTAGCAATTTTAATTACCAATTATTGAGGGAATCGAATAATCAATTACCTTTACTTCTTTAATTAATGGTTTGATTGGATAAATTGATAATGATTTCAGGATAATTACCTACACACAAATTATATTCGAGTTAATTCACATTTGCTAAGCTTTATTTTTATGTAAAGTATAGCTTCTGCTTATACCGTATTGAGACTATAGTTTTCCCGGAGTTAAAAGTATCTTTATGGCTATGTTATTTCTGGTTATTGTTTTAGTCTATGTGTATATGAGTCAATATTACACATTTATAACATTAAAGTATGAATTAAATAGGTATACCTACTTTTACTATTTTGTTTTATTTTATTGACTATTTTAATTTTAGTCAGATTGTAATTTATTTGTTTAAAAATAATAGGTTTTTCATCTTCTACTACTTAAAAACTATTTATGTTTAAGTCAGTTGCTAACATAAACAACGCGAGACTAGTTGGCAGTCTAATACCTAACTTTCAACTAGAAATCCAGGCATTAACAGCTTAACATAAACTACAACTGTAAAACTGTAGTTACGTGTAAACGATAACATCGCAGCAACTGTTATACAACCATTATACAACTTTTTTCCGGATCGTTTGCCGGGTAACTTAATAGAGATGTTATTTATGGTATTTCCTTGGCTAGCCTCCCCCCCTTTTCTGCCTACTTGGGGCCTGAATAATCGTTCTCCCCAGGGGCCTATTCTATGCTTAACGGCTAGGAGTAAAATCATATTGATTACAAATACAGATGCTATTCTATCGCAAGCTGATTATAAATGTGGTTGTTCCGCAAACTATTGATCCTACTACCATTTTCAGATGAAAATTTATCACGGGATTTATTCTCCATGTTAATTATGCATCAACTATATTATGATATCGACAGGCCAGTTGGCGCAGTAGGTTAAGACACTACCTTTCGCGCCACAGGTCGTGGGATTCCCATCCAGGACAAACATTTGTGTGCATGAACATGTCTGTTTGTCCTGAGTCTGGGTGTAATTATCTATATAAGTATGTATTTACAAAAAAAAAGTAGTATATGTAGTATATCAGTTATTTGGTTTCCATATTACAAGCTCTGCTTAGTTTGGGATCAGATAACCGTGTGTGAAGAATGTCCCAGGATATTTATTTATTATTTATATCAAAATTAGAAAGAAAAATAAACAGATTTAAATGTCATATTCGAATACTTTTCAGCTCCGATTTGGGAGTCTATTTGATGATATGGAAAATGGACAAGATATAAATAAGAATAAAATACGAAAAATCTATAGCCAACTAAATATATCTCACTAGTTTCTCATCTTAGTGCGATCGAGTTTCGACAGTAACTTTATTAAAAAGCACGCTATTCGTCCTTGGTATTTAACGGTATTCAGGATCTTAATAGCTACTGGTTTTGACGCATTAAATTCATGACCACAAGTTGACCAAGAAATAGCATAGCTAGACCAAGAGATTATGTCCTGGATACCTGAAGAGGGGTAAATGAAACTGTTATAACAAACTGTTGTTAAGACAATTATTTTATTTATAGAGTGTAAAGCCTACTTAAATGCTATGAGTTTATTAAAAGCAGCAAATTGAGCTATAAGACTACAGTTGAATAAATCTTTTTGGGACGCATGTCGGTAGTGAAAATGATTAATTAATTCATGATGTATCAATAAAAAAACTGGAAATGTATCGATAAATTGGATGCAATTAACTGTAGTAAATTGCGGTATTCACTGTGGTTTTATATGATTTAATAATTGAAATGTGCTATAAATTGAGTTAAATTTATTTTTATGTGGTTTGTGTTTCATATAGCTCATAAGAGTAAACACACACACTACATTATGTGTAGAGTTAATAATTTAAATGGTTTTATGTTTATTCTCTTAGATAATAAACCTCTCTAGATAGAGTTTGCGCGTCTAAACGTCAAAACAAATAATCATATGATAAGCTTAGCCTAGGTTTGTAGACCAAATAAACAAAAAAAAAGCTTGTTCCGCCCCCTCAGTGGTGACACTGTCATTGTGCTTTACCTACTATAAACACGTATTCTGTCAAATTCTGTGCCGAATATGCTTCAGAATGTAGGTATTTTTCTTTTTTTAACAATTTATCTGTAAGTATTCCTTTAAGCCGACGTATAGTGCTTGTTCGTACGAAATTTGTAAAAAGAAAAATAAATGACATAACAAACAACCAACAATCATGATGTTAAGTCATTTGGTCAGAGAACAATAGAAAAGATAAACCAGCGCTTCCTTCTCCACAACAATATATGGAAGTTCACTTATAACTAACTACATTTCCGTTGAATAGTTGTAAAATGTCGAGATTACTGTAAGTAGGTATTCTTACAAAATTTAATCATTACGTCGCATATTATTTAAAGAGTACCCGAAAACGTAACGCCGCCGTTCGAAATTCCATACTTTACATTTTCCATGTGTTTTTTAGTTATGTTTTCAGGATGTTTTTTACTCTTTCACGATAAACTACTGAACGGATTTGTATGAAACATGGAACTTAGATCTTCATTATCACTGGAATAACATATAGGCTGCTTTTATCCCGGGAAAATATAACATCCGAGTAAAAAAACCACGGCGTGGAGGTTTTAAATAAAACTGACTCTATTTGGTTAAAAAAAATAATAGAGCATATAAAGAGCTTAAAAACTCAAATGCAATTATAGTGCACGATATAATTTGTCTCTGCATATTGTGACTACACAGAATAATAACCGTACGAGTCTTTGTTTAATAATAGACCTCTTGATTAAACAAAGACTCGTACGGATATAATCACTGCGGCTGCCAGTGCCAGTGCTAGCGACAAAAGTTATGGACTCTGGAAAAGCAGTGCTAACTTCGCAGTCAAAGTACAATCAACCAACTCTGCTCCTCAGTTTAGCGCTATTTTATGCTTGAAGCTGTAATTTTAAACTTGACTGCTTGCTTCTTGTATTAAAATAATTTGCAGACATTGTTCTGGATATTTTTGTAGGGAAATTAAATACGCATTTTATGTTTTAACTAGTGTTTATTGTTTGATACGTGTTAGATTAGCCATCCAAAATGAAAACGTTGCCATGTTCCAATCTTTTGAACCTTGCCGTTGATCGGATTGTATTTTGTATAGTTGTTAGATTGGATTGGTTATTTGTTGTAAATAATTTTAAACACCTACCCTAGATATTTATTAATTCATTCTAACCGAAAAGTGTTTCTATGTTAAAAAAACATTTATTTTATAGCTCAAATATAGAGACGATTAATAACTCGTCCATAATATATAATAGATATAGGAATGATTCCGTCAGTCACTCGGTTTTACACTAGTTCCCGGAATAAAAAGTAGCTTATGTTACTTTTCCTATAACCAATCTTTATGCAAAAACCACGTCGATCCGTTGATCCTTATCTGTGTGGTATATTTACGCTAGTACGAATGAAACCGAGGGGCACAGCTGGTTTGCTAATATTATGAATGTCATATCAGATATTTTCTCTTATAATTATCGTATTGATGACTAGCTTACGGCCCCGCGGTTTCACCCCCTATTATACCCTCTTAGGGGTAGAATTTTCAAAAATCCTTTCTTATCGGATGCTTACGTGATAATATTATCTGTATACCAACTTTCAGTCGGTCAGTCACACTTTCCTTTTAATATTTAGATAACTGCTCCAAATACTGGTCTGTAGATTAAAAGACTCTCCAATTACACTCCATTAAAATTGTATATGAAACAATAGAATTTCCCAAACCCAAAATGGTTCCTAAAATTAACAGTCCGTGAATTACTTTACTGACCTTAATAAGTTAAGTGTTTTGATGTAAACCTTTGTCTATTGTTTCATAATCACCACAATAGGATGATGAAATATGTCCTCTTGTAATTTTTGGTAGTCTGGAGTTACCACACGTGTTGAAAACTGTAACAATGGTTGTATGTTTTTGTCATGTGTCTGTAACACTTGTAGCTTTGCGCATTGTTTAAATTTTATTGTTCTAAAATAGAGATGTTACTAAATGACCCATCAGCTATTTTGTTAGATGTAAATAATTATGATCCATAATGTACGTCTGTTATTTTGTAACTTTTAATATCTTTATTATTTTTTTAATATTACATCTTATAGTAGGTACATATATTCTTCCATTTTTCTATTTACAGATAATATCTATAATTAGTAGACAATTGACATCATGAAATGGTTACCTATACCATTATTACTATTAAATTTCTATTTTGCTTAATTTATTTGCAACTTTTGCCAACCTTTTTGCCCTTTTTGCCCTTTGTACAGTAAAAGTTTACTGTTACCTTTTCTACTTTTATCTAAACACCACCTCGTCTCTAGTGAATAAGCAAGACCTTCACCGTCGTATTGCTGCTCATTATGCAAGCCTCAATGAAAATGGACCCACTACACTTCATTCACGTCTCCTCATGACTATTCAAGGAAGGTCGTCTGTCCCTTGACAGCGACCGTACTTGTTCCATCTTCCAAACAAGTGTATCATTCATTGCTGGTAATATTTAAATTTCAAACAAAAATCTTACTAATAGAACAGCATTGGATGTTATACAATTGTTTATTACAAAACAAGTCACGTATGTATATTCGAAAGTGAAAGCCTTAGTCCAAAGGGATTCAACTGTTATTCCTCTCGTGTTCAGTCCATTCATAAATCAAAGAGAAGGACGAGTCCAGCCTAAATTGGCAGGGGTTACATCTAATTTGGACCTTGTTAATAATATATGGGAATTCGTTTTTGTTTGTGCGGCTTAAATATTTGGGCATTTGGGTAAACAAAGGTCGTTAATGTACATTGTAGGTACATCTGTTAGGGAAAGGTATATTGTAGCTAGTGAAACGGAAAATTTGTGATTTACTCGTCCTGACTCAGACATACATTTATTTGTAAGTACTTTATTACAAAAACGATCGCAAAACGAACGAACGAACGAACACAAAAACGATATCATCAGCAATATTAGTGAACTGTGATTAATTAAACTTATTTGATCTGAAGTTAAACAGTGGACGGTATATAGGTATATATTTTTATCTAGGTACAGCTGAAACATATCACAAATGAGTTTGATTTTTTCTGCATAGAGATGATTGGTAGAATGTCCGTAAATATTTTATGTACAGTAATTTATCTTTGAGTGATAGGTTAAATATTGAAAGACTACGTAAAGAAATAGTCTTTAATCCTAATAGGTACCTACATTATTTTAAAATTAGAATATAAATTACAAACTAGAAATTTACCTTATGACTAAACATGAAAATTGAAGTCATATCTAAAAAACGTTTATGCTACAGTTTGTAACAAGAATAGTTTCTTGTAATGGAATACTTTAAGACTTAAGTTTAATATTTACTTTAATCATATCACAAATATTTACATCCCTTCTTATCTCTGAGTCGGAAAGTAAAAGGGCAAACACAGGTGTAGGTACTGTGCCTTATCGCATCACTAATTAACGTCAAGGGAAACTAGGCCGCTGAGGGCTTTCTTCAATTTCATTATTAGCTTGTAGGATTATTTTCACTATTGTTTTTATTTTCATATAATTTTTTTCAGATCTATAGCTTTGTTGTATTTTTCAGATTTTTAAATAAAGATTAATATTTCTTCTTTCTATCTATTACAAAGATTTCAGATTCCTTACTTAAAAAAAAAGCTTATATTTATTTTTATACTAGTTTCCGCCCTGCCGTTTCACCCGCGTTCCCGAGGTATCTTATGTTTTCCCGGGATAAAAAGTAGCTTATATGTTATTCCAGGGTATGATCTATTTATGTGCCAAGTTTCATCCAAATCCGTTCTGTAGTTTTTACGTGAAAGAGTAACAAACATTCATCCATACTCACAAACTAATATTAGTAAGATGGATAGTGAAATCACACATGATAAAAATACTTGCACTGTGTTGTAAAATGTAATATCCTTAGAATTTATATACGGGACGTTATTTACCAGTAGCATTGTTAACACGGAAGCTCGTTTGCTCCGTAGATTGTGCCAGACAACAGAGTACAGAGGATGTGTTCATTTTGTTTGCTCTGCCAATTTGTCTATGCACAAAGGATATCCTTAGTGGATTTTCCTGTAAGCTTCGCTAACTCTGTGTAAACTTTTTTAATGATATACATTGACAGCATATAGCTGAACACTAGCAAGTAATTTGATCAAAAGCCCTTTTTCCCTTTTCTAGACTTTTTTTTGTTTTACATTGTACCTTAAATTAAATTAGTTTTCCATCCAAAGGTTGTCTGGGTGACGTCGCTTCTTAAGACCGTTAATTTTTTTCTTTCCGATTTACAATAAACAGTTAACCATCTATCTTAGTAGTTATTTAAAAATAAGTACCTACCTAGGTAAATAGATTTTGATAAATCTGCTATATTTTGATTCTCTAAAGCAAATTTTTTAATGTTTTTTTATTAAATAAAATAGCTTGTTTATGAAGGTAACGGATTATCCTGCTGTTGAAAAATTCCGTACATTTATAAGCGTATAAAGATGATTGTGAGTACACTTTCCCCGGGCGTCGCGTGCGCAGATCGCATCGATGAAGCCTTCTAGAGAGCAGGCTTCGATACAAGTCAAGTTACGAGCGATATGCGTGATATATTGACGTTTTATCGTTTTACTCAAGAGGCATTTCGAAGAATAAGGTTTGGAGCCGAGGAATCGTGGTAGACATTACGTAATCAAATTAGTTGACGAGCGACTAGACGGTTTTAAGGCGCAATACCTCTTTTAACCATGTATTGGTATCATTATTAACCATTGAAAGTATTGTAAAAATTTTAAGTATTGACATTCATAAGTGCCTTAACAGGGCCTAAACTGAATTAATGATTTTTGAGTTTGAGTTTGAAAGATTTGACTATATAGTCAAAGCTTTCCATAGTAAAAAAAACTAAGTACTTATCTCTTCATTATGTGAGTTCATCACTTGCGTCATCCTCTCGTCTCTAGTATTTTATTTCTACAAAAGAAGCTTGTTCCTAATACCTTACGCCAGGCTTCAATAAACCGGTAGCTAGCCTCTGCGCTTGCTCACAATATATTCCGTACAATTTATCGCTATTGGAAATTATTTCTCGATGAAAATCCAACGTACAAAATACGACGAGGTATTTCTGTTGGTTCCGCATATCAACTAAACAAGGGTTTCATTTACACCATTCACTAAATTATATTTTAGTAATGATTTTTAATCAAATATTTATAAATATTTATTTATTTCATTTTCTTGGTCTTGAGAGGACAAGTATTGGGCGTTTTATTTAGATTTAATTCAATTTATTATTATTTTATAAGTAGGTATAAAAAAAAAACTCAAAAGTAATATGCATATGCATTGGTAATAAAATTATAAATCGACGAAATTTTGTTTGACGATTTTTTAATTCTAATACATTGGATTTAGGCAGCTTTTTAAATACTTCATTTTATTTCGAACTCAACATTAGATAAACATTTCAGTTGTAGTTTTCTAACTAAATGCATAGCGTAAATTAAACTGAAAATGTAATAAACGAGTCTTGTTTACAGGGTTGTTTAAATAAACATAATGTGGTTGTCATTTTGTGGTTTTGTGTTCTACTTCGAAATATTATACATGTTATTTTTTTAATATGTGTTACATTATACCTATATTATACAAGCAAAACAAGGATTTCCACATTGGCAGGTAGGTATCTACTTACTTACGTATAGTGAGTATAAAAACAGATGAGAAAATTATTTCTATTATTGTTTTCTAATTACTTTATCGAAAATATAATTGTTGAAGTAGAAAGTTATTCAGGTTTATACAGAGCCTCTCGGTTGCAATCCCGATTTGGTTGACGAACCGATTGGGTAGTTTTTATAAACGAATTATATATTTATATTATATTTTTTTTTTTTTTTCGAACATTATCTTCAAAATTAATTGAGGTCACAGGGGACCGGCGGGCGGGGAGCTTTTTCCGCCAACGCGTTAGCTTGGCCATACAAAGAGGGAACGCTGCCAGCCTTCTGGGAACCTTGCCGTTGATTGGCAGCAGCGGCCGCCTCGAGGAAATTTTTTATATATAGTTTGTATATTTGTTGTAAATATTGTATATTTATAGAATAAAAAAAATAAAAAAAAGAATATTTTACTTTTTTTATTCGGTAAGAAATTTTTATTTGAAATACGATCATGGTAAATATAAAATAACGGCTCCAACGATTTTCATGAAATTTAGTATGCAGGGGGTTTCGGGGGAGATAAATCGATCTAGCTAGGTTAAATTTTTAGAAAACGTCATTTAAAAAAAAAATGAGCATAGCTCGGTCAACCAGGTACATTATATTTCAATGGCAAGGGAGTACCTAAATAGAAATAATGTAAAAAAAATGTTCACAAATAAGACGGCAAAGAGAAAATATTTAATTAAATGTAAAGATGAAGTTAACAGTGTAAAAGTATCTGTCTTAAATATTTTCAAGAGGTTTTCAGTGCGATATTGATTGTATATTTATTGTTATTACAATTGAACATTGCGGGCACAAATCAGATGGGACCACAGTTGATAACTGACAAGTTTATAGGCCCCACATTTTATACGGCCTTATCACTGATTAATTGAAAAGGTACGTTAGATAGAAGTAAATGTCCAGATAACGGATTAGAAGTAAATAGGTTTATTACTCTTGTAAAGGAATTAGTATTCCTAGATTATTTTAACTGAATAATGTTTCCGTTTCTTTATCTGTTCCCGATACTCGTAACTATTTATACTAGTCTAATGGGATATACTTACTATACCTACATTATTATGTACCAGCTTCCGCCGGTTTCACCTGCGTTCCCGAGTATGACGTGAAAGAGTAACAAACATCCATACATCCTCACAAACTTACAATATTAGTAAGATAGGTACCAGGTTAGTTCATAGTGTGGTGGTTCGATATCATGGAAGCTCAGGTTTGTAATAAAAACTGAGCCCCCCCCTGGCTACTTAAGACAGGGGAGGAGGCTCAGGCGCTAAAGGGTAAAAGTCAACCGAGTCCTCTCGTGACCCTTAGGAGGTCAAGCCCCTATCAAACCAAAAAAAATCATAAAACATACGTAAACAAAAGTAATTAATCTAAATAAAAAATCCGCTGTCAAAAGGCAAGGTTACCCGAATGCTGGCGTTAATTGTTAATTGACTTTTTGAAAAGTAACATAACAATCCAGCGAATTTCACACCGACATTCATTGAAAAATAAAGCTACGATAAAAGAAGGGTTTTCTTTTTATTGGCTGTTTGTAAATTGCTAGCTTTACCCGGATAATTTGAGAAATAAAATACATAACGCTTTGGTGTTAGTCAAAATCACGCACGAAACCAGCAAATTATTCAGATACAAATCTTTTTAGTACAATAGTTTTTCAACACAGTAAAATTATTTGGCAGTAAGTAAACAACTCCAAATGTTTAGGTAAAATATGATATACTTATTGTAATTATTGTTAGTTATGTAGGTAGGTACTTACCTATACGTATTAGGCCGAACTAAGTACGCTATCCTATTAGTTCTATCAAATATCCTACAAAACTGAGAACTATCATCATGAAAGTATCACAATTAGAAGTTTTGCGTAAAAGCTCTGGCAAAAAAAATCCCTAAGCATCTTCGCTGTACGTATAAAGGGGCGAGATAATATTAAGTTCAACTGGGTTTCTGTTATGTTAATTTATTGATATTATTTTGAAGTTTGTGATTAAATATGTTTGTGTTATTTATCTATTTTTTTTTTCATGACCTATATAATACTATAGTAAGTAAACTAGAACAATGCTCTTTCCGCCAAATATCACCGCAGGTACCTATATCTCCGCATACAACACAATAAGAAAGAAACGAATAATATATAATTCACTAACACATTAGTATTAAAAAAAATTACCTACTGTTACGTAATAGACCAAAGCTAAAATTGACGAAGCGGCGTTATTTCCTGAAATTATACCTTTTTACACACGAAGAAAATACGAACTTGAAATACTATTTACAAATGATCTGTGCACCATATTATATATATTCAACTAACTTTACCCAGAGGCCGTTCAGGTTGTAGATCACAATTGAAAATTTATTGGAACTACCCCCTCCCCTTTGGTTTGATTTACAACAATGGGTGTTAGCGAAACGTGTTTGTGACTAGCCGATTACATTTTCCACAATACTCCGGCTGGCAATAAATATAATATTAACATGAAACGGAAAATAGACAATGCATTTTAGATTCAGACGGATGAATATTGTAATGCTGTTGGAAATCGTCTGCGTAACATTCCATACCTGCTTCATATTTCATGCAATATTGGCTGAATATTTTGTATTTGAATTATTGCATTTTTCTGAAAATTTATAATACTTAATATTTTTCACACACGGCTAACTGATCTCAAACTAAGCAGAGCTTGGACTTGGCTTACAATGGACATCAGGGGGGTAGGTAATCACGTCATATGGGCGTAAGGTAAAAAAAATATTCACTGTTCATTAAACAGTTAAAATTTTCTATTAAACAGTTCTTGTAGTAACGAAACGGCCAAGCTACATATTTTGACTAAGGTATAGAGTTTGGGAAGTTAGAGCTCGTAGAGTTAGGGCATGTAGAGTTAGAAGCTTGGCTTTACATGAGATCTGATAACTTTGTGACAGTGCGAGCCATATTATATGGTCTCGTCTTGGCAACATTTAACTGGGATATCATCTTACCTTTTGCTACCTAGCATGTGATGAATCTTTCAGAGACGCCACTGTGGCGTAGTTACGTGTAGGCCACCCTATGTGCTGATTTATGGCTCTTTATTGCATGCTTTAAATTTATTCAAATGAACTCTGAAGTTGAATTTGTTACAAATAATCTTTGGTCACTTTCTTTCAAGCTAATATTACCTATTTAATTTCTTAATTTTTCTTCTAATCTTGTTAATAAAATCTAAAGCATAGTCACTTTTCACAGGTTACCAGATGTCGCGCAAGTCGTGCGTGGCGGGTGGCGCGCGTGGCGCTTGCATGTGGGTGCAGGAGTGCAACCGAGTGGGGGGTACTCACGCAGGAGTGTGTGTCGACGGCTTTATGTTCGGCTCCTGCTGCCGATTGCCGGACAAGCCAGTACCAGTTGAAGGTATATTATTGCTAATATCTGCCCTATAGTCCGCGATAAAAAAATCATGATGAATGTATGATCTATCTAATGTACTTAGTTAGTAATCTACGTAGAAATTTCGGGTGTTATTGGATCTCTCACCAAGCTAATATCCACACACGAATTCCCAGATTTTTTTAAAATCTTATCTGACTTTAAAATTAAATCCATAGTAAGTATGTACCTATATTGTAAACTTGCGAGGTTATAGGTAAGGGTTATGTTACAAAATGATAAAACCACCATTCAAATAGATAATACTAAACAATATCCAGACCTACTGGTATTATCGACCAGTGGCGTAGCGTGGCCCTGCGGGGCCCCGTATAAAAAAATGTTTGGGGGCCCTTATGAATGGTAAAGATTATTAAGAAAAAAAAAAAAGTTTGCATAAAATTAAAGTTTTTTTTTTTTACAAACAATTCAAATTAAATATACACTCTCCTTGCCTTTTTTTCGGCAAACTGATTTATTAAATCATTTATAGCTGATGATGACTGGTTTTTCTAATGCTTTTGCTTCTATGACGCACGTCGGGGCCCTCTGTGACCCGGGGCCCCGTATAATTGATACGGCAGATACGGCGGTAGCTACGCCCCTGTTATCGACAGTTTTTTGGCAACTAGTTCCCCAATAATTAAGTATGCATGTAAATCTTGATCCATCTTGCTAAACATATATTTTTTAAATTTTCAGAGCCACAAACTCCAGTCGCCGTAACGGAGCGTCCTTATTCAGTGCCTACTAGCGCCATCCCTACCACAACTAATCAACCGGTTGAGACTTCTACGCAAACTATTGCAAGGCCGAACATTCAAACACAGCGGCCGTCGTTTATGACAAAGCCAATAGATGGCGCGCCCACGTCATATAGCTACCGGCCGCCAGAAATCAACCTACCTTCTTTAGGAAATTTAGACTCAAGTAGCGAACAAAATAGTGATATAGTTAATAAAATACAATATAACAGTGTAAATAAGTACCAAAATGTACATAGGCCGAACGGTGGTGTGGAAACTAGTCCCCACAACAAGATTTCGTCTAGTCTTAGCATAATACCTGGCGCGCGGCCTATGGCCGTATCTGAGCAACACTCTGACAACAGTATCCAAACAGGTAAGCTTGTTATCCAATATGTTAGTTCTTAAAAAATATAATAGGTGGTGCTTTAATATCTTTCTTAAGTTATTTTTATTTATGTTGCTACTCGGGACTTAAGGTATGGTTTCCTCCAAAAGCGGTGCCATCATGTAGCGACCGTAACACAGCGGTGAATGACGTCACTAGAACGTTGTCTTTTTAACCAAATGGCACGCTTTCCTAGAGAACGGTAATTGACACCGTTACGTTACGTTCTTTAGGAAACCGCGCCATTTGGTTAACATAGACAACGTTCTAGTGACGTCATTCACCGCTGTATTACTGTCGCTACATGATGGCACCGCTTTTGGAGGAAACCTTACCTTTAGGGTTTGGAAAAAAAAGCCGGTAGACGAATAGGTAGGTACTATTTAATATAAAAAATAAACTATTTCAAGGTTTTATAATAACTTCATGTCATAACAATTTACCTACATAAGTTTTTAAAAAGATTTCGTCTGATAACTACAAAAAAAATGTGGTAGGTATCAGACGAAATCTTTTTAAAAACTACTACTACTCCTACTTACAAAGTTTATTACAATGAAAACTGAGTTTGTCTTATTAATAAAAAATATCTTTGTCATTCTTCACTAGTAACATGGGTATTATTATGTAAATAGATAGGTTTTAATGATAATGAAACATTATCCTGTTATCATCTCAATTTCCAGCACAATTCATGTCAAGACCAAGCAACATGAACACCGTACACTGGCAGGCGACCACTGAGCCTGCTTTCATCACCAAGCCACGACCATCCAACTGGGAGAAGCCAGGGGGAAAGCCGAAGCCGACAAAGAAGTTCACCACCACAACGAGTAAGCCGCACAAGAATTACGTGAGGCCGAAAGATCCTGCGACGAATATGATCAATAGGACGGAAGATTCTACTCCAGCGGCTGTACAAGCCACTGCTGCTGCTGGAAGTGGTGGTAAGCCTTTTTTTATAACAAGCGTGCCTTTCGTCATGATCTAACTACTATGTGGTATGCGTGCTTTTTACTTTACATTTTTTATTTCAATCTCAGCAAAGTATTTTTTTTGTGAATAAATAAACTATTTTATCTACTCTCATATCGTAATGTGCTAATTATGAAATCAAAAACAGTACTTTATTGACCCACTTTATGCACACCCGTGTATAATAACCCCTATTATGCAACAGTATCATAAACTACTATTAATTTACCTACGTATGATCAATTAATCATCAAAGTAAAAGCACTAATAGACACTTTAAGGAGAAATCAAACTTCATTCTCAAAAATAAAATGTATTTATCAAAAAATTACAGTTAGGTACCTAAATAGGTAGGTACATGTTTTTATTACTGTTAGAGCAACATTTAGAAATTAACTTTTTCATATAAAATATTTTAAGACTGTCGTATTCTTAACTAAGAATTACATTCTTCTTCGGTTCGCCGTAGACACTTATTAAATGACAGCATCAAAAATCGAATCCACCAAAAATAGACACACAAAAATTGGCACTAATAGTAGACATGACATGATGTAAAGAAACGGCCTAAAACAATCTAAGTAAAGGTCTTGTTGTAGTTTGTGGCTAATTGAGATAGTGCCACGTTTTAATACCTAATGTGGGATATCACATTTCATTTTAAATAAAATAGGTACTAAAAACATTACCTACTCGTATACATGGAAACATTAAAATTTTTAAAACGGACCATTCTTTTTCACAGCTTTTATGAATGTAGGTAATTTACCTCTGCAACCGGGTAATTTCAGCTTTTCATAATGTAATGTGCATTCAGGAGATTACATCTCGACCTCATTTCGGTACACCCATTTATTCTGAAGAGCAAACGCATTTAACCAACTCCAAGGCTGAACAGCAAGAGGAATAGGACTCTTTAAATTTATGCTCCTTACCCGTGTTTTAATGGGAATCATTTATCATAGGTTATGATTAGTGACTCGTAGTTTTTAATAAACAAATATTATACTGGGTGAATTTTTAATTACTGCCCAATTTTTCTCTATGCTTTAGGTACATTTACTTCATATTTCCTTTATGAATAATGTTACAAAAAAAGTTTATTGTATAATTTAGAATTATGACATTCTTGTAAAAATGTTATACAGGGTGGAATTTTGTAATGCCACCTGGAGGGGAAGTACTCTTAATACTTTAGATAGAAAATTTTGCTCAAAGGAAACATTCCTTTATTTTTGAAAAGAAAAAAAACGGCATTAAAGATTTTTAAAAATTCGCTTGCCGCACACGGTAATCGAACCGACTAAAATCTGTAAAAGTTGCACCGTGTACTTCTATTGCATTGATTGTTAGGGTCAATAAGGATGAAATCTCTTTAACAAACTTCATAAATTGAATTACATGAAAACAATTAAATTTTAAATTAATTTAATTATGTACAAAAATTTAAACTAACTAATTAATTGCTCGAAATGAGCTCCATTTTCAGAAGTTAAATGAATGGAAAACAATGAAATCTTAAATTATTAATTCAATCGGTCAAGTTAAAGCACTTTTACTCAAAGATCTATCTGTGTACTTATGTTATTCATTAATTATTATCATTGACGTCATTTATCCATCGAAATGACGAATTACTATTTAGATAAGACGATTGCAATTTGCACGTGTTTGTAATGCAGACTCCTTTCTTAGATGTGACATAACTGCGTGTATGACGTAGTTTAAATATGGAATGTTACATTTGAAAATAGATTTTCATCTGTTATTCACATTTGATTGTTTTTACAAATCATTTCATAATTGTTTCACGGTAAAAATGGCTTATCAAGAGCAATTTGATTTAATGGAAGCTTATTTTTTAAATAATAAAGATGTGAATCGTGCTCTGCGGTGGTATGGAGAGAGATATCGAGACCGTCAGACACCAACTCGATTTGTACTGAAAAGAATGATAGATAATTTAAAGAACACTGGAAGTTTCAAAAAGCGACGGCACCCTCTTCAACAAAACAACTTTGATTTTGAATTAAATATTTTAACATACTTCGAAGCATTTCCGAAGGCTTCAAGCAGAGATGCTGCCGAAGTAATTGGAACAACCCACACTCGCATACTTAAAGCGCTGAAAAAGTATAAGTTTAGATGTTATCGTGATGGTCGGTTGGTACAAAAATTGCATCCTGGGGATTGTGAGAGACGACTACAATTTTGTCAAAACATGCTGAGAGAAATTGACCGTAACCCTAATTTTTTGAGTAACATTGTATGGTCTGACGAAACCAACTTCAGCAATAACGGCATGTACAATCGCCGCAATAATCACTATTGGTCTAGAGTGAATCCTCTTCGTGTTCATGAAACTAACAGTCAAGTAAGATTTTCTTTCAACGTTTGGTGCGGAATTATGAGAAATATGGTTGTGTTAGTCCATGTATACGAAGGTCACTTAAACACTGTTAAGTATTTAGAAATACTCGATTTATTAAGAAACGAGTTAAATGGTTTCCCCGAGGAAGAGCGAAACCAAATAATTCTACAGCAAGATGGTGCTCCAGCCCATAACAGCAGAATCACTACTGCCTACATTAATAACCATTTTAATACCTGGATTGGTACAAACGGCACAATCAGATGGCCTGCGAGATCACCAGATCTCACCCCTTTAGATTTTTTTTTGTGGGGATATGTAAAAAATCAAATTTACACTAAATGTTATGAGAATATAAACGAGTTGAGAGTTGAAGTTCAGAATACGATTTATAACATTCACCACAATACGTTATTGAAGGTAACTAGAAATGAATTCGTTAGAAGAATAAATTTGTGTATCCAAGAAAATGGAGCCCATTTCGAGCAATTAATTAGTTAGTTTAAATTTTTGTACATAATTAAATTAATTTAAAATTTAATTGTTTTCATGTAATTCAATTTATGAAGTTTGTTAAAGAGATTTCATCCTTATTGACCCTAACAATCAATGCAATAGAAGTACACGGTGCAACTTTTACAGATTTTAGTCGGTTCGATTACCGTGTGCGGCAAGCGAATTTTTAAAAATCTTTAATGCCGTTTTTTTTCTTCTCAAAAATAAAGGAATGTTTCCTTTGAGCAAAATTTTCTATCTAAAGTATTAAGAGTACTTCCCCTCCAGGTGGCATTACAAAATTCCACCCTGTATATTGTAATTGAGAAATAGGTTTGCAGATTAATTTTTCACTTGCAAGCAAGATAAACAGAAACATGTATTTTGAAAAAACTCATAGACAAACTGATTTGTACGACGCTACCCAATGATGCCAGTATTCTTGTAATTATAAGCCTCACGGACACATACACACCAAAATTTTGCCGATTTTTTTACATTCGCGTAGTATTTTGTTTCATATGGTCGTACTCAGGACATAATACATACGATATAATATTGTGCGTCAGTTTTGATAAGGGGCGACACGATCCAGTCTATTCCTAATACTCGTATGTGTCCTAGATACATACGAGTATATATATTAACTATGCTTAAATAAATAAATAAATAAATAAATAAATAGTGTTATATTCTTCGCTTACCTCATATGCATCGAACAACCATCTCCCGATACCAATGGAGCCGTGCTACGCGATTTTAGTAAATTTTTATTTAGATAAATCATTATTTATCTTTATTTCAGATTGCGGAAAAACTGCCATGTGGCCCCGACCAGAAACTAGGATAATGGGTGGCAAAGACTCCAGCTTCGGTCGGTGGCCTTGGCAAGTGTCGGTCAGAAGAACCTCGTTCTTCGGTTTCTCATCCACTCACAGATGTGGTGGAGCCATCATCAATGAGGGCTGGATAGCGACCGCTGGACATTGTGTTGATGAGTAAGTAGCCTGAACATAATAATATTAAACGACCTGGTAAAGAGAGAAATCACTATAATATTTTCTACGGAGTTGGTTACCTTATTTTACTGAAGGTACATGTCATTTTTCATTGACGTAACAAAATTTTAATAACAAAACAAGATAAAGCAATGAATTATAACCTAAGAACTGTAGACAATAAAACTAAAATTAAAATTGCTAACGAACCTATTTCTTATTTCAGCCTTCTAACATCCCAAATAAGGATACGAGTTGGAGAGTACGACTTCTCATCAGTCTCTGAAGAGTATCCTTATGTAGAACGAGGAGTCGCACGCAAAGCTGTTCATCCCAAATACAACTTCTACACTTACGAGTACGACCTTGCTCTTGTGAAGTTGGAGTCAACATTGCAGTTTGCTCCTCACATATCGCCTATCTGCCTCCCAGCAACTGATGATCTATTGGTTGGTGAAAGTGCTGTTGTAACTGGCTGGGGAAGGCTTTCGGAAGGAGGCGTCCTGCCTTCGATTTTACAAGAGGTGACTGTATACATTACCTCAAGCAAAAATTTGTAAAGAATAATTTTGAATGTAGAAACGAAAGTAATTTTATAAATGCTTTTTTTCAGGTTCAAGTACCAATAGTATCAAATGAACGTTGTAAGTCGATGTTCTTGAGAGCTGGACGGCATGAGTTCATACCGGATATATTTTTATGTGCTGGCCATGAGAAAGGTGGCCATGACTCTTGCCAGGGGGATTCAGGAGGACCACTGCAGGTAATTATTATTTAATAGGTGGTAAAATTTCAGGCAATGACTGGCTTTTTTTTAGTAAGGACTAAAGTTGGTAGCTTCTGATGGCTGCATCAACCTTAGCGGACAAAACCAATGACTGGCATATCCTGTCTAAAATACGAACTTATTACAGAAATAATCATTACATTTCCGTAAATAAATTATTAACTTTTGGGCTGCGTACGTATTGTACCGTGATTCCGTCTTATGATGTGTATTGAAAAATATTGATGCTCCCACAGAGTTCTGCTAAACTAATTTTTCATACGCAAAAATATTTTCGTAGAGAGCAAGATAGTTATTTTCCGTTAAGTATTTTGGAGCTTCCTACTATAGTACTTTTAACTGTTAATATTATTTCGAATTTCAGGTCAAAGGGAAGAATCAAAGGTATTTTCTAGCTGGAATCATCAGCTGGGGTATCGGATGCGGTGAAGCGAACTTACCTGGTGTTTGTACCAGGATATCAAAATTTGTACCTTGGATATTACAGACTGTGAATTCCTAAGTTCACTTTAGGAAAATCAAGAGAATCAAGTAAATAGTGTTGATCAAGAATGATTCGCTGAAGTCGATGTGATCAACTATGGTGACTGAGTCAATGTAGACGAAGCAAAAAAGACTAAACGAACAAACGAATTTGTTACAAGTGCAGTGCAAGTTACCTTCAAAAATGTTGATTAAATTTAACGTTTTCTGAGGCGTTTTATTTATGGAATAGTCCACCAGAAGCTGTACAGAACTCGTTATGAATGCGAAAATCTGTATATCCATTTATGGAGCTTCGTTATGGTGATTTTTTTAGGCTTGAACAATAATAAACGCCAGTACGACAACAGCTTATTTCTCAAAGCTTAATTTGTCTTATGCACTTGAAGCAATGTCAGTGACATTATAATGTAAATACAGATTCTTTATATTTAAGAGCAGTATAAAAGTTATCTTTCGTTATTAATATCATTAATGATATGTTTTAGAACATTTATTGTGTACGTAATATCGTTTTTGTAAATATACCTATCTGACGCATAATCATCTTGCCTGTTTGAATTAAGTTTTTGTATCTTATTATACAGTATTATTTACACTTTGTTTTAGCTAATACTAGTTCACATATTTCATTTTTTTGTAAATATTCTTCATGAAACCATTAATTAATTATGTAGTTCCTTATTTCTTATGTTATTTTTTGTATTTTTGTATGAAGAATTTTGTAAGCTTAGGTTTTTAATGTAGCATTATATTGTACGACAGCGTTATGATTTTATATAAGTAGTTATGACTGAAGCAAATAAGTAAGACGTGAAAATAATATTACCAAATCTTTCATTGTTACAATGCATTTAGTAAAGTATTGTCGTGCTTCTGAAGTGATGTTTGTTGTAGATTCTATTGCAATTTTGTTTGAATGGATAGTTTATGATGATGTTGATTACAATTGTTCGTTTGCACAGTAATATTGTTAATTAAAATATTGAAATAATTTATTTAATCCTGTTCTTATTTTATTTAGCAACTAGAAACCTTACCACAGTCTAAAACTTAGAGAAGTCTTTAGATCTTGTTAACTACTTAATTCTTAGACTGAGAGTTTTTTGGATAATCCTACTTATATTATAAATACGAAAGTATAGATGTATGGATGTTTGTTACTCTTTCACGCAAAAACTACTACACATAGTATACTTTTATCCCGGGAAAATATAAGATCCCTCGGGAACGCGGGTGAAACCGCAGGGCGGAATCTAGTCAATTATATTCCTTCATAATTTTATCATAATAACATGTTCTAAACTCTCATTTTTTACCCTTGGATAAAACATGCAGCAAAAATATAACATTCAAAGCTAAGCCACGCTTGATCTCGTTTAAGCGGACCTGTGGTAGCGAATTTGATCCTGAGCTCCTGGCCTGATTAAATATTCGGTTGGCATGACTGGACCACAGACAGAGTAACTCATTAGGGACTTTATATTGAGGTCATCCTGATTGTGATGAGAGGGAAGTGGTGCAAAATTACGCAATTATGACTACCACGTACTACACTATAATACTGAAAGGACAGGCATTTTAGATAGCGTTTTAGTCTAGATTCTACTTTTTCTTTTAGCAATACTCATAAAAAATAACGCTGCATTTATTTTTTAATCATTGTTTTTATTTTATTTAGTTATAATTTTCTCTCACGAAGGATTTCTAATGAACTACGACTAAACTGAAACTAACTGACAAACTGAAAAGCTGTTTTGTGAAAGTTTATTTGTAAGTAAAACGCTGATATAAAAGTAAACTATTAAAATGCACATAAAATTTATTGAAATAGAAAAGAGATTCATTCAATTTATAAAAAATACTGCAAAACAATTCTATAACCAACACATTCCCAGAGCCTGCATTGGTACTAACAACCACGATTGGAAATTCTCCACTGATCTATCACTATTCATTATTATGTAACCTCGGTACCATGTCGATACAACACAATCATAATAAAATAGAAACACTGTTTTGAAATTCTGACTACAGCTTTCAAATCCAGGGTGAATTGCATCCAGAGCATTTTTGCAATGAATACTATTAAATTTGACATTATAAGTCGGTATAGGTCTCGTTATCGGTAATTTGGGAATGCCGAACTCCAAATCCAACAGCCATGGTACCTGCGATTTGATATCCTTGATTTTACAAAACTCGTCTATCAATGGATTTGGATCAAGAGCAAGTAATCGCGGTGAAGGAAATAAGTCTTTTGGCAACTTTAAATATGTTTCTAACTCCATAGTGACCTGATTCCCTCCATGTGGTTTAGCCTTTGGTTCTTGAGCGCCAATCAACTCATAATATATTCGATCATCTAAAAGTTCAACTGATGCAGAAGCTATCGGTTCAATACAGGAACTCATTGGTGGTTCATAAATATAATTGGTTGTAGCTAGTGGTTCTTCATACGTGTAAGTACGTAAAGTTTCATCAATGGTAGAAGATGGTACAATTGATGTAGGTAGAACTGCTGGTGAAACAAATCCATTAACATACGGGCATATTACATTTGTAGACAATATTGGTACCGGATCAATTACAATAGGAACCGTTGGACTGCTATAAACTGAATTCTGCACTGGTAAATTACTCCAATCCATAACTGGGTAGTTATAACTAGGTGTATACTGAGGGTAATACGTAGTCATTGTTGAAATTGGTATTCCAGTTGGGATTTGATAATTTCTTAAATTGTTGCTGATTTTTTTATGAGTTTGCTTCAATGCTGGAGGAATCAGTCTTCTTCTCAATTTCAAATCTTTGTTGCTTCTATAATTAACGTTTAATAACTTTCCTGATACAGATTTATTAATGTTTTCGTTTATATCTTTTGACCTCGTTTTATTCGAGTGCGATTCTGTTTCAACAGGTTTATTTTCATTTTTTTCTGAGCAATTATTTTTCTCAGGAGTCTTAAGAGCCATTTTAATTCATTCTGAAACAACATAAAATCATATCAATGATTTTAAATGATGTAAAATAGTAATCGTAATAGTAAAAATATTTCATTTCAATTTACTCACCTTATTTTTAACCTTCTTTTAGCGCGTAGTACTACTACCACTGCAGGCTGTGATTGGAGGCAGATACTAAATAAGTTACTTGGTTCAGATATAAATTACCTCATATGCATAATTCATGATAGGGTATTGTATCTTCATTGTGAGTATAAACCTAAATGTGGGTAGTTATTTCTAAATATGTGCCATGTTAGATGCTTCCCACAAACGAAATAGGTATCCGTACGCATAAGCGCAGATCAATTGTCAGTGAGTCATGTATATGAGTTTGCATGTAGGTAAGCTGTGGTACTGACTGACATATAAATTCTCCGTACGTGAAACTTTGATATTTGCATTCTGTAGAAAAATCTGCAATAAATTGCGGAATTGCCAATAAACAAAAATAGACCTACTATTGAACTTTAGCACATCAAATAGGATGCATTGCTTCAGTAACTTCTTTATTGAAGTAACGATTTAATACAATTTTGTAGTTCAGTTTAACTTCTGAAGCGAATGTAATAAAAAAAAACCATTCTTCTAATCATTATTATGAGCACAAAATTAAACGGTACTATTATGAAAGTTTTTAGGATATGACTATGTGAATTTATTAGTCTTTCACGCAAAAAATACTGAACAGATTTTGATGAAATCAACATCCTTACAAACTTTCACATTTATAAAAGTAGTATAGACTCGTAATTCTTTATAAGAATCCATGACATCATTATTTACCCCAGGTGACATAAATGTATCGTGTCTGATAAATGGGGTAGTCAACTTGTTAATACATACGTATACCGACCATACTGCGAGTAGGTATTCTTTAAAAGAATTCACTTCAGCTGCAAATTGCTTTCTGCTGCACCCAACACGTTTAACGACCGTCCATTGTACGTTTGAGATCGACACCTATTCGACCGGAATCGAAGTAAGGTAGCTAGACTAGGTACCCATTACTTGACGATACCTATATTTTTTGTATGGTCATGTATTTAAAAATTACTTTAATAAATTAAAAAATATATTTTCTCCGTAACTTTTTATTTCCTATAAAATTTATTATAAAAACAATTTCGATACTTATTCTACATTATTTAAAAAAATACATATCGCAAAATAGCAGCAATATATAATTTTATATCTATTAGTACAATCCATTTATACGTACCTTAACAGAACCTAAATTAAAAACTAAAATAACTCTGTAATACATTCACATTACACATGAGACAATACTGAATCAATTTAGTTACTGAAAAAGCTTTAAAATATTGAAGTAACTAAGGTTTTTTATGCAACAAACAAAGTAAACAGCAATAACAAGATCAGTGTCAAGCATTTATTTAACAATTTGGGTCGTTGTCTGACTGAACATCCCATTGTAATTCTCTGCAAGATTTATCTACCAACTTTACACTGAAGCGGAGGTTTGAAAACAAAATAGTACCTAAAAACGTATAGCAGGCATTAAAACGAATAAAAAAATCCAAATATGACAAGGGACAGCCCAGGGGAGGCCTAGACTCGTCGAGTAGTCGCAAAGTATTGTTGCACCAAAATGCAGGGTGGTGATTTTATGCATCTGGTGCGCTAGCTCAGGGTACGAGGTGGTGGAGTCCGTTTACACTCTGTGGCTGTTACACTCAGGAATGGGGTTAGTGCTTATTCTATGGTTTACAAAGGGCGCCACCAGCGCAGTAACGCTGGAAAATAAATTAAATTAAACACAGACAATGCGTTCCAAAGTTTATAATTGCTTTTAGGTTCTTTCTGTCGTACAAATTCTATTTCTATATTCTGTTCTTCCTTAATTAAGGTTAGTTGTTCTTAGATTTAACATAATACATGTGTACTGGTTTGTGGACGGGCCCTTCCACAAACAGTTTCTAAAGATTGGACTCAATCACTTCTTAAACATTCTAAAAGTTAATGTTCTATGTTTCTACATCACGCGGACGGACACTGACACTGTGATGACTGAAATCCCCTTGGAGAGTAGGTAGCAAAGGTGGACACTTACATTACATGTGGCATGTGTGGTATGCAACACACGTGTTCTATAAAGAATCAAACCATACTCGTGGATGACGGTGGCATCAGTACGTCGACGTTGGAACGCAAATAAAAACTTCTTATTTAATTATAACAAAAAAAACTTAGGAGAAAAGCTTTGGAGAAAATTTGGAGCGGCACTCTGAAACAAAGAGTACACAGCCACGCTGTAGATTATGACGTATGCAAGGAACGATCGATCACGGGAAGACTGAATAAGAGGAAACTTACCAGCCGCTCCATTCTAAATTATTTAGGATCACTCCTATGATGAGCCCAGGCTGACCGGCACGGTGGCCACATGGCGTCCCCCAGCTTATATGACATCTTCTAATAATCTACGACAACCAGAACAATACGAAATGAAATACAGCGTGAGATGCGAGGAGGATCCTCGTATTCTAATGAAGAATGCACTTACAATTCTTGTTTCTAAATTCTTATACACAACAAAAATCACTAGCTGCGTACGAGTCGGAGATGTGAAGTGGAAAAGGAAAGAGGATGTTCCAAAGACTCAAATGATGAGATGTCAAAGACAAACATGTCAGAAAAATCTAGAATTTAATTCGACTAATGTTAATATTTCTCCAAAACAGCTAAATTATCTGCATCAAAAATTACTACAATTTATCCTGTAACTGAACCTATATTCTTCCTGAAACAAAATATTTTTCATGACCAAACAACTATTTGATACAACCAAAGTCCCCTCCAACCACGCGATCTAACGAATCAATAGGAGATCGATATCAAAACATTTATGATTAATATTCGGAACGCTCCCAAAGTCTATTGTATCTGTCACCTTGAAACGTCAAAAGTGTCAAAACAACAATAACCTAAAATAAACAAACATGATGAAAACGTTCATGAGATTCTATTCCAAAATAGCACAATTTGTATGAGGATCCCGATTCTAAGCACCATGACCTGTGAAACAGTATCCTACATTACGTTGTGATTAAAAGGAAGTGATGAAAACAATGTGAAATAACACGAAAGTATATCGGAGTTCTCTATTACAAAGTCCGTCACGGAAATGTATTCCGTCTCCCATTCTCGGCATCATCAGCGGCGAACCGACCGACACGAACCCTGCGGAACGTCCTACGAATGGCAGACGAAATCCACCTCCGTTTAGGATCTTTCTGCGAAAATAACATGGTTGCAAAAACAACATGCAACAGACCCCCCTGCTAAGAGCGAAAATACGATGAGTGAAACGAATCTATTTCGCGACACGAAAAGAGTGCAATACCAAATACTACCACAGCATAAGAAGTATTTGGATAGCAACAGTGTTGGCAGCAGCAGCGATGACAACAACCGTATTCTAAAATAAAATTTCTCATGTTATACTATGAAACAATGTTAAGTAATAAACAACAAATAAATTATATTGTAATCTAAACAAACAAATGAGCAACAGATCACCAAAGTATATGTCTCTTCAAGTAATCCTACTCCTGTATGAATATACCTAACCTAGGGATAGTATCCCAACTAAACTCCTTATTCTAATGCGTAGGAACAACATCCATACTTCTACTCTTAAGTTTATTGATACAACTTGTTGAAAGTCAATGATTCTCAAACAACATTCTTTCTAAATTATGCTAAAAGACTACTCACGGTAAGTCTCCGCTTCTAAGTATGACTAGGCACACAATTCTATTCTTTTCTTAAACCCTAAACTCACCCACTATAATATGATAGGTATATGCTTGTATATAAACAAGTTTGAAAATAAATTCTTCTTTTTACAGCTTGATATACAAGACTGTTATTGAATACAACGCAAGAAAAACGTTACTAACTCATAAGAGTATTGTATTGATTTGTTTAAATCTATGCTTACTAGTATCCTAATTATAATTTAATAACTAGGTTGGTTACTAACCTAACTGCCTAAATAGTAAGTACAGATTAAAGTTCTTACATACAACTACATTCTCAGACAATCTTCACACATACAAAGACATCCTTTTTTTATTACTTGCATACCTATTAATAAATAGTATATATTATTATATATATATAATATTTATTAATATATATCTCCTGTCATTCTCTCACACTCATACTTGCACACCTCACTGACATACAAGCTCCATTCTACACTCACTACCTATGCTGCCAGATGCAACCATCTTATCTAACACTACAACTAACTGTGAAAAGAAAACAAATTATTTAATTTCTTTCCAGTTTGTTTTGGAAAACCTCTATAAAGAAATTAAATAACCTATTACTATTCCTAACTTACAGACAGTAACATTTTATTCTACTTAATAATTCTTCACTCAGAATGTATATGTATAATACCTTTGATATGAGTCAGACCCAACTTCCTACCATTTATGGCCCATAAACGATAGACAAGGAGACTAACTCTTTCTTCGACTACACACCTGAGGTTTCTAGGGGGTAGTTTGTTAACCAAAATTATTTGCTTTACTCTTAACCCTATATTTCTTTTTCTTTTAAATTCTAAATTCTTTAACCTCTTTCTTTAGGAATATAATTTCTATTTTACTTTTAAAAATATTTAATAGTTTTACTTTTAAAAACACTTCTTTAATTTCTTTTAAAGATATAAAATAATCTTTTCTTTCTGTAAAATTCCTTAAATATTAATTCTTCTACAATTTTATTACAGTTGATGTCAACACCGCTGCTTCCTACATTCTAAATTCTTTATTTAATGATGGGGAATAATGAATCAGTTGATATAGATGGAACTATATCACTGATTAAATTCCTACCACATTCTAATTCTAATCCAATTTCTAAATCTGCAGGATCAATGGTCGCTGACAGACGGGAAGATTTTGTCAATAATAATATGAAAAATTTAGCTATCATCTCAACAACATTCTTGAAAATCTTATGAACCTGTAACAAGAGTTCATATTCTAACTCGTCACTCAATATGTGATAAAACTTCTTTCTAAAGTTTGCCATTGTTAAAGACAAGAAGAAACCAAAAACAAAACAAAGTAAACACTAACCTTGATACCTGTCCTGAGATACCAAGCGAACTACCTGCGACTATGAATCCTGTCAGCACAGTGTCACTCGGCCACACGTTGGGTACGCCAATT
Organism: Tethea ocularis; assembly: GCA_963555595.1. NCBI lineage: Eukaryota > Metazoa > Arthropoda > Insecta > Lepidoptera > Drepanidae > Tethea > Tethea ocularis. Next base: position 4,132,955 of record OY741968.1, read on the forward strand.
TATGTTGCACCAAAATGCAGGGTGGTGATTTTATGCATCTGGTGCGCTAGCTCAGGGTACGAGGTGGTGGAGTCCGTTTACACTCTGTGGCTGTTACACTCAGGAATGGGGTTAGTGCTTATTCTATGGTTTACAAAGGGCGCCACCAGCGCAGTAACGCTGGAAAATAAATTAAATTAAACACAGACAATGCGTTCCAAAGTTTATAATTGCTTTTAGGTTCTTTCTGTCGTACAAATTCTATTTCTATATTCTGTTCTTCCTTAATTAAGGTTAGTTGTTCTTAGATTTAACATAATACATGTGTACTGGTTTGTGGACGGGCCCTTCCACAAACAGTTTCTAAAGATTGGACTCAATCACTTCTTAAACATTCTAAAAGTTAATGTTCTATGTTTCTACATCACGCGGACGGACACTGACACTGTGATGACTGAAATCCCCTTGGAGAGTAGGTAGCAAAGGTGGACACTTACATTACATGTGGCATGTGTGGTATGCAACACACGTGTTCTATAAAGAATCAAACCATACTCGTGGATGACGGTGGCATCAGTACGTCGACGTTGGAACGCAAATAAAAACTTCTTATTTAATTATAACAAAAAAAACTTAGGAGAAAAGCTTTGGAGAAAATTTGGAGCGGCACTCTGAAACAAAGAGTACACAGCCACGCTGTAGATTATGACGTATGCAAGGAACGATCGATCACGGGAAGACTGAATAAGAGGAAACTTACCAGCCGCTCCATTCTAAATTATTTAGGATCACTCCTATGATGAGCCCAGGCTGACCGGCACGGTGGCCACATGGCGTCCCCCAGCTTATATGACATCTTCTAATAATCTACGACAACCAGAACAATACGAAATGAAATACAGCGTGAGATGCGAGGAGGATCCTCGTATTCTAATGAAGAATGCACTTACAATTCTTGTTTCTAAATTCTTATACACAACAAAAATCACTAGCTGCGTACGAGTCGGAGATGTGAAGTGGAAAAGGAAAGAGGATGTTCCAAAGACTCAAATGATGAGATGTCAAAGACAAACATGTCAGAAAAATCTAGAATTTAATTCGACTAATGTTAATATTTCTCCAAAACAGCTAAATTATCTGCATCAAAAATTACTACAATTTATCCTGTAACTGAACCTATATTCTTCCTGAAACAAAATATTTTTCATGACCAAACAACTATTTGATACAACCAAAGTCCCCTCCAACCACGCGATCTAACGAATCAATAGGAGATCGATATCAAAACATTTATGATTAATATTCGGAACGCTCCCAAAGTCTATTGTATCTGTCACCTTGAAACGTCAAAAGTGTCAAAACAACAATAACCTAAAATAAACAAACATGATGAAAACGTTCATGAGATTCTATTCCAAAATAGCACAATTTGTATGAGGATCCCGATTCTAAGCACCATGACCTGTGAAACAGTATCCTACATTACGTTGTGATTAAAAGGAAGTGATGAAAACAATGTGAAATAACACGAAAGTATATCGGAGTTCTCTATTACAAAGTCCGTCACGGAAATGTATTCCGTCTCCCATTCTCGGCATCATCAGCGGCGAACCGACCGACACGAACCCTGCGGAACGTCCTACGAATGGCAGACGAAATCCACCTCCGTTTAGGATCTTTCTGCGAAAATAACATGGTTGCAAAAACAACATGCAACAGTATTTATAATAAATTTACCTTTGTTTTTTATATTTCCACTAGGAAAGCATAAGGGTAAATCTAAACAATGCTTTACTTATCAAAAAGTCATTTTCTATCTGCTATTATTATGAATTTAAGAGCAAGTTTGGTAATCAATTGGATTGAAAAGGCAGTTATTTTATATAGGTACAGGATGATTTTGATTGGGTCTATTAGGCGGAATACTTCGGATAGTATAAATAATTATACAAAATTCCATTATACAGGTTGCTCTGCCTGAGCAACCTGTATAATGGAATTTTGTAGGATTACTGATAACGGTGCACATTATCCGTAGAAATCGGGCTAAAATACCATTTCAAAATCATCCTGTATATAATATGCCTGTAGACCTGTATTTGACCAAAGCCTATGATAAGTAGACAATGATGTGAAGAACTGGCTCAAGAGCAGTAGATAGTACCTACCAACTAGTAAAAAAAGTTAAACTAATTTGTATTACAATCACAGTACAAAGTGTCCTTGAAAACTTTTTAATTTCAAGTTTTGAATTAATTTACAATGAGTAGATAACCCACATATTTATACTTAAATTACTATGAAACTGTAAAAGTTAGATGTGTTCTTATTTTAAAAATATCGGGTCGTACGCCGATTGGAAGTCCGCTTTGACCAAGTGTGGGCGTGCGAAACTATCACACGTACCTTTGGAGATTGGAACAAGATATATTCTGGAAGAAGGTAATTCATTACATACAACTAGAAAGTAGTAAAAGCTATTGAAAAAGCGAGAACTGTGTTAGATACTGGATTAGTCTGCAAAAAGCTGTTAATGTTGATGTGAAGGAAAACCATTTCATATTCATCTTTGTTTGTTTGTAAAATAAAGCACGAGTCCTGTATAGTATAGGGATATGAAAATGAACCATATGTCATTGCAATAAGGTTCATCTGAATCCACATACTCTTAATCTTCGATTAAACAGGTGAATTTTATTGCAGAGAGATAAAGCTCATTTTAGTATCACTCTGGCTACTGTCTCAGGACAAGAAAGGGAAGGGAAATTTTTAATTTTTGACAATCTTGCGAGCTTGTAACTTGCACCAACCATCTTCATCTTGGTCCCAATTGCTTCTCTGTCTTTTGTCTTCAACGTAGGAGTTTACACAAGGATGAAAATATCGGCGTACGTGATCATCATCAAAAATCACCGGGGCTGTTTGCAACATGTTGTAAACTTCTTGGAATTACCGTGACACAATGAATTTGAACTTATGAAGGTAATGGGTATGATACATTATGGAAATAACTAGTTACCTACCTAGACTAAACCTAGGTAATTATTTAAAATTAAATAGTAAAACTAACTACCTAAGTAGGTATTTATTATAGTTAATGTTGTTAGTTAAAGCATAGAATAAATAATGTTAAAGTAAAAAAATTTTCTATATAAAATTTTATAAATACCTATCGCTAGGGAGTATTTTGTTAGTTCTTCGTACGATTCCTCCTATATACCACCAACAGATACTCTTATTTTACGGCTATTGAAATAGGTAGGCCCGAGAAACTTATACCTACCTAGTACCTAGTAAATTTTATGTAGGTTATATATACCTTTTAATTAATTACACAGAACTGAAATGAACATTTCAATTTAACGTTATAATTAACGACGATAATTATTATCAATTAGGAAGGTATTTAATATTCTCAATTTTATATGGTCCCAAAATGTGGCGTTATTTAATTATTCCACCAATATTAATCAAGTAAAATGGGGCCAAAACGTTTTATCTAATTGTATTATTCTAGATTGAGGTATACGAGCAACTAAAAAGTTGCGATTAACAAGTCGCGTGTACCATAAATTTACTTAACTTTTTGGTATATTGATCATAATGATAACATTAATAATAATCAACCTTGTTTTTTTATGGATCGGGCTGAATAAATTTGCCATACAGATCGATATTATGATGTAGGCATTCGCTATGAAAGTATTTTTGGAAACTCAATCCTTAAGGTGATCAAATAGGGGTTCGCGGGTGAAACAGCTAGTCTGTATCTGTATATTTAAAATCCAAAACCACTGACTGATCTCTGGTTTTTTCCAAGAATAAAAAATATGCGAGCGATACACCACCAACGTCGATAATAATTGACTAACCTTATAAACCTATTTTATAAACGTATTATGCAGTTTGTTTCGGATACTCGAAAGCATACACTTAGTCGCTCGTGAGCACGCCCAGTAACTCCGTTGCAATATCCATTACAGTAAAACTTCATGTTCAATCTCGGAGCGGGTTTGTTGATAAACTCAACAATAAACAGTATTGTTGAGATTACAATTTTAATGCTTTGCTCTTTAACGATGTACTCTCACTTAGTCTGAAATCTGTTTCGATGAACTCAGATAACAAAGAATTAGGTATTAATTTGAGAGGGGATTTTTGCTCTTAGCTTATTTTATTATCTTCTATCCAAAATACGTATTTACAGGCGGAGTTATTTTTTTTTATGGACAGACTTGTGTTTGAGTTTAATCTCATCGTAGTAAAATGATTGGGCCTGGATGTCAGGATGGTAAACTAATATTATAAACATAAACTATTTGTATCTTTGAACGTATTTATTTATTTAATATACCGACAAGACTTAACTAACAGTAATATATTTCAGGTGGCAACATAACAAAACAAAAGTGAGTGTTAAAACTAAGCCAAGTTACAAGTTGCCATGACATGCAAAACGCATGTAAAACCGCGGAGCATTATATTATTTATATTCAGTGTCTTTAACCTTATTTCCCTACAGTTTCGCCCTTCTCGTAGGTTATCGGACGAACGCAGTGCAGGGTCTGGCCCTTGAGACTTATTTTATAAATAACATGGAATTTCGTTACTAGATGTGTTCCATTAAAGTCTTTGAATTAAAATACAGCAAATTAAAGAAAATACGGCAATCCACCAACCACTACTTTTGGTGGTAATCGTAACGAACACCATTACCTATTGAAAATCATCCAATGAGGGCTTACCACGCCTACAAAATGGACCTCGTCGTAGCGCGTCATTGGAGGAAATCATTAATGGTGTTACGAAAAAAAAAGGATTAGAGGTCTTTAACATTCGATTTCTAGACAAGTTGATTCACATACGCTATTTTCCACTCCCCAATACTGAAAAATCCCTGTATAATATTTTGAAGTACAAATTCTCACGCTGATGAATCCGAACTGATTTTGTAGTAGGAAACTCTCGATGCTTCATACTTAAACTTCTTTGTTTGCTTTCTTTGGAAACCCCATTGTATTTCGTCACGCCTCCCACCAAAATTGCGTTTATTTTGCGTTGAATTTCAATAGGTGGCACTTGCAGACTGCAGGCTAAAGTTTCGCCTTTGTACGGTCAGAATACCCATTTGGATAAAAACCAGTATTATTGTTATTCAATATAATTATTATTATGATATACAGGATGATCTTGGTTGGGTATATTAGGCTGAATACTGCGTAGTGTATATCAACAAACCTATAAAATTTCAGGAGCCTGAGCATTATCATTATGATACTGATTGACAATTCGAATATTAGCATCTAAAACGTAGTGGTGGGATGAGATAGCTATTTTAGTACTCAAGTAATCTAATAGTTACCTACAGTAGGTATTATAATGCTAAACTAATTTATTGATACTTTTTGAAATTTGCAATAGCATTTTCATTCGTTACACATTTTGGTCTTTATCTCGATCGTGCTTTAAAAATCTTCATATCAAATACTTAATAGTATTTCCAGGCTCTTTAGTCCTATGTAGCTATAATACTTGAAATATTCCAATGTCATGGCACGGGATACCGGCCATTTGTCGATGTACACAACATTCATTATTTTGATCCTCTAAAAAACGTAATCGCTTTGAAAATGTTCACAGTAAAATATTTCTGTGTCGGATTTTACGTGGGCTGCATATAAATATTGCTGTGAATGATTGAATACTGTCACATAAATATATTCGTGGTAAAATATTTTTATTATTTATTTAATGCTATTTCATATTACAGTTTAATAAAAAAACCTGCTTAGTGCATGTAAGGCCCATCATCCATACGGTTCCGTACCTAGTACCTACTTTTATCGCAAATATAAGTCACATAAATTCAGTTCAAACTATTAATAATTATTAGTTTGAAAAAGTACATTTGTGATATTTCGGTCGACTATAGCTCGTTAACTAAAAGTTTTTCATTTGGCGTGCTTACAATTTTTACTTGTAATTTTAGTTCTAGTCCTATATATATTTTTTTGATTTTTCAGTAATTAAAAATAAATTATGTGCTTTTCACCCCGCGGTTTTATTCGCAATATCCTATTTTAGGTATTCCCTTAGGGGTTGAATTTTCAAAAATCTTTTGTTAGCGTATGTCTACGTCATAAGAGTAGCTATATGTATGCCTTTCAGCCTGATCCGTGCAGTGGTTGATATAAATCAGTCAGTCTGTCAGTCAGTCCCATTTTCTTTTAATAATAATAATTTCTAGGCAGCATAATAAATTAATCCTTTATATCCATAATAAATTAGTACTTTCAATAGATTATACAGAAACTCATAACAAAGTCTTGGATCAGACTAGTTAAGATAACAATAACAATCTTGCTATAATAACACGATTTCTGATTATCCAATAAAATACTCGTGGCTAAGAAGATCGAAAGGTTATGTAAATATCCCTGCTTTCATGTAGTTACGTTGTTAATTTTGATTTTCAGTTCATTAAATTCTATTTTGTCTGATTTCAGTTTTTAAAAAAAGTAAAGTGATCTAGTTGATGTTTCTTTTTCTTACCTTTAGGGTAGTGGCCAGACAGTCGGACACTAGCAACTAGTACCTACTACTAACCCTACCACCCAGCAGGCTGTAAATACTAGCTTCCGCCCCGCGGTTTCATCCACGTTCCCGAGGGATCTTATGTTTTCCCGAGATATAAAGTAATCTATGAAAATTATTCCAGCCGTTTGAGAGTGAAGAAGTAACAAACATAACACAAACTTTCGTTGGATTTTGTTTATGTTGTTTTCTCTTTTATAATATATTTTTACGATCTGAATTAAGGTGCCTACACTTTCTTTCGTATGTTTCTATCTGTAATATCTCACCAAAATCTTTATATAGCTACTCGTAAATGGAATGGAAATCTATCCTGTGTAAATCTCAAGGGAATAAAGCTAGCTAACTATATCTTCCAGCTATTATTATTTTATAAGGAATCTATATAATATAATGCTATTAAAGTGATCACTCACTTGTTCATCACCATAATAATATTTCACTTGCTAACCGTACCTTAGTATGGAATCAACATAGTGGGAGTGAAAAGTTCTCTATCAGCCAAGCTGAGTCCAGAACTTTGCTACCCTGTCGCCTCTTGCATTACACAAGCCATTGGCTGAGTCACCGATGTGTGAAGAAGGTGATACGCTTACTTAAGCTGTTATGAATCTTCCATAATTTGGATAATAACTAAAATAAAAAAAAATAAGTAACCCTCAGCCTATTTGTAAAGAGGTGATGATCTTCAAACAGCTGACCAGATTATCTTGAAACATAGCTAAAAACACTCGCGAACATGACATCTTTCAAACTAAAAAATAGAATCGAAAACGGTTCATCCGTTCAGGAACTCAGGATTATATCCTGGGAACGCGGGTAGCTATACAATCACTACATAATTAATTATTATAAAACAAAGTCTCCCCGCCGCGTCTGTCTGTCTCTTTGAACGCGATAAATTCAAAAACTAAAACTATATGAATTTTTATACCGTTTTCGCCAATTGACGTAGTGTTTCGTTGGCTAAAATATGACGATGATTGTTGAAGATCGGAAAACATCATGCGGGGCGGATTTATGTTTTACGAGGATTTTATATAAAACTAGCTGTCCCCCGCGGTTCCACCCGCGTTTCCAAATAAAAAGTAGCCTATGCAACCTGATCTAGATAAGGCAACATAATAATTGTCCATGGGAAAACAGTTTTCTCTTAAATATATTCCAACATGCTTAAAAGTTTGTCCTTGTGCTTTATTTATATTGACTTCAGACGATAGGTAGGTAATTTCACAGGAAATTGTACCTATTCGTTTAAATCTATATGGTAAATCTGTGGGTATCATCGGAATGCGAGGTATCAGTACTGTTTGCCCTACTGCTGGCTCAGTCAAAACCAATCGCTACTATGACAGAAATCTAGAAATTTTACTTGAAGTCTGGTTCCATTACATAAATTTGGTGGTCTAATATCTATTTAACATGCATTGTCCTGAATGACTGTCTGACGGATCAAGGCATAGCCTAAACCGCTGATCGTAGAGACCTGAAATTTAGAGGGTGTGTTCTTCGTATGAAGTAGGCGTCCTATAAGAAAGGATCTTCCGAAATCCTTAGGGTTTGAAAAACTGGAACTTCTTTAAGATAATTGATGGAAGACGTGTTTTTATTGAAACTCATCGCCTATCGGGGTTAAAAAAGGGTAGAAAGTTATTTTGGGGGTGATTTGCATCGAAGTTGATATCAATACTGCATTTGAACTCACTTAAAAGCTTGGTGCAATGCAATGCATATGACGAACAATTGGGATGAATTTGCTGTTATGTCTCATGACCGTCTTGGCAACAATCATGGGACAAAAGAAAAGTATAAATTAGATGTTACAACACTCTACATTTCTGCGAGTTAGTTGCAGCCGGTCAAATATACCCATTTGTATTTGAAGTATATCGAAATGGAAACCAGTATGCCAAATTTGGTACAGAAGACCAACCCATCAAAAGGTTACGTTTTTCCCAAGATCTTTCTTATGGTCACTTTGATGCCTTCGCTGATGCCGATGGTGATAATAACACTGATCAGCGTCCAATAGCCAATCTAAATATATAAAACTTTTAACAAAAATTTGAACCGATATCATGGTACCGCAGATTTATTTCGCTTACTTCAGAACTATCATATTAGAGTTCCTAAATAGTTATTTTCTGCTTTTTAGTGCCTTTGAAGGCGGTTCTATTTATTGTTAAAAGTTTATTATTTTTCAATTTTGAATTTCTTATGTGTAATCAATGACTCTCAAGGTCACTGACCTAGGATAAGCATATTAGCGTTGTAGTTTCCATCATCGTTCCTATAACATTTAAAGAATTATCCCCTAACTCCTAACCATTAAGGAGTTGTACCTTCCATCATCAGCTCAGCAACATAAGATGATGACTACCAGACGCAAATATCTGAATAGCTTTAGAAAGTATGATGAAAAACATTGTAAGTGCCTATAAAATTTAAAGAGTTACCTCGATTTGTCCAGGATCCTATCATCAGATCCTGACTTGGTGACCATGGGACTACTTGTGAAGTATACCCTTTCAAACAAAAAATATTTTTCCAAATCGGTCCAGGCGTTATTATATTATTGTATTCGGGGAACATCAAAAAAAATGATTCCGACGAATTGATAACCTCCGCTTGAAGTGGGTTAATTGACTGACTGACTGATCGCGGGTGATATCGCGTGTGATATCGCGGGTGGAAAGCTATTTAGCATTCTATATTAAAGCTGAAAAGTTTATGAAAAACATTGTAAGTGCCTATAAAATTTGAAGAGTTCCCTCGATTTGTCTAGGATCCTATCATCAGATCCTGACTTGGTGACCATGGGACCACTTGTGAAGTATATATCCTTTCAAACAAAAAATAATTTTCCTAATCGGTCCAGGCGTTCGAGTATTCGGGGAACATACAAAAAAAAAGATTTCAACGAATTGATAACCTCCGCTTGAAGTTGGTTAATTGACTGACTGATCGCGGGGGGCATCGCGGGTGGAAAGCTATTTAGCATTAAATAATAAAGCTGAAAAGTTTGTTTGTTTGTTTGAACGCGCGAATCTCCGGAGTTACTGGTCCGATTCGAAAACTACGCTGTCGGCTGGTAGTTTAGCCATTATTTTGTCGTTGATGGCGTCAACGCTTATATTTCTGGCAGCTAATTAAATTAAATTGCCCTCTCACACATCCATTAATGTTTTTTTTGGTCGATATTGGCTATATCCGGATATACTCTACAGATCAGGTCTTCTATGTTGGTCACGATTTTACCAAGGTCTTTGTCAATAGGTATTTTTTATCTGATTCAGGTACTTTCCCATCCCCGATTAAATGGAGCATTATTGGGAAATCTGTGCTTCCTCTACCCAAGTGACTCCTCATTTTGGTATACAGTTTCAATAATTCAACAGACTTTCATAATGAGGAAGATTTTAAGCAAGATTTAATAATATCTGCTCTAGTTTCCCTAACAGGCAACGTTTATCTGAAATCACCAGAAAACATCAAAGTTATTCCACCCATGGCTATTTGTGCATTTTATACTTCTGAAAGTTCTATCTAAAGCCTCTAGATGAGCTCTATGAGTCATGTGCACTCATCCCATATTATTAGGTTTGCATCTTGTAAAACCTTGCCCAATGGTAAATTTTTACGTATAGAGCGTACGCTGTCTTTTTCAAGAAATACCGTAAGGGTCTGTTTAGAAGTGAAATGAGCCATCCTTCTACCTGTCAATAGTGTAGCAGCAATAAATATCTGATGATGCAACAGCAATGGCTAATTTCGTTGACTTCAAAACTATCAGATTAGAGTTCTTACATAGTTATTTTATACTTATTAGTGCCTTTGTGGTTTTTTTTTGTTAAAAGTCTTTTTTTTTTCATTTTTTAGTTTCTTATGTGTAATCAATGACTCTCAAGGTCACTGACCTAGGATAAGCATATTAGGATTGTACTTTCCATCATCGTTCCTATAATATTTAAAGATTTATCCCCTAACTCCTAACCGTTAAGGAGTTGTACCTTCCATCATCAGCTCAGCAACATGTGACGACTACCAGACGCAAATATCTGAATAGTTTTAGAAAATATATGAAAAACATTGTTAGTGCCTATAAAATTTGAAGAGTTCCCTCGATTTCTTCAAGATCCCATCATCAGACCCTGACTTGGTGACCATGTGACCACCTGTACGTATAGTTTCCAAATCGGGTCAGGCATCTTCGAGTAATCGAGGAACATACATAGAAAAAGATTCCGACGAATTGATAACCTCGTCTTGATGACAGTTAAAAATAACAAAAAACTGTTACCTAGGCGACCGCTGTCATCCATTGACAACCGCGTCGCATCGCTCACCCATGCTATACATGCTCCCGCTTAACGTTCTTTTTATCATTGCTCGGCTCCTGAGGGTCGTAGCGTGATGTTCTATAGCCTATAACCTTCCTTAATAAATGGGCTTTCAATTGCAAAAAGGTTTTTCCATATCCCACTGGCAGATCCAGAGATTAGCGCGTTCAAACAAACAAACAAACAAACAAACAAACTCTTCAGCTTTATTATTAGTATAGATTAAAGGTTTAAAGTTAAGCAATATTTAATATACCATATCTAGATACATATTTTGCGAGCTCAAAAATCTCATGCTGACCTACTTTAACGCTCAATATCTATTGAAAATATTATGTAGAATCCACTGGAGGCACATTTCGAAAACAAGATATTTAGGAAAATAACGAACAATGTTAAAGGACGCCTGGGGGACATGTCGTATAAATAAGGACTCTCGTCAAAAAGAAAGTTAGTTGTAGCTTAAAAAACACAAGAGACTAAAATGAGATTAGAAGGCCTCAAGTACACAAGAGACTTAAAGAATGGATATTAGTCCCGGTTCTATTGTTTACAAACTAAAATAATATTAGTCATGTCACCTCTCTTTCTTATAAACATTATTGAAAAAAGATAGAACATTTTTAATGCCGTTAAATTAGTTTACGGATATAATAGTCGTGACTAATAAAAGTCGCGATTAAATTCACGCCGAAAGAAGCAATCGGACAAAAGTGTAACTTGATAGAACAAAAATGTATTTTAATATGTTTTTTGTTAGAAAGAGATATCGTACCTAACAACTTACTAACACTGTATCAACTCAAAAAACATCGTGCCGAAATATAAAAGTATGGATTCACGGCTGAGAGTTCGCAGCTCGATACTAATGTCGGATAGATGGACGGTTAGGTGGTTAGAGTTTAACCTTCATAGGTTTTCAAAGTTACTGACGTAGGTAAATGAGCTTCGGGTCTAATTGACCCAGTACAAAAATATAAATGGGTAAAAATTGATACGAGGATCGTATGAAGGTTAAAACAAGTCGCGATTTGGACCGTCTGGAACCCGAGACTTGTTATCACTACATGTTTTATTTTGCGTTCATACCGTTTAGAAATCAAAGCTTTTATTTTGCGGGCGGTTGGCACTAAATAAGAGATTTCTCGTAATACAATTCTTAGTTCATAAGTAGCAACACTTTTTGGAGACATTTATTTTGGAAATTTTGTGGCTTTCACCTATTCTTGTACTATTTCTGAGAAAAAGGACCTTGACGCGAGTGTTTCTTTTTCTTTTCGCAAAAATAAATAACGTATAAGGAATGTGAATAATAAAAGATCACTGTAGTAATATTGTCCACGGCTAACTTTTTCTTTATAAAAAAACACTCTAAGAAATGAAATCACGTATTTTGTGCTTTGTACTTAGTATACTAAACAATTTAACTTTGCCGCTTTAACAAGTTTTACTGCGACCGTTAAAACTAAATTGCCATTACCGGAGATAAGTAAACAACTAGGAATCCTACTCTTGTACATACCTGATTTCTTGATGAGATTAGAAGCTTCATCTAATGCATTTATATCATTTTTAATGAATCGTCTCAAATAAATACCTAATTAATTAATATACGTAATAATTACATTGAAAATTAAATTATTTAATTTGTAACTTGCATCAGTACAATTAATTATTAATTGGGAGCTAATAACCTCTTTCGTACTTATCACCTTTGGGTACAACATGAATTACTAAGGTTATGTTTTTAAATAATAGGCATGTTACTTTCCAAGGCCATTAAAATTATCCAAAGCAACGGCTTTATTTGAAACCCATGCTAGTTGACCTCAAATAAGCTTTTCCCTTTTACTCTGTAGTTATATAAACCAACATAAGTTGTGAGGCCACAGTAAATAAATGTTTCTTATAACAGTAGGTAATCCATCATCATACAAAAATATGGTAAATTCACAACTGAACAATGGATCATTAATGCTCGCTCTTAGTGTTTGAACTTGATACAAGTAATTTATAAAATTAATGCTTCTTTTAATATTGATTGTTGTAATTGGAATCAATTGGAATCAATACAGCGAGGCAATGCCGCCAGTATTCTTGGTACTCTGCCACCAGGGGAGGAGTTAGGGGAAGTTTTTTATTTATAATTTATTTATTTTTAGTTACATTTATAAGTAGTTAGTTTGTTTAGAAGTTAGGTTACTATTAAATTATTATTTAAAAATGAAAATAGTCAGATATTATTATATAATTACTCTATTAAATCTGTACATAAGAGATTAACAAATACGTGGTAATTCACCTATTATTACATGCATAGGATTTCTTCTAGGTTATGTGTACTTACCACTTTTGGCCACATCTAGTTGGCGTGGTTGGTTAAGATATCAGCTATCACGCCGCAAGTCATTAGTTCGATTCCCATCTAGGACAGACATTTGTGTACATATACATGTGCGTTTGTCCTGAGTCTGGGTGTGATATGAGAGAAGTTATATATATTATATACCTGGTTTCTATAGTACGTACAAGCTCTGCTTTGTTTTAGATCAGCTACCCGAGTGTGAAGAATACCTCAGGATATTATTATTTATCTGCGTACGCATTTGTATAGATTCATACCCTATTATTATTTACATATATTTTAATATAAGTCATCAATAAGAACCGTATCATAGTCTAATTGATTTACTATAATAGCTATAGATTTACTATGTTTATTTGGGGTCTACTATTATTTATTTGTCGTCTCGATCGGGAATGATTTATTTTACTGCCAACCCACCCGACCTTTTGATCTAGGGTCTAATGTTTACATTGCTGGGTTCACGACCTTGCATATATTTCCTGATCCCAATGTTGTGTTAACGATACTGCTCTTATTTTGTAAATGGGAACTAAACTATGTTATTTCAGAAATGATTTTTGAAATAAAGATAAATATTCTAGAATATTACACGCGCCATCCTACATTCAGAGAGAGGCAAAGTCCACTCAAACTCAAAACTCATTCATTCAGTTTTGGCCCTAATAAGGCACTTATGAATGTCAATAGTTACAATTTTTATAATAGACTACCACCGGTTCAGAATACTCTTAAACTGAGAATACGATATAGATACCTAATAGCTTCCATCATCCTTTAACCTATGATTAACGGCTCAAAGCCACATAAAAATGTTGTCACTAACAAGAGTAAATACCTACCTACCTACTTGCAAGTATTTTCATAAATATATTTAGAGTAGGTACTGCTCAAAGTATTAAAAAAAATAATGATTTATGGTGATGATAAAAAGTATAATTCTGATGTAAATATTTATTTTACACATGAATAAAATTCCATAAGACGGACATTCAATCTACAATGTTTACTTTAATGTGATCTAATAGCTTCGATTTGCTTCTATTTATCTTTTTATATTTTGGATTTGCTTTTACAGATCTTCTAACACTACTTCTGGTCATCACCCGATCGAATACTTCTTCACTGGTATCTTCACTTCCATCATCTGAGAAATGATTATTCATACTATCATTGTTTTTGTTAGGCCTTAACAACATTGGTTCAATTCCACTATCTGAAAAAGCAGTATCATCGAATATTCTTGAATTCAGTCTATCATCATCAGACTTTTCATTACTTAACTGTCGGCTGAAAATTCTTATATTTTCACCAGGAACTTCTAATTTATTCTTTTTTTCTTCCTTTTTTTTCGTACTTTCACGATTACAAGGCTTATACTTCATTGGGGAAAAATCTACTCTTCGTAGGAAACTAATCGTGTCGCCAAAACGTCTGCTACACTTTCTCACTGTTTTAACTTCTGTTTTAATTTCTTCAGTTCTTGGACTACATTCATCATTCTCCATAGCAACGCCGGAATCAGAATTTGAATCAGCTAGTATATTTATTTCTGGTACATCAACATTAAAATCATTTTGTACTGTCAACTTTTGACTGAGCTCTTCTATGGTGTCTGTTAGTTGTTGTATTATCATATCTTTTTGTGCTAATTGTTGTGCAACCGCCTCTGTTCTTGAAGATAAATTCACTTCATACTTTTTTAGTTCGTTTGATAAGAATTCCAATTCTTTTTTCCTAGTTGATTCCAATTTCTTTATAACTTCAGATTGTTTCGTGTACGCTTCCTTCAATCTTGCAAGCTCCTGCTTATGAGACATGTTGAGGAATTTAATAATGTTTATTGCTTCTTGTAACGTTGTTGGCTGGAGGATATTTTCTGTTTGTGACATTTTTTCTGGTTAAGATCTGAAACAAAAACAAGTCATTATTAATTATCGCAGCCAATTAAATAAAATAAATTTATTCGCGCCACATACCCAAATAAGTAGATACCTGGGGTTTAATTTCAAAAATTGATGGACTAATTTACCGTAATAATTATGTGAAAATGAAATTTAGTACAACTTGTATCATGAGTTTTAGTTGAAACGATAATTAAATTAATACTTAAACATTGAATTGTTCTCCCTAACAAACTGAATTGAGTAAATCCTAATTTATTTTTACATCGTTAAATCACCATGACTATTTATTTTATTACAATAAAATACAACCGAATCCAGAACCTACTCCTTTTTTTGAAGTCGGTTAAAACGTTAGTAAAACTGTCACATGATAGAAAGTGACTTTCTAGAATTTGCTACTCTCAGGTCCTTGTTACATTACACAAAGACAATCAGAGTATCTATAAGACAAGTTTTGAGTTGAGATTCAAATAATTGGATTCGAAACCCTAGACATTTACCTATATTTTTCTTTGTAAATAACATTTATATTCTCTCTTTCTTTCAAATAAGTGTTCAGTACTACTAAGTGATCTCATGGTTCGAATATCATAGGTTATGTTTATAACCGTCTAAGTATATATCGCTCACATTGATACAAAAACAATGTCATTGTTCTTCATTTAAAATGACCTTTGCAAACTATACAAGTGCATTGTGTTTATGTTTTAGGGCATAATATGATTGTTACTAAAGAAATAGAAGTGTAGGTCGATGTTCAAAGACATTCGTAAGTTTTTATAACATTAAAATAGAGGGAAAAATATTTTGCATCAATGAAAACGTTTTTATATAAAGTTTATAAACTATATTCATTCACTAATAGGCTGTTGATATCATAAAAAAATAAAGATCAAACCCTGAATGTTTAAATATATAGGGTTAGTACTTGAATGTAATGTTTTTGATTGTATGTATAGAACATCTAAAAACAACTGTTATAAATTTTGTAATTTTTTATTTTGTAAATATAGGGTAGGCTTAAAAAATAATTTATTATTATTATAAACATTTAAAATTTTGTTTAATTAGAATAGGTTATTTTTCAGTTTAGTTTTAATTTTAGTTATTAAACTGCTAGGTATATGATAAGACTGAACTGATTTACTAAAATATAATGTTTATTTACAACATTTAAATTAGTTTCTAACTTTTATCAATATCTACAGCTTATCATAGCCAATTATGAATAAACTTTGTAAACTAATAAAAACTTTGTGCAAACTAATATTGAACATGTAATTGTTCAAGATTCATAAATAATCTATTTTCTCAGAGCAATAATAGTTTCAAATGACTTTTTGATTTGACGATAAGTCCAATTTAAATTCTATTTGAACTAAAATTGCAGAATACCTACCTACTATTCATCGGAATCTTATTTATACAATCATATTTCATTTGGAGCTAAATTGTAGTTAAACTGAATAATTTAGTAAGTATACCTAATATTATTTTTGCAACATAATTTATTTTGTCATGTAAAATGTGTAATTGAACATAAATTATTCTAGTATTCCAAAATTTACTAATAAAACAAACCACCCCATTGAAATACAAAATGTTCTAATAAGGATTTCGAATAAAATAATATGTTATGTTGCAAAATAACACAGTGATATATAAAAATATTTGTTAACAATTACCTGATGCTAGACACGAATCCAAAGGAAAACTTATAAAAATAAACACAAATATAACAACTGGACAACCTTCCTGCACGAATGTTGAATGATAACTGACAGCAAGTGACAGGTGTTAAAACTAATATCGCTTCCAGACTTATTGTATTAGGTAGCTACATACAATGCCATTGCAAAATGGTTCTTAAACCGAAACTGATAACAGCTACCTGCGTTATACAATGGATGGACAGTGCGTGACTTTGAGCCTGCCGATGAATATTATGATAATAGGATTTTCTATATAACTGTCATCGTAAATACTTGGAAATAATTTAATGTGTTTAATTCTTTGTATTCTACTAATTGGTAGATTTATGACACTTTTTTGTGCAACTTATTTCCTCTTACATTATACTGATTATTAGTAATATTTTATAGTTTCAGGTATATTTACAAATGAACGATGGTTATACTATAGGTATAACTTAAAATAATAATAACAGTTCCTAATATGCTATTCAACGAGGTAATGTGGCCAGTTTTGTGGGCACTCTAGCTCTGGGCAGCGATTTAAATCAAATATTTTCTATACATATAAAGTTTTTATTTTAATTAGATTGTATTTTGTAAGTAAATTAATTAAACTAGTAGTGAAGTGCTAAAAAAACCTTATCATAATCTTACAAGCCCGTTTGGAAAAGAGGGTGTCTCTTCTTATCGTAGGTACCTACCTATTTTCTTGGAAATATAATTTATTGCTATACCTAAGCTTACTGTGTCTATTTTGAGAACTAAAATTTATAAGGGATTATCTTTTTCGTAAGCATTAATTTAATTTATAATTTTAGGAATAAATGATTAAGTTTAGCAAGTGATATTTTTTTTTGGGGTGTTACGGCTAAATGCCGATGTACAGTTACACCTAGTTTTAGCGGGCTAATTATCCAATTTAAATATGTAATATTTCATAATTCTGTTTAAAAACTACACGGATACATTAGGTTAGAAGTATATACAATACACTATACACTACGTGGTTATTTTTTTGTTCTCAAATCAGTTCTGCATTAACAATTTCCATAATAGTATAGCCGGCTAGAACTAGGTGTAACCGTAATTCGGCTTTTTCGTAAAAGGGACATTCTTCACACACGGCCAACAGATTAAGTAGAGCGTATATAATCAAAACAGGTTAACAGTACACTATATAATTTCCGGGTAGTTGGTATCTGCTTCTATAACCCATTTTCCTCCGGGAAATGAACAGGTTTGTAAACTATCCCGGGAGCTCGGGACTTTATGCGCTGATGACCACAGATTCCCTACATGCATCGTTGAAGTAATTGACAAGGGGATTGCTCAATGTATAAATTTCATGTTTCAGTTCCTGGCCAATAAATTTGGATCGAAAATGAGATTTGATAGTGTGCAATTGGCGTAAGTAACGACTTGACATATTAATTGTTACACGGGTTTAATTCGTAATTGAGGAGTTAAAAGAAGTCGGTTAATAATTAAGCGATACCCGGGATTTATGCGAGTTTTCATTATAACTGGTTCAACTGAACAACGGGTACTTTCGGTAGTAATTGAACATACGTAGTACGAGATTAGAGACTTCTATTATTGTGGAGGTTTTAATCGCAAGTAATGTTATCTAGAATCGCAATTCCTGTATTTTTTTTTAATGCAGTTTAGGGACGCGCATCCCAACAGGTATATTTTTTTGATTCCGATAAAAACGTATAAAATTTCCTTATCAACATACTTACCTACATAGCAACAAATATTCTTAGAAAGTATTTTATAAAAAATATTAAATAGTGATGCGAACTGATAAACTTTTTTTCTACGACTTTTGAGTATCGTAAAATCAAAACAATAAGTACCTACCTATACGTACAAACTTATAGGTACCTATAAATGAAACAAAAAGTTAGAATAACAGATTTTCTGCTTCGTTAACTTACTTCTTGAAATTTTCAAGCTTGCAAATTGTACGTAGGTATAGTTCGGAAATGGTTCGTCAGTTTTCAAAGTCAGTCGTACATAATGTTACAGTACTAAGAGTCCACACTTATACTTATTAGAGTATACTTTTGAAACGTCAATGTGTTATTCTATTCGGTTTGAAATTAAATGTCAATTTGGTGCAAGCAAATGTCAACTTTAAGGTGACGAACCTTTTTAGAACCTGACTGTCTAACTAACGAACTAATTTAAAATAGATAATTATTAGTAGTAAAATTATGGATAAGATAATTAATACCTAAACATTGGAAATTCCCTTGCAATTGCAATAAATTAGGTATTAAAACGTTTTCTGAGAATTTAAAATTAATCATTCATAATTAAAAGTAATCAATTATACCTACCTACTTTTGACCTATTACCTAATTTGCGGGGGAAATTGCAAAATTCGTTTATACGTTTTACCTATAATACGGATTATTTTATGTTCACCAGCATCTACGGGAAACTTTGTTAGAGGCGCATTAACAACTTTGCTAGACACTGTGACATGATCTCATTTTTATATTATCCCTCTTTGCCCCGAAGTTTGTCAACTATCACGATATTCGCGGCCTGAACTCGCTCTTCAAAAAAAAGAAAGATATCCAATTTTTCTTAAACTTACTTCCAAAGTACGGGACATGGTTTTGACCTTTCGCTTTTATCGGATATAACAATTTATTCTCATACATAATATACTAAATTAATTTTGAGGATACGGATGAGTTCTAATATCTAAGTATATGAAAGTTTATACAGACTGAAGTACTTTCAGTAGAAATAAGAACCAAACAAGTGCGAGACTACTTACTTTAAATACCACAGACTTAACCAACAGGGCGTCGACAAGCATGTCACAGATTTCCCTTTATAACGGACAACCATGTGACGGCATTTAACCTAGCGAAGCGAACTTATTTTGAAAATTTCATGTGGAAAAACAAAGTTAGCTAGCTATCAGTGTCCTCCTCAGATGGCTAACCCCCATAGGGTTATGGGTTTTCGTTCCATTTTTTACTTTTAATGTACGGAACCCTAAAAGTATTGATTCTTAAAGTTCCGTAGGTACTTAAATATTTATATCACTCTAGTGACCTATCTCAGGATACTCGGTAACAACAGAAGTTACTTTCATAAAATTTAATGTACCATAAATAAACTTCACGTTTTCCCGCCGGATTATGTTTAGAGATAAAGACACTTATAAAATGTTCATAATAATATTTGGCGAATTATATAATTGGCTCAGTATTATGATACTTTAAGAATATTTGCAACTAATGCCGGCGCACAGTGGTGGGATGGTAGAGGGTTTAAATTAAGGTAGGTATCAGTGGCGAGAGGTGAAATTATGGCGAGGGTAAGCCGTTCAAAAAACACGTGTAATTTTATAATTACAGTGTATTTTAAGCATGATAAAAGTGACTTTGAAATGATGAAAATGTGGGACTGGGATTCCTAAAAGGTAAGCCGATGGGAATCGCTTGTATGGACCCTTCGCCACTGGTAGGTATATATACTTCAACCAGCGATGCTCTAGAGAAAACTGCGCCGTGATGTTCCGAGGCCGATCACCGAGCATTGAAATATAGGTATACCTTATTTCCATTGGATAACTATTATTTTCATATTTTCAATTGATAAATTTTAAATTCTCTGCCGAGCCGTGCGTCGGCCATAATTCGCCAAAAAATAATTCCATTCTAGAAACCGAATCTAAATTCAAATCCTATTCAAAAAATATTGAGTTTGATTGGAAACTAGTTGTTCCCTCCCTGCGATGTTACTTTAGCGTGATGTTATGATATAACCTCAAAAAGCGGGCTATCTAATTATAAAAATATTTTTCGATCGGAATAACAGTTTTTAACGAAATTTTTTTTTACTTATGAAATAGGCTTGTATTTGACCACAATTTTACCATCTTATTTTCATAGTCGTTACTAACTTCTTATAATGAAATATTTTAAATTCCATAAACATGACTACTCGATCGAAAATGGAAAAAAAGTCTTTCCACATTTACAACCGCCGCTGGGTTTAATAGAAAAAGGTGGGACATAAATCTGGAGAATGTGCGTTCCTCGTCTACAGACAATACAAATATTTGGTTACAGCCTCCAAAACCGCACATAAAAATGACGTATGACCTTATGCGGTCGGCGGCCACCGCTTTTGGTATAAAATTGGGTAATTTTTCCTGAATTTAATCCCAGGGCATAGGCATTACAAATGCTTTTTAAAACCTGATATTGATGTAATTTGTACAAATGTATATCCCTGAAGGGTATTTTATTAAGGTTCTGTATCATGGGGAGGTATTCGGTCGCTAATAAAGTTAAGTTAGGGATGTGTTTACTCTTATGTAAAAGTAGGTTAATGCGTAGAACGCTTTATGTTCGTTTCCTTATTTTCGTAGTCTGCTAAACGAGCTGATCTTGATAAACAAAGGCTACATTGATTTGATCACATATTTAAATAGTTTTTTGATAATTCGTGATTACCTATCTATTTAGTAGGCACAAATAATTTTATAAATTCGAATCTTTATCGTTAGTAATTTTCGAATAAAAAATACAATCAGTTCTATTACATTTCGATTCATTTTATGTATTATGCGCACTTTGTATCTATCAAACAGAAATTTAAGTTGTATGTATTTCAGATTCAAAGTTCATATAAACCGCGGGATGGAAAGTTTATCTTATTATAAGCTAGTAGGTACATACTAATAATAAAGCTGAAGACTTAATTTATTTGTTTCAACGCAGTAATCTTTGGGACTACCAGTCGGATTCGAAAAAATCTTTCCCTAGCATAAAGAACTCTATAGGGTACTTTTTATCCCGTGGGTGTTAACCACTAGTTCTAGACAGATAGTCACTGATCTAGTAAATATCTTTGCAGCAATTAAATTAGAATCAATTTTGAATTGTATTTCGTAATTGTTAATTTTAAATTCAATCAAATTAAATTGTGATTATAAAGGCTTAAAAAAGATGAATTCATTGACGTGCGGGCTACAGCGATAATATTTTCAAAGGGATTTCAGTAATGACAACTCTCTGAAACGCTTTCATGTATTTACGAAAATGTTCATTTTAAATGTTAAGCATTACGTTCAGTTTTAAAATATTAAAATGGGATCAAAAATGTCACATTTTAAATATTATTTATTCCATTTCCGTTAGTAAAGCTTTTTGAGAAAAACCATTTTACTCAAATAGTTTAGTTTAGACATAAAATCCATCAAAGTTTAGGAGATGTCTTCAGTTATAAAAAAAAGTAATTATTTACATTACCAGATTAAATAAATATAGGTATTTTGGAAATCCTGCTAATATCATAAATGCGATAGTTTGTGAGTGTGTTTGTTTTTTCTTCACTTCAAACTGTTGGATCAATTTTGATGACATTTGGTATGAAGGTAGCTTAAGTAACATAGGCTACTTTTTATTCCTCGAAAATTTTCCGTAAAGGGGGATGCCAACATATTAAAATAGGTACATTAGCAATTTATTTAATTTATTATAAATGATACACATTCAAACTTTCTCCAGCACTAGTCGTAACATGTTCCGTTCAATGGCACGTAAAATTTACGTAAGAAAGTTTTATTAGGATCGAGCTTAACCGAGCGAGACCGAATGTTTTTATATCTTCCTTACGATATGCTAACAAAGCTGACTCATGAAATAAGAAAGTAAGAAACTCTAAAGAAAACGCTCTTGACTCGAATAAGTACTATTCATTTGAATTGGGCTGAACCTTGTTTTTATTAGATTTTCAGGGATCAAATAATATCATAAAAAATTTATGTTCTTCTGGCTTGAACAGGTAGATAAGAATACCTGTTTGGTTCGATTTATTGTTACTAGCTCCAAGATAATTTATTCCTATCTTCAAACTCCCAAACATAGAACATTGGCATTTACTAAACTTATATTTTAAATAAAAAAATATATTTAAGATTAAAAAAACACCGGCTTGCTTCGATTTATCGATACTAGTTCCAAAATATGATTCCTATCTCTAAAATCCCTAACATGTACAAAAAGTTTTGGCGAAGTGGCATTAGAAAATAACTCAACCAATACAAAAGGATTGCCATTTCTAACACGTTACGGTACAGCCTTACCCATTCATAACATAGTATGATGGATAACAAACTTTGAGCCATTTTAGCCACAAAAACTTGCCTTGCTTACCAAGTTGACGGATCGTCTTTGAAACTGGAAGTTACTATATGCTTGCCATCAGGCGTGCTCAAGGTTTTGCGAACAAGTCTTCGTGTATCAGTCAGGAGCTGTTTTAATAGGGGACCTTTAATTCTTAACTTATTATATAACCTTAACTATATTTAACCTTAGTCAATGGATCTTAGCACGAAACATTAAGTTTACGTTCGGCTGAGTTTAGTACCTATAGGTCGTTCGGTACGGTCGTTTTGATATGAACCGTGTCTACTTTTGTCTCGCTACACGTATCTCTTTTTATTTTAGTTCAGGAGTCAGGTATAGATTCGGGATGTCAACTAAGTATGTGACGTTTTAAGTAATAAAAAAATACCATGGTATGGATGGTACTACTATAGGTTTGCATATTAAAATAAAACAAAAATAGTAGTTTATGATACTGTTGCATAATAGGGGTTATTAAAATACAAGTGTACTTAATAGTATCACACGAGTTTTTAATACTTAATTATGTGCAGTATCATACAGTACTTTATCTAAACTCATATAAATAATTTAATTAAAAAAAATAGAAAACTCGATAGTATTTTTCTACCAACTTTTCAAAAAAAAAAAAAAACCTTAATGTTTTTATTATGAAATCAAAATTCGTACTTTAATGACCCACTTTATGCACACCCGTGTATAATGATTAATTATAGTACAGTTTTGTTCCCAAGATAATGCTATAAAATAACTTTTTTTCTATTAAAGTACACTTTGGACCTATCAATAGTATAATCAATCAGTATCAATTCAATTTTAGATGCAAATTTACATTGTGTGTTACAATTACAATTTTTGACTTGAACTTTAGGGGTAAGAATTTTTGGAAGTTGGAAACACGGATTTATGTACATAAACATAAACATTTATGTAAATAAATAAATAAGTGTGATACTATTAAGAACCTCGCCTACGGCTCGGTACATAAACTCACACTCGTATTTAATAAACCCCTATTATGCAACAGTATCATAAACTACTATTATTCTACTACCAATACATATTTAAAGTTTTCATTTTGTACATGAATATTTCCGGAATATTAATTCCTTAAGGGTATACCTTCGGTTGGAGCGCGAAATTCAAATTTTATCAAGTTTTTTGCAAATGCAGCTCAATAAAATTATAGGTCGTAAGTTATCAACATGTTATTTGTAAGAAGAATGGTAGTATATTTACTGATTAATAACAAAAGAAATCATCAACACATTCCTCCAAGGTAAATTAGTAACATTTTTCTGAAATAGTCGTATATGTCAGTAATATACCTTGGAGGAATATGTTGATGATTTGTTTTGTTATTGAACGTTCCCCCTTAAGTAATAATGAAATGTTTTTTTTTGTACAAACATCGTTCGGACTGCGGACCGAACCTGCTAGACATAAAACTGCAATTATCGAAAGAGCTAAAATTTTATCTGTGTTAAAGGAACCACATTATTCAAAACTATTAAGCCCGAAAATAAGAAAAATCATTGCGTAAGTGGTTGAGTAATACTTAAATACCTATTTCCTGGCACCAGGAACTATTTGCTCAATGCAAGCAGCCCAAGAACATTATTTTCTACAAGGAACAGCCTTGTAGTAACTAATGAGTAAGGACTATACCTATTTACCAGTGAGCGTCTCTAGGCTAAGTTGTTGGTGGAAAACTATTTATTTCGATCGGAAGATTTTTCGGAATATAAATAATACTGTCTTTACCTACCTTTCTATAAGCTAAGTTGCATTTTTTAAATCCGTTTGAGGTATTAGGTACGGTTTCATTAAATATGTACGAACATTCACACATCATGCAAAAATACACATAAAAATTTGCATTTATAATTTAAGTAGGATAAAAGGAAAACCTTTTTAATACTTACAGCTATTCCAAGAAGTTAGGTTAACATATACATTGAACTGTATTCTTGTCCGTCCGTCGTCTCCAGTGAATCTATTTGGAGTGAAGCCAATCGCTGGCAGCTCACGATAAGCAATTGGTTACCCTGAGTGGTCTCTCAAGACAATTGCTTTCGATATATTTTAGAGAAATGAAATAAAATTTCTTACCAAGACTGAAGTGATAAAGAAAGTAGTAGTAAAACATACTTTTACAGTTTTATATTTTTAAAATTGTCGAGGTAAATGTTATCATTATTTTAATTTTATGTTCTTACTTAAAAAATATTTTGATACAGTAAAAGTCTAATTATAACGATGATAGCTCAATGGTAGTGACGTCGAATGCCGAGACGAAGGTTGCGGTTTCGAATCCCACAATGAGGTTGAGCTTTCAGTGAAGGAAAACATAGCACAATGGTTTGATACTTTGTAGTACCCACCTTGCTACCTTCAAGTTGAAAATCTGTCAGCACTCTCCGGTGTGTTCCAATCTGCACTTGAGAGTTTTTAGGCCTTATGACTATGCTGATATTATTGTAAAATTTAATTAATTACTTCAAAAGGTTTATTTAGCAGCATCAATGTTAATGAATAGGAAATATTCACGTAGAAATAATTATCAAACTCAATCAATATGGAGTACATATACTTCAACAAAGTGAAAATTGGATACGGTTACCGACAGGTACCTATGTCCAAATCAAACAATTTCTCTACATTTGAATTCAATCGTCCAATTGAATTTGTAATTTCACTATTGAATTGATCAAAGGTTCCACGTAAAAAGTATTCAAATTAAACGCAATCATCCTTCACAGGGGATGTAATCAGCTAACCATGTCCATGATTAGCAAGTAAGTTTTGCTAATGATATCCGGACCTACACAGTCTACGGTAAATCAAGTGTAATCTTTGATGAAATGGCGAATGTGCGTCAAATTTTAATTACTTCGTCGTTATTTATTAAAATATTACAGTTATGTTAGTTTACTCATGGATCACTTAATTTGTTGCTTCTTCTGAAATACTAGCATTCCTTCGCTTGTACATACATACCTAGGATAAACAAACACATAAACCCGGTGCAAATATTATGTAGAAATTTCAGTTTACCTTTCTTATGTCAAAAAGTTATACAAGGTGAATTTAAAATTTTTGGAATTACTAGTTGTAGTGAAAATAATCATCTTTCCTCACAATATTTTCCACAATTAATGATAATTGTAAAAATTCAAGTGACTTATCACATTTGTAGACCACTGAGCTATCATAAAAGCCTTACTCAAAGTATATACGGGTAGTAAAAATACTGCGTTCGGTAAATTCAATGTAACAAGATAAATTAAGTAAACGAGCGTATCACTGCATATAATGTATCCCCCTATTGTATTAAAATTGTAAGTCCACAAATATAAAGAACAATTTGAGAATAAAACGCGGGAACAAAGCTGAGGCGCTCCTAAGGGCAGCAATAAAGGTTTATCACAATTTTGTTTTGGATTATTCAGGTAGAATGAATGTGACAGTCTATTACACCGTTGTGTAATGCTAATGAATTCTAAATCAAATAATTTGAAAATTGTATTATTTAAATCTTTGTCTCCTATCGACATAAATGGCATGGTGATTTGGGCAAAGTATATACTTTGCCCAAATCCACAATGCCATTCAGCGTGGCAGTACTGCCAGCCTACTAGGCACGTTTTTGCTTATTTATAAGTTTGGGTAGTAAGGTCTTTTGTAATATATATAAATAAATATCCTGGGACATTCTTCACACAAGGTTATCTGATCCCAAACTAAGCAGAGCTTGTACTATGGAAATCAGATAACTGATATACTACATATACTACTTTTTTTTTGTAAATACATACTTATATAGATAATTACACCCAGATACAGGACAAACAGACATGTTCATGCACACAAATAAATGATTATATTTTAGATATTTCTCCGATAATAGCCTAACCAATTACAACCACGATGACGAGTGCTTCAAAATAATTTGACAAGAGGCCATTTAGTTTACATTTTAGCGAATATAGGTTTATGTAAATGATCTAAAAATAAAACAAAAGGTTTTTTTTACAACAAGTAATGTTACACCTGCGTAGCCAAACAACGAATAGTCAGATACCTTTTGTTCTTTGGGTACAATTCACAAACAGGCCCTGACAAAAAGGGCACCGATTTGATGGAAAAACTCTCTGCAATAAGAAGATGAGAGAGCTCTCCTGAGACCTTACCTTTATTTGCATGCTGAGTAAAAGCGGGAAGCGGAAAATTTATTTTATTAACGACTAGCCGTTCCATGCGGTTTCACTCGCGTTCTCGGTATAAAAAGTAGACTTCGGGGTAAATGTAGCTTCCTATTAGGCTATTAGTGAAAGAATTTTTAAATCGTACCAGTAACTCCAGAGATTAGCGCGTTCAAACAAATAAACTCTTCAGCTTTATTAGTTGTACGTAGTATATTATTTATTCTATGTTATTAGTATAGATTTATATGCCTAGAATAAAATATTACTAAATTTTTAATAAAAACCGTAACGTAAAGAGATTTGTACAAAATATAGTTTTTAAGATACGATAAATTGCCTAAAAAAAAAAGATTTCATTTTAATTGTAAAATAAATCCATAAAGTATTTATCAGCAGAAATCACTGATTCATAATAAATACCTACATCTTTCATTTATATTTTGAATACATATTTAGGTACTACAATTTCGGTATAACTCGTAACGTACCCTAAGACATTACCTTTATTTTTGGTTGTCCCCAAGTGGCCTTTCGACAGACTCCCAAATCAGAAAGGGACAAAACAGAAAGAATAACTTAGTAACAGCATTGTTGTCCTTATCATGTGGTTTATGTAACATTTGGGATTTACCTACTTACTTTCCTTGTTTGTTTTGTTGTCACATATCTTCGCTTAATAATGCAGGGTTGTACCAAAAATACTAGGGTGGGTATTATTTTTAAGGTTCCGTGCGCAAAAGGTGCCAGCGGGACGATTGATCCGACAAGTTCTGCCTATCTTTTATAGAAATTTCTCTCAGAACACAACTAACATTCTGTGTTCGTACGGTCGCGACCATATCCTGTTACATATTGATACATAATATAGTGACCGTAATGATAATTTCCTAATACACAAACCAATTTAAAATTAGAAGCTGATTAGTAATATTCTAAAATATAAAATATATTATAAAACTAATTTGGTACCATTGTAATACATGTTGAGAATTTTAATTAGGTCATCAAAAAGTTTTAACGAGGTTAGAAAAATCTCGTCGTTGCACTTAGTTGTAGATAAATCCGCAGAATATTCTGATTAGTTCATTCCCCAGCCGTTACGACGTATGTCAAGAGGCTAAAAACATATTATACTCACTTTTGCATATCATTTTAGCTAAGATTTTCTGGTAAAACGTTAAGTAAGAAGTAAGTAAGAATCGGTAAGATGAAGTTAGCTGTGCTGTACCTCCATTGTAAATAGTCATGTCTATTTGTAAACGTCATAGGATAAAACTGCAATTCCTGAATTTATAGCTGCAAGCAAATTGAACGTATTATACCTTTAGAAACCCATATAATTATATGACAGTTGCGTAACAATGAATCAGTGGAGTGAATCAGGCTATTTGCAATGTGCGGTGGACCTGAATTGCACTACGGCATGACTACGGTCCATTATAAGCCACCACAGTTTACCGCGACATCGATGCTCCATCATAGACTTATAAATTATATTGTCAATGCCAAAGGTAAATATAGTTAAAATCAGTAATATTAAATATTGGTCAGTTTTTAATTCGTTGAAGGAAATTTATAATAAATAGTGTTGAAATTGTTTCAGTTGAGTGTAGATAAAATATATTGTGACCTACTAAAATATTAATAGCATTCACTAAGTTCTGGTCATCAACTCAAGAATTTACGTACATTTTACGACTGTGGCCCGCATCGTGGAAAATTTTGGAACTTTTTAAGGACATTTTTTTTGTAAGTTTTACATCATCTAAAACGCAAGTTTAAAAGAAAAGTTTATAATGAACTCATCATGAGTAAGCTACTATGGAAGTATTTTGTAAGAAAAATAATTTACTTTTGTTGTAGTTTATATTTGGGTAACCATATGGTCACATAAAAGCTACAAAAAAGTTAAGAATACCAGATTTTTTAAACAAGTTATAGGTTATTTAAACTACTACCTAATTACAATCTATTTAAATTATACGTACCTACCTAATTAATTGCTAAGTTAATGTTAGCCAAAATTTGTTCCATGGCCTTCATAAATTCAAAGATTTTGTAGGTAAGTACTTGGTATTTAATTTTATAAAACGAATATTGTTGAAATTGATCCATAAAAAATGTAATATTTCTTCATGTCAAAAGACTGACAAACAGGCAGACTGTATGTACGATGTACCGTCGCTCGTCTACAGACATTAGCGATACTAGAGGGATTGCCATTGTGTTGCTGGAACACACCTTAAGTACCTTGTTAATTTTTATACAGAAATAATTCTGTTATGTTCTGTCAACTTATCATCCAAACTTATCAAGGCCTCGGGGGACCGACAGCCGTTTTTCCGCCAAAGAATTATACCTACAAAAAACCTTTTGGTCATATAAAAAGGAAACGCTGCCTGCCTGCTTGTCAATGATCCGCAGCAGCTACCAACCTGAAGAATTTGTTGATAAATATAACTTTATTCTATAATATACAATATTTACAGTTATTTACAACAAATATACAAACTATATATAAAAAAAATCCTCGAGGCGGCCGCTGCTGCCAATCAACGGCAAGGTTCCCAGAAGGCTGGCAGCGTTCCCTCTTTGTATGGCCAAGCTAACGCGTTGGCGGAAAAAGCTCCCCGCCCGCCGGTCCCCTGTGACCTCAATTAATTTTGAAGATAATGTTCGAGAAAATCGGCGAGCCTCGGACCCCCAAGGACCCATGGTCTCGACCACAAAAGGCAAAAATAAATAATTTGGGCCAATAGAAGCGTATTTTTTGGATTTGGAATTTTCCGCACCAGCCGCAGCCGCTCCTGTAACTCTACATGTCGCTGGCAAGTGAGATGGCGCAAGTGTATCAACAAGAAAAATTTATTTGTTGATAAGTATTATTTTGTATAATATTTGTTGTAATAATTCTAAATGAAGTTAATATTAATTAAAATATCATCAAAGGCGCCTACATAAAATATGGTTTAAAATACACCAATCTAATTATGAATGCCGCTGGTCTTATTGTTATCTGGTTTAAGGAAAGTAATAAAGCTTTAATACCCCCATCATTACTGCCCGGCATTACTTAATGAAGATTACTCGTTCACTTCACCTCAGCACATTTTACTGTGATGCCCTAAACGGTAGGTGAATTTATTTCAGTACTACAATCCTGAGGGAAAACATAAAAGATTGTAAATTCTGGACTTGATATTTATTTGTAAAGCAGATTTATCTACGCGGTAGCGTGTCAAGCCAAGTTCAACAAACAGAACTGACGAGCAGCACCGTGTGTAATATTTTACACGAACCATTTGGAGTCAGAAGTACTAATCTTACTTTCTTGCTAGGTATATTATAAATTTGAATGTGTATTGGTTTGTTCTTCTTTCACGCAGTAATGAGTAACGGATCGAAGTGATTGTGGAATAGAGATAGGTTATGGGCGAAAGCTCATTTTTAATAGTTTATCTTTTTTCATGAAGCCGAAGGTAAGTTTGACAGTAAGGAAGAAGTATTAAAATTGAAGATCTTATCTGAGTAATACTACTGCGTTAATTGTGAACTGTAACAGCCTGATGTAATATCTTGCTAGGGTCCTTGTTTATTACGATGATTAAGACCCCTGCGTGTACCTATCTCTTTATTAAACAGTAGTTGATGAACATCGCCCTTTGATTAAGTTAAAATAACAAATTAGGTCAAAGTTTGTTGACCGCCATTACGAGTTGGCTGAAAGTTTAATTACATAACATTATTAAAATAAGACATGGATATTTTCACATAATATTATTATCATATGAAAAAAACGTCACTGTTACCATCTTGTCACGTTACATATGGTGTATGAAAATGCCTGTAAATGTAAATATGTGGCTGATAAGTGGGTTTGACGTGTTACAACTAAGTTTAATTAATATTAAGATTTGGATCATTTCCACTTATCTATCTTCTTGTCACGACAACATCATCCTCCTTCTTTCATCACCTTTATATCGTACGTAACGTATGTAAGGTAACGTTACGTATCACCTATGTAACGTGGGTAACGTAACGTTACGTGATATGAAGTGATAGTGATGTGACGGGTATGTGACGAGAAGATAGATAAGTGCAATGATCCTAGTCTTAATATTAATTACCTAGTTATAAGACGTCATTCCCACTTGTCAGCCACATATTTACATTTTCATAACGTTACGTAAAAATCATGTAATCTTCACGATACGTTACAGATCGATCACACGGTAAATGTTAATGCCCATCTCGAGACACCACTGATCATTATGGTGTAGTTAAATGCACAACTATTTAAACCCTCACATGAGGAGATTGGTAGTTATTAGCTCCTATTAGAGAGGCAAAAGCTGACGTTATTATACTTTACCGCAGAGCCTGTCCTATAAAATGAATCTGTTACGATTTCATCTCGCTTAATCGTTTTCCGTTGAAACGGTTGCGGCTACACTATCGTTTATATGATAATTTATTCCACACACGCTTCATACCTAATGCAGTTTCAATAATGTTAAAATAAGTTTTGCACTTTTTATTTTTGATCCCTTATTAAAGAACGGTTGAGTTTTATTTTTATTTTGGCATTTTTGACAAGATCACTCTTCGAATTTATAATTTACTTTTTTATAGCCATATGTAATTAATTTTAATGTCCCAAAGTGATACAATAAAATTTGATAATCGATAGTTCAAATATTGTGTCTGAAAATTAATGCAGCTAAGCTATTAGTAAGTTAGACTAAATATTTAATTTAATTTAATTAAACAGTATCTTAGTAGGTATGTAGTAGAAATCTTGGGAGAAGCTTAAGAATGTTCAGAGAGAGCACATTTTGTGTTTACTTTAGGGATTTTTTTTTGGACGGATTAAGTTAATCTACGATTTTATGTCTGACAAAGAAACTGCGTTTCGTTTAATCATACTGAATTCTATTTTGGAGTGGAAAAATAAAATCCACAGACTAAGCTGGTTACTTATTTAAATCAAAATAATTCCAAAGAAGTGGAGGGACATATTATCTTAATTAAGTTTTTTTTTAATTCTGTTTTGACCTGGGTTTAACCTTAATCTCACCAAGCCTAGAGGGAAACTACCTAGTTATCGGAATACACCGACAGGCTCTTGACGATAGATTTTCAACTTGAGGGCAGCCAGCCATGCGGGCATTACTACCACCGTGTAATGATTTCGCACGTTTTTCTTCACCGAAAGCTCAAGCTCATTGTAGGATTCAAATCTGTGACCTTCGCCATGGTATCTACTTTTCACTAAAACTTTTTTTTTATTTTAGCGTAGGTAATCATCAAATATTTTAACAATACAACAACTTTTTTTAGACGCATTTACTCACTAATTAAAGCCATTGGAACATTATCTATAGATCCAATTAACTAAATATACTTATTTTAATATTACCCATCCTACTTTTTGCATTAGTTATAATAATAAATAAATAATAATTTTATTTATTTCAGGTAATTTTACACCCATTAATTTACAGAAAATATAGATAATTAAAAATGAAATAGTTATGAACTGCCACCCCTTAGCTACTTATCCTCGATTATCTGTATTCACATCTCTGCAGGGCTACCGCGTTACAAAATGGTAATGAACTTCATTAAACTGGATCTAACCTAATATAGACACGCGAAAATCAAACGAGTCAATTAAACTATTCATGGACTCGTCCAAAGTCCCACATGGAGATATTATACAACTCCAAGATAAATAGTGCTGCCGATTCTGTTGTTTACGAACTAAATAAATTTAATCTCACTATATCTCTTTCTAATAGTAAATAAAAGAAAGGGATGCAAGATATTTTAGTCCTGTCAGTTTAGTCCAATCACATATTTCAACGTGAATTTAAGCGCGATCTATATTGGTTACGACTATTTACCCGTACATTACGACGGCATGGATTAAACTGACAGCATTAAAAATGTTCTATCTTTTTTCAATAAGGTTAACATGAAAGAGAGGCGAATGTCTAATATTAGTTAAGTTCGTAAACAACAGAATCAGCACCATTATGTAAGTAAAAGCCTTTCTAGGTTTTGTGTGCTTACTATCATCAGCCACATCATCACTGACCACGGTGAGATTGTAGTCAAACACAGGCCTATAAATAGTAAAAAAAAAGTAACTAGTTCCGCTGGATCTCCTTCTCTAGCGGAACTAGTAACTAAATATTTTGACTTGTAATGGATTTCCGCAAGGTCACGCCTGAGTCAATTAGAGATACTGGAAGCCCAGTATAATGAAGTTCATTACCATTTTGTTACGCAGTAGCCCCGCTGGAGCCACAGATGTGCTCACCCATGTAGATACTTTCCGTAACAGCTTTGAAACTTCTACAGCATTGCATTTCACGGTTCAGCTCACAAGAGCGATGATTTGAATCTTCACCAACATAACCTGAGCCTCGTTATAATCTCGCGTATTAAGAAAATATACTTCTGAATAGTTCTTTTCAAATTGGTCTGGTAATATGCAGTAGATTATAAAATCATTTGTATGTAAGCTGTTAAGTTGGATTAGAAATGGGTAAAATTAAAGGGTTTGTAGTTGCGCTACTAAAATAACGACTGTAAATTGAGTTTTGTGATAATATCAGAGAAACTGAAATGGATCACTACCTGTTAACATGTCAGCCTTCTGAATTATCTATGGTATGTAAAAGTTACTTAAAATATATTTTTATAGATGCTGACCGCGTCGCATTACATCGCTCGCTTGCCCTATTACATCCTTCTCGCATAACGTTCTTGATATTAGCCCGTTCAAACAAAGCCTCAGCTTTTTATATTAGTACTAGCTGTCTGCTGTATAGCCTTCGGGGATAATGTGGCGTCCTATGAGTAAAATAATTTGTCGAATCTCACTGGAAGTTCCAGAGATTATTGCGTTCAAACAAACACACTCTTCAGGTTTATTAATAATAGTATAGTTATAGATATGGAAGACCCCATCCCCACCCAGAGAGCTGGAACACCCCAGTAGGTGGTACAGGTTCAATTTGGGGTTGGTATATAGTCAGTCACACGGGTAGGTAGTTAACGTGTTATGATGTTCTCACGATGTTTTATCGTCACCTATATGTACCTCAAAAACACCCTTCTAAAATAAATTTATGGAGAACATAAACTAGTAACAATAAATCTGCATCTAATTTCAAACATAAGTTTTACATTTGCATTTATAATCAGTCAAAACTTTTCAGCCTGTTCTAATTGTCCTCTTGGGGCCAATTTTGATTATTAATAAATAAAAGTTATTCGTATAAACTTATTCATCTATATCAAAGTTAAATTCAATGTAAAATTGTAATTAAATTTCAAAGCAAACTGATCACGTAAATTTAGAAAGTTTTTCAAGAATATTTCAAACTGTACTTAACTTTTCTTTTCAACCTTAATAAAGTGTAAGACGAGGCTTTATAAAAAATTTAAAAAATAACAGCGACTTATAAGTCTAGTCGATATCATTGATTAAAAAGTCTGCGTGATCTTCTGAAGTGCATGTATAGTAGATACAGGTGAAAAAACTTAAAGCTCGTATTATGCGGGTAGCCCAATCTTATACATGTCGTGCTTTTTTTTATCGAGTAGCCATTTGGCTGTAGCAGATGAGCACCTGAGCGTACCTAAGCTTTACGATTATGATTATTACTAAGCTTCGTTGGGTAGTGGGTGTACTGTACTGCATGCACGCAGTATTATTAGAACTTAGATAGTGTAATTATAATATTTTTATCTTTCTTAATAATATGCTGTTAGTATTTTATGTGGTCGGTAATCCAGTAGTGTGTAACTTTAGAGGTACCTACCGTTTTTTTGAGGAATTTAATTAATATTGTAGGTACCTATAATAACCATTATAATAGCTGTATTTGCGTTTTAATATTTAAAATTTGATGACTGTTAAGCCGCCGGGCAACATTTAGATAACCACGCCTGAGGGCACCTCCGAATGGGGTACCTCGGCTCAGGGCGTTACCGGAGGAGGGAGAGGGCTTAGTACGGGTTACGACTGATTGGGGGCGGTCGGATTACTAGTGGCAGCTCAGACCGCTTGAACGGGGCGAGACTGATAGGGACGTCGCGGTGGTCCTCGCTGTCGAGGACGATAGCGTTATCGGGTTTGTGTACAGTGTTGCATACTTTTATGAGCTTCGTCAGCTTCAATCTGAGATAGCACTAATGATAAGTAATATAAATCTTAATTCTATGAGCACAAAATAGAAGAGCATAGAGTAACCGAACATGACGTTATGGAATTACAGTTTCAAAAGGACTTCTGTATAAACAATTTAATCGAAAAGCAAACACTGTAGTTACAGCAATCCGCAAGATTAAAGGAATTTATTTCACAATAGTGTAACATGCAAAATACATGAACCACTTTGTTTGGAAAGGTCTGAAGGGTAATCTGAACATGTTATGTTTGCTAACGATGAACAAGAGAATTCCAACTTTATGTAGGTACCTACCTAGTATGTTTTGATTAAATTGCCTTACGTGGAACAATTTAGTTTCACTTCATTTTCGAAGCTATTTGTAATATAGGTGCAATTTTAAGTAATTATGCAATTGAAGCTGAAAATTAATTAAAATAGTTCGTATTTTCTACTGCATTGATTTTATTATTATGTGCTTTGACTATACATATCGTATGTTTTTGAAATGTAATTAAAAAACGCTTTTTAGTGAGGTCTCCAAGAAGAAATGGCATACAATGTCGAAGAGTAACAACTTTAATAGTTGATACCTCAAAGATCAATAGCCGTCCTGCAACTTATTAGCTCTTTGATTATAGCTATTATAGCATAAAATTCAAGAGTCATAATTGTATTTTAAATATGAAAATAAATCAGTCAATTCTGATAACAAACACCACAGTTCACCTATTTACTATTGACAAATAGTTCGACTTTAAGCTTATTGCAAAACGGCAATTCAGCTGATGCCTGTCCAACCGTAATAAATCTACCTGTGACCCGATTTCAGAGGTTTGTTTACATCGTCTTATCGTGGTTGGAATTTCGAATGCATATCTTAACCTTTTCTATTGATACTTCTCAGAAAAGGATAGAAGATATTGAATATACAGCTTCGTTCGCTGAACAAATTGTACGCAATGGATTTTATATGGGATTACGTGCCCTATG
Organism: Tethea ocularis; assembly: GCA_963555595.1. Classification (NCBI taxonomy): domain Eukaryota; kingdom Metazoa; phylum Arthropoda; class Insecta; order Lepidoptera; family Drepanidae; genus Tethea; species Tethea ocularis. Next base: position 4,169,385 of record OY741968.1, read on the forward strand.
TAAATTCAAACAGATGTATCATTGTTATTCATAGTTTGTTTTTTATTGATTTATCTCATATCTAGCTAGATATATTCTAAAAATTAATTTCCTTTCCTCACAAGGCATAGTTAGCAGAAAACTGCTTACTGTTGGTGATAATTTATTATCTATCAAGATTTTGTATGAAGTCTAATAAGTAGGTATATGTAGGCAGATGGGGAAACATCATCACTATCACTATCACTACATAGTATAAAACAAAGTCGCTTCCCGTCTGTCTGTCCCTATGTATGCTTAGATCTTTAAATCTACGCAACGAATTTTGATGCGGTTTTTTTAATAGATAGAGCAATTCAAGAGGAAGGCTTATATGTGTAATACATGCATATTATAGTACAGAAAAGCCGAGAAAACCCCTGTGAAGCCGGGGCGGGTCGCTAGTAATTTATATGAAACTTTTTTGTGGAAAGGAAGGAAACGCCTGACAAATACTTATAAGCAAAAGTATTTTACTATACTATGACCTATCTATCCATCATAACGTAGGGTTTGCAGGGGATCGTAATACTAGGATATTTAATTTTATTGGGCAGACTAGGTAGATGTTTTTGCTTTAATTTTAATATTTATTTTGTGATGATAATATATAAAAAAAAAGCTTTATTTATCGTTCCATTTCAGGTGTAACACTTTATGTGCGACATTTTTGGCTATAGTGTTTTGTCTAATGATGTTGTTTCTGACTTTGTCTTTCGGCTTTAATCCTAAATAACTTCTTTTGATTCCTCTCTGGCATATTTTAATTTTTTCGAGGCTTTCTTGTCTGTCATGATAAACTCACTAGATAATACGTAGATATTTTGTGCTATAATTACAACTACAGTTAAAGTCTACAATACCTACACTATACAACCTTATGATATACAGAAAAATTGACGGGTTGAAAACTGGGCCCATTCCCTTAGGAAAACCTAAAAGTAGGAAGTTTAAATTCATAAAAATTGTTGCGGCTGTGTAGTTAAATGGGCTTTCAGTCCAATACTTACATGCCTCAGTGCTGTTCGGTCTAAACATTTGCAACGTCACGAGCAATCGAGAATAGGTAAGCCTGAAATCGGTAACGCTATATGATTTTTCCTGCGCTGCCGAGCAAATGCTAATATCAGCAATATCGATACCGAAGTTGAAATTGAACCTATTCCTTGTACTTAGGATCGATCGTAAACGTAACATAGATTAAGTAATAGTTATGCTTTCTTCTTTAGAGTTATATTAAAATAAACTCTTTCGGTAACTACATATTAGTAGTTTACCTCCCGCGGTTTCATCCGAAATATGTTAATTTTGTGAACGGCTGCCGAAATGCCGACTTGCCGACTTGCCGCTTTGTGGTATGTTGACTGCCGATAGATTTTCCATCTTCTTCAACATTTTTTATTCTACTAAGGTAGCAAACAAGCCTATTCACCTGACTGATGGTAAGCAGTTACGATCACATACCTTTCTTCACCAAATACGGTTATTTTCACACTATACAATGACTTCCACTTGAATCCCGAGAACTATTTCAAAATAGTTAAACTAGCACTGCAATAGTTCCAAAGTAAAACTGCCGTAGAACCAACAATTGTGGAAAAAGCTTGGATGACACGCAGCAGTAATAAAACGAACTGCGAACGCTTTACACTGACATCCTCACAAATAAAAAATAAAAATGTTTGTGGTTTTTCCACTTTTTCCTAGCCCCACCAATTCCGGTAGCATCGGTGGCGGTCACCGTTAGAATTTGTATTGAAAAAAAAGGCCAATAAATAAAATACCTTCGCTTCGCTTCGCGTAATCAATTCGCCCTTTTCGTGGACGACTGAACACGATTTGTGGATACAATCGGAAAATTTTCAAATAAAACGCGACAGAAATTACAACAATTTGGTATTATAATATTTGTTTTTTGTGTTAGGTATATAAATTAATTTTTAACTTCTGCAGTCAGATTTTTGAGATTTATAACATATTTTTTTTTATTTACATCAAATATACAAAATAAAACCTACTTGCAAAAAAAAAATTAATTACATCCTTTTTTTTTAAGCTTTTTACTTTTTATTGTGAAGTAGCAAGGCTTCACAGGCGATTTACCTCTTGTAAAGAGTAGTGATCATTTAAAAAAATCTTGGATCATGTAGACAGATGGCTAAGCCTTCAAATTACTCACTCATATACCTAGGTAGGTAAACTAAAAGCTTATAACTTATAAAATTCAGTTTACTTTGTGAAGGTATATTTATGCCTGTTTTTTATCTTGTTGCTATATTTCTCTGGTGTAAATAATAAAGATTTTTTTGTATTGTATTGTACACACGGCCACAGATCAAGCTACACACTGCGGCACCTTATGCGGTTATAATAGGCGCTATTTTGCAACAAAAATGTGTAGATTGATCTGTGGCCGTGTGTACACTAGCTGTTCCCCGCGGTATTTATTTTTACGTATTCCACAGTACAAGCTACGCTTATTTTATGTGAAAGCCGTTTGTGAACAATAAAATTAGGTCAGTTTAGGAAGTTAGTATTGCTGATGATTTTGCCTTCATAATTATGATACACTAATAGTGAATCATAATTATATACCTAGTAAGATAGTTATGAACCGTTTTCATATTTACTATTTTCGAAGAGCTATCTGCCAGTGAAAATCGGTCGAGCCGTTTCTAAGATAAGGTACCGTATAAACTTTCATAGGATGGTATGTATTAAGTAAAAAGCTATTATTTGGACATTACAAACAGACACTCCATTTCTATTTATTTCTATAGTTAACTTTTACATGTTATCTATAAGTAGTAACGTACGTTAAAAACAATAAATCACAGATTTAAATTGATCAATAATTGAAAAAATAAATTGGCTACACTGAGGTATAATACTACGTATAGAGAAGACGCCACTTATAACCACTATGTTCCGTTCAAGTGCAGCCATCCGGCCGCACTTCACTTAGTTGCTTAAACACGAAACGCGTAAGCGCCATGAAAATCACGGCACTTACGACTTTTTGGTCGCGAAAAAACTACACCTTAAAAGCGTTCAAGCGCGACGTGCTTAAACTGTCTGGTTAGACGACTATTATTATTAACGATTATTATTTCAGCGCTGCAGCGAATATTAACAAAATGGAGCATGACCTTTGCTTAGGATAGCTTCTCTAAACGTAGTAATATAATATCTCAGTGATTGGCTAAGATAATTCAAGCTAAAGTTTGTAGTAAAGGCACTATACTGCCCAATGATTCAGCGTAGAAATCTGGGCGAATAGTTTTATGCGCTAACATGGTTTCTTTGGAATTGTTCGTGAGAACTAATAAGGTTTTGAAGCCAGTAGCTTTTCCAAGGCCCACATCTTGCTCGATCCTGAAATAAAATTATATTTGTTACTAAGTATAACATAACATCTCATGACATACCTCTCATTTGGGTAAGTGCTTATTAAAAATGAATAAAAAAAATAGTACAGCACTTATGATATATTAATAGAACATAAGAAGGTAAATAGAACCAAATTTAGAAAACATCAGTACAATAATGATCTATGATGTAAACAAATTTACCTATATGTACGTAGGGTTTCTTACACACATTTACCAATTTTAATTCTCAAATATTTTGAAAATTTGGATCTGTTCGTCTAGTTATATTGATGACAGTATTACCTACATACGTTTTAAGTAGTAGATAAATCCAAAATATAACGAAAATGAAGAATTTGTATGCGCGCTTCTATTAGGCAAGCACCTACTAAATGTCAATGGCATTTTGATTCCACAAGTGGTTTATAGTACTTACATATCACCAATGAACAGCACTCTACTTGGGTCTGTAATACCTGCTCGCTTCATAGCAAACTGTCCAAACATTTTGCCAGGCTTTCCCAGGAATATTGGCTCACGTTTTGTCTCATTAACAATAATATCTGTAAACACTCCCGGCCCTGGAAACGAAATGTTTTTTGAATTGTCTTTTTCCCATAAAAAAATGTTTTTTGTTCATTCACTGTCATATAAAAATGATGCAGATATTATTAATAATACCCGAGGAAGTGTTTTCCTCAATTATATTATACTTTCCTCATGTAGGATTTACCTCTTTTTTAGATGTGACATTTGCATCATTGGGAAAAACCAGAATACCAAGTAAATTAGTTGCAAAAAATAGATACAAAAACTTTTGAAGAACATAAATTTACCTAGAGGGGCTAAGCACCCTTTCTTCAAAGGCACGAATTTGTCAGTGGCACCGTTTAAAAAGATAACTTCAGGTCGTTTCAGGTAAGCCATGACTTTGTAGAGCTTTGGAATGTTCACTTTGAAGTCGCTATCTAAAACTACTGCACCTATTTCCTCGTCATCATCAAAGAATTGCGCGTAGTCTCCGTAGTATTCAGGACATAGTTCTGGCTGGAAAAAAAATCTTAATTAAATTAATGAGCAAAAACACGCAAATCATAGGAGAAATAATTTAAAAAAATCCCATTGAAATGATAAATAGATTCCACATTAATTATGAGCAACATTTTTAGTATTAGGTAGATAGGTACTTACTCCATCTTTACATGTGAATCCATATGACTCCAATACTCTTATTGTCTCTGTACAGCTCATACAATAAATCTTCTTGTTAAAATTAACTGATTTCAAATATTCTGCAATTGCAACTGATGGTATTGTCAGTCTTTCCTGAAATTCACTTAAGAATTAAATATGTAATATTAACAATTTCTGGTTTTGCTTTCTTTCTGGTGTAGGTACAATAAAGAGTTAAAATATTTATGTATTACTAGATGCAATCAGTAGTTTTGATCAATATTTTGGCGGCTCTTAACTGCACATGCGAGTGCTACCCCTTGTGTTGCAAGCGTCCATAGGCTACGGTAACTACTTACCATCAGGTGGGCCGTATGCTTGTTTGCTGCCTTAGTGGTATAAAAAAAATATTTAAGACCAAGTACTTTTTTTAAGATGAGGTTTAAACTGTTCAAGATTTTTTTCAAAATACTTACAAAACCATTTTCTATATGCGCAGTTTTAAATAGGGCTTCATAGTTCTCTTTGCTCCTTAAACTATTATTGGATACAAAATTAACAGTCTTCCCGAGTTTTTCTATAACTTTAAAAAAGTCTCCTGTACCAGGTAGAGGAACTTTCTCCCATATGACTCCTATAACAAAATAAAAGTATTATAAAACTATTAGGTATATTCTTGCACATTATTCACATGTGGCTAGCTGATCCTAAACTAATCAGAGCCATAGACTAATATCCTCCTTGTCAGAGCTAGTACCTAATACTTGTAACGGTAACCAGGATATAGTGACTACATATACACAACTTTTTTTGTAATTAATATGTACATAGGTACATACTTAAATAGATAATTACACACAGACAAACGACAAACATACTTGTTCATGTATTACTAATTTTGTCCTGGATTCCCATCCAAATTGAATCGGAATCTCATTGGAATCGAACCCACAACCTGTGTTATAATAAACTGGCCCAACTATATATTTTATAATATTACATTCTCATTTATATCCAAAAGTGCAGAATGGTAGGTATGTGTAAAATGTCAAGTTAATGCATAGATGTGTTAAAATGTACCTAAAAATCAGATAAAAATGATGAATATTTATATGATTTAATTCAAGTTAAGAAAGTAACGAATAAAAATCTATGTATCAACATCAATCAACTAATGGTATCATTTCAATAGAGACTAATTGAATTGCTTCTACCAGCCATTCAGTAATGACTTGACTCGAGATGTTAGTTTATTACTAACAGCGATAAAACACCTTGAAAGTATGACAATAAAACCTTACCTTTAATTATTTTATGTACCTCTAGGTATCTACTAGAACGTATCACCTTGAAAACTAAATTAAATATAGTACCTAAATTAGTAAAGATCTAATTTTAAATTCTATAATTATTTCGGTTATTAGACATGGATCAACTCAACAGTTATTCTAAAAATACTGATATATTTAGAGTTTATTTCACAAAGAGTGATAAAGGAACCCTAAACTTATAAATTTATTTTTAAATATTAACAAGATATAAAAATATAACAAAGAAAAAAAGTTGTGTCAGATCGCTGCCCCCAGTGAACGTGCCAAGAAGGCTGGCGGCATTGCCACGTTGCATGGCAATGCTGATCCGTTCCTAGATAGACACCAGCCTTCCTGTCACGTGAGGTCTCTACTAGGCGCCATGATACCTCTTTAAACAATAGAAGGGCATCTGGACCCCACGGCCCCAGTTTTTTCAAATCTAATACGGTTGACATAATAAGCAACTTTTACTATGGGAAGAACACTGAAATCGCGGAAAAAATATAAATATTTCTTTTTGTTACATACTCGTTTAAAATATACGTTTTTTTTTAACAATAAATCCTTTTTTCTCCCCAAACATAAGAATCTCTCTTTCAAATATGAAGATCCCATCTCAAAATATCCACGCATACGTTACAGATGTTTATAACTTATATTTATGTTAATTCCTATTATGTCAGTAGATGTAGTAGCTCTCATTCATTCATTACCTTGATCTACACTCTGTTACTTTGAACTTAAGGGTAAACCTTCGGTTGGAGCGTTAAATTCAAATTTTATCACGTTTTTAAGGTATATTAGTAACATTTTCATGAAATAGTCGTATTTGTCAGTAATATACTTTGGAGGAATATGTTGATGATTTATTTTGCTATTAATCAGTAAATAAACTACCATTCATGTCGCAAATAACATGTTGATAACTTACGACTTATAACTAAGCTGCAATTAGCAAAAAACGTGATAAAATTTGAATTTAACGCCCCAACCGAAGCCTCCACCTTAAAGATAGGGTTACCATGATTTAAAAAGTAATAGAGGTCTAATTCCTCAGGGAATGGCTGAGTTTTCGTCGCTTGTAAGAACAAATTTTTGATTTTACCGGTAATTAACGAAATATAATTTATTATACATGTATTTGACACGTGCCTTCCCAGACCGTTTAAGAAAAGTCCACAAATTTGGTGTCCAATTTATGGTAGCCCTACAATGCCTCATATCATATGCAACATATTATGATAACTTGATTGATATTTCGTAATAGGTAATGAATTATGAAATATACAAATTTATGCGCACGCGCCGAATTTTTGTAATATAACTCCGATGTAATGTTTGTCTTCTGTAATATTGAATATAGTGATGTTAGACAATAAAATCTGAAATAAAATATAAAAGTGTAACGAAAAATAAAATAACTAATAATTTTTGCAGGTTTTTTTTTAGTTTACTTCTTAATATTTTTTTTACTCAATTGACTCATAGTTACGCCAATTTGCTATTCAGTCTACTCAGAAAGCGTCCTGAAAACTAGAATTTCAGATATTTGAAAGGGAATTTGATTAAATTATGTACCTATATATAAGCACCTAGGTATATAAACTCAGTACTACTACTACTACTTACTTATTTTTAAGCTAAACTTGACCTAGTAAGGGGCAACTGATAAGCAATGTAATGCCTCTAATTAAAACATGTAATCACAGTTGAAAAAAAGTTGATACAAGAATTCGTTTTTCACATTCGGCTCATTTAACCAAACATCTTCTAAAAATCGTACGTCACATAGTAATGTACCTACTGGAAATAGGTACGTAATATAATGATAATGCAGTAGGTACTTTCTGTAATCGCAACAATAGTACAAACAATACAACTTTTTACATGTTACCAATATTGTAATAGGTAACATGTAAAAAGATTAGCAGGGTATATTATTAACTTTATCCACATGCAATACAATCATGATAATGATAATAATATAATAAAACAAGACCGAGTTAACATGTGGGTTATTTGGTTATTATGTATGTACCTAGTTGCATCACATATGCATAAAGTTACACGGACGGTTATTTTCACGGTGTTATTCTTGAATATTCATTGATATTTCATGAATCATTTCAATATAGGTAAATGAGCATTTATTTAATTGCGTTCCACAATCATCATCATACTATGAACTAGCTTCTATTCTCCGCTCTTCGTCTGTTTCTTGAAGGATCAGAGGCGCTATACGAACATACTCACAATATAGGTACCTACATATTATACATTATACATACTTTGCATTAATATCATTAGGATTAATAAAACAGGTTTGATAAATCAAACAAATTAAATGAAACGCTGATAAACTACCTAACCTTGGGCAATACAATATTAAATGAGCCAGAAGAGGGGCTATCTTAAAGTTTAGGTAAATATTGTTCTTGACTTAATTTAAAAACGTAGCCGTCTAAAATAGATAACCAAAATGTCATCATACACTTTGCTTATATTATAATACGCCAACGAATTTCAATTTAAGAGCTGTCAACTTATTACTCTCGATCAAGCTGATAAGAGATACGATAAAAAAAAACTAAAATTCGGTCAATGTTCATAAGTATAACTCGATAAATAATGTTGTAACCGGCGTCTACATATCGATTCAAACACAGCTATAATATGACGCAACTCACCATCGCAATCCGAAAACACATGATCGAATGAATCGATAAATTCTTTCAACTTATTCGATTTCAAATCCGAGAGGTACACAGGCTCCGAATCCATATCGATAATGTCACTTTACCACAGAAATATTACAACCATTAATCGATTTATAAAGCACGTGTGGTCATAACCTAGATGTATCGAGCACTGCGCTGAACTCACACCGTGCGTAAATATAAAGAAAATCCGTATCGCTTGGTATCGCTACGGGACGCGACGAGAACGATGAGGAAGCTTCATGAAAATAGATACTATTTCAATAGAGATAAAATTCAAATTTTAATGGTAAGAGAATAGGCGAGTTGTAAATAAAATGACGTCGGTATTTCACGGCGCACGCGTACTGCGTCTGTCTGGAGTCGTTGCTGTCACGTTACTTAGCCGCCCCGTGCAAATATAGAAGGACCTTGACCGTCAGTTTTGAGTTTTGTTTCCATTTGATGACGGTATTTTTATGACAGGTATCATTATTGTTGGCAGGGAACTTGTTTGTTCAAGGTTTATCTTATCAAAAATGACGTAAAGCGAAAAAGTTCATGTAATTTTATAAATAGGTAGGTATAGTACTTATATTTAAACTGTGAGATGATTCTATGTCATATTTTCACGCCTATGCCCCTGAACCGATCGCAATAAAATTTGGCACGCAGACAGATTAAAAAAGGATTCTTTTTATCCCGGGAACGCGGGCGAAGCCGTGAGAGACATCTAGTAGTATCATGATTAAAAAATTCAAATTAATGTTATTTGAAATATCTTCCTTATTATTCCAATAATTACTGAATCAAATTATATTCAAGATCCAAAATACCTCAATAAATTATTGCGATACCGAATATTTCATTGAATTATGAAAATATTCATTATTTTGCTCGTTTCTTCCTCAAGAATAGGTAGTAAATTGTACCGTAAACATTGCTGGCATAAACATTAAAATTGATGTTATTTTACCTACATATCTTGTAACAAATACACGTATCTCCAATTCGAAGAAAATATTTAAACTGCTTTTTTTATAAAAAGAATCTCACACAATTTCATACTGCAAAAGAAAGCCATAAACATAATGGTGGATTCACGGTTGGACGGAAAGACTGAATGGGCAATCATATCCTTCCTTTATTTCCGTCAGTTCTTTGAAAGAAGATGACATACACTTTGTAATAGAATACACGACCCATTACCTACTACATTATGATAAAATAGAAATAATAGAATAAATTAAAAATAGCGACTTAAGAGATTAAATACTTACCTACGCAGGATACCTAGGTATTTTGAACAATTTAAAACTATATCAAAATTATAATAACGTGCATTAAAACCTAAAACGTAGCCATCTCAGAATCATAAGACTATCTGCCTGCTAAATTTCATCACATTTGCTGCTGCGGTTTAAACGTGAAAAGGTAACAGGCTGGTAGAGCAGACACAGCTTCATTCACATTTATAATATTAGTAAGGAATCAGGTATTTAATAATCTTTTCCTATATCTAATGATAAGTGTAGGTAGGTATATAGTGTACAGAATATCAATCAGGATTTTCCAAAATTCAATTCGGGATTCGTAAAACCGTCGGTCGAAAAACTGGTCAATGATACTTTCTCACACCACATTTACTTTCTTTGAATGACTTGCTAAGTTATGAAGCAATTTCAGCACCGGATTTTAGGATAAAAGGAATTCCAACACTTATCCGTTACCTCATAAAAGCTCTCTGGAGACCAACTAAACTTTTCTTTAGACTATAAATCGCCTCTGTTCTCGTGATTGTAGGGTTGTAAAGTGTTAATAATCCCTGTTGACCAATTTGATGCACTACCTACACGAATTTTTTATTGATTTTTGATTGCCGAAATTTGAAATAATAAAAAAAACCTGATAAGTGCGAGTCTGACTCGCGCGCCGAGTGTTCCATAGATTCTTATAGTTTTTCCTGTCTTCTATAGGTAAAGAACTATTTTCAGTATTTTTTTCAAAATTTCAAAACTATTTATCTTAAAATTAATATAGACCCACCTGATGAGAAGCGGGACCACCAGGGGTAGCACTCGCGCGTTGCCAACTCTACAAAAATCTCTTCCCACCATTCTTGAAGAACCCCATGCTCTCCTGGGAAAACCACGGCCGGAGATTGTTGTACTTTAATTATAGTCCTACTCAAAGGGACATCTCTGAAAATTTGCCTAATTAACTAATTTAATTTTACTTTAAATATAAAAAAATCAGAGAAGAGCCTCATAAAGAGGCAACCCTATTACAATAGTCAAACAATGGAAACGCGACTGCCCCCATCGATGTGACGCGTGGTCCGTTGCCGTGGTAACGGCCTTGTTGTTAATTCCAACCCGTGGGCAATTTGTTCCATCATTGACATTCGAAAGGAATTACTAGGAAATGGAATTGTTTTACCGTGAACGATTCTGCTGATTAGATAAATTATGTGAACGGACAATATTCCTTCATTAAATTTTTTACCTTGATAAAAGACAACAAAGATGAATGACGGTTATCAGTATTCAGTTTGCCTTTCGCTCACATTCGATGTATGAAAATCAAGATAAAACCACACTTCAGAACGATGGTGGGTAGGTTCAAGCAGAAAATCTATCGTTATGTTGATAAAAAAAAATATTCTAGGCTTTGTGTGCATACTATCATCAGCCCCTTTATTATTCAAATATCATGATGAGACTCATTATTTGTAGGCTCATTCATACAAAAAATAAATATGTGATTTGTTTACACATTATGAAGTCACATTGGGTAAGATAAGATCCCTCGGCAACGCAGGTGAAGCCAGATCGGGTGAAAACTAATGATCAAATTAATTCGACAAATTCCTATCAATAGGTAGTATATAGGTAGGTACCTATAAGGTCTCATCTCAACACAACACGTAACACTAGCATGTAATTATGTAGGTACCTATATTATTAATTCTGTGACACAACTGAATTTTTTATTTTAGTACTGTTTAGGTACTTATAAGATCTTCCAATAATTTAACTGATAAGTACCTACGCCAATTTTATTTTAGCGCCTACTAAAATAATTATTAAACAAGACGTCTCTTCAATTATAATTGCTATTGTATTATTAAAATAAAGTACCTCCCGTTGTACTTGGATATAAATAGGTATCTAATATTTTTGGGCCTTGCTAGTAACTTGTGTTAAATTGCGTTTTCTGTAACATAAATTGTAGGTAAATCTTTTCTTTTTTGGCAATAAAATAAATATTTATAGTATATCATACATCTTTGTCCCTCATGAGCACTGAATTTAATTTATAAGATATTTTTTGTACACGAATCAGTTTTTTGACAAATTCTGTCACATAGCCATATTTAACCGGTGGGTTAGTGCTATTACGTCGTTGGTGCAATTCATAAATGCCTAAGATAAAGGTGTAAATTCATTCGCAATATTGAAGTCAACAGCATGAATTTGGCTGAACTTCGTTTTTCAGGCACAGTTTTCGTTGTTTTTATAATGCAATAACGTTGGCCTGTAACGAGTCTATTTATTTATCAAGGATAAGACGTTAGCATAATGATATCCATAGTTAAATGTCGTGCTGGCATTCTTAATTTAAAATTCACAATAGAGAAGATGTTTACAAAGAAACATTATGAACTAATTGAGAACCTTCTCTTTTATTTTTTGTTCAAAGACGGTTCAAAGTTAGAACCTTTTTATCATCTCCATCTTAGTTATGCTGAAAAATATTTTAACTTTTGTTCCTAAAATATTAGCTCTGTACCGCAGGCAAAGATTAACTACTTACTTATAAATTTTTTATCAAACCATTTTTCGTGTAAACATCCTTTGACCTCCAACTTAAAAATGCGTACTTACCAACTTTTGCTTAAAATAAGTTCAGCAATTAGGTAGACGTCACGTCGCCTTTGAAGTCGTCGAGATAATAGGTCCTTTACCTCCATAGTATTTACTAAGAGAGTTCTGATAAGAATTTTTCCTCTCAACTTCTTTAGAATATTTTCTTCAAAGTTATGGAGTTTTAATGAGCCTCCGTAGACAACATGACGCTCTTTTGTAACCTACAAACCTTTGTACACTTTGACCATCAATAAGATAGGTATAATAAGGTTCCTAAAGGCTTCAAAAGTCTGGGCTAACTGAACCGTCTTATGTACCAACTTAAATAAAAAAAATGGTCAAGTGCGACTCGGACTGGCAAAGTAAGGGTTCCGTGCCACTGCACATTATTTAATTTTCATTATTTGTTATACCTAGTAGTTATATTATACCTACCTGACTTAAATTCAATTGATAAATTTTAAATTGGCCTCTGCCATCCCGTCCGCCACTCTGTGCCTGCCTTTAGTTGTTAAAAAGGTAATGAAATAACAAGTATTTGATTTTTCTGTCTTTTTAGAAACATTATTTACCTAGATACAAATAAATAAAATTGAAGTGTTTGTTTCTAATGTCACAGCTTTTTACTATAAAGGTATATGAAAGTAGATTATTCATAAATTTAACATACTACCATAAAATCAATTTTAAACATTTTTGTCGTTCTGTTTGTTCCGACTAATCTCCGAAACGGCTAGCCGATTCTACCGTGACTTTCCCTGGCATAAGCTTTAGTATAAGGAGTAGGTAACTTAGGTTAGAAATGTTACTAGAATACCACGTAAAAAAATATCCCAAGGAAGCGGAAAAATGGACAACTAGGACTTCCTTTAAAAAGTGTTTGATCATTTATTTTTCATTGGCAATAATTAGCCGATTACCTTTTAGGCTTTGTAAAAAGGTTAGCAATACTACAATTGGCAATGCTATGTTCAAGGAAACACTAGCCGCTTAACATGAGTACTTACTTACACTTACTTAAAAAAAGAGCTCATCTTTCAGCTTCAGCTTCTAATATAAAAAGCTATCTTTTGATCATTCGGACTTTTTGCATTTTCCTTATATTTTTCATAAAGCATTTTCCCTCTTGAACCTTTACCATCTTGAACTAAATTATGTATATACAGCCAAATTAAATTTCAGCAAATCCTTCATACTTTATTGATATTGATCACCTAGCATCAAAATACCCAAAAAATCGTTATTAGGGTACTCGGTTATTTTTCAACGGCCCTTTTCTTAGAACGACCGAAGTATTTTGAAGCGATACCGTGATGATTTATTATCTCTGTTAGCCTTTTGACCCTTTAGCAAAGCCCTATCATATTTTACTATGCTTGTATACTAGCTTCCGCCCCGCAGTTTCACCCGCACCGCGTTCCCGATAAAAAGTAGGCTAAATGTTATTCCAGGGTATGATCTATGTATGTTCCAAGTTTCATCCAAATCCGTTCAGTAGTTTTTACGTGAAAGAGAACAAACATCCATTCATCCTCACAAAGTTTCGCATTTATTAAGAGTATTAATTTCACATTTGTTTCACATTATGTCAATTTGACAGGTTTTCTATACAAATTCTATCATATAGCCATATACCACTAATCCACGGTTACCCCATAACGTTTGTGTAATTGGCCCTAAGTAGGATGGATCATTCGCAAGTATTGTTGAGTTGGTGTCAAGGGACTTTGGCAACTATTTGAGTACAACTAGATATCAAACCTTAAAAGATATCTCTATCATCACCTTTTACATACACCTTAGAGGTACTTACACTAATTCCACTATGTGTTTTCCTATAAATTAATATTTATTATAATTCAATTTCATTAGTAACTTAGGTAACTTTGAAGTTCCGCGTCAAAAGTTTTGTTGTATTTATTTGTTTTTGAGACTTACGATTCACTCAATTTACGTCAGAATAAACATTTTCACTGAGGGAATCAAGAGATTAAAATATATTGAATTTTGCTAAAGTTTGTCAAAAGTTATTTACGTGTAGACTGTACAAGAAAATTTTAGAATTTAAAAAGAATCTGTCTTCAGCAATCACAATTTGCACTAGACTAATGTAATTTGATAGATTGTACCCGAGACACGACTTCTAAATGTCTTGAAGTCTCATAAATGTTTACTTAAACTTTTAAAATATGAACATACAACAAGAATACAAAAATAAATTACATACCGAGTACCGCTCCTGACTCATTCTAGACAGGTATTATGGGAAAACACACTCAACAAGGTATTCCCACACACAGATAAATAAATTACGAATGAAAGCATTGTTTATATTTTACCGCAACCGATTGATATTTTCGTCACATTTTAATGTTTATACGGATATAGAGATATAATTAGATAGAGATATTATAAAAAAAATACGCAGGGGTCCGTTTCCACACTGCTATAATAAATTTGGAAAAAATCCTGATGGCGCAGTCCATGTACAATCATAAGTTCAACAGCTAGGGAGAGAGAAAACGAGAGAGAGAGGATTTTCCAGAATTGGCATAGGTATCTGCAATAATACTATAACAAGATAATGTTTGTACCGATTCGAAAAAATATTTCATAAGTAGAAAGCTACACTATCTCCAAATTTTATTGAGATACAACTAGCCTTTTTTATCTTTAAGAGTCAAAGTCATTTACTAATATTAGCCTCTAAAAAGTAGGCTGCCTTGGAAATTATCTATGATAATACCATGCTTCATTTTACTTTAAAACTTCATTATGTTTTATCTGTGCTCTGAAAATGTAGGTACCATTTGACGAATCAAAACGTAAATGTAAGAGAAATTCAATCTAAAATTTATTTAATTTAGCTGAAAGATTTTATTTTCTTTTAATATTTGTATTTCTTTTATCAAAGTGCGTTTGATGCATAAAATTAAATTATAGGTAATGTAAATAGAATTGCATTTTCTATTCAAAACCTCCATATGTTATCGAATTGATATGTAAAAATGGTTCGTGCTCAGGGCACTGAATACTTTGCTTTTGCTCCGCGGTGTTACCCGCGTTATTCCCGGTATAAATAGTAGCCTGCTAATCTCCGGTCCATAAGATATTTCAATCTAAAAAACAAGTCGATCGGTCGTCGATTTTTTGGTGACATGGTTCTGAAATATTGAATTTATATTAATAAACAATATATGCCTACAATATTATAATGTGGTTTAAAAGAAGTTAGTGGAATAGGCAGACAGACGCGTAAAACAACTTCCATTTATACAACTTATTATTATTAGAGTTGTATATGTAAAGCTTAGGGCCGGTTCCTCGTACATTTTAAAAGTTAACTTAACTATTACCATGCTTTGACCGTAGAGTCACTTTGATGATGATCGATCTACTTCGGTCGGTTATGGTTACGGTTAAAATTTTAGTTAAAGTGACATTAGCAACCCAGTTTGCTTTCTTTCGGCGGTTAAAGTTGAGTATAACCTAACCTAACTATAACCTTACTATGACCGCGCTTACTGGCAACCGACCTTTAGTGAGGATGTGTCCAGTTTCATAACGACTAATTAATTTGCATCAATTGTTTTTTACCTACGAGTAACCATTAAAAAGTACCTATTGCTTTTGTTCTCGACCTCGCAAACTTATTTCTTTTGGAAAGGATACTGTCAGTTATAACTTAACTTGCATTAACCATGTCTTGACATTGAGTTAGGTATTAGGTGAATTGAACGTGTCACCTCGTGACGGGTTGGAACTTTACTGTAGCTATTATGTATGTAGGTACTTTGTTTTTCAGGTTTTTCTTTGTATATGCTTCCTTATTTTCTAAAAGATGCTGTACTTACATGCTTATCCCGCAAATGTAACATTCCAAGCGAATTAAGAATTTAAAATATTTTCTGAACCCTTCTCCATCTGGCTAATGTCAGCTTGACTGACAGCTTAGGAATATTCAAGTCAAGAGTAGCAAACTCTTTCATTGAAAATTAATATACATAGGTAATGTTTAAAATAAAAATAAAAAATATCGTGAGGAAACCATAGCACGGTGCGGTGGTAGGGTACTTTGTAGTACTCGTCTGGCTGGCTACCACCGGTACGTGTGTTCCAACAGTTGCACTTGAGAGCTAGTTGCTTTCTCGGCATTTTAACAGGTCAGTTACACAGGTGGACCTCTTGCCTGCTTGTCAACCTTCTGACATAAAATAAAGGCTCAACAATTTGTAGTTATACCTACTAATTAGAAATAAAAAGTATTTGATATTAAAAATATGTTATATCCCATACCCTAATAAAATTGAAAAAAAAAAAAAAAATAACCTATAAAAATAAAAATGCTTAGAATATATTATATTAAATAGAAAATCCTCGTCACATAGCAAGTACCTATATTCAGAATACGCACGCAACTTAGGGTACCTTTTAACCACAGAAGTCCATAAAGCCGAAAGTTTCTATTCGTGACTTGGATATTTCATACAACAAGGGTATCACATATTCAAAATATACCCTTTTCGAATGCCATTTTATTATCAAAGTGTCAATTCCAATTTTTACAAGCATTTGTTATGTGGTATATTTAAAGAATACTTTGTGACACCGAAGCTTATTTAGCACATTGGTCGAACAAAAAACTTTAAAGATACTTCGGCTCGTGATACCCTCCTAGGTAAGCACCTTCAATTATTGCTAAGAATATAGTACAGTTTATGATTGCGGTCTTGGCGGTGAAATTTAATTATGGCGATCACATTAAATCTAGTCAGGTCGCAGTGATACAGGCCCTGATAAGACTTGAAACAGCAACTTAACTCAAATAATAATACCATTGAGACATACTTAATGTGTTCGCAACGTAGACGTACAAAAAGTTCACGACAAAGTTTCGCTGAATCAGCGAAGGAAAGACTCGAAGAAAGAAATAAATACATACAAGAAAGCCTGGTAGGTTTCTTGGTATCACGCACAAAGTATGCCGATGAAATTTCATTCGCATCGAGACAAGTGAAAACACTGCTTGTGCTAGTGAGTACTAATTTTATTTATTTACCAGCTTCCGCCCCGCGGTTTCACCCGCGTTCCCGAGGGATAATAAGTAGCCTATGTATTAATCCAGGGTGTCAGCTACCTCCATACCAAATTTCATAAAAATTGGTCCAGCCGTTTTAGCGTGAAGAAGTAACAAACATTCACTCACAAACTTTCACGTTTATAATTTAGGATTTATTATGTACACACACACAAACAAACAGGTAAAAAGAAAAATCAAAATAGATACAAAGCCACACATTAATTATTTGTAACCACCAACCCTGTGACTGATGGCTACCAAAATTTTTACTTTCACTGTTTTCTGTCATATTTCGGTTTTTTTTAAGTCAAAATTTATTTTTTGCCCTATTTATTTCTTATATAAATTAATTTTTAACAAAAAATAAAATTTGATACTTATAGATAAAAATAAAACTTATAAATAGCTATTCTCATACCACGGTGTAATAGGCGGATATTTTTACACCAAAAGAGGAAATTGCTTTCGGTGAGTGGTTTCATTGGAATATTTTGTGAGAAATGTCAAATGGGTTTTAGATCTTTTTTATGAAAGGTGGAATACGTTACTCGAAATGGACTATTCTAGTACTGAGTGGATACTTGGGTGGCTTGGGTACTAGATGGCTTGGGTTCGTTGTTGCGCTATGTGTGTTTAAATTATGTACCTAGTTGAATGAACTTTTGGTAACCTCTACTACTACTTGTTTTTGCCTCGTGATTTTACGTGCGTTTCCGAGGGATGGTAAAGTAGTAAATGTTTTATTCCAGGGTATATTTTGTGTGCCAAATCATTTCAGACGAGATTGCGATGTAAGAAACATACACACACACTCATTGATGTTTATATTTCACTAGCTTTAATTATTCTTGTAGGTATTTAGATCCTTTTAGTTTTTTATTTTATTTTTAAATTTAATGTTGTCTGCAGTGTTTTGAATATTGTGTACGTCTATAATTGGCGCATTGACTTTGTTGAAATCTAGATATTTTGTAATATACCTAATATATGTAATGTAATAATAGTATTTTGTGAAAATATGTTAATTTATTTAATAAAAGTAGCATAATTTTAGTTTGCAGTTATTTTATTTTAATATTAAAGAGTTTAACGAAGTAGGTAGTTACCTAACCTTTATATTATTTTTCCTTTGATTCAGATTAATGTTTTCGTTTACGATAAAAAATTTATGCTTATATTAGAATCTTGTATAACATTATAATATTCATTGGAAAAATAAAGCCTTCGGATAAATAAGTTCACGAGAAAATAGCTAATGTTTTTTATGCCTACATAGTAAAACATTAACAATGTTAAATATAATTAAGTATTTCTGAAAATAATTTGTATTATGCTAAAATATTCTTGTATCTTACTTTAGTATGACTTATATTACCTAGTAGTATTTTGAAACAAATAGACCTATCGTTGTGATTTATAAAGTATACATACCTACCTATGTGATTGTTAACCACTAGAAATCTAAATAGGTATACTTACAGAGTGATTTTGAAATGGTATATTAGCCTGAATTCTAATAATATTGAATATCAGCAATTCTACAAAATTAAAGATACCTGAGCACTACCGTTACGAAGTTAAGACAATCACAAGTTTAGCGAAAATCTCTGGAAAAAGCTTTTTCCAGAGATTTTAGCACTCAGACAAGTTGTGACAGGGCAAAATATATTAGTATTCGAGTAATCTAATAGATACTCAGTTAGACTCACGTTGCGGGTTGCAGGTATATTAAATATAATATTAGTTATAAAATTTTGCGCTTTATTGGTTGATAGCACGTTATGAGGTACGTGCATAATCTGGTAGGTGCACTAATGGCGCGCGAGCGGAGGGTGCGGGCCTAGATCTCAATAGTGTATTTTTAAGTTTACTTGACAAATAATTAAAATGCAACTTTCAAATGTCGTTAATTTCTTTATGTTTCCTAAGAAGATTATCATTAAAAGAACTGTGTCAAAATTGATCAATTTTAGAGCCCTTCAAATTTTGAATCGATATAGCCTATCGAGCATATGACTTTTTACAGGTTTTGATGTTCATTATCGGATGATATTCATGAAATTCTATTCAGTTTTATTCGTTAATACACAAAATAAGACCATACTTCATTTTGCAGGTACCTAACAGGTAACAGGTATTTAAAAAATCCGTTATTCTACAAGCATAACGTCGTGATAAAATATCAGAATGATATAATATAAATATATAGACAGCTAAAAGACTGAGAACATTTTTATTCATCATATCGATAAGAAAGTATTATATACGGGACTTGCGAAAGAAAATACTGTCTGTCATGAATATAGTGACAGACATTTTTAATAAATGTGGGATATTCTTGAAGCCTATAATAGTTTTACTCTCATAAAAACAAAAAATAATAATATGAGGTTTCATAATCAGACTAGATAAACATTTGCGCTTGGGATAGTAATTTTTCATTGTAGAGATTTTTATAGCTATTTATGACTTTTTGTTTATTTATACCACAAAATCCTACATTTAACCAATCAAATTATACTCAACAATATTTTAAAAGCCTTTAATTATGTAGGTACATCCCAAAAACAATCTATACTTTGTTCAGAGTGCAAAACTTTTTAATATCTCGAGAAGTTTGTTAAAGAGATTATTTCACTAAAATCAGAACGTCACGACACAGTAGCCATGAATCAAGATTACACTTAAGTAAGCTGAAGTTACCGCTATGAAAATATAGCCTTGAGTTAGTGACAAAGACGTTTCGAGATAATTTGCGAACCGTCTCCCACCGAAGGTCTGCGTAATAACGTAACCTAACTCTTGAGAGTGCAAAACTTTTTTCATCAACACTTGAATAAGAAAAGATATTTTGATATAAAAGTAAAGATAGGTATATATTGTATTTAGTATATCGTCTGTTATATATCGTTGCAATGAATATAGTATATATAATATTAATCAATTTTAAAAACAATATATTTATTTATGCAGAAGGGCCATATTTAAATCAAAATAGACAACAAAAACAAAGTTTGAAGTGATTCAATCAAACGGACCCCAAACCTGCGTTCACGAGTTCTAAAGTAAATATTGACATTAATCAACAACAAAGAGTTGTCGTAAGCTCCCAGTTACGTGACACAAAAATAAACAAAACCCTTTTCTCCGTACCCTTTTAAAAATTCGACTTCTGTTTTTTTATAAGTAAAGTTACAAAATCAACGAAATTAAAAAACAAACTACAAGTGTTTCTGAAGAACAAAATTGTCGCAGTAAAACAAAGGAGTTTTTAAATGGGAGAGAAAAATATTTTCGTCTCATAAAATTGTTTGGGGCATTATAAAACTTTTATGCCTTCTACAATACTGAGGATCTCCAACGTGAGCCTGACATATTTTATGGTAATGGACATAACGTACCTTCCTACACACGAAAAGTTTCAAATATTTGTGTACCCTCATTTATATAAAAGAACGGCTATTTGGGACTATAATTTTCAGAACATTGATGAAAAAGACAAAACATTAAAAATCCAAAAAAGTTATTGTTACATTACAATGATTTTTTAAGTTAAAAGTTAAAATAATATTTAGGTATTTGTCACTAAAATAAAATGTTTTCTAAAGAAAAATTTGTGATTCAGTCTACCTACAACTAAATTAGTAGGTAACTGAACTTTTGTTTGCGGCTGAATAATTTTAGGAATTGTGACTCTTTGGAAAAAAATCAGGCGTCTTGAAAAAATATTACTTTTCCTAGAAAATCTTTCAGGATAATGGGATGGACTTGAGCACTCAAATATAGACAACTAAAATTTATTTAAGATACGGCTCTGTTTCTTTTTCACTCGAGCTGGTAATTGTTAATGGGTTTTTGGTCATTTATTTTTAAGACTTTTTTAATCTTTTTCAATTCAATTTAGATTTATGCCTACAATATTATCACAGATCCGTATCTCCGATCATCATTTAGCATATTGTCAACAATATTGTAAAATCAGAGTAACCTATAATTGTTAATAAAAGTTTTTTTACTTGGATATAGGTGACCAACAAATAAAATGGAGAAAAAAAAATAAAAAAACAACTAAGCCCGATCTGTCAAAACGTAACTTGGGTGAGATGACGGTATACATCATCGCAAACGAGAAAAGTTTGATTGGAGGAAAGCTTCAGAAATTCATTAGTACACGCAGGGGTTTGAAACGAAATTACCCGAGCTCGAAGCGTTAATAAAAAGTTTTGGCAACTTCGAGCATGACTGAGAACATACACGCGCAAGTGCGACTTAGAGTGACTTAGAGTAGGTACACCTCTCTCTTTAATTAATTCCCGAACGAAATGTTAAATTTTACGACCAATATTCTTGTTATAAATTTAAGCATCCAAGTTTAAGAACTGAATGTTGCTTTATCTTTATACTAGAGGCGAATTAAATTTAGGTTTCGCAATATTTTGAGGCAAGTTAGTAGAAATATTGGTAAATATTGATAAATTGATTCAGTTTTATAGAATCTAATCTATCTATCTAATACTTTTAAACGTGCAATTCTTGTATATATCAATAATCGATTTAAGTGGGTTAAATTTCCAAAAAAAACATGATTTACCAAAAAAAAATACCGGTCATCCCGAAGCTATTAATCCTGAATGTACCAAAATGGACAGCGTACAAGAAAAGATTTTTCTCTATAAAGTCGCGAATAATTTGTCATTATCTCGTTAAGAGAAATTTTCCAGATACCACAGTTTCATCGTGAGATATAAAACAGAAACAAAGAAGGCACATGCAATGTCGTAGATATCTATACTAATATTATAAAGAGGAAAGATTTGTTTGTTTGTTTGTTTGTTTGTTTGTAATGAATAGGCTCCGAAACTACTGGACCGATTTCAAAAATTCTTTCACCTTTGGAAAGCTACATTATCCCCGAGTAACATAGGCTATATTATATTTTAAAAAAAAATAGGGATCTTTACTAAAACTCCAATAATGTAACATAAGGTGTAAAAAAATGACCTGAAAAATTCCTTAAGTCGCGTGCGCTGCGAAAACTATTGATGATAGAACAAAATCATTTACTACGACTTTGCAGAACTCATCATTATCTACAAAAAGTGTCGCGACAGCATATGTCTAAATATTATAGTTATGTCACAGTAAGCAGTTTTTTATTCTAAAATATTAATTTATATATGCCGCCTCTTGAAAAGGCTCTTCATTTGTACCTTGGTATTAATCCTCATCAAAATAAATTACTTTATATTCAAGACGGCTTTAATACCTTTTTATAACTTTTTGAATTATTCAATTCGGACATTTCATTCGGAAGATATCACGAGTTTAAAAATGCAAGTATTAGAAAAAAGTCGCGTGGTTGTCGCTCACCGCGCTCAGCTAGCAAGCATGCGATGTAGGCTCCATGTAAGCGTCACTGGGGTACGGGGGGGGAGTCAATGTAATCTATATATATAAAAGAAAGTCGTGTTAGTTACTCCACTTATAACTCAAGAACGGCTGAACCGATTTAGCTAAAATTGGCAGGGAGGTAGTTTAGAGCCAGGAGAAGGACATAGAATAGGTAGGGGTAGATAGGGTAGGTAGGTAGGGTAGGTAGGTAGGGTAGGTAGGTAAGGTAGGTAGGGGTAGGTAGTGGCAGGTAGAGGTAGGTAGATAGGTAGGGGTAGGTAGGGTAGGTAGGGTAGGTAGGTAGGGTAGGTAGGTAGGGTAGGTAGGTAGGGTAGGTAGGGTAGGTAGGGTAGGTAGGGTAGGTAGGGTAGGTAGGGTAGGTAGGGTAGGTAGGTAGGGTAGGTAGGTAGGGTAGGTAGGTAGGGTAGGTAGGTAGGGTAGGTAGGTAGGGTAGGTAGGTAGGTAGGGTAGGTAGGTAGGGTAGGTAGGTAGGGTAGGTGGGTAAGGTAGGTAGGGGTAGGTAGTGGCAGGTAGAGGTAGATAGGAGTAGGTAGGGATAGGTTTGTAGGTCCCAGTTTTATTTTTGTTCTCAGGGCAGGACAACGTCTGCCGGGTCAGCTAGTTTATAATAATCTTATTATTTTAGGCTCCATCTGCAATAAACAATGAACAAACATCATAAGTAAGCAACTTAAGTAATATCTTATTTGGTACAAAATAACGTGAAAATTAAAAATATTTATGAAGTTTTTTTCGAATCCAGTAAGTACTTAATTGAATTATAATCCTGTGACCGTTAAACTTGAAATTAATATAAATGAAAAGTGGATAAAGATGTAAAACATTTTAAGTAACTCGATATAAGTAAATATCAACTGCACACGAACAAAGTAAATAATTGCGGAGTTCCATGAAACGGCAAATGTAAACGTGGGAATTTCCTGTAATTAGTGAATAAATATAGAGCGTCATCAAACGGAATACAAAGTTCCTTGAGGCTTCCCGTTAATGAGCCCGAGCCACGAACACACACGTAGTTTCTTATTTCCTACAGATGTTCACATGTCTTCACAAATTCTTAACATTTCTCACAGAGACGTACGGAGCGTGAACGCGGACAACCCAACAAAATAACATTTTACCGTTGTTAAACTTAAAATTATACGAATTTGATGCTTACACCCCTGATATAAAAACTATTTCTTTTTCTTTTAAAAATATATTAATTCTAAATGTTTTTTGGCTTGGAAAATTAATGTTGTCATTCGAAAGCCTACTTTCGATTCTTATGAGAATTTACAGGTGAAATTAAAAGGGAATCCTGATAGGGCTACTCTTATTTATCAATGATGATATACCTTGTAACGATATTGGGATTATAAAAAAAATGCTGGAGATTTTATGTTTCATGTTTTTACATTTTGTGGAAACACATATATTATAATATTAGTATAGAAGTGTAGATAGTATTGTTGATGTGCTTAGGTTGCATAATTTGAATGAAGAATGAATGTCGTACCTACTGTCATCAAAACTAAGAAAAATCTCATCACAAAAAGCAATTGTCTACATTGACCGCATTTCGACTGAATCTAATAAACGTAGCAAAGTGAAATAGTAAAAATTCAACGGAATGTCGCCAGTTTGCACGGAACCAAAACCAACATACGACTACATACGTTTTGCATTTTTACACGGAATTCTATTTAAATTCAGTGCCACTTGAATGCGGAGTCAGCTGTAACATTTTTGACACTCCAAAGTGCATAATATAATGTTAGCAAACAACATTTCATGTAAAATGCTAAGAGAAATTTAAATATTTTTAATATTGTTCATCATAAGATACAAATTTTCTTGAAAAAAAATTTTTGATAAGAAAAATTTGTTTTATTTGCATTTATTTCATAAAAACTTTATTTGAAACTGGAATATTACACGTTTAACATTTCAAAACTAACGAATATTTCAACAGACCAACCGTATACTCAAGTGCACTCAAAACAAAATTTCAACCGCAAGTGAAGTTTAGCGTATTAACATTAGTGAAATGACGTCATTATGCCGGTGGTGTGCGAGTACCGCACCCGGGTGCACTGAAAAGGCTCGTTGCAATTAAATTTAATGCGATATTACATTTTCACTGTATTTAGGAGCGCAATTGACGAGTGCGTTGCCTTTCGAATATTATTTTTGAAGATAGAACTTTTCGATTTTTTAAGTTTTGTACAAAATATTATTATGATCAGACGTTTCAAATATCACTACTAGCTTTGGATTTGTGCAATAATATTTTCAAATTTGTTCAATTCATTAGCATAAACTCAGTTACGTTATACTGACTTGTATGAAATCAATAATCCATTAACAAATCTGCCTTCAGTCCCAACACCCTAAGACCACATATTAAGATGCAACAAAAACATTCTGCTACACTCACGCTGATTAGGGATCCACAAATCGTTAACGAACATCGATCATACTGTCAGCCCAGCTCAACCCTTCCAGACTCCAGTATTGTCTCGGGGCTTGTACCAAAACTTGGATGTAGGATTCTAAACTCCCCTAGACTTGATGTATTGTGTACTTAGTTTGAAGATATTCGAAGCATACGGGGGAATTCTGCAATGCTGCATGCGCTGTTTCCTTTTTTTTTCCACAATCTCACCATTTAAGCCACAGGTGGTAAGCACATTAAGTCTAAAAGAGAACTGGCTCTCAAGTGCAGCTGCCGGAGACAGTTGGCAGCCAATCAAGAGATATAGTTCGTTTTAGACTCCTTGACTCACGCTTGACTTCTTGACACAAATGTCATTATTCTTTTATAATCCTCAGTATCATTATCACACATCATCAGTTAATACTTGATTTTGTGACAATTCTATATAAATTAAATTATAAATATCCGATTATTTGTGTTAGATTTTTTTATATTTCTAACGTTTTAATTTATTAACGAGTTAAAATGATTGCAGTATCGGTAATTAAATCGATATTCTGCATAACTGTGTCTTGATTGAGTTAATACTCTCTACATTGATGCTAATACCTAGTGGTCATTTGAAATGTCACACAAAGTTCGCAGTAAAGTTTTTTCTCAGGAATGAGCTAATTAAGAATACGACCTAAGGAAGTGGAAATCAATTTCTCGCTTGACTTGTGCAATCTTTATATATACTTATTTATTCGTAATATATTTTTCTTAACAGTTTTTTTATTTCGTAATGGATAAAACATGAGTATGTACCTACCTTGCGAGTATTCTCAGAAAAGCTGAAAGAACCAAAAGAATCTTTGGAACTAAAATAAACCAGACAAGTTTATATAATACCATTACCTATACTTACAGGGCTTTGTAGTATTTTTAGTAAGAGACTTTTGAATGAGTTTCCCTAAAGTTATGGCACATGATTAGACAAGTAGTTATGGGCAACTAATAGTTCGTAAACTAGTAAATTGTAATAGCCGTGATAGTGTTTTTGATCTAGCGAGGAATATTTCATAAAATCTATTAGAAGTCCAATTATTTTTAGTACAAGAAAATCATAAAAAATATGTTAATATATGGCCTACCTATAGATTGTGGTACATAACAACCTATTCTGAGTTGATTATGTGTGGACTAGTGGCTTTCAAAAACAAATATCTAAATACTTACTACTAGTGGGTGGACATCATTTACCGCTTAATCGACATCTATCCTTTTTACCTATGTGTCACCGTCCTTTGTGCATGGTCTGCATGAGGACAGTGCCCCTTTAATTTCAGTAGATTTTTTTACAGTAGCTACCAATGCTCACCTTTTGGTATTAAGGGCAGCACACTATACCTGGTAAAAGGCTGCCCACGTCATCCTGAAATGCGAGGGCACAACAGGCATCTAATCCTCGGACCAATGAGGTCTGCGGATATCCCAGGAGAGACCCGCGTTTCTGGGTGGAGCTGGGCTGGCTAGAGATATAACCGGCTATCATCACTATTATCACCGGCCATGAACCCTCAAAAAATAAATAAGTAACCTACCTACAAGAAGAAGAAGAGAAATAAAAATCTGTAGCCGACTAAGGACTTTTTCCTACGAAAATTCAAGGTAAACGCCCAATTATAATTTATCGGACTGTTTTCTAGTCGGTAAACATCGACCTAAGCATTCTTTTTCACCATTTCTTCATCACGATAAAATACAATATCATAAGTCAACGTGAGAAAACATTAGTAAAAATGTTAACAAGAGGCTGTAAATATACGACAGAGTGTACCTAATGGCGAAAAGTTAAGCAGTTTCCCGAAATACGAGTGTACAAACAAATTCAGCACCCATCGATCGTGCTACACTTATTTCTGTTGGGAACTCACATAAATTTAGTAAATAGACCAACGTACCTTTTTACCAATAGGACAATGTTCACAAAAATTGCAAACATTCGAAAAATCACGGAAATCTTGGTTTTATAATGATAGTTTAAAAAAAATAAACTTATATAATTCTATAGAATAGACTAAATAATTCAATGGAGTAGACGTATAAACTTATAGGTACAGGGCGATTTTAAACTTATCATAAAACCAAAAACTTTTTACAAATTGTATATTAATGGGTTTTTCAAAATATTCCTGTTACTCTGTTTCTCTATTGAACCATAAAAAATTGGGAGAAAACTACAGGTTGTTGACATCCCGCTATTTGAACTTGCTTCATTTGTTTTAATGCAAACACTAGCAGGTAAAAAAAGGTTTTAAGAGAGGTAGAACAGTGATTTTTCAGGAGGAAGGAAATACCTTCCCCTTACAGAATAGGTAAGGCAGCCAGAGCTAATCCGGGATTGGCAACGCGCGACTGTTACCCGAGGCGCTGATTACTTACTATGCAGACTCTGAGTAGTGTGTGGTCTGTGCCCCGGGTGTTACAAGCGTCCATAAGATACGATAACCGCTTACCATCAAACGAGCCCAATACATGTTTGCCGACTTCATTATATACAAAAAGGTAAATGTAGTGCCTAGAATGTTTTCATTAGCTAAGTAGATATCAACTGATTTAGATTAAAATCTAACATTGATTCGTATAGATTTTTTAGATAATTATTAATTGAAGTAGATTAACCAAAATATGTTGCCTATATTAATATAAACGAGGGACAAAATTATATCATTTTTCTTGTGTTTTAGTAACGGTAACGATAATGGCTCTTAAGTTGATGTGTCTCGTAGTTTTAGCTGCTTTAGTGTATCAAGGTATTTTCAATATATTTTTTATTGATTAAACGGATGCCTAGACGAAGGTCTTGGGTTCGAATCCTACAATAAGCTTGAGCTTACGGTGAAGAAAAACATCGCGAGGAAACCATAGCACGGTGGTACTTTGTAGTACCCGCCTGGCTGGCTACCACCCTCAAGTTGAAATTTGTCGCCAAGCACTTTTCGGTGTGTCCGATAGCTGCACTTGAGAGCCAGTTCCCTTTTTGGCTTTGTGTGTATCATCGGCCACATCATCACTGACCACGATGAGATTGTGGTCAAACACAGGCCTAAAAAAACCAATACTAAATACTTTATTGGCAATGATGTGTAGTGATAAAGTGAAAATAAATTACTTAAAGTTACAATTAGTTAAAGTACTTGAGGTGATTAATGAATCTCTTGTTTAAAATTTATTGTAATACCTATGTGTAGCAGTGTACTTAATTATAACCAAAGTTTGTGGTGGAACCCTCAACGAAATACGAGATATATTTGTAGAAATTAAGATCCATTCCCATCCACAGAATAATCTATTATGTATTAATTTTCAGGACATGCTTTAACAGAAATGAGGCTTGAAGATCAGGAAGTAACATACCAAAGTAATCCATTACTCGGAAGAGGTATCAGTATTTATAAGTGGATGTTTGATACCTTGGAGTCATGTCACGTGACCTTCCCTAATGGCCGCGTGCTTGAAGCATTTCCAGACAACAAACTTGACGTGGATACTATCTCCTTCATGTACTCTGCTCAGCCCTTTACCAGCTGTGGTATTCAATTCAATAACTCTCCTGAGTCCCTCAGTGGTACTTATGAGTTGATGTCTGTGGTGACCCATAGCAGTAATTCTAGCTTGACATTAGCTAGACAGAGGTTCACCGTAAACATTGTCAAGATGGAGGGATGGCAGGAAAAATTACATTGAATATAAATACTTAATGACATTTTTAAATGTGTTTTGTACTATGATTGTTGCAATAAATTTCCTGTTATGATTGAATAAAATGTTAATAAGCATATCTCTGAAGTTTTGGTGATTTTGTTGTACTGTTAATTATCTTATTATACATATACCGAAGTGTGAACCAATCTTTTAAGATCTTACTATTTTCTTCAACCACTTCATCAGCTATCGTAGTTAAGCCCAAACCTACATGAATATAGGTAAAATAAACAAATTGTATACTTAACTTTACCGATTAACTGGGTAGGTATAGTTAAGTAAATCGGGGATGTAATTTTTGGTAGGTAACTAGCTTTCGCGCCGCGGTTTTATTTACATTATCATCAAAAAGTTGTCAATGTTACTCTCCAAAGTATTACCTATATCTATGCCTTTTCAGTAAGTGTATTCCATACCGGTAGTAGTCTATTATAATAATTCTAACTCTCGAAATTCATAAGTGCTTTATCAGGGGCCTAAACTGATTAAATGAGTTTTGAGTAAGAGTTTATGTCAAAAATTATGCGATCCCTTGCTTTATTACAGCGTGAAAGAAGAATAAATCATTAAAACAGTAAACACCTTTGGAAACAAAATAGTTTTAATTCGAAAAATATTTTGTTTAAAATCCCCGGAAGAAAGTTTAGTATGTTTATGTAATTATAGGAGGTAGGTCTATTTTTGTGTAGGCTATATTTTTGTACCAATTAATTGTTTGATTGAATAAATCTAATAAAAGAAAATACCTGTTTTCTTTCTATCGATACAAAACATACCTAAATAGGAAGGTATCAGGATTTGTCTAACACTTTATTAATTTTCGTTTTTTAATAAAGCACAATTTAGATATTTTCTCGTTGCAAATTTGATAAAGCTCCGGCATAAAAGCCAGAATCAATTAATTTAGCTAGAGCGATAACAAGGTAGCGAAACTTATTCGTGGAAGAAGAAACTTAATTCAGTTAAAACGGATTTGAAAGATAATAATAGAGTCATTAAAACTTAAGTATTCTGGCATGAAACAAAATCTAGCGGTCTCCGAATATTTAAAAAAAAAGGTTCCGTAACTAAATTCTAGGCAGCAATATTTATTTATTTAATTTATTCATGTAAGTACATACACAAGTAATAATAAAAAATACAAATGTACAAAGGGACTGCTTATTTTTAATTTACCCCCAAAAGTGATTCTTTTATTTACAAGTCCGTGTTTAGATCATCAACTTACATAATGTGTACCAATTTTTTAAAATCACGTTGTGTTTTTTTTCTTACAACGATTCGAGATTAGCTGTCATAGTAACAATTTACTACATCATAAGAGCTTTGCAATAACACAGCTGTTCCTTATGGCAGGTGGGACCATTTTTCTGATTGTCCTTTAGGATTTTATCGTTCAAATTATTTCATAACATATTCACTATGATAACATAACTGTTTATAAGCCTTCCTTGGAAAAATTAATCATCATCATATCAGCCGAAAGACGTGCTGGACAAAGGTCTTCCCCAAGGATCTCCACGATGACCGATCTTAAAATGAATGACGTCATTTAATTTGAAATGTAATTACTTAAATGAAACTTTATCTAGAAATAGAATTCCATATCATCGCGAGATAGTATAATAATGATGAAGGTAAAAATTACAAAACATTAATAAAACTGACTCAAGTAGGTATACCTAAGACAATAAGGTAATCTAGTGCCTGTTATGATATACATAAAAAAATTAAACTACATTAATTTAGAATTATCTTAGTCGGAAAACTTAATAGTCTAGTCTACAAAAACCTTGTTATATCCAACTTGAAATGATATCAACGAATCTGGAAACTAAAACACATTGAGCTCTCATTCTTTGACAATCCAGTTTTTTTAGTATACAATGGGGTGTCACAGCTGAATGGTACCCCTTACGCAGTGTCTGTATTGTATTCCGAACGTAGTCTCGGATAAGGGCCCTGGAAATTGTTTTACGTGACACATTATATAACGAACGGGAGAGTTCTATCCGTACGCGTTTTGAATTGTTAAGATTACACGGCCGATTTCATTCGAGGTTAGCTCAGAGAAATTTTAATTTCATTAAGTCTACTTACTTTCTGCACGAAATGTTTCATGGTTTAAAATAATTAAAGCTTCCCACTCCATTCAAAAAGAATTTCACATTTACAAAATCAAAATCAAAATCTCATTTATTCAGTTTAGGCCCTAATAAGGCACTTATGAATGTCAACAGTTACAATTTTTAGACTCTACTACCGGTTCGGAATACACTTGAACTGAGAAGACTCCGGCAAGAAACTCAGCAAGGCTTCTTTTTTTGTGGATCTTTTTTTTTTTAATTTATGTATTTACAGTTGTTGTTTTAAATATACATAAACTTCATACAATTATCACTTGGCCAGGGGGCTGCAAGTGCAGAGAGAAGCTACTACAACCATATATTCTTGTCTTCTATGTAATGAGCCACCTTATAGTAGGCCTTGTCAATCAACTTATGTTTAACATACTCTTTGAATCTGTGGCGCATCACTAAACGATGCGCACATCACTAGAGCACGGCGCGGCAGGGCGCCGGAGACGGGAAGTGCGACGCGCGGGGGCGCGGAGGACATCGAGCCGCAGACGCAGCGCGACAGCCACAGTGCACCTCGGATCGCTTTACACGCTACCCCTATGCCTGTTTCTTTCGTACACGCACTAAGCTTATATTTCACGATATTTTCCAAATCTCTGTTTCTGTCTACTTCTCTATTCTATCGTCTATTCTTTAAACTGTAACTGCTCGCTTTGCGCCCATCTATACATTACATCGCTTACTTTCACTGAGAATATCGAAGTTTAATTTCCACATCTATACCGAACGCCATATTGGTGACCCCGACGCGGACGCGATTTACAGTTGGATATTCGATACGCGGTCACGTCATATAAGCGTGGACTAGAATGGCGGACCCACCGGCACCGATTGAAAACGAGACGGAGTTTAAAGATGCAACGGATCGGGCAGTTGAACGTGTTAAAGTTCGTTTACCACCATTTTGGCATGAAGATCCCGACGTATGGTTTGTTCAGGTGGAGGCGCAGTTTGAACTCTCTGGAATACGGTCTGATACGACGAAATTTTATCATGTTATTGCTAACCTGGACCACAAGCTTGCTCGTGAGGTAAAAGATATTATAAAGGACCCCCCAAAAGAAGGTAAATACGATAAATTAAAACAGGAGTTAGTGAAACGATTATGTGTATCTCGAGATCAACAAATGCGACAGCTTCTTACACACGAAGAGCTAGGTGATAGGAAGCCGTCCCAGTTTCTTAGACATCTTAGAACTTTAGCGTCAGGTGGCGTTTCCGACGAATTTTTAAGAAACTTGTGGTCAAGTAGACTCCCTATGCACGTGCAAGCCATTATTGCTTCGCAGATAACATCCAGCCTAGAGGATGTAGCCGAGCTCGCCGACAAAATATGTGAAGTAACACCGTCACCGTCTACTATTCAGGTCGCTAGCACTTCCGGAAGCCATTTTGACGACGTGTTGAAAAAGATGGAAGATGTAATAACGGTTCGAATTCAAACAGAACTGTCACAGCAACTTGCACAACTCAACAGTAACCGTAATCGTGGACGTTCACCTTACCGTCGCCGTTATTCACGTTCTTCTACAAGATCCAGGAGCCGAGGGAACCAGAGCAGAACTCCAGGTATGTGCTGGTATCATGATAATTTTAAAGATAAAGCGCGCAGATGTCAGTCGCCGTGCAATTATGATAATAAGCAGGAAAACCTTCACGGCGATCATTAGAGGCGGCGAATGATTTGCTCACTACTACTAGCCGCTTATTCGTATCTGATAAAAAAACTAAAATACAATACCTTATAGATACTGGTTCGGACCTGTGTGTTTTACCTCGCCATTTTTTACGTCAATTTTGTGAGCCAACTGAATACCAACTCACAGCTGCAAATGGTACCGCTATCCAGACTTTCGGCACTCTTAAAATGCATCTCGATTTTGGCCTTCGACGCGATTTCGCATGGAACTTCGTGATAGCTGCAGTAAACAAACCAATTATCGGTGCCGATTTTCTCTCATATTATGGCCTTCTTGTAGATTGCAGGAACAAGCGACTGCTAGACAGCATCACCAGCCTGTCAGTTCAAGGAACATTGACAAATAGTCAATTACCCAGTATCAAAGTTATATCAGGCGATAGTGAGTACCACAATTTATTATCTCAGTACCCACATATATCTAGGCCATCAGGAGTGTTTCGAGAGGTAAAACATTCAACGGTTCATTATATCCGGACAACACCCGGACCACCTGTATTCTGCAGACCCAGACGCCTTGCTCCTGATCGTCTTAGCATTGCTAAGAAACAGTTCGAGGAGATGCTGCAGGATGGAACAGCACGCATCTCAGATTCACCATGGGCTTCTGCACTCCACCTAGCACCTAAAAAAGATAACGGCTGGAGGCCTTGCGGAGACTACCGCGCACTCAACGCTCGTACAATCCCTGACAGGTACCCAATCCGATACCTGGAGGATTACTCTCATTGCCTGGCTGGGTCCCAGGTATTCAGTAAGCTGGATTTAGTAAAAGCCTACAATCAAATTCCCGTCCACGACGCCGACATTCCAAAAACCGCGATAACCACGCCTTTTGGAATGTTCGAGTTCCCTTACATGTCGTTTGGGCTGCGCAATGCAGCTCAAACGTTTCAGCGTTTCTTAGATGAGGTACTGCGAGGGCTGGATTTTTGTTACTCCTACATCGATGACATCCTGGTATTTTCAAGGTCACACCTGGAACACCTGGAACACCTGCGGCAAGTTTTTCAAAGGTTGCAGGATTACGGCTTGCTGATCAACGAGTCAAAGTGCAAGTTTGGAGTAAAGGAGGTAAATTTTCTAGGGTATACAGTCACAGACCAGGGGACTCGTCCTATAGACGCCAAAGTACAGGCGATACAGGATTACCCACCACCAAAAACCATTAATGGCATGCGTAGATTCTTGGGTATGCTAAATTTCTACCGACGTTTTATACCCAAGGCAGCTGAAGACCAGGCACCGCTTCACGCTATGCTGTCGGGACCGAAGGTGAAAGGATCTCAACCTTTACATTGGACGCCAGAACTACTTCAGGTATTCGATAAGTGTAAAAACAGTATAGCACGTTCAACACTTTTAGCACACCCGGTTCCCGAAGCCTCATTGGTTCTTATGACAGACGCTTCTAACACGGCTCTCGGCGCGGTTCTACAGCAATTGGTCAACGAGAAATGGCAACCATTGGCATTCTTTTCAAAGAAAATGAAGAGATCTCAACAGCTGTATAGTGCTTACGATAGAGAGCTTCTTGCTATTTATGAAGGTATCAAACATTTTCGATACATGATCGAGGGAAGGCACTTTGTCATTTACACTGACCATAAACCATTAACGTTTGCATTCCAGCAGAAAGACCGGCACTGTTCTCCACGACAGTTCAACCACCTCGATTTCATAGCACAATTTACCACCGACATCAAATATATAAAAGGTAAAGATAATGTTACAGCTGATACACTGTCACGCATAGAAGGAATGTCAAATCCACCCGATTTCGAAACGTTGGCACATTCACAACAGCACGACCAGGAGCTTCAACAAATATTACAGGGCTCATCCATATCATTGAAGTTGGAGAAAGTTCCCGTCCCAGGTACGAGTTTGTCAATCTTTTGTGACACTTCACTATCGAGACCTCGCCCATTTGTACCCCTAAACCTGCGTCGGAAAATATTCAATGCATTGCATAGTTTGTCACACCCTGGGGCAGGAGCCTCAATAAAGCTGGTTACCGAGCGTTTTGTTTGGCCCTCAGTTCGCAAAGATGTCAGAGCCTGGGCCAGAACATGTGAGTCATGTCAGAGAAGCAAAGTTCAAAGACATACATCGTCACCACTGGGTACCTTCCACCAACCCAGTTCACGGTTCAGCCACGTTCACATCGATCTGATCGGGCCACTGCCAATTTCAGCAGATTACAGGTACTGCCTAACCGCAATAGATCGGTTTACCCGCTGGCCCGAAATCATACCACTACACGACATCACTGCCGAGACGGTGGCCCGGGCATTCTTTAAAAATTGGATCGCAAGATTTGGTTGCCCGCAGACAATTACGACTGATCAAGGCCGCCAATTTAACTCACACCTTTTTAAATCTTTGACAGATCTGTGTGGAATCCAGTTACGTCATACAACTGCTTACCATCCAGCTTCTAACGGCATGATCGAGCGTCTTCATAGAACACTGAAATCGGCTATCATGGCTCATGGGGACAACAGGTGGACGGATATTCTCCCCCTCGTGCTACTGGGCATCAGAACAGCATGGAAACCAGACATACAGAGCTCCGCAGCAGAAATGGTATATGGTGAGACACTAACCATACCTGGTGAGTTCTTTCATACTTTTAAAAACACGCTCCCAGAATCAGACTTCTTAGTACAGCTCAAAGAGAGTATGTTACGCCTGAAATCAGAACCTATCGCACGACATGGTGCCAAATCTGTTTTTGTTCACAAGGAACTTAAGTCATGCACACACGTATTTCTCCGTAAAGATGCCCTTCGGGGAGCATTACAACCCCCATATACTGGCCCGCACAAGGTTTTATCTAGAAACGAGAAAACAGTAACCATAGAGCTACCCAGAGGACCTGTCACAGTCTCCGTCGACAGAGTTAAGCCAGCCTATATGTTGGTAGATAATGATCAGGAGGCGACCCCTAGTCGCATACAGAATGACGGCCCAAAAACTACGCGCTCAGGCCGTCGAATTAAATTCACTGATTTCTTCCAGGTTGGAGCATAACATTCCCAGGGGGGTGGTGTGGCGCATCACTAAACGATGCGCACATCACTAGAGCACGGCGCGGCAGGGCGCCGGAGACGGGAAGTGCGACGCGCGGGGGCGCGGAGGACATCGAGCCGCAGACGCAGCGCGACAGCCACAGTGCACCTCGGATCGCTTTACACGCTACCCCTATGCCTGTTTCTTTCGTACACGCACTAAGCTTATATTTCACGATATTTTCCAAATCTCTGTTTCTGTCTACTTCTCTATTCTATCGTCTATTCTTTAAACTGTAACTGCTCGCTTTGCGCCCATCTATACATTACATCGCTTACTTTCACTGAGAATATCGAAGTTTAATTTCCACATCTATACCGAACGCCATAAATCTATTATAAGACATCTTAGTTACTTCATATGGGATTTTATTATAAAAGCGAATGCAGTTCCCGAGAAAAGACTTATTGACTTTCGCTAGCCTGAATCTAGGTGTAACAATTTTATCTTTATTTCTTGTATTTAGGTTATGGCGGCTACTGTTTGTGTCAAATAGATTTAAATTTTTACGGACAAACATAATATTTTCAAAAACGTATAGCGACGGTAAGGTTAAAATGTCAAATTCCTTAAACCGAGTTCGTAAGGATTCGCGAGGACCCAAGCAATAGATTGCACGAATGGCCCTTTTCTGCAAGATAAAGATAGATTCCAAATCCGCAGCCGAGCCCCATAGCAGAAGACTGTAGGACATTATACTATGGAAATATGCAAAGTAAACCAACCTAGCTGTAGCCACATCTGTTATATGTCTAATTTTTCTAACTGCAAAAGCGGCGGAACTCAATTTACTAGCTAAGCTTTCTATATGAGGACCCCATTGTATTTTACTATCTAATGTTATGCCGAGAAAAACTGTCCTATCAACTAGTTCGAGTCTAACATCATCGACTAGGACATGACTGTCATTCCTAGCAACATTGGGGAGAGTAAACCTTATACACTTAGTTTTAGAGGAATTAAGCATGAGATTATTGGCCGCAAACCATTTTGATATAGTGGATAACGTGTTATTGAGTTGCGTAAGTTCTGTGTCTTTTCTATCCACTTTAAATATTAGAGAAGTGTCATCAGCAAATAAAACTATATCGCACAATTCATTTACCATATAGGGCAGATCATTGATGTATGCCAAAAACAAAAATGGGCCTAAAATTGATCCTTGCGGTACGCCTGTTTTAACTAAAGACCCTGAGGACGTAGTACCGCTAATACCTACTTTTTGTTGGCGACTGCACAGATAAGATGCTACAAGATCTAGTGCCACTCCGCGAACGCCATAGTGTCGAAGTTTTAAAAGTAGGGTGTGATGATCTACAACAATTGTATATGTGGTTGTGTATGTATGTAGAGGCCAATGTTTGATCACAATCTCATCGTGGTCAGTGATAATGTGGCCGAGGTGCTATGCGCACAAAACCTAGAAGGGAACTGTTTCTCAAGTAGAGTTGTCAAAACAAATCAGTTTAGTTAATCAATACCATAAGCCGACCGGATATAGTTTACTTTATAATACCTACGTTAATTTTATTTTGTCCCACCGCAACGGTACGCAGTAAGGTTTTAATTTGATTACCAGTGGTTTGCGGTCAGCCGAATCGGAATTACTCGCTCAATCGAGCGTTACTCGCTGCCGAATGTTCTCGAATCACGTTATATTTTGTACGATATAATATTGCTCGGTGAATGTAGGTACTAGGGCTGTCATGAATATTTCATTTACGGATACCAAAAATATATTTTAATTTATTTTTATTTCCTATATGTTAAATATTATATTTGCTATCTAAAGATTCAGTTTTATGTAGATACAGGAATATTAGGTATAGGTTACTTATGTTTACGTTTATTTACGACGGTGCCGTTGTAGGTAGGTAACCTTATTTTTTCTCTAAAGTGAAAAGCAAAGTTGCATCTATATGCTCGATAATAAAAGATATTACTATAACTCGTGAACAAGAAAATTCTCACAAAGCAAGATAATTTTTTGATATTTATCTGTAATTTTTCATTTTCAGAAATACAGTAGGTATTAGCTTTAAAGACTTGCAACTTATGTAAAATGTCCACTTCAGCCCTATAATAGGTATCACATAAAAAAATAAATTATATCAAAATATTTTGTAAAGTAGGTACTGACAATAATTTTAAAATCAGCGATACTATTTCATTTAATATAAACGATTTCATCAAGCATACCCAATTAATTTTGCATCATTATATTTGTTTGCCTCGACAAAATAATACAATATCAATCCCCTACACTACACTACTGTAGCTTACTAATTATATTATTCTAGTTATATGTTAACCATAAATTCCCGAGGCAGGTGTGTGAACTGGCGTAGAGGCCTGCCCACAAATTCCGAACTCTCACACACCTGTGGTCAATGTAACCGCTAATAGAGTGATCCTAGCGATATTTGCACATACATATAGAAATTAACAGAGCTCTTGGAAGGGTAAAAGACGTTTAGGTTTGGGTAAAAGGGTAAATGCTGCTAAAGAGTATATGAAAGTTATTATCGTGGATGCTTAGTGCTTTGATATTTATATAAATACCAAACTAAAATTAATCGTGTCTCATAATGTAAGGTCTATGCGAATCTGTCTAGCGTCTAATTCATATCTATACTTATAATAAATCTGTAGAGAGGTCAATTCTGTACATGAAATATATTTTCATAATAACTATCAGGGGGTGATTAGTGATCGATACTGATGCCAAAAATGCAATCAGTAAAATTTTTGTCGGTCTGTCTGTCTGTCTGTCTGTATGTTCCTTATAGAAACAAAAACTACTCGACGGATTTTAACGAAACTTGGTACAATTATTCATCATACTCCTGGGCAGGTTATAGTATACTTTTCATCACGTTACAATCAATAGGAGCAGAGTAGTGAAGGGAAATGTTGGGAAAACGGGAGAAGTTACTCCATTTTTTAAGCTTCCGTCGCGTGTGCAGCCTTAATGGTTAAAGTTACATAGAAATTATGTATTACGGAAATACTCTACATAAAATTGTCTATAAAATATCCCGCAACAGCATATGTCTATCTTTTATGCTTGACTCACAATAACACGTGTAACTCCTTATAGCTTAGCAATTCGGAGCATTCTGATTATATTTGTTTACTCTTACGTTTATAATACTCTCACTCATCCCTAATTTTAAAAAGTTTACATTATTACCTAAAAGAATCATAGAAATCGGTATAGAAACACCAAAATTATGCATGAAATAAGCCATTGCGCCGTCGCACGTGAATACTGAATCATACTATAAGGATTATTTTTGTGTAACGGTTGCCGCGCTCGACACGGGTCGCGGCGGCGGCGGTAGGGCCGACGCGACGGCGGTATGAGAGCCAGCTTCATTCAATATTTGGTTGTTGATGCGTTCAGAGCGTTCGACCTTATTGACAGACAATAATTGATATTGAAAAACCGTACTTATCAGCGCGACTTTTATTTTTTAAATAGTTTATTTAAAGTTCTTTTGTTGTTATTTTGTAAAATAGGTATTAGTTGTTTTGGTAGTGTTTAAATATTCGTTCAAATTAAAAATTATTAAGCGTAGGTACTTTTATTAATTAAAGTAGTTATAAGTATTTATTTTTAAGTGAAGTAGGTATAGGTAGATAGTATTGCACAGGCGTTTCAGCTTTATTTTCATTTCTTTTTTGTTGTGAGTTGTATATATTTCTGGGTATAATTCTATTAGAATATTTTAGTGTAAATAGTCATTAAGATTTTAAGTGTAAGGTAGCTAAATTTAGGACCTCTAACGTAGGTTATTTTGTTAGGTAACTGACAGCCTTTTCGTTACCGTAGATTATTACACAATGCCACCTAAAAAACCATTATCTTTATCTCAAACTTCGAGTAAAGCTAAGAGAATGAGAATTACGCGATCTCAAGAATCGGCTGAGGAAAGAGCAAATCGATTAAACTCCATGAGAGTTAGAGCCTCAACTTCTCGAGCCAATGAAAACTCTCCAGAGAGAGTGATGCGATTAGCAGCTGACAGAGCAAGACGAGCTACATCATGGACGTCTCAAAGCTCTTCTCAACGAGAGCTAAGGCGTACCATTGACCGAGAACAACATGCGTTATCCCGAGAAGCTGAAACTGCTGCAAAACGAGAATTCTATATGTACTTAAGCCTCATGTGAAAGTGATCTAAACAATATTACCAATACATTAACATAATAAAATACAAGGAGTTACACGCTGATGGTCTCGGGGCACAGCTATTAATAATAATATTCTGCGGTTCCTTATTGCGATATTTTTTAACAGTATTGTGGATTGACATATTATATTTCCCTACTAAAATACGAAAGTTAATCTGTCTGTCACATCAAAACCACTGAACACTGAGGAAGGACATATGCTACTTTTTTACGAAAAACGACGAAAACGCAGACGAAGTCGCGGGCAAAAGCTAGTATAGGTATATAACCTACCTACTAAAGGTTCAATCGTAGTTCATAATACTTATTTTATAAAATCTAGACATTTTCAATAACTCTGGATAACATTTTATCAGTCGCCATAAAAACATCAAAGCGATGACCGCCGAAGAGATTGGATATTTTTATCATAATATTTAAAAAGTCACGTATTCTTGATACCATCTTTTGACATAATTATAATCATTTGAATTATCTTTTGTGTTTAGATAGCTACTAATAGGAATATTGATCCCTAGATAAAAAAAAAATGATATGTAAGTTAGATTTTCAAATATTATAGGTACTTATTGAATAGCTAAGCTCTCACTAGTATATTTCACAATTTGCATTTGAAAGTCAGTTCCCATCGGTTCTACGAGCGATTACCCTTTTTGGTTTATTCGAAATCACTCAGTTTTTGCATGACGTGGAATCTGACGGACCAGCAATTCCTCTCTCGAGGTTCGTTGCTCAATGGTTATGATATAATTAAGTAACTCTCATAATACATGAACCCTGAAAACATAACACTCCTTCTATAGACAGGCGTGTAAAAAATAATCAACAATTTACCTGCCGAGAACAACTGAAGATTAAATTAATAAGGAGTTCGTAAATCCCCAAAGTGGCCATCATAGTTTATGAAACTGCCAACGAATGGCAAGTAGTTTAATACAGTTAACCGAGTCGTTGACACATCTTAATTATTCAGCAATACGTGCTCTTCAGCTAGGAGTTTGAGTAATATTTGGATGTGAGCGGATTTAATAAATATTCTGGGACATTCTTCACACACACATTGCTGTGTGGTGACGGCGACGAATATCACCACCCCATCTCATCCCGTGGGGGGCGTAGAAGTCGTCCGAGGGAAGGTATACCAGAGTACGGGCAGCAGCGTATCTCTGAGAACTATAACACCATACTGCGATCGCCAACCCGCCTGCCAAGCGTGGCGATTATGGCATATTCCCCCAAATGATCCAGGAGATCCCTGGGGGAGGCCTGCAGTGGACGTTTTTCGGCTGAAATGTATGTATGTATGTATTCTTCACACACAGCAATCTGATCCCAAACTAAGCAGAGCTTGTACCTACAATGGAA
Organism: Tethea ocularis; assembly: GCA_963555595.1. NCBI lineage: Eukaryota > Metazoa > Arthropoda > Insecta > Lepidoptera > Drepanidae > Tethea > Tethea ocularis. Next base: position 4,210,960 of record OY741968.1, read on the forward strand.
ACCATGGATGGAAACCAAACAACTGATGGTACCTACATATTTTATACTTACTTCTTTTTTGTTGATGTAAATACAAACTTATATTTATTAATATTATGGAGGCTGTCTCCATAATGACCGATTGATAGACCGATGATCTGATCAAGGTGGTAGGAAGAGACTGGATGAGGAAGACCCAAGATCGTGTGAAATGGAGTGGAGAGCACTAGAAGAGACCTATACTCAGCATTGGGTAGAAACAGATTGAAGAAGAAGAAAAATTGATTTAATGTAACCTACATGTTGCAAAGAAATAAGGAATTCAAGGATTTCGTAAATTGCGCAGGGAAAACTCAGATGGTGTCGAATATTCTTATCGACTTCTTCATTAAATTATCTTAATAATTTCACAAAGAACACACCCTCAAAATTGCATGTCTCTATAATCAGTGGCTAAGTTTGTGCTTGATATGTCAGTTAGAATTTTATATTATACAGAGTAATCTAGTTTCGATCTCATGTAAATCTCCATTCCTAATATTGTTTTCATCAAACCCAGTCATGTCATGTAAATAAATTGGAAATATAGTCGGAGAAGACATTATTCTTGTTTTATATGATTAAGAAACTACAGAGTGCCTCTGAAATAAGAAAGATTTCTTAGAGGCATTTTGTTAGGAACTTGTATTTTTAATATAGTCCACAGTTAAACTTAAAGTAGAAAGTTTAAAATGGACCTAGATGCAATTCCAGATGTAAATAGCTTATTGTTTCGTTTTGTACTGAAACATTTGCACTTAAAAGTTTTATTTAAGTAGAGTGCTATAAAAAGGTTAGTAGAAACACGAAGACGGAGTAAACATGGAAAAAAACTTTCCAAATTCAATCCGAGTTGCACTATTCGTAAATTTATTTGTGGTGTAATTTTTTTTTTCTAATTCTGTATAAGCCTGTATTTGACTTCAATCTCACTCTCGGGCCCACGATGATAAGCACACAAAGGAACCTAAAAAGGAACAGGCTAACAAATGCAGCTACCGGAATATACCGGTAAATGCTTTATTTTCGTGCTATGGTTTCTTCATGATGTTTTCTTTCACTGAAAGCTCAAGTTCATTGTGGGATTCCAACCCGCAACCTTCACTATCACTTCAACTTCACTACAATACTCGATGTTACTATCAATGAGCTATCATCACCTTAATCGTTTCAAATGTGTCTGCGCTATAGTATATAATGGAGTAGCAGGTGTACGACTCCTCCTTTGATAAGGGTACTAATGTCACTTGATAGGTCTTGATACAATCCTATTCTCACCAACCAGAAAAAAGAGTTTGAAAACAATTTCACTTTTGTTCTATTGGTAACTAAGTTACTTTTGCTGTGTCAAATAAATACTCGTTTCGTAAAACCTAACATAAAACCGTAAAATAGTAAATTAAACAGTTTGTTATAAGCAAACAAAGTTATACGGTAAAACTCAATCCTTTTGTAACTGGAAGCATGTTAGAGAATTGTTAAACATTGTTAAAAGCGTCCGGTGAAACTAACACCGGACTTTTTGTATCCGGATTTATTTGGCAACAAGTTAAAACGGTTTTGTGACAGAATTACTATGCTAACAGTACCTACGTACTATAATTTGCTAACAGTAGGTACTATTGAAAATGTATAATCTAAATGAATGTAAGGTATGGTAATTCTGTAGCTTTCACATACCATCGTGGTGGTCTGGGAATAAAGGTTTCATCCCTGAGTACGTATCTCAAATTTTAATGGAAGGCTAATAAACCAAGGTTTCGAGGCTAAATTGGAATTCTATGATATCATTTTTTTAGTAGGGACTTTTGTCAACTATGTTCTTGGTTGAAGTAATAATCTGTATTCCGGATATTTTGATCATGCAACGATGTTGTGTATGATTTTTTTTTTATATCAGGGACCATAGGTGATTTAAAAACAGCCCATGTGTAATAAAATATTAGTTTCATATAACGTCAGATATATGACGTGTATGTATTCATGCATAAAGAAAGGCATAAAATATTCTGGCATTTTTCGTTTCGGTAGTTCTTTATTTGATGATAACTCGCTATCACCCATAACTTGGTCCTTAGCAAAGTGGTTAAATATTTTTTCAGAACACCCGTGTTCGAGCGGCGCAGCTGCAACTGACGAGTGGTTAGTAAGTAGGTAGCATCCTTTATGTGGCGACTGTAAATAAAAATATAAAATTTTATTTGTCATATTACATATATAACCATTATCATCCCTTGGCTTTAGGGTAGTATGGTTAAACGGTATGGTTGCGTATGGTATTTGATTTTAAATGTGGATAAAAATACAGTTATATTTTTTTTGTTTGCTTATTATGTTTTATGAAAGCGTGCTTTGTGTATATGATACCATAGATTAGCTGGGTGCTGTCATATCGTAAAATTAAAATAATTTTAGTGCTTCATTCCTCACGCCCCTCGGGGTGTTGGAGGGTAGGGTGGAGGTGAAATCAAGCTAGCGCAACTCATAAAGAAAATGTACTACTAATCATTAAAAATGAATCCGTTAAAGTTTATGTGACAATGATGAGAAAATCTGCTTTTAAAAGTGAATCAATCAATTAAGTATAAGTACCACGATGTTCGGTATTTTTTTGTAAATCGTGTTTTCTAAAAATGAAACCTACCTAGCTCGATTTATGGCCCCCGGAACCCCCTGCATACTAAACATGAAAAAAATCGTTGGAGCCGTTTCCGAGATTCAGATTATATATAAGTATATGCAAGAATAACTCATTTAAAGGTATTAAATATATGTGATATGTTATTATATTAGATAAAAATATAGTTCTCAATATTTTCAATAGATGGCGTACTAAATATTTACATCTATTCCTGTATCGCGATGTTAAGAGTCTCCGCAGAATAATGACGGCCTCAGTTAACTTTGTTGAAATCATACTTACCTGGCGTAGGGGACACCGTGATCACAAAGGCGGTTCCCCCAGAGCGAGGCCCTTCCATTGCACTGCGGATGGGTTGACCTCTGTGATTATCCCTAATGTGGATAACTCGGACGCGTAATTTTTGGTAGTGGGGACTGCGTACGCGCCGTCCCCTTCATAAATCAGAAATCTTTTAATAATGTAGTAAGCTTATTCACTGTCTAGTATTGTCGATGGTCTAAAATATAAATAAAGCTTAAGTAAATAAAAAAATAGTAGTTTATGATACTGTTGCATAATAGGGGTTATTAACTACGAGTGTGAGTTTAAGTACCGAGCCGTAGGCGAGGTTCTTAATAGTATCACACGAGTTTTTAATACCTAATTATGTGCAGTATCATACAGTACTTTATCTAAACTCATATAAATAATGTCATTTAAAAAAATTGAATTTCTACCAACTTTGCAAAAAAAAAAAATTGTATTTTTGTGACATTTTTGGTCAAAATGATATGTGTAGGCAAAAACAATAAAATATACAGACACAATAATCATATACTTAATCAAATCCGTGTTGCCAACTCCCAAAAATTCTTACCTCTAAAGTTCAAGTTAAAAAATTTGTGACATTGTCATCGTCAAATTGAATTGATACTGATTGATTATACTATTGATAGGTCCAAAGTGTACTTTAATAGAAAAAAAGTTATTTTATAGCATTATCTTGGGAACAACAACTGTACTATAATGAATCATTATACACGGGTGTGCCTAAAGTGGCTCATTAAAGTACTGATTTTGATTTCATAATAAGAACATTACGATATGAGAGTAGATAAAAGTATATTATGTAACCGCAGATGATGATTATGAATGGACTGCAATAACCTTTATGTAAATATCGATTTGGTGATTATGACCACAGATTTATGTTTCACCGAACCGGCTTGTAATATTTTTTCCAAAAAAACAAGAAAAATAAATTTAATTTTATAATTTCAAAATAGTAGTAAATGGCATTAAAAAATGTTCTATCTTTCCGATCTTTTCAGTCGGTTATGGTTACGGTTAAAATTTTAGTTAACGTGACAAGAGCAACCCAGTTTGCTTTCTTTCGGCGGTTAAAGTTAACTATAACAACCGTAACCTAACTATAACTTTACTATGACCACGCTTTATGCATGCGACTCCAACTCAAACAAATTTTACTAATTGTATTTTCTCATAAAATGAATCTTATGTTATTGTGTTAACGACACCATAAGGGCGTTAATAATTTAAATAACCTCCATTATATTTAACAGTTGACATGTGACGCTCCCATATAATCCATCCGAAACAATTTAGTACGGCTATCTGATCTCACTATAATCCTTTACAAAATATGGGTATACTATACATATATACAGGATAGGTACCTATATATAGCAATAGAAGTGAAAAGGGTCGAACGTATATCGTTGGTAAGGACGGTCACAAACCACAAGTAAGAGCTAGCTACCTTTTTTATCTATGCTAATACGTTGTAACTTTAGATACTTTGTAGGTAGTTCTAAACTGTAAAAAAAAAATTGTTAAAAAAAAAAACAGAAATTCATTGACATTTAAAATTTCATAAATATTTTTCAAATTGCTATGCTATATGAATTGCTGTTTCTTAAATATATTTTGTACCTACTACAGACATTACAAGAGAATTTTATTTATCTACATTATTAAAAATAAAATAAAATGCAATATAATAAATTGACGACAGTTAAATTAAATAATACCTGATAAATAATAAGCATTATTGAATCAAAAACGTATATTTTTAGTTGTAATTTGCAATTTTAATTATAATAATAATATAATAATAATAATATCCTGGGACATTCTTCACATATGGTTATCTGATCCCAAACTAAGCAGAGCTTGTACTATGGAAACCAGATAACTAATATACTACATATACTACTTTTTTTTTGTTGTAAATACATACTTATATAGATAATTACACCCAGATTCAGGACAAACAGACATGTTCATGCACACAAATGTTTGTCCTGGATGGGAATCGAACCCACGACCAGCGGCGCTACAGGTGGTGTCTTAACCAACTGCGCCAACTGGCTTGTCACTTAATACATACTCTTCCTCCATTTAGTGTCATATCGGCATTCACTCCTCAGTTTTCACAAAATCCATCCATCTGTTTAACGGTTTTCCGCTTCCCATATTCATCAACTTTCATATTCACAACTCTAATTAGCAAATTAAATTATTATTTATCAATTTTATACTACTATAAAGGAGAGTCCACATTATACAACATAACTTATAAAACATGGTTATGTAATTTTTTCAATATTTTATGTAAAGAGTATGGATGTACCTATTACCTACATATTTAACAAAAAAATTATGATAATGTTAAATCTTAAAAATATTAATTTTCAGACATGAATTTTGCTAAGATTTAATAAATCTACTAAGAAGCCATACTAAAGATATTTTTATGTTTCCTACATTTTTCCTGCTGCTTTGGTGTTTAATTTTACTCTCATTTCTTGCAGAAGAAAATCTAACTTCGCTTTTCTTAGATATAACCCTAATGAACTATTCAAGTTGAATGTGTGTTCTTTTTTCGAAAGGTGACATTAAAGCAAGTTCAGCGATGCACAATGGACGCTGACGAGCACTATTACCATAGCAGTTGCGTCGTTAGACAGCACTTGAGCGCTGTTTTGTACGAAGTGAAGCGAACTTTTTATTTAATATACCTCAATGTAGACATTATATGTAGAACGTCGATCATGCGACAAACTACGTAATTTTTATAGAAAGAGGTGAAATATTTTCGACATTGACTGGATGAGAGATTGAAGTACTTTGCACAAATATCTACATAGGTATATAAGTAATTTGTGAATGACAGCATATAAGGGATTTACGATCTTACACATTACTTAACGATTATTGACGTACCTACATAATATGTAGATATATCGAAATCTCACTATACATTAAATTATATTATAATTTCATGTATAGTGAGATTTCGACTTCCTTTTTTTGCCCAATTAGGACCTACCTGTGGGCAAAAAATGTATGAGGTGCGAGGGACATCTGACGAAAGCGAAGCTTCATACGCATTGTTTTTACTTTTACTGGCTTGTACTTACTCTGTCTCTTAAATTCGCAAGAAAAAGCCCTGGCCTTTTTTTCATTCGTCCTGACGAACTACTCAGTAAATCAGTAACTACGTTCGCGTTTCATATTTTGTGAGTTACACGAGTGCGTTAAAAAGGTTTGTTTTAAAATTAAACTGTTGTTCAAGCTTTTAGAAATAAAATAAAGCTTTAAAAAAGCATAAAAAATGTAATCTCAATAATCAATATTATGTAGTACTTCAGTTCTAATTTATGATTTTCGGCAGATAATCGTTTGAATGAAAATACCATCCGATATAAAGCTGACACGATTACTCGGACGGTAGGATCAAATTTATCGGTTATAACGTTGCAAACGGGTTTCTGGCTAATAAAATATACAATAAACAACGGTTAACAACGTCGTACAAATTATAACAGTTGCTACAAACGGGTGCTTGTGACAGGGATTGTTTGAATTTATTTGACAGTGATATTGTAAAATTATTTTTTATTAAAAAATGTGTTCTCTGCCTTATTTCTGGATAGGTGTAGATATATTCATTTATGTTGGTAGTTGTGGCCCGTGAGATTACCTCTTATTCCAAACTTAGAAAATATTAGTGAATATCACTTTTATTTATTTTTATAACATAATGGTTATTTAAATAAATAATAGTGATATTCGTATTCGAATCGATGATTTGGTATCCGTATTTTATTTGGTACTTAGTTATGGTGTAAAAAAATGTTTTGGTCGGCATTTAAATTATACCTACCCTTTAAAAACAGGAAATTTGCTAGTACAAGTTCGGGAAAATATTGTATGCTTATTGGTTCGCTTTTTTTTAATTGGACAACCCATTTGTTATACCTACCTACTAGGATATACAGACCCAAATTGACTATGGAATAACACAGTGCGATTTGAAAGGGGCTTCCGACCGCAGACTCTCCGGTTGTCAAATGAGATTTCCGCCGTAGTATTCCCAAATTAGTACAATATTTTGGAGGGTCCGTAACGCGCATGTGATACCCCGGCTTGCCACTGATTTGAAAATCCTAAATACAAATAAAGGGTCGAGTTATTCCGGTTTTCTTGAAAATACATATTATATTATGTTTTACGAGACATTACATTTCGGGTGACCAATTTTAATTCTGTCAATAATAGATGACATTATTTTGTCTACGGTCTTGAGTCGAGTATTTCCAATAGCGGTAACAGGAAAATCTACTTGTGTAGAATACTCACAGAATACTGTCTCGAAAATTTGAATAATCGTCATGTAGGTAGGTACTTATATTTAATGACGGTAAGAAAAATAAAATATTGTCGGGCTTAAAAAACCTCGTGTATAATACCTATCTATTTCTTTCGGTAATTCTAAAATATTTCATCACATATTAATTAATACAAATATATAAGGTCTATAAATATCTGATCATATCTATGTAGTAAATTTAAATCAAATTAAATATGCGCAAAAAAAATAGGACGTCGAGTCACCCGAATCTATTCCGTAATAATATCTTAAGAACTTAGGACATTCACGCTTCTCAGCTAGCTATCGCTGCTTAAAATTTATTATCCTATTCCAAGAAAAATCTGAACAATTTCCTTAAAGCACCGAGGAAAGAAGCCATCAGTATCGACACATGAATTTATTAGCCAATAAGTTGGGAAATCTGATGCTTAAGGGTTTTATACAACCTTGGCTAAGATCCGCTTATTTTGGAAGAATTTTTGTCCCTAGATTACCACCTTTACACTTATATTTACAATTACTTTATATAATTAGGTACCTATATTCTTACCTTTAATATAAAGGAGTGCCTAAAATAATAGTTTTGTTATACAAGGGGCTCAAATGATCCATTTCATACGAGGTAGTTTTACCTAGTCCCGAGCTTTAGCAAGGTAGTAAATAGAAACCGAGTTGTAATGGGTTTTTAGTGCCGTGTTACACTATTCTTTTCACTAAGATTGCGAGAAAGTAAAATAATCTAATACAATATTAAAATTTGTTAGGTATTTTTCACTTCACTTCTTTCATGTTGGCACCAATTTGTATTTTCTATTCATCGCACAGATTACCGATTAATAAATAATACTCACAGATTAATAAAATAAAAAGTACAAAGATAGATAAATAATACCTACAATCAATTACATTAGCCGCTCTAGTAGTACCTACCTACGCTATAATGACGGACTTTTTGACCAAGAGTAGTGAAAATGTGTTTGGTTTTAGTTAGTGATGAGTTTAGAAAATATATACTCGTAGTACCTAGGAAAGTATATCTAAGCTAGCGTAACTTTTCAATCATATTAGAAAGTCGTCACTCTGATATATATTTTTTTCGGCTTTTAATACGCATCAACATTATTTCTAATAATATTAGCGATTATTATTAGGACTTTGTAGATACATATTATTTTATACACATATATTTACATATTCAATATAGTAGATATGCTAATTATCGACGTAAATACAATAAACAACATTTTATAACAAATACTAATTACCATTACAACAATGTTACCTACATGAATATGTTAACCTGAATAATATTATAAATACAAAAGTTTGTAACCTTCATTTGGCTCACAGACAACCTATGATATGGAAAAGGACAGGCTACTTTTTATTCCGAAAACGCGGGTGAAACCGCGGAGGACAAATTGTATATAATTAAAAGAACAAACCTTTACACCTACAAACAGTTCAATGGCAGTAAAAAATACCTACCAACAATGAGTTCAAGGGTGTAAAGACAACGAATTTGATATCAAGTTCATGCCAAGTTAAATTTGAAAAAAATATATTTGACTATGTTCACAGTAGGCTAAGCTTGAAAAACTGCGAACAAAGTCGTAACATTTTTGAAAATATTGACATAAACTTTTAGCACTATGGGGTCAGAATGGTGTACAGAATCAATGATTTTGGTTTTCATTACGAGGTAAATTACACCCAGTATTTACCGTACCTAATAGAATATGTATATACATTATATCAGCAACAGGAGCCATAGTTTTATAAAAATGTATGTATCGAAAACATAAAAAAATCCACAGAAAAAATAGCTTACTAACTGTAAGGAACCTTTATTTATAATAGAACCTATACAAAATAAAGTATAGAAACAGCCTATTATATTTCTTACTTATATTAGAAAGAAAATTCACTGTAGGAGTGGGTGGTCGCACTGATTGGAACATAGGATAATTTCATGAGTAGGATGTTACTAAAATGGATTTATGTGGGACGTATCTCCTTTGGGTAATTTTAGCGCGTAGGTATCCAGTGTACCTACTTACACGCAAAAGTAAAATAGTACAAAGATTTGCATTTTTACTTCTTAGATTTATCAGGCTGCTGCTATTTATGTGGACTTATAAATAGTACCTACCCTTTAAAATTGACACAAAAAATTGGGACATTTCGTTTTATACACTAAGTTAGCAAAGAATAATACCGACGGCCCTCCTGACCGTAATAGGTTACCGTAGACTCTTGCAACATCATCATTCATGAATTGTATTTTTTGGAAGAACCTTATGATGCCATAATCGCGGGGAGTTTATTCCATAATCTGAGCATGTAAGTATTATGGTGGTAAGTTGCTTTGAAACCGTACATTAATAAAAACAGTATTTTTAGGGTATTTAAACAATTATGACTAAAAAGTAAACCTAGAAAGATGTTGGTTACATCTTTGATTATAGCCATGCGCCATACTAGATTGACAACTTGAAATTAAATTTTAATTACAGGTCTAAAATCTCCAATGAATAGAGGATACTGCGATGTCATATCGAGATCCAAGCATTTCATCCCCACAAAGGCTCGTCACAGTGCACTTGACAATTTAGTCCTACAATGAATTAGGGTATGTCTTAGATTATTCAACGAGAGTGGCAGTCCTCTTTACTAAACAACACTAGAATCTTAGTTCAATTAAATCTACTAAAATCTGTTAATAATAATATTGAAAATGTGAATTATTTGTCTGTTTGCGTATTTTTAATCCCTAATGACAATCATGATAAAAACTATAAATATCACATTAAAGTAATTAAAGGCAAAGAATCTTCATTTGCATGGTGCAAAAAACATAAAAAAGTGAGATATCTTTATTAAAATTTACCACCGAACAGGAGATAAATTAGTTTGTTATTCAGAACACGGGATGGAGGATTTAGAGCCAATTCCCTTTTTGATCTCTCCAGTTCAAACAACAGAAGTCTGTCACAGTAGCAGACGGGCCCGGTCTTTGCATAAAATATTAGGCAGGCCAAGAGTATGGCCGCTTAGTTGAAAAACACGCGATGATGTACCGACCGGAACCACTGCGGTTGTTTTATTAGGCAACCCAGGCGATGATATGTGATAAATGATGATTCTAAATTAAGTTTCTCTGCGTTCTATATTGCAAGATACCTATTTTAAAAAATAAATTATTATAAACTAGAGAATTTAATTTGCCTGGGAACTGTTTTTTTATTTATTAATTTTATTTACTGTATTGTGGATGCTTGAACCGCTGGATGCGGGTAGCGCAAGACCGGCCATCGTGGAGATCCTTAGAGGAGGCTTTTGTACAGCAGTGGACGTCTTTCGGCTGACATGATGATGATGATGATTTGTATTGTATGAATCCAGGAGCTTGAATCAAATTATTCATAACAAATCCGGTAGATATCTTTACAAGCTATTTCATTCTCCTCGGCTTAATATTTACCCATTTTAGTTTTAGAAATCGAGGAAAACGGAGAAAATGCCGGTCTTTATTTGCTCATTTCTAGCTATATCAATTTGTAAGTATACTATCGTAAATAAATATTTTTTAAATTATTCTAATTATAGGTACTTCTTTAAAATGATACTATTTATTATTTCAACAACATTATTACAACAAACTTCCGTATGTCTCCATGTTTTTGGATACAAGCGACCATTTTATTAAGGCCTTCCTCTTTTCTTGATACTGTCACGTTATGCTTAGCAAAGGGCTTATTCCTAAGGAAAAAGGAGATCAAGTTAAACTAGCATATAAAAAAGATAATACATGATAAAAATAAACAAACTTGAGTATGTTTCAAAAAACACGTTGGAGTACGCAACATAATTTTTGAAACATATTACCTTCACCCATAAAACATATCATAAACCACCCAATTGTAGGATTCGAACCCACGACCTTCGTCGCGGCATCCGACGTCACTACCACTGAGCTATCATCGCCTTAAAATAGGATATAGGATTTCTTTAAGTGAATTCATTTATGATTACCGTTTTTCTCAGTGTAGGTAAGAACCTACACTACCTACACTGAGAAAAACGGTTCTGGTCTTATTCTAAAAATTCTTTCACTGATACTTATCAGTGAAAGAACCAGAAACTTTGGAGATTACCTCCTACATACGAATTTAAAAACTTTTACTACTAATAACAGTAATAAATAGTACCTAGTATATACGATCCATAAAATCACGTCAATCCGTTGCTTCATCATACATTCACATAATTATGTATATTAAGAATAAAGAAAGGAATAAATATTATGTTTGTTCGTAAAAAAGTAGCCGCCATAACCTAAATACAAGAAACAAAGACAAAATTGTTACTCCTAGATTCAGGCTAGCAAAAGTCAATAAGTCTTTTCTCGGGAATTGCATTCGCTTTTATATTAAAATCTCAAAAGAAGTAACTAAGATGTCTTATAATAAATTCAAAGAGTATGTTAAACATAAGTTGATCGACAAGGCCTATTATATGGTGGCTCATTACATAGAAGACAAGGATACATGGTTATAGTAGCTTCTCTCTGCACTTGCAGCCCCTGGCAAAGTGATAATTGTATGAAGTTTATGTATATTTAAAACTGTAATTACATAAATTCAAAAAAAAAAGATCCACCAAAAGAAAGAAGCCTTGCTGAGTTTCTTGCCGGAGTCTTCTCAGTTCAAGTGTATTCCGAACCGGTAATAGAGTCTATTGTAAACTGTAACTTTTGACATTCATAAGTGCCTTATTAGGGCCTAAACTGAATAAATGAGTTTTGGTTTTTTTATTTTGATTTTGAAAGGAAAATAAGGATTCTATCAAAACACATCTCATCACGTTTCCTGGACCATTAAAAATTATATAGGAAGGTTTCCGTTATGCCTCAAAATTCTATGATAACATTAGAAACAAGGTGGGTAAATACACCCTTATAAATCTGCTTTCCATTGGCTTTATTTGACAACGGATGAATTTATCGGGTGCTAAATGTAGGTCCCGACATCGTATAAATTATTGTGGCGAAACATGTGACTTGGGATCACGATAATACTGTCCATGTTAAAATTGTTATACAAATTATGAAATTCCGGATAATGTTATAATGTTTTGACAAGATAATTCGATTGCAACACCGAGTTACAACCCAATAAAAAAAGTTTTTTTTATTCAGTACTATGTAAGTTTAAGCTTGTGTTTAACCGTAGTCTCATCATGGTCGTTGGGCTTTGTGTGCTTACCACACGAAGCCTAGAAAGGAATTGGTTCTCAAGTTCAGTCGTCGGAACACACCGTTATAGAACAAATCTCACGTATTGATGTTTCAATACGTTGCTATTTGTTATCTGAAGTAAACGAAAGACCTTCTAAATGGCACGTGCAGTTTAATATATAAGCTGAACATTATTGTCAGTTAGTAGAGAATTGGTAGAGAATAGGGTAGTTGACTGACATATCAAATCAGCTACTTTTTAATAAATGTCAAAACAATAGTTTATAAGGAATTTTGTATGAAATATTACATTATGACGTCATAGTTTCACAGCATCAAATCATCTACTCTTAGTGGTTCCACTGGTAATTAAAAATCATAAAAAGCATTAAATGTACAACATATTTGATATTTCCACGTGTTTTTAGATGTTTTATACATTAGTTAGTGTTTGGTCATTTATTTTTGATAGTGTCAACTACCCTATTGTAAGAGGTTGATAGTCAATAAACATGTGATCTAAATCATCGTTGGTTGTTTCTCTCCATCGCCACATCTTCATTATTACAGCAGGTGCTTGGCGATAGATTTTCAAATTTCAAAATGTAAAGGAATCAGGACTGGCGGTAAACAGTACAACAACAGTAAAAACAGGTAGAAATAGTTTAATAGATGAAGAAAAAATAACGACCAAACAAAAAAATAAAGATGGCATTCCATCAAACCATTTTTTTGTTTCATTTAATTTGACAGATTTGTATGGAGTTTTGTAATATAGCTGCAAATGTGACAAAATTGACCCTACAGTTAAATAGGTAAATACTTTATTTCAGACTTTTTTTTATGAAATATTAAGTTTTTTGTTTTTAATTCCAAATAAACGTATGATGTAGATAGACTTCAAGGTAATTTTCTCGTGTGTCAGTCTGTGAATAGACCGGATGTAAATTCAATTTAATTATGCAGATCGCGTGGTGAGGCGCTATCGTGTCGGAAGCATATGCACAACATTACATACCTTATGTAAAACATTGTTACTTACATGCTGGTTTGATAAATCCTTGTTTGATATGCTCATTTGGTTATAGCTATTATTTACTTACTTTATTACTTTTTCATGGATTATGTATTTATTTACATATAATAATATTAATTTAAATTAAATGAAATATTAAATTAAAATTAAACTACAAAATCTATCCTATATACAGAGTAATTATAAATAATAAACCTGCTATTATTTGTTTACAATGAAAAAGCTGAGCTTATCGTATTTTGATTCACACTTAGGTTACTAAGAATTATATATATCATGCAATAAACCAGTTGCTGTAATAAAATCTAAATATGGTATTATTTGCAGGTTGTGACAAAAAAAAAGATTAAATGAAATTGTCTGTTTGCTCCGAATATGGGTGTAATTATTATTAAGAAAAGTTGTGTTTGTAGTACCTAGTATATATCAGTTATCTGGTTTCCATAGCTTTGCTCAGTTTTTTGTTAAGATTGCCATGTGTGTATAATATCCTAGGATACGATTATTATTTATACAGTTTTGTTACTCTAAAAATCTAAACGTAAACGACTGTTGCGAATGCGAATTTTAATAGCAAATGTAGTATAGACCCCTGCTGGCACGAAAGACCAAATAAATCAAGCAATTGGCTTTATTTAAATACAGCGTTTACAACAATTTGCTTGAAAACACGAATGTCGGGGCTATAAAAAAATAAAATAAATTCCACCAAGCTCACGGCACAGTATCGCTGGTTGGCTTGGAATGGCATTGCGCCAAAGAATGTCTTTATTGCTTGCAGGAATTTTTGCTTGGAATTCAATAATACGCCAGACCCCAGTTAAATCATATTGTATATTAGTATCGTATTTCTTTACTACACTTTATAATTGGGGTGTTAAATGCAGCCATTCTGTCATTATAATAGAAACGGAGAGTCAAGAAAATCGTGCAACTACGACTCTCATCCTAACTGGTAAGGAAATCATTTCTAATTTTTTGACTGGAGAACACGCACGGGCAAGCTGGTTTGGATGAAAGCGGAGGACCGGAAGATGTGGAGCTGCAGACGTCTACAGGCTGATGATGATTATGCTGACCTTCTTTATCATCGTTGATCTTCGAAAAGATTTGAGAAGAGTATTTATTCCATTGGACCCTTAGATGCTCCTAAAATTTAGGTGAAAATGCATATAAATCAGAAAAAGAACAAAAAACTTCTTTAGTTATTCTAAATCTTAAAATACAATTTTATTATTTCTACAAAGAATTAAGTTTACCAAACGAACACATTAACCGTAATTTGTATTAAAAAATATATATATCAATACGATTTTCAAATTCTTTGTGATTTTTCAGTTGTAGATTTTTTATACAAATGTTGTGGCATTTGTAATATTATCCGCACTCAATTTTACCGCTAAAAGAATGAATCATTTCTTACCCTGTAAATATTTTCATGGTTACTGATTCGTCAGGCGTTATTGCGTTCCTGATATCTTGTCCGTTTCTTGGAATTCTGAGGATATTAAACATTTTGGTTACGCCAAGAGCCTTTTGTAACCAATGATGTGTAAAATAAGAAAGGAAACAAAGATTAATGTAATTATATAAAAGGAAATATATTTCTTTTGCGAAAGAAAAATAAAACATTAAACTTATCGTTAACTATTTCCAATTAGGGCCGGTTGCTCGTACATTTTAGATAAAGTTATAGTCAAAGTTAACTTAACTATAACCATGCTTTGACCTTAGAGTCACTTTGACGATGACCGATGACCTCGGTCGGTTATGGTTACGGTTTGCTTTCTTTCGGCGGTTAAAGTTAACTATTACCGTAACCGAACTATAACCTTACTATAACCGCGCTTTATGATATTTAGACAACTTTAGGAAAGTGAGAATGGGATTTCAGATCACAAGCGACAAACAAAAAATACAAACATCAATGATAACAAAGTATTTTTTATTCAATAATTTTAGTCATTCAAAATAAACTTTTCGAAATTCGTCCGTGGCGTTAAATTGCATATTAAAATTAATATAATGCGGAAGAGAACCAAACTCCTGACTAATAAATTATAAGAAGTTTGTCTTAGGTTTGTTTAAAAGTTAGAATTATTTATAGCTATGTGGCAGGCATGGGTTGAATTATTTGTTATGTAATAAAATAAATGTCAATTAAGGTTCATAAGGATTCAAGGTATGTTTCTACTTTAATATTTGATATTATGGTTTAAGTTTAACAAAAAGATGCGACAAACTTGAGAAATTATATGGTACCTACTCAAATGAAATAAAATCTTAAGTCTTGGAAACTTACTCATCACTAAAATTGTCTTTATAACAATTAAACATATAAGAACTGTGAACCGTCTGAAAACAATATAGGTCTTAAAATCCTACATTGTACTAAACACGTGATTACAAGTACTCCTAAGGCTCTAAGGACAAAATGTGTGCAGTACGCCTAATAGGAAAAGTTAGAAATTGCTAAAGTTTAATGGGATCTTTAGATATTGTGACAGTTTACAAGCAGCCAACTTGTTTAAGTGCTTTCATTGCAATTATTGGGTTATCTATACGTCACGCTCATATCGTCAACAGTTTGCAAGGTTTGATATTATTTTGTAAGATGGTGTTATTAGAATGATTTTTATCATATTAAATACTGACGTAA
The DNA here is from genome assembly GCA_963555595.1 of Tethea ocularis. NCBI lineage: Eukaryota > Metazoa > Arthropoda > Insecta > Lepidoptera > Drepanidae > Tethea > Tethea ocularis. The sequence goes on from OY741968.1 coordinate 4,227,213, forward strand.
GTCAAATTGAACCACTTTAACTACATTAGTTACAATTTAAGGAGATTCATATTGATATGACTGCCGTTTCAAAAATTAAATTCACTTCACATGGCTACCTACTTGTGCTTGCGTATTTGACATAATCACCAAATAATATCTACTCATTATCACTCGAAATGGCGTAATGATCCTTAAATCTTTAGAGTCCTATCACATACAAGCATTTGGAAGTACCTACAAATTTTTGATTTTATCCTGGAAAAACTTAAAATCCCTCGAAATACGGATGAAACCTCGAGGCAGAAGATAGAAGCATACTAAATATTATTAAGTGTTGGAGCATTAATAGTTATTTCTATCTTTAATAGTTTGCAGATAGGCTAGTTAAAGTTCACTTTCTATCGCTACAAATGTGATTTATTCGTGCGTTTTGTTTGCAATAACTTGTTTCTAATATAAATAAATCAGAACATATCCTAATATATTTTGACTGTTTTAAGAAATTGTCAGAATAAATATTAGTACCAATTTTACCTGGAAGAAAATTTTATAAATGGTATGTAATTTATCAAGCTAGCTATACTCATATACTAGTAGGCGTATCGCTTCAGAAAACTTTCTTTGTTATCCAATTTTTCATATAAAAGGTTCTTGAAAAAGTTTCGTAGTGTAACGCAACTTTTGTAATATTCAGCCATCATGAACTTGTCAATTTTATTATTCCATTTGTATGATTGTGTAACGTTATAAACATTATAATAATATTAGAAGTGAGATTTCCGAATTGCATTTTCATCTGAGAACCGCGTGATCTAAATAATTTTATATATTATGTATAGTTTTACGCCTTGGGTTTTACATTGGAGTTTTAGGATCCCCATTTTTTTAAAAATAAAATATAACATATGTTATTCAGTGAAAAATAGCACACTCTGGTAACATATTTTTTAAATCAGCCCATTAGATTTTTGAAACGAAAATATAAATCTTTTCTTTTTATAATATTTATTTTACTACCCTATTTTATCCCCTACGAGTAGAATTTTCAAAAATCTTTTCGTAGCAGACGCCTGTCACGTAATAATAGCTATCTGTATGTCAAATTTCTTTCCGTGGTGTGAGCTGTGCGTTGATAGATCTGTTAGTTAGTGAATTAGTCACGCATTCCTTTTATTTATTTAGATAAGATTGGATTTGATTTTGTGTAGATAAGTTAATGACAAACAGTTAAGTTTACGTTTACATAATGTTACTGAAAATGACGTAAATAGTTTTTAAGATTTGTTAACCTAAAGAAAATTTCAACAGAATATATAGTTATATTATAAAATCTAAGCTGAGATATAATAAATTTGTGTGTGTCTAAATTAACAGCTTTGACAGTTAACTAGAAATATCATAGATAAGATGTAAAATTGTTATGTGCTGTGGGTTTTAGGAAATTTTGTTTTAATTTAATTAGTATTAAATATTTATAATTATACAACAGTGAAGAAATTAAACACTGACGGAGGAGTGCCTCTGTGAAAATTTACGGTGCTAAAATTTATATCTCCTTACCTGAACTAAACTCTAAGAAAACACTGGGAAACTTTCTCTCAAAGTAGCATCATGAACAAAAGTTTATTACACTATCGCGATGCAAAACCTCTTTAGCTCCATTTATCTATGTCGGCACAACTTAATACAAACTCCTTTGGAAGTATTTAGTGGGGAAATTAAAGACAAAAAGGCTTCAGGTTTTTGTGGGGAAATTAATTGCTGTTATTTGCGATGCTGACTGGTTACATGAAAACTTACGTTTTCTATTTGACTGGTTTATTTATTATGTGTGTTATTTTTTTGTAAACGTAAATACCTACATTAATAATTTATCGATGTACTGCAGTTTATTTATTTCTTCTTACGGCAGCTTGAGAGTAGGCAGTTTTGGAGAGATAATTTAGCGGTTTATTATTGAAATTATCATAAAAATATGTCATAATTTAGCTCTGGCTTTTGGGGTACTAATTTGCATGCGATGCGGTACGTTAGGTCCGAGGACACACGCTGTGATCTTCCTGCGGTCAGTCCGGGCAGAGACATGGTCTTGTAGCTGTAAATTTGTGTCTAATTTATTGTCAAATTTAAATTGAAACTCCCAAATGTAATTTAACATTTAGGTAAGTACTAGCTTCCGCCCCGCGGTTTTACCCGCATTCCCCAGAGATAAAAATTAGCCTATTATCGTTATCTTTGTTCCTTGTTTTTTATTTATAATAAATACATTAGGTAGGTATTTATTATAACTTTGATTGAGGGAACAGCTGAGTCTGAAATATCTTATGAACATTCAGATTATTCTACACCACAAAAAATCTACTAATCTACTACCCGACTTACAGTGGCATGACGCAATACATACCACGCGACTTGTGATTCGTCCGATAATGCGACGAGGCAATCCAATCCGACTTTACAGTGTCGTATTATACGGAATTACCATAAGTTTCTAACTCTGTTGCATTGTTTGTATTGTAAATACGGGACACGGCGCAAACTTTCCCAGTGATTTTAAATATTAACATAATCCGACATTTTGTTGGAAATTATTCATCTCGAAGTGCAGTAGGTACGTATCTAGTTGCATAAACATTTGAAAGAGACCCGGACTGAGAGTACGGGATAGTTGGAATACGAGATCGCATTGATCTTTCGTGATTCCTAGTTACTACTAGGAATCAGTAGTATTTACTAATACTACTGTATTTGGTTACATTGTCATTATTTAGACGTTATAAGGGCTTTCTTTTTTCAGGGCTAAAATAAGTGTTATAGATAAATAACGAAACAGAATAAGTGTCTATTATCTGTTACATTATATAAAGTTTTATATTCCTGATTAATCACTGATCACTGACTGACATATCACTTATAACCTACACGCACACCTAAACCTCACATCAAATCTAAATCACTAGTTCTAGAGATTTGAAAGAAGGTATAAGTATAGGCATCCACTAAAAAAAATATTTTGAAATACCAAATATCCTAAGAGGGATCGCGGGTGAAGCTGAAAATCTGTCGCCATGCACCGGTGTTTTACGTCACGTCAGAGGTAGTTTCCATCTAGGCTTTGTGTGCTTACCACAAACCATCGGCTACACATCACTGCCCATGATGAGATTTTTGCCAAATACAAGTCTATAAATTCTGAAAAAAAAAAACGCAGGAGGGCTATAGGTATAGATATAAAGAAACTACAAATGGAATGAATCTAAAGCATTCAAGTGATAAATCATTAGGTATCAAATAAAACTGATTATAATTTTGTACCACTTTGAATTTCAGTCAGGCAACCTCATCAAAACATTCCTATTAAATTGTAATTTTTGGAATCTTTATATAATGTCAAGTGATTACGAAGCAAATCTCTTTCAAAGTAAATCCTGAGTAAAGTTGGAGTTTAATACAGAAGTTGATGAAATTCTTTTGAAAGGAAAAAATAATGAGATGAAAATGGAAAAACGTAGCCTACTGAGAACTAAATCGCAAGTCAGGTTATTTTCGAAAACCTATTAAAGAATTATGAACATTTACACCCTCACTAAAAAACAAAATAAAAATAATATATACTTGTTAATTTTGCCGAAATTCACCATTGTCTGACAATGATGAATGTTTTTAATTATTTGGTAATTAATATGAAGACTAGACAAAAGACTTATTCAAAAAAAAGAACCTCAAAATAATAATCCTTAATTTAAATTTTACTTTTATTCTAACTTTAATACAGACAAGCTGATTTTAATTAAGATATACCTACTACGTTGTAAATTTATTGCTCTTTGAAAAATACGTTTTGTCTTGTTTTCGTAAATTATTAATATAGGTATTTTGTCGAACATTATCTTCTAAACTTATTGAGGCCACAGGGGACCGGCGGGCGGGGAGCTTTCTGCGCCAACGCGTTAGTTTGGCCATCCAAAGAGAAAACGCTGCCAGCTTCTGGCCCTTCTGGCCTTGCCGTTGATCGGCAGCAGCGGCCGCATCGAGCAATTAAAAAATAACAAAAAAAAAATCTCTCTTTTTTTAGGTAGGAGAAAAATATTAAGCTCTATGTAGATTCGTAGGTACATTATATCTCCTAGATAACCTCGTAGCTTTTGTAGAGTCGAAGACATTCGTAGATGACAGTTACGAGTCGTAGCACTTTAATTTGTTTACTCGCACAGTGAAGACGCTATTCTGTTATATTTATTTGTATTTATAGATAATATGTACTGCTGTCAATGTCCACGCTGATAACCACTTATGGCATTTACACTTCGATCACTTAATAACCCCTTTGTTTTTATATATGGCAAACGTCATGGTTGCTCTTACGGCGGCGGCGTCGTATGACCATTCTTTCACGTGCATGATACTTGTAAACAGATGCTGATTGTGAGGGCTCATCGGTTCAAATCTGTTATTTACATAAATAATAATAAAGTCTACTTTGTAGTTTTGTCATCGAGGCCATTTGCAAGCAGTTGTCGGTGAGAAAAGAATGTAAATATTTGGTACTGAATCTGAAACTTGTTTTATGATTTTATTGCCGACTCCTCTCAGCAAATGCAACCATCTGAAACCAATATATATTGATGTCTGAAACAGTATTAGAGATAGACTAATCAAGAGCACTTCATCTATATGGACAAAATATGGATATGATTTCGATTTGGTTTTATTATCAAATTATAAAGGAAATAAGCTACATATTATTTTTTAATCATAAATCGTTAGACCAGGGTGAAATGGCATGCTCTATTTACTTTATAGAAGCAGTTTGCTACTGCCTGATAAGTCTACTGTTAAATCACTAGCCAAGAACACTAGCCCTGATTGTGACAGTAAATTACTGGCTAACAATTCCCCACTAATTGGTACACCACTAATGTGTCGAAGCTTAAAATATTGCTCAGATTAAACGTAAAGGAATAAAAGGAGATTGTATTTGCCGTTGTGATGTATATCGTTGTAAAATATTTCTTTGCTGATAAAGGCTTTTCTGTTTTTGTTTAACGAAATTAAAAATGTAAGTACGAGAATTTTGGAAAGTAGAATTCTTGTATATATATAATCTGAATCTCGGAAACGGCTTCAACAATTTTCATGAAGCTTAGTAAGGGGGGTTTGGGGGGCGATAAATTGATCTAGCTATGTGTCATTTCCAAAAAAAAAAGATTTACCAAAAACAAATACTACTACAATTAATATACACCACATAATTGTGGTAATATTAAATATAACCGCAAATGGGTTGCACGTCCCCGATACTATTCAAATAATACATTTTCAGGACTAGCGATTCAAGTTATTAATTTATACTAACGTTTGAACGAAAACTACCCACAGTCGCTGATTGCTCAAAGCATAAACAACTAAAATAAACTTTTTGCATATAAAAGCAATGGCTGCACATCGCACATATTTACCTATCCATTGCATGCAGTGAAATTAAATGGAATATTTAGGTAAAGGTAAAAAAAGAGTCGCAATGTTACGAAGTTATTAATGTAGTATATTTAATGAAATTCTAAATCTAATATTATAATGAGATGTTTGTTTGCATTGAATAGGCTCTGAAACTACTGAACCGATTTGAAAAAATGTTTCACTAATAGGAAGCTACATCATTCCTGAAGGTTATAGGATACTTTTTATCCCGGGAACGCGAGTGAAACCGCGCGGAACAGCTTGTATTAAAATATATATCTTTCCTACTGGTGATAGTTAGGTATTGTACTGGTGTTTTATGAGTATGTGACACACCAAATAGTATTTTTAGTTGAGTTTATAAGATAATTTAAAAAGAAAACTTGCAGACAGGGTGCCACATAAGTAATGGTTGTTATCCTTAGAGAAAAGCTTTTAGTCTCAAAACGAATGAAAACTTCAAATATAGAATTGACAAAAGCTTTCCATAAAAAAAGCTTTTAGTTTGAAAAGGAACTAAATTGACAAGGAGTTAGGACTGACGAAAAGTTGACCTCAAACGGCATCAGAAATGAGATGGAGTAATAAAGAATGAGTGATATCGCACAAATATACCTACAAGTTATTTTATCAGAATAGTAGATATAGTCCAATCGTAAATAAATTACACAGTTACGTGTATGTGAAGTTTCATTGTATTGTTTTCAGCGTGAAAATATTTTCTAAGCGTGTAATGTATCTATTACAGAACACTTAATAAAACTTAAAAGGAGTCAAAGACATTGTGTACGCAAAGTGTACGCACTTTATTTTGTTTTTCATAAAATATTTGATACTAGCTGCCCCCCGCAGTTTCACCCGCGTTCTCGAGGTGCCTTATGTTCTCGGGATAAAAAGTAGCCTATATGTTATTCCTGGGTATGATCTATCTGTGTGCCAAGTTTCATCTAAATTCGTTCAGTAGTTTTTACGTGAAAGAGCAACAAAGATAGTATTTAGCATCAAAATGTACCTAAAGCCTTTGGATCGGGAAGGTAGGTTGGCTTTAAATGATACGAGGATCTTGGAGCAGTATATATATAATATTATATTTGAACGTACAGTATTGGTACAAACTCTATCATAAGAGAAGCTATACTAAATTAAAGACCTGTTCCAGACCATGTCTTGGAAAATCAATCTCTTGTCTGACAATAACAGTATAAAATTCTTCCTTTATGGGTGGCTATATACTAGTTTGAAATTAATAAATAATTAATTATAAAGAATCCTTAAAATAACTAAACACTACTACTGAAAGCACTACGAGAATCCATTTAACTAAACAGTAAAAAGCAAATTTTCAAAGAAGGACTATTCAAGATACGGTTTCAGGGTGTGCAAATAAGTTTAGAAAAAAGTTTTTAACAAACTGGTAAGTAGGTGAGTTGGTAACATAAAAGGACAAGACAAGTAAGTATTGTTATGCAATTTAAGAAAAAAACATTATTGGTACCGAGAGCAATAATATGGAGATTGTTGGAGTCAATTTAAATAGAGAAGTATGGTCTACCTCCATTCTCGTTTCGGCGTAGGTACGTAAACAAATTCAATATGCATTTATTCGTAACTCCGTGGCTCGGTTCATTTGAATAACTTTAGAGGATTTGCCCTCCCTTCTCTACTTGGGTGCCTTATGATAAAGTCACCAACCTGTACGACTGGTCATGAAAGTAGTTTTTATGGAAAAAGGGTATTTTTTGTAACAAGATGTTTTCAGATTTTATATTGTGTAACTTTACCTTTATTTTTTGTACCTTGTTTTTGCGTTTGTGAATAGTAAATACTTTCCCTGAAAATATTCATAAACTTGGTTTTTACCATGTTTATTTTTAACCCCGATGGAACGGAGACGGATCTTTTATGCGTTTGTGGTTGAGTATTGTTGTTTTTATGTAGGTAAGCAATTTTCTTCAAAAACTACACGACCAATTTGGTTCTTTTATTTGTGACACTAATATTTAGGTGTTATTTATTACGCAGGCCGATATTTAAAGTCTCCGGATTTTAAACTTTATTTGTTAATGTACATAGGTAAGTATATAGTAAGGTTCCGGTAACATTGCTCGAAATGCCTTTTTTTGCAGAGTAATGATAGTTTCAATGTCCGCAGCCGAGCCCCACACTAGAAGACTGTTGGAAATTCTATAATACCAATAAAATATTTTGTATAGAATATAAAAAGTTTCACCTGCGTCACTGGGGCAAACACTTTTTTGCGGTCCCTTTATTCTAATTTATTAGGCTACTTGTAATTAAAAAATTCTGGCTAATCTCCAAAACAATTAAATTGGACCGGTTTTTAGGGGACTTACACTGGCAGATAGATTTTTTTTAAGAACCGTAATTTGGGTATATACGGTAGATATTTTAAACGGATCAGTTATCATAAGGGTTGAAGCCACGAGAATATATTATAGTTTGAGTACTTTTTGAGTTGTGAAGATTGGCAATTTGGCACAGGTTTGAATTGAATGAAAAAATGGCATTATTCGAAAAAATAAAAAATATTATTGTAATCGATCCTGTCTCCGACAAGAATCAAATATCTCTATGGTGCCATTTTATATTAGGGTACCAGAAATCAATAGCAATGCAATTTATTTCGAAAAAATATAAGTAGGGTATTTAGGTACATAGCTGTGTTCCATAATATGTTCCATTCTATATTATAGAAAGCTAGATAATGTACCTAAATGTTTAGGTTTTTTACTGAAGTCTACAGATTAACCATCGCAGTATATTTCAATACATTATATTCATTTAGGAGCTTAAAATATAAGCACTTATTATTCAATAAACAAACTAAATTACATAGGTTTGTGGTGTTCCACATAAATATCAGTCGAGGTACCTAATTGGATTCAGTTCTATTTTATAGACCAATGCCATTAACTTTGTCTGCGACTGTAATAGCTCCATGAAAATCGAATTCATGTAAAATTATATAGCTAAGGTATTAAACAAGCAACAAACGTAGGTAATATTGCAAATAATGTGAAGGCTTTTATAAAATTAAAATATTATTTGGTAGTCACTCTAGGCGGATTTAAAGATGCAGGCTTCTTTCATTTTCTGTATGATTTTTTGAACATGTATCGATAAAGTTTTTGTCATCAGGTACCGCGACCAGCTAAATACGAGTAGGTATTGGTCATACATCTAATTAACATTTCGTGTTATTTTATTTAACCGTATTGTGCATCGAGGTGTCTTACCTACTGCCGCATTATAATACAATTCTAATTATAGGTATATTGAACCTGTAGTGCGGCTGATTATTTTATGCCGAACTTTTCAATAATGCAATTAGTTATACTAAACTGCCAGTCCTTACAGTCCTTATGTGTTTCATAATGTTTCTTAATGTCAATTTATAAAGCTATGTAGAAAATTTATTTATAATATACCTACATTGGAAGGTACTTAATAGGTTTATTTTATAACTTTTTGTTTTGTTTTTGTTAACTGTTTCATTTAATTCACAGTATTTTATTGTCAATTTTGTTATTGATTGTCTTCTTCCTTTCCTTTAATATTGTAGTTAGGCACTACTTCACTTCTAATTTTACTAGTCACAAACGCAGTTATGTACGAGATTCTTATAATTATGTCTTTCTCTTGTTTTAAGTTGTGTACGTGTATTGTTGGTATTCCTATTTTTTTAATATTACTGAGGTTCAAAAGCAATAAGGTGTACTATTAGTAAATAATTTGTTAGCATTGAAGATTGCATCACTCGCGCGGTTGCCGATCCTACAAAATCATTAATCTAATATTTACTCCCTATTTGGAACAATACGTATTTCAGAAATTATCTACGAAGCTTTTATTTTCCAAGAATAAAGTCAAGATGTTAAAGTTCGTTTCCTTCTCCTATTAAGACTTGTAAGTGAGTCGCTAACGACATAATAACGTGCCGTTAAAACTTAATAATGTTCTGAGAATTAAAGCATTGTATAGTAAGTATTTACAATTAGATTTTCCAAACAAAATATAAATAGATATTATAGGTAAATTGCGAGGTTGGATTGTTGGACTGACCCGGTTTACTCAGCTGTTCCGCGCGATTTCACTCGCGTTCCCGGGATAAAAAGTAGCCTATAACCTTCAGGAATAATGTAGCTTTCTATTAGTGAAAGAATTTTTCAAATCGGTTCAGTTGTTTCGGAGCCTATTAAATCCAAACAAATAAACAAACAATTCTTATTTATAATATTTTATTTTATTATTCCTCTTTATAATATTATTAGTATAGATTATTATCGTGTTAGAAGGTTTGGGTGAAATATGTAGTGGCAACACTGACGGTGACAAAATGACCATAGTCTTTAAGAAAGTTAATGTGGGTAGCGGTAACATTTGTGACAGTGAGTTCATCATACAAAAGCTTTCGGATGTACGCACCTCAATCCAATCTTTGTTTCATCGACTCTTAAAACTAGTACGTAGTATATTATTTATTCTTTGCTTAAAACCTATCGTTATTTAAGTGAAGTGATTATTTAACTATTGTGAAATTACAACAATGAAACCAAGGATTTATGTCGTTTTTCGTGTTGTGGTCACAAGTCCCAACACTTTACGATTGCATAAACTCTGAAGTCTATTTACTTTACGGGTTGAATTTCATCACTACTTTCTTGAATTGTACTTTCAGTTATCTTTATTTTCATTTTACGAGACGCACAGATGAGATTTGGAATATTAAAATGAAGTACGTTTATTAAGAGAAGTGTTTTGGAAGTTATGCCTTGGGGGTCTTTTTGGGACAGTATTTTGAATTTATTATTTTTTTTATATAATTTACCAATTACTTACGATAACTTACTTTATATAAAATTACCCAAAAGGGATTTAAGGGTTCCGTACCATCGTACAAAAATTAGACATATTTCAACTGTCTACCTATGAAGTACGGTTCATGAGATACAGCGATTGTTAAGGTCGAGCAAAAAAAAGTACAGACAGGTAAAACGACGAAAAGCAGCTTGTGTATTTATAAAACCATAGAAGCAATGTTTATCCTCCCCAGAAGTGCATGGCATCACACTGTATACATAAGAGATATTTTACAAAAAAAATACATTTTGTAACAGCATGTAATATGAAACGCGTCAATGCATACCGTTTACTGGAAATTTTCAATCACACGCGATATTGCATTGTTCAGTTCTTTCTTGAGCTTTAACTCTAAACTTGTTTCAAAGTTGCTATTGTGTAATAGGTATTTTGATAGAATCTACAATAAATGAATGCAGGAAATGTTATTAGATTTATTTTGAGGCAAAACACTGAACTGAAAATTAATGGTAAAATCAATGTGTTTTATTTCATTAAAAGTACAAGATCGCACTCTCTAAGAGTTGATAAAAAAAATCTTTATATTATGTCGAAGATTTAAAATGTCGTCCGTCACATATAAAATTTCGTATATTATATTTTAACAAATATTTAGTCCTTTCATCCTACCTGCTACGAATATTATAAATGAATGTGAAAGTTTGTTTAGATTTGAAGATTCACACAAAAACTACTGAACGGATTTTGATGACTCTTGGCACATACTTTTATCCCGAGAACGCGGGTGAAACCTCGGAGAATAGCTATTTATAATTTAATTTTCAGTAATACTGACTACGGAAACGTATTCCATGCAATTTCCGAAACGCAAGTGTCCGCTTTTGACGTTATAAAATCCCATTAACATTTCATTAACTGAATATTTAGAAAAAACGAAAACCTCTGTAAAATGAATGCTTTCATAATATCGCCGTGAATCTGAGAATAATGAGAGATTTAACACCAAGCTACCATTCTCGACAGCGTGATTCCATTTCAAGATTATAAATCACACTTCGCCCTTCAGTTCTTGTAACTTTCCAACGAAGTTACATGGGAAGTTCGCCAAACTTCGAATACCTACTCGGTTACGTTGGATTAATTAAAGGATTCCATAACAACAATAACTTTAGTGTGAAGCATGAAACACGTAATAGATAATGGATTACTTTGGTATTAACTCAAGTTGTAAGTACTTACGTATATCCATCTCTAATACAAGTTGGATACGGTTATGTAGATACCTATATGTATCCAAGACGAGGTAAGTTATAACATAAATTGTTTTATATTTTATATCAACATGAAGTCAATATGAAGGAGTTATATTATGTTTATTAAAAAAAGAAACAGTTATATTATTGTATCATCATTGTAACAGGTCGGTAACACATTACATGTTGCACTTATCATCAGGAGGGCTAATATCGCCACTTTAGGGGCGAAACATAAATATTAACTGACGGATTTGCTGAAACATATTCTGTTTCGCCTAAAAATGGGCTATATACGAAACTCCATATAAATCTGTCAAATTAGATGAAACAAAAGATAGTTGACAGGTCGATGAAATGCCATCCGAAATATATTATGAAGCTGCAAATGATCCCCAGATGGACCGCCAGTTTTTTTTTACTTACATTAGTGAAACAGTCTACCCACAGAATAAAAAATAATGCCGTCTGTTTCATTTTCATCTTCTGACCAGTTTTCTAAGTAATGAAAACTCAGTCAAAGTACTGAAAAAACTAAGTTTAACATTCAAATAAACCCATAAAATTTAATTTTCATCTCGTTTATCGGTAGTCCTGCAAATTATTTGACGTCTTGTAGTTGTTTCGTGGCACTTTCCGAAACAACTTCGAGATTAAAAGTCTGTACAAGTCACGTCTAAAGACAAAGCCAGCCCTTTTTAATCAAAGCCTTAGTAGGAAAGCGGAGACGCGTCTTCGAAATTAAATTCTTGCAGAAAGGCTGTTTGAGGACATACTACTAGAAATACTTGAGGGTTTGATTAAATGGCTTTTCAAAAATAAGATACCATAAATTCATTTTCTAATTGAAATGTTGGCGTTTTAACTTGTGAAACACATTAGCAATTTGTCTGGAAGTTTCATCAGAAAGCAGTGTGATGCATTCAACATTTACCATAATTAGAATAACAAATGCTGTGTGCTAGACTTCAAGACGAGGTTATCAATTCGTCGGAAACTTTTTTTTTTCGTCTGAACCGATTTGGAAAATTATTTTTTTGTTTGAAAGATACTTCACAGGTGGTCCCATGGTCACCAAGTTAGGATTTTATGATGGAATCCTGGAGAAATCGAGAGAAATCTTCAAATTTTATAGGCAACTTAGGTACAATTGTTTTCATATACAGGTTGAATTTTTTAAGTGGGCGTGGTAGACCAAATCCTAAATTATTAGGAATAGCGAAAAATGCTGAAAAGAGTCTCGGGGCCGATTTTGATACAAACTAAAACTGTATACTTGAAACTTGCTGAGCTGATGATGGTAGGTACAACTCCTTAACGGTTAGAGTTAAGGGAGGTTTCTTTAAATATTATAGGAACGATGATGGAAGGTAAAACGCTAATATGCTTATCCTAGGTCAGTGACACATCTTGAGAGTCATTGATTACACATAAGATACTAAAAATTGAAAAATAAAAATCTTTTAACAAAAATAGATCTTTTATCAAAGTCTCTAGTCTCTCGAACTCTAATCTGATAGTTTTTAAGCCAGCGAAACAAATCTGCGGTACCATCATTTTTTCCATGAACTAAACTTTCGCTGACTTCAAAACAGTTTGTTTGTTTGTTTTGACTCACTAATCTTTGGAACTACCTGTCGGATTTGAAAAATTATTTCACTAATAAGAAGCTACATCCCCAAGTGTTACTAGACTACTTTTCGGGAAAGTGGGAGAAACCGCGGGGAACAGCTAGTAGATAATAAAACTCAATCTCCCTGAATTCTTTTCAAAATGTATTCAAGCTGGTATTAAATTATATTACACTCAAATTTATATGAGCACTTTTAACCCTGAATAGTGCTAGAGGTTTTTAAATATATTTTTATTTATTTTCACAGTGAGCAAAGTGCCTGGAAGTAAGTATAAGTAGGTCCCCTGCAGACTAAGTGCTCCGCGTTGTAATCCCTAAAGAACGGTTGCGCTTATGAATTTATTTTTTATTTTATCTCTTAAAGAATGCTTCACAATGTCTCTTAATTATATCACATTACAGCTCATTTTAACGCTTGTTTTTATTATGAAAGTAACTCAATTTTAAGGTTACTTTACCTTTAGTATTTGGTTTAGTATAAAAAGTTGTGGATTCTTTTTTTATACAACAAAGTCGGCAAACAAGCATATGCCCCGCCTGATGGTAAGCGGTTACCGTAGCCTATGGAAGCCTCGGGCACAGAATATTTGCAAATCGCCGCCCCGGGTACCACTCGCGCGTTGCCGACCTTTTCTCCCGATTTCTGATGATTTGGCGACCTTACTCATGCGCAGGAACTTTATGTTGTACATAAAGTTATTTGGCTGACCCCAGCCCAATTTTAAAATAGCCCTGCCACACAATCTTGGTCGTGTTGTTGTTTGTTGCCCACCTTCAGTCAGATAATTTACTCATAATCATCATGTCAGCCGAAAGACGTCCACTGCTGGACAAAGGCCTCCCCCAAGGGTCTCCGATGGCCGGTCTTGTTCTACCCGCATTCAGCGGTTTCCCGCGACCCTCACAAGATCGTCGGTCCACCTATTTACTATGGATTATTTACTATGGCTACTTTAATTCTATTTATGATTTTTATTATTTTTTTTTTGATTAATTTGGGCACAGTTTCCGAAAACCGTACATATCAGATGGCTCACATTTAACTGAGGTTTGAATTTTCAATCGCTGAAGAATCTCTACAAAATGTTCTAATTCCAAATTAACAACCACATACCGCTTAAAATATGGCCATTAAATCACTTACCACCAACCTGTACAGATATGTATTTTCCCATACGATCCTATTAATATCGAGTGGTTCCATAACAAAAGATTTATTATTTTATAAGAGCCATAAAGAAAGGTTAGCATAACAAAAGTTATTCTTCATCTAATCTAAGACACTTACTTTTTATGTACTCTTTTGTGAAGGGCAATTGTGGGCAGATAGGAGATAGCTGGGGTATCAACATAGCTGACTTTGATGTGGGGTCGCTATGAAAATGAGATGTGGATAAAATATTTGAGCGACGGCTCTATAAGTAAAGAAAACTCGTTTACATTGACTTGAATTGAGTCTTCGTGTTACATTTAGGTTTATAAATATTTAAATATAGCTTAGCGTAGGGAAAATACGTTAATAAAGGTGCGGTTCCAATAACGCAGCGTAAAAATAAAAAATAACTATTCATCGGCTTTTTGGTGAAGGTCCATTTCATATTCAAATTCACTGTAGTTTGCGCACAGTAGTACAATGCCTCGTAATGTATCTAGCATTAATAAACTACCTGCTCACATAATAATATAATACCCACAATAAACCTACATAGGTAGGTATTTTAATTAAAAAAAAAAACATAATTTAAAAACAGATAAAAAATCTCATGGTAATCCTGTTTACAATTTGGACTCGCATGGTTAACTATGGCCTTAATACGAGTATACACTTGTCTTGGTGAGTACAACATGAAAAAATTGTTATTGCCAATGATGACTCCAATAAAATATATTTTCAGTGTCAGTTAAGATTTTTGATCAAATTAATTGATTACTGAAATCTAATTTGATTATCTTCTATTTACCTTTTTATCAAAACAATATATGATCGTTTTTAATTGGTTATCTACATCATTTCAATACAGCTCGTTTTCGCCTCGTTTCTAAAATCTTTACAGATCAGTTATTTGGTGTATACTAGAATATATACAATCACAAAAAAGACTGCCTACATCCACAGGCATTCGTGTTCGGAAACCTATTAAACTGATTTACATGCACCGTGTTCACTAGTTCCAACGAATATAAGTCAGGCTTTGGCGATGAAACAATGAATAGAAAGTAGGCTTGCCATAAAAGAATCAGGCATAAATTCTAGCCTTTTGACACTCGCTAAAGTGGTATTGTCATCTTTATTTTTTATGTGGTCTACGTTTTTTAAAAATACGTTAGATGAAATTTATGATCACATATTGCAAACTTTAGATGGCAAAAAAGCTAGTCGAAAATAAATCTTAGGGCTTACTCCAAAGCGTATATAGAAAAGCGATACACGATATTTGATCATCGTTGTCAAATTATGAACCAATAGAATTGCAGCAAACTGTCGATACGTAAATTTTGTGCAATTCTATTTTTTTATTTGAAAACGATGATCGAACTATCGTGTATCGTTTTTGGAGTAGGCCCTCCTGGTACTTACAAAATATATTTTAAAGTTTGTCGAAATAAGCTACTAAAGTACTTTAATCTAGCTCTATTATTATTTTGCGAGTTAACTATTAAACTATAACTTTATCTAGTTTCGTACGTAATCTTTTCGATTTAGAGATTCTCATAGGTATAAAAACTAAAAGTAGATTGATGTAGATCCATCTAGATTATAACAACTCGTCATACCAAGACAAAAACGTTAAGGAGGCTTCTGTTTTTATAAGTGATTGATTAGATCAAGTTAGATCAAATAGATGACAATTAAGGAGCCCAAGTAAATTCATCCATCTTGATAATGATATTGACTGAATTATTTTTATTGATGAGTATTTCAGCTAGGTATCGAATCGAAGCCGCATTCTACTTTTAATGCTTACACCATTTTGCAATATGAAAAAGTAGTACCCTACCTATATTTTATAACAGGTAGGCACTTGATAATTTGACACAGTATAGTTTTTGAAGTAATGATGTGTGATTTGTGGCTTACTTTATACGATAAATCGCTATTTTTGTCTTAATTTAATACTGTGTCATTATCAGTATTGCGATTTTCGCGTGTCGTCTGAACGAGCCCTTAGAAGAATATACGTGAAGAAAATCACGGAATATAAGCTACAGTGTATTTAAGTTCTTTACTATATCTTTATGTTCTTAAGTCTATTTGTCTTTATTATAATATTACTTATAACTGATACAAATTCAAAACATGAAAAATAAACATCTGTGCCAACTTTTATACAACCATTCGATTTTTACGAAGAATTTTATTCTTAAAGTAACAGGATTGTCTCAGGATCGAAACTCAATCGTTCTTTATTGATACCGTTATCCCCATCTCGGCGTTCTATGCGATTGTGTTTATTGCGTGTTTGTAAGAAGTTACGCGATAAAAAAGCTACTGTGAATTTGAAGTAGCTTTTTTTCTTTTAAGAAGCGATTGTGGTGGTTATTTATACGAATCACTTCGCTTTACAAAGGTTAGGTCTTAGCTTATGTTAGACATAGGATTTGAATATCATATTTATAAGCATTTCGTCGGCTCAGTAGGTACTTGATTAACTACTATTACGGATCAAATTTTACAGTACCAGATTTTTACAGTTTTATATTTAGGGAATAGGCACTTACCTTGTGTAGTATCAAGAAATTGGTGTAAAAATATGGGAACCACCACCATGAGCGCTATAACATGTAATTTAAAACAAATTGTCTGTAAATAGGTACCTACTACGATCAATTGGATTGGACAATAAAGTACGAAGGGGCGGCACTTTGTGGTTTCAATTATTACTATCAAACTGTAGTGACAGTGGGCAGTGCATAACGCTGGTAGAACCGACGGCCGCTCGGGCAGAAAAGATCTCGAGTGGCGACCACGAACCGGAAGACGACCCTTCAGACCCTTCTTCTTCTAGTAGGAAGTAGGATTTCCATATTAGGTACAAGCTCTGCTTAGTTTACGATTTTGTGTGAATAGTGCCTCAGGTAATAAATATTAAAAAGTGACAAATGTTTTGTACAAAATCTGTTTCTCAAACCAAAGCAAAATTACACGGCCAATTTAAAAATACCGTGAAATCTCCTCAATTCACTTCACTAGGTACATCCCTAATACCCCGTATTAGGTGCCCATTAAAAATATCTCTATTATGAAATAGGATTTTGGCAAATGGACATGAAAAGAGGTTCTTTTCGAAGCCGCCAACGCATCAGGAGCGCTTTGTGCCCAATGTTTGCGAATGCCGATATCCTTTTCCCTTTCCAATATCTTCAAAGGTTCGTAGTTTATTACTTTTTTGTTAGTTCGTTTTAAACAATATAATAGGAGAAGCTTTCAACATATCAGCCGAAAGATGTCCTCTGCTAGACAAAGGGCTCCCCCAAGGATATCCACGATGACTGGTCTTGCACTACCCACATCCAGCGGTTACCCGCGCCTATCACAAGATCATCGGTCTACCTGGTGGGGGGCCTGCCCATGCTGCGACTTCCTGTTCGTGGTCGCCACTCGAGAACCCTTCTATCTCAGCGGCCGTTGGTTCTGCGAGCGATGTGCCCCGCCCACTGCGCTTGGCAATTCTTGGGGCTCATCATTTCTGATTCGATCTCGCAGGGAGTATCCCTGAGCCCTCTAAAATAGCGAATAAATATTCAAACTTTTCATTCAATAGGTAATCTTTGAAAAAAGTTCTGTATATTTAAATAACCTGTAAGCAACAAACTATCAATTAAACGCGAGTAAACCACACTGTGCTACTAATTGGAGCTTAGTTCAATTTCACTTGAGCTTAAGGGTTCCTGGAATACATCATACCTGTAACGGCATTAATGATAATGTAGGTATTAACTGTTCAGATGAAAAGTTGACTGAAACAAATGTGTTGTTGAACAAAGTGCAGCCTTCAAATAACCCCAACTATCACGTTTATAAGTTCACGTGTATCATTAATCTCAGGATTTTTTTATATTATGTCAGTTAGTTACATAATAGGGTAGTTGACTGACTTATCAAATCAGCTACTTTTTAATAAATGTCAAAACGATAGTTTATATGGAATTTTGTATGAAATATTACACTATGACGTCATAGTTACACAGCATCAAATCATCTACTCTTTGTGGTTCTTCTGGTAATTAAAAATCTAAAAAAGCATTAAATGTACAACATATTTGATGTTTCCACGTGTTTTTAGATGTTTTATGCATTGGTTAGTGTTTGGTCATTTATTTTTAACACTGTCAACTACCCTATTAGTGTACAACCTATAAATGCAATGACAAACCATATTAAAAAAATAGATCAGATTCGACTTTTATCGTTATTCGGCTTGTCGTGATGTAGTCGCGATCGACTTCGTGCTTGAACATAGATGATAGGAATTGCTTTTCTAATAACTTTTTTGTTAATGTGTTTTCTTTTTGTTAAAAATATTAGAAGATTATAGGTTACTTTTTATCCCGGGAACGCGATTTTAACCGCGGGGAACAGCTAGTATATATATAAGTATTGTAATGAAATTGAATATCGTTTTCATTATAATAGAAAAACTAAAGAGACATTGAGTGAATTTTAGGGATCCATAGTCCCGTCATTAGACCGTAATCAGGCGTTCCGTCTTCATCCAAACTTGTCGAGTGATTGATCGAACCAAGTCGGGTATTGTAAGAAAATATTCCACTATTACCTTTATGTTTGTAACTTTCTTTTGAAAAAATAATTAACTAATGGACAAATGTTACGAGTAGGTTGATTTAATATTAGTTATTTATTTGCAGTTACTTTGTATACCTATATACATTTTAATTAATTTTTAGTTTAGTTTTATTACTACTACTAGTACTATTTAATTGATTTAGATTTTATTATAAATATACCTATTACTTATTTATTTGACGTATTACCTAAATAACAATCATGTTTTAACTAATTGACGTAATTTACATTGTAATTTATGGAAATTGTTATAAATTTATACATAAACATAGAATCTACTACCTACCTCGAGTAGTAAATAATTTGTGTTTCAGGTACTGTAACCGTCTTGCCGACTTTAAGGCCCTTAAAGTGTCTTTTTGTATATCCGAAAATTTACTGATGCTAAGTGGTTACCGTCGCCTACTTGCAATACCAGAGATATGCGTCTCCAATAAAAAAACAAATGAGACTGTAAAAAAAGACAAAACTATATAAACTATAGTTACTTTACTTCACAAAATACTGAAAAATCCAATGTATATTATGTAAAAGCCTAAAATCAAAGTGCTCAAATAAGAACAAACCATTTTGGCGTAACAGTATTGGGCAATCTATCTTAATTCCCTGATTGGCGCTTTACCGAGCCGCTCCGTGCGGGAATTTATAGGGAGTGACAGTTTAAAGGACCACATACTTGTGCTGGAATAGTTTGCAACTAGTTTAATGTCTTGGTTTCGCTTGTGAGAAACGGGTTTGATAGGAACTCGCTTTTGATAAGTTTTGTCTGCTAATGGTCGATTTAATAAAAGATGCCGGACTTTTGCCTAGATTTAATATAGGTATATATCCTTACTTATAAACACTGAGTTAAATTCTTATAAAACGCTTTTTAGCTAATATGCTAAATAACACTTGTACTTATGACAGTGACAGTAAGGTGGTTGATAAATTAATATGGTGTTTTAATAAAGTGTTTTATATGTAAAGGTGCAAACATATTAATTTGGTTACTTTGTTAATTCTCACTTATAAAGTTTTGCGAGTGAGCTTATTTCAACTAGCTCAATAAATTAAGGATAGTGATGTCTAGATTTTGCTGTAGGTACTCCGTAGTACATGAGCACGACTAGTTGAGGAGAGCTCGAAAGTTACCTATCAGTGATATAATAATACATACGTCGGGTAACAATTATTTAATTTGGGTAACGCGAAAAGCTCGATTGATTCAATAACTTCACCAACAAAGCGTAAATACACCATTACAAAAATGTTAAATTGGCGGATACATTTCATTATTCAGAGGTTTGTCAGTTAATTAACAGTCATACTTCAGTAAACATGATTCGGGATGAAAGATTAAATCCATCATAGAAATTAAGTTTGTTTATAAATTCAGCTAATTGAGTTAAATTGGATGATAAATTATGTTCAAAGAGTAGCAGTATACAAAAAGTAGTTCAAAAAGTAGGTTTTGTTTTGTTTAAAATAAGTGAAAAACTAGTTTTCACCCCACCGTTTTACACTTTTACCCGCAATCATAACTTTATAAATATTTTTTTTTTTTCTCGTAGCGAAACAAAAGCCGTTCAATTTGCTTGTGTCGCTATATGCATATTAGGTACTTAGCTGTTTAAAAGCTAAAATATAATATCTTCGAAGCATAATTATATATCTTCCACAATAAAGCCGACGCCTCTTAATGGAGTGAAACTCAGAAGCGTGCACTCTACACGTCGATTGTAAGGCGTATGGAATCTAAAGGATGCAATTAAGCAGAGACTGCCATCGGCTGTATTAAATGTCCCCTTATGGGTATTATGTTGTCCAAAGGTAGTCTCTGAAGCTCATGTTTATGAGAATGCATATGGGAAACACTGGATGCAAACGGCTTAATGCAAATTACTTGGCTTATGGTTGTGTCATGGTTTCCTCACGATATTTTCCTTCAGCAAAAGCTCAAGCTCATTGTAGGATTCGAACCCACAGCCTTAAATTCATTAATATTTGATCTGACCGCAATGTTCCGGTTTCCCTTAAACAACCAATTTAAATGACATCATTATTAATGTAAAGTCTACTTTTCGCTTTAGCCATGTAATTGAGACTCATTTTAAAATAAATTGGGACATGAAACTGGAACCATAAGTCTTTCCTTAGTAACGTATTCCGAACCACAAAATCCCTTCATTAACGCGTACATTTCGTTAATTATCATTATCATATCTATAAACTTTATGTTAATTAACACTTTCATCGAGTTGCTAATGTTCTATAATCTACGGGTTGATGGTACATTGTCGTTTTGCACCCTTATACTGGTAGATTTGTATGCCTCAACACTGTACACTGAACGCTCAGTCCCGTTTCAGACGCTGAAGTGAAAGCACGTCAGTTGCGATAGAATTTTCACCCATAGTTTCAAATACACACAGAGACGTATTGTGTAGTTCATAGTATTAGACATTTTGTTTAGTGCTGCTGCTTTCATAGTGTTATTATTGTGACTCGGAACCAATAAAAGCTCTCGATTTCTGTAAGTACAAATCATATCATCTTTTTTGCTTAAATCCTGTGGATGTTAAGTATATTTTTATATAGTAATTTAATATATTCCATATTTTTCTATATTATGTTTGATTTTTATTGTACAAAAATAATAAAGCAAAAAAAATACGTACTGAAGTACGTTTTTTTGTCAATTTCTTATTCAAATGTTTTCATAATTATATTATGTTAGGTATTGATAGTATTTTTTACAGAACTTTTATTTATCTACAAACGAATAAAATATTCCTTACCTTATCCCAATAAATTATTTGATTTTCCCCAGCAAAATTTTTTTTTGTAAGGACATTTTTTTTTAATTTGGTGAAATGGTATGGTTATCTCCTTGACAATATAGTTTAAACATTCTTTTGTATAATATTTCATTAACTCACCTATATTATAGTAGTAAATCCCAATGGGGCCTATCATTAGAAAGTAATCAGACAATCCATTTATGTTGCGACTATTAATGTAGTGGAAAGACACTTTTACTTTTGTTACAAATTAATTTATCACACAAAAAAATATATTTACGTTTGATAATATTGACATGCAAACGAACAATCAAGCCTTATTTAGGATTTTACCAGTAAAGTATATCCGTCAAATTTATTTTACAAAACTGATAAAATAAGACGTAAATAAATAGGTGCCTGTCGAGAAGATTTATCTGCTACATAGAGGTATTCAGTTCTTTTCGTTTATCACATCCCTTTATATTTAATAGCCAAGTTTTATAACAGTTATGAAACTTAAAATGTTACACACATTTAAAATAGCACCAACTTACTAGTTTATTATGCTCGGTATAATATCGCGATTTTGGCGATGTCTATACGAGTAAATATTTGAGTTTTATGTCACTAGAAAACATAGAATTGTGTATTTTTGTTATGAAATATGGTAACATTGTATTTATAATGTTTTTTTACGACAGTCTCCTTCACAGCTTTCGTCACGGCATTTGACATCTTTGGTTATTGACGTACACACGGCTACAGATCAAGCTACACATTTTTGTTGCAAATTTGTGGCCGTGTGTACATCCCATAGTACTTCATCATGTATACCCTATTTTTAGAAATGTAAATTTATAAGCAGCTAAAATAAAAAAATCTGTAATTTATACAACCGCCTGAATAGTTTGTGGCTACTAGAAAAGTAGGTTATATAAATGAACTAATATTTGTACGATCATAATAAAGTTTTTGTAAACAGGTTGTTGCCCGAAGGGTTTACACGTTCCTGTATCGATTGTTCATAATAATGAACACATTAATCTCTGAAAATTTGGCTGAAAAGTAACCCTTTATTGCTCGGATTTTAATGCAATTTTCACGGTACCTGTGGGTCCGTCACGGTAAGGGTCTAATTAGCTGGAAACGTGGATGAAATCGGTAAAACATTAATTTAAAAACTCCTTAGGAGAAAAAAGAAACCAATGTAATTATTATTAATAAAAAATCTAATATTTAGCTACAGAACAATATTGCAAACAAAAATATTTATAATCAATACCTACATATTATTAAAAAAAAGCGTAGCCTTTTACAAATTACAAGAATATTTGTGTGGGAAGTAAACAAAGTCTTCATCAAATTTATCCAAACAAATTTATGAATTTTGTAAAAGTTGAAATTATTATTTAATTTGTATATGTAGGTACATACTTTGGATATAATAATACCATAAGAGTAGCATAAGCTTATAGGTAGCTTGAAACGTAATTGGGTATGTACTATCGACAAAGTTGAAGCATGATCACCTTACTTATGTTCAACAAATAAATAAATAAATAAATAAACCTTAAGGGTGTATTTTGTGTGCAGGGACCAGCGGCTACCTGTGCCTCACACAATATAACAAGACAATGCGCTTGTCATAAAAATAGTCTAAACAAATGATTTTAAGAGAGACGGCTTTTATTCACAACAATGGACAGGGTGAACTATGATAACTGGCTGCAAGCGAAAAGGTTTCAAAACTGATCATGCTTCAACTTTGTTGATGGTACATTGCGGCATACCACGCGTAAGGCCACACACAACTCATATCTACACAGACTTAAAAACACAATTAGAAAACCAATATAAGCTAATATGAATAATTTTAACACAAATTTAACATGAGGTTGGAATACTTACATTTATTTCTCAAATATTTTTTTTCTATTTTTCACTTTTTGAAAAATTAAAAATAAACACTTTCGACTACTTACTCGTTTTGTATGTTTTTGACTTTAACGATCAATAACCGAGATTTTGTTCTTATTTTAATGATAATTAAATAATTTTAGTTAGATGTTCATACATGTACCTATAATGTAATGAATAAAATGAAAATAAATTCAAAGATTTTGGCTAATCTCCGAAACGGCTTGGCTAACGATTTTTACAAGATTTTCACTGGCTGATAACATAAAAAATACTTCAAAAAAAACCGGGATCACGAGTATATCCATGGGGAACAGCTACTATTAATTAATTACAATAGAATAAAATGATGATAATTTTATTAAAGGTTACTGCAAATTGTATAACTAGAAAAATAACGTAAATATTTTAAATATACAATTATAATACCAAATACCTAATATAAGTATAAAATATAAAATAAGTCAAACTTTACTAACCTCAACAAATTGAAATAAAAATCCCGTAACGTGAATCAAAATTTTAAATTTCAGCTTCAAAATTAATGAATCTGTGTGAATAATGGATTTATTTTAAATCCATCAATTTCACTTGAAAATTTCATTAGTAGACATTTATTATTTCAATCAATTGTATTATTGGATATTATAAGTTTTCTAGATAATCTTAAAATCCATTTTGAAAGGCATATTGGTGGAAAATTATTAATTAAATCGGCAAAGTGCGAATAGGACTCTCACACAAAGGGTTCCGTACCGTCGTACTTTATCGAGTACCTGGTTGACCGAGCTTTGCTGGTTTTTTTTAAAACAGCCTTTTCTATAAATGAAACCTAGCTAGATCGTTATTTCTCCCCCGCAACCCCCTGCATACAAAATTTAATGAAAATCGTTGGAGCCGTTTGCGAGATTCAGATTCAAGAATTGCTGGTTTAAAGGTTATTTTTATTAGTTAGGTAGTTAGATTTTATTATAAAAACGGCAACAAAAATACAAATTCTGTGAAAATTTCAACTGTCTACTTATTACGGTTCATGAGATACAGCGATTGTAAAGGACGAGGAAAAAACGTTAAAAATCACTTATTTTTAACCACCTGTAATTTTAAATTTTATTTTATTTTTTGTTGTAATTGCTATACAATAATATATATAACAAACCTTAGTCTTTTCAACTGTCTACCTATTATGTTCATAAGATGCTGCCTGCTGACAGGCAGACAGACTGACAACGGAGGCTTAGTAAGAGGGTTCCACTGCACCTGGACACCTTTTGGGTCTCTCTTCTCTTCTCAATCACTTGTTCTTGACAGAGCAATCGTAGTCACTACTGGTGCTGTGTAGCTATAACTGTTCTAGCACTCAGTTATAGTTTTATTTGTCAGGGATTTAATCTGATCAGCCTAGCGCATAGGTGAGCGTTTTCTTGATTTCTTACCACAGACACGCTCCTGGTCAACGAGTATCTAATTCATAATCCATATCTAATTGTACCATGGCAAAAAAAGGTGATAATTTCTCTACAAGTTCCAATTCGTGAGATACTTTGAATCCATAGAGTAACGTGGTCCTCTTCATCTGCAGGCTCCAATACTTAATCAAAAGATACATGTATTCTAATGAATCCATTATCTTTTAGTATTTGCTTTGTCTTTCCATCTCAAACCTATGTCGAGTATCACAAACCTGCAAACAAAGGATTCAATTACAATTCGAACACTACAGTTCACAAAGCGTATAGTGGAGATTTAGTTGAATATCTACAGCCTTCCACGAGAACATGGTATGAGCATTTCTTTTAAGTTAAGCAATTTCTTAATAGCTTTTTTTTCAGCCATTGTTAATTGTATTGATTATTGCATAGAGGGCCTCCTTTATTTTAAAAAACCGTATCTAGTTTTTAGTTAACGAAAAGGCTGCGCTTATGAAGAATATATTATATCTACTTCATTTTAGGAATAGGTTTTATTAGCCACATATAACTATGGAAATACAATACATATAACAACATGAGTTATTAGTGATGGTCAACACCTCAGTGAAAATATTTCTTGATCAATAACAAGAACCCACTAGAAATGTAATACAAAAAAGTTAATTATAAGATGCCAGATACCGAAATAATATCTGTTTAATTGGTATCAAACGTATTATAGTTGATGTCATTAATTTTATCGAAGCTTGTATATTATTTAGACAATCTTATATACTTACTTGAATAAAGTACATATTAATTATTTATAAAACAAAGAAACTTTTACAATTACATGAATTTCCGTTTGCTCCAAACTTGATACTTAAAATATTAAAATAAGTGATTTGCCATTTACTCGGTTTTGAAATAATAGAGCTGAATTCTCAATTTTCAGTATTGTTCCAAATGATTCGCTCCCGCAACTTTGAAAACAATGGCGTTGACTGAAGTGCTTTTCGTATAATAAATTGGACTCTTGAATTGTGAACAATGATAACTTTCATTGGTGCTGTTAACGCGGTGGCGTCTATTGTTGAGTAAATGTCTAATTCATTAATCTGTCTTGGCATTGTGTCACACCAAAATTATATTTATTCTTTTATTTTTCTTTATTACAATAGCTTGCTAATTAATAACCGCGAGTGCTTGGTCGATCATTATTTGACCAGAGAAAAATGGAACTAAAAAGGAGCAGAATAGGCAGCAGATTAAATCAAGTTCAATAAGTTTGTTTTTATATGAAAAAGCAAGTCAAATGGTAGAAGACACATGCATCTGAGTGTATGGAATATTATGTGTTGTAATCCTGAGGTTAAGTCCCATAAGATATGATGTATATTGATGAAACAATATAAATTTATATTAATAACCTAAACATTTTTATTATCTATACTAATAATAAAGCTGAAGAGTTTGTTTGTTTGTTGGAGATTAGCGCATCTCTGTAGTTACTGGTCCGATTCGAAAAATTCTTTCATTAATAGGAAGCTACATTTAGTTTGCAATAAATGTATGTTAACTGAATAAATGCTGATAATTCATACAATTAAACTGCATGTAGGTATGTGATTGTTAATATGACTTTATTATATGTAAATAAGATAATATTAATGATAATAAAGAAGCAATTAGGTATATTAGTAATATGTTTAATTAGTGTTAAAATTTGTAAAACATTGCATTATTATTAGTAGCTGTAATGGTGTTATATATTTTGAATAAATAAATAAATAAATCAATATTTTGTAAAGTGTCTCAAACTCAAAATAATGTTTACATAATTACTTTTTCCATTGCAAATAGTTACTTTATACTAAGTACATAGTCGTTACATTACCTTTGATAATAAATATCTTAAAACTATTATTTTTATAGGACCTTTGCGAATTCACAGTCGACATAATAACTCTAAGTAGGTTCGCACATTTTCTGATCTGAAAACTGATTAGGCTTACGTATTTTCCCTGAGAGTACTCTACTTCAGACTATAATCCAGGAGAGTTAGAAGGGTTTTATGTTCTCTTTATGACTGCACCTTTTTCATCGAAGTTTTTTATGAGTTGCGAAATACACATGTAATTCTTAAACCCCAATAACTGTAAAGGTTCGTAACGGTGTGAAAGGTAGCCAGACTTTATAACCAATTAATTTATCTAAGTTTTGAACCGTGTCTTTAATATTGTATTTCATCATTGAATGATCAATTGTGTTTTATTAATTGAATAAAACACAATTGATTCTAAGCTTCTTGTAGGCATTCTCAAAATGCTTTAGGTATACTCGTACCACTGACTCGATTTTAAATGAAGTAATTCTCTTATCAAACGTGTTTTTAATCACGCAGTTAAATTTAAGCCAATAAAATATGGGGTAACTTTGAAACCGTACACGTCAACCACTGAAAACTTGAACTTTTTGTTGATTGGTTTATTTTACAAATACAACGAATTTCATTCGAAAGTGTTACAAGCGTATTAATTAATTTCATATTTCCTCAAAAGGGAAGTTTATTATTTAAATATTAAAACGCTTGGAAGTTTTACACTTTTATAACAATTTACTTCCGTTTGAATTGTTTCTATTAAAGTTCGTTGAATAAAAACACGTGTATCGATTTTATTTTTTAACGGTTTAAATAGATTGTCAGACTATCCTGATGCTTTTTGATATACAATACCTAGTTAAACGGGTCAAAATGCCCTTTCAAATAAATGCCAGAAGCCCAAAACAATAAAATGGCGTCTTACCTTCAACTGACTTATTTATATGATAAAACATATTTTTTCCACCTGTCTCTAAGCAAGAAAAGTCTTGCGTAAGATGAGTGTCGTATGGGATGACAATACTCAAGATTTATACGCGCGGTTTTGTTTGTATTCCATTTGTCAGAAACATTGACTTTTTGTTAGATGAATCTGGGGAAATAAGGAATATTTCTTTTCTTTTCGTTACATATTGTTAGTATTTTATACGTATTGTTTTCACATGTTACATTTAGCCTAACTAACTCTATCCAAAAGTTGTTTTCTCATCCAATTTCTTCTAAAAATGCGAGGACTGCTGTACCTACTACCTACTACACTCGTCGTACTTGTGAATAGGTGCTACTGACTTATACAGGGTCATTGATAACTAACGCAAACCTCTTAAAGGCAACTTTGGTTCATCAACACTGACAAGTTTCATTCTACTAATTTTTCTTATTCAATGATTTTTTTCCAAACAACAAAAAAATATAATAACATATGCAGTTCTAATCTTCTTAACTCTACAGAAACTATCTCTAGGTAGTCACAGATTAAGAGAAAGTAAAAAATCCTCACTAATATATTTTTTCTTGGTATGTATTACGTTTTGGTTTGTAAAAGTCTATAGAACAAAAGTTGTTACTTTGATGTACCTAAGTCACATGTAAGAGATTTTGCGTTAGTTATCAGTAAACCTGTATAACAGAGAGATTCTAATTTTGCCGTTGGGTTTTAATGTTGGATTTAATAAAAGCTCATTCATTTATGAAACAAGATATAAGCCATCAAAGATTTATCTTTATGTCTTTCTAGCAAAAGTCAAACTCAAAGATAGTCGTTTAAAATGCTTGTATACACCTATGTCTTCCGTATTTCTTTTCCAATCATCGTTTTTCATCTTTTTCAGACATCTTTTTACGGTACTTTCATATTTTGTTAAGAAATTTACCCTATGAGATTAATATGTCAATGTTATAACCTATAATAATACTAGCTTTGGGAATTCGGGTAAAACCGGGGGACAGCTAGTTTTATAATCTTGATATATGTATTTTTTAATTCCTTTTTTTTAATAACATAAACATAAAAAGTATACATGCAAATGTTATCCAATTCTAAATTCTCATATTTTTAAATGTCAATCTCTAAGAAAATAAATTACCTTCTACTAAGGTTAAAAAAACATTGATCAATCACGTGCAAATTGTTTACCTCACATCATCAATTCGTCATTGAGTTAAAAGTAATTTTGCTCCCCCACTTTTTGTGTCAAAATCCAATTGGCCAACTCTCGAATTACTTTCACGTTTCCACCCCAAAAAAGGTCGGTACACCCTTTAAATCACTCGTTTATAATCGTGAAAAATGTGATATTAATTTCCTTTACCCATATGGTGGTGTCAGATCATTTGTTTGGATTGGTACAAATCTTGTGGTTAATGTAGGAGATATTTTGTTGAGCTGTGATGACGGCGGTCAATTTCTATCCCTCCTTTTGGGTTCAATTCATCAATGCTATTGTAAAATAAATCAATAAGTCTTTCTTTTTGATTCATCCTTCCTGTCCACTATCCGTCGCCGCAATTATAATGAACTTCTTTATAACGTTTACATACCAATTAGAAGTAATTTCTGCCAGATTTATAAGATTTTGTTATTAAGTCGTTTCATTCACGAATGTGGTTAAAAATGCGAAAATAGCTAAACTTACATAGTTAAAATTATATCGACAAAATCAATAAGACTAATACTGATCAAAATAACCTCAATACCATTTCCACAAGTTGAACTTCCAATATTCTTAGAATATCGTAATGGAATACTCGTGTTGCATATCCTGGTATGTACAGAATATGTCAATTAAGTAAATTGAACTTCATTGGCAGTAAAGCTGTTCTTGTCTCAGTTCTTGTTCTAAGATATTATTACTATATACCATGACAATATAACATATTATGTAATATTCTTGATACGAGGTAATTCCGAATGAGATTGTGCGGATTCTGTTGTTTGCAAACTAAATTATTTGTAATCATGTACATCTCTAGAATACTATTGAAAAAGGATAAAAAATATTGTTTGCTAACAAAGTAGTTTATGGAAATTGTCATGATTAGGTAATACCGATCTGCGATGGAATTCACGTTAAAACAACCGGTCAAAGTTTACAGGGCTACACCTAATATCCCTTATTATTTTATTTTTATTAGAAAAGGATAGTGTTAGATTAAATAACTTTAGTTTGTATACCTAAAATATTTTAAAACTAATTAATTAAATACGATCTAAATTAAGATCTAAAGTCAAATGATATACGTTTAACTATGTCTCGTTCGAATAGCTATTTTTTATGACATTGTTTTTTTTATTGTGAGAGTAAAAAAAACTACAAACGAACTAAATAACTTTATAAAGCTAAAAGTGCTTGCTAGCTATCGACATAGCTTAGCGTCAAAGATAAGCTTTGTAATAGTATTAAAAAAATATTCCATTTAAAAAAAAAAAAGGTTCTATTTTTTTATTCTTTTAACATCGAATGCAAAAATAGCCTCTCTATTAATTAATGCCTTTTAAAACTGTCCCCGATTTTTGCCTATTCGATTTTTAGACTCTTCACCCGCGTCGTTAATTAAGTAGGTATTAGGAAAAGAGACGTGCAGTGATATTTCATTAAGGCGATGCTATACGTTAAATGATGATTCTAAAATACGTTTTTCTCTGTATTCTTTGTTCCAAAAGATGTGGAAAAAATATATGTTAAACTAGAGAATATGTGACAGGGAATAGTTTTTTTAAAAATTGAGATTTTTCTTTAGTAACGTCAGAAAAATATCGTAAATATGCCCCTTTTTAAAACTAAGAATGCATTTTTTAATTTTCTTACTTACTTTAAAAAAAAAAGGCTTAGTTTATTTTTTAATTACATAAAACCATCTTTTTTACTAAAATTACGTCTCTCCTGTCTCGCTTGTCTCCGTCAGTTTAGTAAGGGACGGAAACATACACAGATAGCCTCCTCTTAACTACATCTAATATATTATAAGTAAAAAAATAATTAATTAAACAAAAATCTATGAGATGAAGTTTTATATAATTTTGTATACCTACTCGTAACTTCCAAATGTTTTGCCTCAGATTATAATAATAAGCAAATTATATAACTTTGGCATTATAATGTCTTACATTACCGCGTAATAAATGTACATCATTCATTAATTTCTATACATAATAGGAACCAAATTATCTACCTTTATTCATTTCTAAGGTATCGATGTTATATTGTAACGAAAATATATAATAAATCAATGTTCTTTCCGCAATGAAACAGAATTGGTAGATGGGTAAAAGCGGATCTCACAGGCTTTTGTTGAAATAATAATGATATATGGAGTTCCAGTCCTTTCCTCTTTTGACGATATTACATACGTTCTACCCTTAGTAGAGGTCTTAAAGTTATGAATGACTGTAATCTGAAGACATCTTAGTATGAATTTATGGTTAAATCAAAGCTGGCGAGATAATATTATTCAGTAAATTACTAAAGGTCCAGATTAACCAAATATTGCATGATGGCAATAACGCAAATATATTTTGAAAAATGTTTTTCCTTCAAAATTCTGGTGAAATGCGGCGGCACTGTATAAACATGTTAGGCGTTAGATTCTGACAAGAACTCTCAGACAAGTTTACGTACAAGTTTATTTTCTCAAATTATGTAAAGACTGATTCAGAGTGAGCATTTCGCAGAATAGGTACCTACACGACTTTGTAGAACGAGTGGATCAAACGGAGCAGAAGTCCAATTGCGAATTTTCGACCGCGAAATGCTATTACATTAATTTTAATGTGAACTGTAATGTGGTGGGATCAGCACTGTTGCAAATAGAGCGCTTTCAGTGACCAAAATAAAGCGGAAACGGAAACTACTGTATAAAAACATTAACATCGTTTATTTTATTGTCTCCAAACAAGAAAAATATTAACTTAAAATATATTCACATTGATTTATGTTTCAAGTTTTTCATATTTTTTTCGATTATACCTAAAACAATATTTATTTGTTTTTTTATTTATTTACCAGGTATTTCTTTTTTTTATTAGTCATTATAAAAAAATGTCGCGTATAAGTTGTAAAAAATTATAAAAAAAATATGTACCTAACTACCTAATACATAGGTATTAAAATGAAATTCCACATAAAACAGAAAAGTAGTTCAGAATGTAGTACATGCTTTGATAGTTTCTCTCTTTCTTAGTTTTCAATTTATTTATTTTCCCTTGGAAACTGTATCTAAAAGCATTCCAAGTAAATACATAATGGAAAGTCTTAGTACAGAGATACTCTGCATACATTTATTAAGTATGTAAGAGAAGCGGCTTCACTTTATCCAATAAATATGAGGGAAGGAGTGGCACTTTCACCGGATTTAAGGGCTCATATGATAGGATGTTAGATCCGTTTGAAGGATTATTCGAGGTTTACGGATTAAGGAACTTTATACTAATTATATTAGGCATTTGTGTCTGTAGTATATGTAACGCTTTGCTTTATTTTATTAGTTCGATATTTGAGATCTTTATTTTTTTATATTTTTTATTTTTGACTACGAATACTCTCGTAGGTGTTTGGCAACAGATGTAGCCTGATCCTAGGATGAAAGATAGCTAGTCAGACGTCCGTCTTCACTTTACCTACCTATGAACATGCAATCAAATATATAATTTAATTACTATTTTTACAAGGAAATAGCGGATGTAGTTGACCCTCGGAACGCTTACTATTTTCTAAATGTATAAATACGTACGGTAGACTGTGTAAAGGTTATTAGACTCCGTTAAAAAATAAATGGGGTAGTAATTATGGTCAATATCCCGACTTAATAACAATCTTATGAGGATAATATCTCGGAAATAAATTGTAAAATTTTTAACAGAAAAAAATGTTATTAATTGAATTTGATTAATACAATCACCAAACTGTATACATCGAAATTGAAAGCGTTGATAATTAACCAAAATAATCCTTTTGAAACGGTCGACAGGATAATGTACCTAAAAAAATTATCTTTTATTGAAGCCCTTTGTTGAATATAAAATTAATTTAATTTGAATTAAAAAACAACTTTGAATCCTATCGCGTCCACCTGAGTGAATAAATGTGGGCCATCATTTTATGAGGGTGAATAAAAACATGTATGTTTTCAAAATTCAGTATAAAATATTTATTTGTTGAATTAGGTTATATCTCGAAGAAAATATCGAATTAAATAAAAGGAAAGCGTGACTGAATGACTGACTGATAGCTATCAACGCACAGCTCAAGGTATTGGACAAATCGGGCTGAAATTTGGCATTCAGCGTCCGCTAAGAAAGTATTTTTGAAAATTCATCCCCTAAGCGGGTAAAATAGGGAATCGCGGGTGATACCGCGGGGCGGAAATCTATTTATTTTAC
This sequence comes from Tethea ocularis, assembly GCA_963555595.1. NCBI lineage: Eukaryota > Metazoa > Arthropoda > Insecta > Lepidoptera > Drepanidae > Tethea > Tethea ocularis. The sequence goes on from OY741968.1 coordinate 4,260,544, forward strand.
AAATGCATCGTAATAAATATTAAGATTCATCTCACCCTTATCCGAGACTACTGGGCCAAGAAACATGAAAAAAATACAGAAAATAGTTCTCCCTATACAGGAAAACCTATATGAAGTCTATGGTATTTAATTTAATATAGGAAATTATGGAACCCTCGGTGCGCGAGTCAGACTTGAACATGTCCGGATATTTTAATCATTATAGTACAGCCCTCCTGGTGGTAATCAGTTACCATAGCCTAAGGACGCCCTATTGCCCTGTAACTGGGGCATATAATAACAGCCACGACTTAACGGGATCTTTAAGAGTCTTGGGCAATTGGGGTGAGGGCCCCAGAAGCGTCCAGAAGCGATCCTATGGAGGGGTGAGTGGGTCAAGCGATGAGTCGTTGTGATCACGATCTAATTTGGGTTACCACTTTCTCCCACCGTCACTCTTAACTCATGCTCAGAAGTTATTTGGCTGCGGTATTCTGTAAATTAGAGGATTTTAAGTATATAGATATATAGAAGTTATCTACAATCTGCATTTTATTTTATTAATTATATTTCACTTTAGATTGTAACCTATATCGATTTGCATAAGCGGATGGTAATAATTATATTAAAAAGCTTTCACCGATTCAAATCAAAAATTAATTTTCCATTCAACTGGTATTGCACTCGGCATTTGCACTCGGTTGAATATTTGTTTGAAACGAGCAATTAATTTTCATTACCATTTATTAAGCTTATGGTTTGCTTATTCCCTGAATTATGTGTCCATTTGTCAGATTAAATAAAGCGTACAATTTATGATGTTATAGAGTTTGTTTTGCAGAGCTAACTGTACTAAAACATGTTGTACTACTTTCAATGAACGGCAAATAAGTAGTACGTTATAATATATGAATCATATTGTAATAGCGTATGTATCTGACGTTTTGATATGTTAAATATTTTGTTATCACTGACCATGGTGAGATTGGAGTGAATTTTTAATTACTTCTTCCTGTTCTCGGCACACCGTAGGTATCTACCAAATCTACCAAATGCGCTCAGTAAAACGTTTTTAAAGTTTAATTGAATATTCATATACAATATACATTCGACATAGGTATAAAAAAATATATAATTGTTAACCTGTTTCTTTAATGTGTATTTGCTAACATCCTTATTTAAGAAGCAAAAAATATACGTACTAGGTAACTAGGTACTTTCTAAAAGACTTTGAAATAGGCTTCAATATCGTAAGGTACTTGTGATAAATGGCCCAAGTCTCATCTTGAAAATTATAGGCTGATAAAAGCTTTTCATGAAAATTTAGGTTATTTGACTGTTTAAATATTTTATCTAAATACTAGTAGGTAGATATAATTTAAGCTGAATTAACATTTGTAATAAATTTAAGTAAAATCATTTCGTTCTAAAGTTAGAAGTTTGATATCGAAATGTATTTGGTATTATTGTTCTTGATAATACTTCAAAATGATATGGATGTTCTCAATTAGTCCAAAATTTTACCGTATTACTTTTGTGAATAAGTTAAGTCACTCATTTTTAGTACAGTTATAATAACTTTAATCAAACATGTGTATCTAATGTAATGTAATAAATTTTATGCATAAAAATATTTTTTTTTTCTAATTCTTGTCTGCAATAGGATTGTAAAGCAAGTAGGTAATATTAAAATAAAGAGTATTTCTAATAGATCAAACAAGAGGGACAATATTTACAATTATTTACAGCAAATTTACAAACTACATATAAAAAATTTCCTCGAAGTGGCCGCAAGAGTAGAACAAAGGGTATTTGATCTTGAAATATAATATATCCCACATAAATAATGAAAAGCTGAAGTACGTGTTCTGTCCCACCGTCTCTTTTGAGATTAAAAATTGCATAATTGATTAAAAAAACGTCGTAGCTGAAATTATTAATGATCACTTTCCATTGTTGCAGATAAAAAATGCAAAGCAGAAAACGCCAGAAAAAACGACGAGAGAAACAAATTAGTGCTGTGAGATGGATGTGACATCGAAAAATGTAACTTAACTAATAAATGATAACGTTTAAAATGGCAATGGCGATGTTATGTCCCGCTGTGGGTAGAGTTACGAACAGGCATCTGTTAGTGGTAGTTTTGTTCTTGTGTAGAACAATAGTTTGTGACAGTCAGTGTCCGAAGTTTGCAGAGAAACCTCTAGAGACTAGAGTTCAAGACGCTTCAATAGTTTTTAGGGCCGTGGTAGTTCAAACACATTTTCAGGTGAGTTCAATTTTATCTAATCTCCTTTATGTATGTTTCAAAATTTCAAAGACTTTTGACTATGTTTGGCTTGCTCTTATTATGTTCTTTTCACATGAATCCAAACTTATTAATTTTTTTTTTTTAAGAGTATAGTATGATATTTTTATGTTATATCCCATCCATTTTCAATTTCTTTATCATTATTCATAAATTAAATCTCGTCCATACCCTCATATAGATTTTTCTATTATTATTACAAAATATAAATGTTGGAATAATATTTTTTTTTTTTTTTTTTTTTTTTTTTTTTTTTTTTTTTTTTGTATCCTGCTCAACACAGCGATCTGTTTCTCACATTTAGCTGCTCTTTTCATAGACAAAAGTCGGTAAATGTGATTAAATTATGAGTAGAGTCCATTGACTTCGCTCATTGTATTTTGGAGAAATCGGTTTTGGAGGTTTGGAACACTATTCCTCCTCAGTCTTGAGTAAGTTACACTACCAGTTCCTTTAAGGTTTGTCGCTAGTGCATTGACATGTTTTGATAACTTATTCTGGTATTTGAGACTTCTCAATGATATTTCTTGCTTGACAGATGTTATCTCTAGGTCTTGTAAGATGTATTTGTTGCTGATACATTTAGGGATATTGAACATGAGCCTTATGGTTTTGGTCTGAAATCTTTCCAATATTTCAATATTGCTATTTGATGCTGTGCCCCAAAGTTCGATTCCATATGTCCATACTGGTTTTAGTATTGTCTTGTAAATTGCCATTTTGCTTTCATTGGATAGCTGTGATCTACTTCCGACTAGCCAATACAAACTTCTTAACTTTGTATCCAGTTGTTTCCGCTTATTCCAAATGTGTCTGTGCCACGTTAGTCTCCTGTCGAGGTGCATACCCAGGTATTTGGCAGAGTCTGACTGTGGTATTTGGTTGCCGTTTAGAGTGACAGGTGGGCAATCGCCTTTTCTAAGGGTAAATGTGACGTGGACGGATTTACTGTTGTTCGCTTTTATTCTCCACTTATCGAGCCACGATTCAATTTCTGTGAGGTGTTTTTGAAGTGTCGCAGATGCGGACGGTGCGTCACAATTGGTCGACATTATTGCAGTATCATCTGCATACGTGGCTATTACTGTGTCGTCGTTTTTTGGGATGTCAGCAGTGAAGATGAGATACAACAATGGACCCAAAATGCTGCCTTGTGGTACACCTGATCGGATTTCAAAGAGTTTTGAAGTTTCCTCGTTTAGTTTGACTTCAAAACATCTTTTGTTCAAGTAACTCTTTAGAATGGAGTAAAATGAGTGCGGTAGTAGCTTTTTTATTTTAAATAAGAGACCTGTGTGCCAGACTTTATCAAAAGCCTGACTTATGTCCAAAAAGACAGCTGAACAATACTGTTTATTTTCCAGCGTTTGACTTATAATGTTTGACAATCTATGTACTTGTTCTATGGTGCCATGTTTTTGCCTGAAGCCAAATTGGTGTTCAGGAAGTATGTCATTCAGATGAAACTGCATTCTGTTGAGTATTATTTTCTCAAATATTTTACCAAGTAGAGGTAGGAGACTTATAGGTCTGTACGATGAAGGCTCCTCTGGAACTTTGCCCGGTTTCAAGATCATTACAACTTGTGCAATCTTCCACTGGCATGGGTAATAGCCGAGTCTTAGACAGGCATTGTATAGTGTTACTAAGTACAGAATTCCTTTTTTTGGTAGATTTTGTACTAGAATCGAGTCTATTCGGTCATAACCGGGTGCTTTTTTAGATGGAAGAGCTTTAATCTCTCTTAAAATCTCTCTGGGGCTTACCGCCTTCAGTGGTAGGCATAATTGGATTGCTGAGTCTATAAATTCCATTAATTCATTGTCGTTTTCTGGATTAGTGCAAGGCAGAGGTGTGAAGACATCTTGGAGGTATTCAGCAAATGCGGTAGACTTTTCTTTTTCTGATCTGGCCCAGCTACGGTCTTGTTTACGTATTGGTGGAATATGCCCTTTAGGTCGTTTAAGATGTTTAGTTGCGCGCCAAAGTGAGTAGTTTGTATCCTTGTGAGGAGTAAGATGAGCCAAGTAACTTTGGAAGTAGAGATTTTCGTGTTCATTAATCATCTCTTTTAGCTCTACTGTCGCTAGGTTAAGGTTTGTTTTATCAGAGGGGTATCTGGTCCTATGCCATTCTTTTCTAAGTCGGCGTCTTTCCCGGACTTTTTCCATGATGTTCTTTGGGTACTTCTTTAGTTTTATCTGTGCGGTTTTGCATGTGTTAGTTGATTCATTTGCTGCGGAGTGGATAATAGAGTTAAATTTTTCTATGGCTTTATCTATGTCATCTTCTGTTTTCAATTTGATGTTTAAGTTTGTGTTGGAGGTGATACTATTCTTATATGTATCCCAGTTGGTATTATTATTGTATATTCTAAGGGGTGTTTCTGATAGGATGGCTAGTTTAGTTAGATTTAGAATGACTGGTGAATGATCTGATGATAAATCTTCGCACTTTTCTATTTCAATAAAGTTTCGGCTGATGTTCTTTGTGATATAAAAATCCAACAGGTCTGGTATTTTATTTTGATCCGTTGGCCAATATGTTGGTTCCCCATGGGATAAGCATTCAAGGTTGAGGTCTAGTATGGCTCTATTAAGTTGTCTTCCCCTTGGATTGATCAGTCTTGATCCCCACCGGGTGTGTTTGGAATTCCAGTCGCCTCCACAGATAAACGTAGGACCAAGCTCTTCAAAGAATTGTTTAAATTCATCAGCACTGACTGAGTGTCTCGGCGGGCAATAAATGGCTGCAACAGTCGTCTCAGAGCTTTTATGTTTGACTTTAATTGCTGTTGCCTGAATTTTGTCTGTTTTGTAGGGGTTGAGAGCATGATGTTTAAAATTGTTTTTCAATATGACTGCTGTCCCGCCATGAGATCTTCCAGAGGGGTGGTCGGCCCGATAAATTGTGTAATTTTGAAATTGTATGTGGGAGCGCTGGGTTAGTCTCGTTTCTGATATCAGGGCCACATCGATTTTCTCAGTTATCATAAATAGTTCAAGCTCCTGACGTCTGTCAGTTAGTCCATTGGCGTTCCAGGTAAGAATACGGATGTTTAAGGTCTCTGTGAGACCAGTCCTGTGATTAATTGGATCATCCGATCCATCATGTTGTCCATCATGTTTGTCATGATTGCCTGAAGTCTGTTGAACATAACGTCCAATAAGTTTGTAACGTTTTGTCCTTGTTCCATCGTGAGGTCGTTTGATTGGTTGCCTAGTTGCGAATTAATTGGTCGGTTTGTAAAGTATTTATTTTTGTCTTTTACAGCGTCTGAATATTTTTTGGGATGGTGATTTGGTTCGAGCTCTACTGATCTATTTTGTGGTAGGTGAGCAATTGTGTTTATCGGCTTGGCCAGGTTAGTATTTAGTGGTCTAGTGTTGAGAATCCTCTCCTTATATTCTTTGTATTTGATACATCCTTTGTAGCTAGCTGGGTGTTTACCTTGGCAGTTTGCACATGTGGCGTCCGTCTCAGGAGGTTTAGTGCACGTAGTTGTTGAATGATCGTTCCCACATTTAACACATCTAAAAGGGCGGAAACATTGATTTTTGGAGTGGCCAAATCTTTGGCATCTCTTACATTGCAGGACTTCTCTTTTTTTGTAAGGTGCCTCAATATTGATTTTCATATAATTTATTTGTTTTATATTAAATATGTCTTTATTATTAGGTCTCTGTTCAAGGTCTACAAAGAAAAGTGGGAGTTTTTCCTTTGTTTCTCGATGTAGCACATTTACAATTTGTCTCACTTCATGTCCTTTAGCTTGGAGCTCTGATTTAAGTAAGGAGACATCTTCTGATGCGTGAAGACCTCTAATTACCACACGGTAGGCCCTCTCGCTTTTGAGTTTATAGGTGTAGTGGTTAATTTCATTCTCGATTAGGGTGTCTCTCACTATTTTGTAGGTTTCAATGTCAACGGGCATCAATTTTATGATATGTCCTGATCTAAGCGTGGTCAATGTGTATTTGTCTGTGCTCACCACTTTATTGAGAACGTCTCTCAAGGGTGTTATGTGGATTACGCCAGTCACAAAGATTGGCTCTGGTTTTGGTACATATTCCTTGTCCTTGTGGATCTGGTTTTGGGTTGCGTGATCATCAATGCTGAGGATATCAAATTTGTTGTGTGTTGGGACAGAAAAGTTGGTATGTTTGGCAGTTGACTGTTTGTTTGATTTTTCCGGGGGACTTTCAATCCTTTTTCTTTTTCGTAGAGGAATATGATCCTGCTGCCACTTCTGGTTACATTTTTGATCTATTTGTTTTCCTGGAGATTTCCTTGGTCCAGCTATGGTTTTTATTTGCACAACTGATTTATTTTGCAATAATTGAGGGTTGTTAGAGTTGGATTCTGGTGTTTGTGGTGCCTTATTACTACTCGAGCAGCCGCTGAAGGATGAAGACCTTGGTCTTGTTTCGAAGAAGCCTTTGGGAAGGACTTGTTGGGTTAAATTGGTTTTTTGGGTTTGATTTTGGTTCATATTGATTCCCACGAGTATGGACGATTAGGTGGTCGCTCACAGGGTGACGCCTTTCCTGTGAGAAGGCTATATACAATGGTGTTCGCCAGGTTCACCAAGGTTGGCGCTACTGACTGACTCCTTCAGCCATGCATCCTCTCGGCGCGTTCTCCACCTTAGGATTAGGGTGAATTTTTATTGAGGCTTTCTACCTCTTGACACGGGCGATTAAGCCAATGTCCCCGATTCTGTAATAGCATCTACGGAGTAGCGGGTTGAAGAGATCATTTCCTATCTCCTACAAGATTGTGTTTTCGAGTTATTTACCGCCGCCCGATGCTCGGCGTTGTCCTTTTACGGCCAGTATGGACTCAGCATAGCCAACCTTCCTCCTTTCTCATACGGGCTTAGGACCGTCAATGGCGGAGTTTAAATAAATAAATATTAATTACGAGAATTATTCTGATTTAGAATTAGAATTCACGAATCAATATACCTAGAGCTTTAAAAATTACAAACATCCTTATTCAAGTATCAGTTTCCATTTTTAAATTAAACATTAATCATTATTAAAAAGCATTGGAAATCATAGCAAACTTTGTGCGAGAGCTTAATTTAATGTAAATGTAATCAGCGCTCGCCATTCCGTTATTTATGAAATTATTTCCAATACGCAAATACGAATTATCGGGATTCCCACAATCAAAATTAACGCGGACTGATAAAATGAGATTTCTGACAGATTATGGCTGAAAATAGATACAATGAATTGTGTTTCTCAAAGTAAGTTATTCCATTTTTATTCGTGATTGATTAAATTTTAATATTTAAAATTTTTGTCTTTATCAATGTTATGTAAAAAAGCACAATGTATATGTAATGTAACATATTTTTACGAGTATAATTTCATTAACTACCATTATTTTTGTGTATATATCCTTGCTAGTACGTTATTAAGACAGCTGCAAGCTTTCATGGAAATACCATACAAACAAAATGCATTTAGCATTTTATATTATTAAGTAATCAATTTATTAAAATTAAACTCGTGTAATCTGTATTATATTTAATTCTTATTTTTAATAATCCAGGTCTATACCTGGTATAGTAACTATTTACTTCATAATAAAAAAATATATAATCTAAATATGGCTGAAATATTGCATACAGGTACAGTATGACACAACTTAGATGTAGCATCGGCATGTCGTTTTCGTAACACTTCCGATTACCAAAACTAATAAAAATCATTCATTATCGCGCCTTTCAACGTTCAATAAGATCATTTTCGCCGATCATTTTTTAATTCATGAGTAATTTTGTAGGCGCACTCTTTTCGGGAACGATCGATTTTGCGAATATTGCCGATGCTTCATCTAAGTTGTGTCATACTATAGCTATTGTGACTTAAGATTTTTTAAAATTCAACCCCTAAAGGGGTAAAGTAGGGGATCGTGGGTAAAACTGCAGGGCGAAAAGCTACTTGCAAACTGTCTCTTAGTTTTCGTATTTAACTTTTATTTCATCTTAAATTAGTACTAAAGCTTCCTGAATTATTACAAGAACTTCGCCTGAGGCTTTGTCATTTTGCATACCAACTTTGTGGATGTCCAAGGGACATTAAATAGTCATGAAATCTTTTATATAATAACTAGCCTCCGCCCCGCAGTTTCACCCGAATTCCAGAGGGATCTTACTACTACATACTATCGAGGCCATTTGATGTTAAATTATTTTAATTAAATCTTATATCATTTTACAATACTTCCCCGTCACTTTTTTACTACAGATTCAGCATACACATTCCGCCCCGCGGTTTCTTATGTTTTCTTAAAGAGTATTATTTTTGTTATTCCAGGGTACCTACCTATAAACTATTCATGTTCCAAGATTCATAAGTAGTTTAGAATATTCGTTATTTACCTATATGTTTCAGTATGTGAAATGTAGGTACTATAGGTAAATGTTCTAGCAAATAATTATTATCTGTTTCTGGCACATTGCTCCTGTCGTGTAAGCCAAAGATTGTCAAAATAAATAAATTGTCCGAAAGAAATTACTTTAGCGATAAGATCGCCAACTTCCTTTTTCTGCATTGTCTAGAGGTTTACGAATAAAATATATTCTATTCTACCATTATCCTTAGATTGCGGGCAATACTGAAAGGCAAAAGATAGTGCCACATCACTATATGTAATATAACAATGCTCGATAAATCCTCGGTCGTTCAAATCCAATAAAGCTCAAAGGGTGAGTCATCGCTTATATTTGTTGTGTAAACTAGCCGGTCAGAATGGGGTGGATAAGTTATATAACTTTAAGCAAGATCTAATATAACTTTAAGCAAGTTATGTATCGTGTAATTTATTATCTATTAAAATAGTGAATCTAAAAAGATGAAAATTACTTCTTTGAAAGCCAAATAGTCCTCAAAATACTGAAGATTATATTTTTTCTTTTCAGTTCATCATCCAATAAGCTTACAATAAAAAAATAGTCATTAAATGTCTCTTTCTTTCATTCTTTTATTTCTCTTTCTTTCTTCTTTCTTTTTTTATTCTTTCTTTCATTAGATTTAATTCACTTTACTGAAATTACAGTTAAAAGAGGCTCGTTTATATATACATTAAAAGCGAGTCAAAAAAATAATATTAAATTAGCACTTCATTTTGAAACCTATAAATAAGGTACATTTTAATACTAGGTAGCAGTGGCGAAGGGTCCATACAAGCCGATTCCCATCGGCTTACCTTTTAAAAATCCCAGTCCCACAGATTCATCATTTCAAAGCCACTTTTACATAAAATACACTGTAATTAATTATAAAATTATCGGTGTTTTTTGAACGGCTTGCCCCCGCCATTATTTTACCCCTCGCCACTGCTAGGTAGGTATATATAGGTAAAATATAATTTGTTATAAATGTAAGCAAGTTACCTAATTACTTAATTGATTAAACACCTCATAAATTTTACTTGGTAATATAAAATGAAACGATAATATGGTGAAAAGAGGAAAATATTACCAAATTGCTCATAACCTGAGACCTCAATTATCTATACTAATATTATAAAGAGGAAAGATTTGTTTGTTTGTTTGTTTGTTTGTTTGTTTGTAATGAATAGGCTCCGAAACTACTGGACCGATTTCAAAAATTCTTTCACCTTTGGAAAGCTACATTATCCCCGAGTAACATAGGCTATATTATATTTAAAAAAAAATTAGGGATCCTTACTAAAACTCCAATAATGTAACATAAGGTGTAAAAAAATGACCTGAAAAATTCCTTACGTCGCGTGCGCTGCGAAAACTATTGATGATAGAACAAAATCATTTACTACGACTTTACAGAACTCATCATTATCTACAAAAAGTGTCGCGACAGCATATGTCTAAATATTATAGTTATGTCACAGTAAGCAGTTTTTTATTCTAAAATATTAATTTATATATGCCGCCTCTTGAAAAGGCTCTTCATTTGTACCTTGGTATTAATCCTCATCAAAATAAATTACTTTATATTCAAGACGGCTTTAATACCTTTTTATAACTTTTTGAATTATTCAATTCGGACATTTCATTCGGAAGATATCACGAGTTTAAAAATGCAAGTATTAGAAAAAAGTCCCGTGGTTGTCGCTCACCGCGCTCAGCTAGCCAGCATGCGATGTAGGCTCCATGTAAGCGTCACTGGGGTACGGGGGGGGAGTCAAAGTGTAATCTATATATATAAAAGAAAGTCGTGTTAGTTACTCCACTTATAACTCAAGAACGGCTGAACCGATTTAGCTGAAAATTGGCAGGGAGGTAGTTTAGAGCCAGGAGAAGGACATAGGATAGGTAGGGGTAGGTAGGTAGGGTAGGTAGGTAGGGTAGGTAGGTAGGGTAGGTAGGTAGGGTAGGTAGGTAGGGTAGGTAGGTAGGGTAGGTAGGTAGGGTAGGTAGGTAGGGTAGGTAGGTAGGGTAGGTAGGTAGGGTAGGTAGGTAGGGTAGGTAGGTAGGGTAGGTAGGGTAGGTAGGTAGGGTAGGTAGGTAGGGTAGGTAGGTAGGGTAGGTAGGTAGGGTAGGTAGGTAGGGTAGGTAGGTAGGTAGGGTAGGTAGGTAGGGTAGGTAGGTAGGTAGGTAGGGTAAGTAGGTAAGGTAGGTAGGGGTAGGTAGTGGCAGGTAGAGGTAGATAGGAGTAGGTAGGGATAGGTTTGTAGGTCCCAGTTTTATTTTTGTTCTCAGGGCAGGACAACGTCTGCCGGGTCAGCTAGTGTTATATATTCTAAAACGTACTAACACAATAATAACATCATTGAGGTAGGTGAGTACCTAATTCATTTAAAACCCATGTTTAAATATACCCTGGGTTGTTCCTAAATGACTAAGAAAGTGGCGGATGGTTACTTTAATCCGTCTCACGGGCTAAGGTCTTATTAAAATACCTGCCTCTACAATATTATGTTCTTACTGGTATTGAGGTGCGTATTTCATTTAATTTCTAAGGTAGTTATTTTATTACAACGATTTTTCAGGAATTTTGTGATTAAGGATTAATCATTTTAATTAGATTTGTAGAATTACTTCCACATTCAATTTTTTTCTAGTTCACTAAAATGTATTCAAGGCATTTGTAATAGTACTTTATAATCTTAAATCTCTCATCTACATAAAAGTCCAATCATAAGAGACGAGCTGTTATTGTCAACATTCATATTCTCAATTAGTAAGATTGAACCTTCATATCCCTCAATTAGACATGTCAATGGTTATGAACATGTCTTTAAGCAAGCGTTTGCGATGTCCACGTTCCAGTGTCATATCTCCGCCAAGGCTAGGTACTCGGAAAGTAATAAGGCATACAGCTCAAAAGTAAGATCATGAAAATCTTGTGTTTCCTAGTAAAGCTAGATTGTCTCTATTTTATCCAGCAAATTAGGAACATTCGCTTGGCAACGGCTAGCTATTTGTAGGATGTAAGTAGAATAGAGCTTGCGGGCGTGTTTCTAGGATAAATGAAAAACAATAATGAGACTATTTGTCTCGGAGTGAGCGCGATCGTGTGTCGTAGGGTTGCTTGGATGAACATATTATAGTAATTAAATGCTAGAAGAAAATTGTGTGTTGCAGAATTAACTATAAAAAGCAATTCAATCATAGTATACATTGATGGAAAAAATAAGGTATTGCTGATCGATAATCATAATCTTTTATCCTAATTAATGGTTTAGAAAAAAATATACCTAATACCAATTGATGGAGAAATTAGAGGATAGTCCAACATCCCAACAGCTAAGAAACCGGGCTAGACCAATAAACACATGTATTTTTGGTCACAAGTAACTCGCCAAGGAAATTGAAAAGAGGTCAGGTCAAAGAGGTCCAATAAATTATTACCCAACCGAAAATAAATAAAATATCAACTTCATTTCGGGCTCCTCAAGAAAATGCCTTTGCCTATAAACCGCTGCCCGTAAACTGGGAATGAGTGGCAACCTTACCGTATCGAACTTCTCACAGTATCGAATCGGCACGTAATGTTCTACGTATCGTAAACTCGGTCGTGAATCGATTGTATCGATGTATTTACTCGCTCCTTGAAACTTCGAAATTGTTTCATAGGAATGGTCGATTGTAAAAACTATTCAGGGCTAAAAAGTCACATTTTACCAACACCACTACGCAAACAATTGCAACAATAGTCATAATAATTTCATTCATAATCACAATTATAACTGTTTTATGCGTATAAAATTACAGAATATTAAAATTCAAAGAAATTCACGGATCTATTTGCGCAAATATTATGTTTTTTGCTCACCATAACAATTAAAATTGAATCTCCATTGATTTTATGTGTCTATTCAAAGTGCACTTTTAGTACAATCATTTTTGACTATAACAATAGCTGATTCTGATAAACTATAAACAAGCTATTATAAAAACAAATATATGAGAGCCAGATAAACCCTCTAGGCAGCCGATGGAACTTTTTCAACAGGCTTTCGAATGGTTTAATTAGAACGACTACAGCGCAGAACTCTTGTTACGTTTGGGTTTGCGAATAAATTGTCTTGTTTACCCACAAAATACCTACCTAAGATTTTATTGGTTTGCATAAAAATTTGGAAAAATATTGTTTTCATATTTTAGGTGGGCCGTATGCTTGAGGGAACTGGCTCTCAAGTGCAATTGCCGGAACACACCGGTAGGTGCTTGGCGACAAATTTTCAACTTGAGGGTGGTAGCCAGCCAGACGGGTACTACAAAGTACCCTACCACCGTGCTATGGTTTCCCACGACCTTCGTCGCGGCATCCGACGTCCTACTGAGCTATCATCGCCTTAAAATTATCACTTCTAGGCTTTGTGTGCATACCACCTCCGCCCATCATTATGATCATAAATAATCATCGTACCTGCAATGATAGAACTGAATATTAGCCTCTATATAGACTAAGAGTAGATTCTGTAGCTTCTATATTTTATTAACGTTACGTTCATTAACTGTGATTGACTGACATAAAAGAACTGACAATTCATGAAACAACGAGGTAAACACCATTTTCAACATCATTAGAACGTCAATGTAAGTTGATACCTACAACCCACGCTAAGGGCTGCTTTTACAATAAATCGATAATTTCAATATTATTCATCAGACGAGAGTTTGGCTGTTAATTAAAACCACAATTGTTTTGTATATAGGTACTTATCAGAGGATTATCTAGCAAAAAAGATCCACAAAAAAAAATGAAGCCTTGCTGAGTTTCTTGCCGGAGTCTTCTCAGTTCAAGTGTATTCCGAACCGGTAGTAGAGTCTATTGTAATGATTGTAACTATCGGAGTTCATAAGTGCCTTATCAGGGCCTAATCTGAATAAATGAGTTTTTGATTTCATTTTGAATAAAAAATCGGACTTTACATAACTTAGGAGTACAATTTGGGAAGCCATAAATCGATACTACTATTTTGTTACGTTATTTCATTGATTTCAACTGTTTACATTCTTATTTAATTATGAGAGGATGTAACATAAACCTATTTGAGTTTATTATAATATTTTAGGTAATAGAGATTATAGATCACAACGTTCTTTTTGGGGGTAATTATATTAATCTCCGATTAAAATTGCAAAGCTTCGACGACCGAAAGTGTAAGAACTTTTGGTTATCACAAATGATTTCCTTCCTAATGATTTTCCTAAATATATTATGAGGTTATAATTAACTATTTATAAATAACCTTTATCAATTCAAGTATCTACTTGTTGCTGTTGTTGCTTATTCAATTCATTTTTATCAATCAAAAAATCAATCAATCAATATAGGTAGGTATTGTGAAATCAAATAAAACTATTCAAAACTTTTATGAATACCTAACTACAAATTCAATGGGTGAATAACAAAAGGATATTTCCAATTAATTCTTGATAATGGAAAAGGCGTATGATATTCTCGAATATTCCATTTACGACCTAATAATACGGCTATAAGGTTGATATTGCTTTATCATTATTGAACTAGGGTGATAACAAGCTCACCTTATGGCAGCTAACCCATATAATTTTATGGGTAGAACACTATGTTCCTATTATTATAAGGTCAATAAAGTTGCCCATTAATATGCATAGTCTTGGAGATATGAAATAATAAAGCTGTAACGAAGTTAACATGCGGCATTTGTAATATTTGATGTTAAACCATTTTTGGTTAGGCTTTGGATTCTATTATATTTAATACAAGATTTTTTGTTCTATCATTTACAAAATCTGCATTTCATGACACGACGCCTTTTGCATTCATATACATACCTACTTTTAATAGATCATTATCCATATCTATCTTTCCTTCTATGATTTTAATACATTTGTCTTGACGCATTATGATGATTTCTTTCCGCCTTAACTTTCCTTACTTTGTTCATCACTCTCTCATCCTAGCTCTTCCTACCTATCTTCATCAAACAAACTTAACGCCTACCGTTTCTTTTTTTATGTTTTTTGCGTCATTATTTAGTTCAATTTTTATTCTTCACGGTTCAATTCCTCATTCATACAATTGTATAAACGGATTATTTTCGTTATGCGGCAAGTCTTGATTTGTAGTAATATTATTATAGGAATATAATTGTAACATTTTGTTTCAGAGTAAGACTTTAGACTTGGCGCTAGTATCTATATACAGAGGTGGTGTAGAACTAGCGTCAGTCAGTCAGTACGCCGGTTCACCGTACAACACTACAGACAGGTAAGGACTATTTAAAGTATAGACTGAATTACATTATCTAAAGCAATCATAATCAAATCACGAAAATAATACTGCTCCTTTTAATTGCGTCAAATAATTATTATAATTGTATATTCAATATAAAATAACTAACACACACCAAAAATGCTCAAATTAATCATATTTGATCAAGGTGCTTATCTAAGAAAAATAAACACGACATAATGTTAGTTAAATACTTGTTTTCATGTCAAAGTAGTTTATAAATTATTGAAACAATTAGATGTATACTCAGGTATTATTGTAGTAGAACATAATAACATAGCGAACAGTGTTTACTTTACCTTTGGGTAGATATAATTCGCTGGGCGTACCTTCCGACGCTCAGAAGTTATTGATTTATTAAATTGGTAGATACTTATAGAGTATGTTCATATGTTCCCGGTGTTAAAAATTAAGATACTTTACTATTACCATTTAAAAATTTATATTTGCAATCAACAATATTTTTTTTGTTTTCTTTTAATATCGTATTCGATAAAATTTATTAAAAGGTATGGTGTTGAGTTATTATTTACTGAGAATTTTAGCTACGCATTGGAGGGTTCGGACTAAAATATGGCATACGGATAGCTTTAATGACGTAGGCATCCGCTAAGAAAGGATTTTAGAAACAAATACTTCAAAATGGATAAAATATGGAATCGCGGGTGAAACCAGAGTTGAAAAGCTAGTATCCTACTAATTTTATAAACGTGAAAGTTTGTATGTATGTTTATTGCTCTTTCACGCAAAAATTAGTGAACGTATTTGAATGAAACTTGGCACATAGATAGATCATACACTGGAATAACATATAGACTACGTTTTATCCCGGGAACGCGGGTGAAACCGCGGGGGACGGCTAGTTTTTTATATATTTTAGAGAGAGACTCTACTAAAGATATTATCATACCAACGTGTTAGTTCGAAGATGGCATAACCATCGTGTTTAAAAAAAAGATAAATACTGTATGGTAATAAACATTCAAAAAGTCTATTTCTAGTGATGTACTTGAAACCGCTGCTGTAATTTCATCTTACATTAATATTCTGTTCAGGCTCTTCACATGAGCTTAAACTTTCCAGCAACGAAGTTATTCGCTTCTATTATTATATCAGAGAACACAATATCTTTGGAAGTTGTTAGTTTTATTTGATCTAAAGTTGGTGACACTTTGATAATTTACTTTCACATTTGACTATCTTGATAAGTTGCCTTATCATTTTGTTGTATTTATTATCTTTTATATTATATATGATATATTTAGGTGTTTTATCAATAAATAACTATATCATATTGTGATAATTTAATTTTTGCTTAGACACTACAACCCCTTTTCTTTGTTAGAAATAAAATAACTATTGGTGGACCACTAAAGCAAATATGTTATCATAATCAAAAGGAGGTACCTATTGCTATTTTAGCTTATTCTTATTAGGTAAGTATAAATTAAATGTTATTTATCATTATAACCACGTTACAAAGTAGATGGTCTACTTTTAATTTTAAAATGTTTTTGATGCCATAAATATTTCACACTATTTTCGTAATTTTCTATAAAATTATAATAATAAATATCCTGGAACATTCTTCACACATGGTTAGAGCCAAACTAAGCAGAGCTTGTACTATAGAAACCAGATAACTGATTCAACACCCTAATAACACAATGCCTCTGAAATGTAATGTTACTGAAACTCTATCTTAAGATTCAAACGTTGCATCTTAACTAGGCACTATGCTGGTATTCAAAGCTCAGCGTTGATACATGTTTAATTACTTGAAATTAATGTGCGCATTGCACTATGCTTTGATGAATTGAAACTCATGTCATATTCCGTCTTTAGGGGCTTAATCATTTTGCTTATGGGTCAAATAGATCTCGTTAATATTTATTTCCACATTAGCAGCGATCAAATGTTACTAGCAATTTTAATTTTATTTCGTTCTAAACAGAATTCACGCTGAGAAATCCCAGGATCGTTTAAGTACTTTTTGAATTTAAAGTAGGTAGTTACTTATCAGCTTTTACTTACGAGGTTTTTGTAAATAGGTATACCTAATATAATATGCAGTTATGCATGTTATAAAGCATCCGGGCGTTTATGGTTGCCGAGGTACAACGCAGAACACATTTTGGCTACCACGTTAAGATTCCGTCTGTCGGAGTAGGTATTACTTGTGGAGCATAAATTATGCTTATGTTCATGAAACACTCTTGTTAGCATATTATGTGTGGCCCGTGGAGATAATGTTGGTACGTCATGTAAACGATTTATTTAGACTTTTTTAAAAATAATAATAGAATACAATTTTGAATGCGATTTTAAAGGGTATTTTCCTTTTAGATATTCATAGTAGATATTTCAGCAATTATCAAGTACTTAATTAGGTTCTGATCTATCTACTTTACTTTTTAATTCAAAGTAATATCGAGGACTTTATAAAATAGAGAAACTAACTAAATTATAATAAAGAACTAGGTAAGTATATGCAGGGAAACTTTAATGATAGGTATAAATAATTCGATTAAAATTCACTTTTCGTAGAATCGAATGAATCGCACCTATTTTAATTGAAATAAAAAACCAATAGAGTGATCTTAGAATTAAATAGATTTTTATATAAAGTTAAAAGTCAAGCACCGATCGTAGCAATAAAACAATAGAGGGAAACAATACGATTCATATGATTGCTACATACATATACATATGCTATATAAGTGAATAGTATATTATGTAGTACTTAAGCATACTTAAATACAAGTACATCATTATACTGTAACATGTGGCTCTTGCCAAAATAACAAAAGACGACGACTTTAGGTACTTATTCGTACATTTATAAGTTCAGACGACAATTTCCCACCCATAATTGTAATGAAGATCTCGCAAATTCTTATTAAGGTGTTGTGTTACAGAAAAAGGTTGGCGGAAATTTTATTGCGGAAGTTATAAAAGCTTGGGCAACTTCAGATACATAATAATGTGCTTGTATATTTTGTAGTAACTCTAGTAAAGCTTCGCCGGGTGGATAAAAGCACTGGTGTTGACTGGAATAAAAATAAGGCTTTGTTTTAAATCTACTTTGGCATACTAAAATGCAGGGATTAAAATTATTTTGGCATAAAAATGTGCTGAGAATTAATTAGCCTTAAAATGTTCATTCTTAAAAAAACTTTCCAAGTTTCGAAAAAACTACGTTAATTTGCTTATTTTAGATTAAAGCCCAGAATATTGCCAATTTTATAATCATTACCACAGTAATTGCTACAAGTTTGACATCTTGAACCGTGGACCAACTGCTGTTCTTTAAAAAGTTTAATTATAATTTGTCGTGTTTAAAATTAATAATTTTGCAATTTTAGAATAAAAATAGTACCTATATGAAAGTATACCAACGGCACTTAGTTACTTACAAAAAAAAACAATTTTGAAATATTTTTTTCTGTTTGTTTGTTCCGAATAATCTACAAAACAACAGGACCGATATTGACAGGGCTTTCACTTGCTGATAGTTTATGTTATAAAGGGAAAAATAATTAGAGTTCAGCGCAACAAAAAAAAATCTTGGAAAAGCGGGTGAAACCACGAGGGACATCTAGTTATATTTAAAGCAAGCTAAGTAAAACTTATTCAGAAGATTTGTAGCCGGATGTATCTGCAGCATAATTACTGCGCTGGCTCTGTGCTCAATTTGAAATATAGCTTAGTTTGGTCATCTGGCGATAATGTTTTGGCTACAGAATATACGAGATTAGTGTTATAATGGGTTTACATTTTCGAGAAATTATGTGTGTATAGTGTTTCTTTCGGCATAATCATAAGACAAAAAAAAATCCGTAGCTGTCATTTAGAAGTAAGTTTGAAGTGCCGATTCTGTTGTTCACATCTCTTTTTTACAAACGTTATAGAAAAAGTATAGGAGATATTTAAGCAAGCATCTTCTGGTGTGTTTCGACAGCTTCACTTGAGGCCAGTTCCCCTCTTAGCTTTGTGTGCTTACCATCATTGGCCACATCATCACTGACCACGGTGAGATTATGGTTGACCGACACAAGCTTATACCTAAATAGTAAAAAAAATATCTAATAATAAAAATAATGGCTAACAGTTTTTGTTCACTTTTAAAAGCATTAATAGATAATTAATGAAACTTAGGAAGTAATCCTAGATCCTTATCCAACCGTGTAGCGTTATAAAACGGTTAACAAAACAACTAAGTGAAAGCTGCGGTGGTATTGAAAGTGCTGAAGTTTGCCCAAGAAAAGTGTTCCAAGCACGCACAACTTAGGTGTGTGGTCTAATGTAAAGACACATAAGAGTAACGATGAACTCTAGTAAACTAACTTTAATTTCATCTACTTAGTTTCCGAAGGATTTGTAGCATTAAAGCAAGACAAGACTTTTTATTTTTAAAAAATCTAAAAAGTATTCACCAAGCACCTTCCGGTGTGTTCCGACAGCTACACTTGAGAGCCAGTTCCCTTCTAGGCTTTGTGTGCTTACCAACATCGGCCACATAATCACTGATAACAGTGAGATTGTGGTCAAATACATAGTAAACATAGTGTTTCAATAGGTTTGTCGTCAAAAGAATTTTTAGCAGTACTTACTGCTACCTACTTAGGTACGTGCCTATTTCAAAGATCTAGGTTCCAAAAGTGTTTGTAAATAATATTTCATATCTAATTTACGATTTAAATGAAATTTACAATAAAGTTTGTGTATACTTTAACAAAGTTTGACCCCTCGCTATTAAAAGCAGCTTATCGCTTACAAATTGCACTACACAACCTTACTCAGTGGAAGCAAGTTAAAGATTAATAGTGCGAAACTCAATTAAACCAACAAAGTTTCCTAGAGATCGCGATCCGTATAATTAAATTCTCTGAGCAAAAGTGCTGCGTGATTGGAATGTGCTGAGAGTTGACTTCGTATATACTTGGAGTATGAAAGGAGATAATGCAATGCCAAGAACCCTTCGACTGTGTAATTTTAAATTTTCTTTACTTTCCACTGCATCGTACACAGTTCATTTTAGTAGTTTATAAATAAGAGAAAAAATAATAATGACGTTGATAACAATTGTGAATAATTAAAATTAAAAATTTCAAGAAATTCCCAAAACTCACTAGAAAATTAGTCATAATTTTCAAACGGCTTTTCTTAAAACAGCTAAGAGCACTCTCGAGACACATTTCAAACCAAAAAAACTAACCAATTTTTAAGATTCTAGGTATATTTGATGAGTGAGTTTGATAGTATTATTACAATGTTCCCTTTATGTTTTTGAGGCACAGAATCATATAAACGACATTGTACCGTTAAAAAAGTAGATGGTAACATTCCCATTAAAAAGAAAGCTTAAAAATCTTGTAAAAGTTACTTAAATTGTTCAGTGAAACTTTTTCTTAATTTGAACAAAAAGCCTTATTACCTAGTTGATAAAGACATTTGTAAGTCACTTGTAACTATTAAACCTTTATAAATGATTACATGTTTCACCTTATTAATAACGCTGGTTGCTATATACAGGATAAGTTTAATCCATCCTTCTTTACCGATGGATTTTATGTTTATGGATTTAACAATTAATACAGAAACTAATTGTAAAAAACATAGGGCGGAAATCATCGCATTGCATTATCAACGACATCTTCGGTTCTGGCATCGTCCTTTATAGACGAATAAAAACATACTTGAAGTAAAAACAAATCTAAAGTGAACGGTTTTAAAACTAAACTAACTATATGTTAATTAACAATAAAAATTACAATAGAAACAAAGAAGATCCTGCCTTTGGCTTGATAGACGATATACCATAGTAATTGTTTAATAATTATAAGCTAACCAAACACTATTGTTCCAGGCAGGTGAACCTTAAAATAAGTTCACAACTAGGCGACTGCTTCAACTGGAGTATGGCGCCGTCGCAAAGTGAGCTGGTGGTATTCGCCAGAGTCAGCGACCCAGCCGTGGATCTGGAAACCACTCCGCCTGACGGTCCGTGGTTAGAGGCCACCGCCTCAGCAGTTCCTTGGAGCTTGGGGGTCGATATAGCCATCTGGAATGCTGTAGGTTGGTACATGCTTTTAATGTACACACATAGACGAGTACTTAAGGGAAAAGGCAAAATAGATACAAGGGCATAAAGGGACATCTTATTTCTAATATATCTACACCAAATAAATGGTATTTTTAATAAATATAATATAAATAAAAGATTCAGACATCTGACACGTTATACACAGACTCAAATAACTAAATATAAATTAAATTAAGCACATATAAAACCGATACATGTAAATGTAAAAAAAAAACAACTCCGGGTCAATTTGTACCGGATCCAATTCAAAATAATGGACAAACGGATTGTACGGTTGCCAAAAAACAAAATTATTTTGCTGAACATAACATTTTTAAAATTTCATTTTCCTGTGCCTGTTTACCGCAACAAAGTAAACAGCTTTTTACATAAACCCTGAATAAATATTAGGCCTTAAAATAAAGCTGACCTTTATTTTGTAAGCTACGAATAGAAATATTATAAAACTTGTTTACATCATAGACAAAGAAAATATTATTGAGTTAACTATTATATATATAATGGCAACAAAACTAATCAAAAGAGCTACATAAATATAATAACATTAAAAATATATTTGCATTGTACACACTTTCACTTGTAAATGTATTTTCAGTAGGAATAATTAACGACTCCTTACTGAAGGGAATTTATTGAGATGCAATTTGTTGTAAAAAAATATATATTAACCAAATAATACATAGATAAAGCACTAATAAGATACGTAATCAGTGTGAATGAAATACTAATAAACCTATTGAAAATTATGTAGGTTGGGCAGGGTGGGGAGAATGGGGTGCTTGCAGTCGATCCTGCGGGGGAGGTAAGCAGATAAGAAGAAGGTACTGTTCAAGAACAACCTGCGAAGGATATGGGGAGCAGACCAGATCGTGTAATTCCTTTGAATGTCAAGGTTAGTGGTTTTAATAAAAAAAAATTATCAATTATTTTTAAATTGTACTTATGCTGTGTATATGATTCAAAATCAATTCCAATGTTTTTAATCATAGAGAAAATCCATCAGAAAGACTCTACGTAGGTACCTAAGCCTCGAATTAATCAAAAGTTTGCCATTCTATTCAGAACATGCCTAAAAATAGAACGAATGACAGACAGACAATTAGAAAGTTACAAGCCTAGAGAAACCGTAAACCAACTGAAATTGAAAACTTGTTTCGTGTAGTTTTTCTGAAAATTTATTTGCAGCTAAACGTAAACGTATATTGGGTTTTAAATTATTCTGGGAGCAGCTCGTTAAAAGCTGACGTTGTTAAGTCGTGAAATCGATAGGTCGACTGGGAGTTCCCAAACTATTCCTATCAGGCATACATGGTTATTGACATTTTGATGGATCGATTCATGAGCAAAGAGGTCGGTAGTTAGTTACTCGTATTTTCGACTAGAAATAACTTTATATGACTTGTCAGTTTCAAGCAAATCCCTTACTCTGAGATTAAAATTACAATGTAGGTAATTGCTTTTAAAAATTATAATATCATCAGATCATAGAAATAGAAAACTCGTAAACAAAAGTTGTCAGACTTGACACTAAAGCCTCTCTTATGATTACGATATATACGAGTAAGTGGCTTTCAAAAGGAGTTTTTTTTTTACCTTACCATAATGTCTTCAGGGACAATAAACCCCTTAGCACCAGGGGCTCGACGTAACTTCCACCCTGCTCAAGCAAGATGGGGGCCAGTAGCCGACAGGCCTCATGCGTTCAGTCTAAGACCGAACTCCTACATCTGGATCGCGTCATCAGAACTCTTCTCAGCTGGAAAGACTTTCCCGAGGGAGTTTACGCTCTTCATTTCATTGAGACTGAGGCCAGAAGTAAGTTAAGCTTGATGCTCTATAATTTTAATGAAATATAGAATTTGATTTAAACTCTAAATAATAAAATAGAAAAAAATTACGTTGTGTTATGTTCATGATTTTTTTAACGCAATGAGATATAATGTATTTGTTCGGGCTGTCCAACCTACATAGTGATTATACTGGCAGACTAGACTTTTTGACAGACAATAGGGGGATTTGAAAAGGATTGAAATAAATGAATAGAAGAGACGACCTGACGATTGAAGGGCAATAATAATAAGTCTTTATTTCAAGTAATTATAAACTCATTTGTTAGTACTTATATCTTAATAAACTATGTTAGTTAATTATACGAATTAATGTTTATAAATGATTAAATCACTGCCTAAGGGATACCACTCCAGCGGAGACCCTGCAGCAGTGGTTCATGACTATAGCAATAACATTAATTTAATAGTAGAAAAAGGTAGTATTTTTGAGTATTCATTCAATTTCTATGAGATTTATTATATTACATAGTTCTTTATTTATTACTTCAGAGTTAGATATTATTTATCGTCACAGCTCAGGGATAAGTAGATATATGAAATATGTACTTTATAACCAGGTACTTTTATACATATTTTTGGCCAGAGAAGTATTTTAATTTATACTTTTTTGCACAAGAAAGAACTTACGGAGACCAAATCCGTTTTATTTTTATCTGAAAAGTCTATAATTAAAGCGTGCGATTAAAGTAACAATGGAATTTTATCAGATTTTTCTGAGAGTACATTTTAAATATGTTTAACTTCTTAGTTTGTTGAATTGAATGCACCTTTATTTACAGAAAAAAAACCGAATATCATAGGAATCATATACGACGTACCCTTTGGGGATAATGTAGCTTCCTATTCGTGAAAGAGTTTATCGAATCGGACTAGTAACTCCGGAAATTAGCGTGTTCAACCAAACAAACAAACATTTCAGCATTATAATAAGTACTTGGATGTTTTTTTTTTTTGGTTAATCATGGTTTCTAAATATTAAAACCTAACCAACATTTCATGAAAATCTTTGGAGCCGTTTCTGAGATTCAGATTATATATATATACAAGAATAATTATTATTTACAATATATATTAGATTAGATTAGTATAGATATAGATGTAAGGTAAACAGTACAGTGACAAGTCAGCCCGTTAGTACGTAATAATATGAGGTATAATTGGTTACGAGCGTTATTTGAATATTAGCGACTAATTGCCAATCAACCTCGGTCTCACACAACCGTTTATGAATTTACAGAAAATGTAGCACATATTTGCGCACCTGTCCCATTAAACTTAGATTGTTAATATACCTAAGAAAAGTAATTAATTTCTAGTTGGAAACTGGACGTAATTTCTTTTGTTTAGTTTGAAATTATTTATTTCACGTAGGCGTCGGCAACTTCGCATTCAGTATCAATTTAAGCGAATAGAAAAATGTTTTTTTTAGACTAAAAAAATACTTAATAATCTAAAGGTTAAAAAATTCTAAATACCTTCCGTTTTCTATAAGAAATTTAATAACTAGGTTTGAAATTGAAGCCAACACAAACTCTACTTGTTACAAATTGCGCAGTAACACACGCAATACAACGCAACATGGAGCGTTGACCTTAAACATACCTTATCTATATTATATTGAACAAGATCACATATGCTTTATCAGAATATCAGTAGATGATAACTGAACTGTGAATTTCACAGACCAACGATTAGTATACGGACGTTACGAACGCTTTTCATCTATTCAGTCATCAGAGATTGTGTTGTCGGAATTATTCCAATTATCATCTAGTTTGAAATAAGTATTTTGTTTGTGATGCATATTAGTCTTATGCAATTTTTGTTTTGTTAAGATTTTTTACTCTTACATCAACATCATCAATAAGGTGAACGAATGCTTCACCGACAGCGTCACCCTTTTTTATTGCCAACTTTCATCAGTTCACTCAACTCAGACAAAGATAGCCGATCTTTTTGAAAAATCCCTGTATAAATCCTCAATTATTTTCGTAGAGTGGTGGGTACGGCCAAGGCACCCTCTTCTCCCTGAGATCAAGACGTCGAACCGGTTCCTTCCTTTCATTAGAGTTGGCTGGACGTGGTGCAGCGAGGCTGGTCCACGCAGGAGCTGGATCTTCAAGATCCATTTATTTAGCTGTACCGTTGTACGACTTCCGATGGCATCATATTGCTATTAGGTATGTTTTAGTTTTCTCTAATCCTCTCGTTAAATCATTGATATGTTACGGCTAAAAGAGAAAGTACAGCTACAACTAGTTTTAGCCGGCTAATTGTCCAATTTAAATGTAATATGTATATCATCATTCCGTTTAAAAACGACACGGATACTTTAAGTCATGATTTTTTTTGTTCTCAATACAGTTTGGTTTATGCAAAAGTACCTAAGTTTAGCCAACTGATACCGGCCATACCTAGATGTAACCGGCTAAAATAAATACGAAGATAACAAATTCAATTTTTTATTGGACTGACTTCATAACGTAGGTAGGTACTTACATACGACATTTTGAAAAGAAAAGTAACTTTCGGAACATTTTAACGTACCTACCTATGTTGAGAATTTAATTAACCCAGAATTTAATAGACAGAAAATAGCTAATATTCATTTAGAACGACCTGACTCCAATTTAATTTGAGAACAAGCTACAAAATGAAAACTTAAAACAAAGTAAGGTGTATTAGACATTTAATTAAAGATTTAACGAACACACTGTGTTAATTATTATTAACATTGAAATTAGCAAAAGTAATTTTGTAAATCGAAATTATAAAATGTCACAATAAATTACAAAAAACTCATTTATTATTTACGCCCGCGGATACAATTGTGCCAGAGTGAAATATTCAGGAATTTTTACGTTGTAAAAAAGACCTTTCGATCCCTATAGAGATGACTAAATTATAAAACTTTTTACTTAATTGGACGCCCTGGCGACCCTAACGTATCTGTATTTTATCAGACGTAATTTATACTGACACCAAAAATGAATTAATTTTGTTACATGGTTTTTTGTATCTAAAAATATTAATAGGGTTCTATAATGATATATCAAAATATATAAGGATAGATAAACGTAGATAGGTATATTTATACACGTCAGTACTGTATAAACGATCACGATCTCGAGGGACACAGCCCCATCAACTACAACACGGGTCTAACCAATCGCATAGGGGTTAAAGTGTTGCCAATAAATCACCTGTCTTCCTTTTTATTGCAGTGCGATGTCAAGATAAATAATTAATATTATTTATTGTCGCATAAAATAGAATTGTTTTATAAAAAAACTATTTATTAATTTTAGAATCTAAATTTGAAACTAATATTAGATACTCGTAGTAGGTAATATCAAAATGCAAAATATTTTGCTTAGAAATTATAGAATAAATATACTTTTTTCTATCTCAAATAGTGTTCATGATGATAACACCGTTCGAGCCTACGTAGACTGCCGCTGGCTTAGGACCGACGTCCTTGAGAAGGACGCATTGGACACGCCGAGGGACGCTGATCTCATTATAGGCTATCTCTTCTCAGTAAGTAGAACTATTATTAAATAAAAATCGCACACGATAAAGGATCAGAGTAAATGTTTATATAGGACAAGGATTCAATACTTGACACTCGTGTTCATTTTTTCCTCGTTGCATCTCCTTTTACGAAAGTACCTACGAGTATTATAATCGTGAGTTACAAAGACATTAATTTGGTTGTTCCGCTATTGCATTGCCTCTTTCTTTGTTATGGTAATTATTTTTCCCTAAGCTGGCGTTTAACGTGGTAATTCAAAGGCTTTCATTAGCTGGAAAGTAATTTTACAAATGTATTCGGGTTTTGTGAATTTATATTCTCCATTTTACTAAATGAATTACTTTAAAAATAAACATTGTATTGTAAAAATTAAAAAACCTACCAAACGTGGATTTTACCCAAACCGTGACTCACAAAAAAAACTATCATTTTTATTTCGCGAAAATACTTTCCAATTTAAAAGTGGATTATTACATAGTGATGTTGTAACTTTAATCTTATTGATATGTGTTGATAAAGTTTATTTTGATGACAGGGTGATTTGGAGCAATTGGTGTTGGTGCCAAAAGCTGGACAGGCACAAAAGCAATGCTCGAGCCAAGTGACCGGCATATCGACCCCTTACGTAACGCTACATGAAACTTAATAGGGATTTAGAATAGTTCATATGCTATTCTATAGTAATTGAAAAAATAACTGTCCCTATTATGAAAAAATAAAATAGTCATTCATAAAAAATATAATAGTGTTTTATATCCGATAAAACCGTCATATAAAAATATTTTTATTGAAAAATAGCTCTCGTATGTTTTTATGTAACTAAATTCTGTAATATATAGAGGTATCAAAGGCTTTCAAAAACAAACAATGGATACCAATAAAAGCTATTATGCCTATAGCAACATTGCTCATCCAATTATTTTGTTTTGGAACGGAAAATGGATTTTAACACTCATTTACTGATGTTTTTGGAGCCAATTTTGTTATAAACTATGTGATAGTTTATATTGAGTTTTATATTCATTTGTCGTATCATTATGTACCTTCCTACCTATTATTAGATCATAGAACTTTATACTTTTGGTTTCAATTCTAAAATCAAACATCTAAACTATGGTTACATAATTGTGATGTAATCTATTATAAGTCATCTATGTTATATGAAAAGTACCTAAACGAATATTGGTTTTAAAATTAAATAAGTTAAACATAATAGTATGATAGTGTTTCTTACAACCTAGCTGGCCTAAATTGTAAATAATTACGTCTTCATTTCATAGATAAGTTTAAAAAAAAAAGGTAATAAAAGTTAATGTTAGAAAAAGTTTGTAAGACTGTAATGTATCTATTCCTTGATGTGTTTAGTTTTGAATTTCTCACAATTTATTATTATTACACAGTAACATATTTTAAGGGAATATCAAACTTATTTATTAATTCGAACAAGAGTTTGTTTGTTACCTCTTTGTGCCTCAAACGCAAAACTGCGCTCCGGGTAGGTACTATGATTGCATAGTACTCGGGGCGCAGATTAGTAAATGGTTTGCCGGGTGTCAAAGAAACATAATAGAATATTTATTCACAAAGAAAACATTGTTTTTGAACATAAATTCTTTGCTGAAATTAAAAAAAATGCGCGATAAGAAAGAAGAAAGAAAGAAAAATTATTTTTTTTGCGCGCCATACGACACAAGTAGCCTAAAGGAAAAACAAAAATTACAGTATTTCAACACATAAATAAAAAAGAATCGAAAAAATTAAAAGGCTTACTTTTCTAGGAAAAAACAAGAGTCACTTTACATGCGAGTGGGTTGAAAAAAGTATCAATGTAATACTTTATTCAACACACTAGCATAAAAAGTTGCACATTTTCTTAATTTTCATGTTTTTTAACGTCCTCCCTTTACAGCCAAATAAAAGTGAACATGTCGCTCTTCCACCTCTGAGTATGTATGTTAATTAGTGCAACGGGCAGCATATCAGCAATTACAGCAGCAACTAACAATGCTCTCGGAGTTTTATCAGTGTATTCATGAAAACGTGAAGCCACGTGTGTACCCACATAAATTTGCATTATACTTGTTTCACAATTAAAATGCATGTAAACTATTCTAACGTTAGCATTCAAAATAAAAGTTTTTCTTTTCATTTAGGTACTTGCACAATGGACAAAAATTGAGTACATTGTGATTTATAAATGTTTAGATCTTTTTGCAACTACGAAAATCTTAGAGCTGTATACGTAAAAAAGGGAAGAATATGTTTTAAATGATCTATGGTTGAACTATTTGTCATACATAAGCGGAGTAAAAATCTATACTTTAGATCGTGTTATGTAAGCATTACTATAGTACTTTTCTAATCACACTATTTATTCTATCAAGCATTTGATTGTAATTCTTTTATCAAAATACAAAACCTCTTTGTTCGACTTTTGACAACCAGTTAAATTTTATTATTTTGTAATCACTAAATTATTCCTATAAATTCCTAGTGATATTTCCCTGTAACAACATCAAAGGTGTGTATTTAATTTAAACTCTGTAAGATGTTATTAATGAAACCGTTGTTTACATTTATCTTGAATATAATTGAATAAAGAAAATTATACTGTATGTACATAGTTTTATTAAATTATCTCTTTTATGTAAACTTGGGATTTCTTTTACATAAATTAAAAAGGAATTGTAATCCATTAGGAATCTTTTTACCAAGCAATGAATTTAATACTTTAGAGGTAGAGGAGCAACTTTGTAGTACGGAAGACCACAATTCAAGGTAAACACTGCGGCAATTTATGCGGTTGTAATAGGAGCTATTTTGCAACAAAAAGGTATAGTGTGATGTGTTGGCGACTGTACCTTCCTAGATGCTACCATACTCAGGTTAAAAATATGTTTCCAAGCTTTTTTGTGTGCTTAAACAAACCCAACATAAAGTTTCAAAAACATGATTATCTTAATCTCTCTTATTCTTCGCAGTAATATATTATTGTTGATGCAAGTTAATGTTAACTTCGGATACAAACGTCAATCCTTATTACCATCTTGTTTGTAACAAAGTTTCAATCGTGAATACTTTATGAAGCTTTTTATATATTTTGTTCTATCTTTGTTTTGTTAAGTTAAAAAAGCTTATGATATGATAAAGTCGTTCCTTGCAAATGGTGTAACCTGTAGGTTTCAACTTTGAACTTTAGAAGTATTCTTTATAGGTTTTTACATTAACTTACCTATATACCTACTTTTATACTTAGTAACTTTTTAAACAAAAAAGTATGTTTTATTTAGGCAAATATTTCAATTTTTTATAGCACGTCGGACACTACGCATTACCTATACATATATACACTTACAACAGATTTTGCTAATTAATATACTGTCAGTTCATTATATTATCTGTACCCATCTATTTAAATTTGAAAATGTGACACTATGAAATTATGTTACAATTAACAGTCCGACCGGCAAATATTTGAAAATAACTGAACTTACAACTGGCGCAGAAGGAAAACTAAATTATTTATAAAATCACATCTAATATTCTAAAGGAAGCTGGTTCAAAAAAAAAGAAAAAAATAGTGGATATCCCAGATTATAGGCTTAACTTAAGGAATTCGTTACAATTGCGCACAGAAAACAATACTTTGATACCAAGAAGCAATCTTATTTATTTATAAGGCCAACATTTTCAGCTCTAGTAATATTGTGATACAGTGCTGACATGTGTTACTGAGAAAAAAACACTACTATATAAAAAATATCTATTAATAAAAATAAAACTGATATACCTAGTTAATGAGTATTGTGTTAAATAAATATATTTTTGAAATTATTTTGAATTTACTATATCCTTTTCAAATATCTTTCAATAATAAAATTTTGACTCACGTTTTGATTGACGTTGATACTATATGTATCTTATCAGATTTTATCACATCTCACCTAAATGTTGTCATAACAGAAGATAGATCACTTGCAGCAGACAAAAAATAATATGAAGAAACTGGAGCGACAATTTATAGTTCCGATAAATTGAAAGGGGACCAAAGACATTTATTTGACATCGATTTGCCTTCATAAGATCACATTGTCTCTGGGAATTCCAATAACGATGAGGACTGGGACGGTGTGAATATTAATCTATATCACTTTTAATCTATCCAGTCATAAAACCATCTAGAAATATCACAAAGATGGATTTAATTTGCTAAAAGCTTGTTTGTTTGCGCGATGGTAATTTAGAGATCAATTACTATTATCTTAAATGGAATGAAAATTGTTGCAAAAGCGAAGTCTAAGCCACAAGTCTATGTCAATATTTGTTCAAGGTATATTTTTTATCTTGAATCTATGTTGTTTGCGTAGTGAGAGCTATAAGCTGATAATTTTATTAACTGTTACTAAAATTAGCCTCTTTTGTTATTCAATTAAGTTAATAGATAAATGGATTTGGAATTTAAACGTAGATTCATAATTAAAAAAAACACATTATTATAATAAATATTGGAACTTTGACGGTTACTCAATAGTATATTTCTGGCTGAAAATATTAGTTATTTTTTTTCTATTAAGGCAGCAAACAAGCATACGACCCACCATCAGGTAAGGCGCTAATTAGTACCAGCAGCTATATATGTATAGGTACAATGATTCACTGCTACCACTTCCAGCATACATTTTTATAGACTCTAACCTCTTACGTTTTCTCCAACTAATATTTATTATTGGATTTCTTCAGAATTCCAATGCGAGTGCCTACTAAATCTGGGTTTCGTATTTATGACGCGTACGTGCTAACCATCTCTTTGTACAGATCTTTTAAAAACTGGGGCGTTTAAATTTCGATTGTTGATTTATATTTTAAAGCTTTCTAGCCAAAGTTTTTAGCTGATGAAAATTGATTTCGCATGCTTTTCTTTTCTAAAGAGTAATAATAAGAACATAATAATAAATAATAATACCGAAAACAAAAATCTAAATTAAATTTTAAATGTTATAGAACATTTGAAAGCAGCTAAGCATTTGCACAGGTAAAAGAATTAGGAGCTCTTAAAAAATATTACGACCAAAATAGCGCTCGCAATAATGTTCAAGTTTGAAAATATCTGAAGCCAATGCAAAGTTTGAAACAAAAAAGAAATAATTCCACAAGCTTTATAACCGAGATAAAAGCTCTATAAAAAGGTCAAAAGTTGTTTCCAAACTTTATCTGTTACTTTTTTACTAAAAATGGTTCGTTAATCTAAAAAATAACTTATGTATTTTTTTTTAGGCTGTAATAATAAATAATCACTTCAGATTCGATTTTTGAATCGTTAAATACAAAAACAGTTTTAATTTCAAATTGAAAGCCCGATATATCTGAAGCCATTTATAAAAAAAAATGTAATTCAGTTTTATGCCAGTCGTCTGGTTTTATGCCAGTGTGACGCGCCCATCCTTGTCTTCGTTGCTCGGAGTCAACTGGCGATACGTCCCATCGATTTAGTAATCTCATCTACTTGATATGCTATGAACGTGTGTTAGCGATATTAGGTATTTAGTAGTTTCATCTTTATTGAAGTAACATAAAAGGCAATAAAAGTTATTGTATATTGGTATTATTTAAGGTGTAGAGTTCGTAAAGTTAGGGCTTGTAGAGTTAGGGCGTGTAGAGTTAGAAGCTTGGCTCTACTTAAGATCTGATAACATTTTGACAGTGCGGGCCATGGTTTCGGCTTGGCAACATTTTATATGAAAATGTTTTTGGTGGGATTAATTAAATAATTAACAGTACCTATATTATTTTATCGGAAACAAAGTAAGAAAATCTCCAGTTTTAATAGGCCAAAGAAGTTTTTAATTCAAATAATTAAAGTTCAGGTAATCAGTGTCGTGGTGGTATCATTAACAAGCAAAACCGTTCCGGAGAAACAATGAGTTTATCTTGAATAGTTGCTATGTTTTAATTAATGAACTTAAACAGTCCTTTGTTCAGCTTTTGCGGTGGTTCATAACGTTTTCTTTAGTTTTTGTCTATTGAGATTTATTATGTCATCATCATCATATCAGCCTAAAGACGACATCACTGCTGGTCAAAGGCAAGGATCTCCACGGAGGCCGGTCTTACGCTACCCGCATCCAGCGGTTTCCGCGACCCTCACAAGATCGTCGATCCAACTTGGGGGGCCTGCCCATGCCCACGCTGCGTCTTCCATTTTACGTATATCTACAACAAATATTACTGTGATTTACATATATCTACAACTATTTATTAATTTGTCAGATAAACTACACAACAATACTTTCACGCACCCTATTTTATTTCATGACTCTAGGACTTTTTAATAATTATAAAAAAAATGGAAGCTTATTTTAAAATAAACTTGAATTACCTACTTTATGTCACTATTGCCATGCCGCATAGTTTTATTTAACATTCAATTCGAGTTGATCCCAGTTTATTGTTTAAGTACCTAGTTTGACCTGGTTTTATGTCAGCGTTTAATTACTTACAGACTGACATCAATTTAGTATATTACAGGAAAAGTTTTGTGTTTATTTTATACCGTGGTTTTATTACGTTATTTATACATTTATAATACTTGAGGTTTAACCATAGGCACAGAATGGTTTATCGTGGAATAGTTTAATCGGCGGATCGTACCTACCTAGTATATTTATATGTCGACTCTGTAGTAAAATATAAAATTAAGTGCTTTATTTCATTTGGTATAGTATTTAGTGGAGAAAATAGACATGTATTTCTATTTATTATATAAAAATATTTTTACCAGCTTGGTCATTTATTTGAATGATTATCTGCATTTGTGGGTTTAGAGAGCGTTCCAAAATTGTATTATGTAGCTGTCCCCCGCGTTTCACTTGTGTTTCCGGGATAAAGAGTAGCCTATCTCGTTTTCATTATAGTATAAGCTAAAAAAATTGGTACACAGATGTGTACCAATTCTTTTTGAATTTGATTTAGTGGTTTGAAAAAGTAACAAACGAACAATCAAACTCAATTTCGCATCCGCCACGTTTTGTAAAAAATATTTTACAATCTAAACTATTATTGACTTAATAAAGTTCATAGATCTTCTGAATACTCTAATCAAACAAAATGGTTAGCTTAACCCTCACTTCGCAAAGGCCTACGCTACGTGTCAAAATGAACAGCACTCTAGGGAAACAGAAAAGTTGAGCTATAATCTCAATAAGCTTGTGCCAATTCAGAAATAAAATAGCATGGCTGCCACCAGTTGGCATGATGCCATCACTCCTCGCCAACTATATGTTTTGGAGAAATCGCCACATGTCTTGCTGTTTGATTTACATTTCTATTATGTAGTTAACTTTGCATAACTTTATTGGTATTGTTGTTTAAATAGCTGTTATAGCTTATTGGCCAGGTTTTTATGATAGTGTGTTTGGTTTATCAGATAATATTGAAGCAAGGAGAATAGGTTAAATTATTAAAGGTACCTATTAACTATTTTATTATAAGATCTTTCTTTTTTTATGTATGTTCCCCGATTACTCGAAGACACCCATACCGATTTGTTTTTTTTTTTCTTTTAAGGTAAGAACAATGCTCAAAAATCACTAGGTAGGTTACTTACTTGTTGTACAGTAATTCTTTGTTCAGTTACATTTAATATCAGCAATGGTTAATTGAGACGAACGGCTTCAGTAAAAAATCTGCGCATAATGCTGAGCTGGGGCTTTTTAAGACCTTAAATAGTAGGTCCAACGATAAAAATCCTTAAAGAGATGGATGTATTGTGTGAAAGATGATATTATGAGTCAGAAAGGAATGAATGCTGATATGAAGGATAGAAGAGCTGAATGAAAGAAGAGTAGGTACATGTTGCGCCGACCCCAAATGATTGGGAACAGGGCAGGGAGATGATGATGAAATAGTAGGTACAACAATTTGATGTACAATTTAAAAATATATATGATTTTCAATCGATAACAACATTAGCATCTATATCAACTCAGCATTTCTCAACAGATAAACGTCAAAACAATAAGAACAAAATTGCTCAATTCCAAGCAAGCTGCAGTTATTTGGTAAAGAGACAATTCCACATATCCCCATATCATTTCACATAGTCGGCAACTAGCTATGTAACAGTACCGCTCAGCTGGCACCACGCCAGTCATGTTTGTATGGTCTATGCTACACAAACGGTAATATCTACCATCTACGGTCAATTTATGATGTTACTATACCATTATAATACCGTATGTTGTGAAATCTAACAGCGCTTAATCATATAGAGAAATGTTGTGGCTCATGTTGTATAAAGCCCTTACTATGTTGGCAATGTTGCTAATGTTGTATGGGTAAAAACATCCGCAAGTAAAGTATCACGAACATTATGGGATTGGTTACATAATTTATTATAATATTATTAATGCAAATAATACGAATATTTTTTTATGGTTCCCAATTCTAATATATCAACAAATCCTACTTATACCTATATATATATACTTATACCTAAATGCGAATGTTTGTGAGTATGGATGAATGTTTGTTACTCTTTCACGTAAAAACTACTAAATGGATTTGAATGAAAGCTTGCACATAGATAGCTCATACCCTGGAATAACATATAGCCTACTTTTTATCCCGGGAAAACATAAGATACCTCGGAAACGCGGATTAAGCCGCGGGGTGGAAGCTAGTAATCCATAAGAATGAAAATAAACACCAGTTTTAACAACCTTTTTTATGCAACTAAGTCGCCAAATATGTACACATACAGGTCCACGGCCCACATTGCTGTTACAGTAGTCTGCAAACGCTTGCGTTACCTATGACTCGCGATTACCGACTTGCGATATTCTGTAAGGTGGAACAACTTCCCCAGTCGATCTACTACAGCGAAAGAACACTATATTTTACTTATCGTCGTGTTACTGCTAATTTATACGAAGCAATTAATACTTTACTTTAGAAAAAAAAACACTACTAAACCAAACGCTCCACTAGAAGTAGGTATTGCGCGCATATCCAATATTTGGTTCGCCCCCAAAATTACTTTTCAAACTTAAACCAGATTATTTGTAGAAAGCAAAATTACCTTTATACATAATGGATTAATACAATAAAATAAAAACATCGTATCATGATACTGTTTTTGTTGAATTCGAAGTAAAAAATATATACAGAAAATATCCATCAAGCTAATGGTATCTCAAGGAGTATTAAGAAGATTTATGAACACAAATGCCATTATACAAAATAAGGATCCTGAAAATGTACCATAAAACAGGTTGCTCTTAAATATTCAATTGCCTATTTAACTTACGTAACGAGATTTTTTTAAGTAATTACGTTTCAGGTAATTTATTTTAAATAATTGTTTATTCATGACGTGAACAAGTAATTGGTATTTGCTTTCACTACTTACTGAGAGACTTATAATGAAAGCTCAGAGTAATGTCGAACGTTGTGTAGGTCATAGATTCTAATAAGAACCTAATTTAATAATAAATTTTTTAGACAAAAAAGGTGTGTTCTATTTAGATAATTTTCATATAATTTAGTTTAACATAGTGTCTTAGGCTCATTCTTTTACGATCCAACATTGCATAAAATAAAAATGATGTATAAAATAAAAAAGATACATTTTTAACGGTAGATAAATTTACAGTTACCTAAAGTAACCTTCTCGGTTTGTAAAATAAAGTGAGAGACAGTAAGCAAATCATCTAATATAATAAAATTGTATTCGAGTGTAATTAGGTATACTATTTTCTCTTAATAAGTATATACTTAACTGTACCCGGGTATATCCCCGCCAATAGAAAATCACTGACTCCAAAACCATAATAGTGCCTACCTACCTAATTACTTGTTCGGTTTAGTTTGGGATTCTATGGTCACGTATTCCAGGATATTTGTTAAGATAAAAAAAGGTATGGCATACCATAAAATGTCGCCTTCCATTTTCCAATATTAAACTAAAAATACCTTATAATAAAAACATGATCCACAATGTCTCCGAGACGTATCATAATTTACCTTCATAACCCAGTGATTCGACCCCACGTCTCCAGTGTGGAAGGGTATTAATATCACCAGATTTATTTCTCTGGCCACAATCTTCTGACCGGTAATAAATCATGGGCAAAGCCACGAATCCTCCTTCGAGGATATCACGCGTAAATGTGAATTATAGTCGCAGATACTCGATATTGCATTCTTACGAGATATTGCCATTTGCCATTGCCAATTCCAATGATTCTGATATTAGTTTGTGTCGTATAAATTATGTCACTTATTTCATTTAATACTGAAATTACGCTTACATTTACAAAACTTATGGCGTCATTTGACAATTCGATTGTATGGGTTGAACTGTCAAATGACGTCACATCTTAAATGTGAGTGGCGTTTCAGTAATTGACCATTATTGTGATGGAAAAATTCTTACCGATAATGGAAACTTATTGTAGTTTATGTTGTTATACTTGTACTACTTAGCTTATAAATGTAGAAAATTTTGTAAACCTACTGTGAAATTAGTAAAACTATACTATTATTCTCCACTAAACCTCAGTAAACCAAAACCTGCAGGGTACTTCTCGTTGACATAGAATCATAAAATTTTGCAAGAAGTTCTCATATCACAAGTAAAGGAATAAGTCCGAAACTTGACGATTTGTATATCAGATAAAAAATTGCGATTACAAATTTTGATTAGTACCTTGCCTAGTTGGATATCCTAGAGATTCTTCAATCCGAATTATCTGTATTAGAACTCATGGTGTACATTGTCCAGTTTTTTTTAAGTTGTATAAAATATTGTACAAGTGCCCCGGACGAGATCTCAATGGTGCCCCTTACATTTCTTGACCTAATTATTGAGTTAGCGGAGACAGCGGCAGCTGGAGGAACGAGTAGCACGTCTAAGTTGGTCAGGTTATACTGATATCGCTTGGTCCCTTGATATACTATTTAGAACCTTAGTAAACGGAGCCAAGGTTTACGTATACATTTCTGGAGGTCAACACAAATTGTCTAGTTTAAATGTGTAGTTCTATGAGCTTGTTGGCCAGTATTAAAGTTTGTTAGTCGGCTTAGTATGATACGTAGCGTCCGTTAGGTGCAGACCTTTATGGCTGCAAATTTTTCTATAACATTTATTATTTAATTAAAGCTGATACAGTACAAGGTTTAAAATTTTGTGAGGCAGCAATCTTCGTATTTTAAAACAATGATTATAGGAATCATACTAGCGTGACTGATAGCACCACATATCAATACAAAGAACTGCTAAAATATCAAAGCCATCAAAACTAGTTACAAATAGACTAGTAGTGAAGCTTACGCGCATAAAAATTAATTATAATAAAAAATAAGAATTCATAAAATTTATATATACTTATTTCATTAAGTATAATAAACAATAATAGATGGTATTTTCTTGTTTATTATAAAAGATGTTTAAAGAAGGCATACATTTTTAAAACAGAAAGCTAATTGCTTTTTACATTTTTTACTTTGTTCATTAAAAAAGAGGCATAGGTAGGTATTGTTAGCAAGACTATAATTGGCTTTAGCACTAAAACTTGTTTGCTGAATTTTTAAACTTTGTAATTTTCTCTACGTAAATATATTATGGGTTTTTGAAACATTTACAACTTACTGGTATAAAATGCTATTGATTAAAATACACAACAAGACTAATAATAGGTATTTAATGGGAAGATATATTAATGGGATTTAAAAGGTCACATCTAACCATCACACAAAAGCCTCATGATTGCATAAAACAGATGCTTCGGTCTTAGTAATCATGGGATTAAAACTAAGGACGACCCTAGAAATTTTGTTGAGGTCAAAGGCTTGACCCTAAGCAAGTTTATTAGCCAAGTCAAATAGAAGCAAACAATATTATGTTGATTAAAATATATACTTTGTTCATAAACTAGATATATCATAATATATATTTTTTTCAGTTTCTCACGATTTAATTTCAATTCAATCGACAATGACAAGTCGATATTTTTTTTGTTTTATTTACAAAATAACGCTCATCTTTAGCTCAAAGAGGTCTCCGATCGACTAATTCAGGCCTCTCATGACAAGATTGCTGGCATGTCCTAACTCATGACAAGAGTGCTGGCATGCAATACTACCAAGTGTTGCCACCTTGAGTAGCAATTCTGTAATAAAGGCCTTTATTGGCACGCTTGGCAGCACCATTTTATTTATAAGTATTTTAGTTTTATTTTAGGTATCAGGTTAGTATTTATGTATTCTAATTATACATATTTATGTTATTAAATAAGTAATTTTTGAGAAAAGGTTTTTGGTTCGTTTAGGTTATAATGTGATTGACACGTCCTTATACCATAAAAATATAGCTATATTCTGTACAGTTTTTACTAAAAGTAGTAAGTAGGTTTAGATAAAAAAAATACCATTATTTCCGACATCTGGGTTCTAAAAAACATGATAACCCTTACTATTACTCATTATTTTATGTCTTTCAAGGGAATGGAGGAAGTAAGCCGACTCTCTAAATCGGTGTGCTATTTTTGCCTTGTTTTGTTTGTAAGGAAATATACCTATTCATACATAATATTTATTTTGATACACTGAGATTTATTTAGGTTGTACCTGGGCAAACAAGTTTCGTTCGGCGTATTTTTCTTTCTAATCAAACCAAATACCTAAGGAACATTTGAAATTGACAAATCTTAAAAAATTAATTAATAAAAATATTAATATTATTTTGTAAATATTATAAACGTACGAAATATTCGTTATAAAATTCATAAATATTCACAATCCAAAAAAAGTAAATATGTCTGCAATGATAAAATGTAGGCAAGTATTATCTTCTACTTGCAGAAGAACGCACTCAACCTCTCGCACTGAGGGTATTAGCAGGGATTATATGAAATAGGCAGTGTCAGCTTGCCGATTCCGTCTTCAGATTTGAAGGAAATCACCATGACAGCGCGCTTATGGAGCAAAACTGACGGTTCCGTGACACAGAGTTGAGCTAGATGATCAACTACATGATGTAAAAGAAGTAAAAACTATCAAACATAAATATACATTTTAACAAAATATTAGCAACATAATAATATTGTTAAAATCATAAGCGTGAGATGAGGCAGTTATTTAAAAGAACTTAGAAACGCGTTTCTACGTAACCTTAACTAAATTAACAGTTATGTTACCCAAAACATTAAATTAATAAAAGTATGTTTAAGCTAAAAAGAATTGCTAATTTTATTCAAAGTTATAAAGCTTTTTATATCGTACATAAAAGTCTACGTCCTTCAGATGTCATTGCCTACATTATTATAATGAAACAACAATTATATTACTGTCTTGTAATATCTTGAAGTAATTTAGGTAAATGTAGATAAA
The DNA here is from genome assembly GCA_963555595.1 of Tethea ocularis. Taxonomy (NCBI): domain Eukaryota; kingdom Metazoa; phylum Arthropoda; class Insecta; order Lepidoptera; family Drepanidae; genus Tethea; species Tethea ocularis. Next base: position 4,300,433 of record OY741968.1, read on the forward strand.
ATAAAAAAGCGGATACCTATGCATTTCAGAAGAACTTTTCATTGTAGTGATGTACATACAAAATTAAGTACCATATTATTTTTTATATGTAGTTAGATTGAGAGTTTAGTATCCAAAATAAAACTGAAGAGCCGGTTTTATTACACGTTAAGATTTTTACGCCAAGTGTACGTAGCATTCTAGTGAAAATATAAATTTTCATATTTTTCGGAATCATATCAAAGCAAAATTCATAAATCTTTTGTTATCATAAATGCGTAATAGATAAAAAGTATTCTATAATCTTCTATTACTAAAATTATTTTTCAAATTGAACCAGTAACTCCGGAGATTAGCGCGTTCAAACAAACAAATAAGCTCTTCAGCTTTATTATAAGAATAAAGATAAATCGATAAAGATTATCTGAGTAACATTTATAGAGCTCTTCCATTTCATTAATCAATTAATCGTATAAGCACATTCCGCAACTATTTTCTGTTTATCGAATTATTTGGCTAGAAGAAAGGAAAGAAAATAAATGGGTAAACATTTTTCCTATTCACTAAACAACAATAACATCATTAGAGCAAAGATTCTAATTCGAGCATCACTATAATATAACCGGTTCGTTACGCTACCTAACAATGTGTCGTCATTGTTATTGAAGGCCTAAGATTATTTTGCTATTACTTTTTTTTCTGAGAGCCAACCGTAACATCCTCAAGAGAAATACCACTCGAAGGTCTCACTCAACTAAGCGGGGAATTTTTGTCCAATTTACTAGTCGTTACTTGTGTTTTGTTTCTTTCAGTTCGGCTTGGCCCAGTCAGCTTCCAGTAATTGGGGGTCTCACGAGATTTGAAATTCAATTTTTTTACGCTTTTCAGCGAAATGCCAAGGGTTGTTTTTAACGAATTGAAATTAAGAAAATGCTGATATTTTTTTATTAATCTCTTTTTTGTTGTTCTCTATGTCTATTTACAGATAGAATTTGTTTGCCATTTTTATTACAATGATTTCTTTATTGTATTTTTTTTTTGCTATTACCTATCTGCAAACACAGAAAAAGCCATTACCATCAAATTCTAGCCGATCTTTCAATGTAAACTCAATTAAGAACCCTAGCTGTCGTAATCGTATAAAACTTAAATAAATTAACAAACTTTTCCGCTTAGTCATTATATAAATTCTATTCTATTCTAGTAAGAAAACAGAACATTAATGAAGTAATTTGTCTCCCGTCACTTGGGGGGTGGATTAACGATACCTCGACCTACTTTGTGAGAAGAATTTCTGGACCATAATGTATAACCCTTCTGGAACAGCTGACCTTACGATAACACCGTTTTTTTACAATTGGTATAATTTTTTTTTCGTGTTATGAACATTTTGAGATGAGGGATTAAATGGGAGTTAAAAGAGTTATGAATATGAAAGAAGATGACTATACAGGAAAAAGAAGACTGAAAATGAGATGGATGGATTTTGTTAAAGGTGACATGAGTATGAAAAAAAAAGTGCCGATATGAGGGATAGAATAAATTAATGGGAGAAGAGTAGGTACGTATTGCGCCGGCCATATAATTGGAAACAGGTTTGATGATATTATTTATTTATTTAATCTTTGAACACTTCAAAATACTAATAAACTATTATTTAAATTAATCATATTTCTTTGGTTATATATTTTTACAATATTATTGTATAAATAGAATAAATTATATACTTCAATCACAAATCAAAACTACAAAAATAATAATGTCATGTCAAGCAAGATACATACTTTATAAATATTTCACTTTCATCAACAATTTTTAAGGTTATCAAATCTACAACGATTATGCCTCGTGAATTTTCTAAATCGGTACTGCTACGATCGTAGCATTTTTGCTACGGTTTGCTGAACGCGTCTACGAGCTTGCTACGAGCAGCTACAGTTCAAGTACTACGTCACGTACTAAAGTATCTATGAAATAGGTACCTAAAAACTTTGCTATTCATAAAATAGTCAGTAATTTTTAATTTATTTAAGTACTAAATACATTCTTACAGCTTTATTTATTTTTTAAGCTTTTAAAGGTTATTATACTGTACATCTTTATGGCTTTGCTATGTTTTTCTTATAACTCTTTTTTCACGCAAACAATTGAACTTCTTACTAAATGGCTCGGTTTCTAATTAAAGCAATAGATACCTCTATTAGAGAGATTAAGTTCAAACTACTTGCTGGTTAAAAGTATTAGATTTTTACGTCTTTTTTCACTACATATCTTTTAAGCTTTATATAAAACACCTTCCAAAAGGAGAAAGTCTATAATAATAAATGATAGATTACGATATATATTTTTTTTTAAAGACTTTGTCAAATGCTAGCAGTTAAGTACTTTAACAGGTTACCTACCAAATTATTACATAGGTATCATGTTTTATCTAATTTCAATACCAAGTTAATAAAAATTCTGGAATTGAAGTTAGTGTAGTATTAAAAAATATTATGATATAGGTTTAATATTCCACCATTTTGATAAAAAAACATTATTTGACATGATTTTTATTATGTCTACGAATTATGTAACACCTTTAATATTTATAGTCCGTATGCAATATAGCAAAGCAGGAAAAAAATATTTCCAAAATATTAGCACACTATAAATACAAGACACATGTTAACTTGCGAGAATCTAATAAAAAGCCGCTCTTTCTGATGTTTTCGCAGTGTACAATATTCGGCAGCGTTTTTATTTTGTTCACGGACGTTGGATAAGATAAGATGTTTTCCTAAGAGAGATAAAATGCTTCTGACAAAGGAGTTTTTTATTTAGTACTTGTGTTCTTGACCTTACTTCTACACATTCAATTGTGAAAGAAGAAAAATTAAAGAGAAGAAAAATTAATGGTCTATTACAAAAAGAGCGCTTTTGATCTTTTGTAAGAATTTTAAGTCTTTTAATAAGGTTGCGATGCTACGAAATGTAAATTCAATCTTAAAAACATACTTCAAGTAGTATTTAAGTCCATCGGGTTCATTACAAATAGGCATATTCAAAGCAGGAGGTAGGCTTCATCCTCGGTATATTTTGGACAGTGTTCATTTTCTATTAGTATAGGGGTTTTAGTCTTTATGTCCCACATCGCATGTCCCGTAGTATTATCTCACAATTATCATTAACAAAATTTCAATAATGACACAAACTTGAAATAAAGTAACCCGACTGAAGCAAAGGTTATTTTTGTATTTAAAAATAATGAATGCCTCTTTACTGAAAAAAAGGATCAAATAATAGTAAATTATTAATGCTGAGCACATTCATCGTGGCATTAAATAGTCCTTAAGGGAAATATACTTTCAATAGAAAATTAAATTTATGATATTTATTATTACGCTTGTCCCTCGGGAGTACACAAAGGAGACCCATTTATCAATGTCAAATACTGTGATATTTAATTTTCTGTTTACTTCAACTCCATACTTATGTATTTTGTTATAATTGAACCAAAGTATACTTACCTACCTCTTTTCAAATTTCAAAGTTTAATCTCTGAAACGAATGACAAATAAGTGAGCGTTATTTTGATTTATATTAGTATATATTATTGTACTTACATTGATATTATTTGATAGGTAAGTATATTAAACTAAATATTTTTTTAAGTTTTCGTGGATTTTTTCTTATGTAAGTAATTGTTCTAAATACCATGGTAAGATAATAGTCAGTTGAAAATCCATTGAAATAAAACGATATATTTTTTATAACTAATTTGTTATCATCTTTCTAACGCAAAATTTCAAATCGACAACATCTAGGATCCCTAAATATTTTTTCCTCCAAACCTTTTTTTAGGGGACGGAAATCGCAATTCATCAATCTTTCCTCTCATTGATCGTAAAAGACCTTTCTAACAAGTCAAAGCAATATAAAAGGTATAAAATGAAAGAGTTGAAATCTGTCACGTCCTAAAGGGGCTAATCATGAAACTTGGGAGCACTTGCTAACGAATTTTACTCGTCAGTAGAGTGACACCTTATAACTTCAAAATAAAAAGGTTGTTGTTTTTTTTTTCTACGAAATGTACGTATTCTTATTTTTTTTATTTATTTATATAACAATGTTAAGTATAATAAAAAACTAAAACTTAATCTACTCGCCAAACTGTTAAGTTTGATGGCGAGACAAAAATATACAAATAAAAGAAATAATCTAAAATAATTGCATGTATTGACAAATTCCATATTGGCCTTTTGGTAAAAAAAAAAACATGTATTACTAATAGGGAATAGTAATATAGAAAAAAACCACTCAGTAAAATAAGAAAAGTTTAAAATACTCAAACATTTTAGCGCGCATAACATATTATCATGTTTATGAAAACTAACTTTTTAGCTGTCAATCAGGACTTTTTCCTAAGAAATTAGAAAATATATTGACTGTACTCGTCACCCAACGAAGAATGAATTGCTTAGCTTTTGTGAAATGGGTACATTAAGCGCAGGGACGAATTGAGTTTAGTGACACGAATTTTCCTTTGACTCAAATTAAGTAATACAATTCCGTCTTAAACATTCTTGCAACGAAGAATTTAAATTATTTTTAGGTTTTTTTTTCTGTTACAACTAAAAAGAAATTAAAAAATATATTTTAATAAATTAGGAATCACATTGTGGCATAAAATTAGGAGTACCTAAAATATGTTATATGCTTCTTCGAAGCTTGCCGATTTGCTCACACATTTAATATCCAAGCTTATCGAGGCCTCGGGGACCGACGACGACCGCGCTTGACCATCTAAAGAGGAAACGCTGCTAGCCTTCTGGGAACTTTGCCGTTGATCGGCAGCAGCAGCCACCTCGAAGATTTTTTGAATATACAGATTGTATTATGTATATAATAAAACTTATTAGTAGACCATTGTAACTATTTATGAAAGGAATAATTATTCCTTTCAGATGATAGCTCAGTGGTAGTGACGTCGGATGCCGAGACGAAGGTCCCGGGTTTGAATCCTACAATGAGCTTGAGCTTTCGGTGAAGGATAACATCGTGAGGAAACCATGGTTTCCGCCAGGCTGGCTGGCAACCACCCTCAAGTTGAAAATCGGTCGCCAAGCACCTTTCGGTGTGTTCCGACAGCTGCACTTGAGAGCCAGTTGCTTTCTAGGCTTTGTGTGGTTACCATCATCGGCCACATCATCACTGACCACGGTGAGATTGTGGTCAAACACAGGCCTATAAATCGTAAAAAAAAAAAAAGATTTCACCGTTTTTTGCAAACTTGCTGCTACTACTAGAAAAATGTATAGTACAAAAAATCTAAGTAACATTGTTTTGTAAATCCGGCTCTGATAAACCTTTTGCTTCTTTTTACAGCGAAAGTTTAGCGATTTCGATTCGTTCACTGGAATCTTTTATAAGTCTGGCTACTAACATTTCAAGGTAATTGCTAAATGCTGTGAAGTGAAAAACTTTTCTTTTTGTTTTTATACACTTTTTAATAAAATATTCTTTTGAGACGTTAATCTTTAAAACCTTTCAAGTTTCAACTTATTGTATTTTATAGTCACGAGCATAAATATAGGTACAATTTATTTTGTGGTATTAGAAGCTACTGTATAGTTAATTTATTATGAAGAATTTAATGAAATAACAATCATGATATATTTCAAGACTCCGAATTAATTTTGTATAGGTAATCACTTTTGGTCAACCCTCCTTACTTTGGGCATATCATCACCGTCTTTTCTGTTCTGCTTTGAAAAATTATCTAATTTTACTTGATAAGATAAAGTTATCGAAAACATATAATTTTGTATTTCATTATATTTTAATGTTATTTATCACCAGATTAGCCAATGAAGATAGACGCTAAAAATAAAATAAAAACATAAGCGCTCTAAGTTATTTCCGTTATTACTGTCATAAAAAGACACTTGTTGATAATCATAACTACATCCGAAGAGAATCCATACTGTATTCAAAAGGAAGGCATTATGAGTTAATCAAAACGCTTTAACCATATTATCATCCCTTAATAACATAAAAGTAATATAATAAGCAAATGAAGCGGGTTTAAATTGTAAGTTCAAATGAAACAAAGGTAATTTTGCAGTACGGTCTAGCCAGGGGACTGTTTTCATATGGCCGAGGTATAATTGTGCGCGCCAGGAGGTATGGCGATTAAAACTAACAATAGTTGAATACATACGGGCTGAAGTTATGTAAAGCCTTGAAAAATATGTTCTTAAATATTGTAACGCAATCTTTAAAACTGTATTTTGGTAGGTAACGTTATAGGTTAAGTGGTTATTTCTACTATTCTTTATAGGATTATACGTAACTTTTTTTATCGTTATGCTTTATTATTTAATTGAACTTTTAAGTCCGTACTTTTTCAGCCAGTTTGATTTTCTACATTAAAATTCTATTAAAGCCTACATACTACCTTTACATTGGCGATGTTTGCGTACAAACCTGTTCTATTATGGCCAATATGTGGTCCAGGATCGATTTATGTACTAACAAAATGGCGTTTGTGTAAATATTTGTAGACATCTGAAATAGTTGAAAAGCTTCCAATGCTGTGTAATAGGAGAAAACTTCAAAAGCTTCAAAATATTTGTACACATACTGAACTCTATCTTTTATATGGTATTATATAACCTACCTGCTACTAATAGGTAGTTTATGATTCTGATAATTATAAATTTCAAAACCAGTAACTACATCTAAAGAAACGAACTTTTACATAAAGTTTGCTATCCTTTGTCTACACTATGTCCCATCGCTATTTTCAACGTCTAGTTATATATAGCACATGCAATTTTTGCTAGATAAGATAATCAACTGTGTAGCACATAGCTAAACTGCGTTGTAATGTCACCATCTATATGTATTTAAGCCAGTGCAACAAGACCTTCCGCCCCACTTTGTTTCAAGCTACAGTACTCATAAAAACCAACAGGGAATTTTTTTATGACCTCGTATGATATTTCATTTCTATGCAATGGTTTTAAAATTAAGTTGCATGTAAATTATTTCATACTAAGTTTTGCTCTGTGGATTTGCCCACGTTTACGGGACAAAATGTAGCCTATGTTACTCTCCGACCCATAATCTATCTCTATTCAAAAATCACATCAATCCATTGCATCATTACTACGTCAAAGAAAAGACGGAAGACGTCCACTGCTGGAAAAAGGCCTCTCGCAATGATCTCCGTGATGGCTGGTCTTGCGCTACCTGCATCCAGCGGTTTCCCTCGACCCTCGCAAGATCGTCAGTCCACCTAGTGGTGCGTCTTGCTCACACTGCGTCTTCTGGTTCGTGGTCGCCACTCAAGAACCTTACTGCCCGGGCGTTGATTCTACGAGCGATGTGCCCCGCCCATTGCCACTTTAGTTTGGCAATTCATGAGTCTCTGTCAATTACTTTGGTTCGCTTGTGGATTTCATCATTTCTGATTATATAGAACTTACCTACTTTATCACAAATTAAATTGTGAGGATTATTATAAATCACGGAAGCCATTGAAAAGTAGATTGGACAATGAAAACACCAAGTATTTTAATCGAAAAGCCTGTTTATAGTGGATAAAAATTATACGTACAACTTTATTATATTCACATACGTGATAAATTAATATTACACAAGTAAAAGAAATAATTGTTGGATGGACGATGGTATACTTATAATTCTAGTAAAAGAAACCCCTCATATTTCGAATACGGCTGACACACATCAAAATCCCCAAACGGTCACAGATAACGTATACAGAAAGTAGTAACTTAGAAAGTGTTGTATAATTCCCACGAGAAATTGGAAAAGTGAAGCCAATGTTATGGTGCAAAACAATCTATCAAAAATAGTATAATTCTAAATACATATATAGAATTTATATAGGTAAAACCCCCTACTTTTTATTGAGGAATCCTGTAAAAATCGAGGGAACTCTACAAATTTTATAGGCACTTACGATATGTTTTCAGTCTGGTAGTCATCATTTCATGTTACTGAGGTATATGATAGAAGGTACAACTCCTTAACGTTTAGTAGGCGATGAATCTTAAAATATTAAAGGAACGTTGGTTAGTTGTATTCTTTCATGTTATATTCAGACGATCTGATGAAAGAAGGTTCACACGGCCACATATCAAGCTACACACTGCGACACCCTATGCGGTTGTAATAGGCGCTATTTTGCAACAAAAATGTGTAACTTGATCTGTGGCCGTGTGTACAACTCTTTATCGGTTAGGAGTTAGATATGCTTATCCTCAGTCAGTAACAAATCTTGAGAGACATTGATTTACTAATAAGAAAATGAAAATTGAAAAATAAAAAACTTTTAACAAAAAATAGAACGCCTTCAAAAGTATTAAAAACATAAAATAACTTGGATGTAGGAACTTTAATCTGCCATTTTTGAAGTCACCCTATCACCATACTATGATTTCCTCATGATGTTTTCCTTCACCTCAAGAAAGCTCAAGCTCATTGTAGGATTGGAACCCGCGACCTTCGTCTTGGAATTCGACGTCACCACTGAGCTAGCTGAGTTTATCATCACCTATGTTTATGCCTGTTTGTTTCTCAATGTTAGAATGAGAATAGGGACGATTATCAAGGAAATGCGGAGATTAGCAAATATTTATATACTTAATTAATTGTTATAACATAATTGAAAATATATTTTATTTTTGTCGGTAGTGCCTACTAACTCGTATGAGTGCTCAATTTGTCACAGCTATCGAAATGGATGAGTGGGTTTATCGTTAAAAATGAATATTTTTATTCATTGATAAAATATTTCTAGTTCTGAAATCCAATTCAATGTTTGTTTTTGCAATGATATTTTAATAAGATTTTGGTTTTTGCAGGTATGTAAATAAAGGATATTTTTTTAATAATAAAGAGAAAGAAGAACTCTACCGAGCACAAAATTTCGCATTAATAATATTCTTGATTGAAAAGCCTAAATATTATGGTACCTACTTGACATTCCCACGCAGTGACAAAATTGAAAGATGGAAGTCACGAACGATGAGTAATGTGACCGTCACAATTATTGTCTCTGCGTTATTAATGAGTTTATATCATGGTTCTACAATATTATAAAGGTGAAGCTTTAAATCAAAAATTAAATTAGCCTCACTTCCCTACTCGTGCTTACAAACTGGAAAATGGGTGACACGTAGCCTCGTTCCTAATTCCTAAACAAAATTACTTCCTTACGTCGGCAATTTTCCTGTAACCACAGTTGTGTATTTTTTCCTTCAAAACGAAGGGCTTCATATAAATCTCTCACGACAGCCTTCAGTTGCGTCTTGTATCAGCCAACAACGTGGTATAAATCATAACAGAGCCTTTACGTCCTTTTTGTGGCTTTGCGTAGTAAGGAAACAATGTAATGGGGAAAATTCTATCCTATATATAGGTAGCTTTATTTTGTTTGGAATAAAATAAAGCAAGAAAGTGTATAGACAATTTTTATTTAGTCAGAGCTCCATATACCGTAGATTACACGTCACCCTTTAGTTATATTTATTTTATAAAATCGTGAAATATAAAAAGATGAGATTTTTTTTTTTTTTCATTTTATTGCTCAAAATGAAAACAAATGCATTGCATATGAGCTAAGTAAGAGTTTCAATCATTTTATTTTCGAACTCTATTAATGCCAACCACACACATTTTGTATGTATTTATTACGATTTTAATTTACACACACAATCAGGTACATAACAGGGCCAAATATTTTTTTAACCTTACCCGGCCCCTTGTCGGATTCAATTTGAGCAAAAATCTGTCGAAATTGTTCACTCATGCGAAATCACCAAAAGAGAAGTTTCCTATCAACTCATGACACGTAATATTATTACACAAAATGCTATTTTCAAGAAACGCTGTCAAATTGGATTATCTACTTGAGACACACATTTTTCATCCAAACAAGATGTTTGTTGTACCAATGTTTACAGTAGTCAATCAATAAATTATCATTTTTATAGTTTAAAAAAAATGTACACAAAATACTATATACGTATATAATTATAAAGAACGTATCAACTTCCTTATAAATTAGAAAGGCAAAAATCCATAATACAATTATTTTTACAGACATAAAAAATCGCGGTCAGATAATTCCTGACGTGCTACATTTTAGAAATAATCTTGTCTATTTCATTAGTGTTAATTGGTGTGAAGATATTTTCCAATGATATAAGCCCTTACTAAGGTTCAATAAAATATTTTTGGACATTCGTATGGACTCTGAGATCATGAATTGTCAAAATTCAAAAAGGCAGATTGTAAATGAACATAAAGTGGCAATTTCTCCTGAATTCACAAGCACTCTTGAGTAAATCCAAGTTTTTTTTTCCATGAACCTACTTCTATTTAAAAACGGAAACAAAACACGCCAAACGACTTTCATAAGCCAAAAATATTTTACTCGAGTTCTTGAAGGAACACGACACTTGGGATTTATTGTGTTCGGGAAAAAATGTCACAGTCGACGAGATATAATGAATACTCAACATAGAGAATGGAAAGAGTATGTTTGGGGGAGGTGAAACACACGGCTGACATGTTTGTTTTCTTTTTAGAAAAAAACATTTATCTATTCGAATATAGGTATAAATACCACCAGACAAATGTATAATACTAACAAATATAAAATTTACCTAGTTATTCTATATTTTTTTTGGAAAGGACAAAAATTGTTAGACTGACGGCTTCATCAACTTTACACCAATTAATGAAATATTTATTTTATTTAACACGATGATACGAAAAGGTACCAATTCTTATTTTTTTATTCTTTCTTATAACATTTTAGTTTTAGGTGCAACCCAATTATCTAGATATTTGGGAAGGAAAGGAGGTACCTTTCATTTCTTTATCCGCCTTCTGGGTTAACGCGTATCTTTTGGTGGTAATCGCAATGAACACCATTAATGATTTCATTTAATTACCCGATATGACGAAACCATTTAATGGGCATGGTAAGTCCTCATTGGATGATTTTCAATAATGGTATTCGTGACTCCTCATGATGATGAAAAAGCTGCACTTTACACTACCACCTTTTGGCCACATCATTATTATGGTGAAACAAAAGCGTATAAAAATCTTTTAAAACTACAAAATTACACAACAGTAATAAAACTTAGCTCAGCGCACAACACAACAGTGAATCACAAACTTTAACACGACTTATAGAGAAAGAACTACTAACGAACCGTGTCAGGCCAGATGGTGCCTTATTTTATACGGCTATTCTGCTCTTTCACCAACATATCACGAGAACACGTGGAAATTATGTCTTGTGTACAGAAAATCATATAAAATTATTTACCTTTGCTGTAAGAGCCCTTGGATATGAATCACACGTGTAGGCTATTTGATTCGCACAAATATTTGATTCCAATGTTTTGTTAGTTGTTTTTGTATTTATGTGAAGGGTTATTTTTATTTTCGTCGTAAAATAATATTCTTAGTTTGTTTTATATTACTTTATATTCACTATTATTTATCTTTTATTGTTTATCATATTATTTATCTTTATCTTTAGTAAGAATGTAGGCTAAGAAATGCTAATAGTAGAAGTACCGTTTATTTTGCCCATTCTTATATTATAGACTAAGAAAAGGACAAAATAAAACAGTTCTTAGATCGGTCAAATTAATATCATTATGTAAGCATATTATAGGTACTTGACAGCATAGCCTTCTTTACACAAAACATAGGTATTTATTGTCTATAATAATTGACTTAAATCTTAAACAGGAAAGTTTTTTATTAACAATATTGAAGATTGAGCTAATAACGGATATTATGAAATATTAAAAAGGCCCTCTTTTTGTTTACTTTAGCATAGAAATAACATAAAGAACGTAACAATGGATTTGAGCGGCCATTTTTTTCGATATATGAAAGACAATACATTGAATACCCTGTGAACAACCGCGTGATATTGACAGGGAACAGGAGTTCCCTTAGGATGCAGCTGACATTTGACATATTACTATATTTACGTTATGGTTAGGGGAAAACAATAGGAAATGATGTATTTTTTCTTGTCAAATCTAAGAAAGCTTACTTGGTCCGTTAATTCAATAAAAAAAAATAGGTGACGACCTATACGAGTATAAGAACAAAAGTGAAGCAATAATTTAAGAGCAAAGATATTACTTAATAAGATAAAGATAGATAAGATAAGATAAATCTTTATTTGCAGAATACATAGATAATACATAAATGGTCTTAGATTTAAATTGAGCAGTTAGTATTCAGCTTGCAAAGCAGGCGTGCAAATATTTGTATTTCCTATGACTATGAAGCTAATTTACAAGGTCAAACATTATTTCATTTTATTAAAATTATTACATTGCATTAAAACATTAAATTCTTTGACACTATAAAAGCTGTGTTCTAGCAACCACTTTGTCAACTTAAATTTAAAGGAAGTCAATTTTAATAGTTTTATGTCATCAGGTAAATTATTAAATACAGTAATAGACATATTCATAATATTATTCTTATAAATATCTTTGTGATATGGAGGTTGGTACAATAAGTTGACATACTTCTGTCTTGTCTGCCTCGGTACAACTTCTACACGTTTCTTCCAAAAATCAGGGTGATTGCGAACAAAAACACAAACATCTCTAATATACATACATGGCAAGGGTAAAATATTTAGCCTTTTAAATAGTGGTTTACAGCTGTCATCGAACCGAGCATTGCACATGACGCGAATGCATTTTTTCTGTACTACAAATGCCCTATCCAGATCTATTGAATTTCCCCAAAGAATAAGGCCGTAGCTTAGAACTGAAGAGACATAACCATGATAAGCTGTTAACGCAGCTTCCACGGAAACCGTTTCCCTTAGTTTTTTTAGGGCAAAGACAAAACGATTTACTTTTTGACAGACATGATCAATGTGATTTTTCCAATTTAAATGTTTGTCTAAGATTATGCCAAGAAAGCGTACTGTATCTACTTCATCTACTATATTGTTATCATAATTAATTTGTATCGGAACTGGATTTGCATTATAAGAACGGAATTGCATTACTTGCGTTTTACCTAAGTTTATTTTCAGATCGTTATCATCCATCCATTTAACAACATCCGCTAGTGCAGTGTTTGCTTTATCCTCAAAAGTATCTTTATTGTCACATTTTATTATGAGTGTGGTATCGTCAGCAAACAAAATACATTTATCAGCAATGACATGTGGCAAATCATTTACATATAGAAGAAAAAATAATGGCCCAAGTATACTACCTTGCGGAACACCAGTATCATTTGTTTTGAATTGAGACCTATGTATCTGTTTCTCAAGATTATTACGCGACTTTGTAATTTTGCTTATTTCAGTCGCTTGTAACCTATTACTTAAAAAACTCTCTATCCAATCCAATGCTCTCCCCCTGATGCCAAACCGATTAAGTTTATGTATAAGTTTCGAGTGGTTTACAAAATCAAAGGCTTTGCTCATATCTAGGAAAATTGACATAACAGGAGTTTTATTATTAATACTCTCTGTAATATATCGTATCAACTCAAAACATGCCAATGTCGTCGAACCACCTTTGCGAAAACCATATTGTCCTGGGTATAATATATCATGTTTGTCTAAAAAACTTGTGAGTCTTGAGTACATAGCCTTTTCGATAATTTTGGACAAGATTGGTACAAGTGTTATGGGCCTGTAGTTATTTGGGTCTAATTTATCACCTTTCTTAAATAAAGGTTTTACTATACTAATTTTAAGTTTTTCTGGAAACACACCTTCTGCAAATGATAAGTTGATAATATGCGCAAGTGGGTAACAAATGGAGGATGCACATGCCTTTAGAATTCTTGTAGTTATTCCATCGTATCCACTAGACTTACTATTTCTTAATGACTGGATGATTTTATATATTTCTTTTTCGTCTACTGGTCCTAAAAATATTGTATTTGGATTGTATATATCACACTTTGATTGAATTTTTGTATTAATTTGATTATTATTTATTGGTAAGGTTTTAATTGTCAAATCTATAAAGAAGTTATTCATTATATTACATATGTGTGTAGGATTATTATATACTATTTTATTATATTTAATTTCATTAATGTCATTTTTGTGGTTATCTTTATTTATTTTTGAAGATATAGTATTCCAGGTTGCTATACATTTATTTTTATGAAAACTAATATATCTGTTATTATTAACTTTTTGTGCATGTACTATACATTTTTTTAGAATTGAATTATACTGTTTGAAACGTTTTTTATTATGTAACTTATTCGATTTCAAGGTTCTGTATTGTAAGTACAACATACGCTTTGTTTTGCATGATTTTTTTATACCCGTCGACAGCCAGTTTAACTTTTTTGGTATATTGTTAACTTTTACCTTTATCATTGGGAAACATAGGTCATAAAAAAGTTGTAAAATTTCGTGAAAATATTCAAATGCCTCTGAAACGTTTTTGCTATTTGAAACATCTGAGAAGTAAAGACATGATATACATTCACAGAACTTATGTATATTAAAGATGCTATAATCGCGTTTGTGTTCATACCAAGTTGAGTAGACGTTTTGTTTTTTAATTTTCATAGTAATTATCTGGGCAGTTTCGTGATCTGAGAGCCCTAATTGGAGAATTTCAGGAACGACTGATTTCATATTACTAGCAATTTGATCAATGCAGGAGTCTTTTCTGGTAGGTTTATTTATATGTATATCAAAATTATAATTGTGTAAAATACCGAAAAGGCTTTTGGTTGCCGAGTCTAGTCGTAAGGTATTAATATTCCAATCCCCGCAGACAACTATTTTCTTTTGTTTATGTTTTGCTGTCAGCATATAGAGTAATTTATCTAATTTGTGTAAAAATATGCCTGTGTGAGCTTTAGTTTGATCTGGAATTCTGTATATATTGACTATGATAAGACCTAATCCTACAATTTCCGCGCTACAACATTCGAAATAGTATGTCTCAGCTAAGTCACAAATAAAATCTACCGGTTTTGACTCAAGACTTTTTTTGATCATTATGCATGTCCCTCCCCTGCTTTTTTCGCGACAAAATGATGCACACAAAGTATAGTTATTCAATTGAATATTTGACTCCAAGCCCCGCTTGATAAATGTTTCACTTATCAAGCGGGTTCGTTTAATTGATATTTCGATGTAATGTTAATCCATTGATCATAAAATATCAAAAGTTCCATCTGAATCTTGTTTTAGTACCTACATGGTATTTTATTTCTTCGTTTGACCTATGCGCTAAACGTCATCTAAATATTATGACATTACGTCGTAATTATCTTACAGAGTACTTCATATAGTTTTTTATTTATAATAAAGCTAGATTCCATCCCGCGTTATTTCAAGCTTATTATGGTTATTACGATCTATCAGGTGCATAAAAATTGCATCAAAATCCGTTCAGCCGATGGTTGTGTCACAAGCATCCAAACATCTAAGCATCCAAATTCACATTTATAATATTGGTGAGATAAAGTAAGATAAATCTTATTACTATAAATAATAAAATTCAAGTCACATTGTTATGAGACTTACACCTTCATTTCTAATATCCAATAACAAAATACCACAGGGTGAAAGTAATAACCGATAATCGCGGATAAGGAGCAAAAGTCGTCATCAAGTCGTTCAGGAGCAAAGTACCGGATAACCGAATCTATACAGGGAGAATATGGTAACTATAGTTAAGAAAAGAACAGAAATTCAAGTTAGAATAAACATTCAAAATGAAACAAGATATTTTAAGAGGTTTTGATCGATTGAAACAAATAATTTTATTTAGTTTTAGTAGAACATTAAATATTTACACCTAAAAATTAATATACCTAACCCTAACCCTATTTAGTTTTTATGTTCTATGTAACATAATTCTGAACAATAAAAAATAATTAAAAAAATATTATTACCGTGAAAAAAAACTCTTTTCTCTCACTTTGTGAAAAATAAACGTCCGTGGTAGGAATCTCCTTTGAAACCGCACAGTGCGAGACCATTCTAACTGTCGATGTTAAAAAATAATGTACATAGCACGGAAAAAACAATAATCTTGGCGCTTGTATTCGATTCGCTCAGGATTCTAATATAAAACCCATTCCTCAAAGGAAATTCCCTTTTTCACATTTGTTGTGAATAATACCCGTTTATGGCATGTGATCGATATGAATGAGTAATCCTTCAGACGCCATAAACTTCTTTGAAATACTGTTCTTTTCCACACCATGGTACCAATTGGCAGTCGAATCACGCTCTCGATAGCTGGGCGAACGGCCGCCATGAGTGCCGCGACGTGACTGTTCGCTGATGAATATTTTTCAACAAGCCTTTTGTTTTTTTATAACTTTAGTAGATAGAATACAGTATGGAGATGAAATATCAGATAAACGTGTGTATGAAAAGAAAAATTCAACCGACCGAAATGCCTGAAATCATTTTTACGCGCAAAAACTTTATGGGTTTTAACGATGCGAGAATTAAATTACTCCCAAATACTGTGTACCCACAGCCTTTAGCCACGTAGACCCTCAGGATTACTCCATTCAGCAATTCTATTGGTTAATAATCTGACAACGATGATCGGACTATCGTATTGTTTTTCGAAATATCAATCTAATAATATAATTATGTCAGGAAAATAACATAGAAAGAAAGAAATATCAATAATCTAATATCATGTAACATTAAGGATGTTACAAGATATTAGATTATTGATATTTCTGTTTTACTAAATATCGTCATAAGATAATATTGTAAAAAATAAAAAATAAAACCAAATATAATAATCAAGCAGACTGCATCTTATGAATCTAGCATCCCACAGTTATTAACAGTCGGGTAAGAGATACACACTAAGCAAACACGAATATAATAAAACGACATAGGTGCCTATGATCAAAAAAAGCTTTGCCTTGTTAGTATGATAACTATATAATCTATCACATAATTGAAGTTATCTATTTCAAATCATAAAATATATAGAATCCTAGGTTCAAATTGTACTACCAGACTACCAGTCTTATCATGAAGAAAATTTCAAGACATTAAAGAAAATAATATAAAGTTGAAATTACATTTTTGTCAGATGACTTTTAAAATAGCTCTTCATAGCGATTTATAAGCAGGTTTTTATGAAATATATTCAGTAGGAATGTATTATTCACTTTTATTAGAATAGTTCTTTTGGAACTGCATAAAATAATACATAATAAAAAAATGCTGTTTTCTTTTAACTTTACTTTATTCCATATCTGTTGTCATTTTGTTTAATCATTATTAGTGGGCCAGTCAACATGGCTGGTCAAGACACCACCAAATAAGCAACCGATGCAATTCATCAAATCCGAAATTGTTAAAAAATATATATTACCTATATATTAAATATTGATATGATTAAATAGTTGACTACAAAATAGGTTTATTATGACAATAAAATTGTCAGCCTTTATAATGTCGGTTATTCTTATATAGGTACCAAATACATATATCTTGAAACCATTTGAAATTTCCCAGCCATCTATGGCTACTGAGAAAATATAATTTTCCGTTCTCGGTCAATAGGTACCTATTACATTTACAAAAAAATACATTTACTTAGTAAATATCAAATATTTTTATTAACTATTAACAGAAAACAATAAAATCTTTGCTTTATATAGCTTTAAGAAATCTTTTGTTGTCTGTTTCGGTATCCTGATATCACACCGACTATCAGTGGATAAATTCGTAATTTATAAGAATATAAGTTTATAAAGTGCAAAGTTTAAACATTGTTGTTCATCAACAACGTTCACGGTGTTACCATCTTTATAATTTTCGATTTATCAAGTTTTTCAAGATCTCAGAATTGATTTCAAGGTAAAAGATGTTCAACGTGACAATTACGGAATGTGATGTGAAAAGATTACATCTTAAAATATCCACATTTAAGCTTTTTCATTTATTAGCTTTCTGCGTTGTGGTTTCTCCTGCGATGCCCTATTTTACCGAAAAACCTTGTCGTAGTAGATGCTTTCACTTCACAAGGAATACACTCTCATAATTGTAGTTAAGTATGTCTCTAAGACCAGCGCGGTGATATGTCAGTCATTGATCATACAGCGTCTTTGAATTTAATAGAATGCATAGATTTTGTTCAAAAGTGTGTAAAAATATAAAAAAATTATTTTATTACACGACGGTGTGACACAGTGCCGTCTTAAATGCAACAGACAAAGTTGAATCCATTTTAAAGTTAGTTCCGGAGGGGCTTTTAGCGCAATAAATGCCTTCCTTCCTCTACTTTCTTAAAAGTTTCCTTTAAAACAAAAAGATTTGTTTCTCATCCCAGTAAAAACGGAAAAATATCTCTCTAGATCGATTTTTAGAACTATTTTCGCTATTTGAATGAGGAATTTTACTGTAAGCGAGTATTTTTCTCATTTGCAATGCTCTGTTTATTGTTTTGGAAACTAGAAAATAGATATTAGAATGGAAATGTCTTAACAAATTTTATATTATCCTAATCATAACTTATATTAGAAATAAAGAAGTGATGAACTTAATTAAAGCACCTACTTTTTACTTGAGAAAACAAAAGATCCTTAGGAAACATGGGTAAAAAAACCACAAGGCAAAATTTAGTTACATAACTATTAATACATTATTATCAATAGTACGTAATACTTTAATAATACATTTTTAGAAAAAGGTTATTTAAAGTAATCAACTGTTACCTATTTAAAACATTGATTTATCTCCAATTTATAAATCGATGATCTTGCGTCATTTCTCAACCTATTCAATTTGTTGATAATGGAATACTTGAAGACGGTTGTAAAGTACTTGACTTAAAACTTGAACACAATAGCATCTGAGACGTTTCTTTTCGTTTGATAAAATATCTATTTTACTGGTAAGTACTCGTAATAAAACATTTATTTAGACGAGAAAGAGAATTCTAAAACCCCGAGAATCTAAAAGTATATGTGTAATTAGGTATGTAGGTAATAAAAAAGGATAACGGCTATAAAAAAGGAATGTATTTAGTATATCAGTTATCTAGTGACCATGGTATAATATCGGATTAGTTTCGGAAGTTCTGCTGTTTTGTTTGGCCAGTGAAGAAAATCCCAAGATATTATTTTATTTCGCAAACCCACATTATCATTTACATAAAGACATTACAGTGTAGTATTAAAAAAAATATCGTCACCAAGACAACCGAAAAATTCTAATGAAAGCATTGAATAAAATTAACAAAGAGGCTTTTCTTTATTCAATATTGAATAGGTATTTATATCAAATAGATAGACCGAGAAAAATAGCTCTGTGAGACAATGAGACGTCGAGTCTGAATAAAGCATTGCCACTTGGCAAGTAATAAAAAAGTCTTACAACAAACGGCTACTTATTTCCTTATTTTCCTGAGTTGAACATTCAAAATCAATTTTCTCGAGACTTCGTTAACTTTATCGCCAAAAGATAAATTGAGAGGCGACTTGGCGATTTCACTTGCCATTAATTCGATATTGGTGATATTTATCAGCGATTACGAAGACTAAGTCATTTTTCAAGAGAGCCCTCGCTAAGTGATGGAAAAAGTCTAAATTAGGGTCCAACTCACTTAGTTTAAGTTGATACTAAGCTTTAATAAGGAGATTCGATCTCCGTTAATTGAATATACTTTTAAGAATTTGATTGAAATCTTGAATACGTATTTATCTAGAATTCTAGACGGTAGGAAAAATAAGGGCTTCCCAATTAAAAAAACCATATACCAACGTTTACCACTATTTTTATCAACTAGTAGGTAGGTTTTTTGAAAAATGCTATCATCATACTAATGTTTATTGATAATAGGTTTCTCACTAAACAATAAAATTAAATATCAATAATCGAATACAATCACACTGCAAAATTCAAAATTTCATGATGAGATTCAATTATGTTTTCAAAATCAGCACTGCAAACAATATTTGGAATGCATCCAATCAAATATGCAAATAATGTGGGTAACATGCCAGACTGTTGGTTGACTGTATGCCCAACAGTAGTAGGAGGAATTAGTGAGGAAATTTGTATTGCCCAAACTGAACCGAAACACGTTCGATCACTTAAAGCTAAGTGAGGTAAGCTAAGAGAGGTATAATAAATTATGACGAATCACTCTTGCTAAAAGCCCGAAATACGGAACGCAAAATAAAACCATCTGTCAAAATGCTTGACCTTAATGATACCTAATGTACGCACAGGTGTAAGAATAATACCAAAAATTGCTGCGATTCCTGTATTTGTAAAATGTTACTGGTCATTTTTTTTCTGGTATCTGGAGTTACCTTTGATATGAATTTGCAGTATTACTTTGTGTTGCCTGTGTTTTAATGAGGCAAACGTGGAAACTTACAGAACCTGGTGGACTATTTTATTAACTTTAATGAGTAATTTAATAACTGAACTCATTTTAAAGTTTGTAAAGTTCAATGTAGTCCCCGATTCTGTTGTTTACAAACGAAACTTATTTAATCTCACTATATCTCTTTCTAACATAGAAGATAAGAAAGGAATAAAATAAATTTTGTATAAAATTTGTAAAACATAATTTTGACCATAATAGACTTTAATGAAAGTGTTATTTAAATAAACAAAAGTCATTCATGGACTTCTCTTAAAAAATCTAGAGAGAGTGAAACATGAAATTTATTATTATTATAATGCCTTTTGGTGTAGGTATTTACCGTAACAAAAAAATATTCGAGAGAGTTTTACCAAGAGCACTATTTCATTATGATAATGTGTCGACCAATCTTTGATATGTTGTCGATTATTAACCACTAGCTGTCCCCCGCGGTTTCACCCGCGTTCCCGAGGTTCATGATTTCCCGGGATAAAAAGTAGCCTATGTTCTTCTCCATAACATATACTATCTGCGTGCCAAATTTCATCGAGATCAGTTGAGTGGTTTAAGGGGGAAAGCGTAACAGACAGACAGGCAGAGTTACTTTCGCATTTATAATATTAGTGGGGATTTTGTCCTTCGAACAATATCACTTAAAGTAGGTTGGGTTTTAGGTAGGTATATTCTTATGATTATATTATTATGTGATAAAATATCACTATTTTTTATAACATATTTTCGTTTTAATTGGAATATCAATATTATTTGTATCTACAATTCTGTCTGCGTGTATAATCAAAGTTTAACCACGATAGTATATCTACTATACGAAACCCAAAAAAAATCTAAACTAGGGTACTACGAGTATTTGGGGATACCCAAAATACCCAAATACTCGTAGTACCCTAGTTTAGAAAATATTACCTACGATTCGTTGATTTTTATGGGTATAGTGGGTTATAGGGTTAGGTAAGTTTTAAGCGTATGTTTATATAAACACGATTAATCAGTATATTTTTTTCTTACTATAATTATCATGTTAATTTTTGCAACAGATATCATTTTATTTAAGCATTTCTCCCTCTGAGAAACGGATAAAAGTACGATGCGAAAGCTAATGTCATTCGTAATTTTTCATCATTCGGTTTATATTATTTAATATTAATGTGAACTTTCCACTGAAGTCTAGAACATATACAGCGTAAATAAATTACTCTATGCAGTGGTCAGTTCACTATTTTTAATCTATTATTATATATTTATTTTAGACACTATAGTAATAGTATAGGTAGGTACTTATAAAATCGATGCATTTTTTTTACCGTTTATAATCATGAATATTAATCGCTCGCTAGTCTTTACTCACCAAAACAGCAACCTTACTTCCACATCACCAAAAATAGATTCCACCCATTCGAAGTTTACAATAAAGGTAGGCTTAAAAACTAATCAGAAAATTTTAGGAGGTACCTTATACCGATCCTCAATTAGAGAGGACCGATCCTTTGTGATCCATGGATTGGTAGGTCGCACGTTCTAGGTATTAAAAATAATCTGCCCACCTTTCTGAACTGTCCTTCTATTTACAAAATATGTTTCCCAAAGTGTAGAGATCGATGCCGCGCTTTGGCGATAAAGTCGTGTTCCCGGAAAACCGGGATGTACAAGTTCATAGAGTAAAATGCTTTTGTAGAAAAGTTTAGAATATTTTAAAATCTCCGGGCACTATTTTATAACCAACTTTTGTAGGATATTGCAAATTCACATAAAATTATTAACTATTGCATATTTTCAAAGTTTAAAACCTACTTGACAGGCATATACCAAAAACCTCATCAAGTGCAAGTCTACTCGAATGCTCCCACTATTCTGCTTTTCATAAGTAAAGTCTTAGGTAACTACATTCTCATTTTTTTCATTTAAACTCAGTTGTTTCTAAGATAAGGTATTTTTTTATAATTTTCTTTAATTATCTATTAAACTTTACATGTATGAATCATAAAAATCCCCATGTGATTAAGTCACATAAATTCAATAAAAACTTAGTTTTGGTTTCGTTGTTCAGTAGATTCGGTAAAAAAAATATAACATAGGTACAAGACCGACAAACATAATCAGAATGATCCTAAGGGTAATTTGTTTTCATTGGATGTATCCAAAAAAGATACCCTTCTATCAGAATGTTGATTCTTATTATTTCAGAAATATTATCCGACCCTTCAGTAAATTTTAAAACAAGGGTAAACACTCAGACTTCTTATACTCAGATTTCTAAAACTATGGGTAAAACAAATAAAAACAACAGTAAGTAAATAAATTGTTTAAAAACATTTTCTTTTCATTATTTTCTTTTTAGTTGTAACACACATGACTGATTAAAAAGACAGGATAAATGAGGGTACGTTACAACTAAATATCTTAGCTGTAATGGCTTACATTATACGGTAATTTGAAAGCTCTGAGCTAGAGAACTAATTATTCGTACAAATTCCTCCTGGGATACTCTTTTGGTAAATTAACAAAACAATTTGCATACATTTCTGTGGTAAATTAGTACCGTGTTCTATTGAAAACATTGTAGGGCACAATTGTTCAAGTTTCAAAGGTTTTGTATGAAGTTATGAAGGTTTATGATGTTTAAGTTTGTAACACAATAGGAATACCTATGCGTTACAGGATTTTAATTTAAATATGTATGTTATAACTCATTCAGAACAAGTTATTAAACCTTTTTAGAAGTAGTACTTAAGTTACCAACTTTAGTACTTATATTATTATATGTTGTAATATTATATCTTTTAATTTAGTTAAACGACGGAGCAGTGGTGCGCTCGCTCGAGTAAATTTGTTCTGTGGCGGTGCGTCGATTACCGCCCGCACACATGCCGGCAGCCGACTGGCCAGCGGTCCCCTTGATGTTTAAATATCAACTTTATCGCAATTAAATAAGCTAGCAATATAAAATAACCGAAAAATATTTTATAGTCAATATAGGCGAAAATCGCCTGCGATATCTAACTATCTATCTTTTTTATTACTAGTATTCATTTACGCGTTAGTTATAGCATAGAATAAATAATATACTACGTGTTATAGGTAGGTATTATTTATTAGTACACTATACATACCTACTAAAGTTTATATTACTTTACACTATAGCAGTATACCATTCGGGTTTCTAGTTTCCAGTCATCAGGGCGAACACTACACATACATATACGTTCACCTCCTCTGCCAATTTTCAAACTTTATGATACAATAACTTGGTTTTCGCCCGTGACAGCCCTATTTTCACAGATAGTAAAGCACGTTGATGTATGTTTGTATCTGTACGTACGATTTGCTGGAAGTGGCATCTTTATGACTCTGCTGACGTCATTTTGCTCGTTTCACCACGTGTGAATGATGTACGATCGTGATATTACTCCATAATGTATGCATGATTCTAAAGGCCAAAAATGTTGTAAAATGTGAGCTATGTTATATTTACATTAGGGCACATAATAGATTGAATAAAGATGATAGTCATTCTAAAAAATATGGACTATAAAAGCAATTTGAAAACGGTAACTCACAAATTTATAATGATAAATGGTTTACTATCACATAAAAATCATATTTCAAATGGTATTTATTATAAAATTTATCTGCTAGGCAAATTTAACAATATCAAATAATGCTGTAGGTATTTTCACCAGCGAGGAATGTTTATTAACCTGCCAAGTGCCAATTAGCTCAGCCTAGTAATACTTAATAATATGTAGGTACTTAGTAAAGAAGGTGCACTTAGGTAGTACACTCCTCCGGGAATATACTGTGTGTCTGGTCATGAAGTAGCAATATTTTAGGTATAGCTATAGCTATATTTCAACAATTTTTAATACAGTGAAGGAAGTGAAAGCCGCAATCTACACGCCCTCCCATATACTCCGTATCCTTAGACCAAGGCAACCCTCTGCGAGCTGGATGACTCTATTACTTTAGCTCAGATCGAAGCTGACGAAGCTCGTAAAAGTACACGCCCTCCCATATACTCCGTATCCTTAGACCAAGGCAACCCTCTGCGAGCTGGATGACTCTATTACTTTAGCTCAGATCGAAGCTGACGAAGCTCGTAAAAGTACACAACACACTACATAAAACTGATTACGCTATCGTGTTCGACGGAGAGGACCGTCGCGATGTCCCAGGCAGTATCGTCCTGCTCAAGCCGCCCGAGCTACCAGACCGACCGCTCCCAATTAGTCGTAACTTGTACTAAGCCCTCCCCTTCCCCGGTTACACCCTGAGCCGAGGTTCATACCCCATTCGGGGGTGCCCTCAGTCGTGATTACCTAAATATTGCCCGGCTTATAGAGTCCTCTGCGCTCCCCGATTTGTCCGGTAAGGTTGGTGCCATCAAAGGCTACCACCTTTAGTCCAAACTGTTGTGCCTAAAATCTATACTAATAATAAAGCTGAAGAGTTTGTTTGTTTCTTTGTTTGAACGCGCTAATCTCCGGAGTTACTGATCCGAAAATTGTGTGGTGGTATCTACTGTAACATAACTTGAAGTACCTACCTAAAATTGATAGAGCATCAAAAAGCCCAATCTCACATCTATAGAAATCAACGTAACCCAAAATAGTGCAAATCGATCAACATTAACAGACATCTATGCGTTAAAGATTAAAGGCGATATTATTCGTCCTATTCATGAGAGATTCGTTTTAACTGGCAAGTCACGTAATGCCATTCATGGCTCGCCTGATACGCGATCAGACTGCTGAAACTTCACAATTGAGTCCTGATGTATTACTGAATATAAGTTGTCTGTATATGGTTTAACGCTGATAAGTTAAATTGGATGCAATAATTTAATTTAATTATATTTAACGATATAAACGATAACTGAGTGAGTTAGAACTGATATAGCAAGAGAGATTTGGCCCAGGACTAGAATAAGGAGAGTGCTACTAAAATTACACCCAAAAGAGACAAATTCAGCACCATTATAATGAAACCATAAACAATACAACGTTTTATCATACAGGCTCAAGTGATTACAAGATCATAATATTCTCTACCAGAGATTGATGTCTTTCTAACCACCGTTAGATGCCTTGACTAACGGGATTTTGATGGGAAAGATTTTGTTTAATGTAAACTTAAAGCTTATATTTTACCTTATTTGGGACAATAAACAATAGTAATATATTACAATATAAGTATACTAATCAATCACAAAATAGTAATAAATATAATACACATTCAGTCATTACACACGTTTATGAAAAAGGAGATGGCAGGTTTTGGCATTCATAAATAGAAATCAATCCTATTTGAAAAAAAACCTAATACATTTTGTTAGCCCAATTATTTTAAAAAATTGTACTTGCATTAAAAAGTCGATAAATTAAAAAACAATGAGTGACCATAGACACTAATCATCATATGAACATTTTCATATACCAAGTTAGTTTGTGGTCCTACGCAAGCCTATCTATACTACTACCTAATACTATCGTTTTTTTTAAATTAAAGTTCACAAAATTTAATCAATTGGTATATTAATTAGTTGCTAAGCTTGTATTCAATATGATTTTCAGTTCACCTTCCAACATTTTGATTAATACTAATAACACTGTTGTAATTTTGAGCCAAAGGTTGTCTAGTACACGGTTGGTAATTAAATCATAAATAATTAGAAACTGACTGTATTTTGTGGACCAACTAATTTTGTGATGAAATGATGTGTCGGATTGTCGGACATTTATTTCGTCACACATCATCATAATCATTTAAATAATGATATAGTATGACACAACTTAGATGAAGCATCGGCAATATTCGTAAAATCGTTCGTTCCCGAAAAGAGTGCGCCTACAAAATTACTCATTAATTAAAAAATGAATGGCGAAAATGATGTATGAAACTTGATGTATGAAAACATAATTCATTTGCTATATTTCAGAATTTATCCCTTAGAAAACATTTAAGTGTAAATAAATGAAGCTTAGAAAATGCGGAAATATCTAATGTGTTAGAAGGAATTTACTGAAACAAGCTGAAAATTTGCTGGCAAAAGCAACATAAATTTTTTGTTACAAAAAATTAAGAAAAACTGAAAACAATAATGAATGAATATGGATAATAATTTTGTGAATGACGATTTAATTTGAATAAAAAATTGAGAGTGATATCAAAGGAAAAGTGAGTTACGGAAATAGAGCAAACACAATGTGACACCTAACTGTCATCTAATGCGACTTACTTTGTCATACGCGCATCATTTTGTAAAATTACATCAAAATTAAATCTTTGATTTGTGAATCATCGTTTTCTTAAACAACTGAGAGGAACCCCTTGTCGGCGACATAATTTGGACGGCTAATATTATTATAGTCGTAATAGATTATAATTATATTATAAGAAGAACCTAAAAACTGATTAGCATAAAACATTTTTCATGAAGGGAGAAAAACAATCCTATCCTATCCTATAATATCACAGATATTAATTTATTTCGAGGCTTGATACTTTAGATTAAATTTGAAAAATATATCGTACGAGTATTATATACAGTAGGTATAATATGCAATATTGTGTTGTGTCGATATGTAGCATTAAGATGGTTGAAGCCGTGATAAGGTCCCTAATTAATATCCCTAGGAATATAATATAGTAATATAAATATTTGCACAACTGATTACTCGTTTTAGAACTTTTTTTAACGGATTGAAAATTATCTTACTAAATGAATCTAGTAAGTTAATATATTACTAGACCGTGCTCGTATCATACTTATATTCCTAGTAAGGTAATTATGAACCACTTTCATATTATTACATAGATCCCGCCCTGCGGTTTCACCCGCGTTCCCGAGGACCTTATGTTTTCCCGGTATAAAAAGTATCCTAAACTATCTGTGTTCCAAATTTCACCCAAATCCGTTCAGTAGTGTTTGCGTGAAAGAGTAACAAACATCCATCTATCCATCCATCCGTGCATACATCCATACTCACAAGTAGGATTATGGTATACAATTATATCTATCCTAGGGATATAAATTATAATATCACGGCTACAAGCATCTTACTGCGACAGATATATATATCTAAATAAATAAAACAATACCTAGATATTGATATTTATCATCAAAACAAACTGGCGATGTCCCCAATATTAATATCCGTTTATGAAGAATATCAAGAGGCTGCTACGACAAATAATAAATGTCATCTGAAACAAAAGCTGAGCTCCAAATGACTCAGCAATTTATTAAAGACTATCAATTTGTCTCTCCTGATTATATTTGCTAGATAGCTACCTACCATTCGGTTTAACTATAGAAATTGCATTGCTGTACATACCTACATATGATGCTTTATATATAAATTATTTTTTAGAATGTTTGTGGAATATTTACTTCGCACCTCACATATTTCCGTTTTCGGAACTGGAGTGTGCATAAATTGTCTGTGCTAGCATTAATTTAGTTAGACTTGGATTTTATCTCAGAAAGCCATGAAATTCTGGACCGCATACATTATACAACGAATGTATAGAATGCTAGATCAATGATTTGAATATTTTTTCTTGCAATTTGTAGTTATTTAGTTTAGTTTTTATTTATTAAGTTTAATTTAATTCTTACTTGTAAATATTTGTCAAATCAATTTTCAAAGATAATGTTGTCAAATACTTTTTAGATGAAATGGCTGAACAGATGAAAGCAGATGCTATTCATTGCAATAAATTTAAAACCACACAAATAACACATTAAACATGTCATGGTATGCTTTAAAATATTAATAAACATGGCAACTCATAATGCAATCCTTATTATAAAGTGTAGTGGACTAATAAATCATCATAAAAAACATCTTGTAAATCGGATCTTGCAGCAAAAATGTAAATGAGGCATCAAAATCTTCTGAAATTGCAACTAAAAGAAAAAAGCTTCCTTGGAACAGGGCCACGTCGCAAGCGATGTATGCAAAATTATTCAAGAACTAGGAATATTGCCTTTAGCTTTATTAATGACCCTTTCAAGAATAGAATATCTAAACGTATATTTTTTGAGGATGTTCTGAGTCTGAATATAACGATGAGAATGATGACGTATGTAGATAATATTTTATTGTTAACTGAATTCGTAACAATTCCGAATCACGAAATTGTGAAATGTGATATATGGGATGCTGTTTTGACCTATATATAAGAAATATGAATCACAAGAGTTATAGTACTATTATTAGTCGATTACATTTCGCCCATCTCGGCATGCAGGCTTTATTGACAATAATATAATTTAGTACTATAATAAGATTCAATAAAGCTTACTGATGGAAAGAATAAAAAAATGTGTAAGTTAAGATTTTTATTTCATGTGAACCACACATCGCAAATCGTAGTTGGCAAAAGCAAAAAAAATACAATCGAACAAAATGGTAGAAAATAAAATCACTAAAATTAATCACATTATATTATTTGAGATAGCAAAATGTTCTGAGAGAACAACCCACTAAAAATATAAAGCGTCTGTGCCTATCTAAATAATGTAGGCACATCAGTGAAAATTGTTGAAATGAAAAATTTTGTCCAATTTATTCTGCTCGTTGTAGCGCAGGTTTGCGCGAACTTTTTTTGGTCGAATTAATTAAAACAAACATCACCCTGATGCATGCTTCGCAATTTACACGTGTTGTGAACACAGTCATGATATTATGAACTTAATGTTTTTTGGGTTAAAGCGTAAAATAGTATTTCCCATTTGGTTTTAGAGTGGTCACTCAGTTCGACACAAAGTTTTCACGTATCATAAATTATGTGACAGATAAAGTTTTAGGATGGAGCAGAAAGTTAACTAATTCTAAATAATAAGTATCTACGTACCTACTAGAAAAGGAAAGCGAGAGGTCGGCCGCCATCGACACGGTGGTCAAATATTAAAAGAGACCTCAAACTAGCAATATTGCCAGAGCCGATAACCCAAGATAGATTATCTTGGCGCAAAAGTCTGAGGAGATCCGACCCAAATAACGGATGTAAAGAAGAATTAATATCTACGTAGGCTACGCGTATCTACTAGCTTTCCGGTAGTGGCTTCTTTTGCGTGGATATATATTTTTTAAGTATTTAAAACGTTCTAACATGTTTTAAAAATACCCTTCAAAATAAATTAATATTACTGATGTAAGTAAGTAAGTACTACCACTGTTTTACTACCATAAAATTGGGACTATTGGGAGTAATTAACGACAAAATTTTATTATTATTGTAACGTTATGATTTAAAACAGAGTTGTTTTTATATCATGGAAATAAAATCCTTTTATTTGGTATAAATATGCTATTAATTTTTTGCGAATTACTTTTAGAACAAACAAAGAAATGTGGTTGATTTTAAAAATTGGAAGAGTCGCCTCTGGTAACTGGTTTTGCTAACTGTAAAGACATTCTATCAACTGATGCTAGTCTACGGATGATAGTACAATTTTGTTTAGAAAATAAATAAGATCGATTTTGGCAGTCGTCTACATCCGCAACTACTTCATACATAAGTGAACAACCCATCACATGTCACCAAGATCCGCTACAGACATCAGGGATAAAAAGACAAATATAGAAATAAAAATATTACTAGTCCTTATAATGAACACATTCTTAGGTATTCGAAGAATCATAACTAATATTATAAATGTGAAATTGAGTTTTTTTCACCTCTTGACATTTCAAAGGCACTGGTATAACATATAGACAACTTTTCAGCCCGGAAAATATAAGAACCCTCGGGACAGCAGATAATTCTGCGGGATAAAACTTAGTACAAAAAAATAGTAACAACAACATCTATCCTAAGTGGATGTTAGTTAATTTAGTTGGTTGTTGTCACTTTCTCCTTTTTCATTATATCATTATTATGCTTCTGGTTTTGCTAACAAATTGCAAGGGTTCATTATCAGTTTAGCAACCAATGCTTCACTTGTTGAAACATTAATCTATGCATCGATATGTACCGCTGTCGGATGTAAATTGCATCCTAGAGACAAGATACATTACTGTTTAGTATTGAATACCTTGTCTGTGAAACATTGCCTGGTCTTGAGTTGCTACCACTGAATAAGCTTTGCATGTATTCTAGGTTTGCAGTTTGTTTAACTTTTAATATATCTCTCAATTTACTCAATCATAAGCTAAAGGTAATTTGAAGTTTACTAATTAATGTGTTGCTACCAAAACAAAGGAATCGAATTTGGTACAGAATTTCTACAAATTTTAACAAAATAAATCATATATCATACCTATTTATTTGGGAATTACAAATAGACTTTGGATTATCTGCCAATTTTACTACTTCGGTTAAATATGATAGAGATATTATTTATATTAACTGTCAGCAACACACAGATCTATTATTTGAAAAGAGACTTTTACAAATGAGGTAGTAGAATGTTTGCAGTTATAAGATTGAAGCGGATATTTTGCAAATATATCGTCGTGTCAAGTGAATACCACAAGTTGACAGCTGAAATAGTCGAATAGTTTTAGTAAAAGGTTCAAAATAAAGAAGACTGGAGGGGCGTGGTGAACTAGTGAAAACTGTAACCACTTTCATACAAATATTGTCTCCGAAACTATTGTCGGTAAAATACACATATTATAGTCGTTTATGTTTTCAGACTTTTTCATTATTTTCTTTAGATTCAACTCTAGCTAAACTACTCTAAGGTATAATCAATATATACTAATAATAAAGCTGAAGAGTTTGTTTGTTTGAACGCGCAAATCTCCGCAGTTACTGGTCCGATTTTATAAAGGTTATAGGCTTCTTTTTATCCGGTAGTAGAGTCTAAAAACTGTAACTGTTGACATTCATAAGTGCCTTATTAGGGCCTAAACTGAATAAATGAGTTTTTGATTTTGATTTGATTTTGATCCCTGGAACCCGAGTGAAACCGCGGGGAACAGCAAGTATGTCATAAAGATGGCTGTGTGTGACTGTTATTGCAGGATTTTATTATTACACGTACTTTCTTGAATGTACTATTGAAAATAACTAGGTAATGAATTAATGGACTGTATTAAAAATTTTGCACAATTTCATATTAAAAGCTTACATGATATAATTTATAATTATATTTTTTAAGACCTTTAAATGATCGTTGATAAACTCGTTGATTCTTAAGGATCTTGTATATCTATAATAATGACATTACCAAAGAAGCTTTTATACAGTTAATCGCAGCCTTTTATGACTTGCAAGATATTCTGAAGCTATATCTTTAAAACACGACAGGTTGATACATATAGCAGAAATAGCTCCACTAGCTCTGCAAACCACTCTAGTGTCGAGTTACAGTAATGATACAATTTTCTGGGTAATACCATCTCTGTATACTCCCCTATATAACTTACTACGTCCGGTGAAACATTGTCACCGTATAAATCTACATTACAATGAATAATGTATTTCAGAAAACTGCAAGCAGCATCGAGTACCGAGATAACTGTAATTTTATTTATTATCATTCTAAAGTCGTGCTCAAAGCTCAAATTATCATCGTTAAAAAGAAATCCCCAATCGCTTGGAAATAAACGTAGGAATATGAACGAGTGTTTCAGATAGAAATACTATTTGAATTGAAAATTTCAGGTTTTCAAGATGCTAACTTTATTTAAACAGACAAAAGAATTGTCACGTTAGCGCCATGGTAGCATAATTTATGGGTTTTTAGTTTGCCAAGTCAGTAAAAAGTCTGCCAAGCGCACAATCTCATTTCAGCCAATTGTTTGTGCGAATCTCAAATATTCTGAGTGAGATAGTTTATCATCCAAAAAAAATAATAATACCCATAGCCGTACCGCATCGTAACATGAATAAAAGTTTTAAAATAGAGTTGGTTTTCGATACTTGTATTTCATTTTTAACCTCAATTTTTAACATACAATTTTATATTTCAAAAAATAGGTAAAATAGTAATAAATACCACGTAACATTTTATTAAAGCAAACGTCGTCTCAACATTTCTGTGAAGATGTACGCAACATTACACGCGGTATTCTGATTTAAAATTTCCTTTCAAAAATTTCTCCCTTATGTGATATATTTCCTGACAGTCGACATCCCTCGCCTTCTGTGGTATTCAAATATTTACGTTAGACCGAGGCGAGTGTGTAATACGGTTTGAAAAACTTCCAATCTTTGATCTTCACTTGTTTGGATTATCCAAAGTAATTGTTGCATGGAATTAAGCCTTATCCCATTCATTCTTTTCAAAATTAGGTAAATTTATTAGGTATGATCGAATATAAAATTTTGAAAAATGTATTCTAAAACTGTCCATGATGTAGAAAATAAAGCAGGTTTTTATAGACAAATATCTAAAAGAAACACTTGTTTACTTTATTTTTCCATATCATAGATAGGTAGTTTAAAGTGTCTACAGTTTGTTTGTAAATTTGAATATATTCAGCTACTTATGACGTTGATTGTACGAATAGGCTTTATGCTTGAATTAATAGTGAGGTTAGGGAAATAGTATGTAAAACTGCTTTTCAAGTGCTTTAACTAATAAATGATTTTAAAATTAAGTTTTTCTATCTGCATGTTTATACATAAAAAATCACACATGAAAACTTACCGACTGATCGCACTTCCAACACAACAAGTAAGAGATACTGCTCGTCTGCTGAACAATGCAGCTGTGTGTATTATTAACCAAGAGACAGATACTCACATTAGGTTCGAAGCCGCAATCTGCTGCCGGCATCGAGAATCTGTTAAGGATCCGATCATTCGATACGATGGCGTTTAGGTGACGCCTCTTTCGAATACTTCGCGAATCGAATCGAAAACGGTACCAAAACTGAACGTAACGTGTCGTAAATCGAACGAAGATTGAAATCCAGATTAGGGGGCGTACGTGGCAGTCGATTTTTCCCATTCTGTATTTGAATTTCATTCGGGGTGCGGCGCGAAGGCTGACGTGGAGTACTCGTATTTGTATGTACAAAGTGATTACGTCCTTTGAGTAGGCGTGAAGATGACTTGGGATCTACGCGGTGTTATGTCATCGAATTCTGGGTAAATTGGTGGATGGGTTGAAAAAAATGTTCAGTAATTTGGTTGGTTAATGGAAAATCTGTAATGTATAAAAAGGTGCTCGTACACCACAAGGGTTCGGTAAGTCACGTTGAAAGACAAACTTATAAATCATATCATTTTTATTGAGAAAATATTCTCCCATACACCGATATACGTTACGGTCAATCTTTCGAGTGCACGTTTGTAATTATATTTTTTTTACTTTTAAGCATGTTTTATAATTTTCAAATTTATTTCTTTACTTGTGCTGTTACCTATATCTTGCTCTTTGTCAATAATTCTAGCTCTATAGGATGTATCTTAGATTTTGATTTCCTCGCGAAGTAACAAAATATTCAACATATTGCGTTGATATAGAAGATCGATTTTTACAGCTTTAAGGGGCTGTAAACCTTAATATTTGATATTAATCTAATCGCTCAGGTTGTGGAATTAGCTGACGCCGTGGTTTTCCCGAGAGACTATTGTATGGAGTACTACAAAAAGGTTGTGAAGA
This sequence comes from Tethea ocularis, assembly GCA_963555595.1. Classification (NCBI taxonomy): domain Eukaryota; kingdom Metazoa; phylum Arthropoda; class Insecta; order Lepidoptera; family Drepanidae; genus Tethea; species Tethea ocularis. Next base: position 4,334,414 of record OY741968.1, read on the forward strand.
GATTTTTGCAGGGTCGGCAATAACCCTGGTGGTTCCCCTGGTGTTGCAAGCGTCCATAGGCTACGGTAACCACTTAACATCAGGTGGGTCCAATGCTTGTTTGCTGCCTTAATAGTATAACAAAAAAATATAATTTCAGCTGGATACCTCCACGAGTACTTGAGATAAAGGTTCTTGACACACGGACAGATAGACAGACAGACGGACAACTAAACCTATAAAGATTTCATTTTTCCCCTTTGAAATACGGAAACCTAAAAAATAAACAGACATAGCATGATTGTGAATAATAAGCTTCGATGTTGAAATTAAATTCACCATTTTTAATCAAAATCTTCAAGATTTTGTCACAGATTATTTGTTAAGAAAAATTTGATTTATTGTCAAAAAATATCCTTCGAAAGTAATATTGAAAAGATACCTCGTCTCAAGCACAATTTCCTTTATGTGCCCAAAGCAGTTTTTAAAAAGATCCGGCATTTAGATAAAATGCTAATTTATTCATTGGCAAAAGAAAGAACGAATAAGCTTACTGAAAATTCAATTTAATCTTGGAATAGTTATTTATTTTTGATGTTAAATAAGATATCTGTTCATGATGTGAAACAATAACCAAAATTATTGTTGGTTATTGAAATAAAAAGAAATATTTACTCAAATTTTCTACTAACGTTTTGTTTGTCTAATCTCTCAAAAGACTCACATAACATTTTAGGTACTTACCAAGGTTTTTTTATTATTTATATGAAATACTACCTTCCGCTCCGGATCTTATGTTTTCCCGGGATACAAAAGTAGCCAATAAATGTTATTTCAGGGTATGATCTATCTATGTGCCAAGTTCCATCCAAATTCGTTCAAAAGTTTTTACTTGATAGTGTTTTTACTTTGTTTTTAACATCCATAGATCCTATTAGTAGGTTAATTTGATGAGAAAAAAATGATAATCATAACTGTGGTAAATAAAGGGCTTCAATAAAATTTAAAACAATTTACATATAAAACAATCTACATATTATGAATAATGACATAATATATATTTTTTTATAAATTAACCTGTATTTGACCACACAAATCCTAGAAAGGAATCTGACTCTGAAGTATAGATGTCCGAAGGTGCCTTTTCATCTTGAGGGTGGATTTTGAGTTTATCCAGTCACGGATACAGTATGACAACTTAAATGAAGCATAGGTAAAATTCGTAAAAACGATAATTACCAAAAAGAGTGCGCCTACAAAATTACCCATGTTTTACTTTAGGGAAAATTATCTTTCTGCCAACGCAATAACTTGTAAATTTAAATAATCAAATACATTCGTAAAATTTATGCGTAGATGTTTATACACTTATTTCCAAATTAAGTGATCATGTTTATAAAGTATGTATTGTTTATAATTATTTTTTGATGCATTCTATATGGAGGGTACACGGCTAGAACGATGAATGTCACAAATCAAAATTAACGCCTTCGACATCCATACTTATATCCCCAGTCTCAACAGCGCCTTTTGTCATCATAAGATTCATCGCTGTCTGATGATGATGAGTCATTTAAATTTAGGACAGTAAAGAAGTTGCTTTCGCAGTTCGTTCTTGAAGGTTTTGAAAGTAATCTTTCCCAAAAACTATATTTTTACACTCCGTGGCCTCTTGACTCATAAATTGATAAACATTAAAAAAAAAAACACGACTTTGACTATTATACGGCTTACCACGTTTTAACGAAGTCATAGTGAAAATAAATAGCTGTACCATTAAATTTTTCTGAAGTGTAGGGAATAAATTACTCACGTGCATTCCCAATGCTGACTTGGGTCGAACTAACGCGGGAATATATTGTGCCAATAGCGTTGAATGGCGCGATAATGAATGATTTTTATTAGCTGAGTAAATCGGAAGTGATCGGAAATACGAGTTTTGCCGATGCGACATCTCAGTTGTGTCATACTGTACTACAAAGTACCCTCACATCGCGTATTATGGATATATCCATGTTTACCTTCTCCGTAAGCTCAAGCTCATGTACGAGTAACCTATCATTGCCTTTTAAAACTACAGGTAACAATAATCTTATTTCACTTTACATTAATGCTATTACTACTATAGCATAAGGTTCGATATAAAATACTGTAAAGAATAAAAATATTAATAGATTCAGAGAAGCTAGACGCTTTTTCAGTGAAAATGGGCTGCAGATTGAATCCCATTGTAAAGTCATTTAAAATTCTACGATTATCTCTTTTGAAATAAGAAAACACAATTTCCCTGAAATGAAATTAAAATGCTACAGATTTATTTGCTAAAAACTACGTTGGTATCTCTTTAAACATTACGAGATTGGTGTTTTTATTTTGCATACCCGAGTTTCAATTATTATTTGATAGAATTTTAATATATATGTATAAGTACATCCGACAGTTTATACATACGTTATTCTTCCTTAGTTTGTATTACAGTATATGCGACATGGGTAAGATAAATAGATAGGCTCCATTTTAAGAAATAGAAAAGTAGTATATGTAGGCTGCAATTCAACTTTGCCTTACAACAACAACTTTTTGAATAGTTTTTGTCAAATATAAATGTTTAGGTATCCGTACCCAAAGGATACCACCGGCACCCTATTACTAAGCCTCCGTTGTCTATCCATCCGTCTATCTGCGAGTTGTATCTCATAAACCCTATAAACAGTTGCAATTTTATATATGACGCTATAACAAACTCTATAAAAAACATTATAAAAATTAAATAAAGTTAAAAATCAAAGGTGGAAAAAAAGCTGTTTTTTTGACGTTTTTTGTTCAACCATAACAAATTGCTGTATCTCATGAAGTTGAAATTTTCACAGAATGTGTATTTCACAAACGATTAATGAGACATTTTTTTATTCTTACTGCTCTCATTTAATTTTCATAAAATCTTATATTTTGAGTTTTATTGAATACTTGCTATTCCCCGCGGCTTCTCTCGCGTTCCCGGGATAAAAAGTAACCTTCGGGGATGTAGCTTCTTATTGGTGAAATAATTTTTCGATACGGACCAGTAACTCCGGAGATTAGCGCGTTCAAACAAACTCTTTAGATTTATTATTAGTATAGATGTGATTTATATTTACGATTATTAAAGTTGTCAAGTAGCAGATAAAATCTCGAAATAGTATCGATATATTACATCGACGAAAAGCAAACTAAATTTATGACTACATTTGTAAAACTGCATTACAGGCTCTCTCAGAACCATTCTTTTAAATAAAGAATTAAAAAATACACTTGGTATTAATGCGCCATAGCATAACGTACGAGATAAGTGGTACGAATCAAACAGAACACTCGTTCGATATAAAGTAATCACAGTTTTACACCACACCATAGCTTTTATAACGAACCATGTAGGTACCCTGAAATGCAATCTTTTTTCGAATAAAAATGCAGCATGTTGAAAAATTTCCACCAGGGCAATTTAGTTCTCCAACTAACAAGGGATTTTCGTTTGTCTGCACTGAATGTTTTACGTTTGCTTACCTTCCACGTAGCAGTTGTGAATTTACTGGAGATTTCGCTGTTGTTTGGTAAAGTTTGAAAATATTCTTTCACTTATGGTGGAAGTACGAATATTTTTTTACGTGCGTTTTAAATGATTACGGCAAATTCAAACGCCTTCGAGTCGTAATTTTGTGATCAGCGTATGAGGTGTGTTTATATTTTTGATATGAACGCATGCTCTGATCTCCTGTAACTGAAGATGCACAGAGTTTTTAAACTATTTGTAACATTATTCATAATGTGTATTTTGGTTGGAGTGCCTAAATAAATAAATATCTTGGTCGCACATAGTAAGAATCTCGATAAAATCACGACCTTACCTACTAGTCAACTATTTTAGGCAAGTATTTTGCTTTCAAAACAAACTTCCATAACAAACATCCACAGAATATAAACATAAAAACAGAAGGTACATACAAAATTTAAAAGCTTTGTAGAAGAAAATTTAATGTTGAACCATAAACAAAGGGAAGCGTTAATACTTCGCCGAAATTCTCGTTACAAACTTCGTTAAGAAGTTAGCACGCACTTTCTTCGTAAGTTCTAGCGGTACGGTCAACAAAACCACAAAAAGGTACGTGATCTGTGTAAGCGTCTTTATTGTTCTGATAATGATGCAGATACGACATATTATTTAACCTACAAGTAGATACCTATCACCATGAAATATTTTCTTAAAAAAAGCTTTTCCGAGATTTTCGGAGCCTTCTCAGTTTTCTGATCCGGTGGTAGAGTCAAATGAAACTTTCAAAAGATTTACTGTAAAAAGTAGCAAACATACTAAACACTTTATAATATCAAATAGGATTCACCGGATCAAAAAAATCCTAAATGATAACCACTTACCATCAGGTGGACCACCTGCCTGATTGTCAACCTTCTGACCTAAATCCTACAATCTAGGTTTGATTTTTGGTAGTTTATACAACGTAATTGAATTATTTCAAAACCTGAAACTAGTTTATTCTTAATCCATAGTGCAATTGATTACTATTACATCATGCCGAGTCTAAAAGTTTCGACGCTCTGTGTGCGCGTGCAAGCTTTTTGTTATATGACCGATGATGCTTACCTACACGTAAACAAGACACCGGCACCGAGCACGTCATTATGTTACACCAATTTGCGGATAGTACACAACACGTACGCTCGTCGGCGATAGTGTATATGAGTGTGAGTGTAGTGCTATGAATTGTTCATAATAAAGTCAAAGGCCAAAGATTGCAAATCTCTTTTACAATAGTTCATGAAAATAAACAATACTTGTAATATCAACTTATTGCAATAAAAATAATTTGGTGTGTCTGAGATATTGAGTTAGTTTTTCTGATAAAGAAATAAAAAATAAGTGACACATCTGAAAAATAAGCATTATTTTGTATTCTGTACAAACTCATATAAAATAGGTTAACTTTAGTACTTTTCTTTTATTGCCGAAATCGATATTGAAACCTAATTCTAATTTGAGACATTAAATCGAGAATAAAAGGCTGACTGCGATTAGACTTTGCTCGTGACTTTATTCACATCTATTATATTTATTTAAATTAACACAGTTATGTACCTAAATCCCATTTAAATAATATATTTTAAATGTATCTGTATCCATTGATGAAAATAATCAGAAGATATTATGTAGGTTTACATAGGATGTCCGCTTTAGTTATCTATGCCAGTGATTATATAAATTTATTTATTAATATTGAAACAAGTGAATTACCAAATACAAACATTAAAAAATAGGACGGAATACTACCTAGCAAAAAAAAAACAAAAATTAAAATTACATAATGTGGTCGTATTTTTTTGTCATTTTAATTGTTTACTACCACTACCCTATGTTTCCCGGAACGGGAGAAGGAGGACATTAGGATTTCAACCACTTGTTCGCTGTCAATCTTTTTGACTACTCAATTATAATCTCAAAATCTGATATTTATTTTGTAATATTGCAATTTTCCAGCTTGTCTGTTATATTTCTATTTTCATTTAGCACATATTACCCCTTACTATCTATGAATAATAATTCGTATAATATTGTTTCCTGCTGAAATTACACTACACGTTATAACTTGTAATATTTTAAAAATTAGGGAGTATTCCTAATTTTACATAACTGTCAGTTTTATATTTTACAGCTCATTCATACAAATGGAAATTTTATAGCAACGTAAATAATTACCCACCGGGGCCCAACATTTATGAAAGATCATAAAATAGTACTGAAATTCAGCATTAAAAACGTGTAATATAAATAGCAGGTGCATCCCATAGGGTCTCTATTTCCTTTTAAAAGTATCTTTACTGCTTGCGATGTTTCTAACTAAAATTTTAATGATAATTATCAAACAAGCCTAGTGGTTTCATACGGGTTTTATTATCTAGACTACAGCGCTAAGTAATTGAATAATTGCATAGTTATGATAACCAACGTTGTGTGCGTGTGTGTGTGTGTGTGTGTGTGTGACGAAAAAGAGAAAGGGAAATAGAGAAGGAGAACGCATCAGCTGTGCGATCACCAAAGTGAAATGTCAGATCTAGAGGCTAATTCGCGCTGATAAAGGTTATCTCTAATTAGAGATTATTTCTACTCATGAATGTAGTAGTTTTTAAAAGCCACAATATAATCTTCGGACATTAATTAAGATTGTATTTACGATAATTTAACGCAAAATAATGATAATTTAATCTAATCTGAGTGTTGGGTTTTTGGCTTTCCAAATTTAAATTCACCCGCCAACTCCTCGCGACACCGCATGGTGGCGCACCAATCGACCAATGGACTGACGTCGCTGTCAGACGCGCGTAATTTGTATTCGAGTGCAAGAATAAATATGTAAAAACTATAAATAACATTAAAAGTTCAGTGAAGTGCCACCATAAGTTGCCTAAGGACAGACCACCGTTTCATCTAATTGTGGAGGCTGTTCCACAATTCTGGACGCAGTTGGGAGACCTTAAGCACATCTAGGCGGGTGACGTACATATATCTGTTCATTTATCTCTTGCCCATGCTAATAGTTCAATTCAATAATTTTATTTCACACATGGTGTATCGTACACACCACTGAGTTAACAAATTTTAGTATTAAAATTGAAATACCTATAAGTATTTACGTTCTTGACAACAATTGGTACAAATAAATTAATGAAGTCAGTTACGTTTTACCCTATTTCTTATTCGACATCGAAATCTCTACTGCTCCGGACCATTCGTTGCATCTCGAACAAAAGGGATTCTACATAATCTCAAATGAGAGAACAGAATTGACCTCCAGATGTTACATTATGTAAGGCTCACTCGTTTTTTCCCGTATATTTTGACCCAGGAAGGTTGAAAAGATTTAGTGTTACTTCGCTATTTCAGAGTTAATCCCACAGTAAAAGTTGTTCAAAATAACAAACATAGATTTCAAAATTTTCCTATTATAAAAATATCGTGAGATAACGAAATAACATACCTATCGATCAATCTGTTATTTTATTCCTTTATCTCACTCAATATTAAATATGTATTAGGAATTTTCATTTAAAACTCTGCTTAGAAAACGAAGCTTCAAATGATTTCGGTAACTAAACAAATAATGTTACAATCTATAAGGAAAATTTTCGATATTGCAATGCAATATCAAGCTTGCAATTTCATTTATTAAAATTCCTCGCGTTAAGCAATTTAAGTATTACAGACACTTTATACTACACACAGAACATACAATTTAGGGTACATTCCGAAACATGCCATAATCGATCTTAGCGCTCACATCGATAATTTGCGTTCCGTTACGAACATCACATCTATAAGAGCTGTGAACTGTCAATGATTCGGAACGCTTGTGAACGCGCTGACAGTATTTAGAACTAAAACATTCGAAAAAGGGATTACAAAATTGATGATCAACGCGTTGGTACTCCCTAACTTCAATTATTAGACTCCCTAACTTGAATACAGTGTATTTTTATTTGTTATTCTCACATAAAAACCTTTGTCAAAACAAAAACACAACACAAGTGTCACTTTTGACAGCCACGCTCACGGCGATAACGTTTGGACCATGGTCGTCGTAATCGCAATATGGCGCATGTAATGACGTCACCGATGACGTTTCGCGATGCTTCGTTATCGCGCTAAAAGTGATTCGGTACGCGTTTTAGCGCGCTCACATCGATAATTATCGATATAATCATCATTCGGAATGCAGCCTTAGAATATATTTTACCGGTTTCCACCACCACGGTTTCACCCGCGTTCCCGAGGAATCTATGTTTTGCCGGGATACAAAGTATATATCTATTTTTATTCCTAAATATGATTGATCAATTTGCAAAGTTTCATCTAAATCCGTTTAGTTGTTGATGCATGATTTAATCTCCAATAATATTTGTTGGATTCAATATAATAACTGCGTTCTGTAAAATATATCAATTTGTGAAAAAGCAAAGCAAGATTTGTAATTTCATGAGACTGATATAGAGAGAATTTTATATAAGGTTTACTTCTTCTGACTTGAGCCAAAATCTCTCCTCAAGGGCATGAAGTAAAGCCCTATCTTTACAGTATTACTGAAATAGGATGTTAATGTAGAAAAAAGGTAGCACTGGTTAAGTGTTTTGAAATTGATATTATTTTGAAGATAAATAATCATATAAATATGCCTTGAACAGTTAAGTACCTAACCTAACATGTTACAGTAAAAAATAATATTTTTCAGTTCCAGTTGGTATATGTTTTGAGGTAAAGAAAAAATGTGACTTATACGAATCAAGTGACTCCTGGATAGTATGATATATTTATTTTATTTAAAAAAAAAAACTCACTGTAACAAGTTAGCTGTTTAAGCTTGTCTGCGTAAAATATTTATATTGAAAGTAAACCTTCCTGAATATAAAACGAAATTAATTTACTCAAATTGTTCAAGAAATAGTAATGAATAATTTAATAAATCGTCGGAAGGTAGGGATTTTCTCTAACCTTTTACAACAGCATTTACTTTTGTTATAAACGTACTTTCGGTGATTGGTCTTGGTACAATTTGTTACATTGATTCGTGGTGAAAAAATAATTTAACCAAAATTTTTAAAAGTGAGTTGTTTTTTTTTCATAAAGTTTACCTACTAACCTTCAACAGCTGTAATTTAAGGCATTTTTAATATTATAACAAAAACAAACATCAGTATTTATTCAATAAATCTTACTTGTATCATAATATTGAAATTATGTAGAGTTGTTATCACAAAATTGTATCATTTAGTCCTTACACAAGATCTCATCACGAAGAAAGAATGGAGTCACTTAACTTTAAATTGCTGCTTTAGCAAGATACGTTCAATGATATACGGGTGATAATTTTGACTGAGCAAGGAAAATATTTAATAAAAAAAATGTTTATTTATTTCTCACACATCACTAAGTTACTACAAAATAATTTAATGATATAAAACAATTCATTATTTATTTTATTGACCACCAGTGATCGTAATTATGTACAGCTTAGGTATATTTCAAATAAGCCAAAGTAAACACAGTTAGCAAAAAAAAACACGTAAATACAGTAAGTATAAAGTAAAAAAATATTCGAGGCTACTATTACCTATCATCGTCATGGTTCTTTCGGTTAACATGATGGCAAAGTTATCTCAAACTATTTTGCCAACTTGAATAAAAACGTGATTTTCCTGTTTGACACAATAAGTTGCGTCTTTGGCGATCTTTCATATTTACTAACACTAAATGGATAATATTGTCTGATTTGAATAAATACATTATTATTAGAATTAATTTACTCTTTCATTTTTAAATATTGAAAAATAATAATTTATTAAACATTGCCCACCAACAAAAATTTGCCGCGGCACAAGCTCGTTACAATTTACGTTCGTATGTTCTTATAATATCTTCTACCTCTACTAAGGAGCTGCGTCAGCACTCCAGAGCGGTCGACAGGATGTCACGTGAACTTTCAATAGGAACGGAGCTATCCTTGGATACAAGTGTTTCCCGTGAGAAACATTAAATTTCCTTTTGCCATTTGTAATTTTGATTGTCCTTGGGAGTTGTAACCATTAATCTCATAGCGTTTTTATGTAAGACTAGCTTCCGCCCCGCGGTTGTTATCTTATGTTCCCGAGGGATAAAATGTAGCCTATGTGTTAATCCAGGGTATCAGCTACATCCATACTAAAATTCATCAAAATTTGTCCAGCCGTTTGAGCGTGACTGAGAGTAACAAACATACATACTATTTATATATTTAAATTATCTTATTAATATTATCGTTCTGAAATATTGTCTTTATTTACTACGACATTTTAATTAGGATGTTAGGATAAAGCTTTTCGAAAAAAATACCTACATGATGGTGAAAACCGTTTCAAAATACGTTGCGTGGCTTAGGAATTAAACAGTCAGGCAGAAGCAGAGGGCGACTTTCTTATATACTATGTAGAGATAAATAATGTAACTGGAATTTTAAATTCTATCCAGATTTCAAAACGACGATATGATAGCATTCCCGGTATATTATTAGCAAATACACGAACCTTTTACAAAACACACCCTTATTTCAAGTGGTTTCATAATCCCCGTAGCTACTGATGAATCTATCATTTGGAACCTACCTACAAACTTTGTGCCGCCCAATGGTCAACGGATTAATCGTACATTAGCAACCCTATTAATTCCCCTTTGTCGTCCGTCCATCACGGCAATATCTCGTCAACTATTAACGAGCAACCCAAGGGACCGACCTTCTCGTTAGTAAATAATGAAATCTGCTCGCAACTCGATAGTTTGACAGTTTGGTCTACACCGCAAAATTATTTATGAACTAGCTTTTGTAAGGCTCACGTTTTATTTTACTAATTGTTAGAATAACAGAATCTGTCACTAAAAGTTATATAGATCATCTAAATAACTAAATATAATTTTATAAATTTATTTATCAGCTTAAACAAAAATCAAGAGCAAATGAAGAGTAAACGGTTCTTCGATTCAACCAGATCCTACTTATATTATAAATTCAAAAGTTTGTGAGTATCGATGTATGTTGGTTACTCTTTCACGTAAGAACTACTGAACGGATGGATGAAACTTGGCACTTAGATAGATAGATCATACCCTGGAATAGAATAACATAGGTATAGGCTACTTTTGATCCCGAGATAATATATACCTCGGGAACGCGGGTGGAGCGAAAAAAATCGATGTTTTTAGGGCTTTAGTAACATCTAACCTAATTATTAAACTAAGGTTAAGTTATACTGAAATTTCATAATGCCTTATCATTTATGAAAGCAACACATACACACATTGATAGAAACAAATATTCAGTAGGTGACATAAACATCCTGAATATAAGGAAGTAATCATTATTACTTACAAGCTTCCACTCCGTGGTTTCACCCGCGTTCCCGAGGGATCTTGTTTTCCCTGAATGTAAAAAAATGTAGCCTTTATGTTATTTCAGGGTATGATCTATTTATGTGCCAAGTTTCATACAAATTCGTTCAGTAGTTTTTATGTGAAAGAGTAACAAACATACATCCATACTCACAAACATTCGCATTTACAATATTAGTAGGATATCTCATATCCTCTATTTCAACTCTTATTTTGTACTTTACATAACATTCAAGATCTCAGCAATAAATTTTATTCTGAGAGCAATAAATTTTCATTTTACGCCTTCTATTCTCACTTATCTTTGGCGACATGATCCAGTGAAAGAAACCTTTTTAAAGGTCTCAAGTAATATATTATCATTGTTTCATGAAACTTTTGGCGAAGAACTTTTTTTTGCAAATGAGTTATATATTTGAAAGATTACTTTTCAGCTTAACTTTTAGCGCGCGGTAACTTTTATTTATAACTCTTGTGTGATGTAAATTTCAGATTTATATAAAAACTGTAATCTTGCCTATGGTTGGGCTAAATGTTTGTTGTATATTAAAATGCTGCTTTTTAGTACTGTTTAAGATATATTTTGTTGGTAAATTTTTCTTAAAAAAATTGTATTCCAGCAGTTTTACTATTACATTTCTCGACATATCGATTGAAACTTATGATTAATACATTGCAGCGAGAATGTAAACTTGTCATTCAAATAAAATATCTTGAATAAGTATTTTCCACAAAATTGACATATCTACGTCGAAAACTACAACCAGTAAAACCTTCGGAAAGTGCATGCAAGCATAAATTCCTTACTGCCAGGTCTCACGTACAAACTTTATACACATCACTTCAACGTAGACTTAAGAATTGTGCCCACTGAGTAAAATAGAAAACGTGTCTCGGGTACTAAACAGATTTTTATTTTGTTGTTATTTGTAAAGTTAGGGCACTTTGTTACGCGTAGGGCGATTGGAGTGCTTTGATTTTTGTTGTAGTTTTTCTTCCGGAATACTTGTATTAGTAATCTCTAGGTTACCAAAAGCCCTTCCTGTCTTATTACCTGAGGTGATTTAAAGCAAGACTTATAAAACCCAGGTTTTAATTTAGCCCGGATCTTTCTATCAAATAACGTAAGAAAGTGACAGTATATGTGTTTAAAATCGAGTTTGACAAGGCTTCACTTATTATAGGGGCTAAGGTCTTGCTAGTGGCATTTATAAATCTTAAAAGACTTGTTAACGTATCTAAGAAAGTCGCCAGAGATTCGTTCAATGTTCTAACGTGACCCACTAGAGGTAATTTTAGCAGAGATCGTTCGGCATGCGGTAGACATGGCCAGCCCGGTCTCGTTTCATCTTGGCAGCTTTTTGGGCGGCATTGGCAAAACAAATAAATTCGTTTATCGTAATATCTAGTTAATATTATGATGAACTTTCTTCGATGAGCTATTTTTCAACAATTAAATTCTAATGCGCCTAATAATATTGAAACTATTTTTCAATCTTACAAAATTATCCTAACAGTTTTATTATCATGCCACCAAGATAAGGCAGTTATCTAAGGGATCAAATTAATTGAGTGAAAATCTGTCTTGGTGAGAAATTTCGATAATTTGCTTTGGTGAAATTAAATGGGCTTCACTTGATTGGAGCGCCGTTTGAATATTAATGACGGTTGAAATTGTATAGCCAGTCATTGTTCAGCATCGAATAAATGTAGGCAGCTTCATATTGAATATGACATTCTTCATAAAATTTAAAATAATTAAAGGGCATTTTTTCATATACCTACAGCCATTAGAGAAAACGGCTGCAATTAATCTTGTATTTACAGCAGATTATAGTCAAATTAGGAAATGTTCATTAAATTTAGATTTATTAAAATGTTTTTCATTTTCGCCAAAAAAATATTGCTCTGCATTAAATTCGAGAAATTAATTGCATCTAGCAATATTGGTTGATTAGCCTTTAAGACCGGGTGAAATAACGATAATTAACGTTTACAATGAGGTGCGCACAGCTCGAGAGCTAGCGATCAACTGCCCGAAAAAATGATCCACGCCTACCCACATTTAATCCATTTATAGAATATGGCCATTGACGACACCGTCAGTGCTGCCACTAAATATTCGTTAATGATCCTTAGAGATTTCAAAGTTATGTTTCAGTTGAATTAACCCGTCAACGTTAAATTAACGAATACCGTTAAATTAAATCCATTTATTCTTTGCGGATACATCATTAATTCCCAACATTTTCACGTTAATGTTAATCATACCTTCACAATGAGTTAACCCTAATCTCATTGAATTCCAATTCATAACGGTTTATATGAATAAACATTGAAATTGGAATGATTTAATAATATAATCACTGTGCCTCTTGTTATCGTATTATTATTGTAAGTCTTCACTCGAATATTTCAAAATGTGTATTTAACAGTAATAATATTGTCTAAAGACACTTTAATTTTAAGTGCTTTATGTAATCTCTCGTCCTTTGATTTGATTTTGCCTTTCTGAAGGCTTTTGTACGTTTATCTCATACCTTTGCTTCCGTTTTATCTCTTGTCCTATCGCTATTGGGTTTGAGATCAAGCGATTTCAAGGCAGTTAAATCGGTATCAAGCCAATATTATTTTTGCAGTTCATTTTATGTCAGTTACCTACGTCAGTCATGAAGTGTTATCAAACACTTTACAAGCATGTTAGTATGTATGTTTAGGTCGAATCTTATAAGTCAATTTTGACTCAATTTCCGGTATTCAATTGATCTGATATTTGGCACAACATGTAACCATACATTAATCAGTCATTGATCTGATCTGATGAATAAAAAAGGCTTGTTCTTATCTTAAATTTTAATTTATATTTAAGCTTATTATTATGACAAGCTTTTTAACTATCTTCCTGGTGTTTAATTGATCTGAAATTTGTTAAACATTATGTAAGTCCGATGACAAGACAATAATTTGGGGTCATTGAGCTGGACTCAAAAAAAAGCTTGTCCTTAAAAAAAATAACTTTTAACTGCTTCTAATACTAATCATACTAATTTTGAAAATGTTGTAAAATATTTTTCTTGGAACATATAGCATTTTTGTCTTTTTAATCCCGGGAAAACATAAGATCCTCAGGAACGTGGATGAAACCGCGGAATGAAGCTAGTTTCAAATGAGAAAGTTTGTGAGTGTGTATGTTTGTTAACACCCCGCTCTGTAATATGGCTGAATGGATTTGATTGAATTCTGAAACAAAGGTAGATAAGAGTCTTCTCAGTTTAAGGAATCGGAATACAGAGTCTATTGTAATAATTGTAACAATCGACATTCATAAGTGCCTAAAATGAATAAATGAGTTTTATGTTTGAGTTGAGTTTGATAATATTATTTCTATCCCGGGAATAGTTACTCGATTGTTTTTTCTTGAAAATACATATAAGTAGGCTAAACAATTTAGATATAGCTAAGTTAGCATACAATTAAACAACTGAATATTTTTATAATATCGTCGGTGATACTGCAGTACCTACCGCGTAAGTAGCGTGTGCTATAAAGTCAAAATTTCAACATTATTAAATCCAAAATTCGACCTTATAGTAAAACCTACTTACGCGGTATTTCAGTATCACAGACGATATGATTTCTTCTTGTCAATTTCTATTAAAGAAAATTCTAATACTGAATATTTTAACATCCCACGAAGTAACCCAAAGCTTCATTCAAACATGAAATAGGAATAGATATGGACACTTCTCATCCCATACAATAAATTGACAGATGACAAAGGTCCAAGATGACAGGAAATGGGTCAGCGGTACCTAAATTATTGACAATGGTCGTACATGTCAGATGAAGGCAAGTCTGGGAAGTATCGCAACAAGAAGTCATTGTTCAAATACGTGTCTTTATAGATATTTTCTATTCCCATCAAAATTATATTCATTTTCTTATTTTTATATTATTTATTTTCAGAGACCAAACATTTTTTGCAAAAACTGGAGAAAAAAATTGATAAAAAAATAATTTTTGATAATAATAAAAAACAGACAAAATAAATATTTCGTAAGAATTTTAGTAAATATTTTTCCCCCATTAACAACTTTTAAACTACCTACTGCACTAAATAACTATTTTCTTGCGTTATGTTTTTCAGGTGAGTAGCTATTTAAAAAAAAAATTGCAGGTAGGAAAAGCCTTTATATCTGAACTTATTTATATACCTACGAAATAGCGTTTTTGTAGAGAAATTTTCTTTTTCTGAATTTATAAAACCAAATAAATCTACAAGCACTTACCTCTTACAAATATTTTTACACTACCTAAATGTACGACGCGCAACGTCGATTTTAAATTCCTAACAGATTTTCTCGGTGCATATTCCATCTCAAAGAAGTTTTAAGCATAATAAAATTCATTGTATAAAATTCGAATTATTCCTTTACAGTCATATCACATCGTAGTTTATAAATTAACTTTTAAACTTGAGTAATCGTAAGCATTAATTTTTTTTTCTGATGAAATTTTGGCTGCATAGAGTTGTAAAAGACTAGAATATTCCATATACCTATGTTCACTAGTAAATAGTTGCAAGTGGAGAAGACGATTTTTTACAATCACGTGTACTTGTATAATATCTTTGTTTTCAGGTTTTTATGACTCAAAGAATTTCTATTTTCTGATTGAAAACCATAGATTTGTCAGTTTTCCTCAGTATTTAATAATGCGTAGTCGTTACGAAACTAATTGTTGGTATATGAAACAGTAAAAAAAGAGGCCAATATCATTTGTATATGTACATTTGCGAGGACAAAAAACTAGCGAGTATCATGGCTGAATATGAAAGCGTTCGACAAAATATGCATTGTATTTTCCAGAGTTCATTTTTATTTTATTCACGAATATTCACGAAATTTCGGTGAAGGAAAACATCGTGAGGAAACCATAGCACGGTGGTAGGGTACTTTGTAGTACCCGCCTGGTTGGCTACCACCCTCAAGTTGAAAATCTGTCGCCAAGCACCTATCGGTGTGTTCCGACAGCTGCACTTGAGAGCCAGTTCCTTTCTAGGCTTTGTGTGCTTACCATCATCGGCCACATCATCACTGACCACGGTGAGATTGTGGTCAAACACAGGCCTATATATAGTAAAAAAAAAAAAAAAAAAAAAATATAACCAACACAAAAAGTTATTTTCCTAGAGGAAACTCTAGTTGAGAAGCTAGTTTTATCAACTAAGTCTACCTGCAATAATGAATTATCAAGTTCACCATTATGCTTGCATCCGAAAATGTTCTGAAGAAGCATATCTACCTATTTGGTTATTATGGACATTATCTCCTATGGTATAGGTCCATTATATAGTTAATTCTTCATAAGACGAAGAGATCCTTGGGAGGCCTTTGTCCAGCAGTGGACGTCTTTCGGTTGATATGTTGATTCTTACTAATATGTTTTATATATACGAAACGAGTAACGGATCGACAACATTTTTACACAGAGATAGCTAGTCGTAAACATGACATTGTTTAGTTATACCTAACTATTATTTCAATATCATAATATTATATTGGAATACGTAACAGTGGAGAATGGCAACATGACAGACTTTTTCACGACATTTTTCATTATTCATAATCTTGCCTTCTGAAGAAATGTTATACCCAAGGAGACGAAAACCACTATCAAATTCTAAAAGATGGCTCCGATTTATCACATTTTTTGTTAGAAAAATGACGTAGGTATATAGGGGTAGACACAGATACGTGTAAGTAGCATTGACAAAAATATATAAAACCTCTTATATATAATATTTCTACGTTATTCATATTTCCAATAACTTGGGTCTGTAGAGTTTGTTAGAGTCGATATAAAAATGTGATGATTTAAGAGTAAACCTCGGTTTCCCATTGTTATGACCTTTTTAATACATACAATCTTCCCTTTATAATGACAGTTGAGTGAATGGTAAAACATATGCAAAATAATTATGATGTCTCTTAATAAACAACAATATAAACAAACAAACATTGGCAAACAATATAAATTGGTTCTATTCACAGAATGATTCGTGCTTTCGCTTAAATCTCGCATCGCTTTGTTTGCATGGTTAGTAGGTATAGATTAGATGTTTTTTCACAAAACATTTTATGTACAATAGAACTCGTATATTATGTAATCATAATAGTAACAACAGGGGATGACTCTTTTGTCTTAAAAACATCTAATTCATAGAAAAAAAATGCCATTTCTAATAAATACAGCTACATTTAATTTTGCTTTTCATTATTATATTTTGTAAATATGCAAATAATATAATTTTCCCGCTTCAAGGCTGCCAATTTGTAAATAAATATTCAAATAGAATATTCCCGTACCCGTTATATCGGGACATTCAGGCGAGGGTGCAATCGCGCGAGAAATTAGGGGACATCTCGGCAAGTAAGAAACATGTAGATTCTAAATTGAAATCTGTCTCGGGCCGTTGAGGAACTCTTATGTTGCCCTAACTTACAGGAGAAAGCGGAGCTTATAGCGTTTCTAAGCAATGTTAGCTGAGTGGCAGTGATGTCAAATTAAGTTGGAGCTTTCGGTGAAATCATTGCGAGGAAACCATTATGGCATGATGGTGCTATAATTCCTCATCGTAGACTGTCAGGTTCAAATAAATTTAAACAGTGCAGCTTCTTGAAAACGTATTAACTTTACTAATTGAGATCTTATGGCTAATTTGTTCCCCGTGTATAGTTTCATGTGCTTTTTTCTTAAATACTTATAGCATGTGTTTTCACTTTAGGTGCCATATTCCTGTTACTTGAACCACACATAATACTGTCCCTTATTTCTTGAAGTAAGTCTTACGTCGTGAATACGTAATTCATGAAAACATTTTGCGTGTGGTTCTGACTGGATTTTTTCAGTGAATAATATAATACGTAAAAATGTCCCATGAATAATGAGAAGAAAAAAATTATTTCAAATAAAATCTATAAGTACCATTTAATGTTTTCTTGAGTGATTTTAATGTTGGCTTTCATTAATTCTGAGCAATTTTTTATAAAAAGTGCCGCTTTATAATAACTACATTGATAAAATTCAAGGCATTGCTCTCAATGGAAAGTATTCTGTCTTTGAGAAAATATCATGTCGATTTAGGCCGACAAACCTGGCTAGCAAAGGAACTGTGCGAAAATGTTTTGTACCGTGAAGTGAGATCTGTCGGGGTTTTCTGAATATGGAGTTTTAGCCTATTTAAAAAAAAAATTACGATGAGTAAAATCAAGTCGATACAGTATATAATAAGTTATAGTGTTTGATTTAAAACTGTCAATTATTAAAGTCACAATATTCATTTTGATCATATCGTTGATATTCGTTAAATTACCTCAAATTAATAAACCAACAAATAACACGAAAAGAAAATAGCGTCCTTTGTTCTGGCATAATCATTAATTATTCCGACTCGTTAATTTTCTGAAATATTACCGTTAATAAGCGACCAAAAGTGACGTTTGTTTATGAAAATACACATGTACTGAAAATTCAAAGACAAACCCAGTACTAGATAATAAGTATCTTTATTAAAATAGAAATAAAATACATTATCATTAAATATTATCTATTAGTTAATTATAATCATTACATGCCAAACAAAAGGACTATAAGATCAAAGGCATGTCTGCATGTATTACTCTAGCATTGACAAATAGACATGTAATTGCTATTACGTACGCCTGACCTTAGTATGTGGCTATGAAGAAAGCAATATTTAAGTATCAGCGGGCGGTAGCGATTAATTAATTGTACGTACTATGTCGTCATCTTGAGTTTTTTTGACACACACAAGTAAAAATGAAATGCAAAGCTGTTACAAAAGATTGCTTATTTTTTAGTACTAAGTTTTTTCTAGTAGCGCTATAAATGGAAATTAATAATTCAAGAAAATAATTATCCAAATCAAACGAAAACGAAAAAAATGCGAATCGGTCATTGCATTTTTTAAATATTAGGTAATTTGTATACCAAGTAAAAAATATATTTATTTTTAATTTCAAATATTGTCACATGCATATATTATAAATTAGTCAAATTGCAAAGTTCATGGCCATAATGTTTGATACATGAACACATAATTAGAGAAATATATTACGTCCTCTGGGTAACAATACGAACATAAATTATGTTTATCTAAATTCTACCAAATTAGCCCAGAGCGGGTTCAATTGATGAAAAAATATACCTAATTTGCTTTGTACCTATTTGTTCAACCAAACATTCATAATTTATCAAACATTTTGTTTTGTTAGCCTTAGCCAAGATGAGATCAAGTTATGTTTTTGTCTCGATTAATGTACCTATAGTAGGAAATTTTTGTCTTGAATTATTCTTTATGAAATCAATACAAACATTTTATATAGGTTAGTTTGTTTGGATTTAGAAGGTAATATATGGTGCTGCTGGTCCAATTCTGATAATTCTTTCACTAAATAATAGGAAGCTACATCATCCCCGAGAGCTATTGGGTACACTCTATCCCAGGACCGCGGGTGAAACCGCGTGAAACTGTAATTTGTTTTAAAAAAAATACATTTCTATTTATTAAAAGAAAACACAGAATTTAATCTATCAACAAACATTTCATAAAATAAAAATCTTTTACGACTCTATTAATATTAAATAAATTATAATCTGGTTTACTTGCATATAAAAATGATTTCACGAGAAAATAAATGAACATGGACGAGGCGTAAACCCTTAGAGACCTCACTGAAAATGAGATTGCGATCACAAAAAAGGGTAAACAACGGTGAATTTCTTTCAAGAAATTAATCAGAAGGTGGCGTCAGGTTACCCAACCCTGGGACAGACCGTGGCTAATTAATTACAAATGCTGTTAAACGAACCGCTTCGTCGCACCCTAAGGAAACGGTTGCTACCTACCTTTTTCGGCCCGCAGTGTACAAAAGAGCATTTCACTGAGAAAATGTTTTGAATTTTCGCTCGAAAAGAAATCTACATTTTTTGTTGAGGTCAAATAATGTTTTCAGTGTTTACAGAATAAGCTGTAACTTCTGTCAGTTAACTTTATTTTCGCACCTAATTTATCTTTTAGCTTCATTTTGCTTGCTTAAGATTTTATGTTTATTTAAAATGAGTAGGTACATACTTCTTTCTTTCAAAACTATTTTTATGATAATATTTAAGGTCACGTCCTTATTTCATTGATTGCGTAATTGTTGAAAGTGATTTATTATCATGACTAGAATCTTTAAATACCTATAACTTAACACTGGCAAAAATATATTCTATTAAAAAGGATTTTGTTGCCATATTAAAAACTAAAAAGAAGATTTAACCCACGAGTGTCTTGCGGACACGTTTTCAAACTCAATTACGAATAAAATCGTAATAAAACATTTAATGAAACACCATTTTATCTAATCTATCTTCCAAGGTTCATCTATTTAAAAAAAAATTAAAAAAAAATTGTTATTATTATTAGCAAAATACTAAAATTGTAACGAATTAATCCAGAAGTGTCCATTGGACACGTTAATATTTACGCATTGTTTATATTTACATTGAATATAATCTGACTTTTGTTATTATTTTTGTTACTATGTATAGGCTTGTGTGAAACCGAATATTGTTTACAAAAAAAACATTTGTAGGAGATAATAATGTATGTATAAACGAGGTTTTGACTTTAATGCAGCTTGTTACGGGATTCCATATAATACTGTGCATTGTCCATTCAACAATTAATCATGTATAGAAAGGTGCATGAAAAAAGCGCATCGTAATAGATTCCAGTACTTATTTTTCATATTCCAGTGTGATCAATCAATGTCCGTTGTGTGCCTATACAAAACGAAAAAGGGTGCGACAAAAATCCAAAAAAAAATACGTCAATCCGGAATGGAGCTCAAACGCGAAATATAAACTAGACATACGATACCTACCTACAGATACTCTAAAAGTATTGATAGACATTTTCAATTTCTGCAATATCACCATTTAGTTCTGACGGAGTAGCACAAAATTTTATGAAGAAGTAAGTCAAGAAATACAAGATGAAAAGTATTTTGAACCTACCTACACAAAAAGTATACACCTATATTAATGAATTGATATATTTAATTATTAATAAAAGTGTCATCACCTTTGTTTTTATTAAATGTACATTAAACGCAGTATACATGTTTTGTAAGACTCGTAGTTTTATATTTAAGGAAAATTCATAATAAATACACAAGCTATTAATGCTAATGGGATAAGACTGGTGATTTACGATTTCAGGAAATCTGACACTGCGAAAATGGAAAAGGAAATTATTATTTTTTTTGCTTCACCGGGCAACACAGTTAAATGGATTCCTATTTATGATAATACTGAATGCTCAAATATAAATTAGCTTAATTCATCGTAGTATTTGTGTGTAGTATATTATAAAGATCAATGTATAACTATGATTGTGTTAAAAATAATCAATTTATTTACCATAAATTTAACTAAATTCCATAAATGGATATATAGGAAAAAATCTAATTGAAACAAAGTCATAGTTTTGGTTGTTATAATATAGGTACTTACCTTTGTTTAAATTATAGTCAAAGCCTCGAAGTTAAAGAGGGTTCTACTTTATAGTAATCATTTTTAAGCACTCAAACTAAAAAGCGCATTACACCAGAACGTCATCATCTATTTTAGTGAGTACACCATTGACTCGGCAGATGTCAATCAGTGTCCCCCAGTTTGAAAATACAATCCATCAGACCAAACAAGGAGTTTTGTATCAACAGCTCTACCAAAGCCATTCATCTTGATGCCATCGTAGGAAACAAATTAAACACTTTAATACATGAGGCGTGACTAAAAAAAGAAAAAGGGGATGGAAAAAAGCCCTATCGAGAGCCGATGTGGATGTCAGGGGGATGTGGTTGTACTAGATGTGTTATAGAGCTTTGAGCATGATACTTTATAATTTTTTATCGTGGCAATATGCAAGTGTGTCAACGTACTCAAAGCACTTGCATTGTGTAGCATGGCTATCTATGGCCTTAGAGTAAAGATGAACTTTTTTGAAATATAACTTGAAATTTTAACGCATACGGGCTGAAGCGAACGAAGATTGCTTTAGGCGATACAATATATGAGTATAATTCGAAATTAAGGTTTTTTCAGCATTCTTTATTACAAAATTTGTCAAAAATATATGTTCAACTAGTCTCTAGTTTAGATGTCAAGGAGCTGTTAAAAAATTATATATTTGTATTAGTACTGTCAGAAAACAATCGTGAATATGCTTCTTTTTTAAGATTGAAAACGATTTATCTCCTATTTTGTTCATCCAAATAACTTGAACTAAGAATAATCATATTAATAAATAAGAACTATGATCTAATTCATACAAATGGAAGTATTTTGTTATTCTTTCTTTTTACTGGGAGTTCCCCTCGTTTGATTGAACTGACGACAGGCAGTTCAAGTACGGGGTTATTTACGTACATCATCCTGTTAATTATTTTGATACTAATTAATTTGATACCAAGAAAAGTATTGCTTCCAGAAATATTCTCTTGACACATTCTATATCCATGACAACCGTTTGCCATCAGTCGCGAGTAGTAACGCCGCCAAAAAAAATGTTAAGTCTCCCTCGATATCCGGATTCTAAATCCGGATCGTCTCCCTTCCTTTGACGCACCGAAATGATACCTCCGATAAGTAATTTTGGACTACAGTAGGTACACGCCAGTGTCTTTGAATTAGAATTTAAAGACGGATATAGTCGTTCTGTCTCATTTTATATGGCGTTCGTGGTCCTTAATTGCCGAAAACAATTGCTGGCATTACTGGTTAATAGGACTTGTTAGTTTGTTTATTTATAAATACTTTATTTTCCTAGGAACTGCTCGATTTTACTTTTGCTCTGTTGAATATCGGTGTCTATATTTATTCTTTTTTTAAATAGACACACATGCAAGTCTTTGAATGATTACGTATTTATTGTTTTCAATATTTCTAATTAGTGTTTTCGCTGTATAGCTTCGAATGTTTCATTTCAACTATAATAGTCATATCTAGACATACAGCTAGAAAGACATTTCATGTTATTTTCAAATTCAGATACATATGGTTATATGTCCACGTCTAAACATAATAGCAGCAATGATTCAGAATTAGAGCGATACGTCTAGACTTATCTTGCAACAGCTGACTGAGCCACTGAAGAATGTCGTTAGTGCGATGCAGACACATTTAGAGTTTTGTCATTTATTTTATGATATGTAATCTGATATGTTTTATTCAAGTGACACAAGTTTCTCCACAAGAAGAAAAAAATAAAGCATTTTAGGAAAACAACGAAAATTGTGGTAATGTTTAAATTTTCAGTTGCAAATCTTCCCACTACAGGACAGAAGGTTTTCTACGTTCTTTAATTATGGAAATAAGAAATAAAATAAACCTACAATTAATCTAACTTTTTTCCGTGTTAAATTGAATACTTCTATTAATATTTGTGTGATTATGGTCAAACAAAGGCGTGTACCAGAGAAAATAAACTATTACTACTTAACCGTGTAGGTATATAGTAAAAATAAATAATTAAATACGCCAATGATTTTCTGTATATTCTTGACCTGTAAAATTGTTTATCTACTCTCATATCGTAATGTTCTTATTATGAAATCAAAATCAGTACTTTAATGACCCACTTTAGGCACACCCGTGTATAATGATTCATTATAGTACAGTTGTGTTCCCAAGATAACGCTATAAAATAACTTTTTTTCTATTAAAGTACACTTTGGACCTATCAATAGTATAATCAATCAGTATCAATTCAATTTGACGATGACAATGTGACAAATTTGTTGACTTGAACTTTAGAGGTAAGAATTTTTTGGAGTTGGCAACATGGATTTCATTAGGTATATGATTATTGTGTCTGTTTATTTTATTGTTTTTGCCTACATATATCATTTTGACCAAAAATGTCACAAAAATAGCATTTTTTTTTAAAGTTGGTAGAAAAATACTATCGATTTTTCTATTTTTTTAAATTACATTATTTATATGAGTTTAGATAAAGTACTGTATGATACTGCACATAATTAGGTATTAAAAACTCGTGTGATACTATTAAGAACCTCGCCTACGGCTCGGTACTTAAACTCACACTCGTATTTAATAACTCCTATTATGCAACAGTATCATAAACTACTATTATCTCTACTTTTCAGTAGATAATGTAAGAACCCTATCTACAACTTACTTTATTTGATGCCTGATTACCCAGGATATATGAACTGCGTTAATGAGAATAGGAACCGTCAGTCAGCGATTGTGAGAATCAATAGAGGGCGGAAATGTATTTTTGGGTTAGTTTACTATAATTACAAAAGTCGATGAAGCAAGGTAAGTTTCTTTGATGGATAGAATCCGCAACGAGGAAATCCGGTGACAGACAAAAGTTTACGATATGGAGTAGAAGATTAAAAACATAATTAACAGATTGTTTATTTATATAGTTATTGTTGAGAAAATCGTCAACCTGTACAGCCTATGTTTGACTAGTTTTTACCTACTACCTATTTAAAAAATCCTCTATGGAACAAAAGATATATTTTTAGATACCTAATCATTTTAAATAAATCTAGAAAAAAATATTATTCAGTTGGCAAACAAAACAAAAACAGATTGAAATTACACATATAATTGAAAAAAAATAGCAATTGAACATTCTTTCTAAGCAGTAAACATTAATAAAATCTATTTAATTACAGCAACTAAAATTAATTTCAAACCGCACAACACGTATTGAAAAATAAATAAGCAATTACACATATACAACTAGAGTTAGGTGCATTAACCACGAAAAAACCAATATCAACACCCTTGGCCGGCCGATGACATTTCTTGAATCAGCTCTTCAAAGCCCTTATGCTCTTGATTTCAAAGGTCAAGTTCGAAGGTTGCAAAAAGAAATACTAATTTTCATCAAGTACTTTTGATTTTAACTTTGTTATCAATCGATCTTTGACGTGGATGCAAATAAAGATATTTAGATTGAAATTGAAGGCTTAGATTAGAGGGAGACTCCCCACGTATTTACTGAGAGTCTTTGTCTATATGTGTATTGTCTATTATGACTATTCTAGAGCAGTTGATGAGCTTTTCAAATTAAAAATATTTTTGTCAAACTATAGCTTTTAGCCTATTAAAACTGTTGAACAAAACTTAAAAAGAAAATCTTTGTACTTATTGTAGGTGTTCAATGAATTGTATTAATAACTAACTGTTCCCTGCGGTTTTAATCGCGTTCCCGGGATAAAAAGTAACCTTTGGGTATATTGTAACTTCCTATTAGTGAAAGAATTTTTGAAATCAGACGAGTAACTCCGGAGATTAGTGTGTTCAAACAAAAAAACTCTTCAGCTTTATTATTAGTGTAGAGTATAGATTTTTAGAGATAAATATAGATTATTATTAGTATAAGATTACAATTTAAATATATATTTATTTTTATTGTTCTACTAAAGTTTATAAGTACACAATTACACTATCTCTTCATTAGCCGTCTCATCACTTGGGTGTACCTTCCTTAATGTAAAATATTATTACGAATAGCCACATGGTTTATACAGGTAATGATTAGATATTAGCGTCCCAGTCTAAAAGAATTTTACCGAAGGGCAACAAACGTCATCTGTATACTACGTTTTCCCGAGTGAACGACCCGAGTACCGAGACCGAACGTGCCGTGGCTTGCGCCGTTCTAAATTTAAAATTAAAACGCCGACTGAGGGCATTCGGCTCCCCCCTTCTTTTGTTTCTATTTCAAAATTCGAAAAATAGAACTGAAGGGTGTTTCGGGATGCGCATGAGTCAGTGTCGGTCGGCGCGCCGGCGCGTGCGCAAACGCTGCATATTTTAAGGATTCTCCATTCGATTTTCGAATTCCGTTTTCACATATGTAGTGTTGAGTGAATACTGTTCTATCCACTTTTGGATTTGATAGCGGATGTGTTTCAGTGAGACTTGTGTTTTAGTAACATTTTGGAAATTCACATCCATTTTCATGGTAAGAAAAAAAAAATATTGTGATATTTTTAATCATTAAGTTCCAAACTAAAATTAGCGGAGTTTAGATAGTTTGAAAGAAGTAGTTAAGCTTATGATAAATAAAAATATGACACAAAAGAAATGAAACGAATAATTAAACTAATCATCATTCAGCAAAGTATTATGTTTGTCTATTTTAAGATTTACCCACGTGTTTGAATCTTTACCTTCTATGGTGCAATAATGAAAATCAGCATTCATTGATCAAAGTTATAAGGAAATCACAACTGACTGTATGTAGTATGTACTCACTTTCTGTATATAAAAAAATACGAATGTAATATTTTGCACGTGTGTATGACGATAGTCAGTCTCAGTAAGAAATATACTACATCTTCCTAAAACTCAAGAAGTAAGTTTATCTCAAAGTTTGGTCCAAATGTCACGTACGTTTATGCCATAAACAATACGATTTAGTCAAGTAAAACTAGAGCAAATATCACAAAATTCATGATCACCTAATGATGAACATTCACATTGAGCTCATTATGAAAAGTTATGAAATTCGCATTGAAACTGACCGTTCAGAGTGAGTTAATAAACGGGCCGACCTCATTTCCCGGGTTTTAATAATTTCGCACAGCAGCCACTAAATATGAGGTCACGGAACACGGTTCATTTCGATACATCGACCGATATTCTAAGTATTCTATGCTTTCAGAGTTTTCATAGACGTGAAAATTGTTTGTTTTCGATTTGAGTTGTGGTTGAAGTCTATGGAATTTCATGCGTTATTGATTCATATAAAATTGTTGTATCTGTGCAAAAGAAGGCTACGTAAATACTCAGTTTTAGAAAAATATCTCAAACTTATGACATTGACCGATCATCTTTTATTTTGCAGTTTTGTTTGATACAAATTTAATTTACTTAAAGTTATAACAGTGGTGTATTCTAACAATGTGAAACTTTAAACTTCCTTGTTCATGGTTGCTTTTTAACAACTCAACATTACCCTTCTTGTTAAAAACTAATCTAAAACTATTTCAGCTTAGATTAATATCGTTATATTTAACGCTACCGAAACCCCGCTAATAAATTGCGACGAAACAAACAACCCACTCGCTAAGAAGCATGCCTCAAACAGGAATTTATTATATCTCAAAAATGTTGATAAGGGAGGTTCAAAGACAAAGCGTTCATAGAGCGGACTCCACATTATAGTGAAATAATAGAGCGGGCAAAGGCCCGGAAATTCATCTCGCGTACACGAACTGTCGGGTTTAGTTCGTGTGATATTAAGAGAGGATTCCGCCGTCTGCATCCGCTATGACATCCCTTGTGCACTATTTGCGTTGTTTTACCATATTTATATGCTAGAAATCATAAGAGTACGTGTTTTATACATGTAATGGAGACGATTTTGTTGTTTAAAAACTAAACTATTTCATTCTTACTATAGGTATCTCTTTTTAAAAAAAAATATACGAAGAAGGATATAAGATATTTTTTTCTGATTTTGTCTGATTGCTTTTTCCCCGTAAATGACTATAGCATACCAATGGCTGCATTCCGAGTCACGCTAATAGCATATGGAGCGCTCTAAAACGCGTACCGAATCACCGTTAGCGCAACCACGATATCTAATGAATCGTCATCGGTGACGTCATTACTTACGCCATATTGTGATTACAGTGACCATGCCCCAAGCTATTATCACCGTAAGCGTGGCTGTCAAAGTGACACTCCTTGTGATATAATTTTGTTTTAACAAAGATATTAACAAGTTTTTCATGAGAAAATAACGAATAAAAATACTGAGTATTCAGGTTAGCGAGTCCAATAATATAAGTTATGTGCCAGCGTGTTGATTATTCATATTTCAATCAAATTTTTGTTGCAAAATAGCTCCTATTACAACCGCATAAGGTGTAGCTTGATCTGTGGCCGTGTGTACAATCAATGCGTTCACGAGCGTTCCGAATCATTGACAGCTCTCGGCTGTCATAGACATGATATCTGTATCGGAACGCATATTATTGATGTGAGCGCTATGAGCGATTATGGCATAGTTCAGAATGCAGCCAATGTTTATATCAAAGAGAGTGACGTAATAAAAATAGTTTAGTAAGAATGTACCTAGGTAAATATTAGTATTAGACACAGTGACTAGTTTTTGGACTAAATCTAATCTAGGATATAATTTATTTATATGTCATATTGATCCACATCTATCTTATATTACAAATTAATAACACATTTAATAACAAAATTAGTAGGATAATAATCAGAGGATCAAGACTTGTTTGGTTGCTAGATATCGCTCCAAGCCTTACATACTTCGGTCTGAGGTATTGTCAGTAATTAAAGATTGCATTATATTATTTAGTTCAATGAAATTCGTTAAGTTTATTTAGTTCAAAGCTCACAACAGATGGGGAAGAATAAGCACAACTCATGTATCCCCCGTCTTAGAATCAATTCAGAAAAACGAAAAATTGCATCACGATCAATCATACTACTACATTATGATGATAATGTATTCAAAAACTTAAATTATGTTCGCATATAAAAACATTTCACATACTTACCTATATAAACCAAAAGGCTAAATATTATATTGATTATAAATTAATAGTTTGCATATTTGATTCAGAAAATGCCATAAAATCACAAAATACCGAAAATATGAAGCAATAAAAGTTTTTTTCCGACATATTTTATTACGAATGTAATAGTCTGGTGCAAGTTATGGCAATAAAATATACTGGTCAATAAAAACATAAATATTAAAAATTAGCTAAACCCGCGTTCCTGGGGTAACAAAGAAGCCTATGTTTTTCTCCATGCCGTATGCTATCTATGTACCAAATATCATCGCGATTGTTAGTGCCGTTGAGGCGTCAAGAGGTAACACTCACTTTCGCATTTCATAATATTAGTTAGGATTAGAGATGCCACGAATGGTCGGCAACTATTCGGTATTCAGTCGATTCGGCCACTTTTTTTGGTATTCGTATTTTGTTTACTCGCTCTACAAGCATGTATTTTGTGTCGAATATTCGGCGGCCGAATATTAGGCACTTCAGCCGACAGCGTTGCCGAATATTCGATATTCGGCCAAATCACTATTCGTGGCAACTCTAGTTAGGATAACACATTTATGACGCCTTAATAACATGTTTAATTATTTTCTTCGTTAATATTATTTAATTTTGAGTAAAAGCTACTTCATTTCGTTGGCCAGAAAATATGACTTGTGTTCTATAACAACAAATAAAAAAAATAGAATTACAGAAACTGGGATCCAATATCACCAACTTCATAATAATATAGTACACTTATCCACGGTATAAATAAGCCATAATGTAACTACTGGTTGCCCCCGGGGTAAATAAATAAATAATAGAACCTATGGCCAGTGACTTGACATTGGCAATCAGATTATCTAAGCATTCATGGCAACCGGCTCATTATGCCAGCCGGATGCTAGGAATGCTATATCCAATTTAAGAACATTGCTCATCCCAATTAGTCATACTTAAGCAGTGTTCAATATTAATCACCAGCTGAATATTTGTGACCTAAATTCGTTTTGTAAAGTCAAAGCCATTTTCAGCATTCCCTGAAAAACGCTAAAACATGTGTTACGGTTTCCCAAAAATAACGGCAAAAAACCCACATATAATAACATCTCAAAGACATTTTAAAATCTAAACAGGTATATCAACAACTTCACCTAGCCATATTTATGAAATATTTTCTCATTTCCAGAAAAAAAACATAGTAAATTATCTCAAAACCTAAAATTTACCTTTGCGGTTTTCCAAATTTACATTATTTCGAATGAATTTATTTTAAATCTTTTTGTATAAAATAAAACTTAAAAGTATGAAACCCACCTTCACCGTCTCAGTTTTTTTTACAAACTAACACCATAACAATAATCTACGTTTAAATATTCATGAAATTCGTCCGCCATTTTTCATAGTAATTTGTATGGCGGAACGTCACCGTATTTATTTGAATTATTTCGAATGCGTGTATCAAACATTTTCAGTACCTTTTTAGAATCAAAGGTGAGAGCACGCCAGTTTGAGCTCGACGATGAATTTTGTTTTTTGCATAAGTTGGGTCGCGACTGCTCAATAAGACATTATGACTGACTGACAATATTGTTACTACCTATATAACTGTGATGTTTCAAAATTATTGAGGGTCATAAATATTTTAAACTCAAACTAATGCATACAAACATACAGATAAACAACAACACTAAAAATATTAATTCGTCTTCAGTGTCGCTCAATTAGTTCCTTCCTTTTTTTTCAAAAAGTTTGCAATTACAGATGAATTTTCTACAGGCTTTCTTCTTACTTTCTTCTATGTATACAGGATGATTTTGAAATGGTATTTTAACCCGAATTCTAAGGATAGCGTACATCATTATCAGTAATCCTACAAAATTTCAGGTGCCTGAGCACTACCATTACGATGACAAGATTTACAAGTTTATCGAAAATCTCTAGTAAAAGCCTTTACTCGCAATCAGAATGGTACTAACAGGGCAAAATAGCTATATTATACTCGCTCGAGTAATTTAATTGATACTCAGTTAGACTCACATTGCAGTGTATATATAACGATGAACTAATTTATTGATTGATTGATTGATATCTTTCGTTTGTATAGAAATATTGTAATATTGTTTTCCACTCTTAACCGTGTGTGAAGAATGTCCCAGGATATTAATTATTATTATGATTTATTATATAAACTCTAAAATTGATTTTTCATGATCTGTATAAGGTATACATCAATGCCATTTCGGCCTACTATACCATTTAAAAATCAGCCTGTATAATTCGACAAATCATGATATAGGTTAGGTTAGGAATATAATGATTTGCCGAGGCCGAGGGTGGCCGCCCTCATGCGAGGGAGATCGAGCGCTGGAGGGAGGATGCCCGTGATGTGCTCCTCCAGCGCTGGGCGGCCCGCCTCGGCGACGCAGTGGTGAGCCGGGAGTTGGTGGCCGCGGTTCGGCCAATTTTGAGAGAGTGGCTTGAACGGCGGCACGGGGCTCTCACCTTCCACCTGACACAGATGCTCACCGGGCACGGTTGCTTCGGTGGCTACCTGTGCCGGGTGGCGGGTAGAGAGCCCACAGAGGAGTGTCACCACTGCCCGGCGGGTGTCGCGGACACGGCGCAGCATACGCGCGAGGTGTGCCCAGCTTGGGCGGTGCCTCGCGCCGCTTTGTCCACGACAATAGGAGGGGACTTGTCGCTGCCGGCCCTGATCAGGTCCATGGTCGACAGCGATGAGTCCTGGCAGGCGGCCGTTACCTTCTGCGGCGAAGTCATGTCGCGGAAGGAGGCGGCGGAGCGGGAGCGGGAAGATGACATCAATTCGCTCCCAATCCGCCGCCGGAGGCGTGGAGGGCGGCGTCGGGCCTTCGCAGGCCGGATGCCACCCTGATGGGGACCTGTCGGTGGTGGATCGGGGGATCCGCCGCTGACACTATAGGTCCCATGCTGGAGGCGCCCAAGTGTTCCTGGGCGCCACAGTGGAGAGGGGCGGGGCTCAAACTGGTTTTTGTATGTAACAGTTTGAGCCCCGCCCCGAAGAGGAGGGCTCCCCGTGGGGGGAGCGACGCCGCCGGCGGGGCAGGCGGTCGATAGACCTTCGAGGAATGTCCCGTAGCCCCGCCGCCACATGGCGAGAGGAGGAACACCCCAGGGTTTTAGTCAGTACGAGTCTGACATAACCCGGCCACTCCCCCCGGAGCGGTCGGGTATCCATGAGGATTTCCCTGGGTCAAAAAAAAAAAAAAAAAAAAAAAAAAAAAAAAAAAGGAATATAATGATTTGGCGAATTATACGATTGGCCACCGACTAGTTCAGACAATGGGAATCATTTCAAAGATTGGATTAAGTATAGTTTAATAAACATAAATATAGTGTAGTAAAAAGAAATAACATCTTTCAATATCACATTAACTATTTACCACAAATGGATCTTTATATATAATTGTAAAAAGCGAACATGTTTATTTTATGATTTGTAGTGTTTTGAAGTCGTCTCTATTCTTTGTTAAATGTTTATTTGTCTTAATTGTTTTCTCGCTGGTCGAGGTGAAAAGTTGCATGTTTCACACGAGAGCATTTTTTTTTTATATCTCGTGCCTTTAAATCACTCACTGTGGTTAGTAGTTAAAGAATTTTAAAATTAGAATCACTGCTACGCTCTTGATTCAATTCTAGATTACATACTTCATTAGTTCATGTTTTGAAATCCGCACTCGTAGCGAAAACTAACTTTGCTTGCGTTATTTTTGTAAGAAGTAGTCAAAAATTGAATCACGGGCGATTGATTTTAATGTAGACTACTGAGCACAATGAGTGTTTTAAAGCCACGAGAAAACAATGTGTGAAATACATTTTTTCAATTCTACCAGCGAGAAAACAATTAAGTCAATATTTGAAACTTGTTCTATTAACGCTTTTGGAGTTAGTCAACTATCTTCGTTGCGGTCCAGCACATTTTTTTTAATATATCATAGAAATAGTTCAAACAACGTAATGCTGAAAAAAATTGATATCCACCATTACGATTTTAAGTGTTTTTTTTTAGATGTTGCGTTTGGAAACTACACTGCTTGACATTTGTATCAAAACTGAACATGATATTTTTATAGGAAATTTGTTATACAATTTTATATAAAATTATGAAGTTATTTATTTTAAATATTATTTCGTGTCCTTAAAAAGGCAATAGTAAAATTCATAAACTTCAATTTCAAAAAATAACACACAATATGTTGTGCCTATGTGTTAAATCGCTAGGCTAAAATGATTTTCTGATCAAACCAGCGTCCATTTTATTTTAGACTAGATGGTGGTAGTGCTCTAGAAGGCGGTGTTCGTTCGAATCACTTTTCTTCACGCTCGCAGCAAAATAGCTTTTTTTGTTTTTACACGTCAAAAGTGTTTTTTTCGTGTGAGAGAGGTGAAAATGTTTTTTACACTTTCAAAAATATAAGGGATGATACGCTACCGCGAGATGCCTAGAACCACGGTAATATTATAATCATTACCGTGCTAGAACGGTACATTCTTCATTGACCGATGATAAATAAAACATCATATAAATTGTTACTAGCTTTGCGGGATACGAGTTAGTAGGATAGTTCAGTTAGCTCTCCTACTATAACCAAAATTAAGTGTGTATGCTAATTAATATAAAATTATTAAATGTAAGATCTGGTACGTACTGGTTACCGTGGTTATCTAAATAACATGTAGTACGCGGACAGTGGCAATCCACCCATTTCTCTGTTAAAATGATGACGCAAATGTGTGAGTAAAATATGTCAATGTGTGTAGTCTATGATAAATTCCCACGCTTGGAGACTAGCCTCTTAAATTATCTGAAAATCGAAATTCCTGAAGATACCAGTTAGAAAATGAGTCATACACTTATTGATTATGAACTATAGAGTGATTCAAAAGGAAGGTTTATATATATAATAAATAAAATATAGTACACAAACGCCGTAAAAAGACGGGCAAAGCTGGGGCAGGTCGCTTGTTTACTTATAAAAATAAAATGGCTGTCTAGTTTTTATACCTGCTTAGATTGGTATCAGATCAAAGATGTGAAGAATGTCCCAGGATAGGTCTCCCTATTTTACGACTTATGTTATATGTATGTGACACTTTCAGACTTTTAAAATTTTATATGTTTAATTAAATAGGTATTGTTTAATTGAGACGGATCATTTAAGGTAAGTTTTTTACGTTATAATCAATACGTTTCCGCTTATCACTTGTGCCTAAAAATTAAATTTCGACGAAAATCGCTCTTTCGACGAATAAATTTATCTTGCCCCTACTAATTGGAAAAAGTGGTATGTTATTACAATTTTAATTGTTTATTCGATGCTTTCTGATCGAAGGCAAACCCAATTGTGTATATACCATTTATCTTTATAATGATTTCAGTATACGTAGGTATATTACTGTTTATTTTTTCGTCTTTGATACAATTCTTGTAGATTTAATTACTAGATAGAAGTATCAAAATATTACAGACAACCTAAACCATTCAGCGATATTAATAAAATTGTGAACTCCTAGCGTTATCATAAAGTTATATGTAATATACTTATTGTTTGACAAATTGAAGCAACTAAGAATGAGTCTTTATAATAAACATAGTAGGTAACATTACCTACCTAAAAACTTTTCCGTATAATGTTTTATTTATTAGGTCTCTCATCTCATAAAACTGTCATAAAACCTTATGATGAGGTATCAAGTAAAGTAGACCTTACTTATGTAACATAACTAATGTATTTCGTGTGCCCAGCCTACACACATAAGGCTGAATCATGTGGCTAAATGTCTAAACTTAGGAATTTGTAATTTCAGGGATATACGTAGGCACTGACGTGTAAATTGCGGTTATGTTACATAACTAGGTTAGAGTATCGTAAATATTTGCTAACAAGGGTTATGCCTTAATTCTGGCTTAAACGAGAATAAGGAAGGAAGCCTCATGCTGTAAAAATAATTATATGTATAAGAATTATATTTTTCATGCATAATTTTAGAAGACTAACATATCATTTTACAAGTCGTATTTTTTTGTATGTAAAAGTATAAAACGTTAAATCCCTAGTTCTGTATCCAATATATATTTACTTTTTCAGAAAATTACACGAGGAAGTCTTTATTACCTACCTTTTGCGAATTAACCTGTAATTTTCACACCGACAGACAAAGATTTATGCGCTAATAAATTTAGTACGAAAATAACTTACTAGAAATTTATTGTCCCCATATACGGTTCACGAGTTTTCTTATCAGGTTTTCGACTCGATTAGAACAAAAGGCATTCAGTTCGGATCCGTGCCTCGCCGGAACCTGGATCCTATTCAATGCGCACTCATTTCCATACTATTAAACCACGTTCTGAAGGAAAATGAGGCAGCCAACGTTGCGTGGGCTTAAATGAAATTTGGCCTTATCTTGCCGTTCTGTTTGTTTTCGTGTAAGTATGTGCGGAATCCATGTATTGAGATTACAGGAAAATTTTTGAATGAGAGGAAAACTAATTCAGCTTTATGTTAATTATTTAGATTAAATCTGATATGTTCACATGGTAGCTAATATTGTCTTGCGTGCCGTTACCTGAACATTAGATCTGACGATTACATTTACGGCTTTTGAATGGAATTGTAATCTTTATTTATGATCAATTTTCCTGTTTTTTTGTTTTGTTTTTTTTCAATGTGCCTGTGTTTAACCACAATCTCACTGAGTTTAGTGATCATGAGGCTGAGCAAAGGTGGTAAGCACACAAAACCCAGAATGATAATCTAAAGTGCAGCTATAAGAACACTCCATTAGGTACTTAGCGGCAGATTTTTAAGATGAGGATTTAACAGTAAGTCAGGTGGTACTACAAAGCATCCCATCACAGTGGTATGGTTTCCTCACGATGATTTCGTTTACTGAGAGCTCAGAGCAGAATTCGAACTCGCAACCTTCGTCATGGCATTCGACGTCACTACATTGAGCTATCATCGCTTTAAAAAGTTACAAAATCAAATGCTTGTACCCAAATAATACCTACTTTCTTTATTCGTGTCTAAACAAACCTAATTAATCGTTTCTAAACGTAGTGAACGCATTACTTGAATATAAAGCTCTATTTTGCTGACAGAAACCTGGAAGTCGTTAAAATGCGGATTATTTTACTGAGCTCCACACCGAACTGGAAAAAGTTTGGAGCATATTTTTTTGGTATACCCTCGGGGATGACATGGACGTAGGAGTGTCGGTTAATCCGCTGAAATCAACTGGCATGGGATAACATACATTTTGACGCATTCACGGAGGCGAAAAAAGTTTTCAGGTATATAGAAATTTTAGTAATATTGTCGTAACATTCTTTAGTTTACTTTAGACAAAAACCATAAATGTAACACTATTGTATGAATGTTATTAGTGATGCAGAAAAATGGATGCATCGATAGTCGATTGTTTTCTCCCCAAATTACTCGTACTATAGATTGTTTTACGTATTACATGAAATACTACAATCGATAATATCGATAGTATCTAGAACTGAGGCCGATAATATCGATAGTATTGTGCTAAGTACAACTATCGATTCTATCGATAGTATTGGATGACGTAATAGTACGAGTGATCTGTGCGCCCTCGATAATATCGCGATACTATCGATTATCCGGCAACACAAACTGTAATTAGGATATTTGTGATAAATTTGTAAATACCTCTGGTATTGCGAATGGCAATAGGCGACGGTGACCACTTACCATTAGGTGGATCGCCTGCTTAACCTTCTGACATAAATAAAAACATAACAATAATAATTTTGAGATTAATACTTGCAATCAAATTTAGGTAAACTTAGGCTCAACACAAATTAAGTTTACAGTTATTCAGTCAAAGTCTGGATTCTAAAGTAAATAGTTAAGTGATTATAAATTCTAGGTAGATATAACAAAGATCATTCACTTGAATATTTTAGAGTCCTAATCTAATATTTAAAGGTAATAACTACGTAAATTCTCGCTTAAATTGCAACACATCTCACTTTATCTAGCTCATTTATTATTTTATCTACTCTCATATCGTAATGTTCTTATTATGAAATCAAAATCAGTACTTTAATGACCCACTTTATGCACACCCGTGTATAATGAAATTAAAAAATTATATTATAGCACAGTTTTCTTCCCAAGATAATGCTATAAAATAACTTTTTTTCATTAAAGTACAAGTATTTGGACATGTCTGGCCACTTATAATGTTTTTTGGGTTTTAATACTTCAATTACTGTCAGTCGACTTGTCAAACGAAATAATAAAGAAAAAACATTATAAGTGGCCAGACATGACTAAACAATTAAACGTAGTATTATATTCTCTTTGTAAACAATTAGGAATCAATCAGTATCAATTCAATTTTAGATGCAAATTTACTCTGTGGTCGCGTATGCGGTAGGGAGTTATTCCCAACACGGATTTGGGCGCCATGATGATTAATGTTTGTTTATTTTATTGATTTTTTTGCATACATATTTTATTTTGCCCATAAATGATAGTAAAATAGCAGTGATACTAAGGTGAAATAAACTTGGATCTGAAATTGTGGAGGCGGCAATGAAAATGACGAATAATCGATACCCGTGAGTCATGAAAACCTATGACAAAATATTATCGATTTTTTACCTTTAAATTACATTATTGGATGAGTTTAGATAAAGTATTGTATGATACTGCACATAATTAGGTATTAAAAACTCGTGTGATACTATTAAGAACCTCGCCTACGGCTCGGTACTTAAACTCACACTCGTGTTTAATAACCCCTATTATGCAACAGTATCATAAACTACTATTATCTACTCTCATATCGTTATGTTCTTATTATGAAATCAAAATCAGTACTTTAATGACCCACTTTAT
The DNA here is from genome assembly GCA_963555595.1 of Tethea ocularis. Classification (NCBI taxonomy): domain Eukaryota; kingdom Metazoa; phylum Arthropoda; class Insecta; order Lepidoptera; family Drepanidae; genus Tethea; species Tethea ocularis. Next base: position 4,371,919 of record OY741968.1, read on the forward strand.
GCACACCCGTGTATAATGAAATTAAAAAATTATATTATAGCACAGTTTTCTTCCCAAGATAATGCTATAAAATAACTTTTTTTCATTAAAGTACAAGTATTTGGACATGTCTGGCCACTTATAATATTTTTTGGGTTTTAATACTTCAATTACTGTCAGTCAACTTGTCAAACGAAATAATAAAGAAAAAAACATTATAAGTGGCCAGACATGACTAAACAATTAAACGTAGTATTATATTCTCTTTGTAAACAATTAGGAATCAGTCAGTATCAATTCAATTTTAGATGCAAATTTACTCTGTGGTCGCGTATGCGGTAGGGAGTTTTTCCCAACACGGATTTGGGCGCCATGATGATTAATGTTTGTTTATTTTATTGATTTTTTTGCATACTTAGGTATTTTATTTTGGCCAAAAATGATAGTAAAATAGCAGTGATACCAAGGTGAAATAAACTTGGATCTGAAATTGTGGAGGCGGCAATGGAAATGACGAATAATCGATACCCGTGAGTCATGAAAACCTATGACAAAATATTATCGATTTTTTACCTTTAAATTACATTATTAAATGAGTTTAGATAAAGTACTGTATGATACTGCACATAATTAGGTATTAAAAACTCGTGTGATACTATTAAGAACTCACACTCGTGTTTAATAACCCCTATTATGCAACAGTATCATAAACTACTATTGTTTTCATTTACCAGTGTCGTCTAACTTTGTGAGCAGACTGACAAAAAATGACAGCAAATAGATACTATCTCGAATACAATGGTAAGGTTCCGTTCATAATATGTTGAGTTTTTACTATTTTTGTATCGTTCCATACCTTATCTTGAAAAAGTTCTGTATGCATAAAATTATAGATTGCTCTATATAAGGAAATTTTGGGAATATTAGCCCGAATATCATTAACAATAATCCTACCAAATTATGGAACCCTGATCATTACGAAGTTATAACATAACAATTAGAAGTTACAGTAACTCATTAAGTACTAAGTCACACTCAAAAAGTTGGTGATGGGGCGAGATATCTATTTAGTTACCGAGTAATCTAGTAGAAATTTGTATTGTTTTCCATTCTACAATTGTTTTTTATGACTTGTTTGAGGAATTACATCAATCCACTTTCAATTTCCTTTACTAATTTATACCTATATATTATTCTTATAATTAAGATCACGTATTATAAACCTCTTGGTAAAAGACAAGCAGCTAAGTTATGTAATGTTAAACTATCACCAATACCAATGGACCTCCATCTTTCCGTTTCAGTAATAAAAATACCCTCAATTTATGGTCAAGCAGCTATTAAGGTTCCATTCGACAACGTTACCCTAAAACGCGAACTCCAAACTCGCGTGAATTTTGCATGCGGGAGACTTTTTTTAATTTTAACAGCAACCCAGGTCTGCTAAATTATACGTTGAAATCGAGCCACACTTGCAATGGCACGGCCTGATAAATGAAATTTCACAGCTAGCTGATGGTTCGACGATAAATGAAATGACATTGTGCAGTCGCCAACTTTGTGAGAAATACGGCAGGGCAGTTTACCAAACTTTGCTCCATACTTTTTGTACCAGTTCTCGTAAAAACTATACAGCAGTGTTTCATGACGGACGACTTTGTGCTAACTTCGTACAAGTATTCTCTTAGTTGGCCTTGTAAAGTTTCCAATTTTGAAGGTAGTTTGAAAACTTATAGTGTTAACTAAATTATTATTCCAGAACTGGTAGATTTTGACCTAAGTGCTTCAGTTCCATAATATAATTGATTAAGACTCTTGAATTACTTGGCTTTGATCCAGCCAAAATGTATTCAGATGATAGACTTTATAATAAGCCATAAATTATGAATTAAATCATGCAGTGATACACTCCTCGTAATAATTTCATTAAAGTAGGTATATTAGAAGTCAAATCCAAAGTCAGCAAACAAACCTGGGATGTTTGCAATTATAATATGCGACTGATTTGCATATAAATGGAATCCTCTAATTTCAAGGATTTCGTACTTTACAATCTCGAAATATTAATGTCATGTTTGTTTAAATGTTATATATTCTGTATATACATAATATAACCAAAATATTATACCTATAAGTATTATAACAGGTTTAGACCTAGCTCAGAAGTTAGGAACTTTAATTCTATTTGTAAAAATATGTTATTTTTTGTAGGTACTCATATACAACAATGTATGCAAATGAAATTTAATAATATGACTTTATGTCCTATACTATTTCAAATGAAATCATATTATTAGGTATCAATAACTAAAAATCATCGACACTTCAAGGCATCGAAATATATCGTAATATTTCGAAGGTTCAAGGTTTTCTCCACACTGTGTGTCAACAATGTAAATATTTATTTCCCTTCCATCGACCAAATTAACGCGTACGTGTAGCTTATCGCTGTCATCAGTAACATTTGGTACGTTTCCTACTTTGATACGTGCTTATTCGTACCTCCGAGGCTTTAATTAAGCATTATATTACTCGAAAATCGATGGCAATCATTTGCATATGAACTATATTTCGTAGTTTCACTTTGCTTTCAACAAGACTGCTTATGATGCAACCAATAAATAGGTACCTACTAACTAACGTATTTACTCGCACATGGTGATATATTATGGTTGAATAATATAACTTTTAATTATTATAATTTCTGCCAATTCTTGGAATAAACTTTTCTCACATGTAGTTTTTTATGGGATGGGCATCCCACCTGCAAAGCGTAGAAATGGCTCTCAAGTAGGTACACTACTGTACCTACTTGAGAGCCATTTCTACCCTAGGTTTGATTTACTCACTACCTTCGGCCTCATAATTATCACTTACCATAGAGCACATGACATAATTGATGGCTACACATTGTTTATCCATTATTAAAAAGCAAAATTACACAAAAAACGTTCCCTACCCTTCTAAAGTTTTAAAAAGGTTAGGTATGCTTGATGTTATGTAACGTAAAAACTCAAAATATATTTTTTGTAAATTTTTACGTAGGTAAGTAATTTTATTTTTAAGTAAAACAATCTTCAAAAAAAAGAGCTACGTGAAGTAAATCTCAAAAGAATATCCTAAACGACATTACACCAGCCACTAGGACGTAAACAAACTCGCTCAGCTCAAACTACCGTATTAAAACCCATATTCTCTGGGCCACAAATCGCATGGGAGACAATTGAAACGGTCGACCCCGCTTAAATAAACAAGAACAACATTAATCCACGACTGGGTTGCTAAATGTGTCTCCCGTGCCGCGTTTCGGCTCTCCGAAGCGAAAACCAATAACGTAAATATGTCCGACGGGCTACAGCAACTTTAGCGAAAAGTTGGCGGAGCTGGAAATGAAGCGCCATTACGTAAGTTGCAATCATCGTGGCAATACAACCACTTTTCTATCTCTAGATCAGCGATTGGTATCATTGGTGATGTTAATTGCCTGTTATTGGTACAAGTTTTAGCGGTTTATTTAACTTTGGATATACAAAATGTAAGAGTAATGAGTCCCATCTATTAAAACTAGATAACTTCTCTACTAACAGACATACGAATTATGGTAACAGAAGATATTAAACGAATGTGATTATGTTTTGAGGAAAACGTTCGCAGAACTAGTTCTGACAAATAGGTATATTTTCTTTGTCTTGTGAAGTTTAATTATGTGTAAAGGTTCTTCTAGTTACTTGCAGGTAACTAGAAGAACCTTTACATATGTGGTAAAAAATAAATAACGACATAGCTCTAACGAGTTAAAGCTGGTACACAGAGACCAAATGATTGTGGTCAGAGTCAAAGCTAATAACAAAAACACCACTGTAATGAAAAGTGACGTGTCTCCAACAGCAGGATGAAATGTCAGCAATGTCAGTAAACGTTACGTTACTAAAGACCAATTACGCACGACGTTAAGGCTAACTACTCGGTTTATGTGTCCGAAAACAACTCTACATGAAATCCTGCAACAGCAGATTACTGGCTCAGTCAGCTAGTATGAGGGTGCCTTTATTTTATAAAACGAACGTTGCGGTTTTATGTCCAAAGGCCTCACTCACGCCATGCCACTTGCAAACAGCGCTGTCGGCAGAGAAATGCAATGCCCTGACAGATGGTATGCGACAAATCGCAATGTTACCAACAATTAATGAAATTATGTGGTAAACATTATACCTATATTTTCTTGTATTAAATTAGGTAGATCATAACTTTATTCGAGGTGGCCACTACTGCTAATCATCGGTAAGGTTCTAAGGAATGAAAAAAAATATGTCATTGACACTCATTTTGAAAATGAGAATTATTGAGATAGGCCCGCTGGCGTTTATAGATGATAAATTGATAACTCATGTCAAAAATTATATTTCCAGGAGGAATTTTTATTACCATGACAACGTTTTATTTGTGATTTTAGAAAATAAAACTATGATAGGATAAACTTCACACTCAAATCAAAGCAATTCAAAATCGAACATCTATAAATGTAATCGCCAGTAACAAAATTAGCACCATAAATCATCTATTCATGAAACTTAAAGCAAAAACCCAGTTATAAATCAACTTCAACGATGTTTGTTTACCAACTGCACCGGCTATTAGAACCGGAAACTAAGGTAAATAATGTGGAAACTTGTCCGGAACATCGATAAAATGGACGTTAAAGTGTATTGTTCGTTCACTTGCTTCCATTTGCTGTGTTGTTTTTGAAGAAACTTTAAAGATACAAGTACTGTAAACACACGATAACAAATTATTCAGTTCAAAACTTAAACTCAACTATGTCTTCCTGAATTTGTTAGTATTACAAATATTGGTATCATCTTCGATACAAATAATGGTGTCGGTGATTATTTACCATGGACTGTCTCTGTCACTTAATCAACCATTATAAATAAAAAACAGCCTAAAAAAAACAAATCTGAATTGTAAAGAATTAAAATTTTGTTCAGGAAAGCGTTTCATTTGTTTAATTTGGTTCATTAATTTGTTATTTGTTCGTAAAATAGCTAAATTCCTTATTCCCTTTAATTTCTTTGTAAAGTTTCATCAACATGAATTTGACGCTTTAACTGACTTTTAAAATTAATTTGCTAGACCTTTTCGTTCTCTGATTTCTTAAACATTATTAATGAAAATGGCCTTAATTACACCGTTTCAGTATGACCTCGCTTTATATTAATTTCAAATGATTTGAAACGAAAATTTACATACGTTAGGTTTTTTTCTCGCTTCATACAAAAATAATAATAAAAGTATCCTACAAGGATATCAAAAGAGATGCAAATACCGTTACTTCGTTCAAAGAGTAGCTCGACAGGATAAGTACCTCCAATGCCTCCATCATATAGAATACCATAAGGTAACCAACAAAATTGTCCTGTAGATACGTGTCATCAGAAGTCAGTGCGGGAGCGGGAAGGGTATAGAAAATGAACGTGATAATTGTGAAAGATATCATTTTGAAATTACAGAAAAATAAAAACAGGGTATAGATATGGAGCGGTTCTGGTTGTTTTAAGCATCCGATAGGCTACGGTAACTCACCAAGTCTTCTGACGACGATCTTATGTTTTGCTGGACGACAAAACAAACGTATTTAGTAAGTAATTAAATATTGATGGGAATTACATTACATTCCAACAGCAGCCGTTTGAGAGAGGCTATTAATATTAAATAGAGATATAGGTACTGAGTAGATCTACCTACTGGCACTCCTCCAAAGTTTGTTAAATACAGTATAGCTTAATGTTTTTTTTTTGTATATATAGTATATACAAAAATATAATATATTTGTATAATAGTACGTTAAGGTTAAGGTTTCTTAAGGCTTAGTTCAATAACATGGCGAATATATTTTTATTTTTCAGACCTTTTGTCTGGAAAGTTACCGGGAAAATTGTAGAATTAAAAAAACTTACTATATTTTATAACAACTTGAAATTTGATCTGGACAGCGTATGTACCTAGTCTATTAAAAAATTATAATATCTACTTTCATTATTCATATTCGCATAATTTTGAATAGGCACGATATTATATTTATTAACAATTCTCTTTACCTACCATTAAAGTCAAATTTATTATTCGTGGATATAATTTTTTATACATTACTGATCCTTGCACAAACGGAATACATAAAACCTTAAGATATAATTAAGATTTGCCTTGATTTTGAACCGTAATCAAGTATGTACTTCATTTATACAGATCCCTCTTTACATCATGATTACAAGAAAGATGGGTACCTCGTGGGTACCTCATTCCTTTGAAGTATCAATCAATAACATCTTTACGACCCCATAATTTTCTAAATATGATCAGTGGGCACCCAATTTACATATCAATCGTCGATAAAAAAGAAAAGAAAATTTCGCAACGAATGCGATATTATTTGCATATTTACACGAAATATTCCGTTTTCAATTTTGTTGTAGATTTCGTGAATACTGCCAATACTTTTTGTACGTACCTACCAACCTATTATACCGTTCTTGATTGTATTTACACTTTGCATGTGTTTTAAATTTATCTGATTGTAATATAGAGAATAAGTAGGTATAGTATAGTTTTATGTCAAAATGGTTGCTGACCCTTTTTCTTTTTTCAATACTAACTGGCGATATTGCCTGAAGTACCTATCTAAATTTTCGTAACATAATTGCCAAGTGCTTATAAAATTGATCAAAGAAAAAAAGTTAATAATATGTTTAATTTTACCTATTTTATTTAATGTTTATAATAAAAGATCGTTGCTACTCTGTTCATTATCATTATAATTCTAATATATCTCAGCAAAATGTTTTCTAAAGATAACAAAATACAAAAAAATATATTGAAGGAAACTACTAATAGGATTGCTTGTTACACAAATATTCTTCGTTTTCGGAAAACTAGTCATTATTGGAATGAAGCTTTAGAAATATTACAAGGTTTATATTATATCAGAGGTAAATAATATACTTCTGAGTAGATAATTTTTCACTATTATCTCATCAGTTATAAAAGTTCAACACTCAGACCAAGAAAAAAAAGGAACTACCAAAGCAAAGCCATTACTTTATCGATGTACAATGCATTCGAAGAGATTTTATGTTTTCGAAAGATAATTTTTAAAGCTTGCCTTTGATTGTTTGCGGCGTTCAGTCTTTGTTTTTTCTTGGTCTGAGGTTTAATAAATGTATTATTCCTATACCAAATAAAATAACATTTTATGTACTATACGACGACATAACTTTATGTACCATTCGAGTTTCTGAACTCTAAATAAAGAAAACATTATGTGAGGAAACACAGAAAAATAGTAATCATAAATGCATTGAATTCAGCTAATAGAATGATGAATCACGTAAAGTACGGATCATACTGAAACATATTATAATGCAAATGTGACAAAATTAAGCCTTCAGTTCATCAAATTATAATTAAATATGTGATATGATCTTTTGTAGAATATTTCATCAATTTAAGATAAAAAATACAATAGAAAAGATAAATGGTTCGTTGACCAAAACAATATTACGCCTAAGCGATCGAGGGTGGGTGCGGAAACGAAATTTCCCAAGCGTAAAAAAAATCTTCAATAAGGAAATATCGAATCTACATAATTGTACGCTTACGGCATTGAAATAGTTTCAGGAAGGTTTTCCCTTCATTTGAGTACAGCATTCACGCATAAAAAAGTACAAGTATTTTATGATATATTTTCTTTTCAAAATTCTTGATACGGATCATCATGTCAGCCGAAAGACATCCACTGCTGGACAAAGGCCTCCCTCAAGGATCTCCACGATGGCCGGTCTTGCGCTACCCGAATCCAGCGGCATCCCGCGACCCTCACAAGGTTGTCGGTCCACTTTGTGGGGGGCCTGCCTACACTGTGTCTTCCGGTTCGTGGTCACCACTCCATAACCTTTCTAATACGGATCAATTTGTCTTATTTATTTGTGTTACTATAATTGTGAAAGGACATTACCAGTGCCAGGCCGTTTACAAATATTACTGACAAATTAATAGATTGACTAAGAATTATAAGAAAAGTTTTAAATATACTTTATTTTCACAAAGAACTAAAAAAAGCTTAGATGATTAGTTTTTACCAATATACACAGAAGGGTTACTCAATCCATTGCTCAGCAGACTTCAAACAAAATAAACTAGTTTTTAAATGCCTTTCAGGAGCAAAAGGTTTCACTCAATCTCATATTGATAAATAATGTAGGCAAAATAAGTATTATGTAGGCTTTAGTTACCTTTTTAGTTTCCACAATAGACCTATTATACTTACATATTTTGATGCTATTTGTAAGACTTCTCTCCATTCACAGAAATATTTACATCATTGTCGTCGTTATAAAGGGTATGTGAAACCTTTGTTCGAACCCCTTTCAGTCCTTATTTGTAGGACCATTATAATGTATTTATTTTTGGGAAATTCACAATGACAAGCCTATTGTGATGTAGAACTTATTAGGTTTCTAGTTTCCGCTACATAATTAAATAATATGCTAATGATAATGCGGTATTATTAGGAATATCGTATGATGGATTTAAAACATAATTGTTATATACGAGTATTTCATCTGAAATATATATCTATACTATTATATATAGATAAATAATATATACTAATCTTTCTTCACTTAATAGCGTAGAATTAAGGTTTTTTACTAACCTGTGGATCAATGTCACCTGAATAAATAATTAAATTATGATTATACCTACTATGTGATGCAACTTTTTTTTACTTTTTACTCTGTAGTTTTTCTTACACCCAGTTTCTGAGAATAAATACTTTTTGTAGAAGCTTCAAATCTAAAATTACAATTTCCTTATTAGCCAGTAAATGTGTTAGATGGTTAAACACTAAACAGTTGTGCCAAAGGAGCAGCGTTAGTGGCCAAGTAAATTCCTTGTATTGCCTTCGGGGAAACCAAATCGGGACTGGAATGTAAATACGACCGAGGAAATGCTGAACTTTCCTCGCTACGTTGGTACAAACCTCTTATTGCGGTGACGTAATGTCGTGGCAAACGTCAAGCTTTCCGTTACATTTCCTCAGGTTTTGATATTCTTTTTTCATGAACTTATATTTATATAATATAATAGAGTGCCTATTTATATAATAAGGCGAATGAATATAAATAACAAAACTAACAACGTACTTAAAAAAAAAATTCTTCTTCAAATTTATATTTCGTTTTTCATAAAATTACTAATTGAATATCAATAAACCTAATATATGCGAATTAATACAATATACCTATCGGCAGGTTAGGTTTCACATAAAGATATTTATGTATGATTAATTTTAACCGCGCTCGGATTATTAAATTGCTAAGCCGTGTGTCTATTTAATCTAACCACTGAATGTTAATTTGGTGAGCTCAAATTCTAAGCCATTAGTCATTATAACTGTTATCATAAAGACACGTACAAAGTAGCTAAATGAACAACTGACGTACCTATCCCGGGAGAGCCGACAACCCCATAAATCCACCATAATTAATATCTTGTTACGGGAGGCCGAATAATCACGGAACATGATATATGCGTCAAATAGATGCTGCCGTCCGTTATTATAGTATTAGGGTTCAGTGGGAAATTATAAGTCTTGTTATGTATATTATAATTAGTTTATAACTTAAGGTTCTTAATGTTGGGATTTAATTAAGTAAAACTAAATAAAAAGATTGAGAATGGTGTTGATTCTGTTGTTTACGAACATAACTAATATTAGACAAGTCACCTCTCTTTCATGTTAACCTTATTGAAAAAGACAGAACATTTTCAATGCTGTCAGTTTAATCCATGCCGTCGTAATGTACGGGTAAATAGTCGTGACCAATAAAGATCGCGCTTAAATTCACGTTGAAATATGTGATTGGATTAAACTGACAGGACTAAAATATCTTGCATCCCTTTCTTATATTTACTATTAGAAAGAGATATAGTGAGATTAAATTTATTTAGTTCGTAAACAACAGAATCGGCACCATTACCTTACTAACATCATTTTAATCTGGAGTCCATTGTATTGAGCCACAAGTATTCACTGACTCTCACCGATACTACCAGTTGGTCAATCACTTGGTTGGAAGCTGACTTGCTTAGTTTTGAAATGAAACCCGCCACTTAAAATCATTAAAGGAGACAGAGAGAGTCGAAATACTAATATATCGTCACGACAGCTTAAAATGTCCCCACTAATGCGGCATTAGCTTCCCTTTACAAATTAATTAACACTATAATAATAATAAAGATGGTAATTTAAATTGTAATGCGGAACCGAATTCTTAAGGGGTCAAAGCACCTTGGCTGTTTATTGTTTGTTTCGTGTTCAACATCTAAATATCCCACCGTGAACTGTAATGGCGTATACGCACGCAACTTTTCCAACGTTCGAATGAACAAAATTAGGAATCCTGAATAACATTATTTAGCATTTCAAGTTGTTCGTTGTGAAAGAAAAAAAAAATATTTATCGATTAGTAATAATTGTAGCATTCATGTCGTGTTAGCATTTTTTTATGCTTGGATATACAGAATCTACTATTTCTGTTTTCAATTAGTAGCATTTCATAAATATTCTCAGTCATGTTGGGCGATTTGGTCTATCAATTTTTTGTTCATATGGCTTTTGTTTACAACAAGTAGTTTCCGTTACTCTTTTATTATTTTTAAATGTTATTTAAATTTCATTCTTGATAGGAAAATATAAGAATTATAATAATACCGTACCAAGACAAGATTCGCCTGCAAAAGGGAGTTGCTTTTCACGATTTTCCTAGATTTTTAATCTTACGTATTTTCCATTTTATTTGACAGCCACGCCCTACAGGTTATCTGTTATTTTTCATAAAACGCTGTAGCTATAAAACATTTTTAAAAGTAGGTATAGGTCTAATGTATAAACAAAAAAGTATCTATAGCATTTCTAGGACTTACGCAAACGAGTTTTCTACTATCTCTGAAGTGCCACAGGGCACAGATTGTTCCGTAATTGCCTCAGAAAAAAGTATCCGAGTTTCTTTAAAAGGTGTAAGCAAATCAGGAAATTCTACAAACCAAAATCGTTTATTTGGATTCCATGATTTATTTTAGCTTATTTTATTAGTTACCTTTTTTAAAATAATTATAGTAAAGTACCTACCTATTATATTGGTTTGTAAGAATGCAAATAATATGGCAATGATTTACATCAGTTTGCGTAATCACGATTCTCGTAAAATTCTCCCGACTCGTAAAACAAGAGCGTATATCTCATTTACGCGCACTTGAGACCCGTAACAAACGACTTCAGTAACACCGTTAGGTAATAAATATATAAAAAAGAAATTCTCTTAAAGTGAAACATATTTATTAATAGGCAAGTACTATGTGACCCCCCACAATATTTTCTTTTAGAATGTCAATTTCAACAACAACAACTGATTTAATCAAATCTGCGACAGATTTTTTGTGGTGTTACTTTTCTTTTTTTTTATAGTAGATTGTAGTGGTGCGTTGGGACATCCGAAAGAAGCAGATGCTTGAAGCTGTCGACTTTGACTTTCATGTTTATATACCGCTACTATTCCTTCATTTTGGTCACCAATCTCTTTAAAAAACTTAGTACTCATACTTCAAAAACACAGTTACCCGTACCATTAAAAAAATGTAAGTGAAAAACACAGCACTGTGTAACGAGCGACCGCTTGTTAAAGTCGTAAAATCAGTGAAATCCGAAACAGATCCTCAACATAGATTGTTATGGTCTTCTGTAGGAATAATAATGAGGTGCTTGTGGACTCTCAGGGCTTTTACCAGCATATTGTTGGCCATGTTAACAAATAGTGGCCCTACTATTTTTGATCTTTTTAGCTTAAGTATTCATATATTTAATTGTATGTTTTTGAATTATTAACAAAATAAACTTTATGCTTTGAACATTTATTGTTAGTAACTTTTATTAAAAGCCTTTATTACATACCTACTATATAACATACTTCAAAGACTAGAAGACAACAAGTAACAAATACAAAACGACGCCAACTAAAAAACTCAGTCTCCAACTCTCTTTCAACACTTACAAAATAAACAAGTACCGTACAGATAAAAAATATAACATTTACAAGAAAAACGTAAAAAGTCATAGTTACCTACGTCGACTTGGCAACCAGACGGTTTTTTTCGCCGGGGCAATTGACACCGTTTGCAAAAGTGGGATTCGCGGTCGACTCGTGGGCGGGGCACCACAACAAAACGTTTATAAATACAATTACGCAGTTACGGCATGTATACTGAATAGCTGGCCAACTAGAGATACGCTAAATGCCTTTTCTGCGCCTCTTTCACTGCGGGCAAGTTGGATCCAATGTTGGACCTAACTTGGCGTCAAACTAGTAGGCAAACATTACATTGTGAGTGTCACTTTCAACCTGGCAACTATTTGAGCACAAACTTTTGACTATTTGGTGTTCTGAGTACATCTTAACTTTTAATATACTTTTTGTAGCTTATTCGTGCCGTATACAGTTTTTGTATCAAACTTACCTAAAAGTTACTTAACTTTTTTCACAAATACGAGTACCTATGTAGAATACCTATTATCGGTAAAGACTAATCTTTTTTTTGTCATAATTATGAAACTGAAAATCTACACAGTTGGTTTTTCTTTACATTGCATTCATACCATAATTATGGCGGTTGACGGACCTATACCTACTTAAATATAATAGCACACAAATCATTTAAAAAAGCTTTCGTACATTCTATGGAAATTGAGACTATTTACTTTTGTTCCATACTACAAAAATATAGAGTATTTTTAAATATTATTTTTACTTATCCATATTTTATTCTCAATATCCGCAAATATTTAAGGAATTAAAAACTTATACATGATGATATAATCGAATGACTGCTTGGTTCAAGATGATAGAAAACTCTTACGACTATAAATTTGGTGGAAAATTACAGTAACACATCACTAGAAGAACCCTAAAGTATTTTATGCAAATATAGAGAAAGTTATAGAGGGTGGGATATTTCAATTAAAGCTTTTCGCAAGGCTTGCATGCTGCGTCAAAAAACCTAAATGTAGAATATATTATTAAGCAAGAATCGCAAAAGGTATCAGATAAAGAAAGCGATTTCCACTGAGACATTCAGGGTACAAATAGGGTCCAATGTACCCGGCCTGAATACAAACTGCTAGATTTGTACCCCCTCACCGTTGAATAGGGGGGTAATGGCCTGAGAATAACTTAACATGAATCTGTTCTTTTTTACCCCATGCACATTAAATAGGTTCCTTACGTGTACGTTTTAAACTTTTACATAGGTTCTAAATCAATGGATGAGGCTTATGTTCATCAGTGGTTCATCTATAAAAGCTTCAGGGAAAAATTTGGGAACAGTGAATTTATCAAAAAGAAGTATAATATTAAGAAATATTATATTTGACATATTTTATATCCTGACATATTATTTCAGTTTAATTTAGTTTTAATTTATTTGCTAAAAGTTGTTTTGATATATTGAGATTAAATTAGTTTAGTTTGGAAACAACTAAATCATGCCATGTTTGCTCCTATACCCTGGCTCACATGAGTTAAAATGTCTGAAATGTAAGAATATATGGTAGGTATAATGTATAATAGTAATGACCAAAGTTAATAACTTTGACAAATACTGACTCTCAGTTATAGTCTATAGTCGATACTATGATTAGGTCTTTTCACTCAATATCGATTTCCGGTTTTCTAATAGAAATAATAAATAAGAAAATATCTTTACAAATGTATTTTTTCTACTCTATTGTCATTGTAATTCCATGAAAAATAATACTCCAAATGAAAGGAAATTTCGAAGAAATTTCATATAATGGTAACATCTTCCACGATATTTTACCACGGCGAGATACCTATTTATTTTATCACAGTAGACAAAAAACCTATTATAACAACATTATTACTCTAGTTAATAAATTATATGAATGGAAACATAAACATCGTGGTAACTAATTCCTAATGGACCGAGTCATTAGTGAAATAGATATTATCATAAGAGCGACACAACTTATCTGCCTCGTGATGGATGATTTATGCGTAAAACTGCATTCAAGCGATACACCAACTAACACTATCCTTACAGACTTCATAAATTTACATATTCCTACTTAATATTAGTATGAGTATATATAGTGCGACCGCATAACTCAGTCCACGCCTGCGAAATTAGAAACGAGCAACGAAAAACCGCTGGATGCGGGTATCGCAAGACCAGCCATCGTGGAGATCCTTGGGGGAGGCCTTTGTCTAGCATAGTGGACGTCTTTCGGCTGATATGGTGATGATAAAGAGTGGGGTTATGTTGCAGTCCGATGTACACGTAGTGAACCATTTGCTTTAGATAATTATACATCGGGAACATTAAAATGTAAAACCGCAATTAGAGACAATACAGGTAGAAGTATAATAACCAATTTCATAATTCGTCAGAGATAGACCTAGGTAGATCCAATTTCCATCTAACCCTCATAGTATCAGGAGGTATCAAGTATTTTTTAATCCGACTACTGACTGAAGGAAAACCACATGAACGCCGCGCATACTTATGACCTGTTAATTATTATCATAAAATGTATAAATTCTGTCAAAGCAATATCCGATTAAATTCATTATTATTTATTGAATAATTTCAATCATCTATACATTTTGTCAAAATATAAGTCCAATCGTATTCCTGGAAATTTCGTAAAAGCTCAAACGGCCGTGATTTTCCTTCGTTTAATTAATTGAAAAACTTTAAATAATACAGTCTCGTTTGCAAAAATGATTGAAGTTGTATCAAAGATAAATTAAATAAGTAAAGATGAAAGTTGTTACTTTGCATTTTGATTTAAATTTGAATATTTCGTGAACGTTTCAAAATAGTAAACTTGAAAACTTTATATCACATAAGGAGCATAATCATTTCAATAATTGAAACGGTTCGGTTTTTTCAATGCACATAATAAAATTATTATTAATTAGTCTAACGTTAGTAAAACTGTATGTCTTATAATATTCTTAACATAAAATAATATGCATAGGATTAAATAGAAAGGTTTAATGATGTACTTAGCTACCTTTAGAATCCTGTAAAAGCTCCATATGCATGTAAGTGAAAACTGAATACTATCACACGTATTCTGGGCGTACCTAACTTTTAAATGGAATCCGAAGTTAGGCGTTTAAACTTGTTAGGAAGTTTCTGCTGCCCCTTTGCCATGCTACTTATTTTACTCGTAAATCTTTTAAAGCTGAAATTGTACTGAAATTGAAGAAATGTTTATGGTTGTATGTTTGTTACACACACAGTTGGGGTCCAATCGTCGCAAATTTTGTTGAATCAGAGCCAGAATTAAAAACTTGAATAATAAAATTGAATGTAGGTATGTCAGGAAATTTCTGTAAAATCTTGTTCAGATTTTTTTAATACTGGAAAAATTATATCATTTTTATTCTTATACTATATTTGTATATATAGCACAGCCTATAGGCACAGTTAAATGATTGTGTTGTTGGTAGGTATAGGGCAACAAATTCTGAAATAAAAATACTTAAATTAGTTATTACCCAAGGGGACTGTAAAAAACTTGATAATTAAATTATCTGACTGTTAGGTAACTCTTATTTATAAGATGCCAAGATAATTTTGAAAACAAGAAAAGTTTTGTTAACTTTCGTGAACTTTAATATTATTTCACCCCAGCTGGCTATCGCTTTGCAACATTTGACAGAGTTACGAGACATTTGATATTTTGTCACCAAACACTTTTGCATTGTTTTTTTCTTTCAAGCTTTTATATAGGTACCCATACTTCTTATCTAAATCTCTCCCTATCTAAAATACAACTTTGTAACGTATTTTGCGTCAATACAATAAATCAATAAGTTTTAGCATACTTTTAATTTTTGACTATAGATATATGGTTTTATATTTTGGATCTTATAAAATTACTAGACGCGAGTTGCCTATTTTATAATCTCTGATCCAAAACCTTATCTCTATGCCTAAAATCACATCGATCCTTTGCGTCATTGCTACGTGAAAGAAGGTCAACTACTAAACACTCACACACACTTTCACATATATACCTAATATCAAGTTAGAACAGATGATTGCTCTAGAGCAAAGATAAACAATAACCAGACAGAACATCCATGACAATTATTTTACGCGGTGAAACTTCAACGAATATGATACACTACCATATTTTCATCTTCCGTAGCAACACGTATCTTTTGTCCAAAGTTATTTGAAATAGTAGAGCTAGGCGCCCATAAATCATACGTCAGGAGCTTTGTTTATCCCGGCAGATGGCGTTGTGTGAAGTACGGGTAACGTTGTGGGTATTAATATTCGAGACGCGTCGGCGACCTGTCTACGTGCGCTAGGGTAGCTGAAATTAACCGCTTGCCTTGTGTCTCGATCCTTGTTCAGGAGTACAAGTTCGGTGATAAGCGGAACGATGTGTAAATTATTTGTGTTTTTTCTTGTGTTCTTTTATTTGTGTTCTATTGAAAGCGCGAGAGTTCAATGGTCTTTATATTGGTAAATAAAAAAATAATTACTAAAAATGTTATAATAAAAAGGCGTTTCAGTGTAACTTGACAATTAAAATATGTTCCTATGCTAATGATACATGAATATTGTAACCTATTTTCCTCTTTATTACAAAACAAATAACATATCAATCTCATCACATAACAAGTCGTAAAAATATTTAAAATGCAATTCAATGCTTACATTGTTTATGTAAGTTTTTGAAATTAAATAATTTGTAGGAACCTCTATATAATTATACTATCCGAATACGTCTAATAAGTCTACTTTTATCATGTCAGCCGAAAATCTACATTAATATTAAAATATATATCGTTTATCTGGCCATTGAAAAAGTAATTATTTAGACAACTGTCTTATACTTCAAATCAGAAACAGTATGTAACAGACAAAACTATTAACTATCTGTTGAATCTATTGACCTATTTTACAATTCAAGGTTTTCTAGTCTAGTGCAAAAATAACAACATTTGGTATACTATCTGCGAGCTATGTAGGCAACCGCAAACACTAGGCAATAATATTACGTCCGACCTAAATAAATTCGCTTGATTGAAATTTCGTAGGTGCTTGAAAAATTTTATTATTGATTAAATGCTAATAAAAAGGTATGGGTCAGTCATTATACTTACCTAATTACAAAACAATAAAAAAATATTAGAATCATAATAGAAAATTATGTTTATTATTTGACATTGTGATTATTTATGTTTTTTCAATGGCAAATCATTTTTTTACAATACTGCCCAAAGGACGAGAGTAAATGTTTTCAGCTTTCATGTGAGTTTATTATTACGTCATGACTTTTAAATGCCTGAAAATATTTCGATGTTAGGAAAGAATGAAAAAAATGTATGCCTACGACATTTAAACCCATGTTGAATATTCGAGAATCTTACAGAATATCGCACCCAAAACTCCTGCGCGCATACCTACATTTTTTTCATTCTTTCCTAACATCGAAATATTTTCAGGCATTTAAAAGTCATGACGTAATAAGAAACTCACATGAAAGTTGAAAACATTTACACTCGTCCTTTGGGCAGTCTTGTAAAAAAATGATTTGCCATTCAAGTAAATTTTGAACAGATACATTATTCACTATACATAGATTTTGTCGTGACTTTGCCCAAATTCAACATTAAACTCGCCTATCGCTTCTCCTATACGGTATAAGCTATCTTGTTTTTATACTATCTTATCCAAGCAAGGAGTGTCACACGTACCTATAGCCTATACTCGCATGTGTACCAGAATCTTGGAGAAAACAGTGTGCTTAAAATCTAGTTTACTGTTCGGTGCTTGCTACACGAAGTTATCAATTTCAAGAGGGACATGTTTCAAGGGTTTTAATATAAAGCATTTATTTTTAATTATTATTGGTGGAATGCATTTTAATTAAATAAGGAACTAAATGGTTGCTTGTCCTATACTTTATTGATCTGAATAAATAATGCAAGAGAAAAGAGCAGTAATCGATCTTATAAAATGTTGTTCTTTTGGTTTTTCAAAAACTAAAATGATAGAATAGTATTTTTTAGAAAAAAAAATTGATGGTCTTTTAACCAATATTAATTAATCCTTAGCAATCCAATAAAAAAACTAGGTAGGTACCTGTATGCCATTTAGATGTATCTATACTTTAGTAGCCACTCAGACACTGCGATCCTGACTCTCATGGTCGGATTTTTAATCGTCTCAAATAGGGTTTGAAAAGGGTATTTTTTAATATAATTTACATGTCGTATAGGTACATAAGTATAATAATCATAGGTCGTGTATTGCCACGTGCAATGTTTGTAAATAATGTTTGATTTATATTAGGTACCTACTGAAACAAAAATGAAGCCATATTTATTAATTCTCATAACCAACTTTGCTATCTATTGACATAAAAAAGATGCATCCTACCTACTACTTTTCATACAACCTAATGCAGTGTACACACGCGACGCAAAGCGAGTGCGATGTTTGTGCGACGACAAGAGCACTCATTGCCAGCCGGCTGAGCCTTTGCAGTCACTTCATTAGAACATGCCTTTATATTTGACTTACGTGCACGCATGCCGACAAAAAAGGTTTTAATGAGGTCGTAGTGCGAAAATTACATTACACTCCAACTTTTTTGCAAAGCTATATTGTTATTCTATAGGTAATAATTTGAATTTATATTTTTTCCATACAATTATCGCGTATCCCACGTGTAACATAGTCACCACGTGCCAACAGAGTTAACAATTTATTTCAAGACAAATTTTACATTCATTTAAGAATAAGGTTCATAATATAAAATTACCTAAAGAATTAAATAAGGAGCCTGAAGAAGATTTTAAAGCTAATCATATTTGCTATTAGAGCACAATTTTTTTACCTTTTTCTGTATTTTTTTCTTAAAGACATATTAAATGGATATTTTATTGTTACTCACTCAATATTTTAACAAAATATCGTTAAAGCTATTGGATGCACGCGTTATGGGATCAGATGATGGATTTACTCAAGATGATTCGAGAACGAAATGTTTTCACAGCACAGTAGCTAGGTGGTTTTGGGCCGTCGACTAACATAGGCCTTTTTTACCCCGAGCATGCGGGTAAAATGGCGGGGAGAAAGCTAATAGTCTTAAATCCTACGCAATCTCAAATCTTTGCCCCATGTCCAGTAGGTATGTCACTTTTAAAAATAAAACAATCTTGTGGATGTTTTTCGACGTGATTTTGGCAGAGATAGGTTATGGTAATGAGTAGGTATTCTGGTGACGATTTCTCCATAAACGAGTAAAAATGTATGATAGATCATACCAAAAAAAAACCTTCAAAATTGATGTCATTAAAATCGTTTCCAAGTGGGAAAGGAATGTAGGCTTTTTAAAATATTCGAAATTCATTCATGTTTTTTATAATTCAAGTCATAATTGTTACCAACCTTAGTAAAGTTACGCGCATTATAACGTCTAAAGCAATTTGTTGGAAGCATTCAGAGTTGGTAAATTTGCGAAATAAACAAAGCCACAGGTGCGTACACACGAAATTAAATACGAACGGTGTATAAGAGTACTGGCCTCACATAAATAATTCGCTCCTTAATTTGGGCGCATATACTGTGAATTCACTGAATTAGTTAACTGGAAAAGTTTTATCAATTATTCAACTCCGTAAAATATAGGTAAATTAAGCCGCATTGTACATTGCACCCAATTTACAAAAGCTTAATTAAATGAAATATTTTACCTGTAAATATATTTTACATCTTATTTTTTCTAGTCATCCACGCAACATTTGCTTCAAAAATACAAACAAAAAAAGGTGAAACAAATTAATAAGTAAAATCGCTGGGCTAAAAATATTATGAAAACACTTTCAGTTTTACCGTTTACCGAAATGAGCTATATCTAAATACAAACTGATAACAATTTCACTTTAAAGATTAGGTTATTTACTTTGCGGTGAGCAACCCTAATAAATAAATCCGTCTTTCGGGCAAATACCGCTAGATTTCATTTGCATTAATCCAATTTAAGTCGTTTTGTTTTCGCTCCAATGAATATCTGAATAAGCTGAAAGTTTATTGAATCCCAACTACCTATTAAACGATGGAGGAAAAATTTCTCGCGATTTAATAAAAATATTGATAAGTTATGGCTGCGAATAGATTCGCGTTTCATTTATTTTATTTGGTTACTTTGCGTTTGGATTTCATTCCCCTTCTCTCACTTTTTCCATTCTGTGTCGTAAATTAGAAAGTAGGTACCAGGCATGTGCAAGTTTTATTTGCAGAAATGTTCCATTTGTTTATTCTAAAAAAAAGAAACAAAATGTCAAATTTTGTTATGTTGTTTTTGGAGATGCTGTTGGAGATAGCAATTTATAGTGATAGATTAAAAATATTAGATCATTGAGTAGAAAATTTGGAATTTAAAACACTCTATCTAACTAAATACTCGTATTTTATCATTTGATCTAAATTTTCCTGTGATTATGAGAGAACGAATAGGTATAAAAAATATTTTCATACTTATTTGCAATTAACAGAAAAGGATGTCTGGCTCCGAACAATGTTTCAAATATGAGCATAACTTGGAATATTCTCTTTACCACTTCCATACAAGTTGCATCATCGTTGAGGCCTTTTTAAATTTAGTTTATTTTATCTTGAGAATAAAGGAGAAAGAGTTCTCTCCAAAATACTAAGTGACTTGCGTCGCTGTTTTTAATTATTAAAATTCACTTTACACATAGTTCAACGTATAAACTATCAACTTATTACAGTCATCAACTTCATCTCTATGAATACCTTTCAAAGAATATAATCTTCATTTTACGCTTCTACTTAAGTAAGTACTTGATCAAACAATACAGTCTTATTATTCAGAGCTTTAATACTTCAGATACCTAACTTAGCTCCACATGTTGGTTGAGTTTACACTCGAGACCACTATAGACTCTGAACGCATGCCCACCAATATAACTTACAGATTAGAAGTTAAAACTATTCTGCTTCAACAACTCAAGTTTAATCAAGTGCATACATTTTGAAATTCTATCCCCCTGAGGTAAGGTTCAAAACTGATCATAATTCACATTTAACTGCACGAGATCCAGGTATATTAGTATTGTTATATACAATTACACCAGTTGCTGAATAGGAGCCTGATTGTGAAGAATATCGTCATTTTAAGGTCTAATAACCTCAATGTCACAACCCCTTCATTTGCTGTACTTATAGCTCAATTGAACACAAATCGTGCGTGAACCTGATGGTAAAATGCAAGCAACGAGTGAGAAATATTGATAAGCTGGAATATAAGTAAGTACTGATACGATATGGGTTTTATGTGTTTAGCCTCTTCGGGGCCCAGCGGTTAGGGCAGTAAATTGAGTGGAAGTCCAAGAGCCATATAGAATTTTAAATACTTAGCTTAATCGTATTATCCATAAATTAAAAAAAAATACTTACTAATACTGTTTATAACCAACTTTGGTCATATTTTTTTTAGTAATAATGGACATGACTATATTATTACTTACAGTTGAATAACGCTTACGTAGCAATTTCAGCTTTTCAATTCTAACTAGCAAATCTAGAATTATTTTTTCTATATTGGTCGTCTACCTAAAATAATAGTAGGTAGTAGAGATGATCGCACGAATGCCTTTAGTACGACATGTTTAACGTGAAATCGAGTGTATTCGATTAACGATTATGATTTGAGTGGACATTAAACGAACTGGAAAGTAACGGATAAAAGCGGGAAATTTATTAAATATCGCTACCAAGGATGACTCATCTATTTTGGGTCTGTTATTACCTTAATCGTGGAAATATGAAAATGGTAAAAATTTAATGATGATATTTTTCATATAGCATACCTACCTATATATTTTCAGAGCTATTCAAATAGGTATCTTATTTTTTTTATAATAAAGTTTGTAGCAAACATTTTTTCTAACTTTCTTTCTATTTTTTTTAATCTACTAACGTAGCATACATGTATATGATGAGCATGATGGTAAGTTGTTATTGTAGCCTAAGAATGACGGTGCAGTACCTACCAAGGATATCAATCCCAGCAAAAATCTCTTCACACCCTTCTAGAAAAACAATCTAAAACAATAAGCCTCTTTGAGGTCCATACAAAATATAATTTGCATATGTCGCTTCTCATTATCTACGGTTGATTTATCAAAGGACAGTAACAAAACTCGGGTATGTTCACACACAAAAACTTTTGTGATTATTCTAATTATTCCAAGTTAATTATACTTTCGAATGAAATTGTTTCTTGCGCAGATATCATTACCTATATGAGATGAACAAAGTTCGACTCGCAGACATATAAGAATAATAATTAATAATGATAATTACATTTTATGGTAATTGAACATGATCTACTCTTAGCTTTACAAGTTTTGGCAAATTAATAAATTGATGTTTTGAAAATAAATATCCAGACAGTGCAATAATGGTTTTGATATTGGTAATAGCAATAAGCAAATAGATTTTATACCTGTTACAATTTTGATATAGCACTTATATTATTGGAAGAATTCTTTGATATGTCTGTCATTTAAAAAAATCGAAGTATTTAAAATTTCTTTGAAAATAGGTACCCAAAGTTTTATTGTTTTTGTAATATCTATGTAAAAGTTGTTTGGTATGACGAATTCAATAAATAATAGATAATTATTATCACCCAAAAGAGGTTTCGATAAGGGGAGATGGCAACCCAAAATATACCTAATTCCAATACCTACAGCGATGAATTACCTACTCTAATTTATTATACTGTGGTACCTCAATAACTTATTATTACGAGTCTTTGATAACTTCTGAATTAATATACATTCGTTTGCATAATGGAAATTACTAAAAGTCTAGCTTTGGAATGAATTTTATGAAACATAAATCACAGTTAGCGACAAGTCTACAGTATATTTACTGAAGGCCTTACTTAAACATACAATTAATTTTAAGTACTTCAATGAAATGTGTAAAATCTGTAATATTAATATTTATAACATTTACTTTATAAATTTTCGAGATTTTTTCTATGGAATAGGAATAGTAGAAGATGTTTTTTTTTATACTACTAAGGTAGCAAGCAAGCATACGGCCCACCTGATGGTAAGTGGATACCGTCGCCTATCGCCATTTGCAATACCAGAGATATTTCTAATGTGTTGCTGAAACTGGCTCTCAAGTACAATTGCCGGAAAATACCAGATCTTATTAATTATGCCCAACTAACTTTTACATAAAACAAGCAATATTATGGTCAAAGTTCAGCGACAAGAAAACGGTCTAATAAATTATAATCAGGCGTTTACTAAGACTTTTTCCAACGATAATTATATGCCCTTAGTAAATGCCCGATTATAATTTATTGGACCTTTTTCTAGTCGGTCAACTTGGACCTAAGTTATTTAGCTTCGGTATTCTGTAAGGTGGACGTACCAACATTTCCCCAGCCGAGCTTCTCTTTGAGGGAAATAATGCTATGCTAAAACTATGCTTTACATCTCTCTTAATTCTTTATACCTGATCAGAATTTCCTGCCATTAAATCATAAATACAAATTGATTGTATCATAATCACTCAATAACCAAAGCCTCAAATGAAAATAAGAAAGAGAATCTATTTTTAATTCCCTCACACATTAAGCACATAAATTACTCACGACTAATAAGGCAACCCTTTGTTTACCCGCACTAATGTATGGTAGGGAGGGGTTGGGGGGGAATAGAACAGCTGTTAGCAGCACGTGTCATTCACCCTTAGCATGAATGTATATACACCCTTAGAGAATATTAGTAGGTGTGGATCTGAAAGCTTTTAGAAAAACGTCGATAGAATTTTGTAGACGCAATTTGTCTTGCGACAACACTATGAATTAATGCATGTAATTTTATTTGTCCTCTGTACTATTGGTTTACGACCTATCTTTTTTTTTTCCAGTAAGAGATATTTTTCTTCGCACTTTTGTCAACAAAGACGACGACTTTATATTTATCGCAAATTTCTTCTGTTTGATAGAGCTTTCTCTGAGCATAAACTGTGGTATTCAAAGAACTAGGCACTTTTAAGTAAAAAAGTTATGTATTATATAGTAACTCACCTGCATATCCAATGTATACTTTAGTGATAAAAATATCAAGGTGATAATAGAACTTAAACCTTAGTTGGCTTTCTTATGCTTCTGTAACAAAAGGTAGACAATTCAATAAAATACGCCTGAATACAATGAAATTAACATAACTTAGATAAAGAGTATTCAGTTTTGGAAATGGATTGGACCGAGTGGAATAAATTGGGATTCCGTAACACAATTATGTCCGTAACTAAGACTCGTTATAAATAGTCAGGTATAAATCCTCAAACACAATTTTCATTCCATTTATACGTACATTAGCGTTAAATTTAACTCAGTAACATAAATTAACGTTTCACAGACGAAATGCAAACCGTTTGAATCCTGTTTGAGTTTTGTAACTAGGTAGGGACTGCATTTTGCTTCATGGATTATACAATTTAAAGTATTTTGCAGCCGCATATTACCCTTCTTATCTGATAAAAGCGCTGAAAAATTAGTAATAGGTATATTTTTAGGACGAAAACAGTTTACAAACTCTGTACTTATCATAGTACTACCAAGTTTTTTTTTTATTTTCGAGGTAATATGTGGTACCAGGTGGTGGTTCCACATAATCGTCAACTCTATATCTATTATAAACTATCCAATTTCCGTTATAAACAAACACGTGCGATGTGACTCCGCACGTGTCAGGTCCCCCAAATACGAAACCAATAAATCCAGTTAAATTTAACCCAACTAGGCTTTTAGTTAAGCGATGACTTGTTTATCTTACTCGCCTTAAGATAAGCCCAAAACAAACTTAACTTCCTTCAGGGCTAATTCCCTTAATAGGGCGGCATTTCGTATAGCCCTTCACCCTTATGTACCATAATAAAGGAAATAGGGGCGTAAAGATGGCTGAAAAATTGCACAGATAAAGTTAGAAGGATGTTGTAAATAAGTGAGATAAGTATCTTCCTGTTTAGCAAATTATCCTACATGTTTCTGTTATGAAACGCTGGGTAAGGTTTGTTGGCAGGTGGGTGGGCACGCTCCCCACAAGGAGGACCAACGATCTTGTGAGTGTCGCGGGGAACCGCTAGTCGCGGGTAGTGCAAGACCGGCCATCGTGGAGAACCTTGGGAGTTGCCTTTGTCCAACAGTGAACGTCTTTCGGCTGATATAATGATGATGACCTATGCTTTATTACTTTATAAACACATTATGTTCTAATGGTGAATAAATCATCGGACTAACCTTAATTACGTTGATAACAGCATCTGATAAGTGTGACATTATTTCATGGTAACCCCTGAAAGTGTAAGGTTGATCACAAGAGAGAAGCGTTGACCCGAGGAGTTTTGTTGTGAAGTCTCATATAACGCTAATGGGCAAACTCGTTAACGGCGGAGAATAAATACAGTTTCCACTGAATAATTCGATCCGATCTTGGTTTAAAATAAAAACTTTTTTAATTTTCAAGTAACTAAGAAATCAATTTTTTTTACCATACCTATATAATATTTAGTTCCTTTTAACTAGGAGAAGTAAAATCTGGATTTATATTTTTTAAAGATGCCCAAAAGTATGTCTATATCTATCTATGTGCCTAGTTTCATCCAAATCCGTTGCGATTGATGCGTGATTGAGTTACAGCTAACAAATAAACTACTATCATATAACTCAAGTAACCATTTGGTCAGCCATTGCCTTTAGACTTTATTCAAGAGCTAAATAATAGCTCATCTTCATGAAACAAGTAATAATACCCCAAGCCTAAAGGCATTAATTCTGCATTCATTGAAAATGTTCCACATTACAATCATAATACCACTACTAAAACGTAAAGGGTAATTAATTAACATCCGGTATATATTATAAGCGCTGACGTGTTTGAGGACAAATAGTGGGTAATGAACAAATAATAAGTCAGCAATATGTGATATTTATTCAACTGAGGATATTTTGTATCTATGATTAATTGCAGGAAAGCGTTTGAATATATACTCTACAGTGTAAATAAATTAAAAAATAAATAGGTATAGCATATTACAACTCTGCAGAAAAATATTGTCACTGGATATAGTCAGTTCTTTTATTACAGGACCTTACTTAATGGTGCTTCCACCTTTTGCCACATATTCAAATTCAACCAAAGATATAATATATTTTTTCTGATAGTAGTAAAATTCGATTTTTTTTTTATTTTCGTTTCTTGACTTGAGCCAACAAAGAAACATGGATAGCGAGAAGAAATACCACAGAACACTTGAGAAATACACTCATGTTAAAATGGCGTGCCGCTAGTACTTAATTAGGTATTACGACTGATTCTCCATGTCAAATAACACAGCTTTATTATTTCACTTAACGAGTAAAAAATATTTTCCAAATAAAATAACTTTCACTTGCAAACATTCTATTTAATATTCACTGTTTGTTTCCAATCCGTAAAACGTTTTGTATTTAAAAAGAGAACAGCGGGAAAAAAACGCAAACGAAAGCGTTTTTGTACCGAGTCCCGTGCACGTATCGAATTTACGCCCTTCCACTTGATTCCAATTGCGATAAGTGCCGGAGCCAGCCAGCCTCGCGATGTTCCAATCATGGTACACACGTGCCGCCAGTATTTCTGATAAGCTGACGTATTAGTGACATACTACCGTAACAAATATCCAACTAAAAAGAATAATGACAATAGTAACATTATTAATATTATGGGCGATAATAGCTCCGTGGTAGTGATGTTGGATGCCGGGACGAAGGTTGTGGGTGCAAATCCTATATTGAGCTTGAACTTTCACTGAAGGAAAATTTCGTAAGGAAACCATAGCACGGTGGAAGGGTACTTTGTTTTGTCACCAAGCACCTACCGGTATGTTCCGGCAATTTCACTTGAGAGCCAGTTGCCATCTTGTCATTGTAACAAGTCGGCACCACATTGGCAATACCTCTGGTTGCATTTGGCGATAGGCGACGGTAACCACTTATCATCAGGTGGACCGCTTGCCTGCTTTCCAACCTTCTGACATGAAAAAAATATATGCACGAAATTGTTTTGCTGTTTTTAATAATCTAGAAGCTCGAGAGTCACTCGTTGATGTCAATTTGAACTGAATGCCATACCATGTTTCATTTTATATGGAAGTTAATCTTCCTAGTAATTATACTTCATTTTTAACTATTTTTTGCCTTCTCTTGGATAGACCAAGTGAAGGCAAAATTGGATGTCGTATCTTATAAGGAGGTGCAGGAAGCAGCAAACAACAGGGAGGAGTGGAAGAAGCTACACCGACAAGAGCCAAGCTCTTAAATATAGAAGAGAAGAAAGAAGCTGAAAGTATAACTAACACTTTTGTGATAATGACGTATACACTTGACGACTGTATTTCAGTTGACAAAGCCAAGTATTTGTGTCACATTGTCATTCAGATTGGATAGCCAATTTATTTTCATTTGCTTTTGTTTATTATCAAGGGATTTATTATTTTTAGCAAATTGATATTTCTGTGACGTATGAAAACCATAGGTACTCGGCTTTCATTGTTTTACGTTTTATCCATTTGAAATAAAATGCTTTTAAATATTGATTCTGAAGATTCCATAATATTTCTTAAACAGCTTATTTATGTACCGGAAAAGTACGGTACAATGCTTTTTACTCAAACCTTTAAAGAATTGTAGAGAACGTCGGAATATGTAAAGCTTAGAAAAACAGTAAGTTTCTACTTAAGTGACAAAGAAAATCGAGACCACAAACTTTATAACAAAACTAACACACAACTTAAATATTATACTTTTAGTTGGCAATACCGCATTTCTTAACATAAACATAAGTTAGTAGGTATGTATTATATTCACAGTCAGCAACTTTGGAAGCGAAGTTTGGCTGCTACATTTCAGTGTTGTAATTTACTTATCCAGTTGTTAGTGGATGCTTTACGATGTAATAACAACGAATTTTTCAATAACATAAACTACATTAAAGACGTACTCAAAAAGCTCATTTATTCAGTTTAGGTTCTAATTGGGCACATATGAACGTATCTATCACCGTGTCAGAACACATTGTACTGAGAAAACTCCAAAAACAAAATTCAACAAGGCTATTTTTTTTGTGGAACTAAATTAATTTGTTACAAGTATTTGTACACTGTAATTAGACAATACGTATTATGGTAATATTAACAATGATTGTATATGTCATTATTATCATAAAGCTTTCAAATATGACTTAAGATTTTTAAAAATATTTCAACATTAACGTAAAAAGCTGTGCAAAATATGTTTTTCTCTAAAACAACAAGCTTACAAAATAAGTTATCATCAAATCATCGTTAACAAATTAAAAGAGTACCTAGGTTAAGTATATAAAATAAAATAACTAGTCATCATCATCATCATCATATCAGCCGAAAGACGTCCACTGCTGGACAAAGGCCTCCCCAAGGATCTCCACGATGGCCGTTCTTGCGATAGCCGTATCCAGCGGTTTCCTGCGACCCTAACAAGATCGTCAGTCCACCTTGTGGGGGGCCTGCCCACGCTGCGTCTTCCGGTTCGTGGTCGCCACTCGAGAACCTTTCTGCCCCAGCGGCCGTCGGTTCTACGAGCAATGTGCCCCGCCCATAACTAGTCCGCAGATAAATTTATATCTTAGATAGATAACGTAGAAACTTGTTTTTATAATGTTGGTAGGTATGCATAAACTATACAGTTTTTAAGACTTTCCACTTCTCAGAGAGTAAAATAGCAAATCGCGGGTAAAACCGCGATCGTAATAAACTTGCTTATCATTTATACTAATATTGCATGAAATATTCGTTGATGAAAAGCGAAGCCATGATAAAAATATTATAACTTTATCTATAATTTTATTCATTTTCTTGTTTCAGATCCACCGCTATCTTTTAACAACCAGCCAAAGTAAGTAGCAGTTAAATGTTAAGTTTACGATGCATTAACATTTAATTTTCATTAGCTGTAATCGAGATATCTAGGTTTTCACAACGATGTGTAAGACTTGTAATTTTTTTAGTTTTAATTTATCCTTTTGTCTCAAACTTGCATATGAAATTGGACGTTGCAAACAGTCAACTGAATGCTTCTGTTTTCAGTGAATTGTTATCTGCAGATGCTTATTTCAAGCACCTTTTTTGTTCATAATTCCCGATTAGAATAAAAAACGGAATTCCATTTCATCTCTTCCGTGAAAAAGTGCGAACCGCATAATCGATGTTCCCGCAAACAGAAAATTAAAAACCCAACGCCATTGTAATTTGAATTCTTTGTCGTGTAAATGTGACGGCTCTTATTTAAATTGTCGTTTCACATTCAAATTAAAGGTATTATCATGAATTCAACGTTCAGTGGGTTTTATGCCCATTTAAAACGAGGATAATATACGAGTGCGCGTCTATAATTTTCTTGGAGCTTCACTTAGGTGTCCGTTCCACTAAAAGATATATCATTAATTGTAGTTTATGATACTGTTGCATAATAGGGGTTATTATTTTAATACCTAATTATGTGCAGTATCATACAGTACTTTATCTAAACTCATATAAATAATGTCATTTAAAAAAATTGAATTTCTACCAACTTTGCAAAAAAAAAAAAATTGCTATTTTTGTGACATTTTTGGTCAAAATGATATGTGTAGGCAAAAACAATAAAATATAATCATATACTTAATCAAACCCGTGTTGCCAACTCCCAAAAATTCTTACCTATAAAGTTCAAGTTACAAAATTTGTGACATTTTTTCTATTAAAGTACACTTTGGACCTATCAATAGTATAATCAATCAGTATCAATTCAATTTGACGATGACAAATTTGTCAAATTTGTTGACTTGAACTTTAGAGGTAAGAATTTTTGGGAGTTGGCAACACGGATTTGATTAGGTATATGATTATTGTGTCTGTTTATTTTATTGTTTTTGCTTACATATATCATTTTGACCAAAAATGTCACAAAAATAGCATTTTTTTTTTTTTGCAAAGTTGGTAGAAATTCAATTTCTTTAAATTACATTATTTATATGAGTTTAGATAAAGTACTGTATGATACTGCACATAATTAGGTATTAAAAACTCGTGTGATACTATTAAGAACCTCGCCTACGGCTCGGTACTTAAACTCACACTCGTATTTAATAACCTTTAACATTATGCAACAGTATCATAAACTACTATTACCAATTTCACAAGATTTGTTCAGGAGTGGGGGCTTGTGACGTCATATCTGTAAAAAGTGTAGTAAGAAGTGACGTGAACTGATTTTTTGTTTTCGGAAATAAAGAAAAAATGTGTCCAATATTTTTTGGTAGGTAATCTAACTGACGGACTAATTATAGTTTTTTAGTCATCATCCCTATTACCGCAATATCTTATCGTCAAGCTCATTATTGTAGCTAAATAAATTGACTCGACTGTCAACTATGCACACATGATAATTGACCCGAATGCCATGCTGAAAACCATTTTATTTCCACATTACACACTAGTACAAACAAAACTTACTCTTTTTGTAATTCTAAGCCACTTCGCAACATGGATTTATGTTTGGCACAAATCAAAATTTACGCCTTTATTTACAAAGTTAACTTCTACACTTGTGGAAATATAAATCGAATCGTTTATAACCTACCATCGAGGCAGTAAAGCGTAAATTTGTTTGTATGCAAATTTTTACAGGCGTGTAAACTAAAATGTTTATTTAGCGGCGGGATATGGAATAGTCCCCTGCTTACACCGTTGCGAACAATGTTTGCTTTTTTTAAAGGCTTTTAGGTTTGGCCATCAACTAACCCTAGAAGTAGATTCCATCCCAGATGTACAATACTCAATGCAAAACCAGACTTATGTTTATACCGTTGCAGCAGCTGTCCTGACGTAAAGTTTAGCTTAACCTTACAAAGAATCACAGTTTTGTAGAAGCAATTTATGAGTGTGAGTATATAAAAATATGTAATTTTTAAATATAGATAGTAATAAAAATTACGATTAAGTGTAACAGAAACCACAGAAGCAATCAGACAGACGGAATGACGTCACGGGAAGCGCCGCGGCGGAAGCGGAGCGCGCCATGTTTCCGCTCCTACCCGCCCCAGTTGCCCGCGCGCAAACTCGATCAGTGTTTTGAAATTGGAGTCGAATTCTATAAACATTCGTTTGCAAAATGCTATAAATTGAACACTATTTTGCTAAATCTTCCTTTTTTCTAAAGATATTGCATGTTACTGTGCCTTGGGTAATCATCCCCAACATGAAAAAATAATAAAAACGTTTGGTCCTCTGTACCCTGTGTCAGCCTGTTTGATGACAGAACGATCAATTAATTCCTACTCTATTATCCTTATAAATGTGAATGTTTGTTTGTTTGTCCTTCATTTAAGTATTAACAGAGCAACGAATCGACGTAGCGTAGGCTTCTTTTTATCCCGGGAATGGGGGTAAAATTGCAAACTAGAAGCTTAATAATAGTACTAACTAGAAGAAAAAATCCCATTTCTATTTAAAATGTATGTACCTATGTATGTATTATAGCTCCAACAACATGTCAATTGCATTTGACAGCTGCAAATTCAAAATGGACGCTTCTGAAACGCAAATAAAATCTATTCGGAAATGGAAAATCTTATTGACTTGCTAAAAGGTTATACCTACTCGTATTTCTGGCCGGCCAAGTTAATTGATCTTTTGAAGTCTACAGACACTGGCGCCGATTATAACTTGGTTGGGATTTATTATGATAGGATTTACGCCTTTGACTTTGGCTTATTTCTTGTGATTTGTTTACACAGTACGTATAGTGCGTATAGTGGTTGCGTATAGTGTATTCCAGTGGTAGAGTCGATTGTAATTCTAACGTTCATAAGTACCACTAAGGTCCAGTTGCATCGAACCGTTAGTAATAGTAAAACCATTGCATAGTTTCATTTTGACGTTCGTTATTCAAAAACTTCCAATGTAACCTACCTGACAAAAAACTGTTAGTAATAGTCATGGACATGATGGAAAAAACTCAAGATAGACAGAATGACTTCGAACATTCTAACGACGCTACCCAATGATGCCAGTTTTCTTGTAAATATAAGCCTCACGGACACATACACACCAAAATGTTGCCGATTTTTGACATTCGCGTAGTATTTTGTTTCATATCGTAGCACTCAGGACACACAGACCTACGAAATATTGTGCATCATTTTTGACGAGGGGCAACTCGGTCCAGTCAATTTTAGGAATTGATCCATGGTAATAGTTATATCATTTATAACTATTACACGTAGGTATGTCAATGTGAGTCGATACAACTGGATATTTAGGATATTATGAGTTTTGAATTTGAGTTTGAAAGGATAATTTATGAAATAAAAATATCGGTTACGGTTCAGGTTTCGTACATTCATCCACATCATCACTGAACATAGTCAGATTGTGGTCAAACTTGGGAGATAGTAAAAAAATATAGGTATGTGTATGTTGTACAATACATTATAATCATTACGATTGCAACGGTAGAAACACTTTATCACCCTGAGCTAAGTCACGTCCAGGGCCATCTTGACGCGTAAGTATTAAGCTCCCGGTATAAGATCGTCTAAAATAAATAACACTAAAATAGTAGGTATTTACACAATTTATAAGCGCTATCAGTATATCTATAAAACATTACAAAGTTATGTAAACCGTAACCATTTGAAATTTAGCTCAACCATTGAACTTAAACTAAAACACTTAAATAAAATACAGTACAGGCCACTAGAAATGTCAAACATACGGCATAGACTGAAAAACACAAAACTGTAATGAATCACTATCTCGAAGTACTAATTTAGAGTCCTTCATTCCTGAACAATAAAACTCAGGGTGCGCACGAGTTCATTAACGGCACGAGATATTTACGGTCGTCGTTCGGCTATTTTCGGAACGGAAACGATGCGCTTACATCCGTTTGCTGGGGGTCTGAGGGCGATGAGCTCACGTAACTATGAATATGTCACTGTTACTTTTAATTAGTTTCATGTTGCAATTTGTCTGTAAGTTTTTGCATAAAATAGATAATGTAGATTTTGCTTTATTTTATGTCCTACGGTTTCATTCAACTGCTTTCCCAAGATTTTAAAAGTTAAAGTTAGTTATTTCGGTCAATCTATGAGATGAGATAGTATTACTAGGACTTAATATAAACAAAATAAATGATCTATTAACAGAGCTTATTTGTAGACTACAGATTTAAAAAGAAATGAGAAGATAAACATAATTAAACAAATAAAATGGAAATATAAAAATGAATTCAAACAAACGACTGAACTATTATCCTTTCTTCCCAATTATTCACGAAGTTAAGCCTTACTTTTCTCCCAATTATTTTTGAAGAACGCGGATTATCTTTTTCGATGGACGTAAGTTGTTAAAAAATATTCTTTGTTGTTGAATTTATGATATAGAATATACTTCATCTGGGATAATTAAGGCATGTCTAAACATCTCAAAATCACATTCTTTTGATTCTCCCAATAAATAACTCAAATACATTTTAGTTAGAGTTATTTGATCATTGGCGATCGAAGACAATTTGCTTGCCCTATTGGTCCAAAGGATATAATTTGAAGTATCCACAGAAATATTCAACTTTACTCTTTACCAATTCCATTTTCAAAAAGCACCACAATTCGTTTGAAAATTTCCACCTGTGTATTGTTAGTATACTGAACATACAAACACGTTTTGCGTGCTCTTTTATAATGCGAAGAGCAACGGAATGGAACTTGCTTCCGGCGTTTGTGTTTCCAGATTCTAACAATCTCAGGACTTTAAAGGTTAGTGAGTAGGTTTATTTTGGCAAGTGAGCTCCATCTAGTGGCCAAGAGCAAGGCTGACTGCATTTAAAATATACTTAAAGTCTTAGTACTAGGTAGGTAGGTACTTCATACGGGTACCTAAATTTAGTAATAATTTATGAATTCACTAGCTGTCCCCCGCGGTTTGACCCGCGTTCCCGGGATAAAAAGTAGCCGTTCAGTAGTTTTTGCGTGAAAGAGCATCAAACATACATACATACCTACAATCTTTCACGTTTATAATATTAGTAGTATAATCTATTTTATATACTTCATCCAACTAAAGCCACGGTAGTAATAGTCAAAATAATTTTTTTGATAATAATTTGTACGCAAATAAACCCCATTAATTATACTACAATCACTTTTTCAAGATTTCTGATCTCGCGCGCTAACTTGCGAGTTCAAAGGGTTATAACATTTTCCAGAGATCAAAAGTCACAGTTACATTTATAATATTAGATAGTAAAACTTTACACCATGGAATTCCTGATATGAGGAGTACTTACCTAATGTAATTGCGTAACTATAAAGTATCAAACCATGTCCGTGTAAAATCCCCTGCAAGAGCGTTCAAAAGTTTATCTCACCATAAGTCCTTTTTGCAACACGATACAAAAGATTTGTAAAAAATTGTCGGATTACCGTAGATCCGATATTGGGCGCGCTTCTAAACTTCTTACCGCCTCGAAGTTGTAGCAGCCCGTCTGGAATATTGTGGAATGTAAAAAATAAAAGGTGGGAACTGTATAGTTTGGTATTTCAATTCGCATTGCTTGCAGTAAAAGAATGCAATTATTGTATGGTTATGGAAAAAACTTTTGCATATTTTGTTCCACTAGGCTTGAAAAATACTTAGTTACAAAATGAAGCCGAAAAAAGATTCACCATATTATTTTAAACTAGCTTGCTTTTATTCGAGGGTGGTTTCAAATAGTACCTTTTAAGCGATCTTTCATGTTTCCGGGAACAAAAGTACCCTATTATGTTATTCCTGGTTAAGATCTAACTGCATGCCAGATTTTATCATAACTCATTGTCAGACTATCGCAATAGCGTAGTTTTATGCTAACATTTTTATTTTTAAATTATCGACCTATCATTAGTGATATTATCATAATCTTCCTCTCTAAACGTAATTATTATCCAATAATCAACAAAATTTTATACACAAATAAAAAAGTTTGATACCTATTTGGACACGTAATAAATCAAAAGAAGTTTCCCTTAGCTACGCCAATAATCCTTTTGCAACAAACTGGTTTGACAGATGTGGATTCTATTGTTGAAATTTTCCGCTTTGTCCTTTTTAGAATCAAGAAGGCCTTTCTGAATTGAATTATATTTTGTTGTAATTGTTGAGATAATTTCAGTTTGGAAGGTAGGTAGTCTATGTAACTTTTTTTCCTATAAAATATCATGTTGTGACTAACTGGCTAACTGACTGATTAATCAACGCTACTGTAGCTAAATTACCTAGATACATAGAAAATGGTCAGCTGATTGTTTGTGGCTAAAACACGCATTGTCAACGCATATTATCATTATCATCATATCAGTCACGTCCACTGCTGGAGAAAGGCCTCCCAAGGATCTCCACGATGGCCGGTCTTGCGCTACCCGCATCCAGCGGTTTCCCGCGTCTCTAACAAGATCGTCGGTCCACGTTGTGGGGTCCTGCCCACGCTGCGTCTTCCGGTTCATGGTCAATGCATATCGACTTACAATAATTATCAGGAACACAAATATTGGATGACACGTTACTTTTGTAGCCACAATGTTTTATTTTACAAAACTACAAATAACGAACGCAACAAAAAAAAATTGTAACAAAAAATGAATTTCTTTATTTATTCAAGTTCAATGCTAATTTACACTCTAAAGTGAAAGTGGAATTAATTTTTCATGTCTGCGTCATAAAACCTTATTTCAAGCTGAAGCGTAAGTTGATTTTAATGTTATTTATTCACGGAACAGCCGAGGAAATTATGCGAAGGAGGCGACGAGCGTGATGGAGAGACTGTCAAAGGCATTACTATGCCGAATCAATTTCATACACTCTACCATAAGTTCATAAAATATTAGGCAAAGAATTGAGTGAATTGCATTCGAGTTGTTATACCTACTACATTTAATAAAACTGAAGAACCAAAGTCTTTGTACATTGAATTTAAGGTAACGGAAGTGTTACAGAAAAGAGCCAATTTTTTACGTGTTTTTCCTGTTACAGGTGAAATTACTGAACGGATATTCATAAGAATTTTTAAAATCAGCTCATGGGAAAAAAATATAAAGTTTGCCCGAGGAAAACTACGGACGAAAAACTAGAATTAAGTTATGATGTAATCGATGGTTTGAAATAGCAGTGCAGTAGGTACCTATATTATTTTAATGGGTTAACGTATCTCGATTAATTTTCATTATCAGCAGTATATCACAAACAATTGGTAGTGGAATTGTCAGAAGCCGCAACTTATCAACACAAATAATTTCCTATTACAAGCACAGCACTAAGCCGCTTTTCCAATTTTATAAAATAAATATTCGCTTGGTTGGATCTCGCAAACATCGTGACTTTGTAAAACTATATTTACATATTTCGAGTTTAATGAAAATAGGTAACTTTCAATTGTGAAAATATATTATTTTTCTTATCAAGTAGGTAACTTAGGTAACTTCTACAGGGTATTATTTATAAGTAGCCAAATTTTCAGCGATTATTATCTTTACCAACATTATGAACAACTTTTACTATGGGATCAACTCTGAAAACTAAAAAATTCAAACATTTCATACAAAACTGTCTTGTTCGGTCGAAAAGCCAAAATAAAATTGTTAAATTAAATAATATAACGATTGATTACATACATTCTCAGAATGATAAGCTATTATAGTAAAAAGAACAAGTCGCTGCTATCCATGCATAGATTCGTTTTACAATGTGTCACGATTCACGTAAAGCACATCAGGAATTCACACAATAAATTTAAACTCACGCAAATACCAAATACACGATAATAATACTAAGTACAAGACAAACTCAGTTTGAAATAATACCGGAAATGGCTGACGGAATGTCTAAATCATGGGAATTTCATCCGACGAAGTAACCTCTTGAGTTAACTACCTCGTTTAGCCCGAATAGACAATTTCCCCTCCTTGGTACAAATAAGGAATTATTTTGTTTTGTAGCACTGCTTTCAGTAGATAAACAGTAATGTTGCGATTTATGGTTTTTATATGATTTTCTTTATTTTTGTAATTTGATTGAT
Source organism: Tethea ocularis (assembly GCA_963555595.1). Classification (NCBI taxonomy): domain Eukaryota; kingdom Metazoa; phylum Arthropoda; class Insecta; order Lepidoptera; family Drepanidae; genus Tethea; species Tethea ocularis. The sequence goes on from OY741968.1 coordinate 4,409,222, forward strand.
GCATTTTTTCAATTATAATTCTAGGTATGAGGTTTATGAGAGTGTATCGCGAAAATTTTAAATAAAATTCAGAAAATTGGATTGATAAGTAGGTACGCCAAATACCTATATAGGTATACATCATTCTTATTATATTAAACTATATTTCAAAAATAAATACGGAAAAAATGTATATTACCGAATTTAAAAAAATATCTAAATTCATTTCCATTATACCTATTCGTAGGTAAATACGACTTACTTTTTAGCGTCCATACGCTTTCCAAACTATTTTCATTTTGGCCTGCATTCGTCTCGGCTTTAAATGGAAAAAGTTTTTCTTTCCATTCTTTTAGTACATTCAATAAATTTTCAGTTGAATCTAGAATTTGCTATCATAGGTTCCTTCGTGAAACAAACAAACCTTAGGAAAAGATTCATAATATTATTCTGTCTGTTACAGTCATTCCACTCTCGAGACTATGAGTGATCTCTCTGAAATCAATACATAAAAGTATTAAATTAAAAGAAATTATGCATCAACCATAATTTCTTTAAATCTATCTATATCTATAAAAAAATATCGGTAAGGGTTGTTTAGTGTAATAAATTTAAAGTTCTGATTAATTTCACCTACGATAACTATGTTCAAATAAGTTTTTACGGGAGGTTTAACATAGTTTATTATAGTTGTAAAACACATGAATTAGTCGAAACATTCCTTGCTTAATGATTAGTTTTTGAAAGTAAGATTATTAAAATGTAGTTCGGTTAGGTTACAAACATTTTTTACCAGCCACATATAAAAATATTCACAGTACATAGTTGCATATAATGTCATGATTTTTTAAGAATACTTTACCGTTAAATATACTTTAGTACCAAGTTTAGTTACGAGTATGTGAATTGAGTATTGTATTGTTTTCATTAAAAGGGTCCAGTCCTTATTAACCACACCGAATTGACCACAGAACCCTACACTGCTCGTTTTCCGATAGGCGCTTGGCCGGTTTCAGACTGGTTTCTATATAACAATTTATTTTAGGTCTTACTTAGATTTTTTGAACTAATTTTATACAATCAGTTTTAAGATTAAACCAATGTGAAACAATTCAGTTATTTTTTATTTGTTAAATTAATAATTATTAAATGCGAAACTAATTAAAATACCTACTTAGGGAATAAGTATTAAATAAATGTGTATAAAATAAAAATGTAATGATACCTAATTACGTAGTGGGTAAAATTTAAAATTACCTAGAAATATATAATACTTACCCTTAATCATGATTTCACAAGGTAATATTATGTTTTAATCTTGGAAGTTATGCTTCTTAGGCATCAAAGTTATTCAAACTATGTAGCACGTGGCGGAGCGTTCATGTCAGGCATTACTGAAATACCACAGACTATAAGTACTTTAAGCGTGATCTAGAAACTGCTTTGATGTAAGATTATAATCACTCATTTAATAAAATTAGGTATAGGTATTGTATACCTAATCATAATGAAATTTAAAAAAAGATTTTTATGATTTAAATAACACATATTAAGGTCAATTTGACATATTCTCTATAAAATTCTGTCATATAGCCATATTTAACCAGTGGGTTAGTGCTATACGACGATGATGTAATTGGGCCTAAGAGAAAAAACCCCACATAATGTTAGTTTGTGAATTACTTAAAATACTAGGTATAATCATTACGTCAGTTTACAGATAAACATCCCGCAATACGTAAACCTTATGCATTTATAACAATAAATTCGATTCCAAAACGTATAGATGTTTACTAAAATATATTATGAATATTAAGAAAAATGTAGGTGGAATTCATTTTTATGGAACCACTTAAGTTAAAGTATGTGATTTATCTAAGCGCACTGAGAGCTCTAGTGAGATATAAATAATAGGAGAAAACATAAGATGGCAGTTTGGCTCACTTACTTTAAATTGGTATATGTTACACGAGGTGAGTACAGTCGCGAAGTAAAGTAAAGAGGTTTAAAATATTCATAAAATCTAAATTTGAGTAGGTATGTATCATTTTTAAAGTGCCTTCATTTAATTGTATTTTTTTCATAAATATCATAAATAGGTACGTAATGTTTTATCAATATCTATACTAATAATAAAGCTGAAGAGTTTGTTTGTTTAAACGCGCTAATATCCGGAGTTACAGGTCTAATATGAAAAAATATTTTATCCCGGGAATCGAACCGCGGGGAACATCTAGTATTTATATATATTTATGATTATATTATATTATAATTACTTATTATATACCTATATGATAAATGAAATGTAAATTTCAATATCAAAAATAAATGTAAATAATAATAGAGGTACTAAAAACTCATGAAAATATACAAAAATGTTTTAAAATCTCACTTTTCAAATATAAAATAAACAAAACCAGTCTGGTCCCGAGTGCCATGTTAGCACTCGCACCATTTACGCCATGACGTTTTGTCATATTTTACTATTTGCTCTAAAAAGCTGTCAAAGCTAAAAGCCAGCATAAACTGGACATATTCTTTGTATTTATATAGTTCCCATTAGAGATAGCTTTTATATAAAAAGAGCATAGTTGTAAGATGGCATGATGGTGACAGTGGTAGGTAGTAGCGTCGGAGACCGTAGCGAGGGTTGTGAGTTTGAATCAAAAAATTAGCTTGAGCTTTCAGTGAAAAAAACTTAGCATTGGATCCTGTAAGGTTTTCAAAATGATGTCAGTTTAAATGTTTCAGAGCCTAAGTTGATAAGTTTGTTTGATTGAGCATAAATGTTTGACTAGCAAATAACTTCACGTTGAAAATGTCGCCAAGCACCCACCGACGTGTAAAAATATATTGAGTTGTTTATAATTTATACATGATAAATTCAAAAACTCTCCAGGATTTATTTTGACGTGGTTATGGATTGTTAAAAATATATCCTATCCTATCCTATGAGGTTTCACTATCACCTCGAAAAAAGAAAACAAAATTCTCGTACTATATAAGCAGCATGTTCTCCAAGATTCACTTTTTAAATTTACCGTTCAGCCTGAGGGTGGACTGTTATTCAGTAAATCGTAGATCAATTAGTCATGGAATAATTTTACATGGTAAAAACATCATGAAATCGTAGTTATTCTTCAGCTTCTTTCGATTTAACCGTGATGGTTTTAACTTATAAAACCTTACAATGGTATTCGGACCACACCATTTCTAGAATATTTTATCATATTCAAAAGCACACAACGCTTCAAACTATCAAAAACTATGTCATAAGAACCATCCATTTTCCACTTTAACAATTCAGCGAATAGTCTGAAAAAAAGTAGAAATTTTACGGAGTAGTATTCACCCGTACGTTTTTCATATTTCGTACCTATATTACTATTATTTATTCTGCAGTGTTAACGCAATCATCCACTTTATTATACAGAGCTTTTACTGTTCATTAAATTTCGTCAAATTAATCAAATTTTGTAATGGTTCTTCTGCAGTAAATTTTTTCAAGTAAAATTTCTACATTGGTAATAATACAATCAGAATCAAATTAATCTATCAATTTTTAGATATTTATAGGTATTATAGCTTTTTAAAATAAAACTTCATATTATTTTAATTATCAGCGTGTAATTAAGGACCTAATTTCGAAGAAACGGTGAGTGTTTTTAGAAAACCAAGAATATGATTAAATAATACAATCTCCTGTAAGCTCTACCTTAAGGCGATGCTATACGTAAAATGATGATTCTAAAATGCGTTTCACTCTGTATTCTCTGTCTCAAGAGATTTGGAAAAAATATATCATAAACTAGAGACTATGTGACGGGGAATAGTTTTTTTTATATCTAATAAAACCATCTTTTTTACTAAAATTACGTCTCTCCTGTCTCGCTTGTCCCCGTTAGTTTAGTAAGGGACGGAGACCCAACGCCCCCAACATAATGAACGCGTACGATCTCATATGCCTGGGTACTCCCATCGCGTGCTATAGATTTGTTTGCGATCCATCTCGGAACACTTGATTAACGGCAGACACGTTCACTGGGAGACGTTAAGTGGCTCATCATTATTCAGCAAGGCTTTTTCGCATTTATATCACAAAATATTACGTAACAGCACTTAACACGTATCAGAAGCTACAGTTATATTTTTTCTCAACTAATATCAATTGGACGAGATTGTATGAGAATTGAGAATATCATAATATTTATATGGACTGATTCACCAAAAAGTGTTGTGGAGAAAAGTCAAAATTGTATGAAAGTGAATATGATGTCAAAGATGAGACCTAAGGTAATTTGATTAGAAATCAATTCTTCTATCAAATTTAGATATTTTTTTCTAGTGTAAAAAAAACAAGTAGGTTTTGTTCGCCAGCTCCTCAGTTTATTCAACGCCAATATTGGCCCAATAAAATCCTGTAACTAGTGAAAAATCATCGACTTCAATAATGAATGTAGCTCTATTATCTATTTCTGCTAAGTATTGAATTTGTTCTGGCCTCAATCTATTGATTTCATATTCAGGAGCAAGTAAATAGCCTTCATACAATAATACTATACAAATATATTGTAGGTATACTTAGTGCGGTTAATGTACTAATGTAAACATGAATGTGCTAATTACTCCAACTGCAACATTTCACATCAATCATAGTGCACACAAACACGAAATTAGAATGCATTAGCGGAATTAAATTATTGTTTAAAATCGTGGCGATGTTCCAAAGCTCTTAATAGAATTTCCAGCTAAAGCTCTTATGATTAAGAGGAGTTTCTAAGGATGCATAAAGCTTAGGTTAAATAAAGGTGAATTTTGAAATATCCACCCATACGGTACTCTAGGAATATTGTCTACTTTCAAATCTCTAGGTCACGTTATGGCGCTGTTTTTAAGTACAAACATTTCCATATTAAAAGTATGTAAGTAGATAAACATGATCTACCAACCCACTGTGAGTACATAAACTCACTCGAGTCAATATTCAGGTTAGTCTGTAATTTATTAAATTCTATTTAAATAAAGCGATAATAAAATATAACATAGTGTTATTGAATAGCCTGCCGGTCACAAATATCCACATAATAATTACGCAGAGAAACCCTACGTCTGTTTATAAAGCCACTAAACTCTGACGGAATTTACTAAAGGTCTTTGCCTAATTGCGGTTGACTTCCCCCTTGAATGTCTAACGTCCCGATTAATATTATACCAGAGGTTTTAGACGCAACGATTTATTTGGTCTATTTTTGTTTTGAAGTGCTTGTAAGAGTTATTCGATTCATTTACAGTATTTTAATTGCTACCAAATGAGAGATAATTAAAATAATGGGTTTTATTTTGTGAATTAAAAAACATCATGAAAGAAGAATGCTGAGGCCCAACAAATGTTTCATTCTCAGTTATTTTTTGCTCATCAATGGTGCCGATTCTGTTGTTTACGAACTAAATAAATTTAATCTCACTATATCTCTTTCTAATAGTAAATTTAAGAAAGGGAACCAAGATATTTTAATCCTGTCAGATTAGTCCGATCACATATTTCAACTTGAATTTAAGCGCGATATTTATTGGTCAAGACTATTTACCCGTAGGTACATTACGACGGCATGGACTAAACTGACAGCATTAAAAATGTTCTATCTTTTTTCAATAAGGTTAACATGAAAGAGAGGTGACTTGTCTAATATTAGTTAAGTTAGTAAACAATAGAATCAGCACCATTTTTTTTTTATGTTTAAACAAAATGTCGTTTACCAAAAATCACATACAATAGTAGGTAGGTAAGTATAAAATTATAATTAGATTTAAAATTTATATTTTCTTTTCTTTATACTATCTATATACTACTAATCATGATAATGTAATTTGTCTTCCGACAGATTCACTTCATTACTTACATAAGAACCTACGTTTTCTTACGAAAAAAAATCGTATGTCGTATACTGAAAATGGATCTTGGACTCTGATTCATTTATTTAGGCGTAGCGTGGCGATGGGTCAGTTTAACAAATGGAATTTTATTATACTACCCTTCATTCAGACGTGTTTATATGGCAATGAAAAATAATAACTATTTTCATACTAAAATAAAAATAGAATTTCACGTTCAATATTTTTAATAGTATCTAGGTACCTATTTATATTACTTATTAACTTATTATTTTAAAATATAATATTACTTTTGACGTGTTTTCCTAGATTTGATTCAACGTGCTTAAAGATTTACCAATACGCATATTAGAATTCTGATTTAAATTACGATAGACCTATAACACCCCATCCGGGGGTGCCCTCAGGCGTGGTTACCCAAATGTTCGATAGAGCCCTCCGCACTCGGTATATACTTACAGCCATCAGACGCTACCAACTTTAGTCCTTTAAAAAAATAGACTATTTAACAGTTTATAATTCTGTTGATACAATAAAGCAAATAGGAATGTCCATTAATTTATTTTATAATAGCAATGTATATACATTTAGACAATAAAAAATATATATTTATTAAATATATAAAAACATCATAATATGTTTTTAATATAAATCCTTTTTGTTACTTACGTATTCTTTACTAAGATAGTTATTTATTACATAAGTAGGTACTTTGCAATTTTACACATAGTATATAAATTATTAGGCATAAATTATTGTTATATCGATCAACACAACGAAGTGGAACTAATTTAATTCACGCGTAATCATCAAATTATGCATAATCAGTTCAAGGGATATTAATTGCTTTGTAATTACGGAATAAGATTCATTAATAACAGTGAAACACAAAGTGCATTAATGATGCTGACGTTTGTTATATATCACACGTGATACATGACAAAATTACAACAATCCAATTTATTATCATTAAATTGAGCAGGATGTAGTAGGTAAAATTTAAGGTACCTAGTAGTAAGTACCTACCTATACATTATGCGAAATCTTTATCTGAATAATAGATATTTATATGCATCACTGATGTTAATGTCGAGTTTATATCTATAAATTCTATATCTATAGGTACTAATAATAAAGCAGAAGAGTTTGTTTGTTTGAACGCGTTAATCTCCAAAGTTACTAGTCTAATAAAACTAAAAGTTTTTAATATTGATTTTTGTTTCAGTAAGTAGGTATATTTTGGATTATATCAGAACAGATTTCTTCAGTATAAATTCTTGCGAACGTATTTCTCGATATTATGAAGTGAACGAAATCTAATTTAACCTAGGCTGCTTTAATCCACGTTCACTCACTTGCACTCAACGAGCTGTATGGACTAGAGAAGCGCTTTTATTCTCTTATTACTATTAAACATGTCGATATTTTTCATTCATCGAATGTTTGTTCACGTAAATATTTTGGGTTACAAATTCAAATTGCATCAACTATCGCAAGATTTTTCGCAAGAACACTTCAGATGACTAATTTAATTTAAAACTAGAATTTAAAACTATTTACTTATTATAAATCTTAGAGACCTACTACACGATGTATAAAATACTACACATAATAATGATTATAAACTAGTAAAATCGGAAAGCGCATCACTACTACGTGATATCAATTTAAAGGTAAGCATAATACAAGTATGAATACATTCTTGCGCAGCTCTCAGCTTCCTGCATTATTATTGCAGGTAAAGCCTCATTAGACTGCTGCTGGGAAAATGGAACGTCGCGTGATTAACTTGTATAATACCTACACAGTATCATTATCAAAAGGTTAAAAATATAGCTAATTTACTAAAGATATTTAGCGTCTAATTTACGTATTTAATATTCTTGTTATAAAAACTATTATAATCCTATTGCAAAAGTTTGTGAATATGGATGTCTGTTACTCTTTCACGGAAAAACTACTGAATGGATTTTAATGAAACTTGGCACATAGATAGATCATACCCTGGAATAGCATATAAAAGCTATTTTTATCCCGGGAAAACATAAGATACCACGGGAACGCGGGTGAAACCGCGGGGCGGCTTTTATAAATAAATAATTCCTTGCAAACTTACTTTCGTACATTTTATTACGATAATGATAAATTGCTTCTTATAGAAAGTCCTCTTATCTAAAGATTTTGCTCACTACAAATATCGAATCGTTAACTACTAAGCTAAAAGCAACCATTTTCAGTCTCTACAAAGAGCTGCAATGGTGCATTGAAACGATTTCGATTGCAATTCCTAAAAATACAAATCTATTTATTGGAAAGGCAGCTTTATTTCCTCAAACACGTGTACTTATTACCTTTACTTTACCGTATGTAGGTATACCGTGTGTTTGAAATTATTTTCCTTTGCAAGACGGTAATTTCCTCCGCGTTTGCAATTGCAATTTATCATTGGTTAAAGTTTCAGTATTTTGTCTGTGAATTAAATGATGTCTTCTTTCCAGTTTTTGAATTAAATAATATTTCTTTGAATAATAAAGCTCTCTCTGAATGAACATATGGTTGGGAATGTTCCAGTTGTGTTAAGCGCTACCAGTGTCTTCGACTGTTGCCCAGTCAGAGGCGGTAGTCCGCCTTGGTCGCCGTGTAGTACCTACCAGCCGCCCCCTTCTCAGCTCAACGTTTACTAAGGCCCATTTTACCACGATTAGCCACCCCTTATATCTGGCTGACCTAGGCCTGAGCGTAGTCGGCCGCCACTATGCACATGATAGTTCAATGGTAGAAATCTCAAATCGAATGTCACGACGAGAGTGAAAAAAACTTGATCCTTTACTAGCCTGCCAGCGCTTTCAGACGCGTTTCCGAAGGATTTTATGTTTCCCCGGGATAAAATGTAGCCTATGTGTTAATCCAGGGTGTCAGCTACTTCCATACCAAATTTCATTAAAATTGACACAGCTGTTTCAGCGTGAAGAACAAGCTTATCTACTTAAAAAAATACTAGATAAACAATACATTATTCTTCTAAAAACTACTGAGTATACAGATATCAGCAATAAGGCTATATCAGAACAAGAGTTATATTCTGAATTTTTAGCTCTTCAAACAGTTCCGAGATGAAAAATTTTACATTTTCACTGTAGTATACCGTGTTTAACAACCCTCAATAGAAGGTAACAAGATAGAAAAAAATGGCGGCCCGCTGGAACATCGTTTGTGCGACTAGGAAATTGAAGTAGACAGTAATAATATTGCCTCGGTAGCAGTTTTCTTTTATTTACCTGATATTTTATGATAACGAAGTTAATGTTGCTGGATTTTCTTTAATTAAAAAATATCAAAATTATTTAAAGAGAAATATTTTTCGATAATTATCTGTCTATTCGAACCGAAATTTCTCTTATATGAGATGGTTTAAAGTAAGTCTTGTTAAACTCAAGATCTAAGATGCCCCTATTAATACTAAAATCTATAGGTGACGGTAACCGGTTACTATACCTACTAATGAACCACCTGCCTGCTTTTTCCCTTCTGACGTAAAAGAAAATGAAAAAGTAATAAAATATCTTGAAAATTTAAGTGACGCTACATTTAGGTAATAAAAATAATTTAATTGCTTGGTAACTAACGTAAATAAACTAACAAAAAGTCATTTATATCTTCTACTTAAATAAAATGAAAATGTGACTGACTGTCTGATCTATCGACGCAAGACTCAAACCACTCGGGCTGAAATTTGGCATACATATTAGCTTTTATGACGTAGGCATAATTTTTAATAATTCAATCTTTAGGGGGTAAAAATGAGGGGATCTCGGGTTAAGTCGCGGGTGGAAAGCTAGTTGACAATAAAGTAAGATCAGTCAACATGTGTACAGTACACACTGATGGTCACTGAATTGAACAAATAACTGACAGTAGTGATTACGATACCTAGTAGTTTACGGCTACTACCATAGTTTATATTACACCATTTCACAGATAAGTTAGGCACAGTACTAAGTGAAGGTGTCATCATTGAGATTTATTGCAAACTCAAAGTTTTATTGGTTCTCTAACACCCACATGCTGGCATTCCCGATCACTATCAAATCCAAAGATATATAGAGTACAGTTGATATTAATATATTTTTGGGCTTTTTAGTCAACTTACATTTTCGTAGAAAAAGTAACTTGTTCATCTGGAACTCCTTTTGGCTTCTCTGTCGAGACCCATACAAGGAATCTCAACAGGAAATTGACACGTGTTTTTCTAAACCTCTTTCTCTGATAGCTTAGAGATAATGACGTCGAATCCCGAGATGAAGGTCGCGAGCCAGTTTCCTTCTAAGCGTTGCATGCTTACCTGCCACCATCGTTCACATCATCACAGACCTTAGTTAAAAAAACCACAATCATATTACTAACTAGATCATCACTTCCAGCAAGCTTAACTCCACAAATCAACCCTGCAGAATTTATTGTCAAAACTTGCCGTAATTTATGTTCGACAATAAGTCAGGACGTTGCCCAGCAACTTTTGGGGTCCTACTTCATTATTTGGTTTGCCTGCTTTTAATTTATAGAAGTTTCCAATTTAAACGCACCCCATTCCTGAAATACCTGAAAGGGTTGATTTATTCCAACAACTCCGGAGTTATTTACGACCTTATTCTTGATTTTTGGAAAGTGAAATTGTTTGAGAGGATATTTGGGATTGGTTTCGAGTATGGAACAAATATTTGAAAATGCATTGTTTGCCACTAAACTCATACCAGTGTTTGGTCCAAGTGGAATTGATATTCAGGGTGGCTAAACTGGCAAAAAATAACTATAATAATTTCAAATGTTAAGTAATAAATTATATTAATGAGATAATCAATTAGGTATTTTTTTATCACATCATATATATATATATATCTTAAATATATTTCTTCTTCTACTACAATATTTTATAAAAGACAAATATTTTCAAAAAGTACTAAATAACTTTCATTACTATTCTAAAAATTCCTTCCTTCTATCAAATCTTTATAATAATATGAATCTTCAACACCCAACTTCCCACAGACAATACTTCGCAATAATGCTCACCACCAACAATTATCCCTCAATTATTAATTGCCGACACGGCACGACAATGGCCTGAATTTCTAATGAGTAATATCCATGAAGCCTTGACAGCATTGTTTTGGGCTGCAGTAATTGTCGGTGAAGCTTTGACGTCAAACCGGTGGCGGTGAAGCCCGCACGGGCTTTATTGAGCTTTACTCTGCGTCTGCAATTCAGGCTGTATTGACTATCGTTTGATGACGTTTTCCAGGTCGCTTGCATAGGATTGTTATAGTAGCTGAAATAGGTTAACCCATAGGCTTACAAATGGAACTCAAAACTAATAAATATATTTCTAGAACGCTATATGAATTATAATTTAGAAAGAAATGTATAGAATTAAAAAAGGAATAATAAATCTCATAACTAAGTAAGCACATTTACTATGGGCAAAACATGATTTTCTTGGTGATTATTCTATACTTTACATTAATTTATAATATTACATAATAACTTTGTCCAAGGTCTATATTAAATTAACAGCCTAGTTATCCCTCAGGCAAAGTATTTAATTAACCATAAACTCTTTCATTGCGAGAAAATTAGGTACTAAACCAAACTTCACTGACCCTCGTAGGTACTCTAGCTTCTAAAAGCGGAGCGTTTTTTGTAGACAGATGATTATTTCAGTAGGTTAAACGTACATAATGAAAAAAAATATTTCAATGTTAATTTCATTTTCTAACGATAATTCTTAGCTTGTTTTATTTAGGGAATAAGTAAAGTAACTCTTTTTATTTAAGAAAATTACTAAAACTTCTTGGTTATTGACACTGTAAAATTATCCAGTGTTTGAAACATCTAAAAAAAATATGTCTTTTTATAATTTTATTTACCAGTTGATCCACTTCTCGGAGTACATCGTTCGTTACTGTAAAATTATGATGTAACAATTTAGCATTTCATACAAAACACCATTTAAACTACCGGTGTGAAGTTAGCAGCCAAAAGTTGGCAGCCAATATAATCCGACCAAATTAAGAAGAATTCTAAAATTACCCTATAATGAGCTTATTTAACAAGGAAAATTGTTTAAAACAGTATAGAATTAAAAAACAGGATGATTTAAGGCCTTTCAATCATAAAATAATCGATAAAGTTACATAAATTCGGAATTTCAACATTTCTGAGTATTTTGTATAATGACCGGCTCTGAGCGTTCAAACCAAACAAAAATTGATAATTTATTCAAAAAAATATCATATTCTTAGCAAAAGATCTGAAATAAAATATTTCCTGTAAGTTTCAGACCAATTAAAACAACCTCAAAGCACTCGGAATACAAAAGTTACAGGTTGTCTTTCGGAAATAGAGAATATTTTATCCAAAATATAGCGGTATCGCTCCAGCTGTATGTTTATATTGTAAATACATATGTAAACTTAATAAATAATATTGTTTTATGTACTTGCCGAGGGGACTACATGGCTATATAAGACGATAACCAATATAGTATCGAAAAAATCCTTAACATGAATTTGACGGTCGGTTCAGCTCTCAAGATGCAGCCCTGTCACTCTACAAATGTGTTCAAATTATAGGTATATATCTTATCTTAGTAAATAGTACAGTCTCATGTACTTCCGGAGGGGATTACATGGGTCTATGTCATGTAAGCCAGTATACCATACCGAAAAAAATCTTAAAATATTTTCGATGACTGATTAGGCTCTCAAGATGCAACCCTGTCACTCTACAAATGAGTTCAAATTATAGGTATGTATCTTATCTTAGTAAATAGTACAGTGTTATGTACTTCCGGAGGGGACTACATGGCTCTATTACATAGCAGCTAGTAAGACGTCGAAAAAACTCTTAAAATATTTTCGATGTCTGATTAGGCTCTCAAGATGCAACCCTGTCACTCTACGAAGGTTTTCAAATTATAGGTACATATCTAATATTAGTAAATAATTCAGTCTTATGTACTTCCGGAGGGGATTACATGGCTCTATTACATAGCAGCTAGTAAGACGTCGAAAAAACTCTTAAAATATTTTCGATGGCTGATTAGGCTCTCAAGATGAAACCCTGTCACTCTACAAATGGGTTCAAATTATAGGTATATATCTTATCTTAGTAAATACTACAGTTTTATGTACTTCCGGAGGGGATAGCATGGGTCTATGTCACGTCAGCCAGTACCATACCAAAAAAAAAACTTAAAATATTTTCGATGGCTGATTAGGCTCTCAAGATGAAACCCTGTCACTCTACAAATGGGTTCAAATTATAGGTATATATCTTATCTTAGTAAAAAATTCAGTCTTATGTACTTCCGGAGGGGATTACATGTCTCTATTACACGGCAGCCAGTAAGACATCGAAAAAATTCTTAAAATATTTTCGATGGCTGATTAAGCTCTCAAGATGCAATCCTGTCACTCTACGAAGGTTTTCAAATTATAGGTTAATATCTTATCTTAGTAAATAAAACAGTTTTATGTACTTCCGGAGGGGATAGCATGGGTCTATGTCACGTCAGCCAGTACCATACCAAAAAAAAAACTTAAAATATTTTCGATGGCTGATTAGGCTCTCAAGATGAAACCCTGTCACTCTACAAATGGGTTCAAATTATAGGTATATATCTTATCTTAGTAAATACTACAGTTTTATGTACTTCCGGAGGGGATAGCATGGGTCTATGTCACGTCAGCCAGTACCATACCAAAAAAAAAACTTAAAATATTTTCGATGGCTGATTAGGCTCTCAAGATGAAACCCTGTCACTCTACAAATGGGTTCAAATTATAGGTATATATCTTATCTTAGTAAATAATTCAGTCTTATGTACTTCCGGAGGGGATTACATGGCTCTATTACATAGCAGCTAGTAAGACGTCGAAAAAACTCTTAAAATATTTTCGATGTCTGATTAGGCTCTCAAGATGCAACCCTGTCACTCTACAAATGTATTCAAATTATAGGTATGTATCTTATCTTAGTAAATAGTACAGTTTTATGTACTTCCGGAGGGGATTACATGGGTCTATGTCACGTCAGCCAGTACCATACCAAAAAAAATACTTAAAATATTTTCGATGGCTGATTAGGCTCTCAAGATGAAACCCTGTCACTCTACAAATGGGTTCAAATTATAGGTATATATCTTATCTTAGTAAATACTACAGTTTTATGTACTTCCGGAGGGGATTACATGTCTCTATTACACGGCAGCCAGTAAGACATCGAAAAAATTCTTAAAATATTTTCGATGGCTGATTAAGCTCTCAAGATGCAATCCTGTCACTCTACGAAGGTTTTCAAATTATAGGTTAATATCTTATCTTAGTAAATAGTACAGTTTTATGTACTTCCGGAGGGGATTACATGGGTCTATGTCACGTCAGCCAGTACCATACCAAAAAAAAAACTTAAAATATATTCGATGGCTTATTAGGCTCTCAAGATGCAACCCTGTCACTCTACGAAGGTTTTCAAATTATAGGTACATATCTTATATTAGTAAATAATTCAGTCTTATGTACTTCCGGAGGGGATTACATGGCTCTATTACATAGCAGCTAGTAAGACGTCGAAAAAACTCTTAAAATATTTTCGATGTCTGATTAGGCTCTCAAGATGCAACCCTGTCACTCTACAAATGTATTCAAATTATAGGTATGTATCTTATCTTAGTAAATAGTACAGTTTAATGTACTTCCGGAGGGGATAGCATGGGTCTATGTCACGTCAGCCAGTACCATACCAAAAAAAAAACTTAAAATATTTTCGATGGCTGATTAGGCTCTCAAGATGAAACCCTGTCACTCTACAAATGGGTTCAAATTATAGGTATATATCTTATCTTAGTAAATACTACAGTTTTATGTACTTCCGGAGGGGATTACATGGGTCTATGTCACGTCAGCCAGTACCATACCAAAAAAAAAACTTAAAATATTTTCGATGGCTGATTAGGCTCTCAAGATGAAACCCTGTCACTCTATAAATGGGTTCAAATTATAGGTATATATCTTATCTTAGTAAATAATTCAGTCTTATGTACTTCCGGAGGGTATTACATGGCTCTATTACACGGCAGCCAGTAAGAACATCGAAAAAATTCTTATAATATTTTCGATGGTTGATTAGGCTCTCAAGATGCAACCCTGTCACTCTACAAATGTATTCAAATTATAGGTATGTATCTTATCTTAGTAAATAGTACAGTTTTATGTACTTCCGGAGGGGATAGCATGGGTCTATGTCACGTCAGCCAGTACCATACCAAAAAAAAAACTTAAAATATATTCGATGGCTTATTAGGCTCTCAAGATGCAACCCTGTCACTCTACGAAGGTTTTCAAATTATAGGTACATATCTTATATTAGTAAATAATTCAGTCTTATGTACTTCCGGAGGGGATTACATGGCTCTATTACATAGCAGCTAGTAAGACGTCGAAAAAACTCTTAAAATATTTTCGATGTCTGATTAGGCTCTCAAGATGCAACCCTGTCACTCTACAAATGTATTCAAATTATAGATTTATATCTTATCTTAGTAAAAAGCACAGTCTCATGTACTTCCGGAGGGGATTACATGGGTCTATGTCACGTCAGCCAGTATACCATACCGAAAAAAAACTTAAAATATTTTCGATGGCTGATTAGGCTCTCAAGATGCAACCCTGTCACTCTACAAATGTATTCAAATTATAGGTATATATATTATCTTAGTAAATAGTTTAATTTTATGTACTTCCAGAGGGGATAACATGGGTCTATGTCACGTCAGCCAGTACCATACCGAAAAAACGAGTGACAGGGTTGCATCGTGAGACCCTAATCAGTCATCGATAATATTTTAAGATTTTTTTCGGTATGGAATACTGGCTAACGTGACATAGACCCATGTAATCCCCTCCGGAAGTACATGAGACTGTACTATTTACTAAGATAAGATAGATACCTATAATTTGAACACATTTGTAGAGTGACAGGGTTGCATCTTGAGAGCCTAATCAGCCATGGAAAAATTTTTAACAGTTTCTTCGGTATGGTACTGGCTGACGTGACATAGACCCATGTTATCCCCTCCGGAAGTACATAAAACTGTTTTATTTACTAAGATAAGATATATACCTATAATTTGAACCCATTTTTAGAGTGACAGGGTTGCATCTTAAGAGCCTAATCAGTCATCGAAAATATTTTAAGTTTTTTTTTTGGTATGGTACTGGCTGACGTGACATAGACCCATGCTATCCCCTCCGGAAGTACATAAAACTGTACTATTTACTAAGATAAGATATATACCTATAATTTGAACCCATTTGTAGAGTGACAGGGTTTCATCTTGAGAGCCTAATCAGCCATCGAAAATATTTTAAGTTTTTTTTTTGGTATGGTACTGGCTGACGTGACATAGACCCATGCTATCCCCTCCGGAAGTACATAAAACTGAATTATTTACTAATATAAGATATGTACCTATAATTTGAAAACCTTCGTAGAGTGACAGGGTTGCATCTTGAGAGCCTAATAAGCCATCGAATATATTTTAAGTTTTTTTTTTGGTATGGTACTGGCTGACGTGACATAGACCCATGCTATCCCCTCCGGAAATACATAAAACTGTACTATTTACTAAGATAAGATACATACCTATAATTTGAATACATTTGTAGAGTGACAGGGTTGCATCTTGAGACCCTAATCAGACATCGAATATATTTTAAGAGTTTTTTCGACGTCTTACTAGCTGCTAAGTAATAGAGCCATGTAATCCCCTCCGCAAGTACATGAGACTGTTTTATTTACTTAGATAAGATATATACCTATTATTTGAATACATATGCAGAGTCACAGGGTTGCATCTTGAGAGCCTAATCAGCCATCGAAAATATTTCAAGAATTTTTTCGATGTCTTACTGGCTGCCGTGTAATAGAGTCATGTAATCCCCTCCGGAAGTACATAAGACTGAATTATTTACTAAGATAAGATACATACCTATAATTTGAATACATTTGTAGAGTGACAGGATTTCATCTTGAGAGCCTAATCAGCCATCGAATATATTTTAAGTTTTTTTTTTGGTATGGTACTGGCTGACGTGACATAGACCCATGCTATCCCCTCCGGAAGTACATAAAACTGTAGTATTTCCTAAGATAAGATATATACCTATAATTTGAACCCATTTGTAGAGTGACAGGGTTTCATTAGAGCCTAATCAGCCATCGAAAATATTTTAAGTTTTTTTTTTGGTATGGTACTGGCTGACGTGACATAGACCCATGCTATCCCCTCCGGAAGTACATAAAACTGTTTTATTTACTAGGATAAGATATTAACCTATAATTTGAAAACCTTCGTAGAGTGACAGGGTTGCATCTTGAGAGCTTAATCAACCATCGAAAATATTATAAGAATTTTTTCGATGTTCTTACTGGCTGCCGTGTAATAGACCCATGTAATCCCCTCCGGAAGTACATAAGACTGAATTATTTACTAAGATAAGATATATACCTATAATTTGAACCCATTTGTAGAGTGACAGGGTTTCATCTTGAGAGCCTAATCAGCCATCGAAAATATTTTAAGTATTTTTTTTGGTATGGTACTGGCTGACGTGACATAGACCCATGTAATCCCCTCCGGAAGTACATAAGACTGAATTATTTACTAAGATAAGATACATACCTATAATTTGAACCCATTTGTAGAGTGACAGGGTTTCATCTTGAGAGCCTAATCAGCCATCGAAAATATTTTAAGTTTTTTTTATGGTATGGTACTGGCTGACGTGACATAGACCCATGCTATCCCCTCCGGAAGTACATAAAACTGTTTTATTTACTAAGATAAGATATATACCTATAATTTGAACCCATTTGTAGAGTGACAGGGTTTCATCTTGAGAGCCTAATCAGCCATCGAAAATATTTTAAGAGTTTTTTCGACGTCTTACTAGCTGCTATGTAATAGAGCCATGTAATCCCCTCCGGAAGTACATAAGACTGAATTATTTACTAATATAAGATATGTACCTATAATTTGAAAACCTTCGTAGAGTGACAGGGTTGCATCTTGAGAGCCTAATAAGCCATCGAATATATTTTAAGTTTTTTTTTTGGTATGGTACTGGCTGACGTGACATAGACCCATGCTATCCCCTCCGGAAGTACATTAAACTGTACTATTTACTAAGATAAGATACATACCTATAATTTGAATACATTTGTAGAGTGACAGGGTTGCATCTTGAGAGCCTAATCAGACATCGAAAATATTTTAAGAGTTTTTTCGACGTCTTACTAGCTGCTATGTAATAGAGCCATGTAATCCCCTCCGGAAGTACATAAGACTGAATTATTTACTAATATAAGATATGTACCTATAATTTGAAAACCTTCGTAGAGTGACAGGGTTGCATCTTGAGAGCCTAATAAGCCATCGAATATATTTTAAGTTTTTTTTTTGGTATGGTACTGGCTGACGTGACATAGACCCATGCTATCCCCTCCGGAAGTACATAAAACTGTACTATTTACTAAGATAAGATACATACCTATAATTTGAACCCATTTGTAGAGTGACAGGGTTGCATCTTGAGAGCCTAATCAACCATCGAAAATATTATAAGATTTTTTTCGATGTTCTTACTGGCTGCCGTGTAATAGAGCCATGTAATCCCCTCCGGAAGTACATAAGACTGAATTATTTACTTAGATAAGATACATACCTATAATTTGAACCCATTTGTAGAGTGACAGGGTTTCATCTTGAGAGCCTAATCAGCCATCGAAAATATTTTAAGTTTTTTTTTTGGTATGGTACTGGCTGACGTGACATAGACCCATGCTATCCCCTCCGGAAGTACATAAAACTGTTTTATTTACTAAGATAAGATATATACCTATAATTTGAACCCATTTGTAGAGTGACAGGGTTTCATCTTGAGAGCCTAATCAGCCATCGAAAATATTTTAAGAGTTTTTTCGACGTCTTACTAGCTGCTATGTAATAGAGCCATGTAATCCCCTCCGGAAGTACATAAGACTGAATTATTTACTAATATTAGATATGTACCTATAATTTGAAAACCTTCGTAGAGTGACAGGGTTGCATCTTGAGAGCTTAATCAGCCATCGAAAATATTTTAAGATTTTTTTCGATGTCTTACTGGCTGCCGTGTAATAGAGACATGTAATCCCCTCCGGAAGTACATAAGACTGAATTTTTTACTAAGATAAGATATATACCTATAATTTGAACCCATTTGTAGAGTGACAGGGTTTCATCTTGAGAGCCTAATCAGCCATCGAAAATATTTTAAGTATTTTTTTTGGTATGGTACTGGCTGACGTGACATAGACCCATGCTATCCCCTCCGGAAGTACATAAAACTGTACTATTTACTAAGATAAGATACATACCTATAATTTGATTACATTTGTAGAGTGACAGGGTTGCATCTTGAGAGCCTAATCAGACATCGAAAATATTTTAAGAGTTTTTTCGACGTCTTACTAGCTGCTATGTAATAGAGCCATGTAATCCCCTCCGGAAGTACATAAGACTGAATTATTTACTAATATAAGATATGTACCTATAATTTGAAAACCTTCGTAGAGTGACAGGGTTGCATCTTGAGAGCCTAATAAGCCATCGAATATATTTTAAGTTTTTTTTTTGGTATGGTACTGGCTGACGTGACATAGACCCATGCTATCCCCTCCGGAAGTACATAAGACTGAATTTTTTACTAAGATAAGATATATACCTATAATTTGAACCCATTTGTAGAGTGACAGGGTTTCATCTTGAGAGCCTAATCAGCCATCGAAAATATTTTAAGTATTTTTTTTGGTATGGTACTGGCTGACGTGACATAGACCCATGCTATCCCCTCCGGAAGTACATAAAACTGTAGTATTTACTAAGATAAGATATATACCTATAATTTGAACCCATTTGTAGAGTGACAGGGTTTCATCTTGAGAGCCTAATCAGCCATCGAAAATATTTTAAGTATTTTTTTGGTATGGTACTGGCTGACGTGATATAGACCCATGCTATCCCCTCCGGAAGTACATAAAACTGTTTTATTTACTAAGATAAGATATTAACCTATAATTTGAAAACCTTCGTAGAGTGACAGGGTTGCATCTTGAGAGCTTAATCAACCATCGAAAATATTATAAGATTTTTTTCGATGTTCTTACTGGCTGCCGTGTAATAGAGCCATGTAATCCCCTCCGGAAGTACATAAGACTGAATTATTTACTAAGATAAGATATATACCTATAATTTGAACCCATTTGTAGAGTGACAGGGTTTCATCTTGAGAGCCTAATCAGCCATCGAAAATATTTTAAGTTTTTTTTTTGGTATGGTACTGGCTGACGTGACATAGACCCATGCTATCCCCTCCGGAAGTACATAAAACTGTTTTATTTACTAGGATAAGATATTAACCTATAATTTGAAAACCTTCGTAGAGTGACAGGGTTGCATCTTGAGAGCTTAATCAACCATCGAAAATATTATAAGAATTTTTTCGATGTTCTTACTGGCTGCCGTGTAATAGACCCATGTAATCCCCTCCGGAAGTACATAAGACTGAATTATTTACTAAGATAAGATATATACCTATAATTTGAACCCATTTGTAGAGTGACAGGGTTTCATCTTGAGAGCCTAATCAGCCATCGAAAATATTTTAAGTATTTTTTTTGGTATGGTACTGGCTGACGTGACATAGACCCATGTAATCCCCTCCGGAAGTACATAAGACTGAATTATTTACTAAGATAAGATACATACCTATAATTTGAACCCATTTGTAGAGTGACAGGGTTTCATCTTGAGAGCCTAATCAGCCATCGAAAATATTTTAAGTTTTTTTTATGGTATGGTACTGGCTGACGTGACATAGACCCATGCTATCCCCTCCGGAAGTACATAAAACTGTTTTATTTACTAAGATAAGATATATACCTATAATTTGAACCCATTTGTAGAGTGACAGGGTTTCATCTTGAGAGCCTAATCAGCCATCGAAAATATTTTAAGAGTTTTTTCGACGTCTTACTAGCTGCTATGTAATAGAGCCATGTAATCCCCTCCGGAAGTACATAAGACTGAATTATTTACTAATATAAGATATGTACCTATAATTTGAAAACCTTCGTAGAGTGACAGGGTTGCATCTTGAGAGCCTAATAAGCCATCGAATATATTTTAAGTTTTTTTTTTGGTATGGTACTGGCTGACGTGACATAGACCCATGCTATCCCCTCCGGAAGTACATTAAACTGTACTATTTACTAAGATAAGATACATACCTATAATTTGAATACATTTGTAGAGTGACAGGGTTGCATCTTGAGAGCCTAATCAGACATCGAAAATATTTTAAGAGTTTTTTCGACGTCTTACTAGCTGCTATGTAATAGAGCCATGTAATCCCCTCCGGAAGTACATAAGACTGAATTATTTACTAATATAAGATATGTACCTATAATTTGAAAACCTTCGTAGAGTGACAGGGTTGCATCTTGAGAGCCTAATAAGCCATCGAATATATTTTAAGTTTTTTTTTTGGTATGGTACTGGCTGACGTGACATAGACCCATGCTATCCCCTCCGGAAGTACATAAAACTGTACTATTTACTAAGATAAGATACATACCTATAATTTGAACCCATTTGTAGAGTGACAGGGTTGCATCTTGAGAGCCTAATCAACCATCGAAAATATTATAAGATTTTTTTTGATGTTCTTACTGGCTGCCGTGTAATAGAGCCATGTAATCCCCTCCGGAAGTACATAAGACTGAATTATTTACTAAGATAAGATATATACCTATAATTTGAACCCATTTGTAGAGTGACAGGGTTTCATCTTGAGAGCCTAATCAGCCATCGAAAATATTTTAAGTTTTTTTTTTGGTATGGTACTGGCTGACGTGACATAGACCCATGCTATCCCCTCCGGAAGTACATAAAACTGTAGTATTTACTAAGATAAGATATATACCTATAATTTGAACCCATTTGTAGAGTGACAGGGTTTCATCTTGAGAGCCTAATCAGCCATCGAAAATATTTTAAGTTTTTTTTTTGGTATGGTACTGGCTGACGTGACATAGACCCATGCTATCCCCTCCGGAAGTACATTAAACTGTACTATTTACTAAGATAAGATACATACCTATAATTTGAATACATTTGTAGAGTGACAGGGTTGCATCTTGAGAGCCTAATCAGACATCGAAAATATTTTAAGAGTTTTTTCGACGTCTTACTAGCTGCTATGTAATAGAGCCATGTAATCCCCTCCGGAAGTACATAAGACTGAATTATTTACTAATATAAGATATGTACCTATAATTTGAAAACCTTCGTAGAGTGACAGGGTTGCATCTTGAGAGCCTAATAAGCCATCGAATATATTTTAAGTTTTTTTTTTGGTATGGTACTGGCTGACGTGACATAGACCCATGCTATCCCCTCCGGAAGTACATAAAACTGTACTATTTACTAAGATAAGATACATACCTATAATTTGAACCCATTTGTAGAGTGACAGGGTTGCATCTTGAGAGCCTAATCAACCATCGAAAATATTATAAGATTTTTTTTGATGTTCTTACTGGCTGCCGTGTAATAGAGCCATGTAATCCCCTCCGGAAGTACATAAGACTGAATTATTTACTAAGATAAGATATATACCTATAATTTGAACCCATTTGTAGAGTGACAGGGTTTCATCTTGAGAGCCTAATCAGCCATCGAAAATATTTTAAGTTTTTTTTTTGGTATGGTACTGGCTGACGTGACATAGACCCATGCTATCCCCTCCGGAAGTACATAAAACTGTAGTATTTACTAAGATAAGATATATACCTATAATTTGAACCCATTTGTAGAGTGACAGGGTTTCATCTTGAGAGCCTAATCAGCCATCGAAAATATTTTAAGTTTTTTTTTTGGTATGGTACTGGCTGACGTGACATAGACCCATGCTATCCCCTCCGGAAGTACATAAAACTGTTTTATTTACTAAGATAAGATATTAACCTATAATTTGAAAACCTTCGTAGAGTGACAGGATTGCATCTTGAGAGCTTAATCAGCCATCGAAAATATTTTAAGAATTTTTTCGATGTCTTACTGGCTGCCGTGTAATAGAGACATGTAATCCCCTCCGGAAGTACATAAGACTGAATTATTTACTAAGATAAGATACATACCTATAATTTGAACACATTTGTAGAGTGACAGGGTTTCATCTTGAGAGCCTAATCAGCCATCGAATATATTTTAAGTTTTTTTTTTGGTATGGTACTGGCTGACGTGACATAGACCCATGCTATCCCCTCCGGAAGTACATAAAACTGTAGTATTTACTAAGATAAGATATATACCTATAATTTGAACCCATTTGTAGAGTGACAGGGTTTCATCTTGAGAGCCTAATCAGCCATCGAAAATATTTTAAGAGTTTTTTCGACGTCTTACTAGCTGCTATGTAATAGAGCCATGTAATCCCCTCCGGAAGTACATAAGACTGAATTATTTACTAATATTAGATATGTACCTATAATTTGAAAACCTTCGTAGAGTGACAGGGTTGCATCTTGAGAGCTTAATCAGTCATCGAAAATATTTTAAGAATTTTTTCAATGTCTTACTGGCTGCCGTGTAATAGAGCCATGTAGTCCCCTCCGGAAGTACATAACACTGTACTATTTACTAAGATAAGATACATACCTATAATTTGAACTCATTTGTAGAGTGACAGGGTTGCATCTTGAGAGCCTAATCAGTCATCGAAAATATTTTAAGATTTTTTTCGGTATGGTATACTGGCTTACATGACATAGACCCATGTAATCCCCTCCGGAAGTACATGAGACTGTACTATTTACTAAGATAAGATATATACCTATAATTTGAACACATTTGTAGAGTGACAGGGCTGCATCTTGAGAGCTGAACCGACCGTCAAATTCATGTTAAGGATTTTTTCGATA
This sequence comes from Tethea ocularis, assembly GCA_963555595.1. Taxonomy (NCBI): domain Eukaryota; kingdom Metazoa; phylum Arthropoda; class Insecta; order Lepidoptera; family Drepanidae; genus Tethea; species Tethea ocularis. The sequence goes on from OY741968.1 coordinate 4,433,174, forward strand.
CTATATTGGTTATCGTCTTATATAGCCATGTAGTCCCCTCGGCAAGTACATAAAACAATATTATTTATTAAGTTTACATATGTATTTACAATATAAACATACAGCTGGAGCGATACCGCTATATTTTGGATAAAATATTCTCTATTTCCGAAAGACAACCTGTAACTTTTGTATTCCGAGTGCTTTGAGGTTGTTTTAATTGGTCTGAAACTTACAGGAAATATTTTATTTCAGATCTTTTGCTAAGAATATGATATTTTTTTGAATAAATTATCAATTTTTGTTTGGTTTGAACGCTCAGAGCCGGTCATTATACAAAATACTCAGAAATGTTGAAATTCCGAATTTATGTAACTTTATCGATTATTTTATGATTGAAAGGCCTTAAATCATCCTGTTTTTTAATTCTATACTGTTTTAAACAATTTTCCTTGTTAAATAAGCTCATTATAGGGTAATTTTAGAATTCTTCTTAATTTGGTCGGATTATATTGGCTGCCAACTTTTGGCTGCTAACTTCACACCGGTATTTAAACTATCGTTTGCACATTTTATAAATTGGAGCTGATTTAAGAAAACGGCCCGATACATTATAATTGGTCGTTTACCATAAATATTACCTACGAAAAGTATATATAAGCTCGATTATAATATATCAGACCGTTCTCTTGTCGGTGAACATAGCCTTCTTATTATGTAAGACCGTTGAACATTTAAAAATGTAATTAGGTAATCGCTATCACTCCCGCTCCTTCTATCACAATTTAACATCCCCAATCTAATACCCGTGGCTTGGCTATGATGTGTAGACCAACAAAGTTACAGCTTGCCTGATTGGCTGACACTAACTGTCAAATGAGATAACACCTTATAAGGTTTTACTGACTCTACCGTTAACTTTATCGTTAAAACTGGCTTTGATTGCATTGTTTATTAGTTAGATAATTCAAAATTAATGTAGTATTTGATAACATTATTATTATCCAATCACAAAAAGTGAGCCACATCCTTATGTCCATTCCAGTCCATTGAAATAGTATTTTGTTTAGAAAATATTTTCTTAAATTTATGCAGTTTATGGCAGACAGCAACTAAGTTTGTTTTGATTTTTTATGAGATTTCGTCAGGTGTGGGTGGGATAGAACTATAATTCTTCACATTATAACTTGAAGTTTGTTTCAATAGCAGGCTGGCAGCGTTTCCTCTTTGGATGGCCATCCTAATGCGTCAGAAAAGGTTCCTGGCCCGCGTCCCGCTGATATTCAGAAGTTTCGAATATTTTTGATCATAATATGCGTGCAAATCGGCAAGCTCCCGTGGTCCCATGGTCTCGACCACAAAATACATGTAAAATATAGATGTTTTAAAAGCTTTTAGTTAACTCATGAATAAAATATATGAACAAAGCTTTAGAACAGGGTTTAGTAAAGTTTGTATTGTAGCCCATAATACGGATCTTTATTCTAATTCAAACCTGCTCCACTTAAAATCCGCAAATTTATACTTCACACTATCACACTAGCTAATCCGTTTACAATATTATGATCCAACAAATTAAATTTCTACTACTACAAAAGAATAAAATAAAAGAAAACACCCCTGACAGGAAATTACTTGAAAGTCCGTATCATTGACTGTCTTTTCATGCGTAAATAAATCAGATAGGCTAAAAGGACCACGTAGGAAATGAAATGGCTGCAGGCGACTGGCCTTATTACATGTAGGTTGATCATGGAAAAATGAATATAATAATCAATCTTGGGAATGCGATCTATTTGTTGGGTCTTAATATCTCACCATCTCATTTTAATTCACATCTAACAAAACTAGTCTAATTTACCTATTCGTTATTTCATCTCACAAAATGATTTGGTTATCGTTGTAATTTTTATTGATTTGATAAAATAAAAAAAAAAACAATATTTTTTATTCTTTATATCCATATTCTAGACGATTCTTTGAAGCAAAAACTACGATCTTTGCTTAATCAGTAAACTTTTTTAATCGGTAGGTCCATCTATTAAAATGATGCGGGTAAACGCATCACTTGAGAATGGCTAGACTGATTTATATGTTTATATAAAAAAATATGGCGATTTTTAGATAATTTGGATTGGAAATCGGTCAGGTCAACCAGTAAAAGATAACTTAATGGAAAACTAACCTCTTTTTGTACTACATCTTTTACACGACACATTTAATACGGTAGATGGTAGAAAAATAAAGATCTTATCGTGGACCGAGTTTTTATAGCAATAGTAACTCATCCAAATCCCCAAATACTAGGTCTGGCATATAAAAACACTCGTTAGCAAGAATTCCGTTAATCGATTCGACCCCGAAGTTCAAAGGTGATCCATTGTGCGAGTGGGCTCGATCGGCAGCTGTTTCATTAGATCCCACACTAACCTTGTATAATTAATCAGCGCTACTAGTGATGGAGATAGGCGATAAACGAGCTATAACTTCGATATTTTTTTATGATAATTAAGATGAGTGCCTGGCGAGTACTTAGAATTTCGTTTTTGTTTTCTGAAAAATTAAGTAGCTAAGATCTCACTAATTATAGGTACCTACTATATTTAAATAGAAAAATACTGAAAATAATTTAAAAGTATACGTAGTTTAAAATAATCGTATACCCTGCACTATATTATTATTTTCTTATCTTATCTTTATTTTCAGGAAACAATCAGAACCTTTTTAAATCAAACTCAAATCGCATTTAATATTTACAAGTTACAAATTGTTCTACCACCAGTTCAGAACCTACTTAAATCATGTTAATTAGACTCCAAAATTATTGAAAACCATGTTGATTAACGCAATAAAACAAGTGATAACGAATTTCAAGTATTTATAAATATTCAGCATTTAACTAATTTAATGCAAACTTTTTTGGGACACATTGATACGTGTATTAAGTTGTCAATAACCATGTATATTGTACGATAAAAAAGCATCGATATTTATAGATAAGTCCATCCCTAGTGTGCCCGCGTGGGAATGCTTTCGACATGTGTTAACAGGGAACAAAAGATTGGGATAAATGCTATTTATCTGGAGATGATGTTGGGATTTAGGTACAAATGAAATTTGCCCAAAATTCAACAAGTATAATTTTGTTGTTTAGTGATCCTTTAGGATACAACATGTTAACAAATAAATGATGAAAGCCTTAATAACAATGATGAAATTAAATTTATTTATTTTCCTGAGACATTCTTTACACGATGCCAGAGGGTTTAAAATCAGTTACTTTGGATTTTCAGTAGTACCTATACTTTTAGGTTGTGCTATGGAAATTATATAACAGATGTTATGTATAGTTACGTATTTGATGGATTTATGTTAAGGATTCAGATGTTAGTGATTTATTTAATTTTTAATTTCTTAAGTACCTATACTAGCAATATTTTGGTTATAATTTGCTCTGCTCTCATTTTTGCTTTCCTGTTATGCCGATTTACAAGTTGTCTGATAAATTCTTAATTACAGTTTGCTTACGATTCGAAATATTAACAGAAACTCATTTATAAACGCGCCTCACGCAGATTTTTCAATACCGACGTTAATCACCGCAACCCTCTTATAGTGAAAGCCGCAACCTACACGCCCTCCCGTATACTTCGTATCCTTAGACTAAGGCAAGCCCTCAGCAAGCCGGATGACCCCATAACATTAGCTCAGGATCGAAGCTGACGAAGCCCGTAAAAGTACACAACACACTACACAAAACCGATTACGCTACCGTCCTCGACGGCAAGGACCACCGCGACGTCCCACTCAGTCTCGTCCCGTTCAAGCGGCCCGAGCTGCCATTAGTAATCCGACCGCCCCCAATTAGTCGTAACTCGTACTAAGTCCTCCCCTTCCCCCGGTAACGCCCTGAGCCGAGGTTCGTACCCCACTCGGGGGTGCCCTCAGGCGTGGTTACCTAAATGTTACCCGGCTGAGAGCCCTCTGCGCTCGCCGATTGTCCGGTAAGGTTGGAGCAGCCATCAGAGGCTACCAACTTTAGTCCTTTCAAAAAAAAAAAAACTCATTTATGGCAGATTAAGTATAAAAAGGTTGTTTATCTTTACAATACCTAACTGATTTTAATTAAACATATCAAATCAACTCTTATTTTTTGCTTGTAAATTATGTAAACAGTTGACATTTTCACAGGATATGTATTTATGTTGGCTCTATAACAACATTATAATGAAAATAAAATATTGTTACGATGGTAGGTACGTAACCCTTCGTGCTCGCAACTTTTACAATATAAATAAAATATGGATTACGAACATAGACAGAGATTGTTTTCACAAGTCTCTCAAATTCTCAATACAATATTTTAAGAGAATATTGCTCTGTTAATGATTTAAATGATAATTAAATGCAAAAAATTATCGTAAGTAAACTAAAAGGCGCCCATAATTTTGATAGATGATTAAACCTTCGCTACAGTGCTGCCACCTTTCCCAGAATGTGTAAAAATGGCGCCATCTATTGAAATTATCTCGAACTTGAATTGCTATGACGTGCATCTGGTACAACTGGTAGTGACTTTAGAGACATCACTAAGCTAACCATTATCGTAGTTCATAAGCTAGATCGTTAGATGGCGCTTGCACTCAATTATTAATTGTGAATGAAAATAATAGGTATGTTGTGCATTTTGAGTTTTTCAAAGTTGAGTGCTGCCTATTTTACTAACAATTTTTATTTTGTTTCAGATAAAATTTAACCACAGGCTGAAATCGCCAACGAACGAATAATTCCACTTTATTAGTCAAATTTTAAAGTTCCTAATGTTCTAACGTAGTGTAGATAAAATGTATAATTCAAATGAATTTCTTCATAGTGCTGGGGTCAGTCGCCATATGCAGGCGACTGGTGAAACCCCATCTCAGAAGACGAGCATGAAGCGTCGCTCATGCGAGGTCCCTTTAGGAGATATTTCCTCAAATAACTTCAAGGTTTCTTTAGGAGACATCACGAATGATGGCCCAAATTATGACTGCCGTTCGTTACGCTCCGTCAAATCTGAAGACTCCCGATCCTTGAGGTATTACCGACCGATTGACAGCCGTAGTGTTAAGAACTTTAGGTCTTCTTTAGCTGATATCTCCACCTGTTCTCTGTCGAGGCCCCCTAGCTATGATCAGTTGTCCAGAAGGTCTATAGTAGAAGGTCCCGACGGGCAAGGCATCACGTCTAGTATAGAAGGGGTCCTGTGGTCTGATGAAGAAGAGACGGAGTACTTCTATCATGAGAATATCACATCAGCATGGAATCAAGGTACGTGCATCTTTTAGTGCATATTAAATTTAGTTTAATTAACCAAAATAAATCCAATCTCCAACTACCTCAAACACACACACTTAAATGCGGCTAAGACTAAACATTAAACAACCTATTTACACTTATTACGTAAATGTTTCAACCATCAAGCAAGAGTGGTACTGTTTCATTGATAGTTCGTTCACCTCAAGATGATCGAAGATCAATGATCAATGAGCCACTCAGACAGCGACGCATTTACATAATTACCTACGGGCAACCCACGTAATGTAGGTAAGTACCTACCTACCGATCAAAACAGATCATATGTTTGGTTAATGTTTGTAAACATTTTGATGGAAATTCTCTAAATAGTTTCCAAAAGAGTCGCTATTTCTGTCTATGCGCTTAATAAGTAGGTCACATATTTTATTGCAGTTTTATACCCATCAGGTTTATTTTCTGGAAATATGTGTCCCAGCCTGAAGCCTGAGCGGGTGTAATACTAGTAGCGAAGTAAGGCAAACAACTCATCCTCCCTATCTAATATAAGCAGCGCGGGGTGGAAAGATTGAAAAAAATAGAGAGATTAGACCGGATGATACATTGACCCTAAAATCGGGATAAATTAAATACTAGCTGAAATCAGGCAGTTCATTTTTTATGATTCATTGTCTCTTTCTGGTACTGTTATTCTACACGTAGGTACTTATGTCAAAATCTGCGGCATATTTTTGTTTATCGATTAGTCTTATCGAATTATTTTCGATCAAGGAAGGATCAAAGGTATCGACTATCGATACATCCAATCAATCGATCTCCACCCCGTGCCTTCTCGATCTTAATTACTCGAACAATTTTATCAGTTACAAGCTCGTACTGTCGTGTGCGAAAATGTTATTAATTAATTATGTTGTAGTTGATTGAGATTAAAGCTCAGTTGAGTCGATGATGAGTAAGTTCATTATCATGTCCAAAACATATACTTTCTTTTCGTTTTATTTTTAATTTAATAAACAATTTGATCATCTGATTTGGTTTAATTAAAAAAACAATTGGGGCCAGCAGTGGACGTCTTTCGGCTGATATGATGATACTGATAAAAAATCGCCAAGTACGAACACCTAGCTTATTTATTATTATTTTACGTATTACGAATTGTACCTAATATATTAGGATAACTGCATAAAAATCTCCATTTAATATTCAAACTCTAATTTATTAAGATTAGACCTTGATATAGCATTCAAAAAATATAATTTAAGTTAGTACTAGTAAGGAAGACACTTAAAGAAAGACTACATTATAACTAGACTAGAATATATTCGAATAGTCACTCAAATAGGGTATCTAACGAGTCCTCAGTATTTATTTATATTCATTCTGAATAAATCAGTCATTAAACCGCGGGAGTTCTCAATGAACAATCATAAAAGTGTATCGACTTCCATATTATGGCTGCCTATTATAAAGGTCTAGCTACATTTACCAAATATATATACTTCAATTAATTTATGAACCACATACGAGTACATGCAGATGCTTATTATTGTTTTTTGATAATTCCCAATTAATTGTGAATAATGTCAAAATATATATATTTTTTTATAAAAAATGTTATAATACATACCTATTTCAGAAATGGTAACGTCGTGTCCAATAGTATCATTTTCCTATTATTTACAAAGAATCAAGAAAAAATTTCCAGATTTTTTTAAATGACGTGGTTACTTACTTATAACGTTCATATTTATAAATGTAGGTATATTATAAAATAACTAAATCAGTGTAGCAGTGATTTCTGTCTCATTTTCTCGATCACAAAATGTCAAGTTTAAGAGAAAATCTTCATAATTTGAGCTACATAACTTATTGAATGCTGAGTAATTTATCCTACATCATATCGCGTTGCATAAGCACTTTAAAAATATGATTTGTTGTTCCCCAATGTGGCACGTCCCTTAACACATCAAAAGCCTTAAATAGCAATATACCGTTGGTACCGAGTGTCCTACCCGATGCTCATGACGCTCCCACCGATCGTATCTTGATGGATGGCACGACAGACCAAGAGTGCACTAATTGAAGACCTGGCTAATGAGACTACTGTTCTGGGCTTTCTAATAGCATAACATCTCTAGCACAGCCTAGCCCAGGTAAATGTTTATAGGACCGGATGCCCTTCGGCCTAATGAAGGCGATGGATGTCAAAGATGACATGATAAGCTTTTTTATTTAGTTTCATAGGAAGACGACGTCAGTCATTATGAACATTAAACATTATTTTTTTATTTCAAAATATATTAATATCATTGTAACACTTTCACTGTTAGTTATGTTTTATTTTACTACTCCAATCATATGTGAGAAGTAGGTAATTATTACCTATCTCACTTTAGAAGGTATGACAAGAAAATGCTATTTTTTTTTTTTACTATGTATAGGCCCGTGTTTGACCACAATCTCACCGTGGTCAGTGATGATGTGGCCGATGATGGTAAGCACACAAAGCCTAGAAAGGAACTGGCTCTCAAGTGCAGCTGTCGGAACACACCGAAAGGTGCTTGGCGACAGATTTTCAATTTGAGGGTGGTATCCAGCCAGACGGGTACTACAAATACCCTACCACCATGCTATGGTTTCCTAATGTTTTCCTTCACCGAAAGCTCAAGCTCATTGTAGCATTCGAACCCGCGACCTTCGTCTCGGCATTCGACGTCACTACCACTGAGCTATCATCGCCTTAATCAAGTAGCTGGGTCCGTATCGCTATATTTTTTTAAACGTAAATCATCCCCAATTGGTCACGTTTATTTAAATAGACTAATTCGACAGTTTAATTTCTATCCTACTCTCACAATGTTTGTAAAAAGTGATGTAACGTGATTAAAATTAATCTAATTTGAAAACTGTGGAAAGATTATTTAAACTAAAATAAATCAGAAGAATCTGTGAGATCCGCAGGCGAACCAAAATAACCGACATAGCCCGAAGAATTGCCAAACTTAAGTGGCAGTGGGCGGGGCACATCGCTCGTAGAACCAACGGCCGCTGGGGCAGAAGGGTTCTCGAGTGGCGACCACGAACCGGAAGACGCAGCGTGGGCAGGCCCCCCACAAAGTGGACCGACGATCTTGTGAGGGTCGCGGGAATCCGCTGGATGCGGGTAGCGCAAGACCGGCCATCGTGGAGATCCTTGGGGGAGGCCTTTGTCCAACAGTGGACGTCTTTCGGCTGACATGATGAATCAGACGAAACATTATGTTTGTCTAAACTATGAACTGATCCCCAATAATTTCTCATTAAAAAGTCTAAAATAAATAACGGTGGCTAATAAATTGAAAATAAACACGAATACACGGACCAAATTCAATCTAAAGCCCATTATTTATGCATAGATATGCATGTAGATTACTTTCACGGGTGGTCCTAATAACTGAAGCAGTAAAAACGTGAACTAAAACTAATTGTGCACTAAAAAACCACATAAAGAATTAAGTGTGGCGCACAAGAACTTTATGATCAAGTAGCTGGGTCCGTATAGAGAGAAAAAGTAATTGGCACAGTCCCCTACAATGTGTCGATCTATGCCTACTATACGAGTATATCTTGGAAATCGCTTTTAGAAAACAATGTATAAAATAAATATTTGTATTGGAGACTAAAAGTTTTGCTCTTACTAAATATAAATCAAAATAGTACTTGTTGCATATATATAACAATTTTCATTTTCATAAGTTTTTCCGGGATAAAAAGTAGCCTATATAGTATTTCAGGTATAATCTATCTATATGCTAAGTTTCATTCAAATCCTTTCAGTAGTTTTTACATAAAGAGTAACAAACATTCAAACATCCTCACAAACTATCACATTTATAATAACTATTAGTAGGGTTTGTGTTTTTGTTTGTCACAATGGTTAGGACGTACATAAGATGCTACTTACACTGCTTTTCAGTGCTTGTAGTAACTAATTAATTACTACGAGTAATATATTCATCATTTTGAACAAAACGTGTGGACGTTATAATTGGTCAACAAACATTCCTTACAAAAGACATCAACGATATTTTTATCAGTCACATTTTCGAGTCCAATTCGAGTATGTTCTAGTATTAAAATCCATAGTAAGATCTCATGGTCAACATAGAGACCTAATTGGCACAAGTGGCTCGTTCGTCCCGTAGCACCTACTCCGTTCGAGTCTTGACAGATAAATCAGACCCATTACCGTGATCACTTAGCATCAATTGAAATTATAAATGTTTATGGTCCACATAGACTTGGAAATGGGCTTTCTTTGTACATTAACGCGTCGATTTATGAAGGACTTACTATGAAGATTTCCAGTTTTCCATTAACTTTATTACATTGAATTTTATTTCCGGTCATTTTAAGTTTACTTGCAAAACTATATTTATAATTCGAATGTATTGAGAAATATTATAATATTTTATCACATAATGCATCGTAGCCGGTGGTTTTACTGGCTACGATGCTCTTTTTACAAGTAATTTGTATTCTTGTATTCATAAAAAGTTAAAATTTTCGTTGTGAATATTTTTTCTGTCTCCAGGGGCACTGATTTCAAAATCTGGCTCTTGATCTAACCATCTAACGCGGTTCGCATCTTAAGATATTTTTCGATGCTCTTGGGCTGTAGGCCAGGGCTATAGTTAATAGAAACAATATTTGCCGGTTTCCATTGTGGCTTACTAAAAAGATTCCGAAATTGTATACCTACCTTGAAACTACTTTTTTGATCGTATATAATCAAATTTATTATTGTTTCTGTATCCGACATCAAAGAGATACCCACAAAAATCTACTTGTCAGCTTTCTTTATTTTAGCAAAGTTACTCTCATAAAATACAGTAAGTAATTGATATAGGTAGTTTATGAATAAAATTATTATCATGTTTTGGTTCTGTGAATCATAAAAAGAAATAAATAGGTCAATGCGATAAGCCTTAGCTAAAGACGAGGCGTGGCGTTCATGTTTATACCTCTTTTTAGAGTAAAAAGCAAGTACAGAAGGTTTTAAGGCTACTTTTTATCCTAGGAACGCGAGTGAAACCGCGGGGAACAGCTAGTTATACATAAAATGCAAATATATCCTTGCATTTCTTATTGATTATTTTCAGAAGTCTATATGAGCTCTTATGAATCTTCCAAAGTTGTTTTATAAGTACTACTAAAGTTAGCTATCAAGCATATGCCTGGTAAATCTACTTGAAGATTCCCATGCTGTACTTTCTTGGGAAAACGACGGAGAACTATTTCACAATTGAGCTTTTGTAGTAGATAAAGTTTCTTCTTTGGCGCCGTTTTAGGACACTTCGACTTTGATACAAATATAATACCCGACAATTTAAAGCCCATAGAAAGATGATCAGCTTCCTTTCTCCGGCTTACTTAATATTTAAAGCGAATTATCTCTGACTCCCGTTAAGTGCAAGGGTAATATTACCACTACTCGTACCTACAGCATATCATTATGTGACAGCATTAAATTTTAACTTTTACCGACTAATTGCGTAATCTGTCTCTTTAAGACATTAATTTTAAGCACTCCATATTAATCCTACTTAAGATTAACAGCATTACGGTACTTTGCGAGTTTTAATACTTGAATTGAAGAAATTTGTCTGAAAAATTGTCGCAATTAAATGGTTTATTTTTAAACGGTAGCTTTTTTAATTATTTATTTATGTGTTTGAAAAGTAGAGCAGTTATTTTGTTGTGGGTTTACCCAAGATCCCTTAACTGCAGAAGTATTAAATAAAATATTAAAATCTGTCAGCTTTACCATACATTTTCTAAAAGAATTATTTTTATTTTTCCGACAATTTGGTTGTATTCAAATTGGCGGTGGAGGTAGGTACTTTGGTTTCATATACTGTATCAGGATTGCCAAAGTTTTCTGATCTTTACAAAGCCTACAAGGCAGTGCATTCAAGTGCTGTTGCCGAAAAATATACTACATGTATTTAATTTTACTGATTTCCCACCATCAAATCACTTTTCAAGAACTGCACTATGTGACAAACAATGACTAAGTACTTCAACATCAGAACAAGTGGGTTGACGCCATTACGCTGTCTAGACAGACGGCTGACTAATATACTCTTACCTTCAGATAGTAAGTTAAAGGTGATCAGCGGTACGAGGCTCTCGAGTTCTCGACACTCGACATTCAACTCCATAAATAATCTTATTTTTAAAGGTGCGCTTTAAAAATGCAACTATAATAAAGCTGATTATATGAATTTAAAAGAAGAGTTTTGCCATTAGACTTTTCTGTTTTGGTTTTTAGATCGGCTTGTCTAGCTATATATTTGAAACGATAAATGAAATTAAATAAATTCAAGAGATCAACAAAAAATGCTTACTCAGTTTTTTTCTGAACTCATCGGAGTGTAGAGAAAATTGAACTAGAACCAGTGTAACATGTAAAGTTCATACTAAGAATTAAAAAGTAATAAAACCATTGACATAATTTAGAAAAATTAAAAAGCAAACATTTGCTCTATTCTTTTTATGCGGGATTTTCATTTCATGATACATGCACATCTCAGATACATATTTCCTGAGAAATTAGAACAAACCCAAGCTATTATAAGCAACACATTCAATCCCGGCACTCTATATGCAAATAAAGAGAAAATAAGACCGTTAATTCCCAGCTTCACCCGATGATTAAGTGCTTACTAGGAGCTATCAAAGACCCCGTAGCAAACATCTTCGTTAGAGACGCTAAATCGTATTAGTGAATCTGCAGATTTCACTAAACTTGGTTAACTGGTATACAAAGTTAATTTTATTGACAACAAAAAGATAAATGTTAGCGTAAAACTGGAGTTTCACTCATTGACAAAGTAACTCTCTCAATATTTTCTGGTTGTTGATTATTTACACGTGTAATATGGGGTGTATATTTACTTTAAATACAATAATACATATGTATTTACATATCTTGTTACCTAATATAAAGTTTAAATTTAATACATTTAAAATTTATCTGTTTCTTGACTCTTCATCGGTAATCTTGCCAATAATTCAAAGCTGTCTCAATCTCGTCACTCGATTTCTAGTTAGGGAGGTTTAACGATCCTATCTGATCCATCAACCAACTAATCTACCTCTCATGCTACTATGTTACATCCTTGTTAAGAAACTTACAAGAGATTTATCTAAAGACTGATTTTACAAGAACTTTGTCGTGATTAATAAATATTATAATTACCCGCACACAACCGTAAAACACTTTCATGGCGTGTAATGTGACTGATTATACATAGTATCATAAAGTACAGTTCACAAAGTTAACATAAGGCCTTGACATAATTTAAAAGTGTGTCCCTTCTGTTCCGGTATAAGTCACAATTTTCACATGGAAAAAAGGTAGTCATTATTTTATCAAAAAAATTACATAGCACTGGCTAGTGAGCGGTGTCATTAAAATACTTTTAAATGGATCTCCGCAAAGTTGGTTGATAGTACTTTGTACCTACATAGTTTCCGATAATGCGTTAATTAAGACAGTAGTATTTGATATATAGAAACGGGGATGGCCTAGATACTCTTAGTTACTTGAGAGAACGGATATTACAAAACGTAATAGCAGTGGTTAAGAGGATACTCTCCGCGAATGAGTCCGTTCCTTACTAAACTGATGGAAAAAAGCAAGACAGGAGCAGGTGAGGAGCAAAAAAACTTTTAATTTTAAAAATGGCATTTTCACGATTTTTTTCTGACGGTACTAATAAAAAAATCTAATTAAAATAAAACTATTTGTTGTCATATATTCTTTAATTTAACATTTAATTTTCCAAATCTCTTGATCAACAAATAGTGCAGAGAAAAACTTCATTTAGAATCATAACATCCTACAACGTGACGACATTCCCATATAGGTGAACTGTTATCGTCAAACTAATTCTTCAACCAATCTTTAGAGTTAGGAGTACTATAACAGAGAACAAAGTTGAGTCAACCTTTTGCCGAGTTTCTTGTTGCAGAGTTGATCACCGCATATAGAATCATTTTTTTCAGCAACTTTGTTGTTGTTTATTATAACAACAAATTGTTGCTCATCAAAAGTTTACAAGATGCTCTACTTTGTGATATGAATATATCCTGTGTTTATGATAACACTTCTAATCACAAGCCTTCTCACAAATAATTAAAAATAAAGTTCATTCTCTTCATATCAAATTATAATACAAAGACAAAAATGATGGAAACTCTCCAAAAATCATTACGAAATGATTTCATACTTTGTATTGTATTACAATCATAGTGAAGCAAATATCTCATAGCCTAGACAGTATCCGAAGGCACTTGTGAACCGTCATCATAAACAGACCGGTAGCCATACTTTCCTCTCCACTTTCCAACTGGCACTGCTATAAATAATAACGTTCACACGGTGCATGTATTTAAATAAATACGTATCAGCTTTCCAGCCCCATGATAGTGATGTCACAAATGAGCCTTTAATTGAGTTTCTGTGATGAATCGATGTATCGTGATTACGAGTTAGGAACTAGCCAAGCTAAAATTTTTAATTTTATTTTAACTAGAGAAAGTATTTGTATGAAAAAGATCATTGTAGCTAAGTCTAGGTCATAGAATTGATACAGCCAAAGTCAGTGCCTTTCACAATCTATTTGATAGATCTTGCAGTCAAATAAACATTATTTACAATGTGGATCGATTCAAATATCGTTTACAATATTGAGTCGATCGACTCTGTGGGAGTAATAGGTACATCCCTACAAACCTTAATGGGTGCTGCAACGTAAGTGCAGAAATTATTAAAGAATGTATGCTGTTGGACTCTCTCGTGCTGTTATCTTGTTCGGTCGCATTTGAAACAACGTTAGATAGTTTGTATCGTATTTATTAGTTGTAATGGTATTTCTAATTACTGCGAATTATATACGAGTATGTTGCCATCACATTGGCCTAAGCGAGTAATATTGTAGGTTTAAGTAGGTAAGTGCTTAAAAGCATTAATAAAAAATAAGAATAATAAAATACATTTACTGCGAGTTTAATTTTTTAATAGATTTCAAAAAACAGATGCATGCATACATAATATAGAAATAAACAGATAAATTACATACAAATCAAATATATAAAATTAAAAAAAAATTAACTTAATTCAAAAAAGACGTCTACTGCTGGACAAAGGCCTCCCCAATCTCCCGGATCTCCACTATCCGTACCCGCATCCAGCGTTTTCCCGCGACCCTCACAAGATCGTCGGGCCACCTTGTGGAGGGCCTGCCCACGCTGCGTCTTCCGATTATTGTATATATGTTCCACCAAGCACCTACCGGTGTGTTCCGGCAATTGCACTTGAGAGCCAGTAATTGCCTTCTCGGCATTGTAACAGGTCGGCAATACATTGGCAATACCTCTGGTATTGCAAATGACGATAGGCGACGGTAACCACTTACCATCAGGTGGACCGCCTGCCTGCTTGTCAACTTTCTGACATAAAAATATATATCTACATAAAATTGAGCATTTAAAATACGCTTTCGACTAAGGCGAGAGGCCAGATTACAGCAAAAAAAACATTATAAAACCCAAAAACATAATAACTTTAGTTATACGATACAAATATATTAGCCCAAACAGCTGATTAAAATTCACAGGTAAAATAAACATGATAAACTGTATCGCTTAAATAAAACAAAATTACTTTCGCAAAGCTTTCACTGAACTAATCAATACTATCTTTTGCTTTACTTAATCTTAGAATTAATTAGTGGTGATATGATTTTGATGCTATTTGTTATGTGGCTATTTATTTGAGGGGATTTAAAAATGAACTGGTTGAGTAAACAAATAATTTATTCAATAAAGAAAATGTGTATTTCTGCTGAATACTTTATCAAGCTAGCTCAAAATCACGTCCATTTGTTGTATCAATAGGAAGGATAACCATTCAACACATATTATGTACCTAAGAATTAAGGATAAATTAATGATTTTAAATTAAACCTTGCAATCGTAGGCAGCCATTTTTGATAATTGACATTCCCAAATCGAATGTTTATCAAGTAACAATCAATTTTAGAACAATACGAACGAACGTTCCTACAAAGCTATTACATTGTCAATGAAATAAAACGTCTTCAGCCTCACCCATCCCAAAACAATACATCAATCCAACTAAATTGACTTTGACGGTAGTTGCACGTGTTTATTTGATTATACCAAAACAATTGCTATTGCGCAAGAATCGATTGTCTATTTATTTGAGTTAATCGACGTAAGGCTTCTTGTGTATGAACAAAGAATATACATTTCCTGAACAAAAGGCGTAATTTATGATCATTACTTTCTCATTACTAAAGATTATTTAGGAGGTACCGAATTTCCTAATGCTGCACCGTAATATAGATAAACTAGGTCATAAATTGATCTATTATTACCTACGTACAGATGATCCTGAATATTTTAGTAGATTTGTTTTTCAGTGTGTCAAACTACTAGTAGCGAATACCATCAATACTATAAGTTACGATGTATATAATGCTTCTAAGATATAAGGTCCTCAAAATTGTACTTGAACAGCAATCTCTAAATTTCAAATAATTTTGCTTCTATGCCAGCGCGAGTAGAGTCACAATCACCGATAATATACATATAAAGTAAAGTAACTAACCAGACATGCACTTTGCACTTTCGACTGAGATTCGAAACGGTAACCCATATAAGGAATGCAAACACTCCTACCTGGACTCAGCCATTCCTCTCGATTCTTGGACTTGTATGTATATTTGAAGTTACCAGATGTGCATGCAACTAAGAAAGGCGGACGTAAATATTTACCTCTTTTTATGAAGCTTCCGTAATGAAATTATAGTAACTGAAATAGATTAGGCTTCGGTTACCGGTGCAATGTCTGTTTAATTTAATTTCTACCTTTGATTTAATGTTTGTTTTGATTTGGGATTTACTGGTTATTATGAAAATATTTATGGTGTTGATTTTGAAGTTAAACGGGTCTGTATGATTATTTAACTAATGTTTTAAGATTTTCACCAAGACACCAACTCTACTATGATATTTTATAACATTATACAATAAAATATTTAATAAAGGTCGAGACATCAATTGGTTAATCATTAATTGGCATCATTATCTACAAAACACTACGGTTCAGAAAGTGAACACGTCTGTGATCTGATAAATTCGCTGATTTACGACTAATCTAGCCTGCCTACTGCAGACATTTTATCATAATTTCTAATCTCGAAAACTCTACAGACTTCGATTACTCTAGTAAATTTAAAATAGAATAATTGGTAAAATTATTGCTTTACACTTTGATCGAAATCAGTGCAGTAAATATTTTTTTGTTATGAAATTGTAACATCAAGAATCCTCTTTTATAAAAATAAAAACTTTTACCAAACTTTTTTGGTCAGTAATCTCTTACATACAAATGACACTTGAATTGGTGAGACTGAACGGTAGCTTTGAATCGCAAAGTAACGTCTAGAAAGTTTAATTAACAGATTGTATTGCTGCCAACCAACAAATAGTACGTTAATTTATTATAAAATATAATTAACCGGTTAATGTTATTATTTAATATTTTTTTATGAACAAGGTTTTTTTACTTTAAATGCCCAATTTTCAAAGTCAATCGCCAATAAATGCTACCAAATAAGCTAAGTCCATTCAATTGGACTGAAAATAACTTCACTCGTTTATGGAAAAAATTGAGGAGTTGACACATTCATTCACACAAATATAGCTACTGAAGTAAGCCGACATGTATTTTCACTCCCTGGGACAATAACAATGAAAACAGGTTGCGCCTGCGCCGCTTATAGCAAACAATTTACTTATTAGAGGAGAAGAAAAATTGGCCGCCTAAAATGTTGGAGAGAAAGAACAAAACAAAATCATTCTTAGCCAATTTATAAAATTAGGGCAAATGTAAAGCAAAAAATTTAAAACGATTTAATTATTATGGTTTTTATCATTTTTAAGCCTGATTTAAATTTTACTACAGATTCTAAAGACATCTCAACAGATAGATATATACCTAGTTACATAATCAATAGATAACTGCACCTCATATCATCATTTAGTATTTCTTTTTTAAGTAATTTTGCGGTTGGTACCATTTCTTTTAAAAATTATGTATTATAAGAAAAAAAATCTCTGAAGTAATCATCTTCTTTCGTATACGCTTTTTGATGTCTACAATATTTATATTTTTTATTTAATTGAATGATACAAAAGCCCTTGATAACATTTTAGCGTCCCTTGGGCGAGTTTTTGCGTCCGCAGCCGATGACTCACAAGAGTCAATGTTCGCTTCCCGACCGCGAGCCTTTGATGGACTTTTTACTTTAAGTACAAACCTTTTTTCAAAAGCCTTTATAGACCCCGCGATGAATCCAGACTTATTATTTGCATTAATCGATCATAAGCCTTTTGAACATATTTTGAAAGATTAGGATTTATCATTACAGAGTTTTTATTAATATTTCGCCTTCCACGTAAGTAATTGATCCCGAGAATTTATTTGTAGGATATATGGAATTTTATATTCCCAGCAGATTTGTTTTAAATAACTTTCAACTGTTGAAGCCCTTTTACAATTTACATACTGGCTATATTGTAAAAGACATTACATAAAACAACTATAGACACATAAACAACTAATAATATTAATCTCATGCCGTAACTCAAGTAAGGAATCATTAAGTTACGTATAAATATTTCACATAAAAACATCAATATAGATAGTTATTAAATGCCTGTCTCACTCATTACATTAGCTGGCTTGAAGACGCTGTTTTTCACGCAGCCACTAAGCTTAGGCTTATAAATATTTTACTGATATAGATACTTTAATGATAAAATATAATCTAGAGATCTAAGAACGAACAACATATAAGCTTCACAGAGTACTGTAGGTACAATTAATTATTTGCGCTAACGAGTCAAGGTAAGTATTTACGGAATCATAACAAGACGACAAATGAATACCAAAGCGTGTGGTAGAGTCGGTTTTTTTGCTTGAAATAAAAAAGATACGATTCCAATGCATCGCATGAACGTGCTCCACATTTTTTTTAATCAGATATACTTTATTTTAAGCATTCAACCTTTTATAGAATGCTTAACAGTAAAACGGTTTCGTAGTCTGATCACATATTTGTGGTGTTACAATCAGACCAATTAATCTCACGGAAGGTGATCAGTGGAGCGAACATAAAGAGCCCATGACAGACGTAAATGATGATATAATAAAATTAGAGAGATGAATATCAGGTTGTAGCTTGAAATTATTTTATGAGGGTATTTTTTTATGTTATGGAAAAGAAAGGTTTTATTGGTGTAGATGAAGCTATAATTGAAATATAGCGAATAAAAACCATAATTTTATTGACGATGCGAAATTGTGTAGCTAATTAAAATTATTAGCAAGATTTAGTCAAAGCAAATAAAGCAATACAAATAGTTCAGTTCTATCTATGTGTGATTATAAATACAATAAAGACCAAAATGGGTGAATAATAGTTCGCTGTCCTAAAAATAACAATATTATTAATGAACTTCAACTGAATCGTTATATACAAGTTCCTCGCATAAATCTGACAAAAACGACAAAGGGATTTTTTACGGGATAAAAAAATCTATGGGAAAGGACTAAGACGCGGACGCCTAAAAATGTAAGGAGCGCGCCTCGCAAGGCACGGGAGCGGAATTTTAAACAGGACTCCTTTAAAGGACCGGCGGGGATGCCTTAAGATTTGATGAAAAACATTCTGATTATGAGTCAGGATTCAGGCCTAAAGTTGACCTTAACATAGTTGAGCTGGTTCATTGATTACAAATGCAGATTATGCAGATGTTAATTGTATAGGAGATGTGATTATATTGGCTACATAAATATTATGATGATTATAACAAGTTATTACGATCGATAATACAATAAGTAATCGAGAGAAAGGAGTACACTTTAAATTAAAATGTTGCATTTGGCAAAACATATAAAATATATTTCATTCATATTATTCATAAAGTGTTACCATTTATCTGATCTTGCTCAATTTTTGGGTGTATGAAGACATAATTATGTGTAAAATATGAATTTAAGATTCCCTCGAACGACAACACCGAAGATTTTTATAAACATGATTATTGCTCAGGTAATTCACGGCTACTTCCATTTTAAATTGAGTCCACCTTCATAAATTGTTCAAGTTACGATAAATTTTATTACGATGAAAATCCGCCCAAATTCTTTAAAAGAATTGATCATTATGTAAATGATGCATAATGACAACCTTCGACAGTGAGCATCATGCCCGAAGTGTGTCTTTACGAGCAATTACTAGTTTTTGAATATTTACGATTTGCTTAAACAATCTCAGTTTTACATGACCCACATTTTTATAAATCCATTTTATCGCTTGGTTTTTTTATCAATTACCATCGATTGCTCCACGAACAATGCCGCACCTGTCATAAAAGTGGAACGACAATAATAATCTCATTTATTGTCCATAAAATATTTCCTACCTTGATCTTTCCAATATTCATTCAAATTCGAGTACTTACTGAATTTCAAGATATTGAGAGAAATCGGAATTTAGTAACTGAATATAGTTTTTAAACATGTTGATGATTAGTAATGTACATTATCCGCGTATTCGGCCTAAAATACTGAAACAAAAATAAATAAAAGGTTTCTAGTTACACAACACACGCAATAAAAAACTTGCCCATCGCTATGTTTTAGTTCAGTACTATAAAACCATATAATGTGAAAGTCAATTTGTCTCGTTTGCTTTGGAAATGCTCATAAAATTCCTAATACATTAATTTAAAATGTCTCGTCATAAATTGATGAATTTTAGTGTTTTGTTGTAATAAATTAACCTACTTATGAACGTATTGTGTATTTCAATTTAATTCTCAGTAGATTCTTTAGGTTATTGTCAAAAGTTGTCAATATTTACTTTATTATCACAATAAAGATCATCATCAAGTACAATTGTTCCTAAAAATATTATATGTTTTTGCATTTCATCAAGTACCTTATCAGCATTATTGCCATGATATAAAGTTGAAAATGTCATTACTCATACTTCACGACATGTTTCTACCTGTTCCATACTTTCACTGTTTTCGCTCCGTATTGTCATTGTTAAATCACTCGCTGATGATTAATGGGTGTACAAAATTATAAGGTGGTTGCTTCAAAATTGGCCCGAGAATAATTCGGACCACGGCCCTTTTTGACCATAAAAAATACGGCCACGGTGTGGGAACGTCCTCTTATACACTTTTGAAAAGTTGTGGTTCTTTTTTCGATATCAAACAATATCCATCGATCGTAAGGAAGCGTGCTCTGATATGATCAAAGTTTTATTACCGCTTATAAACATTTTATGGATTTAATTTCAATCAATATCTGAGATACATTTTACCTATCTTTTAAAATAAAAAATAGAGAAGGAATCCAATTTTGAACTTGTTTTATAAGCCTGATTACAAATCGAATTGTATTGTTGCGCCAAAAATAGGGTTATTTATTGGGATATAAGATTGGCGCATGCGCGCGAGAACAATAACACGATCTCTGAAGGGAGGGGCGCATGACCCTTTATTTTGCAAGTAATAATTTGTATTTTACATTGTGAATATAGGCTCATTTTGAGCTTGGGTATTGGACGCGAATTTGCGGGGTCAAAATTGTTTATGGCATAAAATTATGGTGAAAGTTAATATTTGCACAAAAAATTTACAAATATGTCAGTCCCAAAAAAAACTTTTTGAAGTAATAGTTTTACTTCAGTTCAATATAGTGATTCTATAAAATTTATCAATGAAATGGATATACCTAGGTACCTAGGCATGAATACCTACTATGTATCAATATTTGCTTAACATGATAAGTCTGTTATTACAAAGTTAGAGAAGTACAAAATATACAAAGCAAAAGGTACTCCGTATAATCAGATTAGCCACATGCAGGTCAGTTCGTTCACCATGAATCTAGTCGCGTATGTCTGCAAAACCAAGTGAGAAGCGTCACTCACTCATTCGCGTCGGTGAAACGTCGCACGCCGGTCGTCTGAGCGCGCGCATCGTGACCGTTAACGTTTTCAAATTCAAAAACAGAACTTTAAGGTGACATTTAGATAAAACAGAAAATTAACTTTCAGTGTTTGGAACCATGTAAAATTGCCATTACTGTGTGTGAAATTAGTGATGTTATTTAAACAGTAATTAGTTTTGATACTGTGTATGGTGCATGTAGAGACAAGTGGATGTGAACTTCTGTGTAACTAAAAAAAGAGTTTACTCTGAAACTTGTCTGGATGGAAAAATGAATTCGAAAAAATTAGAGTGCTATGATGATGATGATTCCGTGGATGAGAAACCAAGTCTCAGCTTTTTAGGTAAGTTTACGCTTTTTGTTACACTTTGCACCTACTTTGCTTTTAATTAATTTCATTCAGTTATCGGTTCGATATTAGAAGTTGTAAACAGAAACATTTCATTGATAGCATTTGACATTCTAATGAGACGTCACTTAGGAGGAATGATATTCTGAGTGAATTATGTGCAATTGTTGACAAAGTATGAACTTAAAGACAGACTATAAATAAATGCCTTGTCTTGTATAAATATCAGTGTGTACCTAATCATAATATTACAATTGAAATGATATAGATAAACTATATAATATTAAGTTATCATCAAATAAAAATAGCCTAATCAAATTAGTTTAAGATGATAAGCTTGAAAAATAATTAATAGCAGAATTTAGAATAAGCAAAACATAAAGAGGCATATAAGAATAATTTGCTGTAGCACATTCAAAAGGAAATCATAACAATAGCATGTCAATAAACATACCAAATTTATTGAAGACGTTACTTTAGAGCAAGCCAGAGCTCCATACCATTTTAGCATAACAACAAATTTTACCTTATTAAATAATATAACATTGTAGAACACAACGTCTCTATGTCTGTCTATCCATGAATAGTTATTATACTTACCTCGAGAATGACGACCACGACACAGATTTTGATGCGATTTTCCCAGTTACTTTGATGGTTTTAAAAAAGTTTTAGACTATGTATCATTACTTTGTGACAATAAGAGCTGCGCAGTGACAATTTGTAAAACCTAAAATGATTTACCTGATTGATCATAGTGTAATAAAAGTATTAAACCATTTGTATATAATTTGCAAGTATGCAAATTATATAGCAATTTAGATTTTAATATCAATTCAAAACATATCTAATCCCTTATCGTCTACAGTTCTTATAATATTTCTTAGCTGGTGTCCAAACGCATTTAAATAAAAATAGATTTTTTTATGTATTTAATAATTTTAAACATCTGACATTACTATTGTTCTGACTGACATTACATTAGTGTTGTACTCCTGTAAAGAGTTAATATTATCGTCATTCATTGATATTATTTTCATTTCTTCATCTATTCTGCCTCTATTTACTTCCAAACCGTTTAAACCTGTAAAATATGTTTTATAGTCATTGTTTGAAATGCAAATATTTCAATTTGTATTGAGACTATCACGTCTGTAGGATTTCATAATATTTTGTAAGACCATATCTTCGTACTGGAAGGATTTGAGGGGGTGGATTACTCATAGTCTAATGAAGCAGCAGCATATCCTGTTGTGAGTCAGTTGGTCCACTGTGCCTTCTGGTACATCACCCACGCTTGTATTTCTGTCTGTCAAGTAACTGAAACCCTGTAGGTAGTAGATGCATGTAAGTGAAATTCAATATTCATACTGTGTGCCGACTCTGTCCTGGTTTTCTTGATGCATGTGCGAGATATCCTTTAAGTGTGACTATGAGAAACACAACGCTATCTTAAAATCAAGTGTTAAAACCAGACTTCAAACGGAAGGTTCGCTGACCATTGTTTATCTGATAGTCTAAGTTTATGAGGTTTTCTTAGAAATTATTTGAGAACGTGATTTTTTTGGACATTTACTAAAGTGTAACTACTTATAAATGTCAAAGCAGCAATGTAGGTAGGTACTCGTTATGTGATCAAAATAGGCAATGCACACATCAACACGGTGAGATTAAAACATAGGCCTATAAATAGATACAGATGATTATCATTCAAATTATCAACTAGATCAACAATCAAAGAGAAATCAGTATTTTTAAAATGAAAACCTACTCCAATTTAAAACGAAGAAGAAAGCAGGTTTACGAACATAATAATGTATGTAATTTATGTTTTGGCTAATTGGCAATGACCTCAAAACCTTAAATTTTATGATAATCATCAATTTCAAATTGATACAAGACAGATTTACAACTAACACATGGACATATTTCTCAAAGTCCATCATTTTTACATTATAAATAGGAAGTGTTGATAATGATGTTTTTTTGCATAAATCACTGTGGAACTGATAACCTCGGGGTACCCATATAACTTGTTTCTGAGGGTACCGTTTAGTATTAAAAATCAATATATTTGAAATAATATTTTTATTAAAAATTAGCTGCTATGTTTTATAACATTTTGGTGTCATCAATGCCTGTAATAAACCATTTAGTATGAAAAATAAAGCCAATTGAAAGATTCAGAATGTCAGTCTTATATTGCAATGCAGCAAAATCATCTATCTCAATTGGATAGACCATTCAGACAAACAACAACTTTAAATTGGCTGGTTCCCTGAAACCATATTCCTGATTAAAGAGCAAAACATTGTGCGCAAACTTATCGGTTTCTATTTGCTTACTTTATTTCAAAATAGAATAAGAATTGACTTTTATTTTTTGCGTTGATTAGCACTTTTGTGGGTCGAAGAAAACTTTTACTATAAAAATCTCTCTCGGAATTTTAGCTTACTTTTGCTTATTTTTTTTTTATAATGGATGATACGCTCGATAACTTTTATTAGCAAATAATATAATCATTCAAAGCCGCGGGTGCTTTGACCAATTAAATTTTCACAATCAATTTCAATAACCATAGTAATAAACTCATTATTTATGCTTTCGTGTTTTGTCTTGCGGCACTGTTCAGACGGATTATACCATGGTTTAATGATATAGTCTTTGGGGAGTAATAATAATTTATTTCATCAAATTTTGAGTTCCAAAATATTCTAAACGTAGAGTACCTATATTAAATTGTCGGAATGAATTAAATCTAATTTGCAATAGTAATCTCGACTGACTTATTTATTAGTGTTAATAAGTATATATAAATTGAAAATTATAAATAATTATCGGATAATATAAGTAAGGCTATCGCATTAAACAATTGTTATTAAAAAATCCCAACATTTACCACATTAATCTCCATGTTGAATACATCATAGTTTACATACCTATATCCTACCGATTGATTAATTGAAATTTCTTCTCTATTAGGTAAAATTAATCTCGGAAGTAATCTATTAACTTATGTTAATTCCAGGTGTAAAGTGAGTATCAGAGAGATCATCATTTTTAAGTATTTAATTTAAAAAAAATCAACAGCAGGATTACAAAAATATTTTTCTCAGGGGCTACAACAAAATACTTATAATAAAAGTGGTAAATAAATTGAACCAGTAGACATAATCATGTAAGCTTAGCTAAATTACGGTCATCTTAAACATTATCTGAGACTAAACTTTAAGCTTTCACTGCTTTCAAATAAGCTTTAAGAGGACATATTGATAGTTTAACAAAAAGCTGTTTAGTATGATACGGGTAATAGCTTAGATTAAGCTACTCGATGTTATAAACTTGAAATAAGTTTAATAAGAGAAACTAGGTAAATGGAACTATGAAGGCTAGTGTATTTGTATATAGTGTATTAAAATTAATTCGTACTAACTTCGCTATAGCAAGTTTTCTCCCCTAGTTCTATAATATTTTATTTGAAAATACGTCAAATTTAATTCGCTTCACCTATCTCTGTAAAAATTTAATTAAAAAACGAATCCTTGTCAATTCTCTCTTTTTGGCATGATTCTGGATTTGAAAATACTTGTCTACTATGTAGGTAACCCTTTCTCTTTATTCTCATTTTCACTCCTGTTCTTAGTTCATTTGCTTTGTTGCTTATATTATAATCTATCATAATCTGTAAACACACTGTGTTACGGACATCGGTGCGTGTGCATCCAGTGTGGTCTAGTGATTAACTTCAAAGGATCCTTGTTGCCCGTCTTAACTCGGGCTTTGTTGATTTTTTTTCACGCCTGCTAAAAGTAATGAACTGTTAGTAATGGTGTTTTTATGGTTAAAATACCCGTCGCTTATTTGGCATGACTTGGATTTTTTTATAGTCTTAAAAAATAATATAAGCAATTTTGTATCTTTCTTGATGATACCGAAATGCTGTAATTAAACGCAGAAATGTAAATTGAGGACTTACATATTTCTACGATCCACCTTCAGTCTCAAATGTGAGTAAAGTCATATTTTACCAAAGATTTGGTTCAGGGCGTTTTGAAGGTTATCAAGTGCGTCAATTTAAAGTGGAATTCCGATGCAGGACTCAAACCTGTTCACGTTAATACACCCTCAATTCTGATGGCTATGCTAACAAGATAGATATAAGACAATGCACCGAATCGTTCCTAAGTAAACTAAAACAACTCAACGCTCAGAGTTCTATGGATATACTAATTTGTTCCTTTAATATTTGTTCAGCTTTTACATCTTCTGATGCTACCTCTAAATAAGGCATTATGGTTTTAACGTCTTATGGACGTAACTTTACAGACAATTCATAGACATAGTAAAAGCATCGTTGGTCAGCCTAAGTATGACTAAAACTATCTTTATTATATTTAATGTCATCTATTTAATCACTTTCTGTCTTACTTGTTACTAATCTTCAATAGCAACAGGTATAAGTTATCATAGTATCTGCTTTATCTTAGTCTATAAAGACACCGTAAGGGCTGAACATGGGTGGATCTGAGCTATCTGCGGAAGGACAGGTAGTCATGTTGAGGTCCCCACCTGACCCCTGCTTCGTAATGTTAATAGAAAGTTTAATGTATTACCAACAGTGTTGTGCTTCTTAGATCGAAGAAATATGAGAGGTTGTTAAGGAATGGACTTGAGCTTATTGATTTAACATTAATTACACAGGTATTACATACCTGAATTAATAATTCTAAAATGTTCAAGATTTTAATTCCAACGTTTTAAATGATAAGTCACCATTATTGAACATTTATATTTCATAATTTATCTTCAATGTTTATGTAGGAATGCTTATAGGCATGCAAAGAATGTGAACGAATATTTAATAATTAGATGCAATTTTTTTGAATGAACAGCTTTAATCATTGCCATCCTATCACAGAATAGTTACAATATTATCCTGTTTACCAATACCAATACCAATTACGGCGTTCGTAATTTAAAAGTTACCACCCACGTCAGCTATTCGTGAACCGAGTGGCTTGATGCGGGACGATGGTAAGAGGCCCGACGGAATGACATTGATGCCCTGGAAGATGGGGCGGCCCTTAGTATGGGATGCAACTTGCGTCGCACCGTCGCACCTTCCAGAAACTGTCAAGAGAGCTGGTGGTGCGGCTGACTGTGCCGAACGCCTAAAGCGGCGCAAGTATAGTAATCTAGTTGGATGTTACATATTTGAGCCGTTTGGGGTAGAGACGCTGTGCCCGTGGGGGCCAGAAGCCCATCGCATTTATCGCGAAATTTCAAAGCGCCTGATCGACACATCACGTGACCAGAGGGCTGGCGAATACCTTGGAAAAAGGATAAGCATTGCCATACAGCGTGGCAATGCCGCCAGCGTTTCGGGCACACTACCGGCTGGCAGTGATTTAGATCAGCTGTATCTACTGTAAATAGCTTTTCATTCTTATTTTAGTCTAGTTTTTATTTTATTTCTTATTAGTATTTAGTTTTGATGTAAATAATTAGATTTATTTATTTATTAATAAAGTTACCATATCTAATACTCTACAGTTAGAATTAAAACATTCCAATGTATGTACTTTCTTTAGCCTTAACATGTTAACCTAGTTTTAAATTGTACAAATAATAATTATATGTGACTTTCCGTAGTTCCAATGTTCCATATCAGTGCACAAGATACCGAAAATCCCAAAAAAGGTAATAACCACACCCACCTGCGTCGGTTCATATGTGTTTGCTTTTTATATTAGCATACTAGCCTTCGATGTGCTTTCGAGTGCGTTGTACTGGAAGAAATTGTACAAAAATAGCTTGATGCTACATTCCTACATAGTATGTCCATTGCGTGGTCTTCATGTTAATGCATGGATTTATTTATTACAAAGCTTAGCTTACAAAATCCTCATAATTTCCATTTTCACTCGGAATTTACAATATTTTACGCTTTGTAACATTACTTGTATGATAGCTACAGACGTACTTATTTCATTCATTGAAGACTAGAGCATTGATGGTGATTTGTATCTTTCATATTTACTGGGAGAAATCTATGCTTATATCTTATTTATTACTACACTTTCGAATAGCAATACATTTATTTAGCTTAGTCCTAAGCACGTTTCATACATCGAGCGTAGGTTAAGCATCTCAGTATATTAACTGGCCGCTGGTGTTTGCATCAAACTCACACTTAAAGTATACTTATGAAACGATTAATCATCCATGTCTTGAGCTCGTTACAATATTTTACTCATGTATGGTAGCTGAGCGTTCACCTGGATATGTTCACTATGTGAGTTAGCTCACAGTATATAGATCTAGGGGACTATTCTTTTCTATATATATACGAGTATAATTCACGATATCGATGTTAAATTCGATTTAATATAAATGTTAAAGAAAATTATTAAGGACATGTTCATACAAAAACAAAAAAGACATTTATAAAGTTTAGTACTTCGACATCCACTTTATCATATCATACCATACTATCATATCATATTATCGCAATTTCTAGCTAGGTAAATATCCATTACAAAGAAATTATGCCTATTCAAAACTTTCTATTTTTACTTCGTTATACTTCCTTCTTACTTCATTTACCTTATCGTTAATTCACACCAGTTTCTTAAATTACATAGTTTTATCATAATTTCTGCGTTTACTTCACCTCATTATATGGACATATTACACCAAGGTTTTGCCGAACAAAAAATTTAATGCATCAGATCATTTTATTAACTGCTATCTAGGCATAAACTGGCTCCTTAATTACGCAAATTATACGAATCAACTTGATTTATTATAGGGGTGTGTCGATTATCGATTAAGCTTGCGTCAGGTGTCGTGAAAAAAGTCATTTTGGTCTGAATTTATTGTTGCGCAACTTAATGCATATAATCATTCTTAGCAACCGTGTCTTGATCGATAATTAGCAGTGTTTGTTTTTTTAAATTAATTTTATGACGTTTAATAGCACAAAAAGATTATTGCTTGTAATTATAATAAATTTAATATCTCATTTCCTTTGCTTTTGAGGTTGCAAAATTTTATCTAAATTACCTACAGATGTGAACTTTTTCAAAGCTTAAATTTCAGAACAATGTTTGAAATTCTGTCATAAAATACTAATTTTACTATTTTGTAGGTTTAATAATTTAGCCAGAATTTTCCAAAAAATAAATTGTTATTGCATTAAAATTATAAAATTGTATGTAACCAAATATTTTGTATGCATTGGTGAAATATTTTAGGCCACTTCATTATTGTACTCAAGCTATTTTAGTAGGTAATAAATTGTACTTAATAAGAAAACAATCTTTTAGTATTGGTAGTAACGGTTCATTTATAACTTAGCTAATTGAAACAAGATCGTATATGGAGCTGCGGGAGGTAGCGACAGGGTCCCGTGGGCGTAGGAGATGAGATAAAATTAGTTTTCTTTCTCTCTTCCACTTAGGATGTGCAAATGAGATGCAAGGTGGAACTATTACTGCAGGGACAAAGCGGGTTTTGAAAAGGACGCATAGATGGTAGTGTCAAGTTATTAAATACTGGTTTATCCGAGTCCTCCTGACTTTTTACTGGAATAACATAGTAAGCATTTGATTGTTTCTTCTGCTGAATTAAATCTGAATTTTACACACTTGTAGGCTTTTTTTAACATGTCACTGGATCCAGCAAATTGTGCGTATTGTACCTACCTACATACAATTTGCTCGAGTATTTTAATAATTTAGCTACTAAGAAGAATTAAAATATAATCGTATCGTATAACCTACCTATTCACAAAGATATGAAAACATTACAACTTAATAACTTTTCTATCATTTTGCATACAGTTTAATTATAATAATATATTATTTGTGTCCATTTTCTATTTTCAAATCAAATTTTAACAAATAGGTAGTAGGTGTAGGTAATCTACATGATTCTTGATCCTTTGAAACATGGATAAAAGAAAGTAAATATCGACAGTCGTCTACCTGCTGTAGTTAAAAAAGGGGTGTGGAGGCCAATAAAAAGTAGCATCTGCCGTGGTTTGTCTCTTGAGCCCGCATGATGATGTTAATTGAGAAAAAGCTTTATGTTACGTTTTAAAGGATTCAATTAACACTTGATAGCTTGGATTATGAGTTTATGATGCAGTTGAAGTGGTTTTAAATTCACCCAAGCCCTAAGATCATGTAAATGAGTTTTTGATAAAAGATGATACAAACAAAAAAATAAGATTTATATGGATAGAAGTTTGCAAAAAACAGAAAGATAGCATCAAGAGTTACAGATGTGCAGTACTTTTTTTTGCTTTTCTATTTAACACTTTGGTACCTATAGACTACTACAGATTAAATAATGCATCTATAAGTAATTAAATTCATTATTTTATAGGATAACTGCAATAATTTAGAAAGCTTTAAAATCAACGGATTCAGCGCAGTTAAATCTTTTTGAAGTCTTAAATTATTTAAGCCATTCAAAACTTAAATCTATGGAACAGAACTTAAAGTCTATTGTGAACATTTAACGATCGTGATTTGTCTTGCATTTATTCGAAACTCAATGTCCATTGGATTTATAGCTACGACAATTAACAATCGATTACTAATAATAATCGATTGTATATCGAATGGTTTGCGTTTCAAGTAACAATTAATAATCAGAAAATCGATTTCATTCATTTTGATCACTCTATTAGTTTTCTCTTACAAGAGAATCTTTGTAGCCTATGGCAATGGTTCTTACTTAAATGTTTAGTTATGTTTACATATTTTAAAACTATAACGAACACCACTTTAAATGAGTTTATTTGTATAGGTAGATTCAATTAATGCAGTTATTATTAGGCTAATAACTAATAATTATTACTTAGCAAGGCTTTCAAAATATTCATTATTTACCCAAAGGAAGTAAAGTATCAATGTAAAATTAAAAATAGCGAAGGTTCTTAGGTACCTACTTGCCTCTTTATTAAAATTTCGATCTGTGTGCAATTAAACGTAACATTTATAATTAGTTACGTTATCAAGGTACAAAGTTTTTGCTAAGGGCAATTAACTTTTTCTTACACAACCTTGTCATTGAGGTTCTAAAAAACCTAATTACTGATCGACGTGTACCACGTATAAATAAATTAATGCTCTCATTTCGTATAAACCGATCTGGTAAGGGGCATTATGCAACATTAACAGCTTATAAAGGGTATAAAAACAATATTAATGCACTTCTTGAAACACATTTGAAATTGAACCTTATAAGAAAATAAATAAAGTTTTTATCGAGATAATTACAGGTTACGCAAAATCTTTTGACATTACACTTTGAGAAGAAAGGTGCGCATGCACAATATGCCATTCGTAAGATCGTGACCGCATGAAACTGCTACTTATAAGTGATTAAATGGAACTGAAATGTGCTACTATGAAATGGGGGTTCCGTCAATGGTTATCCGTCGTTTCGATAAGTCAATTTCTAAACTATCTATACTAATAATAAAGCTGAAGAGTTTGTTTGTTTTGTTTGAACGCTCTCTGATCTACTAGTCGGATCCGAAAGATTCTTTCACTAATATGAAGCTATTACTTTGAATCCCAGGAACGAGGGTGAAACCGGGGGGGACTATTAGTCATTTATAATACACGATTTTGTATTTTCCAACACGTTTAACAAATGGAGCTTTTTGTGCCTGAAAAAATCAATATATAAGATAACCCTAAAGTACTATATAATATTTGAAACATACCTGAATACGAAAATGATGCAAATGAGGTGTACATATTCTAACAAACTAGAACATTAATATTAAGTGTGTGAGACCTACGGATCTCTAAAAGCTCAAAGTGACACAAAGAAACTCCGAAGCGAAGATGTGAATGAGGTAATAACTGCACTTATTTTTGTATAAGTGATTTTTAACTGTCATTGGCTGTCGTTCCATTAATTTTTTTAAGAGATAAAAATTGTTCTCTTTGTGGTAAAAAGTGAAACATGATTTTACTGTGACTAAAAAATTACTATGTTCAGAAGGATTTATTCAATATTGTATTCAATTAACAATCTGAACTTAGCATGGATGTCTTTACAACGAATGCAATATTCTGGTAAAGATCACTTTTAGTGATAAGGCTGCCCATTGTTTCACTCTCAAATTTTTTCATTACTGTCCCAATCACATGTGGTGTGAATATTTTATTTTTGTATGTCTTCCTCATCTGATAGGTACACAGTTCATCCCGAAAACCTCATAAATTCTCCTTAAAGCAAAGAAACTGCGAAATTTACCTAATATAATTGAGGAATAGTAGAATATATTAAAATCCCCGTTACTATAGTTTGTCCATAAGATGCAAGTAACGGCTAAAGCTTCGCAAACCCACGTGATCGATCACGTTCCAATATATGCAGGCTCATGCAAGCTTCTTCATTAAGATTTATATTTTATTACATTGACCTGGCAATGAATCTTTCAATACTAGAACTTTATTATAATATGATTTAGAAGACGTCATACTAATAAGCAGTAAAAGTTCGTGAAATGAGACGGAACCTTAGGTCATTAGTTGAGAAAGTAATAACGAATATTTATAAATACATCTAATTAAAGGAGACGATTTCTGGCTTGGAATATAAGAAGCTTTATTAGTGTCTACGTTGATAAGTTTTGTGATACAACAAGTATTAATCATTGAAGCTTTACGATCATTATTTTAGCAAATGACACTTTCTAGATTATGATACCATGTGAGAACCATAATGAACAAAGCACTAGGCAAAAGCTAGTAATTTTAAATTTTATTAATATCATAATTCAGTTTCATACCTTGATCCTGTTATAAAATGCCCCGGGCCCTAACCATTGCGAATGCGTGCTTTCATCCATTATTTCATTTCAACAACATGTCGGCTGTTAAAATCTGATATTGTTGTTAATAAATTTGTTGGGAACAAGACTCTTCGTAGTTTATTGGGTGTTGTTTTCGACCTGACCTTACTGCGAAGATAAAAGTATTATGAGTTGTTTTGACTTATAAAAGTACAACATTACAGATTTATGGATTTTGTGAGAAGAATTCTTAAGTTCTTAGATTACTAAGGGAGTTACTTATTAAGGTATCTATCTATCTAAATCTTTAGTATATCACCAAACTACATTTACTATACTATACTTACTTACATAAGGTCTCATTTCATCACTACAAGAAATCCACGATTGTCCGACCACCAACAAACATTAGGTCAAGAGACAAGGCACTCAGACATAATGCCAACTACAATTGAACTATTCCAAGTGAACTTTCGAGTCGTCTTTCACGAAATCCCACACAATTACGATAGTCTAGAGAAGTCTTCCATTTCTATCAATACCGCATTGCAAACGCAGATGAACGCAGTGATACCGCTGCGTAATAAATTGGCCGCCGACGTCGGCTCGTCCAAAATTGCATGCACCGTTAACGAGTAATAGAGTAAGGGTATTTTACATTTGCTGGCTTTGTTGTTGCGATTATTTAGAAAGCTTTGTGTCGAACACTACATTATATTATGGTTAGGTAGGTTTTGTAAGTAACTACAGTGCTACCTGCAACATAACGGCCTACCGTTGCAGGTTGGAGGACTGATCCTATCTAGAAAAGTAGGTAAATTGAGATTCAACCAATCCCATTTTTTTTGTACTCTAAGTGCTGTCAGTAGGTAGGTAATTTACGAGCTTAATAAGTGATTAGATTCCGATTAGCCATCACAAACACAATCTAGTTGGCAAAACAAGTAATTCATTTATCACTACAATTATTTCAAGTTTACCACCTTCTTGCTATTCAATTCTATGCAGTAGGTTAACGACTTAATCACAGCGATTGGTAAGCCAATATGCAAGTTCCTTTACTTTATATCAAAATAAATTATTTTCCTAGACCTTTGGTAGAGAAATCCAGTAATAAGTATAAAGTATTAAACTTCTCAAACCCTTCAATTTTGCGGTGCTTTCACTGACTTATTGCATAAATTTCTATCTAAATAAGTATCTTTGTCCGTTAAGAAATACTAGTCCTAGGGTGGCCATTAAACATAAGAATTTCATTTATAGCCTAAGAATTTATTTAATTTATAATTATCATTCAATCACCATAATTCATTAAAAATATTTGTTAAAATAGATTATCATACAGAAACGCCTCGCCTTAAACTTTTTAAAAACTAACTTGTCACCGAGAAAGACAAACACGAGACGTACCTTACACTCTTACTAAAATGTTTGTATAGCAACTGTTCAAAATTCCCTAAACAACAATTTCACTATCGGTCAGTAGGTTTATATACATGACAAACTTACCTGCAAGACATTTCGTAACATCCACAAATAGTGCCCATTACGAGTAACTTCTATACCTTATCTCATACTTTGATGTTTTATTTCCTGTGCTTATCTAAGCTACTTTATTGGCCCGTTTTTGGGTCACGTCTGGACATATTCAAGCTTTATAGGCTCACGATAAATGGGCATTTCTTTTTATACTACTGATACATGTTTTAAGAAGGTATAGAGTACTTAGGACATGGTATTTGCATTTAGTAACGATTGAGTTTCATTAATTGGAAAAATTGTGTATCTATGATTGCAGCAAATAACCTTAAATTACTCGGCTATTAAAATTCTTGTTAGTTTTGTGTAACTTTGTAGTGTGTTCAAAGTACTATCATAGAAATTATATAACATGATGGTTAATTAAGAGAAAACTTTCAAAAGTAGAGAACTATTACTAAGAATAAAACATTGGTGACAATTTTACTACCATTAGTGTCTTTGCTTGTATACTATTTGACGTAGAAATAAAAACTAATTGTCAAGATATCCAAGACTTTCAGAACTAATAAAAGCATTAAACCTATATAAATCTAACAAAACATGAAACCGGCTAGACTCAAACCAAACTCTGACTATTGGCCATTAAATCACGAGAAGTTAGATTTAATTGTGAGCAAGTTAATTAGATTGAACGTTGAATGCTGCGGTGATGATAAAATCTATCGTGGGAATGAAGTTGCTACACATAGATCTTGAGATTAGCAGAGACATGGCTAAATAAGTAAAGGTAGAGAAATCAATGATAAACACCAACCGTTGTATGTTTCACCTGCCGATGATTAGGAAAATTATTTATTAGGCTCTGTTTAGAAATACCTAAGTTATATGTTGATAAGGCTATGTGATGTAAAGCTTGAGAATCGAATTAAATATCATAAACATTTTCACTTCAAGAGGCTTAGAAATTAAAAGTAATAGAATATTCTTAAAATTATAAAGTTGAAGTATTTTCTGCGACAAAAATCTTAGGCACCTTGTAAATACCGTTTCGTAGATGTCACATTATAGATAAGTAATGATCATTGTCATCACGTTTACATGAATCCTCGTGAGAAAAATGCCGATCTCAGCGTGATAATATACTTTTTCTCCCATGAATGCATGCAATATAATCAAATTATTCCGTTTAAATACATACTATGATATGACGTAATCTTTGTGCACTTTGAACACAAGAGAAATTGAAGAAATACGTAATAATAAATGTTGAAAAGAAGAATAGTGTAAGATTTTAAAAATTATTTAAAAAGCTCCGCTTGGCTTTTGAAGATAAAATCTTCAATACTTTTTATACTGACAAGAAACAACAAGAGCCTCCTGTACATGTTCAAAGCATTGTTGAAATCAAAAAGTTAAGAATGCAAAAGTTATTTACTGTCTCGTATAATTCATGAGCCATTCAGCTCCTAATAAGGAGACTCTTGAAAGTGATCCCGAAATAGCGCTTCGCAACATCGATCGCCAAAAATGGTTAGCAATCCAGTTTCTAACCGAGAGAATGTACATTAATATATACATTTTAAAGAAGGCCACCATATAATGGCCAAAGTTAATAATGATAACACATGCCTTTCATACAAAGAATAAGATTGCGTAGTTTTAATCTGATTTGCGACGTAACGAATTTTGAGTGATAATCATACACTAATTATCCATTAAGTGGATTTTAGGATCAAATAAGTCAATAGTACAAATGAGAACTTTTAATAAATTAAGTTAAAATGTGCAATGCACGCTACGAAGTGTTAACTGTATTAGAATTATCTACTATCAAAGTGATAATCATAAAGGTTTTCTAAAATTATCTATTAATACCTAAATCATTTTTATCATCCACATCCTTACCCTAACTTTCTCATATCCATCCATCACTTTTATAGTATCTGTTATCTTCTTATCTTTAACTAATCAAAGCATGTCAGTGTCTACATAAAACTTGGCTCTTGGCTGATCATTAATATTAATGGAACAATTGGTTATTACATAAACTGACCACCTGGTGTTTGCATCACTATAATTGTTGACTTGATTGATACAGCTATTACCTCTACTCGTGTTGGAATATTTTATGTGTACACAGTACCTATCAGAAGTGAATTGGTCAGTTGCATTTAGTTTAGTTGGTTTATTTGCATATGTAGTTATTTGTTAGTACACAACCAATTACTGTTTGACTTTTTTATATTTATTATATTTTTTATATTTATTAGTATTATTGGAATATCATATAAATAACAGGACGTGAAAAAATACCTAAAACAACTATTAAATCAATATTTTTGTTCACATTGGTCTTCTGACATTGTTTAATGATTGAAAATGACCTACACAAAATAGATACGTTCAAATTGTGAGTTGTATTATGATTTACATTATCTTTGACATTAGTTTCAATAGTAATGTTGGTATAAGCGACAATAAATAATTTTACTGAGGCCTATTTAAATTTTATTTCTACATCCGACAATCAAATACAAGTAGCCAGTATATTAATATAAACGGGACAAGTAATCCCATTATATTATTTTATTCAATATCCGAACAAACTATTAAAGCGTAGGTCGCAATGATATAATAACTTGAATAGCAAACTTTGGATCAATCGTTTATAGAAAGATATCAATGTAATAATAAACACAAATGATTTAAAAATATTATGTTGTTAATTTTGAGTAATATTTAAAAATCAAAGTGGAATAGAAAGCAGTTCACAATTTGTAAGAAAGTTTGTACGTAACTTTCCCATATTTGAGCGAAAATTTCCTATTGTATGGAAATAATACCACGGCACCGTGTCACTTGAAACTTCTCTTTGCAAGAACTTTACATTTGAACATTCCGAATACTTTTAAAGTAAACAAACTCAAACCAGCTTTGTAATTGCGAAGGCAAATATGTAATGCAAATGTTCAAGGAACACTACAAACTTTTAGAATTTTGACATGTTGTTCAATTAAAAATAAAAAGTTGGGGTGGTAAGTTTTATAACGTAGAGAAAATGGTACAAAAAATTACTGTTGACATAACTAAATTAGGGTCTACATTATACGAGACACTAACAAGATCAACATGAGCCAGCATGTAGGTTTATTTTATAGTTTCTGAAAAAATAGCTTCAGTCATTTATAATAGAAATTCTAGCATTTGTGCTTATGTTTCTCAAAGTCAATTTATATCGTGTTAGCTTATTGCACTCTGCAGAACATTAAAATGGTGGTTCTCATTGACTGCAGGCTACAAGTTACTAGCCTAAGTGTCAAAACCCGTACTGGTTTTATTACCAAAGTGTGTCCTATAATTTATTCTCAATATTTAACGTCCCCAATATTCGCCAAACTTAATTAGAACGGTCCAAGTTGAAACATGTAGTTTAAAATCATCAACGATTTCTTCAAGGTTCCTTCATTAATTCATATACCGCCCACATCATGACTTGGTTCTAATTTATTTTCTGTTCTGATGTCAGCTTGTAAATATTCTCAATTACGTAATAATACTGTATAGTTTGTATTCTCTATGTTATTTATTATATTGATCATCCATTTGTAGATTAGACAACTGAATTGATACACATCTGGGTGATTGTTACCATTTTGCCAGAAACTTTATTACCATTTGTATACAATTTATAATAAATGGAAATGAGCTAAAATGTTCTAGTTTTTGGTCACTAACTGATTTTTTTATATAATATTGAGCTGCTGTAATTTAATTTTATGTACAGAAGTTAATACCTATGTAGTTATGTATAAGTACAGTCACGATTATAACATACAATTAGGTAGTACATTTACATTGGATAACCTCAAACGTCTGTCAAATTGATCTTTGGATTCCAGTTACTATTAAGCTAATTTGAATATAACTTTTTAAAATGGGGAAATCTCATTTTATTCGTACCATTACTGGATTTTATGCTAATTACATCCTTATTTTGCTCCTATCAAAATTTTTATTACATAAATGTACCGACAATCCTTAAAATTATTTTATTACGCAATTTACGTACGTACAGTTAAAGTTTACGGTATAAAAGGGCATTGTAAGTCCCTTGAAGTACAGCCATAATCCAATAACAGAGTTATGCAAAACATAATTGATGAATCACAACTTAATGATAGGTTTAGGTAACACGTGTTGTTCCAAGATTATTATGGCAAGGTATTATAAAATTGCCTTTATTCAATATGAATTTTCCACACGTAATGCTTATAACAGATCAGTTAGGAATTATAAGGTAGGAAAGCGAATTTTGTCCATAGGGCTTTTCTGTGCCTTAAAATCGCTGCACTTTCATAACTAATAAATAATTTATGGCACAATTAAATATCTAATTATACCGGGCACGTGCAATGGCCAGAGTAATTTCCTGAATAATAATTCAATTTAGATATTTTACGCTCAAGTTTTATTAGCACTTGTAATAATTTGCCATTAGTAAAGTCACGTATTGCCCCTTAAAATTAAATTTTATCTCTTGTAATCCTTCAATGAATTACTATCGTTTGTAAAACGGGTCAAATATATTTGTTATCTGTAACCTTACGCTTTTGGTGTTACTCTCAATTATTCTTCTACGAGTATTAATTTGAACTAAATTATTCATTTTAATGGTTTAATTATGACTGACTTGATTGACGGCATAATTATCTAAATTGCCCTTATTTTTAATGCTCTCAAATTTAGAACAGAGAGAAATGATTCTATCATATAATTTTATTAAGATATGACCGGTATTAGTTATTTGGTAATCTTGGGTCATCACGTTTTCTAACAAAAAACATACCTGGAAGTATTTCAATTGAATTCTGTTTTCTCATCACTTTTATCAGAGGCGTCGACTTCGATTACTTACAGAATGAAGCAACTGATCAAAAATTGGTCTCGCTTCGTTAAAATGTACGGTTTTATACACCATGTACTCAAGTACTTGAAGTGCGTCTATTGCCATCCGATCAACAATGGAGAGATGTATCTCGAAGGCATCCGTAACAGTTAGACAGTGATGGTTGTTCCGAATAGCCCATCAAACGTCCGGTATTGAAATATCTTGATAACTTTCTTGTCGAGTATGAAGAATAGCATATTAGATTGGCAGGCGATTGTGGATTGAAAGTGCTAATAATGCGCTGTTAGAGTTGATGACGATAAATATAATGAAAAATTAACCTTTGATCCAATAAAGCTGCTGATCGTTGCAGAAAAAACTGATTTTGACAATAATCTGACGAGATGTATGATGATAAGAAACCAACTAAGATTATAATTATTGAACACAAATATTTCAATTAAACATCAACTGTTTTTGAAATATTTTGTAAGTATACCTACAACTGTAATCATTAAAGGAAAAGCTTTCTCATATAAACAAAATCAGTATATAAGTGGAATATCACGTTTCACGCTTTCATTAAACACGGTCAATTTACTTTTATGTTTAAAAATATTTTCGCAAAAGTACTAATATTGACTTTTGCATATTGTGTAAAATGCTCATTATTTAAAAGCAACATAAGGTTATATTGAAAAAGAAAAAATACCTTTGTAAACTGTCCTCATTTAGTTTATTAGCTGTTCAAATGTATGAGATATTATTCCTTTATTGTTTAGTATATTATATTTAGATTTCGGAAAGCCCGGTATGAAACATTATAATATTTTCTGGGTTCATGTGTGTGTACGTTTCTTTGTTCTATAATAACTTTTGAATGCTTGAACCGTTTTAGAAGTGTGTAGTATATCGTTAGAATACCTCCTAGGTAAAATCTAAATAATACCCCAAACAGCGTTTTCTGTCATACTTTTCAGAAAATAATGTTTATTTGCAAGTATTCGTTCACTTTTTATTTTTTTATATAAATTTTCATAGCACTTTCAATCTATCTTCGAAATAATTCCATGCACCAGCTCTCCGCATTGCTACTCAGTCTGTAAAATGATTAACACCTTTTAAATGGTCCATTTGATCAGTGCCATTGATTGTAGAACAAGAAATTGTTGAGTGAGCTGGTGCGGGTGATTGGTACAAGTTATAAACAAATAACAGGTTAAATAATCTGGATATAATGATTATTCAAAATAA
The DNA here is from genome assembly GCA_963555595.1 of Tethea ocularis. Lineage (NCBI taxonomy): Eukaryota > Metazoa > Arthropoda > Insecta > Lepidoptera > Drepanidae > Tethea > Tethea ocularis. The sequence continues at coordinate 4,473,351 of OY741968.1, forward strand.
TCTTAGAACTACTACGTGTACAAAGTTCCTAAAAAAATCTAATAAAATAAGTTTAAGAGCTCTACATTTTGCCGGTTATTTTTATAATTTCATAAAATTAGTCAATTCAGACTTTTCAAATATTATGTAAAAACATATTTATGATAATTAATTAATTAAATTTATATTTACAACATTTCTTATAACTTAGGTCCTTACAGGTTTTAGAAGCCGGAGGGTTAGAAGGTTCGCTCTTATTTGACAGGGTTTCTAGATTTTAATTGAAATTTTAATTGGCCCTGCGAAAGTTAGTGGGCCATAAGTTCAAGTAAACTTCAGATTGATATTTATTTACTTGTGTCTAGCTATTTTAATTCACTTAATAGCCGTTGGACATTTAAATAACGTGGATTTAAGCTGCGAAGCTTTCACTTCATAACATTTTGCATTGCTAGATTTTTGCTTACAACCAGTACCTAATTATTGGGTATTTTAATAATACCTTTGTAATTTCAACTGTTAAAAATAATTACGTCAGTCCCAGTCATCTTGAAAATATGTATTGAGCAGCGTGTAAGATAATTATTATTACAAATATGTATTACCCATAGTTATTTGGTTAACCGTCTTTTGTGTTCTATGTAACTGGTTGAATAAACAAACTGAAATAAACCACACACTTATCGCAAATACAAATGATACAGCAATAAAGGTAAACACAAATCGCACAGTGGCCGGAAACCAACGCCTGCGCAGACAACCAAAACACAGATATTATTCTCCAAATATATATTTGTTCGATCGACTGGTCAAACAATAAGTGGAGCGAGCTAGCACAGAAGTTTCAATGGCGGATTTCGTAACGCGGGTGTTTGCAGACACGCTGGCGTGTTTCTACACTGAGTTTTCATTGATAATGTAAACGTGGGCGAACTTGCCTCGGTCCACTCCATTCATGAATTGGGCAAGCGAAGTGGTGCCCACGCGCATAACGGTTTGGATTAAAGACACCGATGTATACTAGTAAATTATCAAACTGTTAATTAATACAAATTTGTGTTTTACCGTATTTTTTTCTGAACACGGGATACTGTTAATCATTTGTGTATATTCTTCCTGCTGTTATATTTTACGATCTATGTTTTGATGGTTATGCTAAAATGTTGTTAGATGTTATGCAGTCCCATGTTTAAATTGGCTCTTGCTAATAATATCGGTTTACAGTTGAGCGAACTTCTAAAACAAAGTACAACCGAACAACTAGTCGATATATATGCGTATAAAAACTTCCACCTGTCCATCTATCTTCTAGAAATATGATACCCATAATCACCCAAGCGACATAACTAAAGTGACAGTTGACGCTACAACAGACGAATTAATTGCGATAGCATTCACTATGCAGTGATACAGACAAGTGGTTTGTGGTTTGTCAACTTTTTATCCACAGTGTGTTTTGATTTGTCGCACTGATGCCCATTTTAGTGTTTATGATTCATGAAGGAAGTATTTACCTGTGTTCTATAATCTAGAAACAAGACTTTAGACACGTGATTTATATCTTAATTTATATGTCTCGCAGATTCCATAAAAAGATCCACTATCTTTGACACTATTTAGCTCTACATGGTACTATCGTTGAGCAAGTATCTGTCGTTGAATTGTTTTGAGCATAAAACTGTATTCGGCTTAATTGTCAGTGTAATGTTTAAAATACATGGAATGCTTTAATAGTTTGGGCTTGGTGCACTGTAAACTATTACGACAGGCTTGTATTAATTTATACAAATAAAACGAGCTCTAATACTTGGGGAAAATTTTAAGTTAATTGAGTTGAATCTGATTTATGTATATTAATGATAATAATTGCAACTGACCTTAAAACTCATATTAAGCCAGCGGATAAAATACATAATTTTCAAAAATCCTTTCTTTTCGGAAACCTATGCCAAATTAGCCTGATCCGTCCAGTAGTGGTTCAGGCACTGCGTTGATATATCAGTCAGCCAGTGAGTCAGTCAGGATATCGAATTTTATACACCTAATAAATACAGATTATATAGATAGTAGTTATTCGTTTCTTGATTCAGAAATCGATACTTTCCAATTACTTTTATTCTTTAGAATAAGGTCAGATGCAGTTTTAGTTTACAATATTTTTGCATACAACAATGTATACAGTTCATATTAAGCATTTCGATACACATGAGCAGTTCAACCACTTGGCAACAGTAAGTGTCCATAACGTTTCTATTAGTTGGCTGGTGCCCCATTGTCTGCGGTCTCCGGAGAGTGCACCGGGCGCAGGGCGCGTTGGCAAATAGGCCATTGTCCGTGCGCCCGCGATATCTTAATCCTTTCACGGTGAATTGAGGACTTCGTTTTTTTTTGTTGCAGGGTCAAAAGATGAATACAAAACAATATGAGAACAATTTAGTTAGTTCAAAGGATTAATAGTTTAGCCCGATAAATTGTCAGTTGTTAATGGCAATACTTTTTGACCTCCACACAAGTTATCGTTAAAAATATTTAGTGACTGATACTGTTTCAATTTTTCTGTAAAAAAATAAATACACAACTTGTGAAAGAGGTAAAAGTTATGTGTTCATACGTCAGTCTTTTTTAATGATACTGACAGAGCAATTTTTGAAAAAAACCAAAAACAATGGTTATTCAAACCTGTTTATTAAAATACAATTATTTTAAATCCAATGCGACAAATGCTGCAACGATTCAGACCACTTACTTTGCTCACTTTCTCAATATACAGTGACCGAATTACCGATTCAATCGGGTAACACTATATGTCATGTGTTTCCCATTTACAATCGAGACTCGATATCGATTACGTATAAAGTTAACGATTCATCGCTATCCAATGCGCCTTTTAACTCTTTAAACGGTTAATGTTACGGAAAATTAGCTTAGTAGATACCCAAGTCTCATTCAATATTAGGTGTCTTTCCACTTTTTGTCTACTATGGGGCTATTTATACTTAAAATTTCTTTGAGCTATTTGTAGGAATAACATTATTAATGTATTATGTATGCAAAATTATTCAGATTTAATCTTGACTTTGAAAATTATAAAAAACCTCTATGTTATCAGCACTTTAAGTATTTTTAAATTCAGATGAAAATTCATCCATCATAAAAAAATATCAAAGATGCTTCCGTTGCAAGCTTTTTAGATTTATACCTAGAGTCTAAGCAAGAATACAACTGTAATACATCCACTTACCAATACCTAACGACCTTTGTATCTGATGACGCGCGACGCACACGCATCTCATAAGAGAATTTTCTTTAATAAGCGCAAGTTAAATAACAATTGACATTTAAACAAGACTGGGCCCAATGTTGTAATCGAAACAGGCTAGTTGGTTTGTACTTTGTGAAATTTTGATTATGTTGTAATTTATGTAGTTTTTTACATTCTGAATTAAAAAGAAACAAAGCTTATGTATGAATGAATGTAAAATGTACTATATAGAAAAAAAAACACACAAAACATTAAACAAATATTTAATACAAATAATAAGAAGTGGAAAATTGAGTTTGTTTTTTTTTATACGTTTAAATTGAAATCGATTATCAGTAAATGGCTTTTATTACGGGTCGAGATCATGAAGTAGTAGCATAATCTTTTGTTCGACCAATGAAAATCATTTTTTATATCTTTTATTGAGCACAAAATGCCTACTGTAACGCGTGTGGTCTATATTTGCACAAGTTGTTTGAAAATGAGGCAAGCAAGTGGGTAAAGCAAATATTTTCATGGTTCTGAACACAGAATTAATTATTCGAGGAGATTCTTGTATTAAGTAAAATGGTGTTAGAAGATTCTGTTGGAATGAGAGAACACTGTCTGTCAGTTCTATCTACCGCGCGTGCAAGATGACCACACATGAATCTAAAATAAGTACCAACACATGGGTACATTTCATACGTTGTCATTCTACTATTCCTTAGGGCCATATATGCATGTGATGTTACACTTCAGAGCAACGTTAATTTGTTTTTCAATAAAAGTGAACCCCAAAAACCTCCAGGAGCGTAAAACGCATGACACAAAATGTTATCTAGATGAAAATAGTGTTTGCGTCTGTATATTGTCATACTTCATCGCTGAGCTTGTTCTACATGATTACTGATATAAAAAACGGTAGCCACATGTACAAATACGGTCAGAGTGGAGCACTTGTCTGGTTATAATTTAGGGTAATCACACGTTCAGTTTTACCAAACTCTTTTAATTGACGACATTCCATTTTTATTTATTTTTTTCTCACTGTAGGGTAGTAGGTGCGTTAGACTTTAGAAGTTGGAGGTTACTTTTATCATTTTATAACCTACTTTTTATTTTGTTTTTACAGGTAAGACAATTATTTGGAAGCTTCAATCAAATTAAATAGGGGTAAGATTAATTTTCTAGACCGTACTCTGTTTCCGCAGAAGACTTTCCAGTTTCACTTAGGTATTATGATGCTGCTGTAATAATAGTCGATACAAACGTGACAACCCTACTTGAAGTTGACATGTACACGCTTGTGCAAGTAAATTTATGGGGCAACGAACCTCATGGTTTCGGAAAAAATACCATAGCAACATGTGCGAAAACAGTTTCGGCCATTTTAAACAACGCATTTGCCACTGAAATAAAAAGCATTTACAACGCTTATGATATATTTGTAAGAAAATCTTAATACCTACATCATATTCTTCTTGCTAGTAAGTACCTATTTGAAACAGACATATTAAATTTAAACATGATCTTTGAAAATAAAGCTACTATCAGGAATTCTTGCATGATGCATTGAGTATTCAGAAATCCTTATAGTAATCCCTAGTAGCCCAAAAGCGGTTCAATCTGTCTTAAAGTTCATAAAGTATATGACAAAAATTCCATTAAAAGCAACAGGCGGCTACAAACAGCAGGCATCCCTCTTGAGAACACGTGCTACGACAGGAAGGAAGTATTAAATGAGCCCAATGTCAATGAAACTAAGCTTGATAAATTTTTTTATTATTAACAAAATCGTGTGTTTAATATTTTATTTTTAGAAAAAAAAGTTTGCTGATCCTCTAATTTAAATAACTGTATAGCTGATAATGCTTTTCGATACAATATAAACGAGTTCAACGAAATTGGAATAATTAATTCAATCACATAGGTAGATAGAATTTGTGATTTTGAAAAAGTTGTCACTGCATAGAGTAGAATATATAATAATAACATTAATAACAATAGAATAATAATATTATGTACTGGTCATTGGTCAATAAATCTAGCAGTAATAAAAGATGGACGACGTATTTATCGATAACATTCCGTCTAATATTATTAAAAGATGATAGGGCACGCTTAATCACACGTTACGATAATCTAAAAAGTATTACGTGCCTCTAGTGCATTGTTCACCAATCATATTTAATACTTTATACTAGCACTTACTAAGTAATAGTCGATTTAGAACTAAGAACAAAGGAAAAGGTCGTGTGTTACACCGTGGCGTTTGTTGCAGCATACTTACTGGATTAGTTGTTTGCAAAAAAGTAATGAGTTACAAATTATATAGACACCAAAATATGCGATATAGTAATGACTGCTTTGAAACTAATAGGAAATATTTTTTGAGAAAAAGTCATTTAACCTAAATTATTAATATTTTAAATCAGTCTAAAGTTGTTCATTGAAATGGGTATCTTATCAAAACATTATCATTTCTTAGAATATTAGTTTTTTTTTTACAAATAATTGTTTTGTTTTTTTCTACAGCCCTCTATAAAACATAATCATATCGAATATAGGTTATCTTTTTTAGATAAGTATACTCAAATTCTGTTGACACATCTTTGATGCATCGAACTAGATTGATAATATTTTTTTCGCTTTTTAAAATTCTTCTTCATTCAGACTCATTCCCTGGTTTATATGATTGCTGGTTACATGTTGGTGTAACAGATGGTCATAAACCGTTTTATCACACTTCCTACATAAGAACTTAAGCTGACTTGCCCTCTGTATTGAACGCCCATCGATTTCATTTGATCTAGAATACTACTCGTATTATGGTATTGTTTTATTGTGAACCTGTGGAAAATATCGAGATGCGCTTCATTAATACATATCCTGCCTGATATATCCTTCTCTGACCTTTAAGAATGTATTGATAATACTCTGTTTATAATATAACTTCTTCTAAACAGAAGGATTCATTAATTAAATCACATTAAAGGAACTAACTCGTTTTTTAGGTTTCTTAACTTACCCATGACTTACTTCATCAGTCATTAACTTCGATCCAATTTCTTGTGAGTTGCGACCCAAATATATATCACTTACATTTTTAAATATGCCAATCATATTGTAAGACAGCCTTATGGTTTGATTCCCTTAGCATGCATACGTAACAACATAAGACGGGAAATTCATAACTTCCAATGAACTTATATGTCCCGTTAGCTATAAAGGAGTTACCAGTAATCAAATTCCTCAATACTATTTGACGTAAGCTTTGTACAAATATTCCCTTGACTTAAAGCTTCAGAATCACAATAAATCCACCAGATGGCGGTACAATCGACCACGGAGTGCCCCGACGTGACCTCACCACTGATGTTATCTTATCAATAACGATAAACAAGCGGCAAGTCGGTGGAAGTTACGAAACCGTAAAGTGAGCGCATTGAACAATGTCAAGTAGTTATTTGCTTAGGATTCGAATTTTAATAATTCTACATCGCTTGTTTGTATTGGTAATCGGCCATCAAGCTGTTTGGACTGATCAAGAACCAATTTAATCTACGTGTTGTTCGTAACTGTTTGTTAGTTAAGAATTCTTGTACCGATAGGTCTCAAGATGATTTTACAATGTATGGAAAAACACGCAAAACTTTCGATGTCAACCAAATAAAAGCGCAGTAAATTGCCCAAAATACCCCCCCAATCGTTGCCACAATCAATTTTCTGGACTGTCGTCATGCTTCTTATCTCTTTTTTTTAACGAGAACATTTTTTTACTTACTCATTATGCAAATTTAATGCGTATGTGGTCATTGAAAAATGTCTTTAATTTCCCGACGATTAATCCCAATTTTTCTTGTATTTTTTTTTTCCATATTATGAATGGATTTACATTTTTAACCTCTTGGTGTGAATTATTTATGCCGAAACAATGAACTTTTGTATATACAGATCATTTTTACAGGCGACATATTGGTATAATCTTGCCGTTACGATATGACGATGTGACATCATTGCATATTTAATGACTTATTTGACTGAGTATACGTTATGACAAATAAATTCGTGTATCTGGATGATGTCATAATTATTCAACAATGTGAAATTTATCATAATATATATTTTTTTAATTTATCAAATTGGTGAGCGCGAAATGTGAATGCCAATCCATTAATTTTCCTTTTTTCTACGGCCTTTAAATCTACTTTCATTTTCCTGATTAATAATAGTATCAATTCACATTCCCCTTTAAATTATTTTGAATTTCAAAATGGTTATAATACCACACGTGTCATTAATACTATGAATAACAGAAAAGCTTTCATGGTTTTTTTCTAAATTAAATCCTTTCATTAAACGTCACTTTACATTGCAATGCAAAAAATACTATCAGATACACAGATAACCATGAATTCAGCAAATCATTGTGTCTACGGTAAATTCTCGCAAATAATAGCATCGTTGTTTTAAATTAGCCGTGTACCTATGGTATACAGGATGTGTTCAGTCCAGCACAATAGTTTCGGATGTCGGCTTTTGTGTCACATTTTTTATGTTTTATTCTGTATTGTACATAATTATGATGCTTTGTCATCTGCCGTGCGAATATGTGCGGTAAACCAAAAATATTGTCCAATGTATGACACAAATATTTCAAGTTTGCTAATGTGGCTGAGAAAGAAAAGAAACTTTGGTGTATAAGAATAACTTTCGCGATTCTCAAGCAAAGTAAAAAAATGCTGCAGCAACATAATCAAGCAAGTAACTGTAACTGGCAATCTTAAAACTAGTCCAAAGTGACCCTGAACAGAAGTAATATTACTACAGACATAAAACACTTCTGAGAAGGAATTTACAATGATATCATACTATGATGCCATTTATGATAAGGGACATAACGTTAACACGGTGTAGATAAATATAGTGAAACCCTTAACGAATTTCGCATTTAGATATGTAATTCTTTACTAAACGAAGTTTAAACTTAACTAACACGTATTTAGATAACAGACTCAGATGGTACATAAGCCATAATAAAATACAAAAACATTTTTAAAGAACTAGATATGTAAAAACGAGTACCTACACAAGCCTAATCACTTCCATCAGGATAGCTGACGGCGCTTTCCAGATCGTACCCAAGTCTATGATTTTATCGATTCTTTGAGTGCTCTTGCAAACTTAACTAACTCCTTTTTTGTTGTACCTACGTGTTCTTTATTTAGTTCACAATTATAACCACGGTCGATTTTATTTATTTCATTTCTGTTGTATTTATCCTTGTTATACTTAATTCTACTTGGGTGGTCTTACATTATTGTTTTCAAACCTTTGCGATTTGTAGCTCATCTGCCGTGAAATGACCCATCGTTTACTCCCACGAGCATTATTTTAGCAAATTTTCATCGTTTATGGAATCTTGTTGTTCTTATTTCATCGTTTTTAAAATGAAAAATAATCTTGTGGAACACCTTAAGTTTATTTTTTATTTTATTGAGATAAACCATCAATACCTTAAATTGTGAGATAAAAAAAATGAAATCCAGAATGTCAAAACAAAAAATTTTGGTACATTATTATCTTTTTTTCAGTAAAGGTACTGTTAAAGCGCAAGTTACAACCAATATTTTATTTTTGTTATAATATAAAAAAAAACTCCATTTTGATACAAAAAAATGAATCGTTTGCCGCAATCATATATTTTTTTATTTTGTATTTAATATGTGCACTAGTTTTGTAACAGTCGATATAATTAGTGAACCATCAATATCAGGGCCATCAATAAAATTATACACGGTCAGTTCTTCCTGGACATCCACATTCGATTTTATCTCACAACTTGCTGTACATTATCTGAAATCTTCATTTCACGGTGCAGCTGTCGATGTAGCCGCAGAATTGGACATTAAATAAGGCATTTGATACGATTAGCGGATGTGGAGACGGCGCCGAGCTTATCGGTGGCTGACACCTTGGCCGGCCAAGTGGCGATTGCGTACATAATACATACATCATAAATACATTAATGAAGAAAATAATAAAGTTGTGGAATTTATAATTAAATTATGAACTATATCTGTTGCTTTCGAAGAGAAAATTATTATAACCGTTCGTTTTAAAAGCATCTTGATCTTGGGGCTGGTCTAAGTCATCGTCATAGAATAAGTTTGCAGTTTCAAAATATAACAATAGAAACAATTCGAAACCAAGATTTAATATTACCGCTACATCCTCTAGCAAAAGATCTTAAACAAAAACAATAAAACACAACGTGAAACGAGAAAGAGAAACAGATAACGATGCAAGAAAATGGCCAAATCTTGATAATGATGTATTTGTAAAAACCGATTGAATGTAAACTTTAAGGTACGGCAATAAGGAACTAATCGCATAGAGTGACAATCAAACAGTAAATTGAGAATAATTGCAATTTGTTTACCTTCGTTTATCACGCGTTTCTATAGCTTTCTGCATTACACTGATTAATTAAAAGATAGTAGGTACTATGTAGATACCAAGTTGATACAAGTAAACAGTTTTTTGTGAATATAACTTTTTAAATTGGTCTCATTATAATAATTTGATGGAAGGGAAAGTTACTCGAATGTAAATTTTTGACTAATATCTTATAAAAAATGTGACTTGATAAATTATTCTTACAGTAATAAGTTACATTTTAATAAGCTTTTACTGTCATTTCTGAGATATAGCTTAAACCTCTGGTAGGTAAAGAGATATTTCAGAGTGAAAAGGTCATAACGATACTTCATTAATACGTCAATAGTAAGTATCATCATAAGAACTGATAAGGCACTAATGACTATTGATATAATGAAGACAGACCTTAGTCCCAATGGTTCTGGTGACCACAAATAAGAAAACAATGATAGAGATAGCCAGAGTCAAGAATAGCGTGAGAAAGTATAGGCATATACGGTAGAAGCTATAAATGGACCGATAATAATGATGAATGGTGATGAACTTGGTAGTAAAATGTCACCGTCTCAGCATTGTTTAATTATTTTTTAAAGCACTCAAGATGCATTGAAATACAAATGAATGGGTAGTGATAAAATGTATATATTGAAATGTTTTTTCCATCGAAAAACTCATTAATAGATTACGCATGGGAACTTGATATTTCAAACTGACTGGCGTGCCTCGCTACCAACCTCATATTAAAATCTTGGTGTACAGCTGCACCTGAGATGAGAGCCAGTTCCCTATCAGGGTTTGTTTTTTCTTTACTCTATACTAGGTACTAAGGTAGCAAGCAAGCATGTGGCCGTAGCGAGATGCCAAAATAAGAATTGTTTGTATCAACACCAATACATCATCACTAACTATCCTGGTGAAATAGAAGTCAATCCCAAAATAAAGCAATGTTTCTGAATTAATAAAAACCCTTATTTGCCAAAAACTTTTCAATCTTAATTGAAATAAAACATATTATCAACTATAACTCAATAATACAAACACCAGCAACGGGAAAGATACGAAAGGACAAAAGAATATTTTACCGTACGCTTGAATGACTAGACTCATAAAGTTTAATCTATCGAGGCCACCGCTATCATTTCTATGAAGCAATAATATCAATTTTATCTGTAAATACAAGATAGGTTGGTTCCTTATCTTTACATGAAGAGTTACGTAAAATATCTACTATGATATCTTTACAATCAAACGACCCAAACGGGTCGGAATAATCAAGTTTGTTTAAAACGTGCCCACACATTACGCTTCCTGTTTTACAAGCCAATTCTCTTAACAAAGGAAACGTTTTGTGATCATGTAAAATGTCATTGGCCGTATTGCATTGGTCCAAAAGAACGATACATTTAAGGATTTCCATTATTCATCTTCGAATTTTTTTGCGGATTTATTTTAAGATTATTTCCTGTTGTTTAGTTAAATTATATTGGAATTAAATTATTGTTAAATTTAAATCGAGTTTTTAAGGAATTGATGAAAAACTATAATTGATACGCTTTCATTCATCAATAATAAAATTAAATGTATAGCTGCTCAGTTATCGGTTATATTCTCTACTATCAATTGGAGTTCAACCAGACAATTGAACAATGATATCATTAATCCAATAAAACAACCCTAAAAAAGGACCATAACTCGTTGAACCAAGGATGATTGTAGTTGTAGTTATTGATAACGATAGAGATAAAGAACGGATTATCGCTGGCTTATCGTCGTCAATCGACACTTTGGCGCCAGTTCCTTACATGCATTTTAGGTATATGTACCTACTGCAATCATAACATGTAGTTTGTTATTCATTAAAGTAGTACTGGTATTTCGATGTTTTTTTTTTCAGAGTTGGTCCCTTAGTAAATGTTGTTCACATTGATCACTATTTCCAAAAATTATGTATTCCTCATATACTAAACTATCGTTGTATAAAAGCATAAAAATTAAGTATTTTTTTGAAATCGCAATAAGTACGGTAATATTTTTTTAGTCAAGAAGGGAATTTGCTAATGGGAAATCTAAGGATTTTTTTTTTCAAAGAATTCATTAAAATTAATATTTAATTGAATTAATAATAAATTAATTGTTATTGATAATAATTATATAGTAGATAATAATAAAATAGCATTCCAATAATAGTCTCCTCTTTAATTATCATAGCTCGCAAACAAGCAGACAATATTCACAGTTCTTATTGCAATGAAATAAAATTCAAATCGAACTGATTTAATATCTTGGTTAACAGCGAACGCATCGTTGCTGTATAATATAATATGATCGACATGTATTTAATGCCGAAAGCTTGAAGGTTTTATATAGTCTGCGCTGGGGTTTTAAAATGTGAACGTAATTATACATGGGTAATGTTTTCTTAAGACATTCTTGTCCATAAATAGTAGGACTATAGGATGGTATGGAACGCCTGGCGCTTGGAAAATATCATCTGCTACCTACATAATTTTTAAGTAAGATAAGATGCAATATTTAAAGAAAAAAAATCAGTCTAGAATCAATAATGGCACACTGCATTCTGAAGTTTCAAATAGTTCATGAACAATTATCCTTAAGCATTATAAACAGATTTTTTTTTAAGTACAAGTTACAGGTAGGTACACATTTTTAGTATTGGAATATTGGAATAATTTTGCTAAAATATTATTTTACGATGTATGTTTGTTTTTTCTTTTTTAGATTTCCAAAATAACTTTTATTTTAGTCAGTATTCAATATCATTATGTGCTTTATATTTAACAACTTTTATTTTAGTCAGTATTCAATATCATTATGTGCTTTATATATAAAAACAAAATTACCTAACTATAAATAGAAAATTTGTACTTTTATGAAATTTTAACCTAATCCTACCACAAATACGTTAAGTGAAATATAAAAAATACGTGAAATATACTACTATCACACTATAATAAAATATAAATATTACACTATCAAAATAACTACACATTTGAATAAAATTGATGATGAGATTCCGATCATATCAAACAGTCCGACAGTTACAAATTTTGAATTCTTACTAAGAAATAAATAATGGTGTCAAAATCTCCTGGAACTGAAGCAGCAATCACAATGTAAGACTTCTCAGAAAGATCCGCTTTGAAACCTGCATTGAGCATCAAGTAGACAAAAATTCCCAAGCGCATAAAACGCAAATTTTGAATTTTAACCTAGTGAGTAACGTTTTTGCCTTTTGAATACCAAAGAGTTTTTATTTTTATATAGGACTCATCCTATATCTTTTAAGCTTACTCGACAAAAACATTAGTAATTCGTGGTAAATTATTTCATTTTGTGAAAGATTCCTAACATAAGCCTATATTTGGTACAACTCCTTAAATTATTTTGGGTAGTCTGTGATTTTCAAGAACAGTTCAATTAGCAAATAGGTTTTTTTGTATTTTTTTTAAGGGACTAAAGTTGGTAGCCTCTGATGGCTGCATTAATCTAACCTTGTAATATTTACGTTACTTTTAAATTATTTTTTGTAACTTCTTATGTTAAATGATGAGTTTTTACAATAGTTTCCGGCTCTTAAGTTACTTTAAACCTTAAATCAAGTTTCCGTATTACTCAATATTATTTAATATTGAGTTATCATAAACATAATAAAAAACTCATATCAGCGTTTATTTTCTAGGGCTTTAAGGCCTTTGTTCTCTTTGTTTATAGTTTATTTTTACCGTTCAATAGCGTACCTTCGTAATCGAGTAATTTGTAATCGAAGTATGTACTACACTTAGCTCAGCTTGTGTTACCTACATGAATATTAACACAATTTGCATACGTTTTTGTAACCGTTCCGTACTTGAAATATGCATTTACGCCCTTTTATAGTACTTCATTAAAAATCTTACTTTTTTCAAATTGACACTGCTGCAACGATAATTTAAATATTCTTATAGATCCTGTCCGTCCAAAATTGTGTTGTTGAAGATGATCACCATTTTTAGAATGTATTCGATCTTTCTTCTTGTATCATATAATTTACAGAAATCACTACTACACATTTTTGTTATTATTGCATTCTTGCAGTATACCTTATACGTTGTTTTTTTTTCTTTTGCTGGTAATTATCTTGAAGGTATCAAATAACAGACGTATGTATGTACCTAAAAGAGATTCTTTAGGAGGTAAAATAGAGAATAAAATTATTCATGAATAAAATAAAGTTCAAGAGTTCAATCCTTCCTGAATTAAAAATCGAGTAGGTAATGTATAAGTACAAAAAATAAATACTTTGTTCAGTGAGTGGATTTATTTGACAAAAAAACGAAAATTTAATTATATTTCATCTGACCAAAAACAAAATTATAAAACAGTATCATAATATAAATATACACAACATTAATTGATGAAAAACGCTAAAAATAATAACTAAGTAAATAAAATGGGAAATAAAAAAATATTTACATGTACCTAAGTTGTACAAAAAACAATGTTTTTACAACTAAATACTTATTTAGTATCCAATAACTTGTCACTGTAACCAAAGAAGCTTTTTTTATCCTTTTAACAATCACATACATTACTTGAAAGACTTACAAAGAGATCTGTGTAAACATAAACAACAATTATTGATGTCTCAAAGTATTAACAAGGTATTGTTGGATATAACTATAAAGTTAAGGTTAATATAACCTCTAACTGCAACAGCTTTCAACGTAGTTACATACTAAGAATTCAGTTAAAACAACAGGTTTGATAACTCAAACATCGTGTAAAAAGCTCGTGCCTACTATTTGTTTTAGAATTAGTTGCGTCGATGTTATCTCGAGTTGTATTCGTTTATCTTTCATTATCACTTACTTTTACTTATACCATTTCATCTATTCTGTATTTTTTACCGTGTTTAGTGTTTATGTCATCTGAATAAGAGTTATTATCGTTAGTTTTTATAGTTACAGGTGTAAGAATATATTTTAGTCGAATAATGTTGTCGTGTTCATGTTATTTGTCGTTGATAACTCTTAATTTGGTTTACGAATTCATGCTTCCTCACGTTTGATTTCAAAAGGTGCTAGAGTCTATTTGGGAGACCTCAGAATACAAATATTTTATCAAAAGATATTACTGGAATAAATTTCAGTCATGACTTTGAATTTTCTAAATTATAGTTCTTCAAGTAAAGCTTCAGACCCAATATTGAAATTGATATAATGCAATTGTACCAGATTTGGTCCTCAACATTAAAACACCTGATAACCCAATTGATAAGAGTGATTTATGAATGTAATGTGATGTGATTACCTACGATAATACTATAAAATTACATTCATACAGTTATGTTAACGGTACTAAAGATCCTTGAAAATTCGGACACAATAATAGTAATAAATTTAAAAAAACATATTTTTGTCATCTTTCTTTTTATAAGAACTTAGTCATTTTTGACATTTGTGATATTTCTTATACCCTAACCTAACTTGGCACCATAGATCTTTTTGAACCTTGTCGGAGACATGATTGCTTAAGCTAATACAAAATATTTTGAAAAATCGCAGATTTCTCGCTGACTGTAATTTTATTTTTCAAAATCTGCAAATGCCGATGGCAATAACTCAAAGAATAAGGAATGGTCTCCTCTGACCATATTTGCGTGGCTTCAACACTTAAGGTAGCTGCCCTGACCCGTTTCAAATTTCCATCCTGTATAGAGCTATGTCCTATTAGTGCTTTTTTTTAATCGCACCAGCAACTCCGGAGATTCGGATGCTCCTACATCACACACAAACTTTAACTCTTTATAATATTAGTATACTTAGATAAAAAAAAAGTTACAACAGCTTATATATTTTGAATTTGGATTACCTATATACCTAACACAAAATTAATTTACCGAATTCTTTAAATAGGTACCTCAGGTCAACAAATGCAACATGAAAAGTAATTCCACCAAATTGGTTCAGAAGATATTAATGGCTGTGGAACTTAGAAGTGAGAATATTTTACACCATAAATCTTAGCTCGGAAGGAGTTAACACAATTCGTGACCATAATGACGTCGCCAGCCGTGTACTTTGTAATTTATTACCGTATAACCTTACTCTGTAATTGTTCAGTAATGATTCTTCACGCTTCGAAGGGAAAAAATATCAATCACTTTCAATTAATTAGTTATAAGGTAATCTAAATGATTATGACGTTGTATTTACAGTATATTTCTATCATAAAATTATTTGACTATGACTGACCAGATACAAAAGCAACTATATTACAAACACAATGTATTATATTGATGACATTATTGAATTTAAATAAGATAAAATACTCTTAACGCATTGTTAATTCTAAACAATCCTATCGCAAATCTGTAGTAACAAAAAAATGCAAAGAAAGTTTAATGACCGCGCGATAATAAATCATTCACTATTACATTTGACTTTCTTTCTGTGCGTTCCATTGTTGAAGTATCAGTACATTTATCAATTAACTGAACGAAATTGAAAGGGATGTCGGCACTTCGGAGGCACTACAAAAAGTTCTCATTAGTTATTCACTCCTAATGAGATACGAATCAATGTCACCTGCTTTTAATTTTGTGATAGCATTAAATCGAAGTTTTATCACGTGCTCCTTTTGATTTTGGTATCCTTTCATTATCTCGGTTTCATTAGCTTATCGTTTGGGATTTTGAGTGTTTACGAGTAATCTGTACAGGTGGGCTTTTATTAAAGGGTACCCTTAAACATCTACTTCCTATGTTGTTTGTTTTAGTTAATATGCCCACGCGGATTCTATTTTTATGAGTCTTTAAAGTAGTATAAGTTGATGGTACAAAGACGTGTTGTTAAGTTTTCTAGGTCAATAGTAACGGATTTATGTTAATGACTTGACCACTTAAGGTAAACGGTATGATATATACAGCAAAGTGTATTTAAGAATAAGCCATTTTTATTGAGGTATTTACACTTTTCGAATAAAATCGATTAAGTGGAAGATAACCTTCCCGTCGCTTTTCGATATTTTGAGTAAATGTCAATATCAACCCACACTAAAAATTTAATTATTAAGCGAATTCAACTGCCAAATTCAAGCACATAATTCGTGTACAAAACTGCCAATGCGAGATGTGAATCACCGGATCGAAATACAGACAACGGGCCAGACTAAACGACTTTACATCTCATCACTTTTGATTGTGAGTCATCATCTCTAAAACAAATGTGATACACTTAGTAAGTACAGGTCGAGGAAGAGTCTCGATCGCGAAACGTGACCGATTCACTACTGACCGTTAAGTTGATATCTAAATTATACATTGTATTCTTGTACAACAAAACAGTTCAGTTGTACGTTTTTCGATTTCTCTTAGCCCCAAGAGCGACCACGCCCGCTCTTCGATGCGTCCGATGACATTTACCCGGAGCCCGATATTGTTTGCCCCGCCATTTTAACATTGACAACCTTCGATCAGATATGAAGAACATTTCGTATTGCTTTCGCGGCGAATTTATGCGGGATCATGTCTGTGTCGATGTCGGTGCTCGTAGCGATTTCAGTTTATCGATTTTGTTTCGAGTTGGTGAAAGCTATGGCAAATGGTAGCGTGTGATATTTTGATAGACAGGTATACATACATACAGTAATACGTAATATAATTAAATTGATATGAATATGAATAAAATAATAAAATTTCTTAAATCCAGACTCTATGAAATGCACGATAAATTTATATTTAAGTAAAGCTCAATATGTCTTCACAGTCTTAAGATTTGCTCAATGTCTAATTGCAGCAAAACAAACATCCACTTACGTTTGACTTATCTGTCCATCGGTGTAACGACTGCAATAAAATATAACCGGAATATATTAAAATGATCTAGCGAGCTTTCAGTTTTGAGAGCGAACCTCACGGCTTGGAGCGGAGTCACGAGAGAGAAAGAGCCAAGATTTATGAAGTGGACACACTGTCCCGATGTCGTGTTATGACAGACAGACGTGTCGTATCTATATAGATTTAGGGCAACAAACCAGTTCATTTCTCCACTAAAATGTTGGAGGGAATGTTTGAAACGAAAACAAACGTTATGACTAGTTGGTACATTGATTTCAACCGAAATGTTTTACAACTTGCTAATATAGGGACTATAATATCCTCGAGGTCTCAGGTCTTTAAACAAGTTGTATGGACTATTGATGGATGACACACATAGGTACATAGATTGAGGAGATTTTCTTTCAATGCATACCCTTATTAATATAAAATGAGGTGAAATACAAAACCAGATTGAAAGACTGTCAATACTTCTACGTCACTTACCTATACTACCATTTTGTATTGGAATTCGATACTAATTTGGCGTAGTAAATAAAACATCGACTCTAATTACATTATCAATTCTATATCATGTCTGACTTCCTAAAGGCAACTGTATCTACAACCTGCCAATTATGGTCTGGACTACATTTGTAGATACTCGTGTAGTACGACACATTAGGCCTGTAACGCTACTTAATGGCTACTTAACGTCTAGCTTAAATAGTTAAAATGAAAACTTGCATGTAGTTTGTAAACTTAAATAGGCTTCTAGGTTTTCGCTCCCATTGACAAGATGTGGTTCGATATCAACTTATCTGTCGGTTAAATAAGTGAGACTTTAATCTAAGTAAATCTATTAATCACTAAAATACTTGCTATTTTTCTTCTGGTTATTTTTTTTAGAAGAATAGTTTTGTCGACCTAATAAAAAGTAATTTTAGGCTATTCTTTTCTATATCGCGATAGTGAATGTATATATAAAAGTAATTATATGGTAGGTAGGTAACTTCTTAACTGATACATACCTATTTGATAATACAGATATCAAAAAATAAACGAAAGACTTAACGTAACGTATTTTAGATTGACAACTCTATCAATAACTGTACTTGTAGTACAGCTTGCCTTACCTACTGTATCTACACGTATTATAGATAAGTATAACGATCATACAGTGATCCAGTTGACAATCCTCTCATTACCAACACCGTTGCTTCCAGTTCTAATAAGGCATGGACATCCACTGGCAGTTTGTTAGGCTTCGGTCATGAGCGGTATAAGCAAGTCACTATACCTTGTCATACATGGAGAGTTGTCAAATAACTAGAAACTACTTGTAAAGGAGCACATAGTGTTGAATCAGTTGATGATCCAAAATTATAAGGTGTTAAACACACAGCCTAGATAGAAATTCGACTCTCAAGTACAGCTGTCGGAACACACCGGTATAAGTATTTGGAAACAGTTTTGGGGGTACTACAAAATACCCAAGACTCATAGAATCTTTCGTAAATACATAATGATAAAGCTTTAATAGCTATATTATGTAAACTCGTTTTTAGCAACGAACTAAAATAATAAACACACAGACGAACAAAAATAATTTAAAAAAAACATCCTGACAAATAGTCGTCCGCACAAGAAAGGGACTGTTTATATATGGGTGCGCCTGCGCCGCTGTAACCTTGAGCTTAGAACGATACAAGACAATTGTTAACTTGAGCGATCAAGTTGAAGAGTTATGTTCATATAAAACTATTAATTCATTCTTCATTTTGCTGCAGTTTATAAAAAAGCAAACTCTTGAACATGATTTAATTGCACGTAAGTGTGTAAAGCCTACTTAGGTTACTTAATTTGAATCTACTAAGCCTACAAAAAACAAGTAAGACACCAATGTTTTTACATCATTATTTTACTAACACCTTATATAATCATTAGTGCTACCTTGGCCATTTCCGCAGGTGCGGCTGTGCATAAAACTAGTATTCATAATAAATAAGATTGGTACACTAATTAACTGCAGTACTCAGCTCACTTACAAGCTTTCACATTATAGCAGATAAAATAGCTAAGAAGATAACTGCGACACAGACAGACAGATTTACGAGCTATATTATCAGTTAATTCTACTTCTTGAACGTTACCTCCATTAGCGCCTGTAAGTATATGGTAATGTGTCGGGGGTTACAACATCTTATAGATTACTTCACCTTTCATCATTTATTCATTTGTTCCTATTTAAAATATTTTCACATTACCCATATTCTTACTGTTTATAATCTTTATTAGAAATATCCAGTTGATTATCATGGAAATCTAACTTATAAAATAATATTAGTATTATAAATCATGAGCGATTTGACTATAGACAGTCATTTTTATCAAAAAGTTCTAATCAACACATTATATACCATCACACCGCTATCACCATGATCTAAGCAATCATAATTCTAGTACAACATATAGCAATAATTGGGCGTCAATTAAAATTATTAAAACGTCTGATAATATTGAAGTTTCGTCATATTAATTGTATACGACAAGGCACGTGCTCAAATAAAATTAAAATATAAATAGAAGGAAAGACAGGAAGAGGAAGACCTAGATTGAACTATATAGACCAAGTGCAGGAAAAATTGAACTTCGTGTCGTATAAGGAGGTGCAGGAAGCAGCGAACTACAGGGAGGAATGGAAGAAACTACACCGACAAGAGCCAAGCTCTTAAATATTGAAGAAATATACTTCGAGATTACAATGATGATAATGACTATGGTTCCTCATCCATAAACTGCTTTTACGAGAATTACCTAGCCTAGCGTAGCCTAGGTCTATATACCACCTACCAGACACCTACATTGCTATTAATTATACGCAACTAACACGAATGTCGATTTCAAGATATCTAAGTCTAGTTATATTCGCCTTAGTTTCAAACAGATGGTGATATTTTATGGGAAATATATTAAAATGTTTATTATCCTACGAATTGAAGGAAATATTTCACGATTTCATTTCTTCGTTTTACAGATTAAATTGTTTTAACTTCTATTACAAACATGTTATTTGATTTGTTAATGCTGCTTTAATATTATTTTAGTTCAACTTTTAGATCTCGGTGAAACCTAATTTCAATTAAAATATTTCCCCCAAGTAGAAATAGTTCTAATAAAATAGATAAAATATCGCATATAGTAGATAAAATATCGCATTTATATTAGTTCAAATTTTAGATCTCGGTGATACCTAATTTCAATTAAAATACATATTTCCCTCAGGCAGAAGGAACAGCATAAAAAAGCTTACATCTAAAACTAAACCTAGATAAAATATCGCATTTATATGAGCAAGTTAGTCTTGTTTACTATCGGAAGCTTCTTATCTGGGTACAACATAAGTGGTGGTTTAACTCCAAAGAGATACATGTAAAAGTGCCGCCCGGCCCCACAAACTGATAAAACATACAAATATACACGAAAACCGTGACTATGTCGAGATAAATAGATATCCATTACAAATGTGGACATATACTTGTTATTTTATGAGCTCTTTTTGAAGGAAAGTGATGTAAACGCGTTGGTTTTAGGTTACTATGTAGAAAGTGGGATGATCAGACTCGCTGATTAAACTGAGGGGGATAACTGTGTTGCTGATGATAACGATTTCAACCCAAATAAAAATCACAATAAACTAAATATTTTTTTTAGAGCTAGCTCGTTTCTACAAAGGTCAATAACTAACTTTCTAAAATCTTTATAAAAGTCAAACACGATGAAAACGAAACAAATCTAGACAATCATCAAAATAAACAGTCTTACGAGTATTGTAGTACTGATATTTGACCATCTAAGACATAAGTAATAATTAAATTGATATGCCTAACATATCCAATATAAATTCTAGCAAAGGTTATAATACCAGTTAGATTCAGTCTAAATACCGATCATGATAACGATCTTAGATAAAAATAGATCAATTTTGTATTTAATGAAAACTAACTATTAATTAATAGATTTTCTAACTGATCACTTATAAAATAGAAAATATTATAAACAGCTGCCTAAAGCTGATGGCTTTAAAAAAATATGATTTAGTTGATAAACACTGCAAAAACGACTTTAATTTATATATAGGTATATATCTATATATATATCTTGCATCTAAGGATTGCTGTTAACAAAAACTGGTTAAAATTAATCCAAATGAAAATTTCGACGTATAACAACATAACATTCCAAGAATAATCAAGTAATACGCCCACTATAGATAAAATAATCGGATCCCTTCCAAAGCAACCAAGTTCAAAGGCATATGATTTATGCCATAGCTTCATAATACTTAGAATTTCTAATCGATACTTCTTATTGGGCTACCGTATAAGAGATAAGATTTATTATATTTAATAAAGCAATTAAATTGATGTATGAATGCATTTGAAATTCGGTCGGTTGTAGTTGAAGAATATTCAAATTACCTTTCCTTTGAAATTATTGAACTGCGTGTTTCGATAATGACTTTAGTTAGTTTGTAATTTTATAGCCGATTTTTTAATATTTGAATGGACAGGTAACAATAGTTAAGATTTATCTTTGGTACCTAGTTGCTATAAATAAAGCTTATCAGGTTTACTCGTTTTTATAAGACGAATAATTCTCCAAGTTGTAATTTAATATTAAAAACACAGTTTGCTTTTATAAGGTGTCAACATAAATAGTTTCTTAACGTATCTTCTTTTTTAGATTTGCTAGATACCATACCTAAATCAATGTCACATTCCAGAATATTCACTTGCAATACATGTTTAACATTTATCGTGTATTTTGAGTTAGTAGGTATAGTATGTGTTCACATTTTTGTTCTTTCTAAAAAAACTATTAATCTTCTTATACCAAAATATCGTGCGCCGCTTATTTGCATTTTTATATTGCTACCGCTTAGTAAGACAACAATCATCAATCATCACATTTTGACATGTCTGGTCTTCAGCTACCATTTACCATCAAATGGGCCATTATGCCCTTGTGCCCTTCAATAGTGGCTCCTTAAAAAAGAAAGCACTCAGCACAAAGTTTGCACAACAGTGTCTGGCGCCCGGCCAATAATGAGCCAAGGCATCTGTAAGCCAACAATCAATCAGTTAAAATGAACGATTGCTACACGTTTATCGATTTAATAAAATTACATGAGAGATGACGTATGGTGTATTGCTTGAGAAATGAGGAATTTTACTGTTGGTTGAAGGTAACATTGAGAGATCATATTTTTTTTACTATTATAGTTTTAGCATAGAAAAATATACCTAGGAAATCTGCAAAATCATACGCTGTCTTAGCATTTTTTATTTTCTTCTTGCTTTCGATGTCAAGCATTAACTTGTACGAGTGCCTTAAACATCGTAATAGTACAACAAACAATACAATAAAATCATCGGAATTCTCAACTCGCATTGAATAGACAGGCTCAATAAGCTCAATTAGGTGTGGACATGTTTCAAACGAACACTTTACGCCAATTATATTCTGCAAGCTCGTGAATTGATTCTTAGAAATTGACTCTGCTATCGACTGCTCAATGTGCAAAACTAATGATTGCTGTTTTGAATTACGGTACCTGTTGTTCATACATAACTGTCTATAGAATATATCTCTCCTATATTCTCTTTTGAAATAACCAACAGTTTATTAATCATTTTGAATTTTATACCTAGATTTCTCAAGTCATTGGAACAATTAAAATTATTTTGTTTCTTTGTTAAACGTAGTTTCTAATAAAAATGCACTGAAAGAAACTACTCCATCATTATTTCACCCTCTTCAAACTACTTCCCAGAATAAACATCTTCAGAGCTCGACTTGCGTTAAAAGTCCACGCGTTCACTCACAAAGCGACCATGGAGAATAGAGGGCTGTGTTTAAACAAGCGCTTCTCTGTCTCTATACGGCAACGGCTGTCAGACGTCAAACAAGGTGCTATAACCTTACATCGACCTTACGAGATATGGGAGACGAAAGTACAGGACAACGCTGCAGAGCAAAGCTACGCTATTTTAAGCGAATGCTCTAGAATCAAGCAAGTTAATGGAAAATGTATTAGGCATAATTAGTAAGGAATACCCTTGAACTGAGAGTCTATTGTAATGATTGTAACTATCGACGTTGATAAGTGCCTTATCAGGGCCTAAACTGAATAAATGAGTTTTTGATTTTGATTTTTGATTGATCTCCGTAATAGACTACTGACAATGGGAATATTTAGGTAGGTACATCTTTAATTACAGATAGAGGATACAGAACAATTCATGATAGTTGGTTTTATGCTGATTCTTTAATCGGAATAATGGCTTTTATTATCCGTAGTTGAAGTTGGTATGGAGTTCAAATGAGTCCTGAATGTGCGGCCGTACCTAACTACTTAGACCTAACATAAGATATGATTGTATTGGTGCTTACAAACACATCCCTTGCAACGCAGCTTAGCACATCTCTGGTGCATGCAGCCTAATGCTTGTATAGCTTTAAGTATACGGAAAGCTAAAATATCTACCTACATATATGTTTACTTCCCTATACGAAAGCCTGTATTTAGTAACTTCGATGAGTACGAAGATTTAAATTTAATTGATGATTGCTATTTCTATCAAAACTATATCTTGTCTTGTATGAAGCCTATATGGAAGATAGTTTCTTAGTAACATCTAGCATTTAGAAACTTGTGTAGTTGTTCTGGGCTTTTTTCACATCACAAGTTTAAAATGTAGGTATAGTGATATCATAAATACGAAAGAAACTCTGTTTGTTACTTTTTCACAACTAAACGTTGAAATTTAGCATGCAGATAGTCTATGTTATAGAGAAGGACATAGTCTACTTTTAATCCCGAAAACGCAGGTGAAACCGCGGGAGACATCTCGTTATTGTTATAATAGTATGGATAATTATTTCTTTATGACAATGAAATAGTCACGTATGCTCTATTTTATCTGGATGCATATAACCTTGCGTTTCATTTAAATTTATTGTCAGAATATTGGATTGCATCTTGAATATCAAATTGTTCTTGCAATGTTTAGCTATGTTTATATTATCAGCATACTTGGTAATCAAATCATCGTGTGTTCATACACACGATGATTTGATTACCAAGTATACATGTTATTAATTCATTCGATCTTACCTTGGTGCCCAACAGGGTTCGTAGTGTAGTGTTAGGTACTTACGTTATAAGGTGTTTGTACAAAAAAACGCAAATTAATAAAGTGTAAATATTGTTTAATAATAATGAACATTTGAAAGTGTATTTTGATTTATAATATTTCTAGAAAGTATTTGGCCAGTACTTAATAGTAAAAAATCACTGCAGAAGATTAAGACCTAATATAAAGCTATCTCTGTATATTTATATATGTCGAAAATAACATGGCGTTGAGAATCAGGATCTTGCATATCCACACTCACATAAGAAGTGTTGTGACATACTCGTAGAAAACTAGGTACCTACGACTACAGGGACGTTTTGCTTGACTAGAAATGTCTTGATTACAGTCTTGTTGGAACACGTACTAGTATATACCTCAGTGGTACTAATAGATGCTTAGCCCAAATGATTTTAAAGTTAATTTTATAGCATTTAACGATTGTTTTCTTTCATTTGTCAGTAAATTTATAAATGATAATATTGCTTGTTGGTAACAATCTTAGATGAATTTTGTAACAATGACGAGCTATACAAAATCAAAAACATTATTAATCATTAAGCTTCCATTGTTAAACGTAATCCTCTATCAAAGCACACCACAAGACATGATTCTTTACTTACCTTGCTCAGCAGCATAATCACTTCAGAAAATTAGTCCTTAGACCTACATCAATTCCTGTTTGTTTTTAATTTACACTAGTTGTCCCTTAGGTTTCACTTGTGTTATAAGTATCCTATGTCCATATTATTCTAGTTCTATTAAACTAAATTTCATAAAAAATCGTTAACGGTTACGGAGTAGAACTGTAACAAAAACACACACATACTTAAATAGGATAAGGGGAATTCGTTTACTGTATGGCCACTTCCAGTAGTCTATATGAATGTAGATAATGACAAAACAGCACGTAATTTGCGCGCACATCACGATTACGCACAGAATTCTGAATTGTCAGTAATGTGTCGTGAGCTATCTGCGTCTATGGTATGTTAGAATGATGCCATGAACTCTATTTACCTTTGACTATAAGATAACTAATGGGCAACGGCTGCTTGATGACTGAGTTTCGTTACGATAGATGAGACTACAACTTCTAAATACAAGTAGTGGTAGTGCATAAACCGTCAGACAACGACGTCACATCTGATAACATTGCCTTCGTTCATGATTTTTGTGAAACCATGCCCAGACTTATTGATAATACTTTGTAGGTCTAGTATTTTTTTTTACTTTTAATCTTTTATTCTATTTTCAAAACATTGAAGGACATTAAATGTGCAATGTTGCTCAAAACAGCTTTTGTGGTTGCTAGAGCTTCTGCAAATCATCAGATTTATACTGCAGGAAGTGTGTGGTCGGCCTCAAACTCATTAACAGCTTACTCAACCACAACAAACCTTCAATACAGCCAACGCCCTGAGCAATTACAAAGATAAATCCAAATGCACGATACATCAAAGAACTTAAATTCCGATATGAAAGAAGCTCCCTTCATTAAGGTTACTCTTTACGCATCAATTATGTCTACTTTATTATAGTTTCTTTTTAAAGGGTAATTATTAGGTTTGTTTGTATGCGTTCTTTCTATAGAATGTATTGAGCAATAAGTTTGTAGTGAACAACGTACCTACTTGTCTGCTTTTATGCCCCGTTATGAAATGTTCGAAACTGGATCGGCATTCTACATTTTGTCAAGAATACCTATATACCTATATTTATATAGAAAGGAGCAAAATTCTTAATCTAGATATTTTATCTAAATTAATATTATAAAGAGGAAAGATTTGATTTTTTGGTTGTTTGCATTGAATAGGCTCCGAAACTACTGAACCAATTTGAAAAATTCTTTCACTAATAGGAAGCTACATTACTCCCGAAGGTTATAGGCTACTTTTTTATCCCGGGAACGCGAGTGCAGCCGCGCGGAACAGCTAGTAAAAAATATACCTACACGGCCGAATACTGAAACGCCACTCACATTTCAGCCGTGCTCAGGTCATCATTTGAATAAATATTTGGCCCCTATAGGGATAGGGGCAAAGTCCTGAAAGGCTGAAATTATAAATGATAACTGAAATACAAAACGCCATAAACACTTCCTTATGCCAATCCAGCACTTTAATAATAATATTTAATAGTTATGGGCACTACAGTTCTGAAGACCATGAAAGTCAAAGCTTAATTAAAACTGTCGTAAAAGCATATGAGAAAACATAAAAGCTTATTAAAGCTCTTAAGACCGGATGGACAAATTGATGACAGGGAAAGAAATTGTAAATTTAACGGGAAAAATATAAACCAGACTCATTATTTTTGTACAATACAGTTGTAGGCTAAGGACGCTGACAAATACCAAATTTATTTATTATGTCACTTATTCTGAAGCTGCTCGCCTTGAGTGAAATAAAAAAACTAGACGCTTATTTCATGATAATATTGAAAATTATTAATATTTCTAATAAAAATATAATTACATTTACTCGTATTTGCCAAATGTAATTGTTATATTATTTGTATAAATCACTTCAGATTATACTCTTAAAATACAAGGATTATTTAATGTAATATCAAGTTTTCTTCGAATTTAGCAAATATTGTCGGCTTTTTAGTTTGTGGGAAAAATTATATGTAAAATTACATGATGAGTACCTCACATGTCCATTAGCCTATTGTATTTAAATTGCCCAATTACACATCCAAATTGGCTAGAGAAAGTAAGTCTACATAATAAAAACTTAATGAAATGTCTATGGAAAATCAAATCAAACGTCAACGGGCATGACTTTGTGGTTTATATAGTACCTATAATGAAAAAAAGCTATCGTCAGTTATTCGCCAAGTTTTTTAACCATCTCGTTAATAATGGCGGATTGTATTCAATATTATGTATTGTCTAATTAATGGGAGATAGATTTCATAAATATATTAAATCAATTAAACTTTCTTCTGATTGTCGTTGAACTTTTTTTTAAGGTTCGTACACACGACCGACTGGTGAAACGCTACGTGAATCAATTGAAATACAATGATATCCCATGGTTATGGAAATGAAAACATGTAATTGTCCTACATCTGATAGAAACTTTACTTCTGGAAGAAATAAAATCACTTTTATTGGTTTAATTTTTATTAATTAATTATCCCATGCTGATTCATTTCTGAACGAAGACTCTTCATAGGTCACCCACTTTCCATTAAAAATAAAACTCGTGTGACAATATCGTCAGTGTATTTAAACAAAAACTACAGTGTGCCAGTGTACCTACTTTCTGCGAACAGTCACCATGTAAAACGAGCTTTAGACCTCGATCCAACATGGATCCAACTTCTAATTGCCCGAATGTTATAAAGCGATTAAAATTCTTCGTTTTTATTTACATTTCTCTCTATAACTAAAAACGGCTTTCCAAAGTCAATAAGTAATGATTTACAGTGTTGTGTAGTGAGGTTTAATTTAAATATCTTTTACGCGCAGGATATAGGAGTGTTGTTACTGTTGTTTATGGATTCGGGATTATAGCTATTTCTTAATTGGATATTGGTTTGCTGTTTTTTCGATTACCGACTAGTCTCAACAGGAAGAGCAATAGGCATATCAGGTAAATAAGGTTTTACAGTAGTAAAATTAAAACATGCAATTATTAAATCATCTGACATCAAAATAAAGGCATTTCCTTTTCATATCATTAGCAAATAGTTCCTTTAATTAGCATCCACCAGATTAATAGTAATTCTGATTTTCGGATGATCAATGTTTGGAGCAAATGGCCTATAGGTCATTTGGCTTAAATTTTTCCTGTCAACATCCAGGTTATTGTTCCCTCTACAAGCGAGAGATCCAAAGTATTGCACTAACTATTGCTGACAGGTAACAACAGACGCTATGTTTTTGCATTAATATTTACTATTGTTATGAGCCTTCTGAATGAATTTGCACAACGAAAGTTCAGAGCACAAGTGTGACAATCAGTGGTTCAACTTTTTACGTTTTAGTTTTTACAAACTATAAGTGTGATATGTTCGTAGCTTTGTGCCGTTCAGTCCATCTGAATTTGACTATATAAGGTTCAATATCAGCTCACGTATCACGTATCTGTCAGTTCATATGTCCTCTTCATACAGTGTGCGCAACTGTGTCACCTGAACATACGTGAGTCACCGGATGGCGCCTCGAACGCGCTGCGCCGGCGCCGTTCTGCGACAAGTCTCACCGTTTACGGTAATTGCGCCAAGTTGACATTACGATGCTTAAATAGATTTTTGGTTCATTACTTACGACATATTATTTGTATGTGGGTTATTGTGTATACTATAACTTTTGTTATTAGCAAAGGTTTGTGTTTCACCACAATCTCTCATAATGTGGCGGAAGGTAATAAACAAATAATGCCTACAAAAAAACTGTCTCTCAAGTGCCACTGGTAAAACTGACTGTTTGATACTAGGCTTTAAATTAAGTTACTTCAATCAATAAGTTTGTGGTGTAGGTGCGAATGCATATCATTAATGGTAACTTTGTGTAGGAATTACCACAAGTTCGTTGGCTTAATTATCACAATAGCTCCATAATGTACCTACTATGGGAAAGATTGATTGTATCAATGATACTTTTTGAGAAAGATTAAAAGGCTTCTGTTCACCAGGCGGTCTCTCGCCCGCCGGCATAAGTCAGTAGGATGTCTGTTTTTATAAAAGTAATTTCGAATTAACTATTTGAACGTCTTATTCCAGGAATATTTATTTTCTTTTGCCATTATCTTAACTCCAAATCTGAAAATTTTAAGTGTGTCATTGTTTTTCTCTTTCATCGAATAATGTTAGTTGTAAAGGTAAGTTTATTATATTAACCTTAAAATGTATCTACTTTAAAGCAGGTGAATAACTAACAAAAATATCTTAATTAAATCCACTCCGTCATCTGGTAGCATAAAAGCCCTGGTACCGTTACCAGCTCAGCTTTTATCAGCACTTATTAAATACATGATGTCCATAACAGGAAACGAAGGCGCTTCACACGTAACCTTGCGCCCACGCAACGTTCCGAATTCATACAATCAACGCATGCGCGGAAATGCTTATTTTAATGTATGGGACGCTCACGCTTTTATGGTAGAGCTTCGTATTAGCGATTATTGCTGGATTATTATTTCATGCTTAATCCTTCAATTGTACCTACCTATGGAAAATTTACTACCATTAACTATCAATTCAGATCTGTGACAGATTTTCTAATGAGAACGTTTATAAGAGAACAAATGTTACAGACTAGCTCGCTGAACTAAAGTGGCTGAAAAGTACTAATCCGATGGAGAAGAAATGCTCTCAAGTGTACCAATAAACTTTGAGTATGGCAGTATCTCACCAGGTCCAACTGATGACTGACTATAATATGCTATTCTCTAATGTTTCATTCGTCGACGAGCACACGCAACGATGCCGCGTTCAACGGAATTCTCACATGATAGCTTAGTAAACGATAGAGACAGAGTACAGTGACAGCGTCGAATTCGTCGTCGAGCTTGTCATATTGCCTTACAGAATAGCAGCAACCAAGGGTTGGTTTGAATGCTAGACGCTACTGCAATAGCTTGCTTGATGCTTTACAGCCTCTGTTAATAAAGAAAATATATATTGAGACATAGATTTAGTTGTACAAGTTTTTGGGCGAAGGATGATCATGTCTCTACATTCTAAGGTCACTGCAAACTGTTCTACGTTTACAATGAGACTCCACCCTGACGCATGTGCTTAAAATGTAACAATTGAATAACTAGACCTAGTGGGCGACAAACCGAAAACGTAACAAATGACTTTTCCTTTCGTTACGGTTTATGGTCCATTACCATCAAACCTGATCTTAAAATTTGAATTTTAAATTAGGTTTCGTAATCTTGTTAGTTAAGATAAACATTGGAAAGGATTATAGTACGATTTGTATGACATCAATCCTTGGTTTATTCTATTTTATTAAATTCGAAGTATATTATGTACCAGAGTAGAAATATTATTATTCTCAGGTTCATTTATGTGGGTATGATTGCAATGTTATAAGTTGAAAACAAATATTAGGTAAATGCAAAAAATTTCAAAGTATTTCTGTAAGAATTATGTATTGATAAGAAAAAGCGTACATTAATTTAACTTCAACAATAATTTTAAATTTGTGACATATCCATTACTGTTAACCCTAAAATGCGAATTGGCGTGCATTCCAACAATTTTTAAACGTTTTTCTCTTATTTTGAGGTCTTTTTAGTGCTAATGGAACACAGACCGGTAGGATGTCTGCATTTTTGTATGATTCACGCTTTAGTATTTATGTTGCAACCTATAAAATGAATCATGTGAGAAAACTTTATGAAACTTAAATTATTAAAGAAGATCAAGTGTATGCTAATAGAGGTGACTAACCAAAATTAATTTATTTAGTTATCAATTATCATCTGAGAATAATTTAAAAAATATTGTATTCTTACCAATTAAAACATACAAAGCATTTTTAAACAACGTAATGCACTCATGTTAACAATATTGTTTCAAGCTTAACGAAATATTTCAAAGTTACCAAAACTTATTATAAATATATTCAAGTCTGATGCAATTGCGAGTAAAATTTCAATTTGGGTAAAAACGTAAAATAAAGTAGTTTTTAACCAATAAAAAATTATCCAATTTGTTTTCATCGACAATGAACAGAAATATGGTTTAGTGGTTATTAAATTTAAGGAAGAATTTATGTTAATTTTATTAATAAAATAATGTCGTTATTTTAACAGTTATTTTCATAACAGTAGAGTGTGAAATAACATTTTTATAATTTCCCAATCTTAATTATTAGTTGGGTCGTTTTTATTAATTTGCTGACACCTCTCACACACTGTGGGTGTGAAGTTATTAACAAGTACATGTACGATTTACATAATTTACTTTTACAGCCCGGTGCCTCATGGCCACCTTTCAAAAGAAATATGTACAGATTTAAAAACTGCAATTTTACGATCTGCGCTATCGATAAATATTTTATGTAGTTTCTACAGTATATTAATTAGCCGTAAAAGATTGTACGACACTTTATTTGTGTTATTTTTATATCCTTTATAATGTGTGATGCTATAGTGAAGAATATTGAAATAAAATTCATTCCCTATGGGGGTAAAATAGGGAATCGCGGGTGAAACCGCGGGGTGGAAACCTAGTCGTAAAATAAATGTAGTTACATACGTAAAATTTTATTGGTTCAGTATCTGTTTAGGATCAAAATTAATTCATTCGGTGGTACTAAACTTAAAAAAAGACAGGGCAAAGATGATGATGATGACCTTACTGACTTAATATTTTTAAGCTTACTTGAAATCTTACACAATGAACCTATCTATGTAAGTCGTACTGAACCGTAGAGTTTACATCTCGGGCCTTGAGATTGTGTGGTCTAAATTAAGAGCTGAAGCGTTTAAGCATATATTTTTTATTATGATATTAATAATCTTGATCTGCGCCAACAAAAACTTACACGAAATGATAAACAATAAGCTTTTTAAAAGCTACATTATAGCTTAGTCATAGCCACCTCGCCTAAAGGAGTCATAACAATATAAAATAAAAGAAACTTTTTTTATAATAAGATTTATCTATTATAAAAAAAGTTTCTTTTTAAATCATCTTCTTCTTCTTCTTTTTAAATTTTAGGTCTTGATAAATTGTTTTTATTACTAAACGTCAATATATAGGTCTTGCTACGATTTCTAACTCTATTGTCTTATTTTCTGAATACGCTATATGTTATAACCTCGGACTAATCTTTCACCACACTATTTACCCAGGTGAACCATCACGTCGTTTCTAGTTTTACTGATCACATGTTTAGACAAGAGTTTAACGGTAGACGAGACGTGATCTCTTATTCAATCTTTGTTTTCTGTCTCATTGTTAAGGTTAGATAGACTGGACTGTTGTCTAATAGTTATTTTTACTCGAGACTTGTATTTACATAAGTGTAGTTAGATTGTCTGATGGAGATTTTTTTTAGTGCCCAAGAAGTAAATTTGAATTTCAATTTGTTTATCATAACAAAATTAAAATACTACGAACATAGAGTAAATAATATACTACGTACAGCTACCAATGCAGTTCCAATGTTATATAGTATAGAGGTAGCGTAAGGCTATTCAAAATAATTTATTAATCAGGTTTTTTTATCAACATCTTTTGCCAACCACAAACAATCTCTAGACAATAAAGTTCAGACTGTGTTCAAGTACGAACCTTTCTCAAAGCTATAAACTAAGCTACTAGGAAGAACAGTAATGAGAAGATTCAAGGGTTAAATAATCCAAACAACAATGAAACTTAAGTTAATACAGAACATTAGATATTTTGCTTAGCTTTTGCATTTTCGTAACGTTTATACGTTTTGATCGTCAGTATCCAATTCAAATCCACATCCTTTCACGCCAAAAATAACTTAATCCATTTGTTCATTATTACACGTTGATTAATGAGCACTAAAGTAAACCACATTTATTCCTTATGTCATAATTCATGAACTGTTTGGTTGTGGTATGATAAACTGTCGTTTTAAATCAACATTACGATGCGCCAGCATTGCCAGCATTTGGTCTTACAATGTGCAGATGCTCGCCATTTATGGATATTTTATCGTATTTCATGGGTGATTTAAACGTGTTTTGGTCTCTGTTTATTTACAAATTGCATCTGTTGTTGCAGGTAAATCGTTTATAACTATTGGAGCTATGCAGTTTCTACATTCGCATTAAGTACCTACCACGTACCTGGTATGTTTAATTAGAATGCTAATTTTATTTTATTATTTAATTTCTTTGTAAACTTCCATCTGCAGATATAAAGCCGAGTTTGGAATCAGAATATCTTTTTTCTCACTGACTGAAAAGAGAACTGATTTAAATTCTTCGTCTGAAAGGAAATTTAATTTAATGAGTTTTTAATGTTTGATTGAATTTGTCAAATCTCTGTAAATTTTATAACTGTAACTGTATTGCATTATCATGTAAAAAAATATTCATGTTAACTATTTAGTCTATGGTTAAATTTACCATGCCATCAACATA
This sequence comes from Tethea ocularis, assembly GCA_963555595.1. NCBI lineage: Eukaryota > Metazoa > Arthropoda > Insecta > Lepidoptera > Drepanidae > Tethea > Tethea ocularis. Next base: position 4,507,119 of record OY741968.1, read on the forward strand.
ACAGTCAATCTAAAGTACCATAATTGCAGCAATTGGAAGCAAGCAGTGCCATAAACAACCTTTTACACACCATAAACTAGTGATCACGCTTTCTCATGCTCTATGGTTTTCTTTTATACGTTTCCAATTGTAATAATAATTAGTCCTTAGATATGAATCGATTATAGATTCAACTTGGGCATTGGTGTCATAGTATGAATATTTAAGCTACTGTGCTCTCGTAATATCACAATGATGAATGATAAAATACATTTGAGATACCAAACCCACAATTAATATAAATCAAGTCATCGTATTGGTTGGTGATATCAAAATAATTGGTCGTAAGACACATCAATAGCCACCTATTAGCAATTCAATTGAAAAAATGGAATTAACATTTGTGTCACATTGACTGAAAGTCACGTTGGTTTTAAAATTATTTAGGACATCAATGAATACACAGCGACTTATAAACAGCTTTTAATTTGAACTAACTACATATTACGTAATGAAGTGGTAAATTTCACCTTTTTTTAATTCTTTGTGTACATTATTTGTTATGTCTAGTCTAAGGTTACATAGTTCTGCTAAATAAAGACTTCATAACAGGAAGAAATACCTCAGTTCTATAAACTACCATTATCTAGATTAAAAGTCGTTATTCACACCTTAGAACCCTATTAGGCAAACGGTAATCAACGTAAAAACATGCATAATCAACCAATTCAACTACTTCTGACAAGGTTTTAGTTATAAATATGAGATTAGGAACAAAGTGGAGTGTTAAATTAAAATTTATCATTGAATATTTGGCCTAATAAGTCATGTAAATTATCACAAAAACAGGTTTTAAGCCCATAATTGCTCCCTGATATAGAAATTGCGATATTTATGTTGATAATTTAATCAAAGGAAATGAACCAGAAAATCTGGTCAGATGATTATGACAAAGTACAAATTGTGAAAGCCAATCCCTCCATAGATGCACCTTTTCCTGTTTTAGTTTTATGCTAATATAAACTATTAGCTGTTCCCCGCGGCTTCACTCGCATTCCCGGGTTAAAAAAAGTAGCCTATAATTTTCGGGGATAAATTAGCTTCCTATTAGTGAACAATTTTTTTAAATTGATCCAGTAACTCCGGAGATTAGCAATTCAGCTTTTTTATTAGTATAGATATATAACAGTAGACTCGACTCAAAGCCCTAAAAAAAAGAATAAAAAAAAACAGTAGACTGAAACCTCTTCAGTGGAACTTCATTTGTTTTAAGCTGGGGACATAGTACGCCATCACTCTCTGCATATTATTGTAATTGAATAATCCGTACTTTATATAGGTTAGTGCTAACGGGGAATGTGATAGAAGGGTTCGATTTACTTTTGTGTGCTTTCAACGACCTATTTTAATTTTCCTTTCTAAATTATTCTACTATAGTACTTTCGTAATAAATATCATACTCTTGTTATTGAATTCAACTTCAAGTTAATCTTGATATAGTACATTTTCGGTCTTTAAATTATTCAGCATATGAAATTGTTCATTGATTTCTCGAATTCTATGTAATAACATGTCAAGTCACTAATATAATTGCTGCTACTAAACTAAAACACACCTTTTCACTAATATCACTATTTAAAGAGTGAAAAGGATGTATAACAATTTCACTCCTTATACTTTTATCAAGTCTTTTGCAAGTTTTTTATAAGCAAGCTCGTCTTGTTCCGTCCTTAGGTTGTCTAACAAGATATCAAGTGTCTTATTACCATCAGGGACCATTTCCGGGAGTGTCTTTTTTATAGTAATTCTAACGATCAAGATCTCAGTTACTTTTTACGATAACTGGAACAGGCTGTTCTTCATATTTGTAATGACGAGAGTACCGTTTTTTAGAATTTCTAGACAATTTAACTAACGTGATTTTATCCGCAGAATTGTTTGATGTTATTATTAAATCAATCGTTGCTAAGATTTTAATGTAAATAAATCAATGTTAGATATTATATTTATGTCTTTATTATCGCCTGAATTTTTCAGTCCTCTGGTTAGTCATAGATTTTAGAATCGACACCTTGTTATCCTCCTTATACTGTTTATTTTTATTTAAAAATCTGATACGGTATCTGCAGTGATGGTAAATATTCGTATAAAGGATTTTTTTTTTGCTTTATGTGTATTACGATACTTTTATCGTAATCTTTTATTTTAAATTTTCAGAAGTGATACGCATATCACTGTTAATTTATTTATTATTATTATTTAGTTATCATTTAACTGTTCATTCCAACATAAGTAAAACATTAATAATTTATGTCAATTAGAATAATTTTAAGGCATGTGATATTTGGTTTTATAACTTACACAATAAAAAGCTTTTGGCCGGGCAGGCTGTATTTTATGAACAACAGAAACGAATTCGTCAATTCAATACTTGTCATAATCTGTTCCTCTATATTTGGTTTACAACACTCTGTAATGTGTTTTGTGAATTATTTCACTTCGTTTCAGACAATTTGTTATACAAACGAGTGAACAAATCATGGCGATTGACGTTTTCTATGTTCCTAACTTGTAGTAGTCAGAATTAATAAGGTATATGAATTATCTTCAATATAAATTCCAACAGCAATTGAAATGCTAAATATTCTACTTTCTACTTCACTTAAAGTACCTAAACAGAGTATAGATGAAGAAGATTTGAATAATGTAAAGATAGAAGATAAAACAAATCACAACACTGATCAAATAAATCGTAAACTACCAACACCCACATCGTTAAAAGCAGAGTACGCCGAAGAGCCAGAAACATAAACTATAGGTCTTAATACAACAGGAATTGATATCAAAATTGACAGACTAATGTTACTGTCGCAGCCGATAGAGCAAACGAATCGTGACCTGGACATTTCGGAAGATCTCCAAAGAGATTAATGAGCCGAATGATAAACGCTCGTCAATAATTATACGTAACAACTCCTACGCATTTTACTGCTAATAAAATTAGTATAAAATGACTTGAGAGTGGACATTAGTAATGTAGAGTCGACGAAAAATTTAATTATCTAGAAAACCGGTTGATATCAACTGAAACTTGTAAACTAATTAAGTATTGTTTAAACTTACGGTTATATGAGTGAATTCTAGCTTCCCTGATTGTAGGTATGTTTTCTATGGATGTTAAGTCATTTGACCATGACGTTTACATTGGCTTCACACGCGTGAAGCTGGTCAAGGCAGTTGACAGACCAACATAATCCCAGATGATTACTTAGTAAGGCTTCAAGCTTATCAGTAATAACAAAGAAATCAGCATGACACTTAACTGTTATAAAAATATAATACTAAGGAATTAGAAAATTAAACTGCTTAATCATAATGTAAATAGTGCTCTATTAACAAATAAATGGATGGCATGCGAAGTCCAGTTACAGAAATAAAATAAATATAGACCGATACCTAACTTATGTAAAAATAACAAAATCCAGAACAGCTAAGTAGTACCATCGTATCTACAACAAATAGGCTATGTTCAACGCTTAATGCCAACTATCAGGTTGTCAACTCCGCCTCTAAAGAGTAGCTAGTGTTGTATTCGATCGAGTTAATAAGTGTAATCGATATCGATAACATGACAAGTAGGTCGCCCAGTGCAGGGTAAATAAGCCAGAAACCAGTGCAGCGTGGTGATTTCGTTTTGAGATTTGATTTCCATTCGGTTTCTTTATGAAGTGAACGCTCTTGAATACAAAATGCAATCGATAAAGTGTTAAGTTGTTTGCATGTTGCGATTATGTGCTCAATTTTTATTTTGTCCTTGTATCATGTTACATTCGAATTATCTTGAGTCTTGCAAAAGTTGCAAAAATTATAACCGCATGCAAATCTTTGAGAGCTATTTTAATCTACAGCAATATTGTCACGAAAACTTGAAACAAAAGTTTTAGAAACGTTGTTTTTTTATTATATGAACAATATTTCTTGACTCCAATATTATTATTGTAAATCTAATTTTTTCTCAGACAACTAGACTATAACAATAAAGGAGCTAACAATGAGTCCGTTCTTTGTTTGAATTAGGTTTAGAATTAGAAGAGAGAGCACATTTACTGTCCATTTGTAAGTTAATGGTTATTGAAAACGGTTAACGATTGTTAATTTCAGTTACAGTTACCTACACTGAAAACTGAAGCTTGAGGTGTTCGTCCAACCCGTTTCTTAAAATTAAGTTTTTTGTTTGACTTAGTTATTTATGATACTAAGAAGTTCGTTTGAATTCGGCTTGTAAAAATTTATCTTTTTAAGTAGATTATATTTTTGTGGAATACGTAATCTCAAGAAAAAGTAATTTAAAAATACATAGCTCTTTGCTCACGAATTACAAGTATAGTTATGTAATTTCTTATGGTAATTTAAAAAAAAAATGTAATTTCACTTGATTTTGCGATGCGATTCCTACATAACTTAAAAAAATATTTACATTATAAAATATCACAATTGATTTGTTTTTTTTTTTCAAGAGTTTAAAGTTAAAGCTTGAAATTGCACGGCTAGGCAGGAAGCATTCCCTAACAATGAAAGCATAAGTGCTTTTTAGGGTCACAGTCTATTTCTAATGCCCGAGACCTACATAGAACAGTGAAAAAGTAACGAATGTAAAACAAGATCCAGTTATAATATCACACAGGTTCTAAGAAGTGAAATGTGCAACTTGTACTAATAAAGGCGGACCCGTTTTTGTTATAAAAACAACCTCCGGTGAAAAGTAGGATCTTTATGTAGAATAATATGATGCTAGATAAAACTATGTTCGTAATTTTTATGATATAGCTCGCTACTAGTCGCTAGGTACATTGCGGTATCTATGCGTTTCTCTTTTAAAACATAGAGAGACACAGTGACATTCAAAATGAAAATATTACAGGGAATAACTTATTAATTATGAGTATCTTAAAACTATACTCTAATTACTACCATCAGCTACATCATTCCGGTCAAACACCAAACTAATTTCTACTTAGTTTACTAAGCGTTGCTCAGTTTACTAATCTTTGCCTAATTTTAGAAGGAATAAAATGAAAAAAAAATATTCTAGACTATTTTATTATTGTAAAACCCGATTGCGTAGTAAACAACCAGGTATATAAAGCATAAAATTAAAACTAATAAAATGAAATTTAAAAGTCATTTGTCATGGACGAATAAGACATTTAAATAAATAAATTTCAATGATGATTTAAAATATTATATAAGCTACTCCATCCACCATTGTTCCAAACAATTAAATCCTCACATGTAACGTTTTGTAAACTGATCATTAATTTTGATTTTCGAAACGTTTGGATTCTTTTTAAGTTTTCAATGTTCTAAATCGTCCGTCGTTCTTTATAGTCGTGTGTCACACATAAAATGTCGCAGTGGAATGCACAGTGCTCTTAACGATGCCTTTTTGTTATTTAACTTTACTTCATCAGTTTATTATCCTGCTCATGAAAATTATGCTCAAACTTGCTCAAGAAAATGTAGAGCATCTTATAAAGCGCGCTAATGCTTATCAGTGAGCTGATCCTACCGACTAATTATTTCCATTAGAAGATTAAACTGGAAATAAACTCCTGTTTTGCTTTGGAATAGTTATATTTTTTTATAAATATGTATTACCAAGGGCGTACATAGATAAACTTAAAAAAATATTTTAAAATGCTAAAAATAATTTTATGCCTTTAAAAATGATTTGTCTATTTTTTTTCGATATTCTTACGTATTTAATCAATAAATACCCAATCATAATTTATCACAAAATGAAAGAGTAGCTTTAAAGTCGTTTGCAATTTTATGCTTTTCGCTTCAATCATAAAACTAATTTATGCGCATGCGCTTGTAAATGTAATTTGTATTACGAGTCCCATACAAATATAACGTGCTGAATTGCATCTTCTGCGTAATAGAGTGGAAATATATCTAATGAATTCTTAAATTGCAATGTTCTTTGCGACGCTATAAAATATAATGTAAACGGCTATTAAGCTTATTATGACGTTATTAATTCAATATATCTCGTACTTTTGTCCAAGTGTGGACCCAACAGATACTAAGGTACGCAATTGTCGTGTTAGGCGGTGTATAGAGAACAGGAAGACCTAATAATACCTGTCTGGCAACTAGAGATGTGGATGATATCGATAAAAGTTAGATCACAATGTCGATAAAGCACGACAGACTGACGCGGGCCCTCATTAAGCAAACTCGTTCCATCAAGACACTCCAAAAGGCGAAGTATAATTAAATAGGAGTTTTCAGTTGACGAGCTAACTGTCGCGACAGAACCGTTTATGACCCCCGTTTTATAGGTTATTTGATGTAGATAGTTTGTACTTGGTTACAATCGAAATATCTCAGCTCCAATACCTTAGTAGGTATTTTATGGTGACAGTCTTTAATGATCTATACATTTGTGAAGCGGTTATTAGTTGGTAAATGCATTTGAGTAATATCGATAGTCTTATAATTTTTGGCATCACTATGAGTATGGAGTTCCGACCGGTTGTGTAGAATCAGTGCCTTGTAAAGGCTTCTCCCGACAATATCTTCATGGTAAACTTACGTTTTATGCGATGAAAATGTACACTTACCAGTTTCTAGGAAATGCTGTCCATGTCAAAATAGAGATATAAAAACATGTTATCGTACTGACATAATTCCAGTCCGTGATGTTTTTCATCACACATCATTTTTATTTATTTAAAGATTTTTTTTTAAATATATCTCAAATTGCCGAAATGTACTTTCTGTAAGCACATCACTTCGGAACGGCTGTACCGAACACACAATTATTTTATTATTGCGCCTTTTTTTTAAAAGCCTGACAAGCATATAATATCCAGTCAGTCGTATAGTTTTATTTCTTTTTTTATAACAGAAATCTGACAAGCAGACAGACACCGATAGATATTAGCAACTCCTAGAAGGCAACTAATTGTCAAGTGCGACAGATTTTCAACTTGAACATGGTAGCCAGCCAGGCGAGTAGTAAGTACCTACCACTGTATGACTGTATAGTTACTATAAGATATAGCTAGCTGTAGACTATAAGATAGCTGTAATTGGTCTCTCATATTTAAGTACTATCAATGTCAAATTTTCCCAAATAAAGATAAATAAAATAAAAATAAAATAAGTTGTTCTCCGTCACCGAAACCTCAAGCTTACTAGCATTAATATTATAAATGCGAAAGTGAGTTTGTTCATTACCGTTTCACTCTTCAACCGCTGAACTGATCGCGATGAAATTTGGTATACAAATAGCCTATGATATAGGCAAATACATAGACTACTTACATACTTTTTAGCCAGGTAACGCGGCCGCGTAGCTAGTAGTTTATAAACATAGAGAAACTGTAGGTAACAGGATGGACTAACATTAGAAATCCTATAGAACTTGCTTTTTATCAAGTCTTCTATATGACCAGTTTCTACAACGCCATTTTGTACTACCCCTAGGCATTGATATTATCTATACAAAAATTATCGTTGCGCAATTTTATTTTACATCAAAACGAAACTCTATTTGTTACATGTAATTTTTTTGGTCACTATGTTTTATGTCTCGCAGGCATTTGATACCATCTTGGTCAGTGGCTATCAAAGTTTTTTATATCCTCCTTTGAATGAAATCTATACATTTATTTGGTCTAAGATAAATTTGAATTGACAAAAAATATGTTTTGAGTTCACTTATTAAACTACACTTTTAAAAACGGTTCAATAACTCAAATTATCATTTGACGTCATAATAATTATGTAGAAGTAAAAGATTTAAAATCAAATATTTATTAAAAATTTTGAATAGGAAAGGAAAGTAAAACTTTGGGATTTCTAGACCCAAACAAAAAGAAACCATCATATCAAAAGCAGTTATTAAACATAGAAATTATAGCTCGAAGCCAAAAACGAAAGTCGATTCGTAAAAGCAATAATCGTTACATTATCGTATTATATCGATACACGATTTACTTCTTTAATCGTAAACACCTTATCAAGCCGAATCGTGGACGGTGGCCCACTGCCATTTAAGGGAAAAAGTGATTAACCTTTTCAATATAATTGTGCTTAACAATTTAAAAGTAGCAAGGAATTAAGTGTTAATGTGTAAATCGGAACCTAAATAATCTAATCGTTTTTACACTTACGCCTTCATCAAACACGCCTTGATAAGATGAAATTAAGATCATATTTAGATTAGACATTGCTCTGTAGTTTTCCATGTTCATGAAAGTTCCATTTTCTAAAGAGAAATTAAACAAACAAATCTTATAAATAATAAAGAACCGAGGAAATTTTTTATATGTAGTTTGTATATTTGTTGTAAATAATTGTAAATATGGTATATTATAGAATATAGTAAATACTTGTTATCATTTGGAGTTCGATTATATGGGATAGGGCAGGGATGGCGAACCAATGGCACGCGACACAATATTTTGGGTACGTCACTGATCACAAAATTCATTATGCACTACGAAAAAAGTGTGAAGTAGGTGTATTATATGATGAGCGAACGCGAGTGATCCCTACGCCTCTTTATTTACTACAAAATGTTCCTATTTTTGTAGTAATTAAAGAGTTTTAAGTTGATAGTATTTATTATTATTATTTCCCAATAATCACACAGTCAAAATTATTTGATGGCACGTCTATGACCTCATTAAACATTTCTTTAGAAAAATGGCATGTTGATACGTAAAGGTTCGCCATCCCTGGGGTATAGGGGCTTTGACGTTCCCAGTATTTGGTTATTTGTCACCAGCATCTAAAGTCTGACAAACAGCATAAACAAAACAATAGCCACACATTCAGCCATAACCACAACACAACACCGTTTATTTCATAACGGTCTCCAAATAATGATTACATTCACATTACTGCTCTGGATATGAACAGAGTGCTGAAAAGAACTAATTTAGCGACTGATCAAATAGCAACTATTGCTATGAGTCATCAGGTGTTATGTCATCGTCAGTGCATTGACCTCAGCAATGCTTCCACTGGCCTTGGACAGTGAACCTCTTAAGCGTACAGCTGTAACGCATTAGCAATAAATCAGATTTTACAGGGTTTTCTTTAAAAAGTAAATACTTTTTAACTGGACTGAAGCAGCCTTAGCCAGTTTTCTGATCACAATTTAACGCGCATACCTGTTGTAGAGAAGCGTATTTTCGATATGTTATATCGGTTTCTGTACACAAAACGTATAGTTGCTTCACTTTGTGCAAATCAAAAGACCACAGAATTTATTTTGGGTCAGCTACAAAATCAGCACAGCTAATAATTTCTGAATCTTATGGTTTGCAATCCGCCTCACAATCGGTCTTAAATTCTGACAGATGCGTTTATATCAGTAGTAAATATTACCACTAAAAGTGTTATGGTATAAGATCCCATTATGTTGGGTATAAGTTATGAATATCCAGCGTCTTTTTTTATTTTACAGTATCGAATATGGACAAAAATATGTCTATATAGGCTATAGAATCCTATAGTGGTTCCTGTTTGAGCCTTTTGCCATTTCATTTGACTTCCGTTGATGCTGATTCTGTATAATTTAGTGTATTTTTTGCAAATTTAGCTCTCATCGTGATACAAACATAAAGATGAGAGTGAAATGCGAAATGTGTAACTTTATTTGCAAGCTACTGGTTCTAAGTCTTCAAAAGCCTAAATAATGGTAAGTTATCTGTCAGCTGTTTACTTACAGTACAGTTAGAAAGTCCATAGTACAAAGCGTGCAGTGCAACACCATATCAAAGGCCCGCGGGCTCGAAAGTGCGGACATGAGAATTACGATTTCAATTGCCGACGCTTGCCAGTTGTTTACGCCGTTTTGTATGTTTAGTTATTACATTGTATTGTTTGGAACTCAAATGGCCGTTTTATGGTTTGAGGTACTCGGTTTTGCTCTTGACTTGGCTTGTTTGATTCAATTTATTGTATTAATGTTACTCAAAGTTCAGATTGATTGTGAAGTATTTTTAGTAGATCTTCATTCTTATACAATGTTATTTAATCTACTACCTATATATTGCGTACCATGTTTCATATAACTATATCATCGTATTTATAGGTTAGTTTTCGATATCAGGTCTCTCATTGATGTATTAAAAATATCATTTGGGAACACTAAGATTAACTTAATTTTATAAATCTAACGCCTTTCTTAAAAATATTGAAAAAGAAATTCAATATTCAATATTTCTACAATCCATCAATTTATATAGAAACTATCAAAGTGAATACGACATTACTTATTCCAAATGCAACTCACGTTTTAACGTGTTATTTGTTTTCCCCATTTCATAACTTGGCATGAGTATGTGATTACGCTGACTGACAACAAAGATTTTATCAAATAAATATATGAAGGCCTCAAGAGTACTTTACTGAGAAATAGAACTTGGCGCCTTGCCATACGGAGGACACCTTTGAATATTAAGTTGTATTAAGTAATCAAATTCATATCCTTGATGGCTAAGTACTGTTAAATTACCATCATGTCTCTAATCTGTATATTTTTTGTATCAATATATCAAATTAAACTTTGTATTCGATGCCCCCTTTGTAAAGATGTTTTCTTTGTATAAAAAATGGATTATTTTTTCCATTTCAATTTGTAATAGTTTTTGTATATGTACGTGATTGCAGTAGCGCTAGATTAGTCTCAAGAACACTTAAAATGCTAAATGATTCGATTTTTTTTAACATTAATCTAATAATACTAGTTTCATAGCAATAAAACTAAAATAAGTAGGTACAATAAACCAATCGCATCTAACTATAAGTATACATAAGCTGTTATTACATACTCCTAATCTAAATTGAATCAAATAATCGTTAATAAGCGATAATTGATCACCGTTAAACTGGTTATTCTTTCGCTACTGAAGCGTTGATAATGGTGGTCTTAGATTTTTATGCAAATTTGATAACACATTTATTAGAATTGACGCTACTGGATATTATATTCTGGAATTCCTAATGATATAAATGCCTTCACTGTATTCATCATTTAATATCAATCATGCTAAATGAGATGCTTATGATCTTAATTAAACCATATTTATCTAAGTATTCTTATTAATAATCACAGATTAAAAATGAGATACTTGATAATTATTTTAAGCATGTTTCAATGTGGACCACCTTGAGACACAGCTATGCATCAATTGTTAGATACAGTCCAATTTTAGCTATAATTCTTTGTATGGCTACGTCTACAATGCTTCGTAGGTACAAAAGTATTCTCGCCACGCGGCAGACAGGCGGACAGACGAAGGGAGCGTTGCACGCACCTCAACGTCTAAACAATCCTTGGATGCCGCAGCAGACATTCCTGGGGACAAAACACGGAATGCATTGTTGATGAGTTAAATGAGTTTTTAAACTTACCTGAAGCATGTGGTTTAACTTGTCCAGGTGACCTTTATGTGACTTTTGGAGGTATTTATTCCCTCTTTTTCCGGAGATTTTTGCGTAGTAATGTTTATGCGCTCCAGACACGGTGTTTTTATGATAACATAAAATTGTGTTAATCTAGAAGTGAAGTAACGACAGCTAATAGAAGCTAGTAGTTAAGTTAATCGTTTGCGAACATAAGTGGATGAAATCTCGTATAGTTTTATGGATATTCCGGTAGTCTATATTACTGTAAACTTTTCGTCCTTATTATATTTATGTTAATGTAAACATGCCGAGAGTTATGTTTCCGTTATTTAAACATATATGGTCTACCGCTACTATTTGCAAGTATGCTAATATTATCTTGTTATGTTAATCGTAACAAATCATTTTATTCCATCTGGCGCTAACATAATTACTTTTAACATGTGTAACACTTATTTGCACTATATCTGTATTTATTATCTGTATATCACTTACTAGACACCGCATAAGCTATTAATATTCACTTCCTTATTCCTCAAGCAGTCTGACTACATCAAGTTTAATTGTTATTCACTCGTTTTAAAATTTCACAAAGGTAGGTACTTTACATTTGCAGAGATATTTATCATGGCAGTAATTTTTTGAATATTCAAACCGTCGTTTTTAACAGTTGCGTGTGTGTGTTTGCATAAAATCTGCACGATTTGCAGTACCCCTATACATCGCATTGATAAACGAGGTTATTGACCAGCGGTCCTAAGTGGACACCTTGAGGAAACCCTGCTGTTATACCTTAAGCCTTTTCATTTGTTACCTTTTCCAACCTAAAAAACGAATGGGGTTTTACTTAACTTTCATTTCTTATCTTATTAGTAATTATCCAAAAAGCTTTAAAGGATATTTCAGCCAATGATATTGTGTCCCTTTGTAAGTAAATCTTTATCTGAGAATAATAAATTGATTTTTTAGTTGGGAAATAATAAATAGAAACAAAAGTAATAGGAACAAAAGGAGAATTCTAAAGGTACAATGGTTCTAGCTGCCACCGTGGAATGGGTAACGTACGAACGTTAACTGTAACGATTTATAGTCAATTAAGCGCTCAACGTTTACTTGTTGAAAATTTTAGTAAAACATTACTGCCTGCTTCAATATTTATTTTTATAATTTACGACCAGTTAGCTAACACTACCGCGTGAACTCATATTTCATTAAGTCTTAACTACGTTTTTGCGATATTATCTAGATTTTCAAGTTAATAACTATGATTACTGTGATCACTGTGATCGTTAACTGCCAATAATATTTGTGAATCATTTGCGCCAATAAAAGCATTCATTTCACTATTAGCATCTAACGAATAAACCCCAAAAAATATTACATAATCAGTAAAAAAGAACGATTTTTGCATATTTGTCTTTTGAAAGTGAATCATTTTTTTTACGTCAGAAAAAATATAATAATAAAGAGAATATGATTCAATTTGCCAAATAATTTCCAACAAATGACATCTCTGTGGTCTAAAGTTTAAAAGCCTGACAACATAATTAAAGTAATCTCAGATGTCACGAAATTGGAGCACCATGACTCACGACACAACCAATCGAGTCAGACCTGCCAACTAATAACGTGAACAAATTACATCTAATGTAATTCGAGAAATATCGAAATTTGTTGAAGTTAGGAGAAACATGGATCCTGTTCTACTTTATTTTGTGATGGAATTAAAAAGTCAACGGAAGTAATTAGAAATTTAAATGATAATAAAAAGAAATATTTTAGTTACCAATTGCTTCGTTCTTGCTTTTATCATAAATTAAATGGTTAGAGCAATGCATACTGATATATTTACAACTCTCGTTATGTATTATTTATGGTCAATCCGTCAGAAATAATGAATTTTAATTGAATCTTTGTTATCTACAATAAAATCAGAAATGTTATTTAATTCTTTTATACATGAAATCTCCGTTCTAAAAGATTTAAGTTCCATCGACGGTCAAATGATGTCAAGAAGCTGTATCTGTGTGAATTTAATCATGAAGTATGTAATTGAAATCACTGACCCAATAATTTAAATAGTGTCGAAACGAAGACGTACATGGAACAAACATTGGTCTAATATCTGGCACTTGTATCGTTTGAATCATAAATCATCTCGTGACGTCATTGTGGCTACTTTACGTCGTAAAGGTTCTAACACAATTGAATGCTGATGGTAAAGAGCCACGCCTACTAGACCCCGTGTAAAAGTTAGCTTTGATAATGTAAAATACCTGCATTTTGTATCAAGATTTGTGTTATCACAGTTTTATGTGAAAAGTTACAAAAGCAAACTCATGCTCTCCTGTTCTAAAAGTATGAATAATATTTGAATTTTGGTACTGAACATTTTTACATGTATTTTTGGTTGTTGTTTATATCTGATTAAGTATCACCTGAAATTGATATTGGGATGTTTCGGCACAATAAAACACTCGGATTTTCAAAGATTTAACAACTTCTAACTTTTCCCTTATTTATTATTTCTTTTTTGTCCTCAAATATATAGGTATTATTGTAATGCTAAATTAAATTCAAGCTTTTGTCGAATTGTTTTATTAAAGTAAATTAATTGTAGGTTTAATTTACTTTCTTTTTTCAAACTATCATAAGTACATAAAGTATTCACTCACGAAGTAGCAAATTTTATACCATTGTGTATGTTTGTCAAACATTTTGTCGATATAGACTCTTTTTTTATTGTACCACAAGATAAGGTGACAAAGTAAACAAACTTTCACCACACGATTTCCGTTAAGTACCTACATACTTTTTCTATGTGAACTTAATAAAAGACGTGCTTAAAAATCTTTATCACGTGATATTTCTTATATTGGCATAAAAACCTTTTAAATATCTATAACGTTGAGAATAGAGCCCACGCTAAACTAAATAAGGTGTGGATTTGTATAGCAATGACGATAAAAATGAGAAATCTGAGTTTAAAACTCGATCAAAACGTCAGTCACATACATTTTATATATTTAAATACAATAAGAACTAGAAACTATATGGTTAATCTCTCTTTTATTATTCTTTAACGACCGTTATAAAGCTGAGCAAAAAAAAGCTTTTACACTAATTCTTCACTTTACTAAAAATAAAAATATAGGTAGGTAGGTAATAAAATATACTAGTAGATCTTAGTGAACTTTAGAAAAAAATTTTTTTAAAAGGATTTTAACTAAATTGTAACAACGTACTTACATGAAAAGTGTTAACCAGAACATAAGTAACTTTATTATTTATCGCTAAAGCAATTAAGGCACCCCACAAAACCATAGATTTCCTCAAAAGAACAAAAACTTTACTACCGCATTGAGAAGTCACATGATTGTGGTGTTACTGCACATTCCCAAGGGATCCCCCTATAACATGATTATGTATTGCATTGTTACGATAACGGTAACTATGGGAAGATAATCCCATCATATCCTGTGAAATAGAGCTACAAAAAATTACTATTGATATGGTATCGACTGATTCGAAGTACCTACACCAGTGAATAAATCTTAGTAGGTATGTGTTATTGGTATTTTAGAAGGACAAATTTAAACTATTTTCGATAGGACCTACTTTTAGACTGATTAAGTTTTCACAAGATTTACTTAGTACATATACAAGGTAACTTTTCAATGAGTAGCCAGATTTTCAGGAATTATTGTAATCATCATTTTGAACAACTTTTAGGTACATGGGACCAACCTTGAAATTAAGAAAAAAAAATCAATCTTATCATACATTTTGACCGAACATGATTGATGTTTTGTATGAAAATTTTGCTACTCATTGAAAAGTAACCCTGTATAAATACCTACTCGTAGAGATATAAGTTCTATAATCGATTCTCCGCATGCGAAAACAGTATTCCGCAATGAATAAAACAAAACATGTTTCAAACGTGGAATATCAAACAAATAGGGGATGAGAAGGAATAAAAGTCAAGGGCACGAGGGGAAAATTAAAGGGTGATAAAGAGAATAAAAGGGCCGAGCCCCATAGCTTAGATATCAGATCGACAATGGCTGTAATTAACAACTGGACTTTAATTTTGAATAAACGAGTTGGTATCTCTATATTGATATATGATCTGTTACCTTTTCCCGCTTAAACCACTGAACCGATCACGATGAAATTTTGTACGCAGATAGGCTATGATATGGAGGAGGAAAAAGGCTACTTTATATCCCAGAACGCGGGTGAAACCGCGGGGTGAAAGCTAGTACAATATAATTAAGATGTAAAAAATGTGTTATGTTCCCCTGCAAATTTTAAAAATAATAAAATCATATAACGTGGTCTTACATTACCATATGGCGAATAACCAGTGTAACTTATCGGCCCACAATCACACATGTCGCATTAGCAACACCGTCGAAAGTTGACTTAAAATATATTTATGTATGTTTTGGTCGGTTTTGTATGGAGCCATTATAGCTAAGTTACGAGTGCTAGCGATTAGCGATTTAAGATCATGAAAATTTTATAATTGACTTTACCACCGGTTCAGAATAAACTTAAACTGTGAAGACTTTTAACAATCTTATCGCCAAAATCATTATCATGTAAGACAATATTGGTTAGTATAGTACCGAATATAATAAATACCTATGTAACAAAGCTTGCACTTTTGCCCCAACTTAAATCAATATTACCTATATAATTTCAACAGATCGTTTTATACATCTATCTTATCTCTTAAGCTACCGTTTTAACGATGTTACAATTTTTTATTGACATTTAAATACGATATTTATAACTCAAAATGACACACCGTAAATTTTAGTGCCAAAAGTAATTTAAATCATCACCATAATATTAATAATATATATATATATATATACCTATATATAGGTAAGTACATAATATTTATTGGTATAAATAATTATTTCGATCCTCCCTTTCCCCCGGTAACGCCCTGAGCCGAGGTTCGTACCCCATTCGGGGGTGCCCTCAGGCGTTGTTAACTAAATATTACCCGGCTGAGAGCCCTCTGCGGTAAGGTTGTTGCAGCCATCAGAGGCTCTAGTCCATTAAAAAAAATATATATATTTTGAATACAGTAAATTATGAATTATGAAATTACTTGTAATAAAAAAATAAAGGATTTTATTGCACACTCAAACACACGAATTTTCGAAATGTTCATTCATAATTAAAAAGAAAAACGCATTGAATGTTATGTTATGTCATTAATGGTCCATTGCGTAAACCCCCACAGTCCGTAAAAGTAATTGTAAATGTCGATATAAAATTAATATTTTGTTGCAAAATTAAATATTGAATTGAACTTTTGTGTAAGTAAAAAATAACGTTGGTAATTTGTTTATAACAACAAAGCACACAGGTTCAATTACTTCGAATAAGTATACGTACTTATATCAATTAAAATTATATGATTAAAATTATATGATAATATTCGTTTGCCACTGACAATAAAATTATATACCTAATGTGATATAAAAATATTCTACATATATTTTATCTAAACGTCAACAAGACTTGCACCCTTTCACTAAAGGATACTTTCAAAATGGCGTAATAATCGCGCCCAATTTTAACCAAGCACGCGTCGATTGGAATTCTCGATACCAATTAAATTTCGTTTATTATCGTTTAATGTCAAATTTACTTAATGACTCATCAATACGCGGTTAATGTGCACAAAGTTATTTAATTCGATGTTTTTACAAGAACCACCTGCAACGTTCGTGAATCTTCGGTAATTTGCAGGTATTGAAATTGTAATTTTATTTCTTTTATTATATAATTGATGGTAACCAGAAGACATATTTTCAGTGAAATAACAGGCATCGCAATATTCTCATTACCTACTTACCAACACAAAAATAATGCTTTTGTATATTTTTACTGTTTATATTCCACAACAATTGTCCAAGATTAGGTATCTACAACGTTCTCATAAGCTTGGATTAAATCCTTCTTGGTCCTTTTTGGTCCAATAATATCCATTAACCTAAGTCATCACGTCATCGTCAATCAAGCAATGGGACTTTCATCCCTCTTTATAACATAGCCACGCTATGAAGACGCACAGTTCCTTTTTAACTTTCTTACACTAGCATTATAAAAGTCTATTTTAAACCTCAGCTTAAGGCCTGCAACTTGAATTTTTAACGAATATTTTTTTAAGTTTTAATTTATTATGACAATTTCTAGCGCCTCTGAGTCGTAATTTTATGATTTAGAGATATGGCTAAAGGTTTATCTACAATATATATTCATTTCGCATACAAAATATTATAGAACTATGCATTGGTTCCTTTGTTACAAATGTCCGTCATTTATTTCAAAAGCATAATTACAATTATCAAAAAATTAAAAAAAATATCTGCTAAAATTTTTAAATGCGGCCCATAATAACAATAACATCTAAAATATCTTACGAAAATTGAAATATTTAACAAATTCGGAATAATTATTTTTAAATTATTTGACACTAAACCATATCGAGAACATGCAACTGACTGGAGATAATCATCGAACATAAACATCGATTACTGATACTTACATTCGCACATATTATCCCTTCCGTTGATCTCAGAAACATAATACAATAATGCTTACTACAAAACGAGTTGCGTCATAATTTACAAAATAACGGAGGTCGGCAGCGAGTCGTAAGCTCATAAAATTAATGCAAATTATTTGTTAATTATGAAGAGTTTCGGGTCATCGTGTAACATATCGTTTTCGCATAATAATAACCGTTGATGCATAAAAATATTGTGATCAGTAGCTATTATATGAAATAATAAAGTAGCATTTTACGAAAAATATACCTTCTTCATTTTAATAAGATGATTGTTACCTTTTATCAATGAAACATGTAAATGTTGAAAACCTTATTAAAGAAACACGTACCGTCGTCCACCACACACCAAAGGCTGTAAAGAGTGTAATTTATACAGAAAAGTATAGGAAAACTGGTTACTTTATAGTTTATTTAGTTGCAATACTTGTTTTGTGTCAACAGGGCATAATATAGTGAGTATTAGCGTGGGAGGAGCAGGCGCAATCGATTGAAATCTACCGAACGGAGATAAAGTGCCTTACCTTGCCTTAGGGTGTGTATCAACTTACTTATTATTTAAAGGCACAAATGTGTTTATTTTACACAATTAGAGAATAAACGAACGTATGCAACGTTCTTCTTCTTCTCGTGTCATATCCTCATCGGATGTCGGCGACCATCAGACGGAACCTGCTTCTATCCTGTGCCAGTCTGCAGAGACGTTTTACTTTCAGTCGGCAGCTTTATGAATGTTTCAATATACCGTTTTCTATTACTCAGTTTTGATTTCATTTAGGTGACTGGATATTGAGTACCAAATTGATGGTTACCAAAATTGAAACTGCAATGTATGTCGTTAAGTACTGCAATAACAGGAAAAACAAAATCTCTCCACACTTTTAACGATCAACTTTATAGTTCCCTATAAAAACTTAATAAATAATATCAATGGACCAAAAAACGTTTTCATGAGTTTAATGATTTCATACTCAAAACTGTCAAAGAAATCCAAAATGAATCTGCAATGGGCATGAATAATCGGGCGCAAAGGCAATGGGCAAAACTGGTCGTTAATCAGCCCAAGGGTATTCACCCGCCGAATCCTGTCCCGTCCCGCCCGACCAAAAGAATACGATGTATGTGGAACAAAATAAATAAATATACGCTTAAAACCACAGCGAAGCTGGTAAATTGGTGAAAAGCGAGATACCTAAGTGATACACACAACCATTTGATTAGGTCAACTTGAGACATACCTAAAAGATATAAATAGTGAGGATATCGAAAGAGGTTTTGCCATACAAGATTTAAAACAACTTAAGCCAAATTAATTTATTAATTAATTTTTTGAGGATTATATTTATAATCTCCTTCAATGGTAATAAATTTATTGGTAGCCTTATCTTGCCACACAGTAGAAAACTAGAAAAAAGAATTACAGGTATTCAATTGAAATATTTCTACATGAATATTATTTACTCTTCATTCAACTTTCCCGTGTGTCCCTTACAATATGACTACAATAAACTTTTATTGGGTGAAACTGAACTTTTCTCGGTTAACTGTAGTTGTTTAACTGGCGGTTGTCACGACACGTGTAATCTCATGTTGATTGCTTAATTGCGTTGTTAACTTGTAGTTAAGCACGGGATTTTAAATACCTTGGTTTGATTAAATATGAAAAAAAATGATGAAATCTTTTAATATAAACGACTCATCTTTATGGGAAAATCGGCTGTGTGAGCAGGGTTCGCGCACTGAGGGTTTCGTATGATAATAATAAAGCCAACTAATTTTTTTTCTCTGTTATTTCACTTGATTCTACAATTTTGTTATGATATTGGTAGCAGAAGCACCATAAGTTTTATTTACTTGGTATACTGGATTTTTAACAATTATTTATTTGTTTTATTTACTACTACATAGAATAGAATCAGAGCAAGTTTAGAACAAAAACTTTGAAAAATTACCTATATTTCAAGATTATTATCCTTAATCACGTATTTTGTTAAAATTTTAACTATCTAGGTATAACTGTTAATAAAATAGCACTGTGGCAAACAGACAGACGGACGAAATCGTAGGTTTAACAATACTCATTAAAACCCGAACCTTAAAAAGTGAATTTTAAGTTTATGTTGTTCTCTTTCCCACGGTTATAAGAGAGCTCATTGTTATCTGCACTCGTCACGGCTACTTAATTTCCACCCCCAATTTAAATAAAAACAGAAATCGAACACAAAATTTCTATGGTATTTATAGTTAAGTTATAATGGGAAAGTTTATGAGATTTTTATGATTTGCAGTGTGTAATGACTAATCAGATTTCTCATTGGATCCCTAATGAAATTGGCACAATAGACAAATAATACTTTAGATAATTTAAAAAAAAAATGTGGAAAACATAGACATGAAAGTAATAAATACATAACAATAAACAGATGTGATTTTAATAACTGTACAACTCTTTTTTTTACCTTTCAAGTAAGTACCTAATAATCAGATTATACTAAGTTGCATATAAGCACATTGTTAACAAACAATAAAAACAAACATTTAAACCAAACTAAGCTACATAACCGCCTACCATCTTCGCCATATCCATACCTTAAATATGATGTACTTGTAAGGCATTAAATAAAAGATTAGTCTTGCTCTTTGAGTTACAAAACAGCACGGGATCAAACCTGCACTGTTGCGTAAGAACGTCTAACGGCTGTACCATAAAGGGATTTGCTGTCAGCTCATTCGGTCGCTGACATTTTAATTCAAATGTCTATAAACATTAGGTCCGAATAAGTTAAGTTTATGTGGTAAGAAATAATATTTTAACCGTTGTGTTTCTCAAGTTAGGAAATAAATTATATTATCCTCGTGGATTTTACGATTTCCTGGTACCTACTATTGGATACCTATCCACGGCACTTGTAAACAACTATAGTATGACACAACTTAGATGAAGCATCGGAAAAATTCGTAAAATCGATCATTGCCGAAAAGAGTGCGTCTACAACATTACCCATGTTTATTAGTACTTTACGCGAAAATGATCTTATTGAACGTTGAATGGCGCGATAATGAATGATTTTTATTAGTTCTGTAAATCGGAAGTGATGTGTAGATAAACGATTGAAGTAAGATTATTGGAGCAAGTTTCCTTTGCTCCAATAATCTTATGTTACACAATATCAAACATTAGACCCTTATTCTCAAGCAGCATAAAAACCGGAAAACTAATCAGTTCTTTCATAACATTTCGTAAAGTAAACCGATTAAGTTTCAAATGCATTCGAATGGAATGTAATGACAGGAGTCTGGGCACCTTTCCGATTGCGGCTGATTATGCGCGATTGTATTCATGACTGAGCTACATGCATCATCTGGTACTCTGCGGTACGATTCATTTGCCTTTGGTATGAGAAAGTCTATGATTTATTATAGCTTCATAGGCAATGTTACACTTTAGCGAAGTCATTTCTATTTCGCTGATTTTCTAAAGGCTCTTCGAAAGGAAAAGCGTGGAAAGTCATTGAAAGAAAGTGTCGTAGTAATCGCAGTTTATACAGTTAGAATAATCTATCAGTGTCAATTTCCATGATAGGTTTTTCAAATATCATTTTAATCGATAGATGTATATTTTTAAATAACGTTTGACAACCTATCTCATCAACGTCTCATGGAGAAACTGATAATATTTTTACAAAGCTTGAAGTTTCAGGAGAATTTTATGCTCTATATACCTTTCTTGAAAATTGTTATTGGCGATGGTGACCACATGTCATCAGGTAAACTTAATTACACACAGATCACAAACATAACTAATCAGTGATCCAATTAATAGACACTGAATCTTGATAGTTCGAAATTGATGTAAAACAAGCGAGCGGTGTAGTTAATGGGGTCGGGACAAAAGGCAGGAAGTTAGTGCGACGATATTGTCACGGAACCTGGCTGAAGTGGAGTGTGATATTTACTACTAGGGTGGTCCACAATATATATGGGAATATCGATTTATTCCAATTTAATAAAATCGATAGACTAAAAGCAGTAGACTCCTTTATCCCGCTGTGGACATCTTTCGGCTGACATGCTGATGATGATGATGACTAAATTTCATTTAGTCTGTAATAAACATATCAAAAACAATAAGTATTAAGTATACGATTGTAGTCTTGTCACTTGGGCTATTGGTATGTTACTATCACTTTTATATTAAACTAGCTGTTCCCCGCAGTTTCACCCATGTTCCCGGGAAAAAAGTAACCTATGTCCTTCTCCATACTATAAACTATCTGCGTATTATTTTTTATCCCGGGAACGCGGATGAAACCGTAAGGGGAAGATAGTTAAATATATTTATTTGGAGTTTTCGTTTTCTATACCATTTCAATCAGGGAAACTAAATATCCTCCTTATTAACTCATCTTTCATTTGTCCACAGGTAACCCATCAACTTACGTAAAAACACATTCCAACAAGTGCTAGATTACGTCATCACGTGTCTAAGATACACCGACAGGACTGGAAACCGGCTCATTATCGGAGATTGTGCCATTGCGCTGAGACGTGCATAAATGAATGAAATGCACCGCCCGCGCGCCCGCTGACACTTTTTTCCCGTGCAAAAACCACTTTCCTTCCCATTTCCGCTTGCTGATAACGTATTGATAGTTTTATGAGTTGTTCATGTCTAGTGGGCGTCATTTTTATTTGAAATAGCGCTGCTTTTAAAGAAAGGTACTACAATTTAAGGTATAAGTATTTAACTTCTGTATAGCTTCTACCTTTACAAGTGCCCTTTGTCTTTAATTTATAGAACTAATTTAATTATTATTATTGTAATATTACATTGATTTTTTTTAAGTTACGTATAATAATTATTGAAACTTGGCTGTTCATTCAATGCCATAAAAGATATTATTTTCTTGACATTCTAAGAAAAAAGAACTTTAAAGATGGCAAATAAATTACCGGGTATAAAACTTTGTAAGTAGGTATACTTTCCCAGTTCTCTGGCAGTCTATCTAAACATTAACCTAGAACAATCGCCGAGCTAACCTGAGACGTTAAACTAGTTTAGAAGTTCAGTGAGAATGCGACATTTGGAAGCTCTGTGTAAAGCAGCTTTTAAACCGTGTGAACCATTTGTAGTGTTACTAAGGATCATCTCATGCAATTCACTGCTAAAATTACATTCGAGAATAAAATTCTAATACAAATGATGAAGTCGGGCTAATCTTTGACTCGTAGTATCTAAAGGTTGCACATGAAAACAGCTAAAATTATCTGTTCACAATTTACGCTGAAAGAAATTACGTATTTACCTACCTACCTAACTACTATTAGTAGAAATATAATAAAAACATCTCTTCTTTTATCAAAGTTTCTTATCAAAAATTTTGACGTTATTTCAACATTTTTAAATAATATTACAATCCATATAATAATATGCAAAATGAATGAAAAATATCTATATGTATCGTGATCCATTAGTACCACTTCACAACTACCGGGTCATAGTAACGCAAGTTCTACCTCTTGCTCGACTCACTCGATTTTCTAATTATTTCTTCCCCATTTCTTCCCTAATGAATATTACTCTATTACGTATTGAATAATGCTATGGTATGCAATTAGAATATTATTATTTATTGATCAAATTATTATTCAATTAAAGAAGCATAATCTTTCAGTTTATTACTTTACTGTGTTATAATAATTTTATTGACAGTGCTAGTTACAGGCTATCATTATAATTTAAACTGCTTTCTAACTACGAATACTCCTTACATATACTTTTGCTACATCAAATCATTATTTTATTGCTTCGAATAAAGTATCTACTCCAATTAATCGATTAAAATGGTCATTATACCGAATCAAATTATTTCAATATGCATCAGAGCACTTAAGCTTTAAGTTTGATTAGTTATCCGTTTAATTTACAACATAATAGATAACTTCCGAAGATTTTACTGAGCTGCAATTGAACTGTTTAAAATATATGGCC
This sequence comes from Tethea ocularis, assembly GCA_963555595.1. Taxonomy (NCBI): domain Eukaryota; kingdom Metazoa; phylum Arthropoda; class Insecta; order Lepidoptera; family Drepanidae; genus Tethea; species Tethea ocularis. Next base: position 4,531,118 of record OY741968.1, read on the forward strand.
ATAATGTTTTAATTGCCATTAATACACGTAATTGGGCGCGTAAAACGTCGGCTTTGTAACCTGAAACATCCAAGACTGTATTTAAAGCATTAATATTTTACTTGAGCATCAAGTAAGTTGATCTTATCAGCCAAGGTTCATAAAATAATTCAAATGTCAAAATTAAAATCTATAAAAAAAATCTTACTATCAAAACTCACAAACTCTTCCCATTGATGACTACATATCACATTGATCTACAATGAAATGATCGATTTCTAAATCAATATCATATCACGAAAAACCGGTCCAAAATCCCGAACGGGCGCCAAATACGACAGCCCGATACATATCGTCAACGATATCGGCCGATCGCTAACACCGAGCGAGCGATAGTAATCGCTTCGACACGAGAGCTTCACTAAACCGCTATGTCGTAACGATTCGTGCAAACTAACGAATTTGTCGTCACGATTGAAACGATTTGGATCTTCTCTACTCGAAATACTGGTACCCTTGTTCAGCGAAATTTTTGACTGCTAATTTGATACATAACTGTTATTTTTTCCAGAAATTTGGGTGATCATCAAAAATGTTGACTTAATTTGTTAAGCTCAGGCAAGGCACTGGACTGATTACCTAATTTATTTTATTTTATTCGTAGTCTAGTAACACTTGCTTGTGATTCGTCATCTATACTAATTGTAAAAACGTTAAGTTTGTTTGTATTAAGTAAGGGTAAAGTGTAATCTACGGTAAAGTACTTACCTACTCATCCAATTCCAAAAATACTTCCACTAATCCTGAAGCGCTATAATGCTACATTTCATGACGTGAACGCGTGTGAAACCACGGTGGATATAGCTTGTCAGTAATCATTCGCTGTAGGTACTTTTATGTCAATGTTCTAAGGCACTACTGCTAAGCTGACATTTAAAGTTTATTACAGAATTGTACTGAAAACAAACCGATTGAAGTCAATAAACTGATGATAAATACCAATGCTATATATTTTAACCAGCTATAAGTCATAATTCTCTGAGAACCTGTCACATATATCATTCTAAAGGTGAAAACTGTGGTCATGTTTGCATAGCGTTCGAGTTATAATGGTAACTCGATTGTTTATATATTTTGTGGGTTGTTGAAACTCAGTCACGAGCAAAAACTGTTTTGTTCACAGTACGGGAGTTGTGTTTATAGGTTTGGCGTTCACTTGGAGTTATTACTGGACATTAAGTCCGACAGGTTGGGAGTAAACGGACACTTTCACCACGCTCCTTGCTTTACGAGGCTTTGCATGGATTTTTACCGACTTCAAAAGGGAGGAGGTTAACATTCGTCAGAATCTTTATTTTATTTTTTTATTATCAATACCGAATCATACTTGTCCAGATTGTAAAACTTAAATTATGACGTGTATTTTGTCTATGGTGTGATGTGTACACTTCTCCAAAAGAAAGAAGCATTGCTGAGTTTCTTGCTGAAGTTTTCTCGCTTCTCTAAGTGTATTTTATGTAAATAATATAGTCAATTGTAACTTCTGACGCCTGACATAAGTGCTTTGTCAGGACCTAAACTTGCCTGGGTACTTCAAGCACTTTACAGTGTGTTCCAACGACTCGAAGGTCGGAACAGAGAGCCAGTTGTGTTTTCGGATTTGTCTAGATCAGCCAAACATTATTAATCTTCCTGACATTGCTAATATTCATAAGCGAATGAAATACACAACGCCACAACAAAAAAGTCTGTTAATTTGTTTGGGAACTAACTTCACGTTAATATTTGAGTAAGGAATCAATATCCGAGTGAAACCGTTACTCGCAGTGCTTTCTTCCTTTCTAAAACAGTCTCGTCTTCAGAAACCATTGCACTACCTACTCTCATTATCTTTCAAAAACGGAAATATCTATTTTTACATAAAATTTTAACATCTTTGTTTATTAGCATTTCAAAATAGAGTTAATTGGTCTACACGGTTCACACCGTATACCAATAAAGTTTGTGAGACCAAATGAAGTAATGCCACAAATGGAGTCGTTCTCCGTCCATACTCAAGTAATTTGGGAATTGGACGCAGTCCAAACATTGATGCACTTGGGCAATTAAAATGTAGTTACAAATAACGTTTTCCCACGCGGCGACATGCTGTGTTCACTCTGTAAAGTTATGCTCACATTATATGCTAGTAGCGGGTGTATTTAGTAACGTTTGCAAGATGCAGTAGCAGATTGAGGGGCTTCCCCTCTAATGCATCTCAGTCCTCCCGTGAGAAATCATAAATTAAACTTGATATTATTACCAAAATCCTGAATCCACTACTGGTAGGAAGAGGCTGCTAAAGATACTTTTCTAACGATCTAAAAATTATAACTATGCATCAGTGGCGAAGGGTCCATGCAAGCCGATTCCCATCGGCTGACCTTTTAGAAATCCCAGTCCTACATTTTCATAATTTCAAAGCCACTTTTATCATGCTTCAAATACACAGTATAAAATTACAGGTGTTTTTTGAACGGCTTACCCTCGCCATAATTTCACCCCTCGCCACTGCTGTGTATGTTACCTACATAATGCAATATAAAAATATATTTTCACATGTAGGATAGTTAAAATTACTATAAGCCCATTTGTCACTAAAAAATATATATATTTGTATTGTTTTTAAGCTATACGTACATTATTAAAATACCTTTCCGCTTTTCGCTTGTCTATAAACGCAGCCTTAACAAATGCATATTTACATTGATATGCATTTGAAAATTTTCTACCACGATAAGTACAGCGAGTCAATCTACGTATCGCCCACGCATTGTCAAGAACCTTTTTTTCCTTTTAACAAGATTCAAAGTGTTTAAACTTAATATTTTATGTACATCCTTAAGAGATACCAATAGTTTATAACGATTGACTGGGCTAAGTGTTTTTATGTCGTAAACTTTTGTGTACCTCCAAAGCGTTTGAGGGCTAATGCTACTAAGAAATAAATTTGAGCTAAGTGATGAGCACTTTATTTTCAAATTCAATACAGAAATAATTAAATAAGTAATTAAACTTTAGAAATTTATCATCTGAATTTGATTTGCATTCCACTCCACATATATACCTACTAATAATAAAGCTGAAGAGTTTGTTTGTTTGTTTTAACGCGCAAATCTCCGGAGTTACTGGAGATTTGCGCATAGCAAATTAAAATAGCGAATAGCAGATTTCGCACGTATAGCAAGCTACATTATGCCCAAATTTTATAGGCTTCTTTTTTATCCCGGGAACGTGGGTGAAAGGTATTGATTGAGCTCTGATAGCCGTGATTCAATAATGTCCCAAGATATTTAACTTTTATATAATCCAACTGCATCATTAAGATCTAAACCTACATATATAGTAACATTTATAATATTCAGGTAATTCTTAACTAGACGAGGTCATAGTTCAGAGCATGCAACACTTTTTAACTGCCTAGTTGACATTGACAAAGTGACATACTTTTATTTTTATGCCCTTAACTGTCCTACACAATTATTCATACTGAAGCTTAGTCATATTACCTAAGTATGTATGTAGATTGAGTTATTTTTATTTGCCTAACTAAACTCAAGTTTAATACCTAACCTACTCAACCAAAATATATGGAACATTTGTTTTTTTTTTAAGTCAAAAGGTTAACAAGTAGGCAGGCGGTCCACCTGATGGTAAGTGGTTACTTATCGTCGTCGTCATCGTCGCCTATCGCCATTTGCAATACCAGAGGTATTACCAATGTGTTGCCGACCTGTTACAATTCCAAGAAGGCAACTGGCTCTCAAATGCAATTGCCGAATTTCAACTTAAGGGTAGCCAGCCAGATGGGTACTACAAAGTACCCTACGCTCAAGGATCATTGTAGGATTTGAACCCACGACCTTCGTCGCGCCATCCGACGTCACTACCACTGATCTATCATCTTACTTAAATTGTAATTTTTTTAGCATTCAATTAATCGACGTCATCTGCCGAGCTTGTAGTGACTATTCTGTTAGAGCTTTACTAAATTAGTCATAGTAATTTATTTGTTAGTTCACATTGGTTCTCTTTTTCCACATTCCATATCTTCTTAGTCATAAATCTAATAAGCTTTCCCATGTCGAACATAAAATTATTTCTTCAAGTTAAGTACGACTCTGTTACTACTTGTAATTATTTCTGCACTGCGCCAAACATGTTCATATTAAACTGACGCTAATTAAAATATATTGTAATTGCTAATAATTAATGCTGTAGTTATAAAATTCATAATAATTGTCACTTAAATTAAAAGTGTCATTTTATTATCAGCTTAATTTTTTTAAGAATTATTTAGTACTAGTTGTCTTGCGGAATTACCCGCGTTTCTGGGATAAAAACAAAGCCTATATATTATTACTCTATATACCAAAAATTACGTCCATCCGGAGTTTAATTGTTGCGTGAAGAGGAACAAACTAACACAATTTTACATTTATAAGGCTAGTAAGGCATAAGGAAGTAGCTACCTAAAGATTTTTTGTAGAGCTTCAAATCATCATAATTGTTGGATACTAGCTGTACATCGCAGTTTCACCCACGTTCCCGGGATAAAAAGTAGCATAAGTCCTTAACATAGGCTATTTTATTGGTAAGTCTCATCGCGATCGGTACAGCGGTTGAGGCGCGAAAAGGTAACAAACAAACTCACTTTCTCATTTTAATATTAGTTAAGATACCTTTCGGATTCAAATTAGGCTTCCAAAAGACCCAACTTAAAATTTTCAGAATTCCTTCCTGCATTCTTCCACACAAAAATTAACACACTAAAACCCTATAATGATTATGTGTTAGTTTAGTACCTAACATTCACGATTTATAACTCACTTAAAAGTCCATATATATACAATAATATAACTAACATGAACAACGTCTAAGAATGTTAATTCCACATCAAAATTCATTAAGTAAGAGGTTTTGAATAAACACAACGTGTTGAGGATTGCATTTTATGTGGCGATGATAATTCTTCGAACCGGGTGACCGCGAGCTAATTGCATATAATAAATAATTGTTATAACAATAAATTTAAATCTGCATCTCATTGATTAATCATGGAATCCGTTCGATTATTGTAAATTTTGGAAAATACTCAATTCAGAATGTAATAATCTGGTATTACGAAGAACTGAAAACATCTGAAAATAATTTAAACTAGTAGGTATACCTAAACGGTAACATTAGACGTTTCACAGATTACCAAACCACCCTTTTATTATTGTAACTTAGCTTGATTATTATTATTATGATAATGTTGTAATGGCCCTTGCATACATCTTGTAACACCTTGTAATGTAACCACATGAAGCAAATAAATAAATTATATTCTAATCGATTCTATTCTTCACTTTCATAAATATAAACATCGTAGTCCTAATAATCCCGTTGAAAATTAACCAAAATCGAATGTAACTGAAACAACTATACATGAACAATCCGATAACGGATTCACGGCAAGTAACGATTTCCATTTGCAATTGTAGTTTAGCTGAGCACGCGCACCTCAGCCACAACGGGCCGCGCATAAATCTCCCGCGCCCTCCATAGATCTATAGATCATTCCGACAGGAGAGATCTACGCTTGTCGCATGCGATTTACATCTGTCAGAAAGTAAGGTTTTTATGTCACATTATGAGCGAGTTGTGGAACTCACGCTGTGTGATCTCGATTAATTCCGATTTCGTTGAATAACAAAAAACATAACCCTTTATCTAACCTAGTATTATCGAAGTTTATTATCTTACTCTGTGGTATTACGATAGAAAATACTTAGTTCGAGAAAAAAATGCCTTGCTGAGTTTTTGGGCAAGTTCTGATTAAGTGTACCTAGTCCTACCTATTCCGGAGCGAGGAAAAATCAGTTGTGAAATGATATTCATACGTACCTAGCCAGGGCCTAAACTAAATACTTTAATGAGTGATGGACAATAACCTACAGGCAAAGGGTAACATAATATAATATGACTGCTATAAAACATACCAAATTGCAATAAACCTATGTTACTTCAGCTATGTATTATGATATTATTTTTTTCTTGTTTAGGTACCAGAGTGGTAGGAGAAACTCTGCACCGTAGTTTGTGAGTTTTCTCATTTATAAACCTGACTAATAAACTGACCTGGAGCCGTATTACCAACTCTTATTGCGATCTATATATACCAGAAAAACAGTTCAATTTAGGTTAAGTTGAATCGCTATTAAAGTTGATAATAGGGTGATTCTCTCCTCACAAATTGGTTTGGGTATGGATATGGGTCTAACAGCTCACTATGTTACCTGATTGAATCTACTTCTACCTCGAAAATATCGAGAAACAAGCTACATATACTTGGTGGTAAGTGGACGCTTGCAACACCCGCGGTATCAATCTCATTTGTACCGATTCTGTTGATAACAAACTAAATTAATATTAGCCACGTCACCTATCTCTTTCTAATAAACATTATTGAAAAAAGATTTTTAATGCTGTCCAATCAGTCCATGCTATCAAAATTAGGGGTAGGTACCTAAACAGTAGTGAACAAGTAAAGGTGGCGATGCATCGAACAAATTTGACAGGACTAAAATTTATTTTATCCCTTTCTTCTGTTTTTTGCTAGAAAGAGATATAGTGAGTTTAGTTTGTAAACAACAGACACGGGGCAAACCCTTCCCCTCTCGCCTCAGTCGATATGCTCACGCGCAGGAACACAACAAGATGGTGGAGGTACTTCCCCAGTCGAGCTGCTTTTCCTTTCCCTTTCATATTTATTCGGTATAAAAAGTAGCCTTCGTTTTATTCCAGTATATGACCCCTGTGTCAAGATTCATACAAATTCTATCAACCGTTTGTATGATTATATTATTGCGGTAATTAACAAACATACCTAATTTATGTAAGAAGAAGTAAGTAAACTTTGACTAGAATACAAAAAAAATATATGTACTACGAGTACTACTACATTAGTAGGTACTATTATTAATTATGACTCCGAATAAGGTTATCTAGTCTTTTAATATACGAACTTGTCAATTATAAAATATCTTCAACACATAAGTGAATAGTCGTTACTTATGACATAGCCTAGGACTTAATTTAAACCAATTAATTAATCCTGCGGCATAGTTAACTCTCGCTTGACCCCGTATATCGTAATCATGGGACAGAGAGCTCATAGCTACGCGGTTTGTTCAGATATAAAAAAAATAACAAGGATTTTTAAGAGTTTATCAAATGTTGTTTTTATTTTTCCTGTATAAGATCATCATTGCAGAGCCAGTAGCTATAAAAATAAGAGATTCTTTTTACATTTTCGTAATAAATCCTAAAAAACTAACGTCGTAACACCATTTGCTGTATGTTATATTATAAGTAAATAAGTTTTCATTAGCATACTAATTTTGATTAATACCAAGTCATTATTAATAGTAAATTATGCCACCTTTATTAAATTAATTGTCACTTTACTGCCGGTGCCTATACGTAATGAAAATAAGAAGCTTTTTGCTTCGTTATGGAAGTGTTCATTACAAAAACAAATAAACATATTCCCGACATATCGTAAATTCGAACTAACACTAACCGTTAGCGAGACTCATACGCACCGCTATTTCCTGTTTTATGCAAACATATTTAAATAAATGCCCTTTCAATCAATAAATAACTTTATAAATGGAATAGTACAACCATTTCCTATTACATAAAAACTTTTTAACAAAAAATAGAACCGACTTCAAAACACTAAAAAGCATAAAATAACCATGTAGGAACTCTAATCAACCTGATATTGTTTTGAAGTCGGTTCTATTTTTTGTTAAAAAGTTTTTTATTTTTAAATTTTTGGTTTGTTATTTTTTAACTCTAACCTAGTATAAGCTATCGTTGTACCTTCCATCATTACATCAAATGATATAACTAACGGTCTAAAAGGTCCTATAATATATAAAGAATTATCTCCTAACTCGTAACCGTTAAGGAGTTGTACCTTCCATCATCAGCTCAGCAACGTAAATGATGACTACCAGACGCAAATATCTGAATAGCTTTAAAAAGTATATGAAAAACATAGTAAGTCCCTATAAAATTTGAAGAAATCCCTTGGTCACTCCAGGTTTCCAGGATTCCATCATCAGATCCTGACCTGATGACCATGGGCACCAACTGTAAAGTATACCCTTTCAAACAAAAAAGAATTTTCCAAATCGGTCCAGGCGTCTTCGAGTAATCGGGGCACATACATAAAAAAAAAAGCTCCCGTCGAATTGAGAACCTCTTCCTTGTTGAAGTCGTTTAAAAATAGAATTAGGTACATGCATCTACCACAATTCCGAAAAGGTAAATGACTAGCTTTTCTCTTCAAGGATGCTGTTTCCTTTTTCAGCAAGAAGAGCTTCAGAAATATAGCAAATTCACTGCAAGGATTAACCTACGTTTATATCCTAAATAATTTCACTATCAATATTTTCAAATAACGTGATCTAAAACATGAAGCCTTTCTAATGCTCATGAAAACACAAACCACAATACGAAATATTCTTCCTGGTAGTTAGAAGATTATTAACACGCTGTGGTTGATGTGGTTCAAATGCAAAATAAAACCGCATAGCAAAATTTATGTTACGGTTTTCTTAATGTTATTGAGCTAGAGCGCTGCGCTGGCTAACAAAAAATACAACGACGTTTGCCAATTAATAAAATTTGATAGCACACTCGCCCGCAAAAAAAAATTATCGTAACTGCTTGAATTATATCTAACTTATTTATAGCCTGCGACTAAAACAAATTTTAATAAAGGTTTTCATTTACTGCAAAACTACGGACCATGGGGAAATCTTTAATTAGTGATTTTCTTCAATTGTTATTGAACAACACAGTAATTAGTGGTACTTAACAATTTTACACTTCATAAGATACATCTAAGCAAATCCTACAAATATACCTGCAATAAAGACGGCAGTAACTTTACTCTAAAGTCATATACATAGACAATTCTTAGGGAGAATATAGTTAGGTACATCGTGATTCTGCGGTGCCGTTCTAAAAATATCGCCGCGTCTGTGTTCTAAAGGCTTTACATCAACTTTACTGGGTTGTAATAAAGATTTATTCGTAGGAAACAATGCTAATTTATTAGCAAAGGCTTGCGATGCGAGCGTCGTGTCATTTGTTTTTGCTTAGCTTTTTGCGCTAAAGCAGTCAGTATAGGTGATTTGTTATGCGTAGATAAATAATTAACCGAATTGCTTTGGTTCTATGATCGTTAAAACCTGTTTATAAAAATGCATGGGCGAGATAGTAATAATACTAACGTATTTTCTCTAGAAATTCTGTTAGGCCAAACAGAAGAAAACATTGAGCATAATGATCTGACGACGGTAAGTACCTACAAATCTAATGGAATAAGAATTCCTACATAATTACATATGGTAAATGGTAAAATATGATTCCTCATATCAAGGATTATAAATTAGATAAGATGTATTTATTACACGCATAGGCAGTTAGATTAACAAAAAGATAACTAAAAAGAAAGGAACGAAAATAAAAGAGATAAACTTGAAGCCGCTCCGACGAATGGACTATAACAACCTAAATATAGAAAGGCTACAACCAAAACAAAGTACCATCTCACAAATAATACAAAACCACACATAATCACGCCGTCTAGCACTAATAGACGTGTCCGACAAAAAATTCTTAACGACTACAAAATTGATGAGTTCCCTTACCGAAAATTACTTTAATATTCCTGCTAACGCGTGACCTGTGAGATGATACCATCATAACTATTACAATCAATAAAACTATCGTATAGACTTTATTTCTAAAGACTTAAGAGATGAATTCTATTGTATTTCATATAAAAACAACAGAAACGATAACTTTGTGCATATAGATCAGGCGAATTTGTTTTTACCTCCAGCAGAATTGGCGTGAGTCAGCGTCTGTCCACCCAGACAGATGGGCCCCCATACCATGGGATTAAAACAATAGTCACTGTACATATTATGATACACTTCGTATAGTTTTAAATGTATACAATGAGATATTTAGACTATCATGGTACAAGGATATGATGAAATAATAGAATATCTACTGTCGAATTAATAATGAGAACAAGTTGTAAAATACTGTTGGAGACCCCACGTGATTTGATGATCTGCAAAAATGGAGTCATAACATCGATGAAAGTTATGACGGAGAATATACTAAACATGATGACGTTGAATTTGAAAATTATTACAGAGGCAGTTAGTTTTGGAAAGTAGTTATTAGTTTATATCTGCTTTAAACTTCAGAAGATTAATTCCACAGTTCTCATCTTAAATAAACAGTATTATGGAAAAATCTTTGGAGCTAAAGTCAAACGTGTTAGTTGATCACATTAAAATTAAGAAACAAATAAAATTAATCACAACTTCAAATTTAAATAGTTGAAATAACGAATGGTGACAAGTCTTTTAAATTGATGCTCGTTCGTTTCTCATAGAAAGCACTATATTAAATGTTATTGGTTCTTGAGCATTAATTAATGAACGTTTAATATTATAGAACTCGATTCTTAAATAGTTTTGTTTGTTAATTAATCTTTTCTGATTTTTTGTTCTGATTAATTCGTGTATCTATCTGTATAAGCTATTCAATATTTTTATTCACAATTTTAATGTTGCTGCTCATCATATCCAAGTTTAATTTTTTTGTGGAATTTTCAATAAGAAATCTATAGAAGTATTAATTATTATAATTCGTGTGTAAGTCTATGTCATGGTATACGAGTAGTAGATAAGTAATTAACTCTTGTTCGAATTTCTTAAAATATGGATTTAAAAAAATATATAGGGAATTTCGAAATGAATGGTAGAAGTACATTATTTTGTTCAGATTTCATATCCATCACATGTAATTTATTTACGTCATCATATTTAAAGACACAGTATCATTAAGTGATAGGTACCTACGTAGTAAAAGATCAGAAACATGTTTTTTTACTGTCACAACATGAAAGAAGTATTTTTTGGAAAGGTCAATAATGGAAAGTGGACCAGTGGAGCCGAATAAGCTCCTTCCAACGACATTGTGATTAAAAGCCTGTCTACGATAAAAAATATGGGATAATATAAGATTATTAAGTGCTTTTGCGTGCACAATTTTGTTCAGAGATAAACGTAAATAATTGTGGATCATACCACAGGTAAATTTTTGTTTTTATTATTTGCAAAGGAATATATCTCAAAAATTTACCATTATCCAATTCCTCAAATTGTATTGATCAACAAACTAGACCAAAAAATATTATGAGATAAAAGAAGGCGTAGTAAAGATAAAGTAAGACGTTTCAATTAATGTTCGTCAAAAAATCCGCATAATTTGAACGATAAAAAAACCGATTCAACGATAGTAATATATTGCGAGGGAATAATCGCTGTAAATGAGAATAAAAAACTTGTGCGAGCACTTAAAGTATGCGCATACGACGGTCAATCTTCCCGCAATGTCATTTGTCGTCAAAATCAAGATGACAGTACAAACTCCCTTACGTGATAAAAAGAGACGGAGAATATCACTTTCTCACTACCCGAAGTTACGAGGTAACATTTCGAATTTAATTACATCGAATTCAGACACCTTGATTTACGAATCGCTTAATTTGAAAGCGTTGATGTAAGGTTTAATGAAAACACTGCAATTTCAGAAGTTCTTATCATGCTCAACAATAAATCAGTTTGTTTATTTAAACATCGCTATTTTTAAACTGACACGTGAAATTTTACAAAGATATTAACGATCCAATTAATATTCCCATCGAATAATGAGCACGAATGAGATGGGAGGTATTTTGCATCATAAAAACTGTCATCTATTTGTCGTGGCCATAATCCTATTTAAATTCCACGACCACATCCTCATTCATGTAATTGGTTATAACAGTCCATTCCCGCTCACACAACACGAATTATATAATTATCCTTCTAGCTAGAATAACTTCAAGGGTCGTTAATGCGTAAATCGATTGCCATGCATGGCACGACAACTAGCGCGCCTGCATACTAAACGTACTTATATATATCACACTCACTTTATCATTAAAACAATATTAACATTCTGTGTTGTTACAGATTTGGCGGCGATACGGCAACTACTCGACAGTGAGACCGGAGGTACCACCTGCCCCAGTTGTAACATGCCCTTTGACAAGGGCAAAAAGAGAAAGCTGATCGATACCTGCGGACATGAGCGCTGCTACTCCTGCATGTTCAGGAACGAAGCCTGCCCGTTGTGTGCCAGAAACAGTCAGGGGAGACGGCAAGTGATGGACAGATACACGCCATCTCCACAGCGGCAGGAGCCGGACTGGCAATCGCCATTACGACTCCCAAAGCCACCTAAACAGCCCACCAATTTGGCACAAAGCTGCCCGACGCCACCACATACGAGGAGAAGATTCTTCCTTAGTCCCAAATCTCTTCGCAGTCCATTCGGGCAACGAGCCTCTCGCCATTCACACGAGAACCATGTGCCCCTATCCGGTAAGTTTAACGCACGTTTTTCGATTTGCATATCTGTGGGCCCGCGCGTGGCAGCCGCGAATTTGCATCAACATTGCGCAAGCACCGGCCCACTGCGCACGCAACTCGCTACACTTCATTGATGCCTTCTTCGGCAAAGTTGAAATTTCATTCACGAGTGTGTCACACAGCGCCTCTCACTTTCTTGATAGGCTCATTTATGAGCTTTTGGAAAACGGCGAGGACCCTTGCGTCGTAAATAACAGTGAGTGACAGTTGCGACACGGTGCGCCTACGCGCGTCCCCGCGCGCCGCCGCCGCCCGCCGGATGTACGTAGGGGTTCCATAAAGGACCGGTTGTCTGTCTAGTGTATTTATTAGGTTAAGCACAAATTCGTACTTTTGCAACGCAGCTCGTGCAGACGGCGAGCCGACTTCGACCATTATCTTCGAATCTGTAACATTTTTCATTTTCATTAATTAAATCATTCCAATCCATACATTTTCTTAGGTAATTGAAATATAAACTTCACAGGTGTGCCACGGCCCTTGGCCCTTCACGTTTCTACTTAATCTGTCGATTAGCTGTATATCTGTGAGAATAATATTTCTATGTACCAATTTGTAAAAGCTTGAATAATTGACTATATCAAGTGTTATTGATATTTGTCTATTTGCGATTATACTCAGCTAAAATATAAATTCATTGTTGGTCATTCGATATTTTCCAACAGGACTACCAGAAGAAGGTCCCAGGAGTGCAGCATGGCACAGTCTGGTCTTCAATAAGATCAGATCGCTTTGGTCAGCCCACTCTTCAGTACCACAGGGTCTTAACCAGTTGACAGGCACGGAGAACTTTGTTTACATTGATGGAATGTGGACTATATTCCGACAATAAGGTCGGTGTGGTCATTAGACGAAAATATTTTTCGTGAGACAGATATTGATCAAATTCTTTAGGTTTGTCATTTGTCTCCGAGCACAAAACAAGTCAGTATCATTCGATAAATCGTTCGGATCGAGTTCAGAATCAATCAACCCGTCTCTAAATCGGTATCCAGTCCACATTCCATTGCATCCAATCCGGCACGGACGTCGCTCGATTTTTGCACATCTTATTGCCTGTTTACATATACCCAGCAGTATCGATACATTTGACACGAGCTTTTTAATTCCAAATTTGTTTTTATATTTTGTTTTTGCATTTTGTGTGTTTGACTTGCGTTTGTTGCTTGAACGATTCGAGTGTCTTTAGTAACCGTTAACAGAACTTCATTATCGATTACAGAATCGATTATAATGACTTGTTCTTTTCATCGTGCTTTACTGTCAAGCAATGTTCATAAACCTTTGAATAAACATGCAATCGTTCACGCATGAGTCATGATTTCCTATAGAGCTTAAGACGTAGATGTATGAACAATCGATTTCTTGAATCAAGATAAGAAATCGGTGACAAAAATAACATCGATACGTGGGCGAATATGATCATCTCTATCGATAAAATATTTGACGACGTATAGGATAGTCGTGTGATAAAATCTAAGAAGGTAATATAGCTTACGCATTATAAATGTAAATTGGTCAGGGTCCAGGGATAACAGATAAGATTGGATAACTATTTACAGAACGCGCTGTGGTCGAAGATTGAATAATGTATTCGGTAACATACAACACAACAATATTGTAACTAAAAGGTTCAACTATTGCGAACAAAAGCGGACTTGTCCACTCCACCACGAAAGGTTTTTCATAGTTTCGTCTGTGGTTTAAATCGATAGAAAACAGCGTTCAAAAAGTCTGATATCGTGCAAGTTTCAGCTAATCTGCCATATTCAAATTCAGTTTTTTTTTGCTCTAGTGGAAAAAACAAGTAATGGGACAAATCCGCTTTTGTTCGCCAGCTCCTATCATATCGTAACTAAAGGTGCTCATATAATAAAATGCCTATGATATTACTTTCAACTCATTTTATATTCCTCATAACATCACATTTATGCATGTTCATAGCATTTATTTGACTATTATAATTCTGATCAACTATCACGGAATGATGAATAGTTATGATATCACAAAGCGATTGCGATTGTACAACCATGATAAATGTCCTTGTATGAACTATTTACACTACTTACAAAGATGTGAAATACAATCGAGATCATAGGCCCTGTAGTTCCATTCATAAGGCACTATTTATCGATCAGTAGTGCTGTATTAGACATAGTAATTATGCGTCATTCATAAACATAAGCAATTTTGCAAGAGCATATTTTGCTATAGACAGCAATATTGAGTGGAATTAAGTAGAAGTAGTTTACTCGCATGTAAATTGTAGAATTGACACCTCGGTCGGTGTTGTGCCTTTAGAGCCTGAGGCTAGTAGTCTAGCCGAGGGATTCGATCCCCACGTCTATAACGAGAAAAGGCTGTTGTGATTTTGAAATCATATAGAGTAAATAATATCCCGAATTTACGAATTAGACCAATTTTATAGTTGCGCAGCGTTTAAACATAAGACGAAATTTGCAGATTCACGCAAGTTACCTAGTGTAAGTCGAAGTATTTTATAAACACAAAAAATATTTCCTTATTTACCAAGTTTTATTTTGGTTCCAATTTTATTCCTTATATTTTGCTAGGTTTAATCATCTACTTTTTAAGGCTTTTTGTTTAAGCATCTTTTAAAAAAAAAACAAAAGTTGGTAGTCTGATGGCTTCATCAACCTTACCGGACAAAGCTACCTACCTACTAAAGGCAAAATGTTCCTACATAATAACAACAATATGATTAGACAATAATATAAAATTATAATGTAATAAGGAAATCATCTCATAAACAATGATAAGCACTCAATCAAAAAATAAATGATTAGAAAAGGTCTACCGTTGTGGAAGTTTGAAGGCCGAACTGATTCAGTCATGTTAGAGTCATAATAGGCGGGTGCCTCGTGATTTATAGACCAAGGCGAAAGCCGCCCTCACTGCGAGCCGTTTGACAACTACCTCTGCTCTAACAATTTGTACGTCCTACAAGCCTAGCATCATGAATTAAAGAAATGGGTGAACGCTTCTTATACCATTATAAGATTTAACAGAGCGACAGAGAACATAGCGGTTTTTTTGCTAGGAGATCAGCTCTATTGAGGAAGTACAGAATACCCATGGTATAGCCTTATTCTTGTGTTCCTACGCGTTAGTAGGTCATTAAAGCTCATTGGGGAGAGGGGGGGGGAGGTTTTGTAACGCGAAAATAGTGGTAACCGCTTACCGCCAGGTAGGCCGTATGCTTGTTTATGGTATTAAAAAAAACAAACACACTAATGCTAATGTCAAACCTACCTACAAATGTAATTTGACTTAAATTAAGTTTATACAAAAAAACCCATACTATACCCTAACAGCTTGATAAAATATACCTATTATATAAATTGCTATAACTATTATAATAACAGGCTAATTCTCGTGTCGTAAACAATTATGAATGCAAGTGGACATAGAACGAATTATGGCTTCCGTTGGTCGCGGCCGCGCGGCCACCCGGTCGGGACGGTGTGAAATACTCCATAATGGATTCAGGTTACAAGTTTATTACGTATTTCTATTGTAAATAATAGTTTAAATAAAGGCGTTTCAGTTGCGTTTAAGGTGTAATGTTTTCTTTACTAGAAAAGAGATGATGTGGCAGAAGGTGGTAAGCATACCAAGCCCAAAGGGAACTGGCTGTCAAGTGTATCTGTATACACAGATTATCGAGATTTAAAAAAAAGCTACATCGTTTCAGAGTGTCTTTGCTATCAATCTAAGGATAAAGTGAAGGTGAATAATAATAGGCTAGAGACCTTCAAGTTTTCATGGAAGAGTTTACTTCAAATTAGGTAAAATTTTCTGAAAATCATCTTAAAATAAAGTTTTATCCATAGTTAAACAATGTAATAATAGCTTAACTATAGTTTTTTATGAGATAGGGGTGGTTTTTTTAATAAAAGTTCCCGACGCTACGGGTTACAACTGTGGTCTGTGACGCCACTAACAACCCAGCCTTGGCAATGCCCGTCCGTCCGTGGCCGCCCATCAACAGGTCGTTACAATCGTCACGCCGGGTGACGCGCTGACATTTTCCGATTGAATCATTGAATACAATGCCTAAAAGGCTTATGTCATGGTCATCCTTTTTTGCTTTCGATGTTCGCGGCTACGCCTTGTTGAATTTGGTAACAATATCATAACATTATGAGCCTTGACAGGATGCTTACATGTAGAAAAGTGGCGGCGATACGACTTGACAGGTACTGGTGTGTGACGTTTTTTATTATAATTGGTGTATAACCCAAGGTTAATCTGTAGTTTTGCATATCCATAGAACTAAAATAAACAACTATTTTAAGAACTCCACGTATTAAGCAAAGATCAGATAGCTGGAGATAATTGCACATTGACGTGAAAAGTGACATGATATATGGAGTCTTAAACCCAGCAGAAATAGGTCTGGATCATATCACAGAACAATTACGAAAATATACCTATCGCCCGCTACCATTCAATCGAAAGGGTCGTGTCCAAAAGAGATACAGCTATGCGATTAATGAGAGACTTCTGGAGTGAACCTTCTGTACTACCTATATTACTTCTTATTCTGTGGCAAATATCTGACTAAGTATATGAAAAAAATATCTAGGTACTGATGAAATGTCAACGAAATCCTGAAGGCCACACAATAATATTTTAATCATACAAAGACAATATATAAAGACGAAATTCGCCTTGTAGTCAATGCTATCAACATTTTTATGGACAAAGCTAATCGCTGACAATTATCTCATATTGTACAGTTTATACATAAACGAGCTGTCTGTGGGTCTGTTCTGCCCACAGGCGGCAATGACATCGGTCGAACCTGCTCCCTAGAGCGTGGGAGATCATACTTTTTGTAACATTTCCACTCCACTCCCGCGGCACGCCACATCCTCAATGTGCTATAAACGTTACACTAGAAATGGCTTCATCGTTTTTATGCGAAATTGGTTAGAAAGTATTACTGATACTGAATAGTAGGTAATTTTCGCACCCTCATGGCTATTTTCAATAGGCATATAATGTGGGTATTGTGAGGTGCAAAACGTAAATACCAGTAGTAGGTATTTACCTACTGTACTGTAACAAACACGTTAGGTACCTACATCTAAGTTACGTTATGCCTAACCTTCATACCTCCTACTTCCTACATTAGTAGGAATTAATTGTTAATTTAATGTTTGGATCTTTGTGACTCATCACGCGTTAACGACTAAATGGATTTGGTTGAAACTTGGAACATAGATAGATCACACTCTGGAATAACATATAAGCAAGGCTTTTAATACCCAGACGGAGGACACTGATGCTTGGCGGCAGATTGTCCACTTGTAGAGTGGTAGCAAAAAGGTGGAGGTATTACAAAGTACCCTTCCACCGTGCTAGGGTTTCCTCATGACATTGTCTTCAACGCCGTCTATTGGGGTCTATATCAAAATGCCTTATATTCTGTGAGGGATCTACGTAGATATTATCAGTCAATCAAACTTTGTTTTTATACATATGTAGGTATATTCATTTCAAGTACGCTTTAAACACTTCTAGTAAATCCCTTTATCTATATGAAAGCTCTCGAAAAGCCATTCGGTTATATATATCCGAAGTACCACGCCTCCATTATTAATCAATGGTTGACGATGACTATCTTAAATAACAAATATAATTTGTACGACTCATTCAATTCATTCATTTATAACATTGAACGATATTAATCGGCTCATTAGAATTTATCAATAGAATTAATAATAATGTATAAATTTATTGATTCATTAGTAAAGTGTGCAGATTAATGAAGGTAATGTTACATCTTTAGCAAATAACAATTATAACGCCATTATAATGATTTTCCGAAGAGATTTTCGCAGGGTCGGCAAACGCGAGTGAATCCCCCAGTTTTGAAAGCTTGGCCACCGTCGGCCACGGTAGGTAAGCGCGCTTACCATTAAGGGAGCCTTATGCTTATTCGTTACCTAATAAGCTATCAAACAAGCACAATAAAAAACTTGCAACTTATTTTCTTTCAACAATTAGGTAGGTATATAAACAAAGGTATGTTTCGTAGATTTTTGTGTACCTATAAGTACATAATGTTGAATGACACACCAATACGAAGATTCAAAGAAATTTCTTCACAATAGATATTGTCCACTTTATAGATATGGGCTTTAAAACAAGCGATTAATTTTATTCATACACATCAATGGGTTAATTTTCAATCGAGTAAGGATAATATTATATTTACAACTTATATACAGAAATAAAATATATGAAAATTAATCAAAACAGACATTTAAACACTTGACAATTTATTGTAAACGTAAATAAATCAAGATATATTTACTACAGTGTTCTCCATGATTATATATACCTATATCACCGTTGTTTAAGACAGGATTAATGTTATATTAAACAAACAACTTAACTTGACAAATTATTACTATTTATCAATATTTAAAATAGCTTCAAAAAACATCTTTATGCCACCTGAAAAAAGTCTATAAGTTAGTAACATAAAAAAAGTGCTTTTTCGTTTATTTTTCATTCGGAAGTCGCTCATTCCGCGGCCCCGTCTTGAGTATCGGATTAAAATCGCGGAACAATCCGGGATCGTTCCCACGCGGCGGTTTCCGCAGGTGTATCGCGTCTCGTTACACCGCAGACCTTTGTGGGCTGCCTAGCCTTGATTGAGATCTCTGTAATACTATATACCTCATAGAGTTTGACCTCAATCAGAGTGAAGGAACATCACGATTAATTTTAGTACCTACTTGGTACCTAAACACCTAATATCACCAGTCTTTTTTGTTTTGAGGCTTAATTTCAATGAATATGTTATAGATCACGAATTTTGAAGACTGAAAATATCACTATGTATTTTGTGCTGGTCAAAGCAATCTAAGTATGATTGATATCAACACTTCAAATAGGCACATAGCATTTTTTTTCATTCAAGGTACATTTAATTTCAGCTATAGTAGTCTGTAGTAGTACTTATGGTAAGAATATAGTTTCAAAGCACACTTTGTTATTATTAAACAAATCTATATGCATTTCTCACCATTATTTCTTTATACGTAAGTTAATAATCCAATTTGCTCCCAAGAGCAATAAAATTATTCCAATTGGTTTTTATAAACTGCATTACATTTAATAATACTGGCTGAGAGACCAAAAAAAACATTATTTCCTATCTTCCATTACATTAGTTGAAAAAGAGTATTTTTTTATGTGTTATACAATAGAATTTAATAATCATTTTTCACATTATGATGTTTTGTCAAGAAACAATCGTAATTTAATGCAAAATAATGGGAAATGTTCTCATAAAATCTTATGGGAAGCCTATTCTACAAAAATTGAGATTTCTTTCCACAATAAGTTGAATTTTAATATAGGTACTTTGTGTTTATTCTGATTATCATAATATATATAGGTAGCTACCTACATTATATTGCACCATTCATGGAATCACTGAATAATTTGGTATAACTAAGGTAGAATTTAATACCATGTAGTGGGCACATGGTATTAAATTATGTATTGCGAACTGGTGGTGGTGGTAGTCAATTATCTTTCGATGTCCATATCAGGCATCATCGTCGACTTCATAGCTAGATAATATAAACGCCTAATGCCTATTTATTCGCTATGCAAACAAGTCTGTAAACGAAAGCGTTCTCAGATTATAAATGGAATAAATAAGTTTTAAGGTTGATTTTTCGCGAACAATGATGGCGTGCACTTTATTATAGTGATGGTACCTACCTACATTTTTTCTCTGTAGGTATAAAATACGTTCGTTCAACTTGAATGCATGGAGTTTTGTTTTGTTGTGAATTTTATTGGATTAATTCTGCTAGTTTTTTTAAAGCTTGTAAAAAAGTGTAGCATGTAGAGGTGTTATTATTTTTGAATAATCAATTTGTGTAGTAGGTTCGTAAATCTAGTTTAAGAGCTAAATATCGCTAGCCGTCCCTAATCATTTATGTACTTAATTAAAAAATTACCTATCAATTTGAAAATACTTTTTCTCGACCTTTGATGCAATCAATATTTATATTTTCGTATTATACTGTATTTAGCATCTTGTGTTTTGAAAATCGAACCAGTATCGTTGTTTGTTTATGTACAATGCATCATTAATTATGTACCTATATCATATTTTTTTATTATTTTTACAGATGACGAAGGCGGTCACATAAAGCAAGGATATGAGTCTCGAAGGCAGAACGATCTCTACATGCGCCTTGGGCTATTGCTCGGCGAACGTCGAGGTGCAAGGAACAAGGCCCGAGACAGTTGCACATCGCTTGCTTCGCTCGATGCGCATACGCTGGCTTCACACAACACTAGCCCGGTTAGTAAAATTCCTAGCTAGATGGATTAACCGCTGATTTTACTGGAATCCTGACAAAAATTAAAGGCTAGTTAGTTCATTGTATAATTTAGCATTGAGCTTGTAAAATCATCCGTTTACAGCCATATCGTAGATACCTAGGAGGAATCATCCTCAAACGAGTACTTTTAAAGAAAAATCTTCTGTTAATTTCATGCCATTACGTTCTTAAATCAATCCTATTTCAGGTGTCAACCCTGACGGGTTCATCGGAAGTGGAAGCGGCGACACCCCTAGGGCGAGACTCACTTGGTTCTCTAGCGTCTATGTCCCTATCTGCTGCCAGCAACTGTTCCTCATCAAGTCCCGGCAGCAGGAGGCATTCTGTCAACGGTAAGATTTAGGAATAATAATAATGTCCTGGTAATAGTGTCCTGTCACAAACGGTTATATGATCCTAAACTAAGCAGACCTTGTACTATGGAAACCAGAACAGATATAGGATAGGATATACTTTTTTTTGTAAATAATTACATATCTACTTATAGTAAAACCCAGACTCAAGATAAACATCATCACACAAAGTTTGTTCTGGGTGTGTGGGAAGCTACCTTAGGGCTTCTAAACAATCCACTTCTACTGTGAGGGCTGCCATTTCAATCAAAAGACAAAACTGATATTCTTGTATTTTTTAAGAAAATAATCTGTATTTGGATTGTTACCTAAGTTTATTTTATTCTTATTCGATTTTTATTCTAGCTTTACAAGGCGGTAGATCAGATGAACTAACGCGCATGTCCAGTGGATTTTTCAAGACAAGGAAAACAGCAGCTAGGCGGTCCGCCCGGGTCAGCGGCAAGCAATCTTCTACGTCATCAGAATCGAAAAAAGGTAATGATTGTATTTAGTTGAAGAATTTTTGGTACAACTCATGTCCTAAAAATCTAAGTTTCATCAGATTTTTTCAATTATTTATCGTGAGTTGTGTCTTTGGTACCAAATTATTTACAAAACTATTGAACATGTTTTATACATATTATAATAAATATTTTTTACAATAAAATAAAAAAAGCGCATGGTACCTACTTACCAATATTTGCACCAAAATGCATTTCACTGAACGCTTCGTCATGAACTCAGCAAAGTTACCATAAATATAAACATTTTCCAGTGCACCCAACCCCTCAACTAACGTTACGACCTCTGTTCTTCGAAGTGCCTTCAACCGACAACCAGAGCTGTTTCTCTGGACGACAGTGGCTCATGAGAGACATGGATAAGGCTTTAGAGTCAAGTTCTGCAGGTAACATTATTTTAAGTTTTAATGTATAAATAACGTTTTGGTGATTCGGTGAATATAGCTACCATTTTGGTTGTCAACCAAAGTAGTATGGTTTTCGAGTTCAAAGTCCAATTAAAGAATAATTAAATTAAAAAATAATACATGAATCTAAAGGGTTTTGGGAATGTTTCGTTTATCAAATAATTTCTAAATCGGTAATTAAAGCAGTGAAGAATGAGTCCATAATCGATGTTCGGATATTCGAGATTACCCATACACTACATGTGCTCTTAAAAAATCTTTCCACAGGAATCATAATATCAGGTTGCCCGGGAACAGGAAAAACAGCATTAATATTGCAAATGGTAGAATATTCCTGCTTCGGACGGAAGAGGAACTACGAGTATGAGGAATTGAGAGAACAGTCTGATATTAGGGAAATGCTACCAGAGGAGCTAACGGCAGGGATGTTCACACATCTCGCTTCACATGTTGTGGCTTATCATTTTTGTCAAGTAAGTTTCCTCTAATAAATTGTAGATTGATTGTAATTTCTTCACAAATTATATGGACACAAGATACATACAATTCATTTATCTGTTTAACAGCAGATTATTTATTTAACAATTATCATTTTTAGTAAAATATATAATTGATAATATAAAATTAAAATTAATTGCATCTTAGCTATACTGCTCACGCGGCCTTTTTAGAACTAGCTTCCGGCTCGCGGTTTCACTCGCGTTACCGAGGTAACTTATGATTTCCCTGGCCTATATGTTATTCCAGGGTATCATCTATCTATGTGCCAAATGTCATCCAAATCCGTTCAGTAGTTTTTATGTGAAAGAGTAAAATACATCTAATAATCAGTGTTATTCCGAGCTACTCAGTTGTGTTGTGATCCCGATTCGGTTGAAAAACCGATTGGGCAATCTACTGAAACGAATAACTCCTATCTCTTAATTTATGGTATTAATTAGTGATGAACGTTGAATGGTACACTGAATAAGTCGGAATATAGGTAAATCGAACCAGTGCACGATCGTCAGCTGCTTTTATCGAATCAATCAGTTCACTTGAGACATGACCTGTAATGTGCGTGACGTAAGTGCACGTGCATCAACTACAGCTTACGCGCAATAAATGTTGTGAAACGTTATTAACAAATCTAATGATTTATAGATAGGTCTTCCACATCTAACGTTGACTTACTTGTTACAGGCCGACAACAACAGCACATGTCTTGTAGGTGAATTTGTTCACTCACTCGCAGCACAACTCTGCCAAGCTCCTAGACTACAAGCATACAGAGAATACCTTCTAAGCGAACCACATCTCCTTGCATGTCTCTCGTTAAAGGAATGTATAGCTGACGCTGACTTAGCCTTCATGAGAGGGATCATTGAACCGCTTGTAATTTTAAGAAGAAATGGAGCCATAGATTCTACAAATAGCATTATTCTTGTTGACGGTTTATGCGAAGCGGAATACCACAGACCTGACCATGGATACACCATTGCGTCCTTCTTAGCTAAACACATAGCGGAAATGCCTTCATGGCTTAGAGTGGTGGCTA
The DNA here is from genome assembly GCA_963555595.1 of Tethea ocularis. Taxonomy (NCBI): domain Eukaryota; kingdom Metazoa; phylum Arthropoda; class Insecta; order Lepidoptera; family Drepanidae; genus Tethea; species Tethea ocularis. The sequence continues at coordinate 4,554,898 of OY741968.1, forward strand.
CGGTCAGAACCCAATTTTTAGAGTTGACAAAACAATTGCCGTACACAAGGTTGAGTTTGGACGAGTCAGATAACGTCCACAAAGACTTATTAGAGTACTTCAATGCAAGAGTTCAAGCTGCACCTATCATAGAAACCAACATCAAATGTTCGACGGGAAAATCTGAAGGCGTCCATAACTCGGTGTTAAAGTTTGCCCAATACGTACTCCACCTGAGCCAAGGCTCGTTTTTGTTCCTAAAATTAATATTAGACTTATTGGAGAGAAGTCACATCGTAGTCAAGTCTACTAACTACAAAGTCGTGCCGATATCGTTGGCGCAAATATTTCTGTTGCAATTCAATTTGAGATTTCCAACTGTACAATCTTTTGAAAAAGTAACACACATATTAAGCGTCTGCCTAGCAGCTTTATACCCTCTTACTTTGGTAGAGATATACTATTCAGTGAATTCATTATTAGTGGACACATTCTTGCCATGGGAAGAATTCTGTCATAGATTCGAAAGTCTCTCGGACTTTTTGGTGAAACGAATCGATAACACCTACATGTTTTTCCACCCCTCATTCAGGGAATGGTTGATTAGACGAGATGACAATGAGAGTCCAAAATTCCTTTGTGATTTGAGAGCAGGCCATTGCGGTATTGCGTTCAGATTGGCAAGAGTACAAGCACCGTTGGATTCTGAGAAGTCTATGGAACTTGGACATCACATATTGAAAGCTCATATGTACAGAAATATGGGACCAGCTCAACTGGGCTTGTGCCCAAGAGATTTACAAGCTAATTTGGTTGCAACTAGTTCGGCAAATGTTGGTGAAGCTATAGCTAATCTGAGAAACATATACACACCTAACGTAAAAGTATCTCGACTGATGCTACTAGCTGGAGGTTCACCGAATCAAATATCTGAATGTCTTGGAAGTGCTCCATTACTCTGCATGTATTCTTATCAAGGTATTCTTGCTATGGTTGGATTATTGATCGAATTTGGGGCTGATTTAGAAATGACAAATTCTCAGGGTTGTACCGCGTTATCTTTGGCCTGTCAGAGAGGCCATACTGATGTTGCAAGAAGGCTGATAGCTGCAGGTATGTATTTAATATTATCACTATTAATATGTCAATAAATATGAGGAATTTAATTTCTTATCGTCTTGAATAATTTTAGGAGCATCACTTAGCCACACAGACACAGCAGAACAAACACCTCTTGTACACGCAGCCAAGAATGGACACAGAGATACAGTAATATATCTCCTGGGTTGCCAAACTGGAAGAGACGACAGAAATTCCATCGATATTGATGATGGCAATATTGAACAACTAGTGCCAGGGTCTAGACATGCTTTAATAGCCGCCGCGCAAAATGGTCATCTGGACATAGTGGAGTACCTTTTAGATACTGCTGAATTAATAGTAAGTTGATATAAATCTTTGATTTTTAACTGAAATCACAGGTTATTAATATTTCCTCTCCTCGATACCTAACTAAAATTATTTTGCAGCCGGATGGTATCTGTCCAGTGACTGGAGAAACTGCCTTAACAGCAGCGTGTTCACCTGGCAATCCTGCCATAGCCGATGCCTTATTAATTAGAGGGGCAACACCATACTCATTAAATGCCAGACAAATGTCGCCATTAGCTCTTGCAGCTAAGAATGGCAAGTCAGCACTTGTATTAAGGCTGTTGGACTCCGGAGCTGATGTTATGGGCTCAGGAGGAAAGATACCCTTGATATTGGCAGCTGCCGAGGGACATGCGGATGTTGTTGAAATGCTACTCGATCAAGGTGAGTTTGTAGTATCTAATTATTGAAAAAAAATTTTTTTTAAAGGTCTATAGTTGGTAGTCTCTGATGGCTGCTCCAACCTTACCAGACAATGACTATTGATAATGCTGACTGTAATATTTTCTCCAAGATGGATATTACATTTCCCTCACGGTACCACTAGTGTAACACGTGATAATTAGACATATGCTTTGCGTTAAAGTCACTAGATTTTTAGAAAATAAAACATAATATACATGCGTCAATTATTACAGCGTCCTGTTGAGGGAAGATCAACTTAGACAGAACTACTATAGTAGATGCAGTTACTGAAGAAAGATAATTTATAAATTTCAGGCGCAGACCCAGATGCAGTAGATTCCGATGGATTATCACCACTAGGTTGGGCTTGTCTTCGCTCTAGAATACCAACTTTGGTTGTATTGTTGGACAGAGGAGCCACACTTGGTATGTTTGCTGCGTATTTCTTTTACCGATTGAAATTTCAGTCAATGAAAAATAAAACTGCTTACTACTGCAAGCGATTAAGTCTACTCGGCTACAATGAGTAAAGCAGCTGAATGTGTTTTCACGACTTCAGAGATGATCCCATACTGAAATTGTTCATATCAATGAGCACTCCTCTAAGCACAGGTCGTGAATAATAAATAACCCCATGTATACTGCTTAACTTCATATTCAGCTATTAAGATTTATTTTTTTCTTCTCTCTTCAATCTTTTGAAGCAGCAATATTTGAAATCATATTTTCTAAGATACATCTGTCTACATAGCGCTATGAATCAGTCTGTTTACATTGTTGGAATCCTTTGTTAAATGATATTTAGCCATAAATTTATTTCATCTTTATCTCTTCAGATCAACCAGACAGCAACGGTCGAACTCCCCTAGGCTTAGCTTGTGGCGGTCCATCAGAAGTGGTTGAAATATTGCTTGAGAGAGGAGCTTCTCTCGAACGAGTCGACCATAGCGGTCTGAGGCCTTTAGACAGGGCTATTGGACAACGAAATGTTCCCGTAAGTGTCTATCCCTTTTCATAAAAAAGGATTCTTTGCTTTTTATGGACAGATATATTATATAAATGGCATTAGCCAATCTATTAAGATTAAGAAAAATGTAGTTATTCGAGTTTAAAGTCTGTATAACAATCTAGAACACATTTATTTTGTTACAGGTGGTCAACTGTTTCCTCAGGAAAGGTGCTAAGCTCGGCCCCACGACGTGGGTTATGGCTTCAGGCAAACCAGAATTTATGTAAGTAACCCGTTTTTATCACTATTACATAGTCCAGTATTTATTTTTGGATCATGACCATTTCTTATTATTTACCCTCCCCATATAATGGGCAAGATTTTGAAAGCTAACAGATTCGCTAGCGAATGATGATGAAATCTTAAGCTGAGGCCTTACTCCGAAAAACGTAGAGTAGAGTCTAAAAATTGTAACTGTTGACATTCATAAGTGCCTTATTAGGGCCTAAACTGAATAAATGAGTTTTTGATTTTGATTTTTGAACGATAGACGGTAGTTCAATCATCGTTTTCAAATTATTAACCGATAGAATTGCACTAAATTTGCGACTCGTCAGTTTGCTGCAATTCTATTATATAATATAATAATTTGACAATGATGATCGAACTATCATGTATCGTTTTTCGGAGTGGGGCCTCAAGTACTTAAGCATCCAGATTAATTTTAAGACTCACAGCAGGAGCACTCCTTTAAGTACTACTCTAACAGCAAAATATAGATAGTTACCAAACAGCAAAACGACTAACAACTTTTAATTTATATTCTTCAGGCTAGTACTGCTAAACAAATTGCTAGAAGATGGGAACTTATTGTACCGAAAGAACCGTCCGTCCGAAGCAGCTCACAGATATCAATATGCTTTAAAGAAGATCAATCCATTAATAAGTGATGAAGGATTGTCGACACCATCAACGCAACCAGTGCCTCATGAACACGTGTCAGCTTTTGTACAGCTGAAGACAAACTTGTTATTGAACTTGTCCAGGTGCAAGAGGAAACTAAACGTGAGTATATATGCGGAATTCATAAAAAAATGGAATTAATTAAAAGAACATGCGACAGAATAGTTGAACAAAGATGGTAATTCAATATAGAATTTTGAATTCAATACGTAATATTGATTGTATAATAGAATAATTGAAAATCAAGATAAATCTTGTAACAATAGGTTAATTAAAAATAACAATTCTATAATTAGAAATGGACGTTAAACTACAAAATAACTTATATTACAAAAACTTACTATTACTAATTATATTTTTTTAATGGACACAGGAACCCTCAGAGGCTCTAGACTTGGCGGCACGTGCCTCTGGTCTTCGCCCCAATGCATTCGAATGCGCCTACGCAATGTCTCGAGCCATTTTAGCTCTAAACAAACCATCAGAAGCATTACCACACGCAAGAAGAGCATTATTACTGGCACCATCGAACGATATGTCCGCTGTCAGGACTTTAAAAGCTTTGCAACAGGAAATTCTAACAAGAATCAATGCTGGGACACATAGTCTCAATGGTGATACTCGATCTATGAGAAATTATGATAGTATTAGTTTGAATATGCCGTAACTTGGTTGTAAATTATGATTAGATCTTTGAGAGTTCAGAAGGATTTAGTATGTCCTAAAAGGTACCTAAGTATGACGATCATCACAATACGACGTGTCATTTTTTTTAAAGAATGTTATGAGGCTAAATTTTGATACCTAAACAAATTTAGACGAAAGAAACAGTCGTAGATAATCTGAGTATGAATATTTCTTAAATATTTTATCAGTGTTGAGTTTTTATATTATGAACAAGGAACTATAAAATCAATTATTTAGATAATGTACATTTCATATTGTCATTTCATCTTATTTTGATTAGGTAGATAATTATCTGTATTATTCACTAAAGCATAGCATTTGTTTTGATGAAATACTTACTAAATAATATCGATTAAAAATCGATATAGGTAGCCAGGTTTTTACGATTTATATAAAAGTTATCTTTTTGACAGCATTAACATTATGTTAATGTTGTTATTTAAGGATGTACATAGATTTTAAAGCGAACGAACGAATATCTTACCTGCAGTGATTAAAGAATGATTTTTTGAATATTATTTTAAAATAAATTAAATGTTTGAATAGGGTCTTTTGGAATACAATGAATAAGATTTTCTAGAATACCTTGTATTTAGGAGCTATTGGATTAAATACATAAATATACAGTATACATAGATACATGAATATTATTATATATCACGAAAATCTAGTAAAATGATTATTAAAGTAAATGCTTTTCCATATGTATAAGAACCATTTACTGTATTATTTTATGTGATGAAAAATCTGTGTAAATATGTAATAAAGTTTATTACATAAAACTTTTGACTATGTACAGTCGATTGCATAAGTCTTAGTTATTATAGCCTCGAATAATCATTTTTTGTATAATTTGTGGTCGCTTGCCATTTATATTATGAATGCTTTATTTTTTCTTTGTTTAAAAATTATATTTTTACTTTTGTCGACTTGGTGAAGTGTTATTTAAAATGCTTTGAATATTGTGCCTCGAAATTGAATACCCCCATGCAATGTTTACATACATTTTTGTTGTTATTAAATAAGGTTTTGAGTTAAACTCATGCGCCCATTATCTTGCTTTATTTTAATTTATTAAAAATATTTTACTATACGAATATCTAGAGTGAAAAAATCATGAAAATTAAGGCATGTTTTGTGACCGTTTAATTTGTTTGTTTGTTTGTATGTGTTGAATGTAGCTATATAAATAATTAAACAGAGTGATGTACGAATAGTTTTAATATCTTATTTATTTTACAATTCCTAAATCATAGTCGAAATACATTTTGAAAATTGAATTGAATAAGCGGCGTTTGAATACAATCGACTGTCCAAATTACAAAACATATTTTTAAGACTGACATACATTGGTGACATTCAAAAAGAAAAAATACTTATTATGTTCTACTGTAGGAAAATAAGATGTATTTTAAGTACAATATCTACTGTGACAGTACACATTATATTATATTAATTACATTTTTTTCATATTGCTTCAAAATTGTTTTATTTTCGTCCTAGAGATAGACCTTCTTGTTATTATTAATTAATTTCTACCATTTATTCAAATCTGTACATATATTTACATTCTTTCTGACCTATCCAAAGTACTATCATCATAAACCTTTTCGGAGTATTTTGGGATTGGAGCATTCGTAGAATTAGAAACTATCGAAGAATACATTCGTATTTGAGACTGAGGTACATTCATTGATAATATCGGAGTGGTAGAAATAGGGGTAATTTTGGTAGCTTTCGTCAAAGTGGTAGAGATCGGGCTTACAGTAGAAATGTAATGAGGTATTGGATGCGTAAATCGCCTATTATTCCATATTGATGTCCTCAGTATTCCAGGATGAATTTGAGGTGTAAATTTTTTGTTTTTCTTATGAATAGGATAACGTATATCATAAACAGGTACGAAGGTTTTAATGGGCTTTGTTGTTACAGATTTAATGTCAATTATTTTTACTGGTGGGGCATTTTTAGAATTTAATAAACCGAAATCATAAAGGGGTGTTTTGATGATTTTCTTTGCGTGTCTGGGTGGTAAAATCCGTCCGCTTTGCGTGGTCATAGACGGCTGAGGTAAGAATACATGTTCAAAGTGTTTCAGAATTTGTTGAAGTTTCTCTTGAGTTAAATTCCTTTCTGGAGTAGTGTTTGAAATGTCCGAGAGTAATTTAGTACATTGAGGAGTGTTCTTCCTTCTTGACGTAGGGCAAGTCTGAAATGATATATGTAATGTATCCTATTATAATAAAAACGTTACTATGTACAGTCAACATCAAAAGTGGCTAGTATCCTGTCACATTACAAATAAAAAGTTACCACCCAAACTGTCAGGAGAATATCAATAAATTATTATGACAAGTTCCTAGTTTGTTACAAATTGTTAGATCAATAATATCTGATATCCTCATTAATTAATTAAAATTTCAGAGAACTGAAATATTTTATACGTTATTCTATGAACAGTAATTAAATTATCATGAAATCAGGTATTATTGCAAAACTGTTAATTACTATTTATGCTTGTTACTGTACATGCAAGAACAATTAACTTGATATGGGCATGTATAACAAAAATAATTGCCAAAAGACAATAAGAATAATAGCAAGCCTTATTCTGCGTAATACTTACCATCAACATCGTATCAAGGACATTCAAAAGTTTCTTGGGAGAGTTACAATGCTCCCTATACAATAGGGCACCAACAGACGACCCGATGATGACGTCTGTCAACGGCCGCCACTCGGCCTGATTAGTAAACTGACGAATCTTATCCTTCATCATGAAATAATCCATGAATCCGTACTTGTTTATAACACCCATCTTAGATAACACGCAGGTTGTAGATGGAGTTAAATCTCGGCACTGAATTTTAAAAAAGTATTACAAATATTATAGATTAATTTAAATTAGATTACATAAATGGAATTGATATATATTTTATTTCCTTTTAAATTGTAACATTTTTTTAATAATCACTCAAAACTCAAAATTATATATTATACTATGTACTATTATTTATATTTAGGTTATAGGCTAAAGAATGGAATACTTGGTTCGTAATACACTCAAACTGAGTTTTTATTTTTTTATGTCAGAAGGTTGACAAGCAGGCAGGTAGGCGGTCCACCTGATGGTAAGTGGTTACCGACGCCTATCGCCATTTGCAATACCAGAGGTATTTGCTAATATGTTGCCGACCTGTTACAATGCCAAGAAGGCAACTGGCTCTCAAGTCATATTTAAATGAAAAAAAAAATTGGTCGAAGAATACGAAGAAAGCTAGATAGAGGAATAAACATCGCTTGTCACTACCAGTTAACTATGCCTAACTCGCGGGAGGGGGTAAAACTCACCAAGAATCAATAGATATGGTAACACTAGGTTACAAATTTTAATACCAGGCAAGTCAATATTATAGAAAAATACTATGACTAATAATAAAGAGTTTTATTTTCTAATACCTACCCACAAACCCAACAACTATTATATATGGTGTATATTAATTTATAAAAACTTACCGCATTCCTAGAAGATGTCCAGCTATGCACTTTTGGTCTCCAGTAGTCAGCTGAGTATTCTATGCGACTCAGCGAATTGATGCCGCACTGCTTCATATGGGTTGGATGGACTAAACTCGGCAAATAGCACGAAGAACGACGATTTTTCTATACAAATAAAATAAAAATAATAACTCAGAAAAAAAGTGGAATCCGCCAAGAAATACGGAGATATAAACATTGTAAACTACTAATTAGATATGTGACGTCATAATTCTGATTTACTAGATAGAGAATATTTTTTTTCTTTAATAAAAGCTAATTCATTTAAGAAACGGTAGAAAAGAAATATTCTTCGAATAACTATAAAAATAACCAAGATGGCTTATTCAGCTGAGGACTACTTACCGGTCTGCTTTTAGATGAACTTATTTCACAGATTATATCGTCTTTAGTATGCCTGGAAAGATTTTATTTTTGGTTCATTATAATTTGAATAAATAATCATGTATAATGAAGTATTTTATTAATTAAAATACGTAAACTTTTATAACTCTCAGAATCACACATGATTCGGAGGTTGCCTTTACCCGGTATACAATAGTAGTCTTTGGCCTTTACTGAGAAGAGCTAGATATAAACTCAGTAGGAAATGAAAGCATTATGTAGACGTATCAGATTTTACTCACTTGCAAATGTCATTTTTGCTGGCGTACGGGCAATTCTGTAATAAAAATAAACGATTTTGATGTAATAATTGAGGCAATAAACACCTGGATTTTTGAAAAAAATATATATTTAATTAGTATATGATATTTTTTTAATAAGGTATCGTCATACTGTCACTTTAGTATCGTATACATTACCCAATTTTCATATCAACTGGAGAACGAACATTATTTCAAAAGGTAAAGTGACAGTCAAATTTTATTTCTGACTACCTACACAAGTATTAAAAATATTCCTCACCTCAGTGAGCACATCGAAGGTGCAAGCCAGAATTTTATTGATTTCACATTCAGCCTCGTACTCTGTCAGAGGTTTCGTGAGGCAGGTAGTGATAACCCTAGCTTTAGCTTTGTTCCATGAGGGGTGAGAATCAGTGAAATTGTCCAGAAGCTTCAAGAACGCGGCAGTGTCTACTCCACCCACATCGTTTATGATATTTAGATTTTTAAACACACAGGTCTCTTTTTCACACTGAAATGAAAATAACAAATTAGGAATACAGTATCTACAGAACAGAAGACATAAATAAAAGATCACAGAGCGACTAATCATCGCTGAAATATACCTAATTGCTTCGCCTTAATCTTTTCCTAGATAATTTCTCTCTTTGTTTCAGTTTTTATCATTTTCAGAATAGGAATGTCGACTGATGAACATAAGCCTCTACAAAAGGTTCCTTCAACAAACGACCATCAGCCAGAGCGGAACAATGACTACCTAAGGTCCTACTCAACAAGGCGCCAAGATCACTTGACTACCGCCCACCAAATATGAATTCCAGTAAGTTTATTTATTTTATTCACTTACTCAATACAGGAGTGTCGAAAAAGGTTGTAATATCAACACACTTTTGATAGATAGGTTTCGTTCTAATAGGAAAATTATTTCTCTCTAGTTGATATTATGCAGGCTATTTAATAAATTTCTATAAAAAAATATTTAGTAGTAGCTAGATTACTAGAGCATCCGAGGTTTATCTTCAATAATCATCATCTTATTTCAGGCAATAAACAAAAAACCTTTATGAATTATAAATCTAAACCTTCCTCATGAATCACTCCTTGAAATCACATTGGTGAAACTTACTTTTGTTTTAGAACATGTAGTGATTAATGTAGTCTATTACTCTATTATTATATTAACATAATATCTATATGTTATGCTGTCCTGAAATTATTTGCTGAAAGCACTTACGGATTGCGGCAGTAGCATACGATCCCTAGGTCTAGTTCTAGGAGTCGTGGTTACAGGAGGTTGCTCGGTTGTCAAGGAGTGGTTGTCGTTACCAATGACCAGTCTATTCTGGCCGTCCCAAGATAAGTGGAAGTCGCAGCTGGATGCCCACTGGGGTTTTATGAACTCTGACACATCGCAGCATTCCAAGGGTTCTGGAGGTACCTGTATATACATAAATTCATAACACCTTCTTGGCCATAATGCTTAAAGAAGGCTTAAGAATAAAGTTATAGATATAGCCAATTACATTAAAAATAGGTATGTAATATTTAAAGTAGATAACAAGAGTTTCGTTTTTTGAGACTAAGGCTGATGCTGAGATCTATAGAGCGTACTTAGATTGTGCTCAGACTTTACTTAGGGTATAAACCTACATAATAAAGTAAATAATATTTGATTTTATATAAAAAATATTTGTGTGTGTTAATTTGTAGCCAAGTTTTTGGGTAAGTAGTCGATTGCACTTAGACTTCGCTTAGCACACACTCAGAGAGATTCGAAGATTGCATTTGAAATACCGACTTTGTACGGTAAAGTCTGAGCAAATTCTAAGTACGCTCTATATATCTCAGCCAAAATATAGAAGGTTGACGTCATGGATTCTGTAGAAATATCGAAGCTTCAAATGAGACCGTACGTCTGCAGTATAAGTAACAGAACAGACAACAATTTACAAAACGCCTGTTTACTTTATCTTTTCATATTTTGGATAGTTAAATAGTGTACGTGTTTTGTAAATTTGGATCTGTTCAGCTTATTTTCTGACTGTACCTTGTAGGTTCTTACTTAGGTGACAAAAAAAGCATTCTTACATGAGATGTGGTAGGTTCAATATCATTAAAATCTACAATATGGAGCACATCTCCGTTGTTTGCTTGCGCTGATGGTGCTGGTGGTATCTCTCTCTAAAACATAAGATAAAATATTATATTTATTTGTAATGCATAGAGTCACCTGAGTTTTTTACCTGCAATCCCACATTTGCCTTCTAGGTGTTGAATTTTCAATCCTCTCTTAGCAAATACCTACGTATAGTAAATCTTATGCAAAATTTTCAACCTGATCTGATGTCTTTTATAGGCAAATGTTTGACACCTTGATTTACATTATTGTAATTTTCGTAGGGATCTCAATATTTTTTTTATAAAATACAGCCCATGTTACTCGCTGGTAATGTAGCTTTTTGAGTTTATCCATTACAAACAAGCATAGAGATAGAGATCGAATCAGAAATAATGAGATCCGAAGGTGAACTAAAGTAACCGACATAGCCCGAAGAATTGCCAAACTTTTGTGGCAGTGGGCGAGACACATCCCTCGTAGAAAAAAAAAACAAATCTTTTTCTCCACTTACATTTAAACTAATGTTATCATATTGTGGTGGATGCTTATAGTAGTGAACGAGCTCGTGGACTCCGCACTGAGATAATACTGCCGAGTCAAACAAGGGAGGTAGGTTGCAGCATTTTGTGTCGAAGTACTGAAACAGTCATATTTACACACCCTAATTATTGTTTATGAACAGTTTTTTTAATAAGCGGTACCTATCAACCTATTAATTTGAAATTAGACTGTTTTTGTATAAACTTATCGGAAAGAACAATCAACTTATTTGACGTTTAACCAGCGACTGCAAATTCGGACCTTAAAAACAAAGGCGAAGATCTGATAGAGATAGGTATATGATGGTATCATTATTTATTTTCTTCTGAACTATGTCCACAGATTTTTTACATCCGTCGGTCAATCAATACCCTATACTATTTCTAAAACCAAATATTATTTTTAGATGGAAAGGGATCTAGTTATTGATAGATACTAGAATCTAGATAGCTACTTCTAGTTATACTAGGTAGTAGGTACCCAATGTTTTGATACTAAAGCAAAGCATTTCAGATTTATCGTAATGTCTGAATCTTTGGTATCTTGGAGTTGAATTCACTATAAAGGGAAATAAAACAATTTTAACTCTAGATGAGTTAAACACTGACTTACCTGCCTCACATTCGTTTAGAATACTTACATTTTTCACAAACCAAGATGGTCGACGTTCTTTTGGTAGATTCTTTTCCATGTTTTCATACAAGCTGGTAATTGAAAAAAACAATAAAAAATAACAAAAAAACATAGTAGGTAATTAATTAAAAGGAAAAGGAATGGTTATACCTCTGTGAGAACAAATATTTAACACCAGCGAGAGAAGACACCGGCGAGCATGCGTCATCCTTCCTCAAGTTTTCTTCTGGACAATTCTGTAGAATAATAAGGGAAGCATCACAAAATATATCAGACAAGTAAAAAAGGTTTTTTTGGCGCAGGAAATCATCTTTTCTATTCCAGTATTTAAAAATTTAAAGAAACCCCCAACACACTAAAAAAGTTGAAACATAGCTAAGAACATTCTCGATTGAGACACTTTCCAAACGAACCTTAATCAAAATGGTTCATCCGTTCAGGAGCTATAATACCATAGACGGACACACAGATACACACACTGCAAACTTATAACACCCCTCCTTCTCATCTTGGGTTAAAAAATAAATTCAAAATGACAATAATTATCTGTGACCGGGTCCCATGACCTTAGTGTATATGCCTATGTTGACGTTGTTATATAAAAAAATATATACAGGACAAAGTTTTAACTTACGTCAACCAACTGATCAACAACGCAATGCATCAGCGCTTGACCCGGGCAGGTATTAGTGTATCTTCTTGGTCTATCTCCATAGCAGACATCCAGGACTTTCCCCACGACATTCTCCCAAGCCCCCAGCGGTAGACGTGACTTGAGTACAGCAGAGATTTGATCACGAGTTGGCAGGGAGTCTGGTAAACCAAGTTTTCCATTTAAGCAGCTCCATTCTTGGCACTGAAATAAATAGCACGTACACAATAATAGCGTTTATTTAGTTGTTTACTTAAATGTCATCTGCCTACTATCTCGAATGAACGAGAAGTAAATAATAGCCGTTATTTTTAGTTCTTTAATTGGAACACGCATCTTTGAACTTTGTAGTTATTCTGCAATTTTTATCAACAAACAATGAGTTTGTTTTTTTTTCTTACTAGTTTTCGCCCCGCGGTTTCACGCACATTCCCGGGGGACCTTATGTTTTACCGGTATAAAAGTATCCTATTTCTTATTCTACGGTATGGTTTACCTGTGTGTCAAGTTTCATCCAAGTCCGTTCAGCCTTTTATGCGTGATTGAAACACAAACATCTCAACATTCACATATAAAAAAAAATGTGAGACCAGATACATTTTATCTAATTAGTTAATAGTAAAACGAACATACCAATCTGGAGTTCTTCAAATAAGACGTACCAAATCCAGGCTGTGCGAAAACCTGTAAACATACATTTTAAATGTAAAATATAAGGAAAATTAATTCTATCACTTGAAATATCCCCAAAAAAGTGAAACAAGTGACAAAAATATTAATAAAACCTACATCGAATTTGGGATTAGATCCTGCAACCTCACGATATCAATCCCAAAGCTCTGAACTGAGCAAGATCAAATATAGTACTTTTTAAAAATATATTTAAAAGTAACTTACCGTCGGAAACAATAAGAAGAGCCACAATATTCTCATGATATCTGCATTAATGTTCATTAATAACTAAGCATACTCCGAAGATAATGTAATACCGGCCTCATCGCAGGTCGTGACATCCACGATAACTGCATTTGCGTTACAAAAATAAGGACTGGGTCATATTGATAGAGTAGCTAGCGCCAGTTAGATTTCTACTCTCTATTTACTAGGTTGTGATGTCATTCAATCAGCTGGGATGTAAGGGTCAGTATTTGTGACAGTGCAAGATGTGGAGATTTAAAAGAGTAAACCATGTAAACAGGGCTTATACAGGGTTACATAGCTCTGAAACATCGAAAAAAATAAACTTTTCACACAAAATATCAATCCTGTTCGGTCAATCTTTTTTTCGCGATTTCAGTGTTGATCCCATAGTAAAAGTTGTTAATAGATGAGTACAATAATCCTAAAGAGGAAGATAAAGTTTTTTTTCTTTCAGAATATTCAGATTGGGTGATTCAACTTCGATTTATCTTGTCAGAACAGGTCGCGGCTGTGGAATGAACAGTACATTTTGTTTTAAATAAAATCGAAATATATATATAGTGTGTTTTAGCCTTATATTACAAAAACAGGAATTTAAACAAGAATACTGATTTGGTAAAAATTATTTGGTTGAGTAGAATTGGGAAATTTACAACATAATTATATATTACATATTTTACAACATATTTTTCAGACTTCTAGAACCTGCATGAATTATTAATAATTAAATTATCAGCTTAGTATAATTATGTTATGTTTTTTTTTTTATCAGTGGATTTTTTTCTTTGTAACCTCAAGGCTGATTAACATTTATACTCATTAAATGTTTTTGTTTATATATTTTTTAAAGATCTCTGTATCATATAGAGTTAACTTTATATATTGTTAAGACTAACATTTTTAAGGCGATGATAGCTCAGTGGTAGTGACGTCGGATGCCGAGACGAAGGTCGCGGGTTCGAATCCTACAATGAGCTTGAGCTTTCGGTGAAGGAAAACATCGTGAGGAAACCATAGCAAGGTGGTAGGTACACTTTGTAGTACCCGCCTGGCTGACTACCACCCTCAAGTTGAAAAATCTGTCGCCAAGCACCTTTCGGTGTGTTCCGACAGCTGCACTTGAGAGCCAGGTCCCTTCTAGGCTTTGTGTGCTTACCACCATCGGCCACATCATCACTGACCAAGGTGAGATTGTGGTCAAACACAGGCCTATACATAGTAAAAAAAAAAAAAAATTGTGTTCTGTTCTCGGGGTTTTTTAACGATTCAGAGCTATGTGGTATTGTTAGAACCCTTATATATCCCAGTGATGAATCGTATAAGCTATGGTATAAGTAACTAATCTGTTAATTGTCAATAATACATCATATTTCACAATATTTATGATTTTGTAATGACACCAAAAATTTTGAACTTTTTAGAAATAGCAGTTGTTTTTTTTAAATTGTGGTACTGTGGATTTAATTCCGACAAGGTAATAAATAAAACTCCTATATTACAGCTAACATAATTTATTTGAGTGCTATAAAAAAAATGTTTGCACAACAGCTACTTACAAGAGAAGCGAATATTTACTCTGAATCTAGCGAACGCAAAAAATTATAGCTAATTATCGGACATTAAAATTAAACGAAAAAAATACATTGGGCTTATTTTTAAGACACTTCATTAATATCACATTATTATTTTGTAAGTTACAGACATTCAGAATCCATAAAAATTGTCATAGGTATACAGTACAGAGTACATACGAGGTAAAAACCGTTTTATAGTGAGCCTTAAATGAAGACATTACACGTAATTTACTATAGTAAATTCAGAACACAAATTTAGTTCTTGATTATGCCGCTATATGATCAAACCTCATATATTGTTGTTCATGCTTAAAACAAATAGGCCCGCAGTATTAAAACATACTTAATGTGATTGAAAGCAATAATTACAGTTAGTAAAGTGTCACACATTTTTTTTAACAATAATTTATGTGTAATTTTTATCAATGATTTTACAAAAGTAGTTAGTTTTCATTATTTATTTCTTCAAATATAAGTATGCGCTGTCTCTATAATCTTAGATTTGCAAAAGTAAGCTAAATATTTAATCATCACAGAATATGCATTAAATATACATTTAAAAAAACCTGCATAGTGTTGAGAACTGGCTGTTTGCGATTATCTTATTTAACTGGTAAAATTGAACCTGTAATAAAAAAAACACTATTTAATAAATAAATTCCAACTAGGTACATACCTAATATTTCCAATAACGAGAACAATACTGTAACATTTAGCTCACCTCGGATTGGGTTTTAGATAAATGTCTTCATTCTTTATTTTTTCTGCTCATAATGATGGTAAATGCACAAAGCCCGTGGGAACCCACCGCTAAATGTTTGACGGCAGGTTTTCAATATGACTGGCAGATATTAAAATGTACCCTATCAACGCGCATTTCCACATAGTTTCCACACGATTTTTTCTTTCATCGAAAGTTCAATATTTATGACATGTAATCACCACTGTTATGACGTCATTCCCCGTCACTATCATATAATATGTGGTAACATTATAGCATAATATAATATATTATACATAAGCGTCAATAAGTCTAAAACAGTGGGGCACATGCTTGTTTAAAAACTTTGCGATATTATTTTTTATCAAAACCACATCCTTGCAACTGAATCCCTAACTTTTTAATCAATTCTCAGATAAACACAATATATTTGAAACTATGCTAATTTATAATACTCATTCAAAAAATAGCACATACCTAATTTGTCTATGACCTGCATTAAGATCACAGGAACGCCCCAAAGCCGAAAGCGCGTTTAATACTGTCAAAGTAATATCGCTGCCAGTTGTTGCGAGTTTGTTCCACCTCTGCCGTCGGCACCAGGTCTTGCTTCAGAGTCACCAATGTGTGGTCATCCTGGAAATAAACAAATAAGTGTTGATTAGTAACTGTTAAGCATAAAAGAAACTATGCCAGCACAATAAGCCATTCAGGTGGTAGGTAAGTAAAAAGGATAATGTATCAATATTTTTCCCAGTACCAAATTTTGGTGATGATCTAAATTTGAATCCCAATATTATCTCATATTTATTTGTTCAAAATTCAATCATGTTTGTCAAATCAAAACATTTTTGTACTTCAAATTCAAACACTCACTTTCTCCTCAATGTTGAAAGTGACCTCAGAGAAATGCTGGTCAGGCCACTGCTTGTACCGCCAGAACTGCACAATCTTCTTGCCAGGTACCAGTTCTCTAAATACGCCAGTCACATTGCCACCAAAGAGTGCAAACTTGCCGCCCTTTTCAGCTTCCATTTTCACATGGCCCTGTTGTGATAAGATATTGATTATATAGCTTAGATTTCACAATAACTAAATACAGTGTGACATGTGGTTTAATATCCCTCGTGCTGCACCTTACAACTATGATAATAAGTTTATTGGTAAAACAATAAACTGTAACAATAAATAATATACATATGTGTATATATGTATGAGTTTCATGCCAGAGTCTTCTCAGTTTAAGTGTATTCCGAACCGATGGTAGAGTCTATTGTAATTATTGTAACTATCGACATTCATAAGTGCCTTATCATGTCCTAAACTGAATAAATGAGTTTTTGATTTTGATTTTATAAAAATATGTTATAATAGTCTAAATAAAAGGAATACATGACCAACTGATCCACTGACCACGCTCCGCTACTTTAAGGAGCTAGGATGGCTTGGGTAAAGCTGGCAGGGGGGAATGCACAATACACCCCAAGTGGGACGTCAGTGCAGGCCTCATCGCCCCCATACAGAATAAGAATAAGAATGACCGACTGATCTATTCATGCATAGCTCAACCTACTGGAACCCACTTCTGCTAAGAAAGGATTTTTGAAGATTCAATCCTTAAGGGGTAATATGGGATCGCGGATGAGATATTGGGGAGGTAAGCAAATTTATTGAGAGAATATACATATATTAGAATTTGAGTAGTTGGGAGGCAGAGTGGTTTGGATAACACATTTTTGTTTTCATGGCATCTTACCTGTGTGAAAGCTGTAACCATTTCTATTCTAGTCATTGCATTGTAGAATTCCTCAGCACGACATTGGAATTTTTCAGACAACTCAATGGACTTTGTGTCTAGTTTACAACCAACTTGCTGTTCCTTTTGTTTTGAAACCACAACTTCCATATTGATTTTTTTATTAAAACCGCTGGTGATTGTTGATACATTATCTGGCTTTACACTAGCCTCACCCTTTTTGGGCAGAATTAGGCCTTTGGAGAACTCTTCTTTAAGACTTCGGATGTATTCCGTAAGTTGCTTCCTAATCTCTCCTTTTCCTACACTGTGCATGAAAGCTTTCAATCTTTGAGCTTCATCGCCACTTGTTTTGATTGTAACTGTCATCTGTAATTTAAATTTTTTTTAAATACCAAAGAGTAAAATCACTTCACTTGAAGTGTATTAAAAGTAATAAGATCATTTTCACATTTCAAATCCACTATAATACTAAATTTGTAAGTTGTATATATTTTCACAAATAGAAAGTGCATCTCCAAACTACAAATAAAAAAACAGTATTGGCTGTTCCTAGTTATTAGTAAAAAAGAAACTGTGAGTAGGTAACTTATTTTAGAACAAATTGAGTCAAACAAGGGGCATTCATTCAGATTTCTTGGGCATTTGTGAATTCAAGATTTATGTTCAACATAATTCATAGGTTATGTTAATGTCATGTGGGGGTCAGAGCTGAAATTTAAATTGCTACTTACATCCACTTCGCTAACGTCATTCTCTTCAGACAGATTCGGTATATGAATTTCTCCCTTCACCAGGTCATCACCACCAGCCAGTTTGCCTTCCCACTTTAACTTGATATCCCATTCATAGAAGAATATTAATTTTCCTTTCCTATTATTAGCCGAGGCTTCGCCATCAATCTTCTCCACTTCAGTAATCTTACAGTCAATACCATTTTGGGATATTTTAAAATTATTCAACAATTCTTTTAGACGGTCTTTTGACCAGGGACCGGCGTTTTTCTCCGTCCAATGCCAGTTGTTTACGTTTGTCGCGTCAGGTCTTTCCTCCACGATCCAACGAGGGTCTCCTTCGCCCCATTTAGCCATTTTCAATAGCCGCAACTAGATACAAGGTCCCGAAAATGAGTAATAAACTATGAACCAAATGTTCACGTTAACTTGTTTTCGACGCCTTTATCAATACCGTATATTGTTTTTTCACCGATTGACTTGTTTAACCCGAGAGCACTAAGATACACTTTCAAATAAAAACTCTTAGGAACAATCGTAAAACACGGATCCCATAATCACAATTTTCGAGAAAAGTCGCAACGAATTGGTATCACCATGCTATGGATGGATGACAGTGTAACTGACTAACTGACATGACTGGCTATTAATGACAGTTAAAAGTGCTGCCACGGTCAAACCATTAAATCGCTCGAAATTATGATTAATCACGTGTAATTGTAGGTCCAAACTTTTTTTTTATATGTATATCTCACAAGAATACAATATCTACTACGACAGTTGGTAATTCATGCATCAAAGAGACATAAGATGATATTTAATAATTACAACTTTGTTTAATAATTGTATACAGTTATAATATTTACTAAATACAATCTACCAATAAGAAAATTCCTCTAAGTAGCCGTTCTGTCGATCATCCGCAATTTCCAAAAAAATTTAGCCTTGGCGTATCTTCTGATGAAATCTTCTTTATAAAAATCATTTTTTACATAGTTTTGAGGTAATCTGTTAAATTTGGCTACATTTTCAACATTTCTGCAACTTTCTAGAAACTAGCTGCCAATCTAACGACTCAAACGTATCCGGATGTCAAAAACGTTTCATTCTACACATTATTGTTAATTTCTTGAGTAGATTGTTATTAACTGACTTCAAAAAAAGGAGGTTATAGAGTCTGTCAGAAAGGGACCCGTCGAGAAAATGGAGGGCGCCGCTGTGTTTAATTACCTTTTTTGTTTAGCAGTAAACACAATAACGCGTCTGTTCCTTTTTTATCCTATTAAAACTGTAACTATGTAATTAGTATATTATCTAAAATGTTAACAAAAAGAAACCTGCTCTTAAATTAAGGTTGTACCTAATATAAAATTGGAACGTTAGTTCACTATTTGGTTGGCCACGGCGGCTCGCTCTCATTCTGAAAAGTTGATTAGGTATTTGTGTAATTTGAAATAAAATTAAACCTACTTTTTCTTTAAGGTGGAGGCTTCGGTTAGAGCGCGAAATTCAAATTTTATCTAATTTTTTGCAAATTGCAGCTCAGTTATAGGTCGTAAGTTATCAACTTAGTAGTATATTTACTGATTAAGGTGGAGGCGTCGGTTGGAGCGCGAAATTCAAATTTTATCAAGTTTTTTACAAATTGCAGCTCTGTTATAGGTCGTAAGTTATCAACATGTTATTTGCGACAAGAATTAATAACATCTACTCTGTGTCAAAAGTATCTACTCTGTGTCCCAAACTAAACAGAGCTTTTACTCCATGCTGTGGTATGTACTTGCATTGGCACGCACAGAGCAAAGGCGGGGCACTTGCAGGGAAGCGAGCGTCGCGGATCACTGCCTGCAAACTTGGCCTGCCCACGCTGCGTCTTCCGGTTCGTGGTCGCCACTCGATGACTCGAAAACCTTTCTGCCCCAGCGGCCGTCGGTTCTACGAGCGATGTGCCCCGCCCACAGCCACTTTTATTTTTAATTTATGATAGCATACTTATTTTTAAAATTAAATGAAGTTTATTACAATGAAACATAATTATCATCATTGAAATAGTTTAATAGGCTAGACTATAATAAAAATCTTTACTCATAATAATTATATTTTGTACAAAAATTTTAGATAAACTTACTAGGTACTACTACTTATTTAGATTTTTTTAAGAACCAAACTCAGGTCCGGAAATCTCGTCAATGTTGGTAAATAAGGGTACATACATAAACGGCCAAGGTCAATAGGTAGGACAAAATAATGACATATTAAATTGTGTATTGGTTGAATTGAAACACGTTATCTCAGTGCGAGTGAGATAACAAACTGGCCTTTGAGGAATGGAACCAGTCTGTATTTGACTCCGTGTAACGCCAGCGCGGCAAGCTTCCACGCGCGACTATTGCAAAATAAAAATTAAAAACAATGTTCCCATTACGTCGCGTAGTTGGCAGTAAGGTGCGCGATGTGTGCATTTAAAATGTTTAATTAAAAAAGTTCAATTCGAGATTCAAAGTTTTCGCGGTTTTGCAGGTTCTGGAGCAATGGCGTTCTTCTATTGCAGTTGGTGTGAAAGCACAGAAGGCGTACAGCTCAGATGTGACCACTCCGCGACCTTTGACCATGCTCACAGATGATGAACTGGCCATGAAAGAAACAAGTTAGTAATATTTAGTTAACACCAAATTCACAATGGAAATAAAATAATTATAGAGGTTTAAAGAGCTTACTTAAAAATTTTAGGTACTGAATATAAATCTTAACATAAATTTAAATCGCTAATTCATGAATATACCTATAGGCAATTAAGGTACTACAGTTTTAAAGATGTAAATAATCTACAAATAATTTTACATCGAAACTAGTTTGTCGGCAAGGAACTAGGTAGTTAAATGTAGGTACTATGTATGTACCTACTGGTATTGCTGGTGCAATGGTCCAAATGGCTGGAGTAATGTCCGCTAAACGCCCGATTTGAATACAGTGCCTGCGATCAGAAAATCTCAACGTCAATTTACTAACATGTCATGAATATTAAATTAAGTATGAACCTCAAAACATAAACTCTTTATGAATTGTATAGCACTATTATTTTACTGATTTTATACAGTTTTTATGATAATTCACCTACAGAAGTGTAGTAGTAAAATATAAATAACATTTACCTACTATGGGGCTCAAGTCGCGGAAAAAATTTCAACCTTTTCATTCAAATCTTGCTTGCTCGATCAAAATGAATTAAATGTTCATACTCGTCAATATACAGGCAAATTATCTATTAGATATAGGTACAACTGGCATAGCCGGAGGTAGGTACCTATCACAAAGTCATGAACTACTTTTCAAGTGTATAGAGACACTCCAACTTCAGGGTGGTAGCTAAGTTCTACAGAAGACCCTCATCTTAGTACCATCATGTCATGGTATCCTAACGATCTTATCTTTCACTGAAAGTTCAAGTGCCTTGTCGTTTGAATCAACGACCTCCACCCCAGGGCGCCTGACGTCACTAATGACCGATCGAAATGCTAAATACTTATATTGACTTAATTGCATCATTATTGTTATAATTTGTTGTTTATTATAGTCGAACAGAGAAATACAATCATTGAATAGTAAAGTACCTATAGTAATGTATTTGTAATTTTCATAAAAATAAAATTTAGTTATACAAAACCTTAGTTATACCTACATACATAAGTAGGTATACCTTTTGACTATTTACGCCTTTAATACTAACGCCGTTTTAGAAAATCTAAATAGGTACCTGTACCGACTTACCTATTCGTTAATGTATCTAATTATTTATCTAATAATAAAACATTGATAATAACAAAATGATTACGAAGATATCTCGCGTTTTATTTATCTATGATTTAACTAACGCCATGATATATTATGTCGGCCTTGAACAAACTAAGAAATTACTTAATTTACATACTTATCTAGAGATTATATAGTACCTTTATACTTATCCACTATTTTGTACCTATACAAGGAAAATTATAAGTCAAAATAATAACTCAAAGTTTAAGGCGTATTTACAAAATGTATTTACAATCATCTAACGAACTAAATATTACCATATTTAGTTCAACCTACACGGTCAAGTCATTTTACAATAGTTATCAAGCCAGTTTATTTTCCCGTCGAAATAAAGACAAAGTACTCATAATATTATGATCATCATGTCACCCGAAAGACGTCCACTGCTGGACAAAAGCCCCCCAAGGATTCACACGATGGCCGAATTGCGAAGGTAACACGTCCACTCCCCCTATGTTGAAATCACCTGAAATGATGTAATAATTAATTTAATCAGTAGATATTTTACTGCGATAAGATTTCAATTGTCACAAAATTACTCCGTACAGAATAACTTGGCAACAGAACAGATAATTTCAGCCTTTGTGTGCGTATGTGACTCGAATGATAAGACTATGAAAATAAAACGATAACGCAAATACGCAACATACTGTATTTGTTGTTTGATCATATTGTAAACTTTTGATTTTCTACCTTATTCTTCATTAATACAGTCAGTAATTAAAAGATTCGATTATGCTATAGGTATTATAGCTAGGTAATCCATGACCGAATTTAGATGTATGTAGGTAGGTGAATGTAGGTAGGTACCTATATGCCAACTTTAAATA
The DNA here is from genome assembly GCA_963555595.1 of Tethea ocularis. Lineage (NCBI taxonomy): Eukaryota > Metazoa > Arthropoda > Insecta > Lepidoptera > Drepanidae > Tethea > Tethea ocularis. The sequence continues at coordinate 4,577,789 of OY741968.1, forward strand.
TTCCATAGAGCCGGGGCCGGTCCGTGAGTTTAGGGGCCCTGAGCTAGTACCAACTCAGTTCGAAATACCAACACCTGAACGTAGACTTTTATTAAATGAATTGAATGGGTTTTTTTTTATTTATTTATTTAAACAAAATCCACAGCTCTTAATTAAATAATATGCTAACAGATTCAACTTATCTTACAGCCAATAATGGATTTACATTTTATGCAATTAAAAAAAGAAAAAAAATAGATAAAAATCTCATAGGTAGCTGTTGTATGTCACAACTCGCATCGCATCCAAGAATGTATAGGAATAACTGACCTTACGTAGGGTTAAAAAAAATTGTGATGTTGGCAGTATATTATGTGCTCGGATTTTTTTTTTTTTTTTTTTTTTTTTTTTTTTTTTTTTTTTTTTTTTTTTTTTTTTTTGCACCTGGCAACTCAAACAACTTGGTTGTCAAAATTTCGTCTAATATAATTTTATTTTATTTTATTTAATTAAACCATAATTCGACCGAAATAAATAATCCATATAATAAAGCATAAATCAATACATCGTGTGAAGTGTTGGTTTAAATATATACACTGTATAAATCCAGCAATAAATCAAAGATACGAGCTGTCAATCAAACGGACAAAATTCGAACATCGCCAAAAACCTGGGGAGTATTTTGTTTTAATTTGATAAGTTTATCTAATTTTTATCAATAATATCACTGCGCTGACACTATACATTGCTCACACCCGTGATTTGAGCTACTTACCATACTCTCATTGGCGCCGTAAGTCTCTTCTTGTTTGACAATAAGTGGAAGCAAATTTGTAGACAAATTACACTAGCCACATACAGTAATACACTTAATACTATACAGCATAGGTACTCAGCAGTTAAGTATCTTACACAGATCACAGAACTCTTATTTTTATATCCCAAACAAAAGTTAAATTTATTTCTAATATACCATTTAGTATTTACTTACAGCACAACAAATACTATATATAAATATTGTTACATATTAGGCCAGTAGATAGGTACTCAATTAATAATACAATTCTACCCGCTGTTCAGCTTCTCTGTGTTTGTGTTGCAGGGTCTGTGGTTTCATGTCTAACATGTTGACACGCAAGGCCACTGCTCGCGACATGGAAGATAAACTCAGGAAGGCTCTACTAGACCTTAAAGCCTCCCAGAACCTCTGCGACAAATTACAACAAGAACGCGAGGACAGCGAAGAGGAATTTAAAAACATTTTAACACATAACAGTAAACTCAAGAGTGAGTTGGCAGAACTCCACAGCAGCTGTGCAGACATCCTCGATCAGCGTAACCAACTTCAGGAGATAGTAACATCTTTCAGCGCATGTAGTGACACTTATGAAAAAGCGCTTACTCGTATCTCCGAGCTAGAGGGCAGCTTATGTCAAGCTCACAGCCACATTAACAAACTTAACCTAGACATAAGTAATAATCAGGTCAATAACACCTTAAGCCTGTATGATGAACTGGTGGGGAGTGATTCGAGCCAGCAGTCTGTCCTACCTGCCTCCTTAACTATTGATTTAACTGATTCAATCTGTGATCAGCCCAAAAATAAAATGACTAGTCATAATAAGATTAAAAAATATCTAAAACTAAGTAGATTTATAAAAAAGGCAAAGAGTATTGTAAATAAACAAAATAGTTACCGGAACGCAGTCATACAAAAAAGTAAACATAATAATCTTATGAAAAAATTAAAATCATGTAATCTTAAGTTAAAAAATAGTTTGAATATGTATGACACTGACACACAGCGATTGCTCTCTGACTTAGAGTATAAAGAGCTTTGCTTGAGGGATTTGCTCATCAAGTATGAAAAATCCCAACAGGAAATAAAAGAGCATATATTGGCTGCGACAGACTTAGTAGACATGTGTAAGTATAATGAGGACAGATTTGAGTCCCTTATTAAAAACCATACATGTGGCTGTATGCATGTGTCTGCCGAGGAGTCAACGCCAACATTATCTGAGGTTGGAAGAGCGGAGCAGTGTGTGAGTAGTGATGCAGAAAGCTCATTTGAAATTAAATATAAAACAGTAGTTTTTTCAGATAAAATAGGAGTAAACATGGGTTCATTTATTAGTAATCATTCTAAACATCCAGTAGTTAACTATTGTATGCCAGGTGCTACATACATACAAATTATTAAAAGCATAATGCAAAAGAAGTTTGACAGGTACACCACAATTGTTATTCTGATTGGAAATGGGTTAGGTGTACTTAGGAAGGACCTATATAATAGTTATGAGTCCCTACAAAAGCTAGGGGTAATGAATGTAATGTTGTGTGCTTTCCCCTATTCAGTTTGTTATACTGAGAAACAAAATAAGTATATTATGTTTTTAAATAATTGTGTACATAATTTGACATGTCATAATGATTTATTTTTATTTTTTGACACTAATAAGTTTGTTAGTGGTATTAAAATGACTCAGGATTCAGTGAGCATGCCTAGAAGGTCAAAAATCCTGATTGCTACTTTGGTAGCCTATAATATTGACATGTTTATAGCAAACATAACACACCCTAGGCTAAGTGACAAAGCAGTATTATCTAGTAATTCTAATAATATTGTGATCAATTCTTTAAACATTTAATTTCGACAAAAGAGAAGCAGATACATAATATAATACTATTGCATCAGAACATAAATCGCTTCTCTGGCAAAATATATGATATAGAACTATTATTAGATAAAATTAAGGTTGATATTTTATGCTTTACTGAAACCTGGTTAAAGGCTGATATGATGCTTTTTAATGTTAACAATTTCACCGTCGCCAGTGCGTTCAACAGAGTGTCTGCCAATGGTGGTGGATCTATTATTTTACTAAACAACAACATTAAGTTCAAAAATCGTACAGATATATGTAGTCATTCTGTGGAGCGCGTCTGTGAGGTAGCATGTGCAGAGGTTGAAAGCTCCATTATCGTATGTGTTTATAGACCACCGGCTTCTGACTTTTCTTTATTTTATTCTATAATAGAAGTAATTCTTAGTAAACTATTCAGGTCCAAAAAGACATTAATAGTTTGTGGTGATTTCAACATTGACATTCTTGTTAGTTCATCTGAAAGAAACAATTTTATTTCTCTTTTTAAATCTTTTAATATGGATCTTTTGTTCAGTGAACCAACTCGGGTTACAGCCACATCTTCTACGTGTATTGATAACATTATAACAAATGGGAGTGTTCTGGAAAAGACATTAATTAGTGGTATTCGTTCGGATCACTTGGCTCAAGTTGTTAAATTACCTTTTAAGTGTCAAACTTCACCTGTACATAGAACATTTAGAACAACAACTAAAACCAAGTTAGAGAAATTTAATAATCAATTAGAATTGAAACTCAGTAACACTTCATTTGAATCCGACGATCCTAACAATACATTTAAAACATTATTTACAGCAATTTGTAATGGATTTAATAAATGTTGCCCAATTAAATCTACTATGGTAAATAATAAATTAAAATTCTGTGACTGGGCAACTAAAGGGTTAAAGGTGAGCAGGGACAACATGTATGAACTTTATCATAAAAAATCGTATACAAATAATGAAGAGTTTCATACATATGTTAGGAATTATTCAAAGATATTCAAAATAGTCTGCAATAAAGCAAAAGCTATGTTCATTGCCAATAAAGTTAGTAACTCAACTAATAAAATCAAAACTGTCTGGAAAGTCATAAATACGGAGACTGGTAAAAATAAAAAGGAAGATGAAACATTCACTCTTAAAATTAATGATAAATTTATCTCTGATAAATATGAAGTGGCTTCGGCTTTCGAATCTTACTTTTCAACGATTCCTACTGAAGCTACTAAGTATCTTGCATCGTCCCCGGTGAAAGCGGAGTGTCTGCTTACAAATAATTTTACTAAACATATTCCAAATTTTTTGTTTAATTTCATTGATGCTAGCGACATTTTAAGCGCTTTCAAGTCTTTAAATTTGAAAAACACAGAAGACTTATGGGGTTTGTCAGTTAAAGTCATTGGCTCAATTATTACTAGTATTGCTCCTATTTTAGCAGGTATTTTTAATCAATGTATTGATAAAGGTTCTTTCCCTGATTTGATGAAACATAGTAAAATCGTTCCCATTTTTAAATCCGGTAGCAAAAATAATCCTTCCGATTATAGACCTATCTCAGTTCTCCCAGCGCTAAGCAAAATCTTCGAGAAAATAATGCTGAATCAATTGTTAGCTCATTTCAACAATAACCAAATTTTACATGAACACCAGTTTGGATTTACAAAAGGGCGGTCTACGACTGACGCCGGAGCTAAACTTTTGAAGTATATTTTCGAAGCCTGGGAGAACTCTCAAGATGCGGTTGGCGTATTTTGTGATCTTTCCAAGGCATTTGATTGCGTAGATCATCACACCCTACTTTTAAAACTTCGACACTATGGCGTTCGCGGAGTGGCACTAGATCTTGTAGCATCTTATCTGTGCAGTCGCCAACAAAAAGTAGGTATTAGCGGTACTACGTCCTCAGGGTCTTTAGTTAAAACAGGCGTACCGCAAGGATCAATTTTAGGCCCATTTTTGTTTTTGGCATACATCAATGATCTGCCCTATATGGTAAATGAATTGTGCGATATAGTTTTATTTGCTGATGACACTTCTCTAATCTTTAAAGTGGATAGAAAAGACACAGAACTTACGCAACTCAATAACACGTTATCCACTATATCGAAATGGTTTGCGGCCAATAATCTCATGCTTAATTCCTCTAAAACTAAGTGTATAAGGTTTACTCTCCCCAATCTTGCTAGGAATGACAGTCATGTCCTAGTCGATGATGTTAGACTCGAACTAGTTGATAGGACAGTTTTTCTCGGCATAACATTAGATAGTAAAATACAATGGGGTCCTCATATAGAAAGCTTAGCTAGTAAATTGAGTTCCGCCGCTTTTGCAGTTAGAAAAATTAGACATATAACAGATGTGGCTACAGCTAGGTTGGTTTACTTTGCGTATTTCCATAGTATAATGTCCTACAGTCTTCTGCTATGGGGCTCGGCTGCGGATTTGGAATCTATCTTTATCTTGCAGAAAAGGGCCATTCGTGCAATCTATTGCTTGGGTCCTCGCGAATCCTTACGAACTCGGTTTAAGGAATTTGACATTTTAACCTTACCGTCGCTATACGTTTTTGAAAATATTATGTTTGTCCGTAAAAATTTAAATCTATTTGACACAAACAGTAGCCGCCATAACCTAAATACAAGAAATAAAGATAAAATTGTTACACCTAGATTCAGGCTAGCGAAAGTCAATAAGTCTTTTCTCGGGAACTGCATTCGCTTTTATAATAAAATCCCATATGAAGTAACTAAGATGTCTTATAATAGATTCAAAGAGTATGTTAAACATAAGTTGATTGACAAGGCCTACTATAAGGTGGCTCATTACATAGAAGACAAGAATATATGGTTGTAGTAGCTTCCCTCTGCACTTGCAGCCCCCTGGCCAAGTGATAATTGTATGAAGTTTATGTATATTTAAAACAACAACTGTAATTACATAAATTAAAAAAAAAAAGATCCACAAAAAAAGAAGCCTTGCTGAGTTTCTTGCCGGAGTCTTCTCAGTTCAAGTGTATTCCGAACCGGTAGTAGAGTCTAAAAATTGTAACTGTTGACATTCATAAGTGCCTTATTAGGGCCTAAACTGAATAAATGAGATTTTGATTTGATTTGATTTGATTTGATTTGATAATAACCATTCGCTGATTATGAAGATATCTATTGAAAGTGGCGGTTTTATCACATTTGATCCTGATAAAATTATTTATAAGCCAAGTACGTATCTATATGTCAATCATCTAATCATTGTTAGGTCTTATGATATTATGTTGTTATTTACTTATCTGCGATATGTAATTTTGGAAATACATAAAACTCAAGACTGATGTGCAAAATTACCCAAAGAATGTATAAGTACCTACTTACTACGTTAACAAAATTAGGTACATTATTTCTGACTAGATAACAAAAATTCTATAAATAATGCATCATTAATGGTAACGTTGTTGGTATGACTGCAGTAAGGAATTACTGCATCACAGACACCAAACCAACCAACACCTCACTAAAGTCAATCAAACACAAAAGGTACTATTCAGTTAGGCACCGAATGTTAAAATTAACTCTACCATCACACTTCGGAAATATTCTTGCATTCTATTGTAGTAAGCATCTAAATCTCATTATTATTATTATTTTTCCTATGTATTTCAGAAAAATTCGATCCCTCCTGAAAGCAAACCTATAAGTATGTATAGGTACCTAAAATCCATCAGACCTTGTGAATTTAAAAATATAGAATACTAATTTATTAATATTACCTACATGTTTTTAGCAAAGTTGTAAAGCGATATTTTATGGCGTGGCAGGCTATAATTCGTCATGTTAAACATGTGTTACACCAACTAAGTACCTACATTATTATGAAATTAAAAATCATCAGCTACCTGAACAAATTCATCGAACATACGACTACTTACGCAACGCAAGCATTGTTGAAAGCATATCTAACATCTAAACATGTATAATTACCTCACAAATTACCTACATAACCTGGCTGACTGATGTAGGCATACGCTAAGAAAGGATTTTCGAAAATTCAACACCTAATAAGGGGGTAGAAGTCGTGGGTGAAACGAAGTTAAAGGAAAATTAGCTCATAATATAATACCTACCTATTGTTACAGTAAGAAAACTGGCGACTGAACAAATAGCTCCACTAGTCAAGAAAATGGAAGACGAACATAAAATCGATGATGGTGTAAGGCAGCTGCTCTTCGACAATGGAGTAAGTATCGCTATGTACCAATAAATAAACTTTATGAGGGATCCATGAATGAAGGTAGCCCGCGAGAAGAAATCGTGAAAACGTGACTTTAACCCTTAAATATAACTAAGAGAAATATGTTGATGATTTCTTTTCAGTAAATAAGATAATACCATTCCTGTCCAAATCACATTTTGACAAACATACGACCTATTAGCACAGAGAAGATAATATACTATCTATTAGGTAGGTACATATAGTTACATTGTGCTATTACTGAGCTGCAATTAGCAAAAAACCTAATAAAATTTTAATTTCGCGGTCTAAATGCCTGATCAGGGCATGATCGGTTTTGAAATCGATTATTGCTTGCCCTGTCCTGTGAAAAAACCCTCATTTATAAAACCATTTGTTTAGACTATTATTATCTGGTTATATTGTCTCAGCCATAGGTAGGTATAGGTAGCCACTGCCCACAAAATGAGTCTTAGGTATAGTCTGAAGTTTGTTGGTTGTCCTTACGTTATGAAGTCTTGTAGTAGAAAACCTTATTAGGAAAAAGGCACTTACAACCTACCACCTATTACCCTAAGTCCTCCATTCTAGGATTACCATTACCCTTTACGGATAGGCACTCATGAACTAAAGTCTTAATTACTAATCTACAGCTAATGGGCATAGAAACCCCGACAGAATACAGCGGCTCTGGGTGCGGTTTCCTCACTATGATGCTGGTGGTGGAGGAACTGTCACGTGTGGACCCTGCAGTCGCCGCATACGTGGACATACACAACACTCTAGTTAACTCGCTCTTCATGAAGATTGGTACTGAAGAACAGAAGAAGAAATACTTGACCAAGCTTTGCACGGAATATGTAAGTCGACATTTTTCTACGATGCTTAGGTACTTACTTCAACAGTTTGAAGTTAAATTATCCAATAATTTTGTCTGTTCCTGCCTTTAGATGTTGGTGTTTTGATTAATTTCCTAGTTATCAACCATGTCTCTCAACGCATTCTTAAACTCAAACTCAAAACTGATTTATTCAGATTAGGCTCTGATAAGGCAAGGTTTTTTTCGTGATTTCTAATATGGTCCCACACCCACTAAAAGTTGTTCATATTGATAAGGAATTCTACCCTATAAAGCACAGTTGAATTAGAAATAGCCCTGTTTAATTAAGCAGGTAGGTAGTATAAATGCACGACCACCAAAAGGCCCATTAAAAGTTTACGGTTTCTTGCCACTGAAACTCTTGTCTATTTTCCAGGCCGGAAGTTTCTGTCTAACAGAACCGACATCAGGTTCGGATGCCTTCGCGCTGAAGACGGTGGCGAAGAAAGATGGTGATCATTTCATCATCAACGGCTCCAAGATGTGGATCTCCAACTCTGACGTCGCTGGAGTATTCTTAGTCATGGCTAATGCTGATCCTTCTAAGGTATGTTATAAGACCTTCACGAAAATGGTTAATCCGATTTCGATTCGACTTTCACGAGACCCATAAGTACCTAGTATATTATACGATTGATTCAAGATATATGTATATATAGCCATCAAAATGCATTTTCTCGGCAGCCGAACTAGTTGAAATAAATCAAAGTTAGATATTCTGTGTGGGGGCGATGAGGCCTACACTGACGTCACGCTTGGGGTGTATCGTGCATTCCCCCGTGCCAGCATTACCCAAGCCATCCTAGCTCCTTAAAATAACGGAGTGTGGCCTTGCGTTAACTAATATCTCGCGAAATATTCTTGAAACTAATTTCAGTCACAATAGTATTGGCATTTTCTAATTATTTACACTAAGTTACCGACTACAGACTAGCGTTTTGTTCTTCGGAGAAGACAAAAGAATCAGGAATTACCTAGGTCCATAAATATTTATCTTACAAACTTTTTGTTAACTTAATAACAACAGAATATGCGATTTCTAATTATTTACACTCAGTGTAAGTACTAAAGACTGGTATTATGTTTTTCGGAATAGGTAGACCCCCTATTAATAAGATGTACCTAATGTAGAATATAGATTAATTCTCGACAGTATTAAGGAAAAATATAATTACAATTATTTACAACAAATATACAAAATACTATCTAAGTAACTACCATAAAATAAATAATAATGTAACAATATATTAAAAAAACCCAAGGCGGCTTCTGCTGCCGATCAACGGCAAGGTTCACAGAACGCTGGCAGCGTTTCCTCTTTATATTGCCAAGCTGATGCGTTAGGGAAAGCTTCCTGCCCGCCGCCGATCCCCCGAGGCCTCTAATCTATAAGTTTGGAAGATGTTGTCTCAACTAACTTTTTACCCGCATTCCCGGGATTAAAAATAGCATGTTATAATGTGGACAAATAGGTACCTCCACTTTCACATTTATATTTTTTGTACCTAGCAGATATACTTTACTTACCTACCTACTTACATAATAATATTTACATAAATCAACCCATATAATGTTATCAGTAGCGAAGGATAAGAGTATCAAATAAGATAAATAATTTGTTTATTATTTCATATATTTTGTTATCGGGTTCATATGCTTATTATTTATCCAATGATTATGATGGTCATTTATGAAACCAGTAATTGTAAGTAATACAAGAACTTGTGATGATGCTTAAAAGGAATATGATATCGTGAGGAAACTATAACACGGTGTCTACCAGCCTTATGTTAAAAATCTGTCACCGAGCAGTTACTGTTCCGGCAGCTGCTAAGCGCCATGTCCTTTCTAGGCCTATTGCTTACTAGATCGTATTTGCACACTTCAGGAATGAATACATATATTTAAGTATTTATCTACTCTCATATCGTAATGTGCTAATTATGAAATCAAAAACAGTACTTTAATGACCCACTTTATGCACACCCGTGTATAATGATTTATTATAGTACAGTTTTGTTCCCAAGATATTGCTATAAAATAACTTTTTTTCTATTAAAGTACGCTTTGGACCTATCAACAGTATAATCAATCAGTATCAATTCAATTTTAGAAGCAAATTTACTTTGTCTTTGTGGTTACATGTAATAGTGACGAATTTTTGACTTGAACTTTAGAGGTAATAATTTTTGGGAGTTGGCAACACAGATTTGATTATATGATTAACTATTGTGTTTGTTTATTTTATTGTTTTTGCCTACTTAAATCATTTTGACCAAAAATGTCACAAAAATAGCAATTTTTTTGTAAGGACTAAAGTTGATAGCAAAATACTATCGATTTTTTAACCTTTAAATTACATTATTTATATGAGTTTAGATAAAGTAGGCACTGTATGATACTGCACATAATTAGGTATTAAAAACTCGTGTGATACTAGCATACGGCTCGGTACTTAAACTCACGCTCGTTTTTTAATAACAGAACTCCTTTTATGCAACAGTATCATAAACTACTATTATTTGATTATTTCTACAAATATTTACTTTATTACATTGATTTATATCCTTAGACACGGATGGTCATATCTCAATACCCATCGAAATGCTAAAGAAAATCTAATCGACTAACAATTAATTATTATACAATTCCAGGGTTACAAAGGAATAACCTGCTTCATAGTAGAGCGAGAGACTCCCGGCTTGACGGTCGCTAAGCCCGAGAATAAGCTCGGTATCCGCGCTTCAGGCACTTGCATGGTGCACTTCGATAACGTCAGAGTACCTGAGGGTAACATCCTTGGAGAATATGGAAAAGGGTGAGAATATACCTATAGCTAGATAGAATCATCATTAGGTATGCTTTGCGTAATTTTTCAAGTCGGTTCGTTTCGTCTGCGATATTTAAGACCACCTGATCTAACAAACGGAATTACAATTTCTTATATACCGGGTTTCTTATGTACCTACCTAAATTAGTGACGTCATAACGAAAACTGTATTTTTTTTTAAACTACGCAACTTTTTAACTCTGAGGGCTCCAAAAAAATGTACCTACAGAATCTACGGTTTCTGTTTTCTTTACGATGTCAATAATTCTTTATGTATCTTTAAACCGTATTTTGGACAACAAAAAGATGTAGGAAGGTACTTATTTGCAAACCTGTCTTTTAGCTTGTCTTGATGGCTTCTTTTTCAATCCCAGGTACAAATACGCAGCGGGATTCTTGAACGAGGGCCGCATCGGTATCGCTTCGCAGATGATCGGGCTGTGCCAGGGCTGCATGGACGCAACTATTCCATATACGCTCGAGAGGAAACAGTTTGGCAAAAAGATCTACGATTTCCAGGTAGGTAATATTACTACGCATCCTGTCCCTATACAGACCGCAGTCAGTTGCAGTTCTGATCAGGGGCTCTACTGCGTATCTTTAGTGGTAATCATAACGAACACCATTATTGAGAATCAATCAATGAGGTCTCACCACGCCCACAAAATTGTCTTCGTCGTTGCGCGTCACTGGATGAAACCATTAACGGTGTTCATTACGATTAAAAGATACGCGATAGCTCGGCTGTAGTTCAAAATGCCGATGGTAGGACAGTCTCCATCAATCACGGTCGCGTACCAAACGACTGCCTTATGTAGTTTGAAATTCCTAGTGAAAATCTGAATTTTAAAATAGAAGTCATTCAAGACAAAAAAAATACTGAACCAATGTAATTCCACATGATCTTACCAAAGAGTATTGGAATCCTACTTTTGAAATAGCAGGAAGGAGAGTTCCGTAGTCGATTACTAAGCAGAGTTAAAAGACATTAAATGGCGAAATATATCGAATAATATTCTTGAGCCATGAATATAAAATGAATTTTTTAAATTTCCAGGGTATCAGCTACCAGATCGCGCATTTGCAGACTGAGCTGGAAGCAGCTCGCTTGCTCACCTATAACGCTGCCAGGCTCAAGGAGCACGGTCTGGAATTCGTCAAGGAAGCTGCTATGGCTAAATACTTCGCATCAGGTATCCATGAAATCTTTTATCTTCAGAGGATAATATTATTATTAAATTTTAAGCAACTGACTCAACTTTTAACACATTGTTTTCATATATTCAATAAAAAAACGTCTGTTCCAGAAATCGCCCAAACCCTAACATCAAAATGTATAGACTTCATGGGCGGAGTTGGATTCACGAGAGATTTCCCTCAGGAGAAGTTCTTCCGTGACGCTAAGATCGGTACCATCTACGAGGGAACAAGCAACATGCAACTGCAAACAATTGCTAAACTTATTCAAAAGGAGTACACGCAATAAAAATATTTATTTTTAGAACCTATCTTTCTATCTTCTACCTTTATACATTATATCAGTCTATATTAAGATTTTTAAGTAAGGCTGAGATCTATTTCTATAACCAATCCATGCAATTTGCAATAAAATATGTTGTATTATTTTATGGATAAGGTATTGGATGATTATGATAAACTAAATGAATGTGCTATACAATTTTCATATATATTTTAGAAAAAAAACAACTGGGAGGCTAGACCCAACTGAGTATTGTACTCCTACAATCCTGTCTAAATAATCTGAGACTAAAATAATTATTTTTACAATAATATTTTAGAACTATGTAACTAAGTAAGTATATTGACAATGAAATTAAATTATAGGACTTATTTTACCTTCAAACAAAACAAATAAGACTTCATTTATTTTAATCATTGAACAAACCTTTTTATTGTGTAGTGTTGTATAACATACCTTCCGTTTTGTAAATTACTTTTATACACAGTAAACAAAAAACTAACAAAGAAATTTCTATGGAAATTAAAACTATATTTTTTTAATAAAAAACTAAACTACCTCTGATAATTTTATTTTTGTATAATAATTACATAAATAATGGTACTAATGAATTATGATCCTACCTATATGAACAAAAGTGTACTATATTTCAACTCATCTAGAATGGAAAGGTTCTCATTTAGGATCATGAGGCATTTTAAAACCAACCATTCTTGCTGTTTCATCAACAGACCGTTCACCTTTTCCCTTAAATTCCACATTGATTTCCTTATATCTTCTTGTATTGAGCAGATAATTGTAGTAGGTGCGAGCTCTAAAGTGCATTTCATCAATAGCTTTGCAGAGTTGCTGATCTGTAGTCTGGTATTTTCTATACTGACGAAATATGTACTGTACCATTTGATTATCAGCAAGTTTTTTTGATGAATTTTGCTTACGTAACTCTGACAGAAGTCCTCTTAAAGTAACAAGAACCGGTTTTGAGGTTATAGATGCCATTGTTCACACCTAAAATCAAATATTCAGCTTCTCAATCATCAATGATGTTATAAACTCCTCTGTGTTTTTATAACTTGGTTTATTCCCTTTATTCCAAAAATCTAGGTTAAGTTTTTGTAAATTTTCTCTCGGGAATGTGTGGAGTGATGTATCATTAAATATATCACTGTATTTAAAGTTATTCTCTAAAATTGTTTCGTGAGTATAAGGAAATATTTTATGTATGTAAGGGACTGCCTCTGATAATATTCTACTTGGTTGAGTTTCTATTAGAGATGAAAAACTGTTACAAATTAACAAACAATTTTGCAGTTTAACACCCCAGTTACTCCAAAGAAAGTTATTTGTCAATTGCTTTGGACAATGTGGTAAATAAATGAATGCTATATCATCTTCAGATATTACATAACTTCCTTCATTGTTTTGTTCAATAACTACTATGTCTAACTGCTTAAGAACTTCACATTCACTTTTATAGAATATGGGGTCATGAACTAACACTTTGTTAGGGACACAAAGTCTTTTTAGACAAAGTAAGAAAGCTAATTGATACTTGGAAATATTGCACTCCCCAATATGACCGAGGCCGAAACAAATAATTTCTGAAACTTTTCTCGTCTGTAATATAGTACTCACAGATTTAATAACGTCTTTTAAATAATTTGATGCACTTAACTCCTCATCAGCCGATTTTATTTGCCTGAAAGGAAAAATAATATGAATGACATAACCTCAAAAACTTTCAATCAAATAGAGATATTAATTCAGTTTAACTACCGTAAAACCTTATCAATGTCAATTAAAATATCTTGTTTTTCAATTTGTATAACTTTGGGCGGTATCTTTGTTTGTTTATTTTTAGAAGAACGTTTTGATTTCACTATTTGAAACCCATCCTTGTCGACTTCAAGTTTTGACATTTTGATTTAAATGTTGCCACTGCCACCCACACTTTAAGGCCACATTTTCAGCTAGACAGCTACCACTGATGTTTATTTATAAAATAACAAATAAATTACGTTTTATAGTCAATATAAGCGAAAATCGAGTGCGAAGATGTCACCATAATTTAAATGATGTGTCACACAAATAGTAGTATCGATCAAAAAGTAGCAATACCATCACCAAAATTTTTACTTTTTGACTCAGCTTTTTGATCGGTGGATAACACAATTTTTGTATGATAAAATTACAATAGTTATTATAATAAATAAAATTAAGAAAATAATTTGCATCCCTATTGAATTAAAAATACATTTTGGAAAATTTAAATTCTTCTTTTTTTGACCAACTGTTTTTTTAACGTTGATTAGCTTTTATTCCTCGGTGGTAATACTGGTAAAATAGTGCAGGGGGACTAAAACGGCTGCTCGAGCAATATACATTTCTGGAATTTACAGCAGTTTATAATAATGTAATTTGTCTAAATTGTCTTGTATTTGTCTACTTTTATCTTTGGGCGCGCGATGTCGTCCAACAGACAACGGAGATTCTTTTTTCTCGCTCCGATACTTGACTCGATGCTTGCGATGCGGACATCACATGTGGACTATAATTAATAGTGGACGCTTACCTCGGGGACTTATTTTTGTCAGAATCGAGTTCCACACAGTCCGTACCATCAGTTACCCTAAGCCCAGCGCCACACAACGCCGAAATTCCGCCGTGGATCTTCGATCACGGACCGCCGCCAATACATTATATTCCTTAAAAATAACTAATAACAGGCACATTACGCGTAAGATCGGTCGCTCCGATTTGTATGCAATACGTTCCATGACGGACAATCCGCGACAGAATTTCCACCTAGTGTGCTAGTGGTCTAATATAAGTGTATGTCAGGATTAGTAAAAATATTTCTTTATTTTTCACTTAATTTAATCGAAAATATCATACTTTTTACACTTCACTGGCGTAGGTATTTGGATTGAACTTTATAAAAATTTACACCGTTAAAATCCCACGATAATCCTCCTGAAATGAAAAATGTGAGTGTTTGAACGTTTGTGACTCACTATCAGTCATATATAACCGGCTCAACAGATTTGATTTTCTAGAATCAAATATAAGTAGATAGGTATATACCTTTTTATCTAAAAGCATAAAAAAACATAAGACACTTTTCAAACAAAAAAAACTAAAACAAAATCGGTCCATTCGTTGCAGGAGATATGAGGCCACATACAGATACACACTACAAACTTATAACACCATTGTCTGTCACCCTTCTGCTTCGTCTTATCAATTTAAGTTTTTGAGCTTTTAACACTCTCAAGTTAGAAATCATGCACCTAATTGCTGAGCACTTGAGTGAGAGCCAGTTAATATCTTCTATAGCAGGGATGGCGAACCAATGGCACGAGACAAAATATTTTGGGGACGTCACTGATCACAAAATTAATTAGGTATGCACTAGGAAAAAAAGTGTGAAGTAGGTAGGTATTGATGAACGTACGCGAGTGATCCCTACGCTAGTTCTGAATTGATAGTATTTATTATTATTTTCCCAATAATCATAAAGTCAAAATTATTTGATGTCTATGACGTCATTAAACATTTTTTTATAAAAATGGCATGTTGGTACGTAAAGGTTCGCCATCCCTGTTCTATAGAATAAAAGTTATAGGACTTGTGTAGAGTACTTACTATCTTGGGCTTGCTTGCTAGTGGTAGAGTAATTTGTATCTTTCGATGTTCTTAAGTGCCTTATCATATCAGGAACTAAACTGAATAAATGAGTTATGAGTTTGAGTGGCCAAACAATTTGTATTATTTAGGCTTTTACCTAAATATTAAAGTGACTTCTGAATCAATGACCGAAACAGAAAACTGATCGAGACATCTATCGCTTGACCTCTGTCACAATTCCCACAAAAAGTAGGCCCGTCCTTGATCAAGTATTTAGGTTAGGAAAATTACCTACTAACATAAAGTAACATGGGGGACATATCGTCGCGACGCATATCGAGTGCCCATTGTCCCTATTGTATAGTAGGTAGTGACAATCAAAATCTATGGCCGTAGTATTCGAATCACGAGGCCGTATTCGTTCCAACATACCGTAATACGAATAAGGCGACAATAAACGCTATAGGTACTCGAATGTTATTATTAAACGTTCAAGTTTAGTCACAGGACGACGTTTCCGAACGCTCTTCGAGACTGGACGCGCGAAAATTAATTTCCATTCTCAAACCGTGCTCCATAATTTGAAGTTTGCCATATTCAAAACTTTCTAATGTTTATACTAGAGGCGTAACCGTAACTACATCGTTTATATTCAATGTGTAATTAATTCTGAACGCTTCGTTACATTTTATATAATATTTTAATTTTTATGTGTTCGGTCAAGAAACATTTTTTAAACAGATTTTTAGTTTTTCGAAGGCCGTGGACTAAGGCTATCGTATCGCAATAGTGTTGAACGTTATGCATTGACTGTTATGTGAGGTGAACAATGGAACGTTACACAGTGACTCGTCGATCGAAAAGGAGCAATAGTGATGGTCTATTGGCAAAGTGGAAGAGAAAATATGTTGGGGGTATATGGAAGAAACGTTCGTGGATCACGAGCGGATATGATTTAACCGTAAGTACCTATTTACCGAGATAAATATACAATTGACTGAACTTGATTGATTTCAGAAGATATAATAAATATGTATTAAGTTATAGTTTAGTAATGTCTAATAGTTTAAGAACATGAAGGAAATGCTACTCGAATTGTTTAGTAGTTGTAGGCATGCTATATTTACTCGTTATTAGTAGAGACCACAGAGTTCTTTGGTAGGGACTTGCATGAACATATTTTCTTCTTACGTCAACGTCCTAAGGCTGTTCTGAATTGTAGTAAGTATTCCTATTATTATTGTTGTTAATAAGGTTACTCTTATCATTGTTATTAATAACCTTATCAGCTTTATTCATTATTGAAGGACTTTCATGAGGGCACCACTAGATCTACCTACCTACTATCTGATATATTATTTGTTTATTGCTTATAGTTCTCTATTAATATTTAGTTATTATTGGTTGGTGGCAACTAAATTAAATGGGTAAATGATTAAATAAATTATGAGTCCAAATGCACTAAAAACACTCCAGAAAGAAAGTGTTTTGTGTTACCGAAAATTTAATCAAAAGCAACTCTGCGTATATGACACAACTAAGATGAAGCATCGGAAAAATTCGTAAAATCGAGCTTTCCCGAAAAGAGTGCGCCTACAACATTACTCATGTGTTAAAAAATGATCCGCAAAATGATCTTGTTGAACGTTGAATGGCGCGATAATGAATGATTTTTATTAGTTGTGTAAATCGGAAGTGAAGTGTACGAAAACGATTTGCCGATGCTACATCTAAGTTGTGTCATACTATACCTATGTAGGTACACACGGCCACAGATCAAGCTACACATTTTAGTTGCAAACTAGCGCCTATTACAACCGCATAAGGTGCCGCAGTGTGTAGCTTGATCTGTGGCCGTGTGTACCTACTATACAGACAGGATTTGTGATTTTATTTTTCATAATATTCACTTTACGCTCTAAGTTTCAAGTATTTATTTAGCAAAGTACCTAGGTACTCTGTGGCCCTAACTTTTATTTTCATTATAAATGCATCGAATCGTAAGTCAAAATATAAATTATTTAATTTTATGAACACTGCATCAATTTTAGTATTATTTTGCTCAAATTACCTACACCGTAACTTATTTAAAATGAAAATCAATGAAAAGCATAATTCATCCAACTCTTTAAATTCATAAAATAGTAATTTAAGGCGATGATAGCTCAGTGGTAGTGACGTCGGATGCCGCGACGATAGTCGTGGGTTCGAATCCTACAATGAGCTTGAGCTTTCGGTGAAGGAAAACATCGTGAGGAAACCATAGCACGCTGGTAGGGTACTTTGTAGTACCCGTCTGGCTGGCTACCACCCTCAAGTTGAAAATTGCACTTGAGAGCCAGTGGCCTTCTCGTCATTGTAACAGGTCGGCACATTGGCAATACCTCTGGTATTGCAAATAGCGATAGGCGACGGTTACCACTTACCATCAGGTGGACCGCCTGCCTGCTTGTCGACCTTATGAAATAAAAAAAAAATTAAGTCTGCATTATCTAGGTAGCCATTATTTATTCTAATCACTTGTTCACTTTCACCGATTCATATTTTAATAACGTCTTGTTTTGGAGGTGGGCAACGTATTTGCACTAAACAATGCGTGACAAACACTTCCTTACAGGGCATAGTAATTTGCATGCCAGGTACATCGCAAAATACACTACAATACGATGTTATGAACAACTAACACATTCAATGTAAATTTTTTCTTTTGTTTCACAAAGAATTCAATGTAAGTTCTTGTTTTGGGTTCCAAATAAGTTCGAGTTACTTACGCACTTAGAATTAGGTAGCATGTGCGTTTATGCTATGATGAGTCCCTACCAGGATCCTGGCTGTTTCACCCCCGTTTTAGGGATAAAAAGTTGCCTTTAGGCACAGAGTAGGTAATAACATACTACGTACAACTTTAGGTACTTATGTTATTCCAGGGTATGAAATGCGAAGTTTTATCAAAATCAATGCAGTAGTTATTTAGAGAAAGAGTAGCAAACAAAACATCTTCACATTCTCACGTCCAAACAAATTTTAATATTTATAATATTAAGTAAGATAGGATCTTGGATAGGATATATTATTAATAGGATAGGAAGTAGGATTTAGGAAATTCAACGAAAAAAAAATAATGACACCGATAGCAACCAGGGTAGTATAATACCAATGACATGTACTTACCTATCTACAAACCGCATTAGGAAGCTAGGTATTGCACATTTTCTCACGAATCTTTATTGTAAGTAGGTATCTAAATACAATGTGGTAAAGTAAGTAGGTAACTAATGACATTATTACTCGACTGACGTTGTTTTGTCTGTCAATATTTCAGTCTTACAAAAATCCCATAGAAAGAAGCACTTTCAATTTTTTCAATTTTTCGGGCAACTCTTCAAGAAAAAGGTAATCTAAACTGACTGCTTTAAAGTCAGCAAAAAAAGTAGCTTTTAGTCCAAGAGGTGGCTCCTGGGCCAAAAGCTTAATCAAAATCAAAGCAAAAGCCAGAATCCTAGGCTGGGTCCCCCTTCCGCTCCCCTGGGTACTCCCATGTCTAACTAACACTCGTGTTTCATTCAGTACCTGTAAAATATTTTTAAAATATAGGTATTTTGCAATGATTGACTGTATAGTTTTAAAGCCATCGTTGACGAGTGTTATTGTTATTACTATATTTCGCATTGTTTGTCGTATGCATATTAATTTAGAGGAGTTTAGTTTAATTAATTTTTCACCTGAGTAGGTACCCAGTGAGTGTAGCGGAAATTATTTAAAGTTATTCTACTATCCTACGTAAGCAATTTTCTCTCTCGTTACACTTTTCCGCGTTTATACTTTTTACTTACTTATCGAGATTGGCGTAAAAGGTAAAAATACATAAATAATTAATTCAACGACTACAAGTTATCCGAGATCCAATCTTATATCACGTAGAAGGTGTATTGCACTTCCAGTGCAAACTTTGTATTATATTTATCCCCAACTATTTGCTAAGCGAGTTCAGACCTTCTCTTTATAGAAATAGTGATTTGTAACGGCAATAATAACCACCTTCAAATGCCTATTGCGACAGGCAGTCCTAGTAAAGTCAACGTTTCATACTTATAAACATTATGCTTGTTGCGTTCGTTTAGTTGCCTACACAGTGTTAGAAGGGAAAGGTCTGTGTACAAATAGAAGCTGACTGAACAAACATAATATTTACAAATACATAGTAAAACGTGATCAATCAATGGACTTGTGTAAAAAGGTGTTGCGATGAAATAAAAAAACTACGTGTGCGTGCTGTTTATGTGGCTGCCAAAGTACCAATAAATGTAATTCTCAATTTAAATATTAACACCAATTCTTTTTTTAATTCGATCGTGACATTGAGCATCACCGTCAACAAAAAGTTCCTTATTCAATGTTCGAAAAAAACTAAATTGATTGGAAGCTGTGCATCGTGCATATCGGATATCATTGATATACCTAGTTGTTGGTGTAGTTTAGAAACAAAGTGAGGTCGAAGGTGACACTATGCCCCAGATTTTCTTTAAAAAAGTAATGGTGGTGAGGGAGCGAGGCGACTTCGAGGTAAGTTACTTTCACTTTCCGCGCTGTTTGGTAGTGTACGCTCCTTACCGGCTCGACTACTGTAAATATTTACAATAAGTGTAATAAAAGTTATGAAAATAACTATGATATCATTAAACTGAGTGTCGTTTTGTTGTATTTATATAGTAGATAATCGTCATTTTCATAGTTGTTTCTTTGATTTATTTTCCCTTTCATGTCTAGTAGGCATCCTCATTTATATACCTAAATTGTCATTGCTAAATAAGTACGTAAGTCTTTTTTCGTTTTTCGCCTATTTTTCTCCCTCTGTAACCTTAATTTTATGGTATCTCTCTAAACCTGAACCAGTGAAATCTATTCTTCTTGCAGCAGCTACACATCTAGGTATTCCAGCAGGGCTATTTTAAAATTCATTTAATTTATTTCACTCGGATTCAACATCGGAAACAGATTCGAAAATTTCTTCGTAAACGCACTTCATCTTTCCTCTATCGAATCTTTTCGATATGTCATCCGATTGCTATTTAAAAAATTGCCTTTTTTGACAGCTCATCGAGTATGGAATCGATATTGGAAAGTTTACATTTCCGATTCCGATGTCGAATCCGAGTATTTTAAAATGACCCTGATTGTCATACCAGTCATCATCATGATCCACCCCTATTTTTAATTTTGAACAGAAGTTTCAATTTGATTTAATAACGCATTGCCGAATATGCATAAACTATGATGTTGAATTGCAATGTGCTGTTTCATTAATGTCCCATACAAGTATCAACGAATTACACAATGTTTTACCGGTTTCAGGTAGGTAATTAGGTGGTGCATAGCAGCAATAGCACAATCTACATTTTTATCTGTCCTACATCTATTACTAGATATATTTATGTTTTAATAAAGATAGGCAAAGTAACCATTTTTAAAAATATACATTTTCTAATAGTAAAAAAAATGACAAAATCTATAAACCAATGAGAGTTGGAGTGGAGATTCAAATCTATCTATCTCTTAGGGAGTTAGAGAGCTTATGTAGAGCTATGCTTGCTGCCTCAGTTAAAAATTTCCTAGTTTAAATATTCAAACTAAGCAAACTACGGGTGCTGTATTTGGGC
Organism: Tethea ocularis; assembly: GCA_963555595.1. Lineage (NCBI taxonomy): Eukaryota > Metazoa > Arthropoda > Insecta > Lepidoptera > Drepanidae > Tethea > Tethea ocularis. Next base: position 4,599,116 of record OY741968.1, read on the forward strand.
AACTGCACTTGATGAGATAGTAATCAGTCGAATACAAGTCTATCTACAGTAAATATAGCATAGCATCTGGAGAAGATAATTTTAATACACAATCTAGCTGCAATATAGAAAGGGCTTATGTATAGCTTCAATCTGTAAAAAGAAAGAGAAAAACTTAAGACACGTGATTTCCTCCCGGATGAAATTTTATAAGAGGATTGTTAACATGCTTTAGTAAATAATGAAAACAATCAGCTAGCTGTAAGTCAAGGGAAAAGTCGTCAGCTGATAAGATTCAGTAGGTGATAGATGCTGCAGCGTTACACCTTTCAAGGTACCAGCTGACAAACTTTCCACTGAGATACAGCCAGCTGACATTAATTTTCATTCATAGTAGCATATAAACGATCACCAAGAAAAATTTTAGTTGAGAGGAAATCATTAAAAAAAATTTTTTTCATTTTTCAATCAGCCAGCTGACGTATAATCCACCATGTTATGGTCAGCTGACTTTATTTTTCCTTTAGAATATTAGGTAAACTATAATCTGACAAATTTTCAAATGGGAGGAAATTAAAAAAAACTTTTTTTTTCTACATGATTGGGGGGCTGGATTGCTCGCGAATATTCATAGAATAATGCATTTCACGAAGTTTCGCTCGAGAGGAAATCATCGACCGAATTTGTAGCTGGCTCCCGGACTATTACACCTTACTTGATAAAGATAAAGTCTAATAAAATATTGGTACTAGCAACTGACTACCTAACTTACCTACCTTTAAATATTAAGCTTAGGTAGATAGGTAGGTATGTGTAATAAGAATGCAATGTCACACTACTGAATATTTAATTAAGCGATAAGCAATCTAATGCATAGGGAATGTCATTAAAACAAACTGTTTGAAATGAAACTAGTATTGATACATACTGTGAGAATTTTATTGCAAAATGGCGTCGACCTCGTAATGTCGATCTGTACTTAGAGATTTGAATTTATATTAACGGGGGCTTAGAATTGACACAGGCTTTTGATGATAGACGTTATCAATGAGAAATCATTTCCGATAGCTTTAGCTATTGTTTGACTAGTCTATAATTTTGATTGTCTTCGTTCCTAATTCCTTTAGTGACATTTTTTTACAGCTATTATTAGCCTTATACTATAGCTATATGTATATGTATATGTGTATTTGTATAGCATCTCATCATATCTTATAATATATTCAAAATAAAATCATTATTTCTGCTTGTCCTCTCGTACGCAACAGATTTAGATGTAGTTTTTACAATTTCTACTTATTATTAGTAGCTCATTTGACGTATCTAGAAAACGCAAATCTTTTTGGCAATCGCGTAGACCAGCGACATGTTGAATGGATTCATTCAATGGTGACAAAAACGTTAAAATACATAAAGGTATAGGTACTAAAAGGGTCTCAATTGAGGTAGAAACATATCGATAGAGCGTAGTATACAATAATGATTATTACTACTATGATTTACTGAAAATGTTTTCCTTCACTGAAAACTCGAGACCAATTTAGAATTTGATTTCATGTTTTCATTATGACTATTTTAAACATGACAACCACTGATGGGCTAACATGTCCATTCTGTCGCAGAAATTATTATTTAAAACCTTCGGAAAATTCGTCGTTGTTACATAGTAGCATCATAGTAGTTATACAGTAACTTCTTTCAAATATGTTATTATCGGTAGCACCTACAATATTATAATACGTAGAACGAGTGGAACGGACGCCAGTTGTTACTTAAAATTATCTACGTCATTATTAATATCATTTCAGTCTATAAATATACATTATTGTTATTAGACTACTATCATGCCATAAAATTTTCATTCACTATGGTCATATCTAAGTACCGTACGTGCTCAATAATAGTTTGGTACAATAAACAACTGCTTCCTTCAACAAACGTCAAAACATAATGTTAGATAAACAATTCCTCATGTGTTATATCCTATTCGACAACCATTAAATACCTACGAAATACCAAACAATGCCAGAATATTGAAGATGCAAAAAAGGTTACCATGAGCTACAAATACATGGCCATTCTCACATCAAATGCTTGGCTGAGAACATTAGCCTTATCGACTAGTCGATATAAAAAAAAATCATCTGTAAAACTTTGAGTAAGAGCATTAAGCTCTCTCTACTCAGATCATCCATCCAGATGAAATTCTATGATCTCGAAGCAATTGCTTACTTATTTATATGAAGCCTTCGCGATGCCAGGATAATGCCTATTTCGAAAGCTATGAAATACATTCATACATGCTCTTGTTTTCAGAACCGGTGAGTCCCATGTGTCCGGAAAATCAATTTTCCCAAACCGGTTTTGGCACTTCATGATTTTGATTGGTGAGATGCTCAAAGAACAAAACATTCTACCTGATTTTTTAACAAATCAATCTAAACTAGGTGAAATAAGATCGACTTGAGTTTTTTTCTCATGGTAGACGTTTAGTCCATCCACATGACGGTCACGTACCATTAGAGCGTGAATCAGACCGCAGCGGCCCCGTTGCGTAACTCTGCGATTCGCCTTGACTTGAGTGTGAATGCAACCGACTCCGACTCGTTATGGGTGCTGACTGATTGATTAGATAAATACAACATTTTAAATACAGTTAGGTTTTAGGATGACTTGATCCTATCGACTGCAGGATGCAAGTAGACTTTATTGGTAATCCATCTATTACTACATACGAGTAGATAATTCTGATAGCAGTTTTTTTTTTTTTAATGTTGGCATCACACTTCGTATATTTTGCCAGTGTCAAGTTGAGCAATGTAGGTATTTTTATATTCTTCATGTATTAAATTCTCGTCAATCGTCAAGTTTCAAAGTTCAAGTCATGTTAAATCTTCTTCGAGTCATAGTCAGTCAGTTTAGTTAGGTTTTAGTACGATGGTAGCCGTTCTACTAAAACTTTTCATGGACTTCTTGAGAAAACTTGAAAAGCCACTATACACGTAATCATTTCATTTCACTTCACTGGTGCACTTGTATTGATCTTTATTGGACAAAATACCACTAATGGTACTAACGATAATATTCAATAAAACTCAAAATACACGATTTTATGAAAATTAAACTAAAACGCAACGTCATTTCGCAAGTTCCCGCCAAAAAGTCTGATAGCAGTTTATCCGTCAATAAAAATGTATGGTATATCATTCAAAAAGTTTAATTAGTTGTTTGGGAAGGACATAGTAAATTCATGGCCGACGGGTTGGGCATGTATGGAATAGAGATGGATGATTAAGGGTCTAGTTAGTTACCAGGTGTAGAAAGTTGGATGCATGCTATGAATGATGATGATGTTAAAATACCCATGGTTTTATAGGAGCAGCTGTGTAGTTAATAAACCTACCTACATATGATCAGCTGTCTTTCAACTTGCGTACTACCATGCTATGGTATGCGGTATAATGATACAATAGACATTTAGTAGAAATTGCCGAATAACCTAGCTGGATTCAAATATGTCTAGAAGTGAACCTGCCTGTGGCAATTTTAGAGCAGTCTTTAATAAGTCTGTATAATTAAGTTCAAGCAACATACAAGTGAGCTTTAAGCACCGAGAGTAAAAGAAGTGTGATTTATGTTATATGGCTGATTTCAGTTTTGTTGCAGTCGAACAACAATGTGGCCCTCTAAATTAAACCTTATGACTATATATTAAAGTATGTTTAAATTATTTAAAACAGTAAATAGCTCGGTGCGTAATGACGTCAAGTGGCGCCAACAGATGGCGTTGGTGATAGCTTGCGCGTGCGTCACTTGCTGATTGATTGCTCGATGCTCGGCATTTTGTTGACCTTTTTAGATATAGTTTATGTTAGTCATTATCATTAATTTAAAGACAGTAATTTATTTTTTTATGTTCATTTTAATCGAGAGCAAGAAAGAAATTCATTTAAAATTAGAACTGGGTAAGTAAGTTGTAGGTAATATAACACTGCTTTAGCAAATAACTTAATATATACACTACTGCGAAGGCCATAAGCCCTACCAATTGGTAGGTACCGTAGGTTTACAAGCTATGGTAAACCTACGTAACGTAGGTTCCGTACCAACGTTAACGAAACATATTTAGGTACTTACAATTCATCTAGATGTGAATGGAGTGACTGAAAATTGAGTCTTATTTCGAAACAACAACTGTTAATAACAACCCGTTCATTCATCTAATGTAAAACTAATTTAGCTTTCATTATTTTTATTTTCTCTTTAGAAAGAAAGTCATCTGTCATCCTCTTGAGGCATGGCTGAGGCATCGCTTGTCACCTAACAACATTACCAATATAATAGTTCTTACGCTAAAAATAATGTTATGCTAACTTAAACCTTATGATGTCAATAACAGTTACATGTATTACTAGAGGTGATGAAACATGTTGAACGAAGACAGGTACTACGGTCGAAAGGTTGTGAGAAAGGTGGTAACTTACGCAATAGTTTGAGTATTGATACAATTTACAAACGACGGCGGACTGAAAATTTGCAATAGAATGCAGTAACTCGCTGTAAGTACCGTATGGCGTTCCCGGATAAGGATTAGGTGGCACTTTCATCCTCAATCATCGTGAAATCAGCTCAATAGTTTGGCCATGGAATGCTGCATTAAGTATAGTACCTACCTATCTACTGATAAAGACTCGCAATCGCTTATTTATACAATAGGTAGCATGGACTTGTTTGACCCTTTAAAAGTTGTGTTAGTTACATACATTATATTAAGGCAATCATAATGATTGTGACTTACACAAAATCCTGGGTGGACCTCAGAGTGTTATCATATGACAAATAGCTATCTAATATTGAACACAACATCAACCCAACCCTATATTTTTTCAAACGCTATCATCTTGTATCTTTAACCATTATTTAAAGGCCAAATACTATCACGTCCAGTTGTTATGATAACTTATAAAATGGCAGTTTTCTCTTTTTGACAGCACGTGACTAAGCACTTTGGTGGATATTGTGTTTTAAATGATGCCTAAAAGTGCAATTGTTGGATAATAACTTAGTATGTACCAACTATCTCCTATTTAGAAATATTAGAATAGAAATTACCTTAAGAATTTCAAATACCTGATTGCTTTTACGTAAGATTGTAGTGGGAAAAGTATGAAAACCCGATCCATCTTAGAGTATTTCCGGTACCGCTTACAAACCGATGACAAAACAAAAGTGAAACCGGAAAAATATTAACCGGTAAATTCACTTTGAAACCTATGAAGGAGGAATATTTTGTGCACAACACACTTAGAACAACTAACTGCCTCGTTCGCAATGTTAAATAGATTAGCCAAGACAAATAGTACGGATCGGTCACTCAGGCTGCCGTTAAATTGAAAACAATGACAGTGAGAGCGGTGAAATTTCACTTTAAACCAACCGCTCATTACAATGAAGATGATTCCATTATTTTAATGATAATTATGTGAGAGATTTCATATTTTTTTGGAAACGGTAGTGTTTTAACAAAGACTGTGCGACCTATCTACTTAACTATAATCGCATAATTTATCTGTCCTACTATCGTTAATAAATGAAAAATTTAAAAAGTTTTTAATATTACCATGGACCACAGTCAACCAAGAAATGTACCAGACGCAGCAAATCAACCTCAAGTAGATATTTAACAAGGTGGTAATTTTGTTAGCAATTCACGAATTCCAAGTGAAAGATGACTAACATCCTCGAATCGAGGTGAAGAATATACATGACGGTTTCCAAATGATATCAGTTTGCATGAATATGAGGAAGTCAACGCTTAGCTCGTACCACTAAATCAACATGCATGCATAACCTTTCGTTTTTACATTTCATTAAACCAAAACTTATTTGCATATCCTCATATATCATAGTAATAAATTTATATTCGTATTATGTAAAACTGTAATTGACAGTAAATACCGTCCACTTCCAGTGTGCATTAACATCATATTTCTTTTAGCTTCAGTTTAAAGAAGGCCGCTTAGATACTAACTCGATACTAAACAGCAGACCTTAGCGTGAAACTAACGACGCAAAAAAGAAAGCAAATAAAACAGCACATATTACTATTACTTAATTTTCTTCAAATACTGTGTTTAAAAGAATTAAAGTTAGTGCTCAAATGGGGGTGCGCCCATGCTCGATCAACTTATACATAAAGACATTGCACAAAAGAGTAATTAGTCGAAGAAGTTTCTATACGCAGATAAATGAGCTGATATCTTGAACATGAAGACGACGAATCGCAGCGTTGATCGGCAAAATCTTCAGAAGCCTTAATATTTACGTAACAAGGTTACGTCGACTATTGCCAATTACGAATGAAATAAAACTTTCTTTAGTCGTTAAAGTTGTAGTAAATATTCGTAAAGCACATGTTTCGTGAAGGTGCTCGGTGTGTTCCGATAATTGAATCAACAAACAAGTTGTAAACTGAAGAAACTAAGTCTCCAGTATTTAGTAATATAATAATAGTAGTCTTAAAAAACTAAGTAGGACCTAACTGAAAAAGCTTTGGAAAGTAACTAGCAACAGTTGTCTTCGCATTTCATGAAATCACTGAGTTTAGGTAGTTGTTCAATTGGATATCACCGAGAGGGAAGCTTTTGTTCAGTATTGGACATTCGTGGGCTGTTAATGATGATGTTGATGAATATTTTTGACAAAATATCTAGCTTATCTAAATGTCTCATAAGGATAACATTTCGCTATCAAATTGAGTCATGTTTCATTGGTTAAAATACCAAAACGAAATTAGCTGTTTATCTTCTGCTATTCTATGTATGTAATTAAATCTAATTATACATTATTTACATTAAAGCATCTTGTAGTCTTTCATCGTGTGAAAGTGTGTGTAAATGTTGGTTTATCTCCGGTGCTTCCTAAACCGGCTCTCTGTCCTTTTTGCCCCTGCAATTATCGAGGCTTATTTCTCTTTCACACTGTGCCGAATACTGTTGTCGATGCAGGGTTATAGTTTTTTGCTTTTATTATAATTACTATAATTTTTTACTTACATAGGTTCCTAGTAGGTACCCATATATATATATTTTTATATTATCAACCATAGTTAGTGGTTTTAAGGTCAGGCAATGTTACGAAATAAAATTGCAATAATTACCTTTATTCTTAATAAGAATTCTTATTATTCTGGTTAAAATACCTCAGCATTGACATTTCCTTATATTAAAGTTTCACCTTTTCTAGAAAAATATGTTATTAATTACTTTTGTAGCAGACTCTAGGTATAACTTCTTGCACTAAATGTCAGCATTTGTGCCCCCAAGTAAAATCGGTCATGTTTTGTCATCTAGGTACATCATTAACTTCGTTATCCTCACTGCTGGTGTCCCTCGGTTTGGTTAAGTTTACTGAGATGGACCTATATATTTCGCCTTAGTTGTCAGTCAGTCATGACCTACCATAAACGTATTTGTATTTCGTTTTTTTTATAGTAACCCAACTGATTATTCAAATGATATGATATTGATTCAAATTAGTGCCAATTCGTGTACAAATGTATGTCAAATTTGTTTTTGTCTTGTTATCGAAGTTACGCGAATGCCTACTGATTGCCTTTTAAAAAACCCGCCTTGGACATGTCAAGTGTAATTATGTGACATTACCCAATCCATAAGTACTATCAAAAGTAATTAGCCTGCAGCCTTGGATAGGTTTTCTCATGACGTTTAAAGGCTAGGTACAAGGATGTAATTATGCAAGAATTAGAGTGAACGTAAAATTTATAAGTAACCTAGATCTAACCAAAGATTATTTCCAATCAGTTAAATAGACTTGTCATAAGTATAAAGTAGGAAGAGTTATAGCTGTGAAGAATAATGAAATTGTTGCTGATCGCAATAAAATATATACAGGAACTGCAGAATCAACCTCACGATCGCGACTAAAGGTCAGACAGAGAGATGAATGCATTATAGATTACATTACTTCTCTACTGAAAGATAAAATAAAACAATTAAACCATATAACAGCTAAAAAACAGCACTACAGCCATGATAAAGGCCACTAAAATTGTACATTGTAATAAAACGTTTTTTTTACTGTTTCGCTACGAGACGTGCAGTGCATGTTTACTACTTTTTTTTTATCTTTCTTCTCGAATTTATCTTGAATCGTCTATATACACGACGATGTCTTAGTATCTGATAGTGTGTATTATAAGTGGCCATTCTCTGCGCTTACGCCGCTGCTGTTCGCTAGGATGCATTTGTGTCAGTTTCCTATACAACCTCTTTGTTCTTTACCATGGCATTATGCATCTTTAATTTCTTTATTTTAGAATAATATGAAAATGTTATCAGTAACTACTGCAAGATGTTCTATTTCTACGGAAAGATTATTTAAGGGTTGTTTATTTGATTCACATTATTTTCAGCTATAATTTCTGAAACTACAATACTTACCAACTACCTATTCCATAATGTTATAAACACACGAATCTTCCCTTCTTGCATTCCTTTTCTTCCTACAAATGCTTCACTGCAATCCTAGCAAAAGGTTTATTTGTGACCTTTCAACAAGTGCAATGCATTTACGTCATATTTACGTGCAATGCTTTTATGTGCATTGTTTGTTTATAAGCCCGGGCGTGGACTCTTCACCGTTTTTACCTGTGCTGGCTGAACCGTGACCTCGCAAGTCGACATTATACGAGTCGACAGTACACCTCCGCACTCCGGAGACGCGGGACGTAGAATTCTTACCAGTCGCCTGATCATAGTTAGCACTACAGCCTTTCAAAAATCTTCATCCGTGACGAAGAAGTTCTCATATCATGTTTGGTGACTGTGAGTGGAAAGAAAGCGTTTTTTAGTTACGTTTATGTGTGTTTCAAAGAGGATTTGCAATACAAACATTTCAAGTAGGTAAGTCAACAGAAAGTTTTTAAACACATTGGTTTTCATTAATTTTGCGCGGTTCTGAGTCACATGTTGACTACTGTATCTACAAGATGAATTAGGGCATATCTATACTTTATATGAATTTAGTAAGACTGCTTCTCTATTTGAATAAAGTAAGACACAAACGTGGTATGGTACTGTAGGTAGTATTGAATGATTCAATATATCAACCAAATTTCTTGTTTATAAAACATCCCTTGTCTTTCTATTAAATATTTATAAATTAGATGTCCAATGTGTGAAAATGTTTTTGCATCAACCAATAGTAGCACATATAGTAGCGACCTATATTTCTGATATATTGCCATTTGCCACCATAACTTTTTTTATTTTTTAAATTAAAATTTCACATATTTTCTTCGGTAGGTACTTACCAACAGAAGCGCCTATAAAACACACCTTTCATGATTGTTACAATTGCATTCATTTCCCAATCCCAACTGGCTGGAGTTACACACCTTCCATACAATATACGCCATACACACCTATATACCTACCTATAGTTCATACAACAATAGAGTGGATCAATCACACATATACTTACTAAGATATATAGGTATATGGTAATGACGGTTATCGTCATAACCTACAATTGCAATGGTACCGCCATTGCAAAATTAATTATGTTATCTATACATTGTAGGTATAATTTTGATGAAAATGATAAACTTTACGAGTAAGAATTGGTAAATTGAAGATGGATTATTGTAATGTCATATAACTGTTGGTTACTAATAGCAAGATTAATCGAATTGCCTCTCAAGTCCAGTCTGCAGGAGCAAACCGACCGAGAGATTCACGACATAATGATGGTTAATGATTAGGGTACCCCACGGGGTACCCAAAAATTGTTCTTACGTTTTCTTCACTATATCGAGTTCGTATAGGTTCTGATTTACAGATGAATAAGTAAATTGTGTAACAGATTATGTAAAAATCAATGATTAAATAAGTATTTGGTTGTTTAATCAAACACTGTTCATTATTAAATTCATGGCTGGAGTATTAAACTATTTGCATTCATTAGCATCTTATATAAACATGTACACGCATATCTTTTTATGCCATCAGATACCAAATCAATCTGTGCAGGTGTCTAGACTTGCCATATTGTGTTGCAAAAAAACACCACAAGCTGACCTCTAAACTACATTTTAAACTCAATACCAGTTTGCCACAAAAAATTGCTACTTACATTATGATTTTGCGTTATGAATTATAAGAAATACACTAAATTATTATGCATCGAATACTCAAGTATCCATTGGAATAGACCACATTGCGTTGCGCCAACTCTAGCGGAACTGTACTTACATACAGTTATTTTTGTAGTTTTACCCCAGCCATAGGCAGTTGATTCTAAATCTATGCTCCGAATGTAGCTTTAGCTTATCAGAGTTCGTATTAGTTTTTGGAAAACAAATATATTTTAGTAGCTAGTGGATTGCATGAGTTGCATAGAATACAGAGACTGGAATCTTGTTTGACACAAACTGATTCATTTCGGGCTGTAAGTTTGATAAATCTATTTTAACTTAAAACGTCAGCTGCTTAAGCAAAGCTACACTATGATTATTATTATTTGGGTTAAGTGGCTGTTTCAAGTCTTCCCAGAGCTTGTATCACTCCGACCAGACTAAATCTATTGTGATCGCCATATCAATTTACCGCAAAGATCTACTGCTATAAGAAACTGAAGTATATTCTTAGCAGTAATGCATTTTACTTAACTGGGTGTAACTGGTGCTTCCATATGTGAGTATTACGTTTAGGCATATGTGGATAGCACTCACACAAAAGGTAAAGTGGGGTTTTTGACAACAGAATCTATACGCCTTTGTATCACGAACACTGATGGTGAACTGATGTTTGTTTAATCCATTTATGTCCAGTTAGGACATCTACTATGATGCAAGTGGCTTAGTTAGTGGCTTTTCCAGTCCCCCCTCTAGTCAGTATCTAGGAAGTAATTGACAATATTATTATCAGTCGGTTGTCAGTACAGCATTGCAGTGCATCAGGATATTTATTACAATCCCACATGTGCCCTCGGATGCAGTAATTTATTATGACAGTTATAACGGTCTTTGTGCAAGATGACTACAACACGCCTTTGCACGCCAAAACCACTGAACCGATCGCGATTAATTTTTTTGCTGAAGATATGGAGAGGCTACTTTATCCCAGGAACGCAGGTGAAACCGCGGGGGATAGCTAGTGAGAAGATAGTTTTGAGACTTTTTAAAAAAACTAGATTTGCATGAGTATTATCTAACACCATTAATTCTAACGAGGACCCTCTAATTTAATTGATAGAAATCCTTATAGGCGAGTAAGGAAACGACTCCTATTATTGAGAGGCTGAATTATCCGTAGAATATCTAACATTTAAAAATATCTAGATATTCCACTGTTGAACACGAAGCTCAATCATCAGTTGCCGAGACGTTGATGTGGGTCATCGCGCGTGTTCATTTATGTTCGTCGAATGCACAACGGGACCCACTAACCAGTTCTAATGACTATCCTAAAGATGATCTACATACCCGAGTGTGTTAAATGATGTGGAATTGGTAGCTGCCTCAATCTTCAATTTACTCTTTAAAATTATCGTTACATTCCTTAGAAATGTTAAATCATATTAATTCGTAGTTTCAATATACGCAAGTCCTTTTTATCCTCAACATTAAATTCAAAATCAAACTCATTTAAATTGAGATACAATGAACACCATAGTTTTAAATATTGTTAATTCTAAAATGAATAAGTTCAGAATAAGCTTAGAAAAAAAATCTTCAGGTTAGATTGGAAGTGGACAGGTTATCTGGCGAGGTGGGAAGGTGTAAGATTAACCATGGCAGTGTAACAAAAGTGGCCAAGAAGCGGATTTTGTTTATCCGGACGAATACCAGATTTACCTAGCTTTAGGAGAAGATACTGGCGCAGCCTCAAAAAAGTCAGTGTCACATTGGGTAGATGTAGGCTGATAAAATAGTGGATTATATCTTTTGTTTTAAACTATTATCTGAACTAATGATAATAATAAATAAAAAAATGCTTGAAATCATTAAGTCAAGTTCGTTATTAATGATCGTTCGTTGATGATCAATCAATAGACATCCTGGTTTTTTATCCGCTAGTTGGTATTGAAAAAATTGATCAATTTATGTATTGGGTATTTTATTTAGAAAAAAAAAATCTAAAGCATATTAATAAAAATAGTTACAATAACCCGACCAGACAGCTATAAACCTCGTCCAACGGTTAGCCTAGTATTAAAGCTGTTATCTACATTTATAAGTGTATTATAGTGGCTATAATATAATTGCCGGTGGCTATAGAAAGCCGTCGTGGCATACTTGCCGGCTTCCGCGTCAAATAACTATGGTGTTTCGTGAGATAATTCCCATGAACAATCGTTATAATGGTATTCAAGCGTAATGATTTGTACTCGGATATCTTTTGTAATTCTTGGAAGTGTATGCCATCGTTTGTATTGCCAAGTCCAATGTTAATAGTTTGTAATTAAGGAGCCATACCGCCTCGATTGGTTCCGTGTAGAAACGATTTTATTTATTGATTTTACGAGTCACTCAATTAAACAATTGGCTCAATTGATTTTATAACATAGCATCCTGATTGTTTCATCAACCATAACACATTGACATAATTAAACAAGTAATTTTTCATTGGAAAGTTCTGTTGAAGGGCTAAATTATGTTAAATTATAGAATAACTACAAACATTATATTCACGTCATTACTTAGGAATGTATAAAAACTGAACATGCACTTCGATTCGAGGCTATTATTTAACCACAATTCATATATCATCGTGGTTAGAACTCATAAAACCGTTGAACGTTTTTTAATAGACAAAGCAAAACGGCTGCCGTATCAAATGGTTGTCTATTAAATGGATCAAGTGTAAGGTTACTACCACGCATGCGAGGATGTTGAATGTGTAATACAACTTAACGTATCCAACGACCTTATTCCGTGTTAACTACATTCATTCCGTCGTAAAGTTTTGCAATCATGTTAGGGCAACTTATTTGTGTATCGAAAAAACCTTTGAAAAGCACCTGTCAGTGTGTGTTGCACATGAAAGCAGGTTCTTACCACCATCACTGATCACAGTGCGATCGTGGTCAAACACTTTGAAAACTGTAGGTACCTATACTAAATCTCCTATTAGTAATTGTGGTAAGTAATAGGCTAATAATAATATACTTACCACAATCTTCTCTTACTACGCGCACGATAAGTTGACGATCTAACATTTATCAAACAACCTATATATACCTATAAAGTGTGTCAAAAACATATAGGCAACAACGACGGTGAAAATCTATGGTCAATACTTTGTTGATTTTTATCACAAAATATTATCTTCGCAGAAATGTTACCCAATATTCTGCTCGATGCTGAGGGGACATTTTTTACTCAGCAGAAATGTGGGCATAGATAACGCCGAGACGTAAGTGTTAAAATCTTATCGTAATCATACGAGCAAGTCGTCTTTTTACTCATGCGCCTCAAACGTGTGAAGAAATTTGTGACGCCGATTTCGAAAGAAGAGATAGTAAAGTAGGAAACCCTTATCTGTTTAACACCTGATATATAATAGATCGATAAGTTAGTTGGCGATTCCTAAATAGAAACTTCCCGTTCGTGCTTCAGTATTTTAAATAATCATCTATTCTATGAAGGTTTACATCAATTGAAATCAGCGGTCACCTACCTATGTCAGCGAGTTTAGATTTTTGGGTTTTCCGCCATAGAAAATCATATCAATACATGCTGGAATCCAAGTCACCTATGATAATACTAAAAAAATAAAAATGATTGGTATCACGCCGTATTTAAGTTTTTCTCGATTGACCTATATCTTATTTGTTGTAATTGGTGTTCAATAAACAGTCATTTATGTATAATTTAAACGAATGATATCAAAGAGAGTTATCTACCCTGTTTTAATTCGCAATGTTTTCAATTTCTACATTATCCATTGTCATGACGTGAAGTCTCCTCGTAACAGAATAACGAAGGTTGCACTCTACGTCAAGCACACGAGGAACATACCTCCGTGTATATTATTTTGAGTTATTTCAAGTACACGTATTGTGACGTGAGAACTGCAGTGTTTGTGTTAGTAAATGCTGCTAAACGTCGATTTACAACTAAGATTGTCGTTCCAGTGGCGTGAGAGAGATGATGCCGATTGTTTTCAGGGAAAATGACAGATGGGATCTTGCAATCCGTAGTGTGTGTGACGCGTATTTTCATTCGCTCGTTTATTGTGCTTCCGCCTCGTGATTTCACCCGCGTTCTTGAGGGATAAAAAGTATCCTACGTCCCTATGTGTTAATCCAGGGTGTCAGCTACCTCCATACTAAATGTCATCAAAATTTCGCATTTATAATACTAGTAGGATACGTGGACAGGCCAGTTGGCGGATACCCCCCATCCAGGACAAACATTTGTGTGCTTGAACATATCTGTTTGCCCTGAGTTTGGGTGTATACAAAAAGGAGTTGTATATTATGAAGACTAGACTAGTTAGTACCTATATAATAAATAGAAACAACTGTAATATCAAATGGTTTGTACCTACAGATAAGAACGATAACGTAATATTATCTTATCGACGCATTGAAGCTGTTATCTCTGTTTATAATACCACGTGTATCCGCCCCATTATGACCTATGCTAGTACTGTGTTCGCACATGCAGCTCCTGCACGGATCCATAGCCTTCAGGTGATTCAAAACCGTTTCATGCGCAAAGCCACGGGCGCCCCGTGGTACATGCGTAATGAAAATCTCCACATTGATTTAGGTCTCCCCACGTTAAAACAATTTATAAAACGCGCCTCACGCAGATTTTTCAATACCGCCGTTAATCACCGCAACCCTCTTATAGTGAAAGTCGCAACGTACACGCCCTCTCGTATACTCCGTATTCTTAGACCAAGGCAAGCCCTCAGCGAGCCGGATGACCCCATAACATTAGCTCAGATCGAAGCTGACGAAGCCCGTAAAAGTACACAACACACTACACAAAACCGATTACGCTACCGTCCTCGACGGCGAGGACCGCCGCGACGTCCCACTCAGTCTCGTCCCGTTCAAGCGGCCCGAGCTGCCATTAGTAATCCGACCGCCCCCAATTAGTCGTAACTCGTACAAAGCCATCAGAGGCTACCAACTTTAGTCCTTTCAAAAAAAAAAAAAAAAAAAAAAAAAAAAAAAAAAAAAAAAAAAAAAAAAAAAAAAAAAAAAAAAAAAAAAAAAACTGTTTATAAAGAGACAGGCAGTCATCATGTGAAAGTATTGTTTTGCTCTCATAAATTCTGATTACATATTCGCTTATACGTAGTATATGTATACCTATCAATACCTATGTATATTATTGTTCCTATCAATTGTTGTGTGTCGCTTTGTAAAATATGTTTGTTTATGCAGTTTCATTGAAAGTCCTCGAAGACCATAATTAATGCAAAGGTAAAATAAAATAAAGGTATAAATAAGACTGATGAGGGTCTTTAGGTACAATTAGTAAGGGTTGTTGGAAGGCGATACTATCTTGGTGCATGAGAGTGATGTAGAAAACCGTGGAGGTTATGGGTTCTAATCCTACATAGATCTAGGAGACATAGCATGTGGTAGAATATTTCGTAATAACATCCCTGTGGCCAGCTTACCCTCACTAGCTACAATTTGTACTTCTACCACCTTCAGCCACATCATCCTCTATATGACATATATACTATAGGCACACACACAAATCTATGCAAACGTTACAAAATGTTACATAGTCTGTGATGATGTCACCATTCGTAGAAGCAAATTAATCGTTTCGTAGCTCTCGTAGCACATATTATTTTTTGCAAAAGCAGTTTAATAGATGCTACATTTGTAACATCTTATGTAATAGGTACACAAGTACATTGTATTTGCTAAGTTATCCGTATCTAACAGTAACGTTAGTATTTTAACCTATTTTTATAACATATTTCACCGCTGTAGAACGAATTACTTGCTTGTTACATACCATGTCAAACCTTTACAATATTTTTACATAACATAACTTTGGTCGCCCGTAACGATTTATTCAAAATGCGTTTCTTTCATATTTTTTACTTTGAGTAGGTACCCAAAACTATAACTAGTGATGTTAGATAGATCATTCTCAACTTATCGATTGGTGAAAAAGTTAGTTAATGACGTAATACGCGTAATACTTATCTAGGTGCAGAATATTACCCCAATATTACTGTATTACTTCATACATGAAAATATTGATTATGCGTAAGACAATTTGTAAGTAGTTTTTATTCTCAATAAAATGAGGTCCCTTGTAACGTCAGATATGTTACACTAAGAAAGTAAATTAAATAATGCTAGATCATTACTTGTTTACTACCACTGAGAAAACTAGAAGCAAAATAAATTAACGTGTCCCAAAAATACCTATAAAATAAACTCTTTGTTATCAAGTCTCTTTCTATTACTTATGAGACGAAAGAAAATGTCTAACATTATGTATTTAAAACCTGGACCCTACTAAACATACTTTAAATACTTACGGAGTAATTAGTAAAATACTGGGATAAAAATAAATGTAGAGAAGAAAAATCGAATAACATCTAATTTTGAGCATCACTAGCGAGCAAAGCCCAACAAATTTATAGTCACGAAGACAGAATAAAAAGTATCATTTCGTTATATTTATTTCAGTTATGCATCCGTCAGACGAGGTCGGCGGCCATCATTTACTCACTATCAGTTCATTGATCTATTTTAATGGCGAGGGGTTTGGGAGCTTCTCTAGCTCATTAGGAGCGGAAACCAACACATGTGGCTAAAATAGGCGTGTGGTTTAGATGAATTAAGTTATAAATACAATTTTACTTATTTGAAATTGAATTTGGATAATACGCGCGATAATGAAGATGCATTTTACTTTTTAAGGGTCTATCTACTACGGAAAACGATACACAATAGTCATTGTTTTAACAATTTATTTGAATTACAGAAAAACTGACGTGAAGTGCGTGATACCAGTATTCGTAGGTACAATTCTATTGGTTATTTTTTTTTAAAGCCCTGATCAATATGTATTTTCTTGTAATTTACAATCATCGATTTGTCCACGTAAGTAAATTTGTACAATATTTTTTTTACTTTTAACATTTCTACGGCTAACGAAAAAGCATTTTTGTTGTACTACAATAAACGCGAATTCATAATGAACCTCAATTATATAGATTTTAATACTTACTTCGACAATTTATCTCTACCTATTAGGTAGTAGTCCGCATTGAAGCACATACATGTCATAGACCTTAATTAACTGTAAACCTACGACAATAACCAGTCAGTTGCAACAATACTGCCAATTAGTTGCACAAATACATTATTATTGCCCCACTGTGTACCAAGGATGCTATTATGAGCTTGATTGATTGTGCGACTCCTACGCAATGTTTAGGCGTTAAAGTTTAAATCGTAGGTAGCTTCTTTATTTAAACGTGGGATAAAGCGTTAATTTGACCTTAATATTGATTGAATTACTCATTAGTGCTTTAGTGTACCGGCAGTTGCTCTTAAGAGCTAGTTGCCTTCTAGACTTCAATCCCCCAGTTTAGTAGGCGTCTGCGATGGCCATTTAGCTTTACTGTATATAATAACAATTAATAATAATTATAGGTAAGAATTATGTTATTGTCATTAGTCAGAACATAACTACTAGCAATGATTATTTATATTATTATGCAAAGAAAACTTTGTTGACTCTAAATAAATCCGTTAATTTTGCAAATCTCTGCAGCATCATAAATAACTAATAGGGACTTAATCGAGTATATAAAAATGTGTCAAAGTTAACATAAAACAGCGTAAAACTTAGATCAAAGCGAACGATTACTAAAGAAGTAATTATGTTAAGTGTTTCCACATACATTTACTTAAGTGCAATACAGAATGTTTAATGTTAAAGTTTACGGTAGGGTTCCGTAGCGTACCTACATATATAGAACAGTATTAACTTATTGACCTATATTTAATCTCATGAATTTAATTTTAAACCTAGTAGGTACTTAGATAATAATAGCTTACGTAGGGATGTGTAAATAATGTTTATTGAAATATACAAGTTTCAGTTTAGTGAAATGAAAATATTATGTCTAAACTAGCATTCTGTCCCGCGATTTCACCCCATAAGGGGTTGTATTTTCAAAAACCCATTCTCAGCGGATGCCTACGTCATATTGTCATCGTATATGCCAAAATTCATTCCGATCTGTCCATTGGCTGAGCTATGCGTCGATAGATCAGTCAGTCACCTTTCCTTTTATATGTTTAGAAGATAGATGAGGCATACGGAACCAAACCAAGACGGCTAGAGGCGTTACTCATGAGTCTGTTTTTTTAGGTTAACAGACCATATAAGTATTGTAAGTGTGATAACGAGCAGTGGCCATGAACTGTAGTGTGAAAGAAAACAGATGCTATCTAAACAAAGGGAAGTCTTTAATTAAGTACGCGCACTATGGGGTGAGATCAATAAAGCCGCATTGAGTGAGAATATAGTTTTAGGGAATGGAATTTTAGTTACATGACTGTACGGACGACGACAATTCAAGGTAAACACTGCGGCGTCTTATGCGGGTGTAATAGGAGCTATTTTGCAAAAAAAGTATACCTTTTTGCAGACTGTAGTCTGATGTGTTGACGTCTGTACATTGTAGTAGTATATTATTTACTTTATGATTATAGCTTTGTAAAATTCTTTGCTAGATACGTTTAGAGGGTCACTGAAGAAACTTGTGTCTGTGATAAGAACGAAAACTATGCAGTGTAACGTCTATCTATAATCAGAAATATGGAAGTAACGGTCTATATGTTCAGATTTATGACGAATGGATGGTACTAATGTGGTAGTCATACAGGTTAGTCAATTGACTATCTCCAAAGTAGGTGCTGAGCGACGGATCTTAATTTCATGGGTACTCGGTGGTATTTCAGATTAATTGGAGACTACTGGCAAAACGATAAGCTTCTGATAAAATCAGAAAACGTCAATGCATTAGGTAATGAATAAGTCACATTCAGAATTTGAAGAGGCTCCAGCTCTGCAACAAAATTTGTTTTATCCAACAGGATCCTTATCTTAATTGCTTATTTACATCATCAGGATACTGCAAGAGAATACAAATGCAAGAGACTGCATGAGAACGGAAGGACAAACGCATGGCCATAAACGTCCCGTTTATGAGCTACCTAATTGGGTAGCTTTATTTATTCACGTTTTAACTTTTAACTGCCACTGAATTTAGTAGGTTTGCAGCTTGTCTCATTCAAATCTTCATTCAACTGCCTTATTTATTGAGTCTTCTATCTAATGATGTTCTTTAATACTTTCTTGGTAACTTTTTTATGTCAACTCCTTTAACCATAAATTGATTCCAATAAAATAAGTAACTTATACTTATATATGAAAAACAATTTAACAACGTTTTGTTGTGTTGTTTTAAAAATTGCTAATTTGTTATAAGTATTCAAAAGTTCTTCTTAAATGTAGCAAAAATGATTTTATAAGATAACAAAAAGACGATTAACGAATAAAATGATGACATTTATTTATCTATAATAGAAGACATAGATTTAAAAGCATCACTAGTTTTATCCGAAATTCTTGACTGACAAAAACAAGGAGCGGTGTCCAGCGAGCCATGACTGGACCGTGACGTCTTCCAGGCGAGTGGCGCTCCCACGGGACGGACGGGCCGCATCCGGAGACGCACACCTTTGTTTTTAAATGAAAGTTATGTGAACTAAGTACATGTGCAACAAAAATATTAAAAGCAAAATCCTGTTAATCAGCAACATTGTATGACTAAAGTTAAAAGTGAAAGAGCCGAGAATTTTTTGTTCACCACTTAAATTCCCACTATTCTAAAAAGTCATTTGCCTTATTCTACCTACAAATCTTGTGTATCTGGTTGGACCTTATCTTTTTAATGTCTTATGATAATTTGTATGCTGTCGATGTAAATAAATAAATTACAACGCCAACAGATTTAAAAGTCTGAGGCCCAGAGGGTCTTTTCTCTGTGGTTTAAGGTCAAACGTGCAGATATTTATCACAGCTAAGGTATGGCTAAGGATTTTTCAATATCATAAAAAAATGTCTTGAAAGAAAATCCTTCATAACTTTAAGCTCATTTTTTTCCGACAGTTTAATATTTTCGTGTATCGCGAATGTTCATTGATCTCATTATTAATTAAATATTAAAATAGAAATATTCATGTAATATATTTTTCATGTCTCTCCAACGCAGAAAGTAATTTTAATTCCTCTGCTTTTAATGCTCTCGGAGCTTTTTCAGTAAACTTATCTCTCTAAGCACATCCGGGATTGCAATGCAATAGAGCAAGTTATTAAAAAGATGTTGGAATGAAAAAACAATACTATTAGAGTAGTACAGAACTAGAGTTCATCGCACCAGCAGTGGGACCTGCTCCGGTGCTGAACTTGCTTCAATAGGCTATAAAACATAAGAAGACACAATGTTTCGTAAGCTCCCAAGTTATAAGAGACCACAATCTGCATAGAGAAAGTTAAACGTTAATTTTCATAGTTTCTTGACTTGTAGGGATGGTGGGCAATAATAAGGCGTACGAAGAGGAAAATGTTTGTAGGTATTATAAATAGCTCAGGAACAGACAAATATAAGATTAAAAACAAGCCAGTTGTAAGTGAACATATTTTTCTGTCAAAAGTCCCGATTTTTGACGTTCCAGTTCAGGTTGAGTTGGTAATAGGGCCACAGATATTATAGGTACCTATCTAGTTCTCATGACTGCTTCTTCAAACTTTGGGTAGATACGGCCCGATCATGTGTTTAATAAAGAGCGACAATACGTCAACTTTTTCTGGGAAGACAAAAGTTTGTAAGTTATTGTGCATTAATTATCCCGCTACCCGCTTAACACTTATACCAAACATTAAGTTCTCAATCTCAAAGTCAAAATGAATGCGCATTCAACTTAAGATCCGGGTCTCATACTTGAGCGTATCATTATTATGAATAATATAATTGTAAATGCCACCTTTTCCTTGTTAATTCGCACCTATATACAGCAATTTAGTTATACTAGAGTAAGTACCTAAGTTTAGTAAGTAAGTACTAAATATACATACCCGTGATAAGTCAAAGTTTTATTTTCGATCTGTTTACTTAAGTACATATTTTTTTTTATTATGGCCTATAATTGAGATGCAGTATCCAAATCCTAGCAATTTTCTATGTACCAATATATCATAAATACGTAGGTACAATACATATGTAACATACGTCATAATATGATAGATTAATGCATAATATAAACAAAGATATATAAAATTAACTCTCATAACATTAGTGGTAGAATATTTTTTTATTTTATTTTCGGAACAATGGTTGCATTCGTTATGTTTATTAATATATAAATCATTCCAACATATGTTCCCAAAATAAAATGATTCGTATTCAAAACCTCTAAAACAGTACCGTGAGTACCGTAACCCGCGATGACAGACTGACGGACAACGTTGAGCCTAAACTGGTTCCAGAGTTCTAAAAGAAGCTCGAGTGAAGCCACGGGGCGGAAAGCAAGTCAATAAGAAATCGCGAGTAAAATACTCACATAAGTAAGTAGGTGCAGTATGGAGATATATAGATACAAAATATGAATTATTAATTTCGAAAAATTGGTCTGAAAAATCCAATCATTGCAACAGTTTTCATATAGGAGAAACAGTTTATTTTTAAATAATTTACACTTACTTTAATTATCACTTATGGTTACCATCTGAAGATTCAATTTTAACCGAGAATACAGGTCACCGGATTACTCTACAGTTAAACATAAATACGAAAAACACGAAAAATCGTATTAAAGAAACGGTTACACCCACTTATTTCCTATCGCTAACATTTATTTACACGAGTATTTTTGTACTGTTACCGTCTTGATACATGGTTGAGAGTCACGATTTGGCTTCTTTTATTTGCGCTTTTGCGAGAGTTAAACGATAAAGAACTTTATTGGATCAAGCTAATTACCTCTCAGCGGGTAGTTAGAACTAATGACGTCGTATGTATTTTAAGCTCTATTTAATTTGATAAATGATTTGTTTCAGGTAAGTTACAAAGTCTATGAATTATGGTGACATTTGAGTGAATCATGTAAGTTATATTTGGTGCTTGGTTGCACAAGAGTAGACATTTCCATATTACCATTAAATCTTTGGGTAAAGATTGATTTTAATATTTTTTATAATTTTAATTAGATCACATATAAAAAGGTCAAGAACCCGTGGTGCTATAAGCCTTTTAAACTACTAATTAGGCTGCGATTAGACAGGGAGGTTCGACATGGTATGTGCGTTAATATAACACTACGGCCATATAAACTTCTGTTTTGCTAGAAAGCGATAGAGATAAATCTTTGATGGCTTATATCTTGACTGTTTTTAAACATAATTATTCGAAAAAACTTTTTTCTACTGTTTCTCATATTAATGACCTTTTATTAAAGCAAAAAATATATAATGCTATTGTATGTTTTAGTTTTATTCCAAGTTCTTTAATCGAATACAAAATTTTGCATTAATAAATATAGCAAATTACTTTCGTGACTGGTGTTTTAGTAAAAGTTAAATTTGTAGGTCAATCAATCACACGCCAATAAAAATTGATCATTATGATGATCGATAGAGATCTAGATCAAATATAACATCCTTTTATTTTCACATACCTACCAACTTAATATTCAAATTGGGACCCCAATTTATCGAATTAATAAAATTATCAACATATTACGTAACTTGAAATAAAATATTGGCAGTTTTATTTAATCAACCGGAAATTATCACAGAACTTTGAAAGGATGTAATTAATTTAAGATATAGGTATATAAAGGAACTTATAATTAAATACCTAATTGTGGTTATTTCTATAAACACAGAAAGAAAGTCCATTATTAATAATAGCGTACTTTATTTATTCTACTTAGTTTTCCGGCGTTTTTATGGTAAAATAAACTTAAAAATGTCTTCTTCCTAATTGTTTTACAATTTTTACACTTACTATTCTAAATAACGAAAGCATGAAGTGTTAAATTACTTTAAATATAATTACCATCTAATTATGTTTGAAAATGGTTTGTTTATGATGTTACAATTTCACGGTAGGTATTATCACTTGATTTGAAAGTTGAATCTACACTTGGTCAAAGAAATAGCTCTTAAAAATGGGGTCAAGTCCTTGGCAATAGTGACGTACAGACACATACAGAAGAGAAAACAGTGTACGTGAAACGTCATTAATTGTGAATCATAATATTTTGAAGTTGTGCCAAGAAGTTTAGTCATCCATTCTGGACTAACTGCACAGTGAGTGGATCAAAGTTCCTAGAAAAATACATAATTTCTATCAAAACTATAAAATGTAGCGGGAACCACACACTTTTTTATTAATTCAATTTTTATTAGTAAACTGTTAATGATATCACATAAGTTCGTTTACTAATAAAAACTGAATTAATAAAAAACATCATAGAAGGAAAGAAGAGGAAGGAGGAAGAGGAAAACCTAGATGAACTATATACACCAAGTGAAGGTAAAATTGGACGTCGTGACGTATAAGAAGGTGCAGGAAGCAGCAAACAACAGAGAGGAATGGAAGAAGCTACACTGACAAGAGTCAAGCTCTTAAATATAGAAGAAGAAGAAATTCGTTTTGGCATACCAGTAACCAATTGACAAGAATTATACAATGTCATGACAATGTAGGTAATATGAAAATTATTTGTCTAATAAGGTTGATGCAGCTATCAGAGTCTCCAAATTTTAGTCCTTTCAAAAATATCTATATCTATCTATACTAATAATAAAGCTGAAGAGTTTGTTAGTTTGAATGCGCTAATCTCTGGAGTTACTGGTTCGATTGGAAAAAATCACTATAGGAACCTACGTTTTCCCTGAAAGTTATGCTACTTTTTATTCCGGGAACGCGAGTGAAGCCATGAAGCGTAAAATTGTTGTGTTAACTAATTTGACAAAATATCATAAGAGTCATAATTAGCGGGATCAGTGTGCAGCTGTAGGTATCCGGCTTTCCCGTTAGCTGGTCGAATGCCGCCAATGACTTCGCCACTACACTAAATATATCGCATCGGGTTCTTGAACTCGCGACCGATATCTCTATTCTACTATTGCTACTTTCTAAGCAAAATACGCTTTTTTTAATGTTTATTAAAACTAAATTTAAATTCGCGTGTAACGCCATTGGTAAATCGGTCATGAATTACGCGCGGTTGCCTGTTTTGTTTAGTGATTGGCCTGCTAAAGTCCTAATTCCACCGACAGAAACAATCTGTAGTCATCAACTGAACAGCGCTGCATTCCCCTGTAAAGTTATAATTCCTAAGTAATAAGTTATTTGGCTAGACTTAATCATCATCATCGTCCTTACCTTTCCTTAGGTTTAAGGTACTTTCTTTTAAATAAACATCATCTCATATTTAATGTAACACATTTTACAGCTGTCTTTAGGCTTTTCACTTCATCATTCTCCTATCTCTCTCTTCATCACATTCCTGAACCACGCATACCTAAGAATTATATAAAAATATACACCTTCCATGAATCCGCCGAAAAATTATAGTTTCTAAACATAGGGTTATATATATTTACCACGAAATAAAACCGCAGTGTTGAAAAAAGTGATAAAACTTCATGGTTCCTCATTTAGTTGAACTTTGTTTAGATCGTAAACATTGTTACAGGAGCTTCTATAAACATAACTTAATTCAAGTTTCTTTCCATGTGTGAGTGTGACAGCGTTTGCATTTCCGTGTATACTTTCATATGTAATCAATTTTGAACATTTGGGATAGCTTTACGTACTTACTATGTTTTACGGTATAGCAACGAACCACATTAAACTTTCCAGTGCGTTAAAAAATTGGTTTTGCGGTGGAAAACCACATGAGAAAAGGTTTAGTTCAGTTATTTGGTCCATTCGGTCAGTATTCGCATCAGAGGCTTTTTTTTTCAGTTAATTCTTGAGTATTTATTTTTTAATAATGAACAATACATTGTTTAATTAGATAGGAAATTTTTCTCATTAGTTCCGATGCATAATTAACGAGTGCAACAGAAAAAACCTACAAATTGAGATAATTTAAAAATAAGTTGGACAATAAAATGTATTGGTATTGTAAATACCATCTCATGGTCTCAACTGGCGCTGTGTCTGGTCATAGTTCTATTATTTATTCTGTGATCTGGTGTCCCCTTACTTACCTACGAACACTTTACTTTTAATATACCTACCTATTTGTCAACCTTGCTTTCATGGTCATTTTGCAATATAAATTTAATTTGCTTTATTAGTCAAGTGGAACTATGCAAATTATTTTAAATATTAAAACTTGTTTTTACGCAAACACATTTAGAAATACCTATTTAGTATTTTACACTTCACCCTATAATAATTAAAATTATATTCAAACAAAACAATCAAATCTTAGTTATAATTATACAAAATAAGCTCTCTGTTTTGCCTCTTATAGTTACGAAAGCGAAAACATATTAGTTCAAGAAGCAAACTGTGCTTAAGTGCTCGACCTACTTTGCATGCGTGAAGTTTGTCCAAAATCTTCACTCACTCGTGAAGTCACATCACCACTATAGATTGATGATCATGAAATCAAGTCATGTCTCATTTTTAGATTTCATTCCATCACTATAACTATAAATATTTCGAATACTTTTTCAGCTAATAAAATATACAAATATCAGAGAAATGGCAAATTCCTGAGTGTCATACGAACATAATGATTGTTTCTAT
Organism: Tethea ocularis; assembly: GCA_963555595.1. Taxonomy (NCBI): domain Eukaryota; kingdom Metazoa; phylum Arthropoda; class Insecta; order Lepidoptera; family Drepanidae; genus Tethea; species Tethea ocularis. The sequence goes on from OY741968.1 coordinate 4,624,960, forward strand.
CAGAATTAAACCATCAAAAGGGACTTTAAACAGCTAAAGGGCATTCACTTTATCCAATTGAATAATTTGTTGCCATGTCCAAAGGGACCCAGCTCCCGCACCAAGACAAATTGTCGCTTAACCCTTGGCCCTCTAATTGATGGGTAACTCTAAGTTAACTGCACAAACAACTTCAGTTATTTCTTATTTACTACCAACTACATTTAACCAGAACTTTATTTATTAAGTATATATTATATACTTTATTCGAATAATTTCTTGTGGACAAAAGTAAAGAACTTTTGTCCATTTCTGCGTTTATGTCACGTTAAAGGTATTTGAAATCATTGGATGATTCTGAAAACTCGACTTAGATTTAATGCTGATTGATTTCATTGTCTCTAGTCTACTCCAAGTTTGTCGGTTTAATATTATAGAAACACTTTTCATGCACCTATAATAATAGCTACTCAAATGACATTATATTTTATTTAATGTATAGTATCAAATGTTCCTTACAATTGTCAAAGCTGTGCAAATATCCGTTGTAATTCGATATTTCCAATACTGCATGAGTCAACGGTTAGTTAATTTTTTTTGCCTTTTATGTTTTCCTGGTAACCAATAATATTTCAAAGCTATAATACAACTTATAAAATCATTAATCGAATCGAAGTAAAAGTAATTAATTTTGCAACAAGTGAAATGGTTTAGTTGATATTTCAAGACAAGTCATGCATTTAATTTTTTTACATTCAGTAAGAGGCTGCTTTAGTAACTTTTTAAAGTCAAGCATAGCTATTATCAGCTCTGTTGTTAAGAACCCAAAGATGTAGGTAAGTGGTAGATGACTTCAAATCACTTCAGGTCATCAAACAAGCAATTAATATCTGACATGTCAGCCGAAGGTCATCTTGTCTGATGAAATATAATCTACGAAATTCTACATTCAAATCTCTCAAGCGAAACTGAAGGAATGTTAATTTATGCTAAAGAATATTGACACATGTAGCCATATTTGCCCAAACATAATCAAGTTCAAAATATTCATAAAATAAACCGTATGTTTAAAATCAAACATTAATTTAATTCTTATATCACGATGAAAATATTTCTAAAGAAATTTGAAAATTATTATAAACAAAACGGCCGATGAGAAGGTGAACCAAAAATTCGAGCTTTGACAAGGGACTAATTCTATAAAATCAAAGATATGAATGTAATTTAAGATACATAGGATATTCATTTATTGTCAAACAGCTATACAAATTCATTGGCCTTTTTACGATAGGTAGGTACACTATTAAAATAACTTACGAAATTTTCTTGTATTTCACCTTATTAACTTAAAAATATTCTTCATGCTCGACATCGATTTCAAGCTGAGTAAATTACTAGCAGGTACCTACAATTTCGTTGGTCGCCGATTCGTTCACGTCTAAAAGCCGACGTCTTTCCATTTCTAACTAAACTCTAAACAGCATGTGCAATGTGCAACTTCCTTTGGCTTTGTTTTGTTTGCCCACATGTGCTAGATTGCCATCGCTCGTTATCATGCAATGCAAGAGTGGGATGTGCCAAAGCTTATTCAACCTAAAGACTTTCAAGTTAATAACATCACGCAAGATTTTTAGCTTTTAGAAGATCCATCGACCGTAGCATAGGAATTGAAAGATTCTTCTACCAATATGCAAACATATAAGTAATTTATTCTATTATAACGGTAATATCAGAAACGTGATTTGTTAATAAACTTGTAATATCTAGCTAGATGATAAGCAGCTAAGAATTGATGAAAATATTATTTATACAATAATGTGATACGATTCAGAATATAAAATGTAATAAGTATTTAATAATAAAATAATAGGTAATAAATAAATAGAGAGAAAGAAAATTTGGTCTAAGAACAGCAAAAAAAGGCAAAAAACCTCTGGTGTTATTGGGAACAAATGCATAGCATAACAACCATTCATAACGGCGAGGAAACGAGACGTACTGGAATATAGGAGAAAACGTGCGCATGCTTGAGAGAGCGAGGGAGATTGCATTCCAAATACAACAAGCACAAAGTCCGCGCTGCGAGCCCGCACAGCCCGCGCCACTCACTAACTCCCGCGCATCGCTCTAAGGAGGCCGCGCACTTCAACGCACGACAAAACACGGTTATCGCCCGCTCTCGTGACAGCTTACAATAATTTCTAAATTTCGTAATCGATAATAGGAAAATTGGTTCCGATGATGTCACTTTAAATTACAAAAATAAAATTGGTGTTTCAAAATTCAATGGTGTTCCTATAGTGAAGTGTTTTGATTGTGTATTGAGTGCATCAGACTGTAAAGGAGAAGACGCCGAGGATACTTTCACTGGACTGAAAGTCGTAAAAAAATCCTTCGGAGAACTTCTTAAAAGGACTTGACCGGAATTCAGACGGCAGAGGTAACCTAATCTTTTTATAACTATTGAAAGTATGGGGCAGTCTGATTGCAACAGATAAGTCTTCTAACGGTATTAATATTTAACTTGAGATTGAAGCTGAAAAGAGAAATTCAGATGACATTATACATGACATATCAACTGTTGAGGCTAACAAAAAACTAATTAATGAAAGAAACGTAGATTAGCACATGGAGTCACGTGAAAATATTTTCTTTGTTAACAGTTTTGCGCTTGGGTTTATTATGGACGTTATCGTATATAACTATCTCGGAGATATCTCATCTGTATTTGATCTCTTGAATTAATGATAAGATTGAGCGGGCTATCACTAGAATAATATTTACCAATGGTCATGAGAAAAATGTTCGATGGTCGGGTCAAATAAAATTGTAACAAATACAAATCTGTTAAATCGATCTGATATGAAACTAACTTTTAGTTTTAGAGTAGCGTCGCTATGACTAAAATGCATTTAGTAATAGCTCAGAAAACAAAAATATGCGATCCGGTACGATGTATGAATTTACGGATTTAAATAGTTCTAACGGAAATTATAGAGATTACCTTTTGTCTCCTTTCCATCAATAGCGGTTTACCGCAAGGTTTTCAACATTTTCGTAATTCATGTGATCCATAAAAGCGCGGTGACTTTATGGGACATCAAATTATCTAGGTTTGTGTTGCGCTGATGATTGTCAATCTATTTTATTAGGATCATGAATACTCTATTACGTTGAGAAGATAATAACTTTCAGAAACTTGAATAGTTAGTGGAAGCACTATTTGTCTGCATAGATATAGGTCTTAGTGGTTGTCACAGATTTAAGTAATTGGATTAAGTGTACCTAATTTAAAACTAAATGAACCGAATATAAATTAACAAAAAATATATACCTACTTATAAGTGAAAAGAACATATTGCATGTAATTAAGATGGTACAATAATTATTATTGTCTACATCGTTATTTATAGGTATGCATTTAAGGAAACACATGTCAAATTGGTTATTTTACAATTCAATATCCTTGTTGTTGCAACAATATCCTTGTGTCGCATTTAGCACAAAAGGTGGAAATAGTCACATACTACTAATGTTCCTTAGATTCTCAAAGTAACAATTACTTGTGAAACAGAGGAGTGAATCAAAACGATGTCAGAATCATATTCCAGGTTTCCAAAAAATATGTGTCATAAATTGTCTAAATATAAAAGGAAAAGGTGACTGACTGATTGATCTATCAACGCACAGCTCAAACCGGCTGAATTTGGCATACAGATAGCTATTATGTCGTAGGCATCAGCTAAGAACGGATTTTTGAAAATTCAACCCTAAATGGGTGGAATAGGGCATTATAGAAAGCTAATTATAGAGTTATAAACTGTAACTCATTAATTTTAAAGTACTTGTTCATTTTATTACTTTCATCCAAGTGTAAATATTTTAATAAATGTTTGCTTCCTTTGGTTCAATCCTTAACTTGAAGTCCGCCTTTGCATGTCATATGAACTATCTCATCTTACATCGCCATCTATAAGAAATTAATTCCATGAAATGCCTTGGAATTTCTCCCATCAACCGACAGCGTAAGAACTGTAATCATGACATAAGTAACGGTTGTACATAATAGCGATTAGTATTTGTAGATACGTGTACAGTCTGTAGAAAAAGTTAATAAACAATAATTATCTTTTTTAATAGGTGCAATAATTGTAATATTGATCCGTGTCTTACTTCGACGATGAGAATATGCTTTACTTTGATATCCTCCGTCATATATGTATTATTTGTTTACTGCAGTCTATGAATTTCATATTTGCTAATTTGTATCCTGCGGTTTTATGCACGTTTATTCTAAAATCTAATGGAACGAATACCTATAAGTTGCTTGAATGGAATCCATACTAATACTTTACCAATAATATAAATACAGTAATAACTCTGTCCGTCTACTTGTTACCTTTACACTGAATCGAGAAATTTGGCACACAGATAGCCTATGACATGGAGAGGGATATAGGCTACTATTTATGTCGGGAACTATAAAAAAAGTATAGTAAATAAACTACATATTATAGGTAAGTGTTTTTATTTCAATACATCTTCTCTTCTTCAGAAATACGTCATGTCGTTAACCCAGTTTATTCAATAAACACTTAATATATCCGTGAACAACTCATTACAAATTGAGATTAAGACCACAAGAATTAACGAAACAACATAATCCCTTCTTTTGTAGCAAAGTCGAGTAAAAATTGCTTTGCATGAAAACATCGTTTAGTAAATCAGTGTATTCTGTGTGGTGTTACATCTTCCTGTATTTAGTGTTAATTACTCGTTAAGCTGCAATCTGCCATTAATTGTAGGTGACGTGCTGTAATTCAGGAAGATGTACATATCCGCCTTTTTAACAATCTCTTGTTATGAAACGCTAACTTGTGTAGGTATGTCTCTCATGAATCGATAATAATTTAAGAAATCAACCAATTGTCGGTTATTATTGCTAGTTTTTTATTCCTCACTTTATTGTTATTTTAGCTACATTGTATTGGTATTGTGGTTTCCGCCCCGCACGGTTTCACCCGCGCTCCAGGATAAGAAGTAGCCAGGACCAACTACTGAATTATTTGAGAAGCCCCTATCTATCCCATACAATCGAACTGTCAAACGACCACATGAACAACTTAAATTAAATGTGAATGGCGTTTCAGTAATTGTCCATATGTCCGGGATATATGGCGAAATCCTATGTCGCTCTGTATGCCATAAGCTGTGTCATCCCGCGATTGGTTGTGCCTGAGGTGAGGCGTCAAGAGATAAATAAACAAACAACTTACTTTCGCAGCTGATGTATTTTTTTTAACTTGACTATTGAGCAAATGATTTCTAAATCATATTTAGTAATAATTTAAACGACAAATTGTCCACAGACGCAATTGATAAACTTCCGTTTCAACCGATTTCCAAAAAGGATGTAATCAATACGTTGCTTGGTTACGTATATCTAAATGAATGGAAGCCATACATCATCAGGCTATTGCGCCAAGGCAGTGAGCAGTTAGCTGTAATACATCCGTGGGAGCTTAATCAAGGCCAACGAGATGAAGAAATCTAGATATTGTTAGTTTATTATCATCACAAATTTACTGCGCGACCAAATAGTGAAGAAGGCACTTTGACACATTTTAAAAATACAGAAATGGAAATGATTTTAAGAACTACGGTTATGATATACGTTGTTGCTTTGCTTACATCACACAATTTTGGGGACACGATAGCAGTAGTTTTTGTAGATTGAAGACACAATAATTTACTTACCTGAGAGTTAGAGGAGTAAAAAAAACCGAAAGACTCGCGAGGGGAACAATTTGAGTAGAATTTAGTTAGGGTAGAACCACAGACGTCCAACAACGAAATTGAAATAGGGGTAGAAAAACTGAAACCACTCAATCATGCCATTAGTGATAATTATATTATTATAATCATTATATTAAAAAAATATTGTTTGTACACACGGCCACAGATCAAGCTACACACTGCGGCACCTTATGCTGTTGTAATAGGCGCTATTTTGCAACAAAAATGTGTAGCTTGATCTGTGGCCGTGTGTACACTAAAATAAACAAAACAGGTATTTAAAGCTTAATAACGATAATGCTCTTTAACAAGTTCGCACTGAAGTGTTATCAAATGATTAATTAAATACTTATTACGTAAGTTACATAAATGAAGCTAGAGTGAAAGTGAGAAGTGGCACCGTTATATTACAGATTTATAGAATGCTGACAGACGAAATAGCCAAATTAATCACTACTGTTGTAGTTACATAAGTATTGCAAATAGGCTTCAATCTATGGAGGACGTAAATATAGGTAATATTTGTAAAAATAACTTCAACAACGGTTCAGATAATATTTTTTTCTATTTCTGCGGTTTTAGTTAACTCGATCCAACATCAGTTCATACACACGGCCACAGATAAAGCTACACATTTTTGCTGCAAAATAGCGCCTATTACAACCGCATAAGGTGCCGCAGTGTGTAGCTTGATTTGTGGCCGTGTGTACAAACATTTTAATGTTTTTATACTTTTGGAGTGATAACTAGTAGAAAAGTTTACGACGAAACTGACAGAAGTATTCGTCATATAAATTATCGGTTGGAATAAAACTTATAAAACTAGGTTTGTGCACAAGTAGATGTAACTAGTATGTCACCAACTTGCTTTGCTACAAGAGAACACTTTCCAATGTATTGTGTCAGTGGCACGCATTGGGAAAGGCTCATCGAATACTTTAATCTTCGCTTGTACCATATACTTAACATATATATATATAACAAACATTAAGCAAGATCACATTTGAAGCCTTTTCACTTGCAAGCAGAAATCATAAGCTCGGCCCATCCAATCCATTGTTGAGAATGAACCCTTTCTTGTTATAATAACCATTTATTTCGGCTACGTTCATGACAAGACTTGTATTGTCTCGGATGCACACGAAATGTAGCCTTATTACTATGCAGCTTAGTTATATGCTTGAAGTTTGTATATTCTAAATGTAAGTTACCTATAACCCCCTGATATTCTTAATTTTCCTCATCTCTTTTTATATATATATCATTTTTTATGCGTTGTGTGTTTATGATATTACAATTTATTATTAGGAAGATAAAAATAAAATAATGTTACTTGCTATCTAAACTCGACTCTTGGCTGTAAGTACCTAATGTCCCTTTTCCAATGTAAGTTATTTATAGTTAAAACACTTTCGTAGAATAACTATAAGTAAAGTTTAACAAAGTATTGCAAACGGCAGATCTCCAGCTTTATGCCATTAAAGAAACAAGGTTCTTTGAACTACGGAAACGGTTATTGGCGCACTGATAAACCTACCGCACGGAATTTATTTATAATGTGTTTCTATTTTTGCGTAGGCAAACGTTATATAATGGTTATATTAACTTACACACACATTAGTATTACCACAGTTTAACTAGATATATTACCTATATATTAAACTAAAAACACGGTGCTAATTACATATAAAAAAATATTGGTAAAAAAGCTCACAATATCAACACATAAAAGTAGCAATACGTAATACATATTATAACATTATGCAAAACACTATTTATGCAATATCACGTAACGGTTCTCGTTTAATCTATTTATAATTAATTATAGTAGGTTATCACATAACGTATTTGTATCAATACGTGAACACACCCTCATAACATTACCTAGTATGATAATAAACGCTGAATCATGTGTAGAAATTTAATTACTATTATAATAGGTTAGATTTTGCTCAATATGTAATATATCAATATGTAACTGAATCATACTTGCTTTTATCAAAATTAATTGCTAATCTCTAACATATGTATTAGGTATTTATTTTATCCTATATACTAATAAAGCCTATTATAACAGTCATTAGTCATATAGAACGGAATTTATTTAAACAAAAATACTGACAAAGGATGGATCCAATCGTTTACCGGATTATCTGATAATCTGTAATTAGGTTCAGGAAAATCGCATAGATAATCGCTTATTATCGCTCACTAATTATCTATGATATTCATACCATAAGGCACCGGAAGCGGACATCACCGGACATGGCTCGTTATTTCGTCATGTAATTTGTAATGACAATGAATTCTTATCAGTATTAATGCAATACTTACAATCACTGCTTACAAGTCATTCAGATCGTGACGTGGGCGCGAAATATTTCTGTTCATTGTAATAGTAAATTAAAAAAGTTCAATTTCGATCGATACCTAGTAAAGAATAAAGAAAGTAGCAAAAAAGTAAGTATACGGCCGCCACGAAAATGCCTTTAACAATATTTGAATGACAAATCAAGAAAGAACTTTCTCGCATTGCTACTATTTATTATATTATACAATTCTTTTTCCATCCTGCATCAATATTTTTTTTAACTAATCAATCATTGAAGTAACTAATACCTAGATATCGCCTTTACAGAAAAACGAATACTTAAGTAGAATTAGTTAGGGAATCAAGCAAACAAGAGCGAACTAAGAATAGGTACTTAAGGAAGTAAACCACAGGAAACGTCACTCAACATTTTCCTAAGAACGTTAATCTCTCGACAAGTTAACGCTTTGCTTCATAAATCATTCAATCTTAACTCTTACTGCTTTGAAATTCTCACCATGTGGCTTGTTGCATATGGTTTTGTTAGTTCCCATGGTTGAAGAACGGTACTAATGAAGTTACACTTTATATTAACTTCTGGCGCTTCTGATAGTTAAAAAGCTTATGTAATTACCATTCATAAGATTTTATCGATATCTTGTAGGTAAGTAGGACATCCTAATCAACATCCTTGACAAAAATAACTTACTCCATAGTAAATTAGAAGACAATAAAATTTATTTTTACTTGGGTAAATGCGGACACGGTTTTTGGCAGATCATAAATAAGCATAATATTCAAAGACTCGAATTCGTGGTAAGGCTACATTGTTGTTTTCATCTATTGTCTTCTTTCTTCCAAATCCGAAATTCCAGTTCCGAAATCGAAACATGTGCGATATTGTTTCGGACGGATCAACACGTGTTTTCCGTGACTATTGAGACTGCAATATTGTTTTGTATTGTGCAGTCTGTACGTGCCCACACTCTGTTTACGACTTGATTTATTATAGTCACTTTTGTATGAAGTTCAAGAACAATTCCGGAACATAAAAAATAAATTATGAGAGATATTTTTTAAGGTTTGGGAATATTTTGGATTGTAGGTAACTTATAACCATTTGCCATTTTGAACACTAACACATTGTTTTACCAAACACTTTAGTAACACCATAATAACAGCTTCAAATACGGATTTAAACAAAGCTACAGATTTTGTCTCTAATAAATTAAAACACCATAAATGTCCCTACACAATATAACAGTGTCCAGTGAATTCATACTCCAGCCGTAATTCCGTATAGCTACGGATGCGTAAATCAAAGAACAATGCTTTCCACTGCATTCTAGACTCACATGTTTTATTATTAGGTAGGAGGGTCAGTTAACTCCGGTTAATAATAGTTTAGGAGGTACGAGGGTATAAATAGACGCACGGAATGGATGCATTAGTCGAACTTTGAAATTCGAGTTTCTAATTAAAGCTTAGTTTGTTTATTCATTGCTTAGATTATTTATATAAGTCAAAGGTTCGTTGGTCTAACAATAAACAGATGAGGTAATATCATATGTTTCGAGTGTAAACATAAGCTATCTATGTAGATTATTTGGCTAATAGGGAATATAGATAAGGTCTGAGGTTTTCTGACTAAGCCTAGGCCTAGGGCGACCAAATATTAGGGGCGGCTAGACATTTCCTAGGGGTGGCTAATCGTGGTAATAAATATAGTATTTATTATACGTCTCAGTAAATGATGAACAAAAAAGGGGCGGCTGGTACCACATGGCCTAAGGGCTGACAAGACTGCTAGGCCACCTCTGGATAGGAACAGAAGGAAATTCGCCACTGCTCATTATTAGAGTCAGAGCTTTTTGATCAATCACTAGGTACCTATCTTTTCTCATGTTTAGGTACTTTTGTCACAGATGTACCTACATATTAGTCAACGAGTATCATAAAGGCTAGCCCTCTATCATGACAAATACAATACAATAGATTTAATTTATCATACAAAGATAAAAACTACAAAGCAAATGCGATGAATTGAAACGTGTTTTTCATAGAATTATAATCAATAATCGTAAGTTACATGAGTCATTACAAAAATCATTGACATGAAATAATAATTATCTACGTAGTACCGGTTCAGTATTCGGTCGGAGTGAAGTTTTTTTTTTTAATTATTAAAGTGAAAAGTAATGTTTGCTGTAAACGTTTTGAAGGATTTCTTTACACAAGTAAGACTAAAATATTAATATGGCACTTACCTCGGGCAGCGCATAAGCCTTGCAAATTCAACGAGGTAATGTTGCCAGCTTTTTGGGAACCCTGCCTGCGGGCGGCGATTTAAATGCGGTTTATTATTTATAGTTACTTTGTTTTTTTTTTTTTTTTTTTTTTTTTATTTTATTTTTTTTTTAAAGGACTAAGTTGGTAGCCTCAGATGGCTGCAACAACCTTACCGGACAAATCGGCGAGCGCAGAGGGCTCTCAGCCGGGTAATATTTAGGTAACAACGCCTGAGGGCACCCCCGAATGGGGTACGAACCTCGGCTCAGGGCGTTACCGGGGGAGGGGGAGGACTTTGTACGAGTTACGACTAATTGGGGGCGGTCGGATTACTGTAGGCAGCTCGGGCCGCTTGAACGGGACGAGACTGAGTGGGACGTCGCGGCGGTCCTCGCCGTCGAGGACGGTAGCGTGATCGGTTGTGTGTAGTGTGTTGTGTACTTTTACGAGCTTCGTCAGCTTCGATCTGAGCTAATGTAATAGGGTCATCCGGCTCGCTGAGGGCTTGCCTTGGTCTATGGATACGTAGTATACGGGAGGGCGTGTACGTTGCGGCTTTCACTATAAGAGGGTTGCGGTGATTAACGGCGGTATTGAAAAATCTGCGTGAGGTGCGTTTTATAAATTGTTTTATCGTGGGGAGACCTAAGTCAATGTGGAGATTTTCATTACGCATGTACCACGGGGCGCCCGTGGCCTTGCGCATGAAGCGATTTTGAATCACCTGAAGGCTATGGATCCGTGATGGAGCTGCATGTGCGAACACAGTACTAGCATAGGTCATGATGGGGCGGATACACGTGGTATAAAGTCTAACCTTGCTTTTAAGTGCAAGTTTAGATTTACGATTTAATAAAAAGTGGAGGCGCCCTAAAACAAAGGCGGCGCGCGCGCGGACCGCTTTAATGTGGGCATCAAAGGTCAAACGATCATCGAGAGTTACTCCGAGATATTTGGCTTGCCTTTCCCAGGGGATTGGTTCACCGAATAGAGTAACTGCCTTTGGAGGGGAGGGGGTACCTCGATGGTAGGGTCTGTAGAATAGGACCGCCTGGCTTTTGACAGGGTTGATCTCGATCCTCCATTTCCGAAACCAGGCGCCTAGGGCGTTAGCCGCGGTTTGGAGGTTCTTGACAATGACTGAGGGGGACTTACTAGAGCAGTAGACCGCGGTGTCGTCCGCAAAAAGTGCTAACTGCACCTTGTCGGTCTTTGGCATATCACTCGTGTAGAGCGAAAATAGTAGTTACTTTGTATATAGGATAGATTTTGTAATTTAATTTTAATTTAATATTTCATTTAATTTAAACTAATGTTATTATATGTAAATAAAAATTCAATAAACCTTTATACATAAAAATATTAAGTAGATTAAATTAAAAGAAATTCGATAATCGATTTTTCAACAAATTACCCAATTATAGTTAATTATATTTGTTCTATGGTAATTGATTTAAATTGTTTGTTAATTTAATTATAATAAACTAGTGCCGGTACAAAGTGCAGACTAATAGTTTATATCTCCTTAAATACAAGATAGACAAATCCATTGTTTAGTTCTTTTCTATTGACCCCATTTTCCTAAACAGAGGCATGGTTTTATGCTTCATTGTAATTTCGATGGTATCGATTCTATGTAACATAAATATTTATATTTAATGATGAGTCTCAACTGACTGACAGCTGTTTATAATAAAGCATATGTAGTACAGAGAAAGTGGGTACAAAAACTCTACTAACCAATCGTGCGAGTACTTTGTGGTTTATTAAGTGATCTAGTTCAATTCTATAGTACCCCAGTATTTTATGTCTCGCACGTCCTCAATGGTTTCGTGATGTACAATCAACACATCACCACACAGAGGCAGCAATAGAATATCAAATATCGACCCCGGTTCCGTACAAGAGGTGACAGTTTCTAAATTTCAATTTGATACAAACGTGAAAATAGTTGTTAAAAATGCTATGAAACGGACCACGGTTCCGTTAAAAGATTTGTGTAAAACGGTATATCTACAGATAATCGAAATGTAACGTGCAACTGCAGATTTTGTATGAGACAAATAGGACCTTATTGGACTTCCCTCTATGATTGTGTTCCCTTTGGTCACATCATAACTTACGACGGTGAAATTGTGGTCAAAATTACATCTTTCTCTATAGTAAAAGGAAAGAGGCATCATTACTTACATAATTATATGAAACAATTCACGTTCGAGCTCATTGAAACTTTTATTAGACGTCTAATTTCTATTGATAAATTCAATTTACCAGTTATATCTGTAATTGTGACAACATGATATTAAATATTACAGTTCTAACAACATGTCTCGATGCTATACCTAAAACATATCATCCAGATGCATTACATCACATTACATGAGACACCTCGCAAACGAATCAACTTGTGTGCGGGCCTCAGTGTAATACGAAAGCTATGCTAGAGTAGAGTACTACAACCAGTTTGCTTGTTCCGTTACTGTGCTGCATCCTCTCCCACGGTGATTGGATCTTGAGCCTTTATTTAACGTTTTATATGGAGTATTAAATCTATCAAAGTATGTTATGGTAGATACGCAACTGTTATGAGCTTTAGTTTTTAGAATATCTCTGCTAACGGCATATTCACTCGTTGATTTCCATTTTGATACAAATCTTAACTATCTGAAGAATTGACTGCTTGGAAAATTAATTGAGTGACTAATTCAATAATTTGTGTTTATTATAGTAAATTGTATATTTGATAGACTCATTATTTCAATGGACTATTTGAAATAACCTCAGGAACTGGAAATGTCATAGTTATTGCACGCTTCATCTCCTGTAACCTTATGTAGGGCTGTCGAACGTTTTTATAATGTTCTTTTGATTAAGTAGTATCAGTAGGTACCTATCCAATTTCATGTGCTCAATTAAATAACCTCAAATGTTGTTGGCACAATATAGAAGATTTTTCTTATAGTAGGTAGATACATGTTTAGTGTAGGTTGCTTCGTTCGGTCTTGTATGATTCGTTAAGTATTTGAATCCTAAGATTTAAAATGTAGGTACCTACGTACTGCGTACCTAATAGATTTCATCGTTTGTCTGCATCTCGTGTCAATAAATTTTACACGCAGATTCTAATTGAAATATTGAATTAATGCAGATTCTAATTGAATATTGTAGGAAAACTTTTAAAATATTTGACAACCCTGCATCTCAGGCGGAACACCAAATAAAAAGTGCACGTGGCCTTGTTTAGTTAGTTTTTTACATGATGATGTCACGGTGGCAAAATGTCAGCTGGTCGTTAGCTGGGCGGCAGCTGCGAATTAAATTATTTGATCTCCTACTGAGATGACAGAATAGATAAAACCCAAATAAGACGTTTTGGCAAGGTGCAAAGGACAATCAATTAATATTGAAGAGATCTTTGTCACAGATAGTTTTATGGACAAAAAATCTTAATGGTTGTGTCATATCAACCAAATAACTGTAGATATAGATTTTTTTTATACTCCTTAGGCAGCCACAAGCATACGGCAAGAGGAGGAATAAAGTGAAAAGTTCGCTAATTGCCTACATTCTTGCTTCATTGTCGTCAAGTTAAATTCTCATATATAAATCAATTGGCATTTTAACCAGTTGCAAACGAAATAAAAAATCAATGTCGTTAACTGAAATCAGCGCGTAATTGAAACAATGGTGGGCCAACGAGCCACAATGATTTCAATTCCATACGTTGGTCCATTGTTTTAACTTTTTATGCTTTCATCGAATTGAATTACGTTGATACACAATATTGAATGGCATCAGCGAAATACAAACCAACATAATATATTGGTACCATTGGTCATAAGATTATGATTGCCAATTTACACGTATGTTGTTGTCACAAATAGTTATTTGTATCCTTAGTCCTTAAAATGTTTTAGAAAGAAAGATCTTAACACCTGAGTCAAGAAGAAAATGATATGCAATATAGGGTAGTTGACTGACTTATCAAATCAGCTACTTTTTAATAAATGTCAAAACGATAGTTTATATAGAATTTCACAGCATTCGTCATAGTTTCACAGCATCAAATCATCTACTCTTAGTGGTTTTACTCGTAATTAAAAATCATAAAAAGCATTAAATGTACAACATATTTGTTTGTGTTTTATGCATTGGTTAGTGTTTGGTCATTTATTTTTGACAGTGTCAACTACCCTATTGGAGTAACATTTTTCATCCTACCAGGTCAGAATAAAATGCAGCTGCGCAGGCTAACACAACATAAATATTTGAAGCACGCTCTGACCACTTAAGTTATCCGCAAAAGTGTATAATCTACGTCACTTTAGGTATATATTTAGAAGTTGCTTAAGGAATGCGGGAACAGATGCCATTGTTCAGAAGTTGAAGTGCGCATAAATAAAGGTGAAATGTCACAAACACTCGCATTCCTGATAAATCTGCTGGTTGGTGACTTGGTTGAACAGTTGCCAATCTAACTGGATATCAATTTGTAGATTCTTCCTGAAGGTTGTGACTAGAATTATAATTCGGTAGAAGCATTCAGTTCATAAATAAACAAATATGTAAATACAATAGCTATATAATATACTATCTCAATAAACTAGGTACCTACATCAGAGATTAAAAGGCTGTAGGAATTTTGGAAATCAAGTCTAGATAAAGTTTTACCTGGCTAGACTATTATATAACATTTGAAGGGACTGACCTTGCTGACTTTAAAATTATTATATAAATTTAACAAAACTTTGTAGATTTGAATTTAGCAATATAATACGATTTATTAAAAACGTGGGCAATAATTTTGGAAAGACCACTCGCCTTTGTGTGGCTTATCCAATAAAACCGGTCAAGTGCGTGTTGGACGCTCGTGCACGCGCTTATAATTAGTAATGTAGCGATAATATGAGTACTGAAACCTAAAACATAATATCGTTAATTCACGACAAGAAGGTATGCACAATTTGTAACATTTTCGAAAACTTAATAATTTACTCACCTACCTAAAATTTTCCGTAATTTTTCAAAATATAACAGGCCCTAATTATTAAAAGATAAAACACGTCTCAGTTATAACTTGAAACTAACAATTGTTGATTGCCTCATCACATTAGCTAATAATGTTTTGTGTTAAGCAGGCCGCAGCCAGTTGGTTGGTACAATGATTAGCACAACTAATTAATTGCTAACAGAAGCAAATCAATTAATATCTACTAAAATATTAATCTACTTTCTTTACCTTTAAAACGTCGAGCAACTTTAAATAAATCCTTACCAGAACTTTCGTTACTGAATCTTTCCCTATTCCTGACAAACATTGTCTTCTATGAATATAGAAATATTCATCATCAAATTACACTGCTATCTTCCTCAGATTATCACAAACATAATCATTGTACATAATAAAATTAAAGTTATATAATGCGGAAATTAGCTCTTGATGATTGACTCATTCAAGAGCAAGGTACAACAAACACACTAACTCGATTGTTCTGAGAAATCAAGGTTAAATTATTTCTGCTGTTCACTCATTCTTGAGAGATATACCCTGCGGGATATTCGATGCGGAACATATTGACTAAAGCCCCATCTATCACAATCATGAGTAGATATTATAAACTGTAGAAACTTTTTGATATTCATAAGCTAAAGATGGTCTATCTTATGATAACTGATCTCGAGATCAATAGATATCAAACTAAAGTCTGTCATTCGATGTGATTATTGTAAAACTTCTAGTTGGAACGCTCCAGGTAATATAGGTATACCTAAGCCAAAAAATGTTTAGGTCGTATAAATTCTTTCAAACCTAACTAAATTCTATCCAAAATAACCACAATAATAGCAGCATTTGACCACAATATCAGATTAGATTAATGAAAGGTTATCGTTCATTCTGAAGTATAAAGTTATACAACATTATTAGTTTGTGTGTAATTATGTGTATATTGTCTTCAGTTTCTATTCTACTGGGCACATTACGTAACATTCAGTTAGTCATTTAGCTGATTCATTAATCATGATCTACCGGATCGATATAAGTACTTGCACTACTGGTCATTCGCGAACAATAACCAATTATTAATGGAACCATAGTTACTAATTGTACCTGCTTCCTGTTAAGTGCTAATGTGTTTGAATTGAAATCTATAGCATTAACAGTCACATTTAACAGATAAGCATCTTTTTCTGATAACCTATTATGATTATATTTACTTTTTGATTCTTCATCAGTTTCACTTGCTTTGCCTATTGCTAGAATCAAGTAATCATCATCTTTAAGTAAATTAGTTTAGATATCTCTTTCACCCAATATTCTTAGACTACTATTATCAAGCATAAATTAGACATAGCGTGCACCTATAGGTTACCTGTCACGCTCAATAGTACCTACCAAGTGGACATTAGTGAGTCGAGTTTCTACAAGTCAGACGTGTTTGTTTTTCTCTCCCATATGTACAAAATTAGACATCATAAAGTGAGTTTTCTAAATGAAAACAGAACTTTTCCCTCATTCGTTTATTCTTAAGTCTTGTCCAACAACTTATGAATACTTAAGCTGCTATTTACTTTCTATAACTAGTTATTTTTTAACCCGTAGGGATATGTTGGACTAAAATCCCACCGTGGTAATGGTGGGTGATGATGTGGCCGAAAGTGATAAGTACACAAAGCCTAAAAGGGAAGTGGAGCTGCCATAACACACCGAGAGGTGTTTGACGACAGATTTTCCACTTGACAATGCCAGCCTGTACCTACTGTAAAATACCCTACCCCATCTTGCTAAGGTTAACTTCCAATGTTTACTTTTTCCGAAAGCTTACAGTTATATCAAAAGTTCTATAGAATAGCGAAGATCAGATGCGTGAGGGAATTATGTAATAAATATTGTTGGATGGTTGATTGATGGAAGAAAGAATCCAATCAATTCATTGTGATTTCGCATTAACAGACCAACTTAATACTTTCTTTCATGTCTCTCTAATCACAATTGATAACGTACCTGGTTCAAATTACAAATACAGTTAGAGTAGTAATATCCACATTAAAATATTAGAATTCCTTTGAAATTACTCAAAATAGATTAAGAGACCCAAGAGAGGGTTAATGTTGTAGGCTATGGGAACCGTAGCGCAAGCAATTATTTAATTCTTGGAAAAGCTCATTCTCATAAAAAGTTAACGACTGCTACTAACTCACGTATTAAACTAATTCCTTTAACTCTCTAGCTACGAATATTAATAACTAACTTTTGACCTTTCTGAAACCGGTAGATATTAAGCTCTATTTTAGGCTTTGTGCTTATCACTTTCGCCCACATTATCATCGCTTACGATCAAAACTTTAAAATAAATATTGTATAGGTATAGGTTTTCCTATAATGTATTTTCTCATGTTGTAATTAGGGCTTTATTTTGCACTAGCTTTTTCCCGCGGTTTCACTCGCGTTCCCGGCCTATAACCTTCGGGAATAATGTAGCTTCCTATTAGTGAAAGAATTTTTCGAATCGGACCAGTAACTACGGAGATTAGCGCGTTCAAACAAACAAACTCTTCAGCTTTATTATTAGAATAGATAGATATATTTGATTTTTAAATAAGTACATAAATATCTATACTCAATTGCAAATAAAACCACTACATCAGAGTATCTAACTAAACGTATCATTACGTTGTCCCAGTCAGTGTAACTTGAATAAATGGATCCTGTCCTACACGTTCTAGAGAAAGTCGAATAGAAAAGGGAATAATTTAAAATGTACATTAATTACACCACCTTACATTTCCGTGCAACGTAATTTCTATTTGTACTAGAATACTGTAGATATGTCAGGGTGTGAATTCCACTTTTTACAAACTTGGGAGATTATGTAAATGTTGGAATGACTCCATAGCAAGTATAGGTTTCTCTGAAAATATCGGTAATAGATTTCTCAAATTGACAACTTATGGAGTGGAATTTGCTTCCGGCCTCCTATAATCTCGGAATTTTCAAGGCCAGGGTGAATAGGTTTCTTCTGGGCAAGCGTGCTCCATCATAGGCTTCGTCATTGTCCACTAAATGGACGAGTCTGTGGCCAAACGCAATCCCATCTTATATAAAAAAAAACTTGTAGGTTTGAATTTCAAGTTTATTTGAGCCCTCCTAAGAGGTACAATTTTGTAAAATGCTTTCTTAATGGATGACATGGATTATAATAATCTATAAGCAAAAATTCAAGTTTCAAGGCTCGGTGATTTATGGATTTGTCAATCAGCCAGTATCTAATATAATAAATAGGTATAGATTATTATTTAAGAGACAAAGACTCTGATGGTCTGTTCATCATTCCGACTATAAAGACTAATTGACTTTGTAGTTATCAATCTTTCTGTTCTAGATAATAGGTAGACAAAGTGTTCATAAATATCCGTAAAATCGTGACATAAGCGGTGCCACTGGATGAGATCACGACGACCAACCATAAATTCTATATAAGGAATGTTGTGTTCACCTTTAGACATCGACTCCGAGTCAGGTTTTTACTCCAAGGTGACTTTTGCATTCGCAGGGGAAATTTGTCACAGCTGATTAGGTACCTATTACAATTTGAGAACCGATGGAAAATTATATAGGTACTACATATTTTTCATATAACAGCTAGATTTTAGCATTTCATTGTCACGAAATGATTGTAACGCGGATTATGTAAGAAATTAAAAACAATGGAATTTAAATTGACGCCGCGCCGGCGCTGTGATTGTGACGTAGGTAGGTAGGTAATCACGATGCACCTAATGCGAATAAATTAATTTATCATTTATAATTTTACTAAAATATAATCTTGATTCAACAACAGACCGCTCACGTCGAACTCGATTTAGGAACAGATTATTAAAAAGCTAGATCTTGAAAGTAGTCTGACCAGTTCACCTAAACGGCATCTCAGACTCAAATTAACATAAATTCGTAACATTTGCCATTTAGATATATGGTATTATATACCTAATTTAATTTTAAATTCCACACTACACAAAATTACAGACGTTTCAACTTTATTTATAAAACTAAAGGTTACTTATTAATCTGTATTTAGATGAAACAACTACTTGCACTGGACAAGTAGTTGTTTCATCTACTGAAAATGCTGTGCTTCAAGAAAGCCCGAAAACAATACTTCGTAAAAAACATATCTAATTCAAAACAACATTCAGTAGCTGCAGTTAAGCTACAGTTGTTTGTCTGAATCATGGAATCGCCAATTTGACTAATAGATTTTCTGACCGTATTGCGTACGTTACGTACATACATATTGAATGGTTTTCTTATTATTTCTTCTTTTATTTTCTCTCTCTATAGTTCATTCGGGGCTGTTTCTAAATAAATACCTAGTTTATGATACCTTTAGGTACTACGCCGCATAATTTCGTCGATGCTTCATCCATGACCAAAAACATGTTTATGTACACACTTAGGTAGGTATTTATTATAACTATAATTTATTGTAATTATTCGCCATAAAGTAGGTATTTATAGCAGTACAGTATTTGTAAATGTAGCTACATGACATGAAGAATGAATTTCACCTCGACACATTCCGGTTTCCGACAGCTGTTTGGTGACCGACCTGAATACCACTTATGACCATCGTACCTACCTACACTCTTACTTTAATGTATACTTACCGATACTAGAAGGAATATTCTAGAAATGGTGAATGTAGTGTATGTTGCAGTCAAACAGAAGTCAGAAGAATTGCTGAAACCAAATTGAATCTAAAGTGGCAGCTGGAAGCTAAAAGCCTAAAGTTTTACATTCACTGGGACAAGAAAACTAAATTACCTAAATACGAGATGTCGAAAGTTAATCAAAAATCCATTTATAGGACAAATATGTCAGATTAAGGTTGTTTACTTAAATAACTCTAAAAAACTGAACGTATTAAGGGGCCGACGCGACGTCATGGCATACAAAATCATTACAACATTATTTTAACAATTTAACATTGGTACAGCATTGTTTTAAGATTAAGCGGAACATATAGATATAGACAACAAACAACGTATATGCTAATAGGACCTCATCATGACACACTTTTACAGAGCATCTTGCCATTATTTCAGCGAGTCAAGGATGGCCATACTTGCTTACTGGATGCGAGCGTTGACCTCGATATACATTGCGAAAGAGAATGTGGTCGATTCTATGTGTAAACAATGTTACCAACTACTTAAATAATGTAATTTGTCGATAATAAGCACAAATTGTACCTATTTAGCTATTCATTCTTGTTTAGCAAGCAATATGGTCATACTCATGAGTTTGTAAATTAAAATCTTGCTGTAGGATATTACTGTTTTTCTAAAGTAAGTAATTGAAATAAATAAGGTAATTAGATACCTACATTTAATATGAAGACTTTACTTTTTCAATATCTTTATTGAAATGAGCTTTAATTCTGTTTGTCGTTAAAATGTCTTGGGTCATAAAAAATAATCAGATAGCGATGCCGATAAATTGAAGTTTTTCAATTGATATCTAGAATCAGCTCTCAATATCTCGTAGCTTTTATTTCAAACCTTGTATGGTTATCCACCCAAAAATGTTACGATGGCCTGCCAATACATTATCTGCTCGACTCGTATTTATAAGATCATCAGGATCAATATACTTACTGTATTACTCGTATAAACAGGTAGGTATTATAGATACCACGTAAAGAAATTATTATTCTAAAATGTTTTTATTTTAAATGTCAACACATTTGACTCTGCATTTTTATTACTACGTTGATATTTCTAATTATAAGGTTATAAAGAATAAGTAAATATTTCTTTTGTACGTAGGTAATACATATTACAATTGCTTGCTATACAGCAAATATTTTATTTAAAGTATGTAAAGAAAACCTAGGCATTTAAATCTAGCCGCATTATATACAACAATGGACGTGGTCGTCTAAAATTTATGAATGCAACGTGCTTGAATAGTTTAAATAATCCACCGACAAGAAACATTTAACTGGTAAAATGACCGCTATATAAAGAAATGTCTTCTCTAAAGTCTCTTGAGGAATCGCGGAATTAACTTTGGCCAAGCGAAGTCTTTTATCAAAAGCAAATTATTATGTACCGTTACACAATTTCAAATAGTAATCAACACGTTGAAGATTGTATCAATTATATTTTATTGGTCACGATCTGAATCGGTGAGCACTAATAACAATAAATAATTATAATATATTTGCCAAATAATTAGGTACTAATAAATCTAACTCCTAACCATTAAGGAGTTGTACCTTCCATTATCAGCTCAGCAACATAAGATTATGACTACCAGACGCAAATATCTGAATAGCTTTAAAAAGTATATATGAAAAACATTGTAACTTGGTGATCCTGACTTGGTGTCCATGGGACCACCTGTGAAGTTATACTCTTGCAAACAAAAAAGAATTTTCCAAATCGGTCCAGGCGTCTTCGAGTACCTAATCAAAATCAAAATCAAAAACTCATTTATTCAGTTTAGGCCCTAATAAGGCACTTATGAATGTCAACAGTTAAAATTTTTAGACTCTACTACCGGTTCGGAATACACTTGAACTGAGAAGACTCCGGCAAGAAACTCAGCAAGGCTTCTTTTTTTGTGGATCTTTTTTTTTTTTGAATTTATGTAATTACAGTTGTTGTTTTAAATATACATAAACTTCATACAATTATCACTTGGCCAGGGGGCTGCAAGTGCAGAGGGAAGCTACTACAACCATATATTCTTGTCTTCTATGTAATGAGCCACCTTATAGTAGGCCTTGTCAATCAACTTATGTTTAACATACTCTTTGAATCTATTATAAGACATCTTAGTTACTTCATATGGGATTTTATTATAAAAGCGAATGCAGTTCCCGAGAAAAGACTTATTGACTTTCGCTAGCCTGAATCTAGGTGTAACAATTTTATCTTTATTTCTTGTATTTAGGTTATGGCGGCTACTGTTCGGGGAACTTACATAATAATAAAATAAAAAGATTCTAACGAATTGATAACCTCCTCCTTTTTGAAGTCGGTTAACGGTCGGTTAGTCGGCACATTCACGGAAACTTTAGAAATCAACAAACCAAACAAGAAGCTATCTAGTTCAGTCAATCACGCAACGTAACCCATGGAGAATTTTCATTTTCCCTCGTCGTCAACCAGCACTATGAATATTTGATTGATATGTAAAGTGTGTAGCGAGCGGCACCCGTGCTGATGTTTGCAGAGAAAGCAAATGCTGCGCTTGCACACATCACGCGGTGATGCGACGCGCACGACAAGCGATGAGCGTTTTTTGTGTTTTGGCGCTAATGTGGCGCTAATTATATTGGTGTAGCCTAGATTTTTATTTTTAAAACAATGCTATTTTATTTTAGGCTTGCATGGAAAATGTTATCCTGATATTAATATGATAATAATGTAGGTTTTCTTTTAAATATGCAGTAGGTACCTACTTTATTATAATATCATTGTTTTATGGTTAATAACCACATAATTAACTTATTTGGAACAACAATCTGTGTCTAATATTAAAGGTTACCCGTATACTTACTGGTACCGACAAAAAGGGGTGAAATTCCATTTGAAGATGATGTTAGTATTGTTTTATGACGGGAGTAAAACGGAATTCTCGTTTTATGGTACCTTGAACACTTGAATCACAACGCAAAACGTGTGCGATTGATTGCCTTACAAGAATCACGATGTATTTACGTAAGAATTGATTAATTAGTACACGCACGTATCGTCTTTGCGTAACCTAAAACCAGACGATTGGTATAACTAAAGACGATCTCTACTTCTTATAATAAGAACATAATATTCCCACATATCTGAGAATTACCCAAGTTTTCTTGTAACATAATTTATTTTATCCTAGACAATGTATACTTCCCTTTACGTTGTGTCACATCAATAGAATTGGATCATCCGTCATAAAGTAACGCAACAAAACACAATGTTCTTGCAAACCATTTGCAAATGTACAATGTGTCGTCACTTTTATGACAAAATTAAAGTAAATTACAGATAATTATTGGCGTTAATTTAATGCTTACTTTGAAATTATCATAAATCTTAACAATGTGCAAATGCTAAATTACGAATTACTTTGGTCCAAAGACATTTTATTGTATAATACTAATTAGTAGTAGTGAGTGACAATATTAAATGTTTTCTTTTTTATTATTTTCAGAATGCCAGTTATGTGATCAACAGGCGGTATTCAAAGGACAAAATGTCGCCGGTGTGCCACAACTTCGTGCAAAATGCGTGGAAGAAAGATTTCTGTTCGAACTGTTTCAAGTCGCGCGAGGAACACGTCAAGCAGGACCGGGTAACGGAGGGAAGCAAGTACCAGGCGACGCCCTTTCAAAACCGCGGTACGTTCTTCAAGAAACACCCACCGAGCATACTAAAGATACATAAAAAAAAAAAGAACAAACGAAACGTAAGATTCCCCGAAGAAGTATGCAGCGTCATAGGTTTTGGAGGCGATGGCTGGTCAGACGAAGAAGAATTCGAGATGTCGGAAGAAAACGATGACGACGACACGTTCCCGGATACTGAAGAGGAGAGAGAGCTTCACAGAATCACAAAATCGAATACAGATTTCAATACAGTCAAAGCTAATCTGTTAGGTGATTCCGGAGGCAAGTCGCATACATCGTTGTTGTTAGGAAAGATGCAAACAGATTCTGATGGCAAAAAGAAAACTTTATTAGTATCTGTTACTCCGTTTGGACAAGACAATAAAAGTCCTAATGTTAAGTCACACACTCGTAAACCCGCCGTTATACACGTTTCCGAAGCTTTTGCTGAAGAAACATCAAGTAGTTATAAAACGAATATAATTCTCTCTTCTTACGTTAAAGAATCAGAGACCATTATTAGCTCTGAAAGCATAAATACTGCAGCTTCAGGAAGTATATGCACTGAGAAATCGTTGCTGGAAGAAATATCAGAGACATTGGAACAAAATAGAATGTCTAACGGTAATGATCTAAAGTTTACGCAAAAGGAATCTACTAAGCCTACAGTTATAGAAGGGAAAATGAAGGAAAGTATGCAGGATGAAACGGATAAAAAAGAAATGTGTGAAATAAGGAAAAATGGTATTATGAGAAAATCACCTTTAGTAAAAACACAAGAGAGACCTAAAGTAAACTTGAGTCGGTCGGAATTCAAATTTTGTAAGATAAATATCGAGAGCAGTAGTGTTGATTCCGCTGTTAGTACTTTGAACTCAACTGCCAATAATTCATTAGCTTCCGATGACGAAAGTTTTAGTGGTCGCACAGATTCAGACAATGATGATAGTGGTCACTTTTCAGAAACTCATAAAAGTGACGAAACTGTTAAAATTAAAGTATTTAGTGATGGTGATAAAAATATCAAAATGTCACCGATTGGACAACTTAGAAAAGTGGATGGACAAGCTACCAGTGGCTATACAACGTTTCAAAGTCCGATCATTGACATGCCATCCATAATACCTACACAGACTGAACATAATATATTCTCTGCCGAAGCCAGTCGTGAATTGGCTGGCGAGCCAGACGGTAGAGCCGACCCCGACGAAGGTACCGAGGCTCCGGCTCTGCCTAAAAGTCCGATCCCTACTATGGATCCCCGACCATCATTTTTACATGGCATGATATCTGACATAATGCCTGCTTTGAAACCGGCTTTACCGGAAAAACCCAAATTGCCTGCTAAACCAGTTATAAAACAGACCACAAAAAAGTGTGCTAACACAACACAACAACAGTCATTAGCTATGCATTTACAGCATACTACTAAAAAAGACGAAGACGAGAAAGTTAACAGAACAATGTCTGAAGAGAAGAACAATGAAATAACTGAAGTGCATGAAGAGAAACCGGAACCAATCTATTACGCCCAACCAGTATTAACAAAACAAGATAGTGATACTTCATTAAACAGTTTATGTAAACGAAAAGCTCCAACACCACCACTCTCGCCATCTGTCGTGGAAGAATATACAAACAATATCTACCAAAGAAATACAAGTAATTTCAAGTCAGACTCACCAGTAGTAAGAGAAATGGAGAAAAGAGAAAGAGCTACTACCTCTATGCCTAAAGCAAAAACAGCTGAAGAAATGGATGTGAAAAGGGTTGACATCACCCCAGAACCAGCACCGCGAAGAAGCATTTCTCTTTCGCATGATAATTTACTTCTGGATGAGAAACGTAATAAAGGTAAACTGAAATTTTCCATTAAAAAGTTGCTTCGTATAGGATCATCAAAAGACTTAGATAAGAAAGAATTAAGTGTTGCGACGGTAACAAAGGTCACAAAATCAGAGGAAATATATGATTTGACCCCAAAACCGAAGCCTCGTTTAGTTATTATTCATCCACTTGACATCAACGGGTCAACAGTGGAAGTAGTGAAATCGAATTGTGAAATATCAGAAAGTTTGCGACGATTGAGTCACGATGATATCTCATCAATATACAGCGGGAGTAGTTCGGCTACTGAAATTGAAGCTGCAAAGGTAATCAATAAACCTCCTCCCCCTCCAAGGCACTCAAGCGAAGATAACAGAAGTGTCACAAATGTACCGAAACCAGCTCGACCACCACCTCCAAAATCAGCTGCTCTGCAAAGAAAACAAAAGCAACAAACCTGGGCAGCTGCTCCCAGCAAGTCCGACAATATTTACGCTAATTTAGGTGAGTCAGCAAAGTATTATTTGTTCAACAATTAATATAAGGTTTATTGAATACTGAATATAATTTTGATTGCATTTTTAATTGTCAATTATGTAATCATAGGAAATATAATATTTCAGGAGAAATCAGATCTGCACTGGCACCAAGAAAACCTGAGCGAACAGCAAGTATGCGAGAGCGAGAAGCACATTTACTGGAGCTACCTAAACGCAGAACACCTATAGATGACGATAAAGACGAACTAGACGATGGACCGCAAGAACTCGTCCAAGCTACCAATGATACGGTAATACATAGCTATGACGACGTTTATAACACTGCCAAATATGATGAAGAAAACTGTGATTCGGCCAAGAATAGTGATAGCGACTACGAGTATGTACACCACGCACGATCCAGTTCTCCAGAATGTGATGCTGCGATTAAACCTAGAGAAGCGACTGAAAGAATCGAAGTTAGAAAAAACGAAGTTGAGAATAATGAATTCCCGAAATATAACAACGGCACTTTTAACAGATCATCCCTTCCCTACTGCGGCAGTGAAACAGAATCAGAAATTTATTCTCCGTACAGTTTCTACAGTTCAAACGATAATATGGACAGTCCTGGAAGTGAAGACTACCAAAACGATATGACTCCTAAGACAACTACAAATAAACTCAGAGTAAGGAAAGGACGGAGCGTGGTGCATAGGAATTTGGAAGACAATTATGGCGCGGTCGTTATTGCGAATCACGAAGCGCTCGCGCAAGTTTTAGAACAGGTAATTTCAACCACTTAACTTGTCTTTTACATTTTACAAATGCTATTATAAATTACTATAATAAATAATGTTTACCTTGAGGAATTAATTAGGTAGGTCAGATACCAATCATATCTATCTCTATTCTAAGATGTGATTGTCTAATTTACAGGTCCAACAAAGTGCGACAATGCAACCATCTCTGAGAGGTTTAAAAGCTTGCACTAATCTACGATGGAACGACTTTTCTGTGCAATCGACAGCAAAGAACAATTGCGTGAGAGCCGGCAAACGCATCTTCTATCCTGCCGTGTGGAATTCGAGCCAAGGTCCTGTGAACGTTACCCTAATGCTGCATAAGGAACAAATGGCTTCACAGATGGTGTGTCAACAATCAGTGCAGCCACAAACCTTGAGTCTGAACGCAATTACTGAGTTTTGTGACTTAGTACCGCTTCAGCAATTTGGAGAAGAAGGAGATGACTTAGTTCAAGGTAATAAACAATTTTAGTAAAGTATTATAAAGAACAAATCGAATTGCGACATGAATTTATCGATGAGTCAGGATTGTGCCTGGGTGACTGACTCTTAACGTTAATATAACATCCGTGTTATTTATATAGTAAACCAATACATATATTTGTAAATAGAAATACAGTTATATAACGCTAATTAATAACCTTAAAACCTACATATTGTTATTTGAATACACAATTTTGTGATCTTTTCGATAAATTTAACTCTGTCGATTATGTACCTCATCAGCATACAAAACACATAACAATCATTAATAAAACAAGATCAACAAAAAGTAGGTAGGTATGTAACTTATGGTAACGTTGACACAAATACTGCATGCATTCTTAACAACATTTACATATAAATATACTTTCTACACATTTCATTGCGTCAACAGAATTAAATCATTGTTTGTACAAAATTAATGTTAATTAATTATAGGGCAATTTAGAAATTGGTGAATCCTACAAATCGATCAAACTAATGAAAATTTATAAATTTCAGCAACCATAGCCGTCTTAGCCCAAGCACAAGTCGACACGCTCCAATCATATGGCGACAATCTCCACGCAACGGAAGGCTTAAGCACGAAAGAGTACCAGCTAGTCCAAACGGAACAGATTCACGAAGCGATCTTTATGACGCTTCAAGTCATCAATGGATTGAAGTGCCTTCAAGCGAGAGGTGTAGAGGAGATCTCAGAATCTCTTACGTCTTTCATTGCCTTGAAGGAGATGCAACCGTTGGTGTCGCATGGAAGTACCCTGAATCTTCCATCGCCTGATGACAGGCTGAACTCGCTATGGGCGCCTAAAACAAACAGTTATGGAAGATTATGCATATTACGGGGGTAAGTTCCAATGACACAATACTCTTAAGAAGGCAGACGTTACGTAAAATCACTAAGCGTATTGATTTAGGCTGCCCTATGTTGCTGTTTAACGATTTTTGAGATGAGTTAGTAGCCACTTGTGGCTGGTCGGTTTAGGGCTGATAATAAGTTCATGTTAATAGTTATGGATGCCTACTACCTACATAGGTAAAAGTACGATTTTGTGTAGATTTAGTAGTTTAATTTTTTGTAATACCTACTTCAGTATAGACAAAAGTATGGACTTCTACTTTCATCTTCAATAAATTATAATAAAATTGCACTATTATTCTAACAATCATCATGTTCTAAATCCTTAATTATTTCGTCATAAAATTATCCAACTTGGCAATTCCGAGCATTCAGCTGTCCGTAACAAAGGAACTATATTGTAATTTTGAACTAGTCCGTAGTCTAGAACATTTCTTTCTGCTAATTTCCAGATTGAGTGACGAAATCAACTGCAGCAAATCAGCAGACGAGGAACATCTCAATTCGCTGTGTAAATGTGCTATGAAAGCAACCGAAATACTTCTACCCGGGGAGAAATTGACGCCGCTTCTCAAAGAACTACTCCAAGAAGAAAGGGCGATATCCCTCAACCAAGCCAAGTCTGTCCTTGAATTCATGCTGTGGGGACCTTTGGATGTCGTTCAAGGCGTACCAGTTCAAGAAAGGGAGTTATCGCTACAACGATGGCTGGACCTCGAAAGGGCGACGGTGTTACATGGCCTGGTGAGAACGAGAGTCCAACTGAACGTTTTTGAACAACTACACCTCATGTTCTTGGTTCGATCGACAGCCAAAGCGATGTGCGACGCGTCTGTGTTGCTCGAAAAAGCCAATGTGTATTGATTTATGAAATTAAGCTTTACTCGAATTGAAAGTGGACCTTTATGTAGGTACGTGCGAGTTTTAAGGTGTTGTGAAAAAGCTTTTTAGTATTTCGAAATGCTTGCCAGATTGTCGAGACCACTAGGTAAATAATACAAGATCCTCTGTATTTCAGTTGATAGGTTAGAAGAACTAATTCGAGCTTTAATTTCTGGATACAAGATGGCATGTCGGTACCTACTGCTTGTGTATAACTCAGCGCGTACACTCTAGGCCACCATTTTTAAATTAGACTAAGTTAAACAGGCACCTGAAGACTTTTAGTATTAGAATAGTTGAAAACGTAATTAAAAATTTAATAATTTATCCGTTTACGGGCAAGATTATAATAATTTTATAAATATGAATTTAAGTGTAGTACCTAGGTACCTATAATCAGAGAACTATAGCAATATTATCAATCTTGCCTTCGCGTCGTCATCACATTTTGGTGAAAACTGCCAAATTTACCTATACAAAATTCCAATTTTCTTTGGAATTCGATTAAGATACTTAATTACTATTCAATATTTAATTGCTTTTTAAATTATTTGAAAAAGCTTAGGTGCCAATAATAGAACTGAAGTCATATACTCATCGTATCATTATTATTCCGGTGCCTTATTTACCTAATTATTGTATTATACGTAAGTACTTGTACATTGTAACGTGTGTAATTTATATTTCATTACTTATTACGAACTCTGCAGTTCAAACTTATTTTGTAGGAATTGATCGAATATAAAAATATACATATTTCTTATTATTTATTTATTGTTTTATTCAATATTGTTTGGAATTAATATCGAGATTGCTATCACCACCTCATTCAACGTGATTTCAGGGTTGATCCGATACTAAAAGTTATTCATAATGATGAATACAAAAATCCCTAAAAAAATCGAGACTGCAAAAAAAACATCCAGTATATGCACAGAAATATGAATACAGAGTAAGTATATAGGTATGCACGTTGATTTTGGTTGGGTTACGAATACTGCGGATAGTTTGCCTACATCATCTGTACTAATAATAAAGCTGAAGAGTTTGTTTGTTTGAACGCGCTAATCTCTGGATCTACCAGTCAGATTGGGAAAATTCTTTCACTAATATAAAGTTACATTATCCCCAAAGGCTATAAGGATACTACCAGAGAAGTCGGTGAAACCGTGGGGGACAGTTATCAATAATCCTACATAATTTCAGGAGGCTGAGCATTACCATGACGAAGTTTGAACTAGGTACTACCACTACTACTATACCCAGAGACGTGAATGGCCAAATAAACTTCATTTAACGTAATGCTTACTTTTTTTATTGTCTTCGTTAATTGTACTGTAACAAACATGTATAGGTAAACTTACGTAAGTAAATATTTAAACAAAAACATTGAAAGATTAAAATACTAGTAGTCTATGGCTATTACGATCCAGCAAAATAGATTTTATATATTAACATTATCGACTATACTCTGTCCAGTTTCACATTTATGCGTTTAAGAATGCCAGAAGAAAATAAACCTTATTGCTGTATTATAAGATTAATTTGTATCATCGTACAATAGCCATTGATTTAAAAGATAAACCTTATCGTAAAGCAATAAAATTAATTTTCCTTTGGTATTCTTGAAGGTTAAAAGTGAATTAAGCTAGTGGACAGAGATTAACATATTAAAAGTACAACTATAGGTAATACACAGCTTAAATGCAATAGGTATATCGCCGAGTTATTATAATTAACTTTTTGAAGCGACAGTCAAACAAAAACAGCTTAATTTTAAAAACAATGGGTACTTAAAATTAAATCCTACATATAAAATTCGATTTTAAAATGACAAAATATTGCAACAATAAAATTACCATGTTAGCAGCCAAAGCAATCTTAATCTAAAGCAAAATAAATGGCACAAAAAATAATAATCAAAATATCACTAATCTGATTTGAATAATTTTTATATCATTAAAAAAATATACGTATGTATTCAAAGGTAACTGAGATGCATTAAAATACTGGAAGAACAAATAAATTATTCAGAACTCAATAATAAATTTCAATACTTCAAAATAATAATAATTAAAAAATACAAAATATCCAATTAAAAATATAAAAAAAAATGTAAGTAATAAAAATGCAATGGGGACATTATAGTATTTATAACGCGTTAAAAAATGCGTTTCAATTAAGTCACTGGAATATCAGACTGAAGCGATTTAATATTTCGGAATGTTCAACTTACGATATACTGAATAAAAATATTTTCAACAAACCAACAACACAAACAAAATATAAAATCTAAAAAATATATTTTAAGCACTCGATAAAAACAGATCATAAAATCACAATAAAATTATTAAATTTAAATATTTTGACATAAAGCCGACAAATCAAAACTTATTTTAAATGGAACTCTTTTTGACTAAAGTAAGCATTCATAGCTGCAACAGACTATTGTATAAAAGCAAACACTATTCTATTTATAAAAAAATATTGAGCTGCTATAAAATATATTTATAATTACAGTTACTCGAGAAACATCCCCTACTTTCAAATTACGTACTCTAGATTGCGCATGCGACGCCGATTTGCGATTTATTATCATAATTTAATTTGATACCAATTATCTCATTACACTTACAATCAGTGGCGGAGTTAGGTTGTGGGCAAAATGGGCATAAGGCCATAGGGCAAAATTAAGATAAATTCGTAAGTAACTGATATGTGCGTCGCTAAAAATTTGTTGCCCCACCACTGAACTAAAATAACGCTTATAAATACTATTTACAATCCCTTGTTGAAATACACATATTGAGGCGGTTTTCCGTCTGTGTTCTTTAGAATTTCTTCATAATTATCCTTTTCTAATCGCTTGATGGTATCAATCGATAATTTGCTGTAATTCGAAATTTTCACGTCTGTTATTGATCAATTGAACATTTTGGAATCAAGTATGTTGGATAAAATAAAATAACTTACCATCTTTGTGGGAATATCGCACAAGCTGTTGGCACCATAAATGTGAGGCTGAAAAGTAAATGTAAATAATTACGTTCACAACACTATATCCTGAACTCCACAATATTGTTTAACTCCAACACATATGCTGTGTGTATGTCAAATACACATGCTGTGTAAAACAGATCATAAATAAAAACATAACAAAGACTAAAGCTCAATTTCGACTGTTGCGTGTTCTGGAGGCCTATTATAAACTTAACCAAAATTGATTTTCTATACATTATGACTAATACAAATTATATGGCGGCATAGACTTTGACGTCACAATTTGATTACTCCCTACAAATAATTATTATTTCATGTGATTACTTTTAGACCTTATTAATTTAATTAAGACTGGATTATGGTACCTCGAATTCATGCATGTTGTCATGAGGTCAAGTACCAGATTTCAAACAATATAAATATAACATAAACGAGTACTCACAACATGCCAACGATAGCAGTCTGTATGCCGATGTGAGCCCACTTGATCCTCTGCATCCATTGCTTGGGCTCGAGGCGCTCCATGATCACAGGTAGCAGCACCATGCCCGGGGCACACATTACGATCCTGGATAAACATAGCCATTAGCATGATTCTTTATTTTTACCTCAAAAGGAAAAAAACGGCACTTTGTTATTCCCCTTCTTTTCTGTTGGTCCCTCTGTCTGTACGTGTGACAAGACAATTTTTATCAGGAACGTACAATGTGGAAGTATCGTTGAAATTAATATCAAATACTAAGATCAATGGCCATTATGAAATTCAAAGTCAACGCAAAATAATACTGAATTATGTCACATATTTTGATACTTTGTAAGGAAACCAAAAACTATAGAGCCTAGAAAGGAATTGGCTCTCAAGTGCAGCAGTCGGTTAATTGAAAAGGGAACAAATAATAAAAGTTAGGATAAGTATTGCAATAGATTTGCTTACCTAGAAGTAACTACTTGTGATATTCCCTTCACAGGTGCAATCTGAGATTTTCCGATCACTTTACCGTTTTCATCTGTTACATCTAAACCTGGAAAACAATATATGTACATTATGGCACCAATTGAACATAAAAATCATTTATTCAGTTTAGTTTTAATTTGATTTCGAAGATTGTGATTTCTAGGAGAGTATTAGTCAATTCAGTCTAAAAATAAACAAAATCATGTTCAGAGATGCAAATTTCAGTTTTGTGACCATCGGTATATGGATATGGTTGAAATAGTTGTATTACCTAAAAGGATCTCGTTTTGCCTCATCAATGGAATGTTCACCCAGTTGGCCGCCGCCACTGCAACGAACGGCACGAATCTCTGGAAGGTACAATCATATTTGTAAGCCATCCTGTAATGGAGAAAGTAGGGTAAGGTTGTTGCAGCCATCAGAGGCTACCAACATTAGTTATACCAAAAAAAAAAAAAAAAAAGTTAGCAAACATTAAACATCTCATTTCAATGTCACTTATATTATAACTTTGGATATTTGGCTGAACGGATTTGGATAAAACTTGGTACATAGATGGAACCCTAGAACCCTAACATATAGGATATTTTTATCCTAGAAAAAACAAGGGCGATTGAAACCGTAGGTAGGGTATGAAACACTAGTAGCGTTTCATTTTCGATCCCTAGCTCCTACAAATTATCCTTCAGTTACTAAAGATCGAATGAAATGTAATTCCAACTTTTCATTTTTAAGGTTCACCAACTAGAAAACGTTTCGATAATAATCTTCTTAAAGGCGTCTACCATGAATTTTCTTAGGAAAATGTCATCCTTGAGATTGTTGGCTACCGCCCTCAAATTGAAAGTCTGTCGCAAAGCACCTTCCGATGTGTTCAGACAGCTGCACTTGAAAGCCAGCTCCCTACTAGGATTTGTGTGCTTACCAGCATTCGGCCACATCGTCACTGATCACGGTGAGATAATGGTCAAACACATATTGAATGCTCCCGGTAACTTTTACTTAGGTACTAATAAATTCAGGTGATTAGTTCTAGTAAGAGGTTATTTGTGTTGTTACTTATATGTAATGCACTTACAGCTAAAATAGGATTCTTAGCTCTTTTCTGAATGCTGAATTTGAACACTAGCGCCGTAGCCATAGCCGCTGATGTTGCAGACACGTACGCAACTCCCATCTGAGTCGTTGTTAATGGAGAGTTCGCATTACGATTTGTGTAATTCACAAGAGCGTTGAACGATTGATTCACCCACTGCCAGAATACTACTGCCGTTGCTGTTCTGTAAGAAAAATTATCATCATCATGTCAGCTGAAAGACGTCCACTGCTAGACAAAAGCCAAGGATCTCCGGTGGCCGATGGCCGGTCTTGCGCTACCCGCACCCAGCGGTTTCCCGCAACCCTCACAAGATCATCGGTCCATCTTGTGGGGGGCCTGCGCACGCTGCGTCTTCCGGTTCGTGGTCGCCACTCGAGAACCCTTCTGCCCCAGCGGCCGTAGAAAAAATATTAGTCAAACATATTTGAGAGACATATTTATTTTTCTCGAAAATGGAAGACAGTTTCGCGTTTATGGCATCTGTTTCTTATGGATTTATCTCTAAAACTGATTGATTTTCTGATTTCGATGGGTCTTGAGAAAAGAGTCGGTATTTTTAAGCATAATTTAGTGAAGATCCCCGTCGATATAGTGTAAGGAGAACTACTCATTCATCATCCACGGCTCCACACTACGGTCTTTGAGTTCCGGCATAGATGGTCTATGCCCCTCCCTCTCCTGGTTGGTTGCCGTGCTCCGATTGTGCAACATCGTTTTGTTAATGTGTCAATGTTCTTAATTATTTTAATGTAGATTACATACGGTGTAATAATTTTTGTAATTTTTAATTTGTGTGCCTGACATAAAATACCGCCTCTATTAGCAGGATTACCCGTTTCTGAGATGAGAAACGCTGCAAATCAGCTGCATTTTAAACAATAATTAATTTCATGTTTTAAATTTGACAAAAATAGCCCAGTTAGTAAAATGTAAAACATTTAAACAATTTAATAGAGGCAGGACAACACAGTTGGCAACATACTAGACAATTAACCCAGCAACATTGGCGGTCATATCATTTTATCATGATTCAACTGCTTGCGACAATATTATGCTATCATTTAACCTGATAAAATGTACGAATAGTATGTAATTTCTTTATGATTTTTAGCATGCCAAAGTAAAATAAACTATATTGCTTTAAGATAAGTTTTATCTCTTAAATTAATGGTCAATAATACAAATTAACCCTATTTAACTGCAATAAGGTTTATTTTCCTTTGTCATTCTTAAACATCAAAAATAAAATCTTATACCTAATGGACAGACAGAGTGCAGCTGGACTTTTGCCACAATGCAACTTTGAAGAATGTTTGAATAATAGCGGTCAAAATGGCAAATTAAGTATTTTAACTATATTTATTTATTTAAAATTGGTACATCAACAGCACATGCATTATACATATTCTACTAGCTATTCTATTCCCCGCAGCTTCACTCGCGTTCCCGGGATAAAAAGTAGCCTTTAACCTTCGGGATTAATTTAGCTTCCTATTAGTTAAATAATTTTTCGAACCAGCAACTCCGGAGATTACCGCGTTCAACCAAACAAACTCTTCAGCTTTATAATATTAGTAGGTAGGTACCTATAGATTCAAATTAGTAACGCATCAAATGAAAGTACAAATATGCTAGATACATTACGGAATCATGTATAAAGGTGACCGAGACAAATTGGTGCTTGAACTGTACACCAATCACTAGATTGCGAACTACCATAATGATGCAACAGGACATTTATGCTTTGCTTATATCAATTTCGATAAATTAATCTCTGTTTAGTCATTTGTAGTGTACATATTCATGAACATACATTGACTAATAATTTCTTGCAACTTGAAAGTCATTCGAATACTAATATGACTCCTTAGTCAATATTTAGAATAGGTAAGTAGACAAATTCGGTTATTACACATCGAAAATGTATAGTCTATCTATGTATTGTTTCAATATAAATATACTAAAAATAAAACAGAAAGGAAATCAGAGCTGAGTAGCGACGAATGCTGTGGCTAAGGTCATGGGTTCGAATCTTGTAATGAGCTCAAGCTCGATAGGAAACCATAGCTTGTCTTTCATTTTGTAAATGGAATAAAGTTCAAACTAACAAGCAAAATTTAATAAAAAACAAATTACCTATACCACTGCAACATGGCTCCTGTGATAAGACAACCTCCAGGCATCTGGAATGACATTCTTCCAAAAACATTCTGCAACTCCCCGCTGTCTGGATGGAAAGCAGATTCATAAAGCTGCTTGGCTTTTATTACTTGCTCTATTTTCGTATCTGATGGTTCTTGACCTGCTCTGAAAAAATATGTCGAGTTGAATTGTTGCATTTATAATTCTCATACAATACTGGCCCGAGAAATATATATTAAAGTACTAAAAAAAATATATTTTTAAAATCGCCGATTTTACGCTGACTGTATTTTTTTTTCAAATTCTGTAAATGCCGATAGCAAAAAGTCAAAAAATAAGGGAAGGTCTTCTAAGACCATATTCGTGTGGCTTCAACCCTTAAGGTAGCCGCCTTCTGAACCGTCTCAAATTACCATCATGTATTATAGAACACTTACTTATATTTCAAGTAAAGATCTTTTGCTTCAAGCAATTCTTTCTCAGATGCCATTGAGAGGAGTGGATTGGAGATGAACGCAAAGTGGCGGAACCTGCCTACAAATGTGCTCTGGTCCCATAGTGGCTGTGTTATGTCAATCCTCTTCTCCAATGCCATGGTCTAGGAAAAATATATCATTAATTAGACAACTAGATAAACATTCCCTTAAGATGTTTTTCAGGTATAATCCTTATTCTCTTACCAATATCACAGAATAATAAATTATACCACATACAAGTAATATTATAAATTTAGAAGTGTGTTTGTTGGTTCATCCTTCTTTCATGAAGCAATGGATCAAGGGCTCTACCGCATATCTTTGGTGGTAATCATAATGAACATCATTATTGAAAATCATCCAATGAGTGCTCAACACACCTACAAAATGGTCTTTGTTGTAGCGCATCAAAAAATATGTTTAGAGTCTAAACCGAAAATCACAATCTATTTTTTCTGTGACTCTCTAAACATTAGAGAATGAACTGGAGTAACATAGGCTACTTATATCCTGGGAACTTGGAAAACCTATGTGGCCAAAATCTAGTTACATATACATTTATGGTTTACCCGGCTGAGAGCTCTCTGCGCTCGCCGATTGTCCGGTAAGGTTGGAGCAGCCATCAGAGGCTACCAACTTTAGTCCTTTCAAAAAAAAAAAAAAAAATCTATTTCATTAGTTTACAAATCTTATTAGTATTAATAACACATTTCACTGATTTATATTTAAACTAGCTTCCACTGTGTGCTTTCACCCATGTTTCCAAAGGATAAAAAGTAGCCTATGTGCTAATACAGGTGTCACATACTTCCATACCAAATTTCATCAAAATTGGTCCAACCCTTTGAGCGTGAAGAAGTAATAAACATACACATTCACAAACTTAGCATTTATAATATTAGAAGGATCAATTATTTTATTCTCTTTCCATCCCAAGTATCATGGTCAGTCACACAATACAAAATACTTAAGTATACAGACACAGTAGGTATCCAAAATCTTTTAAAGATAAAGTACAATAACAAAACTAATTAACATTCAAAGTCCTTGAGTAGAAAAATACAAAACAAATTAATATTCTTTAGTATGTTAAGAGCCCCAAACTTATTATGTAAGTGCATTAAAATATGTAATTAATATTCGACTAAAATTATCATTATTATAAGCAAACTTATAACTTAGTTATAGAAGACAGAAGCTTTAAATTATTTTTTGAGTTTATTTCAAATATTTTATTTCTTACCGTTCACGTTCTAGAATGCACAACCAAAGTGAAATTACCACGGAACACTTTTACTCCTAGGAAATTACTACCACCAACAACCTACCTACCAGAAAAACGTAGTGTTTATATCCTCTTTGCCTACCAGGCACTTTTAGTTTACTTTACTAATGAAATGAAGAATATGTGAGTGAAGAATACTTTTTTCAGCTTACACACACTGGCCAAAGAAAGAAGGAACAGAACTAGCTAGTTATAGTGTTGGTTAAAGTCGTGGACGGACAGTTGTAGAAAGAAGTGGTTGCGACAAAATTACAGTGTGAGACTGTGACGTTTGTTTGACGTATTCGTAACTGTCATTTCAATAAAAGTGTCAATTAAATCAAATAAAAAAAAACTAGCCATAATAGGATCATCTTACAGTCCACTTTCCTTTGAGTGACTACCTTAAACTAGACAGGATCAGCTGTTCTGTTTTCAACAAAAAAAAAGTAAAAAAAATTGTCTATGGATTAAATAAACAAAGCGGTTTATATGGAGTTTTTTTTATGAAATACTACAATATAAAAAAAACCGGACAAGTCTGAATCTGACTCGCACACTGAGGATTCCGTAATTTATTAATTAAGATAGACTTAATTATTTTTCTTTAATTCCTACTTAAGTGCATAAATACCTTAAAAACTGCCTATTTACCTGACTTGCATATTTATACTTCAACTCAATCGGTTCAGTAGTTTCGAAACAAATTGGCTGTGACAGACGGACGGACAGATACACGAATGATCCTATAAGGGTTCCTAAAAAAGTCACATTGAATTACCGGTGACTTTTGTAATCGGTAAACTAGTGGTGGTGACTGGTGGCTGGTAACTTAATATATATCACAGTGTGTCTGTTAACCTCCAACGTTTTTGTCTATTCGGTCAATTTGGGTCTGATTCCATACTTTAATGTCTATAAAAATAAATTGTCTATAGTATAGTAGTCCAAATATGGCGGCTGTCGCTGTAACAGCCGATATTATGACGATTCAGAAGAATTCTCAGATTTTAGTGAACGTGGAAGAAGCTCTAGCAGATTTAATTGTAGTATCATATTCCGCCGAAGATAAAAAATTTCAAGGAGTGCTTTTGGACTCCAGCAAAGGGTAGGTTTAAGTGCTAATAAATGAATGGCTTTATCGATTATTAAAGAAAACTTATTTTTGTAATTATAATTTATTGTTTTTGCAGTAACTTACCTTTTGGAGTCTATAGCCTCCATCCAGCATTCACTAAACAGGCGCTGTCCACCGACAACAAAGATGATAGACTACATTCCGCTAGTCAAAGATTTACCTATCAAGAGCCTCAATACGCTAGTGAAAATGTACATAAACCAAAAAAATCTGGAGCCAAGGGCAAACCACAACCGAGGCAAAAGATGACGGTACGCTTACGACCTCGAAAGGTCTTATGTTCTAATTGCAAGGGGATTTGTAATGAAAACAATGAGAATGTGGACGTATCAAAGAAACGAAAACTAGACTCGGATGACGATACACCGCAAGATTCTGAGTCATCAAGTGCTGAGAAGAAATATCTCATGGGCAGTATGCTCATCCCTAAACTTTCGAGGTTACAACAGAGCGAGATAACCAGTGCCATAAAAGGCTCATCGAAAAATTCCAATAAGGCTAGTGATAAATCAACAAAAACTGTGAAAAGTGAAAAATGTGATAATAAAACTGCAACTCGAGAAATGGCATTTGTTAGTGTTAATGATGGTGATATGGATATCCAAGATAATAAAGACACAAATGTAGTATCATTTAGCTCAATGTTTTCAAGTGCACGGACTCTTAAAATATGTTTTGGGGAAGGTGAAGGAACAGTTGTAAAAATACCACCACTTGCCGGAGACTACAATGAAGATTCAGGTGTTTCTTGTGATATGAATAAACCTTCCAAACCGGACTATAAAGCAGCAAAAAAAGCATTGAAAAAGGCTAAAAAACATGCCAAGAAAAGTAGTTCAGTGGATATTAAGTTGGCTTTAAAAGATGAACAGTCCCCAAAACGTGTAGGAGCATTATCACCACGTAATAATGTAGCAAATAGTCCTCCAACAATGGACTATTTTGATAAAAAGCACAAGCATAAATTGAAACATAAAAAGAAGAACAAAGTTCAGAAAAACCGGGATGAGAACATGAGTAAATGTACAGATAGCGAATCAATAGACTATTTTAGTGATATCAAGGAGCATTGTATGAATCAGAAGTTGTCAATAAGTCTTCGTAGACTGAGCAGTAATTCATATGAAAAAAGGAGTGAAGATAGTATTGAGTGTAATTCAGATGATTGGGAGAGTGAACTTGTACCAGATTTCCCTGCTAATAGTACAGAGGGTGTTGGAGGCAGATTACTCTCTGTGGCACCAGGGGATATAGTCTGGGGTAAAGTCGTAGGATTCCCCTGGTGGCCAGGTAGAATCATGAAAGTCACACCATCGTCAAGAGCTCATGTAGCATGGTTTGCATCAACTACAACCTCACTAATTCCATGTGATAGCTTATGTCCTTTCCTAGAAGATTATAAGGTAGTGAATTCATTCTGTAGAACCTTACGTGATTAATTGAATCAGTATATATATATTTTTTTTTTTTAACAGATACGCTTCAACAAGAAAAAGAGGGGAGCATATAAAGAGGCTGTGAAACAAGCCACAATTGAAGCAAATAGAAATGAATCTCATGTGAGTGATCCATTGGCAAGTCCAACACATGCTAACATAGCCACTACGTCCCCACATCCAATTGATGTTTTCTCATAATTGTAAGTTATATACCTACATGTAATACATCCGAATTTATTAAAATTCATGTGATATTTATGATTATATATCAGCACAAATTCATACCATTTCAGGCCATTTTTGGATAGTAATTATCAAACTCCTTTGTTTTGTTTAGGATACATCAATGTAGATTAGTTGCCAGCATTGCAGAGTTTATTTCCAAGGTGTAATATTTATTTCCAAGCTTATCATGTGCCTAACCATTATTAATTCTTATGTTTCATTGTTTTATGTAACTCATAGCAATGAATAGGCACTTTTAAAGCTAATAAAGATTTGGTTTATCATAAGTATTTTAGTGATATTAATCATAAAGAGAGATAGGTCATATTTAGAATTTTTAATGGATATTTTTGCATTTTAATTTATGACATTAAACTATAAGTACCCATTGAAAGAAATTTTGTGATTAGTTGTCAACTGATTATTCATTATGCTTTTGAAACTGTTACAATGGATAATGGACATTTGTCACTAAGGAACCAAAATACAGTTCTATAATATTTTGAATACATAGATAAATCTATAGTCATAATCATAACCCTGAGTTGCTTTTCACAAAATTACGACTCATAGGTGCTTGAAATTGACATAATAAATTAAAATGCACAAAATATTCATTAAAAATTGAAACTGGACCATCCCACTTCAATTACATATAATTCCAACTCAATTAGTTTTCATAATACTTTATAATATACAATATGGCCTGTTGGGATATAAACATTCTTTAGGATACATAATGTAGGTAATTAAATAAGTGCTAGGAATTTTAATTTAAAGTTAAATAATACTTTAACAGGGCGATTGACAAAACTTGTAATTAAATACTATAATTGTTGTGAATGTGCAATAAAACAACTGTAGGATATGGTTTAAGATTACACAGATATGTTTACTGACCTGAACTTGTACAGACAGTTTATAAATTCAGTTTCTCTTCAAAAATTGTTTTTATTACAAAATGACACAATGCACATGATATTTTCATAATCCCATGTGTATAAATTAATTGGTCACATCACATTGGTCAATAACCACAGTGACAATGTGGTAAAATTCCTTTTTTCCCTTTATTGTTGTTCAGGTATTGAGATGGTATTTTTAATGAGTTTATTTTATGGTGTGGTCATTCAAATCAGTTGTTGGGTCTTATTAATCAAATTTAATTCGAAATTATTGTTTATTGTTATGATTTTTGAAGCGAATCTTATTTACGGATGTTCGGGATGGGGACCAAAATGAAAAAATGTGTAACAAACGAGAGTGGTGAAGCATTGACGCGGTCACCCAAGGAGTTGCTTGGTTAATCGGCACTTCAATCGTTTGGTGCGTTGGATCAGTGTCTACAGTCATTATATATATAAGCTTTGCTTTTGTCGGGTGTCTCACGACCTAGTTGTTTGATGAAAAGTTATCACAAAATTCTTTATATATTTTTTTTTAATTATGTATGCCTAGACTAGCGGCATGCTATTATGGCCATTTTGACATGAGGGTATCTGTTATTCCATTATATCGATATTTAAAATAATACAAATAAAAAATATTAGAATCTAAATAGGTAGGTACAGAATCTTACCCCATTTAGGGTGTAAATGGGGTAAGATTCTGTCTAGTTACTCGTGTCACTTTTCAGTCACTTTTATATTGTATAATGTCGTTCCGCTAGTTAAATGTGTTTATCTACATTATTTAGGTACTCGTACTTATTAGATTATTACAAAAAATACTGTGTTAGTTTCATTCCTTTGATGTCTTGCTCTTGGTTTTGATTTAAATTATAAGGTCCAAAAATATTAATATACTTACAAAATATTAAAATAATATGATTGAATAACAAATTATAATTGATTATTATCATGTAGCTAAACAATCAACAAAAATTATTTATTGACTAACAATCGACAGTGTTTAATATTAGGTACCTACTTACTTACCTAGGCGACGACCGAGCAAGTTTTTTTGTGGTAAATTTAATTTTTTAAGGAGTCCAGGATTTTCGGAAGGGATAAACTTAAAATGCAAAAGCTTACTTGAATACAAAATTATATCCATATCGTTAGAGCCGTTTCCGAGATATCTTTTCCTTGTAACTTCATTCATTGATCTTTTTCTGTAATATTTATTTATTTTTCAAAATAAAAATATAGTGCGTGGGGCGACACGGAACTCCTGTAAAAAATTCACTTTGGGAAGGTACTAATATAAGGCCTAAATATTTTATACATAAGATTTAATCCATACATTTTTATTAATATTAATTTTTATTAGTTGTCGTTATAACTATCCATATGTATGCCAATAGACCTGATATTTTACAAGTAAATTGGCTGTGTGTGACATGACATACTGGACTATACAGATGGACGGAACGAAACTATGAAGGGTTCTTTGTTTGACTACGGTACCCTAAAAAAAGCATTACCTTCTTACTGGGTCCGTCAGTTAAAATTATTGCATACACGATGCATTTATGTGTAGTAACATTAATCGATACAACTTCATGTTTCGTGATAAAAAAATATGAAAATTACCGGGTTTATTTTGCGTTTTTTTTTTATACTACTAAGGTAGCAAGCAAGCATACGGCCCACCTGATGGTAAGTGGTTACCGTCGCCTATCGCCATTTGCAATACCAGAGATATTGCCAATGTGTTGCTGACCTGTTACTCGGTAGGTATTGTAATACCGAGAAGGCAAACTGGCTCTCAAGTGCAATTGCCGGAACACACCGGTAGGTGCTTGGCGACAAATTTTCAACTTGAGGGTGGTAGCCAGCCAGACGGGTACTACAAAGTACCCTACCACCGTGCAATTTGCGTGAGAGATTTTTGAAAATCTATGAATCCTACAGTGTTTCTTTTCATTCAAACCTACTAATTACACTTATAGTTTGGGATTTCCTCATACTGATCGGTTTTAATTAATTATTCTGTATATCTATACTAAAAATAAGTATTTGGTAATTATATGAAAGGGGCTATAATGTACAATTTATTAATGTCTAAAGAGTTATTACTATAGCTGTATGTGCTCTCTTTGTATTATTTTACCAATATTTTTTCAAAACCAAGACAAAGATTTATGATTGTTATTTAGTTTTTTAATTTCAACAGTTTATTTGTGAATAAATTATAGAAAAAATTATGTTTGTTGCAAATAATACGTTTTTTATATACCTACTTAGGTACCTATTTTGTAAAATAATTATACCTATTTTATTATGCATTTAAAAACGTAGGGTATTATGTCTCATGAAACATGTAAGTAAGTAATATCTGTACTTTTATTTTCATAAAATATGTATATTTTTCAACATGTTTTCTATTGTATTTTCATCTCACG
The DNA here is from genome assembly GCA_963555595.1 of Tethea ocularis. Taxonomy (NCBI): domain Eukaryota; kingdom Metazoa; phylum Arthropoda; class Insecta; order Lepidoptera; family Drepanidae; genus Tethea; species Tethea ocularis. Next base: position 4,669,140 of record OY741968.1, read on the forward strand.
TACCTTCCACACGTACCTCCATCCATTGCTAAGTGGACTTCTAAAAAACCACAGAGCCAGTAAAAAATCATGATAATATATTTTTATTTGTCACTTTTAAATAGAGAGATAAAAAATTTGTAAAAATTTACCTAGTAGCGAGTATTCGTGTTGTTTTTTACCAAAAATACACCTCTCCTGTCTCGCTTGTCTCCGATAGTTTAATAAGAGACGGAGTCATTCGCGGAGAGCATCCTCTTAATCATCTACCCGATAGTTTGCCCACCTCTACTTTCTCCGTGCGGGACTCCTTGGTTAAACGTCGAATATAATGTTTGTCAAAAAGGTACCTACTGAGGTCACGCTTAAAATATAAAAACCAGACAAGTGAGTGTCAGATGTGTGACCGACGACGGTCAGAAGGACACATGAGTGACAGTAACAGGGCTCCGTTTGGACCCTCTAGGTACGGAATCCTAAAAATTAAATTTTGCCGGTCTTTTTAAACCTTTGCTGTATGTGTTTATATTAATTAATATTTTTAACCACACAAGGACGATTAGACAAGAAATCAGAATTCAGCCAAAGTTGTTCTTTAATTTATAATAGATACCTACATAACGTTGTATTATTATAATTTAATTTGTTCATAATCATTTAATTAAACAGATACTCTTTGTAAATCTAGTATAGTCCATTGCAGTGTATCGATCATGGTATTGACATTACCTACTACAGTAATAAGTGTATTTTTTAAATACAAACTCTTAAATATAAATTATATGATTTTTATTTACATACATAATCGATCTCGTGTTTTGCATTAACCGTTAATGCAAAGGATAAGTATTAGGTTTAAGAGTGGGTTAAGTAAAATGTTACTTTCTTTATGCTGCAATCTGCATCATGTAGATTCTTACCCGACCACGGCGAAGCCAAAAATGGAGGGTTGTGTTTGACTTGCATGTATATCCGTCCCTATGTTCACTCGTAACTACTATACCTACTGCTGAACCGATTTTGATGAATGATATGTATCTCTATAACAAACATTAAATGCAAATTAAATTAAAGGAATACCATACAATCTTAATTTATTTTAATTTAATGAAAAAAGCGGTAAACTAACAAATTCTTCATCATTAATGAATAAATGATATCAAAGCTAATTTTAAATTAGGTACGTACCTACTAACAAATAAGTACCTAATCATGGACCTTTGAGTAAAAGTGCTTTATCTTAGGATTTTAGCCGGTTCGATTCCCGTCTCCCGAGTGTGGCATGCGAGTTTTCGAATAACTTTTATTCCAGATTTGTTTCTTTTTAAGAATAAATTTTATTTATTTATTCAAATGCACGACATGCGATGAAAGTAGGTAACATAAAGGGTAAGTATTTAAATCACAAATTAATCTAGAAAATATAATCTTAAGAAAAACTAAATAAAACTATACTTATCCCGTAGTACAAACATAAAATAAAAGTAATTATTTTATAAAATAAGAACAAGAAAAAACAAGGAACTTACAATGGAAGCAAACTTATCATAATGTATTGTTAAATGTCAGAAGGTTGACTAGCAGGCAGGCGGTCAACCTGATGGTAAGTGGTTACTGTCGTCTATCGCGCCATTTGCAAGTGCTAGTGTTGCCGACTTGTTACAATTCCACCAGCCTTCGTGACATTGTGAGAGCCAGTTAGGCAACTGGCTCTCAAGTGCAATTGCTAGGAAGAAGGAAGATTTTCAACTTGAGGATGGTAGCCAGCCAGGCGGGTACTACAAAGTACTACCACCGTGCTATGGTTTCCTCACTATGTTTTCCTTGACCGAAAGCTCAAGCTCATTCGAACACACGAACTTCGTCGCGGCATTCGACGTCACTACCACTGAGCTATCATCGTCTTGGTTGTCATGGAACAGATCCACTACCTCACTATTAGAATTGTAGGTTTTGGCCAGTCTAGATATCGTCGAGGATTGCTTTAGATTTGTTCTCGCTAGGGGCTGATGCAACAGGCCGGATCAAAGAGTAAGTACATTTGTATCCGGATTCGTGTCTCGGTGCGCATCGTAGGACGCGTAGTTTGAATGATTGCAAAAGGGCAGTAAATTTATTAATTAGAAAACTCATCAATAAATTTTCTGCGGACCATAAGACTATTTTCAAGTTGTCTCAAGATGTCCGTAAAAAGTTTTAGTAGAACGGCTACCATTGTACTAAAACCTAACTTAAACTGACTGACTATGACTTGAAAGTGATTAACATGACTTGAACTTTACTAGAACTTAACGATTGATGAGAATTTAATACGTCGTGATGAATATAAAAATACCTACATTGCTCAACTAGACACTGGCAAAATACACAGTTTGATGCCAAAAAGAAAAAAAAAACACAGAGTTGTTTTGTTTGGCAGTTCAGGGTACCCAACTTAGGGATTTTCCCCTATTAGGAAAATAAGTGGGATGGATTTTTTTTAGGGGCTTCATATTTTTAGGGACTTTGTGAATGTGTTTGATTAATGAAATAGTGATATCTAGTACAGAAGATAAACGTTACGAACGCGCGGGTCCATACAAAAGTGCTCCGTCGCGTGCCCCCGCGACGGCCGCCCGCAGCCCGCCACGTGGTCACGCGCGGGTCCCCACACGGGCTTGTTAACCTCTGTTAAGGTGGAGGCGTCAGTTGAATCGCGAAATTCAAATTTTACCACGTTTCTTGAAACGTTATCAACATGTTATTTGCGAGAAGAATGGTAGTATATTTACTAATTAATCACTAAAGAAATCATCAACATATTCCTCCAAGGTATATTAGTAACATTTTCATGAAATAGTCGTACATGTCAGTAATATACCTTGGAGGAATATGTTGATGATTTCTTTTGTGATTAATCAGTAAATATACTCGCGCTCCAACCGACGCTGCGTAATCCAGCCTCCGCGACGGGTACCCGCGACCGGGACCGTCGCTTGCCCATGGAGCCGCGCGCGGGTCCACGCGACGGCTGTCCGTTGCGGACCCCGCTTAACGCAGTTTCAACCCTATAACCCTAAAACCTAACATAAACTGCCTATATCATAAAAATGATTTTTATCAAGACTTGACCTTTTATAAAATGTAACTTGACACGAATTAAATACATAAAATGTATATATAAAGCATTAAAGCGAAATGGTAAGTCCTGCATGACATTTAAACAAAAATATTAAAAATCAACCTATAAATTACGATTTCAAAAAGTCGCTTCAGGGTTAAGAATTTTTGGAAGCTGGTCACCCTGTGGCAGTTTGTAGTCTTTGTAGTTTGTGATTGTTTGGGTTTTGTTAGTATTTTGAGTTTTCGTTTTGTTCAAAAATAATTTTCTTCTACAAAACTATTACATATTATTATTTTGTTTTGTGGTGAATTTAATTTATTTCCAATAAGTTAACGTAAAATAAAAGTAAAATGAGACGAACTTACAGATCTAAAAAGGACGCTGGATACGGTTTTGATCCTAGAGACATGGTTCAAATTGTTGATGAAAAAAGTTCGGCTTTTGATGCATTTTATATACAAAATATAAAGCAAACAAAGCGGGAAATATCTTGTATTGGGTCTTCTAATCAGTATGGTGTGGCCTCGAACAAAGTTCGTAAAAGAAAATACGTGAAAAGGATAATAAAGGAAGTTGAGCCTGCTGCGCCGGCTCCAAGAGAATCGCTGTCGCAATCGGTTTTTCTCACTCCTGATAAGTCTATTCGTGTCAATAAAGCCTATGATCCCTTCGACATGCTTCTTAATTCTTCGCCAGCTTCGAAAGGAATTAAAGAAAATGTATCTTTCCAAAAAGTTAAACCAAAAAGGTTAGTTTGCTGCTAAACTATATAACATATTTTTTTAATAATCCCAATTTTATTATAATCACATGAGATTCAATGTCCCTAAACAGGAGATCATATTATTCATGTACCTACAAGCATTGTTCATCTTTACTTTGGTTTATGAATACTATTGATCCAAAGCTACTTTCAGACCAAACATTTAAATATTATTTCAGAGATGGTAAAACTTATACACGGAGACAACTATCTAAAGCAAAGAAATGTAACTATTCAAGTTATAGCTCAAGTGGTTCAGGTAAGTAATTCATTTTTAAATTTATTTCTAGATATATGCAATATTTTCTTTTTATGGAATTTCACATTGTTTACCTGAAAAATTCACCAGCTTAGGTATATACTTTACAGTTTAGACAAGCTATCCCCCTAGGTTTCACACTCATCCCTAGGGTAAAAACTAGCCTTCAGGGATAATGTAGCTTCCTATTAAGGAAAGATTTTTTTAAATCTGACTGGTAGATCTAGAGATTAGCATGTTCAAACAAATTCTTCAGTTTTATCATTAGTATAGAATCTATCAGAATACCAGCTATCCAAATTTAAGAAAGACATGAGATATAATTAAAATTAGTTTAGTTTGTAAACAACAGAATCTTTACCAATATAGTGTGACAAGATGATTGCACACATTATTAAAAAGTCAACAACAGTCACATTACACACAATAGTGAAAAAGGGTAGAAGATTTAAATAAGTCTATTTCACTGCCATTTACAGGGGAATAGATGAGACCAAATAAGAAATTCATATCAATTTTTTTGTCTCCTAAGTCCATTAGAAAAAAATGTGCCGTTGGGTTTGAATTCTACAGCATTTTTTATTTATGGACCACACATTATTGATAGGTTGGTGAAATACACCCTAAAATCTTGTTCTAAACAAAAAAAACAAATCCGTATTGTTCTACACTTTTGTTGCCTTTCGGGATTGAGATTTAAGCTATATTGTTTTCCACAGATTCAAATAAAGAAAATTCTGATGGTGGAGAAGACTACACAACATCAAACTCATCTGATATAAGAACACATAAATTACTTGTAGAAAAAGAACCAAAAAATAGTCCTAAATATCTAGATGATTCTATAAAAAACATAGTGAATAATATATCTTTACTTAATAATATAAATCAATCCAGATGTACCAGTGGCAATATTAGAACATCACTTAGGTATAATAGAAATAGACTGACGACAAATATTCAATCACCTATCTTACAAAAATCACCACTTTGTAGTACACCTTTCAAATCAAAGTATAGGGGTGCTTCAATTTTTAAATTTTCTCCTATATCTGCCAAAGATCAAGAGAACCGCCCGAATCATGTAATGGTTTCAGAAGAACATTTTGACAATAATGATAGTTTCATATTTGTCAGCAATAAAAATAATATTAATAAATGTTATGAACCAACAACTTCTGATGATCATTCTCAAACATCTCCAGTTACGCACATACCTGATAGCAATAAATGTGAAACAAATAATAAATTGTTGATAGACAAAATAGAAACACAATCTAATGAAGGATCATTGTATATTAATAACACAATAGAAAATTGTAATGTAATTAATGATAATAAACCATTAAGTAGTTTTGTAATAAGTTCAATCCAAACTACAGAAATTGAACCACTTTTTGGCTTTTGTGATGATAAAAATGATAGTATAGATTCATTTAAGGACCAATTATGTAACAACACAGATCAGAATAAAAAAGATGATATCAATGATACTAAAGCAGAAATTATTGTAAATGTTGTAGCAGAACATTCCATTGAGATTGTATCGACTGATGAAAACGAAAAATCTAATAATTTATCACCAGACTCTCAAGGTGATGAAGAAGGATCACTGTATGATACATGCAGCAGTAATCAAAGTTCATCAGATGATGAAATTCAAACTATTTCAATTAATCCTATAGTAGAAATTGATAGAATGAATGATTCATTATTTTTAAAATATTATGAAAAAAATATTAATTTTGATTCTGAGCATGAAGTAAGTGATAGTAGCCCAACTAACATTAATAGAAGTGATAATGTTGAATCATCGAGCTATGAAAGTGACACAGAGAGTTCATCAAATAAGTCTTTAAACAATGTTTATTGTAATATGGTAGCAGTAAAAAAAGCTATTGATTTATCTGAAAGTAATGAAATAATATCATCAAATGAAGATGAATTAGACTCTAATAATGAAGAAGACAGACTTATAAGTTTTGTCACCACAAGAAGAAGAAATGAAGTTGCAAATACCTCAGTCTTGTCAATTTTGGATGAGTCTAATAGTAGTTCTATGTATAGTTGTGATAAAACTGTTCTTAGTAATTCTAAAATTAATACACCTCAAACTTTTGATGTAATAAAAAGAAACTCCAGATCTTTAAAAGAAAGTATTAGCCAGAATAGTCCAGGGATTAATATTGATTGTACACTTGAAGACACACTTAGTGGTGGTGAATTAAAAGTAACGTCGTTAAGTAATGAGACTCAAGATTTGAGAAAGAACAATAACATTCTCATAGACAATGTTGAATCAAATAGTCCAGATCGAAGTGCTCTCTGTAAATTTGAAGACCCACTGAGTGGTGATGAATTAAATGCAAATTTATTTATTTATGATACAAATGAGCAGGATTTGAGAAGACCCATTACAAATAGAAAGAACTCTAGAACACTCAGAGATACTGCTAGATCAAAAAGCCCAGGTTTAAATGTTGTTTGTAAATATGAAGATTCACTCAGTAGTGATGAACTAGATATAAATGCATTAACTAATGATCAGGACTTGAAAGATTCCATTACAATTAGAAAGAGCTCTATAGATACTACCAGAACAAATAATGTAGAGTGCATTTTAACTAGAGAGAGCACAGAACTATTACAAGAAAATAATCCAGCTAGTCCTGGGAACTCCAAAAAGACTGACCCAGAATGGAAGCCTATTGTACTTCAGCCAGGAAAAAAATGGGAAAGATCATTGAGTATTTACAGGAGAATGAGTATGATAACTGATCACTTTGACCAGTCAGTCCTAGAAGATGAGCCTTTGGGAACTAAAGGCAGGAAATACAGACAAAGTGTTATAAGCACTATGGAAATGCAAGAATTATCTGGTAAGTAATGCTGCTTACCTTTCTAAAAAGCATATATATAAGTAATACATCCTTTTTGAAACAAGTGATTAAAAAAAGTTAAATTGAAAACCATGACAGTTCCATCTAAAGTCTCAGTGTAATGTCAGGTTTGTGATTCAATTTCATGATATTTTAAAATTAAATTCTGTAGTTCTTTTTAACTCCATAGAATTTAGAAAACAATGTTTCAATTGATTAATTTGTTGCATATTTAAATTATTTCAATTATTGCAGGTTCACAACACAATGAATCAATCAATAGCCGCAGAAGTACATTCATTTCTAAGCCTCACAGGTCGACAATTAGAATTTTGAAAGCAAGTATTTACCTATTTGTAGTTATTCAGACCAGCTCAAGTGTGGACCAGATTCAAGTGACAAACCAATTGGGTTGCCTATTGAATCTAATGGCTCCTATTTTCGAATTTCTGACTTTCATTCAGTAGCAGCACGTCATGATTATTAATTTGATCATTCCCACAATTCCCATATCAGAATGATAAATGAGTAGGAATATTTGAGGGAAATTAAATAATACTAGCTTCCGCCCCGCAGTGTCCCGAGGGATCTTATATTTTTCCGGGATAAACTATGTGTATCCAGGGTGTCGACTACCTCCATACCAAATTTCATCAAAACAAACATACAAACTCACAAACTTTCAGATCAGATTCAATATAGTAACTGTGAGGTTCCTGACTACAATATTCTCAAATGTTACTGTTTCAATTTCAGGATCCTAATAATTCCAGAGTAAGTTTATGCAATACGACAGTATTTGATGACTCTAAAGGTAATATACACCTTAATTGAATTATTGTTGTAATTCTTACATAATTTTATTAAATAGGGTAGTATTATTTGCTTAATGGTTGGCAACACTGAGTGTCGCTAGCTGGCACTTGCTCGCTCGCTACGCTACCATTTTTTAACCTGTAACACACACATTTTAAACGTTTCGCGGAAGAAGGCTACGTTCGTGGTCTTTGTCCAGAAAATATTTTATTTTATTTTTTATTTAGTAATAACGTGATATAATACATTTCCAAGTGAACATAATAATTACTACTATTACTAGTTAATAGTAGAATAAACTGTACATTAGTGTATATTTTGTATATCGTTATCCCATTTTTTGTGACTGCCATTATCCCTAACGGGATAATAGCTTGGTTCTACGCCTTTGTTCTAAAAAAAGTGTTCAAAGCCAAGTGCATGCATCTTTCCCTGCAATACACAGGTTTGTTGAAAATGTATAACAAATTGTTGAATAGTATTTCGTAGCGTCATTAAATATTGCATTGACGCAATGAGGTACGATTACATAGGTACGCTTGGGGGAAAGTTCGTCATTCACTTCCTACTATGTGTCATGTTTTATACGCGACCTTTGACTCATTGTTTTCCAGGTTTTTTGAACGACGAGTGTGATGATACGATTATCGAATTATCAAAACTATCGATCGCTGATGCGGGAAGCGAAGTCACAGTATTAGACATACATGAAACGTCCAACCGAATAGCGACTGCGAAGGATTACGTATTGCGTCGATGCAACCAAACGGACGCTATATTGTTTGATGAATGCTATCCAGATTCGTGAGTATATTTTGATTTATAAAGATATTGTGTATAATCATCCTATAACCTTGTGTTGGCAGCAAAAAATGTTTGCGGTTGTATGTAGGTCATGCAAATAACAAAATGGTGGCATTGTTATTAAACATCTGTAGGCACATTGTCCTCAGTATTAATGTTAACATTTTCTAACCCTAATAGGGTTACAAGGCCACCTATCTCAATTTACCATTTGTAATCATGTTATCAATATTTGTTAGTATAAAAGTTAGTATAAAAAATACCACATGTCATTAAAAAAAGACAACTAAGTACATTACATGTTAGTACCCCCACATAACATTAATAATTATTTTTTAAAGAATGAGTAAAACCTCCTTCAAAGACAATAAAATATGGGACCACCTTGTAGCTATACTGAACCCAACACAAAAAGAATTATTAAAATTGGTTCACAAGTTATGCATGAATAATGGAACACCCTATTTTTTTAAGGTTAAAAATAAAATTACACTATGATAAATATAACCATTACCTAATAATGATTAATAAAATTCCTTTTTTTACTTAATTTGAATGCATGACAACGATCATGTTCATGCTGCTAATATTCCCAAAACAACTCATTTGTAAATTATATGATGACACAGCCATTGTGATTTCAAATTAGTAATGGATAAACATCTTGTTATAAGTCATGAAACATTTTTCATTGTGATTCAAGTATCTTCAAATAAATGTCCTTAAGTGAGGTTGTAGGAGTCATCAAAAGCGACCTTGTCAATCAACATTAAATATGTTGCAAACATGTAAACTCCAATCAATAATATACAAGAAGAAGTACTCACTCGAATAACAGTTTATGTATTATTCCATATTTTCCATATTCCTGATTGAAACTAATCTAGGTATATATGTATTAATAATAAAGCTGAAGAGTTTGTTTCTTTGAATGTGCTAAACTGGTGTTACTGGTCCAATTCGAAAAATTGTTTCACTAATAGGAATCTACATTATCCCCGAAGGTATTCTATAGGCTACTTTTTATCCATTCAAATTAAAAGTTACCTTTATGAAAAAGACATTCCTGTCCTAGTAATATTATAAATCGAGTTTGTGTATGTTCATTATGTATGTTAGTTTTAGATATATTATGCTAATAGGTTACTGGTAGTTACTAGCTAGGTAAAGCAAGTTATATAATAGTTTAAGAGAAAGACCAAAGTTTTATGAATGAAATATAAATGCCGTCTGCTTATTTTATACATTCATCTTTAGGTACTGTTTTGCTTCAATGTGATGATATAACATTTGATAAAATATGAAATGAACCATTTTAAAAGTTTCTATTCTGGGTAAACATTGTAACTTTGAAAACTTTTTAAGAAGTTTTAATTAATGTCTGAAAATAGAAACCAACATTCTAACTGTTATGCTTGTTTAGAATGTGACCTGTTCAAATGAAATTATAAATTATTTTACATAATATATGATAATAACTGCAATATGAGCATTTGGTGAAAGAAAACATTGTGGTTAAATCATGGTTTGATGGTTTGCTTACCACCTTTGGCCACATCATAACTTACCTTGGTTAAACAGAACCATATTTAAGATTAAAATATTTAATTCACCATAGCGTGTTGAAAAACTGCCACAAGATTGGCGAAGGCGTTTATGGGGAGGTTTTTCTGTGGAGAGATCGAGATGGGCGCGCCCGTGTGATGAAGATAGTGCCCGTCGCTGGAGATATAAAAGTCAATGGGGAGCACCAGAAGCAGTTCCATGAGATTATATCGGAGATTGAGATTGCTATGTAAGTATATTATTTTATGTGTAGTCTATAGATTTATATATGTGTGTGACCATTTATGACATGTATGTTGGGGTTTAGATTTGAGTCTTTTATGAATTATTGTTGTCTTGATATTATGTGCTTGCAAATAACTTGTATTTAACAATAATGTCAATAATGTTTACTATCTGATGAAACCATTTTAGTTTGGGATCAGATATACAGATGGACAGTTTAAAGAATGTCTCAGGAAATTTGTTTTTATCTAATGTTTTTATTTGTTATAAATAAATGTTTGTAATAATATGTTTCGAGAATCTTCGTCAAGAATTAACCTACCAAAACAATAATAAATTCTATCAGCAATTATGTTATTATCCACCAGACAGATAGACGTTTCCTATCTTATCTTTATGTTTACTTTACAAATTCATACTTGTATGTACTAAAATAAAAAATATTGAGTATCTAAGTAATTAAATTATCTGGGTCAAATATACAGTGCCATTTGGGTAGGTGATGAGCTATTGAGCAGTAAATAGAATGTTGGAAACCTAAATCATTGATTGACATTATGATCGGGGGTTCTACTGCTTATCTTCGGTAGTAATCGTAATGAACATCATTATTTAAAATCATCCAATGAGGGCTCACCACGACCACAAAATGGTCTCCGTCGTAGCGCGTCATTGGGTAAAATCATTAATGTTGTGCACTATAATTACCACCAAAAGATACACGATGGCCCGGCTGTACTGATACTGTACACTGCATGCTTTTTATGATTTTGGGGTGGACTTTGGTGTTGCCAGGGTGCTTTAAATATGATGGAAGCCAGTGACATTGAAAGTAAGTCAACAAAACCGCCCATAGGTATCAGAACAGATGATAATTTCAATGAAAATTAGATTAATTTTTGGTCTCTCTTTAACAGGGAATTGAGCGCACTACGCGCTCCCATAGCAGAAATCAATCATCACCTCAATGAGGGTAAAGATATTGTGGAATTGGATCTGACTGCTATAGAAAACGCAACTGACGTTTTTAATGAGGTAAGAAACTTTTTTAAAGGCAATTAACGTTATTCTTAAGATCTTATTATATTAAGAGAAGAGATGGTAGTATATTGATCTAATTTTGATATTATCCTATAGTTGACAATAGATTACCTTTTTTAACGATTCTAAAAGATTCTCCATTAATAAATTAACATTGGGACTTCAGGTTTAAATCTTTCTATTCACAAATCAAATAAAGACCATTTCAGACCGCGCTTAGATTTACAACATCACATGGTATTAAATAATGCCTGTCAAAAATTGTAAGGCCTAACTTCAACTTTCACATTACCTGCTCGAAATAGTTCTTTCAATGCGTATTATGTAAATAACAATAGGTTACATACAACCACGGCTTACCTGATCAGTTTTTCTAAAGGCTTAGAACGAGCGAGCCTATTTTAGACGTCGCTATTCAGACCATCCTACGTAATGTAATGATCTTATGTTGCTATATAATTAAAGTTAAAAGCAATCTTAATTCTTCAAGTTACGTGTTATATTCAAATGGATGTTCTACCTTAATGACATGACGCCTACTTCGAAACCAAATATTACAAAGCACCATTCAGCTCATTAGCAAATACTGAGAAAAATCATACGCGAAAAGTGATTCATCTATGAAATGGAAATTGATTACGCCGAATTGTTGGAAAATGAATGTTATTATTTATTTATGTATGAGTCATTCTATCCACGAATACTGAGATAGCGTGTGTGAGGCTTTATTGTTATTTCTTTGATAAGCAAACTAGGCCGTACTGTTATCGACATAAGACAATATTATCTTTGTACAGCTGTTGTATGATTTGCGATTATTTTACTAATTATTGTGAATTTATTAATGCTGTTTCAAAATATATAGGTAGATAATTATTATCTACATGTGGAACTATAAATGTCCATACAGATGGATTTATTGGCTCATCATTTACTTGCGTCTATTAAATTCTACCCCCAATGACACTATAGTGATTGGAAAGTTAGATAATTTATGTATGTAGTATTTAAGTACCTACAGGCTGGAGCTTATGTAATTTATTACTGGCAAGTTGTACAACAGTATTTTCTGATAAGATGATGATAATCATTTCCTTTTCACAACTTTTGTGTTCAAGAGTTCACATCTTTTAGCTAGCTTGCATTCATTATCCATATCAAATTATTTTAGTTGTATAAAATAAGAGCCAAAGGTCGGTTATATCGCATTCGCATCACATTACCGTTATTGGCAGCGTGAGACATAATACTGTGTCTGGAACACGACTCCCAGCTATGATCACTGATTAGTTATCAACGCGATACCACACTGGCGGCCATTTAGATTATATAGTTATCTCTGTATTTATTTCGAGTATTACAAACACTTAACCTTAAGTTAACTAGGAAGTGGAAGTGTTGTTACCATATTATTTTATTTTTAATGACGAAACAGAATTATCATATACTAGCTCCCGCCCCGCAGTTTCACTGGCGTTCCCGAGGGACCTTATGTTTTCCCAGGATAAAAAGTATCCTATATGTTAATCCAGGTTATAAACTATCTGTGTTCCAAATTTCATCCAAATCCGTTTCGTAGTTTTTGCGTGAAAGACAAACATCCATCCATACTCACAAATTTTCGCATTATTAATATTAGTAGGATAAGCATTCGCCCCGCGGTGTCCAAAATCCTTTTTTAACGAATGCCTACGTCATAATAGCTTTTTATGCCAAATTTCAACCCGATCCGTCCAGTAGTTTGAACTGTGCGTTGATAGATCAGTCTCAGTCACGTTTGCTTTTATGTATTTAAATAATTAAGTTCAATGACCTTGTTATGTAATCAATTAAGTAATTATTTTAGAAGATAACTTAATCAAATCAGATAGATCAATTATCAATTTCGTATAATACGTTACGATATCACTGGCAATCATAATATAGTATCTTCACATAATTACAAATAATACTAATTAAAACTTCATACTACACTTGCCGTTTCACCTTTGCTGCCGAGTTGAAATGTAGCCTTTATAATACACTGGGAATAATGTAGCTTTCTATTAGTGAAATTTTTTTTTTGATCGGATCAGTGGTTGCCAAGATTAATCTTCGCATACACAAATTCACAAAATCCGCACTCTCAAACAGCCAACTTTTTTTATAGTTTTACCCTAACGTTAGGCATAGTTTCCCTTGTATTCGGACGCTTTCACATTTATCCTACGGCAAAAAAGTGTCGGCGCTTCTGTCTTTAAGGCAAGAGTGAATATCTTGGCAAGCATGTTACATCCTTGACATCGTTATTCCATCTTCCATAACATTTCAGAGGTTAATAAATATGCAATAAAATGTGTAAAAACTAGCTTTCGCGCCGCGGATTCATCCGTGTTCTTTTCCAGAGATTACCTCATACTACATATTATATTTTTAATAACATTTACTATGGTTATAATTGTTGAATTTATTGTCAGCTAAAGTAATCTTCCGTCCGTGCCGTCGTGCGTTATAATCGACTTTTAACAAAAAGAGTAAAACCTCCTTCAAATAAATTAAAATGGGATCACCTTGAAGCTATACTAAACCCAACTCAAAAATAATTATATTAAAATCGGTTCATAAACAAACATAAAAAAAATTAAAAAAACCCGAATTGATAACCTCCACCTTTTTTGAAGTCGGTTAAAATAGTGACAATTCATAAACGCCTATTTGTTTTCTTTATGTAATTAAAAACCAGGTGCGGGCAGTAAGGTGCGTATGCGGCAGCTACCCTTCTCGTCTCCTCGACTTGTGGGACTTGTACGACGAGTGCAAGGGCTCTGAGAACGACAACCCAGCCATCCTGCCCGTCGACCAGCAGTACATTGTGTTGGAACTGGCCAACGCTGGCCAAGACTTGGAGAGCTACCAGTTCAACAACGCTGAGCAGGCGCATGCCTTGTTCTTGCAGGTTAATTAAACTTTCTAATTCACTAATAATCATATTAAATTGTTTTTTTTTTTACATTTTTTGTGACTAGTTTTTGATCATAATGTTTTTATTTACTTTTGTTCTGATGTTTTATATTTTTGCATGTCGATGACTCAATTCCAGCTGTAACAGTTACATTTCATTGCAATTCGTTATGTAATACAGATTTGATTCGATCTATTGTTTCGAGGGATTGGTAAAGTGAAACTACAATAGCCGGCAAATGAGTCATCGCTATTTTACGTTGTAATAATAATATTCTCACGTTCCTGACGTCATGCATGGCACTACCGCGACATTCGCTACATATAATATGAACTTGACACTTTAATGATCCTAGCGACATTGTGACGTCGTGAACGTGGAAATGAGTCTTACGATTTTATCTTATAGATAATATGAAAATTGTTTTTCTTTGTCTTTTTTATTTTTTCAGTGGCTCAAGTGCATGACCATTGTCGCCTTTTCGGGTGATAAGTGTATTTCTAGTTCAAGTTTCTACATCTTGACTAGATTTTCACTTATCCTCTGCGAAGGCACTGATCGCTTTTGATGTTCATATGTTGGATTTGTTTTCTACTAATTATTTTTAAATTTTGCATGTTTATTTAGTTTTGTAATTTTATTTTTAGATTAGAACCAAACCAATATTTGTGATAGACAACAGATGCTCCAATTTTCCAAATGGAATAACAATCTGAAAATAGGTTAGTTTGTTTTGTTGGCTTAGATTAGAAGAACAAGCTTTCAAACACTTCAAACATTAAATGATTGCTAGATATAACATTATAGATAATACTAGCTTCTGCTCCGCGGTTTCACCCGTATTCCCAAGGGATAAAAAGTAGCCTCTGTGTTAATCCAGCCAAACCAAATTTCATCAAAATTGGTCCCTTTGAGCGTGAAGAAGTAACATACAAACACACTCACAAACTCTCGTATTTATAATATTAGTAGGAAGTAGGATTCAACCACTTCATATCTTAATATTTGTTATCTTACTACAAAGACTTTTATAATATAGCTAATAAAACAGAAGGTTAAAATTAAATGAATTTAAAAAATCCTTGAATCCGTCTCGGTAATTACGAATCTAATCTAATACTCAAGTGCAAGAACTACAAACCAATTCAAACTTTAATTCACAGGTTTGATATCCAAAATGTATGTAACCTCCTACGTTTTTTGTATATTTTAAAATGTATGTTATCTAACTGTATTGTGTCCGCAGGTGGCTTTCGCTTTGGCAGTGGGTGAGGAGGCCTTTCAATTTGAGCACCGTGACTTGCACTGGGGGAACGTGTTGATCGCACCTACTGACGAAAAGGTATTTATATTTTTTATTTCGTTACACTTATACACACGAGATGCCTAACGCTTGATTCCTAAAACGTAACTCAAAATTACAACTCCTCATAAATTCTATGAAATGGAGTTTTCTAAAGACATTGGTTGTGGAAATGGACATTCGACTTTGATTTGTCTGCCATAAGACCCTATTTGATTTTATCCAAAGTGTAAATTTTAATACCTTCAAGTGATCATCATAATTATATTACTTTGAGTGTCTGTGATAAAATCTGGTTCCCTTCTTCACTAGTATAGTAATATTATCTTAATCTGCTATCGAATCTAATTATAATCACGCTGTTATGATAAAGTTAATAGATAAAAACTAATCTGTTTTCCTGCATCGATGTTTTGTAGTTATTTTTTCAGTTTACACTACTTAAATTACTTATCAATGCGATCGTTTCAACAAAACTTATAATCTTCATTACGACTGGTGGAAATCAATACATAAATGGTCAAATATACTGCACTGATAGTAAGGCATATTTTAGTTTGTCGGTATAAAAGTTCGCATTCATAAATAAATAGAAAATCAGAAACAAGTAAATTTCACCGATACAATGTTTCACATCACATTGTTTGACACAACCTGACACTACCGTGCGAACAACCTCGGTTCAAAGACCTTAGCAATTTTTGTATGTGTGTAGGTACAAATAAACCGATAAGTTGAGGTGAAACTACAATTAGTTAGCAGTTATAGCAACAACCGATAGATAAATATGTTTTTAATTTTTTTTGTGAATAATAAATTCATCAAGTCTGTTAAAGCGTTATCATTTGCGACGTTTATGTTAGTTCATCGACTTCATGAGTACAGTTTTGGAATCTGTATGATCTAAAAATAAATGACAAACATTTCTCAATAGCCACAGATTCTATTATAAATATTTGATATTTAATTTAAAATTACGATTATCGTTCGTGCGTTAACATGAATAAATATTTTCTAGCCTTTGGTGCATAGAAATAATAAACGACTTTGCTATATATTATAATTGTATACTGATAAGGTAAACTCATTCATGTCTGTAATGACGTTTATAATAAGCATAGGTAAGCTAATAAATAAGATAATGTAAAATTACTGAGTGGTTTTCCTTTACGATCCGAAATCATATTTTTTTATTTATTTATTATTTTATACTGTTATGTTTAAAAGGAATTGATTCTATTGAGCTGAGATATCTATTTATTAGTGAAATCAACAACGATACATTTGGAAGAAGCATACAAAGAATAAAGAAATTGTAAGGCAAATTATAGATTTCTACAGAGCTAGGGACAATAAAATTAAAAAAAATGTATACTATGACAAATGCAAATTACTTTAGCAAATGAAATGAATTGTGTGATTTGAGAGCCTAGCTATTTGTGAGACACCCCATATGTTTGCATGTGGGGGTGTTTGTGTATGATATGTTTGTTATGCATAGGTATATCCTACCGACCTGATCTAATCTAAATAGTGGATTTAATATGAAAATAATGTTGTTCTAGTTGGCGACATTCGTGTTGCGTGGGCGTGTGTACAGAGTGTCGCGGTGCGGTGTGGCGGCGACGGTGATCGACTACTCGCTGTCCCGACTCACTACCGGCGCCACCAACATCGGGGCTGCCACCAACGGCGCGCTCTACAACGACCTCTCCACCGACGACGGACTCTTCGACGCCGTCGGAGACTACCAGTTCGAGGTCTACCGCCTCATGAGAGATAAACTGGGGTTAGTCTGCTTTTTTCGCAATTGATTTTAGTAAGTTATGTAGCTAAAAGCAGTAAGCACGGTAAAAACTGTAGAAAGGACGTTGCACGCGGACAGCCCCGGATCGGGGTCTGACCGGGGCAGAAACTTGATAGTGGCTCCCCCTTTCTCCAGCATTTGAGATAAATTGTAAAAAACCTATAGAAAAATATCAATGGAACATGAACCTTAGTGAAATCCACCACTTTTGTATTAGCGTGTATCACTTCATATATGAGTGACTTGTGAAGATGTAGATACTCGATTGATATAACAACAGCCTAATTACAATTAGCATAATGTACTATTCTTATGTATTTTAATTTTTACAGGAATGATTGGAAGAATTTTGAGCCGTACACTAACATATTATGGCTACATTATACTGTTGATAAGATGATAACTGCCCTCCGATACAAGAGAATCAACACGAAGATACACAAGCATTACATAGAGAAGTTGAAGGGTATCAAGAATAGAATTCTGCAGTACGGGAGCTCCGTGCAATTTGTATTAACTGACAACGAATTCTAAACGAACAAATTATGATAATATTGCCTACACCAAAATTCCTATATGTTATTTAAAACTTTACTGTAATAATTCAAAATGATTATAGATATTAGCACTGTTTGCCGTTGTTATAAAAATATATCACCCAAGACAAATATTTGCATAAATTATAATAATGTAAATAGGGTTTGCTTCAATAAATTTGTTAAAATAGTCACTAACGCTAAAAGAGTTATTTACAATATTGATGAATTAGAACAAAAAGGTGCCTTCATAGTTAAGGCTTTTTTCAGATTTAATAAATTCTTGTATTGTGTTCTAAACTGTGTTTTATTTTATGTATGTTACTGAGGTCTCGTTTTTGGGACACTCACAAATGCCCATTTTTCGTGCGTGCGTGCAATAATAACCACTCAAACGTAATCTCCATACTTGGGTTCCAGTATTATTTCACCCACTTGAGTGACAGTGATTTTGTAAAACCCATCTGTCTGTATGTCTATCATCTTTGTAACTATTACCCTATTACTATGGCCTCTAATATGACAAATAATAAAAATTCTAACAAGTTAGGTTGGGTTTTGACCTCGGGTCTACGGTTTTGACCCAAACAAGAAAAAAAGATTGCCTTTTAATCTTTTTAATGTAACTAATAGAAAGAAATTAATCTTTTTGACCATACACTCTATACATGCTGTAAAAATCGTAAAAATTTTCCTATCGATAGAACATGATTTTACTGATGAGGCTGTATGGGCTAGTACCCTTTGCCTGCCAAGAAGATGGAAATTGAGAAAATTAAAATGTCAGTCAAGCAAGCAAACAGTGCTGCTATGTTAGCCATTTTTTGGCATTATTTTAGGGTCATTAGCCACAAATATCAAATATTCTTGGCTAAATATTTTAGCCACATTTAGTTAATTGGCTGAAAATTAATGGTAAGTAGAAACTACAGCAATCAAATAGTTTGTAACCAAGTAAGTTTATCCTTCAAAATCAAAATCCATGTCAAATTATGCTGATGAATACCGATTGATGATTGACCGATTGACCTGAAACTGACTATGAAAGATACTGCTAATCTAAGGGTCACTTTTAGCTCCTAAGGGCATATTCGAACTACTTTTTACAAATATTAGCCATTTCTTTTTTATTTACATGGCGACACAGCAGAAAATTGAAATGAAAAAAAATAGTGTCAAATCAAAAGGTTTTTTTCAATCAATCGGTCTATCAATAAATTCGTGCATTTTAATTTCGTAGTTATTTAGGCCATTTAACTAAAATTTTACTCGAATTATCATCGTGCAATCATGCTCGTTACTTTTATTATGTTACATAGTTAATTCTCCCCTTCTACACATGCAACGCAGTAGATTACTGGGGTTCAAAAATCCATATTGAATTTGTTTATTGAAACTGTTTTGTATGAACATTGCTTGAAATTGGTGATATCTTTAACGTGGGAAACGTATATTTGTTGTAATGATGGAAGGTAGTCATGATTCTTTGTCAGGTAAGTCGGTTTCGCATCGTCATCATCGTCGTCATAATAATAGTTCCGCATGATGTACTCTAATCTTATTTTGTCGATCATCAGTGCTAGCTCCAACGATGACCAGTTCTCCAGCAGTTCTACTGACTCCTGGACGGACGAGGAACATCGCACAAGATATGGAGGCGCTCAGGCTATCACGACAAGACAATCCATATTTACAAGTATGTCGTTTGTTTATTTACTGTTATATAATACTATTACAAGGAAAGGCGGAAGAGGTAGTGAACTACTTAAATAGTGATTATATTTGCAACCAACACATAGTTTGCATACTTAAATAGTATTCATCACATATGGGTTCAAGTGAGTGAGTGTGAGTGAATGGGGTATATAACAATGTATTTAAGATAGGCGATAGAGATAATAGGCAAAGGTTTAATTAACTGCATTGTTATTTCTAAACATATTTCAGCAAGTGATGGCAAGCAGGGAGAGTTTGATAGAGAGCCATCATGAAGAGTGTGAATCAGATGACACTATTTTAATGTCACAGGTAAATAAAATGTATTGTATATAGATCTACTAAAATGATTTTAATTATTTCAGTTTTGGATTTAGTAACATAACTTATCTTGCAAAAAGTAATGTGTATGTTATTGAAATTTTATATATGTGAAATAAGCAAGTTAGTTGTATAACAAAAATAATGAAATAATTATGTTATTTCAAAAGAAAGATACAGGAGAAAAGCCTTGTTGAGTTTTGTATCAGTCTACATGTATTTCTTAATGATAGTGTCATTTGTATCTTTAATTATTAACATTTTACAGGAATTTGGCAGTGCAGCATTGTCTTTTGTGGAAGATGATCCTTTAACCCTGAAAGCAGTCCACGAGCATATGATTCGGTCTCCACCACCAATAAGTTGCTGGCCACATGGTAACACACTTCAGAACTTTCAATCTTACAAATTATGATGAAAATGTACTCTTATGACTTGTGCTAACAGTCTATGCAACTGCATAAAATTTGATCTGTTTTTTCTTTCAAATAATTACTATTATTTTAAAGACACTATTTGTTTAGAAATACTTTGTAAAATGGTTAATACTTGATACTTAACAATCTATTGGTGAACCTTAAAGTAGTCCAAATTATTCTGTGTGTCTGTGTTTCTAATAGAAAAATGTCATGACTACTTTTATCAAGGATCCAACAAACACACACTTGATTAATTACAAAATAAGAGGTTTGCGTGAGGTCAACAACCAATTAACACATAAAGCATACTTTATAAATCAGTTTATCAGATTTTGTGATAAATAGATAGCCAATTTTTTAAGTAATGTTCCAGATATTACGATTATACGAATTTTGTGATATCTGATTTTATAAAATGGTAAAATTATACATATATTCAGGAGAAAAAAAACATGCAATGTGAATATTTTTTGGGTTACATACCATATAATGGTGTCATTATTTTAGCAACTATAAATGCTATTAATTTAAAGGTTGGTACAGTGGTTGTAGAACATGCTTACTCGCTTCTTTCTAAGGTGAAAAAATATTGCAACAAAATATAAGGTTATTGGAAAATTATTAAATTAAAAAATACATTAAAATTCTGTTAAAATGTTGACTAGTGAAGTAAAAACAGCCTGTTGACTCCCAATTCCGAGAATTCTTTTGTGTTTTAGGCACATGCGTCCCTCACGAGTTAAGGGGTCAAGTCGAATTATTGTAGTGTTTTTAGGTAATTTAATTCTTAAATTTTTTATAAGCCACTAGATATTACGCGCATTATAAATGTATGGAACCGAGTCCAATTCATACTTGTCCGGTTTTTATGAGGATCAAAATATTATAATTTATTTATATAATAACATAATTATATAAGCTTAACATAGTACTGATGAAGTTTGTGGATCCTTGATAGTAATAACAGAGGCATTAATACTACAATAATATTTATTTACCGCTTGTTCGCTTCGTTCGGATGAAGACACGCTGTCGTGCCGCGCGGCGAGCGCGTTCGACTTCGCAGCGGACACTCCTGTCTCCTATAGCGCTTACTCGGTCGATTCACAGGAGAAGGTTACTAACATTACCCAATTTTACGTGATGTCCTTTGTATATATGTGTATTTTACTCTTTGCACTATTTACTAATGATTGAGGTCTGAAACTATAATAGGTATACGATTTCTTTGCTTTTTTTGTCATAGAATAAATGTGTTGTATTTAAGTGTATATTTGCTTTGTTATTGTGATTTGATCCATATTATAGAACAAGAATCGATTATCGAAAATTAACTTGTATGTCATTGTTCCAAGATTCAAATTAAATTAAATTGTTTCCATCTCAGCTCGAAACTCGAGTTATCTGTTGATTGTCATTTTATAATATGGAACTAAGTTCTGAACCTCATTACACATGGTACCAGTGTATGGAATTAGTTAATCAAAACCTTGGTGGTTGATGGTAATTTCTTGTTGTCACAATCTGATAGTGTAGTCCCGTTTTGGGTGTCTCTTCTCGCAATATGTTTGTCTCTTTTTGGTATATAATGGATTTCAAAATGGGCCTACGATTTGATTGTAATTATTTGATGTGTATGTAGTTCAAATATTAACAATGTGTTAAACTATACATTATAACTGTAACTTTTCAGGAGCTGATAACAGGTAGGTCACCTCGGCGCAACACGAGATGTCAAGATGAGTCAAGAAACAATAATTCCGGGAGACCAAGGTCTTCGCGATCCGCTTCACCGAGGTCGCATGACCTTTCGCTTTGTGGACGCCCTCTCTCTTTGCCAGGTGGGTGTTTAGTCTATCTTGACTCGGATTGTTAAAATTAATATTAAAGAGTTAGGCTTATGTTTATATAAACACAAACTATATTATTATAATTTATATGTTACATTATAAGTAACTTGATTATAAAGAGATTATTAAATTCTACTTCTAGTTGACTCTGATAAATGTGATTATGTGTCTATTTCCAGTAATTTGTGCGCTAAATATTTTAACATTTACTGCAAAATCTATAAATTCAATTCAATTTACGGAACTATTTTCAAAATTTAAACTTAATTTTTTTTTTATCTAAATTCTATTTACTTTCTATTACAGGTGAAGGTCACCTTCGCAACGCGCTTAACAAGAAACAAGAAAGGGGGCAACAGAGCGAGAGGTTCTCACTTCTCCAACATCCGCGCCCCCTCCCACTTAGGAGAAACCACCTCCACAGGCGAGACGAGGACAGCGTGCAACTGGTACAAGACACCGATAAGTAAGCTTATCTCACACAATCTAGGAACAATATTAAAACAGACTACAAAAAGTTGGAGAATCATATTTGGCCGGTAAAAAAGGATGGGAAAAAAATCCCGGCTCAAACAATGAGAAATCATTAATAAATCGATGAGACATCAAAATGGCTGATATACCCTGTTCAATCAAGTGTGTGTTACATAGTTCGTAAACGAATGGGTATTTTCGCATACAAAAACGCCCATAATTTTTGATGAAAGATTGATAGGATATGGATAGAAGTCTCAGTTGGAGGTCGATTAAAGCTATATATTGGATGATAATTTGATACTTAAAAAAATGAGTATATTTGGATCATAGAGGTAACATAAGTTTGTAACAACAGAGGAGACGTGTTGTGTATACATGCACTGTCGTTTTGTTAAAAATATTCCCAGAATCAAACCAAAATATAATTATGATAACGTAAGTAGTAAGTACTGTAATGATATATAACTAATCCAAAAAAAGAAAACTAAGAACGAACGCACTCATCGCAATGTATAGACATTTCTGAGTAACCGTACTTGCGTTGTATGTAGTATTCTGTTTTTGAAACAAAATCAGCTACCCGGCATGATGATAGATGCCCGGCACATCATACATCACATTGATTCTCGCTCTATAGTTTTCTTATGTTTTCTCTATGTATTGGATGGTTTATGGAGTGATTGGAATGATATATATAGCCTTGGTTTTGAAATTGTAAAAAAATATTGCAAAGTGGATTTGAAGTTGATATTATAATTAAATTATAGGTTATTGCGAATATAGGAAAAAGTAAATAAATAAAATATTCTATAAGATTCAACAATTAACTGTTAGTTGTTTATGTTTTATCGTTACCAATTATTTTATTTTATAAATGAATTATTTACCAGATATTTTACTGCGGGGAAGTAATATAATGTGTGTGAATATAAGAATTTTAGTGTTAATAAAAATTATCTTAGCAA
Source organism: Tethea ocularis (assembly GCA_963555595.1). Taxonomy (NCBI): domain Eukaryota; kingdom Metazoa; phylum Arthropoda; class Insecta; order Lepidoptera; family Drepanidae; genus Tethea; species Tethea ocularis. Next base: position 4,692,910 of record OY741968.1, read on the forward strand.
AAACCGTATTAGGTGAAATTAAATAATGCAACTTTTTTTTATATGTTGATTTAGTCGTGAAAATAAACATTCTGTGTTATATATGTATATTAGATGTACAGATGGACATTATGTATGGCATATTAATTAATACGTAATTAATTATTATATTAGTGTTTTCATTTGAATAAAGTAGATATTAACTGTTTTTGTCCTTTTCACTCGTAGTAATGAAAGAAAAGGACAGAAGAAAAGGTTTATGGGACTGAGAGAATTGTTAAAGATATTCTGAAATTCAGCCATAATGAACAGGACTGAAGGTATTCATGTTAGAAAATTGTCCGTAATATACGTTCCTTCACATTTTGTAAAAGAAAATGTCATGGCAGCAGATTATGTTGTTTCTTTGATTGTCTATGAATATTGAAGCAGACAACTATGTTGTATAATGATTTTTCATTTTGTTGTAAAATTAAAAAGAGTGTTGATGAAAGTATTGGTGGAAAAAATACTTAAAACTCGTACGTTATGGACAGTTTTTGGTTGATTGTAATTTTTATGAATGACACACGGTAACCATGAAATTGCACTTCATTGTTAGTGTCGATTCGTCATTTCATCAACAATTCTACTGGCGATGAGGAGTTAAATCTAGTAGTACTGTCTGGCTGCCTCATATGGACATAGCTAAGGAGATTGACCTTATATCTCTGCTCTACTTTGAAAAAAAAAGAATACATCAGTTATTATACAAGTACCTTTAAAAAATATTAGTACTCTAGTTTAAAATTAACAAAAAAAATCTTATACAATTGATCGAAAAAAAGCGAATTCTCCTCGCCATAAGAAACGTAAACATTGAAAAATAATAAATACATCACACGCAGTGAACGTAGTATCAAACCCACCCGTATTCCTAAAAATGCTCACAATTTAGTATTAATAGCAAATCTATCAGAAAATAGTTTCCACTGAGTTTATTTAGACTTTATTTAGAATAGTGTTAATGTTAAAAGTAAATAGCTTTATTAGAACAATAATTAGATATTAGAATACACAAATTGCTGAACTAGTTCTAAGTAATTACGTAAAATTATTGTCATTTGGATGATATTTTCGGGTTTGCACTTTATTGCAGAAAGATGCAAATTAGTGTAAGGATTTACAAATAAGATTGCGTTGATCGCCATATTTTTCTCTCCGTGAAATAGTTGCAACATTAATTCCTACAAGAATGTTAAAAGAAGTTTATAGCTATGCATCTTTAAATAGTGTGATGACCACTTGTCGGGAACTTATGCCTTCTTGACATAAAAATATAACAAAATTTGGGGAAAATCTTCCAGCCTAGTTCCATCATTAGATTTAAATGTAAGTACATAATAGGCTAATATGTTTGAAAAACTAACTGCAGTATTAAACGCATGGTTTTTTTTAAATCAATAGAGTGAAAAGTGGAGCACAGTTCATAACATTAATAATTTGGATTCCTTTAGTTGAATGATCCGCAGAGTCTAAAAATCAAAGTTACTTGTAAACATAGACGAGAGTAAACCCCATTAAGATTAAGTGTTTTTTCCTGTTTTAATAGCTAAAATGTCGATTTAGCAAATTGAAATATAAGTTATTTTGCAGGTAGCTTAGTGGAAAATGTGGGTTACTTCTTGTATGAAAAACATGTACCTATTTATTTCGATTTTAATAGTAGTTTTTCAAATGTTTTTTATTTTATTTTAATGTCTGTCTTACTCGTCATGCGATAGTTCCTACTCATGGCATCAATTTAGCTTCTTTCCTTGACCATAGTTGATTCATTATTTAGTTGTTGCACTTTTTTACCTACTTTATTAGTAAATGCGTGTTACAATCTTGAATGAAACTGCTTGCATTTTGCAGATTTACTATTATTTATTATAGATTTTTTTATGGTTCTACTAAACGTTATTATATTTGTAATTTATTACACTTTTCGAAAGTGCTTAAATTGATTGAATTCGTAATTTCGCTAAAATAAAATTTTAGCTAGAACTTCAGGGAGTTAGCATACTTAATTAATATTATTGTTCGATTCGTTTCACGAAATCCAATGTTTAGCTTTCACGTTATACAACTATATTTTTAATATATTATAATATATTTGTATATGTTATAATTAACTAATCCTTTTGAAATTGTTTTTGACGTGGTGTTGTTAATTTTTTCATATTGGAGCCTGACCATGATATTCGGTGCTCATAGTTTTAAACGAGCTTAAATGAAGATGTGTTTATATTCAAATGATTTTATTGCATCTTTAACGCATTGTTCGACCTTATATTTTACGATATTGTTTAGAAGTTAAACATACGTCATACCTAATGTCGCTTGTAATGAAATTGTATTGTGTACAAGTATCCCTGGTTATAATACTCATATTAGTGTGTCAATTGATTATAAATGCGAGATTTTGTAATTATATATTGTCTTGAAAGCTTCAATTACAATTTAGCTATTTTAAAAGAGGTGTCCCAGATTTGATTATAGACAAAATATAAGTAATGTCACGAACATTTAAGCATTTTTTTTGTATGCTGTGGTGTGTGCCATTAGTGTATTCCATTGTATATGTTAACCAAAGAGTAGGCCATTGTTATCGTTTCCATTTTTTGCATGGAAATTCAGTATTTTCTGGTATTTCGCTGGTCGATATTTCCAGAGTATGTCAATATAGGATTAATAAAGAAATATTTGATTGCAATTATTATATGTTTTATTTTCAAAGTTAGATCATACAATTGGCCAATACGTATAGTGGGACACTCATGTGAAATCGGGCTAGTTATTGATAGTCTGGGATCGGCTTCCGTGATGAACGGAATGAAATACAAATGATTTTTTTATTTATAATTTTATTAAATTAATTCTATAACTTTTTTTTACATATAGTGAATTGTATGTGCCACGTTTCGTCAATTATATTGAATAATGCTGCCAAGTCACATCAGCAGTAGTCACAATAGTACCTAATGTTTGTTTGCCTCTACTTTAAGACAACGAACGACTGCAAGCACTGTATGAACAGTGTCTAGCGCTCGATACACTTGAATATCTTCACGGTATCCTAAAATGCAGTCTCGATAACACTTAAATAATGCTAATATTTTATGATTCGTTAAAAAACAGATATCTTTAGCAACATAATATATAGATAAAATCACGATTAAATGATCTTAATGCTGATCGAATTCTGGAATGTGGCCATTAATTGAAACTGTACATAAGAACATCTCAAGAAATTAAAATAACAAAAAAACTAAATTATGGGTCTGTAGATATTTCATAAAGCTACTTTCAATTAAAGACATCCCTAATTCCCTAATAATATATCTATGGAGCTCATTTCAAAGATTTATAACTACTGTCAAATCGGTACAGAGTTAAAAGACTGGCCACAACCAGGTCCAAAAGTTTATTTATAGTTTATGACCAGCGCGTCGTTATGTTTATCGATATATTAATCAGTGCGTTGATACATCATATCGATGACTACAGTTTGAGTGTATCGAGGCATACCTAGATAGATAACTCGCGCAGTGTACGTACACAGCGACTCGACGGCGATTGCCCCCGCTCCACGTCCAACTTGGTCCAAGAATATATTTATGAAATAATTTGTATAAAAATTTTGGCTCCAATATTTACAATCGCACTGATATTTTTTACACGCCGGACTAAATTTACAGCGACTAAGTTGTGAAAAACAGACGTGGAACCGAGGTGGAGGCCGCCGGTCGACAAAGGGGACATATATTTGTATAATACATATATATTTTTATTGCAATTTAATTTCTAATAACACATTTCTTATCTAATAAGACCTGCGCGCATACAGTGCGCGTACATTTCTAATACCCTATCGTTACAGTGATACATCCGTACCTATAATATAAGGCGCACTAGGCGCTGAGAGTGCTACGAGTTAGAGTAGGAGGATACAGCAAATCAAACTCACTGTAGCAATAGGATACAGACACGCAACAAGCGCGGCACCAGCCCAGCACAGCCAGGACGTTTTATGCGCAATTAAACATGGTTTTGGTACATTATGGACCAGACAGACTAATTGCAGCTGTAACTGGATCCGCGCTTGCGTCGTAGTTATTGAAAGAGACAACACCGAAGGCAGAGATGACTGGATCCGTTGGCCACTAATGTCGCCCGCGCGCTACATATTACTAGATTCGTACGTTGACGATACCTTCTCCCTGTTTCGTGTTTTATTATTTTTCTTTTAAATTAACATTTAGAATTAACACTCAAGTAGGGGCTTATACAGAATTTGTACTCTTAAAGCGTCCCGTCGCCGCTTGCACCCATGATAACACTGTTGCAAAATGAAACGTGAGCGTGGTTCGGGTTCGTCACTACTCGTACTTATTCTTAACACTATAATGAATTAACAGAATTGAACGGAGAGTATCGACGACGGCAAGCGTGCGTGTATGCTGATCGAAACACTGGTACAATTAACTTTTTCTATAGGTAGGTACATATACATAAATATCATTGACATACTGTCCTTAGAATAAATTAAATATTTTTTTGTGATACATAAATAATTTCGAAATAAATATCTTTTTTGTTGTTGACATAGTTTGACAGAGGCGTAAATAGGTCCTGAGCGTTGCAAGTACCTGATGTAAGCATCGGGCAGCGACTCTATTATCACTCGCATAATATATCTACGTTCCTTACACTCATGTATTCGTTATAGGTAGGTAGGTAATATAATAACTTCACTCGGCAATAGGTACATATCAACACTTTGTTCAAAGAGTCAGATGAGTAGTAAGTCTTATGATGTGGGTGAGTATTCGCTAAACTAGAACGTAGGTGTAATACTAGAGTGATGGTAGAGTTGTATAATGTGTGTGTAGGTGTGTGTGTAAGTGTTGTGATGAGACGTGACGTCACTCGCCACGTCCCGGGAGTGAGTGGCGCCCGACGGAAGCATGCGGCTCTGCCGCTAACATTACCATAAGAGATCAGACTGTCATTTCTAAAACAAACTTTATACTTACAAAAAATGATAATACGTTTACAACTACCCTTATCATAACATCCATACCTAAAACAATTTACAATAATATTTAATGTTTATATTATTTATTAGACAAGAACGTACGCCCGGCGCCGGCGGGCCTAGAGAGGAAGATTAAATGAGATTTGACTCGAACGTAGGTACGAGGCTCGCCGGCCGCTAAGAAATTATTGAACATACGCAATTATAATACAATGAAAGATCAGTCGCGCGTCTCAAAAATGAATCAACAATTTTACAAGATATAATAATAGTTATAACAAAAATATATGTGCACTCTTCTATTCGCCTTCCCCTTGCAAGCATCTTTTTGTATAAAACACAATTGTATTGTCCAGCTTTACATTCCATGTGTAATATTTATTTTTTGGTACATGAATGTCCACATAAATTAAAATCCAATAAAGTAAATGTGCCTTCTCACTTGTTACTCGAATTTTTGGGCCAAACCTTGAAGAAAAAGTACGAAAACAACACTTAGTCATGTAGTAGGCACCTAATCATATCGATAGAGAATTAATAAAAAGTAATTAATTATGAAAACGTGGAGTTTGGTTGTACCAAAAATCGATAATTATGTCGGTTTCCTTCCACAAACTAAAAAAATGTTAACTAAAAGTAACAAATGAAGAACTAAACGACACATTCACTTAATTGGGCGTGTGACAATGAAGTGAGATCATTAATATTCAATATTAATACTTAACAATAAGATGGTTAGTGAGTGATGTTTGGACATGACGCGTAGTCGGGCTTCGAATTTTAAATAAGAAAATAATAATAGACTACAACGTAAAATATAACAAAAATAAAATATATTTGTGATTAAAATGAAGCTATGATTATGATCTATGTTATTGTTTTAAAAAGGAATTATCATAGCCGCATTGTTACAGTTAGTATCTGAATTTTGATGGAAATCCCGATAGAATTTAATTATATAGTAGGTATAGAAATAAAATATTTTTGGTTATTATATGTGAACCCAATGTTAAGGCAAAAATTGCTATTTGCGATAATCGTTCATGAATGTCGCTACACATTATCGTTATCGAATCGAAAATGTTATGTTAATTTCGAGCGATTATGGCTAATAAATCTCTACCTTAATGTATTTTTGTGGCGGTCATTGTTCGCCATTTATTCACAGATCAAAATTGAATTGATTATAATTTTTAAATATAAAAAAAAATTATATACAAAATATAAAATTGATAATTTATCTGTACAACATTCGCTATAAGCATCTCGTTTTTATCAAAATATATTTTTGTAGCGGATAATAAGTACGTAAGAGGAAAATATGACGCTGAATTTACATTTGAATTAATTGAATTATTGAAAAAATAAGCGATATCATAGGGGTGTTTCTTATTACCCTTATAAAACAGTATTTTTTTGTACGAGATTGTTGAGTTCATGTCTCGATAACATTCTTATTGCATTCATTAATTGGACTGGAATGCTAAAATTTATTATAAATAGCATATTATAATAACAATACTAATTTGTAATTGTTATTATTAGAAGGTATATTGTTTGATATCTAAGTATCTAATTCAGGGAACGTAAATGTAATCGAGGCATGAAATCTATTAAGAATTGGCCCACGAAAAACATTAATATAATATCAGATGTAAAGTAATAATAATAAAATTATTTTGAAAAATATATTAAAGATTTGCACACATCATTCGGAGCGTGTTTTTAACACATTTGGAATATGCGATTTCGACGAGAAATGTATGGAATAGACGTCGAATCACGTTATTAACTGCATAATATTGCAACTGCGATATAAAGAGCTAAGCTCGATAAAGAGAAAATTTTTATTTTTTCTGAAATGTGAAAATAAAACTTTGAATAAGTATATTTTTTTGGCAATTTTGTACTTAGTGATGGTTCGCAGAGGTGTGTAGTGGTGTTTCCTGTGTACGGTGTCGTGTTGTGTTGTTGTTTGTGTGTTATTGTGTGCGGCGCGGGCGCGGGGTCGTGTCGACGCCGAGTCACTCTGTCACGTCGTCACATCGTGGTAGGTACTGTCACCGACGGCTGGCAGTCACCGTTCAGTCACAGAAACAACATTTGCCTTAGTACATGTAACAACAAAATGTTCTACGTTTCATGTTTGACGTTATCGTGTGACAACGTTAGTGGCGAGCCGATCGCGGTTTCAGGCTCGGACCGCGCCGCACAACGCCCACCTGTAAATTAAAGAAAAATATGTGTAAGCTTTTCTTATGATCGATAAAAGTAATCCCTGCTAATCCTACTCATAATATAAATGCGAAAGTTTGTGAGAAAGTATGTTTATTACTTATTGACGCTCAAACGGCTGGACCAATTTTGATGAAATTTGGTATAGAGGTAACTGACACCCTGGAAGGAAGTAGCCTATGTAACACATAGGCTTACTACTACTATGGAACTTTGTACTATGGAATCCCGATAACTGATATACTCATACAAATGGTTGTCCTGGATGGGAATCAAAACCACGACTTGCGGCGTGCTAAGTGGGAACTTAACCAACCACGCCAACTGGCCCGTTATATGGAATGTGTTTGTGTGTGGGGGTGTGTGTTGTTTGTGAGGGTGTGTTGTTTGTGGGTGCGTGTTGTATGTGGGTGTGTGTTGTGTGTAGATGTGATTATGTGCAGTAGGTTACCTAGACCCTCGTGGAGCGACGCAGCCTGGCGAGCCCGGCGGTGGGGGCGGCGGTGTCGCTGCAGGCGGGCGGGAGCGGGGAGCGCGCGCGCCGCCGCCGCGCCGGCGCCCCCACCCCGACACCGCTGTCCCCGCTATGTCCCGAAACTAGTGACTCACTATCGCTCTGATTTGACGTGTACCCAATTACGTCCACCTCATCTGTAAATAAAGTAAATAATAAATAAACGTCCTGAGACATTCCTCATACACGGTTATGGCGTAGTAGGATATCGAAATACAAATTAGGTACATAATGTTCTAGGCGTGATAATGGTCATGTGGATGTTATTGTTTGATACATGAGTAAATTATATTTTGTGCCTAGGTATTTAACCATTCGGTATCAAAATCAATCAAAATCAAGCAAGAAACTCAGCAAGGCTACATTTTTTTTTTAGGTTAAGTTAAGATAGGTAGATTTTAAGGTAAGTAGATATTCCGTATTATTATATAGATACCATGGAATCGTTGTCTATCGGCTATTAGGCTTAGTAAATATTGATAAACACTGAATAGGTAATAAACGTATTATAACGTAGTATACACCGGAAAAAAACGATTCCAGATTAATTATATTTATATATATATTCATCCAGATAGAAACGGAATAAAAACAGCAACTCTATGACAAAAATCTCATTGCATACCTACCTATACTATGTATGTATTTGATATTTTATATCATATCTGTTCACCACTGGGGATTAAAACCGTTCCACACAACATTTTCACACGAGTATTCTTACATAAGCCGCTACGGAAATGTGATTCGAGAGATTGTTTTTTATTAAAAAACGAAATAGATCCTTTGATGTTACCACTGACGCTCACAGAAACATAACATATAAAATGGAGCGATTCTTTTTTTGGGAAGTATAAAGATTGGTAGCCTGATGGCTTCATCAACGTTACCGAACGGACAAAGTGCTTAATTAAAACAAAGATAAAAACAAGCCAGCTTTTTTATCTTTCCCTTTTTCTCCATTAAAGCTAAAGTCCTGCCTGGGATAACAATAGAAATTTTTTTTCACGCCTAATTTAGGCATAAAATTATTAGTAAATGATAAATAGAATTAATTTTATTTTACGGGTTGAATACATAGTATTAATATGTTTTAAAAAATATTATTTGTTTCTCTTCATAGAATTTCTATCCTAAATAAGTAATACATCTACGTTCCTATTTGAATTAAACAACAAGAAAAAGAATTGAAGACACTCAAATATTGCCTTGATGTTAAAAGGGTACGACACAAAAGTTTGTCCTTAGAATTGTGTAGGTACGGAGTCCCTATTGAATGGTTTTCTGCAAAGAGAGAAGAGAGCTTCCTAAGACAACATACTCTACAACACATCATAAGTACACCACCTTGTAATAACGTAGTGATTCTATTAGTTTGTTTACTAACTGCTGAATAAGCATATTGAGTGGGTAGGTATCGAAACAACTATATGAGAACCCGTGTAGCAATTAGCAATAGTTTCAGTAGTTACACCAAACTACAACACACAACCTTTTGTAACACGTGTATTAATAACCTATTCATCTGAGCTTGTAAACTCGTACATTCACTAGTTTGTGACGACTAATTATTATACAGCATAGAGCCCGTAGAATTGCATTGAAATAGCGACGCTCTCTCTCGTGGCAATTTCCTGGAATACATGCTAAATGGCGTGCAATTGGTCCCGCCTCCCTAGGCCCATGTTGGGCACCACCCCTTCCGGCGTCACTCGAGGACCGTGATTTAGAAATTAATGGGAAAAATTACAAAAGTGAACGATTTCATTTGATGTAGAAAATCAGTTATGGGGAAAATGAGCAACTTTGAGATGGGGTAAGGCAAAGATTGTAAGTAGAATTTTCACGGCTGGTAGAGCGTGAGATTACACTTTACATACACAGGAACTTACTTAAGTGACTAAGTAACGTGCTCTTAAACTTAATAATTAACTCTTAACTTTCAAACAAGCAGTTATGTAAGTGATTAGTGGCGCCCAACGTGGGACCAAAATTAAAATTATATAATATGCTCTATATACAATTTGATTTCAATTTGTGTAATATTAAATAGAATAAATATCCATATATGTAACCACTATTCGTACGTATGCACAGGCGGATCAAAACGCAATGAATAAAGCGTTAATGCGACAGGAGCGCTACCTTTGTACAGGGCTCACAGATAAATGAGCGTAAAATACCACATTCAATAAAACGTTTTGGTATTGCAAAAGCATAGATAGCGTACAGTTTGCCACGTATATACAGACGCGAGAATTTATATTCGGCAGGAATTCAATCGGGTGTTAACAATATACAATACATACATAGTATGTATTATATACTTACATAAAACGTTTTCATCATAGGTATGAAAACGTTTTTCATCATAGGTACCTATCATAATAATAACATATAATTAAAAAGTAGGCAAATAGAACTAATGAGATCTTGTGTGAATGAGCCGACAAGATCAATGATCATTCATAACATATGTTAAGTACTGGTCTACATGTAAATTCTGTGATGGAAAGAAAGCATTATGTCTCGGGTATCTCTAGGAATGAGTCTAGTTTTATGTGAATAGTTCGTCAGACGTTAATATGTTAAAGTACTTCGCATTATGTGAAACCAACTCAGCACTTAGGCTAATGCTCAGCCATCCGTTGCTGAGATTGATTTATTAATGTCCCCTTATTAAATTCCACTACAGTTTGTAGTCTATTAGGCAGTTTGTCTTAATGAATATTAAATTATATTTTAAGGGTAGGTTTGTACGAATAGAAGCGACATTATAGTCCATTATGGCTTGTGTTGTTTGAGGAAACCACAACCGCGTTGCGGGCTAAGTGTGTTTTTGATGGTACCTACTTATGTGTGTATATATGTATATACAAAGATCTTTATCCGTGTACGACAATTAATAATACCCGGATACATTCTTGACAGACGGTTATCTGATCTCAAAACAAGCTGAGCTTGGACATGGAAACCATATAATTGATATACTACAAATAGGTACTCACTACACACACCTTCACAGTAGTAATTAAAATGAAAATGTCTACTCAGTAATTATACAGTATGCATCGAAGTAGCTAAGTCGGCACCTGTCCTTTCGAACAAGAGAGCCACCAAATAAATCTCGAGCCGATAATTTAGCGATTGTTTGTCTCTTGGGCCCATAAATCCAGTAGAATCCCTGGCTGTGACGTCACTACCTGGTCCCCAGGCCACTGTTTGCACCACAGATTTACCTTTACGTATACTTAAAGTTGGTTATTTATTTGTTTTGCCCGCACAAATTATGTACCTACCTACATGTACCTCTGAGAAAGATCAAACATGACGTAATGGTCTCTAAGGTAAAGAATAATGATACTTTTCATAGGTATTATCGTTTGGTTGATTATATCATCTAATAATACGTATATATCATAATATTTTATACATTATAGGAATACATTATATAATTGAAACCTTTATTTACTCTGATCTCAAAGAATATTTTATTTCTATCGGTAATTTTAACTAAGAACTACCTAAAACTAAAAGCAAGTATTTCGACTATAAAAATGAATAGCAAATAAAGAGCCTCCGAGCTTTGTCTACATAATCCTATACACCTAGAACATTTCCAATTTCTTAGAAGGAGATGGGAAAAATACAGAAACCTATTTGCGTAAAATTAGGATCTTATAAGACATTTGACGCGTAAGGAAATTCAATTCCATTCAAATTGAAGGAGAAATTAGATTCTTCACGAGATGTTACAAGCAGAACCAAGGGTTACTTTCGGAGTGGACAAAACTGGAAAATTGATAAAATTCGACTATCCGATTAAGTACGTGAAATATTTTAATGAATAATATCATAGAAAACTGTTTCACAATATTTAATTTCGTAGAAAAGGCTTTCTCCAGAGACAAGATTTTGAGATGAAACGAAAAGTTTACTTACAGAGAAAAATTGTCTCCAAGTTAAATATAATTAACAAAGAGGTGATTTTCAAGCGATTTTTTTAAGTGCACCCCCCGCCCGCTCCATAGTGAGATTTTATCGTTTGTTAAAATTAATTAAAGGCCTTTCTAAATGGTTAGAGGAATTCATAATTTTAGGTCATTACCTACTTCAAAGGACGAAATTAATGATCGTTTTAATGGACCCTGGATTCGAAAATGGGACACTTAGTGAATAAACTATAAATTTGCTTTTCAATTCACGCCTTTATAGTTGGAGTAATTAATGAAAATTAAAAAGTATTGATATTATTTTATTGTAGGTACAACATAAGTAGCTGAAGAGATCCAAATTTACAAGACACCTACACTAGAACTACCCATTATGCAGAAATTACGTGGTACGTAGGTTTTAAAAATAAACATCCATTTATTTTTCCATATTGAAATGTTTTGTAAATATAAATATGTTCAGCAGTGACAGTACATAAGGACAGCAGTTCGGAATACTTACAGTAGGTAAGAAAGCTTGAGATCGGAGCAGTAAAGGTCATTGGCAAAAACATACTATGGTATCATCATGTTTGGTATTTACCAAATAACATTTTACATTTTATTTATCTGAAGCTTAAAATCGAGGGCGTACCCAATGTACGCGCGATTTTATTTTATAAAATGTTTAGTAGAAATATAGAAGAACGAATCCCAGGGATGACCTAGTTTAAGTTATCTATAGATTTAGGTCCCAAAAAGGCTCGTCCCGTTAGAACAAGTTCTCTATTCAAATCCTTAGAGCTATTTTTGTAACAAGTTTTGGTATATAGGTACGTTGAGGAGTAAGTAGTTTCGTGATTGGACGGCATTAGGGTTGCCTCATTCGCATATCTAGCTATCATGTTGGCAGATTTGGATCTTATTTTCCTAGCATTCGTTAATTTTAGTGTATAGAAAGCTCTATCTGTTATCTAATTAGGAGCATTTTCATAATGTGTTTTTTGGGTAGATTTACTACTAAAATATGTATGTTACATTGATGTTCATTCTTATATAGTAGGTAGGTATGTTTAAAGATAACATATACCTATTTATTGAAATCTTAGATAAAATGTCTGAAGCGCCATGTCGTCACCACACCAACTATGACGTACCAGTATAAAGCTGCATAAACAAGGGCTACGACCTAATTAAAGTTGGATAGTTGTGGTAATTAGCAGCCGCGTGCCTTTAACACCCTTATCCCCCTTTACTCCCCACCAAGAAGGAAGGGGTGTTAGGAATATGTCCGACCACAACGGGTTGCGAACTAAAATTGTCTTGGTCTTACGAATATTATAAGTGTGAAAGTGAGGCTGTACTGTTTGTTATGTTTTCACAGACAGATTATTATTAATAAACTGGTTAAAAAGTATAGCTGGACACATTATTCATGTCTTCATAGACATAAGTAAAAAGAAAAGACAAAACAGGCACAAAGGGACTGCTTATTTCACTAAATTTCTTCCAGTAACCCTACCTAAAAAAATAAATTACATTTTAAATTAATAAAAAGTTAAATACTTACAAATTATATTAATAACTTCAAAACTATACTGTGAAACTGTGATAATATAAGAAAGCATTTCATGTGCATTAAATAGCTTCATATCGCTCTTTTCTTGTCTGAGAGACATATGCCTTACCCGCGGCGCGCTCCAAGTTGATAAAACCGGAACACGAAAGGGCTTATCAGTTCACCAAGAGTGCTTCCTCACGGCACGATAACGACACTATCGGCGGACGACACGATTTTCGGGCACGCGAAGTGTTGAACCAGCCTTACTGATATCACTGACCATGACATATGGTTCTCTTTATTTAGTTATCTCAATATAATAAAAGGAAAATGTGACTGACTGATCTGTTAACGCACAGCTCAAACCACTGGTCGGTTTGGACTTAAATTTGGCATACGGTTAGCTACTATGACGTAGGCATCAGATAAGAAAGGATTTTAGAAATTTCAACTCCTAACTAAAAGACTATATAAATAACGGATCACGGGTGAAACAGGGGGCGAAAAGCTAGTACATTCTTAAGGGTAAGATCACATCTTAAATCGTAAATAAACTTGATATTGTTTCCCGCGGTTTCTCCCGCATTCCTGGTATAAAAAGAAGCTTAAAGTAGTTTTTTTAATGGGGCCAGTGGGAGACTACCTCCTACATCCAAAGTCTGTGTACCTAACAGTTTAATTACATATGACTGATTTTAACTGAAAATATATTTCGCCCTGATCCTGAAAGGTATAAATTACTATGAATAATTAATTTTATCAGATGAAATTACATTGCCTCACAAAATCTCCGACCCTTTAGCTCCAATAACCCGAATAAGATAATACAAAAATATTGCTAAACGTGAAAAGGAACCCAAATAAGAGAATTAAATAGGACATTGACGCGGGCCCGGTTGCTACCTGCATCAATTATTTACAGGGAGGAAGGTCCAATGACGAAGTATTTTCCCCAAAAATTATGTTTAAAAATGAATCTCCCGAAATAGAATTCGTTGATTTACTCCCACGATAAATTGTATTGGAGGCTATAAACCAAAAATAATCCTTGTTTATACAAAACAAAAGCACAGTAGTTTTATTATATATATGATATATTGTGTTCATAAAAAGGGGATAAACCAATTCTCCGTTTACAACCTATCCGGTTTTTGTTTCACTCTATTGAACGTGCAGTTGTATTAGGGCATCTCTCTCATCGGTAACGACATAGTTATTATCTAGCTCGGTTTGGCTGAGGGAATATATTGGGGTAATTTTTTCTGCTGGCTCGCAATCGGCCGGCCTCCGGACGTCAGTTCCTCCCCTTCCAAGAACCTGGTAATTTTCTTACGAAGAGAATGAGTGGTTTTGTCGTAAATTTACCGAGAATAATAGATTTTAAGCTAGCTATATGTAATGAAATTACGTTTAGATGAAAATAATTTGTTATCAGGAATTAAAAACATCTAGGTGTATTGAGTAAACTTCAAATTGTGTTCATTTAATAAAAATCCCTTGTCAGTAGGTACTTTTATTAACATTTTTATTCAGTTAATATTTACTTTGATTGAACCAACTGAGAAAATCTTTTGTACGGATGAAACAGCAAAAATTTTCCATATGTATTTCACACAGGAAAATAAATTTTGTTCATGATGAGTATTTCTAAACCATTACAATATTTTAGTGGATTTAAAATCCTTTTAAAAATTAATTTACACATAATCGAATAAAAGGACTAAATTAACTAACTAATTTGTCCCGTAAGGGTGTATATAGAAGCCATCAGAGTCTAACTAACATTCATTTAAAAAAAAATGGAGTGTTGTAATGTAAGTAAGCTTTCCTACGTTAGTTTCGGTCTAAAGTCGTAAAACATGTCTTAATCTGTGTGAAGCCTTGAAGATAAAGATACATATTTGCGATTACATTCCATCAAATAACAGTCTTCAGAATCGGATGAGCCTCAGTACACACGTGCTCACAATAGTAGCGCGGCCACATAGGTGCGTACCGTGCCGTTTGGTTCGGTAGGAGTAATTAATAAAGCGAGAGGTGGCGAGAGAGCGCGATAAGCCGCGCGCGCCACTCGTAAATCACCAGCGCTAATGACACCGCGCCACTGAAGCGCTACAGCGGCTGGATGTGCCTGCTGCAGCCAAATATACTTGTTTGGCTGATTTATGTAGGTATTCAATTTAATCCGTTTATCAATGCATGTTTAACATTTATAGCTTTCAATATTGATATCCTTTAACAGTACAAATAATTGACATACATGTACACTTGACAATAGTTATTGCCGGCTCTCTCAACAAATGTAACCTTCCGAACCGATGTTACAGACATACTAATCATAAGTGCTTGCGATGGCTGTTTTTATAACGGTATATTTCTAATGATCTCTTTCTAAATTGAATACGCTCTGTTTTTGATAATACTATATGAGTAGATATATTCTATTCGACTTCCATTCTAGACTACGTCTTCGTCCGCCCGGCCGCCTCGCCTCTCGAAGCGGTCTGTGTTCAAACAAACCCTACCTAACGTATGCCACCTCAGTACACACACACCACACACACATACACAACTACACGTCCCGCAGATATTTATAAATCATTGTGTTCCTTGCTTGCGTATTTGTGGGTTAGATAGAAAATGATAACGTTCGTCTTTGATTTGGGTGTGAGAATATGTGGTCGACTATGATTCATTTAATTGTCAATGCTATGAACTCGTTACAATAGTTATTGCCGGCTCTCTCAACAAATGTAACCTTCCGAACCGATGTTACAGACATACTAATCATAAGTGCTTGCGATGGCTGTTTTTATAACGGTATATTTCTAATGATCTCTTTCTAAATTGAATACGCTCTGTTTTTGATAATACTATATGAGTAGATATATTCTATTCGACTTCCATTCTAGACTACGTCTTCGTCCGCCCGGCCGCCTCGCCTCTCGAAGCGGTCTGTGTTCAAACAAACCCTACCTAACGTATGCCACCTCAGTACACACACACCACACACACATACACAACTACACGTCCCGCAGATATTTATAAATCATTGTGTTCCTTGCTTGCGTATTTGTGGGTTAGATAGAAAATGATAACGTTCGTCTTTGATTTGGGTGTGAGAATATGTGGTCGACTATGATTCATTTAATTGTCAATGCTATGAACTCGCTACGATTGAAATATATGGTGCTTCCGAGTTTATTTTATTTCTAGAGCTAAATCATTCTAATACGTACTAAAAAAATATGTGGTGATCAATCATTTTCTCAAAAGTTCATGGGTAGATAAACTAATTTATTTATTTAAATTATATTTCGTTTGGAAGTCAATTCAATTTGCAGGACATTGTGTCGAATTTGATATATGAAATTACTTACTCATATAGCACCTAGGTACTACGTACCACTTTATTTTGGAACTAGGGACCATCTCTGAAACACATTTTAGCAGAGACATAGAACTCTGCAGTAGCTGAACAGCTGATTATAATTCATGACGTCAGACTTGTTCGTAAAGTAAAAGTTCAGATTCATCCCTGTAATGTAACTTTGGCCAAAAACAAAATAGTGCCTAACTAGATTAGTGACTCGATACGTAATCACCCTGTATATGTATACATGCGCAGAGATCACAGTATCCCCTGCGGGTGCTGGGCTGGCCGCACATCGCGTCACTTCGCACATGCGATTAAGGTAATGCGATTACGTGCCGACGGCAGTGTGTGCACCGCCTATAATTAATGTAACCTACGTACACTTCAGCATCAGGGAGACTACCGGAAAAGTCAATTTGACCACCACATATCATAGTTATGCTACTATATGTACCTACATGTAAATTAAAGAGGTGAATGTTTGGTTTTAGTTTTACGCAATAATTAGTAGGAAGTTGTAGGAATATTTAGCAAACAATTTTTGAGTAAGTAATGCAATCACTCACACCTGAAAATCTCAATATTTTTGAATCCAGTATCATGTATAAATAGATATTATATCTATTTATACGTGATATGATACGCAATGCCCAGATTCATATTTCATTGTTCATCACAACATGTCATCAAATTTTAAATTTCACGTCATACAGAATAATTTATACATCGATTTTGAAATTGACGCCCACAAAAGCAACGAGCGGATTTTCCATTTACCGAACGGATAAATCATACCCCCATATGAATCTTTCAATCTGGATATGGCGTCGTTTATTCACTACATGTGCTCTCAATATCGAGGAAACCCGCTTTCTAAGCTTGCTTAGTAAATAGAGATTTTCATATTTGTTATTAATAAGTTTCCGCGAGATATATTTAAAAAAACTTAGAACGATTTTCTTATAGAAGACTGTCCTAATATTGCCAAGCCAAAGTAAAAAGAATGAAACACAAAAATATTCTGACAGTGTTATGAGATAATAAAATCAATGGGATACTGAATAAAGATGCATTGAAAGAAAACCCATTTAATAATATGTAAGTGAATGTACCTACTAAGTATGTTAACTATATTACCATTATAGAAGGGTGTCGGTATGATAACTAAGCTCTCAAAGTGGCACCAACTCCTGTTTACCCTAAACATTCAATAGAGATGCAAATATTTATTTTTACGACCCCCGCATCAGTATGCAAACGATCTAAATAAGGAATCGTGAAATCGGCCGGCGGTCTCTGATAGATCATCGTAAATACCGCCTATTGCGAATTATAAAGCCAAATGTGATATAAAGCGGGTTAATGAGACGACTAATCGCCTCCGAACAACTATTTATACGGTCAATAAAATCCGCTTGTTTACCATATCAATCCGATACGAATAAAAACGTAATAAAGGGAAGGGAAAAGGGAAAGTTTCTCGGCCAGCGACCGACAATAGATTAGTAATTTATGTGACTCCCGAAATAAGTGTGCCTCTGACAGTTAAATTGCAAAAGTTAATGCATAAATAAAAGGTAACAATATAGGCGGTAGGGGGCGGTCGGCCTCTCCTCGTGTCCTCTCTAAGCCTCTTACAATGCCTCGGTTTGTGGCGATGTTTCCTTTCAGAGGATATTCGGCGGATTAAAATATTGGAACTCGCCGCTGAAAGCGTCTGTCATATAACATTGTTCTAAGTCTGCGGAATGTCGTATATAATGGACGGTAATTTATGTTGCGTTAGGTCAATCCATGACAGAAGGGGAGTAAATGTTTTCATACGTTGATAAATTAGTATTAGCTGAAGATAAATTGCTTACTCCACGTTGCCTGGCATCGGATGAGTGTAAATGACTCGTAGCTTACCGAAATATCATAAATAATGAGAGAGATCAAAGGTTTTTCTTGAACTCTCGCGAAGCTTTGAGTGTTTGTTATGTTTACAATAGTTTATCGATACAAGTATCTTGTTCAAAGGTTCCCAAACTATAAATAAGTGGGTACGTGAGCTGGTAATGTGGTAACTATACATGAATAACTCTTGTGTAGATTTTCTCTTTGAAGATATATAATTATTAAAGTGAACGTCTTGTTTCCAAAAACATATGGTCTAAATAGTGGTGTAATAAGAGTTGCCAATAATGCCGAGTACTTTATAATAGGACACAAAGCAGCAGTGACATGGAACTCACCACTTTCAGAGACCGAGGAGGGCGACCGCTCCGCCGTGGACACCCCCGATGACGACTCTAATGACGAGAGGGAGTCAGTGCGCGTCGTGTGCGCGTGCGTCATCGAGCTCTCGGACAGGCTGCGCGTGCTCACGTCCCGGGGCGCGGCGCGCAGTTGCGCTAGCAGTCGTCGTAGATAGCGCTGTTCTCGCGCTAAATTCTCTTTGTGGCTCGAATATCGCTTTTCTCGCTCTTCCAAATTCTGTAATGTGAGATTAGGAGGGCGTTATCATCTCTAACCACACAGAATGTTAATTCTAATAAAGTGTTCTCAAAAATTCCACTTTTTTCAAAAGATTATTTTCTTGGAATATAGGAGAACTTTTATCTATTACTTTTTACCATTATATCGCCACCTCAATTCTCATTTGCATTGCATACTGGTACATTCACATCAAAATTTGATGTCGCCAATCACTGTCAGTCAAAATCGTATAAAAATAAATTGGATATTGGTAGGTATAAACGATAAATATGAATGAATTGAAGATTTCGCTGTCTTGGGCTGTTTTTAAAAAAAAATCTTCCTAGTATTCTAAATACATAGTGGTGATTGGATTAATCATGAAACTTGCTGATTACCGTCAGTTTATGTAGTACTCGCACACACCAATAATTAGTTTCTAGCAAAGTTCTTCTAAGAAACTTTCTATATTGCAATCAGATATGTTTCCTGTTCTACCCTTAGCTGACACAGTGTAATCATATCCCTTCAAACGTTCTCAACGAGTGGAAAACAAGTTAAAATTCGATTATTAGTTTTCCCTACTTTCGGAACTTGTAGATTAGAATTAAATAATTATTAAACTTATGGCTGTAATAAAATGTTTATAACACTACTCTGTTTTCTTAAAAAGTTTGTTATTTCAGTTTCATCTTTTGTCTATTATTTATAAAAGTAAAATGTAAGTATATCTAATATATTAGGTATACATTAGATACCGTATTACTAATATTTCTATTCGAGATGAAATACTTATATCGTAATTTCTGGACCAACTAAGCTGTTTCTAATCGACTTTTTGTACGAGGTTTAGTGAAATTGGCTTCTCGTGTATAAGGACTTGACCTCGCAAAATACATTACGAAGTACCTCCATAAGGTCAGAAAGGCTTTAAAGGTCAAAAGATAGAACTAAGTGATGAGGTTTTACATGTATATTTTTATATCTATCGACATACATTTTATATCGAAGTTAAAGAGAACAAAGAAGAACGAATGTATTCAGGATTCCGTAACATTTTGAAGGACATTTAATCTTCAATTTCAGATTTAAATCATTGAAATTAAATCAGAGCAATATCCAGTACAAAATTAATTAGTACTTAGATTAGATAATGTATCTGATATTCAGATGGGATTACTAAAAACCCCCAGTTCCTAACAGTTACTAAGTATTGATCAGAAGATGCAAATTGAAGCTCACAACACTGAGGAGAAGCTTAAATTGATGGCAAACAAAAATAGACAGTCGAGATAATTCCCACATTTGCAGCCTTTTTAAACGTTTATCAAAGTGGACAGCATCCGGAGGCTGTGTAGGAAAGGGTAAGGAGAAAGGGGTGAGTTTAGGTCACATCATACCGCGGACGCGAATGAAATATTCCGCCATAAATCTGCCACGAGCCGGCGCAACGCAACCCTGATACTAGTGTCTCTATTTTATCTAGTATAATAACGTTATAACGCTCGTAATTGTGGTAAATATCTAAAAGATAACAAGAACCATAAGCACATTATAATAATGTTGCTTAACAAAGGTGGCGATGGCTACATTTTTTCCTTTAATCGATCCACAAATATTTTTAGGTCATAAATGCTAACCAATCGCCTGTTATTAATATAATACAAAATCAATAATTACACGCCTATTAGGTATGTTATAGTGAAACAATTATATTTCGACATATTTTTGATTGAAACAAAAAAAATATACAAACTATCTTTGAAGTCTTCGAAATATGAGTAGTACCAAATAGAAAGCCTAGTAAAGGCTGGTTATAATCTGCCCGTTATCTTAAAACGAAGCGATTAATGCCAGTTAATTACATTTCCAAGGCAAAATAAGTACGGTAAGTAATGTTTTCATCGTAACAAGCTCTAGAAAACCCGTAGACTAGAGCTATTAACATGAATACCTCGACTATAATTATAATATGTTCTTACTCTTTTGATAAATACTTGATATAAGAGAATCAATACCAAGTATGGATACCTAACTATCTAAATATAATGCTTAAAAAAATGCGGAACATTTAACTTTAAGAGTCGCTAGCAAAAACTTCAACAAAGTAGAATGTAACAATAAAGAATCTATGCAAAGGCTCAAAAAACAAAACATAAATGCTTGGATCACTTATGCTACAGACGCATTTGATGAATCATTCCGTCTAAAGGTTTATAATGATGATACACTGTTGAAATTAACAGTCTGTAATAAACACAACGCCAGTGAAGCGCGAAAATGGTGGCGGTGTACCCGTAGCGTAGGTATATTTAATATACCGACGTTAAGTAAGATTCCCTTTATTACGCTGTCATAGATATTATGTCGGTGAGCCACAACCGACCTTTGCTTTATCGATTTCCTGTCACTGAAGCTTTGAAGCGTTCAAACGCTGCGAGCAATTCCGAATTATGTCATATTGCAATACATTATGGATTACGTACTGGCTTACCGTATTTTCACCCCTCAATACTTCAATATACTTCGCCTTTTTATAACGCGACCGCGATGGTGTTTGTAAAACTCTACATGCGTACACAATAACTAGAAAATATCTAAAAATATCAAATTTCTAATCATGAAATAGGTTTTTATATTTTAAACATAATGTTAAATGAGAATTGTATTCGTACAACACCGAAACAAATGGAAATGAAACCCCTTATTAACAAAGCGTGATGGTAGAGAAGCTTTAGCACTCAGGAAATTACACAACCACAAAAGTTTCATTTCGATCGAACAAGTGATTTTATGTGAACAAACAAACTGTACATAAAGTTGGAAATTAGCTGAATGATGAATTTTAAACAATGTATTCCCGAGACAAGCGGGGTATCGGTTTTAATTTAATTGGCTATTTGAAAACTTTTTCAATCTACATGAGAAATGTAAAGGCGTCCGCAGTACAAATTTTGTTAGCCAAGTGGTAAAACAGTGTTGATTTAGGTACAGTAATTAATGAAAAGAGCCTGGAGTCCTAGTAAATTGCTTTGGCTATCGGCCGTTATAAAGTAGGCTCCAATTCCATTGAAATTTATACTAGCCCGAACGAGTTTATCCTTTGTAAAATCTAAGTTATTCAATATAATACTATGTTCATCAAAAATAATCTCTAAATAAATACAAATTGTGCAAACCGATTTTTCAATTATTTTCGCTTTGTTAAAATCTTCCACCGTCCAAAATTAAAAATGGTGTTTGATCATTCCTATCATGGCATATAGCTGGTAGTAGTAGTACACACACATACATAATTACGATAAAATTTAAACATTTTAGGCATCTTCATACAAAACGCAACACGCAAGTTGTAATGAACGCCAGCGTCAATTCCGTGCCTTAGTTGCAAGTTGACGGCAATTCAACGGGCTTATCGGCTCATACGGGAGGTACCCGAAGCATACTCGAGGAAGCCGAAGTATCCTGAGCTACCATCAGCCACCCTCGAGGCCCGTGGCTCATTAAAACGTTCGCAGGGAGAGGGTAATCGCGGATTTACGAGTTGAGTCGACGCACCGATGTGTTTAACAGTTTTACATACTCACATGTAAGTAGGCACTCTGTCAACTTTGTCTTAATTATATGGGCTTTGAGGAGTCCGTCGTATTCAAGGATTTTCGGCTAATGTTATCCAGCACACATATATTTGATATGATTGTATTATAAACCAAAAGATGAAAAATTAAGAAGATTCGGTAGGAAGTTATTATATCACATATATTTCTTAGGAGTCAGTCCTATTTAATTCTGGCGTCGAGACAACTTCTCCCGAGCCTTTGTTAGCGAACTATCTATCTTCAATTCTCAAAAGTTAAAGTGGTAACCCTAACTACGCGTGCTTATTCTGTTCGAGGGCAATGAAAAGTGGGCGCTCTCATGACTTCCGTTGTTCGTTTCGCGAACTTCCCATTAATTAGCCTCGCATATTAATCAGTCGTCGGAGAGGGCCAAGAATAAATTCTCTAAACTAAATAAAGCATGGTACCGCTATTAACATATTAGATTCGGTCGGTTGGAGGGACTATTGTTAGTTTTACAATTTAGCATTTCCTATTGCCTTTCGTCTGTTAGAGTCAGCTGAGAATTCGATTTAAAGATTGTCATGATTGGTGGCTGTCATAGCATTGTTGTGGTTATTAAAACATCGAGAGGTATCTATGAGAATAAATTTTGGCTTAAGTACTAGCAGCTATTGTGATACATAACCTGATAAATAATGTTTTCTATCAAAACATTAAAATGTATATTTGTGAAAATCTAGAAATGATGAATATAGAGTGAAACAACATGAGGGATATTATATAAGAATGTGATGTGAAGTCATATGAGAAATTATATTGATGGGAATTTTATACATCATGTTCGAAAAACGACGTTATTACTGAAGTATACGGATCATATTACGATGTTGTGACATTGACTAAAGTATATTCCGATACAATAATATGTGGAGGAGCAAGTTTGGTTTAATAACAGCGTCGCTTCATTGACAGCGGCTTGCTTTACACTCAATTAGTGAAGCTTCACACGTGACGCCTCCTTTTTGCCCCCCTTTCCCCACAGTTTTCCCCCCAGGCCTCCCGTCCCATACAATCGTCAATTGTGTTGGTATTACTAAGAATAAGTAGTCCTGGGAAGAGTTAGGAATTTATATGATCGGTAAACAAATTTGAATAAAATTGCATCGGGATTGTAGATCAACCTTTCATATGAACATGAATCAAATTCTGAGGATTCTAATTTATAGACTATCTAAATAAGTATTTTTTTTGGAATTTAATCATCGGAATGTGTTTGGCGTAATATTTGAGGTAGCGTTTATAACTATGTATGTTACCATTGTACTATGGTTTCCTCAAGATATTTTGTTTCACTATAAGCTAAAGCTTACTGTAGGATTCAAGCTAACGACTTTTGACATAGTTATTACACGTCACAAGCACTTAACTGTCAGCGCCTTTAAAATGTAGTCGATTGACAACACAGGCAATCATTTCGACACTGGGGATGTTCATAGGCGACGTTGGTTACTATCTCTCAGGTGAACCGTCTATTTGCTTGTCAGGCTTCTAACATAAAACGTCACAAGGAAAAATAAAAACAAAAGATTCAATAAAGCTAAAAATGCGGTGAATAAAAATTACTGGTCAAAGTATAGTCCCTTGAGGCAGTCCATTAGCTAAAACAGAATCGACGGAAGCCGATAACGAAATAACGCGAAGGTAGCATTGGGTCTGTCGTTTGAATACCTTGATAAACCTTTTTAGCAATTTCGCCTCGATTCCACGAACGGTTCCGCATTGTTTCACAGGAACATTATTGTCAATGGCACACCAATATTCTATTTTAGTATATCTTAATTCCGTTCCGTTCTATAATATTTGTGCATAGTTATGTGCAAGCAATTATAACATTTTTTCCCATTATTTTAGAAATAAGAAAATTATATTTGGATTTATATTGAAATTATGACCGTAATTGATTGGTAGGTACTATGATTATTAAAGAGTCGTGAATTTTCCTTTCAAAATTCTAGGCTTCTTACAAGAAGTTATAATCAAATATTCATAACATTACGAAGAATTTAATCAAAATGGAATTTCATATTTGTAATGTAATGTTAACTATTTTGGCAATAACCTCGGCCTTTGAGCCTAAACTCGACGACGAAATACACACGGGAACAATTATTTTTTTAAACAGGCAATATTTTTTAAAAATAAACACTACGTATTACGCACAAAGCGGCACGGCCAAGTCATTACGGGTTTTTATGGCCAATAACGCGGTCCCAACCTTATAATTCCGAGTTATTCTACTACGTGAAAACAAATATAAATCATGACATCGATATCGCGCCCTGGGAATGATCGCTGGGTAGGGGAAATGTGTTGTAAGGGGCGAGTCGTAACGAAATGCGGCTATGACGTTCTACCTATTGCCTAAAACTCTATGATATGTGAACAAATTGATTCATACTTATGTCTTTGAAGATTTATTGTTAAAATGAGAATACGACTTTTCGGTCAAACAAGGTGGAATGAAGCAGCAAAAAATGAAGGTATAACTTGAAGTAGGTACTCGTTCAAAGATATATTTTTCACACAATTAGGAGGTTTTCTTTTGTATTGAGTTCAAGCGAGCGTATTGAAGTTAATGCTACCGGTATGAACATACATAATATAGCGTCGTACTTATTGTGTTGTTATTACGTTAGAGACTTCTGTAAAAATTCCGTAGCGCTTAATAAAGCTTGAAGATGTTTCAAGGAATTTTCCGTTGCCATGTGTTCATTTGTTACAGAAAATAAAAATAAGAGTATGTAGGTACCTATGGCACAGGAAGGTATCCCAGCAAACAATAAACACTCGTTATTTGTGATTATTGAGGCGGAATCCCTTATTTTTGTTCTTTTTCTCGGTATGTCTTCCTTTCTTGTAAATCTTTATTGTGTGTATAAGCGCCAATCGTTGTTATTGTATGTTTTTTAACATCTTGAGAGGGTCAAATAAAATACGTTTGTTTATTTGAGTACCTATTGAGACGAAATTGTTAAAGGCAATTTAAAATTTGAAGGCAATCCGAATTAGTAGGTATACCTATAAAATTGAAAAGCAGCTTGTTGAGCAAAAAGAAGCGATTAATAAGCTGTATTGGATTTCTCCTATATTTACAATTACCTTCCGACCCGCTGTTTTACTCACGTTCCCAGGATAAAACGAAGCCTATGATAGGTCGGTACTCTCTGACCCACGTTTCTCGTATCTCTAATTCACGTCGATTTGTAGCTCTGTCGCTTCGCTAGAAACCAACCTACCAACAAGCATATTTTCGCATTTTTAATATTATGTAGGGATTTTAAAGATATACCGGGTGTAAGTTACATCGTAACGAAAACTGATACCATACATGATTCTGAAGCACTTAGCGTTAGAATTATGCGTCGGGTTTTTAAATTAACTGTACCCTTAAAAAACTAAAATATTTTCACTTATTCTTAAAAGTGCAATGTAAAAATTCTAGTCCGATCAAATGATAAATTTAGGGGTAAGGTCACCACTGTATTTATTTTATTTATTTATTACGGTAGGACAACAATAAGAATTTTATATACCTAATATTTATCGCAGTAGGTACCTATTTGTGAGATTTCGTAAATTTTGTGCACTCAAAAAATATTGGATATTAGTCAAATTAATGAAAAGTCACGTAGAATTGTAACGCTGAGGGGTCCAGAAACTTGTACTAAGTCCATGGTACCTGTCTACTGTAGGAAGTCACATACACATACTGTAATATTACATAATAATAGCAAACAATAAAAACATTCTTATTTTAAACATTTTCAACGAAATCGACAACAAAATTTGTCTCGATCGATATCGAGTAAATACCTACCTACATAGCATTTTAGTGCGCGTACCTTTACGTGTTAAAATGCCTGTTAGCGATCAAAGTAACCCCACGTATCATACGCGGTTGTAACCCGGTGGGCACGAGACTGACACCCGCGAGGAGGCGTCAATACTACTCCTCGTAATTGTGGAAAGCTTTTGTAGGGTATCCATCCATGTTACAGTATATTTCAACGATGTTCAACGTTTTAGGAATTTATGCATTTAAAAGTTTTGTAGCATTTAAATAGAGTTGTCGTTTAAATTATATATCTTATGGGCTTTGCTTATAAAACGCTTTTTAGCTTAACACTGATTAAATGGTCACGTAAATAAAGTCAAGTAAAATTCTGCATTTACTCCAAAATTTCGGGATGTGCGAGTGTGTCATGTAAGCACCTACACGTGGCAAAGTGTTCGACATGGTAATACTACACGTTGGTAACACGGTCGAAATGAATGCCCTAAGGCGGCACCATACAAATTGAGGCGCTTATTAAATAAATTTACCATGATAGAAAAAGTCGTGCGGGGGTGTTGCAAAAATTCAAATACCTACCTAGTTAACGAATTGTGAAGTAATATATGAAATAATATTTGCGTTGTGAACGAAAAGCCCAATGAAAGAAACGTTTAAACTACACATTTTATTTGAATTATAAATGTTTCCAACCTGAATTCTAGCCTGCTGGCACAAATTGTCAATCACGCTATTATGCCGTTGACGGCACATCAAAACGAACGAGTGTCACGGCGCAGTCCTATGTTCAGGCATGTTTCAGCCATGCTCAAGCTCAGCCAATGAAATTTGAATGCCAATCACAACCATCATCATTCTCGCTGACATGACAAAACTGTGCTGTCGCTGTCTTCCGTGAAATAGGATTGTCAGAATAAGGTTTTTGAGCGAGATAACTATTTCGGGCCGTAATAATGAAATCCTAGATTTACCGAATAGATAGGACTAACAATGCAAAATACGAAAATTACAAACTGATGGTAGAGTCAATTGTAAGTTTCGAGGTTGGTTCGTAGGTGCCATATCCATCCGGGGTCTAAACTGAATAAATGAGTTTTGAGTTTCGAGATATATGGAGGACAGATTTGACAATCGACCTTGTTAGTTCCCAAACAATTGATACTAAAAAGAAATAAATTATTTGACATTGAAAGTTTGAACTTTATTATGCTCAAAAAAATCGTAAAGATGAAAAGTTTCAGCGAAGGACACAATTTTAAACCGACGACGGATCACCCTCAGTATAAAAACATATAATGAAATAATCTTCAAGCGCAACAGGAAAGACGTGGAAGATTTAATTAGCTTTTTTTTATTATAAAAAATGCACGCGGGCGCTTTCACGCGAAACCGCCATTCATAAGTTGGGTAATAAAGAAAATTTCGGCAATAAAGCGAAGATACGACCCGCCGGGGACCAGAGTACAAGCATTAATGACGATGTTAGCATTGTGGGGAAATTAATATGTGCCCAAACTAGGGTTACCGGCATTACATTTTGTGTTAATTTAGGGCTTCAATTTTATTACTACTTATAATAATACAGGTAGACTTTTTTATGAAGGGTTGCTAACATCTGCAGTTACGCGTTCCCGTTATAAAAAGTAGCTTTGGTCACTTTGCGGCCCTTAAACTCGAAATAAGCCAGTTCATTGTAGGATTTTTTAGTTTGCGGTGAAGGAAAACATCGTGAGGAAACCATAGCACGATTGTAGAGTACTTTGCAGTACCCGCCGTACTTTGCTTTTAAGTTCAAAAATCTGTAGCCATGCACCTTCCGCTGTGTTCCGACAGTTTCAATTGAGAGCCAGTTTCCTTCTAGACTTTGTGTGCTTATCACCATCAGCCACATTATCACTGACCACGGTGAGATTGTGGTTGACCACAGGCCTATCCATAGAAAAAAAAACGCAAACATTTCAATGCCAAAAATCATGTCAATCCGTTACGTTACGTAGCGATATGAAATTAGAGCGTTATCACGACAAGAATGGTATTATATTTACTGATTAATAACAAAAGGAATCATCACCATATTTCTCCAAGATATATTTGAGGGAAAAAGTCACCTTTCCATGAAATAGTTGTATATCCCTATACCGCGGGGCGGAAACTAGTAAGTAAATAATTAAAAAAATAATGGAGTGGATAAGCTACAGCCACAAAATAAGAGGCCCATCACTAAAATTCAAAAGATAAAAAGTTAAAAACTCCATGGAGAATTTAAAATCAATGGACGTTTGAAATTGAACTTTTCATCAACAAAACAAATAATTAAAGAACTCGTTTCCTTAGAGGTGGGCTACATCAGCAAATTGTCTTCTTCAGTTTTAGCCCCAGTCCGCAAGACACGAAAATACTTTTTACATAATATGTTTTGCGGCGATTCGGCCATGTTTAATGCTTGGCCGGTTCGGTGTACGAAACAAGGTAAAGAAAAAAGAAAAGTAGGTAGTGCAAATAAAGTATTGTTTTTGTAGACACACGAGGGATGCGCTGGAACGACTTGTACTTCGTGTCACTTGGTACTTTCATCAACTTTTTGTGGTTACGACTTTTTTGGAATGAATATCTTATAACTGAACTAACATACTGTGTAATATCCTAAAGTTACTATGAGACGGATGGCCGCACTCAGAGACATAAATTGGATACAATGATTATAAATATGACTAGATATGTCCCTTTCTATAACTATTCAATAAAAAAGACCTTTTCAATCCAGATCCAGAGATTAGCGCGATCAAATAACGTTCCCGACGGATCTTATGTTCCGGAGGAATAAAAAGTAGCCTATGTGATAACTACCCCGTCAGGAACGCGGCTGATACCACGATGCATAGTGTTTTCATATTCGTGTGGTTTTTCGATAAAACAACAAAGGCTACGGTAACCACTTACCGTATGCTTGTTTGCTGCCTTGGTAGTAGTACGAAAAAAATAACCTAAAAATAGGTATAAATAGCATAGTTAGATGATGATTAAAGTTTAACAATAAATCAACCCGAATGACAATAAATTAAGTATACTAAACTTGCGTGTGAAAATGTATTGTCAGTTAATGATCCATAAATAAATAATGCTGCGGTTACCTTAAAACTAAGTAGGTATTGAATACGGACTGGAACATAAATATTAGACGCTGACCCACGCCCACGGATAAAGAAGTGAATACTGTTGACAAAGGGCAAACTCCATCCCGAATGTGGTTATTGCCAGTTCAATGGAAACTCCCAGCTTAAATATTGAATCCTGAGATTAACTTTAAGTCTCTTCGCCTAACTCTAGTGCTTGAATATCGATACTATGGCGGCATTTGTATTGATTTACATTGTACTCATAAATATGGATACAGTTGGAAATGTAGGAGTATATGTTGGAGAGAGTATATTATATTCATACGTAGGAAACAAATGAGCAGTAAAGTTAACGTTGCAATGTTTATCTGGACGAGTGGCCGGTAAATATTGTCTCCCTCCATGTTTGGGAATGACTGCTACGCTATTAAGTCTGACTAGGCGCCTTGTTTGGTAAATATTGAAATGAGAAAACCCAAGAAATAATAAAGATTAAGTTAAATAGAATTGTTCCGTATTAGAACCGGTATTAGAGTCGGAGTTATAAGTAACTAAGTAATGTATAAGTGCTCGTGCGTCTCGTTCTTCATTTCAATCTATCAGATCCTAATACAAGTCGCTCAGGAAATGGAAATGCAAGTACTGATTTCCAAGACTCGATTAAATAAATAAACAAAAGAGTTAAGATGTGGAAGAGACAAGAGCAATCTATGGAACATTTTATTTACATTGCGAATAATATTGCCGTGAAGAAAAAAAAACAAATTGTATTATTATGCCAAAATAATAAACACGGAGTAAATGTAAGATGTTTAAATTTTATTACAAACGACTTTTTCGAGTTGTTGCCAAATGTCCACAGAGGTATCACAATTTTTTTTTTGCTAAACTTGTAAATTATGAAATAAAGAGCAACATACGCTCGACTAAATTATTATGCTATTCAAAATTTTAATTAAGTGAATTTTCATAGGTATTCCCGAAATTAAAAACGAAGATTACCCCAGCTGCTAAAAAAGCAATTAGGTACAAAAGTAAAGCCCACAGCAGTTTCAAGTAACAAAATAAATTTGTCTTCCTCTTGATACAAAATTTAATAAAAGATTAATCTTTATTATTCGCGCAAAATTATAGGGATCTTAGGCGTAGGTCGGATATTTATTATCTATCCTTTAGTCGTCATAAATATTTTTCATCGATCGCTATCGACAGTGGCCATCTTAAACATTATCTTTTGCCAACTTGCGATACGCATGCCTATTCTGAATGGTGTATCGAACGAAACGATGACGATCGTAACAATAACGATTAATATTACACCCTATCGGGACTGCAAATAAATTTACTGTATATTAAATTTACTATTACTCTATTTATGATTTTGTTTTGAATAAGCAACAACAAGCGATGTTAATACAGAATTAATACGGTAGGACACTTTAGCAAGAATTATAAAATATTCTTCGAATATTAAGGTCGATGTTCACCGACAAGGAAACGGTCCGATAAATTACAATCGGGCGTTTACGATGACTTTTTTCTACGAAAATAAATGGTAAATGCCCAATTATAATTTATCAGATAGTTTTCTAGTCTCACTGACTAGAAAATTTAACATTGACCTAAATCATTTTAGTTTACGAATCTTTACTAGGACAAATTTAGTGATAGCTTGGATAATCAATGTTTATAACGCTAACGGAAATATTATTAACTCACACATGATATACATAATAAATAAAATAATAATAATATGGTAAAAAAAATATAAAAGACAACCAAAATTAAAAATATTAGTTTTTGCTAGGATTAATAATAAAAACATAGTTGACATACTTCTTTGTAAGCACAACTATGAAAAGGGGGGCAAATAATTATTGCCCATATACACGTCGCCACCAACTACAGGGGTGTTTACGAGCGCTCGTAAATCACGCTATAACTTCGTATCGAGCGTTTCGTTCGCTTCCAGAATACTGCCAAAGGAAGGACGTACTTCTAAATAATTCATAGTGACCGGTGGCCTTTCTGGGTTGCATCGCTATCGTTACGCTACAGCTTATTGCCGACTTAAGTGATGGCTCATATAAATTCTATTGAAAATTCTTTGTTAGGCTACTTGGTAGTTCTTACTTTGCATCAATGCAACTGACTTCATATTTTAGGTGAATTCTAATAATATAATTATTGTTTGTTCCAAAATTAAGAGGAAATAATTTGTTAGCCTCATAAACGTTCATGACGTTGGGTAAAACAGCTACGTTTGTAGAAATAATTGTTGTACTTTATTGCTAAAATATTGTTTACACGGGAATACCTACCGTTCATGAAGTTTAGTAAACATTTACAGCTGCGTCTCAAGGAACAAATGCTGTACTTTATTGCTACAATAAAGTAAGAGACTTCATGTCATGAGCTGACAAACGTCAAAACGGCCACCATACCGGGCCGCTAGAGCAATAACGTATAAATATTTTAAAAGTTCGTTACAAGTATTTATTACTAAGAAGGCTAGAGTCTATTAGCATTTTGATAGGTGCGCGTGGCGTGATCGCTATTATCTTTGTAGCCCTTACTTCAAATAAAGTTGTGAAGACGAAGTTTGAGAATTACATTTCAGTATCATTTAGCTCGCGCTATGGTGAGTCAACAATATTATTTTTCGCCCTTTTTTATTATTTCCAATTTTCTACACAGCAGACATCTATTTATTAAAGTATTGGGTTACATAACATCTGTGTTTGTCATACTATTGTATTACATTTAATCGGAAAGAAAAAAAAATAATCACTATATGTTATAAACTAGTTTCCGCTTCGCAGTTTCATCCGCGTGAATCATAAGTTTTACCAGGATAAAAAGTATCCTATATGTAATTCTGGGGTATGGTCTATATACGTGCCAAATTGCATTTAAGTCCGTTCACTCGTTGATTGAGTAAACATTCAAGCATGTTTAGATGCTTGAATGTTCCAAACTCACACATTTATAATATTAAGTTGAGACAAAATAAAAATGTTTGGATGTTTGCAAATCGTGACAAGACTTTTCCTAAAATATAGCTGTAGATTATAGTAGGAACCGGAACTCCTATCTTGCATTTCGAATGAGTTCACTTAGCAGATGTTCTTAACTAATGGATAATAGTAGAATTCGGCGTGAACTCAGCCGTATCCTTAATTAGACTCGCTGTCGGCCGATATTTATGGGCGGGCACAGGTCTTGACCTTTCAGTAACTGTACTCATGAGAGGTCCACGCCCTAGCCACGTTGCTGGTCAGCAGACCTCTTGGTTAATTATGACCGTGATTAATACGACGCCCTTCGGATTAGTATGTGGTGTAAAACGGAGTTGGATTCTCAACTAAGGGTTTTTATTAATCGCTAGAGGTTTTTCGGTGGAGGGTTGTGTTAGTCGATTTGCCGTACCGTGTGAAACTGGCGTAAGTAATGCGGTGGATAATAATTAGGGGTTTGTTTTAAATTTTGGTTCGCCGGGAAATTAGGTGTGTCGGGTGTACACATAATAATCTCGTGGTTAAAATTATAATTAAGTATCATGACAAGCAGAATATTTATGATTTCGTATAATTGTTACAAACACGTTACGGTTGTGTTGGTAATTCAATGTTTACATATAATTGTTAAATTTAAACAAAATGTATCAGTTACGTAACGTTATACAAGCAACTCTACTGTAAAAACCAAAAAACAACAATCTTGTTCATGAAGTAACATTACAAGGACACAAAAGAAACTTTCATGAAAATGTGGAACATTTTACCATTCTAACACGAAAGTATGTTTTAGAAAAGAAACTTCTTTAACGAAACTCGACAAAAATATCCTTTGGGACATGAAAAATACTTAGATATTAGACACTTTCGTGGGTGTAAAGATACCCTGGGAAATTGGGGCGACGTCATTTAGGCATATCTACAAAATTGACGCTGACAATCTCCATTTTACGCCTCTCATTGAGTTGCTACAGATAAAATGACTTTCTGAATTATTTTACTTTCAATTTCTATTTATATTTATGTTATTAAATATTGTAGATTTCTAAATGTCCGCTAACTATTATGTTTTGTATTAGGAGCAAATTGTTGAGAAATATACAATGCACTCTCTAGTTAGACTTGGACATATACCTAAAGCTTCCGCGCAAAAATACGTTCAATAACTGCATAGGTTTCTAATAAAACAATAAAACATTAGGCTCAATAAATATACGTTTCCACTTTATTTTTTACTATTATTTGTATTATAAGACATGAAAAATAGTTTCTACATATGCAAATAAAGCCCACTTGCCATAGTGACCCTACATTCGGAATCCAACTTCTCTATAATTTCCAATATTATATTTTTTACCTTTGATTGATACTGAATTTCAAGTTATTAACGTTGACAGTTGATGACAACAGCCTTGACATAAATATTCCATTAGAAATAAAAAAAAAATTGACACGGATCCTGATGCAAAAGTAATCCTAAAGAAAGAACAAACAAAACAATAAAACCGTGGAATAGTCACGATTGCCAGCACGTGTAACAACTCAATATTGGCCGTTCAACAAAACTATCGTAAATGTCATCTCGAGTGTACTTTTATCGTCCCCTCAAACGTTCTCAATTATTATGATACCAAGAATAACATCAAAGGCTATTGACGAAACTTTCGAATGGCACTAAATCACAAACACATTTCAATATACAAGCTAAAATACCTATTTCAGTGTCCTCGCTACCTTCACAGATGAATACTTACGATCAATCAATGTCCGCTCAAATCGACATCGAATAAATAACTTATTCTTCGTCGAAGAAAGTCAACGGTGACATGTCAAGAAGGAATTCGTTTTGCGCGCTCTCTCCTATACGGGGCACGGGGGGTCCGTAGAGAATTTGCGAAAAGTATCTTGTGATGGATTTTGTTGAAGGTTTAAAATGGCCGTCAAATTGAGATGGATTTATAAAAATGTTTCCTTAAAATTAAATTTCGTTGCTTTTTATTAGTATTACGTTTGAAATATATTTACATAGTGTAATGTTAAATGTGGCAGCACTACATGTTAAACATAGCAAAGTTTTCGTTCCACATATGACAATGATAAACAAACTCACATTTATCAAAGTAGAGCTATTAATTTAGCAGACATGGTCGACTAAACTCACGCGAGTTAGACACGCCATTAGAATCTCGATGTGTGTCATACACCATAATTAGTTGTTTGTTATAACATTATTATGTGTAATTAAAATAAAACGCCAACTACAACTATTCATTATCTGAGTTATTACGGCTTCATCAATCACTTTCGCCGAGAATAATTAAAGTTATAATGTAAAGATTCCCAAAAATAAGTTAACAATTTTTTTTATAAACTAACATTCACTCCTCCAATTTACCTTTAGTCACGTAATAGGTAAAGGGTAGATATTCTGTTCATCTCCGGCGGGTTTTGTCCCCTTCTCTGAAAATTTCCATCAATATCCGAAACGTAGATTTTCCATGAAAACAACGAGTAAAACCGGGACAAAAACCAATGAACCGGTAGATTCATACAGTCATAAGTGACGATATTATTTCCCCCAATTTCCTGTAAGGCCAATCAATGAATAAAATTTCAATCCTTAAATGAAACCTTCACTTTTTTATAATCATTAAAATTACCTACTATTAATTTTCAGATAACACGTAATTGACTGAAAAAGAATCGTTGGGTGGCGCAACAACCCAAAGCACGCAGAATAGCGATAACTGGTAAAGATAAAGGTTATCTTACTCATTGGTAGGTTAATTCTTTTATCGCTAAAGCAATAAACAGGGCAATTGATTGCATACAGAAACCTTAACCGACTTTCCGCGCGGAATTGTATCGCGTGCGTTTGCTACGACAGGCGCTACTACGACAAATTACATGAATTTACATGCTGCTACGAATGACTGTATTCAGCAATACATATTAGAGCAATCTTACAATATAACTGAGCCATAATTATTATATGACCAAAATTAAAATTTTATTTAGGGTTCAGAATAGTCTGACACTTCGAATCAAAACAAAAAAGTACAAATAAGTGTTTTTCACGCGCACAGGGCGTGTGACCTAACGTGTCGTGTGGGCGATAGTTTAACAATTGATATAAAATATAATGTCCTATTCTATGTGAAGCTATAAAAAGATTTGAATCCCAAATGATTTCCAGACCATTAGCTTTTGTGGACTCGATGCTGTAGCTAAAGCTAAAAAGAAATGCCTTATTACCACGGTAGTTTGCTCCAATACGCATCGAGAAGCGTTAGGGCGGGCGCGAATCGGTAAGTTTACCGATTAACGCCTCCCCCCCCTCTCCCCTTAGCACCCCTCGGAAATTATAAATCTTAAAGGCAAGCCTCAGTTGGAATTTATGAACCATTATGACTTAAAGGGGAAAATTGATAATTATTTTTGTTCACCTTCACAGGGCGGTCGTAAACAACTGGTAACGGATTTTACCGCAAATTTATCGATTGAGATAAATCTGTGGGTGGAACATTATGTTCAACAAAGAACAAGCAAATATATAGCACAAGTTTGTGATCAATTCGGTCATAATACTTACATAGCAAACAATTACCATTGTATACGATTAATTAAATAACACTGCTTTACGTATTTATACTTAACAGACTAGCTGTTCCGCGCGGTTCCCGGGATAAAAAGTAGCCTATAACCTTCAGGAATTATGTAGCTTCCTGTTAGTGAATGATTTTTTCAAATCGGTTCAGTAGTTTCGGAGCCTATTCAATGCAAACAAACAATCAAATCTTTCTTCTTTATAATATTAGTCTAGAAGAATAGATGAACAAAATTTCCTAAAGTGAGTTTGAGCTTTTGTTGAAGGAAAACATCGGAACATAGGAAGTTGCTTAGAAAAAAAGAGCTACATTATAAGATTAATAACTTAAAATTGTTCAAAGCTACATAGAGATACATCCAATGGAGGGACCAGTCTCATATTGAAACGGTAGATACACTGCAATAAAATGGCCGCACGAAATTCATT
This sequence comes from Tethea ocularis, assembly GCA_963555595.1. Taxonomy (NCBI): domain Eukaryota; kingdom Metazoa; phylum Arthropoda; class Insecta; order Lepidoptera; family Drepanidae; genus Tethea; species Tethea ocularis. Next base: position 4,729,611 of record OY741968.1, read on the forward strand.
AAATAAAAAACGCACCTATAAATATACGTAAAACCCATTATTGAATTGGTCGCGACACTTTCAAACAATTGGTACGAACTAAATGTCCTCGGACGCCCTCTGTGTTGGGCGCTTCAATTTTCAGTTGAAATTCAATATGTCAGGGCGAGCCTGAACCGGGTCCGTCTCTAATTGAACGCGACATATCCGCATTGCACGGTGAGCGGGACACAAAATACATTAAGGGGATGGATTGCATTACGTACAAACATTTCAACGTATTCGTCTCTACATATACATAGTTTCCGAATAATTTGTTTCTTTTTTCAATGTTTGCGATTCGCTAAAGAGTAAACGAGATAAGAATACGGACGTTGTTTTGACGTATGGAAAAAGCAAAACGCTAGCGAGACACTGAGCATTGCTTAAGATTCAAAATTTGTGAAAGTTTCCCGTGAACGTTATGTAAACGGACATAAAGGCCACGTGATTTGAAAAGCTTTCAGTGTGACACAATCTAAAAAAAAAACATTTACGAAATGTATGAAAGCGCGTCACTTCAGAACGGCTGCACCTATTGACTAATATTTTTTTCTTATTGTCAGGACAAGGTTTATTTGTATGAAAAGATTTTTTTTGGAAAATCCACCGGGATCAAAAATTTGGACGGCTTTTTTATATGAAAATCTCAATGGGGTGGGGGACATTTCATTGGGCGGATGACATTTCATCGACCTGTCAATTATCTTTTGTTTCATCTAATTTGATAAGTTTGTATGGAGTTTCGTAATATAGCCCAATTTTAGGCGAAACAGTTTTGTTGATGAAATGCTATCTGAAACATACTATGAAGCTGCAAATGTGACAAAGCCCTACAGCTAGTTATTAATAAAATTGTTGTTGACGAAGCCAAGGACTACAGTTATTTTCATACAAAAATATGTGCCCTCTTTCGTGTTGATGACACTCATTATGATGTCAAATAAAAAACTGACAAGAAAATATTACGAGTAATTTGTATGGTCAGTAAAACAATATCCACTGTGTTTGTATCAACATGGCTGTATGTACGGTCAGCAACGGTGTCATGTTTAATGTGACGTGTAAAACGAATAGTGCCAACCGGGGGGTGCGGGGGACGACCAGGGTGCGAAGGGAGTGGGGTAAGAATTACTATGTACTCTCATTGTCGAGTGAATTGTGAGTCATGCATACCATCTTGAGTAACCTTTCAGGACTATCTCTACTTTAGGTATATACATATTTTGTTTTGACAATCATCTCAAATTAATAAAACTCTAAATTCAGTCCCATACGATACCATATTTGACAGTTCAACAATCGAACTGTCAAATGACGACATAAGGCGTTTCAGTATTTGGCCAATAGTTAGTATCAGTTCTATTTGGAATATAATAAAAACAAATAAAATTATCAATCAGTCGTTCATGTTTTTATTCTGTCGTAGGCATTATTTCGGTTACTAATGACCATCTAAAAAAATCTGATAGTAGTAAATTTCGCCCAAAAAAGTTAGTATTTAGTATAAGCCTCGCATAAACTACAGAGTCGCATAAATATGTGAAAAAAATAATAGATAACAAATGGTAACGGTCCGGCGGACAATGGCGCGGTGACGAATGCGCACCGTGTCCGGTGTCCGGCCATCGCTCATGCCCGTCCGCTGTCCGGGTCGGGCTCCCTGCGCCGTGCTTGAATCGCTATTATAAGATATACAGTTTTGGAAGCCAATGGACGCTATATGGGATTTGTGTGTTGTCATCGGTCATATTTGACACATTCTCCGTAAAGATTTTTGGGGAAGGCAATGAAAGATTCGATGCATTATCTATTGTAGGTTTTTCATATTTTTGGGGATTTTTTCATTTACTTCAAAATCGACCTAGTTTACCTATTAAATTCAATATAAATGTATATTGAATTCAGACAAAGTCTAGATCTGGTAGCGTGACGTCCAAGGATATTATTTCTAACTAGAATTGACCTAAAAATAAAAGCTACAAAACCAAACCATCCAGACTTCTTGCTAAAAATTCGTCACGAGATATTATTCTATGAACCATCGAGCAAAGAAATTTTTATAATCAAAAAATTTCGTAGTAAACAGTGTTTCCTTTCAACGTTTAAAAATAAAAGTTTCTTGAGAGCATTACGATGGTACCTAAGTAAGTAGGTAGGTATGTATGTTTAGAATGTAATTGATAAATAAACATTACTATTTTAAACTATGTGAAGTGTAATGTGGGCGGAGTGACGGGCGACAGCTACTACTTATTTATTTATAAAAGAAAACATTCGCTGAAAATCTATTACAGTGGCAAGTTTCAGTGACAAAGCATTTCCCATTACCACTGAAAGCATACGCGAGTTAAAAAAAACCGGTCGGGATCGGGAAGAGTGAATACGGGAACCTCCGGGAATCCTTCCGAGAGATGTGGGAGAGGGAGGCCCTCCCTAAGCGGAAGTGGCGGGCCGGAAACGGCGCCGAACGGAAGCGCGCGAACCCTTTGCCTCACCCTTTGTTTATCGAAGGTTTTCTCACAACTATTACGCAAAACGGGAAACGGACGTGGCATTGCCACTGACACCCGCCTAGAACATTCATACCATACCGAATTTCTTCACGACTCCTTTGAGTGGGGCGATAATAAAAAAAGTTTTCAACAAAATTTTCAAGAGTACTTATTTTTATGTTTATTTACGTCGCTGGAGAGTTTTTAAAAGAGGGCCTAATAATAATGAAATCTTTAAATTCTACCGCGGGCGAAGTTAAAGTGCTGCGAATGTAAAAATATAAAATAACAAAGGTTGTTAAATGTTTATAGTGGATTGTTATTAAAATCTTTTACACAGACATTTTTGCGTAGGTATAGAATTAATAAAGAATTCAAGTATCAGATCGTTGAAGAAGTCGGAAGGACAAATCTAGTCACAGTTTTGGACGTTGAAATTAAATATGAAAATAAAATACTTATTAATTTTATTTGAAATTTTTGGCTTTATTAAAGCCAGTATAATCTTCCACGACATTAAACAAAGACTAATTGACACTGGCAATGAAACACGGCCGCGTTAGTTTCAAGATCTGTCCCGGGATATGATTGTAATTATAAAACTTTTTCAACGTTAAAACTACTTTATCAATTTTCAGTCCCTCCCTGTCTGTTGACTCGTCAAACGTTCTTTGACATTTAAAGCTTTATTTTGGAGCAAGGTTTTTTGTACCTAATGATGTTAAGGGAGGCTTTATTTTACATAGGTACATTTTTGCGTAATTTCGTGTTTTCAGTATTCTTATTATGCTAATCATCCGTTACTGATTGTCAGGTCTACCCAGCCTAATTATACCTTCAAACCCTTACATTAAATCTACCACCTAGTACCTACCTGTGTTTTCCAGTACTTTACTTTTACACATAAGAAATAAAAGCTTAGGATAAGAAGGCTCATGCTTACTTAATTATATTAGGTACTTAACTACTAGCACCTTTCATTTTGATACTCCATAGGTTTGGAAGATTATTTTAAAACATATATTTTGGCGCCAAAAACCCTCCTTTTTAGCTTCGCCGCAGTTGGGTAAAAACAAGAGGTAAACAGATAACATATTAAGCCTATTTTATCACCAAGTAGATTCAATGGTATCTTGAAAGCCGATAGCGCAAGCTACAGTATAAATAGACATAGTTAAGTAAAAAATAATGGTGAATTACCTTAATAAATCTCTTAGCTTTAGTTAATAATCCTAATGTAGTGTGTCGTGCGGCTTCGGGGCCTAGTGGAACCATGTCCTTGAGTTTTTCCAAGCAGCTTCTGAGGTGTGCTCTCCTGTAACAAACAAAAACAAACATAAGGACACCGTTGATATTATATTGCGCCTTATATTACAATATTCAACACTTAAAGAAAACATTAAAAATAACTAAATAAGAGAAAATACTATGTACAGGATTGTATGGCTTGGATTTTGCTAGTTCATTACGATTTGACGAATGAATTCACAGATGCAAGTAATAAATCAACGTAACTGTTTCTTTTCTCAGAAACTCGATTATTTGAATCACTCTTTCTACGATATAATTATTCATCTCACTGGGTGGGTCACAATATTTTATTAATTCTACTACTTTATCTATATTTATCATTTACTAGGATTCTCCCTGGATTTCTATTAACGAAAGAATTTTCTGAATCGCATCAGTGGTTCCTGCAATAGCTTCCTACAATCTTTATAATGTCAGTATACTTTTTATTTGAACTTTATTTCGAATTTTAGTCGTGTAACCTGTAGATTTCTTTGTCTTTGGTTCATAATAATTTAAACATTATTGCCAAATGAGCAAAACCTCCATTAAAATTGTATCTTATTTGTTCCATATTAATGGAACTGAATTGAGAAATGAACAGAGGGGTCGTTTATCAAAAGTCGGCATTAAGTGAAATTATGTGCTTATTACTTAAAGTGCTCGTAATTTATATAGTCACTGCCTAGTTTCTGTTTATTTTCGTTTAATAAAATTACAAGGAAATGGCCAACTATCTTGTATCGTAAAAGGAAATAAATAGGTTTATAAGCTATATATTTTGTGATTTATAACTATTGTATCCCGGCATATTTGTAGGCGTAGATTTTTTATTATTCGATTTTATCTCGACAAAATAATGGTAAATGATAAAAAACCATATAGGTTTTAAAGGCACAACAATAAATGGAATAAATATTTCTATAAACAATATTTTTCATCAAAGGAAACAACGCTAAAAATATGTTAAACTAACTTAATAAACAAAACAGTAGAGAATAAACAAGACCACTTTATTGAACATAATTTGCACTGAAAGCAGGCTTAATGGCTCGTATATTACATATTATACAAGATATGTATACAAGATATGTATACATGTACTTGTATTTCAGGCACTAAGAACGTATTACATTACGGTAACCGTTTTCCCGTTTCAGCACAAACGCAATGTACGTTTTGCCACAATATGCTACCGACCGAGATCCCACTACCAAATTAACAAGTGATTCTAATTCGTGTATATACATACCTACATATATAGTACATACTGGAGTATATTACTAATACCAAACTTAGTAAAAATCGGCAAAACGTTTGTATCCTGGTCATGTTTATAGGTAGGTAGGAGGTAGCCAGTAATCACTTACAATCTATGTAGTAGCTTATCTCTGCACTTGCAGCCCCCCGGTTAAGTGATAATTGTATGAAGTTTATGTACCTCTCTCTATGTATTTAAAACAAAACTGTAATTACATAAATCCAAAAGAAAGTGTATTCCGAACCGAATAGTATTCGAATGTCGATAGGTAACTATACCAGGGCCTAAACTGAATAAATGAGTTTTGAGTTTGAATCAGCGAGGCTACTGTGTAACAAATTGGAAAAGAACTTCATTGAATTCATCTCCAATTTTCTTAAATTTATGGGATACGCGAATATCAAATGAGTCAAGTTAGCCATGCATTGACTCATCCCATGCTCCTCTTGATGTGTAAATTATTATATAACTTCAGAAAAAAAATATATACAAAGAAAAATATTTTCTTACAATATTTGTAACAGTCGACAAAATTCTACTTCCAAACCTCATGTTTCAGTCACATTATGAAAATATTCGAGAATTTTCCGGGAAGCAGTAGTAACGCCACAAATAAGCTTTGTTAGAGAATACCGGCACGGAAACGGCCCGGCTCGGGCGTGGCTGTATAAACGGCTTTAGTTGGCTGTAGCGGTACGTCTACTAATTTCATTTCACTTTGTTATACTCTGAACAAAAAGATGCCGAGACGACTCCGTACCGAGGTCACGTACATGCGGCAACTATGAAGTTATTTACTTTAATGGTAACAGGGTACAATGTATTTTAATTGCTGATAATTAAAGATCCATGTAAAACCATTATACAACTTTGGTTTGGATGTTATCATTCTACCCGGTTGAGAATCATCTGCGCTCGTAAATTTGTCCGCGTAATGGTGTAAAAGCCATTAGAGGCTAGCACCTTCTTTGGTCTGATTTTAGTTCTACTTTACTATAAAACTAACTTAAAACTTATTATTTAATTAATTTAATTAAACTAATAACAAGCCTGCATGAGCTGCTTGCACAGCTTTAATCTAATTTATTAAACATAAGACTTTAAATATCATAGGTACATAATATTAGGTTATACGATTATTGATTCATTTTACTATGGAAAAGAAGTCGGTAATACTCTTCGTCATTGTAGACAGTCTGCTACGAACAAATACGAGTTCTTTTTTTCATCTATATTTTTATTTCCTTCCCACTTTGTCCCGCGGCTAAGAAAGAACTCGTGACAAATTAACAATTTCCAAGAAATATAACATGAGAAACTAGCTTTTGCGAGAGACAAAGTAACAATGGAATCACGACTTTATACCTTACATCATTGGGTAGGTTTTATTGTCTGAAATATTGTGATGTATTAATGAATGCCGTTATTCTAAGAATAAAGTAATAAGTGGATATTATTTACGAATGTATGATTTATATTGTTATATGAAATAAGCGATATAGAATTTATAACCTTGACTGGATACGACTTTAGGATATTGTAATGACTAGCTGTACTGTACCCCGCGGTGTCACTGGGATAAAAAGTAGTCTACATCATTCACAATTTCATAGATTATCTGCGTACCAAGTTCCATAGAAATCAATTCAGCGACTTAAGTGTGACCTATATATGAACGGATTCAAAATATCAAAGCAATCGTTTCGCAAATAAATTCAGTCCTGACAGTATCTGTATCAGTTTTATAATAAACGCTAACTGCATTACACAGTCCAAATCAAGCTTTTATGTTCACAATGCATGCGTCAAATCGATTTTATCGTTACAAGAGTAAATGCAAATTAGTTTGCAGCTATGTGCTCTGATGTTACCGGTCGGGGCGGTCGGAGGCGGTCGCTTCCTCGCCGGATATTGACTGCGACCTGCCGCACTGAGTGCTGTACTTACTGTGTATCGAGTTTTCACTGCATCGCGCTTTTTGTTATGCTAATACGAGTAGAGTATGTTAAGATATATTGCTTTTCATTGTAGATTCTCTCCTTTTATTTAGCTTAGGTATTTTTAGCTAACTGTTACCATTTACATACCTGAAGCACGACTAGTTTTAAAACCCTGTCCATTGTTGAGAATAAAAACCCTCTCTTGGAAAATCATTTGTTTTGACTGCGTTTATGAAAAACGCACACGGTCACTAACTTGTGTGGATGATGTCTTGCAGCATTCAAACAAAACTACTATATTTTTTGACATGACGTCGACGTAAGACTAACGTAAGGAAAAATAAAAAAGTAACCTAATTTGTGAACTAAGAAAAAATATTATTCTAAACATGATATTCGACGAAGATGAAAGCCCAGGGAAACACCTGCTTTTGTATGAGGAAAAGATATACAATACAGCTAATACATGTACTTACATCGATTACTCAACGTAGCTTAAAGTTACTCGGTAGCTTTTCGTAGAACTAGTATTGCGTAGTACCTACATACCTACACATACATAGAATACAGAATAAAGTTACTGTATTTTATTTTCTCATGAACAGTATCTGTTCTTTTTAGCGACAACATGTTTCATTTCAGTTGAAAATAAGAAAACTTTGTATAGAATTCACTACGTAATCGTAGCAATTATTAGTTAGCTTGCTTGTGCAGCTTATTTTCAGATATATATTTTTCAATTTAGTTTATTAAACTGAAATAAACATATTGCACTTTTATATTATCAACGGAATTTCTTTCCAGACTTAAGACTACTTTATTTATTTATTTATTTATATTACATTCCACAATGTGTACACCTTAGGTGGTAATTATGTAATACATACATTGTGGACCCTGTCGGGCACAGCAACATCTCTAGAGAGAGGAGATATAAATGGTCTACAGTAATTCTATAATTGTTAAATTGTATCTATATTAATATTTCATGACATATATATATTTAGTATCATGTCAGTATTATTTAAATTATATTTTGTACTATATTAATTATATTTATTACTACTACTTGACGTAACTATAAATTCATCGCTTTAAGATTATGGTCAAGCAACCAATGAAATTCTCATTTTCAGACCTGAGTAAGTATTTCACATAAGTATCGCAACATATTATATGCGATATAGATAATAACTCAATATACTTATAAAATGAAGAACAACACTCAGAAACATGAAGTTGTTAAACAAATATAACATATACAGTGTGTAGTTGGAACATTTAATGTTTATTACCACACAGAACATTGGAACTCGTAAAGACAATCTCGCAAAAGCGTAGCGCAATAACTGTCTCTGATATCTTTCCAGCTAATGTATGGTTTAATATTCAAAACAACTGTTATGCAAGATTTAAGTTTCGTTAGAGCACAAATGTGCGGCACACTCTGCTTGCAGCTCATTCGATACGGTCCACGTGATTCATTATTTTGTTTATTTTATCATTCTACTTTATTATTTTAAATACGAAAGTTTGTGAGGATGTATCGATTATTGTTACATTCACGTAAAAACTACTGAACGGATTTGGATGAAACTTGGCACATAAATATAGGCTAATTTTTATCCCGGGAAAACATTAGATCCCCCGGGAAGGTGGGTGTGTAAAAGCCAGTATATAATAAATATCTATAACTTTTATAACCATGTCATCGCTTACGACGAAGTATACCAAAATGCTTTCCTATAAAATACCTATCGACATTTTTACATCTCTAGGTGAGGTTTTAGTAATTTCATGTAGTCTCTAAGAACAGTGCAAACATGTCAAATTGCTTGATGATAACTTTTCTTCATAAGGCCATACTCTTATAGAAGGAAACATACCTACTAACAATTCATACTCACTTATTGTATGAAGTTAGAAAAAAATGGCGTGTCTCAAATGTCACACAATATACATTGTTATCAACACGATACGGAGAGACCGCGGGAACGGTTTACGACATCGTAAATTACACAGGACTCGAAAACTCGTAAAAAAGTCATCAAGCTAAAATTGGGCTCACTCTACTATGATAATGCGGTGGACAATCCTTGTAATTACGAGCTCCGAGCGGCCGGGAGCGTCTGAAACAGCATAAACTACTCGATTTATGAGTCATCAAACTTGAACGGCGGTTGCCGAGTTGTTTATGCCGCGAGGAGGGGCTGTCTACAAGTTTTACCTCAACCTGCCTCTTCTAGGTCATGAAAATCTTATATTTGCACATTACTTGAATGTTATCTAATTGATAAATTTCTTCTGTCATCTACAATGCTTAATTTATACATATCGAAAGTAAATTCTGTAACAAACATGTATTGGCAGCTATCTATTTTTGCTAGCGAGATACGTATGAATACTGCGCAATACTAAGATATAGTGTCAATGGTATCAACATATTCTACAGTCAATAATGATAGTAAATATTGATTGTGATTTTCAAAGACAAATTGAAACAAGAACAATATATTAATTAAAAGATGATAAGCACGGATAAATAAGGCAATTCAAGAATGATTAAAGTATTTCTTATACGTTTATAGGGTGGATGGACGAACTACGCAACTCAGGTAGCGTCGGAAAATAACTCCATTTGCCATAAGGGAGAGAAAAAAACTCAACACAAAAACGTTTCGCTTCATAACACAGAAAGTAAATCCCCAAGTAAAAAGTTGTAACTTTCTCGACGTCGTCCGAAGCCGTAACTCGTAACAAAGAGATATGGGGATGGATACATGTTAGCAATCACAATAACGAGGGCATTTATAACATTACGACACGAATGATACCTACCGGGCAAATACGTGACGCGATAGCACATTGGCGCGATTACGATATAATAAAAACGCCCGTGTCAACTGTCACATCACAAGTGTTAATGTCAACTCTTGTAAAATATATCGTCGAGCCATTACTCGTTTTATTTCACACATCTTTCTTTGGAAAATAAGATTTTGAGTCTTATAAATCAACATTAGTGTTATTGTTTGTCATACATAATAATATGTTAAAACTATAAAATCTATCACAATTACACAAAAAAACTAACTACTATAATGAAGGAATAATATTCAACGTATCTGTGAATCTATCTGCTTGACACAGCGTTTACGCTTTTTCAAAACCATGCGTCGGTGTACTTCGGCGTGTAATCTAAAGACGTATGACAAGAAGTCGGGGGTAAAGAGGTCGCAATCACTGGCATGGGAGTTACAGCTAAAAGTTGTACAGTAATACATAAAATAAGCGTTTACTGCTCACATCAGAGTGATGCGAATGTCTCTTTGCTATATACGTAATATTTTTTTATTCTTACGGAATAACGTCAATTTCGTGGAAATCTTTTGTTAGAAGCAGATGAAAAATTACTTCCTTGAGTGACATTTACATTTTGAATGTACTTATGACAAGTAATTCAAGTTATGTTAATTACAAGTTATCTATTTCAAACATAAATAAATTGAGTATTCTTCGAAAAGTTGTCCCCAGCTAATGACGTCATCACTGAAACGTCTCATGTTACGTAATGTAGAGCCGTTATTAACGCCACGTTGCAAAGTAGACGAACAACAAAGCCTTCGCATCACGAAAGTGACTCCATAAGATATTACGATAAGGATGTTGTATTTTTTAAACTTGCATGAGTTGCTCACAATTTACATAAAAATGTTAAAGCGTTTTTGACGCTGCGACAACCATTAAAAGCGGACGTGACTTTTATTATTATTTTTTTAACATTTTCGTCGGTACTTAAACTACCTTTTATTTTATATAGTTTAACTGTTCTTTTCAGTCAGTCATTGACATTGCAACGTGCAAATAAAAACGGGTTTATTAGATAAAACAGTTTTTTCCGTAAAAGGATAGACAAATAGTTTTAGCATACAAATATTTGCAGTCCATTTCCATATTAACTTTCCATATAAAGTTCTATTAGTATTGCATGAAAATACTGATGGCTCTTTTTTACCATTTGAACGGATAATTCTAAGAAGGGCTTGCACGTGAAACATTTCTACGGGCATCAAACAAATAGTCGCCATTATGCGCGCCCGTTCAAATTAAACTTTGCATATTAGCCGAGTGGGAAGTTTCGGTTCAATTAAGCCGACGACCTTATTCGCATCACTATTAGTGCGTATTTAAGTGAGGTTTGCACGTGATAGTCTGTTTTAATGCGTTGAGTTGGAGGCTCTCAAACTTTTCTAGTTTATACCCTTATCGGTCTGCTTTAAATTTATTCCTACCATTTATAGTGTTGTGAGTTTTTAATTAATGCGATTATAAACCATATCTTACAGTATTTAAAACATAACTACATAATGACTAACCATATTCTATAATGTCATCGTATCTGACTAAAGTAAAGATAACACAATTATTAATATGTATTAGAATTATCTTCGATCCAAATTACTAAGTCAGGCGCAATATATTCAGAGATGAAATTCTTTCGAATGCCACATTAGCTTCGGGACAAGTCTTTCAAATCCACCTTTTGACAGGCGAGGGTCACTCAGGCCGAGTACTGGTACCCTGGAGGGTCGGTAGGAGGAGTGGGGGGTTTAGGAAATGAGATCTCCACCCTCGGGACGTTTTGCATACAGATTGGGTCGGACCACGAGATATGTGGCGAGCACGGACGTGTTTCCCGCGACACCGCACGGTTACTTTGGGATGCGAGTTTAAAAGATCGTGACGCACCATTTATGGACCATTACCGTTTGACCCTCGAAAAGTACCGGGTTTTGTTGTTTTTTAAACAGGACGTGTGTGTTTGCATTTATAAATAATTTAGACATTGTATTGTAAAATGGGTGTATTTTATACTGTTCATGTATTATGGCATTATATATATTTTATCCAGTGATGAACATAGCCGGGAGGATATCCTTGGGCTGATAAAGATATTCGATATTTCATACATCTACACCGTTGTGCTTTCTTCATACAGAAACAGCTTTTAACGAGAAATATGTTAGTACTGGTACTTTTTTATATCAAACAAGTATACAGCCTGATGGTAAGCGGTCACTGTAACGCTTGAAACACCAGTTTATTACTATATTTTTTACTAACAAATGCTAACTGCTGAAAACTACACACTTAATTCCCGATCAGTCGTAATGTTACAATGGTGTGTAAGTTTAAAGCCTTACATTCGAATGCATAAACGTCCACCACATGCACTAAAAACGTTGCAGTGATAAATATGTGCGGCCACCAGCTGGGACAGACGTGATATTGTGAAAGGTGTCCGCGATGATGCATCGCATGTTTTGCATATAGATTGCGTCTGACCGTGCGGCGCGTGGGGCGGCGCCGGCGGCGATCCTGTAAACCCGTGCACACTGCCACATGTGCTGCCTGCTCCTATTTATCCTTGCTGTGTACACTTTTATTTGTGCTGTGATAGTCAGATACAATAGAAGAAGAAAATAGCCAAGTGCGATTCGAAATCGAACACGAAGGTTTCCATTCTTTGATTTTCATTATTTCTTGTTATAGCGCCAACATAAATACACATTTTAGGAAAATTTCAAATGTCTACGTAAGTACGGTTAATGAGATACAGCCCGCTGAGAGATAGACGTACGAACGGGTGAACTGGAATGGCTTAGTAATAGGGTTCCGTTGGCACCATTTGGGTACGGAACTCTAAAAAGTTTTGAATAATCACAAAATATTTTCTACTAGTTTTCGCCCCGTGGTTTCACCCGCGTCCTAAGGATCTTATGTTTTCCTTGGATAAAAAGTAACAGTTATGTTACTGCAGGGCATGATCTTATTATGCTTCAGTTTCATTCAATTACGTTCAGCCATCATAGGGACAAACTTTTGCTTTTTAGTAGGAAGTTGGATAAATCTACTGTGCTCTTCCCAGATTAAGTTATATTTATTTGTAAGATAAAACGTTTTCAATACATACAACAAATTTCAACCAAGCTAGATAGACAGAATGAATGAACTTTATTTATCGGTTAAAATTATTTATAACTTTATATAAATGTTCAATTACTTGACTCATTCCGCAAGTGTATAAATAATTAAGTAATTTATGCTTATTTTTTTCTTTTTTACGTACCTACATGTTGTGTTTGCCTTTAATTTTGTAATATTAACTAGCTTTAATGTGCTAACTGTTGATAGACCTATTGAGTTAATGAAGTACATTGATATTAAAAAAACAACGAATAATACATTACAATAGATTGACTGCGAAGGTTGATTCGTAGCACAGAGTGATTTTATTTGACTACGAGCGTAGCGGTCTGCGTCGTAGCTAGCGTAGCGTCGCCACCGTAGCCATGTCGTAGCTCGGTTACGGTTCGTAGCGCGAATGCTCGTACGCAGTGCGGTATGCATAAATAGCGCAGGGTGCCTGACCATTAACGATTATAATAGGCTAGATGACAGTGTCAAAAATAAATGACCAAACACTAACCAATGCATAAAACATCTGAAAACACGCGGAAACATCAAATATGTTGTACATTTAATGCTTTCTATGATTTTTAATTACCAGTAGAACCACTAAGAGTAGATCATTTGATGCTGTGAAACGATGACGTCATAGCTTAGTATTTCATACAATATTCCATGTAACCGATCGTTTTGACATTTATTAAAGAGTAGCTGATTTGATAAGTCAGTCATCTACCCTATTGTATTTTTATTAATTTTATAATAATAATATTTTTTGGTCATATTTATTAAGGTATTTATTGTAGAAAAACATTTTTGCAACTTACAAGAAAATTAAAAGTATATTGTATAACTACGCCTCTACATAGGCAGTCACAATGATACAATTTTCATAGAGATTACTCTAATAGTGATTCGGAACTTTATTAATATTTAGTCGAAATTAATACATACAGAGTTGATCGGTTGAAAGTTTATCTAAACTACTAAAAACAACTCTGTATAGGTAATAGATTTCTGTTCAAATATTAACGGGAAGTATTTACCACCCGAAATAGGTACTGTAACAAATTAATATTTAATAATAAACCAAAAAAGTGTACCAAATAAAAGCCCTCGTATCTTTTTAGGACTTTTTTCACCAACTCTATTAATAAAATATTACTTTTCGTGAAAGTTTTTCCGATTCGATGGTAATGCTAAGTAACTTTTCATGCCACCCAAAGGTCTGAAAAGTTCTTATTTGAAAGCAAAGTATTACCTCCTAACTCATAAGTACTGATATAATTTTTGACTTCATATTGTTTTAGAGTATTATTACAGGGTTTGACATTTATTAAACACTAGCTGTTTCCCGCGGTTTCACTCGCAAATATCATCCAGCGTTATAAAAGAGCAATTTAAAACGAAGCCTGAAAGAGAGAAATGTTTTTTGTAACCCAACCTGTCACATATAAAATTACACATTAAGCTCACACAAAGGGCTCTTATCAGCAAATACAGAGAGCACAATACAATACAATACAATACAATGCAATACAGGCGTGCATTGTGCTGGCTTCGATACCCGTCAGGTGCATTGTACGATCACATGCAATTACATCGAAAATTGTCGCACGGAAATATATTTTATAAGTTTGTTTTAAAATACATTTATTTCTGCCCTGATAAAGTACTTATGAAAGATACAATTTGTGTCCGACAGAAACATTGACTTCGGGCAAAAACCCTTCGGCGAAGAATTCAAGAAATGGGCCGAAATTTAACAAAAGCTAAGTTTTCCAGCAAGCATCGAAATTGAAGGAACTATTACGAATAAGCGAGAGCGCATTAGACATGGCGACAAGCGGGAGGTAACACCAATCTTGAAATTAATTACGCAGAGTTTTTCTTTTCCTTCGGCCGAAGGTTGTGGTCTATTGGATTAATCCATCGGGATGGATTATTCGACTTCGGCTTCGGCCAGGATTCGGTCGGACACTGATTACTATTGACTCTAACACCGATTCAGAATATAAGTGAGAAAGAGTCCGGTAGGAAACTCAGCAAGGCTTTGGCTATTTTCTGGATCTCTACAATGTATCTTGTTCCTTATTCATATAATTGTTGCTCCGCCACGATGCAAGTGCAGAGAAAAGTTACTACAATATATTCTTGTCTTGAACGCCACCTTATAAGCTGGTTAACGTTACAAGCAAATCATTCGTTATTTTTTGACAATAACGTATGGTATTTAACGTAATTTGATAACATAAAGAAGAACAAAAGAGAGAAACAAGTCTATTTATGAAACAACACCGAATTTGTGTTAACGATGGTAAATGCCATTTTTAACAATTACTCGTACGTCCATAGTATGTCGAAAAGACTCACTTTTATTTAACAATAGGTACCTGAAGGGTAAAATAATAGCGTTTGGAATATTAACGTTGTTTAGCCAGTTTTTAAAGGTACTAGTATTTTTTTTCGTAAAAAAGAGTGTTTAGGTTAGTGACGTTCATAGATGAAACAATTGTGTAAATAATAAACACCAATTCTACGATAATATTTTTTGTATATGTAACGACTATGTGGGATAGGAATCTCACAGATTGTTACGTTTACTTACTTTTATATTAGTATTAAATATTAATAAATTTCAAGGAATTAACTTTCATGATTAAATTTGACACGAACAATTTATAAAACACTAAAGTAATACGCCGTTCCGGTTAACAATTGACAACACGAAAACCTACTGAATAAGGCGCGCTTCAGAGGAAAGAGCAAAGTCAGCGATGCGAACATAGCGTAGAAGTAAACAGTAGATCAATTAATTTGTATAGTGGTGAACATTGAACCAATTAGTCGGGCAATTAATAAGCGTTGCGAAAATCGGGATTCATTACTGGGATTTTTTTTATTAATAATTTGTTTGGCTCGATGCCAGGTGGAAGTGCTCATAAATCTTAGTTGCGAAATGTTATATGAATTAAACCAATTGGACATGGAATTCCAAATATTATAGAGCTTTTAACTGTTGAATTATTTTGTAATATACTTTTGTGAAGATACGATTAATTTAATAAACTAGTACCTACTTAAATTATAATTCTGATACATGTCTACATGATTTGAATAAATATCAACATAAATAAATATTCAGAGTACATAGGTCAATAATTGAACTGATTAATAATCAAGGTACCTACGTAGATAAAAAAACATAAAATAAATTGATAATGCCCTGAATACAAAATCCTAAATACGAGTCATGAATAAAAAGTCGGCCTACTGATATAAAATACACTATAACAACAGAATACGAAACGGATCCGGTGCGAGGCTTGGGCGGGACGAGCCCGGGCGGGCGGGATCCGGGCGGGGTCCGGGCGGTACAGAGGAAGCGCGGCACTAGCCGGAAATGAGCTTTCGATATCCGCTCCGTCCTGCGCCCACTTTGTCCAAATCAATTTCGCTTTACTACGCCGTGCTCCGTGAAAAATGCATCGCAAATATTTTAACGCAACAATACCTGTGTAAATTAAATATTATTTTTTACAGTAATGGTTTACTTAGATTAAGTTTATTGATATAACTATCACGATAATATATTTAACTAGCTGTTCGTACACGGTGATTTATAATGAAATTTTCTTACAATAATACCGTCAAAATTTCCAAATTTCCCAGTGGATTTTCCAAAATGTTTCATTCATACAAACCTTGTCCTGACAATTACAAACGCAAAACAGTGAACAAAAGTGTAATTAGCTAAGTTAGGTTAATTTGCTTTTTAAATTCAGCGGCTAAATATAAACACAAATTTATGATTACATGCTGTGTAGTTAGAATGCAAATTCTCAACCACCGTTAATAATTCAGTTGAAAAAATTCGCTACTAAAGTAAACAATTTAAAACAGTTTGCAAGACACATTTGTAAGTGGAGGCGTAATTAGCATGAAGTTAAAGCAAATTCGCTTCGTGAGCACTTAACATGCCCAAAGCCGCCTTGTCGTTTCTACGTTTCATTTATGTCGGTGCCAAAACATGGTTGGTTGGTTATCTCTGAAAATTGCAACGTAAACCACCAACACAGTTACACAATTAGCACAAAAATAAAGCGAAGTTGCTACGCTATCAAAACCTGTTTGAAAGTTCCATCACTGACGACTGAAAATCTCAAATTCAGTTACTGAAAATTACATTTACAGGTAAGTAAGATGTAATTCGTATGAAATTTTAAAGTCGTTTTACTGTAGCTACTATGAAAAAATGAAGCTTTCATATTTGTTATATTATAAGTAGAGTCCGACCTAAGCTTCGGCCAAAATGGGCCAAAGTTTAACCCGCAGCCGATGGTTCTAGCAAGCACCGAAATTGAATGAACTGTTACGAATGAGCGAGAGGCTCCCATAAGGCTCGTGGGTGATGCATGATACTTTTGATACCCTTGATTTGAATACCCTGCAAGTTAAAATAAATAAATAAAATTTTGAACTCATCCCTTTATAACATTCGGCGTTCATAAACTGAATTGACGATTTTTGAGTTGTGTTTGGTACCACATAATCAAAAGTGTATAACACGTCAAAATCAATTTTATCAAAAACTACCGAACACCGATTTTAAAAGGAAACCACGCGACGCGGACGCGAATCGCCGGCGGCAAACTCTGCAACTATCGTAACATAGTTTGCACGTTACATCTGCCGCGGGCAACGGCGCACTAGAGCAACTATAAAAAGTCGCCAGTAGTCGGCACTCCACTCACTCTGAAGAAAAACTTGCGAGTAAGCACTCACTTAACTTCCAGTAGCTGAAATTCCGAGGTAACTACGGTGACTCGTTCTAGCCCGAGCTCTCAACAACTTTTAAATTCAATCTAATCCCTTGGAAAATTCCCTGCAAACAAATACGGTTAGGGCGCACTTGACTTCACGGGTTTTTTACGAGTGTATTGTACTGAAATTGCTTATGGAATACTTACTTTTTCCTCTAATTTTATGAAGGGATGTTTAATTGTAAAAAGGTGTATGACGTTGGAAGTTTTAATCGATAATTATTAGCGAAGTGCACGCAGTAATATCGAATGCTTGAATACAAGAATGTGCTTACTATTAAACTTGGCCGATTTTATTTTTCAGCGAGAAAATGTGCAAATTATATTTATTAGAGATTATTTTTTAATAGAGCAGTAAAGAATAAAATATTACCTCGACTTTAATTTGTACAAAAAATCACCGACTCTTTTAAAATAGTTCACACATAAAATTCAAGTTCTATTGTGATTTCCTCCGAAGTGTTGGCTCACCTGTAAAAAGCACAAAGAAAGAAGATGTCTAACGTATTTTCCAAATAACTTTATTAATATTTAACATCACAACGTGTATACAGCCGATGGCCGGCCTGTCAAAGCTCCAGACAGATAATATTACAGGAACTGACACTTGACAGTTGCCATTACTTTTGATATTTGCGAGTAATTGAGTGGAAATCACCCTGATGTGTTTCATTCAAGTCGGCTCTTTCGTACTGTTACCATGCTACCGGAAATATTTAGATAAAAGTGAAATTATCAAATATATTACAGCGCTTTCGAGATGCTTCCGTTGTTATTTTCAATTTTGTATTCTATAGGACTTTGTATATACACAGGTACCTACTACAGATAATTTTCTCAGTAAAATATCTGATACTTACGGAAGCTTATCGCTTTGCGTATTAAAGGCTTAAACATAAAATAGAAGTTTTATAAATATTAGTTTCTTTTCTTTGTTTTTATTATAAACTTATACTATAACTGTACTTGACAATGGTTATCCTACCCTTTCGCCTCCGCCAGAAAGTGGCGTGTTTTCCCCTAACTTCGTCGCGAGAAGTTTTATCATACATATGCCAATCACAATCATGTCGGCGTTATGTGGTATCATCCCAATTTTTATTTTCTTCCTCCTAACCTATTAGATATTTTTTTGTATTTAAAATTAAAAGTGACATGCGAAGTTGTTATAAATAATTTCAAGGAATTTATCATAATAAGTAACACTTACTGAATATTAAAAAATACTAATATATTAATAGAAATAACCATGAATAATTATTTATATTATTATATTATTCTAGAGGGAAATCGTGAAGATTTTGTTGGAAAACCGACCGTAATAAATCAGTGGTATAAAGCTAATAAGATAAAGATATTTATATCTAAATGTACTTATACACTACTTGCATATTAAGATTTATTTCCACTTGCTTCAGTAAGCATACATAAAGGACGTTAACATTTGCCCCAGGATAAAGTCTTGGAATGTTCCTATTATTTGTCTTATAATGTTATTTTCGTACGATATTATAATAACATTTTGAAGGAGAACTTGAATTTATATCTCAATTTGCATAATAATTACAAAATGGTGTAATTTTAACATTTATGTAACAACAACTGTAGTTGACGCCTATAATAATATGTACTCATGTATTACCTACTGATACAACTAGGTTGAAAGACCTCTCTAGATATATTTCAGTTGTTTCATTACACTAAGAGAATTCTACGAGGAGCAACTTTTTACCAACAGATATACTCTTACATACATATATAAGTATACATTGTAGTATATCCGTGGAAACAGCTCCCTCGAATTGCTCTCGGGTGTAACATTCGTCGCTGGCTTGTTAAACCTAGCGCCAATTTATTAAAAGCGATGTATAGCCTCGATAGCCGACTACACCTTACTTTATACAGATTTAATGCCATACTTTACGATGCGCTTTCCTGAAATAATAACATAATCTCTAATAAATAAAAAATAAGATCTCAGATGAACTTTAATAGCCACTGAAGATGTTAGATCCAGAAATGGAAAATTTCATTCCCAATACTATCCTACTAAACTATCTATCCTAAATACTCTATATAAATGCGAAAGTTTGTGAGGATGTATATATGGATGTTTGTTACTTTTCATGTAAAAAATACTTAACGGATTTGAATGAACCTTGGCACATAGATAGATCATACCCTAGAATAACATATAGGCTACTTTTTATCCCGGTAAAGCATAAGATCCATCGGGAAAGCAGGTGAAACCGTAGGACGGAAACTAGTAAAATATAAATTCAGCACTAAAATAAGCTTTACCGGAAATAATCCGAACTTAATACTATTCTCAAAACGGTATATCACAATGAAACTGAAACTGGATATAAACACGAAGCGAGGATCGTCTCCGACCGAGGTGGATTACGCTAGTAATTAATCAAGAGTGTGCCTTCACGACAACCTCCCACCCTTCCCTTAGCAGCCCTCCCCGCGCCCCTTCAGCCCAGCAAAGCTTTATTTTTACAGCGCCGAAGGAAACCTCCATTTCATTAGAGAGCGACAAAAGAATCGCTAAGTCTAAAGGCTCCTGGAATACAGTTATATTACTGTTTAATGGTGTTGCGAGTGCTGAAAAGAACTTTATTTTGTAAGCAAATTATGGTATTTTAATGCTAGTAACACTAATGAAAATAAAAAAGTTAGTTGAACATCGCTTCGGTACAGCTTTGCTTTGCTGATATACTGATTAACAAGTGAAACGCTTTATGTTAAGCTGAGTAAAGAGTAGTTTGTCGTTTCGAGTTATATGGAGTCAGGAGTTTTAGAGAGTTGAGGTTGTTACACAGTTTATTAATTTATGAATGCAGCAGAGGGTTCCAGATCGTGTTTTTCAATGAAGCAATGTGTGTATGGAGATTATTACAAAATCAGTTCTGTATACCTATAGATCAAAGCACAGTGCAAAATTTTCGCACACAGGTTCCAGATATCATTGTAAAACCCTAAGAAGATAAGTAAATAAAACCGCGGGATGGAAGCTAGTTTACAAATAAAAGCCACAACTACACATCGAAGTACTTTACTCGTAATATAAAAAGTTCGCTGAAGTTATCAATAACTAAACATACGGAATTTTTAGTCAAATGTTCCCATGTGTACAAACTATATTTTTATATATAAACTTTTTAATATTTTTCTATAACTATCTGTCTTTGCGAGGAGACATGAAAAAGTTTGAAGTATCTATCATCACGGGCCATTCATTTGAATGGATAGTAATTTGAAAATGGGAGTTCGTGTTGAAATGCCTCAGTTGTGAATATGTTATAAGTGTGTAGACTCAAAGTTTTAAGTGATATTAAAATATCATGACATTCTTCATATTATGTGTACACGACTTCACACGTGTAAAATAATTTAAATCCAAGGCTACCCGAAAGACCTAAAATTAATTTGATAGGAAAATGTCCAGTGATAGATAGATAAGGCGAAAACAGCACGAATGCAACCCTCGTTATTTTTTACGTAAAGTGGTGCAGTAAAGATAGCTGCGAACGCTTCGGGGCGCTACGATAATGGCCGCCTCTGACACCGTAGTGAAATTGCGATGGGAATACTCTTAGCTTTTCACTTTAATTTGGACGCTACTCCTTGGCTTGGATAAATAGGTCGTGAAAGTGTAACATTTGTACACGTTCCGCGAACTACGTTTGTGAATTAAGGAGATTTATATTATACTTTAGTCTATTACTCAACCAGGCATGACACTATATTGTTTATACAGGGTGACTGGTGAGTCATCAACGTTATTTAAGGAGAGTACTCGGTACTCGATCCTCGTTCTAATTATTTAATAAAATTAGGTACTTAATTTTTGATCAAATTTCCCTATAAATAAATGAAGTGTGGCTACATTCCCGACGCTCATGTGTTTCGTCTGTTACCCCGTTAGCACGTGGCGAGATCTTGTGTCCCGTAGTATGCGTCCGCGCGGTGACCATGCGTTGCGTAATAAATTACTTAACTTTCGGTTAAGTTTACTAAGTAGTCAATTAATATTTATTTTTAATGTTAATTTTTTTCTTCTTATATGATCGTCAAATATCACGTCCTCGAATATCGTTGGTGACTCACCAGTCAGCCTTTATAATAATAACTGTTTTTTATATTCATATGATAACTTGATACAATATTAAGTATATGTACAGAGTCGAATTAAAGAATAAACTTCGTAAAAATAGCTAAATCGTTTCGGTCTGATAGACCGTGCAGTCTTTCGGCACATGCCACGAACAGCCGATATTGTCCAAACGCGACGATTTATCGACGGCGAAGATGCGGGCTCACGACATTCACTGCGGTATCCTCGGCCCGTCTTCAGCAAAATTGTCAAGTTTGTGACTACTAAAATATGAAATTTTTAAAACAGATAAGAATTGGCATATTACCAACAAATTTCAAGTATCCAATATGTTCTGAATTTTGTTTTATTACATACAAATTTCGTCAAAATTATTTCCACTGAAAAATTTATATGAAATTAAATTTCAAATCTCAAATGTGATAGAACATACTAAAGTTAATTATTTCTTTCAATTAAACCTTCAGTTTGAACAATAATACTCTTAATATTGCTCATCAACTTAAAACTTACTAATAAGTGACATACCTACTAGAAGTTACTAATAAGTGACATACCTACTAGCTGAATAGCTATAAATTCAATATTCAACACTATTACTATGGAGTTGAAGACCTTTTATTAAATTAACTGTAAAATTTCTAGACTTTTGTTTGTGTTACATTTTTATAAACACTTTGGATAATTCGAACCTTAGCGTGATTTATCAATAGCATAGGCTATCGAATCGACAAGAGAACGAAAATGTAAACAGATTACTGTATTATGAACTCTACATATAGATACATCTTTAAAAACAACAACTCATAAAATCAACAATCGATAACGTGTCGTTATCGATTATACGTATACAAGGTAATTTGTAAAAGCTTATATTATATTTTCTGACTATTATTTTTGAAGTAGTTTCAGATCAAAGGAGCCTTCAGCATGTTAATTCACTCACTGAAATTCTGAATGTAAGTAAGAAGTCATGTTGTAAGGAATCACAGCTGGGTCCAGTTAGAGGCACGTATATAACCATCTGCAAACTGCGTAACGACCACTCTACGACACGACAACTGGAATATAAGCATAAGCATTATCTATATTGTTATCTATACTAATAATAAAGGTAAAGAGTTTGTTTGTTTGAACGCGCTAATCTCCGGCCGGAGTTACATGTCCGATTTGAAAAATTATTTCTTTCACTAATAGGAAGCTACATTATCCCCGAAGGTTATAGGCTACTTTTTATCCCGGGAATGCGATTGAAGCCGCTAGCTAGTTTGTTATAATAGTATCATTTCGTGTCAAAAAATCAAAATCAAACCTCATTTATTCAGTTTAGACCCTAACAAGGCACTTATGAATGTCAACAGTTACAGTTTTACAATAGACTCTCAAGAGAGTGTAGAGATGATTTGTTTTTAATAAATTGATTAATCTCAGTGTAAGTATTCCGAAACGGTGGTAGAGTCTATTATAATAATTGTAACAATCGACATTCATAAGTGCATTATCAGGGCCTAAACTGAATAAATGAATTTTGAGTTTGAGTCGGTTCATTTAATATTGCTCTACCTACGATATATGATGTCGTTATTTAGATTTCGAAAATATGGTAATAGTCCAAATGCGAAATTTGTGAGTATGGATGGATGGATGTTTGTTACTCTTTCACGCAAAAACTATTGAACGAATTTGGATGAAATTTGGAACACAGATAGTTTAAATTAACACATAGGATACTTTTTATCCCGGGAAAACAAGATCCCTCGGGAACGCGGGTGATACCGCGGGGCCGAATCTAGTACGTTAATAAGTATGACTGCTAAAATAAACAATTTTATTATTTATTTTATTTTAGCAAGTATTTCACTCTATATTTGTCGTTTTACTGGATTCAAAGCCAACAAAATTTAAATAAATTGGAATCCACAAAATATATTTTATACTGCGATCAGGTTTTAATAAGGATTTCGTCGATGAAGGGTAATGAATACGATAATTGGATATTGATGTCACTCCCTCAAGGAACATCTGTAAGATTGGCATCAGATTCCGAGTTTCAACAAATTGATTCGTTACATTCGAAAAATACAGCCATCTCACGGACTAAGCCATAAATGTGATTTTATATGTAATGCATGTCATGTTCCGAATATATGAATAATTCGGTCGGTTTTGTTTGATATCCTTAAAAAAATATTTTTTTAATATACATTTATAAACGTAAGTAGGTAAATTTAATAATAGATTTTTTACTCATTAATTAATTTCGAAAAATAAAAGCATAAGCACTAACTTTAGTTGCAAAGGATACATAAACTAAGATACTTATATGCAATAGTATAAAAAGTATCATGGTTCCTAACGCCATTAATAAAGTGTTAAGGAAAGGAGAAACCGTGTGGTCAACTGGTCGCCATTACCATATTATGGTAATAGCCTTTTTATATTGATACCATGTACTCGTATGTAATGTTAATCACAGTCGCCGTTAAGGTTTATTTTACCATGACCACAGATTAGGCCGTAAAAAAATCCATAACATAAAAAATAATCTTTTAAGTATTGGATTTTCACAGTGCCTCAGTTTAATGAAGGTACCTACTGTTACTACGCATGGCACTAAAATGGCTTACTTTCGAAAAAGCCAAGATGGACAAAGCCATTAAAAATTTTATAGATATGAAAGTCTAAAATAAAATAAATGGCAAATATTTTTTTTATATTATAATATACTTCTTACTCTTTGCGTTTAAATTTTCTCTACACTACCTATGCTTCTATTAATTAATCTCATAGGCTTAATAAACAATAAACCCCAGTTATTTTCACCCATGACATAGCGCTACATCGGCGTGAAATTAACAAGGGGACAAGTAAAGGTCAGCCGTGTGTTGTCGAAAATAGTAATCCTAAAATGATCAAAGCGCACATTTGCGTTGCGTCGTCTAGCTATAAAATAAGCAGCGTGGTTATCAAGCTCGGGATGTTCGACGGGTCAGCGAATAACTAATAGGATTAACGATGAGCGAGCGACGCCATTTGGTTCGTTTATTACGGATGGTGTATATGGCGGTCGCGATACGTGTAATTAATCGTTGGTCTAAATAGTAAAATGTTGTAATTACTTTCGAGTTTTATAGACAACTGGTAAATGTTACCAGAAAATCTTTCACAAACGAATCAAGACAAGACTTCGTGTTGAAATATTTTTTGTCATTCACAATGTGTACAGAACATATAAATCTAAATAAAGGTCAGTCTCTAGAAAATATGCGCTTCGAATATGTTCTATTAACAAATATTTCGTGTTTTAAATTAATTTGCCTTGTTACACCACAGTGTGATAGCAGGACTCTGATATCCAATCCCTTCGATGACTGAATACTAATTAAGATAAGTCAGATTATGCATAAAATTTTATTCCAACAAATTGCGTCGACGACTATGAAAACAAAACTCATGAAGGATTCATTTCTTAATTCCAATATTATATCTCTTCAGGCACTTGTAATTTTATGGC
The DNA here is from genome assembly GCA_963555595.1 of Tethea ocularis. Classification (NCBI taxonomy): domain Eukaryota; kingdom Metazoa; phylum Arthropoda; class Insecta; order Lepidoptera; family Drepanidae; genus Tethea; species Tethea ocularis. The sequence continues at coordinate 4,755,045 of OY741968.1, forward strand.
GCGGCTCGTAATCTTAAACTTTATGGAGGAGAATTTTAATGAAATACTTGCTCAGTATTTTGGCTACTGCGATATTAATAAGCTGTAAAATATTAACTTTTTCATGAATACTATATAGCTTGATGAATTCTATAGAATTTTTCAATATTCGTATTTCCTGACAATTTTGAAGACTTTGTTTATAATAAATACCAAAGAGCCGACTTACTTGTATTCGGCTGTAGATTTATCATCAGTTCGTGTCAGGATCATCATTTTTAACAAAATAATACAGTAAAATTATTAATTAAAAGCTGTTAATCAGATGCGAAATTTTCTTCATTATTAATATGAACATTTTACATACAGCCTGCAATGGCTATCTATCTACTTTCCCTATAGGCAAGTGAAACTAAGCGCCTAGTTGAACTGGTCTAACGATATTCCAAGAAGTGCGTAAAAGCGGCGGCGCCGACGCAACTAGCAAATTGCTTCGCCCTCAACCTACAACTAGTTTTACTTATTGGTACTTCTTAGAAAAGCATTAATTTGCAGGTACTACAAATGCAAATTGTAGGTAATAATGCACATATATTATTTTTTTAAATATACTTAAGGTATTATTTTGACGATGACAAAAATGTTTACACTATTATTAATCTCAGAATTTATTTATGTTACGATTTAGCCTCACATTACACTTTTAGTACAGTGAGCGACTTGTAAGTGATGAAATAACTGAAGGTATTAACACAAAAACACCTAAAAGTAATAAAATAATAATTATCCAATCATTAAAATATCATTATCCACCGATTCGCAATACACATATAAACCTTATTTATCCGTAAACATACAAACCAAACATCACCAAAATCATTCCATATTAAACATGTGACGACCCGGTGTAGGTGACTGTACTTAAGTACACCACAGCATGTTCCGCATGGGAATTATTCAAGCAACCTCTAATAGGGTCGTCGCGTATACTAAGTTAGTATGGACAACTTGTGCGGTCCGCGATGCATGGATATTTACGATTCCTTACCTTGTTAAGCGTGACAGCTGAGTTCATTAGCATAATTGTAGGGAGGAGTTTAGTATTATTTAATGGCCAAAGAAATTGCTACACGTGTTTGTATCACTTTTTATTGGATATGGATAGCTTGTTCTGATGCCCTTGTATGCTAATTGCAAAGTTAACGTGTGCACGGATGACGAATCGTTTTTAAATTGCACGTCAATAAACTTTGCCAGACTGGGAAATTCACGAGAATAGTTATTTGCTCAATATATAATAATTATTATAATTTATTCATCAAAATAAATGATAGCCACACAAACTTGAAAACAGTTTATCCCCGATGCAATTATAAAACTAATTTGAACCGCCTTTTAACCGACGAATTTTAAAAATAATTATCATAATAGCCAGCCCTATTTGCCTGCGGAAACGATCAGAAGTCCGCGGACACGTGCCGTTTCACATGCGGCCTGCAATTTGCCACAAATATATCCAAAGGTAGACTGACTCAAATTAACTATTCAAATACATTTAATCATACTTCGACTGTCTTGCCTGCCAGGAGGAAAGACATGTATTTAAGCTCCACTTGAGTTCAATAATAGCTCAATGAAATGAATGATGAATACCTAAGTAAAATTAATGCGTTGCGGTATCATTTAAAAACAGTTAGAAATCATTATAGGGATACCTAATCCATTTAGAAAGCAAACATAAATGAATAGTAGGTACAAGACAGCGACATAATATCTAACTAAACATACAAATGCCATTTATATATTCCAATATATGGCATTTGTTTGTATTTTTGTATCTATATCTATACTAATAATATAGCTGAAGAGTTTGTTTATTTGAAAGCGCTAATCTCCGGAGTTAGGTACTCGTCCGAATTGAAAAATTATTTTACTAATAGGAAGTTACATTATCCCCGAAGGTTATAATATATAGGCTACTTTTTTATCCCGGGAACGCGAGTGAAACCGCGGAGAAAAGTTAGTATATAATAATCATAATTTTAAATGCAATTCCAAAATTAAATCCATATCTAACTCAATCATACAGGATAATTAAAACAGTTGAAACTCAAAGTACGCTAATCTGAATGACGTTACCTTTTACCTAATTAGAGACTGGATAGACCACGTCTAGCTTGAACTATAATTAGAACAACCCAACAATTCATCAAAGATAATGGAATAAGCTGGTATCCAAGACATGGAAACGACTGACTCTTAAGTAGATTCAATCTTGCAATGAGCTCCAGCTTTCAGTGAAATAAAATATCCTGAAGACGGTGGTTACAACCCTTGAGCATGGGTGTATTCCGGCAGCTGCACATAAGAGCCATTTTCTCCGTCTATGTGTGTGTACTTACCACCTTTACCCTCATCATAATTTACTACGGTGAGGTTGTGGTCAAACACAGGCCTATACGAAGAAAAAAAGCTACAAATTCAAAAGACAGAGTGCGGAAACAGATTCTTTTCAAATAAATACCACTACATTATACTTAGCGTTACAATATCACACGCTTAGGTGGAACCGTTTTTATTATATATTTCCCAGTTTTCCCACACAGTTTCACATAAAAACCTACAAAATCGTTTTTAATTCCAAAGTCTGCAACATTTTTTGTAAAATGAAGACATAAAACATGTTGTAAGGCCGCGCGGCTATCACGAAAAAGGTCCTAAATAAGTTTGTCTCGCGACGGAACTACGATAAATCAAAAGCGAAATTAAATTATGCAAGCGAAGGCGGGCGGGCCGACACGATACAAAAATTATTATTGGGAACTACACCCACGATATATGAGCGGATTTCATTTTGTATGGCACGTCGCAAACATCGCGTGGTAGCACTTAATAAATGCATTCATGTGAATTATATTATGTTATGTTACATATATACTCTTTTGGTGTTCTGATAGTTTGTAGGTGGTAATTAAAGTGAATACAAAAGCTTTTTGTATGTCTTATAAAATACCCAAACTCTATAAGCTTATCAAAGCCATTATGAGTAAAATTCTGATCGGCGGGGCTACTGCGTAAAAAAATGGTTTTGGCTTCAATAAAAGACTTGTCTTGCTACCCAAGAACTTGCAAATAATATTAGGCATGTAAGCCATGTCGTTATACATAGGTACTAAGGTTTCTGAAGAAAACCGAGCAAGCAAGTCAAGTTTCCTTATTACAGGAGACTTGGCAAGTTTTTTCGGGTTTAATCAAAGCGGCTGCACGCGGGCGAGTGTGCATGCATAATCTTGTTTGGAACGCCATACTAACATCAATTTATGCCGACTGCGCTGGCCTCGCGTACGTACAGCTGAAAATGTGAATTAGAAAGACGGGGGAAATACTTTTCGACGTGAATGTGGCCAGGAGACGAGAATACTCTCGGGTGAAATGTTTTATTCCATCGATTCAAGCCTCGCATCCGGGAAATACATTATTATGATTACAACGGTGAAGCAAGTGAAGAACTTTTCATGTTTCTGCTTAGTGTATGTGTGAAATATATCTATATATATCTACACAGTTGTTGCAGTCTCTACTTTGTATCGTTTGTTATGATTACTAAAACTGTTACTAATTCGGTCTACTAAGGAATTACTGTCATAATAATGATTGCGACTGTTGTGTTCCACCACGATCTAAATAGAAACTAATTGCATGTAACCGTCTTTCTCAATACATGCAAATTTTAATATGACAGTTCACTTCAGTTTCCACAATCACGCACGACTCTGCGCTGGACAGGCGAATTAGTTATCGCAGAGTGCAGAGGACTACGTACAACTCAATTGTATATGCGGACTGTGACATGAACGCTTTGTGAGCGACTCTTCAGTGAAACTAATTGTTCTCTGGTTGTACAACAACCGGACATATTGCACGACTCGCGTGATCGCACGACCGACTGACAAACCCAATGTAGGAGGACCAAATGAAAAGCAATAAAAAGCAGTAATCCCATTCCTTCCGTTTAATTTACGGATCCGGTTAATTGGTGGGACAAGAGTCCGCAATCAAGCATAATACTAGGGGCTGACGTCCAAATAATGAGCTCGGGGTTTGGAGTATCATACCATAAAACCCGGGGTTTTAGTGCGAGTTTTACGAGTTTATTTGACGAGGCATCAGCGCTTAGGGGACGCGCCGCGCTTAAGTGATTAAAATCGCGTCGCGACTACTGCATCGGGACAAAGCGGGCAAAATGTTCAGATGAATTTAAATGGAGGTATGAAACAAAAGAGCCGAGCGGAATGCACTGGCATGTCATCTTGTAACGAGAGGGCTAGCTGTGACGCGAAAATGTCTGCCTCGCTCCCCGCCTCACGCCTCGTGCCGAGTTACATTCAAATGCGCGCGACGCGCAACGCGTCGCCACGACCTTTTCAATGCTTTACACTCCGCCAGGAAATGCCAGCCTCATGCAGCTGAATGAATGCTACTACTACATATTATGGTACATGTCAAGCTTTTGACCACTCTTAGCTCTATTTTTTAAACCCAAATAAGTTTGTCAAAAACCTTTTTGGCTATCTGTACAAGTAATGACTGCTGCATGCGTCGTTTCGGTACGATAAATGTTTGCAAGTAAAAAGGATTTCGCAGACAATAAACAAGTATTGACAAGAGCGAGTGCTCTATAGAGGCGTGGGAGGGTCGGGAGGGATCCAATTAGCCCTCCGCTTCACTCGCGGCACTACACGACTAATGATTTGCATAGCTCTAGCCGGAGCGTCGAAGGACTCGAAGGCTCTCCGCCAATAATCTTAGCTTGTAGTCGCCTGGTGTAAGGGGACTCTGATTACTTATACTTGTGCAGTGTAGGTGCTGAATCCCGTACAATACAGCTTTGTAAACTTTACATAGACTTCCTAATGTCCCAACGTACCATTTACCTATTTGTACATCATAGATATGTATAGTAATTGGGTAACAAATATGTCAAGTGTCTTCTCAGTTCAAGTGTATTCCGAACCGGCAGTAGAGTCTATTGTAAAACTGTAACTGTTGACGTTCATAAGTGCCTTATTAGGGCCTAAACTGAATAAATGAGTTTTTGATTTGATTTTGATTTTCTTATTATTACAATTAATACAACTATCAGTGAAATCAACCTCGCATATATAAAAAACCGTCATTCAATATAAAAGGTATATAACGTCCAAAAATCCGCATAGCATTGGCTGCCAATTGAAATCCGCTTGCACGAACGGCGGATACACCTATATTGCGGATATCCGCCATTTAATTACCGAACGTGCGAACGGAAGCGGGGACCAAGGGGCGGAATGTCTTTTGTTATATGTCAAATGTAGATATAGTCCGTCGATTAATAAATTCAGGGTGAGGGATTCGACGGATTAAATTGTTTCAACATTCTTGGAATGTTATTGAGACGATAGGGGTTGGTACGCAGAGTCGCTTGTGAGTTTATTTCCTTAACATCTTGTCAACGAAACGGGATAATGGTAAATATCTGATCAATAATCGGTTTTCCATTTCTAATTAAAATCGAACACAAACCAAAATCAAATATTCAAAGCAGACTACTTCGAATGTATTAAAAATAAAATTGATGAGACTACTGAAATGATAATTACTCGCCACGCGCAAAAAACTTCTACTCTACCATAAAAAAGGGTAATAACTGAACGCTACCAGGATTTCTCATTTCCAATTCCCTTAGCAGTCGAAACGAAGATGCTGACTAAATGCCACATTACAGCTCTTCAGTGATTTATACCAAATGAACGTGGTAGCACGCGGTGAGAACGGGTGGCGTGATGTAAAATGGCCAGATAATTAATTCATGGCGGGCCTTGTGGGTAGAGGGGTCTCCCTCTCATGGAAGAGGAGGGAGGTACCGAAGTACATGAAGCTCAAGCTGTACAATTACTTGTGTTATTCATTACGTCATACGCGTTTCAATTGTGACACGTTACAAGAACAATAGTTTTGGTGCTGAACGTTATACTTAAATCTCTTTTCGATAGGTTAGCATGATGTGTCATGTTTTTTTTAAATAGAACAAAAAATCTTTTTACTTTTATAAAGAAATAATTTTAATTATAAGTTATATCAAAATGTTCATGAAATTAATCAAACTGGTTGTCAAAATTTTGTTCAAATGTCATCACGATCTGATTGTTTTTATTTTTAAACACTTGTAGCAATATGAGTACATGTTTATCTATTTTCGTCAGTGAAATTAAACACTCGCGGAGGTCTATGTATGTATGTTGGATGGCCGGTATGACCACCAATTTGATATATATTGCGTCGCCACGCCACCCAACCGCAATCCCATTTAAAGGAACCCCTAATACAACTTCGACAATGGACCAACGTAGAGATGTTTACCTTTCATGCTTGTGATACAGTGCCTAAGAAATGCGATGCTTTAACAAAAACAATTATATAAATATATACTTACGGGCATATAAAAACATAGGAAAAAAGTAATAATTTTCATGAGTGTAGCTTCATTTACATAAAACTGGGGCGGAAATTAAACTATTCCATTAAAGTAATCACTTACGAGTCCAAGCGTTGTCTGCTATAAATTGGCGGAGTTAGTTCTACTTTTGGCAACGGATTTTCTCTTTTTGTTTTCATGTAACAATAATTAAAATGAAGTTATATGTTTTATTATTGTGTTACAAACTTAATATTAAAATTGCTTATTGGAAAAATATTTTCTATTTGTATAAAATGAATTCGCAACGTATCTTGAGATCAGTTTCTTTAGTGTTCCTTTTGCTCTCCGACTCGCTGTTTCCCCCGCGATCCCCTATTTTAACCACTTCAGGGTTGAATTTTCAAAAAATCTATCTTAGCATGTGCTACGACATAATAGCTATCTGTATTCCAAACTTCCAGTGGTTTGAGCAGTGTGTTGATAGATCAGTCATTCAGTCAGTCACGCTTTCCTTGTATATATGTATTTAGACAGTGACAGCATCTTGAACCTAGCTTTCAGTGGTTGCGAGCCTTACACCTGCTGAATAAAGTAATTCTACTTTCACTCTAACAGACACGGGACTGGCGAAATAACAAATAACATCTGTCCCATGTCCTTTTAATGAAACACGACCACCGTTTGTTACCTTATGGACTTATTTATTGAATAATGTTCTAGAATACAATTGGATTAGGTACTTGACGTGTTGGGGGTGAGCTTTTGATATTCTATTATTAAAAGACCTCCAAAGTTTACTAAGGTGTTTCTTTTTGGCATTTTTCTTGCATTAAGTATTCAGTGAGAAGAGGATTAGGTATACTCAGCAGTGGGTAGATACGGACTGAGAATGATGAAGTATTCAGTACTTAAATATAGTCAGACAATATCTTAAATTCAACTTTCAAAGCCCTACAGAATATTATTTATTATCATAAAGCCTGAACTAACTGTAGCTTATCAAAAGGCTTTGAATCTCGACGACTAGATATTTATTTAGTTTCGGTGATTTTTTTTGCGATTCGTTTTATATCCTTAAGATACTCAAGCCAACGACGGCGCCTAAATTTAGATATGGTTTCATGACGGGTCTTTTCTCATCAGTGAATGATAATTAGTGTTGCCGGACAATCAATAGTATCGCAATACTATCGAGGGCCCCAAAATCACTCGTACCATCGATAGTAGTATTTAGAACAATACTTACTATCGCAAGTACGATTGATTTGGCGAGCATCAAAACAATTGATGCATCGATAGTCGATTTTTCTGCAACACTAATGTAAATACACAATGATGAGACAACGCTGTAGATTCCAATCGAGTACACTCCATATAACATCTCAGTAGTGCTTACATTGAAAAACAAGGCAACCGTGCTGATTTCCTTGTGGATTGTGTAACGTGTAAGTTTGTTTGTGAGGCACGTACGCAAATACAGGCTGTAGAAGGTTTGCTTTGGCCCACGACGAGGCATACCATTCGGGGCTTAGTGTTAGTAACTGATGTTTGGTTTCAGTGCAACGACACTGATGTTTGAGAAGATATATCTAGCTTACATGTGTCTGTTAAATGCTTTCTGAATTGCTAATGCTTTTCTAACTTTGGTAATTCTCTTGTGTTATGTCCCAGTACTGTACCTAATTTAAGTACGGTGCCAATAACCATCATGGGGTAGACTGAGTTCCTGATTTTTACGTTTTTGACAATCGCAGCAAAGTTAAAACGTTATGAACCGATTTTAATCTAGCTGTTAATTTCAAATTAAATCATATCATTTTTTGTAGAGACTTATCCAAGGTTTATAAAAGAAATATTTTGCAGTTTCATCTCGTTTACAATTTGAATAAATGCTATGGTTTGTATTGTGGACAGTTTCCACAAGCTACCTCGTTAGGTCAAGCACTAGTTTCGAACCGAAGTTTGTAATTAATCCATAGCATGTAAGCTTCAAATACATATCGATATAGATATGTAGTCACGATGACACGTGTCAAAGGACTTGATTGATAGCCTACGGGCGAGTGCTTCCAATGGTCAGGTCATCTCAAATTCTCAATTGATGTTAATTAATGATTGTACAATATCCTGTAATTGGATGTAACGTAATCTTACCGATATGTATTGGTATGAAGACGCCATTACCTGAAACAGAGAGAACATAATCAATATTCTGATTTACCTACAAGATATTACTTGATAAACTAAATTACGGTTTAGACTGAAACTCAGCCAGCCAGTATGAGATTCCGGTCAGTGAGTAATCGTAGGCATTATGTACGAGTATTACAGACGAATAGGTTTACTGCACGTATGATTTTGATTTTCTGGAGGATTTTTACGCATGCATAGAGTTCACCTGTAGTCAACATTCCCTGGATATAGTTTATTAGCTATCTGGTTTCCATAATGCCAACTCAGCGTAGATTGAAATCAGATCGCCGTGGTCACATTTCTCAGTGTGTCCAAAGATATTTAACAAGATATTTATTTAATTTACATAGACTAAACCTTAGAAAAACTAAGGTTAGTTGAAAATAAAACATAAATGATCACTTTATTTTGTTTCAAGGCTTATTGAATTTCTTGTTTTCATTTCAGAGATCGTTAAAAGTATACAATAATAACAATTCCACGAATTAGTTGTTCATTAAGAAAATAAGTATTTATTCTTTTCTTTTGTTCGTAGAGTTATCCCAACGAGAAAATGCATTTATTTTCTAGTTATTCTCTATAATTCATAGTACCTATTATGAAACAAAGAAATAATGAGACAAAGTGGATGTAGTTTGTTTGTTTTTGTTCTAGCCGAAGGTTATATCAAAGAGAAAAAAAAGTCTGAAAGTTATTTATTTCATTAGAGAAATATAAATAAGAAAAATTTAACGAAACGTAAAACCAGCTTCACTGGCAATGCAAAAAAAGTGTCGATAACCGCAGAGCATCCGCAAAATGTGAAGCCATGTCCGGTGGGTATTACTTACCGACTGCCAATACTTGCGGATGCCTCTTTTCAGTTTAATTTCGGTTCGGGAAGCCTCAAGAACGCGTAAACCGCTGAGCATTGGTAGGTCGCCACTGAAAGCGTGGCAATAAGAGTTTTCGATAAGAAGAACCGTATACCGTAGAAAACACAAACGTCTTTGTTTCCGGAATAGATTTAGCCTGATAATCTTAAGGCTCTATTTATTTGAGTTCTTATGGCATAAAAATCTATTTCAGTCATCATATCCTATGATAATATTCTATGATGCATTAAAGTTATTAGCGTTGTGTAAATTCGTTCTTTAAATGGCGTTTACCTACGTTGGGGCCAAAATAAGTGTTCTAATATAATCGCTTCTTCGGTCCCGCTTATGACTCTCCCGGTTACAATGACCCCCTACACTATAACAATGTATAAATTGAAATAGCGAGTCCACTCAATCCCAAGATCGGGTTGCGGCTGGCTGGTCTACAACTTTGATAGACTTTGTGTGGTCGTTGTGTATCTCGATGTGGGACGATTTGATTAGGAAGCCACACGTCCATATTGGCATTCATGGGTACAGCTTTGTGTATGATGAAATTCAAAATTACTCGATCCTTGCTTCGTCTACATTCGGAAATAATTGGGATAAAACTATTTCACTTGCCAGTATAAACGAATTTTCACTCGGCAGTCGGCAGTTTCATCAGAGTAATTTTTAATTTAATTAGCTGCATTGCTATGGGGTGTAAGTACTCATTAACATGAACAACTTTTACTTTTTTGTAGAACTGAAAAATTCAAACTTTGATCGAGCACAGTTCGTATGAAAAGGTTGAATTTTTATCGCGTTTTCAGAATTGCTTCCATTACGTTGGCAATTGGTATACAATTTACAAATAACGTCGTATAAAAAAATCACATAACACCAAATCAATTGAAAATAATAAACTAATGCATTCCCAATTAAAACATTTGTACTAGTATGTAAAATGACATAATTGAATCATTTGATACCTACCTATATAATTATAAGAAATACGCTAATAGCAAGGTAATGTGAATTACTTAACTCACAGACAGGTTTAATTACGAAAGAATGACGTCACATGGTAGGACTTAGAGGTGTGAAATGTGAATTATCTTTAATTGCGTCATCAAAGGGGTTTACAGGCAATCGCCGATACACTAATTATTATAGTTGTGTTATTATGCTACATTGATGTAGGTACTTTATACACGTTCATACTATGGCCCTGACATAGTAGTTAGGCGACTCGAAAGTCCCTAAAAATTTGAGGTGTCTTATACTTATGGACACCTAGTTAGTTAGGACACTGTTTTCACAGGACTTAGAGGTGTGAAATGTGAATTATCTTTAATTGCGTCATCAAAGGGGTTTACAGGCAATCGCCGATACACTAATTATTATAGTTGTGTTATTATGCTACATTGATGTAGGTACTTTATACACGTTCATACTATGGCCCTGACATAGTAGTTAGGCGACTCGAAAGTCCCTAAAAATTTGAGGTGTCTTATACTTATGGACACCTAGTTAGTTAGGACACTGTTTTCACGGATGCGGAATGGAGGTTTCGAGCACTGTGATTGGCCAATTCACAGTCGGCTACGCTCCACTCCGCCCAGCTCCGCGTCAGTGGAATCAGTCATTTTCGGCCTAGTCCCACAGCCCGCAAACGATAACGTATGATGATGATGCCATAGAGACTTCTTAAGTATTTTTAAAATTATCTACTTTTCCTGAAAATTATGAGACATCTTTCTATATTTACCTTTTTGATATCATAAAATTTTTGTTCAGAAACCATTGTAAACTCAAGTATGAATTTTTATAGATATATGTATTCACTTATAATTCGGTGACAGATATGCCTAATAAACAAAACAATAAAAAAAAACTTTGTCAATTTAGTATTTTTTTTTATTTTAAGTTAGCACCCTCAACCTGTGATAAGCAAGGGAACGAAGGTGACTAATCAATCTACTTAAGTATAAGTCAAAAGTTCTGTGTAAATACGTACTCAGTTCCCTTGCCAGCATTCAATCATTTATTTTATCAGATTATATGTATCATAAATCATTTATCAAATAATATCTTTGTTTATCGAACATTCTAAAATATTCCGATAAGAGGCATTTACCGGTTATTGACCCTGCCATCATGATTGAGATATGATAGAAAACATTTATAAAAATGTGCAATATAAAGCTGTGATTAGGGGCAAAATTTCCCACTAGCATCTAATAAACTAGACTGTATAGTATTTTAGAAGCTACATGCTTACTATGACACCGATTAGTATTATAATTGAGGCTGAAGACCGCTACCGCTAGTTTGAGTTTAATTGAATTCAAATTCAAATTCAAATTCAAAAGTGTCTTTATTAAATGAACTCATTGCAAGTATTTTTAATCGTCAAATATGTAAATATAAAAAATATGTATATAAAAAAACTATAAAAAATAAAATATAAAAAATAACAATATGATAATAATAATAACAAAATTCATAATAATAGTAAATAGCATGTGAAGCGAGCAACTCATAGAAATGCGTTCTTGTCCTCTATAAAATCAGAAACTTTATAGTACCCTTTTTTGTACAACTTATCTTTAATTAGCTTTTTAAATTTTAAGACGGACAATTCTTGAATTTCTTTGGGTACTTTGTTAAAGAAGCGTATACATTGCCCCTTAAAAGAATCCCTAACTTTGCTCAAGAATCTAAATTCTATCTTATTACTTCTGATATTATTGTGAAAACACTGTTTTGCTTCATTTTATGTACAAGCTTGTTCGGGTCGAAATAGGTAAACAATAAAAACGCTAGCTTTATGTGTAATGAATGTCACATGCCAATACAAAACAGAATTTGTAACGAACGTTTCGTGCAATATCAGAACGGCCTGTAACCGAACTTCAAAGCACTAATTAGGTTTGTATAAAACATGCACGAAAGGGCAACCCTGTTTAGTTAGTCTACTCGATGTTTACTAGGAACGATAGTCACGTACTGTTCTAAATAAAAAAGTAAACAATACTTTAGAATAAGGCAAAGTCGTATAGTCTAGTCACGGGCCAGGCACTTCGTGTTCGATTTTATCATTATTTATTGGTGGACTAAATCAACAATTTACTTTGTGATAGTAGTTTTTGTAGCAGGAACTTTAGGGAAAATACAGTTATAAACGCTGTAATTAATAGTAGGTATGTATCCAAGAAGTATGACGCTGTTGGTTATAAAACTAAGCCCCGATTGTTTGATGGCCTGATAAGTTGTAGGTATCTGGCAGTTATTTAACTGCCAGATACCATATATATATATATATATATAGATATATGTAAATTTTTAAATGAAAACTTTTTGTACATTTCAAAGTCCAAAAACTAAGTTTATACTGGCACAGTAACCTTTACGAGTGACCATAAATAAGGTATCGTATACCTACTATAACTTTAGTACCGTAACAAGACAATACTGTAAAATAGGTTAGTTCACCACTCGACCGTTCCGAGTTTGACCTTAAACCGAAATCCATTAAATCTCTTCGCTATGATATATGAGCACAAACTGTCGCACTTGAATTATCTATGGATGTAAATGGCGCTAAAATTGGCCTAGTCTATGGAATTATGGGCTTTTGTGTACATACAAAAACCTATATCACGTATGAAATATTTATTAATTTTTATAAAACTGTTCAGATAATATTTTATGAGTTATACATAGTGCAGTACCACACGGTTACTTGTAATTCTGACTATTTCAGATATCGTTCAGTTAGTAGTCAAATAAACTATATATGAAGCCAAGCGACACAGTAAAGGTCTCCTCTCCTCTTTCTCGCTTTGAAGGCATAACTGAAGAATGCATAACTAAACGGATTCGTTAGTTCGATCGACTTAGTTGCAAATGTGTAAAGGGTGTCACAATCTAAGTAAATGCCATATAATATGGAACCATTTGGCACGGAAACCATACATATAATATAGCCAACCTTTCGTGCTGGCAACGATTCGGTGTCAACTTTAATTTACCATTTAATACCACCAATGTTAGGCATCGCAGGTAACAATTTTATAATCAGTCAGAATGTCAAAGTGTTTTATTTATTATTAGATTATATATTTTGAGGGGCACGCAATAACTAAGTTAATTATAGTCGTATTGTTTTAATTCTTTATTTGTAAGTTTTCAACTTTTTTATTCATAATGTGAACTGTGACATGTGTGACACCCGTTTGTGTGGATTTAGTATCTGATCAAATGCACTTGCAATTAATTTAAATTCAAAAACTAACTTTTGAGCGATGTTCTACCTGAGAGGAAGTTATCGGAATTCTATTTGTATGTGAATATCGCCAATCAGTACAGCGGTCGAACACATAATAGACAGACTGTCTGTGAATTCTTTAATCATGAAAATATAGAAGAGATACACATAGGGATTCTATCATACGATACTACATATTACAATAACTATTCACTAAGGTTTAGGAGTATACAATAATTTACTAGTCCCAAAAGCCCGATTAAAGAAACTAGGTCGTAAAAACCCAAGATAGGTTAGGACTCATTAACACCAATTTAACATTATACGCAGTCCCTAATGAGACTCTGTATTATGTAAACGACCGGCTTTGCACGGTACATCTATTCCAGGCGATTCCAAACTTTCAGCTCACCGCCCCCCTCAGTGAAAACGCCCCTCTAGGGAAATCTTGTCCTGGTTGTCACTTTATAAACATCTTGCCACTTATGGAACTTTATATCGGGTAGCAGCGTAAGAACCCCAGTTATCTTAGGAAGTGAAGTCCAACGTTAGGCAAAATGATACGGTATTTGTAGGGCTGATCAACACTGTGCAAATGATGGCTTTTGAACTTTAAAAAAAAACGAATCTTCTGCTATACCTCCCAATAAAACGTCAGATTTTCATATTGGATTGGCCCAAGAAGGGGATTGTGATCATAGTTTGAGAATCTCTGTACTTAGTCCAATTAATGCCTGAGATGACGACTAATGACACGAAACATGCTCGGCTTTAAATCACAATGTTGCCAACATAAAAAACAGCTCCACTTCCGGCGGACGCCATTCATATAGTCACGATTGTACGCTTTGTAAATTGTGACTTACGGTCGTAAACCAGACATGTTATTTGACAAGAGATTACTGCTTCTATTACAATGTTATAAGCTCGAAAATTGTCAGAGATAAAATACATTTTTCATGCTTTCATTTGTAAAAGTTAAAGGCCATAGTAATTTGACAAAACACATGAGTTGTCTTCTAAAAAAAAGAAAGAAAATGGACTGAAACATGACCACTAAAATCTACTTAGGTATACATTAAATATAACACACATACACAAAATACTAGTACAGTCAGCGTAAAAAGGTGATTGTCAATTTAGTACACTTTCATAATAATCTACAGGCTTTCTCGTGACAGTAACTGTAATTTGCATAGTGATCAGTTACTACTTTTGATACTTATATTAGTATTTAGTACCTCGTGAAGGAATTCAAAACTTCTTGCTTTGTTGAAGATATCCATTTCTTGTAAAACTTGTATTTTGATATTCCATTTTATCAATCCTATGGAATTACGTACGAAAAGGCAATATTAAAGATAAACCAATAAGATTAGCATGTGAATGTCTTACTGATAGATACTATACAGTCATAGCTATCCTCATTCGGCGAAGACTTGATGGCTCGTTAAATCTATATTGACAAGCGACCCTTGTTACTTGTATAGACTTTTTACGATCATTTAATCTTCATAGATGGAAGGGAAGATATTAAATGAATGAATAGTGGCTTCCTTTGCATTATGAATGACAGGGCTTTGCCCGTTGCCTTAAAATACTTTATAAAGCCCAGTCGAATAAAAAGAGACATTGAAATTGGAAACCATACAACAATTTTCTGTGTAATTGGGTAAGATCGAATTGAGTAATGATATATAGGGAAGAAACATTACAAGTGTCTATCATGAAAAATATTTCTGGAAATTGATTAAAAATAAACCTACTCTGACATAATAGCCTATGTAAGTATGTTTGCAAAAAAATACTACCTATATATCAGTCTGGTTTCCATAGTACAAGCTCCGCTTAGTTTATGGGATCAAATAGCCATGAGTGAAGAATGTCACAACATCCCATCCTACTAATATTATAAATGCGAAAGTTTGTGAGTGAGTATGTTTTTTACTTCTTCACGCTCAAACGGCTGGACCAATTTTGATGAATTTGGTATAGAGGTAGGTGACACTCTGGATTAACACATATGCTACTTTTTATCCCTCAGGAACGTGAGTGAAACCGCGGAAGCTAGTATAAAATAAATAAATAAGCTTTTTATTTAAATTATTTGCATGAGCCCATTTTTAAGTGAAACTCATAGAATAAGGTGTATAAAACTGAAGTACTTGTACATTCTGATTGTTTTGCAAAAGAACCTATTTAAACAGAGGTGTTAATAACGCATTATCATAAGAAATCGAGCATCACTGTTCGTTACCTAAGTATAATATCAAACGCATAACTTGCACGCACGCGTTTTACATTATGCATGGCGTTTCATAGTCAATATGAATTTAAATTATACTTTCAAATATCATGTCGAAAATAAAAATAGATTAAAGCGTAGCCTTTTTAAAGAATATTGACGTTTAGAAGAACGATACCTGAGTATATTCGCCTGTAATTTTTACTTTTACAAATTGTAATGGAAATGGGTCAAGACATTGTAAAAGTAGTAGTGAAAGTATGAGTATATTGTGAAAATAAACAACCGCTTCAACATGATTTGATTATAAAATACCTTTGAAAGCGTATATTTTAGACACCTCAATAAGTTTTTTTTCTATTTCTTTAGGAAACTGTCAATCTTCATACTTGCTATATATTTAGTAAATAAATTAGTAAACCTATTTAATTTTGTATCCTTACCAAGACTAGAGGTATTTTTTTCGGAGTTTAAGCAAAATTCTGAATTATGAAGTTAAAGCATTAAAAGTCATTTGTAATATTTTTGTATAGGAAACAATAATAGTATAAATAATATTACTTTCTTGGATTATTGCACCAAAAGTTTGTATGAGATGTTCTAATAAAGAGAGAAAATTACTCTATATTGGTTTCGTTGTATCAAGATTAGTATATTTCTCCTATCTATGTGACATAAACGTGAAACATAATGACAGTCATAAAAGGTTGCAACTCGGGTTGTGGGTAATGGTTCATGAAGCAGATACCTCTGACTTGAATGCCTCATATATTGTCGTCTCTTACCTACCACTTAAAATTAGAAAGAGAGGTTCATGTAATTAACTAAGTTCGAAATTTGGAAGGAAACTTAATCGATATCATCTAAGTTGTGATTCGTTGCTAAGTAATGGGTGCTTTTAGAAAAATATTTTTCAACATACCTACCGACCGGTAATTCGACTTTTGTAACATTTACCAAAAAAATTAAAATAAATATATAAACTTTTATCAAATTACTTTGGAATCGCGACATCATTTACGATTCCTAACTAATTGTAAAGTATTCAAATAATGATTACCTAAGTTTCACCTAAATAGGTAAGTACTGTAGGTAGTATGTATGATATGAATACTTCCCTCACTGTGTTCGAATCAAAATAGATACTCGCACCGAGCACAACGTTCGAACGAAATGCGAGTAGACATACGTATTCGCAACACAATCAACTCCCCGCGCGTACTACCGTTGAGTATTCTGTCTGTGCTTGTGGTCGTAGTACCTAACTCCGTTTACTCGCCATACTAGTAAACGAGCAATAAAGCTGTAGATATTACTCAGTCCTGATCATTTTTAATTGTGTAGTAGTTACTGAAGTCTTATCTGCAAAGATATTTTTGGACGATCAAGATCTCAAACGTTTCAATCAAACTTTATATTCCGAGACTTCAAAAAGAGTCTATTGAGAATGAAATTTCTCGAGAAAAACATTCGTTTTGATAAAAATAAAAAAGTAAACACCATTATCGAAAAACACTTCAAATAAAATCCGTTGGCGTCGCATCGTAAAAATAAAAATCGGATCTAGAAAAATCTCCCCGCAAAGCTGCGTAGTTAAACAAGCGTCGTGTATTTACATGTGTGTAAGCGTTGAGCGCGGGGTCTGTAGCCGCCCGCTTTGAACAACGAGCGCTCAATATCGACGTTCGCGAGCAGAGGGTTATGTTATGAGTGGTCGCAAGCACGTCCCGACATACACACCTCAGGGTTGTCAGATCAAACATCCGCTAACCTTAACTAGGGTTATAGTTAATTCATCAAAAAAATTGCAGCAATTCTTACGGTACGTAAGGAAAACATTCAAATAGTACTTGATTGGCTGTCATCGCATGCATAGACATATCTAACCAAGTGACATTACCCAGCCAATCTTCATATATTATTATAACGTGAAGCCGGCCGCTACCTGGTTCTTAATGACACCGTATCATGTTTATTCCGCGCATCTAAAACTTATCGTTTCTACAACGTTAACGCCGCCGACGAATGAAGCACTAAACGATCCCCCTAAAAGCTGTTTAAGGTCCATTATGAGCGAAAATACCGAGGCACTTAAGGAGTAAGGATTCCGCGCTCTCTGTTCCGTGGGGCGGGAAAGGCGCTGAATTTTCCGGAGTACTTTTTCAGATTAAAATTTTGGCATCGGGGAAAGCGGTCGGTAATGAAACCCGTACGGACCATTAAGCAGCGGGCCGGGCAGCCATTAGTTGTTCACGTTCGCAATTACACCAGTTTGTGAGTTACGATGGTTACGCGTCGCCCACTCGCACGCTACGGCTGATCGCTAAGCGCCTGATCGATCCGGGGTCACTGCCGACTAGGGCTGCCCCACCTGCGCGTGCTTAAGCTCAGGTAATGACCTTCAGAAATGCACAAACTTTCAAGTGGTTCCGTAAACTCTCGCTAAATTGTAGGGGGCAAGTTTGTACTAAAGAGCCGGCGATAGAATCAAATAATAAATACATTCATAACAAAGGCAACATAGAATGACTGAAATTACAAAATTATTACCCATGAATACAATCATAATATGAACCTTTATCTCTTCAGCCCGTAAACATATTTTTGATCTGCGTAAAAGATTAAACGAATTATGAGCCGGCATCCCTACGGAGCGAATACCCCGCCGAGGCATCATAGATCCATGTGACCCGGGCTGCAATTACACATATAATGAGGCTGACGTGCCCCATCACCCCACTCACTCACATTAACTTGTAATAAAACATCACAGGCCACGGTGCCAGTGCGCGGTAAGGAGGTGCCGTGTGGCATTTATGTCACGTCACGTCAAACCAATTATAACAATAGATATTAAATTTAATAATCCGTTATGTAACTGGAAGTGAATGAATTGTAGAATAGAATTTAAAACTGAACACCGACAACATCGAGTAACCTTACACATTTTTTTAATACAATATGTTCAGTGCAAATGAAATAGCTGTTTGATTTTATTTAGCTCTAAATACGAATACGATTCAAAACCCAGAAAAGCTACGTGGATGGTAGCGAAGTAAATAATACTACGACAACACCACAGCCCGATACGTTTCTCATTTTACTAAACAGAAGTGTGTAACTTAATTCTATTCTAGCTCCGTGAACTGGAAAACAGCGCGAGCTAGTAGCTCGTTATATCGGGACCGAATTCTGAAAAGCGTTCGTTCATGCACTGAGAAAAAAAATGGCTAACAAAGTGACAATAAATGCTTTGTCACACATTTATTTTTAATGCAACAAAACGTTTTTACTAGTGTAACAAAAAGCATTTATTACCCATATCAATCTTTTTATGGTCAAAATATTTATTGTCACAGGAGCTATAATACCTATATCATTTAACATCTTTCAAAAGCATTGATTAGGTGATAATGTCAACTTTGTAAGCGAACCCATTTAAGTATTTATATTTAACAAAATTAGTTGTTGATTTTACCATTGTTTAAAATTATCAAAATATGTAAATGTCACATAACAAACTAACCAAATTATGGTAACCACGTTCGTGTCGCTAGCGCAGCATTTAGCGTGCGCTGTGTCACTCGTCCGTCCCGTTCGTTCGTTCAACTCGTTCATTTGCTCTTAGAATTTCTCGCCGTATGGTCGACGTACCGGAATTATATTATTTAAAAAATAAAATGTGTAAACTAACAGAATTTTTGGTAAAGAATGCCTTAGGGCATCTGATGCAGGGGATGATCGGTAAGTACCTCCTCATTCTCAATTGTTAAATATATTATTTTAAGCCACGTGGATTTCAAACACCAACTCCATTATGGCGTCATTTTATCAAACATCATTTTACCGCAAATAATAAAACTTACTCATATTATTGTCATCCTCAAAACATACATTTGTTTTGATTAATGCAGTAATTGTAATCTAGGCATTTCACTTAGTTTGAAATAAGTAATATTGGAGGGTGAAAGCTTTTTCCGCTAAGGCATAGGGACGCTGCCACCCTGCTGGGAACCCTGCCGATCGGTAGCAACGGCAGCCTGAAGGAATACTTTATATTTACTGTAGATTGTATATATTTCATGATTGCCATGTATTTTTAAATACATATTATGAATATATGTAGTAGGTACTCTGTTGGATCTGGAGTGGGACGCAAGGCGCACAGTTAGTGGGGAGAAACCCGCCTTTACGCCTCTAAGGCTATTACTCGGTGACCTGATGTATTGATGCATTTTTTTTGATTATCTAAGGTTTTGAATAATATTTATATTACACCTTTAATTAATTGTTTATCAATATTATGCCAGATAACTAAAGGAGATACACACCTGGTTTCTCTGATGTGAGTGTTTCGTCATCACAATACATTGTTTCTACCAACAAGCTAGTAAGTAGGTATAATTTAATGGTATAAAATTTCAAAATTTTGTGAGTATCCAATGTACTCGTAAGTCTAATACTAATGATCTTGGTAAGTAAGCATGAATGGTACTGGGTAACCTAGACTTAAACTTGCCGCCTTATTTTGAACAAATTTAGTCACTTACCTGCTCCCAAATGTCATAATGCTATGAATTAACAACTGTATAATCACTGGCTTACATATGTTCACAATTTCACCTAGCTTCAATACCTGCATTGCACATTATCATTGCAGACTATCAATAATATATAAAAACACTAATTTTCAGATGAAGGACTAACACTTGACATACTTCTACAATGCAATGACAATGAATTGCTCCTTTTTACAAAAAAGGCAGTAGACAAAATAAAACTACGGATTGCTATTGATAATATGCGGGTAAGAATCCTTTTTAGACCTAGATAATTATAATTATTTATGATTTGTTATAGTATGTAGTAGTATATAAATCTCTCCTTTGCAGGGGTTTTATATGTGCTGAATGTTGTTTTGTAAGTGTTGATAGATCAGTGATAGTGACTGTGAAAGCTATGATAATGGTTGTAGGTTTTGAATTGTAGAATGAGCCTGATCTTTCTGTGGAGAAAAACATAGTGAGGACACAATAGCACAGTAGTAGGGTGCTTTGTAATATCTACCTGGCTAGCTACTTCCTTCAAGTGGAAAATCCAAGCACCTAACAGTTTGTTCCGGCAGCTGCCCTTGAGAGCCAGTTACCTTCTATGCTTGTGGTCTAGGTCTGCAATATATTGGCACTCCCTGTGGTATATATAAATTGTTGTACTTAACTTTAAAATTTAAGGTACTTCTATTAAAAAGAAACCCGATGCATACTTACATAATAATGAAATTTGTTTCTAATTTTTTAGGGATTGACCGATGGTTCAGCCGAGCAGCCTGTTATAACACCCATACGAGAAACAACAACTATATATGTGAATAACTTATCACCACTACCACATGAGGAGGTAAATGAAGCTTCTAATTGTTATAATGTAACATGACTTGCCCGTATGTTTAAACAATCAATTCTTGTATATATGTATGTAATTGATTTCTCGGAAATGGCTCGAATGATTTTTGCTGAATCGGATAGATCATATCTATAGCAACAATTTTGCATCTGACAAGTTTTGACCTCCGAGGTACCATTTTCGAGATATGGGGCTTTGAAAATTGTTAGGGCTCAGGACTTAGAAAATTTTCAAAAAAATTTTTTTTTTCGCTACTCTTTTTGCTGAATCGGATAGATCATATCTATAGCAACAATTTTGCATCTGATAAGTTTTGACCTCCGAGGTACCATTTTCGAGATATGGGGCTTTGAAAATAGGGCTTAGCACTTAGAAAATTTTCAACGAAAAAAAAAATGTTTTTTTTAGCTATTCTTTTTGCTGAATCGGATAGATCATATCTATAGCAACAATTTTGCATCTGATAAGTTTTGACCTCCGAGGTACCATTTTCGAGATATGGGGCTTTGAAAATTGTTAGGGCTCAGGACTTAGAAAATTTTCAACGAAAAAAAAAAAATTTTTTTTTTTCGCTATTCTTTTTGCTGAATCAGATAGATCATATCTTTAGCAACAATATTGCACCTGAGAAGTTTTGACCTCCGAGGTACCATTTTCGAGATATGGGGATTTGAAAATTGTTAGGGCTCAGGACTTAAAAAAATTTCGAGTCTATCTATATATAACACAAGTAAGCACACAGAGCCTAGAGGGGAACTGGCTCTCGAAGTGTTATTGGGGTGAAAAGGGGTGATTGTAATCAATAAAAATACACACTGCTCTTTTTAATCAATTATCTACTTTTATAGGAATTATTGTGGACCCCAAAGGCATCGACTACAACACTGGAGCCTGCTTTACTTGAATCTAACAATGATTTCACCATAGCTAGCAACTCTCAGAAGTCAAATGAGTCAATTCAGGTAATTTATTATAGTTATAACTTGTTATAGTTGTCACATGTTACTTTTTTTGCTGGCTAATATTATTATTCCGTGTTCACATCAAAATAGGGTATTCTACTCTGTTTGAAAAAGTACTTTAAAATATTGATATCCTAATAAAAAGTCACAGAAAAAAATATTTCTGCAAAATAAATATGATTTCTTGCCATAAAATTACATTGAAATTTAAACCTTTTTTAATCCCGCGAAAACGCTGTCTGCCATGTTCAATTGATTCCTGACGTCATTGCGACATGTAAACAAAATACGTGAAGTAAATTGTATTGCATGTGTGAGTAAATTGTTTTCTATGTGTAGGTATGACTAGCTGTACTGACAGACGACAGCGTATTGTTTCTGCCGTAAATACGTCACATCATGGCGGCTCGTGTTTCAGGTCACGTGATATACAGATTAAAAATATGGATTTTTAATTTTAATTTATTAAAACAATCATGTGCATTTATGACTCAAAATCAGAATATCTATATTTATTTCTACATATATTTTCATTTTTATCGAATTACATAATTTATTGTTCACTACCGAAAGTACCCTATTGGTTGGCCATTTCATTTTCTTTTCAACCAACTTCAAAAAAGGAGGAGGTTGTCAATTCTATTTATGTTTGTTACCTCAGAACTTTCGACTAGGTGAACCGATTTTGATGATTCTTTTTTTATTTGAAAGCTGGTGCTTCCCGTGTGGTCCCATTTCAATTTGGTCCAGTTCTGACAATGGCGTCTATGAGAAAACCATATGTCTTAAATTTTGGCTTTTCAGTTTTACTGAAGTTGGTTTGTTTTTTGATAAAAAGTAATTAAGGTACCCTAAAAATGCCACCTCATGATCGAATTTTGTTTTCTTACGATAATTGTATTTGATGTTGTGGAAACTGGTACACAAGAAAGATAAAAAAATTCTATGAGCATAGATTACTTAAGTAATTATTATAACAAGGTCCATTGTTTTCAGGAATGGAATGATCAAGAGTTACAGATTTTAGACACATTCGACTTTGCAAGTTTAGGAAAGCAGTCTGGAAAGAGCCTGAGGAATCTCCTAGAATCAGTAACATTTGGGAGGGTACTTTTAGAAAAAGTCAACAAAGAAGAAAAGTTAAATTCTAGAGACCGCACTTTTATTGTCAAATTAATAGTAGAATCTGAACTGAGGGTATTACATGATATTACAAATACCATTAGAAAAAATATATGGCAGCATTGGGCCAATGAGGTGGCCAGTCTTTTTAAAGGGGAGGCTGCTGAGATTTACTACATACCATATCATGTTGTGGGAGGGAAAATTATACAGGCGAGTGGCATGCTCCATAACCGATTGATTACTCATAGAAGATTGTTAACTACAAGCAGCATTAAAAGGAAAAGCAGCACTGATAGTAGTGTCAGTTCAGAAAACTCCAAACGTATACGACCTTTGCCAGAAACTTTTACACCCTTGCCAGATCAAAACTCTAATGCAAAAGGCTGCCTAGACTGGCTTCGAGGTTCCTCAACACCCTATGATTTAGTTGCTTCTAAGTGGCTCATTACCTTGGAATTGCGAAACAAAATATTGTCTGAAGGTTTATCTTATATGAAATATTTTGCCTCTTACCCAGCCCTCACACTGGCTAACGGTCACAAACTGGTGAGTTTATGTTATTTGAACTCTTTTGATATTGTTTTCTGCCTGAACTTATTAGGTCCCACTGTTACAGGATTTTGACTAACTATGTATGTTATTTCTTGCAGTTATCCTTAGATTTTAAAACCATTTACCCAAATGCAGACAAAGTGTTCGACGAGAGGTTCCCGATCATAAAAAATCGATTACTGAATCTTATTACCGAAAAGGGAGGCTCTGCTCGAGTTGATCAAACAACTTTAGATCTTTTAGATTTAGCTACCAGTAAGTTTTTTTTTCTCCATTGATTTCTTAGTTTCTCTATTATCAGTTAGGATATAAAAAGCTTCCTTGAGGCTGCCGCTGCTGCTAATCGGCAAGATTCCCGCAGGCTGGCAGCGTTTTCTCTTAGGATGGCCAGGCTGATGCGTTGGCGGAAAAAGCTCCCCGCCCGACGGTCAAATAATAGAATTTAATTTTGACTAGTATTATATACTGCGGGTATTTTAAAAATTTTAAATGTGATAAAAATATGATCTGAATGGTGATAAACAGACACAAACTTTATATGTATATACTATATATATATATAATGTGTTTAGGCTCAATGACCGAAAACACTCATTGACAGTTATTGGTCTTTGAGTCTAACATGCATTTTCAATGACGAAATACTGCCAGCCTGCTGGTAACCTTGCCAATCGGCAGCAGCGGCAGCCTAGAGGAAGTTATCTATACACAGTACATTTATTGTAAATATTTTAAAGTATGTATAGAAAGTAGGATTTAAAATTTGTAATTTTTTTACAAAAAAAATATTTGTTTTCAGTTGGAGAAGAACAGGCCTCATTGGCAGCATTCCTGGCTATTACAGTACTGTTACGTGGGATGCCAACAATATCTATACCGAGAAAAAAGGTATGGAAACTCTCTAGAGAAGAAGTACGTACGAGTTTTATTGGCCGTGTAGCAACGGTGTCTGATATCGAAAGGTATTGTGTGGATAGGGAATCTCTAGTAGCGGCCAAAGGTATTCCGGAACAGCCGTATATTCTCGCTGTTGGGTCCTCATGGGCTAATGTAACTCATTACGAGATTGTGGTTCATAAAGGTCAGAGGTACCAATTTTCTAATATATGTTCAGCAGTCAGAAAGGCTTACCATATATATTGGGCCATAGACTCTGCTTATCCTAAAGATTCAGCAGTATGCTGGATGTTTGTCCAACGAGCTTTATTTAACATGAAATCAATATATGATACCGAGGGAGTCCCACTAAGAGAACTACTAAATCAAATAAATTACTAAATAAAGTTCATTATACTTATATTAATATTATTAGCATTACAAAATGATTCCGTGCGGAGTGTGCAATGCTTCATTTTTGACATTTCGAAAATTAAAGGACCATATGACGTTTTATCACCCGGCTGTAACTTCTTTTTCATGTGCAAGTACAGACTGCTTGAGGACTTTTCAATTATTTAATTCGTATAGAAGGCACTACTTAAAAAATCATACATTGCTGGTAGAACCAAACCTGCCTGACCTATCAAGTAATACTGCTGTGCCGCAAAATGATGGCAAAAGAGTCGAATCTTTCTCTAAAATACCTTGTACAGATACTGCAGTAATTCCCATAGACATGACTTTGGCTAAATTGTTTTCATCCCTTTATGCTAATCCTCAAGTACCTCAAAATATTGCGGACATTGTTTTTGAGGCCGTGAAAGATATATTAGTCGATTCTGTTGTGCCTTGCTTAACAGGACATAACAATGACGCACTTAAGGAACGAATAATGTCTTCTTTAACGAATCTAGACTCCTATTATAAGAGGATAAAATATTTCACAGAACTTGGAACGTACATTGAACCTAAAGCTTTTACAGTAGGCAGCAGATACGACTTTGTAAAGAGGGGTGGCACGAGAGTATATGAGGCAGTGAAGTGTGAAGCACATATTGTGCCCTTGCGTGATGTATTGAAAAAATTTTTTTCATTGTCAAATATATTGCAGGAAACGTTAGAATATTTAAATATATTAATGTCACATGATTCGACCCAAGCTCTACAACATTTCGTGCATGGTTCCTTTTGGAAATCAAGACAGACAATGCATGGAAATAAATTAGTAATTCCATTTTTTTTACAAATTGATGATTTCGAACCCTTAAATGCTTTGGGTAGTCACAGTTCTATTCATAAATTAGGAGCCGCTTATATTTCACTGCCTTGTCTACCGCAACATTATTTGTCACAGCTTTCAAACATATTTTTGGTTTTATTGTACCATTCATCAGATAGAGTATGTTTTGGAAATCGGGTCATATTCCAACCCCTAATAGACGAATTTAATTATTTAATAGAACATGGCATATCCTTTGATCTTCCAAATTTTAAGGGTACTGTATTTTTTGAACTTGGACTTATTCTTGGAGATAACTTGGGTCTTCATAGTATTACTGGCTTTGTTGAGAGTTTTTCCAGCAATGTTTCCTGCAGAAATTGCAAAGTTAGTAAAAGCGTAATGATAAGGCAGTTTCGCGAAGATATCTCTCTGTTAAGAAATATACACAATTATAGAGAAGATCTGAGGGCCAATAATTATTCCCTTACAGGTGTTAAAGAGGAATGCGTATGGTTACGTGTCAAAAATTTTGATTTATTCTCGCAAATCGGTGTAGATGTAATGCACGATTTAAATGAGGGAATAATGAAATATATAATGTGTGAACTTATTGTAGTTTTTGTAGACAAATTTAAGTATTTTACGATACTACTGATGAACAATAAACTCAGTTCCTTTAACTACGGTCCCGATAGTGCAGATAAACCTGTTTCACTTTCAATAGAAAATATACGCAAGAAGAATATGCGTTTAAGTGCCTCGGAAATGGCGGTGTTTTGCAGGTACTTTGGAATTATGTTTGGTGATTTAGTTCCGCGAGCAAATAAATATTGGGCCCTTTACATACAGCTTATGTTAATGTCAGATATAGTCATGTCTTCGGGGTTTCGACCAGAACAAGCAACTTATTTGCAATACTTGGTTGAGGAGCTTTGCGAAATGTACACTTCGTTATTTAATCAGACACTTAAGCCAAAGTTTCACAACTTGTTACATTACCATTCAGCAATGCTAAAATTCGGGCCATTGCGGTATCTCTCATCAATGCGTTTTGAAGCCAAACACCGTCCTAATAAAATGGCGTCAAATTCTTCATGTAATAGGATTAATATGACATCGTCGATTTCCAAGAGACATCAACTAATATTAAATGATATTTTATTTAAAAAAGAGTTGAAAGGTCCTCTATCTTGCAAAATTCAATCAAATGTCTCTGTACATGAAGCATTCACACTTGCACAAAAATTTAATTGGACTGATACTGAAAACATTAAAATCTTATCGTGGGTTGCAGTATCATCAGCTCGCTTTAGACAAGACTGTGTAGTAGTATATAAAGTGGATCCACATAATGTGTATTTCGCAAAATTATGTACTATATACTCCTATATAAATAATACTACTAAAATAGTCTTTAAAGCGCGACCTATGGTGACAATTGCTTTTGATGCGCACTATTATGCTTACAACGTGAAAGATGCTCCAACCAATACGGAGTCGATTTACATTGATTTTGATACCATGCAATATCCATTTACCTGCAACATTACAATTGTTGGTTATGGTGTGCAATCACAACAGTACATTATTTTGCGCAAGCCACTTTGATCCAGAAATTGTAAATTGTAGTATTTAAGGAAAGAATCTAATAAAGAAAGTATTTCTATGTTTAAATTATAATATGTGGCTTTCTATCATTAATTTTAAATTTTCTTAAATTATAGATTCATAGATACTGCTATCATTTAAACTAGTAGCAAAATACTAAGATATTATATAGCGATTTGGTCTACGTAGGTATATACTTTGTAAATTACTATAGAATCAAATTTTAAAATACACAAGTATCACTCCCGTAAGGTACCTTTTAATATGGATTATTATAAACAACTTTCTCAGAGATAATACAGATCAAAACTGAAAAAGGCTTCCATTTTAATTTTGATTTTGGTAATCACTAATAAATAACTTTCATAAAGAGAATATAGATCAAAATATATATAGGCTATCATTTAAATTAGTAGCAAAATGCTAAGATATGTTAACTTCAATAAAAAAAACTGTTTGAACATCGAAGGTATATTGGTAAGGTAAGTTATATAGGGTGACATATCGTCACAATTTTTTATTATGCTACTGAAAAAATATTTGCTGAACGTAGACATATCAAATAGCTTTTAAAGTAAAATGTATTGTACCATGAGTATATATATAAATATAGTCATATGCATGCATCCATACACACAGTAGCATAATAAAATGTTAGATTTTGTATATTTTGATCTATATTCTCTTTATGAAAGTTATTTTTGGTAATCCAAATTAAAATGGAAGCCTTTTTCAGTTTTGATCTGTATTATATCTTTAAGGAAGTTGTTTTTTAATAATCCATATTTAAAGTTACCCTACGGGGGTGATACTTGTGTATTTTAAAATTTGATTCTATAGTAATTTACCAATATATACCTACATGGAGCAAATGGCGTAAGTTCGTTTTTGATATTTTGATTATAGTATGTTGTGTGTGTTACTATTTTTATAATTATTAATACTATTATGGTGATGTTGAATTAAGTATAAATTTTGATTTTTTGTATTTGTACGAAATAAATATTTTTTTTCAAAAAACCTGTTTTAATAAGTTCTAACATTCTAGACTAGATCAACTGTCTCACAAATTCTTATGCACACACATTTTTATTGAATATCTTTGTTTATTATTACAGTGAAAATATATACGGTTGGGTTATTGTCGTATTTTGTGTGTCAAACTTCATCAATACATTTTCGTGCAAGACCTATTTGCTTGAGAATGTAATTAGCTAATAAAGTGACAATAACTCAAATATATTTTCAGTGTGATAATAAATAAAGATATTCAATAAAAATGTGTGTCCCTAAGAATTTGTAAATTAGATTGCTGAGGAAGCAAAATGAACGTAGGTACGAGGACAAAGCTAAGTGCTAAGTAAGCAAATGTAAATTAGGTACGGGTGCAAGGTTATATTGCCAAGGAAGCAAAGCGAGAGCAAGTACGGGCACAAAGTTAGATTGTTGGGAAGTAAAGCAAGTAATTGCAGCAGCAAGCTTACATTTCTGAGGAAGTGAGAGAGAGTAGGTACGAGCTTAAAGTCAGATTTACTGATTTGACAATATATTATTGTTGTAGAAACTAGGTACTGAAATGTTGGTGCAATGACAAACTTAGACTTGGCAATAAAAACTTTGATGTGGTTAATAATCACCTTTGCAGGCTCTCCCCTGTTAAAGTTTTATTGTTGTATTCAGCAATATTTTTTTCTCAGTGTGTAAGACTGTGTCACGTCCAAGAATCCGCCGACCTAAGCGGATTAAGCATTATATCCGCTAGAATAACCGCCGCTATATAAAATTATAAAGTTTGTTCTAATAATAATATTAAATTTTGCCGCTTCCCTCAGATAAAGATTGTCATATCACTAAACATTTTTACTGACAAGAAGAAATAAACAAGATTAATCTACATCCCTGGTATCCTTATTTCCCTACGACAGCTATACCTACCTTTATGATCTTGAGCCACTCACCCAAACGATACGTTTTAAATGTCGTCGTTGTTGATCTTATCGTTGTAACCATTTGAACTAGATTATGACACATAAAGATCGTCCATAAATGCAAATTATTGTTCTACGTTCCAGCGTGTATTACAAAGAAGTCGTTTCAGGGATAAGAATGAAAAGGCTTTTATCAAGAATATGTTACGCAAGAAGTAGCGGAATATCAGCCAATTGAAGAAAATGTGTTACAACATTTATGGCCGCGCCAGATCGAGGCACTTGTAACGTGCAATTTGCCGCGCGATGTTGACAAACATCTCGCTGCTCTAACAACATCCCGAGATGTCGCAAACAACCTTTGTTGCGGTACATTCACTTTATCGCTTGATGAATATACGATATACGGAACTAGAGAGTTAACTAATAGTAAATCAACTAACTATAAGGAAAGGTTTTTCAAATTTCAATCGTATTGGTAGCATACATGTTAGCGATCGTGAAAACTTCATAATAATTTTATTTATCATTTCCAAAGAGTAATTACAATATGTCTAATTTCTCAGATTCCATAATCAAAATTAGAACAATATTATGTAGAACTAATCTTAGTTATCTCATCATATTGATCCAATATAAGAGACATTCAGTTCATACACACACGGTACTGTGGTACTACCGTGCGACCGCAAACCGAGTAATATTAAATAACACATTTACCCATGTCAACATTGACATTCCTCCAATTTACGCCTATGTAAGGCAAGATAATTTTGACATAGACGTTATGTATGGATCGATTAGTAGCTAGCAGATCTAGTTATGTTAGTTATGCCCAATATGTCAAATGATAATTTATTGGGATATAATAAAAATGAATAAGTAATATAAATAATACCTATACTATTTTATTTCCAATAACAAGAACAGATGAAGAAGAGAAAACAGGATAGAGAGCTAATCGGTATGTGAGTCGGGCGGAGATTAAATCGGGCCTACAAAAAGTATGACGTCAAGGCAGGGTTAAATTCAAAATAATGAAATATATCGATTTTAAGTAAGTAGATTCAATATAATACTGTGTACTTCTAACGAAGTTTGAAATAAAAGCATTTGAATCATACGATTGGTTTTGCTATGTTATATTGAGGTCCTCGCGGCTCGAACCGGCTCCTTTGAAGTGTGCAACGGCTTTTTCTAAATGGCTTGCCACATTAGAGTGGATGCTTTCATCTTCACACTCCGCTAAAAACTGGGCCATTCATAATACCTATCATTTAAGAAAATACTAAAAGTTGTAGCTAAAATTAGAATCTCTGGTGTTTCTTTTAAATGCTTATGATTGCACAAAATATACCTGAATAGAGCTTAATGCGAATTCGTTTGATTATCCAACGGCATAGACAACGGCATCGACATAGCATAGGTAGGTGGCGTTTCAATATTTATTTGGCTATAAGACAATAAAAAACACGGTTATTTGTCGTTGTAAAAAATATAACGCTGTCAAATTAAAAGGGATTTTAAAAATCGTAGCCATCAGAAATGTTCGTAATTAACGAATTGCTATGTTAGTTGAGATATTTGCTACTGTATCGTATTAATTTAGCTCCTTCCACACGTGCACGCGTAGCCGGTCAGGAGACTTTGTATCAAGTCGGATCGTACAGCTACATCGACGAGGGGCTTTGGCTTTATATTTATCAATGGGAGAGTGCCGACGAACGCCGCAGTCGGCGGCACCTCGTAAATTAGAACCTCCGTTCACAATACCGGCAGCCGTTCCAACCACGCCGCAGAATTAACATAATAAAAAGGGCACATTCATATGCCGCTCGTAAATAAAGTTTTATAGTCATCGCTCTAATGCGCCGAAAAATGTCGCCTGTGGGGTGGTGTCGGGCACTAATGCCGAACGTGCAAACTTTATATTTGTGAATTCACGCGCCCGTCCGCACCCTGTATTAACAGGGTTGCCGTCGTAAAATTTTCTAAAGGAAAATGGCAGAATCCGGTCATTCAACGCCATTATCGCATGGATATAAAAGTACGTTGAATAAATTGAGTTTACGGTTTATGTATGCTGGTTAGCAGGTAATGTTGTTACTGATGCATGATTTCTTGCAATGTTTTCATAAAAAGTTAAACATTTCTACGACAAAGAAGTGTTTAATTTAACTATATCTATTCATTCATTCAAAGGAAAGATTCAAGCCTACAATTTTATGAACACAAAGTGTAATGAATATTCGTAATACCTAGTATAGGTAGGATAAATTTGTAAATGTAAGTTTAATGCTCTTTATGTTTGGGTATCAACCCTAACGGAGAGTATGTACCTTGAGTGGCTCACCCGCTGGTTTAATGATGTGCAGCGTGCCACGTCCGTCCACCCGCCAAATAGTTTTTATACACATATGTATCTATAGAATGTTCTCTTTAATTATACATTTTTAAATACCTACACCATTAAAATGCCTCATCTTTAACCGTAGAGTAAGGCTAAAGCGAATAGTTATCTTCTGAGCAAGTGAATTAGGTACATCTTTTCTCCAGTGAGCCTGAGGCAAACTCATTTTATAAAAAAAATATTATAACCCACTTTGCCGACCAAGAACCAATTTATGCATGAAAAAGTAAAAATTAATTTGTTGGTTTAAATATTCCATTTCAAAAATCTACGGTGTAAACGGCCTCTATACAAAATACTAGCTATCGCCGCGGTTTCACTCGCGTTCCCGGGAAAAAAAATAGCCTTCGAATCCGACTGGTAGATCCAAAGATTAGCGCGTTAAAACAAACAAAGATACCAACTCTTCAGCTTTATTATTAGTATAGATTTAATCATTTTTAAAATTGTACACTAAAATAATTTAGTATGGTAATAAGATAAAAGCGAAATTGTTCTAAATCCTTCGTTGTTTCTACTAAATAATTCGTCTCATTTATTAAATTAACCGTCAAGCATTCATAGTATTCATACTGTCCTCCGCGAAGGAATTAAATTCTTAGTACATGATAAACATATCAAAATAACGTTAAATTCAAGTAGCGGCTACATAAAAGCGACAAACGCAATACATACAGCACAGCTCGTAATCACAGGCGGTCTCGCAGAAACCATCGCCACAGCTTATTACAGCTTTGTCACACATGCAATGCCTGAGTAAAAAAAATATTTTACAATAATCTAACATTTTATTCCAGTTTATTCGAACTGTATTAGTAAACTAAATATCTTCATTCATATATAATGTATATTTTATACCTTATACTTATATATATATAGGAACCTGCATTATACAAGCCCATCTTTTTAAAACAAACATAGATAATTACATAACATTCTAGTCACACAGATAACAACTACGTGCCCCGATGGAAAAACTACAAAGGAGACTATCAACTACCTATAAGGAAAGTAAAGCGTCGACGCTTATGCAGAAGACAGTATGATCAACAAAACACTTTACAATTACCTAAATCAGGATTTTTCAGCGGTTTCTTGAAGCTTCCAATTTCATCATCCAGTTCTAAATTGATCACATCATGCGCCCGAATGTTACCGCTGCTATAGGTACCTACACTGTGGCCATGGTTGCGTGAATGTGGGACGTAGCTCAGATAAGGGGACGCTTTGTCCCGGCGTAAATATAAATTGCGCCATAAATGTCAGATGGACACAATTGCTCAGGCAGACCCTGATTTTAGCAGATTTAAGTGGCTCCTCCCGGTGACACAAATGCACTGATCCCAACCGCTTTTGAAAGACGAAAACTGAAATTACGTGTTTCATTCAGGGTTACGAGTGATGGAGTTATGTGAAAAATATGCAGGTTGACACCTTTAAAACCACAGAAGTGCTTACGCACCAGCGTTTAGCAGATTTTAGCACTTAAAAACAATAAGTAACTAATTTACTTATTTTAGTAACAAAAGTTACAAGGAAATTGTTCTATTGCTGTTCCCAAGAATACATTCTGAAGTTCCTAAAGTCAACATCCTAAATACAAAACACGAGAGTTTACCATGAATTCAGAAGTCTCTTTCATAAAGATTTCAGAGGAATACATGGCAGCTTTCAAAAGGAACGTGTACGTATCACAAAGCGACTCTTAGCAGCACATTACTTCGGAATATGAGTGCCTTCAAGGTCTTTGTACCCGCATGCACCTGTATTTGAATTACTTAATGTTTAATGACTATGATTCAAGTAATTCAAATAACTTTTGATAAGATTAATACTTATTTTGGATCATCAATAACTTTCTATTGTGACACTTTAGTTTGA
Organism: Tethea ocularis; assembly: GCA_963555595.1. NCBI lineage: Eukaryota > Metazoa > Arthropoda > Insecta > Lepidoptera > Drepanidae > Tethea > Tethea ocularis. The sequence continues at coordinate 4,789,001 of OY741968.1, forward strand.
GTGATGGAGTTGGTAAACATGAGTTTACTTACGAGTAGCTTTTAATGGTACCTACACATTGACTTTCAGTTGTTCCTGTCACATACAAATAATATTTGAATTAGCCTTGCTTGTCACTAAACTAAAAGTCAAACTAGTCAAAGGTGAATCAAATCATACTTGTATTCAAAGCGAGTGTTCAGTCGTTATGGGCGTTCCTATACATCACTGCATTGATAACCAGAGCATCCTCTGAGACATATTCAAAAGGAACGAGTTACCTACACGTGCGTATGCGTGATGCGCCTTAGTAACTCGTATAACACGTGATAGAACGTCTGCATAATTCCCTTTAAGTGGTACAGGGAATTATTTAGAATTCCTAGTATTTATTCGCTTGAATAGATAGAAATTCAGGCAGGAGATAGGAGATATCATACTTGCAGATTTAACTCGCTCTATGTCTCTCAAAACCAAAGAGTCATTTCTATTCAATATAATAATGAAGTCTACTTATAGTTTTAAACATGAATCGTATTTCCTAGTCTCGTAGTAGGGATACTACGATACAGCAATGGAACTATTCTTTCAAACGCAGCAATTTGCGAAATTTCTCAACAGAGCAATCCTGGAATCGGAATCGTTCGGCGCGTAAAAATCCCGGACGAAACTATAAAAGGCTGACCTCTGAAAACGATATCGTCTATCTGAAATAGAAAGGAATTTCTGTGTCTTTAGCAATGTCTTAATATTGGATATTGGTTTATATTTTTCTACAATAGGTTCGCTAACTGGTTGGAATCAGGTTTGCAGATTTAAATTTTTCAAATAAATATTGTTTAGGTACCGTATAGAAATAATTAGGAGATTTGTAACCAATCGGAGAGGTTTTGGTTAAAAAGCCGGCTGTTTATTTACTTAATTAATCTAGCAATGTAATCAAACAATAATATTCTGTATTCATGTCACAATAACGAAAATGCTAATGGCTTTAAATTGACATCTGTAACCTATACAAAATTCAAACAACCATTGCGAAACTTTCATTTCATAACCTCCCTATCATTATTATTCAGAATACATTCCACATTTAAAGCTGAACTTTACCGTGATATATCACGATCTTGCCGCTAACATAGTAGGTAGTGTGTTGACAAATCGCGAGCTAACGACGAACCGATGACCGGGTGCAGGATCCTAGCACCAGGCCAAGTTGCGAGATATCAGCGGAAGTGGTACTTGAAGTTTGGCAGTTAGCGCCGAGGTAATTTGCTGGTGAGAGATAGGGTGCAAATGCTGGCGAGTAATACACATTTTCTATAGTTATAGGTAGTAGTGGCGAGGGTAAGCTGTTCAAAAAACACCGATAATTTTATACTTAATTACAGTGTATATTATATAAAAGTGGCTTTGAAATGATGAATCTGTGGGACTCCTAAAAGGTAAGCTGATGGGAATCGACTTGTATGGACCCTGTCGCTACTGATAGGTAATACGGTTACGGAATACGGTTTTATTTATTTCAAACTATCAGATGATGTTGAGGTATAAGTATAAGTCTATCGTTATACGTCATTTTCCTTTACATTAAAATCGTATTAAAATTAGTTAATTATATCAATTAGTCCATTTACTATATACGAAATAGATAAGGTAATATCGTTCTCTCGTTTTAGTTTATCTCAAACTCATTTAGGTACTCTGTTTAGGTCCTGAAGGCCCTGATAAAGCACTTGGGCAAGCTCAGAAGTTATAATTGATTCTATATACATACCACTTAATTGAAAAGACTTTAAGTTAGCTTGTTCAGAGGTGACGCGATGTCTGTCGGGGGGGGGGATATATATATTTGACAAACGCCGTCGCTGATGATACCGCTCCCGCTACATCTAATGACTAATTCCCCATGACACAAGAACTAGTGGCTTTGCTAGTGGTAAGTACAATGGCTCGGTCATCAGTTGCAGCGATCGCGGAGCGGAACTTTGAGGAAACTTTCTCTCAACGATTACAATCAATTATTTACACGCTGCTCTGTCTGTAGCTGCGGTCGGCTGAACTTATTGATGCTTCCAAGCAAAGGTATTGTTATAGGCTATTGTTATACGAACCCTTTAAGTGTAAGTGATTGCATTACCGTTCTTGTTATTACCTGAAATAAAAATAAAAAAATACGTTAGTTATATTTATAGGATAAAGCTTCTCTATTAAAAAAATAAACAAAGAGTACCTTTATAATAAGATACAACCAGACGAGACATACATTTCCCTACTGACACAAAATAACAATGTCATAAGGAGCGATCAATTTAAACAGATCGACAGGCAACTCTCAAATTAATCCGGGGGAATTTCGTTTGACAAATGACACAAATTCGTCATTCATTGTTACGAGATGAGACCGGGATACAATGAAATCTCGCTCCAATGAAAATTTAGAAAACGGTCTTTGTATCGATTGTTCATATTACTTGAACTACATTTCGATATAAGTAATAAAAGTAAAATAAGTTACAAGTAAAATAAATGTATTCATATATGTAGTATTATTTTTAATAACTCAGATGATACTTACTAGATGTACCTAACCTTAAAATGTACCTACAGAGCTACAAACTCCTACATTTTTGCAAAAACTTTTCTTAACCAGGGAAAATCATCTTCATTTTATTTTTAGGTAAAATAAGTTGTATAATAAATGCTTGAAGGAGTTTCAAAGAATTTCAACTCAAGCGTAACTACTGAATCTACCACATAAATAACTATTTACTGAATACACTTCTATATAAATCACCATGACCATAGATAGAAACAAAACAGGACACGATAAATTATTTGGACAAACCTTTATAGGTATAAAGAATCTAGCCTTGGAGTAAATTTCACCAGAAACCTACGGTAAAATTATTTAAGTTACAGATCGTAAATCTGTCTCACACAAACCAAAAGCACAGTTCCAGTGAGGTAATTTTATTCCTTGAATAAACTTCAGTTGTTTTGTCAAACTAAGCTAGTTGCTTCAACCTTAAAGCTTAATTACCCTACCATCTCAACTTAAGGTAACAGGTGTAATATCTTAATAAGAAAGAAGAAGGAGAAGACATCTTTGTTATACGAGCTCACGCTCAATGTTGGGAGGTTTTAAAAGAGCCGATGAAAGGTTGACATACGTAGCAAAATCTATATCTACAATGCATGTAACCATTCCCTTAACCGAGAACCACTACGTTTTCATTTTCCCCGAAACGTAATTGCAGTATCAGCTTCGTTAATCTGTCTTCTTTACCTGGGCTCATTACATGAAAGTTTCTTACCGATTTTTTTTTTTGCAATAATTTTTTTATTAAAATATTTATCAAGCGAGTTAAGTCTTGGCGAAAAACGTTTTCGATGAGACGTTTAATGGTTTATTAAAGGCACTTCAAAGGCTTTAAAACACCCCATCGCAGACAAGAAAGGGGTTTATTATCAATAATTATTCGACGAGGGATAACGTGATTACGAAAAGGGATTCTCGCAGGGTTGGCAAATGTATTTGAAATGTTTTAAGAAGGCTTTAACTCGTTAGGACATGATTAATGATAATGTGTCTCAACTCTCAATTAATAGCGTTATGATATGTTACGAAGCTTTGAAGAAGCAGTATATTATGTAAGCTGTACAAGCTACACATAACACTACATTTTTTACGTACCTAATTCATAATAAACGATAGGCAATTCCAGTGAATTTTACTATGTTTTTAACAAGTCGTCATAAATTAACGCAATTATGTTACAACACATGTTTTTCAATCTTAGATTTGACAAAAGCAAGCAGCAATAAAGAAAATCACCACTCGTTGTGCAGATGAGTTCAATATGAAAGCCTTAAGCAAGCACAGTCGGAGGCCAATAATTGGCAATTACTCTAATCTTATCCCCAAATCTATATACATATGTTTACGTTGTAAATCGTCCGTCTGATTGCTGGTTACTTATAACGTCATCACAATCGATTCTGACGAGGTCTTCAAATAAATATGATTCAAGATTTACAGCAATCTAAAGTTTAATAGGTTTGTTTACTGATTCTTGACTTAAGATAATTTAGCTTCAATATCTTATAATTAATTTAGATGTTCTTCTGGCGCCAGTAATCTTTTCGTCTTCAATTACGTGTATCTAGATTATTGTAACCATGAAATATGTTGTAGAAGCTCTCTTTTATATTTATAAACTGTTTCGCGGTTTCGTACGCATTATTGGGATAAAAGAAAAGTTAAAGCCCAAAATAGCACTCCGAGATCATGTAACTTCCTATTAGGTAAATGATAATTCAGATTCTGATCACTAGTTCTAATAATTAATTACCAAGGCGGATAGAAAGGCTGAATGGAAGAAAAGTACTTACATATTATACCGACCCCAAATTAATGGGAACAGGGTAGAGAGATGATCGTAAGCGATGATGTGATCGTGGGGAACTTTTCACTAGACAGACAGATTTTCACCTTCAGGTTGGAAGCCAGGCAGACGAGTACTACAAAGTCCCCTACATCCGTGCCCTTACGGTGTTTTCTTTCACCGAAAGCTCAAACTCATACTTTGATTCGTACCTGCGACCTTCGCCACGGCATTCAACGTCACCACCACTCAGCTATTATCGCCTCAACCTCAAGCTTATTGCAGGCTATTGAACCCACAACTTAGACAATGAGTATGTTTTCTGTTCACACTTTATTTGTTAGCTATGTATATAAGTATATATATGTTTGCATATATTAGGATCATTATGTATAATGAACACGGATAGGCAATATAAAAAATCTAAATTCAATTGAAATCTAAAAATATCTTTAAAGCGGAATGTTGACGCATTAAACACGAACATTTTCGCGAGATTTGGCAGCCCTATACGTATACGCTGAGTAATTTTTCTCAAATGACTTGCGAATACTGGTCATTTGTTTAAAAGTGTAATGTTGTATTAACTTTAGCTCTCACTTCGAGCGCTCGTTAATAAACATTGTCTTCAATTATAAAGAGAATAATACACAAGTCAAAGTCGAAAGAGTGTACTTACAAATCGAAAATTAAACGTCAGTTTAATTGTGGAATATGGTTAATATTAAGCCAATATTAAATTGGCGTAGAATTCTTATGACGCAATCGAGGTGTATCAATTTACATAGGTACCTAAAACATAGTTTGCCGCAAGGTCAGAACAAAAACAGGCTTTCATTTTCACTGCACTGAAATGCTGAAGGTCACGACGTCTGACTTTCAGCTATTCTTCGTAACTTTTCAATTTGCCATTCAGTTTTCAATACAAAGCGAGGATAAGACTAATGGCTCATAAAATTATCTTTATGATTAATTGTTAACATTGTCGAATTAAAGCTACAATTGTTGTTAGTAATTGAATAAATAAAAAACAGAAAGTTATTATTAGAATATTGTATATCTAGTTGTAGAGAAAACTTGGCATTCATAAATACTTTAGGGCCTTACCAGCCGATTGCGACAAACGTAAGTAGGTGCATTTTATATGATAAACAGGTAAAGATTGTTTGTTTGATTGTAAAAGGTAATCTTCATATTCGAGTGCTATAGGATCCTTTTAATTCCAAGAACGCGGGTGAAACCGGGGGAAACAGCAAGGGTAGTTATCTATAATTTTATAGTTATTTAGAATCACGTCATGGATCTTCCGTTCAGCCTTTATATCCGTTTTATTAGCATTCACTCCCGATTTAGGATCACATATGCCTGCCACATTATCTCCTTTATACAAAGGTGATTTTTTCGCTCACTACGGAGGTCAAAACTGTACTTTTACCGAGCACAATTATTACTACCGCATTCAATTAGGTATGTAAAGTAAATGATTACCTGTGTTGATTCTGAAATCATTTCGATATTATATGATTCTTAAACATATTTTGCTGTTTTGAGGTCTTAAAATTGTAAGATTGTGTTTGATTGATTTTCACATTAATACATGAAGCCACTTGTATTTCATTTGACCTCTAATGACAGTAAGAAGTAGTATAATAAAAAGAGAATGCTCAAAAAATAAACAGTTTCCGGCGAAAAAACATGTATCTCAGAAAATCTCTAATAATGAGCGTGATCCTTACTGGCAAACATATCGACATTGGCTGTTTAATTATTGAGTTAGTTGTTTTAGTTTTTGATTAATATTTATAGTGAATTTAGCTGCACGACTCAAGAATGTAATGTTAATATGCTAAATAGTAATACTTATTATATGCCCAAAAAATCACTTCCTAAAACTTAAATATGTCCTACATTTTATAACTTTTCAGGTTTCAGAATCGTTGAAAATACTATGTATGCATTTAGCATTACAAAAATAAATGATTCACCTCAAGTACAAATAATACATTAATGTTTTTCCGGGAACTGTTTTTTTAATATGGAGCCTGGACATTCTCCTTTGCATAGCTTTTGTCAGCGTCATCATGATCATCTAAAAATACTTAACTAATAAAAATGGGGGGTCCATGAGATGTAAATGGGGGTCCACGATAGTGGATCTGGTTTTAATATAGAAGCGACGCAAATATAATGTAGGCTAGTTATATTAGTCACGGATACCTCCAATACATATTGCATCTACACAGTAGGTATGTAAACAACCATGTTATCTATCGCCCGCATGATAACAAGCGAGAATGAATAATTAAACGTTACCATCCAACCGAATATACACACTATAATACATATTATAGGTAGCTACCTATAATATAAGTATATAAAATATGTAGTAAATATATTGTTGTGATATGACACATGGCCTTATGCCTGCTACCAACTTCGTCGCATAAATATTATGCAAAACAACAGACTGACAAATAAGACGAACCGATCGCTAGACTGTGATATTACATTTCATGAGTGCGTTGACGCCTTGATAGGGTTACCACTTAAAAAAAATATAGGTACATCGATTAATTCTGACCTCTATGTATCGAAACTTTTTATCATGTTATACCTATTTTTTTATTGGACTGAGTCATAAACAACCCGAAATGTTATTAAAACAAAATAATGAGTTAATAATGTATGCATTATATTAATCTGTTGGGCGTCGCCGCCATTTAATACAGCTTTAATAGGTTTCCCTTTATAGTGGACAACCGTGTGACGGCATTTAAACGCTTTTGTTTCTGGGAACTTATTTTGAAAATTTCATGTGGAAAAACAAAATTAGGCTAGCTAACTATCAGTGACCTCCGCTGTCAGATGGCCGACGCCCAATAGGTTAAACAATATAATGATATGTAAGAACAACAATTTGCGATAACTATTTCACTGATTTTCTACCAATTTCCTTCAATTCTTTCAGATATTTGTAGCTTTCGTTCTAGTTATAGCGTTCTTCGCAATTCAATAACAGAAATAGCACATCAGAAAACGTGACAAACAGAACCGATAAGTCAATCATAAGAAAATCTACATATGCCAACCCTACTGCCCGTCTGTTTTTACTATGAATAAATCTATTCTTATAGGAAATAGTACGGGGCGCATTATAGAGATACGTTATTTATGAGGGTGGCGTAAAAATGTTTTTCTTGTTGACGCAAGAAATACTCCAGCGTAAATCATACGTCGCAGATGTAATGACCACCACTCTGTATCTTATACACGTCGAAGAGTTGACATTGTCAATCGATTATTATAAACTTAAAGTTAAAATCTTTTTGCAGTGCTGATGAATCATTTCTGACCGATTTTAAGATTATTTATGTCAAATAACGGTGTAGTCGTATGTAAAGACCACTTTATTCCAAATAAGTGTGGCTTGACAAACAATAACTAGACTTTATTAAATTATGTTTAAAAACTTTGTCCATCTGAAGTTATAAACTTTATAATGTTGATAATTAAACAATGACATAAATACTCGTACCTAGTGGAATAGCAGGACATCTGTTCTTCAAAGTGAAATAATTACGATAACAAGTTTCCGGTTGATAATTATGCTTAGGTAGGTACTATTGCAAGATAGTTGTCAATTAAATCATAACATATAATATAGTGCATATGTTTAGTACCTATAATATTTAATAATAATTTATTTTTTGCAAATAGGTACATAATTCTTACATAATAACTAGATAAATGAAAAAAAACAAAGGTGATACACAAATTTAAATCCTATACTTTGTCTTTAAAGGTGCGTTGGCCTTAAACATAATCATGACACGAAGAATTTAAATTCCTACTATGTTCGTTAATACCTACCAGGACAATTCCTGGCATTATCTAAATTCCTAGCCATATAGATATACCTAGTGTGTGTGTGTGTGGATATATATACCTACCTAGTAGATAGGGTTAGTATAAAATACTACTCAATGATTTTGAGAGTTTACTAATTTTGGCTCTTGACTGTTGCAAATGAAAAAAAAACAATTCAAATCCTATAAACATATTAGAGTAGGTTGCACCATCCAACGTTATCATTAAATTGTCTTTCAAAGCAACGGTTTTGCCAGCAAAAGACAGTTTGACAGACAATTTAACGATAACGTTGGATGTTGCAACCCACCCTTAATGTTACAATATATAAGTTAAGAGTAAATAAAAACGTTCTTTCTCCGTGGATAACCTAAATAATGCAGAAGAGGGTACGATGTACCTAGCCTTAGTAACAAATAAAGGCGCTTGTCGCATTCAGACAATGAAAAGCAGCCATAATGAAACCGGCATGCGATATATATGATGCCAAATGTCGCTGCTGTATGACCCAAACACGTGCAAGCGCAATAGCAGTTACATCGAGTAATACTGGTGACCTGCAATTGACCGAACGATCATTACACGTCTATACTGCTGATTTAACAACCGGACCTATAGAACAGCAGGGAAATTGTCTACGCATCTCGACATCGTCATCGGTTTCAATGAAAACGATCATCGGCTTAAAATTAACCTTTTCGTATTGTCTAACTTGATTACAATTAGTCAATTAGTTTTGGTCGTTTGACATTAGCCTTCGGAATCAAAAAAGATAGACAATACCAAAATTTTAAGACGATTACGAGGGACCTCGTAATCGGAATTCCGATTACGAGATGCGTAGACAATTGCCCTGCTGGTCTGTGCTAGCGAAAGTTAACTGCAGACATTTAACGATTATAATCATTTATGGAAATTACAAAGAACAGTTATGTCAAGACTTGACTTTTCATTCCGCAAAAGATTTTCTTTTACCAGGCCAAAATAATTTACGTCTTCTGCATCTTATTGACCAAAAATGTAATATACTTACACGTATACTTGGTAAACATTTTTCTATTATCTTTATTTTTATCTTGAAGTAAACATATTACACCTGATTTTCTTAATTCTTTACTCTAACCAGAGGTTGTATGAAGGAGAACCAAATCGTTAAAGCGATAAGATCATTTATTACCATCTACTGTTATAAACTACAATGTGGCACTTTAGATTGCTGCTGCTCCATCTCATCTCAGTCACGGTAAATTCTAACATTATGTGTGTTAAGTATGTAGGTAAGATTGAGAAATTACAATCAGACGTCCAAAACATAAATCAAGATGTGTCTTGACTGAAACTCTAACATATTTAAACATTGCAACTTTTAAAAGTCTGTCCTTTCGAAGTAACCGCAAAATCAAACGCAGAGTGCCTTCAGGAGCTTTTTTAAAAGAAAACTGCAGTTGTTCGGTCAGCGACGGCGAGTAAAGTCGCTCACTCATTCGCCGATCGCGATAGCCACATCGGCGACATTGTGGGGATTTATCGCTACCCTTACGGTGCACTTAAGACCCGCCCGTAGCGAAAGAGGAAATTTTCAGATCTACCGCTGTTCAGGGTTAAAAAGCCGATCGTACTTTTTTTACTAAATTTTATCTGAATTGTGTTTTTCGACTAGATTCAAGGGGACAACCTTGAATGAATCCTACGTGTGATATCACCGAGTGCAGTAAGTACAAATCATATGTATTGGGTGCTCGTTACAATACTAGACTCATAGTATACGGATTAAATTAATATTGGCAACTATTAATAGCTGTTTCCCGCGATTCGTCGCGGTTTCCAGGGATATAAAGTAGCCTATATATATAGCCACAGAGAAAATAAATGGTACCTATGGCATCGAGTTCTCGATGACCTATGGTAGTAATGGTACCATTTATTTTCTCTGTGCTATAACACTAGGGGATAAAGTAGCTTCCTATTAGTGAAATAACATTTAGAATTGGAACATTTTTTTTTTATTTCAATATTTATGTTTCATACATGAATGTGTTATATATACAATATGCTTTGCTTTTATTGTATAACATCTCCATACCACTTCCAGTAAATCTCATTGGTTCTCATTTATTTACATATGTCCCCGATAGTTTATCTAAAGTCGCTACAATCTCATAGGTACGTTCTGAAAACAGAAGCACAATAAGTCGATGTGCCAAAAAGCGACAAACATTGCGACAAGAAGGGAAATTAATCACCAGAATGGGAGAGCTTGTCTATCTACCAGATAAACTATCAGGAACATATCGGCCCTAAGTGTTTTTACTTATTTGCGAAAGACAGGTGCAAATTAGGGTTGACGACGAAACTTTAGATATAAAAGGAAAGCGTGACTGACTAACTGATGTATCATCGCACAGCTCAAACCACTGGACGGATCGGATCTATTATGATTTATGACGAAGGTATCCGCTAAGAAAGGATTTTTATAAATTCAACCCCTGAGGGGGTAAAATAGGGGATCGCGAGTGAAACCGCGGGGCGGAAAGCTAGTATTAGTATATAAAGAGGTAAGGTTTGTTAGTGGGTTTGATTGGATGTTCCTACATGGGCATAAACAAGGACACCAGACGTGGAATGACAGATCCATTTCTGTAATTCTTTTACTAATAGGAAGCTACATGATGCCTCAGTGCTTTGGGCTTCTGCTTGCTTACCAGGAACACGGGTATAACTGCAGCAAACTGCTAGTTTTTAATCATCTGAAGCAGACAAAGAAATACCTCGGTTACTTCACCTGGGTTCACGAAAAACAGCGACGTTTGGAAAAATATATTAAGCTAACCTAGAGAATATTATGACAAATTTAAAAAAGACAATTTATACGGTGATTGAAAAATCACCCAGTATATATTTTGTATATTTGTTTTATATAATTGTAAATAAATAATGTAAAACTACAAAATATATGCATTTTTATAACTCAACATTTAAAATTGGACTAAACTCAAGACCTATTTGTAAAAATAAAAGTCATGACAACCCTGGTCGAGAATTCCCGATGTTGGCAGACTCCCGGGCACATGGAGGGAGGGGCTCATAGATAAGTTAACGCGATTTAGACATGATTAATGCCTAGCCGCTCTCCTTTTCCACTCGATATGGGTCGTGATACTACAATTTATAAACTCGCCTTAGGGATGCTTAATCATACTTAATCTTGTTTGTAATTTCAACTATATAACATAGTAACAAATACGGTGATCTGCTTCTCGTGAGTTTCAGCCGTGAACCCCATGATCGCTAGCTTTGATAACATTTAAGATTTCTTTTGAAATCAATTGATGATATAGGTACATTCATATAATATACTGAACGTCGTACGAGAATATCCTAGTCAAACGTCGTTTTTTTGATTAAAACCGTAACAAAAATTCTAATTAAATAAAAACAGGAAATTCTTGTGGCGACAAATATAATTTTTTTTAATGATAAAACTTTACCGAGAAGGTGAAAATCCTGGTTTCGTGAACTCTATAAACTTTTGTTGTAGGCCGTGGAATCAGTACGACATAAATTGTAAAAAGGCGACGTTGGAAGGAGCCGAATCGTCAAATGGTGCGGATGAGATACATTTTAGATATGAGTAGGGTTGGTATGGTACTAGAATAAATATTAAATAGGTATACTAGCTGATCGTGGCAGGCGTCACCCGGATGATTTTTATTTAGATTTTCATATAAAAATGACATCCAAATATCCGACTTACTCGGTGGATTTTCCGAAAAAAATCTTTCGTCATTTCCTGACAATTAATTACAAACACAACAAAAAATAATTAGCCCTATCGTAATCTTAAGTGATGTGCTTACATACATTTAGGTAATTGATTTTCATTTATAAAGATTATATATTTTTCATCATAGGTTGAAGGTTGGCATATTTATCGTTCTATTAATTTTATTTTATTAGTAGTAGTTCCGTAGTTTTATGTAGAGGTTATATCACATTGGTGTGAATCGTTAAAAACACCTCATTAGACCTAAGAAATGTTTCCAGCAAGTAAAAAGTTAAAATATATAACATTTTAAACTCAATTACTGTTTCTTTGATTTGGAATAGCGTCAACCCTGGATATAGTGAGTACCTATTGAAGCGCGGCTCGCTTCCCAAATGCGGCAATGTAGGCAGTCCAACGTCGAGATTTATGTTCGAATTCAGTCCACAGTAATAAAAGGTCGTAATATTGCGTAAACCAGGGAACGGTGCGATCGCATGGGTACAGCGTGATTAACGCGCTTTAATGATGAGATATACGATTTGTGGCCGCTTAAATTGGGGCGAAAAATCTAAATTTATTTTGAAAAAATATTGTTTGAAGGTTATCTTTTAGGTACACATTTCATTCATCATCATCAACAGTCGAAAGACGTACACTGATGGACAAAGGCCTCCCCCAAAGATCTCATTATACACAGGTTATTAATGCATCAACTTTAGCCGTAGCAAATTACGACCCTAGCCAATGTAGTACTGTGTCAATGTTTCTTCGCTGTGAAGCCTTTCATAGACACTAACGAAAGAGAGCGAAAAAGTAAAATTCCGAAGTCTTTATCTGACACGTGACGTATGGTGATCGAAAGAGTGAGACGTAGAACATTATATTATAACAATGATTTAGTTAAAAAGCGTTTATGAATAAATAATTCAACGTCAACTAAGTTCCATTTCTATCAGATTCCATATTTAAACAATTCACAAATGCACGTTTTGGCCGCAACTAAGTTAAGCCGGTAGTAAAGCTACACTTATCTCCCACTTGCAAGAACGTGACACTGTCTGCTGTCTGTACATCGTGGGGCATCTAACTTAATCCCAGCTTGATCCCGGGATTAATTCTCCCGTATCTTCGAACGAGAAATCCTTGTCACACGAGATCACTGGCTATATAAGTCAATATAGTAAATCTGTTGACACCATCGTGTCGTATTATTACGTTAATGCGGTTGTAATTGTTTGCATTTAAAATGACACAAAAATGTACGTTAAAGTAAAGATAGTTGATTTAGAGCGCCAAAAATACTACAATTTGTTGCTACCGCATCTAACCAGATGCGCAGCGTATCTGAAGGAAAAGATAATTTCTGATAAAGGAAGCACTACGATTGATATTAAACAATCATAATATGCATATGGAAAGCGTAGTCAGACATCATTATCAACACTTGTTGGATATGTCAGAAATAAAATAACCAAATTTCCACTTCATCTGCTACACACAGGTAGGTTATTCCTATAAATACAAGTAAGTTTAAAAGTAGTAAGTACAAATCTACTGATTAGTTTGTCGATATTTTCGTCATGAAGTGGAGCACTGGGTTCACGACCCGCAACCAACAGGCGAAGACGTGTTCCATCGTCAAAATTCGTCAACAGAAACAAATGGCGGACACCTGAATAGGAGCGCAGGCAAACAAGTGTCAATCAAACGTTTCTCGTTAAAATGCGTGTTGTTTTATCCGACCAGCCGACCTATTTACGGCGATAGGGGTACCTACTGCTAACCTGACCATATTGTTATTCAAACCGGGACTAGTCTGGTAAAAAATAAATACTTTTTCGTATGGTACCTCCATTATAATGCTGCATAAATAAATATGGAAACCATGGAAGTAGAAATATAACTTTCTTCCAAAAGTTAAGTAGGTACTTTTGAACGCTACTCGTACTTTTGACAACTTCCGGGATTGTATTGTAATTCATAAATTGGTTGATTATTTCCTTCATCATTCGGCGAAATTTTATACGGCTTCAAATTTTTTTTTCGAAGTTTCGTCAACTGAGCCCATAGGAATACCTGATTTTATTTGTAGGCTCGGTTACCGAGTCCGTTGCAAGCAGGACATTCGTCTGAAAGCGTGACGTCTGGTCACGTTACATACAGCCTCAGCTTACACGTGTTAGAGTTTATCGATCCCGCGCCGGGGCAACTGGGATATTTGCAATCTGTATTACAAACATGTGCCAAGGAGCGCGAATTGTGCAATAAAAATAACGGCACAGACTGAGGTGCTCAAATACGCCAGTGACGGTGACACATAGAAACCGAGACATTGCGTCTGTTACACCGTAGCGTAACATAAGTCATTGTGAAAAGAAAAGAAATACTTTGTTGATGGGTTGGCATTGGCAATAAATTAGACGTGTGCGGCCACGCGGGCAAAGTTCCAAGATTTTTTCACCTAAGTGATTATTATTTGCGTGCGATCAATTAGATAACCAACTTCCAAATATCACTATTTCATATTTGAATGCAATAAGCTTCCTATTAGATCTGAAAGTATGTAAAACCACTTAAGAGTAATTTAGCAATAAAACACACATCGGTATGACATACAGCCAGCGAATCGTATCTGAATCGCGATAACATCATATGTAGTTTAAAGCGACTGGCAGAGCAGTCGGCATGAGCTGCCAAATTATTAACATGAACAGTACACACTGTATTCTGTGCAGTCGCGCGTCTGTTCAGTGTGGTCTCGCCTTACCGTGGTTATCAGCGATATTGACTCTTGTAATTTTCTTCTTGGCGAGAGCGGTGCATCGTATTACAAAGCCTGTTTTATGGAGAGATCTTTTTTAGTTTCTTAATATACAGAGTTTTCATCGTAAGTTCTTACAGTGATTGATCATTTTTATTATGAGGCACGATATAGAGAAAATCTTAAAAAAAAATTACTACCTACCTTACCTCTAATATTAAAAAGATGGAACATACACTTATCACAGATAAAGGTATTTTCATCAAAACTCAAATATTATAATGCTCTAAGTTTTTCTTCAGATTCCCTTCAATTGTGTGTGAACAACTTCCTCTTTCCTTTGTTCCCTTTGTTGCATTTTTAGGACTTAATTTATCGCACGTGATACAAAACTTACTAGTTGTTTGTTTATATATGTAGGCCGTGATGTTGTTCCCTTACAATACTTGGAAGCTTTGCTTAGAAGTCCTAACTGGGCCTCCAACCAAACTAGGGCGGTTGTTAATTATCAGTAAAACTTAGTAGGTAGTAAGCTAAGTTGTATCAGAATTCTACCTAATTTAACTGTCAAAGTAACTTAAAATAAATTAAAATCAATATTATTGATAGATTTAAGGTCTGGATAAACATATTTTTAGTATCTAAGCAAATATCAGCTACAAAAAACTGTATACAAATACAAGGCGAGTCCCCGACACGTACAACTCGTAGTATTTGTAAGCATCACTTTATCCACGTGACAAGAGTGTTCTCGGGTTTCCGTTTCGAAGCTCTAATAAAAAACCGACGACACGTTTGCACAAGTAATGCTTGAGACAACATCCCTCCGTAGGTTTTCGCCGGGGACTGATCTAGGGGGAAATCTTTTTTCCGAAGGATTTTTCTCCCGGAGTGGCGGAAATGGGCGGACAAATACAATGTCCGATGCAGACGCAATTTTTTTCCCCGTTTTATGAGAGTTTGTATTTGGAAGTAGGCTTCGAGTGTACTTAAGGATTATTAAAGAAATCATTCACGAATGAATGAAATATAATGTGTATAAAATGCCTTGTGGTGCCAAATCGTATATTTTACTCTTTCTTGATATTAATAGGTAATTGTTGTCTGCAAAAAGTTATTCTGTTCTCGGCATACAATTTCGCAATTTTGTTCTAATGTTTCAGACACAAATCAAAAAATATGAAGTCCCAGTTTCGGACTTCCAACAGGCTTCGGCTTAATGTAACACGTATTTTGTGACGACAATGACGAATCGACAAGTAAATTTTTATTGATGTTGTTTTAATCGAGTCTTGATTGTTCCTGCTAAAGGCTTCAGGGGATCATTTGTCTTTCACGTTACATCGTTATAGTCGAGCCAATTGAGAAAAAAAATATAGAGGAGGAGCATCGTCGTCAATAAAAATTGAGATCCGAAAGGGGATTTACCCGGAACGTTAATCATTGATTGAAAAATATACTTTGGGATTTGCTTCGATAGCATTTTACTTGTATGTTTGTGTGAGTGTGCATTATCTATAGAGATTCATTTATTCTGGTTCACTCTTCAGGAATACTCAGAATGTTACGTTTGCGATGTCATTGGGATGAAAACACTTCCCACTCCGCTCCTCAGCCTTGATGCAACACAGGCCAAAGAGTGGTAAGCCAAAAGACGCCCACATATTTTGGACTTTGGTTTTTATACGGATCAACAAGTCAATATATTTATTTTTAATCAATAATTAAAGTAATATGAATGTCAAAACAACTTGCAGCAACAAATAAACAAATCAGACAGGTTCCCAATAAATTGTACCAAAGTAACGCGAATAACAAATGATACAAATGACGTCAGCAATTTACAGCAATTCCACAAATACACGGTTCTCAAACAATGCCAATTTAAACGCTGTCATACCATGGTACCATTTAATTTCGTAGTTACAATTTACAATAACCATCTGAATTTCATATCAAAGACAATGGCGTAGCTACCTCCAAACGTTAACAAACTTCACTAACACCATTTATACTGCAAATAATTGTCAAACGCTTTTGTGCAGAAACTATGTATTATACAAAACAATGGACATCAATCCCACTTCTCATAAAAAGTTATCAACGTATGTATCTTTTATATAGCCGCTATATTTAAAATTCAAATTGGTTGGATCGCTGGAAACAAGAGCGATTTAGCTCGAAGAAACCACTTCTGTGAGTTATTAATTTACGAGTGAAGATATGCTTAATTTGTATTCTATGTTTAGAATATACTCGAGAAATTAAAGGAATTTTGTAATTATTATCACGCCCTACGCAATCCGTTATAGAAATATTCGAATTGAAAATTATTAATTTTTGATACAAGATTAAGCAATAATTTATTTGTATAGATACGTAATAAATGTGTTACAATAACAATATATTCATCAATGGATACAAGCACAATAACAGTGTATGAATGAAAGACGCCGAAGCCCGACAATGTTGAAGTCATCGCAACATCAGCACAGATGTTCACAACACACATACACCGAGTACACTTCACCTGAGAATGAAATAATATAATAAATTCGCCTGGAAACAATAACGATCGCCCGGGTCGCTACTGTGTAATTTATATTACGTTCATAATTCCTATACAACGGTGGAATTTATTACTGGCAAATTAATTTGGCCCGACTCGCGCCCCATCCGTAATCCGGCCACATCTGTGCGCACTCGCCCTACGAATACACTTCATAATATCGATATTAAAAACATTCGCGAATCCTTACAAAGTACGCGCCGCCATATCTACTTAATAATAATGTAAAGTGCTTGAGATAATTTTATGTTTCTAAACCTTTTGTCTTCATTATACACCTCTTCATAACGACTAGGCCTAAAATAAACTACTCTTTAGCCATGGCAACCTAATTGGATTTTCTTTATCTATTCAGGATATTAACATTTTACTCGATTAATTATAATATAAAATAAGTTGGGCATATAAATAAAATTTATACTAACGCAAATATGAAATGAACTTGTCAGAAGATCAGACTTACAGGGGAGTCAATATGACTGATAATAAATAAAAGGTCAAGGGACAAAACACAACGTGGAAGTCTACGGAGATAGTATGACCAACTTAGGCTACTGTTCATTAATAGAGTACAAGTAAGCAATAAAAGCGAGAGTTTGTGAGATGGGCCATAACTACAAGTGTCCATAAATAACCAAGTTTTATTGTGTGATTACAGATGATCGTAAAAAATTCAATTTACCAGACATCTGTACAAAACGCTACAAATGTTTATTTCGTTACATCAAGTATTTTTTTCCTTTTGACACAATTTCAGTGTTTATTTTATAAGCGTCGTAAACGTGTAAGGAAGGACACATTTGCAAAAATCGAATTTGCCGACATGACATATTTTGTTGTTAAAATTAACGTAATTAACGCATAAGTTAAGGCTATTACAAATTAATAATTGTTTAAACGCAATTCGTAAATTTATCTATTATTAGCTGTATTAAATTTTAAATAGATATAATTAAGTGTTTTAATTGCCATAGCGTGATTGTTGCTCCGGAACGTTAGGTATTCATAGGCAGACGTTCTAGGAATATTTGGGATTCTAGATTATAATATACCTAACTAATACGAAATATAATATAATACGTTTTAAGTAGAGTATGCACAAATAAAGCACGGTTATTAAAGCAAGAATATATAACCAATGAATTAATATTATTATAACAACATTATGAAAAAGTTCCCTGCGCGATTTTTAGTTACGTCATAACCATTAAACATGCAATCGGCAATATTATGAACTGAAATAATCGTGAAATTTTGATTTCATATTGAAATTTGAAAAAAATCACTGCTGCAATTTTTCACTTAATATCACCATACATACTTAAAATATAGTTTAATTGAAAATGAACAGTATAGGTACCTATAGTTGGTATAGGTACCTACATATTCTGTTAACAAAATTCGAACATTCAACTAAGCTAGAAATATGTAGTTTCAAGAACGCTTTAATATACCGACATAAGAATTTTAAACAAGAATAAGATAGATTTATGAAGCACTTAAGTCTATACTTAAGCTCCTTAAACTAAGAGCTGAAACTGAATACCTTTGTAAATGAAATGCATATCAACGCTGATATTAGATCCGACGTGTGTACTTGCATGGCAGCTACTTCATAACCTTTTACCCAAATTGGTCCAACAGTTTAGGTTCTGGCATGAAACCAAGTAAATATAAACAATGAAGAGATAACCCTTCATGGTAGTAGTGCTTCTGGAAAATTTTCGCCAAAATACATACATATTTAAATAAAAGAGCTTGAAAACATGATCAATTTACAGAACTTTAATACAAACATTATATTTTGGTAGATAGTGAAGCATAGTGACCGACTTTGCAATAGAAAGAGTATTTTATTATCACTAGGTAATGTAAGTGCTTTTCTAGACAAAGGATTTTAGTCAGTCACAGTTTGAATACCCGTTTACCCAACTGTAAATATAAAAATAATTCCATTATTACTGATACCTATAACCGTACGTATACGCTTACCGTCTATTGTGATAAAACTTGGCGTTATTTGGAGACCAATGCTAATATGGCCAGTTATTATTACCGTCTATCGACCTAAACGATCGCTTTGCTCCGTCGTAATAGCTTGAGTGGTAGTTTGTTAACTAATATCAAATGTAATAGGTAAGCTTGATTATTATGTTGACCAGCTATTATTGTATTCGAATTGGATTAAGTAAGCGTCCTAGTTTCATAGTTAGCATCATAACTAACTAGAAGATGTTAGCAATATATCGCTGTACCATGTGAAGTTTCGTACACGTCTAGCCAAACATAAGAGGATCCGTAGATCTTTAATGAGATTCGCTCAACAAAGGTCCTGGCGAATGAAGATCACAATCGGGCTACAATCGACACACCCTCGTCAACCCTTGGGCTGTCACCGTAGGATCACCTCATTAAGAGAGGCGGCGTGACGTAGGGGTCACGGCTTCGTGAAGTGAAAGTTGATACCTTTCGACTTTTGGTAAATGCATCTTTAGAGGTAACATCGTAAATCGGAATCCATAAATTATTTATTGTCCCCGTAACAAGTTATCCGCGCTTTTCCAATAAAAGCAAAAATATTCTTCTGTATTCTCGTTCAGCTAATATTGGAAAATCAATGACTTAGGTATTTGATTTCAATATTACTTATTGCTTTTATTCATAACGAAATTACCCAAAATATATTTATTTATAATATAACTACCTGTTGTCTCCAGCGTTCTCAGGATAAAATAGTAGGTAGATATCCTATATAACTCCGGCATAGTGTAACTTCCTCTTAGGCCCAATTTCAGCAACGTCTGATAACTTTTATACGTAGGTTACCTACCTACATTTATAAATTTGGCATAGTATTCTGTATACACATTCTGTCACATAGCGATATTTTACCTGTAAATGTTACCTCTATAGGCTCTACTATACAATGATGTAGATGGTGATATTGATAGATATAATGTTTTTCCGTCAAGACGAGTACCTATGAGTGGCAGGTCAAGAGAGGGCGCTCGACAAGGTCGCCGGTCGACTGTGGCGACCTCGCGCGCCGCGTTGTAAGTAAGATACGATGCAGTCTGCATCCCACCAAGGCCGCGCACGTGGCCCGCCGCACGTACATGTATACCTACGCTTTATTTATTATCATCGATGACTGTCTCCACACCACAGTTCCACACACGAGTTATAATTTTGCCTTGTTTGTCCGTGTTCTTTTTTTATGATGTTTTTACGTACCTAGCTTAATTGTTTCCAGTCTAAATGTGAGATAAGTGCCAATTGTTACAGTGGCCATGTTGAAGGTAGAATAGTAGGTATTTAATATAAGTAATTTTGTCACAAGTAATTTGGAAGTTACATAGTTATGCCCATCTGCACTAACCAATTATGTAATATAGAAGCCTTATTATTAACTAGCGACCCGCCCCGGCTTCGCACGGCTCTTCTCGGTTTTTATGTACTATAATGACAGCGGGAGCGACTTTTTTTATACCATGTAAAGATAAAGAAGACAAAGACAAATTTGTAAGTATATTTAATTCAATGAAAATCTGACACAACCAGCCAAGGGAATCAGGGAGTCTCATTATTATAAGAACGCTGACACTACGGTATAGCTGGAGAGTAATATGACCTGATCTTAACTAGCTTCTAGGTATTAGGAAACGCATTGTTTATTGTTTTAGAGATGAACGTAAGCTGCCTTGCTGTCACCGCGCAGCCAATCAAACTCGTTGCTTGGTTGGTTTAACGTCTCTTGATCACTTTAAAATACATACTCTCATTTGGCCTTCATATTACCGAAATTTACCTGTTTCAAAATAAATTTTTCATGAGGCGCACGCAGTCAAAGCGAGGACGCCTCGTCACAAATGCGCAGGCGCAATGCACACGCGTCGAGGCCAACATGGTCACGGCGGCAACACAGAACGCAACTAAATGTGCGAAATGCATTCAATTATCGAGTTTCAAAAAGAGTACTTCGCCTGGCTGCATTACTGAATCCTGTAATTAGTATAGGTATTACTTGGAGAGCACTCACCATTCAATACAACTATAATAAATATCATAGAACTAAACCTAATACAACTTTTTTAAATATCTAATCTACTACATTGTTTGCTTCACAACTTGTGTCTTATGAAGCGAAGATAGCAAATGTCTGTCTGTTACATCATAGGTTCATAGATAGCACAAGTATTTATGGATTCAATAATTGTGACCTAGTATGTACGTAAATTCAATGGAAAACATAATTTTCAAGTTACGTAAATATCTAGGAACTAAGTAACACCGCCTCAGAGATTTTCATTTTTTTTTTTTAAGTAGAAACGATCATACTTTACCTGTCGCAACATGAATAAAAAAACCTTATTTTAAGGCCGCTCCCTGACCAGATTTTTTAAAATATATTGTTTCTTTACGGTTTGTCTAGGAGTTTAAAGTGTTAACGTGCTAACACTAAGTGGAAATTTTTAATTAGCATTTATTTATTATGTTGTTTAAATTTGCTTTAAATCATCCTAAAAATAAATAAAACATCTCCATAATTACCCAACATTGGTGGCTTTTCCCTTCTATGTAAATAGTACTTGTAAATAAACTGAAATAGTTTATAGCTAGAAGATGTGTTATTGTCAAAAGCAAATAAAGAACCATTTCCAAAAGATAATATCGTATTCCTTCAAAACAATATGAATGCAAGATCAAAATAAACACCTGTTCAACTACTATTGAATCTCTCTCAATTCTCGCATGGTTAAAATTGTTGTTATATAAACCCAGAAACTTACTTATAATAAAAATTGATAAAGGATTTCTTTTTCAATATTCTTTTATTTATTTGAAATACACTCAAACATTTAATCTAATTAAGGGAATAAGACCTAATTCTTGTAAATGTGCGTAGACACTTTAGGACGCCAATGAATCACGTATGAATGATTTAAAAATAACTGAAGTTAGATCGAGAACTGTCCGATAATGTGGATCGTGGTAGCTCTTTAAAGTCAATGTCAAGAACGTTCAATGAGCTATAGCCGTGTGTGTTGTATACTTGTGTACACAGATGACATTAAGTGTAGCTGAATTATATATTTTTTATCAGCAATTCACGTAAGCGACCGATAAGGAAACATGAATTACTCGTGTCATACTTTCGATTATTTCTTTCTACTTGATGATGTAACCATTTCACCGTTACGTAAATTCATATGGTTCTTATTACTTTAAATATAAAGCTGAATTTCAAATGATAATATTTTAGTTGCACGTTGACACCAATGACGTAATCGAATTTTCAAATTTATTAAAAAAGTTGTAGCTAATACAAATCATACCAAAATCTGTTTTATCGCAGTTTTTGGGATGTTTCGCCGTTTTCAAAACTATATCTTATGTGTTTACCTCCTTATTTTATACTACTTAGTCCACCGCAAATACACTTCCCTAGTAGTTTTTTTTTATATACCTACTATGAATACTATATAGGACATAGGTACGGTAAGTACTAACAAAAATGCTAGGTCAAAATTTAACATCATAAAAAATCTAAAAAAATCTCCGTAATATAAATCATTTCAATTTGACATTCAACTGACATGTTAGATGTTACCCGCATCTAATGAATACTAACGATGATGTAAAAAAAAACAGCTGTTGTTTATGTGTCATAAATGCCAAGATAGAGTCGTGTTACAAGTCATATATCACGTCATACTGGTTACATAAGCTATGTTGTGCATGCATATACCTACCTAGCATTTAGTTTTATTGCAAAGATAAAATCTATAACGCATTCGGTGTCCTGAGTAAAAATCGCTACTCAAAATCAACAAAAAAATTACGGATTTTAAAAACTAGTTTTAAATCAACTACGGAACTATTTGAGAGCCTTATACAAAGCCAAAGTTAGTCGGTATCTCTGTGAGGCTAGAATATCCTCTAAGGGTTAACACTCAACTATTCGACGAAATACCAGTTGCAATACAACTCTCTAAGGACAGCGTGCTGAAATGGCATTGGGAAAATCTTTGTTCCACGGAGCAGAGGACCATCGCTGTTAGAGAGACAATTCTCGATTTACACGTGAAAACTTACGCCGAAAGGGACCTATATCTACTGCTTGGTAACGAGTTTGAACACTTTTTGAGTGCAAATTACGTAATGTTAAATAACAACATATGAAACGAGTAAACAACAAGATATCCGTATCTTTCAGATAATGTAGATCGGTGAAAGTAGATAATTTTCACCAAATGATAATAAGCTTAGTGATATTAATATAAACGGACTTACATATGTGTGGGGCGTGACTTAATTAACTAACATTGGTAACAAGAAGCGGTTTTGAAAATTATGTTTCTTTACCAGAGGAAGGTTTTGAAACTACATTTTCATAAGCGATATAAGCAAGTAACACGACCAACGAGGTAGTCATTTATTGAAATATGTATGTAGTAGTTGTTATCCACTAGTTGCATCACAGTACGGAGATATCATTATTTTATTCTGTTTACATGTTCTTTAGCGACCCATTAACATCACGTCACGTATCACCAATTTGCTATTATAAATTCCAATCATTTGGACAATGACAATTATTCCGCGCCTCTCATTGATGTCATACATTATGACGAAGCAAAAAAGCAGTCAAATTACGACCCCGGTTTAGTATCTGGACAAATTTTCCAATGATACAAAAAGTCGAGGCACCGAGGCCAAAACTGTGACGTCACCGGTCACGCTGCATGCTTTTAACGCCCCGGTGGACACAGTAAAGACGCATTTATAAATGACAAGTCACGTATGGAGGAACTTAGAGAATTATGCAAAATGTTGCTATGCAATTTGTTGAAAGGAAGGTGACCGACGACGTGCGCATGCGCAACCACAATGTAAGGTTATCATCGAAATGAAATTGATTAAGGTGGAAAGTCTCCTTACGTAGGCACATAATAAGAAATAGTAAAAGGTCAAATTGTAAGTTATAAACACTCAAACAAGCACGATTGGTACGCCGCATCCTCAGATTTTATACAGTGTACCTATCATGTAAAAAAGGAAAGAGAGATGAGGGAATCTCTTCCGTAAACATTGACTAAGCAAAGAAATATTAAAATAAACCTCAGAGGGTCAGAATAATACCAAAATGGGTTGGATTTGACAGGATGGATACTCAATTTTTCGTTTTCCATTTTAAGTCGAAGAAGAATTTGCAGCTTATATAGAATAGTATAAACGACGCTTTAGTTAGGCTATTATTAGCAAATGCAATCACTCAGATAGGTACTATAACTGATTGTAAAAAAGAGATAACAAAGCACTTTAGGAAAATATACTACTGAAAGAGGATTAACGGGAGTGATATAAAATGTCATGGCCATATGAAGAGTCATAAATGTAATAATTGAAGTAATACCAGACAAAAGTTATAATATCAATAGTAATTATGCTTATTTACGAAATAAGAGTTATCAACATAAAATTACTATAAGGGTTTTTTAACTATTGACAATTTATAATTTGCATATTTTATCGTAATTTCATTTTTTTAGCTTGACAACGATTTGTTTATCTTTCTGACCTGTAATAAGTTTAAATATTACCAACAAATAAATCACATAGGCTTTCTTTACACGCGATTACACTCTTACATAATTGATTACATATATTATTGGTCTTAAAAAGTAAAAGATACATCTTGAGAGCAAAGGACGCCTACGCGAGACTCTCACCAAGTCTCACCCACTTTGCCCTCTTACCTCCCCGACTCCTAAAGCTTACTCAATTATTTCTGCCCGCTCATCTGAGATAAGTAATTCATTTTTTTTCAATTGTTCATTATATTCTGTAACTGTTTGTTAAGTTTCACTTCGCTGCTAATAAAGTGGTTTAAAATGGCGGATCTTTTTGCAGACAGTTTTTATACTTGCGAGAAAATTTCATAACAAATATTGCCACGAGACAGAATTTATGAGTAAGTAATGTAATCTTGTAAAAATAAACGCACAAATCCATAATGTTGCCATGCGACAGTGGCACTAGTGTTGTGTGCCGCTACTAGTTATAAATGTAGCCAGCTAACAATCGGGCAATTTGAATAAACAATAACCGTCAGAGTCCGCGGGACACGGGGCGGCGCATGCACAAAAACTGTGCGCCACAGATAAACACGGAAAACAACGCGGCAATTATGCAAATGCATTAAAATCCAGGCATTGTTCTGTAGTACGTGAACTAGAACGCGACACGCCAATTATGTGTGTGTCGCAGCCACGCAGGTTTTACCGCGGTTCATAAAAAGTCTGGACGCCTCCGCCAGGCCACAGCCAGGCTTATGCAGTATTCAGGTCGCATGAACTATATTTACGTACACATAATTTGGCTGGTTTCAGCTTTATACATAGTACGTACATAGATACTATAAATTGTTACAAAGATTTATTTCGTTACTAGTAGACTCGGCAGACGCTGTCTGTCAAAATTTCAAATTCATAGAAAAAAAAAACCAGACTAAAAACGAAAAGACTAGTACGAGTCTGCCTCGCGCATCCGTAGAAACTTAATTTTGTAATTATGGGAATATTCTCTCATACATCGTCTCGTACATACGTCATAGTCAAACCTCCAATTGCAAATTTAAAGTGATGCAATTTTCAGATTAATTCCTGTATGTGTGCTGTAAGGTAAGACCTTGCTTCATGCCAAATTTCATTATTCTAAACAACGGGAAGTACCCTATTAAGTTCTGATTTCTATGAGAAAATCAAAATACCTATGCGGCATAAACGGAGCACAAACGGCCGTATCTTTTGATTGTGTTGACTTAGTTTTTTTTACAGCTCCAAGAGATTGCAGATCTGAGTATTTGATATTGATTTCAGCTTGATACCTTCACGCATTTCTGAGAAAAAGGGACAGACGGACGGACGGACAACAAAGTGATCCTATAAGGGTTCAGTTCCTTTCCTTTTGACCTACGGAACCCTAAAAACACTTTCACTTTCAGTTTTTCCCGATTTTTCTAATGTTTTGGGCATTTCTTCCAATTTTTCTCCTCATAAAAATCTTCCTCGGATATCAACGAATATTTGCAAAAAATAACAATCCCCGAATTGATCCAGCCGTTCTCGAGTTTTGCGCTTAGGAACACATTTAGCCATTCATTTTTATTTATATAAGTATATTACCGTGGACTTTGTTTTGATACTGTTTATTTTAATGGAACGGGAAATATGATATTAAAAATCTAATTAGAAACGACTTATAAAGAATTTGAAGAGTTGGGCTAAGTCAAATATGTCCAAAGTTGTGAAATGTGAAGAGATCCGTTTTGTAAATCAGTGGCTGTGGGCGGACTTCCCTAAGTACAGTACCAAATATAAATAAACCAAATGTTTTTATTTTTGTTAATTTTGTTAAATATAATAATAATTAATTTCTTACTCAGTAAATAGATGCAACCAAAACGAATAGCATTTCTAACAGTCACTAACGCCACAGAGTAAGTAAGATACTTGGAAAATCTCTAGCAGGTTTTTAGTAACTTGTATTTTGGTTAAGTAATTGACCTATTTATTCTAAATTTACATGGACCATTTTGAAAAGCTAATTACCCAAGTTACTTCTCATTAAGACTGCCCCAATCGTATTGCATCCTTGTGATCTAAATTTTAATTTTATTACAAGAACTTTCGACCAAGTTAATAAGCCTTTTGGAAATCCTTTGTCGTCGACTTCATCCCGTTTTATTTAAAGTCAGTCGCTTTGCTTTAGTAACCAAGATCAAAAGATTTATGTAAATATAAGCTTTAAAGCAACTTATGTATTTTTTAAATAATTACATTAAAATTTTACGATGTTCTTTATCATTTCGTGTTTGAATAAAATAGCACAGCGCAATTAGCAATATCACTAATCAATCTAGATTTAAAATCAATTGGATTGAATCATAAATTGTTTATTTCAATCGCATCAATCATACACTGAATGCACATAAATCGATAGACTAATCCGCCCTACGACGTCGACAACAGGCAACGAAGCCTTTCATACATTCCTAAAAGCCACTATCCACCGGAGTTTGTGGCATTGTTTCATTTGCATAATTAATACACGCTAAATAACAAATGGCCGTGCAGCAACGACACGATTAAACTAATAATAGGTTAGCTCGCATTCACTGTGCGATTTCAAAAACGTAAACCGTGTAATGTTTATTTACCTATTGTCTAGGTGGTTTCTGTCGAGTGGACCGCCCGCCATAGCATGTTGTAATGCTGTCATTGATTTTACAGTGCTAAAACAATGTCGTGTATGATTGACGACTTCGTTGCATGCACATATTCGACATCGCTGCGAGGAAAGTGGTTAGCGATTGCGTCGGACGTGCGAGCCCGTCAAGGATATTTATTGCACCCCGTCGAGAAAGGGGATGAATTTAACAGCTATGCCAAATATACACACGTATTCTTGGAATGTTAACAAGATGACCTCTTTAAATCCTACTAATATTATAAACGTAACAGTTTGTATGGATGTGAAAATGTGATATATTTGTTAACAAATCATGCAAAAACTACTGATGAAACATGGTACGTAGATAATCATACCATGGAATAATATATAGATTAATTTTTATCCCGGAGATCCCTCTGGTAAAACCGCGGGGCGGAAGCTAGTAGGTACTTATAGGTATATTTTTGAACTGTTTTGTTCGAATTGAATATGACTTTCCTAGGTATGCGCTGCTGAAATATTACAAGACTTCTGGTACTGAAACTTCATTACTAAACATTTAAGATCATAGTAATCAAAAAATATCAAGAAGAGAGCCTTATTAAATAAAATGTTACGATATTTCTTATCATGAAAGCATTCTATTCAGAACTACAAAATACACTGCAGTTGCAGTTTAATTAAAAATTTTGACTGCATCTTTTATACTGTTCACACTTTAGTTTCATTACCAACCGGTAAACAAACTTTTGTATAATTAACACTTAGCGCGGTAAACATTTCGTACCTACTTCTGCCTTGATGGCAGAGGTCAATTTGTATGTTAATAAGTAATTATGTCGTACATTAATTAGTTATTATTTATTTTAATCGGACGTTATTGTATTCACCAGTGACTCATAAACAATACTTTCTAGGATTTTAAGAATTTAAAATACAGTTAGTATCCCAAAGAAGATATGGTAGGTATGGATGTGGAACACAACATTGTTTCACCATGATCAAACAACCATATACTTAATATGATGATTGTACCGCAGTTGTTGACGCATAGATCATGTACACTGATCTGTAACTTATTTGGCTTGCTGGAGATTATGACGGAGCTTACCAAGTTTAGGTAGCAGTCTTTAACTTCTTACCTGAAAAAAAAACGAAACCTCGTTAATAAACTTAGTAAACATATAGACCTACTATATGTGTATGTATACATGGGAATCATTGGTTTTGCCTGACTTTCCGTAATATTAAATCGGATGCTACGCAAAGTATCAAGATTAGTAATTTACAGTGAAATCATTGAAAATACCAAAATAATATCGCCATGATACTTAACACCAAAGTGATATTCACAACAATACATATAACAAGGTATATAGATAGATCTATACGTTTAAATATGTATAATTCGCAACCATAGTTTCACTAATGCGAATAAAATGTTATTCGCACTAAGTATTTGCCGAATCATTCTCGCAAGTGAAATCAAAATAATCGCAAAATAATTTTATTACGAAAGAAAACGATATTTACATTACTCCCACTATTTAACAAATACATCTTTAATGTACTCGAAGTCCTTCTATGAATTCATTAGCAACCCTATTATTCCTCGAAATAGTTGAAATCAGAGAGAATATTTTATGATGTCCATTGCATGCATTTTTCCAGCTGATATTATGGCTTTAATCTAGAAACTGTCCGCATAATATCAGATTCCAAACGACTTCATTACGGTCGACAGAACGATTTACATTTCCGCGTCGTTGAGCGTGGTTATTATACAACAGGAGACTAGCGGAGTTAAGGAGCAATGTAATGTTTGCATTGCACTCTATTCGGACGGGGACTCGCATTACATTTAAACGATGCTCTCGTTAAGTTCCCAGCGATGGGAACACGGAATAAGGATTTGAGTAAATATCACCAACCCCTACAGTCACCGACACTTTGTGAAAAGCTATTATAGCTATGATTTTAGGGAAACTACCTAAGACCACTACCTACTACTGGCAGGTAGGATAGAAGTCAATTCAAATCACCAATGACGAACCAAAGAGATAACAATCAAGTTCCCATCGATCGATATGTAAGAGTAGTAGATTGTGAACTGGATCATCTGCATTAGGGTTGCCAAGCATGAAATATCGATTATTGACTTCACACATCACTCTTTATTGAGACACAAAAAATTGCGCTAAAAACTAAAGCGCTTTTTAGGGTTCCATACCCAGAGAACGAACAGAACCTTATTGTCACGGCAATTCTATCGTCCATCCAACTGTCTCAGGGTTACAACTTCTAAATCAAGTAAGGGTCTTCTAAAAACACATTATACCTTTGTAATTTTCTAGGCTAGGCTCCGAAAATCGACTCGCGTTTGGTTTTTCTACCCTTTCGCTAGGGTCGGATGTTTTCATTGTATACGCGTTTATATTTATCGGAAACGGTATTAATGAGCATTTATATTGAGAGATGTATCGTTATATAAACGCGCTTGTGATTCTTTTAGCTTTTTTTGTTATTCTAAACGAGCGCATTTCCTATCTTTATTTATTCTATATCTTTGTATTGATTACATTTGAATGCTAATGGAGGGAAGTCGAATCAAAGTGTTTCTTCGCGTAATTTCCCATATCAATAAAACTGTTAAAAGATAGATATAGTTCAGTAGAAAAATAATCATATATTTATTATTGTAGGTAACTGAATAAAGTAGAGTATAATTTATGTATGTAGTTGTTAATTAATGAATAAAGTCGAAAGAAAATAAAAACTGTCAAATAAACCACAAAAAATAAATATACACCGACTCTCACCCTAAAAAATATCAAATGACGCCTAAAGATAAATAGCTATGAGAACAATAAGGTCCAGTGGTAATTTATAGATCAAGATCTAGTGACAAGCAGCATGACCCTTTGTTAAACCCCTGGTTAGCGTGACGGTTGAGGTTCGATGCCTGATCCATACCACAATTACGTTACTGTATTCTAATTATCACAAAATTATACTCAAATTAACATACATGTTTAAAGTTTAAACGACATCTGTAAATCTTATGTAACACGTTATCTTACAGCTAAAAGACATGCCTAATAAACTCATAATTTGTTTTAGTAAGTAGTTTAGTTTGACAAAAGGAAAACAGACAAGCTAAAATGTGATTAAAAATCTAGCCGCCAGAAACCTAATCTAATCAGCTCACTATGAATCAAGAAATATGAACAGTGAATAAGAAATAACTTCATTAGCACGGCGGAGTAGGAGTTATTGTTGAGAGCAAAAATTCTAAGCACGTAGAAGGAGTAAATTAGGTAACACATCTGTTAGCGCAGTACGCAAATTCCGGAGTAATTTCGGCAAGCATTCCCGTTCATTATTTTTGTGCGCGCGCTATTTCTGTGAGCCGGCGACCTTGACATTGGTGCGCATAGGCGGCCGTGGCGTGATCCGCGTCACGCATCGCTGAAGTCCACTCCCGCGCACCGCGCCCCTTTATTTCCATACCCGCGCCGCGCGCACAATACATATCAAATCAGATAGGTACATACCTATTTATTAGTGACAAGCGAAATGCAGATATCTAATACTTAACGTGTGATAATAATGATTAACATTTGCAATGTAATGTAATTCGTCAGATCTTCTTTTCAAACCTTCTATTGCTGATGCTTTTTTCTCAGCGACTCAGGGTCCAAAGCCTCCTCCTACTGCTAGCTTTTATTCCCCATGCCTCTCCTGGATACTCAGTTTTCTGTATTCACCGTCTGGTCTTTCTCATTCTCTTTTCGTTTTTTCTAGTAAATAATAACTCTTTCCATTTTTTAATTCTCCGTACCTAATAATTACTGTCACAAAACACGTTCCAAATTTGACAAAAACCAACTGCAACTATTAAATGCAATGAGGTAGGTTAGGGACAGAAAAGAAAAGGTTAAATTGCCTTTAACAGTTTTATTAAAAGGTTCGGGTAGTTCTCTAAACGACCTGCTAGACCGGTACGAGCTTTATTCGGTATTGTTGTACAGGGTCAGTCAGTTAGGGGTGCATGTTTATGTTGAAATTCAATATTATTATTTGAATGTGACCCACTGGTATTATCATCAATCTATGTTGACACACCTGCAATAGTATGTTATCCGACAAAGACAATGCAGGCACATACATCAATACATTTCGACCTCAAAATATAGATGTCAATCAATGTCGAATACGATAGGCAACAAAACGTATATGAACAGATGAAGAAAAATAATAAAATAATTGATTAGTTTAACCTCTAAGTTTTGTAAATACCTAGTGGATTAATAAATCAAACCAATTGGTATTTTAGGAGAATAACAATAAAACTAGAAAAAAATATCGCGTCATCTTGAGAAGACAAATTACAAGTTTGGAAATATATTTAAAATATTAAGTTTATTAAGTATGTACCTACTTAATAAAGAAAAGTCAATACATTTTTACAGCTTTGCAAAACTGTCAGGCTAAAAATCTTCAATCACACACAGCCTTCCTAAATCATTTTTAGTAAGCCACATATAAATCACCAATAAAGATTATTCGAATCAAAAATTTACACCGAATTAAGAGCTGTCAAGGATTGTAACAATATGTGTTCGTCAACGACAAGGTGTTAGATGGATGGCTTCCGGGGATTATTTATTTTCTCAACAATTACTTGAATACAGATTTTTCCTTCCTATACAACAAGACAAAGACCTGTCTAGGTTTGCAACATTATATCTGTAATCTATGGCTTGAAGTAAACAAATCCATGGATCATAGGTAATCTGATCATGATCACGCACGATTCATGTCAGTAGCGCTAGAGCAGCGAACAGAAGCTTGTAATAAATTATGATATGGATAAATTGGCGAGCACACAGAATAACTATATCTCTGTTTCTGCTATTGGAACGAGTGAGCAATTTAAACTAGCGACATTGCCAGAGGTTACACATAAAATAGGGTATTGCTAAAGGATTAAAGATTTCATTAGTCATACTTTTAACAAAATTAAGGGAAGTGGTTTACAAGGTGGGTAAAAACAAGACGTCTGTCTGTTGTCTTTAAAATCTAGAATACTAATATTCTCCGTCATTCTATATAATCGAAACGTCTCACTCACTTCTATGTGCGTTGCTATGTGTAATAAGTAGGTATATTTTAGTCTTCAGATCTTTTTGCTTGCTGTTTGCATTATGCAAAGATCGTATTGGAGTAAAATGAGCAAATTCCATATAGAATAAACAAAACCTAACAGTACTGCACTGGTAAATTTAATATATTTGTGTACACGGAAATAGCATTCATTACACATTGTTGCAAACGGATTTAATAAAACTAAAAAGTTATGGTATTTTGGCTCACTGCATACAAAATTAGCGTGGGTTCGGAGTGAATAATGTATAGTGTCATATCGAATTACGATTTACTTATTGTATAGTTCCTTTATCATCGTAATCAAACTGTCAAGATTAGAAATAATAATAGTCTATATTATTGTTCCCAACATACTATAGACTCTATAATATGTTGGGTACAACATAATATATGTTTATTGCAATTATACATACAATACATCTATACTAATATTATAAAGAGGAAAGATTTGTTTGTTTGTTTGTTTGTTTGTTTGTTTGTTTGTAATGAATAGGCTCCGAAACTACTGGACCGATTTCAAAAATTCTTTCACCTTTGGGAAGCTACATTATCCCCGAGTAACATAGGCTATATTATATTTAAAAAAAAATTAGGGATCCTTACTAAAACTCCAATAATGTAACATAAGGTGTAAAAAAATGACCTGAAAAATTCCTTACGTCGCGTGCGCTGCGAAAACTATTGATGATAGAACAAAATCACTTACTACGACTTTGCAGAACGCGCTGCGAAAACTATTGATGATAGAACAAAATCACTTACTACGACTTTGCAGAACTCATCATTATCTACAAAAAGTGTCGCGACAGCATATGTCTAAATATTATAGTTATGTCACAGTAAGCAGTTTTTTATTCTAAAATATTAATTTATATATGCCGCCTCTTGAAAAGGCTCTTCATTTGTACCTTGGTATAAATCCTCATCAAAATAAATTACTTTATATTCAAGACGGCTTTAATACCTTTTTATAACTTTTTGAATTATTCAATTCGGACATTTTATTCGGAAGATATCACGAGTTTAAAAATGCAAGTATTAGAAAAAAGTCGCGTGGTTGTCGCTCACCGCGCTCAGCTAGCCAGCATGCGATGTAGGATCCATGTAAGCGTCACTGGGGTACGGGGGGGAGTCAATGTAATCTTATATATATAAAAGAAAGTCGTGTTAGTTACTCCACTTATAACTCAAGAACGGCTGAACCGATTTAGCTGAAAATTGGCAGGGAGGTAGTTTAGAGCCAGGAGAAGAACATAGGATAGGTAGGGGTAGGTTGGGTAGGTAGGTAGGGTAGGTAGGTAAGGTAGGTAGGGGTAGGTAGATAGGTAGGGGTAGGTTGGGTAGGTAGGTAGGGTAGGTAGGTAGGGTAGGTAGGTAGGGTAGGTAGGTAGGGTAGGTAGGTAGGGTAGGTAGGTAGGGTAGGTAGGTAGGGTAGGTAGGTAGGGTAGGTAGGTAGGGTAGGTAGGTAGGGTAGGTAGGTAGGGTAGGTAGGTAGGGTAGGTAGGTAGGGTAGGTAGGTAGGGTAGGTAGGTAGGTAGGGTAGGTAGGTAGGGTAGGTAGGTAGGGTAGGTAGGTAGGGTAGGTAGGTAGGGTAGGTAGGTAGGGTAGGTAGGTAGGATAGGTAGGTAGGGTAGGTAGGTAGGGTAGGTAGGGGTAGGTAGTGGCAGGTAGAGGTAGATAGGAGTAGGTAGGGATAGGTTTGTAGGTCCCAGTTTTATTTTTGTTCTCATTGCAGGACAACGTCTGCCGGGTCAGCTAGTACATTATACAATTGTATTTCTAGAATATATTTATTAAAATGAATAAATATTAGTTTTAACTATTTAGATATAGCAGTTGATAACTTTGAAAAGAAATTTCTCGATTTTCAAAAGAAGAGTAAAGCATTAAAAATGTTCCGGAGACTGGCAAACATATTAAAAGCCATAAAAGTGAAATAATATTTGCAGAGCAATGAAAGCAGCAACACCTACGCGGCACAGTTGTTGCGGACGACTCGGACGTGTGACTGTGAACCCAACGAGTTCGATATCCGGATTGGGCTAAGCATATTGACACTGCCGTATTTGGACGGGGTCTATGGCCGAGACGTCGTAAAATGGCCGCTCTCCGAAATAGGTAATAAACTATGGAAACGCCTTGTTGAATATAAGTAGCATTGAAAAAGTTATGTATGTGCTTCCAGGAAATTGCCCTGATTTATAACACAGTCTGTGATGAAAAAAGTCATAGTCTCTGAAAATTGAACATTAAAATATCTTCGGGAGCTAGGATGTATACTTACTTAGATTGTGATGTCTGAAACAATAAAGTAACTCCGTGTAACTTTGATAAAGGACGAGTGGAGCAGCTTTAGACATGACTGGAGGAAATGAAGTAAGAAAACTTGGGAGCACAACTTAGTAGAGACAAAATATTTGCATAGTAGGTATTTATTAAAAAATAATTCATAGCTTCTCGCCTGTGGCTCCGCTCGCGTACTTTAAAATTGTTTTATTATCCCGTCAGCCGAATTCCATGATATAAGCTTAAGTAATGTTGCCATTTAAATTTACTTATGATACTTAACTCCATGAAAATAAATCCGTTCAGTGGTTTCGGATTGGTTCGTGTTCAAACTTCAAGCGGACTAATAATGCTTTCTTTGCATTAGCTATTCTTCCTACATCACTCCCAATACGTTTTTCGTATACCTACAAGATATATATTTTGAAATTCATCATTTTAATTTTTTAGAAACTTATTTTTGCAATCATCTTCCCATTACTATACCAACTATGTAGCGTTAAATTGAAACTTGCTTGACTCTTATAAACCAGTTTGGCCAAATTATTAAACAATGGGTGTTTTCTGGCTCTACATTTTATTAAAAAAAGCTATAATTTCCGATCATAACAATTTAAGTTTTTAAGAAAATCCATCGTGAATATATATAATAATAATAGAAGTGATATATGTCGTAGCCAGCGACAGCCAAGCGAAACAAACATCACGGGTTCAGTGTTATCAGGATTCGATTCAGTGGACGTAGTGCAGACAATGCAACAACGTTATACCATCGAAGGAGAAGAAGCGACGCAAGAAACTCCTCATGGGCCCGATAGATTTATTGCAGCAATTGGACAATTAAATAATCACTTACAGACATAAATGTGATAGACTTCAGTATTAGGTGAAGTAACAGTTTCACTGACGTACGCACAGCTAGAAACGAACGATCCAAACGTAATAAGCCCAGCCCATCCACATCAACATTGCCACTATTTCAAACAATCCTTCTACCATGATAATAAATTGAGCCAACCAAGTCGGACCAACAACCCGGCCCTCCGAAATATATAGTATAATGTCTTCAAAGGCTACCCTCACTTTGTGACACATTTCAATCTAAATAGGTTTCAGCAATGGAATAATCAAATTGAGATTATTCAAAGGATACTTAGTATCTACGGCCGTTTACAAAGTGTTCAACGTAACGGAATGGAAATCAAGCTCATTTCCAACTATTCTATCGGTGGAGTGTAAAAGTGTATCTTTGGGAAGGCAGGCGAAGTTTTACGACTGTCACCTACCACCTCCGTCACGGGCTCGCCGATCGTCAGGCGCCGGCACGAACGAAGCCCGCCCGCGCCGATACGATCTGTTATTACGTTTTAGTTTCTCTTTTAGGACGCAATCGAGCGTGAGCGTATCGGGTTTAGCGGGCACAACCATAAAGATACTGGAAGTCTGGAAGGTATCGTTCATTCAATGACTTGGTGAAAACTATCTACTAAATATGCAATCATCGGCCATATCGTGGAGATCCTTGGGGGAAGCCATGGACGTCTTTCGACTGAAGTCGGTTAAAATATGCAATATTCCAGAAATTAGTTTGCTTGGTATAGGTATACCAGTAAACTTGATCCCCATAGATTATATATCTTATTTTTGTCAAAAAACATGTCTAAATTTACATTTTAAGATATTCATCAATCAATCCGATGGCAATATTATATCTAATTGTTAGGATTCTTCGACGATTGTGTGTTTACCTATACATGTCTCTTCCAGCAGTACACTATGACAGCTGATCCAATATCAACTTGTTATTTACTGCTTACGCATAATGACGATTTCATTGGCTCGTAAAATGTTTTATTTCGACTTGGGATTGTTATGAGATCTTGATTTGTCATTTCGCGTGGCCTACGGATATTGCGTTCGGTAACTGCATAATAAAAACGTTATAACAACTAAATATAACACGTTATAACAGTTAAATATAGCGATATTTGACGCTTCAGCTCGATGCTAGTTATAAAAGTGTGCCGCGGATATGGCGATAACAATTTATTTGTTTTATTTAAGTGGAAGCACTGGATTATGTAGCGATTGGTTGTAAATTGTTTAAATAGAATGGCAACCCGCTACTACGGGGCTTTAGTCATTTAGACCCACAAATCGTCAATGCAATTCAATGTCAAGACGGGCCGACAACCTGTCATGCCGCAGGTCGTGAGTTCGATTTCCAGGTCAAACATAAACATGTCTTGAGTCTGACTGTAATTAATTACTTACAAAAAAAAGAGTTGTATACTATGTATTTTTATAGTCCAAGAAAACGAGATAAAAGAAGAGAATAGGTACATATATTGACATAAGCAAAGAATAAGCTAAGTACAATTATTTACTCCAACTGTTGTTATAGAATAGATTAACATAAAAGTAACTTTACATTTAACACGGATCTAGATCAGATTAATACAGAGCTTAATTCCTTTACTTTTGGAATTGACACAGAATTTAGCGTTTTAGCGAAGGTAAGTATTGTATACAATTCAACGTGCCAGCACAAAGGATAAAAGCCTTGGAATCCATAGCTAAGGTAAAGCCCTAGCAATTACTGTACAAAGAGTTCGGTGCATGCGCGCCTCTACTTACGGATAATCCTTAGCTCTGTTGTTATCCGGCTCTAATCCAGCCCAAGAAATTGGTGCAAGTCACGAAATACAAAGAAAATTAAAAATGTCATGACAAAGTAACACTGAAAACCAAATTAATCGTCTCAATTGAGATTGAAACGATTCTTCTGTTCACTATAAATAACCTAAAATAGAGACAAGCAATTATAGTCAACACAGCAATCGGATTTGGTCAAAACATTGGATAATCTTAAATAGGTCAGGTAGACCAGACACACAGGAATTTTGTAATATGCAAGTAAATGCAAAATGGACGTTCAGAAAGTGGCGAGCAAATTATATTTGAAAAATTGGGAAAAGATTTTATTCTTTTCCCAATTTACTCCAACACCATAACTTATAAACCCCACTAAATATGCAACAGCAAAACATTACAAGATCAACTGCACGCGATCATTAATTCAACATAAATAAAAACTGGATACTAAAACGATTACGAAGATACCAGTCCAAAAACAGGTTGGAAGCGGTTCTTGGATATCTAAGCGCCGTCTTTCATCGCTTGCGCCTAACGAGTAACGGTAGGTGACTATGAACAGGGCACTCACCCTAGCCGGCATAGCAGTCAGTAGCCAGCCAGCCAGCCACTGTTGTACAAGACCACGCAACCACGCGCCATCCACGTGGTTACATTTACGACCCACGACCACATTTCAAACTGAGTGAGAAATACATTGATGAGAAACATCACACGTACGGAGTACCTACCAAATTTATTTGTTTTGAATCATAACATCCTGGCCACTTTTGGTTTGAAGAACCACACTCGCTGTGTGGGGTTGTTATGACAAACGTGTCGGATATAACATGTAGGAATAAAGGAAGATGTGATTTAGTATAGTTATAACATTTTCATATGCATGAATAATTTAAACGTTTATAAATAAAATATCTATTGTATAATTAAGATCTAATATTTGTAAACAAGCAAGCGGTACAAAAACTTGCTTCCATCTTACTACACAACTTGTTATCATCACATCATTGGTATGATCTATTTTTTATCAACTTCTCGCTCGATACGAATCAAATGATTTACACTACACAAGTGAAAGTTAAGGTTACTCAGTCTGATAGTAAAATTCGTAAAATAATTTTATTTCATTTGTATCTAATTTTGGTTTAGTTAAGCGTGGGTGGAATAAATAATGTATGCCTATGCTAGTATTTAATTATACGAATCATGTCAATGAAGCGGCGAATCCATGCAATCGTTGGGCCCTGCAAAGAGAAGGCTCACATTGCCTAATCTAGTTTGTCCATACATTAAACGTTCAAAGAGTCGTTTTGCCCATCCGGTGTCTTTGTACTGTGGCGCCGTGGAGACTAGAAATTAGCCAAAATTGTCTAATTTGCCGAAGGTGGCGTGTGACGCAGAACTGGATTGGGAATTACGTTTGATAAAGCCACCTTTTTTGTGAGTGAAAACCAGTCGACAACATTACTACTAGACGACTATTCTTCCTACAATTACTTCCTTGCTTCGGAACAGAAACTACTATGCCAACATTGAAAATCTCTTCATAGTAATGACTATTCATGGTTAATTTACGCCTAGCTCTTGAAACACCGATAGAACAATGTAAAGATATTGGTAACAGAACAGAAATAACAAGACACGTTCAGAAATAAAATACAACACAAACACATCATTTTCTATTTCCTTCAGATTACAAAACGTTTGAAGCTGGAGCATGCTGGAGTGTGGAAACAAACAAATAGATAGAAACGCTCACTCCCTAGCTACTAGACACAATGTTATCTGTTTGCTTATATATTGATACAGTAATCCTATTGATTTTGAAATAGATAACACCCCTGATATCAATATAAATACTTGGTCGTACCTACATAGATTCTGAAGCTTTCCACAAATATGTACACGCTAAAGTAAATGTCGCAGTCAATGTCGCTGTTCAAAGGGATATTGTGAATTAAAACATAGAGTGTTTTGAAAATATCGAGTATAAAATCACATGCCAACAATTTCTGGTGAGCCAAAACGGACCGCCATTTTCTTCGAGAGAGGTTAATTGTTTTCTCGACGTGATTGCAGCTATCTAAAGATATAAAGGAAAGCGTGACTGACTGACAGACTGACCGATCTATCAACGCACAGCTCAAACCACTGGACAGACCGGGCTGAATTTAGGCATCCGATTTGAACGGGTATTTGAAAATTCATCCCCTAAGGGTTAAAATAGGGGATCGTAGGTGAAACCGCGTGACATAAAGCTAGCATTATATACAGGTCGCAGTGTCTTGTGAATTACAAATTTCCGTAACTTATGGTTCTTCTCAAATATCCATTAGTAAATTAGGGGATTCCTCCGCTGCCTTCAATTTTACATTATTCCACTAACAATATGACTAGAATAAACTGGAAACCATATTTCATCTGAAATCACTTTTGCTAAGTTATGATAATGGGAGATGGGCTCAGGATAAGTATTAATCTGTTTTTTCTTCATGACAGCATATTTGTCTTGTCGAGACTGGGAGTCGGACGGTGCCAGTAGTAATTTTACGATCCTCAGTGATTTTTATACGATGTGTAATAAGAATGACAAGAGTCGTTAACCTCGGTTGCCGTTCAGTAAATACGCGTCGTCGCCTCCACGAGTACACTTGAGATAAAATTATCTAACTCGCATTTTCACTCGCTACAATATTGGCTGATTGTACCAAATAGGATTATAGAAAAAATAAAAACATGTAATATTTTGATGATAAGAGAGCGATGTTGTTTCCAGTGTCTGGTACTTATGTGAAAGTATATTATTTACTAAGCATCAGACTTTGGCCAGTATTATGTCAATCAAAATTAGTTTTTACGCCGAACCTAACTCTCAGTAAATAGATTGCGTCACAAGCACCCTCGAGACTCTACAACAATCTTCTCAAATCGTTGTTGAAAATTCAATGACATCCGCCCAAGGCGTACCGCTTGCGATATCTTTTTACGAGTCACAAAAAAATGGCAGAAACTTTTTATCGGATCCAATTTTGTTCAGTAACTATGCCGGGTGGATTCGTGATAAGCTTTTTATAACAAGGGTGGATTTTGCAACAGTAGAAGTCCCCTCACAGATGATGCTTAGTTCGCCGGCGCCCTGGTCGCCCGGAGCCCGGAGCGATGTTGTCACGACGCCAATCAAAAATGGATAGCTTGATACACGACACGACACGATCGTCGACAAAAATAGTGACAGAAAACGTTTAAGTTAATTCTAAATAGAATTCTAGTAGAGCAAGTATGCAACGAGCTAACGAACCGTATCTCTGGATAAAAATAGCTAGAGACGTTGAATCAATATTTCGCGACAAATTTCATCAGGTTCGTTGGTAATATGAAATCCTATAAACGCGTTAGTCAGCACACAAGTCTTTCCTTCACGCCTATTCAAATCGGAAAATGAAAATACTATTTTGGGGTGATATATACTACCAGCCGACGAATATATTAAAATAACCACTAGTACTTATATTTATTATATGATCTGTTGATGTTTGTGTTTCATATTTCTTTAATACTTATAGTACTTATGTAGTATAATAATATTAGTAAATTTATCTGTGAATAAATAATATTATCTATCCTATTAGTTCGCGTAAAGAAACCTATTCATTTTAATATTCAACTTGATACCTTGGTAAACACATTATGGTTTTAATATTTAACTTTAAATCCATTTGAGGCGTGGTAGCCATTATGTAAGTCCAAATAGAGCGTTATGAGTCACATCACAAGCTTAAATAATTTTATTGCTATTAAAAATTCTGAACAATCAAAACTTTTGTCGACAAATATATATACAACAATATATATACGTAGTAAGTGGAGGAATATTCTAATATGATACAAGGTAGGTATAGGTTTCTTTCTAAAAAGTTTATAATAATATTGATGTAGATTGTTAACAATCTAAATCATCTATAGATATTATGTGTAGTATTTAGAAAATACGCTACATAAACATTTACTAAACTTGTTATGAAGAGCTTATGAAAATGCTTCAAGCAAAGAATACCTACAAATATTAAAAATACCAAATATTACCTACAGCTAACAAATCCATAAGAGAAAATATTCGTTCTATTTTCTAAGAAGGACAAAGATAACGATGTTAAAATAAGCGAAAAAATGGAAGTCAATCTACAAATAGAACGTAACGAGTAACGACTTCCTCGGACAATATAAATGATATCACCTTAATAACACATCAAATAAAACAACCGCACAAGGCTTGGGTAAACAAAAATATATTCCTATATAGTAAACCCCAAAATGAGAACGAGAGACAAAATTACCCATTGCAGAAGTATTTGCGGACGGCTTAATAAGAAGCGTGTAATTATCCGAAAATCCTTCAGATCTTCAGAGGTTGGAATATCCGTAAAGGACTTGAACAAACTCGGTTCAAGTTCCGTCAGTAATAACTTCGCCAAGTTTTGTAACCTAACATGACGTAAACGAGTAACTGCACTAAGTACATATATCTGGAAAAAATAAATTCAATTCAATTTTTTTTAGAAACCCCCGACTCTCTTGACTAAAGTGGTAATGAACTTCAAACCGATGAGCGGATTTTCTTGAAAGATAGCTAAGAACATTCGATTAAGACACCTTTCCGATGAAAAAAAAACAGAATCAAAATCGGCTCATCCGTTCAGTAGCTATGATGCCACAGACAGACACACAGATACACACTACAAACTTATAAGACCCGTCATTTTCGTCGGAGGTTAAACAGAC
This sequence comes from Tethea ocularis, assembly GCA_963555595.1. Classification (NCBI taxonomy): domain Eukaryota; kingdom Metazoa; phylum Arthropoda; class Insecta; order Lepidoptera; family Drepanidae; genus Tethea; species Tethea ocularis. Next base: position 4,831,453 of record OY741968.1, read on the forward strand.
AACTTTTAAGAAACTCTATTCAAGAAATAGCCGGCCCATAGGTATAAAGTGTGAAATCTAATAAAATCTCATGCTTTGAAGTCGAAAACATGGCAAGTTTTAATACACATGACATGATTGCCTCTAAATTATGTATCGTACAAAGTTTACGAACTCTGTAAACTTCCAGTTCATTAACGTTTATACTGTGCAATTTTAAAGTGATCTCCGTTTGAGCTACTGCGTAACTTTGAGTAGGTAGGTAGTTATAAAGTGTAGCCAATAAGGAGTAACACTAGTCGCTTTTACATTTGAGTAACGCATAATAAATTTTGATGATGGAGTGCTTATACAAAATAACATAAAGGTCGTCATTAAATTCTCAAAAGTTGAAAATTGTATCAACTCTTAAAAAGTTGATCACATGCATTTTGACAATTAAAATATGCAACCCTTTCGTTGCAGCCAGACGGACTGCCTCATAAAGGTTTGGAAGGGCAATCGCGCTCCCGTACCCGCTCCCGCCCACGCTCCGATCGCCGCAAATTGAATCGAGACGTAATATTTAACGGAGACATTTCGCGCTACCCTCGCCCGGTGAAATTACGCGACACAGCCTTGCGGGAATAACTTATCATATAGCTCGTTTAACTCACCCATCAATAAGTCATCGTCGGATAATTTTATTTTGATGTCGACTCGCGCTCGGCTACCGTGTAATTCATTTCCTTTAAATTATGTATACGGGAATTTAGCTTAGTTAACAATGCTCCGCTTCAAGCAGAATACGCACAATTCGTTTTTTTTTTAATAATTTATTATACTTATAAATCACTATGTTCCGTTGAGGAAAATAAAGATCTTAAATTATAGTTTTCAACAATATCAAACACGTATGCTAAAACTCGCAAACTTGTCTTGTTTAAAATTATTAATAGCGAGCGATCACACGAAATCATAAGCAAGCTCTATACAACTCATTAAATTTGATAATTTCCATAAACTATCGGTTTGTCAAACTCCACTCATTTTTCACGTATAAATAGTGTTGCTTGGGCACCGGCTGGGTACAGCACTAGCTTGGCAAATAACTCAAATGAAAGTCAACTGCATAAATAAGTGGGTATTTTCCGTTTCGACTTAGTACCTAACGGAGCTGTCCAAAATATGTCAAACTTGTGACAGAAAGGTGATTTCTACCAAATTTTTTCCTCGTCGTCCTTTGTTTTTTAAAACTCTATTAATCAGTTATAGCCAACGATAATACCGTTTAACTAAATCAGTGGTTATCAGAGTTATGATTCTAACTCTTTTGTTTTTCTTAATCATAAATAATATATCTACGAAAAACATCTTTGAATTATACCTACATAATAGTAGTTTATGCATACTGTTACAGTTTCAAGCGACAATGCCAGAATAAGAACATAAAAATTCGACTCTAAAAGAAAAATGAACAGCGTTCTTTGTTCTCAGCATCAAATATCCAAATGTCAAGTTTATTAAATCTGTCTTCAACATGAACCATAGCGTAGGTATATGTCATGTGCATGTACAAAAGCTTTTGTAAAATGGACGGCACTCGCAGTGTCACTCGACGTGTTTGCCCGACTCACTCGCTTGGCTTACAGCGCTGGCGGGCGCGAACGCACCGCTTCCCCGATATCGGTAAACAATTTACACGTCTCCTATACAAAACACATGTTTGTATGAACACTGGAGAGTAGGAAGGTATATCGTTATCAAATAACAAATATTTGAATATAAATAAGTATATACAAAAAGCGTATTACAGTTTTTGGGGGCTACTAGAAATAAATATCTGTTTTGGTCTCTACTTCCTACTACTAACATGGATCAGTCCTTTTACATTTAATTTTATTTATTTATAAAGATCTATTATATCCACGCACCGGTGGAAGTAATATAAGAATTCGGATAGTATTTTGGATTGACATATTAAACAGAGATACTTGTCTCTACTGACTCTACGATCTTTGTTTTAAGATAATAAATAAGTTTTGAAGCAGAAATTATACAGAAAATATTGTTAATAATGAAATCTAGGGGAACTATTGTCTTGGATCTAGATAGCACTTTTAATGAAACAATCAATTAGTTAGAAGGTCAACTGCATCGAGATTAAGCATCAACGGTTTGGTTGGATTGCATAACACCTGACCGAGCAATTGCAACCGACATAAATGAACGACCCAGCAAAAACAAGGTCGACGGCCAGGGACTTTTAGTTTGACGCTTTTTACATGAATTGAATATGAACAAAGCAGATTACTTATATTAAACTAAATGATGATGGCGAACACAAAAACGAAGTTTTAGTTTTAGAACAATTCAAGTAACCCAATTATGTAATACTAGCCGTTCCCCGCAGTTTCACTCGCGTCCCCGGAATAAAAAGTAGCCTATAATATTTGGCTATAATGTAGCTTCCTAATAGAGAAATATTTTTTCAAATCGGACCAGTAACTCCGTAGATTATCGCGTTCAAACAAACAAACAAATAAACTCGTCAGTTTTATTATTAGTATAGATATAGATATAAAGATTATTTTCCAAATAAACAGAGCCGAGATTTATAATATCGGAACCCGTCAAAAACTAATACAGAATCATTCATACATTTTGATTGTAATACGACGTCTTAGCCCGGAGAGCATCCGAGTCAGCTGTCTACTCCAATCTAGGAGAAGCGTTGCGGCTGTCATATCGCAGTGGCCGCCAATTACTCAACACCTGCGGGCTTCGGGCCGAGCTTAATACACACAGCTTTTCGACACTTTAATCTCGGGGAAACTTATTTAAGCGGCCTTGGCAGCAACGGATCGGCCTTCTGTTGGCAGAATTATGTCGATGGAAATGACAAGGTCAGATGTTTTAAGCTTTTGAATAGGTTTGATAATTCAGTTCTGTGTGTTTGATTGACTATTGTCATTTATGTTTTTGTTATTAGTGTAAGTATATTGAGATTGATTATATATATAGGTATTATTCCTTTTCACAGTATACATAAACTGCTCTAGAACTAATCTTTAAAACCTCATAGGAGTTAAAACATAATAAAAACATCTTTATCTTTACTCCTGCTTTTCTAAACACGTACTTCAATAAAGGTAATGGTTAATAATTATTAAAACCTCGTGCCAGAATCGTTGGGCTATTAAACGGTCTCAACCCTCCGAAGGGCCCATTTCGTGCAATAAAACGTATTTGCCAAAGGTGGCCTCGTCCGTACATTAATATCGTTCGATTCAACTCCGATAGATTTACGAGCAGACGCTTGAAAACTCTGCCACCTTAAACCCCGCACACGAGATGCTAAGAGAAGCTCCCGAGATAAATTACTTAGTTTTTCTTACACATTTCAACAGTCCTTTGTCTTTGGATTTAAATCTTCCGCTAGACTTCTATTACTGGGACGTCACGGACTTTGAATAGAAAAGTAACTTTTAAAGTAACAAGTAAATCAAGAACTCTCGTCATAAAATAATATGCTTTACTAACACTTCATAAATTCAACGGAGACTTTACTCAATCAATACTTTACCAAACGTGAAACTTGCTTCATGAGTAATATTTAAAAATACTTCACGATGCTTTTTCATTCATATTTAATTTGAATCAATAGTAATAACAAGTAAAATCTCAAAGACAAAATTGTTTTGAAATTCACAAATAAGCTGCCTGACTCGGTTTTCAAAACCGTCGTAATTACAATACTATAAAATATCCCTCCTGTATTTAAAATGCTACTGTGCTGTGCTGTGCTTTCGCAAGCTCTTACTTAGAAACCTATAAAGCCTATATTATATTGAGTAGGTACTTTGGACAAACACTGAAGATATGCATTGTTAACCCTGGAATACGAGACTTGGACATTCGAGAATCAAAGCGGGTGAATTCTAGAGATCGTTAGTGAGTTAGGTCATAGCCATTTCATACGGAGTTTGAAGATATTATTTGCATAAAACTGTTTCTAAACACCCGTAGCACAGGTTACTAAATAGTTAGTAGTAGCTGTTCAATTTATATCAAATAAAATTCGAGGGTGTTTAAGTCGATCTCATTTTGTTAATTTATATAATAATTGATTCTTTAACAAAAATCAAGGATGTGAGGATAGTGATGATTGCAGATTAGTTAAAAAAATCATCTTCTTTGAGGAATTTAAGAAAAGGTTCAATTATATTTTTAATTTTCTCAAATATAATGCAAAACACGTAGGTACAGTACAATTATAGAATGGAAACTTTCCGTTGATGTTGGCAACTGACGTTTAAATCCCCTCAAACACGTTTCTCTCCCGGTGTGCTTTATATTAGTGGATATAGTAACGCAGTTCGTAATAATATTCCCCAGATACTTTGCCGCTAGGATTTACGTAGTTATTTCTACGTGCACATTTATACCTTGAATTCACACCTGAACATGCAAAACCGTAATATTTTCATCTGAAAATAAAATACGCTGTACTTTCTTTTCGGATGAAATATAGTGCGGAACGTGCTGCTACTTCTGGATTTGAATTTTGTCAATTTTAAAATAGTAAGTTGCTACCTAGTAATGTGCTTTTGTAAATCTTAAGTTTGTTCGCTAGAGATCGCTATTAGTGCCGTATAAACCATCCCTTGACAAACTGTATAAAAAAACAGTAATTTTTTTCAAGCCGTTTTAATATCAATAAAGGTTTTAAGTCTTATAAGCATTAGAACAAGAGTAGCATAAATATCAGGAAAATAAATACCTACTTGCGTATAAAGGTCTTACTTATAAGTTCAACTGCACGTCCGATCGGCCAATCAAATACGATTTCAGAGAAAAACATTTACACGAGATTCGCTTTAAGGATTTTCAGTGAAAATGCTACAAATCCTCATATGAAAGTGTACGCTTCAGGCGTTTCGTGATAAATCCTGTGCTCTAGGAGCACGGAGTACGGACATGCCTCGGGTAGTCGGGTACCATTCTAAATAAAATATCACCGTCCGAGAGCCCACATCTCTCCGCTACCCACTACACCATCTACGCCTGCGTTCCTACAATATTTACTAAGATACAAGCCATGTTTCGATACCGTCGTTCACTCTACTATACCTCATTCCATGAAACTCCAATGTCTCACCTGAAACAAACGAAAAACTTTATTAGAATTATTGAAATAAAAAAAGTACTTAGAAACAAAAGCTCCTGAGTGTTTTTTATTAATTTCATACGAAGAATGAGAGTGAAAACAACACCCGGAAGTGCCGGAACTTCGTTGTCTGAATTGATTTTTTTTTTCTATTCTGCTTCAATATTGATTTTACGTAACGTACGACTAAAAGCAAAACAAAATTATGCATGCACTCTATGTTGCTTAAAGTTTGTTTATGTAGTAGTTGGGAAGCCAAATTTTTTATAGGCGGCAATTAGTTCTGAAACTGAAGAAAATATTCAGCTGTAACACTCGTGAACTGATCAATCGTAAACTGAAAAAAAAATGCTTAAGGTCGAATTTAGAAAGGGGTATTGGAGCATACTTCAAATAAAGTAAGCTAGGCAGCACTAGGCGAGGCGAACACTGAGTAGTTGGGATAACACTGAGCATTGAACACTCGCACGCAGCGCAGCGCAGACGAGTTTGGCATGTCGTAGGCGAGAAATGCAGCAATGTAAACATGGGGCTGCAGGCTCTGAAGGGCCTTCAATTGTGCTTTGTGCGGGCAGAGCGCAGGGCGCAGGGTTCCCGGCCCGCGGACGATCGATACCGCTCACGTGATCCACACTCTGCCACCGCACATTCTTTGTTCTCCCGTTCCCAAGTTATCACCTAACACGACACCCTTTATTAACTTTCGCGCTATATTTCGCGTGACAATATAATAGTCTGAGCAGAGTTGTTTTTGTGGTGTAAACGTTTTTGCGTGATAATGGACTCGCGTAAGTTGAGCGTCGCATACGTTTCGATAATTAAGTTTGATTCGAATTAAACTATAATTATAACATTACTTAATTTGTTGAGTACCATCTCATGTCTTTTAAAGTTGCATAATTACGGGTATAATTTAAAAGTTGTGGAGAGCTGACGAAGACTTGAGTGCAAAATTTGTGAACCACTTTCTGTTAATCAGGACCATGTATAACTACAGATCTGTATTATAAATATATTTCATATTATAATTTAATCAATTATGTAAAAAGTGCTGAATAAAAAAGCAATAATCTATTAAATTTACGAGGTTGAACTTTGATAAACGAGTGTTTTCTTGCAGATGCGACACTAGACGGTAGTCAGTGATATATCCAACGTTTTATGGTGATCCCCACAGCGGGTGGGATGGGTGAATTGTCTCATCTAGCAGCTTTATTTCCGGGACATTTTTGAGACGATAGTTGTGAAAGGGGTTGAAAAGTGAAAATACAAAGCAAATATTTGCAAATGATGCAATCATGTTCTGAATATAGAAGTAGCAAGCGAATTTAAATCTTGTTTCGTCTTGAATTTTAGGAAAACGTACTTTGTAATTCCATATATAGTATCAATAAGATGTAAAATGTAAGAGCATTCCTCATTCCGTTTATTTCGTTGCCTGGCATTTCTTATCGGGAATATCGAGGGTGGAAAAACGAATGAAAAAACTCTTCAACACTGTTTTATTTGTTTATCATCATAATCCCCATTCAATGTTTATCATCCATACTCCCCAGACATGTAGCGACGAATTTTAAACGTGACTTCATTTCTCTACAGATATGCAACAAGTTAGAGTGAATGAATCTGCCCATTATGCTTGTAAAATTAGGTATCGTGCAAACAAGCGGTCACGAAGAGAACATAACGTAGAGAGGTATGTGAGCGTGACTCGGCGGTTTAACAAGCCACTCCCTTATCCTTTGTTTGAGATAAGGGTGACCACTTTTATAGTTTCACATTCCGTAGGCCTACCGCATACCTGAGCAATGATGAACGTTTCTTTTTGTTTCTTTTATCATTTATCGTCACGTTATTCCCAAGATAACTTCATTACAAGGCGTCAGTCATGGGAAATCTTACTTCAAAAAGACACACGACTAAGTACCTATAGTGTAAATTTCAACAAAGATCACGCGCACACGCAACCAAAGGGCTTCTCCTGTCAGGTAAATGCCTCCTATTCATTGAAATCAATATAAATATGTCGTAGAATCCCAAATTGTCCGATCGATTGACCGGTATATTTTGTAATTCGCGTCTGGATCGTGGTACTATATCGAGAAACGCACGCTTGCGTGAAAATGCAACGGAATGTTTCACGCGTCGGACTTTTCACTCGCACTTTTTAGAATAATGCACGTGTGAGAGAGATAGAGCGCGAGAGTGATTTATTAGAGTCACCGAGGTATACGAGGCCGCAGTGCTATTGAATTGTACTCAACTGATAATTTTATCGCACCTCGCCCACACAAACTCTCGCGGCTGTACATATTAATTTAGACTTAGGTATGCTACATTTAATTTTCTATGATGTCCTAACATGCATGACTACCACTCAGATGGAAGATCGAGGTTAAATATTTATAGAGACAACAAAATGTGACATAAATAAATTTTATGAATGATAATGATTTTAGATCATTCATTTAATAATATCATAATAACACGCCATACACAACACGGTACCTGTGTGTGGTGTATTACCTACTATCCAATAAATTGGATGGATAACCTAAGCGGATGAATTACTTAGATACTTATATTATAACTTTCAATTGAATAGTAGTTAGTTGCCATGCCAACTAAACCAGTATCAGGGAACATGACAACCGAGGTAAAGATATATCCATATAAAGAGATATACATCTACAGACAGCTATTTCTGTACTGATGCCATATCATCTGGCAGAGCACGCCGCGCGCCGGTACGCAACGCATATTGTGAACTGTGAGTTGTGATGAGTTTTGCAATTTCTGGACTAAGACTTGCTGCAATCGAGGTAATCTAATCTAAATATATAAACAAAAACGTAACTGACTGACTGATTGATCTATCAACGCACAGCTCCACTGAATGGATCGGCCTGAAAATTGGCAATTATGAAGTAGGCATTCGCTAAAAAAAGATTTTTCAAAATTCAACCTGCGGGGTAAAATAGGGGTTCGCGAGTGGAACCGCGGGGCCGAATGCTAGTTTAATTTAAAGTGACATGAGATTTAAACATGACAAGTTTATAAGGCACAAATTATTATAAATCTTGGCTTATTGAATTCCCCACGGAATTATCTTAATAAATATAGGTTTAGACACAGAATTATGAATAAAGGGCCTACCCTACTAAGCATGTAGGTAACAATGTCCAACTGTAAGATTTATAGTTATGAGTTCAGTTGCGACAGCATGAGACAATAAACAGGACTTGGTATAGAAACTATGTAAACCAGAAGGCAATTTGTATTCAACTTGCAGAAACATGTTACGAACTTCATAAGAAGGTACTCTAGAAAATAGTTGTAGCCCAACCGTTCAGTTCACGCGGCGGGGGTATAACAAAGCCCATACGTCATCCATTGCGTGACGTCTACAAACATTGGCTCCACGAAGTTTTGTCGTTAGCCCTTCTCGAGTCATTAGTCATAGGGATTACATCCGCTGTCCACACGTCGCGTATTGATTGTGCTACTATTGACACGTAGTACTTGTTTATATCACCTCAACTGTATTATTCGTTGAATCAAAATTCAGAGTGGAATTTCATTTGTTTTCTTGTGTATTGCTAACCATCCATGAAGCATCCATGATAAATATTTAGGTACATCAATCAATGAGTTATTTTAGGTTATCTTTATCTTTACATAGTATAAAAGGAAGTCGCCCTCCACGTCTGTCTGTCTTACAACTCCTTTTATACCACTTATACCACTAAAGTCGCCAAAAAAAATCATGGGTATTTTTAAAATCTAAATTGTACCTGTGCGACACCGGGGCGGGTCTCTAGTTTTATATAATATCAATTCAAACATTCCATAGGTATACAATGCAGTATGCTGGATAGTGGATAGCCAATCTCTATACCAGCACTACCTTGGTCTATGTGGTAACTACCTTGATCCACTTTCAGTTAATATTATTTTATATTACACAACACTGTTGTCACGGCGTAATGAAAACAGTCTTAAAATAACGAGGTTCGCGTAAACAGCACGTGTGTGCCACGTGGTCGACATTTGGCAAACGTTGGCGTTCCTTCCTACTTTTACAATAACATAACAATATTAGCTAACAGCTTAACGTGTAAGTTTCCTTTCATACTAAAACCAAAATGTACAATATAATGTAAACAAACTTCCAGAAAATACCAGCATACCAAAAAAGAGGGGAAAGCTATCGATGTACTTAAAGAAATACAGATTTGGCTATGTATTATTATTGATAGGTAATATTCAGCTAAGGCCATAATCATTGGTAATCATCACATACTTAGGTATCGTGATTCATTCACTACGAATTAATTTATCCAGGCAAGGGTTTCTCGTCGTACCAGCTTCGTAGGCTGCCAGTACCTACCACTTTTTAATTTAATTCAGATATGAAGCTCCAAATGTGGCGATATTACAACTATTTTTTTCCTAACATTATCGTCTATCACATTATTAAAAACACATTATTTTTATCTACCTATCTACCTACCTAATATTAAGTATTATAAGATTTTTGTTAATTTGTAGGTTTCATATAAATAATTTCATCTTCTAACATATCTAATACATCATCCATTTTACGAAATGTCAACAAACAACCACGCATATATCACGACAAGTGCACGTACAAATCAGAAAGGTATTGTGTAACCCGCGTCACACCTGCCGCTGGTAGGTAGTACTAATATATGATATACCTAGATACTTATTCTATATACAAACACGATTGAAGCTCACATCACTCACGGCACGTCACTCGATGTGACTCGGTGAATCGCGTATTACTCGCAAATGATGGCGAGCACACGCCAAGTAAATTAACACCGCGAAGGTCGACGGTTATTTTAGTGAAAGCGATATATAACAGGTCGCTTTAACCGTACAAAAAGCATAATGTGGACGTTTCCAAAAATATGTTATTTATAGAACGTTATTCGTTTCACCTCTGCGATATTAGTGAAAGTCACACGCAAAGATAGGTTAGTAAAGTCTTTTCTATAGCGTTTAAGCGAACATTATCTGGGGAGAGGTAGCCGAAGTAAACTTGCCGAGATTTCAATTCCCAAATTCACCACAGATCCTATGCAATTTCAATATTTTTTGGTAAAATAGACACTCATATCATATCCTACAATTCATATCGACAAGATTAGGATTTTATGAATAGGGTAGTTGACTGACACATCAAATCAGCTACTTTTTAATAAATTTCAAAACGATAGTTTATAAGGAATTTTGTATAAAATATTACATTATTACGTCATAGTTTCACAGCATAAAATCATCTACTCTTAGTGGTTCCACTGGTAATTAAAAATCATAAAAAGCATTAAATGTACAACATATTTGATATTTCCACGTGTTTTTAGATGTTTTATGCATTGGTTAGTGTTTGGTCATTTATTTTTGACAGTGTCAACTACCCTATTTGGGTGTTAGGTGTTACTATACCACTACAAGTGTACCTAACACTTGTACCAGACCATGTTCGCTTTGTTACTATCAATTACCAATTTTAAATATTTTTCATAAGGTATAAAATTTTACTTAGTTCGCAAATAATTCTGTGTGGCAGATTTTTTAAAGTAAAATTGTCATCGCTCGTAGAACCGACCGACGGCCGCTGGGGCAGAAGAGTTCTCGAGTGACGAACACGAACCGGAAGACGCAGCATGGGCAGGACCCCCACAAAGTGGACCGATGATCTTGTGTGGGTCGCGGGATACCACTTGATACTGGTAGCGCAAGACCGGCCATCGTTGAGATCCTTGGGGAGGCCTTTGTCCAGCAGTGGACGTCGTTAATTAATACTTATTTTTTTTGTTCAGTTAGTGTATGATTTACCCAACATAAGACTATTTATTTTTGACAGTGTCAACTACCCTATTGCACCGAACGTGGTAGAGTCTATTGTAATAATAATTATAGTAACTATCGATCAGGGCCTAAACCACCTAAACTGAATGAATGAGTTTTGAGTTTGAGTTTGCAGAGGATTTGCTGTAATTTCGAGAAATAGATTTCATTAGAGGACGAGAGGCCGGCCACCAAGGGAAAAGCATTCATTTCTCCCACCCCTAATAGGTAGATACATATTCTAAAATACGATTATGTAACAACATAATGCGCTCGTTTCCAACAACGAGACAGCATACAAATAAAATAGTGGCATACAATAAGACCCTGCGAGCCCCGAGCTGTCGGACGGAAATTCACGAATGAAAAAAAATGGAATCGTTAGAGGTTGAATAAAGGTACGTAAATATTCAACAGGGCGGGGTAAGACGGTATTACGGTAACAAGTCAAGACGAAATGTCCTTGTTAATAGAAACTACAGGCTCCCAAATAGATCCGATCCCTATAACAAAGGAACGGCGAACCGTTAAGTTCGCTTATAAGCGTGTACGCATCTGTATACGACCTCAATTCGATAGGTATATTTGTGTGCATGACACGAGGGTCAACGACCGCTTGTCGTCCTCACGCAATCCCGGCGAATAGTCTCCGGTCACTTGTTTTCAACAAATTAATGGCCAGTACTCGAATTAGATAGCAATTTGCCGTAGTCCCCAATGTCGCTTGCGGACACGGAATTTTTCAGAAATTGGAAGTAATGGAATGGGGGCGCCGCCGTACGTAATAACAGAATACTTCTTAAAAATATGTACAAGTAGGTAGCTATGTGCATTACTTACGTTATTTTTAACTAACCTTTTTTTTTTCATTTTTACTATGTGTAGACCTATTTTTTTTTTATTTACCACAATCTCACTGTGGTAAATGATGATGTGGCCCAAGGATGTAAGCACACAAAGCCTAAAAGTGAAGTGGCTCTCAATTGCACCTGTCGAACAGAACACACCGGTACGTGCTTGGCGACAGATTTTCAACATGAGGGTGGTAGCCAGCCAGGCGGGTGCTAAAAAAGTACCACCGTGCTATCGTTTTCTCACGATGTTTTCCTTCACCAAAACTCAAGCTCATTGTAGATTTCGAACCCACTACCTTCTGTTCTCGTAAATCAAGCAACGCAAATCTAGTTAAATATTTAGTTTTCATAACATAAACAAAGATACAAATTCCATATGACGACCGAAGGCGTAGTGGTTCGAGGCAGCAGCAAGTTAATCCATCATCAAATGATTAACTTAATTCTAACTTAACTTTAAGTAAATATGCCATTTTATAACTAAGTAGGTAAATAAATAGTAGTAAAACATTTACGAAAATGAACAAGTAAAATAGAATTCAGTCGGTTTCAGGTTAGTTAATTACTGGGACATGATATTATATTGAAGTAACATATCGAACAAGTAGGGAGACGGTGCAAGACCGGTATATCAATGTACGTCATTTACCTACTATCCGCATTGATAAATTTTATTTTCGAATTTAAAAAAAAGATACGGTTCAAAAAACATTAGTTACAAATAAACACTTATCTAGTTAGTTTAGCGCACTTGACCTACCGAAGATGTAGGTATCGGCCACTTCCAATATGCACGCTCAGGTAGTGGTGTGATACCCCTTTGTGTTGGCGAATCTTGAGTAAAATGAGAATTCGCTAAGTCCCGGCAAATTGAAAGCGTCCCAGATGAGCGTGAGCGTAACCCGTAAAACGGGACGGCGAGTTCCCGGGAACGCCCGGGATCGTATTAACTACGCCCTTTGTCAGGCGCTCGACGCGTATAGCCCTTTCACTAGCGTTTACAGGCATTGCTGTGCGCTCAGATAACAACGAACAAAGCGTTCCCGACTGCGAATGCCTATTCGGAAAATGCCCAGTCACCCTTATGAGCAACTATCGGTATTAACATGCAGTTACGGTATCGACAGTAATCGACAGCCCGCCCGACTGGATGAAGGGGCTGACAGCCATGTCAGTCCTGCCTGCACTTGCAAACTGAAAACAAAGCTTCTATACAAATATTATATAGGTCCTATCTAATCCCACCCACCCCCAGTCGGAAGTCTGAAGAGGTAAAATTTGGCAATTTTATAGGTAGGTATTCCATGATATTCGAGTTTGATAAACATCAACAAAACAGCTACATATTTACTGAGTACCTACCTATGTTATCATATCATTATTATGTAAATACGTGTTCATAATAAAACAAAGCGTTCACCCGACGACGCCGATCCGTTATAATAAGCACAAAGGTCAATTAATCACTTCAAAACAAAGTTTTAGCAGTTTTAGTAAAAACCAAGGAATAAAGGTGCCAATTTACGCGGTGTTTTCAGTAGAAATCGACAAAATGCCGGCTAGAGCCCGAACCGAGCGTATCGTATCGTTCGCCGTCGACTTTCAGATTGGTTCAGATACGCGTGTAGGGCGTTGACCCCGGCGCACGCGCTTGTTCGCACACCGCTCTCGGCACAAACATGGTTAATAATAGCGCGTGACGTCATGTGTTTATCATCGTACGCAAGGTTACGCAGCGAATGGCGACCACGAGACGTCCATGCCGCCGGGCCGCTACCACCTTGAAAAAACTTATGCGTGACCAACCAAAGTATTTGATAAAGCCTCCGATAGAATGATGATAGACTCAGATAAAGTAAGCGGGTAAGTATCAGGATATATCAAAATTTACTGTCTTTTACATGGTTATGTCGAACCATGTAACATCAAATATTCCCTTTGATATATGAGACAGTTTAGAGCCGCGCCGAAAGTGACTCGGATTTATGTAAAAAAAAAAACACACACTTTGATCATCTTTTTTTTATTATCTTACACACGGATTCTGTCACATCATTATCTTAGAATCTAAGACTTAGATTCTACAATTCATACTGATGCCACACCTCAGCCAACAATTTGTATTTTCGATATTGCTTAAAAATTTACCATTTGAAATGATGCTTTCTTAGATAGAGTTCCTGTTGATTTACATCTAAGTGGCTACAGCCTAAGTCTTCCTTATACGAATATACAGACATTTCACATACACATACATCTTTTAAGCAAGATATCAAGCAGTCACATGTAAAGTAGTATAGTAGTAATAGTATTCACCATAAATACGAATATGCCCAAAACAAAAGACAGTACGTACAAACCGTCACAATTATTATTCTACGGTCTCCGAGATATTGATTAGAACAATGACGAAGTTTAATAAGGTGAGAAGGGGTCGTTTGTCGTGGTTGGAGATGTTAAAGGGATGAATCTCATGTGACAAGACAAGTATGATAAGTGCATGACTCATATCGGTATATGAGTAGATCAGAAAGAGGAAGGCCGAAGGAAAGATGGTTAGAATGTAGTGACTCCCAAGATGACTAAAATAAGGTTGAATAGAAATTGCATAATCGTAATATTTGTAAATTGCAGCAAACCAAATGATTGGCAAGGCATATGAGGGTTGATACAAAACATCAAATTGTGTCTTCTTAGTAATAATAAACCTGAATCGTGTATTTGAGGCACTGAGGAACTTCAGTCTTTGTGGCCTCAGTATTGTCAGCTAGCAGTTCCCAGCAGTCAACCGAATTTCAAGGATGAGTAGCCTAGAGCAATTAGGTAAGAAGTTTCTACATTATGTAGAAGATTTGTATTAATGAAAGAATTTTCGGAATCGGATCAGTACCTCTTTATAATGTTAGTATAGATCAGTATGTTGTTGAATAGTACCTGGATATACACTGAGAAAAATTACATTTTGGCATAATCTTAAGATATCATGACGTTCGCTAGCTAGAATATGAGCGTTGTATTAAAATAAGTCGATAAATATTGCTCGAGCGGCCGTTTTATACCTCTTGGTGACTCCACTACAAGATGTTAATAAAGTATCTACGTAAGTAATATAAAGATAGTGTATTTGTTTGATATTGCAGGTTACATATCCACTCAAACTCACTCATAAGGCACTTATGACGTCGAAGGTTACAATTGACTCTACCACCAGTTCGCACTATGATAAAATAATTAGAATCAGTATGAATCAGATCGTTACAACATCGGAAATCGAAAATGGATTAACTAACATGTGTGCGTAATAAGATAGTTATTCAAATTCATTAAATTCAAAAAGCGTTGTAAGCATAAGCTTTAATAAAAACTCAGATTAAATTAGTTGGTTTCACCAGCTTTAGATAAAGTAGGTACCTAGGTCTTTTACCTGCAGGTAGACTGCATCAACTCTCTTCAACGCTTCTACAACACTTCACATCAATAAGATCTCCAATAACTCAAAGTAGACTAGAGATACACTGGAGACGGACTGACATCGACATTGATTGTTATCAAGTTGAAAAGTGAGGCATTTTATTTTTATTTTATCAATATCGACTTATCGTCGTATTAGACCTATCACATATTGGTGATAGGTCTAAATATGATAACGAAAAGGAATAAAGCTGAAGCATTCATATCAATGAGCCAGCGTCCTCCTCACTCAAAAACAAAGGAATGCGATGGAAACAAATCACATTAGGTAGGTACAATAAATGTCAACTACATGCCAACAGCTCGATAAAAAGCACAAACAACAGTAAAATTAGCTTTTTTTCAGTGTAATAGTGTCAGCAACATCAATCGGTAATAATGTCAACGCGGGGTCCGTCCGAGCCACGTGTAACGTCAATAATGTTTGCGAGTCTGCGCCCGCCTTAATGTGTGCAATGAACTCTATAAACAAATCGTGTGTGACATCGAATCGAACAATTTTCGTAAGCAATCAGTTAATTTATGTGCATACTGCGACCATTATCGATTGTTGTTTATTCGCTACACGTGAGTGCCTGGCCTTATTCCAATTACAATCAATATTACAGGTTGTAAAAATATTTTTTTATTACTTTGTGAACAGCTAAGTAGTTGAATTTTTAGATTACTGGCTGACGTGATGTGAGCTTCAAGCTCTATTTTTGTAAACGCACTGGTAGTATTTTAATTCCGGATAGAGTCTGACCAACGAGAGCTGGCAGCCCTTAAGTTAATAATATTTTACCAAAAATATCTTCAAAACGACCTGTACCGGGGTATTCCGGTACTTGAGAGACTGTTTCTTTCCAATATTTTTATGCTTAACCTCTTTGAGCACATCATCGTTTACCCAAGGCGAGGTCAAAAACAAGCACGAATAATTACAAAAAAATAAACAATATTAAATTAGACAAATATCAAACAGTTTTTGATAATGATTTCAATTTCAGAATATTACTCAGACTGGAGCTTTACTTAGCCAGACTCTATATTTATAGAGCCCATGCGGGCTATAAATAAAGCTTTAACTTGAACTTATATATTTATGTTCCAGCCTGCATGTTTAGTAAAAGTTCGATGATTTTATTACTACTTAATAGTCACACGCAGAATGCTTGGATTTCCATTCCACCGACCTTTTAAACAATACATTACAGGTAAGCATTAAAATTAAATAAATGTCACATTCAACCATTTACGTAGAAAAAACAAAATTGCACAGTACACGATATTCAATGGTGCCGCGATAATAATACTTATTCTACGAAATACTTAACTCATGGCTTACATAATTTTGCTACAAGACAAAGGTAACATTACTTGCATTATTTTGTTTATACAGAATTTGCATTCCACACTGTACGTAAAATTACTTTTTGGTTTACTTGTTAGGTTGTTTGTTTCACTGCTAATCGCATATGATAGTACCTACCTAAATTAATAGTTAAAATAAAAAGTACTTACCTACCTACTAAAGTACCTACGTACGTATACATACACTATGATTATAAAGTAGGTTCTCTTTGAAAACTAGGCAACGAACGTCGAGAAAACATCCATGACCTGACGCTGTGGCTCTACCCAACGCTGTAAAAACATTGCAAGTTTCAATTACCACTTATGAACTACGCACTAAGGTTTACATCAGCATGACATAAACGTTCGCCAGTTCGGGTGTTTTTACAAACGGTATAGCTCCATATCTTTATTAGTATCATACTGACACACTTTTGCATAAAGTACAGTTACATCTATTAATACGTGGAGGAAACTAAAAGTGTAACGCACGTGTAAAATAGTGTTTTCTATTTTGTAACTTCCTAATAATAATTATTAAACACATGATGTGCTGTTATCGTTTCTGAATAGACACCACTCAACAAACAACACTTTCCAGACATTATAAGGATAATTCTAGTATAACTCTACCGAACGTGCGTATCTTTATTGAAGCTGTTGCATAGGGTGTTATAGTTATAAATAGGTAAAAGTTTTATGAACAATAAATAAACCGAGATTTACAATATAAATATTATATATACAAGAAATGCTCATTTAAAGATATAAGATAAAATTAGGTAGATACTAACTAACATAACTTCATGGAGCAGCAATCTACCCTTTATTTGATCACATAGGATTTTAATTTAAGACGAGACGAAACCAAAAAAATGAACACGTATTTCAGGGTAGACCGTATAATAAAATAATTGAATTATTTCACTCGTAATCGGGATAAAACATGAGGGTCAAACAACTACTTGTTAACATTTCGATACAGCCGAAAACACGATGGAAAACTATTTTACTGTTTGTCCTTGTACTAATCTCCAATATTTAAATAAATTCTTAAAAACTGTTTTGCATTCATATTATATTATAGGTGACCTATTTCTAAACTTCACAAACACAAAACTCGTATCCCAGTTTAAAATTAAACAGTGACTAAAATGTATACGAACAAAGGGATTTGGTAGAGCAGTAACAAAGTCAGATTTGGGTGATGAATAGTATCCTGCAAATAATTGTCCTTGCAAAGGGCGGGTAGCGAGCGGGGCGGTGCGCGGTAGGAGAGGGGGGCTGTGGGCGCGGCAGGGCCGTGACGTCACGAGCCCTGCGGCCGTTCACCCGGGCGCGGAACAGCTGACGATCCGGTCCGGGTCTGTTTAAGTAACACACACAGGTGACGCGACACAGATGATCACAGATAATAGGGTAGTTGACTGACACATCAAATCAGCTACTTTTTAATAAATGTCAAAACGATAGTTTATAAGGAATTTTGTATGAAATATTATATTATGACGTCATAGTTTCACAGCATCAAATCATCTACTCTTAGTGGTTCCACTGGTAATTAAAAATCATAAGAAGCATTAAATGTACAACATATTTGATATTTCCACGTCTTTTTAGATGTTTTATGCATTGGTTAGTGTTTGGTCATTTATTTTTGACAGTGTCAACTACCCTATTTGGGTGTTAGGTGTTACTATACCACTACAAGTGTACCTAACACTTGTACCAGACCATGTACGCTTTGTTACTATCAATTACCTATTTTAAATATTTTTCATAAGGTATAAAATTTTACTTAGTTCGCAAATAATTCTGTGTGGCAGATTTTTTAAAGTACAATTGTCATCGCTCGTAGAACCGACCGACGGCCGCTGGGGCAGAAGAGTTCTCGAGTGACGAACACGAACCGGAAGACACAGCATGGGCGTCCTGCCCATGCTGCGTCTTCCGGTTCGTGGACACAAAGTGGACCGGTGATCTTGTGTGGGTCGCGGGATACCACTTGATACTGGTAGCGCAAGACCGGCCATCGTTGAGATCCTTGGGGAGGCCTTTGTCCAACAGTGGACGTCGTTAATTAATACTTATTTTTGTTCAGTTAGTGTATGATTTACCCAACATAAGACTATAGACTAGCTAGTAGGTTAGCTTGTCTATACATAGTTATAGGTAAAGGTTGCTGTAACTATGCTCGGATAAATTATGAGTTCTTGAATACGTCTGTTAGATTACAATTTACTCTTATTGCGAAACCCTTCTTATCCTAAGTATCTGAAGCTTGTGGGTCGGCCCACAATGAAGATATGGTAATGAGTTTCCACGAGGTCCTGAGGTCCCTGAGATTCAGCTGTTAATACTAAGTACACTTCAAACATTGTTTGACAAGCTTTGTTTGATGGTTGAAATTCGGTTATTCTTTCCGTTATGTAACGATTTCTCATTGTTTCCATCCAAGTGACAAAGGCGAGAGGCGAGGTTTCTTCTTTATCTAGATTTTATTTGACAGTCCAATATTAGTTTGATAAGTAAAATAACAGCAGGCATAAACCCGGTCCTTGAATTCGTATTAGCAGTAGCAGTAGATCTTAATGTGATAGCAAACAATGGTCTTAAAGGGATACTCGTTAGTCTCAAGCGAGTACTCGAACTAAACAAAGTGTTATAATCCTGCTGTACTATATTTAGCACTCGAACAATAATACTCTGTCCGGAACACGGCATAGATTAAGTGAGTACTTGTTAAAGCACATAAAGCAAGTCATGGCCGCGGCTGTGGTGTAATTTTTATCTAGATAACTAGTTACATTGTTCATATAGTGTGATCTCTGTTGGTTGTGTTATTTGTATAACACAATTCGTACAATATAAATATTTAACTAGTCTTTTGGGAACATGAATAGCTAAGGTAATGCAAACAGATTAATTATTACAGCAATTTATCAAAGACAAACAGAAATTAGAAGTATTTTACGTGATCAAACGATGTGAAAACAAATGAATACCTACCTACCAGAAGTAACTGCTTCACAAAATCAAAATAGGAATGTCAAAATCAGACCAACTTAATAGAGCGCTTATGAAGGTTGAAGTTACAGTAGTTAGCGCCGGTTCCGGATGTCAGACTTCAATTATGAAGAACTGCCATGAAACTCAAATATTCTTTAGACAAACTGCCTATTTTGGCTATATTTTATGTAATTTTGGGTAGGTACAAAAAATCATCATTATTTTCCTACCTTTATCTAAGTGAGGTTGCCACGTGTTTTCAACCACATCCTTAACCAAAAAAATATCAGAAAAAAGGCGGCGCTAGTGACCAATGAAATCAATTCAAATCTCCTGCATATGATAACCTAAAAAGCGTATCAAGAATAAGAAACAGGAAACTGTTATTCAACAAGTAATTATGTTTTATGAAATAACAAATTAAACGTTACTCAACACAACACGCCGCGTAAAGCTTTATGAGTGATGATTAATCGATGTACTCGACTCAGGCAGGCAGGAGTCGCGGAGTCGAGTTGAGTCGACATTCGACAATGCTGAACGCAGCTCTCCGCCTGTCCCCTTTGAAGGTTAATGATGTCATTTAATTTTAAACTGTGCGTATAAATTAGGGCGTTGCGCGTTTCATCGTATCGTATTCGTGACCGAGATTGTTTTTGGATAGTCAACCTTTAAATTTTCATGTTATACGACAAAGCCAAGCCGGTTGTGTCGACAACAACTACTAAAGCTGATGAGTGTTACTTTATTTGAACGTGCTAATCATATATCTCTACTTTACTAGTTTTAGGTCGATGTTCACCGACAAGAAAACGGTCAGATAAATTATAATCGGGCGTTACGATGAATTTTTCCTACGACAATTCTTGCTTAAATACAAAAATCGCTTAAATTTTGAGTAAACAGTTAAAGAAATGTAACCACTCTTCATTTTTGAGGTAAACAGAGGTTAAAATTATTAAAATTTAATGAACACTATGTGCAGTACAATTTACGACTAATAAATCACTTTTGAATACCAGCGTCGGCGATAAGAGGCTGCCGTGGGCGGAGCAGCCATTTAGTAGCGCGCTTGCAAACGATATTCATTGGAAATTAATAAAGCAATTCTTTCCTCAACCGTGGCATGGGTACACAGAGTAATTGACCCTATAAAATAAGATTTCTTTACTGAATAATCGAACAATCGATGAAACACGACTCGTTATCTAAGATAACCATGGTCAGTGTGGTTGGTGTAGATACCTAACTAAGTAGTTAATGATGGTTAAAGTAACGATGACTGACTATTCTGAAGTTGTTAAAGTCACTGTGTTTTTAGCGAAACTTTTATGACTGGTCAGTTTGTTGCACACACAGCTGTCAAAACCGAGACACGTGATCGCAAAACCGCTATGTTTTACGATTTCAAATTATTTCTATAAGAATATGATTACAAAAGATACATGATCGCCCTGCTGATGTCACCACCCACACATAGGTAAATATTGCCTTAATATGTTTATTAAGGGAACCTGAGTAGTTATCAGATTAGGAGGGCACTTAATAAGTAGGTCAAAGATACTAAAGTTGCACCTGGCACAGAACTTCAGCAGTCAGTTTAACTTATAGGTACTATGTACTAAGAACCGGTAACAAAATCAGCAAATTGTATAGTAAATTAAAAATACGATCTATATGTTACAGATATTTTAGATTTCTCAAATGTTTCACGATTTCAAATATAAAAAAACAAAGTGAATTCGTAGACTCCAAGCTCCACCAAATACAATAAACATTCGGGATCTTAAGCTGTATACTCACTTAAGGACGAATGGGACATACGTGACGCGCAGAGATGCGTTGCGTGCGTGCGTGCGATAGTTAGTTGAAGATGCCCCACAACTCAAAATAGAACTCTGATAGAAAACTTCAGAACTTCAGAAAGGTTGCATGCATGGACTGGACACATCTAGTTAGTACTTTGAGATGGAATATGGATAGAAATGGGAGATGCGATGTTAGTTACTATGTCCTTACCTACCTACGTACCTTTGAGTTTGAATAAAATTGAAGTAAGGACAGAGGACTGATACTTCTGTGCTTGTCTTTTTAGTGCAGGGAACGTCATGCAAGACGCGCATCACGTGTCACATAATGTAGCGGAACATGATGTTGCGTCGCTATTGAATACGTGCACTTCATCATTATTGTAATCTTCACGATGGCGACGTGGTCCTTGCTGTGTGACACACAGAGCTTTTGTTATTTTTTTTGTACCATTCACACGGACAAAGCGTGTTGCGTCTTTGTAAAATTAACTATGTCGGATTTAAACAGCGGTTTTGTTTTACTTAGCGAAACATCATGTCAATGGAAATTGTGAATAATAAATAGATTATAAGCTAGACAAATATCTGCAATGCATGTATAAGTTGGCTTTGGAATATAATGTATATACCCTATTCATCTTAACTTTTTAGTGAGCAAGTAGGTATCTGCTCAAAGTAATTAGGTAGGTAATTACAATCAGACATAACAGACACCCCCCAAGGTTTGTAAATTATACTCACTGGCGCAGCTACCGGAGGGCTAGGCGGGGTAGTGCCCCGGGGCCCCCAAGCTCAGGGGGCCCAAAACCTATTATTGTTTTTTTTAATTATTTGATAACCTCTTATTGAATAGCGGATCGGACAGGTATCACAAAAAAATCTTAATTGTAGTTAGAAATAATATTAATTAAATAAAATGACCATTCAAGGAGTATTTTTGTAAAATAATAATGTTTTATATTTTTAAATCAACAAATAAAATTAATAAGTTGCAATATTATTTAACAGTCCGCCACCTTGAACGAAACACCAATCACAACACTTTACGTCATACGTTTGGATACAAACTCAAAAATCTCATCAATTTTGTGAATTTGTATGTGATTCTTACCGTTTTCTACGATTATTTCAATTTTTTCTAATTATTCTGAAACTGTATGCAGTCACGGAAGTATTCTTACACAGAGGTGCTGCACACCAACGATATTTTTTTCCATTATAAACGTGGCTAAACTTCACATAATCTTTTAAAATTCAGTAGATAACTTACACTTGGTTGTTTGATTCAGTAGCGGTTACATACTCTTTGATTGATGTTTGTTTCCAAACCAATGACGTCACGCGGCCTAAAGTGACAGATGAGAGCGTTTTCGCGGCATTTTTATGCATTCAACTTTTATATGTAATTTAAGTATATTTAAAGCCTTTATTTAAATAAAATATTATTTTATAGGGTATTTAATAACCATTCTAATTAGTTTCAAACACTTTGTGAAAAGTTGTCCGATCCCCTATTAGCGTAAATTCTCCCACCTTCATAATCTGAATAAAATAGGTTGCATCACTACTTTAATCAAAGCAACTCATAATTACCGACAAGTTTAAAATTCTATTTACACAAGTTTAAAGTCATCCAGTATATTGATAAAACCTAAACAGTTTAGGGGCCCCATTTTTATTTTTCCCCAGGGCCCTTGGTCACCTTGCTACGCCACTGATTATACTCTACCATTAAACAGCAAAACAACACATAAGTTCTCTTGGACATCCGTGATGCACTCACGCTTGTGACACGGAGAAAATCTTGTGATGCAAATAAGCTTACATATTGAAGACCTACTTGGTCGATGGACGGCGTTGTACCGAATTACGAGCGGTGTAAGCGATGCGTGCCACGTACCGCCCGAATCGCAGATTCGCTACGCGTCCTCGTGTGTATATCCCCTTAACGCACACGCCTGCACGTATACAAACAGATTTCACATGTGTGGAAGCCATAAAGAAGTGGCACAATCAATTACTTACGCCTCTAGCGTTGTGAAATCGTCAGTTTAATTAGTAGATGGCAACCATCTTGCATAACAGTGGATCTTGGCGTCGATGCCTAAGTTATATTCACACACGAATGCAAAATTTGCAAACATTGGTGAGGTGAGGCCATAACGAGTCCATTGACACGAAGCTTAGGCTATGACACACTGTTTCATTTATTTATTATTTAATTGAGTGGTTCCTTTTTAATATTTAATGGTTATTTCAATGTGATATCGACTCTAGTTTCGGATAGATCAATAATATGGTGTAAGGCTTGAGCAAGCTTAGGTACCTACATCGAATCATTTTTGCGTAGGTAGGTATTTAGTTTGCAACACTACAATAGGTACAACACGATTTGCGCAAAGGCGCGTGCATCGGATGCGTAGCGTAACGCGTGTTATCGACGCCGCGTGCGAAGAACTAGTTAACGGGTCAGCCGGGCCAAAGTAAACAATTACGATAGCATTGTAAGCGTGGTCGTTGACCCCGACGCGCCCGACTCGCTGAATAGATATTACCAAACGCCCAGCCACTCGCGCGCACCAAACGCCACAAGCGCACGCGCGCTCTTGCGATATAGTTTGCATGCAAAAATAAGTGATTCACCGTAAGTAAGTCACCATCCAGTCGCCACTCGCAAGCCGCAGCGTTGCCCATACATGTCTTGCCTCACACTCACACCCACCGAATGCCCTAACTAATCAAGCGATAAAGCTATCAAACTCTTCAAAAGTTAGAGAAGCGCTACTCTTAGTTACGTATCTCTAATCTAAGATACTTTAAGTTAAATATTTCAGCCTACCTATATAACTAAACCTAGTACGTCTAATAACTGTGCGAAATGAGGATCGTAGTACAGCGCACTAAAGTGGATAAGATATTCAAGAACAGGGGATACCTTTAGCTTTATGAAAAAGTATCTAATCACGAGGTTCGACACCCTCGTGAGACTTGTATTTCATTTAACACACGGTTCACTTCCTATTTCAACAATTTTCTCTGTGTTTCATCTATCTCACTCACAAGTGTTTTAAAATTTTTCCAAAAGGATGATGGGAGCCTTAGTCATTGTCTTTTTTGTTATTTTCACCGAGCTAAACGACAGTGACCTTGCCTGTTTCCCGGCAAGGTCCTTACTTTTTTTGGGAACCAAGTGCCGTGTCATCGATATATAATCAGATTTGTTCGAGGTCGAGAAAAGTGCGCGGGATGCAATACAAAACAAGCCGTGGCCACGCCCGGCCGGGACAACAGTTTATGGGTGAGTACGATAATACTACGACTACCGACCAAATTTACGCACCAAGGGCAACTAAATTGCGTCCTCTAGAGACGTGTTTTTTTTTTAGTTTCAAAATAAAATATAAAATGCCCCTTATTTCTAAATCCATGTACAAGCTCATCATCATCATCATCATATCAGCCGAAAGACATCCACTGCTGGACAAAGGCCTCCCCCAAGGATCTCCACGATGGCCGTTCTTGCGCTACCCGCATCCAGCGGTTTCCCGCGACGCTAACAAGATCGTCGGTCCACCTTGTGGGGGGCCTGCCCACGCTGCGTCTTCCGGTTCGTGGTCGCCACTCGAGAACCTTTCTGCCCCAGCGGCCGTCGGATCTACGAGCGATGTGCCCCGCCCACTGCCACTTAAGTTATTTACAAGCTGTTTACAATAAATAGCGATGCTATTAACATGTACTTATATACTTATTTTAAAAAAATAGTTTAAACAAATAACAGATCAAGTAAAACATTGCTGGATTATCCAATTTTTTACGATAAATCTAGACACCGATGCGATGACTGATATAGTTAAATTTATAGTATAGTTTAATTTATAAATGAAAATAAAACAAAATATACGTTTAGATACGTACGTGGGTCATCACGACGATGTCGTTAGTTGACATGTAAAATGAGACACCAATATAAAACTTGTTTTCATGGCCGAATACAATATAAATTTAAACAGAAACTATTTTAATAAACTCAAAAACTCACAGGTTCTCCGATATAATACTAATATCATCGAGTATTCAACTATGAATAGTCATAATCTAATACATTCTGATGTATTGTTGATTTCGCCATACTTTAAACCAGCGTTTAAAGTATCGCGATATTAACAATAGGAACATTTGTAATTTTTAGGTAAGCACTTCAAATGCTAGTTGTTAGTTGTCGTCTGTCAGCCCGTCTGCAACCGTTCTTAGAAAGTGTCGCCCGACTCTGCCTGAAGTAGGTACGCAATATGTGCCGGTGCGTGCGCGCGTCATGAATAGAAATCGCTCACTTTAACAATAACTTTCGAGTTTCGAACGACAACCGCTCTGGTACCACGGTCCCTCAATCAATACCCGAAGACTTCATCCAACGCCAATTGAAACCATAAAGCACCGTCTTTGTTCGAAACCAAGGGTCTACAACTACATAATGAAACTACATTCACGGTTTATTAGGCCATATAATAAAACTTATGAATTTAAGGGACTACATAAAGTTCTTTAGATCGAATTAACATAATAAATAATACATCTGTATTGAAATCAATATCAAATCATAGGTGATAATTGAAAATCAATAGATGTTATTTCAATACTATAATAGTAGTTTATGATACTGTTGCATAATAGGGGTTATTAAAATACGAGTGTGAGTTTAAGTACCGAGCCGTAGGCGAGGTTCTTAATAGTATCACACGAGTAATCCTAATTATGTGCAGTATCATACAGTACTTTATCTAAACTCATTTAATAATGTAATTTAAAGGTAAAAAATCGATAATATTTTGTCATAGGTTTTCATGACTTACGGGTATCGATTATTCGTCATTTCCATTGCCGCCTCCACAATTTCAAATCCAAGTTTATTTCACCTTAGTATCACTACTATTTTTTTTATTATTTTTGGCCAAAATAAAATATGTATGCAAAAAAATTCAATAAAATAAACAAACATGCGCCCAAATCCGTGTGGGGAAAAACTCCTAAGTTGAGATCTTTACCACATACGCGACCACAGACAAAGTAAATTTGCATCTAAAATTGAGTTGATACTGATTGATTCCTAAGTGTTTAGTCCTGATGTCTGGCCACTTATAATGTTTTTTTCTTTATTATTTTGTTTGACAAGTGGACTGACAGTAATTGAAGTATTAAAACCCAAAAAACATTATAAGTGGCCAGACATGTCCAAATACTTGTACTTTAATGAAAAAAAAGTTATTTTATAGCATTATCTTGGGAAGAAAACTGTACTATAATATAATGTTTTAATGTCATTATGCACGGGTGTTCATAAAGTGTGTCATTAAAGTACTGTTTTTGATTTCATAATAAAATTAGAACTATAAACTTTTTTTGAGAGTAGATAAAAATATTTTTCCTAACACTTGGAAATGTAGAGACCCTACCCCCTCTTTCTGTTTTGATTTTTTTGTCCTCATTTCAGTTTTTACTTACACCAATATCTTTGTTTTCCGACACCAACCTTGATCACGTTTGTTTCAGTTTTTCTATCTCTATAAATATAAACCAGCTATTACCTATGTAGATGTATGATTATGATAGAACAAGTCACGTTTTTATCTTGAGTGAGTAAACCACGGATGGGATGTCGTTATATTACATTTGTTGCAGTAAGGCGGCGACGGTGCCGATGCCGCGTGGCGTGACGTGACGTGCCCGCCGCGTGATCGCTGCGATTACGCCCGCCGTTTGTAAAACATTGATCCAATTTGGACTAAAAAGTGACCGACGGACCGTGAATAGCAGCCGTTAGAACTTTTTGACAAACCACTCTACTAACCATTTGTGACACATTTTTCTGTATCCAACTAATTCCAATTCCCGACAACTGTGAAATGTTCACAAACATCATAAAACCTAAAATACAAATCAGCCATTCGTCATTTCGCATATACGTTAACCAATATTACCTACACTGAACTATAAAAAAAAACGAAACAATTTATTTTCTTTCTCCTTGAATAGGCTTATATCGTTAACCAATCCCTCGTTGAGACATTTATACGAACGGCCCTCAAATCAAACGATCCCGCATCTGATATAAAGGGAACGTTTCCCAGAAAGTTCATCAGATCTTATCCGCGGATAAAGTTCCCCTGTCCTCAGCTGACATTAATATTGCCGGAATGGGGTCAGAGAAGACAAGACTGATGCTATTTAAAGCTACTGCTGTGACACGCGTTTTGTATGTACGTTACACATTAATCAGCTGAAAAAGTATAAGCCTTTTGAAGAATTATTCACAAACGCACAGGGAATCAATGTTTATGCAAATACATAGTTAGGATACGAAACATTGTGATAAGAAATGCGTAATTCTAGCAATACTTAAAACGTTCAAAAATGGTAAAATCGACGCAGAAACTATTCCTAATGAGTAATTAGATCTTGACAATATTTTGTTGCACGGTTACGTTA
This sequence comes from Tethea ocularis, assembly GCA_963555595.1. Taxonomy (NCBI): domain Eukaryota; kingdom Metazoa; phylum Arthropoda; class Insecta; order Lepidoptera; family Drepanidae; genus Tethea; species Tethea ocularis. Next base: position 4,859,424 of record OY741968.1, read on the forward strand.
CATGGTGTATCTGAAGTTTTCGCAAATACAATATAGACGATCGATGCAGGGTCTTAGATCACAAAATGCAATGCATACGTGGGTAGATTATATAGGTATATCAATGCAAGTTAATTCCGGCAACGACAAGTACATTTCCCTTCTCTAATATTGATAAGAACCTGAGGTGTCTAGCGAAGGTATTGGAAACCAACTACCATTCCACCGAGCAGAGCGGCGCAAGAATGATTGACGAGAAAAGCCCAACGAGAGGAGACCGAGGGTAATTTGTGAGTCATTCAAGATGATCTTCGACTGTCAGTCAGGGGTAAAACGTTGGGTGGCAGTGAAATGAACCGCAACGTTTCGACAGTTTCGTCAAAAAACGTTGCAACGATGAACCCCATTATGCAGGGAGGACTAATTAAATCAAACTTCGCAATAAACGTAGCTGTCGCTGCGTTACCCCTTATTTTGATTGCTTCCATGTAAATTCATTCTCTGTTATTCGTATTTGGATCTAAATGAATTTTGTGTCCGACGGCATCCGACCGCAACGGCCCAACATCGGGAACTTTATAAATTATTATTACAGCTTCACAAGCGAACAAAACAATTTACAAATTCCAACTACATAACGGGAGTGTTCAAATTGAATTAAAAAAGATGCAAATGTTATGGTACAAAATCTTAGATTTCAATTTGAATTATTCTTTTTTATATTTAAAAGTTTACAATAACGCTACCAACAGTCGTTGATAAACTAAATAAACCCTAGTATCCATTCTTTTCGTTACGTTATATTAGTATTTGAGAGGTTTGGCAAAATTATATAAATAGATACCACGAAGCATTCACTAATTACAGATAATGCTCAGATGAACACATACCGCAGTAATTAACAGAGCGCGACCCTCGCGTCATAACGTTTTCATAACTCGGCACGCATTCTCTTCAAAAGGCCCAAATTGGGCGACTAGGGATATTCGTTTCGACAGGAACGAAGGAGACATTCATGTTCACGCACGAGCTCCGCTGTACCCGTCAACCATCACCCTTTGCCGTAACTGAGGGAAGATATCTAGCAAGCATCACAAGTAAATAAGAAGCGAGCCACGCATTATGCCAGCGCGGCGCAGCTTTGCCGAGGGTTGTCTCGGGAGCTTTCCCCGCTGTTATAATTTCTCTTAACTGCATAATCGATATCAATGTGTCTCTTATCCTGTCTAGACGTTGACGTGGTTGACGCGATGGTTTATAAGTCTATAACAGATTGTCTCTAGTCATTACTGACTTTTCATTTCAATGTATTAGCACGATATACCTATTCGAAAGTTGACAAAGCGATAATGTAAATATTTGGTACATCGACATCTTCAATAATATGAAGGTTAAATACTGTACTGTTACATAACATTGTAGGCTTGAACGGAAAAATACTTAATTGACAATGAATATGACAATATAACAGCACACAAGAGCGCTGTGAGTAACACAGCGAGTCACTGTTAATGGGCTCAACGAAATTGAGAATAGTGATACGCAGAGTGGGCTGGACGGGCATTTATTACAACAACCCTTACCCGCTGGAAAAGAGACAGCGATACATGAAAAGAGACTAGGTGTATTCCCAATAGCGACAAATAAACAACGGAAACGCTAAAATGGATCCATCCATCAGCTCGACAAGTACTGGAACCCAATCTAAGGGCCGTAAGATCGATCGACATTTAAACTATCGTTTATGAAATTTAAGGTAAAATTTAATCCATGGTTAAAACTATTGTTCTAAGATCAAGTGACAAATGTGGACAGATCGGTTAAACTTCGATTAATCCCATAGATACGGCAATACTTTCTAATATTTTTTTATGGTGAAATTTTACATTGACATTGGTGTAACAGTTTACTTCACTTCTTGATTATATGGCATTAGATACGTTTTTTACACTATTCTGCCAGTGTCAGGGTCATACATCTTGAGGGAAATGTCAAATTATGATAGTTTAATCCATTATCGGGAGTTTAAACCCTCAAAAGGGATAGTTTAAATTGATCGATAGTTTAAACTATCATTCATCGATCAACTGCCGTTGATCTTATGAAATAATCAGAGACGGGAGATTAAACTCTCTGTCGTGGTTTAAGCTGCGATTGATCTTACGGGCCTAAGACGTATACCAACTCCGGTCCGGATTTAACGCTCTTCATTTCGGAATTAATAACAAATTTTGTAAAGACTGTAGGTGACAGCAAGGCAGTCTATATAATGATCCAACCCCAACTTACTTTGTTGCTTTGAAACCGTTAAATTAGACTTGACAAATATTATTCTGAGCTCTCTTCGTTCATTGGAACTATAAATAATTAATTAGCCGTATTCCCTCAGAGGTTTTACCCACATCAAACCTGCGACATTTTAATGGTTTTTTAAACGTGAATCAATGGGAGTCTTACTGTCTGACGTTGTAAATTTATATTATCAACTAATCATATTACATCACATCAGATGAAGAATTCTTCACTTTATAGAAATAAATATCCTGCAACATTCCATGGACACAGTTATCTGATCTCAAATTAAGCAGAGCTTGTGCTATGGAAACCAAGTAAGTGATATACTACACTACTTTATTTTGTAAATATATATTTATATAGAAACAATAAAATATTATACTTAATTAAATATTTTTATTCAAATAGACCTTCACAGGCACGTATGATTTTTTTTTTAATTTAAAAACTGTTTAATTCAAAGCACCACACAAAAAAATTACACTTATACATGGAGGCTTAAAATCTTGACACAAGATTGTTTACCCCCAAGGAGTCGTAATTAAATATTAATAACAATAGGCAAAAACAAAAAATGCCATTACAGACTATTGGAGTCCGACACCGCATACTTCCCCTCCGCAAAGTAGACTAATAATTGTATGTCTCTAATGCACGGTTCGGAAGGTTGCTTTTGTTGAAAAGAGCCGGCAATAAACTCAGCAATTACATTTTTCAAAATAAACTTGTATCATTTACATAAAATATGTCCTGCAAGAGCGAGCGCTACACCCAAGTCTTTTTGTCATTTAAATTATTGTGGTAAGCCTTCTCTAGTAAAGCAGTCTTAATAGTAGGTATGTATGTTCCCTAAATTTTTGTGAAGGTAAACTTAAATGAGAGAGTGAGAGGGATCTTATTATTGAAGCGTGTACACATTTTAAATCTTCATGAAAGAGCAGTGAGCGCAATTTACAATTTTAATTCTCGAGCTTTCTTTAGAGATGCATAATATTGGTGATTTTGTCATGTAGGTACTTAAAATATGAGAATATTTTCGATTCTCATTTCACATACAAGAAGCAACAAAGATGGATTATTTACAAAGCAAATTGCTGCAGGGTATGTCTCCCTAGCTCCCTACCCTACGTAAGTCATAACGTAAATCGGTGCATCCTATCACGGAGCGACGCGACGGGGCGAACGGCTCTAGATAGGGAGTTGAAAATCAGTTTGCCACTATTGAATTATACGAGAGCTGCAGCCAGGACGTCATACGCCAAAGTTTAATCTCCCGGAGCGGGCGAACGGGCTTATTATGCAAATAGTCGACGAGTCTCCTCGGTCATCTTACAGTCACGTACGAGGCGCGCGCGGCGCGGTACGTCACGCCTGAGACCGAGACGCAGACTTGGCGTTGGCGGCGCGGGCGTGCATCGACGCCTGATGCAAGCAACTCTGTTACATGTGATGCGCCTCTGTTTACCGATCGAGAGTACACAACCACCGACCGATGTACCTACTTACTTAATCCAAAATGTTATCGAGAGCGAGACCGATATACCTACAAACAGGAAAATAATATTACAAAACAACATGGCTTCATTACACGCCGATAACAAAATGGAACGTTGATGAAGATAAAATTATTTGACTATCAAAAGGCGGGAGAAACTTCGACGACGTCAATTTATTGCCTCGGAATAATGTCCGACCTAAAATTCAAAATGAAGACGGTACGGAAGATCTAGGCGGCGGAAACGAACGAACGGCGGGGAGCGAGAGGAAAATCCAACTCTTTCTTTCGGGGAAAGCTAACTCCCAACAAGCGTTAATTAAGCAAAAATCGAAACGTCAAAGCTCGACACAGGTTTTATGCAAATTCGCTAGAATTGACTTTCGTACCGAGCGACGACGACGACGTTAGAATTTTTAACCGCTTTCCAGACAATTGTTTGAACGAGGTAATTAGGAAACGATAAAGACACGTACGCGGATGTCTAAAAGTTTCAAGAAGCGTTTAATGCGTTAACTTTAGACGATAAGCTACGTCATTCTAGTTATTTTCACAATCTGAAGCCTTGGAATCTATAGTAGGTAGTGAAGCCTACATCAATAGAACTTTATACTATAAAGAAAATAACTTATTCATTCAAGGAGCAATATATTCGTTTCTAAAACAAAGTACCCAAATAAATCCAAGCTTTCGTTTTAGCTATCAGCTACTTCAAAATAAACACAATTTAATTAATTGTTAGCTCCGCAGGCTTATTGTACACAAGTGATATTGTAATTAAGTACATTTAGTATCTATAACCGCCTAATGAGCTAATCTTGAATTATACCTTAAAATCACTGATCTTAAAATTGTAAAGAATGATATTTTATTGAAGATGATGCCGTTGTGGGTTTGTTTAGTGTGCCGAATTTAAAGAAGGGCACGAGACGTACCACGTTCGGTGCCGCCAGTGGGTCGGTAGTCGGGTCGGTACCGGTGCGTACCGTTAGAGTTAACTCCGCAGCGCCCGCCCGCTCTCGACCTCGCTCAGCCCAGGACAAAGTCGCTTACTGCCATTACCAAATCATTTTATAACTAAAGGTAAATCAGTTTAAAACTACAACACTGTAGCATGCACCCATACAAACTTAGTAATTAGGATCTAAATTAACCAACACCATATTTGAGCAACTATATTAAACCGATAGAAGGGTGAGAGATACGTTGGTGCGCGAGTTTTTGTGCTTGTTTCGTGAGAAGGGGCATTTAGCGCCTTAGCTATTTGAGGCGAATCGCGTGATATCATTAGAGCATTATTACTGCCACAAATTTCTTTGTCACATAACCGGCAATGGATTTGTTGAATTTATTGAGCGTGACGCTTTGTCATGGATGATTTCAAGAATTTGTGTCTTGAATAACTAGGTGTAGTGCTATTGTATGGACTTTTATACGCAGTTAGCATTATCCCCATAAATAACAAAAACTTCCGGTCGCCCACATCATAATAAAAAAGAGAAATAAATACATTCGTATCGCAAACGACGTCGCAATTGAACCGCCTATTTCAGGTATAATGTTAAACAGAGAACCAAACTGGTTTTAGATGCACGAACCATTGAGTGAGAAGACGATGTAGAGAAAGTATTAAATGAGGATAGATCACGAAGGGAAGATATTACAATACATTGTAGAGTTACGAAGATAGGCATGCTGTAGGCGAGACAATTGGCTTAGAAACCGAGGCGAAAACGAAGAGATAGCCAAGAGTAGTTGGCAGCAAAGTTGGTTAAATCACACAATGAATGCTGGAAAAGAATAGAAGGCGCACGATTCCGAAGTGTCAGAAAGTTTAAGGAGTTGTGAAAGCTATGGTGGGTATTATGTTTAGAGTTATAAAGCAACTGAAAGGAAAGTCTTCGTGGTAGACAGTAACGTACGAGCGGTAGGGCTGGGCATACCAACTAAAGAGTCTAGGTAGTATGTCCAGTTCCGATCTACTTACTAGACAAACTCAGTGCAGCAACATAAATAAGGCACAGTATGGGGCTTGTTTCCCACGCTGCTCGTAAAACTTTTGCGAAAACTATATGTACCTATTTTGTCAGACAAAGTAATAATTATGTTGGTACTCGTACATTATACAATTCGTAGAGGGGCTATACTGTCTTTTCGGCATTTATTATGTTCATTAACAGGTTCTAACATAATTTTCTATTTTTGTCGTTTGATAGTATTATTGTCTTTTTTTTTTAAAGGACTAAAGTTGGTAGCCTCAGATGGCTGCAACAACCTTATCGGACAAATCGGCGAGCGCAGAGGGCGTTAAATTTTATACATATATAGTTAATACGATGATGACTATTCATTTGCGACACACTCCCATATGTCTGGATGACATAAAAATATTAATCGAAAGCTTGAACATATCGGCAAGTTACCATTTTCACTATCAGGGCTGTCAATTCTTAGTAGGGTTTTCGACTACCTTAACCTTTTTATTGATTGGATTAATTTTTACACGTATAGTAATAAATATTTGTTTTAGTAAGTCCTTTTTATTGCAGAATCAGCTTTGATCGATTACATTATTTATAACCATGTATGCTACAGTCTACCTCCCATGTAGGTATATATGTAATAGAAGATTTTTATCGGGTAGGTAATTCTATTTTTAGTCTTCACGTGACAACCCTATTCGGTAGCATAATAGCCAAATAATGTGCACGTCGTCGTTGGCCAACCAATATAACATTATTTGAGGGCAAGAAATAATTGCTAAACACCGAGCGGTATAGTTTCGATCTGTATTCTGTAACCACGCGTTTCATTTCATATCAATTTCGCTAATATTTTAAGATAGAAATTCATATTTATCAACTTCAGAATTGACTAAAGAACTGAATTTAAAAAAGTCAAGCATCTTTTTTTTTTTTTGAAAGGATTAAAGTTAGTAGCCTCTGATGGCTGCAGCAACCTTACCGGACAAATCGGCGAGCGCAGAGGGCTCTCAGCCGGGTAATATTTAGGTAACAACGCCTGAGGGCACCCCCGAATGGGGTACAAACCTCGGCTCAGGGCGTTTCCGGGGGAGGGGGAGGACTTGGTACGAGTTACGACTAATTGGGGGCGGTCGGATTACTAATGGCAGCTCGGGCCGCTTGAACGGGACGTCGCGGCGGTCCTCGCCGTCAAAAGTCAAGCTTCGCCGGAATTACCTAGGTAAATTTAGGTTATACCTATACATATACTTTTGTAGCATATTGTAAGGCGATTTTTGTAAGTTGTAACTTTATAAACTTACTGTAAAGCTTATTTCGAAGCATATGAAATTACATGATTTTTTTTCCGACTGCCCCAGAAGAAATAAAAATAAATATCCTGGGACATTCTTCACACACGGTTATCTGATCCCAAACTAAGCAGAGCTTGTGCTATGTGTTGTAATAAGTTAAACACCGTAATTATAATTATAAGTTTAATTAAAACTAAAATACACGGAGCGTAATTTCCACCATAGATGATGAGAACCAAAGACAAAAACAAAAAAACAAACTCTATAGAGTTGAGCGCTTTGGGTTGCGTTCATAACTTATGAAACACTATGGAAACCAGATAACTGATATATGTATTACATAAACTACTTTGAAGAACATTTACGTTTGAAGAAGAATGTTCTATTATAAGTAGTTGCTAAAGTAAACATTACACAAGTACCTAAAAGCTAAATTTCATTCAAATAAGTTTAAAAATAAGCATAACAATGAACACAAGAGAAACTAAAATGGCTCAACTATTGGTTCTCCCGCGGTGTAAGAAAGCTAATTACATCGAAGACGGCAAGGGGCTAAGATCGGCACGGTAGCACCCGTAACAATTACAAATTCAACAAACTTAGCCGGGGCGAGTGCTCGCATCCTTCCGTGCCTTTGAAAACCCACCGCTATTATGATGCTCACAGTTGCACTTGGCACCGTCTGGCTGTGATTTCTGTCTGCAGCCTCTATTCCCGAATCATTCAAAAAATCTATTTGTACGTAAATTACAAGTATTTGTACGTATTTTTACAAGTAACATTTTTACGTGCCATTTTTAGTTTCAACAGCAGATCACAAAAAAACATTTAAACAACATAAACGAGGATGCTATTGCGATTTATTTAACTCAAATACCATGCAAGTACCTACAACTACAACAAATGTATAAATGGAAATATTAATAGTATTTTTTTTTTTTAAAAGGACTATGTTGGTAGCCTCAGATGGCTGCAACAATCTTACCGGACAAATCGGCGAGCGCAGAGGGCTCTCAGCCGGGTAATATTTAGGTAACAACGCCTGAGGGCACCCCCGAATGGGGTACGAACCTCGGCTCAGGGCGTTACCGGGGGAGGGGGAGGACTTTGTACGAGTTACGACTAATTGGGGGTATTAATAGTATATTAATTAGTATAATACGAGTAACTACACATACTCGTACACCAGCTGTTGACTGTCATTAGCCGTCAATATTTTACGGGAAAATAGTTTAAGTAAATTAATGTTTAAATTTTAAAATCTAAAATTGACTTTTTGACGAGCAAATTGTGAAGTCACGTTGCGTTTTCGTTTAATATTCAATCTTCTGTTTTGAGTTTTATTGAATACCTGCATCTTTCCGCCCGCGGATTCATCCGCGATCCCTATTTTACCCCTTAGGGGATGAATTTTTAAAACCCATTCATACCAGATGCCAAATTTTAACCCAATGTCCAGTGCTTTTAGTTGTGCGTTGATAGATTAATCAGATAGTCACGTTTACCTTTTATATATTAAGATTATTGGTGGTATTTTGACCCATAAAGATCAATACAAGTGCACCAGTGAAGTTAAATGATTAAGTGTAAATTTACTTTCTATGTTGTCTCAAGAAGTCCGTGAAAAGTTAGAGTAGAACGGCCACCATTGTACATAAACTGACTACCTGCGTGACGGACTCTTACTTGACCTTAATAACATAACTTGACACTGACAAAGTTACAAACTAAATATTTATTTCGGATTTAATAACAAGTCTTTCGGCTGGTTTTAGTTTCACGAATTGTCTTTCGTTGTTTTTATTATAATGCAGACTACCTTGCGAAACATCGCAAGGTAGTCTGTTGTTGTAGTTGTAGAATGTTGAAATTAGTTGAAGACCTACAATAACTTTATTTATTATATAGGTATATACTGTCCAAAACTAGTCATTGATCTTGAAAAGTAAGATATAATGTTCGTTTCACAAAAGAAATAAAATCTACGAAAGGTATTGTTTTTGAAATAGAGATGGTAAGTATATGGGACTTCTTTCGTGAGACAGACTTCTCGTTACGTCTACAATAATTTCAACTATGATATGCAATCGACAAAATCATTAATTTATCGAGTCCCATGTAATGTTTGTTGAATAGACAAAGATGCAACAAAGATCGCTGTTAACACCCACTAACGGGCAAGCTAGTGCAGTGCAATGCAAGTAACCGACCATCCGGCCTCTACGCTCTGTTATTACTAACCGCGGCTAATTATTAACATAATTAAGATAAGGTAAACTTATCTCGGATGTTTGCCTTTGCCGTCCGACTGGTTACAACTACAAAACAACTATAATCTTATCATCGCACTCACTCACGATTTCGTTATTTCTAACACCACAAAGCTATTTTTATGTGTACAGTTGAACGCGTTTAACGCCTACGTAAATAGCCACAGGTGCTTTAAATATTTTATAGGGCAATAAATAATACCACAGGGTTGCCTCTCAGCTCGCCTCTAACTATCATATAAAATAACATGTACGACAGACTATCCTAGCTCCAATAAAAGGGTATCATAACTATGCTACGGCCATTTTCAGTTATAGTATGACACAACTTAGATGAAGCATCGGCAAACTTCGTAAAATCGATCGTTCTCGAAAAGAGTGCGCCTACAACATTACTCATGTGTTAAAAAATGATCGGCGAAAATGAACTTGTTGAACGTTGAATGGCGCGATACTGAATTATTTTTATTTGTTGTGTAAATCGGAAGTGAAGTGTACGAAAACGATTCGCCGATGCTACATCTAAGTTGTGTCATACTGTACGTAAGTATCTAAACGAACATAAAATAACCTTCAGTTTTACCTCAACATTGACAAACTGCTTAACGAAGTGTAAAATATAAAAATAACACTTCGACAACCGAAAACTCAAGAATAAAATACGAGTAAGCACTTACTTATTATGATTCAATCCAAACGCACATAGCCAAATAGGCACTAAATCTTAAACAAAACCCCATAGATTCAACGTCCTCAGTCTTTACAGAAACAAACGGACCCCATTCATTATGGTTCACAAAACACATTTGGGTACGAGTCCGCTACTTCATCATAGTCGTAAATTCTGTGACACTTGAAGAGTCTTAAAAATTAGTTTAGTTGGTATTATGCAATACGATACTAGTTAACACCGGATAGGCGTTGGACCGCTGTACCTAATTAACGCACACACGAAAAATAACACTTGGTACTTATAGAAGAAATTACATACCTATCAGAAAAAGATAAATAAAGATCATCATAAGTAACCCGATAAGCAGCAAGCTAGTCATAACATCATAAAATCAAATCCAATACTAAGACGAATAAAACAAAACAACTATCGACTTGAAAACAAAACATATTATATTATGAAACATCTTCATCGCCTAGAGATATAAAGGACGAAGAGTACAGAACAAATACATAGCTGTATTTATAACGTACTAGCTGTTCCCCGTGGTTTCACTCGCGTTCCCGGGGTAAAAAGTAGCCTATAACCTTCGGGAATAATGTAACTTCCTATTAGTGAAAGAATTTTTCGAATCGGACCAGTAACTCCGGAGATTAGCGCGTTCAAACAAACAAACTCTTCAGCTTTATTATTAGTATATAGATTAGAAAGGGCCTAATCACAATTAGCTTTTGTGTAAAGGGACTTTAGAAAGTAATAAACTCAATGTTGTAATCAGTGTGAAACAAGTCTTAGTATATGCTGTCGACAGTTTCAAGGCAGTTAATACACATGTTGACTACCCACGCGGTGACATGCAACACAAAACATACGCTCGTGTTATAAATTGCCATCGAAACAAAGGGAAGTCTTTTGAACATCTCGCTGGAGCCTTTTGAAATCGACTTTTCCTTATACGACGAAGATGAGAATAAAGATTTAGTTTTGGATTGAAGAAAATTGTATAAAGAATAATATAGGTACGTTATAAGAAACTGTTCGTTGTAATAACGTACATTAAGAGGTAATGTGAAAAGAGAAAAAATATACTTTTATAACTGCTATATCGTGAGAAGAAACAATTAAGATAGGAGTTATGGCTCTATGGACAGGTAACATCAAAGTCTGTGTAAATCCAATCAATTAAAGGTTTGTTACTAGTAAACAGGGCAGGGTTTATTTTGTTGTAACAAACACTAATACGCTGATAGTTTAAATATTGCAATCCATAATATCCATATTACTTTATTTCAACCATTTATTGGTAGGTAGGTACTCATTTCATTCAAACAAAAGTACCTTACCTACATTGCGGTCAAGTTACATACGAAGAAGGCGCAATAAATTTCAACACAGAAACTTCTTATGTGTATTACGATATTTTAGTATATCTCTGAGCACTACACTAATAATACGTAATTAAAACTTTTCCTTGGAGCTGGAGGCGGACCTAGCTATAAATGGTGGGAAGCGGTATCAGATGAAGAAGGTTGCGCTCAAATAATAAGTTAGGTACGTCAAATTCATTTTGCGAAAGAATGCGTTTTCCTTTATGTGCTTGTTTGTTATTTAGTTAGTGACGGGGGGGCGGCGAGGGGCGGGCGAGCCCGGCTACGTGTATTGATTGATGGGCCAACACGTGAACTAGGGTTGCAATCGACACAAATATCTCCACTAACGTAAGCCCCAACAGTACACTTCAAGGTAATATCAAATACAAATTATATCGATAAAACAATTCGAAAAATAAAAATAAAATACAAACCGGGTTTTCTGAGCCCTCAGAAATCAGTTCATCTCACCGAATACCCAATTATCATCCTTACACACGAACCGGAGATTACGCCGTGCTGAGTAACACATATCACATCGGCCACCGCTTAACCTTTGCGTGCGATGAACTACCAACCTACACGGTACATAGACCAAATTAAAAGGGGTTGAATCGCAATTCAATCAGAAAACTCAATAAATCGCTCTGAACATTTCAAGCAGTGTCAATTGTGGATTTGAAACTATGAATAGAAGATCAAACATTTTAAATCTTCGTCCAGTCTTTTTTAAAGATTCCTTCAAATTAATGAGGACACGGACAGGACAAAAGCGGTGGTGAAGGAGAGAGAATTCCCTGAAAACAATGGTAGTAATCAAGGCGCGAGCCGGCGCGCGGCGTGATTACCGCGCTTGCCGGGCTCCCGCGCCCCTTAGCTTGCTTACCCACACCATTGCACGAGAATTTATAAGCTTACGATAAACAAGCTTTAGGTAATCTGCCCACCGACTACAGGATGTTTAAAATGCTAAATTAGTAAATAAACTTAGTTTGATAATAATGTTTCTGAGGATTTCAGAAGCATTATAATAAGGCAATACAATACAGGCGATGTTATTGATTTGTGTGCAAGTGTATTACGTACACTCGTATTTGAAGTTTCAGATTCAAGTAAGTATATTAATATGACTATATACAGACAGAAGTTGAAGGTCGCATTTAAATTGCAACAAAGAAAGCCGTACGTGAGCCAAGTGTCTTGTTTACATCAAAAGGCAGACATTCGTTTATGCCCTTTTTAGCGTCCACCAGAAGAAGTGCATCGCGCAAAGATTCCAACACACGCGCCAAATTCAATTTGCAAAACTTCCCCGACAGCGACGACAAAATCAATTTGCACAATCCTCTAAGCGAATTACGTCATTCGGGTGCCAAATATCGTAACGAGAAAAAAAAGGCACCAAGGCCGATAGTTGGTGCAGTCCGTTCACTTGCGATTTCATCCGGTTGGGATGGCGATACATTAACAGTATGAACGTGGATCATGTTCGTGAGCCGTGCGCTCTGTACGCGCTAAAAGTCAAGGTGAACCGGTAATGTTTACCGAGATTGCAGTTCGATAACTATGCCATCGATACCTATAAGGCTGATATTAACTAATGCATTTCGCATAGCACCTGCGGCTCCTTGCATGCAGCCTACTAAGCTATTATTGCCGTTCCCTCCACTCAAATCGATTGGTTATAGACACGTGGCGGTTCGCATCGAAATAATGACGATGACGATTCGATCGGCTTACACAGACACAAAAGATGTCGGTGTCGTACAATTTTCTTCACAGTAAGCAGACAGCTGTCTGCGGAGTTGAGTTTTCATAACAATAAACCCTGAGTCGACAATAAGCCGACCGCACGACGGCGAATGCAATCAGTGGTAAACCACATGCATTTGCTTGTTTGGTCGTTTGCCGAATAAGGAAGGAACGAGTCTTTCCTATACATAGGTATATGTTATATTTTATTAATGATATTACATGTGTGCAATAACACTATCACGCGTGTTAGCAGCGAGCCATAACGCTTTGAATAGTACATGTACTTTTTAGGTTAAGTATCATCTCGAAAGTTAACTACGCATACTCACTCAACAGAGTCTTAGACATATTATATAGGTATAAGTAAATAATAATAAAAACATTCTCATAACGACATCGAAGGACTGGTTTCGCTTGATAAAAAAATATGGTAGGTACTTACATGACTTTTAGATCGCGGGCGAAACAGTTGATCAAATTTTATTTTTTTATAAAGTAACAATTATTTTATTTTTAAATGAGCATATAAATTATAAACTTTAATCAATCTAGGAACAAAAATCTTAAGATGATCTCAGATCATAAAATAATAATTAGGATAATGTTGCGCAATACCTACCACATAGTTGTTATTATACTAATCAGTAATTACATAAGGTGCTCGCTAGAGTAAAATTATTTATAAAAAAGTTATATGTATATTATGTTTTTTTTTGATTTGGCGTCTGGTTTCTAATTCCTGGTACTTTACTTACTTAGTACCTAACTCTAACTTGATCAGTCCACTATTGGTAATCCACAATCGAAAGCGTATTTTCCTGACACTATCCAAGCCTTTGAAGCTGATCAAGCGTATAAGCAGAGTGAGTAAACTAAATATAGTTATGCAAATATTTTGCTAGCTTATATGTAAGTAGTAAAAATAGAACTAGGTTTTTTTAACGGAAAGTCAAATGCAAGAATATGAAGAGATTTTAAATAAAGATCAGAAAATTCAAAAATAAACTTGTTAACGTCGTACCTATGGAAAAAGGTATCTAAGAGAATTTACTTTATGCCTCGAGACGAGAGAAACCGACAAATAAGTAGCTTTGTCTTTCCATTTTTAACCGTGGTACAAAGATGGTACTATTTTCATTAATCTATGGTGAGGGAGGACTTTCCAATACGCTGGTTATTGTTCTCATTACAAGTAGGCATTAGGTACGTTACTGGATAAGTAATTGCAGAATATTCATATTATCTATTAATTGCACGTAATCAATCACAAGTCACTGCGTCGTTCTCAATGTCACAAATATTACTTATTGTCTCTCTCTCTCTCTCTCGTGAACGTGGATAGAAATAATTTCCGAAATTACCATGCTAGTTATATTTTGAAATAAAAACTAGTTGGTCGTCAAGTTAATCAGCAGGGCATACCACCTGCAGATAAGTGTACAATTGCAATACTTCTGTTTACTTATCATCAGTATGAAGGGGGAACTGGCACCATAGAGTGTATGTAAATATTCTTACATGTTTTGTACATTTTTATCAGTTCATGAACAAGACAAAATGTTAATTTGCTCATTATGTTATCGTTTTAGGGCGTAGAAGAACGCCTAGCTACATGACACGGATAATTAGTTACAAATAGGAAAATTACTAGGACTTTTTCACAAGTCTTTTACATCCTAACCTTGTAAATTATTATCGTAAACGTACTCGTATTTGTATTGTTTGAAATTCTCGGTTGTTGAGTCTAAAATGACGCGTTTTCGACTCCCCCTATCAAATTAAAATCTGATCAATCGTTTTGAACTTTAGTTTTGAAAGGACCGGATTGTCAAGCATTCTTCTGAGACAAGAGGTTCTGATATCTGTGTTTTGAGATATTCGTGTACAATTACAATATGCACATATTCAACGAATTAAGTAGATTTGTAATTACCTATATATATTATGTATATGGTTCAGCGTGGCTTTTGATGAGTTTCAATCATTGTATCGTGCGTGCGTACGTGATACGCATGCACTTGTTGTGAACCACGTGGAGACGCATGCGTCTTTAAATATTAATCATGAAATAGGTCGTACGATATAAAAGTCATTACAAATTTTGCCTCGGTCGCGTATTTTAAATATGTTAATAGTTTATGTAATTAATAACTTTTCCTCGCTTTGTGTCATTATTTATTATTGTGCTGCGTATGAACCTACTTACTTCCTTCTTGATGACTCATGAATACAAATGGAAAATAAAGTACAGTCATGTTACTGTAAGTTTATGAATTCAATAGTGACTTATCTATATTATTATTATTCGCGCGTTTACTTATTCATTTATTATTTATAATATGTGATCATTATCGTGTGAATCCTTTTCTTTTTACAGTGGAATCGCGGTTATACATGATCACATTTCAGTATGATCAAGATGTTTATCTACTCTCATATCGTAATGTTCTTATTATGAAATCAAAATCAGTACTTTAATGGCCCACTTTAGGCACACCCGTGTATAATGATTCATTATAGTACAGTTTTGTTCCCAAGATAATGCTATAAAATAACTTTTTTTCTATTAAAGTACACTTTGGACCTATCAATAGTATAATCAATCAGTATCAATTAAATTTTAGATGCAAATTTACTTGTGTGTGGTTACATGTGACGATTTTTTGACTTGGAACTGTAGAAGTAAGAATTTTTGGGAGTTGGCAAAACGGATTTGATTAGGTATAGGTATATGATTATTGTGTTCGTTTATTTTATTGGTTTTGCCTAAATATATCATTTTGACCAAATATTACACACAAAAATAGCAATTTTTTTTTTTGAAAATTGCAAAAAACTTTCTTTTTTTTACATTATTTATATGAGTTTAGATAAAGTACTATATGATACTGCACATAATTAGGTATTAAAACTCGTGTGATACTATATAAACCCACACTCGTATTTAATAACCCCTATTATGCAACAGTATCATAAACTACTATTAGAGTAGAGTAGGAATTGGCTACGGATTTTATGGGTATAGTAATAATCATCATTAATTCTTGACTCAAACGATATACAATCTGATTTTATTTGACGCTTTAAAGGACATTGGCCATTCGGGTCCAGGCAAGATCGTGCGTTATAGTAAAAGGCAAATCTAATAAAGATTAATCGGTCCGTCTATCTATTTTATGCCAATATACCTACGACGCTCTAAATGCAACCAAACGACAAAATTTTAATAAAACCGACCATCTGATTTTCGTAAATCTTAAAGTAATGAGCCTAACTCGATTGAATGTAGGCAAGTCATCAAATTTTTCAGAGTGTAATTAAATAGCGGGAGCTATAGAGGTGACAAAAATGACACGTTGCTGCGGAACGTACACCTAACCTACACAGATTATTGACAACTACGAGATGATAGTAGATTCTTTGATAGTAGGTACAACTGAACAACAGACTTAACACTTGTCAGTAATTGTAACTGCAATTTAATATTTATCCTTTGTTACTAGCTTGTATTGTACGCCTTGTTGCCGCCGCGCCGTTTAGATGTGTCGATCCTCAGTTATTTTCTGTAACTATATAGTATCTACCAATCCTTTAATTATGCTTAATCGTTTTGTTCTCTTTGGATGTAAGTCCATTGTTAAGATCTGTGATTCTGATACTGAGCTGACGGGCTCGAAGTTGTTAGATAAAAAAAATCATGGAACATTTTAGTTTATTTATAAAATCCGTGTTTTTTAATAATAATTTCTTCAAAATGTTCAATAACGAAATCATTCCCGAGGATAAACTCTTAGAAAATTTGCGTTTAATTATGGATAATTTATTTATCCCAAATTACTACCCGTTTAACCCTACTATTAATAAAAAAAAATCTTCAGGTTCTTGTAAAAAATGTATTTTATAATTCTGTTTTGATTAAAATAAAATAATGGAGTGCAATTTATTTGCCGCGAGTCACTAGATCTTAAAATGTGCTTAATGATGATTAAGCATCAAAACAGCTTAATACAAAAAACACCAACTCACTTACCAAGCCATACTTAGGTTTGTACGTATACACGAATATACGCACTCAAAGAACGTTGATAAAAAATTCAATAAGTCTATATCGTAGATTCTAGAAAAAATAAGTCAATGTTCTAAAAACATCTTTGACTGCTATGTACTAAGATACAAATGTTGTGGATTTGGAAATTAATGGTAGGGTCGGGCTTTGAAGCAAGTTTCTAGCAGAGGCTAAATGCTTCAAAGATAAATGTAGAATATTTAAGACTATTTACGTGTAAGAATAGAAAAAGGGTGGTCAGTTTTAACCTCGGTTTGTGTTTTTAACATATGAATTACCGAGATGCTTAGATGTTAACGTTTCAAAGAATATTCCTAGATAATATTTCGTTGCTAGCAATATACATTTATACATATCCATATGTATCCATAGTTACATGGGATGATTGTTTTACTTTAAGGAATAACAGACGTAGATATATTTACCTTCCCCGATAGAATAATTGATAAGAAGTTCGGTTCACCACAACATCACACAAATTAGCTTTTGCCCCGCAGCTTTACCCACTTTTCCAAGAGGTTTCCAAAATGTTTTCCCGGGATAAAAAAGTAACTTGTTTTTATTGTATACCCTATCTGTGTATCTTGTTTCATTTACATCTGTTCTCCTATTACGGATTGCTCCAATAACATCTAATAATGATGAAAACAAAATTTAAATAAATAAAAAGATGAATAGTATTAGTAGCCAGTAATTATTTTAGGGTATGATCAAAATTTAATCGAAATCTGCATGTTCATTAGCGTATGCATGATTACGTAATTACGTAAACAAACTTTCGAATTTTTATTACGTAGGATATACTCATGATATTATTGTACTGTAATGGCAAAGGGTGATGTCATGTTTTCACTGACTAATCACATAGGTACTGGTTTGATTGAGGGCTCGAACAAGGTTACACTATAATAGTGATATTGTAACCAGACGGCTTAAATGGACCTATTGTCTATGTAGGTTAGGCGATAAACATTTACTTTATGTAATGAAATACAGAACCAATTATTTATAATGAGAAATATTTCAAATGAGATTGCCTTGGTGTGGTTTGAAACCTACATTTACTGAACATAAAACAAAAAGAGTAAAGTATGAAGTAAAGAGTCTCTAATTCATTATTATATCACAATATTTCCTAGAATTGATAATCATGTAATGTAGAAGCCACAAATGATTTGATGACTTCATTATAAAATTTATTTGACTAGAAACATCAAGAGTAAAAATAATAACAATATTTAGGTAACCCACACTAAGTATAAACTGAAAGTGAAAACAGACAGTATACTAAATCACTTACTGAAATAAAAATAAAGCAGTGCAATAAACATTCAATTTCGAATTAATTCAAAAAAAAAACTATAGATACAAACCGCGATTTATTGGAAAATTACTTGTTGCACATGCGTCGCGTTCTCTGAAGCGCGCTGCGCCGGCGCAGCGCTGTCTCCACTATCCGACACGTCATCGCACGGCGCGCGGAAAACAGCCGCCATTATGTAAACACTACGCTCTGTGATTAGCATTGTTGCAGAAACATCGCCATTTTCAGCAGAACCAACTATTTTAAGTAGCCTTCGCAGAAATAAAAGATTAAGTTTATCTTCAACGCAAGAAACAAGCTGTTGCACAAGTAGGTGTTTTTGACAACGTAATTCTAGATGTCCACTTAATACATATAAAATAACACTCTAAAACGTTCTCAAATTACTTGTATAATATGCTGTCGATAGGTTAAAAGAAATAAAAGAAAAAAAAAAGAAACAGCTGCACTGCTGTATGAGTTTCTTATAAATTACAACTTGAAGCCTTAAACGTTGTTCATTGAAGCGTAGTTAGTTGTAGCATACATGATAGTGTTTTATGCGTTTAACGCAAATTGTAGAAGCATGCCAAGATTGATGGGTGCAGTGAAAGATGCTAGATAGTTACGCTGCCGATTGGAAACTCCAAACATAGGCAGTTCAACGGTGCTGAAAGGAATTTGATCTAGTTATTTAAGATGAATAGTTTTGTTTGCTATCTCAACAAAACAATACTTAAACTAGAAAAATAAAGAGATGGTACTATTATATACGCAGTCTTATGAATGAAGTGCAATAGAAACAAGCAACTTGAATGGCATATAGATAGTTATAACGTTTTACCGCAATCTCGTCATGTATGTGGCCGTAGATGGTAAGAACACAAAGCGTAGTAATAACTGGCCCTCAAGTGCAGCTGCCATTAAATTAAGGAGGTGCTTGGGAACCGATTTTCAACTTAAAACTGATAGCCAGCCAAGCGGGTACTTACTACAAAGTACCCTACCACTGTTCTAGTTTATAAAGACGTTTCCTTTACCGAAACTTCAAAATAACTCGAAATCACAACTACCACTTTAAAAATGGTAATATTCTGAATTATTAAATGAGAAAAAATACTTTACTGTAAGAAACCACATGTTGACGTATCTACCGAGAGCACTTCTCGAATGTCAGTTCCTAGGTTTTTTACTACTTAAGTAACTCATTGTTATAACTAGATATTTTTGACTATGTACATATTGAAGCCAATTTCCTAGGCACGAGGCACTTAGAATATAAAGTATAAAAAAGCTTTTATCATGTGCGTATCGAATAAAACTTACCTGCGAGTGAAAAATTATTTTATCATGGCTTTTATGTAATGTCTGTCCATCAATCACGTTAACATCTCTACCTACAACGTTATAACTTATAAGGAAATTCTTCGCAACGGATGTATCCTAAAACCTTAGCAAAGTATCAGGATGAAGAAATATTTCTCCCCTGCTTATGTGCACGTATTGGAGTCAACATGACGTGAATTATTTTGATGACAGGATGTAAAGTTGATGTGATACCTACGTTATGATGAAAACGCGTTATGAGATTTATAGCGCAAAAATTGAGGAGATCGTTTTCTCAATACAATATTATATGTCAGTTTTCCCTATTCAGAGTGCTATTTCATAGTTATTTAGATAGGCCGATTAGATAGGATTGTGTCGATAGTAGCATCTGGGAGTATCGCAGTCTCAGTTTATTTAGGCGACTTGGTTACTTACAGCCATGTTACGAACATTATTTAATTTATATTCCTATATACAATTCAGTTCGGGATTTTCATATACATGCAAATAAATGAGATTGAATATTTGTTTTCTTTTTGCTAAGTAATTACACAGTTAAATTTTCTACATAGTTATTCCATTATTTTTGTACACCACTCGAGAACCTTTTTGCCCCAGCGGCCGTCGGTTCCACGAGCGTTGTACCCCGCCCAATGCCAGTTTAACAATTCTTCGGGCTATGTCGATTACTTTGGTTCGCCTGCGGATCTATCATTTCCGATTTGATCTCACAGTGAAACTCCGAGCATAGCCCTCTTTGGGGTCTGCTCCGTAATTCATCACTGGCAACAGTGACAACTACTACTTATAAATGCTACCTACTGAATTGTTGTTTCAATTAAACTACCTAATAGAATATAGGAAAAAATCGATTGACATTTATTTTTAAATTTGGATTGCATTTCTTAAACGCAATTAAGCATTATCCTTTTGAATTTTACTGTGCAGCGTTCACAACAGGATTGACATGGATGTGTATCTAAAGCTAGGATAGTGTGTGTAGTTTATTCACAAAGCTGCATTGACGCGTTAGGTCATTAGCAAGGTTGGTTCAACCAAAACGATTTTTGAAATTGTGAGCTCTTAATTTTACCTACTATAGGTACCTGTTAATGAATTATAAATTGTTTTTGTGATTAGTTTAACACATTATGATATTACAAAGATCTAAACACCTACCTATTGTAGAAAAACAAAGTGATTATGGGAATCACTTTGTTACCTATGGAGGTACCTACTAAAAATTTAATAAGGCTTATCATGAGATAAGAGATACTTAACGACGTAACTAAAAATATGGCAATAGGTTTGTTCTACTAACTAGTAATAGAAATTATGATTCCATCAAAATATTGCGGTTCTAATAAAGTATAGGCAGGTAACCAAGTTGGTTAGGTATGTTACCTACAGATAGAGACGAGCATCGCGTACCTAAGTAAGCTACCATCCACGTTTCTATACTCAGGGAGAACCTATCCCTGACAGAGGTAGGGTTTGTTCCTATAGGAAACATAAGTAGGTCTAGGTACCCTGTCCAAACAAGTCTTCCATAAACATAACGCTACCTACTGAACCGGCTTTATGTAGGTGGGTACCTGCAGGTACGCTGTACGAGCATGCATGTAATAGTCCGTGAATGACAAGCATTAGTGATGGATGATCCGAGTATCCCCGGCAGCGTGACGTAACCCCGGCAGCGCCCTGCCGACCGTGGCAGCGCTGCCAAATGGGTTACGAGCGTCATCCGCCCCACCCGCTCGTCTCATTGCGCTCATGCACTCCTTTTTCCCTTGCCGACTACGACTAGACGGCTGCCAAGGTCACTGCGCCACGCGATAACACCCAGCACGCGCCGGCACCACTGGCCCGCACTCGTGTACCTTCTCACCCCCGCCCCTATATTGTTTCAGATAATAAACAGTCACTAACCTGTTCTTTTCCAACTCGTTATGAGTGGTCCTGGAACAGAAAACATACAATTTGTACCGTCACGCCGACACTGTCACGTAACTACTTAGTTCACTATTATAAATCACGTATTCACTGCACTATCACTACACCGGTGGACGACTCACCTGCTGCCTTGCGATTTCTTCGTCTTAGGTCGCCTGCCTCCCGATCGAGACTCTTCGTAAGCTGGTAAACTTGACGCGTATCCGTGTTCAGCTTCTGCAACAAAGAACACTGCAATTCCGTCAAAATCAGCTGATTATGGCACAGCAAAAATAGACAAGAGCCATGTTGACGTGTGCGTGTAGTGCACTCGATTGACAATTCAAACAAAGAAACTCCTATTCACCTCTATCGCGCCTTTCGATGTATTCAGCGGCTTGGATCAGAGCAGCAATACTCATATTTATTGTATCCTGGTTTAGCACAGGTATTCACGAATGTCACACGACTTTATTCGAATAAAACTATAAATAAAAGTATCAAAGCGCTTCGAAGTTCACGACAGCGTCTACCGATGTCAAAAACACACTAGTCGAATCGAGAGAGACGAGCGAGCGAGCGACCGTGTAGTGGTTCGTGATTTGTCGGCGGTGCGTTCGTGCCGGACTCGGTAGACCAATCATGGTGCGGCAATGCTTATAATAAAATACCTGGGTCAATCACGTGAACTTTGTGTTTCCAAACAAAACATTTTTTTTCTATGCGCTCTTTGTGCAATGGGATATTGAAATCTTTGTTTTCAATAAAATTAGTAATGGTGCATGCATTATGTTTACAAAATCTTGTACTAAAGTGCAAGCACGACATCGAGATCGGCAACAATAAATATATTTGAATTTACACCTTGTAAGACCATAAAAAATCGTTATTATGTCGCTTGCCCACCATTATAACTTTCTTTTTTACCAATATAAACCTATAACAACTTCTTTCTCTTGTGAACTGTAGGGTCTGTCTGTACCTACTAACTGACTATTGTGTTTTCAATATTTATTTTCCTATTTCTCATTTATTTAAGCTTTATAAAAAATAAATAATATGAAACATTTAAAAGTCCACTGAAGACAATAAAAGTTAATAATTCACATTTGAGAAACACTTTTAATATTTAATAACTGTAAGCTTATTTTAAGAGTGTCATTAAGTATTTTCAGCATGTGTATTCGAGCATAGATGACAGGGAGTAGATGCTTCCTTGGTTCCTGTAAAAAGAACAAATAAGTTATAATGGCATATAATTATAAAATAAAATCAAATGTTGTCTACTGCCTACAATCAAACATTTTCCTATTAAAATTACTGATTACTTTTTTAAGAACTTCAAAACATCACTTATGCTAAGGAATTCTGAACTCACAGTCAATATCCTAGTCTTCCTATAATATTGACTGACCACTCGCACCATAGAACAAAGAAATCCGCAGATAAGGTGTGGTCTAAATTCACAAATATTTTCATTGATTTCAACACAGTTCTTCAGTAAAGACGGGAATCCAAGAATAAAGTTGAATATTAGACACCATTCATCCTGAAACAGAAATAATATTCTATTTCGAAATCTTTTTAAAATAATTAATTTATAATTACAAACAAAATATATTATGATATATTATTAGTGTAGACATGACATTTGATAGATCAACTTTGTATTCAGAACATGCAATGCAAGCTTTGTTTACAACTGCAGATGTATAAAAACACGCGCTTCGTTTTAATATATTAATAATAAAAATATATATATATACTAAGTAAGTACTTGTTTATACTTAGGTTGAAAAAAAAACTTATATTTTTAGTATACATGTTTTGAGCTAATAGCACAAGGATTGTGTATTCTATTATATTGCTCAAAATATAAGTTTTTCTTTTGGCTTAACATTATAACTGATACACTTACATCTAGTGTTAGTAATGTAAAGTCTGTGCTCTCGAATTCTGGCAAGCTTGGATATATTCCTTCGCTGACTTTGTCATTGTAAGTCTTTATAATGGTTTCAAGTCTGGCGCAGTTGTACAAAATGAAGGCAGCACCTGGAAAGTAAGAAAAAAAACATGATTCAAATACTACACTAATCAAAAATCCATTGGCTCATGAATGGGTCATGCATCTCCAAACTATCTAAAAAAAGAAGAAGTTGCCATATAACTTATTAATCTTAATTTAAAGTAAAATAGTTGAAATTGTCCTAGTTGTTACACCTAGAAAATTATGGTATTTCTAAAGTTAAATTTTACTGTAACATTAGGTTGAAATATCTTTGGTAGCATTAGAAAATTAAAATTAAAGTAGACAATCAAAATGTAAACATACCTACCCTTACTACATCCACCAGTGGAGTTATCAAAATTTATTTTGACAGCAGTGCTTGGCTTTGTTTGTAATAATTCAAATACTGCAGCTGATTCTCCTAAATGTGCTATAAATTCCTTCCATTTTGTATCTGTTGTCACTCTCACACCATATTTATGTTGAGCAATCAATGTCATTTCACTCTGTCTTATCCTGAAACCATTTACCTATGCTTAAAATACCATATTACTGTTAAAATTCAATATATTTTATGATGGTCCTATAGAGATATATGGCCGGCGCACAGTGGTGGAAGTTATGGCAGAGGATTTAAAATTTATAAATTGAATTTAATAGTTATCTAATTTATATAACATTTATATATTTCAACCAACGATGCTCTAGAGAAAAATGCACCATGATGCTCAGAGGCCGATTACTGAGCATTGAAACTCAACTCTGCACCAGCCAATAATGTTCAAACTAACTGGAATACATTTACCTTATAAATTCATCAGCACTAAGTTTAGTCTCCTTAGCTCCAGATTTTGAATTAAGGACAGTTCCACAAAGCACAGTCCTAAATTCTGAACTTTTACTTGATGATTTTGAAGTTATTATAATTTTGGTAGGTGTAACAACACCACAATTTATTGCACATAGGTTTTGTGCTGTTTTAACCAAACATTTCAACCTGAGTGAGGTTATACAATTTATATCTTCACAGATTGGGTCTACAATTACTACAGATGGTTCATTGCATATTTTTTCAGATATAAACAAATTATTATACTTTGCTTCCAACAAACCAATGCGAATAGCTATAGGTCTTTCCAGAAACAAATGTATTCGGTCCTTTGCTTCTATAGCTTTATTCACTTGTAACTTCCAATTTATGGATTCTTCAACTAAGTCTGATGGTGCTTTACAGATAAATTTCAACAACGAGCCATTAACATCTTTATGAATTTTTGTCAATGCCATAATTTCATGCCATGATTTCAATGTGTTTGAAAAGCTGAAGTCCCCATGTTTTAGCAAATCTTCAGAATGTTTTTTCACCAGTAAGCCTTTTGAAGTGTTTGCTTGTCCCGTTAAAAAGTTGAATAAGCTATCAATAAACCTCTCCAAAACATTTTCTAACATGACTATTTTATAAATGTAGTTATTAATTTATTGTAATCTATATAGTTTCATTTTTAACTCCATGAAAATAATAATTCATTACTTCATTCATTAGTTAGGTTAGGCAGGCATGGACAAAAAAATATCGATATATCAAAATATCGATATTTTATCAGGAAAAAATCGATATATATATCGTCAATATTTTAATACTAAAATATCGGTATTCGATATTTATTTCAGATTATCAAATTTGTAGTAAATTGGATTTTTTTAAGAGTTTTACAGGTAAGTTG
This sequence comes from Tethea ocularis, assembly GCA_963555595.1. Lineage (NCBI taxonomy): Eukaryota > Metazoa > Arthropoda > Insecta > Lepidoptera > Drepanidae > Tethea > Tethea ocularis. Next base: position 4,884,900 of record OY741968.1, read on the forward strand.
CATGTATTCGACCGCGGATTGCTCCAAACACGTCACCGATCACTGTAAAAAATAGTCAAGCTATGTATATTAAAAAAATTCTCTCTTGAATATTAACAGTAATTTTAATAAACCAGGTCTAGGTGTAAAAATATCGATTGGATAATTATATTGTTTTCATTTGAGCATCCCTAAATATGATTGTTTATGGCTACGATGGCTACATTCCGAATCATGATAACATTGATGTGAGCGCGTTTTATCGCGTACCAAACCACCGTTAGCACAACAACGATGCCTCGTGAATCGTCATCGGTGACGTCATTACATGCGCCATATTATTGCGATTACAACGACCATGGGTCTTCTTTGATTAGATGGGGACTGTAGCCATTAGCACAATTCGACCATGGGCCAAACTATTACCGTAAGCGTGGCTGTCAAAAGTGACACTTGTATTTTTGTTTTAACAAAGATATTATTAAGTTAGAGAGAATAACAAAAAAAATACAAGTTAGGGAGACCAAAAGAGCAAAGGCGAATTCTTATTTGATCAAAATTTGAGCGTCTAGAAATGTCTTATAAACAAAAGTAATTCAAATAATTTTCTACGTTTTTTCAACTCAATATCTAATCTTGTAAAACCCGGATTCAATAATATTATTATTTAAAAATACTATTGACTATTTTAGTTTTCCATTTGTCAATACCATCAGTTTAGTGTTGCCATTCAATATTTCTTCCTCGACATAGTGGTAGTTATAGTTTAATAATAGCGTAGTTTTATAATTATAACAAGTTTAATAATTAATTAAACGGACAGAATGCTGTTTATTTTAATAAATAAAAATGATTTTGTGTATTGATTTTATTATTTAAGTCATGTTACATATTTTTTTTCTTCTTTAATTAGAAGAAAGGAAGTAAAATGAAAGAAACGTTATGGCAACACTCTACTGTGAAAGACTTTGTATCTATGGTCATGAATAACGTTTAATTAAAAAAAAAAACACAATCGTTCGCGCTCTGTTTTGGTGTTGTAAATACATATTTAATGCAATCGACATAAATCGTAATGCAATAATGCCCTTTACGATTAAACATTGACCGTGGTTTGAGCTTCTTTTGGGTTTTTGCTGTCATGAGACATGTTGAAATGGTAATATACTTAAGATGATTCATATTTACTTGCGTATCACCCCTGAAATTGACTAAATAGGTACCTATCGAACAGCCATCAAAAGTGAAATAATGACATAACCTCCAAAAGTTCAAACCTAAATATCTATTAATCTCCGGTTCCTTTTACAAAAAATCTTGCATATACAAGCTCAGGAACTGACGCTGAATCAATTAATATTTTTTTCATCTCAAGACGTTACAATTTAATCTCAAATAAATTGATGTATGGAAGTTCGCCATTGCTCTTTAAGTTGTAGTCCTAACGTATTGTTAATTAATTAATCTCTTTCTCGAATGTTTTAATTCCAACCATAGAGTCAGCATGCAGAAGCACTCTCTTTAGATCTCAGCCTTAGACATGATATCCGTATCGGAACGCTAATTATTGATGCGAGCGCATACGCGATTATGGCTAGTTTTGGAATGCAGACTTTATAAAACAAGGAACTTTTTTTTTGCCCCACACGGTTTGTGTAATATTATACTAGTGTATGTACACACGGCCACAGATCAAGCTACACATTTTTGTTGCAAAATAGCGCCTATTACAACCGCATAAGGTGCCGCAGTGTGTAGCATGATCTGTGGCCGTGTGTACATAAGTTGAGCAATAGAGTTTGTTCGAACCGTTCGTTGTTTTTTAATTTAAATATAAATTAAAATATAATAAAAAAAACACTGTAGCTAAGCTTGACAATAAAAGGCGCCCAGAGAAGGCCATGAGGAGCGGCTCCGCCGAAAATACTATTTATAAACTTTATGTGTGTTAAAAAAAATCTAAAACTTTAACTCTGTGTCAAATAATTATTTGGCAAATCAAAGTGAATACAAAAACACGAATTTAAAGTGCCGGCGTGACATTTTCCGAACGGAAATTAGCTGACGTTGATTGTGACGTTGACATTTCTTTTATTTGTCAATGTTCTCTTTAAGCAAGTGATACCACATTATTACGATTATTTAAATTTTTGTAACTTTTATAACAATATGTATCATTCGCATCGTAGAGATACTTAGGGGAGGTCTTTATCCAGCAGTGGTCGTCTTTCGGCTGACATAATGATGATGATGGTATTGTCATTTACAAGCAAAACAACAACTGAAATATTTTTATTTCATTATTACATATTTAACAGCAAACGTCAATAATAGGAAAATATAATGTCAATATTATAGGCACATATAATTATCACACATTTATTCTATACTAATAAAAAAGCTGAAGAGTTTGTTTGTTTGAAGGCGCTAATCTCTCGATCTACCAGCCGGATTCCCAAAGGTTATATATATTTTTTTATGGGAACGCGAGTGAAGCCGTGGGGAACAACTAGTATAATAATATCATATCATATAATGAATTTAAAAAATATTCTGTATTATGTATGCATTGAAGGGAACATTTTATACAAATACAGGATTTTTTTTTAACCAGCACGCAAATTTTGTCGAAATAAAATTTTTGATTTTGACTAGTTGACCCGGCAGACGTTGTCCTGCCCTGAAAATAAAAAAACAGGAACCTACCTGCCTACCCCTACCTACCTATCTACCATTCCCTATCTACCTGCCCCTATCTACCTACACCTACCTACCGACACGATATTATTCCGTCTATAATTTGCCGATTTTCCCATGTGCGGTAAGAATATGGTCCGACCGCTTATTTAATACATGTATTTTAATATTTAAACTATCGCGAACACAAGTCATGTTTATAGCTTTTATAGTAATTATGTCCGGTAAAATTATATTTTGATAATATTTTGTGGGCGAATAGACCCGACAAAAAATAAAGCTTATAGATTCTTATTATTTTGTCCATATTTTACCAATTTTCGCATTTTTAAACAATAAATAAAATTATTATCAAATTTTGTATTAAGTAAAAATAGTATTCTGGCAACTCATTTTGTATAAGTGAGTTGTGTTGTGCAGGCAGCCGGAGTATAAAATATTTCAAAACTGTTATTTTCGCAATTCTTAAAGTTTCTTCAATATAAAGTCACGTACCCCGCATTATTATACTTAGAATATGTTTTATCACTAAAATGGTATCACATTTAACGTTGATTAGTCTTACTTATTTTACATGGCAGTTTGTCGTCGTCTCCACTCATGATCATCTGCTAGAAGGTATTTACTGCGGGAAAAAAAATTGTTATGAGGTCCTTAACGTATCAAGAGAAGCTACGAAGAATGAAATCGCTAGGGGTTATCGGCAGCTGGCGAAAAAGGTCCATCCGGACATGCACAGGGCACCCGAAGCCAAAAAGGAGGCTGAAGAGAAATTTAAGGAAATCGCTACAGCTTACGAGATACTGCGTGACGATGAAGCCAGATCTGACTACGACTACATGCTTGACAATCCACAGGAATACTATGCACATTACTACAGGTACTATCGGCGTCGTATGGCACCGAAAGTCGACGTCCGCATAGTGATTGCTGTAACCATTACCATCATATCTATCATCCAATATTATAGTGCATGGTCTAAATATGACTCTGCAATTAAATACTTCATGACAGTGCCCAAGTACAGAAATAAGGCATTAGAAATGGCTAAAACAGAATCAAAAGAATTATTAGGCAAAAATAAAGTGAAGAAAAGTAAGATGGAACTAAAAGAGGAACAAGATAAAATGATACGTAAGATAATTGAGGAGAACATGGATATCAAAGGTGCATATGCTAAACCTGAAATTGTTGACATATTGTGGGTTCAACTCATTATTCTACCTTATACAGTAGCATGTTATATTTACTGGTATCTAAGATGGCTTTGGAAATTTACTATTCTGAAGCAGCCATATGGAGAAGAGGAAAAGTTCTATTTAATTAGGAAATTCATGAATCTCGGTCAGCATCAATTCAATGCATTAGAGGATCAAGAGAAAGAACAGTATCTTGAGGAAGAACTGTGGATCAAAGAAAACTTCCTCGTTTGGAAGGAAATCAAAGATGAAGAAGCAAAAAAGGCTTTAGCTGAAAATAATAAATACAAACAATACAGGAGGTTTATGAAGCAACATGGAGTTGGACGAATGACATTTGATGATTCATGATATCTTAAGAGTTGTGTTTAATTTATTTATAATTAAATTAGGTTTAGTTATATTATAGTAAGAAAAAGTCATGTACTTTTTCTTACTATCTATTTTTTATTTATTTGTATTGTTATTTGTTCAGAAGTACTGCTTACTTTTTTAATCTTTTGTGAAATTAACCAAAAATAAATATAAAATAAAACCAGTTCTTACATAAGTTGTTTTATCTATTTGTCTCAACATGTACTAAGATGATTTCAGTTACAATAAATCATTACAACACAATCATAATTTACATTCATCACAAATGGCAATTTGTTAAGGCATACTTTAACACACTAGGTGCTCTTTTACATATCATACATACAAGGCAAGTAATAGAACCATTAATTATTAGATTTGTCTTAGCTTGGTTTAGGGAGACACATCATCTGAGTGGTGTGATAGGAGGGAGACTTATGCTCATTAGTGAACCAATATAACAACATCATGGTAGAGACAGTACAGTAGTCTACATAAACATCCTACTAATATTATAAATGCGAAGTGTGTGTGTGTGTTTGTTACTTCTTCACACTCAAATGGCTGGACCAATTTTGATGAAATTTGGTGGAGGTAGAGGAGGCTACTTTTTATACCTCGGGAACGCGGGTAAAACCGAAGAGTGGAAAGCTAGTTAAAAATATAATTATGATAATTAACCTATACACTAAATATGTATTAAAAATTAGAACATTGCCCATATTGCTACTTTTAAAGGTTTTTATTTCATGACCACTTGAACAAACAAATTACACATTCACTTGAATAAACAAAGCCAAGACAAATTTAATCTAGATAAAGTTGGTAGATAATAAAAAAATGAGATCCTTAAATTACAGAACATAATATGTAACTCCAAGAATAAAACAAATTCCTACATCAAAAATTCAATTTATGCATTTCAATTACGATTTGCAATGGCAGTGCATTCTGATATCTTAACTTAGTCTATTTTTTTTAAATAGCTTAATTGAAAATAATTTTGGAATGTTTAAAATGTATTAATTTTAACAACAATCATGTACCTACCATAAATTATTAATTCTTTTTCCACATCGAACATACAATATTTGATATACAATTACAATAGGGCATATTTTATGTAAGTCGCTGGCAGTATTTGATAGGTTAAGTGAGTTACAATGTAATCACGAAATGTAATGTTAATCAAGTGAAGGTAGTTGTGCGTCAGCTAAATATCCATTGTGCTTAGAGTAACGATTTTTTTATTTGATAGCAGATTCAAATTTACCCAACTTGTGTTGGTTCATGTTGAAAATCAGGTTTATTAATTTAAATATGCATTATTCAAACACCCTAATCTGTGCTTTATTATATTGAGTTTGTTATTTAGGTAAACTGATATTGCAATTCACGAGTTAGGACTATTAAGTCGGATGGTCCGCAGTTTGAATTTATAACGAATATTTCGTTTTAATTTATTACGTCAATTTCAAGCACCTATGGGTCATATTTCTTTGTAAATACATACCTACTTATTAAAAATGATGCCCTTTATTAATTTATAAGGAACCCCTGTATAGATTTACATAGTTTCAAAAGCATAATTAACATGTACAATAATCAATTGACATGCGTCTTAGGCGCTAATCACAAAATTCACTTTAACATGTCGTTAAAAGTTGATGTAATACATTAAAACACAAAAAATATCCGTTAAAAATTCAAACAGCGGACCATTCACCTTAAGCACTGTTTCTGCATCATGCCTGAACCTTAATACATTAACGTCGCGAGACCTAAGTTAAACGTATATTACTGTTTACCGTACATACAAACATAGACTTTATTGCTTTAAAATTATACAAGTACAAGAGTTTAAATTAATATCGAGAGATCAATTTACGACATCAATTTGTACAGTTATTATTTCTGTTTGGCAAAGAGCGAGGTGGTAACCATTTTTTTTATGTTGCCACATAACTATAATAAATCCCATTTTAAAAATTTTAATTCACATTTGGAATATAATTATTATGGTTGATTATTGTTAATTAATAACATATGTGCATTTTTTGCGATTAACTTTATTTGACTGTAGAAAGACGTCCTAAAAAGCCCGAATATGCGTTTCAGATTTGAGCTTAAGTGATTTAACTTAATTCTAATCTAATATCGTCGTCAGATAATAAATTATTCATCTAATGCAGAGTCAAGACAATTCCAGCAATATTTTGGTAACGAATTCTATCGAATTGAATAGATATAGGCCATCCCTCAACAGAAATGTAACCTATATCAGCCTTTTTACCCAACTGCGACGATGCCAAAAAGGAGGGTTATTTATGTGTCAACTGCAGATAAACTAGCGGGAAACTATGTAAGTCGTTTTGAAATTAAGGTATTTCGCTATGCATATCTCTTCTTGGTTCATTCGTCCCCATTTTAATTATGGGTTTTAAAATATAGCATTAGTCCTGTGACTGTAACCAGAGTCATATGAAAATGAACCATATGACATTACAATAAGGTTCACCTGAATCTACATATTAGTAATCAGAGATTAAACAAATGAACTTTTTATTGCAAAGAGATAAGGCTCAATTTTGTATCACTCTGGCTAATGTCACCTATTTACGATTTTCCCTGTATAGGATGTTTAAACTATGGATAGTTTTCATCAGATAACAAACACTAAAAAAAATAGCCAATATTGATTAGTTCCAGAATAACTTTTGAGTATAGTGATGGGTATATGTAGTATATGTATTTAAGGGAAAAAAAATCACGCGTCAATTAGGTAGGTAAAATATTACATTATATTTGATCTCAACTTTATGCACGTTATTTAAGGCTGTTGAGGTCGGTCAATAAATGTGCAAAAATCTTTATTAAATTTCTAGCGTTTATCTGTAGCTAAGAGCACTTAAAGAAAAGTTCATGTAGGTATTTTATTGTGTGATGCATGAACATTAGAAATATATTGAAGAGGATTTTATTACAGGAAAATTTGAAAATATATGAGAATATGTCACATATTCATACATACATACATCTTGAGTTAAGTAACTAAAAATTTACAGTTTAATGGTTTAAGGTTTTATAAAATATGATATGTTTAAGTAGAGGGAGGGGAGAACCTTACGGGATACGAGATGTTGTAACATAACTTAGTAATTCACAGTTGCAGAACAAGATAATTAATGTTAGTTCCTGCGACATTCTTGTAATGCATATTAAATAACAATATGTCTCTTTATAATTAACGTGATGCTTCTATTTGATTCAAATTAAAAACATTTATTTGCGTCACTATGTCGTAGGCAGTAACATGTTCTAGTGCAACTGTGGATACCGTTATCCTAGTTCAGTCGGCATCAAAAATAGATGATCACTTTATGAATCTTTTATAATGACAATCTCTTGACAGTTCGTATGAAAACTGTGAAATCCGTAATGTGAGTACGGTGTTAACACATCGGATGTTCCATAAAAAGGCATTCATGAGACTCCAAGAGCCTATGATACGAAGGTCAATAACATTGTAAGCATACCTACTATCGTAAAGGTCATATGTAAACCATTCATGTTAAAATTATTCTGGCATTAAAATCAATATAATCCTGATTAAACTGAAATTGTTATGTATGGTACTTAACATATTTTCTAGCAATTTGTTAAATACACCCATATAATATAATTTGTCCCGTAATAATTTGTACACATAATTAATTTATCCATACAATTGATCAATTCACTAGGTACACTATATTAATACAAAACATTTATTTCCACATATAAATCTCATTTATTTATTTTTATTTTGGGACATATTGTGAATTGTCTATACAATAATTATTTCTATCTACGTAAATAGTATAATCAAAATAACGCTTCTAGCCTTTATTGAATGTGCTTTTTAATTACAGATCGTTTTTTCACACATGTTTTACATAACAGTGCGAACTTAGGATAAAATAAAGTAAAGAAAATAATATTACAACAAAACTAACAACAAAAATATCACATTTTGAAAGTAAATTATAATATGATTCGTATTAACGACTAAGATACACTGTTATGTAAATACAAAAAATACTAGTAGCACGGTATATTGTGTGATACGGGCCTAATTCATTGCCATTATCTTAGACGTCACATGAAAACGATACGCACCGAACGATACCTACGCATTCATATCATTCTTTTATTATTATGAGTATTACAATGACACGCATCGTTTGCTGCATATCAATAATTTACTACACGTTGATACGCAGCTCATTCATTCGATTGTTCAATGACAAAAATATATTAACTTTCCTTCACCTAAAAAACAGCTGCCAAAGTAAATTATTGCAAGGTTAGCAGCTCTTTCTAACAAAAAACATAAAACTAGAATAAAGCTCGTGAATGTAAAATATGGGCACATAATCTTTATCTAGTCAGTGTTATACAATATTTATAATACACACATATAGCTGCCTAAAAATATTATTTAATTAGTTAGTCTACATAGTAGCTAGCTGTCTCAAATAACTAACTTTTAAATGAATTCAATCGAATGAATCCACGCGTAACCTGACTTTCTTCCCTCAACACCTGTGGAGTCCGTAATGATTTCCTGTAATAACATCAACTTATACAATACACCGTCCATAAGTCGAGTATCACGCATTAGGCGGGTTCGCAGTCGTAGGTGATGGTTCGTCGATATCGACACATTTGGTAAGCGTGCACGCACTATCGGCTCGAGCGCACTCGTTTGTTAGTTCGCGGTCGCGGGCGCACTGCCACGTGCAACGTTCGCCCTCACACAGGCGTCTCGTGGTCTGCTTCCTCTATTCGCCCTAGCCGCCATGCGTTTGGATCTGTTGCTAATTTAAAAAAAAAAATACTGTAACATTTTGATAAAAGTATAAATCGACATTTGAGTGCACTGAAACTACCACTTTAGTTATTTGAAAATTAATTACATTACTATATTCTTTATTATAATTATTTATTTAAATTGCATTTTAGTTTAAATACACTCTATTATTGCTTATAATATATCTGCACCCAGTTAAAGTTTAGTAAGTTCAGTAATAAACTAGCCAACATTCACACAAGCTGAAATCACGTGTATTCCAAGTTTTATGCCATTGTGCACGTGTCGTGGACTGTCTGCGTTATGTTTAACAATTATTGTAATATTTTGTATAAATAAATGATGGTCGATTGTCAACTGAAAACAACTGAAGGATTAAAATATTTAACAAAAACATAAGCGTTACGTATGCAAGCAAAATGCAGTGTTTGTGTGGATGTAAACTAGTCAAAGTGGGCAAATTATGCGTTTTAACCGTGGAAATGTACTTATATACTTTATTTTGGTTGTAATAAGGCACATAATTACACTCAGCATTGTACAATATACTATACGTAAGGTACGGTAGTAAGTTTTAGTAATATTATACCTCCTGTCATTTTTCCAGTTTATTTAGAAATCACAAGTCCAATTTAATCATGGGAACGTGGAATTTATATTATTGTGATAAACATGAAATAAACTGTAACGTTGATTTGAAGTCAACTTTGGAAAACTAAACAGTGAACTAAGAACTACAGGAAATTATAAAGTATGGTAAAACTAGTGGCCAATTTTTCGCTCTCACTTGCTCATTACGCATTTTTCTTGAGGAGTGAGAAGACAGCAATAATATTGGCTTTCTTAAGAACCGGAATAAAGCATTACACTAAAAAGTATGAATCCTGACATTGAACTATGTTAACATTTAAAAGCTAAGATTACATTATGAACGGCAAAAGCAAAGCAATTAATTTATTAGATTTAAATATAGATTTGATATTAATCAACTAAGGATTTAATAAATTATATAATTTTCTTAATCTCGTATAGTGTAATCTCAACAATAAGTATTATTCAATCTCATTGACATGGTAAGAGCAAACAAAAGTGAACCATGATGAAAATATAATGAGGGATCAAACAATAGCAAAAACCCTTAAACATAAAATTGGGTGCTAAACGGGTGAAAATGAAACAAACAAAAAAAATTACCTTCAACTGTTGATCTTCCGAACATGCTTTGGGAATTAGGACTTAAAGGACAGGAGATAGGGATTGTTACTGTTTATAAAGCTCATAATACCTTAGATTACATATACTAGGTTAATACTTATTGGGTAACGGTAACAACTATTTAATTAAAGCACACAGTATAAAGAGAAGGTTAATAAGCGCAAATTTTCCTCTTATCTGCGACGCGACGAATTAAAGCGTTATCCACACATTTCCGGGTCAGGGCTATCCGTGTTCCAAGTTGTTCGTTATACTATGATGTATCCGGACGCGCCTGACAAGGAGCTATGTTAACAAGTTCGTACTAGTTGTACGTAACCGATTTTGTTCCCGTCCCTGACGGAAAACGGCAGGGCCGGGTACCCGGAAATTTGTGGATAGCGCTTTAAAGTCACTGAGATTATTGATGAATAAGGATACATTAAGCGCTTTTTATTCTCCACTTTATTATATTTTCTCATCACATGCATATGAACATTTCCATAAGAGTAATATATCAGCACAAATAAGACTAGGTTCATATACTACATGCTATAAGTAGTAGACAAATAAATGTATGTAATAAAATTATGTTAATAATACGATTTGTGATATGTCATGGTTATTATGTCACGCAATGATGTAATTACAAAATACCCAATGATACTTAAAATGTTACGTTCAAAATCACTCAGATATTAAAAAATAAATGATTAAAGTATACCAGAGCAATCACAGAACTAAAGGTTATATTAAATTATCTTACAGTACTTTGTAATTATGTAGTTGTATTGAAATATTATATAAGAAATAATATCAAGTCAAGGATTTAGAATTAAGTTATGATTTTATATTAAAATGCATAAGGTAGATACCCCACAGCAAGCTATCGTCGTAAAATAAGAACCATGTAGCTATCAAAAGTAACATGCTGATTGTATAGCTTGTTTTAACGTAATTAACTTGAATGAAAATTTTATTTTGCTAAATATATTAAGTCAATCATTCATCTTTGTACTTCATAGCAAAAATATTACAGGAAACCAAAAAAGGAAAGGATCATTTACAGTTCACGATAATCATAAAAATGAAAGTTTCTATGAAGAAATTGCAAAATTAAAAGTAATTACCAAAATAATGCTAATAAATGATATTGTACTCTATCAGGTGTAAAATCTATTTCAAAATAGCAAGAAGTTTCAGATAGTTATAGTACCTCCGCTCTCGGTTGGGATGTTATTACAAGAAGCCTCGAGAATAAGTGGACACATCGTTCAAAATTGATGCGCACACAATTTCTAGAAACACGTATTGGTTCCATGACAACAAGTTTAGAGATTTGACACGTGATTCAATTCTCAGGTCCGCAGATCTATCTAATAAACGCGATAGCATCTTTTCTAGTACTGAAATATGAGAACCAGTGATAGATTACAATACCATTTGATATGGTAAATGACGTGAATTTGAATATCGTGAGCTACAAATGTGTGATGGCAAGGCAAGGCAAGGCAAGGTATAGGAGATGAAGTCTCGTTGTTCAGCAAGAGTGTGCGGCGGGCGGCGCGCGCAGCAGCGGCGTGTGGTCCCCTGCAGCCGGCGACCGCGACGCCGACCGGCCGATACACCACACCGACAAGTCAACGACACGCCACGACACAACACAACACAACACATCCACCACATAGCGTTGCGTTACGTTACGTAGCATACCATAGCATAGCCTTACGTTACATTTCTTTTACGTTAGGGGGCGTCCATTAAAGGGAGGCGTTTAGGGGGGGTCGAGTCGAATCTTACCTAATCTACGATGATAACGGGGAAAAGAGTTTCGGCAAATATCACGTAATTTTTTGTTCAGAAAATTTGTTCTTTTTTTAAATTAATCCATTTTTCAACATACACATTTTGAAAAATCTTAATCACAAGGGGGGAGGGCCAAATTGCACGACCTCACCATGGGAGGGTCAAAATATCGTTTTTTTTTACGTAAGGCTTACTTAATTAATGGACGGTCTCTTAATATGGGCTTATTTTAAATAGATTCACTTTGGTGAGAAGTATTAAAATTATGTTTTGATATAGATGCCCAGATGAGCCTGGATCAATTATAGCATTTTGTAATTTTGGTTTAAACCCTCTGAATTATAAATTGATCTGTGTGAATTCAATTTTGACCAAATGAATTTCAATAATATCCCGTTCCAGCATGTATGATGCATGTCATTGGAGTTCTGCACAGATTATATTCAAAATATAATCTACGAACAATACTTCTAGGTAATTGTTCTTAAGTGTCGTAAATACTAATATAAGGTAAGTATTTAAAAGCGAATTTAGCATTATAAGCCCATAGAAGTTGCGTAGTAAATGCGTAAAAGGAATGTACGTAATCTATTAGCTAACATGAATAATATTTTATACTTATGTATGCCTGCTTGACGAACATTGCAAATTTTGGTAAGACTCAACTCAAATAACAACAGCAAGAATTAATATAGAAAACAAAACGGGCATACACAAGCAATATTTGTAAAACAATGAGCTCTAACAACTTGATATTTCATGGAATCAATACTAAAATTATTTGTATGAATATCTGAGTTATCGTCTACCAAAGGCAAAACGCTGATAAAATGATAAGAAGTAACATTATTTTAAATCACTATTTGAATTTAATTAAATAATATCATGCCACATTCTTACTTACTTATTTGATTTCAAATATAATACAATAGACCAGAAAAAAGATAAGATAAACTAAATAATATACTACTAGTATACTTATACAGATGCTGAATAAACAGATATATTCTATTGATAATGCAGAAAAAAGTTTGTCCTGAGCGGGAATCGAACCCATGATATTTCAATCAGAGTATCTAACCTCCACGCCAACTGGTCTGGCATTTAAATACGTGAAATAGTTCCGAATCATTTAATCATGATGATTCTTTTCTTAAAAAATTGTATTTAAAAAATACAATAAGTTATATCTGTTATTCAAACCCGTCTTTTCTTCGATGAACGATAAGTCAATAGTATACTATTCAAATGAATAACTTCTTTTATCATAATAATACAAAGTATTCTTTGACATATCCACTAAAACGACAAACTAATGCAGCTTTATATTACCTAACTCCGCCTATTCTATACTTTACATCCATGCATAGAAAATTTCGAGCATCTGTTTTCATAACAATAATTTCAAGTAGGCGTGTAATAGGCGAGAAACGAGAACGTTTTACCAGCGAGAAAGTTCATATATGAAAGATGTCCCATCTAGAACGCACATTTTATTGGTATTACCATAACTTTCCCTTTTCGAAACGACGGTAATAAAACATGGGACATTTGTTATCTACGTTCCGTTGAGATTAAAGCGTATTTGGACTTAGCTCATGTCTTTTCTTTCGAGTTAGGTCTAAGGCTGAGATCTATAGAGCGTACGTAGACTTTGCTCAGACTTTACTTAGGGTATAAACCTACGTAATAAAGTAAATGTTTGTGTGTTTTAATTTGTAGCCAAGTTTTTGGAAAGTCGTCGATTAGGTGCACTTGGGCTTTGCTTAGCACACATTCAGAGAGATTCCAAAATTGCATTTTAAATACCGACTTTATACGGTAAAGTCTCAGCAAAGTCTAAGTACGCTCTATAGAGCACAGCCTAAGTCGGTCAAATTATAGTGGAATCTTCGCTTTTTGCATAAAACAATTAACGAAAGAGTACATTTATCTTTTTCAAGATATCGAAACAAAAACAGATGCTCAAATCAAATGTTCATCTGTATAAAGACAAAACAATCATCAATACCTTGAAGCTGTCTGTTGAGGAGAGCGGTGATGCCGGGTCCGTCGCCCGCTTTTTTCACCACCAACATGGGTTTGTCTTCACCCTCCTCGTAACTATTCGGCAGGTGGCCGTTGCTCACCGCCATTGTTTCGCTCACCTAGAAATTAAGGAATTAATGCTTTATTTACGATCAATTACTTCCAACATACACTTATAGTCACTTGTATAATTTATTTTCTGCTAAGGTTACAGCAGACTTGATCAGTTTCAATAATTTTTTTTATTGGAACCGGTAAAATATAAGTTTTCTGATAACTTTTTACATTATTTTGGTAACATCATATTCTAATAATGCTTCATTGCTCATGGAAATATTTACATAGTAAAATTTCTTGCTACTTAAAGATTGAAATAGATTGTAACTGATTGCAAAAAAGTTACGTGATTGTCCCACTGATAACTCGAATTTGTTCCTCACAAAAAAAACAAATTGAGAGCGATAAGTTTGTCGGTTCTCGGGGTTCTCCAGATAACGGATTGTGACGATCAAGTGGCAGACATCTCCTACGTCTTTATTGGTCAAAGTTTTGTTAGTAGACGAGACATATTGAGCATTATTGTTATTTTAGATACATTAGGAGAACAGTGTTGAAGTTTGTTAGAAACTTTTTTACAAATTAAATTCCGGCAGTAGGTCAGAAGTCACAAAATCCTTCCTTACCTGCATGAGCTTGTGGACCACGTCTCGACCGAGGATATGATCGAAGACCGCTTGAAGGAACGCGTCGGACATAATAGACAATTTCAATTTGTCTCTATGCCATACTAGAACTCGAGATTCTTCCATTGCCATTATTGACACCTGAAATTGGTTATATACAAAATTAACTATTAAATGGAAGTATTTTTTATCTCGACTCAAGCACAAGACAAAAGCCCAAATACACCTAAATAAAAAGAACCGGACAAGTGCGAGTCTGACTCGCCCATCGAGGGTTCCGAAATTTCATATGTTAGAAAGAAAAAGTTTTTATGTTAAGTTTTTTATTTTTATTTTTTTTATAATAAAAAGTAGAGTGCACATTTTTTTTTTGGGAGCCATTTTTATTTATAAAGTAAAAAAATACATATAACGTATAATACTAGTCTCTTCCCTTCGTATCTACCGAGAAACATCCTGTTTAACATTTTGCCGCTTTGCAAAGGAAGTTATAAGCTTAGTTTCCTACGTAGGTAACAATATATGTGTTTTCCTTTTACATGCTATCTTGTTAACACTAGAATTTTACATGTGAAGGAATTGTTCGCACACCATAATCCTTTAGTAAATTACCCAAAATAACCAGATAACGCAAAAGTCAAATTGATAACATGAGAAATTAAGAATAAAATATTACTATAATGATCTGGTTTCCATAGCACAAGGTCTGCTTAGTTTGAGATCAGATAACCGTGTGTAGGAATGTCCCAGGATATTTACATATTCGAATCTTATTGTTTTATTCGTAAACATAAAAAATCAAAGCCTCTAATTGAATTCAGTTGAATTCGGACGCGGTATTAAAAATGTGTAGGTACATTGTAACGCAACACATCAAACAAACGAGAGAGAAATCACGGCTTTATTAGATAATAGCGTACAAACAGACTTCTGAGTTGGACACCCACGTGCGTATGCGCATGTTACGGTTACGACGTCCGTTTTGTTTCGTGTATGTGACATCGTGCTTCATAAATGAATTTGAACACACTAAGTAGTAGGTACGTACTATTATATTAACCACTCCGCGATTTCACCCGCGATTATTACCACCTAGCTAGGAGTTGATTTTTTTTTTCATATGGCAGCTACGTGCCTACATAAATCAATCAGTCAGTCAGGCTCTTCTTTTATATATTTATACTATAAACATGTAGTACATTATTTTATGTATCATCAATAGTTTTCGCAGCGCATTCCAAATTTTTTTTTTTATTTCGATCGATTTTTTTTAAACTAAAAGCACATGTTACTCGCTGATACGATAATGTAGCGTTCTATATGAGAAAGAATTTTTAAATTCAGTTAAGATGTTTTTGAGTGCATCCATTACAAACAAACAAACATACAAAAGTCTATAAAAATAATATATAAATTGCAAATTCTTCTTCGCTCATATAGCTAAATAAATATTGATAGTGAAACGATGGTTAAACATTACCTGAAAGAATTCATCTGTGGAAACGCCGAACCACTCCGGCGAATCTAGGAAATGATGTGGAAACACTATGTGCAAAGCTCGTTGGTTCTGCGACACCACTAACCTGAAACACATATTAATATTCTTCAGTAAGTAGGTATATCTAACTAGTTGAATCAATTAAATTAGAACAATACAATAAAAAAGTAGAATTTAGTTTTTATAATTCGTCTGTGACAGTGGTTTATAGTATGGCAGCTAATGGATGTTATGACCATAATACAATCTGCAAAATACTAATAGGTATACCAATTATAATTGAAATTATTATTTATTTCCAACTACAAAAGGTTGCATCTCACAGAAACATTGACATAGTCAACTTTATAAAACTTTTCTCATTGTTCATCTGCGTACAACTTTTTCATAAAGAGCATAAAACAAAAAGTGCACAACTTTTAATAAACCCTCGACGGCCACGAGGATACGCTAATGAAACTTGTGTTAGGGACAAAGAGCGATGCGGTTAAATTAACCGAACGAGACGCATAATAAATAACTCGGGTAGTCGTATCGTATAGGTCGTGGGTCCATTGTCTCGATCAAAACACCGGTACCGTATCGGTCGTTAAAAACAACGACAACGTTTCCAATACTCATCTCAATACTATTCCGAAGAACATTTTTGGATTGGCATAAGAAATCATGAGGAAAGTTTCATGAAAAAGCAACTCAGAAAAATTCATCATTTTTACCATGACACGAGATTAAAATATTGATATACGACGAGTAATTATCGTTAATAACAAGATAATCTGATTACAAAAAATAAATTCAAGACCCAATTAGTACGATGACGAAGTATGAAAATAATTTAGGAAATAATTAGGTAGTAAGTAGGTACCGAAAATTCTAATAGGTATCAAACATATTTAGCTTATTATAGTAGACTAGCTACCACCCACCCCACGGTGTCACCCGCGTTTGTGTTAATCCAGGATGTCAGCTACCTCCAAATTTCATCAAAATTGGTCCAGCCGTTTGAGCGTGAAGAAGTAACACTTTTGCATTTATAATTATAATACCTAACCTAGTAGGAAGTAGGATTCTAAAGACAAATTATGTTTATTATTGAAATAGGTAGGTAACAACATAACGATTGATTCATCTACACCATTTTACACGAATGTAGGAAGCTCAGTAGGAAGGTATACCACTCATGTTAGAATTCCTAATTGCATCGTCATTAGTAAGTAACGAGATATGTTTATACCGTCCGTGGGTGTGCTGAAATCTCATGATAATTATTATTAGAGCCTTAATTACCCATTTAAATGCCCTGGAGACACAGCTGGTGTACAAAATCAGCAATTTCTAACATAGTCTCGTATTTCTGTTTTAATCAACCAAAATCAATCAATGGTAGGTAATTTGTGTCTATCCAAATTACCATAGACTTAATAAGATGAATGCTCAGTTTATCTTCAACAATTTTAGTTTTCAATTTAGAATATTCTTTAGTAGTTCTTTGTATATTGCGCCTATGTAGATATATGAACTTCTTAATCTTTTTATGGCGCGTCTTCTATGGAAATTCAGAAATAATAAATAAGTAATACAGTGTGAACGCATAGGGTTGTGCTGTACTAGGAAATATAACAAAACGTAGTAGGTAAACAACATCTCATCTCACTAATAATATGTAAAAAAAAGTTAAAGTTTAGATGTTCGTGACTGAGTCATGCATAAACCGCTGAACGGATGAACTTTAACATATCTAGAAAATCCATTCGTAACATGGTGATTAAAACATTATATGGTACTCCAATCCAATAACAAAGAGACGTATTGTAAATAAAACTCGCCATAAAGACTAAAAAGGTCTGTTCAATACAAAAGTGCGCGAGAATCGTTAAATGGGGCTGGCTAAGTGTCTGGAAATAGTGAAAACGACTTAAAAACTTGTAGTAAGGACTAGCTATTAGGTGTGTATAGTCAGCGAGCCAGCTGTTTTTCACACCCCTCGTAAAAAGCTGCAATTACTCGGTCCCGTACAATATTAGATTTTTGTAGCACAGTTCCACGAACTATGATGTTTCCTCGTCTTTATTTTAATGCGATTGAATATTTTAACTTAACTATTATTCCATGTGAAATTATATTATTATTTGGTACAAAATAGTGAGGTATAATTCATTGGTACCTATTACTTAATAACAATTAGTATAATATCTTTGACACAAGCGTATAATATGTCCCATAATCACACATAAGCCGTCAAAATAAATTAAGTGATCAATCAATAATTTTAAATAAAACGCATCGACCTCAAAAACGCAAAAGGAGTGACAGTCTGTTCTAGGTTATCGATAACCAAAACAGGTATCAATATTCAAGGCTAATGTAGGTAGAGTTTATATTGAGTTGTGTACGCCCGATTTTTTTTAATGAAAAATAATGTTTATGATGCTACATGTATACATGACGATAGAGGATTAAATTTTAAAAATCATTTGAAAACTATAGAAAAACGTGGTTATTAGTTAGAAAACTCTAAAAAAGCAAATAGTAATGTGATAAACAAAATAAAACCTTTAAAAAATAACAAGTTACAATTAAGTTGCTACTTTATCATCTTACACAAATGAAATGTTTAGAAGCGTGCAATGCCCTCATTTTGAGTGAAACACTCATTGGAAGTGCATTATTCATAGTTTGTACAGGCGAATTTGTAAAGAGGTCGCAAGCAGTTTGTGCAAGCCGGTCGAACTAGCGTGGAGGGTATATTACGCAATGCGCCTGCGACACCGTGTACGATATACGTACTTACAAATCGTTTACTTTCAATTTATGGCGACTTTCATTCACAAAATCATTATCTTGATTGTTTGTACGACAATAATATGATAATGTTGCTGAGTGACGCTAATTGCCCAGATTGTTGTTATGTCAATTTAACTAATGTCAGTAAAGAAAATGTCTTAAGTACGTACAGTAAATCTTGGTGCTTTACTAGACTAATCTTCATTACATGTTTAATATCACAATTAAGCAAGAACAAAATATTTACCAGAACACAATAAAGATAACAATCAGCTTTATGGTATGCAATATGCATTATATTATATTTAACTATAGATGCCTACATTCTATCTCAACATCTTAGGTGACGCACGTAAATAAAGATAATTTTCGCGTGAGCCGTAAAATCTAATTATTTCTCAAACGTTAATAAATCATCACTCTGCTTTCTAGTAACATTGAACTTAAAGAGTGTGTGATATAAACAACCAGTTAACATTGACCGCTCTGCAAGATGGTGGCCAAGCTGTTACATTTACATCAAATGAGTTTAAAAAAATCGCTTCTCTTATGTTTCGTCGTGAATGATGTCATGTTGTCTTTAAGCTTTGTTCGCAAATTTCCAAGACTTATATCATCATGATACGTGTGTGAGGAGAGCTTTGTGGTATTATTAGTTGCATTTAGTCCAGATACAGTTCTCGGAATAATACATTGAGACGGTATAACACTTCATTTTGGAATGTCATTCCGGCGAAACTGATTCGTACGAACTGGGTTCACAAGCGTTAAGTGAACTAAGGAGCGATGATTCATCAGATATTAAACGCATTTAGAATATAGGTACGCAGTTATTAAGGAATAGAACAGACAAAGGAAGTAACAAGAAACATAAATAATTCGAACACAATGAATATCGAAAAACAATACGCACATGATACTCGTCACTCAACTATTTTGTTGTGAAAAAGTTCTTTTCTTCGATAATAATCGAAGAAAATGTCTCGATCGAGTGTTGTCTTAATAAATATGATTTTCTTTTTCTTTCTATTTTTATAATACTAAAGTAATCGAAATAAGTTATAGTAAATCAAGCATACGGACCGCCTGATGGTAAACTGTTACCATAGCATATAGATGCTTTTTATCGTAAAAATAAGGACAGTAGCGGGATGGGTCAGGATAAGAACCCAAGTAGTCTACGGATTCGACTGTGACCAATTGGAAATACAGCTACATTTACAATATCCTTAAATTGTAGTTGTTGTTAGGTGCATTATAATTGCACTTGCGAAACATTTATACTTATCTATTATTTTTTGCGGAATTAGCAATTCACAGACGATTAGGGGTCCTTAGGAAACATTGAGATAAACCAACATCAGAAATCAGTTATGGCAAATATTATTGAGCACTACAGTATTTCCTGTAAAGAAACCACAAGTCGAACCTAACGAAATCGAGATGTGAACAACTATAAATAAATAAAAGCAATCCGCTAAGTCCTTGGTAACATTACCCGTATACTTACTTGCCGGAGAGCACAAGTGATAGACTGTCAACTTTAGTGACCTTCTCGTGTGCGTATAGCTCGTGGCACTTGAGGTGTCTGACGTTCCTCATGCACATTAGCACCCGTCGGAACTGCCGCCTCGAGACGCGAAGAGGCTTGAAGAGAGCCACGTAAACCTGTAGACAAAATTTGACTTAAAAATTCGCTACAATAGTTGATGAAGCAGGTGCAGTCTTACTCTTAAGTTTAGACATAGACATGGTTTTCTTTAATATATCAAACAAGCCTTAAAGCACATAAATAGACTGAGACAAAAGTTATAATGTATAGTATGAACTAATCGAAATGAACAATATTTCTGAAATAGTGGTAGTTTGGCTTTAGATACATTATTAAACAGCTAGCTTTATTTATGGTTCGGTTAATTTAGCTAGACAGCTAAATGCAATTCTTGCAAAGATAAATTGTGACAAAATAATTTAAGAACTATTTGTTCCAAAATCTATACTAATAACCTATATATTATTTATTCTTTGCTAATAATAAAGCTGAAGATTTTGTTTGTCCTATTTGAAAATGTCTAATAGGAAGTTACATTATCCCCGAAGGTTGTAGGCTACTTTTTATCCCGAACTCGCGGGAACACGAGTAAAACCGCGGGGTACAGCTAGTCTTAAATAAAACTAAATAAATTAGGTAAACGAGTTGTTCTTATCATAATAATTAGATCTGCCACAATCATGACCATTAACAGACATTATGTAACAATTCATGATACAAAATAATGAATTGCCTTTCAATATTAGATCATTTGCGCCCACTCAATTTCCTTTCATCGTCAGAAAAACATGTTTTACAAATTATCCTATTGCTTTTTTATTCCTCGAATAAATTTGTAGATGTCCTCGTAGGCCCCATTTCTGTGAATCTTCGAGAGTTATTTATAGCTTAACTTGGCTACAAAAGGCCAATCTTGTCCACTGCTGGTTCGATTCCATTTAGTGTTATGATCTTGTCCATTGATAACTGAAGGTATTTGGTATTATCCGGTATAAAGACTAGTAGCATTTAACAACATATTTCACTATAAGCTTTATTTAATCCTCCTTTTTAGTACTTGTGCATTGCAGCTACGGTTAAAGGCAAAACAATAGAGCACCTTTTTTAAAAACAGCAAAATTACGGGCGCCATATTGTTCCCTGCTATTGTATCTGATCCAAGAGCGTGATTCGAAAAATATTCATCTCGGTCGCCCCTGCATATCAGAAAGGCACTGTTTACTTTACCTGGGAGGTAAAATACTGACTTTATGAAAAGTAGTAACGTTTATGCACAGGTAGACGTTGACGATTACAGATCAATTTAAAAGACGAAGTTATTTAAAAATATTAGCTCAGCTAATAGGGATGATGACTGGGTAAAAAATAATTAATTCTAATTAGTCCGTCAGTTAGGTTATCAAAAAATATTGGATACGTATTTTTTATTTTATCAAATCAATAAAAACTTACAAAGATAGGTCGCATCAAAGTTCAGGAGTGGGGGTTTGTGACGTCACTTCTGTGTAAAAAGTGTACTAACACGTGACGTCACGCGATATTTATACGCACTGTATCTTCGTTATTTTTTGTTTTCAGAACTAAAGAAAAAACATATGTCCAATATTTTTTGGTAATCTAACTGACGGACAAATTTTTTTTTTTTAGTCATCAGCCCTATTATGAATGAGATAGCCAACGACTAAAGAAATACCGTTTGTTGTTGAAGTCTAGAGAACAGTGGCAGTTTTTAAGATGATTTTAATGACGATGACATAGGTAATGTGGTATAAATAAAAATAACTTCAGTTTGGCAATCGAGCTATGTTGGTTACTTTGGTTCGCCTGCAAATCTAATCAATTCTGATTCGATCGCAGGGAATCTCCAAGAAATATCCGAGCATAGCCCTCTCCATTGCTCTCTGGGTGACCTAGAGCCGTCTTAGGCCCTCTTAAGGAGATTGATTGAGCAGGTAAAATTAACAGATTATATATTGAAACTTTTTCAAGGGGGGTCCAAATTTTCAGGAATTATAGTACCCATCATTATGAACAAATTTACTATGGGAATGGGACCTACCTGAAATCACGAACATAATTGATGTTTTGTATGAAATACAAAAAGTAGTTATTTTCTTTACTTATAGATTACTGGAAAACCTATAAGAAGTCTATGGTATTTAAGATAATATAGACTCGCACTTTTCCGGTTATTTTCAATATTTTATTACATACTAATAAGGCCTCTGCATCGACTAATGGCTACTAACAGTGACAAGGTTGAAATACAGACTAGATTTTTATTACAATTTGCTTGTGTAATGCAGATAAGAAAGAATCCAGTTTCTTAAACAGAAACTCGATCAATTACAGTTTAACTGTTGTTACATCGTCGTGGTAGATTAGACAATAACAATCAGGTACTGAACTAAACAAAATCACAAGAAAATGTGAAATAAAATTGTATTGCTATTGTTGTCTTTGAAAAGGTAAATAAATAATTACCGGCTTCAGAACAATACCCATTGAAGAATGGGAAAACCATGAACTGTAATTGTACCGTTCTCTATTGAAATACTAATAACGAAGGTAGGTAATCAGTTATTATATTTGGTACTTGTTACTGAATATTATGAGGTATGGTATAAGGGACCATTTGTGAGAGCACGTCACGTATTAAGCTGTTCAGGTATTAAAACAGGTAGACAGAAGGTCCTATTGAGCAAAAACTGAAGAACGAACTAACATTGACAAAAAAATATTTGTTCCGATTGCATTCAAGAGTGATTGCCTTTGTTTGTTAAAGAACCTTGTATTATGTTAAACCGAGAATAATTATTGAGTATTGTTTTATGATTTCATGCTGTTATTTGTAAAGTTTGAACAAATCAAATGTTAAATTTCTGACAGAAATTTAGGAAATAATTCTATAAAACTGCTATTATCGTAAACCAGTATCGCCCAGCGATATTGTAATATTTAGGGTGCATAGGCATCTTTGCATAAAATCGATTGTATCGTTAGCAAGCAAGCACCTCCGCCGCGGTGTGTTGCGTGCGATATACTCGCAGCAAACAACTTTTTAGGGTTCCGACATCAATCAAGGAACCTTTACAAGCTAGGCTGCAGCTAAAACGGTGCCTACTTTGGAAAGACCTTAAAAAATATGCAGCGCTACATAAGAAACGAGTGAGTCTTCTACATATTCAATATCGAATATTATAATGTATTAGTAAACAAGACGAAACTATAAGACGTCTTGATTTAACTAATAAATTATAAAAAATCTAATCATGTCAAGTCGTTCTGTTTTGTTACATGTTCTGAAAATTTAAGTACATTTCACCCTGGATAGGTTGCGAGTTGTGAGTGGGTGGGTGACGTCAGGGCCAGAAAGGGCGTTCACATTCGTCTTGCCCCACTGACCCGATCCCCTGGAAAATACTGCTATTTCAACTAATCCCCATACCAAATGTGTTAGGCATTATACACAGATTTTAAATTCAAAAACAACATAATTAGGCACATTTATCATGAGAACGTATTAAAAAAATATATACCATTGTATCAGCCTTGTATTTTCTCTGTAAAATGTAATTTCTAATTCAGGCAACGTAGTTTACGAATCGCTAATTGGTTTGTTGATGAAGCAAGCATTGTATTAATTATATTAATATGAAGAGGGTCTTCATCATCATATCAGCCGAAATACGTCCACTGCTGGACAAAGGCCTTCCCCAAGTGTCTCCACGATGGCCGATCTTGCGCTACCCGCATCCAGCGGGTTTCCGCGACCCCGAATCAAACCATTGTCATTTACTTTTTAATAAATGTGGGTCGTGGACAAGAACAAAAACCAGGGCCAGACCGCAGTGGCGAGGGGTGAAATTATGGCGAGGGTAAGCCGTTCAAAAAACACCTGTAATTTTATAATTACAGTGTATTTTAGCATGATAAACGTGGCTTTGAAATGATGAAAATGTGGGACTGGGATTCCTAAAAGGTAAGCCGATGGGAATCGGATGGTATGGACCCTTCAAAAACATCATTGTTTATGAAAGTAAGTCTTCCTTCAGAATCTGATGCCATAAGCCATAACTCATAAATCTGTTAGACGGTTCATCAGGTGAACAGACTTGCATAGAAAGTGGTTTTACCTTCCGTGACTTGGACATCGAATTTACTACACCCAGACCGCACGCAGTCTATACTCGGAATTTTAATTCGATTCCAGATTTGACATTAGCTACTGTCATTTTGTGAAATAATGATACCACATATAATAGTGTAGTGATGAACACAAAAATCGATAAACAATCAGTGTGTGTGTCATCAGTGTGCCAATTAAAGACTAAATTATTGATTTTTATTTAAATAAATACATAATTATTCATAATAATTATTTATTAATTAGTAATCGCTGCTCTATTTTATAAAAAGTTAATATTTTTGTTTTTATATTAAAAACAAAACTTATAATAAAAGAGCCTAGATAGTTTTCAGTATTGGCAACCCGTGCGCGCTCGTGCAGCTATCGCCATTTTGTTTATCGTGTCATTCGGCTTTATTCTCCCAGTCTGACTGCACGAATATCTTATTTCATTGCGAATCGATATTTTGTTATTTTGTTGGGTTTTTGTTAAAGTGTTGTTACGTTGTGTTTGTTGTTACGTTTATAGTTTTTTGTGAACTTTGAGTGAATCTATTTGTTTTGGTTTTCCATCAAAATGGATCCTCAGCCAAGTACATCACAAAAAGACGTGGATGTTTTCTTGTCCCCAAGAAAAAAACGACCACGAAAAGCTTTCACTGTTACTGAAAAAGTAATGATCCGCAACGCCTACAAATACGTGAAAAATGAAATTTCTGCGCAATTGGAGGCCTTTGAAGTTGTGGAAGAAAATGAATGTATGAGCAAAGTTGCTGACATATTGGGAATAACCTCACGCTCTGTTTGTAACGTTTTGAAGGAAGTAAATATAGGTGCGCCTACAACTCCTCCTAAAAAAACTGGACCAAAGCGAAGTTTCAAAGATAAAATTGATGAATTTACATTCTCTGCAATACGAAGAATTGTTCATCAGTTCTTTTACCGAAATGAACCTCCAACCATTGCAAAGGTTAGTCAATCAGTCAGACAGTATTATTTTATACCTGCATCTTTTATATATAAGTAATGATTCCAAGCTATTATAAAATTTACTATTTTAGATTTTACAAGTGATGAACGATGATTCAGAAATGCCCAAGATTTCCAAAGACACCCTCAGAAAAATTTTGAAGCATCTTAATTTTAAATTTGTTGCACGGTCACGCAAGAGCACACTTATTGATCGAAATGATATAATAACATGGCGCCAGCGTTACTTGCGATCTATATGTCATTTTCGACGAGAAGGGAGACATATATATTATCAAGATGAAACTTGGGTTAACGCAGGTAAGGCTAACATTTATACACAAAATGAATTTATATACATTTTACATTAAATTTAATAGTAATATTGAATGTTCATGTAATATATTTATTTTAAGGTCATACTGTAAAAAAAAATTGGGTGGACAAGAAAGTCACATCATCTCGACAAGCGTTTTTGGAGGGACTGACCACTGGATTAAAAAATCCATCTGGAAAAGGCAAACGTCTCATAATTAGCCATATAGGTAGTGAAGAAGGCTTCCTGGAAGAGGGGCTCATGATTTTTGAAGCAAAGAAAAATTGTGAAGATTACCATGATGAGATGAATGCAGTTTGTTTTGAGGAGTGGTTCGCTGGAGTCTTACCAAAATTAAGACCAAACTCAATTGTGGTGATGGATAATGCACCTTACCACTCCCGAAAATTGGAAACGGCACCAAAAATGAGCTGGAAAAAAGCTGCCATTCAAGATTGGCTTTTAAATAAAAATATTCATTACGAACCAGATATGGTTAAAGCTACGCTTTTAGAACTGATTCCACATAACGAGTCTTTTAATAAGTACGCTGTAGACGAAATGGCAGCACAACATGGGATCACGGTTTTAAGACTGCCCCCTTACCATTGCGAGCTAAACCCTATCGAATTGATATGGGCGCAGGTAAAGGGGCATGTAGCTCAAAATAATAAAACCTTCAAATTGACAGACGTGAGAAATTTATTTCAGGAAGGCATTCAAAAAATTACGGCTACCGAATGGTCTAAATGCGTATCCCATGTTGTCAAAGAAGAGGAAAAAATGAGTAGGCTAGATATGTTAATTGACAATATCACAGACACATTTATAATAAATGTTACAGAGAGTGACAGCGATAGCGATGACGGCGACAATTTATAAAATAAATTATTACCATAATACATCTATCTGTTTTATTTGTCATGTTCCTTCATGATCACATTTTTTTATTTATTTCACACACAATTATAAAAGAAAAGTCTCAAATCGTTAATTAATCGTCAAAACTAAATTATCGGTTCAGAAATATTTAATTTCCTGATATACTTAGTTTACGAGAGTAAAATTTTAAACGAGAAGAATCGATCCGGAAATATTCCATTTCCATATCGAATAATTTCGCAACGTCACTATTTAGTACTTGTCATAACGTTGCAACACTGAAATTGTCAAATCTGGAATCGAATTAAAATTCCGAGTATAGTCTGTCGCATGCTCGGTCCGTAGGTATCTATCGACTTTCGAAACCAAAATGAATCATTCATTGAAGTTGAAACTAATTAATAAATAGGATGGCTTAGTTAGACTTTGTATGCTAAATTATTATCGGAACCCATAACTAAAAAAAATTAACTATGAGAAGACAAATTGAGTTATCTCTGCAGGTTTTGAAATA
Organism: Tethea ocularis; assembly: GCA_963555595.1. Lineage (NCBI taxonomy): Eukaryota > Metazoa > Arthropoda > Insecta > Lepidoptera > Drepanidae > Tethea > Tethea ocularis. The sequence goes on from OY741968.1 coordinate 4,912,336, forward strand.
CTGATTTTCGTAAAGGGGGTTTGGGTGTTCAAACCCCCCCTCCAAAATGTTAATGTATTATTTTCTATTTAAATAAAAGAAATATTGACATGAGGATAGGTGAGGAGTTATTACTTCACTTCACTACTAATATCAGGTTGTTAGAGAATAAACAAATTTATTTTGAATTCGCCATGCTGCCACCTGTCACCAATTTCGGGCCTACAATACTTTTACAGTATAAAATACAAGCGTCAGCCCTGAGATTTTATCTGTAATCGGGAACAAAAAGCAGCTTATTTTCTCGGATCCATATCTATATTAGAAATCTTGTTGATTTGTTGCTTCATTGCAGTGTGAATGAACGATAGACATACTTTTACACTTATATTATTAATATGGATATAATAAATAAATATCCTGGGTATTCCTGGGACATTCTTCACACACAGTTATTTGATCCCAAAATAAGCAAACCTTGTACTACAGAACTCTTGCCACTAACTTATACTGAAAATATGACAGTATACGTGACATTTTTGATGTACAACAAGACAACAATATACAGTATGCAAGACATTTTTGATGTACAAAGAATAAAAAAAATAGAAGTGATGTGATTCAGAGAATTTGAAAAACACCAGATTTTTCTAAATCTAAACCATAATGGGAAGAATAGCAGTAACAATGTCTTCATAGGGATAAATGAGGATAGTGCAGTAGCCACCAACACATTATAAACATATATATACTGACATTTAAAATACTATCAAGTGTATTCCGAACCGGTGGTAGAGTCTATTGTAGTGATTGTAACTATCAACTTTCATAAATGCCTTACCAGGGCCTAAACTGAATAAATGAGTATTTGATTTCGACTATCAAATTATAATACCTCATTCACACAACAAAGCAAGATGTTATCTAAGATTGTAGGTAAGAACTTAACTATAATATAAATTTATTTAATAATTAACATACCCACAATATATTTGTTTTTAACCTACCTCTTCAATGTCCTTGTGAAATTTAATAGGTCGCAGCAAATAGAATTGCACAGAGAAGTAAATAAAGTTTATCACAATGAATGCACTGTTCCACAGCACTGCGTCCAGGTAGCACTCAATGCTCCATGCCCACATGCCAGAGAAGGCGCACCCAAGGATCAGGGCTACGCGGAGCCATATCAAGCCACCGGGCGTATGTGGCGCCAAAAAAGACAGGAGGAAAAATATATTCGCCACTTGGAAAAATACATGATTGATTGGCCGCCATCTAGGGCAGTGATTTAGGTACATATCCCACATCGAGGGTCGCTCGTAAAGCGTAACGTTAACGTCACTCGTGGGCAGCACTGCCAGCTTAGTTGCCTCCACTAAGCCCATCTCGTTTCCCGCCTTCTCAGTCGTGCTGGGAAACTCTGTGACGTCATTGTCCGTAGCCGGCACTTCCGTGGTGACATTCTGCAGCCCAGTAATCACACCGATCGCTAAGGCACTCAGAAACAACATAGTCCCACCGCGTTTTAACGCACGATCGAACTACTTTTGTCATCGATAACTCAGCTGCAATTAGCATTTGCGTTTTGTTGTCTATAACTAAATCACAGCTCTTCGCCGAGTATTATTCCAAAATTATTATTCAAAATCATTGAGATACAAAATCAAATTTATAAATTCATTAAAAATAATTATAATCCAAATGCAAGGTGAAGTAAAATTTGGAAATGCTAGCGAAGAAGAAGGTAACATTAAAAAAGGCTACTGTCGGACCAAAACTCGGTCAATGAAAATTAATTAACACAACGCCGGTTAACATGCTAACAATCCAACCAAAATAAAACATTAGGAAACATTACAGCAAACAATCGAAGCACACAAAATGACAAATGGGGCAACGAACGAGTGAACTGAACGACACCACAGATCACTTTATAAAGACACGGCACGAACGAACGATAACGAACGAACTACGTACGAACAGTGTTGCCATATAGTAGAGACTGAAAATCTAACATCAAAAATAGCACAAAGTCCGTACATTGCATTAAGTTTTAATGAAAATGGTTAAATTAAATTATAAGTCAATTATATTTACCCAGTTGTGTAATGTATTATTTTGCGTGTGACTTTCTAGCATAATAACGTATCGATAAAAATCCAGACACATCTATAAGCTATTTTTATCAGTACATAATTTTCCGTACGTGTAACACTGCAACCCACCAAAGGCTATATTCGCTCTCTAAGCGTATGATCATTGATTTGCAAATTATTGATGTGAGCGCTATGTGCGGTTATGGCATGTGTCGGAATGCAGCCTAATATTCTCTTTGGTCTCTTTCTGTCAAGCAGGGATGCGTAAATGGCAAATGATATCGATTTAAATCATATCGATAGATGTAAAGTAAAAATATCAATATATCGATACGTTTACTGTTGTTGTTGTTTTTTTTAAAAAGGCAAAGGTACAGAGCCATATAGCCTTGTCTTATTTGATCATCTTCACTTAGGTTTTAGTACAATGGTTGCAGTTCTACTAAAACTTTTCATGGACTTCTTGAGACAACTTGAAAAGCCACTATACACGTAATCATTTCACTTCACTGGTGCCTTGTATTGATCTTTATTGGACAAAAAACCACCGATAATGTTCAATAAAACTCAAAAAATACACTATTTTATGAAAATAAAATGAAAACGCAACGTCACTTCGCAAGTTCCCGCCAAAAAGTCCTCGATACGTTTACACCATGGCATGTGTCGCGGCCCCGATTAATGGATGTATAATGGACAGAAGGGGACGGCGATATTGGTTTCACATATAAACAATACATGGAACCACTTGAAGCATTAGAGAAAAAAAATCAATTGATTGTGCAAAGCTCTTACCCCTAATCATTCACTCGGTGTGGCGCCAGCTGACTCCAATTCTCAGGTAGTGGCAGCAGGATTACCCGATTGGAATCCTTCTGCTCAGCTTAATGTAACTCAGGGATTCTGTCAGTTGTATACCACCATCTGTGTAAATTAATGTAACATGAGTCTACACCTCAATCAATAATATGAAGTACCTACACCTGTGATTATTATATAATTATGTATCTACTATATGAGTTGTAGTTATCATTGTACCAGGGTGTCAACTAGCCTTATGTGAATACTCAATTACACCGTACTGTGTATGTCTCTGTGAACATTATACAAGCTGATAGAATCATGTATGTCATGAACGTCATTATCTTGGCCATATTAACTGATATCTCTATGGGTCACCTTCACCGGTGCTTGATATGAATGCCAATACTTCGGCAGCTATAACTGATGACTATAGGTTAAGCACTTTACCCATGTATTCTCAAATGGTACTTGAATTAGTTAGAGAGGATTTCGGATTACACTTTGTCCCTACATTCACCACCACTGGTGCCTACAGATAGTTTAGGATTTCGCCTCGGGGGGTCGCCATCTTGGCGACCACAATAGTTAAGGATTTCGCCTCAGGGTTTCACCATCTTGGTGACCACAATAGTTAAGGATTTCGCCTCAGGGAGCCGCCATCTTGGCGGCTAAAGTGGGGGCCCGCAACCATCGCCCGCGTCCGGGACTTGCTAAGTACCTATGGGTCCGTACATAACCCAACCTGCGTCCAGGGGGAAACGAGTAGCTCGGCCGCCAGCTACCGCCTGCGTCCAGGGCTTCTAACTAACACTAAGGGTACCCACTCGACCCGTCCTGCGTCCAGATAGCAGATGGTTGCGCCCCTGCCTGCGTCCAGGACTTTCTTGCGAGCGGCTAAATCACTTCCACTGCGATACCATAAGCATGCATAAGACATCCGATACTTTGGATGCCACGTATACGATTTAGTTAGCGGTTATAATAGACTGCTCCGATAATAATATATTAGGCCATATAATGTCATGTAACGCCGTGCCCGGATCCAGGACTTCAACTCTGACGAGAGCATTAAATACGTAAGTACGCAATAGGGCATCCTACTGGATGGACAGTGACACATACATTACATCATACACGGATTAGAACGTAATCTCATCATCTACATATATTATGATCAGTACATCACGATACTGATATCCATTTATATCATAGTACGCAACACATAAGACCTACTCGCCGTGGTAACTCTATTTGGATTAAACTATACGCTTATTATTAATCAAGGTAAGACTTCACTAAGATATTTCAACCACTTAGCTTTGATGGCGTCGGTGTCCCAAGATTAACCCGGCTTGAGATTGTTTGTTCTGTCGACCACTTCAGCTCGCCGCCATTAACTTTGCCAAACTTATTTGAATGTATGTGTATTGACTTACCATAGAGGTATAGTTCCGTTTGTAGTTAGATTTGACATAGTCTCAGTGTTGCTATATACAAAATTATATTTCGCGAGACGTCGCGACACTCCCGCCGAGAAGAACTAAAGTAGCGTAGTCATCAGGTTACTCGTCCACTCTCTGATTTTTTCCAGAGCTTGAACTGCAGCCCTTCTCTTTGGCAAACTCACGCTTGGTTGTTCGACGCTTACTTCTTCGTCACTTGTGCGAGTTATCAATTTTCCCATCTGTGTGGACCATCTCATCTGAATCCTTTGTCATGTCGGCTCCATCATCTACTATATCCATAATCTCAACTTCTTCGTATTTGTTCTTAACAATTGGTAAATTTTGGGGTAATTCTATTGCGTCTTCAATAATGACCTCTTGTTCATCTTCTGTTTTTTTTTTTTTCGTAAAATCGTCTCCTCGTCTATGATAGATTTCATTTTCAGGTTCATCTACTTTCAAGGGATACAGATGAGTGATGGATCGTGTGAATATCTTGTCACCGACCTTTACTTTAGCTACTCGGCACAAACCATCTTCTCCTTTCACTAAGGAAATGATCTTTCCAACCTTCCAGCATGCCCGGAAGAAAGAAGGAAAATGCTTCTGACGTCCTCGGATGATGCTATCAGATACCGGCGCCTCAGCAGACAGATCTCAAAGTCTTTAACTCGCGACACACGCCAATTCAATACAGTTAGTATTATAGAAGACATCGAGCAGAATAAATGCTCAGTGTTCGCAAGAAATCAGTCTGTAGGGCAGAGCCAACGGACGAAGCTGAAGATCGAGGAGTATAACCAGCCATTATGCTTAGCGTTTGTGGACCATGAGAAAGCCTTTGATTCGATAGAAACCTTTTCTTTGTACAATTTGACCTTCTGTAGGCGTTTCCTTTGATTATTTTATTGGTAAAATCACAGTACTTAGGTAAAAGTATAGGATATATTTTATCGAATGACCAATCAGCATTTTTTAGTCTACCTTTGCACCGTAGTATGCCATCAATATCTCTGAAAGTACCAAGTTGCTTCTCAACCTCTTGTAAGTTTTGATGTTTGTCGTTTGAATTTAGTTTACTATCTTGATTTAAGTTTGTATTCGGGAGACCCTCCCCCGCGAAAAGGGCGATATTTTTATTCAAATTGGATGGCCACATATGATGTTCTTTTATCAAAAAATCTGGTCGTCTGTCCAAAGAAATTGTTTTGTTATTTTTACGTTAAAGAATTTAAGAACGTATTTAATAAGACGACTTCCGATAAGAACTCCCAGTAATTCTAGACGTGGAATCTTTAAATTAGCTTGGTCCTTTATCGGTACTAGTCTTGATTTACCAATAACAAAACTTCTTTCTTTCCCTTTGACAATATAAACCACAGCTGCGTATGCTTGTTTGGAAGCATCCGTAAAGCAATGTAGTTGACAGTTTTGTCCTAATGAAATTAGTAAATAGCATCTTGGCAGACATACTTCCTTTGTCTTGTCAAGTTTATTCTTTAATTCGTTCCATTTATCAATGACCTCATTTGTAAGTGTTGAATCCCATTTTACTTTCATTTTCCATAGATCTTGTAGTAATAATTTAGCTGGTAATAAAAAGGGTACTGTAAACCCACATGGGTCATAAATTGAAGCTATACTTTTCAAGATTCCTCTTTTTGTATTATCATTATGTATATTTTTAGTTCTTAAGTGTAAGGTGTCGTTTTCTAAGTGCCAATTCAAACCCAATATTTTCACAATTTTATCTTGACAAGCATCTGGCGCATATTGCATTAGTTCTTTTGAATTGGAGCTCCACTCTCTTAGATTCATGGAGATCTGTTGAAATGTTTTCTTTGATGTCTCATATAACTCAATTGCTTCCTTTGTTGTGCTTGTTCCGGTTACAACATTATCTACATAAATGTCGTTTGCTATTTGTTTTACAGATTCTTGTTCAGAATTTTGTAGATGGTGTTTAATGGTAGCATTCAGGAGAAAAGGACTAGATATGATTCCAAATGGAACACGTGTAAATCTGAACTGTAGAAGATTATCTTCAGTAGCTGTCTTTGTTATATCCTTTAACCATAAAAATCTAGTGACGTCTCTGTCCTTTTCATGAAGACCAATTTGGAGAAAAGCCTTCTCAACATCTGCTGATAGTCCAATACGGTGACATCTAAATCTTAAAAGTAAACCTGTGAGATCTTCTAGCATCATTGGTCCGCAATATAGACATTGATTTAAACTTTTATTATCTTTTGTCTTAGCTGAAGCATCATATACAATCCTTGTAGCCTTTCCGGGTGCCTGTACTCCATGGTGAGGTAAGTAGTGAACAGGATGATTTACTTTAATTTTCTGTGGTACTAATTCTATTATTCCCTTTTGTAGTTGTTCCTTCAGTGTATGCTCATAGGAGATAAGACATTCAGAATCTAATCTTTTAAGTAGGTTCACTAAACGACCATATGCCAGTCCATAGTTAGATGGCAAGTTGGGTGGATATTCATTCCATGGCCAGCTGACATAATATCTATTTTCTTTAAATACCGTATTTTCATTGAAATGTTTGATTGCTTCTTCATCTCGGTTAATCTGTGGTGAATCTGTAATTCCAATAGATTCTAAGTCCCATAAAATTTTTAAATTTCCATTATCCAAAGGTGGATCCGGTTGGTTTAGTTTAACTTCACAAGATGATTGAAAATATGTGACTACTATTAACTGTTCTTTATTTGTTTCTTCTATTTTTCCAGAAAGTATCCAACCCAGCTCGGATTCAACAAGGAACAAGTTTTCTCTAAGTTGTATTTTATTAGTGGACATAAAAGAGTAATAATAATCATTTCCAATTAATATATCTACGCGGTCTGTTAAAGAGCATCATCAGCAAGTATGTAGTTTTCTCTGTTTTTCCCAGGGATTATTTCCTTTCTTGGAAATGGAACGCTTTGTGATATTGTTGGTACTATATTGGCAAATATCAATCTAATTCGTGTGATTTTTTGGATTCAAATATAAAGACAATAAGATGAATCTCCCCTGAATCCAGCTATAGCTGAATCCAGTAGAACTCTACATTTTATTGAGTTTACCTTATGTCCCTTTAGTTTGACAACAGCTGTTTGCAAAATATAATAATAGACTATCTTTATTCTCCTTTATGTGTAACATATTTGTAGGTTTCCTATCTATTGGGGTCCCTTTGGGCATAATGAACTATTATGATTTCTTATTTGGCCACAGTGATAACATGTCTTTTGACTCTTACAATTTATGGCTCGATGACCGATTCCAAAGCATACAAAACATTTGTTTGATAATTTGGACTTTCTTTCTGATAAAGTTTTATAGACGTTACAACAATCATTGTAGTGATCACCTTTGCAAAAGATACAAGAGATCCTTCCTCTCTTCTTGCTATCTCTTTCTCTTCTTTCATTTCCCCTAAACTTTCTTTTCCTGGAGATTTGATTGAAATTGTTTAGTTGTGAAGATTTAAATTTCTCCCTTCCATTCTTAAAACGCTTATTATAAAATCCCTTTTGTTTCGAATTTCCTTGCGTTATATGTAATGTCTCTACTGTATATCCTACATTAGGACTCCTTTCATTTGTTGTGTCTAAGCCGTCAATTGCTGTCTTAGTTTCACCTTTCAGAGATGATTTCAAATATAATAGCTTATCAACTTCAGCAATATTTCTGTTGTCTGTGTTCGACTGGAACTGGTCCCAGAATTGGTGCCACTTCAGAACGTCCCCATCAAACTCTGGTGAATGAAGCTTAGGTAACCGAACGCTTATAGTATACGACTGTTGTTCTTTAATAGAACCGTTTGAATTTTCCAATAGTTTGATTTTTATCTCCAATTCGGACAAACTTTGCTCAGCCTCCAGCTGGATTTCCGACATTTGGCTGATTTCATCAGCTGATGGATGGTCGACCATTCTAAAATAATTGTTGAGGTCCTCGTTGAACCTCTTTAGGAGTGTACAAAGTTTAGACTTTACGACTTCAGCCTTTTGTAAATCGTCACTGTTTGCCAAAGAGAGGGTGAGTGTCAAATCAGAATTAATTTTTATTTCTCGGGTTATCATTAATAATCGTTGAAGCAATATTTCTTCCATGGTTAAGTTTGGGTAGTTAATTCTGTAAGTAGATATAGTATTTGGATAACATTTGGTAATCACCAATCTTAATTTGTGTAGTTATAGTTATTTACTCAAAATAATTTACTATTCAATTTTATTAATCATTAAATTCTGTAAATATATTGATTTGAATTAATTAAATTTTATTAACTAACCATTGTACATTAGAAGAACAAACATACAAGATATCTCCCATATGCTTGACCATCCAACGCACAACTCCTAACTATTGTGTCTTCAAAGGACAAACATACCGGGCGCCTTCAATATGCTTGACCATTGAAAACACAGACTATGGTTTATAATTTATTATATTATTTAAACAATTTTATTACTTTGAGTAGAAATTTTTATTTTATTATATTTTTGTTAATATAATCGGGTTGAACAACGCAGTGGTTATTAAATATTTGTGAAAGTAAACACTTTCACCTAGTAACGCAATGAAATATCACTGAAACAAGGTTACGCTTAAATAATATCACAGGTTAATAATGCAGGTTAATATCACAGGTTAATAATGCAGGTTAATATCACAGGTAGGTATATCATGTTACCTTATAGTTACTTAGTAGCTTAATTGTATACTCATACATAGTATACACACACACACCCCTACTATAGCTACTGTTTGTTAAGTAATCTATTAATAGATAGTTAAATTGGTATACCAGTCAAATCACTAATGACTACCATCTTTGTGTTTTAAAATGATAATAGATACCTACTTATGTAATTCATTATGACGTAAAGCAGTCAGAAGCAAGCATTACTATCTTAATTTAAACCTTATGTGTTTGATATAAGTTCAAACACAATTCATTTATTTAAGTACCTAGATAAAATATCATGAATAAACACACTACCCTATAAGGGTTAAATAATATAATTCAATTAACTTTATTCATTACATAATAAATGTAATGTATTAATTTATAATTTTTTAAACCCATCATTCTATTCTTAATGAATACATTATGAATTTAATTTATACATTCAACTCTTCATACATACTTGATTATAAAGCAGAGATGAACACCTGTTAGACAGGTAGCCGTAGTATAGTAGTCCTCTCATCAAGGTTATTATAGTATTACAGTGAGTCTATCTCACCTCAGGTGGAAGTATGGCTTGAACAGGTCTGAAATAGTACAACAGTAACACAATAGGTAAGTATGTAGGTACTCACATACCTCTGCTCATGGTATGTACCCTTTCAAGGAAAACATTATTTACTTGTTCTGACACACTATTTACCTGCTTATCAGCACTTTTAATTTGTTCCTAAATAGGCAATTTATAATGGATATGTTCCCCTTTACACACTAAGGTAATGAAGTAATAAGATCTCATAGTAGATGTTCACCTATAGCACACTTGCTATTTTGAAAATGTTATACAATAACTTCGTAACTAACTGTGGATATTCAAATATAATGTAACTAATAGTATGTTCAAAAATCTTAGATAGGTCGGCACTTACTCTCTGTTCTCGAAAACATTTGCCTCATATTTCACCAAAAACATAAAATTCGTCAAATCACCTTATATCATAATGACAGAACACTTACCTAGTGAAATTTATTATTATTTATATCAAACAACAATATTCCAATGGTTTAGATGGTTTTTCACATAGTTTTCATATAAATCTTCTTAAAACTTGATCGTGTTTTTCGAGATACTTTAGGTACGATACGATACGAAAACAATAATAATATGGTGGCGTCCGAGCCCGCCACTTTATTTGCCACCTTTAAATAATTATTTAGAGCCCAAAATCCAAATGAACCTTTGCTTATTCTCATCGGTAATATATAATTTTACTAAGTGAAAGTTTATTTAATTGTTTCAATACATAAAGTTTTAAATAAAACAAATAAGTAACTAAAATGACTTCGTTCGTACCGACTCGGCTTCGTTCGGTATAGTTCGGATCGTTCGGGGCGACATGGTCGCCAATAGAAACTGACGAATCGTTCTCCATGTATTTCCGGTCGAAACTTTTACGTTTATCGACATACAATAATTAAACTGGACACAATTGCACCTCATTTGTTTTTATTTAAGTAATTTAATAGTAATTCTCATTTACCCTTTCAAATTTGGACATAAATAAATACGATCAATCTAAATATATGAACGTAAGGAGTGTAATTGGTAGCTACTGGCGGCATCTTCCGCTATCGTTACTTGAGTATTAAAATTTTATTACGAGTTATAATGGTTCTTATGATATTCAAATATCATAGAATATAAATAAATAATTTGCATTAATTATATTGATTTCCTTAAATACCCTTGATCAATATAAATTGTAGAAAGGATTCGACTTTGTCAAATAATTCAAACGTAATCAATTTATTTCCGCTATTGGTCAATAGATGGCGCCACAAGTTAGAACTTTGCACAAGGATTTAATTATAAATTAATTTTTCTCTCTCCAATGCCTCCTACTGAATTCTGGATCACACCATATCTATCCCAGCATCTCCACCATGTCGCGGCCCCGATTAATGGATGTATAATGGACAGAAGGGGACGGCGATATTGGTTTCACATATAAACAATACATGGAACCACTTGAAGCATTAGAGAAAAAAAATCAATTGATTGTGCAAAGCTCTTACCCCTAATCATTCACTCGGTGTGGCGCCAGCTGACTCCAATTCTCAGGTAGTGGCAGCAGGATTACCCGATTGGAATCCTTCTGCTCAGCTTAATGTAACTCAGGGATTCTGTCAGTTGTATACCACCATCTGTGTAAATTAATGTAACATGAGTCTACACCTCAATCAATAATATGAAGTACCTACACCTGTGATTATTATATAATTATGTATCTACTATATGAGTTGTAGTTATCATTGTACCAGGGTGTCAACTAGCCTTATGTGAATACTCAATTACACCGTACTGTGTATGTCTCTGTGAACATTATACAAGCTGATAGAATCATGTATGTCATGAACGTCATTATCTTGGCCATATTAACTGATATCTCTATGGGTCACCTTCACCGGTGCTTGATATGAATGCCAATACTTCGGCAGCTATAACTGATGACTATAGGTTAAGCACTTTACCCATGTATTCTCAAATGGTACTTGAATTAGTTAGAGAGGATTTCGGATTACACTTTGTCCCTACATTCACCACCACTGGTGCCTACAGATAGTTTAGGATTTCGCCTCGGGGGGTCGCCATCTTGGCGACCACAATAGTTAAGGATTTCGCCTCAGGGTTTCACCATCTTGGTGACCACAATAGTTAAGGATTTCGCCTCAGGGAGCCGCCATCTTGGCGGCTAAAGTGGGGGCCCGCAACCATCGCCCGCGTCCGGGACTTGCTAAGTACCTATGGGTCCGTACATAACCCAACCTGCGTCCAGGGGGAAACGAGTAGCTCGGCCGCCAGCTACCGCCTGCGTCCAGGGCTTCTAACTAACACTAAGGGTACCCACTCGACCCGTCCTGCGTCCAGATAGCAGATGGTTGCGCCCCTGCCTGCGTCCAGGACTTTCTTGCGAGCGGCTAAATCACTTCCACTGCGATACCATAAGCATGCATAAGACATCCGATACTTTGGATGCCACGTATACGATTTAGTTAGCGGTTATAATAGACTGCTCCGATAATAATATATTAGGCCATATAATGTCATGTAACGCCGTGCCCGGATCCAGGACTTCAACTCTGACGAGAGCATTAAATACGTAAGTACGCAATAGGGCATCCTACTGGATGGACAGTGACACATACATTACATCATACACGGATTAGAACGTAATCTCATCATCTACATATATTATGATCAGTACATCACGATACTGATATCCATTTATATCATAGTACGCAACACATAAGACCTACTCGCCGTGGTAACTCTATTTGGATTAAACTATACGCTTATTATTAATCAAGGTAAGACTTCACTAAGATATTTCAACCACTTAGCTTTGATGGCGTCGGTGTCCCAAGATTAACCCGGCTTGAGATTGTTTGTTCTGTCGACCACTTCAGCTCGCCGCCATTAACTTTGCCAAACTTATTTGAATGTATGTGTATTGACTTACCATAGAGGTATAGTTCCGTTTGTAGTTAGATTTGACATAGTCTCAGTGTTGCTATATACAAAATTATATTTCGCGAGACGTCGCGACAGCATGGTTAACTAAAAGTACTGTCAAAATATTCAAGAGTAAAAAAAATAAACTCAACTGGCAGTTTACCTATTTTTTCAAATCTCGATGTTCGGTGATGTGATTGAAGCATTCCATCAGTGCACATCAGTGATTCCGTGGTCCGCGGTCGAATACATGCGAAGTACGTAATATCGAATTTGATACTCGAAAATAACTATATAATGAGATTTAAAATATCGATGATATATATCGATTGATTCCTGATATAATATCGATATTTAGATACATCGATATTTTTTGCCCAAGCCTGTCTACTAGTTAATATTTCTGTTCGTTTTGTTTTATTTTGACGTGATTTTGACTGGTTTTCTACAGGGCGCGAAAGGGTTGCCGAGATTTTATATTGACGAACACTATGTACCAAATATAGTTATGTCTTATTTAATAAATAATGTCCGTACCGCATGAAATGTTGTTACATCCAGAACTTCTGACCAATGAACAATTAATTTATGTTATTCACGAGGTATGAGCTGAGATTGACGCAAGACTCGCCAAGTTTTTTTTTTCATTGGACGTTATCGTAAGTAGACTAAAAGCTTTTTTGTTATTTTTCAGAGATATTTACGAATACCAAACATGGAGAAAATGCCACGAGATGAACTCCTAGATTTATTTCACCAATTTTGTGTACCTTATGGTCAAAGAAAATACAGGGACTCTGGTAGAGGTAAAATATTGAACAAAACACGTAACATAAGCCCTGTTCCGGTACCTAAACAGCAAGTTATAGATTATTGTCAAAGTAGAAAGACATCTCTTTCAAATTGCAAAAGAATAAAGCCACCAGATCTGCTAACTGGACATGATATAAAAAAAATGAAACCAGAAAATACTACAACAACTGTTAACAATGGAAGCAATATTAAGAGGAAAGTTATTAATGATATGGTAAGATAATCCCATGTGTTTAAGGATGAAAATTGATCCATTTATATATTCAACAATTCACTTTTCACAAGCTAACTTTATAATCCATTCTATCTGCTTAACATTATATTTAAACAAATGCATAACATCACTTGCCTTAGTGTGATTTCAGTCAAACTATCAAGTGTAAAAAAAACTTGAATGTGATTTGAGTGAATCTATAACCAGTTTTGCTTTAGTTGTGAAGAGCCAGTGATAAATAACTATTGGATAGCATAAAAGTAGATCAATAAATGCTGTAAAATTATCATGTCACAATGTAGTATTTCATACAAAACTCCATTCAACATAGCCATCTACACTATTGTTTAAATAAAAATCACATCATCATCCCTGCCTTCTAACTCTGCATTGGCTATGACTGTAAAGTTCTATAGCATATCAAAACTTATAGGAGTTTGTTATGTTTATTTATTTAACTTTATTGGCACCAACAACTAACTTTATTGGCACCAACAACTTATAGACAGAACAATATATCTTACACACAAGTGTTTGACAAACCTGTTTACCAATAACAGTGTATATTTCTAATTTTATACTAAAATTATATAGAGATACTAAAATTAAATGAACATTATCTTATTAGATCAGATAACCGTGTGTGAAAAAATGTCATAGGACAATTATTATATTATTATTATTTAAAAACAAGTTGACAAAAACTATAATTTAAATATTGATAATACTATAGCATGGGTGATATTTTTAAACAACTATTTTGAATTCCTTTGTTATTGTTGCAGATAACATCAATGGACAGTCCTCCCACGAAGAGGGATAGGAAACAAATAACTTGGCCATAGAATAAAGAAGTCATGGTCTAAGAATGACCCTTTGTAACAAGTTTATGTTAGTTGTACTTTCTTTTTTATTTCCATCCACCATAGGTATTTAGTTTATTTAAATTTAAAACCGTCATACATGTAGTTTCAAAGATTACTGTTTTGATTCTGTATATCTAGTAATTAGTTTCTAGTAGTGTACCAAATGCCCTATTTGGTACACTACTAAAGACACTTTTATAGCCAATGAGTCGGGTATAATTTTGCTGGCTTTGTCCTGTGTATCATTATACTACTTTCATTCATATGTATTGAATTTCTGGTAAAACTCTAAGTTGTGTAAAGATCTCAAAATGTTACTAGGCTGAATGGGTGAACTTTGGCTTGATTCTACCATATTATTATAGGAGCTAAGGGGAGCAGATACCCAGTTGGCAGTGGGAAATAACTACTTATGAAATTGTGAGTAATTCACACACATTATGTTTAAAATGGACATTATTGCAAAAACCAAGAAATTATAAATAGAAAAAGATAAATAAACTATAGTGGTTGGTTCTCTTGACTTTTCTATTGTGTGGGGTGTGCCCATTAGATTTTATCTTTGACAAAATAAATATTTTCAAATGAGATCAGATTGTTTTGTAACGTCAATAACTGCTTTATTATTTTTTACAAATAAATCATTTATATTTCCTTTTAAAAATAAGTATTAGACAATACTTTTAAGATATTTCATTGCATTACTTCTCATATGATTTTGTAAGTTGACTCATACCTATATTATGTAATAATGAAATAAATGAACTGTTAAAGGAACTGTCCTATAACAAGGAAGTCTCTCCTTTAAGATAGACAATTTTTAAGAAAAAATGTCCAAATGTGGACTAGAACCAACTAAGTGTTCATTGAGGTTCATGCCTCATAGTAAGAAGGATTATAATATTCTCAGTAGGTACCTTAATTTGTTATTCAAAATCATTTCGAAATTCAGTAAAATGTTAACACCTTGAGTATTGTATTGATCATTCAGGACTTGTGATACTGAAATAATCTATACTAATAAATAATAAAGCTGAAGAGTTTGTTTGTCTGTTTGAACGCGCTAATCTCAGTGGTCCGATTCGAAAAATTCTTTCATTAACATGAAGCTACCTTATCCCCGAAGGTAAGGAATCGACTATATTTTTTACTTTACGCGAATGAAGCCGCGGGGAACAGCTAGTATAATAGCTGTAATAGATACCTGTTTTAGACAAATTATTTATGAGGCATAAATTAAACTGAAACTTCTTAATAAACACAATTATTGGTTGATGGCTAAACTGGTTTATTATTGCGCAGCCTCCTTTAAAACAATTAACAGTTTGAAAGATACAACTAAAGCAGGTACCTAAACCGTTTCATGCGCAAAGCCACGGGCGCCCCGTGGTACATGCGTAATGATTGATGACATCTCCACATTGATTTAGGTCTAACAACAATCGTTAAAACAATTTATAACGCCTCACGCAGATTTTTCAATACCGCCGATAATCACCGCAACACTAGTGAAAGCCGCAACCTACACGCCGTCCCGTATACTCCGTATTCTTAGACCAAGGCAAGCCCTCAGCAAGCCGGATGACCCCATAACATTAGCTCAGATCGAAGCTGACGAAGCCCGTAAAAGTACACAACACACTACACAAAACCGATTACGCTACCGTCCTCGACGGCGAGGACCGCCGCGACGTCCCACTCAGTCTCGTCCCGTTCAAGCGGCCCGAGCTGCCATTAGTAATCCGACCGCCCCCAATTAGTCGTAACTCGTACGAAGTCCTCCCCTTCCCCCGGTAACGCCCTGAGCCGAGGTTCGTACCCCACTCGGGGGTGCCCTCAGGCGTGGTTACCTAAATGTTACCCGGCTGAGAGCCCACTGCGCTCGCCGATTGTTCCGGTAAGGTTGGAGCAGCCATCAGAGGCTACCAACTTAAGTCCTTTCAACAAAAAAAATAAAAAAGCAGGTACCTATATTTTATTGATGTGAAATGAATAAGTAGATACTTACACTGTACTATATTGTTAGTAGTAAGTGACACAGGTAGTAGTGTGATATTTAAGCCTATAAAAAAATCCTTTGGCGTCCTCAAAATTAATAGATAGTTTAATCAATGAATTAAGGCCACAATAAAATTATTTATTAATTAACTTGGTATTCCTTGTAGAATTAATTTTAAGGTCATTCTTCTTTGTACCATGAAATTTAGTTATTTAGTCGGTTTAAAAAATACGTTTATCCTTTGTGTATGTGCCAGAGATATGAACGATATATCGGCAAAACCACCAACCAGACCAAGAACCAATAACATTGAATAGTAGCTTTTAATCCGCGGATTTATCCGCTATCTTGTGGGATAAGAAATATCCTGATAATATTAATCCAGGTTATGATCTACCTGCGTGCAATGTTTCATCACGATTGTTTGTGCCGAGAGGTAACAAATAAACAAACTCGTTTTTTCGGACTACAGTTGCGTACCCAAAGAGTCCCCAACGGGACTAATTTTCCTGTCTGTCTGTCTCAGGACTAGCTGGTTGAAGTGTTCACAGACTACGTATGATGATAGCAAATAAATCATAAAAATAATTCGGACAAGATGCTCCATAGATCGTGTTCTCTCTGTGTCATATGTGCTAGCGCATCCTTCTTCATCTTAGTTTTCAAGTATAAGTATGACCTACTCGTAAGTAGCTCGTTAATGCGGTGATCTAAGGCATAATTTACTTTGGACAAACACTCCATGGCAATCTGTCTGATCCAAAGAGCTATAATAATTCCCTAGCCTAGCTGGTCTAAAAAGTTCTAAAATGTAATTAAACGATTCTATTTTCAAAAACATCGTCCATTAATTGTCAGTTTGATATTAAGCTGTCAAGTCTTTCAATTAATATTTTAAAAGGAATAAAGTTTTAAAGACTAATCTACAAAGTAATATACCTAATTAATAATGCACGATCCAACGCCACGTAATGTTAAGTCGACGAAAAGTAGACATGATACGAAAAACCAAACTGAAGAAGGAGGTACAAGGAGATCAATGTCGAAGGTCCACTCCCATTTCTTGGTTCCTTCAGAGAAACTTGACAGAGTGACCAGGAGGGTAATAGCACCTTACGCTCAAATAGAACGCAAAGGCCAACGGGAAGAGGACGATAAAGCTGGAACATATTTAGATATGAACAGGTTCAATGTATTTCTTGGGGATACAGTTGACCTGGACTCGCTTCTATACGAAACTGCGATGGTCCTGAAAACTGTTACCAATAGTTCTGGTAAGGATATTTTTTTATGGTACGTAAGCATTGATTAGAATCAGTTAATATTTGTATGGTGCGTTTATTTCAGGCGTTTTCGTGTATATCGTAGATAACGCGAAGAACGAAATTGTGCTTATGCCGCAAAATACGAAGAATCCGGAACGACATGAAGTCAATATTCCTATTGGTTAGTTATCAACATACTTTGTTAGTGCCTACAAGTCAAATCAAAATAACATGTATGTGCCCCGGGCCGTTACGTGGCATCTTCTAATAATAATCTAAATATATAAAAGGAAAGCGTAACTAATTGACTGACTGACTGGCTGGTCTATAAACGCACAGCTCAAACCACAGGATCAGGCTGAAATTTGGCATACACATAGCTATTATGAAGTAGGCATACGCTAAGAAAGGATTTTTGAAAACTCAATCCCTAAGGTGGGTAAAATAGGGGATCGCGCGTGTAACCGCGGGGCGGAAAGCTAGTGAATAATAATAGCGTACTAGAAAATACAGGAATAATTGCAAATAAACGACATATTGTCAGTATCGTATCACATTTTCTAGGAGAGGGTAAAGTAGCTGCGGCTCACGCGGCTGCTACCAAAGAATTCCTGTTACTAGAAGATGTTCAGCGAGACCGGCGCTTTGCGGAAGGCCTCAAGTGGGTCGAAGCAAAAGTAGCTCTATGTATGCCAGTTGTTAAACCTGACGGAGACTGTTATGCAGTTTTGGAACTTTATCGGACTTACGAAGAACCATACGATAATGTAAGATTGAAATACTTGAATTGTAAACTTAATCATGCGTCATACATAACATTGAGTTCGAGCTTTGCGTTGTTCGGATTATACCTGTACCGAAAATAATCGAATCATCTCGATATTAATTGAAGGATTACTAAATTTACTACATCCTAAGTAGTTAAACTATTTTAAAATTGTAATACCAATAGCACCTACGAATTGGACCTGTTAATTACATCTAGGTTTATAAAAAAACATTTTCAGCATTACCAACCCAACAATATAGGTGTAAAAGAAGATGCTATCTCAAAATCCACCCGGTGTAAGTAGATATAGGTGTATTCCCCAGAATGTGGTGTATACAGTCGTAAGCGTTGCCTGCTGGGCCGGCGCGGCCGCCCACCAAGCGCAGGCGAGAGTCACTCTGCAGAAGACTGCACACCTCAACTCAGAACTACGGAAACTGTTGCAGAACTATTTCTGCGACCTGGCCTCCATTGACACCATGCTTACAGATATGCTGGTAACGGTTATTCATTTCAAGGACCTCATCGGATTTATAATTCGAATTTCAATTCAACTTGGAGTGAACAATTACATTACAGTAACTTTATGTTATTTTCATTTATGACTAGTTTATGTCCGCATTCCCGAGTTTGTTTTCTAAACTTAAGATTATTCTTATTCCATCCACGTAGATTTTCACATTTCGAAATAAATATATATTTGAATGCTTATTTAATTAATTACACCATTGTATCGTATTCTAATATACAAACTATTTACCCTTTTAAGGCTTTGCCATAAAGGATAATATTCCATTGATAAAATAAAACGTAATGAACTTGTTAACAGGCAGTGGTGAAGTCTTTCTTGAATGCCATGCGCAGTAGTTTTTTCATAATAGACAGCGAGCATGTCGGGGAACACATACAGGCTGACATGTGGGACGACGGTTGGTCGACTGAGAGAACCACCATACCTCGCAAGAAAATCAAGATAAAGTAAGGCATTATCCTATCCTGGTTTGGGACATGCTAGTACCTACTGTTTAGGTACATGATGCCAGATATTTTTAGCCGAAATGAACTGCATTAGTAGAAATAAACACAATTCGAGTGAAACAGTTACTTGAATAGGTATGTGTTAGAAAAACTTGTATGGACATGGCCATGGATTTTAAGATGATATTAACGTGGATCATCTGCGTTGCTCTTTGAAGAACTTCGCAAAGAAGATCTAGGCGAGTACAAGCCCATCGAATCTATATTCGCCGGACACGCGAAGCTTGTACACAAGCCAGGATAATAAAGTCGGTGGTGGGGGCTGCGATTAGCTTAAAAAATAGAACCCCTTCCTTTTAAATTGTCCTAGCTTAACACGCTGGCTTACTAGCTTTTTCACTAGTTTATAAATGAAGCTAGTTCTGTTTACACGAAGCAAAGCTGCTAGCTTGCTATTACCATAGAGTAATTAATATACTACGTACAACCTATACCCTATTCAGGCTTTGTATTCTTATGCATGTTATTCAGTTTAACACAAGAACAAACGCCTGCTGGATTGGTAGCACGTACAGGCGAGTCTCAGAACGTGCGTGACGCTTACAGAGATTCCCGATTCGCGAAGGAGGTGGATCCCACAACAGGAACCGTTGTCAGGTCATGTTTGGTGTCGCCAATCATGGGCAAACACGGTGTTATTGGTATATGTACCTTCACCTTAAAAATCATTGATTAAGTAAGATGAAGAATGTCCCAGAATATTAATTTAATCTATTCAAATATTATAAAGAGGTAATCTACAGAGTAGCTGGTCCGATTCTAAAAATGATTTCACTAATATGTTGTTACATTAATCCCAAATGCTAGAGGCTACTTTTATCCCAGAAAGTGGATGAAACCGCGGGAAACAGTTATTATATCTACATATAAGTAGGTATAGATCTATCCATATCTGTGGTAGGTATTAGATATTTACAAGAAAGTAGTAGGTACAACACCTTAGTTTGAGATCCGTGAGTGTGTGAATGAAAAATAGAATATTATTATTATTCTTGACTCGCTAATACTTACATCATGATCGTTCCAGGTGTGGTGCAATTGACGAACAAAACTAATGCACTGCCTTTTAATACTGAAGACGAGGAGATATTCAAAGTATTTGTGAGCTTTTGCTCGCTCATCGTGCACTTTTACAACATGCAGCAGAAAAAGATTTATCATGTAAGATTTTAATACTTATCTCATGCTTTTCAGTAGATAAGGTATTGTACCCTTGGGATCTACTAACTAAGTCATCCATCATTTTAAGAAATGTGTGCTCACCACCTTTAACCACATCATCACTGATCACGGTGAGATTGTGGACAAACTTAGTGTAGAATGTCCCAGGATATTTATTTATTTACTAGCTTTCGCCCAGCGGTTTCACCCGCATTAGAGTTCATGAACACCCCGTACTCAATTTAACCAACCAAATAATATGTAGGTCAATTTGTCCGTTAGTATTCTCATACCTTGAAAACCACAGTACAGATTATGAAGCGCTTTTCAATGATAGGTATCCTCTTAGGTTCAGGTTCCTAGATGAAGGTTTTAGGCTATTTAATATCCAGGGACAGGTATAGTTCTGTGACGATTGAATGCTACATAAATATATTATGCATGTGGAGTTCAGTTTTCACGTCTAAATACTTGTCAAAAATTACAATCTATTATTAGTCATACATAAGTTTTTGTTACGTTAAAAAAAAACAGTCAAAGGTTCAGAGCCATACAGCCTTCTTATTATTTTTTTATTTTTGTAGGTATATTGAATTTTTATGTTTGATATATTTTTTTATAAGTTTCGAATGGCATGCAATGCAGGAGATAAAAGTTTTTCTTTCTAAACGTTCAAACAGTGTTTAATGAAAATTGGCAGAGGGGTAGACGCGTGAGATAAGAAGGTAGGTATTTTTATCCCAGAACTTGTGAGAAACTAAGGACAGCTTCTTAAATGATTGTCTCAATGATACAATACAGATTGATGCAAAATTGTCAAGAACTGCCAACATAAACCTATCTATAATTTATCTATACTAATAATAATCTATATATCTATCTATCTAAACTATAATGAAACTGAAGAGTTTTTGTTTGTTTGTATGAACGCGCTAATCTCTGGATCTACCAGTCTGATTTGGAAAAATCTTTTTGCATTTGAAAACCTGAAAAAAAAATATGTGAAGAATGTCCCAGGATATTTATTTATTTTTGTATAGCACGGGCGATGCGACGCGGCGACCGATGTAACCCGAGCAATACCGAAAAGAACCGAACTATGCACGACTTCACCGACATGAAGTCCTATACGTAATTTGTTTGATGATAATTGCTTTAACGTTGAATATTTTTAAGTTGAATTGTTGTAGATATTATATACGGATTTCATAGAAACAAATACTACTTAAGAAGGTCCTAATTATTTCAAAATTGGTTTTGAGTTTATTTTTACTAAATTTGTTTTTTTTTTATTTCTTGGGTGAAAACTTAATCTATCTATAGGTAGTAATAATAAAGCTGAAGAGTTTGTTTGAACGCGCTAATCTCCGGAGTTATTGGTCCGATTCGAAAAATTGTTTCACTAATGGGAAGCTACATTTTCCCCGAAGGTTATAAGCTACTTATAAACCCGCGAACGAAACCGCGGGGAACAGCTAATTATTTTATATAAACTAAATGCTAAGTATTATAATTTTAGATCACTTGTTTGAGATATTGAAGAAAATTTAAAGCTTTGTTACTTTATTTTGGCATGAAAGTTGAACAATACTGTGAGTGGAAGGGTTCTTAGTTTGCTATAAACAATGCTTGCTATATGATAGCTTAAATTCATAAAATATGGTACTTATATGAATAGAGTAGCTTTATACAGTCTGATAAACTTTTTTAAAAAATCATCTATGACTAAAATTTAGAATAATTTTGATTTCTATGTTGTTACATTTGTGTTAGTCTATATTCAAAATTTTGGATCTTTTGCTCAAGTAATTGCAAAAATATTAAAGGGTAAAAATGAAATATTTCACCCTCTATAACATTGCATTGCTAAATAGTATTACAATATGCTTTAGGATTCTTATAGTTCTCGCTATGGGTAGCTTATAACCAGAAATTCGTGGTTCTGAAATCAATAGGAAAAGCGTTATACAGGTTGATGAAAAAAAATTAAAAAGGTCATAAAATTGTCTATGATTAAAAAGTTTAAAATTATTAATGTGCATATTGTTACAATTATGTTACATGGTCTACACCCAAATTTTTTTATCCCTAGCTCATGTAATTGCAAAAATATTAAGGGGCCAAAATACAAATTTCCACCCTCTATAACATTTCATTGCTAAATAGTATTGCAAAATGCTTTAGGATTCTTATAGTGCTTGCTATGGGTAGCTTATTTCCAAAAAATCATGCTTCTTAGTTAAATAGTTCTTGCGTTATACAGGTTGATAAAAAAAAATTAAAAAGGTCATAAAATTGTCTGTGATATTTTTTTTTTTAATTATTGACTTGCATGTTGTTACACTTATGTTACATGGTCTATATTTAAAATTTTGGAACCCTAGCTTAAGTAATTGCAAAAATATTAAGAGTCAAAAATAAAATTTTCCACCATCTATAACATTTCATTGCTAAATAGTATTGCAAAATGCTTTAGGATTCTTATAGTGCTTGCTAAGGGTAGCTTATTTCCAAAAAATCATGCTTCTCAGTTGTATAGTACTTCCGTTATACAGGTTGATAGAAAATAATTTAAGGTGTCATAAAATTGACAACTAAGAAAAATTTGAGAAACATTGGTTTGAATATTATTCCAATTGTATTGAATAGTTTATATTCCAAATGTAAGGTCCCTAGCTTGAGCCATTACAAAAATATTAAAGTGCAAAAATTGGATATTTCACCTTTATAACTTTATGCTGCATGAAAAGTTTGAGAAACTTGATAGTAAATTTCGAAAAAAATACTGTAGAAAGCTTATATTCCAAAAATCAAGCTTCTGTTATGAATATTAACTGAGAAAAACAGGATGCTAAAAGTAAATTTTCGTCATTTTTACTTTGTCTATGGGCAAAACTTTGACAAACATCAAATTGAAATTTGTAGTATTTGTATAGTATAACGCGTATACGAAATTTCATTTGCCTATCTTCAGCCGTTGCAGAGATATAAGAGTTTGAAAAATGCATAATTTCCATCGGTAATATCTTCCTCGAAGAAAAAAAGTTTGAGAAATGCCGAAAATACATTTTAGCAGTATTATTAAACTACCTACACTATAAATTTTGAGTTTCTAGCATTCAAACTCACAAAGTTATCAAGGTTTAACGGAAACAAAGAAAATCCCTTATTTTTTTAAATTTTCTTCCCATAGACAAAAGTTTGAGAAACGCTCGCACCCATATCTAATATTTTACTGAAAGAGCTACATTAAAAATTTCAGACTTCTAGACTCTAAGGTTCCAGAGATATTAAGATTCTTAAAATCGCACAAAGGGCCCGCTTCCACCGCTGCGGAAAGGAATTTCGAAAAATCGCTTCTTAAATGGGGTCTACGTGACAAAATCTACGCAAATGCCAAATTTCACATTAATCGGTTCAGCGGTGTGGGCAGGGGGATGTTTACCCAAAAAACCGCTACTCTTTTATATATATAGATAACAAAAAATCATCCTATAACTTGGTACACTTGCATGATCCCCATATTCGTCTTTTCTAAATAAATGATTTTCAAACTCAAACAAGATCCTTCTTGTAATATGATAGGTAATATGTCTATATCTAAATTATCAACATAAATATCTACAGGAAAACCTAAATGCGGTGTATTCGAACCTGTTGAATTTGCACCTCAAACCTTGCAAACATGATATGGAAGAACTTATGGAATCGTACGGTGTTGTCTTGCCAACTCAGAACTTTAGGAGGTATTTCTGTTAATTCATAGTCAGATTTAAAAAACATTTAGGTAGGTTCACCTTTCGTAAAGGATTCCTACTCAACCTTATCATGTTGCCCTAGTGTGTCTAAACAGACGTTCTGCTTTAGAATTACCTATACGCTAACTGCACAATCGGTTGGCAGTTTCGATGCAGTTATGTCAATTGCACAAAAACTGCATTCAAGTTGTGATTTTGCATCTAGCGTGCAGTTCTGATGTGTCATGTTGTTCCCACGCTATATCAGCCGAAAGACGTCCACAGCTGGACAAAACCCTCCCCTACCGTAAAACGCCATTCGATGATAGGTCCTTGAGATCAAAATTAACTAAACCAAGATAGACACGCATAGGTATTTTATCCTAAGTGATCCTATCTAATACCATAAATTCGTTTTTGTTTAACTATATTTAACTACCTATAGTTTAAGGAATAATAACATATAAATTACAGTTACGACTACCATATAAGTGAAAGTAGCAAAGAGGACATGTCAGGTCTGGTCTGCTACATGTACTCGGAGACGTTCGCCGACAGGAACTTCGACCGCAACCTGCTAGGTGACTTCGTCCTCACAATACTGCGGTGCTACAGGAACAATCCCTACCACAACGCAGAACATGCCTTCTGCTTTACGCACACCATGTTCCTGATACTAGTCAACAATCATGGATACTTCGATTTTGCTGAGGTACCTTACCTACCTATCTAATACGAAGGTGGATACGTACGACCTCTAGCTAGATGTTATATGTTTGAATCCTATGTTTATATATAATTTGTACCTACTTCCCCAATTGCAAAACAAATTTTACTGTAACAGAATTCGTATAAGGTTTCTTTTACCCAATTACAGGACTGGATTTATAGTACTAGGCTCGCCAGTAGGTACCTATTATAAATCAAACCCATCTCGTGGCTCACCTTTACCTTTGGCTATTCGGTGAAGCATAACCTTACACCTATTGTTTTGAAATCTGTGACCTACTTAGTCAAAAAATAAATTCATAGGTATGTGAAGTAGGTACGCCAACGAATATAAAGTGAGCATTTCTCAGGACACTAAATCGGTAGCTTTTTATTTTTCTCCAGACAGCTGCTCTGATGTTGTCGGGTCTATGTCACGACTTAGATCATCCGGGCTATAACAACAACTTCCTCACTCTATGCAAACATCCACTGGCTCAGATGTACAAGACCTCAATGCTCGAGTACCACCATTATTTCCTCGCTAAGAAGATTATTGAGGTAAGTTTTATTTTATAAGCCATTAGGTATACCTACCTAATTTTAAGTAGGTAGTAAACAAAGAATTTTCCTTTTTTTAAGTCCGTTAATATTAAGTGCTATAGTGCAGTCTGTTGTAAATCTTATTTTATTAATCTTTTCAAATGTGTACTGTGCCCACAGTTTTAACTATTCCCTACCAGTTGGGAATCGTGTTTGATGACGGGCGATGCCGCCTCTGTGTCCTCAAGAGCCCCGCCGTTTTCTGCGCAAGTACAATCGTTACCGTACCGAACTGAAAGGGAATAGTTAAACTGTGGTATTGAATAACAAATTGGTATAAAATAAAGCATCTATTGTAACAAACGACTGAAATGAAAACGAGGTACGAAAGTAGTATTGATTAAATGCAGGATAAGAACATTCTCGGTAAGCTCCCAACAGTGGACCGGGACAAGATAATGGAAGAGATCAAATTCGACATACTATGCACGGATCTAGCAGTTTATTTCCAGTTGAGGGCGCAACTGACACCACTAATCGCTGACCATTCCTTCGACTGGAATGATAACTCCCATCGTAGGATGCTAAAGGTAAACTTACTAAAGTAACTGCGTATACTTATGGCACTCATCAATACCCATATTCATTTATTTGCCACATTGAATGCTTTATTTAGCACCACAAAATGTAGGTATACGGTCGGAATCCACTGCGAAACCGCTATTAATTTATAGGAAGATTTTACCTTCATTGGAATGCGCGGCTAATAAAGTAGGTATTTATAGTAATATATTGAAACACCAATGATTGTACACACGGCCACAGATCAAGCTACACATTTTTGTTGCAAAATAGCGCCTATTACAAGCGCATAAGGCGCCGCAGTGTGAAGCTTGATCTGTGGCCGTGTGTACCTACCAAGAAATATCGGGAGCGCATAGGTGCCTGACAGTGGTGGATCCAGGGGGGGGCAGGGGGCCATGCCCCCCCCCCCACAAGGCCAGCTACCTTTGCGGTTTGCATTGAATTATGATCAGCTCATGCGACACCTATCCACTGCTGACCGTCGGTCGAACGAATTCGGAACAACTCGTGTCTATCTCATCTGCTTGTTCCTCCAATTTAAATTAAAAAAAAAAACTTATGATGTGGCCGAGCCCCCCCCCCCCCTAAATTGGAATCCTGGATCCGCCGTTGTGCTCGACCGTGTATGGTGTGGCCGCTCTATCAATTATCAATAAAGGACAACATTTACCCACGCGGTAAAATTGATTTTGAGATTTCTCTATAAATATGAAATATGTCTTTACAGGGTATATTGATGACAACTAGTGATTTATCAGGATCTTGCAAGCCTTTTGGTGTGGCGAAAGTAATAGCCGAATCTATTTATGAAGAATTTTACAATCAGGTAAGTACCTACCTACTAGTTATTCTGAGATGCGTATTATTTATTAGCCATGAGCAAGTCTCAAGAATTTTGAAAATCAAGAAGTTTGTGGTAATTGAAAACAAGTCTTGTAAAAAAAACCCGACAGAGGTACACACGGCCACAGATCAAGCTACACACTGCGGCACCTTATGCGGTTGTAATAGGCGCTATTTTGCAACAAATATGTGTAGCTTGATCTGTGGCCGTGTGTACCAATAAAGTTGAGGATTGTTTTAATACCCTTCATTTGAATACCAAACTCGATAGGTCAGGTGGGAGAAAAAAAATATTATTGTTAAAAACATACATAAAGACGAATATAACGTCATATCATGGATCAAAATTGGTTCAGGAGCTCACACTTACCAACTTACATGCATACATGCGTACGAAAAACATTACCCTCCTGGGTCAATCGGGTAATCAGGAACTTACGTCATAAGTGGAGCAAGGTGGTGTTTGGCGACATATTGTCAAATTAAGGAAGCTAGTCAGACAGACGGGTAGTCCAAGTATCTACCTACCTACCCTACCGTGTTTTCGTCACCAAAAGCTTAAGAACCCTTCGCGTCACTCGACGTCATCGCGTCACTCCTAGGTACAGAGTTTTGCCTTAATTATATGAAAGGGTGATCGTGAGCGCGTGATGGGGTACACACCACTCTCGATGATGGACAGGCGGCGCAGCATCAACCAGCCAGCGGAACAGATCCAGTTCCTATCAGTGGTTGTGTTGCCGTGCCTGATGCTGCTCGAGAATATATTCCCCAATACTAGACCGCTCACTGATAATTGCAGGTAGGTACTTTGTTTTTCTCCAGCTTTCCTAGATAAACCAATGTCATGGGGTTTGGTTTAATTCTCCAATCCCTTCTCAGTCTACCTACGGATTCACAACATGATGTGTTTGGATTCTAATTGTATTGTATAGAGAACTAGCTATCCCCCGCGGTTTCAATAGCGTTCCCGGGATAAAAAGTAGCCTATGATACATTCCATATCATAGTACATCTGCGTACCAAATTTCATCGCGAGTTAAGTGGTTTAGGCGTGGAAAGGTAACAAAATAACAATATTTTGCTGTAAAAAAATAGCTGAGCAAACAATCATAAATATCTTTTGAACTACGAGACATCTGAGTCTATGTAACCTTTTTTTTCTAATATAGGTTCATAATCTTTATAATTTGGTCCATTATTAATAGGACATAGTATCGTATATAAGGTTAACAGTGTTAAACTAAACACTAAATATCATCATCATCATGTCAGCCGAATGTCAACTGCTGGACAATGGCCTCCCCAAAGATCTCCACGATAGCCGGTCTTGCGCTACCCGCATCAAGCGGTTTTCCGCGACCCTCACAAGATCGTCGGTCCACCTTGTTGGGGGCCTGCCCACGCTACGTCTACCGGTTCGTGGTCGCCACTCGAGAACTTATGATTTAATCTCGATCTTATTTGTGATTTAATCTCTCAAGGCATTTTGAGGCTAAAATACTAATTTCGATCTACTTTGTAGAAAAACTCATTTCGATCTACTTTGTAGAAAAACTCAAGAAGCATGGCATGAGGAGATAGAGATCAGAGGACAGAAACTGTGGCGCCAAGATGATTCCATTCCTAAGGCCGAACAAGAACAGGACATGACATAAGTTAAATCTTTACCTTCCGAGTTTCTGTGACATCAAACAAATAAATATCTTAGACTATATTTTTTATTGATTGCACTCTTTGCCAACACGACCCAACAAATATACGAAATTATATATTTTTTTAATTTAGAGGAATATTATGTCCAGGCGGCCAATGCTACCGATCATCGGCATGGTACCAAGCGTGGGCTGCGACCGTTTCCTCTGTTAGATTATAATGTTACTGAGTAATTGAAACAGCAATGACATGATAGCAAATTTATTTATCCTATTATGATAGACTAAATACAATATGTAACCCAATGTTAACTGGTGTACAACAAAGTTACCTCAAAATATTCAATTTGGTGAAACTAAACAGTCATATAATCACCTAGTAATGACAACACACCGTCGTAATGCTACTAAACATACATACATATAAAATAAGTATGTCTAGTTTTTTGTACACCGACACAGGCATTTACCATAAATCTTACTTTTCCTTATATCCGGTATAACATGTGTATGTGATTTACTTATCATTTAAAATATTATACTATTCTATATTCCTCAATTTCATTAAATTTTCTTTAAATATTATCTTTAAACTTTGCACGTAATATATTTCCTGAGTATTATTTTGTCATGTGAAAAAATATAATATGGAATGTTATACCGGTATTATACCTGTTACGCGGTGGATGAGAAAATTGGATTGTCATATGGACAGTTAATATTACTAAAAATAAAGGAAAACATTTTCATTATAACTAATTATAATCTATAATATTCAGATAACTTTCGCTCCCTACACGGCGACGAATTACAATTTTATACAAAATCTTTTATATCGCTAATATTATGTATATCAACTGATTAATACACATTAAATACAATAAATTTCCTTAAAGAAAATTAATTATACGTAAAAGTAATGAGATTTAATAAATATATGCACGAAATATATTTTCAAAATTAATGGCAATCCACCTAAAACGAGATAATAATGAATCTAGTCAGTTGAATGTGACCAATATAAAATACAGAAATATTGTTTAACAATTCCAATAATATTGCTTATTTGTAGTGCACCACTGCAGCATGTATTACGGATTCAACAATTAATTTGCTGTGTGTCTGTTAGTCCCAGCCATTTTTCTTATAAATGATGTGACTTAAAGGTGTACTAAAGAGTGACCAATTTATATCTCCTGGCCCTGCCAGTATTACAGTAATTTTCACGAAACATTATAGGTTAAACAATAATTCATAATTATCGCCTCATACGCAATTTTGTTCGGAAATTACTATTGTAACAAGATATTTTCTCGTATTATTAGAGTAAAAGACCTATAAAGTAGTTGCAGATTATGAGGATAGTGAGTCCGCTTGTGTTAGTCTTGTTTATTTTCCAATATACTGACGCTAGAAGATTTGTGTCTGATTCCATTTAATTATGATGTGAAGTAATCCCAAAAGGTTGCAGAGTATTACAAGAGGCCATTCAATATTTAAGTGTTTTTTTAATGGAATGCTTTGCAGCTTGATTAAGTTTACAACAAAATGTAAAACACTTAATTCTCTGAGTGTTATTAAAAAAGTGTACTAAATTAAATAACTGATACAGTAGGAACTTTAGAATCAACTCTCCTATGATTGTGAACTGACTAAGATGATGTAGTGTTGTGGGACGACATTCAAATTTACCACAAGTAATCAAAATCCCAGATTTGGATCAGGATTGGTTTATTATGATATGTGATTTATACACTATCCTAAGGGGCTATGGTGAGTTTTTCACAAAATGTGATAAAACAGTAATTAATCTTTAGTCAATAGAACAAAAATGATGAAATGATTAGACAATATTTTTTAAAGGTAACTAACATTCATAATTTTGTCAGGGATATATTATTATACGACCCTATATTCATATCAATTTGAGTTATGATTACTTAAAGAGTGACCAAGTCGCAAGTATATTAGTAAGATCAACCAAATATTGCTAGATGGTAAATGTCAGTTCACTTACACAAGAACAATCAATTTAAAGTTTGAAGCTCATTAATTACCATGGATAAATTATTATGTGTTCCTTATCTTCCCTGGGACGTAGCACTTGTCGATGATTGGTTCTTGGAGGAACATGTGAAGGCACCTCTCGTTTTGGGCTAGCGGGTGGCCAGCTATCTTATTGATGAATACTTCTAGACCTGGAAAATGTACGATAATTTTGTGTGATTAATATGTACACAATAGAGAGAGACACCAAGCCATGCTTATTTATGTTTTTAGTGTTGTACATATACAGGATGGATTTATTTTTAACTCTAAATAAGATATTATTATAATGGAGACAGCAAATTTTACTCAAAGGAAACATTCCTTTATTTTTAAAGAGAAATCTGCATTCCAATTTTTTTACTACAAACTTTCTTGCCACACTTGATAATCGATCAAATTCTCTCTAACATGATAAATAAATAAATATTCTGGGACATTTCTCACACACGGTTATCTAATCCCAAACTAAGCAGAGCTTGTACTATGGAAACCAGATAACTGATATACTACATATACAACTTTTTTTGTGTAAATAGATAATATAGATAATTACACCCAGACACAGGACAAACAGACATGTTCATGCACACAAATGTTTGTCCTGTATGGGAATTGAACCCATGATAAATTAAATTAAAACTATAATTTATTATACTGTATAACCTATTTATGTAGGTTTATTCCAAAATATTGTCATCAAGTAATTATATCAAGCTTGCATGCAACTTAAATGCATCAAAGCAATATCTCATGTGAGAATGTACAGATGTATGATATGACCTTCAGTGGTCATATTATACATATCTTTCGAGAATAATAAACAATTTATAAAACTGGTTACAAAACCTTTGTTGATTATTTTTCTGAGCTTATTACACTCTTAGGCCCGTCGCCTACTTGTAAGTCGAGGTGGCGTCATGGCGCAATTATCCATACAGAAGCGCGCTATTGGTGCGTCTTTTGTGTGCTGTTTGTATGAAAAAAAGAAAAAAACGCGCCGCGACTAACAAGTGGCCAACGAGCCTTATGTGTCACTTTGTTTTGGTTTCAAATTTTTTTTGGATGTACGAAGCAGATAATTATTTTCATGATAAATTGTATTTTCATGAGAGGCCATTTTTATTTGCAATTTTGGGAAAGTAGTATTTTCATGAGGAATTTTTATTTGCAGTGCTGAGATTATAGATATAAAATATAATTCACCACAATAATTGGATGAATAGCAGAGGACCGAAACATGACTCGAGCGAAAAGGGGACCAGATTATAGTGGGTGGATAAGACTAATAGTCCCTTTATATTGACGTCAATGAATATATTGGAGGCTTAGATAGTATTTTAAATAATCTTAATTATCATGCGTGATCATGGTGCATAAGGTTGGATGCAATTGTTTAGAAGTACAGTGTTAAAATATAACTAAGGTATTCATTTTACCTGATTCATAATATTACAATCAGATAAAAGATTGATTTATACTTATATTTAAAGGTATATAAATAATAAACATGATATTATAAAAGTACCTTTTCTGCGATCTTCTATAAATTCCTCTTCAAATATGCCATCATCACCACGGAAAGGGAGCTGTCTCTTCAGGGCTTTGCCTGGTAAAGGTGGCACCACAATCTAAAATGCCAAAGTACCAGTTAAGGAGCAGAGTTGGGAGTACTCTATTATAGGTACCTACAACTAAAGTATGCTGTGCCTGTAGCAGTACCCATAAGTATTATATATCAAGCTTTAGGGAGAAACAGACTACATAGACCATCTTTATCATACACTAGCTTATTGTTCTGCGGTTTCACCCGCAATCCCTTATTTATCTAGTGGTTGAATTTTCAAATATCATTTCTTAGCAGATACCTACATCATAACATCTATCTGTATACCAAATTTCAGCCTAATCTGTCAAGTGGTTTGAGCTGTCTTGAAAGATCAGTCAGTACAGTCACATTTTCCTTTTAAGAAAAATACTGATAAGTCAGTAACTAATAATTTCATGAGTTTGAATGAGAGTGTGGACACTCAATAAGATAATAAAAACACTCACTAGAATGACGTCATCACAATAATGTCTAGTGTGAACAGCTGTAGATATCATATTTCAATTTTAAACATTCATTTTATCAGACTGCCCCATGACTTCCCCAAGTGAGGATTCAAAAATACAAACATCAATCCAATTATGTGTGTCAGTTCAAAGAATGAAACTTTTACATACTTTTTAAATGCAATACATACAATGTGTAATTTTCAATTTTATCTACTAATCACAACATAATTTATTATTCTGAATACAGTCTTAAATGTGAAATATATTATTATGACTAAAATTAAATGAAGTAACAAAGTGCCTATGAATAATAATAGATGGCAATATTTCATGTTATTATTATGTACATTTTATGTAATTGTGATGATAATTTTTTATTGGATGAGAATACCTACCTACCTAATTGTTTTGTATGAGTAATTTTAATTTATTACCTATCAGACAGGCATAGTATATTTCAAATTAGAAAAAAAACTGTTTTAGTTCTAAGTGAATTCATGATTGAATTGCCAGTAAATCTCGCGTTTAATAAACAGTCAATGCCTTTGTTTAATGATAATAAAAAATATAAGTTTACTTATCAGTGAATGACACAGTAGCTTACCTTGCTGTCCCTCTCAAGTTCATTTCTAAGCCATTCAAAGTCACTGTATCGTCTTCTTACACTTGATTCTTTTACTTTAAACACGGGAAGATTCGTCTGCAAGCATGAAATGTTTTTAGATATATATTCACCAAAAAGCGACGTCAAAATCACTGTCCATGATACGCCCACTAAATGACACGTTTGAGTAATAAGTAAATAGTTAATCTAATTAACTGCATTCCAATAATAGACGATTTAACAAAAGCTTACCCTCATACGAACTTCATAATCCGTATAACGTTTTTTCCCTACACCCATTGTCGTGACTGGGTTCACCACATCAATTTCGAGGAAATTGGCCGGTGCCGCGTATGCATCGTCCAATGTTTGTTTTTTAACGTTTAACCGTCTAGTTGCATCGGCGGTCGTATCCTCGGCCATCATAACGCCGCAATTTTATTAAATTAAAATCACACAAACACTATTTGGACGGCCCACTATGTAATCAAAACGGAAATGAAAAATGACAGACAAGAATGAATGAATGAAATATTTGACATTTTAATAAAATATATATGGCGTAGCCACTTGCGAATAAATAAAACTACTAATTTATATCAAAATCCTACTTTAATAAAAATATTTGCTTGGATTGGAATAGAGAAACTGTTTTTATGACTTAAAAGAGAAGCTTCTGAAAATTTTAACGCCCATATTATAATAAAAACGAAACTTCTTAAACGCTCACGCTCGAGATGAATTTCCGAGTTGCTACCAAAATAAATGAACACAAAAACTACTACACCGATTTTAAAAATTATCGTCCAGTAGAATGCTAAATTATCACTGACTAAAATAGGGCTATATTTTATTAAAAAAATAGGGTTCCCTATGAAAACTCAAATAACCGAAGATGTAAAAAAATCCCATAAAATTCTTTACATCACTTCGATTGAACTGTATACATCCGGTGTACAAAATTATATTGAATAACATATTTTTCGTGTGTTTAGAAGTTGAATTGAATCTCTCTGATTGGCAGCTAGTAAAACAATAGTTGGCAACACTGCATACCTATTTTTTTATAGACGTCATTCCTCCCTGTGTGAGTCAGTGAGAATAATATTCTGTGCGTCATTCATTGGTTTTCTTTGCGAAGTGTGAGTGAGTGTATGATTCATTCTTTCCTTCCGATTCGATAAAAATACCGTCCAAGTATGAGTTCAAAAGTGTTCCGTACAATAAATAAATTCGAAGTCCATTTTAGCTCTGTAACGTTAAAAAATAACTTATGTTACAAACTGATGACAAATTCCAAACCAGCAAATGTAATATTAATGTCGCGACGGACAGTCGCGAGATTCCATAAATGTAAATATATTAATTATAACTAGCAACACTGAAAGGACGCTTGGCGCCATTTTATCTGTCACAAAGAAAAGTTTACTTCTGAATTTGCTATGCACTTTAATCTTAACTAAACCTGAACTAGCAAGAAATAATGTGCAGTCCTTCCTGCAGTCAGCTACGTGGCTGTTGCCACAGCGAGCGAGGTTCTAGGACTGATAAGTATTCAAAGCTAAGTATTCAAGGATAAGTATTCTAGACAATGTATTGTAGATTGTAGCTAATCAATCTTGTAGACTTGTAGTCTAATTCAGTAACTAGAATGATCACATATTATCTTAGATTTGTTGGTACCAACTAGGCCCTGGCCTGCGCTGACGTAGCGGGCCGGGTCTATAATTTGGACAAGGTCTCTGTGCTTAGATTTCGCTGTCTCGACTGGACAGGGTCTTTGTACTTATGACTTTGTCGTCAGGAATTAGGCTTCGGCTATGGGCAAGGTCTCTGTGCTTAGATTTCGCTGTCTCGACTGGACAGGGTCTTTGTACTTATGACTTTGTCGTCAGGAATTAGGCTTCGGCTATGGACAAGGTCTCTGTGCTTAGATTTCGCTGTCTCGACTGGACAGGGTCTTTGTACTTATGACTTTGTCGTCAGGAATAAGGCTTCGGCTATGGACAAGGTCTCTGTGCTTAGATCTCGCTGTCTCGACTGGACAGGGTCTTTGTACTTATGACTTTGTCGTCAGGAATAAGGCTTCGGCTATGGACAGGGTCTTTACACTTAGGACTTTGCTGTCATATAAATAGTTCCCTGAGAACTTTACAAGTATCTACATAATAGCGTCATTAGACAGAAACTAGTACGTTATCAAAGTCACAAAGTAATGAGTATAATCAATAGTTTAATATCTTGCTGAATATATAAGTTTATATAAAATATGATGAGTGTCTAGAATACCTACTTAGTGGCATAAGGCTAATGAGTACTTAATATTACAGGAAGGAGCAGAGATAAGGCAACTCGGATAGAGAGAGACTAGATACAAGTAACTACAACATACAGAGAAGAGGATCAGGGATAGAGGAGCACTCAGGTAGTGTTCCATTTGTATTTCGTCCTGTCGTGGTGTTCAGTTGCGAAGCAGATTAATTTAATTCAAATACTAAGGTTAAGAGAATAAGTTTCTTAAAAGATCTCCATAGTAATTGTTAACTGGTAATCTATACTATATAGAATACATTATATACACAACACGGCGACAGCGGCGACATGGTGGAGGTGCTGGGATAATTCTTCCTAGTGAATCCAAAGTCCCTGATCCTGTAAAGAAAGTAGGAATAATAATTTGGAGTTGCATTTTCTCTGCCTAATAATTATTACGGCGTCTGCTCAATAGATGGCGTTAGTGTGCACTTTTTGCGATATAAGTAGTTGCGTAGACGACAATTTATTCTTGAGTAAATTAATTGTGTGAATAAATATATTGCTTGGTAGTATATTTTAATCAATCTGTTGTGTTCTGTTTCATATTTATATGACGTGTCTATTATAATAAAAGACGAATTTATGTCGTCGTAAGAATTCGTTTCCCGTAAAAACGGAAGTGTCAAATTGAAGTATAGAATCTATAGAATCGACGATAAGAATATTCTTTAGTATTTTCTAAGCTAAAGCATAATTAAACAAATAAATATATTTACAAATATAGAAAATTAATAGTGTGATAAAATATACAATAAAAACTGACTAATAAATAAAATTATAACACTTTAAAAATAAACAAATGATTGTTGTTTTGACTTCACACATTCAATCGGGATTCCGAGATTTTTGCACACACACATTCACATGTATGTACGTACGCACTGAATTCCAAGAATAGAAAAAAGAACGCGTCATTTTGTTGCCAAACAAAGTTGTACCGGTACTTCACAGATTTTGAAAGTTTGCAAAGTAAAGTAATAAATAAGTAAGTAAAGTGTTCTGCAAGTTCACAAGAATATTGGAAAGTTTATACTGGCAAAAATTACACAATAATTACTTCACTGAGAACAAATTGGTAAGTTTTCCGAAAACAATTCGCTTTGTTAGGTACCTACCTATAAATGGAATTTTCTAGCATTTAATTCCTCAGTTTCGTTGATAAAATCTAAACATCGCAAACAGATAGACTGATTGAATAAAAGTATGTAGGTATCATGCTTTCCTACAGCAAATAGTTTTCAAATCGAATATATCAGCGATTTGAAAACTTGCAAAGGGTATCTATGTCTTATCATACAATTTCATTCAAAACGATGCGATATTGTTTTGATAGGCCTAAGTATGTTGGTATTTACAGTATCAATACAGGCTACTTGTTGTATTGTATGTATGTTTTCCCCAAGTAATTTAAACTTAAGTTTTGGTATCAGATCTATAAGTAAGTATCAAAGCTCATACCAGTTAGTGAACGAGTTACTAGTAAAACCATGTCAATATCTAAAGTATAAGAAAGAATACACAGTACACACTATGATAGATACTTACCTAGTTACCTGTAAGAAGTAAGGGCCTATGATTATAATTGTTTCGATGGTTTCCAGAATAATACAAATAAGTAAGAGTACCTTTCAAAGACTTTGAGAAGGAGTTACCTCACAACTATCTTGTCTGTTTCTATAGGAAAGAGAGGTATGTAAACATAATCAAAGTATTAACAAACAAAGTAATAAACTTAAGACAACTTTAGTACCTAATCTGTCATATTCATGATAAACTATAATAGTGAAGGCTTCAATTCTACTAGGATGTCTTGGGTTCGATTCCTAGACAAGAATAGAGCATTATCTTTCTAATTGGAAGTCCAGGGTTCGATTCCCATACAGGACATACATAGTGGTAAAGCGGTTTCATTGTGAGTTGTTTCCAAGTTTGGTTAGAAGACTTAAACCAGTCTGGTTGTCAGACTTATCCTTCAGTCTGTATCAGTCATGGT
This sequence comes from Tethea ocularis, assembly GCA_963555595.1. Classification (NCBI taxonomy): domain Eukaryota; kingdom Metazoa; phylum Arthropoda; class Insecta; order Lepidoptera; family Drepanidae; genus Tethea; species Tethea ocularis. Next base: position 4,950,083 of record OY741968.1, read on the forward strand.
GTACCTCACTACTAATAATAATAATGACAGTTGTCATGTTGATAAATTATACAGCGGATAAAGATGGGCTGTAAAGCAAATATGTTGAGAGTTATGTGTATTAAGATGAATAATAAAAGGCTATTTTATTTATTTATACATTAAGATGAAAGCAGAACACAACATAACATGTTTACATTGTGTGTTAACACTTGTACTGTTCAAAGAGAATATTGATCATATTTATTGACCAATAAAATTATATTAAAGTAATATTATTATATTATGAAACTGTTACACTGAGCTTAGTTCTTCCAACCTATGGGTATATGGAAGCAAGTGCAAATTAAATAAATAAAGAGTGCTGCAAAGATAATAAACATTGATTTATCTGACATTAAATGAGAATTATAGAATAAAATTTAAGTCAAGAGACTTAAAATAATTAATATATTATTTTAATATAAATTGAATTGCTACATGAGATATGGAACGAAGGCGATGCACATGCGTATGCGATAAATGCGTAGAAATTGTTTTACTAAAAATTTATTGTTTATTCTGACAAAATTAACAAATTTTGTAAGTACCTAAGCAAGTTTAGCGTAATAGCGCAATGGCTTTAAGCGTATACAACCTAGTTGTTTGTAAAGATATAATTTTACATATTATTTCAGTAAGTACTTGTTTGGCGTATACTGGCGTATCTATATCATGTAAAGCGTAGTGGTGATATTATATCAATTTGCGTATTAAATGTCTTGCATACATTTATTAATTTGCGTATTCATGATGATTCATATGCGTCGAAAAACTTATTACTTATTATTTATTTATAAATTTCCGACAATTATATAAAACTTAAAGCTGTTTTGAGTAAATAATAAATGAAACCAAGTTTGAAGGTTAAAAAAGTATTTTACCTTGCAATTTCCAGAATCAACATGGAAGTAGTAATGTTGCAAAGATTGCAACTTATCATATCAAAGTTAGATGAATTAACTATTAAGGCTCTCAGGTTCATTGATCGACTTGACAATGTAGAAGAGGCAGGGGTTGTAGTTAAAAAATTGGTAATGTCCATATGTCGGTTCAACTCTGAACTTCATAATTATTTTCGCATGAGTACTGATCCGTCGGCGGATGATGTGTCATCATTTAGTGAAAGCCAATTGAAGGCTGAAGAGGTACTGGCCGAATTAACTATTAAATTACAAGGAACTAAAACCAATAGCGGCGATAGCTCACAAACATTGAAGAATTCTACTTTATCCTGCAAGCTACCCAAATTAAATCTACCCGAATTTGGGGGTGATATCCTCGAGTGGTACCAATTTTGGGATCAATTTAACTCGAATATTGGAAGCAGGAATTTATCAGATGTTGATAAACTTCTATATTTAAAATCCTCTCTCAAGGGAGACGCTAAAAGAACGATCGAAGGTTTGGAGACTACAAACAATAATTATAAGATAGCTATTGCCACATTACATAACAGATATGGCAAATCCAACCACATCATTGATGCTCACTATGCTGCTTTATATAAAATAAGAAAGGGTAATACTACAATTGAGGCAAGAAACGTATTAAACGACGTAGAGAAGCATCTTAGAGTACTTAAATCTTTAGGAGAAGACATAAACCACAATCATCTGAGATTTCTCATTATGGAAAAGTTTCCAGAAGATATTATATATGAGATGAAGATGAAGCTCAGCCTAGAGACCATAGAAGAAATGAGAAAACATTTAGAAATCATCATATCAGCTAGAGAGGATGCCAGTAGGATCACTCAAGAGAATACAGTAGAAGAGTATACTACTCAGACATTACATGTAAATGTGTTCAACAAGAATAATAATAATAAATATAAAAAAGAAAATAAACTAAAAGGAGTCATGCAAAGTAATCAAAGGGATGTAACTAATAAGAGAGAATATAAAACTAATAATGGAAAAAATAATGCTAAGAAGTTTGGACAGTTCTACAAAGACAAGCCGGATAAGACTACTCAGAATTATAGAGAGAATAACATGAAACAGCTTAAAAGACAATTAGAAGAAAAGGAATTTAAGAAGGAAGTTCCAGAAAGAAAGAAAGCAAAATGGCAATGCATTTTCTGTCAAGGAAATCATTACAATGATAAATGTCAGAAAGTTAAGACACTAAATGATAGAAAAGAAAAATTAAGAGGTCGGTGTTACAACTGTCTCTACATAGGACATAGCGTGAATCAATGCAGAAAGAACAAGCTCTGTGTATATTGCAAATCAACTGAAAAACACAATAGGGCATTGTGTCCCCAATATTTCTCCAATAAGGGAGTGTCTACTAGCACTAACATATTTCATGTAACTGGCGGCTCAACAGTACTACAAACGGCTGTAGTAAAGGCAAGGAATGAGAACGAAGACAAAATGTATGTGAACTGTCGAGCACTGTTGGACACCGGCAGCCAACGAAGTTACGTTACCCAAGCTGTAGCAAAGAAACTTAACCTTCATGTTGAAGATACAGATAGTCTCTCTATATTTACTTTCGGGTCGAAAGTACCACGTGCGGTGGAAAGCGCAGTTGTCAAATTACAGCTACAGACTCAAACTAACAACGTGATAACATTGTTCGCCAATGTAGTACCACATATATCTGAAGGAGTTCCATACCCGGATTTGAGATTTTACAAGGTGAAAGATGATACAGTCTTGGCTGATGATGGATCATTGTCACCGAAAATAGACATTTTAATTGGCAACGATTACTATTTCACACTGATCTTAAGTGGAAAGATAAAATTGGATGACAACTTATTCTTGATAGAATCAAAACTTGGATGGATACTAACTGGAAAGACGAACACGAAGACTGGTGATGACTTATCAGTAGTTACTTATTTTCAAGCAGTAGAAAGTAAATTGACAAAACCGGATCTCCCATTAGATAATGGTAACTTGAAAGGTTTATGGGAATTGGAGTCTATCGGTATATGCGATTCACCAGGAGCGGCTAGAGATGAAGAAGCTGTTAAGCAGTTTAATAATACTATTGAAATAATCGATAACAGATATACTGTTAGCTGGCCGTGGATAGAATATCCACCAAACCTACCATCTAATTTTGGTCTATCTTTTGGAAGACTAGTTAACTTACTCAAATGTCTAGAGACACAAACGTTGCTTGCTTATGAAGAAACATTGAAGGAACAAATAGAGAAGGGAATTATAGAAGTAATACCTGACAGTTAGAGGATTGAAGAGTTAGATAATCCGATCCATTACCTACCGCATCATGGCGTCAGCAATCCTGGAAAACCAATAAGAATTGTTTATGATGCTTCTGCAAAGATCAAAGACAATAAAAGTCTAAATGAATGTTTACACTGCGGTCCACTGATGTTGGAAGACTTAACTGGAATGTTAATAAGATTTAGATCACGTCGAATTGGAATAACAGCTGATGTCGAGAAGGCATTCTTACAAATAGCATTACACGAAAAGGACAAGGATGTAACACGGTTTCTATGGCTAAAGGATATTACTAAACCAGCCACATACGACAATCTTATACATCTAAGATTTTGCAGAGTTCCGTTTGGAATTATATGTAGTCCATTTCTGCTCAATGCTACTCTAAAGCATCATCTGTCCAACTCAAATGTAGAGATTTTGAAACAAATGGTGAACGACATCTACGTAGACAATCTTGTGACTGGAACGGAATCCATAAAAGAAGCAACTATGTTGTATAAAACTTCTAAAAGGGTGTTCGAAGACATTTCTATGAACTTAAGAGAATGGAGTTCGAATTCTAAACAATTCATGGAAACGATTCCAGAAACAGATCAACATAAAGAAGATAATGTAAAAGTTCTTGGACTTAATTGGTGTTTAGAAAAAGATACGTTACAGTTGAAATTTAAGACATTTAAAGATGCGAATACCAAAAGGGAAACGTTGAAAATCATCGCTTCAATCTACGATCCGTGTGGATATGCTGTACCTGAATTATTGGTAGCTAAAGTCTTTCTGCAAAAACGGTGGATAGGAAAGTTTAAATGGGACACACCATTACCTACTGACTTAAAGAACGAATGGTTAGAAATTGCCAAGAATCTCGAAGATATTAGAGAGATTATCGTACCACGATATTACTTCCAAAATAACGACATCAAGGATATTCAATTACACTGCTTCACAGATGCCTCCACCAAGGCATATGCAGCTGTAGTCTACGTGTCATGTGGAAAAGAAATAGGATTCGTTATAGGCAAGTCGCGTCTTGTACCTATTAAAGACAAAGAAAACCTGAAAATTCCACGCTTAGAGCTTTTGGGAGTATTAATTGGCAGTCGTTTACTCAAATATGTTATGAAGTATCTTGACCTTAACTTCACACAGATAACTCTATGGACAGATAGTCAAATAGTTATTGATTGGTATCACACCAAAAAGCTTTTGCCACCATTCGTTGCTAGAAGAATAGAAGAGATAAAGAGAAACGTGTCACTGAACATAAGATATGTTCCAACAGAGTTAAATCCAGCTGATATAGCTACGAGACCTACCACGCAAACGAAGGAAAGAGAGAAATGGCTGTCTAGACCAAGTTTCTTGTCAGACGATTCCGAGACTTGGCCGTCAAGTCGTAGGAGCCAACATTCTTTTCTGATTGGGGAGGGTCTTACGATCGAGCCAGATATACCACCTGTAAGAAAGCAAATTCCAACAGTAGTTGAGAAAGAGAATTAAAATGATAGTTATACTAAAGAAGATGACATCCGGGTTGATACTATAAATATACAAGAAATTAAAAGGATACAAGAACAATCCTTTGCAGAAGAAGTGAAAGGTAAAGAAACTAGCATTAGTCGTAACCTTGGGTTATTTAAAGACATTGATGACATACTGCGATGCAAGGGCAGACTGAGAAATGCCAATTGGTCTTTTGATAAAAGATACCCAATGTTAATTCCAAAGGATTGTGAATTCACTGAAAGGTTGATTCGAACAACGCATGAGAAGAATTATCATGTAGGTGTTAACCACACTTTAAGCTTAATACGACAAACATACTGGATTCCTCATGGAAGAAGTCAGGTGCAAAAGGTCTTAAGGAAATGTACAAATTGTATTAAACATGGTGGTGGACCTTTCAAATTACCGTCTACACCTGCACTACCACAGGAGAGAGTGAACTACAGTTCACCTTTCACCTACACAGGTATTGATTACCTAGGACCAGTATATGTAAACAATGACAATAAGAAAGAGAAAAGATGGATATGTCTATATACTTGTTTAGCAGTTCGTGCTATACTTTTAGAGATAGTCAAAGATTTATCAGCAGAAGAGTGCCTCCTCGCAATGAGGAGATTTATCGCCTTGAGAGGTGTACCAGATACCATCGTTTCAGATAATGCGACACAATTCAAGCTAACTGCTGAAGTCATGTCTAATAACTATTGCATTAATAACAAGATCAAGTGGAGGTTCATACCCCAGTTGGCCCCATGGCACGGGGGTTTTTATGAACGTTTAGTAGCATTAGTGAAACATTGTATGAAAAGAACTCTTACCAAACAAATGTTGAATGATAATCAACTTAATACAGTCATGAAGGAAATCGAAGCTGTTCTGAATACGAGACCATTGACAAGCGTCAATTCTGACCTGGAAGATGTTCTGACACCTTCAGACTTCTTAACTCTAGGTAAATGTTTGGTCATAGAACCAATAGATAAAGAGATATGTACAGATGGTACAACTACTAAACAAATTCTTATAGATGGATGGAAACGTGGTCAAAGAATATTGAAAGACTTCAAAAACATGTTTGTAGACCAGTACTTACCAAGTTTAAGAGAAAGATATCGACACTCACATAAAGAGCCAAGAATAGTGAAGTTAGAAGAACCTAAAGTAGGAGATATTGTTCAGATTAAGAGTGATAATAAGAACCGAGAGACCTGGAAGGTTGGTAAAATTACATCCATACTTAAAGGAGCTGACGGTCAGTGTAGAGTGGCGAGAGTCAATGTCAACGGTACCGAGTTTACTCGTTCCATAAGTCATCTTTACCCGTTAGAAATAGATGACGTACCTGAAGTTAATGCTAAAAGTGATAATAATCAAATATTAATGGACTTACCTATTGATGACTCTTCTAATGAATCTAATCGCTCATTACCTATGGAAGTTTCTGCGAAGAACGATCATTCCGTGGTTATGGCTGAACCTGGAAATGCTTCTGAGATAATAATACCTGAGCATACAGAAGCTGTAGAACGTATAGAACTCCTCGAAGATCCTCTAGCAGAAACGTTGCAAGTTGAAATGACACCTGAGAGCACCAGAAATAGAAGGGAAGTTTTAAGTCCTGAAAAGAGGAAAGTAAGAGACGCGTCCATGAGAGCCCGAGAGCAGATTAAAGAGTGGACGCGTGATTTGATGGATCGACTGTAACTTTGTCGTCGTCGGGAGTGTCGCGACGGACAGTCGCGAGATTCCATAAATGTAAATATATTAATTATAACTAGCAACACTGAAAGGACGCTTGGCGCCATTTTATCTGTCACAAAGAAAAGTTTACTTCTGAATTTGCTATGCACTTTAATCTTAACTAAACCTGAACTAGCAAGAAATAATGTGCAGTCCTTCCTGCAGTCAGCTACGTGGCTGTTGCCACAGCGAGCGAGGTTCTAGGACTGATAAGTATTCAAAGCTAAGTATTCAAGGATAAGTATTCTAGACAATGTATTGTAGATTGTAGCTAATCAATCTTGTAGACTTGTAGTCTAATTCAGTAACTAGAATGATCACATATTATCTTAGATTTGTTGGTACCAACTAGGCCCTGGCCTGCGCTGACGTAGCGGGCCGGGTCTATAATTTGGACAAGGTCTCTGTGCTTAGATTTCGCTGTCTCGACTGGACAGGGTCTTTGTACTTATGACTTTGTCGTCAGGAATTAGGCTTCGGCTATGGGCAAGGTCTCTGTGCTTAGATTTCGCTGTCTCGACTGGACAGGGTCTTTGTACTTATGACTTTGTCGTCAGGAATTAGGCTTCGGCTATGGACAAGGTCTCTGTGCTTAGATTTCGCTGTCTCGACTGGACAGGGTCTTTGTACTTATGACTTTGTCGTCAGGAATAAGGCTTCGGCTATGGACAAGGTCTCTGTGCTTAGATCTCGCTGTCTCGACTGGACAGGGTCTTTGTACTTATGACTTTGTCGTCAGGAATAAGGCTTCGGCTATGGACAGGGTCTTTACACTTAGGACTTTGCTGTCATATAAATAGTTCCCTGAGAACTTTACAAGTATCTACATAATAGCGTCATTAGACAGAAACTAGTACGTTATCAAAGTCACAAAGTAATGAGTATAATCAATAGTTTAATATCTTGCTGAATATATAAGTTTATATAAAATATGATGAGTGTCTAGAATACCTACTTAGTGGCATAAGGCTAATGAGTACTTAATATTACAGGAAGGAGCAGAGATAAGGCAACTCGGATAGAGAGAGACTAGATACAAGTAACTACAACATACAGAGAAGAGGATCAGGGATAGAGGAGCACTCAGGTAGTGTTCCATTTGTATTTCGTCCTGTCGTGGTGTTCAGTTGCGAAGCAGATTAATTTAATTCAAATACTAAGGTTAAGAGAATAAGTTTCTTAAAAGATCTCCATAGTAATTGTTAACTGGTAATCTATACTATATAGAATACATTATATACACTACACGGCGACAGCGGCGACAATTAATCCCCGTCAAAAAACTTTGCGTAGGTACCTGGTTATTTGTTTCAAGTTCACTAATTAACGGCTTATTTGCTTACATTACGGTCCGACGACGCATTTATGGGTCACAATTAATAATAATAAATTATTACCTATTCATCTCCTCAAATTACAAGTCCATTTTACAAACAAAAATATGCCTAATTGACAATACACTTTGTGGAGATTTGTCTGGAGTCTAAACTAAACGGTAGCCTGTTTTCCGGTCCCTCCCCCCTCACTCACTCAAAATAATAAATAATAGTAGTTTATGATACTGTTGCTTATTAGGGGTTATTAAATACGAGTGTGAGTCCGTAGGCGAGGTTCTTAATAGTATCACACGAGTTTTTAATACCTAATTATGTGCAGTATCATACTTATAATTTTAGATGCAAAATTACTTTGTTTGTGGTCGCTTACGCGGTAGAGATCTCAACTTTTTTTCCCCACACGGATTTGGGCGCCATGATGATTAATGTTTGTGTATTTTATTGATTTTTTTGCATTCATATTTTATATTGTCTAAAAATGATAGAAAAATAGCAGTGATACTAAGGTGAAATAAACTTGGATCTAAAATAGTGGAGGCGGCAATGGAAATGACGAATAATCGATACCCGTAAGTCATGAAAACCTATGACAAAATATTATCGATTTATTATTTATATGAGTTTAGATAAAGTACTGTATGATACTGCACATAATTAGGTATTAAAAACTCGTGTGATACTATTAAGAACCTAGCCTACGGCTCGGTACTTAAACTCACACTCGTGTTTAATAACCCCTATTATGCAACAGTATCATAAACTACTATTATGTGGCCAGACATGTCCAAATACTTGTACTTTAATGAAAAAAAGTTATTTTATAGCATTATCTTGGGAAGAAAACTGTACTATAATATAATATTTTAATTTAATTATATACGGGTGTGCCTAAAGTGGGTCATTAAAGTACTGTTTTTGATTTCATAATTAGAACTTTACGAGAGAGTAGATAAAATTATTTATTAATAGTATTGCAAATTAGTTTGCAGTGCAATGCAGTTTTGGATCAATACCTGTTTGTCACAAAATAACTAAATTCAAGAATGTAACTCATTCCATTTAGGACAAAACACACCTAGACAGCGCGGCGGCGAATCGCGATGTCTCGCTAATTAATTGTCAGTCTTGTCCCGTTCAAGCGGCACGAGCTGCCGTTAGTAATCCAATCCCCCTCCCCCTGTAAAACCCCGACCGAGGTTCGTACCCAATTCGGGGGTGCCCTCAGGCGTGGTTACCTAAAGTTGCCCGGTTGAGAGCCACTTGTGCTCGCCGATTTGTCCGGTAAGGTTGATAGTCAACAGGCTACCAATTTTTGTAAAAAAAAAAACGAAGAAATAGATAGAAAGCAAAAGGCAATTTGTTATTATACATACGTACATATTATATTAAATTAAATACCGTTACATAATTTTATCATGTTATTATATATTTACAGGAATTGGCTCATAGGATCTTCCTCTCGCCTCTTTTTCATATGATAGGCTTCGATTTCTTCTTCAGTGGGTTCCCTAACTTCCACCATACTATTGTATGGACGTTTCCGTTCATCTACTGAGAGCAAGTATTCAGCCCGTTTCTGTTGTTTTTCTTCATTTTCCAAAGCCTGCAAGATTATTTTTTTTAACCATCATTATCATCATCAATCATCATTATAGTAGATATTTTTAACATGTGATGTTAAGGTCCGGAGTTTGAATTTTTAACAAATATTTCGTGAGTTTTTCGATTATGTCAATTTCGCGCATTATGTGTCGTAATTTTGTGATTTTTGTGTGTCAGGGTTAGATTTATCTACGTATTAATTTTGTTTTCAAAATATTATTGAATTGGTTCATGTAACTTTTTTAATACAAATTTTTGTATAATGAGTTAAGCATAACTTTAAATGGCTTAATTTTTTATGCGAAATTAAGTCGAGTTATTTACACCATTTATAACTCAAGAACAGCTGGACCGATTTTTATGATCATTGATTTGTTGGATTTGTCTCCGCCCCGAATAACAGAATAACTATGAAACTATAGGAAAAAAATCAATAGGGGGTAGGGTGGTAGGGGTAGGTATGTGGTAAGGTCATGTCTGCCAGGCCAACTAGTATCTTATAAAAGGGCCTTCAACTTACTTTTTTCAATTTGTCTTTCTCTTTCTTCTCTTTTTTAAGGTTTTTCTTCTTCTTTTTCTTAGCTTTCTTTTTGTTTCTCTTCTTTTTGCTTGTTTTTTCAGTCTTGGATCTAATTTCATTCTCTGAATCAGATGAAGAGCTGTCTGAACTAGAGTCTGAAGATGATGATGATGATTTATCTATTTGGAAAGTATAGTAATAAATAAATAAGTAGGTAGGTACTGTATTATTTTTCATCCCTATCATTTACAATATAGGTAGTTTCTATAACGTTAGATTTGGTCAAGGTGTGCTTTACATAATTATATGTATTTTAAAGTAGAAGATTGAAATGCTACCAAATGACCATACAAATGATGATGATATATTCATACAAATGATGAAATGATATTCAAGTCCTAATGAGACTTTAGTAATATCTCAAATATAAAGTATATTTTAATAATCGAATTAACTACATTACCCTTTTCCTTCTGTAATGTTTCTTTTACAATATTACTACTGATTATTGGTTTCCCTTCCTCAGCTACATCCAACACCACTGATTTCCCGGCTTCGCCCACGCAGTACGACATCTGGAATAAAAATGTTATATTTTATTTTTACTATGTACATGCAAATAAAAAACAACTATTAATAATTCCTTAGTCTACCTTTCACCTCACATTTACAGTATTTTCATGAGTTTGTGTTTATATGCATACCTTAATAAAAGAGTGACAACATTTATAACCCCACTGTCCGTCGCGCCAGTATGATCCCCAAACAGACGTGTGGTTGTTTATCAATACATCTTCTTCATATTTACTCCTGAAACAATAATATATTCAAAGATTTATATCTTTATACCTTTTTTATCTATTTTATCTCCTACGTCGTGCATATACTATGTAGCATATTTGAATGGGGGTACATATACTCACTTAGCAAGTTGTTTCTCGGATCCCTGAACAAGAGTGCCATCGCGATTGTACTGTGTGAATACTTCGGTTTGTGCCAGGAGTAATTCTTTTGGTGGCACCTTCAAATGTTCCTCGCCACCGTACTTTTCAAGCACTGATTGTTTCACCTACAAATATAATTTTAGGTTAATAATTGAATGTCATTGATGAATCATGGCTAGAGTTTTTTTCTGAGCCTGTTTAGCATAGCTGTTCCTCGCCCACATTCCCGTAATGAGCACTCAGGGATAATGTTGCTACTTATAATATAAGTGAAAGAATTTTCGCGCTCAGATTAGTAGTTTCGGAGATTACCTCCTAAATCCAAACTAACAAACTTTACAAACACACACTTTTACGAGACACTCACTTGTGATTTTTGTTTTTTTCTAGTTCAATTAAGCTAGTGTTTGAAGTTGCTTTCAAAGTTGTTTTTTTTTTTTTGACGAATCTCGTAAAACATGCTCGCGTTATCGTCCCTTAACGCTCGAGCCTGCAAACTAAGCGTGTTTGCAGCTGCAGCGGTCCACGCAAGAGTCCCACCGCCTGCGCAATTACATTCGATACCGAACTGGTAGAAAATATTTAAACCCTTGGTACCTGTGTCTTGAAGAGGTCCTTCTTGTCGATGTAGTCTCGCTGCAGCAGCTGCAGCTTGGTGGGCTCGGCCAGCAGGTGCACGTCAAGGCCCCGCGCCTGCGCCTCCCACGCGAACATCTGCGCCGCCGCGTGCGCGCGCGTGTCGCCCGTGAACCGCACGAAGTTCTCTCCCAGGTACTCTGAACTATTACGTATACATACATACTGTTAGCTTTCACCCACATATCCGGACTAAAAAGTATCCTATACGTTATTCCAGGTGTCCAGGGTATTTATTTTGTTTTTTTGTGAAAGAGTAACAAACTAATTCACATTCTATCAAAATTTCACATTAATGAGTAAGTAAGATTGGTAAAGGTCTATAGAGGTGAATTAGATAAACAAATTAAAATCATAAGAAATATGTATTTTTCGCTATTAATTCGCTCGTAGACATTTATCTACTCTCATATCGTAATGTTCCTAATATGAAATCAAAAACAGTACTTTAATGACCCACTTTATGCACACCTGTGTACAATGAAATTAAAAAATTATAATAAAGTACAGTTTTCCTCACAAGATAGGCGCCATGATGATTAATGTTTGTGTATTTTATTGATTTTTTGCAGACATATTTTATTATGGCCAAAAATGGTGAAATGAATTTGGATCTGAAATTGTGGAGGCGGCAATGGAAATGACGAATAATCGATACCCGTAAGTCATGAAAACATAAGACAAAATATTATCGATTTTTTACCTTTAAATTACATTATTAGATGAGTTTAGATAAAGTACTGTATGATACTGCACATAATTAGGTATTAAAAACTCGTGTGATACTATTAAGAGCCTCGCCTACGCCTCGGTTCTTAAACTCACTACTATAATTTTAATAAAACAGACATGATTTTAATAAAATATTACAAGTAAACTTACTCTCCTGCTTGATTGGGATTGTCCCTCATGGAGCGAGTTTTTGGATCATAGTAGGCAGAATTAGGATCTAGATTGCGCAGGTATTTTGCTGTATCCTCTCTGATACGCAAGTTGCGCACTGTGATACGTTGTTTGGAGTCCACCTGGTATTATACAAAGTGTTCAATCAATATTTGAGTTACTCAAAGTTGTAAGGCACAAATGGTTTTGGGTTATTACCTTAGTACCCGGCATATCAATTTCGTCCACATATTTGTCTTCATCTTCTTCTGCATTGTCATCATCTTCTTTGGCTGTTGGATCTATAAAAAGTTTTAATATAATATAGGAAATAAATAGATAAATTGCATTTGTTTTAGCTTCTTTAGATAATAGATTTACCTTCTTCTAATTTCTGAGCCTTCAATTCTCTTTTCGCATTTTCGACTTTCTGATATTCCTCTATAATTGCTTTATGCTGTGCGGGATCATATCCATTCCACCGATCGCGTTTACCATCATAGCTGAGGTTTAGGTTAGGTTGATTGAATTCATCAGCTGATATGCCGGCATTTGTGAACTTAGCTCCAATCTAATAACCAAATAAATCAAATGTTTATTATGGTATGGCAAGCAAAAACCATACCAGCATTAACAATTATAATAATATCATGGGACATTATTTACAACATCTATCTGATCCAAAACCAAGCAACGCTTCCATGAAAACCAGAGAAATAACATACCTTACATACATACATAACTATATTTTTTTTTGTAAATACATACTTAAATAGATATTTAGCTGTCACCCACAGTTTTACTTGCATTCCAGGGAAAAAGTGTTTTTCTCCAAGCTATTTGCTGTGTACCAAATTTCATCACACATTTGGTTTTGCTGATGAGGTGAGAAGAGGTAACAAATAAACTAATTTTCACAAACATTTGTTAATGTATTAAACAAATAAATAATCTAGGAATCTAGAATATAGGAAGATAAAAACTAATAGTGACTACCATACAAATAATAATGCTACTACTACAGACAAATATTAGTATGTATGTTAATAATGCTTGCTTGCTGAATATTACATACCTTTCTTGGTCTATCTAAACAATCTTTCTTCTTGTGTGTCATTGCTCCACAGTTTTCACATGCTCCTTTTCTGTACTTTGTTGCTAGTTTTGACTGAAATCAATTAACATTTTTTTTACTATGATACAAACATAAAGGTTTAGAAACAATAGAAGAGTGCCACTCAACAGTCCAGCTTTGATTTGATCTATTTTGATATTATGTTAGAGTAGTCTAAAATTACAGACACATATTTTTTTTAGCTACCCAATCTCGACCTATTGGGAGAAATTGTTTATTATTTTAGACAACCCTCTCTGATTTATTTTGATATATGTTAATCAAAATAAATTTATTATGATAAATAGTGATAAAGCTTTACTGAAAGAAGTAAATTTCACAATCAGTAGATCCAAATAGAGAAAGACAGTGTACTTACTGTGTCAACACCTTTATGGTAATAGGTATCAAGCTTAGTGAATTGTGCCTCCCTATCCTCTTGTGGACGTTGATGCTTTAATGTAGGACCAGCGGTGCCATAGTACCATGGTGCTGAGGATATGTACTGAGGGATGTGAGGATTGATGTCTTTGCCTGAAATTGTAATTAATATTATAATATAGGATGTTTCAGGAGAGAGACAGAATGTACTTTCCAATTGGTAAAGCAACAAGAATCTTAGCAAATAACATACCAGTCTCATCAACGGCAGCTGGTGCAGTACCAGCTTTACGGGCCTCTTCAAGCTCTTTGGCTTTCCTCCAGTCTTCCCTCGACTTCTTCTTCGGTTCATCTTCCTCATCACCGTCTGTATTGCGCAATATTTGTGATACAGACGCTCTAACATTGGTGGTCATTTTATTTGAAAGGATTTTTATTCCTCACATTTATTTGTATTACCGCAGTCGGGATTGCTGATGTCAGATATATGATTAAATAAATCACTTTTTTTACTATCAATGGAGAATTGGAGATACGAAATTAGCAAAACAAAGTTTTAAAAATGTTGATTTATATCAGACACAACACATCACAGCAATTATACCACAGAATAATGAATGAATATCAGTAAAAGTGTTCCGTGATGAATATACTGAATATAGTACTATTAGTTAGAGATGTGCCGAGTCAGACTGACTCGAATACCTAGCAGGTACTCACGTATATATAAAATACTGTATTTGAATCCAAATGAGTACATAAAAGGAAGAACGAAACTTAAAGATGCAATAGAAACAATCAAAGAACTGACGTGGCGCTGGACCGGATATATGATCAGGTGTAAAATACAAAAATGGACATTAAATAAATATAGGTAAAGATAAAAAAATCTATTGATAATTGTTATAGTCAATAGTTGTTAGTTGTTAGCTTTAATATGTCGTGCCATTCATAATTACCAAATGATGATTAATATTATGATTAAATTGCTGATTACATAAACTGCTGTTATTATTTACATATACCTACTATCGTTCATACACGATTTGTGATGAAATATTAGAATTTGTCGTCGAAAGCAAACTACAAAGTTCGATTAAAAAAGAACTTGAGTCCACTGAAGTATTCGAATACTCGTGCCAGTACTCGAATACCTGTCCGAGTCTTCAGACTCGAATCCTAATTCGATTCTTTTTTTAACGAATACCAAAAATAGCCGACTGGGCACATCACTACTATTAGTACTAAACATAAACATCGATTATCGTTTTATTCGATAAATATGGGTTGCCAACTCCCAAAAAATTCGTACCCCTAAAGCTAAAGTCAAAAACCCCTATAACCGCCACAATGCCATAGAAAACCCCCTAAAAATAATATGATAATTTGTGATTTCTTTAATAAAAAAAAAATATTTTACTAATACACTATCAGAAAAAAAATAAGTCAAATTCTGATGATTTCGACTTTTTGAAATCATACATTTGAAGTTTGAATAAATTTAATATTTTTGTTTAAAAGTTCAAATCATGTTCATAAATCACTTTCAAGACATAGTATTGGGTTTTAGTATATTGGTAAAGTATCGTTAAAAACAAGTTCCGCCAAAAAGTCAGCAGAGTACTTGTAATGTAACTGAACAAACTGTCTATGGTTAACACTCAAGTCAAAATATTTAAAGGTTTATCGCATAATTCTTCGTAACACTCGTAGTAAATTCTTCATCTGTGTTCGATAACTATCATCGTTCGTAACGTTCAAGTTCTGTACTAGATATCACGATTTAATTAAACAAACAAATTCAAAAAGTCCCTAAAAATATAATGCCCCTAAAAAATCCCATCCCTCTTATTTTCCCCCTAAAAGGGGGAAAACTCCAAAGTTGGGATCCCTGATGTATGCACAGACTACATACTACCACAGAATAAAGATGTAACCAGTACGTAAACTACCTACAAACGTTCGAAACGGCTCACTCACACAAACATGCGCATCTACGAGAGCTCTAAGCGCTTAAGGGTAAGTTATCAACATGTTATTTGCGAGAAGAATGGTAGTATATTTACTGATTAATAACAAAATAAATCATCAACATATTCCTCCAAGGTATATTAGTAACATTTTCATGAAATAGTCGTATATGTCAGTAATATATCATGGAGGAATATGTTGATGATTTCTTTTGTTATTAATCAGTAAATATACTACCATTCTTCTCGCAAATAAGATGTTGATAACTTACGACCTATAACTGAGCTGCAATTTGCAAAAAACGTGATAAAATTTGAATTTCGCGCTCCAACCGACGCCTTCACCTTAAGCGGTTCTCGCGGTGCTGTCTGTAGTGAGTGCCGCGAGTTATTGTGCATGATATTGCGTAGTGCGTAGTATATGGTCTCAAGTATATAGTGTATGATCTATAGTATACGGCTTGAAAACGCGTCCGCGCGGTCCAAATAGTGTAAACTGCTAATGCATCATAATAAAGCCGGCGCGAGGCGGCCGCACCACGATGACCCAGTTACCGTGGCGCACGCTTGTCAGCAAATAATATTGTTAAGTTGAAGTCAATACTCGCTTAAATAATGGCGTCGAAAAATAAGGAATCCCCAAGCCAGGGTTCTATCAGACTTACAACATAGAATGAACACTGTTGTTCAGACATTATAGTGAGGAGCGAGCAGAGCGCGAAAAACTGCAGAGCCTTGTAAATTCTCCAACAGCAGCTTAAATGCCTGGCAGAGAATAACTCAAAGCCTGTTGGAGTAGGAAGTCTAATAAAGTGGTTTATATAGATATTACTGTTATATTTTAGAATAAATAATCATTTTACAATTCAACCATATTTTCACATATTTTTCTCTTGTTTTCTTGACTCTGACAGAACACTTCTTTTTCTTCAGTATTATCAATAGACAATTGGCTGTAGGCTGTACGTACTCCGACACTCCTCCTCGATTTTTATGTGAATATCTTTGTAACATATAAATCGTTAAATGAAATCAAATAATAATACACTCCTCCTAGTTAAATAAAATATACTTCTTCTAGTTATAGCTTTTATAATAATTATTGCAATATTTTGCAGTTTTCTCTTAGCATCTTGTGTCTTGCATTTGCTAACGATTTTGTCAACATATCAGCCAAATTATTCTCAGTTTGTATGTATGATATTGTCATCTTCTTTGTAAATATCAAATCTTTTATATGGTGATATCGAATATCGATATGTTTCGATCGTTTACTATTCTCATAATCCTTTGAAATAAAAATAGCTCCTTTATTATCGACATACAGCATTGGCGTTAGATTTATTCCAAAATCTTTTAATAATCCATTAATATTTATTCCTTCGCATGATGCCAGTGATGCTGCTATGTATTCTGCCTCTGCAGTTGATAATGCAACACAGTTTTGTTTTCTAGAGAACCATGCTACAACATTCTCATTGTATTTAACTATACATCCGCTCATACTTTTTCTGTCTCTTTTATTATTTGCCCAGTCTGCATCTGCAAAAATATTTAAACTCATCCGTTCATTTTTTTTATATTGAAGTGCAAAATCTTTAGTTGAACTAAGGTAGCGTAGTACGCGCTTGCCATGTTGCCAACATTCTTCATTTGGTTTGTCCATAAATTGACTCAGATAAGACACAGCATAGCATATATCTGGTCTTGATACTGTACTTACAAACATTAAGCTTCCTATTAGCTCTCTATAAGGAACTTCTATTGTTTTTTCTGTTATTTCTATATTTAAACCTTTTTCCATAGGTGTATCTTTTTCCTTGCAATCAGTCATATTAAATTTTTCTAACATTTTCTCTATTTGTTTAGTCTGTGTAATTCTTAAGATTTCATCTTTCCTTTCTATCTCCATTCCAAGAAATTTCTTTATCTCTCCTAAGTTTTTAGTATCGAATTCTTTCTGTAATTGATTCATTATTCTGTCAGTTTCTTCTTTCTTTCCCATTATTAAAATATCATCAACAAAAATCAATATCCAAACATTTTTATTAAAAAATAAGCAAAAATCGTTTTTGGATCTTTGTAATCCACATTTTTCCAAAAAATCATTTAGTCGTTCATTCCAACATCTAGGACTTTGTCTTAATCCATATAAACTTCTGTTCAATTTCAGTACTTTCTTTTTATTTGCATTCACTCCTAGTGGTACTTTTATATAAATTTCTTCTTTTAAATATCCATTTAAAAATGCTGTTGGTACGTCCATTTGGTAAATTTTATAATCTTGTTGTACCGCGTGTGCTAAATAAGTTCTCACTGTACTCATTCTAGCTACAGGTGAATAATTTGTGTTGAAATAATCTTCTTCTACTTGAAATCCTTTAGCGACTAATCGTGCTTTCTTTAAACCATTTTCTTTTGTTTTAAATATCCATTTTGTGTCTATCGCTTTCTTTCCTCTAGGTAAATCAGTAGGTTCAGTCCATGTATTTAACTTTTTTAATGAATTAATTTCTTTATTTATTGCTACTAACCATTCTTCATCTTTCGCTGCTTCTTTGTACGAAGTTGGATCTTTATTTTCAGTTGTAATCATACAATATGCAGTATAAAGTTGATAGTCATTCATGTATTTTGGTTGATTTATAGTTCTGCCTGATCTTGTAGTTATTTTATTATCATTTTCATTTTCATCTTGTATATTAGCATCATCATCATCATCTGTCATGTAATTAGATTCATTTAGATCATCCAAATCGTCTTGTACATTTGAATTTCTTCTACTTTCTTGTCTTTTTTGTTTATGCGTTGATGTTTTATTTTCATCTTCATCATTGAGTATTATTGTATTTTCATAATGTTGTTTTACCACCTCCTCCTGTTTTTCAGGTTGGTAAATAGTTTTTGTTTCATCAAATAATACATCGGTTGAAATTATTATTTTATTATTTTCGTGGTCCCATAATTTATATCCTGAACCAGTATAGCCTACCATTATCATTGGTTTAGCTCTTGGTTGTAGTTTACTTGGCTTTGGTATTGTTACAGTCCAAGCTTTGCAACCATAAACTCGTAGTTTTGATATGTCATTATAACCATACCATATAGAAGCTGGTGTTTGACCGTTTAATGCTTTAGTAGGACTACGGTTTAGCTCATAAGCTGATGCGCAAATTACTTCACTCCATAATTCTTTGGGTAATTTTGTTTCAGCAAACTTCACTCTTACTTTATCTAGTAAAGTTCTGTTCATTCTCTCAGATTTACCATTTTGTTGTGGCGTGTACGGTGTTGTATATTCTAATATTATGCCTTTCTGTTGACATGATTCTTTAAATCTTTTAGATGTAAATTCTCCACCATTATCTAATCGTATTCTCTTAGTTTTTAATCCAAATTGAGTTTTAATAAGCTGTATATGTGTCATAATATTATGTTCTGCTTCATTTTTATTTTTCAATAGATATATCATCACAAAATGTGAATAATCATCAATCAATACTTGAAAATAATATTCGCCTTTTATTGACATTGGTTGGATAGGTCCACACAAATCTGAGTGTAGTAAATCTCCTATCTCTTTGCTTTCTCTTTTATTAGATATAAATGGTCTTCGTGTACTTTTACCTTCTATACAACTTTCACATCTCTTTTCTGTAGTTGGTAAACCTAATATTCTTAGTCCTTTTCTATTTAAATGACCTAGCCGTCTATGCCATAAATCATTTTCTTTATCTTTTGTAACATTTGCATACTCTTCTTTATGCAATATTAAATTAACTTCTATTGTGTACAAATTTTTATTTTTCGTACCATAAAACGTTGTTCTTTCTCGTCTAATACTTACTCCATTATTTTTAAATAGTACGGTGTAGCCATTTTTTGTTATTTTGTCAACTGATAAAAGATTGTGAGTTAAATTTTCGACAATAAGTGCTTCAAATTCAATCTTTTTATTATTACAATATCCAGTAATTATTCCTTTTTTATTTGCTGTTAATCCTTTACCGTCTGCAATAACAATAGTCATTGGTTCATCTAATATTTGAATTTTAGTCATATATTTTTCAATTTTGTTAGTCACCATATGATTAGTTGCACCACTGTCTAAAATAAATGAATTTTCATTTGTAGTAGATGCTGTCAGTGCTAAAAAAATATTTGCATTTTCTTTATTTCCTCTTCTATAAGTATAACCTCTTCGATTACATCCTCTATATCTTGTTCTAATGGGATATCTATTTCTTGTATAATTATAATTGTAGTTTATGCCAGAACCTGATGCTTTAAATATTTGTTGTGGATTTGTCTCATTACCATTTTTATTTTTTATTTTTATTTCTTCGTCAAGTAATCTTGATTTAACAAATTCTAATGTTATATCTGTATTAATTGTCTCAATAGCGGTGATAACGTGTTCGTATTCTTCATTTAAAGTTAATAATAAATGACAAATTTTATCAGAATCATCTAGTTTTTTATCTATATTTTCAATTTCAAATACAATTTTATCAAATTTTTGAAAATGTTCGTCTAATGTATCATTCCGTTGTAATTTTAGACATAATAATTTCTTTTTTAATGTTATTTTCGTAAAAACACTTTTTCTTTGAAATACGCCGTCTAACTTTACAAACATATCTTTTGCGTTCGTGCATTCTTGTATTATAGACAAATGCTTATCGGATACACATTGAATTATTATAGCTTTAGCTTTAGAATTATCGGCTTTCAATTTTTCATCTTTATTAATTTCAATGTCACCGTATTCTAGGATTTTTAAAACTTGTTTGTCTTCTAGTAACGACTTTACACGAAATTTCCAATTTGAATAATTTTCGCCTTTCAATATCGTCAGAAAATGTACGTTAGTGTAATTCATATTTTCTTTTAATATTTTCAAAAACTTACCTACTCGTTATTATTTTAATAGCCCATAACCTTATGTTGGAGTAGGAAGTCTAATAAAGTGGTTTATATAGATATTACTGTTATATTTTAGAATAAATAATCATTTTACAATTCAACCATATTTTCACATATTTTTCTCTTGTTTTCTTGACTCTGACAGAACACTTCTTTTTCTTCAGTATTATCAATAGACAATTGGCTGTAGGCTGTACGTACTCCGACAAAGCCTGTAGCCAACACTATGGAAACTTCTTCGCCCCCTCGTGCTGAATATAACACAGACGAAGAAGAACTGGCTCGAGAAACAGAATGGATCCGTACAAAAACACGAAAGAAGAGAAAATTAAACATCACACCCACTCAAGAAAAACTTACCAGTGAAGACGATAAGAATAATGAAAAGAGCAAAAAAACTCAAATGCCGCCACCTATCATAGTGGATGGCATTAAAGATTATCAGAGTTTTTTTGACTTCTTGTCACAAAACCAGTCAGCTGACTCATTCACTATTAAAATGATGAATGGCGATACTGTCAAAATTAATTCAACTAATGATGAGTCATATCGATCTATAACAAAATCTCTTGCCAACAATGATTGTCTCTGGCATTCTTATTAGTGCAAATTGTTAAATTATAAAGATTCGACTAATTGAGAACCTCCTCATTTTTGCTTTTTGGATTCATGGATGTATTTGAAGAGTTACCAGTTGAACAATGGCCTGTTTTACAAGAAAAACTAAAGGCATTTTGGCCTTTGAATGTGGGTGGATATAATGCTTTAAACTTGAATATTAAATATCCTAAAATCAGAGAGGCGTTCCAATTTAAAGTTTACTGTCCTTATGGCGACATTGAAAATGGATTTATTGGTACTAGTAGTGTAAAGGTAAGTACCTACCAGCCAGCAAGGAAACATCCACTCAAAGACTACTACTATATATGCATCCACTGCTGGATGTGAGCTGTAGAATACTTAGGTAGGTATCTATACATTCAGTAAACTAGTAAGTTCAGCAGACGAACTTGAGAGTCAATTGCCTTTCAGGCCTTGTAAGTAAGTCTATAATAAATATGTTAAGGATTAGGTACTAATGGGCAATCATGTTATAACTCACTAGTGACATGCCAGTAATAGAACTCTATTACTGGCGTTACGTTAACTAACGTAGTTATTAATGTATTATGCATTTTATTTTAAAACGTCCGTATTTTGTGATATTTTGGTGAACTAGAAGACTCAATAGGCTTAATAGTTTTACTTGTATTGTAACTTCAGCCTTTGTTAATATGCTTAATTTTTTTCACCTTGTTCAGAACTACAGTCTTAGCTATATGTATAGGTGGGGACACGCAACTCCTGTAAAATGACCACATGCACAATGACCTTTAAATTTCGTAAAAAGTAAATGATAAATCGAGGCACGCCTCCACGATGCGTGTTGATAGTCGATGTAGGTATCTACTCCATAGTGAGTGACCTAGTTACCGCTAGTGCCGCTACTGTGTCTTACTTATTTCATAGTTCATTGCGCAAATCAGCGATGGTATTTTAGGATTCATCCAACTATAATGCTTGCTTTCAGAAATACCTCTTTCAGCGGGCTACGGTCTATGAAAGGGTACTAAAGTGACATTCTACTGATTCAGGCTGACTGACTGTTCCTTCAGGCTTTAATTAGCCTGAGTAGTTACTTGATTTTTCGGCTTAAAGTGTGTTGCATTAATTAGTCACATTATCCAATATCTGGTAAATAATAATGTTTGCAAGAGTAGTACCTAACACAATTTCTTGGGACTTTTAAGACCTAATTTTAGTCTAGATTAAGGACAATTCAATAAGATAGTAGAAGCATGGCGTTGTTTCGCTCAGTGTTACGCAGGCATTAGTCACCTTATTATTAATATAGGTGGGTAGTCCGTGCCTTGGTTGTTGCAAGCATCTATCTATAGGATACGCCGTAGTCGCTAAGGTAACCGTTTACCACCAGGGCCGTATGCTTGTGGGTATTGTATGCACTCAGAATGTTTGATTAGTAGGCGAGTATTTTTTGTTTAGTTAGATTCATCTTAGTCTGTGCGGTACAGAGTAGGTACTTTTTATATGCGGAAACGCGATAGCGCCCAATACGCAATACGCACCCCAAACTGAACACGCATTTACATTTTCTAACCCAGGGGTTCCCAGTGTGCGCCGCGGCGCCCTAGTGCGCCGTAGAAAGTAAAGAGGTGCGCCATGAGTCGATCCTCTATCATTATCCGAAAAGTCTTTCTTGTTGTTTTCTGTTTCAATTATTCTTTTACACCTAATAAAAAAAACTCAATTTCATATTGTAGATGTTTTAATTTTTGTTCCCATCTACCTAACCTACCTACTATTATTGTAGGTACCTATTTCTTTCGACTGTGACTGTATCTTTTTCAAATAGCTAGGGTAGGGCGTCGTGACATAATATGTACCTACTAAAGTAACTGCGCCGCGGGCTGAAGTATTGTCACAAGATGGGTAATAAAATAAACTTGTAATCTAAAAGTAAAACTTGTAAAAGTACATCTCTACCTTAAACGTTAATAGAATACAGGGCCGGCCCAAGCATTCTTGGCGCCCTAGACGAAAGACTGGAACGGCGCCCTTTTTCAATTCGGCTGTATATTTTTTTTATGTTTGTTCACGCATATCTTTTTTCCTTAAGAACCGATTTTAATAATTATTTTCTGCGTTGGTTTCTGTATACCTGCCAACATAACGTGGTCACTTAAACTATTGTCTTTGAAGAGGGTTTTACTTATATTTAGTATTATTTTTCAATTTCGTATTATTTTTCAATTTCGATTTCACCAATTGCCGCCCGAGCGCCCTATATAGTCGCCTAGTTCGCCTATATGGACGGGCCGGCCCTGATTGAATACATATTTATATCGTACGTTAATTTATATTACATCATAATATTATTATCATTATTTACTATAGGTACCTATATCATGGTGCAGTTGTTTTTTTTTTTTGACGATGTCTCGTAAAACACGCTCGCGTCATCCCTCAACGTTCGACCCTCAAACTAAGCGTGTTTGCAGGCAGCGGTCCGCGTCGCCCTCTCCCCCGCCGTTACGCGTTGCTCTGCGCAAGTACATTCGATACCCAACACTGTGAGTTTTGTATTTATATAATTTGGTAACATATCTACCAACCAACAAACTTGTTTGCAGGCTTCATAGTAACAAATGTTTAGGTAACTAACAGTACCTAGATAAAATAAACCTTATCTAGGTACTGTTGGTTAAATCGTTATTTTATTTAAATTTTGTTTAATTTATTAGTTTCAGGGCATATCAGATGTGATCATGTTCCCTGTGACAGAGGATACTAGTAAATTAGAGCATGCCCTGCTAAAAACGAAGTTAATTGATTGGAGTAAAAAAGTGTGCATCAATCTGTTGTCATCTGCCAATTTGCGATGTATAGAGAGAATAAGACCAATGATGGCATTTAAATGTTATGATGTGGGAATGGCATATAAAATGTATTATTTAGATCGGACTGCAAAAAAATTTGAAGACTTAAGGTAGGTAATGATAATAGTGGATTGTGGTAAGCTATAGCTTTGTGTAGTTCCTGCTTTTCTATTTTGGTTTCAATTATAAATGGTGGTGGGTTCAGCCATCTTCATGGCTCTCTTCCACTTGGGCCTATCCTGGTCATTGTCTTCGAGACGTTTAATTTCTGCATAGGTAACTGATATACATGCACATTGCACTTGAGAGCTACCAAGTTGCCTTCTAGGCATTTATTCTGTGTGGGGGCGATGAGGCCTGCACTGACGTCCCGCTTGGGGTGTATTATGTATTCCCCCCTCCCCGCACTAAAGCATCCTTGAATCTGTTTCCACGGTTTGTGGCTCCCGTACAGGCACACTAACGTATTTAAAATATAAAGGTTGGTAATACAGTCACAATACAGTGGCAATACCCGTATAATATTGCTAATGTGTGGCTTGTGGGTCAATTAAGAAGTTTTCATACATACCTATAGTTTCATCACCTTCCGAAGGGATACATTTTCAAAAATCCTTAGTGTTTCCTGTGTGCAATATTTCATGCTTCTAGACCTCCAGTAATAAAACTGGTGTTTTCAGCATAACTAAACAAAAATAATTATATTTTCACAGTTGCCCAACTGGTACCCACATGGGACCGGTAAGACAAGACTGCATTCAACGGGTTGACGACGTCCGGGTTTACAGACATCCATTAACATATGTCTACTTCTCAACATTAGCTTCTTCTAAAGGTCTCTCGTATGGTTTATATTCGAATGACAGCGAGGAGTTATTAGCCTGGGTTTTTTTGAACGACTATAATTATCTATGCCATCTGTACTGTGAAGAAAGACATAGAAGAAAGGGTTATGCTGAGTATATAGTGAAGCGTGTTGTTAATGACCAATTAGAGCGTGGGAATGACATGTATGGGTTTACAGCGCTAGGTAATTTGAAGCCAGCAGCACTGTTCCTGAAGTTAGGGTTTAGACACATTGATGATAATTTATTTTGTTCGTTTACAGAACTGATATTGATGATGTGCTTTTTTTGGGACACGGCCGGCGGAACTATTAAAAAATTAAAATATTTACCCCCACTCGTCTGTGACGTCAATGTCGCAATAAAACTTTTTTTACTAGTAAATTATTTAGTAACTTAGTTTACGTACGGTGGTCACAAATATTATCCTATCCCATGTAGATATTTATTCCTTGTATAGTGTCAAAAGTAGTTTGTCTCCAAACCTGTGCAAAGCTCTAAAATATTCAGCTACTTTTGCACTGCCTGAGTGCACGTAGTGGTAGATTGCCATGCATGTTTATTTTATCATGTAGACTCGGCTTTCCTTTACATAAATATATTTTGTCGTGAGAATGCATGCCTCTGCACTCGAAGTTGTAGATGACTATATTAACCTAGAACAGACCATCCAACTAGGTAGGTCCAACTTCGAGAAACAGGTCAATCATCGAATCCAACTCGGCTGGGCAGCGTTCGGGAAGCTACATAATATCTTCTCGTCCCAAATACCGCAAATTGCTTACGATGAGCCTCATAAGAAGGCATAAGGTAACCCAAAGAGCAATGGAGAGGGCTAAGCTCGTAGTTTCTCTGCGAGATCGAATCAGAAATTATGAGATCCGCTGGCGTACCAAAGCACGGTTGCTTGGCAATTCTTCGGGCTATATCGGTATATAGCCCGAAGAATTGCCAAACTTAAAAGGCAGTGGGCGGGGCACATCGCTCGTAGTACCGACGGCCGCTGGAGCAGAAGAGTTCTCGAGTGGCGACCACGAACCGGAAGACGCAGCGTGGACAGGTACATACTAGTCTATGGGCAGTCCCACTAGGGGGATCGATGATATCGTGAGGGTCGCGGGAAACCGCTGGATTCGGGTAGCGCAAGATCGGACATCGTGGATATCCTTGGGGGAGGCCTTTGTCCAGCAGTGAGAGTCTTTCGGCTGACATAATGATGATACCTATATAAAATAATCAATAGATATACATATCAGGCGCAAATCATATTTAAACGACCTATTATTATTGAGCTCGTCGTAGCGTCTTAGTAATTTTGAAATAAAATAAGTATAATCATGATTTTCTTTATAATGTAATGATCAAATTTTATATTTATATATATAACATTTATATAATTCTTTCAATTCACTTGGTAATATTAAAAATGGGACTTGATTGAGAATTTGTTTTACAACTTGCGTCGAGCTCGGCCGCGATGGTACGAAGGCCGAGGAACGTAAATTCGCTCGTTGCTTTCCCCTGTCTGGCTGAGGGACTCCTCTAGCGGTTCCACGCGAGGAGTAAACAGCTTGCGTCGACTTCGAGTTACACTGGAATTTTGAAATAAAGTATTAAATAACACATAATTGAATGATAATTTTTATGTTAGTAGAGTCTAAAAATTTTAACTGTTGACATTCATAAGTGCCTTATTAGGGCCTAAACTGAATAAATGAGTTTTTGATTATGATTATGTTAATTACATTATCCGACAATGATCAAAATAACGGCGGTGTTATGCTGGTATGTCACAATGAAACAAAAGATACCTTCGCTAAGTTACATTACAGCACATTATTGTTGGTTATTATGATCTTTGTCGCACTGTATTTATATGAATATATAATACGCTACGTTTTAGAAGGACAGCTTTGTATTCCCAACAATGGCGACACATTTTCTTCTTCACCCATTTTGTTCGGCGAGGGTATATCTTTTGCAATGTTCGTCATGGGTGCTGGCACATCCATAGTAACATCAGAGAACTCCTTTTGAAGATTAACTATATCTTTAAGCTTATCATTTTCTTGCTCAATTTTTTCACCTTCACTCTGATTATCTTCTTTTTTTCTACGGCGTAATCTTAAATTTCTTCTCGTCGGCTTAGCTTGGCTTGCACATTTTGAGTTTTCTGCGATAATTTCTTCTACTTCTATTTGTTTTTTTAATAATTTTGACCTATGCCGAAGATTATGTTTAGTTTCCTCAACATTTTCAAGTTCTTCCTGTTCTGTTTTTACTTCATTTTGTGTAATATCACAGGACTTAATTTCTTGTGAAACTAACAATTCGAATTCTGTCGCCCTTGGTACTGTAATATCTCTATAAATATTTTCAAACTCGTCTATTGTTTTATCTACAGTCGTAATTAATTCTGTGCGGCTCTTATCATTAGTATTCAACTCTTGTATGGGTTTCTTAATTGACGATCGTGATTCTAGGGTAACTTCATTCTGCTTCTTTTCGATAGATTTCTGTATTATTTCTGCATTACTTAGCTTTTTATTCACCTCGTTTAGGATATTTGGTGACTCAAATCCATCAAAGAGATCAACAGAATTATGTTTCTTGGTTAAAAGTTTATTTTGAGTAACTGACGATACAACATCAGGTTTTTTGCTGAAACTCTCTCCTAAAAGTTGCTTTATAGTACTTGGGCCAAGATCTTTCGAAATTTCGTCTTTGACTATTGATGGTGATCTTGCATCATCATTTTTTGGATGAGGGGAAGTTAATTTCTTATTGAAATACATATCAACATTTACATCGATATTATCGAAATAGGTACGTTTCTCTTTCATAACATTTTCAACCGATGTATCGTTTGGAGCAATTTTAGAACTATCTTCAAAGTAATTTCTCACTTTTTTTGCAATTTTTAGAGCACCTAGTTCATTAGTTTTATTTTCATTATCATAAGTTCTAGCTGCAATTTCTAACTGTTCAAATTGGCGAAGTGAACTATCACTACTTTGAGTAGTTTTAATAGATTTAATTATTTTATTGATTAGTGTTTCCGAAACTTTTTCATTTACTTTTGTATTTAAGTTGTTTTCAGTAACATTTTCTGCATTTATAGAGGATTCCTTTTGGAATTCCTTGGTCAAAGTATTACCATTTAGATTGAAATCTTTTAAATTTGAGTTTTTTTTTAAAAGAAATTCACCACCCTCGTTAACTTCATGTAAATCATTTACGTTTGATTTTTCTTCAGTATATTTTTCAAAATAAGTGTCTTTGTTCTTCTCAATATGTTCTTCTGTATCCTTAACCAAATTGGATTCTTTTGCGTCCATATTTATGTTAGAATCATTATTATCTGTATCATCATTCATATCTTTTATAAAATAAGTCCCTCTAGGGAGAGTCGTTTTAACAAAATAAGTACCTCTTAGGTTTGAAGCAAGATTATTAGTCTCGAGGGAATCATTCATTTGAGCAACTTTATAATTTTCTACAGAAAGTTGTTCATTAGTTTGAAGGTCTTTGTTATTTTCACTTAATTTACCATGTCCAGTTGTTGTATTAAATTTTGTATCACTATCCACACTGTCATGTATATTGTTACTTATTTCATTATGTGGCCTTCGATCTTTATAATTAGCAATGGATTCATCTTCAGCAATATAATTTGTTAAATCATCATTGGTGATATCCTCATTTGATTTGTCACATGTCTCATTATCTTTTAGAGTATTAGCTGAATTTCCTGAAATATTATTATAGTCATTTTCATCGTCGACACTTTCATTATGTGATAATACTTTATTTTTATTGTCAATGTATAGGTCTTGGGTCATATTGAGTTGTTCTTTTGTGAAAGTTGGCTCCAAACTTTCATTGAAAGGATCGTTTGTATCGTCTTCGGAATCACTACTGTTCAATTGTATAACATCTTCTCGTTTTTCTGTTTCATTATCTTTGAATGCTTTTTCTGAAACAACAAATAATATTTAAACTTGATTATTTCAATTTTATACACAATTTACTTTTATTATATAATCATATAAAATATTAATGTTCATATATTCTTAATAAAATAATCTCCGTTCCACGGTATGCCATGCCTATAACACCTATGGATAATGTAGCTTCCTATTAGTGACAAAAAAGATTCGGATCCATGGGACTGGAGATTACCCTTTACATACAAAATTCGCACTCTCATAAAATTAGTGTAGATTACGAAATGTAAGAATTTGAATCGTGTCAAAAGTAATATTTATTTACCATCTCTTTCTTCGATACACGTTCGTAGATGCTGTACTTCTTTTTCAGCCCGATCTCGCGCGAGACGTTCCGCCGTCAATTTCTCCTACAAAAAAAGGAATAGGTACTTTACACAACATCAAAGTGTTTTTTTTTTACAAAGATATTACATTTTTGGTACAGGTACCTACGGTAAAGTAATATACAGTATTGTGACTCGGCCATATCCTTAAAATAATGACCTACAGCCGCGCGGTACGTAATTATTTCAAGATACACACGATAGGGCTGCCCGCCAACAATTTTAATTTCATCCATCTACTTGTGTTTCTTTCTAGTTTTGTGATTGTACATATTACATTGTTTATTTAAAAAAAATAGGAAGTGTTCAATAAAAATAAATATTGTGTTTTGTTGAAAATATTATCTCTGGGTCAGTTATTGACGAATTCAAGCAACCAAAAACAGCACAATATAGTATATTCTATAATGGCTTTGTCACACGTGCAAGACTAAAATGAAACACATAAGACCAGATGACCTAGCCCCTCAGCTAAGGGAATTCTAGTTTGAGGAACTAGGACTCACACGAAATAACATTAAGATACCAAATTGTAAGAGTACCATTCAACTATAACCTTAAAGTATGGTATAATACTTACTTATATTTTGAATAAAGGATTATTATTGGTAAGTAATTACTTGTACTTATTTCAATCAAACATTCACCAATTGCACGCTTACTACTAACTAAACCATCACAACATTCGTTCGTCACTGCGGCGCATTCGCTACTGTTGTATACCGAACTCGAGGCGCGCAGGTATGACTCGTGTTGCGACCATTTGTATGAAGATAGAATACTGAAGATTACTTAACCGTGGTACAGGCCCCAAAAATAGATAAATGGTTTTGGACACAATAGCAGATACAATATCTGACAACTTACTTCTAATATTGCTATCTCTCCCATTAGTTGCGTAACCTGAAACAATAATTATAGTGATTTCAATCGTCATCATTATTTAAGCCAGGAAATATCCCTTAATCTAATTTAGAATAAATAAATCGGACAAATGCGAGTTAAATTCGCGTGGAGAGGATCCCGTACATGTTTAACTAAGTTCCATAAATATTTTTAAATCGGACCCAAATTTGTTGATGGTAACTACAATTATTTGTTTTTTTGGAAATCGTGTTTTCTAAAAATGAAACCTAGCTACATCGATTTATCGCCCCCGAAACCCTCTGCATACCAAATTTCATGAAAATCGTTGGAGCCGTTTCCGAGATTCAGATCATATATATTTTAAAGGTATTAGATAGACTTCTTATAGGTTTTCCTATAATCTTTAGGTAAAGAACTATTATCTGATGTTTTTTCAAAATGTTTGGCCCAGTAGTTTCGGAAATAAGGGGGGGGGGGAGGGGGGAATGGTAAATTTTTTGCCAATTTTTCTAATATTTTCTTAAATAACTTCAAAACTTTTTATCCTAAAATTCTAAATAAAAAATATTTGAGATCCTCACAACAAGCCCTTTCATTTGATATGTTTCACAATATTGTCTGCAAAACTTTATTTTTATTTTCTAGTTTACCCTCTAAAATTAGCCCACATGTTTGAAATTCATTTATTTACGTAGCACGTCTATGTTTGGGTCACCGACTTACATATGTGTACCAACTTTCAACTCAATCCAGTCCAATATTTTCGGACAGACAGACAGACAGACGCACGAGTGATCCTATAAGGGTTCCGTTTTTTTTTTCGGAACCCTAAAAATATCATCAACTACTATCTAATTCAAATAAGATGAAGTAAAACAAGATCTTTGTTACATACCTTATTCTGAAGATCTCTGGACGGTGTCCCGGCTCCCGCAGATGGCGGCAATAGCTGATCTAACTCTCTTTCATGTTCTTCTTTCATATAATCCATCTATGACAAAATATTTCGTTTTTATAAGTGGTATCTTGGCTGTTACTTTGAAATTAGAGTTGCGAGAAATCGGGCTTCATTAACATGTTAATTTAGAGACTTCATATAATGGTGTCGATTCTGTTGTTTACGAACTTAACTAATATTAGACAAGTCACCTCTCTTTCAAGTTAACCTTATTCAAAAAAGACAGAACATTTTTAATGCTGTCAGTTTAATCCATGCCGTCGTAATGTACGGGTAAATAGTCGTTACCAATAAAGATCGCGCTTAAGGGGGAACTTTCGGTTGGAGCGCGAAATTCAAATTTTATCACGTTTTTTGCAAATTACAGCTCAGTTATAGGTCGTTTGTTATCAAGATGTTATTTGCGAGAAGAATGGAAGTATATTTACCGATTAATAACAAAAGAAATCATCAATATATTCTTCCAAGGTATATTAGTAACATTTTCATGAAATAGTCGTATATGTCAAATATACTTCCATTCTTCTCGCAAATAACATCTTGATAACATACGACCTATAACTGAGCTGCAATTTGCAAAAAAAGGTGAAAAAATTTGAATTTCACGCTCCAACCGAACGTTTACCCTTAAATTCACGTTGAAATATGTGATCGGATTAAACTGACAGGACTAAAATATCTTGCATCTCCTTTCTTATATTTACTATTAGAAAGAGATATAGTGAGATTAAATTTATTTAGTTCGTAAACAACAGAATCGGCACCAGTATAGCTTTATTCACGTTGAATAACTTTGCTTGGCAACAATTTTATTAGGGTAATTAAGATGTGGCCAAATGTGGTAAGTGCACAAAAGAAGAGGAATTTGCTAAAAACAATGTTTAATCTTGTCGTAGGGTCCACAAGTTAAATATTAATAGTACGTAGTATATTATTTATTCTTTGATATTAATAAGGAATGATATTATATTTTCTAGCAAATCACAATTTAGGATGGAGTTTATATGGCCGTTGTGCCCTGTAGTCTTGGGCATGTCGTTGGCTCTGTCTAATTAGTATAAATAAAAATATAAATCTTCCGTATTTCTTGGCCGATTTTATCATCGGGGGTTATGTCATCTTTTATACGGTATTTTCATATACAATTCATGCATATTCCCGTCATATGGTCAGGGACAGGGACTGAGTATTTTGTACTTCACGGTACTGTAGTATGTGGTATGTAGCATCCGCTTGCCTGGCCACTATATTCAAGTTGAAAAATCAATTACTAAGTACGGTAGTATGTACTGACAGCTGCACTTGAGAGCCAGTTACCCTTAGCTTTGTCTGCGTATCACCCTCGACAAGATCATCACTTACTACCGATGAGATTTTGGTAAAAACAAGCTTATTTACAAAAAAAAATACAAATTAGATGTACCTCTGATTTTAATCCTTGAATCACAGACTCGTAGTACTGCCGCGATATGTCCCTAGCCTCGTTCACCAGCTCTTGCAGAGTCTCTGCGTTTTTCAGATCGCTCTCTTCCATCGAGGCCAATAGCTCTCTGTTGTGAGCTTGTGATCTGAATAAGAGAATAGTCTATAGAGAATAACTCTGCAAGACATTAATACATTTTATGTGGGTGTTTGGAAGAAGAAGTTAGAGGTACACACGGCCACAGATCAAGCTACACACTGCGGCACCTTATGCGGTTGTAATAGGCGCTATTTTGCGACAAAAATGTGTAGCTTGATCTGTGTCCGTGTGTACAAGACATAATTAATATGTCAGTGATTTATTTCTTTTCATATTTCTATACTTTATTTCTCTAAGTTTCACATAGGATAATTTAGTTACTGCTGACATTTTCGTGATGAAGTTTAGAAATATCATCACTTGCCTCAGTAAGATTACCTCTCAAATCAAATCGTAGGGATCAAAGGATACTTACTGAGCCAGTTCGAAGTGCAATCTTTCGTTATCTGCGCGCAGTCTCATTACTTCCATGGAGCTTTCAATGGTGGTGTCTGATGTACTGCTCTCGAGCGTCAGCGTCGAACCCATCATTGTGTGGTTTATTTCTATATTAAATTATAGTTTTGGTAAGGAGCAATATAAACGTTTTTTGGATGATGAGACTTATTCAACGGAAATTATTTTTTAATGATAGGGATAAATTTACTCCTTTAATTGTGGGGGAAACCACAGACAGAACATCACATGTGATGCTTCTAGTCAATGTTATTGAAATATATGTTGCAGCGGATTCTGGTTATCTATCCAACAAAATGGCAACTTTTTCATTTAAATAAATAGAAAATGAGGCACAATGTATATCTATGAGGTGTCCTAAAGGTTACAAATTATAACACACTATAACAACTAGGTATATACATATGAAATAAAGTATTCATTAATTCTCACGTATATCCTGTGCGACGGCAGCCAGTCCTAGGACGTGCTTGGTCTCATGCGCGTATTGCGGCGCCGGGTTGAGAGTTACCACCATACTAACTGCCTCCCCACGCGATCCTGATAGACCTGACCCGAGAAGCCGGGTTAGTTTTGATTCCCTGTCCAAAATTTTATGGATTAGATATCCTTTATTTAATTAAATCACAACGTAAAATTGTTATTGT
This sequence comes from Tethea ocularis, assembly GCA_963555595.1. Lineage (NCBI taxonomy): Eukaryota > Metazoa > Arthropoda > Insecta > Lepidoptera > Drepanidae > Tethea > Tethea ocularis. The sequence goes on from OY741968.1 coordinate 4,983,936, forward strand.
CATTCAGAATAAGTATATTAGATAAATCTCAATGGATCTTCTGCATTACTTAGTGCATTAAATTGCCGCTGGTGCTGCTTGCGTCGCAGCACGTGCAGGCAGCGCTCCAGCACATGCAACGACGTGTTGATGGCGCACGATTCTTGTATCCACTCATTGGTCTTGTGTGTGAAACGTACCTGTAGGGTACGTGAGCCTCCTGGCGCTGGCGCTGCTTGCGTCGCAGCATGTGCAGGCAGCGCTCCAGCACGTGCAGCGACGAGTTGATGGCGCGGGACTCCTGCATGCGCGCGCCAGTGTTACGTGTCGCGCGGGCTCGCTCGCACCCGGCCAAGTCGCATAGACGTATACAAGAAGTGCGGATTTCATTCTCTGGTACAAGATGAAATTGAAACATTTGTATACCTTTACTTTGTAATAAAACCTAAAATCAGATTAGCAAATGTATAAATAACTAGACTTTAATATGATAGAAATATATGATTTATAACTCTCATAAAATAAAATTATTAATATTTAGATTCTACAAGCACTCACCTGTCTTTGTAAGCATATTGATAGTGAAAATGCAGTGGGAGCGCGATGAGTGTGCATGTACTCCCGTGGCTGCGACAATAAGGTTGTGTTTCCCTGCTACCATTACATCATAGGCCTCCTCGCCTGAACGAACGAAGGCGTAGGTCGCTCCCTAAATAATAATTTAAGTTCTTAATTAAATGCCACTTTTACTACAAAGTGCTTACGCCTTTTTGAAAGCAATATTTATAATATCGACTATAAATACACAATTTGAAATTTAATTTTTACCTTGACATACACATTTCCGCTGCTATCTTCGCGAATACGTAATTTTGTTCTTTTGCCGGGTGGCGCCAATAAGTCATATATGGATTCATTGTATATTTCCACAAAGGATACCTGCATAATACCAAAATGATAACTGGAAAGGTTCATAGTGAGAACTTTAAATAAAAAGCATCTGTCCATTGTTTTAATTACAATCAAATATAAACAAATTGATTACAGCATTAATATATTATATACTAGCTGCGGGAAACAGCAACTTCACTCGCGTTCCAGGAATAAAAAGTACCTTCGGGGATAATGTTGCTTCCTATTCATGAAATAATTTTTCGAATCCGACCTATAACTCCGAAGATTAAAAACAAACAAATTCTTCAGCTTTATTATTAGTATATATATATATATATATATATATATATAATTTTTGAGTAATAGATGATATTCCGGAAATCTAATTGCTGTTACAAGATGTTCAATTCAATTCAATTCAATTCTTTATTGCAGTCTGTACATTATACATTAGACATCAATCATGTTTGTTACTCCTTCACGCAAAAGCAAATGAACAGATAAATCATCTATGACACATACCCTGGAACAACATACAAGCAACTTTTTTCCCGGAATGTGGGTGACACCATAGGGTACATCTAGTGGTCAATATACTTACCCACACATAATATTTTGTTCTATTAGCCAAGTCCATTGTGCTTGACGTAAGGTCATTATGTAACTGTGTACTCATGCGTCGGTACCTATCACGGAGGGGTGCTGACACACGCTGCAGTCTTTTTACCCACTGCGAAAAATATACATACAGGTATGATAATTTATTATTGATCACATTAATTAAAAAGTTGACAAAACATATTTAAGACCAAAAATTAAAAATAGCATTGCTTTTAATTGCTTGTGTATATTTGTTTTGTTATAAGATGGGTATTTGGCCCATGTAGTAACATGGAACTCCATCAAAGGAACTTTTCAGTTGTAAAATTTTTCAATTCCTTTTCAGTATGCATTATCACAAGAAAAAAATATATTGGATTTGATTACTTTAAATGTAAGCTTATTTGAAGTATTGTAGCATTTTTAATTTGTTACCCTAATGACAACAAATAAAAATAAATGTGTATGAAGCCTACCTCAGCAGTTAAGGTTTCATGATGTGAGTTTGAGTATGCATTGTATTGCAACAAAAATTATATTGCATCCATAAACTTTATCAATGTGGCGAAGGTTTATTTTCAATACTTATTTACTTTGACAATCAGATAAAAAATAAAAAATACCTGCAATTCATACTCCTGCTCAGGAACACTAAGTTTTTCAGAACCATTTTCAGTAGGTTTATATGAGGGTTGCTGTGCAGCATCAACCAGTTTAAAAACATATTCCAATGAACGAGGAACCAATCCCGGTGAGTTGACGTCACCCATTAAAGTATATGTTTTACCAGAACCTGATGCACCATATGTGAGTAAAGTGAAGCTTTGTCCATCTGGCAGTTTTTTTAGGTTCTCTTTTACTACTTGCTCGAATATTTCCTGGATTAAAGATAATATTCAATTATTTTAATAAACAGAAATAGATTATTTCACCACAAAAAACTGTTCAAAAAGTTTAAGACTTGCAAGTGATAGCATCCTGAATCAGTAAGGTTGCAAATAGGATATGCATCCTATAACTACAATATGTGATTTTGTTTATTGAACTGTACACGATAAATATGCGGGTAGATAGGACTCAAATCTCACTAATATTAATAGGTAATGAGAATGTTTGGATGTTAAGATTTTTGGATGTTCGTAAATTGTAAATCAATAATAAATCAACATATTAGGAGGAAAATTGACATATAGACAGATCATATGCTGCAATAACACAGTATATTTTTATCCCCGAAAAACTTAAAATCCCTTGAGTGTGGGTGAAACTGCAGGATGGTGACTAGTACCTATGTAATGGAAAAGTTGGGATATTTGTGACTCTATCATGCTTATACAGCTTAAATTAAACTTGGCAATAGATTCATATCTACATTTTATAAGCCTCTTGTTAATTTTAATATAATTGATTAAATCTTCTTTCTCTCGAGATCTTTTGGAAACTAGGTAGTAAATAATTTAATCAACATACTTTCTGACTACAGTCAGCACCAAATATACGAGAAAAAGTATACATCTTGGAGACATTGTGTTGTGTGCGCCTTCCATGTCCAGCAGTAGCGGTATCCAACGAAGTCACTAAGCATCGGTCAGATCGAACTTCGTATAAGTTATTAGATACAACACTCGGCTTCAATCTCAAATATACTTGTACTAACTCCGGTTCTTCGATTTCGGAATCTTCTTCGAACCGCTCCAGTAAATTCGTGGCTTTTTGAGGTCGGGGTCGCATAAAGGGATTTAGTATCAGTGGTGGCCGAGACTCGATAAATGATGGCACATCTCGTCTGGATACATCATAGTCAGAATATCGTTGATCTACCATTGTTTTCTAATTAGTACTCGAATATCCATTAAAATATAGTCAAATACGAACGCGATTTTGTTAAACAAAACAAACAGCAATCGGCAATATGTAACGGCCGGCTATACGAATTGAAATTGAAAATATTTTTGACGTTTATTTTCTTTTTCGGTAAGTTGGTAGCATATTTTACGGTCTGTGTTTTATCTGCACAGAGTACTTTATTATATATTTGTTTATCTGTAAATATAATGTTGCCTACTCAAAAAATATCAACAAAAAATAGAACCGCCTGCGCCTACCTTCAAACTACCTACAAAGCACAAAGGCACCATAATGTTCCTAGTCCAACATAGTTAATTAATGCTTGGTTGAGAGTAATATCCATCCTGGATAGTATTTTGTCCAATATAGTGAAGTGAAATGATTACGTGAAAAGTTGTAGTAGAACGGCTACCATTGTATTTGAACTTTTCTAGAACTTTGAAACTTGGCGATTGACGAGAATTAAAATAACTACATTGCTCAACTTGATACTCGCAAAATACACGAAGTGTGATGTCAAAAAAGAAAAAGAAAACAATCAATTAGGAATGTTTCCTTCAACATAAAAATCGATTTTTAAATAATTGATTTATTTCCTTTGTATATCAAAAAATAAAATAAAAACGCTTTTTTAAAAATCGATTATTTTTTCACATCCCTATCATGAATAAATGTCAAAGAATCAACTGCTAGTTGTTCAAGAACCATTATTTCTTTTTCGATATATGTTAATGTGGTGAAGTTAGTAAAGAAACGGATAATGTAGTAACACTACCAAAGAGAATATAACACTACCAGTATAAACGATCGCGGGTTCGAGCATCTATGGTAAAAATATTTGTTTTTGTAGCAGAAAAAAATCGATTGAGAAAATTAACCGATTTTTTATTAATCGATTATTTGCAATATTAAAATCGATTATTATAAGAAAAATAAACGATTTTTTTTAAATCGATAAATTTTTCACATCCCTACAATCAATCAAATATCAGTTTTTTTTGTTGTGACGGAATTGTTTAACATTTTTTACATTTATAATAAATAATTAAAATGATACGGAAGTACAGCTGTTATAATTGAATTTACAATTGCTGAGTAAATGTGTATTCATTTTCCAAATACCGATACCGAATTATATGCTATCCAAGAAATCTAGAAAATTGAAATTGTAAAAATGTGATTATTTTTCGGATTTGGCTTAGTGCCATAGTGTTAATTGCAGTTTTATTGGAAGTAGTCATCATGGAATTGTCTGCGATTGTTATTTTAACGTTGTTGTGTGTGCATGGAGTATTTGGTTACTGCCCATCGTTGTGTTCTTGTAAGAGTAACAAAGCCGGAGATGGGGCGCTAGCAGAGCCCCTGCCCGGCGAACTCTTGAGACTGAAATGCGGTGGGATCCCGACACAGGTCACAGAATTGAAGGAAATAGACTTGAGCATAATTTGGTCTATTGTAGTTAGCTTGTATGTACCTATTCAATTATTTTATTATTGTTGCATTATGTTTTTTTATGATTACCTACCTACCTACCCATGGGTGTAGGCAATATTGAAGTAATTATTCATTTTTCAGAAACTTATCAGGAAATGCCATTTCTACCTTATCAAGGGAGCTTCACTTGCCTAATCTACAGAAGCTGTAAGTAGTAGTATTGCTTTGTATGTTTAGCACCTGACAAACCCCCATAGAAGTATATGCAAACACTATTTAAAGTATTGTTTTGTCTATATGAACTCAAATGTACTGATGTTGACTTTTAGGGTTCCTTTTCCATATCTGGAGCCATTTCTCTAAGCCTGTGTGGCTAAGCATATTATTATATTATTTAAATGCTGATTTTAATATTTATGTTTTTAATTTAACCTTTCAGTGATCTCAGCAGGAACCAAATTTCTTTAATAGAATCAGATGCATTCTACAACATGACATCTCTCCAGAGACTAGACTTATCCTACAATCAAATAAGCAATGTGTACAAGGAGATGTTCAAGGGACTTGTCAATCTTGAGAGGCTCATCTTAACTCAAAATCATATCTCAGTGATGGCTTCTGGCACTTTTGATCATTTGATTGGGTTGAAGCAAATGTAAGTTGAATACATTTTTTATTTTATACATTGTTCATTCACATAGTAGCTTTCTTTCTGCCACATTTTTTCACCTGCAATTCCCTATTTTACCCCCTTAGGGGATGAATTTTCTCATATTCTTAGCAAATACCTACATCATAGCTATATGTATGCCAAATTTCAACCCAATCCCTCCACTGGTTTGTGCTGCAATTGATAGACCAGTCAGTCAGTCATGTTTTCCTTTTATATTATGTATTTGATTATGATTTTGTATTTTTTTATGATTTCAGAGATATAACAGAGAACCCTTTGATATGCGACTGTGAATTACTCTGGGTGGGTGATTGGGCTAGAAATACCAGTGTCAAACTAGTTGGCAATCCTAAATGTGCCTTCCCTGAGAACATGGTCAATAAAACAGTACGTAAGCTGAAGATATTTCTGGATCTGTCTGCTTGCAGTAGTGTCCTACCTTCAAACACATTGATTGTTAAACCAACCCATGACCAAGTGGTTTTTGAAGGTGATACATTAACTTTAATATGTAATGCACCATTTGCATCAGTTATGGCTAAATATGAACTCAAGTGGCTGCATCCAATGCTGGAAATCTGTGATGTAAATGTGACTCACACTGACATGCAAGAAGAAGGTCTTGCCGAAACAACTGTCCATTTTCCTAATATAACAAATCATCACATGGGCAATTGGACTTGTATGTACAGTGATCAAAACCATATAAAACATAACTACACTGTTGAAGTCTTAGTTCTATCAAACAGGACCCAGTATTGTCATACTGATTGTACTGTGAACAATAAAGGTTTATATTCTTGGCCTCAGTTATTACTGAATCATACAGCCACGGTGCCTTGTAGAAGTGGGGATGGTATGGCATATAGATATTGTGACGCAAACGCCACCTGGGGGCAAGCAAATACAATGGAATGTTCATACATAAGTAATGTCACTAAGTTACTGCAACAGTTTGCAGTGTTGAATGTAAGTTTGGTGCAATATTCAGCAGTGAATGCCACAGAAAGATTGTCAATGCTCATACAGGAGAAAACATATCCACTGGCAGAGATAACCGATGCTGATGATGTTATGTTCATAGCACAAGCAATTAGAAATTATATGCAGTACATGCCGGAGGAAAAGGATTTAGGTATGCCATTTATTTATTTTCAGCCTTTGATATGATGGCTATATTAAACCCTATATTTATATAATTATACCTATAAATAAAATAATATAAAAATTCCAGGACCAACTTTACTTGACGTGATTAGTTCAGCGATGAACATCACAATGTCAGTAATGGTGCGTGCGGAGACATTATACAGCTCCTGTACTGACATGATGCATGCTGCTGAAGAAATATCTGCTTTCATTGATAACGCTCAAGGGCAGAAGGTAACCAAACTAACTGATAATTGTTGTTGTTACTAATGTGATCCTGATTTAAAAATCTATCAATATTAAAATGACCAAATGTCATTTGTACAGTCTATCTTGTCCTTTTAAGAACATAAAATCTCTATCACCATTTAGTAGGTATGACCTGACTGGATAAAGAGGACTGAGGTGACTGGATAAACTTGAAATGGCTTAAAGGTGAACTTATGGCCTTTTAAAAAAAATACAAAAGAATGAATATCCATATAAAGTTGTACCTGCCGGTATAACATTTCTTTTAGTACCTTATTTTACATACATAATACAATACAGTAAACTCGACGAATAATAATAAAGAAATGACATACTTTTTCTTTCTTTCTAAAAAAGTTGATTTGTAAAATCAACATTGCACATCATGTATAAACCTTGAAAGATCAAGTTCTGATGTTACCGGCCTTGTAGGTGAACCTTGCAGTAGAACGTTTCCGCGTGAGCGAGGGGTTCGGCGGCGCGACTTGCGTGTGGTACAGCGCAGTGAGTGGCGCAACGCCGCGTCTACACTGCACCACCACCAACCGCACCGTGGCGCCGCTGTTCACCGTCACCGACGCGCTCATACACGCCAGTGTGCAGGTTAGTCTAGGTCTAGTCTTAGCGAAGGATTCGGCGGCGCAATGTGCTTGTGGTATAGCGTAGTGAGTGGCGCCGCTGTTCAACGTCACCGAAGCGCTCATATGTACTCATTGTTTACCAATATTTTAACAACTATCTACAGCAGAGTTTCTCTGTTATCTCTGAGTTTGTCTGCCTCCAACGCCCACAAGGGGGCGTTATCCCCAACTTTAAGAAAGACTACAGTATAGCATCAAAGCGAGAAACGATCTTGTCTGGCTAAGTAATAGATTTCCTAAATAAGATTTAACTTCGGTTCAGAACCCAACACATATACCTACAAAATATATGTTGTTCGAAATATGTAGATTAGAACAATTGCTTTTTTTTTAATTTAAAATATAATATATATCAAAAAGCAGCACTCATTCGTAATAGATACAGTATTCAACCATGCTGACTTAATAAATGTGATGTTGAATAAAGGCTTGCTATGATAATGTTACTCCTATGTTATTCCAGATACCTCAGTCTCTTCTGTATAGTACTACAGAATCTGGTACACTGGTACAAAGCAAACCCCACGACTTGGTAGTGTCAGTATATTCGGATGCGGCACTATTCCCGTTACTACCCGACGTGGATCGCGACCCTTCATTGACGGGTCATAGAACTAAGGACTACTACGGGAGGAGTACCAAGCGAGAGGATATGAATATGGAGATCACATCGCCTGTCGTTGGATTTCAATTAAGTAAGTTTATGATCTTATTCAAAATATAATATGAGGCACTTCCAGTTTAAGAAAATTGTATGAAACTTCTTGATCTCCTGTGCACATAATTTTGCTTAAAGCTAAATAGTAAGATTGACAGGTCCGTGATAATTATGTAACATTTTGTGCAGAGAACCTGTCTGTTCGCGGTGAGTTATTGGAGCCGATCATCGCTACGGTTCGTGCGAGCTCCGTGGGTGGTGTCGACGGAAGGGCTGCTATTTGGGACCCCGTCGCCAGGAGATGGCAGGATAATACATCAGGTATATTAAAATCCGTAATGGATTATTTTAAACATTTTTTTATATTTATGAGAAGAATAATGATATTGAATAGAATCTTAGTCCTGCAGGTGAATTAAAAATAACTTCGTATAATAAAATTTTATTATAGACATGTATATTTTATGCATTTTGCATAGGTTTATCTATACTAATATTATAAAGAGGAAAGATTTGATTGTTTGTTTGCATTGAATAGACTCCGAAACTACTGAACCAATTTGAAAAATTCTTTCACTAATAGGAAGCTTCATTATCCCCGAAGGTTATAGGCTACTTTTTTTCCCGGGAACGCGAGTGAAACCGCGCGGAACAGCTAGTGTATAGTAAAAATAAATTACTATGGAACAAAAATTTATGTTTCACAGTGAAAATAATTGTAGTTATTTATGATTTTTCCTTTACAGACTGCAAAGTATCGCACGTTGTATCCGAAATGATTATCATAAGCTGTACAAAATTGGCTTACGTGGGGCTCTTGCAAAATGTCGAAACTGGCATTTACGGTGCTCGGACCGATGGCGCCCGGTTCAAAGTGTCACACCCGGCCGTCTACGTCGGCAGCCTGATCCTCATCGGATGCGTGAGTTGTGCCACCCTCACTTACATCATGTGCTACCCGGCCATACAGATGGCAAAGAAAACAAAACACGCACTCATTAACACCTGGATCGCTGTAGGACTACTATGCTTCATGTACACCCTAGGTATCTACCAAACGGAGGACGTTAAGCTCTGCCAAATATTAGGACTGCTCATTCATTACCTATCTCTCTCTTGTCTACTATGGATGTGTGTGTCCGCTAGCAACATGTATAAATGGGTGACTAAGACGCACAATCCTGTTAGAACGCCGGAAGATGACATTCCACCTGATGTTCCTGTTCAGAAACCTATATTAGGTTTATATTTAGTTGGTTGGGGTATAGCTTTGATTGTTTGTGGAATATCTGGGGCGGTCAACATGAAGGACTACGCGGGCTATTCACAGTGTTTCTTGAGCACGGCGCCGGCTTTAAGCGCTTTGTTTGTACCTGGCGGTATACTCCTTGTATTTTTATTCGTATTATTCTTGCTCATTCGGTGTACGATAAGGAATATGAATGTGCAATTGTCAGAGGGGACTCAAGCTACGGAAAATGTTGATTTGGAAATGTGGGAGCCACAGAGTAATGAAAGAGCCGAGAGGAGATCTTTGAAATCTACACTAGATTCAGAAGTAGAGGATATTGAGCATACACCAATAATACAATTGAGAGCCCAAGTAATTGTCTTGTGTCTGTACATGTCCGTGTGGTCGTGTGGCGCTATTGCAGTGTACAGACCACTTCCAGCATATTTGCCGTACCAGGAAGATATTTGCAGTATTGTATATGCAGTGTGTGCTACCATATTAGGCACGTTTATTTTATTTTTTTATGGTATAGCCAGGAGTGATGTCAGGTCACAATGGGCTATGATGCACTGCTACCTACAGAAGAGTAAACAGTGTTGCAGAAATCGAAGTGTTTTTGACACCAATCAACAGAATGTGCCTGTGAACCAGGCTGCAGCAGGGTCTATACCGCCGATACCGAATGATAACAGATCGAGATCTGATAGTAGAAGTTCAAACAGAACAAATTCTAAAACAAATAATAGTGGGACGTATAAAGGTGGCGCTGAATTAAACGGGCAGACTTTACCGAAAGACGCACTCAAAAATACAAATGGTAAAACACCAAATATTAATTTAGTCGTATTACACAGGCAGCAGTACCGATCAAATAATTCAATGATGACCTATCCTGATAACCGAAATATTGGGCCAGAAGTGTTTTACAACCCCAATCAAATGAATGTCGCAAAGAAGTTCTTCAAGAAACAAAGACAGAATATGAAGCGAAATTGCTTAGAACTGCCCTTGAGGCGAGATTACGATAATGATTCTCATATTTCGTTACCGTTGCCGACAAAGGAGGCTTATAATGGCGTTGCTAACATAATAAACAGTGGATCAAAAGTGAACAATACTAATATACACGTAGAAAAATCGAATAACGGCATTAAAGAAACTCGAAACGTTTTAAATCCCAATTTATTGGAAGAGGAATCGAAAGATTACAAAAGCTATTCGACAGATAGAAACAAGTCATGGAACAAGAACGAAGATCCAAAAACTGGCAGGACTCAAATAATGAACATTTATACTAACGTTCCGGAGACACAAGTTCCGCAACATCAAGTAATCAAAGCGATCCCACCAAAACCATTCAACGGACAACGCAGCAGCGTATCGGAGGAGTGCCTGCAAAGTCACGCGAGTGAACAACCAGAAATGAGAACTATATCCCAACAATGTAGCTTAGAATATAGTTCAGCGTCAGAAATAGCGATGCCACATACTTGTTCCGATCAAACATTGAACACTCATTCGGAAATAACGTCGTTCCAGGAAACCCATAGTGCCTTATGTTCGACCAACGAAATAACCGATACTGAGAGTTTTGGCCAGTACATTGATTATTTACAACCGAACAAAAATCCAGAAGTCAAAGAGAATGCCATAGATAAATCATTACAAGACATATCAGAAGAGTGTACTATGAATAGTGATGATATTAATAGGTCGAGTACTCCGCACAATCTAGAAATCGGCTCGGGAGAGCTAGACAATTTATTACAAAACCCGGAAGATTTAGAAGGTTCGAAAGATAAAATTGACGAGGACAAAGATACGTTTTTTATGGCGAAAACTACATACGATTTTGAAACTTGTAGTACAAATGCCAGTGAGCAAGGTTTCGAGAATGAAAGCGACATTTACTGTCCCAATTATCAAATGTCAGAAGTGAGTATACGAAGTCATGGTTTATACGCACCTTCTCCGTCTTCCATGTGTCCAAATGAGATAAGCTTTAGTAATGAAGACGTCTCCAATATCGAGAGTCAGTATGTAAACTACGATCCAGGATGGCGAAAGACAATAAAGAGCAATCCTAAATTAGGGAAATATGTTCCAACACCTGCATTGAGTTGCCCAGAGGTAAATAGAGACAGCAGTCCTGTCTCGTTTGCAAGTGAAATAGATGAGTTGTACACACAAATTACCAGTAGAGAGAGGGACAAAGATAGAACACCGCGGAAGGATGTTGGCTTAGATGTGACAGTGAATAGTGACGTCACGCTCAAACCTACTGACAGTGACAGTTGTGTGAGTGAGGCGGTCTCCGATGTGGAGATAAAAGGTGAAACAACTGTATGAGTTCACAAATATGTTCTGTTTTCCAGTGACTCTTGGGACTTAATGTATCTTAGAATTAAGTGTAAAATATTGCTTTTGTATATTAAAGTAATTTTAAATGGCAGCAATTTCTTTTGAATTTTGTATTTAATTGATATTAGTTTTGTATTTGAAGTAAAAATTTATTAATAACGTATCTGCGCAAACATTAAGAAATGCTATTTACTTATAGAACGTAACGTATTTTATAAAGATTAAACATAAAAACACAGGTATTCTGTCGTTTCTCATTATCAGCATTACTTATACATGTAATTCATGTAAAGTTAACTAGCTCATAAAATTATTTATCATAATTATTTTTTCTTACATTTTTCTTCACTTCAAACAAATAATTATAGCTCAATAATCAAACTTCATAATATTTGTGTGTAGAAATGTTTTATTTTCACAGACATAATAAATCAATGCTTATTTATTTATGTTTCAAGTGAAGTAAACAGGACAGTATTATTAAAAATCTATGAGTATGTATTGTCATGAGAACTTAACTGTGAGCATCAAAATTATGTGGAGTACCTACATGATATGTAATATGCATGAAATACGATATTTGTGATTAACTATAGAAAACCAAAAACGTAATATCATCTATGGTTAAAACTGGCATTTATTTATGATTACAAATTACTGTAGGTTTTCATAAAAAAATGACTGCCTTAAAACTGTGGCTAGCTTAAAAACATAAGAGAACTGCCAGTTGATCTAAAGTAGTGCCATTGAAAATTAAGTTTATGTAATTTTAGTTGTATATTGTATTGTATAATGTGTATAGTTATTTATTTTTAAGTTTACTTTTGAGTCTGAATTAGAGAGCGAAACGCTTATGTCTTTGTGTGTGATCGAGTGCTTTTTTAATGAAAGTATATTTACTAAATTACTAATCAAATTTTTAACACCATTTTTTTCCCATAAATGGACTATCAATGATTTTTACATTCGCGCCTTTGATGTAATACAAAATAAACTGTTAATTTAATGATCTCACTAAAACAAATCCAAACTATGTTTGAGCCTATATGTTACAAGTGGTGTGACAAATTATCTCCGTTTAAATTAATAATAAAAATGTGCCAAATTGTAAGCGGAATGTTCTAAAACTGTTTTAAAGTTTTTCTAACGCATTCATAATATTTTTAAATGCTGTCATTAGACTGAAACTACATACCGCCTTAAGTCTAGTCTACACCATTATTTTTCTTCCCATTTTTGTACGTGGTTTTAGAATATACATATGAAATGTGCAGTATTTACTGTGTGCTTAAACTATGTTGTATTGGACATGCTTGGCCTAAAGTGAGTTTTGTTGGCATTTAACTAACTTGTAACAAGTAAGGTATGGATTTGGTAAATTCATATTTTGCCCTAAAATCGTTGAGGCATAATAAAAGTGTAATAATTACAATGTTATACATGCTCCCATACTTAAATTTGTTACAGTATTCTAATTACTTAAGTTTTAGAGAAAAATAATATTGTATTAGTAGAAATTATAATATCGGGCTAATGTGATATGAAATCTTCCGTACCTTCAGCGCACTTGAATGCGCTCAATGTTTTACTCTAGACGGTTGTAGGTTTTCAAATCTATTGAATTTTTGTGAATATTAATATATAATTATATTAATAATGAAAATTTATAAATGGTTAGCTTTTTGTGGGGCATATTGCGTAATAAAAGAGGCATTTGCACTTATTTATCTGTGATTTTATTTACATTTATTACAGAACAGTCTTGTTTGCAATATTATTATTTTGTATAAAACTTAAAATTAAACAAGAAAATTCCTTACGAGTGCCGATAACATAGATATTACTTGTTTTCACGTAGATACATATTTTAATACATAATTTATTTCTATTAAATAATGACGTTATAAAACATAAATTTAATGGAAAATATTTTTATATATTTGGTACAAATTTAATCACCAACAGGTATGTAAGTACCTACTTAAATTCTAAAATTAAGTTTAAAACTATCTTTAGAAAAATTTGCTTATTGATTATACATATATAAAATATACATACTTTGTATAGCTGATTTAATTCGAGGAGCCTTTGGGAACCATTGACACGGACAAGTCGATCGCGCACGACTACAATGTACATTTTACAAAATTTCACATTGAATTATGTAAAAGTAAGGAGTAAAAGTAATATTATTTTGTGACACTTAGTTAACTAACTTTAAAATAAAATTTATTATTGGAATTAAATTTAAATTTTAATAATTTACTAAGCCTGTGCTGGCGGTAAAACAAGTCTCGCCGTTAGTTCCCGACCTCGTCCGGCCACAGCGCCTAGCATTCGCCCGACCAATGTTCTGGGTACTTCTTCAGGCGACTTCTCTTTAGCTGAACAGTATAAAATAATAAAGCATCAGTCTACTGCATGCGTTGCAAGAATCCGAAATAATTTCGTTATACGGTGTTTGTTTTAAATGAGATTTTATTTATACAAAATGATTTTGGTTGGGAAAATTTGGAGCCCCGTATAGCTTATGTTTTTAATTGAGAGTTAACAATAACATACCGACTAAAAACTCGAGTATGATAACCGCCAATTGGCTATCGGCAGGATCAGTCTTGGCGACCAGTCGCAGAGTGGAATTAACGCAATGTTGTGCGCTCGACACTAACTGCGCTGCACTGTCCTTAGCTCCCACGAGGAGAGCCGGCGACGATATACGTAGCCCTGGTTTAATGCGCCACCATGCTGCCCCTGAGTTGTCATGTAAGCATTAGGTATAATACTTACTTTACCGATTAAAAATATAGGTAGGGAAGAAATTATCATGAGACAAAACCTTTGTACCAACTATAAGTAAGTAGATATAGTCGTAAAACCTAATACTGAACCATAAAGGTCGTAGCCAACTTATAACACCCCGCTCCCGCACGGCTAAGGAATTAACATTCAAAATTGGTTTTAAGGTTGTGCTCTTAAGATAAGCTTTAAAGTGACAACGTGAAATAGCAAACAGCGCGCTGTAAGCTTGCGGACGTAGTATATTCATTACTCTGTGCTTGCGGTAAGCGGCTTGACGCGATCATGCCACTCGATAGTGGACGTCATGCGTACCTACCGCATAGACTGTGTTGTGCGGGAGCGGTGGAGCAGTACAAAAAATCTGTACCGAGTTTTCAAGGTGATACAATTACCTCGAACGTAATTGAGGGCACCAGTCCAGTCGCAAGCTCTTGAAGTAGCCCACCGACCCTCACTCCCATGCAGTTCGCCTTCCGCAAGCCATCTCTCGGGAAAATATGGCCACTAAAAAAATAAACTCCTTTTAGGTATTTAATTGCCCTGTAGATAATATCTCAAAATCAAAATATCAAAAACCCATTTATTTAGTTTAGGCCCTAATAAGCAGTGCCGGTTTTAGCTCTACCAGCACCCTGGGCGAGATGTGATAACCCCCCCCCCCCCCCCCTTCTCCCGCCAACAAAAGGGATTTTAAGTCATTATAGCCATTTTATCTTTAGACTTGAGAATTTATTTATTTATTTAGACTCGAGATAGCAGGACTCACTCATGAGCGACCGGAAATAAAGGT
This sequence comes from Tethea ocularis, assembly GCA_963555595.1. Lineage (NCBI taxonomy): Eukaryota > Metazoa > Arthropoda > Insecta > Lepidoptera > Drepanidae > Tethea > Tethea ocularis. Next base: position 4,999,245 of record OY741968.1, read on the forward strand.
GGGCCTGGCACCCCTTTACATCTGGCGCCCTGGGCGATCGCCCTATCGCGCCCTACCCTAACGCCGGTACTGCTAATAAGGCACTTATGAACGTCAACAGTTACAGTTTTACAATAGACTCTACTACCGGTTCGGAATACACTTGAACTGAGAAGACTCCGGCAATAAACTCAGCAAGGCTTTTTTTAATTATTCATTTATCTATTTTATAATTGCCAGTGTCATAATGAGGATAAGATCAAAATTAATTAATTAGCAGTTTTAATATCTACCCCCTAATAATTAGAAGTCACGCTCATCGTCAAGTACCTACTTACTAGACTTTCAATAATGGCAAAGAATCTTATATTTATGGTATCAATATTTTAAAAAAATCTGACGCTTAATAAAATTTGCCCATCTACAGGATAAAAACGAAGAGTTCCGATGGGAATTGCCTATAAAACATTGAAAAATGTGCACAGATTTTCTTGGAAATTAGAAAACAAAAACATTTGCATTCTTATCGAGCCCATAAAGCGTGATTAATCTCTAACCTGTATAAAATGTAGGGCTCGATAGCAGAATGCAGATGGTGGGTACTGCCAATAGAGATTCGGATGCGGCGCTCCTATCACAGCGAATTTGCTTATCACTGAACCGTGACAATGTGCCAAGTACCTGTAACATTTATTATTAATCGTTAATTCAGTTCTTAGTAGAAGTTTTCCTGTTTGAAATTGAGAATGACTTACATTCATATTCCAAGATCACCAATAAGTGAGACTAATTATTCTAAGAACAATTAATAATTATTCTTAGAATATTCAAGTCATATCAGTCATCAGTCGCGTGAGTGACAAGGCCCAGTACTTTGCGTTTCCTAATCGAATGATAACAATAGGATATTTATTTACTCATACTGATGGATATGGAGCATAAATTAGGGCATTATGTGGACTTACCATGTAAGCATTCCACCAATACCAAAGCCGATCACAGTGGCCGGTTTATTTGGAGATACTCCCAAAGCTTCAAGGAGAGTGGACAGTTCTTCCACTGCTCTAGGGGGAGACAAGTCTCTCCTGTATCCTCCTTCACTCCCTCCTGTTCCCCTGAGATCTAAAGTTATCACATGGTGGCCGGTTTCTGCCAACCGCCGGACCACATTGGACCAGTTTGGTCCCCATAAGTTGCCCATGTCTGGTGCATCACCAAGGATAAGCACAATCGGGCCCGATTTGGGACCTGTTTCAACATAGTGGTATTTTACACCCTGAAATAGATTGATATACTTGATATAGAATTGATAATGGGACATTAAATAAATTGTGATTAGGTATTTAAGTTGTATATTGTTCACTCACACTATATATATACTGATTGATTTTTTAATCACCGTCAATTTTTTTTGGGATTATTGTACTCATCATTATGAATAACTTTAAGGGACCAACCCTGAAATCTCGAAAAAAAATCAAACAAAAAAAATACACAACATCAAGGGAAAATGTGAGTCAAAATGTGTGGAAAAATTGATTTTTTTTCCTGATTTCAGGGTTGTCCCATAATAAAAGTTGTTCATAATGATGATTACAATAATCCCTGAAAATTTGGACGGTGATAAAAAAATCACCTGTATTTATAGATACGGAATAGGCCTAAGCCGGTTAGTTATGGCCGTTGAAATAAGGGTTTTTCTAACCGGCATAAAATACCGAATCTGGCGTTAATAAGTATATGTTGAGTGAGACGCGCGAAGAATTAAAGCAGTTAGATTGTACAGAAGGGTAGAAAATAGTAGTACCTAACCTAAGTAAGTAGTATTATCAAAAGGTAATTTCTCTTTTACAAAATGAGTTAAAATAAAATCTCTGTACCTATTTACGTAGATAACACTAATTATTAATTTATACTACGATTTATTTTATTACATTAAGGATGAGTGAGAACAAAATTTACTAAACGAAATTTAGGTACTAATTTAGGTGCTTCGAGGTGGAGGCGCGGCCCAGTTTGCGCTGCGAGAACTTTGCCCTTAGAACATGTCTACGAGCTTATCATAATATTGTGTACATCATTCAAATTTAGTTTATAGCAAATTGTAGGGCAAAATCAATATAAATACTACTAGCTCTGTGAAGTGTTTAGACCTTGCGAGTTTCTCACTTATATTATAAATACGAATGTTGGATGTATGGATGTTTGTTACTCTGTTAAAAACTACTGAATGGATTTGGATGAAACTTTGCACATAGATAGATCATACCCAGGAATAACATAGACTAATTTTTGTCCCGGAAAAACATAAGATCCCTTGGGACAGCGGATGACACCGCGTGACCATACTTACTAATACTAATAAATGCGAAAATAACTGTTTGTTTGTTACCTTTTCACGACTAAATCGCTGAATCGATCACGATGAATATTGACACGCATATAGCCTATGTTATGGAGAAGGACATAGGCTACTTTTAAAATTTACTTTTTATTATATATTATTTTAACGCGGGAGAAACCGCGGGAAACAGCTAGTTATTTGATAAATCAATTAACTATTAGTATAATAAATACAACATCGTTTATTTCGTATCTTTATACTCGAGGTCTCGATAAGTAGACAAAAGAAAGTGTTAAAAATTGTGTTAGTGCAGATGTTTTATTAACTGTAAGTAAATATATGTTAATATCTAAGTATATTTCTAAGTCCAAAGTAGATAATATACATACCATTATTTTGATATAGTAGTGTGTACCTATAGACGAATCTACAGTAAGTTCAACCGGTGGAAAACTCTTTGTTAATTTTCTGCGGTGCCCTTTCCACAACCTTTTCACTGCGATCTGTATTATTTGCCAAATACCGATGAATATGCATTTTAATATTAATTCAATGGCCGGCCATCCAGATATCACTTGTAAAACGTTACCACGCGTCGCACTCATTGTTATGACACTATTATTTGTAATAAAAAACGCAGCGAGTGCGTGAAAACAACTGACAGATAAGCTCAAAGGTCTCCAGTTAACTGATATGCTTCATCGTATGAGCATATTCTTATCAATTTTATCAAATTCTTGTTCAGAATAAACGGATGTCGGCGCCCGCGCATGTAATGGACAACGTCACAGACAGAACAGAATAGAAAAACAGTGCCGACGTCAATGTCATTTAGATAATGCGTTAATCCCATGCATAGTCTAAACGTTACTGAACATCAACGTTGTTAATCTACCCACCCACTAATAATAAGACAAACTAACTGTCAGACAATCAACACACAAAACCTATTTTTAACGTAGCTAAAATTAAACTTTTGTTTCATGGAATTCTAATTTTTTTAAGTGTCCAATTGGATCACTGATCCAGTCATTGTGCTTGATAATTTTCCTATATACAGATTGATATCATGTGTTCTACATAGGTATTAATACCTAGATAGTATATTAGGTACAAGTATGTAGTTAGCCTTCAGAGGCTACCTTTCATGAAATTATTGACATAAAGTTGGCCTATAAAGCATCAAGCTAGTGAAGCAAAACTGAATGAGTGAAAGTACCATTGATATATTGGCAGGTAATTTGATCGAAGGAAGGTACATTTATTAAATAGGTAAGTAATTTTATAATACCAACTGTTTTTAAAGGTATGAAGGTTAGGATTAATGTTTCATGTACGAACAACGAAGTTTCAGAATTTTGTATTTATGAGTACCTAAGTATGTAGCTGCACTTTCAAGAAATCAAATTTAATCTTATTTGCAACAATCGACATCGTTGGTTTAATACTTGAGAGCCTTGTTTAACGAATCAAATAGGTACGAATGTTTCATATTATAAAATAACAGATTCTGTTTTTCATTTTGTTTGAATGAATACGATTATCTACAACAGAGGCTTGAGTGAGGGTTTATTTAAAAACAAATTAAGTGCGGTCGAGACGAGACGGGAGGCACTCAAGTCGGGTCCGAGAGGATAATGACAGCGACGACAAATGCAGAAACGACCAGTCACGGCGACTAACGATCAGTAAAGGGCATTCAAGACTGTTGTAACGTTTAAATCTGCCCATGTGCGCCTTCTAAGGACTAAATTGATTTTGATATATTGTAACGTCTCTAATGTAAAAGCAATGACTGAATAGTTTATTTTCCTGTGCCTTTCACGGTATTGTAAGTAGATGTGTTGTATATTGTATACCTACTTACTTAAGATTTCAAACAATGAATATCTAACATTGCTCGATACGTCTCGATAAAGTTGTTCGATTAGCAAAGTATTTTTTTTTTATTTATGTTTGAAATTAAATGAGATTAAATTAAATCCTTCGAGAACGCGGGTAAAACTGCGAAGCAATGAATAGCAGTTGTCCTATCTAGATTGAAATGTTTGATTTTTATTCAACCCTACAAAATATAAAATTATATTTCATAATATTTATAGTAGTTACAAGATTAATTAAATTGCGAGAGAGACGCCCATCGAAATGAGACTTCTCAAATTGGAACCAACTGCCAAAATATTCAAAATGTTTTCAATAACAACCTCTCCTGACGGCTGTAGTATATGTAGGTATGTGTTTTATAACCTGTAGTACCTTTGTAGGGATCACACTCGTAGGTATACTTACATGCCATCACTGTGTCTCTAACTTTACGAATCGCCCTTCGAAAGAGGAGCTGACAAGCACCGAATGCGTCGGCACGTTTCCTGCTCGTCCCTCCGATGACACTTTATTGTGTGGCTTAGGTATCTTAGATTATATAGGGGGATATTATATTGTACGTGTTTTATGAACACATCAATACCTGGCTATAGCTGGAAATCTATTGAATTGATATGTCACGATTAGTATAGCTAATTGTAGTAGCAAATTGCAGCTTACAATTTATGAGCTTGTAAATTTAAGCGTTAACATTAGATAACAGCAGACCTTCCTATACAATGGCGACTCATAAAATATCAAACGCAGCAGTCCTGCTGTGCTGTGTTCACGGCAGGACTTCAGCCTTCGGCACCCAGCGCCCGTCAACATGGCTGCTAAATTGCTACAATTTATGAATTGACACCCGGGAAAAGATGAACCAATCTAAGCACCACGAGTTAAAGTTCAGTTTAGCTTCATTTATAAACAAGTAGCGCAACATTGGTGCTTCAATGTATAGTTGCCGCAATATAGCGTATCCATTATCACAGAATACATAAGAGCCCGGGGGACAGATCTGCGATTGTCATGTAAATGTTGCGAAGTGTCGCGGCGGGGACGCGCCAACTAGGGGCGTTGTCGTTGTCGCCCGCTGTCGTGAGATGATTAATAATTATTTGACACGTGGGAGTTGAGAACTGTGAGAGCTCTTATGTAACATAAAGTAAGACTGATTTATAAGCATTGATTTTTTCTCTACAAAATATATGTATCTATATACCAACTGACTGATCAAAATACTCGCCATGTTACTTCCTCTTATAACATGCTTTGCGAAAAACTTTTCACAGCTGACGCGACGGTTCGGCCAGATTTATTCTACGTCGTTGAAGCAATAGGTTTTACCTTGTTTTATAAAGCTACATTCAAACATAAATAATATAGGTCATGATCAAATTCGTCTCATACAGAAAACACAAAAAGATATTCGATGCCGAAATGCGGGTACCTAAGTACACCGCAATACAACAAATCGGACAAATCCCATTACAAACATTAAGTTTATCAATAGCACAATATTTTAAATTGTGCTATGAATAGAATACAATTCCTCATCGATATTGAGATATTTTCAAACTATTCACTATAATAACATCAGGTAAGAAGGTGTCTTGTTAACCCACCTTGTAATATGACGCTTTCATAAAAATACAAACCAATCTGTTCTTGATCAGTTGGCTCATAAACTTTTAGATCTCAATTTAAGAGGTGACATCAGAAGAACCACACGAGGTAAGATCCACATTAGACTGAATTTGTACAGTTATGTCAGGATTTAAACAAAACAATAAAGATCTAAGTTCAAAAATATCATTTCAAGAACCAAGATCCATGTTCAGAAATTTGAAAAATATGGATTTCGTTTTGTGTTTCAATATTCATTCTCAATTCATCCTTTTTGTTTCACTGATTACCTATTTAACCAAAAGCAAAATACATTAATAAAAATATGACTTTCAGCTACATCCTATAGCGTGTTTTAGATTGATTCTGCATTGTAAAGCAGACATTTAATAGGGGTTTCGTTTGCCGACCAAATCCGATTATTGAGTTTCACGTTTCATGCGAGACGAGCCCGCAAATCCAGTTTGTGTACAATAATGGACTCGCAAGCAATGATGTTAACGGAGATAGTCGTCACTTTAATTGAATGTAATTTAAATAGGGAAATCATTTGAAAAGGAAATGGCTATCGGAATTTGGTTTCTAACAACACCTACCTTAGGTAGGTATAGGTTGTTCACATCTATTTTTTTAAGATGAGTATCGTCATAAGATTTTTAACGTCATATTAATGTAGATAATCTACAATATACCTACCCTTCAGTATTAACATCTTCTGATAAACCCCTACATAGGATCAAAAAGGTACATACTATTAGACTTATAAATGAAAATAAATGGACGCTTAATTTATTACAAAAAAGCAAAAGCCGCACGTTCGGAAAGGACTGAAAAAGAACGGGGATTCAGTTTACAGACGTCCCGGTAGTCTGCACTCCGTACGCGGTGGACAGTTGAGCATGGTTTTTCTTTTTTCGCTTTTGCATTAGCATGCACCGTGCAGGCGGTCTGTAACTGCGTTACGCGAGTTATGTCCGTACAGTTGGTAGGATTGACTTATGAAGATTGAGAGGGAGTGAATCTATTGTAGACTTTGAGGTTAATTACATACGGTTCAAAGTTTATTGAGAGATTTAGTACGGTAGTGTTGTAAATGTTGATTGCACAGGCTGACTGCATTACGTGCTAGGGTACAATACGCGAGGGCCACTCGTTACCTACTTGACTGTGTAACTTCGTTTGTGAGAGCCCCGTGCCGGTTCTCTGCTGTGCCATTTAGGGGACATTATGTATTTTTGAACCATCCTTAAATTGTTATCAAATAAAATAAACACCAGGTTATTACACAATACAAGAAATTCTACAATATGGGATGAATGCCTACTTATCTTGGCTTCCTTCTACGCTGTATGAGACCATACGAGAAGATTATATAATATAATATTAGTTTCGGTTTCACTTGAGTTCCTGCGATAAAAAGCAGCCTGGGTTTCCGAGTCCCAAAATTTCATCACGGTTGGTTATGCTTTGTAGCTTCATGAAACTCGGTTTAAATGTGAATTTTATAATGTTAGTGCTTGAATTGTTAGTGTGATATATAGTTATACCAAAGTTATATCGGGGACTAGACTTTTATCTTTAATTAACTAAGTATCTAAATAATTGAGCACATAACGATTGAGAAAAACTTTTGATTTGTAATATGGAACATCAAATCGACCAAAAAAAAACGATCGACCTGAATTATATTTCGGTTAGCTTGACTTATACTTCTGCGTGCTAAAGCAATTTTAAATAGTTTTAGACCTACATTTTCATTTTAAAAGAAATAATTTATTTTTACACATAGGTATGCCATGTCCGGTAAATTCCCGTGTACAAGCTCAACATTTTGATTTACTACTGAGGGTGCGTCACTCGTTGCGAGAGCGTCGTAATACCTATTATGGCGCCCTAACAAAAAGATTTATTCAAAATGTTATTTTACACCCAGCTTTTACATATAGGTACGCGTTCCTATTGTATTCAAAAGTTACTCCATATATATTGACATTGTATTATAATTGTAATTTGTAATGACTTCGAACGATTTTGAACTTTATCTCGCGGAGAATATTTTTTGACGCCATTTTTGTATAGGAATAGGGTGCACATGTAACCGTTATTAACTTGGGTTATTGAGTTAGATCCAGTGACTAATGGCAACATTATGGTACTCAAAAATAGTAAATTACTGTGCGATTTTCAAGATTTATACTTGGAAAAACTTATGGAATTAATTTCCTTTATCTTTATTTGCACGGATTTTGTAACCTATGTATCTATGCCTTCACCACACTTTCTGTACCATAAACGTAGGTAAAAATAAAACATTCACTAAGTATTTTTGCATACTTAATTGCGCAGTATAAACACATGAGTAATTACACCCGTATAATACGCTGTAGGTACTAAGTGCCTCGCTATGTAGGTACCTATCAACCTATCATGGTAGGTAGGTTAGATATAAAACGATTTTCCTACAAAACCCCGCGGTGTCCGGGTATTCGTTAACGAAGCCAATTTACCCGGCTCCCGTCCCGTAATGAAGTTCTGAAACACTCACGATGATGACGCCGGCCTCAGCCAACACGGCCTCTTCTCTCGGCCTCATAACGAACAAGGTTCATTATCAATTCGCTTCTTCATTTTTTATTGCCACTTTATTGGTTAAAAAATTGATTCAGCTCTTGAGTTTTTAAACCGCTATTTATGACTAATGATTGATTAAACTCGTCAATTTGTTAGCTTCTTATTCTCTTGGAAATCAGATTCTTGATATAAGGTGACTATGTAAATACGAATATTATGTACTTAATACGATAAAATAAAATTAGGAATAAGTAAAAGGACATATTTTAAATTAGTCTTCGTATAAAGTGACAGGCAGGTGCCAGTCACAGGAGTAGCTTCGTTACAGCAAGAGGCAGAGAGAGCGCTCGTGTCGCCTACAGATTCGTGTTATTGCGAAGTGTTAACAAGTTTGTAACCTTTATTAAAATTATTCTACGATCTTTGAGACTTTGAATTGTACCAGATTTGACGTTGCAGATACTTACTTCTTGATTAGGTACTGTATAAAGAATTTATCAATATTTTGAAAGAAAAAATTAAGTATGTACCTATGTTTAATACTTAGGTACCTAGATAAATACCTAATATGTATGCCTAATAAGTACCTAACATAGGTAACCGGCCTACTTCAGGTAGGTACACATCTATACTAATAATAAAGTTGAAGAGTTTATTTGTTTGTTTGTTTGAACGTTAATCTCCGGAGTTAACTAATAATTTAATAAATATTTAATTAATTATAATTCACTATTAATAGGAAGCTACATTATCCCCGAAGGTTATTATAGGCTACTTTTTATTCCAGGAATGTGAGTGAAACCGTGGGAACAGCTAGTTTAAAATATTTTTCTAATTTATACCCACTAAACATCGAACAAGGAGTTAATGAGAAGAGAGTTGTGAGTTTCCTTCCATATTTCAGACTATTCGGAGTTCGTACATACCTTGAAGTTATATTGTACCCGGAGAACAAATTATTAACTAAGTACTTACAAATAGTAGGTATATAAGATAAAATCACCGGGTATCATGAAATCTAAAAAAAACCTTATTAAACTAACCAATTTATTTCGGCACTTACCTACCAGTTTGTAGGTACATTCAAAATACAAAAAAAATATTAAGTACAGATAGGTCTGTACATAATTTATTTATGGCTTTAGAAGTAATTATTTTAAGGTTTGTAAGGTTTGTAGTGGGTTCTGTTATTGCGAATACACGTATAGTTTTAAGCGTATTACATAGATGGCGTTAGCAGTTTTCAAATCACACAAAGTAAACGTAGGGTACGTTTGAAATATGAAATATAATTATTTATTCTGTGTTACAACGAGACATTAAGTAACTAGGATATTCTTGCTTAATCAGATCTACTCGGTTTATTCCATCGGAAGGAATATTTTTTTATTTTTATGCTTTTGGGACGTTTCGTTTGATTTCAAAACATAATATATACACTAACTAAATAAATTCCAAGTATAAATAGTCATAGAGCTGTTGAACTTATTTTCACAAAATTTAACTAATCACAATAAAAAATATATTTGTATAATTCGTACCGTACATTACGTTACCCACAAACGTGCTGAAATAGCTATAACTAATAAAGGTAAAGCTGCTACGGTTGTCTATCCTAAGCACTTACCTGCTACTAAGCCGTAGGTACCTATAGGTAAAATAATAGGGTAGGCAAACAACTATGGACTATGTTAACAGTCTTTTTACTCAATAAAAATAAAATACTTAAATCGTATCCAGATTTCTATCAATAGTAGGTGCATCGTAGACCTTCGTAGCGTTTCGTAGCAGTAATCATTAATTACAATTTTGGTAAACATTTTGACTAGCTAAACATATCTACTATAAATATTACTAAGTAGATAGATAGAATAAAAATCTACCTAGATTCATAGGTAGGTAAGGTTTGTCTATCAATATCCCGGTTATTTCAAATTCACTGTAACATGAAGAAATGGTCGTTTACTTATTTCAAGTTATTTCATATAAAAATTTAAATTTTTGATCAGTTTTTTATATTTACATTATAATATGGTTGAGCGACATCCCTAATAGAAACCTAGGTACAGAGGTAGATAAAATATTAGCGCTAGTATCGCGCCGGAACAGGCAACCGTTTCCGGTGCAGACACCCGTTATCTGTTTAAACTGTTATTTACGAAGTGTTATTTGCAATTGGAAAATACATTGAAGTAAGAGTAATATTCTGTTTACCTAAACTACCTACTTGTGGGATCCCTTAGTTTCGCATAACTTTTTTAATACTTATTACTTTGGCATAATGAGTTAGGCATAACATTTAATGGCATAATATTAATTTTACATAAACAGTATTTGGCATACCTACTGCTAAAGTATGCATAATGATTTTTGGGCTATATTATTTTCGACTACTATGAAGTCGCATAAAAGTTATAAGGCAATTTAGGTTAAATTATGATATTATATTTTATGCGTATCGATAGAGAACCACCTACTCGTAAGTACATCATACTGCCTAAATCTTTATGGGCTATTTATTATAAGTTTAGTATAGAACTATTATTGTAGCTAAATAGAAAACAGTTATTTTTTATTAAAATTTATTTATTACGTCTCTTGTGCGCATAAAAAGCATCGGCATATTAGTACAATTTCTTCTTGTTTAAACAAAAATATTTTATTTATGTTTTATCTACCTTGGATTTATTTAACTGGGTCAAATAAATCGGACTGAACAAAGTTGTAATTTATTTTGAACATCTTTCCAAGTGAGTATAAAATAAAATGTATGAAATTTATAATAAGAAATAAATACATTTCTAAATATTTGTTAACCAAGACAGCTGACCAAACAAGAGTTATCGATACCATTCAGAATTATTCTATCACAGTGTACTTGTAGCCACTTTGGATTTTAACGGTATTGTCTATGGTCACGTTCTGTCCTGGTGGACTGGACTTTAAAGTAGCTGGTTTTAAAATTTACCTTTCTAAATTCAAATAATGCCATCGCTCCTTATCACGCACGGTAGCTTAGAAAGAGAGAATGTTTATCGAGTGTTGTGTATGAAAGATGAGTGAGCCTGGTATAAAAGAGTGGACCTGTTTAGGACGGTTATCAAAACATGGGATGGATGCTGCGTGTTATTTCAACTGGACCGTGCGTGACTCGTTTGGATTATGTTATGATGATGCGTTGAATATTTAATTAGGACTTGTAGTCAATATTATGAATATAAAAAGAATGACTACGTTTTCCTACAATAGGTGATATTTTTACTATAGAAATATTTATTTTTTTAATTTGATTCAAATGTAAATTAGGTACTTACCTATAATGTTAGTGTAGATAATACCTACCTATATTCGTTAAATAGAATTATGACTAAAGCATCACATTGTCTTGCAATGATCACATCACAACGTGATGGTTGCATGTGATGGAGGGAGAGGGAGCTAAAGCTGTTCCACCAACTTGCAATAAGTCAGATAGATATTTTGTATCTGTGCAGGCACAAATACGAACGTTTGTAAATTTCGGTGTTTTGTATTTCGAACACATCCTCATAGAATAAATATATCACAGAATTCCCAGAGCGTCTACGTTCCCTACAAATCCTACAATACAAGTGCGTTGTCTTCGATTGGCTATGTGCCACTTACACTGTATCGATTACAGGTCGTTATGTTCTCGTATACTCAGTGGGTGGACTTTAGGTGTGCGTGAAATGGATACTGCCCTACTGGGCGGGGTCGTTGTCAGCCAATCCTGTAACTGATACCCTGCTTGTTCTCTATAAACAACAATGCAATGTATACTCTAAAATAAGAAAATACGGTTCATTTTAGTAGTCATCGTGAACGTGTTCTTGTAAGCGATACCCTAGTTCTTTTTACAAAGTGAATGGATATTAGACTTTATGGTATAGTATTAAGAGTTAAAATATTACTGATAGAGTTTGAAATTGATATGGCTCAAAATTGGTGCTTTTTGATAATTTTGAAGTCCTATGTAACAATGAGTAGTTCCCATTTACTATGACAATACCATTTATTAAATTTCAGAAGTAGTTCATAAGTACCTATACAAAAAAAAGGATAAGTTTAGTTTTGGCTTTAGCGAGAGCCTATAAAAAATATATTTCAAAAAAGAGTTGAGTAATTTTCCTAAGTCATAAGTTTCGTAGCTATCGTGGGTAGGTACTAAGGAGTACTACAGACATTAAATAAAATGATTTAGTTTTAACTGTATATGTTTCATACATGGAAAATACTTCTTCTGAAATAGAACAAACGTAATATAAAAAAGTCATTAGAAAAGGGGAGACAGGGGCGCACCTGACGCCGGAAGTCATTAGTAAATAGATGGACACAACGGGCCACGATAACGCCCCACTCTCCCCAAAATTACTAGGAGCTAAAATTATTTTACATTTAAAATTAAAATATTATCAATCTAAACTAAGCTTTATTCAGTTAACATAAGGTTGTTCACGACGACGTTTGTTAATTTACTGGGTGTAATGTTAATGTGGTAGACTTGTATAAAAAATGACATTGTGTAGGCAACACCCTAATGCTCTGTCACATCTATTGTTACAATCTTTCGATGCTTCTTTTGAGGGTTTCCAAATATTTCTAAGATAAGGTTTTTACGTTCCAAGAAAATAATCTTAGTTTTAATATTTCCTTTCCTGTTTTAAAGCCATATTTGACATTTGTTGGAGAAGTTATATTTTAACAAAAATAAAAGTAGGTACCTTACATCTAGCTAGTAGGTAGGTGTATTATGTTACCTAAATAATGCTGTCCAAAATAGGATTATCTAAAAACTGTTATAATTATTCAGAAAGTTTAATCAAGTATTTAACTAAATTATTCATCAAAAGAAGAGTTGGTTCTGCAATTAGCATATCATCTAATCTTTGAATAAAATAGATTTGTTATTATTTAAAATCTAAATTGTCGGCTATTGAAAGTGTAGGTTATATAATAAATAAGTTAATGTTGGTTTGTAGTGGTTATTAGCAAGTCCTTAGTTTTTACTAGGGTTTGTACCTTATAGCCATGTTATTGCGACTTCATGGTTGCACGCCACGCATTAATGGCGGAGCACGAGAAGTTGTATTAACATAACTTTATTATTATTATTCTGACTCCTGATTAATTCAAGGTTGACATCTATAATTGACACTTGACACCATGTAATAAATGGTAGCATAGACTACCTACTTTTTATTGAAAATCATTCTTAGGGTTTGCACTTTATAGCAGCCGTTTGTAGAATGGTAATTATGTTTCTAAAATCAGTTCGTAGGATTAGCCGTTAGCAGAATTAGTACTTTATATAACTTTACATTCTAACTAGAATCGGTTATTTATTTGTCAACTGAAACAAACGCAGGTCTGTAAAAATAAAACACAAAAATCTTTAGCTTTGCAAATTAAATTGTATGTTATCAGAAAATAAAACTACTATATTCTACTAGTTTCAGGTGGGGTGTACCTGCGTGCAATGCAACCGCGCCGGGGTATATGAGACCGAACGCGTAATATGTCTCTGTTCGCCGCGAGAGGGCGCGCGCAACCCGTTCCCGCTTATTAACTTACCAAAACCAACAATCGTGATTAAATCGCGCGTGAACTAATAAAATAATAAGACTCTCTTGCTCTCTAACGCTTGACGTAAGCATTGGTTTACATGGCGAGAGAAAAAATAATATATAGAATTATGATCAATTTGTAATGATTAAGTATTTTATTCGTAGAAATAGGTACCAAGTTACTAAGTATGTAGATATTTCTCATCCAATCTAACTAAATAGGTAGATCTACCAACTCTATGTGAGAAGGTATCTTCAGCTTATCTCTAGATCTTGTCCTCTAAGTATTTCGGTATTGCATTAAATATTAAAATCAGGATACAAGTAAATGCTTATACCTATCAATTATAAAGCCGCATCAATATGTTCTATGTGGTATTTCAAAAACTATATAATATGATTTACAGATTATACCTTCCAATTTTACTAAGTAAACTTTTATCTTTGCATGCTATTATTATGCATAGGCAGGCAGGCATAGAAACAAAACCTAACATCGCGCCAAGGGGCGCGGGGGGCTTAAATTTCATTACAATTAGCTGTCACGTTGTATGAATAATTCATAGCTGGGGCTTCGTGGACCCGCTCCGCTCCGCGCCGCGCCGCGTAAACAGTGAAGGGTTGATTGTCAGGATGACCGTTTGCCAGTTCGGCTGTTTGCTAGAATTACTCGACTAGTAATTTGCGTTTGACGTTGGACGATGATTAACGCGAGTTTACGTTTAGATTTCGCATGTTTTGCGTTGATTTGTATTTGGCATTTTGCTAATGAATGTTAGTGGTTTGTTGTTTATACCTAATAGATGACCTTAGGATCAACTTTCTAAGCCTGATTATTAGGATATGCATCAATATCCTTGACATTTGATATCAACGTTTCAATAAAATCTGTTGAAGATTTTACCGTCGCTCTTCAGGTTACTAAAGTACCTACTGACCTAGGTTACTTAGGTATCTTTTTACCACAACACATACCTACCTACATATCGGCTAGGTAAGTTTACTAGTTTTAACATTATTCAAAAGATAGGTAGATAGTTAGGTACCTATGTCAAAAAAATTTCGAAAGAGCAGCTTAACATTTCCTAATAACCTGGTAAGTAAATCTCAGAGTTATCACTAAAAATAAATCTGTGGACAGCTTTTTAGTATAGGTATACCTAATGAATCTAAGTTAACGTAAAACATCGGCGCAAGCGCAACTAAATTTACCCAACCCCCGGAGATGTGTTGACACTGTATTTAGCAGTTCATTACAGGCACGTCACTGGTGATGTTAGTCATGCGATCACCTTCCGACCCTGAGATGATCACGTTACATTCTTATATTATGGTCTAAGTTTTAAATGAAGGCGGTGTTATAAACATCGTGCGATAGATGTTTTAACTGCTTAGTGCTAATTGGTGCTAATAACATATCTTTAAAACAGAAAAAAAATCTGTTTCCTGTTTCGATTAAATTTAATTAAAAATATATATATTCAGAACCTTATTTTCGTACAAATACAATAACAATCGAAAAACGTGAAATGAATGAACGTAGATAACCAGTCAACTGAAAACTCATGTAAACACGATTCAGATAATATTTTGTCATAAGTTTTCATGACTCACGGGTATCGATTATTCGTCATTTCCACTGCCGCCTCCACAATTTCAGTTCCAAGTTTATTTCACCTTACTATCACTGCAATTTTACTGTCATTTTTGGCCAAAATAAAATATGTATGCAAAAAAAACAATAAAATAAACAAATATTAATCATCATGGCGCCCAAATCCGTGTTGGGAAAAACTCCTTACCGCATACGCGACCACAGAGTAAATTTGCATCTAAAATTGAATTGATACTGACTGATTCCTAATTTTTAACAAAGAGAATATAATACTACGTTTAATTGTTTAGTCATGTCTGGCCACTTATAATGTTTTTTACTTTATTATTTCGTTTGACAAGTTGACTGACAGTAATTGAAGTATTAAAACCCAAAAAACATTGTGAGTGGCCAGACATGTCCATATACTTGTACTTTAATGAAAAAAAGTTATTTTATAGCATTATCTTGGGAAGAAAACTGTGCTATAATATATTTTATCTACTCTCATATCGTAATGTTCTTATTATGAAATCAAAATCAGTACTTTAATGAGCCACTTTAGGCACACCCGTGTATAATGATTCATTATAGTACAGTTGTTGTTCCCAAGATAATGCTATAAAATAACTTTTTTTCTATTAAAGTACACTTTGGACCTATCAATAGTATAATCAATCAGTATCAATTTAATTTGACGATGTCACAAATTTTGTAACTTGAACTTTAGAGGTAGGAATTTTTGGGAGTTGGCAACACGGATTTGATTAAGTATATGATTATATTTGATTGTTTTTGCCTACACATATCATTTTGACCAAAAATGTCACAAAAATAGCAATTTTTTTTTTTTTTTTTTTTTGCAACGTTGGTAGAAATTCATTTTTTTTAAATGACATTATTTATATGAGTTTAGATAAAGTACTGTATGATACTGCACATAATTAGGTATTAAAAACTCGTGTGATACTATTAAGAACCTCGCCTACGGCTCGGTACTTAAACTCACACTCGTAGTTAATAACCCCTATTATGCAACAGTATCATAAACTACTATTTTTAATTTCATTATACACGGGTATGCGTAAAGTGGGTCATTAAAGTACTGTTTTTGATTTCATAATAAGAACATTACGATATGAGAGTAGATAAAATAACTTTTTTTCTATTAAAGTACACTGTGGACCTATCAATAGTATCAATTGAATTTTAGATGCAAATTTACTTTGTACGTGGTTTCATGTGACGAATTTTTAACTTGAACTTTAGAGGTAAGAATTTTTGGGAGTTGGCAACACGGATTTAATTAGGTATATGATTATTATGTTTGTTTATTTGATTGTTTTTGCCTAAATATATCATTTTGACCAAAAATTTCACTAATATAGTCTTTTTTTTTTTACTATCGATTTTTTTACCTTTAACTTACATTATATATACGAGTTTAGATAAAGTACTGTATGATACTGCACATAATTAGGTATTAAAACCTCGTGTGATACTATTAAGAACCTCGCCAACGGCTCGGTACTTAAACTCACACTCGTATTTAATAACCCCTATTATGCAACAGTATCATAAACTACTAATATATGTGTGTGTTTCTCTTTCACAGCTTCAAATCATTTGAAACTGGAATAATTCAAATCGTTATCGCTACCGCTTATGATTTTGACGGTATATTAGAGCGTCTGCATGACGCAGCCCAACTGGTGCCCAGCGCCGGCGCCACAGCATCCTGTCTTGTTATTCCTTACTCTATCCCATCTTTAACAGTATATAATTACAGTTTCTGCACCTACACTCAAGTTTAGAGACTGATTTAGACAATATTTCAGAGACATTACATTTCGTACTAATATTAAAACAGGCTTTTAAAGGTTGGCAGGCTGTAGTGTCAAATGCAATAACTGTGACAAAGCATAATTTTTCTGTAAGGTTTTAACAGTCCATCATCGGTTTTTATAGAAAGTTTTAACGGATATTTAATATTATTATCAACGATAATTTTAGATTATTCAAAAGGAGCTCTAAAAGAGAGATAATTCTTTATCGAGCATAAAAATAATTAAAACACAATATATAGATGGAAGAAACCCACTTAGGCACAGACTTAGGTACATAGTGGCAGATTCCAAAGTACAGTTAATATGAATATATGGTGTTTGTAATAAAAACATTTAAACATCATATAAGTATTTGGCGAGGGCTCCATCTAAATATTATTCTCCATTATAGCTGAGACCTAAACAAACAGACAAGATACTTCCGTTGTGACATTAAACTTGCAAAAACATATAGAAAAACCCTTAAGTATTAAATTACGGAGATTATCTTTGGAAAGGTTTTGGAAAGTTTTTGAAATTCTCACGTGTATACGTGGCGCCAACTTTTTCTGCAATAAGTGCTAGATAATGGTTGTGAAAATAATAGTGGCCTTCTGACGACTACTGTGGTCTACTGTATATTTACATGATTTACTGTGTACTTTGTTTATGTGCTTGATTTATTGGATTGGTAAGATAGATATGACATATTTTTTTTGGAAATATCTACTTGGACCCTTCACACGGCTATTTAATTGAGTTGTCTATAATGAAAATTCGTTTAGGCTTCTCATAATAAAAATAATCTAAATAACGTTTAAAAAAATGAATTTTACAAATAATTTGTTTTGATTTATCATTAAAATACACCATTATCATTGAATAATGAAATCATTAGCTCAGCCCTCCCCTACTTTAAAAATTGTAAGTCACGATGACGTCACAAGACAAGGAGCTAACGCATTAAATGTGTACCAAATTGCAAAAAACACGTGTATTCTTTTTGTAATTAAAAAGAAGCCCGTTGGAATGAAGTCATCTTACATAATTATGGGTTTGTGAGGAAATAGAGGGGCGGTGGCGAAATTTGAAGTGTCGGTAATGACTGAGGGGGTCCGTCAATGAGTATTGACCCCTTGAATTCATTGGAATTTGTTTATCAAGTCGTTTTATCTTGAGTTTTTAAATGAATGCTTATCTTACTGCCTTATCACGTCACTATATTGGATGGATATGAGATGGATTGTTATTTTCATCATATTAGTGAACAAAATAACTACGTACCTATCAGGTTGAGAAAAATACCTAGTATTGAAAAGTTTTTAAACTCTGAAATTGAGAAGAGTTTTTTTTTCATACATTTTGATAGAGTAGGAGTATCTAAGTTTGAACAAGTATCATAATATTGATTTTTTTTTGCGTTTTCTGAGTTGGTTAGGGCCATTGTAAAAGTTGTTCGACATGATGAACTTGAACTAGGTTTCGAAAAAATGCGATTCTCAAAATATGAACATTAAATAATCTTTCATTTTCTCGATATGATAGAAAAAACAAAAAGATATACCTATTTATTTAGTATAGTATTGTTTAGCTGGGTATTTATACCTATATGAAAGCGATAATAGACGAAAGGGTAACATTACTACAGAAATTATTATGAGTCTATAAGTTCCATATAATATTTTTAATAATATTTATAGGTTTATATTATTGTTGTAGTAAATCATAAAAACTACACACGTTCATTGTTTATAAGTCTTATACTCTATTAATGCTAATCGCACTTACATTATGCCATTTTAAATGAAAAAAAAAAATTTATTCTCGTTATACCTTATAGGGCTTGTGATCATTAATTTCATATGCATATGGTCGTTATTTCTACCACCCGTGTTTGTTCATCGGAAGATGATGAAATTAATACAGAGTGTCATTATTGTACTTTGTTAATTTTATATTTGCCTTATGTCACTTTTAGATTGTAGGATCCTGACAGAATTGCATTAAGTACTTATAGCAAAATCAATAAGTGGATTATCTTATGTAATGAGTATTTTATAAAGTTTTATTGAACAATGATGTTTTTCCTTATCTAAGTCAATCACCTTTTAATTTCACAAAATTGAATAAATAATCGCTCTAATAATAGGTGATTAAATTCTACTATATACAAAATTATCAGCAATCATCAAAATTATCTGCGAGATAATAGTGGTGTACCTACAAGACGAGCAACATCTGGCGTGTCTGTATAATTAATGCTCAAGTCAATGACGTATAAGCAATATTATCGCAATGTTTGTAGGCAACTATGTCCATTGTCTTGTCTTACAAACGGCCCCGTCTGTTATGGATCGTGGATTATGAATCACCGTTGAATATAATCAAACCAACGCAACGAACGCCTGCCGCGACGCTTCCTCGCTCTATTTGACAGTTGCAATTCTAATTATGCACTTTCATCACTCGGGTTCAAATATAAATTAGGTGCCAGATATACCTATACGTAGGTATGTCCATCCATATGAGTAGATATGGTTGATCGATCATTATCAACTTCTTTTTTATGTCAACAAATTGAGATAGTAAAAGTATTCACCGCAATAGGTATAGATAGACAATTGCCAATACGAGAGGATTGGTGTTATATATGTTACTGACTTTTACGCCCTAAAACATGCAGCCTCCTCCTATTTTTGAAGGAGGTTAAAAAATCTGTTATTCGGATAGTTAATTTTAAAGATCAAATATCTTTCTTTTAGAATTTGTTTTGGTAATGGTTGAAATGCAACTGTGTAGGTAATTTCTATAGGTACGTGATAAACCTTATTGAAATCTACATACTGATAAGCACCTACTTGATGTGGAGAGATTGTAAACAACAGTAAGAGAACTCAAAAACAATGGTTCGATTTCTTAGTTGTATGTTATGATGTGTTGTGTGACATCGCGTGAGAGTCCCGGAGTTGGTCCCGGTGTTTATCCCGGTATTTGTCCCGGCACTCTCGGACGACTTCACCCGTGCTTCGACTTGCGAGATGTTTTTAAACATCGACTAACTACTTACAACTACGTCTCGCGTTTCTACACACTCTGTGTTACAGTCCAGGGTTGTTACTTAGTGAAATATTTGATTTAATTTGCAATTCAATAAGCTATTGAATAAGAAAACATTTGTTAAGTAATTTATTAGTTTAGCTCAGTTTCATTCGTGTGGGCTTCGGCGGATTATTTTATTTAGTTTTATTCTTTTACTCAATTTTGCAATTTAGACACCGTTGTATCCCTTTTAATGTATCAAAGATATTTCATTATTATGTACCTACTTTTAGTAAAAATAAAATATTCAAAAATGATTTTTATTATCGTCACCACACTTTAAGTCTTGTGAAGTAGTGAAGTCTCTTTAATTGTAAACAAAAATTTTAAATTCACGATTTCAGCAATTTCCACATGGCAGATAATAGAATCCTACTATGTTGGAAAATAATAAAGTAGTTATATTTCAATTTCGTGGCAGCCCTATTAATCTTACATCGCTGTTGACGTGTCTTTAAAACTGTGTAAATATGGGCTCAGGTTTCGGGATCGATTTTAAAACAATATCCCGTCATTCCCCTGACTCGGACGAGGCGCCTGCTAGCAAACATGTCCAAACTTCAACTATACGAAGGATATGTAAAAAAAAGGTTTCCAAGATCACTCGAAATAAAATTACATGAGCACTATACAAGCCGGAACGCGACGTATTGTGGGATTGTTTTGGAGTTATTGTATCGAGAGTTGATATGAGTGTTTTGTATTTGATTGAGACTAAAGATTTGTTATTTTAGTTACGGTTCTATATTGTATTCGGTAAACACTTGTCAGGTATCAATACGATTTTTTTTATATTATCATAGTTTTGTATTACGTTGGTATTTTATGTAGGTATAATATGTCGGCGCCCGATTGTATAATTCGCCAAATCATGATACTTATAGGTTAGGTTAGGCATATCATAAGATCGGCCGCCGAAATAGAGAGCTCTGTCTCCCCATAGGTTCTATTTCACGCAATTATATGGTGTCGAATAACCCTAAAGTAAACTCAAGATCTACTGTGTAGATGTCGTACATGAGCAGGCCATACCGTCCGTACACGAGTTGACACAATCATCGCCGCAACCAGTATCATTCCACGCTAACATTCGTACAGTCGACCTCGTAAATAATCCGCGATTGCGCTATTACGCAGACAGGTGGCCGAGGCAAAAACGCCGGTCGATCGTCCCGGGGAAAAACAATCAAAAGGCGCCGCGCATTGCAGCCGGATCAGACGAGCCGCGCTTTGATCCCGGGACAATTACCCCCCTTCACCCACACCGGCGCCCCCCATCCCACCAACGCGAGGAAACTCATTTTCCAACGACGAGTAAACCTGCGCACTTATTAGACTGCGACACATCTTTATTCCATGCCGAAAGTTGTAGCTTAGTCTCAATGGGAATGGAGTAGGATCGACTTTCGCGTAGGTTGTTTTTTCGTAACTGCGAATGTTTAGTTTGTTACTTAGAACTTGACAACCTTTTACTTGCAGATAAGAAATAGGATCTTACGTTTTAAATTGTAGGCATAAGATTGAAACTGCACTGCATGAATTTCGCTGTCGGAAAATGAGCTGTGGTGTCAAAATACTCGCGGCGCAAATCGGCCGTCAATCATTTCGCGATACCAAGACTGACAAAGCAAAAATCCTTTTGCGACACGCGAAATAACTTGCGAATGATCAAAGTGCTGGTGAGGTGACAACGTAAATAAACTCCTGTTGAGTTAATTTTGCTTTCGATTGAACTTATATCACTTTGAATTTATCGATATTCCCTATTATAGACGCTGACTTACCTATGACAACATTTTTTTTTTTTTTTTATGATTGACATATAAAATACCAAATTGAAAATATTCTCACTCATTTATTTTTATCCAAATGGGTATGATGTGAATTGTGAACACGCAAGGACTGTAGATTATAAGAAATACGGTATAATACTTATGTAAGTATATCTAAATATGAAATGCTGACACAATAAAATGAATAAGCATAGGTACATTACGCATTGCATTACGCTAACACTTTGATTAGTTACCAACGTATAGAAATGAAATAAGCAAGCAATTAAACAAAGTAATAGTGATCATTACGAGACTTATTTATAGCACTATAAATAAAATAAATTCTGTTCGTATGTTAGCTGGATGAGGTGTAATAGCACAATGTGTAATACTTACTATTAAATCATGTTTTTGATTTATGGCAGGTAGTATTCTTACAGTATTTATAACTTAAATTGTATTCCAGTACAATATTAATATCTTTACATTGTTTATTTGGGCACTGATTAGCTTTAAATTTACCATTATATATTTTGTGAGTTCAAAATAAATATTGATCTCTCATGAAGTATAAAGAGTAAAACATTGAAATTTAGATTAAATAAGCGTCTTGTGCTGGTGCAGTCGCATGAGCCCATTGTTCTAAAACACGTATCTAATTGATGAAACACCCGGAAACACTAAGTGTCACCGACTGCCTCGTGAATGAGCCCCCAAATGAGCATATAATGGTCGTGGTGATTTTTCCAATGAACGAATGAGTGAATAAAATAAAAGCCATCATTGTCGGGAGGAAATGAAGCGAGCGCACAATGCCGCGCGGTGTCAAAGCACGCCGATTTGTATGGCGCATTACCAGAATGTGATCTGCGAATTGGTAGGTAGGTAAAATTAGTAGGTATGTTTCTCGCTTGAGCTTCCTTTGTATCTCGAGGGTTATCGCATTTCGACGGCTGCTGCATGCACTGAAAGGAAATTTCTGTTTTTGCTCGGCAATTGTTTCGTCAATTAATTCAGTGTGCATCAAGATGGAAGTCTACTTCGAACCGCAGTCATTTGTTTCAACCGATAAGCGTGAGGCCGCATTGTTGTGTTGCCTTGCGTATAACAATTATTATAGAAACTTATTTTAATATTGCTGCGAATGAAAATAAGAGATGACCCCACTCACCAGTGCAGTAAGTACCAGCAGTACCCACCGGTATCATATACCAGAAGCTTAATCTAGATGATCGAATAAATGACAGAGCATCGGTATCATGTCCCATCACGCTATGGTTAATGTTAACTGAATAAAGTTACAAAGTAGAGTAGGAGACGGCACGTGGCCTACGTCATCAGGCGCTTTTGTGTAAGCGAGGCGAAGCGAGGGCTAGTCGGGTGGGCGAGTGTTGGAACAGTTTGGTTAATTCGACAAGTCACCAGATCTCAGGATATAGAAGCTGATAATTACATTGAGGATATCTGTATCCTGCTGGACTAATAACTAGTGAATACAATATTAATTTACTATCTTTTCTTACCAACATTACCTATACTTTCGATTGATAACAATGAATAATGTTTATATTATTATATCAAAATTAGGAAAATATCGAAATTCCACGAAAAATTAATGTCAATTTGGCCAAGGTGCACTTTATTGAAAAGCGTTGCAAAAAAAAAAACATAGTAGGTTTATTGAAATCCTCCTCCTTTTTTTGAAATCGGTTAAAAAAAAGTACGCGTAAATAATTGAAATGGTCACCTATCGTTTTCGATAGCATCGATACACTTGCAACCCTCTTCTACTCGTTCGCTAGCTACCACCACACCACGCGCTCCCGTCGAGTCCGGTGTAATTGTCAAATTAGCGAGTCGCGCAGATCAAAGGATTCGACGATTTGTCGCTTTTTGATAATGTGATAAGTTTCGCGCACGATTACATCGTGTTGGGGCCCGATTGTGAGCTGTGAATATTTTCTGAAAAGTATTTATAAGCGGCACTCCATGAAAGAGATCTTTAATAAACAGAAGGAATTTTAAATTAAAAAGTTATTATATTTCATATACAACAAGTATTCAATCTAAATATTCGATTAGGTAAGTGGTATTGGTAGCTACAATTACTTGAAAGTCATATAATATATGTACCTACTTATTTAGTTATACAGGATGATAGTGAATCGGTATATTAGGCCGAATACTGCGGATAGTGTACATCATTGTCAGTCATCCTGCAAAATGTCATTGCCATTACGAAGTTGTAAAGATGCTCGCTCGCTAGCATTAGAACCCCACAACCAAGTTTCACCCCCTCGTGTAGGGTGACTGTTGCAGAAAGTATTTCATAGGGTAATTTATTTTGTGATGAGATCTCGAGTCTCGACTTTCTGCTTTCTCGTAGACGTTTTGAACGAACATGTTTAAAAAGGTATTCTTCACATCTAGATTCTTATGTTACTATACATTTTGACGTATCAAATAGACAACTATTTAGCAAACTACAAAATAACCGTTAATAGTAAAGACTAGTGATTGCTACGAAGTATTATGAATTTACTAATTTATTCCTAATTAGTATTATACTTTACAATAAATACTGCATTTTTTATAAGTTACATAAAACCACTTCATGGAGTTGATAATAAATGAATACCGTTCCATCATGATAGGTAGGTACATACAGTAAAAGTCGCTGACTCCCTTCTAGAATAAGCTATGTCTTCGTATACGTGACCTGCACGATCTTGCGATGCACACAACTAGAAGGTGTTTGCTACTCTCATACTTATTAGAAAATACAAAAGTATATAAACGCCTAACGTTTATGTTCTGACTAATGAACGGTCGCTCCGACTCGGATATAAAATTCAATGCAGAATTGCAGACAGGTAAGGTATTTCGTATGATTTTTCGTTTTTTTTTAATTCTTTTTATGTAAGTACCTACCCACTACTTAGGTAAAATTGTTCATATTCTGTTCTCAACAAAAGGTACCACAAATTTCAATCAAGATATCGCAATATACCTATTAGGTTAATGTATTTTTCAGTGTCTCTAAAAACGCCACTTGAGCTATAGGTATACCTGAAGCTATGATTACGAAAATTGGATTCTATTGAACAATATTATCCGATTGGCCTGTTTAATCCAACAGTTAATTCTGGATATCTTGCTACATTAGTTATTTAACGGAATGGAAACCTAAAAGTCGACTTCACACGTCAGTAACTCAAAACTGTTCCAATAACAACACACAATAATGACTGCCCTACGTTTTGACGTACGAAAATTATAAATGTTTATTTGATTAAGGAAAAAAATACAAAGTAACGCGGCTTCCCTTCGCTACCAGCCTGTTTGTCAGTCTGTCTGTCGACTTTCATTTACAATTAGGCGTAGAAACGATCCGCTTACGCACAATAGGATAAATAAACCGAGGTCTCAAACGGAAGCTTCTTAAATTGTTTTCTAAAAACAGTTTGGTCGTTAGTATTTTTGAAAAGTCACTTGTGATGGGTCCACAAAGATTGTGTGACGGGCGAGCCGCGAGGCCCGCTACCGTCCGTTCTGTTATTATTCTATTTAATTCTTATTTTATGTCGATTTAGTGCTGACAGGGGCTCGGGCTGGCCGTGAGTGGCAACTTTACCTCGCTCTGTAATGATGGTATATAGCCGTTTATTTAGCCTGTTCGATGGGTTATTTAGTTTTTATCTGATAAGAAGCCAGCTAATAACGTAATTTTATAACTTAGTTTGGATGGAATTCAACAGTCACAACTTTTAATTCAATATCATTGAATCTGCCATGAGATGATAATACAGATGATGAATGCAATAAAATTTGAAGTTTGAAGAGACGGCACGTTAGAATGGAATAGCAGATGAATGGCAATACAGATTGGATAATGGGGAATCTTCCATGAAGCTGTTAGTCCATAGACTTTAACTATTGTCAGTTACGTGCGTTGTAATTGTTAGCCCGCCAATGGCGGAGTGCAATTGCTCCCATCCTGTGGTGCAATGAGGATGCTACGATCATGTTGATTGGCGGATGTCCACGCCACTCCCGCGCTACGCCCTTGCTTTGCGCTC
This sequence comes from Tethea ocularis, assembly GCA_963555595.1. Classification (NCBI taxonomy): domain Eukaryota; kingdom Metazoa; phylum Arthropoda; class Insecta; order Lepidoptera; family Drepanidae; genus Tethea; species Tethea ocularis. The sequence continues at coordinate 5,025,586 of OY741968.1, forward strand.
AGTGTCAATCTTTATTCACATCAATAGGTACCTACTATAGGTAGATATCTGACGTTTATGAATCCTTGTGTAATTTCATTGTTATAAAAAAGCCTCACTTTAATCTTAATCACTAGTTGTAGATAAGACAGAAATCCTGAGGAAGTGGGATCAACTATAATAGTCGGATGACATGCATAGCACCTATGATGTTTCCTTTGCTAAATACTATTTTTATTCATTGGCATATCATGCCTAACAAAGTATTCCGACTGATTGCTATCCCCAAAATTATTGGCAACTTAATAAGTAATCAGAAGATACTGAAGACCAACTTTACTGAAAATATGTTTTAGTAAAGTGTAGTAAGTACTTAGGTCCTTTTTAAATAATTAATTAATTGACAAACTAATTGTAAGAGGTGCAGTAGAATTTAGAAAGTATGAATTTTATCAAAACGCTATAATTTAAACAAAAAAAAAAAAAAACAATTTAACGCCGACAGAAGCTCATTGAGGAGCGAAACGTATTCAAATATCGAAAATTGTTGACAAATTAAGTTCCCTACCCGGACTTGAACTCCCTTACCACTTGAGAGAGAGACTTGTCAAAATTTTACTCTCAGACCAAGTTATACGTGCAGCTCCTAATATTCTTGCAAGCTGTAACTCTTTAACATATTGTTCCAGATCGGAATACAACAACTTTGACTACTGCATAAATAAGTTTGTAATGTTACACGAAGGGACGGGCAGCATCGTTCGTTTTACTAGTTACTCAATTAGGCCCTTTGTATTTGTTTATCTGAGTTTGTATAGCGCCAGACAGGGATATAAATATATTGGAATGAATGTAAAAGTGAGAAGGCGGATGCAAAGTAATTTGAGACAGTTCTTTTCACTTCCGCGGTAATACGTTCCTATTTTGAATGGCAACATGAAACTGGCGGGAAATGCATTACTTATTTCATCCTATTTTTAATTTTCTAATTTGTGTAATGGCTGTCGTCACAGATTTTCTTTGATACTTTTTCTTTAAATGTGGTGTTTTTTTTAAAATTTTGTATAGGCATGTGTGTGAGCAAAAACTCGTCAATAATGATGTGGCCATAATGTGGTAAGCACAAAAAGCCTGGAAGGGAACTGGATCCCAAGTGCAGGAAGTTTGGAACAGTATTTTTTATTACTTTTAAAACTATATTTTTAATTATATTTTATTATACCTAATTTGTAAGCTCTATCAATGTTTTTCAAGTTTCAAGGCAGTTTATTATCTAAATTTGATACATATTCAGATTGCGTATTCGGAATAAATCGGTCACAATCAATTTGATTCAAATGGGGGACATCTTCGTAGCATTGGTAAGCAGTTAAAGTGCGCTCAATCATTCTATTGACACTTGATCTTTTATTCCTGTCAAACATATGTATGCATGTCTTATATGTATTTATGATTATAAGTAGGTACATACCTACTAGAATAATAAATGCTAGATACATTTGTCGCATGTTGCCCATTTCAAACAAAGTATGATAAAATGCATAATATATGGATATGTATAACATGGTGAGTATTGTAGTCTAGCGTAGAAATAAACTATTTAGATACTAATATTATGGTTATATTACCTATCAGGAATATTATAAATATACAAATAAACAAAATTAAAGTGTCTGTAATGTTAAAATAACTGCAGCTTTATATTAAATGTACCTATACCAAAAATCTTTTTTCTTTAATTCTGACGGATTTTTCATTTCAAAACATTAATAAGTATAACATATATATAAAGAGTAACTTAGGCTACTTTTATTTTAAAAAAGAATTTGGTTTCCGCCCAAAAAAGGTTAGGAAATTATAGGCTTCTTTTCATCCATTTTTATGCGGGATTACGTATTGTACCTATTTACATAATATAAAACTGTATCTTTGACACTTGTATTTTATTTATATAGATTTTAGTTTTCAATTCTAATGCCTTAGACATCAAGGGTAGGTACTATAATTCAGATATTGCTTCGTCATTCCTTTATATTTTTTCACAATCTGCCATGATTATCTTTGACGCTCTTTCACTATAAACTGTACTCGAATCCACCACCTACGTACGACCCACCCCTGTGATTGAGCAAATATCATAATATTCAAGTGACTTTGTGCGATCGCGACCGATGGTGCATAAAAACATCGCTACATGTCAAACAAAACTGGGACTGTGCTACGTCAACAGTAGTCAAGAAATTTATAAAGTACCTACTATGTTTCCGCCACGCGGTTTCACCGGCGTTCCGGAGGGATAAAAAGTAGATTATGTTTTAATCCAGGGAGTCAGCTCCATACCATCATCAAAATTGGTCTAACTGTTTGAGCAAGAAGAAGTAACAAACATACAAACACACTCACAAACTTTTGCATTTATAATATTAGTAGGAAGTAGGATAATGAATATATATCCTTTATAGTTAAAAGTTTAGTTTTATAGTAATAAGTGGATACGTGTAAAATTTCTGCGTATACGTACTAAAATTACCTACTTTTGACGACGCTTATATAGTAAAAGAACCTACTTATATTACCAATTCTCTTTAGGTTTTGTAAAAAATATAAGTAAATAACAAAATAAATATTTTCCCTCAAAATGTTTTTTTACATTGCTAAAATTAATTTATTAGTAGACTTTATTTTTATGTTTACCGATGTTACTTTTAGACTATATGTTAATGCATACCACCATCCACGTATGCATAAAGTACCCTCTCGCCCCATGGCAAGGCTAACGCGATTCCTGGGGCAGGGTCCCGTAATGAACTCTTTAGATTGTGGACTACGGCTTTAGACGAGATTCTTTTTTCGCAAATCCAGTTACCTTTGTTGACTTTAAAATCTTACAAAACTGTTTGTTTCGCTACAACGTTCTTGATAATATTTATTTTTGATGATTCATAAACTCTACTAACATCACATGGTTCATCATAGGTAATAACGATGATAAAAGAGATCATTGGTCAGTTTTAATTTTACTGCTACTGTCTTACATTACATGGCCCCAATTGTATAGGAAATAAGATATATGTATAGGATATAAGGAATAACTTTAACACTCAGAATTCCCACGTGAAAATGAAGTCATAAGTCACTAAATCTCCCTATACCGTACAAAGTAAAATTTAAACGTTATTTCTAGAAATAACCCCTCAATATGGAGTGCTGTTTGCAAAATACAGCTAAATTGAGTAGAAAAGCTAGCCTTTTGTCTTTGAGGGCCCATTGCGCCCTTTAAGTGCCCACTTGATTAGTCAAGGGTTATAGTATTATTTTGTAATCGTTTTGCAGTTTTGTTACAACGAACGGTGGGAAATTAATTGTATGATTTGCGACTTTAAAATTTGACTTTGTATGTGAGTGTACTTTTGTTATTAACCTTTTAGAGTTAATAGGTACTCAAGTTATAACGTTTTGTTTTATTGTTTTTGACTGCTTCTGCATCAATTGGTAATAATACTAAATGTATTGGAATGTTTCTTTAGAAATAAGTTGTAGGATTTCTTTGTACTTTTAACGTGGGAAAGATTGTGGTTATGTTTGTATACTTATATCATACGTATGTCACGTTGTGTATTATAAATATAAAGCGACTTTATATAATGATTCGCGCTCAATGCTGTGAAATTTTCATACTATAATACAGTAGTAATTGGGGAAAAGCCAAGGAAATATCTTCTTTTTGCCCAAATCCGTGACCCGTTTTAAAACTCGTAATGAATGCTTCAGATTTTGGACGCGAGAGTGCATCGTTAAATGTTTGAAGCGCACTTCACCCGACTTCACGGAATGATGATTTACCAGAATATGCTGCATATCTTTTTAGTATTGTCTAGAAGTATACATATCTTTAATTTTGTAAGTTGAACAATTTGTAGCTCTTCCATTGGTGACGTCAATCAATAATAATAATTTGATTCGGCCGGTCCTCTGTCAACCCTGCGTCATCCCAAAATGTCCATGTAATAAATCCATTCTTACTTCCTACATTTATAATATGTATTATTTTATGGTATACTAGCTTCCTCCCCGAGGTTTCACTCGCGTTCCCGAGAGAATACAAAGTAGCCTATGTGTTAATCCAGGTTGGCAGCTGCCTCTATACTAAATTTCTTCAAAATTGGGCCAGCCGTTTGAGCGAGAAGAAGTAACAAACATACTCACAAATTTTCACATTTATATTAGGTACTTATTAGTAGGATTTACTATTTATATAAATAAAAATTGAAGATCTTGAGTTAAAATATTTACTTATTTTTTAAATTAATTAAAATGTATAAAATTACACAGTAAATAAGTAAGATGAGTTTGAGATAAAGCATTAGATTCCCAGACACGTCATCAGTTCGAGATATCAATCAAGAAGTTCAGCGTTCCCACAGCTGTAAAGTGAAAGTGGCTTGACTTTTGAACCTTTGTAATACCACTTGTACACAATATTCTATATGGAATGAGGATTCGCTTATATGCTTGCTGATTTTGCAAATAGAAAGTAATAAAATTAAATAGATAATAATATTTGATATTTCATTATCAATGTAATTGAATTGACAAATAAAACAACTTGATTTATTTCCCCGGCACCCTTCAACTTTTTTATTGTTTCGTTATTTTTTTTTTTACTTAATTACCTACATCATCAACTCGGTAAGAATGTATTTCTTTCGTAAAGAAGTGCGTGTTGATCCAGTTAAGTAACCATTGGCAGAGCTATTATTTAACGGATGGGCAATTAATAGAACAACAATTCAATTTTAAATGCTATCAATTAAATTTATTGTAAAGTCGACGCGGTTTAATTTTCTAAAACAACCAAGAGGTTTTTTTTTGAATAAATGGTGCTTGGAGAGCTTATTGCGAAACTTAAATAACGTACTAATATGACATATTGATAAGAAGAAATCTTTAATGCGGTAAAAAATAGATATGTAGGTAGATATGCTTTGAACCGTCATACGTAAACACAAGCAGCTAAAGTAGCAAAATAATATTAAAATAAAACCAGTGGTGCGACAAATATAGTTAAGAGTGAATTGTGTTCGTCAAAAATACGACTAATTTTAATTGCGAATGTTGATAGAGTACGGCATTATCGCATTATACACGCTCCGCGCTTGCTCCCGCGCTCGCTCTCCGTTCGCTTCGCTGTTTTTAATGCTGTGCTGATTTTTACGGCAATTATGAGTTGCTCTCTTTTATTTCCGTCTAAATATTTTGTGAATCTTTTACATTGTCCTTTTTCGTATTTACATAAAATATTCTGACTTCGCTCGGCATAAATAAAAAACATTGGATAAGAATAATCGAAAGATATTTTTTCTTTACTCTTAGCTAGTTTTACTCCCACGTGTATTTTATTTGTAACCAATCCAAAAATAAGTACGTTAACCATTATTATATAGAATGAATGTTCTCCAAATTCTTGGTAGTTAACCTCACCCCAAGAGACTGTCTCCTATCAAGTCGGATTGTATCAAATGTGCAGATTGAATCTATCTCCGAATGTGGATAGCGGAACAATATGTCCCACGGATTGGCGCTGATTCGATTTGTTTCTCGACATTGAGATACGTATCTGAGTCTTGGAAATCTAGGCAACCAGAATATATCATTTCATAAACGTTTTAGTTAAAATATAAGTACCGACAATCTGTTATGTGGCGAACGACTGTCAGAATAGGGTTGATATACCTACTATGTGCACCCACGGACTAATTGAGCTGTAAGGCGATGTCGTTTATTATTTTTCACTTCACCGTAAGACTAGAATTCTAGACTACTTGTCATCTTTATTACTTTTAATTTTATTACATAAAAAAAGAGATAGTCAAAATATGAAAAAGTAAAAGCTTTTGATAATAATCTCTACAACCATAAACAATAGGCAGCTAACTCTTACCCCGGTATTGCATGCATTCTAAATTATTTATGCAGTACCCCTGTAGGTAATTGGGGCATGAAACATTGGTTTATATTCCCATTTACTTGATACCAGACTGTGTAATTGTGTTGGGATTAAGGTATCTTGTTACCAGGGGTTTTGGACTCGGTGCGTACAAAATTTAATCTGGGATATTTTGTACTAATCGTGTTTGGGATTATAACTCAAGAATGATATCTTTTAGCCAGTCGGTATTACTAGAATAGTTTTTTGAAAGAATTACTTATTCGGACCACCTTTCATAATCGTTGTAATTTTTAAGTACCAAGCATCTGGACCAATTTGATTTTGTCTCTGATTATGGATCTATCAACTAAGACCTGTAAATTGTAGATAAACTATAGCACTTCACGTTTACAAGTCACAGATTTTTGTGAACAAGTCCTTCCCTATTAATATTTTTATGATCCTATATTCATACACAGCAATCGGGTAAAGGTAGGTACATGCATGGTAATGTAGTAAAAATTCCCCATCAGAGTAGTAGAGTCGACCCTCATCGCTCAGGGGCATGTCTCCAATATTGTGCGCCAGCCGACCGAGAGCTGATCTCGTTATTCACTCCCGGGGCACACTGATCCACGAATATTACCAGCTTTATTATGATAATATTGTTTCCAACGTCGTATTGTTGCTTTATTAGATCTTAATGGAATCAATCTCAGTTTGCGGGTGGAAAAATTAGTACGAGAATATATGCTAGGTTCTATCAAGTACCTTGTCTAAGCTTATTTTTGTTAAGTTTTCCGAATATGATAGGTTAGCTGAAGATCTTTGTACTTACTTAGTAACTTCAGATTTTGTTATTAATATGAACTTTGCTATTGAATTTATTTCACTCTTGAACAAGATCAATAAATTAAGACCGTAAATTGTTAACTTGTAAGGTTATTATATACCTATAACCTTTAAAATACAATTAAGGTAAATAGCTGTACGAGGAGAGATACAATCTAAGCTCCATTATAATATTCGGTAGCTTCCTCTCAAGGTTCAGTCCAAATATAATTAGCTGTGTTTCGTTTTCAGGAAGGAGACGACACAGAGTCGCTTTGTGGGTGGTACCCTGAGGGCGCACTGGGATGTTTCAGTTCAGCTCGTGGCTAAGTGTAATTTAAACGTTTCATGAGCTCATCTAGTTCACAAAGGGATCTCGTTTACGTGATATTCAATGTTTTGAGAAGGTTTAATGGAGCAATATTTGGATCGTAAATGTTGAGGTTTTGTTAATTTGCGGTTAGATTATATATTTTGACTTAATAGAAGCTTCATTTATTGTTAATTAATAACTGAGATAAATTGAATAAAAAAAAGACTATGTTGAGCTTTCTTATACCTGGTACATGGATTCATAAAATAGGTTTTGATACATTATAGAGGAACAAAATTGATATTGGTTAGTCCAAAAAGGCTAATGAATCGTTTTTGCTGCCCATGTCATTTTGAACAATCCCCCCCTCATGTTAAAAAACTGAATGCAAAAAAGTAACAATTAATATACGATTATCATTAAAGTAACTCATTACGGAACCATTAAATGTGTTGAACTCAGCGCACTTGACCGTCTATTATGGAAAACATCTGCTTTTGTATTAATATAAACACAAAATTACTTTTTTAAATTGCATTCTTAATGCGACTGCTTTATGTATATTATAAATGTGTTTAATAAATTTCTATATATAACTCTTGGTTGAAATCATATAATTAAGTCTGTAATCCAATATAATTTTCTGAATTGCATGAAACGGCAAATATCCTATTAATGACATTAATTTATATTTTTTTTTTATTGCGAGAATATGGTGAAAATGGTTATACATATAAAATGATCAGCAATCTTATTTAGCAAAAATTTGGGATGCAAATATTTGTCATGCATTTACAAATTATTGAAATTACAATAAAATTGTTAACGTATTTTAAAAAAAATGTCCTACATATTGTAATATACTTTTATTAAAATTACAATTTACATAATTATGTTACTCGTTCAACACTACATGTTAATTTTGAACGTTAACAAATTCAGAAGTTTTTATTATTTTGCCATGCAATTAAGGATAGATAATGAAAATGAAATAAATATTTAGTTTACTTACACATGATTAGATCTGTGCCGTAATACGGTACTTATATTTTGCTATCGGCATTATATCGTGTTAAACCACAGGATAAACATACATAATATTAATTACTAATCCAACTGTCCACCACTGAAGCACTATCAGCATTAACGCAAATACAAAGGTCACAGTGGCGTTAATTGTCGACCCGAAAAAAAAGTCGCGGCGACAAATTGACGCATCGTGTCGCATCACGAGGCGACAATTGATCGCAATCTTCAACCGGATACTTGATCAATTAGTTTAAAGACATGTACACACGCGTAATTAGATTTAAGGGCCACTGTGCGTTTATAGGACCTGTTTTAAAACATTTGCCGAGTTAAAGTAATCGCTGGGCTTAAATTAGTTTACCAACTTATTTTTATAAAGGTTAGCCCTGTATAATGGGAGTGATAATCACGATTAATTATGTTATTTAGCATGTCAAAGGTATTTATATAATCCTTTAGGTACTTATACCGAGGATTTCGAAGTACTTATTGCTCGTTGATTTTGTTTAAAATATTTGTAGTGGCAAGTAACTAAGTAGTCCAAATTGGTTAAATTCGCCTGTCATTGTAGGCAAAGCCTTATAAACAGATGTGGGACATCTGCCTACATCCTAATATGAAATAAGCTGTCACATTATTGAAACAATGGATGGGAATTCAACGGTCATTATGATAATAAAAGTTCAGTGAAGGAATTATTAGTCCATACGTGCTCTCTGTTATTATTTTACATCCTTATTTGTACATAATTAGAGAAAACTGTGTAAGACTTTTTCGGAAGTTGACATGTAATGAAAGATTAATTTAATCAAAAAGTTGACGCAATAAGTGTTCTCTTCTATAATAGGTTTGTTGTTTATATCCATCATAAAATCATTGTAGCAATAGACCGTAAATTATCTAGAAATGGTGTTGCTTTTTTAAATTCTTTCAATAGGCTTATTAAGTCACTGTCTACGTAATATGTTGTATATTTTCTTAACTTTCTCAAAACAGATTACGACTGTGGTAGGTAAATGTAATTTGTTTAAAATCTGTCACCCAGCACCTACCAGTGTATTCCGACAGCTGCACTTGACAGCCAGTTACTTCTAGGCTTTGTGAGCTCACCACTTATGGCCACATCAGCGAGGAAACAAAACTCTTTACTGGCAAACAAACGGAAAATATATTTCATGAATGTTGAACTTGTGACTGTTTGTTTACCTTCACTGTGGGTTACATGATAATATCTAATTTTATTATATTAGTTTGGTAAATATCTTCCATTGCTATGCTGTTTTTAATTGACACCACACATTATTATGATGGCAGATGATAAACATAATTCTTCTCGCTATCTCACCAAATATCAGTATCAAAAGGATCGCCGCGGTCGTTGCTATCGTTTAAATTGAGATAAAAAACATAAAAATATCGGTTTGATTTCAATCTGGAAGCGGCAGATTTATTCGACACCTCGCGACCGATCCTGCCCGCCCCTAGCCGCCGCGCCGTGAAGATATATCACTGCTAACCACCTACCTTGAGCTATCTAGATCGTGATACGCTTGTTCTACAGCTGGTCTCATGCAAACGTCGACGGTGTACATGTACCTATCTACAACTTGTTTACGAGTTATCATATTTGTATCCGTTACCTCGGTTAAGATGATTGAATACCCTCATGTGGTTATCGTAAATCGTATTTGATAGAGAAAGTTTATTATTAATGGCGTTATATTGCTGTGTTACTTTTAGCTTAATTGGCACTAAGTACCTACTAAAAAATACGTATATTATGTGAAATATTGAGCATATTAGATTATATAGTTATCTTTTTTCTAGTCACATATTCATATCTAAAAAGTGTATACTTACACTGTGCAATATATAAACGGTCCTCTTGGGCATATTTGAACGAAAGATCCGATACAATATCAATAACAAAGCCTCGGGAAAGATAACTCGAAGATATAAATGACTTAATAACCATAAAATACGTATAAAATATAAAGATACACTGGAAGGCCCAAGAGCAATCCTTTAAGTTATAACACCTTAATACTGGCTTAATTACACACCGATGCTACTGATACAAAAATGTGTAGAATTTGTTGTTCTTTGCCGTCGGTCGGGTCGGCAAACTCTCGGTGTAATATGTCGCTAAAATAGAAAGTATTTTTATGATTTATGTATCTAATTGAAGCAGGGAGATAGGTTAGCTGATAAAATAGTTTATTCTATTTTTAGTTACGTAGTAAGTAGTCCAGCAGGGGAGGAGTTTAAGACTTTCCGTTTCAAATCCGTTTAAAAGTTCAGCATAAGTTATGCTTTAGAATCTAATCGTAAGTCAACTGAGTACTAAATTAAATTCATTGATAAACTTAACAATGATGCGTAGAATGTAAATTGAATAAAATACGTTTATGAATATCATCAGTAATATTTGACATGTCGTGTCGCACGCTCTACTCTCCCAGAATTTTTATCAACCCCTTGCAACATCAAGCTGAAAAAACTTTTAAACGCTCCGTGCCCAGAATATCTGAGCGGGTTTTGTCTGACTTTGAGTGAAATCGTGTGGAGGTTGATTGTTTGAGAAAATATTTGAGTTATTACCATTATTGTTTGCATGAGGCGATTGATGTGATTTATGTTGAGAAATTATGTGATTTTTTAATGTCGAACTTTCAACTCATATTTCTGTGGAATGTTTTGTCCGCATTCCCGAGATGTCAAATGTTTTCCTGGAAAAAGTACCCTATACATCAATTACGTTCCATACTGAATACATATTTTCACACTCTGTGAGATATTAGTTATTAGATAATGGTGCCGATTTTGTTGTTTACGACCTAAATAAATTTAATCTCACTATATCTCTTTCTAATAGTTTAGTCCGACCACATATTTCAACGTGAATTTAAGCTCGATCTTTATTGGTCACGACTAAGTACATTACGACGGCATGGACTAAACTGACAGCATCAAAAATGTTCTATCTTTTTTCAATAAGATCAACATGAAAGAGAGGTGACTTGTCTAATATTAGTTAAGTTCGTATACAACAGAATCGGCACCAATGTAATATTAATAGGATAATTAATTGTGTCAATAATACTTTGAATAATATTATTCAGACATTATAAAGACACCACAAAACGGTTACAGTCAACCTGTGCCCGTGTCTCTACTCTCAACCTCAAAGCCGACAATTAGAGGAGCATTAATTAGCTTCGCCCCCCGGCCCCGCGCCTTCGCGCCCCGCCCCATGTCATGCTAACCCTAATATGGGAACCCCTGACTTATGAGGTCACTCGGTGACTTGGACGCAGTAGGATATCTCGACAAGATTTTTAATGATACGTACGACCTTATAAACGCAGTTAGATCTTTATGGCAGGTATCTACTTTATCGGCTTCATTTAGGTATCCATGTGAAGATTCTACATTAGAAATACCCCATCATATTATATGCTCCTTTATTCAGGACTACGTAGTTCATTTTGTGTTACTCGCTTTCGTTAACCGCGATGGTGTATGGAATGATTGCCTCATTACGAATGGAAGTCTGAAATTGGAAAATAGAATTCGGTACTTAGATTATATAATCGGCTTGACCACATAAACCCAATGAGCTTGTTGATGATATGTATTTGATAAGCTGTCCTTTACAACTTCCACTTCTTCCATTTAAGATTACTTAACAGAAGCAAAGCAAAATTTGAATAGGTACTATATATGCTAGCCTGTCATGTACTTTTCGTTTATATCTTTAGCGAATAGTTCCTGATATCTCAGAGAAGCATCTACACTAATCGAACGTATCGCAGCGATTCGCTAATGAAGATATTTGGGGCAGAACGCTATCTCATTGTCAATAAATATCAGCTGCCCGCCCTCGCCGCGGGCGCAGCGCTCTTCCGCTCAGCTCCGTTCACCTACACGAGCCTTTTATTACCTCCTTTGTTACGAAATCGATACGTGAAAACACCTCTTTAGTGTTTTTAAAATTGTAACGATACCATTTAAAGATTATATACTTAAATATTTTTTAACTGTTAAATTTTTGAGATTACAACTGTTTTCTCACTGTAAATTTTGTTTTTTCTGGTAATGTGATCAACACTATTGTTAATGTCAGGGATAAGCATAAAACCACTAGTGCCACAACGCAATTATCACTATCTCTATTAGAATATAATTAGCTTGAAGTGAATTTGATCGTAAGTAAGTATATGTACCTATATAATAATCTTGTGAGACTGTACTAAATAAATAACAGAAATCCGTTAGATATTATTCTTATAATTCAATGCGGATAGTTTCACTTCATAATCACTCTCATTGCCTTGAAAGAGATGGAGACACTCCATAAAAGGCGTAGTTACGTGAAATCGAACCACTGCTCGCTCGAATGCCGACTGTTTTTGCGAACACACGTTTTCGGCAAAACTGCATTTTTTGTGCAGCGTCGGCAAACTGAGTTTAACACTGAGATATTGGTATAATTTATGACGTACGAGTATTTTATAAGATCCCAGAGTGAGACATTACATTCCCTATATGATGAAAAATTTACATTATGCTCTCAAAAATCTTTTGCACACTCCAATTTTTGTACTAAAGCTTGGCACAGGACATTTTTTCCAACTTTACCTTAACAAGTAAGTAGGTAGGTAGCAGTGGCGAAGGTTCCATACAAGCCGATTCCCATTGGCTTACCTTTTAGAAATCCCAGTCTCACAGATTCATCATTTCAAAGCCATTTTTTTTTAAATACACTGTAATGAAGTTTAAAATTATCGGTGTTTTTTACCCTCACCATAATTTCACCCCTCGCCGTAATTAATGTAATTAAGCTAACGCCAAAAGCTTTAAAGAGTTTGCTACGGAGATTGCGTTGGCTTAACTGATGCACAACTCAACAAATGTTACAATATCCCACGGTGTTTTGTTGTTGATGATAATTTATGTGCACTACATACAAGCCGGCAATTATCTTCAATCACACTTCGTTAACGACGAATCTGAACGCTATTAACACTTTGTAGCCTTTTTACCGGCGAACCAATCGCCCGCCGCGTCCGCCATTTTGCGTAATTACGATGTATAAGATGGCGGAACAACATGGCGGCTTTTCATTCACGGCTTTTTGCATCCGCTCGATCATTGAGTATGATGAAAATGTACTTCATTTGTTTTTAATTTCTCTACGGATTGGCACGTTATAGCTTGGACTAATATCATGATGAGAGTTTTTGCCCGTTTTTTGTACTAATTAATCTTGTCATAGTTACCTATATAGTTAGTTACACAGGTAAGCGATTCATTGATCATTTACCTTGAGTAATGTATATCTATTTAATATAAGGAAATACATGTACCTTACCTGGAATGGGACGTGGGCACTGGTGAAAACTTTCTATCGTCAGCGTGCAATCGTGCATGGAACATAATTTTCGTAAATATTTTACTGGTATTAAAAAGATTTAAAAATGTCTTATAAATAATAAACATCCCAAGACTATTTTAGAAGCCAATAAAAGAACTAAACTTTCTAATTAGAGGTCCTACTCCTAAAAACGATACACAACAGTTTGATCATCTTTGTCAAATTATTTACCAATAAAATTGCAGCAAACTGACGAGACGTTTTTTGAAATTCTATTTGTTCGACAACGATGATCGAACTGTCGTGTACCGTTTTTCGGAGTAGGCCCTCAGACGTAGCTCCAGATTTACTACACAATGACTTTAATTAAGTTGAGTAATTCTTCACCATCTCATCAGCAGACTTTTTGATTTCAAAAAATGTTAATTAAGGTTGATCGGCTCGGCCTCTTTCCCGTACAAACCCGCAGAAACCAATATTGGAATATTTAAGATACGAAAAGTGGCTAATATTTTACATAATAGTACTTACCTAACTAGAGTCTGTAAATATAGTACCTAGTTAAGTAGGTGTGTACCTAGTTATATTTTGATCGCCAACCACTTAGTACTCTACCATTTCAAGTGGACATTGGCAGATGTGGCAATAAAAAGGAGTCGTAACATCCTCGAAGGGCTGCGATTATGTCATTAAGCCGGCGGCTCGTAAAAAATTAAAGGGCATTTTAGTATGCGATGATACGCTGCAATTAAATGTTAGTATAAAAACCATAGATGGCAGCGAAGAAGGCGCGCGATCGCATTGCCCAAATATCAGTCTTTGCGCTTCTCTGTTTCGCCGACAGTTTGCGACACTACCAGCACAGCTACCAGCGAACCGATCACTGTGTATCGAGCTCCGAACATATAATTATCTTATTCGATCGTTATTTTGATACTTATTCCAAGTTTTCAGAAATTAATTGTGCTGTTAAGTATGAACATTGTAGCCAGTAGCGTTTGCCGAACTAGTTAAAGTTTGGGCATTTACCTACTTAATGTAGGTTTTTGTCATTATACCTTTAAATTTATTGAATAATAATCTGAAAAATTGATCAACAATGATCTGCGAGTAGTACCTATTAGTAGGTACCTACTTACTAAGACAGAAACCATACTCCTTTTGCTTATTTAGTTCAGCGTAGAATGCAAACGTTTATAGAAATCGATAAAAATAACATTTTATTAAGTAAATATCATAATAAGATAGTTTTAATTAATTTTATATAAACTAATGGTAGTACTTTCTTATCCTATTTCATAAAAATAAACGAAGAACAGCAGTTAGATATAATTTAAAGACATTGCTTCCTCTATTTAGCCGACGATCTAAGCAATTCATGCAAATGCATATTTTTTACTATTTGCAATATTGTCGGCATCCTTTGCTGTAATAAAAGCATATCGATAAAAATAATTATGAAAAATGTGTGCATTTCATTTCGTAAAGTTGTTAAAATTAAAAGTTCATTTACGCTTTTGTCAATTAGGTAACTGATAAAAGTAGATATTTTTATTGAAGACCTTTTTCATAAATCGAATTAGTTCAATCTATTTATAATCGATTATTGGCTAACTAAGTGGATCGAAGTTGTTCGTTAAGCTAACTAAGCGCCCACCTGGACTGCGATTAAGTATGAAGGAGCTACATGCAACCCTGTGCTTTCGATTGCAGCAGAATGCTTATGTCTTTTATTCTAAAATTAATCTTTATTTTTTTTAATCTGTACTAACTTGTTTGAATTCCATTAAACTGTTGTAGAATGCGTTAGCACTTTTCCCGCATTAATTTAAATAAGACTTTAAAATAGTGATGTCTCTTATCGACAATATTATTTGAAATTGATGGTATCAGAATAGTTAATTTAATAACAATACGAAAATAAGTAGGTACCTATATGAATCAATAACTATGTATTTTATGATTTGTCATGGAATATTGGTGGGGTAACCTATAGTTAGAAGCCTATCCTTATATCCTGCGACAGGCGCATTCAAATGAAGTGATGTTCATTTGTTGAATTATCATCACACCAAAGGCAATATTTTTATTATCTGTGTATCCTTGCTTTGAAGTCTGTCTTGTAAGTTGTGGTTAACAAAAAGAGAGTAAAAAAACTAGGCACTGAGAAAACAAATCACGAGAAAAATTTACGCATTAAATGTGGGCGGCAAACCCATAGAATAGGTAGGTATAACAGTACCTACGCCTTATTTAAGGGAGAATGTTTAAAAATCTATTTTATTTTTATTGTTTAGGTACTGACTATTCAGTACCTATTCAAGTATTCTACACGTGTACGTTGCATTGTTGAAATGAAATGAATGTTTATTGCAAAAATATTATTATTACTTTAACTCTCCAATATATTTTACAGTATGACACAACTTAGATGTAGCATCAGCAGATGGCATGTCGTTTTCGTACACTTCACTTCCGATTTCCAAAACTAATAAAAATCATTCATTATCGCGCCTTTCAACGTTCAATAAGATTATTTTCGCCGATCATTTTTTAATTCATGAGTAATTTTGTAGGCGCACTCTTTTCGGGAACGATAGATTTTACGAATATTGCCGATGCTTCATCTAACTTGTGTCATACTATACCAACAAAATATTTAGCGCATAAAAGTATCGATTGATCGATATTTTTATTAGCAACACTAGCACAAAGTTCGTCTGGTTGAGCTATTAAAGCCTAAAAAGGCGTTGTTTTACAATAAAAATATGCGTGTTTGAGTGTGCGCGGGCGCAGCGAGCTCGCGAATGCGCCATTAAGATTCTTTCAACACATTCGAAAGCTAATAAATCAACGTGAGAAGACACGGATAGTAGGTGCATTAATTTATAGAAATAAGACGCTATTTTCCCTGAATAAAGTTAAATAAATGTAAGCTTTGGTTAAAGTCGTCTTGCATAATTTTATAACAGAATACTCTCGATTGATTTATATTACTTCAAAGAAAATCTGGGACATTAAAATCTAATTTAGGTACTTACGTTAGACCGCGTTCTTCGTCACTTCATCCTAACTTTAGCTTAGCTTGGGCCTAAACTGAATGACTACAGTTGTGTAGATAGTCAACGAGTAAGTAGTAGGTACTTAAATATTATTACCTCTTTTATAGGTACCTATCAATTATAATATTTACTTATCGATTCATTAATGCAACTATCGATTACGTGACTAAAAAGACAATTATTATTTGTGAATTATTTATTATTATGATGTATTGTAGCGTAACAATAGGTCAAATACCCATAACACCGGTACCGGCAATTAAAGGTACATAATGAATGGGACATCACTGTATACTTACAAGAATGGTACAACTTTATCTACTAATTAAATGTTAATAAACAAAAACTGCAGCGGTGAGGTGCGGGTAAGGTGCGAGCGATCTACTCTGCGCTTGAAAAAATAATTTTTGACCTATCTCATTTTGCAAATAAATAATAGAATAACCTGTCTTATAATAATAAATTATAAGTTATAAAAATATTAAAAAATTGTTTTTATTATTAATTAAGAAAATAAATAAATATCAATGAAAATAAAAAAGAAACAATCTATTCTCATAGATGAATTATTAAATTAACCCATAATTTATTATTATTTTTTGTCTAATGTTATCTGAGGAGATTCAAGTCAAAGGCGGTAATGGTAGCGGGTGCCGTACGCTTGACGATAACATTGAGCGCTCCGCACGACCGCTCAACAAAAAGTGGCCGGACCTGTTGTAAGTTGTAACGGCCTGCGCTGGCGCATTCGCCCCGTAACATCACTACGTCATCAGGAATTGTATAGAGTGGAAATTGATTTATTTTATAAAATTATAGAAATAAGTTTGAAGAAATTGGTTAAAACTAACAACACCAAAATCTTAAGTAGTAAGGTTTTTTGTATGTACCAATGTAAAATACGTATTGGACTACCAATTACAGTGTTAGTTACCAACTTTTGTTGGTAACAAACAAAAGTTGTTGGTTTGAATTCTATAATGAGTTTCATCTTTTGTTAAAGGAAAATATCGTGAGGAAACAATAACTACCCTGAAGATAATAACAGACAGGTAAGAACAGGTACTTGAGAGTCAGTTCTTATCTAGGATTTGTGTCATCATCATCATAATCATATCAGCCAAAAGACGTCCACTGCTTTACAAAGGCCTCCCCTAAGGATCTCCAAAATGTCTTACGCTACCCGCGTCCAGAGATTTCCCGCGACCCTCACAAGATGGTCGGTCCACCTTGTGGGGGGCCTGCCCACGCTGCTTAGTCTTCCGATTCGTAGTCACCACTCACACTAGGATTGCTTCCATTTTATTACCAAGGTGAAATTGTGGTCAAAAATATGTAAAAAATGCATCAATAATCCTTGTCTAAGTAAGTAACCAAGTAACCTACTGAGAAAGAAAAAGGCCATACAGAAATTATGTTATAAACTGTAAAACTACCACCAAGGAGGATTAGGGAGAGGAGGAGCTGTTACTACTAGCTCTATATAAATCCGATTCCCGCAAAACTGTTACAAAATAGTGATTTTTATGAAAATCTGTTGCAATTAGTTAAATAAGAAGCTCTCTGAGCCACCAGCCGCGTTTTAATTGCTATATTGATGAGTTATGATTCTTAATTAGTAATTACACCCGCTCGTTGTTTCGCGCCACTGAGTGCCGTTTCTCCCGCGAAATGTAACTCCCGCGCATCTGGGTCACTCAGCTGACGCGATGCGCTTTTCGTTAGCCCATTATTGTATTGATTGAGTCGAGATTGTCTCGAGAATAGGCCTTCTGTAGACCACACGTCCAAAAAAGTGGCCCCATTGCTTGTCAACCTTGTAACATAAAAAAAAGGCAAATTAAATATTGAATAAATACATATAAACATAAATAGAACAGTTTTTCAATCAAAAGTTTTAGATTATCTTAATACTTTTTATGATCATCGAAATTTGATTATTATTAGCCTACGATTTTTATCTGCATTCCGAGGGATCTAATAGGTATTTTGCCGGAATAAACAGAATAGGTTATAGTTAGTATGTGTTATTCCATGGAATCATCTATCTTTTGATGGTAGGGAACTTTGTAGTACCCTTCTATCTGTCTACAACTCTCAAGTTCCGACTAATGCACTTGCCAGTTCGTTTTTAGGCATTGTTAACTTACCACTTTCGGCGACATCATCAATGACCATGGTGAGATTATGGTTGAACACAAGCAATAGTAATAAAATATTGAAATAAAGCTTCTGATTGTACTTACTTTTAGGATGGGGACTAAAACTGTGTAACGAACGCTATATGATTAGCTGGCGCAATGGTCGGTATTGTCGAAAAAGTTGACAGTTTGAATATATTATTAATAATACCTTTGAAATACTTACCAAAAATATGATTCATGATTTTCGGTTAGTTCACCTGAACGGTTTGTGGATCGGATGCGGCTTCTTAAGAAATTATGGCTAAGGAAGATATTCCCTTTAAAATTAATGATGTTGATATACTTGTGAAACAGGTACAACCTATGAGTGGTTGGTATAGCCCTCTTCAGCATCACCAAGTCGGTTTAAACTAGCATGTTACTCAATCATACCATACTGGCAAATGGATAAGTCTTATTTCATATGCAGGTATGCATCTCGGACATGTAGACCACTTTTTATCAGGCGAAACCGCGGGACAGTAGCTACTTGTTCTGTTAATTAATTAATTACGCCTTGTAAGTGACAAGTGAAGAGTTTAAAGTAAACATAGTGAGATAAGCAAAAACACTTGACGATTTCCTTACCGTATGACAAGATTGAAGAATGACATTTCTTCGATTGTGACAGTTTAGGGCTGTACCTAAAAGATTATTATTTAGTTACGGATACGGGCTGCATATTCATACGATAGATACGATTAGTTCACATAGTAATTTTCCTGCAGGTGTTTATGGGGTAGATGTTCTAATCACTGTTAACCTACAACTTTTACAACTAGGAACATACATAGAGAGTTTTGATCGAAGTTGATTATTGTATGAAAAGTTTAAAATTGTCTACTATTAAAGATCATACGAAAAATTAAATAATGAAATTATTCTATACACAAAATAAAACTAGAAACTTATTTGTTTATTTTCAATAAAGGAATGAAATAAACTGCCTATTGCCACTCATAGACACGTACACTTGTTTGGAAGCGATGCCTTGCTATCAATTTCGGATATTCGATACAATTAATTTCTATGACATCACTAGCTTAACAACATCATAATTAAAATTAGATCAAGTTTTTCTGACACCATTACTTACTCTTTGAAAGAGAGAAAGAAAATGCAAATAGGTACGTGCGTGTTTTCTATGTATTCAGTCTGCATTAATTCCTAGCTCTATTTGGGTATCGTTATAATTATTTTTTCCTTTTCTATATATCATGGTGTAGGTACATTTATTTCTAAGTATAACTTAACATAATTTTTCACTTTAGATGAAAGCTGAAAATAATGTATGAAAGAACCTACAATAGACTAGAGTCTATTGTAGGTTCTAGTGGTAGACCACCGGTTCGGAATATAATACACATACATACATCCTCACAAACTTTCACATTTATAATATAAGTAGGATATACTACCTATTTATTTTAAAACAAAACAGTATTCAACCGATATGTTTGACGTATTTTTTTTATTTGAATTAAACTTACAAATTCAGGTTATTAAAATTTTTGTCATTGTTAAATTCGTACAAAAAGGTAACCTGAATATTAAACAACACGTTCGGATATTCATAACTTTTTGTTCTAGTTTAAATCGATTACACACACCGTACCGGCTCTCTCCATAATACTTGTAGCCACAGTATGTTAAATTAAGCAGCAATACATATAACTTTGTTGTAATCAAGCTATGGATTTCATTTCTTAACGAGTGCACAAAGAATAAGATTAGTTTGTAATCTGAGATAGGTCTTGTGGGGATTCATATGAACTATACCTCTGTATCTTATAAACCAGGACGCTTTCCTGGCGTTATGTGGTTACCACCATTGACCACATCATCACTTACTACGATGGTGTCAGCCTAAACATTTGAAAAAAAAAAAGTTCCAGTGTTTCGGATGGCTTTTCATCTAACTGTCAACTAATTTGACATTTGTTTCATCTAATTTGACATCTAATTTGTCGACTAATTTGTTTCATCTAATTTGACAGATTTGTATGGAGTTTCGTAATACCTATAGCTCAATTTTAGGCGAAACAGATATGTTTATAAAATGCCATTCAAAACATATTATGAAGCTGTAAATGTGACAAAATTAACCCTACTAGTATCACACAATTTACAATTCAAACTTGTGTTTTGGATATTCTGTTCATTATTTAATAATCACTGCTCTGATAACCTATTTAATACCTACTGCTACTACTGCTGTTACAATGTTACTGTGACAAGACGGTGTCAACGCGTACCCTATAAGTCACAGGATATCAATATGAATAAGGTAGGTATACGACATCCGCCGCGCCCGCGCCGCTCCGTCTATAAAGCTTAATGTTTTTATTTCACTTGATTGATTGATAATGTGTCATTTATGTGTTACAGATGTTTTGTATTGACATAAATAAATATGATTTCTTTTTAAGGTGAAGCCGCCTATGTGAATGTATTTGAAGTGAAGAATTATAGACACCTTCTTAAGCTTCGTTTTTGTTGGATAAAATGAAAGTGGTTGAACAGGCGTAAGGTGTGAGCAAAGTTGATGGCAAGGGCCACCTTCTAAGGTATTACGTGTTTACTCATAACACAATTAAATATAATAGTTGACATTATTATGAGAGAAAAATCATTGTGAAAAGTGTAATGTTACTAAAAGTTCATTAGTTACTCGTATAAAGTTACTAATTGATTTTATGACGCGATAAAAATGCCACAGCATTTCCGAGTTACATCGTGTACAATAATTGTGACAAGAAGTCGGGGTCAAAATTAAATTACATTCTTACGCTGTCATAAAATGTACAGTTTCATTTATTTTTTTATGTTGACCTACTACACTAAAATGACAATTGAAATAAGGGAGTAATAACGACGCAATTTTTTACAAACATATGTAACCTGCTGTTAAATGTTAGGGTTAATGTCTTTTATTGGAGTAAAAGTTGCTAGTTGTAATGTATCATCTTTAAAACATTTTTACTTAACAATCATGTTAGTGATACTTTAATTACTATCATGATTAATCTGCTCTACACAGCTCGTCTACCATATCTTCTTATAATCCATTAACACTTAACCGTTTCGTATATCTAGATAAATTATGGTAACAAGTAATAAATAAAACACAAACACAGATACAAAAACACAAAGAGACTCCTTTTTTCTTTCGAGCGACTGTAACTGGAATGTTTAGAAATAGAATGTGCATAGTAGATGGATTATATTATCTATACAATAAATAATAATCGTAATGGAGCTCTGTAGTAGATTTTATCATTATACAGTGTCGTGCATCGAGGTACGTGATCGGTTTCACACCTACCACTGCTTCTGTCCAGTAATGAAAGATACCTGTTACAATTAACTGATGATTAGCTGCCACGTTAATAGCAATTACGTACGTTATTGCGGTTTGCACGGAGCATTGTCCTTTGTGTAATTGCATAGAATTGATACAGCCGATACAAAACGTGTGTAGACTACGCAAATAGTATTTTAATGTATAATTAATTTGTAGCGTTTTGTATTATTTAAAGTCTACTATCATTCCGATTCCGGAAATTATAAGTAAAAGTACAATTCGCATGCATTTAATGTATAATTTAACCGTTTTCCTGAAATGGACAATTATGTTATGGTGGATATCCATAGAGGATAACGAATAGTTATAAATTCTTATTTGCGTTGAAAAACGTCAAATTGAAATCTGTCTAAAGTTTCGTAGCACTTACATTTATCGTAGCAAAATCGTAGTTAATGTGTCGTAGCCATTGAAATAAGAAGTAGGTCGTAGCAGAGATTGACGTTTGCGTCGTAGTAAAGATCATGTCGTAGCTAAAAAGAGATTTACCTACTTAATTTCACAAAAAATTGTGCTGTAGTTTTAGAAATGAGAACCTTCGTAGAACAAATGATACGATTCTCGCAATGCAAATGCTCGCGCGTCGTCGCTTGTAACGTATGCTTATGCAGTCTTTGCTATTGTATTGACATTGTTTCACAAAAAGCCTAATAAGCGGAGTGACGATACAACATCTTTCCATCTACAATGTCTTTTTGAACTATTTTTGTACCTCATTGTCATTTTTGTAATTCGATATCTAAATTATGTTAATAATAAAAAACATGTTGTTCACGATAAATTAACAAAGTTATAAATAAATTAAAACTAAGAAAGGATATAAACCTGCGTTAATTGTTTCCACTGTTCCATTTTGAATTTATGACATTATAATATTGCATTAGCGTAAGGGTCTAGTCCGCGTAAGTAGGCCTAAGTACGCCATAAAGGAATTCTTTAGACCTAAGGATTTACTACCCAAATAGGTTTTTAAAGAAGTTAATTTAAAAAAAGATATATTACTAATACCAAAATGTAGCCTTTTCTTATCTGCACATATTTATATGTGGAATTTCTGCTTATTACTTTGCAATAAACTGGTAAAAAGTAATGTATTGATAAGGTCTATAAGGAAACGAGCGTGGCAATAAATCTAATAGTGTTGGCAAGTAACGCGGCTGGGGCGCTGCGCGGGCGCAAGCGGCAGTTGAAATCCCCGCGTTCGTTACGCCTGTGTACCGCATTTGCATGCCAGTATGCGCTAGTTATTTGACCGCAGTTTTTTATCGACTACTTACTTACTACGTGTGTGAAAATGTTGGACAAATGAGGAAAGAAACATAATTTAAAGAGGAAGTACCTGCACAATACATTTCAGGTTTTTACTTAATAACAGCTGATGCACTTAAAAAAAGAATTATAAGAATTAGTAATCAATTTGTAGTTGAACGTGAGTAGTATTTCATTATATGGTTGAAAGAGTACTTACTCCAAAAAGCTGTAGAAATAAAATAAAGCCAGTAGGTATTATAAGCTCTAAGAAATAGAAATTTTCATTCATGACCTATTTGCTTGAGTAAGTGGTCTTGATGTATTTTAAATGGTTTCAAAAGAACTTTCTACCGGTTGTGGAATGAGTTCCCTGCGTTGGTTTTCCCAAGGGGTACAGCATTGGGTTCTTGAAGAAGTAATTTCGGAGTCATGGCCACTCTACTGGCTACTTGCGTTCTTTAAAGTATACATACTGCGCAAACGCAATTTTATGCGCACACAAGTTAATTATGATACTTTTGCAACATTTCACCTTTTGCCTGATCGCAGGTGTTAATCAGCTCTTTTGCATATCTATTGTTGTAATTAATGTGCATCATTAGCTGTTAGGAAATTGACTTAAAAGTAACTTATTATGCATATCAGCTCTATATAAAAGAGTATGGAGTAGCTTCAATGCTGCTAGTTAGTAATTTGAATTGTTGGTTATTAGTTATTGTTTAGATTGTTGCATGAGAAAACCTCTCCATCAGGAAACCTAAGAATTTAAAGGTTTCGTATACTTACCTACATAATTTAAACACCAATCTATAAATATCCTATAGTTTAGGAAGCCTAGAAAAAGTAGTTAAGTGTCTAAAATGATGAGTCTTTATAATAAACAACCTGTCAAATGGTCAATTGGCCTTTTTTTACTAACTACTAGTACCTAGTATATTTTAGGCCATTTTTTGTTTCAGAACCTAATCAAGTCTTCAATCATACTTTCACAATCTAGATTCAACTTTTTATTTTTTAATTCCACTGGAAATAGCCAATATTTTAACGCTTTCATAGCTGTGAAAGCTCAGTTTAGTTTTAAATAGCTAAAAAGAACTTGACCAAAGAAATCGGAACAAACGATCGATTGAAATTTAAGTCAACTCGTGCTTATAGTAAGCGGGTCGCTAATTCTGCTGTTCTCATTTTATTTATGTCTTCATACGCGCCGCCGATAGCCCCTAATTACGCCGCCGACGCAAAAACGCTAATCGCGCATCGTACTACTATATACTTGCTTACAGATAAACATACAACTCATAAAACCTGTTATAAAATCAACTTTACTTACAGCAACTGGAAGACTCTTTTCCAATGATGTATTTTTCACTTATGACGTTTTCCATTATCGCAAATTATTTGTACTGTAATTATAAAGTCTTAAATCACTAGTTTAACTTCAAGAGATATTGATATTTATACCTTATACTTTACATGCGTATTTGCCATCAGTGTGATTCTAAAAGCGAATATATCATTATTCCTTTGAAGATAGAATACTATTTGATTATTTAAATTTTTATGTTGTGGCAAAGAGTTAAAGATGAATTTTAAATGAGTTTTGAATATATAGTTGTGACGTTTTGTTATTGAGGTATAATGTTGCGCAGGAGAAGCGTTAATGAGGTAGGGTTCCGTCGGATTCCTGAGCAGCAATGTTAGTGTATCGGCTTTTGTCGGCGAGATACTTTTTGCGATGACCAATGATAACAATGACCGGTGTTAAGAAAAGTGGGATGCGAAATTCTATAGAGATAACAAGAAGCGAGATAATGCTCTTTTAATTAATTAAAGTTTCGCGTACCTACCTACTTTACAAATTCGTACATATATAAGGGTAGAATTTGTAGAGGGAAATTCTATTCCGATTCTAGAATGTAAGTAAATAAGTAGATAAGGAAAAACTTTGTATTTAACTTTACCTTTTTCATAAATAGATCGATTGGTAGTTTTAATCATAGCTTAAAATAATGATTGCTGATAATTTACTGAAGCAGAAATTGCTTGCTATATTTACAATGATTTTAGTTGTAGATAACGTTTATATTCATTTAAGTGTAAGTAACGATATCATTAATTGATTCTAGAAATTGACAATCAGTAATTTATAGTTTCTTACTTATAATGTTATTTCTACAATTATTATTTTGAATTCCTTAGTCTCATTTTTCGTAGGTAAACACAGAACGTCACACTTCACGAATAATTTTTGAAAACCGTTTATTATTAGTAAGATTAGTAAAAAGGATTATGTAGATTTCGACATGGAATTTTATTTTATAAAAGTAAAACAATTCCCGACTAAATAGTGCATAATAACACGGCTCATTAAGTGAGCTACATAAGGTCATATTGTGGCCACCTGGTAATTTAATTACAGCTTAATTTATTTACAAAATTGGTCTTCCTACATATACCTACTAGGTATAAGTATAAGACGACTATGTAAAATATACTTTTTGTTACCAAATAAAAAATAATTATTTGTAGTGTTGTACACATAAAATATATCTATTATCTGATCTTATTATCATTATCACCATACCATATTGCATTTTGAAAACCCCAACTATTACTAGAATTAATTTACATGCTTAAAAAAGTACGCAAAACTTTATGTAGTTTTGTTTGTACAAATAATAAAATATCCTATTGGTAATTAGCAATGTGAACTGTTTCAACTTTGTTATTTCTAACGATATATGACAAAACATTTACATAGTAATTGCTATTAATTTAGTACTTACCTAGTTAGCAAAAAATGTTTATAAACATGTGAGTGGATTTGCGATGTTTAATTCTGTACGAGCGTTCGGTTGAGGGTGACCGTTGAAGCGTCACAGTCGTGCTATGCATAACTAGTGCAACATAATTATATAATAGATTAATGTTACTTAATAATATAGCTTGATTTTTATTATAAACTATAGCTGGGCTTAATATTAATTAATGTATAAACAGCTTTACTAGATCACCTTATAATTATGCTGATTATTCGGCTCGATTGAAATGTTTCGTTTATAAATAAAAATATTTAATACATATTAAGTACTTTTTATCATGAACAAATTTATAAGAATTTCAATCAAACATGCTAACGATAGAGATAGTGACCAACATCGGTTGTAATGCCAAGTTTTTATGTTACAGAAAGTAAAGCGCCATAATTTCAATTGATTAGTACTATGTCAGTGAAATAGTTTTTACCTAGGTTCTATTTATGCAGACAATTAATTTAGAATGTTACCTATGTACCTACACAGTGCATTCCATTTTTACATAATTTCACTATTCCGGTCCCTAAAATAGATATAATTTTTTTTTTGTGTAAATATATTTTACAAGTGGACTGAGGTACGTTGTTTACCTTTTGCCAGACGAAAGTATAAAGTTAGAAGAGTTCCTAACTACGAAAGCATTTGTGTATCAATTTCAACGTCATACCTTATTTTCTGCTTCAAGTTCATAAATCTTGATTAAAATATAGCAATAATTTTTTATAACACAATACAAATAAGGAACAGTCAAACGGTAATTGTCATCTCGTAACCAACACACCGCATGAAGTCATCAATAATTGTAGATCCAATTTACCAGTAAATAATTATCCACAACGGCACGGCGAGTTTATCGAGTATCGAGCGAAATGGAGTCATTTAACCGTGCCCAAACGAGTCCGGCATGGATACGGTAGGCTTTAATTATAACACATAACTCAGGTGCCGCCTACACCGTGTTTCGTATTTGTTTATTTCTTTACACTAATTTGTGAGTAAAGTTTTGTCTTCAATGTGACGCTGGGCGCTGGGGGTAGAGTTGCTTCGAGATCGATAGCTTTTCGATATAATTTGTTTGTGAGGACAAAAATACGAGTAACATTGATATGCATTAGTATAGATAAAAGATTTTTTTTTGATCTAATCTTGTTTTTTTTTTTCATTTATTTTGTTAATAAAATATAAAGTAAAATAATAAAACTACGGATAAAATAAGTAAGCAACACTGTTATCGTGGGACACTTATGATTTTTTCATGGGTTACTGTATAATTTTCGTGGAGCCCTCGTGTGTGTGCGATGTATTGCGATTGTGATGACAAATTACTTTGCGAATTTTGCACGCGACCGACGTTTGAATACGATTGCGTGAGGTTCTCTTTTTGGTTACAACATTGCATGTGCAAGCGGCGATATGGTTTTGATGTTCATTGCTATAATATTTTGATATTATTTGGATGTTTTTTATTTTCAATAGATTCTTTAAACAAAATTCGAAAGCTGTTTGCAAATTGCCATTTCATTATGCTACATTTTTCCATTTAAGAAAATATTTTTGCGATAGCAATCATAATTACTTTTTTAATCAAGCATACCTACCTGCTTTGTCCAGCGAAAATTAAAGATGTTAAAATTTACGCGATTGCTCAAAAAAATGTGTTGATAAAGTAATATATAGGGTGCTCAAACTTTATGTCGTATTAAGATCTCTAGAATATACATAGATTTATATTATCGTCGACGAATCTCACATCCGTTGAAGGTAATCTGACTGAGACTTACTTAGTTGATGTGTAATAATTTGTATTTTAATCATGTAGTTTTACACCAGAGGTGAGAAAGAAAAAATGCAATTCCATAATATCTTGATCAAAATATATATGTAAATAGCATAATTATTTAGTTCTATAGCTTTACTTAGTTCGGAATCAGATGACTGTGTGTCAGGATATTATATAACCATTATATTATCATTATAACATGGTAAGTAACTAATAATATTTAGTAACGCGCTTTGGTAAAATTTACTTTCAAATGATTACAATGAAACTGGGCTACAATTTTTATACCTACAACTAAGACTCCAAACTAATTACATTACTCCAAAAAAATTGTAATTACAATAAAATACAAATAACACACACAAAAGCACTCTGTATAGATACTTACCTACATTGACTGCTCGTCAAATACGTCAAGGCATAGCCGTTAAATACGGCAAAAATAAAGGCAACACGGCACCGTACAGACGCATATCTCGAGATATCATAATTAAGTCGCATGGCGGCGTGTTCAAATTAAATTATGTAGGAATTAAACGTTACGGGCGCTATAAATCGGGTCGGTGCGCCGGCGCAGGCGCGGGCTCTGCCGTTACGCGCACCCATGATGTATCGACCGGCACTCCTATACGATACTTGCACCGATCACAAAGTATGGTCTATTGCATTTTTTATATCCTATTGCCTATATTTGGATGCATTTTTTATATCCTATTGCCCTAAGCTCATAGATAATAGTTATCTTTACAATAAGCAGTATTAGATTTTAGTGTAACTTTTTAGCATGATTACCTATTACTGTGAAGTTTAAGTAGTATAAAGTTAATTTACCTTACATATTTACCTACTAAATGTTTTATGCAGGCTCATGTAGATTATCTTATATTTGTAGTCGATTTAATAAATAAATAAAAATTTGCAAAGGCACAATCAATAAAATCGCTTTGATTTTCTAACATGCACCATTCCCCAAATGAAAATACAACTTAATCTGCGCACAGTACCTACAGCTTCCATTTAACCTTGTTGTTTACTTTTTTATTTCTCAGAATCAATAAAGCGAATGTACAATCATATTGGACTTGCAACACGACCGGATAAGTATCTCTCCCGAGGCAACGTGAAACTGAGATCGTTTGATATAGCTACTTATAAATACTAAGTTAATTTAGCAAAACTATAAAAATAATTTGCTCTTCGCAATTCCAAGGGAATTTGCCGTGGATTAGCAACAATGTACATCGAAAGTTTACGTAAAAAGCTTGAATTAATTAACTAATGTACATATTGAATATTTTCTAGACTGCTCTTGTGTGTTTAGGAGGCAGTGTGAGCGGAGAATCTTGATGTAAGAAAATGTATGTTGATATGTATTTTATTATTAGATTTACTTACATCTGGATAAATAGACACATAACACCTTATTATTACGTCACACAGTTTACAATGGCGTAATAGGTAATCAATTATGGGTTTATTGTGTAGGGATTGCGAAGGAAATATATGAATAAATTATTATAATTTGTGTCACAACGAAGCAATCGACAAAATTTATGGGAGAATACAAATTTTTAATTAGCAAGTATTTATATATTACATGTTTTCAGACTACTTTAAATAAAATAATTTAACACCTAGGTTTTTGATAAAAAAAAACTATCGGACATTATAGTTATTTATATAAGATCTGTGTATTTAATTTCTAAAAATAAAAGGAATATGCCCGCTCTCAGTGGCGCCGTACCTCAGTTCGCAGAAGCGTATCGGCCAGACTGCATCCACCGTCATACGATCTGGCACCTATATCGCTAGCCGCTTTTTGCACTTGCCACATTATATGCAAATGCATGAAAGTAACACCGCTATAGCACCGTTTTCTAACTTTTTGTCCTCTCACGTTATTCAATTATAGAGACAATCAATGTTAGTGTAATGGCAGGAAGCAGTGGTGTTGACGGCTTGTAAGTGCTTGTGTTTAACAAGTATTTCAGTTGGTTACAGTGAAATTAATTTGGATAGAAAAATGTGTCCACATTTCAGAACAACGCTGAAGTAAAAACTAAAAAAAATATTTAAGATATATATGAACAAGACTTTACTGAAATCTGTTTACTGATAATTTTGATGATATCTTTGATATTACAATATTTACAAGTTAGTATGTAGAAAGGATGGTAGGCATGGCATATTTAATAATGTAGAGCCTTTTTCTTTATCTGTAACTTATACCATTTCACTCGCTTATAGCTCAGTGGTCATTATTTATCACAGAAAAAAATATTTAGACATTCACGGTCGAATCCACAATAACAATTCCTCCATAAATTGCCAAAGCACCCGACAATGGCCGTGTTATGCGGTGCAGTCACTTTTTTGTCCTTTAAACATCATCAACCGTTCGATTGAGACCTCGAACGACAATTAACCGACAAAAAGCAATCGTTTAACCGCCTCCGAATAAGCGACGTAACTCTCGTTTTGACCATAAAAACATAGGACGATTCATTAACGTAAATAAGTAAAAAATACATATAATTACTGAGAATGAGATGGTTCGGTATAGAATGCTAATGAGGTTGACTCACTTAGTTATTGTCCGAATGTGGAATGACTGTGATTGAAGGTAATGCAATGACCTGAGTCGGTAAGCATCTGCCTGATTATTATCGTTTGTTGAACATTTTAATTGACCTCGACACATTCAGATGAAGTAGAAATCGCTTTGGTATCCTGACTGGTACATGCATGTTGTCGCGTCTATATAGGTACGTGGCAAATAATCTAGTATCCCTTTGACACTAGGTGCATGCCGCCTAACAAAGCAAAAATATCAGATAGCGCAGTCTTCCGCGTAAACTGAACGGTTTACGACCTTTAACATTTACATACAGCGTTTTTGTTCGACAAACATAATACCACATATTTAGTTACCATATCTCAATGTGGTCAGGTTAAAAAATAAAATAAGAAGGAATAGCTAAAAACGATTTTTTATTATTAACTGATTCACAAAACATCGCGAAGTATTGTGAATATTCTATTAAAAATAAGCCAATAGAAGATCGTACCTACATAATGCAAGCCTCATAAGAAGACTCAAGGTCACCCAAAAAGCGATGTAGAGGCTATGCTCGGAGTTTCCTGCGAGATCGAATCAGAAATGATGAGATCTGCAGGCGTACCAAAGTAACCGATATAGCCCGAAGAATTGCCAAACTGAAGTAACAGTGGGCGGAGAATCTCGCTCGAGAACCGACGGCCGCTGGGGTAGAAAGCTTCTCGAGTGGCGACCGTGAAAGGGAAGACGCAGCCAGACGCAGCGTGGTCAGGCCCCCCACAAGGTAGACCAAAGGTCTTGTGAGAGTCTTGTGAAACCGCTGGATGTGGGTAGCGGAAGACCGGCTATCGTGAAGATCCTTGGGGGAGGCCTTTGTCCAGCAGTGGACGTCTTTCGGCTGCTATGATGATGATGATGAATGCGATCAAACTAAAGGGATCATTTTTAAATATTATTAATTCGTTAACCTATACATTACCTACATGACGTCTGCACCTGCGATATAATATAGGAGTGTTTTTAATATGACGTATGGTATCAAAACAGACATAAGTATGTGTAGGTATAGGTTACAGTCATTAATATTAATGTTAAACAGTATGAAACCATCACAACAAATATTTTGTTGTTCTTTTGTTTTACTGACCTCACTATCTAAGCATGTTTTTTTGTAAAACAAACAAAATAAAGTGATGAGGTTAATTGAAGTTTGTAATTTTAAATGCCAGCGTTATGAACACTTTTTACACCTTGTTAATTAAGATACGATGCTTGGCTAACGAAGAACCACTATAAATATTACGAACTAGCCTGGGTTGCAAATTGTTTATGGACTTAGATCGATGTCTAACCGACGGGCTTGTCAGGGTTATGTCAAGGCAGTATGTAACAAACAATCGTTTATCATAAAAAATATAATTAATAGAACCCTCATTATAATTAGCATCTAGGTAGATGTAAAAATATTTAAGCACCTTGATATTTTTTTTTATGTTTTACATTTATTAAAATCATTATTAAATGCAAAACATATTTTTATATATTTACTTACTTTGATAATCCGCATGACACCAGCATTAGTTACTCAAACAAGCGAGCAATGTGTCCGGCCTACAAAGGCTATCGCCTAGTCACGTAGGCCTCTAACAATTAACATTTTGCTCGGCCCGACTGTGTCCCCGATCATCTGTTGAGATGCAAACAACTCTAATATGGTCGGAGCTCTTAATTACGCGGCTCGCCTGCGCCCGCGCCGGTACCTTTAATGGACGATTGCGTGCTTATTGCCAGTTTGGCGATGAGAAAATCTAGGATTCGTGAGTAATTATTTTGGATGTTACCTACCTAATTAATAAACTTCATTCTGACATATGAACGGCGTAAGAGATTTCAATGTGATTGGAAAATTTTCAATTGATATCCAGATTTATTGCTTGTCCGATGAGTGAAGAAACCTTGTACAGTCAATGTCAAATGTAAATTGTCACTTTATTACCCTTTCGGAATAATCTATTGAAATTTTCTTTAATTGTATAATGTGATACGGTCTACTTTTGACGCTATCTGTATGTAACGGTGAAAATTTAACATTCCTTCCATTTATTATAATTTAGTTTGATTTTAATTTAGGTTGGTAACTGATACAAAGAAATAAATCAGATCAACATCGAGAACTCGTTACAATAGGGTAGTTGACTGACATATCAAATCAGCTAGGTACTTTTTAATAAATGTCAAAACGATAGTTTATAAGGAATTTTGTATGAAATAACACTATGACGTCATAGTTTCACAGCATCAAATCATATACTCTTATTGGTTCCACTGGTAATTAAAAATCATAAAAAGCATTAAATGTACAACATATTTGTTATTTCCACGTGTTTTTAGATGTTTTATGCATTGGTTAGTGTTTGGTCATTTATTTTGACAGTGTCAACTACCCTATTCAACTTGCTAAGTGTTATGGCGTTCTACAAAAATCTGAAACGTAAATCTTTTCTGGGAAATATCCCAAAGTCAATTCATCATTTTCTTTCCTACTAAACTAATTACCCAGTAATAACGACAGGTAATAACAGTTGAATCAATGCATGTGTATCAGTTAGTTCTGTTTATTGATCAGCGTGAGAGACGCTTCTTGCGCGGCTGCTAATTGCAAGATTATCGCTCTCCGTCGGGGTTGCCAGCTGCTACAACAATGATTTCCGGGAAATATTTCACGCTACGCTTATATTAAAATCAAACTAAATCTATCTAGTCTGTAGTTTTCCTACCTCAAAATGCTGGCACCATAGGTAATCAAGACCATTATTATAAATAGGAAAGTAGGTAGCTCTAGCTCTATCTGCCTGTTTGTTAACTTTTCATGCGATTAAATTCAGATAGCAAATTAAAGATTATATTATAGATTAAATTCAGATGCGATTAGATTCAGATCTTAATCCTGAATGCATATGTATAGGTATATATTATATTATTATAGATGAATACAATACTTTTTTGTAAAAAAAAAATTAAGCAATTATTATTGTATTTTTTGTGAAATAAAATTATAAAATGTTTAAGAATTATTAACTCACTCTACTACAGAAAACTACACATAAAACATATTTAGTTTGTTGGTTTGTTGTTGAATTTCAGTAATTACAAAAGCGGAACTCACTACATGTCTACATGGTAACATTAAATACGCTGTCTGTGTTTCTTACATTACGTTTCCGTTAGTGTGCCAAGCTAGATTTGTAGTTACATTGATGGTACAGAAACGCCAGTGATACTTGTATAACTGGAAGCCATCTATTATTGTTGCAAATAGTTGTTGTTTTAATTGTTCCCACCACATTTTTTTAAATTTAAAATAGATTTTTTTGTAAAACTAGTAGATGACTAGTAGTAACATCTTTTTTTGTTTTTTCCATTATGTTTATAGATATTTGCTTGCCGATTTAGTTGTATAACACATAACTATTAAAAGAAAAACAAGTAACAACAAACCTAAAAATATAAAAACGGCAAATTACAGTTTCTTAGAATCGTCCACATTGTCAAAATTTAATAGGGAGCGACCGATATTTTTATTTTCTAAAGCAAAACATCTTCATCAAAATAAAACATTCAAATAAACTAAAAAGTGTAATACTCTTTTAACAGGCTCTCAAGAAAACCATTACTGGTCAACCCTCCAACAATTCACCGGAGCGTCACTCAATTTCCACCCCAATTTTAAAAGCGATTTAATTTATTGGAAACTATTTTCACCGGTCAGTGCAATCATAATATATGTCAGCAACAGAATAGGGTTGTCAGTGACCCCACACCAATTTTATATTGCGAATGTGTCGTGGATAAATAAATCGTAAACATTAGAACTTAAACTTTACTTACTTCTAAATTATCAAGACTTTCATTTCCATGTTGCGCTTGGAAGCTGTATTTAACCAAAGTAAACATTTTGATTGTTTTAGTAATTTAAACTTTTTTGTATATCTTAAGCTGTGATTTAATGGGGTTTGTTAATTTAATTCGATGATGTCTATAGTTAAACTTAAGAAGTAAGTTCCCTTTAAGACTTTAGTGCTTATCACCATTGGTCACATCATTACTTACCATGGTGAGATTGTAGTCAAACAAACTCATAAACAGTAAAAAACGACATAATCCACCACTGTTTACAAATAAATGTAAAATTGCAACCAAGTTTTCATTCCTTCAGCTTCTTTCTTCTAAATCACGTACAATTGGGTCTGTGGAAAAATGAATACCTGTCACCTTTATGGTGGCACAACAGAAATTTAATTTACAACAACTGACAAGAGGGATGTACTCGGCTTAAGTCCAGCGGGAGCTCTTATTACGTAATATTATGCTGATGCTAACATATTTGTCCGAATGCCATTGACATAGATATTTGACTCTATCTAACTTTTCATGCCAACTGATAAAATCATATAAGCAGTTACGTGAGCTTTGTTTTAAAGATTATCCATTAGATATAATATAACTATGATGTTTAAGTTATTATATGTAGCTATTTAACTATACACAAGTAGTGGAGTAAGTATCTACCCACGTAATATTTTAATATTTTCTATTTCTGATGTAATGTTAATAGCAAGTGAATACGTAATAATCAGAGGATACTCTAAGTCCATCAGAGCCGGGATAACCGTGATTTTCCTAACACCTCACTGAATATTCAATTTTATTTACAAAGAGTCCGTGTATAACAAACTATGCTATTCGCACGTTTGGGGTTCTAAGATGTTTTGCATCTCTTTTTAGCAGCCAATGAATAAGAAGGATGGATAGAGGATGATTTGTCAAAGAAATCCTGGTTTAGCCCCGTTTCGAGGAGGGCAGTCGAGTGGACAGGTTGTATAAATTGTTAATGCGATGTTACTCTGTATTGGGTGACTTTAAGTCGTCGGCTGGCGTTTAATATTTTACTCAGGTGAGGTTTCTGCACTAATTAGTTTCTATTCTCTGCTATTCTCTCAGATTATACGGACACATCAAAATCTATTTTAAATGTGCGAATTATACAGCTATGAAATGTATACTTACTTCACTAGAAGATCATAATCATTACTAACGAGTACCTATACATAATACTGGTGATACGTAGTAGTGACGAAAATTTAATACTACTTAATAGTTACGAAATAGTTTTGCAACCACAGTTTCTGTAGCTGGTTATGAGCATGTAGCAAATGAAAATTTGGGTTATGATGCTTTGATATACTTCAATATTATCAGCTTTAACAAATTGCATACAATACGAGCCAAATGAACAGCCTCTTACGTGAATGCCTTGCACAACACTATAATCTACAATAACAAACTAGACACTAAAGGCATTGACAAGACAGCGACAGAATGTCAACAAATATGAACAGAAGGGCGTTTAACTTGTGCAAATAGGGCGCGTGTACACTTGCGATACGCATGCCAA
Organism: Tethea ocularis; assembly: GCA_963555595.1. Lineage (NCBI taxonomy): Eukaryota > Metazoa > Arthropoda > Insecta > Lepidoptera > Drepanidae > Tethea > Tethea ocularis. The sequence goes on from OY741968.1 coordinate 5,061,512, forward strand.
GTGCACTCGAGGCCTATTGTCTTAACGGGCTGCCCTCTTCACTATAATGGAGCGATGTGCTTTTTAAACTCGCTTGTGCATTTTGGCGGTCTCTGAGGATTGAGTATTTATATTTATACTCAAATTAGTATATTTAAGTGCCAACGTTTTTCATGGATAGTAACTTTTAGAGTTCATGACACTATTTCTTACTACCTAAATGAAATCCTAGTAGGTAAACCATCATATAAAATAAAAACAATTAAATCATAATAGCTATGGCAAGAGGTTACAGTGACCGCTTACCATCAGGAGGGCTATATACTTGGCTATATACTTGCTACTTTAGTAAAAATATGTATTGGTTACGAGGCTTACGAATTAAATTGTTACATTCTGAGATCAACTAAGTTGAATAAGCAGAAATGTGTTTTTAACCGGCCTCTGATCCGTCCAAGTAATAAAGCATTGAAACCAATAACAAACACGAGTCAATCACGACCCGACAGCACTCGTTCACACACTAATCCATAATCCTTGACAAAGTGTGAAAGGATTTACTTCCTACTTGCCAAACAGAGGGTGCAAAGCGCCTCTCCACCAATGTATCTACGATAACGTTTTCTAAACGACTATTACCATCAACCTTTCCAAGTTTTCCGAAAATGGTTAGTGAAAGGGAAGTGTCGTGGTACTAGTTCAGTGAGGGTCGCTGTGATTATTACGGAACACATCCGATTAATCGATTTCTGCACATTATTATGAAGTAACGGTTTATATGGTCGTGTGAGGGTTTTCCGCGGCATCATTAACATTAAGGGGACGCATTTTCCAGTAAAAGTACCTCTAAAAACAATATATAGATTTTTTATCCAAATTAATGTCAAACATAAAAATGTAATCCTATGAAGACTATTCTATATTATTATATCCTATATTATTGCACGAATGAAGAAAATAAAATCAAAAATAATTTTGAAGGATTTTTTGTCGTTTGTGTTGTTGAAAGCTGGTGACAATAGGTTATGAGCAACGAGTTTGTGACGTGACAACTATCCACTCATCACTTGCCATGTCATACATATTATAATGCAATAAAGCAATATTTCCCATCCCACGTCAAAAGCTCAAAGTATAATTATTGGCAACACATTGCAGTTTCTACCACGTTTCTGCCAACAAAAACTCACAAATAAACAGCTACGATGCGCTCGTACTCAAGTGAATAGCAACTTGAAGTTACCCGAACTCAAGCAATAAAACACGGAGTGTATAATGTACCAGGCCACCGTACCGCCTATGCAGAGACACTTATTCATGGGCTGTCAATACGGCACGGAATCAAAGGTAGCGAATGTCTCGCTTTGACGCGCCTAGCTCTGAAGACGCTTTATGTCATAGGAGTTAGCGGTTGTCCATAGGCTCTACTTATCAGAATTTAAACTTAAACACATTCTTTTGAATGGGGTTTTATTAAATTTACTTATTGCAAATAATTCTATCTGTAAAAATCTGAATATACTAGATTCCGCTCCGCGGTTTCACCCGCGTTCCCGAGGGATCTTATTTTTTCCTGAGATAAACATTAAGACTATAATATTATTCCATCTGTGATAAATATTTACCTTTTTTTAAACAAATCATCTAGAATCAATTCTCCGAAAGTTGATCTTCTTCCGTCAAACCAGAATTTTTATTGAGAATTATTATGTATCAATCTATCTATAATATAGCTTTGAAATTATTGAAATTTATGTTTTATTTACAAATTATGTGGGTTGCTCTGCTTCCGTTTCCGCTTATGCCTATTGATTGTACCAGCAATATAGTGATATTAACTGTCACTGGCAAGAATCGCGAGCGTGATTAATCGAAGCAGCGAGGACAGACGGACGGACACAGGTGAGCTGAAGCGCTCATTTGCGATATAAACGTTAATTGCGCGTGCTTTATACCAGTTGCCATTGTTGAGTTTGATTAAAATCTTTGTGTTGGAATTACAATAACATAAATCACTGATACAGTTGCTTATATTGGTCATTAATTCGGTAAAGGCACATATTATTGTATGTATGTATTTCTTTTATATAATGCTATATGTATTGGAGTTCCTATGTGATTGCAAATAGTCAAGATTTTTTTTATTTAGTCTTTGTACCTATACACGAGGTACATCTAGGCACGTACATTTTACAAGGAGTTATTTTCAATTTAGAAAAAAAAAATAGTATGGGAAGCGCGTATTAATCCTGTGTCGGTCGATTAATGGATTAAATATAACTCTTGAAAAGATGGCTATCTTATATGTCACAACAAACTTACATATTTGAAGCATCATAAAAGGAAAGAAAATTGAAGGTTAAGGATAAGCTATATTATGTTATATTTCCTGTGGAACATGTGACAGCAAAAATAAATGTCATGTTGTACTAAAGAGGTACAGGAAGATGCAAACAAAAGAGTATATAGTGGAGGAAGCTAATCCAACTAGAGGCCAGCAAGGCTTTTGTCGGACTCTATCAGACTAACTCACATCGTATAAATATTACAATCTAAACATCAATCTATGCACGATAGAGATGCACCAATTTATATATCACAAATAAAGCTACAGAAGACTGCGTTTTAGTCTAAGTTAAATGATTTTTTAATTTCAAACCGTTGCTATTAAATGTAATGGCATCAAATAAAGATCATTCTATAATATCAAAACACTGCTTAGACGCGTTAAACTGCCAAATTAAAAAACAATAAACTTTCCATTCATCCTAAGCTAATACCAAAAGAAAGATGATAGATATAATATAATCGGAAAGGTGATGTCGTTTTATTTTAAATCTTTAGTGTTCGTTTGTTGAACGATATTTGATAGCCAGCAGTGTCTTGTTAGCGTCAAAGAAATTCTATTCAAATAATATAATTTGGTATAAGTTATAGGAGATCATATACCAATATTTCGGTAGCAAGAAAGTCTATTTATATTAATTATTTTTTACTAATACTACTATGAATATTATAGTATATAATATATATGAATACTACATAATACTATGAATAATTTAATCCAATCGATTTGAAAATGACTAACTGGATGAAGTCAAGGGAGGTTTTTGGTACACTTATCATTCTATTTCTGCTCGAATCAAAAATAAATAACCAACCGGAAGGAAGCAAAAGAAATGGAATTCGACACAGACGTTTCATATTATTATGAATCCTATAGTGAAGAGTGAACTCTCTCGACGTGCGTCCCTTACACCAAAAGCTCCACGGTTAAATAACTCCTATTCAAATATCAATTATTGTGGGTAATGTTAAACGATTCAACACTAGTACTAATTATTTTATTTATATCCTGCCCGACTCCTTTGTTCCGTGAATGGTGGAGATCGGCGCGTCTCAACTCATTCATTCACACAGTGAATGGTTCCACATGAACGAATGGAACGTGATATTGGAATAAAGCGAGCTAATGTTCGCAGATATTCGTTAATGTGAAATTTGAAACGTCACAAATATAATGCGCTTTAATCGTTCATTACGAGATTGATTGTTTTTTTATGTTAAATCGCAGTAATCAAATCTGTGTGTCATACAATTAAGGTATTAAAGATGAGGAGAGTGTTTTGATTCATAAAGTTGATACCTACCTACTAGCTAATAAATATAATGGGCCGGTTGCAGCACATTTTCCTCTCAACACGATACACTAAGTAGGTATTCCACAAACCAATTCCTCTGAAGACAGTAATGCTATTTATCATCAGTTGTCGCCCCCATCGGTCAACCACAGGGACAATGAATGCAGTGACGATGGACGGTCGGAACTATGCTGTTTGTCAAACACACACCTACATTTCACACGACACGAGACGTCCGAGAGGCAATAATAAGCCTCCTACTGCGAATATACAAATAAAACACGTAAGTCTTCAAATAACTACAAAAAAAAATGATCCTTAACACCCGAGACTTTAGGAAACTTATTTAATAGCAACTTGAGATAATTAATGAGAAAGTTTCGTACACGAAAATTGTAATAATACATCATTGTCGCGTATTGTTTAGTGTGTAATCGCCCGCTGTTTTTCTTGTTAATTGAACAAGAAATCAAAGTGATGTGAAAGTATTGTTGTTACTATTTTGTGTAGATATATTTATTGGGTAGTCATTTGTAATAATATTGTTTCTAAATAACATGTTTTCACGATGAAATGACAATTGATACGAAGTTATTAAGTTATACGAACGAATTGTAGTGATTAAAATTCAAGATAAATATAAATTAGCGAGGAATTGCTATAAATTTTAAATATATTTAATAATATTACCTAATGTCCTGGGACTATCAGATGGCTGGCTATAAGCAGAACTTGTACTATGGAAACCAGATAATGAAATACCATACTGACCAATTTTTGTAAATAAGTACTACCTACATTTACTAAATCTTTTTTATGCTACTGTAATCATTTGAGCATGCATTAGTAGAACAGTAAATTATGTAGAAATAGTCAGTTCGGGTTGTTATGGTCTTTTCAAGTTCTATACATTAGCGTGTGTGGGTCCATAGTGTCAGAGTAGTTGCAACTGCAATGATTGTGCGAACAAACTAAGGCTTCTAGACTCAAGCATGTCAGACAGGCGTGAGCACTGAGCACTCATTTCCAGAGGTTGACTTCAAACGATACCGACGCTGTTTTGTGTGTGGTTTAAGTTAAGAGAGATGTGATAAATTGCTTATTCGAAATTCCCACTAGCTATAAAAAAAGAATCACGTAATCCATGAGTTCATAAAAATCGTATTTTCGTGAAAGCTCGAATTTGGTGTGTATAACATTGGTCTTTACGACGGAATCGAGAAGTTGTTCAATACACCCTAACTCACCTCTTCTTTAAAAAACACACGTACGGCTATTTATTGCCTTACAAGTACAAAAAAGTTACAGTTACACGTATGAAGTGTAAATAGTGAAATCACTGATCAGGGAACGAATACATTAACTAAAAATCGCTGTAGGTTAATAACTTATGTAAATATTTGGAGATTTCTTGCCGCACATGAAGTCATATAATTTACAATGTTTCCTAATTTACAACTGTTGTCAATAATTAACCCTGTCAATATGCAATAGTACCGACAGACCGCTTTTGTTAATAGTTAGTAATATGGTATAAGCTCATTTACTAAACAATAGAGTTTTACGTAGGGAGTACGTACCGTACACTCACAAATATTATATCCTGTATCTTTAGAGTAAAAACTACTGAACGGATTTGGATGAAACTTGGCACATGATAGATCATATCCTGATGATACTACAATGATATATTAAATCATTGCTGAAATAACATATAGGCTACTTTGTATTTCCGATACATAAAATCCCCTCTAGAATGCGGGTGAAATCGCGGAGCGGCAGCTAGTTCATTATTATAAGGTTAATAGAACCCATTATACCTAATCATGTTATGTTTTTTGGGGCCGTTGTCATCAGCGTCGCGTCGGCGGTCCATCGTGCTTGGAGCAATGCTATCATTGGGCGCGATGTAGACTGTACACTCTGCCTATGCCATTCTGTTCTGTTCATCGTTAAACGTGATCGGACTACCCGCTACCTACTTGCTGCAGCTTGATGCGTTGAGCTAATATCAGTTTGGTACCTACCTTGCGCAAATTAAATAGGTAGGTACATGCGATATTAACAATATTAAATATCAATAAAGTAAGAAATAAGTTAGTAGAAATTAAACCGCTTGAAAAAATCTTTTGTTTTTTGTTACAATATAAAAATACTATTATGTGTGCCCTGTGTTATTTTTGTCTTAGCCGTAAGTTCTCTAGTTTTTAGTATGTGTACATACAAACCAATAAATCAATAAACATTATTTTTAATAATTACCAAAAATCATTAATAGCACTGGTATCAAAGTATTATGTGAGCCAACAATGAAGTCGACGCGACAACGTTTAACATTCTGTATAAGATCCGAAATCCACAAAAAGTAGGTATTCGTTCATCTAATACCAAGTTGGTGTTACCAACGAGGTGCCAATAAATCATCTCTGGGTCCGCCACCGCGCCCGCCCCTTGATTTAATATTGTCATAATAATAAAAACGCGCGTTAACGCACTCACAACCTACGTGTTTAATATTGTGACAGACACGTCTCATGAATTTAATACCTGCTTACGCAAGAATTCAATTGAGATGATAAAATTAAACGTATGCATGTCAAATTTATGAATTTATATAATTCAGCCTGATAACATGTACGCTATTAATTATTTATTTATTATAATATATACCTACATAATAAAGTCAATCAAAGTTTTAGAACTATTCAGGATATATAAGAGAATAGATAAAATAATTTGTGAATATTTTAAATTATGATCTTGTTTTTAAGTTTATAAAAATATCGGCCAAGTGCGAGTCGCACTCACACGTAAAGTTCCGTACCATTTAACATTATTGTATTTTCATTCTTTTTTATTAGCGCCGGCGCCGATGGAAGGATATTTTAGTCCTGTTAGATTAGTCCGAACACTTATTTCAACGTGAATTTTAGCGCTATCTATATTGGTCATGGCCATACCTGTAGGTATATTACGACGGTATGTATTAATCTGACAGCATTAAAAATATTGACGAGACTAATATTAGTTAAGTTCGTACACAACAGAATCGGCCCCATTACTTATAGCAGCAACAGTAATAAATATTCTGTAAAAGTTTCAATTGTCTACCTATTACACTTCACGATAGGCTTAGTCATAGGGTTCCATTGGCAGCATTCGGTTACGGAACCCTAAAAACTAAATTAATTCAATAAAGAATCAAAAGAAAAAATATTATTCTTGCATAATTTTTCAATAAGTCTAAGGGTTTGCTTTTTAAAATGTAATCAACTCGATTTTGCTAGTAAAAAAATTCTGCATGCCTTATACCTTTTAGTTTGTGACGACTCTGCAACAGACAAAATCTATGGCTGCAATCCGCCGTCTCCGCGTTTTATAGCTGATGACCTTTTTTGCCCCACTTCGGCAAAGCTTTTGACACCTGCGTGATAGCTACTTTAATTTGCCTCGGGGTGGTTAATGCGCTTGAAACATTAATAACACTTAGTGTCGCGTCGCCGAGGCGGTCGTACCTACAGACCGCTGTCGGTAATTAAGGGGTTAAAATTGATACGTTAAAACACTGATGGTACAGCCGACCTGGAAAGGTGAAAGTCTTCTCCCTTAATGATTTCTGAAATTGAAACACTTTTTAAGATGGTTTAATGAATGATTATCCTGGTTTTATAACACAGAATAACATATACTTCAACTCGTTTGTGGATATATTATTGATTTTATTATTTACTAGCTGTTCACCTCCACTCGCGTTCTCGGAATAAAAAGTATCGGGGATTCGGGAATAATGTAGCTTCCTATTAGCGAAAGAATTTTGCGAATCGGATCAGTAACTCCAGAGATTAGCGCGTTCAAACAAACAAACAAACCTTTCAGCTTTATTATTAGTATAGATTCTGTTTTGAAAGAAAAATTAAGTTATAATTCATTATCTAAATGTTTAAAAGGAAAACGTGACTGACTGATCTATCAACGCACAGCTCAAACCACTCGACGAATCAAGCTATTATGACGTAGGCACTCCTTAGGGGGTGAAATAGGGGTACGCAGATGAAAACTCGGGATGGAAAAAGAGTATATAAAAAAAAAAACACCTTTTGATCACACATTTACGAATGAATAATGTCGTATCTAACCAAATCGGGTATCATATATAAAAAATATTGTCGGGCCATTAATAAGTACTTATATCCCGACACGAATCTTAAAACAAGAAAATTAACTTCATTCATTTCATTTCTTGGTGTTAATGATCACTTCAAAACGGTGAATAAAACAAGCCAGAAATGGAATGGAATCAAGAAAATATATGTCAGTCATCATAAAGAATTTCTACGAATGTGATCCTTTCGGAATGTTGTGGGAATGTGATGTGGTTGCGACACCGATGTATCAAATTTGATACACGGTCTCGTTACACGGCATAGGAAAAAATGCCTGGGAGTTGTTGCATTTTAGAGTGCGTGGTCCAATTTAAAATATCATCGAATGTAGGTATTTACTAATAATAAAGCTGAAGAGTTTTTTGTTTGAACGCACTAATCTCCGGAGTTACTGGTCTGATTTAAAAAAATCTTTCACTAATAGGAAGCTACATCATCCTCAATAGTACTTTTTATCCCAGGAACGCGAGTGGAACCGCGTGGAACAGCTAGTGTATGATAAAGGTGATGAATCAAGCTTCACGTACATCAATTTAAGTTTTCAAGAATCTTGGAGCTTGACTGAAGCAAATTAAATGGCCTGTGAAGGAAAGCTTCGTGAGTTTCCAATATGCCTAGGAAATCAAATTTAAAGTAGATATGTGAAGTGGATGATTGTATACACCCCCGTCGTAGGCTATCAGATTTATCCTTTATTTGGGGCTAGTGACCTTAGATAAATAAACGAGGCCATCGCGGCTTATGGACATTTGGCTAATGGGTGATTACCAATGTTACCCACCTGGAGTCGCTGAACAAAAATTTCTACTAATAAGTACAATTTTAAGTTTATTCGTAGATTGTGTGTTATGGCACCACCTGATTGATTCAGCTGAGCTGAAAGCTTCATATTTCTGATAAATCACTGCCGTTGGCATGGCATTGTAAGGTTTAAATTTATAACTTGTACCACACATGATCACTAATGACATGTTTGGGAAAAACGTTTAAGGTCGAAGTTACAGTGGAGTCATTCGCTACGCCGTGCGCGGCGACGTTGTCCACACCCTTATATTGTTCTGTGTGTCAGAACACAAACATTGTGTTCAATAACTAACACAGCAAGTTCTCTTCATCATCATCTTGAAAAAGCTATTATTATCTAAAGTTGTTTTTGTCCAGCTATTTCATAAGTATTGCAAATAAAATCCACACAAAAAGATCCAATTATCAAAATTAGGAAGGTTTTTATAGCTTTACTTAGGTACTCGAATCTAGTCAATGCCTTAATTGAATGTGACTTTCGAATACTGTGTTTTTATTAGTATGTTTCATATTGCTTTATCAGTTCGGTATATACCCACGTCATTTGCTAGCCAATACGTTTAGTACACTACATACCACTTAGTACCTACCTATAAAAGAAGTCTATTTAGAGATAATTGATGACTAACCATCAATTTCGAAAGGAACAAAATCGTGAGAATTTTTAATATTTAGTGCCTATAGCTACACAGTTACTTAGTTGGAAAACATTACTGGCATTTATTGTGGAGAATAGTATAATAGCCAGGGTCACAGTAATGAGTTCTAAATGTGACTGCAGTCGTGATGATGGTGCGATGATCTCACGGAGGTATTTCCGACATCAATTAGTGGTTAGCCTATTGACTGCCTAAGTTGGGTAATGCACGTCATTTAACTTAAATCCTAAATGTATTTTATGGTAATTATTTGATTTCTTGTGATAGGTATATTGTGTAAATACATAAATAAACTAGCTTTGGGTGAAAAGCTAGTTTCACCTTTGAGGTTGCATTTCATAAATCCGTTCGTAGCCGGTACCTACGTTATAATAACTATCTGTATGCCAAATTTCAGCCCAGTCAGCCACGCTTTCCTTTTATAGGATTAAGATGGATTTACTAACATTACAAACACTCAATGTTATTGTAGAAAATTCAATTTTAGTTATAACTAAAGCAGTCAGCAATTTTACTGATTCTAAAAAGTTAATATGGTTGTAGGAACCTATATACTTACCTAATCGTAATGCTCCAAAATATTTCTCCTCAAAAATCCTTATAAATGTCACTCATTAATAACTGTAAACGCTTAAATATTATTCGTTTATAGTAATTAACCCCGACTTTAACCTAAATAGTTGTGTGGTAGCTATTGGTCATTATGCTCGAGAATAAAGATTAATTACTATTTTTTTAAAACTGTTTCTCCTTGATTGCTACGACTAGGCTGGGATTTCAAACCAATTTTAATTATAAAGTACTTTTAAAATAAGTAAGTACCTAATTAATGTAAGTAAACTTATATCATTAACTTATGATGCTGAAAGCGTATCTCTAGGGCTTATTCAATGATGTAGGTAGGTTATAATAAATGTTACAATTTTCGACCAAAAGTAGTGTGGGAGAGATTTATATTGACAGAATTTACAGCAGCCAATCACTGGAAAGCAGGATATCGCTTTAGCCTTCGCGGTGGTTGAAATTTCAACGATGGAGGGCTGTGTACTGCTGTAATATTAACAAAAAAGGTGTCCTTTTATCTGACCAGAAGCAGATACCACACACAATTTCCATAATAAGGTCGAATATCAAGTGCGCTCGCGCTGGCCGCGCGGCGGGTGAGCAGTCTCCATTAATTAGGGCTACGTCTTCATTCGCCGCAGTGTCGGCACCACAAAGCATTTGTTAACTGAACGATCCGATTACATACTTTATTCCACAATGGCACTAAGGCATGTACATATGTGTACCTATGTCATTAGTAGGTACATATAACAAGAAAGTAATATTCCCCATTAAATAAAGTTTTTTTTATTTGAATCAAAATTTCTTTTACCACCGTAACAAACTTCAAGTAAATAGCATTTCCATTTTAGATAAAGACGTATTATAGAGACTAAAAAGGAAGGCTCACCATTCGTCTGTAAACTTTGCGCATCTTCACGTAACGACTTATTACATAAATACTAAACACAATAGATAATGAGACTAAGCACTAATAATAAAATACAGTACCTGGTCGACCGAACTTTGCTCGTTTATTTTTTTAAAACGACGTTTTCTAAACATGAAACCTAGCTAGATCTATTTATCTCCGCCGAAACCCTCTGCATACTAAATTCCATGAAAATTGTTGGAGCCGTTTCCGAGATTCAGATTATATAGATTAGATTAGATATAGGTAGGTATTATGAATACCTCTTTAAATGTTACGTCTTAATAATATTAAAGCGTAAATTCAATTAGTTCTAACATTTACTACTTAACGCATAATTGTTATTAGGTACTTAGGTACTTTTATTTTCTATACCTACATTAATTCTTATAGATCTTTAATTACTTAATAACTACTTTAATATTATAACACAGGTTATGTGTACAACACATTTGAAATTAATTTTTAATTAGAAGCTATTCTAGTAAACAATTAGCACAAATGTATACAAACGGGTACTTTTTCCGTCAAACTGTCAATCAAGTGTATAGCATTTCTGCACTGACAAATTAAAAAAAGCATGTTGTAGTGTCTGCATTAGTCCAATTTATTTCAAAAACTTGTAACGGAGCTTTTGGTTATAAAGTAATGTTACATAAACACGTTTGCAATTGTAGGGATGTAACTTGTTCTTGAAATTGTTTATGGTAAGCAGTAGATAAAGTCTAAAGCGATATTTATTACTTAATTACTAATTAGGATCGCGCGTCTTACTATACGCAGTCGTAGTGATGTTGAACGCCGTGGTGAAGGTCGCGGGTTTGAATCCTACAATGAGCTTGAGCTTTCGTGAAGGGCAACGTGTGAGGAAACCATAGCACCATGGTAGGGTACTTTGTAGTAACTGCCTGTTGAAAGCCCCTGTCGCCAAGAGATCCAATTCCCTTCTAGGCTTTGTGTGTTTAGGTTTACCACCTTCAACCACATCATCAATGACCACAATGAGACTGTGGCCAAACATAGGCCTATATACGTAGGTAGTACAGAATAAAAACAGTATTTTGAAATAATGCTTTCAGGTAGAAAACACAGTGGCTAATTCAATTTTGAACTCCAAACCGAAATAGATATTTATAAAAATATTTTAATCTAATCTATGCCATTTCGATCCAATATTTATAGGTACCAGTCAAATGCATAAGTTTATAACGACTTGAAATGCATGCAAGAAACACAGCCCTTAATTTATTAATTACAACCGTAATAATAATTAGCTAAAAGACAGTTTCACCTGTTCAAGTTGAAACATAATTAACTTTCTGACATTAGAATCTTCTTTTTCTTCAGTTTACAGTAGTTTCAATTATGTGTGATAATAGTTAGAAGCCATGCGAGGTAACACTTACCTACCTACAGGGGTTAATGTCAAAGTAGGTATAGTAATTACTTTATGCATTGGATCGTTAAACTTCTTTGAATATAGTTTTTAATTTAACGTCTAGCACAGGATTTGTCTTACTACGTAAGATGGTTTAATGCAAATCATATATAAAACATGTTTTGAAATAGCCGCTGGCTCTTTCTAACTAACAATTTATTGATAGATATTATATTATAATCCCATCAGCTTGTAACTACAGACCATAGACAGTTATTTTACCTCTGAACGTTTACAATTTCCTTACAAAACTGAATATTTTAGGAATTACTTGATAATACAATGCAAAAAAAAAACGAGATTCTTCAAGACTCGAACAAAGGCAGGTGTTGCTAATCAAAAGGCTGAATAATGGTAAATCTCAGAGGTGGAATGGTCTGAAAGAAAATATTTGTTGAAGCGTAGTAAGTAAAGCTAGTAACATGATAGCAGGAACTAAGATAAGGGGGGCTAAAACGGCCGCTCGAGCAATATTGCTATGCAATTCATATCTCGAATTTACAGCTGATTATGGTGTAATTTGTCTAAATTGTAAATTAATTGATTAAAATGATTTGCATTTTCACCAAAAAATATTTAAAAAAACATTTGGCTCTGCTGTAAATTCGAGATATGAATTGCATAGCAATATTGCTCGAGCGGCCGTTTTAGCCCCCAAGGTTTATTTTGAGATCATTTTCGGTAATTATGGACATGAAACCGAACCATATAGGAGATCTATCGTTATAAAATGGTACACGCTTTTGTGGATACAATAGTTTAAACACAGCTATAATATTACCATCAGATAAATATTGAAACTTGAATGTAATATCGAGTATAAACGTATTTTAACGTACATTCGATATAACAATTACCGGTAACCGATACCTCAGTTCACGCTACGGATAAACATAATGAAATTACGCACACACTCGGAAATCGGCGATGCATCGTTTACAAGACACTGGTTTATTGCAAAAAAGGACAAGGAAATCGGTTAATGAGGCATAAAATTAGGGTCGGGATGTACCTAAACGTGGAGTCGAGAGCTAGTATCACGTTACGATAGCGTAAATCACGAGCGGAGCGGGAAACATGTAAAATAGCAAGTAACTTAAAAAATATGTAAAGTGCCAATAAAGTATTTAGTGCAGGGTGCAGAAATTTACAATATAATCTTTACACCTAATTTTAGTAGAATTAACGTAAAGGAACGTCATATTAAAATTTTCTATATCCGCTTTTGCTTATATGTTGCGCCCGATACACTTCGGACCACATTATTAACACGCTTTACCGCGAAACGGCAAACGCATTGTGCCCCACTGTACGGATTTTCAGTAACCTTACACCACTATTGCGGTTATTTAGATTTTTATTAAGCAGATACGTTTTCGCTTCAGTGAGACAATGGTAGCTTCTTCGTATGGAACTATACACTGGAATAATAATTATAATAGGCAAAAATAATAATTACTAGACTTTAAGTCAAAAAAAATATTACTGTCTATGCATAACTATGCATCGTAAGCGACCACTACATCACATTTTATCCTACTAATGAGATAACACTAATATAATAAATATTGTACTGACTTTCAATATGATCCGCTGGTGCATAATGTGATTTGAATTTGGAACTTTTTATGATTTTTTTTTATGCTCTTATATAATATGTGCTTATATTATGGACATAGTGATGAGAGCTTTGGATGAGACTTACTTAATTCGAAATACGACCAGCACCGTAAAACACAAAGTGCGATTGTTTAAATAATATGAAACAAAATACAGTGTTTATTGTTATTGTGACAGTTCCGTATTTTATTCTCTCGCAGTAAGTATGAAAAATAAACTATGTACCTCGAGGATAAAACTGTCTTCGTCTTGAACCCCTCGCTTCACTCAGGACTCTACATCACACAAGAGTCCCTCGTTCGCTCATGCAGGATCCAAAATGCCTCCCGTGTCATAAGACACTGCTTTATCTAGGTACTATTCTTCTCTTTTAATCAATTGTCGTTATATTCAAAGGACAATCATCATGTGAGCTACAACTAGTATAAATATAATTGTTCGTCGTCCATAGACGGGTCATTTCGCTGTCACCGACCAGTGTGATCTCGTTAACATTGCGATGGACAATTATAGAGGCGCGCACGTCGCCATCCATACCGTTAACTTGCGAAAAAAATGCGACGAGCGGCTTTTGCGGTAATTATTGTGAACGCTTTTTGTACTATAAGTAGGTATAAGATACTTCTTCATCCTCACTTTGTCTAAATCTCAACTTATTGACGATTTGGTTTGTTTCAATTACAATATAGGCACTAGGGTAAGGGGTCCTGAAAAAGTGGTAAGTATTGGTTCAGAAGAAAAATGTAAAGAAGAGTCTTAATTTGATATTAAAAGAAAGAAGAAGGAAAAAAAGAATGAAAAATATTTAATTTTTTGCCATCCGATACATTACTCTTCGGCTAATAAAATTTGCTATAATAAGGGAAAAATGGTACACAAAGGTTCACATTGTAGGTACTCACACACACGTTAGAAGCTCTTAATCAAAGAACTTATAAACAAGGTAAAGCAATAAGGTTAAACTGGTGCGACATCACCGCCAGGTGCGGCGGCGGTGGCACGGTGACCGACGCAGCGGCGCGGATGATGCGACACGCGTGTAAACTATACCTGACACCAGATATTGGTGATCGAGCGCCGTTACCAGTGTACACTGCCAGACACGATTTGTTCAATTCTCGTATAGAAAATTGTATGGTTACATCTGGTTAGACTCTAAGCTTCAATAGACTACCCGAAATGTTTGCGATGCTGTTTGCATGCTCACAAAAATACTTTAACCTTTTTGTGAAAGTCGTTGAAACCGTTCGCCTATAAGCATATTATTTATAGGTGTATGACATACATTATCTCGGTGGCCAGAGATATATCTTATTCCAATGGGATTCGCATTATTTCACAGGACATCCATATTCTCTATAGGTACTGTACTACCTACTAATGCATTACCCGGTAAAAATCCCTACTAATATTATAACAACGAAAGTATATTTGTTGTTTGTCCTTTCACTTTGTAACGGAGGAACGAATCGACATGATTTTAGCATAGAGAAATGTTATGGGCCAGAGATCACTACGAGGAAGCTAGTATGATACATATTAAATATATAATAATATCATAATATATTTAATTTGCCACGAACTGTAAGTGTAAGCTGTATAAAACAAAGGGTGCAAAAAGTGCGCAAATCCCATGGAATCCGTGGGGATTCTGCGTAGCATGCGCAGTGATCACGTTACACGCTAACGGAGCGTGAACGCGATCCTACCCGCCCGGAGCGTGTGCGCCAGCCCTTAGCTCGGATATCATATACGCAAGATCCTCACAAAAATAAGAACAACTGAAAATTTGATTGTAGCGAAATGATTGTGCCACACATTTAAAAATCAACGTTTTGACTCTACTAACGATTATATATTTTAATAGTTGCTAATTTTTCATTTGCAAACTCAATATTTTTCATCGACATTGTTTATAACTAGTAAGTAGGAGTATTTTTAGTGATAAATAATGACCATTAAAAACAGGGTTTGAAAGAAGTTTAACAATTTTGTCAGTTGGTATATAAGTATTGAATAATTAGTAAAACACGAAATGTCAATACAAAGTGCCAATCATTCGGCTGAATCGTATTTGATGAATTATCTCTGACAAATTGGGCCTGCCCTAGCTCGGCAACACAGTGCCATAGTTGAATTCACTGACAGTAGGTAGATAGTTCGTATTTCGAATTTATTCAACTCCCATATACTCTGTCAAAAAATGTCAGTAACTGAGATAAAATAAAAAAGTATAACTTTATTAAATACTAGCTGTCTGTCCCCCGTGGTTTCGACCGCGTTCCCGGGATAAAAAGTAGCCTATGTCCTTCTCTATATCATTGACTATCTGCGCGCCAACTGTAATTTTCTGTGGTTTAGGCGCAAAAAGGTGAAATTTCACGATGTGGATATTTTACTTTATAATACCACTATGCATTGCAACTGTTTTTTGCTAAAGAGTGAGACTTCTTTGAGCGTAGCATGTAATAAACATTTTTAAATAGTAATATTGCTGTACATATTTATTCTCGGTTCTTCTCAGCAAAAGCATCTCCGCCGAACTAGAGTTAGTCTATTTTATAATTTGAAGAACAAAAATATTATCTTTTCATCTCATAAAAAATATAGTTACAAATATTTAACGAATTCCCTGTAAACCAAAATCAATACCCACATAATATTGTTATAAGTTGATCCACTGTTATTAGTACCTAAAAAGAGTGTCGCCTTGGACAAACTAATTAAACGAACGAGCATCAGCAGCCGAAATACAAACATCGCTGTTTACATTGACAGATTGAGACGCGTACAACTGCACCACTCTGCGCTCCGTGTGAACGCCCAACAAATTGTGTTTTAATTTTTTAAACTGGCAACACTTATGCAGGCGTGAGTCGTGATTGGTTGACGCAGAGATAACGCGCGTCATTTATTTTAATTCGTCGCATTTGACGTGAATGGTAAGTTGACAGGCGTAGTGACGCTCGATTGAACTGCGTTTGCGTTGTCCCCCTAGAGTTGTTAATTGAAGATACGAGATTACGAATTGAATTGGGAAAACAAATTCGTAGGCACTGGTTTGATGAGGGTAATGTGATGATTCAACAAACAAGCATTTGAAAAGGGAATAAATAAATTGACTCTCAAGTAACATTCATAAGTGGATTCGTCGCTTCACTAAGGCATTTTAATTTGTCAGAATATGAATGTTGAAATAGAAGCAGCACACAAACGCTCGCTAGAACCTTTCTGTTCTATAGGTACTGATTTGCAGCATTCTTAGGTAGCTTGTAAGGTGTTTATATTGTAGCTGCTAATTATGAATCATAATGTTAAGTCAAGAACTAAGGTGTTTCTGCAGGTCATTCAATTATTTTTGTGAGACGGCAAAATTAGCAAGTCGTAATACTTATACTAGGTAGGTACAGAAGTGCTTTTGATTTAGGTTTCAGATTGTAATTTTACCATGAAGATACAAATGCCGGCCTTCTCAAAGAAAAATAATATACAGAATAAGACCTAGTATCCATCTTATGTTTTCATACTACTTACAACAAAGCAAAACAACACAAGCCTTTTTGTAATTTATTTGTGGAGCATTATTTATATGTGCACAAGCTGCACCATATTTTGTTATTCATTGAATCCAAGAAAGGACAAGTGGCTACTGATCTTTACCGCACAAAAAATAAGAAAACATAATCAATCTGCGATAAAAAAATCCATATTGATATTAAACATTATTATATTATTGTTACAATACAGTATGAAGGATGTGAAACATCTTTCAAAATTCCCGATGTTCTTTGTAAGATCACTCATTAAGTGCTCAACCCTTTGAGGTTCGAGATGCACTCAAACCTCCACAAAAGTTATAAAAGATGGAGACGGTGGCTCTTATGCCATTGAGTCATATGTGTATTATTTTTTTACAATGACTGGAATTGTGATTATGTATGAAGATGGACTCATTGTAGGATATAACAATGGTGAAAATAATAAAATGTTGCAAAACAAAATATGACTTAGCACATGTGATTACTTTAGATATACTTTTTTAAATGTTTTACAGAACATCAAACTAACAAGTTATTTCTAAAATAAACTACTTCTTAGGTACTTTAAATTTCTTCGTAGTCGTTTTATTCATTGCTTTCGCCTTTGTGACGTTGGTATTTGAAGATTAAATTTAGGATTTATTAACTCAATTATTTTCATCATTAATATAGAGCATTAATTGTAGAGCACATTATTTTGTTCAAACACCAAAGCAAACCGTTATTGTATCAGTTATAAATTTAACAAAACATTTAATACTAACCCTTTGTATTCGAGGAATTAATATGGCATACAGATAGAAGAGATGGCGTTTTTGTATCAAGTACAAAAATGCCTACTTCGAACCCCATCGCAAGTAAAGACCAACAACGCGTTAATAATCCACTCGACGGTACGTACACATGTGCGTTCAAACATTGCGATTCCCATTTTGTACTACAATCGGCGTGTGTAGTATGTAACATTGAAACCTCAGCTCTTCGTGGTGTATCAGATTACAAACACAAAAGTTTCGTATACTTTCAAAATGTTGATGATCCTTTTTTTTGTCTTATTTGATCCTAAGAAATTTTTGGGTTACCTATATAACTTTTTAATATAGAGTTTCTTGGTACTTGACAATATTAAATTTACATAATTATGTAATTATAAATTTAAATGAATACATAATTTAATAGTGGCTATTTATAAACTTGTAATTGCCTTGTTATAGATTTTCCTCGCCACCATCACTATCTTCGTTGTACTATCAGTTTTATTCTCTACGGTAAACATAATAAATACAACTAGCTCATTAGAATATCACTTTGTTTCTTACAACGTAATTATTTCGCACGGCAATCGACTAACAACGTCAACACATAATTTTATTAGCTTATTTGCGTATTTATTGAGTGGCGATTATAAAAAAACTTATTACAAAAATTCAAATGCAATAAATAAAAGGCTATCAGAGCATGGACTATAAATAAAATAGAACGTGCAGTTTGTCTTGCCATAGACACCGGTAAACAAATGGAGTGATTACGTTAATATTGGACCATCAGTTGCGTTGCGTTCGCGGCGGTTGGACAGTGTTTTTACAACACTAGCCTATGCTCACCCCTCGGATGTGTGCACTTAGTGATGCAGAATACCATCCACATGAACTAAATAATACACTTATATTTTAAATTGCGTACAACTTTTCAAAAGGAACATTAAAAATTGTAACATTTACTGCTCTTATGACTATTACAAAAATACAATAAGTATATAAAGAGCCAAGAATGAAATAAATATTATGTCTTTCAGATAGAAAGAATATACATAAGAAATTGTCCCTTTTAATCAACTCATTCAAAAACAAACGTTAAAACTTGGATGAAGATTTCAAAACATTATAGTGGATGGGAGACGAACTGAGCTTTTGCCTCCAAATTCGGCAAGTCACTGTCGACATGTGGCGACTTCGAAAATTGAAACACAGCTCCGCGCGTGTATTTATTTTATATTTTTTTTTCACGAATCGAAGGAGTCATTAGATTGTAATTCAAAACGGTCGAAGTTTTTTGTCGTAGTGTCTCGGAACTAAATACTATGTCAGGTGCTTCTTAATAATATTTTCGATACAATTTTTAAGTGCAAAAAATAAATAAGGGAGACATTAACCTATGAACTGGTTCTCTTAACGCATTTGCAGAAATGCGATAACTTTAAATACATTATTTCTTACTCGTAGTGTTAGCTTACCTTCAAACTAATGAGTAGTTTGAAGTTAAGGTAAAACACACTGAAATATATTTCTCCCTAGTATGAGTTCTGTATGCCATAAAAAAAACTTCTATACTTACCTACGCCATTACAGTTTTATTACATTCTATGCAAAAGAAACGTTCTACCATAAACTTTGTTATAACTTTTTTCTCATTGCCAGTAAGGTCATGTTATTTAATTTCATTGCTTTGATCGCTGGCCCTATCCACCTAATATTTCATAACAAATTATAATACCGTCTCAATAAATGACATGGATTCGATAGGCGCCCGCCGCGCGCCTGCGCCGCGAGAAACGTCCATCTCGAAACTCAAACAAAAACATGCCGTCATCTCACAATGGAGCAGACAAAAAACCGGTATATCGGTAACACAATCTATACATATTAAACATACAATACAAACAATGCGATGTTGATTGAAACGTCAAGCAAATGACGTCCCGATTGATTCAGATCGCGGCATTGTACTTATTAACAACGTAATTACGGCACGCTGAGATGTAACTATTTATTTTGTGTCTAAATTTATTATTGAGACGTCGGGAAAAAACAGATCACTTGGCAATGATTCGTAATTTTTGTGATCCGTCCCTTTCTATTTGGTCTGTATCGGTTTCCATGAGCTAGTGATGTAATTATATTTCAGTTTTATTTTTGTCGATAAATTTAACCTGTTTAGAATTTAATTTCAGAATAGCTAACCTATGGATTACAAGGTAGATTAAGTAATTGGTTGCCGCGCGTGAGTTTGTCATCAAAGTTAATTTAGGTGTACTTTCTAAGTACTTACTTCGTTATCATTATTTTAAGCTAGGGAGCAACAAAGGTAAAGAATGGATATTACAGTTTTACCCACATAACTACCGTATTCTACACATACTACTATTTTTTTTTATCTATGATTCCAAGGTATTCAACGTTTGTGCCTAATTTATTTTATAAATCCATTGATATAATCTATACGAGATGATTTAATTAAAAATTCATAAATAATCATACAACTT
Organism: Tethea ocularis; assembly: GCA_963555595.1. Classification (NCBI taxonomy): domain Eukaryota; kingdom Metazoa; phylum Arthropoda; class Insecta; order Lepidoptera; family Drepanidae; genus Tethea; species Tethea ocularis. The sequence continues at coordinate 5,082,094 of OY741968.1, forward strand.
ATACAATTCATCTTGAAAACGGATAATCGTTAAACGTTACATAATATCGCAAACACCTTTGAATGAGTATACTAGGGTCGTGACATGGTCTTTAGTATAGTGGCATTGACGTTCACCAAATCAGTCAACGAATTTGGAGTCATATCATTCATGTTCCATGAAATGATCTTATCAGTAGGTAGGTAAATTGAGTTTATGTGACCTTTGCTCTGTATAGTGAAAGTTAAGCGATGAATATTTTATCATCATCCTCCAGTGTTTTTAGATTTTCCCTTTAATTTTAAATATTGAAGTGTTAGCTCACTTAGGCTTAGTACAAATCGATCTTATTTTATATTACTTAAGTAGACTTTTAGTCTTAGCTAGAGATTTTATTTATTATGTCCTAAACTAGTACATTCCGGTTACACGCAGTGTTTAGTTAGGTTAATGCAAGTGAATGAAAAATAACCTGTATACTTAAAAAATCACATGATATTAATCACTGTACCTATCTATCCATATTTGATCTGATAGCCACTCACCAACAAGGGTGTATTTTTATAATCCTTACATTTAAAAAGTCAATAAAGATTATCCTGTCAAGTGAGCGTCAGCGGCCGGCGCCGGCGCAGTATCGGCCTGCCAATTGATCATAACATCGTAGTCAATGCTGATGATGACGTCGAATGTAAATACTGATCGAGCGATATGTTATTAGAAATCAACCTCGCCCCATGAGACTTGTCATATTGTGTAACGGTTTGATGCTACAGACTTCATGAAGCATTTTATTCATACAAATGAAGCAAAAACAAAAAAAAAATCTTTAAATTTATTAAATTTAAAAGCACTGGGTTGGGTTTACTAGGTATTATCCTAGGATATTATGACTATTAAAAATATATGAAGTAAGTAGGTCAATTAGCCATATGCTATTTTATTGGAGTAGTTAAGTCAGTTTTATTTGGCTAATCGAGACACCTTTAATAGTTATTATCTACACGCATATCCCTGAAAAATATTATAACCTGAATATTTGTTGAAATCGTGTTACCTCAGAGTCCTTCTACGAACATGTTAATCAATTCAGCTCGATGACTAAGTAACATTCGAGTGAGAGTGTAGTCAGTCCCACGCTGGGCGAGTTTGATATTGTAATGCGGACGGACGGACAGACCCGCGAAACGTTGCTTGTCGTAACTTTATAGATGCTATCGACACCGCGCCGTGTAACTTGGGAAATTATAACGAAATGCCTGCGTGCCCAACAGGGACTTAATTATTTTGTAGCCCCATTGCCAGTTTGTTTATTATGTTCATAATTTTTCAATCAATTTAATTTAATTTTATGGTTAATGTGTGATGAGAGATGTTTTTTTTCTACCTATAAACGTACCTATAGATATTATTTTAAATTTAATTTTATTAGTGACCGGAATTTTCTTATTTTACTTTTAGGAAATTCTTAATTGTGTGTTTCAAGAGTCACTGGTATTTAATCTACTATGTTTTGACACAAAAAATAAAACAATCTAGTTAGACGTAGTAATTGATTTTTGAAATACCACCATCACACCACTAATAGGTGCCGTCGCCATTAGGTACCTATGTGATAATCACGTCGCGTCGGGTGCGCGTACGCAGCACATTACAGTGCCTCAACGGCGCAAGCCCGGAGCCCGGCGGCGCCCACGCATATTGCCAAGTCACTGTCTCCCATATCTTATTAGACATGCCATCGAAAGATTTTTTATAATTGAAAACATTGAAAATTATTTTTGATCGGAACGGCATGGAGTCCTGTTCTACGAATCCATGTCACTTATATTATTATGGCTTGAGTAGGTATAACTTGCACTTAATCTTAAGGATATAAATGAACGAACTTGTGAAAAAGATATGAATTAAAAATATAATTATTTTACTTCCCCTGTTCATTTTCATTGCCTTTTGAAGGTTGCATAGAGCGTGAGACCAGTGAATATTTGCATGGATATTAATGAAGATTTTACTCATAATTAGAACTCATTATAGTTCTTATATTAACACAATGAAATCAGATTTCATAAATCGGTAGCATTTTTCTTTAAAAAGATTTAAACGCGCTCAGCGCTACGAAACTTCGTAGCGTTTGATCCTGTGTTACGAGAAAACACCAGAAGAAGTTTAAGAGGCATTATGACAATTTGCCTATTAATTTGTTGCTACTAAAAATTATCAAGAAAGAAGTAATTTCTTTATTATGCCAGTAAAAAATTACAGTATCGAAGTAACGATAATGGAAAACATTACAAGCATAAAATTCGATATAAGTAGGTAAAATCTTATCTGCTAAAAATGCTAAAATTGGTGCGGAGTCAGCTACCCTGACTGACACGCCACATATCATGGGTTCTCTGAATGGGTTTCATTGCCACCCAGAATTAATATTTGTATACATGAATATATCCTGTTTATTTAACAACGAAGTCACTTAGATCTTTGGTTTTGGGTAACATACTAGGCTCCTTTTTATCCCAAAAATGCGAGTAAAGTCGTGAGGCAAATACTAATATAGAGCGCAATTGCTAGTTCAAACTTGAATATTCTCACATGCAAAACAAAGAAGAAAATAATTATAAACTAATGCAACTGTAGAATAGTCAGTCTCTGTAAAAGCTATATATCTTATCTATTTTGTCTGTATTGGATCAGTCACCCTATAAAATAAACAGAAGATTTGATATGCATGTAAGTCCCTTAAACTGAAAGCTCACAGTAATCCGTAATTTAAAACAATATAGGTACCGAATCTCCGAAGCATGAGAGCGCACATTCCGCAATCGCAGAGGCCGACACCGAAACGCAACTGTCAATTTCACACGCACTTTTTCATCTCAAAAAACAAAACTCCTTTGTGAAGGGGAGCGAGCACACGCAAAAAACAGAAGGGCCCCCTGATTACAAACTTTATTATGAAATGACATTGAATTAATCGGAGGCCACCTTGCGGCTCTCATTAACACAAATGGATTCACGACTCGCGCACGGACAATAAAAATCGCATTTACACAAAAAAAAGAATTGATTAATGATACGTAAGTAAAATTTACTATAGTAAGTATACATGCACGGTAGCTGTCGTGACACAGCGCTGAGGTGTGCGTCACGCGACCTGTCGAACGAGGACGAGCCATTTGAAACTAACAAAAAACTATGCAAAACACAAAATATCGGTGCGCATGCGACTATAGATATAACAAAAACAAATCTACATAAATTATGCTGCATATAAAACTGGAAAAGTTTGGATGATTGGCATATACGTACTCTAATATGCATTTGGTTAGTATATACTCGAGCCGGTATTTTATGCATTATTTAACTCGCTGCAACGATCATGCCTAATATACGGTGACTTAACACGAAATTTATTGTTGCTTAAACGAGTAGAGTGGCATTTGATTAAAACCATGCCATGCGCATTATGTTATGCATATTGATATATTGGATCTTAATAAATGAGGAATACGCCAGTTATTCTTAAAAAAAAAGGAATACCTATATAATAAAATACATTCATATTAAATGCATATTGTACCTATATGCGCATATTGGAATTGAGACCAATTACAAAGGCAGAAATAAAAATAAGTGAGGCCATAGATAAGATCTAAAATATAATAAATGTTAAACTATAGAGCAGTGTGTCACTCAATAATCAGTCACACAGCGACTGTTTCAATGCACTTGTATAATTTTAGAGTAATATTGAAGTCGTTTTCTGATGCAACATAATGATAAATAATGTATATATTTACTTCCGATACACAGAGATATGTTGGATAACATGCTAGGCTATTTGAACGACATTAATGTTGACAATGTGTCGTTTATTAATCGTTCGTTTTTCATGTTACGTCATATTGTGTTGTATATTTTGACTTATGACTGTTTATCAATAAAACATAGTTGTGTATGTTACGTAATAGGCCTATGTTTTGACCACAATCTCACTGTAATCAGGGATGATGTGGCGCATGATGGTATGGACACAAAGCCTAGAAGGGAACTGGCTCTCAAAAGCAGCTGTTGGAATATACCGGTAGGTGATTGGCGGCTTAAGTTGAAGTGGTAGTATTTATTGACAATAATTTGAACTCAATTGCATCGAAAAGTTTAATCCCTTTTAAAATTCACTTGAGAACAATCTTGGCGCCAGATAAAAATACCTGAGACATTCAGTAGAGCTCGTTTGAGACACGGGCTCTAATAGTCGACAATATGATGGGTGGGCGCTCGTTCTCACAATCCAATACCATCGTCTCAACGACATAATGAGCGGTTGGCCACCGCTTCCGTATAATGGCGATCCTCTTTTTTGTTCTATAAACCATCTACTATTCCACTCTAATTGTCTACCTATTTCTTTTGAACGTTCAGATAGCAGAATTATTATATTACTAGCTTCCGCCCCGCTTTTCCACCCGCGTTTCCGAGGGATAAAAAGTAGCCTATATGTTAATCCAGGGTATCAGTATTAGTACCATACAAAATTTCATAAAAATTGGTCCAGCCGTTTGAGCGATGACTCACTCACAAACTTTCGCATTTATAATATCAGTAGGATAGTATGTCGTGTTTTATATGATGATGCGTTAATAAATTGTTATGTAAGTAATGGCAAAATTTTATTATAATAGGCTAATGTAGATATGTCGTATCTCATCAATAATGTATAGAATTAACCATGATCAATTAAACATATTTTATCTAGCCTTCTTGACAGATAATGAACTATTTCATATTGTAAGTACTTGCGATGAATTGAAAAAAGTATAAAGAAATTTATAAGCAAATAACCATCAATTCTTATCCAATATAATATAACATCAACATCGAGTTCAGTAAATTGAATCAATACAAGATAAGGTGAAGGTTCCACCGTGCAAATACAGCGGGACGTAACCGTTAGCCCTTGCAACTTTTCATCAGAGCTTACCGCCGCAATGGGTTAGCGTTACTGTAGGTTTATTTAAAGGTTTTTTAAATAAAATTTCAACTCTCGGACATAGATCAGAGTTAAATCATAACTAAAATACTAAATCTAAGAAGCTCGAAGGGATAATTTTCATAGAGATGCTTCTTTGGTTTCGTTCAATTTCCCTGTTATCGGTCTCTAAAAATTATAGAGATAATTTCGACTTGATACGTCTATGCGTTCCTTGAAAAATGGGTTTTGACACACGGACAACCAAGTGATTCTACAAATTGATTATTTAATCATCGTTAGGGATTAGGTAACTATTTTACTCATCATTATAAACAACTTTTCCCAATGACCTAGAATCATTAAATTTGGCAAGAAGTAAGGTCTCATAGTAGAAGTACAGGAATACACTTGATAATTTATAGTTACATCAGAATTAAAATAATATTTTTACGATGAAATCACATTTGCAGTTAGAGATACTCAATTAAAGATCGTCTTTCAATCCGAAACCCTCAGTGCAATCAGACTCGCACTTGTCCGGTTTTGTTTTTATCTGTAACATTCGCTAATCGCTCGCTATGTAAGCGCCGCCTGAAGACGCAGTGTTAAGGGGCGAGCGGAAACAAGAGGGGAGGCTTCCAATCCCTCAGGATTTCACTTTTCAACCCCTGTTATTGTTTCAATCTCTCGCCACAAAACTTCCTTATACAGTAAAGTACGATCTGTGAAAGTCACTACTCACAGTGTTTTCCATAGTCACCATAATTTTTGTTCTTCTCAACAGCTGAGCGTTGCGAAGCGATGGCCGCAAAAAGGTCCAAAACTCTTTTATCACCAAATTATTATTTTCCATATTATTAATTATCTTCTTATTGCAAATGTCATTAAAAACCATGTAAGTACCTTAACCATATTATCAATGTCTGACATAGCATAGGTCGTTATGTTTACAACATTTTAAGCTTTTTGCATCGATTGCGGTGACCGCAAGGTCGCCGGTAATGGCTGCATTAGTGCGGCATTGAATTGCGTTTTTTTACTCCAGTACAGTAATTATTATCGTGTACATGAAAACAAATTTTGGATACATTTAGCAATTATTCTATTTTATTTGACACAATTTGGTGATGCTAATCCGTTAAATCGACGTTTGTACATATACCCTGAAAATTACAATGATTTAGGTACCTATCTAATCCTTGATACGTAAATGTTTTTTCTTAGGTATTTATTTTCTAATACCTACACATATTTATATATGAATGTTGTTTTTTGTATGTTTGCTGAAATATTGAAAAAAATACAATATAAGATTTACATCTAATGAGAGTCGTTTACTTCACGAGCTTTAATCCATCGAAATAACCATAACGCTAGTTACTATTGTCACTATAATAATACTGAATATTTATTAATACAAAATTAAATACCTAGTACCAACCTAACAATATCTTTAACACGGCGCAGTAGGGTAGCTAATTGCGTCTTATCCACCTGACATATTTTCAACTTCAGGTTGATATAGATGTAGTAGATATTTTATGATATGAAATCATAAAATATGTCGCCAAACAAGCTAATAATAAACATCCCTTTCTATGTTGTTACCGTCACCTAAGTTAACATCTTGTGGACCATCTGCTTACCAGACTTCTTACTTAGATAACTATCAGATTCATACCCCAATTCAAAATATATTTATTCAGTTTTAGTCTTTATTAAACACGAACGTTGCAATTGAGTGTACTACAGACACCAAACACTTTTGTTTCAAGCTCTGAAAGAATAAACAATAGTAATAACAACTCACAGTTAGTATAGATGGTTTAGCGATGATCATCGCGTCAGCGTCGCCCGTGCCGCCGCCGCCGCCGCCCGCGCCGTCTCAACTCGTTTCCGACGCAGGAAGCAGAGTGCCGTCGCCGGAAATCTATCAGATTGGACAAAAATTGCTACCATTCGCGCCCGCCATCATTCTGTTAGCGAGTAACACGCTTTGATTGCTCACTGCCAATGTTGTTAGCGATATTATTTTTGTGTGTGCGAGCTACATTTTGGAAAATCGAGAACCTCCATGAAAATTATGCGTCGTATCGTACCATACATTCATAATATATTTTTATTATAATTTTTATGAGTTTTATATCTCCCATATACCTACCATTAAAAGTAGGTTCTTAGGTGTACCATATGTAGGTATACATGGTTATTTCGAATACCTCTTTACCTGCAGAACTTCAGGGGGTGGCATTATTCATCAATTTGAATTACTTATACTAATGGAATATACTCGTTAGTCTGAAATCACGAAAAAAAATAAAACCTTTTCATATAAAACAATAATTTTGATCAAATGTGTTTAATGTAAAAGTGACAATTTTTTCCGGGATTTCAGTGTTAGCCTGACACTGCAGGTACTTTTTACCCAAGTCCTTTTTCTTAAATTAAATTATATTATTACCTGGTGTTTTCTCGATTTATTTACTATTTTACCTTAGTTTTACACAAACAATAATTTTATTGTTCACCTCTATTATATAGCTTAACAGCAGAACTAAATCGATAGCAAAAGGTCAGCAAATACTAACTCTCAAAATTACGAGTGCAATTTCTACAAATAGACAAACATGCAAGCATTATTTAATTGCTAGACTAGCAACTGGCGGTATGCTTACCTACTTGTTAAACGAAGTGAAACAAAATAAAATCTAAAAGCGCCGCCCGGCCGCACGTTTGAATTGCAATCTTGCCCTTATCCAATCTAATGAGAGTCTTCAATGTATTATTTTTTGTGCTAGCAATAAAATTTTCCTTACTACATTTTAACCTGATGATAAACTGTGACCATTCCCAATGTCAGCTCTGCTTATATAAATGCAAATAATCTTAGCATTAAAAACAATCACATTACAATACGCCAATAAATTCAATATTACTTACTAATATAAAAGTTAACACATACCGGCTGATTGTGTTGACTAAAACCAAATTCAAAATAATAATGGTAAAAGCATTCTCAATAAGAATAATTACGAACAAAAACCAAAACACACAACGTTTAAATTGTAGAAAACGATGTCACTATAATGGGTATAGTTTTTATGATCCAATTTAATGATGGTTTATGTGAATATTATGCGAATAAAGGTCGCGAATGGCTCCTGCATTCCTATCGGATATCCTACTGACCTCATCAAGTTTTTTCTCTATTTGAGATGCTCGATTATAACTTAATAATGGTGAGCATGTTATACTTCGTCGAGCCAATAATTTACTAATTATCATAATTGTCAGTTCATATAATAAATAATATGTTTAGTAAGGACACAAGACCTTATCCTCGGTTCAAGTATTTGTAAGACTTGTATTCCAATTAAAACTACGGGAAAATTCAGTATTTCGAAATCGGATTTGCGGGATATGAGTTAGAAACAGATTCTCTTGTTGGCCGTACTCATATATTGTACGTACCTATAGTCAGGTAAAGGTAAGAAACTGTTTCGATGCAATGTCTGATACATATCTGTGATTTTGGGAACGTGTAAGCAGATAACATATACCTATAGATTATATATTATAACAATTGACTCTACCACCAGTTCGAAATACACTTAAAACTGACTGGTAAGAAACTCAACAAGGCTTCTTTCTTGTGTGGAATTACAGTAATTAGATACAATTTAATTTATACATCTACACTATACTAATCAATAGACCAACTATAGTTCAAGCGATATTCGCTCAATATCTCTAACACTGGTTGACTAGCTCTGTCAGGACTAGTCAGGAGTGCGAAACTAAGCGTTAAATTATTTATTACGAATTGAATAAAGACAGCAGCTTTACTATATTTTATACCTTGTAAGTACAACTCGTTAATTATAAGTAAGATACGATATCGGTCATAAATAAATAACATTTACTTATGTTTAGATGTTTGTACATGAGTACAAACAATAAAACAACTATTGTGTGTAGTGATAAGTTCTGTTTTTAGGTTTCTTCTTTAGTCAGTTCAAAATCGAAATTTATTTAAGTACCTATTATTCAGTCTACGCCCTAAGGCACTTATGAATTTATTAAACATAGCGCCTGCCTGCTCTGTTTTGACTTGAATTTGACTCTACCATTCCGGTTCGTACCGCATTACTATTCTCTAAGCATACGGTCATATTTTTATCTTTTTGATTGATAAAGGCTCCTTCTATTTTTTTAATAACTTGCCAAAGAATATAAATTTAACCTTTAGCAAACTCAAACTTATGTTTAACATATATAGCATTTTATTTATTTATTTCAGAAACGTACTCCATAAATGGCTTGTTGGTAGATGTTATCAAAGCCCAGGACAAATTAAATGAAATAATAAAATTATTACAACTTTAATATTTTACAATGGCATAATAAAGTTAATATAACATGTAAGATACATTGTATAATCTGTGTAAATAAATGATTTGATATGAAGCCTCTCAAATATTTTTTTTTGCTCAGTAGATGTCAAGATGAGGTACAAGTCCTACAATGACCATGAGAATGAGACTATTCAAACTCAAATAAAAAATCATTACCTCTCATTATACACCATATCATATTTCATCATACTATCATATTAATGCAAATAATATTATATATGCGAAAGTTTGTCTGTGTATGTTTGTTACCACTTAGCTCAGTAATAGCTAAGCGGATTTGATCGCACTTGAACGGAACATTGTGGTTATGTGTGGCGTCTTCTCTATACATAGTAATATACCTCAGAGTCCAAAACTAGAAATATCTATGTAGGTATACCTGTTTATATAGGACATATACCCGTTCGTTCATTTACCATTATTATTTTGATGTACACTGAGTGTAAGTACATCATACTAATGTTATAAATGCGAAAGTTTGTGGGTATAGATGTATGGATGGATGTTTGTTAGTCTTTCACGCAAAAACTACTGAACGAATTGGGATGAAATTTGGAACATAAATAGTTTATAACCTAGATTAACTCATAGGATACTTTTTATCCCGGGAAAACATAAGATCCCTCGGGAATACGGGTGAAACTGCGGGGCAGAATCTAGTGTTATAATATGCCTACGGCGAAAATATCTGTGTAATGAAAATAGCGAATCCATAGTTGATAATGACCCGCAGTAAGTTGTAATATCCTGGGTTATATTGCGTGCCCGCGGGCACTGGGCCACTGGGGTATTACCCACCCCACTGCTTGGGGTAAACTTTATAGTATACTAGCCAACGCCTGTTTGGTTGTTTAGAATTTAGATCATGCTATGCCTATATTTAGATTTATTTTTACTTTGTATAGGCCTCATGATGTCCCCAAATGTGCTAAGCCTAGAAAGGACCTGTCTCTCAAGTAAAGCTGTCGGGTCACACCGGTAGGTGTTCTACTGTGTTGTTGCGAAAGATTTTCAACTTGAGGGCGGTAGCCTGGCGGGTAGTAGGTCCAAAGCACAGCACCCCTTGTTTCCTTTAACCTATATCGTACATTCAGTTTATATTTAGAGCTCTTAAGATTTTTTAACAAACTTCAGTGATAGTGGTGAATCAATCATGGTTGGTTAGCACGAGCTGTTGTTGTTTATTTTCTTCCAATAGTTACCTTTTAAACGTCGGTTGTTAGAGTTTGACTGAAATTTGACTAAAGAAAAAAAACGTTACTTTGGTAACAATTTTGATATGGTTTTTAGGTTTATTAATATTTTTTCATTCACAAGCTTAATGTTAAGTTGCATTATAGAAAATCCTTTTTGTAGATAGGCACGTACGACTATTGTTAAGTATGTTCATATCGACTATTCCTCCGCTAGGGGTGGCCGGCAATCGAGTTTATCGAGTTTTCCCAACATAAAGACAGACCCTCCCGACAAATCACTTTACGATAATGCGATACGACGAGCTGAATCGAGTGTTTGCTGTGTCTTTGTGGTTTTGTTCATTTGTTATTGGAATTTAACGAGACTGGCGTTACTTAGCAGACTAAATGAGGATATCAGATATATCCCTTGTTTTTGAACTTGTTCGTTCAGTTTATTAACTTTATTTATTTTCGACAAGCCAGTTGGCGCATTTAAGACACCACCTATTGCGCCGTAGGTTCGATTCCTATCCAGGACAAACATCTGTGTGCATGAACATGTCTGTTTAACGAGTCTAGGTATGTATTTACAAAAAAAGTAGTACGTGCAGTTTATCAGTCATCTGGTTTCCATAGTACAAGTAGGATCTCAGGATATTTATTTGTTTACATATTAATTATTTATTTACGTTGTCAGTGCATTTTTTCCAGTTAACTAAGTATGAACATTTTGTAATTATATAATAAGAAACTTTGAATTAACTTCTCAAAACACATTACCTACTCTTACGTCCAAAAAAAATAATGCGGTGTATTTTTGTACGTAGGTTACCTACATATTTTATGGTAACAATTAAGAGTGATACCTACCTATATTGTAACAAGAATCCAATAAGAAACACGAGCCGACGCAGCTCCCTGGAGAAATCCCATAGCGCACTTCAATAAACAGTGAAAACACACTAAACGCCGACTTAGGTGTTTTTCAACACTCGTTGCTTCCTTTGACAAATAGCGGTTAATTGAAAACGGACTCCGTTGTGTGGCACAAGTTATATACTTACGCGTTTTCTACATAAGGTACCAATACAGCTTTATTAGGTAGATATAAAATAAAAGCACTTTACGTATAATTATATTAAGTTTAGTATAGTAGTGTACAATTGTACATCCATTTTACATAACAAAAAGTTGTCGTTGGTTTTTCAGTCAGCCTCACATTGGAAGGTTGTTAAAACAACGCACATCCTATTAATATTATCCTACTTATAATATAAATGCGAAAGTTTGTGAGATTGAATGAATGTTTGTTACTCTTTCACGTAAAAACTATAGAATGGATTTGGATGAAACTTGGCACATAGATAGATCATACGCTGAAATAATATATGCTATTTTTTATCCCGGGAAAACATAAGATACCTCGGATACGCGGGTGAAACCGCGGGGCAGAAGCTAGTTTAATAATAATTTAATAATAAAACCATAAAAGCCCAAGTTCTGTAAACGCTTTCGCTCATAACTTGCGCCATTTAGTAAATGTCAGGGGTACTCAAGCTGGGGTGCACGAGTGTTGCCTCTAACAACAACTTTATTGAGCAGTGCTGTTCGTCACCCCAGGATTGACGCGCCAATGTTACCTTTGCCCGTTTGGATCAGTGTGTTAGGCTAAATAGGCCTATTTTACGATGAAATGTTTTCTTTGGGTATAAAGGGTGATAGCTTAGGTTATGTTTGACTAAGGATTTAGATATTGGAAGGGATCGATTGGAATACGTGCACTTGTTGGAATGGATGAGGATCGTACAGTTTACTAACAGCATAGGATAATATAAGAACGTCGCTCATTTGGAAGACGGCCAGGAAGCATGCTAGATATAACTGGAAATATTAATCGTCTCTTCACATCATCTTGAGTGATGAAAACGTTGGTGAAGTTGAACCGGGAGTTTGGCAGGAAGTCGCGCAGAAGTTTGTATTTGCTCTCGTGTCGATGTTCTGGTATTTCGGCTGTGTATTATTATCTACTATCAAACTGGAATAATGATAAGTATAGTACCTACTTATTCATATCAATTATTCTGCAATTAAGTGTCATACAAAGGTCCTATTCTATTACACAGCTTACTTAGTGAGTGACCTTTTATAGCAAAATTATAGATACCTAATTATCAAGATGGAATTTTTTAACCGCACCTGGAGGGAAAGTACTCTAAATACTGGAGTTCTCGTCCCTCGCCAACTTGTGTCGTAAGGTTGATGAGGTTATTAACATTTGTTCTTTCCAAAAAAAAACCGGGCCGAGGATTTTTTTTACATGTACGTACCTAGATTGTATTTTGTATATTTGTTGTAAATAATTATAAATACAAAATAATAATTAAATAAAGTTAACTTGAGTGTAGTAACATTTTATGATTTATCAGGATTAGGTACAGTATGTAAACACTGGTAGCATTTATGAACATTACTATAGACTCTACCATTAGTTCATAATAGGTACTGTACCTAATATAATAGTGACAAATGATGTGAAGGTAAAGATCCCTTAAATCTTATTCTAGGATTCTGATATCATAACTTACTTGTAGCATATTGTTAATACATGTATCCTCGTACCTAAGTAGTTATATAACAGATAATATTAATGAGGTTCACATACATCAGGGCAATACGCAACATGTCCCATATAAAAAGCATATTTTATAAGGTACAATGACAAGTTGTTATTGTTAGAGGTCGAAACGAATGCGATTTATGTTTGTGGTGTGAGTGTGACCAACAAATGACAAGCCTCTAACGTGTTGTGTGGTAAATTATATTTTTTTGTGCAAAATTCGTGATACAGTCATAAATGTTAGCTGGCCTTTAATCATATTAAAAAATGTACACATAATCATGTTCAATAGATAATTAGGTGAATACATTATGATTAATCTTCTGACCTCAAAACAACGAGAAAAAACTAATTCTCGATAAAGTAATAATTACACCTCAAATATCTACCTACGGTGATCGAAAGTAATCAAATAAAATCAGTATTACAAAACCAAAAATAAAGTTCAAAGAAAATATTACAAATACTTACTAAAATTATAAAATGTAAAAGTATGTGTTTGTTGGTTTGACCTTCTTTCACATATCAATGAAGCAAGGGATTGATGCGTTTTTTGGATAGAGATAGGTAAGTTAGAGTACCATACCTACGATCAAATACGCCACTCACATATAATGGCCGACGCACAGTGGCGGACGGCACGACAGAGGATTTAAAATATATCAATTGAAGTTAATAGTTATCCGATTGAAATTATCCGATCACCGAGTATTGAAATATAGGTATACCTTGCCTATATTTCAATACTCGGTGATGGGCCTCGGAGCATCGCGGCGCAGTTTTCGCTAGAGCATCGTTGTTTAAAATATATACCTTATTTTGATTGGATAACTATTAAATTCAATAGATACATTTTAAATCCTCTCTGCCATCCCATTCGCCACTCTGCGCCAGCCACAAGTTGAGCTTAAGACGTCATTTGACAGTTCAACCCACGAAAAGTCAAATGACAACAAAAGCACAACTTAAATTATGTGAGTGGCGTTTCTGTATTTGGCCACCGGGCTACTTTTTATCCTGGGTTATTATTTTTTAATTTATAATATAATATTAATTTTTGACAGTTTATAATATAATATCTAAATACCTAACTAAAACTTGATGAAAACAATAATTTGTTGAGTGGGCCCCAAATCAGGCAATTCCTGAAACTTGGTGATGCGTAGGTAAATAGTTAATAATATATTTGAACAGGAAATACTTCGTACACCTTTTACCTCCGACCTCTTATTACTTAATAGTCAGTTATTTGTAATATCATTGCTTTATTTACAACAACAAACAAACAGAAACAAAATAATTGAATTATAACTAGATTTTTTTGAGAGAATAATCTGAAGTTTATATTGGTGAGAGTCATTAATAATACATGCTAATACTTATACCATTATTATTAGGTATACCTACATAAACAAAATATTGTTTTCTTAATAACTATAATGTTCTCTTTTTTAAGTCACTGCATTACACTTGAAGTCAGCCAATTTGTAGATACATTATCGGTCTTTATCCATTAACTAAACTATAATCTACTAGATATAAAGTTGAATATCGTTTCAATACGTTTTGATCGTAGCGTTAAACCATTCCTATTGGATACCAAATTCGCGTGATAGTTTTGGTCAGAAAGTGATGGATGGCCGAAATGACAAGAATTAATCATAACGACGCCAGCGGCACTCGGTTAATTATCTTACATTTTACCTTTAGGGGGAGTTAATAACTATTGTAATTTTTGTTTCTTTATTGTTGATAGTATGAGTGTATGTTCAACTGTTTTCACGAGGTATTGTAATAATACTTATTGATTTGAAAAATACCTACTCATATTATTTTAATCAAGGATCCACACGTTCAAAACCTAAAATAAATATTATTACCTATACGTTTGTAGGTATATACATGTTTGTTTTGTTATAAAAAGTGTATCCTTAGCTAACTACCTTTGTGGTAATAAAATATAAGTAGTACCTATGTAGGTAGGTACCTTTTCAGTTTGCTTCAAAACGTTAAAGAACTTTATATTGATTCCTTATTTATTGATAATGTCTCATAGGTAAAGTACCTAAAACTTATGCTATAAATTGAAAACATTATAAAAAAAGTTTTTATATTAAATATTTTAATTAGGTAGGTACCTACTTAGCTTCTTTATAGCACCAAGATAATACTTATAGTTAGAGACATTAAAAACCATAAATAAATAAACATTCAAATCAACAAACTCTAGAATCAACATCTCAAAAGCGTTTTGTCAACTATTAAAAAACAAACGTGGCTGAATAGAATTCAGTTTTAAAAATAAAAAATGTTAAACAGCTACAAGCTGTCAAACTGACAGCGTCTGGCGCCCGGGGATCCGGTACAAATGGAGACGTCAATAGGCCTACAAAAATAAACAAAATAATTTAATAATTCTATCCATCGCATTGTTATAAGTCTTGATTAATTTGTTTTTATATTGTAGGTAAATTTTAGACTTTATTTCAGATTAGCTTCTTTGCAAAGATAAGTAAGTATTTTTTTATAAATTGAGCTGTATTAAAATTAACTATAAGACCTTACAAGATCATTAAATATCTACTAGCAATGAAACAGTAAACAACTACAATTTAAAATAATTATTTCAAATGTTGAACGTGCTGGGTAAATCAATTTCTTGTCAAAATGAACATGGTTTTAGACGGACAAAAGCAATTAGGTAGGTACTTATGCTTACCTAAGATTCTGATGCAATTACCTACTACCAAGACTGAAAAGCTAAGTAGGAATATGCCTAAGTACTATTTACTATTTTTACAAAGTAACAATTTTAGATAAGTATCTGCATGCCTTTCAAAAACGTTTATCTTATAGGTATACCCCCACATTACCTATACCTACCTAACTCGAAGACGTCTGTCCGTCTATCTGAGGCTCATTAGCTAACGATACGTCCGTTAATTTGTTTGAGTTGCAATTAACATGTCAAGTTCGACGCCCGGCTATACTTTTTTATGAATCAGCTAAAAAAGATTCAAAAAAACAACTCTATAACGGCTGTATTCGAGTTTGACAGCTCAGCTTACCGAACGGTTCGTAAAAAAGATTCCGTTCTAAATTCAAATTAGTGTTGTAGCAATTTGAGTACCTATAAGTATCATGTTTATCATCAAAACTTGAGTTTGAGTACTAGTTTTACTTGCGTTGTGTACCTATTGCCTTATACCTACAAGCGTGATAAGCTTTCTCAATAAAAAGGCGATTAATCTAATCAAAACAACCTACTTAATATTATAAATGCGAAAGTTTGTGAGAATGTATGTTTGTTACTTCGTCACGCTCAAACGGCAGGACCAATATTTATAAAATTTGGTATGGAAGTAGCTGATCCAGGGTGGATTAACACATGGGCTACTTTTTATCTCTCAGGAACAAAAGATCCTTCCGGAACGTGGTTGAAAGCGCGGGGCGGAGCTACTTAGTGGAAAAATATTTTTAAAACGCATACCTTAATTGCCGATTTAAGTCAACGAGCAAAAATAAAATGTGTACTTATCAAATTATCACGATTTAGGTGCATGAAACTACATTTTTTGATACCATAAATAAAGCAGCACTCTTTATTTACCTACTAAAATGAAATCAAAATATTTTATAAAAAAAATGCTTTTTACTTTGATTAATTTATCACATCACTATAAGTGACAAACTATGTTTAAGTATCGTTACACAATGAACACAGATAATTCATTGAGTCTTAAATTGAACAACATTTTTTGTTCCTGTGTTCAAATTAAATTTATCTATTAGTAGGTACTTTAACTGTTTGTAATTATTTTCGCTACCATTCTATAATGGTAACGAACATCATCACAAACAGCGTATCCTATCATACTAATATTATAAATACGAAAGTTTGTGAGTTTGTTACTTCTTCAAGCTCCAACGGCTGGACCAATTTTGATGAAATTTGGTATGGAAAGAGCTAACACCCTGGAATAAAATATAGGCTACTTTTTATCCCAAGAAAGCATACGATCCCACAGAAACGTGGATGAAACCGCGGGGTGGAAACCAGAAAACAATAAAATAATAGGTGCGCCGACGACAATTTCTGTAATTTTACAAAAATACCATTTTCATTATTTATTTATTAGTTATTATTATTTATTTGTTAACTAACTGACACCTAATATCATTAGTTTTCATAAGAATACATGTATAAGAATTCAAATACTTTCTCACAATTATCGTAGCTGTAGGTAATTCAGTCAATATCAAATAACCTATGAATATTACGAAGGTAATTAATGTTTTTTGTTTTCAATCGATTCGAAAATTAGTTCTAACTACCTACTTAGTTCAAAATTAATTTGATTAATTACGTGCCATTATGTCAGATCAGACTAAATACTTACCTAAAGATGTTACTTATTCATTTTGATTTAGGTACCTACTACGACAATAACAGTAGATTTATTTTGTCACAGTTGTGACACAGTTTGTTTGCTCTATTTAAGTAGGTAGAGCAAAATTTTTAGAGTTACAAATGTGGTAGGTATCTTGCTTATTCTAACCATCATAAGAGTTATATAGGTTACTAACATATCTTTAAAATACAGCTATGTTCTGTTATGTCTAGTAAAATACCAATATTATACTAGCACCCCAGTAATGTTAGGCCCTAATTTCAGAAACGGGTGTAATGTTATTCATTTAATAGCCTCAGTTACTTCAGACTCAACAATTATAAGGATTTTATATCAGTTTCATATAACTAATGATACCTAATTATCGCTGACCTTTTAATAAAAAACAATAAATTATTGCAAATGGAAACATAAATTATGCATCAAGTGGTACCCGCGTAGATACAGGAAAACTGTTCGACTAGAATATTAATCGATGCACAATTATAAAAGCATTATAGTACCTATTCATTCATTAAATGTTAATACAAGTGTAAATTTTTACCTTATATGTAATATACACTGATTAAGCAATTATAACATTCCCAATAGGCAGAATAAACCATAACTTCTGCCTTTGAAAACTCTATCCTTCAATGAACTATTTGAATTGTTTGAGAGAGAATCAAATGGACATACTTACCTTAATAGTCATAATTGGCAACTGAAAGGAATTTTTAATAATACGGAATAATGTCCAGTTGTATCGATTAACATTGACATACCTACGTATAAAAGATATAACTATTACTAACATTTTTTTGTCAGGGTTGCTTTGGAAATTTTTGAATAACGAATATCTAAAAGAAACTAATGGTTTTACTATTACTAAAGGTAATGCAACCGGACCTAATATACCTAGTAGATTTAGATTATGCACCAAGAGGATAAAGAAGTTTCTTATGTTACCTGCGGGCGGCACATTGTATCCTGAGCGTAACCAGGTACTCTACAGTTAACTCCTGGGAGATAATGTAGGGTCTTGAGTAATGCGAGGGGCCGCTCAAGACGAAGATAGGCTTTATCCTCGAGGTGAATACTCTACATTTCATACCTACCTACTACGAGACACTATAAACCACCGGAGTCAAATCACTATCGCTCGAAGACATTTTTGTGTCTACATGGTGTCACCGTGAAAATGATAAAATACGGAAGTATTAAAATAAGACGAAACAACACCGTATTTTAATTTTTTCACATTCTTTCTCTCTAGCTCTCTTCTCTTCTAATGAGTAACAGTTCGATTTTGAGAGATTTAGATTATATGTAGAGTCCTGAATGAAGCGAGGGGTTAGGAGTGACGAAGACAAGTTTTATTCTCGAGGGGAATACTCTACTTTTCATACACTACGAGACAATAAAATCCTCCGGAGTCAAATCACAACCCCGTCTTTTGTTTCACATTCTTTATAATCGTGCCGTATTTCTTTTTTTTTGTGTTCTATGGGTGCCAGTTAAATTAAAAAAAAAACTCTTTACAATGCCCTATAAGGTAAGTACCTATATGAGACTTTTTGGCGGGAACTTGCGAAGTGACGTTGCGTTTTCGTTTTATTTTCATAAAATCGTGTATTTTGAGTTTTATTGAATATTATCGGTGGTATTTTGTCCAATAAAGATCAATACAAGTGCACCAGTGAAGTGAAATGAAATGATTACGTGTATGGTGGCTTTTCAAGTTGTCTCAAGAAGTCCGTGAAAAGTTTTAGTAGAACGGCTACCATCGTACTAAAACCTAACTAAACTGACTGACTATGACTCGAAGAAGATTTAACATGACTTGAACTTTGAAACTTGACGATTGACGAGAATTTATTACATGAAGAATATAAAAATACCTACATTGCTCAACTTGACACTGGCAAAATAAACGAAGTGTGATGCCAAAATAAAAAAAAAAAATAGTACCTATATGTAAGAGTTGTCAGTATGAAAGCTGTCAAAATGAAATTCAGTACAATATTATTGCCCTGATAGACCCTAAACCTAACCTATAGTAGGAATATAAGCTGAGAAATATAATGACATAACACTTGAGAAAAAAACTCGTAGCGAAACAAACGAAAATGGGTTTGAAAGATAAGGAATAGTACTAGTAGATGCGTTAGTTAGAAATAACCGTAAAAATTGCTGTCCTAAAAACATTACTTCAATTATGTCATGTTACACATATTTATCTCAAAATCCTGAGATCTTACGGAAATTCCGTTGCCGGATTTAGATTCAGCGTCAAAAAAAGTAGTAGTTTAGTAGTAGTACCTTTAGGCAAAATTTTTGTAGACCAGTGTAATAGGTCATTCAAATATTTTAATTGACTTTTATTTAAACACCAGTACAAAGTATTTGCTTTCAAATAAGTGAGTCTTAAAATTATAAAAAAAAATCTTCAATATTATTAAGGTCTGCCCGCATCATATATTAATGTTTTTGATCTCTATCTATATTGTTCCATGTTTTAAGCGTCATAAGTGCTATATACGATTTCGTTTTATTTTCACTTTGATATAGGTACCTACCTACTTAACATCACTTAGAAAAATATTAGTGTAAACGTAAAACATCTTATATTCCGACATCTATATGTAACTCAAAGGAAATCTTATTCCGCGTTGAAATTTTGCAATTTTCGGTAACCTAGAAGAAGATTATTTTACAAAATCATAATAACCTACCTATGGTAACGAAATAAAATTCAATTGAATAACTATAGACTTTTTCTTCCTTCACCTTCAGGTCAGGTACCTTTTTAAAATCTTTGTTTGGTCAGTCTTCTAAATCAAAGACTTGGCGAAAAATAATACAATAAACCTTGTTTACGAATATAATTTTATTAACAATTTTAATTTAATGACTGTATTTAAGTCGATATCATATTTACAATTTGCATTTTGTTTTTTATTTACTTTATTATACATTTTTACAATTCTCTCTCGAGTAATTATAGCTTAACTAAATTAATTCTTCCCACATTTATAGTGCATAGGAGACTGACATTTACAAAAAGTTTATTTGTTCCAGGAAAATAATATTACAGGGTTACAATTTAGCTACTTATTATATCAACCAGACAAATATGATAAAAATGCTGTAAGGGGATATCAAACCTAACAAACTACTTATGTTTTAGCTTTTTGTCTCATTTTTTAAGAACCACAAGCATAACATTATCCAAAACACTAAATATGATTGTGATCATAAACATACATTTTTTTATCCAGTTATTCATACCATATTTTGGAAATTAGTTAGCGATTTATCACCAGACGATCGTCATAAGTTGTATGCCATGTTATATTTAAGGAAAACGTATTTAGGACTTTCGTATGAAAAAAGTAATTTTAAAGTTTCTATATCATCATTTAAAAGGTATTTTGTATATCTTCCATTTTTATCCTCTAGGTAATATTTTGTTGAGTGTTGGTATCAGCTCTCTGATATTTATTTGACTAAAAATAAAGTTGTCAATTGATCCAGATTAGGTTTTAGTTGAAAATTTTCTTTACTAATCATTATTCCAATGGTAGCTTTGAAATTATTACTGGTATAGAATTGCTTCATATTTATACACAGGCCCATTTAACTTTTAATTTATCACAGAAATAGTTGTCATATCCATAATAAGACAGTGCATGGTCAGTGCAATAACTCACCTACCATATTAAGAAATGAACTAACGATCTAGGTACCTCAAATGCTTGCTCAAAAGTTATGTCCTCAAAATCAACAAATACAATGGAATTTTTAAAGCCTTAGGTACTTTAATCTAGATTACATTGCAAAATGAATACACGATTGATAGATGATTGATAAAACAATGACAATTAACGTAGGTAATTACGTTACCTACCAATCAACCTACTCGTATTATGAATTGTGATCCGTGACGAAGTATTCTGGAACAGTGGCAATTACTAATACATATGTATGTACTAGTAATGTAAATATTAGTAAATCTGGATATGTATCCAGTCAATATTCATACCAAATACCTATTCCCATGTAATAAAATCAACATTAGGTAAAACATAAGTTATGGAAAGATATGTGGATGTATTAAAAATACATATTAGCATAAGTTAAAACCAATGAACTAAGGGAACCAACCGAAGGTAGGTAAGTAGGTATATCTCATTATTATCATCATCAGATCTATGTATCATATCAATTAAGTATACCTAGTATAGTATTTTTATGAAAGGATATAATGTAATAACAATATTAAATGCAAATAGTTTTCTATGAGTACAAAACTCCTGTATCTAGTTAGTATTCATTATGATTGTGTACTTATTTCCAAAAAGTAGTCCATTAAATTACCCTCTTACAGCATTTTCCAATAATAATTCATAAGTAGTACCGGTTGTCGTTATGAAAGAAAATAAATAATTTATCATATTATGTTAAACATGTTGATCACAACAACTTCACTGGAAAATATCGACGGGCAAGTTGCAACGTCGATAGGCATAAATAGGACATGATCAATCAGGTACAAGCCTT
This sequence comes from Tethea ocularis, assembly GCA_963555595.1. Lineage (NCBI taxonomy): Eukaryota > Metazoa > Arthropoda > Insecta > Lepidoptera > Drepanidae > Tethea > Tethea ocularis. The sequence goes on from OY741968.1 coordinate 5,104,212, forward strand.
CAATAATGTAATTTATAATATTCTACTTCACGAACATAATTAGGTATCTACATCGTATATAATATAATAACTATATAAAATACAACTAAAAGCTGATATGATAAATAAAATCTATATTTATTGGTAAAATAGGTAGGATGTAAGCATAAATATTTAGGTTTGTAAATGCATTGCGCGGAAAGGCGTCGTCAAGTATAGGTCTAAATATTTCACCATGAAAGTGGACATATTAGCTGATAAGAATTTTAATAAATTAACGACTAAACATCTCAATAGGTAAAGAGAGTAAAAAAACTCAAAATAAATTGTAAAATTAACCCTGTTACACCTTATATATCGAGTATCCTATCATTGCATTCGTATAATATTTACTGATGTCGACCGCTAGTAACTGAACTCGCAACAGAGATTGGTACATACCTGTTACGCAGAATTGCTGATGCTTCAAGCACACGATTTACACTTTCGACGAAAAAATTATGCCCTAAAAACTGATTCAAATTTCCTTAACATCACATACATCACGTACTCTGTGATTCTAACTAGGATAATAGATAACTCGTCTATATTGCATCGTTCATTCGTCACTGAAAACGTCTATGCAACGTCTAGCGTCGCTTCGTATAAAATTTGTATCACCGTGACAATATTTACACTATCAGTCTATGAGTATGGAGTCAGGGCTACTCCTCGTCGACGTTGATCTCCGAATCGGCTGAGTCCTCATCATACGTCGAAGATGATGCGAACCCTCGTCCAAGCAACGCTGAACGATTTTTCGCTGCCGCGGCGCGATCTCTTTGCCGTCGGTTCTTAAACCAATTTCCCACTTGTGTCGGCGTCAGACCCGTCGCTGCCGCCAATTCTCTTTTCTTTGTTGGATTTGGATATGGATCTTGAAGATACCATTCCCTGAGAAGTGACCTCGTTCGTTCTTTAAAACAATGTGTCTTTTGTTCTCCATCCCAAATTGTTCGCGGTAGAGGGAACTTCTTGCGTACTCTATATTTATCGACGGGACCTAGCGGACGACCCCGAAGTCTTTCGGCTTCTTGGTAGTGTGCTTCTAGCCATAGGGCTTGTAATTTGGCATGACTCGACCTTTGGAATCTATGTCGTTCTAAAATTGAATATAACTCTCGATGACGACCCGCATGAAAAGCAACTACAGCTCGGGCCCGCAAAACTGCTTCACAGCGTTCTAGTTCAGCAACATTAGGATGTGCGACTGGTAGAGACCAGAGGAATCTTGCCAAGCGTTCCACATCTCCACTCTCTTCTAGAGTTTCACAAACTGTGGCAACTTGTGCGGCGCTGAAGGAGAGTGTGGGCAACGGCAGCAGTGGCGTCGGTGCCGCCAGCTCGATGGCGTTGAGGGCGATGGAAGGTGCGGGTTCGGCGCATGCTGCAGGCTCGGCGGCGCGATCGGCCGCGACGGGGCCGCGGTGCGCCTCCAGGATGCGCGCGTGCAGCGCCGCCGTAGTAGACTCGTCCCAGGAGCCGCGCATCGGTACGAGTGTGCGCGGCGGAGTCGCGCGCGATGTGAGCCGGTGCTTCGGTGACGCCGGGGGCGTGCTCAAGTCGCTTGCGCGATTGGCTATCGGTTACGGTGCGCGTCTCGCGGCGGCCAATCGCGCTCGCCGCCCGCTCGGGGGGCCGGATAGCTTTCAACCGCGCCGCGGCGCGTATCCGGCGGGCGCGTTTAACGAGGGCGACGGGGCGCGGCCCCCCCGCGCCGCCATGATCCGTCACGCACACCGCCGCCGCCGCCCGCGCCGCTCGCACTCAGACCGAAACACTATGATCCCTCGTGTCGTGGCTCTACCTCGATCGATTACCTGCAAACCTGCAATTAATAGCCTCCATGCAATCATCTGGATAGATTACATGCTTTGTGTCTGTTTGTCCTATGTAACGATCAATCGATAGAATAATATCATATAACTAATAATTTGTAGGTTGACCTCAAAAATAACAAAAACATAGCAATAACGCAACGCAAACATAGATCTCAGGATAGACTTTCATCAGATATAGTTGATAGATAAAAACATTGTAGGTAAGTATATACGCGTAAGTTTGTTTTACAGTTATGTTTATTTGTTAATATCGTATTTCAAATTAATATAAAAGTTTGAGTGAGACGTAGCTAATATTATTAATTGAAGTTTTGTTGTAAGTATTTATTTATATATCTAGATGATATCATTATATTTAGCGGAGATGCTAATGAACTTGTTGCGTAGTTGTTATTACCTATCTAAATACTTAATAAGTAATCTAATAGATACCTTGTGGTTTAATTATTTCAAAGGAATAATTTATTTAATAAATTATTTATCTAATGATAAATAGCAAAGTATCTAATGATAGTTAAAAACCACATATTTTATAACAACTAAGTATCAAGACTGCGTTGTTGCGCTTTACTTCAGCGAGATTTCAGCGTGAAAGCCTTTCGAGAGTATTAAGTTATTGAACGGCAAACCACACCCAGGCGTCTGTAACGCTACACAGGTATACCCCACTCCACGTCCCCACCGGGCCCCAAAGCGTCCCCCATCACCCCCTAACTCCCCAGGATTGTGGGTCGTGTTACTCGATAGGTATTCTAGTTATGTATAAACAAGATCATAACATATCGTGATAGCAATAGGATGTAACGATAAAATTTCACATTCTTAATTCTAATAAGAACTTAGGTACTATTTTATTATTAATTTATGGGAAGACATACCTAGGAATGTTCAACAACTAAGTAGATATGTTTGATAATTCTTATGTGAAAAGCCATGTTAGTCATTTTAATATTTTGTGTAGGTACTTACCTACCGACCGAGGTAACTTAAAGGTACCTACCTACTTGATACCTACGTACATTAATGGTGTTGTAACCTAGCATAATGCTACACTCAGTCGTACTTAATACTACTTAATAAGTCGTAGGTACTAAAAACTCATTTAGGTAGGTACCCAGTTTAGGCCTTGATGCACTTATAAATGTTACATACACTCAAACTGAGAAAACTCCGGCAAGAAACTCAGCAAAATACACGCACGTAGATACCTATGCTTGACTGCCTTGTAGATAGTAAGTTTTACTTATCTTTTTAAAAGTCTTTACCTATGTGCAGTAATCGGATCAAAGTAAGTACCTAGGTAATTAGGCGCCTATAGGTATTGTAGACAAGTTCCAAGTTGTGTCTAGCTGTAACGTAACGACAGGCCTAGAAATGACAGTCTCCTACAATACCCACCAACCAATATAAAATAAAAAGTAAGTAAAATAACAATTTTATAATACCTATAGGCATACGTAATAGGTAAGAGATTCATGTAGCAAGGATTGCGTTGTTTCAAGAGTTGTTCACAATTTGCATTTTTCCACTCTATATATCTGTTCGGGGGCTCTGTGGAGAATTTACTCGGATTTCGATTTGATTACTACATCCGCTCTCGTTAATCTGCTTACGATGACTGATTTTCTTCAGTTAACACTTTGTTTTTGTGGTTTAGATTGCTCAAAATTGAGGATTCATATGATAAAAAGGAGTTAATCAATATTGGTATTCTTTTCTAAAACTGAAAAAAAAATCCTTATCAATTAGGTACAAGTTACCATCCTGATGGCAGTGCATAGATAAATAGTAATCCTTACCAAACCTTTATCTACCAACCCAATAATAATATTTAAAATAAGTTTGAATATAAGTACGTACTTATAAGTTAGCAAGTAAATCCTGATTTTATACTGTTGTAAGTATTCATACTTAATGGAGACGATTTTGAGGGGTGGCTTGATTGAAAAGTTTCTTAAACAACTTTGGAGAAATCGAGTTCGGTACTTTGTATTTTGTAACGGGCTAACATTTTCTTTTACCTACTTCCAGCATAACTTTGGAACAGATAACAGAACAAGGTTTGGAACAACATACCTGAGCTATTTAATAAAATGTGCGGCTTGAAACAATTATGAAGCCCAAAATTCCTACTGAGTCTATGTACGATCACAGCATCCATAAGACTGTATCTAAGGTTTCTCAAGGTAACTGTTTTTCTGGGATAAAAGTAGTTAATTACCAAGTTTCATCCAAAACAGTTCAGTCATTAGGTACTTACCTACTTACCGCATGTTTAAGTATTATAAAGTATCTAACTTTTATCATAATTAGCAATACCTATAATGGATTGACAAATTCCAAGAACACAAAAACATAGAAGTTTAGCTAAACCTACTGGGTATAATTCAACTATTTTGTTGGACAATCGCCTTTGACCAAGGCTGTATTCCTTAAACCCCCCATCTAGCGTTGAATACCGGAATTAATAATTTACAAAATGCCTACATGATGAGAAAGGTATCGGGATTTTTTCGTGTTTGAACACAATCTCACTTGCCGTGGCATGGTAGGTAAGCTGGGGGCCAATTCCACTAATACATTTTGATTAAATTACAATTGGATCGCAGCTAAATGAAGATATTTGCACGTTTTCGTATTCCACTAATAAATCTGACAACGATGAACGAACGATGTTTCGGTTGCCAAGGGCAACAACGATTACAATCTAATCATAATAATCAAATCGTGTTTCGGTTTAGTTTATTTAGTGGAATACTTACAGGTTTTAGTAAAATTTGAATTTGATTGCAAACGAACTTTAACAGAATCGAAATTAGCCGTTATATAAAACCGTTGTAATTTAGCAGAATTGGCCCCCTGAAGGAAGTACCTACCTAAATAGATTACACGCATAGCCTTGAAAATTGGCTACACAGTCATAAATATCATGATCGTAATCCAGGTAAGCTAAATTTGGCACGCATTAATGTCTCTCAAACCAATCACGATCAACACTATACCACAGAATAACTATACTACACAAAAGCTACTGAAATAATTACCAACATTCTATATACTAACTAGGTAGGTATATACACAGTTAAGTGGCCTCTGTAACCCGAATCTCCTCTCGGTGTAATACTCGTATCGCCCGCAAAGCCTTCTGTTCCGTTACACCAGGGAGGCCCCCAACCCTGGATCGATAATGGGGGGGTTGGGGTAGATGGGGAAGCGAAAGCCCCTATCAGCTATCTTTGTTTGGATGATATAAAATCTCCAGTGGGTGTGGTCTCGAGCACGTCATCTCGTGATTGCTGAAGTATTGTGGTGCTCCATTACTATGATTTATCATCGAACCGTAACATATTTTTCTTTTCTATTGTAGTCGTATTTTCCCCCGGGGGTTATTTAAGTACCTATGGACTTTATTTAGGGTTCTTTTGGAAAATGTTATAAGCTTTTCTTGTATAGGTAGGAGGATTTGTAAAGAAATTATTATATGATGTTAGAATTTAAGCAATAGATTTTTAGATATTAATTCATTCAATACCTAAATAGAATTTAATACTTTAAACTATTTTGAATTTTAGTACTATTTGGTAGTATTTTTACCAGAGTAATTGGTATGTATAGGTAGGTAGATATATCTGCTTAGTAATTCCTACCTAAGTAAAGAATAAAATCATGCTTATTCGGCCAATCACCCCTAATTTATTCTAGCTACTTAGGTATTCCTAAATAAATACCTACTGGTTTTGACATATTGAAGATAGTAGTAGTTAGCTATGATTTAAATACCTACTAGCATAGAATACCTATAGGTAAGTATTTACCTACTAAATATCAAATAAAGAATACTCCATGTTGAGTGAGAGCCGACAAAATCACACAATGGCCTATTTCAAAACAAAATTTTCTCAATACGACATTCCTAAATATCCCACGACGAAGAATGAAGAGTTCAATCCACTCTAACACGCTCGTTGTGCAACGGCGAAATAATAAAACACGATAAAATGACTGCTACCACCGACGAATACAATATGCTATTTTACATTTGCAAATTTGAAAGTAAAATCTTCTGAGCTACTGTGTCGCAACATAGTATCTCATCTTTACGCCTATGAATAAAGTCCCAGAGGAATCTCAACCTTATACAAACGACGTAACCCATACTGGGACTCCATGGGTCTCTCCAACCCGCGAGAGTATTGTGGCGCGTCAAACAATGCGTAATACGTCATGACGCGCAGTTTATGGTCGCAAGGTATCGCTAGCGGTTTGACACATCGCTTAGCGTGAATGATTTGTGAAGAGTTTAAACCCTCAAATGAGAGTTGATTACTTATACTTACATAGTTCCTGGAAATCAGAAGTTAAAGGAGGGAAAAGCATCCGCAATAATAATGATATCATTGAGATGAACAAGCTAAATGGATACTTTTCATTAGGATCTGCAGACATTCTTACTTGCAGACTTTACTATAAGCTATGACGTATACAAAACTATCGATTTACAAAATGTCAACGGTCATCGCACTGCTGAATAACAAGAATAGCAAAAATTGGACTAGTAAAATGATCACAGAGGCCGCTAACCCTTCAAGCACGGTTAGTTAACCGCTGCGGTCGTTTAGTCCCGCCCGCACAGGGTTAAGTGTAATCGTACATGAAATTACCAGGCATGCAGTTAAATGCATTTCAATGGGTCATTCTGGGACATCAAAGATGAATGTATTACTGTAATAACTGACATTGACTGGTTATTCATAGATATAAAGCTTTGGAAAAAGAGAACATTAAATGAATTACTGAATTTTCATGACTAGGTACTACAAACCACATTAGACTACCCTCATGTTAATAAAACTGTGGCCTAGCACCTACCGGTGTGTTCCTAGCTGCACTTGAGAGCCAGTGCCCTTCTAGGCTTTGTGTGATTACCACCTTCAGCCACACATTATTGACCACGGTGAGATTGTGGTCAAACACTGTGTGTTATCTATGATTATATATGATTTTTGTTACACATTTTTTGGTTTTACCCCTTAGCCCGCAAACGATAACGTGCCTTATAGAACTCCGTTCCAAAAAAAAAAACTGGTAACCACAGTAGATTTGTCGCCGCGGATTGTTAAAAACTCGACAATAATGAGTTGAATTTTATTGAACGTCAGCATCGTGTCCTCAGAATTCACAAATAGTGGCCAATAGCGCAATAAGTAGTTATGAGACATACCTAGATCTATTATTGACACGGTCAGCTTTGTATGCAATACGTGAGGCGAGTCAAGCTATTACATGTTAATACGAACAAAGATGTGACATATTCAACACGTAGGTAGGTAGGTACCTATAGCAGGTGAGTGGCGCAGACATCACGTGGAGAATGCAAATATCTCTAGTGGCGGATTGTAACCTGTGCATTGTCACTGGAACACCCACAATGGGGCATTCGGCAGCGTTCGATGGGCACAAGCCTTCCGTAGTTACGCGCCGTTTTGTTATCTGTTTCGTACGTTGATCAAGATACGAGCTGAAGCGACAGCGATTTGGACACACCGGAAACACTACACAGGTTACCTTATTTTTTTAAAGCAGTACGTACAGGTGATAATGTTTTCCTTGATTACCTAAAGATTTTCATTGTCAAGTCAGTTCTTAAAAGCATGATCCTTTGGATTCAGAAAACGATGGTGTATTTCCATTTCACAAAACATGCAATTTTAAATATAAAGTTTATCAGAAAATGGGCACGAAAATTGTTATATTCATCTGAATCTGACTAAAGTCAATAATATTGTTTACTAACACTTACAAATTGTACCAGCTACCAACTCCATACAGTTCGCCGTCAACCCTTTGTTCGAGCGGTAGTTTAGCAAAAGCAATTTCATGTTTTATGCGACGGCAACGATATGAACACGTCGCGGCCACCTCCGTGAACGTTTCGTATGTGAAAACATTGCTAGAAGTTTGGTAGGTAAAGATGCAAAACAATAGATAGGTACAATACAAGGGAAGAAAATTATTGATAATATTGGAACTTTATCAATAGAGTAACAACTTCATGATAGAAATTAAATAAGTAGGTATTTAAAAGGTAAGACTTCAATAAGAAATCCAATCCAGTAGTATCACGTAGGTATACATGATAGAGGAATATCACAAAAGTCTCGTATAATTTTACCCTAGATGGGATAACTTTTTTCTTTCATTAAGTAAATAGGGCCAACATCTTGAAGCGATTTAATTACAATAGAGTTTTGTAATTTGTATTTAAGTGACCATTCTATTTCCACGGTACCATCATCACTAGCAGCGCTGGTTGTTCGCATTTCACCGCGAGTCGCGACCGCATGCGCCCGCGCACCGAACAAAGGGTGATTGAGGCCCTCTCACAGGCCACACCTATTAGAGACATGTCGTCGTATATCAGCCGGTGATTATTTTATGTGACGCAGCTTTTACTGTGCGCCTTTTGCGGTTCCATGCTGCTTGCGGCTTCGGCACCTATTACATATTAACAAATTCTTTAGTTGCATCTTGTAATTTGTTGACTCATATATAAAATGTAGTCTTAGTTAGTTTGTCTGACCAATTACCTAAGCATGAAATACGACTTTATATGAATAACAATAACTCTATCAAATCGAACTGAACATTAGTGTAGAACGCCGAAATTTACAAAATATGACCAAAAAAAATCGATTAGGTAGGCTCTACATGAACATTTTAGCATTCAATAAAGATGTTAATAACAGTGCTATGTAGGCTCTACAAATACCAAGATTGACAGATTTACCTTTACCTAAATCAGATGGAAAAGTTAAAAGTATTTAGTAGGTAGGTAACCTACTAAATACTTTTAACTTATATTAATCTAACGTATAACACAAACAAGACTTGATATGAAACTATTTCTAATGCAAAAGTAATACGTAATACATACGACAAAGCATGAAGTTTTACAACAACGATAGCACTCTCGTTCATGAATCACGCTGTAACATTGTGGTAGAGATCTGCATTATCATCAAGTACCTACCTACCTACCTAGTGCATTCACTTCTGGCTGATCGAGCTTGTGATATTCACCACCAGATTTAGTATCAGTAATTTTATTATGCACTATCTGATTTGGTAAACTAAGTAGTTTTCATTACTTCATCAGATAGAGTAGTAGTTGCGTGGTTTATAAATCTTTCTAACTGCTCTGACGCTGGTACGTCCATTTTTAACTTCCCAATATGGAGCCACACACAAATTCCACTCTTAGTTGAACCAGACACGATTCTAAGATTTTGTGTTGACCTGTCAAATTTTTTTTTTTTTTCATTTTGTTGGTTATTGTTATTATTAAATACTATATATGTTTTTTACCTTTAAAATTACTACTTGTTTATGACTTTAGTTTTCCTGGTAGAGCATGGCTGGTTTAGGCTACTTACATATTAAACAAGTCTTGCTATATCGCAAGATGGTAATTATAGCTGCGCACTGCCGCTTCAACGCATTAGCTAAGTGCATTAGCATGCACAAAATAAACTAAAGCACACGCTATTTGACGCGGGTAACAATAATCCTGAGGTTTTGTTTCCATTAGGGTAGAACCCACGAGATTAATATTTTTTATATAGGTATCCTGCCTAGCTACCACATGTTTCACAAGCATTAAATATTGCTTGAAATATTTATTCCTAATTTTCATAAAACATCATGAATGCCCTTTACAGCATAATGTATTATTTATTAGGTACATTGACTGACATAACCGTGAGTATCCACTAGTCGATGCCAAATGGGCAGAATATTTGTCGCAGAAAAGATCACCGATGGGGTAAACGATTTTTGACTAGAGACCATGAATAGGAAAGCGAAATGCGAGACGCCCCCCGCTACATGGACCGTTTACCTACAAAACCTGGTGGGTTACGAAATATGACGGTTTAAACTATTTATGACGTCAAAGACAACAACCGTTGGATATAACAATGGAGATGAACCGAAGCTATAATTTCCCGCGAGTAGATTGTACAAACCCCTTGTTTGGCGTCACTGCATTAACATTCAATAAGCCCTAATGCCTTGTAACAACATGGGAAATCAAGGATTTTCACCACACAAATACGTAGGTAGGTACTACAGTGAGAATATTGTCTTAATATTTTTTCAAGACTCCCGGTCAAAATTGTTTTTTTGCTCCTTAAAATAAATATAAAAAATAATGCTATTATTCAAAGTTATTTAATAATGTATACTTATTTAAAACATAAAAAAACTAACTAAGTAATCTAAAGTGTTTTGTAGTACCTAATTGACAGCTTCATAAAATCATTAGCTAAACTAATTGCTAAAAATAGGTACTAAAAAAAACTAATCCCAGACATCAGCCTGACTCGGATTCCCAACATATTTATATTGATTTCTATGACATTATAATATAATGGTGTAGCGGTTGGCCATACATTCGACACCCCTGCGGCAGGCCTGTCAGCTGTCAATCACAAGCGTAAGCGGATTTGCTCACCCGCCTCCTTACGCCGTGGTCACCGGCATGAGAGATAGCGGGAACTTATAGTCGTTAATTAATAGATTTTTACTAATACGTAGGCTAATAATAAAATGTAGTATGTCTATACATCAATACAAGTAAATGAAGTGTCTGTTTATATTGTCAAAATAGCTGCTAAATTTAAATATAAAGGTACGGTACATATACTAAAAACAAATTATTTTTTTCTGTCTCCTAATATCCGAAACGGCCGGACCAATTTTGACGGGACTTTTAAACTGGACGGGACTTTATGCTCAGAAAACTATATTATCATCGAATACGTACATAATACATTTTTGGATGAAGGAGGAGCGAAGGAGTAACGTATGAAATTGTGTTAATCAATCTTTGATTTTTTCTACATAAACTATTTTATTTAACACGTATATGAATGAAGGCTGTATAAACTAACTTAGGTATAAATAATATTGTAAGAAAAGACAAAAACTAAGTCCCAAAATAAATTCTTATTTGATGTTCTCTCGATTCGCTTATTTCTTGCACCAAACAATGCATACCACCGAGCAAAACTTTTTGCAGTATGTCTGGAAATCTCTCGTGTAACATTTATTTACTTTCTCTCACCGTAATGAGAGACTATCAACTGGCTATATATGACTTAATACCTACTTAAATTAATATATATTTGTTTAATAAATACAATTATTTTTATATTAATCTTCTGAAAGTAAACGCAATTGTTGTAATATATATTAAATTATATTTTCATTATATAACGTAATTTACTTAAAAAGATATTAAAAGTATAAAGTAAAACAGCATTTTCCTTGAAGAAATAAAGTTCAATGTTCAATTTAAATCCAAACTTTACCAAACTGTAATACATTCGGTATTTAATAACAAGGGGGTTGCTAATCGCTTGTGGGAGCTTGGTAAGCTCATCGCGTTACTAAAATAATGTTTATGTTTACTTAAAGCTTATATTTGGCATAGGGCAGGAATTAAAGCTTTAACTATGCCTGTACGTTTTTGTACTACCCCTTACCCTTGTATGTACGAAAAGCCCCGTTTAATTTATTTTTGACGGGAATCTATACGATATTTTTTTTTCTTACAAAAATCATGTGTTATGTAAGTATTTGTACCTATTTCCTTCTTATTCACAAATAAAATTTATTTGATGACAAAAATAAATACATGTTAAAGCCATCCAACGTCATAGCGTTGCATTCTGGGTACATTGTCCATTGACAGCGATTTTTATCAATATATATAATAAGTATAAGTACTTATGAATCGTTTATTTTTTTCATAAATATGAAATATTTGGTATAGAGGAGCGATTTGTTCCAGTCAGTTTATTTTACTCAATAAAGTTTACTAGAATATTTATTAAGTAAAAATTAAAAATAAGCATTATTTTTAAGAACAACCTTTTATTTTTCAGATCAGCTCAATGACACCATCTCAAATAAATTATAGGTCTCGTCGTTACCTATGGTTAATTTATGGACACCATATTATTGTATTGTCATCAGACATACATAAGTGTACCAAATTTCAAATCAGTTTCGCCCTAAACATACTAACATGTGAAGTTAAATAAAAGCTTGTAAAAATGACCTAAGTAAGTAGGTACCTACCTATACAGGAGAATGTTATAAGACTTGGGTTGCGAATGCAGTTGTAATTAAAAGTGGGAATTTCGAATCTGTTAAGGTAAGGCGTCTTACACTGATTCTAGATAGTGGCTCCACTTATCTTGATACAGCGTTTAGTTAACACCAGGCCACAATGAGCGCAACAAAGATAAGCTTATGGCGAGATAAGCTTTTGAAAGGTGTGCAAAAAGCCTGTATCAGTACGCGCTGCACAACACACATTGGCGTACTTCTTAAAAGAATACGCGTTGTGGCGTGCCAAGATGTCAGATTATTGTGACCTAAGTCATGAGAGATGAGAGTTTGAGTAAAATAAGTAAATTTTAAATATTATCCTAGTAGGAGAGGTAGATATTGTGATAATAACATAACATGAAGGTTCAATATTATTTGTCCGCAAAAACTAGCCATAAATAACTCAGCAAACAAAACTAAAAATTAAACAGGGTTATTTTTAATAATTTAGCTAGATTAACACATACAACCATGGGCTCAATTTTGACATGCGAATTAAAGAATCTGTTATTTCATACAGTTTGGTCGATAGACTAGACTATGGACATTTACTTTTATTTGAAACTGAGTGCTGCTTGTTTCAGCTGCTGGTTGCTTCAGCACGCTCCAATCTTTACCCTTATCCCACAAATGAGCACAGCGTGGATATGTCTACATTATCCGCAGTAAGCGGCTTGTCCGTTGTCCGGCCATTATCCGCGCACAGGATGACGCCTCCATCATCATCGGTCTATTGTCACTGCACTAATCCTTACGCCTGTGCACGTGCTTGCCAGGTAAACTGTGAATTTGATTTTGGAGTTCTTAATTAATTGTGATTACCTACCTACAATTAGGTAGACTCTTAACTGGTTTTAGTAGGAAATTCGTAATCCCAATATAGGATAAGAAAAAATTGGTCTTTTTTTGTTTTCTAAATATTTGTATGTTACATTCACATAGTAAGAGCTACTTATTCCGTAAAAAAATTACAAATGAATAAAATAATGTTACCTAACTTTACTAATGCACTGTCTATGTACATTACTCTACATTAAAAATGTATCTATTGTGATATAATTTAATAGTTTTAGAGCGCGGCAGCATGAAACCCGAGATGCGGATTAAGCTGTTCTCGTCCGGAATTATCCGCTAATGGCGGGTAATTGGGCGTAATAACCACATCAACTTGTAACGTGAGCCCGCCCGCTGCTCCTTGTTTAGTTAACGATCCAGCGTCGATTTACAAACCTTCAATAAATTATACAATTAACTAAAGGGAACCCTAAAAATGAACAAAGTTCCGGCTCTCGTTGCAGACATTTAGATACAGTCGACTCTCGTTAATTCGAAACTCGAAGGACTTTTAAAATATTACGAATTTATCGAGTGTTTGGAAATATCAAATGGTTTGAAATTTTCGAAAAGAAAAATATGAAAGTTAAATCTTATTATTGAGTTAGGGGTACATACCTATATGTACATACATAATGTGAATTAATGAGTCTTTTGGAAGAAGTCTGTAATGTTTGTGTATAAAAATAATTTATTGTCCTTTGGACATTTCCAATGTTAATATAGTATCATAAAAAAACAAATATGAAAGGTTTTTTTATGTCACACACTCCTACATACTTACCTAGACTAGACTAAATGATTAAAATCCAAACAAAATAAGTATAATGCATACTGAAACCGTGTAACAAATAATTACTACAAATATACCTACCAGGGCGCACACTTACGTTATTAATAATAACAAACTTAGCATATTAACGAATCGCATTACAAAAATATCACATTAAAGTAACAAGTAACTTTCACACCCTATCACCCATTATACGGGGGCACAATATGGCGGTCACCCCTCCATACCCATGAATGAGGTTATACATAGTTACATAATTACGCCATAGTACAATGGAGCTGATATAATGGTGAATGTTACTTTGGGACCAGTGACGTGCCACATTAGGGTGGGTTCCTTGTTTCCGGGCTGCAACCGGTCCTATGAGCAAATATGGCCGAAATATTAGCGTCATTCTGCACTAAGATTTATTACTTAGGTTTTCATTGACTGCACGCAAAGAACTAGTCCCATTTATGAGTCAAAATTCCCAACAATGTTTAGATGCTGACATTATCAATTAATTGCCAGATCGTTCTTTTGTTCCCGTGATAAACGAGCATCAAAATAAAACGTATTCCATGGGCCAAGAGTATTTTTGGGGTAGGTATATTTGGTTTTTGGGGTACTAAGTACCTAATCATAAAATTCTAGCAACAAAAATTGTTATTAGCAGAGCGTGGTTTCGATCCACGGACCTCTGGGTTATGGGCCCAGCACGCTTCCACTGCGCCACTCTGCTTGTGACGATTTCGGTCGTAATCAGTCATTGATTGATGAGATAAGACATATTACTGAAACAATGTTACTTTTTTTTTTTTATGTCAACGAGTGTGTAGGTACATCTCGCCTATGAACTTCAGCACCCTTATTACTGATACCCTGAGAAGCTGGCTAAAAGCGTTGCTGACCTGTACAAAGCCCAGAGGGCAACTGGCTCTCAAGTACAACTTCTGGAACACACTGGTACGAGAACTCTTCAACGTTTTTAGACTATCGTTGAAAGAAAAGTTGGGAATCCTCTTGTTACTGGGATTCCCAACTTTTCTCTACGATAAGTGTATATTAGTAGAATGAAAATGCAAATGTGCGAACTGCTTCAGAATCATACCGTCATCAATTAATACATTCCCAAGTAACTATTTAGTAATTATTTTAATTAGGTAATACTAACTTAATTATATTTCCCTGTAGCCATGGCGTGACCGGGGACATTCCTCGCAGCGGGCTCGCTGTGAGACGCCATTTGATATTGTGTAGGTAATAGTGGCCCATTATGGGACGGGCTACCATGCAGTGTGTAGTTGGGATTGGGGTATTACATTAGATTGTTAATATTATTAAAAAGTAAAATTACATTTATTAATCAATGCTAGTGATAAAATAATTAATACGTTTTGAAACATGATAATAAAATATTTTGTTTTTTTTTTTATTTTACCTGTCTTTGTTCAATTTTTTGACATCTTTTCTGAACATACTAATGTTGGGTTCATTAACATTTGCTATGTCACCAACTCGTGATTTAATTTTATTATTCATTTAAAACATAGATATTTAAAAATCTAGTGATCCAAAGATGTATTAATTATTATCTGCATTACAAAGCTTTACAAATATCTATTCATCAAACCGAAGATCCTAACAACCGCAAATAATTGTTAATTTTATTTGAATTTCCATAGAAACGGCATGTCGGCAAATTCGGCTATATGATAACTTCGGGACCGTATTGGTTCATCTTACAGGAACACGACACCGACGGGTGCGGTTGATTCGTTCACAATAGACATGTCTGTAGGAATTACGAACATTTTGTAAGCAAGGACACGTATTAATATAGATGTGATTATACTATTTATTAGTACTATGTAAAAAAATAATTTTAAATTTTATAGTAAAAATATATCCTAGTTATAAAGGGAATGCATAACTTAGGCACCATAAAAAAAAGTCAGAAAGACAAACATTTATTCCAATCAACACTCAGCGTTACCTACATAATACTTACCTGTAGGTAAATAAATAAAAATAATAAATGAATAAAATTCCATAATAATGAGTTTTATTGGGAGGTCAAAGCGGTAGGTAGTACCTCAGACAGAGCCGAATTTAAAAAGGATTTTAATCGATATCAATGTTAAGTATTGCCAACAAAAGACTTATTTTCCTTATTTCCGTAGGTAGGTATATCATTTAGGCAACGGTGTAGCTGTAATAATATTGTATTAGTTAACACTAGGTATATGTAGATGCGTTATCTACTTACACTGGCAGCCGCTACTCGTCACGGCGTTATGATTCGCATCGGTATACGCCTTTGTTCCCTCACCCGCTATTACATAAACATTAACTTTAGTAACGGGACTTTAATAATGCTAGATTTGACTTTTGTCACTCGTTTCGTTATAACCACAAATAATCGGTAGAGATTTTGACAGCGCAACAATCAGAGCAGAATTGAACAATTGAAAATTATTCGAAAGTTCATGCAGATACCAATAGTTGTATTCTTTTCAAGTTCTTTATAAATAACTCAAATTTTGAATGTCTGAAAAAATTCTTTTTCATGACATCCAAACCAATCGTCTAAGCACAAAAGAAAGTAAGACAGAAATATAGATACCAAATTACCAATCGTATTTCTTTCTATTACACATTAACATAAAATTATATAAAGTAGTTAAGTAATTATATGAAGCAAACTTGTTCGTATGTAAAAATCATATTAATGAAAAACATGACTCAAAACTCACAGTGAGAATTGAAAGAATTATTGTGTTGTGTTTCTTTCTGTAACACGGAGTTATCAACATCATGAGAATCAGCGATAACGCACGTTTTCGTTTATAATTTACATTATAATCAAATGAGCAGATCTGACATTCATCTTACACGTGGTTGAACAAAAGCATTAAAAAGGCAAACAGTCGCAAGTTGTATAATTCAGCCATAGTAGGTACCTATTATGCAAAACGGTATTTTTGAAGGAAAATGAAAGTTAGATGTAATAAATAAGTATTATTTACCTACCCCCTAAATGAATTTCATGCCAAATAGTTTATTCAATATTACAAGATAACCTACCTACATGTTAAACTTTCATTCAAATCACTTAATTTTCCTATCGCTATGCATGTAATGTTTATTTGGAACAAATTTTTATAACCAAAATACCGTACCTACCTACATATTTATTGTCAAAAAGTACGGGGATTTTAAGATCGGATAAAGAGCAAAAGCAGAAAATCTTCTCAGAAGTGTCGAGTCGTTAAAACATTATGCGCCGTCAAATTTTGAAACATTTGCACAATTTAAAATTTTCAGTATTCTTCTACCTTATTCCGTTGTACTAAAGATCAAGGTAGATTTTTATAGCGATGAAGATTTAAGATATTTTTTTACATCACACCTTGGTCTTTAAGGCCACTGGTGCAATCAAAACATCGTGAACTAATCCACCTTTATGTCGCGTTCTCGGGTTATGGCATAACAAATGGTGTGGACGATATAGACGATAATGTAGCGTAAGCGCATTGTGGATCCTCGACAGATCGATATCTCGGAATAATCCCCCACCTTCCGTGACTCCAAGCTTGTGGAATTTTGTGGAATGTCTAGGACTTTATTTAAGGAGGTCATAATAATTAAATATTCATTATATTTTCCAAAATAAGAAATAATTAATATCTATAGGTGAAAATTTTAATGAAAGCTTAGTTGGTAGGATTATGCGATTAGGTGATTATCACCACTGACCACGATAACATTATGGCCAAACACTGGTCTATAGGTAGGTACATAACATAGTAAAGTAAAACACTGCTAATTTTTATTTGTACTTTGACGAGTATTTAATTACGTGATACGTATCTACATCCAAAAATAAACGGTGCTCCAATTACAATCCATTTATTCCGAAGTACCTACAAGTCACGCTATTTTGTAATGAAACGCGATAAAATGTATGTTTGCGTAACATAGGCAACAACATGTTCTTATACATTATCAAATAAATTCTACGATTGTTCATGAAGCAGGAAATATTCTTGTTTAAAACCTACTATGTTCGAATAATATCTACGAAACTAAATCTAGATGTGAGGCGATGATAGCTCAGTGGCAGTGACGTCTAGGTCTAGGGTCGCGGATTCGAATCCTACAATGAGCTTACGCTTTTGGTGAAGGAAAACATCGTGAGAAAACCGTAGCAAGGTGGTAGGGTACTTTGTGGTCACAGCCTAGCAGGCTACCACTCTCAAGATCAAAAATCTCTCCTCGCCTTTCGGTATGTTCCGACAGCTGCACTTGAGAGCCAGTTCTAGATTTTGTGTGCTTACCACCATCACTGACCACGGTGAGATTGTGGTCAAATACAAGCCATATATAAATATAGTAAAAAAAAAAGCTCTTTCTTGAAATCCTAACTTTAGAAACAGTTAAAAAAATAATGAAAATGTGGTTACACTAGCCCCCAATGCGACGGCGTCAATTTTGACACCAACGGCTGCGTTCAACGAAAAAAAACTATTTATTATTTGTGTATTCACTGTAAATAAATAGAGTGCAGATCGGTATGAATGGCATTGTCCCGGTACCATTGTCCCGGCCCATTATTGTGGGGCTTAACATAATGTTTTTACGGTGAGATCTGTCTCCTCACATTGAGATTAGTGGAATATCGGCCCGATGATTGCTCGGGACAAATATTTGTTAGATACTTGGTTGGTATAGTGATCGTTCGTATCTTTTGGGAATGAGTATTTGATCGCACCTATTAACATTTTAACGTTTGGGGATACTATGGGGTTCAATTGGAAAAATTAAACCGGTTTCGTTTAATACCTTCTCTTTAATGTAATAGGTACCTATAGGTTTATATAATGAATTATAAATAGCTGCTAGATTCACATAATTTATGAACATTCCTTACATAGATATGTTACCTACCTATGGTTACACCGAAGAGCAACTTCTTTCGTAAAACGCCTAATATAGCATCATACGTATGCTATATAGGTACCAACTCATTAATTTTATCTCGAATACTTGTACAAAATCTAAAGATATGCTTATGCAGGATGTTGCAACAATGGGACCATGCAAAAGTCACAGCACAAAATCCACTGATTCATAGGGGTTGTACCTAAACTTATCTTCATTACTCACCTCATCTTTTGTCAAAGCATATTTAAATACAGATAATCCCTGAACAATTCACTGTCGATGAATGGAAAACTATATATATTTCTACCACGGGAGCTGCTAGCATTACAAACATAATGTGAAGACGCTGAGTTATTTTGTAATGGACATGCCTCTTTTACCCATACCCTTTGAGTAGCAAATATAAGTTTGTATTCAGGAATTTCAAAGAAAGCTTCATTGTGTTAAACTAGGTTAACAACCTAACTGATTTGGTTAATCCTTGCCATGTCCGGCATCGATTACTATTGTCTTTTTTTCTGTAAAAAAATGTCAAAACATAGCTTTGTTCAAATCCGGAAGACCTTACAGATAATCCAGATTACGATAAATGTTTGTAGCAATTATCGTGTTCAGTGGAAATCGTTTCTATGCATGCACTTGCATCATATTTTTAACTAAGTAATACTTATTAAAACAGTATTAGTTAATACTGAGGACAATGGTTTTATTGAAACGATTTAATCCAGAATAATGAAAATTTCTTACTTTACCTACTTACTTCTCTATCATAAATATGGTAGATACCATTTAACAAAAAAGCACCATTTTGAGCCACGAAAGTAACAAAACTCCCTCTCCAACAATCCCCATGATTAATAGTAGGTAACAGCTCTGCAACAGCGCCTTTTCGAGTAAATTCCACAATTTTCCCAGTACCTAATGGCGACATACACGGCTACTGTTACACAAGCGGCTATAATTATCTCCCTTTGAGAGCGGAGCCGGGAGTTGTTCGCTAAACACCGCTTTGTACCGTATCTGATTGCCAGGCATTAGTTTTAGACTTGTAATAATATCTAAGATAGTATACTACAGTATACACAGATATACTATCTAGTTACATTATAGGTAGATTAAAACATTAAGTTAGTTTGCTAGCAAGTAGGTACCACCTAGGTTCTAACAACTTATATTTGATAGGTAGGATTTGGTACCTACTTACATGTGTGAGATAGGTAGTACTTACTTAGGTATGTGGAGTTACAAGCAAGGGACAAAAGTTAATTGAAGATCAAAAAATACCTAATTCTTGTAAAAGAACAGGCATTGCGAACATTTGATAGGTTATTCATTATTGTCGTAATAGGTAGGTACCTACTTACACTACCTATGGTTATGATAAGAGGTCCTCCCTCTCGGTAGAATTATAAAATTTTCTATGGAACATCTATCACACATCTGCTTCTGTTTTACTAACTTCTCTGTCAAAAATTACGTAATAATCGAACAATCGTGTAGATACCTACCGATTTTCCGAGTAGGCCCTTAGTTCTTTGACTTTATACAAGTGCTCTTTCATAGCTGATGTATTTATAGAATCGAAATATTATCCTATAAATAAAATATAGGTATGTTTATCTACATAGTAGTTTTTTTACTATGTAGGCCTTGACTGAACTTTGACCACAATCTCACCGTGGTCAGTGATAATGTTGGTAAGCGGCCGAAAGTGGTAAGCACACGATCCACAATGCCTAGAAGGAAACTGGCTCTCAAGTGGAGCTGACGGAACCCACCCGAAGGTGCTGGGCTTGAGAGTGGTAGCCAGCCAAATGCCTAATGTTAGTAAATCATTAATTTGTTTGTAAGTAAATAAAAAATAAGTAGTTTTAAGATGTCTAGGAAAAATTACGTTTCAATATCGTTCTGGCGATTTTTTTGCAGATTTTGGGATTACAACGCCTTCTGAAGATCCTGTATCAATCATCAATGGCAAAGCAAAATCCGAGCTTACTCCTATTTAAAAGGCCAACAACTGGTACTTCCGACCCATTTGATGACGCAGGTACGCGGTGATCATTTTCCATCAGATGACCCGTATGATCGCTTGCACCCTTAAAAAATATATTTAAATTTGGTCACACTGTCAATGTCAATGTCTTGTATTGTCAATTGTCTGTCATACGTCAAATCGCTGTCAAGTCAGGGATTCAACTTGGGGTCTTCCCCCCAAATTTAGGGTGTAATTAAGTAGGATGGGACTTTTAAGGGTTTTATTTTTCAGGAGTATTTGCAGAGAAGTTTTTTTTTTCAGTATTCCAGCGAGATGGTGGATCTTAATCAGCATTACATTATCTCATCAGGGTTTAAATTGTTTAAACATAATTTCGTTTTCTTTTGATGAGCGAAGATGAAGTATCTGAAGTTTTAAACGATTTACATGACTCAGTTTAAGTATTTAATTAATAAACATCGTTTTATAATATTCTATATGTTTTATTTCCTGTTTGAAACAAATAGGGAAAAAGTTGCAAAACATATCATATTGGGGAAATTTCTGAAAATCAATCTAGCAACCCTGAGCAAACTTAAGGATGAGGTACTTTTTGGCGGGAAGTCAAACGAGGCGGTAATTTTGTTTTGCAAAATTTCAATTATTAATTTTATTCTTGATAAAACACAAGAAATAACTCATATATTGCATAGTGAGTTCAAGTACGATGGGTCCTCACAGTGATGGTGAGGAACCAGGAGAAAAAAAGAAGAGAAAGTATACTTCGATTTCAGGGGAAAATGCAGAGTCCAATAAGTATAAAATCTTTACTAAACCCAACTACAAACGATTATTTCTCGAAAATGGTAACCAAGAATTTGTTGTGTATGTAGAATCTACGGAACAAGAAAAACTGGGCAATAAGAACCCTATAATACTTACTAACTTGATAACTGAACATGTAACAGGAGTTTTGAGAGTACATAGAATAAATGCACACAAAATAGGTATTACTTTCAGAAAGGCAGCTGCTGCGAATAACTTCCTTAAAATGGAAGACTTTTTATTAAAAAATAAGATGAAAGCATTTATTCCGTCTTATCTAACAGAGAAAATTGGTGTCATTAGATTTGTACCGAAAGATTTATCGAATGAGGACATTTATAAAAATATAGTTTGCGACGCCGAATGTATATCAATTAAAAGATTTATGAGAAAAGTCGATGGCAAACTAGTTCCATTGAACACAGTTGCAATAACCTTTGCTTCAACATCACTCCCTCAATATGCGTACATCAAACTGTTCCGGTATGAAGTCCACACATATATACCACCATTATTACAATGCTATAAATGCCTAAAATTCAACCATTCAGCGAAAGTTTGTAGAGGTGAACAAAATTGTTCTTCTTGTGCTGGTCGTCATTCATATAAAGAATGTGATGTAGAAGAAATTGTATGCATAAACTGCTCAGGTAACCACCTTGCCATATCTAGAGATTGTCCCATAAAGAAAAAGAAAATGGAAGAAAAGAAAGCCAAATTTACTCAGCAATCCTATGCCACTGCTGTGAGGTCACCCCCTACACTTACAGATAAATCTTTTCCCTCTTTAAAAAATAAACAAATTGAAAATGTTAATAATACTAAAATTGATGCTAAACAGATCGCTAATAATGATATAATCATTAATGCAATAGTTAAATCTCTTATCACATTAGGAAATAAGACTGATACTGATGGTCCACTAACTACGAAAAAGATAAAAGAAATATTTTTATCTAATTTAATTTAATGGATAGTTATTTAAATATTTTACAGTATAATATACAAAGCTTACAGAGTAAAAAAAGTCTTTTACAAAATTTGTTAATTGAAAAACATATTGATATTTGTTTACTTAATGAAACTTGGTTGAAACCTAATTCCATAATCCCACACTTTCCTTCATACAATTTTATTTACAAAAATTCTAATAATGCTCATAATGGTGTAGCTATTTTGGTGAAACATGATTTAAAATACAATGTCATTGCTACAAATTTCTATGAATCAATACAAAATATATGTATATCTATAGCAACACAATTTGGTCCAATAGCAATACTTTGTGTTTACAGTCCACCCAGCATCAGATTTGAATCAACAAAGCTGAAAGCTCTAATAAATAATATACCTAAACCATGCATAATCATGGGAGATTTCAATGCACATAACATTGCTTTTGGGTGTCATAGTGATAATAGTAGAGGTAGATGTTTATATAATATAATTGATGAATTTGACTTGTGTATTTTGAATGATGGGTCGCCAACAACTGTTCCTTATCCTAATAGACAAGCTTCAGCTATAGATCTCGCCCTCACCAGCTCTTCAATTGCTCATTTATGTAACTGGTATGTTCATGATGATCCCATGGGTAGTTACCATCTTCCAACTATACTTGAGGTAAATATTCAAGCATCAGTTTATGACATGTCACCTTCTGTGGACCAAGATAAATATATTTATAATAAAGCTGATTGGAATAAATATTACATCTTCTCAGAAACATGCTTTTCCCACATAGATTTAACTAATGATAGCCCTATTGATTCATATAATAATTTCATAGACACTTTAAATAATTTAAGGAATAATACTATTCCAAAGCGAAAATTAAGTTCTAATACAATTATAAAAAAACCAGTACCATGGTGGAACCAAAAATGTAGTGAAGCTGTTATGAAATCTAAAGATGCATTAAAATTTTACTTTTCTGAACCTACAATTGAAAATTGGATTAAGTATAAAAAGTTGGATGCAAATAAGAAAAAAATCTTGAAAGAAGAAAATAAAAATTCTTGGAAAAACTTATGTAGTAGTTTTAATAGATTAACACCTGTTTCTCGAATATGGGGATATATTAAAAAGTTTAAAAAGATTGGTTCAAATCGAAACAAAAATTATAATGATGAGTGGATTCCAAGCTTTTTAAATAATTTAGCAGATTCAACTGAAGTAGATGAGATTAAACTAGAATATTTATTCCAAAATGCAACAGAAAATAATATAAATATATTTCTCAAGAACAATTTTACAATAGAAGAGTTGAACATTTCTTTACAAAGTAGGAAAAATACTACACCGGGACTGGATGATATACCATATATTTTAATCAAAAAGTTACATTTAAATGCACAAGTCATGTTGCTGGATATATATAATAAACTATGGGATGAATTAGTTATACCTGATTCTTGGAAAACCCAATGTGTGATTCCAATCCTAAAACCTAATAAACCTGTTAATAATGCATTTTCATATAGACCTATATCTTTATCATCTTGTTTGGGTAAACTTTTTGAAAATATGTTAAAGTTACGATTAGATTATTTTATTGAATCACATAACATAATCCCTTCTATACAGTTTGGCTTCAGAAAAGGCAAAAGTTGTTCTGAAAGCTTTGTATCTCTGTTATCAGACATAAAACAGGTTATGTTAAGTCATTCTAATGTAATTTGTGTCTTTTTAGATGTAAAAGGTGCTTTTGATAATGTAAATATACAGGAACTCATTCAGGTATCTCATGATAATGGTATACCAAGCCACGTTTTAAAATGGCTATATTACTTTTTGAGGAATAGAACCATTTTTGTAAAATACAATAATAAGTTACATGGGCCTAAGTCTGTCAACAAAGGAACGATGCAAGGCGCAACTTTATCTCCTTTGCTATATAATTTGTATACTTCTGAGATATTAAAATATGTAGATACAACAGATGTACATATCTTGCAATTTGCAGATGACTTGCTTCTGTATGGCATAAATCAGAACATAGAAATAGCAATGGCTAATATAAATAATGCTTTAAATCAATTGTATAACTATTATCATAATAAACTTAAATTAGACATAAGTCCAGAAAAGAGTTCAGTTTTAATTATTAGCAAAAAACAAAACACTAAAAATATTAAAATTTTATACAATAACCTTGAAATTCCAATAGTTAAACAACATAAATTCTTAGGGGTTATTATTGATGATAAATTAAAATTTGATGAGCATATCAAGTATATAAATAAGAAAGCATTAAAAGGCATTAATATCTTGAGACATTTAGCAGGAACTTTCTGGGGTTCTGATCCCAAAATGATGAGTATGCTATACAAAAGTATAGTCAGAAGTCATTTTGATTACAGCAGTCTAGCTTTCATGAATGCCAATAGCACCTTACTTAAAAAAATTGATGTTATCCAAAATATGGGTCTAAGACTTATCTGTGGGGCTATGCGCTCTACACCCATTAATTCATTAGAAATTGAGACATGCATACCTCCTCTGACACTACGTAGGTTGATGTTGGCTGAGAGATTTTTATTAAAAGTTTTATCATTGAATGATAATCCATTATTGAAGAAAATAGTAGTACACCCAGAAATTTCCCAGTCAATTTCATCCAATACTATCTCTGCTTCTTCACTGGTTAATGGAACTTTACCTGAAATTCCAACAATATTAACACATGTAAATAATAATTCTAAAGATATTAAGAAATATGATATTTGGCCTGTATACAAAAATTATTATATTGGTTTTAGTAATAGTTCAACAATCTTCCATCTAGACAATGTACATAATAAATTTGATTTTTTACAGTTTAAAGACAGTAAGACAGATTATTATACTATATACACGGATGGATCTAAAGTAAATGATTCTGTAAAAGCAGTTTATTATGATCCTCAATTAGACTATACTAAATGTATCAAATTAAACACACAATGTAGTATTTTTACAGCAGAAAGCTATGCTATTTATTGTGCACTACAGCATATAAATAGTCTTGTAAATAATGTAAATAATATATTAATAGTTACTGACTCTAAGAGTGTACTATATGCATTGAAAAATGTAAACACATCATTTAAGTTAAACTATGTAGTTTTTAATATTAGAGATATAATAAGGGAATTAAATGTTAAGCATTTTAATGTAGAATTTCTGTGGGTACCTTCACACAGTGGCATTCCTGGCAATGAAGTAGCTGATACTGCAACCCGCTTAGATCATAATGAAGACCAATCCGAGATACTGAAGGTTCCATTCACAGATTACTACAGCCTTTTCAAGAAGACTAACAGGCAGTTGTGGAAAAATTACTGGGACATGACACTGCAATTAAAAGGCAAATGGTATGGTGAAATACAAAAAGAGATACCCGTAAAACCATGGTACCATGATCTCAAAAACACCAACAGAAAATATATCACAACAATAACACGCATGCGATTAGGACATTGCCTAACACCAGCCCACCTGAATAGGATCCGTATACTTAATAGCAGTCGATGTTCTCACTGTGGATCTGAAGATGCAGATTTGGATCATATAATTCTTAGATGTTCAAGTTTCCAAATACAACGGTTATTAATGGCAAGTGACATTAGTGACGTAGACAGCCAATGTGACCATGACAGTGAATATCAACGAAGTGTTCCCCGCAGTGTCCAAAATTTATTAGCTAATAAGAAATATTTTAACTCATTATATGAATATGTAAATAATACGGTAGGAAAGATTTAAGTTGATTTGTATGTTTTGTTTTTAGTTGTATTTAAGTTTTTATTTGTATACCTATCCCTTGTCTCCTTGTTTGTATAATTTAAGTTTGCGACTGAAAGACTTGTATCTATGGTCATGAATAAAGAAATTATTAAAAAAAAAAAAATTAAGGATGAGGTTAGGTTTCATGTTTCATACAATTTCATTGTTTGTTTACGTTGATTTGTAACTAAAATCACAAAATATATAATGATCGGTGTCAGACTTAATACATTTAATGAAAATTCAAATGAACCTGAACAGGATGCAAATTCTGCTTTGACTGAATTGGACAAAGGTATGTACCTTATAAACCTAAAAGTACATTTAATTTCTACCTATATTTTTATTGAATTTTTATAGGTCTGCGGTCAGGAAAAGTCGGTGAACAATGCGAGGCTATAGTCCGCTTCCCACGTCTATTCGAAAAATACCCATTTCCCATATTAATAAATTCTTCGTTTTTGAAACTCGGCGATGTATTTCGGTTGGGCAACAACTTCTTGAGACTATGGGTATTGAGGGTTTGCCAACAGAGTGAGAAGCATTTAGACAAGATTTTGAATGTTGACGAGTTTTTGAGAAGAGTTTTTAGTGTTCTACATTCAAATGATCCAGTGGCTAGAGCTCTGGCACTAAGGACCCTTGGTGCCGTCGCTGGTATAATTCCTGAGCGTCAGAATGTCCACCACGCGATCCGGAGGGGTCTTGATAGCCACGATAATGTTGAAGTTGATGCTGCTATCTATGCTACCACCAGATTTGCTGCACATTCAAAGTATGTTGATTTGGAATATATCTATTATCGAGTAGTCTCACAATGACATCTATAATTATCTCAGTATGTTTAATAAATATATATAGTTGCCTATCTCACATAACAAAACATATATTCTTAGTGGTAATCTTTAAACTGACTTATATTATAATCTTAACACTGGATATTTCTGCCCTGGACATTCCAGTGCATTTGCAGTGGCCATGTGCAACAAGCTATCAGATATGGTAGAGTGTGAGAGCACAGCAGCAGAGCGGAGAGCCAAATTAGTGCGAGCACTGAGAACTGTACATGGTGGAGGTAAAACTCAGACAAATATATGATAACTAATCCTATTGTTATAGATGTGTGTTATATTGGTGCCGATTCTGTTGTTTACGAACTAAAATAAATTTAATCTCAATATATCTCTTTCTAATAGTAAATATAAGAAAGGGATGCCAGATATTTTAGTCCTGTCAGTTTAATCCGATCACACATTTCAACGTGAATTTAAGCGCGATCTTTACCGTCACGACTATTTACCCGTACATTACGACGGCATGGATTAAACTGACAGCATTAAAAATGTTCTTTTTTCAATAAGATTAACATGAAAGAGAGGTGACTTGTCTAATATTAGTTAAGTTCGTAAACAACAGAATCGGCACCATTGTATAGCTTTGCTTAACATTCAATTTTGATGAAATTTGCCACACAGATGGTCTGGAATGGCATGTCGCACTTTACATTACAAGCCAGTTGGCGCAGTTGGTTAAAACACCACCAATCACGCTGCTGGTCATGGGTTCGATTCCCATCCAGGACAAACATTTGTGTGCATGAACATGTCTGTTTGTCCTGTGTCTGGTTGTAATTATCTATATAAGTATGTATTTACAAAAAAAAAGTAGTATATATGTAGTATATAAGTTCTCTGGTTTCCATAGTACAAGCTCTGCTTAGTTTGGGATCAGATAACCGTGTGTGAAGAATGTCCCAGGATATTTATTTTTATATTTTTGTTGCCAAATAGATAAATATTTATCTTGTTTCAGCTGTCAGAGCTCAAGGTGTACTAAAACTGCTCCGCTCACTTCTGGAACGGTTTCCGTCGTCCAGCTCTGTTCGCGCCGCCATTCACGCACTTACGCATATTGCTGCTGATACTGTTGTGCATGTACCTGACCAGGTATTAAATTATTTTATAATATTTTGTAAGAGTCTCATTTTAAAAATGGACCAATTTTAAAAGTGAATGAAGTATCCTTTCAACTCTGTGTTTATAGACACGTTATAGCTACTAAACTGCTCATCCATTCATTATTAGATATGCTTTACACAGGTCTTGATGTAAAATTCTATTTTTACCCCCTTTACATTCAGGTGGAACTGCTCCTGAGTATAGCAATGAACGACGCTCGGTCAGCCGTCCGTCGCGCCGCCATGCAGGGTCTCCGCAAGCTGGCAGAACATGCAGCGCTCTGGTCAGCCGATTGCATACAGAACCTCGTGCGAGCTGCCTCTGATAGCCGCGACACCGAGCACACTATGCTTTGTTTGCAGGTCATGAAGGTTAGTCAAATGTCTGTATGAGAAAGTTGGCAGTTTCAGGAGCATATCTATAGATTTTTTTCCATTTAAATAAACCATCATCTATTTTTGTGAAAATAAAATCATTTGGTATTTATTAAGTTCATATTAACCTGCTTCATAATCGAAAAAATTGGCTGTTTGTACAAATTGTTTAGCATCCAAAACAGACGGAATCACATTTTCGTCGTTTTTTGGTCTACAATTATTTTATTTATTTATTCTTTTCGAATAAAATATGACCAGTATTAGGTAAACAAACCATACCAAATTGTCCCCACACTAGATCCTAGTGGAGTGTCCAGCAGTATGTGCAGCAGCGGGGTCCCCTGCGGTGGGGTCGTCCAGTGCTCTCCGGCAGTACTGCAGCGAGGCCGCGCTCAGTGTTGACCTCAGGCACGCAGCCACCGCCGCTGATGTACTCACCAAAATTGTTGTACATTGGTAATATACTTATTATATAACTAGCTTCCGCCCCGCGGTTACACTCGCGTTCCCGAGGTATCTCATGTTTTTCCGGGATAAAAAGTAGCCTATATGTTATTCCAGCGTATGATCTATCTATGTGCTAAGTTTCATCCAAATCCGTTCAGTAGTTTTTACGTGAAAGAGCAACAAACATACATACATACTCACAAACTTTCGCATTTTTAATATTAGTAGGATGTTTAAACTCCTTTAGTTAATTACTATTTACAATATTCCATGATATCGAAAATGAGATATAATGTGTCGGTGTTTTTAGGCTATAGAACCTGAAGGGGAGTATGGGTATTGAATCATAGCAAACACCGGACCACGTAAAGACGAATATTGGTTCGAATCCTACAATGAGCTTGAGCTTTTGGTAAAGGAAACCATCATGAGGAAACCAAATTTGGGGAAAATAGACCTCCTGTTGTAATTCTCCAAACCATTAACATTTTAGAAACAATAATTTGTTGCAGTTATGAAGAGTGTTTGCCTGTAGAAGGTGCAGATCTAATGTTAGCGCTCGAATCCTTAGTTATTGCGACTGGATCTGACAATGGGCCCAACAATCTTCAACCTCTAAGAGTTGCTTTACGATGTTTGGTGAGTATATATCTAGCTTTTTTGGAAAATAACATAGGTCAGTCTCTTTAAAGACTTGTCGGTGTTTCTCCTTCCAATAACCAGTAATAATACCTACTATTCCAATACAAATAATCATGATAATTTTTAGCATCAGATGCTTGTAAAAAAGCCTTCCTTTCTCAGAGCACTTGAGATAACAGGGCTTACCAAATACTATTCCTCGAACAGGTACTATTAAGCAATGCAGAACCGGCTGTATACTCTTCCCGCACGGCAAGTGTACTTGGTACGCAGCTGCAAGCGTGCAGCTGGAAAGCAGGCGGGGGAAGGGTCACATCGCTACTTGAAGCGCTGGGAGCGCTAGGTGGTGGTACACATTGCCCACTCTCAGTGGCACCCGCTATGCCGGCGCTGCATAACGCGCTTGTGACGCTGCAGAGGTACGTTTACCTTATACTCATTTGTTTTATATGTTTATGTCACTGTATAGCTTCAGTTTACAGCAGTGGTTCTTAACTGGTGGAACCTACGAGAAGGTTTTCGGCGCTTCTAAAAAATATACCGAAATACGTGGGATGCCGTTTAGCTTTGAGTAGCGCTAAATCAAGGATCTAAAAGTTAGTAAACTGTATGCAGTCACAAAAATCGCATTAAAATAATATACCTACACAATTGTTTTTGTAAAAAATATATACTGTTGGCATTGGTAAATTTTATGCGTGTTTTATTCATTTACATTACCTCCAAACAGATGGACCAATCCATGGTAAGACGGTTTTTTTTTCAAATGGTGGCATCACTAAAAGGTCAAGAACCACTGGTATACAGTTACGTGAAATTCATCTTTTATCATGTCATTACAAGTATTTTTATTTCCAGAGATAACGTAATCGAAGACCCATCAGACGATGGAACAGCGCTAGTTCTACTCTGCACCGTATTCTTCCAGGAGCGCGCTGGGAAAGCTCTGACCTACAAGATAGATAGATCTTGGGAAGACAAAATATTGAACACTATTCAAAGTGCAGATGGATGGATCCGATATCGAGTTGCTAGGGCTGCTTTGAGGTATTCAAAAACTGCCATATTGATCATGGTCTACACCAGTTAAATAAATAAAATCTTTCCAGTTGACAGAGGCTTTGAGCTGTGTTATATCATATTGCTATAAAATTAATGCAAAATCAAACTTAAAAGTATCAAAGTACCACACATTTAAAATGGCGGTGAATTGAAAAAGACATACATATTTATCACAGATACGGTCATCATAATTTAGCCGCTAACATACTGAAGCGTCTATCGGAGGAAGCGCCCAGTGAATCTGCTCAACGCTGGCTCACGGCGCTGCGTCGCGCTGCAGCCGCTGATGCTAGACTTGTCGAAGAAGGCAAGTACTACATTCAGTACCGGCGTTAGGGTAGGGCGCGGTAGGGCGATCGACCAGGGCGCCAGATGTAAAGGGGCGCCAGGCCCACCTTTTTTCCGGTCGCTCATGTCCTGCTATCTCGAGTCTAAATAAATAAATAAATTCTCAAGTCTAAAGATAAAATGGCTATAATGGCTTAAAATCTGGTAGAGCTAAAACCGGCACTGACTACATTAGTAAGGCACCCTTAGGTCCCTGATCGTCACGGCACCAACTTTAATTCCAATGGTTCTATTTAAAATATTTATTCTAGATCTAAGGTCCAATTGTTAGTAAATGTTTCATATCTTTCGTTAGATTCCGCTCCTCAGTTTTCCCTGCGTTCTTGGTATAAAAACTAGCCTTCGTTATGCTCTGGTCCATGACCTATCTATTAGCCGTTTACTTACATACAATAAAAAGTGTCATTATCCATACGCGGGTCTGACTTGAGACGCGTTTTGTGTGAGGAAACGCGAAGGGAGGTAACGGCTAACTTGAAGTGAACGGCAAAATATGCCAAAAATCAAGACGAACCAAATTGCGTCAAAGAATGAAAAATCAACAAACACACTTACAAAGTTTATCAAATCTATGAAATACCTTTTGACGTTTAGGAATATCAAAGAAAAATAAACCTTACTGCGCTATAATAAGGAATATCTAACCATAAATTTAATAAACATTATTATGACGTACTAAGGTTTATTTTTCTTTGACATTCCTAAACGTCACAAATTATTTCTTAGATGGAAAGAACCAATGTAAGGATTAGTGACGTCACATATTTTGTCCCCTAATGAATCCGTGGCTTAATCACCTCGACAACTTAGGATACTAGCTAGCTAATATAATAATAAGCATGATGTCGTGTCGGTAGGCATAACGGGTCTGGAGGAGGCGAGCGCGGGGTGGGAAGTGAGCAGCGGGTGGGGCGGCGCGGGTGGAGGGGGCGGCGGGGGTGGTGTTGGTGGTGGTGGCGGCGGCGGAGGGGGCGCGTGGTGCGCGGCGGGGTGCGCGGGGTGCGGCGGGTGCGCGCCGCTGTCGGCCGCGTGGATGCGCGCGCGCGCCGCGGCGCTGGCCGCGCTGGCCCGCACCGCGCACGCCGCCAGGGCGCTCTGCACGCAGCCGCCGCCTGCTATAGCGCCTGCGCATGCACAGGTAGGTGTAATCTACTATTGTTGTAACTACATTATACTCATTTTACAAAACAGAATAGGGATGATGACTGGGAAAAAATAGTTAATTCTGTTTAATCCGTCAGTTAGGTTATCAAAAAATATTGTTTTTTTTTTTTTTATATATATAAACTTAAACTTATGTACAGCAATCTGTCTTAAATAGGACATTTATCTGTAGGTCAAGAGTGTGCATGTTGTCTTGTGCGGTGCATGCCCAGTGGCATACCCGCTTATCAGTACTCAGTCTACCGTAGTAGATCTTACGAGGCCTATCTCTTTAATATATTATATATATTTATAATAAAAAATTACAATGATAAGTTGCATCAAAGTTCAGGAGTTAGGGGTTGTGACGTCATCTCTTTGTAAAAAGTGTACTACGACGTAACGTCACGTGAAATTCTAACGCACTGTATCTTCATAATTTTTTGTTTTAGGAACTAAAGAAAAAAACATGTGTCCAATACTTTTTGGAAATCGAACTGACGGACTAATTAGATTTTTTTAGTCATCAACCCTATTCTTTAAATCATTTTTCGAAATTAAAAGATACGTAAAATAAAATAAACCCATCGTCCCAGGCCACCCGCGACCCGGCCGCCAAAGCGGGTGCGTGCGCGAGCGCACTCCGCAAAGCGTCGCGCGCCGTCGCTAACGTCGCCCAGCGGTACGCCGCCATCGCACGCACCGCCTTCCATGCTGACGACACCACGCTGAGACATCTGCATATGTATCCTTTACTATCTACCTTTAAGCACCGTAGATACGAGTATATTTTCAATCCTAGATTTCTAATAACACGGTGACCAGGCGCATCGCGACTATAAAAACTAATGAAAATAAAGAATCATCATTTTATCTAGAAAACCAAACGCTATTTTTTTCCGTATGCGGGATTCGGGATTTTCAATACGTGTAACAATTATCTCTTGAATTCCTTAACACAATCGTCAGTTCCCAACACACATACGCTCAGCTAGCTCAGTTCCTCGACCGCATCACGTCGAGCCAGCCGGAAAGGCCGGCAGAGCTGGTTTGCAAGGAGATGAAACCCACGAGTCTCGAGGAAATGATAGCATTGTCAGCGAGCAACGCCCTTACTAAGATATCTGCTAAGCTGTTCGACAATCCGACTACCAACCCTGGAATAACGCATAGGGTAAGATGCTAGTGACATGGAGATTTCCATTTTATATGATGCCCAAAACCGATTATGCTACCGTCTTCGACGGCGCGGACCGCCGCGACGTCCCACTCAGTCTCGTCTCTTTCAGGCGGCTCGAGCTGCCATTAGTTATCCGACAACCCCAATTAGTCGTAACTCGTATTAGGTCCTTCCCCTCCTCCGGTAACGCCCTGAGCCGTGGTTCGTACCCCATTTAAGGGTGTCCTCAAGCGTGGATACCTAAATGCACGGCTGAGAAACCTCTGCGCTCACATCTTTATTTATTTATTTATTATTTATTATTTATTCGGAAAACCAACAGCTGATGACATAGAATATACACATTATACATGATGTGTGAGCCATTTAAAGGTCTTCACCAATAGAAAAAGAAAACAATAAAAAAATCAAGAAACAATGTTGTAAGCCTATTCGAGAGTTAATAGTTATAGGTTCGTCATAAAACGTTAGCTAAACTAATATGAAAAGAAATGCCCACTAAACCGCTGCCTCAGCGCTGGTGTGCTGGTATTAAATAGATCAATATCCATCAAGTTCGAGATAGTGTTATTGTATGCGTCGCTAGTCCGCCACAGGAATGAATTTTGCCTATAGTTGGTAGACACTGAAGGTAGAAAGAAAAGAGGGTTATGCCTAAGACGTTTGGATGGAACATTAAGTCGTATCTTTGAGAGCAAATCGGGGCAATCTACGGATCCGTTGACGATTTTAGAAAAAAATATAATATCGGCAATTTCACGTCGCGAAGTCAATGGTAAAAGGTGATGCTTCCTGCATAATCCTAGGTAATCGGAAGTATCTACATTCAAACGTAGTCGGTAACATAAGTATTTTAAGAATTTTTTCTGTATGTTCTCGATACGTGATATATAGGTATTGTACCTGGGATTCCATACTTGGGACGCGTACTCCAGGTTGCTTCTAACATAAGTGCAATAGAGTATTTTTAATGTTTTGGCCTTGTTGAAGTTCCTGGAGTTACGCATCACAAATCCAAGAGCTCTTAAGGCCTTTGTAATAATGTGGTTAATGTGGTCATCGAATATTAGTTTGGAATCGTGAATGACACCCAAATCGCGCACGTTTTGCTGTTTTACTAATTGTTGACCCTTCAGAGAGTAACTGGAATTTATTATGGTTTTTTTACGCGTGAATGACATGACCGTACATTTCTCAGGATTAAGGTCTAATTTATTAAGGGTACAATAATCAGATAAACGATTAAGATCAGCTTGGAGCTTCTCGATATCATATTGTGATGAAACAACTGAGTATATCTTCATATCGTCAGCAAAGCATAGGAGACGGGAGAATTGAAAACAGTGCTCGATGTCGTTCACAAAGATTATGAAAAGCAATGGTCCCAGCAGGGAACCTTGTGGTACTCCGCTGGGGACCGGAATCCATGCAGAAACATAATTGTTTATGACCACTGCTTGTGACCTATTCTCGAGATAAGATGAAAACCATCTCAAAAGATCCCCTCTTATTCCGATGCCGTACAACTTCGTAATCAGCAGGCTGTGGTCAATCCGATCAAAGGCCTTACTGTAATCAGTATACACTACATCAACCTGATGGCCCCTGTCCATTGCGTCAGATACAAATTCGTTCATCAAAAGAAGATTCGAGACAGTTGAACGTCCTTTTAGAAAACCATGTTGGGTATGATTAAAAGAATTTTTAAGTGCCGCGTAGACTTGATTGTATATAATACGTTCAAAGACCTTAGATACAATACAGAGCTTTGATATTGGCCTGTAGTTCGAGACTTGGGTCTTAGTGCCTTTTTTATGCACTGGTGTTATATATGCAGTTTTCCAGATAGCGGGCACTTTACACTCACGCAGAGATTTTTTGAAAAGAAGGGAGATCGGCGCTACAATACCTTTAGCACAGCCTATCATAAACCGAGCAGGCAGATGATCGGGTCCAGCTGACTTAGAGACATCCAGCCTAGTTATTAGTTTGTACAATTCATGGATGTCAACATCAACGGTTGAGATATCAGAGACACAGTTATTATTTACGTATGAAGATGAGTGATCATGGTTTATTAAGCTAGTGATATTGAGAAATGTGGACTGAAAATAATCTGAGAATAAGTTACAGATACTATCACCAGAGTCAGCAACCGAGTCGCCATACTTAATGTAGCTTGGAAATGCGTTACCTTTTGATCGTGATTTCATATATGACCAGAAATGTTTTGGGTTCATTTCTATAGAATTTTCGACAGAGTCAATATAGGAGCTGAAACATTTTTTTTCCATATGCCTAATTCTTTCGCGTAGTGTGGTAAAGGAATGGAGATCAGATCGGTTGCCGTAATTTCGGAATTTGCACCTAAATTTATGTTTCTCCTTAATTGCCTTTTTCAATGCTGATGAATACCAAGCGGGAAAAGAATCGGTCGTAGTTAGTTTGGAGGGGATAAATTTATCTCTGAGACTCGTGATTATATCATAGAAGAAAGTGGCAGCCTCGTCAATAGATCTGACAGAGAATTCAGACACCCAGTCAATATTCATTAGGTTAGTTATGATAGACTCATAGTCACCTTTGTTATAAAAATACTTTAAATGCGGCAAGGGTTTGAGAGGGTCAAGTTTGATGAATTTAATAACAATATCAAGGGCATTATGATGGGCATCTAAGGGAACCAGTGAGCTGAGACTTTCTGTGACAACTACATCGTCATTTGATAAAACTAAGTCAAGCAATCTGTGGAACCTGTTAACAACTCCGTTGAATTGCGAAAAGTTCAAAACACATAGTCCATCAAGAAAAGCGATTTCGTCATGACTTCTCGCATTAGATGGCAGTAAGAATGAGGAGCTTGCTGGAGTCCATTTGATGTTGCTCATGTTAAAGTCGCCTATAACAAGAAATTTGTCAGACGTGTTATCAACTACATTATTGGTGAGTGAATTCATAAAGTTAGCTAACTGATCAGAGAAAGAATGACCTTTATTCTGATTGCAGAGGTATAATACACATAAATGAAGTTTAGTAAGCCCAACTTTTTGCTTGATGTTGATTGTTAACCATAAATCTTCTGCGGTTGAGTTAAAAAAAGGCTGAGGGTATACAGGTAAGTCCTTGCGCGTTGCTATTAGTACTCCTCCCCCACGAGACTGGCCTGTTAACTGATAGTCACGGTCCCTACGCCAAACTATATATCTATTATCAAACAGTTCAGTGTCCAAAATGCTATCCGTGAGCCAGGTTTCAGTCAGCATTATGACGTCATAGGAACTCATACAAAGATTACGAAGAAATGAGTCTGTTTTAGAGCGGAGTCCACGAACGTTTTGGTAATAAATAAGCAGATTGCTATTTTTACCGTTACCGTTAGTAGCCACTGGTAAATTTATAAAAGACGTAATAACCAAAATAATCACATACTAAAAATACAACCAAAACATAATAATTAGTTAAAATTTGCTTGTTCAAATAGAAATTGCAGCTGTTTGCTGACACATTGTTAATAACATACAATACAGACGAGTTAAATTGTAGTAATGTTAAAATTGTGGGGTAGTGGGCTAAATTAATATTGATAATTATTGTAGCTATGCTCACAGAGTTACATAAGTACATGCTAAAAAGCAAGAGACGGCAATAGTGTCTGAGATGGGTGGGTGCGAGGGAGAAAAATAGCGAATTAGCAACGCATACATCATTTAGAACAGAGGGTAAGCAGGCGGTTACTATGTATCGACAGCGAGAACAATAGCGAGGCGGCGGCGGCATGCGTGCAAGTGCAGAAGTAATAAACATTCTATGTAATTTTAATGTTATGAGTAAAATATGCCTATGATTTACTAGTGATGAATAACAGTGGCGAGTAATTGATATAGTTTGAAGTATTTTAATAATGTGACGAATGTAAAGGTAAATTAATA
This sequence comes from Tethea ocularis, assembly GCA_963555595.1. Classification (NCBI taxonomy): domain Eukaryota; kingdom Metazoa; phylum Arthropoda; class Insecta; order Lepidoptera; family Drepanidae; genus Tethea; species Tethea ocularis. The sequence continues at coordinate 5,141,453 of OY741968.1, forward strand.
TAATATTTACTTTAACAATTATGACAAACTGTTGTAATAGTTTAAAAGCTAGTACCTGAGAAATAGTATATATTGTCATTAATAATAAATGACAAGGTACATCATATAAAAGCCAAAATGAAAAGATAAAGTGAGATAACGTAATTTGTAAAAAACAAGCTAAGCTAGTTTGTTTAAATCAGTTTCAGAGCCAATCACAAGAACTCGAGAAGAATCATTTTTTCGCACGTGTATCTTTCCGTACTTAACCCATACGTACTTGTAATCTTTCGCTTTGAGGGCAGATTTTGTTTTGGTCAGGAGACTCTTCGCTAGCGGCGTTAAATGATCGTTAACGTAGATACGTTGCTTGTTGGTTTGGAATCCAATATCTTGGGCGGAGAGAGTCTTGTTGGCACGTGCTGCAGCGACAAAATCTTCTTTAGTGTATCTGTTGATAAAGCTGGCTATGATAGATTTATCGTTCGATCCGTATACTGGAACTCTGGTGATGAAATCGATTTCAGATTTGTGAATAGTAAAATTTAGCTGCTTGCCAATAGAGTCGATGATCGTGAAAAGGTTTTCGTTGTTCTTGAGTGGGACCCCTTTAATCTCGACGTTATTCAATCTGCTTCTCTGCTCGATGGTGGCGAGCTCTTTTTTGATTGACTCAAGCGAGTTTTGCGTTAGGTTGATAGAATCTTGCATGAGATCAACCTCATTCATCCTTTTTTCAACTACGTTGAGCCTTTCTCCGTGTTCACATAGCGTAGCACCATTGAATTCGATAGATACCTTTAAATCAGCTAGTTCATCTTTAATGGTTTTGATATCCTGGAATATGGTGGGAAGGTTGACTAGAGTTCTTTTGACGTCCTGGATCTCTGCCATAACCGAGTCGAGTGTCACTGTTCCAGAATGGGCTGCAGCAGCCGATGGCGAAGCTGTCCTGCACGAGGAGCACTTCCACGCCGCTCGACGATCAGGGCCCAGTCGTCTATAGCCAGATTCGGTTATATTAGCGCATCCGAAATCAAAGTGGCGCTTACATGAGCCACATTGAACTCCATCGTTAAACATAATATCGCAAGAAGCGCACTTCATAATGCAGTTATAAATGAGAAAAAGGTTGACGGTCTATGAGCTTTACGTAGGGAATGAAACGTGTCTTACTCCGACGGGTTTACAACGCTGACTGACCTGAATCTTCAACAATTATCGCCATATATTGTAGACAACTTCCAAATCCGTCGTCAACTTTTTTTTATCTGGCTTTATATAGGCGTCTAAGAACAGCATGTATGTTGTAGCACGCAGAAGCGGTCCTGGCGGCGGTCCGCGCGTGCAGCGGCGGCGTGGTGTGGTCGCGCGGCGCGTGCGCGGGCCGGGCGGGCGGCGCGCTGTGCCGCGTGTCGCTCACGCCGGCGTGGCGCGCGCCGCCCGCCGACCACGCCGCCGCGCTGCCCCTCTCGCACCGCCTCGCGCTCAAGCTGGAGGGCGTCGTGCTGCCCCCTGTGCCGCTCAGGTAACACTACACTACAATACAATACTGCCGGCAAGGCGGTGCACATATCATGCCCTCTAACATCATCATTATTCTCACATAGATTTCTAAAGTTAACAGTCTTGAACCCAACTTCCAATGGTCAGACGCTGAAATACAAATTCAGCGTTGCACCATCGAAAGATTGTCCTTCTCTTATATAAACGAAAAATGAGCACCTTACATATAAGTTGCCTGCATAACGGCATTTATTCCTTATTTTTAATGTTGAATTCGTAGATAATCCGTACTTACGTCACCGAACATTGTTCAGAATTTCCGTATTTGCGTTTGGTATTTATAAAATAAATTCTTTATTATTATTCACAGCAAAAGGCAACAACAACGACAAGTGAAAGGCGTGCAAATAACTGTTACAGCTACACCTCATCCACGTACTAACGAAAAGGTATCAGGACCCTCACATCAGCTCGGCCATTAATCTCCCTAATTGGATTTTCTAATCTAGACCTTCTTTAACAGACGGTAGAGTTAACAAACATACCGCCAGTGATGACCGCCGTGCAGACGGTGACGCCCGTTCGGGACTTCTTCTCGGCTCAACAGCTGGTCAGCGTGAACTCAGCCGGGCTGTATACGGTGGCAGTGGAGGCCGCATTTGTCGACGAGAAAGGGGAACTGTGGAACACTGGACCGAGGACTGCTATTGTTATAAAAGTAAGCCGTTTTAAAATGTTGTTTTGTTTCTAATCTGATGTTTTCGTATGGATTTTATCCATAAATTCAATTTAAAACGGTTTGATTTGTGTGTGCGTTCGATGGTAACATAAGTCTATAATTTGCAGGCCCATGATGACCCCAGCGTAAAGGGAAACGTGCAAGCAGCGCGCAGGGGATTTTAAGTATTTATAACTTTTCATAATGTGAATTAAAAAAATATTTCTCAATAAACTTAATAAACCGTCTTTCATTATTGTAATTTCTAATACTCATAGTACTTTCTTTTACTATACATTTTAAAATGATTAGCTACTAGGTATATATATATATCTACATTTTTGTATATAGTTCACACGCTTATTTAAAAAAAAATAACTTAGTATAACTTAGTTAGTAGTTATAGTCACATGATTATAAAAAATATTTTTATACCAGTACTCAAGGAAAACGGACCTTATTAACGTGTATCAGTCGATTCACAATACCCTTTTCTATTAATTAGGTAATTTTATCATTCAGATAGTATTGTTAACTAGCGAAATGACCAACAATCGTATATCGATGATAACACCTTTATCTTGTACCGTTTAGCGATAAGAATTTCACTTCATGCACGACACACTGCTTAGTGTTCCACGAATCATAACAAAGTGATAATGTATATTATTTTCTTGTTCTTTGTTTTCATATTGCCAGTAAAAAGTTCAAATGTGTGTAGCAGTTTATGTGTGTGTCGGTACAGCAATGAAGTAAATCAAGACTATGTCGGCGAGACTATCGATTGTTCTTATAACGAGCCAACCATACTGAAAAGTAACCATGACCTACCAATCATAGTGCATTCACTAGATTTATCAGCGAATAATATAACAACAATACATTCGTCTAGTTTACTGCACTCATCAACTATGATGGAGCTATATTTAAACTATAACTTGATAACGGAAATCACGGTCGACGCTCTACGATTACCAGACTTAAGAAAACTGGATTTGAGCGAAAATTTATTGGAAACAATTCAAAGTGATACTTTCAAAAGCGTTAAAAAATTGGAATACATTAACTTGGCCAATAATAGATTCACGACCTTTTCCAAATTGACGTTCCATCATTTGAGTAATTTAATTGAAATTATATTAGACAATAACAATTTAGGACGTAGCTTAGAAAATGGTAATCTTTTCGACAGAAGTGGTTACGGTTTAACGAATAAAATACGAAGTCTAAGCATCAAAGGAATTAATCTCAACATTGTCCCTGACAATTTCTTTGTCGATGCTTATGATATAAGAAAACTCATTATATCTAACAATAACATTAGCGATGTATTTGAACTGCCATTTACTCTAGAATATTTAGATTTATCTGACAATCCGATTAGTTATATATCCGGCGAAGATTTTGTTGATTTACGAGCTCTGAAGGAGCTTAAACTAAACAATTTACAAATTAAAGAAGTACCGGAATATGTATTTGCCCCATTGCACTCATTGATCAAATTGGAACTTGAGAGAAATAACAATTTAAAGGAATTTGATGCACTCGCTTTTGGACAAGAGGTGTTGAATGATCCAGATGACTTTGCACTAGAAAGATTGTCTTTGAAAGGATCCAGATTATCAAAATTGGACAAGGCATTATTGACGCCTTTTGGTCAACTATTACAAGTAGACTTACAAGGTAATCCTTGGAGGTGTGATTGTAATCTGTTATGGTTGAAGCAATTACAAATCCCGCCGAAAGACTATGATCATTTAAGGTAAGTTATTACTAGTATCAAGTTTGATTTTTTTTCGTAATTTCATAGTTGGTATTATCGTAAAACTTGTCCGGGAGTACTTCCATTACTTCGAACACTGCATGTTAATAAAAAAATACCCTGTGCTTTATTTTAATTGTATGTTTAGACACATTTATCGTCAATTTCCTACAAATATGCTATATCAATTTAACCTAAATCTCTCTAAAAATCAAATCATATTACAGAGAATGAAAGCGCCTAAGGTAGATGATGAGTAATCTCTTATCGAACGTCTGCCTAGTCACAAAATACCTAGTGATATCCTGTCTATCTTTTCTTACAAGTATTAAACCTTGTTGACATTAGACGACCTTGTGCTACGTTTGAAATTGACCAATATTTAACATAAGATTAATTACAACATTGTGTATCTTGTGATGCAGACTGAATGTTATTCTTCTAAAGGTGAATTCCCACGATGCGCGGATTCACGGAATAAGTAATACATCCATTTCACATGTAGGTACAGTATATTCACTATATTGGTGCGTAAGTGCGTAAACATCATCTATGCCATTTTTAGGGTTCCGTAACTCAAAGGAAAAAATGGATAACCCTTATTAATATTACCCTCGTGTGTCTGTATGTTTGTTACAGCCAATTTGCTCCGAAACTACTGGACCGATTGAGTTAAAATTCAGTACACATGTAAGTCGGTGACCCAAACACGTACGTGTAACGTAAATAAATTAATTTTAAACATCGGGACCACTTTTGGTAGTCTGCAACTCTAAGACAACTTTTTTTGCAGGTGTTTCTCTCCTACGACATTGTACAACGCACGGGTGTTTGACTTGAGTAACAAGTACTTCTCGTGTGCTACGAGTAAACGACATGTGGCTGCCACTTTAGCTGTAATAACATTCTGCGTTGTTATGTCCACATTAGCCATTTGGATATTCTTATTTTTGCCAAAACAACAGACTAGGTGTAACTTGCTGAGACAAATGTATACTCCTTCGACAGCTTATAGCATATTGCCGATGGCTCCCGGAGCTCATGTCAACAATTTATAAAGTTCTCGTTTACATTAATAGTGGCATTTGTTAATCTATTTCTTGTATCAAAATCCGTGGAAGCAAAAATAATGAGCGGTAACATTTACTCACTGCTCCAGTTGATTCGAGGTACCTACTGATCAAGTGTATGTTGAATTGTCAGTTTATAAAAACTATGATTGGATTTAATAACCAATTAGACACTGAATTTGTCCCATTTATGAGTTTGATTTGAGGGCATAACAATCTCAACGTATTTAGCCGATATATTTGACGTCATAAATGAATATAGGAATCGTCACAGATTTCCAAATTAATTGACTACTAATTATCATTTATGACATATAATAAAAACAATTGAGAAATTCCACTTTATATATTTAAAAAATATAAAAGTGTACAAATCGTTTTACAATAATTAGAATAATGATTGTGCTTTTAAGAATATTTAGGCAAACATTTTGTGCATGAGATTCTCTTTTGAGTATTACGTAAATAACCAAGTCACAATGAATTGATTACCTGAATCGATTCATAACAACTGAAGAACGCGATATTTAAATTTTTGATGTTCAAAAACTATGTATTACTCATTTCACTCACTTTTATTTAAAAGACTGGTCTCTTTTGAAGCTAATAGTTACATAGCGCACATAAAGAATGCGGTTCAGTTGTTATAACACTCCATTTCTCTAGTTCAACTATACATGATATTTTAAAGAACACATTTTCTAGTTTCATGTTATTTAACAATCCTTACTATAAATTCCATTACAAATCTTGTACGTCGACCTTATCCTAGGATACACCATCGGTAAAATTTTAATTATACTTATATATACTAAGCAGGCACAAGCATTTTACATAAAGGCTGCAAGTCTTGAGCATTTTATATTACCAATTCCATACTAAAACGATCGATGTTACAACTCGTGCGATAGTCGTGTTTTTTATTATATCGTTGTATCATAAGATATGTAACAATAAGCTAAAAATTTCAAGCAATCTTTGGTTAATTTGCCGACATGTAATATAACACCACAATAATTGTTCTAAGCACAATCTCTTGTAAATATTCGAAAAATGTATGTATATAAAAACCAGTCTTACAACTGTTTAGCGTCTTAAGGGTATACCTTCGGTTGGAGCGCGAAATTCAAATTTTATCAAGTTTTTTGCTAATTGCAGCTCAGTTATAGGTCGTAAGTTATCAACATGTTATTTGCGAGAAGAATGGTAGTATATTTACTGATTAATAACAAAAGAAATCATCAACATATTCCTCCAAGGTATATTACTGACATACATATATAGGAATATTTTGATGATTTCTTTTGTTATTAATCATCCTCCAAGGTTAAGGTTAGTAACATTTTCATTTAACGCCCCAACCGAAGCCTCCACCTTAAAGGTCTTGTATCTTGAAAATGCTTGAAGACAGAGATAAAATAATTTAAACTAAAATACCGATATACTGAGAAGTTGTGACTTTCAAGTGAAAATTAGCATGGTATACTGCTTTTAATTCACTTGAATTTTCAAGCATTTTCAAGAGTAACAAAGCCTCAAAATTATTTGATCATATCGCCCTGCAATAACAACTTGTTTCAAATAACCTACAAAATAAATATTAATTATCCCTATTGATATGCTACAACTACAGATGCCTTCACAAATACTAATGAAATCGAGATTCATTATCACTGACTGAGTTTATTTATAATAATTATTTCTTCTCAAGTGAAGAAATAGTATGTCATATGTGTCTGACAATGTGATAGTACAATTTATAATTCGTAACTATAACTGATAACAAGCAACGCTACTTTGACAAAAGCTGACTACAAAATGGGTCGAAATACTTAACGATAGCTCGATATTGTCTTCTTCTTTGAAGAATCTCACAATGTGTGTTACGAATAATAAATTGTTTTAGATCAGACATAAAAAAAATATAAATATTTTTATAAATAAATACGTAGGTATACAGGTTTGTGATAACTTGTATTATATGTGTACGTATTTTTATTTGATATATATTAAATAAAATAGTATGTAATTAATATACATATTATTTGCTTAACTTAATATTGTAAAAGTAATACTAAAAATGGGAAATTGTTATCCCATTTTGTTTAATTTCACTTAAAATAAAAAGTATGTTTTTACTATTTTGTCCAAGTTACTATTTTACATAGTTTTCCATACTACCTCGATTCAATCCAACATATTTTTATCATCTAGTGGCAAATGCATAAAAATATGAACTACATATTAGTGATAATTATATGCCTACTTATAATTACATGTACATAATAATGTAAAAGTTATATGACACAAATGTACAATATTTGAATACACTATAAAACCTAAGCTACAATTATTATATAAAAAATTAAATGCAGTCTAGTCTTTTTATTTTATAAATCATAATGGCTTCCTAATCGTCCGTTTTCTTAACCTAGGTTGAGATTCTATTCATTTCATTTAATTGCACAGTATAGCTGCCATATGAATGTCTGCATGATTATGCATGATAAGTCCTTTGATTTATTTTTAAACTAAAGAATAAACAACACGCTTGGTAATTATTTTAAGCGCAATCTGTTGAAATTCAGACAACAAATATTCCAATTTCGATTATTGGGCTCCGTATTGTCAAACTCCAACACTTTATGATCGCTTTGATCGAATAGTGGAAGGAAATGGCTTATAACAACTATCTAATATCTACTGTGATCACATAACACGTCAACGAATTTATCGCGAAATACAGCAAAAATATTTAGTAAAAGACATAATCCACTGTTAATTTAAATAGACTGCGATTGTCGGAGTTGAGAAGCACTCAGAATATTCAAATCTAGTTTTAATGTCGTCAGTATAACAAAACTAGAATAGGCTAACGGTAAAACCTAAATGTACTCCGTATGTCATACCAACCTATGATGACTATCACTGCTCAAAAACTGGTCCTGTCAAACGGATGTCTCCGAGTTTAACCGTAAAATAAATCTATTGCTTTTCGGGTCAACTACTTCTTCCGATAGACTTAACTTAGGTAATTGCCTTATAGAACATGCAAGAGAAATGTCACCTTGTCTCAGTTGAAACTCAATGTTATCTGCTAATGGTCTTGCTAGTAGTTCATCAGATATAAGAGACCATCGTTGCACTGGTCTGGTCTCCTGGTCGGCAGATAGTACTGGACCTTCAACAAGGAATGGTTCGAGGAAGGCGCGAGGGGACGCGTCTTGGGAAAGGCATCGCGCGAGGTGAGCTAGAACCTGAAAAAATATTGTTCAATTTTAACCGATCAACCGAAATAAATTCGTCACAATAACGAAGTGTTTAGAAATAATGAATTTATTTTAGAATCCACCAGCTACATATTCAAAGACACGCTTGACACGTAATATAACCTACCTGCTTGCAATGTTAATAAAAACGAAGCGTAATATGTAAATAATAGTGATTGTTATTCAACTCACCGAGTCAGCAGAGTGTCTAGGTTGTTGGCGTGTAGCCCGCAGATACTTCTGCAGCGCTCGCGCCAGCGAAGGGAACACAGCCTGTGCCGCTTCACGAGGACCTAATGCGCCGCCTAAAAATAGCATTACTTCTAAATATTTTCTTAAATTTTAGTTAATTATAAGTGATTTGAAAAAAAAACAACTTTAGCTGAATTAGCAGGATAATAATATTAAACTTCGATTATATCTGAAATTCGAAACTTATGCCAAAAATACAAAAAAATTGTACATATGTGGAGCTTATACTGAATGAAGACTCGGAAAAAATACCACATAGAGAGAGTTCATGGTCACGCCACCTATGCACCTGTACAAATCAGGCTTCTTTATATATATTTACTCAGGTGTCATCAAGAAAGGGTCTTTGCTAGTGACTAGTTCTAGTCATATAATAAACATACTGATAGTAATGTCGAAATGATCAGTTTGTGGCTGTTTATTGAAGCTACGGGATAGTTGGTTGGTGATCAGTGATTACAATGACGTCGGTGAGAATTACCATTAGCAGAGGAGACCCTGACGCGTCGCACGTGCGCGAAAGCATCCTCGGCGGCGGTGAGCAGCCGCGCGCGACGCTTGCGCACGCGCCGCTCGCGCTCCGCCTCCTCGTAGTAGCGCTCGTTGTGCGCCGAGCTCGAGTCGCGCCGCCGCCCGCCCCCCGCGCTGCCCGTGCACGAGCCCGTTGTCGATCTAATACCACATCTCATATTGCTATTACAAACTCTTCAAATATTCTAGTAGGTCACAAACCGTTATATATCCAAAACATAAATAATTAATCTTACCTAGCTTGACCGGGAGGGCCATTTGTATTAGATCCATCCACTTCGTAAAATTTGATACTTGACTGAGCTTTCCTCTGAGACTTTGATATTGGTATCTTCTCCAGGTATGGATTGTATATTGGAAACTCGGTATAATATTTTTGTAGTACCCAAACGGCGGCTCTTTGTATACTCAGCTGACCGATAGCGTAAGATCTGCTCTCCCCGTCTGGGCTTCTTACGATTTTAATATAATACACGGGCTCTAAATGCCTTATTTCCATTAATATTACGGCTATGTAATGTATAAACAATAAAATATCTGCAAAACTTGATACGTAGGACACCAAAGAATTATAGTCTATGGCCTCTTCCCCAACTGCCAGTGCTTTTGTCGCTTCTGTTATCTGAACTATATAAAAAAGCCAGTATGAAAAAGTACATACGGCAAGAATAACCAATGTCATCGCTCTAAAAACAAAGATCCTAGGCAATATAGCATTACGGGGTCTAAGAAACACAGCCCACACTCCAATAGCTAGTAATACTAATTTAAATGCTAGGGATAGCAATATCCCTTTACACTCAGCTGTGCAGGAAAGCAACTGGATTCTTTGACTGGGTTGTAGAGCAATATTATCTGTTAGTCCAGGAAAGAAACCTATTTTTGGTAACACTACCATTGCCAAAGGGCTAACAAATGAAACAAAGGATAGTCCGAGAGCCACGGTTGTCCCAAAATATCGAGAACACATGAAACCAATTCCATTATCTGACTCTAAAGGCCAGTTGCTGACATCCTCCATAGATTGGGAGCCTTCAGAAGTATTACCGGTCACAGCTGTGGTATTCTCCCCCCAGTTCTCATCTTGAGGTAAGATTTGCACTTCAATGACTTCTTGACCATCTCTCCCTATTTCAGGGTTAATGTTTACACTAGTTTGAAAAGGTGCCATTGTGTTATCTACACAATCCTTTCTTTGAGATTTGGAACTTCTGAAAACAAAGATATATAAGTATGAAGTACAATAGGATATCTCTTGAAAACAAACAAAACTTATGAAATTTGATGAAACTTATGAAGTTTTTAAGGTATAGTATAGGGTATACATATGTATTTGGCGCTTATCAACTGAAGCAACGACTCATTCAATTCACTCTATGTCCCTTCTCTAGTGTATCTGTCTGCAATGTGTGGGGCTCCACATGTACATATTTTAATGACGGAAATGGGTTGATTTTGACGAGTCTCCAGTACATAGATTTGTTATATTGATACACACCGAGTGCTGCGATGCGTGTGCTGCCTGTGTCGGGAGCTCCGCCGTGATCGGCTACTCAGCTCCGATCTCACAGACTCCGTCTCCATTATTGTAATAAAACACAATTAGCGTCTCTTTATGATTCCCCATGAGCACTTATACCGCTAAACCTGCAATAGTTCACATTCTCTGTAATCAAACCAAATGAAGGGCAATTAAAATGCTTGGGACTTCACGGGACGTGAACACGGTACACACACATAGAATTTACACATAATATTTGCAAAAAGTTACTGAAATAATATTATATCACATGAAATACAGTACCTTCGCATTATTGATAAAATAAAAAAATTCTATTTCTAGCTTCTTTCATAGATTACGCTAAGTCGAAACTCGAACTCGAACAAAACGTACGTACTAACTTTAAGTCACATTAAGTGTTGCCTGCATGCCACGCAACAGATCGGTCGGATATTTTTTTACATAGTCTTTGATAGTACTTGTCAATTTAATCCGTAGGATGGTTGGTTTGTTGAAAACGTTAATGATCTTAACTTTTGAATAAATCTGTAGATCTTCAGATAAAAATTATTTATTCTAATTAATAAAGGTTAAAAATGGCATTCCATTAACCCAGTGCTATATTGAAAAAAAAAGACCTATTTTAGGAAAAATTCCAGATAATCTAATTAGCATTTCACGTTTATACACTTATTACACCCACAGTATCAAAGAACATAATACTCTACCGATTTTCTCGAACATTATCTTCAAAATTAATTGAGGTCACAGGGGACCGGCGGGCGGGGAGCTTTTTCCGCCAACGCGTTAGCTTGGCCATACAAAGAGGGAACGCTGCCAGCCTTCTGGGAACCTTGCCGTTAATTGGCAGCAGCGGCCGCCTCGAGGAAATTTTTTATATATAGTTTGTATATTTGTTGTAAATAATTGTAAATATTGTATATTATAGAATAAAGTATTTGTTTATCTAATAAAAAAATACTCTACCAAGAGTACAGTATTTCTAAGGTTTTGGTATTATACTTCGCGATCGCGTTTTTTTAAGCAGCAACATTCAATAGGCGGTGATTTTAAAAATATAGAGCGAGAGATTACCTACTCAAATGATACGAACGATAAGATAACACACCCATTCTATAAGATAACTGATTGACTAATCGTACATTCTGAACATGTTTTTATTGTTTATTGCGTGAAAAATCATGGAAAATCAAAGAAATCCCAGTGTAAACAACACAAACAGGGGTGAAGTAAGAGTGGAAGACTTGCACTTAGACAGGGTAGTTGCATCTCAACCCGAGATCGGCCCGACGCCTCCGGATGGAGGATATGGTTGGCTCATAGTAGTGACCGCTACCATATATCACATCACAGTCCCTACGATACTTTCTCTATATGGATTAATTATTTTGAAGGCTATTAGAGAAGAAGATCATGACGAAGGAGAACGTTTAAAAATATGGGATGTAGACATAGCCTTAGTCCCAGTTATAATGGTGGTGATAAGGTTACTACTGGAATCATGGTGCAGAGCCCTCGTGAAGATCTTCAACATGCCCAGGTTCATGGCATTGGCTGGTCTCTGCTTGACAGTAGCAGGTGTTCTACTATCCAGTTACACGACAGACGCAAACAGCAACGATCACATAGTGAATATTTTCTCAGGAATATTTGCAGGTGATTTAAAACGCTTTGTTTTTAAAATTAAGTATCTATTGTTTGAAATCTACACAAATAAGATTGTTAGCGCGTTGAGACGCGATGTTACATTGTTTCGTACGTAATGTAAATATATATAAGTAATATGTAGGTAGGTACCTAGAGTAAGGATGACTGACGTAGTGATTATTTCTCTTTGCCTGTACAGTACAGTAGCAGCGGATATGTCAAAAGAAAGATTATAGCCGTGGTGCGAAGGTGATTCGAATCCTGCAATGAGCTATTAATATTTCGTTGGAGGAAAATATCGTAAGGCAAGGTACCTACTATTGCGCGGTTGCCTCGTTTGTTACATCGAGTTAAAAATATGTCACTGACACTATGTGAAAGAAAGCAAACTGGGTTGCTCGTAACCATAACTGACCGAGGGAGATCGGTCATCGACAAAGTTAACCCTATAGTCAAAGCATGGTAATGGTTATAGTAAGGTTAAAGTTAACTATAACTTTAACTAACAGTACGAGTAATCGACCCTTAATGGTGAATTCCGGCAGACGCACTTGAGAGCCAGAATTGTTTCTTTTCTTATACAATGTATAGGGCCGACAAGAACTCGGCTGGCTTATTGGTAAGCTTAAGGTTTATATAGTTGCTTAAGGGATCCCCGCACACAGATACTACCAAACCAGAACCTATCAGTCAATTACCTACTTACGCGTTACTGACCCTACCCTAATATGCTCGATGACATTACCATCGCGTGTGCTTACCACATTCGGCCACATCATCTTACCATGTGAGATTCAAAGTTACAAGCCTATTTTCAGTAAATAAATGTTATTAATTATATATGTATATTTAATGACTTCTAATACGCGAAGTTTCCAACACATAGTACCTACCTACCTAAGTATTGTTCTATAGTGAATGAGTGGTTCTTAGAATACAACTTATTTTGCGATTCGATAGATACCTAGTGTATTTAGATTACCTATCGCTCAATGAAATATTTACGTACCAAGTACCTACTTACATGAAGTACCTAACCGTTACCATTTAAATAGTAGATAATCACAAGTAGAAATTCAAAATTCCCAATGGAATACCCTGAATACGAAAATCTAGAAGGAATATAATATGCAGCATAGTCTTATTATTATGTTTATTTTTACTTTTTTAAGGTGCCGGTTGCGCTCTAACAGGTCAACAAACAGAAGTAATAATAACTCATTTCTTCAGAGAGAAACTTACAATGGCGCAAAGAATAGTCCGAATGGCCCCATCACTTGGTAATAGCATGGTACCAATACTAGTTGGCTATCTATGCTCTATCTATTCCGGTGATGTTGTAGTAATGATATATGGAGCTATTGTTATGCAAAACTGCATATTCCTAGCTTCTTACACCCGACCTATTTATATAGAAAGAGTTATTAGACACACTTATAACATGCTAAGAGACGCTGTGGAGGATGAAGATGAGGTTATCTTTTCAAACCAGAATAGACCCGAAGCTCAAGTTCAGAATGCAGCTCAAAGCCCAGAAGGACCAAGTACAACACAAGAGGATGAAACAGATGTTATTGTATATAATTCGAAAAAAGATGCCAAAGAAATCTTAGATCCAGATGTCCAAATAAGGGAAAACAGACAGGCTACTAATGAATCGAGGTTTTCATCAGATTTCAGTTCAATGTTTGCAAACGCATCTTCATCAACTAATAGATTCTCCTCAGATTTTGGTACGCTTGAAATTGCAAACTATAGTCGCGTGGGCGGTTACAGAGAGCTGGAGAATATAGATCGCCAAGGGCAGAATCCTCAACCTTTATACAGGGAAACAACAGTTAACGCTCCGCAAAGCAGTATTGTGTTTGCTGCAGAAATGACGCCTGGCACGGCGAGAAGAACAGCTTCATTAAAGAAGAACTTCATAACGATTACAAATATGCTGCTAGACATTAATTTCTATTTGTACGCGTTGCTGCATCTGTGCACGACATTTTCTATACTCATATTAGGTGTTGTCTTTCCACCGTTGATATGGGAACAGAATCCTTCAATGAATATTTGGTCGGTGAGTTACAAATTTTGCTATTATTTCTGAGACAACAAAATATGAAAATACCGTAAAAAAGATGTCAAAAAGTGAAATTAAGATTAAATTCGGCCAAGAAATCACTGTGCCATATTATAATGTTTTAAAGAACTACCTACTACGATGACGTAAATGTTTTTAAGAAGTGTCTAAGTTTATAACAATCTGTAATACACTTTTCCAGGTAGCTTTACTAGTTGCGGTGGCACATGGCTCAGCGTTATGCTTCATCATGCTGTGCGTGGTCCTACCCAAGTCCATAAATGAGAAAACCAGATTGTGCGCTGCATTCTGCGTGGCAGGGGCCGTCGGATTTTATGGTTAACAGATATATTTTACTACTAGATAAATCGGCGATTTGTAAATATTGCGTAGCTTTTACTTTATTCTCAGACAGTAATTTACAGTTTTGCTCCAGTTAATTCCGAATTATGTCCATAGATCATCAATCAATTGAACGATCATGTTTCAGGTATTACACTATCAGGCAAGAAGAGCCTTCTGGTTGTGTGGTGTATGATTGCCAGTTTCTCTACTGCAGCTTCGAGCATCCTCCAGCAGCCTTTGTATAACAGTACGCTGAATGAATTCGACACCACCGCCACGATGACCGCTTCAAACACGATCGTCGCTGTGTTCATTATGATCTGGTCTTTGACATTCAACTATGAGTATAGAACATGCTTCTTGACCGCAAGTATTCTACAAACGGTCACCGCCTGCATTTTCTTTGTTTTTTCTTTTAGAAGGAGACGATAGCTTTATTAGTTATCTAATAAATATAATCACAGATGTAAGTAATATGTAAGCTAATATATTGTTTATGAATTAAGAGTATCAACATTAGGTATAAGAATTGTTTCGATATTACCTACATTTATTTTTTGACATAATTTTTTGAAGGGGTTTATATATTTTTGATGGTTGAAAACACTTAGGAATCAAATTATTTTTTGACAATTAATTAAACAAAGAAACTTCATTTAAATGTTTTATGAATTTATACATTTATGAGATCAACTTCAATTATAATCGATCGAGCCAGTAAATAAACTTGTGTAATTTTTCTATAACCTACTATGAATAGATACATTGATTAAAAGAGGTTGTAATACTTTTTACAAATGATTATTTTACAGAATATATAATAGTACATACCTAGCAAGGTACTTATTGAATGTATACACCGTGTGCGAGCTTGTACACCTTTGGGTGATAGCAACACCTTTTGTTAATATTGATAGCGCGCGTGTAATTTTTTCGTACCTTCGATGAAAAACTTAAAAATAACTGCCTTCTTCCTTTATTAGACGTAAAATTATATACGAGCTCAGGTAAATGTGGAATGAAAATTATAAGCCTACACCCGTTATGCTTATAGTTTTTCTAAAGATCTTTATTTTTGTGGTCCTAAAATCCCTGCTTAATTCCGTCAAAAAAATATTGAATTAGTCAAATTACTAAAATAATTATTGTCTAGTGAAGAAATAAATAGGAACTAGCCGTTCATTTCGAGCTGGCCGGCGCGTCACCGTCGTCAAAACAATATCAAGCGTGAGACGCAGTGGGGAAACGCAAAGGGACGTAAACATAACACTAACGGCCAACTCGAAGTGAACGGCTTGTTACTTACCAACTTAGAAGTTTTTTTTTTATACATATTGTGTAAATTGATCTTTTTAATTCAGTTTTGTTTTTAATTATATGTACAATTAAAATTAAGAAAATACATAATCCTACAAGGTAGAATTTTAAAATTTAAATAAATATCATTTTTGTAATAAATTACAGATTATTTAAAATTAGTAATTTTAAATTACTTATAAATAAATTATGTAATTAAAATTAATTCCTATACATACATAATTAACATAATAGGAATGTGTATTAATTTAACTATTAACTAACGATTTGCTATATTTCTTGTTGAAACGAAAAATATCAAAAACAATACGCGTATTATATGAAATAATTTGAAGACACATAATACTACTCATAAAGTGCATATTCGTACACACAAACCGAGCATACTGCATTCTGTCGTCTGTGGCAGTTCATGATATGACGGACGAGTCACCATATTAAAATCATAATAGGTAATTGATATTTGAAAAGCCTGAATCATGAAATAATATAGGGATAACAAACTTTATGAATATCACCAAACATGTTACAATCGTGTAGGTAGGAACCTACTTTTTCGGTCGAGGATAATCAGCTATTATTTTACATTTTACGTAACTATCTATACTGATTTTATAAAGCTGCTGCTGTTAAAGTTCTCAGTTTAACTGTCCACTTTAAAAAAAAAGATTTATTTTGCGATTATGAAGAAGTTTCTAGAGCTGTAAGCAATATGTAGTGAAAAGGCAGGGCACAGTTAGTCTATACTTGCTTCAATTAACGAATGAAGGAATATCCTTTCAACATTTTGTGAAATACTACTTTATGTGTTACAGTTCAATCTTACCTACACGGTAAATAAGTAGTCAACTAAAGTCGATAAATCATAGTCCATTTAACTCAATAAATCCATCATTTCATTGTTATTCAATTTTTTAACGTTATTAGTAGTATTTTGATTGTTATTCTGATTAGGTAATAGAGATTCAAAAGCGGACCAGTCTTGCTTCATATTCGTCTGATTGTTCTGATTGTTGGCCCATTTATTGTTGAAGTTCCCACTAGTTGCAGTCCACCCGGTACTAGGTGGCTGGGCTAATTGACTGTCAAAACCCATTGCAACATTTTGATTTTGGAACCCATATGACATAGTTTGATTACCCATCATCATTCCTGGGGGAACACTGCTGTGAGGCATATTAGATGTTCCTATAGAGTTATGTGGTCCAGTTTGATGTGATGCCAATGATTTTGTAGTCAGTTGAGTGAGGTTGGATTGGAGTAGTGAACTGGTGAGGTCCATCGTTTTGGGCGTAGATCTTGTTGGAGCAGGAATAGCTGTTGGTGTAGGCTGATGCGAGAATTTTCTAACAGATTCTTGCTGTTGCGCTATCCTGTAATTAAAATGAAATATTGCCTTTTTTATTATGTACTAGTTTCCGCCCGCCCTTTGTTTCACCCGAGTACCCGAGGGATCTTATATTTTCCCGGAATTAAAAGTAGCCTATTTGTTATTCCAGGGTGTGATCTATGTGCCAAGTTTCATCCAAATCCATTCAGTAGTTTTTATGTAAAAGAGTAACAAACACTCATACATACATCCTCACAAACTCTTATATTAGTAGGATATACCATATAGTGTAAATTACTTGAAAGTGAACTAATACTAAAAAAAACATTACTCAGCAATATCTAGTACACCTAATTTACATTATTCCGATATTTATTATTCTCGATTCTCGATTATTATCGATCATCTCTAGCCTCGCCTTTAAACTCACCTTTGTTTCTCTTCAATACTAAGTGACGTAGAACTGTTACCAATGTTCGTTATTATCGGCTCGTTCTTCTCTGCAGGCTTCACTTCATTGTAGGAAAAGGGATCGAGTCCGAGTCCTGAGAACATTTTGTCGATGTCGGTTTGTGGTGGAGGTGCGCCGACTAACGTGTCCGGTGCTGAAGTTAGTGCATGCTCCATTACTCTGCAAATTATACAGTTCATTTAATGTTAAGTTAATTCAATTTTGCATCATCAAAATGAGCTCAATGACTGTACTTACTTTGACTCATTCTGTATAGAGTTTAGCTGCTCTAACTTGGCGCGATGTTCAGTCTCCACTTTAGATATCATCTGTTTAACCAAGGTTATTAATGCATTGAATTGATTCAGTGTTAGTCCATTCTCAACACACAGTGGAATTAAAAATGGTAGGACCTTTGTTGCCATGACTTCTTTTGTTATGCCAAGTTTTTTGTGACTTAAGGCAAGCTTGTAAATTCCTGTAAAATTATAATGATTGCAATATTAATTTTAGTTTTCAAAGATTTGGTATAAAGGATACCAGTCAAATACTAGTCTGACTCACATGCTGAGTTCAGATATTAATTAATTATAACAGTGTAGTATTTGTTGTTAACAACTTTAGAGTAATGAAATACCTAAAATCCCCATCAATACAGCGGGCTCTCTTGACGGTATTTTCGGTAAAAACGGTATGATTTCATCCAAAACCAACCATTTGTCCAAGTGTTCCAGAAGTTTGCCCAAACACAACAAACAATTCACTCGCACTGAAATGTAGTTGGTACCCATGCACAACTTCTTTATGCGGGGCAAAAGGGCATTTTTCATTGCAGGGTAATCAATCAATGAGGCAAATGTAGGCAAAACAGACAAACATAGTTCCTGTATTTGCTGTGCATCAGATTCTAAAGCTCGATATAACATTGGCAGAATATCACTTTTAACTTCATCACTTGGTGTAAGTTTTAATAGCAATTCCATTTTTTGCATAAATATAAGTAATATTTGTATTGGATCCTGTATAAGCATTACTGGTTTTAAAACAGGTAGGATGTATTTGACATATTCCTCCTTTGATGAGTTCTCAGCAATCAACAAAACATTTGGTAGAACAAATGGAACCATTGGGGGATTAACAAACTCTTTTGTAAGACATGGTAATATGCGGTAGATGCAGATACGATGGGGCATCTTCTGAATAATTTGTGGCAAGCCTTTATAGAACTGTGACTTTTGTAAATTATCCCATTGGAATAAGGAGTCAAGGTAATTAAGGGTTTTCACACCAACATCTTCAAAGTAGGGAATCTGAAAGAGATGTTGGTTATTAGCAAATTAGCAATTACTTATTCGATTTCATAACCAAGAGGTTGGTGAAAATTAACATACCTTCAAAAATTGATGTGGATCTGGTCTTAATTCTGGTGTAGCATTCAGCATGAGCTTTACATATTCCCTAAGACCTTCCGCAACACAAGACAGTCGAGATGATGGTATATTTCTAATTTCATTCATAAACCTTTTGAATTTCTTATAATCACTACCAACATTCCCTAAAGTCTGATGTCCAGTACTATGTAATGAGTAAATAACCATTCCAAGGGAGTAAATATCACTTGCAGTGGAGTGGGATGCAGATAAAATATATTCTGGGGCCAAATAGTCAAGTACAGGCTGTGTAAGATGATGCATTGCTTGGCAGTACTCATTAAATGGCCAAAATGGAGCAGAACCTGATGGATTCTGATTTGCAATGCAGAAATCAAAACCGAAAATCTTCCAAGCACCCTGTTGGTTGACTATAATTGATTCTGGACATATATTGTGATGTAGTAGTTTAACATCATTATGAAGGAATGTTAGACCCTCAGCAATCTGCATCAATCCATATTTTATTTCAAGTTCAAAAAGTTTATAATTGTGTAAATGGCTTGGTACTGGCTGAGGCATGTTTTCTGTGTTGCCTAAAATGTTAGCTAAGCTAGCAAACACAGGTTCTGTAGCAAATGCTAAGCTTTCTCTACTCTCTTCAAGGCTATGTTGGACAGTGAGTATTTGAGGATGCCTCAACTTAGTTAACTGTACAATACCTCGTCTCAATGTCTCTAGCATTATGTCTCTGTCAGCTTTTGTCCATCTATCTAGATATTTCTTTTCAAAAACAAATATTGAAGCTTCTTGTTTTGTTGATTTTTTGTAGCCTCTGTAGATTTTCCATAACAGACCTATATAGAGAATAAAAAAAAAATGTTATTGGTAATAAAAATAATACCTATTCTGCCAGTCAATGTATAAAAACATTTACCTACATGTTGCTTGAAGACATGTTTTAAAGTAAATAAGGTAATTATTTTACTGAGAGTAATATTAAAAAGTCTAATTCAATCTTTGTCACAAGAGGACAAGACTCGGATACTTTATGCGTGATACCCTTCCTTAGAGTAAATAACTACAATACAGCTGAATAACTATTTATATATTTAACATGACGGGTAAACCTGCAGCGTAGAGCTAGTGTATTTATGTGAAACTAAAAAAAAATATCGGTATATTTGCCATTTACACTTTTAGAGCGGTAGTGATTATGAAATCGCGATCTCCTATTTCTTTAAACCATTTACCTACGGCTCCAATAAATGTTTTAGGGGAAAATTGATTTACCTGGCCCAGCACTCGCTGTGTACTGTGTCGCCTCAAATTCTCTCGTAACAGGATTCCCTGGTAGAACACCTGATAGTTGCGACACTGTATTACTAACTGAAGAATAGAACTTATTAAACACATCCATTATTGATAGATAGAACTTAAAATTAACTTTAACTTTTTGTTGAAATGTACAAATGTACATACAAATAAAATATATCAGTCATGTACTAAAATGAATGGTAATTGTTAATGGTACTAGAGATGTGCCGAGTCAGACTGACTCGAATACCTAGCAGGTACTCACGTACTCGAGTATATAAATACTGTATTCGGATCCACAATATACATAATTATAAAGTTAAAAATAAAGTTGATAGTTGTCAGCTTTAATATGCCATGCCATACATAATTACCAAAGGATGATTATATTATGATTTAATTACTGATTATACAATAATCTGCTATGATTATTTACATTGTACAAGCGTTCATACACAATTTGTGATGAAATATTAGAATTTGTCGTCAAAAGCAAACTACAAAGTTCGATTCAAAAAGTACTCGAGTCCACTGAAGTATTCGAATACTCGTGCCAGTACTCGAATACCTGTCCGAGTCTTCAGACTCGAATCCTTTTTTAAAGAATACCAAAATATTCGATTACCAAAAATAGCCGACTCGGCACATCACTAAATGGTACTAAAAATTTATACTATAAATTCGACATAGAGCTCTGACCTGCTGCCATCTCTTGAACGCCCCTGCCAAACATTTACCGTGCCTCGATTCGATACTAAAGTACGAGAGCTGTTCAGAAAAAGACACCCGCTGTGGAAATGGAAGGCACTGCTGCTGTACAACCGTGCCGTTAAACAAAAAAGGTAATTAACCTTTTTTGTTTAACGGGCAATACAATAACGTGTCTGTTCCGTTTTGATCCTATTACAACCTGTACTGTATCTATTTCATTAGTTTATTTTTTTTAATGCCGACAGAAAGAAACCAGCTCCTAATTATGGTTGTAATATAAAATTGGAACGTTTGTTCACAATTTGGCCAAGACTGCTCTCTGAATGTACACACACCATCCCCTATACGTAACTTTGTTGCGATCAGTTTCAATCCATTTTTTATTGAAACTGGTTAATTCGTTTTCCGCATCAAAATTAGCGAGGATTTTACTTTTATTACGGTTCATGAAATACAATGTACAATGTTTTTTGTATGGGAACTACCTTTAATTTTGTACTTTATTTAATTTTTAGTATATGTTGTTATAGTGGCAACCGTAAAACATATTTACAGCCCGCTGACAGACGAACGGACAGACGGACATACAGGCGGATGGATAACAGAGAAGTAGTAATAGGGTTCCGTTGGCATTTTTTAGGTAAGAAACCCTAAAATTGTGCAAAAACAATTAATTTTCGGATATTTTTTCTAATTTTCAGTTCATTTTGACAGTTGTTTAGACTCCATGCATACCTAGCGACATCTGATGATAGAAAAAAATTGAAAACTCTCATTGATGATGATGGTGCCGACTTGTATGTACGTAGATTATTATTACTCTGTGGTGCAGACAAATATGTTTCATCCTACGGTTTCATCTGAATAATAAATAATTTAGAATAGAGGTATGTAATATTTATGTTGTCGTAGGTAATTATTTTGAGAGTAGGGTCATTTTTTGTTAGTGGTTTTAGAAATTGTATAGTGGTCTGTGGTGGAGCTACCAGGTTTAACCATAGAGTAACAGACCTTAGTTATATATCTATTGGCTACACTGGCACACAAAGTCACAAACTGACTGACACCATTAAATTCTCTTTGACTGTCACAAACAAACAGTTGATTGAATATCGGTTTTATATCAATTTTGTAATGTGGTATTTTAATTTAAAATGCTACTAGAAAAAGCGCGGGAAACTGTCGAAATTGCGGGAGCGTTTTTAAATTTTTCTTATTTAAAATTCATTTTAACTTGTTCTGAGATCAGCTAAGTAGTGTATATATTGTAGTTTTAGCCTTAATTCTTGTTCGTATTTATTAGTAGTGTATATATAGGTGAGTTTAACATTTTTAACATAGCTTTTACATGACTGAGCCTCCCGACCCGGGGGGCTTAGTCCCCCCGGCAGCGGGTTACTTTGTAACAATTAATCATTCTTCTGAAATGGACACGGATGGGTCCGTTACACAAAATTCACGACCTACATTAAAACGCAATAAGATTCACAAAATTTGTAAGAATTGTAATAAACGGAAGCGAAAAAACAAAAGTGGTTCTGAAATTAATAAGTCAGATTGTCAATGTACTTTATTTCATGACGAAACAAAAATTAGGCATGCCGAATCATTACAGTCTATGGATTGTTCTTCCCCTACAACAGCATCCTCACAACAAAGTCCAACAATACAAGAAACTATTGTTTCCACACCTACACCTACTGTTACTACTTCACAAGTTTCAGTTGGCAGAACTTTATACACAACTACTGATGTAGCCCCATTTGTTGTACATGTTCAAAAAATTCAGATTGCTCTTAATGATGGTACCACACTCCACCCTGTCACTTTTGGAAATTATCTGAAAAAAAATAAAATTAATAATATCATAAATGGCAGCGTGAAAAGAATTGGTCGTAATAGAGTATCTCTATCTTTTTCGGATTTTACAGATGCAAATTCCTTTCTTAATCATAATAGTCTGGAAGTGAATAAACTTAAGGCTTTTATTCCTTCATTCAATATTACAAGAATGGGAGTTGTTCGCGGTGTTCCCGCTGAATGGTCACCTGAAGAGGTCACTGATCATACATCTGTTCCTATAGGTTGTGGCAAGATACTAAAAGTAAGGCGTCTTAATTATAAAACAATAGTGGAGGGTTCTCCAATATGGAAGCCTTCCCAAACTGTTGTACTCACATTCGATGGACAGGTTTTACCGAAACGCATTTTTATGTGCTATAATTCGCTCTCAGTAGAACTTTACT
Organism: Tethea ocularis; assembly: GCA_963555595.1. NCBI lineage: Eukaryota > Metazoa > Arthropoda > Insecta > Lepidoptera > Drepanidae > Tethea > Tethea ocularis. The sequence continues at coordinate 5,164,867 of OY741968.1, forward strand.
CTTATCCTACTATACAATGTTTCAATTGCTGCAGATATGGCCATACAAGAGTACAATGTAGGTCAAAACCCAAGTGCTATAAATGTGGACAGGATCACTCTGGTGACTCATGCACTGTTGAAGATCCTTTCTGCTGCATGTGTGAGGGTTACCATTATGCAACTAGTAAATCATGTCCTGAATTTGAAAGACAAAAAAGAATTAAATCTTCAATGGCTGAAAGTTGTATTTCATATTCTGAAGCACTTAAATTCCACCCCCCTGTTTCCAAGTCATATGCTGATGTTCTGATTTCTAACTCTAATATTCCATCCCAAAAATCCCCTTCTCACAATCAACCCATAAGAACATCTTATAAAAAAACAGTATTTATTAAAAATCTTTCACATTCACCACTACAATCACATGGTTATGATCGTGCTGCTCATGATCAGTTAACCAAAGACTATAATGTTCCACCCCCAATAAATAATGGTTGTGCACTTAAAAAAGATACTAATTCTACTGAACCCTCCATAACTGACATAATCATATCTCTAATAAATATTCTCTCCCAATCTACCATAATACCGTCCAACGTTGCCCCAATACTTGACATTTTTAAGAATCTACTTCTCAATGGATCACAAAAATATAATACAATGGAACTGCCGAAGTATAATCAATAAAAAAAGTGACTTAATTTACCTTATAAATAAATTTGAGCCATTTGTCATTGTTTTATCTGAAACATGGCTTAAATGTGCCTATAATTTTAAAATCCCTGGATATAGCTGTCTCAGAGAAGACAGATCTGATGGATATGGTGGGGTAGCTATCCTCATCAACAATATCTTTCCATATTCTTCTTTTCCTCTTCCTAGTCATAGTGACAACTTCTCTATAGTAGCTGCCATAGTTAATAATATCTGTATAGTTTCTATTTATATTCCTCATCCCTCCCCTACTATTTTCACTGAACTTAAACAAATTATTTCAACTCTTCCAAAACCTTTTATGTTGTTAGGAGACTTTAACTCCCAACATTGCTCATGGGGAAGCTCTAAAAATAATTGTCATGGAGAAGAGTTGTTAGACATAGTAGATTCACATAACCTTTGTATATTGAATAATGGTTCTGCAACCCGTCGCACTGAACCAAATGAGGGTAAAAGTGCTGTAGACCTGTCAATTTGCACTCCTAATTTAGCATCCTCACTGGCCTGGTATACAATGTCTTCAACATTTGGCAGTGACCATTTTCCTATCATTATTTCTTTTCCCTGTAGTAAACCAAAGAAACACCAAAGAAATCCACGTTTAAAATTTAGGCTATCTGATGCTGACTGGGACAATTTTAAAATCTCTATAGAGAATAAGGTCTCATCTCTCCCAAGTATTTTACATGGTGAGACAGTTTGTTCGGATGCTTTGACAAAGGCTATTGTTGAATCAGCTGAAGAGATTTTCCCCATTAAAAATGCAGTCAGCAATAATATTCCTTCCCCGCCTTGGTGGGACAGTGATTGTACAGAAGCCATCAAAATCAGAAAAGAAGCTGAAAAAAATTATTGTAATTGTATGACTCCCGAAAATTTCCAAGCACTGTCAGTCACAATTAATAATACAAAGAAATTATTAAAAAAAAAGAAATTTGATAGTTGGAGAAGATTCTGTTCCTCAATTTCCCCTGACACAAAAGCGTCTGTTGTTTGGAATAATATAAGAAGATTTAAATCCTCGCTGAATAATTGCAGTGCACCGGTTATCCCTCCTTCACTGGCTGATGAATATTTGGATCATCTAGCTCCTCAGTGTGCTCCACAAAAAGACCTTGTAATATCTTCATCATTTTCAGCAAAACATACAGATCTCAACTCTTTATTTTCCCTATCTGAATTGAAAGGAGTACTTTCAGTAGTAAAAGATTCGGCTCCTGGAATAGATGGTATTCCATACTCATTTTTCGCCAATCTCGGGGATCAGGCTCTTCTATATTATTTAAATATTATTAATTCTGCAATGTCGTCGGGTAATATTCCTGTGGCATGGAAAACACAATTAGTGTTGCCAATTTTAAAACCGAATAAAATACCATCTACGGCCTCTTCATACAGACCAATAGCGTTATCTACAGTATTGTTAAAAATTAATGAGCATTTAATTAAAAACCGATTAGAATGGTTTATTGAAAGTAAAGATTTGCTATCTGCCAGTCAGTTTGGTTTTAGAAAGGGTAGGAGTACAATAGACAGCGTCAGTATATTTACTACTGATATCCGCCTGGCTTTTTCACGCAATGAGTCCACTCTTGCAGTATTTTTAGACATAAATTCCGCATATGACAGTGTACTTTTACTTGTCCTGAGGGACAAATTACGTAAGTTAGAGGTTCCAGAGATGCTCACAAATTTCATTATGAATATTTTATCTGAAAGAATAATAACTTTGGACAATCATTCTGTTAAAACTCAAAGGACACTTTGGAAAGGTCTTCCCCAAGGTTCAGTTTTGAGTCCCCTTCTGTATAATATTTATACTTATGACCTTGAATCTTGTCTTAATAATTCAGTGAGCATTTTACAATATGCTGATGATTTGCTTTTATATTTTTCCGATCCTTCAATCAACATCACAAATTCACGCATATCTCTAGGACTAAAACTTTTAAAAACTTGGATGGATCAAAATGGTCTGCAACTATCAACCTCCAAAAGTAGTGCAGTTTTATTTACAAGACAGAGGATGCCTCCTCCAGTCCAATTAATATATAATGATGAATCTATTCCGATCAAAACTCATGTCAAATTTTTAGGTTTAGTTCTAGATTCAAAACTTACTGGTCTTCCACATTGCGACTATATAATCTCTAAGTGTGAGCGCCTCCTTAACATGCTTCGATGTCTCTCTGGTGTTTGGTGGGGTGCTCATCCTTTTTCTCTGAAGCTCATTTACAACGCTCTAATAAGAAGTGTTCTTGATTATGGAACCTTCTTATTGATACCTGGTAGCGTGGCGAGTTTCAGGAAATTGGATGGTATCCAATCAAAAGCTTTAAGGATTATAACTGGAGCAATGAAATCTAGCCCTATCAATGCCTTACAGGTTGAATGCTGTGAACCGCCATTATCTTTAAGACGCCAGTTTTTGTCGGACAAATTTATATTTCGCATTTTACAGTTTGCTAATCATCCCCTCATTCCTAAACTTAAATATCTTGCTGAACTTTTAGATTCTTCATCTTATTGGAAGCATAAATCTCCCCCATGCCTTGTTAATAGCTATAAAAAAGTTATTGCAATTGAAGCACCTGTCCACTGTACAAACCGTCTACCCATATATAACTGTCAATACGAAGCTTTAATCTCTTCTCCTAATATTAGCTACAATTTAAATATACAAAAAAATGATAGTAATACAAACGTTAATTTTAACTTTGAATTACATAGCAATTTCTCAGGGTCACACTATATTTATTGTGATGCTTCGAAACATTCATCTAGTGGTTATGTTGGTGTAGGTGTATATCATAGTCAATATAAAGTAGTTCAAAAAATTAAATTACCTCCAGAAACATCAGTATTTACAGGTGAATGTTTTGGTGTCCTTAAAGCCATAGAATATGTACTTCTGATGAAGCTTAAAAAAACAGTTATTTTTAGCGATGCACTTAGTGTACTACAAACTTTAGATAGATTTCCATTTAAATCAAAATGTCAATACCCTGTAATCCTTCAAACTAGAGATCTTCTTTACAAGTGCCTTGAAAAAGGTTTTTTGGTAAATCTCATATGGATACCCGGCCATAGTAATATTAAAGGCAATGAAAAAGCTGATGAGCTTGCTAATCAGGCTGTGGAGTGTGGGGACTTATTTCCGTACGAGAATTATTGCCCTGATCTTGCTGCTTTGCCAAAAGTTTATCTCCAAGAAGCTTGGAATAAGCTTTGGTTAAGTAGTAGTCAATCTAAGGGTCGATATTATCATAACATTCAACCGCATATTCCTATAAAACCTTGGTTCTTCAGAGTGAATCTCTGCAAAATATCAACATCTATTCTTATACGTATGCGTTTGGGTCACGTGTGTTCCCCGGCTCATCTCGCAAAACTTCATATTTTGGATAATTCAAATTGTGTGTGTGGTGCTGATGTGGGTGACGTCAATCATATTTTTTTTGCTTGCCAAAATTATGACCGCTCTTCCTTCCTAGACAGCTTAATATCACTCCGTGTCCCATTTCCCATAAGCATATCATCCTTACTCTCTTACAATTGTAGTGATGTTTATAATATTATATCTTCTTTTATTTTATTTAATAACATTAAATTATAAAACCTTTCTTTGTCCCACCCTATCCCTCTTTACATTTACTTCCCTGATCTCCTTGTCCTTCCTTCCAAATTTCCGAAGCTAGGCATATTTTCATTTTTATTCCGTTTCCCCGTTTTTAAACTTCGACATTGGCAGAAATGTCCAAAAGGACAATTGCCATAAAAAAAAAAAAAAAAAAAAAAAAAAAAAAAAAAAAAAAATGCTACTACTGAACTATTTAGCCAAAGTTTTAATAATAATAATATTTGTACCAACAATATTTACTGAAAGTGAACCCTATACTAAAGAACCATATAGAGCTCTTGGACCTCTTGTGAAATGTAGTTTCCTTCCTCTGGAATTCTTGGATTGCGATGAACCAATCGATCATAAAGGAAATCTCTCGGCTAAACAAGCTATTGGCCATGGCTGTGTGAAATTTGGAGGAGTAAGATATGATAAAGTTGAGAAAACAAAAGTGCAGTGTAAAGCTTTGGATGGTATCGAGTGTCATGGCACTAGGAGCTTCTTACGAGATGGATTTCCATGTGTGCGCTACTCTGGACACTACTTCACAACCACTCTTATATACAGCATACTTTTAGGCTTTCTGGGAATGGATCGTTTTTGTCTAGGTCAAACTGGAACAGCTGTTGGAAAGCTACTTACAATAGGAGGCTTAGGAGTATGGTGGCTGGTTGATATTGTTTTATTGATAACAAACAGTCTTCACCCAGAGGATGGAAGCAATTGGAATCCATATGTGTAGTGCTATTTCTGAAGACAATTTAATGTGAATTGTGTATTGGTACCTAATTACTTATTATAAAAATAAGTCTAATTAAAATTGTTATTAGAATTTTCAATTAAATATATTGAAAATTCTATTTTGTAATTTATTTTATCTTCCCATTGATGATAAATATTTTATAATTCATCCACACCAATTAGTCTAACAAAATAGGAGAGGAGATAGGTTCTTAAAAAAAATATTTTTTCCATAAATTAGTGCTAGCTAGGTATCAAGTGCTATTTTACCTTGTGATATTAAATTAGTAATTCAGTTAAGCTACTTTGCGAGATATATTTTTAACATGTGATGTTAGAAATTTTGCATACATATTATTATTATAGACATTTTAATTATGTTCAAAGCATTTTTAAGCAGACCTATCCTGAAATTGCTTGTTAATTTGCACAGAAGAATAGCCAATGAAATTACTAAACACAAGCTAAATAGGTAACTAGTTTCCCTAGTGTTCCATATAAAAATAAAATTACGTAAGAGATATTCCAGAATGGTCATCCAACTTCCTTTTATATGGTATGTTAATGATAATATGAAGGGATAATAGGTACTGCATTCCCATATAAATATTTTTTGGTATACAATACAGCTTGAGCTCACATTTTTTATTTATTTATTAAACTATAACAAATGAGTAACTATGGTTTATTCAGTTTGAAATAGAAAAACAGCATTTTGTAACTTTGTCCATTCCTGTCTCACTTGCATCCAAGTTCACAGGATATATTAAGAACTATGAAAGAATTTTTCTAATTGGTTCAGTAGTTTCGGAGCCTAACATAAAAATCAATGCAAACATACAAACAAACAATCAAATCTTTCCTCTTTATAATTTTAGTATAGATAACCATTTCAGAATATATAGGTGTCCAAATATTTTGGAAGAAAATAATGTGTAAATTTTTCATAGTTTATTTAAACTTAAGCCACCAGGGCAGATGCGGTGCTTGACTCGTATTTCCAGTTAGGGGGAAGCACACTCTTTGTCTTGTAGTAACGAGCTAGCCTGTGGATTCTGGACTCTACAAGGATCAACCTGAATTTGCTGTCTTTATCCTTCCTGTTGCGCTCCAAGTGCTTCCTCATAGCAACAGCCTTTTTAATTAGGTAGTAAAGGTCCTCGGGTAGATCAGGAGCCAAACCCATAGCTTTCATGATACGGAGGATTTTCTTGCCAGTTACAAATCTGACTTGTGCAACTCCATGGGAATCCCTGAGCATTACACCTGGAATCAAAATAATCAAAGCTTAATACTTAAAACTAAAACATCTTCAGACTTAGAACAGAATTACCTTAGGTTTAGTTAATTAGGGTTCCGAAATACAAAAGAAAAAAAAAATGATTCCTCATAAGATCAAATATTAGTGATTAATATTAGTTTTAAAATTACCTGTGAATTGTACCCGTTTTTATTTCTAATACATAATAATTCCGTGATAAATGATACAAGTACAGTTAAATTATGTTGCACCTATGAGATGTCTTTGTTTAAATTGATATGCATTCAACAAAAATATTGAATAACTCATTAGAATGTGAAAACAACATGAAATAAATCTATATTCACAATTTTTTTGCAAAAATCCTACCAGTTATAATCACTTTGTACAAAATTATCTCCAAAAGTATAGTAGATAAAAGACTGTGTAAAAGATTTATTTTTTCTTATTATTTATATGTAAAAAATATCGTAAAATTTCTGTGTGAAAATATTGTCACAAAAAGGTACAACTCAATTTAGATCACTAACAAGTAACGATAAACCCTATTCTTGTTACAATTGTCTATTTTATTTAAAATACAATGAAAACTAATTTTAGTGTATTGATGTAATACAATTTAAAATTATTGAGCCCATTAAAAAAATTCTATCCATATTATTAGTTTTATCCCGATAGTTAACCTTGTGATATCCAGATAGATGCCCTAGTTCTAACCAACTGGGAACTATTTCTGTGCAGGTGCTGAAACACTGATAGATCCTTAGCAATAACTTAATCAAAAGCTCAACTAGACTACAACAGCACAACATTTTGTGGGTTCTATGCTATACAACTCACAAAATGCCATCTTCTTGGTATTGTATTCTGATGAAACTTGGCACCTAATAAATCATACCCTGGAATAACTTATGCTACTTTTAATTCCAGTAATACAGGTGAAAGGGCAGCAGAAAGCTATTATTATAAAATAATACTTGGTATTTTAAATAGATCAGAGAGTAAGTAGCCTTAGACTTTTCATTATTACAATTTATGGGTAAAATGGTCCACAATTTCCTGTAGATTAAATTCTATGAAGGTAAGTGGTGTAATACCGATAGAATTAGTAGAGAACCTAGAATTCTGAGACCTAACTTACCGGCCCAGGAAACAGGCATGTAAATTTCAACATAATTTAGTTTACATACCGATTTGAGAAGGGGTGAGACCTTTCTTGCCAAGTTTGAAAATCTGTTCCTTAACATCGTCAGCGGTTAGTTTCAGCCACGTTGGGACACTGCGTCGGTACGGCAATGCCGACTGGGAGATACCCTTACTGAAAGCACAAAATTCACATTTTTCATACCCGCCATGTGGTGACGATATGTACAAAGGTTATGTTTATAGAAGACAACTTTGAAATAGAAAATACTGTATTTGGAGTATTTTAGATATTCTACAAGTAAAAACACTTAAAATTACCCAGGTGCGTGCATACGACCCATGGTTGCGGTTTATTAGAAAACTCGCGGATCTGACAACGACAACAAGAGAAACTAAAAAGATGGATGCCGGAAGTTGAATGAATATTGACGGATTTTCATTCACCATTCGACTTTTCGCCATCTTTTGTCTATGATCATTCATTTCCGGTATAGCGCCTTGGCCTTGCAGCACATACCAAAGACACACACTACCAGGGACTTATAAGGGGCCATCCATAAATTACGTCCCACGGGAGGGGTCCCGGTCCTGGGGAACCAGCTAGTGTTTGATAAGGTAGCTGAATATTTTTTCACTAGTTGCAGAAAGTCGACTATCGATGCATCACTTGTTTTCTCTCCAAATCACTCGTAAATACTATAGATAGTATCTACAACTTACATTAACATTAATTTTACGTGACATTTTATCTTTGAGTAACGTAATATTATTTTGAGGAAATAAAAAGTCAGATGGCAGTCGTATATATACGGACATTCAAAAATATATTTAAAAAAAAATTAAAAACAAAAACAAAATTACCTAACTATAAATAGAAAATTTGTGCCAAATCGCTGCCCCGCGGAAGTGTGCCAAGAAGACTGGCAGCATTGCCACGCTGGATGGCAATGGCAATTCTTTGAGCAAAGTATGTGCCAGCCTTCTTGTCACGAGAGGCCTCAACAAGACGAGCGGAGACCTCTTTGAATAATCGACGAGCTTCTGGTCCCCAGGGCCCTAGAGTTTCAACCCCAAACGCCGAAAATACGTTGGACCCCTGTAGAGCAGCGTATTTGCGGCGCTTGAGGCACTCTTGTTGCGTAGCAGCAGCGCCGGCGACTACAGACGTATCTGGAAGGTGGGAAGGCGCGAGGGTGTCGACACATGTCGCGTCCCACACCAGGGGCCTACCCATCTTCCAGGGCACCAATGACATACCGTCCGGTCTCCTGCCATCGTCACGTACCAGCCCGTTAGGTTCTAAAACAGCTGGCACGCCGGCGGTGACAAGAGCACGGCGGATCAAATCATTGAGTGCCGCATGTCTTGACAGCCTCCCGGCACTTCTACTACAAGAAAGGCCATGGTGGCCCAGCTCGTCGACATTATCCCCGCAGGGACAGCGATGTGGAACATTGCACATCGCTCCCAGACGGAGGCAAGCACAAAGACTAAAAGAAGATGAATCCAACAATGTTCCCGTGTTCGCCGATGGTAAGGCATTCAACCAGAGCCCAGACTCCCACTCAGCCACAGCTAAGAGACGAGCACGCTCAGCAGTGCTGATAGATGAATGCAGAAGTGATTCATATGATAGCCTGCTAAGCGGCTCATCCCACAATTTTTGACTACATTTTGTTGTCGGCATATCTGTGTTTGGACAAGCCATTTTCCAAGCATTCTTGGCCTCAGACAGGAGCGAAATCTCAAAGTCACAGAGTGACGGCTTAAGAATTATTCCAATGAGATCTCGCACACTGTGAACTGAGGAAAAGAATGCTGGTAGGGCTACACTAGAAATTTTGCGGATCCCTAAGCCTCCGAAATTGATAGGTAATGAGGCTTGGATCCAAGAGCGGTCGTTCAGATCAATGTTTAAAATTGAGGTAAGAGTGTGCCTAATAACAACATCCAAATTTGATAAAATACTATGGTGCTGCCACAACGGACAGCTTCGTAACATATAGGTAAATTTTGGAACGAAAAGACAATGCCGAATAATAAAGTAAGCCATATGGGTGCGAATTTTTGGCAGGCGATCTAAACAATGATTAAAATTTTGAATTTGTTCATCTACGAAAAAAGGAATAGATTCATCAAAAATCGGCGACCCTAGAAGACGAAGCGAACTTTTGTTTACAACTTTTAAATTTGGAGCCAAATTATTAAACCTAGAAAAAATTTCAGATCTAGAAATTGAATCCACTTCAGTGGAGATAAAAATTTCACATTTTGAGTAATTTAAATCCAAACCAATATTCCGAAACTCTGTGATGAGTGTACTAAAATCATCCAGAACAGTGTTCGCATCACCTCCTAGGGTTCCGTCATCTAGGTACCAAACGTTAAATTTCGAATTTATTTTTTTAATTATTGGATGAATCGCGAGGCTGAAAATGGCTGGTCCAAGAGGGTCACCCTGTTGACAACCAACAGCTGAAGTCAAAATGTTATTTTTGAACATTAATTTTGTAGGTAAACTATAACACTGCCAAAGAAAATTATAGCAAAAGGGAATTTGGTCTTTTATTTGCCTTAGTAGGGTGCCCCTATCCACAGAATTGAAGGCGTTTTTCACATCAACCTTCAGCAGTATCTCACCACCCTGTCTGTCCAAAAACGTCCGCAGAGAGTGAACGGCAGCCTCGCAACCACCCTTTGACCCAAATCCAAGCTGTGTCGGTTGGAAGTATGAGGTCAGGCCTGTAGCGGCTTTGCAGCATAATTTTGCAGCTAGCCGCCGGTATGTTGTACCTACGGCTATTGGCCTGACCCCACCATCTTTTTTTTTCAAGGCGCACAAATTTGCGCCATACAAGATGGCAAGGATGTCTTCATTAACGCTACCTGATAACATTAAATTAATCAGGTCCGTCAAGTCCTTCAACAGCGACTCGGCAGCTCCGCCAGAAGTTTCACAGAGAACATCTTTTAGGTGTTGCGGAGTCAAACCGTCAACTCCGCCGGCCGAGCCGCTATGAAAGGACATGACGCTATTGAAGACATCCTGCGACGACACCTGCAATTTTGGATCGGATGGCAAAGGAGGGTCTGGAAGACAAAGGTTGGCTGCTGAAGGTGGATGTTTATCTTCAAGAGCGCTAAGAGTGTTTGTATCATTGGGAGCCATTGTGTCATTGGAGAAAATAAGGCGGGCTGCTCCGCTAATGTCACCATCATTCATTTTACTCTCAACTAATTTTGGAATATTATTGTTATTTTAAATGTGGGTGAATCAAAATTTTGGGTCCGAAAAGGAATTTCACAATTATTTTTAATGTTACTTGTAATAGATTTATTTTTGTCCTGAATATGAAGAATGGTGTATGGAAACACAAGGAGATGCTCCCAGGCAGGCCTGCTATTTTCAGAAATGACTTTTTTTATTGTTTCCGAAAGTTTTACTGCAACTGAAATTCGAGCGCCTCTCGGGATTCTTTTAACTATTTGAATGGAATGTTTGAGTTGAGTAATATGGTCAAGAAATGGTAGAGTGGAATGATGATCTATTGGCTGGAGAGAAGTAGAGGGTGTGAAACTTGAACATTCATCTTGGTTCTTGTGGCATCTACCAAGATGAATCTTCAAGCCCCTTTGACCTTTAAAATAGCGTGCCTGGGGGCATCTGGGACATTGGACGAGGTTCTCCAAAGACACAACACGAGACTGCTGGGAATCAACAGAGGATACATTGGGGACAGTACCACTATTAATTGACATAAATAAAAAATTACTCCTATATACAATACACAAAAAATACACAAAATCTTAAAAAAAAATTATATAATAGAACAATCCAGAACAATTAACACTTTTTCACAGAAACACACACTACAAACATCTTTGCTTACAACACAATTTATAATGAAGTACCTCATCAGGTAGGTACACTGATTGATGTATCAACAACAAATCACAACTCATGGGAACCTGTTTCCAGATACGTAGATAGAATAGCCTATTATTATTATTATTAGATAGTATCGATAGACTATCGATTGTCCGGCAACACTAACTGACACTGACATAAGACTGTCAAAAGACGTCAAATAATTCGACCATCCATCCATCCGAATCCGATAAACTTTGTCCTGGAAAATTCGAATAAGTCTGAAAATGGCTAACAATTATGGCATATCTGATGCCGAACTAAATCTTATCAAACAGCAGGCCACTCGGCGTGCCGAGATGAGAAAGGAATTCTTGAAGCAGAGAACTAACCCTTGGAAACACGCTTCAGAGGCTGGATATGTAGTATGTACTAAAATTACGTAATTTTATTATTAAAGTTTTCTGGCAGAAAACACGTAAACAAACCATATAAAATGTATATGTGTAGTGTAATGTTAGACATTAATTTTAATTTATTTCAGTTTGACCCAGCAATCCAAAAATATATGTCTATGAAAGTATCTCAATATGAACACTTCACAGCCAATCCAAGGACCAGTTTGTTTGGAATTTGTGCTATTGTTATTCCTATGTTTACATATGGATATTTTGTCTGGAGTGAAAGGAACAACCGTGAGCAAAAAATAAGAAATGGAGAACTTCGCTACAGAGAGAGAAACTTCAAATTTATTTAAATAATGCCAACCAATTAGTATATGTAATAATATGTATATGTAGATAAAATCACTCTGTATTTATTTATTTTTTTAAAACCTTGTTTCCTTAGTACATTCATTTACTTGATGGAACCTTCTTATTAACAGTGCATGGAATCCTGGCCATAAACAATTACTTTGATAGAATAAATAAAGTCAGTTTTTTTGACTGAAATTGATGTCAGTGCTCAATTGTAAGTTTTACCCTATATTCCCCGATCAAAGGATTTACCTACTTTTGATCATATAATATCCTTAAAATGTCTGAATATGGATTTTCTGAAACTGATTGCAAGGTCATTATGAATCAAATTGAAAGACGTGCTAAATATAGGAAGGAATTTTTGAAACGCAGAACAGATCCATGCAAACATTCTTTAGAGGCTGGTTATGTTGTAAGTTTTTTCATCTAATATAACAGTGACAATCTCAATGTAGCTGTTTGATCAGTTAAGGATGCCACATAATGAGGTACCTATTTTTCTAGTTTGATGATGCCATGCAAAGATATGTGTCAATGAAAAGCTGCCAAATGGAATATTTCCAAGCAAACCCAAGAACAGCAATGTATGGATTTGGTATGATTGTTTTACCAATGTTTGCTTTTGGTTATCTGGTATGGAACCAGCGTCGTAAGTTCGAAAGAGATTGCCGCTGTGGCAATATTAAGTACAGAGATAGGATTTATAAATTTGTATGAAAGCCTGATTTTCATACCTGGCAAAAAATTCTGTAGTTAAAACTTATTACTTATTAACTATGATTTATATTTAATTACAATATAATTGAATGGTAATTTAATCCAACTCTTTTATTTTATTGACTAGGTAACTAAGTCTTAATAATAATAAGTTTATTGTTCACAAAAAAAGGTTACACAATAATATTGAAGCTCTGTCACCTTTGCTGGTTGTAAAATAACTGTGAAATACCTCTGCTTCTGTGGCTGCTTTCAAGGCACACACAATTTCAAAAGCAGTTATTTCATAATAGTACTAAACTAATTGTACTTTTTATGTATTGAAATAATGGTACTTTATATAAAAAAGAGATAAGCCCAGTTTTAATAGTTTATTGGTAAAGAACCACTATAGTAATAAATATCAAGAATATTATACATAATGATGATGCAGTATTTGGATTAACGATCATCCAAAGATTTGTCTCTAGTTATAACAGAATCATCAAATTTCACCATGTATGTAGTACCCTTATGCCAATGTGCGGTCACCTTAGCAGGCTGAAACAAAAAAATATTTGAATAACTTATAAGCTATTCCCTGCGGCTTTACTCGCATTCCTGGGATAAAAAGTAACCTTAAGGTATAATGGAGCTTTCTATTCATCGAAACATTTAAAATCGGACCAGTAACTCAGGAGATAAAAGAGAGTTCAAACAAACAAACTCTTCTGCTTTATTAGTAGTATAGATATAGCCATTAATTGTCCTGAGTCTGGGTGTAATTATCTATATAAGTATGTATTTACAAAAAAAGTAGTATATGTAGTATACCAGTTATCTGGCTTCCATAGTACAAGCTTTGCTTAGTTTGGGATCACATACCTAAACATGTGGTAAGAATATCCCAGGATATTATTATAGTATAGACTATCAAAACTGCTATTACTGCTAGTGTTAGTTTAATTACAATATTCTATGATTCTATCTATAGGATTACGTAAGGAGCTTATGGCATGGAGAATGTAGGCAATTTTTTTACCTGGGAATGCATGTAAAATCGTGAGGGACATAATTTTCTAATAAAACTAGAATCTGATTTTTCTTTTAACCATCTCACATTTTATTATGGTAAAAAAATAAATTCTACAAGTGGTTAATCTGGGTAATGATAGATGATCTACACAATGGTAGTGACGTCGGATGCCGCGACGAAGGTCGTGGGTCCGAATTCTACAGTGAGTTTGAGCTTTTGGTGAAGGAAAACATCGTGAGGAAACCATAGCATGGTGGTTGTGTACTTTCTACCACCCTCAAGTTGAAAATCTGCAAAAACTCCTACAAACAATACCTACTGAACGTTAATCCTAATTATTTTAAGAATGGTATAGAATATATTTCTACTTAGAAAGTAATAGCAAACTGAAAAATACTTACAAATCCACTCTTGGTCAAAACAGCTTCTATAATACCAGCATTAAACGTAGCACAGTTGAGCGACCCCTTGTCTTTAGGTACACTTATAAACTTGTTGACCTATATGTTGAAATAATATAATACATTAACACATTTAAACATTGATATTAATGACTGAAACTACTAGGAATATAGGTACTTGTCATAAATACCACTAACTCACAAAATAATATTAGATAAATTAGAATGTATTAGAAACAATGAGCATATTATAATATATATGCACCTCTCATTTATATTATATATATATATACATATATTTTTTACTATGTATAGGCCTGTGTTTGACTACAATCTCAACGTGGTCAGTGATGATGTGGCCGATGATGGTAAGCACACAAAGCCTAGAAAGGAACTGGCTCTCAAGTGCAGCTGTCGGAACACAGCGAAAGGTGCTTGGCGACAGATTTTCAACTTGAGGGTGGTATCCAGCCAGGCGGGTACTACAAAGTACCCTACCACCGTGCTATGGTTTCCTCATGATGTTTTCCTTCACCGAAAGCTCAAGCTCATTTAGGATTCAAACCCGGGACCTTCGTGTCGGCATCCGACGTCACTACCACTGAGCTATCATCGCCTTAATTTTATCATAATAGGAGGCCTTAATAAGTAGTTTAACTGAAATATTATAATTATGATTTAAAAAACTTATCCACCATTATAAATAAAATAAATAATATCCTGGGACATTCCTCACACATATTATTATGGTAATGATGATTATATATTTGGAAATAGGTAGGTACTCTCTTTATTTTGCCATTTACTTACTAATGCATCTTTTTCAATTATGTAGTAGGTTCTTTCATCATCATTTGCATGCTCTAACTTATCAGCCTCTTTTCCAAATAATACCTGGAAAAATATTTGAGTTTGATATTATGTGTAGTGAAAAACCATCTTTATAGTTAATACCTAGTCCCTCAGAAAGGGTCTTATGAATTTAATCTTAATAATATGAAAATAAAATATCAACTATTCACACCAACCTTCCATAGAGTTGATTTCACGAATAGTAACATATTCAACAGCTTAATCTCTCGCTTACTATTTCTTTCTCTGACAAAGTATAAATCTAACAATCTTGTGCCTACATCTTGTCCAATGTCTGATAGTCTGAAAATTACAAAGGTAAAATTATTTTTTTGGGTTATATGCTTGATTATGTACAGTCAGCGTCAAAAGCATCCCCCTCTGCCAGCTTTATCCGAGTCACCTAACTCCTTAAAGTATTGGAGTGTGGCCCTTGGGGTGCTGACAAATATGCTGCAGTGATGTGGGTGTTGCTGTTAAGTCATCTGGGGTAAAAGTGATGAAAATATATGTAGCTAGTTTTATCAACAACACTTAAGATATAGCGAATGGTAAGCAATGTAACCAAGCTTTTTTTCTTATGTACATCTAACTAAAGGATACTAAGGTTGTATCGACTGATATTGAGATACATGTAATAGTTATAAATGATATAACCTTTCAATACATTGATCTAATACTTAAATATCTTTGTTTGGATATAACTTTTACTAACATTTTTTTGTCAGGTGGGTTGCTTTGGAAATTTTTGATTATCAAACGTCAAAATGAAACTAATGGTTTTACTAAATATGCTTCAATGCAACCAGACCTTAGAATCCTATAAGTTAAGTTAATTAACTTACTTATTTTGAAGTTCTTGTATAGAATGTGATCGGTTTTGACAATACTGAACAATTTCTGAAAATAGTAGGGCGTAAAATGCCAAAGAAACTTCTCCTTTCCCTTTGCTCAGCGGTTTGTCAAGTATAGATGATTTAGAGCGACTAGAAGACATTATTACAATTTCTTTCTTCCTGATATTATTGCAGTTTACAAAATTTCATTTATTAGAGATAATGTAGGTACCTAGGTACCTAAAGACAGTAGTTAGATAATAGCGATGGGCGATTGTTACTAAAAACTGCTAAAAAACAATCGAATTATTCGAATGTTCAATTTATTCGAATAACAATCGACGTCCATCAATTGTTCATCGATTGTTTGTACCATAGTACCTACTAGGCTACTATCGACAGCTGCGCGTTGACTGGCCGCCGCCGCCGAATGAATTAATCGACGCCCGCCGGTCGATTCATTCGCACGTTGCGTACTTGCGTACACGTATTGCAACTCACTGAACTGTATGGGGTGTTTCCGTTTTAAGTTATCTTTTAAGTTTGTTGTGTTTTTATGATAAGGTGCCAACCATTCTGGTTACACAATTTACATTTTGTTTTATCACGACTGTCTTCTTTAACTTTTTCAAAAAACGTCCACACTATGGATGCTTTAGGCATAATTTCAAAAGATAAACAAACAAATTAAGCTAAAACTAACAAAACATAAGCGCGAATTCCTACGTAATGGAACGCGACCTTGTCCTACAATCGACCGGGATCAACTAAAACAATCGATCGGGGCGATAGTTCGTTCAATCACAACGCAGGGGACGCAAGCACCCACCCACACGCGCTCACCGTCGATTGTACAATCTATACCTACAGCAACGCAAAGCAACTTGCGATGCGTGTTTCGATTTTTATTCGATTGTTTATTCGTTGGAACGAATAAATCGACAATCGAATGTACAATTGTCGATTCATTCGATTACTTTTTTTGGAACAATCGCCCATCGTTAGTAGTTATGTTCAATATCCATCATACACAAAGACTATTGTACTATTATATCTCTGATCATACATAACTGACGTCTGTCATTTTGGCAGGATACATTCCGGTTGCATTCCGAATCATGCTAATATCGATAATTATCAATGTGAGCGCGCTAAAACGCGTACCGAATCCCAGTTAGCGCAATGACGATGCCTCGTGAAGTCGTGAATCGTCATCGGTGCCGTCTTTACAGGCGCGCCATATTACGATTACGACGATCATGCTCCCAGCTAACGATGCTTACAGACTTCCAATTTCTTGTTTATGGCTCCACCGAGTGATCGATGACTTTGCCAGTATCATGGTTAGAAAAAACAGTGAAAAACAACAAGAGCAAAGATTTTATTTTTTAAAGATCGCAAACTAACTGAGCATACTATATAGTGTTATTTAAGACAGATATACAAATGTTAGAAATAGATACAGAAATATTAATAGCAGTTTTAATTATAAACGTATATTATTACACATAAGAAATTTCGATATTACATAAATAAATGGGGAAAACATAGTAGTTAATAGAAAATTTATGTTAACAGGGCGAGAAAAGTCACAAGGATATCATATAGAGGAATGGATAGATAGCTTACAGACTTATTTTTTTGTGAAAATTATTGCGCTGATTGGCTCTCATCTTTCTTTGCCAAGAGTTTATTGCAATAAGTTCTGTAGTAGTTCTGTAGTTGCTATAGTCTGTTCGATTGGGTAACTGTCTCATAATCGGATTCCGATACTTCAAATTGTGTATGTGGTGCTGATGTGGGTGACGTCAATCATATTTTTTTTGCTTGCCAAAATTAAGTCCGCTCTCCCATTCTCCATAAACATATTATCCTTACTCTCTTACAATTGTATCTTGGGGACTTATAATATTATATCTTCTTTTATTTTATTAATTAAAATTAAATTACAAAACCTTTTCTATCTCTCTTTACCAAAACCTACAGGGTACTTCCGGTTCATTACCTATGCTCTGCAACGGATAGGTACACTTAGATACCTACATACAATCGTGTGCCCAAAATGGAAAAATATGAAAACCTATATTATCAAACCATCCCTGAAAATTAAGATTTAAAGATATATTTAGTAAAAGCATAGAGTATGTAAATAATATACTACGTACAAGTACCTAAAAGTGAGGTTACATAAGCGACAAACTGGGTATTTTTTGTGTTGATGTTAGGTACCTACTACCTCCTACTACATGGAAAAATATATATTGCATTTTTTAAAGACATTTGGGTTCAGAAATCCCCGACTCCTTTGGCAAGAACCAATTCTCACAGTAGGTACTTACAATAAAATAGATCCGAAACTGATAATGACTGATTTATTAGGTAGGTAACCTACTTACATAACTAGGTACCAAATAATTGCGGTTAATTTGCAATTGGAGATCCTCTTCAATTAGAAAATGTCCTTCAATCCAAATAATTTGTACTAGCACTAGCACTTGTCTGGTTTTCTTCTTGATGTCAGTAGATACTTACCGCATTCTGCATACCTACATAAATATATCTAATAACCATAACGAAATATCATTTATCTTACTAGGTACCTAATCAGTTTCAATATCACTATTTTTGTCCTAATTTAAATGCTAAATAATATTAGGTCATTCTCTTGACCCAGCGTCTGACTTGCTTAACCTTCATTACGCGTATAAATACCTACGTATATAATAACATATTTAAATTTATTTGTAACAGGCAAAACGATAGGCAGTAAGTAGGTAGGTACCTACTTGTTTATATATAAATATTAAAATTCGTGTCAGTAAGTAGTCATAGATAGCTACCTAATACACTACCTACCTACGATTTTAAATTTTAACGAATAAATTTGCACTAATTTATTATTTTAGGTAATAATGCAATAAAAATGGGGACAAACCAACTTAAATACGGATTACGTAGGTAGGTAGGTAAAAAGGCGTATCATTTGTCGCCTTGAGTGGAGATATATATACCGATATTATTATTATTTATTTAATCAAATCAGACACTATTAATTACAAAAAATAGCAAATCAAAGTTCAAGCAATGAGATGATGTAGGTATGTAGTCGTTGGTAGGTATGTGTAATAAAATATAATCTTATTCGATAAAATAAATGAGAAAAGAAACTCATCATCATCATCTCACTGATCTGTTCCCAAATATTTGGGGTCGGTGTATTATATAGGTAGGTACTCTTCTTCCATTCAGCCCTTCTATCCGTCATATTCATTCCATTCTTACTCATATCATCTTTCACACAATCCATCCATCTCTTCTTCGGTCTTCCTCTTCCCGTATATGAACTTTCATATTCATAACTCTTTTAGTCACATGGGTTTCACGATACCACGATAAACGGACTCAATTTATCAATCAAAAATGGAAAAGGAATCTAAATTATTATTTAAATAAAATAAAACAATTATTTCATAATTAACAAAAACTTTACTTCATTTAAAGCATTATAATAACAGCATATTAATTATGGGCTACATTACATAAACAATCGGTGAATTATATAAGTTTAAAAAATAACTTTAGCATTGTAGATACGACAGATAAAGGATCGCACATAATCCACGTAAAATATCGATTAAAAATAATTGAGTTGAGAAACAACAAAGTTCATAATAATATGTCACGTGCAGGACACACGGTGGTGTGTAACAAAACCGAATATAGAATAGGGTAGTTGACTGACATCAAATCATCTACTCTTAGTGGTTCCACTGGTAATTAAAAATCATAAAAAGCATTAAATATACAACATATTTGATATTTCCACGTGTTTTTAGATGTTTTATGTATTGGTTAGTGTTTGGTCATTTATTTTTGACAGTGTCAACTACCCTATTGAAGATGATAACTCGGTGGTAATACCGTTTGTGGTGTCAACCGATGTGTGGCATAGGTCGATAGCACGTTGGAAATCCCTCTGCTTATATATGTCGATAGTTGACGGTAGCCACTTACCATTAGGTAGGCCGCCTGTTTGCATGTCTGCTTTTTGAGTAAAAAGAACTTGAATTTAAATAATCATATTTTCCCATAAATGAAAAAGGAGCGATAAAAGAGTTATTAGTAATATACCTAAGTACAGAAAACGCCGATTCATGACGCTGACAGAGGGTACGGAACCCTGATAGAGGGTTGGCTGACTCGTACTTGGCCAACATTTTACAAAATTTCATAGTTGTCTGTCAAAGGCTCGATACAGAGTTCCTCGGTTGGTTAATTATATTAATTATTCAGTATTTTTGCTCTAGTGTAAAATCAAGTAAGGGGACAAGACCGCGTTTGTTCGCTAGCTCCTCAAATGAGTGTGTAGACTACATAAGACGATCCAAATTATTTTACTCCAATCGGACCTAAAAATCCCCACAACGCCGAAAACCTACTAGGATACTGTGATGCCGTCTCTGAAGCAGATACCTATTCCATTAGACTTAACATTTTATAAACCACCATATTATCAATATTGTCTTTCGAACACTAATTTTATTTTATTAATGTTATCGTTAGTCATATGATATTATGTATCTATGTTAATAATGTTATTTTTTATCCTTACAGTATCTTCAACAACGTAAATAACATAAATTTTAACAATTTCATTGCCTCTAATCATGCTGTGGAAATATAAACCTAAGTAGGAAATACATATTTCATACAATACATTGTTTTAAACAAAAAAAAATAACTTAGGTACCTAGTAGTAATTTACACATTTTGTGCAGAAATTGTGAAAGTAATTGTTTTTATCACTACCAACTTAATTAAAGAGGGCAATGATTGGAGACAATAAAATAGTGCCAACTTTAAGAAAAAAAAAAGATATAAAACCCATGAAATTGTTTTACATAGGATGTAAAATAATATTTTTCTATTAGATTTGTAGATTTACTTACTACATCATCGATTTTGCCTTCCAGCTTCCAATTCCAATATTTAAAAGACATGTGAGGACTAAACGAATGAATTCAGCCATCTTTTGGTTCTATATACCCAAGGTAGGCCTTGGTTAAGTAGATTTCCAGAATATTTGAGGCAAATTCTATGATATTCTTTAACAAATATCTTACGTGATATCCCCAGAAATAGCTAACAAGACGACTTTAGGTATGTACTAATCAAATTATTTTGAGAACTCACTTTATTATATTTTTACATCCTACATAATAGCTGCCCATATTATGAATGGACGGTCAATTTTTATCATCATTAGCAAAAAACATTTTCATTAGGGCAAAGGTTCTGAAAGGACTTTATCAGCCTTGATTATATACTTATCTACAAATGTGATGACGCAGGTACAATACAAGTATTATTATAACTTAAGTTATTGTTAGTAATAATATATGTTTAATATATTTTATGAAAGAGAAAACAAAATATGTACATTTGTATGCTGAAACAATGTCAAAGTCCAATTCTTTGGTTCGTATGTGTGATGTTAAGAATATAAAATACCTGTTTTCATTTTTAGAAAAGGTAGGTACAGTATTACACAACATAGATGAAGCATCGGCAAAATTCGTAAAATCGATCATTCCCGAAACGAGTGCGCTCCATAGACCAAGGCAAGCCCTCAGTGAGCCGGATGACCCTATTACATTAGCTCAGATCGAAGCTGACGAAGCTCGTAAAAGTACACAACACACTACACACAACCGATCACGCTACCGTCCTCGACGGCGAGGACCGCCGCGACGTCCCACTCAGTCTCGTCCCGTTCAAGCGGCCCGAGCTGCCTACAGTAATCCGACCGCCCCCAATTAGTCGTAACTCGTACAAAGTCCTCCCCCTCCCCCGGTAACGCCCTGAGCCGAGGTTCGTACCCCATTCGGGGGTGCCCTCAGGCGTTGTTACCTAAATATTACCCGGCTGAGAGCCCTCTGCGCTCGCCGATTTGTCCGGTAAGGTTGTCGCAGCCATCTGAGGCTACCAACTTAGTCCTTTCAAAAAAAAAAAAAAAAAAAAAAAAAAAAAAACGAGTGCGCCTACAAAATTACCCATGTTTATTAGTACTTTAGGCGAAAATTATCTTTCTGCCAAAGCAATAACTTGTAAATTTAAATAATCGAATACATTCGTAAAATTGATGCGTAGATGTTTATACACTTAATTGCGAAATAAGTGATCACGTTTATAAAGTATGTATTATTTGATTATATTTTTTTTGATACATTTGATATGACACACGGCTAGAACGATGAATGTCACGAATCAAATGATGATGATGATGAATCAAAATTAACGCCTTCGACACCCATACTTATATCCCCAGTTTCAACAGCGCCTCTTGTCGTCAAACGATTCGTCGCTGTCAGTAAAGAAGTTGCTTTCGCAGTTCGCTCTTGAAGGTTTTGAAAGTGATCTTTCCCAAAAACTATATTTTTACACTCCGTGGCCTCTTGACTCATAAATTGATAAACATTAAAAATAATTTCACGACTTTGACTATTATACGGCTTACCACGTTTTAACGAAGTCATAGTGAAAATAAAATAAATAGCTGTACCATTAAATTGTCCTGAAGTGTAGGGAATAAATAACTCACGTGCATTCCCAACGCTGACTTGAGTCGAACTAACGCGGGAATATATTGTGCCAATAGCGTTGAATGGCGCGATAATGAATGATTTTTATTAGCTGAGTAAATAGGAAGTGATCGGAAATACGAGTTTTGCCGATGCGACATCTCAGTTGTGTTATACTGTACTCATTATTGATCATAAGTCTGTTGTCGTCTCTGTCGCACCTCACTAAATAATGGCTCTTCATGTCTCATTCTGTTTATTATTTTCAATTAGGTACAAAAGTTTAGATGTAACAATACATTTAATTGAAGATAAAACAGGCAATTTATATTCCTAGCGTTTTAATTATTATGTGGCCTATAAATAACTTCTACAGTATTTACAATTTGTCCTCTTAGAACTTGTTACACTTTGGATTTTATAAGTGGAAAATTAATAGACTCTTTTATAGTCTAAACAACTCAATTAGAAATGCGATTTATCCTAATATATAATAGAGCTGTATTCGCCTTTCAGTCGGGCGTGACAATCACTATGGCAATGGCAGCTACTAGGAAGGAAGTACCAACCGATTGCTTCGTCCCGCCCTCGCCACACCCTGCCAGCCGCGTTACACAATACTAAATATAATAGTTGAATCCCACTAACTAAAATCTGATTTAATTTGGTAATGTTAAATGTTTTTCTATGGTTGTATGTTTTCAATTTTAAATTATGTACCTTCTTATAAATAAATTATGAAGGCCCTGTTTAACTTACACCTACAGTTAAATAAGTAGGTAAACCTATCAATAAATTTAAACTATTTTTTTAAAATCAAAGTTATTTTAGATGCATTTCATAACACTTTTGAAGTTTAGTTACTTAATATATATATACCTATATATTTTATAAAATATTTATTGACGTACATAAGTCTGAAGACTTATGTATCATCACTGAGGTATATTACTACTTATAAAGAAGCTATCCTAAGCAAAGGTCATGCTCCATTTTGTTAATATTCTTTGCAGCGCTGAAACAATAATTAGTTGTCTAACCAGACAGTTTAAACACGAATTGCTGAAGTGTATGTGAGTGTAGTATTTTCGCGACCAAAAATTCGAAAGCGCCGTGATTAAGCAACTAAGTGCGGCCAGATGGCTGCACTTGAACAGAACATAATGTTTATGTGTGGCGTCTTTTCTATACATAGTAATATACCTCAGTGTGTATCATGAGCATTATTTTTTCATACCAAAGTCATAAATGTAGTTTATGCAAGATCCTTTGGCAAAACAGATCACTTTTGAAATCGAATTGCTACCCATCCTTAAATAAGCTCGAAAGCTTGTAGGAAGCCTACCTATTAACATGGTATGTTGTAAAATTATGCTTAATTACCATAAACGTGTAGGTATCTATTGTGAATCAATTATATACAACTTAGGGTTCCCTTTAGAAATACAGGTACAATCTTTTCTGAATTTGATTTGTATTTGTGAAAATCAAAAATAGATTTTATTATTAATCTTAACTTTAGACAAATTAACTGACCACAATTTGATGGTGAACATTTGAACCCTTTTATGCACTTTGTTTATGTATTCTTTAACAACATGTAGACTGAACAGTTTCAGCTTCCAGGAGATTAAAATCCATACCATTTGGTCTGTTAAAACCAGTCTTAATACCGTCCCAACCATCCTCCACCTTATATTCACCTGTTTGAATACGGTTGTACACTTCTTGAGCAACTAGAACAAATGCTTCTTCTACATTGACGCCGCTTTTTGCTGATGTTTCTACATGATGAAGACCTAGAAATTAGAAAAATTATGTGTCCAATCATATTTATTTACATGTGATACCTAGTTAGGAACTATATGGAAGATGTTCCTGAATAATAGATAATCTTGGCTAATCACTCAGTCTACGGTCAGTATGTCAAAAACTACAAGTAAATGATTATACAGGTGAATTTTTAAGTGGGCTTGGTAGACCAAATCCTAAAGTATTAGGAATAGCGAAAAATGCTGAAAGGAGTCTCGGGGCCGAATTTGATAAAAACTAACTTCCCTTAAGTTCAATTCCCGGCAAGTCAAATATTTTTTTTTGAAAATCCTAGTATACAGTTTTAGGTTTTATCAAAATACTCCGGGACTCCTATCAGCATTTTTCGCTAATCCCTATACTTTAGGATTTGGTCTACCATGCCCACTTAAAAAATTCACCCTGTATAGTTGTCTATTTATTCAGAATATTCTTCTATTTTAAAATTTGATATGCATAAATTAATACTGTCAGTATGCCTCTTGGCAAGGGCCTCCTCTAGCCGTTTCTATTGCACAAATTCATAATCAATAATTTATGTGCTGAACTGATAAGTGTATTAATTATATTATACATATATATAGCATATATAATTTCATTTTTGAAATCGGACTAGTAACTCCAGAAATTAGCGCATTCAACCAAACAAACTTTTCAGCTTTATTATAAGTATATAGATTATTTTTATTTATTGCTTTACTGATTCTTCTTATCATAATCAAAAAAATTGGTTAAGATTAATCAATCATTCAAATGATAAAGATTATTAAATTATATAATTAAATTGATTAACTATGTCCAAATACAATGTATGTTAAAACAACTAAATCAAAGAGTTAAAAGTAAACAAATCAGAAAGTTAAAGGTTATATGATTGACAATAATTTGCAATCATTTTAACATAATAAGAATTCAGTAATCTATTTGTTTTTAAATTTTGAATATACAATAAATATGATTTATGAAGCCTGTGTCATTATTTTCTATTATTTAAAAAAATAATTGATGAATGCCAACACTGCTTCAGATATTTTTTGTTAATCACTCATGAGTTATACAAGCCTACCTACTGTTTAGATTTAGAATGACTTTTTTAAGGAAAAAAGGAGAAAAGATAACTTAATTGTAAATTTACCATTTTCTTCTGCAAACATCCTAGCTTCTTCACATGTCACCTCCCTTCGTGCTCCATTCTTATTATCAGTACCAACAAGATCTACTTTACATCCAACCAATGCAAATACAGGTCTGTGAGGCTCTATATGCCTTTTTGCTTCCATCATCCAAAGAGGAATGTGTTCAAAACTGGATCTATTACACACATCATACACTAGTAACGCACCGACCGAGTTTCTGTAGTATGATTTTGTTATAGATCTGAATCTTTCTTGGCCAGCCGTATCCCACAACTGTAGCTTTATCCTAGTGCCATCTTGCACTTCAATTATCCTCGCAAAGAAGTCAACACCAACCGTTGGATCAGAAAGCTAGAAATATTACGCGTAATTTACAACACCTAAATGAAAATAAATAACACAATAACAATGGACAGAATCTTACCTCGGCGAATTTTCCATCAGTAAAATATTTCAACAGCGAACTTTTACCCACTGTACTGTCACCGATAAGAATAAGCCTAAACTGATAATCAAATATTGGATCAACCATTTTTTTTTTTCGCAGATTCACTACCATTAAATTATTGAAAAAAATATGGTTTCATAAAAATTACGCAGGTCAGTAGAGTAGGTACATATCAAGTACATATGTAAGTAAGTACCTACAATATCTGACAGACAGGCTAGTGTTTTCAGATGATATTTGGCAAATCCTACGAA
The DNA here is from genome assembly GCA_963555595.1 of Tethea ocularis. Taxonomy (NCBI): domain Eukaryota; kingdom Metazoa; phylum Arthropoda; class Insecta; order Lepidoptera; family Drepanidae; genus Tethea; species Tethea ocularis. Next base: position 5,191,016 of record OY741968.1, read on the forward strand.
CGAGACCGAAAAGGTATGTGTGTGTGTACAAACAGCCAAACAAAGAGTACATTTATTTTGTACGCGTACACAGTAGTACACACGGCCACAGATCAAGTTACACATTTTTGTTGCAAAATAGTTCCTATTACAACCGCATAAGATGCCGCAGTGTGTTGCTTGATCTGTGGCCGTATGTACATACATCGTAGTCAGTCTGTGACATTATGTACCATAAAATAAACTCTGTGCAAATGTGTTCTTTTGTCAACTTTTGTGTTCTTTAAAGTTACAAATTGAGTTACAAAGATATTTTTTATTGTTATGACAAAGTTATGTGCGTAAGCGTTCTTTCGATCACAAACTAAGTAGAGCAAAGAGGATATAAACACTACGTTTTAAAGTAGAGATACCACGTACTTTCGATTCTTGTATGTACTTTACTTTAGTTAGTTCTATTTAATAATCTGTGGTACAAACTACCTAGGTAGGTAAAAAACTAAATATATTATTATCTTTGGTTGGGTACATTAAATACAAAGTGAATAAATATAAATGGTAAGACTTTTTGGCGGGAACTTGCGAAGTGACGTTGCGTTTTCGTTTTATTTTCATAAAATCGTGTATTTTGAGTTTTATTGAATATTATCGGAGGTATTTTGTCCAATAAAGATCAATACAAGTGCACCAGTGAAGTGAAATGAAATGATTACGTGTATAGTGGCCTTTCAAGTTGTCTCAAGAAGTCCATGAAAAGTTTTAGTAGAACGGCTACCATCGTACTAAAACCTAACTAAACTGACTGACTATGACTCGAAGAAGATTTAACATGACTTGAACTTTGAAACATGACGATTGACGAGAATTTAATACATGAAGAATATAAAAATACCTACATTGCTCAACTTGACACTGGCAAAATATACGAAGTGTGATGCCAAAATAAAAAAAAATATAAATCGTATTTATTAAATTCAAGCATAATTACGAATTTTGTAATTTTTAATACAAAAAGCTGTTGTATTTTTTGTGGCATTATCATAATTTTGCCGAAGTCTTCAAGATTATCTTTAGAAAATTCACTACATGGGTGGGCAGTTCAAAATATAACCTAATTTTGGTTGAATCAAACATAACTTTCTTTGCCGCTCCAGCCATACAGATGACTGAGACTACGTTGAAGGTAATGCATGGGTATTGCTATGAAACGTGAGTTGTATTTGTAAATAATTGAACTATGTCGATTATTTTGTACTTAATATGGTTTATGTGAATACCAACAAAAAACATTCGCCCATTATGACTAAACTTATATTCGATTGTAGTTTTAGAAAGACGTCGATATCATGAATTCTAACCAAGGATATAAAACGATGAAGGATAATGTGACAGAACACAACGATTATAAAGCGAAGTCTACGCCAATTGGTAAATAAATGTATCTTTATTATGATGATTTCGAATAATTGTAAATATATTATTGTGTATTTAATAAAACTCAGTACCTAAGTATTAACGGGATTAGCTATATGGCGTATGTTTCATGTATGATTTTTAACTATTTAGGAGTTAGTATGTTTGTTTGTAGAATAATCAAATTCAATATATTACCTGAGAGGTTCAAACATACTGAATAAAGTCTTCATAGTATATCATGCCCAATACATTGGGTTTAATACCCATTTTTATTCATTATTAAATTTGTCTGAGTTTTGTAAAAACATATCTTGTACTTATACTCACATTATCATGGGATCAAATGTTTTCCCTTCATCTCACTTCATTTAAATTCAATAGTGTCTTTAATAAATGGGCTCCTAGAAAGTATTTTAATTAATTGTAAAAATGTGTCCATGATCAAAAGTGATAAACCGTGGGCTTGTCATGAACACCAATGGCCTTTTGGTGGCATCTTCAGTATTTTTTTTTACTTCAAAGTGCATGGAGTTATACATTAGTATTTATTTTTTGTTGATTTTGCATTTCCAGCTATGGTAGCTCCTGAGTTGAAACACAATGCTGACATTAACACCGAGATAACAAAAACATGTGCTGTATTAGGGTGTGAAGACTCCAAAAACTTGAATTCGGAGTCCTTTTTCAGGTAAATCTTCAAGACTGTTTGCAAAGTTATCAGGTTCTTACTTACAATTAGGTATTAATTTACCTCTGGAGTAATTTTAAACATCTCAACATGGATATCTGGTCATATCTATGTAACAATGAAGATAAATAGAGTAGAGAGTTGTTTTCCATTTACTTGGTTTTATTCTATCCTATATATTCATATTATACTGTATATTAGATACAGTAAGATTAAATTAATTTAGCTTGTAAACAATAGAATCCAGGCTGTTATAAATAAATCTAAAGTATTGATAACACGCTGTTTATGCTGTTCAATGTAGATCTCCCACATGTGGCACATGTGTCCATTTGTTATTATTTATAAATACATTTTGATTGGGCAAGGTTGATCTTTAGTAGGTATCTAAATTATTATGGTGATTGAGACTTGGTCCCATGATGAAAATGGTGTCAAACCCAATATAGATTTCTAACACATGCCTTCTCTAAATATCCACCCAGTATATCCTACTTCTTACTAAATCCTACTAATATTATAAATGCGATTGTTTGTGTGTGTGAATATTTGTTACCATTCAGCATTTCAGCGTAACGGCTGACAGATTTGAATGAAACTTAGAACAGTTCCTACCCTGGAATAACATATAAATAGAATATTTTTTATCCCAACAAAACATCAGACCCCTCGCGAACGCCGGTAAAGGTAAACGCATACTTATCCGAGCCGAACGCGTCGAACGAATCGAAGTCAAGGAGGCGTCGCACACCACACATATCGGACGATTCGACGCGGGAAGTGTGCGAGGTTTCATAGGATTTCATATAAATAATTTCACACGTGGTTCGAATAAGTGTGCGTTCACTTTAATACTGCTTTAATAGGTGCGGAAGCTATTATTATAAAAAAGAAAACTGACCAACTTTATTGAAAAATCATAGAATAGAATACACTTTCTATGTAGGTATATTTTATAGTTTCCCTATAAAATAATGTCCTCGCGCAGCGTCTGTCTGTCGTTCTGTATGGACGCGATAAACTCAAAAACGAAGTCTGCACTGCTTTCCATAAGGATTTCACCAATAGACGTAGTGATTCGTGAGGAAGGTTTAAGTGTATAATTAATTTTTGTTTTGTGTAAATCTGGTGTAAATAAACTGAAATATGGTTGAAAATATCATATAGTCGTCCGTCCGTTTTGTTCACGATAGTCTGTCGTGCGATAGCATAGCGAGAGTTCTGGGGGGAAGTATCACACTTCCGTTCTACGCGAGTGCCCCTCTACAGTGCATGTGACGACCACCGTGGGGTTTTAGCCGGTAGGAGTCCGGGATAACCTGGCCGCTCCCACCGGTGCGACTGGGTAACCTAAGAGAATTTCCTCACGATAAAATAACTATTTACTGCTTTTGTGCGGGCTTATGTTGACCCGTTGCTTTTGTGTGTGCTCGAATTCGTGACTGTTCTGGGCTATTTTTCATTCACAGAGCTTTAGGGGGTTAAATTTCACCCCTTAAATATGTTTTTTTCTACTCTGAAATCAGTGGTTCTATTATTAAGTACACTAACAGACATATAGAGACGTTGCATTTTCTAATATTTAAGGATGTAAGGATAAGGAAGAAAATTGCTTGTTTGAAATGTAAAAAGTGAAGTCCGCCAATCTTCAGTAGGTTCGAGTTGTGCCTAAGAACGGACTTATTTCTATTGTCACTCATTAATTTTATAGGTTTCCTGAAGATCCGAACCAGCGACAAATATGGACGGATCTGACGGGTCGCAACAATTGGACTCCAACTGATTATTCCTACATTTGCATGCAGCATTTCTCAGTGGACTGCTTCATGTGTGACGCAAATGATGTAATGGTGCTAGTTGACAAGGCTGTACCATCGCTGAAACTGCCGAGGCATGTTTTAGAGGTTTGTCAAACATTATTTTATTTTATGTTTATTTATTTCATAAGATTCACAGCAAAGCCAAAATTGAATCACATTATATAATCTTATCTTATTAGATTTTATACTTTATTGTTCAGATTTCTTTATTTGATAGATGGTAGCATATTACATGATTCTAACTGTAGTAGCAAATGTAAATTCAATTAAAATATCTATGTTATTGGTTCTGTGATTTTAGAGAGTTGTTAATTTTGTCACCAGGTGGAATACATTGACGACGAAACATTTGACAATGATGATGACGACGATATGTTTACGGATGAAGAGGAAATGGTAAAAGCCAATGGCAGTGCCCAGACTGAAGTCAATAATATACCCCAATTAAAAGATCAAGATGAAAGCGTTGAGCTGCTAAAGTTATTTACCGAAGTGCAACGGATGCAGCGTCAAGCTGTTGGACTTAAAGACAAGTTAAAACGCAACATGAAAGTACATAACAGGCAAAATAGATTTCTCATGAGAATAAAAGAAATAATTGAGATGAAAAAAAAGATTTTAAATCAGAAACGTAAGAAGAAGTGCAGAATTCTTTTATCGTTGCAGGACAAGATTAAGGAAGACACGACCGGGCTGGTGTTAGCTATGCCTATGAGACAGACTAATGATTTGAAAAATTTTGCTTTAAGTATTTACAAATATTCCCCTCAAGCTTATATCTATATCAGAAACACATTGAGAACAATGTTACCGAGTACAGAAATATTGGAATCTTGGATTACGTCAGGATACCAACCGAGAAATGTGTTGTCCAATAGTAATCTGATCAAAGTTATTGCTGAACAAACTGAGACGCAGTTATCATGTAAAGTGACTTTAGGTTAAAACTAATTGTAGAAACATCTCGGAGTTATTTTATCAATAAATTCTGGAATTAAACCAAAAATACTTTTTAAAGTCTTGTGACCCTAGCTGTAGGTATGTCACGGATCTTTGTCAAACAGAGCTCCACGCGAAATATGTACAAAGTCCACCTATCCTTTTCCTTATAAATTCCCCAACTCTATTGTTGTATAATCTTCATAATATGTATAACTAGCTTCCGTCTCGCGGTTTCACCCGCGTTCCCGAGGATCTTATGTTTTCCGGGGATAAAAGTAGCCTAATGTTTTCCAGGGTATGATTTATGTATCCAAATGCCTCCAGTAGATTTTACGTGAAAGAGTAACTAACATTCCAACATCCATGCATCCTCACCAACTTTCGCATTTATAATATTAGGAGGATGTATGTTTATTACATTAGAGCCATTCACAATATTCTTCCATGTTCTCAGAAATAATGCTTTCAGAGCGACACATAAAATGATACTATGTTTAACGATAATATCGAAATGTTAGGTGTGATAAAGCCCTTACCCGATTTTCAATTGAATATTTAGGTTACCAGCCTAAGTTTAGTTGCTGGATTAATTATTTACGACGATGATTCTGTCTCGAATGGTAGTCAGTCGTAGTTGGTCGTAGCAATCATGACAACGAAGCGTTCTTGTGATATCATAGACATTCGAAAGATGGCGCTGCATTTGATATTTGCTTGGTTAGAAAGGGAAGGCGAAATAAGACCGAAGAACCAAACAAATATTCTGTTCCGGCTCAGTGCCGTGATTCCCTCCGCGTGGAAGGTGGTACGGTGTCGCAACTATTCACACGATCTTACGTCGCGCGTGAACAAAAATAAATATCCCCATCCCATCTGTTCAAATATTGTGCAAGTTTTTTATTATTGTTTCCCTAAAAACAAGCGTAAAGGATGTGTATTCTTTACGCTCTGCCATATGGTACCATACCGTAAAAGGTCCTAAGTTTGGTTCTTTCTGATTATTTTTGTGTTCGCAAAGTGCTCAAGTGGTTTTTGTTTTCGTTCCGTGTATTGTGAGTGGATTAATAAAACTCGTATTATGAGGAGAGACGCTTCGTAAGGTAATATTTGAATACTACATACATTCGCTTCATTCTTAAATGTTGAATTTGTTTAAATGCGATATCACTCAAGTAAAGCGGATAGGCCGCGTATAATATAAGACGTTAGTAAGTCGCCAGCCACTAACTGGACTTTCGCAATCACTATTCCTTGTGCGTGTTTACACGCCTTAAAAGTAAAGTAAACCACAATGCCAAAGGCGCTGGACGTTGAATCGCCGTACAAATACGTGTAAAATATTTAATGCTGCTATTATGTCGCTATAACAATTATGAATATAATGTTGATGTATTATTCAGACCATGCCTCTACATTTCATTTCTCTACTCACTTTTAAGGCTTGAAATAATTTCTACATGCACGAGACGTGTAATTGAAAGTATTTATGTTTCCGATTTCTTGTAGGGTATTTATTCCTTGACACCAAGTTAATCGATTCAATGAACCAAAGGGTTTTGTATCACTATGAATTAGGAATTTATTGTTTGGAATAAAGTATTATGTGGGTATTATCAACAATTACCTACCTATTCTTCGTTTGATAGCATACCTTCAATAAAAAAAAAATGTAGGTACTAGGTGCTAGTACCTACGCCTATGTAGCGGTTGCCTTTCCATTATTTAATTAAAAAAGAGTTAAGATCTCCGTAAAATTTTAATAACGATAGGAATAATTAGATTCTCGGGCTCTCGGCTAACTAAAGAAATCTAACCACCTAGTCAATGTTAGAAATCGCCTTTCGCTTGCACAACTTCCATAACGCGCCATTAGCACTTCGCCGGTATGTTAGGGTGCTTATTACACCGATATTCCAAGTAGAATATTATAAATACAAACGAAAGTTTTTTTTTTATTGAATTTGTTGCTACTGCAAATGCAATAAGCATTTTGCGAAGTATCTAAGTAGGTAACTAAATAATCTTCCGGTGTCTGGATAACATGCTCTTTTCATAATTTCCGTAGATACCCACATTAAGTTTTCTTTGTTAGTGAGAGTTAAGTGTCGTTTATTGGCACAGCGCTGATTAATTGTACCGGGATAATGCTGCGAATAAGCTAAAGCTATGTGTAATACCTATACTTCCAGAAAGGAGACTGATTGTTATATTTGTGGAACGTCGAATGAAACTATCATCGATTGACTTTTCCTTAGCCTGGTTATAATAATTAGGTACCTACATTGGGTAACAACAATTTCATCTAGCTTGCTACTATTAATTATTCTGTGATTTTACCTTACGTTGATATGTGAAAGAGGGTCGATAACGAATCGAGTGGTTGCTTGTGTATTAGGTCGATGGATCCGTTGTCGCCGCGTCGGTCGACCTAACTAGTTTCCGTGGTATCTAATATTTCCCCTTTATTTAGATCTTTTTTAGGTACCTAGCTAGTAAGTAGATACATATATTATGTCATCCTTGTGCATTTATTGGTCTTGCTTTATTCATAAAATCTAGATACAGTTCTGGGCTCTTTGCAAATGATGGTATGTACCTATTTCTGTTATTATAGTACGTCCTCCATGTTAGGACCCCTTCAATAACTAACGGGTGACGTCTCCTGACACCACTTAAACGGAACAGGTTAATTTCGTTATTGCCACCAGCGCAGCGCCCACCTGTGTTAGGTATTCATCTAACTAAGTAGCATTTGATTACTTAATATAGCGTTACTTGGACGATGTGCTTCTGGCGTTGATCCCAATAGTTTGCTTGGTTTCATTTAGGGCACTTCGTTTTGCTATATTACAGGATTCACGGGAATGATAACTGCTGCGATATTCATCAGTTTCTAAGAAATCCCAAAACTATATAGCACTCTATAGGACCTTTTACCTGTACGTATCCATGTTTAAGGATCTTTTTCACCTTGTTTTAGGCGTAGCTTGAAGCTTGCTCCCTGCTCACATTAAGTTTAATGTGTGTTACTGTTACAGTTGTATCACTTTATTAGAGGTACCTATGTTAATAATAGCATAGGTATCTAAGTAAACATGCATTTTCGCATTCTATCCATCTATCTAACTGTTATTAAACTTAAATCATTAATATCTCGATAATCTTGTGAGACAGAATTTATCCACTCCGAATTGCAAATTTCCTAATTCAGAAATTAAGGTCTTGTCAATCTTAAGACCGCGACGCCTCTTTGTTCTCATTGCGATAAAATATTCAAGTAAATTTAAGACAGATCCAGTTAATGTTTAACCGACTTAAAAAGAGGAGGAGTACCTTCCTACATTTGACGCGTACCTACCAACGTATTCTTTTTTTTTACGTACATTGTTTCTTGGAAACAACTTTTAAACCAATTTGGATGATTTAAACGTGGAGATAAAATTTATATATGACTTTTTATACTTACGAATGGTCATGTGATTTTAAGATATGATGAAAAATAATATATTATTGTTATGCATACGTAGATACGCACTGACTGAACAGGCATTGATTACAATCAAAGCTCAGAGAGTGTCAATACCTAAGTTCATCAAAACCGATTTGGACAAAACATTTCATATTCAGTTTTCGTTTTATAGTAGCAATTAGGTACATAATTTTGCGGAATTATTCCTTTAAAATTAACTGAGTACCTACCTATATACCATTTTGCAGTTTAACTTATTGCACTGAGTTGGACAACAAGTTTAAAGCATTAGCTTTCTTCTAGCAAGTCTAAGTAGGTAGTACTTTCTTACTTGTTAGCGTTGCCAGGCTAGGTCGGTAAATAAAGATTTTTGTTTACCTTGCTTTACTTTGTCCAGCAGTGGACGTCTTTCGGCTGACATGATGGCGATGATGATTGTTTTACTTAAAAAAAATACGTGTTATGCTAAGACTAAAAAACCAAATGTCCGGCTAAACTGGCTGGTCTGTCTGTCTTTTCTCTGTTTTAAGACAGGGTGGGGCTATCTTACAACCTAGGTGTTACAAGACTCTACGTTTAATAGATTACTTACCATAAACTACTTACCCATCAGGTGACCTATTATTGTGAAGGAAACGGCCCATACTCTAACTGATAATTACATATTGTAGCGAAAACCACGTACCTACTAATGGAAAACACATAAAATAATTGCCTACTCACTTTAAGTTTATGAGGATGTTGTGCACTGCGGAAATCACAAGCAAAAGTTACGTGACTTACACCTATATGGAAAAAGTTTGCTTTTCCATCAAGTAGTTATCTAGTTATTTACCAAAGATGTATGTAATTGTTTTGATGAGAAAAATAGTACCTACATAGAAATAATGAATAAAGTAATGAGTAAATAAAATAGGTAGGTCCTTAGTTATGTTCAACAGAAGTATTTCTACCTATACTGTGCCTATACTTTCATGTTATGTTTTTTTTAATTGGGTTAATGTAGCTTGTACCTATGCTAGATTAGGTCTTACGGTCAATCAGGGTTCCGTCCGAGTCTTCTCAGTTCAAGTGTACCTACTCTGAATCTGTAATAGAGCCCTGTGCTACCACTGGTTCAGAGTACCCCTGGTTCCGAGTAGAGAGTTCGGTAGAGTCAATTGTAACTTTCGACGTTCTTAAGTGTCTTAATAGGGTCTAAATTGAATAAATGAGTTTAGAGTTTGATTTAATTTTTGTTGCTTTTTCGTTGTTGCGATCAAATTAATTTAACTTAAGCAAATTAGAGTCGTTCGTTTCATTGATAATGCACCTTTTCTTTACATATCCGTTCGTTTATTGTAGTGAAGTATTATTGTTCCTTTAGATTGATACAGATGTCTCAGCAAACAAAAATATATCTGAATTGATTTTACTGGGAATAATTTACTTGCTGTAGGCAAGGTTGTGTTGTGTCGTAATAAATCTAACCCCACTGTTTCCGCACGGCGCAATGAGTTCACTCTAGGGACCAATAAAAGGTAAACGAATTTACTGAGATCACGAAGACTTGGTTATTATGTCACATGGTATTGTGTTTATTATGATCTAAAAGAGCTTGAATCTTCCTTGAGACAATCGAATTTTAATTACCATTACACTTACAATCTCGCTAAAGAAAAGTTGATTCACGGAATTTGTCATATTCGAAGAAAACTTTAGAGATGAGTTAGGTATTATTTTGTAGCTGATTGATAGGTTGGTACCTAATGCAAAAGCCTGCAATGAGTAGGTACCTAATTAATGCAAAAAACGCGGAGTAATTTATGAAAAAGTTAAAAAAATCCTAAATAATTCAATACAAAATCCCGAAGAAGCAATTATCAAGTCGCTGAGCTCTCATTCAAATAGTAAATGCTCATAATGATCGCACCTAGCTGCACAGTCGTCGCTCTGTAATCGCTGAACCAATTACCGACTGTAAACTGAAGGTTGAAGGAAGGAACACGCTGATTTCAGAACTTAGTTTCGCAATAAACTAGACAACACGGTGAAAGCTCGAGAAGGTTTTAAAGGTTTAACGGCTCCTAACTTCGCGCCGTTTTGGGCTTAACTCACTATGAACTAAGAAAATAAGGTTAAAATTATGTCTGAAAATGAATATGTGCCTACGCAATGTAATTGTCCAATGACAATCAAAATGCTATGGTTCAACTTTTCAGTGAGTATTTACAGGCAGACAATGATATCAAATTTATACTAGCTTTCCGCCCCGCGGTTTCAGCCGCGATTCCCTATTTTACTCCCTTAGAGGTTGAATTTTTTTAAATCCTTTTTTAGCTATTTGTAAGTATGTCATATTCTAGCCCAAACCGTCCAGTGATTTGGACTGTGCGTTGATACCTATATCAGTCACTCAATCAGGTTTTCCTTTTATCTATTTAGATGATGACCATCTGCCAATCAAGTCTTCTTATTTTCAAAAGGTTAGATAGATATAGCACTTATCATTTAGGCTACGTTACAGAATAAATCTACGTATCGCCCATCCAGTTGGTAATATTCTTTATCGGTGTTGAATCCGAACTCTTCGATAGACCTTAGTACCATTTCAGTATGTGACACGGCCGCCGTCAATCATTCGTACCGAACTATTGTCGCTGAGTGATTGATGTGATTCGCGATTGATACATTTGCTCAACGCTCAGAGTTATTACGTAAAACGTCGATATGGCCATTCGTGAAAGTGATACGGAATCGAGAGCTGTAAAAGCTCGTACTTATTTATGAATGACCCACAATAATAAATGAGTATTCGTGTCGATAGGCAGTACTCTACTTTTTCGCTATGAGTTGATAAATTTACAGCAATGGGAAAACATTAACGATGAAGTGTCTTGAAGTTTACAAAAAACTGAGAGAAAACTAACATTGGTAGGTATTATTGTGATGTCGTTCGTCTGATATATCTTCTCTTTTTTAATGAATGAAATCGGGTATTTTAACTTAACTCTGATAAATTTATAATATTTAGATATGGAAATAAGAAACCTATGTACACAAACTATGTAGGTATGTTGCTCTTAGATTCCTCGAGAGAAGCGACCGCTCAAATAAGATCAGATATAAAATAATAAAAGGGACCAAAACTGTGTCCTTCATTTGCCGTCTTGTGTGGAATCTCTCAATGCGGTATTACAAAATGATCGGTCGGAGCACATTTTATCATCTGTCATTACAATACGCTTTCACGTGGAGGCGATAAAAGCTGCTACGATTTTGATGGGCCATAAAAATGGGCCCGAGGGGGTAGCTCACGTTTGGTCCTCTAGATATCTCAACTCAAAGGATCTACTTGCGTAACGCCCGTTTTTTTTAGGAGTCTGACTCCGTTATTTGAATCTTAGATTCTTCTTAGATTTTATTTTCTTATAGCTAATCCTATCTAGGTATCGTGATCTAATTGTTATCGATTTGTGCATAGATTCATAACTTTATTATTGACTTAATTTCGCGCTTACCCTGATGATTGATTACATACGTTCGGTAGGTACACACAGACTGATTAATATCTTAGCTAAGTATGTATATCATGTATTAATTTTATCAATTTTGAATAGGTACTGCAGGTAAATTCAACAAAAACGCATATAGCACCCTAATAACCTATAGCAAGCAGCTTTCTTAATCAGTTTTGTTTATACCTACTACTTAAATTGCTTAATCTCCAGTAATAACAAATTATCATAATACTTAACAGTTCCGTCTGCTGCTGTCTGACTTTGTGCTGGTGGTGCCAGTTACTACGCCGGAAGTAAATTCGGAAAGTAAGTGTGCGTTAGGCATAATACGAGTCTAGCGTATAGTTAAAACGATTTCTTTGTTTTAAAATTCATGTAGGAAATTATATTTTATTGCAATTTAAATTAAAACAGGCTGTGTTCTTTCTCAGTCTACTACTGGTCGGACTCTATTCACAATATCGAAGTTCACAATAGATGCCAAAATTGATTAATTATACAGTGTGACGGGTCAGCCTTTTTCTACTTTGTTAACCCACTGAGCGGAAAATTTACTGATTTACCTACGCCATTGTTTGTCAATATTTTGAAATCAGATACGTAATATATAAATAATAAGCGTAACTACTTGCTTAAGTTAGTAGGTACTCGTATATATGTACTTACTTATTTGTTAATATTTTCACCAGACCATTATCTTTGACCTATGTTGATTAGTAAGACATAAAACAAAAAGTATTTGTGTTTTTATGTGCATTTTACATACTATGTACTTACTATTGAGTAGATACTAAATACATACCTTTGAAACGTTGTATGGTCGAGTAGGTTAGATAGGCTACCTACCTACATTGTAGAGTTCATTAATCACCCCATCGACTGATTGATGGGCCGCGGTCCGATGCTGACGTGACTACACGTTACGGAAAATTCGAACCGTTGTGCGTAGCCGTCAATGTGCGGTGCGCATAAGTACATGTAACTTTATAAGACGTTTCTATCTAACTACTTAAAAATATTTGTAATGCGATATTCACATCGATTAAATAAAATAACCAATTTAACATCATAACCCATCATAACATGTTGGGCGTGGCTGTCAAATAAAATGGAAAATACGTAAGATTGAAAATCTAGGAAAATCGTGAAAAGCAATTCCCTTTTGCAGGCGAATCTTGTCCTTATTGACTTTAAAAACGTTATTATTATTTATATATATTTATACTTATATTTTCCTGTCAAAGTTGAAATTTAAATAACATTTAAAAATAATAAAAGAGTAACGGAAACTACTAAATGTAAACAAAAGCCATATGAAAAAAAAATGATAGACCAAATCCGGACAGCGACGCCCAATAGGTAATCAACTTAAAAAAAAATAATGTTATTTTACCTTTTGTATACACACGTCCACCACGTCGTTAGTAATTTGTTGGCAATGTCAATTTTCGTGAGCAAGGAACATGCTCAAAGGTGCAGTAGGTGCTTGTTTCAATATAGCGACATTTCCCGTGACTTTGTCATGTTCCTTTTTAGAACGCTTTGAGTGTTGGCTTCGATTCGCATTTGGTACAGTACGTATCATAGGTGGTGAAAGGAAACAAAATGTAAGTAGGTGGTATTTGAAGCTTTGTTATTTTATATTTTTCAAATAGCTACCCATTCCCGTAGATAAATTTCAATGCCCGTATCTAACCTATAATAACAATATTGATGCATATAATAACAAAAAAAAACGATTAATAATGAATAAACTCAAAAACGAAATGGAATGATTTTAAAAATTATCACTAGGAATGCTGTCATTGAGTAAGATAGGCTTTATTTTATTTTCAATTAAATTAGAGGTCCTATTAATGTCCTATGAACTCCAATAATGTAATGGAAGGTAGGTATATATATAAAAATCCGTACTAATATTATAAATGCGAAAGTAACTCGGTCTATCTGTTATCTTTCTCGGACATAGGGTATTATTTATCTAAGGAACGCTAGTGAAACAGCGGGGAACAGCTAGTTAGTCTTAAAATCGGCACCTTGTCGGAAAGTAATTTAACGATTTGATATGGATATATTATGAACTATGTAAAATTTATACGTTGTATTGTGAGCAGTATTCACAATGTATCGATGGCTTACAATCTCACGAGGTGGATTGTAAACTAGCGGTGTTCGAATCATACGGTGACATATACCTACAAAAGAATATCTAGTAAATAATAAACTTAACCTATTTCAAGTAGGTAGGCGAGAGCGATCCTTACGTATTCTAAAAATTTTACGGTCGGATTGCGTTGCGTGTGATGTGAATACTAATATTTTCACGTCGGATCTTATCCCTTACGTTTTTTCATACGTAGGATGAATAACGTTTAAAAAAATACATTGTGATTGTGACGTATACTTAGTCAATGATGTATTTTTTTAGTACGGAGTCGGACACTCAAGCAAGACCATGACGTATTTGTTTTTTTTTTACTCTAAGCTTATGGTTTTTTCTACGAAAGTTCTACTCGCACGATCATAATTTAAATTTAGAACACGCACGTGTATCGTCATTTTATACGTGTAAGAAGTGTGAAAGAATCGTCATTAAAATTTACGTTGGATAGTATATTTTGTTACATGTGTTTTGAAGAATACGGTTGTGTTTCGTTTGCGTACATAACACAAAATCGAGGGTATCCCCGTATGTTATGTTTTCACAGGAAGTAGTAACGGATACAAATACTTTTTATGTATGTCTCATTATTTGACTGCATCCACCCATACGTACCTACCTACGTATTATGGCTGAATCTGCGTTACGTACCTATATTTCGATGGGCTTTATGTTTGATTATACCCAAATTAAAATTATCTACGAGTCCCTGCCATCCAAAGAGCTTGGTTTATTTTATGTTCTTTTTTTTGGATCTTGATGTTGATAGTAAGATACTTAATATTTTTTAATCGAATCTCAGATTTTTCTCTGATTTGATGGTAATGACGGATCTAGGTATATCTTAAACATTTCAAATAGGTATGTAACAGTGATTGATAGATACTAAGTAGCTAGTAATATTTGGAATATCAAGTAGATGTCTCCTATGAGTAAGTTATAACAAGCCCGCCCGCATCACGAGCGTAAGTTTTATAGGTACACATAACATACGACATAAACAAAGGTTCCAAAATGTAGAAACAATTTTTTTATATTCTCAATAGTACATTATTTGTCCCACTCAGCCTTGCAATGGTCGCAGCGGAGCGCAGCCCAGCGTGTTGTCTAAAATAGCTACAAATCGATCTTCAGGTCTGAGCTATCCATCGCTATGCAGTTTGCTATCAATAATTATTCATAGGCCTTAATTTTGGCCCTACCTTGGTATTTGATTAGATATGTATTTAATAAAATAATATACTACCAATAATTCGAAATTCCGTAGAAGTTTCCCAGTGTGGAGGACATGTCATTAGTAGTAAGTAGGTATTGATGAATATTTCTTGCCTATTTCTGCCATGGTTCAACAACGCGCGAGTGTACTTCTGGTGTTGCAACCGTCTACCTAAGTATAGGGTACGGTAACCGGCGTTTCAGTTGCAATTTTATAGTGTGACTGTATTAGCTAGCACTAATGGTACCAACGGCATTTAGATAGTATCTGAACCAAGCTGTCCCCCACGATTTCACCCACGTTCCCGGTTTTTTTTGCTGGAAACCTAATTATTTTTCTGAAATAAAAGTAGCCATGTTACTCATTATAACTTAAGCTATCTGCCATTGAAAATCGTCAAAATCGGTCTAGCCGTTTTGGTGATCAGCTGGAACAAACAGACATATATACAGACAACCAGACAAAAAAAAGTACCGTGTATTCATAAATACATATTAGGTACTTTCATATGCATGAGTAAAATGCGTTACGTGTTATTTTGACATTACAAACAGACACATCAATTTCATTTCATCAATGTGAAATAGATTTAAGTTGAAAATATTCATGAAAACAGTTAACAATTTTGAAAACATACCTAATCTACTTTTAGTGAACGATAACTTTTAATTAAAAACCCTGCGCATTAGCTTTAAAAGTTTTAAATACATATATGGGTGAAAGCATTCCCTATGTCTCCTAAAAGTTATCCCAGATTTTAAAACGGTTAAATGTTCAGTTTTTAATCTATGGATATCATTTTGTTTAAAAATAGAACGCTCTTTCGGTGTAGCTTAGCTGGCTGGAATTCCTCCTTTTGTAAAGTAGGTGATTACTAGATCAGTGAGCAGGTGTAAGTATATCTCTAGAGGGCCTCTCGTTTTTAATATATTATTTAAATAAATCAATAATTAAATAAGTGTCAGTTTTATTTTCTTAATACATCTACAAATTGTTGTTATTAATATCTATAAGCTGCTAAGTGATGTATATTCTAGTAATATGGTAATAATGTGGTAAATCTTAAAAGTAAAGTCGGCTCATCATTTCAGACATTAAAAATCACTTCTCAAATAAGCGCACTTATCTCTACATAAGTTTGACGGATGGGGAGACTAACTTTACCGTCTCTGCTGTTTATATTAGGATAAAATATCGTTAAGATCCCGATATCCGACTACCCTGTTGAACGATTAGTTAGCTAACACTTAGTTTGATTGCTTTTGAACACACCGAGTTCCTTTAGTTTTGCGAGCTTTTTATCTACTTTGTGGTTTTACTACTTTTACTGAAGTTTAGTGGGAAATTAACCATGGATGAGATTGGAGTTTATACAATAAATTTTGGATACGTGTAAATCGTTCCCTTTTCCACTTTATTCTATGTCCATCCATATGTAGGCCACCTGAAATATGTTAGTGCTATGTATTTTATTGATTGTCCTAACCTTTTAAATCCTATAAAATCTTTGGAAACGCGGGTGAAATCGGGGGGTGAAAACTTGTAAATATATCCTGCACTTGCTGTTGGCAAAACCTTTCTAGTTTTGGTCATTACTAGATGACCTATGTCCTATGTAGATAATATTCTATGGCAGTCTATCAGATCAGAGTCCTGAGTCTTATTCTTATTAAGTATAGTTTAGTGGCTCCAATCTTTTCTGGATCACCAACAACTGGATATTTTTTTTTCAATATAATGTGGAATGCTTCTTTTCCCATAAGGAAATAACTACGAAATAACAAATCGTCTTCAACGCGCTGCACAATTGGACGCCATGGCAGTTTTTCTCGTTTTATTTTAGGGTGATGTTCTGATTTATTACGTATACAGCCTTGGCTGTTGCCCGTATGTCCCGCAACAGATGTTTTTGCGCAAGAAACACATTTGAATACTGAAGCAACCTGTAATACACGACTGCAAGAAAATTGTAACAAGCAATGTTTTTCTAGATCCTTTGTACCTACTTACTTTTCTGTTATTTTTTAGCGATCTACTACGATAATTAGATTCGTTTGTTATCTAATTGGTATATACGTTAAAATGTCCTAGCCAGACAACTTTAATTTGCGCTGTACCTAATAATATCTGGGACACTAAGATTTATGTTCGTCTCAAGGATTTGCAAGAGATTCATCGCTGGCAACTTATGAATCAAAATATAAATTTAGTATACATATATTTACATACCTATAAATATGAAGAATGTTTTCTTATTTTTTTCAGGCTACATAAATTAATAACTAAGACTACAATAATTACGTTGTGAATAACCAGTAATGATCAAGTGAATGAATTGCGGATATTATGTTTGCGCAAGACATGTTTAATTGATTTTCAGTCATTTTTTGTTGTAACATTATAGCATCCATTAGTGAGGTGGTTTAGTTACGAAACTCATTTCCGATATACGTATGAAGGGAAACAATAGGAACGTGCTAGTGTTATATTTTTCAGAAAATAATAGTGAAATTTTCGCATATTGTTAGAATTATTTAATATAGGTAGTATCTATCTAATATCATGTACTCCTGTAGTCCTGTCTGATTACGTTTAAGTATATGATTACTAGCTATCCATTGCCCGCGTTCCCAAATACTCCAGACCGGTGACGGGCAGCAGCTGTTCCAGGCCAAACAGAACAGGCTCTGCCGTCACCAACCCGACTGCCCAGCGTGGTGTCTAAGGTCATTAACCTGCGGTCTGAGTAACGGTGGGTTGGGAGGTGCGAATAATCCCCGAGTTACGGTAAAAATGTAGTCAGACTGGGCTGGATGAGGATGGCTAGAAGTCGAAAGGTGTGGCGCGTTTTGGGAGAGTCCTATGTCCAACAGTGGACCCGAAATGGCTGTTGATGATGATGAAATACAAGGAACAGTTATGACCCGCACTGACGACGATTGTTTGTATGTATACTTTCTTTATCGAGCAAAATATTTATTGAAAGCAACAGTTACTTATGCCTCGTACTCGTTGATCGATCGCCTTTACGTGTTTTGAACTAGAACGGCGGGAAACAGTTAACTGTTGGCCGGTACACTTCAGTTTTTATCTTTGATGACGAATGGCACGAATGAGCGATGTCAACGAGTATAAACAAATATGTAGGTATGGTAAATAAATCCAGCTCTGTATCTCCAGCAACGCCTTTTTTTTTTTTTATGTAAATATCCTACCCATCATGTAAATATCATAGGATACTGCGGCCCCGGGGGGAGCGGCAGGGTTATATCAGACTCCTACTGACTAAAACCCCACAGTGTTCCTACATGTCGCTGCCGGCTGGGTATACGTGGGCGTCGAAGCATTCGTCCGCATACCCAGCAGCGATGGCCTGGTGCGAGGCCTCCTCTTCGACGACGACGACATCGTCGGTGACGGTGGGGACCGGAGCTCTTGTCCTCACCGTCTCGTCTTGGATAGCGTGCGGGAACACGCGCATGTCTACCCGAGCCCCATGGCGGGGGGCAGACTCCCCCGAGTCCGCCACCCTTGGGCTCATGTGGGGGGGGGGGGGGAGTTCATAAAGGCCGCCCTCCGACGCCCAGTTCTCCTACGGTGGATAGCCAGGGTGGTAAATGCCTCCCTTTCACGTTCCGCCGCCTCCTTCTGCGAGCACCTGTGCGTCCCACGACCTCTCGCTGTCGACTGCCGCGCGAACAACATTCGGCAGCGAAAGGTCAGTCCCCACCTGGGCGCAGAGCTCGCTGCGCTCACTTGCCCAGGCTGGGCACACCTCCAACGTGTGCTGGGCCTCCTCCTCGAGGCACCCGTCACAGTGGTGGCATTTGGCGGTAGGCTCCCTCCCGGCGATCCGACACAGATACCTCCCGAAACAACCGTGTCCCGAGAGGATCTGCGTCATCCGGAAAGTCAGGGTGCCGTGCCTCCGCTCGAGCCACTCATCCAACACTGGACGGATGGCCTCGATGGTCTTAAGCCCCGCACTAGGGTGCTCCAGCCTGGACTTCCACTCTTGGATGGCGAGCGCGATCTCCAGCAGCGCCTACCGTAAGGGCTAATGTAGCTTCCTATTAGTCCTATTAGTGAATTTTTCAAATCGGACGAGTTACTCCGGAGATTGGCGAGTTCAAACATAGGTACTCTTCAGCATTATTATTATAGTATAGATATAGATAGATTAAACAAAAAAAGTTAAAATAAATTAAGTAGGTAGACTTCATATTTTTTATCAACTAACACGTAATCGCTAAAATCTCGTAAATTGTTCTCACATTGGTCGTAATTTGGTTTCAGTATAAATAGTGGTCAATCAATACAAATAAACGACGATAATAGTTCTGTTGTAATGATATTAAGGTATTGCTATCTTACTTGAGTTGAAAACCACCTTAGTTTTTGTATAAATGACTTAATAATGTCGATCACATCATACCAGAATGTCCATTAATCTGTAAGTTTACCTTTTATTATAACAAAACAAACGAACTTCGATTGTCTTAGTCGTTTCCTTCACCCTCGTCATGGTGTAGATAATAGATTAAATCGATTATATTTGAGTAGATCTTTTAGTAATCGATATATATATACTTATGAGTATGAGTAGTACTTATGAGGTACATATATACCTATAAAAATAAGACGACACAACGATTGCGGACTATAAGCAATGACATTGTAGGTTTCTGCCAGGAGAGATCAGAGGGAGGGATAATATATACGGCGACATTGAAAAGGCACTTTCAACTTTAAATAACATCTCATTACTTCCCAAAAGTCGGGCCAAAAGGACTCTCAAGCTTGTGTCTCAAGGGAGGGATTCATTCTGAGTTCAAGGGATTTGTTTTAACGAACCCTACAATTGAGTAAGGAACAATCGATTGAACTGGAAATAATAAAGTCGACCCGTTTAAGTCGTTCTATTACTGAGAAGTGTGAAGGAATGGCGTCCTCGGCACGAACAATAAACTGTTCATAGACGAGCGAATTGTGAGGCGGTCGGGAAAATGGAGTAAACGATATTAAGGCTTATATCGTTATTGATAAAGTCAGTTATTTCGTTGAAAGTCTAAGAGTACCTGGGCCATTTAAATCGCACCATAATCATAAGCAACTGACAGCTTCCGTCAGTAATCAGGTCACGTTCCTTTTTTTGAATGCAGGCGGTTGTGACTCGCGTTCGTTCGCTAGGTAGAGAAATTCTATCTGTACGCTGCATATATGAATGGAACTTTCTTTCCAGTACTGTAGGAGGCGTCGCCATTTCATGAATTTAATAAAAAACAGCCAGCCACATCTCTGGAAACTATCCTTAATCCCATTTCTTGGAGCTGTCAAACTGAGTAAAAAGCTTTTGCTGTGGGTTCTTATAAAATAAAATACCCGTCTCACCCTGGTTCGCCATTTTCCGCGCCAGCGATTCGCGCTTGCCGCGCGGTGGTAGTGACACAAAAGCTATGAACGATTATGGAAGGCAAGGCGGAATTTGCAGAGTGTAATAGAGTCCTTGACGTTCTCGAGACGACTTGGAGTTCTGAAATTGTCTAATTTTCGTCTTTCTTATAAAGAAAATTAGTAGGCCGACAAAGAACAGTGTTCAAGCTTGTATCAAACCTAATATAACTATCAGATATATAAGGTTTAGTTAGGTACAAAGGTTTAGTTAGGTACAAAGGTTTAGTTAGGTACAAAGGTTTATAATTCCTATTTCATTAAATTATCCAATAACTTATAGATAATAGCTCTTCAGTTCAACGTTTCAAATACAATAGAACTATCATAAACCCAAATACGTAGGTAAGTGGTGGTGGTACGTAGGTACGTATAATATCTAATAGCCGTGATATGTTTGATTACTAATATAACATACTAATGTCTGAAATAAAGTAAACAAAAAATCAGCTGGAAATACAAATATTAAATGGAACAGAAAATTACTAAGAGGTCATAATAAATGTTGTTATTACTATCGGGAAATGTAGGTATGCAGTGCGTGAGGAATATTTAAACATTAGCCCACTTTTGGATGCATTGACTGACACGCATATTTGTGGTGTACTAAATGCTGATAGTATGTTTAAGTACCTACGCTCCCAAAGAGTACACTACATTGCTGAGTGCGCAAGAACGTCTATCTGGCAGTGGCAGACAATTGAAACAATGTCATTGCTGCTCGCTTTTCTTACATCAAATGTTTCAAATAACACTCTACATCATAATATAGAGTTGTGGTAAATTTTAGTAGTGTTTCCTTAGTTTTTTAAATAGTTCCATCCCAAGATTAATAATTATATCAGACTTAACAGAGGAGAGATCTGTTTTCATATATTTTTGTTATCTAGGTGTGTCATTATTCTACATCGGGCTAACTAACTCAGCACTTGACATTTATATGCAAGATTCCAACATCTACATTTGGACCGTGGTCTCCACGGTGCCCTAGCTTGGCGGAAGAGAGGAATCATCCACCTCGCTTCTCCGTAAAACCAAATTATTTTGCGTCACACAGTTGTTGGGCCAAGACACTTGGCTCTCGTAACTGCGGTCATTGAGACATGTGTGGCAAAGTTTGCGGTATAGCAACGACTTTGTATCCTGAAATTTGATATGGCGGTGTCATGTTTTTCTTTGTATACCGCGAACTGCGAAATCCCAAGGCATAGGATTTACTTTGGCTGTAACAATATATGCAGTCATTTTGTTACATTTATGCTCGGTTACATAAACATGAATCCCTAAAAGTACCTAAATCTTAGTTGAATACTTAAGTCTATTTATCTAGTAAGAACATTACATTGTCAAGTGTGTAGAAGTAGAACCTTTACTCGATTTATCTATTTAAGACGAACACATTATGGATGTCCATCGGAAAAAAACAAACATTATCGTTCTATAGGTGATGGAATCATTTGGTCCGGGATTAGGTATCTAGTAGTTTTTAGAGGTGATTACAAAATCAAAATATATAAGTAGTAGTTTTTGGCACGCGTATGTACCTATCTAATGCATTTTGTAGTAATAATCCTAAAAGGAAATGAAATAAAATTTGTATTAACTGTTTGTTTCTAATTTAGCAGCAGATAAAACAAATTTTGTTTTGTTTCCTATTTCATTACACTGAAAAAGTTTCGAACAAACAACAACTGGACTGGGTAGGTATCTATTGTTAATTTGAGCGTAAACAAAAACAGATAGTTACTAAACCGTACTTAACTATAGTCAGGGATTCCAAATAACAGGTGAACAAATACAAAGTTTATTAACCCACCACAGATTAGTGTGTATTATTCGAACATGCCTCGACTAACCCCGGGCCCTGGACGGACAGACGGGAGCGTACGACCGACCGGGATAATCCGCCCGTCGCACATTGACAGGTGGAATTTCATTACACCAACTTTGTACGCTTTGAAGGATTTCGTCTGTGGGGTTAGATAAAGACAATAATATTTATAATACGTTCCACGATTAGGTAAAATGGGGAGAGAGGTGTTTTAAAATTGAGTGTATGTTTATAAATTCACATTAAACAGTGATATGACAGTATGTTCTTAAAAGGTGATGTTGAACAGTATTTGTTTTTATTTTATTGCAACTCTCCTTATTCTTATTATCATCATCATCATCATCAGCCTATATTAGTCCACTGCTGGACATAGGCCTCTCCAATTGCACGCCACTGAGCACGATCCTCGGCTACTCTCGTCCAGCTCTTTCCAGCCGCCTTGCGAAGATCATCGCTCCACCTAGTCTGAGGGCGTCCTACACTACGTTTGCCGATTCGCGGTCTCCACTCAAGAACTCGTTTACCCCAGCGGTTGTCGGTTCTTCGGCTGATATGGCCGGCCCACTGCCACTTCAGTTTGCTAATCCGCTGAGCTATGTCGATGACTTTGGTCCTCTGTCGGATCACCTCATTTCTGATTCGATCCTTCAAAGAGACCCCGAGCATAGCCCTTTCCATAGCTCGCTGAGCGACTTTAAATCTGTGGACCAGCCCAAGCGTGAGTGTCCACGTTTCAGCACCGTATGTCATGACGGGTAGGACGCACTGGTTGAAGACTTTCGTCTTCAGACTTTGTGGAATTGGCGATGTGAAAACTCGACGTAGTTTTCCATATGCTGCCCAGCCCAGCCGTATTCTTCTATTGGCTTCTTTCTCGAAGTTGTTTTTACCCAACTGCAGTATTTGCCCGAGGTAAACATACTCCTTAACAACTTCGAGAATACTGCCCTGTACAGCGATTGGTTCCGGATTAACATGCTCATTGAACATGACCTTGGTCTTATCCAAGTTCATCCGGAGACCAATGCGTTTCGAGGAATCAGCTAGGCCGTTCAACATATGTTGCAAATCTTGCAGCGTTTCTGCTACGATGACGATGTCGTCTGCAAGTCGCAAGTGTGAGAGGTACTTGCCGTTGATGTTAATACCGTGTCCATCCCACTCCAACGTCTTGAACATATCTTCCATGGCATTTGTGAACAATTTGGGGGATATAACATCCCCTTGTCTCACACCACGATGCATGGGGATAGGTTCAGACTGCCGGTTTTGGACCTGGACGGACACGGTAGCGGCATTGTATAGACCTCTCAGCACTTGAATGTATCGCCAATCGACTTGGCATCGCTGCAAAGATTCCAGAACAGACCAGATTTCAATGGAGTCAAAGGCCTTTTCATAGTCCACAAACGCTAAGCACAGGGGCCGATTATACTCTTCGGTCTTCTGTATAATCTGCCGCACTGTGTGGATGTGGTCTATGGTCCCATATCCCGATCGAAACCCGGCCTGCTCCGGCGGCTGGAACTCGTCGAGTCTTCGCCCAAGACGATTCGTGATGACTCTTGAAAACAGCTTGTAGACGTGGCTTAGGAGAGAAATTGGTCGGTAGTTTTTCAGAAGAGTTTTGTCTCCTTTTTTGAAAAACAACACGACAACTCTCCTACTCCACGTCTCTGGAGTTCTCCCATCAAAGAGGACAGTATTGAAGATTTTCTGGAGCTCCTTCATAACAGGTGTACCACCAGACTTCAAGAGCTCAGTAGTAATACCGTCCTCCCCAGGGGCTTTTCCATTTTTAAGCTGTTTAAGAGCCATCTCGATTTCGTCGAGGCTGACTTCTGGCAAGTCTTCGGTAAAGTGGCGCGTCAACGTGGCTCTGCAATCCTCATTTTCAGGATCAGGTTGTGATGCATGCGAAGCGTATAACTGGCTGTAGAAGTTTTCAATTTCCGAAATAACTTCTTGCCTGGAAGCAACGACAACTCCATCCGTGGTGGTCAACTTTGTCAGATGGCTTCTCCCAAGAGATTGGACAAACACTTTGGACCCCCGATTTTGCTCAATTGCTCGTTGTATAGATCGAGTGTTTGAGCATCGGAGGTCGTATCGTACCAGTTTGCCAATTCTCTTGTTTAGAGTATGCCTGTCTGACGAAGTGACTGGTGGGTTTTCACGTCGTTCCTTCATAAGCTCGAGAGTTTCTTCCGAAAACTTCGACTTCCTTATTATAACATTTCTAAACTTGATGGAAATTAAACAAAAATATAACGTCCGAGTGTCTTATTTAATTTTACGCCATTCCAATTTTCCGAACTGGATAACGCAATCTAAACAACCTGAAGATATTGATTGAGTCTTTATGAATGAGACGAATATCTTTGATAAAAATATCTGAAGCCCAATGAATAATGTCATGAAAACTGGGTCTCAGATATCAATAACCCGATTCCGAATGCGCGACCTCACTCGTTGTCATTCAGACGTAGGCTGCGGCTGCCTTAATATCCGTTCAGAGATGGCTCTTCATTATGTGTCGAGCTTATTATGCCGAGCCCTGCAGCTTCCACCTCCTCTAATAATAGGCCCTGAAGGTAGGTTATGTAGCTTAGTACTCCATATGAGTGTGAATTTAAGCGAAGTATCAGTTTAGATTTCACACAGTGCGGGTTTGTTGGATAAAACTTTCTAACCAAACAATTTCGTAAAATATTAGGGTCTTCATTACATAAGTCACATTTGCAATGCAAAATACCTTGTGAAAATAGGTACCTAATTAAGATGCTCGCTTGTATTTCAGGCTGAATAATCATTTATTACATTAACTCGGTTTTTTTTATTTTTATCAATGTAACTATATAAATTACCCATCTAACGAGCATAAAGGATTTACTTATAGAAAGATGTCACGTACTTACCTACGTAGCGCGGGAACCATGCCTGATTCATATCCAATTTCGATAGCTGGCGTTGTCATGGCCCCTTAGGGTCCGATTTTTCTGACGTCCGCGTCTGCTAGTTAAATTATCAACTTTTTGGAGCCGAGTAATTTTCAAAGTTGTATGACTAAAATTTTTGGGATAAAGCTTTCACGATCATACTCGTATATGTAATGTAATAAAAAAATAAAAAATGTTTCATGTAGATACAACCATTAGGTATGTAGGCAGAGAGAGTAAATATATCTCAATTTTCATATTCATCTACATATGCGATAACAGCTCAGCGTCAGAGACGTCGAATGCTGTTTCAAATCATACAACAAATCATCTATAGCTTTCGATGAAGGAAAACATCTCGAGGAAACCATAGCTGGGTAGAGTACCTTTGAGGACTTACCTACTGTAGAAAATATAAAAACTTTGTAGAAGAGATTCGTTTTGAAGTTGCGCAGAGCTGATAAATAAAAAAAGCAACTTACTCCGCTGCGCCAGTCCACTATTTCGGCTGAGTTGGCAAGAGCAAAGACAAAAACAATATTAAAAAAATATTAAATAATTATATTTTCTGCTCAACTAAATCTAAGACCCTGTTTAGATGCCTGTTTAGATGTAGGTACGCGCCCCTTCTGGACAGGGTCTAAGCATTCCCAGGATAAAAAGTACCTACCCTATTGGCTATCTGCGTGCCAATTTCATCACGATCGGTTCAGTGGGCGTGAAAAGGTAACAAACAAACAAATACAAACAAACTCACTTTCCCATTTATAATATTATATTAGCGACCTACCACGGCTTCGCACGGGTGCACTTTAGATTTAAATAAAAAACTTTAACAAAAAATGGAACCGCCTCAAAGGGACTAAAAAGCATAAAATATGTAACTATGTAGGAACTCTAATATGACTGTCTTGAATTCTAGAAAAGTTGGTGGGTGGGTGAAAGTTCTAGACAAGAATTAAGTTCAATATAGAAATACATACATCAAATATACACATTTGTACCAAAATAAAGTATTCCTGAAATCAGCTCGAGTTCAAAGAGTGCGTGTGTAAGTAGGTAAACAAAACAATTAATATCAGAATTGAGTGTCCAAGGGCTATCCCTGGCTACACCTTCGTTAGTATTCTGACGGCGCGCCTAATTAAATGAAAGGGTGCCTTTCACTCCCATTACGGTTGTAGTTACATGAATTAAACAATGGGTCAATGATGAAACCGGAAATAGGTATTACTTATTTAAATTTCTTTTTGTACGTACCTTACCTACAATAATTTTTGAATCACTTTTTTTGTAATTCTAGTGTTCAATCTGTGGTTTGAATATCTGAAATGTTTTTTTTAAAACATACAGCTTTAAGCGCCAAAAATCGATCAGTGATGACTGACTCTGGTTGCCTATTCAATCTTAAAGCTTTATGTGCTTACCATCAACTTAGCCTTAGCATTATCTTACTGGTAACACGTATGTAGTAGTTATACCTATAATAGTTTACTTACATTATTGCATAATTTCACACTGGAGTTCTAATGTACCTAGGTCAGGAATTACATAAAGTGTGAAAATAATGATAAACGTTTTCATTACGCTTCTAATATCTTAACAAAATACAACAAGCATTAGATTAAATATTAAATTCACAACGACAAGGTTCATTTAGGTAAACTGCGTCTGGAGGTCGTGAGAAAGGTTAATTTGACAGTTTAACCGAAACTCAGCAAAGCGATTAATGTAACTACGACTAAATAGACTTTGTAAGTTAAGAGGGAAGGTAATTATGAAACTGGTTTTGAAACGTTGTAAATCTGCTGGTAATGAAGGCAGCTATTGAATAACAAAAATATATAGAGCTTATTAAAGATACCTACAACAAGTTTATTTAATACTTTATCTCATTTTTAAATACGCACTTTTTAACAGTTAAAATACGTAAATGGGTTTGTGGTGAAGTGGATTCGTAATGGAGACGAGTTGTTATCAAGTGGTAGCAGTTGTCGGAAGCCGTCCAAGTGCTTCAAGTGGTCGGGTCAAATGCTCTATAATTAGGATCATCTTTTCGACACGTCACCACAATTATTGCCTGACTCTGTAAGCTGTATTTCAACGGTAATATTTCTATTGCATATGATAATGTTTACTGCGCCAACTACTAAAAAGGAAATGCGGAAAATAGAGCCTTGAGGGACACCTATAAAATGTTATCTAGTCTGAGTATTAACATAAAATCGAAGCTCTTAGGTTATGTGTTTGGCGCCTTATCCTGGATGTTTACATACAAGAGAACATAAAAAAGATCGTAGAATATTTTAGTACATAGCCAATAAATTTTCTAAAGAATATTTCATAAGAATATAGTTGTATCAACTTTTACTTCGGTTCGGTGTGAGCAATAAAGTTACATTTTACGATGTGTTGGCTGGCTTATTTAAGAAATCTACCTTTCCCCAGCGGTTTCATCCGCGTTCCTGAGTTAATAAGTAGCTTATTTCCCTCTCCACCCTGGATAACTACGTGCCAAATTTCATTGTGATCGGTTCAGTGACTTAGTTGTAAAAAACAGACAGGCATACAGAGCTACATCCGCATTTATAATGTTTGTATGATTGACTTGACGTCGGTAACGTTTGACAATATTTTCCTGACTGTTATTATTATTAGGAATAAGTATTCCTAAAAAATCTAAATCATAACGTTACTTTGAAAGCACTTCGAGTCAAAGCCTATAATATCAAGAATGGCCCTTCCTTCCCTAGCCAAATTAGACAGAAATACTGTTCAAAAGGAAAATTTACAACATAGGATAAGATAAGAATAGAAATCACATGAAAAATACTCATAATATATTTCAATTTTTTTTATTAGAAAGTGTTCACTCATGCATGACAGACAATACCAACGAAATAAAATAAGTTAATTGTTAGGTTTAAACACCCGACCACAATCTGTCTGGACC
The DNA here is from genome assembly GCA_963555595.1 of Tethea ocularis. Taxonomy (NCBI): domain Eukaryota; kingdom Metazoa; phylum Arthropoda; class Insecta; order Lepidoptera; family Drepanidae; genus Tethea; species Tethea ocularis. Next base: position 5,219,384 of record OY741968.1, read on the forward strand.
AGCCAGACGGGCTACTTTCGATTTTCTTTAACAACTCGTCGCAGAAACGTTCTACAATGAGCATATAAAAGACGGTAATGTTAGGTAACCTATTATTGTGCCTGAGCTGGTTTCTAAGATATGTTTCAGTAGCAAGAAGTTCGAATAATATAATAAAAAACTTTTAAAAAAATAGAACCGACTTCAAAGGCATTAAAAAGCTCTAATCTCACTGTTTTGAAGTCAGCGAAAGTGTGAAAGCTCGTGTTCCATGGGAAATATCATGGATTCGCATTATTTTTTTTGAAAGGTCTAAAGTTGGTAACATCTGATGGCTACAGCAACCTTACCGGACAAAGCCAAATGTATGATGATACGAAAAAGGAAGACGACAGCATTTTTAACTCTCCATCCTGATTGTTTGCTAGAGATCACTTTTAGTGATAAGGCCGCCGATTACAGTCTCATTAATATTTAAGTTCTTAATATTCCTGTTTCAATCATAATGTGGTGTGACAATAAAGCATTATCTATCGAACTATCTATCTATATTATGGTAAGTACAGATATGAAGTAAGGTACTAGATACTATTGTGCGGTTACATCATTCAACATAATGTATATACAAAATACCGACGCAACCGGATGACCTTAGCCCACGCATAGTAAATAGGCGCCATGACTCATTCTGTGTTCAGTATAAACAAATGAGCATCTTCATTGTTGACACTTGCAACATGTAAAATCCCAAAAAATAGGTATATTTTTTGGGAATTTAAATGTTGCAAACTTCGCTTTTACATACCGAAACTTTGTAACATAAAATATGTTTGGGCATATAATTGATTCCATTAGATAACCCCAGTTGGCAGGTCGGTCATATCCTTTCTGAAATTGGGCTTGACATTTAGGGGCCGTTTCTAGGAAACTACTTACGAAAGTTTCAAGCCGGATACAACGGGGGAAATTCTAATTAAACGTCAACATAATTTTGAGAGACATGTGCATCTATGCTCACTTAACTTATGTATTGAGGATAAGTTATAGCAAGTGCCAAAATATGATTATAAGATGAGTATGAATAGTTAAATAAAGGTAGATATCGTTAAAGGTATATATAATATCATAGGAGACAGATGGTTTGTTTTTTTTTTTCTGTGCGGCCTATTACCCACTCAGTTCCGTAATTCAGAGAAGCTATTATAGTTTTCAATTACTTTGTAATCACAAATGGTATAACTTGTACATAGCAATAAACTAGGTTACGTAAACTATTCATACATAAACCGCATAAACTTTACAATGGGGGTCAACGTACGAGCACCTGTCACGTTTAAATCTATTCCCATCTCGTTCAGAACAATTAATTTCATATTATCTATCTCTTTTTGCCACCCGCGCGTAGATTGTTACTGGCAGGTATTGTTGCCAGTACTTAATCACATTTTTTTTTCGACAAAATACTTAGTTGTATTGAAATCGTAAAGACAGAACTAACGTATGTAATATGTATAATCCAATTAATATGATATAGACAAAATTAATAAATAACTTGTACACACGGCCACAGATCAAGCTACACACTGCGGCACCTTATGCGGTTGTAATAGGCGCTATTTTGCAACAAAAATGTGTAGCTTGATCTGTGGCCGTGTGTACAAGTAAGGTACCAAAGTGTTTCTATGTTATATACCATAAATATAGAAGCCTGATGGATTGACTGTTGATTAGGCTACGGTACCTATCTATTTAACCCACGATCACAAAATAGAGATCCTTTTAGTACAAAGTTGGCACAGTGTAAACCCAATACTGGTCGCAATTACATCAACGATTGTGTCGTTTATTAACGAGTGTTGCCCGAGGCTTTTTATCCTTTTCAAGTCGCTATTGTATATGTGTATGAGCATGAGTGGTGAGCCTTTATGTGACTGTCATACTAGCAAAAAATTACGGCGTAGGTTTTTATTAAACCTGTCAGCTGCAATCTAATAATTATTTTATGGAATCATACTAATATTATAAATGGAAAGTTTGTGAGTATGGATGGATGGATGTTTGTTACTCTTTCACGTAAAAACTACTGAACGGATTTGGATGAAACTTGGCACACAGATAGATCATACCCTGGACTAACATATAGGCTACTTTTTATCCCGGGATAACATAAGATACCTCGGGAACGCGGGTGAAACCGCGGGGCGGAAGCTAGTACATAATATTTACATCTTTGTCAAATACATTTTTATGATAATAATAATAAACTAACAAATATCTAATCTACCCATATGTAGTCTGATTCACCTACTGCTAGAAGGATGCAGGTAATTAAATCGCCATCCTGTATACGTAATATAACAGAATACACAATAGTTGAATGAGTATAGAGATTTAGATTGTTAAACCTTCGATACTCGCTGGTAAATTCATATTTTAGTAGGTAATTTTAGCATCTACATTCTTAGCTAGGTAAAATGGGAACCTACGGAAATGGTATATTTAACAAAAACAATTTAGTTACCTACTTAGTAAATCCATTAAATAAATTATAAAGGTTTATCTTACGAATTGAGATGAAAACCACATTTCGGAAAGGTCTCGCTCGTGTCGTCAAAAAATATCGTGAGTAAACAAAATACCATCGCGAAATCACGACAATTTTCATTCATATTTGTTTCGTCCTGTCGCGTTCCACCACTTTACCTACCTACGGTTTGCGCGAGAATGCTCGTCTTCTTTTTTAGCGGCAATTTGGACGCGGCGCGTATTCAGTGGACCTTTTGCGGTCAGTTTTAATCGGTGTTGTCATTTTGGAGAGCTCGGCAACGAGGGCGTTTCATTTGTCAGTTTCTTCTGTTTTTTGATTACCTTGTGATTTTGGTAGTCAAATTAAACCTTCTGGTTGTAGATGCGTGCTAACGTGACGTATTTATTTATTTTAAAGAAATATAAGAGTTTATTTTGTTGATTTACTACTCAAACGATAGTGATAGATAGACTTACATACTTCTTAATATCTATGTATCAATATGTCTTTGGGTTCATTTTAACGATTATGTTTTTCTTTCCAGATAAAGTAATCCTAAAATGATACGATGACGTGACGATGCTACTACAGCAGGCGTCATCATCGCCTGGTCCCAGCGGCACAGCTAGTCCTAAGCTAGCTCCCAGTCCGAGGCCAAATCAAAGTCCTAGCTTCGGTACCAGGTTTACTGGCAGTCCGAGTTTGAGCGATGGCGCATCGAGCTCGAATAGTCCCAGGTTGGGCGCCAATAGTCCCAAGTTGGGCGCCAGTCCTAAATATGGGAGTCCAAGATTGGGGGCTGGGAGTCCAAAACCTGGAAAGGCAGCGTTGGAAGATGAAGCTGCGCTAGAAAGGCTCCAGGTTGAACTAAAAGAAGGCTGGACTGCGCACACAGGGAGAGATGGGAGACTGTACTACTGCAAGTAAGTAGCGAAAACATGTTATTCTAAAATAACTTGACACTTAGTTGGTAGGTAATTGAAAAAGTTATAAGACAAGGTGCAGGCTACACAGCTAAAAATTAACTTGCGTGAACGTTTTTATCAGAATTATAGTTTAATAATTTACAGCTATCTAAACTATTTAAACCTAATAAATTTAATGCATAATCAAATATGTATGGAGTTTCAATAATAATTGTAGAACTCATAAGCAATTCCAGTGAACTTTTGAAACTAAACTGCAGTCGAGTCAACTTGGTGATATTCAGCAAATACATCTTTAGAACTCCATTAGTAATATCGATCTTTAGAGTTGTGAATACCTACGTAAGTAAAGCATTTGCTGATAGACTTCATAGGTGTTGTTTTCTTTGTAGGTATGTAAGTATAAGTTTTTTATGAATCGAACTTCCGCCTTGTGGATTTATTGAACATGAACATATTATGTTTTTCTGTAAGCACTACGTGAGCATTCGATTTTAGTATTTTGAAAACTTTATTAAAATCTATCAATTTGTTCTCCAGGTCAGGTGGACCATTCTAATATTTTTTAACAGACTATGTATTGTAACATATTGTTAGGATTCATACATCTTCTAAATTTAGCTACAGTACTCTCGTTAACGGTAATGGTTCAAGTAAAAGATCAATGATCTTTAAATTGACCAATCTAGCGATCTCGGCCCTCGGCAAATATCATTGTACAATCGCGTAGACAAGTCCCTCGGTCGGTAGCTGGACTTAGTTGGTAGTGGTTGGTGTCTGCGTTGCGAGCACTACAATGGAACAGCTAGAACGCGTCGTTGTCGGTTCAGAACACTCGCGTTTGTGACGTCAATATTTTCCCTCCATTGTCAGTGGTCAGGGTTGCCTATCACTGGAAATGATTATTATATTAAAAACCCTTGTTTACTTGTAGTAGAGTATAATGGAAAGTAACACCTACAATAGAAAGCGTGCTAGTATTATAATTGAAACACTATCTTAAACCAATCCATACAGGAAATGCATCTAACTTGTTGCTGGCAAATTGCCGAGTATCTACGCAGTATTACCTACTTGAAAATCATGGATATGAGGATCTCTATATTTTGATATTCATATCCATAGTTCATATCATAATTTTATTTATAGAACAAAAAAGGCAGCCCTAATGGAAAGCAGTATGGCGGTGTTGCGTCACTCGTTCCGTTCCCTCCTTCATTAGACGGATTGAATTGAGACAATGTACGCGATATCCGCTAGTAAATTATCTTTGCAGTACGCGGGTGCGCCGCGTACTGCAAAATACTTCGATTATTTCTATTGTTTTATGAGTACCGTGAAGTATACTTCCCTTTCCCAGTATCTTGTATCATTTTAATTGAATTTAACGAAATTGTAAATCGATAAATATTTTCATGATTTTCATTTAAAAAGTAACGACTTTAAAACATTAATAACACACTATTTCGATCAGATTTTTCGTTTTAGGTAGTCTCAAATTTGTGGGATTAATTCACATAGGTACAATCGTAAGTCGGTTTTTATAATCGTTGGTCGTAGGTACCTAGCCAAAAATAGTCACAGAGTTCCTCTAATGAACAAAAAGTAACACTTGTTTACAGACACGGGGCTATATTAAAAGCTGCTGAAACAAGGGTTTCATTATCCAACGACTGTAACACTAAACCGAGCTCGATTATACAACAGACTTTGTTCATTTCAGCATGAAAAACGATACTTTGCCACTGAGATAAAACGTGTTTGGAACAGCTTATTATATAATTATGTTTAACTATTACGCAATATACACGCATTTTGTTGATTAGCACACTACGACTTCAGCTTATTAGGCACGCTTCATCTAAGTATTTTGTTGACACTTAGTTGGTGGATACATATCTGATTAAATAACATTATCAAATCCTATATAAGTAGGTACTCTCTACCTATATGATCCCCTATTTTACCCTCTTAGGGTGCTACTAGGCTTTCATCTCCTATTTTACTCCGTTAGTGTTGGAATTGTGAAAAATAAGGAACCTAAATTACTACATCATTAAAAAATAGTTTAATTCCCTAGCAACATAGGCTGTGCGTTGATAGGTCAGTCAGTCAGTTGAAGACTTTTTTACCCGACTGATTATATGGCAGACCCTATATAGAAATGATTGCTAACAAAATTACTGATAAGTAGCAAGTTAATCAAAATGAATTTAAGCAAATCCTGGGTACTACAATAATTTGAAATTAATTTCAGGTTTTCTTTATTTCTAATTTAAAAGTTTGTTCATGTTAACATGGTGCAGATTATAGCTTAGTTTGACGGAATATAACTTTCTACGATAATCTTCATAGTACATGATAGCGTCATAAAACTAAAAACCTTGGCCCAGATATATAATTTGGAAAAATCATTAAATGGATAATTTTATTTTGTTCTAAGCAATAGGTATTTACATGATGGTATTTAATTTGGATGATTTAATGATAATGACAGATCAGTAAAATAGTGACGCCGGGTCTAAGTTTGAAACAGGTGTCTGCGGATTTGCCAGACTGTTCGTAATTATGAAAGGTAAATTTCAAAATGGCATTACATTAAAGATTGGTTTTACATTCATTTTAATTTCGTCACTTTCATTATTAATACAAATTAAATATGACGATGTACTTTCCATTAAGCCTTTGTCAGTGTATCAAGGGCTAAAAGGTATCTTTCTTACCACATAAGTATCTATTGTACGTTATCGTATATAGGTATAATTTACAAAGAACTCGTGATGTGTTCCATCCCTACCTTGTTTAAGTCCTTTTAGATGAAAACAATACTCCTTTTAACATGATCTATTTCCAGACAACGTGCGAACATTTAAGTACATATTATGTTAAGAAAATTAATAACGTGCTAAGAACGAAAACAATATAATACTTACATCACAATGAGAAAAACGTAGCGAAAATAAATTATCCACCTCACTACGTTTTCGTCATCAGCATGCGGATGTTGACAAATAAGTTGAAATTAATTATGAAAGTTAAACAAGTGGAATTCAGTTAAAAATATAACTCACTGTGTGTTTTCTTTCCCATTTCATTAGGGTTACATTTAGTTATTTAACATCTACTTGCAAGTTAAAAATGTTGACTCATAATTATTACTTGAATTTAAAATACATTTCTATCAATAGTACCCATCCCCTTTTTTAAAGCGCCTTCTGGAAAACAATTCATTTCCTTAATGAACACAAGTGAAACCGCCTCAGGTACCTAAGCTACATTCACATTGTGTTTGCAATTGGTAATTGGCTTTAATGTCTCTTTCACTATTAGGTACTTCATTATGTAAACTTTTGTTGTTTAATGAACTCTTGAAGCTTAATTAAGTATTTACAACCATTAGTCAAGTAGTAGACTTGCAGTCTTGTCACGTCACCCCGTAGTTTCACAGCACTAAAACGACAATTGACCGTAATTAAAGCTTCAATGAACCTTTTCCTCACACAAATTGGTAAATCGAGAGACTAGTCGACTACTCCTTTATTTGAATCTACGATTTAAGTTAAAGTATCGATTTATGTTACCTTTAATGGAATTTTATGTTACCGATTGGATTTTGGACTTAGATAATTCTTTCAGTCAGCTTTTTTAAATTACAGTTTTAAGTGAAAATATACAATATCATTATACTTTGATGGAAGCTTTCCGAAGTTAGTTCTTAGAATACACTCAATTTGGCGAAGTCAGAGTTAATTAAACTCGAGAGTCGTTGTTATTGTAAGTTAAACGCGAAATACCTACCACGATTGTTTGTAAAACATTATTTAGTTCATCGTATATAGGTTTTGTTGATATAGTGGCATAAGTTAACAACAAGCCGGAAGTGGTGATGTTATTGTAATTATTTAGAACATTCAAATAAGATATTTTGAGTTAGTTTACCAATGATGTTGATGTGAAGAATAAAAGCAAACATTTAAATATTGAAACCACTATCTTAGAGTTATATTTTGAATGTGTGTTGTAACTTAATCATGTCAATCATAGCTGAACGAATTTAAATGAAACTTGCCACCTAAATAGATCGTGCCTTGCATTTATATTAATACTTTTTATTCTATAAAAAACATTTGATCCCTCAGGAACCCGGGTTATACTGATCAAGGGTGAAAGGTCGGAAATTATATTCTGAATGATTTTAATATTTTTTTGAGAATATTATACGTAAGTCAACATGATTATTGAAATAAGGGCTCGAGCGAATCGCAAAAATTTATGGGTACAAGAAATTCATATTTTTCTTCCTTCTCTCTGCTTTGTATATTTTACATCGGAATATTGTGAGGGAGCTATTTCCGTAACAAATTCAACAATACAACGCTAGTGAATGGTTACAACATATTTTCTTTTCACTATCAGTGTTGCGTATATGCCGACCCACATGTTGCGAGACTGTTTCCCTTTTTACACGACACGATTTTGTAGTGTTTTTTTATTTAAACTCACCCGCCAATAAAATTGTTTGACGTTTATTTATAGGTTAAAAAGTTGATTTGAATCAGTAGATTTCAATTTGATTGGTAAATAAATCAAATGTACGTGTCTGTCTGTGTATGGCAATTTGTAAGTACGTTACTAAAATTCCGACATCCATTTTTAAATGTTTTATCTGCTCGACTATTTGTCATGTGATAAGTCTGATCACAGAAACGAGAGAATGGATTATGACCGGATTTTCATTGGCAGGTGACATTTCTGAGTAATCAAGGCTGCTTCAATTCAGGTAACGTTAATGAAACCGCGCGGGACAGCTAGTCAATAATAAAAGCTCAATTATGTGATGTGACGTGCCGACACGGGTGCAACAATGGACACAGCTTTTATACTATCAAGTTGTTTTGATTTATGATTCAGTTTTAGTTGTAGTCGGTCTGCAGCTTTGGGTATACTCCTTAGCATTAATATCATGGGTATTGCGTAAAATTAAGTAGGTAAGTGGAGATGAGAAGGTCATAAAGTAGGTAGGTTTGCAGATAAGATACCTTGCTAGCACATACACTTTAGGTACCAGATTCATCGTACCTTATAGCATAGTGTTTTGTCATCATTTACCATCTTTATACCATAGCTTCTCGCGGGTTCGCCCGTGGTTCAGAAGAAGAGGTCTTCGCGTGATATGACATATCATTCTACATTACGTTCGACATGCATTCCTATCGCAGTTTTGTTATTTATACCTACTATTGTAAACATAGGTACCTAACTCCATTGAATTTATTATTATTTGTGCTAAACAAACCAGAAAGCCGTGATGTTCAAATCGTTGAAATACTAACGCCGGACTTTGATCCCAGTTAAACTATTGTTTCCTCCGTCTGTGGCTCCGCCAAAATTATTGTTCTACTATTTTGAATAGGTCAAATCCTTCCCCGAAACTCTTGGAAGTCTCAACTTGGGTTTAGGTTTGAAAGCTTGGTATTTTAGCTGGCATTGTTTATGAAATTTGTGTCACGGGAATTTAACTTATTGTGTTGCTTCACATAGTTGGAATGTATTCTGTAACATGCTACGAAGATGCTAAACTCACAAATTAATAACACCATCCGTAGTTGAAATTGTAGGTAAATGATGTTCGGTAACCTACTGCGTTGTAAGTAGTTATTAAAAAAAAATGTTATATTACTTGAACTAATAAATGAAATAATCTTACACGAAAATCTTTTACAAGTAGGTACACTATACTTGTGTGCGTATTGCTTCACATACCTAACTATTTAATTGGTAACTAATACGCATTAGTCCGTAACATTTTTTCTTGGTAATTTGGAATATTATCTAAAAAATGCGTGCCCAATACAATTATTTTTCAAAGCGTTCCGCTCATTGTTACACTTAAGTCAATAGTGAGGAAATTGAGCTATTGTGAGCAAGTTATTCGACCTGCGTCTCGCAGAGGAACAGCGAAAAATATCTATTGTCCAACTCGGTAATACCAAGGAAAAACTCATTTCCCAGCGAAAAAGCATTCGGCCCTCCAATATCCTGTTACCCTCTTAAACGGGAATGTCCCCTGTAAGTCCTCCGAGTCCATAATATAATCCGGCGATCTGTCGCTGGGTAATGTTGGAGGGAATATTGATTACGTATTGAGTCGTTTAAGACAGGCTGGTGACCAGACTTGTTCCATAAATTATGTAAATGTACGATATATTGAAAAAAATAAAATATGACATAAAAATACTTATATATCTCTTTTCTTTTTCAATTTTATTAGATTCTGTTTATCTATATCTATACTTAATATAATATTATAAAGAGGAATGATTTGATTGTTTGTTTGTTTGCATTGAATAGGCTCCGAAACTACTGAACCGATTTGAAAAATTCTTTCACTAATAGCTTAGAATAAATAATATACTACGTACAAGTACAACTAATAGGAAGCTACATTATTCCCGAAGGTTAGGTATAGGCTACTTTTTATCCCGGGAACGCGAGTGAAACCGCGCGGAACAGCTAGTAGAAAATATCTTGATAATATGGATATACCTATTATTACAGATAATTCAAAATAATAATGATACATTAATAATATGTCCCCGTGTTTTGAAGGGTCTATTAGGTCCGTATGCTATACATACGGAAACTTACCGTCAGGCGGGCCATATGCCTGGTCTCGAATTTGTTGCCTAACATAAAATTAAGTCTTATCTAAAACGTAAAGATTGCGGTGAGTTACAGTTACGAATCTAAATAAAAATAAATGACTATATTGAAATATCTATATTGTATAGTAGAGCCCTGTAGAGCGTGCGGTTTTTTGTTTTGATCGTTTCGATGCATTTTCCAGGTGCGCATGGCGGTGCTCATCAAAACTACAACGAATGATAACTTAGGTCAATAAGTGACCTATTACTAAACTGATAATTAACATTATAATTACGGCGTTTAGATAAATAGATTGGCATACTGACTGACTCGTGTAAATACATACAATTATTTTTGCTCATTATGTTTACGCGGCAATTGCATAGGAAATTATGTTTTGATAACCTTTGTTATCTAGATTACTATTTTGAGTGTGTAAAAACATGTCTGTTAATTGAAATTGTAATGTTAATTGATTTATCGTGACGTCATTTGTAATAGGAATATAGACAATCTACTGATATTATGATTGAATATCTTTTCCGAGAAGCAAATGGTACAATATGCTACTAATTATCTAAAGTTGTCATATTATGATAGGCTCATTGGTGGCTCATGATATTAGAGACCCTAAGTGTGTGAAAAATGACCCAGGATATTTATTTATTCATATAGGCGACGACCGCCACTTTCCATCAGTTGGACTGTCTGCAGATGACTCAGTTGACATGGGACTTAACTTCCTACTAATATTTATAATGCGAAAGTTTGTGAGGATGTATGGATGTACGTTTGTTACTCTTTCACGTAAAAACTACTGAACGGATTTGAAACTTTGTGTGCCACACGGAGTGATCATACCCTGGAATAACATCATCATGTCAGCCGAAAGACGTACACTGCTGGACAAAGGCCCCCCCCAAGGATCAACAAGATCATCGGTCCACCTTGTGAGGGGCCTGCCCACGCTGCGTCTTTCGGTTCGTGGTCACCACTCGAGAACCTTTCTGCCCCAGCGGCAACAGCGGCTGAATAACATATAGGCTACTTTTTATCCCAGTAAAACATAGGATCCCTCGGGAACACGGGTGAAACTGCGGGGCGGAAGCTAGTCGATAATATTTTCTACTTCAAGTTTTACTTGTAAGTGGTACCTATCTAATTGCCTTATCCAGGTTTATCACGAACTGTCTACCTTCTTATTAAATTCAAAGACGAAGTTCGAGGCTCTGGGAAAATTGATTATCGTCCATCTACCTTTCAAATTGTAAGTGCTATCGCTTATATACCTATAGCATAAAATATACAGTAGGGCTCCTGTAGCTATTGCTATGTATATTGATAGCATTGAAAATGTCATCAACATTCTAAACAAATTAAATGAAGTGAATTCTAAAATAAGAACGAGCGTAAATAACAGTTATGTTACACAGACATATGCCGCAGCTAATTGGAAACAAGAGCCATCCACACTTGATAAACTGTTATTGCTGGACTGGCCAAAGATGATTAAATTTGAATGTGATCTAACAAATCAATAGAACGGTGTGGTAGAGTACCAATGGATGTTGCATTAGTCGCAGTTGTAAAAATGTTATGTTCTCTCAATCCCAATTCCCACCGAATCAATCATTTGATTTATTATAAGCATTATAAGGCTCTCGAAATTAAGTAAAATAAAATATTCAAAAATCGGTATATTTTGGCAAACAAAATGGAGGAATTACTGTACAGAAGAACTCTTTCCATCTCCATAAATAAATGTTAATTAAGTAAATTAATTAACTTTATCATCAGATTAAAGTACCTACATCTCTGAATTATTTTGTGATGAGAGTTGATTCTGATGATGTCAATAATTAATGAACCGGGTTGTAGCGAGCACGGGCATATCAATCAGTAAAGATTAGTCGACAATAAATTACAGCTGTGTTCTACAAACAGATAGATAGCTTTGTTACTAGAGGGAGACTGTAACGGCGGTTCCAATTAATTTCCATCTAACTCGCTTATGTATCTAGTTGTGGCGATGTTTATTTACATTTGGAATTGATTATTGTAACACTTAGCCTTTATTATTTCCTGCTTTATTTTTGTCACTTTAATGAAATTTAAATTAAGACTAATAACATTGTAAATGCATAAAATTGTGGGTATGATTTCAACAATCAAACCTACAAAGGTTTGATTGTTGAAATTCTCTTGAATAATTTCGTCTCGAGAACACGAGTAAAATTGCAAAAGGTAGATTTTCTATATCTCAACTGATCAAAATATTACTTGCTCAAATCAAATGTTAAATGGATAGTGGAAACTCATCTCACCAAGAATCACAAAAGTGAGCTTGAACCAGAATTCGAATCGGTATTCAATAAAATTTTCATGAATGTTATATAAACTCAATTGCAATTTCTAGCGAGATTATACTGCAAGCACGTCAGAATGGCTCGTCAGGCATCATGGCCGTATGTACCTACAGAAGTCGGTCCGATAGTCAGGTCAGGACATCGAGTGGTTTGTATTCATTAGCTCTGTGGCTCGAAAGGCATATACCGCGCTTTGGTTAAGGTCTGTTACACACAACTTTAATATTCGACTAACGCACTTATATCATGATAAGATATGTCGCTAACTATCTATTGGTAAGTTTTTGGCAGCTTTATTTGAGAGCCAGTTCACTTCTAGGCTTTGTCTGCTTACCATACCTTTGAATACATTATTATTTATGCTACTTAGCCCTTACCATTGTGAAAATACTATTTTGCACGAGCAAAGAAGTACTAATAACACTTTATTTGCCATCCGCCTTAATTATATCAAGTAGGTTTATATCCATACAAGTGCAAGATTGTTGGTGCCGATCTGTTGTTTACTAATGAAACTAATTTTAATCTCGTCACATCTCTTTCTTATAAATATTACGAAAAAGGATAGGAGGGATGTCATTGACGGGGAAATGGTCGTGCGTGACCAATAAATACGGCGTCTAAATTCACGTTGAAGCATTGCTTGCTTCAACGTGAATTTAGACGCCTGGACCGTCGACGTCCCGGCCCGTCGGACGATTTGGCCAAATTTATATTATTCCCTATGTTTTTTGTTAGAAAGAGATAGTGAGATTATATTAAGTTTAGTTTGTAGTTTATTTGCAGATATATCGCAGTCTCTTACATATATTCGGTTTTAATGTTTTATTCTTCTAACTTTACTGGTTGTCAATAGAGTAGACAGTGTGTGACGAACTTCCCGCCAGTCCTCCCCTTTGCTCCTGAGCCCGACCCCGACCTCCGGGCATGTCTCTCCACTTTCCTCTTAAATTACCTGCTCTACGTTTGAAAAGATTTTTTTCACAGTACATTTAAATGATTTGATAAAGTTTCAGAGAGTTTTCGCTCTTGGTACATTTGAAAAATCGGGATTTTGTTATTAAAACGTGCGCTTTGTGATTCCATTTTTGTTTCAGCAGTTCAGCACTTTTTGTGTAGGTGGGGTAAAGGGATTAATTCGAACTTTTCGGTATTTTGTTGAGTTTCATGTATTGATTTAATAAAATGCTCATGGGTATTATTGTTTTAAAATTGCTATTAATTAAAGTCATTATACATATACCTGCTGTACCTACATAGTATTTTCAAACCATCAACTATGCTGTAAAAATGTTGTGATATCTTATAAAAAAAATCCAAAGTATTAGGTGCAAGAAAAAGCACCAACAATTTTTCCAAGCGAACATTTTTCTTAGCGGATTTTTTCTCTAATAAAAACTCTAGTTTAGTTTAGACGAGAGACCAGCGTAATTATGGTAGAAATAATAAAAACGTAGTGTTTTTCTACTTTTGTTTCGTTGAACTTTGTAGGTTTTATGGTGAATAAGCCAAAAAAAAGCTGCTTAAATCTTCTATAAAACCAAATAAATATCGAACGGCACACCCGTTCTATCTATAAAATGAGCGGTCAACTTTAATTTGGTTTTTGGCTGCCAGTTGGTGGTGCTGTCGCTGTATGGCAATGCCTTTACTGGCAATGCTTATCTTCAAGTCAAGTCAAGGTATTCGCCAGCCCTCTAGTCGTGTGAATCGTCGATTAATTTACAATAATTAGCTAAATTGATATAGGTACCTATTTCTGACAGATTGATTTAGTAAAACTGAAAAAAATCCAATGAAAAAAGTGAGGGAGTCAATATTGCCACCTTTGCAGCTTCATAATATGTTTCGGACGATATTTCAAAACAGAAAATAACCAACCCGAGGAGGTCTGTTTTTTCATCATTTCTCATTCCAAATTCCTACATTTAAACGTATAAATTCATTCTTCATTTTGATTCCCCACTTGATAGGTTTGGAAACAAAAACATTTACCTACTAATCCGCGTTTCTGAGAAGAAAAGTAGTCTAACGTACTCGAAAATAATGTAACTTCCTATTAGTGTAACAAAGCTCCGAAGATTACATCCTAAATCGAAATAAGCTTTACCTCTTTATAATATTAGTATAGATGATTTTACAGTTTCTTTTTTGCAGCTAAGATGAAGAGGCAGGTAGGGTATTATAATTTAATATTATGCTGTGGGTACCTACTACAAGTAATGAAACGTTAGCGGATGTTAGTTGACCTCAATTTTTCGCTGCTCAAAGGAGGAGTATAATAATTATATCATCCCAAGTGACACTGGCTAATAATAATAATTAAGTATAATATAATTATACTACTAATAGGTACTTGTCGTAAATTGCTTTTAAAAGAAAAAAAAAGGTAAGGTTAAAAATACCCCTTCACTACAGAGTGTAGATGAATGTAGAGTCAGCTCCTCAGCTCAGACTCTACATTCATCCTATACTTAGCTGGGGCTCTACCGCGTATCTTTGATGAGAATCATGATGAACATCATTATTGAAAATCATGCAATGAGGGCTCCCCACGCCCACCAAATGGTCTTCGTCGTAGCGCGTCGGATGAAATCATTAATTGTGTTCATTACGATTATTACTAAAAGATACGCAATGTTTTATGCAATGTCTTCGTTTATGTCGCTAATTAACCGTATAATATAATTTCCAAAAGCTGCGATAGACGAGATTAACTAATTGAATAACAATGGAATTGCTACATTTCGTTTATTGTATCTAGCCCTATAATTTCCATTGGCCGTAGTCTATAATAATCCGCTGTCGCTTACAATTAGGTCAGACGCTGTTTCCCCGAGTTTTAAGTTCCCCCAACTAATTTACGTGGCGAGATGGGATTAATTGAATTTGATGGCGCACCGCAATGGAGTTACGGGGATGTTTGAAGCCAGCCCGTAGGCTGTATAACATTATGCCGATTATAAAAAGTGTTTGTGTTGTAAAATACTCATTACCTTTGTCCTGTATAGCGGTTGGTAGAGACGTTAAATTATTTAATAGAGATATTTGAGTTTTTAAAGGCACTTAATGATAACATTGAGGCTTTTTGTGAAGGAAATGTGTCAACATTAAAATGACATCACAACTCTTTTTACTCAAAAACTAGTTTCTACTCCGCGGTTTTACCTGCGTTCCCGAGGGATCTTATGTTTTCGGAAGAAATATATTTCTATGTCATTCTAGTATACATACAGTCAACCTATATGACAAGTTTTATCAAAATCCATTCAGCCGTTGATATGTGATTGAGTCACAAACATTTTACATTCATAATTTTTGTGAGATAATTAATATAACTTTGCTATTTTTGTTTAGGGACTGAACAATGAAACCGTGAAAAAAAGAAAGTATATGAAAAACATAGTAAGTGCCTATAAAATTTGAAGAGTTCCCTCGATTTCTCCAAGATCCCATCATCAGATCCTGACCTGATGACTATGGGACCTGTGAAGTATATTTCAAATGGATGCCCAATCCATTTATTGTATACCAAAAACCTTCTTCAGAATGTAACAAATACTTTTCTGAAAACCGCATCAAAATCGGTTCAGCCAAACGCGAGATAATCGCGCCTCCTTTTTTTGAAGTCGGTTATAAATAGGTAGGATACATAACATTGCAAATAAAAGTTTAACAAAGCCAATTTCTAACCAATGAGCTTTTCTGCTCTCAGCTGAATACCTGAATAACAGTGAGACATCAATCATACAATGTTATTGCGTCATCGTGATGAATGGTTTAAAATATTTGAAAAATATTTACACAAAAGAATATGATTTATTTATGTTAATTATTTGTTTTTATGGTTATGCTCGAAAAATAATGGCGTTATTTAAAAATCAAAGCATTAAAACCGTATTTTCCTACCTCGTATTTACAGCAAATAGGTTTATTTTTAAACTAGTTTAAAGTTCTCCTATTTCTTAAAAGTCGGCGTCGTCTTAAAACGTAGTAGCTTCTTTCGTTAAATACGGGATTATCCAGTGGGTTTAGACTCAGATCACCCCACTCTGAGCTAGACGGATGATTTTATTATATACTTTAACCCAAGGGCGGCACGACAAATATTTAATAACTTTTGGGTACGGTTTGAAGGAAGATAATATCTCATTAATAATATGATGTGGGTCGCTGCTTCTATTAAAATTTTTACGTCAATAAGATAACAGCGGATCCACCTGATGGTAAGTAGTCACCATCGCATTTCAGAACCAAAGGGATTAAAAAGTTAAAAATGAAAACTGTAAAAGCCGCCACTGCGGCGCCGTGTGCAATAAATACAGGATATTCAAAATATGTTGTAGACTCAATAGCTCTTATCATCTCTTAATACTTATCAATTTTAAAAATCTCCACCGATCTCCTGTTTGACCATAATTTTAGCATGGTAGGTCTTTTCAAAGTATTTGCAGTGCATAATATTTGAGCCCTATTCATTTCCATGACTTTTTCTATAGTAGCGGACATGGTAACTCAGGAATACGCTTCTAAATCTCGAGATCTGAAATGAGACTATAAGGTTTTTAATTCACAATTTTTCTAATAAGTAGGTATAGATAAGGCAAAGAAACAGAATAATTTACCTTTTAACATACGTTGAGCAGACAAACATGTTGGAAAGCTGAATTATAGAACGAAGTCGTAATCAGTGTCGGGAATTCCTCCCTCCTACGTATCTACCTACCCTCAATAAATATTTAAATTGTACGTTTGTGTTCGCACCGCGAGTTCCAAGCGGCTTTTCTAATTAGGGTTCTGTGCTTACGGTAAGGAACCCGTTGTATTTTTGTCGGTAAACACTGTATAACTAAAGCTTGCTGAACAATTTTATTATGACGATAATTTATTTGTATAAATATTGTCCATACTATCCCAGTCTTTCACGTTCCCTTAATAAAAATAGCCTAACTATAATAATGCCTCAGGGATAATGTAACTTCCTAATAATGATGATTAGCAGAATCGGATCCGTAGTTCCGGACCTCCTACATCCAATCTCATCAACAAACATTACCTATTCATTATTATTAGAACAACATTTGTTTTCGTTTTTTTTAGTTCAATAGATTTTTTCCTGTTTTCTCCCACCAATACCTACCTACTCTGGAAACGATCCCAGTTCGTTCCCCTTCACTTTTGACGCAAAAATACGAAATATATTTCTGGAATTGCTTTGCTTAACAAACCGTTCTGAAATGTCTCGTTGTACCCGTTATTGGAATTCAGTCTAGTGCAAAACCAGCCGAATTTATTTTATTTAAATTTACTTTACTTTTATAGGTTTTTTTTTTGAAAGAACTAAGTTGGTAGCCTCAGATGGCTGCAACAACCTTACCGGACAAATGCAGAAGGCTCTCAGCCGGGTAATATTTAGGTAACAACGCCTGAGGGCACACCCGAATTTGGCTTTTATAGGTATTTATTAAGATTAAAAGGTTGTAATCTATTAAATACAACTTATATTAATAAACAGTGTGTAGTGTTCAAATAGTGATTATTATAAGTTTTATGGTTTTATACATACTTACGTATTATTTCAAGATAACGGTAGGTATCTACCTTGAATGTACTTACATATCTACTCGTACATCCAGTCATGCACATTCCTGAGACATATCATATACGATCATAACGATATGGTTTTATTTTATTTTGTATTCATCTGTGGTTGCTTTTGACACAACCTTGTTGATAAGAAGCAACTTGGGGGAATGAGATTCCTATTATCTGATAAGCGTCACTGCATCAGGTAGAGAATTTTACTAGAAAATGCATTATAAGAAACATTAATCAACTGCTCGAAAATATTCCAAGATGATATTTCCTAACTAGACCCGTTAGGAAAAATAGAAGTTTTATTTTTGTTTCTAATTTACATTTTCAACTTCATTGTTTACAATCGTACGTAAATAAACAGAAAAGAAGGTGTTTTTTCAAACCCTTAAGCCTATCTTATTTTCATCTTTTGTAAAAGTTTACTGCTTAAAGTTTTTCTTTTAATTTAGTTTGTGTAGATATAGGACCTACTTACACAGACCGTTGACGTAGACATTTTTATCTCGTACTTAGTTATTTCTTTTTATGCTTCTAACGAACATTCTAAATATTTCAATGCTTTTTAGTATAAGGTGGAATGTTGTATGAATTTTTCACGAATATTTCGTTCTTTGTAATATATTACGTCAATTCCAACTTACGATTAGCGACTGAGGGATATAACTACGGACCACACTAATAACACTCTGTATTTGTAACAATATACAGATTTAAGCCAATTGACTTATGCCAGACCTTTGCCCAAATATATTAATAATGGTGACTGTCTGCTAGGTAGATGAATATCTATTGTATTCTATTCTACCATGATATTTGATTTGATTAAAAGGCTTTATTAAGATATTCACCTCAACTCCGGACATTATTTCAAACCCTCTGGCAGCGGTTGGGTTTCATAAACAACGTAATTTATTTATGCCTTATTAACTGTAGGTTCCTATTTATATGTGTGTTTCCTTTTCATAAGTTATATAAATGGAATAGAATAAAATATAAATTCTCCATTTTTATGATTATACATACTCTCTCAATCAACCGTCTTTTTATGCAAAAGTATAAAATTAAAATATTTATATCTATAAAAAGTAAGTGTCGTCAGCAATAGTATTAAAAAATAAATGCAGGAAATATGACATTCCAATTTGTTTCCAATAATAATTTAAAAAAAAACAAGTCAAAAAAATTTTCATTATTTTTTGGTAGCTTTCGCCCCGCTGTAGGTACTAATCGTGTTCCCTGCATCATATGTTTTCCCAGGATAGTAATAATCCTATATGTAATATGTTATTCTAGGTTATGATGATTTACCTGCGTGACAAATTTCATTACATTGGATGTTCATTGAGACGTCACGGAACGAGGCGAGGTAACTAACATAATGTTGGTAATAAAATTAAAAATTATTCAAATTATAGACACAATTTCTACTTTTTCATGAATAAAATAGCTCTAAGATTTCCATTTTCAACCTAATTATCGTTTCACAGTAGATTATGCAATTGTAAATCTGTAACTGTCGCGGTGCAGGTGAATTTGTTCTAAACCAAATCAGTAATGGATAACCTTCCAATCCCATTTAAAGTGCAGATTGCTAAACTTTAAAACTGTAACGTGTGAAACGTACATACCTACAATACCAGAAACTGTTTATTTATCGATTACCAATTTAATGTCTATTTTATTTAAATCCTTACTAATATTAAGTTTAGATCGCGATGAAAGGCACGAAGCCTATAGGTAATATGGAAAAGGACACAGGCTACTTTTTGTTACGTGAAACAGTACAAACAGTGATAAGTGCATAAAAATCCTGGCTCCCAAACTAAGAATAGCGCAAGAGCAAGGTAACAAGATAACTGTTGGAATACAAATTACGTACTAACTACTGCTAAAGGAATGGATATTTACACCCTGACAACAAACACACATTATTCATGCACACAAATATTTGTGCCGGGTCTAACCCACGATTATGGCGTGGCAGTCAGGTTATCTAAGCTCCACGCCAACCGGCCCGACATCTCATAAGATCAGTCTATAAATCAATGTCATATTGTACATATATTATCTAAATTAGCTTTAGCTTTTGCCCCGCGGTTTCACCCGTTATTTTACCCATTTAAGAGGGGATTTTCGAAAAATCTTTTCGTAGTGGATGCCACACATACTAGGAACACACCCTCTAAATTTCATGTTTCTAGGACCAGCGGCTTAGGCTATACGTTGATGTCAGGAACTTTGAATTTTAGGTACAAACACAGATCATAATTAAAAAAATCCTGATTTCATATTGATAAGATAAGAAAATAAACCGTTACAGACTTGCGATCGGAGTAAGTAATTAGCGGTCGGGTCGGATCGGCCGCCAGCTCGTTTGGCACTAGCCCAAACCAGGAACATGCACCAGATTTGCTGCAAACTCATGTCTTAACTAATGGCTATTCGATTTTCAATCATACTGATGCATGGACGTTTAGTACCTCCAGAGATTTAATGAACTCTTCATATGATCGGAATAATTTGTTTTTAAATATTTTATTAATTAATTTTAAATATAGGTACTTACCTAAGTGTTTGTGTTTTTAGTATTAAAATACAATAAAATTCAACAGCTCAACCAATCGCGACGAAAGGAACGCAAATAGATTATGGCGTGGGGAGGGATAGAATATTATAGGAACCCCGGGGCAAATACTATATAGTAGAATAATACTTATATGTCTGACAGGACAAAAAGATTCGACTTCAATTTTCATCCTGACTTTTTTTCGAGACTCGGCGTTGGAACAATTGTGGATTAGTGAGTTTATGTAATTATTACGAAGATAAATTAATAGGACCATGATACGGAGTGTGTGTAAAATACACCGAATTATCCTTGTGATCACATTGTTACTCAAACGAAATATTGCCAATGTTGATAAATATTCGACACCTAAAGACTAAGTCACATTCCATCAAAAATAAATCGCCCAACACGAGCAATAAGCACGTACTCGAATTTTCCTTCCATAATACTCGGAAATACAAAACACCGCCAACCCTGACATAATGGTAATTTAATAGCCTCTAAAACAAAACCAGTAGACAACATATCATAACTTCGGGCACCGAACCTGCGACCACGCGGCCTGGCACCTCGCCAGACACGCCTTCGGCACAATACTTTATCACCTCGATATCTTACTATTTTATTTAAATCGTCGACTTTTGAAACAGTTTCGTGTCACCACAGCAGGATACACTAAATATTTTTGGCTGACAAGGAAAACGTTGCGGTAAGGGTAGAATAAACTTTCGTCTATTTGCGAAGCGTCTTTCTTAAAGCTTCTTTTCCTGTGAAAATGTGTCAGTCGTTTATCCACCTGCTTTCAAAATTACCGCTTCGCTGGCCCTCACAATATTAATAACCTCTACAGTGTTTTTTATTTTTATGTAAGTTGGGTTACAAAATATTTTTCACCTCACCAAACGAAAAGGGCGCAGCAAAATCGCTTTTTGCTACGAGCGTGAGGAAAAGTGATTCTAATTCCGAACACCACCTTTTGGAATTACTTGGCGGTGAAAAAACAAAATAGACGATGGTTAACTCAAAAACTCTGTCAAAATAAAAAATAAACTAATAAAACTAAATGTTTCACGCTGGTAGAGACGAAAAGTATCAATGTTTCAAACGATAGTATATTTTTATATATCGCAGTAGGTATGAAAAGTAGAGTAGCACCTCGAGGATGCCTGTCTTCGTGTTGGGCGGCTTTATCCCCTCGCTTCACTCAGGACTCTACATATTATCTAAACCCTAAGTAAGTAAACTCACTAGAGTTTACTCTACTAAGAGTCCCTCGTTACGCTCAGGATCCAATATGCCGCCCGTGACATAAGACACTGCTTTATCTCTTTGGTGCAATAATCTACTATTATATCTCGTGCCTTTAAATCACTCATTGTGCTCAGTAGTCTATATTATCACTCGTTACGATCGTTATTCTTTTCTAGATTACTTCGCTAGTTTGGGATTTAAAATCAGTACTCGTAGCAAAAATAACTTTTTTTAACTCACTTATCGAACAGATAACTGTTATCTATTTGTCTTATGAAAAATTTGAATTCTTTTTTGCTATTCCAGTGTCGGTACCATGGCAAACTTTGTTTATATTGATGATTATTTATTACCACTCCTTATCCTCCTGTATAGTATAGGTATTAAAGGTTAAATTTGATACAATTGAAGGAAACTAATGCAACCTTAGCGAATATAATTTTGTTCACAAATAATAAGTAAAGCTCATTTAAACAGTTATAATAAGAAGGTTTTGATAACTTAAATATATGAGCTATATTATATATAAAAATTGTGTATTTTTTTCCTTTTCAAGATAAACATCTCTGAAATTCTGAGAAGGGTAATACTTGCCCTCGGGGCGTCAGTTAAATTTCATCCAAGGTACAATGAGTACAGTTTGATACCAAAGGAATATTATATAACACCGTTTATAGTGATATCACTTATTTAAACGAATAACACTCTGCGTCCTTTGCTGATGCATAAATAGCAGCATTATACGTAAAAATCACGCGCATATAATAGATATGATGCCTACTATACCGATCGACATGTTTATATTTTCTGTATCACTTGCTAACCTTTATTACAGTGCCAAAACCTGTGATGATAAATACGCTACCGTGACGTTACTTCCACGTTAGTTTCCAGTCCGATGGCTCGAGCGAACCTGCCGATCATACAATACAATATTTTACAATATATGAATGTTTTACAGAACTTACATTGCTATATCTACTTACTCTGATGACAATACGTAAATTCCTAAAAATTACGAAACTCTGATTAAATTTGAATTTCGAGGAAAATTAATTTAACGGTCGGCACGACCGTCGGCCGTTGACAGTTGAGCTTCATAGCCTGGAATATTGCGATAACTTTAAAAATCTTCAAACCGATTTTCCCGATTATCCACCTATCAAGTCTCAAACGCTCACCTAAATATACTCCGCTTTGATCCAGTTTTTTCTGGTCATGTTCCATTCTCGTTAAGTGTGCCTGTTGCGCTAGGTAACTAGCGAACGCAGGTGTCTATCAAAGGTAGCTTTAGTAATTTACAAAAACTTTTACCTTGTGAAATTTTTCGTTGCAGGTTTCTTTTGACGTCAAAGTAACTTACAGGC
Source organism: Tethea ocularis (assembly GCA_963555595.1). Classification (NCBI taxonomy): domain Eukaryota; kingdom Metazoa; phylum Arthropoda; class Insecta; order Lepidoptera; family Drepanidae; genus Tethea; species Tethea ocularis. Next base: position 5,242,612 of record OY741968.1, read on the forward strand.
ACTTTTAAAATTATAAGTAGGCACCCGTTTAAGTATTATACTTACACCATAATTTTGTTTGTAACTCCGGTTGTAAAACCTAACAGAATAGGGATAACCCTAGGTAGTAGGTACAACCATAAGGTTGTACCTACTTCATGTTACATTTCAAGTTTTTAATGTGCCATTGCTACATATCGTAACGTAATTTAAGCAGTCCTTGTCAATAAATGGAGTAATCAAATCAGCGAACAATGTTGTAATAAATCGTGGCGGTACATCAAGTGGCGGTCGCAGTGCGATACTAGCACGAGGGAAACTTGACACAAAACATTCCAGATATCTGACGGAGAAGTTGTGTCCGGACCTGCCGGGGCACGACGCTAGCTATGTATACTAGGTATGCATTGTAGTATTTGCTCCCAGAAGATATATTGGAGAGACGGACAGCATATACATCTATTACATAGGTACTCATTATCTAATTTCTCATCTACAAGCTTGTGTGAAATGCGATCGTTTGTGAATAAAACGACTTCTGTAACACAACTGTTTTGTGGTGTATTGGTGTTAGACTAGTAGATTTAAAAAAATAACCTGATGACGATTCTTCAAGTGATGTCTTATTGTTAACATCATCTTCTGCCTGCCCTGTTCCTTATCATTTAGGGTCGGTGGCCTATTCTACTTCTTGAATTCAGCACTTCTATCCGTCATATCGTTATTCAGTCCTTTCTTAATTAGGAATTTTTTTTCTGTCTTCCTCTTTCTTTAGGTAAGTATATTATCTGTTATCTATTGTCATATTAATAGTTCTTTTAGTCACATGGCTTTCATCCCTTCTTATACTACGAAAAACGGTAAATATTATGTTTTTAATAGGATCTTGAATGTAAACCTTTTAATTCTGTACCAAAAGCAATATAGTAAAAGATATTCGTCGTTGGAAAGAACACCAGCAGTTTTGTTTATGCAAACAAAACGTTGGCACATGCGATCAATTGGTATTGGGACTGGGACGCATCTGTTACCGTAAGCAGGTTTTTGGGGCACTGTGCCAAAAATAAGGCGCAGAGTCCTTTAGAATATGAACAATAAGTGCTGATCGCACCACTTTGGTTTATTTTATTTTCCTAAATATTTAATATCAATATATTTTTTTTAAGAAATTTGCGTATGTATTGTACTTATGAGTACTCAATTGTCAAAATTACAATTTTTCTATTAAAGACCATTTATATCCCCTCTCTCCTGTATCTTTCTTTTATTTTAATGTTGCTATGCCCGACAGGGTCCACAATGTATGTATTAAATAATTACCACCTAAGGTGTACACATTGTGAAACGCAATTAAATAAATGAATACGAGTATGCTTTCTATCGAAACCCTTCGCTTGTGGGTATTTAGTAGATAATGATGTACAAGTTTTGGCTCACAAATGCTAGATTTGCTTCACATGCGTGTTAGACGTACACAAAATATGCGCCATGTAAAATAATACCCAATTGATTGTAGATGGAAAATTGTCTACTATTTATCGAGGAAAACAGTCCCGGTGGATTTTGTATTTCCTATCGGTACAAGAGCTCACAAGTACGAGTGGGAACAGCTCTCGTCACATTGTTACTAAGTAAGTGTGCGCACGTGACGTACCCATATACCTACGCTACGTAGCTTATCTTACGTTGGCTGTTTTATATTTTAAATATTTGCATAGAAAATGCGTTCCGGTTTTTGAGATGCGTTCCCAAAACTTTTACGCAACATATTTTCCAAACAATACAATATAAATACCTACGTAGGTCCTTCACTTACTCTATTTGATTATACTAGTGGCTCCGTGAGCTGCAGACCTCACGGGTTTTTCATTATTTTCCACCCCCTCACACCCCGACCACTTGAAGTTTATCGGATGAAAAAGTTGTTCGGACAAAAAAGTTGCGTCTTAATAAAGGTAACAAAATAGTTTGATGGCATAATAATTTAATTTAAGTTATTATTTTCAAAATGTCTGTAATATGTTTTTAAGCATATTTATTTCCCCATAATTCCGCCATTTTGAAAAATTTTCAAAACCCGGATTGACAAAAAAATACCTGTTTACAAAATCTCATGAGAATCGGTTGACAAATGTGACCTCATTTCGAAAACCATGGGAATCTGAAAACTTTGAAATTCATGAAGCTGTGGAAATAAAATTATACAAGCGCAGGATTTTCTTCCTCCTGTAAAGTTACCTCTTTCGCTTATATGAGGTTTTCACTCTAAGGCGACGCTGTCATAAGTGATGAAACGGCCAATGGTGGTAAGCAAGTAGGTACATAGGTACTTATATCTATGGGTATAAAATATAAGATCATTATTTAAAAGTAATGTGTGTTAATTTGACAATTTTTCGATGTTCAATATACCTATTTGTAGTAACTATAACGAATCTTTTTATTCAAGAAAAAATCTAAAACATTTCACCGTAGCTGAAACAAATCAATGGTAACAAACCTATTATTCACAATACGGTGCTAGAAAATGTTACAGGAATACGAATTCCCAATCCCGTCTGTGACGTAAGTGTTCGTGAAAATCCTCTGTAAGCCCTGATTAAACCAGCTGATTGTTACTGCAGATAGACGGACAAAGGGTCCCGTTGCTATCGTCACTGTTAGGTACGAGCTGCCAATAATCCCGATCATAGCTACCACATCAACCCTGAACTATCTACCTACTATTTCCAGACAATTATTTGTTTTAAATTCTACTGCATTCCTGTGGATCGTGTAGCATTTTCAATGATGTACCTAAAAAACAAAAAACCATCACTTTTTAGTTCGTTTAGGTTTTTTAATCAAATTGCTACTTTTTATTTTTAATCTCAAAGTAGGCAACTTTAAAATTTCTATATGCCTGTAAATTACCAGCCTAAAAATAGTAATATTTTCCCGTAAGCTTGCGTTGATTGTTGCTCTGCGCATCAGGCTGCCAAGTTTGTTCATCGTGTAACTTTTGCTAGGGTTCAACTCTGCGTCTAGGGATGGACTATTGTTGTTAGAACTCAGTTTGTCCAAAGCAAGCGGCTGGTACACTTATCCCTACCAGTGGGGATAGCTCGGTAGGGATAAGTGTACCAGCCGAAAGCAAGTAAGATAGAGTCAAAACAAAGTTTATCTGCCCGGTTTTGTATGGGAATTCTTAATTAGATAGGTAAATCAAGCTCTTGGAATGGGATGAGATTAAAATCAACTATCACTACCACTGTGGAATCACTTATAGTTTTGAACACCATATTTAAGGGCCTCTACAACTCTCCAACTTTACGATTAGATGAAAATGAACAAGTCAAACAATATGTCTAATGTCCATATTCTACCAACGCTGGTGTTTATACTGAGGTATTTTACTCCATATAGAGAAGACGCCTCACATAACCACTATGTTCCGTTCAAGTGCAGCCATGAAAATCACGGCGACTTTCGACTTTTTGGTCGCAATAAAACTACATCTTTAAAGCGTTTTAGCGCTACATGTTTAAACTGTTACGACTAATTATTGTTTCAGTGCTGCAGCGAATATTCAAATGGAGCATGACCTTTGCTTACGATAGCTTTTCTTTATTATACCTCAGTGGTTGATTATTGAGAATACTGTTCTCGAAATTGTAGACGATTAGGTTTATCTACGAGACATTGTCCAAGTAGGATCTTACTTCGACATAGAGGTCAATAGAAGAGTCCAACTCTAAGGAGCCGTCTAGTGTAATTTATTTTTCTTTTTACCCGACTGACCCAGGAGGGTAATGTTATTTGCGGTCATGTATGTATGTCCGTTCCATTGTGACCTCCTTAAATGGTGATGATAATATAAATATACAGATTATTATGTTGAAATCCTAATTAGAATGAGTAATTATATAAAAACAATCCCCAACTGTTTTCGTGCCGCAGTCGGGTTTTTAGTTTTTTTATACGACATGTTCAATCATAAACAAGCAAAAATATAGGTAAGTGTAACATAGAAAATATTTATATCTGTAATATTACTAAAACCCGAGGATTCGTGAGCTGGAACTATTTGTAAGTAAACTTTAGTTTCGCTTAGTGTGCAAAAGTATGATGGAATTATGGAGCATTGGAATTGCTGGCTATAAGTTGAGAGCACGCCTAGGAGTGGATGCGGGTCGACTTGCGAATCGCTACTTAACAAAATAAATAAAAGAAAAATAACAAGTATTATTTTCGAATGCGATTTTTTAAAGTTCTTATGTTAAAGTCCTTGGATAAGATAAAAAAAATAACTGCCTCTTTTTTGTATATATATACCTACCTACAATACATAGGTACGGTACGTATCCATATATATTTTATAGAGCCTTAGATGAAAATAAATAAAAACAAATATACCAATCTACCTACTCGTAAAAATAAGCAATATTTATCATGAAACTTCGAAGTTGGGGCTCTCTGAATAGTCTCATAAAACGGGCTGATTCGCATCTCTACACCCGCGCCCTCTGTAATGTTAAAAAGGTCGACAGACCTGTTGCTTTCTTATAAACTTGAAATTTATATTTCTAACGGCTGGGTTAGGTATCACGAGAGTATCATCCATATACCTATAGGTTTATTTCCGATGGGAACTAGGAAAGTGTCCCAGTTTAGGAATATTTAATAGTGTATTTCGTACAACCTTCTCCTTTATCATTGCAATAATGATATAATATTACGTTTTTAATACAATAAGATCCCTAAAACTCTTTTAGTTCTTTAGTATTTTCTATTATCTGAAATATTATTTAAATAAAGAGAGACGAAATATTTTATAATCCTTAACGTACTTAAAAACTCACAAAGCTCCTCTTAGAATAAGCTTCTGAAAGACAATCATGAAACCGTATAATAAAGGCGGCGTAAACGTTTCTCTTCATATGACAATGTATATTAATCCCTGGAGTGGAAGTACCCTTAAGTGCCCTTGAATCAAATCTTCCACAAACAGTCGCAATGAAAATTTTAACTGGGTAATTCCCGGGAGAAAGATGAAACGTATCTTCTCATAGGATAGCTGATTATACCTACTTAGATTGCGAATGTAGATGAGGAAAGTAAATTAATGATTTTATTTACTGTTTGTGTAATTAAAGCTTGCTCTGTTTCTTGCCGGAGTCTGAATCTGAACCAGTGGTAGACGTAATTTACAGCAGAGCCCATAAGTTTATATTATGTAACTCATTTTTATGAATATTTCAGAAAGTTTTTAGGTATTCCCTTATATTCCTGCATTTTGATATACATACATTATACATATAATACATTATAAATTAAAATATATTATAGTAAGAAATTATTACCGAAGCCGAAGGTCAAATGTTCGGGTCACTGGGTTTCTGGTTGCCCCTAACCGATACCTTATTTAAGGATGCGAAACCCATAGGTTGATTAATTTATTTATATTTTATCCTTTATTATTATTTTTAAGAAAACCCTTAAATCCTTAATTTTAGCATGAATCTTATTTTGCCTGTTTTATGTCCACCGTTAAACCGGAAAATTATTGCTTTATTCAGCCAGACGCATAGATTTTAATTATTTTTTTTTAAACTAACAGCCTGTTTGTTAACGCTCTTTTGTTTATTAGATAATGGGACCAATTTATTTAACTTCACGATATTGTGGGAGGTTAATTAAACAAATGATGGGCGTTAACATCTTTGTTACTCGCATGTTTAATTTTTTCATTAGAATTTAAAAGATTATTCCTATTCTTCGAATAACACGACTGCCAAAAAGCAGTGTAATGTTTTCAGGGTTGATGCATGTATGTACTTGAATGTGAGTTTCTTTATTCCACCATAACTTCTAAATGCCTGCACAGATTTGGATGGACAGGGTATCATAGGAATCCTTTGTTTGTAAATAGAGAACATTTAGGTACAGGTAAAAACAAGTTACTTTTCTTACTGATAAATTATGTTGATGTATATATTCCTTTACCTACATATTCCCCGGTGGTCAGAAAGTAAACTAAATTTGAGGCGTCAAACATAAGGCTGGCGTTAGTTAGTGGCCAATTAGTTCGTGTTCACATGTGTTCTCACTGGATATAGGTATTCTCATTTGAATGTATTTACCATCTTCCTTTGATGTCGTAGGTATCAGTATTTACTTTATTACCTACATATCTACTTTTTTTTATGATGATTATTCTATATATTTACAATTATTTACACGAAAACATTAAATTAAACTAAAATATTCACTAAAAACTAAAGAAGTATCATATATATACAAAATCAAAATATCCTATTCCGTTATATATTTATTAACTCAATATTACAAATAGAATATTGAGTTCAGATCGCTGCCCGTGGGTAAAGTGCCCAGAAGGCTGGCAGCATTACCGCGCTGGATCGCAAGGCTAATCCTTTGACCGAGGTAACATATCTACTTATACATAATTTCATAGTCTTCCTAATGATACTCGTATTAAAATATATTACTTACAACTATAAATTATTAATTAAGTGCGTGCTCATATTAGAAATTCTAATGTTAATTAAATTATTGTTATTTAGCGTAAATAGTTAAAATAAAAGGAATATCTAGGTCTTTTGCGTGAAGGGGTGATGACTAAAAAAAAAAAATTAGTCCGTCAGATTACCAAAAAATATTGGACACATGTTTTTTCTTTAGTTCTGAAAACAAAAAATAACGAAGATACAGTGCGTATAAATATCGCGTGACGTCACGTTTTAGTACACTTTTTACAGAGAAGTGACGTCACAAACCCCCACTCCTGAACTTGGATGCGACCTATCTTTGTAAGTTTTTATTGATTTGATAAAATAAAAAATACGTATCCAATATTTTTTGATAACCTAACTGACGGACTAAATAGAATTAATTATTTTTTACCCAGTCATCATCCCTAGCCAACCTAGAGACTCTCGTGACTCTAGATTATGTTCTAGTACGGACAAAATAAGAGTTAAAAGTTCAATGCAGCGAACTCGTCCATAGTACTTCTCCATTTTTGTCATGTCTTTATCGCATCACATCGTATAAACGGAAAGGTAACATTCTCCTTTTCTTTCTCTTAGGGATAAGAAAATTCATACCTCGTTGAGTTTTAATTTTCCGTATTACGGGCCTTTAATATTATTTAATTTGTTGAGTGCCGCTCTACTTAAGGGCACCGTTAATAAAATATAAGGGCAATAATGAGGCTTATTTTTTTGGATAATTTAATGAGATTTGCTTTTGTTTACCTATCTTCTACGTACATTGGAAAACGCTGTTGGTAAATACTTTATAGAGATGTCAAATTTTTTATTGGTTATTCTTTTTGTCATATTTAATTTTAAAAGATTGTTTAACAATTTGCTGGTGTTTAAAAATTGGCATTATCTCTGACGGGCAGTGTTGATTGGTAAGACCTGTATCATATATGTATGTGTATGCTCTTCTAAATAGCGATAAAATAGATCAATAAAGGTTCAAAATAAGGCGATGATAGCTCAGTGGTAGTGACGTCGGATGCCGCGACGGAGGTCGTGGGTTCGAATCCTACAATGAACTTGAGCTTTCGGTGAAGGAAAACATCGTGAGGAAACCATAGCACGGTCGTAGGGCACTTTGTAGTACCCGTCTGGCTGGCTATCTGTCGACAAGCACCTACCGGTGTTCCGGCAATTGCACTTGAGAGCCAGTCTTAGTATTGTAACAGGTCGGCATGCAACACATTAGTATGGACTAGCTTTTTGTACCGCGGTTTCACCCGCGATTCTGTATTTTACCCCCTTAGGGGTTGAATTTTCACGGTAATTATGAGATAAACAATGAGCTTTATGTGATATTGTTGCTAATAGTAAAATCTCAGACTATCTGACAGATAAGCTTCTATGGACTAAGCAGAAGTTACATACTTACTTTACTTCTGTTACTAAGATAATTATTACTTATATAGTATCTTAAAATCAAATACTTGTATGTATACATTTTATTAAGTTCCGTAAGAACCATTTTGTTGAATAAATATTTTATAATATACACTTGTCACTCGGGTACTTATTCGAAATTGAATGTGTTTATTCCGTCTTAATACCGGAAATGCAAATCTGTATATTCCTCCTCAGGGTACAGCAGTAAGAACCTGGAAATTAAAACATCAAATCACCATTATACAACTCTATTCTCTAAAAATAGAAAAACGAAATTTTAAGTATGGCAATATTTTAGGACTGTCAAAATCGTTTCGTACTTCGTATATAGGACTCCTAGCCCCTATGTTTTGTGTTCATTTTATTGTGTCATCACATGAGTGGTCTCTATTCCATAAAATAATAAACTTATAGTGATAACTTTTTGTTTAACGATGATGGTCCGTGATGACTCGAAACTACTTAACCGATCGTGATGAAACTTGGCACGCCTATTATAACCTAGAATAAGAGATAGGATAATTTTTATCTCGGTAACACGGGTGAAACCGTAGGAGACAGTGTATGATATTAGTAAAAATTACCTTTGCAAAGGTAGACGTTCCATGATGACTCTCAACTGGGTGGTGAGGGGTAGGATGAAGTGCTCGGCAGCGTCCACGTGCTTCACTGATTGGTAAGCCCACTCAGACCAATCAGATAATTGATCTGTAAAATTTGAAAATATGTTACATATTTATTTATCAAAATACTAAATTTTGATTTGACATTAAATTATTTATATTAAATAATTTAATGAACGAACAAAATCATTGAAATACGAGAGTACGTATAAGTCCAAAATAATGTTCAAAATTCATGATTTTCATTTACTTACCAAAGAAATGATAACATAAAAATACCTTCAAGCTTATTATTTTCATTGAAATTGCTCAGATCTGGTATCTCCAGCAATAAATCAACGTTTTCATCATGCAGCTTAAAAAATATATTTCCTTTCTTCTTGTACAGTCTGAAGGGGTAATTGATTGTCACGGTCGCTGAAAAGATGAAGATTTTGTGTAAAAAAAACTGTTTTTTAAATTCCCAAATTATAATAGAGTGGACCTCTCAACATTAAAACAAAGAGATTTAGAACAAAGGCACTGTCTGAAGCGGAGTTTCGTGCAACCATGAGAGCACTACAGCCTCCAAGCTACCCATTCAAGTGAGATCAATTAGTGGTGACATTCTACGCCGACACGTCCCAATCACCAACGCATCCTTTGATATTGTGCCTGTGATGGTCGCTTCCCTATTATAAAATTGGCTATTCCATAGACAGACCACCAATTCAGAGTATGCAGTGGCGGAAATATTACGAATTCTTCATTATTCTTCATTAAAATATGTAGTACTTATGCTGGTAAACGACGAAATACTTTGTCTGCGTACGGGTGCCATAGTCACCTCTGGCTAGTACCTTTGTGTCCTTTCAAACTTTCAAAAAGACGAAGTACTTACTATAATCTAGAATTGAACAATACTAGGTAATCGTTATTGGCGTTTCTTTAAATTACTTTTTGTATGTCAAAAGATTGACTGTTAGATGGTCTACGTGGTAAGTTGTCACCGTCGCCACAGTGTAAGTGTGTAAGTACTTACGCTGTCGCACGCAGACGTGTCAGGATTGTCACAAAATGGAAATTAAAACAAAAATGTAATTTTTGTGTATGGAAATATTTGATGTTGTTTCATGTATAAGTACAGTTCAATGCCCTCTTCGCCTACTTATACCCATCCAAAATCATATGTCAGCTAATCGATATTGAATAAAAAGGAACGTATTTGGGTACACTTACCTAGTAGTATGTACTCGCCCGCCTGCATCGAGACTTTTGACATAAAAAATGGTTGTATTTTTTTTCCATTGCTAGCTGCTACCGTTCAATTCAGTGTAATAATTATTCTTAGCTTACATCGTATGTATACAAATATACAACCTATGTATAACATATAATCTATGTTCTACCATAGAATAAATAATATACTATGTTCTACATACCATTCCCTGTGAATCTCCGAAAAGGTCCTGAAAAATAAAAGTATTTCTTTTTCATCAATGGCTCTTGTTTATACCATAATCTAATTGTAAATGATGTTCAAAACATTAAATTACGAGGAGGTAGGTAGATTAATATTGCACATGTCACTGCGTGAATTTACACTTATGGGAAGAAACTATAGTCTACACAATATCCAAACTTTTCTAATTCTGCACTACAATACTACCCGAGGAGCGGAGTTTTGAGAATGGAAAAGCTTTTTTTTAAATCAGGCGCTATTTTATTGATAAAATAATGACAATCAATTCTACTAGACCTTTAGCCATATATGGTTGCCTTTACCAGTTAGAGGTACTCCCACTCATGTTAATATTACTGTTTTTACTTCACTGTTTCTTCATTCTTTTTTCGTGATTTATTTTATAATTTTATATATATTTATTGTTAAGAATGAGTATAACGAAATAAATACCTTTATGGGGTTCGACTTTTTCAAATTCTGTAATAAGAAATCAAGAAACAATATGAATACAGAGAAATCATGTTATAATTCAATTTAGATCTAATCAGGACCTGACTCACCCAGTTCTGGCTGTGCGCAAATAATGCTTGTATTATCTACTTGTTGAATTTTTAAAGGTAGCTCCAAAATAATTGAATATTCCTTGACGGTAGTGTCCATACTGTAATGAATATTTTAATATTATTACTCGGTATTTCATATAAAATGCAGTGTTAATCAATATAGTGTTATATTGCTTATTTTATTATATTTTTCTAGAATTCATGGTGGAGCTTATTAATTCAGCCTACATTCATTTTATAGACAACTGAACAAAAATAATCATGTTCTTCTCGGATAGAATTATGTTAGACCACAATCTTAAGTTAACAAGTGTTGATGTAACCGAAGGTGGTATATACAATGTCTAAAAAGGACCTGGCACTCAAGTGCAACTGTCGGAATCATAGGAAGGTGCTGGGCGACTTAGTACTACAAATCCTTACATTTTTTTTTCCTTCACCAAAAGCTCAAAATGTTTTCAAGAGTTTAAATTCACGACCTTCGCAACGGTATTCATAGGTATAACAGTATACCATTCAGTTATGATCGCTTATAAAGGTTATACCTTATTCCAACTAGCTCGCTTTCTTCCAGTCCTGATAACTTGACGCAAGTGCTGCTGTTTCCATAGTTGAAGGCATAAGGCTGGTATCTGGGAATACCAAACATTTCATTGCCAAAGAGCACGTGATCTCTGAGAGCTCTGTATTGTCGCTGGAAACATACCAAGTCTGTCGTATGGCATGTGATTATGAAGCGATCTGGAAATGTTAATGTTTCAATATTAGGTACCTATGCGCACTGGAATTTGCAAAACACAAGCATCGGTCATCATATCGTTTAATTGGCTATAATAATTACGCAACCGCACGTACGAGCAGTACTTGGCTCTACGGTCTTTGATTATGTTATTACAGATTGTTCGCAACGACAAACATTAAATATTTATTTTTTTAGAAACTAATGGCATTGACTCTATCTTTTTATTGAAAAATGGTCGTAATTATTTGTCATACAAATGATGCTTTTAAATTTTTTATTAAATACGGTTTTATAAAAGTATCGACATGGATGAGTGACTTTCTCACTCATCAATCACTTCCCTGTTTACAAACTTTCAGCTTGTAATTTTTTTAAGTATCTAATCAGCAGTCTTTCAATTGACTCCTATCTCTATAACCCTATCCATCTACAATATCTCTTCGAAATTGTTTTAAAGGGTTTTTAAGGGTGAAACATTGAAACTTCCAAAATATGTAGATTTCGATCTATTGTAGCTTAAAAATATTTTATAATAATTTTAAAAATCTTTTGTTTGTCTATGTTCAAGATTTATTTAACAACTTTACTCGAGTTCTAACCTAAAAATTGAAGCCAACTGCTATCAGTTTAGTAAATATACTTAGATTTTACAACACAAAAGTTATTGAAGAAGGTAAGTAATCCGGTTTTATAAACAATGAAAACACGATACTTGTAACAATGGGTATTTTGCTAAAATATGAAATGGTTCGTTTATTTCCTCATAAATATTTATTGGTGCAAAATTTTTGATACCGCGTTGGCTCCCAAAGAAGGGTGGGTGTTTAACAAAAAAACATAGATTTGGTTTTAACTTTTAAGCTTAAACAAAAAAATAAGCTGCTTTGAAAATACCTTTCAATTGAGAAAACTGATTCGGTCGTTTATAAAGACTACTGGTTTGGAATATTAAATTGTATTTATGATTTTGTCCTGATCAAAACTATTGGTGTTATCTATAAATGTGTATAGTGAAAATGAAAAAAATATATTACACAATGTCGACTTTCAACCAAGAGGTGGGTATATTACGTACTCTATTGAAAAAAAAATTGGTTTATTGATTTATTTGGTTATTTAATTTTTTTTTTATTTAATATTAGGAAAAGGGTAAACGCAAACGGCTCATGAAATGTCAAAAAATTATTTAAGCATGAAAATAAGTTGGTAAATCCACTTTCTCTAATGTTAATGCAAATGTTACGAGCGACGACCGCGCCGCGCCGCGCCGCCCGCCGCCGTGCCGTACAATTTCAGAAGGCTCTGAATATTTCAAGTGAATACCTTTTGTTCTGGTAACATACGTGTGAAATCTTATTTCTAGCGTAACCTCCAATTTATGTTTGCGCTTCCATTGTATTGCCACGTTTACTTAGGGCAAAATAAGAAATAACATGAAAATGAGTTTTTGGTTAATAGGTAGGTACTCTTACGTTACAGCGTATAAATGGCCTTTCCATTGGCTCCTTACGATATAGTCAAACTTTAGTTTCATGTTACTATTGTGAAAGTTAATTAAACCACGTTGAAATACGTTTTTTAGTAGGTACCTATACTTCTACAAATAGAATTTCTTGACACATAACTTAATAAGTACTCAATACTCATACACAAAGTTATTTGTAATTTATTCAGCATAATGATTTAGGGTTTTTTTTTATATTAGAGACTATATTCTGAATCAACTTTTTTATTTGATAAAGCTATGGACACTACCATTCGGTGATCTGTCAAAACCATTGGATCTGTTACCAATATTCAGGCTAAAAATATCATGTCAGAAACCGTTATAGTGGACTAAGCAAATGGTACTGTATCTGCGCTACTTTCTGGGAGGTTTTTGATAATGTCGTATGGGGAGCTACACAAATACCTACTATTTCACCACCAGCTACACGACGCTGTTTTTTTCAATACTCCCGGATTTGCGCGTTAAAATAATTAATCATCAGAAAATATATATTCTAACACATTTTATAGGCATAGAAAGACAAGGGATACTAGAGAATTTAATTTTTTGGTTAATTTCAATAGGTGATTAACCATTATTGAATGTACTATGACTACTTACCGAGTTTATCCTTATATTCCTTAGCTTGACAAAACACAAACAGATATAATAACACAAATGCTTGAGCATGCATATTACAATTACAATTAAACGTACAAATAATTGGAGATCTCGATCGCTCGGCGGCACAGCAATGACTACATTATAAAATGGGACTGCATGCTTAAACGTTGAACTTTGTTAAATATTATAAACAGGAAGAACTGTTCAGGATTCAGTTTATTGTTAATTGTTTCGTATAAATAAACTATTAATAGGTAATTAGTATTTTTTTATAGATTATATTTAAAAATGTAATTTACAAGAAATATATTTAATAAATGATATAAATATCCTGGGACATTCCTCACACACGGTTATCTGATCCATCCCAAACTAAGCAGAGCTTGTACTATGGAAACCAGATAACTGATATACTACATAATTATACTACATTTTTTTTTGTAAATACATAATTAAATAGATAATTACACACAAATGTTTGTCCTGTATGGGAATCGAACCCATGACCAGCAGCGTGATAGGTGGTGTCTTAACCAACTGCGCCAACTGGCTTGTAAAACTGAGATAATATTATTGTGTTCCCTGATTTTTTTTAACAGTGGAATTGGAGATTAGTTATACAAAGATTTCGCTTTTAAACCTTAATACACGGGACTTTAATTGAAATAATTAATTAAAATGTAGGGTTAGTTAGAACTAGTTAGCATATTCTATGCTACCTTTATGAATCAAAATTCATATTCATATTTGTAGGCAGTCTAAAATGTACGTGGTCACGCTTGATATCATTGTTATTGAAATGAAAACAAAGGCACTATTTGTTCAAGTGCCTTTCGCGTTCAGTAGGCAAGCCTTTGGCATTCATTGATAATGCGCATTCTATGATTTTCACGTTTACTTAAGGTTATTTTGTTAGAAAATTGATATTGTGAAAAGTAAAGACCTATTAAATTTTTCTCACAAGTAACACAATCTAGTATCTAGTAATAGGGGTTATTAAATAAATACGAGTGTGAGTTTAAGTACCGAGCCGTAGGCGAGTTTTTAATACCTAATTATGTGCAGTATCATACTGTACTTTATCTAAATTCATATAAGTAATGTATTTAAAGGTAAAAAAAAAATGATAGTATTTTGCTACCAACTTGCTCCGTGTTGCCAACTCCCAAAAATTCCTCTAAAGTTCAAGTCAAAAATTCGTCACTATTACATGTAACCACAGGCAAAGTAAATTTGCATCTAAAATTGAATTGATACGGATTGATTCCTAATTGTTTAGTCCTAATATCTGGCCACTTATAATGTTTTTTTCTTTGAGAAGTTGACTGCCAGTAATTGAAGTATTAAAACCCAAAAAACACTATAAGTGGCCAGACATGTCCAAATACTTGTACTTTAATAGAAAAAAAGTTATTTTATAGTATTATCTTGGGAAGAACTGTACTATAATATAATTTTTTAATTTCATTATACACGGGTGTGCATAAAGTTGGTCATTAAAGTACTGATTTTGATTTCATAATAAGAACATTCCGATATGAGAGTAGATAATAGTAGTTTATGATACTGTTGCATAATAGGGGTTATTAAAACACGAGTTTTTAATACCTAATTATGTGCAGTATCATACAATACTTTATCTAAACTCATATAAATAATGTAATTTAAAGGTTAAAAAAAAAATTTTTTTTTGCAATTTAAAAAAAGAAAATGCTATTTTGTTTGACATTTTTGGTCAAAATGATATATTTAGGCAAAACCAATAAAATAAACGAACACAATAATGACATACCTAATCAAATCCGTGTTGCCAACTCCCAAAAATTCTTACCTCTACAGTTCAAGTCAAAAATTCGTCACATGTAACCACCACACACAAAGTAAATTTGCATCTAAAATTGAATTGATACTGATTGATTATACTATCGATAGGTCCAAAGTGTACTTTAATAGAAAAAAAGTTATTTTATAGCATTATCTTGGGAACAAAACTGTACTATAATGAATCATTATACACGGGTGTGCCTAAAGTGGGTCATTAAAGTACTGATTTTGATTTCATAATAAGAACATTACGATATGAGTACATATTATTGCAAATGAGGTTTAATCGTGGTTTAATACATTCATTCTGGACGCTGCTCCAAGTCCAACGAGTATGAGATTGGCTCATAACACAAAAGGATGCAACTTGTCAGAAAATTAAATCGAAATTGCTGAAATACTTAGTTCGACTCTCGCAGTATATTCCTGGAATTTTACAATGAGATCCTTTGTAAGCTCGTGTACCTAAAAGCAACATATTATTGTGCATATTATGAGTGCTACATACCTAACGTATATTATTCAGACCAAAGAATTCAGATAGATATATAGCACATAAGGTTGCCCATATATGTTGTAGATATATCCTCCAAAAATCCACTGCGAGAAGAATAATTTCCTATCTGTGCTGCACACCTTATAAATGTATAAGAGTGACGTCATCCAAATTCAAATGTAACCAAGTACAATCAATTACATCATGAAATGATTGAATCAGTTATGTGGACTGTATCTAATAATGCTACATAATACAGGGTGAAATGATATCGATGGTATCTTTTAAAACTAAGATTCTACTCCTACTACTATTAGGACTTTCATTTCAGCAGCTACGTTTAATTACGTAGGTAGTGTAGGCATGTATTTAAATGTAGTAGGTACGTACATCAGTTAACTAGTTTCCATAGTAAAAGCATATATCAACAAATTATACGTACTTACTTTGGAATAAGATCCACCGTGTGTGAAGTATGTTCCACGATATTATTGGTTATTATTTAATCGTATAAAATATATCTACTTCATACAATAATCACATCCAGCTCTGCGTCCTCAAAAGACGCACATACGCAATTACTAATGTCCCACAAAATAAAGGTATCTATCTTAACATATTTGTTAAATTGTTGAACAGATTAGGGACCATTGTTTAAACTTTAATCAACAGGTGAACTCGGGGCTACTTCAAAATAGTTTTAGGTGATGATATTGCGATCACGTTGGTTGGAACCTGTATTTTCTCCATTTCTTGTATCTGAACTGTCTTATTTATAACTAAATTTTTTTGTACTCATAGTTTTTATTATTGCATAAGTAAAGTGTCTCGATTCCAATTTGATAATATAAGGTACCTTACCTACCAATGTAATTGGCAGGGAGTCTGAGTGAGAGCTAGGTATATGCTAATGGGCTTTATAACAATGTCATCTACAATGATATGTCTGATAACACAGATTTTGTGTAATAACGTAGAAAATCTCGTTATTTTCCTATGGACCCGAAAATCAAAAACCGTTCAACGCTCAAATTGTTTATGCATGAAAAAAATCTAATATCAACGACTACGGCCGAGGGCGGGGAACGGGGAAACTAAAAATAAAACGATTTATGTTGTGTGCCCGGATACAGAAAAAGGAAGTACATACTTTTTATGATAGATATGCTTTAGATATGGTATGCAAAGTCAAATTCCATATATCTCCGGGTCGATGCTGCTTCATTATTTTTTTTCTTTTTAGATGATGTAAGTAATAAAAATAGAAATACTTACATTTTTTTACGTAAAAAGTTACTTATTATTTTTTGTCAAAACTTGATTACAAGGTTTCAAATTTAATAAGTACCTACCTAGCTTTCGCTACGAGGTTTTACCCGTGTTCCTGAGGTATGCTTTCCCGAATTAAAAAGTCTCCTATACATATACCTATCTTATTCCAGTCTTTAATCCAAATCCATTCAGTTGAGTTGGTAGAGATTGTGTTTGAGCCAACTTATAAGCTCCTCTGCATGTAAACTATATAAGACAAAGCGAGCGCGCTGAAAATACAATGGGCCTACTTTCATATAACAAAACGTATTAATAGCGACCAGTAAAATCTACAGCCGTTTTATTTAAATTACATTTATTTTCACGGCTGCGTTAAACGAGTTGAAGGCTTTCATTTATAAATAATTTTTCACGTCGCTGAACGCGGCCACCGTTGCACATGGCGATGGCGCGGACTAAAAAGCAAAAAAATACACCAACACAATGTGCCGATGACATCCAGTATCTGTTTCAAAAAGTCTGACGTATAAATAGCTGTAGTAAACTAAGCCATGTTTGATCGTAGTGACTTGAATAAAGTTTTCCTTCCGCGTTCTATTTTTATTTATGACTAAATATAGCAGCTCGAACTGGTTAAATTATTTGCACTTCAGGAATGCTTTAAATGCATTAAACACATATGAAACGAAAACGAAATAGGTATACAAATTTCTAAATTAAGTACAAGTAGAATTTCTCTATTCTTCAAATATGGTCTATTGGGTGAAAACTGACAGAAGCGAAAATAAATATGAATCCTATACCTATCCTGGAATACCCAAAAGATCTACAAGAAATAAAAAACTGCCTTGATGAGTTTTCTCACTTAAAATTTATTTTTTTACCGGTGATAGAGTCAATTGTACCGTTTACAGTGCCTTGTCTGTTAATCAGGACCTAAAATTACGTACTAAATGAGTTTTATTGTTGAGTTTGATATTTGTATTGTTATAGTAAGAGACAATACTGTTATCTTACTATAACAATAATAACCATGCAATATTCCAAAAGTACTAAGTACATGGTAACTGGTGCAGCCCTCAACATATAGCAAATATTAATAGGATAACATAATATCCGTTTATTAACGAAGATCGTCATAACAATATATTAATATGTTGAACAGCACACGTTCCTCCTTGTGTTCGTAACTAATATACCAGGTTCGCTTAGTGAGAGGCAATATGAGAGTAGTCGAGTGATTATGTGTTTACGAGCCGGTGTAAGCACGGGGTGTTTACCGCACTGAGGATATCAGCTAATAACCGACACACCCTGTGCTCGGGTTTCTGTGAACTGTAAATAAATATTTTTAGTACAACAAAGGTTTTTGTAATCAGTTTCAAAGTAGGTTGGATCTTTTGTACACACGGCCACAGATCAAGCTACACATTTTTGTTGCAAAATAGCTCCTATTACAACCGCATAAGGTGCCGCAGTGTGTGTGAGTGGAAGCAGTTTACTATTCTTGTTTTCGCACTGTTATCAAAGCGGAAGAACCTAGTTTTCATTATATCTGGATTTGTCAGTTTCTCTGATAATGCTAGAACAGGACCTTAGCTCCTGTATTAATTAATTAAAAATAAGTATATTTTTTTTAAGTACTCCATTATTCAATTTTAATTACGGTTTACTCGAATATTTTGACTAGTCAACCTACATATTGTTTGATTTATTAAAAAAATAACGTAATATTCTTCCTCTACACTTGATGTGAGTAGTAGGTAATAATAAAATATTCAAGTGTTATTGACATTTATGTTGGAAAGGTTCAATGGTTACATTAGATTTCATGTTTTTCGGTTCATATTATTTCATATTTTAGTCAAGTGCCATGCTAGAGTTTTCTTGGTAATTCCATTCTCTAACTATACTCTATACTATAGTAATAATAAAGTTGAAGAGTTTGTTTGTTTGTTTGAACGCGCTAATCATTGGAGTTAGGTATTGATCCGATTCGAAAAATTATTTCACTAATAGGCTAATAGGAAGCTACATTATCCCCGAAGGTTATATGCTTCTTTTTATCCCGGGAACGCGAGTGGAACAGCTAGTATAGTATAAAAGGAAGTCAATCTCTGCGTCTGTCTGCCTGTTTATCCGCTAACTCCTTCTAATCCATTCAACGGATTTTCATACGTTTTTTTTATTGTACAATTTTTAAAAACAATGGAGTGTTCTTTGAGTCAAATTTTCCATCTCCACTCAAAATCAAAATCCACTCTGTGAATAACGTAAATATTTTGGAACCAAGTCGCCGAAAAATTTACTTTCATGGGTAATTTTTTAAATGTAAATTGCACGATTGTGCAGCCGGGGTGGGTCGCTAGTTGTGTAAAAACACAAATTATTAACAATACATTATGCTAATAGTCTTGCTAGAACCTCGTAAGTGGTATTGTGGAGTACCTCAACGTGTGTGTAAACAGATTAAGTGGCTTTAGATTGTGGAAAATGCTCTAAGCTTCTTATTTAAATCGCGGATTACTGTCTTGTATGCTTGCTTGGTTTACGTATACAGATATTAACTTACTAACGTGTAGCTAGTATTTGTGAATAATTGATTATTAAATTTGACATTACTCTTTACGTGGACCAAAATGAAAAGGTATAATAATAACCTAGGATATTCTTCACTTACGACTATCTGATCCCAAACCAAAACTAAAAACAATATCGTTTTTTATTCGTTTTGACAGTGGACCGAAAGTATCTGATGCTCAAATAAATAAATTAATATTTTAAACTATTCACTAAGGTAAATACAATAAATTATTTATTTGTTTACTAATTTTATACGAAACTCTTACTTCATATGGACCAGCTAAAATTTTACTCGTATCTATATATAACAATAAGATTTGCCGACAACTCCGCCAAATTGTTCTACTTGGACGTCGACATGACCCCTAAAAGGAGGAGGGCAAGGTTGGGGGTGTAATAAACCCTGTAATTAAGAGTTCCAGGCGCTCCTGGCGTTCCCCTTTTATATATTTATCACTAACATCCTGTGATCTTTTGTCTGAGTAGACCTTTTTGGAAATATTTTCTTCTAACAAAATGTACAACTTTTTGTTTAATTAGTTTATAGGAACTTAGACTATGTTATGTATTCCAATTTATAAATACTTGGTACGAGTAGGTACATGTATGTCTATTAGACGAAATTCAGTATCTTTTGATACAATTTATTATTTGAGAAATATATTGCAAAATTAAATACAAATGGGCATTTATTAAGCCATTATAATAGATCTGTTTGTATTTTTTTCGCACATATGACCTATATGGTCTGTTAAAAGCACAGGTTAAAAGTGACCTATTAGGTTTAATATTTCCTTGCATTTAAAGGCGGTTAGAATGCATCTGCTCAAAGATTTTTGAAAACTTACTTACCACACTCGAGAATCGAACCGGCTAAAATCCGAAAGAATAACAACCTGTACCTACTTATATGTCATCAATCAGTATAAGCATCATATCTCTCTAACAAACAGAGTAAATTAAATTAAATTCAATTAAAACCATTTAATCTAGACATATAAATTCAATCGGACAAGATAAAGCAGTTTAACTCAAAGATCCATTAAATTAAAAAAAAAATTAGAATCCAGATTTGTTTATTTTAAAAATAAAGGAATGTTTCCTTTGACTAAAATTTGCTATCTCCAGTAGGTATTTAGAGGACTTTCCTGACAGGTGCAGTTAAAAAATTCCACCTGTATAAGCATAAAGCCGTTTTTCCCATGCAGTTGTGACATAGACCGGCTAATGAAATCCCACGAGGGCTTATCTTAAAGTTGGTTATAGAGAGGGTTCTTTTAACTTTGGGAATCATGTTCCGGAAAAGTTTAGGGTGGAAAATAAAAGGAAAACAATAGTGAACGGAAAACTTCGCTGTGACTCCTTATACTTCCGTAACTTTGACACAATCCTAACATGGTCTAATTGTCTTTGTTTTTATTCCCTTTGACCTTATCTGAACTGTTTTAGGAGTCAGTTGTTCAAGACGATACAAAGACTGAAGCAATTATTCGGTTGTGTTAACTTTGGATGTTTAGGTAAGAGAAAGGATTATCAAAATATTAATGTCCTTTATTTACTATGGAAAGTTTGTGTTTGAACCCAAGCATCATATTACTTTGTATGAAACTTGGGTGTTAGTTAATCCTTCCCAGTCCCAGAGATTAGGGGCTACTATAAATTACGCTGCATTTTTCAAGCGTATAAAAATTAGGTTTGCTTTATTATTATTTTTTACCAAAAATCCTAATGAACTACCCTGAGACAATGGTGAAATTTAACAACATACTGGAAAATATTGATCTAGCAGAAAACACCAAATAACGAATCTCATAACAAAATAGAGTAAATACAGAAAATTATCTGACGTCAATCCTGAATTTCTATTATACGTAGTTAGTACACAACAGAGAAATGTCTTTATTTTTAGACATTACTGCGTTTGTGTGCGTATTAGGTATTGACGAGTAGGTACACCTAGTATACGTCCTACGCTTGCGGAATAAAAATATCTATGAATATCGATATCTACTTTTATAAAACACGTGACCAATACGCGTCACGTAGTTCACGTTGAGCTCCACTTGGCATTTTATTGAAAAGCAAATTACGTACCCCTTATTCGAAACTTTACATACCTCTATCCTACACTAAAGGATAGGCATGAGCTAGTCGAATTTGAAAGTATTTTAGGGCAACTATTGACGTGACGTGGGTTCGCTAATACGCTGAGTCACACCATTAATAAATAGTTACACAGAATCATGGAGCAATCTCTACCGCACTCTAAGTTGCAAGATAGTTTCACCGAAATCACTCAATAAGGCAATTTGGCAAGAAAATATTGAAGTAAATAGACGCTGTGATACTTAACGACAAACTTTAATTAACTTGTAATCTCAAAAGATAATTTTACTCTTGGAAAAGCTATATCGTATTTCATCAACTTTGTGATGGATTTGCAATTGAAACGATAAGCCAGCAAATTATAAATGCATGTTAGCGTGATATCATGGTTTTCCATGAATCCTAAAATCGATAGACTTGCGTCGCATTGCGCTCATGAAGTGCAAGATTATGGTCGAAGGGCATTTTACTAAAAGGTTTATAACTTTACTTTTAAAGTTGGGTGCATTGCGTGACCTTATCAGATCTTGAATCTCACGTCACTCGGCTCTCAGTGATATTATTCGTAGGCTTCTTGTTATCGCCAATGTGCCTACTATACTGGAACCAGTCGGTATTATGCGTGGCAACGGCAAGTGGCCGGATGGTATGTCTTTGATCCCACGGAGTGTTGGTAAGTCGTTGATGTGGGATGCCACATGTGTTGATACACTATTCCACTTGCCAGCGACATGTAGAGTTGCAGGTACGGCTGCGCCTGCGGCTTGCAAATTATAAAAATACCTTCTATTGGCCCAAATTATTTATTTTGTCGAGATCATGGGTCCTTGGGGGTCAGAGACTCGCCGGCCATCTAAAGAGGAAACGCTGCCAGCCTTCTGGTAACCTTGCCGTTGATCGGCAGCAGTGGCCGCCTCGAGGATTTTTTTATATGTAGTTTGTATATTTGTAAATATTGTTAAACTATAATACAATAAAAATCGAGTCAAATCGCGGAACGATATTTTTATGTGGAAATTAAATAATATCACGTTTTTTTTCAGGATTTCCGTCTTAAAACAGACTAATGGTTTTTTTTACAATAAACTTTTGTGTTTGACTATAAATTATTTTTTTTGTTTCTTGGAGTAGTTAATATATTTGGTGAAAATCTAAAGTCGCTTACTTGATATATGTATAATAAAACGATTCTACGAAGATTCTACGTTATAAATATTAAACACAAACTCATTTATGAGACAACCCATTTCATTGGAGTCGTCGCCGACTCTCAAATCTGACCGAAGCTCTTGTATAAGAAGTGTTCCTTGCTCAGGGCTGAACCAAGTAGTAAAAAAAAGTAAAAAGGTATTTTATTTTTCCTTACGAGACTTTTAAGCGCTGTTTGCTAACTTTAAAGAGCTGTTTCTACCGTAGGTACTTTTATCCTGCAATTTAATAAAGTGGAGAGTTATAACGTACAAAACTAGCTCGCTAACGAATGTACTCCCAGCGGGACAGTGACATAAACAAGGTTAAGGATGTATGTGGCGTTCTATTTTTAAACACACGATCGTGAAAAAATTTAATACCTATACATAAAGTGTGTCTAAAAGGTCTCGTTAATGGGCTGTAAAAGTTTCATCTAGCGAAAATCTTGTTGGTTATTGTAGCTCGACTTTATTTATGGGTCCCTTGCGCCTTGCTCCAATTAATGGCGCAAGTGTATTCTGATCAACTCAGAAGTAGAACTCATTTTAAGTATTGTCTACTATGTTGCTGCGTTATAAAAGACAAATTGGCTGTATAATTGCATCATTCATCAGCTATTCTAGCTATAAACAAATCCCCTACTCTGACCTCTCAATTACTACAAAACAGCAACAGGTGGTTAGAAACTTGGAGAATCCGGGCTAGTGCATCAAAATCTGTCCAAGTAACTTTTACTCTACGACGAGAGAAATGCCCACCCATATAATTCTGTAGCAGAGAACTCCCACAATGTGACTCTGTCAAATACCTTGGCATGCACCTCGACAGTCGTACCACGGAAGAAACATGTTCAGACTAAAATGGATGAAATTACCATCCAATTTAAAGAACTGCATTCATTTCCGATTCGATCTCGCAGGGAAACTCCAAGCATAGCCCTCTTCGTTGTTTTCTTAAGTGACCTTAAGTCTTCTATATGTGGCTCATCGTAAGCGACCACGTCTCTGCTCTGTAAGTCATCACTGGCATCACACACTGTTCGAGGGCGAAGCTACCGCAGCCAAATAATATACCTACTGGCGTGTAGGCTGCGCATGAGTGAAATCGCGAGGGCATATAGGAAAGGGGATCGGTAACACGTAAGTGATTCCCCGCTCAGAATAGTAACCAATAGCTTTACTTTTGTATTTTTTCTTAAAGCGTCAGGTGTTGCAAGTCTTCATAGGTTACGGTAACTGCTTACCACCAGGCGAGCCGTATCAAAAAAAAACTCGTCGAAGTTAATAAAATATGGCCTATAAATATTAGTTAGGTGAAAGATGCGTGGTGAGAAATGCCATTCGCGATTCGTTGTTTGTTTAAACTAAGGTGCCAGCCCTGTCTCAAGCGAGTACTCATGAATAAAATATACTTCACCCTAATGTGGACTACTAGTATGTATATATGACTGAACATAAAGGTCCACTGGCCGTTAACGTTTCATGAGAGGCCCTTTAAGCTTATTTAGTGGATTTCAGCCGTATTTGATACACTGATCCAATTCGGGATGCCTTTTTAAATGGGCTTAGAAGGCAAATTAAATTGAGAGTTCAATTTATATCGTAGTAAAACTTCTCTATGTAAATATTTGGAAAGTAGGTCATTTATTTCATTATGAGTTAGCGTTTTCTAACTATAATCAAACAATAACATGCTTAGCAACCGAGTAAGTGGGTACTGTATGACTATTTATAAAATAAATTGTCTCCAAATTGGTTGAGATGAAACAAGATAGATTAATCTAATCAACATCTACAATATCATAATCTACAATAGACTTAGGTTAACATTGCTGGCGTTGAAAATTATGGTCGGCAACTCAAATGATCGAAGCCATTCATCATAATTTAAAGAATTGACGATGATAACACCAAACAAAAGCTAAAAATAGAGATAAGCTAAAATTAGAGCTTACTCATCCCGAAACATTTTTAGGTATACTACAAATCATTCGTAAAATACGTATTTGAACTTTAGCAACAGTCCAATATTGATATTTTTAGAAATGACAAATAAGGAAACGGCTAATATTAAAATTTTACTTGAATTACGTACCTACACTGCTCCAAATTCAACGCTTGCAAATAATAGTTATTACTTCCATGGTTTCAAGGTAAGGTATAATATATAAATACCAAATGACAAAAATCACAAAACAAAACGGACAATAAATTACAATTTGCGGGATCGAGTGATAAAGCACCGGATTCAGCGCGCGAATATTTCGTTGGTGCATTTGAATTATTATATAACCTTATCCCACAAAACGTGCACTGATTTAGAATTCTCATAACGTTTGCCTGAAGCGTTGGTTCTATACTGTATTTACATTCTGATTTTACGAACCGAAGCGGTCAAGACAATCAACGAAAACAATATAACTACTTACAAAAAAAATATATAGTATATATAGGTATGTATTGTATATATTTATATAGTAAGAGTTACGACTAATTGGGGGTGTTGGATTACTGGTGACAGCTCGGGCCGCTTGAATGGGACGAGACTGAGCGGGACGTCACCACGGTCCTTGCCTTGATAGCGTAATCGGTTTTGTGTAGTGTGTTGTGTACTTTTACGAGCTTCGTCAGCTTCAATCCGAGCTAAAGTAGGGCTATCTGGCTCGCAGAGGGCTTGCCTTGGTCTAAGGATACGGATATGAGAGTCTTCAGTTAAAAAAAATATTACTATTCTGGAGCACTCCGGTGAATTAGAGAGGCCAACTTTAAAAGACTGAAAGCGTCCATTCACCTCAAAAGAAAAAGCAGATGAAAAGTAACTTCAGTACCTACATTTAAGTGAAAAGAACACTTGCTTGTAGTACAACTCACAAGCGGACGATTAAGTTCAGTGAGAATTAGCAATGTAGCCATAACATTTCATTATAGAAAATCAAAAGAAATTCAATTTATAGAAAAAAAAACGTCTTATACTTGAAACTGTTTCTTGTTACTTGAAACGTCTTATACTTGAAACTTGTTCTTGTTAGTTTGAATGAAACTGCGCTATGCTCAATTAAATTGAAAAAAATATATTTTCTAACGGTTGATAATTTTAATAAATACCTACCTGACTGAAATATTTTCTGAGCGATAGATTTTTTCTCTCATGCTATTTTCTTATTCGTCAATCAATTCAGATTACTTTGAAAACGCCGTTTCTCGTGTCATAGCAACCTCTGAATTTACACCAAAATGAAGACAATTGAGAACTTGAATAAAACTGCTGCCTGCTGACTGACTTGCACGAAACATTGACACGAGTAGTTCAGGCAAATGATTGAAACTTGATTCATATAAATATTACCGTTATTTTACGGTATGACACAACTTAGATGTAGCATCGGCAAGTCGTTTTCGTACACTTCACTTCCGATTTACAAAACTAATAAAAATCATTCATTATCGCGCCTTTCAACGTTCAATAAGATCATTTTCGCCGATCATTTTTTAATTCATGAGTAATTTTGTAGGCGCACTGTTTTCGGGAACGATCGATTTTACGAATATTGCCGATGCTTCATCTAAGTTGTGTCATACTATAATACCTGTTTGTTTATGGCTAAATAAGCTTAACTATGATATAACTGATAAACTCCCAAAAATGAATCGATATCGTATGGTTTCATTATTTTTTACTATAATTGAATGAACTTCTTCAAAACAATAATGACACGACTCAAAGAAACCATTTTGAAATACCTATCTTAAATATTCATAATTGTACAATTTTCGCACCTCAAAGTTTGAGCTAACGCTTTCTAAATTCCATTTCACATTACTTTTAAAAGTCCTCTGCGGCCGCGAACAAAATGTGCCTGTCCAATTTTCTTGGAAGAAATAATAAAAGGTCCTACAAAGAAGCTCTTTGAACCGCATACGGTTGACTTCTCCCGGATCTAACCACCATTATTGCGTGGAACTTAAGGCTGGGGTCAGATGCCAGGCGATCCTTTATTAAGCTTGTGGAGACGTTGAACAGTATAAAAAATTATATAGTGATTTAATATGGTTTCAGAATATATTAATTCAATGCCACTCATTTGTTTATTTCGTTAGCATTTCTTAAAAAAGATGAATAAACGTCTAAATTTTTTTGTATGAATTTGAGTCACATTCGAAATTCCACAGTTAATTAATTTCACGTCTTTTAGACGTGAAATTAATTTACGAGTAGTAGATCTACCAATTAAATTACTAAATATATTGCTTATATTGAGAACCCAGCCTATCGATTTATTTCTTACAGAAGAATTTATTTGCTTGACACATCTTCACTCTATATTAATTCAATGCCACTCATTTGTTTATTTCGTTAGCATTTCTTAAAAAAAAATAATAAACATCTAAATTTTTTTGTATGAATTTGAGTCACATTCGAAATTCCACAGTTAATTAATTTCACGTCTTTTAGACGTGAAATTAATTTACGAGTAGTAGATCTACCAATTAAATTACTAAATATATTGCTTATATTGAGAACCCAGCCTATCGATTTATTTCTTACAGAAGAATTTATTTGCTTGACACGTCTTCACTCTTCGTTCATGCTGGTTCAGTTACTTTCTTGTCTTTTAACTAAATTGATTCGTAGATTGAGTTGTTATAAATCGATTTATTATGTATGTTCGTTCATATTATATTTATTATATGCATTTTTTTTTTCAGGTAAGTATTTTCGCTTGGAGACCTGACGGAGATTTTTGACCAAAAGGTATTTTATTTTACACTTAATTTATAAGTAGGTACTGCTTATTTTTATGAAGGAGTCTACCTTATTACCTGAACAAAAAGATTACATCCGAAGAAAAATTAAGTAGGCACCTATATTTCCTGTGATACCTGAACTATGTTAGTTTATTTATTTATTTATAAGATTAGATACATAAATGTTACAAGTTACAAATACCTACGTACCTATGGTACAATAAGTATTTCATCTTTTATCTCAGTTTGAATTACAAACAGTGTAATTTCTATTCACTTTACCAATTTGAACTCGTCAAGGTAATAGCAGTTCCTTTGAGGTTACCAAATTGTTTCCTCTCAGATGTTGACATGCCACCTCGTGTCTCGTTTTAAATCTATTTGCGAAATTGCTTTATATGTATTTTATTATACTGTCTTTATTATTAATTATTTTTTGTGGTTTGTCTATGGGACAAAGAAATAAACATCCATCTTTTGAGCCACCCTGGTATTTATAAACAATTACTATTGTTACCCGCGGTTTCACCCGAGATCCAGGGATAGGCTATAGCTTGAGGATAATGTATATTCCTATTAGTGATAGTTTTTTTTTATAATTGGCCTAGTAACTCCGGAGAGTACCTCCTACATTCACGGACTTATAAACTTCTCTTTTTAATATTAGTGGAGACGGATTAGGAAATAAATAGTAAAATTGTTAAACAATAGAACATACTTAATATACGCACCCCAACTATACAAGACTAGCAAACCGACAAATAAATCAATTATAGTTATCAACAGCAGAAGCTGGGAGTTATGCAAATCGCTATGCGATTTATAGGCGGGCTGCAAATGCGCTCCTCTATGGAATATTGCTCTAAGCATAGGTACATATAGATCAAATTGTGTGAAAGTTCGTTTTTTTCGTGATTTGAATGAGAGTTGGTTTCTTTGTGCCTAAATTTTGTGTTCATTTTTTTCCTGGGCGAAAGTTATGTCACAAATTGGACAATTGACACTTATATAAAAATTATGTTTGTCCTGAGCCGCCTCATCATAATCATATCAGACGAAAGACGTCTACTGCTAGACAAAGACCAAGACAAACATAAGATTGTCGGTCAATTTATTGCAAACATAAATTACCTTATTTTGTATGGCTGATTTATTTTCATTATATATCACATAGGTATCTAATATTATAATTTAATTTAAAGTGAAAGGTGATATGAGAAAGGAAAGAGTTAATGCCGATATGACGGATAGAAGGGTAGAAGAGTAACTACCTACCTATATACCTACATTAGGCCGACCTCAAATGTTTGGGAACAAGCAGTTGACGATGATTACTATAAAATATTTTGATCCCCTTTTCTAATTGACCATCCTTCTTCGATTAATATCGTGCCTAATTAAAGGCATGTTCAACGTAAAGGTTTACCTTACGAAGTGATTCCGTAGCAAAATCTCTAGAAAATCAAGATTGAATCTGAAAGGTTGTTTTCCTACGTGAAGTGGACGTTTGACCTGGATGATTACAGGCTCGTATACTGGCCCAAGCAGTCTCATTAGTTCCACCGCCCTAGTAATTAGAGAGGCAACTTAATTACCGGCGAGACGACCACGCTACCCGCTCTATGGGTAGCCTTCTCTACGATCTACCGAGCCACCAAATAGTGTTTTGAATTTGCGATTACTTACTAAGTCCCACATAGCATATTAGATACATCAAAAAAATCAAAAAATTTTGTTTTAGTTTTGTCAGTTTTATCAATATTATTAATATGATATTTCTAAAATCGACCGGGCGGTTCTTGATACAGCAATATTAATTTTTTATATCTTTAATTTTTTTGGTTCATTTTCTCTAACTGTAGTTATCGATATCGCTGTTATAATTTTATAAACAAAAGCTTCGAAGCTGTCTATTTACCTTTAGTTGTTGGTGAGTTGACAACCGTGCAGCAACAAATCTAGGGGGTGTCATTAGTAACGTAATTATCCCTTCCCTTCCGCAGTCAGAGTGTAGGTACGTAGGCGTAATTCGGTGGTCGATGAAATCTGTGTCAGGTAAACATTTCATTTGTGAAAGTTTCCTGAAGCCTCGGGGAAGTTTTCGTGCTGACCGTTTATCCGTTGATATCGTACAAGACTTTTGTAATGACGTGATTTCACGATTACATTATTTTTATTTTCTACCAGTTGTTACTCGTGGTTTCCTATAAAGTTCCCAGGGATAAAAAAATGTGTCTTTACATATTTGGAAAAGTTACATCACAATTTGGTTGCGTCGTCGTTGAATGGTAACAAACAATATCATTTTCGTGTATATAATATTATTGTATAATTATGAAATAAATCCACAAAATATATTATAATTTAAAAATATGCTATGGATTATATTTATTATTTGCATGTTGTTACATTTTGTTACATGGTTGGTATATATTTAAAAGGTTGGTATATATTAAATTGTTTTTTGATTTTACTAAATTTTTACAATTGTTTCGAAAAAATATATAAATCTATTTGAAAATATTTATTTACAAGCTTTAGCTTGTTACCGACCAAATTAAAATCTCAATTCGGTTTGTATATTTTTTATGTTTGTTCACGCATAACTTTTATTCTTATGAACAGATTGCAATAATTATTTTAAAATTTAGTTTAAAATTTATTGTTTTACTCTTTTTTCAGAAGTTAATTATAATAAGATAAAATAAATCTCTACAAACAAAGCATCAAAATTCTCTGCTGTGAACATATAACTACAAGTAACATTGATTACTATTTCGTACACGAATACAACTGCTGAAGTTTATATGTGACAAATGGCTTTCACACATGTGTAGTAAAACCTGGTACATAGTGAGCTATAAATCTTAAACAAAACAGTAACCAAGAAACAGGCAATCTGCGGAACAGTCTCGGGATTTGCAGTCGTGAGCAGACGTCGGTATCTGTCGCTTGGCTAGTCGATAATGTAGACATAGGATCTTGATTCCTGACACCCTTACAAATTGGAGATTGGGTCGCAGACACCTTTCCATTTTCTGATAGGATTTTTTAAATGTAGGAACCTACTGAAGCTTGACAATTTTGCGTAGGGCAACCCAGTGGCTGATGTAAGAAGATAAATTGATTAATTAACTTTAATATAATTCTTTTAATTTTTTTAATGTAGCATCCTATTTGTGGGGTTCCCAGCTCGTGAGCTTCGACTGTTCATTCGCAGTGTCGATAACCCAACTACCCAGGTACTTTTCCCCTCAATAAAAACACTTTGTTTAAATGGACTGTATACTATATTTGCATATAACTTTGTATCATAATCACTTATTTATTACACACGTGATCACTGGCCGACTTGATACAATTTCCTGTTTTTATGCGTGAATTCTACTCAACTGAATATTCGAATTAAATACTAAAGACACTGATGTCCGTTCAAGACTTCGGTCTTACCGTATCGAGAGCCATGCATTATAATAATTATTTTGTTCTCTAATATTGTTCAAATGTCTTATAGATTTTGATTATTTACATAATTTACTTGTGATCTAGTATCGCTACAAAAGTGATTTTATACTTAAACATTGCCTGCAATTAGGTCTTTCCAATGAATTCACGTTGTCGATACCAGCTTAATCTATTTTAAAGTTATTACACAGTTTATACATAAATTCTCAAAAAAGATATACATTTTTAATTGAAAAGCTTAATTTCTCCCAAATCCCTGTTCTATCGGGTTAGATGGTTATACACATATACAATACAAACAATTAGCTTACACAAAAACATAATCTTACTTACTATAAACTGCGGGAAATAACCCAAAAACACATAAAAGAAACATATTGATAAACCAAATTAAAACAATATTTCTATTTATACATTTTACCTAAATTGACGTCATCGTCCGCCACATTCTCCCTCCGGCGCAGATCTTCGCAGCCTTCATTAACAACAGGGAGGACGATGAGACGCCTAATCGGCCGTCGAAAAACGCCTCCACGCGTCCTCACATCCGTGCTGCGTACCACCCCGTCAGGTCCCGTGTATATACGTTCAATTAGTCCCTTCGGCCACACATTACGGGGCAGTAACCCGTCCGCGATCACCACGATATCACCCACTTTCACATTTTGGAAAGCCTTTTTCGCGTCTCCTCGTGGCGTCAGTGTTGGCAAGTATTCTTTAATCCAACGCGTCCAAAACACATTTGCAAGGGCTTGTGCAGCGCGCCAGGTTCTCCTATCAGCTACAACGCATTCTCCGATATGCGGAAGTGCAGTCGCTGTTCCTAACAGGAAGTGATTTGGCGTTAACGCCTCCATATCGTTTGGACTTACCGGAACATGCGTCAACGGGCGCGAGTTTACCGTGTGTTCTATTTCTGTAATCATTGTTGTTAGGACTTCTTCCTTTGGTGTTCTTTCATTTAATGTTACAGCTAGTGCAGATTTGACACTCTTTATGAGCCTTTCCCAAGCTCCTCCCTGGTTCGGGGCTCCAGGGTCAATGAATTTCCATTCCATCTGTCTAGTGAGCGAATATTCCTTCAATTCTGGCAACCATTCCGCGAATGCCTTACCTATTTCAACATCCGCGCCGTGGAAATTCGTACCGTTGTCAGAGAGTATTTTCTGCGGCCACCCACGACGCGCTGCCATTCGGCGTATTGCCATAATGGCGGAATCGGTACTTAGGCTTGCTATCAACTCTACGTGAATGGCTCTTGTCACTAGACATGTGAACAGCATTCCCCACCGTTTTTCTTTACGTCGTCCTATTGCTACCCACATTGGGCCGAAACAATCAATGCCACAATGTGAAAATGGTCTGGTGTATGCTCCTAGACGGACCTGTGGCAGATTACCTTTAACCGGTATTGCTGGAGTCGCTCTTCGTGTTGCACACCATACACATTGCTGCACGATTGCTCGGACCGTTGGACGCAGTCGTAGCACCCAGTATTTCTGACGCAGGTTGTTGACAATTTGCTCTCTGCCTACGTGGTTATGACTTTCATGCTCACGTTTGATCAACAACCGTGTCAATGGGTGTGCCCCGTCTAGTATGGGTGGTTCTTTCATGCAGTCAGGGACCGTGGCTGCATTGATCCGACCGTTTAATCGGATTAGCCCGTTGTCTCCGCACTTAGGGTCTAGCTTGTATAAGCGACTGGTGCGGTCGACATTCTTTCCTTTCGTAATCCTATGTACGTCTTCAGGGAAACTGTCTAACTGGGCTTCTCTGATCAATAGGCGTTCGGCCTCCTCAATACGCTTTAAATCTGATCTGTCATGGCGATGTCGGCATTTGTCTATAAATGCAAGTACCGTAGCGGTACTTCGTACTAATCGATCGTATGAGGAAAACCTTTTTAGATCGATTAGTGGTTCCCTCGTACTTATATGTGCCACTACTACTTCGTCTCGATCATTCGTTACTGAACTCTTCTGGATCTCTTGAACTGTTCGCACGTGTAACACTGCTTCATCTTCATGTGTTACAACGTTTCTGGGTATAGATCCATGTATTACCCAACCCAATCGTGTGAGTGACGCAGCTGGTTGACCTTTTCTTCCGCACAATAACTTTCGCGTCACTATAAATTCCCAGTGATCGGCACCGATGAGTATGCGCGGTCTGGCATACTCATAACATACGTCCTCTGGTCTAAGCGTACTTAGATGCTTATATTTCAATATGTCGGGCTTCATCACCTGACTGGTCAATTGTAAATTCTTAACCGTCCGTGCTTTAATCGTATGAAAGTCCTTTTGGCCTTTTCCGCGTAACTCTATGCTCGTATTCTGGCTATTCAAAACTCTCTGACTCGACATGACTCCGTGGATATGTAACGCTCTGGTCGGGCCTTCTGCTCCGACCATCCCGGCAATCTCTTCGTCGATCAGTGTTATAGTTGACGCCTCATCGAATAACGCGTACGTGTTTAATTCCTGGCCGTTCTGTGTCTTAACTACAACAGGACACACTTTCATTAGCACTTGGTAATTGGTGTTACTTGCTGTAGCCGCATTCACGGAATGATTATTCTGAGTCGGTTCGCTTGATGATTCCTTATTCTTTGGTGCGTGTAGTAGCGCATGATGTGATTGACGGCACTCATCCACTCCACATTTCTTCGCTTTACATATGGTCCTTCTGTGCTTATTATTTATACACTGGAAACAGACGTGTGCTTCCTTTACCCATTCCCATCGTTGATCCACGGACATAGCCACGAGCTTAGCGCATTTCGTTGTTTCGTGTTCGGCTCCGCAACAGTGACACTCGCTCTTTTTCGGTAGCGTCTCTGTTGTAGTATACACGGGAGCTCTGCGACTACGATCCAATGTCCGATGTCGAGGTTCCTGTTTCGGTACAGCACGTATGGTTTCCGACGCACTCTTGGAATCGTATGAATATTTTATGGCGTGTTTCGCTTCACGCATACAGAATCGTGACAATGTAATGATTTCTGGTTCTGACTTAGACACAGTTTCATCTGCATAGTCATACCATTTTGATTTGAGGAATGGGCTCAATTTTTCTACAACTGACTGCATAATCATTGGATTCTGTAGATACCCTTTATTATCAACACAGTTTATCATCGTCACGATGTTTTGCAACTTGATGGCAAACTTGTTTTGTTCGTCAGATGTTCCGCCTTGTCGCGGCAACTTCTTTATTTCGTCAAACGCATAATTGATGATCATCTCTGGACGACCAAAACATTGTTCTAATGTTTCCATGATTATTGTTGAATCGGTCGCTGCATACATTAATGATGACACTGCTTCACGTGCATCTCCTCGTAAGCATGTCCTGAGTCTAGCTAGATTTTCTGCTGGTGTGAAACCGTAGAGACTAACAGATTCTATCATGGCCGCTTTAAATGATAACCATTCCCCTCTGGCGCCGCTAAAGATAGGCAAATCTGGCGTACGTCTGGGTATCGGTCTACCTTTGTTCATTTGTCCTAGGGCATCTGCTAGTCGATCAATCGCTCGGTCTTTTGATCGTGTCGGCGTAGGTGATCTAGGACGACGTGGTGTCTCCGTTATGACACAATTTGGCGCAATCGAAGGAGTTGGATCCGCAGTCCTCATTGTGACACGATTCGATACAATCGGAGGAGGCGGATCTGTAGCCTTTTCTCGTGATGGTGAGCGGTACTTTTCATGGTTTTCTGTACCGACACGTTCGGGCTCTTCGAGCTCCCTCCGTACAGCACTATGCCGAATCCATTCATTGACTTTACGTTCTGTGTCTACAGTCTCGTGGTCGCATATGCTGCCCGATTCTTCTTGTATCGTAGCGACATTAACAGCAAGTCTCTTTTCAACGAGTTTTGCCTGAATCTCAGCCAATTCAGTGCAATCTTTAATTCGCCGTAACTCTGCTGCGGCCGCTGCTTTTGCTGATGATGCTGCTGCTGCTGCTGCTGCTGCTTCTGTTTCTGCTTTTGCTGATGCTGCTGCTGCTGCTGCTGCTGCTGCTGCTTCTTTTTCTGCTTTTGCTTCTATTGCTGTTGCTGCTGCTTCTGCTGCTTGTCTCTCTTTGATGAGATTTGTACGAATCTCTGCTAATCTTTCGTCCGCCTCCAGTTCAGCTAACCTGAGACGCGTTGAAGTACTGGCGGAAGATCGCTGAGAACGCACGGACGAAGCGCGCGATCCTCTGTCTGTAGCGAGGAGCGTAGACAAACGCGTACGACGTGGTATCATGTCGATCGCGGGTGGTGACGGTTCAGTCGAGAACTTATAGGTTACGTCGGATTCGCTCTTCGCGTCGCGCGCGCGACTGAGCTGCGGATTCACGGGCACGTCTAACTCAGACGGGGACGCGGGGGGCTTCTCATGGCGTCGCCTCTCAGCCGCTTGACGAGTGCGGACTGGGCTTCTAGACGTCGACATCTTTTGGCGCTAATGCCTTTTTTGCAATGTACTAAAAAAACTACTCAAAATAAGTTTTTTGAGATCGCACTTGAGATCGAGCTTGAGATCGCACTTGAGATCGAGCTTGAGATCGCACTTGAGATCGAGCCTGAGATCGAGCTCGAGATCGCACTTGAAATCGAGCCCGAGATCGAGCTTGAGAATGAATTTAAGTTTGAACTTGAGATTGAGGCTTTAATTGAGATTTAACTTGAGTTTAAGTTTGAGATGTCGAAATCTACTTCTTATCTATCTAACGTGGTGAGACGCAACTTACATAAAGACTCGAGACACCGATCGTTTGGCACCGTTAGGTGACCGGCGTTCAAGAGCCGCGGCAAATCTGCCTAAACGTTTTTCTTATAGTCGCACCGTTGGGTGATGTTGCGTCGTCCTCTTCGCACGTTCTTTGATACTGCGATGAATTCGTTACTCGTGTGGGATAGAGAAAACGAATTCACCACTTGTTTAATGACACTTATGTGTCGAGACGAGTCTGTCACACGCTTAACGACGTAGGTAACAAACTCGACAAGCTTGCTTCTTGAGACGATTCGTCGCACCGTTGGGTGATGTTGCGTCGTCCTCTTCGCACGTTCTTTGATACTGCGATGAATTCGTTACTCGTGTGAGATAGAGAAAACGAATTCACCACTTGTTTAATGACACTTATGTGTCGAGACGAGTTTGTCACACGCTTAACGACGTAGGTAACAAACTCTTGCTTCTCTTGAGATGATCTCGTCGCGATGTTGCGTCGTACTCGGTGCACCGTTCGGTGTTTTTCACACGACGACCTCTTCACTGGGCGTCTCGAGAGCAAATCGTCGCACCGTTGGGTGATGTTGCGTCGTCCTCTTCGCTCGTTCGGCGATCTCGAGACGAACTTGTTGCACCGTTCGGTGTTCTTCACTCGGCGATGTGCCGACGAACTCGTCGCACCATTCGGTGTTTTTCCCTCGACGATCTCGGCGCACCTATGCGGTGTTGGTCCCGGTTCTGATCCTGTCACACCAAATCGTGGTGGAACCCAAAGATCTGATGCCCCAATTCCCTGACAAATCCGGTTGGCTTGAACACGTGATCACTGGCCGACTAGATACAAAACTTTGTATCTTAATCACGTGTTTAACCGGTCTGTGCTGATGGTCACTTTCTTCAAGCTGATCATTCAAATCCGGCTTCGAAGTACCAATTTGTGGGGTTCCCAGCTCGTGAGCTTCGACTGTTCATTCGCAGTGTCGATAACCCAACTACCCAGGTACTTTTCCCCTCAATAAAAACACTTTGTTTAAATGGACTGTATACTATATTTGCATATAACTTTGTATCATAATCACTTATTTATTACACACGTGATCACTGGCCGACTTGATACAATTTCCTGTTTTTATGCGTGAATTCTACTCAACTGAATATTCGAATTAAATACTAAAGACACTGATGTCCGTTCAAGACTTCGGTCTTACCGTATCGAGAGCCATGCATTATAATAATTATTTTGTTCTCTAATATTGTTCAAATGTCTTATAGATTTTGATTATTTACATAATTTACTTGTGATCTAGTATCGCTACAAAAGTGATTTTATACTTAAACATTGCCTGCAATTAGGTCTTTCCAATGAATTCACGTTGTCGATACCAGCTTAATCTATTTTAAAGTTATTACACAGTTTATACATAAATTCTCAAAAAAGATATACATTTTTAATTGAAAAGCTTAATTTCTCCCAAATCCCTGTTCTATCGGGTTAGATGGTTATACACATATACAATACAAACAATTAGCTTACACAAAAACATAATCTTACTTACTATAAACTGCGGGAAATAACCCAAAAACACATAAAAGAAACATATTGATAAACCAAATTAAAACAATATTTCTATTTATACATTTTACCTAAATTGACGTCATCGTCCGCCACACTATTAATGAATATTTTTTAGGACCGGACCGGTAACTTCGGAGATTATCTGGTATTCCGAATTTACAAATATTACAAACTTACAAAAAATACGTCTTTACCTATATATTAGCAACAGATTTTCGATTACAGAATAGGGGATCAATTGGGATTTAAAATGTCACAGAGGGACAGCTAAAAAGCTTCAAAACTAATGAATTAAAAGTAAATATACTAACTTATTAATACACTACATACATATATATATGCAGATATATAAAATATAATATAATGCATAAACAATATGCTAATGTATAATTATGGTAACGTTTCTATTTCACAGAAAGTCTTACTGACTTACCTGAAAATGGTTCGAAGTTTGCAAAAGTACTTACTTTCAAACTGAAAACTTCACCATTTTCCTAATCCTTCACTTTGGTATGAAATTATATATTCACCTACATATGAAAGTGAATTAAAATAAGTACCTTGCAAACCACAACTCAGTTAAAAGTTTACCAACTTATTCATTGACTGGGACTCGACGTAAGTACATTTTTAACTTATATTTTTAAAGAGAAGCAGTTTTCAGAGTAAGACCAATCAGTCAAAAAACTGCTTCTGTTATTTACTCTGTTATTTATAATAAATCAAAAAGTAATTCTCATTTAATCATCGCCCTACCCACATAAACCACATAGATTGACCGATTCATTTTTAATAAATAGTAAAAAAAATGTGTACATATTTTTTTTTACGTTTTTACGAGTTGCGCTAGCTTGATTTCACCTCAGATCTTGATTTAAATCATAATATACGTTTTACTAAAATAAACAAAATTTTGTACTTATATCCAGAGGATTTACTTATTTTAATGATGTTACGTAAAACACAAAAGCATAGGATGACACCAACTGAAAGTAAAATGTTTTTATAAAATCCAACAGCGCTCTCTCACAAAGCTGAATGTTATAGATAATTCAAAATAAATATGAAGATTAAAACGCACACCAATATTTGTTTATCTCTTGACGCTTCATACCGGCCGGATACAAAATACATATCCATTCACTAGTATTTGCTCAACCATCGTCCCTGTTATATTGATATTTTGCCAAACAACACAGCAACATTAATTGGAAATCAGGGAATTGTTTAACATCTTTGTTCGAGTTTTAATTGTAGTAAACTTATATTCAAATAAATCCATATGCGTATTTCGCTCAAGCTCAAATAACGTTTACAATAATACCTACTAATTATCTACATACGTATTAGTATTACTAATAAGTAATGTCATAAAAATATTAGTCATTATTTAATTAGTTTATCTATGAACCGAACTAAGAATTTCGGAAATCCAGCCTTATTCCTTTAATATTTTGATCTACCAATTGATTAATTTATAATTAGTTTGTTTTGTTACAGGTAGTAAGTAAGTAGGCTAGTTTTAATGTATTGCAAATGTATATCTTAA
This sequence comes from Tethea ocularis, assembly GCA_963555595.1. Classification (NCBI taxonomy): domain Eukaryota; kingdom Metazoa; phylum Arthropoda; class Insecta; order Lepidoptera; family Drepanidae; genus Tethea; species Tethea ocularis. The sequence goes on from OY741968.1 coordinate 5,281,544, forward strand.
TTTTTACCCAATAAAAAAAATGGATATACATAATATAAACACCGTCTGTGCAAAATTTCAGTTTCTAGGGCCAAAGGTTTGTCCTAGGCATTGATGACTTATCAATGTATTTACAACATCAAGAAACAATCACCTACCTATACCTATAGTTATTTTGTTATTACATTTGTACGATAATTAAAGGCCAAGTATTCGGTCAAAGTAAACTCCAATTAATTTAGTTAATTGGTTTTTACAATTCCTGGAATCAAAATATTAAACAACACCAATAACCCTGTATTTACGAGTAATTTATGATAATAATTGGAAACGCTTGTTTCGCTTTAAACTTTGATTATCACTGTTAGTGATATTGTATAGTATATAATATTCATTAAACAGTTCAAAGTCTCTGATACAACACTTGGATGGTGTGTTCCTTGAGAAGTATATATAGGCAGACATCCACTTAAATTAGGGGATCGAGGGTGACACCGCGAGGGAAAGCTACTATAAAATAATAATATACTTAATAAAAAAACCAATATCAAATAATTAAATACAGAAATCAGAGAATACACACTGTAAGTAGGACAAAAGGCGGCCATCAAAAGAGACAAGCTACCATAAATACAGAGGAGACCATTGAAAAACATTATTATGTTTGTTTCAGCAAGAATTTTGATTTCTTTTATAGACTAGGGTAATTAATAAACGATAATTGAGTTATCATAATGAACTTAGAAGGAACTAATTACATTCCAATAGACCGAGCTCGGATGGGTCTCATTTACTCCATTATTTCCTTTTTATGTATCATTGCATAATTATTCATTTGAATAAATTGAATGCTATTATTTATTTTTTGCCGGCACTTAGGAATTAAAAGACGTGTGTTTAAGTCATTCTCACTGTGGTCAGTGACGACGTAGCCGATAGTGGTAAGCACACAAAGCCTAGAAGGGAACTGGCTCTCAAGTACAGTTATCGGAACACACCAGTATACTATACATACATACTTTTCAGCACTACTACTGCTATACCATAGGCCATGTTGACCATCTACATTGTCTCCGCCAGGAACCGCGATGAGCGACATTACATATTACACCCAATCTAAGGCATAATCTAGTCCTATATTATTTGATTTGTAACATGTTTACAAAATTTTATTCCAAACGATGAGCTATTGGTGTTTGAAATTTAAGTCACAAAGACGTGATTGAGTAACAAACATACACACAAACATTCACATTTCCAATAACAGCAGGAAGAGCGAAGTAAACTTGTTGAACAATGTATGAGGACGGTCCTTTTACATTTTACCCTCCATCAGAATGTTGTTCAGAGAGTAGCGAGCGACATTTTATTAAAATTCTTTGAGTGCTAGGAAAATGTATATTTCCTTACTTTTACATTTAGCACATTTTCAGCAAGTTAAAAGTATTTCTCATTTGAGTTTAAGTGTAGGGTGTGTCAGTTACTTACTGTAGTATTTTGAAACATCTAAGTTCTAAAATAGTCATATCTATTGGATTTTTCGTGCCTCGCAGGTCCTCCTGTAAAGTTAATAGCCAGTGGTTGTGATACTTTTTCTTTTTTATAAATTAAAAATTTAATTAGTAAAGCTGGGGATGGAGTGGCTCAAGCTGTGCCTATATTCGTCGGTAAAAACTTAAAATATTTTGTCCATTCCATTTTTAGGAACGCTTGTAACAAACCAACATCCATATAACATAATTCCACCTATTAATTCAAAAACTACTTTTTTTTTACTACTTATAGGCCTGTGTTTGACCAAAATCTCACCGTGGTCAGTGATGATATGACCGATGGTGGTAAACACACAAAGCCTAGAAGGGAACTGGCTCTTAAGTGCAGCTGTTGGAACACACCGGAAGGAGCAAGCCAGGCGGGTAAGACAAAGTACCTATCACCGTGCTATGGTTTCCTCATGATGTTTTCCGTCACCAAAACCAAGCTCAAGCTCATTGTAGGATTCTAACCCGCGACCTTCGTCTCGGCATTCGACGTCACTACCACTGGGCTATCATCGCTTCTTACTGAACGGAATTTCATGCGGTTTTTCACCAATGGACAAAGTGATTCATGAGAAAGGTTTAGGTATATAATTTATTAAAGTATTTGTGTAAATTGGTTGAAATATGAGGATAATTGTTCAGATGTCGGAAAAATCATGCCGCGTGTATAAAGCAGACCCACACCGTGCAAAGTCGGGGCGGGTCGCTAGTCATTGTTATTATAAATTGTCGGCCAAAAATGACCCAAAATGTCACTAACAACATTTTCTCCTCATCTCAAAGAACAAAAACGTTTACGATACAAATTGGAAACTGATCTAAATTCCGATAACATATCTCTCCCCCTAACAAAATGTTGCGGAGTTATAGGTACGGAGTGTCAATTTTCTCTTTATTCAGAGGAAATCGGGTTAAATTGTATTATGGGGCGCGACAACGGCGGAGGATTGACGAGGTTTTTGACAATAGGAAAAAAATTACGCGTGTTATTTACACAACGTAAAATATAGATTAAAAATAATAAAGCATTTTTTTTAATGTACCTACCTACCTACTTTCGTGAATAGTTAAAAACTGAAAAGAGAGAAAGAGGTCCACGAAAATAGTTAATTTATTAATAATTAATAAATAAATATCCTGTGACATTCTTCACAACGTTTATTTGATTTCAAACTGAGCAGTGCTTGTACGATGAAAACGATGACTGATATACTACATAGAACTAATACTTCTTTTTTGGCTCGAGCTGCCTCCAGTAATCCGACCGCCCCCAATTAGTTGTAACTCGTAACTCTCTCCCCGGTAACGCCCTGAACCGAGGTCCGTACTCCACAGGGGGTGCCCTCAGGCGTGGTTACCTAAACTTTACCCGATAGAGAGCCATCTGCGCTCTACAAATTGTCCGCGTAAGGGCGTTATAGCCACCACTGGCTATTCATTTAAAAAAATCTTCCTTTTTTGCTGTAAATACATACTTATTATAGATAGTTACACCCAGACTATAAATAATCAATATCAATAATATATATAAATATTTTATATCATAAATATAAATTAAGAGCGCGTAACATCGTGACAAAATAATGGAATTCGCTCTGTACGTACGTCAGGTCACGTCCGGGTACGATGCCTGTCGAAACCGTCAAATGCGTCAGATGTAGCTAAATTAGGGCGCGCTGAAGGCACTGTCTGTTTGTGTAAAGCATACATTATATGGGGATAAATAGCCTTCTGTAGCTTGTGGAATAATGGTGAGGTAGGTAGGTAAATAGTTAAGAAAATCCTTTTCTTTTTAACGGAACCCTTATATGACCACTTTGTTCGTCCGTCTGTCCATCCGTCCGTCTACAAAAATTTTACTTTATTCTCAGAAACGCGAGGCATCAGGTTGAAATTAATATCTAAACTAGTCTGCAATCCCTTGGAGCTGTGATAAAATCAAATTTCTAAGTCAACGCAATCAAGAGATACGGCCCTTTATGTTGCCTTTATGCCACATATTTATTTTGTTGCTCGCAAGGGAATCAAAGCCTATAGGGTACTTCCTGTTGACCTAGAATCATGAAAGTTCTTACAGCACACATACAGGAATAAATCTGAAAATTGCTTTGTAGTTGATAAAATACGACAAACCTGGGTCAAAAGTAAATTACAGCGAGCTCTCCACATAGCACAAGTAGAGAAAAATTCATTCACATGCTTTCACGGATAACCTAGTTTGCGAGACGAGTGCACCCTGGCACACATATGTCATTTCTAACTGCACACAGACATCTTAGTGTTGTGCAAATTATATAGCTGGCGGCATTTGTATAACATTTTATTTTTAAAACCCTGAGTTAATGATCCTTTCTGAACAATAGGTATCATGAAGGTAAATGAAACACACTTTTGAATTTGTAATATAATATGAATAATATGCTATAACAGAGCACAGCATTTTTAACACTGTCCCACCCAGACCACCCAGTTATATGATTATATTTGATATAAAACAATGCTATAATACCTATGTACAGTGCCAAAACAGCCAGACTGTTATTAAAGCTAAGTATCGTGGTTTGCTTCTAACCTAAACGGTCCGTGTCGTTTTTGATCAGAATGATGATTTTTTATCGTAAGAACATTTCCCTTTGTCGAGGTACGTCCCCAGTCCAGCCAGTGAGAAACAACGCCATGCTCCATCTTGTTTCAAAGTAACACAAAGCTGCATCTGTAGGGCAGGCTATATCTTTATTTGCCGACTTCGTTATAAATGGAATAAGGTCTCGGACACATCACCACGGCACGACGTTGTGCCGTGGTACGCCGTTTCACGGTGTTGTATCCGAGCCGTAAGGTACATACTACTTTGTGAACAATAAATGGAATATAAAACATCCACGTGTAGTTACAGCTTATGTTGGTTGCCGACAACAATCTGTCAAGCGCTTTCAGACATAGCGTCGCGAGTACGCTCTCCGTACTCGCGACGCTATGAAACTGAAAAATAAAATAAAACTGCTTCAAACTGATGCCGGGTGTGTGTGTGTGTATGTGTGTGGATGCATTCGTTAACCGCACTGCGAAATACAGTCGTCAGACACGGCTTTTAATTTAATTACGTGCACATATTATAAACGTATACAAGGATTTCATCAGAATATGTGGTCTGCATTTTATATCTGAAATTATTTGACTTACCTTTCTAGTTTTTGTTAGACGCTTGATCTACGTTAAGGCCTGGTTTCAGGAAGTGATTATACTCGTATGTATTCAGTTTTTTCCCAAACGATATAGGTAGGTATGGCGAAATAAAGTCATATTTTTTTCTTTTCCACATGAAGTTATTAGCTTGGTAAATCTTCCAATAAATATGTTATGAACCTAAGATTGTATTATATATTTCCTAACCTAACATAATTATTATACATAAGATAAATTATTGGATCCAAAATTGTGAGAAAATACACATCATATAATTTTGCGTGTCGGTAATCAAAGCGTAATTAGTGCTACAGCGCTACGAATCGTAGCTGACAATTTCGTAGCATGTTACGATACTTAATACTCAGAAATATGTAGCTAGAATAATTATTATTTTCTACGAATTTCCTGAGATAAACGACATTTTCCACGAGGAATCTAAATTATAGCTGTGCCCCGCGGATTCATCAGCCTTCAGTATCATACTACGACATAATCTAAATTTGATTATGTCTTAGCATGATGTTATATAGTCTATATACTAAACTTCTTCAATAAAAGGACTACTGTTAAAAAAACACAACGGATTGGCAGTTCTGAAGAAGAACAATGAAGAAAAGATACTAATTATTACTTTATACAACATAAAGAAACCGCATTCACACCCTCTCGCGAATATATCGTCGCTCAACACCTAACGTATCTAAGGGGGGTAAAATAGGGGATAGCGGGTGAAACCGCAGGGCGGAAAGCTAGTTTGATATATTTTATATTATAACCATATTCTGCTTTAACTTTGCTATGACGTATGATTTGATATGATGCGCTAGCTCCATTTTATTTCAACAACTTCCGCAATGTGATGCAAGCTCTTCAATAAAGTTTGATATATGCTGAAGAACAAGGCAGAAACCGCGCATTAAAACTTTACAGAATTTTCTCCATTCTATTCCACCAGGAAGCACTTATAGGTACGACCGTTTTTCTATGCTAATAGGTACATAAACTTGCCTTATCATAAACTTCTTCAATTTTCATTATTCGAAGTTATAAATGGAATCTATGCTATTATCGGGCTTTATGTGAGGGATTTGAAGGTTGTATTAAAAATATTTATAAGAAAAGAGTGGATTCGTTTTTGTGAAATCTATACTCTATATATACTAATAATAAAGCTGAAGAGTTTGTTTGTTTGTACGCGCTAACTTCCGGAGTTACTGGTCCGATTCGAAAAAATCTTTCACTAATCGGAAGCTATATTATCCCCGAAGGTTTTAGGCTACTTATTATCCCGAGAACGCGAATGAAACCGCAGGGAACACCTAGTATTTAATTTTAATAAAAAACCTTTTATTTCTCATCAAAAAACGATTAAGTACTTATTACAAAGAAGATTCATCATCATATCAGCCGAAAGACGTCCACTGCTGGACAAAGGCCTCCCCCAAGGATCTCCACGATGGCCGGTCTTGCGCTACCCGCATCCAGCGGTTTCCCGCGACCCTAACAAGATCGTAAGATCGTACAATGATTACTTAGCACTAATATATATAAAAATGAATAACAAGTACATTGACTATAACTTAAATGAGGAGATCCTTAAAAGTAAAGGCCTCCTCCAGGGCTTTTACTTCTCTTTATCTACAGAGGGCCACAAAGTAATACTACTTAATAGGTAGTACCATATCTTTGGTAGTAGGTACCTAAATAATATTAAATTAAAATAATTTTGTGTTTTCGCAAATCACATTCTATGCCTCCTCATGCTCATGAAAACCCCCTAATAAACTGCCTACTTTCAAATAACTGTAACTGTTTTCAAAGCAATTTATTTGTTCAGGGAAACTTTATTACGATCAAGAGCGATACTTATTTTATTTACGATTCGTAATGAATTACTGTTTCTGGGGGAGAGCTTATGATTTATTCACAGTGGTGCACCACTCCCTCCACTCACATTAATAATTTTATACCTTGTCGTTTATTTTTAATACTTTAGGAATTGTAGTACTTAAGTGAAACTTCAAACCTAACTGAATAAAATCATATTTATATATTTACATTACGTAGGCATTTCAAAAAAGATCTCTATTCTACATAGATAGAGAGAGAGAGGCGATATCGATAGCATGAATCGGTACTTTTCTTACACCATCATTTGATTTTATCACATCATAAAGATAATATTATTATTTGTTCAAGTTTTTAAGAATTGAACAAATCGTTATTATATCCTCAAACGAAGTATGTTTGTTTTATTAACGCTTTACGTGACAATTTCGTCGTTTCCCTTGTTATATTGTCTGAAGTTAGATATTTTTGTTATTGAAAACTAACTCCCATCATTTATCTTCCTTGTTTTGTTAAAGATTTTTTTCTATTATTATTTGTGCATCAGTTTTCCTGCGTCACATTTCAATGAGGACATTATTCCTAGGCTTAACAATCAATGTACCTACCAAATTGTGTTTTTCTCTACAGTTTGTCTCGTTTGTCGTCGCCATTTTGTGATGGAAGCCGGAACTAGCGGCTTATCTTGCCAATTGTGCCGCGAGAAAAAGACCTCAATAAAGAAGTGAGATCAATTCACCACCAGTTTGCTGTGTTTGGCGTGTTAAAGGAATGTTTATCTTAACGCGTAAGAGCGAATATTCAATTTGATTGTTTATAATTTCGCTTAATAAATATCAAATCGTGGTTTATCCGATGTCAACAAACTCGATTCGGCTAGTCCGAAACTTATCAAACTTTGTTGGGAACTTCCAAGTTCCATAAAGTATTAGGGAGAGGGACTTAGTTAAATATTTGGATTGTTGGATGATAGATGAGATCTACTTTAGATGTCTTCACAACTTTTGAGAATAATGTAAGTCTCACTATCTATCTACCTACCGTCCTACTTAACTACTTATAGTAAAGCTGTGCTATTGTCCATCACGTGTTAGATAAATAGTCATGACGCTCCTGTAGTCAAAAATAAAAATATATGTCAGTCGGAAGGAAAGTAAGATAGGCATCAAATGTTATCTCAATCTTAGGGAACAAAGATATTTTTTTTTCTGTGATTAATTAATATTGACACATTAGTTTACGATTGATCCAGGAATTACAAGATAATTCTTTTCGATTCTTAGAAGATACTTTCTTTATCTTACGGTTTCATTGTCGTTTTTGGAACCTATACCACTCAGGGATAATGTGGCTTCCTAATTTTAAAAAGTATTCAGAATCAGATCAGTAAAAAAACTTATTAATACTATTACTTTATGTTATTAGTATTTTTTGATGAATTAAACAATGTATGTGGTTTATATGTATATTGAAGTGCGGAGGTATCTGGCCCGTTATTCGCTGTATAAAAACCGCAATATCATCGCTATCCAGCCGCTACAAACTCGGAACACCGAGCATTCTGTCCCCACCACATTTCACATAATATTCAATATTTTTTCAGGAATTTATAATAATGTAGTTTTATTATTTATAGGTAATAGTTATTCCTTATATCCTACTAATTATATCAATGAAGCCTAGATACCTACCTAATTCGGTAGATTGATTTGTTTTATGTTTTACAATAAAAAAACTAAAACACTTATGCAGGTATATATACCAATTTGAAAATTCGTAACTTAAGTATAATATAATCACCCGTTTTCAAAGCTTATGTTAATGGATAACTAATGGCGTAAGGCTGTTTTATCACAATTTATTTAACTCCAACGAATTTTGATTAACATCAAAGTACTCGTACTATCGTAGTAAAGAGTGATGACATGGTTTGAATATAATCCTTCAAAACTACAAAATGTACAGTGTAAAATTAAAAAACAGGATTTACAAATTGTCATTTTGTTTATATAATTTCAATGTGTCATTCTACTAAAACTTTATTTCTTTGCTATCATGAAAACTCATCTGTACAGTTGTATACGGTTCAGAAAATATGTAGTGGGCTAAAAATAAAACCCTTACAGCACCCCACCGCACCAGGGCCGGGGTGTAGATAACTGTGTTACGCCAGCTTCGTAGTTAGTGACGCGTTTTACATGTAGATAATATACACACTCACACACTCATGTATATACCGGATAATTTGATATCCGTAGAGCCGGGACAGCTGTCCGGATTGAGCGCGGTAATTCTGTTACATCCATTGTACTTAATTAATGGAACGCGGTAAGCGGTTATTTTTGTAAGTGTCACTTATTGTTAGTGAAAATTGTTTGTTTCTTTGAGTATAAACTTACCTAAACATGAGTTTTCAGGGTAGGCTTACGCTTTGGAGAAAATTCTTAAATTGACTCGTAGCAGATGTGACAACTTTTTGTAAAAAATATATTAACTTTTTTATTTTAATTGAGATTTACAAACTCTGAACAACTGCAATACAAAAATGTACAGTTTTAAATTTCATATCTGTTATATCATAACTGTCATGAATTTCCCTAGTTTTTTTTCCATTTACCAGACTAACTCATTGCATACGACTGAATTACAATTATTGCGACGTGTAAACCCCAGGGGTGGCTCTCTTAATGTAATTGTTATCGTATATAGGAGTGGGTACATTATTTTTTCACTTAATTTTATTATGTAGGTATATGACAAGGAATGTTACCCAGTGATATACAGATTATTGAAATACGTGAAAATGTACACACATAAAAGATAAAATCATGATGTCCGAAAATGTCTTGCCGTGCGGACATTTTCGGACGACGACGACGTTTATTAATGGTTTTTATTTACTCACTTTTTAGTCCTATGAATCTCCAGTCTCTGGTAGGTAGATTATATTTTCCTCGTAGCAAATTGCATAGCGGATTAGCTAGATCATCCGACAGATAAATGTAAAGTCTTATACGTGTATGCTTATTCAGAGATTAAGTCTTAGCGCAAGCCTAGGTTTAATCATGCTTTTCCGACTTCCAACTAAGTTTTCAATCCATCTTTAAATATTTTTCTTTAAATCTATGATAAGATATATTCTGATAACGTTTTGATTTAAATGAAGAGATATCCCTGAACATTATTAAATAAATAATTTGGAATTATTTGGTGCCGTTATAGTTTAGAGTCCCACGTTGGGCGCCAATACTCCATAGGTCGTGTTAGAGGCGCCCAACCTAAAATAATGATGTCGAAGCTTACGAGGACATGTGATTTAACTATTGAATCCTTACTATACTCGTAACTCCATTGTGTCGTGAAAATGTATTAAATGTGATCCGTTCTGATAAAAATTGTTACTCTGTAGAATCAAATGATTGATTCTTAATTTGATACTTAATATTTTTAAGAATCACGTATTAGTGTTTTGAAATATAGATCTTCTACTTCTAAAGATTCAACAAGCGTACATTCCACATACACTATGTGACCTACTTCTCAAGTTGAACTATGCTAAACTTTGATTAGGTTATCCGCACAGCCTTGTCGTATCGGAACAGTTACGCTCCATTTAACACATCCTCACGTACCAAACCATAACCAATGACTTTACAAATTTAGCCGAGCAAATATCATAGTGTAAATAGGTTGTATAATACCAACCAAGCCAGAAATTTGAAAATACCTTTCGTCCCGCAACTTAATGTATTGTAACAGTGTAATCACTGTTGAATTTAATTTTTAGATCAAATTTAAACATCAATAAATTAAACATAAAACTACCATCATGACAACAAATATCTATGTTACTTCGTTTTTGGGGAAAACTTCTATAACAGACGAACGGGCATTAGACTAATCTTAAAAGAGTTTCGATTATTCCTTATAATATAGAAAAAAAATCTTTATTACACACAACCTATCCTTTATATCATATTTCTATTAAAAAAAAAGTATTTATGTAAACATAAATGCTTTTTTTTATATTGGCGAAAGAATGTCTTGTGGAGTAAAGAAAAGGTTTTTTGAAGAGATACGTGCTTAGGTTTTACGATGAAGTGCTGATGCGTCAATATATTCAGGATCTGATGTCGGGAAAGTTATTTGATAACAGTTTTTCTAGGCGATCGCCGGGACTATAATATATTTTTTACCTTTGCGTATGTACATAACATACATAATAATAGATAGCTTTAGAAAACTAACGATTTCTTTAGTTTTCTTAAAAAATAGAATGGATCGTGAACAAATCAAGAACAAACATTATTGAACATGGATAGAAAGCTGTCAAATTAGTCTATATCATTTACGGCTATTTAACTTAACTTGACTAAAATTCTCATAACCGGTTTAAATCACATCATAACTCTGTGATTTGATCTCTACTATTTATGAAAATTTTTATTCGTTAATCGCAGTTGTGTTAAAACTCAAGATTCGTTTATAATCCGAGTATTAATGTAGAAAAAGCGGAGACGGAAAGTAATAACAGTACCGTAGAGAGGAGTAATCTCCGTACAACAATGGTTTGGAACAATAACGCTAATCCCGCATTGTTGTGCCAACAACGACTGGGTACTACCCACTAGACGTGAGAGGAGTGCCCACTGAAAACGGATAAACCCCTTATAGAAGCTTATGTTAATTCCCTAATGAACTTTTTTTTTTCAGAACAGCCGACTTAAAGAAAAAAAATCAATCAACAAAACATTATCACAAGTACCAGTTGGCTGTCTGTGAACACACATTATAAAGTAAAATTTAGTTTTCCCTTCAGCTGTGTAAGCCGAGTCTAGTAGAGATTCTGTAGGAAATATTTTTCTCAATACTAAATAATTCATAATTAGAGTCGAGGGCATCGTAAAAAATATGTTCTAATTCTCAATGTGTCCGCAGTCCGCACCATCCTGAGTCCTGCGTAGCACTGATAAAATATGATCACTCTACCCTTTACGTTTTATGCAAATTCAGTCACAATGTGCATGGCGTCGCTCGTATTAAGCCTAATGGATGTTTTATAGATGTATATTGTACGGGTACGTAATACCTACTGTTTATGATGTTTAGTTGCTGACAATGCTACAATGAGTTATCTATATCTATTAATAATAAACCTGAAGAGTTTGTTTGTTTGAAAAATATCATAGTAAATGTCTACATCAAAACCAAAATATGACTTTATAATAAATGAAACATCAAACAATAGTAGGTAGCTTCGGTAAAATGTTTATGATTTTTAATTACTAATCCAAACACAAGAAATAATTCATTTATTTTGACACTGTAGGTACAAATCAATTGATCGATTTGGCATTTATTAAAAAAATGCTGATTTAATATGGCAATTAACATACCAATTTGGAACATTCACACTACTCCTACTACTCGTACACAGGATAAATATTTATATAAAATAACTTTTAAATAGCTGTAAATTAGTAGGTAGTACCCTAGTAAAATAAAATAAAAAGAGAGCCAAAAAGTTAGTACTTAATAAACCGTGTGATAAAATTAAACTTATAAAAATAAAGAAAAAAAAGCTTAATCTCATCACAAATCCTAAAAAATGATAGTTTTCATAGCGACATAGTGAAACTCAATTTTCCAGCTCCGCGACCGGGAGACCAATAAGTCACCGGATGTAGGGTCCATAAAACGATTGAACACATTCAATACACGACTCTGTTAGTTATTGTCGAACACACGATGCGACGTACTGGGATCTCCGGAGGAGAACCTTTATCGAAATTCTTCGAAATTCTATCGAGTATTTAGAGGATAAGAAATTTTGTGAATTGAGTGATCTAGTGCTGTAGTTATTTGAACGGTTTTAATTTTATTAAAAGAAGCTTGTTTAGGTTTTTCACTGCTGTCGTAAAGGTAGAAAATTCTCGTCCTTTTATTGGCTTCCTAGAGTACTTAATATGGTACTTCTAAGAAGCAGTCATTTTATGACAGACATACACTACATAACATGTAAGATTCTAAACTTAACTTGAATTGTGTATTAGACTATATCGTCGTTTGGGGCACCACAAGCGGTGTAATCATTATATTATCTAAAATAAAACGAAAACTGCAAATCATAGGCACTAAATTATAGCTATTGTCAGATACTCAAATATGGGGCAAACCGTCGACTACTGCGGCGCAATCAGGCGATAACTACGACATCGATCCGATGAGATGCGATGCTGTGGTCTGGACAATTCACACCGGTGTTTGCGTAGATTGCATACAGGGTTGCCATGTGATATTATACACATATTTACCGAATACAAGCACTACTAACTTTAACTACCAGCAAATATTTGTTTAAAGTCAGAGGTGCGTTTGTAATTTTAATATACAGTAATTTAAATAACACTGTTTCAACATGATGTAGTATTGATACCGTATAACATAGGTAATAATCGTAATTTACAATTTGTATCTTTCTTTATGCAATCCCGGGGATAAAGTAATTAATAATTAACCTAAATTTTCATGCAATGCTATGCACCACAGTAAATTGAACTTACATGCACAGTTACTTTCTACACGATATTGCTACTTTAGAGTAAATACGGGACTCCAAAGTCCAATTTCCACCTAAAATCCAAACATGACAAAATGTCTTAGCAAACAATTTTTTTTTTACTGTGCGTAGGCCTGTGTTTGACCACAAACTCATTGTGGTCAGTGATGATGTGGCCGATGGTGGTAAGCACACAAAGCCTAGAAGAGAACTGGCTCTCAAGTGCAGCTGGTATTATACCGCATAAGTTGATCAAATTCAAATAAAATATTTACTTTGTTTAAACTAAACTTATTATTTCAGCACTGAATTGTCAAGTAGGTCGTAGAGACTACTTTATTCATTTTACAAAAAAACTTTACGCATAATCACAATTGTGATTTATTTAGCTGGTAACCCTACCGTGGAGGAATATTGCAATTTGTCCGGTCCTCTAGACACGCCTGTTCCGGTATAACCTTCGCTCGGCAAAAAATAAATATTATCCAGATATAATCTAGACAATCGCGCGCGATACATTTGATTCGGATGAATTATTCGATACTATTTCATGATTTCTGGTGAAGAATTTCATTAACGTTCATGTCTTACACCGCTATCGTTTCAGCATAAATCAACCGGAAGCGAAACTTGCCGAGTTCTGCGATGTCTAGCCAAGGAGAAAAAGATTTTTATGTATTTCATTTTCATTTATACGTATTGTATGAAATAATGTTTTACAATATTAAGTACCCTACTTAGCTAGTTACTACATTTATATTGATATGTGACATACGACATCACGACTTACATTTATTTTAAACAATATAATATATAATATAAAGCAAAGCAGATGCATTGTTTATCTCTATGTACCTAAAGGTAGGACTTCAGCAAAAGCTCGTTAACCAGCCCACAGATGTCATTTTCTGAATTAATGAAATAATTTTCCGCTTTGTAACGAAATCCTTTAAATACCAACACAAATGCCTCGCTTCAATGCGAAAATGTCCGCTTTCCACTAGTTTGGCTTTGTTGTGTATTACGTATCAGTGGGCTAAATATAGCTGGGCAAACGTCGAGCTGTACAGCGGGGCCCGTTATGGTCCATAATGGTTATTGTACATTGCTTTACAAATGCCGCTTCACTAAGCGATTTCAGTTCCCATTTGTACTTACCCCCAAGGTAAGGGTGTATTGAACCATAATATTGTTGGACTTGTATTTGACGTGTTTTGCAATGAGACAGATAGTTGTTGATAATTTTAAGACTCCATGCTAAATTCTGTTTTGCTAGAAAGAGATATGAATAAATCTTTGATGGCTTATATCTTGGTTATTTTTATAGTTATTCGTTTTTTTTTTCCTGTGAGCTTTTATTAAAGCACAAAAAAAAAATATATTATTATATTATATTATTAAAATACACCTTTATTAGTTTAGGCCACCTTCTCGAAACGACGAATCATATGAAAGTAGTGGAGCTAGTAAGGCCCATAGCTGTAAAACTTTTAAACGATACTGAGATTTTATAACGTGATCGTCACCCTTCAAGGGTACATTTGTAGAATAGTTGCGGTAGGTACTTTTAAATGCGAGCTCGTGGAGGCGGTCCCAAATGGCACGGATCATTGGCGCTGTGCAGACTGTGGGCGAGCTAATACTGTTTTTGTTTGGCCTGTTATGCGGAGGTGTAGGAAATTATAGGGGTAGGAATGCTCGTAAAAATGTATTTTTCGATTAAACAAATTTGACTGAAATTATTGTTAATAGGTACACTATAACCAATTTATCTCATTTTACTTGGAATAATTTTCTATTACACTGTTTTTTTTTTTTAAAAGGACTAAGTTGGTAGCCTCAGATGGCTGCAACAACCTTACCGGACAAATCGACGAGCGCAGAGGGCTCTCAGCCGGGTAATATTTAGGTAACAACGCCTGAGGGCACCCCCGAATGCGGTACGAACCTCGGCTTAGGGCGTTACCGGGAGAGGGAGGACTTTGTACGAGTTACGACTAATTGGGGGCGGTCGGATTACTAATGGCAGCTCGGGCCGCTTGAACGGGACGAGACTGAGAGGGACGTCGCGGCGGTCCTCGCCGTCGAGGACGGTAGCGTGATCGGTTGTGTGTAGTGTGTTGTGTACTTTTACGAGCTTCGTCAGCTTCGATCTGAGCTAATGTTATGGGGTCATCCGGCTCGCTGAGGGCTTGCCTTGGACCATTACACTGTATTACATAAGTGTACGTTCTTATTACAGCAAATAAATAAATAATGCGAGTGTTTTTTTCAGCTTGATGGCAAGATTTTATTATAAGCGAATGGACCAATAACCTGACCGTCCTGAAATGACGAAATACTCATACATTTGAATCGAACATGTTTGAGCTTTAGTATTATTTTCGTGACATAACAAACCCAAAATAGGTATTGAATATGTGCCATCTCAATATAGGTATCTATTCCACACAGTAGGTTCTAATTTTGTATGTATTTATCTTAAACTATCGTCCAACTTAAGTACGAATTAAAAATATTTAAGAGATAATTTTAAAATTCCGTCACTGTGACCCAGCCCTTTGAGAGTAATTACTCAAAGGATTTTTTTTATATTTATCTTACCCTACACAATCTGAGCCAGTAACAAAATGTTTCGGCGCAAAATTTCCACACCAGGTAAGTGTTGGCCTGCGAAATGTGCTACAAAAAAAATATGGAGCACAACATTTGCGCAATTTGGGTTATTTTTCACGCGCCCCCATTTGAGGCGTTCCGATGAGCACTTTGTTATAGCTACAATCATTACGTTGAAAGGTTACGAGACGTTTTGGCGATATGGATCTTGATATTACTTTTGTCCTTTCTGCTTGGAACTGACGTATTCATTTTATCGCAATCATTTTCTGCCGCATTTTGATAGTTTATGTTGCTACCTTCGCGACAAGTTGTCGTAGGTACCTACAACATTAGCAATACCACTTATCCGTAGAAAAAGAACAATAAATGAATGAAACGAAATAACAATATAAGCATGGTAATAACTATTATTCCTTTTACAATATACCATTAATTTTAAACGGAACTAACAATGGAATAAAAATTAATCACGAATTACGAGGTAGGTACCTAGGTATAATTCTCAGCAATCTCGTTCCACATAAAACCATAATATATAAAATTATGATGAATATTCCAATTCACACCTACCTATACCACTCTGTTTGATACCACAAAAAAACGTTTACAAAGAAATTCAAAACACATTTCTCGAGTAAATTAGAAAGTGCGATGTCTGTAACGTAAACTGAGAACTTGTTACAATAAAAAATATATTTAACCAGTACTTTTGTTATAAACTACTTAGTACAACGGACAAGTTGAGAATATGTAACAGCGCTGAGCTAGATAGCACCAATTATTCTATCAAGTGGACTGCCGGAATGTTTAGAGTTGCTGGGAACCGCTAGATGCTACCTGCCAGGGCTACTCGTTGTAGGTATCTCATAGAGGACGGAGTCTAACTATAATACCGGTTCAAAATACTACTTAATAGAAAAGAAAGCAATGAACTTAGATCAGCCCCCACAAGTAGCACTTGCATACTGGTAAATCTGGTAATGGCGCATACGATAGCCACTGGGTGGTGACTTCCTTTAATATTGCAGGTATATCCAAAAAGCAAAAGATGCTAATTACCAATTCATTTGGTGGGTAGTGAAATGTATACGAATATTATGAAGAGGCAAAGTTTGTAAGTTAGGATGTAGGAGTTACTGGTCCGATTGTAAAAGATCTTTCATTAATAGGAAGCTAGTTTATCTATAAGCTACTTTTTATTCAAGGAATACGGGTGAAACGAGTTTAGTTTATATTGACAAAGGATAAAAAAATATGTGATAAATATTCCAAATCCAAAACCTCAAGATACATATTATTAAAAAAATCCTCATATTTCACGAAAAGTTGTTATGTTCGCATTTATCGTGTCCTATCTATAAAACCAGACCCCCAGTGAAAACAAAGTTTGAAGCGAGAATATAAACATAGCCACATTTTTTACTGCTTTATCTCCCCCTCATTATAATAAAAGACAAAGGGGAATCGGTCTAAGACTTCGCATTATACATTCTTATTTACGCTTTGTACGATGTTAAAAGGACCGCAGGAGCTATAATATTAACACGTTATTAAATTTAAACTGGTTGTTGTTACAAATACAATGAATATATGCTATATTTTAGCAATTTATTGTACATACATTACAATACGTTTTTTCTCTTTCCAGCCACATCACACGCACAGCCAGTTGGCTGCCACCAGCAGAGAGCTGGCCGAGTCCAAGAGACGGCAGCGGGAGTGGCTTCAGCCAAGACCATGAAGACGATCTGCCTTATGGATGGGAACAAGCATTGGACAGCCGGGGGAAGCCTTATTATATCAAGTATGTCTCGGATTATGCTTAGATCCTTTGTCATCTCATTAATTTCTTCCCAAAAACCAAAGCTCAAGGTTTTTGGGAAGTTCTGTGTAAGGCAGCGTAATTACTTATTTTTTTGAATCCGTATAATGCACCTGTTATTACTGGCATGAAAATAACTTTTGATTCAGAAACAATAAATAAACTATATCAGACAGAGGACATGTATTTATTAACATTTCTAAACTGAAATCGGAATTGGAGCTAACTCACTGAATTGGAAAAATTAAATTCATATCAATTGAACACGCAATCTACGGAAATAAATAATGTATGTAAGTACCTAATATTTCAAACTTCCTGTTGCAGTCATGTTAACAAGACAACTACCTACGTAGCACCCGAAGGCTGCTCCTGCGAGTCACCGCCGGCACCGAGAGATGTGGTCTTAGAACGGGATCCCGAGCTTGGCTTCGGTTTCGTGGCAGGATCTGAAAGACCTGTACTGGTCCGCTTTGTGACGGACAATTCACCTAGTGTTGGAAAGGTAATCACCTAAAACATTGCTTAGTAAAGCTAATCAGATCATTGGTACATTGTTTCTGAAGAGAAATCTTTATTTAATTTATGAGACTGTATTTTCATTTAGATTATACAAATGGAAAATTGACTATTCTATCAACAAATCGCACTGAGGAGTAATTTTTTAATTGCTTATAATTTTCATATTTGCAGTTAGAGCCTGGGGATCAAATCCTCTGTGTGAACGGTGAAGACGTCAGCTGTGCTGCGCGTGAGCACGTCATATCAGCAGTTCGAGCTTGCACTGAACGAGTGACGCTGCGAGTGTGTCAGCCGGCGAGGAGTGGGAACCCGGCCCGGCGATCAGCTCTGTTGTCTGCTGCCAAGAGGGCCAGGTTACGGGCCAGGCCTCCAAGAGTCCGATTTGCAGACTCCGTTCAGTTAAATGGGGCACCTATGTATCCTGTGAGTATAATGAATTATTATTTACTGATGCACAAATACACTTTAGATACTGATGCATTTTTTTTTTATTTTTACAGCCTTCAGCCTTTTCTCTTGGCGATCTCTGCTTACCACCAATGGCAAACGTATTGAAAGTATTTCTAGAAAATGGTCAAACCAAATCCTTTAAATATGACACTACAACAACTGTGGCAGATGTTGTTACTAGTCTTAAAGATAAACTCTGCATCACTGCTGAAGAACACTTCAGCCTGGTCGTGGAACACGTTAAAAGCATACGAAGAAATAAACTCACGCTTTTGGACCCCAAAGAGTCATTAGCTAGGGTAAGTGGGAACTTCACTTGTGATATTATACTCATAAAGAGTCTGGAAATAACGTATTGAACTGTACTTTTCTGAGTTATTCCATGTTTACCATATTCCTGAGAATTTGTTTGGTAGCAACCGTACAATCGATCCTTATGAGTCATGTAATAATGCTATGTTATATCGATTCTATCTTCGTATTTAAAGGTCAAATTTGATTCGTATTTTGTAAACATATAGTTATAACTAAATTAAAACAATATTTACATCTATACATATAAATAAAATTAAATTGCTGAATATGTAAGCACATCACTTCAGTAAGGCTGCACTATTTGACAAATTATTTTATTGTTCTGTTTATAAATTGTCAGGACAAGTTTTTATGAGAGAAAATCCATCAGGAATGTCGAAAATTTGGGTGGTATTTTTGTACGAAAATAAATATCACCCGGGTGATGCCGGTACAGACAGCTAGTTTTTAATTTTTTTTTCTGATGCCTTAATTCACGAATCGATCTCTTTTTTTAAAACTCATTAAGTAAGTACCTATCTATATTTATTTTCAGATTGCCGCTCGACCGGGGTCCCATAAAATGCGTTGTCTCTTCCGTGTGGTATTCATGCCGTCGTCTGCAGCTGAACTGGCTCAACGAGACCTGGCAGCGCTGGATTACTTGTACCTGCAGTGTTGCAACGACGTTGCCCAAGAACGCTTTGCTCCAGAGCTGCAGCCTGACGTAGCTTTGAGGCTTGCAGCATTACACATGCACCAGCACGCTTTGGCTAATAACCTCTCACCCGCCAAGTTGACTGTTAAGGCTGTTGAGTGAGTAGTTTACAATTCAAATTGCAATCCTTTCGAGTTATGCGAGATAGAATTTTTAGTACACTAGAAATCTGTAGGTTCTCAATTATACTAACGTATTTAAATGCTAAACTAATTTAGCAGATAAGTTTGTATGGAATTATTTTTGTGCTGTGTTTCACTCTTCAATATCTTTTATGATGTGTATTGTATATGGTATACATCAAGGCGATTTCAGTAGGTATGCTAAACCCAACTAAAGTCAACCAATATTATTATCCAGACTAATTAACTGAACTTTAGGTATGTGTAAAGGCCATGGCCCCTGATGATTTCACGTGGCATTTCATAGTAATTAATATTACAACAATAAAAAGCATTTAAAAGCTTTATTTATTATATTCCCAGATAAAGACCAGAATTTTATTGTTATATATTATACAAATTTCAGGAGAGAATTTGGTCTCGAGCGGTTTGTACCAAGTGGTTTATTGGAGAGCATGAAACGCAAAGAGCTGCGGCGACTCATCGCACACTTCCTCAAACTAAATTCCCAGATGACAGGAAGCCAAAGACAGTTGACCCAATTACAGGTGAGGTATTCTTATCAGTGATTCACCATCATCAAAACTCTAAAGTTATTTATTCAATTTAGCTGCAGATAAGGCATTTATGAATGTCACAAACAATTTTACCCCCGGTACCAAGTAAACTTCGGCAAGAAACTCGGCAAGGCAATTCATCGTTTTTAATT
The DNA here is from genome assembly GCA_963555595.1 of Tethea ocularis. Classification (NCBI taxonomy): domain Eukaryota; kingdom Metazoa; phylum Arthropoda; class Insecta; order Lepidoptera; family Drepanidae; genus Tethea; species Tethea ocularis. The sequence goes on from OY741968.1 coordinate 5,301,916, forward strand.
TTTTTTTTAATGTTTGTTAGGTATTCAAAAGTAAGCATATTTGTATCGAATTTCACTGTGAGAACTGAATGTGGGAACAAAACAATGGGATAAGAGTCCATACCAAATGCCCTAAAACGAAAAAAACAAAAGATGAAAATTATTTATTCATTTTATTTGGTATCGAGCAAAATATGGAATCAAAAGCATATACATTTGGCAAGAGGCAACAGTTGAATTCTCAAGTCGAACATTCATCAGTGACATCATAATCACTTTTTTAGATACCTACCTATATTTGGTTTGTGTAAATATTTTACAGGCGAAACTCCACTACCTTGACATAGTTGCTGGCCTGCCGAGTTACGGTGCTAAGTGCTTTAGCAGCAACCGACCTGAGCGAGTGTTGCTAGTCTCCCCACGTTTTGGCCTCAGTCAAATTGTCGGCAGAAGCAACTCTGTGGTAAGTTCGACAGTAAGTTTAAGGATCCCGATAGTTTTTAGAAAAGCGTAATATGTTGTAGGTAAGACTTATTATCTTAATTATTGTGATTAATTTTGCGTCACTATATTGGGTATATTGTAATGTTCCAGCCTCAGTCGATCGCGTCTCTAGAAGAAGTGGAGGGCATCCGAGTGAAGGGCGAGGGCTCGTGCAGCACCAGCGCCGACGTGGCGATCTTCCTGCAGCGGGACCGTGTGCTGGCGCTGCTCATGGATGAGAGAGATGCAGCTGAGATGCCTCTCGTCATTGCTGGGTAACCAACATTCACTAAACAACCTTATTTTTATAGAATTTAAAAGTGTATTGGCCTTACGTTAGCTATAAAATACCTATAATATGGCGACATTCTTTCTTTGTAAAATAAAAAATAACGACGCCCCTGCACAATTTTTTTATTACTATTAATTATTTGGAGTACTGCTGTCATCTTTGGGCGGGGGCACCTGCATACCAGCTTAGACCTTTTTGAATCGGTTCAGAGCCGTGCCATTAGAATTGCCGACGATCCCGTGCTCACAAGCGGCCTGGAACCCCTTAGTCTGAGGATTTTTGCAGGGTCGGCAACGCGCGAGTGATACCCCTGGTATTGCAAGCGTTCATAGGCTACGGTAACCACTTACCATCAAGTGGGCCGTATGCTTGTTTGCTGCCTTTGTAGTATAAAAAAAATTGGTCAAAAACAGATGAACCTAGTATAATGTATTTTTGTATGGTATATTAAGTAATTAATTTTGTTATCTAAGACACCTATTGATGACGTCGCTTACTCCGATGATGAAATTTAATTAATAAGCATCCATTAATGTTGTTTTACTTTATTTACAGATATTATCGCTTAGCCACCGGTCAAGAATTAAGGGTAGAGCAAGAAAGGGAAGCTATCACCGAAGATATAGGTATAATTAAATTTAAAATATCTACCTACTTTGCATGCAATCATGAGTGGAACTTTACTCTACTTCTGTATTTTCAGCTCCACCGTACTTGTGTCAACACAACGTGGTACCCGCTAAGTGGAGCTACCTTCACTACGATGATCCAATTGTTCTGACTAAAAAACATTATGCGATCTTCAGCATGCCTCCACCATATCATTCCACTCCAGATCAGTCTAAATCTAATCTAGACACTAACATGAACTCCAGTATAACAAATCGAAATCATAGCAATAACTCTAGCCCGTTAATAGGTTATGATTCCAAATCTGGCTTACTCGGCCACGATGTACACTTCGAAAAATGTAAGAGAAATGAGGATTTCCGACTGTTCGATCCAAATGATGCCTGTTATCTTGACGATGGTATGGGTTTTGATCTTCAGAGTGTTCTATCCATGGAACTCTTAGAGAATGCAAGCAATAACCCTAGACTTGTTGAAGCCAAGAATGAAGAAGTTTTGAGAAGGGTATCTGAAATGCAGAAATTAGTTGAGAACTCTGAACAGTATTTGACTGAAAATTGTGATGTTTATAATGATATCTATAACAATGGTATGCTAAGAGATGAACTCGTTGGTAAAGAAACGAGTGTTGATCATTTAGAGAGTGACACAGAGTCTAATACTAGCAGAATGTCATCTGCAGACGACGCTCCTGGCATTCTAAAACATAGTGATTCTCTATTATTATTAACAGAAACAATAAATCAAGGTTTAAATGGTCTCAGTGTACCAGAAAATGAGAAAGACAATAATAGTACCTTAACTACACGACAATCTCAAGGTCTCAGTGCTATACTGAATAACTGTGGTCTCACTGATGCTCTATTAGCTTTAAATACCGATATCTGTCAATCTGAAAGTGATAATGATTCACTGTATACACCCACATCGAGTCCTATTCGTACTCACCAAAATAAACCAATCAATAAAGCAGTAAGAACCAGTTTTGGTTTACATAGTCCTGATGGTATTCATGATAATAAAGAAACAAACCTTAAAGAATATTTGAAACAACTTAGAGAAAAGAGTAGTAAAGAAGTAGAAAAAACCATTGACTATCCATTCTACTACCAAGAAACATTAATAGATAATGACGTCGAGCTTATAGATTTAACATTAATACCTCCTCCACAAACTCCTGATGAATTAGATTGTGCTACACACGTGCCTCAGATTTTACCCATTGTACCACCATCATTTGCTGATGACAAGGTGACCTCACAAGAAAATATCTTTTTAGCACCAAAATCAACTGAATTAGAAGAGTTTATTGCGAACGTTACCATACAACCACCCACCGTCAAAATTACACCAGCCATAGAATTAACTCCAGAAGAAATTATGTCCTACATCATTCCACCGCCACCTGGATCAAATTCTTCAACTTTAGATAGAGATCAAGTAAGCTACGTTAATCAAGCCCAAATCCTTCAAGCAAAGGGAGGACACATTACCGATAGTGATAAAAAAGGAAACGGTGATGTAGTGAAGGGAACGCTAAGTGTCAGTGAGATAAGAAACATGTTCGCGGCGAAAAGTTTAAGCGATGCAAGAAATAGTCTCCTATTGAAAGATAAAAACAAAACTCAAGGTCAGAGCAAATCAGATTCACCGAAAGGTAAAAGAAAGAGTATTCCATGCGAGAAGCAGTCTAATGGTAATGCACATGTAATAGAATATCCTACAGTTGAACGAAAAGGTATGTTTTCTTGTTGTAGTAAGGATAAAAATAAAAGCGAAGAGACCGAAGATGAAGAATGTCAAATGGAAAATTCTGATTCAATGCCTGACGTGTGTGAAATCAGGCCACCCCCTAGAAGAAAAAGTTCTGAAATAAGGAAACCACCTGAAAGACCTCCTAAAACGCCTCCAATTCCAGCTCCAAGACCTCGGTCAAACTCATTTACATGCCTCAATAACGAATTAACCGCTGTTGAAATTACCAATAACCATTTTAGTACATTAAATAACAGAAAACTTAATTACAAAGTTGTATGTAATATCAACGAGCAATGCTTACAGAATCCACCTCAATTACCACCTCGATTAGAAAACAAAGTCTTATCACCGCCTCCGCAAATACCCCTCCCTCCAAAAAAACCACCGCTGCCTCCCGTTCCGAGCATTGAAGTGTTACGAATGAAAAATTCATTAAAACAATCGCCAGTACGAAATACAGAACAGCGTCTAGCCAGCATAGGCTCTCCACATTTCCAAAGAAACCTGAATACTTATAAAAATCTTGAAAACGAAAATAGAGTAACAGATGATGAATCTCAAAGTGTCCGATCGTCATCGAATTACAGTTCTATGACATTGCAAAGCCGCCACGTTCGATCGAGTTCAGAGACCAAAACTACAATTTTAAAGAATAAAGATATATCAACAGCGTTATCACTATGTTCACCACAAATGAATAGGCGTTTTAGTAACCGGCCCGACCTCTTGAACGGTGCTCCAAGTAATGACCAAAGGGTGTTCAGTCCACCGTTAACTGAGCGTAAATCTTTTCGCTTAGACAGTGCCAGTCCAACACCAAAAGTTCAAAACCACGTCAGATTTAAAGAAGACGTTGTGGACGATATTCCAACTCCACCATCACCGCCTACAGTTAAATTTCCAGAGTTACAAGGTGGAAACAATGGACATGTTTCAATAGAGAACTTGTTGTGTAAAACGGAGGTGGCAGTAGACGGTCTTCTGCAAAGGCTGCATCAAGTCGCACAGAAATGTTCTCATCAGCACGCGCATGGAGGTGGCGAAGATATTGATGAAATCAAATTTCAAGTAAGTGTAATGAATCGAATAAAATCATTAATACACTAAAGGTTTTATTTCCTATTTCCATAATTTGGCTATTTGCCATGTGTAGATGGTATATTTTGATATATTTATGTATGTAGTGTGATTTATGATTCCTTGTCATCAAGTATTTGTCAAATACAAATGCGTAACGCCGTGTGAAGTACATATTATGGAAAATTATTAGGTGTGACAATCAAAAGTCTTACAAAACAGGTTATCACTTTGCTGAAAATCTGTTGATTTACTACACTTTCGGTGGTTTAATGTTCTCAAAAAATAAATGTTGATAATAGCGCGCGCGCAGTGAGTTGACATCGTGCGCAGTATCGCTGGTGGGCGCGTCCCGCACCCTGGTGGGGGCGCTGGGAGGCAACACGCGGCCCGGAAGTAACACTGCCGCCGCCCTTGCCGACTGCCTCACGCCTTTGCGGCTACTCTCTGACCTTGCACAGGTATGTTGACAGGAAGATCTTGTCATCCGAAAGGAAAACTTTATTAACTTTGAGTACCCTGGCAGTTGGCACCAACCGAGAGAAAATATCGTAGGTACACACGACACGTTCCTTACCAAATACTCAAGCTAATTATAGAATTTCAAGTAAATGCAAACCAATGTAATTATTTTCCCCCCGAAGATCACCGTCGCCATATGTCCACTGAACTAAACTTGCCTCAGCTTCTTGAATGTTAAACTTATAGAGACTAAAGCATTCTTGCGATCAATTTTAAAATAGGTACATCATGAGGTGTATTATTATTTAATCACATAAACTGTGTTTGATTACAGGCACTCGGTAGACACACATCAGCGCCACTTCAGACCCGAAACTTAGTGCTTCGAGTGCATGACGTCACGGCTGCCTTCAAAGAATTAGCTGGAGCTGAAATGGCTCAGATCATCCATGAGCACAATGCTAAGAAAGCACAGAGTCAAGGACAAGATACCAACTCAACACTCGAAGGCCAATTGGCGCTACGAGCCGAGTGCCTGGCAAATGTGTTGGCCACTTTACTCAGAAGTTTAAGGGTATTCTCTCCGTAAATTAAAGTCTCGCCAAATCTTTTGTATTACCCGGATAAAGCACTGAAAAAAGGGTATTTAGAATAAACACGCCAAAATTTAAGTCTGACGATGAAAAATTGTCCGTAATTCCAGTCCTAGTAGGGTAGGAGGCGTTGAAGCTAAAACTTATGTTCATTTAGATTGGGCCAGCATGTATTTTGATATCTATCTCTAGACTAATAATGCGCTAAATGGATGGTATTGAATTTAAATATTAATGTCTTGATTCATGACTTTGATGTAAAGCGGGATATTTGGTACTCTCTTCGTCTTCGTCTGATGACTTACCGAAATGACATGACGTGACTTAATAAATTTCCAATGATGATTGATGCTGATATCAAAATATAGCATATTCTTTAATTCCCGGGGATAAGAAGTACCTATGTGAAAACGAGGATGCAGTATGTCTGTAAATTATAGTTTTCCTTTGTTATAGTTACGTGATAGTTTCTGTTGATAAATATGTAACCGTTACTAAAATGAGACCAAATAAAATTAGGTACGTTTTTTGATAAATTAATTCGTAGTTGGCAGCACTTGTGTTAATTTTTTTAGTTGTAGTGTTGTACATTTTTAACATGCGTTAAATGTTTGTATTTGTTGTTAATACAAATTATTTCTTTCGCGTTACTACATAAGCATAAATGTGCCGTTTTTAACTTTATTCACAGAACCTTATGTTTTTAATATTGTATAGTTTTTAAATCAATAAAATTCTATGAATATTGTTCAAAAATGGTCATTATTATACCAGAAGAGAAAATAATTTCTGGTTAAATATTATCTATGACTTCGTAGACAAAATGTTACCATAGTTATTAATTTCACCTAAACATATCTATTTACACGGATATAATGTATATTTTCTATTTATAAGATTGTGTGATCGAAGTTAGGGTGCAAAATTCTATGTAGGTAACCATATCTCAATGTCTATACCTTGATACATATGAAAAATAACTTTAAAAATTGCAGCTGATTACATTTTCTACTATTTGCAAATGACGTTCCAATGCCGCGCGTGTTTACTTGCATAAAGTTTGGTGTTGCTAGTTGTTAATTTCATTTTTCAAGCAATCGTTTTTCGTACACGCGATATGCTTATATTAAAATATTGGTGCTATTTTTAATAAAAATGAAGAAAAAATGTGTACGTTTTTTGTAATGCTATGTGTATAATCGGTTGATGTTTGTTCAGGTTTTTTTTTTTATAAAATACTTGTATGGTTGATATGCACCAGTGATTTGAATTTTTAAGTATCAATAAGGTTGTTTTTGCTATAACATTAAAAATAATAAACTAAGGCATGTTTACACCTAATGCAACTGTAAGCCTGGTTTGTACAATCACAACATTCTATTTGAATTCCAAAGCTTTTATTTATAAGCCAAAGACAAAGTTTTTAATATATTATTTTATTCTTTGAATTTATTTACGCTATGACAAATTCATTCCTTCCTTGGCTAATCTTCCTGTAAACCACAGACTTTAATCTAATGAAAAGTATATAATAAATAGAATAATTTTCATTTTGGTGCGTTACACATAAATGGATGAAATAAGGGTTGACACAGGGGTAGGTACTTTGGAAAATAAATAGAAACCTATAAATAAAAAAGTGTAGCAACAAACACAATGATTTTGTTCTTTTTTTGATCTTTTTTGTGTATCGCACTATGAACGAATTACCTATACATATATGTAAAAGAAAACTCAATAATTTTAAAAATATATTATACACGGTAACAATGTATCACATCTGTTTATTTATTGTTCGAGAATAACATACTACCTAATGCAATGCATTTGATGTAATAAACAATTTAAAACTAATAATGATGCTATTTTTATTTCTCACCATATGTAAATATTAACAGATAAATACTCGTAAGGTTGTATTTACCTATTGTTTTATTTTATATTTTAAAGTAAATTTCCAATAGAAAATTTTAAAGCTTATTTACACAGATGTAATGTAATATGAAAGTAGGTACCTACTTACCTGCTATGAATAATTAAAAAAAAATGCATATTAATAAACAAGACTTATAGAAAAGCGAATAAGTAGGTACATTGCGAAATAACGAAAAAACCGTAATTACACAAACTCTAGAAGAATACACTTTGAGCAATTATTAATAATCTAGAATGTCATATTTAACTAAGTATTTCAAACTTATTTTGAATACTTCCCTAAAATAAACGATTCAAACCTTTAGATACCTATTGATACATGGGGTGCTTGTCCTAAGAATGCGGATAAAACCGCAGGGCAGATACAAGTAGTAAATGAATTTGCAGATACTCAGATTATGTACCTGCTTACAGTTTTGAAACAGCCCCAATTATGAGTAAGGATAGATATTGAATTGGCTATAAATGTTGTCCCCTGCAGCCGACCATTAGACGCGCATATAATTAGATGTTAGCCATTATATTATAAGTGAGTACACATCGGACGTTTGTCATGACAACTAGTATGGCAACCCGTTTGTATAATTTTCACACGATCTCTTACAACCGGTTGTAGATAGAAAAACTTATTCCATGAGTTTTATAAAATATCAAGTGGTGGTTCTGTATAAAAAATTACGATATTTCATCAACCAACCAAATGCCCCGTATCGTAACTCGCCTCGATGCATCGAATGCATCACTACTTTCTGATTTGAAATTCTGAAAAGTTTTCATTGTGAACCCTGGTTATTGCAGTAGCTTTGTTTAGTAGTGACTACAGCCCTCTTTCAAAAATAAATATCAATAAATTTGTGGAGATCGATCACTAGCCTACGGATCTCCAGAAAACTTGTTTCAATTGCACTACGTTGGCTAGGCTTCAAAGCAAAAAGATGTTCAGAAATAGTGCATCCTATGTATTGGTTAACCACTATTAGCGAGGATATTATCAAATTACCGCAGGCAACATATCTAGTTTGCCGCTTATACCTTACTCTCAAGAAGCTAATGACATTAATGGTTGATATTCACACAGCTTGACATCATCAAAGATATATTTTAAACTGTGGATTTTTTAAGGTTTATACGATTTACACATCTTTTTTGAAATATTTATTGATTGTTTAATATTACATTTATATTTCTAATATATCTATATTATGTCTAGCAGTGTAACCAATCCCATCACTTGGATGATCCTGCCAATGTTTACAAATAAGGTGTGTTGATCGAAGGTTCAATAAACCCGCGGTGCCAGCCTCTTTGTTTCTCTTATTTCCACCCCGACGACAAGCTACCTAACATAATGCAAACTCTAACCTGATGAACAAGATTACATTTATTTCTAGCAAAACGAGGTTCGTCTCAAATGAAAACAAGTACAGCGAAATCTGTTGAAAAATTTGTTTACAATAAGACAAAAATTTTTGGTACTTATATTTGAAATATCCATGATTATCCATGGATCAAGAAATGAAATGGGAACTTCAAAATAACTTCTTTGGTTTGGATCTTCTTCTTTATTTGATGTAGGTACCTAACAAAAAGGAGAATGAGAATTACTGTAAATATATAGGTATGTGCCGAGACTGAAAAAACTAGATGACTTGATGATGACGTAATTTAAGTTAGTCGCGGGAAACCGCTGGGTAGCGCAAGACCTTCTTGGGGGAGGCCTTTGTCCAGCATTGCACGTCTTTCGGCTGATATGATGATGATGATGCAGTTTAACAATAAGTAATGATGATTTACAATCATATTCACAAGACAAAGTGGTGGTATCATGACCCTTTTTAATGGTTTCATTATAAGACCTAGACATGTATCAATCGATGGTAACCTTTGGCAAGTAGTTTTAGGTGGGATACCGTCGAAATGTTTTGTCAAGGTCCAGAGAAATAATTATATTGATTAAGTTGGTAGGTAAGGTACCTACATATGCAAATCTCATCAGTCATGGGTACCTACCTACTTGTAAAATACCTAGGTAACTAGAATTATTACTATCTTTGTTTTCTATGTGGCTTTCAAACATTATGAATGTTGCCTACCCCACTGTGTAACATAATAGATTAAAAAGAAGACAGTGTTACATTTCATTACCTACTAATTACAGTCGGTCCGTCAGTTTGTGAGTTTTTGTATAAATAACTCCACTACTTGATATTTAATGCCCCATAAAGGTCAATATGACGTCCGTTAATTGGAAAATGTGGACTTAAAATGTCAATATATGAACTTTACATTACTCACCACCCCGTGATAATAAAGTGTAGCTAAAGCGTTGAATAGTGACGGAAATATATCTAGTAATCCCTTGCTGATAGCAAACAAGTTTCATTAACTTACTAGCCCGAGGATTATTGGTCCCAAACAGTCACTCTCAACTTGTTGTTAGTTGATAGGATATAGGCAGTTTCCTGAAAATATTTAGTTTTCACTAAAATTAAGCTGTTATAGCAGTTCGAGATAATTTTAGGCCATAAATTACTTCGTATGTAATTTAAGAAATTACCAAGATCTTTATTAGAGACGTAAAAGATCTAAAACCTGTTTTAACTATGTAAAATTATGTTATTCTACTCACGAAGTCTCCGTAAGTGGTTGCTAATGTATACCATTTCAATGTAAAAACTCAAAAAAACATCTAGCCTCACCTAATCCAGTCTAAGCGGCATATCTGAACCTCATGACCGATGTCAATGAATCCCACTTATTTTATAGCCAACCTCGTACTCGGCAACTTACATTCCTTGAAAACCTTACGTTCGTCTCCGCAAACCCCACAAAAAACTATTGCAAAACATTAGAACATAACGTTTTGCCAACTTAGAGACTTGAAAGTAATTTCCAAGTCGCTATGTTCATTTTGCGGAAACGTGCGAGATAAGGTTAGGTTTGTAAAAGGTTGTGGTCGGGAGTGAGGTGGGAACGCGTTGGGAATAAGGCTTAGGAGTTGGTGAGTTCAACGTGCTGCTCATGCAGTTCTGGAACCGGTTTCTAATCGGCGTATTTCGCCGCGGCCGATCGGTTAACTTGTGTGCGTCTCGGAGAAAAAGTTAGAATAAGTGCAATAAAAACATGAATTTCTTAACCTTATTCATAAACAACCCATAAATTCACAGAAAATATCTAGGTAACAAAAAACTAAACAGAACTTATAAAATGCTTCTTATCGATTTTAAATGAAGATAGTTAGAAATAGGACCATAAAGTATTCCGTAATAGCGATTCCCTTACCCTACAGTCACGAGACATTATAACTTTATCTCTGTCGAGCGCAGTGGCAATGGTCAGTGCCGCGCACTTTCGCCCAACATGGCGGAGGCATTTCTCTTCAAGGACACCGTTTGAAACCTGTCCTGGGACATCATTTGAGCCGACCGGACTGATTGTTTCACCATAAATATAAAAGGAATTTGATACATGATCACTAACATAATCTTTTAGAACACCACTTGTGAAGTTGTGACGATTCAATTCAAGTTAATAGATTCGAAGTTTAGTTGAACAATTTGGATTCCACATGGAATTCTAAAATTAGAAAATAGAAGCCATTCAATTCGGTGCAATCGTTTCAACACTTGACTTGACTTGAAAAAAGCTTATGTTGGATCACCAAATAAAGTCCAGGGTCTAGATTCCGATAGGATATGTTATGACTGCAAGCAGTAGTTTGTAGGTACTGCTTTCAGTCGGCTGTCACGAGTGACCACGTGCTCTTCAGCAGTTTAAGTACAACTCTTGAATGAGTACCTATAGGTAGTACCTATATGTTATAGGACGTCTGTACGTAACTTGATGGATAATTAAATAAACCTGTATATTAGACAACAGTAATAATTCGCAATGTTCCGGTTACACAATTCGTAACAATGAGGGATGTGAACAAGATGGTAGGTACATATCTATCACAAAGATGAGATTAGTAGTAACTTAAATAGACAGATAACTAATTCTTTATTGTCACACCACAGTGATTGAAGCAGAAATGTTAATAAGAGTGTTACTTATCATGTAGAGGTATATACTTACTTATTTACAGTACCTTCAGTAGTTGTAAAACGAAAAATATTTTGTACATTAGAGCTGGAACTGAAATGTGATACCTATACAAGTGATTTTGCGAAGGTAAGTAGAAAGAAGAAGGCCTACTATCCTAAAGAGCTTTGAAAAAATGTTGTTTAGTGGAAAACAACACTAAAATATATATTTTTTATGTTAGAAGGTTGATAAGCTGTCGGACCACCTGATGGTAAGTGGTTACCGTCGCCTATCGCCATTTGCAATACACCAGATATTGTAAATGTGTTGACTAAAATATTTCAGTCTCATCACTACCTACAAAGCACGAGTAAAGGCATTTTACCAGTATTGTTATAATTTCACCATTAAGAAGTTATGCTCCTGAAATTTCGTAAGATTATTATTGATAATTACTCTATCCGCAATATTCAGCCTAATATATCCATTCAAAATCACCCTATAGATTTAAAATAATAGATAGATAGAGAGCTTGAAAAGACATCCACAAAGATTATAGTGTAGGTAATAGATACTACCTTAATTGTTCTGTAGAAAACGGTGAAAATAAATAACCATAAATATCTTACTGAAATTATGTTGTGACTAGCAATATTTCACGGTTGAAGTATCGCGTAGAGCTACATAAATCAAATATTTTATATAAACTACAACAATCACGTTTCTGAAGCAAACTACCTGCGACCGATCGTTGCTAACGCAAGAACTCGAGTCTCCATCAATGTACCAAAGACAGCCTAAGTCCAATTTTTCAGCGCTACATGTTTCAGTTGATTTATTGTAAAATAAGCCTTTACTACAACATATATAAGTCAATTTTCTTTGACGAAGGTTTATTAGATATGACGCTTTGTTTTGAAAAGGTTTGCTGGTCAATAACTGTGGTGTAAGTAAGCAAAAACTTTTGCAGACTGGGACGACATTCTTGGGTTGCTGCCTTCCCTTGGGCAAGCATTAGAGCGTAAGTCTAAACGGATTGTTAGAATCTCTCGTGATGTTTATTGACAACAGTGTCTTACGAAGACATTTTTTTACACATTGTAATTATACCTTTGTCGTCAGTAGAAATAAAAATTCTTTAAGTAGTTCTCCTGATTCATGTAGCATGGCTGCCATTTGAATGAAAATAGGGCTAAATATCTCCAAAGAATTGGTTTATTCTGTAATAGGAATTTCAATTAATAGCGCAGAAAATAGTTTCCAACGTATTATATTATATATAGCCTATATTGCCTATGTTCAACCACAATTTTACCGAGTTTAATGATCATGTGGCTGAAGGTGGAAGGCATGCGAGCCTATAAGAGAACAGGCTCTCAAGTTCATCTGTCAAACACACCGATAGGTGCTTGGCTTGATACTTTGCTAAAAGACATATTATGTATTTCTTAAAACTTAGCGAGCTATGAAAGCTTGAAGGAGTTATCATCCAATACTTTAACTATATTTAAACCTCAGAATATAACAATGTTATGGTAAGCTCTTTAAAATAAATCAGTAACAACGCATAAATCGAGTGGTCGTACGAGGCATTCAAACGTACCTTTTGCCTATCCAGTCCTTCACAGACCCAATTTAACGCATCTAACGTGGACCTAAGGCAAGGTCTAAGACCTTACAACAAGACGAATGGGCCTCCACGAGACCATATAAGGCTTATGTCAATTTATTAAACCCACTCGATAGCTTGCGTTCCCGCGCATTCACACAAGATGGCTGCCGTAAACCACCTTTTTTCTTCTTTATACTTATCATGTTTTGTAATATATTTGTGTATATTATTAGAAGATATGCTAGCTTAGCTTATGATAATAATAAAGTTGGATAAATTGACGTTTTTCCTAATGTACAGAATTGCGGATCTCGTATATTAGGTACTGAATACTGAACTAACTAAATAAGTTGACCCAACACCTATTGAGTTAGGGTGTTCTATGATTTTTGCCTGAAAATAGATAGCAGATAAATGTACTTACATCTTACCAAAGTATTTCACAATGTCAACTGAAAAATATTTAAAAACATTCATTATGTCCATGATACTTAGCCATTTCTAGCATAAAAAATATATTTTAGAAGCTGACGTAGGTAGGTACATAGTCTTTCAGCCTATTTTAATTTAAGGAATATTAATAATTTATATTGCACTAAACTGTCTATTGTGGATTGTCATATACCTACCTTGCAATTTACACTAATTCAAATGGTTAAATTTGGTCATAAATAGTCTGGATGTCTGTGATTGCATTCTGAAAAATTTCCAAATTTAAACACCGGTAGGTATTTGTAAAAAATGTTCACCACATATAATTAGATATCAATATGGGATCTCTATATCTAGCAATGTTTCAGGATTTTCGTCTATGCAATGACTTCAGCAAGCAGTCTATGCTCCAGGTTAAGGAACTCTGTCTATGACTTGGAGACCATGAAGCTGCGTGTAAGTACCTACATGCATTATTAATAATCCTACGGAGATACATTATTAATCGCTATAACATAAAGTTAGCTATTGATAAATTTATTGTTGAAACTAGTTTACACTCGTAACAGAAAAGTTTGCGAGAATATAATAAACAATGCAGCTGTCGTTCAACCTTCCAAACTTTTTATTTTATACAGGTCTACCTACATAAGCGCTCCTGAATAATGACAGTAACGTAATTCATTATTAGTAAGATCTGAATTTAATCAGGTGCCAGTTAGTAATTACAAACTCAACTCAAAACTCATTTACCTAATCAGTTTAGGCACTTATGAACGTCGGAATAGGAACAATTGACTTTACCACATGAAATCCATGGAAAATCTGTGGTTATAGTTACAAAATTAAAACGCTGCGTTTTTCTAACTCGACAAAAGTATAGTATCCTTATAATTCCAACGAACTGTCGTCCGGTTAGCTTAGAACCAGTCCCGTGGCACTTATTAGAAGTTATTAAGGGTCTGACTTTTTGCTTCGCCCGGTGTCGCGGCGAGTCCAGATTGCACTTCTAATTGCGAGGAACCCGTGAGAACAGATCCTTGGAGTCTCTGTTTACCATAACGTGATTGAAACGCGTGTCTCTTGTGTTTACTTCTCATTACAATTTTTATACAAATAGAAAGAAACTTCTGGTTCTTATATAGTTGTCGTTAATAACATTTCATTATACTAACTGAAACGGTTTCTCCGTTTCGGGAGGAAAAGTCCCAATAGACCCCTAACTGGACAATTTCAACAGGTTATCTAGGAATACTCCACTGAAACAGCAGTCTATAAATTGTATCGTATTTAGGACTTAGGATACTGAGATGCTATTGTATCGTCTTAATTATCTACAGTTAATTTTGTACTTTCCTATTTGTTATTATTTCGTTACGTAGCAAGTTAATTAGTCGATTTTGTGTTTGATAAGAAATGGTGGTTGATGTAAATCTAAATATATAAAAGGAAAGCGTAACTGACTGACTGACCTATCAACGCACAGCTTAAACCACTGAGAGGAATATTGAAAAGTTCAAAATAAAAGTTAAAAAATATGGGACCGCGGGTGAAACCACGGAGCGGAAAACTAGTAATTTAGGTATATGGGGCCGTTCAAAGAATACGTAAACAGATTTATTACAATTATTTTATTTTTTTAAATATTATAATTATAATATTATATAGATTTAGGATAGAATCAGTTCTAAAGCGAGTGCCTAAACGTATGCGTTTATATTTGCGGGAATCCCCTAAAAGGCGTTTTGTTTTCAAGCATAGACAATGTGAGGGTTGCCATTCGTGTAAAAAAGTAAATAACTACCGATGACGTAATCATCATCTAGACTCCCCTACCCCCCATGTCATCCAAAATAAGCAAAACAAAGACCCCCCCATCCCCCCCATAGTGCTTACGTAATACTTGAACGGCCCCTATAGACTAGCTAGGAATTCGGTTGTATATGTAAGACGTTACGTATTCCTACATTGAATATGGGTCGCATACAAACTATTATTCCACTCATTGGATTGCGGCCGCCGAAAGAATGCGTTTTTGAAACATTTATAATGGGCTAATCTCAGAAACGGCTACAGGATAAGTAGGTACTTACTTATCCTTCACGAAATAAAGGGTTGATTATTTTTCATCAGACGACTTAATACGATTAAAACTCAATTACGAGTATTGAGCGCGCATCACGTTTGTAACACGTTTGAGTCGTTTGTACGTACAGTGTGACCAACCACCTCACACTCACAAGATAGTGACTGTTTAACATACAAAAAATATTTTATAAGTAGTGGAAAAGAACAATAAAATATTTCCATACAAATTTTAGTAGTAGTGTCGCAGTCGTGTAGTACGTATTTGCTGACAAGGAAACATTAATTGGACAACATACAAATATACCATATTCTAAATACGCAAACACAAATAGCTGAGTGATGTGCCGGCATTAAAACTAGTCGTCAATATCAGCTAATAACGTTAAGGTTGCTATCTATTCATCTCGTGTAGCTATCAGGATAGAATGCACGTATGCTGTCTTGATTAGCCCGGGACAAGTTGTAGCTAGAACAAGTCTAGTCTGCCTTGGTGGATGTTATCACCGCCTATTCACATCATTAGCTAGATAATGCGTATGCTTACACAATCTATGTGCCTAGCCCCTGAAACCCACCGGTTTGTAGCTTACATGTATCTGTATTATACTTACTTATAATATTGTAATGTGACTTAAGTCATTAGGACTGCTATTCTCAAAATGTTGCCGCGGTGTTACTCAAATGATAATTTATTCTAACCTTCCTTGTGAAGTTGAATGTTTGATAACTCCTTCTACAGTTGCCATCGTCATATGTAGGCCCGTTTTTAGACGTTAATAGCCGTTAAACCTTGAACTCAATTATTAATGTACTTATATGTAGTTTCAAACAAAAAGCTCCCTTCTAAGTCCGCATATTGTGACGGACCCTACACTACGCGTGGCCCGACACGCACTTAGCCGATTATTTTTTAATACACCGTAAGACTAGCTCGGTCGTCTTGATTTACATTTGGGCATCACTATCTCCAATGTTGAGAAGCACTTGTCTCCTTGTTGTCTCCGAAGCACTCCGAGCTGATAATCTAGCTTGATTAATCCGTGAAGTAAAGGGAGCTCATGGGGTGCTATAAACATGTAGGTACGCCTTCGCTATATGTACCTAGGAATAATTGGCCGAGCGAGCGCGAAGCGTTTCCGTTTCAGCTTAGCCAAAAATGCTTTCGTATGTCTATCCAGCGGTTCTCCTCTACAGCACATGAGTAAAGAAACTACAGGTCGCATTTCTCAACCGAGTCTCGTGTAATTTTGTGAGCAGGTTCGATAATTATAAATGTTTTTTTGTTGATTCAGGTTTTAGATTTTTTTACAAAATGAGGAGGCTTGAAGATGTTAATAACATTTCAGTAACTTCGAAAAATATTCAAAAATGTCACAAAACTTTTTTGTTGCCCTTAATAAGGGAGATGCTTTACTGATTAATAACAAAAGAAATCATCAATATATTCCACCGAGTTATATTTGAGGGAAATGTCACGGTTTCATGAAATTGTCGTATATCCCTCAAATATAACTGGGTAACATCCTGTAGGTAGGTAACTTATTGTTAGACATCATTTACCATATTATTATCTTAATTGTTTTATTAGATAAACCATTTAATGGTGATGTTTTAATTAGTTTATTTTTGGATCTTTATTGGTAGATTGTATTGGATAGCAGATACCTAGACTCCTTATACAGAGAGTAGGTAAACTCTAAATAGCTCCTGTGATATGAAAATTCTTCTCCACCTACGTAAGTGGGTAAATACTTTAGTACTCGTAGATACAGGTGCAGTGCAAGGTTTTCCAAATGGCGGAACTTACGACCTAAATGGGGGTCCTTTACATTGATGCTAATGTTTTAAGGTTGTTTACACTATACACACATGAAGCAGGGGATTTCAATTCCTTCCCAATTCAAAAAAATCAAAAATGGGAAAAAAATACCGTTCATCCGGTATGGCGCGTGCGTGACAATAGGAATCAAATGTTTTTCATCTTTTATTTTCTACTTACATCTCGGAAGAATCTTTAAAAAAAAGTTATGTGTGTAAGTACTAATAATTATTATTTATTAATATGCTGCATGTATATTGTTCTGTACTATAAAATATTGTAAATGTTACAAATTAATATTTATTGAATTATGTAAGTACCTACTAGGATAGGAATACTCAGGGTGTAATCATAGACATACAAAAAATCTGGTCAGTATTTCGTTTTCTAGCTTTCTTGTAAAAATACATATCCAGTACTTAGTAAGAATCCCGATTTGTTGTCATTCCGGCAGCTTGACATTTCTATATTACGTTTTTAGGAAGAGCTCGGATCGTGAACGATGACTTTTATAGTGAGTTGTAACTTGTGGTGGGTAGTAAAACAATCGACTCGAATATGCTGACATGAGTTGACAGTATTTAGACTTCTTTCTACTCAGATGCTAATTTAGAAAGTAGGTAGATATCCGCCCGAGACTGCCGAATTATTTTAGAACCTACTAAAAAAATCTAAAATTCAAACAAGAATACTACCACCACGAAAGAACGTGCTGATGTCTAAAATATGCCTGTTTTATTCAACTTTTATAAATACACCCAACCAACATTTGTTTTAAATTATTATTTTATGTATTAATAAATATTTATTTAAAGTTATACCTATTTATAACTAAAATACCTCATTACATACCTACATTTACACCGTATGGTGCAAATGGTCTAAAGCAAAATCAGAAGAATAAGGAAGCGTTACCAGAAGAAAACAAAAGGACATTTTTGCTTGAAAAAATAATCAAAATTCATCCTATACCTAATGAGAATACTATACTTGAGAATCCAAAAAGCGATTTATGAGCAAATTCCAAAAAGCGAGCAAACCATGTGCTCGCTTTTTGGAATTTGCTCATAAAACGCATGTACAACATACTGTATGTAACATACATACACCCCTACACCTTATCGTAAACTGTGTCTTGAAGCTAAAGAATTGATGTTAGTATAAAAATAATATCGCTTTTGTTTTTATGACATTTCTCAATTTGGAATTGGCACAGCGCAACGCCTCTCGCGGAATAGTCGTAGAACTAAATTCTCCCGTACAAAACTTTAGTAAATACAAATGTGATAGTATGCGTTTACTAACATCAAATCTTTACACTAAGGGCCCTGAAAAGCTAAGATTAACAGCTTAACGTTAGGTTTACAAGCTACTTAACGTCATAGAAACATTTCGACAATTCGCTATTCTTCTAGTACCTAACTTACATAAGTTAACAGATTTTACTTGACCATTAGATGTCTCGGCGAGGGTAATTATGGTTTTTGCCATTTACATAGAAGTCTAGCGAACTGCAATGGGCAGTGGTGAACTTGCATCCATTTGCTGTAGTACTCACACTGGACGCTGCTCTGTGTTACACCGACGTGTAATTGCAATTCGAATTATTTATTTATAAGGTGTTTGTAAGACAAATGTTCAGTTTTATTCGGGGATATGGAGAGCGGTTCCGATTCGGATTACGAACGGATTGAGTACCATTTTTCCTAAATTTAATACATAGTAAATGCCTGTATGCTGTTACGGCAGAAGATATACCTAGATAGGTATACATTGTTTACAAGAGACATAACGTAGAAAGATTTGAGTAAAATATAATAAGAAAGTTATGTATACCTACCAGTGGCGAGGGGTGAAATTATGGCGAGGGTAAGCCGTTCAAAAAACACCGATCATTTTATATTTAATTACAGTGTATTTTATATAAAAGTGGCTTTGAAATTATGAATCTGTGGGACTGGGATTTGTAAAAGGTAAGCCGATGGGAATCTGCTTGTATGGACTCTTCGCCACTGGTACCTACCTACATAACTACATTTCGTGTATGTATGGCACACGGCAGTGTGTTCAGCCAAGTTTTTGACTTAGTCGGAAGTTTGCGAGAATAATCTGCAATCAATTAAACCATTGAGCATGTCTGTTTGTCCTGAGTATCGTTGTAATTATATATATGTAGGTACGCTACTGCTATCCATAGTAACAACCTCTGCTTAGTTTGGGATCACATAGCCGTGTGTGAATAAAGTCCCAAGTTATTTTATCTTTATATAATAATAATTTTAAATATTACTAATAAATCTGTTTATATGCATAATACATCATCGACAAGCATCCTTCAATTCATTATATTGACCAGCATTTCTATCAGTTCTTGCAGACATTCTAATTATTTACTCACCACCTTTTATCTAGCTATGTTACGCAACGGTTTGTCTGCATCTCATTCACAGCGGTGTGCAGTGTGTACTTAGGTAGCACGCCCACACGCGCAACGTTACGTGATCGTACATAATAAAGGTTCACGCACACTTAGCAACATGGGGCAACGTCCCTAACCCAGCTATGTGTACCTACTGACTAACCACCGATACGATAGTTATGTTTTATTTAAACTTTCTTAGCTAAGGGGATACGGGTATTGGATGGAAACTGACATTTTGTGTAAATAAACCATTTGATGCGTTTTATTTTAACATTGGGCTTCAAGAATAATAACAATCTATCTATAAATTGATACTAACAACAAAGTAAAACGAAAAGAAAAGACGAGGTATTCCACTTTGAGCACCCATTTTTAGAGCACCGCCGCAAATCTACCTTAGAAAGTGACCCCATTACAAACCTATTTGATTCCACTAAGAATTCTGATAGTTTGAATTAATCTGAAAACAGAATTGTATGTTAATAAAAGTCACATTAATGAATTTTAGGGCTCCGTATCCAAAGGCCCGTCCGTCCGTTTGTGTCAACGGGCTGTATCTCATGAACCGTATCTAATAGATAAAGTTGAAATGATTACCTAGTATTACCTACTGTTGCCGCTTTAATAACCAATGCCTAATAAAGTTAAAGGTGACATATCATCATCAGCCAAAAGACGTCCACTGCTGGACTAAGGCCTCCCCCAAGGATCTCCACGATGGCTGGTCTTGCGTTACCCGCATCCAGCAGTTTCCTGCGACCCTCACAAGATCGTCGGTCCATTCTGTAGGGGGCCTGCCCACGCTGCGTCTTCCGGTTCGTGGTCGAAAACCTTTCTATCCCAGCGGCCGTCGGTCTCATGTGCCATATACATAAAAAGTGATTTTTGATTATTTTTCGACGAAATCAATCGCTGTATCTCATGAACCGTAATAGGTAGACAGTTGCAATTTTCACAGAAAGTTTATTTCTTTTGCTGCTACAACAACAAATACTTAATGAAAACAAAATAGAGTACGATGGTACGGAACCCTTCGTATGTGAGGTCGACTCGCACTTAGCTTCGCATTTTTTTGCAACTTCAAGTTGAGTAGAAAAAACATTCATCATTTGAAATTAAATTAAAACCCAAATTAACAGGCAAGTCAGTAACGGAATTCCAATAAGACTACTTTCGCTTTTGAAATTCCATCTAAAAGGGTAGTAATGAAAAACATCACTTGCTACTTTTTTCTTAATAATTCACATCGGCATTAGGACCCGCGTCTGTGTCACGTGAACGTCTCCGTGAAGTGAGTGTTTGTGTGAGTGTAAAATTGTATAAGTGTTTGTGGTTATTTGTGTGTGTGAGAGCGACGCGCAGGTAACCGGGATCGTCTGCGGTGCGGCTGGTTGTAAGGGTGTAGTCATACTCATATAAGAAAATTGTATTAGATTATTTTAATCTTAAAAGATTCTTAATAGGTTAAGTTTAATCTCTCATTGACCAAATAGAAAAGACTAGAAAGTTTAAACAAAATAAAACATTTCATAGTATTATTTAAATCGACATCATCTATTATTATAATTCATATTTGCTATAATATAATACTACTAGCTGTTCCCCGTGGTTTCACTCGCGTTCCCGGGATAACATACATACAATATTACCATACAAATTGTCATGATCATACAATATTGCGTTACCAGTTTATTTTTATTAAAAAAATGTTATTAAACATCTTTATAACCTCTCCCATTATCGTACCAGGTTATTTGAAAAAGTTCCGCCAAAAATCTTGCAAAGAAATTAATTACAGAAAAAAAGGAAAGGGGTGTGTGCGGCCAGTGTGCTCGCTGACGTAATTTCTCTCTTGACGGTGAGCTCGCGCCTGCGCGCAGTGGCCGCCGAGCCCTCATGCGTCCCGCACGGCGCACGCGCATCCTACCCCACTACATACAACCCCACATAACTTACACAATATTTTCAAATATAATTATTTGAAAGATAGCATTATAACTTCAAAATTTGATTCCATTCTGATTGACACAGACATAGTTTCGATCATAAACATACTATTGTTATTTGTGTAATTCCCAAAAATCTGTTGAACTTGGTGTTTTTTTTTACTATGTACTACATGATTAATTTTTCAAATATTTATGTTCCTAACTTTTTTACAGACAACATAGTGTAAAACACATCACTTTAACACAAGACGCTGCGGTGCACGTGTCGTGACATCAGCACCAACCTACTCTGAGGGAATCCGTAAGTAATTTTAACTATTTTTTATCTTTGTAAATTTATTACGATTAGCTTTTCTATATAATGCAGAATTGCATTAATTTTATTTTCGTAATCTACTTTCAATGATATAGGTAAACATTCACTAAAATACTATTGTTGATAAAACCCTCTTCATTCATCTGTTACTTGTCTTGGACAATCAAGACTAATTTATTAAAGCCACATTACTCTTTTCAGTTTATAAACATGTAAGACCTGCTAATATTTAAAACTACCCGTCAGTTTTATGTTAAAATTCTGTTCATCTTTAGTCGATATTTTTTATCCTAAAATTATATTGTTGAAGAAAATTGCAAGACTGGGTTTATTTATTCGTTCCCATTTCAAGGTTAAATGTTAATTTTCTTAAGTTTTCCGGTATTTTCCGTATCTAAAATGGCGGCAAACACGTTCCACGTCAGCGGGCGACGCTTAGAACCTAACCTAGGCCAACATAGAGCACAATCGGAAGCGCAGGTCAATACACTCGGTCACGGCCGCGCACTTTCACAGGAATAGAATTGTTCTTGTTTAGACTTAGTGCGAGAATTCTAATTAAATGCTGAGAATGTTAAGGACAGGGTACAGCTCTACGACTTTTGTTTGATATATATATATTTGTGCTTGGTATATGTAGGCATACTTACCTACCTAATTTTATCTATGAAAATACTGAACTTGTTGGTTTACAACCGTGCACCCATATTGATACTATAAGTAGTTACTTACTAAATATAACTAACTTTATATGCTAATTGCTAACAATGTGTGATTATGAAGAAAATGCACACAGACCATATTTATCATAGGTAGGTAATATATACTTTTGGGTGCCAAATTTAGGTATAACAACAAATAAAATGGGCTAAGCACAGAAACAGCTAATTAGATTTCAAAAGGATAATTTCTTTCACATGAAGGATCAATATTTACTTAGGCACAGTTTAATGAATGTCTCATTGAAATCAGATCAGCCGTCTTTGTGATATAATAAAAATGATATATTCATTATTTACCTACAGATGTCAGAAACACTAAGCTTTGTCTCGACGCCTATTTATTTTGAGAAATTCTTACAGTCAACGATGACTGAAGCGCTTGATTTAGTTTACGCGTGTTGCTAACTTGCCAAAATTATCAGCAGATGTAAGAACAAAGGTTATTTGAAAAATGTTAATATACTAAAATTTCGGTTAGATAAGTGTGCAGTAAATGATGGCTAATGCATATTTTGTAGATCACAATTAGCTTTTACAAAAAAAACAGATATATTATGTATTTTACAAATTTGTTATTTAGGTACATCAGTATGATATTCCTACTCTCTATCTTGTTCTAAACCCATGGCTAGTAAAATAAAATCTGCAGACGGAATTCCTTTAAAATCGAAATATACCATACCTATGTATATATATAAAAGAGAAACTGCGGGGCAGAAAGCTAGTAATTAAATAAAACCTAAGTACCTACTGTGATGATGTGTTCGAAGGTGGTAAGCACACAAACAATTTGTTAACTGCGGTACACGTCATTTAAGAAACGGTATTCCAACTCTTCTCGGTGCATTTCATAGATGCATGTTATCCTAGGTCACTGTACGAGCTTTCACGATCATTGACGAGCTACGCCGAGGTTATCCGAACGTTAGCGAGCCAATGTCAAATAAATACTACAGACAGACAGCCATACGAAATACGATGCGATAGTAAACGCATGGTTTTATGAATATGAGTAATTCATTCATTATTTTAATTATTGCACATGGAAACAAAACAGTTTCGATTTATAAGTACCTATAAGAATTAGACCATGTTATTTTCCTACAGAAAAAATGTATTTACTACTTAAGTACCCACACTTACAAAATAATATCGTAATGTAGACAGTGGGTTATCGATAAGGGTTCGAATTTATTTATCAACAGTCAGACAGAAATAGCCACGAAACTGAAACACGTTTCGTGGCATCTGAAGCACCTAAAAGCTTTAAATTATTTTTTCCTTTAGAATTTGCTGAAATATCTAACCTTCATAATGTCAAATGTACTTACCATAATAGTTTGAAGGGCAGCCATGCGTAAGGGTTATAGAGCGTAGGTCCATAAACTATAGCAATTTGTCCCTCTTGCGGCGGGGATAGAGGACGAGGTGGGAAGGGTGGAACCCTACCTGAGTGAGAGAGGTCACCGGTGACCAGCAGACAGGTTTTTGTTTCCGACTTTAGTGAGGTGACGTTGACGTTGCGTCAGCTGTTTTGGTTATCGAGTTAAACTATCGATTGAAGGATATCGCCAAAAACATAATTTGTGCATTTAGTTCATGAGTCACTATAGTTCTCGTCATATCATAACTGAATAGTGCTTTATCATTTCATTATCGGTATGGCCTCCTTCCCTTAAAATGTTCTCCTTAAAAGTTGTTCATAATGATGAATACAATAATCCCTGAAAATTTGGACGTTGATTAAAAAACGACCCAGTATTACAGTAAAATATTACATATTTTATTCTAATTATATTAAAGTGGCAATCGACAAGTCGCGTCACTATGAGTGCTTGTTGTGACGGTAGCCGGTTGGACATTTCACTGCCAGGGTCGTTCACTACCCCATTTAAACTATAACTTTTATACGAACACACATTACTCCCTTAAAAGGAGCTGAAGGTGGCAAGATCTAGCCGTTAATTGAGCCTTATCGAGTCTGCCATCATTTATTTTCTGTAGCAAAACATTTCGCTCGTATACTTATACCTATTTTAGTTCCAGAGGCAGTTTTAGTAAAAATAATATCGATCTCACGAAAGACTGGATATCTACCAGTTTTTCTTTGGCGATAGGTACGTTGTTGCATCAGTCGAAGTGCGATGTTTTTCAATTTTTTTTACGGGTAGGCCGCTTGGTCTTAAAAAAAATATATAGTAGTAAAAACTAACTATAAACTCGGCATTTTTATGAAAACACGTGGCGGATACCAGATGTTCTATCTACATGTTGGGGGAAAATAAACATACCTAGAGGTTGCATTTGCAATATTGGTAAACTAATAATTTTAATATATTTGTTTAAAGAACATAGAATCATACCTAATCCATATTTTTATATTATACCTAAATGCGAAAGTAACTCTGTCTATCTACTATACCTTTTCACGCCAACCGCTGAAACGTTCGCGCTGAATTTTTTATAGCCTGGTAATGCATATCTATTCTACTACTTATGTCGGAAATGCGAGTAAAACCACGGGGGAAACCTAGTGCGACTATAATGATGTACGCCAAGAGACAAACTGAAGATAAACTGCTGACTGATGATAAAGGGATCATTGATTGATTGGGTGTAGGTTCTCTGTTCAATATTTGTCTTGTCTTTTTTTTTAACTTGGACATAATCGTGGTTGATTGCGATAACGATTATCTTAATATCATTATCGTTAAATCTAAACCTAGCCAGACACTAGAAATAATGAGCAAACACGCTCTTCAATATCAATCGTAATCAACCAACACATGTCCAAGTTTAATAAAAAAAATATCAAAATTTTGGACAGAATCGATAAATCAACATTTTCCCAAAAGTGGTGTGCAAATTGCAATATTGTAGTTAGTAGGTATCGCATGTCATTATAGCATTGGTGTGTAGACGATGGGGCACAAAAATACACTTAATTCAAAACAGAACATTAGATATATGTACCTATTACCATACATAATCTCTAAGGTACAAATTTTAACTGTCCTTTCAATTAAAAATATAAGCGTTTATTGAATCCCACGTTTCTTATGAACTAAGTAACTAAACATTTAACTGTATGAATATGTTTTGATTCAAGCTTTATCCTTTTCAAATCTATAAAAGGTCTAAGTTATAATCCCTCAAAAGGCTCGGTGAGGGGTCTACTAAGAAAAAAGAGAGGTCATTCGACGCGTGATATCAAAATAACACGTCCAATAAGTAGGGATGGGAAGCTATAAAAAACCGGTATCGGTCGATTTAAAAAAACAACTAAACATTCATTTTTGTACGGTAAAAGTTCGATCAGTCGCTATAAAATTACCTACACCTCTGTTCTGAAGTTATAGAAACTATTAGTATACTTTAATAATCTACTCATTCCTTATCGTTCCCATTCTTGTCTCTCTACCCACACGTCCATCTCACTAATCCCACTGATATTACTAAGATATTATAATGGTACATTATGATACAAGTGTGCTATATATATTGGTCATTACACACGAGGTTGTATTATTCGCGCAAGCCGAGCTAATTTATCAATGCACACACGTTTCTTAAGACGTTTTTCAAAACACTTGCGAGGAAATAAGTTTAAATGTAAACAAATTTAAGGGCAAGCTGTTTTTTATTCATCTCTATCAAAGACACGGAGTCTCTTTCAACGGATTATCGATAATATTACGGAATTACCGCTGCCCTATCTTAAGTTCAACTCTGGCTACGGCCCTGAAGGCCCTGAAATGTTATACAGGGCTGTTTGTATTTTATAAACAGTGCTTTGTGGAATCTCCGTCGGTACTTATAAATATGAGACCCGCTTTGAAATCGCGTTTTTTTTACATTTAAATTTGATCTGGCAAACGAGCAGTTTGAAATTTCTTTCGAGATTTTAAACTTATTCATATATTTTATGAGTACCGCCATAAAGCACTGCAGGTGAAATACAAATAGCCCTGTATAACCTGAATTACAGGTGTTTTTATATATCTAAGTATCCATTCACCTGGGGCCTGTAGGACTGTTGCATAGCAACACATCAAAATTAAACATTCATAACGAATTCGGTACGGTCCTCGGCCCACACTCGGCCCAATTAGCGTCACCGTGTTAAATTATATTTTGTATGCGGTACCATTTAACATTTCACCACGCTAACCCTCAGGAGTAAGTAATTTGTGAGAATATGGCTGAATACGACACACACACGTTTACGAAAATAAGTATCGCATTTCATTGAAGCAAAAAAGTATTCTCCTAAGTATCTACTAGCTACCCTAGCTAGGCAAATTATAAGTTAATTAATTACGAATTCGTTGGTACCATAGTTATCTATGGTTTCTAAGGGTCGTAAGATAACTAACTTACCTACTGTTCTCACATAGAAAAACTGTTCTCAGTAAGCAATGAACGAATTGGTCTATCTGGGCATCTAAAAATCTGTCTGTACTTTAATAAACATTATTCCATAATCGCTGTTCGTTTTTTCTTAGATTAGAATCGTTAAGGTATCATTAAATCTACATTGTAATTAAAACTTTTTACCTCACAATTTTTAACCATAGCATAAAGCAGACAAGATGCCATCTAAAATTGACATTAGTGCATCAAAATATGCCTTGCACTCAGTGGGAAAGTACCACACAATGGTGAGAGTGGCTTCATACCGGTACCTATGCTAATATGCGGTCCAATTATGGCCCCAGTCTAGTGTAACCGCAGTTTTATAATTTCGCCTTTTGAAAATAAATCTATAATAGTCTCACATAGAATTGCTTTTCGTCTGTTTGCGAATATTAATTTAAATGTCTAGCCTAATTGTATTTATATTGATGGAATAGAATGTGAAAATTGTTTGTTACAATATGAAAATTACTTGTTACAGTCACATGAAAATACAACCTTCTTTTTTACTGGATGTAGCTGCCATAGTTGTATAGCCTTCCCAGAAGGCGGCAGCGTTTCCAAGTGCTTCTATATCACATCTTCTACTTCTAGTATCTATCATATTATGAGGGATTCTAATTTTGCAATTACAAACAAGTTTTTTTTATTAGGAAAATTATCTCCTATTCTTATTATGTTCTATAAAAATACAGTTAATAATCAGAAACAATATAATTTTACGTTGTCTTCAAAGTATACAATGCAAAAGATGAGCTTAATTCTAATTAGGTATGAATAGATATTTTGGCCTGCCATACAACTTCACTACCATATCGAGTCAGCTATTTCAAAACGGGTAGCCAACAGAGGCTTTGTTAAAACATTAACTTTCCTTTAAATTCAACAGCCGAACGGACCATGCCGACAAAAACCAAATGCATACCAACAATATTTGTTCCAAAGAATTCCTACGCACTTGTCAAAAAGCAAATAGTCTATACAAAGACTTGGTAAAGTAAAAAATAGAGGAAGAAAAACAAAAGATCAGAGCGAGAGACGAATAAAAATGAGACGCTGTATAGTGCTCCACCGCCTTTATAAAATAAATCATTATATATTCGAAACACGAAGGTTTACCGATAATAATAGGGACTTTCAGGGTTGGGGTGTTACCACTATCTAAGGTCAAATAACACGTTGAGTGTATTAATATTAAATCTAGTAAGCATTGTGGTTAATGTTTGTTAAAATCGGCACTTAATTAAATAATTCGAATAAAAAATAATATAAAAGCTCACGCGAGAGCTTTGAAAAAAATTGACAGCCCTAGCAATGGAGTGAGCAAACGACGCGCGCCGCTGCGCTCGCGCCGCCCTCCCATTGGCCAATGCAACGCGATGCGGCGGGCGTGTGAATGGGACAAATATATAGTTGGCTACAAGTGCGAAAGAGTCAGAAGACTGCAGTCGACGGATGCGAGGGTTTCCGATCGTTGACTCCTTTCAAGGCCACGGCAAGTAACTTTTTATTGTGTGTCATCACATCGCCTGTAATACTGAACTGCAGTGACCTTCAGAACTTTCTTTTGAGGTCATCTGGTAAGGACGGAAATCCTCTGTTACGTCAATTTCCCAATCGAATTATAGCCATAAACTCTTTTTGTATTTTTTTTAACTTTCATTCATCAATCGAAGTCTCAGTGCTAGCTTAACACGATGAAAAGAAGTGAATCAACATCATCATGACATACTCATCTACCCAAATGTTTATCCTGGGCGGGAATCGAACCCGATCTCTAGCAACGCCACAGGTTTGAGGCCAGTCTATCTAACCTTCACGCGAACTAGCTAATCTTCAAATTGGAATACATAATATTGACAACGGAATCATTAGATGCTCTGGCTGCCACACCGAGATCCAGCCTTGGAATATGTCGCAGTTACAATAGGTATCTATATGATCCCTATACTTATAACCACACCTATTTAAATACCCCTTGTTCGTGTAGAAGTCTTTAAATATCCGATTTTTTTCAAACGCTATAGATGTAACCTCTGATAAGTTAAGCTATCCTTTGACTAGTCTATAGATACAAAAACGTTTGTTATCTCGATATGAAAAATTAGCCCATTAGAACCCTATGGTTTTCGGGAGAAATATTACGTTTTCTCTGATGGAGACTGAGGAATGATTTATCTGCCTGCTTTTCTCTGTTTTACCCAAATGATGTCAACACATCCCAAGGAAAACACCATCAAATTTCATATCTCTGTTTAGTCCGTGCGTCGATATATCAGTCAGTGATCATTCAGGAGCTTTCAGTAGATTGTATCACAAACATCAAGACTTTCACATTTATAATGGAAGATTTTCTGTCATATAAAATGTCTGACTGATTTAAGTGGCAATCTGTCTACTCGTATCTTCTACCAATATAGTAGTTATTATAACTAGAGCTAATTTACTCTCATCATGCAATGAATGGATCAGCTAATGTTGATTAAACATTAGGTATATATTATGCTGCCTTGCACTGTCTTTTATCTATTATAATAATAATATACATTCCGATATGCTTCAGTAATTTCTTGGAATTACCATGGTATTAAGTACCTATGCTACAGCCGAGAGATAGCATTTGTGATACCTACCTACCTGTAAATAATGGATTCATCTACAACTGAGAATATAAAAGAAAAATCTCAAACAATCTACAACGCTAGACAAAGGACTTATCACGCCCAATGAGTCTTCTTGTTCACTATCTTGTACACTTATTATTATTTTTCGAATTAAAAAAGTTGTATACCAAAGGGTTCCCCTGTGATATGCATGCATGGTCTTTAGGTACATGTATTAATTTAGCCAGTTGTTTCATAAATCCACTAGCTTCCGCCTCGCAGTTTCACCCGAATTCCTGAGGAATCTTATGTTTTCCCAGTATATAAAGTAGCCTATATGTTTTTCCAGGATATAATCTATTTATGTGCCAAGTTCCATCCAAATCCGTTCAGTAGTTTTGCGTGAAAGAGTAACAAATATCTTCAAGTCCATCTTCATATCCATATAAACTTTCACATTTCCGAATAATATTAGTAGGAATTATTTTCATGTAATATTTCGTCAATATAAAAAAAAAAATGTAAGTGAGAAACAAGTGCCGAGATGCTTATTTTTCCAAATATTAATTCAAATATAAAATAAATTTCACACTTTATTGCACTTATGAGGTTCGTTGCCAAACTGATTTACTATTATGATTGCATGAAAAAAAATAACGAGGTAGCAATTATGTTCTACATATTTTAACTTAGGTTCTTTTCATGTATCACACGTAATGTAAACTTCCTATTGTCATTGTTATGTTCCTTTCTATTGTAGTATAGTTGGTACCTATATAGGAACAAGTGTCAAAATCTTCATAGTATGTTTCGGATAGTATTTCATCGACCTGTCGACTATCTTTTGTTTCGTCTAATTTGACAGATTTGTATGGAGTTTCGTAAAACCGCTGATAGCCCAATTTTAGGCGAAACGTTGATGAAATGCTATCTGAAACATACTATGAAGCTGCAAATGTGACAAAATTAACCCTATTATGTGAGGCCTCTACAAGGTATGTAATTATCTAGATGTAATAATTAACCTTATTAGTAGCCTAACAGCGTTTTCTATGTAACCAGGGTTACGACAAGGATGTTTTTTTACATAGAACGAAAGTTCTAACCCAAAAGAGCAGGGTAAAAAGTGGTATGTAGGTATGTACCTAATAATAATTTTGATCAATTACCAAAATGATATGATGATAATATAACCAGATTATAAATTACCACCCTTCTCCTGCATCACCAATCACCATAAATATTAGATATCAAATATTAACATTGTTCGATAAAAATACATTCACCCCAATTTATTTTAGGTTACTTTTTGATAAGAATGCCTATAACATTTTTGTCAGATAGTCGTTGAGGTCTTCCCATTCTATCTTCAAATTTTTACCCTTATTAAGACAGTATGCCCTCAAAATAAAGTATATATTGAAATAGCTCATTCAACACATCCCGGGCTGGCAAGTAGGTACCTACAGAGTTTTCGTAGTGTTATCTATTTTAAAACATAACCCTAATTCGGGTAGGTTACGGGGTCTTCGAAACCATGTTAAAAGTTCATCTGTTCAACGATACACTTGAGTGCCTAAACTTAAAAAAAATATGTTTCCTAGCTAATTCTTCTTCTTCTAATAAGGATTCTCAGCTCCAGTAGTATATATGGGAGTTAGTATACTTTTCAATAAGTTGAGGAGAGCAGGTAGGATTCGTACACTTTTTACTCTAGCTTACTATGAAAGGATTTTTGAAAACTCAATCCCTTAGGAGGTAAAATAGGAGATCACGGGGCGGGAAGCTAGTGGAAAATAAAATAAACGTGTAATTTAAAAGTAACTACCTACCTAATATACGTTCATTTATATTACCTACATAATATAATTATCATTATTTACTATAGGTATATTATAGGTACACTCCGTGCAGTTGTTCTTTTTATTGACGAAGTCTCGTAAAACACGCACGCGTCGTCCCTCAACCTCAACGTTCGAGCCTGTAAACTACAGCCCTTTTGCTCAGTGCAAGTACATTCGATACCGAACTGTAGAATAGTTAAACTGTGCCTCTGCTATCATACATAGAAAATAAATATGGGAACACACTACAAATTCTATCACTTAACTTGTTTAAAATGCCTGATCTCCTGTGGGTGCACCCACGCATGAAACTTGATGATTCATTATGAGAAATGAATTTTGTCGTATGAGCGATATAAGTAACTAAGTAGGTTAGGTACTATCTCAAATAACTTTCAGATTAAATACTTTAGCTATGTAGCTATTAGTCAGGTTATATCAATGCTATTAATACATTAAACGATTATAATTTAATCAGGTATATTTATAAAATAAGAATTTGTTCGCATATTACATCAGAAATTATAGCTAGAAAGTAAATTATATGCAATTCCGTTTTAATAAAAAAAAATACACATTGCCATTTCTAATAGATAAATCGATTGTTTAGTTACACCCTTACGTAAAACCTACGTAGCTGACATACTTACTTAAATATCATCATCAATTTGATGACATCAACTCATAAAACATGCGTCTAAGATTAAATTCTCATAATGACTTATTTATTAATAGCTTTCCGCCCTGCGGTTTCACCCGCGATCCCTTATTTTACCCTCTCAGAGTTGAATTTTCATAACTCCTCAGCAGATGCCTATAGGTATACCTACGTCATAATAGCTCTCTGTAAGCCAATTTTCAGCCCAATCCGTCCAGTGGTTTAGCTGTGCGTTGATAGGTCGGTCAGTCAGTCACGCTTTCCATTTATCTACATTTTTTACATTTAGATGACTCGCAGTGCTGATACGACAAAACATTAAAGTAGTTCTAGCAAAAGATAGATCAGTAACATGACTTAAAAACAACAATCGGTGATTTTTCAAATTAATCATAGTAGGTACCTACAGACAGCTAGACTAGGTAGTACCTTAAGTAAAATACCAATTTCCTATAACGCCAATAAAACCCAAGTAAGTAGGTAAGATAGGTAGGTTCTTCTTCAGTTTATAGGTAACTATTGAAACACTTACACAAAGCACTAGATTCTCCTAACCATCGAATTAAATTAGCAAATACAAAAAACTTATTCCCACTAAGTCAGACCACCTATATCGGTTCTCATTCAATTTTATTCTCTATAATTACGAGACAGAAAGTAAAAATTCCAAGTCCAACATGTGAGGAGCAAGATGGCCGACTCACGCGCAGCTTTTTCGTTCGTTTTTCAATTTCAAATAAGCACCAGTTCGCGCAGTCCGTCTTAAAGGGTTGAAAGGGATAGGTACGCGCGCGAGCAGCATCGTGTATTCCAGTTAGAATTTAAATACAGAGAACATTGTCTTATAAGAATTGCATGTTTTCTAAGTTTTATAAGTGTACATAGTGTCGTTGAAATAGTGCAGTTTATTTGCTGGGGGTACGTTTTTATTGTTATCTAAAATGATAGCTCTTGCTGCAAGCAGCCAGCCGTGTAGTGAGTGTTCGAGCGTAGATCCGAACGGAAAGAGCGTTGTTCATATTTCCGATAGGTTAACATGTTTTTTTACTTTTTTTATAAAAAATTTACTCGTAGATAAAACCTTTTAGGTAATCGAAGGTGTCCATGTACCAATTTAATGACGTGACAGGGTCAACGACGAATCTACGGTTAGAATTTCCGTAGATTCTTAAAATAAGTGCCTATCAAATAAAATTTATAATAATTTATTTTTTAATTGAAATCTGTTAAAATTTTAGGTTTCTGCAGAAAAAGCGCAGCTACAAGAAGCTAATGGATGTTTCAGCTTATTTAAAACTGGATGTGGTGAGTACCTACCTAACCTACTATATCGATTTTCTAATAAAAATAATCAGTTTTCACTATTTGCTGTAATATAAGTTATATGTTATTCCAGGGTATCTATGTGCCAAGTTTAATCCAAATCCGTTCAGTAGTTTTTACGTTTTTTTTTTATACAACAAATTCGGCAAACAAGCACACACACCATCCATCCTCACAATCTTTCGCATCTTTACATAGTAAAACAAAGTTGCTGATTTTAATGCAGTTTTCAGCAATAGATAGAGTGACTCAAAAGAAAGTTTATATGTACATACATGAAAATTATAGTACCTACAGAAAAGCCGTGTGAAGCCGAGGACGGTCGCTAGTTTATAATATTAGTAGGATTAGTAACTATCTGTTTCCCGCGGTTCCACCCGCGTACCAGGGATAAAAAGTAGCCTATAGCACTCGGCGATAATGTAGCTACCTAATAGTGAATTAATTTTTTGAACCGGACCAGTCACTCCGGATATTACCTGCTATATCCGAACATACAACGTTACCTCTTTATAATACGAGTAATAAGTGTAGTATCTTTTTCATAATTTCGCACCCACTGCGCATCGATATTCAACCAAAGAGAATATTGTAGTCAACTGCCAGAATTCAAAGTCTATGTCAGATTTGAGTTTAATTTAAACCACAAATCTATTTTTTCAGGTAAATCATAAGAACCTGCACGCGATAAAAGGGAGAAAAAATTACAGAATATTCCAACATTCACCAACTTCAAGACTGAACTATGCTTTGAAAGAAGAACACATCTTCCATATCTTCAGTGCTAGGAAAAAGATGTGAATGGTATAGGACCTTCTAGAAGCATCTCGTCGAACGTAACTGGGCCTGGTAACTCCACCACCGTTGGCGGTGACCATGCGCCAACGGGGGCAGAGTTCCTGCACCTAGTTGCGATATTCTACGCTTAACATCGAGGAACACACGGAACACCTATAGAATGTTTAGTAAATTATGAATCAATATCCTACTAACTACCATTAATATAGGAGTATTTTCTAAGTCCATTCTAACTACCTATTTACCTACCCTACTTATTGAATGTACCATCAACAAAGTTGAAGCATGATCAGTTTTGAGACCTTTTCGCTTGCAGCCAGTAATCATAGTCCTGCCCTGTCCATTGTTGACAATAAAACGGCCTCTTGTAAAATCCTTTGTCTAGACAATTTACTGACAATGACAATCTACTATTTTATGATAAGCGCATTGTCTGGTTATATTGTGTGAGACACAGGTAGCGGCTGTTCACTGCACACAAAATACACCCTTAAGGTGATCATGCTTCAACTTTGTCGATAGTACCTACTCCTAACCACCTACTTCAGACCAAGAAAACAAAGTGACACCACCATTTTATCTTTGTGTGAAGCATTAGTTGAAGTTATGTGTTCAAAGAAAGTCAAAACATCGTTTTATTTAACCGCGGTTTCACCCGCGTTCCCGAGGGATAAAAAGTAGCCTCTCTTAATCCAGGGTGTCAGCCAGCTCCCTCCATAACCATCAAAATTGGTCCAGCCGTTTGAGCGTGAAGAAGTAACAAACAAACTTTCGCATTTATAATATTAGTAAAATAACTTACACAATTCAAAATCTATTTCTATTTTTATAAAACGTGTCAAGGATAATTTCTTATCCATATTATTACTTATTAGTAGGTATATTGTATTATAAATATCTGCGTAATGTTTGTAGTGTATCAATAAGTTAGTATATTTACTTTTAATTCATTAGTTTTTAACAGATTCTATTTTTTTACGTATTTCTTTCTTCTGTTACACACTGTGTCTACGTTTCTATACAACTTTCCAGCCACAGGGCTGCTGGAAGAAATTTCTATCAGAAATAAGTGGTCCATTTGTGCCTATTATGTATTTTCTCTTTACTTGTCTGTGTGTAGTAAATAAATAAATAAAATATTATTATTACCACGTATATAAGTGAAAAGT
The DNA here is from genome assembly GCA_963555595.1 of Tethea ocularis. Taxonomy (NCBI): domain Eukaryota; kingdom Metazoa; phylum Arthropoda; class Insecta; order Lepidoptera; family Drepanidae; genus Tethea; species Tethea ocularis. The sequence continues at coordinate 5,337,322 of OY741968.1, forward strand.
GATGCCATGACTTTTTCTTTTGACTTGTTATAATATGTTCTTATGACGGGCCAGTTGGCGCAGTTGGTTAAAACACCACCTTTAGCGTCGCAGGTCGTGGATTCAATTCCCATCCAGGACAAACGATTGTGTGCATCTGTTTGTCCCGAGTCTGGGTGTAATTATCTATATAGGTACCTATGTATTTACAAAAATAAAAGTAGTAAGTAGGTATATGACGTTGTGTATGAGTTGAGTTATCTGGTTTCCATAGTACAAGCTCTGCTTAGTTTGGGATCAGAACCTTATGATTGGAACCGTGTGTGAAAATAATTATTAGTATACCTAGTTATTTTTTTATATTTCTACACATTAACAGGACAATTTTGCCACACCTGCGGAGAGATCAGCGCGGAAAACTTTACTATCGGTCGCACGCAATATTGGAACGCGTTACGTTCGGCAGATGTGCCATAGGCATAGGTAGATTACTTAAAAAACACTGCGAGCATGTTCAGCGGATCTTTATGCAGGTGTGGCGCTACACTAAGGCTGAGATCTATAGAGCGTACTTTGACTTTGCTCAGACTTAGCGTACAAAGTCGGTATTTAATATGCAATCTTCGAATCTCTCCGAGTGTGTGCTAAGCAAAGTCTAAGTACACCTAATCGACTACTTACCAAAAACTTTGCTACAAATTAAAACACACAAATATTTACTTTATTACGTCGGTTTATATCCTAAGTAAAGTCTGAGTCTAAAAGCGATGAGCATGGATAAGCACGATTTTGTGTGTGTGTAAGAGCGTATTGACTCGCAGCTTTTTGGTCTGAGACTACTAAAGCATGTCGAAATCTTGTCGAAAAATGGGATGGTAGGTATGGCTGATTGACTCAAGGTAAGTATGCAATGTATAGTATGTGTCAAATATCTGGTTTACACAGTAAGTATAAGTTCCGCTTAGTTTAATGGCCATGTGTATTTTTTTTATTTCTGACGGACTCTTGCAGCTCAATCGACCCGTCTATCTACACATATATCAGAAAATCAGTGCAATGGATCGAGCTATATTATAGGAAGACCACCATTAAGAGTTTGATTATTTCATTTGGCGGAAGGACTAACGCTCCGTTTGGATATCAAAGCGCTTACACCTTTCAATACAATCAGCATACTACAATAAAAACAAAAATATTCAAGACTAGCTGTTCCGCGCGGTTTCACTGGCGTTCCCGGGATAAAAAGTAGCCTATAACCTTCGGGGATAATGTAGCTTCCTATTAATGAAAGAATTTTTCATATCCGTTCAGTAGTTTCGGAGCCTATTCAATGCAACCAAACAAACAACCAAATCTTTCCTCTTTATAATATTAAGTATAGATATCATAACTACATCTGTTAATAAAAAATAAAACAAAATATACTAACAAATCTTTAATTTAACAACATCTATCCGAGTTAAAAAATATCCAAGTGTTCTTTTATAAAATGTGAATATTGGCAAAGCGTCCTTATACTTGTACACTCTACGTGAGCTTACCCTATCCGAAGATATAATGGAAGACGTGTAAAGGATTCACCATCGGAACGTCTTTAACCTTCGAAATACTATACTACCAGTTGCAGGACACTTCAGTATTTACCCAGAAAAAATACTACCTATTCATATTCAGTGCAACTTCGTAGCACCAAACAAATCTATGATGATCCATACAATCACGTAAGCACTTTCGAGCGTCTGTCGTAACTTAAATCTAAGCAAATTTTATGCTTATGTCAATTTCTTCGAAAATAGTTTTATGTAAAGCTAGGCTAGGCTATAGGAATTAAATTATGTGAAGGTAAGTTTGTAAGTATACAAAATAAAAAAGTGAATGAAAGTTTGTTTCACTCTTTAATAATAGGCACCCAACCTAACCTCCAAATGGTGAACCTTTACACTCATCTAATTTACAATTTAATTAATTTACCCAGTACATAAATATAATTACTTTCATTGTAGATATTTAGTATACAAACATCCTATGTATATAGATATATTATAAGAGTCTAAAGCTCCATACACTATAGTCGCTTCGGGACCTCAAACGTGTCGCTTCATGGTTTAAAACATAATAACTCAGAACAAAAAGGTTGGTTTCTCATTTATTTGAAGCTGTGGTTACACTAATATGGAAATTTCAAGGTCCTAGCTTATTTTTATAACTAATTTTCCGAGGCATTTCATAAGATACGGACCAATTAAAAGAAACATAACATTAGATAAAAATCAGTACATCAAAACATTGTGAATATATTCACTGTAATCAACAAATTACAAATATAAAACATAAATGCACTTACCATAATATGTTTTATTTTTGTTAATATGATACGACATTAAAATTTTGTAGAATAGCCAGAAATTTTCATCTGCATCTACTTTTAATCTACATACATACACAGGTTACATTACATTTCATTCAATACAAAAATATACATCACAGCTAAATACGAGATACACGATATATTTTCAGTCAGGCTAAGTTACAACAATTAAGAACTATCATAGTTAAAGAAAATGTTAAAACCGAAATATGTCACTAACACAAAATAAAACAATACTCAGCTAGTGTAACCACGGCCTTAGTTTAACACTGGAGTGTTAAATAACATAAAACAAGACAGTTTCCACCATTGCTCCGGTAATTGTCAAATCTTACCACTCCAGCTTGCATTTTAATAATAAATTACCTATGCATCAATCATAAAATATTATCCAGATAGCACCTTAAATGCCCTCCAATAACGGGTGGGATTCAATGCTAAAAATAAGTATAGTCCGAGTGCGAGCTCCGAAGAATGTTGACGTCATGAGCTACGTTATCGATACCAACATAACATGAACTGATACTTGAACATTACATGAACAATATGAACGTAAAATAATTAATCATTGTCGCACTTACCTCACACTCTCCCTGTACTAGTGTACTAGTAGCACAGCTAGTAGCATAGAAAGACGGTCGGGCGCGGCATACACCCGTGCGCTTTCTCAGACTCCGATTCGTCGGAGCTCGCGCGCGGACAGTATTTACCTTGTATAAGTAACAATTTTTTGGTATACCAATTGCTACCAGTCAAGAATGCTTCAATGGCCCTGATTCTGTTGTTTACAAACATAGGTGTAGGTATACCGTTTTTCCGTATACTGAAACAGTTGTGGCAGCAGTGTTTGAACGTACGTAGGTTTAGTAGCATATAGGAATAGAAATTACATGAGTTTAATTTCTACATTTCAAGTACCATTTGGAATCAAACGATTGATGCCTAGGTAACTATAACGATGCCGCCATGACAGTACATAATTGATATAAGTTACGCATCACTCAAGTAATGCCGATTTCCTCTTTTACAGAATAGAATTCACATAATTCTAGTTTAAACCTTGTCCGGTTACATTAATTTCAAATCAGCCTTTTAAACCAAACTTATATAGGTAAATCTAGAGACACTAAGGTCGATGTTCACCGACTAGAATATGCTCCGATAAGTTATAATCGGGCGTTTACTACGAATTTTCGTAGGAAAATATCGTCTAATCGGACCGTTTTCAAGTCGGTGAACATCGACCTAAAAAAATTTTCTGATGGTAGACACGGCCACAGATCAAGCTACACACTGCGGGACCTTAAGCGGTTGTAATAGGCGCTATTTTGCAACAAAAATGTGTAGCTTGATCTGTGGCCGTGTGTACTAGTTTACAAGAAGTCGTTTACCTTTTTTAACTTCAGGTTCAAAGAACCACTGCACGATATTAATTTTTAATATTTTTGATAGGTATCTACATTATAGTTTCAAGGTTTAAGTTTTATCTTATGAAATTACTTGTTGATAGATCATTTTAATCATGAAATTATTACATACTTTCAAAGATATGAAATGGACAAGGCGTTCATTTCAATGGTCAGGCAACATTATTGATTCCCAATATTTATTTAAGGTGGATGGTCAGTAGTTTGAATTTTTAACGAATATTTCGTACGTTTCAACTTATTAAGTATTTTTTTTCATTAAATTACTTGAAAATTATGTAATAAATTAAAACGCAAAAAAAACTGTTAGGAATTCAAAAATGCGGCCCATCAACCTTAAAATTAAATCGGAATCGTATTATATGGTCTAAAATCGAGTATGACACTGATTTAACATCATTAAATATAAGGGGAGATAATAAAATAAAACATTCTTGGCACCAATATAGATACTGCACAAAACAAACATAACTAGTAAAACTTAAAAAAAAATGAGAAACGATATACAAAAAAGAAATATAACGCTGCCCGAATAATTATATTGTTTGTAAATATAGTATTAATTTAATAGTTATCTATTTACAAATGACTTGATGTGATGATTATACGGTATATTATTATTAGACCGCGCTATCCCGCTCGTGTTGACACTAGGTGAGTTTCACTCGTTATTTTAACCTGGAATACATAAAATATCAATAATTCTTTAAAAACATCAGTGACCAAGAGGGCATTACAAAGCTATATATATATTTCCAAATTATATTAAATTTAAACCCATAGTTTAAGAATAAAATTATTGCAAGTCAAAGTTCCTTAATTTTGTCACTGACTCACCGCCGATCATCAAAATTCTTGGATAGTCCTAGAAAGCTGAAATTGACTATGTAAGCTAGTACCTATTAGTACACAAACAACAAAAAAAAACGATTACCTATGTGGGTCTGCAGGCGGGCGAGTGCAGATCCCGGTCGGCGCCGCCGGCGAAGCTGATGTTGAGCAGCATGGCCTCGAAGGGGTCGCTGCGCATGCGCTGCTGGTTGGCGTGCGCCGCCGCGCCGCTGTCGCGGATCACGCGCGACTCCGCGCCGCTCTCCGCGCCGCTCTCCACGCCCTCCTGCACACAACGCAACACACACTCTCCTCTCAACCAACACACACACTTTACTCTACTCATTACGTGCATGGTACGCCTGAACCAACGTGATTTGGTTTATTCCTATTTTTTTTTTTAAAGGACTAAAGTTGGTAGCCTCTGATGGCTGCTCCAACCTTACCGGACAATCGGCGAGCGCAGAGGGCTCTCAGCCGGGTAACATTTAGGTAACCACGCCTGAGGGCACCCCCGAGTGGGGTACGAACCTGGCTTAGGGCGTTACCGGGGGAGGGGGAGGACTTAGTACGAGTTACGACTAATTGGGGGCGGTCGGATTACTTGGTTTATTCCTGTACACTGGATATTATTATTGTTATTACTCATGTAATAATGTTGGTGTGATAACTTTCATATTATCACAATGTAGTGTCCGACTGAAGGTCGACTTCTGGCCGAAGCCAAAGCCGAAGGCTCAATTCGCGCGTCACCACGTCAATCACCCTCTCGGGTCGTTCGAGACAGTTTATATAATTTTGGCGCTTGCTGGTCTCATTCGGCGAAAACTTCGGCCCTTTTCGGCCGAAGCGAAGATTCCGTCGAAGGTGGTTTTTTGGCAAAAACTTAAACATTGGCCGGACTTAAATCTTGATCAGGCCCGCCGGCATTCCTCTAAGGCATTTTAGCGACCTCTATGCCGCTAGTGGCGAGCAGGGTGCAGTTCGCTATAGATAATGTATTCGAGTGACTGACCTCCGGGCGCGGGCTCCAGAGCCGCACGACGGCCTCTATGCCGCTGGTGGCGAGCAGGAACATGGCGGGGTGCAGTTGTACGCAGTTTACTATTGACTCGTCGCCACGCAAACAGCGGATGATGTTTCCTGACTTGCGACACCATATAAACATGCTGCCATCGTCCGATCTGACATATCAATGTTACATTCAATTAAAGATACCAAACGATTATCTAGCCAGACTGTCATTATCAACGCACAGGTTAACCTAACGGACATTTTTTGCATATATCCTTGAATAAGGTATCCACTATGGATAGGGTGGGTTTTTCAAAACCTAAAGGGATTGCAGGTGGAAAGCATTTAAAATTAATACAGCCCTACTGAGGAACACCCATTTTCACCACTTATTTTCATACGCAACAGTCAAGAAGCCCATCGCGGTATCTCAAGCACAAACACAGACATAACTAGTTGTATATTCCACAACCTATGAACCTGACTCAAAATCATGTCAGTGCATTTACTTGTTAATCTTACAACCTGGTGGATTGATCTCTGATATCCGCATACACATTTTTTTACCAACAAAATCCTTTCTTGCGATTTTGTACCACACAGTCCTAAACATTTAAATGAATTAAAAACTAAATGAGTAAATGTATGTTGGCACAATCTGCATTTATCAGAAAAAAATATGTACCAAAAATTACTATGGCTTATATTCTCTCGCATCAAATCACATTTCATAGGTACAAAAATATATAAAGCAAGAAATACTTACCCGGCAGCTACAAAGTTGGCCTCTGGCCCCAAGAAGTTGGCCTCCTTGATATCAGTGGTGGTGTTGCAGTGGCCGAGGAATCGGTGCGAGTAGTCGAGTGCGGCCGCCCGCAATTGTCTCTCTAGGACACTTGTTGATTGGCTCTCTTCGGTCTCTCCCGCTAAATATACCACCATAGTTCTTAAATCAGAGAGTATTGGAGTAAGACCTATCGCAGATAGGTTGTCAGGAATAGTGTGGTCATTTCAGAGATCTAATGGTTGGTAAAGGTGGCCACTAAAATTTATCTCAGTATTTAATATAGGGTTATGCTAAAACGGAATGCTTAGCGTGGTCCTCTGTTATATGTTGCAAAAAAGGTTGTACAAAGTGAGATTTTTGCAACATTGCTTGTTATTGTTGGACTATTGCTAGACAGTAGGTACCTATGTTTAGCAAAAATAAATCCACAATCTACGAAATATCTAGAAAGCATGCATATTTCTTATTTTATATAGTATAATATTTTCTAAGAATTCTTTCACAAATATGAAGCTATTTATTATCGCTGCTTTTTATCTCAAAAACGCTGGTCAAACTGGGGAAAACTGCTAGTTCTATTCTATATGAAATAAATAGACAGGCCCTGTCGATTTATTCTGAGAAAATCTATGAACAATATTTTAAATAACACCTACCTTCGTCAGGTTGTGTTTCCATGCTCTCAAGTGCGACGTTGATATCTTTTTGCAATAAGAATACAGCGTGGCTTGTGGCATGCCTCGGGAACTTATCCTTAAAGTATAACAAGCATTCGTGCGCCTCCCGAGCTCGCTTCAAGTCCATCAGACCCTTTGCGAGCCTAAAGTGGGACTTGACATGTGAGGAGTCCAGCTTTATGGCTTTGTAGCAGTCTTTCACAGCAGCATATGTATCACCAGACCTAAATCAAGGTTTTTATTTGAAAAACATTATCATGACTTGAGGTTTTGTATGTCCCAGAAAGCAAAAATATTATTTGTAGCAAGTTAGGGATTGTTTTCTAAACACCTTGGTAGGTTTCGGCCATGTTATCACTTTAACATTGTGTTTATTGCCAAAGAAATATTTATCCGTAACAAAAAGTATTATGTATATCTAAGAATTTATATTTTTTTACACATTGGCTCAGGTGATAGAAAAAGACACCGCAATAGGTTCTTTGCAGATTTTGTTTTCTATTTTAGAGCGAGCCAGTCATGCCAGTCATCAAAAATATTTTTTTGTATAATTTCTTAAACCAATCTAGAACAAATATTAATGTCGACATACCACCCGCGTCTCATAAGCGCAGCAGCCCTATTGGAGTAAAGTATGGCGCAATCAGGACATTCGCCTATCGCATTATTGTAGAACTCCACCGCTGTCGAGTAGTTGCCTTTGTTCACCAATTCATTAGCCTGAAGTAAACAACTATCTCAGTAAAACTTACTAAATTAGACGAATTAACTATATTCACACACTTCGATTAGTTTCTCTGTTGGGTTGGATTTCTGTTGATAATAATCATGATATAACGATGTTAAATCTATACTAATAATAAAGCTGAAGAGTTTGTTTGTTTGAACGCGCTAATCTCTAGAGTTACAGGTTCGATTTGAAAAATTCTTTCAATAATTTTTATTTTAAGTATTATATTAATAATTTTTAAATTAATTATCCCCCAAGGTATAGATATAGGCTACTTTTTATCCCGGGAACGTGAGTAAAATCGCGGGAACAACTAGTAAATTAAATATAAACTTGCGAGGCCCAGCAAACAATAATAGGGAGCTATTTGTCAACTATTGGTCACAATGGGTAGCTTGGGTCCATTACTGCAGCATAAACTCCTAATAGTAATAGTAGTGGAATTAAGGATGACAATAGTCAATCCACCATGCAGTAATTTAAACACCCATGTCTAAAACAGTTCTGATTTCCAATTCTTCCGAAACAGTCCCGGCTGAGAGCCCTCTGCGCTCGCCGATTGTCCGGTAAGGTTGGAGCAGCCATCAGAGGCTACCAACTTTAGTCCTTTAAAAAAAAAAAAAGTTAAACGATTATAGTCATAAATCAGTAGGTACAACTTACCATTTCCTTAAGTTGTCTCACTCTATCGGGCAATTGTGGAGATGGTTCCAACGTGCCGTTGGTACCGTTTGTACCATTAGTGCCATTGGTCCCATTCTTGGGCTGCTGCTGCTTCCCTTCGCCCTCACGGTATCCGTGGTTATGTTGAATTATAAAGCTTTCTACCAGCACCGGTCTCCTCGCTGAGTTTATATCGAAGAGATAAACCTGTAATTAGTGTTTTATCTTTTAGAACCGATGACGAAACGGATACAAGTCGATGAAGTGACGTAGTAATATACTAATAATAAAGCTGAAGAGTTTGTTTGAATGCGCTAAGTTCTGGATTAACCTGTCGGATTCGAAAAATTATTTCACTAATAGGAAGCTACATTAGGTATCCCCGAAGGTTAGGCTACTTTTATCCCGGGAACGCGTGTGAAATCGCGGGAGACAGCTATCACAGAACAAGTGGCCTGGCTAAACGGTAGCTTGATTCAAGATATCGAGGTGTTCACAGTAATTACCAACACATGATTGTGAAACAGTCATGAACTATACTCAATCTGTACAATTTTCAATGCCCAGTGAAGTGGTATCTAGATGTAAATTTAAAATTAGACACATTTTTTAACACATTAAGTCACGAAAAATACAATAATAAACCACTCTGGTATTTGCATAGGTGCTAAGACGGTGATTATTCACTTTTTATATAATAATTTATAAAAATATAAGGCAATTAAAGTATTGCTGCATTCAAGTACAGGTTTATGGGTGATTAAGATGTCTAACCTGTTCCGATCCTAAGTTAACGAGTAATTCATTTCCATCATGACTGAAAGCAACATATGTAGTAGCTTTCTTTGGAAATGTGTGCTCATTTGGTTCCATTGATAAATGACCTGAAAAATGATTTGTTTATTATTAAAGTAATTAAGTCGGTGCGTGTACACTGAGTAATACAGTTCTATAATGTCTGAACGAATTTTGATGTAATCCAGACTAATATCGAAAGGAACTCTGTATGTCTGTCTGTTCGTTGCCTTTTCACATGTACAACCGCCGAAGCAATCGCGATGAAATTTGGCAGGCAGAGATCCTATGATGGTAAGTAGAAGAATTTGAAATGGCTAAATACTGAAACGCCAATTAAAATTTAGAAGCATCTAAAATACTTCAGAAGCCCCTATCCCATACAATCAAACTGTCAAATGACGACTTAAGCACGATTTAAATGTGAGTAGCGTTTCAGTATTTGGCCAATGGGCTAGTTTTTAACCTGGGAACGAAGGTAAAACCGCGGGGGAAAGTTCAACATATAATGATTGAAGGTGTTAGATAGAACATTGCGAGGGAGAAGCAGTAAGATATACCTGGCGCGAAGTACTGCACGGCGGCGCGCGGGATGTTGTTATCGGGGTCCCCGTGGCCGGCGCGCGAGCACCGCACGTTCTGTCGCTCCCACATCAGCCGCGACGCTGGCGCGTTTACCTGCCCCAGGACCAATGCAATGTAGGTACCTCTTCTATCTACTTCACTTACTTTATTGGCACAATCTTATCACCCTTATATGGACAAACTAATTTTATTATCATACGCACACCCAGCAAGCGGTGATGCCATTGGCCGAGGCAATACCACCAGGAGTATCCGCAACGTTATTATTGGAATTAAGTGGCCGTTTTAGGTCTTTCCAGATAAGAGCTTGTATCATTGCGATCAGAGTACTGTGTATTGTGATCGCCAAATAAATTCGATTTCACTGCCGTGACCTATAGCTACGTAGCGGGTAACAGCTACATATAATTTGTCTGCTAATCGTTTGTCTTGCTTGGCCCATGGCATATTTGTTATTAAGTACGTATTTGTACTGCTGTCCGTCCACTGATAACTTAATGAAGTTCTTAAGTTGAATCCTCCGATGAGCTTCAGTTTTCGATGAGAGGAAACATCGTAATGAAACCATACCAAACTTGTAGGGTACTTTTTAGCACCTGCCTGGTTGCCTCAGGTTGAAATTCTATCGCCAAACACGTACCGGAGTGTTCCGGCGTGTAGTACTTGAGAACCTTCTAGACTTTTTCGGCAATGATACCGGGGGTATTGCCATGAATCAAATGGTCGGAATGTCTCATTTTTATTTAATTACACATATTTAATCCAATAGTCTTCAGATGAGTCTCCATTTCACAAGCAACATACATTTTCGATTTTTATGACGTCAATAAGGTATGGATAAATTTTCTATAGGAATCATAAAAGAATAAGATGTTACATACCTGCAACCTAGCCAATTTTATCATCCTAGTGTCATAGAGTCGAACATAGAAGTCGTTTGCACCGACAGCTAGCTGGTACGGCCGGCGAGGGTTCACCGCCACGCACTTCGCCTCCGCGTACCGACCCAAGTGGTTCAGTAAGTTAACAAGCACGTTGGCAGAGTCGGAATTGCAGCGATGTGATGTGCGCATATCATGTTGCCTGTTTATAATGTTAAAGGTATAATTTACTGTATTCATTCATAAGTCTTAGAGCTGATTTTTCAATAGCTTAATAAGCGGTATCTAGCTGTTAATTTGAAATTATGACAGTCTTTGTATAGATTTATCAGAGGAAGTCTTTACGAGAGGTTTATCTAGCTATTGAAAAAATTGTGGGCCTTAGATGAAGGCAACACGGTGATGATAAATGAAGAGTGAGCAAAACTTACAGTATCAAGTGCCTAGAATGTTCTAGGCACTTGATACTTGATAAACGCAATAATTGAAGTGGGTCAGTGGGTGGTACACTATCAAGAGTACTGTTATGCTTTTACATTGCCTATACACTTGTGGAGGGTCGATTTTGATAGTAATAGAGCATTTAGATGTTTGTTTACAGTATGAGGCCATCCTCGCCGGCGGACCAGAGCAGGTGGGGGTTGTCGGGCGCGGTGGCCAGGCGCTTGACGCGGCCGCAGTGGCAGGCGCACTCCAGCAGCGCCGCGCCGCCGCTCAGCGAGCGCGCGCGCACCGTGCCGTCCGCCGCGCACGTCGCCACCACCTCCGGCGACAGGAACTACACATACATACAATATATATACCTACCAGTCGCGAGGGGTCCAATTATGGCTAGGGTAAGCGGTGCAAAAAACACTGATAAATTTATACTTAATTACTGTGTATTTTAAATAATAGTGGCTTTGACATGATGAATCTGTGCGAATGGGATTTTTAAAAGGTAAGCCGATGGGAATCGGCTTGTATGGACTTTTCGCCACTGATACCTACTTATATCTAAGCTTAGCTATGTCATTTTATTCATCAATAATCTAATCTATGCCTTCTCAATCAGGGCCGGATCTACCATATGGCTTTTTGGGCTTCAGCCCGGCACCCCATTAATTCAAGGGGCCCAGCAAAGTCAAAAATTGACGATAATACGAAAGAATCCATAATCTTATTAATTAAACAAATTTTATGGTTTGCAGCCCTGTGAATCCTACATTCAGGTGTTGGTACTTCAAACTGAGTTGTTACTAGCCTTGTTCTCAATACATTGTATTGTTATAATTGTTTCATTGATGGATAAAGCTATGTAAGGTAAACACACATTAAGTCTGTAATTACTTGGTAACAGGTTATAGCTGCACTTGAAATTTTGAAATACCATAACTACAAATGAAAAAATCAAATTTGATGGAACGGTGTCCAAGTGATAGAAATGTAGGTAAGGTAATTCTCACCTTAACAGAGAATATGTTCCCTGTGTGTCCTGTTGCAATATTGTGGAGCTGTTTGTAGCGATATGGATCCCATAAAATAACATGTAAGTCATCAGAAGCTGAAGCCAGAACTCTGCAAGCATAAATCAGACAAATCATAGAAAAATAAGAAATGGGCGATAATAGGATTAATGTAAATATTTTTACTACGATTCTAAGACTTACGAGCCGTCGTGATTCCATTCAAGGCAGTTGACGCATCCCATGTGTCCATGGAGTTCTTTTTCAAGTCCAAGTCTGTCGACCATGCTCCGAGTGACTGTGAGACGACTCTGAAACTTCCTATTAACGTCCCCCCGTTCCCGTGCCGCCGTCAGACCTATAGTGCCTTTAGCCCAAGCGGGCTCCTCTCTCCGACCCATCTCTCCTAACTGACTACTCAATATGTCTGATAAACCACCACAATCAGACGTAATGCTGAACTAACTACGGCACGATCTAATAAGAACGTTCGACATTTCACCGTACATTACCTGGCATTATACGGCAAATCAATAATAATTTATCACTATTTACTACGAAATACACAGTTCTATAAACAAATACTATCAACAAATAGCTTTTTCTTGATGGAGGAAATACTTTTACGAAAATAAAGTAGAACTACTGTCAAACAGCTGTCATGTCACTGATTTGACGAGAAATAGATATTGCCAACAATAACTCACAACGTTACTTTTTATAAATGAAAACAATAATATTAGACTCATTTTAGAACGTCGTTCGTGGAGACTAAGAAATTATATCTTCTTTGACTAAGAAGCCCTTTAAGGGGGAACGTTCGGTTGGAGCGCGAAATTCAAATTTTATCACGTTTTTTTGCAAATTGCAGCTCAGTCATGGGTCGTAAGTTATCAACATGTTTATTGCGACAAGAATGGTAGTATATTTACTGATTAATAACTAAAGAAATCATCAACATATTCCTCCAAGGTATATTAGTAACATTTTCATGAAATAGTCGTATATGTCAGTATTAAATTAAATTTGAATTTCGCGCTCCAACCGAAGGTTTACCCTTAAGGTCGCTACATGATGGCACCGCTTTTGGAGGAAACCTTATCTCACCTTACACCTTACCTTTACAAATGACCAAGAGTACCAAGAGCACAGATCACTTTAAACTAGTCAAGAGAACAATTTCCACGTTTTGTTTTTAGAAGAAGTCCATTCCAGAAATCCAGTCAAACTTAGCTAATAGAAAATAGATTATGTTTCAATTAATTTAACCGTTAGGTTGAACCTAAAAACTAAATGGTGGTAAATAAATGATAAAATCCGTTGTAATAGATGGCTACAGTGGCAACCCTAAAAAGTAGGAAAGAGATCATGGGAAAGAGCAAGAGCAGCGCCAGTGCATAGCATAATATTTTTAGATGTAGAAAATAAAGGTGTCATCTGATTATTTATTAATCAAAATTCGTTACTGATCGTGCACGTACAAGGTAACATTGTTATTTATATTTATTTTTATTAAAGGTGACAAAATTTTCAATCCAGTAATCACTGAACTCGTTTGTAGGTTAGAGTAGTGCAATCTAATATGCAGAACAACCCCCAGGAGCTTTCATGGCAAGCAATACAGGCTATTGTGGGGGTAAAACTTCCCCCAAATGTACTGCGTTTCGACGATATCGGATTCCATTTAGTCAATAACACTGTTTCAAGTGCCGAGGACTCTGATTCCGATGTGGAAATTGTGGAAAATGATTGGGAGTCTGACAATAATGCATCTTCGAGACTTGAAATTTCCGATAACGAAAAAACTACATCTCCTGATAGAGATCAAAGTGAGTCGCCTGTTCTACATCTTGTAGAACCAGATAATAACAATTCAGCCAAAGATTCGCTTGATTACAGAGAATATATTGAAAAAATGGATACCAAAGATAGCTCTAGTAGAGATCGTATGTCACAAATACAAATCGACGACGCCGATAGTTCAAATGGTAATGTCATGTCGATTGAAAACTACTTGGAGGTAACACTTTCAACTGATTCTGAAGCTAGTCATCTCTGCAATCAATGTAACCAAATGTTCTCAAATGAACAGCTACTGGCTTCACATCAGTGCAGTGCCAAGCCCACCGATGAGAAAAAGTACCCTTGTCATGTCTGTACTGAAAAATTTCCCAGCTACTGGGAGCTCCGGAAGCATATTAACAGTCATTTTCCTGGGATGTTGGACTCCAAGTCCAGTTTCTGCCATCTTTGCCAAAAAGATTATACAAAGACAGGATTCATGAACCATCTTCGCAAACATACTGGCGAGCGGCCCTTTGTTTGTGAGCTTTGCCACAAAGCATTTTCACAATCTAGCTCTCTCTCAATACACATGAAGTTTCATCTGAATGTGCGTAAACATGCTTGCACTGTATGTGAGAAAAAGTTTGTGACCAAGAGTGAACTGTCTCGCCACATGACTGTACACACTAAACAAAAGTCCTACTACTGTGGTGTGTGTGATAAAGCTTTTACTCGCTCTGACAATATGAAGAAACATGAAAAAACTCATGGATAAGGTTCACATAAATATAGAAAATTTTTCATTGAATAGCATCATAATTTTTTTGGGAAAGTGTTACATACAATTTTGTATACCTTCCTAGTAATTATTTTTTTAATAATTTTGAATCATGATGTTCAGTCAATGATTTTGCCAAAATGGAAATACTATTGTGTATGCTTGTGTGTGTATGTGTATGATGCTTTTCATGAAGCTATGATTTCCGATTCTCTAATTGCCAAAAATCTAGTTGTATGTTTGTTAATTTAATCTTATATTGTTTTATACCAAAACTGAAAAAATATTTTGATCTAGTTCATAATTTAGTCATTATGGTGTGTTTATGTGTGCTGCTATAGCTTCTTTTTAGTTAAGGATTTTTTTATTTATGAAACTTTCAAATGCATGTTTGGGATAGTATTAGTGTACTAGGGAAATGCCTTTGCAGGTGCTCTAAAATAAGGTTGCACATATCACAATCCGAAGTTGCCTTTTAGATATGATAAAGTGATATTTCAACATAATGGATATAGGTCAAATGTCCAAAGATTCAGATAGTAGTAATGTAATGTTTACATTAGATAAAGGAATAATGTTACAAATTTGGAGGCCTTTCTTTAAAATGTCACAAAAAGTTTACTTGTTCCTGCTTAAATGATTAAGAGCTTTAATATATGAATAATATATATATATATATACATATAT
The DNA here is from genome assembly GCA_963555595.1 of Tethea ocularis. Taxonomy (NCBI): domain Eukaryota; kingdom Metazoa; phylum Arthropoda; class Insecta; order Lepidoptera; family Drepanidae; genus Tethea; species Tethea ocularis. Next base: position 5,352,754 of record OY741968.1, read on the forward strand.
ATTTTATTATATCTTTACTACAAGGTACTAAAATACCAGTTGTAAAGTGTACCTTTGCCAAATTTTAGATTAGTATATAAAGTGATTCTTATATCTGCCTGCACTGTGTTGTAACCAAAGCAATAACATTGTTTTAATGTGCCTATCTTTATACATTATGACAAGTATACCAAATAATTTAGATGTTAGAATGTTGATATATTCATACAATATACTAATTTATACCTATTTACTACATAGTATTTAGGTATTAATTATCAAATAACCAGTTCTTTTACAATGTTCTTCTTTTGTGAAATTGATTATACTCTTGTGTATGGAACCAAAGTTTAGATGTCTTTGAAGAAAGCCTAGTTTAGTTACTTCGAACAATTTACAATACACAATTATTTTAATTAAGTTAGTAATAATCTAGAAAGCAGACCTTTTTTATGTAATGGGTACATCACAAATGTTAAACTGTGCACATATTTATTTGTTTGTATAAGGAAATAATATAATGGAATACATATGGATTATTATATGTATAAAACTTGTTTGTAAGTATTCATTTTGCAACAAATAAAGACTCCTCTGAAAACCAAAATAATTAAATTTTCTCCCAAAGAATATGTAATACATGATAATTTGTAAGTATTTAATTTTATAATTGGCTCTGAAACCAAAGGTATTTCATGTAATTTATCAATTGTGCCACATTTCTGCTTTTTAAACTGGTTGTTTACTTTTATTGAATAGGTAACAGAATATTTCTAGATTTATCATGATTAAAGTAGGCAATAATCATATATTTTAATATATTTATTGTATTTAATAATTTAGATGTTTAATTTGCATGACTTTTTGATAGCTGTAAGAATTTGATATTGAGCCAAATGAAAAAAAAACCGAAAATCTACAAGACTGACAATAATATTCAGAGTAGATAATAATTAACTCTTGCACAAAAGCAATATATTTATTTATTGATACAGTGAAGTATGATATTGTACTAAAATATTAATATCGAAATGCACCTTGTTATAGACTCATCATGACAATTAGGCTAAGATCCGTTTGAATGAAAATTAAATAGTTTATGTATAAAATGTAATAATAATTTTCGATTATATTAAAGAGTTGTTTGTTGCAATTTATGTTTTATTTAATATCCTGTTAAAGAAGTTTTCCCTTTGTTCTAGGTTGGGTTACGATGTCAGCAAGATTGCGTAATCTTAATCCATATGAGTTACATAAATACCTTGTTAATGTGTATTGTTTGAATACAAAGGGCTCTACCGGATTTTTAAAACGGGACACTTCTAAAGACAAAACTGATCTTGACATAATACGAGAAAACCACAAGTTCCTCTGGGAGGATGACGATATCGCCGATACTTGGGAGAAGCAATTAGCTAAAAAATACTACAGCAAATTATTCAAAGAGTATTGCATTTGTGATTTGAGCAGATATAAAGAAAACAAAGTAAGTTGGAAACTGCTTTTTATACCAGCCTAATTTCCTTAGATTACTTTCACCAGCTATTTTATCTCAAACTAAGAGAGCCTATATAAAAAGAAACGTACGACTCAAACCACTGGATTTAGGCATTAGCTAAGAAAGTATTTAGAAATTCAACCCCTAAGGGGGCAAAATAGGGGATCGCGGGTGATACCGGGGGGAGGTAAGCTAGTTAATAATAGAAACTAAGGATACGAATATAAAACAAGCATTTTTTTATACATACCTGGTAGATATTAACCGTTAACGATATGACGCTATTTAATTTTAGCCTTACGTAGGTCTAGACTCAATTTGAATTAAGACATTTTTCTAAAACCGAACATATCAATTATTAGGAAAATGATAAAATTTACCATATTATTATTATGGTACCTACCTAGACAGTGTGTGGTAAGCACAGCAAGTTATCGAATTGGATGGAAATCTGTCGCCAAACATCTAAAGGTTTATTTCGACCCCATACACTTTAGTTAGATAGAGCGTAGACCATGTTTATTTATTTCAACCACGTCATCACTACCATGTAAAGGTAAAGTTGTAGTGGCAGGCTACATTGTGCCCTTATCCTGCTATTGTCATTAGGTACCTGTACCTACCTACCTAACGTAATGTAAGCTCCGTTACCTACTGACTACGTACTTAAATATAATTATTTAATTTTCTTCCTTTGATAGTCCAATCCAAAGTCCAAAAATTAATAGGTACCTACACATAGGTAAGTATCTAGGTAGGTACATACTTGATACTGTAAACTTATGATAAGGTAGTATAGAAAACCTAATATTATGTAACACCGATATTCGTGTAAACGTAGGAACAATTTCTATCTACGGATAAGTATTTAGGTAGTATGAATTGACGATAATAAGTTGCGCTTTAAAATGTTGGTAACTATACTACTCCCCTAGCTATAAGGCTGAGCTAGGGATCGGTCCCCTGTGTAACTCAATTGCCTTTTTTGCCCGAGAGACCTTCCTTTGTGTGATAAACCTACTGGGGAGAGCAACAATAAACGTACTGCCTTTATGTAGTCTAAATATAGCGTCATGCATTCACCCGCACTGTTCTGTTATACAGTAACGCACATCTGTCCGTCGTCCGTCCCACAAAGGATCTGACTGAATTAAGTTACCTACTTACTATGTATTTTACTCATTCATAAATTTATTATGAAGCTATGCCTTTTATCTTTATATTTTCAATTTCGACGCCTTTAGTTTTGAATAATACCTAACATGATGCAACTAAAACAGGATTTGGTACCTAAAAATAATATTAATACCTACTAAATATAGATGCAGTCCTGAAAATAGGTAGCCGAATAACAGTAATTCGTCTAATACCTACAACGTTAGTGTGGCGTTAGGTACCCATTATTAGGCATTTCTACAGTAATCTTATAGTACTAGGTATAAGTAATTACGCGCTCTCTATGGTAGGTAAGCAGGTACTACCTACCTGGTCAATGTATTATTTATGATGTTACTTCCGTTAGGTTGCCCTGCGATGGCGTATAGAGACGGAAGTGGTGCTCGGAAAGGGTCAGTTTCAATGCGGCAACAAACTATGCAGCAATGTTGATGAACTCAAGTCATGGGAGGTCAATTTCTGTTATGTGGAAGATAAAGAGAGGAAGAATGCTCTCGTAAAACTTCGTGAGTTTTATAAGTATTTACAGATATAATATTTCTTTTGCTTAACCTTACAAGACAGTAGGAAATTATACGTCTTGTAGGTATTTCTTCCGGTTGCTGTTCATCTGCTTTTCGTAATTTTCCCAGTATCGTTAGCTGACAAGTACCTATATACTTGCCTGAGAATTTTATGTTGTATGTTGAACCTAAGGCTTTAAAAAAGTAAAAATCTCTTCAAAATCAATTTTCATGTTTGAACAAACCCACGCACAGTGTTTTATGAGACCCAAAAATCGGACATGCTTTTTTTATTCAAATTTTGGATAGATTTCATCAATATAAATGCTAGAGTAAAACTCCCACCTTTCTAAAACTTATAGTTTTTGAGAAAAAAAATATTGAAAATCACGATTTTTTATCCTGTTAAAACTTAAAAATAATATTTATTCATAAACTAAGTTTAATATTTAAAGTTTTGATATAACAACCGTAGGGTATTGCAAATATGCACCATTTGCTCTTTTTCCAGGTTTTTAAAGTGACTGGAATTGGAAGAATTATTGATTTTATGAATTTTCGATTTTATTTTTTTTCTCCTACATTAGTACGTATTAGCACGTCAAACTCACAGCAAAGCTAGTTTACAATGTATTCCGTACATTAAAAAAAAATCACGAATAAATACCGTGGGACTCAAAAGTTATCGTAATTTTAGTAATATTCCGTCATTCCCGGTAATAGGGTTGTCGTCGAAATTATTTTTCCCGGGATTTATTTAAACTCACAAAATATAAATTAAAAAAATACCCAGTTGAGGCAAAGCTTAAATCCAAGGTTTTTGGTTTCTCATTGTCATGTTATCTCTGTATGTACGTCATCTATCTATATGTTCCTTCATTAGATTTAAAACGGACCTATTTTGACAAACGGGGTGTCGTTAGAATCATTATTAACTAATAATTATAATCTATAGTAAAGCCGAAGAGTTTGTTTGTTTGTTTATTTGAACGCGCTAATCTCCGGAATTACTGGTCCGGTTTGAAAAATTATTTAAGACAGTAGGTACTCTTATCTTACTTCTTAAAGTTGAGTTATTATCCTTTGTCATGACTGCTGATGATAACGCTCCAAATCTATATTTTATTGTTGTAATTATCATGACAATAATTTTCCGGGAAAATTTATAAACATTAAGTGACAACCCTGGGTAAAAAATGTAATTGATCATAACTTTTGAGTCCCAAAGTATATATTCATGGGTATTTTTTGGTGAATGAAATACATAGTGAACTAGCTTTGCTGTGAGTTTGACGTGCTAATACGTGCTAATGTAGGCGAAAAAAAATAAAAACGAAACCTCATAAAATCAATAATTCCACTTACTTTTAAAATCTGGAAAAAGAGCAAATGGTACATGTTTGTAGTGCCCTTTGGTAGGTATATCAAAATCTAACAAAATTAACTTAGTTTTTGTATGAAATTTTTTTTTCAGATTTCCCGGGATAAAAAATTGTGATTTTAAAAAAAATATTCCTCAAAAACTATAAGTCTCAGAAAGGTGGGAGTTTTACTCTAGCATTTATAATGACGATATCTATCCAACATTTTAGTAAAAAAGGCATGTCCGATTTTTGGGTCTCATAAAACACTGTGCCACGGACAGATTTAGGTATAGTTTTACCCAAGCACAAACATCCCTCTGATCAGGTACCTACGTGAGATGGTCGTTCACACACACGACACACAGGTTAAGAAAACCCAGATTCATAATGTATTGAATTAGTTAAACTAACAATAACATCCTCGCCAGGATTATGTCCAGAATGTTCGGATAAATTGAACTACAGATCCAAGAAGCGAGAAGTAAAGCGACTAAAGAAAAGCCAAAAAAAGAAGCGTAAGAATAAAAAGAAAGGCACGTCAGATATTTGTGAAAGTAGTGAAGAAGAGAGTCAACCGCTTCCTAATGTAGCTGATGAACCGTCGACGTCCAGCCAGGCGATACAACCTGTTGAGAATGAGGCTGAGTCATCCTTATGGAAGAAAGGTTAGTGTTCTTTACTTACCGCTAATTATAGCAATATGTACTTATGTATTTCTAATATACTTACTCAACGAGTCTAAATCCCATTCTTCATGCTGTGACCTACTAAATGACATAATTATGTCGTAGCAGCAGTAGAACCTACACTGTCGTAGGTACTGTCTACCTCCGCTTGTTTTAATTACTTCGATTATTATTATAAATTAATATATTTATTAGTAAGTCAGTATACTCAAACTCTAGACATTTACTACTCGTATGATCGCATGCAGTCATTACAGTACCTATAATTATCAACTTATTTCAGGTGTCCAGGAACTTGAAGAGAAGACGCGAGAAGAAGAATTTGCAGAGTATTTGGAAGATCTTTTGTTGTAATACTGGAGTGTAGTATCTTCCCTAGTGTGTCAGTACGCATGCAGTACATCGTAATAGTTCGTCGTAAACACAATACTATACTCTCACTGTAGCTTGTTGGCAGGTTCGTCTTGTAAACGCGGGGCATTAGTAAATTAAAAATAAAAGCATTCAATCATGTACCTGTTGAGTAAAATTTTATTTCGTCCTTTAACTTTACATAACCGCTCAGTATTATTTATTAGATAAACAATAATAACTATTGACACATAATTATAACAAAAATAAAACATGCTAATAATTTCTCTTCACATGATTCTATTCAAATTTACATGCATTCAACATGAACACATCCATCATGTGGCATCACTGTTATACCAATCAAATATAATTATTTAGTAAATAAAACAATAATATTTTAGGTGTCTGTGTCATGTACCTACACAAAACGTGTCGCCTCTATTTGGGTTTAGTAAAAATCTAACTACACAAATCCGAAATCAACAATCTTCGGAAATGCTCTACATTAAATAAAAATAATGAAAATGCGTGCAACAAACAAATTAACTAAACAAGTGAAATATACAATTAATGTAACAAAATTATAAACTCAATAGTTCAATAAAATCTCAAGCATTCCTAACATAATTATATAACGCAACATACCTATTTACTATAAGTGTTTACACAATATTTGTTGCATAATTGTTTTTAGCCATTAGCGCCACATGCAAAAAATATTTGTAAAATAAAATCTATAAACTACGCACTAAATATTCTGTTTAATAAAACTGACTTCAAAATAAGCCACTCTATAATAAAGACGTAGTGTAACGAACCCAGCAAAGAAACAAGCGGTACATATATCACCTCGGTTAAAATTTAATTTTTCTGCTGACATCAGTTGGTACCTATTTTGTACCTTTCAGTGACTACCACCACAATCACTAAAGAAATAGGGTAGTTGACAGACTTATCAAATCAGCTACTTTTTAATAAATGTCAAAACGATAGTTTATATGGAATTTTGTATGAAATATTACACTATGACGTCATAGTTTGACGGCATCAAATGATGTACTCTTTGTGGTTCTACTGGTAATTAAAAATCATAAAATGCATTAAATGTACAACATATTTGATATTTCCACGTGTATTTAGAAGTTTTATGCATTGGTTAGTGGTTGGTAATTTATTTTTGGCTCTGTCAACTACCCAATTGTGATACATAAGATACATTAGAAGCATTTAAATAAGTGTATTTGGAATACATTTCAATCAGGAAATAAATATTTTCGCGAGTCATCTAGGTAGGAGCGCTGTTTTTTTAATTCCTATCCTACGAATATTATAAATGCGAAAGTTTGTGAGTTTGTTACTTCTTCACGCTCAAACGGCTGGACCAATTTTAATAAAATTTGGCATGGAGGTAGCCAACATCCTGGATTAACACATAGACTACTTTTTATCCCTCGGGAACGCGGGTGAAACCACGGGACGGAATGCTAGTTTTCAAATAAAAACTTTCGCTCTTTAACGTTTAGATTTATTGTAGTTACTAACAAATCTTAATACATACATTTTTAAGACCAAAAGTTCACCTGATATAATCAAAATATCCATCACATCATGCTCAAATTATATTCAAATTTAAATACTCCGCCATTGCGGAAATAGATTAAGTTACAAAATTGACTTTCAAAACATCTACGATTTTGCGAACGAAGAATAGCACATAAGAAAGTGTTCTTGTTCAACTGAGTTGTCATTGAATACCAGATAAAATTGACAACGTTTCACCACTATGTGCCACCAGCACATTGTGTAATATATTTTTTTAAATGGCCTTACTATGCCTGATATCACCACAATATTACTTAAATAGTTTTGAAATTCCGAAATAACGAGTAATGATGCTTTTTAGAGGTGTAGATGTATCGCGCTCAATATTGGCAGTATTAAGAAGGCAAACACTCACTCCTATACGTCTCTTTGAAGAATAATCCTTGAAACATTTTAAAAACACAGTAGACAATTTTTTTATAAAAGTAATGATACGCGCTCAGTACCAATGAATATGCAGCAGAAAATACCTCATACTTAATTAAAGATATTATAATCATCTTTTAACTTTAATTTTCGTTCCCTTTCTTCGCGCATTGTATAATTATAATTAGCCATAGTAACATTTACTCTGATTCATAGTGCAATAACGTATGACGCGTCTACTTGCAAGTCGTTATTATATCCCCTAAAAAGAAGGATATGAATTATTGTTTTGTTTAGGGCGTGTGGTGAGGCGCCATCTACACCTCACTGTTTAATTACTCATTAGGATGAGGATAACTATTTATTTATTTTGGGCAGACTTAGTGACGTCCTCATCGTCGGAATAGTCTTCGTCGTGTGTGTGCGTGAGTTGGCGCGGCGTCTCCGGGCGGACGTGCGGGACTGACGCTTGAGCCTAAACAAAAACATTATCTACATGTTATCTACACTCACTAAAACTAATACTTGTTTATATTTCATTATCTAGTCCGAGTGGAATATTTACTTGTAGAATTCTTGTGAATCTATCTTATAAGATAACAGTATATTTCCGTATTTAATTTGGACCAGAGTATTGTTTATTTACTTTGATTCAACAAACTCATCATCGCAATAACATAGAATAAACAGTTTTTAAACATGCTCGTGTTATGCATATTGAGAACCATTAATAATGAGTTTTTTTATTTCTATTTACATTTAAATATCCTACTTAGTTTCTAACAGACATGAAATTAAATACATGTATTTAACTCGCAAGTTGTATATTAAACTTCTGTCCATTTAGTCTGAGCAATTCTCAATAATTGAATGTACCTTAGGATCTATGTGAGTATAACCACGTGGAGCTACGTTTTCCTCAGACAAGTCCTCCGCTATAGACGTAACACCGGTAGTGCGCTGAGCGCTCGCATGTCTGGACCTGTAAATAAAATTAATACTTTAATTATTTGTAGGATTGCTACGTGATAGTTGTAACAGAAGTGAACAACATTATATACATAGATAAACTAATCGTGTTAACAATCATACGGTGTCATATACAATAGAAGACAAGAGAAGATAAAGATTTTCTTTTTTATACTACAAATCAGCGAACAAACATACGGCCCGCTTGGTGTTAAGCTATTACCGTAGCCTATAGATAGATGCTTGCAACACCCTTTCCTACTTTTCACGATTTTCCGAGATTTTCAGTCTTATTTTTCTCCTATTGTATCTGAGTTCGCGGTCTTACGGTCGAGTGGATATGCAAATGATTGATTAGTTTACCTGTCTATGGTGGGAGTGTCGACAGTGAACCGCTGCTCGTGCGCGACGGTGGACTCGTGCGGCATGAGCATGGCGGGCGCGCGGAACATGTAGCAGAACGGGTAGTACATCAGGTTCAGGAACGACGCCGCGTACAGGTCCGCGTACCTCACCACCTACCACACCACACATACTTACATACATTTACTGTACCAATGAAGATTATTCACATTAGAAATAAGCCTGGCAACAAAAACAGTGACATTTGACATTTCGAAGACCTCACGCTACACTAGCGCCTCTAGCGGAGAATTCATAAACAATAGCCCTCATTGGGTTGGTAAGATATGTTACGCCGCAGGTTGCGGGTTTTATTTCCCACCCTGGACAAACAGTTGTCTGCGTAAACATTCCATAGTACAAACTCTGCTTAATTTGGGAAGAGACTAAAGAGAGTATCTCTAGTTATTATATACCATACATGAAGCGTGACCAAAGCACATAGTACCAGACAGTACCTAGTAATAACCGCATGGTACTTATGAATAGACTACGACTAAAATTGTGAAATATAAACAAAATAAATTGGGAACTGTTTCGGTGCACGTACTTCTTCATAATCTAAATATATAAAGGGAAGTGGGACTGACTGACTGATGTATCAACGCACAACTAAAACCACTGGACGGATCAGGCTGAAATTTGGCATATCGCTAAGAAAGGTTTTTGAAAATTCAGCCCCTAAGGGGGTAGAATAGGGAATCGCCGGTGAAACCGCGGGGCGGAAAGCTAGTTAATAATATTATTCTTATTGATCGAAACCAAAACGATCGACTAGAAAGTGGAATTTTGTATAACACATCTAGCACTTTTAAAGAGATAAAAATATACGAAGATTGCATCACTATTTAAATAAGTACCAAATCCCGATCCATCAATCAAATAAAACATGACACGAAACAGCCGGCTTCATCTCTTAATAAACATAAACAAATTTATTAATATAACAGCTCACTACCCAAAGATCCGTTACGAATAGTTTAATTAAGTTACATAACATAATATTATGCTACTCCAAACAGAATATGAACGTGGGCGAACGTACACCGAATATCCCTTTAGAGAAAAGATTGGTCTTATGTATGCCTAGTCTCTAATCCAAGCACATAGATATAGTTCCTATATGTATAATTTAAACTAATCTCTATTTAGGTTTTACAAGCTTTTATTTAACTTGCCGTGTCAGTAGTATGGCTAGGTCTAATCTTGCAAGTCAATTTTGACTTTCCGGTGTTCAATTTATCTGAGTACACATTATGTAAGTCCGATGACAATACAATAATGTGGCGTCATTGAGCTGGTCTGATGATGGAGACGAATAAAAAAAGTTTGTTTTAAATATTTACTTTAAATTTAAACTTATTACTATAAAAGCCAAATATATTGAACGAGATTGTGTACTTGGTACCCATTTAAAGATGACTATATAAATTCCGCGATGGCCCGATACTGCAAAATATTATTGCTACCAAATAAATATTATTATACGGCACGCTCATTTAGCGTGCGAGCGCGAACAAAAATCACTGCATAATCTTACTACCTTTCATCCTGTGGGTTTACCCGCATACACATGCATACTTCATACTTCCGTATACACACCTGAGACGAGAAGAATGTCTGTCGCGATCCAGAACGGAATAGTGAGCCGAGCATTCCATACGCGAGGTCCATCTTGTGCGTCACGTCGCGGATTGATCCTCGCAACTTCGATATATCCGGCTTCTCTTTAGTACTCGAGTCTAGGTCTCTGGAATAATGTGTTCAATTTTTCGTTAACAATACGGTTGAGGACCTAAGAATAAAGTCGTAGACACTGAGGCAATCAACTGAACAATTTCGTGATTTTTTGGGAAATAAAATTAAATATTATTTTTTTAAAGCTATCGATTGGTTTGTTTCCAACTAATATGTCAAGTCTCTATCACTAAGAAAGGATTTTTCGAAATTCAACCCCTAACAGGGTGAAATGGTGAAGAAACTCATCTATTGTATACTTATAGCAGGTACCTAAGTATTATAGATTAGTTTTTCACAAGTGTACGTTTCATTTCTTATTAGTCTGATAAGTTCATATACAAAGTAGAAAAGTACACATGTTGAAATTTATTAAAATGCAGTTGTGTACAACTCATCGTACCTACATTCCAAGCAATACGCGTGACGCAAGTATGTACTTATGTATATTGTTATAATATAATACATGTGAAACAGTTTATTGTTTTATTTTTTATAATAACTCAGAGCGACCTCTGAAGTATGATGAAATTAAATAAATTTGAAACATGTTCATAACAACGCGTGTCGGTGCGACACACTAAACATAAACAATCTAGTAGCGTGTAATCGTGCCGGACACGGTCGCTGGAATTATTAGTTTCTTTGTTACTTGTTCCGTATCTTATTTATGTAGGTATAGGACAAAACAGTAACAAAGCACTCACTTGTACATATCTCCCAGCTGCACATCTAGGTTTTGCAGTTGCGCGAACAACTGACACTTGTCCGTCCATACATGCAGCTCCTGGACTAGCTCAGGGACTATAAGGAACGTGCGCCACCCGCCAATCTTCTTCGACTTCAGGATATCACCAAATATGTGGTCGCCAATGTATAGTACGTCCTTGCCTTTAGCACCGATCAGTTCCGTGAACACGTCGCATGACCCTGAAGTTTTTTTTGTAAATAAATGCACGGAATGCTTGACCAAACATAATTTTTGAATGTATTACATAGCTGACCTCGATATTAGCTTTTGTCTGCAACAATAACGCAATAGTGATGCGTTAAAATTGAGACATGATTAAAATTCACAAGTGTCTTTATTTAATATTTTGTATGTATGTATGTGCTCAATGTTTAAACTTGACGTCATTTTAAAATTAGACAATAGACTAGTCTAGCTAGAGCTAGCCGTGAAAGGGCATCAAAATAGTCTCTATGACAATTAATAACGCGTTATGACTAGTAAATATATAAACGAACAAATTCGTTATCTATGATTCTCCAATCGATAAGTTAGGTATTTAAGAGATAACGTTACTTAGAATTAGATATGTATAATATAAAACAATCAAAAGTACCTAATATGATATTGAGACAGTGATTTATTAATTAATCATAGATATAATTCATTCGTAATATTACGTTTATAGATAGTCACCTGGATACAATTTGTATGTTCATGCTTATCTTTGTAGCATATCGATAAAAAACGATTGTTTTTATCCATTACCACTTAAGATGACATGTAGGTACATAATGCCTTTACGCTTATCAGCTTTGTGAGCAAATGGTCGCGTTTCATTATCGTATGTTATATAAAATTTGCAACTGTTTTATATGCTTGCGACTGCATGTATAGCTAGCCAGTAATTAAAATAATCAGTAACTAATAAAATCCACCAAACTAACTGATTCAAAGAAATAGGCTGAAAATATAAAATATGTACACAAAATAAGATTAAAAATATTAGGTAATTTACTGTTACTTAATAGTTTGTTTGTTTGAATCTAATCTCCGGAGTTACTGATTCGAAAAATTCTTTCACTAATAGGAAGCTACATTATCCCCAATATATAGGCTACACTTAGAACTTTGCATTACACATATTTGCAATGTATAATGCAAAGTTCTCTTCTAGTCTCGCGGTCCGTGCTATCATAACATTTATTCGATACCCGTTTAGTTCTTCTGTTGATTGTCATTAACTGTATCTACATCGACGCACCAATGGTTAATATCAAGATGAAGTATATGATAGATAAGAAGCGAAGATAAAATATCTATCAACAACCACGATTTAGAAAAGCTAAGTTTTTCAAGTTCTGGTGCGATTCATTCAGACAACTGGTAACTAAAAAGTATAAAATACCTCTATGTCGTCTTTCTGTCTCAACTACTCACACAAGCCCACTTCTCGCCACGCGATCTGTACACAATACATGCAATAAAAAATCAATTACCTCCAGAATAAACAAGTCCTTCATGCAATGGTCCGACGTGGTGTCCCATCTTGAGGGCGCCTGTGCGTGTGTCCACCTGCCTTAGTGTAGTACCTTCGCCGAAAAACAAAGGCTTCCTAGCGTCCACCACAATCCAGTCGAAGTACGTCCTCCAGTTCCTGTGCGGTTCGCCTTCCTACAAATTATTTTTAAACTTTAAGCCTCTGTACTTTGCACAAATGTCTGGCTAAAATTTTCATGTTTTACTGACACTAATTCCATAATTTGGCAGCAGGATTTATGGAGTTTAATAAGTGTAGTAATGCAGGCCCTAACATAAGGAGACCAGCTCTTAAGATCAGCTATATGAGTCATGTCCACTCTAAAGTAAGGTTTACCCGGTATACTCAGCTCACTGACGGAAAAGAAAAATATTAAATCAAACTTACCTTTGCCCCGTGAGGAAAATCAAATAGATAATTCATAATTTTATTGGTGAAGTTGTAGTCACTATTAGTAAGGATGAAAAGTTTAGCTCCACTTTCAGTAATCCTAGACAGGAACATGGGTAGCCTCTCGTCTTTCTTCAAGTACAGATCTAAATTTTCTGTGGTTTTTACTTTCAAGTCTCCATGTATGTGAACGTAGTCGACTGCATTTCTTACATCTTGAAAGATTGATTTGAAGGACATCGCTAAATCGCCGCATCTCACACCGGTCTTTACTCTGTATATATTTATTATTATACATTATTTGGAGTCTTAAAAGCCATATATTACCTATTATTCAGGATATGATCTATCTATATGCCAAAAAACGATTGGATTACTTTGGCATATTGATAAACCTCTTCACACACACTTGAATATCAGTAGAACTAATAATTCAATCATCAATTTGGAGATAAATAAATTAGAATAAAAAATCTTTCAGAATGTTTGTAAACGTACCTCGTATACTGTGGTGAATTTGTGAAGAAATCTATGAGACACGCTATTAAATATGTTTCTGGCAAGTTGAAGAGCGTGTTTAAGACGTACACTCTAGACTCGTCTAGTGTTAAAAACTTATTTGGATACAATTCGTATACTTGTGTGCTGAAAAACAAATCAATTGATAACATAAACTCGAGATATAATAAAAAATATTATCATGTATAAAGTAATTTGACTTACTGTTTAAGAAATTCAAATCCGTGTACGCATACTAATATATTACCATAGGCGTCTACTTTTAATAAGTTACCGTACAGCGTGTCGAACCAAAGACCTCTGTAAAAGAATATAATAATAAATAATACATTAGATACTTACAATAAACAAGAGTAGGTAGATTTATTTAATAATAGGCATACAAAAACTGATTACATAAGTTGTTTCGCCCACTCGTTACAGTGGTACACGTATAATATTAGCATACACTCCATTTACCACCCGCACCGGATTGAGATCACATACTATCTATAGGTCGTTAGATGAAATTTACCCTACAGAGGCGGTTATCTATGTCCTAAATAGCTTATAAAGTCCACCGACGTGGGAAGCGGTCCTAAGGCGTTTCCGGCGCGTGGTCGGCTATTTGACAACCTTTATTTAATTATTAAAATTAATTCACATGCGACCAATAAAATAAGCGATGTTTTTGTAATTACCTGACTGGGAATGAAGGGTCATATTCGAATTCTAATATCTCCTCTGGGTATCCTTTGGAAACTAATCTCTCTTTAGTTAAATTGAATCCTAATGTTTCATATTGAGGTGATTTGTATTCTGAAAAATAATTATAAATATATATTAAATAATAAATTATTGTTTATGATTTATTTATTTTGTTCTTCAATTTATTCTACACTAATATTATAAAGAGGAAAGATTTGTATTCAACTTAAATATGTTTTTTTTTATAAAATCATTTAAAATATTATTATTTACTAGTTTCATAGTTAACATACCTGCCAATGTGTAGTCCATATCAAATCCATAAAATTTAACATTCTCTAAGTGTAATGACCTATTTACGAAGATTCTGGAACAAAAGAAATAAGCATGAATTAAACATTCCAGATTATAAAAGGAAACTAAATAGGTACATGATATGAATCCATACACTCGGCAGAAGTTAGAATCCAACCTTATACTACGTCTTGGCTACGACTTATACGTATGATCTATAAGTATTAAATTAGTCATGTATGTAGATAAATAAATGGTGATTTTAGGGTTCCGTGCGCATAGGGTAATGGCCAACGGATGGTAAGACGCCCCGTCGCGCCGCAGTCCGTCCGTCGTTTTTAAACGTAATAATTTTGTTACGGAGCCAGTTGGTTTTATTATTATTCTACGGAATCCTCGGTGTGCGAGTCAGACTCGTGTCTAGTGCCTAGGTACATCTTTTTAATAAAGTTAGGTAACAGTTTGGCAATGAGAGAGACTCCACATCGCAGACTTCTCTACCTACATACCTATATTATAAGTAAAACAAAGTCCCCCGCCGCGTTCTGTCTGTTCGCGAAAAAACTCAAAAACGACTGAACGGATTTTCAATCAGTTTTCACCAATAGGCAGGGTGATTCATGAGGAAGGTCAGGGGTAGGCAACAGACGGTCCGCGTAATGTTGGACCTCGAACCGCCAAATATTGTAAAATATTCTAGTTACCTAGTACCTATGACTGATGTGATTTGTTTAGTTATGTATGTAGGTACCTACATAAAAATCATTATCATTTTTTTTCTGGACCTCTATAAAAAAATTCAACAATATCCGGACCCCACCTAAAACTACTTGCCGTTCCCTGGTTGAAGTTATAATTTGTTAAGGTTTTGTGTAAATTGGTTGAAATATGACGATTGGGAAAAAATCCTATGAAGCGCGGTCCCACACCTAACTAGGTTGCAGTAGTATAAACAATTATTGATTACATACCTACTTACTTATCACTCATTATAGCGGCATGAATAAGGGACATGTTGTTATTAGACAGCTAGATAAGCGACAAGTTTTTATTAGGCAGCTAGTTTTACAGCATTTTTTTAAACACTAACTAACATATATTTAGGTTAATTAACCTAATTTGGAAATGAGGTATCTACGCTTGACATACTTACAATACCTACAGCTAATATAAATGCAATGTCAAATGAGTTTATCTACCATATTTAGAATTTATTTATGTAAGTAGTATCTACTTCAGCAACATAGATCTAAATTTACAAAACATATGTTCGCTAAATCTGTGATAAAATTTATCAAAGATGTAGACATTATACTGAGCTCTCCCGACCTTTTCGATCTCGTCGAAATAAAAACATCGAATCATGGCCGGCACAGAGTTGCGGACGGCATGGATGATTTAAAATGTATCAATTGAATTTAATAGTGATATTTATACAAATAAGAAAAACGGTGTGGCGTTTTATGCACATTATGTTCCAACAAACATGACATAGGTTGATATGATAAGCAACACAATACGCATGATCAACGGTTAATAACCTATCGATGGATTCAAATAACACACAGTTTATATCTTCCACCGTGGTTCAAAAATATTACCTACATTCTTCTTTACAAAATAATAGTCAATAATTGGATATTCCAAGTTTCACTGTACAATTTCACCTAGCGAAGAACGATAGGCAATCATCAGAATCAGAACATCTGAATTTTCACCGATTACTATTATGAAAATCCTCTAACATTTTAAAATCCAAAAGGTATAATGGAAACCAGTAATCTATTGCTAGCATAGATTTACAATTTATGACTACTGCTAGACTCCAGTCTACCAACGTAAAAGAGATAGGTACTTAATAGAAGTGCAAATATAAGGAGGTCACATGCAAAAATTATCAGCTCCAGAGAAATAAAACAACTAATAAATCAATCGTAATCGTAAATAATGTACTTAGATGTGTTGTAACTCTAATATATCTAATTAACTAATCGAATATATTAATTAATAAGACAAAAATATCATAATAATATCATATTGATTTCCCAAAGAACTGAAACAAGCAGCTTTAGCTTCATGATAGGCACGCAGACAATTTATTATCGGCGAAATTGCATGTAATTACCACGTCGAATGTTTCGTTAGACACTAATCGTAAAGTAATTCAGTTGTCAAGTCGTAGGTCGGATTGATAGGTAGATATACCTACTTCCTACGTAACATAGTTAAACTAGCTCAAGCACGCAATCTTCACGTTGGCGTTAGAGGCTAAACAAGACATGAATTACGTCACAGTCATGAAGAAATCTACGATAACGATGAATAATACGACACTTCCATTCAATTTACAGTGAAACGTTTCCATTCGTTACGATAATGATAAAACAAAGACAGCGGCATGTTTGAATGATTCATAATGGAAGAGAAGTTTAGATTTAATTTCAAACAGAACAATGCAAATAATTGCAATCTGAAGATTCGAATCTCATGATTTGTGATATGCTGATGATAAGAAGACTAATTCCCAATGATGTCTAGTCTGTACAGCCAAATTTGCATTTTGTATTGAGATTTGGCTTACTAAGTCAGGTGATTCCAATTTTAAACATTGGCGCTGCTAGTAGAAAAGTCTGGATTAATATTGTACCAGAATTGAACGTTGTCACGACACGCACCCGCCCACGTCCAAAGTGAATTCCAGAATTCCAGTAGAGTAGTCACTAGGTACGGATGCCAATAGATACATTACATGCACCTCAATATATATTTAATCCGACTTTTACATCAAATATACCAACGCATGTCACTGTTTCTACCTTCCTTGTTCTATGTGAATTCATAACATGGGATAAGGAATAGAAAATAATAAATAATTCAGATTATGACCATAAGAATTTTCTCCCGCAGTTATGAGAATCCTCTATTCAAAATAATAAATATTGTAAACATCTTACTTCTCATACTAAACTAATAGTAACAAACCAAAGCTGGTCATTATTTAGTAAGAGTAAGTGTTTTTTAACTGCACCCATCGAAATAAGATGCTGTACCTACTTAATCTAATACAAATTCATAAGAAGGCTGCAATGGAGCACTAATTATCATACTTCTATTATCGGAGAATTCCAGTTTACACGGAACAAATTTGCCAAATCTATGATAAAATATTTTCAAGGTTGGTGGAATAACTCACTCGTTTGGGGCGGCTGTGTATCTGTCTCCTTTGCCGTAGGACGAGCCGTTAACTTGTTCCGGGAACAACTCTGCCGTTCCGTTTGCCATGGTATTTTGAAACTTCATGGCATATCACTCACAGGAAAACTAATACACTTTATTATAAACTTCCTCTAGTAGGAATAATATTTATTTCAAGCACAGAATAACTAATAGTACCTAATTATAAAAAGCACACAATGTTAATAACGTATTTCGCAGAAATATTGTTCAAACAATAAACAAATTCTTTAATGGAGTGCTCCCATGTATGCTTGTTGCAATCTTGATAACACAACACACAAAACGTTTCTGAGAAACGCAGGAAGCGTTTAGTTGATATCCTTGACAGTAACAAGGTTACAGTCACCGCATAGATCATTCCTAACATGTGGGTTAACGGCAGATGAATTTGAAGAGTTTAGTCTTTCCTCAGAGTTGAGTCCGCATTTACTATGAGACAGGGAGAAGATGCAAGTTACTTGCGACTTTTTGCTACTGCTGGATTGCTAAAGTGCCAACAAGTAAATTTATTTGTTTGGCGATCACTCCTAAATATCATTCGTAAGTCCATGGTCTAACATTTGCTTTGGAAATTAAATTCTACGTATAGATAGGATCTGGGTAGAAAGTTTTACTTAAATATGTAATATGAATACGGAATCATTGTGTTGTTGTCCAAAATAAACAAAAGTTGCATTGCGTTGCGAGTTTATGCACCTAACAGCATATTGAAACCAAATTATACGAGAACCTAATTGCACGAGAGGGGAGCCTAACAGGTTAATATAGTAATCTGTGCCTGGATGGATGCATAGGGCGCATGGGGGAGCGTCTGCCAGAAAATTAACTAATCGATATATTTTTCTCAATACCTTCCGATTCCAGAAGACTTTACAAGAACTCTTGCTTAAAAACTATTTACCTATTATTACAAGAGTTAGAATAACAGGCGATGACTTGTTAATTGCTTGTAATGAATAATTTATGAGAGCATTTTCTGACCTTATTCTATTTTTGTACGAATGTATCTACTTATAACGTTAAGAGATTGCACAAAAATATCTCGGAGAATGTCATTAAATAAATGCAAAGGAATCAAGTAAACAAAGAAAGTGTTACTTGAATGTGAACATATTTGCATTAGCTGCATCTCCATCAGAGTTAAAATAATACCCAGAATATATATTAATTGTTGATTGGTATTCATTACCAACATTCTTAAACACAAAAGAATCGCACTACGTAACTACACTCAAAGCACCTTCAGTACGAGTGAGTCAGAACCAAAACAATTAATTTTAAAAACAACTTCAATTGCTCTCAAAAAATTTGTAACTCTTGACATTATTTTTTGTAAGAATGTAAAAGAGTTAATGAAACATATGGACAGGGAACAACCATACAAACTAGGGCAAACTGTTAAAACTGGTTCAGCTTGAAGTCATCGCTTGCGCAATAAACTATGAATGAGCGTTATGCGTAGTATAAGTACATTATGTAGGTATATCAGAGCAGACGCGACGCAATACAACAAACCCGTTACTGACAAAGATTTCCATTATACAAATCGGCATTTTATTCAGCAACACTAACATAAACACAACAGCAAACAAACTTTTGGTAAATATTCAAACTTTCATGTTCTAATCGACCGTGAGCGATGAAAAACTGAGATATTTATGACAACATACGGTAACTGCAAACGTCACGTTTAAAATACGCGTTAGTATTTTCAATACAATTCGTACGTGAATACTTGAGTGTGCATGCGTTCGATACGGAGCGTTTGACGAGGGCGTTCGCTCGCGTCGCGTGTACTGACGCTAAAAACGAGTCGACGATCGCCTATAGCCTTCCCCCGACCCGCAGCCGCTAGCTGCGCCGAACAGCTGATTCACTAAATCCATCATCAGTCTGTCAAAACCTAACGTAGGTACTAGGCAGGTACCATTTTAGTAAAAGCATTCATTGTAGTAAAAGCAACTTGAGATTTATGATTGTCAATATTATACTTTGAAATGTAATCGAGAAGCAAAATAGTAAAAGGTTACAAATACGTTACATATTTCCGAACATACATATTTTTTTAGATTTTATAATAGTAAACTAGTAAGTAATAATAAAGATGTAGGCCTCGGTTAATTATGATGCTCATCTACTGGGAAAGCCTGTTGATTCATGGTCCATCCATAGTGTACACTAAAAGCTTCATATTAATTAACAGGTAGACAGTCACTCAAAATATTTTTTACAAATAATACTATTTACTCAACAAAAAAATACTATAATCTTAATCAACGACGTGTAATCTCCTAAACTTGTTTTCCCAATGAGAAGGAGACTGGAATTATAAAAAAAACCGGACATAAAGCAAGTCTGACTCGGTTATGGTTTCCTGTGCTTGTGCTGTGAGCCCTTCATCATATCAGTCGAAAGACATCCACTGCTGGACAAAGGCTGCCCCCAAGGATCTCCAAAAAATCAAGCTTCTAAGGTCGATGTACGACAAGAAAACGGTCCGATAAATTATTATCGGGCGTTTACGATGTCTTTTTCTTACATAAATTCATGGTAAACTAGAAGAGGCTAGTTTGAACGAAGGTCTATTCAAACATTACCCAAAAGGGAAGTGACTTTCAAGTGCAGCCACCGGTATGTTCCAGCGGTTGGACTATGAATAACACACATTGCACTCTGTGCATCTTTAACTACGAACGGCAAGGAGCATACAATAGTTCAATGAAGAAATATCAGGATTATACGGTTCATGTAGTCCTGTTATCCAGCTGTACTCATCTAGAATGACAGTATAAGATGGACTTCACAATACGTGGACGAGAATTGGCCTGATAAAGGGCGATATATTTTTTTTCAGGAACGAAAGTTCTAACTTTTGTTTATAGCATAAGGCGTTCATCTATTCATTTATATGAAAGCCATTGTATGCAGATGAAATAAATGTCTTACTTATCTATTTATTTATTATATAATCTTTAAGTATATAGACGGTACCTAAGTATTTTATATATAAAAGGAAAAATTAACTGACTGACATATCAGCGAACGGCCCAAACATACTGGTGCTAGAAACGTGAAATTTTGCGTACGGCTTCCATTATGTAAGCGAGCACTGAAGGAGGGATTTTTGAATGTTCAACCTTTAAGCGAAGGCGAATTTAAGGGGGAGGCACAGGGGTACGTGCACGTGCTGAATTTGTTAAGGTTTTGTGTAAATTGGTTGAAATAAATGACGATAATTGTTGAAGATGTCGGAAAAAAGTAGACCGCGCATTTGAAGCGGTCCCACAACGTGCGAAGCCTGGGCACATCGCTAGATTTCCATATTATGTTAGAAGAGAGGCTGACAAACAGGCAGATGATCCACCTGATTTCATGTAGGTACTGTAGTAGGTACTACCAAGGGATCGCCGATATGTTGTCGATCTTTACAAAGCCTAGAAATTAAGCAGTTGGCACTCAAGGTACTTAAATAAAAAATATAAAATGTACCGGTAAGTGCTTGGGCAATCATCTCTGCTTTTCCGTATTGCGTAATTGGTCTTTCTTTTCTTCATAACGGAGAGAAACAACAACTTATTGTAATGTCACAGTGAATTTTTTCTAGCGAAGAGATAAGTAAGTGATAGGACTTCTATTTTCCTAGAGATCATTAGGTAAATAGAATGAAAACTGTTCAGCAATGCAGGTGTCCCTAGCTACAAAGCTATTACACTGCGACACATATTTAAATACGCCAACGCAATTACCTACTACATTCTACCTGATACAAAATTTAAAAGATATACACACCTGTGCTCAAGGACCCGCTTATCAAACCAAGTGTTTTGCATGGTGATGAGGGATTCAGCAAAGCTGTCAAGTTCTATCTCGCTCCTATCACTTCTTGACAATGGCTTGTCTGCACCAACAATGGATTTATCTGGTATTTCGAAAGATTCATCACCAGCTATAAATGTTATTACGGGACGTTTTTTCTTCGATGACGAATTTGCACGTGCTCGGATATCTTGTGGATTCACCGACGGCGATAGTGGATACGCACTCTCAAACGCATCAGGCATTTTATTTGTTATAATTTATTAACAACTCAATTAAAGAGGACCAATTGCTTATGATACGTAACAACAACTACTAGTGATGTCAACAAATACTCTTAATACAGCTAGTTATGAGACGATAAAGAGTGACCCCACGACGAGATAACTTTTGACTTGGTCAATATGATGTAAACTACTCAGCTAAAAACAATATCTCAGGCGTAGATTCCTAACAACTTTGTATTATTGCGAATCGATGAACCATTGGGAGGCACATATCCAAATTAACTTATAATGTGAAACTCATAATTCCGAATTCTATTTTAAAACTTCACTAATGTTTCATGCATACATATCAAATCATGATATTATAAATATAACAAATATTTTTATACAGATGATTCATTCATATCCACAAGAAATAAAATATTTATGCTTACAAACTAATCCAATATTTTTATAAATGTTCTATATGGACACAAAAAAAATGTATTAATGAATTGCTTACCGGTGTTCCGCACGACGGTAGTACTTTTTAGTTGCAACTGCCTTGTCTGCAGATGTCAGACATTCCTTGTTCTCGCAGGCATCCATATTGCGCAAATCTTTGTTCTTATAAAATATGAAACTAAGACTGAAATATCTTTGGTTTCTATGCTGCCTCAATAAAATATTGGATAGCCCAAACATGCACTAGATGCTCTCTTCCTCTGTGGTATCTATAAATAAAATCCCACCAAAAACATTTTCATGTAAAATGTTGGCCAGACCTCATGTAGAACCAAAATTCTAACTTTACATGCCCTAACTCTACAAGCCCTAACTTCACAAACTCTACACCTTAGTCAAAGATTGGCCAACCTATAACCTTCAGAGATAATGTAGCTTCCTATAGCCGGTCGTGGGTTCGATTCCCATCCAGGACAAACAATTGTCTGAACATGTCTGTTTGTCCTGAGTCTGGGTGTAGAAAGAATTTTTCAAATCGGATCAGTAACTCCGGAGATTAGCGTGTTCAAACAGACTCTTCAGTTTTATTATAAGTGTAGATATAGA
Organism: Tethea ocularis; assembly: GCA_963555595.1. Taxonomy (NCBI): domain Eukaryota; kingdom Metazoa; phylum Arthropoda; class Insecta; order Lepidoptera; family Drepanidae; genus Tethea; species Tethea ocularis. The sequence goes on from OY741968.1 coordinate 5,375,880, forward strand.
TTATTAGTATAGATAACAAGGAGTCTTTATATCAGATCTCTAGAATCAAAAAGAGGTCAACAAAAGCCCATACAACTTTGCCCAAACATGTACCTCAAGGTATTATAGAGAAAAAATAGAGGAATTCCAAAATAATTGTATTTTTATACTCAAATAATTATTAAGTTCTAATCCTTAACTCTAAGGTTATGTACACAAATATTATAAAGAGAAAATATTTGATTTTTTGTATGTTTGTCTGTCTAATAGATAAACTCAAAAACTATGCTTCTGCTTGGCAGCAATTTCGGACAATTTATTTACTAATAAGTAGTTTAGTGTGTAGATGGTAAGTTTTTTATCTTTGTTATGTACATAGTTAATGTTAGTTAAGTATTTTGTTTCCAAAAAATTCAAGATCCCTATGAAAATAAAGTAACCCAGGAATCTGTATAATATCTATATATTAACAAAGCTAAAGAGTTTGTTTGTTTGAATGTGCTAATATCTAGATCCACCAGTAAGATTTGAAAAATTATTTCACTGATAGGTAGCTACATTATCCTGAGAATGTGAGTTAAACTGTAGAGGAAAGCTAGTATTATATAATACAATATGTATAAATAAATAAATTAGGGGTCATTTGGCAATTTATCAGGCTGATCTCTAGGGAGTTCATAATAAAAATTTTGGTGTATATGTTTAATATACATAATATACACTTCCTTAGTTAATATAACATTAGTTATCAAACTACATTCTTATAAAGCTGTAGACTTGTATAAATAATACCTATTCTTCAGTGGTGAAGGGTCCATACAAGCCGATTCCCATCAGCTTACCTTTTAGAAATTCCAATCCCACAGACTCATCATTTCAAAGCAACTTTTATATAAAATACACTGTGATTAAGTATAAAATTATCGGTGTTTTTTGAACGGCATACCCTCGCCATAATTTTACCCCTCGCCACTGCTATACTTACTTCGTAAATATATATTAAAATAAACTAATCTCAGGAAGTATCAGCCCAATTATATAAAAATATTTTAAGGTTAGATAGCCTGTTTCATAAGGAAGGTTTTAGGCTGCACAAAATATAACGCAGGTGAAGCCGCGGGGCGCACTGGTATTCTATACAATAAATACTTAAAATATTTTCAAGTTAAATATCATTTTATTCATAAATAAGCCTTACACTATGAATTGCTGTAAGTAATAATAATATTAAAACTATTTGCCGATAACTCCACGAACGGTGCCAAACACAAATTTTAGCTAGATACTGAAACCGACGTGACTCATGAAAAATAAATATTTAAAACCACTTTAAAACCTATTATTAAACATACCAAATATTGCAGTAATTACAATGATATCGTCTGGCAGTTGACTTACTATCCTTGTTTGAATTTGTATCTACTTCAGGATGGACTATCGCTCGGAGAGAGTTAAACCTAAGTTTTATTTGTATTTAAAATCTTGATTTTTATCAAGCTGGCTGTCACTCAATTCGTCAACTTCATTTTCATTCATTCATTCAACGTCAACGAATGAAGTTCGTTGTCACAGGCAGAGATTCTCTCCGAAAAAGTACGATTTTCGAGAAATGAAAAAAAATTGTAACGTCAGAAAAAAACGAGAATATGCCCCTTTTTAAAACTAAGAATGCATATTTCTCTAATTTGGGCCATCTAAATAACTTGAAAAATAACAACATACATTCTGAAATCCATTAGAAAGGGCATGGTTTTTTTACTTTTTTAAAAAAGTCTTAGTTTTTTTTTATATATTAATAACACAAAATCGTCTTTTTTTCTAAAATTGCGTCTCTCCTGTCTTGCTTGTCTCCGTCAGTTTAGTAAGGGACGGAGAAATTCGTGGAGAGCCTCCCATTAAATCAATTCGATTTGTTGAATCCTGATAAATCGATTCACAAAATAATCGATCTTGTAGACGTTGATAAGTCGATATTATTTTAAGTGATATAATATGTGTCATTCTCTGACTGGTGATGACTGTGGTCGTCTCTTTCTCCATAGATAGATTAATATGTGTCTCTAGTTTATAGTGATCTGTGATGTGTCTCTCTCTCTGGGGGACTAAAACGGCCGCTCGAGCAATATTGCTATGCAATTCATATTAAGCATATTCAGCTTAAGGGTAAACGTTCGGTTGGAGCGTTAAATTCAAATTTTATCACGTTTTTTGCTAATTGCAGCTTAGTTATAGGTCTTAAGTTATCAACATGTTGTTTGCGACAAGAATGGTAGTATATTTACTGATTAATTAGTAACATTTTCATGAAATAGTCGTATATGTCAGTAATATACCTTGGAGTTTTGAATTGCTATGAAATTCATATCTCGAATTTACAGCAGTAAATTTACACCAATATTGCTCGAGCGGCCGTTTTAGGCCTCTGGTCTGGTCATGTCATGTCGTCGTCATTGTCTTTGGTCATTATCAATTCATTTTGTTGTGCTTTGTGCTGTACATCGATTCGTGAATTTTTAGAGTACTTATAATAATTGGTTCATTCATGGACATAACTATAGTAGTAATCAGAAAGTGAAATAATCTGCTTCATTGGAAATCGTTACCTTTTTACAAAAGTTTAAATGTTAGCCTAGCAATGGCTTACACCGAAAAGGTGTCACTAAGTGGCACCGCTTTGTCATTTTTATTGTATGAATGCGTTAATTCTGTAAATAGTCAGGTTAATATCATAACAGCGCTCTGATATATAAATCGTATTTAAACGGATTTTTATTTGTGTATTAACTTTCAGGAGGGGTTTCTCATCGGAGACGTGACTTCCGAAATAACTAACCACATATCAGATTCGCAAAGCGATAACGCTCGGCTGGATACTCAAATAGTGATAAGAACAGTTTTACCGTTACCCTCTGTTTCATTATTTTACTTGCCGACAGGAAGGATAAAAGAGGATGTCCTCAATAACTTACTCTCAAACACTGCTAATGAAGTTGTCGGTTGGTATAAATATAGAAAAAACACTAACATCAAGCCTACCTTCAGAGACAAGTTAATAGCTAAAGGATTGCAAAAGTACTTTGAAAAATATCATGGGAAAAAAACATTTGTTACTTGCAACTTGTCAAACAAATCATCTTCAGCCGGCTCTACTCATACATTTACATATAGGTTTGGCAAAATTAACTGTTTTGATATGTATGAGTACATTGAAGATATTACGGCAAATTTAGGTGAGAAGCTTACCAGCTATAAAAAAGGCTCCCGGATATCACCACACTCTGTCTTCAATGAGATTGTGAAAAATAGCAATGCACAGATTAACAATACCAATGATGCAATATTGCATATACAAGAAGCTGTTAATGTTAGACTTATCAAAGAAGCTAAAATTGCATTTAAAAATGAGCAAACAATTAGGGAGTTGGTAGCCGAAATCAAACAAATGAATTCCATCTTATCTGATAAACTCTCTGCTGATTTACAAACTGCTTACAATAAGATCTTAGAAGAAAAAGCTGTAAACAGGGAAATTGAAATGGCAAAAGCTTGTGTGGAGGCAATGAAAACTCCTCTTCAAGTAGACATATTAAATGTTAGAAATGTGCCATTAAACACCAACAATTTGCCTGGTATTGATTACTCAGTGCAGGTAGAAAATGAGAATAAAGAAAGATGTAAAAGTCCTATATTATCAAGTTCATCAAAACCCATACTGAATTATGCAGCAGCCCTTAAAACCAATCACGAAGTAGCTTCAACAAGTGTAAGTGTATATTGTATGGTAAAAACAGCATTCAAGAAAAAAAATAATACATCCCTTCCATATAGGCTACACTTTTATTCTGGGAATGTATATGAAACCACATGGATAGCTAGAAATTTCTGTGTTTTATACATACACTTTAGGTTTTTATACATACAGTAGAAGCTGTTTATTATGACTGCCTATATTGACCAATATGAAGTAATTACACAGCAAAGTTTGGTTTTAAGATTATTTATAACAAAGCCAGATATAATGACTTAGCTGATTATGACCCATTTTTAATAAATTATATTTGATTATAGTGAAGGATATGATTATTAACACCTTTGGCAGTGATTGGGAGGGTCATGTGACACCCAATGACTTTGAATAGAAAATATATAATGTAAAATTTTACATATTTTATTTCTCTTATTAAAATAAATACATACATACCTATAACAAAAACAGGTGGTGGTTGTTTATTTTCTACAATATCTGAGAATAATTTTGAATCTAATGAGTATATTTTCTTTTCAGAATGCTAACAAATGCAATGAAGATTTGATTACTTTTGAAGTTGATGAAAACCATGTGAAAAAGACTATAGTTATTAATGATGACATTAAATGTTTAGGGGACAGTTCTCCTGAATACTAACAAGTGCCTTTTTGATAAGTGTTAATGTCTTATATAATTGATAGAAGTATATGTTGCAGGTATTACCATGGATTTAACAAAATCTCTAGGGATATCATGGTAATGTCGAATAATCTTGGTTTATTACTTCTTCTCATAAAAATGTTTAGTTATGTGACAATAATAAACAAAATACTTTTAATAGATTTAGTTTAGTGAAATGACACATCACTGACATTATATTAGTATTTTGTCATATCACTAAACATTTTTAGTCAGAAGACGTTATAAACAATTTTTCGATATCTAACATGATTTCCGTAGGTAATTCGTGAATTCCCTGGTATCATTTCCCTATGACATGTCACCGTATCATTGTGAGCGCCGTCGGTTCACAAAATATCGCGCGAAATTTCAAAATGACGATAAACTGTGAACTGCACCACAATATGAGGTTATTAATTTACGACAGTTCACCATACATTCACGTCAACCCGTCAAAATGAGAACGGACCTACACTTACCAACAGGGTTTACAATGTGTTCGTTTTATTACTCGTAATCGTGAATCGTCCCTGATTGGTCGGTCTCGGAGTCAAATAAAAAAACTATTTACCATCCGCCGTCTTTGACAACAGTCAAAGATGGCGTATATGCCGTTCGAGCAATTAGCGCGCAAAGTAGCACTCTAGTATGATGGCAGTTCATAGTATAACATTTATAGACTATCGTAAATTAATAGGTTATAATGTAAGCAGTATGGTACATTTCACAATTCTTCGACAGTTTACAATTTCGCGATATATATTATGAACTAACGGCGTTCACAATGGTACGGTGACATATACTTAATATTAGAGACCGGATTATATGCAACATAAAAAGCTTGTTATATGCATGATAAATGCTCGAAAATTGGCAGAATATGCAAAATTAAATGATACATTTTAGGAACCCCCAAAAAAAAGAGAGCATTTTTTTTATTTCAAAATCAGCATACAATTAGTAAATTATTTTTGGATAGTAGGTACCTATTGTACAGGAATATTACATGACATTAAAATTATTTTTGGAAACTTAAACAATCAAGTATATTTCCAAATTTTTTTAGTGGTAAGATTGTGTCTTCGATAATTTAGAATATTTCTGTAAGTGGAAAAGGTTCGCTCCACATCCACTGAGGTAACTGGGCAGAATTTGAACTTGGGTGCTATATTAGCACTTATAGTTTCTGGCAAAAGTTCTGCCGTGCCGTTAATGAAAATATCAATTTGACACAAACTTTCAAAACCTTTGTTATTGTTCAATATGTTGCACTGCACTCGGAAAAATATTGTTAATGTACCGATAATATATATAATCCGGTCCCTACTTATTATAGTTACCACAATGCAACATCTTTGTATAATATCATAAAAATGTTTGTTATTTTGTTACTAATACTCATGCATCAAGTTTTCTAGATGTTATTTATCTTTGATAAGACATGAGATTGTTTATGTAACTGCTTCTTTTTGTACTATTCATCTTTATGTACGTGAGTTAGCCAATTTTTATTGCATTTTATTTTATGTCAATGACATAGGATATAAGGATGAATAACACTTTCATTACATGGAAGTGTATTCATTAAAAATAGTAATCTGACTGAATAAAAAGATTATTAGGTCAAAGTCTATCCTACATAGTTAAAATAAAAAAACTCCAAAGTAGTCTTCAATTTAATTTATATTAAATTGTTAATACCTACCTTGTAAACTTCAAAAGTAATCTAATAAAAACAACAATATTACTATTCTTTCGCTACGCACTATAACTTGGGCAGAAATGGAAGCTAGCTGTTATGGAAGCTCTATGTTCGAGGGTTGCAGAAGACAACGCATATTGAGTTCATAATGTATATCATACATAATCAATTTTGAGGATATTACTAGAACATCTCAATGTATATTTAACTTAAACCTGTACAGATTATTTTTGTAATAAATTAAGAAAGATTAAATTATGCTTTGTTTAATTTCAACTAGCAACATCACAGCACATACAAATAATAATAACCATTTTAATTTTGAATGTTTAATTTATTTCATGTATTTATCAGCATATTTTCAAAATACTCGTAAATGATAATACTAATAAAGTATCTATTTATCTATCATAGCTAGGATAAGCAAATTACCTAAATTATAAGAAAATCATAAAAAAAATCGAGCTTTCTCACTAAAATTTGATAATTTAATAACCTGTCAAAACGACGCCGCGTATTATTAAATACCTGCATTTACCTATATTTATACATAACCTATTAAATATTTTTTAATAATAATCTATTTATTATCAGGCTACTTTATAAATAGATTAAAAATGGAATGTTTTGGCAAGAATTGTGGACATAGCTTTACCATAGAATAAATAATATACTACGTACAAGCTTTACACATAAGATAGTCGTAGATATATAATGTATTATTACAATATAGATGTTTTACAAAAGGTCTGCAGCGCCGGCAGGGTTGTCTCCCGCCAGCTCGTGCACAGAATGCGCGAGACGCCTCGCTTGCTGCACCGCGGTCGACGCCGGCAGCAAACCTAGGTGGATACAAATCAGCTCCTTGATGCTTACGCCCTGACTGTCGTTTGGGAATGCTAGCTCCAGAAGTTGCCTGAGAAATTCAACCTAATATTAGTAACATTTAGAAGGTAGGGTAGGTAACTTTCAGTAGGTCATTGTAAACATTGTAAAAAAAAATGAGAAATATCCTGGGATTAACCCGGGAACAAAAAATCTTTAGATGTGTTAAAGATCTCAAAAATTACGACGACGTTCCCACCACCAGGCCGCAGCGCTCCCACCACAGCACGTAACTATCACACGCACCTGTAGAAGGCTCCCCTGACATCCCCGGGCGGGGGCAGCGCCCTGACGGCGGCGGGGTGGGGCGGGCGCGACGGGCGCACGGGCATCCCGCGGCGCTCCCACCAGAGCACGGCGCAGGCGTGGACGGCTCCACGGCGCCACGTCGCAGCGCCGTACCCTTCACGCACCGCCGCTAGAGCACGCGACACCGTATGACGCACCTGGAATTAAGCACGCGCGTTTCTATCGTATAGTATAAATTATCAAAATGAATACTCAACTTTTTGCACCATAGATACAGTACGCGCGCGATCTGAGCTCCGAGGAATGCGCTAATGCTGTTATATATATTAGCGAGAATTGAACGGGAATTCGCTAATTTTTCTCTGACACCTACATACTGCTTGTATCTGTTAGTATATATATTCAACACATTTAATTTATTACAACTGTTCCGCGCGGTTTCACTAACGTTCCCGGGATAAAAAGTAGCCTATAATCCCCGGGAATAATGTAGTTTCTATTTGCAAAGAATAAATAATATACTACGTACTACTATTTGTGAAAGAATTTTTCAAATCGGTTCGGTAGTTTCGGAGCCTATTCAATGCAATCAAACAAACATACAATCAAATCTTTCCTCTTTATAATATTAGTATAGATATTGGCGCTAGATATTTGTTTCACAAGCTATGTATGGTACAAAAAATAAAAAAAATACACGCATATATTCCCTACTTTAAGAAAATTTCTTGACAATGAATAAAAGCACGTCTATTATCAATAGAACTTGAAGTATACGGTCGTTTTAAAACAAAACGAAAACTAGTAGGTACGCAACTTGAGTAAAACGCTATCGATATGAGCGAGACATCAAGTCAGCACAGCACAACCCTAGCGGCGGGCGAGGCGAGGTGTGTCGAGACGGCGCCGGCGCCGGCGGGGGCAGGTGCGCCCGTGTCAAGCTGGAAACAAATTATCAGACGCGACTGACGGACGCGACTGACAGCCGCGACTTATAGGTATATATTTAAGGTGAAACGTTCGGTTGGAGCGCGAAATTCAAATTTTATCACGTTTTTTGCAAATTGCAGCTCAGTTATAGGTCGTATGTTATCAACATGTTATTTGCAAATGAAAATGTTACTAATATACCTTGCGTATCTATAGCGTTTTTCAATTTCGCCGGAATCAGCGTTACCAAGGAAATGTCAGCCACTACCAGAATGGTCGAGGAGTATGTTGATGATTTCTTTTGCTATTAATCAGTAAAGATACTACCATTCTTGTCGCAAATAACATGTTGACCTATAACTGAGCTGCAATTTGCAAAAAACATGATAAAATTTGAATTTCGCCTATTATATATATTTGACCGACGCCTCCACCTTAATGAATGTACACTGACGATAATTTGTTTCCAGCCTCACACCTCATGCACTGATTGCACTCAGATCGTGCGCGTGTACTGTACTGTACCTGTTTATTTCATTACGACTACTCATAAAATCCCCCTGCCTCTGCATGATCTTAATTACGAAAAAGGTCGTTTTACTCGTAGAATGAGCTATCCAGTTTAGCCACCTTTCTTCGTAAAATTTCATTTACAAAGAATAAGTGATGCAATAAAACCAACCGTTTCCGGAGACAGCATGTCCGCACAATCGGCCATATCAGGCGCGAGGAACCGTCCAGTGGTGCGGTCCACGTACACGAAGTGAATGAGTCCGGGGAACTCCTCCACATACTTGTGCAGCGTTATGGAACTCACGTCCTCGCCCGTACCCGTGCACTCGCAAACATTCACATTAAGCGAAATAATCGTTTCAAAAGAACAAACACAGTACATGTAATTATTATTATTTTCACGTAAAGTAAGCGTTGATTAGCAACCCTGACAATATTTTTTAGCAATAGGGTAGTTGACTGACATATCAAATCAGCTACTTTTTAATAAACGTCAAAACGATAGTTTATATGGAATTTTGTATGAAATATTACACTATGACGTCATAGTTTCATAGCATCAAATCATATACTCTTAGTGGTTCCACGGGTAATTAAAAATCATAAAAAGCATTAAATGTACAACATATATGTTATTTCCACGTTATTTAGATGTTTTATGCATTGGTTAGTGTTTGGTCATTTATTTTTGATAGTGTCAACTACCCTATTGATTGTCTACTGGCATTGCAAGTAGTTGTTGTAGACAATGAAGCCAAGCAATACAGTATTGGTCTCTAGTCATAAAATAGCTCTGGGACAGACCAGACACACTAAATATATGATTTTTGGGTTTCCACACCTAAAGGATCCCGTTGGGCCCACCCTTCTATGAAAATGTATTACGTATTACTCATATAAAAGGAAAGCGTGACTGAATGACTGACTGGCTGATCTATCAACGCACAGCTCAAACCACTGGACGGATCGAGCTGAAATTTGGCATACAAACAGCTATTATTATCGACAATAGGGGGTAAGATAGGGGACCACGGATGAAACCGCGGGGCGGAGAGCTAGTAAATAATAAAACCGGCCAAGTGAGTGTCGGACTTAGCACATTTATGTTTCCGTACAAAATAAAAAAAGAAGATTCAGACGAATTGATTATCTATCTATTATACATAGTTATATTATGCTTTTAAGTGTTTTGAAGGTGGTTCTATTTTTCGTTACGGAGATTTGATTTCGAAAATTAATGTGCCTAAGCTAGAATTCTGTCCATATTAGAATATAGATATATCTACAATACGAAACATCTTAGCGTTGCAAAAGTAACAGCATATTTGAAAAAGGATATGATCCCAAACTGAAGAATCTCATAGCCTTCACACGAAGAAATTCGACATATGGTGCCAGTACACCTTTCAAATCTTTCAATGGTAATTCCATCTTCATGCTCGGTATGTCTGGTTTGAGTTGTTCTATAACTGCCTCTAAAGCGGTGTGCATTGCAGTGGCAGTAGTCTCAGGCGTTAATGGTGTAGTAGTCGAACAAGACTTGCGTAACTCCAACATACAACTTGTCAAACGTGCGCAAATACTTGCGTTGGCTTTGTTTTTGCGTAGCGCATCTGTAGTCTGAAGTTAAGGACAAAACTGAGTAAGTTGAAGTTTAGCATTAATTTACATTATACACTGTATTATAACGAATATTACCTTTTTTAGTGTAGCTTCTAAAGTATCCAAAGTACTGGGAAGCAACTCTAAGTTTCTTTGCAATAAGAGCCTCCTTACATTAGAAAGTATTTGACTAGACATATTTGCTGCAATTCCGACTTCTCTGAAATATTATAGAAAGTGTATTTTATTATTTAATTTTACTTTAATAACATGGTCCTTCGAGCAGGATGTTACATTTCCTCCATTACCCGACTGCGGCGATGCAAAAAAAGTAGGGTTATGTGTTTGACGTGTATGTATGTCTGTCTCAATGTTCCCTCGTAACTACTAAACGGCTGAACTGATTTTGATAAATGATATGTCGTTATGTTCGGCTTTATTGCGCGAGTGTCAATGGGTATATTGCAATTTTTTAACATAAAAAATGGCGGATTTTCGGCGCCAAAATGTGCAGGTTGCAGGCGGTAACCATTTCACTTTTACTGTCACCTTCTTCCATCCAGTTCCAATTTTATTTCGTAATGAGCCCCGAGTGCACCCAATGTTTTTAGAAATGTCTAGATTAGTTCAGATTATTTACTTGTTTCCTGTGCTTTTCAGATTATATTAAATTAATTTTTAACATCAGTAGTCGGGATTTTTAGTTTTTTTTAACTATTTTTTATATATGAATTGAATAAAAAAACTGTAGTAAGTATTAACACTTTAGCGAAAATGTAAGAGATTATGAACATTCATAATAATGTAAACCAACACAAATATAACCATACCTCAAGTCCATATCGACAATGACTGCGAAGGTGATGCGAGGTGCAACTTCGGCAATGTGCATGGAGTGAGGCACGCAGGGACTATTAGTGGAGCCCCCGCACAGATGTACTATGGCACTGTTCTCTTGTGATAGCCCTAGTCCATTTTAAATATATTTTAAGGGAGGTTTATAAGGGCACTCTTCATAATTTTGGGTCTATTATGTTATTACATTACTTACAAGGCAATCGAACCATTTCACTGTCAATAGTATTCCCAATTTTTTTGGAGTCTTTCCAATATTCTTGAGCAGCGATGCATTGAATGCTCAGCAAGATCAAATCTGGGGATGATAAGTCTTCACTGCCGCGACTGAAACAATCATACTATGATTGTATCACTTGAAACACGTGAACCATAGTCAAAATGTTATAATAGGTCGAGTAAAAATTATCACGATTTTTGTATCGGGACCATCTTTAATTTTTGATTTTATTTTTATTATTTGTTGATATAGCAAACTGGTGTCAGAAAACACATGTAAATGCGTAGGTATAGAGAGTGATAAAGGGCAAATATGGGTGAATAACGTATATTACACAATATTTAACAAAGAGCAGGAGCTAAGTAAGCAGGAACAGAAGCAATAGCACAGAATCAGAAGAGTTTTTGTGCTTTACATATTGTGGTGAAACACCACTGTAGGTTGTGATTAAAAAATATAATTAAATTATAATATATATACATTATAATTACCCAGAATAAAGTGCAAGCAACTTGTCACCAACAAACATCATCAAGTGAAAGTGTTGATATGGCAATTTAATATCCTTAGATGCTGTTTTGAGTGCATTGAGCGCCGCTGCCGTGGCGCCACTCTCACCGATGACTCCATTTGCTCCAGGTATAGAATCACCCTTGGTACGGCTCTCTAAAAGTACTGAGAGCCATTCTTGATATACGGGTGAATGAAGCCTAAGTGGAATAAATTATTGATTATTTTTATATTAAATGTATTGCAAACTGTACTAGGTTAGGTACCTATTTCATAAACTCAATTCGAGCTACAATAATAATTTATTTGTTGAAGAAGATAGAAGGTCTGGGTTGAGTGTTTGAAATCACTTGCGTTTAATAAACCTTAACAAAAAATAGAACCACCTTCAAAGGCACTAAAAAGCTTGAAATAACTATGTAGGAACTCTAATCTGACTGTTTTGAAGTCAGCGAAAGTGTAGTTCATGTTCCATAAAAAATATCATGTACACCGCAGATTTTTTTTTCTCTTTTAGTAGTATCGGGTCCTGTCATGAGTAAAGTCACTAAGGGTTCCTTGTTGACTGAAGTTTTGATGATATTAGGCCTGTCTGACTCCCCGTGTAGGTATCGAAAACGTAAGTAGTACGCGCGGCAGCCACGCTAGCAGGTATAAATATAATAATTTTAGGAATTTGGTACCTATTAAATTTAAAGACTTTGTTTTAGCTAGTTACCTACAACACGTGTGAAGTGTCTAGGCATCGCATCGTATGCATATGTCTCTCCGATTTGATACGCACCTAAATAAGATATTTAGTTTCTTAAACAAGGCACAGAATACATAATAGTACAGGTACAGGAGATTCTGTATTTGTCTGCCGAATGCAGCGCCGCCTACCGGGTCTAATTGTGTTTTCAAACCATCCAGGATCCCATTAAAATATACATACAAAATTTCATCAAAATCAGTTTATCCGTTTAGGAGGAGTGAGATAACAAACACACATACCAATGAATTATGATAAATAAATATGAAAGTAACTCATTAACCCTTAGATTCCTAGGAAGAGTTATATTTTTACAAGCTGTGGCTTACTGCTGCTGCTGGTCTTTTCCATATAGGCTCACTGCATTTTGGGAAAATTACCATTATTTTAGTGTACATGATTCCTTATGGCTGGTGCACCATGGTAGACGGCACGGCAGAGGATAAAAAATGTATAAATTGAATGCAAGTAATAATGCGAAATGACTTTCAAGTTTTCAACACTGTGTGATATAGGCACATCAGCTACCAAGCTGCTCGTCTATATAAATAAAAAAAATAATAATAATATTTATCCAATCAAAATAAGGTAATATATATATTTCAATGCTTGGAGATCAGCCTTGGAGCATTGCGGCGCAGTTTTCTCTAGAGCATAGCTGGTTGAAATATATACCTTATTTTGTTTGGACAACTATTCAATTCAATAGATAAATTTTAAATCCTTTGCCATTCCATCCGCAATTCTGCACCGGCGATTACTTTGTGTAGTTATTATTATAAGACTAAAACTTACAGGTTAATATTCTGTCCACAAATGTGTTGCACGAAAGTCTTGCAATCAAGAAGTTCTCTATAGGCATCATCTATGTTATCCTCACAGATAATCATGAATACCAGGTCCAGCCACTGTAATTTCAATTAATGTTGCATAAATAAAATTGCCAAAAATCTATGCTGTACCAATTAAGGTACAGAGGTGGACAGAGAGTAAAAATGAAGCAAAAGAGGCATTATAGATACCATCTTTTCAGATTCTTATACAAAGAAACTCACCATAATAAACCATCACAACTTATGGTACCTATGGGAATGGGATGGGGAAACTAAACACAAACCAAACCTTAACACTTGACAGTGAAGAGTGCAACATAATTTTGTCATTTATCCTTAACTAGCGACCCACCCCGGTTTCACATGACTTTTCTGTACTATAATATGCATGTATTATACTTATAAACCAATTATATCCTCATTTCTTGTCATCTACAATTTGAATACCTTTATGTGAATCTTCTGAATAACATCCACAGTTTCAAAATTGATCTTTCCAGTTTGCCTAGAGCCAAATGCAAGATATTTTTTTCTAAGAAACATATTATATACAATTATTGAATAATAATTAGTTGCAATATGGTGCGGCAAGCAGCTACAGGCTATGGTGAATGCTTATCATCTGGTTGGCCATATGCTGATTTATCTAGGTAGTATAAAAAATAATAATAAGCTGTTACCTCATCAAAGACAATGGCAGTCTTATCTTTACACAGTATAGATGAGTATGTATTACCAAACTGTGCTGCCATCACTCTTTGAGATGTTATGATAGGAGCCAACAGTTGTGACACACTGTTGTTATCACTGACATTCTCTTCATTTTTCTACAAGAAACACATTTCACAATAAGGTAAACAATTGAACAACATGTTACATGTTTGTAGAACTTTGATCTAATATTTAGATGGATGAATGGGCATACACAAAAAAATATAAAGACATCAGAAGCCTAAAAATAAAACCAATTATTTAAACTGATTATGGATTCACAATATTAGCAAGTTTTCGCCTCTTCTAAGGTAAAATTGGGAAGCAGGAAGGTCATTCTCCGGGAACGTGTCCCGGAGAATGACCTTCCTGCTTCCCAATTTTCATCACGATTGGTTGTGACGTTGAGGCATCATATCATGAGATAAACAACAAACTCAAATATTAGTAAGTATGAAAGTAAATAATAAATTATATGGTGGAAACCAACATACCTCTCCATAAAAAACTTTCATGCGTTCTATGAAGGTATCGTCCCATTTAGAATATATCAAGTCATTTACACTATCAAAAATCAAAGTCGCCTTCATAACTACCGTAGAATATTCAAAGAATACAGAACTTGAGTGTAGTTCAGCCCACCGATGACTATATTGAATAAACCAGTCGAAAGAGGATATAATACCTCTCGGTAGACAGTATTATATTCCTTGATATAATCACTACTTTACCAGCTCCATAAAGTTATCAAATCAAAATCCATCAGCAAAATATCCAATTAGGAATCTTTTCAAAGCTTTAAATTTTCAATAAAAATTATAAATGTTTACAAAACTTTTTTTTCTTAATTAGTTTTATTTTTTATTGAAACAGTTTGTCTATTTTACCAGTGTCAAGTTATATTTGAGTAGCTGGCACAGGTTATACTAAAGTATAGATACGAATCGAAGGAACAAATCCAAGGAACGCCACCGTAGACAGAGTTTAGAATCTTTCCTATAAGGTTCCCGAAGTAACAATAGTTTGACAGATGCCTAGATGTTCTTTCTCATAATGTTGATAAATTGTAGAACGGTATAAAGTGTTCTGTGGTAACCGTATCTCATGAAAACGAAAATTCTTAAAACGTAGTGTTTGTTTATATCCTCTTTCGAAAATTCTAACCTCCAAGAAAAAGGCTCATTCATTCATTACTAAATAGAATAAAATAGATTACATCAATCAAACCAGTTTATATTTATAAGCTCTTTGAATCAAACAAAGAAGACATTACCCACGACATTACCACAGAGTACGTTGTTTGTTAAAAATTACATGGTAGGTAATGTGAAATACATTTACGTTCAGAATTTGTGCCATTTTGTCCGATATGAGTACTAGGAAAAATGCTATCGTAAGTATAATTGATAAATTTTGGTATATCTATTAATTTAAATGTAAAAGTTTGGATTTTTATGACTATCACGCATTGACCGTGCGCCATGAGGTGAAATCGCGGGCGCGCCGTCGTGTTTCTCCCTATGAATGTTTTGTTAGGCTGCCAGTGTTTTTATGATAATTATTGCTCTCTAAAAATCTTTTCTTTATTACAGAAAAAAATTACATCACTGTGTTATTTAACTCTAGGAGGTTCTATAGCATACCAATATATTTACTATAAAAAGGATTTTAATGGCTATTATGAAAATATCATACAACCACTAAGTCAATACCTCAATCCTGAATGGGCACATAAAATAGGAGTGGTAGCTATTAAATATGGTTTGTTCCCAGCTGAACAACGTGACGACCCAAATATTCTGGTAAAAATATTTATTTAAATATTTAACTGCTAACATATTGAGTTGATTCTCAATTGAATTTATCAATTTATTGGTTCACAGAAAACTAAACTTTTTAATTATGATCTGAATAATCCAATTGGAATAGCGGCTGGTTTTGATAAACATGGAGATGCTATTATTGGACTGAGAGAATTAGGTTTCTCCATTGTAGAAATTGGTTCAATAACACCTGAAGCACAATCTGGAAATCCAAAACCCAGAGTTTTCAGATTGCCAGAAGATAAAGCAGTTATTAATAGATATGGTTTTAATAGTGAAGGCCATGATGAGGTATACAAGAAAATACATAACATAGAGAAAGGACTTCTAAAGAATGGACTTTTGGGAATTAATTTAGGTAAAAATAAACTATCTGAAAATGCAACACAAGATTATGTTATGGGAATACACAAATTCTATAATATAGCTGATTATTTTGTTATAAATATAAGCAGGTATGTTCCATCATTAGGTTTGTAAGTGTATTTTAGTATAAATAAATATTTTATTAAAACATTTCTCTTCATTTTGTTCCAGTCCTAATACTCCAGGCTTGAGATCATTGCAAAAGAAAGAAGAACTAAAAAGTCTTCTCACAGAAGTCAATAAAGCAAGAAACTCAATAAAAAGTGACAATAAACCTCTTCTACTAAAACTTGCCCCAGATTTGAATAGTGAGGAAATGAAAGATATTGTCTCAGTTATCTCAAACAAAGAGAGTAAAGTTGACGGTCTGATTATATCTAATACAACTTTAGAGAGGCCTTCACTTGTCAGTAAGGAATTTGTAACTGAAACTGGTGGCCTTAGTGGAAAACCATTGACAAAAAAATCAACCGAAATGATTAAAGAAATGTATAAATTAACACAAGGTTTGTAGACTGTAGTAATATCTCATTTACTGTGCAAACAGTTAATTAATGTGCAAAATATTGATAGCCTAATTGATGTTCCATTGCTCATATAATTTTTTCTTTATAGGTAAAGTTCCAATAATAGGTGTTGGAGGTATTTTTACAGGGCAGGATGCCTATGAAAAGATTTTAGCTGGAGCAAGTGCCATTCAAATATATACGGCACTAATATATCATGGGCCACCAGTTGTTTCTAAAATTAAAACTGAATTAGCAGAACTTTTAGAACGAGATGGATACTGTAGTGTAAATGAAGCTATTGGGAAAGGAGTCAAATAATCAAAGTTATATTGATTATTTATATAAATATATATTCTGTTAAGTTTATTTTTATAGCACGATAAAACAATAAACAGCCCTCCTGTTAGAACAAACAAACAGGTGTAGTGTGAGAGATATATTAAAGTTACAACTGCCATCAAATATATATAAAAATATATACAAACAAATTAATAAAATATATATTAGTTTTTTTGGTATCAACATTCCATAAACATTGTCATTATTAATCTTAATTATTTATATTATTAATCTCTTCACAGTTTTTGGAAATATATATTTTTTTTCATTATGTAGCTATAAGATATACCTACCTTTAGATAGCGATAGAGCCTCATAGCTAGAGCATTACTGGTTGAAAAAAATATGTCACAATTGGATTGTTTTGTATTGCGACAGGTCAAGATTAGTGAGATAAAAATAGTTAAGTTTGTTTACAATAATTGTGCCCATTAGGTACTTTACATACCTAAAAGGTTATTTTCTGAAAATCAATTCCCTCTTATTTTACATTTTGGCAACTGTAATTGTAAATATTGTTTACATTCTTCAAGGTCTTTGACACTTTCTAAATCATAAAGTATTAAATCTTCAAGATTTTGCAATATTTTTAACTCCTTGACTCCTACATCAGTGACATTCAAACATTTCGAGACTTGGACATGAGTCAGGGTTGATAAACCATAAGAAAGTCCTTTCAAAGCTCTATCATCAATGTAGTTATTATTATGAAGAATAATTTTTCGTAACATTGTACATCCACCTGAAATAAGTATAAGTAGATATTATAAAGGATTTTTTTAGTACCCTTAGAACAATAATATCAGTTGTTAAATGACACAATATCACTTCCCTTCTGGCTTTATATGCTTAGCTTACCACCTTTGGCTACAGCCTCACTGACCACAGGGAGATTATAGTGACTGTGAAACTTAATACATAGTAAAAAATATATTTTTCCATAATGTAGGTAGACTTGAAGAGAGAATTGAGATTTAAAATCCAACATTAGTTTATCCATACTAATATTATAAATGTGAAAGTGGGATGTGTGTCTGTTTGTCCGGCTTTCACGGCAAAACGGAGCGACAAATTGAAGCTAAAAATTGGTACACAGCAGTGGCAAGGGTAAGTCTAGTAAAAAGAAGTTGGAAAATAGTTGGGTAAGGAAGGAATAGGAAGTTGTAGGTAAGTAGGGGTAGGTAGAAGTAGGTAGGTATAGGTAGTTAGGTCCCAGTTTTTTATTTGTTCTCAGGGCAGGACAATGTCTGCCGGGTCAGCTAGTGTGTTAATAAAAAAGGTTTACTTACTGAGAAAAAATAGAAATAGAAATGATTAATAAATGTATGGACCAATTATTTTAAAATACCTACTTAAATGTGAAAATCCATAATGTGAAATTGAAGAATCTGATCCGTCGATTTCTAATAGTTTTGGAACAGGCACTTTCTCAGATGGTAAGAGGTTGTAGTCTGATAATTTCCTTCCGTCGGCCCAGACCACCCGACCACCGTTTCGGAGCACCCATTCCGCACATGCTCGGTCTGGTCCATATAGTTTTAATCGTTCGAGATCAGGCTTATTGAACATCATATTAACATACTCCCAAAATGTTCGTACATGATTTGTCACTGGCGTCAACCTGTTTACGTTTGTTATGCCATTCTGTAAGTTTATTTAGATTTATTCTTAACAATTCAATGTTCTCTTGGTATGGATAGCAATGGAAATAATGTGTGATATAAATACCCACAAAACGGAGGATTTTATTCATCTTGACATTGAACTTTTGAAATCCTGCAACAAACAGACACTCAATCAAAGAACCTACTATTATAGCTAAATTAGTACCAGCTCTGAATTTTAATAAAATTCAAGTTAAAACGTAGTATTAAATTCTCTTTGATTCAAGTCACAAAAGGTAAACAAACAAAATGTCTCTGTCATCGTGTCAAATCTAGACATTTCAGAAAAGCAAAACACCGCGTGCGGGTACTAGCTATTATGATCCAAAATCATTATAACTAGTACCCGCACGCGGTAAATGTTTAGCACCCATGCTATATGTTGGATTGCAGTCAAGGAACTCTATGCACGCACACAGTTCTATGCAGTTGCAGTCAAAGAGTATACAATCACTACGTTAGAAGAGACGCCACTTAGTACTTTAGTTGTGAGCACACACACACATATGCACCAGCCACTCAAGGCAGCTCCTAACAGTCAACATTAAGAAATTGACACTCTGACATCTAATACTACCAACCAACCCATTTAAACTTGTTTCTGACATATCGAGTGATGTTCATCTATCGATAATAGTGCAGCTAATAATTATCGATATATATTGCCGATGTCAAGATGGCTACTACTGCTACTACCCAAATATTCTTAATTTTTCTTAGGTCACAAATTAAAACATCTTTATTATTATCATTATATTTTTAATATAATATTAAATACGGTACATAGTAAAAAATAACATTATTTATAATACAAAAAACTTATTACAAAAAGCATTTTCTTATTAGCAATATTGATAGTCCGCACGGCTTGTTTAAGCCACTGTGCCCACTGAATCTCTATAACACTTATTATAGAGAAAATAGTGTTAAATTTAATAATATCGGACCCCTAGTGCCACCTGAATCTTCCTAACGAAAAAGTCTAGAAGGATCGTAAAAAAAAAACAATATAGTAATCGAGAATAACTAACGGCATTGCTATAATCCTGAAAGTATTTAAGATGATCGAATACCATATGGAGAAGTAAGATAATGAGATTGTGTGACCATATTTCCCAACTCAATAAGGCTTATTAAGTGAGTGAGTGGATAACCAACGAACAATGTTTGATAATTGATATGATATCATAAAAATCAGAACTGCAACAAAAATAACTTAAAAATAAAAACAATTTATACATAATATATTTTTAAAGTATAAATTATTCTTCTTCGTTTTAAAACCATTAAATTTGCAATGCAATTCTTCTCGACTGCTACTAATAATAAATATTGTGATTTTTAAGATTCTTCTACTTCTTCATTATGAAGATTCAGGTGGCACTGGAATCCTGATATTATTAACTTTAACACATTTTCTCTTTAATAAGAGTTATTATGAAATAAATAAAACGATACACATTTATAGGTGATACAAATAGGGACACTCCCACTACCTCCTCATGGTCATATCTACCTTACGGTATAAGTACTGATCGAATCTTGGGAGATGCACGCGCTACTTGCTCGAGGCTCTTTCACACGCGCACTTTCGCTGGCTCCCTAGAAATTGTATATGCGGTCCCTTTTTCATGTCAACTCTCCCCCTTCTGGGGCATGACGCCACAGTATGTGACTTCGCGTCGGGCTGCTGTTGAGCTTGACATGCCTTATTCCTCATATATTCGCCTAATGGTGTGCCAGTTGTGCGCGCCGCGCAGTTCGTCGAAATTCTCTCGGGTCCGCATGAGATCCTGGTGAAAGACTGGTCCTGGTTCTTCTCTCGTGATCTGGTCTAGTTTAGTAGTCATCTTGTACCTAGCGTCCGCGTACAGGTCACATTCTCATGTCATGTCAACTCTCCCCCTTCTGGGGCATGATGCCACAGTATGTGACTTCGCGTCGGGCTGCTGTTGAGCTTGACATGCCTTATTCCTCATATGTTCGCCTAATGGTGTGCCAGTTATGCGCGCCGCGCAGTGCGTCGAAATTATTTTTTAAACCCCATCGTTTACCCTGTGGCTTCTTATTTTGGTTGCTTATTGCATTTGATACAATTGATTTTAATGTATCAGAATCAAGCTTATCCAAATGAATGGATGTCATTGCCAGTTTTTTTATTGTTGTCTTTGCATTCTGCAACCTCTTTATTAGCCGTTTTTCTCTTGTTGTCATTTGGCTGGTTTTCTCTGTAAAAAGTAAATAATGATATAATTTCATAGCTGTAAATTGATACCTCAGTGGTAGTGACGTCGAAAGCCGCGGCGATGTACGTGGGTTCGAATCCGACAGTGAGCTTGAGCTTTCGATGAAAGAAATTTCGTGAGGAAACCATAGCACGGTAGTAGGGAACTATGTAGTACTAGCCTAGGTAGGTATAATTTAGCATTAATGCAATTTTTTAAGATTACAATGTTTTTGGAAAATGTTTAATTAAATAAAATCTGTTATTATTATTATAGGCGTAGGTGACGGTAGCCACTTACCATCAGGTGGACCGCCTGCCTGTTTGTCAGGCTTTTGACATAAAGAGTTTGTTCAGTAATATATCTAGCCACCAGATAAATTTCATTTATTTGCAGGAAATGGGTAACAGTCACAAGTTATTATTAAAATTAAATTAAAAATTAAAATTCATTTATTTCAAGTGACTATGACTCATACAAAAACACATAATACAAATGACATCAAGATAAAATACGCACACAAAATTATATAAAACACGCAAAAAAAATAAACAGTTATAAAATATTACATATATATATAGGAAACACCAGAACTTTGCCACTTTATCCGGCCCTGCAAGGGGCATGTCGGCCGCAGCAGTGCCCGATATAAGGACAATCTAACCTATTGGCTATCATTGCCAGGACGGTGTTAGAGCTGGCCCGCACTCTGCGCACTAAAGACGCGCACCTCTTGCGCATACTCGCGTGAAAACAGTCTGTACGCGCCTCCGAGAACATCCCGGAGGCGCTACAGTAGCGAGGCAGCCCCAACATCGCCCTGAACGCGTTATTAAACTGGACACGGAGGGTACTGTAGCTTTTCCGCGTGTAGTTGACCCACAGGCTACACGTATACAGCGAAGTGCAGTACGCTCGGAAGAGCGTTATCTTAACCTTAACCGAGCATCGTGCAAACCTGCGAGCCAACATGTTCGCCCTTCTCGACAGCGCCCTCCGCTCTCTTTCAATGTCATCATGGTCCTTGAGGTCAGCGGTGATTATATGCCCCAGGTATTTAAATTTTTTCACCATTTCTAGCGGAATACCGTTAAGGTTCACAGGTGGCACATTAATTGGAAATTTTGCACAGGCAGCCTCAAAGACCATGCATTGACTTTTGGTCACATTATATCTCAGACCATGGCCACCTGCGTACTCTTCACAGACCCGTATCAGGTTTCTCAAACCACAGACCGACGCGCTCAACAGCACCATGTCATCTGCATAACTCAAATTGTTGACGCATACGTCATCTATGTGGCAGCCGATATGTTGACTGCTGAGCGCGACGATCAGCGCGTTAATATACAAGTTGAATAGTGTGGGTGAGGTCAGTCCCCCCTGTCTAACCCCACATTCCAACCGATACGGATCTGACATTGCCCCCGCCCATCTGACACTGTTGACCTGGTGGGCATACCAATACCTAAAGATCCTTACAATTTCACGTGGTAAGTCAGTGTTCTCAAGCTTTTCCCACAGAATGTCATACGCGACCAGATCGAAGGCTTTAGACAGGTCGAGGAAACACGCATATACGGGTGTTTTACGATCCGTATAATATCTGCCAGTATGCTTAAGACACAGTATTGCACTCTCAGTAGATAGTTTGGGTCTAAATCCAAACTGATTGCTGTGCAGGGATATATATTTATTTAACTGTGTCTCAAGCAAACCATCAAACACTTTTGCTACGATAGTGGCCAAGGAAATAGGCCTATAATTATTTTTATCTCCAAGATCACCGGTTTTATTTTTCACAACGGGCACTACTATTGTTTTCATTACATCCGTTGGCAGGTATGAATGGCTCACGCATAGCGAGTAGAACATTGCTAGTATTCTAAATATATGTGGGCCGGCATACTGTAGGTGTTCAATGCTGAGGCCGTCGTGGCCCGGGGATTTGCCTCTTGTCATGTGCTTTACTATCTTAGCCACATCCTTGGCACTAAACCTTACCCTTGTAACCCCTGTTAGTATCTCAGCACTGGAAACCCTATCAGCCGGACCCAAAGGAGACCGTACACAGAAATAGTCCCTAAAGATATTAGCAATGTCCCTATGCTCATTCACACCATCGACGCTCACAGGAAGTCCAGGCTTTGCATTTGTTTTATTAACTCCCTGCCAAAAACCACGAAAGTCACCTTTTGAATGTTTCTCGGCAAGGGTGTCCATTTTAATCTGGTCTTGATGATCCTGACACCATTTTAATCGAGACTTGAACACCCTTTTACTTTTACACATTTCATCATACATGACTCCAACTTTAGGCTTACCACACGACACCCACTCAATAAACTTAGTCCTGGCTTCCCGGTGAGCCCCGCCGACATGCCTGTTCCACCCTACTACTACACCCTATTATTACAATGATACTAAGAGAATGACAATGTAGGAATTCGTTTTTGGATAATACAATAGCGTTTTAAATTTTTAAGAAGGTTTATCAAATAAAACAGAAGATATTTTAATTACCTTGTGTATGCATACTGCCTTTAGAACGTATGTAGTTTTGAACCATAACTGTATCATCTTGCTCCTTGAATGTAGTTTGATCTGAAATTATTATAAAAACAATAGTTGTAACATAAAAATAAATTTCTTATGCTGGTTAGCTGAGCTTTTTTTTATGTCAGATGGCTGGCAAACAGGCAGACGATCCACTGTCACCTATAGCCATTAGCAATAGCTGGGATATTGCCAATGTGTTGCCGACCTATACAAGACCTAGAAGGCAACTGGCTTCCAAGTGCAACTGCCGGAACACACCAGTAGGTGCTTGGGGACAGATTTTCAACTTGAGGGTGGTAGCCAGCCAGGCGGATACTACAAAGTACCCTACCACCATGCAAAATTATGCTTTATGGAAACCATGAATGAAAATAAATTGAAAATATTTTTATTCAAATAGGCCTTCACAAGCATTTATGAATAGACTGACTCTGACTTTGATCTCTGAGCTATAAGGGGGAGGGGGTCTAGCAAAAATCACGAAATATCACGAGGGGGGGGGGGGTGTCTAGTAAGATATCACGTGTATTTATTTTTTCTCCAACAATCCCGTAATGGGGAGCTCATTCCACATCTTAATGGCCCCCAGTAGGGGGATTTTTTTTTAGACCTTTTGTAGCTACTAAAAAATACACGTGATGGGGGGGGGGGGGGGGTAGTTTTAAATCTCACCACGTATCACCGAATTTCAGCCAGATCCGTTAGAGCCTGATTGAATAACAAACATCCAAACATCTTCACTAATTTTCACATTTATAATATTAGTAGGAAGGAAGTAGGATAGGATTAGGAGGTAGAAGATGGGCAAAGGAATCAAAAAGCGACAAAAAAAAATCGTCCAAGAGACAATGCGGTCATTGAAATCTTTGTCTCTAAAATTACTCATTTATGAAATTGAATACAGACAGTTAGGTATTTATAGAATAGTATAGAATATAATTGATTTGCTCATAAACACGGTAAAAAAAGATCTTACAGTATCAGGACCAGTACAGCATGTTTAGCCGCAGACTGAGGCATGCAAATTTTCAACCAACACGGTTATTAATTATAATATTAAAGCAACCCACGGCTTCGCACGGGTTACATAAAACATTTACATAAAATATAAAACAGCCAACAATATGTTACTCCGAGGAGATGTAGCTTTCGGTAAAATTGGTTGAGTAGTTTTTGAGTTAAATCGTAACAAATAAAAATCAATCATCTTTCTTCGTTATACATAATATTAATTTAGATTATTTTTTGAGTGGAAATTATTTATGAGGCAAACAAAACAGAAAACATTTAGATTAGTATCTAAAGTATATTATTTTAAAAAATTTAAAAAAATGTTCGGGTTATTAGTACAAACAGTAGGCAAGACAGTGCGGGGAGGGAGGGTCGGAGATTGCATCAAGCAAAGCGAGGCGCTTGAATTTTATTCTCGTGTCCGATTTTTTTTGCGATTACTCCTAAGATATTCGTTTAAATTATATATTGTAAAAGAGTAAAATAATGTGCATGAAGTGTTTAAAGATTCTAACTTATTTAAAATGATAAGGATTAATGCCGTATTTGTGTACATGGCTTTCTAATTACTGCTTTATAATTCCCCATTTTTTTAAGTATTAAAATGGATATATTATGTTATCCTTAAGATATGACATGCGATGGCATATGTCATCGCGTATATTATATCGCATATATAAGATACACAATTCCACTACACATCATTTTGTTATATCTCAAAGGGTTTAGGCAGCGTTTTTGTTGAAAGCTCCCAGACGGCTTATTTTTACCGACACCTCCGACAAATAGCATTATGTTTTAGCCAATGTATACAAAAACTGGACAAATTATATACTAAAACCTTCCTCGAGAACCACTCAATCGTGGTGGTGGTGATTCACCAAAATTAGTGAAAAAAACATGAAAATCGGTGCAGTTGTTTTTGAGTTTATCGCGAACAGACAGACAGACAGACGCGGTGTAGGACTTTGTTTTATAATATGTAGTGACAATTATTTATCTAGTCTCACTGTCAATATTTGTGTGTGACAAAAAATAAATAAATAAAACATGCAAATAACAAACTCAAGCAGACCAACCCACATAAGCAGTACCTGTTCACAAGACAACTGTTATAGAGTTCTTCAATGTTAGAGATGTCATGGTCATTATTCACAACATTACTTGCATTTTTTTCACTATTCAAAATAAATAAATAAATAAATATCTTGATACATTCTTCACACCCGGCCATCTGATCCCAAACTAAGCAGAGCTTGTACTATGGAAACCAGATTAACTGATATACTACATTTTGTTTGTAAATACATACTTATATAGATATTTACACCCAGACTCAGGACAGACAAACATGTTCATGCAAATGTCTGTCCAGGGTGGGAATCGAACCCACGACCCGTGGCCTGAAAGGCAGGTATGTTACCAACCACGCCAACCGGCCCGTCATGTTATCATTATTATCCTGCTTCACACACATTTTGTTTAATTTTACATTATGCTAACTTACCAATTTTTCTTTTATATGTCAAATGTTCAGGTGCCTTTGAAGTTGATGCTATTGGGATAAATTCTTCCATTACATTTGAAGTTACAGCACACAAAGAGGATTCCTTTAAGTGTGATGTGCTTGTAATGTCTTTTGTTAAGTTTGAGGTAAAAGATTGACCTTAAAAAGAAATAAAAAACTCGAGATTAGGAACATACATAACACTAGCTTTCTATCCTGCGGTATACCCGCTGTCCCTTATTTTACTCTCTTTAGGGTTCAATTTTGGAAAATCATTTTTCATACATCTCTATGTTTAAAAAATCTCCAATCGAATAAACAAAGTATAACGCCTTGGTACAAAAAAATATGTTATCCTACATATAACATTCTTATTTCACCTCCTTAGAGGTTGAATATTGAAAAACGTCAAATAACTCGTATTTAACATGAATAGTAAATGAGCATTAATACATATATTCTTTAGTTGTCCAAAAATTTCAACTTCATTGTTTGACTTACTACCTCATGATTTCCCTCGCCCTGTCAGTGTTAATGTTTTGTTAACTTGTGTTGATTCCCCTTTTGTTCAAATACTTGCCAGATTTCTTAGTGCTAATAATATTCGTTTGTAAATCGTTTATTTTTACGGCTGTTTAACATAACTAACCAAGACATTGGCAGAATCATCGTTATCACGATGGAGCCATAAAAAACAAAATTGAATTGAATTGAGCATTAATACCAAGTTTCAAGTAAAGACTTTCAAAAATCCTTTCTTAGTGGATGCCTATACTTTACAAAGAATGCAGCCTCTTATGTCCCTAAGGCTAGCAGTTTCGACTGTACGTTGATATGTCAGTCAGTGAGTAAGTGATCAAAGTCAGGACTTTCAAATATATAGATATACTAGCTGACCCAACAGACGTCGTCCTGCCCGGAAAAGCAGCGCCATTTGAAGATCAGTGACACACAACAGCAGCGCCACCTACCGGGTCCAATTGTAAATCTAAACCATCCGCGAATCCACTTGAACACACACAAAAAAATTCATTAAAATCGGTCCAGCCGTTCCGGAGGAGTTCACTGTCAACACACGTACAGAAGAATTATATATATATGTACATGACCACGTCAGAGGCACCCAGGACCTAAAGGGCATTAAAAAAAAAAAAAAAAACCTAACCTAACTATCCCCTCGTCTCGCTATCCCCGCGTACCCACCAATGTCTTAAATGTTTTACATTTCCGATTGCGATTTAGGAAATGTGTAATGTGTAAGTATAATTTAATTTATTTCACACATTTCCGTGCGATTTTAGGAAGTACATACATTTCCTAGGAATTGTATACAATGACGGATTACATACATTTCCGTTAACATATATATATATATATATATATATATATATTGTAAATTAAGGGAGTATAATGAGTATTCCAGCGCGCAGTCTTATAGGAAGTCACTTAAAATAAAAAAAATCTTCTTTACTCTGTACATCCAGCACACAAATATTTGAAATTTAACCTATGGCAAGGTAATCATGGTATATATAGCCCCAAGGCCAACTAGCCTGACAAACAACATATTATAATCTTACCTCCAATATTTTCTTTATCTCCTATTTTCGAAACAGAAAGTATATTTTCTTTATGTATCATGGTATTGGCACACTCCATGAGAGGAACTAAAACCAAAAATTGTTACATCAGAAATTTAATAGACCTACTGAATAATAAATGCAATCAAGGAATTATAATCAGGCCCCAAGGTATAGAAATACCTATGCATCATAAGCACATTGATATGTGACCAGTTTTGTTAAGATTGGAGCTTTCACATCATATGCTTAATATATCTTAAGCTTCAAAAATCATAATGTATAATATGATAGTCCAAAATGGTTTTGCACCCAATTTGGTCTAGATGTTAATTTTTCTTATAAAATTTAATGTCATACCTGCTTTTGATTGTGGTTTCTGCTTTTGGTGTTTCATGTGAAGAGGAAACTCTTTCATAACTTCATCAGACAATGGTGAGTAAGGTATCTCCAATGTTGGAATAGCAGATTTACGTAACCGATTTCCTTTTTCATTAAAACATTCACGGGCAAAGTGTAAACCACAAACATATTTGAGTTCATTCAATTTCTCAATGGGTAAATAGGCAAGATCTTCTATACCAACAGATTTAACCCATAATCGACACCTGAAAAAAAAAAATATATGAATGCAAACTGGTCTGTATCTGAATGTAAATATCAAAAGCAGGTCAGAGAGTAAGGGACATTAGTAGAGCCTCAGTCTTAGGTGCGGGTTGTTGGAGTAGGAGTAGGTGTATGTTTATGGACACGCTGGAGGTTTGCCCAGCCTGGGCAAGCGACCGCAGTGAGCTCTGCGCCGAAGTGGTGACAGACCTTTCACTGCCGAGCGTTGTACGCGCTGTTGTTGGCAGCGACAGGTCATGGGGCGCACTCCACCAGGCCGTCGCTGCTGGATACGCGGAAGAATGCTTCGGCGCCCCCGTATACCAGCAGATATACGAACACCGTGGGGTTTTGGTCAGTAGGAGTCTGACATCACTCGACCGCTTCCCCCAGGGCCTTCGGGTATCCTATGAGGATTTCCCTATGTAAAAAAAAGGTGTATCTTTATGGTCTCTATCAACTATTAGGAAAAAAAATTGTAGAAAGTCCCATATCTCGAAAGATGCCTTAAAGATCTCTCCTTTTAAGATGCATAATTGTTCATTTAGCTGCCATCTATGACCAAGATAAAGATAAGTTTTTGTTAAAAATTTAATTTTTAATACAAGCTTTTTTTGGTGACTGTACTTTTTGTTGACTGTACTTGCATTCTTCCAATATACTAATGTATACCAAATTTCAGCTCTATCGGTTGAGGAGAGTTCTCCTCCGGTCTTAAATTCAGTTTCAAGATTAGTCCCACACATACTAATTAACAGAGGAAGTCAAATAAAAGCTTGTAATCATGTGAAATAAAAAAAATACATCAAAAGAATTCTATACTTTCTAGGCACTTATAATGCAATCTAGTAAAAAATCTAGAAATTAAAAAATGGTTTAAATTTTGTTAGATTCCTCTCCATGGAGTCCATAAGACTATTCTCCAACCATTGAGGACATGATATGCTAACATGTGTAACTGTGAAAATTGAGTCTCACTAACAGTTATGTACAAACAATTATAAAGTATTTTGGTCTATAATTAATTATACACTAGTTTCTACCAAACATTTTCCTAGCGATCAAATGTTTTGCTGGGATAAAAGTATCCTGTGTTTTATTTCAGGGACTGGAGGGCACATTTTGTCTATGTCCATATTTTATTCAAATCTGTTCAGAAATTATAGCATGATTGAGTAACAAAGGAAATCAAGTCAATGCATTGTATAAAACTTTGAACTTTAAATAATTTTACAAGCAGAACAATAAATCAGTGTTGCTACAGCAAACACTCAAAATGGTTTTATTCATCACTCCTGGGAGCTATATATTTAATCATTATATAAAAAGTAGAGCTAATAGATTATACATTTTAAAATTGAGGCGATGATAGCTCAGTGGTAGTGAGGTCGGATGCCGCGGCGAAGGTCGTGGGTTCGAATCCTACAATGAGCTTGAGCTTTCGGTGAAGGAAAACATTGTGAGGAAACCATAGCACGGTGGTAGGGTACTTTGTAGTATCCGCCTGGCTGGCTACCACCCTCAAGTTGAAAATCTGTCGCCAAGCACCTACTGGTGTGTTCCGGCAGTTGCACTTGAGAGCCAGTTGCCTTCTAGGCCTTGTATAGGTCGGCAACACATTGGCAATATCTCAGGTATTGCTAATGGCTATAGGCAACGGTGCCGCTTACCATCAGGTGGATTGTCCGCCTGTTTCGCCAGCCTTCTGACATAAAAAAAAATTGATATTTTGTTGTAAGCTTAGCAAAACTTACTTACAAACATTAAATGTAAAGAGGTAATCAAATTTACATTATTATTAATAACTTATAAAGAAACAAGCTAATTAGCAATTGTATTTTATGTAAGTTTATAATCACCAATATCTATACTACTACATAAATCTGTAGGTTCTGTCTGTACAATTAAATTTTATGTCAAATTTTGTGATAAATATTTGTTTTATGACTCACTGATCTCAAGTCTACTATTTTTAACATTTTTGTCTGTCTATTCTTCTATAACTTAAGAATGGCTTAACCAATCTTGACAAAAATCTTCTTCTTGTGCTAATGATAGGCTACTTTTTAACCCTAACAGATTTATTTAAATCTACCTATATCATAGACATTTATTATATAATAACCATGATTGATCTACCTATTTAGGATCTATGTCATTAAATACTATATTACTACATAGTAAAAAAACTATGAGGATATGTTGCTAACGGACATAAGTTTTATGTTACTTTAGTAACTAATTACCTTCTTCACCATATCACACATATGAAATTTAAATTTTTCCTATGAACATATGAAGAAGTATGTAAAAGTATATGTATTCCTAAGAATAATATACATAATCCTACTTTCCTATCCTATCCTGATAATAAATTGTGAAAGTTTGAATGTTTGGATATTTATGACTCAATCATGCATTGACGGCTGAACGGTTTTACGTGAAACTTACATAAATCATATCCTGTATTATTATAATAGCCTACTTTAATCCCGGAAAAACTTATCATCCCTAGGGAACATGGGCGAAACCACGAGCGGGAAGGTAGTGTCTTAATTTGATTATCAATAACACCTACCTACCTGGATTATACCACTAAAGCCACAAACCTTAATACAGCCCGTAAATGGTTACTGTAGCTCTTTTTTTGCAATTATAGGTACATGAAATTGATGTTACAATAACAATTTAACTTACCGATCAGGATCAAGTGGGAAGTGAGCCAAAAACGTTTTTGATTTTGGTAATCTTCTTTTGCCACAAACAACACATTTTTTATAGTATTTGCTATCCATGTTACTCATGTTAGCGATTCCCAAAGTAAGATTCAGTATCACTAATTAGTCAATATCTCGTAGAATCACATGTGCTCATAGAGCACAAATCACTTGGGAGGCGAAGTCTCACCGGCAAGTCGGAGGAGAAGGTACTCAACTCAACGTACTCAGCGAGAAAAAAGGCGTGAAATTATTTGTAGATCAAATTACAGGGAAACTGGAAAATTTACCTGCACTAAGAACAGTCAAATACACCATTTTGTTTTTACCTTTTGTTTTGACACTTATTAGACATACAGCGGATCAGCATTGCCATTCAACGTGGCAATCAAAGAGAATTTAAGAATTTAATACTACGTTTTAAGAGACCGCACTCAGTACAATGAAAAATTAAAAAAAAACGTATGGAATTATGATCGTGTTAATGCCAACTTACGAAAAATCACTTTTTTTCTTCATGTTGGTTCTTACTAGTGATGTTAAAATAAATATCGACAATTAGTGTTGTAATTTTCGATTTATATATAGCTGTTTTTTTTTTAAAGCATTATAAGTACCGTTGTATTAATTAAATATAAGAAGGAATTAAAGTCAGGTAGTTGCGATTAATAGTATAATTTAATGTTTACATAATACAGATTATAGGGAATCTATACTAATATTATAAAGAGGTAATCCTTTACTATTCTATACAATTATACAAGTAATATAAAAAGGTATTGGTAAGTAATTAAGTTCGGATGTAGCAGGTTTAACTTTGTGGCAATCAGTTTCAAAATAAAGTAACCGTTAAATCGATAGTAGTTTTAGAATTGTAATCTTTGCAATGAAGCACTGTTTGAATATGCAGTTACCAAAACGTAGAAGTTATCAGAAAACCGCTATATTTAACCGGTTGCAATGAAAAACTGATTGGCTTCTTTAAGAATAAGAAAAAGTTAAAATCTGATAGAAAAAAAAAGAGACTTCTGTTTTGAAAGACATAGTCATATCTGCCTGCAAAAATCAAAAACTACCTCTAAGGCCGTAGGTGGACTACTCAAAACAAAATACATATTTTAATTAAGTTTGAACCTCCGTATGTCCAACCGTCTGCCACAAAACCTGTATAATTCTTCTATGGATCAAGATGAAATCTTTGTTTGGGTGAATCCCAAGATGGCAGTGGAAAATGTAATGAAGTTGCCGATCATGCATTTTTTATGACCCAAGGACTATATACTAACTTTAAGTTTTCAGCACAATCTCTTCACAAAAAAAGTAACTTTAAATTAATTAAAAAACATTATAGCCATTGTTAAATATACTGGCTATCATGTGCTGTGTTACATAAGTCATATCACTGAACTCTTTCAGAGAAGAAGGTAAAAAGAACTATATATGTTGACTATCAACAATGTTGAAGCATGATAATAAGACAATGCGCTTGCCATAAAAATAGTCTAAACCAAATAATTTTGCAAGAGACGGTTTTTATTGTCCACAGTGGAAAGGGCGAACTATGATAACTAGCTGCAAGCGAAAAGGTTTCAAAACTGGTTATGCTTCTACTTTGTTGATGTCTTTAAATTCACTAGGACTAGAATTTGGTTTTGAGTATTTTACCTACGGCCTTGGAGGTTACGTTTTTGATGGTCTTTCAAAACAGGAGACGTTTTCCACCAGATTTGAACTTACTTCGAAACCATTTTAGTTTAGTTTTCTTCTTTTAGTTATTTGTTTAGTTTTCTTCAATTGCCTCACTAGCTTCTATTTTTTTCGAGATGATTCTGTAAAAAAAGGTATAATATATAATTGATAACAAATTGTTATTACCAGCTGCGTGAACTACCATGGTCGGATACAAAAAAATACTAATACTATGTATGTTGTGTGAAATCTCACTTAGACGCACGTGACAGATAAAATCAATTATGACTCCACACTTTTGCTTGTTCTTGGTAGTAAATGGTTGGACTGACCATGGACCATAGGAATTATTCATTTATTGTTTGTACGTATTTGCTTGGTGTACGGAATGGCGCAAATCATTTTTTTTTTCAGCATTAGGTACTTTTATTTAAACAATTTTTGTGATAAGTATATTACTAAAATGAGTGCGTCGAACAATGAAGATAGTAATATCTAGGCTGTATAAGAACTGAGAGAACAAGTTTCTAATGGTGAATTTAAATATTGTCTTAATTATTTCCCTCTAGGCAGTTCAATATTCACTGGAAATCTTTTAGACAATTTCACCGCGTTTCAAGGTTCCATTTGTGTAGCTACATAATTTTTTTTACTAACGTAGCGTAAATACTCCTGTGGCTGAGGCATAGTAGAATGTTCAATAACTGTAGTTTTGCTGGAGCCCGCAACTGGTTCTTGCAATTCCTTAGGTAAGAATAAGAAATGAAGCTCAGTTATTTCGAAGTGATTCTTGAGATCGATTAGTTTCTGAAAAACATAATTTATAGAATTTTATTGAAGATTGGCTCTCAAAAATCTATCTATATCTATATTACTTTAATAAAACAGTAGAGCCCGGTGTGTAGAACAAACAAACTCTTCAGCTTTATTATTAGTATATTATTATGTGTATAGTTATATATAGATTACAATAAATTAGATTTGATTTAGAAGTGAAGCTCCAAGGATGAGGTGAGAGTTTTTAAAATCAGTTGAGTAGTTTTAAGTAGTTTATCCAACATAAACAAAAATATAAAAAAATTAATCTTTCTTTTTGAAATTTGAGTGTAGACTATCTTTCCACCCTGCGACTTCACTCACGATCCCTATTTTTTTTTATTATCTATAGGCCAGCGTTTGACCACAATCTCACCGTAATCAGTGATGATGTGGCTGATGGTAGCAAGCACACAAAGCCTCGAAGGGATCTGGCTCTCAAGTGTATGTTGAAATTGCAGTGTATGTTGACATTATTTTTTGCTGTTATTTTCATATCAGATTTTTTTTTTATTTGTAGACTGATTTTATTTTGAAGCTGACATTTATTTTCAATCTATGTAATATTTGACATTGCCTTTTAATATTTTAAATTATGTAATTGTGATTTTATTATTTTAATACCTTGTCTAAATGCATATGTCGCCAATTTATATTATTTGTACGCTGAAATCGGCACAACATGATGACACTGAATTATTATTATTTTTTACTATAAACACCTAATGTAAAAACACATGTTGAACAAATAAATTATCTTTATCTAGCATTCGAACCCACGACCTTCGTCTCGGCATTCGAAGTCAATACCACTGAGCTATCATCGTTTCTAGGAAGATTTATCTTATCAAGTTGAAAATCTGTCGCCATGCACTTTCCGGTGTGTTCCGACGGCTGCACTTGAGAGCCAGTTCCCTTCTAGGCTTTGTGTGCTTACCACCATCGGCCGCATCAAAACTGACCACGGTGAGATTGTGGTCAAAGGCCTGTGGTATAGACCTGCTATACATACTAAAAAAAAAAAATTTTTAAAACAAAACGTATATGTGACTATTAAACTACAATATTCTGCTACTAAGCTTCTGAAACTTGCTATGGAAATTTTATTTTACTTGCTAAGGAAACCTATAAATATCTATATAGGTATGTACATATTTACAAAAACAGGAGTAGTACCTGTATGTAGTATATCAGTTATTTGGTTGTCCATAGTACAAGCTCCGCTTAGTTTGGGATCAGGTGAAGAACGTCCCAGAATATTACATATTGTTATAAACACTAAATTCCACGTGGACGAAGTCGCGGGCAACAGCTAGTCTTCAATAGAATCGAGGTCGATTGTAATACCTAATACAACCATAGACCACTTGCCTATGTATAGCGCGCTTATTAATTTATCATATTATACAATCATGACACTGGCAAAAGTTCCATTTTCAAGGATTTGTTTGCCATATATTGAAAACAAAGAAGAAAAAGAAGAAGACGATCGAAACAATGCAACTTATTGTTTCTCATGGACTTAGAAAAAACATGGACATGGACTGACTTCGAAGTTGAACATTCGAACGACACTACTAAATGATGCCAGTTTTCATGTAAATTTAAGCCTCACGGACACACATACACACCAAAATGTTTGGCGATTTTTGACATTCGCGTATTATTATGTTTGATATTGTCGCACTCAGGACACACATACGTACGATATACAGGCTGACTGGTGAGTCACCAACGATATTCGAGGACGTGATATTTGACGATCATATAAGAAGAAAAAAATAACATAAAAAATAAATATTAATTGACTATTTAGTAAACTTAACCGAAAGTTAAGTAATTTATTACGCAACGCATGGTGACCGCGCGGACGCATACTACGCAACATAAGATCTCACCACGTGCTAACGGGGTAACAGACAAAAAGCATGAGCGTCGGGAATGTAGCCACACTTCATTTATTTATAGGGAAATTTGACCAAAAATTAAGTACCTAATTTTATTACATAATTAGAACGAGGATCGAGTACCAAGTACTCTCCTTAAATATCGTTGGTGACTCACCAGTCACCCTGTATTGTGCGTCATTTTTGACAAGGGGCAACTCCATCCAGTCTATTCCTAAATCCATGTTCTTTCTCACGTACATATTACTACGTATAGAGAAGGTATCCTAAACAAAGTTCATGCTCCATTTTGTTAATACTCGCTGCAGCACTGAAACAATAATTAGTCATCTAACCAGACAGTTTAAACACGTAGTGCTAGAACGCTTTTAGGGTGTAGGTTTTTGGCGACCAAAAAGTCATACGTATGTGCGGATTTGGCGTCGTCTCTATACGTAGTATTATACCTCAGTGTTGTTTCTAATATTTCTCGGACCAGTTTAGCAAAATGGTGGTGTACGTTAAATAATAAATAATGTATGATATAACATACATTATTTATTATTTAACGTACATCTCTTATGTACTTTTATTTCTAGATTCTTTTCTGATTTCCGGGGTAGCTTATTACCAGGGGGTTTAAAAATGCCGCTCGAGCAATATTGCGAGATGCAATTCATTTTTCGAAATTACAACTGAGCCTATCTTCCAATATTTTTTGGTGAATATGTAACTCATTTTAATCAATTAGTTTTAAAATGAGTTATTATTTAATTATTATAATAATTATCAGTGTTTTAATGTGTTATTAAAATACGGTACGGTATTTGCATATAATAAACGGTAAATTCGAGAAATGAATTGCATGTAGCAATATTGCTGAAGCGGCAGTTTTAGACCCCAGCTCCTTTCCGATTCTCTCTGTGAAGTTTAGGTGTGAAAAGGTGAAAACTTTTATTTTGCCTGACGAGAACCTTGTGAAGGCAGAGAAAGATAAAGAAAATATATATCTATAAGATATTTATATCTTGATCTGGCACACGAGGTTGTCGACATGTGGAACATTGACACGGCAACCATTGTGCCGATAGTCGTTTCCGCCCATGGCCTAATGGCCAGGAGCCTCGCGTTAGGCAGTTGGGTCAAGGGTCAGATGCAGAAGGCAGTGCTCCTGGAGACGGCACGTATTTTGAGGAGGTTCCTTTCTATGGAGCCTTAACCAGCGGCAGCTTGGACCTTGTTCCCGATGCCGGTGGGGTACTGTTTTTTATATTTTTAAATGTATTTTTTTTATAATTATATTTAAAAATGTAATTTACAAGAGATATGTTTAATAAATGAGATACTAATTATATTTTAAAGAAACAAAATTTACAAGGTCATTTTAGTATATTATGAAATGGTAATGTTTCGAGACATGAATTGCCTCTAATATTATACGGAAACCTTAACTGAATAAATTTTTTGTACATTTTTAGGGATTCGTACCCGAAGGGTCCAAATGGAGCCTTTCTTTCTGTCATTCTCGTGTCCGTCTGTCATTCGTCTGTTACAAGAGTTTGTTCCGATTTTTTTTTTAACATTGACCTATGAACTTGAAAATTCCACATTTTGAACAGAACCCTAAATGTGCGTGTCGGACACACGCACTTTGCCGGTATTTTTAAACACAATTTTACCTTTCATGTAATTCCACATATGCTGAGGAAATTCAATAAGCTGGTCATCAGTCATAGATGGAAATATTAAATTATGTTTTGCAACAACACTTTTCTTCACTCGGTTCCCTTTTTTGTTCATAGATTTCTTTACTTAATGATCGCCACAGATATATCTATTCTTGTGTAGTTTTTCTATGGGCAAAAATACAAGCTTGGCCATTCCTGAAATATCTGAGCCATTCTCTTCATCTGAAACAGTGAAAGTATTCATTACATAATTGATTGTTATTGTTATAGATTTTAATAAGGCAAATTTAAAGACAAGAAAAAATGAGACGAAAGGCTTACCTGAGGTTTTTATATTTTATACCTGAGGTTTATTGGCGTGAGGTTAGTTGCTAAGGTGTTTTCAAGAGACTACGTTACCACTAGCTGTTCCCCGCGGTTTCCCCCATGTTCTCGGCATAAAAAGTAGCCTTTGTCCTTTTCCATATCAGAGGTGTTGGGTTTTGGGCTTTCCAAATTTAAATTCACCCGCCAACTCCTCGCGACACCGCATGGTGGCGCACCAATCGACCAATCGACTGACGTCGCTGTCAGACGCGCGTAATTTGTATTCGAGTGCAAGAATAAATATGTAAAACTTTAAATAACATTAAAAGTTCAGTGAAGTGCCACCTAATAAGTTGCCTAAGGACAGACCACCGTTTCATCTAATTGTGGAGGCTGTTCCACAATTCTGGACGCAGTTGGGAGACCTTAAGCACATCCAGGCGGGTGACGTACATATATCTGTTCATTTATCTCTTGCCCATGCTAATAGTTCAATTCAATAATTTTATTTCACACATGGTGTATCGTACACACCATTTTTGGTCCTTCGAGCCGGATCAACCAGTTACAAAGTCAGGAATTATCAAAGAAATTCAATAAAAAATACATTACAAATCATACCTATTTGTATCAATTACACATAATTTACAATAGGTGGAAGCATCATACACACAAATACATACTCTAACAAGACTGTTTGTTATAATTTTGTTGTGTATTTTAGCTGAAAACGCATATTTTCAATAATAATTCAAAAATATAATTTTGTTCCTTGTGTCAACTCATACATAGTGCGTACGTGCCGGCCGGTCATCGGTACAGTCCGCTACCGCCATTACGTGCGACTGTCAATTTATATTTTAATTAAATTAATTTTGCATTTCATAATTTTTTTAAAATATTTTTTCAATCGAGTTTATTTTGAGGTGAAATTTAATCAAAATGTCTCGACCTCAAAGTGTTAAGGCCAGTAAAAGTGATGTCTCTGATGATAGTGATGATTTTGACAAATTGTTACAACCATTAAATATTGCTCAGGAAATGTTCTTTACGCGATTACAGTCAGTATTCGAGATGTCAAAGAGTGTGGTTGAGAAACCAGACCAGTTTGATATTTTTAGGGCACGAGTGCGTGATCTTCCTATGTTACGTGATAAGTTCGAACAAAATATATCGCAAATAATTCAGATAAAAAAGTCTGCGAACCCAACTTTTGTTCCCACTTATAAGGAGATAGACGCATTTGATCAAATGTACTATAATATTCAATCTGTTGCGGATAGTATCAACACACAGCATCCACAGGGTAGCAGTCGCGTAAAAACGAGATTACCTAAATTAGAAATATTTCATTTTGATAGTAAGCTTGAGAATTGGCCTACATTTAGAGACACTTTCACCAGTTTAGTTCATAAATGTTCAGACATTTCAAACATTGAAAAGTTTTACTATCTCTTAACAGCTGTGAGTGGATCTGCTTTGACCGTCGTGAAGTCGCTACCGGTCACAGCTGATAATTATCCGTTAGTATGGAGTGCTTTAGTCAAGCGGTACGAAAATAAGCGGGCTCTTGCGACCACTTATTTAGACAAACTATTCAATTTCAAACCTTTAATATGTGAATCGGCCGCGGGCTTGAACTCTTTCTTACAGACATTTCAAGAAAGTGTTAAGGCTCTTCAACTTTTAAATATACCTGATCTAGCGAGTTTTGTTTTGTTTTACATCTCGTTACGTAATCTCGATCCTACCACGAGACGCGAATTCGAATTAAACTCGAAGCAAGGGGTAGTACCTGAGTTCAAGGATTTAATGGCTTTTATAGAAAACCATGTCAATGTGTTGGAAATGTCTGATTGTAAACCCAATTCAAATAAAATTTCAAACATAAATAATAATAAATTAAGTCAAAATAAATTCAATTCAAGTCAGAATTTTTCGAAAGCTGACTCTATTAAAGCAACTAATCAAAAGACGACTTTATCATCGTCAGTTGCGAGTACAGATCAACCCTGTGAATCAATTAAATCCAGGGATTGTTTCTATTGTAAGAAACCGCATTCCATTTACAGATGTAATGAGTACATTGATCTTTCGCCGGCACAACGTCTAAACAAAATCAAGCAATTAAAATTGTGTGAAAATTGCCTTCGTGATCATGCTTTAAAAGACTGTCCGTCGAAGATTCGATGTACCATTTGTAAAAATATGCACCATCACACTTTGCATATTGACTCGGGTTCTAGTGCAGTTTCTAGTGCGGTTTCTACTTTGAGTTCAAATAGCAATGGTGTCGCTGTTTCACTTGCTTGCTCAACTGTTTCAACAGTGCTTTTAGGTACTGCTATTATACACGTCGCAGACTGTTGGGGCCAGTACCATACCGTACGTGCTATAATAGACAGTGGGGCTATGACGGGCTATATGACCCGAGATTGCGCGAATCGGCTCGGACTTGCCCGACGCAAGTGTGAGTTTCAACCAATAGGTTTGGGTGGAAACCCAGTACAAGACTTCGGTGTCTCAACTTGTACTATGAAACCTCGGAATAGTAATTGTCCTATTTTGAATACTGATATTATTATCGTGCAAAATATAGCCGGTGATTTACCAACCACGCAGTTATCAAATACGGTTATAAATCAATTTCAAAATCTCGTCTTGGCGGATCCATGTTTTTATAAACCAGCTCCTGTAGACGTGCTGATTGGTGGTGATCTGTTTCCTTATATCTATAACGGTGAACGTGTTATCTCAGAGAATGATGGTGTTCCTGTAGCTATGAACTCCATTTTTGGATACGTGATCGCAGGACAGACTTCGGTGCATAGTTCAGATCAGACAGTCACTGCTACGTTTTCGGAAGTGAATCAGACAGGTCGTACCAAATTTTGTGGACTGTCAACGAATATTGATCAGATTATGTCAAATTTTTGGGAACTGGAAAATATACAGTCTGCTATAGAGCCAAACCCAGACGATGTTCTGGCCGAGGAATTGTTTGCAGCTAGTTATAGGCGCGATAGTACCGGTAGATATATAATACAATATCCTTTCCGACCTAATTTCGAGTTGGGTGATTCTCATCAGACTGCGGTTCGTAGGTTTGTCAATCTAGAATCCAAACTCGAACGTCAACCGCTATTAAAGTTTGAATATCACAAATTCATGCAAGAATATGAAAGTCTTGGGCATATGACTTGTCTAGGTACAATGCAAAACGTGGATTCAAAATATATTATCCCGCATTTTTGCATTTTAAAGCCTTCGAGTACGACCACGAAACTCCGTGTAGTATTCGACGCGTCAGCCAAGACCTCAAATGGTCTGTCCCTGAATTCGGTCGTTCTCCCAGGTCCGAAACTTCAGGCAGATTTAAATCAACAGCTGATTAACTTTCGTTTGAATGAGATCTGTTTATCCGCGGACATTTGTAAAATGTACCGACAGATTCTCATCGATCAGAGTCAACGTGATTATCAGCATATTCTTTGGCGAACTTCACCAACTCAACCAATCCAGATTTACCAACTCAACACCGTGACATACGGGGTGGCCAGCAGTCCATATTTGGCTATCAAAGTTTTGCAGACGCTTGCTGAGAACGAGGCTGAAAATTATCCAAGAGCTACTGCGGTGCTGAAGCAGGCTTTCTTCATGGATGATTTTATTTGGTCTGTTTCCTCAGTACAGGAAGCTGCTGAACTACAAGACGAGCTTATGGCGCTACTGCAGAGTGGTGGCTTCATATTAAGAAAGTGGTCTAGTAACTGTGCCCAGGTCTTGCAGCGGTTGCCAGCTGAACATCGGGAGACTCCCGTCGAATTCAGTGATGATCAAAACTTTTCTATTAAGGTCCTCGGTCTTCAATGGTTACCAGCTTCGGATTCATTTTCATTTTCGACGACTCCGATGAACCCTGTTGTCACAAAGCGAACAGTTTTATCGCAGATTGGAAGATTATTTGATCCGCTTGGTTTTGTTGCTCCTTGTGTGTTTTTCGCCAAGTGTTTCATGCAGAAACTATGGGCTCTCAATTTAGGATGGGACCAGAGCTTGCCTGCAGACATGGAAGAACAATGGTTAGCCTTCGTTAACGAACTACCCTTGTTATCTGATTTTAAACACGAACGTCATGTAGCTGTCGCAAATAAAACTTACATTCAAATTCTAGGTTTTTGCGATGCGTCAAGCCACGGTTATGCTGCTGTCGTATATTTACGTTCTACAAACGATGCCGGCATGAGTAAAGTCAGTTTATTTATTGCTAAATCAAAAGTAGCTCCATTAAAGACTATTTCTACTCCACGTTTAGAGTTAATGGCAG
Source organism: Tethea ocularis (assembly GCA_963555595.1). NCBI lineage: Eukaryota > Metazoa > Arthropoda > Insecta > Lepidoptera > Drepanidae > Tethea > Tethea ocularis. The sequence continues at coordinate 5,417,667 of OY741968.1, forward strand.
CATATCTTTTGTCTAAATTAATCAAATACGTCAAGTCCATTTTAAAGGATCAACTTCCAATTAACGAGACACTGCTGTTCACTGATTCTTCAGTGGTCTTAGCTTGGCTCAACACACCTTGTTATAATCTGAAGGTTTTTGTCGCTACTCGCGTGGCCAAGATATTGGAAGCGGTATCTCGAGAATGCTGGTACCACGTGAGTGGCGCATTTAACCCAGCTGATATTTGTTCCCGCGGCGCAGCCCCGTCTGTGTTGTTGGCGATGCATGAATGGCTTAACGGACCTCATTGGCTTTCTCTAGTCAAGTCTCGCTGGCCAGTTAAGACCATCGATGAATTCAGGGATATCAGTCCTCCAGAACTAAAGCCTCAAATTACTACTTTAGTTGCTGTGGATACTCATCAATCAAAGAGTTTACTTTACGACTTGACCGAAAAGTATTCTAGTTTTGACAAACTTATTAATGTCGTTGCCAGGTGCTTTCAATTTATTCAAAACTGTAAGGTTTCAAAAGCAAAACGGCAAGCACTTTCCCTTAGTGACATTCGTAAAGCACATGATGTTATAGTTAAATGTGTTCAGAATCACCATTTTGCGGCAGATGTTACAGCTTTGTCAAAAGGCGTGCAATGCTCTCAGGCACTGAGAAAGTTACACCCTTTCCTGGACCCAAACTGTTTCCTCAGGGTGGGGGGTAGACTTTCCCAGTCCAACTTAACTTATGACAAAAAGCACCCTCTACTTTTACCTAAGTGTTCTAATTTCACTAAAATTCTAATTGACTATTATCACAAATTGCATCTGCATGTTGGTCCTCGAACACTTCAAAGTATTTTAAGTCAAAAGTACTGGATCATATCAGCTCGAAATGCAATTCGTTCTCGTACGATTCGATGCATATCTTGTTTTAAAGTCTCACCATCAACTCGACAGCCCCTCATGGGTGAGTTACCTAAGTATCGATCTCAAGATACACACGTATTTCACACTGTTGGAATAGACATTGGCGGTCCCTTTTATTCAAAGGAATCAAATCGGAGGAACGCCAAAATTTCCAAATCGTACTTGTGTGTGTTCGTCTGTTGTTCAACCCGAGCAGTACATTTGGAGGTTCTGTCGTCCTTGAGTACTGAATGTTTCCTGGCCACCTTTGATCGTTTTACGGCCAGACGCGGTCTGTGTCGTACGATAATTTCTGATAATGCCACGAATTTTGTATCAGCTGGCAAGCATCTCACAGAAGTTTCAAAGTTTCTTAACTCACATGGAGATTACTTGACCAGTAAAATTACTGACCGGGGAGTTGAGTGGAAACATAATCCTCCCACAGGAAGCCATTTTGGTGGGATTTACGAATCTGCCATCAAATCGGCGAAACTACATTTAAAGCGTACAATAGGTACTAGGGCGTTATCATTTGAAGAGTTAACGACAGTCTTCTCTCGAGTTGAGGCTGTACTAAACTCGAGACCTTTGTGTCCATTATCAAACGATCCAACAGAGTTTGAAGTTTTAACTCCATCACATTTTCTAATAGGTCGAGATCTTTTATCAGTACCTGAATACGATCTCACTGATTTATCTATTACTCGACTCAATCGTTGGCAAGCCACCCAGCAGCTTTCCCAGCAATTCTGGAAGCGCTGGAGATTAGACTTTCTTCATACATTGCAACAACGTCAGAAATGGTTTGACAACTGTCAGAATCTGAAAATCGGAGATCTTGTTCTTTTACATTCTGATGCTCCACCTCTGCAGTGGCATTTAGCTAGAGTTACTAAAATACATCCGGGACCTGATGGTATTGTGCGCGTTGTTAGTGTTCGCACAGAGAACAGCGAGTTTACTCGTCCGGTTGTCAAACTTAGTCCTCTCCCTTTGGAGCAGGACACAAATTAATTAATTTATAATTTACTATTTTTACTCACATAACTTTCCTGGTAAAACTTATGTGAGAAATTACTTTAACATACAGTCCACACTCTACCACACAACATACTTTACCTGCATATTCAAACACTACATGTATCAAACACTTACATTACATATTTCAACCTCCTGGTTTGGTAACTGGGAAATCCTGGTGGATTTCGGTGGGGGGAATGTTGGGTTTTGGGCTTTCCAAATTTAAATTCACCCGCCAACTCCTCGCGACACCGCATGGTGGCGCACCAATCGACCAATCGACTGACGTCGCTGTCAGACGCGCGTAATTTGTATTCGAGTGCAAGAATAAATATGTAAAACTTTAAATAACATTAAAAGTTCAGTGAAGTGCCACCTAATAAGTTGCCTAAGGACAGACCACCGTTTCATCTAATTGTGGAGGCTGTTCCACAATTCTGGACGCAGTTGGGAGACCTTAAGCACATCCAGGCGGGTGACGTACATATATCTGTTCATTTATCTCTTGCCCATGCTAATAGTTCAATTCAATAATTTTATTTCACACATGGTGTATCGTACACACCAAGAGGCTATATGCGCATTAAATTTCATCGTGATCAATTCAGCGGTTCAGGCATGAAAAGGTAACAGACACACAGGGGTACTTTGACATTTACAATATTAATAGAATATATTTTTATGTTACTTGAGGTGAACTTTACGGACTTACATGTAAGTCTTAAGTGCCTTAACCTGATTAGTAGCTACCACGTAGCTACTTACAATTTATTTGAGTTTCCATAAGTGATAGTAAATAGTAAGTAACTTACCGGTTTTTATCCAAGAAAAAAGACGTACAAACATGTTCACCTTGTATGTTCCATACTCTTATTTGCTACATATTACACACGTATCAAGTGGTACGGCAAATTTTTATTTTTTGGGATCAAATCGCTTAGCCAAATTTGAAAAAAACAGTAACTTGAAACTAAAATACAATGTAACTTAAAACTTAATAACGGGAGTCTATATACTCAATAAAGAAACACAAAACTATATGGCCTGTTTCTCACTTTAAAAACAATTTTATAACGTTCAAAATTAAATTTACATCGAATCACAAATTCAAATTGTCATTTAGTTTGGCATCCATTTAAATTATTTTGGTTCTGCGTGTTGGCTAAATATCTTACTTTACGTGTTGCCACTCATTTTTTGAAAAATCCACTCTTTTCAGATATTTTTCATCATAATGACTAGCTATGAGCTCCATAGAAATTTGAATGATGTTGTCGAATTTTGAAAACTATTTTTACAAATAATCACAAAGAATTTATACGTGTAAACCTTACGTTTTTATTTTGTTATATCGTTAATTTTTTTACAATTTTTAACTAATAAGCCAATATTCATTTTGACTGTGGGAACACTTAATTAACTTAGTAATTTTGGTATACAGAATACAAGGATTTTGAAATTTTGACCCTTGTATGCGAGTTACGCGAGACTGGTGGCAATGCCGCCAGCCTTCTTGGCACGTTCACTCAGGGCAGTGATCTGGCACAACTTTTTTACTTGTAAATATTTTGTATTTTGTAAATAGGGTTAGAATGTTATTTTAATTTTTAGTATTTGTAAATATTTAATTAAGAGATAATTTCTGTACATACATTAAATAAATATGTCATTAAACAAATAAATTAGACATACCGGATATAGCTACCAAAAGCAAGATAATAATTTTTTATGTGTGATATGGCTATGATTTCCTGTCCGAGTTTTGACGAGTCTTGCAATCGAAAAAAGACTTTATAACCAGTAATTAAAGAACAGATTGGTTTGACAACAAAGCCCAACCTAAACCCATGTTTGAAGTGTCTACGCACTGGTTGCAGTACTCCAAAATGTGGCCGGTATCATAAAATATTAACCCAAACAATATATCTCTATAAAATATCTTCGTAACAAACACTAACATAAATAACAAAAACATGCTAAAATGGTTTAATTTTATACTTTTACGAGATAAGGTGAAAATAAAAAAATCGTAATCAGTAATTTAGCGAAACGCAATTCCCTACTAGAAAGAAAGTATATTTTTTTCACTGGTATCATCTTTGTTTACATTTTTGTGACTCGAATTAAAAATCAGTGTTAAATAATTAAATTGTACCGAGAGCACCCCCTTTATGACCCCTATCCTGTAGCAGTCTGTGGTTTCCGTTCCGTATATATTATAGTCGTAGACCCGAGTATATCAAGTAGTCAAGACAAGTGTTCGGTTGGAGCGCGAAATTCAAATTTTGTCACGTTTTTTGCCAGCTCAGTCGTAAGGTCGTAAGTTATCAACATGTTTTTTCCGACAAGAATGGAAACATTTTCATAAAATAGTCGTATATGTCAGTAATATACCTTTTAAACCTATTACTGAGCTGCAATTTAAAAAAATCCTAATAAAATTTGAATTTCGCGGGGTTTTTGGAACATCCCCCTTAAACGTTCGGTTGGAGCGCGAAATTCAAATTTTATCAGGTTTTTTGCAAATTGCAGCTCAGTTATAGGTTGTAAGTTGTAAGGTATATTATGTTGGAACTATTTAGTTTACTATGAACCTTCTTTCATATATATTTTGATAGGCCAATTTGTTTTTTCTTTTTATATTCTTTGTAATTTTTTAGTTTGTCATTCATGTTTTAATTATTATAAAATACATTACTCAGATTTTATTACACATTATTTTATTTGTAGTTCAAAGAATACCTATTTAAAAGGCATCGAGTAACTTTAAGTTATGGGCCCAGGGCTCTGAATCTCAAAATTTTTTTCATAATAGTGTGTTCCAGAAAATTGAAATTTTTATACTTCGAATAAAAATAAAAATAGAAGGAGATTCTTGTAAAAATCCTGTTCCTCATACAAATGCAAGTAATACTAGTGTAGTACCCTATGTTTCAACTGCAAATACAGTAAGTAGTCCATCTTTTAAAAAATTTGAAGGGCGTTCTAACTACACAACATGGGCATTTTCAATGGAGATGATGCTGATTGATTGCGGGCTATGGGATTTCGTGAAGCATCCACCTTTAGATAATAGCTCACAAGAAATTTTGCGCTCCGATGACAGAGCCCGATCTAAAATTGGCTTGTGCTGTCACGAAAGAGCCTTCTCTAAAATAATAGGATCTAAATCCGCATTTGAAGCGTGGAATAACTTAAAAAGGGCATACGCAGACGGCGGACTTATTAGAAAGCACATGTTAATGAAAAAATTAATGAACTGCCGATATATTGATAATATGGAAATCTATGTAAATGAGATTATGTCGACGCACCAACAGTTAGAACAGATTAATCACAAAGTTGATGATTCGTTTCTGGCCATTATACTTCTTTGTGGCCTACCAGATGAATTTAAGCCACTTGTCATGGCGTTAGAACACTCCGGTTCTGCTCTAACTTCAGACAATGTCATTGCTGCACTTGTGAAAGAAGACAGTCGTGATCTAGCCACCTGCAGTAACACACCTGAAGATAGTGCTTTAGTGATGTCATATAAAAAAAATAATAGAGACACTAAGAACATATTTTGTAATTACTGCCGCAAACCAGGACATATAAAAGCAAATTGTAGAATTCTTAAAGCTAAATCTAAAGATGAAAAGGCCGATATTTGCGAGGTAACACTTATGGTTGATGATCAGTCAGTAAGTAATTCTAATTTTGGTAATTCTGAAGTTTGTGAAACTTTTGCAAACTCTTATACTTGTAAACCAACTTTTGAAAAGTCGCTTCTTGTAAAGAGTTTATAGATTCCGGGGCTACAAGTCATATGACTAATAGACGTGATTGGCTACATAATACTGAACCTGTCAAGAAAAGTATTAGAGTAGCTAATTATCAAATTATTCTTTCAGATGCCATTGGTACTGTAAAACTAAACACTTCCAATATAACCGATGTTTTGCATGTTCCGAACATCTCAACGAACCTGCTTTCAGTGAACTCATTGGTAAAGAAAGGAAATGTCGTACTTTTTTCGAAATCTGGAGGAAAAATTATTGATGGAGATACATGTAAGGTATTCGGAAAAGTTTTATGCACAGCCACAAATGTCAATGGTATGTACAAACTTGATTTACCTATTGCTCATGCGAGTTTAACAGAAGTTAATGAAAACTCAGCCGATTTATGGCACAAACGCCTTGGTCATCTGAACTTCAGATCTATGGAATTACTTAGACTACACTTAGCTCTTGGTGTCATATATCCAAAGCCTGCTGGATATATTAATGATAATTGCATTGCTTCCGTGGAAGGTAAACTTTCAAAACAACCTTTCAAAACGTCAGATTCAAAATCGACAAATTTACTGGAAATTATTCACAGTGACGTTTGCGGATTTATGAGTACCCAATCTTTGGGAGGTGCTTCATATTTCGTGACTTTCACCGACGACTTTTCTAGGAAAACATTTACCTACCTAATTAAACAAAAATCAGAAGTCGTAGAAAAATTTCTCCAATTCAAAAGCTTAGTCGAGAACCAAACTGACAAAAAGATTAAAATTCTGCGATCTGACAACGGTGGAGAATATTTTAATTCTGAAATGAAAGAAATTTTGAAACAGGCCGGTATAGTTCACCAAACGACTGTACCTCACAATCCAGAGCAAAATGGTTTAGCTGAACGAGTCAACAGAACTTTAGTTGAGAAAGCAAGATCTATGCTGTCAGAATCTGGTCTACCTAAGATTTATTGGGGAGAAGCAATCAATACAGCGACTTACTTAAAAATCGCTCACCGACTAAGGCTATTAGAGGGAAAACCCCTGAAGAAATCTGGACAGGAAGAAAAGTGGATCTTTCATATCTTCGTATTTTTGGATGCAGAGTATATGCGCACATACCTAAAATTCTTCGAAAGAAATTTGATGCTACGGCCAAACTGTGCATATTTGTAGGTTATTGCACCGAAACTAATTCCTTAGTCTGTATTCCTACAGAGTAGTTGATCCCGAACATCAAAAAACTCTTATCAAAAACAAGAGATGTAATTTTTTTTGAAAATGACTTTTTATTCAAATCAAAGTCAAATGATCAAAATAATACGATTAATAAAGTTGGAACTCCAGAATCAGAATCCGTCCCTATTATAGTTCAAGAAAATTCTGAAACTATACTATCTGAAGGAGAAGTCAACAAAACATTTTCTGAACCTGTAATTCATTACACTCAAAACATTGAAACTGAACATTTAACACAGGTAACGGAACTCCGTGATCCTGGATTTGACAACACTGAAGAGAAATTTTATGATAGTTTTACAGAATTTCCGGATAATACTGACAATCAAGTTTCTCAACCTGTTAGGAGATATCCATTGAGAAACAGAATCCCGAAAAAGTGGTCAGAAGATATAGTTCTCTACAAAGCTGAAGAAGATGATATCCCTTCAACCTTTAAAGAAGCCATTCATCAGAACAGAAAAATAGTTCGTTGTAATAATTCAAGATTAAGAAAAAGGAAACCGAGGAAACGTACGCTATAAGGCACGATTAGTAGCCAAAGGCTTTACTCAAACATACGGCGTAGATTATGACGAAACATTCGCACCTGTTGCACGTCTTTCAACAGTTAGATTACTACTTGCTTTCGCAGCACAATGGAATATTACAATGGATCAAATGGATGTTGAAACAGCTTTTTTCAACGGTGATCTAAGTTAAGAAATATAATATGGAACAACCTGAGGGTTTTACTAAAGAATCCAACAAGGGGAAGGTATGCCAGTTAAAGAAAGCACTTTACGGTCTGAAACAAGCGCCTAGACAGTGGAACCTCAAGCTTAACGAAGCAATGATGCAACTTGGAATGAAAAGGTCTGAACATGATCATTGCTTGTATTATAAAGTTAATCAAACTGCATGTTAATTGTTGCAATCTTTGTGGATGATTTTTGCATACTCAGTAATAATGCTGATATGAAAGAAGACTTTAAAAATAATATTAAACAATTTTTTAAGGTCAAAGATTTAGGAAACTTAAAACATTTCTTAGGAATGAGAATTACAAAAGAGGAAAATGGAATAACTATTGATCAAGGGGAATATATCAAAAAGGTAATAGATAATTTTGCTATGACTGATGCAAAACCTGCTGATCCTAATTTAAAATTAGTGAATCCTTCAAATGAAGATAAAGAAGCAGCTCAACATTTGCCTTATCAAAGACTGGTTGGATCTCTGATGTATTTGTCTGTAGGAACTAGGCCAGACATTACACATGCAGTAAGTGTGTTAAGCCAGTTTAATTCCAACTATGGGACAATTCACTGGAATGCAGCAAAAAGAGTTCTACGATATTTAAAAGGGACAATGCATCTTAAACTCCAATTCCAGAAGAAAAATATACTCGCACTTACGGGATATACTGATGCCGATTATGGTGCATGTTTAAATAACCGGAAATCCTACACTGGGTATGTGTTTTATTTAAATGGTCCTATATCTTGGGAATCTCGTAAACAACGAACGGTCGCTTTGTCAACAACAGAAGCCGAATATATGGCACTTAGTGATGCTGCAAAAGAGTCCATATACTCAAAAACATTAAAGGAAGTGTTTGGTTTGGATAATGGTGTTTGTATTTATAGCGATAATCAGGGAGCTCAAATGCTAACAAAAAACAACATTCATCACTCACGAACAAAGCACATTGATGTTAGACATCATTTTATTAGGGATACTGTTGCTAGTGGTATTATTGGTATAAAATATATTTCCACAAATGAAATTAAGGTCTTTATGGGGAATTCAGTTAAATAATAACCTCTGCACTCCGTAGCAAATAATCTTTTAATTTAATAAAAATTCCCACATATACATTGAAGAAATATTTTGACAAGACACGAATAGAAAAGATTGAATGCGATTGACAAGTACCGAAAACAAATAATAATTTTAAATAGAAATGAGGTTCCTACATCTTAACTAAGTTTCTATCGAAACAAATACCTACATCAGTGTTTAACAAAAGGATTAGGTTTAATTTAATATTTGTGATGGCCTATTATTGTATTCAGAGGTAGGGGAAGTGTTGGAACTATTTAGTTTACTATGAACCTTCTTTCATATATATTTTGATAGGCCAATTTGTTTTTCTTTTTATATTCTTTGTTATTTTTTAGTTTGTCATTCATGTTTTAATTATTATAAAAATTACATTACTCAGATTTATATTACACATTATTTTATTTGTAGTTCAGAGAATACCTATTTAAAAGGCATCAAGTACCTTTATATTACTGACATATACGACTATTTCATGAAAATGGTACTAATATACCTTGGATGAATATGTTGATGATTTCTTTTGTTATTAATCAACGTCGTATGTATGACGTCATAGTTTCACAGCATCAAATCATCTACTCTTAGTGGTTCCGCTGGTAATTAAAAATCATAAAAAACATTAAATGTACAACCTATTTCATGTTTCCACGTGTTTTTACATGTTTTATGCATTGGTTAGTGTTTGGTCATTTATTTTTGACAGTGTCAACTACCCTATACTAATATAATAGGGATACTCAGGGTTATAAACTCCCGAAAACTACCCCTAAAGCCAAAAACCCCAAAAATCGCCTAAAACATACAATATTACATAGAAAACCCACTAAAACATACAATATTATAATTTTGTAATTTCTTTAGTAATTATTTCTGTACTAAAACAATAACACTATCAGAAAAAAACAAATAATATTAAATTATTTAACTTTTCATTATAACGGCATTTTTCAATTGTTAACCAATTAACACACACACAGAAAACAATTATAAATAATAATAATTTAAAATCGTTGGTATGTAGTGTACGTCGTAAAATGTAAACTATTTGACATAAAACATCCGCCCGCACGTGATAGGTAGGACATAGACGCCCAGACGTCAACCAAACGTCAACTAACCACAACTACACTAGTGTACCAACCGCGCTGCGCGGCACCTGGCGGACAATAGGGCGTTGTCAAAAGTTCCGACAGAGGGCGGCTTTCTTAGACCTCTGCCGGGAGGCGCGCCGGCGGCTGGTGATGCTGCGTTGTAGCCTCAAAGGATCCAACAGCGGGCGGCTTTTTTTGACCTTAGCTGAAAGGCCGAATCTTGTTATGTTTACTTGAGGGAGATGACCAATGACCTCATTCGTGAACTCAAACAGGTGCTTGCGTCTTGCGTATTGATTTAAATTTTGATTAACATTGCAGTTTTGTGTCTAAATTACTAGTTTAGTTACTATTTATTTATAAGTCAGGTTTAGTTAGACTTGTATGATGATTTTATAGTATAATCTGAAAAAAAAAATATGAAATGATGGACGAAAAATATCAAGTCTTTAAGACCCCATTCTAAAAAAAAAACGCTAAAACATGTGTTACGGTTTCGCAAAAATAACGGCAAAATACCCACATTTAATAACATCTCAAAGACATTTTAAAATCTAAACAGGTATATCAACAACTTCACCTAGCCATATTTGTGAAATATTATCTCATTTCCAGAAAAAAAAACATAATAAATTATCTCAAAACCTAAAATGGACCTTTGCGGTTTTCCAAATTTACATTATTTCGAATGAATTTATTATAAATCTTTTTGTATAAAATAAAACTTAAAAGTATGAAACCCACCTTCACTGTCTCATTTTTTTTTTACAAACTAACACCATAACAATAATCTACGTTTAAATATTCATGAAATTCGTCCGCCATTTTTCATAGTAATATGTATGGCGGAACGTCACCGTATTTATTTGAAATTGATTTGAATTATTTCGAATGCGTGTATCAAACATTTTCAGTACTGTTCAGTACCTTTTTAGAATCAAAGGTGAGAGTACGCCAGTTTGAAGCTCGACGATGAATTTTGTTTTTTGCTTAAGTTGGATCGCGACTGCTCAATAAGACATTTTGACTGACAACTGTCAATATTGTTACTACCTACATAACTGTGATGTTTCAAAATTATTGAAAGTCATAAATATTTTAAACTCAAACTAATGCATACAAACATACAGATAAACAACAACACTAAAAATATTAATTCGTCTTCAGTGTCGCTCAATTAGTTCCTTCCTTTTTTTTCTCAAAAAGTTTGCAATTATAGACGAATTTTCTACAGGCTATACGTATACAGGATGATTTTGAAATGGTACTTTAGCCCGAATTCTAAGGATAGTGTATAATTATCATTATCAGTAATCCTACAAATTTTCAGGTGCCTGAGCACTACCATTACGATGACAGGATTTACAAGTTTATTGAAAATCTCTAGTAAAAGCCTTTACTCGCAATCAGAATAGTACTTACAGGGCAATATAGTTATATTATACTCGCTCGAGTAATTTAAATGATACTCAGACTCACATTGCAGTGTATATATAACGATGAACTAATTTATTGATTGATATCTTTCGTTTGTATAGAAATATTGTAATATTGTTTTCCACTCTTAACCGTGTGAGAAGAATGTCCCAGGATATTCATTATTAATATTATTTATTATATATACTTTAAAATTGTTTTTTCATGATCTGTATAAGGTATACATCAATGCCATTTCGGCCTACTATACCATTTAAAAATCAGCCTGTATGATTCGTCAAATCATGATATAGGTTAGGTTAGGAATATAATGATTTGGCGAATTATACGATTGGCCACCGACTAGTTCAGGCAATGGGAATCATTTCAAAGATTGGATTAAGTAAAGTTTAATAAACATAAAAATAGTGTTGTAAAAGAAACAATAACATCTTTCCATATCACATTAAGGGTAAACGTTCGGTTGGAGAGCGAAATTCAAATTTTTTCACGTTTTTTGCAAATTGCAGCTCAGTTATAGGTCGTATGTTATCAACATGTTATTTGCGAGAAGAATGGAAGTATATTTACTGATTAATAACAAAAGAAATACAGGCCTAGCATGACCACGCGTCGTAGATATACGATAAAAGATATCGTATCATATCAAACCAATATATTTACCGATTTCGCGAGCATGACCGATGTAGCTACACGATATGATAAATAACATCTTAACATTTTTTTTCACTTAGACAACAATCATAAAAGCATGTTAATTCTTACCTTTTCACAATAATCATAAATGTTTAATTGAACTCTCGTTGAACACCACAATAATATTATAATATCAATTGAAGAACAATTATGAGAACAATGGACGATTGGAAGCCCTATCTATATATATCACACTAGCTGACCCGGCAGACGTTGTCCTGCCCTGAGAACAAAAATAAAACTGGGACCTACAAACCTATCCCTACCTACTCCTATCTACCTCTACCTGCCACTACCTACCCCTACCTACCTACCCCTACCTACCTCTACCTACCCCTACCTACCCCTACCTACCCCTACCTACTCCTACCTACCCCTAACTACCCCTACCTACCTCTACCTGCCCCTACCTACCCTACTCTACCTAACTCTACCTGCCCCTACCTACCCCTACCTACCCCTACCTGCCCCTACCTACGTTACCTACCTAACCCTACCTACCCCGACCTACCCCGACCTACCTCTACCTATCCTATGTCCTTCTCCTGGTTCTAAGCTACCTCCCCACCAATTTTAAGTCAAATCAGTTCAGCCGTTCTTGAGTTATAAATGGTGTAACTAACACGACTTTCTTTTATATATATAGATAGATTACATTGACTCCCCCCCGTACTCCAGTGACGCTTACATGGAGCCTACATCGCATGCTGGCTAGCAGAGCGCGGTGAGCGACAACCACGCGACTTTTTTCTAATACTTGCATTTTTAAACTCGTGATATCTTCCGAATTAAATGTCCGAATTGAATAATTCAAAAAGTTATAAAAAGGTATTAAAGCCGTCTTGAATATAAAGTAATTTATTTTGATGAGGATTAATACCAAGGTACAAATGAAGAGCCTTTTCAAGAGGCGGCATATATAAATTAATATTTTAGAATAAAAAACTGCTTACTGTGACATAACTATAATATTTAGACATATGCTGTCGCGACACTTTTTGTAGATAATGATGAGTTCTGCAAAGTCGTAGTAAATGATTTTGTTCTATCATCAATAGTTTTCGCAGCGCACGCGACGTAAGGAATTTTTCAGGTCATTTTTTTACACCTTATGTTACATTATTGGAGTTTTAGTAAGGACCCCTAATTTTTTTTAAAATATAATATAGCCTATGTTACTCGGGGATAATGTAGCTTTCCAAAGGTGAAAGAATTTTTGAAATCGGTCCAGTAGTTTCGGAGCCTATTCATGACAAACAAACAAATCTTTCCTCTTTATAATATTAGTATAGATGTAATCCCTACGTACTACGGTGCTTGCTTGACGATAATTTTCAAGCGTATACACGGTATCCACGCATATCACGCACTCTAAACCTCGTCGATAAAATATCACGACTAAATGTCAAAAATCGATATTTTTATCGTTTTATATCTACAAATAATTGGTCATGCTCGACTTTTCGATAAATAACTGACTGTCGTGCTCGCTCTTCTTTCTATCGTAACGTATCATAACTCGATGACGTCAGTGGCACAGTTATGCTCGCTGTTTCGATAAAAATTCAACATGGCGGCGATATTTATCATATTTTGACAGTTGGCGTCGATAAATCGCTATATCATATCGTGTTTTGGTGGGCATGCTAGCCCCGCTGGTACGTACTGGTTACCGTGGTTATCTAAATAACATGTAGCACGCGGACAGTGGCAATCCACCCATTTCTCTGTTAAAATGATGTCGCAAATGTGTGAGTAAAATATGTCAATGTGTGTAGTCTATGATAAATTCCCACGCTTGGAGACTAGCCTCTAAAATCAATTATATTTTATAAATAAAGTTAGTCATGTTAATAAATCATTTTCAAGTGATAGGTATTAGGGTTTTAGTATATTAAAGTAAAGCTCTCCCCTCCCCACCAGTCCAAAGTACTTGTAATGTTACTAAAAAATGTTAACAGGCAAGTCAAAAAGTATCATGACATTTTTTATGTGTAAAAATTCAAAAGTCCCTAAAAATATAAACCCCCTAAAAAAATCCCATCCCAAATCTTTATCCCCTAAATTTAAGGGGAAAATCCCTAAGCTGGGATCCCTGGATACTACGTATCTAGCACAGATACAGAAATAACTAGCTTGGTTTCTTGTAGGTAGGGATGATGTTTCTCTCCGAAAAAGATCGATTCTTAAATCGATTCGAATCAAAACGTGATGAATCGACTAACAAAAAAGGTCGAGTTCTAAAAGATAGATTTTCCAAAAATCGATCTTTTTTCGACGTTAGCTTTTATTTGTATGGGAAATACATAAACCGGACAAGTGCGAGTCTGATTCGCGCACCGAGGGTTCGGTAATTTCCTATGTAATACTCTAAATACCAAAGACTTCTTATAGGTTTTCGGTTGTCTCACTTGTCCGGTTTTTTACATTATAAATAAGTCAAACAAAGTGAACATTAAGCTTTAACATTAACATTCAAAAGTATAGATACTAAGAACTGAAAGCAATAATTTTATTAATTTAAAATGTTGCTGATCTTTGTTCAACTACTAACAATTTTATAAAAAAATAGATTTTCTTGTGTCTCAGATCTATTCACTGAATTGATTCATTGCATAATAGTTATATAAAAAGTCAATTATTTTTGCCCAAAAAGTCGATTCCTCAAAAAATCGACCTTAGATCGCCAACCACCCTAGTTTGTTGTGTGTGGAAACTATCGTATGATCGTACTTTAGTATTTTCAGTTTTCTCTCTTTGAAATTAAAGTGGAAAATCTTTCTCGGTAAATGTGTAGTGTTCATTAACTAAATTCTTTTTTTGGTTCTTGGGAGACTTTGTAATGTACGCTTTTAACAAATGATGAAAAATCTGTAAAATCTAAAGAAAAGTGCTACATTTGAAAATAAAAAATGTCTGAAACTTACGGTTTGTTGATATTTTTATTATGTCGTTTACCGTCGTTAGTAAATTGGTTGATAAATTATGATTTCTTTGTTACAGAATACTTGTTCAAATTTCTTGTGATTGGAAGTGCTGGTACTGGAAAGTCAAGTCTTCTTAATAATTTTATTGGTAACAAATGTATGTACACTTTATAAAAATACTAAGTTTACTATACTCAATAAATTACGTCATTGCCTAAGGAATATTACTATTGATGAAACAACCCACGGAGAAGTGCTGATTTCCCAGTGGGTTGTTATCTACTGTGAGGTACCAAATGAAATTGTGTATAAAAATATTTCAAGAGTATATTTATTTACCTACTATCTGGCGTGGTTAAAGAATGGAACTGTAAATGGCGGCTCATTGAGCCCATATTCAGTATACTATGGCACAACTACGGTATAAAATAACTTAACAATGTATTTTGCTGTTATAAACAAAATATATCTAATAACTTTATACTTCAATATACTTTTTATTACAGGATTTAGGTTTTTTATAAATTAGATAAATAATTATGCTAGTTTTAGATGTTTATTTATTAATTATAACATTATTTTTTTATTGGTCTATACCAACAGGTGTGATATATGTATTTGACGATAAGTTGTGTGCAAGAAGTAAATTGTTGCAATGCCATTTATAATCCCACTCTAGATCTGCGCGAGTATGATCTCTGGCATTGAGCACCATCACGCAATAACTCCATCTGGCTGAACTTCAATATACTTTGACATAATTTGGGTTGTTTGATTTTATTGAATATTTTACATATCAATTACTTAGATATTGAGATACTCTTTCTAGGTATAGTAGCGGGCTATTGGCACATCTTAGATAAACTCAGTACCCCCTCTACCTTTACTTACCTCAAATTTGACTCGGTATTAAGCAAAAGTACTTGTTACTTCAGGAATGTAAACTATGATTGTGACCATTGTATGAACATAGGAATTAACTAGGTATGTTAAATAATAATCTATGAAATTAGATAATGTTACAGTAACATGTATATTTTTTATTTATAGTCAAAGAGGATAGGTGCCACACTATTGGGGTTGAGTTTGGTTCCAAAATTGTGAATATTGGGGGAAAATCCACCAAACTTCAGATTTGGGATACTGCAGGTCAAGAGAGATTCAGATCAGTTACTCGCTCCTATTACCGTGGTGCTGCAGGAGCTCTGCTTGTTTATGATATCACCTCACGGGACTCTTTCAATGCCCTCTCAAATTGGCTGAGAGATGCCAGAACATTAGCTAGCCCTAACATAGTTATATTACTGGTGGGCAATAAGAAAGATATGGAAGAATCTCGAGAAGTTACCTTTACAGAGGCAAGTCAGTTTGCTCAGGAAAATGGTATGTTTTAATCTAGTTTATACATAGATTAATTAATTCATATAATATAATAAAAATTGCAACGTCTTTATGTTTTACAGAGTTAATGTTCCTAGAGACCAGTGCAAAAACAGGAGAGAATGTTGAGGAGGCATTTTTAAAATGCTCAAAAACAATTCTCGCAAAGATAGAAACAGGTGAATTAGATCCTGAGAGGATAGGCTCTGGGATACAGTATGGAACAGGTACTTCAAAAAGGCTTGGGACTCCCAAGAAAACTGTGCGAACACCGGACTGTGCCTGTCGTGTTTAATGCTTCTATTGCTTCTGCTCATCTGGACTAAATTTATTCTATAAATAATGTGATTTATTTTATGATTCTCATAGTTTAAGAAGATAGAAATTTGAATTCCTATAATTGTGCTAAAATATTTACAATAGCACTTCAATATTATTATAATGGTTTTCAAAATATGTACTATAAATTTATGAGTAATTAACTTTAGTTATACAGAAGTACTTAGGTAAATAATACAAAAAAACAAATTGGTTTTCGGTTTTAAAGGGGCGTAGCTGGCGCCGTATCAATGATACGGGGCCCCCGGGCTACAGTGTGTAACCTAAAATTCGTAAAATGTTATCCATCTCATTCAGTCCTCGCCATACTTTATAGGAAAAAAAAAACATTATGTGAAATATCTGTATGCGAACTCCTTGACCTAATCGGCAATTTAAAAAGTTTCTCCTTTCACATGCCGAAAAGATAAACTTTATGTTGCTGTGTACTGTACTGCCACGAAAAGGAGTACTTTTTGAGCACGTGCTGCATTGTAATGTAAAGCACAATGAAAAAGTAAGACCACAATGAGACCAGCTATGCTATTCTCTAACGTTTCATTCGTCGACGAGCTCGCGAAACGATGCCGCGTACAACTGACTTCTCACGTGATCGCGTAGTAAACGATAGAGACAGAGTACACTGACAGCGTTGAATTCGTCGACGAGCTTGTGATATCGCCTTACAGAATAGCACCCCAGGACCACCAACTTTTAAAAACATCGAATGACTTCCAACAATGTAAGGCAAGCCAGGCTTTTAAGCTTGTATGCAGGTTCCGCCACTGGGACTGGGGAAACTAGGTTGGCTGGGCCTCTAGGCCGGTGCCTTGTTGGCCTAAGGGGATATCCGACCCTGACTTCGTGCTGGCGCGGCGGCGGTATAAATTTAGCAGAATATTGTACAGATGTAGGTATCATACCTACCTATTAGTTTTCCATTATGATGATTTCGCTTTTTGTTTGTTTATTATATTAACATATCGTAATATAAAATGGTTACATTGTTTGAAATAAGGACACCAATTTTATTAGTGGAGCACATATAATATTAACATTAAATATTATATTCACCCTGTGAGTGTTTAAATACAGCACTATAAAGTGTGTTATGTAAATGTAATAAAGTGCTTTTGTTTATAATGTACTAACTATGTGATCTGACATTGTAGATTCGTATCGTTTAAATAAGCTAAGTGTAATTTGTAACGTCTTATTTTCAAATACCTAGCACATGTCCACAGTGGACAATAAAGGTGTCAAATGTTATTACTGTTTGCTTTTATTTATCCACGACCTGTCTTTCCCCCACGTTTCTGGGATTAAAAGTATTATGGCACTCGGGGATAATAGAAACTTACAATTAAGGAAGGCCACAGATAGGTTGGTTACACCTTTTTGTTGCAAAATAGCTCCTATTACAACCGCATAAGGTGCCGGTAAACACTGTTGCCTTGACTTGTGGTCGTCTGTTCAAATGATTTACCAGTAATAGTGGTTCCTTGTGTGTAGCGCTTCCTAGCATTCCCTTGAACTTTAGAACCAAAGATTGATTATATCTGATATTTGGAGACAAGTTTTGACAAACTCTGGGAGCAAACAGATATTCACTAGCATGTATATCTTCTCTGTGCTAGCATGCTTTTATTCTTGAGATACATTGGTGTGGGCCCCATAGATGATACACAATTGGTGGCTCTGTTAGGAAGTGCCACACTTGCTTGATTGAACCACATTTATCTAAGATATGAAATAATAAAATAAATTGGTTTAATATAAATTTATTCTTGAATTAAGTAACATTTCTAATTGCTCATACACCAATGGAGCTAGCTAAAATTATTTTCATCATTGATATTTTCTAAACTGATTGAATGATTGTCTTATTAATTATATAAGTAATATTTATCTACAAAACTGTTGGTAGGTAGCTTTTATAAAAATAACCACATTTTATTTACACCAAATGACAAAAAAAACAATTACATAAAAATATTAATAATAATACCTAATATCTTAAACAAAGCGCCAGGCTTTGCAAAATATGTCATACCATCATGATTTCAACATATTTACTTCTCAATGGGTTGTGGAAGTGATACCTAATTTTTTTTTGTTATTGCATTACAACACGCCTTTATAGGATCTCCCTGAGAGCTATGGAATGTAGCAACTTGCCATTTGACGCAAATAGAAAAAAAAACATTTCTATACATGTATTGCAAATGTGTTCTCTTCTGCCTGTCAGCTTCTAGTTTTTAGGGAATCCAATTTGTTATCATAATTCCATAACAACTCTTTGTGACATTCGTTTTTGCTCTGAATAGTAGGTAGCTAATACGTAAAAAATCGTTTTTAAACTTTTTTTTAATATTTGAGCAAATGAATATTAAGAAATAAGTACTAGTAAATTATAATATCGTAACTGACGCATTGTGGTAATTCCAATTTAAAACACTAAAATAAAATGAATTTACTTTTCACATATTTTTTTAGTTGATTTTAGTTTGGCATTTCTAAAAGACGTAAGTACATTTTATTTTACATTATTCCGTTATAACATAAAAATAAAGTGGATTCATTTTTCATAGTTATAATTACTTTATTAACAATATTTTGGTCTCTATATGCAAGGTAATTTGTACTTTAGTATTGAAAGTATCATGTTGTGTTTTTTCGATAAGATTTAAGATATTTTTAAGCCATTTGTTACGATCTAATAAAATTGTGTAATTGTCACAGAAATCTTAGCTATAATACATAATATCGTGTAGGTACTACAGAAAATTTAACACTGTACACTTAACTCGTACAAGTAAATATACCTACAATTAAACATAAGCACAGTTGCCGGCCTTTTAGTTCATAATTCGGAAAGTCAAAAGATTAATTTATCTCGCTTTCTTATAGATTGTATTGTATATTCGACCTCTTCAAGGCTTTCCGATTAATTAACAAAGTGACCAAGAAGATTTTTTACATAACATGCAACGAAGTTAAATTACAAAATCACATAGCTAAATTAAAATGCACCTATAATTGTAACTCTAGGAACTATAATAATTAGGGCGTGCGTGATGCGTGACGTGACATGACGTAATACCATCCGTTATGATGCGAACCTAATGAGTTGTGCGGTTTACCTGCTAGGAAATGATTGCAACACTATTACATAATTTCGATAACCCTACATTAACTTAAATAATTCGAATGATGGTGATTAAAAAATTATTGCTAACACTCGTCTCGAACTTAGTACTTATATCGTAAATAACTAAAATAAAGAAATCAATGCCAAACAGTATATTTTTCGTATTATATTAAATAGTCCTAGTTCTATCACAGTAAAATATCAAAACACTCATGCAAATCCATATGGATAAAATTAAGTATATCATTTAAATAATCAAATACATACTCTCACTTGATAAAATAAATAAGTAGTAGGTACAGAAACTGAAGTCATTAGATTTAAGCTTTAAGTGTGGAGTTGGCCTATGAATGTTCATGATTTTAATTAAATTGATCCAAAACATTATGAAGGTACGAGTAGGTATATTGTCTAAAATGTAGATATTGAGGCGTGTCTCTTCCAAATGCAAAAAAGTGAACTAATTCGCATATTAGGTAGCTGATATAATGGAATGATCAAATGAAAATACTACACAAGAAAATTAATACATACCTACATAAATAATATAAATAAAGATTTACAATGAGATTCATACTTGCAAGTGTATGTACCTATTTAAACAAAAAATCTTTTATCGAAACCAGAAACATATCTTGAAATTTAATCAATAACTCGAAATGTAATAATGTAAATAAGTTATGTACAGTAAATCTTATCTATTATTATTTAATCACGGAAATTACTATAAAATGTTTATATAAATAAACAATTGTATATAAGATTTTCACATTAGAATGCCTAAATTCATCAATAATATGACAGATCTTAGAATTGGTCACTTTATGATGTGTCCGACTATTTCATGAAATTGAAAATTCCCGCCCACATGGTATGGTCTGGCCAGATGAATCTGCGTTTGACGATGTGAAGGTCACCAAAAGGCACGGCTACTTCATCATATCACCAAAAAATTGTGATCATATCGTAAAATTGTTATATTATTCACCGGTAGAGGCGTCGATATCGTTTTGTTTTTGAGATGCATCATGGCGGCGAACAATTATTCTGATAAAAAGCTAATAATAATGCGAATCCAATTTGAAGATAAAAGCAATTGAATTTTACGAAAGAAATTAAAACTTTGAATACTACTAATTGATATTATGAAAACCCTGCATTATGACATGGTGTGGATTGACATATCATTAAACGTCGTCAACGTTTAAACGATATGGTTAGTTTTAGCTGGCCATATCATCAAATACAACCATTTCATGATAGACCTATCATGAAGAGATGAATTCTAAAATCTGGCCCCGTAGCATGTGAAGCGTAGACTAGAGAAGATTCAAGTCTTTGACCAATAATAATCGCGGATTAATTTTATCACGTCATATTTATGTGATTTCATTGGCCGAAGATTCGTGTCTTCTCTAGTCCACGCTTGCCATACTTCAGGGGCTGGCCCTGACATACATATAAAGATGTCGTACCTACTATCTTCACAACAGCTTTCTCTCCGTTAATGTACAATGATACTATAAATCTACTTATTGCTAAATAACGTAAATAAAATACTAGTCACTGTAAACAACATTTCGGGCCCTCTAACTGTGTGCTGGCTAAGATAGGCACTACCTACAAGCAACGAAATGCTTCATGATAACTGAACCAACTGACACTAAGACCAATTTGTAAATTCTGCGTTCAATGGATTTTCGCTAATTAAAAATCAGTCTTGTTACAATACTAATCAGATGTTTTTATACTAAAATCTCAAAAAATATAGGATAAGTAGTTTAAGTAGCCAACTTGATGACTAGCCGACGATGAGTCACCATTTGTGACTAGATTAAAGTCAAAAAGTAAGTACAAATCCCATTTAATTGCAAAATTGAAGAGTGCCAAAATTATTGAATCTTAGTGTCTACATTCATCAAATAAGACATTTGGAATTAATTATGTAGATAAAGGTAACATATAGATAGATAAACTAGCCTGCCAACAGAGAGCGTCGAAGCCCATAGATAAATTCGTCCTACGAAAGTTTGGAGAAACAGCCTCAAGTCTTCAACTTTGCTACATTGCTTTTGCGGTGACTTTTCATGTTTAACATGAAACCATCTATGGACAGTGAGACGAATTATTATTTACGGTATTGCTGTGATGTGGTGGGCTTTTGGCTATGCCGTTAAATCATTATGATTGAAGGCTCTAGGCTGAGTCGTCGCGAAGCAACGAAGCAGCGGAGAGATCGCTAAGTATTACTAGTGATGGTTAATGTTTATAGACCCAGGCTCTGGCGACAAGCAACTGCTGCAACTAGTGCTGCGCCGCGACCGCTGCCGTCCTCCGAAAGCATCAAATCGAACTGAAAAATAAATATTATTATATAAAAAAATTGTGTAAATAAGTACCTAATTCACAAAATTTGCGTATTATGGGCACGAAACATGCACGATATTCAATTAGTTTTGCTTGTCAGAATTACAACGTTTATCTTTTGGATAAGTATCTACAGAATATCGGTCGACATTGTTGCAGGCTGAGTATATCTATATCTACACTACCTATTGTACTTATTTCAACCTGATGAGTATGCATGACTCGATAATTTTTTTACTGATTATTATGATAATATAGCTTTGCTTGATTTGTGGCATTGTTTCTACTGATTTTTACTAAATCGAGGTATTATTGTAGATTCCTTTATTAGATATAAAGGAATCTGTCTGTAGCTTATTTCGGCCTGGCGTGTTAGGTACATTACCCCACCTACAGAACAATTAAACCGGCCGGCACGAGTGGTCATCTTAGTGTTTTTGTTTGTTACCAATCATAGTTAAACTGGCTTACTTGTATAAATAAGTAGCAACCTAAAAGTACTTAGGTACGGATTTATATGCATGATGCATATTAGCGATATAGAAAAAGTGTGGTAATTCATTGTTTTGATACTATAAAATGTAGCTATTTGTATTAAACGTAGTTATTCAATATATTTTATAATTTAGAATAGAATAGAAAAAGTTTATTCAGCTCAAAACATATGATATAGGTACCTATTCATTTAACATATCGGATGGTAACTTTAGTACTTATTAGTAAATATAAGGGGGCTCGACTTTGATATAATTATCTACAAAACGTAATGATAGTGAGTTCGGAGTAGCTATACCTACTATGATAATAAAATTCAACGCGGATATAGTTTTACCAATGAGCGGCATTTGTAAACTTGAAGTTTCTTATCATAAATAATAATGATATTATCGTTCATTTCATAGTCTGTAATATTCCGCTATTGATATGTATCTAGGTATATCTTATCTTGGTGCGTCACGGCGGCGCGGCGCGGCGGCGGCGCGACCGTTTTGGCAACATACGATATCGGCGTTACGTTCTTATATAAACAAAGAGGTATTTCAACTTGCGCTACATTTGCTAAAAAAATAGGTATGGAAATTTAAAGAAACTCATAATATGCTCAAAAGACAAAATTTACATTTAGTCGTGGATATGTAAACGAAAACTTATTCATCGTTTATCAGCAACTGCATAATTTTAACCGACTGTGCCAAAGCCAAAAAAGGATTATGTAAGTACGTTGTTTTAATAGCTGTCACGGATAGGTACGTATTGTACAGTTTATCGTAGGTCTATCGACATACATAAACACTGATGTACTTATAGTTATGTAATTTAGATTTAATAAAAATCCGCAACTAATGTTGATGTAAAGGAATTATACCAAAACATACCTAATTACTAAGTACCTATACAGTCCTTATATTTTGAATAGTTAATAAACATTTCTAATTGTTTAGAACTTCGGAGAATACAAACAAGAAATAGGTGACGTCAATATGATGTGACTAAGCAAAAGATGGCAAAATGTAGGCAGATATTATACTTAATTCGTGGAGTTATCATCACCGCCTTGAACTTTAGACTATTCAATCGTTTAGAGATGAATTGTGAATATTATAAGGTAGGAAGCTAATAATTTTATATGGCAAAACTTGTCAAGGACGAGCTGAACTCACGTGGAGAATTGGAGACCGTCTCCACGCGAGGCGATTACTTTCCAGAAATTAATTTCTACACTATGAGATGGAGCAATAATACAGGCTGTATTGATTTCCAAATCAATGTTTTTTTTTTAAATACAGTTTTTATCAAAATTGGTCATGAGAATCCGTTCAGCATTTTTCGCTATTCTCTATACTTTAGGATTTGGTCTACCACGCCCCCTTGAAAAATTCATCCCGTATAGATACTTATATGAATACTCACACCCAGACTCGGACAAACAGACTTTAATGAACACATATGTTTGTCATGAGTGGGCAATGTACTTAGTTAGTTACCTGTATGCCGGGTCTGACAAGTTGCGCTATCTTCTCACACATGAGCGTGTGGAAGTGGGGGTGGAACCGGTAGACGGATCCGTCGATGCCGACGGTGACGCGCGGCTCGTCCATCTTGTTGAGCAGCGTGGCGATGCCGGCCGACACCAGGTGCGCCGCGCGCCGCGACACGCACTCGCACACGTGCCGCACGCCCGCCATGTCGCTCTCCGTGGCGTGGGACAGTCCTACCATACAATACAATACAATACAATAATACTGTCATACAGTTTACAATTTTTTTTATCGTAAAATTATAATTTGCCAGCGGTTTCAACCGCGTTCCTGGGATAATGTAGCTTTTTGTAGTGACCAAAAAACCGACGACGTAAATTAAAAAAAAAATTTGCAAAGTATATCGAATGACATAAAATGATAGGGCTCGTTGGAAGAATCTCAAATATATATTTTTTATAATTTTAAAATATATAGGTAGTTTTGAAGTAATTTTTTACTCTACCTTTTTCGGACCGAAAAATGAGGAATATTTCAATTTGAAATGCAGATTTACATTGTCTGTTGTGGTCCCTATAAGCGGATGTGTGGGATTTGGACGCCATCGCGCCATAATTATTGTGTTTGTTTAGAAGAAATTACTAGTATTTTTTTGAATAAAGTAGAGTATGAAACTGACATAATTAGGGATTAAAACAGGTAATATCACGAGGGATATTATTTAAAACCTCGCCTAAGGCGATATAATATATTATCCTAAGTTATAAGAAGAAATTATATTTTATGTTATTTTAAATCAATTTCAGGACTGACCATTGAACTTGGCACCCATTTAGTTCTCACTTCTTTTGTCGTTGAAGTCAGCAACTAAGGCATATAATATCATAAAATTTACTTGGCTCTCAATCTCATTTCACATTTATGTTTTTGATGGGATATCATATACATCAAGCACCGTCATTTTTTTATCGATTAATTAACTTGATTATTTTTTAGTCAGTTTCAATTAATCATCATTAAAAAAATATTACTCGCTTTAATAAATTAATTAACTTGATTAAACTAATATTTTCAATGTTGTCAATTCTACATAAAATAAATAAATACCTAATGAAAAATAATGTGTCATTATTTTGCTGCTTCTTAATTTTTTTTAATTATTAAAAATCTTAAGAAAATAAGTTTTAAAGTTCAAAGGTACACTGAATTCGTATTTAGTTAATATTATTTTCAATCAAATAACCTCTGATCTTTACATTTCTGATTTCTTGATGTTCAATTTACGTTTCATAACTATTCTTTTATTTTTCAAATAAGTCGTCAGATAATTTGTATGACCTAGAATTATTTAGCATAGGTGTATAAGAAAACCTACTTTCTATGGAGCCAGAGAATGGCATTGGTTTGTTGTATTTAATAATTTACTTTTTGATTTAGTTGTGTATTATATATATTTTATTTGGATACCTATACTTAGTAAATAAAGTTAATCAAATTGACGATAATCAACATTAATAATCTTATAATATTTTTTCCTACGCAAATTCATGGTAAAGGCCCGATTATAATTTATCGCACCGTTTTCTAGTCAGTGAACATGGAATTTTTATCATTATTTTATTTGGTGACAAATTCTGGGAGAAAATAGATCTTCCTAGATGCTTTAGTTCTTTCTTGCAGGGCCACTTAAAATTTTCTCCTTTTCCCCCATCAATAATAGAGATAATAAGTGTTATTAACCAGCAATATAACAGAGGTGTAAAAAACCTATTAGTAAGAAACGTCACTAGCTAACCTGTGTGTTTGTAACTCAAAAAGTAATTTTTGTTCATTCATGATTTAGATAAGTACCTAGATAATTTGCAGTTTGCTGGGCTTTATTAGGCGGCAGTACCTTATTTCACAACAACTAATGATAGTGACCACTGTTGTATCTCTATATCACCGAAGACCTTGTCAATTGACCTTTAGTGTATCATTTTGTTAAATTCCCGTAGTAAATTGTAATAATTCAAGTGAATTGTATTTATAAACAATACAATATAAAAAAATTACATCTTGTGGATATTTCCAGGTGTCATGTTCTCAAAAACTGAATTAGTTTTAAGTTTAGTATCCACCCTGACACAATGCAAACAATTATAAGACCAAAGATGATAGAAAATCGAATAAAGTGGCATTAAGGCATAGAAGGTATGCATATGTGGGTACGTACTACGTACAGTGCATGGCAAAGAATAATCAATTATTTTTAGTGTCATAGGGTAAGATTAATATCAAGTGGTCAAGTCTTATTAATTGTATCAAATGAATTGATTGTCTTAGCTAACAAAGAGCAAAGATGACTGATAGATAGTGATAACATAAGTCACTAAAGAGAAAATGGTTTTCCAGTTATCATGCATTTTATGGCTTGGTAGTGGTTTTGTTTTAGTATTTTCCTCATTCATTTTGATATCTATACTAATAATAAAGCTGTAGAGTTTGTTTGAACGCCCTAATCTCCAAGTTACTGGTCCGATTTGAAAAATTCTTTCACTAATAGGAAGCTACATTATCCCCGAAGCTTATAGGCTACTTTTTATCCCGGGAACGCGAGTAAAACCGCAGGGAACAGCTAGTGTTTTATATGTACCTAGTAACTACTATAGTGACGATAAAATATTTTGAAGAGGTTTGTATGTTTTGGGTTGATTGTAATGTAACATAAAAACAATATTTAGGTATATTATTATCATATTTAGGTTTTTTCTTTAGATATTTTTTTTTAAATCGTTTCGTTACTTAGTACGTATTATGATGATTACATCAGTGTTTCGGGCCGAGGGTTCTCCCCCTTTATCAACGCAACAGTATATTTGCAATCAACTGCATGTAACAGTATCTACAGTCTGATTCTACCGTTATCGTTTATCGTTTCAACATGATGGATGACACCTTTACACAATATTTTTGTAAATGTTACGCACAATTCGTTTTCGAATGTATGTAAAACATACTACATCATAGACGATTAGAATTTCGTGAAAAAACATCTTTGGTAACGCAAGGTATCATAAATCATCTTACCCAGTTCCTCAAGGACCTCCATACAGCTGGTGAAGTCTCCAACTTTGTCTGACTCGATCTCAGAGACGTATTTGGTATAGAAGCTGCCACGTTGGAACAACAGGTCGGACCCGCGACCGCCGAACAACAGGCCCATCCGCGTGAACTTGACCAGCGCTAATCGTACCAACTCGCCCAAGTACATGCCTGATATCATTTTCTCTTGACTGCAAAGAGAAAACAATAAAATGTTACTAGGGTGTTATTATTATTTTTACCAATATTACGTACCTACTGTAAATCTTACATGGGAATTCTTATTGTGCCTATTATTAATTTTAGCTTAAAAACAAAATCGATGTGGTAGATTATATTGGATTTGTTTCAAGAGGTATACTTGGGCCATGTTTGATTTTAATGAAAGATTTTTAGTATTACGACATGAATATCTAAAAATATAATCCGGATTGGGAAGTTGCTCCATGAATTATGTGAACACCGGCAAAACCACTAATTGAGCCTGTTTTAGTCCAATGAATTTGTAATAGGTAATATTTAAATTTTATTTGACTAGCTTTTATAATATTATAGCACTAACGCCTTTAAAAATAAAACATGCCTATGATTAAATTATAATAATAAGTAGTATGAAAACTAACTTTGACAGTTTTGTTATGGAACTTTACCTTCCTGCATAGTGAGGTATAGACAAATTAATGTAGGCGTGACATAAAATTGAAAAACTTACATCTGCTTTCCAGGGTTGATAGAGCTGGAGTCGACTTCGCGGTCGAACTCTGTGCGCACGAAGTCCAAGTTACCGTCGTCTCCGAAGGCTCCCCACTCTGTGTTTATCAAAAGATCTGGCTTGCCTGGCTCTCCGTCGAATAACTCGCAGTTCTCAGTTTTTTCTACATAGCAAGCGTTACTGCCGGTTCCTGCATTTAAATTATGTACATATGTTTATAAGTCGACAAGGTATAAAGCTGTAGCTAATTTTTCCTTCAAAATAATTGATATATTTACAATAAATACACAATGCTATGAATGACAAGTACCTACACAAGTACAATACAATTTGCATAATATAACACAGATATTAGGTTGACGTAAAATAAATATAAATATATTTTTAAATCATTACAATCTCGAATACTAAAGCGTGACGCTAGCACGATTGCAGTTATGTCCACATATACCTACCTATATTATAAGCATTTTTAGAACTAATAAAATCAACATTAAACAATTTATTACTAATACTTTGCTAATACCTATATATTGTATTGTGAAAAGTTACCTATAAGTTGACGTTTGAACGCGATAATCTCAGAAAAAAAAACTATCTGATTTCAAAAACTTTTTGCGTTAGACAGCCCATTTTTTGAGAAAGTTTATAGGCTATATAAAAAGCATATATCATCCAAATTTTACGCGGGTCAAACCGCGGGATACAGCTAGTAATGAATCATAACTATTAAGAGAAAAGAGACTAACTGCAAAAATGCAATAATAAATTTTATCTTAAAATAATATTTAAATTGAGACCAGGTTTTAAAATAAAAGCAATGAATAAGTAAGTACATTTAGTATGATGGGCTGATGGCTCGACTGAACGAACACACTACGACTTGTTGACGTCACTCATGCAAGATAACACACAACGGTCAGGGGCTCGCCCGCGTCGCCGAATTGTTTACGGTTCCATGATAAATGAATCGAATGGATGTTTATAATGTCATGCGGTTATCAATGAGGGTGTAAATAATAAAATGTTATTAAAAGTGTGTGTATGACGTAAAACACAAGATGATTAGGTATATAAGCTACATAGATTCACACCACCACAACAAATAAGGTAAACCTACCAACGATGAGTCCTATTTTGCAGTTGTGGTTTTTCCACGCGCAAGACATCAAAGTTCCCGTGGTGTCATTCAAAATAGCGCATATGTCAATCTGTACATCCTACAAGAATGAGAGAATATGCGTTTAGTTAAAGAACAGACACATTCCAGAGCCTAACAGTGTAGAATGTAGTTTTATGAAGTGAGTAGACCGCGCAGATATGTTGAAGATGATAGTTTGAAGAGGTTTTCAGTTCTCAGTCGATACTATAATGTTCATTTACTGCTATTCACAAATTTAAACATAACATAATAATTCAAATATCAACTACTTTTTTTAAATTAATGCACCCCCTCTAATTGAAAATTATAAAATCAAATGATATTAGAATTTGTGTATAACTTAACTCAACTTTTTAAATTAGTATAAATGAGTTGATACCAACATTTATATTTAATGCTGGTGATAAGTTAATTATGAGGATTTTTTTGAAATTGAAGAACAATAAAAAATAAGAAAGACTACATTAATATGCAAATAGTAAAGAAGTATAAGTATAGAAGAGAAGTAAATTGAGTTCATGCATTTGTTTAAAACTTAATTTATGAACATACTGTATTAACGACAGGACTAAGGTGACAATACAAAATTAACATCTCAGGACATTTTTTACTAAATTAGTGTGACGTTGATGTTTTTATAGCGTAATATTGAAAAATCCTGTATTAACTACAGGACTAAGGTGACAATACTAAATTAACACCTCAGGACATTTTTTACTCAATTAGTTTGACGTTGACGTTTTTATAGCGTAATATTGAAAAATAAATAAGTACTAACTTCTTTACGGTATTAAGTAACAGTTCTTACATACCTACATAAGAATACCGTTAAAAATATTGATGAATTAAAATTATTAATTTTCATAAGCATAAATGAACATAATAGCATTGATCCTTTATTTTATATGTAAACCCCCTAGTCTGCTCTCTTTTTGGCTAGAGATCATGCCTTACAATGCTAATGGAGAGCTGGCATCATCATCAACTCACCAATAATTATCCCTACTCGGCAATTTGGGTTCTTATGTGCACACGACATAAGAGTGCCAGTTGCATCATTAAGGATGCCCATCACAAACAATGAAAGATCCTGGAAAATTACTTCTTTTGTATAATCTTTGTGAGAACTTTCAAATCTATTTAATTAATTTGCAAGTATGGTGTGGTGGTAACTTATCAATGGAAAATTCTGACAAGAACCCACTTTTCAATATAAATAACAATTTTAATGTGTACAAAAATAGTGGAATGTATAAACGTACCCCACGTCTAGCTATAGCGTCTTTGAGTCCTTGAACAACATCTTCTCCGACCACTCCGGAACAGGAAAATCCTTTGGTCCATCGCTGAAGGATACCTTTTGTAAGTCCCAATTGTTTAAGCGGGAAACTAAACGTGAATCCCAATGCCAATCGTTCTTCATACACGTCATGTTCCTGTAAGAGTTACTAAAATTAAAGAAAAACCCTAAAATATTTGAAGTAATCTAATTAGTCGGTTGATCAAAGCTGTCAATAATCAAACTATATTTTGAAAATGTTTAAAAAATAAATAATTAGGTCTTTATTTTTACTTTAAAAAAAAAATATGAAACCTACCTTCATAAAGTTTGCTAAGCATTCTGCTATATGATCAAATAATGCGATGCCTGTGCCAGTCATGATATGATTTGGGATAGCATAGATTTTTGACTGCATATCAAAGTGATTCTCCCCTAAATTAATTATTAATACTCTGAAATTAGTTCCTCCTAAATCTAAAGCCAGAAATTTACCTCGTTCTGAAAAGAAATTTGAAAAATAATATGATTTAGTTTTCGTTATAATACTTTTAAGTGATATTTATAATAATAATAATTAAATAAAAAAAAAACATTAATCATTAACTTTAAATATGTGGGTACCTTTTCCATTTGGTAAATCTTGTATATACGTATTCCAGCACTTGACAATGGATTTAGCGTGGGAATCTTTTCCTAGACCTTTGAGTAGGTCGTTATGGAGTCTGTTCATTATCTCCCTGATCTGTTTGTCCGTCATGTGGAGGACCTCGCATTCTTCGCGAATCTGTAAAAATATTTTATTTTTAAATAATAGGCACTATCTACGCATCTAAATTGAACTATGATTAAGGAAATGATAGGGTCGTTACCAACAAATTACAATGTTTAATCTAGACAGGTTTTATAATACTATTCACAAAATTTTAGATTAAATATTCTAGATTACACTCATAATGGAATAGTCATTTGGTTTTTCGATCAATTCGAAGTAAATACTAGTAAACATTCAGGGCTGGCTAAAATTTCGTAAATTTTCGTAACAATCGTAATGAATGCAACTCTTGCAGACAAATCAGCATGCAGGTTTTTCATTATCGCGGGCAAGTTTCACAAGGTCAAAGCGGTCATTACAACACACCTACTACCGTTTTGCTTTCCAATTCGAAGCCGGCTCTCAAATTCATTAAATGACATTTGAAATTAAAATACCAAATTTTCACTCACCAAGGGTAAATTATTAATAACAATACCCATCTTTGTGCACTATTAATTTCTTTAATATATTTTTTGAATGTACAACACACTGCCCGCGTTTTTAACGACACGACACGTCTTGCCAAAACCGCAAGGAAATGTAGAATACGTACAGTACGAACAACTCGTTACGAGCGCCCCGAGTGAGCGCACACGTCATTCGTCAGCGTCGAGCGCGTTCACACATACATGTAATATTACTTACACTACACCATCTTTTCCATTCATGATAATAAACTATTGTTATCTCACTTCTATTAGCAAAAACGCCATATGTTAGAAAAGTCCGACTGGATGAGATCAGTAAAACGTTCAGATTGAGATAAAATATTTAAAAAAGTACCTAATTTATATAAAATTATAAACCAACTTAAGGATTCTTAAGTCTGCCCTTACGTAATAAGGAATCAAATTTTTGGTGTACTTTCAGAGGTCCTAAGGTCGGTATAACATTATTTTAAAAGGCGTGCCTCCTGGTGTTTCAATCTGATTGGACAACGCGTGGGCTCGCTCGTGACGTCAGAGACGCATTCCTCTATCTCTATATTTACAGTTGCATTGGTAGTTGTAAGGCTCATATTTGTGTGTGTCAGTCGTGTAATCGGTCGTTATTATGATTGTATATTTAATAATAATGGTTCATGCTCGTTTGCAAAAAACACAATATAAATGTAACTATGACATTTATATTTAATATAGGTAGATACCTAACAAATAATAATACCCAATACTAAAATTCACATTCATACCAAAGTAACAAACAATTAAAAATATTAAAAACACTTTTAAAATGAGTTAAACTACAACTAGGCAGCTAAAAGGCGTAGGTGTTCGGCATGTTCGCTATGTGCTTTGTGACGATAATAAAAATACAAAAGTCTGGTTGAAACCGCTTATTACCAGAATTGAAGTAGCGGCAGTTAGCTATATATTTTTGATTTGACTGTGAGATAAACGGCTTTGTTATAATAGAAGTGGCATACTTTAAATATAAGTAAAATAATATATCAACAGAAACAGGTTCTTCTTGTCACTGATAATAATTTGTCTAGATATATCATCTAGTTGGTGCACAAAGGATTGCATAAACATAAAAATTACGTGAGATGTCTGGTATACTGGATTGAAATTTAAAAAGAAATGCTTTTGCTAGGCCTATTACTGATGATTTGTCTCACAGACTCAGAAGGTAGATACTCTGAGTCTTACTCTCTCGGATTTTTTAAATTGGGTCATTTTATGGGCAACATCCATAATAGGAAGGAACATACTCATGAGCGGATAAAACTCAATTATAAAACAATATTTAGAGATATTTGAGTTTTTAAATGTTGCATGGTAGGACTAGCCAAAATGTTTACTCATCTAAAGATACTGATTCAGACATAATCTCAACATGTCCGCTAAATAAATCTCATTATAGACACCCTAATAAGTAACAGAAAGCAAAATAAATCATTTTTTGGATTTATTTATTTGTGCACTAGGCACTTTGTGATAATTTGTGCCAATTGATTAAACTAAGTACTCACTACTTTTTAGCACGGAAAATTAAAGCGTTATTATGGAACAATACACATCATTTCTTTACGGAAAAGAAGAATTTATTTATGTAGAAGAATTTTTCAATGTTGACTAGCATTATAAGTAGGGCCCGGATTAATATGTAAATACATATTTTTTATTGACACTGTTTCCGAACCTTAATTTTATTTTCCAGATTTCAACATAAGTCTATATTTTGTATGTATAACAATTTGTGTGGGACATTTTTTTTGCGCGCTAAAACAACATGGGCCCATGAGTGTCGCTTTCATGGCGTAACGTACTCTCAAGATTCGATTTGCGTATTTTGTGATCTTTCCAAGACATTTGATTGTGTAGATTATCACACCCTAGTTTTAAAACTGGAATGAGTGGCACTAGATCTTGTAACACACAAAAAGTAGGTATTAATGGTACTACGTCTTCAGGGTCTTTAGTTAAAGCAGGCGTACTGCAAGGATCAATTTTAGGCCCATTTTTTTTGGCGTAGATAAAAGATCAGCTCTATTCTGGTTAATAAATTGTGCGATATAGTTTTATTTGCTGATGATACTACCTTAGTTTTTAAAGTAGATAGAAAACCACAGAACATACACAATTCAATGACACGTTATCAACTAAATCGAAATAGTTTGCGGCTCATAATCTCATACTTAGCTAAAACTAAATGTATAAGGTTTTCTCTACCCAAAATGTTGCTAAGAGTAACAGTCATGCATGTCCTAGTCGATGATATTAGACTTGAACTAGTTGATAAGACAGTTTATCTCGGCATAACATTAGATAGTAAAATACAATTGGGTCCTCATATAAAAAACATAGCTAGTAAATTGAGTTCCGCGACAAATAACAGATGTGGCTACAGATAGCTTGGTTTGATTTGCGTATTTCCATAGTATAATGTTCTACAGTCTATTTGACATATTAACCTTACCGTCGCTATACGTTTTTGAAAATATTATCTTCCTCAAACAGGTAATCACATCAAATTAAATATTTAGATTAGGACTTGGCCAATTAGGAATTGGAACATTTTGTTACAAAATTGATTAGTAAGAAAATAATAAAGAATACCGGCAAGAAACTCAGCCAGGCAATTTTTTGCGGATACTTTAAGATCTACTCAGGTAAGTAACTACATATTATTTTTCTTATCCCCACTCTTATACCAATAATATGTTTGTAATATAATTTATTTTTGAGATAGGTTTAATGCCTCGCCTTATTCATACAATAATAATGCGTCTATCGCACACAGTAGTATTTATGTGCGATCACTAAACTTATTTACGAGGATACTTTTCAAAGTCTATCTTTAGCTTTTGTTTGCTTCAAGTGAAGACGAACGCACGCTACAGCATTTTCTTGGCATAGATTGTCTGTTTATTTTTGAGACTTGTGTCTCGTGATGACGACGATGCGCGACGCGACTACTAACGGGCGTAGGAAGGCTAATCTCTTATAATGAACAATTTTGATTGACGTAATTTACTGGGATGTTATGTGTTGTTGCTAAAAACGAATAAAAGGGAACTAGGTATTTAATAACTTGTTGAGCTGTAGTCCGGAATACGGTAGGTAATGCATCTGCTCTCATTATTTGGATTTTTTAACACTCGAATGATCTTATAAGGGTTCTGTTTTTCCATTTAAACACCACAATTTTGGCATAAGATTAAATACTGGTCTTATTAATCAGGCAGATATATTGGAGACATATTATTATCAACAATGACCAACAAACAAGGCTACGTTTTGTGTCACTAGCGGCTACCTATGGGTCAAAAGTCAAAACAAATGGTTTTACAATTGCTTGCAAGCGAAAGGTAAAGATGAGTTTAATGGAATTGAGAATAGCTTAGATGAATGAGTAATAAGAATGGATCGCATATATTTCAACTGACAGAAAAAATTTAAGGGAATCGTTTATCGTACTACTTATATAGAAATGTTATTAATCAGTCAGACAGAACACAGAAAGCTATGTGACAAAAAGTGGATAGAATTACGAGAAGCGGCCCAAAAATAAGAGATTGTGTACTGCACAGGAATAATACAAATTAAGGTGGATGGTCCGCAGTTTGAATTTTTAAAGAATATTTCCTACGTTTTCATTTATAACGTAAATTTCAAGGACCTATGAGTATTTCAAGGGATATAGGCTATAGATTTATCTATGTACCTATCATTTTGGATTCAAAATATTCTAGTCCGTTATTTATTGATAAAGGGCTAAAGGACTACTGTTCCATACATTTAAATACATAGTTTTAAACAAGATAAGCAGATTTCGATTTCATGTCTTCATATTTTCATTCTATACTTATTATAGAAATATAATAGAATATTAGATTTTTGTGACTGTACATTCTAATAAGACAATAACATCTGGATTCTTGTGTGTCGTGCCAAACAAAGAGACTTGTAAAGCTACTGGAGCTTGAGCCTGACTGAAGTATTCTGGTAATACCGTATCAAGCCGTTTTATAGTTATTATTATTCTGATAAATATTTATTTCTGATAAATATTTATCGAGTATAATAAAGTAATATACTCATTTGCTGACATCATCTATATACCTCACTCGATATTTATCAGCTGAAAAAATATTGAAACATCATGGTTTAATAAATTCTTGTCACAGTGAAGTGTCTGATTAGTGGCCTGACGATGATTTCCCGGGGTCAATATCTGCATAAGGCTGGTGCAAGCCCGGAGAGAGAGAGAGAGTGTGTGGCATAGAGAGATAGTCTGAATATAAAAGCAGATAAAAATATAATGTAGATTGAGTACCATGCACTTGGTCAGTTTGAATTTTTTAGACAAATTGTTTTAAATCTTTTATACACCTTGTTTGATGAATAGTCATGAGATGACCAAGCATTACTAAAATCCAAAAATAAAATATCATTAGTACCTAATGTACGAAATGATACTGGTTTTATCTACCTAAAGTTAACAGACTTGAGTGTTAATTTAAACTTCATACAACATTATGAGACCACGCTCACGATCTATTAGAAGTTTAAAAATGAGGCTTTGTGACATGTTACTTCGGATAAATATTCATAATTCATATTACCTATCGCGCAAATACAATATAATAGGTACAAGACTTATTTTTTTAAGAAACCATGGGATTTCTTTTCTGATAAGAATTTCGGACAACAGACACATTTAGTTCAATGGACACAGGAATATTTACACAATTTGAAAAGACTTGATATTGAAGAAAATATGCAAGTTGGTATGAATATCTAACAGTAAAAACAAATGATATGCATGATTTAGCTAAT
The DNA here is from genome assembly GCA_963555595.1 of Tethea ocularis. Taxonomy (NCBI): domain Eukaryota; kingdom Metazoa; phylum Arthropoda; class Insecta; order Lepidoptera; family Drepanidae; genus Tethea; species Tethea ocularis. The sequence continues at coordinate 5,454,088 of OY741968.1, forward strand.
AAAAGCTAGGAAAGGATCCATCGGAACATACCAATCTACAAATAGCTAGTAAATCTAATGTTTGTTCTAGGAAATACCGAAACAAGGGTCAGAAAATTTGTAGAATAAGTGGAGATTATAATAGATTGGTATTATGCCAATGAAAGGAACCCGTCCCCTAACCTAAACACGTGTGATACAACATCGACCTTGTCGATGACCTTCTCGTATACATAAGTATCTATTTATCTACTTAGTAAAGTTAGTAGGTAAGCTTGACTTAATTAAGTGACGCTGTATCACAAATGTCGCAATGGAATTTTTGTGATAATTCGTTTAACATGCGTGCAATTAAAATGATTTGTTTAGGTATAAAATTTTATAAATTCTATCAAGCAAACAATGTTTTTACTTATATTATTCATTATAATTCACAAATGACATCAGGTATTCATTGTGTACCTATGTATGTGTAACATGTAAACTAACAATTCCTAACCTCAATTATGTATCGACCGGCAAAGATTATTGACATCGGGCGATTCGGGCATGAAGCCCATGTATTGCATGTGGTTAATTTTCGAAAGGAAAAATAATTAGTTTTAAGCATCACAGATGCCTCGCACCTCATAGGTAGTCGTAGTTGATAATTCTTCAAACGTTTTATTGGAAAATTTCTAATCGGAGCAAATATTTGAGTTTGTAATACTCACGACATCTCGAGCTTGACGCATATCGATTCGTCTTGTCAGTCGCGAGGACTGAGATAAAAGGTGATGAACGAGGAGCGTTGGAGTCCACAGGGTGCTGGCATAAATTCCACTAGGCACAAAGATAATACTGATATCCGCGTTCAGGCGAATACCGGTATAAATGACCGCTCACAGTCGTGCAGAAGTGAAAGGAACAGAGTACAGACAGTGCCGTGCCGTGAACGACGCAGAACACTTGCTCGGCGAGTTGAGGGTCACCTTGAGTTGCGGCCGGCGGCGCGGCGGCGCATGTGCACCACACCCTCGGCCTCGCCGCTCCCGCACGCCTCACTCCCCTCACGGCCAGTAGCATGGCCGCGGTGGGCCCCGACCCCCCCGATCCCCACCGTTGACACGTCACACCCGGCTCCGCAACTCTTGTACCTTTGCTCACGTGATGCCCTTCACGCAATAGTCGCGTCATTTAGCGCAACAATATTATAGTGAAATGTTTATGAAATGAAAATGATATACCTACCTATAATTATTACAAACATGGAATGGAACTAAGTAAAAATCAGACATCAGACAATCGTCCAGTCTACTTGTAATGGAATGAAGTTATATAATTTAGGGAAAATTTAATGAAAAATTAAACAACCTGTATTTATAACCTAATATAAATAAAATACAAAGAACTCATCCTAGACGTACAATAAAATATAATAGGTTAGGTATTGTGTCATAATATAATATATCCCTCACAGCCGGGCAGCCTAATTAAATTAATATCAGTTTTTTTTTTTTCAAATACTGGAATGTCCTACCGAAAACCTGACGCATGGTCACTTGTTTATTTTTAATACAGCGTGTTTAAAAAACACAAAATATACTTAATTAGGTAGGTAGTATTTTTTCAACCTTGCACGCATTTGCAAGAGGTATAGGGTTTTTACAAACGCTTTAGGTACCTGGTTATTTACAAAGCAAACTTATGTCAATGCTTACTTAGTGATTATGATTTTAATAAAAAATTAGGTATAGAAATAAAATGATTGTTACGTTACTCATTCTCTACAGTATAATTAATAAACTAAAGTCTATTCTGACAACACAGGATAATATGAAAGTATCTAAATTTTTCAATATTGTGACTTAATTTCAATAATATGGTGTGCAATGGAGCCGATGCAAAGGATAGGTGTGGCTCCGACGCGATGACGTGCCCCCGAGCATGTATATTATACCTAGCCAGTTTGCAATCGCACTCGGCCTGCATTCCGTGAAGCGACTCACGCGCGCCACCCAGGCCAAGTCAAGCAAGAGACAACACTGTTCCACTTACATCTCATTAGGGTTCCGGAAGTCAAAAGAAAAAGAACGGAACCCTTATTGGATCACTCGTGTGTGTGTTTTTTTTCTATAACTCAAGGCAGTTTTCCCATCAGCTTATATAAATAAAATAAAGCGTATATGCAATGAGCTAATTATTACGTTTTAAAAAGAGAAGCTTAGCAAAGGTCATGCTCCATTTTGTTATGAGTTTGAACTAATATTCGCTCCAGCGCTGACACAATAATAATTAATTAATTAATAGTAGTCTTAAGGTGTAGTTTCTTCACGACCAAAAAGCCGAAAGCGCCGTGATTTACATGGCGGATTACCACATAGGCTACTTTTTATTCCTACGAATCTTAAAAATTAAAAACACTCAGGAACGCAGGTGAAACTGCGGGACAGAAAGCTAATCCAATGTAGGAACATTTTCATGCCGATTCTACAGTTTTATTATATAAGTATTTACTATACATACATAAGAAGATTGTATAACTCACAGATTTATAAACAATAGGGTTTAGTAATCTGAGGGTACAATCTAACTCAGTATAGATAACTAAGATACCACATGACATAACTCATTTGTCCCCTGCCAGTTACGTATGTACCAAGTCGAATACAAAATTATTTTGTAAATTTCAACGATTTTATCTAACTGTTAGATAATTGAAGGAAACTTCATAACATCAAGGTAGGTATAATAAATAATATACTATCTGCGCTCGGGCTTTTGTTTGTTATCGTGGAACGATTTTCCTTGATTATTTTGGGGGATACCCGCGCAAAAGAATGAATGACTGTGTCTTTTCCAAGTATGATTAAGAAGGTAATAAGACATGCAAGGATAAAATATCTACTGGGTGGGCTAAAACGGCCGCTCGAGCAAAATTGCTAATGCAATTCATTTTTGGAATTTACAGCAGATTATTGTGTAATTTTTCTAATTTGGAAATTAATTAACTAAAATGATTTACATTTTCTCTAAAAAATTATTAAAAACGTTTGGCTCTGCTGTAAATTCGAGATATGAATTGCATAGCAATAATGCTCGTGCGGCCTTTTACGGCCGCTGGTCAAATCGGGATAATAAAGCCGCACTTGCTCATTTCTAACGTCGCAGGCGTGGACTGAGTTATCCGGTTGCACTGCACTATAAATAAATAGTAACATATTTTCTATATTTCTACTGTGTTTACGGGGAGTGGTGAATGCCAAGTGAAGTAATAGGTATAATAGTTTTTCTTTACGAAATAACATAATAAGTTTACACAACAAAATAATATGATAATAATTAGCTATCATTTTACAGGAAATGTTTCATCATTTATTGTTTTGTTTTTTTTCTAGTTTGGCAGTATATACATAACATGTTTCGTCTTTTTATGATTCTCCGAATTTCAATTCGTAATTTAATCTGATAGTTCATTAAGCTTTGCACTCAATTTTCAAGGATTAATTATCATGATAATATTTATAACAGTGAAATCAAATGATGACAGGAAAAATAAAATTTATTTTCCCATTTAATCATTGGCGTCGCATCGTGCCACATGATCATAGGTAGCAACATTATCAGAACTTCAGAACATTGACAAGCAAACAGTTCTCTTGATGGTAAGTCATTACCGTAATACATTCGCATACCAGGGGGAATGGTTTTTTTTTATGTCTAACTGTAGGAATACATAGGTACATCATTAGATCACTAGATTTCCAACATGAAGATAGTGGTAGGTAGCCAGCCAGTTAGGCGGGTAGATATGCCTAGTACAAACAAAGTAGCATACCATACCATCTATCAATTTGTCATCAGGTGGATCGCGTGCCGGTTAGTCAGCCTTTTGACATGAAAAGATTAGGTAAAACCTTTATATTCCTTTTAATCATTTTGATACGGAACCCTAAAAACGCTGTTGTCCGGTGGCCAGTAAAGTTTTTGGGCGTATTTTTTAAAATTTGATTTACAGTATTTATATAGGTACTATTACGTTTATTTCCATGAAACAGCTAATTACTTTAGCTCGTTGATTGTAATTAATCGGTTTTAGTTTGCGTTCGTTACGTAACCGTTTAATTTTCAAATAAAAATATATAGCCTTTAGATAATTAGTTGGAAAGGAGTGTTTTGTTACATTTGAATATATTTTTAAGATCTTAGTGATTAGCTTACCTTGAAATGTACCAAGTCTTTAGCCATTTTCCTGTTCTTCAAGACACAATAGATAGTTATCACATTCAATATGGAAATAAACTAAAAACTTCTATCGCACGTCTTTTCAATGAGAGCCAACAATAAAATCCTTTATCTTCGCAGTTAACACAATAATATAATCTTTATCTAAATTACGACCAATGAAATGCCGCCAAGGCTTCATATACCTAAGTATCTAACTATTGTAAAAGTAATATTGTAGCTATTAGCAGTACATGTAAGTACCTATGTTTATGTATAAGAACTAGACAATAAATCAATTTACTTTTATGTAGGTTTAGTATACTACTGATAAAATTGTTGTTTGCTTGTGGTGGTCTTTCGAGCACTGAAACGCGAACACTGTTAGATAACAAGACATCCCAGGTCATTGGTAACTTGGTTGTTGGCACGTTATATCAAAAAAGTTGGATCTGTACCAAACTAGTCGTATATAGTAAAATCTTGAAAGAATAGTTATCCTTTTATCAATAACGCTTTGAATATCCCTAGGCATTGGTACAGGTAGATAAGATTATAAATCACCTATGATTAAACTTATGGCACAAAATAATTAAATATCGTTTTTCATAAAAAAGATAGATACTTACCTACCTTCTTCACGTTGCCTCTAAGGAGAATGGAAAATTTATACGTAGCAGTTGTGTAGCTGTAGTATTCGTGCCCGTCATTGTGGTAAGCCTTTTTAAACTCCTTAAAAAAAAGGGGAGGTTCTAAATTCAGTTGTGTTTTTTTTATATTTGTTCACGCATAACTTTTTTGTATGCGTGAACAAACATTGTGCGTGTGTTTAATAAATAGTTTTGAAGTTATTTATGAAAATAGACGAAAATTGACCAATACCCCCCCCCCCCCCCCCCTCCCTTATCTCCGAAACTAGGTCAAAAATTAAAAAATAAATAAAGAAAATAGTATTTTACCTATAGGTTACAGGGAAACTTATAAGAAGTCTACGGTATTTAGAGTATCATAGGAAATTACGGAATCCTCGGTGCGGGAGTCAGACTCTTAACTTGTCCGGTTCTATTTTAAAAGTTTGTTATTAGAAGTATTTTCATTATTTTGATTTATCATGGTATTTAGATCTGGAAATCGAGCACTCGTATAAGAATATGTGTTAATAATAAATTCACAACAATCATCAAAATGAACTCCCATTCACATTCGTGAGATAAACAAAAATAGTTTAAATGCCGATTGTCTGATAATCAAGTGTCTAAGCTTGAGCCCCACATCTTGTCCACTTCTCGTTTATTTATATGGTAGGTAGGTACACAATGCTTACTTTCATATGAGGAACAAAGGAATGAACTCTATTCCGGAGACATATCCGAGAGGTTCGAGTGAATATACCTATATTTTCTGGGACACGCAAGGAATCCTTCTGGAGTGAGTCTATATTGGATCATACGATACATTATTGATACATGTGTTATTTAATTCATTCACGGATGAAACTTCGCGGAACTAGCAATGATTAGAATTATATATAATGCTTATACTTAGATCTCTGTTATTAAATATTAAGACCGTTTTAGTAAAAAAGGCTTATTACAATATTAACGAATATTTAAATGACAAAAAGGCTTGGGTGTAGCGCTCGCTTTTGCAGGATATATTTTATGTACCTAAATTATGAAGTTTATTATTTTGAAAAGAGTAATTGCTGAGTTTATTGCCGGCTCTTCTCAGCAAAAGCTACCTTCCGAACCGTGCATTAGAGTCTGACTATTCATAAGTGCCTGTGAAGGTCTATTTGAATAAATAATATTTCATTTCATTTCATTTAATTAAAACAGGTATCTTGTTTTTCAATGATAAGTCCATATATGGATTTAAATAAAAAAGTAGATACAGTGAAAAAAAAATATCAATTTAACAGGCAGGCAGTAGTGAGTGTGATGCAAACATTCATGACCTTTACTGAGTGTCAATGGAAAGTAAGAATTTAATTATCAGCTAACAGCCAGCTATAGTACGTTAGCATTATTAGTAATTCTATGCCTCTAATTGAATATATAGTAAACAACTAAACAGTAAGAGAGATGATTAAGATTAATTTTTTATTGCTTTATTATATCAAAGAAAATAAGCTCGATTAATTTTATCTTTTATAGGCTTTTATATTTTAATTTAAAAAAAACATACCCTACATTTATACTTGTGTTATTTCCAATGAACAAATTAATAAAACCTCCCAAGCGCGAGTCGGAGTCTCGCGCACGGAGGGTCAGGGAGGTGCAGGGAGGGAAATTTCTAGTAAACGCGACAAGATATTAATTTGGTTACTATTAGTTGCTATTAGGTAAATCATCCTATTAGAAATTATAAATGCGAATGTTATTAGCTCAATATGGCCGTAATGGCTGGAATTTTAGCTAGCGCGTGTAATCATTTACGTGACTATATCAATATGTGTGTTATAATAAATTAATCGGTCGAAACAAAAAAAAACGTTCAAGAGCGAGTACCTAAGGCTCACACAATTCTGGTTCCATACTAATGTAGTAAAAGATTGCCAAATTAAACTTTTGTTTTAGTGTCGGGCCTCCTTTATGTTCGTACGTAAAAATAAAACTTAGGTACTAGCTTATAAAGCTAAGTTAATCTTACAAAATTGAAGAAGCTATTTTTTATGGGAATCATTAGGTGATTTGATACGAGGAAAATAACAAAAAAAACACCTATACCTACTGACGCTTATGTCCTACTTTTGTTTACAAGTCATTCACTCGCCAACGTCCATCATAATAATTCATAATAACAGGTAGGTAGTAATACATACAAACAACCCACGTCATCGGAACCATTAGACCATAATATAGGTAGGTAGGAACATCAAGCGGAAAATAATATATGCTAAAAGCTAATTAAGTAAATACCACCCATCCACTAATTAATCCAGGGGCGGCTCTAGCCTATGTAGCGCCCGTGTGCAATACCCTAGCGCCATCTAGTAGTATGCGCGCGTCATTTTTTGCCAGTGTCAGATTTAGGTTCGGATTTAGGTTTAGGCGGGAACTTGCGAAGTGAAGTTGCGTTTTAATATAATCTTGTATTTTGAGTTTTATTGAATATTGTTTTTTGTCCAATAAAGATAAATACATGTGCACCAGTGAAGTGAAATGATTACGTGTATAGTGGATTTTCAAGTTGTCTCAAAAAGTCCGTGAAAAGTTTTAGTAGAACGGCCACCATTGTACTGATACCCTTAAACCTATTGAAAACCTAACATAAACTGACTGAGTACGTGACTGATTACCTATGACTTGAAAATGATTTATAAGAATATAAAATACTAGCTGTTCCTCGCGGTTTCACTCGCGTTCCCGGGATAAAAAGTAGCCTATAACCTTCGGGGATAATGTAGTTTCCTATGGATTTCTCAAATCGGTTCAGTATTTTCGTAGCCTATTCAATGCAAACAAACAATCAAATCTTTCCTCTTTATAATATTACAAGCTGACCCGGCAGACGTTGTCCTGCCCTGAGAACAAAAGTAAAACTGGGACCTACCTACCTACCTTACCTACCTACCCCTACCCCTACCTATCTACCTACCCCTACTTAACTACCTACCCCTACCTACCTCTACCTACCCCTACCTATCTACCTACCCCTACCTAACTACCTACCCCTACCTAACTACCCACCCCTACCTACTTATCCTATGTCCTTCTCCTGGCTCTCAGTCGGTTCAGCCGTTCTTGAGTTATAAGTGGAGTAACTAACACGACTTTCTTTTATATATATAGATTATAGACAAGGCTCTACTTGACACTAGCAAAATACACAAAGTGTGATGCCAAAACGATAAGAAAAAAAAATATGCCGGAAATAACAAGAAGTGGGGTCAGAGAGATAGTGTTATTTATCAAGCAAAAACAACACAACTTACATTGCAACAATAATAAATGGAAAGAGCGAACTCTCAAAAAGTGACTCTTCACAAGATAGCGGCATTAGTTCCGATTTTGGCCACTTTCTAAAATATCTTGTCGCATTGTATAGGTAGGTCGTAGGTTTGTCAACTAACTTAATATGACACTCGACAAGAATGCTAGTAGGTATATTTGCTGATTAATAACTAAAAAAATCATCAATATATATCTCTAAGGTATATTTGTGATGAAATATACCTTAAAAACTATTTCATGAAAACGTGACTTTTTACCACAATAACTCTGTGAAATATGTTGATGATTTCTTATCTTAGTGTATATGATTATCGAAAATTACTTTTTAAATGTCTACTCTCCTATTTCAGAGTTCAAGTAGTTTTCAAGATTCATGATTAGTGGTATTTCGTTTTTATATTATATAGATAGATTTTCCAACATATTGTTATAAAAACTGTTGTTTTTATCGTTATGGATGATGAAACAACAGGAAATTGATTATTTCATGTTGTATCGATTGAACATAAATATTTCTTATGTACCGTACAAGTTGTGCCATCTACATTTGCCTCTATAAAACATTGCAGTGTTTCTATAGCGCCCTCTATTAGAGCTTTGGTTCTTTGCTAAGTTTACTAGCTTACTTGGTTCTCATTTAGTACTGTAATATTACAATGTTTACTGTACTACCAAAGTCAAAATTTCATAAAATAATATCTAGATGGAGTTAAATCTGGTTCGGCGGATAAGCTATCTAGAATGTACCATCGCTATACCTGCCTATGCCCTCACCATGGCCATACCGGCCTGTAACCAAACGAAATCTAATTGGTAGTTTGAAATTAAATGGATACAATGGAATTTAGATCATAGTTCAAAAACTTAAGACTTTATTATCAAATAACACTTTACGTTAGGGTTGTCTGTAGGCGATATGAAGGGTCATCGAGGCATTACGACAGTGTCTAGCTGGAGAGTCGCCTATATATATGTAGGTAGGTAGGTACTTACTGTTTTTCTCAGAGAAACCCCTAAAGGAATTGGAAAACAAAGCCAGAACACACTGCTACGTGCTTGCATACTCTATTTTACGCCTTTATTTTCAAAAATCCTTTCTAAGCCCTACGCCCTACGTCATAATAACAATATAAGCCAAATTTCAGTCTGATTCGCCCAGTGGTTTGAGCAGAGTTGTGACATATTTGAAATACTTGTATTTAAAATACAAATACAAAATACGTATTTTGGATTTTGTACTTAAGTACTTTTTTTAAAAAGTATTTTGTATCTTATTTGAAATACTATTCGAGACGTATTTTGTATTTGTAAAATGGTTTGTAAAATACAAAATACTTTTTTGTATTCAGTAAAAACAAAAAATGGCCACTAGTGGCGCAGCAGCTTTGAAAGTCTGCGCGTGCGGTATGATTATGCGTCCACACAGACGCAACATGTCAGATGCTCTTTTTGAAGAGCTTGTGATTTTAAAATCTTTAATAAATAAAGAAAACCAGTAATTTTACCATAAAGTATTTTATTTCAATAAAGTATTTTGAAAATACGTATTTTGTATTTAGTATTTAAATACGAAAGGCAAAAGTATTTTGTATCTTGCATTTGAAACACTATATTAAAAAAGTATTTGCATTTTGTATTTAAATACTTTTCGAAAAGTATTTTGTACATCTCTGGGTTTGAGCCTATGCGTTGATAGCTCAGTCAGTCACATTTTCCTTATTTAGATGTGGTTTCCATATCGAAAGCAGTGTTAGGATGTCAGCAGAGTCTATGTAAGTCTGTTGTAAATTCGAGAAATAAATTGCATTTAGGAATATTGCTCAAGCGGCGTTTTGAGACCCATAGGTCTGTAGCCTAGGGGTCAGTGCTGGTAGCACCGCCGAAGGCGGCGGCACCTTACCAGGCTACGCTACATGGTAATGAACCAAGCGTGCGATTTCAACAATCAATTAAAATCCTTTATCAGACGGAAAGCACTTGTTTGTGTACGCGGTCTGAGTGACTATGAGAATGATCATACACAACTTACCTATAAGTACTAATCATCTTAAGAACATCTTAAGAAAAGTAAAACTAAAGAAGTGATTTCATCTTATGTGCGGAATGTTGTAAAAGCGTGGGAAGTACCTACATATCTAGTGAGTCTGTAGTTAAATTAATTGAACGCTCCGTATAACGTGGTTAAGACCTCGCTCGAACCATTCGATGACCTTGTTGCTTGCTTTGATATATGGCACGGTGTTATAAACTTTAAGGATTAGGATCAACAAGGTCAAGTAGACGCTGCGCTGTGTGAAAGTGCAGCAGGAGAAAATAATGGCTTCATAATTTAGGTGGGGGAAAAAAAGTTGAAGATGCTATTCCAACAAGGAAGGTTTTAAGAAGCGGTAAGAACACTGAAAATTATTCAATGGGACTTGTATGAACTTATTTATTAATTACTCTATGGATTTAATAAAACTGTATAGGTAGGTACCTACCTACATTATTATACAGGTTATATATAGGTAACTTCAGAGTTTAGTAAAACTAAAATATCGACATTCATCAAACTCAAAACTTATTTACATATTCAGTTTAGGCCTGAAAAGGCACTTATGAATGTCGATAGTTACAATTATTACAATAGACTCTACCACCGTTTTGGAATACACTTAAACTGAGATGACTCCGTGAACAAACTCAGCCAGGCTTCTTTTTTGGCCTTCATGTGCAGAGAGAAGCTACTACACTACAGTCTACAACCATGTATTCTTGTCTTCTACGTAATTAGGCACCTTATAGTAGGCCTTGTCGATCAATTCTTAAAAGACAATATATTAAAAGACATCTTAGACATCTACTACATATGGGATTTTATTATAAAAAACGAATGCAGTTCCCAAGAAAAGACTTACTGATATTGGCTAGCCTGAATCTAGGTGTAACAATTAAATAAATATATAAATATTCTGGGACAATCTTCACATATGGTTAACTGTTAAATAAATAAATAAATTTTATGTTAGTTTCATGTAGGTATTTAGGTTATGGCGATTACTGTTAGTCTTTCAAATATATAGTTAATTATTCAGTATATTTTCAGTTAATATTTCAAATTATAAGCAACTATTAGGTACTAATATCTAACCCGCAATTCAATTTTGACATTTATCACAGTTGAAATCAGTATAACGTAACTGATGACATCGCATAATAACAAGTGCTACAATGCGACAGCGACAGGTAGAGCCAAGGGGCATAATAGCCGTAGCGCCCAACCGTAGCCTCGGCCTCGTAGCGCGTGCGCGCGGCGGGCGGATGCGCGCCATTCAGTCCATGGGTAGCTTTTGCTGCGTGCGCGCATCCAACTATACGGAGCGCGCGTTTCAAAATACGAACGTTATGACGATTCGTACGTATCACTTTTACTCTTCGAAGGACAGTACGAATTGCTGACGATAGTGTTAAGGATCTCTTATTAATTCTCATAAGACTGATGATTAGATATAATGGTGTGTTATACGTAAATAATGCTAAATGTGGACATGGATGGAGTGTCGTCGGTGTGAAGGTGCGCAGGAGTGGGCTCGGCGACAGCGCTGGCCGGTGGGCACAATGAGCGCGCCGCTGAATTGGCATAAATGGCTAGTGTTGTCGCTGCTCGGATTGGCTTTGTCCGCTCGCTCAATTGGCTGCGATTACAGTTCCATCACCGAGAAATTTGGAGCGGAAGCCGTGGCTCGATGCAATGAAAAATGCCCATTCCAGGTTTGCATTTGCAAAATATGTATTACTATGAAACGAATATGGGTAGTTAGTAGGTTTCAATTACGAAATATTAAAAATTGTTAGATACTCATATAATAATGAATTTATAATTTATTACATTATTGCTATGGTTCCTTTGAATATACCTACTGCTAAAAGTATTTTCTGAAGTCTATAATGTTTTATTTATTAAATTTGTGACTAAAGTTTTGATCTATTTAATAACACAAATAATAAAGCTGAAGAGTTTGTTTGTTAGTTTGAACGCGCTAATCTCTAGATCTACCACCAGTCGGATTAGAATTTTTTTTTTCGAATCTGACTGGTATTTCTTTCATTAATAGGAAGCTACATTATCCCCGACGTTTATAGGCTACTTTTTATCCCGGGAACGCGAGTGAAGCTGCGGGGAACAGCTTGTCTATACTAATATTATAAAGAGGAAAGATTTGTTTGTTTGTTTGTTTGTTTGTTTGTAATGAATAGGCTCCGAAACTACTGGACCGATTTCAAAAATTCTTTCACCTTTGGAAAGCTACATTATCCCCGAGTAACATAGGCTATATTATATTTAAAAAAAAATTAGGGATCCTTACTAAAACTCTAATAATGTAACATAAGGTGTAAAAAAATGACCTGAAAAATTCCTTACGTGGCGTGCGCTGCGAAAACTATTGATGATAGAACAAAATCATTTACTACGACTTTGCAGAACTCATCATTATCTACAAAAAGTGTCGCGACAGCATATGTCTAAATATTATAGTTATGTCACAGTAAGCAGTTTTTATTCTAAAATATTAATTTATATATGCCGCCTCTTGAAAAGGCTCTTCATTTGTACCTTGGTATTAATCCTCATCAAAATAAATTACTTTATATTCAAGACGGCTTTAATAACTTTTTATAACTTTTTGAATTATTCAATTCGGACATTTCATTCGGAAGATATCACGAGTTTAAAAATGCAAGTATTAGAAAAAAGTCGCGTGGTTGTCGCTCACCGCGCTCAGCTAGCCAGCATGCGATGTAGGCTCCATGTAAGCGTCACTGGGGTACGGGGGGGGAGTCAATGTAATCTATATATATAAAAGAAAGTCGTGTTAGTTACTCCACTTATAACTCAAGAACGGCTGAACCGATTTAGCTGAAAATTGGCAGGGAGGTAGTTTAGAGCCAGGAGAAGGACATAGGATAGGTAGGGGTAGGTAGGGTAGGTAGTGGCAGGTAGAGGTAGGTAGATAGGTAGGGGTAGGTAGGGTAGGTAGGTAGGGTAGGTAGGTAGGGTAGGTAGGTAGGGTAGGTAGGGTAGGTAGGTAGGGTAGGTAGGGTAGGTAGGTAGGGTAGGTAGGTAGGTAGGGTAGGTAGGTAGGTAGGTAGGTAGGGTAGGTAGGTAGGGTAGGTAGGTAGGGTAGGTAGGGTAGGTAGGTAGATAGGGTAGGTAGGTAGGGTAGGTAGGTAAGGTAGGTAGGGGTAGGTAGTGGCAGGTAGAGGTAGATAGGAGTAGGTAGGGATAGGTTTGTAGGTCCCAGTTTTATTTTTGTTCTCAGGGCAGGACAACGTCTGCCGGGTCAGCTAGTATATAATAAAGCGAAATACAACTCGCTGGACTAATCACGAAATCTAGAATTTGGCGGTATTACATAATATCCTCATATACATGAGGATATTATGTACTTTAAAGGAATAACGGGGAAGCACAGATTGTATTTTTGTGAAAACTAATTGGACGACGTTAATACTAGTAGATCATCATATTTGTTTTCCAAGATTTTATTGCCCCCTAAGACATCTTAGGGGGCATACTTAGGTTAAAGGGCAACTTCATAAGTTAATTTAAGTAGGTATGTATGGAAAAGATATACTTAGCAGGAATATCTATTAAGGAAGCATTTTCCAAAATTCAAAAACATCTGAATTTGATGAAATTTAAGAAAGGGGTAGCCTGGATAATGGTGTTTACATAGGATACAAATTACCTACATATTATCTCGTAAACGCGGGTGGAACGACGAGGAATAGCTAGTTATTTATGCTAACAGCTTAGCACAACAAACTGCAACATTAATTTTTCAACCTGAAATCACGAAACAAAAATAAAATAAAATTTGGTTATAATTTGTCTAATGATTACCATTTTAAAATAAAATTAAGTCATTATAAGTTGATGATTTCAAACTAATTAATAAGTAACGTCTCTAAGACATTTAGATTATTCACATATTTTGTGCATATCGTATAATTGATCCTCATGCAGAAATAAATATCAATATTAACAATCTACCCATTTTTACGTCAATTATATAACAAAAAAAGTTGATTCTTAATAATACCGAAGTTATAAATATAAATATTTCCATATAAGCAAACTCTATTTCCTCTTATAATCGATAAAATAACGATAAACAGTTTGTTGAACGAACATTAAGCGATGATCATGCTGTATTGTTTATTTGCGGGATTTGCGGCGAGACCGGCAGGTTCAACGCACATCTAAGTAATTGTCGACAATTAGCGACCGCTGTAATCAACGCACCAACGCTAAATATAGATCAGCGTTCCTAACACATCATGCTATACGGTTACACATGCTGGACACTCAAATTTTGTCCTTGATGCTTGTCTTAAACTAGGTCAGAATTGTACTAGTTTCTACTTAAATTATCGAGTATAAAAATACCTACTACTTAGTTTATTTCAACAATTTTAAGGGATGGTCTATCTCACGGTATCGAAAACAAAATCCTAAAAGTGAAAACCGCAAGTATCACGTTTCGTCATTGAAACCTTCGAAGTGCAACTGAACAGGTTCCGGTCGCACGCAAAAATAACAAATAAACCACACGAGATTTTAATTTTTAGACCGTAAACTATTTAGAATTTGGCCGACTCATTTAAAATTGAAAATTACTTAGTCTAAAAATCCAAACAACTGGGATATAGCCCTGCGTATTACAATTTCGTTTTATAAAGAGTAAGGGTATTCGAAATTGGAAGATTTGCACGCACGGTTGCGTTCACCGACACAAGAAGGGCGCACGATTCGACGATCACGACGGAAATCATTATAGGTACCTACTACCTGTGACAACGGATGACACATCCCTCAATTAAACTGACATTTTATTTAAAAATACCTGCTATTGCCATATGAATTTTTGGCGGGAACTTGCGAAGTGACGTTGCGTTTTCATTTTATTTTCATAAAATAGTGTATTTTTTGAGTTTTATTGAATATTATGGGTGGTATTTTGTCCAATAAAGATCAATACAAGTGCACCAGTGAAGAAGTGAAATGAAATGATTACGTGTATAGTGGCATTTCAAGTTGTCTCAAGAAGTCCATGAAAAGTTTTAGTAGAACTGCTACCATTGTACTAAAACCTAAGTGAAGATGATCAAATAAGACAAGGCTGTACGGCTCTGTACCTTTGCCTTTTAAAAAAACAACAACAACAACATATGAATTTCTTTCATTTTAACTGGTTTTAAGTAATTACTTGGAAATTATGGCACCGCATTTTCTTGCTCTACGAATTTAAACAAGAACCATTTAGGTCACTTTTCACAGACCATATACGTCCATGTGCGAAAAAGAAACAAACAAAGCACGATAAGGACAGACAACCTCTTCTCAAAAGTGATCTATTAAAATGGCTTTAGATTATATACCAACGGCAATCACTTCCAGTAAAGCCAATCTGTATTGGGTTTACTATTGTTCGTCTAGAAAAAAAATAGGCATATCCAGGAGATATATTTAGTAAGCCTATCCTATCTATATAGCGAGTCGCTATTTCAATCTTTGATAATATTACATCATCGAACGAAACTAATACCTACTTACTTTTCCGCCCTAATGTGTATATCTATAACTAAAATAAGGTAACTTTTTCAGAACCGGACTGGCGATGGGCACTTCGATGTGAGTTGCAGATCCGACTGTAGCGTGCAACAGGTATGAAAGAAATATTTTTCCTAAACTAATTCGCAAAATGATATACCTATATACTCAATTGCGTCAAAAAAGCTTTCGAGTAACGACAACAATAATTACACAGACCGTGCCACTATGAGACACACATACTTTGTAGAGAAACAAAATAATATGCTCATAGCGTCAGCAAATGCAATGCATAAAGATGAATCTCAAGTAGCGACCACTTATAGTTTTTGATAGACATTACTTGTCGTTTGTATTTAATAAGTAACAAGTATGGTATTAGTTGATCTTGACTTCATTTCTTAACATGATATAGAGTCTAGAAATCTCATAAAGGCACAGTCTAGTTTACCTATAGACTGTGCCTTCTAATATATTTAGTAGAGAAACAAAATAATATGCTCATAGTCATCAACTAAAATCACAACTCGAGATTAGAGACCAATACAGAAATGCGTCGAACTGGATGACTTCTGAAATTCAGTTCGTAAGTTTCTCCTAGTTAACCGAAGGTATGATGTTGCGATCAGTCCTGCTGGGCGATTGTCTATCCATCTCGTAATCAGATTCCGATAACGATGGCTCTCGTAATACTCTTTTATTTTTGGCATTGTCTATCTTTTTTGATTCCGATGACTAATTTCAAACGATTAATTATTATGAGAAGTAATTACAATCGCAGTTTAGTTGTTGTTCACCTAAGATAGATAATACCAAAATTATAAGATGATTCCGAGAGCCATCGTAATCGGAATCAAGTTACACAATCCCCCTGCTGTTCCTTTTTTATTTTGCTTGTTTCGATAAAATATAATTAGCTTTACATACATACCTATTATGCAAATGCAATAAATTTTGTAGTATCTACTGGTATCCATATAACCATTACTTTTATACTTTGTATTTAATAAGTTGCAGCTACGGTACGGAGTTACATAAATGTAGTGGCAGAAGTACACGCCATACTTGAATGTGCGGACATTAACCTGCGGAAAGACTATGTCAACCATACGATATATATCCACTCGGATAGTCAGGCAGCTCTCTTAGCACTGGCCTCCGATACAATTAACTCAAAGTTGGTTAAAAACTGCATGGACCTACTCAATCACCTGGGCGAAAAGAACAGGGTCGTATTGCGGTGGGTTCCTGGTCACTCAGGAATCGTCGGAAATGAAAAAGCTGACGAACTAGCAAAAGCTGGAGCTAAGGGGACCCCCTATGGACCAGAGCCAATTTGTGGGGTTCCTAAAAGCCTCGCAAAACTAACTATGAGGAACCTGTATGTAAACTCATCGATTGATTTCTGGAATAAAGTTTCTGGAATGAACCACTCTAAGGCACTTATAAATGCCTTTAGTAAAAGGTCTACCTTAGAGGCACTATCCCTAAGTAAAACAAACTTACGCATACTTGTGAGGGCCCTAACGGGACACTGTGGATTGAACAAGCACCTGGTCACCATTGGCGTCCGTGACACAAAGGCGTGTAGATTCTGCTGTCAGGCGGATGAAACACCACTTCACCTTTTGTGTGAGTGCCACCCACTTATGCCTAAACGTTATACTCTCCTGGGGAAGCATCAGTTGCACCCAGATGAAGTAAAATTTATCACCGCTAAGAATATAATACAGTTTATTATAGCTGTAGGTCTTGGCGGTGAAATTTAATTTATGTGGCGATCACAATAGATCTAATCAGGTCGCAGTGATACAAGCTCTGTAAAGACTTGAAACAGCCACAAAACCCAAATAATAATAATACATAAATGTAAGTACCTATGTATTTATTTTTATCAGGTTTTTATAAGACGACGTCTAAAAGGTTATATTTTCTGATGATAATTTATATTCATTTGAGAATTCGTGAACATTTGATAATTTAATAAATAAGATAATTTTAATTTTGTTATTATTACCACCGAAACTTTTTCAATGTAAAAATCATAAACATAGATCAGAATATAAGCGAACGTTTTAGTCTCGAACATTACAATATTACACACCCCATTCATTTGAACAGGTTTAAAAATTAGGTATTCACTCCAAATCTATAATAGAAATAAATGTTGACTTTTTATAAAAAAATACATCATTTGTTATCCTATTCATGCAAATAAAAATCTTTATCTTTATGGCATAAGAAACCATGCTCCAATTTATAGATGGTACTTTTGAATGCATTTAAAAAAAATCGGACAAATGCGAGACTCGCGTGGAGAGGGTTCCGTACATGTTTAACTAAGTTCCATAAATATTTTTAAATCTGACCCAAATTTGTTGATAAAGTACCTAACTAGAAAAAGTTTTTTTTTTGGAAATCGTTTTTTAATAATAATGATACCTAGCTACATCGATTTCCACCGAAACCCCCTGCATACCAAATTTCATGAAAATCGTTGGAGCCGTTTCCGAGATTCAGATTATATATATATATCCATAAATTGCAGGTTTAAAGGTATTAGCTAGACTTCTTATAGGTTTTCCTGTAATCTTTAGGTAAAGAACTATTATCTGATTTTTTTTCAAAATGTTTGGCCCAGTAGTTTCGGAAACAAGGGGAATGGTCAATTTTCGCTAATTTTTCGCCTATTTTCTTAAATAACTTCAAAAATTCTAAAAAAAATATATTTGATATCCTCATAACAAGCCCTTTCATTTGATATGTTACAAAATATAGTCTGCAAAACTTTTTTTTTACTTTTCGAATTTATCCCCCATGTTTGAAATTAATTTATTTACGTAACACGTCAATGTTGGGTCACCGACTTACATATGTGTACCAACTTTCAAATCAAACCAGTCCTATATTTTCGGACGGACAGACAGACGCACGAGTGATCCTATAAGGGTTCGTTTTTATTTTTTCGGAACCCTAAAAAGTATGGAATATGTTTCTATAAATAGGTACTTAATCTAATAATACCTATATCAAGCGTCAGTGCATTTTAATACTAAATTCACGGTTTCAGTATTTTTTTTAGATATAAGACCATAACTTAAGTCTAACGTAAGTTCAGTTTACATACACATGACTTGGAATCATTATGTGGATTAGATAGAGAGAAAGTTTTTTTTTTACCTACTACACTATCTATATACTAATAATAAATCTGAAGCGTTTGTTTGTTTATTTGAAAGCGCTAATCTCCGATAGCTACTGGTCAAATTCAAAAATTCTCTTACTAATAGCTAATAGGAAGCTATTTTTTATCCCGGGAACGTGGGTGAAACCGCGGGCGACAGCTAATGTAGCTTCCTAATAGTGAAATATTTTTTCAAATCGGACCAATAACTCTGGTGATTAGCGCGTTCAAACAAACAAACTCTTCATACTTTATTATTAGTATAGATATCTGACTCCGTGTGAAATGTTTACGATATAGTGAGTTATAGTAAAAGTTTTATGTGTTTTAATTTTATATTGACAAACAAGAAGTCGAGATTAACCACTCATACCAGGGCAGGCAATAGCCATAAAATCCACTGGCCGATAAGAAGTTTATTGTAAGTATATTATTTTCACAGCCTTTGTTGGATATCCCAAATTTTACTGTTCTATAGCGGAAACTATACTTATCATATTATATCAATACTTTTTATATTACCTACCCACATGGTAATATAATAGGATTTCTGCTTGCTGGATAATAGAAACACCTATTTTGAGTATAGGTAGGTTTTCTTTTATGTAGCGTAGGTACCAACCGTTGGTAATCATAGATTATTTCAGGATTATGTTGTTTTCGTAGGTTGGACTTTCGGGTGGAAACATTCAAAAACAATTTATAATAATAAGTTAATAATTACTGATAGATAACTAAATCGCGTCATTTCAACCTGACCTCGTTAAGATATGAGGCATTTAATGAAAACTGCATCCAAAACAAGCGATAATGTACACATTAAGATTGTGAATATTTATAACATAACACTTGGTTGGATACACCTATGTACAATGTTGCTAATCTTAAAATGTGAAGATTGACGCGCGCGCAGTCTACGCATCAGCAAAGAAAACGGCTCAACAAAAGAGCTTGTCCGTTAGCAGAACAAATTCATACGAACATACTCGCCAAACAAAGCGAGTCGTCAACACTATCCTGATTCTTTTGTTGTCAAACATGTTGCTTTCAAACCGTCACCTGATGTGATCCAGTTGCATGTAATATTCTTTAGGTATAGTTTTCAACATATTGTTGGGAAAATACTCTGTACAGATGAGGTTCTGGGCATCAAAATCTTTAACAAAATACTTCCCTAAAAATAAGCAACGGGATTTGCAACTCTAATATGGGTGAAACTTCAGTTCGAAAGCTTGTCAATTTTATAGAACTAGGAACTCCTCAACAGACATCCATACTAATATTATTAACTCTGTTTTTTGTATGTATGTTTGATTGTTACCTTTTCACGCCAAAACCACTGAACCGATCGCGATGAAATTTGGCACGCATATAGTTTATGTTAAGGAGAAGGACATAGGCTACTTTTTATCACAGGATCGCGGGTGAACCCGTGAGGGACCTAATTGGACGAAGCTCAAGAACTCAGGAAATTCTAAAATTAAGAATAGGATATGGAAAACCAAAGACAAAACTGTCTGTAAAAATACTTGACCATGCCAAGGACTAACCGCGGCTTTTTAAGTTGACTAGGTACCTACGCATTGAAGTGTACCTACCTACTAAGTGATAGTATCCTAAAAAGAAAGCTTTAATGATGTAATCTGCAATCGATCACTCAAATACATAAAAACTGACGTAAAACGGATCATTCCCGCCAAACTTTGACAGTTACAACTGGTTATTGTCAAAATTTATCAGTTACGACCAATTTACGCCCCTGCGCAAAAAAACTCAAGTGCCGAGGCGGGCGGGCGCGCGCACCCCTCTGCTACTAAGTCATACCACATACAAGTCAAGTCAATTGAGTTGTTTTTGAATTTATTATTATTTGTTTCCATTTATTTGAACGGCTTTGTAATATACGTTGTACTAATTTCATTAACAAATTGTGATTATGCGTTTCGCTCTTGAAAAAGTAGTTGCAAGTTCGTTACTTATGACCCATTTAGAATTCAAAGATTGTCAATTAAAATTTGTATCTTTATGATAAAATAAAATAACTAAGTATTTTTGAGTATGGCGATGTTACCAATAATTTAGTCAAACCTTAAAAGTACTTAGAAGGTTTATGCTATATGTAGGTAACTTCACACGAAGCTTTAAAAGTGAGTTTAATATTCTTACATTTTATTATTTACATTGGTATGAAGTTTGGTTAAAATCAGTCATCGCGGTGCAAAGGTGTGGCGGACAGAATGCATCGAACGCATTCAGTGCCTCTCCCATTTACGCCAACATGTTTACAAATTACACAGTTCCTGAGAATGTTAACAGGATTATGAGTATTTAATGCTTTGTGCTCGTACAATTAACTTCCAAAAAATATTTACATCAACATTCTAAGAAATCGTTTTGACTCTGATCAGTTACATATTCTTAAAATAGGTAATGTTAAAGGTTATTTATTCATGATGAAAATTTGTATTATTTTACAGCATACCTAATAATTCACAACTGTATAGAAGATACCTATAATATAGGTAATACCACCATAACAGTCTTAGTAACAGTATTGGAGCGGTATAGCTTTGGTTTAACATAATGACTAAATTGACAATGATATTTATGTACACCGAGGTATCTATATATTATGTCGGTTTGGTGGTCATCCACCATGGGTGCTCTACCATGGGCTAGAGGCAGGGGTCGCGTGAGACTCGTCGCCGGATGGACGCAGGAAGGAAGCTGCTAGTTGCCAGCCTGCTCCCCTCGGATCTATTTTAGAGTTCATTCATTTTATTCTATCGTTTTAAACTCCTGAATAAAGAGTTGCCCGACAATTGGGCTTCGTGTCATGTTAGTTTACTCCTATCTTCGTCCTAAGATAGAAGTAAATGCATTCATTGATAAGATAGAGTCGTTCAAAATACGCTAGAAGAGGGGGTGAGAGAAGGTGAAAGAGAAGAGACCTAATGAATAATATTATGATGAACGTAGTTTAGGGATCGATCTTAAAAAGACACACAGGTTTAAAAAAAGAAACACATTTATAATTCTTAAAATTCAAGTCAAAGCAAAATCGTTGTAACTGTAACTAAAATGAGAATAAAAAGATAAGACCTTCATTAACTACTAACTACCTAGTGAATATTAGTGGAATTGTGTTTACTGTACACAAAATAATGTATGTAGGCACAGGAATGTCGTCCCCAATGCGCGGTTCACTGCGCTGTGTTCGGAAGTGAACAATCACCTATCGGAAACAAAGGTAACGCAGAAACATTCATAATTTATGTGTGAAACACTTGTTTCCCTATATGTATTTGTTTTGGGGATTAATGTTAATTTAAATAATAAAAATTGAGGAAATAGGAAAATGGCGAACCAAAGTAACCGACATAATCCGAAGAATTCCCAAACTTAAGTGGCAGTGGTCGGGGCACATTGTTAGTAGTACTGACGGCCACTGGGGCAGAAGGAAGACGCAGCATGGGCTGGTGAACCGATGATCTTGTGAGGGTCGCGGGAAACCGATGGATTTGGGTAGCGCAAGACTGACCATTGTGGAGATCCTTGGGGGGCCCTTGGTCCAGCAGTGGACATCTTTCGCTTGTCGCTTTCGGCTGATGATGTTGAGGAAAATAATAGTTAAATTAAATTCATCCAAGATTTATCTTACTAACAAGTGACAAATATAGCGAGACGCATGCCCTGTAGTCTAACGTGGGTTATTAAATCTCCAAAGAGTATAGCCAACTCAAAAGAGTGTGTATGACATCAGGACACCATCATAAGAGTAGCACGGCATTTGCTATTTTTATATGTAGCGGATGTTGAGGATTGCAGACCGAGTTAATAATTATTTAACAAGCGAGCTGCTGTGAATTAAAATTTCGGTTGTGAGTGTTAAGTTATTAATTTTGTTGTACTAACTACTGGGATAGTTAAATGTATTCAACATTAAAATAATTTATTCGAAAGCCAGTAGAGCAAAGCCATTCATAATTATTACTTACTATGGAATTATTTCAAAGAGTTGGCGGAACTAAAATGAAAACGGTCTATGGCTTGGTGTCAGGTGCATTCATGAATATTAACATTTGTACAACTACTTCATTAACATTTAACTTTGCTACTTGAATGTGCTTAACTCGGTGACGTTAAATTTAGGCTAGGGGTCAAATATTTTAATCAATGTGGTTATGGCTACATTTAATATTATTCCATGAATGCATTGCCCGTTACGATAGGGCCATACCCAGAGCTTTCACACGAGAACTTTCTCCAATGAAGCGTATGAAGTACGCTTCGAAGTATGTCGTGTATGCACCAATTACACCACTCATTGAAATATGTGCGATACGAAGACGACTCGACCCTTTTATTAGCTAATCAACGCCGATTATGTTTGTTTGTTTTTCGTACATGTCCCTATATAGTTTCAATAATCGTCAAGTCTAACATTAAATATAGGTACTTATTTTTAAACGAGAATATTTTTTCCATCGGACTTATCTTCTTTGTAATAATAAAAGGGAAGTGACATATGTATTTTAGTCATCACTAAGCTAATTTTAGAGTTAGTTAATTCACGTGGCTAATTTAATTGTTTCTATTTCATTATTCGACCTTTCGAAGCACTAGTCCTTTGTTGACGAGTGGCGAGCGCGTCTACTAATAATTAAGAGCCAGACGGTTTGATGTTACGGACGCAGCGCATGCGCAGCTTGCAAACAAATGCTAATCTGGAACACAGTCAACGCTACACTAATGGTTCTCAGTCTATCCTTTGTTATTGTATCGACTGTTTTGTGAAACATTCCTACTAGACAAACAAGAAAACGAGTCAATACAAATGTGTGAAAAGGCATAATGCATAAATTGGAACTGATTGATAAAGTTTATACTATAAATAACATCTAGAAAGAAAGTGCATTCCGAACCGGTGGTAGAGTCAATTGTAACTTTCGACGTATGTAAGTGCCTTATCAGGCCCTAAACTGAATAAATGATTTTTGAGTTTGATAGGTTCACCGGGTAAAAGTATCCTATAGCACTCAGGGATAGTGTAGCTTTCTATTAGTGAAATAATTTTTGGAATCAGATCAGTAGATTCGCAATTTACCTCCTACATCCAAACTAACAAACTTTACCTCTTTATGTATAATATTGGATAGTCCTAGCCGCAATACCTTATCTCTATATTATATGCGTTGTCAAAGGGTTACTTAATATTTTTTTGGTTATTTTTAAAAAATAATTTCTGTTAAATGGACGAAAAAGTTGACCATTTCTGACTGATCAACCCTAACCTTTTTCTATATTCAAAAGAATGAATGTAAATCATGTAAAAACGGTTGGTTACCATCAAGTTACCATAAAGAACTGCACTTAGCTTCGTCGCCCGCTAATTCTTATTTCCTCATTAGGTGGACCGTTCCCCGCCTGCGAGCTGCGCTTGCGGTGTTGCGCCCATTCAATGTCTCCCCCCTCCACCCCCGCCCCCAGTCCAATATGCCCAGAGTCCACGGCCTTCGTTCAAATCCGTTGAGTGAAATTGCCGAGAGTGCACTCATCTCCTGCGAAGTGTTGTGATTTATTGTCCTTTTATCGAACTCTAAATTGTCTCGATGCCCAATAAAAAACATAAAAGTTTTATCTTTAGGACTCCTAATTATTATGTTTGCTGAACTATACAATAAAATGTATGATGAGTAAATTTGATACCTACTACATATTTGGATATGATCTGCACTCTGTACATAACATGGTTCAATGTTGTAATAATATTTCGCTCTATCTTATGTATCATAAAATATGGTCGCCTGAAAAAGGTCAGCAAGGACTACTCTATATGTGTAGAGAGCAGAGAAGAGCCCTCGAACACGAGAGGCGATGCGGTGGGATGTGCGCCGGTGGGCCCCAATTTGCTTCAACATTATCCAATTGCCAGAATCAAGTGATTGGCGTGGGCCAACGCGTGACCTGCTCATGTATTTTAGATACGTTTACTTGTAAACAAAATAAGGAAAACAAAAATTGCGAAGAATTGTCATGAAGATCATTATCCTTTAGAACCAAAAGCATGCATCAGAGGATAGTAACTAATAGTCTTGAGAATTACTGCCTGTCACGCACCTGAATTGGATTCATTAGACAATATTGTGAACTTCCTCCATCATAATGACAATTAACATTTAGGAACAAGAGTAAACTCGTATGTTACTACTGTTAAGTCCGTCCCCTTAGTAGGTATGTAGCTAACTAGCTACTACTGGTGGTATTTATCAGACAACTTTTCCGATTTTCCACTCATAAGACCTTCAGTGAATATGTGATAATTTTATCTAGAGTTGACAAGTGTAGAAACATTGGCAGATTTAAGTTTTCACTCCCATTATAATTTGGTTTTTACACTTGTCATGCACCTAAACATGCTTGGGCAGTGTCAATATCACTTCAGTTTAGAAGCGCCGCCACGTGGGAAATGTAATACTTTCTATTTACATTGATAACATACACATTTTACAGTAGGTGATACCCGACAATTACATGCTTAGTATGATGACTTGAATACCCTCCGCACCCTTATGGCAACCTTTTAACTCAGAGACCATAATGTAGACATAATACAGGCACGTAACGACCAAGTGATGGAATGGATGGAAATGATTAAACATCGCATAGTCAGCAGACAGAGTCGTGTAAAATTTATAATCTACGAGTAAGTTGCTTTAATACACAATTTATGTAGTAAATATGGAATACGCTATCATATAGTTTATCTTGGGTCAGTAACGTACCATTAGAAAAACAGCGATCACGTAAGTTGGTATTCCTCTGGCGCCTATTGACAAATCAGTACGATAACTTCTTGTCATGTTGTCATTAATTAATTAAAACAAAAATTCTGCGTTTATTTTCGTGCGCAGTTTATCACGTTAAGTATGTACCTACAGATAACTTTTGCAAAGAGCCAGGTTATGTTTGTAATCAGAAACATTTGACACCAATAACCATTATTATAGGTGAGGTAAGAGAGAATTTGCAGGCAATTCAAATAATAGTATTACCAACTGAAAAAATGCTGACATATTACATTCCCATGAAATACACAATTAGTTAATTCGTCCCGGTATGTGATATCCTCGGTCATTCTGTATGGGTATACCTACAAGAAAATTAAAAATTATACAATAAGTATTTTACAATCATAATTAAAAATAATTTATGTAAAAAATGAAATGTAATAAGTAGGTAATTATTAAAATCATTGATATTCTAACGTTCGGGTTGTTTATTGAGAACAACCTTGATTAGAATATTCCTGATATTGCAAATATAAACTGATATTATTTATCTAAGTCTTTAGGTATCTTAGCGTCTATACAGGGTCACTGGTAACTAATACAAAATCTCTTAAAGACGGACGATTTTGGTTCATCAAGACATCTTGAGTTGCGACTTTTTCTAATTCATAAAAATCCCCGTTAAATATTTTCTTTCTAATAGTCTGGTAGGGATTGTACCTACACGGGTTGAACTTAGGATGTAGTATGTAAGTCATAGAACAGAATGAGAAAGTGTTGATGTACCTAAGTCACCTTTAAGGGTGGGTTGCACCATTCAACGTTATCGTTAAATTGTCTGTCAGTGCAACGGTTTTGCTAGCAAAAGACAGTTGACAGGCAATTTAACCAAACCCAAGAGTTTATGCGTTAGTTACCAGTAACCTGTATATAACGCAGGACTAAGAGAACAAAACACATGGTAATTAACTAGTCAATTATCCGTGAATGCTTTCACTGCGCCCTGCGTCCGGTCTGCGTCTACGCTCCCAATTGGACTTCCGAGCGCGTTTCCGAAATCGCTCCAGCAATGAAGCAACGCAACGATTTTAATGACTCCAAAGGGACTAGTTATTGTTTTGTTATTATAACAGCACGAGACAGGATGCTGGCTAATTACACGTTCATTTATTTAAAAAGTTTTATTTGCCTTTTATTCGAATATCAGTTAAGATCATTGCATTTAGGGTCGGTTGCTCGTACATTTTAGTTAAAGTTATAGTCAAAGTTAAATTAACTATTACCATGCTTTGACCGTAGTTACTTTGACCATCGGTTATGGTTACGGTAAAAATTTTAGTTAAAGTGACACGAGCAACCCAGTTTGCTTTCTTTCGGCAGTTAAATATACTAACTTTGACTATAAACTAAAATGTACGAGCAACCGACCCTTAAAAGACAATACTTAATCAAAATTGATGATTTGTTTTGTTTCGGGATAGTTCCGAAAAAGTTTTCTCAAAAATAGATAAGTATCCTTTATGTGAAAGAAGGTAGCAATCGATTTTAATAATTAATGGTGTCTATCTGAAGTGAGCCAACTATTATCTGGCAAAATATTATTTTTTGTATCTATTAAGAAGTTCTGAACTTGATTTGACCTATACTGACATGCTAGAAACGAGTAGCAAATATACAAACATTTGGATGAGAGTTAATTCGTCAGATCCAGACATGTATAAATTGAACTTCGAGGGTGCAATTGGGCGTGGTGTGTTGTGACAGCCATGGCGGAAGAGTCGCGTTAGCAAAGGAAACTAAAATAAACCGGACAAGTGCGAGTCTGACTCGCGCACCGAGGGTTTCGTATTTTCCTATGTTACTCTAAATACCAGACTTGTTATAGGTTTTCCTGTAATCTATAGGTAAAGTATTTTTTGTGTTTTTTCAAAATGTTTGGCCCAGTAGTTTCGGATATCAGGGGGGAATGGTAAATTTTCACCTATTTTCGTAAATATCTTCGAAACTATTTATCTTAAAATTATAATAAAAAAATATTTGACATCCTCACAACAAGCCCTTTCATTTGATATGTCCCACAATTTAGTACGCATTTTTTTTTTTAATCTTATTGACCTGTCAAAAGTGGCCCCCATGTTTGAAATTCATTTATTTACGTTACACGTCCGTGTTTAGGTCACCGACTTACATATGCGTACCAAATTTCAACTCAATAATCTAGTCCAGTATTTTAGTAGAAAATAACGAAACCCTTAAAGGGTCAATCGTGTGTCTGACAAGTGACCCTTTAAGGGTTCCGTTATTTTTCTTTAGAGTTCCGGAACCCTAAAAATAGATAACAGCTTTCAATAGCATTGAAATACAATAAAAAAAATTAGAAGTCATGAAGATGAATGGGAAAATAATGCGGTAATTTTAAATAGAAGGTGTCATGAATCAGTATGGTCAACCTGCATACATGTAAACGTCTAAAACGTGGTCATCGATAACGTCTTCCAAAAATATTACTAATGAAATGAGCTATTTAAAGATTTAATTGATCCCGAGGCAATGCAATTTCTTTCACTGAGCAGATTGTCCTATCCCGTATGTGACTAGAGTTCGTAAAGTTTTATATTTAATTGTTGAGAAGACATAATAAAGCATGATGAGTGGATGATCCACAGCAATATAATAGTACTGTGCCCTATTTACATGATGGAAGTGCGCGCAGGCCACGACCCGCAATTATATACCCGAAACAAACGGCACAGATCGCGCGCACACTCATCTTCATCCGTTTTAATTGTTCCGCGCATTGTTCATCGCTCTGAATGGGTGTCTGTCTGCCTCCAGTGACATCCTGACACTTTGTTGCACCTAAATTAGATGCAATTCGTATGCATTTAAACAATAACACACTTATTAATGTTTTAGAAGAATAATTTTATGATTTAACTGTCACCAGTTTAGCTAGAAGCATGTTTACTTCTCAACCAAGCAAAAAATTTTATTTTATTTTTATTTTGGAACTACAGCCACCGCTAATAAGATATATAACTTTATTCTATAAATATACAATATTTACAATTATTTACAACAAATATACAAACTATATATAAAAAATTTCCTCGAGGCGGCCGCTGCTGCCAATCAACGGCAAGGCTAATAAGATTATTTAATTTCAATTTTATAGGTTTCAACCTTTCAGCGTTTTAACATACACTCCGTATGTTCGTGAACTCAAATGTGTGTGAAACCGCAAGACGAAAACTAGTGTATATATGTATAGACATTCCAGTAGATCTACCAGCAGATATATTTATTGTTCAACTAGCAGACGTTGCCCTACTCTGATAATAAAAAGAGCTGGGACCAACATAACAACCTACACCTACCTTCCTACCTAGAGCTTATACTATCCTTGTAGTTCCGCAGCAGAATTAGGCGTGATTGCTCTGAACTAACCGTGATGAATCGAACCATAGGTAGTCCTCATTGAAGTAAACAGTTTAATGGTATTCATTGATAACTTAATTAATGAAGGGAAAGACAACCACTGTGAAACTAATTGAATTTTATCTAATATTCGATCACGGGATGTTAATTGCGTTAGCTGTCACGACATTTGTCACATTTCGATTCGTATCGCCTTGTTTGAATAATCGAGTAAATTAGACTCCACTATCATATAATTATTGTCATCGTCAAATAGTTTTATTTTATTAAAGGCAAAGCAGGCATAAAAGAAAATTATCCTTTCAGATTAATTTCAACATACTTTCTCAGGGATCTGATTTTTTTTTACATAACCTATATAGGGAGCTTTAGTTATCTTTAGGGAGACGCACCTGCGTCTTCCGGTCAGTTAAGGAGCCACTCGTAGAAGACGTCATCCAACCGTGAAAATCCGTTACACCGAACTCACTGTATCAAAATTTTTTGTATATTTTACGAGTAGGCTTAAACTCCGTGGGTTTTTTTACAACTTTATTTACGCTCAGAAAAAACAACAAGAAACAGATGCATTTCAAAATCTTTGGAGCACTTGAACTGAAGTTCTTTTTTGTGTTTATGTGTTGTTTAGTTCAGTCAGAGAATGTGCACATGTGTGAAACGTAAACACACGCAAAATCATTCCTCCATGCGAACCTATTAAACGTAGGTACTACATGAAAGAAACTGTACTATTATTGATAACATTTGTCATAGAATAGTATCTTTGTGTTCGTTTACATGCTGCCCAAGGTGCAGGGAAATGCATGTTTCTAATAAATTAAAGTAAATTACTCCATAATTTGACTGAATAAAGATTGTGTTGGTTAATGGGATCATAGCCCGCACCATTAGATGCTAATTGAAACACATATCGTGTGTATGTTTTTAATAGAGGTTATAATGGAAAGACTGAAATGTTTTTAATAAAAGCGTTTATTTATTTGAATTTTTTTTCATGGACAAACTTCCCAAGTCAATTTTGGACCACTTTCTCTTTATCAATTTAACTAACAACTTTTTTACACGTAATGGGTAATATTTTGAGCCGTGTATGGACCTCTCACTCAGTACTATGTAATATATTGGTAACTAAATAGCTGGAAATATAAAATAGTAGTTTATGATACTGTTGCATAATAGGGGTTATTAACTACGAGTGTGAGTTTAAGTACCGAGCCGTAGGCGAGGTTCTTAATAGTATCACACGAGTTTTTAATACCTAATTATGTGCAGTATCATACAGTGCTTTATCTAAACTCATATAAATAATGTCATTTAAAAAAATTGAATTTCTACCAACTTTGCAAAAAAAAAAAATTGCTATTTTTGTGACATTTTTGGTCAAAATGATATGTGTAGGCAAAAACTATAAATCATATACTTAATCAAATCCGTGTTGCCAACTCCCAAAAATTCTTACCTCTAAAGTTCAAGTTACAAAATTTGTGACATTGTCATCGTCAATTGAATTGATACTGATTGATTATACTATTGATAGGTCCAAAGTGTACTTTAATAGAAAAAAAGTTATTTTATAGCATTATCTTAGGAACAACAACTGTACTATAATGAATCATTATACACGGGTGTGCCTAAAGTGGCTCATTAAAGTACTGATTTTGATTTCATAATAAGAACATTACGATATGAGAGTAGATAAAAAAACTAATATCATAATATGCTAACTAGCTTACTAAGATAATAAAAAAAACTTGTCTTATTAAACAATTAAAAAAATCTAAACAAACGCATCATAAGCTAAACAAGATACGTATTTGATAAGAACTCAAAATCAAAAATCAAAAACTCATTTATTCAGTTTAGGCCCTAATAAGGCACTTATGTATGTCAACAGTTACAATTTTTAGACTCTACTACCGGTTCGGAATATACTTGAACTGAGAAGACTCCGGCAAGAAACTCAGCAAGGCTTCTTTTTTTTGTGGATCTTTTTTTTTGAATTTATGTAATTACAGTTGTTGTTTTAAATATACATAAACTTCATACAATTATCACTTGGCCAGGGGGCTGCAAGTGCAGAGGGAAGCTACTACAACCATATATTCTTGTCTTCTATGTAATGAGCCACCTTATAGTAGGCCTTGTCAATCAACTTATGTTTAACATACTCTTTGAATCTATTATAAGACATCTTAGTTACTTCATATGGAATTTTATTATAAAAGCGAATGCAGTTCCCGAGAAAAGACTTATTGACTTTCGCTAGCCTGAATCTAGGTGTAACAATTTTATCTTTATTTCTTGTATTTAGGTTATGGCGGCAACTGTTTGTGTCAAATAGATTTAAATTTTTACGGACAAACATAATATTTTCAAAAACGTATAGCGACGGTAAGGTTAAAATGTCAAATTCCTTAAACCGAGTTCGTAAGGATTCGCGAGGACCCAAGCAATAGATTGCACGAATGGCCCTTTTCTGCAAGATAAAGATAGATTCCAAATCCGCAGCCGAGCCCCATAGCAGAAGACTGTAGGACATTATACTATGGAAATACGCAAAGTAAACCAACCTAGCTGTAGCCACATCTGTTATATGTCTAATTTTTCTAACTGCAAAAGCGGCGAAACTCAATTTACTAGCTAAGCTTTCTATATGAGGACCCCATTGTATTTTACTATCTAATGTTATGCCGAGAAAAACTGTCCTATCAACTAGTTCGAGTCTAACATCATCGACTAGGACATGACTGTCATTCCTAGCAACATTGGGGAGAGTAAACCTTATACACTTAGTTTTAGAGGAATTAAGCATGAGATTATTGGCCGCAAACCATTTCGATATAGTGGATAACGTGTTATTGAGTTGCGTAAGTTCTGTGTCTTTTCTATCCACTTTAAAGATTAGAGAAGTGTCATCAGCAAATAAAACATATCGCACAATTCATTTACCATATAGGGCAGATCATTGATGTATGCCAAAAACAAAAATGGGCCTAAAATTGATCCTTGCGGTACGCCTGTTTTAACTAAAGACCCTGAGGACGTAGTACCGCTAATACCTACTTTTTGTTGGCGACTGCACAGATAAGATGCTACAAGATCTAGTGCCACTCCGCGAACGCCATAGTGTCGAAGTTTTAAAAGTAGGGTGTGATGATCTACTACTATCTATGTACTTACCGACTTCTTGGTGGGAAAGTAAAGGTGATTGATTATAAATAGATAATCATGTAAATAAAAACACTTGACTATTTTTATAGGCCTCGTCACTCTGTATTGGTCACAGTGCAGATAACCCTGTTCCGCAACATTTCATGTGTTTCATGCTCATCGATCCGTTAAATTTTATGTTTTTTATCTAGTCGCATTAAGCAACGTATTTTTTTTAACAGTGTACTACAGGATGCAGTCTTTGGCAAGAAGGATTAGAAAAAACATGCCAAATCATATGCGTAAGTTCAATTTTGATTAGTTTTAGCGAATGGTAATTATTTTTGTAATAATGAAACCCCCGACACATAAGAAAAGTGGTTTGATCTTCAAACAGCTAAGCTGATTTTCTTATTTTTCTTAAAACATAGCTAAGAATACTCTCGATTAAGACACCTGTCAACAAAAAAAACTAATCAAAATCGGTTCATCCATTCAGGAGCTATGATGTCACAGACGAACACACACACACTACAAACTTGTTACACCCATTTTTTTCGCCGGAGGTTAAAATCAATTTTACTTTAATCAATGTAATCAATTACAGAATGTTACATCGGAAACTGTATTTTCACGAGAACTTTACTGCGTCATGGGATGCAATGAAGCTTTGAATACATACTTTCAGAAATTAAGAGGTAAAGCAACTGCATATTATGTAACTGATACCACAGAATAATTAATATACTACGTACACTGATACTATCAAAATTATAATTTTCCACCATTATACGAGTACATACAATAATAATATCCTGGGAGATTTCTCAAACACGGCTATCTGATCGCAAACCAAGCAGAGCTTGTACTATGGAAACCGTTAACTGATATAAAACATATTTTTTTGTAAATAAATATGTAATAATTTGTGTACCTATCATACATATTGTTTCGTTTATAACATTGCATGTTACACATTTTAGTATTTGTCTCTTTGTAATATAATTATTGTTTCATAATATTCGTTTGCAGAGTTAATAGGGACGCCACCCGCACCTGCCTTAGTAGCGGATAGTTTGACAGCAACGTCATTGTCACTGGTATGGGAAGCTCCAAATCTAGGGAACATCAGCTATCTCGTGCAATGGCGTTACGAAGAACTGCCGGGCACCTGGCAATATTATTCTAATACTAGTCATTCAGATCGATCTATTATACACGTCGAAAATCTGCGACCTTACACCAAATATAGGGTAAGTTTATAACCATTCCCTATTACGATTGTTTCTTATACTTTACATTGTATTTTATTCAGAATTAAATTTTAACAGTTTCGAGTTGCCATATTTCTATCGGCACGCGGTGGGGCAAGTGAGCCGGTATATTCTGCTCCATCAGTAGTCATCTCTACATTAGATAGTGGCAAGCCAAGTTCACCTCCTTCAGCTCTACGTGCTGCAGCCCCAGATCCTAGTCGCGTTGCTATCTCCTGGGAGCCGGGACCATTCCCGAATGGACCTCTCATCTCTTATGTACTACGACTTGCCGATACTCAACCAAACACAAACGATGCTCTCGAGGTATTATACTTTACTTTATTTAAAAAAATATACGGAAATTGTACGATTTTTAATAATTTTATTTTACATGGTTTAAGGATATGCCAGCATCAAACAACACTTTATTTTATATGTTCCAAAATTTGGCACCGGCTCGTGAATATGAAGTGTCAGTCACCATGAGAAATGCTGTAGGAGAAGGCCCGAGAGCTTATGTCAGGATATCTACGCCTCCATTACCAACGTGTAAGATACGCTATTGTTTTACTGTCATACTAATATTATGATAATGTCTTCATTATGTAAATATTTAATTTGTATTTATGATTTTTCAGCCGTACCTAGTCAGCAGCCAATTTTAATTTTGGGTGGAGAAAAAAATATTTTAGCAGCACCTGCTAATGATATGTTATCAGATCCTGTGGAGCTTTATAGCACTGAACATAATATCACAGGCATGTTTATTTTATTATACACAAATTTAAGAAAATACTCTTTAAATATATGAAGTCAGTAAGTACCTACCTATAACCAATAATATTGATAAATCTATTTCAGGAGTTGGTATTGACATTTCCAGCGATTCTCTCTTCGTATCAGTTTCAAACGGTGTAGTGTACAGAAGCTCCTTATCTAAAAAAAGTGTATCCGAACCGATCCTCACACAAAAAAATATACTTTCGAAGCCCCAAGACCTCTCTGTCGATTGGTTGAACAAGCACTTGTACGTACTGGGAGAAGTTTATTATACTACCGAAGATCTCAATTCGAATACGACATTTTTTTCTAACTGGGAAATAAAACGATGTGACTTTGATGGAAGGAATCAGGTTGTGGCTATATCAGGATTTAAAACACGACCGATACATTTTGAAGTCGATGCTTACAACGGGTAGGTTTTTGTTGCAGATAAATATGTAGGTAACATTTTATAAAAAAAAACTATACAAAAGCTAGTTTGATGGTTCTTTTGATTATAGGTACTTATTCTGGGCTCTACGAGGGGTGGAACGTGGTGGCTTATACAGATTGGACTTAGCAAATATCTCCAACGGTGTGCCACATAATACAGCCCCAGAAATAATCGTACGTGACGCGTACTTAGGAGCATTTACGGTGGATCACGCTGACTTCAGGATCCTTGTTACACACCATAGAAAAAATACAGTATTAGCTGTTTCTCTAGATGGGTAAGCAATGTGATTTTATATCGTATTTGTATTTTATTCTGAACAGATTTTACTTGAATTTTTCGATTTGTTTATAGACGTGAAGTAACCGATTTTCGAA
This sequence comes from Tethea ocularis, assembly GCA_963555595.1. Taxonomy (NCBI): domain Eukaryota; kingdom Metazoa; phylum Arthropoda; class Insecta; order Lepidoptera; family Drepanidae; genus Tethea; species Tethea ocularis. Next base: position 5,489,232 of record OY741968.1, read on the forward strand.
ACAACACCCAGACACCGATGTTTCTATCAGCGCGTTCGATTGCATATGCGAGTGGTCTCTTTTATTGGACTAATGGTAAAGAAATGTTAACAGAGGAATATCACGCTCAAAGTGACAGCTATTTCCACAATGAATATCCCTTAGCTTACAATACTAAAGCCATAGCTACAAGACAAGTATTAGTAGCACTACGAAGTTGTCAGCCGATACCAGTGCCAGTGAATCCACCATTAGGAGTTCAGAGTGTGATGGGAATCAATCGCGCTAAGGTCTCTTGGTCACCGCCACATCTTTTGGGCCATCAAGGAAGCGGTGCTTGGCAACAATGGACCTTCCATCTACAATTAGCACATGCCACTACCGGAGAAACTATTGACATGTAATATATCTTGGTAATTCGCAATTTATATTATTATTTGAAGTGTAATTTTAATCATAAAATTATTTGATTTCAGAAAGAATATAAGTGATTCAATATACATAGTCGAAAATATAGAACAAGACGCTGAATATGTTATTAAAGTAGCTGCAGTAACAGCATCTGGTTCAGGTAATGTAACCGTATTAATTAATAGCTATCTTATTTAGACTATATTTTATTTAGTTCATGTTGGTCATTCTCATTATGTTATTATAGTAACTAATAAATGATATACGGTATTTTGAATAGGTCCATGGTCATCAGAATTTGTGGGAAGAACATTAGCATTATCACCGACAACCTTAAATAGCACATTGCTTTGGTCGGGTCCAGATGGACTTTTACAAACTGATTTGACTGGTGAAAATTTGCAAACCCTCATACACAGGTAGGTTATCATAACAAATACTGTAAAAGAATATCAAGTCTACTAATTTAGTATGCATCTTATTTTCTGACATATTTCCAGAGATCAACTTAAAAACTTAACGTACCACATAACTGATATTTCCTGGTATCGCGATAAACTTTACTTAGTAACGAACGCTTCAACTGTCATGTGGTATAATATTACTACTCATGTGCATGGATTGATGCCTAATATGGAAAATGTTGGGAGTTTAGCGGTGGATTGGGTAGGCAAGAAAATCTACTGGTCTAATCCGAAGCAACAATTGGTGAGCTAAATTAACCGTTGTATATTGAATAATTTTTAGTATGATAGCTTTAAAAAAGGACTTCTGATATTTCAAACAGATAACCCGAGGTAATTTCGATGGTACTAATCGAGAACCAGTACCGATAGTAACAGTGGCTAAAGAACTAACAATTGATTCATTGGAAGCCTACATTTACTGGAACACAGGACATGCCGTCGAGGCAGCAAGATTAAATGGTGAAAATAAAATGGTTTACTATCCAGCACAACTATTTAGCGGCAAACAAGGTACGTTATTCGATCATTTTCGATAACAATACATACTACTTACATTTTTGTACTTGTCAGAAAATATAAAAATTGATGTAGATTTCCGAGTAGGCTATAAAAGTCGAGGCTATAGAAGTTCAGAGTAGGATAAAATAGAACACTTGTTTGTGATATATCAGCGAACAACGTTCAACCGTTTTATCCAGATTTTAACATTCGATGACAGGTTCCTTACGAAATAGATCAGTTAAAGAAGGATATTAAATATATCAAGGAAATTAAAAAACGAAGTAATAGATATTATGAAGGGTCAGCGTGGTACAAATAATTAGGTTCCGTAATTTCCTATGTTACTTTAATTTAAATACCATTGACTTCTTATAGGTTTTAATGTAATCCGTAGGTAAACAGTGTAACAGATAAAACTATGGTATACCTACCGATCTAACATAAATGGTACAGACGGTGATTCACATACCAACAACAGTTATGTATGTATTTGTGTTTTAGTAATGGGTCTCACTACTGACCTGGATAAGAAATGGCTGTACTGGTTGGTGCGGAGCTACGACGGATCTGAACTGCATCGAGCTCCAACTGCTGATCAGATTGCACATGGCGTCAATGAGGTTTTTTCTAGAGATATTTTCTTGCAGACCTATGAAAAATATTATTGTTTATTGTTAAGTTTATAACTTGTATGAATATATTTTCAGGTATCAGCGTCATTGGTTACTCGCCTGTCAGGCACGGCAACTCTCGGTCCCCTGTGCTATTTCAGCGGTCGTTTGGTGTGGGTACAGGACGCTTCCCGCGCGGTAGTATCTGATTTAGCGGGAAGGTACACAGCTGAACTCCTACCTAGAGTTCATGTTATAGCAGTTAGGGATCCCACATTACACGCTGATAGCGGTAAGCTGAATACAAATGTAGACTAAAATATGCTTTCAATTTGTACATATTTTATTATCAATTCGCTTTGATTTACAGAATCCCTGATAGCAATTCCGGAAACAATAAACTCATCGACAATAGCAGTGGTAGGCGAGTGGGACCGGTTCAATGTGACGTGGGCACCCGCTTCACGGATCAACGTCAACAACAGCAAAGTGTACTATGACGTTAGTTTACACTTTCCTGGCCAGCACAAAATTGAAGTTAGTTGCATTAACTCTTACAACATTATCTATACATTTTCTTGCTTGAAAACGCCTCACCCAAAGATTTCACTTTTACAATGGACACATAAGACAATACACAATTTAAGCATGTTAATAATGTGGCCGAAGGAAGTAAGCACATAAACCCTAAAATGGGTCAGCTCTCAAATGCAGCTGCCCTATTTGTTCCATATTTGACTAGGGTAACGGCATAGCTAGAGGGTGGCAGCCAGATACGAGCACAAGCCCTTGGGACCTGTGCTCACCACTGTAGAATCTATTACTTAATGGGCTCCTACACAGTTGCCAATTGTGTACTTTTATTAACTAGTATACCTATTACGGTTCATGAAATACAGCCCGCTGACACTAACGGACGGACGGGACGGACGGACGGGACGGACGGACAGCGGAGGCTTACTAAACCTTTTTTTTTAGGTGGTTTAAAAAAATACAAATAGAAATCCATTGACAAAGCAAGTGCGTTAAGCCCATATATAGCAAATGGTTTAAGTTAGTACCTACCTGTGTGTGTTTTGTTCGAGTAGAAAACGGTGGTGACGTCATGGGTGCGGGTGGCGTCGGTGGTGGTGGCGCCGTACAGCGCGATGGAGGTGCGGGTGCGCGCGCACACGCCGTGGGGCGGCGGCGCGCCCGCCCTCGCGCGCACGCGCTCCCCGCAGGCGCCGCCCGCGCACCCGCTGCGGCCCAGGCTCTACATACACCCACACTACGCGCACACGTCTGTATCATAACATTATCTATTCTATTATATTCTATTCTATTGTATTACATAAAATAATAATCAAAACTCTAAGTTATGTGTTTATACTCACTTGCAAAGTAAGGGAATAAACACAAATTGGTCGTTCAGTCAAAACGCCCAAACGGCCGGATCTGAGGGCCTACTCCGAAAAACGATGCAAACTGACGAGACTTAAGTTTTTCCAATTCTATAGGTTAATAATTTGACAACAAAGTAATAAATATTTCCTCTCACACATTGAATCAACGAAGTTGAGCACGTTTTTTTTTATATGAAAATATTTTCAAAAATTAAACAATAATAACGGGTATACCTATAAATAGTATGTCATATTCATAGACAGAGTTTCCGGAAAAATATTGCGGCTCGGGAGTCAGTTATTATCTTATCACCAAAAATATCTTCGATTGAAGATATCATTGTTGACGGTAACATTTTTGTTTTCATAATGAACAGGGATAGTTCACTATCGGCAATATTCCGTTGGGAGAGTCCGTCTCGCGCCAACGGCGTGCTTCGTGGGTACGAGGTCCAATGCTGGATGATAGGCCCCACTTCGTCCGCCACAAAGCCATCCGCCTGCGCTGATGCGCGACTCCCACCTGCGCATACGCAACTTATGCTTCAAAATTTGGTCCCCGGCTCCAAGTACTTCTTCCAGGTACGTACATAATATATTCCGTAAATTTAAATCATAATTTATTTTTGATGTAGGTATTAAACAAATAAATTGCTTACGTTAGGTTCGAGCATTTACCGATGCTGGATTCGGTCAATATTCCGAAGTAGTATCGACTTCATCTGATGAGGTGAACCCGATACCTAAAGTTATGGTGTCACTACAAGAATCATTTAAAATTGTTGATCTGGATTCCGGCGAAAGCGAAAATATTCCAAAGAGCACCGGCATACCAGTTGATTTTGCAGTTTCTCTAGAAGAAAATATTGTCTATTGGGCCAATAACCTGGAGGAAATATTTTCGTCGAGGATCAATGGCAGTGGACACTACAAGGTCAGAAATATGATTAAATCTCAAATATGTAGGTATGCCTTTTTTATGCAGATTATCTAATCAGTTTCTTTGTTCCGTAGTTAACATCAATCAACGGTTCTGCCAGCAGTCTTTGTGTAGATTGGGTGGGTCGATCACTATACTGGACACAATTTGAAGAGACTACTAATTCTTATGTAGCGTACAGAGCTGATCTTGGAATTCCTAACACTCGCGCGCATATAACTCGTGTTTTTAGTAGAGAAAAACTGATTTATAGTTTTCAAATCGCTCCATTGCACGGGTACGTTTTCGATTTTAAATACCCGTTTTACCTGTCTTTGTATTGTTTAAATAGTCTGCTCTCAAGTAATTTTGGATTTTATGTCATTCCTTTCAGGTCATTATTTTGGTACGAAGAGAGTCTCCATCCTGGTTTCGGAATGCTGATGACCTCAAATGTGAATGGTTCGAATATAAGATCATTTTTTGAAAGTTCAGAAGACGACTGCAACTGTCCAGAAAACCCACAAGTAGCCAGAAGTTTTGTAATTGATATGTCAAAGAGTAACTACGAACTATATTGGGTGGATCCTTGGGTAAATCATATTATTGCTTCGGACATGGCAGGATGCAAATGTCGAGTCGTCTTCGATGCCACCGAGAAGAAAAAGTATGGGTTTACACCTATGTCCATTACATTAGACAGCAAATATATCTATTGGTTCAATTCCACCGAAAAAGAAATATTTTATACAAATAAATATAAGAAAAGCAAAGTGGAACATGTAAAGTGCTTGGGTTATAAAATAATGGCGTTGAACCCAGGGAATCAACCGTATCCACCAAGACAATGTTTATTCCCAAAAATACAACAACTGCATCCGAAAACATTGTCCAATTCAGCTAATAGTATTACTCTACAGATGCCAACTACAGATAAACCAATTCAATGTCATAATTTAAAGTACGAAATGCCGTTATCAGAATACACCATTTATTACCGGATACAAAAGACGTATGATTTAACGACATGCGACAAGAAGACTTGCCCTTACGTCATAACAACAAACAAAGAAGTTATTCTCAGCGATTTAAAACCATTCACAAATTATACAGTGATGTTAGAAGTGTCGAATTATTATGCAAAATTGCATGAAATAAAACCAATTGTTGGCTCGGCCCTGACGTTACAGACTGCTGCAGAAGGTAACAAAAATAACTATAATTATAGTCCAGTCAAATTAACGTTTCACCTCGGAATGAGAGATAATAAGCTGAAAACTCGTATGTTTTGGCGTAAAAGTTATCTCAAAAGTCTTATAAATTCGCGTGTCTGTCATTGGCTCCATGTATGTATGGTGATGATTTAAAAAGATTTGGGGGGACTAACATGGCCGAGAAAAGCTAGGGAAAGAGAGTTATGGAAGCCGCTGAAAGACGACTATGTGTCACATGGACTTGCTTAAAATTAAGTAATAGATTAAACTACTACCTAATCCATTAAATGGGCTTATTAATTAATAATAGTAATAATAATAATGTACGCTCTCCGCCTTCTATCTCTAAAACGATTGAGCGCATGAAAAAATGTTTCCAACAAAATTTATCGTAAATTTTATGCCCTTCAATTTTTATAAAGATGTCAACATCATTGGAACTACAGTAACCGAGGCTGCATTCCGAAACATGCCATAATCGCTCATAGCGCTCACATCGATAATTTGCGTTCCTATACAATACGAATATCACATCCATGAGAGCCGAAAACTGTCAATGATTCGGAACGCTTGTGAACGCGCTGACAGTATTTAGAACTAAAACATTCGAAAAAGAGATAAAAAATGAATGATCAACGCGTTGGGACTGCATAACTTTAATTATTAGACTCCCTAACTTGAATACAGTGTATTTTTATTTGTTACTCTCACATAAAAACCTTTGTCTAAACAGAAACACAACACAAGTGTCACTTTTGACAGCCACGCTCACGGCGATAACGTTTGGACCATGGTCGTCGTAATCGCAGTATGGCGCATGTAATGACGTCACCGATGACGTTTTACGAGGCATCGTTATCGCGCTAAAAGTGATTCGGTACGCGTTATAGCGCGCTCACATCGATAATTATCGATATTATCATAATTCGGAATGCAGCCCGAGATAGTCGCGATTATTGTAAAAAACATATTCTCTTCTTCATATACAAAACGAACAAAAGATACGTCTTATTCAATTTGTCATAACATTTTCAGCTCCAACAGCTCCCAAAGACGTGACCGGAATTGTGTTAAGTCCAGTACTAGCACATGTGGAATGGACACCTGATCCTGGATTGTGGTACGAAGTACATTGTCAGACGGACGATTCTCCATCATTAATACATAAATTAAAAGGTATAGCAATTTATATATTACTTACAATTTTCGCATTACCTTCCCTTTTACATATTTTTCGAGTACGTAAGAATTTCTTGTTTGTTTATAGAACACAGTACGATCGTGGTACCAGAAGGGCACAATGCGTACTTGAATCTAACCGCGAATACAACATACAGAGTGTGGGTACGCGCCCGATCTAAGTACAGTTCAGTAGACGCAGACTCGGTGTCGCTGCGCCTACGCACTTTCCCGCCACCTGCGGCTCTCGAGCCACTGAACACTACTGCATATCAAATAATTGTCAAATGGTCTCCGCCAACTACATATCATTTGCATCAGTAAGTATGGCGATAAAATCTATTGTAAGGTATAGTAGTAAACTCTCTTGCGTAGGGAATTTGAGACATTATAAATCCGTGGGTTCAATATATGAATGGAAAAAAATAAAGTTTAGTTAGAACAGATCTCGTTCGTGCAGGATAGATATAGGTATATTATAACAATACCGTGTACCGATTTAATTGAAAGGACTAAAGTTGGTAGCCTCTGATGGCTGCTCCAACCTTACCGGACAATCGGCGAGCGCAGAGAGCTCTCAGCCGGGTAACATTTAGGTAACCACGCCTGAGGGCACCCCCGAGTGGGGTACGAACCTCGGCTCAGGGCGTTACCGGGGGAAGGGGAGGACTTTGTACGAGTTACGACTAATTGGGGGCGGTCGGATTACTAATGGCAGCTCGGGCCGCTTGAACGGGACGAGACTGACTGGGACGTCGCGGCGGTCCTCGCCGTCGAGGACGGTAGCGTAATCGGTTTTGTGTAGTGTGTTGTGTACTTTTACGGGCTTCGTCAGCTTCGATCTGAGCTAATGTTATGGGGTCATCCGGCTCGCTGAGGGCTTGCCTTGGTCTAAGGATACGGAGTATACGGGAGGGCGTGTACGTTGCGGCTTTCACTATAAGAGGGTTGCGGTGATTAACGGCGGTATTGAAAAATCTGCGTGAGGCGCGTTTTATAAATTGTTTTAACGTGGGGAGACCTAAATCAATGTGGAGATTTTCATTACGCATGTACCACGGAGCGCCCGTGGCTTTGCGCATGAAACGGTTTTGAATCACCTGAAGGCTATGGATCCGTGCAGGAGCTGCATGTGCGAACACAGTACTAGCATAGGTCATAATGGGGCGGATACACGTGGTATATAGTCTAACCTTGCTTTTGAGGGCAAGTTTAGACTTATGATTCAATAAAAAGTGGAGGCGCCCTAACACAAAGGCGGCGCGCGCGCGGACCGCTTTAATGTGGGCATCAAAGGTCAAACGATCATCGAGAATTACTCCGAGATATTTGGCTTGCCTTTCCCAGGGGATTGGTTCACCGAATAGAGTAACTGCCTTTGGAGGGGTGGGGGTACCTCGATGGTAGGGTCTGTAGAATAGGACCGCCTGGCTTTTGACAGGGTTGATTTCGATCCTCCATTTCCGAAACCAGGCGCCTAGGGCGTTAGCCGCGGTTTGGAGGTTCTTAACAATGACCGAGGGGGACTTACTAGAGCAGTAGACCGCGGTGTCGTCCGCAAAAAGAGCTAACTGCACTTTGTCGGTCTTTGGCATATCACTCGTGTAGAGTGAGAATAGCAAGGGAGACAGTACCGAGCCCTGAGGGACACCGGCACCGATGGGGTGAGGGGAGGAGAGTGCGCCTGGAATGCGATATCGAAAGTGGCGATTTGACAAATAATCTCGTAAGATAAGCACGAGTCTATGTGGAACACCTAAGGTGAATAGCTTAAAGATTAAGCCATTGTGCCACACTTTGTCAAACGCCTTCGCGACATCGAAGAATAAGACGCCTGTCATGTTACGCTCTTGGTACTGGGAAGAGATGTGTTCAACAATACGATGTACTTGTTGAACACAAGAATGTTTGGCTCGGAAGCCAAATTGTTCGTCAGGGATGAGATTATTGGCGTCGGCATATGTTTTGAGGCGGATATAGATCAGTCTCTCATACATCTTGCCCAAGACATTTAATAGACTTATGGGGCGGTAACTGGAGGGCTCGGACCTAGGTTTGCCGGGCTTATGGATTCCAATTACATGGGCCTCTTTCCACTGATGTGGAAAAATATTACAAGAGAGGGCAGCGTTAAATATGGATGTTAGCAGTATTATGAGGTGGGCGGGGAAGAGTTTGATCACTTTGTTAGTGATTTTGTCTGAGCCCGGGGCCTTCCGCGGGTGTAAGTTCCTGATGATCGATTTGACCTCGTCAGGGGTCGCGGGAGGAAGGGGGTCATCCTCTTCGCTGAGAGGGGGGGGTGGCAATGGGAGGGCGGCTCTCCGTTCAACTTCAGAGTTGACTTCGTCCAAATGACTCGGGTCTATCGGGAGGGTACTGGGCGTGCACTGAAACTTTAAGCTTTCAGCGAGGCATTCTGTTTTATCATCGTCATCGAAAGCGGGAGGGAGATTGGGCCTATTTAGTGGGGGCATGGGTGCTACCGTGTCCTTGGTAAGGGCACGAGAAAGCTGCCAAAAGGCTTGATGAGAGGGTCTAATGTCTGTAAGGGTCTGGTCCCAGCGGACCTGACGTAGCTCTTCAATGCGTGACTTGACGTCACGCTGGAGAGCACGCATACGGATGCGGTTGTCCTCTGAGGGGAAACTATCATAGGCGCGAATGGCGGCATTTTTCTGCCTCAACAAGTCACGTACGTCATCGGGCAAGCGCCAACGTTGATCGCTCTCCGCTGGCACTGTCCGTGAGCAATCGCTAATTAACGATTGCACGTGGCTAGTGAGTGAGTCAATTGCGCCGACAGCCTCATCAGCGGTGTTGAGGCTATCTGGGATCTGATCAAGGTGGACGGATGTGGTTGACTTGAGGCTTTCACTCAGTCTATTCCAATTTGTCACGACCTTTGTGGGAGGGGCTTGACCTGCATCTGGGGAACCTATGCGCCCTGCTAATTCTAGGATAACAGGTCGGTGGTCGGATGTAAGCTCGTGTAGCACTGTTACGTCATGCACACGTAGGTTTACATTGCGCAACAATGCCACATCGAGAATATCAGGTCTGTGTGTCAGTTGGTGGGGATAGTGCGTCGGGTCGAGGGGTGCGATAATATCTATATCTAGAGGGTCAAGGAGGGACTCTAATAGTCTACCTCTGGGGGAAGTTGAGTGACAGTTCCAGAGTATATTTTTCGCGTTTAGGTCACCTGCCAGAATTACAGAGTTACCTAGCGCGAAAATAGACTCTAGATCCGTTTTGAGTGGTGAATCATTACGGGAGGGAGATATATATGCTGATACTATAATTATAGGTTGGTGTCCTGTCATGCCAAGCCTACAAACCGATGCTTCAATGCACTGGAGGGAGGGAGGCGGATCCATGGGGGAGCAGTACAAGGACCTTTTGTAATAGATAAGGGTGCCTCCTAGGGCAGAGTCAATCCTATCATTGCGAACTACTTGGTAGTTTGCAATTTTAGGGTCCCTATGAGAAGGTTTGAGGAAAGTCTCTTGTATCAGAAGGACGTCAAGTTGGTGGTTTCGCAGGAACTCTGCGATATCATCGCGTTGACCTTTAATGCCATTTGCATTATAGAATCCTACTTTGAGGGATCGGGGTTTAATTCTGCACGTTACGGTTGTATTATCCATTATGGTTTTACGCGGAAGTTGGAAAGGACTGTCACGATGCTTTGGAAGCGCATCGCGATGGAAGCGAGGGCACGACCGTTGCCCTCGTTCGCTCTGATCTGGGTCGCGAGGTCCCTAATTTCGTCGAGGTTTATTGCCTCAGCGAAGCGCTCCACTAGAGCGAAGTCCGGGTCTTCGATCAGTGGTAGTTTGGGTGTGTTTGCGCGACGGTTATTGGATGTTGTCGGGGGGGAACGTTTGGGTGGGGGAGAGGGAAGGAGAGGTTGTGTGGGTGCGGGGATGGATTTAGGGGGTGGGACAGTTGGGGGATTGACTGCTGGAGTTTGAGGCACTGAAGATGCACTACTTAAAGCTGGAAAGTCCTTGTCATAGTTGACAAGTTTCCAGGGCGAGGATCTTTGTGGGGCTAGGACAGTCTGGGAGGGGTCAGTGAGGGGGGCAGTGCGCGTTGAGTTGCGCGATGTGCGCGAGTTGCGCGGAGGGCCCGAGTTACTTGATTTGCGGGAGGGACGAGGGGCTTTCGGGCACCCGCGGTAATTAGCGGGATGGCCGAGTTGGTTACAGAGAACGCAACCAGGCTCCTCAGTACACAGGGCCTTGTCTTTCGGCCTATCGCACTCAATAGTGGAATGGGGCTTAAGACACTTGACGCATCTGGGGGGGGCAAAGCAATTGCGGGCGGTGTGGCCGTACAATTGGCAATTGTGACATTGGGAGGGGTACACTCCCTTGTGGGGTTTCTCAAATGAGATACCGGACAGGTGACAGACGTGGCTGATCTTAAATATCTTTTTGGCCTCGTCGCACTGTTCTAATTGGGCGAGGACCATATTATATGGGGTATGGCCACGCCCTTTGTACATTCGATGTACGGAATGTACGGGGATAGCTTGATCCTTGAGGGACCTTTCAATGTCCTCGGTGGTAATTTCGTGGGGAATCCCCTTAATTACCACACGAAGGGCACGCTCCTCGGGGAGGCAGTAGGTGTGAAAGGCTACTTTCCTCTCCTTGAGCAGCTTAGTTAGGGCTCTATGGTCCTGGGAGGTAGACACTGTGACACGGATTCCGTGCTCAGTGGGGTGGGCATTGGTGAAATTGATGTGTGCTCCGGGCACATTACACCAGGATGACACATCGGGCCATTTGCCCTTATCTTGAATGAAAAGGGGCGGGGGTACATCCTTCTTTTTTGGAACTTGGGCAGCAGAAGGGGTAGGCGCTACCTCCATAGGAGGAGCAGATACTGGGGTATCCATGAGTGGGGGAGGGGAGGAGGTGCCTTCCCTGGCGGCAACGCGCTGGGTGGAGATTGGGGTGGGGGCAGGATTAGTGGATGGAAAGCAGTCGGGGGAGGGAGGGATCACCGGGTAATCCTCCGGGGGGGAAGTTACCTTAGCCGCCTTGGCGGCCGCCTTGCGGGCCTTGCGACCTCGCTTACGACCGCCAGGGACGAGCTGGTAGCTATCGTCCTCCTCAGACGATTGGGTAGGGGGGATGATTTGGATGGGTTCAGCGACTGACTCGGAGATGGACTGGGTCGACATCTCTGAATCAGCGCGGGAAGAGGGACGGCTTTGGGACGGGGTGGGGATCTGGTGTCCCGGGAATTTGGCTTGGAGGTACCGAAGTACCTCCTCATCTAAAAGGATGTCCTCTAGGGACAGAGTTGGAGGTTGGCTGGCCATGGTGGCCAGCCGGGCCTTGCGGCCGGGGAGCTAATCTAAGACGACACTATTGTGACTTCGTTCGCGTGGCGTTCCTGAGAGAAGAAGTCACAAGAAACTTCAGGCAATCGCCCTAGCTAAAACCTATCTATTCGCCCCGGGTGGGTAGGCCCGGAGGTGTGTAGAATCTCTCCCAACCGGGTATAGGTTGGGAGGTGTGTAGGCCCTAGGGTGTGCCCTAAGCTTGTGTTCCCACTGCCAGTCTTATTGTGCAGTGGGTTCCTACGTCCCTGCCTAGCGCTAACTGGGGTCGACTAGGGAAGCCCCCAAGGCCGACTGATCCAGTCCCGTCCGGGTGTACGTTTTCCAGAAGGGAAACCGTGAGCGCCCGGGGCACGCTCGAACTAACTTCGTTGTCACCGTTAGGTATCCGTTAGTTCACCACTAAAAGCGTGGATTTCACAAGTTTGATGACGGTGTCAGAAACAATGGAATGTTATCGTGGTAAATACCTAGGTAAATTACCACGAAAACAAGCGCAGGTGTCTTTCGACGAAAAATGCCAGATAAGGGACCGAGCCAAAGCCAGGTAACAAATCGAGCGATAAATTCGCGGAAACGATACGGGTAGCGCACGGAGCGCAAGGGTACGTCCGTGCAGTACGACGGATCGAGTCGGAATCCCGTGTACCGAATACTGAAGATTCCTTATCTTGATCATGATTAACAGTTTGTATAAGTTACGCTCTCCCAGAGCTTGAGAGTCTCTCTCAAAAGTCTCATAAGTTCTGCTGCGGAACTACCAGGATGGCATAAGTTCCAGGTAGGTAAGGTTAAGTAGGTGGATGTAGATAGGTAGGTATGTAGGTCCCAGTTATTTTTATTATCTAAACAACGTCTGCAGGGCCAGCTAGTACATTATAAATTTACATCCATAGATTTAAAGTGGAGTACACAGACGTATCGTCACCGAATCGAACTTGGGAAAATTGTGAGAGGCGTGAACGTGAGGAATGGATCGCAAGCAACTTACGGCCCTGCACTCGCTACAGATTCCGTCTTCACCTGCAGTACGTCGCTCACGCACCGTCTTACTACTGGCCGCACGACGATCACTTCACATTCGAAACTCTTGGTGAGTGGGCATCCTTATCGGCCACAAGTGCCACAACTGTGCCTACAACCTATAATTGTAACATATAGTGATTTAGAATTTCATAGTTGTAGTATAATGTATTATTATAAATTTAAAACTTCTTTGGGCATTGGTATTTTTAAACCTTTTTCCGTATGTTTTGGTAGGTGACGTACCCGGTCCCCCAGGGCCGCTACGAGTGGAAGGAGTGGGCGACCGAGTACTTCGCGCGTGGTGGGCTGAACCAGACCCACGGGGTGCGCCCATACTTTCCTACAGAGTTTGGGGCAAACCGCACAACAGGTACTTTTAAATCATGACAGAACTACAGACAAAGAGCTAAAGCAATAATTGAATAGTATAAATAATCACTTAATTTCCAGGATAAATTATGGATACGAAAACATTACGAAGAATATCAGCGAATTACTGCCGGCAGACCTACCCTCGGATATAGATGACAAAATGAAGATGCGCATCATTCGTGAAGGGCTAGAACTGCTTCATAATGGGACTGGTAAGCTTTTAATCATAAACATCTATAATTCCTATTCTGTCTAATAAATTTAAGCTAAAATGTGAATCGCTGCTTAATAAACATTTTTGTATTCGTATTATTCGTAAACAGAGACGTACTGGCTAATCGGCGCTGGTATGGAGCGGTACGCAGCGGCGGCGGGGTACGTGGCGCGGGTGCAGGCTCGCAACAGGCACGGGTGGGGCGAGCTTTCGACGCCCGCGGACCTAGACGCGGCGGCCCTGGCCGCACCGTTGCGACCGCATCCCGTCGCACTCGCGCTCGCTCTCGCCGCACTTATCGCGCTATTGCTTGCCGTTGCCGCCGGGGTGTTCTATGGTAAGTACCTGTTAAACTTTTTAATTTATTCTACTAACTACCAATATTATAAATGCGAAAGTTTGCCAGTGAGTAAATGTGTTTGTGTGTTTGTTACTTCTTCACGCTCAAACGACTGGACCAATTTTGATGTACTTTGGTATGGAGGTAGCTGACACGCTGGATTAACACATAGGCTACTTTTACACACGGGTGAAACCGCGGGGCGGAAAGCTAGTAGTTGAAGTAGTTGATAAGGAGAAAGGTGTTATGGTTCTGTTGCCTTCGACAGCTGTATTTGGAAGAAAGTTCTCTTGTAGGGTTTTCTATTGCTTATCATTTTCTGCAACAGTCAATCACTACGATAAGATTGAAGTTTGACACAAATGAGGTTTTATGTAACCATACTGATATAAACACAAACCACAACAGCATACAACAATCGAGCTAAAAAGAAGACCGCCATCGAGAATCGCAATCCAATACACATCGCGAACAGAAGAGGACCAGACGTCGAACTTGCTACGTTAAGGCAGCTTCCGATCAGACACTCCACCAATATACTTTATAATCCGGTAATATTTCCCTCAATACCTGAATTCATATACATTAAATATTGGCATATTTTCCGTTTATATTATATTTGCTAATTCACTTCCAGGGTGTGCATTGCCCTACGGATGCAGAAATAGCTGGTCTTCCACATATTCGGCGTGAACAAATAAAGCTCAACAAATTCTTAGGATCTGGTGCATTCGGAGAAGTTTTTGAAGGTATCGCTAAACAGATCAACGGCAACAACGCTGACACAAAGGTGGCAGTTAAAGTGAGTCTTAAAAAGAAAATTACACACTATTTCTCAAGGACCAAAAGCAATTAACCCATGATTGCCGTTTGTTTTAGACATTACGAAAGGGTGCTACAGAGCAGGAAAAGGCAGAGTTTTTAAAAGAAGCAGCATTGATGTCCAACTTCAAACACGAGCACATCTTAGGTCTTCTCGGAGTATGCCTCGACAATGATCCCAATTATATTATTATGGAGCTAATGGAAGGCGGCGATCTGTTGAGTTATCTGAGAGCTAAGCGTGTTTCATTGGTAAGAAATATTTATTACCACTGTATTTATTTATGACTTACATAATAAAATAAAAATATTTGATGACTGACTGAAATAGACTTAAATCATTTCCTTTTTTTTTACGTGTAATAGTTAAGTAGCCTGCCATCGACAAAACTTGATATTTGGTGACTTTAGAAAAAATTGCCACACGCAATACCCTAATAATAATAACGAGAGCCGTCTTTTCTTTTGCAGTATACTCCCGAATCTCTTACATTATTGGATCTGCTAAGCATGTGTGTGGACGTGACAAAAGGCTGTCGCTATCTCGAAGAGATGCATTTCGTCCACCGCGACCTCGCCTGCCGCAACTGTCTCGTTGCACATCGTGCTAACGGCAGAGTCGTTAAAATTGGCGACTTTGGACTAGCTCGCGATATTTATAAGAACGATTATTACAGGAAAGAAGGGGAAGGTATGTCAGCTAATAAGCACAATTTGGCAAATTCATGTTACTATTTTCTCCTAAAATTGTCAATTTGTCTAACGACTACTAAAAATAGGCTATAACAATTTTATATTGTACAAAGTATCACTGCCGTACTTCGGTGTTCCTTATCGAATTTACCCTCAAGTGGAAACTTCGCCAGCCTACTGGTGTATTCCGGCTAATGCACTTGAGAGCCTGTTCCATTCAAGACTTAGTGTCGCCTTACTTACCTGTTCTTATTTGTAAACCCTAGGATTGCTGCCCGTCCGTTGGATGGCAGTGGAGTGCCTGGTTGATGGGGTCTTTTCCTGTCAATCTGATGTGTGGGCCTGGGGTGTACTCTGCTGGGAGGTAAATTATTGGATTTACTATCATATGAGTATAACTTCTACACAATAATCAAAATTTTGCAGGGTACTATCGTATTCTGAGCCACTCGCTTGAATTTTTGACTGACCTTAAAGTAGCAAATGCACCTCCTTCTACTTTAACTTCGTTTTTTTAATCGATGATAGCCGGTTTGATTCTTACAAATGAGATCAAGCTTTATGTGAAGGAAAACAGTGCGAGGTCAGCCATATGGTGGATATTTTGTAGCATCCGTCTGACTGGCTATCACCCTCACCTACTGATGTGTTCCTGCGGTTGCACTTGAGAACCAATTACTTTCTAGGTTTTGTGTGCTTACCACCTTTAGTCACATCATACGTTAAGTTTCCACTGTGAAATCAAACGCAAGCCTTTCCTATATAATTAAATATAATTTTGCAGATATTATCACTGGGTCAGCAGCCATACCCAGCACGCACAAATAGGCAAGTGTTAGCATATGTTCGAGCAGGGGGCACGCCCGATAGACCACCGAATTGTCCATCTGTTTTGTAAGTATCTACGAACCATTACATTATTAAAATATATTGTTTCTTATTATCATTGTTATAACCAAGTGGTAATTAATGGTTATAACCCTAATTTATTACATATTAGCTTTCGCCCCGCGGTGTTACAATCCAAAGGTATCTTATGATTTCCTAAATCTTATGATAAAACTATCCTATAATGTAATTCCAGATTATGATCTAACTGCATGGCACATTTTAGGACATGCTCCATTAACTTACACGTTTGTTCCAGATATGATTTACTACAAAAGTGCTGGAGCTATTCGGCAGAAGCGCGGCCGTCGTTCCGTCATTGTTTAGAAGTGGTGAAAACGCTTCGTGACAAAACGTCGCCGAATATTACGCTCACCGCCACACCTACTCCTGCGCCGCACTATCTCACTTTACTCGGAGACGGTAAGGACTTTTATACTTCTAGTTGATCACGCATGATTCTTTACCCAGCCTGCGAACTCATTAAACAAAAATACATAGGTAAATAACTATCATTTTTCATATGCCTTATTAGCATGAAGCTACATGCAAAATTTTATAATGAAAGTAAATTATGATGACAATATAAAATATAGATAAATTAAGCATGAAATGAACTATCTACGTACTACATACACATCCTCAACATATCAAAATAACACAATTGTCAATAAATAATTAGTATATAATAAATAATGTAAAATTTACTAACTATTTCAATGTCTATTGTGCATGGGCCGCATGTTCAGACGCCGTCGACAACCGCACCTACCTGCTGGATGAAAATGACAACGCCTGCTTAGGTTTGTTTCCACTTATCACATCGAGGCATCAATTAAGTCAAAAATGCAGCCCGCTAATAGTAGGTACTATATCAAACTTACAGACGAAGATTTTCCGGAGCACCAGATGGAGCCGTCGCGTCTCCTTCCCGAACGGGCACCCAAGTACTTGGAGCTCATGTACGACAGCGACTCGGGGGCCGGTACAGTCTGCGACGGATACGAGATACCAAGAGCTCCGCTGGCGTACTTGCCTTTCTCGAGGCATAGCATCGTGGGCGTCGCACCCAATAGACTGATCAAACCCTTGTATAGGACACATTCCTTGCGGACGAACAGTCGGCCGCCTAACGCTACTATAATACCTCTGCGGAACGGTATAATGAAGCGAGCGTCTCTGTGCGAAGAGATGCGGTCCGAGGAGTTTGGGCGCGAGCTGCGGCCGAGTTCCTCGCGCGACAAGCCGCACCCGCGCCCGCACCCCGAACTAGACTTCGACAACCACATATTCAACACTCCATTCTGAACTGTGATATTAGAGAATCTCATATTGAATATTATGTAAATTTTTCCGCCGATTGACAACTGTTTATATTGTAAGTGATTTATTTATTTTTATTGAATATTTTGTTGTAAATAGGACATGTGTTAAATCGTTGTATATATTAGTAATAAACCGTGGCTTCTCATTTAAGAGTTAGTATAAAGGGTTAAGATAGTAACGAAACACGACGTGGACAAAATATTAATGCATTTATTGTAAGCGATCGCTAATTAAATATTTTGCCTAGTAATAATTATGTTATTTTTATTGCTATAATTAAACCACTAATTAATAAAAATATAAAGTAATGCAGTTACACGAGTAACATGTTTTATCAATAAGAAAATGTCAAATATTTATCTCGCACGCTTTTCTAGCCACAAGACAAAACATAAAAATATAACAAGAATAATCTAGATTTGGTTTGTGCCATTCCTAAACGGCTAGCTATGGATTGTCATTTGAATTTATTTCACACCAAGTATTTATCGAGACACATTAGATAGCATAAAAATGTATGTTATTAATTTTATTTATTGACATAATAATTAATGCTTATTGCTCATACTTATGTATCAAATTATAAGTAATTCATGTGGTACGATGACAAACCCTTAGGCCTGAGCGAGCGCCTGATAATTAAGCTGGGTATCTATCATATTGCCGATTAACTATTGACTATAACTGAATTTAATTTGACCGTTCTTTATTATTTTGAGTTCGAAAACTCTTTCCATCTTTTTATTATTTGGCAAAATTTCATTCCGGTGAAAATATATAAATTACACACAGAATACTAAAGACCAATACTAAAAAAAATGTGAAATAGGTTAACGGCCAGTAAAGATGCCCCCGTTTCTCCGTACGTGATTTTAAACAAATAAACAAACTTAAAATTGAACGATACATCCGTCAAAACGCTAGGGCAAGAAAATTCCTAACATACGCTATTTTTGGGAAACATAATTTGAGATTTTGGGAATCAAATAGTGAACCATTACAAATGAAATTCGACAAAGTAATATAGAAAACCATTGAGTTATCCAACAGAAAGTGAATATTTTCTGTAATGGGAAACTATCTATGTATTTATGGAATATAAATCAATCCTCTCTTCGGAGCAGCGAGACAGACGCATTATTAAAGAAAAAATGATAAAATGAAAGGTAATAAACTAAATACATAAGTAAGTAAGTGTATGGTTCAGTCGCCGTCGTCGGCTATCTCTTGCTTGATACGTTTGTCGTGTTTGATCTGGTCGGTGGTGGCGAGCGCGAGGGCGGGCTCGTCGGGCGGGTCGTGGTGGTCGTCATCCTGCGCGTCGTCCTTGCTGTTCTCGTGAAGCAACACGTACTCGCGCTGAGAGAACCCGAACTTTACCACGTCACGTTCTAGCAGCTCCACGTAGCGACGCGGCTCTATCTTTTTGTTATTCACGAACGTACCGTTTGCCGATTCTGAAAATGGCAAAATAAATCTGTTTGAGATAGTTGAATATAAGAAAGCTTATACTTGGATGATTACAATTTCGGTTAAATTGTTTGTGTTATCATTGCTAGATCTATCCGACTTTTTTACTTCGTATAGGCCTGTGTTTGACATAAATACTCCTTCCATTTTTCAAAGCATTTATATTTGTATATATAAATGCTATGATAGAACTTCTGAGTAATGTAGTAAAATAAACTTTTGTTATTTAGTGTTGTAATGTACAGCTAGTTAGTGATATAGGTAGGTACCTAAATCAATAACATAAGGGCGTACGCGTCGACCCTGGGTGCCATCGGCACGTGTGAAGGGCGTGGCGCGGTACTGCAGCGCGGCGTGCTGCTTGCTGATGGAGGGGTGCTCCAGCGCTATGTCCGTCACCTTCTTGTCGCGCCCGATCAGGAACGCCGACTGCCGGTGGATGTACAGGATCGGCAGGGCTTTGTCGCCTTTGAAGGGGTAGAACCTTCCAGATACAAATTAAACATTAGGTATATATGTATATATTGTATTGTGTATATATATTATGGTTTCGAACACCGCTAGTATACGGTCCATCTCGCGAGATTGGTAACCGTCGATACTTTTGAACTGTACCATACTGCTCACAATACAACGTATCAATTTTCGATATTTCATAATATATCCATATCAAACCGTTAAATTGTGAACGGACCTGCGGTCCTGCTGTGGACGTAGGTAGGCAATTGTAGGTGGATGTAGGTAATGCAGTGGCGAAGAGTCCATACAAGCAGATTCCCATCGGCTTACCTTTTAAAAATCCCAGTCCCAGATTTTCATCATTTCAAAGCCACTTTTATCATGCTTAAAATACACTGTAATTATAAAATTATCGGTGTTTTTTGAAAGAAATTATGGCGAGGGTATGCCCCTCGCCATAATTTCACCCCTCGCCACTGGTAGGTAGGTATGAAAATTAAAAAAAAAAGTTTTGCAGACAATATTGTGTAACATATCAAATCAAAGGGCTTCTTCAGAGAATCTCAAATATATTTTTTTTAGAATTTTAATGTAAATAGTTTTGAAGTTATTTAAGAAAATAGGCGAAAAATTGACGAAAATTGACCATTCCCCCCCCACCCTTATTTCCGAAACTACTGGACCGAACATTTTGAAAAAAATTCAGATAATAGTTCTTTACTTAAATATTACAGGAAAACCTATAAGAAATCTCTCTAATACCTTTAAACCTGCAATTCATGGATATATATATATAATCTGAATCTCGGAAACGGCTCTTAACGATTTCCATGAAATTTGGTATGCAGGGGGTTTTGGGGGCGATAAATCGATGTAGCTAGGTTTCATTTTTAGAAAACACAATTTCAAAAAAAAAAAAAACTTTTAATATTTAATTTCAACAATTTGGGTCAGATTTAAAAATATAACCCTCACCACGCGAGTTTAACTCGCATTTGTCCGATTTATTTTTAAGAGCATGACAACGTCTGCCAGCCCAGCTAGTAACTAATAAAATTGTGAAACGGCCCTGATTGGTCGGTCTCTGAGTCAAATCATTTTGTAATAAACTATTTAAAACCACAAAAACAGCTATTTATCATCCGCCATCTTTGACGACAGGCAAAGCGCCAATCAGCGCGCAAGGTGTGTTCCGTTTTTGATGCCAGTCCATAATTTAACGGTTTGACATGGTTGGACCATGAACTAATGAAAATTAACATGCCACATTGCAAACAATATGATACAGTTCATAATGTATAGACAGTCTACAAACTCGTGAGATACATCACAAAACAACGGTACTCACAATCATACGGTGACATAAACATAAAAAAAAAATACCAGAGAAAATTACAATATAATAATGTATTTACCTCCATCTTCTCTTCGGCTGCTTTGCGTCATCGGGCTCCGTATATTTGATGACAACGCCATTGACAGTGTTAGCATCTTCTGTCAGTTTTCCAGAAAGGCCAAAATTAGGCTTTTCCTTATCACCCTGACCCTTGCCTTCCTTCTTAACTTCTGCTTTACCCCAGTCAAATTCTTTCTCTTCAGCCGCGGCAAATCTTTGAATAAAATAATATATTCAAAAGTGAATAATGTACCACTCACATGAAATAAGTAACTGTGTAATTATTCTGCAAAAGTATTTTGTTCTTGAATTAACAGTAATAGTTACCTAGTCTTTCGCTCGCGAGGATCTGGTTTCCCCGGAGGCCTGCCGCCGCGGTCTCCTCTCCGGTCATCCCTGTGTTTCTCCTCACTGCGACCGGGACGGTCCCCCCTTTCCCTATCTTCTCCGCGCGATTCTTGGTAGCGCTCCTCCTTGTCCTCTCTCTCTGGTCTTCGGCTTCTTTCTTTATAGCGGTCTTCTGGGCTTCTCGACCTTGAGGGTTCCCTAAAGTAAGGCAGTAAGTACATTTAAAAATAAAATAAATATAGGTACGATTGGTTTAAGTTCCTTTGAAATTTAGATTTGAACATAACCGGAACACAATTAGTTTTTCATACCATCATCATCTCCCTACCCTGTTCCCAATCATTTGGGGTCGGCGCAATATGTACTCTTCCTCCATTCAGCCCTTCTATCCGTGATATCAGCATTCACTCCATTCTTAGTCATATCATCTTTCACACAATCCATCCATCTCTTTTTCGGTATTTCACTTCGCGTATCTATTAACTTTCATATTCATGGTCTTTTAGTCACATGGGTTTCATCCCTCTTCATAACATGTCAACATTACAACATAGGAAAATAATTTACCTATTATGTGAAACAGGTGGATTTTCGATTCTCGCGGGTGGTCTCTCCCGACGGACATCTCGCGGCCTGTGATAATGAATTCATTAATCATTTTTTAATAGACTTTTTATTGAAATATCTGTATCACAAAACACATGTATATATATTATACAGCATTATTTACATTCTGAATATGAAAAGCTTCAGTAAGATAAAATACAACACCAAATTCAAATAAAAACTGTTGTTCTCAAATGCATCAAGGTGAATGTACCCTGACAGATTATTCAAAAGTTTTGATACAAAAATTTAAAACAAAATTTTATTTATATATTTTTTTCGTAGAATCCATGATTTTATGTTAACTATAACAGAGATACAATATAAATATTAAAATTAAATCCAGCGCGAGGAACCAATTATTTTGACACTCCTATAAATCGTTCACTTACCATTACATTGCTTTTTTTTGTTGGTTTGACGAAGATAATACCTACAATTTATCCATTTGTAGAAATCTCCGATATATTTAATATATAAATGAATTGTTTCAGTTACTGGTCGAAATAAGACCAAACACCATTATTTATTCATATTATCTTAACAGTTATGTCCCAGCGTATTATTGTTCTCTATGCATTGGTATCAGTATCAAAAAATCCATTTATTTATTCCTCGAAGTCTCAGTAGGTCTCTGACAAAACTCTCTTTGTTTTCAATTATATCACAATAGGACTTTAATTTATTTCATTTAAAGTATATTCAATGCATGTAAAGTTTATAGCAATTGATTTTCTCAATTTATCTTCATATGAGTGTATCTTGATTATCATTGATGCATTTCCCAGTAGTATGTAAATTTATTAACTGACTAATAATCCTTGAATGTTTAAGCACTTGTAAAGATATCGAAACCCGGAAGTCATTGAAAATAAATCGACAAAGCAATCAATGTGCCACATTTGTCGTTTTTCTACATCTATCGTACACATATCTACATGTGATCATATTTATGTTCCAAGTATAAACAGTTATGTATTGATATCAAACATTATTGTCATCATTATGGTAGGTAACTGAAAATTGTGGTATGTATCCAAAATTATTGAAGTGTTGAGATAAATAGGTGCAAATAAAATTATCTGGAGTCACAATTCTAAGCAAAAATTCATAGTTAGAAATTACTAAGAATTTAACATAACTGCAACTTTCCTTGTTCTGAGTGTATCTTGTATTCATTCACATTTACACAGTTATATGTAATTTTATGAATATTGGAAGCCAGGATAATATTGATCTTGTCAAATAACTAGTTCTGCAGGTTAGCAATTTCAGAGCATGTAAATATTTCGGTATCTTCAAAGTCAAATTTTTCAAAATATGTTCAAAATTTAACTCCAATAATCATTATATCCTTATGATTGATATTCCTTCGTGAATGTAAGAAGTCTTGTGACTACTTTTCTCTAATTCTACAAATGAAATCTTATTCACCAGGATCTTGAATATCTCAATGCATATTGAGTGTAACATAAAAGTTGAAGAAAATCGTTGCAGCAAATACTGTATTTGCAGGATTGCCTTTCATTGCATGTAATAGTTGAAGAACATGTGACGGTTGTGTTAAAAACTAGCATTATAAACTCTCATCCATTTAAATCCATGTAATGGTAAAAACCTATCTAAGGTGTCATAGATATCCTTTTCAATATTTAGTTTTCCAATGAATCTATAACAATTGATTTCAGACGTGCCTATAGCAATTATCATCTAAGATGCAAATATTAAAATATCTTTGCAACACCAACATGTTCTGATCATAACATTTTTCTGTAGAGTGGTCACTGTAAAAATAAATACAGTTATTTAACGTCGCAAAACAACTGACGGTTTGCGCGTCAGACAGAACACACAAACATGCAACAAGTTTGTAAAATAAGTTTAATATATCCAACTTCACGATTATGTAAGTTTTGTTTAATTTCAGATAATACGCTTTTTAAATAAAAGTTAATAAAAATCTACATACCTTTCCATATTGTAATTCTCTTCACGGTACCCCTTCTTTTCTGGATATTCTCTGTCACGGAAGCGTTCAGGTATAGTTGGGCGTCTAATAAGTCAAAATAAGTTTGATATTAATTGGACCATTCAAAATGTTTAACCTACTAATTGTATGTAATAGGAACGACGCACCATTATAACCTAGGTTATTAAACGCCCCGCAAATATGAATTTTGTATTAAATGTCAATCATACATCAGGCCATGTTGAATATAATTGGGGGACCTATGTAAATGAGTAGAAATCATTAATTTACCTTTCACGAAAATCCCTTCCTTCCTCAAACTCCCGTCTCTTCGGACCACCCCTTTCCTCATGTTGATTGATACGGTTGAAACCTTAAACAGAAATATATTATGTTCTAATGTTCCTTTAATTTGTTGACATAATACAATAGATAACAAACAAAAAACCTCTTGTTTCTTCTCTGGAATGATAATCATCTCTTGGTCTTCTACGAAAATCCTCTTCTGTTGATCTATGTTCCTCAAACCTTTGATTTCTACAATAACATTGACATATAAATTTATAAAAACATATTACATAAACCATAACAAGTTAATAAGATATTGTTATCATTAATACCTTTTATTAAATTCATTATAACCTCTTTGCTGTCTACCATAGCTTTCATTAGTGTTATTGTACTGAACATTTTGGTTGTATTTATCTCTATTTCTGTCATATTTCTCTTGCTGTTGTGTGTTGTATCTGTAATAATTATAATTTATTAGAAGGCTCTAAGAAATTACTTTTATTATAGTATATTATTTTCTGTGCTTTTATATAATCCACTAACATATGTCATAGCCTACCTACATGCCAAATTTCATCACAATAGGGGTGTAGAAGATTAAATTAAATATTTTTATTTTATATAGCTGATATAATCTAAATTAAAAAAATTACAAACAAGATATATCTAAATATTATTTTTAAATCACTCCTTAATTTCAAATGCCTTAAAATAAGTTTATTTTTTAAATTTCCCATAGTTAGAAGGACCAATCTATAATACCTGTCATTACGCTCACGATCATATTGGTACTGTTCATATTGTCTGTGCTCCTTGCTGGAGCCACGGTAGAACCTCTGGACTTCTCGTTCTCTGTCATACACTTCAACTGATACAGAACGCCGGTATTCTTTCCTATATTATGTAGAAAAATATGTTACATAAAGCAATTGTGAATAAATATAACTAATTTATCACAAATAAAACATTAATGTAGTTACAACTAGGGCATGCTATCCGGATATTCGGATATCCGAATTATCCGGATATCCGTCGATTTTAATATTCGGATATTATTCGATTTACTATCCGGATAAAACGAATAAAACGAATAGTTACTTTATTAATATAGCATACTAATTTTTAATTGGATTACATCAAATTCACTCAAATATTACAACATTTTACATCGTCGTCATGTCAGAGCTGAAAGACGTCCACTGCTGGACAAAAGCCCCCCTAAGGATCTTCACGATGGCCGGTCTTGCGCTACCCGCATCCAGCGGTTTCCCGCGACCCTCACAAGTTCATCGGTCCATCTTGTGGGGGGCCTGCCCACGCTGAGTCTTCCGGTTCGTAGTCGCCACTCGAGAACCCTTCTGCCCCAGCGGCCGTCGGTTCTACGAGCGATGTGCCCCGCCCACTGCCACTTAAGTTTGGCAATTCTTCGGGCTATGTCGGTTACTTTGGTTCGCCTGCGGATCTCATCATTTCTGATTCGATCTCGCAGGGCAAACGCTCTTTGGGTGACCTTCAGCCTTCTGATGAGACCCATCGTAAGCGACCACGTCTCTGCTCCGTAAGTTATCACTGGCAACACACACTGGTCGAAGACTTTCGACTTGAGACACTGCGGTATTTGAGACTAGACGATATTACGTAGCTTCTCGAACGCTGCCCAGCCGAGTTGGATTCGACGATTGACCTCTTTCTCGAAGTTGGACCTACCTAGTTGGATGGTCTGTCTTAGATAAATATAGTCCTCTACAACTTCGAGTGCAGAATTCCCAACCTTTACTTGAGTGGGTGCAACATGGACGTTCGACATGATTTTCGTCTTATCCATGTTCATTTTTAGACTCACTTGTTGAGAGACTCTGCTGAGGTTATCGAGCATTGTACTGAGGTCTTCCAAGGTCTCAACCATGACTACTATATCATCGGCGGCAAATCGAAGTTGAGTGATGTACTCGCCATTGACATTGAGGCCAAATCCGTTCCAGTCCAGAAGTTTGAAGACGTCTTCCAGTGCATCGGTGAACAGTTTCGGATATATCACGTCTCCCTGTCTCACGCCTCGCTGCAATTGGATAGGTTTCGAGTTCTAGTCCTGGAGACGGACCAAAATGGTGGCGTTCTCATACAAACACTTTAACACCTCAATATACCGGTATTCGATTTGGCACCTTTGAAGAGACCTCAGCACGGCCTAGGTTTCAATCGAATCAAAGGCTTTCTCATAGTCGACAAACGCTAAGCATAATGGCTGGTTATACTCCTCGGTCTTCTGTATAACTTGTCGCCGCATGTGTATGTGGTCTTTGGTGCTAAAGCCTTTTCGGAAACTGGCTTGTTCGAGAGGCTGGAAGTCGTCAAACCTGCGTGCGAGACGGTTTGTAATGACTCTCGAGAACAATTTGTAAACATGGCTCAGCAGTGTGATGGGTCTGTAATTCTTGAATAGGGAATTATCTCCCTTTTTGAAGAAGAGCACCACCACACTTCTGTGCCATGCTTGCGGCGTCCGGCCTTTGAGTATGACGGAATTAAATCATTTCTGAAGGGCCCTGAGGATCGGTGTACCTTCAGAAGTTCAGCTGTAATTCCATCATCACCTGGCGCCTTGTTGTTCTTGAGTTGTTTGAGAGCCATTCTAATCTCGTACAGGCTGACGTCCGGGATATCTTCAGTATAGTGTCGGGTTAGCCGACATGTTTGATGTGATGATTCTGCCACCCTCAGTCTTCAGCTTCGTCAGGTGGCTCTGCCCAACAGACAGATCTCTTGCGAACACTTTAGAGCCTTTATTCTGCTCAATGGCCTCTTTAATACTAACGGTTTTAAATTGGCGTGTGTCGCGAGTTAAAGACTTTGAGATCTGTCTGTTGAGCATTTCGTTGGGCGTCGTGCGGGGTGAATATTGAGGTGGATGCCGTCTCTTAATTATATATGGTTGATGAGGCACTTAGCGTGCGTGTTTAAAAATGTTAAATAAAGACATATTTTTAAGTTGACTGATTGATTTACCCATTTCTAAGGGGGTATCCGAATTATCCATATTATCCGGATTTAATCGGATAGTGAACTGGAAGTATCCGAAATATCCGGATAGTAAAATGAGGCGGATAATTGCATGCCCTAGTTACAACCAAGTTAAAATAGGTATCTTACTG
This sequence comes from Tethea ocularis, assembly GCA_963555595.1. Classification (NCBI taxonomy): domain Eukaryota; kingdom Metazoa; phylum Arthropoda; class Insecta; order Lepidoptera; family Drepanidae; genus Tethea; species Tethea ocularis. The sequence goes on from OY741968.1 coordinate 5,516,629, forward strand.
GTAATATGTGCGAACAGGTTGTTCTACATCTTGAGAGGAGCCGCGTCGTTCATTCACAACACTATGTAGCCGACGTTGACCTTGCTCTTCCTCTGCAAAAGAATATTTCAGATCTACCATTATACCTAATACAAGGTTTAAGGGCATTAAGGTTAGCTGAGTTTTATAATAATAATAAAGTTTTATTTCAGGCACAGATAGACCCTATATAATTATAACTACGACAATATAATTATAACTATAGTTTCAGTTTTAAAATTTAAATTATATTCAGTATGTAATTGCAAATTACAGCCAGATTGAGTAATATATCTATAACATTAGTAGTTGTGTTTATTGTAGACTGACAATGAATAATGAGGAAGCTGAACTAACCCCCTGGTTTTTATTGCCAGAATCCATTCTTTGGAAATTGTATTCCCAATTTGAACATAATAAATAACCAATTACCTATATCACTGACTGACGAGTGTCGTGCACGCTTGCTATGCTTATGTTTATGTTTCCGCTTCTTTTTAGACGAGGAAATTTCTCCATCACTTGCAGATGACACCTCTTCAACTGATGCACTATCACCAACGGAATCCGAACGCCTCTTCTTTTTTCCATGCTTCTTCTTCTTTTTCTTGTGCTTACGTTTTTTAGTGTGTTTTTCATCTGATTCGCTATCGGTTCCTGAGTAGTCATCTCGCTTCCTTTTCTTTTTGTAGCGATGCTCAGATACTGATGACTCGTCACTTTCACTACCTGAACTGCTGGTCTTAGCACTGTCTTCAGATTCGTCTGATTCTTCTGATGATGATTGGTGACGTTTTTTGGATTTCATTGTAGAATTTGATTGCTTTAGTAAAAACGAAATATTACGGCAGCAAATCACAGCAAATTCAGTACACGTTCAACTTGATGTCCATAAACAAGGAACCACAGACTAGACTACTTAGATAGACTCATAGAACAAATCAACTGGAACCGTTTTCACCTAGCGCCATCTAACGTACGTTGTTGAAAAAATTTTGATCAGAAGCAATTGAAATGTTGCAATTTCTATTAACCATAAAAGTTAATAAATAAACGATTAATTTTTTTCTTATTTAAATTACATTAAAATAAAAAAGAATTATGGTGGAATACAATTTTTAATTACGAAAAATATTATTAGGTACATGCTACAAGTACAAATGGAAAATAACCTGTATTGGGCAGAACGGGGGCCATTTTGAACTATTAATATCGTGATCATTAAGTAGGTACTTCCAAACCTACTAACTTATTTTTTTTATTGTTTCTTCTATCTTATTAAAAATAAATTTTTGTTAACATAAAGTGTTGATACTTTGTTTTATTTACATTTGACTAATGTCACCACAGTATGATAAATTAATTTCCTAACAAAATGTATGGGAATAGTTTTTTTTGGAGACAGGATTGATTAAGCTAATAAAAATTATTTTCAAAAATCGCCGATTTCTTGCTAACTGTACATTTTTTTAAAAATCTGTAAATGCCGATAGCAATAACTCAAAAAATAAGGGATGGTCTCGTAAGACCATATTCGTGTGGCTTCAGCCCTTAAGGTAGCTGCCCTTACCGTCTCAAATTTCCACCCTGTATATATATAGGTATCTACCTCTTGGTTATAACTAACGTTCAACTATCATCACCAGGAGGAGCCACTTTCTAAGAAATAGTTTCTGTCTGACGTGAGATACCTATCTATACCCTATACACATATTAATCTATGGGTATCAGGAAGGAACCATAAAGGAAAGATTCTATTCTCTGTCTACGGAAGGAACATACTTAAGGTGGAGGCGTCGGTTGGAGCGCGAAATTCAAATTTTATCACGTTTTTGCAAATTGCAGCTCAGTTATAGGTAGGTATCATATTCCTCCAAGGCATATTACCGACATATATGACTATTTCATGAAAATGTTACTAATATACCTTGGAGGAATATGTTGATGATTTCTTTTGTTATTAATCAGTAAATATACTACAATTCTTATCGCAAATAACATGTTAACTTACGACCTATAACTGAGCTGCAATTAGCAAAAAACGTGATCAAATTTGAATTTCGCGCTTGAACCGAACGTTTCACCTTAATGGTCTGTGATGTGATGCTTTAAAGAAAAAATTACGATATAAGATTTTGACGTGTGTCAAGCGCGTCAAGCGTTTTTTTTTTTTTTAATTCATCACACTTCGTGTATTTTGCCAGTGTCAAGTTGAGCAATGTAGGTATTTTTATATTCTTCATGTATTAAATTAGTTAGGTTTTAGTACAATGGTAGCCGTTCTACTAAAACTTTTCATGGACTTCTTGAGACAACTTGAAAAGCCACTATACACGTAATCATTTCATTTCACTTCACTGGTGCACTTGTATTGATCTTTATTGGACAAAATACCACCGATAATATTCAATAAATCTCAAAATACACGATTTTATGAAAATAAAACGAAAACGCAACGTCACTTCGCAAGTTCCCGCCAAAAAGTCCGCGTCAAGCGTTAGTCACGCTAGCGTAGCTACCAAAGAGGATATAATACTACGTAACTACATTATATAGTGATCTGTGGTCACGCTACGGTATCGACCCCATACAAGTCGGTGGAACGCTACAATATTAAGTGATTAAAGTATTATAGTCTCTATTTAAATGACAAAGAGTTTTAATTGTAATGACAAAAATAAGTAATTTGACGTTTGTCAAGCGTATAAGCGTTCCTTGGATTTCTTTTTTCGATAGATATATATTTAAAAAAAAAGCTTTTGCTCTTGTTGTTTTTCACTATTTTTCTAACCATGATACTGGCAAAGTCATCGATCACTCGATGGAGCCATAAACAAGAAATTGGAATTGGAATTAGATATATATTCATTAATCTGTGGCGTTAGTCTCGTATAATTATATAGTGTATTATAAAGCCATACGTTAGTGTTCCTTCACCTTGACGTTTGACGTAGTGTATAAATTTATTTGGTTGCTTCCTTCGATTCCTACCATTTATTTCGTACTTTGTATTTTATTTTCGATTTGTTGAACAGTCAGAAGAAAACACAAACTACCAAGGGAACTAAAGAAAATAATTGTTATATTCGTGTTTGGAGCAATATACGGAAACTACAGAAGTAAAACGAGCAATAATAAAAAAAATAACAAACTATTGTTCAGTGTACACATTCTTACTACACAACAATGTAATGCATTGCTGGTAACTTGCTAGTACGATTAGGTATACGTTGGCAGAAGTTACGAGTAATTTTATCTCTAAATATTTCACTAAAACATATTGTGTAAATTAAATGATGGCTACAAGAAAAAGGAGTGGTTCTGGATCCAAAAGACATCTGAAAGAAAAAGTGGTTCAGATTTATGAGTCCTTTTTTAGAGGTGAAGATCTGACTACCGATAACCCTACTTTTTGGGATGAATTCTTTCTTTTGAAGCCAAAGATTCCACAGTTAGAAGCAGAGATACATAAACTATCTGCAGAGCAACTTTTGAACATGAAAGAGAGTATGAATTTATTAGTTGCCCAGTGTATTGAAATGTTAGGACAGGAGCATCATATAAGGTGAGTATATAATTTGTTTATGATGTATCACTAGCTATGAGCTTCGCTTTTTTAGAGATAATACATATAGCTCATAGTTAATAACATTTTGTTGTCTCTCCTCCAGGTTGGTGTATGCACTTCAAACTTTAAGTGCTCTCTTGATAACTATATATCAGAGGGTTGGGCAGGATGCTAACATTAATGTCAAAATTATTCTCCTTGGTGCTGAAAATGCAGATTGTAGGATGCAGAAACTGTTTGAAAACTGCAGTACAATATTGTCAGGTAAATATTCTATTACTTATCTATTATTTATTAAGGTATGTAATTTGCTTGACATTTAATAATTGTTGCCTGAACTAGATCTTAGAGATAAGACCATATATTGCACAATAAAATTAAGTACGTCTTGTGTTAGGTTAATGGCTTTTTGTTGTACAATAAAGAGCTATCTTTCATATCTATCTATTGATTACTTTGTAGACAATCAAATTGAACTAATAAAGTTAAAAAACAACTTTTCATTGAATAACAATCATTTCAGGTGATGTTCCAGATAGCTTGAAGTCTATGGTATTGAAATTGTTATTGGTTATAGCCACAGGTATAGACAACATAGATGACAATGCTCTTGTTGAATATTTTATGCAGAATTCTTTATTTGAGCCTCTGGTACAGCTTCTATGCACATCTACTGAGAGACAGCAGCATGGTAAACATATTTATATTATTTAGTACTATATAAATGTATGTTGTGCTATATTATGTTCCACTATTTGCTATGGTTTTCCTAAGAGACTACAACATGGAGTTTGTCAAGAAGGGTGTGAAGGGATTCTTGCAGGGTCACCAATGCGCAAGTGATACCCCTGGTGTTGCAAGTATCTATAGGCTATGGTAACCACTCACCATCAGGTGGGCCATATGCTTATTTGATGCCTTAGTTGTATAAAAAAAGAAATTTCTTGGTTGTTTCTGCTGATTTCCAAAGTCTAGATTAACCTTCACAAGGGTTATCTATACTAATATTATAAAGAGGAAAGATTTGTTTGTTTGTAATGAATAGGCTCCGAAACTACTGGACCGATTTCAAAAATTCTTTCACCTTTGGAAAGCTACATTATCCCCGAGTAACATAGGCTATATTATATTTAAAAAAAATTAGGGATCCTTACTAAAACTCCAATAATGTAACATAAGGTGTAAAAAAATGACCTGAAAAATTCCTTACGTCGCGTGCGCTGCGAAAACTATTGATGATAGAACAAAATCATTTACTACGACTTAGCAGAACTCATCATTATCTACAAAAAGTGTCGCGACAGCATATGTCTAAATATTATAGTTATGTCACAGTAAGCAGTTTTTTATTCTAAAATATTAATTTATATATGCCGCCTCTTGAAAAGGCTCTTCATTTGTACCTTGGTATTAATCCTCATCAAAATAAATTACTTTATATTCAAGACGGCTTTAATACCTTTTTATAACTTTTTGAATTATTCAATTCGGACATTTCATTCGGAAGATATCACGAGTTTTAAAATGCAAGTATTAGAAAAAAGTCGCGTGGTTGTCGCTCACCGCGCTCAGCTAGCCAGCATGCGATGTAGGCTCCATGTAAGCGTCACTGGGGTATAATATGATATATTTATAAAATTTAAAAATAAAAAAATACAAAAAAACATTAATAAAAAATATGAATAAAAAAATTTCATAAAAAAAAAATTCTAACTTCCATTATAATTTTACTTTTTTTTTTAAACCCGATGCAAAAAAAGGGTGTATGTGTGTGTGTATGTACCCGTGCGAAGCCGGGGCGGGCCGCTAGTCATAAATATTTAAATAGTTTTTATCTAAATCTTTTAAAACTTTGCAATAAATGTTATCAATGTTGTTTCCAGGTTATGATGTTGTCATGCTGTTGATGTTTTTAGTTAATTACAAGAAACAAGAGTCTGCTAATCCATATGTAGTGAAGCTGTCAATACTTGATGATGAACTAGCATTAAATGGGTACTTACAATTTCTTATTTAACATTGTTTTTAGTACACTTTAGTTACATTTTACCTAATAAGTTTAAACAAGCAATTCTTTAATATACTTTTGTTTGTTTTGTGTATCTCAAAACAGCTGTAAAAAATTTGGATGACATTTTGTATATAAGGTTTTGCTTTTTAAGTGTATCTATCTTTCCTGAAAAAAAAACGCGATTTTAAACAGCAATAAACATAACCCAAAAACCTGTTACCTAATAAAAAAATAATAAGCTTTTTTTAAAATTATTAAGTATTTTTGTATAATTCAGAAATAAATAAACTTAATAATCAATTGTAAAATTTCAGTTATGGCCAAGTAATAACATCAGCACTAAATGACTATGTAATGTCAACATTTGGAGGTATGCAAGGAGGGGGCGGTGGCGGCGGTTGGTTGTCCTCTCTCACCAGCATGGTAGGAGGGATATTTCTTACCAGTGATGAAACACAACCAATTTTTAGGGGGCAGAGGAACAGGTATACAAACTTCTAGTTATACTGAGGTGATCGTTAACACAAGTATCAATAAAAAAAACTGGAGAAGTGCAAGTCCGAAGTGCACAGAGGGTTCCGTACTTTCCTATGAATACCATAGACTTATAGGTTTTCCTGTAATCTATTGGTAAAGAACATTTTTTTGTAAATTTCACCTCCATATTCCTCAAAGTGATGAAGTTTGGTAACCATACTGCTTCAAATACATAAAATATATGCAAACTCCTTTCTAAATGTTTTGGTTCAGTATATGAGGCATTGTCTCCTTCCAGTGGCTCTAGTGTAGTCAAAATCTGTTGCCAACAGCACTCAGCATTTCGCTTTCAGTTAAACTTATTTGTAGCACTTTAAAGAGTTTGGATCCAAGCAAAAGACCAGGAACTGACAAAATTCTAAACCCCTAGTGATTATTTTTAATAAGTCCCTGCAAACAGGTAACTTCCCTTCTGCTTGGAAGTTAGCTCACGTGGTACCCGGTCACTAATCTGGAAACTGTAGTGATAGTGCTAACTAGACCTATCACGCTGCTCTCATTTCCTGCCAAGGTTTCTGAGTCAGTTGTGTATGACTTTTTTTATCACCATATCAAACCCATAATCTCTGATAGGCAGCATGGTTTCGTTCCCTATAAGTCCACTATAACTAATCTTCTTTATGTTTATCGTGAATTCAGTAATGGAGGCCAAAAGTATATACTAATTTCCAGGCGACATTGACTGATCTGTGTAGGTTTTGGGACTGGGGCCAGCTGATTGTGCGCCAGTTTCTTTACTGCATGGTTATTAATTAAGCTAATGGTAATACCCAGTGGCGGCGAAGAAGGTATGCTACTAGCGTTCTACTCGGCGGCGCACGTGAATCGCAACTTCATGACGACTCTCGCGCACTCGTCGTCCGCCGCTGCCTCCTCCGCGCCGCCTTCCCCGCCTGCAACCCTGCCGCCGCATCAGGTACCGCCGATCTTCACCACTTTACATACACTCTACAATACTAGAATGACAGTTTATCATAATCCCTCAGGGCCACTAACTCCCGGGTTAAATATGTAAATAAAAAATGTTAAGTACTCTTTACTTTTTATATAGACCAGCCGATTTTCTTTAATTTATTGTTTATTTGTTAATAAGTGCCATTTATGGTAACTAAATATTTGTCATTTGATTTAATTTATCTCATTTAACAGTCTAATTTGCAATAAAACAAATAACATCATGTTTTATTAAAAAATACAAATTTCTTGAGTTAGGTACTCGAGACATCCTTTATGCCTAGAATGCAAGGTTGTCAAAGAGATGTGGCTACCATTGATTGGTCGAGGAACCAGAAACCCTACTCAGGACAAACAGACATGTTTATGCACACAAATGTGTATCCCGGATGGGAATCGACCTCACAACCTACAGCGTGATAGGCATAGATGACTATTTTACGAGCGTATAGGAACCGCGGCAATTGGCCTGACATACTATTTGAATGAAACCTGTCCCTTAGATAGATATAGATCATAACCTATACCTATATTATTCTTGAAAATCATTGACACTCTGAAACGCGCGTACAACCGTGCGGCTGATAAAGAAGCACATTCATCTTTTCGTTGTATTGGTCAATTTTAAAATCATTCTGAATGGTCTGAATTAAGGAATGTGTAAAGACATTATTTTTTAATCATTTTTACAGAGTCCACCAAACCTCACACAGATTCAAGCTCTTGACAATGAACAACCTACAAATCTGCTAGTCACTTTCTTTCAATACTGGTAGGTAACCTTACATTAGGATATATTATGCATGAATTCCAGATACCTTTATTCCAGTCTTAATTAAGTTTAAATGAAATAATAATTGAAGGAAATAGATATAAGTATTTTTAGATTGGCAGCAGCGGCCGCCTCGAGGAATTTTTTTATATATAGTTTGTATATTTGTTGTTACATTAGGATATATTATGCATGAATTCCAGATACCTTTATTCCAGTCTTAATTAAGTTTAAATGAAATAATAATTGAAGGAAATAGATATAAGTATTTTTAGATTGGCAGCAGCGGCCGCCTCGAGGAATTTTTTTATATATAGTTTGTATATTTGTTGTAAATATTGTATATTATAGAATAAATAGAACAGTATTTTTATTTTGTATGGAGTAATCAAATTGTGACGTAAAAGTACATGCCGCTATCTCAACCGCATAATAATAAATGGATGCATATTCCCCATTGTAATTGATTTGGTCACAATACCATTCATTCATTCACATATGTTTTGATAAGTTTGATTTGTTGGCTCTTAGAAAGAAAAATAATATTCTTCTTATTTCCAGTGTTTCATACCATTTGAATTTTAGTTATTGACTTTTCAGTTCAATAGTAATGGCGGATACAAGAACGGAGGCGAGCATAAATAAATGCAGTCTCTGTTTTATTACACTCACCTGTATTGTTGAAGAACAGTTCGCCAACTCTATCATGCATGACCAAAATCTTACTTTTAAGGTATGTTTACTTACAAAATATTCATTTTAGATTTTAATTTAAGTGATCTCTTATTAATTAAAATGTTTTTTATGTGATTACAATTATGTTAATTTGTTGTAGGTCCAACTGTACAGGTTACCAATGCGCCATAGAAAAATAGTACTTGAGGAACCCCCTTCGCAGCCATTAGCTTCTACTTTAATCGGTAAAAATATTACTATGACTATTATATTCTAGTAATACTATGACATGATTGTAGATAGGTATATGTTTTTACCATGTTATGTTTATATATCTGCCTACGACTATTCGAAAAATATCTATCTATACAAATCTTTTTCTTTCTTCTTTCACAAAAATAAAAACAGACACATCTTCTGCCCTGTGTTTTCCTCCGCGTTCCCGAGGACTGGTGGGTTTAGGATATGAGCTGGAGAGTAACATAAGGTACTTTGTAACCTGAGAACGGGGTTAAACCGCGGGGCGAAAGCTACTATATCTATAATATAAGCCAAGTTTTATTAAAATGCTATAAATTGCGGCGTCAATAACTGACCTTACAAACTTTCGTATGTGAAAAAAATAAATATTTACAAATAGCTGTTTGTCTCATACAGATCTCTTAGTCGAGTTCATAATGTGCCATCTACTGAAGAAGTTCCCCGGCGAACTGTACCAACTTTGTGTAGGAGTGTTATTGCGACTACTTAGCTACCAGAAGAGATGTCGAGTGCGACTGGCGCGAGACTGGCGACCTCTATGGGCAGCCCTTATAGCGCTTCTGAAGTTTTTAGTCACCAATGAGAGTACATTGCTGAGGAGGCATAATATTTTTATTATGGCGCAGCAGGTATGATATATTTTGGTATTGTGTCGATGTAATATTCATAAATAATGGTGCCGATTCTGTTTTTTACTCTGAATACCTTTCCGAGTTTCTGAACGGTCTTAGAGATCCAGTTTCCGGTCTTTTTGAACGTGTTTGGACAAATTTTACCCTACCTTGAACGATTCTGTACTGTACTCGCCCATATTTTCCCGTGAAGACAATAGCAAAGACTGTGACTTCTATCTTGTGAAGAGTCCCGTTTTGAGAGTTCGCTCTGTCCATTTATCATTGTTGTATTTTGGTTTTGCTTGTTATGTAACACTATATCTCTGACCGACCACACTTCTTATTACTTTCGGTATAATAAAAGTTTAATTACGCCCTCCTGTCGATGTCATTCAACTGTCAAAACATCCTTGTCGCACTATTATACACAGCAAAATTTGCTCCATTCAAGGTGTGTAGTATTACTAGAACGGGAGATGAAAATGATTCTAGTATTAGTATTGTAATTTTTTCAGGTAGTAAATATCTTCAATCTGTTCATAACGTTCGGAGACACGTTTCTGCCGACGCCTGCCTCCTACGACCAGTTGTATTACGAACTCATCAGGATGCATCAAGTGTTCGATAACCTCTTCTATATGGGTAAATTTCTACAAACAAGTCTACTATCTACTGAAATTGATAACGACATGCATGATGCCTACTGTATTTTTTCGTTAAAATAGGGCGTTGTCCCCCCCCCCCTCTACTAAAAGCTAAACGGCTGGCTCGAAAAATTTGATTAAATTCTTATCCACGTGCCATTATGGGTGACTACGGAACCCTATTCTATGCGTGGCCTGTCACGCACTTGGCCGGATTTTTTATTATAATAAATTATAAATGTCCGTTTATGATAGCTCTTCGATACTCGACGGGCGACGGTGAATTCAAAGCAGAAGCCCTACGACTAGCGAACTGCCTCGTGAACGTGCGAGCCATCATTCAACACTTCACACCTAAAATAGAGCAGTGGCTCAATTCACAGAACCTCTCTACGCCTACGGAAGATCAGGTACTTAGAATGAAGTTTCTTTTACTTTCGTACTATAGATCTTTTACACATGCAGGCGTTAGATTTCATTAGATCTATCATTGAGAAATCTTAAATCAAGCAACAATTTTTCTACTCATTTATTTATCTAAAATAGGTACATCAACATTTCATTATATTTCAAATTCTAATTAATTCTATACGACAATACTTCTCTCAGTTTAATTATCAAAAATGACATTGTGAAAACTGGTACTAAACAATTTATTTATTTATGTACACACAAACACAAGTAAAGAGAAAAGTCAAAACAGAACAAAGGCACAAAGGGACTATATTTCATGAACTATCATCTTCTTCCATTTTTATCCGTTACAGATACTAGAAGTGGTACGTAAAAACTATGATAGCCTGATCCTCAAACTACAAGAAGGCTTGGAGTCGTACGAGAGGTATTCTGAACGTGACCACAGGCCCCTACTGTCGCGTTTGGTTCTCGCCGCGAGGCAACGGAGTGACGCCGCCGCTTTACACCACCACACCGCAGCTGCTTTAGAACATTACACCAGCATTTCCTGAACTGGTTGTTCATGTTGGCAACATTTGAAAAACAAACAAAACACTTAGGCTCCAAGGTCATAAAATAATATTCCTTGAAAATATTAAAAATGCTTTATATATCTGCAGAAAACGAAAATGGGACGTTCGTAAATTGTTATCTTGGGATCTCCCACCTGAATTTCTAATAATTAAATCGAAGAGTAGGCAGTTTGACAGATGTTAACCTGGTTTATAGTTTCATGTTAGAGTACCAATTTTATTGTAATGTTTGTTTTCATTTATCATTATTATCCCATTAATCTTTGATTATAATTTTAATATTTTGTTAAGAATGTATTAAGCGTTGCCTATGTATTTATACTATGTATTATAAACAACATAATACAGTCTCAGTTATTTCATTATAATTAATATTTATATGTTTTCAAAATGTATCGGACTCGTAAGAAAAATGAATAATTGAAGCGATTGACCAAAAAAGTCCTATATACTCTAATTTATTAGCATCCACATTATGCTATATATGTATAGAAACTGGTTCTTCTAATTTAAGTTGTTATTACATAGGTTGTATATTAATATAATAAATTATTTTTGTGTATCAAACATCATATTTTATTTGCTGTGTATTCTTATCTTCCCAAAGATCGATGTTGTACCTACGTTGTTACTTTTGTTTTCCTACGTAAAGAAAAGGGCGAAACAGCTGATCTGAATTCGTGATAAAGCAATTATTTACCGGTGCGCGGTGTCAGAAACGCATTCTCTCAGCGGCCGCACTTTACTATTTCGATACAAATTAATAGTTTGACAAGGTAACACTTATTCACACATCGATATTGACTGAAAACTGTGATTGCGATTTTATATCAAGTGCATGGGCACTACTTAGATCTATTTGGTCGATCAATTTCACTCATATCAAAAGCGTCTAAAGTAGTTTATTAGTACCGTGTCACATTGGTGCTAACTGGCAAAAGAATGTCATTCGATTATTATGAAAGCATACCTACAATATCAACACGAATATAGGTAGGGAGAAAGAAATAACGTCGTATTCATACGTAGGTACTCATTAATGTTTTATTCAAGTTTTAGACATAGACAATTTGGTATATTTATTTACATAAACTAAGAATTACACAATATCAAACGTAATTATAACATGGATTTCATTACATAGTGACTAGATATTGACTTTAAGACTAGTAAATTATCTTAGGAATGTATCTTTGGTAATTATAGTTATCACATCACAAATAATATAAAGCATATCTATAGGCTCTCCCAAACAGTAGCGATATTATCGCGTTTTTGCGAAAATATTTTTTAGTACTTACCAAAGAATAAATAATATACTACGTACATACTAGTACTTACTGTGACAGTGGTACTAAAATACCTACATATTGTATGCGATGCGAATGGTAAGATCATCCACATTGCGTAATGTAAAGCGCAAACTTATGTATCACCAAGATAAATATTAAGGCGACGATAGGTATATGAGAAATGAGGATAATTCTAAATGACGGTTTTCACAGCATTATTTGTTGCAAGAAATTTATAAACGTGGAATAGTTTTATATTTTTTATGATTTTTTTTAACTTGAAAATAATAACATACATTCTCAGATCTAATTGAAAGGTAATATAGTACTTATACAGTGTGTCATAATATTTTTCATATTTTAGTTCCCCTCTCTTGTTCCTGTCAGTTTAGTATGTACTGGACGGAGTCATTCGCGTAGAGCGTAGAGCAGGGATTCCCAACGTGGTTTATATTATATCGAACGATATCGGTTCCCAGGGTCTATTTATTTTTTTAAATGATGAGAAAATGATGTCAAGTTTACTCAGTTAACCAACCGCAAAGTTTTTAAATTGGTAAGTATTTTTATGAATAGGAAAAAAACTAGAGATTCTTTTTTAAAGTAATTTGGCTATGCTATGGTTTCTGAGGTATCAGTTAATTTTGGAAAAGGGGTCTCATGCCCAAAATAGTTTGGGAATCCCTGGCGTAGAACATACTCCGTTAATCTAGAAGGTGTTTATACCTACTGTTTTCGATATATTTTTGTAGTAAACTGTTACTTTGTGTATTTTTACGTATGACTAAGTACATGGCACTTCAATAATCAAACGTTTCATAGAATTATTTTTAAAATATATCCGAGAAAAATGTTTATGTTACGATAATACCGCGGATAGTGGGAGAGCTTCTATTAAGGGGGAACGTTCAGTTACCCTTAAGTTGTATCTTTTATTTTATTACTTAATTGTCAACAGGTCTTAACTCTGCAAGAGCTTCATTCACTAGATCCTCCAATTCTTGAGGCAAAATTGTCTTACAATAAGATTTATTTGTATTATCAATATAATCACCGTTGCCTTCATTATTTTTTATTTCTGCAGGTGAATCATCTCTGTTACATTTGTTAATTTCTTCATCACTATCGGAATATTTTTCCTTACTATTACTATTTTCAGTACTATTTTGAGATCCATTTGAATGTCTATCTTTGTTATCATCTGATTTGATAGATCCAGAGTCTGGAAGGAATTCGTCTAGCAACATTTGGGAAGGGAAAATAGGGATGTACTTTTGACCATTACACCAACTGTCCAATGTCTTTTCCAGTTCAGTTATTCTATTTGCCAGAATTCTGGAATTAATTTTTTTTAGTTAAGTAAATTTTGTTGTTAGTATGTATCTAAAATGTGTATCAGTCAACTAAGGAAGGAAGCCTGATTAGATTTAATTATGTTACCATATGGCAAAGCTTGATTAAATTGGAACAACAAATTTTTCACCCACTCAGTAATCTGAATTGGCGGGAAATAAGGATGCCTCTGCAATACATACCTAATTACCTACCTATTTCAGTTGCCAATAAAATATGTATTTACTCACTGGTTTGTTTTTCTTTGATGTTGTAAGGCTATAGACTTGTCATTCAAGGCTTCAAATAAACCCTGGCATAGACATTGCAATTCAGCTGCTGAACTTTGTTTGGACCCAGTTTTGGAGTTAATAGCCAGAAATTCTCGAACTGCAATTGAAATTTTGACAGGTCCATGAATCTATGATACTTATTCTAAAATAAATTAAGTTAGGCTCCATCTGTATATTTGTACCTTGCTTTTGATTCATAACATCAGCAAAACCTTTTTTGAGGTTCAAAGAGTAATTTTTACTCCTGTTATCAAGTAGAGACTGTAAACACATTTATCGTTATTGTTAAAACAAATATATTTTCGCGAGCATAATGTGATAAGCCACAGTAAAATCAGTAATTAATAACCTTATACTTTGATAATGTACGCTTGACAATTTCTTTTTCAATTTGTAATTGGGTGATTCTCTCGTGTAAGTATTTGTTTTCAGTGACCAATGCATCAATATCAACAATGGGTTTCGGAGGATCAGCGTCATTATCGTCATGTATGACTTTAGCTCTGTTACACAAAATGTAGCTTATTTGATGGTTCAGACGTTGAACTTTATTTTTGTAGTAGTCTCTATCAGACACTAATTCTTCTTTCTCATCTAGTGTTGCTCTGTAATCTAATTGTATTTGTTGATACTGTAAAATAATGACCAAACTATCAATTTAAATTAAAGATAATTCATGAGAAATAATAATTGTAAAATAAAGATTTATCTTCTTCTTTTTCTTTGTTAGATGGAGACTGTAGCCAGAAGCACAATTCTGCCAAATCACGTTAGTTATAGATATACGAAGGGGAGTCCCCGTTTAGGGAAAATATTTTAGGAATTTATCGTTGAATTTCTAATGAATTACCTAATAAAAACAAACACAAGACAACATTGGACAAATACATTAGACCCAGAAATAAAAAGTATTAATTGGGGTAGCACGGATGATTAAATATATTTATATGTATAAATATTTTAGTTTTATGTTGTTACTGATAAAATTACAATAAAGGGAGAATTAATATATGTTAAAAAACTTAAAATTAATTGGACGAGGAATTTCGGAAGGGAGATAATAATATAGTGAGGGCGATTGTAAACGGGGCGGGGGCATTCAAAAAATAAATTATTAGTAATACCCTCATCACAAGACCACATTCACAGAGAAAGTAATCCATTACTCTAATTTTATGGAAATGGGCAGTCGTTACGTGTTACAGGGTAGTGACCTAAGCGTAAACGACAGACTACCTTAAGATTCCGGAACATAAAGAACCATGGTTTCTTCAGGATAAAAAGTTGAATGTCGCCATAGCCCCTTGCTTTCCATTAACCATTGAAACGATTTTGCAGTAAATATTCCATAGCAAGGACAGGAGACTAAAGCTATAATTAGATATTCTTGAGTTGGGATCTGAAGGATCGTTACATGTTTAAATAATAGGATTACTATTTGCGTTTTCTAAGTATCTCAGATTGTACCAAGTTCAAACAATTTATTTATTAAATCCAAAAAGAAAGACTTTGTCATTAGAATTACAGAGGAAAGAGTATGGAATACCATAAATGCCAGGGGAAGTATCTGCTACTCCATCCAGAGCGCTATGGAGATCATTAAAAATAAAAAGGGAGTCCATATTATTATGGGAAGAAAGTGGGGAGGGAATATTCAGAGAGAGAATCAAGTCCATTATTGGTACAGAATGACTTGCCCCAAGTTTATCAGTAAATGTCTACAACCCAAGGGAAGGACATTTGATGAGATGTTTTCTCAAGAAAGGGACCCTCGTATCTGTTCCCATACTAAAGAGGGGGAGATAAGGATTCACAAAAACGAATACAGCCTTTTTTCTTTTGTAAAGATAAAAATCTTCGTGTACGTACCGCCGTACGTTGGTAAGAGAGAAAATCTTCCATGTTAAAGTTTTATCAGTTATCTATAGATGATTTTTAGACATTACTACATATTATAAGCTAGGCCAGATACAAAAAAATACCTTCATTCTAATTTTTTCAAGTTGTTGTATAAGCTGTTCATGATCTTTAATGGATGAAATATCATATTTCTTATTTCCAATATTTTCTTCTAAAAATACTTCCTTCTTTTGCAATTGTTTTCTTAAAGCTATAATATCCCCTGTAGCTTCTTCCAATTTACTGTGTAACATCTCCACCTATGCAAAATTATGCTCTAAATCAAATATATTATTCATAATTTCATTATAACTTAGATAGGTAGTAATAACAAATAATATTATACATATAGAAAAATATATAATATTTATTATACTGAGTATCTGATAATGAGTGCATACATAGAGTAGTCTAGAGCCAGTTGGCTCGGTGTTCTGAGAATTCGGGATGGCCATCCCCAAACACAATAGAATTCCAAGAACTGATATTCAACTGATTTAGCTCCCACTTGTTTTTGAGAAATACACAATTATCTAGAGATACATGAAAATACTGTATAAACAGAGTAATATGCGTGATTAATTATAATCGCAATTCCTGACAAAATATGAAAATACCGTAAAAAAGATTTCAAAAAGTGAAATTAAAAAATTAAAATCGTTCAAGAAACACGGAAGATATAAGCATTTTAACTAATAATTAGACAGCGATTAGATAGAGCGATCGGACATAGTATGTGACGTCATATACTATTACAGTCATATGCAATGATATGCCATATGAATTTCTGTTTTGCTAGAAAGAGATAGGAATAAATATTTGATGGCTTATAGGTAGGTCTTGGTTATTTTTATAGTTATCCGTTTCATATTTAAATGAGCTTTAAATAAAGCAAAGCAGCTTCGACAAAAGGATGGTACGGCCGTGCCGCTTTTTTGATTGACTTGGTGGTCGCACTACCTGGCCCCTAGTTTATATATAGGGTATTATTGAATATTTAAATATAACGTTTATTTGATTATAATTATGATTAATTTTCATTGTATATAATTTAATTATAAATGTAATTGAAATTTGAAGTTCTACTAAGTGCATAGCCTTACACACACAAATGCACTCTAAATGCAAATTCATCTGGCACTTGACCAGTTTTTATTATGTCATAGGCTAAGTGCTTCTAATCCGTAAAGTAAGGATTAGGTTCTAATCGTATTTTTTTATATGTGTAATATACTATTTATTTATTTTAGAATGCAATTGGTATATATGAATTTATTAATAAGAAATAAGAAATAAACAAAAAAAAGGGTCTATTTTACCAGTTTCTGGCCACTTTACCTAATTGACGGCCACTTGCTAACCGGTTTACGACTATCATGTTTATAGCAGGAAAATAAACCTTTTCTTATCTCACTTTACAAGGGAATGAGACAAGCCACAAATCATGTTAATTTTATACCGTCGTTTTATACAGACGTTTTCGGCCGTCTATTTGTGAATAAATTTCAAAAATGCAATCTAGATTAATAACATTTTCTTACGGGTCCCCAACACAAGTAGTAGCCGCTAACAGGCTACCAAAATTCTAGTTTCCGGCCGCCTAAAATATTTAGAATAGATATGGTAATTTTTTTACAATTCACAGGATTTTAGACACAGTACTAATTTTAACATTTTGCAGTGTCTGATAAAAAATCCAGTGAGCATTAAATAAATCATAAAACAAGCATAATTTAATTTATTACTCATAATAAACTATATTGCAACCACATGGCCAGGTTTTGGGTTACAATGAAAATCTTGAACCACTTTGCCTACTAGTGAATAAAGACTAGAAAACCATAATTATTTGAAGTTTTACTCTTTATTACTATTTATCATTAAAATATCTCACATTTATAATCTGTCACATCAATTAATTAACTAGAAGAAAAGCAGACCTAGCTTTTGAAATGTCATTCCACACTAAATGAGGAATAACATTTAAAGAATTAAATGACTTTTCTTCCTTTCTTTCTTTCACTATGTTTTTTGTAAAATTTGAACACTGCGAACATTCCTATTGATTCTAAAATAACCACAGACTACAGCTGCCATGAGACATTCACAGCTGTTGGTACAAGTAACCCAGTCTGAGTTTCCTTTTTGAAACTCAGACTGGGTTACTTTTACTGTTGAATGAATAAAACATAAAAATGGTCACAAATGGGTAGTGGCCAACGAACTGGCGAAATTACCCTATTTGTTATTTTATGAACAGGGTATAAATAATATTTAAAACAAATTAGAGCTTCTTACACAAAGGCATATTTTGTTGAAAAAGGCCTTTTCTTATGTTTTGTTACTTTTGTTTGTATTCTGTAAAATACAAGTTAAGTTAAATTTCAACTCGCTACCTCTTTATGGTTAGAAAATTCTAGTATACGTAACAGGGTCACTGGGCACCCTTTGGAAACAGAAATATACAATTACCTCTAACTTCAGCATGTTATTTTGATCTCTTGTCCTGGTAAGCATTTCTCCTCCACTTATAGAGTTTGTGGGAGAAAATTTATAGATGCTACAATGGGTTTCTTGGCTTTTTAAGAGAATTGATTTTTTGCATTTAAATTGTTCCACTAACTCTTTATATTTGTCTCTCTCCATACTGCACTTATCTAATTCTTTACTCATAATTGAGAGGGCATCAATTTTACTCTGTAATTTACTTTTTAAAACAGAATTCTGAAAATAAGTGTTTATTATCTAGCTGTTCCCCGCGGTTTCACTCGTGTTCCTGGGATAAAAAGTAGCGTAAAACCTTCGGGGATAATGTAGCTTCCTATAAGTGAAAGAATTTTTCGAATCGGACCAATAATAAAGGAGATTAGCGCGTTCAAACACACAAACTCTTGAGCTTTAATAATAGCACATTAATAATAGTATAGATAAAGATAAATTGCACTTCAAATAACATTTTAATCTTTTCACGTAAGTATTCCTAAAACTTTGCTAAAACTGAGTAAATGGATTGATTTCATCAGGGAAGAAAAGAAAATTAATGTTTAAAAATACCTCCAGAACGTAGTCGTCTAACTGTGGATCTTGAAATGTAACTTTGTTGAATGATTTTGTAAACATTACGAAAGAAAGTAGGGCAGCAAAAACTGCAGGTAAATTGTTTTTGTTTTAATAATTGTTATTATTCGAGCAATATTTCCCAGGAGCTAAAACATAGCTAAAAATCGGATCACTTTGATATATATATATAACCATATTCTATATGATCTGTGGATATAACATTTGGGTACATTCCGAAACATGCCATAATCGATCTTAGCGTTCACATCGATAATTTGCGTTCCGATACGAACATCACATCTATAAGAGCCGTGAACTATCAATGGCTGCATTCCGAATGATGATGATATCGATAATTATCGATGTGAGCGCGCTAAAACGCGTACCGAATCACTTTTAGCGCGATAAGGAAGCCTCGCGAAACGTCATCGGTGACGTCATTACATGCGCCATATTGCGATTACGACGACCATGGTCCAAACGTTATCGCCCGTGAGCGTAGCTGTCAAAAGTGACACTTGTGTTGTGTCTGTTGCGGCATGTTTCGGAATGTACCCAATGATTCGGAACGATTGTGAACGCGCTGACAGTATTTAGAACTAAAACATTCGAAAAAGGGTTTAAAAAATTAATGATCAACGCGTTGGGACTCCCTAACTTTAATTATTAGACTCCCTAACTTGAATACAGTGTATTTTTATTTGTTATTCTCACATAAAAACCTTTGTCAAAACAAAAACACAACACAAGTGTCACTTTTGACATCCACGCTCACGGCGATAACGGGTACGGTCCGATACGAGCCGATATCGAAAATATTGCTCTAAATCGCGTCCCGAATTGATGTAAGCGCGCCGTAAGCGCGCTAACGCCAGACGGCGTGACGTCATTAATGCCGTCATTACCTGCGCCATATTGGACTTACAAAACCCTTGCTCCTTCGTGAAATCACTGTGAGCCAAACGTCAAATTGACATTGTTACTTTAGTGCGATTGTTTTATCCTAAGTTTTAGTTCCTACGTTTAGTGCATATTTCAGATAAAAGAATAAAATTGAGAATACTGCAATCCAAATAAACGATGAAAGAACTGGGAGACTCTCATTCCTTATTTGACGCCACAAAAGATATAACGAGCAAATTGATCATTGTATCAATCTACTACACATACTTTGGTTTTATTTCCAGATAACATTTTTGGGCCAATTAGTTCAAAATCTTTACGAATCACAAAATAATAATGAAGACTGGACCCCAAAGACTACAATTGTATGCTGGACCCGGTTAAGGGGACCACTAGAGGTACCCTTAGTAATTATGATGGTGATAAAGGTAACATGTTTTAAATAACTTTCTGATCTTAATTGTAAAAATGAAATGTCATTAACTACTTTATTTTTCATTTATAGATAATGAAAACGAAAACATGACACCATTGTTTATATGGAATAATTTAGCAGCTATAAATTAGAAATTGGAATTGGATTGTATAATTTGGTTGCTTTCTCTTTATGATGAAAGCAAAGCAGATTTTAAAGTGAAGAGACGTAAGAAAGTTTTTGATAAAAGAGCAATAAGAATGAAAAATATAAATCATGAAGTACCAATTTTTGTCCGTGATATTAATTCATCATACAATATTTTTTTTAATTTATAATGAAGATTTGATTATTTTTAAAATTAATTATAGTGCAAGTTATGACTCAAATAATAATTCATTTTAAACTAGTAAGTGTAAATCACATTGTAATGAAAACCAGAACAATGTATTCTGGAAATAAACTACATAACATTTTAATGGTAACGGGTCTAGAATAACGTAGAGAAACAGTGTTTCAGTTTCAATACAATGTCACTTGCATCCACTGTAATAATTTTTCTTGTTTCAAGTTACTTTTTTGATGATTGACCGAGAATAGAAATATTAATTAGTTGCATAATTTATAGGTAGTAAATTATGTTAGTGGTAAAGGTGATCTCAAATGTTTCAATACTTCTTACATCTTTATAAATAAATGTAGATAGTTTCAAATTATTAAACATTTATACATCTTTAGGACAAGAATTTAATTAAGGTGATCTTATTTATAAGATATGTATTATAATTTAAGGTTTAAAGTTTTATTGCATTATTGTAATACATTTAATAATGTATAGTATAAAATGGGTTATATGTATATTTGTATCTCATGTTTTTATGAAAATCTGATTGTTGATTAACAATGTATAAACTAATACCTAATCATTGACAGTTTTGTTTTTGTCTTGTTTCGAGTAACTTTTTATAATAAATGACCAATAAGACAAAGTTAATTTATAGGTAATAGATAATTTATGTATGTAAAGGTGATCTACGAGGTACAAAATAAAAGGTAATTTAAATTTAATAATTGGTTTTATTACTACATCCTTACACAAATCGAATATATTTTTGACGAGGAACAATCAATATTTATTTATTTACACACATAGACAAAAGAAGACAAAACAGAAACAAAGGGACATCTTATTCCTTATAGAAATTTCTAGCAGCCCTGTGACTAAATAGGTACCTACTGTTTATTTGTTAAAACCTTATTGTATATGTAAATATTTTTTTCTTAAACTTAAAACTCATGCATTCAGTTTAGGCGATAAGCATCTGATAAGGCACTCAAGAACGTCTGGTCTGAATTCACATCCTTGTGAAACCAAGAGTTCCTACTCTTGGTTTGTTTGGAATATACTTAAACTTGGCAGAATACACTAAACTTTACAACATAGATGTAGGATATAATCTTCATCGTTATCTCTGCCCAACGAATCCAAGAACTTATCGCCAGAATCCTACATCAAAAAGACACATTAATTACTCTCCATATCAGGATTGTTAGTGGAAAATTGACTAAACTAGATGAGAGAGAGGTTATGTTACCCTATACATACCTACTCATATAGTTTATATTTACCTTGACAGTGATATTTTTCGGTCCGATTTGATTATCGTGCTGACAGCGCCTTGAGCGCTTTTTCAAATCGGACCAGCGATTATAATCGTCAGCATCGTGAGACATAAAATCCCAATTCGGACCGTACCCAAAAGTGTTCCGTAGTACTAATACTAAAGTAGTATCACATCACGTAGTATATAGTGTATTGTATTATCTATGTATGTACTAAAGTACAGATAGGAGATAGGTATCGATACGCTTGACAAACGTCAAATTACGTATTTTTGTCATTACAATTAAAAAAAAATTCATTGAAATAGAGACTTTAATATTATAATCACTTGAGAAATTGTAGCGTTCCACGGACTTGTATGGCCGATACCATAGCGTGCCACACCATAAATATATCAAAGTATTTTAGTTTGTGCGCATCTCTATGTTGTTTGTGGGTTTTAATAATAATCTCTTTGCATGTCAAAATATTATTTTCTCTTTGCACCGCCCGTAGCAGAGAAACGCTTTGCACACACAACACACACACACACAGACCACCACAGCTACATAGAGATACTACGTGTGGAGTACTGTTCGTATCGGTGTATCTGTATCGTTTACTATGATTTTTAATGATACCGTATCGGAACGCAAATTATTGATTTAAGCGCTATGAGCAATTAGGGCATGTTTCGGAATGTAACCGATAAGTGTGCTATGCTGTCATGTCACTGTCACTGTCAGTCCAGCCAGTCAAATCAAATGTCAATCAATCAAATCGAAAAGTTAGTCGTGGTTGTGCACATTTCTCCATTATTGTATTTTATAATAGTGTGTTATTTGCTCGTAATTTAACAGAGTAATATTTCGATGCCATGCGTTCTGAACAAGTGGAGAGAAGTAGATTCCGTTTATCCTAACGTTCGGCAAGTATGGCCGCGTCTGGTAGCGAGATCGACGACTTCTTGAGCGGGCCTCTAGTTTCGTGGGTGAGTGAACAACGATCGTGTGTCTGTTTTTATTACTTTGTGCGTAAGATTGGAGCGTGAGACAAATATACTAAGTCGTTCCGTATCATTGATCGTGTGGTTCAGTTATTTTAAGACTTGATTTTATTGAATAGGTATATATTGATCCACTAAAGGTTGCAGTGTATTAATTCACTGTCTCAGTGGTTATACATGAATGATCCTAGATGTTTCATAATGCATCTCATTGTTTTATCCGCCTTTTTTTCGTTCAACTGGCCTACATATTATTAATATTAACTTAGTAGATAGAAGTTATGTTGCTTAACAACATCTTAAAAATATTAACTGGATCTATAGATTCAAGGGAAGTTTATTTGATGGCAAAAATTTATACATAAAAAGTGTTTTTTGAAAATGTTTTATAACTATATTATTTATTTTCCAATTTGTTCAATATCACTGAGTTACATGCAGATTCATTATGCTCATGTCTATTGTTTAAGTTCCTATAATTTCCTTTCACAGGGATATCTCTCTTTATTTCGATCTTCACTGTCTCTTATTCTAAAGAAAATAACTTAAATTAAAGATGAAATTTGAAAAATGAAATTACTTTTTTTTCATTTGTATTATTTATGCTATAATATTTCTATTATTTGGTGTTCATTATGTAGGTATTTATTAGATTTTTAGAATATTTTCATCACAATTAATGTAACAAACATGACAAATCTTTCAAAAACTCTAAAATCATTTATTTTGTTGAGGCCCTGTTAATGCACACATGCAAAAATTATGAATATTTAAAGTAGTTAAACTGAGAAGACTCTGCAAGAAAATTAGCAAGGCTCCTTTCTTTTGAATTGATACAATTACATGGATGGAGGAGTGGATGTAAGAGCAGTACAAACATGATCCATGTATTCTTGTCTTCCAATGTAATGAGCCACCTCATAGTAGACCTTGTTGATCAATCTCTGTTTATCTTAATCTTTGAAATTATTATAAGACTACTGATCTTAGTTACTTCATGTAGGATTTTATTATATAATCAAATGCATTAGCTAGTCTGAATCTAGGTGTAATAAGTTTATCTTTCTTGTATTTTGGTTATGGTGGTTTAATGTTAGTTTCAAGGAGATTAAAAATTTTATGGACAAACATAATACTCGAATAATAATGAATGTGTATATGAATGATTGTAAGGTTAATATCTCAAATTCCTTATTCTGGTTTTATAGGGATTCACAAGAACCTAAGCAATAAAACTTTACTCATCATTCTTACACATACCATAGTGCAAGTGATTAATAAACTCATGTGAAACAAATCTTTTATTTTATATTTCAGCTAAAATCATGTCTCCCATATCCAGACCTAATTGCGGAATATGCTTCCTTATTCAATGGAGACATCCTGCAGCAGGTCTACCTACAAATAGATCCAGAACCTTCTTATCACATCACAAAACTCATTGGCTTAGAAGATCAAGCGTTAATACTTGGAAGGGTTAAAAATTTTGATGCTATCATAAAAAATGTAAAAAGTTTATATGAAGAAGAACTAGGTATGACCCTTCTAGTGGTACCGGAGTGTATACGATTAGGGAAGGAACCAGAGTCCAGGGAGGGTCTGGAGAATATGAAGCTACTGATTCTGCTTTTACTTGGTGCCGCTGTCCAATGCCCAAATAAAGAACTGTTCATCACACAAATTAAAGAGCTGGATGTGGAATTGCAGCATAACATTGTAGAGTGTATTAAACAGGTATAGCTTTTTTGTTTTGTATGAGGTGTATTTATGACGAAGTTTATACTCTACAATGCCTTAGCTCATTAAATGTAGAGTAAGAATAAAGTGATATCTGTTTCTCTTACGAATTAGCAGTAGCTTATAGAACAAACGTCTATACAGGGTTACAGGTTAAGTCAACCTAGATCCGTTAAGGGCGTGTAGTACCCATCTTTTCTGACATATTTCACTATAGAACACCCTAACTACCCCAAACCTAAACGTTTTCAAGAAAATAGACATTGAATTTTTTTAATAAAAATTGCCGATTTTTTGCCATTATTTACGATATTTTGAAGTTAGTGCATCTTATTATTATTATTACTGATTTTTTACATGCGGATTAAGATGCTCTATGAATTTAATAACCAACATCCTACGTAGGTTAACTAAATACGTTTTTCTGGACGATTGAATGTTCAAAAAGTTAATTTTTATTAAAAAAATTAAATGTCGATTTTCTTGAAAACGTTTAGTTTTGGGGTAGGGTGTTCTATAGTGAAATATGTCAGAAAAGATGGGTACTACACGCCCTTAACGGATCTAGGTCGACTTAACCTGTAACCCTGTATAATGAACAAACAATTTGAATGTAATCGTATTGTAAGAGTAATCTTAATAATTTAATTATAATATGAACAATATATTACTTTTAATATGTCTAGTTTATATTTAGTTAAAGTATATTATTTATATATACAGCAAAAAGCTGTGAGATAATAAATAGCTGAGTACACTTACATGTTTTACATTTTAAGTAAAATGCATGTCACCCACATGAAACTAAATGTAGAAGTCAGCCAAGCATTACAGTGCTAAAGATAAGCCTTAGTGCTGATAAACAAAAATAATGTGAGAACCCATAATGTTTGGTATTTACATTATTTTATAAATGAAAGTTATAATAAATCAGCTGGGTCAATTAATTTTATGAATTGGATAAAATAATGATAACCGCCTCTCCATCAAATTAAAAACATGAAAATATGTATTTAAACTTGTATGGTAGTAGGTAACTTGTTGACTTCATAGCCATGCATGTCCTTGCTCCACCAATTATATGTATGTACTATGAACAGCTTGTTGACAAATTACGCAATAGTGTTACAACATGGCCCTGTATAAAACTGCTTTAACTACCTACCTGTGTACCACCAAAATTATGTTTGAATTGTTTATTTCTCAAATTAACTTGAGACTCCTGATAGTTCTAGTAATGATATTGAAATTAGTAATTCAGATAATTTTAAAACAAAGACAACTTCATAGAGAAGGATATACAATTTAATTTTTGAGAATATGTTAAAAGCCTATCTATTATAATTGAACATAGAAAAGGTGTATTTTAATAAATTATCCAAAATATCGTAATCAAGAAACATGTAAGAAGGATGTTAAATTATGATAATATGGTCAAAGTATACCTGTCAGAATACATAATTTTTCAATAAGAAGATATTAGCCAGTCAGGTAGTCACTTGCCTTAGAAGTACACTACCACTATGTACTATGTAGGTAATGGTTTTCTTGCGAATTCTTAAAATTTCCTTCACAGAAAGCCCAATGTTATTCAGTAACACCAGAATCTGATGTCATCAAATATAGCACGACATTATATTTACAGGTAACGGATATGCAAACAGTGGTATTAACACCAGATGCGATAGACCTTTTTCAATCACCTACAATGTTTAATCACATGCGAAGACTAGCCAAAGAACGTGACCAGTACCTCCAAAAATGGGCTTCCCTAGTGCTCAATGAAGGATTGTGTGATAATGAGAATGAAAATAAAAATGGGAAGAACAGGTCCATGCAGAATATTAATCAAAATAATGGTGATAGTCAACATTTAGCTGTGGAGTTAGCAGACTGGAAGGCCAGACTGCGAAAGCAAAGGCAGGAGTTGTAAGTGTATCTTTATTGATAAATACAAACATTATTATAAATTCTTTCTAACAATTTTTTCTCATGATATTCTAGAGAAGAAAAGTCGGAACAATTAGTTGAATGCCGCGAGGAACTGGAACACACTAAATTGGTTCTTGGTAAACTACGTACAGACAGTCAGGAATGGTTCAATGAAGCTAGAAAAGCAGCAGGATATAGAGATGAAGTTGATGCACTCAGAGAAAAAGCTGAACGTTGTGACAGGTATATTAATAAACATTATAAGGTTATGATACATACCTAATTAAATTTAATAGAATTATATAAACTTGAATGTTTCCCAAGGTTAGAGCAAGAAATTCAGCGATATCGGGATCGACTTGCCGATGCAGAATATTACAAAACTCGAGTCTCTGAATTACGTGAAGACAATAAAGCTCTCATGGAAACAAGGGATGCATTAGAAGAACAACTGCAGAGGGCCAGGAAGAGAGCCGAACAATGCTTAACGCTGGAAGCAGCTATGATAAAGCTTAAAAGAGAAGCAAATGATATTGCATTGGTAAGCTTCTTAAATAGAATACTTTTTTTTACTATACTATATGAATACTAACGAACTATAGTTTGACCGGATCGGATAACTTAATCCTCTCTCACAACGTTCACGGGCAATGACGAAAAAAGTATGCTTGTGTAACTCATGAGAAATTCGTATCTAAGAACTGCTCCCATTCAGTGAACGAATTGAACACGTTCATCACTTTAGAGTATTATGCCCAAGTCTAGACCAAAGTAATCGAGCGAAGAGCGCGCGGTTTACCACGTGTTCATCATACTGCAACATAAGCCCGCCCCTACTCCACTCTAACGTTGCAGGCGAGGACTGAGTTATCCGGTCGCGCTATAAGGTGTACTATGCCCCGCGCACATTAGGCTACCATCGGCTAGCTGATATTGGTTGCTATTCGATGATACTGAAATATTGATAAAATTTAAATCCTCTGCCGTGCCGTCCGCCACTGTGCGCCGAGCATTACTCACACTCACGTATAGGTGAGTAATATACTTAGGATAGTGTAGCTTTTTACTAGTCATATTTTATTTGAATATGTTGTGCAGTTTTAGATTAACCCCTACATACAAATACTTTTCACCTCTTTATAATGTTAGTGTCGATAATGCTTACTTTTTTACAGGAAAGGGATGCAGATCAACAAAAAATTCAGGAACTCATAGAAGAAAACAATCATCTACAGTATATAACTAAATCAGTTCTTAGCGAAAGCAATAACAGTAATTTAGATACTGATAATGAATGCGAAAGCACACTAGAATCGGGTGAAAATAGTTTGTCTGAACAATTAACTAGTAACGCTCAAGCTAGGGCCTTAAAACTTGAATTAGAAAATAAAAGACTTCTTTCCACAATTGATAGTTTAAGAGAACAATCATTATTAGAGAGTAGTGATAAGGTTTTAGATTTGGAAAAGGAAAAGAAAAGATTGACATTAAAATGTGAACAGTTGCACGAAAATTGTAACAGGGTAATGCAACAAAATTCTGATTTAGAAGAAGTATTTAGAAATGCATTAGAAGAAAACAGGAAACTACAAGATTCACTGGATAGCCAAAAGGCTTCTATCGATAGGCAAGCTATAGATAGAGACTCAGAAAAGAATAAATTACAGGATTTCGAAAGACATTTAGAATCATTAACTAAAGACAAGCAACGTATTCAAATGTTATGTGACTCCATACAAAGAAGGGCAGATGATTTAGAGAAAACACTAGATGCAAGAACTAAAGAATTGAATTTGCTTAAACCTGAAGCTGACAAAGTTACAGCATTTATCATCCATACTGAAGAACTTAAAACGAAATTAACTTACAGTGAAAGAGAAACGCACAATCTTCAAAGAGAAGTTAATAAACTCAGAGAAGCAGTAGAAGAAAAAGATGTGTCTATTGATAAATTAACTACTGAAATTGAGTTAAAGAAAAAAGAAATGGAAAGGTTGGCCAGGGAATTAGAAATCAACCATAATATTTCCATTAGACTACAAGATTTTGAACAAAAGGCACAGGAATTAAAATCACAGAAGAAAATAGATTCTGAGACAATCCAAGCGTTACAAAAAGATTTAATTGCAGAGAAAGTGAATTTTGATAAAATAAGAAATTGTATGGAAAAGCTTGGTATCAATGCTGCTGATGTTATTTGTAAAGAAACAAATGTTGAAGAATTGTTGGAGAAAATAATTACCAATACTGATCATGAGGGATTAATATCAGAAATCGCTGCCAAAGCTAATTTATTAAAGTTAGTTCCATGTGATTGCAATCATAAAGATGAAGAAACAAGTATTGAGGAATTTATAATAAATCCTCAAATTGAACAGCTTTCTTCAGATCTTGCCGCACTACAGGCTTCTCTGGAAAATTGTCAAGCTGAAAATGCTAAATTACAAGTTAACATAGCTACTTTAAATTCTCAGAATGGTTCTTTAATTTCACAACAAATGACACTTCAATTAGCTAATAGCCAATTGGCAGCTGAAAAAGAAGAGGTAATTAAACAATTAGAAGTATTGAAAGATAAACAGGATAATCTTCTTAGAGACCAAGTTGCTTTACAAACACTTCACGAACAATTAAATACAGAATACGAAATCTTACTTAGTGAACGAGAACCAGTGAAAATCACAATCAGAGATATGAAAATCGAAAATAGAGAATTGAAAGAAAAAATTGCAAACTGTGATAAAATGATTTCAGAATTTGAATTGGAAAGAGATAACTTGAAAATAGAGTCAAGAAATCTAACAAATCTGAGAGCTGAGCACTCTAAGTTGAAAGATGATTTTAGAAATCTTTTTACAGCTAGTGATAGACTTAAAAATGAATACAGAAATATGCAAGAAGAATATAGGAACCTCAGAAGTGAAGTGTCGCAATTAAAACTGAAGAACACTGAGATATCTGGTGATATGAACACTAAAATTGAAATAATAACAAGCATGGAGTTAGAAATAAACAAAACTAATCAACATTGTGAAATGTTAATACAAATGAATAAAAGCCTAGATGCAGACAGGCGTTCTTTGATGGATCATGTATCACAATTATTGACCCAGTATCATGAGTTACTGGCTCACTCTTTGAAAGATAAACAACATTATCACGAGGAAGAAAAAATGTTTGCTGATAAAGTGAACGCGCTTTGTCGTCAAAAAGAAAAGCTTGAAGAGAAAATAATGGAACATTATAAAAAATTGGATAACTGTACAACTAAGAGGCGCGGTTTCGGTGCATCATTCGTCAAAAGAGTTCGGAAAGCTGGGACAGATTTGATAAATAAAGTGCCATCCAGAAACAATAAAAGGATAGAAGATGCAAATCGTTCAAAGTCTCAATTGACACTCGCCGGTTCAGAATCAGGTGAATCCGATCCTGGTCAAGACTTAGACAAAACTTCTAAAAATTCAGATTTAGACCAAGGGTCATCTAACCCAAGTGTAGAATCGCCGAGGCACAGCTCTGACTCTAGTTTTAGCAGAAGATTCGACGATAAACTTTTGAAAAAATCTGAAAATCTCGATATAAGTGGTTCTATACCAAGTCTAGATTCGTCGAGGTTAACAAGTGAAAGTAATTTCGTTAGACGACTTTCGACGACTTCAATTCATAGTGGAGGCGGAGACGATGCACTTATTAGAGCGTCTCTGAGAAGACGACCTCACAGAGCCGCAACTCCTTCGTCACATCGAAATAGCTATCAGGGATTGGAAGGGGAAACAGGATTACCAACAGGTATTATTGTCTATATTTTGATGAATACATACTTTCATATTTTCGTCTTTCATGGTTTATACTTACTAATCATTATATTTGTTATTTCCAGCATCGACACCTACTCCAGTATTCGGTACGGCCGGCACACGCCGCACGGTCTACGTTGCCGATGATGATCCCAATGTAAATCTTAACACAAAACCACAAACTACACCTATAAAAGAAAACCCCACTTATTTAGTTTACAACAAAATATCTACAGTTTTTGGTGATGCTGCTTGTCAAAGCGTGAACGAGAGACCAACTACAGAACACCAACGTCCTGCGTCAGAACATTCACGTTCAGCTGCTGAAGAAAATTCTCAAGAAAGGGACGAACTTAGACCCGATAGAAGGACAGGAAGTCGTAATGAAAAATCAGACAATTCAAAGGAGTCTGCAATTTGGTACGAATATGGTTGCGTATGATATTAACATGTTTTATTATGTAATACATTTAGTTCGATGAATGAAATTAAATGTATAAACAGACTGATGCGATGCCTTGCAATTTCGATTACATTTACCATATTAGAAATTATGAATCGTGCGATTAAATGATTAATATGTTATTCTTAAATTGGCAATACCTTTATTGTATTGCTGTGATAAAATACTTTTCCGAAAAGCAGTATTACTTTGGCATTTAATTTTAGTATTTTTTTTTATTTACAGCGACAGAT
Source organism: Tethea ocularis (assembly GCA_963555595.1). Taxonomy (NCBI): domain Eukaryota; kingdom Metazoa; phylum Arthropoda; class Insecta; order Lepidoptera; family Drepanidae; genus Tethea; species Tethea ocularis. Next base: position 5,547,637 of record OY741968.1, read on the forward strand.
ATTGCATTTGAGCTTTAAAATGTACCATTTACCATTATTTTACATTATACATAAATTGTTTACTTTTATTTTTCTACACTCTCGTAGTCTTAGCATCATTTCGACAAAACAATTAGCGCTACGGACTTAAGCACAGTTCAATAGCGATGACTACTAACAACGTACAAGAAATGTATGTTCTAATCAGATTAAGGATCATGCGGAGAATCTAGTAAATATTCATTATGTAAGAACTAAAGTCGATTTTTTTTATTTACGGAAATATTGTCGCATGCGAGAACATACGTATGTACTAGCCGTTCACATCATGTTAGCCATCGTCGAATGACGTCATAGGTATAAACATAACATTAACAAACATTATCCATACTACGCGGGTCTGACTTGACATGTGATGTCGGGAAGCCCGGAGGGAGCTAACGGCCACTTGAAGTCCGTTCACTTCTAGTAGTTTGGCGACACCTAGATATCAAGAAAGTATTAATTAAAGATGTGTGAAGATAACCATCTTCTTGGCCAGACTGAATTGGCATATGAATATTTTCTGAGAAAGCGTGCTATATCCTCTGCTAGGCTTTGTACTGCTGGAAAAAATTGACGGACAAACTTAAGCCTATTTTACAGAAACAAAAAAATATACATGTAGCGTTAATTGTTACAAACGTATTGTGTGTATTTACCAGTGGCGAAGGGTCCATACAAGCCGATTCCCATCGGCTTACCTTTTAGAAATCCCAGTCCCACAGATTCATCATTTCAAAGCCACTTTTATAAAAAATACACTGTAATTAGTATAAAATTATCGGTGTTTTTTGAACGGCTTACCCTCGCCATAATTTTACCCCTCGCCACTGGTATTTACCCTATATTTATTGCACAATCTCAGTTTATTAGACCGTTTGCAAATTTTCAGTGCTCTGAAATGGAACAGCCATGACGTATACCCAGTTATTTCTAAGAAATTATTGACAAAGTTTGAAAGACTAGATTATGATATTTAAATCAAATTCAATTTATATTAATACTCAAAAAACAATGCTTGAGGCTAATCAATATCCATTGTAAATACTCTTTCATGAATATAAATATAGGTATAGTGTAAGTTTTATTATGTTAATTTTTATATACTATAATATTGACGAAGTTTTGTAATAGTGATATTACCTTGCCAGTGGTACTGTGACAGCTAAATGTTAATATTATTAGTATTCCCAAGATATATTAGTCCATGGTATTCCCCACTTCTATTATAGCTCTTAAATATATTTTAAGGTATGTAAGCATAATTTGTGTTTGTACAAAAAATAACAATAATATTATTTTATGATTCTTTTAAATTAATAATTATAATGAACACCAGTGATTTACGATTCCTTCGCTGATTATGACTTTTTTATTGGATATTTTAATGGAGTGATAATAATTATTTTCATGATTATACTGTTTTTTTTTGCCATCTCGAATTTTTTAGGGGTTATTGTACTTATCATTATGAAAATCTTTTAGAAATTTCGAGATCGCAAAGAAACATCCAGTATACAACATCAATTTATAAATAAATAGAATAACAGCTTTTAATGTAATAAAATAAAGTACCTACATTTTTATTTAGATTAGCAGTACAAACATTATTACATGAAATTGAATCGAATCCTGATGAACGTACTTCACAACTGTACCCACCCAAACATAGTTCTCATGTAATGCTATTACTGGGTAGAAATGTCGAACCGCTGGGTTATCTTGTATTCAGTAAGTAGATATATCGTAGTTCAGTAATGGTGACTTATCATTCTAGGAATAAATGGAACCGTTTGCAGGTATAGGTAATGATGATGTGGCGCCACAAAAAATATACTTTATAAAAATATTTATTGTAATACATAATATTCTCTAATATACAGTCAACTGTCAACGATGATATCAATATCACCCTAATCATTTTTTTACCTATCTGTCTTAGGGGTGATAAGAAATACTTTTTTTCATAGACTTAGAACCTATAAAATATGCTGTTATATATACATTGCCAGTTTGTTATGTTTAAGTATGATTTTTGATTTCGCAATATACTAAATACGTAATTTAGGAATCACCTATTGCACAAAATGTTGGTAGGTACTTAAAAAAATGATATGCCAGCCATCATCAAAGCCTGCTTAAATGATTATCTTGTCAGTAAAATGAGCATTGTATCAATCACAATTATCATTACTGTGTATATGTGTAAGAATACCTACCTAGTTGTATTAGTGCCTTGACAAATTTATTAAGCATATCTTGTAGCACTTTCTGGTCAAACCACCACTATGGATTTGACGCCCAAGGCAGTCGCATTTTTTAAAATTCGTCACTATAAGTAAAATTTTGTTGGACCCTGATTCAAATGAATTAGCCACCTATAAACCATTAACCCTAGCTAGATCAACATACCTACTTAGGTATCTGATATTTGGTATTACCACAGGTATTACTTTGAATTTAAATCCGTGATGGTGGCCCTGTCAGGAAGTGCCACACAAGTAGGTATATTTGGATCCAATCCGTTTCACAAATAGTTTATTTTGTTATAATTGGTAGGTACCTATACTATCATTAATTAGGTCCTTACCTAATTATTAAGGTGCTGTAGTATTTTATTGCTTAAAAACGAATATTTTTTTTTGCATCATTATGATGAGCAATATTGCACTTGTAACTACTCCAGTAAAAAGTACATAATAATTTTAGTACTTAGCTGTATAAAATATGCAACACCTTGAATACTTACCATCAGAAATATTATGATTCAGTAGGTATGTATTTACTTATGAATTGTTATTTCATGACATATTTAGCTACCTACATATACTTAATCTACCTGCCTCTCACCGAATTATATTTTTCACAAGATATTAATTGTATAACTTGAATACAGGATTTTTCGTAAATAAATGCTGAAATCTCTACATTATTGTTTTAATTTCAGACATTACATTCATTAGGGTAGGTATCTGTTAAAACCTTTTAATTGCTGTATCACGCAGACTTGCCAGAATTGTCACAAACGTATGGTCTACGCCGGCTGTACACACTCGTCGAGACAGGCGCCGAGAGCGAGTATCTACATGGAGCTCTCGTCTAGTCTCGCTCTCTTTCGGCTCGCCTCACCACCTCTCGGTCGCTTGTCGAGCAAACTCGAGGCGAGGGGCTCTCGATGAGACTAAGAAGTAGAACTAAGCGAGTTTGCAGGCAGAGGTCCGCGCCGCCCGATTGTAGATGATGAAGATGTATCTACGTGCCAGACTAACCTTGTGTAACCCTCAGATTACAAAACTATAGGGTGTAACCATTTTATTTAATTTTAATTTGAACTATTTCTTTTGATTTTGATGAATTGCGGGTTCGAATCCCTCAATGAGCTTGAGAATTCGGTGAACGTGAGGAAACCATGTGGTAGGGTACTTTGTAGCACCCTCCTGGCTGGCTACCACCCTCAAGTTGAAAATCTCACCAAACACCTTCTGTTGTGTTCAGAGAATTGCACTTCAAAATACCAAGCTACACTATACATACAATATAATAATGATATATATGTATAAATGTAAATCAAGATAGTAACAAAATACTTTTGGTTTATACATATATTTTTTATCAGTTATCAAGCAAACTTATTACTAGTTATTATTATTGAGATCCATTGCAATTAGTTTCAGTTTTAAGTTCCCACTGTAATACTGGAAATGGCTGAACAGGCACTTTGAATGGTTGACCTGATACCACCGCCTTGTGTCCTGCTTCTACTTTTTGTGGGAGATAAGACATGATGCACTAGAAAAAATGTTTGAATAATATTAGTTACACTTTTATCTGCACAGATTTTTTTCAAAATTATTTAAATATTCACCTTTGGTCTTTCACTCTCAGTAGACATGTATCCAATACACATGGTTTTGGTAGTATGTCCCCATAATAATTCACCTTCTCCAGTATGAGGGTCAAATTTTAAAGCTAGGGTTCCACCTAACCTTTCAGGAACGTCCCATAAGAATGGTGACTCTAAAAAATGCTCCTTTAGGCATTTATCTAGTCCTAAAATTGGAGAAGATTCTAACAAGCTCTCAGCAGTATTCTTTGCTAATTGAGTCCTTATTAAATGCTCTCCACAACCAGATGTGCATGATGCCACTGAAGGTTTTATTCCATCTCGGCTCATCACTGCCCAAACTCCACTTCCAAAGGAAGCTGCTTGTCCCACTCTCCCTTCATGCTTTAGGGACACCCCACCTGAACTGGCTCCAGCAGCCACAACTCCAAATGAATCCACACATATAGCCCCAACTGTATCTAAAGGACTGAACTTGACATCATTTTGAATTGAATAACGTTTAAGCTTCCTTTTACAATGTTTGTAGTTACGAAATGCTCGCGGAGAGATCATTTTATGGTCTTCAACTATTTCTAGACCCATTCTCTCTGCCCATGACCTAGCTCCGTGACCTGTAAGAATGCAGGGGGGCACACGACCCAAGGATAGATTATCACATTGCTTTATACACAAGTGTTTAGCTAATGTAATGGGATTCCACACATTGGAAACTGCTCCACATGCACCAAAATGTAAAGTCTGTCCATTCATTAGCGAAGCATCACATTCCACTAATCCATTCCAACTTAAGTTAGATCCAAATCCAGCATTTGTTAATGAACTGTTCTCCAATTCTGAAATTTAAAAAACCATGATTATTTATATTCTCATTCAAGGAATGCACAGGCATCTCCTGTGCATTGCACCATATCTTTATACTACACTAAAATCTGATGATTTTGGTGAGGTTATATTCTACCAAAATAAAATAATTAGATGTATTTTATAACTGTGTACACATATAATTCAATTAAAGTACCAATTATTGCTTTTTCTACTGCCTCTACAGCATTTCCGCCTAACTGAAGTGCTTCAGTAGCTTTTCTGCATGCTAGATAGCAGGTTTTTTGATATTCCTTTTTCAAACAATCACTGTGATAACCAGCACCTGAGGAAAAATATAAGAATAGAACCTGACATTACAACTCCCTAAATAAATTGAAAGTGTGTAGTTAGTAATCAAGTGAGTAAAATTGTTTTCCACAGCTTATTACCTATTGGTAATAAGTCTTATGTGAAACTAGCTATGACTCACATGAAAAATGCTAGAAATGTGATATTTGCGACTTCTAATGGCATATTATGTTTTGTTTGTTATTTTACTACTATAGATTTATATACTAAAAATAAATATTTTTATTTGCTAAATAAAATAAATATTTGTATTTGTAAATGTTTGCTTTTCTTTTGAGCTGATGATTCTTTCAACTATGTGGGTGGGTTATATCACCAGTGGTTTCACAGTAAAGGGTTACCCACCCAATATTATTCCGGGGTATAATCTATAGCCAATAGAGCGAAGCCAAGTTTTAAAATCCGTTCAGTAGTTTTAGCATGATTATTTATTATCAAACATAACAAACTTTCACATTTTTAATAATTTTGTAGTAAGATGCTCAAGTGAAAAAATTAATGACAGTAAACAAGACAGTTCATGTATGAAAATCTCTCCATGGTATTTTAATAACTTTTGCATCACCCTAACAAATCACACAAAGATTACGAAACGTAACACACCACAATGCACTGCTATGAAGCCATTCATAATTTATATTGTTTTTCTCCGAGCCTCTGAGGGGAATTTATCATTACTAAACGAGTATAGTACGAGTATAGTACTGTATTTTTTTGCACACAATACAATATTCTGTGCAAAAAAATATATTTACTGATAGAACAAAATCCAAACAAACAAATCCCAAAGGAAGCAAGCAGTCATTCATTACATATAAAAAGTTACTCTATGTTCATTACCCACCCAATGTTGCCAGGGCCCTTGAGTCCTTAAGTTACGTTTCGTTTCCTGAAATGTTACATTTTTGCTGCAAAAGTAACATTACTGTTTGTTTTTTAATTCATCTACGTGTTTTTGGGGTCGGTGGTCGGACGCCAATAAAATTGATGTCAGCAAAATGGCGGAATATAAAGGAATCTATGATGTCTAATGTATGGTAGGTGTATTTAATCTTAGGATGATGAAACAGACTCTAGTTTCATTTGTTCGCAGCGCCATCTTCAATGTTGTTGCTATCTAAATAGTCTTTTTTCTCGCAAATAACATGTTGATAACTTACGACCTATAAATGAGCTGCAATTTGCAAAAAACTTGATAAAATTGGAATTTCGCGCTACAACCGAACGTTCCCCCTTAAAATTTTATATCTCGTTGACGAATTCAACTAGTGGATTCATAAACAGTTGAGTTAAAATCTTATATGTCGTTGACGAATTTATTTAACTACCTAGTCTAGTTGATTCATAAACAGTGTTAATACGCTGACACGAGATCAACGGACGTCGGTTGATTTAACTAGTTCGTTGATTCAACGCCCATCGCTAGTTTGGGAGTACATACTTACTAATGATTACTAGCGGTCTCGTATATATAGTGTATTATCTATGACTAGCGGTTACATACTCTTTGATGATTACGATATTAAAAGTTCGAAATGGCCCCCATTCTGCCCAATTACAAAGATAGAGAGAAGTTCTTTTTCATGATGAATTTGTAGCAGGTAATAATAGTATTCCAAATTCATAATTTATCAGACAACTAAATTATTTTTTGTTGTCTTGGCAGCCAGTATTTTCTCGAAAGAAGGAACTTCCCTTTACTGTGCTACAATTCATTTTCCTAACAAAATGTATGGGAATAGTTTAATCGATTTGTAACATTTCTGATACCCTAACCTAAGTTGACTCCATAGAACCTTTTGATCCTTGTCGGAGACAGGATTGATTAAGCTAATAAAAAATATTTTGAAAAATCGCCGATTTCTCGCTAACTAATTTTTTTTCAAAATCTGTAAATGTCGATAGCAATAACTCAAAAAACAATAGATGGTCTCCTAAGACCATATTCGCGTGGATTCAACCCTTAAGGTAGCTGCCCTTACTGACCCGTCTCAAATTTCCACTCTGTATACACAGATCCTGTATATTTATTTTTCTTATTAAGTCGTCTTTCACTGAAGTATTTACGAGGGTGAATTCATGAGCCGACATCAGGTACAAATCTTGGCTTTGAAAGTTACCCGTTATTACTTCAGGTATATCTGGCTAGCGAACCATGTCCATCTGCCGCCATTTTCATGCAGGTCAACTTCCCAATTGAGCTTGCATATGGATATACATTTCTAGTTGATCGGGAAACAAATACAAATTATTTTTTCAGGCCTAGGTACATACAGTCTTTTATAACCAATATAGAAAGTATAGTCTAAAATAATGTAATAGTGTTACAAAATGGTCTGAATTGTTGGAACTTTTCAGAGTATAGATATGATGAAAGTTAAAATTAGATCCTTAATAAAATTTTATTATTCTTATCATCGGGCATTTACCATGAATTTTTGTAGGAAAATCACCCTATTATAGTTTATTAGGAGTCTTAACAGAGTAGTTGTGGTTATGGCAGGTCTCAAATCTTGAGTGACAGCTTTCACAATGCATTTCCATTTGGTTCTATTGCAAGCATTGAGGGAACTTTCGGTGATGGTGGATTCACAAAATAAAATTAAGGATTAGATACTAAATACAAGCCTTTAATATTTTAAATCCACAACATCCATATTAAAGTTTGATTTATAAACATTAAAATTGTAAAGCTATTTGATTGTACATTTTATTGCAATGTTCAGTATGAGTCAATAGTAAATAATAATAATTACATGTTCTTCCCAGCAGTGATACAACCAACAACTAGAGCTGTGATTGTGAATCCTTGGGCAACAATACGCAAACGCATCATTTGCTGAGACATCTTCCTTTTGCCAGTTCTGAAGCTCCAAAGACCATATGATAAAGCACCTGCTGTTGCAAGGCAACCTAAAAATATATTTAAATTAGGCAAGTAGATATGGATAATATAGGTACTACAAAATTTTTATATAATATGTATATGAAAGACTTGGTAGTAACATGATTTTGTGCATGATTTACATAATTATTGTTTTTATCATTGAATGTCGCGTAAAAGACCAACAGACACACTTTCACATGTTCGTAATTTAAAAGTAAGTATATGGATGATGTAGGTACTTTTAGTAGTAAATTAGGTGTGGTAGATCCAAGGAACTTATTACTCTCTACCGAGAGTATAGATCAGGGGTAGATAGGTTCTTAAGTAGGTATGTATTTCATACTAAAATACTAAGAAAGTACAGTGAGTAGTACATACATCAATCTAATACCTACCAATAGGTACAAATGGATTTTCAGAAAACTTTCTCCCAAATTTTTCTTTCATCGTTTCAACATGGTGCGCATTACCCATATCCCGGCGTAATTGAATCCAATCTAAATCTGTCGGTTCTTCTTCATTTGCCATTTTCGAAATATGATGCTGAACTACAACTAGTAATAAATATAAAATCACTTGAAACTAAAATCAATCAAGTGTTTTACACATTTTATTTTATACCTCACCTCTTTGGTTTAAATGCACAGATTAGTAAGTAAAGTAAGTACCTAGTTAGTTATATCACAGAACAGACAGACGCACCTTATTTATATACTATACTCATTCTTAATTCGAGTCAAAAAAGGTAAACAAACAAATGTCATTGTCAATGTGTTTAATCATGACATTTCAGAAAAGCAAAACATTTGGATCTATAATACTTGTACTCGCTCGCGGTCTCGCTTGTGTGTGCTGGTACTGGATCATCCATGGTAATTAATCAAAATATCTATCATACCTGTGCGTATGTAAAGCTTCTATAACTGTATGTTATAGAAGCACCTATGTACTAACCTGTGTATGGGACTTTTTGGCGGGAACTTGCGAAGTGACGTTGCGTTTTCATTTTATTTTCATAAAATAGTGTAGTTTTTGAGTTTTATTGAATATTATCGGTGGTATTTTGTCCAATAAAGTTCAATACAAGTGCACCAGTGAAGTGAAATGAAATGATTACGTGTATGGTGGCTTTTCAAGTTGTCTCAAGAAGTCCATGAAAAGTTTTAGTAGAACGGCTACCATTGTACTAAAACTAACTTAAACTGACTGACTATTACTTGAAGAAGATTAACATGACTTGAACTTTGAAACTTGACGATTGACGAGAAATTTAATACATGATGAACATAAAAAGAACTACATTCCTCAACTTGACACTGGCAAAATACACTAAGTGCGAAGCCAAAAAGAAAAAAACAACAACCTGTGAATGGATTTGAATAATTTAAAAAGCATTTAATGTATTCATACAGTAATCAATAGGGTAGGTAGTTGACTGACTTATCAAATCAACTACTTTTTAATAAATGTCAAATCGTAATTTATATAGAATTTTGTATGAAATATTACACTATGTCGTCATAGTTTCACAGCATCAAATCATCTACTCTTAGTGGTTCCACTGGTAAATTAAAAAGCATTAAATGTACAACATATTTGTGTGTTTAGTAGCTTGTGTTGTGCCACAAGTGGTCACAACAGAGAGAACGGACCACCTACGGATACGGAGAAATCCTATTAGCACTATTAGTTTGTGACTTTGAGTCACATTCACGCTATGGTATCGGCCATACAAGTCTGTGGAACGCAAGAATATCTCAAGTGATTATAGTCTCTATTTCAATCACAAAGAGTTTTCATTGTAATGACAAAAATAAGCAATTTGACGTTTGTTAAGCGTTCCTTGGATTTGTTCCTTCGATACCTATCTGTACTATATATATAGTAGGTACCATATTCATTAATCTGTGGTCGGTCGGTAGTAGAGAGAGATACTTGTAATTGTATAGATCATAGATCCTCTTTGGTTTGTGTTCAAGTGCCTACGCATAATAATGTTGCTGAAGTCAATTATTAATAATATATTTTCAGCCGTAAGTCTTGTATTTTTTATATCTTGTTGTAACATGCGTTCATATTCTAGATTTTTGTGGTAACTAATTTTTTCACGTTCCCAAACATGTCATGTCCTCTCTGTATCTTGCACATGTGTTCGTACATACCTAATTAATACCACAGCTAATACATGGCTAATACTCTTGCTTGAGAGGTGTCCGAGCTTATCAAGAGGCAACAAACGACCGATTCTTTAAAATTCTAGGTTTAAATAATATTCTAATGATTTTACGTGGATTCTACGCCATATTTCTATGAACGTTTTCTTTCTGCAAATGTCACAAATGTCCGATCTTACGAAGCTACCAGGTTTCTTTGAAAGCTACACTACACTTCATACTACGTTAGTTGTGTTGTTATTTTGTTGTTTTCCTCTTAAAAAATCAATACATTGAATTATGTATGTAATCCAATTAAATTTGTTTTATTCTTAAAATTTTGTATTAGTCACAGTAGAAATAAATTTTATTGTTCTTAGTAATCCGTCATGCATAGAATCCGCTGTTAGTAAAACCAGTCCTTCCTTTTTAGAAAAAAATTTTCAACATGTTAGGTCAGTGATTTTGAATGCAATAAGCTTGAGCTTTTGGTACAGGAAAACATTGTGAGGAACAATAGATGGCATGCTGGTAGTACTTAGTGCTACTAAGTTACTAGTAGGCAGGTAGGTAGTTGAATATCTGTCATCAAGCTCCTGACATTGGCTTAAAAATCATAACTTATACAATATTTATTATTTTTTATTATTTATTAAAATAATAATAAATAATAGCTTAAAGTATCTTGATCTGGCACACGAGGTTGTTGACATGTGGGATATTGACACGGCAACCATTGTACCAATAATTGTATCAGCCCATGGCCTTATGGCCAAGAGTCTCGACAAACACCTCAAGAGGCTCGCGTTAGGTAGCTGGCTCAAGGGCCTAATTCAGAAGGCAGTGTTCCTGGAGATGGCACGCATACTGAGGAAGTTCCTCTGTCTGGAGCCTTAACCATTGGTATCTAGGACCCTGTTCCCGATGCCGGTTGGATTCTGTTTTTTATATTTTTAAATGTATTTTTTTTATAGACTATATTTAAAAATGTAATTTATAAGATATATATTTAATAAATGAAATAATAGCTTAAAACAACTTTAACAATTTTATGAATATGTTGCTTTTAGATTTGGTACCCAGTTGCAAATAATGTCTTATTTTTATATTGAATTTGCTCCTCCGTCTGTCCATTCGTCTTTTCGTCCGTTCGTCTGTCAGCGGGCTGTCTCTTGAACCATAATGGATACACAGTTGAAATTTTTACAGAATGTGTATTTCTGTTGCCACTATAATACACAACAATTAATGAAAATAAAATAAAATTAAACATAAAAGGTGGCTCTGTAATAAACTTTTATATATTTATAAACTTTTAATAAATTATTGCAAATACATAAAGCTCATTTTTAAATCTCTCTGCATCCCGCACCAAGCTAAAGTAAGGATTTAGATTTTTTATTCATCTGTAAAGCAAATCTAAAATTATTAATCTCAAACCACTGTATGGAACAGACTGAAATTTGGCATACTGATACATATTATGATGTAGGCATCCACTAGCAGAGGATTTTTGAAAATTCATTCCCTATGAAGGTAAAATAAGGAATTGCAGGTAAACTTAGGTCAGAAACTAATAAGATACTAGCTAGTATCTTATTAGTTAGCTAGATTTCAAATATGATGACTGTATTGGTTCAAATATAAAATGTTTAATTAAGCTTATATTTGTTTCAGATGACTTCTTTACCTCTTTCCCTGAAGTTGAGTAACTCACAAACAGTGTCTTGAGCACTTCTTTAGTTTGCTGGTACTAATTTTAATCAGGTCTTCTTAAAATTTTCTTTTTCTTTATTTTAAATAATGATACTAAGCAGTATTGCCAAGTGAACAATCTTATCATTTCTGCTCAAGATAATACACTATTCATTCAGTCCTATATTTAACATTGAGACAGTTGGTTGTCTTTCTAAGAATATTATAATTTATTTTGCTTTTGTCATTTACTGTACCTAACAACAAGATGGCATCCAGTGACCCTGAAATTAAAGATGGACTTACACTACCAGTTTGGATGAAAACCAAGCCTACCAAGTAAGTTTATTCCTGTTTTTTCATTTTTACTATGTAATTGATAGTGTGTTTGACCACAATCTCACCGTGGTGATGTGGTCGATGGTGGTAAGCCTACAACAAGGATCCTAAGTGCAGCTGTTGGAACACACCGGAAGGTGCTTGGCGAAAGATTTTCAACTTGAGGGCGGTAGCCAGCCAGGCTGGTACTACAAAATACCCTATACCGTGCTATGGTTTCCTCACGATGTTTTCCTACACCGGAAGCGAATTCGAATCCCACAATGAGCTTGACAGTGTGGGATTCGAACCCGCGACCTTCGTCTCATCATTCAACATCCACTACCACTGAGCTATCATTGCCTTTGCAATGTGATTCACATAATTATGGTATGTTTTTAATATTACCCATAGCAAGTTGACACTGATCTCTCAATATATTAATAACATAATTATTCTATTCTAACATATTCCATACATTTATCTACATAATATGAATTTAAGAAATCATTCTTGGCAAGAATTCATGTGATTATTGCTGGTTATACGCTAAATTATCAATTCTATTTCTTGACGCATAAGATCTAAATTATCCTATGATTATACGCTAAATTGACTAGATTGGCTCCTTTACAAGAGTGGGTATTATTGTTTATTGGAGTAGTATTTTATTGACAATACCATTGATCGAGACTATTCTCGAAGGCCATAACATGCCACCATATTATACAAATTCAGGAAGTTTTAAACATTATTAAATCAAACTACAAAAATGTAATTAGGTAGGGAAATACTAAAAACGTAACGATGTGCGATACAAATGTGTGGGAATTAATCCTTCAAGTAAAATCAATGTTTTTAGTTCAGGAAATATAAATAGTTATGTGCTAAATAATAAAAATCAAGTAAGAGGCTATTTATAGCTTTTAGTTTATTATATTCAACTAGTACAAGTTCAATAAGTAAAGTAGGAAAACTAGTATAGGTACGTACACACGGCCACAGATCAAGCTACACATTTTTGTTGCAAAATAGCTCCTATTACAACCACACAAGGTGCCGCAGTGTGTAGCTTGATCGGTGGCCGTGTGTACCTATCTAATAATGAGCTCCTAAAAATTAATACCCAAAATTAACCATCATAGATAAAATCTGTAAAATGTATAGATGGCTCGCTACAAAGACAAGACAATGTACCTATTATGGTGGGTTTCCATGCTTGCCAAGGCTTGACAAGCATCCACAAATCTCGCTTGGAATTTGGAAGTCGTTTACACGCTTGTGAATTGTCAGTGTGCTACGTACATCCAAGCATGGTGGACACCGAACTTGTATCGGCTATTACGTTTGGTTTAACCTACATTTATTTCAAATACAAGCAAAGTAAAACAAAAGCAAGGAATCTCTCTTCGTTCGACCAGCCACTCATTTTGAAGACAGATGTGCGTTGGTCTCGAGATCACAGCGGCTACTAAGCGCGCGCCAACTTGTGAACGCGTGGCAAGCGCTTGCCGCAAGCGCCCTTTGATCTGTGTCCAAAAACCGACACTAGACCGGATCGGATACAAGCGTCTACAAGCTCACGCAAGCCAAGCCAAACACCCTCTTTACACGCTTGTGCTTGTGGCCGCTGGTCAAGCCTTGGCAAGCATGGAAACCCACCATTATGAGTGAAATGCTGTGACCAAGCTGTGACTGATGATGTTACATTCTTAGTTGCGCCGTATCGTGTCGTGTATAGGTACCTACCTAGTTTGGTTTTTTATTGCATTTTATTAACGCAGTGCCGGAAAAAACAGGACACCAAACGTATTTAAAACAAGTATCCGTCAAAAATTTCATTTTTGGTACACACGGCCACAGATCAAGCTACACAATTTTGTTGCAAAATAGCGCCTATTACCATATGGTGTCGCAGTGTGTAGCTTGATCTGTGGCCGTGTGTACAAGCTTTTATTGCCGACTGTACTTTTTTTTGCACAGTCTTCAACTATTCGTTAAGACTGTTCCAATGAGCCCAAACACGACGGGGTTGTATCGTTTTATTTCGGAGTTCCTATGGCCACCTTCCATGTTCATCATCAGATCAGCTCCACGGCATCATAATATTGCATTGTCACGCGATTTTCATGTTCGGGCAAAATTTCAGCTCAATCGGAAACCGGAAAGAGGGTCAAATTTTACTTGCAAAATTCCATTACAGACGACAGGTGAAAGTAAATAATAGATTGTAAAATGTATAAACCTTCCTTCTTAAACTTGCCAACCAGGATTACATTTATTAAAAAAAAATGATAATTATTAATTTAATAAAAATGTCTAGCTCTAGATAATAATAATTAAGTAAATTTCGCCGTCCGTGGCATTATCGTGAATTCGATTATTACATAACTATAGTTATTTTATATATCTTATTTATAATTTGAATGATAAAAACTGTGATTGATAGTCATGATATGAATTGGAGTTGATGACTTCATCTCTAAATATTGGTGCCGATTCATTCAGTTGTGTGCAAACTAAACTAATATTAGTTATCTATGTCACCTCTCTTTCTTACAAATGTTATTGAAAAAGGATAGGAGATATTTAAAGCCGCAAATTAGTCCATGCCGATGGGGGTCGCAGTTGCGTTGATAAAAAAAACGAGAACACGTTTTATATTGAAAAAGTAAAGTCATCATTTTATAAAATAGGATATCCTAACTATATGATTATAGACTATACGAGAAATCAACGATAGGTTGTTCAATAATTTTACTTGAAACTGCAGGGTTGTTTTGAGTAGTAATGTTTTGTTTCAAATCACATTATATACACATGGAAAATTCTGCTGGAATTATATTATTGTGACCTTAGTGTAAATTATTATTATCGTGTCAACATGCATACCTACGGAACCTACTCATATCGCCATAGACAGAACAAATGCACGTAGGAAGGCATATAGTACATACACTTATCTATTATCGATAACTACACGGTAAAAAACGATTTCTTCAAATAAAAGAAAATGCGTTATGCCAAGAAAATATTAATTCATATATATTCAAACGCTTCGTTTCTCTTAAATTCAGTATTCGGTGTTCTTAAAAATATAACCTTGTGTTAAACTGATATACGTTTAATCCAAAGGAATACGAACTATTTATTTTAATAAAATATTATTTTATTTTAAGAAATCGAGTTTTCTTCACTGAAGCCTTTGTATTGTTTTTGAATTTAAATAATAGAGTTCACTTAATTTAAGACAACAGTTTGTCTTGGATTTAAGACAATCGTTTATTTAGATCAAGATATTTTCTATTTTATTATAAAACATACATGTTCTTGATTGAAATTATTTGATTTATGACTAAGAATCGAGTTGTCTTCGAAATAGAATAGTAGATGCTTAGTTCAAGGTAATTATCGTATTACGAAGAAAAAACAAACACTTTGAACTAAAGGGTTCAAAATATTAAATCTTTTGAGTAAAAATTTAAGAAATTTTGATCCAATTTATTACTATCATTGATGGTAAAATTGATGGTATTTTGGATCAAAGTAATAAACTATTTTTATTTAATGCATCGATAACTTCGTTTAATACTAAAATAGTTTGGCTTTTTTGAATGGAAGCCAGGATTGTCTGTATGGAAGAGTTTGGTTCGTTTCAATAAAAACCACGACATTTTAAATTTGAGAATAATTATTTATTGAATACACCATAAATAATAACTACAACCTACACATGCCATTATTATTATTTAAAGATTTTAAATACTTGGGTGTAAGTGGCATCGAGCATCTAACGAAAACTGAAAACATGGATCCTTTATGCCATTTTGGACCTTTCAGCGTTAAATTTGTAAGTCGGACTTTTAAAAAATATGACTCCTGTTTTGTAAGTTAGTTATTAAAACTGCAACCAAAGACGTACAATTAAAAAAAAAACAACCACGCAATATTTTAACGCTAAGAGATCCCAAATAACGTACAAAATCATGAGTTGATTTCAGTTTTCATTATTAACCCAAGTATTTAAAATCTTTAAATAATAATAATGACATTTGTAGGGTGTAGTCGTACTCAAAAAAAATAAAATTAATATGTACAGAATAAAATTACATATGCTCAAGAAAATGTTAACTATACAAGGTTGAAAACTTAGACTTAGCCAAAGCCAAGCTTTATAAAAAAAAATTGATGAACGATAAGAAAACCGATCTCCTTGCAAAATTAACTGGCTTTGAATTTTGTACTCAACTTAATATTTATTTTTTTGCAAAGTAGTGAAATAATGGGATACATCCTGCCTTGCTAACATTGAGCAGTAGCTTTCTATTTTGCAATAACTTCCTCCCAGGGTTCTTTTCTTTTAGCCAATCAAGGTCTTCCTGTTTTCCTTCTGCAGTAGTATCTAATTGAAAAGAAAAGAAAAATAAAATTAAAAAAAATAGAAGGTATTATGGTTTATTATTTATAGTTACTCTGTCATGTATATAAGTTAGATATTGTAGTTTAATTTTAAATTAATATTTCATATATGTTATAATAGTTGTTATGTTTCAATTGTATCTATACCTACATATAAATAATTCTTAGAATATTAATTAAAAATAATTTAGTATATCCAGTTAACTGGTTTCCATAGTAAAGACTCTACTGTTTGTGAACAGATAGCCATGTGTTATAATATCCCAAGATATTATTAAATTTCAACAAAATAATCTTGGTTGGTTTTGGTACCTACCATTCACTGTTTCAAGTATCTTTTTGACGGTGCGGTGTGTATTACTGCCAACAAATGTTCGCTTCCTTTCTCTTGATTAAGTTCCTCACTGTTCTTTTTGCTGTGATAGATTTGCCCACTATCACCAGGTATCACTTTTTTTTATTGGTTGGGTGAAGTAGGTACTAATTGCGGACTCTTGAGGGGAGAGTATTAATTATTATCATTCCAGATATAAAAGTATAATCTTCATTATGTCAAACACCTGAAAAAAAATATAGTTAGCTCTCATTACCTTTACTATTTCTTTAATAATAAATTTACTATTATATTGTACTAGCTATACCTATATATCTTATGAATTTACGAAGTGAAGAGTAAGTATAGTTTAGCGGATGCCTACATTATCTGTATGCCAAATTTCAGCTCGAGTTTTGAACTGTGTATAGATAGATCAGTCAGTCAGTCACCTTTTCCTTTTATATATTTAGTGTGTACTATCTATCATACACATATACCTACAATCAAATGGGATATAATAACTAAAATGAATAACTGTATAAATTGTAAATGCTTACTTGTAACCAGATGTTATTTAAGCAGTTTCTGCGTTTGGTTATATAAATAATCCATTACTGCTATAGAATTGTAATATGCTTTTTCCACATGGTGAAGTCTCTAGATGAGTTTGAAGTAAAAGTCTTGGATTGAAGACATCAGACAAGCTGCTGTTATGTTAAACATCTAACTAATTATGCATTTCCTCCTCCTCCACTGTAGCCTGAAAATAAAAAATAATTAGCTAGGTAATCTTGCTAATATCCTGTGGTTTACCTAAGTAGTATCCAGTTGTTTATTCAATTTAAATCAATTTCAAAGGATATTGGGCATAAAACCAATGATCAGTTATAGAAAATATAAAGTTTTATATTTACCAGTCTATCTTCAAGTTAATACGCACACCCAGCAATGGTCTGATTTCTTTCAAATTATCTTCCATGAGAGAACCTATGTGGTTCGTCTGAATCCAATTTACTGTAAGTTTAAACCAATAGTTAAGATTTAAATAAATCTCATACATATCTGCTGCCGCCACTATGGTCAGAAACAGCTTTAAGTACCCAAAGTAGATACTTATTTGTTAATAAGATAATTATTTATTAGGTGCCTCCCTCCAGGTACCCTCGGCACTATATACAAGTGAGTTAGCCAGACATTAGTATTAATCAGTAAAAGATAGTAACAGTAGATAAATATCCTTATACTACTTATACACGCAAAAATCTAAAAAACACACTTACTTAAAATGCTCCATGGCATCCAGTTCCTGGAATTCTTTTGTACTTCAGGCACCAAGGACGGCCATCCCTGATGAGAACCAAGATAGCTCTAACTTCCGCTGGCATTTACCAGGTTTTGAGTAATTTCTCCATTAATGTACAACACACTCACCAAGACTTATGAAAGTAAAACAAATTTAAAAAAACCAAAACTTTGGCTTCGGAACTCGACGGACGCGCATGTGTCAAGACCGGCGCGGTGCGACAGTAAATACGGTGATGGCGGCCGGCATGAGATATTTACAACGATCTATGAGAATTGTTTTATCTTCATGTAAACAATTTAAAGTTGATTAAAAAGAGAACACTCTTAATATAAAATTATGCAGCTTCATATTCATTTGATTTTTTGGAAATTTTGCTTAAAGATAATTGTTTCGTAATAAATATATCTTCAATTTGGATACAAACTTGTTGTATATTTTGTCAAGACTACTATCTAATATTGAATTGATAACATATTGTCACAGAAAAAGATTTCTTTTATTTCTAATGATACAAGCTCATTTTTGAGTATAGACGATTAAATATCTCATGTGGATTACAAAGATTGATCAAAACAAGAGTTTTCGATATCTTAAATGGAATGTAAACTAATTTCTTCAGAACAAAAAACCTGGGTTCTTGACCTAAGATACATAATTTTAATATAAATATTTTTTTTCTCCTTCAGTTTAGAGAATCATTTTTTTTAAGTAAGAATCAAATTTCTATTGAAAACAAAACTCTCTTAGAATTAGATGATATTTTTAAGAATATTTATGGTCTTGGCGCAAATAAGTCGCAAAATCTTTTTTTTCCGTGTATTTTTATCGTAGTCTTTTTTAATTATATCGCCTCATATTAATTAATATTATCGCAAAATAAGGAATAGTACACAGATTAACTAAACTAGTAAAGCGGTGGTAGATACTACCGTACAGAAGGGCCTAACAAAAACTATATTCAGTCAGGCACTAAAATATACTGGTAAAGCGTTTAGATTAGACGCGGCACGACATATCATCTTTCGGGTTATCATCTATTTTATATGTGAACCTATTATACAAAGTAAGTTATAAACTTTATTTAGTAGTAGTACCTATTTTTTAGTAAACTATTTTACGGAATACCTTGGGTAGGTTAGGTTGGTATTTGTTTGTAATTTCACGAAAATAAAATTATGTAGGTGATATCTTAAAAAAAATAGATATTTACTATTCGTAAAAATGAATCCGTCAACGTATGTTCTTCACTTCACTTCTTGACTATGATGGCATTTGCATAGAATTTGAAATCTTGTGACATATTTTTATTTTCAAAATAAATATATGATTCAGAGAAACTGGCTTGAAACCTTCTTTCTTGGCTTCATAATGTTTTTAAATTCGGAGGCTTGGCTGTGACGACGTTCTTTGTTTATTTATTTTTCATATGTACACACGACCACAGATCAAGCTACACACTGCGGCACCTTATGCGGTTGTAATAGGCACTATTTTGCAACAAAAATGTGTAGCTTGATCTGTGGCTGTGTGTACATTTTTAGGGTTCCGTAGCCAAAATGGCAAAAACCGGAACCATAAATTCATCATGTCTGTCTGTCTGTCTGTCCACACAGACACTTTTTTCCGAAACTATAAGAACTATACTGTTGAAACTTTGTAAGTAGATGTATTCTGTGAACCGCATTAAGATTTTTACACAAAAATAGAAAAAAAACAATAAATTTTGGGGGTTCCTTATACTTAGAACTGAAACTCAAAATTCTTTTTTTCATCAAATCCATACGTATGCGGTATCTATGGGTCTTCAAAAATGATATTGAGGAGGTAACTTTTGTAAAAAATAGGTATATTGTTTTTTGAAAAGCTGACAAGATTAACAAAACCTTATATACCTAATATCATTATAGCGGGTGCGGTTTGTATGCACTGTGCAACTGCAGTGCATGAGGTATGCATGCACGCATTGATTTGAATGAAACACGACACACAGGTTGATAGGATATGAACATTGTAGTCTGTGTCCAATCGCTGAGCTCGTATCATATGCAGGCAGGCACAGCCGTTGTATAATAGGTAGGTACTACAGGTAGACGCCTTTGTATGGAAAAATATTGACCTTCGTCTGTGCCACGTCTATGCCCTTTACCCATTTTTTGTGTGTCGATAATAGTTAAAGATAAGACATAATCATATTTATAAATATTCGTTTATGTTATACAGGTAATTCGGTTTAACATGTTAATTAGATCTAGCGAGAATTAACACCTTGATAATGTGAATGTAACCTGTTGCTATGTCTGCAAACATTAACTCTGATGACGTCAGATGAAAATATTTATCCATTCATAGTAAGTGACGTCGTTATTTCGAAATAAGTACATGTTCTAACTCTCGTTAACGACGAGGTCGACAACTCTTTGAAATGGAGAGAATGCGGTATACATAACTTCGAAGGTAGAAATTCGGTAAACTATATAATGTAGTTAGGTATATTTAACGGCTAAAATGCGTCAAATTAATAGGTTTGCGATTAAACATTAAAACCAACACACGCCTCTCACTTGCGATCCCCTGTTACCCCACCCACATAGGGGATTTATTACGCTACGCTTTCCCATCATAAAGGATGCCGTCTGTCTGTGCAAAATTTTAGCTTTCTATATACAAGGGAGTGTTTTTTTTTAAATAAACAACATACCTGTATTGATATTCAACATAAATATTGATGAATAATATATTCTATAGATGAGTCTATCCAAGTTACAGAACCTTTTTATCTACCTGATATAATTGAATGGTTCAAGCAACTTCAATAATTCAGTTCCGAAATTTCCGCTAACCGATTCGAAACATCATTTTGACAATAACCTTATGAAAAGTGGGGAATCACGAACTTCTTAAAAATGCTTGGAAAGGTACTACTACTTACACTATTCCAACTAACAAAATTGTATAGGAATCTGTTTGTTTATAAAATGTTATGCCTAGTGCACTGCATGTAGTCAGTCACATGCTTTGTCACGTTTTGTATGTGATTGTGCTTTTCATTTTAATTTGTGCGTCATTGATGGATAACTGGCGCCGATTTGCAATGACAGAATAATCAATCAATCATTTCATTGTAGGTACCTACACCTACACGTTAAAAGTATTGTTTTTGTTAAAAAAAAAAAAATCGTTTCTAAGTAGTGTAGTTATTGTGGTTATTATGTAGGTATGTCATTCATACAAATTGACTTTCATTATTAATGAATAACTAAAGATTTTAAACAAATTTTCCACGAATGCGGGCTAAACTAGGTACTCTCCGCATGCATTGGTGCGTGCCAAATCTTATCGCGCTTGTTTTTTGATTCAGTCGTTTAGGCTTGAAAAGATAATAAATAATATTAATTATTAAAAAACCTAGTAGGAACGTAAGGACCTCCTACATTTAGAAAGTAAAAACTGATAGCTGAACCATCTATATTCTCTTACCCCTTAAGAGTGTGAGGGTGCAAAATTATAATGAGACATAAAATAACAGTAGCTTTCACTTGGGTATAAAGGAGTAGGTATAGGCGGTATGTAAGACTGTTTAAAATTTGTCTTGTCAAATTCACCTCGTTGAAAAGGGCGTGAAGAATTTACCTTAGGCCTCAACACACAGTTTCTGAACACAGATCTGGGATTTACAAGAATCTCGCGTAATAAGACGGTTATAATTATAATATTATTTTGTCTTTAATTTTGATACCGTCTCGTGACATAGGTCTATACATCCGTCGTAACCTTTTTTTTTTAACTTATGGTAGTCAAGGCTTTCACTAGAAATATTTAAATATAACATTAAGCCAAGTAGGTATATAGGTACTCACTTAGTGGATAGCATGAGTAGATGAGAAATAATATTTGAGTAGATAAGGAACATTGCACGTGATACGATATCTTATTGTTAGGTAAACGCTACGAAAACTTGGAAAACAGCGAAATATTTGTTATGATTTGATCATAAATGTGCGACAGAAATTGCAACGTGACGTGACTTCGTATAGCTATGATGCAATGACAAATATTAGTAGTGACACACTAAACGAAAACAGGGTTACTTAAATGGGCTACTTGAATCTCAGAATACATTATTACAATTCAATGCACAACGGAAATTGTAAAGGACATGAAACACATTCTGTATATCCTACCCATCTACCTACGGTTACGAAGATTCACAGATAAAATAAAACAATCAAAAAATAAAATAACCTACCTAGATGCACACCGGTTTATTAATGTCATGATATCTTTACTATAACTCTGTACTATTATGCATTCTGTGCTTATAACACATAAGTAGTTTCCAGATTCTGACATTGTGTTTGTTTTTCGATAGTGATCAGCCACGCCTCTAAAATGTTATATGTTCCTGCATATACAACTAATATAAAATATGTCAGTATATTCACCTAACGACAAAGATGTTATTAACTTACCTAACGACAAACTGTGATAATCGTAATGTAAATATTTTTCATTACGTATTCATTCGGGTCATATCGCCGCAGAGGTTTCGCGACTGCCTCTGCTAAACGACCACTCTCCTGACTAGGTTTATTTTATTTAGGAAATAAAAACAAAGAGCATTATCTTTAAATATTATGTAATATTAAGAGGATGCTCTCCGCAAATGACTCCGTCCCTTACTAAACTGACGGGGACAAGCGAGACAGGTAAGGCGCAGTTTTAGAAAAAATACGGTTTCATGTCATTTAAAAAAAAAATATAGCCTTTAAAAAAAAGAAAACTAATTATCTTTCTATTAGATTTAAGAATGTATGTTTATATTTCCAAGTTATTTGGAATCGAGTTTTGGATGGACCAATTAAGAGAAAAAATAATTCTTAGTTTTATAAGGGCATTCACGATTTTTTTGTGACGCATGACGTTATTATTGAAAAATTCTAATAAAAAAAACTATTCCTTTTTATATTTCCGTTTTTTTATTATCTAAGTATATCCCAATATGTTTTCGATTCCGTCAAAAGCTGCAGAAAAGTCTTGAGAATGTCATACATATAATAATTTTTCATTGAAATAAGTATCTATTTAAATAGGAGATATAATGGTTTAAAAACACCCTTTTTATTAGACTTCGTGAGGTGACACCACCAAAGAAAGTAGAGAAAAACTTGTTTTAGAATCATCATTATTCGTATAGCATCGTCTTAATATACAAAATTAGGTGGCTTATTTTGTTTCGCCAAGTTAGCAACTCGCAATGACCCTACACGTAATCTTCACCTCACCCGCATCGTGTTATCAATCTCTGTGTTTTTGTAACATTATATTTTGCGTTTAAAATGTTTATGCATTTTATTATATACTAGCTGTCCCCCGCGGTTCCACCCGCGTTTCCAAATAAAAAGTAGCAACCTGATCTATCTAAGGCAACATAATAATTGTCCATGGGAAAAACAGTTTTCTCTTAAATATATTCCAACATGCTTAAAAGTTTGTCCTTGTGCTTTATTTATATTGACTTCAGACGATAGGTAGGTAATTTCACAGGAAATTGTACCTATTCGTTTAAATCTATATGGTAAATCTGTGGGTATCATCGGAATGCCCAACTGCTGGCTCAGTCAAAACCAATCGCTACTATGACAGAAATCTAGAAATTTTACTTGAAGTCTGGTACCATTACATAAATTTGGTAGTCTAATATCTATTTAACATGCATTGTCCTGAATGACTGTCTGACGGATCAACGCATAGCCTAAACCGCTGATCGTAGAGACCTGAAATTTAGAAGGTGTGTTCTTCGTATGAAGTACGCATCCTATAAGAAAGGATCTTCCGAAATCCTTTGGGGTTGAAAAACTGGGACAAAGTTTGTATGGAACAACGTGATTCCTTGGTCCAATCTACTTCAAATTTTGCATAAACATTCTTTAAGATAATTGATGGAAGACGTGTTTTGTATTTTATTGAAACTCATCGCCTATCGGGGTTAAAAAAGGGTAGAAAGTTATTTTGGGGGTGATTTGCATCGAAGTTGATATCAATACTGCTTTTGAACTCACATAAAAGCTTGGTGCAATGCAATGCATATGACGAACAATTGGGATGAATTTGCTGTTATGTCTCATGACCGTCTTGGCAACAATCATGGGACAAAAGAAAAGTATAAATTAGATGTTACAACACTCTACATTTCTGCGAGTTAGTTGCAGCCGGTCAAATATACCCATTTGTATTTGAAGTATATCGAAATGGAAACCAGTATGCCAAATTTGGTACAGAAGACCAACCCATCAAAAGGTTACGTTTTTCCCAAGATCTTTCTTATAATAACACTGATCAGCGTCCAATAGCCAATCTAAATATATAAAACTTTTAACAAAAATTTGAACCGATATCATGGTACCGCAGATTTATTTCGCTTACTTCAAAACTATCATATTAGAGTTCCTAAATAGTTATTTTCTGCTTTTTAGTGCCTTTGAAGGCGGTTCTATTTTTTGTTAAAAGATTTTTATTTTTCAATTTTGAATTTCTTATGTGTAATCAATGACTTTCAAGGTCACTGACCTAGGATAAGCATATTAGCGTTGTAGTTTCCATCATCTTTCCTATAACATTTAAAGAATTATCCCCTAACTCCTAACCATTAAGGAGTTGTACCTTCCATCATCAGCTGAAAAACATTGTAAGTGCCTATAAAATTTAAAGAGTTCCCTCGATTTGTCCAGGATCCTATCATCAGATCCTGACTTGGTGACCATGGGACTACTTGTGAAGTATACCCTTTCAAACAAAAAATATTTTTCCAAATCGGTCCAGGCGTTCGAGTATTCGGGGAACATACAAAAAAAATGATTCCGACGAATTGATAACCTCCGCTTGAAGTTGGTTAATTGACTGACTGACTGATCGCGGGTAATATCGCGTGTGATATCGCGGGTGGAAAGCTATTTAGCATTCTATATTAAAGCTGAAAAGTTTATGAAAAACATTGTAAGTGCCTATAAAATTTGAAGAGTTCCCTTGATTTGTCTAGGATCCTATCATCCTATCATCACCTGATATGGTGACTATGGGACCACTTGTGAAGTATATCCTTTCAAACAAAAAATAATTTTCCTAATCGGTCCAGGCGTTCGAGTATTCGGGGAACATAAAAAAAAAAAGATTTCAACGAATTGATAACCTCCGCTTGAAGTTGGTTAATTGACTGACTGATCGCGGGTGGCATCGCGGGTGGAAAGCTATTTAGCATTAAATAATAAAGCTGAAAAGTTTGTTTGTTTGTTTGAACGCGCGAATCTCCGGAGTTACTGGTCCGATTCGAAAACTACGCTGTCGGCTGGTAGTTTAGCCATTATTTTGTCGTTGGTGGCGTCAACGCTTATATTTCTGGCAGCTAATTAAATTAAATTGCCCTCTCTCACATCCATTAATGTTTTTTTTGGTCGATATTGGCTATATCCGGATATACTCTACAGATCAGGTCTTCAATGTTGGTCACGATTTTACCAAGGTCTTTGTCAATAGCTATTTTTTTATCTAATTCAGGTACTTTCCCATCCCCGTTTAAATGGAGCTTTATTGGGAAATCTGTGCTTCCTCTACCCAAGTTACTCCTCATTTTGGTATACAGTTTCAATAATTCAACAGACTTTCATAATGAGGAAGATTTTAAGCAAGATTTAATAATATCTGCTCTAGTTTCCCTAACAGGCAACGTTTATCTGAAATCAACAGAAAACATCAAAGTTATTCCACCCATGGCTATCTGTGAATTTTATAATTCTGAGAGTTCTATCTAAAGCCTCTAGATGAGCTCTATGAGTCATATGCACTCATCCCATATTATTGCATCTTGTAAAACCTTGCCCAATGGTCCATTTTTACGTATAGAGCGTACGCTGTCTTATTCAAGAAATACCGTAAGGGTCTGTTTAGAAGTGAAATGAGCCGTCCTTCTACCTGTCAATAGTGTAGCAGCAATAAATATCTGATAATGCAACAGCAATGGCTAATTTCGTTGTCTTCAAAACTATCAGATTAGAGTTCTTACATAGTTATTTTATACTTATTAGTGCCTTTGTGGTATTTTTTTGTTAAAAGTATTTTATTTTTCATTTTTTAGTTTCTTATGTGTAATCAATGACTCTCATGGTCACTGACCTAGGATAAGCATATGAGCGTTGTACTTTCCATCATCGTTCCTATAATATTTAAAGATTTATCCCCTAACTCCTACCCGTTAAGGAGTTGTACCTTCCATCATCAGCTCAGCAACATGTGACGACTACCAGACGCAAATATCTGAATAGTTTTAGAAAATATATGAAATACATTGTTAGTGCCTATAAAATTTGAAGAGTTCCCTCGATTTCTTCAAGATCCCATCATCAGACCCTGACTTGATGACCATGTGACCACCTGTATGTATAGTTTCCAAATCGGGTCAGGCATCTTCGAGTAATCGAGGAACATACATAAAAAAAGATTCCGACGAATTGATAGCCTCGTCTTGATGACAGTTAAGAATAACAAAAAACTGTTACCTAGGCGACCGCTGTCATCCATTGACAACCGCGTCGCATCGCTCACCCATGCTATACATGCTCCCGCTTAACGTTCTTTTTATCATTGCTCAGCTCCTGAGGGTCGTAGCGTGATGTTCTATAGCCTATAACCTTCCTTAATAAATGGGCTTTCAATTGCAAAAAGGTTTTTCCATATCCCACTGGCAGATCCAGAGATTAGCGCGTTCAAACAAACAAACAAACAAACAAACAAACTCTTCAGCTTTATTATTAGTATAGATAGATAACATATATTGATCATATATAATGAACTTCCATTAATTCATATACATATAGTACGATAAATGGAAGCTCTGCCGCTAAAACTTTTGGGAATATTAATGTACATCGATATCATAACTTTATTAATCTAGAACCAACGTAAGTACTTACCTATCAAACAAAAACAATATAATGCAGGATACATACTTAGCTACATAATATTTTAGATAACCTACCTAGTTCGGAGCCTTGGGATCTTTTAGATTTATTTGGCCATTAGGTAGATACATAATGTTATTTCTGTATTACCTACCTTATCCTTATATAAATATTATTATATTGTATCCTTATCCTTAGATAATCGTTTATTTATCCACTTAAGGTTATCAAGGTACCTAAGTGCATAATATTTGTTTCTAATACCTACGTAAGTATGTTGTTTGTTATTTTTGTAGGGTAACATAGTACATACCATCTTTGCATAAATATGTTTTAGTTAGATTACAGGAAACTATAGGTACTTACTGAATTTAGTGCTTTTAATGAGTAAATAATAAAGTAACATTTATGTATCTTTTACTTTTAAAGATGATAATAAACGAAACCTTTCGCACTAAGAATCTGAAACCAATAGATGATAGATTATAGTAGAATAATTATTTATTTGATGACAGGTGCCTATCTGGTACCTGCTTCTTTGTGAGTGCGTATCAACTCGAGCATGGAACTTTTCTACGGGAATACAATCCGACAATTCCGATTATATCTAATTTTGTGAATGTTTAGGTAGTAGGTAAGTAGGATCGTTAACATTTCACAAGTGCCAAGATCGCATACGGTTCTGTCGCTATTCCAATCTAAGCTTCGGTGTTTAACCTCTAAAAATACCTAGGCAGTTAGTACGTTCTCTTCAGTCATGTGGTCCGAAGAGGGAGTGCGCTAATGATCTGTCCTCATTGGTTGGCTTACTGTGTGACGCGCATACGTGACGTCACGTAGTTACACTAGTTGTTTTCAAATCGGTGTTTTTGATCATTAGTTACGTTATCGCAACAATATTAAACTGCTCCCACGATTCTCGCAGTATAAAAAGCATTAACCATCAGTGAACATTTTTAGTCGGTTCTAACAAAGCTTTGCAGTTGTCGCGTTTGACAGTTATTACAACGCTATCTCTTATATAGAAAACGTTTATTACTTCTTGCCAGCATTTTCTCGTGCATATAAATAGAATCCTTATTGCTGCTGCACTTCTGTGATTAGGGCCGAGTTACAGTTTTAGTGAATTTGTTCGCCAAATAATAAATAACCATGTTCAGGAAAAGAAATATGGTAACTCAAGTCAACAACCTCTTGTAAGTTCATCGCATATCGTCACCTAAATTATTAAGCTAATTTAAAATATCTGTTTAATTTTTGAAAATAAAACTAGTACCCTAGTAATGATAATATTTTTTGTTTGTTCACAGAGATTTCGAGCCATTCGCAGCCTCGCCACCAGCCCCAGAGGATTCATTCTTCTACATCCGCTATCCTAAAACTGATGTACTGTTTGGCAAGCACCAGGTTGACCAAGCCCTCCCTAGAGTTTTCACGGAACAGTCTAAGGAGGTCACCGCTACTGCAGTGTACAACGCTGTCAAGGAGAAAGATTGGTCTAAACATACCAAACCTTGCCAAGATGTGCTGCACGGCATTGCGCCAATCAACACAGCTGGTATGTTTATAATTGTAAATAGCGTGTTTTATGTAGGTACTCGAGATGCACGAAACATTGCACGGCACTTGGGCGGCTCACTAAAATATTTTGAGAAATTCCTCTCCTCACCTGTTCTAAATGGCTGACTTAATAATTGTAGTTGTATTACATCATCAAATAATTTATCGGATTCGGTATGTTGGTCATTTGATGTGCTGGATTGTACTGACAGTTAATTTTCATCGATTTCTAAAACAAAGGATTGGTTTTTGCGTAACTTTATGATAGATATTTTAGTTTGTCTGTTTCTAATTAATCACTTGGTCAAAAGTGAGAATCAATAAAAACATACCATCTAGGCATCTCATAGGACCTACACGCATGTATTCCATGTGTTTTAACCAAATCTGAATAGTTTGTA
This sequence comes from Tethea ocularis, assembly GCA_963555595.1. NCBI lineage: Eukaryota > Metazoa > Arthropoda > Insecta > Lepidoptera > Drepanidae > Tethea > Tethea ocularis. The sequence continues at coordinate 5,576,684 of OY741968.1, forward strand.
TTTTTCTGACGATTGACGTTTCGGAAAGGATTCATGAGACAGAGACCGTTACAATACTGATTTATAGTTGTGTATTAGAAACGAATGCGTAGTAACATTAATTATTATCTCATTCCGAATACACTTTGCATAGTTGGATGCCATAGATGTTGTTTGCTTACGTCTTTGTTTACGCTTCAAAAGTAAACAAAATATGACGTCCGCGCTAAAATATGTAGTTTCAAATCACAATATGCATCTAGCATATTGTTGCTTCATGTGACCTAATCAATATTTATATGAAAAGTCTTTGCTCAAACGATCATTTGTTATTGCTTGCTTCTGCCCTTAAGATTATTTGTATTTCCGGGATGAAAGATGAGACTATGTATGTCCTTTTCTAGAATATAAATGATACTTATCAAATAAGGAAATTTTTGCCCTTATTTTCTAGTTTTTCAATTATTATGCATTATTGAATATTTGATACCTTTTGCTTGATTATCCCGTCAAAATCGTTCCTAACACGGACAAACATAGTGAAAAATAAAGTGAGTTGATAATTAGGTTATGTCGAAATCTTTATTTTTTACTATAGATATATGTATCGGGCTGTGTTTGACCACAATCTCACCGTGTTCAGTGATGATGTGTTCGAAGGTGGTAAGCACACAAAGCCTAGAAAGAAGGGCACTAGCTCTCAAGTACAGTATTTGGAACACACCAGAAGTGTTTTGTGACAAACATATTAACAATTTTATTTAGTTTTTTGTATGCTAAGTGATGCATGCATTATATTAACAAAAATAATATCCGAGGACATACTAATATGTATATTTAGACCCAGCGTGGGGGAATCGAAGGCCTCGAAGGAAAGATAAATAAACAACAACTGCGTGCGAGTGGGTTATCATCGAATAATTGAGTTTTGTATATTGCAGCGACAACATCTAAGCCGAAGCCGGCGGGCACTGACGACGGGTTCAAAGGCGAGGGCGCGGCTTGCGGCAACTCGGTCGTCAAGGTTAGTAGACATGCTAAACAACTGACATTTACCTACAGTTCGTTAAACTATAGCCGGGAGTCGGATTCCTTTGTCATACCCCGTGGTCATACAGTCATACCACACACGATATTACTCCAATATGATAACGTTTTCTAGCGAGTCGATTGGTCACGGTCATATTTTTGTCTGGCTTAATTTGTATGCGGTTATCTGTAAATATAACCTACATGTTCTTTCGGACTCATTAATGAAGCTGATGGAATATGAGGTGCAAATTTTTAATTATTCTGTTGACGTTTAAGCGTATAATATGATGTAGGTATATCAAGTAAATTAATAATGTATTCGCTTCACCTTCGCATTACATAGTAATTGCCAAACAAGTACACCTCTAAACACAAAGGAATAAAATTGGTTTTGATACATATTTATAGTTTTATAGAAGACTAGATTTCCACGGATGTCTGCCTACGTTATAAAATAGCTATCTGTATGCCAAATTTCAGCCGGATCCGTCCAGTGGATTGAACTGTGCGTTGATAGATCAGTCAGTCAGTCACGCTTTCCTTGTATGTATTTAGGTTAGGATAAATAGAAATTACTCATAGCCTAGAAAGGCTAGATTATAATACGACATCAACCATGTTAGTCTTTGTGCCGAATACTGAATATACCTAGTAGCATTATAAATAATGTTTTGTTACAAAACGTTGCCTTCTTTATACCTATAAACTATTGTGTTAGAGCTTGTCGATGATATGTATATAGAAGGTAAGTTACAAGCAATTAATAATAGATGCACAGATAAGGAAACTAGCACTGAAGAAACTATTTGCGTTCACTTTACTTCCTTGAAATAGATAACGGTGATAATGTGTTCTAAAATAATAATAAAAATCTAGGGTATAAATAAGTCTTTATATTCCAGCGACTTATTTAGCTTTTCTGCTTCATTCTACAACGGGGTCCCACACTGTGTGCGTGCACAGTAGTTGGATCATATCTTGAGATTAAGGATTTCTTTAACGAAAAAATTAATTGTTTTCAGGTGGCTCATCAAATGATATCATCATCGAGCCGTTCCCCTCGTGGGTTTACGGTGGCATCGCCCACTGATGACGCGGTGGCTCCAGAGCCGCACCAGTATAACTTGTATTCTCGTCGAGGCAGCAAGAGTCTACCCGCTACTCCCGCACATTCCCCTACGGGCAGCCCCACCAGTCGCAGAAAGATTCATGGAAACAGGTTAGTTCATTTTATTTTTAGCTCATGTTATTGATGTATGTGGTTTATGACAGTTTGTTGTGAAAATCTATGGTCATCTACAACAAAGTTATGTGATCCACACAGAAGGACATCCTTGGACTGAATTAATTTATTTAAATATTGTAATTAATATATTAATGCGCCATAATAGTTGTATCAATAGTATATCAGTCGTATCGGAATCCAATCTGAAGGTCGTGAGTTCCAACCCTAGAACTAACTTAGCCTCTCTGGTAATGATAAATCGTATAAAAATATTTCACTTTTTTAATGTAAAAAATTGTCAATTTCTTTTAAGACTTAACTGACTGATGAATTAGCTCAGAGCTACTGCTACAAGCAAATCAGTGCTGTTCGGTCTGGCAATCCGTTTGTGTAATTAGCTGTAACAGATCAAGTAATGATCATTAATAAATTACAAAACAAAATAAACCATACAGGGTCTAAATTTAAGACGGTTCAGTAAGAGCAGCTACCTTAAGATTAGAATTTTTTTGTTGCCGAGCCCAATTTTGGCAGCCAGTTATTTCTCGAAATAAGGAACTTTCCAGTACTGTGCTACAATTCATTTTCCTAACAAATTGTATGTGAAGTGTTTTTCGATTCGTGACATTTCTAATACCCAAACCTAACTTGGCCCATAGACGCTGACTGTATTTTTTTTTCAAAATCTGTACATGCTGATAACAATAACTCAAAAGTAAGGCCTAAGAACATATTCGCGTGCCTTCAACCCTAAGCTAAATTTCCATCCTGTATACACAAAATCAATATGCAATTAATGTTAATCGATAATTTATTACTATCAATATCAACATAGAGATTGCCCTCTTTATAAACTTGACCATTTAAAGTCAAGATGGAGAACACGTGTGTGGGTGATGTTTTAAATAAAGGCATTAGTCAAGTTCGTCTATGCAATGAACAGTATTGCCGATAGCGATTGAAAATATGTTAAAATGACTATGGTTTTAGCTAATAATAAAATATAAAGCACTACACAATTAATAACTCGCGTATATTCAAGGGTAGCTTACAAAACGAATCATCGACCCGTACCTACCCATCACAACTATTGGTCAAAGTAAAAAATAATGTTACATAAGCCTTAAAATTGAATATGGGCTCCTTTTGTAATTTCAATTTATTGTTCAGTTCAGTTCATACATAACATGACAATGATTGGTCAGTTAAGATATAGAATAATGTTCAAGACTAGTTTCCGCCTCGAGGTTTCGCCCACGTTCCCAAGGGATCTTATGTTTTCCCTATCTGTGTGTCAAGTTTCATTCAAATACAGCGTACAGTCGTTGATCCAAATATTTATATCATTTTGCTATTTAAGTTATTCAGCATTTTCGCTTTAAAATCTTATTAAATATGATTTATTTTCAGATATTTCACGTCGCCTTTCGAGCCGGTGGAAGACGGATCGCATCGTTCGTGGTTGTCGATAGCGCTGCTCGGTTACAAGAGAGATCTCGCCGCCTCCACCTCTACTTTAGCTGAGGAAGATTCTGTCGATACCAGATTGCAAGGTAATTTTCATCAATAAATATTTTGGATTGACTTAATTTTGTTTTTGCGATTTTTTGTCTAACAGGAATAGAATCAGGCAAAAAGCTAAGTTAAAATTCTAGATTTATATATCGGACATACAGTTAAACTACGAATGGCAATATTGTAGTTTGATTAATATATAAATCTAAAAAAATATTTGCCCCACGCAATTATTATTATGTATTTATTTATGATATGACTATGTGGATAACATCTTAACCTTTCGTAAAGATAGTAAAAATATTTATTTAAGTTATCATGTAAAATAATGGTAATTCTTATTACCACACGCTATGGAACATACTATTATTGATATGCGTCCCTGAAAACTATTTATTTGTGAGTTTACCATAATTATCATTCAGTTATTATGGCTTTGTCCATGATCTTAATGCTCTATCAAATTGTTTGAGTGGTTTTATAACATGTATGGAATACTTATAATATTTATGTATGACACTAAAGAGAATTCATATCAATTCACACATAATATAATTTTTATGGCAGGCACCATAAGATGGTTCGCGGCGCTCTTAGCGGTCCTTTACATGTAGTTCTCAAACGCGAGCCAACGGTATATATTGATAACTTCCATAGCTCCTTGTTTTGAATTTGAAATTTATTTTGTTATAGGTACCCTTGCAGAGTCAGTGGAAAACCTTGGTCCAGCACCAAGGAGTAAAGAATCAGTGCGAGATTCTCACGAGTCTACCACTCAACAAACCAAACAAGCAAAAACGTCACAGGCATACCGCGCGAAACCCACGGAATTACGTGAAATGAACTTCTGGTCGCCAACGTCAATGTGAAACGACTGGGAGGGGTTACGCTACATATGCGGTATACCTAAGTACTAATTAATTTGCGTAACTCTGGACTATGGGAGAATAATGTTTTCACACGTTTCTACGTGGTTTCTGATTCATACGGCTGGTACTAGTACGACTATTTTGTCGTCAGTTTGACAGTTCTATACAGGGAATCTTTTATTATTTGAAGTTTATTTTGGATTGAAAATTTCAAAGATGAATGGATTACAATGATTCTTCTAAATAAATTTATTTGATGACATGAAAGCCGGTGAGATCCAAGTCTTTACAATTTCAGTTAGGGTATATATTCCATTAATTTTTAAGTGTGTCGTATTGTCTCTAATGCTAAAAAGTAAGATATTATCAGTGTTTGAAATAGTAGATCATCAACCATACATAGTTTCATTTTCTATTTTACAAACATAAAATAATACAATACAACAATAGGTACCTATAGGTGTAAGGATTTATGTAATCATACATTAAAGATTAATTACCTACTTAAATCTTGAGTTTAAATATTAAATTGTCATTAACACAAGTATCATTTAAAGTATTCATTAAATTTTAATTGAGACGTGTACAATATGGTAAAGTTGTATGTAATAAAAATGATTTTTGAGCGATTTCTTGTGTGACGGATATTTTTTGTATGAACTTGTGATATTTATGAAAGTTTGATATTCTTATTCTTCATTTGATATTACTATGATAATATTAATGATAATGTATTAATATGCCTACATCATTGTTAGTTATTTAATTTCATTAACTTAAAATCCGAAATTACTAAATATAATACATAGAAATATTTTCGAGCAGAAGTTTTAAGATTGTAATTCATAAACATAAGTATTTTCTAAAATATTTAAGCACAATATTTTATATGATAATATTTAATAAATAAATATTGTTGTTGTGCTTAGCCATGCTTTTTATTTATTTCTAATTTTTTTACCATAGAAATTTTTTTTACACAAAAAGATACTCTTTATTCATGTAGACTTTCACACGAGCATGTATAAAATACTTTGAAAACCCCATCAAAAACCATTACAATAAAAATACTAGTGGTGCTTTTTAATGGGGTTTGAATCATAGATGACTAATACTAGATTTGAATTCAGGTCGTTGCCATTTTGGGGATAATAGGGATTATGCATGATATTTTTAAAAGCTCATTCATATAAGAAAAATATTTCGGATAACTGTAAAAATAACCAAGATATAAGACATCAAAGATTTATTCCTATCCCTTTCTAGCAAAACAGAATTTAGCATGGAGTTTATATGGCCGTAATAGTATAAGATGTCACATTCTATGTCCTATCTCTCTGTCTAATCGCTGTCTAATTAGTAGTTTAAAATGCTTATATCTTCCGTGTTTCTTGGCAGATTTTAACTTTAATTTCACTTTTTGAAATCTTTCTTACCGTATTTTCATAATTTGTTAAGAAATGCGATAAAAAAAAATATCATGCATATCATATCCCTATTTGTAATTAACTCAGTCGTGACGTTTTGGACACAATGGCAAACGGGCACACCGTTTTTTTAACCCCTGATGAAAAAGAGGGCTGTTAGAAGTTTGTAGTGTGTATCTGTGCGTCTCCCTGAACGGATGGACCGATTTTGATTTAGCTTTGTTCCATGAAAATCCGCTCAGCCGTTTGGGAATTATCCACCAATTTTCTAGTGAGTTTCTTTAATTTTTTTATCAACAGTTCCGGGAATCGATAACCGAGGAGGAAACAAGTCTCTCCTTTACAGTGTTACTACAGTGGTTTGGACGTGATGATGTCAAAAACGTGGTCCAATTAGAGCGCGCTGAAGATTGACAAAATATTTACTTACCTACTAATAATACAAAAAAATATAGTTACAATGAAGTCTGTAAGCAAGTATACGGCTGGCCTTATGGTAAGTGGACACCGTTGCCAGAGGGATGCAAGTGCAGAGAGAAGCTGAAGAATACCATCTGTATAGACCTGTGTTAAACCATAATCTCACCGTGGTAAGTGAGGAAGTGGCCGAAGGTGGAGCTGCCTGAACACATCAGTATGCACCTACTGGCGTTAGAGTTACAACTCCAGTCAGGCGGGTACTACAAAACCCTCACACCGTGCTATGGATTTGTCCCGTCACGGTGTTTTCCTTCATCGAAAGCTTAAGTTCGATGTAGGTTTCGAAACCGAGACCTTCGCCACGGCATTCGAAGTCACTACCGATGAGGCTAGGTCTAAGCTGCAGAAAACTAGAAATTAAAAAACGGGGATGAAATCGCGAGGTTCAGCTACATATGTGTGCATAAATACATATGTAGTTATATTTACGAACTAGGTAGGTTCTGTAATAATAAAAACGATAACATTGAAGCTAACGAATAAAAATAATAATTTCCGTACCTTTTAAAAACTAATTGTAAACCCCGACTTAGGTAAATAAATAGCGGTTCCCTAAAACCTTGTTTTCCCACAATTTTTCTTCCGACTTTTTAATTAGGCCCGTTTCATTACTCAAATCGGATTTGCGTTTACGCCCGTGGCTCTTAAGAGCAGCCTAATTTACGCTGTCACAAAAAAATAGAAAAGAAGAAATTTAAGTTTTTTTAAACTGGAATGACTTGGGTATTTAGGTATTTGTTTTCTTAGGTGGGGTGCCATTTTTATTTGCGGCTCGCGGTTGTTGGTTTTGTTTATATTTTTTGTATTAGGTACCTACTTAGTCGGTATATTATTTTCTGTTTTGTAGATCAAGGGATTATATGCTAATGTATAACTATAAAGTAGATATTCAACCTATTTAAAAATTTGTATAAGTTCTTATAAACCAATTTTATAGTTGACTAACTTATTGTATTATAATAATTAATCATGCTAATCTAAAACATAAACTAAACTCCCGGACATGCAAGATACCTACACCTATGTTCTTAGAGGGATGAAAATTAATTAATTATTCTAAATAGTTTAGGGCCTAATATGATACAGCTGCTTCAGATATTAATGTACATATGTATATTAAAGCCGTATTCAGTTCATAGTTTCGACAAGAAGTACGCACCTATTTCTTGTAACATTAGAATTAAAATATATTAATGGGATTATTAATATAACACAGGTTCAACTGCATTTAGGAGGACAGGAGATTTCGTTTAATAGGTTTTTTGTGTTTTTTGTTAGGAGAAAAAAAGTGTAGTAATTGAGCTAAACCCATATTTAGAAACTTTACTATCTAAAACTCAATACCAATAAGTATATGAAATGTACTCTTGAACCCAATGTTTCAGAAAGTATTGTATTGATTCATTATACTACGAGGGCACTTATGAATGTAAAGCTAGTAAATTTACTATTACCACCAAGTTAGTTAGCTAGCTACTAAAACGCAGTTTAACGCAGTAAGTAACTGCAAAACTAAGACCAGGTATCCTTGTCCATACCTAAAAGTCTGCAGAGTAGGGAAACTCACATAAACGTTACGGTTTAGAGAACGACATGTCGATACGCCTAAGTTTAGATGAAATAAAACTATAGAGATAGAGGCATCTTAGATAGAGATTGATGGCAAGCATGTGACCAAAACATAGAATTTTGAAATTGGTGGCCAAATTAATATAAGAATACGTACCTGATGCACCCTATTTCTAATAATGTCTCCCTGCACTTATTTGATGAGTACTTAATAAACATGTATTTAAAAAAAAATGAACTCATATATTGTTAGCGTTTGGAAAATGATTAATTTAAATGGAAAAGTAGGTAAGTACACTGCATCTGTTTCATATGAAATTTAGATTTAATCTCAAATTGATTCGAGATGATCGCCCGGGCCAACCGCGCGGGATATCGAATTTCTTCCCAGTCAGGTCACGTACTGCCACGTTTGATATAGGATGCTCCGTACTACCAAACATGGCTTACCAACTACTACTCAAGTACGAAGATAGCTGACGATTTTGTAGGATACGTATTTTGGTGTTAAACCATATTTATAAATAGGATACATGTAGTTTCATTCTTGTACTACTTTTAATAATAATATAGGTAAATACATATATATGTTAATTATTAAAATATTTTAATTAAATCTAATCATTAAAACAACTCATGATATATTTAAGGCTAAAAGAAATGTTTGTTAAAAAGAAAATTGGATTTTAATTGCTCCTTGATAAACACCTTCAAACATCGGTAGCTATAGGGCGTCCCCTATACCTAACAAAAAAGTTAATAAGTACTGACTGTATATTATTCCAATATTTATAGTATGTATAAAAACAAGGTGGTAAGTACCAACAAAATTATTCATAAAGTTCAATTGATGGCCAACTATTTAAATATAATATTCATAATGGATATCGTCCATCCATTTTAAGCTCTTCCGTTTTATAAATGTACCTTTCCCAGTTTTGCAGCAGAGAACATCAGTTTAACTGTCACTTGGCGCTATTTCTAACTCGAAACAATTCCAGAAATGTAATATTTTTAAAGCCATTTGCTAGAAGCCTTCCACCTCGCGCTAGACTCAAGCTTATTTTTTATTTATCCGTTATGTGAACATGGAGTACCATAACGGAAATGGAATCTCTTTTAACCGTAGGTAACTGTCTTATATGTGTGATTGCTTTGATTTTACCTGTAGGTACTTTTGACAATGTTTGTGCTAGTGTACTTATACTTTGTTCACATAATAATAATATACCTTGTTTGGTCATAGTTAGATCAAAATAAAACAATTAAATGTAGTTGGACGTTCGTGCATGCTACGAATTTCGTAGAGCTTCGTAGCACGATGCTAGTTTTTACGACTTGTTTTTGTATAATTCTTTTTAAAATTCTAATTCAAAGAAGCCGGACTGTTTATACTTACAATCTTCTTACTTATATTTAATAGATTTCCGATTTCGGATTCTTTCACCACTCAGTGATAATCGGCTTATATAAAGTGGGATTTGGGTCGCTATTCATAGAAAAGTATCTAACGTGTTTTTAACATTGATATTTTTATGAATTTGTAGCAAAAAGAAAAGTCAGAAAAATTTCAATAAATGTATTATCTATGTTTTATGCACTTGCTACAATCACAAATTAAAGAATGATAAAAAATCAAACATTAATATAATATGACATAAAATATCTATGTATTATACTAACTGTTACCCGCTACTTCGTCCGCATTTCATTGACAAGCCAGTTGGCGCAGTTGGTTAAGATACTACCTGTAGCGCCGCTGGTCGTGGGTTCGATTCCCATCCAGGACAAACATTTGTGTGCATGAACATGTCTGTTTGTCCCGAGTCTGGGTGTAATTATCTATATAAGTATGTATTTACAAAAAAAAAGTAGTATATGTAGTATATTAGTTATCTGGTTTCCATAGTACAAGCTCTGCTTAATTTGGGATCAGTTAACCATATGTGAAGAATGTCCCAGTATATTTCAGCTGGTAGGTATAATACATAATTTGCATAATAGTAAAATAATGTCAAATATATAATGTCCCATAATTTCAACTCCAAACTTTCCACCTCATTAGGGTTGATTTCGCAAAAAAATAAATATGTGAATTTTCACATCTTTAACTTGAGGAACTATGTATGAAACACGTATTTTCTTTAATACGTACGACGTAAGTTTTTAAAGCTTAAATATTAATTTTCAGATCCATAGCTTGAAGAATTATGGATTGCCCATACAAACTTTCACCCCCTTCAAGATTTTTTTTTATGTCAGAAGGTTGACAAGATAGGCGATCTACCTGAAGGTAAGTGGTTACCGTTGCCAATCGCTATTTTTAATACCAGAGGTATTGCCAATGTGTTGCCGACCTGTTACAATAACGAGAAGGCAACTGGCACTCAAGTGCAATTGCCGGAACACACCGGTAGGCGTATGGCGACAAAATTTCAACTCGAGGGTGATAGCCAGCCAGACGGGTACTACAAAGTACCCTACCACCATGCTATGGTTTCCTCAAAATGTTTTCCTTCACCGAAAGCTCAAGCTCATTGTAGGATTCGAACCCACGACTATCGTCGCGGCATCCGACGTCACTACCACTGAGCTATCATCGCCTCAAGAATATTTTATGATACAAAAAATAGCCTATGTCCTTCCCCAGGATATAATCTATCTCCTTGCCAAACATTACGAACGAACCGTTCAGCTTTTATAATATTAGTCTATTGTATCGATACCATGGTATAATATCAAAGGTATATCTTTTGTTCTTCGTTTATGTCCTTCGTGATTTTTATGTATAGATATTTGAATTGAATGAAGGTAAAGGTATAACGACGTGACGCATATTTAAACAGGTGATCCAATAACTAATGCCAGGTTAAACCTACCTGTCATATAATGATAATAAGGTTATTGAATAGCAAATAAGGATGAAATGGCATATAGGTTGCATGGATTCTACGGAATCGGTCAATATGGCCGGATTACCGGCTTTGTCCAACTGATGAATAATTGTGTCCAACACCCAACCGGGATTAAAGAGCTTTCTGTTGATTTAATTGACAGTACTACCACTACAATAAATATACGAGGGATTCAATGAATGTGACTTTAATTACGTGAATTGCGTAACGTTTATGAAATAATTTGGATTAACATCACTGACATTACAAACATTAATTTATGCGATATGGCATAAATTATGCACAATCGTTTGAATTTAGTTATACGATTGAAAAGGGTAATTTCATCCTTTAGTCGCGATTAGTGTCAGTCAAATAGATAGCCGGTGTAGTATCTACGATACGGACGGACGACGCGACGGTACATACTCGGTTAAATCCGGATAACACAGCGGCAGCGTCCTGGTTGAATTACCGGCTTTGTGTGACTGATGACTCATTGTGTCGAGCTCTTGCAATCTATTATTGGAAATTCCACCCTTCTGACACTGAAGGGATTGATACAATTCGGTTAAACGTAAAGATTCGCCTTTAATAAATCTTTAATTATAGTGTTGCAAATTCGCATGATATGTTTTCTTATCCTTATTATTTTTATCTTGCGTACTTTTACAAAAAATAATATAATATATGACGGTTAAATCTAGTATAGAACTTGAGAAGAGAAATAAAATCTATGATAACAAAGACCCATTCAATAAACGAGACCGGAAAGATCGTAGCTTGATCGCAAAGCTACGAATCGTCTACGTCAACATAAACGTCATATAAATTATTTCTAGGGTTCCGAAAAAAAAAAAAAATGGAACCCTTATAAGATCACTCGTGCGTCTGTCTGTCTGTCCGAAAATATTGGACTGGATTGAGTTGAAAGTTGGTACACATATGTAAGTCGATGACCCAAACATGGACGTGTTACGTAAATAAATGAATTTCAAACATGGGGGCTAATTTTGGGGGGTCAATTAGAAAATTAAAAAAAAAAGTTTTGCAGACAATATTGTGTAACATATCAAATGAAAGGGCTTTTTATCAGGGTGTCAAATATATTTTTTTTAGAATTTGAATATAAATAGTTTTGAAGTTATTTAAGTAAATAGGCGAAAAATTGGCGAAAATTGACCATTCCCCCCCCTTATTTCCGAAACTACTTGGCCAAACATTTTGAAAAAAAAACAGATAATAGTTCTTTACCTAAAGATTACAGGAAAACCTATGAGAAGTCTATCTAATACCTTTAAACCTGCAATTCATGGATATATATATATATAATCTGAATCTCGGAAACGGCTCCAAAGATTTTCATGAAATTTGGTATGCCCCTTGCATACCGAATCAGGTTTCGAGGGCGATAAATCGATGTAGCTAGGTTTCATTTTTAGAAAAGACGATTTACAAAAAAACAAAAAAAAATTATAGTTACCATCAACAAATTTGGGTCAGGTTTAAAAATATTTATGGAACTTAGTTAAACATGTACGGAACCCTCTCCATGCGAGTTTAACTCGCATTTGTCCGATTTATTTAAAAGTAAAGGTGCTAAATAAAAACAACTTAATCGGTAGGTTAGTAATAAGTGTATTCATGCTGCTCATTCACTTCCATCCAAATGATCGTGGTCGAGGCAATAGCCGCGTTAATTACCCTGTGGAACTCGACCAAAGGGACTAAAGGGAGCACCAGCTTTACTTGACCTACGTCATTTACCGTTTTATATATAAATATGTAACGCTACCTATACTTTATATTAAAAACTGATTATTTTTGTATTACACTTGAAATTGTCTGATGAATTTGTCTATACTAATATAATATAATATATAATAATATAAAGAGATTTGATTGTTTGTTTGTTTGTTTGCATTGAATACGCTTCAAAACTACTGAACCGATTTAAAAAAATCTTTCAATAATAGGAAGCTACATTATTCCCGAAGGTTATGGCTACTTTTTATCCGCAACAGCTAGTATTTTATATATTACTTTATTAGTACTTGCTCTAGGTAACATTTTAAAAGTAACTAAAACCAAATAAGTAACTATTAATCTTATTTTATACAAATGTTAACCTAAAAGCTGTTTTTTGATTAGTTAAACCCCCCTAAGCTTTGCTACAATCGCGCGGATATAAATTGGGCAGTCGGCAAAAGAAATTGTAAACTGTTGCATCGTAGCTATGTGGGTGAAACAATTAACAAAATAAATCAGTTATTAACAATAGCATCAATTCCAATTTTGGGAATATAATATTGTATATTTAAGTGGCAGCATAAAGGGTCTTATTACATCGGCTAAGATATAACAATGCTATTATGTGGTCCCTGCCTTGTCAGTGTGACCGCACAGTCCTAAAACGGATTCTTGGTTAATTCGCTTACGCCGCTTTGATTTGGCAGCAAGTAAATTATTATACCCTTACGAAGCGTTTGAAACCAAGTAGAAACTCTATTTGAAACAATATCGAGTTTCACAAAGCTTTTGTTTTAAATAGATGCTTTCATTTAGCAATTGAAATGTCAAAATCTTTTTTACTATGTAGGCCTGTATTTGATCACGATCTCACCGTGGTCAGTGACGATGTAGTCCAGGTGGTAAACATTTATAATGCTACAGTTAAAAGGGCTCTCAAATGTAGCAGCCAGGCGGGTACTTTTACCTAATTTACCACCATGTTATGTTATGGCCTTCTCATGATATTTTCTTTGACCACTTATAGGATAAATTGTTTTGTTTGTCTTTTAATCCTTTTATCACTGTCTGTAGGTAAGATATATACCTCTTTATCTAATTTCTAGAGTAAGTAAACTCTCCGTAGTATCTATCTTGTTGTTGCTCAGTTATCAAGTGCATTTTCAGCTGACATTGCATTATGTAATTTTGTAATTACATATATTATAAGGAATATCAACCAAGCCTACCATTACCACGTACACAGGTTAACCTGATGTAATACCACACCCCACTATCATCCACACAACCTTGGGCTTTGTATGCAGTATGGATTAGGTTGATTCAATTGATTGGATCTATTGATTGGTTCGTTCGAGTATATATATATACCTATATATATATATATATATATACGTATCGGTTTTCAACATACTCCTCAACGATTTGACCATTATTTGTTGATCCATCAACGGTCGAAAAAATCATACTGAATGTGATTTCTTAGATCCAGAATATATTTAACTTATATGCGACATTTACTTCGACAAAGTTGATCCGGAGCCAAAATTGACGAATAGGTACTGAAACACAAAGCGGCAACGTCGCGTTCTGCGTGTGACAGAGAACCCCGTATATTAATTCGTTAGAGTAATAAGGTAAGAAGATGCGTTAGCTGCTGCGTTTGAGTTTAAGGACAGTTTTTAACCACGGACACCGTCCGATTGTTATATGGAATGCATAGTAGATACCTACATATACTGGGTTATTATTATTATTATTTTTTTACCATTCCGGATAATTTTAGGGATTATTCTACTCGTGAAAACAAGCAACTTTTATTATAGGACTAAAGATGAAATCCTACTTAATATTATAAATGCGAAAGTTTGTGAGTATAGATGTATGGATGGATGGATGTGTGAATGTATGTATGTTTGAAACTCTTTCACGCAACAACTACTGAACGGATTTGGATGAAACTTGGCACATAGGTAGATCATACCCTGGAATAACATATAGGCTACTTTTTTATCCCGAATAATCCCGATAGTATTTTCCCGTCGGACAATTATCGAACACCACGAGGGCAACGCCCCGGGCTTCCATTATGTATGTTTGTTACTATTTCACGCACAAACTGCTAGACGGAATTGGATGAAACTTGGCACATAAGTAGATCATACTCTAAAATAACATATAGGTTACTATTTATCCCGAATAATCCCGATAGTATTTTCCCGTGGGATAATTATCGAACACCACGAGGGAAACGCCGCGGGATTCCATTATGTATGTTTTTTACTCTTTCACGCAAAAACTACTGAACGGATTTGGATTAAACTTAGCATTCCATCATTTGGGAAAACTTAAGATCCCTCGGGAATGTGGGGCGGAAGTTAAAGAGTAGCCGTTTGAGTTATCATCGCCCACATCGCTGAACTGATGAATGTGAAATTTGACATGTGAATAGATTTGGACACCATATATGAAGGGATTTTTTTAATTCGTTTCCGCATCGTGAAAAGGGCCTTTTGTACGATTTTAAGAATCATAATATCTCTGGAACCGTAAGGCCTAGAAGTCTGAAATTTTTAATGTGGCCTTTTCAGTAAAAATTATTAGAAACCGGTGCAAGCGTTTCTCAAACTTTTGTCTATGGGACGAAATATTAAAAAAAACAAGGGTTTTGCTTTGTTTCCGATAAACCTTCATAACTTTGTGATTTTAAATGATACTAACTCAAAATTTATAGTGTACGTAGTTTAATAACATTGCTAAAATGTATTCTCAGCGTTTCTCAAACTTTTGTTCTTCGAAGAAGTTATTACCGATGGAAATAATGCGTTTTTCAAACTCCTTTATCTCTGCAACGGCTAAAGCTAAGAAAATAAAATTTCGTAAACGAGTTACCCTATACAAATACTATAAATTTCCACTCGGTTTTTGTCAAAGTTTTGCCCATAAACAAAGTAAAAATGTTGAAAATTTACTTTTAGCAACCTGTTTATCTAATATTCATAGCAGAAGCTTGATTTTTCATTCCACAGTATTTGTTTCGAAATGTACTACTAAGTTTCTCAAACTTTTCATGCGGCATAAAGTTAGAAAGGGTGAAACATATTTTGAATATAGACTATTCGATACAATTAGAACAATATTAAATACAGTGTTTCTCAAAATGCAAAGCAATAAGCAGTCCCTTGAGTGTAGATGTTGATCCGGTTGGAGCCACATTAGTTACCAGAGATGCATATTGGATCAACAAAAGGCGCCGGATCAACATGCGTTTTTGGATCAACAAAGTGCTCGCGGGAAGTCGCGTCTGATCAACATTTACCGTAAAGGGATATCTACACATATATATATATATGTAGAAGTAGGTAGAGGTAGGTAGTGGTTGGTAGTGGTAGGTAGAGGTAAGTAGGGATAGGTAGGTAGGTAGTTTTTTTTGTTTTCAGGGCAGGACAAAGTCTGTCGGGTCAGCTAGTCGCGAATAAAAAAACAGCTGTTTATACATACAAACATATTAAATAAAAACTATGGACCAGCTAATTTTTTGTTTCGCGATTTCAGTTTTGGTGCCACATTATCTGGGGTCATAAAATTATTGGTTACTAGCTGTTCCGCGCGGTTTCACTCGCGTTTCCAGGATAAAAAGTAGCCTATAACCTTTGGGAATAATGTAGCTTCCTATTAGTGAAATATTTTTTCAGATCGGTTCAGTAGTTTCGGAGCCTATTCAATGCAAACAAACAAACAATCAAATCTTTCCTCTTTATAATATTAGTATAGATGACACCACCTATCACGCCGCAGGTCATGTCATAGGTTCGATTCCCAACCAGGACAAATATTTGTGTGCATGAACATGTCTGTTTGTCCTGTTGTGAAAAATGTCCCAGGATATTTTATTTTTAAATTTTTAGTTTATTATGTTTTATCACTAACCTAGTATAAGCTATCTTTGTAACTTCCATCATCACATCAAATTATATAACTAAAGAATTATCCCCTAACTCCTAACCGTCAAGGAGTTGTATTTTTCCATCATCAGCTCAGCAACGTAAATGACTACCAGACGCAAACATCTGAATAGCTTTAGAAATTATATGAAAAACATTGTAAGTGCCTATAAAATTGGAAGAGTTCTCTCGATTTCTCCAGGATCCCATAATCAAATCCTGACCTGGTGACTATGGGATCATCTGTGAAGTATAACCCTTTCAAACAAAAAAATAATCATCCAAATCGGTCCAGGCGCCTTCGAGTAATCGGGGAACATACATTAAAAAAAGAGAGAACCTCCTCCTTTTTAAAGTCGGTTAAAAAGACAAAGCGCTGACGCTGTAATTATTATTATAATAATTATTTCGACGTATTGCCGAAAGTTGAAAGCGAAGTGAGTGGTAGGGCAGACGGCAGTATGTAAACACATACTTCTCTCAATCATGCCGCGGCAATATTTAGGTAATTATTGCCGGCAGCGCGAGGAGCAGCGGCAACGTCGCGGCTGCTTTCAGCCAATCCGATTATTTGATGTGCTCTGATTGGCTCATTTAAATCGGATCAACATTTTCCGTAACTATCGCAAGGTGGATTTGTATATCGGATCAACTTCGGCAAACGCTAGTAAACAGTCCCGTGAGTGTAGATGTTGATCCGGTTGGAGCCACATTAGTTACCAGAGATGCATATTGGATCAACAAAAGGCGCCGGATCAACATGCGTTTTTGGATCAACAAAGTGCTCGCGTGAAGTCGCGTCTGATCAACATTTACCGTAAAGGGATATCTATATATATATATATATATGTGAAAGGTTGATTATTTATATATATATATAAATAATCAACGGTAAATGTTGCTCCAGTGAGAAGTTAGAACAATTGTTGATCCACCTATTTTAGGTGTATACTCAGCTCCGCGTCTCGCAAACTGATATACTTTGATCCGTCTTTGAAGCGCGTGTGACGTAGGTGGATCTGCACGTATCGGTTTTCAACATACTCCTCAACGATTTGACCATTATTTGTTGATCCATCAACGGTCGAAAAATTCATACTGGATGTGATTTCTTAGATCCAGAATATATTTAACTTATATGCGACATTTACTTCGACAAAGTTGATCCGGAGCCAAAATTGACGAATAGGTACTGAAACACAAAGCGGCAACGTCGCGTTCTGCGTGTGACAGAGAACCCTGTATATTAATTCGTTAAGAGTAATAAGGTAAGAAGATGCGTTAGCTGCTGCGTTTGAGTTTAAGGACAGTTTTTAACCACGGACACCGTCCGATTGTTATATGGAATGCATAGTAGATACCTACATATACTGGGTTATTATTATTATTATTATTTTACCATCCCGGATAATTTTAGGGATTATTCTACTCGTGAAAACAAGCAACTTTTATTATAGGACTAAAGATGAAATCCTACTTAATATTATAAATGCGAAAGTTTGTGAGTATAGATGTATGGATGGATGGATGTGTGAATGGATGTATGTTTGAAACTCTTTCACGCAACAACTACTGAACGGATTTGGATGAAACTTGGCACATAGGTAGATCATACCCTGGAATAACATATAGGCTACTTTATTATCCTGAATAATCCCGATAGTATTTTCCCGTGGGACAATTATCGAACACCACGAGGGCGACGCCCCGGGCTTCCATTATGTATGTTTGTTACTCTTTCACGCAAAAACTGCTAGACGGAATTGGATGAAACTTGGCACATAAGTAGATCATACTCTAAAATAACATATAGGTTACTATTTATCCCGAATAATCCCGATAGTATTTTCCCGTGGGAACACCACGAGGGAAACGCCGCGGGATTCCATTATGTATGTTTTTTACTCTTTCACGCAAAAACTACTGAACGGATTTGGATTAAACTTAGCATTCCATCATTTGGGAAAACTTAAGATCCCTCGGGAATGTGGGGCGGAAGTTAAAGAGTAGCCGTTTGAGTCATCATCGTCCACATCGCTGAACTGATGAATGTGAATAGATTTTGACACCATATATGAAGGGATTTTTTTAATTCGTTTCCGCAGCGGTGGAAAAGGGCCTTTTGTACGATTTTAAGAATCATAATATCTCTGGAACCGTAAGGCCTAGAAGTCTGAAATTTTTAATGTAGCCTTTTCAGTAAAAATTATTAGAAACCGGTGCAAGCGTTTCTCAATCTTTTGTCTATGGGACGAAATATTAAAAACAACAAGGGTTTTGCTTTGTTTCCGATAAACCTTCATAACTTTGTGATTTTAAATGATACTAACTCAAAATGTATAGTGTACGTAGTTTAATAACATTGCTAAAATGTAATCTCGGCGTTTCTCAAACTTTTGTTCTTCGAAGAAGTTATTACCGATGGAAATAATGCGTTTTTCAAACTCCTTTATCTCTGCAACGGCTAAAGCTAAGAAAATAAAATTTCGTAAACGAGTTACCCTATACAAATACTATAAATTTCCACTCGGTTTTTGTCAAAGTTTTGCCCATAAACAAAGTAAAAATGTTGAAAATTTACTTTTAGCAACCTGTTTATCTAATATTCATAGCAGAAGCTTGATTTTTCGTTCCACAGTATTTGTTTCGAAATGTACTACTAAGTTTCTCAAACTTTTCATGCGGCATAAAGTTAGAAAGGGTGAAACATATTTTGAATATAGACTATTCGATACAATTAGAACAATATTAAATACAGTGTTTGTCAAAATGCAAAGCAATAAGCAGTCCCTTGAGTGTAGATGTTGATCCGGTTGGAGCCACATTAGTTACCAGAGATGCATATTGGATCAACAAAAGGCGCCGGATCAACATGCGTTTTTGGATCAACAAAGTGCTCGCGTGAAGTCGCGTCTGATCAACATTTACCGTAAAGGGTAGTATAGTACAATTAGTATATACTCGTATATACTCGAACTAAAAAAAAAAAAAAACACTACGACCTAACATCCGATACTAGATGTTAGGTCGTAATGTTTTTCGCGCGTATGTTTTTATGACCGTTCCATGTGACCTCCTGAAACCTAAACGGCTGAACCGATTTTGATGCATAATTATGTCTATAGATTTTTTATTGCGTGAGTGTCACTAGGTATATCTATCAAAAATCAACATGAAAACCTATAGATTAGTGGAAAACCTATTAGACTATGGTATTTAATGTAACATAGAAAAATACGGAACCCTCGGTGCGCGAGTCAGGTTCGCACTTGTCACGATTTGTTTCATTAGCTTATGATAAACGCTCATCGATTATACAGTGTGTCTGGTCATGAACAACAATATTTTTTAAAGTAATAGATATACAGCCGTAAATTAAATGTTGTATTGTAACTTAGCTCAAAATCTATCGATTTAATATAAAAAAAGAAGGGTAATGCGGGCTGTTCTTACAATAATTTTTGTAATTTTTTTAGGAGTTAATTTTTTTTCTATGTTTCGAGAAATTGCAACGTTATGTCGTATTTTTAAATGATAGACAATATTGTTAACGTTTGAATAAGCTTATTTTTATCTCAGTGGGATTAAAACTTCGAGAGATATGTGTTTTTTTGTAAACACGTAGAGAATTTCTCAAGAAGAAATACAAAATGGCTGCCACATAGAAGGGGGGGAGGTTGGACCCCAGTGTGTCGTGTATTTTTGTATAAAAAGTGTTGAAATATAATTACTTAAAATATCGCTAGATCATGACCAGACACACTGTATATAAGTATCTAGAACTCCTTAAGAATGTTATATTGTCAGTTTTTCTTTGAAATACCCACTGTCTGCTCTGTAGAAATACCTAGTCATAGCATAAGCATTGTTCTGTGAACAAAATACATGTAGGTATTACGTGGTATTAGATGTATTCTCGGTAACGTGTATTAATCTGACGAAGGTTTCCTCGTATTTACTCCTCTCTCTCACTCTCTCAATCGTTTCAAAGGTTGTACAACATTCCGTGGTATAGGATAGAAACGGATTTTTTATTAATTCACATAGTACATGCGTAAATATGCCAGATTTAAGAAACAATCAATTAATTCTTCTAAACTAAAATAGACTTTGATTATTAAGTTACTAAGCATATAAAGTTATTTATTAATACAACGGCCTTTAACAGTTTGATATACTTTGGACGTAATGACCTTAAAACCCTCTTTAGGCTATAGTAATATTTCATCCAACAATGGAGAGAACGCAGTTGTGAAAATATTGGCTAGGTTTGAGTAATTAATGGGAAATCTTTTCAAACTCCGCTTTCAACAGCTTTTGTATACTTTTTGCTCCTATTTTTCTTACTGTAGCATTAATTACAAATATTTTTATACCAGTAACATAGCACAGAAAAAATATTTTTCAGGCATGTGCTTTTCTAATTAAATATTCATTTTTGTATTGAGCTTTCTCTATCTTTGACAAGAGTAGCTATTTTTATCCTTATAACAGAAAATGACTTGATGTAAACTAGCTTGTAAGTCCATAAGAGCGTCTAAGTTAACATGCTTGATATAAACTGATATAAACTGTAGGCGATTTTTAAGTATTTATATTTTAAAATATAACTCACCCAGGGTAAGTAAGTTATAAGGGTACGATAAGTTGATTTAAATTGTTAAAGAGTTTTAAAGAAAAAAAAAAGTGTCACTGACAAAATAATGGAAGTCGAACTAATATCATCTTTCAGATGCTTTTAGTACAATTTATTGTCATGGGAAAAGTGTGCGGTATCAAATTTTGAGAGAGAAAACATAAAATAAAGGAACTATATTTTAACATTTCATCTAAAATTTGATAGACACTTTTCTCTAAACTATAGCTTGTATTTATTTTGATGTAGGGACATAAAACAGGAGACTTTGTTTAACGGGTGTTAATTTTATTAGTAAAAATTCCTATTACATTGAATTTTATGATAATCTGCTTGTGGAAAGTTTTTACTTGATATTATGTATTTTAATATTGATGGGGCGAGGCAGTGATGTTACTACTCGAGTAATCTAATAGGTAGGCACCTAATCTAATGCTAAGTTAATTTGGTTGTAATTTTTTTGTTACGTCGGTACGAACATATTTTTGAGTTGTTTTCTATTTCAAAATATGTATTTTTTTGTGTGATGCTTATACGTATAGGCATCAAACATAATAAAAGTATTGGCTAATAATCCTTTTTTATACCATTTAAATAATCTCAATAGTACCTATTCTAAGTAAATATACTAGGAATCTGGAATACGTACCATTGTTATACTAACTCGCTCCTACATTTTCATAGGACTTAGCTGCATTCGTGTTAGACTAACTACCTACATTTTCGAGGGATTTACTTAATCGAATTCGTGTTGGAAATAGAAAGGGTTTGTAATTAACTTTACTTTATACTAATGTTACAAAACTTGGAAGGGAAAGGCAAAAGGCGAAAGGGAATTAATAACACATACCTAAAAAGAGAAGTGAAACCAAAATGTAATACATGCATGTTAGTATGTGAAATATTATCAAATTGTATTTCCCAATAAAATAAGTATGTTCATTGTATCATCATCATCATATCAGCTGAAAGACGTCCACTGCTGGACAAAGGCCTCCCCCAAGGATCTCCACGATGGCCGGTCTTGCGCTACCCGCATCCAGCGGTTTCCCGCGACCCTAACAAGATAGTCGGTCCACCTTGTGGGGGGCCTGCCCACGCTGCGTCTTCCGGTTCGTGGTCGCCACTCGAGAACCTTTCTGCCCCAGCGGCCGTCGGTTCTACGAGCGATGTGCCCCGCCCACTGCCACTTAAGTTTGGCAATTCTTCGGGCTATGTCAGTAACTTTGGTTCGCCTGCGGATCTCATCATTTCTGATCCGATCTCGCAGGGAAACTGTATGTTCATTGTATGAGTGTATTTTATTTTTCTTAAGTCAATCTGTAGGTACTTATTGTGTTTAATTGAAATATATTTTCTCGTACATGTCAAAAGCGGACCGAGAACCGACCCCTGCGGAACACCATTGTTGAATATTGGGCATTAGGTAATCTAACTTTTTTTTTTTTTATTAATTTTTACAAAAGAAATACAAATTTTAAAGTTAAAAATAATTCTGCCAAACTGCTGAGCAGTTTGTTGGCAGATACAGTTCCCATTTACAATTTAAAATGCTAAATAAATACATCTTTATAATAACACACGATAAAACAAATTTAATATTGTTAACTAGTAGATAAGTAGGTACCTATGATAATCTTAATATAATTTGCTCAGGTAGTGCTGCTTAACATTTTTCTTTAATTGTTTTTTTGGACTGGAACTCAAACTCATAAATTTAAATCTAAACATAATAACTGATCTGAATGAGTTGGTCTTTCATATAATGTAATATAGTATATTATACAATATCAGTGTATTCGTAAAATACATACATTTTAGTTTTTTTTTATTTACACTTATTTACTTTTTACTTTAATTGTGGCTAATCGTAGATAACTTCTGATAAAAAACGTGTTTGGTTTTTATGTCCAATTCACGTTCATGTTATTTGTAAAACAATGTAAAAAAAAACAGGACTACTTACATTTTATTTTATATTTTATTTTACAATACATTTACAGCTAAATACAGAAATAGATAGAAGTAAAGATACGGCAAAGTATTCCTTGTTACGTAGGTAATAAACGTTGTTTAATGTTGGCACTATTTTAATTAAGTTTTAGTTAAACACGTGCAAAGGCATAAAAAATAGATGAAACGAAATCATTTCAGGCAGGTATAGGTAGAAACAAAGTTGAATTAGGCTTGGCTCGCATGTCGCTACGTTGATTTCCCAACAGGCCTGTCAATTCCTCTGCGTTGGAATATCACTAGCTGCACTCTATTTAATGAAAGATTAATGTATAATCAGCTTTATTATGTAACAAAGTTGTTAATACTAAAATTAACTTTGTAATCTTGAACTCAATCCACTATAGTGTGAAATTAGGTAACTGTCCTACCGACTTATCTTAAAGTTATAAAGGATGGTATGAACTCGTACTTATGTGTAATAATCATGTGCTAAATCTATTACTATGTAAATACTCGTAAATGATAAATAAATACTTCATATACTTTATCATTATTTGTTTCATACAAATAGGATATTGTAGGTATTGTTCCAACTGGTTTATGTATTCTAGGATAATATTACTGAGTAAATAAATAGTATGTGAGTATGTATACATACTCGTAGTTATGTATGTGTATTTAATGTGCATATATTTGATTGAAGACTGACATCGATTTATCTATACAATTTGTACATATTCAGTTCGTACTATGTACAATTATTTTGCTTATGCATTACATTTCCGATGTCATTCCAATAATACCCTCGAGTTGATAATATGATGATGTAAAGGAGAAATTAAATCTACATCATTTCAACATATTTTGGTGAATAATATCTGATACTTAAATAATGATTAAATGTACTGGTAAGTACATTTTTTTACTATGTATCTATAGAGCTGTGTTTGACCATAATCTCAACGTGGCCAGTGATGATGTGACCGAAGATGGTATGAACACATAGCCTAGGAGGCAACAAAATTTGTTTCTCGTAGACCATATCCTTCTGTCAATGTTTGTTCTGGGTAGAATTACGAAACTAAGGCCTGTGCCATGTGCCATGTGGATTGTAGGCCGTTAGGGCCTAAAATCCACAGCGGGTCGGTTGACGTGGATTTTAGGCCCTAACGGCCTACAATCCACGTCAACCGACCCGCCAATATTAATAATACCAACAGAAGTCTCGGAATAACTTCACTATATCTAATTTACCTTTTTTCCGAATCAAGTCCGCAAACTTTTTTGCCTTCCTTAACTTTTCATTGAAAAATACTCGTCGTTGGTGGTATCTTAATAGACTAAGCTGGAACTTTACTCTCTTTATAAATACCTTGTTTTCAGTTAAAAAAATAAATGTGAGAAATAAGATAAACTGAATAAAGTGAAGTGTTATTTTTGGTTGGGATAAATAGAGTTTTATATTGTTAGGAAGCTGGTTATGTTATGGCAGCTAAGTACCGGGCTGCGGCGGCGGCGGGTAACAGAGGTTAGATGGTAGCATCCAGTTAATTTCGTTACGATGTAGATAGAGCACGTTGCCATTTTCCTCCCGACTCGTTTCCTCTCACCACCTTAATTTCTGTTTAAATATGCTCACTAAGTAAATATTACAATATTTTTCAGAATGATGCCAAGCAAGCTTCGATGGAGAATTATTGCTTAAAAGCAATAAACATTGACTTATATTCTACTGATAGACAAAATATAAAACGTTTATGAAAACAATGTTTCCAAATACTGATGGACAGTTTTCAGAAAATGTCACGGTGCTTACGCCTTTTGTTCAACAACATGTCGTACCTATAGAAGTAAGCAGCGGATTGCAGTACAGCTCACTCGAACACAGTGCTTGTTCGTGTGCGAAATCAAGAGCGTAGTACAAAAATATCATTAAATAGATACATCCGTATACACTTATCCTTAACTACTAATAGTATAAATGTGAAAGTGCGCTTCTTTCACGCAGCAATGAAACAACGGATCGACGTGATTCGTGATCGAGGGGTTCAGCATAGAAATACGTTACTTATGAACTAGAATATACCTACTACTACTACCTACCCACTGTTTATTCTAGTTTGTGTCCCGCAGTTTTATTCGCGTTTCCGAGAATCTAATGTATTCTTGGGATGAAAAGTATAATAAATGTTATTCCAGGGTATCTACCTAGTTTCAATAAAATCTGCTCAGCCGTTACGAACATCCAAACTTTCACTAGAAAGAATAAAAATACCGGGTGTGTAGGTATTACAATATTTCATATCCTACATTATCATGTACAAATAACTTGTTTTTCAACTTCAAATCATGTTGTTGAATCAACTATGAATCAGGGCAGTTCATCAACTCTCTAGCGATGACACTTGCATCAGTTGACGAAAACAGATATATTATCACGATTTATGATAATATTTACCTATCTCATCCGTAAACGTGCTGTGACAACTGTTATTATTTATGGCAATTAAGTATGTATCATAATGTATAATCTAAGTGGTTTGACAATAAAGCATTACAAACGTATGTATCTTGGTAGCATCAAATTCAATTAGAAACCGGTTAAACAGTATTTCTTTCCAATTGCAAATCTAATGTCTATTAGATAAGTAGTTGGATTATAAAAAATAGGAAATCTGTCAATTCTGCCTTTTTGAAATTAATTCATGGTGTTTCAGCTAACATGAGAGGGAAAAATAAACAATAAAAATTATTGGTCATGTGCTATTCAAACACGCGCACAGTGTTTTGTACCTACTAGAGAAAAACTTATTATGCAATAATGTGAAAGTTCCACGGTCAATAGATTGACGGTAATTTATCGGTATTTAGCTTTCAGATTTTGATAAATTACCGTCAATCTATGTATACTTAAACGATCCCAAGGAAATGTTTTCTGATGTTGAGGAGGAAAATAAAACAAAATACAGTAAGTACTTAGGTGAAATAAAATCCAACTTGTGGGGCAATCATGTAATCTTGTTGCAATCAGTTTCAAACAAATTTTGATTGAAAACGGTTAAATATAGCGGGTTGATGTCTGTTTTACGTTTTGGTAACTATATATTTAAATAGTGACTCATTGCTCATGGAATCATTTGTCATGAAAATACTATTTAAGTACACCGGGTGATTTTAAATGTGTATATAAGGCGAAAAGGGATTGATGTACCTATACCTTAAACAAATCATAAAACGAATATTTTAGAGTGAAAAACAATACTAAAATATTTCTAAACAAATGTAAAAAAATATCTAAATTAGTTTAGCGTTACAATAGAAATCTAATTGAGTATTTATTCGATTACCCAAGTATTCAAATAGCAATTTCGCCTCATCAATACGTTTCAGATTGCGAGTACCTAAAGGCTTTTACAGAGATTTACCTTAACATTCAAATTGTCTTTGCTTCGTAATGATAATGCTGAGGCTTCCGAAATTTCATGGGATTATTGATAACGATGCACACTATCCGGAGAATTTGGGCTAAAATACCATTTCAAAATCACCCGGTATTATTTATTATCTGAGAGTAATAAGATAACTACTAATGTTTTTGATTTTGTATCAGAACATACGATATGAGTATATATAATTTTAAGGTGGATGAAGACATGGAGAATGACATAGGCTAGTTTTTATCCTGGGAATATAAGAATTAACAAGAAATTATTCATACGACTTGTCAGGAAATACAGCCTTACAAAATTTCCGTAAAGGTAGAGCTTTTTTTCGACGCTAAGTGATTCTTGGCTCTCAATCATCTACGCCAAATTTTTATATTGATTGATTGATTGCAGTTTAATAACGAGTTTCTGATATTAATAACGAAGTTTCAAAAGTTTCCCGTATAGGTATAAGGATAATAAATTCTACATTATAGTTTGCTAAATTACATTAGGTAGGTATGGTTGTTAACAGATTAATTAATTCTAATATCAAAAGATAATTCTTTAGAAAGCCAATTAAGTATATGTATAACTAGCTGACCCGGCAGACGTTGTCCTGCCCTGAGAACAAAAATAAAACTGGGACCTACAAACCTATCCCTACCTACTCCTATCTACCTCTACCTGCCACTACCTACCCCTACCTACCTTACCTACCTACCCTACCTACCTACCCTACCTACCTACCCTACCCTACCTACCTACCCTACCTACCTACCCTACCTACCTACCCTACCTACCTACCCTACCTACCCTACCTACCTACCCTACCTACCTACCCTACCTACCTACCCTACCTACCCTACCTACCTACCTACCCTACCTACCCCTACCTATCTACCTACCTCTACCTGCCACTACCTACCCCTACCTACCTACCCTACCTACCTACCCTACCTACCTACCTACCCTATCTACCCCTACCTATTCTATGTCCTTCTCCTGGCTCTAAACTACCTCCCTGCCAATTTTAGCTAAATCGGTTCAGCCGTTCTTGAGTTATAAGTGGAGTAACTAACACGACTTTCTTTTATATATATAGATTACATTGACTCCTACCCCAGTGACGCTTACATGGAGCTTACATCGCATGCTGGCTAGCTGAGCGCGGTGAGCGACAACCACGCGACTTTTTTCTAATACTTGCATTTTTAAACTCGTGATATCTTCCGAATGAAATGTCCGAATTGAATAATTCTAAAAGTTAGAAAAAGGTATTAAAGCCGTCTTGAATATAAAGTAATTTATTTTGATGAGGATTAATACCAAGGTACAAATGAAGAGCCTTTTCAAGAGGCGGCATATATAAATTAATATTTTAGAATAAAAAACTGCTTACTGTGACATAACTATAATATTTAGACATATGCTATCGCGACACTTTTTGTAGATAATGATGAGTTCTGCAAAGTCGTAGTAAATGATTTTGTTCTATCATCAATAGTTTTCGCAGCGCACGCGACGTAAGGAATTTTTCAGGTCATTTTTTTACACCTTATGTTACATTATTGGAGTTTTAGTAAGGATCCCTATTTTTTTTTTAAATATAATATAGCCTATGTTACTCGGGGATAATGTAGCTTTCCAAAGGTGAAAGAATTTTTGAAATCGGTCCAGTAGTTTCGGAGCCTATTCATTACAAACAAACAAACAAACAAATCTTTCCTCTTTATAATATTAGTATAGATTAACGATAATTTCAATATTATAATAATTTACTATGGATTTAGACTCCAGATGCAGCATTACGACGAATTTATAGGGCTTACACATACTTAATACTAATCTACATCGGTAGTAATTAAAAAACTAATTACCTAGATTCAATAGGATATTGTGTGCGTCGGAGTTTCGACGAGTCTCCGGGGCACTGTAACGACATCGACCAAGGCATTGTACTGCTGTAATTAATTATCCAACTTCAGAAACCCCTTGAAAACCCCACATTGATCGTTTCAAGTCATTGGAGTTTCGGATGTTGATGTTAGCTTGTTGTTAGATAGTTAAGTAATTTAAATATTAGGAAAAGGCGATTGACTGCACAGCTCAAACTACAGGATTGCGGGTTGAAACGCATTACATTTCAATAAGTAGTAAAATTTTAAGAGATGATTGTACTCATAATTATGAACAACTTTTACAATAATCAATACGTACTTATTAGCACCCAATTTTTCAGAAATCATTTTACCATTTACAATAATGCCTGATTTGGGTGCTCATTGAAAAGTAACCCTGTGTTATAAATTCCAATGTTTGTGTATCTGTTTGTTACCACTGAGCTTTCTGAACGGTTCTGATTGAAACTGGGAACTATACCGGGGCGGATACTAGTATAAATAAATGACTCTGTGTCTGACTAAAATCTTACTGTGATTGAGTGACAGAATGTGCAATGTCTAGAAGAAAATTGGCACTAATTTGGAAATGTTGAAACTCACAATTAGTTATAGTTTGACACAACTTAGATGAATCATCGGCAAATTTTGTAAAATCGATCGTTCTCGAAAAGAGTGCGCCTATAACATTACTCATGTGTTAAAAAATGATCGGTGAAAATGATATTGTTGAACGTTGAATGGCGCGATAATGAATGATGTTTATTAGTTGTGGAAATTGGAAGTGAAGTTTACGAAATCGATTTGCCGATGCTCCATCTAAGTTGTGTCATACTGTACAAGGCTACAGATTTTTAACTCGATTGCTAATTAGGCGGTTACCAGAAAATACAGTCCCTACCCGATGATGGTTTCTCTTTCCTTTATTTTTTCTTCCATAACAGAAAGCTCAAAATCATTATAGAATTCGAACCCACAACCATCTGCACGACATTCAACATCACTGTGCTAAGTGGAAGTATTATGATTAGCACATCCCTACAATGACGGGACATCACTCGACCATGATGTAAAATATTGGTTATGATTTGTAATGGCAGCTAATAAAGAAGTTTTCTATTCATTGCATCGTTATTATTTAATAAACAACATAAAACATGGTGACAGCGGTAGCAATGAACGAATTGAAGATGGAAGGAGACATGGCAACAAATTGGAAGAAGTTTATTAGAGAATTTGAAACTTACATAGATGCGTACAATGACACGGCATCAGACAAGAAAAAAGTTGCTATACTATTGTATCATGCAGGAAATGAAGCGAGAGAGATTTGTGAGTCATGGGCGTTATCAGAGGCAGACAGAGGTAACTTAGAAACAGTGAAGAAAAAATTTAATGATCATTTCGTCCCGACTTTGAATGTCACGTATGAGCGGTTTATGTTTCTCACCAGAAAACAAACCGAAGCAGAGTCATTTGAGACTTACATGACTGCATTAAAGAACTTATCCAAGACGTGTGATTTGGGATCTTTAAAGGATAGCCTGGTCAAAGATGTATTTATATGCGGTATTAAAGATCCCAGTATTCAGCAAAAACTTCTGGCAATGCCAAAAGTGGATATTGAAACAGCATTGAGTGTGTGTCGTACGCGAACGGCAGTTCAAAACCAGTTGAGTAACATGAATTCGACTCCGAGTGCTTCAGAGACCATAACTGTGGACAATATCTCTAAAAGGAATGGAAAAAAGAAAGTCAACTGTCAATATTGCGGGTACAATCATATATATGGCAAATGTCCAGCCTATAGAAAAACATGTCTGAAATGTGGCAAGCTAAATCATTTCTCCAGCAAATGTAAATCAAAAAATGAAATCCATATGCTAGAAACATTAGAGCAGGTGGAGGACAGAGAGGAATTTTATCAAATAGATGTGGTAAAATCAGAGACTGCTGACTGGTACACGGTGACAATGGCAATAAATCAATTTCCTGTGGAACTGAAGGTGGACTCGGGAGCACAGTGCAACATTTTAGGAATGCAAGAATTTTTAAATCTGGGAGTGGATCTCAAGCCAGCCAATGTGCATGTAACTTCATTTACCAATGATAGATTGTCAGTGGTAGGGAAATGTCAGGTAAAATGTGTTTACAAAGAAAAAATGTATGACATTGAATTTTTGGTAGTGGATCAGCAATGTATAAATATACTAGGATTAAAAAGTGCTGAACTATTAGGCTTAATTAGTAGGGTTAATATGATTTCTCATAATGTGAAGGCTGTTATTCCTGTGCAGTTTCTAGAGTTATTTAATGGGGAGGTAGGATTATTACCTCATGAGGTAAATATTGAATTAAAAGATAATATAACACCAGTGGTTTGCTCACCCCGTCGGATCCCTTATGCACTAGAATTAAAGGTCAAGCAAGAATTAG
Organism: Tethea ocularis; assembly: GCA_963555595.1. Lineage (NCBI taxonomy): Eukaryota > Metazoa > Arthropoda > Insecta > Lepidoptera > Drepanidae > Tethea > Tethea ocularis. Next base: position 5,607,721 of record OY741968.1, read on the forward strand.
ATAATATGATTAAAAAAGATATAATTGAACCAGTGGAGGAACCGACTGAGTGGGTGAGTCAAATGGTGGTTGTACAGAAAAAGGATGGTTCCCTAAGAATTTGCTTGGACCCTAGAGCATTAAATCAAGTGACCAAAAGGGCCCATTACCCATTGCCATTAATAGATGACATTACAGCCAAACTGTCAGGAGCAAATCATTTTTGTAAGCTAGATTGTGCCTCAGGATTTTGGATGGTACCATTAAATAAAAAGAGCTCTAGATTATGTACATTTATAACTAAATGGGGAAGGTACTCATTTAAAAGATTACCTTTTGGTATAAATGTAGCCCCGGAAATATTTCATAAAATAATATATGAAACATTTCAGTCATTGCACAATGTAATAACTTTTCAAGATGATGTATTTTTATGGGCAAATACTAGAGAAGAACTATACATATCTTTAATGAAAGTTTTAGAAGTTGCTAAATTGAATGGAATTAAGTTTAATTCAAAGAAATTTGTTTTTGATGCCGACGAAGTAACTTTTTTAGGTCACACATTTAGTAGAAGGGGAATGGCAATTGATAAAGATAAAGTTATAGCTGTACTAGAGATGAAAATACCGACAGATAAAAAATCATTGCAAAGAATTTTTGGGGTATTCAATTTTTTATCTAAATTTATTCATAACTATTCAGAGATATCAGCACCTCTCAGGGATCTTTTGAAAAATGATGTGGAATTTGTTTGGGAACCACATCATGAGGACTGTTTAACAAAGCTAAAAAACTGTATTATAACAGCACCTGTCTTGACATTTTATAACCAAAAACAAGATGTTTTGTTACAAGTTGATGCAAGTTCTGAAGGTTTGGGTGCTGTTTTGATACAGGAGGGCCGGCCAGTGGGGTATGCTTCAAAGGCATTAACAGAAACCCAAAAGAGATATTCTCAGATAGAAAAGGAACTTTTAGCATTGTGTTTCGGATGCTAAAAGTTCCTTAAGTCTGTTAAATTTAGACAGTATTTATTAGGTAGGGATATAATCAAAGTCCAGACAGACCATAAGCCATTATTGGGAGTGTTTAAAAAACCTTTACATAAAATACCTGCACGATTACAAAAAATGATGATGCAATTACAGCCCTACAGGTTACAGCTTATTCACACTCCTGGTAAATATCTTTATGTGGCTGATACTCTGTCTAGAGATTTTACACTAAAAAGTTGTGATACAGAGGTTAATTTTGAGGAGGTAGAATTACAAATATCACTATTAATTGATAATTTACCAATGACCAAAGAAAATTGGAATCTTGTTGTAGGGCATTCTAATAAGGATAATTTGTTTACTACTTTGAAGCAATATATTCAACATAGTTGGCCATGTCATAAGAATGTAATGGAAGAATTAAGGCCTTTATATGATATTAGGGAAGAATTATCACTAATCAAAGGCTTAGTCTTCAAGGGTGACCGGGTCCTAATACCAAATAGCTTAAAGCAGTATATGCTAAACAAATTACACACTGGCCACCCTGGGATTAGCAGGATGATTAGTCGGGCTGATATAACTGTGTTTTGGATTGGAATTAATCAGGATATTAAAAAATTTGTTAAGTCATGCACTACTTGCCAAAAGTACCAAAATAACAAAACAAAAATGGTCTTAAAGTATAAGCAAGTACCACTACTACCGTGGATGGAAGTTGGCTGCGATGTTTTTGAATTATATGGAGTATCATACATGGTAGTAGTAGATGCTTTATCCAATTACATAGAAGTAGTAACTTTGTCAAATTTAAGAACCTATACAGTCATAGAAAAACTTAAATGTATTTTTGCACGACATGGCATCCCACATATCTTATATACTGATGGGGCATTATACTTTGATTCAGCTGTATTTAAAGCATTTGCTAAGGAATGGGGATTTTTGCATACATTGTCTAGTCCTCATTACCCCCAATCTAATGGGTTAGCAGAAAGTGCAGTAAAGACAATAAAAAAATTATTTAAAAAATCATTAGATTCAGGGCAAGATCCATTTTTAGCTTTACTTAATCATAGGGCAACACCTAGAGGCATGGTCAGTTCACCAGCTTCAATTCTGATGGGAAGAAATTTGAGAACAAACATTCCATGTTCACATAATTTGTTGGTACCTAAATTAACATATAAACAGGATAGGGAAAGGTTACAAAGTTTAAAAGAAGAAGTAAAGCAAAGATATGATGCTAAAGCTAAGGATAGGTCTGAATTTAAATCAGGTGATAGGGTCTGGTTTAAAAAAATGCCCAATTTTCTATGGGAACCAGGGACTATTGAGGACAAAACAGACCAACCTAGGTCTTATATAGTAGTTGGGGAAAAGGGCAAATATAGGAGGAATGAAAGTCATATATTACCATTAGTTGAGAGAGAGGTAAGGGAAGAAGAAGGGAGAGTAGAATCTGAGAATAAAGAAAGTGAAGTAGGGAATAGAAACTTGCAGGTTACATCTAGTTCAGGAAGAACTATTAGATTGCCCGTTAAGTACGCTGACTATAATATGTTTTAAGTAATATTGTTAATTAGGTACTAAGATTGATTATAATTGTGTTCAGATTTAAATTAGTCTTAAAAGGGGAAGATGTGCTAAGTGGAAGTATTATGATTAGCACATCCCTACAATGACGGGACATCACTCGACCATGATGTAAAATATTGGTTATGATTTGTAATGGCAGCTAATAAAGAAGTTTTCTATTCATTGCATCGTTATTATTTAATAAACAACATAAAACATACTACTGCTACTAACTATGATTACCTTATAGTAATGTATAGGTTAGAAATATCCCCATCCTTATTGTCTTTTATTAAGTTCTACTTAGTATTAGAGTTACTTACACGTGTGTGACGAATCTCCCATGATATTTATGTTACTATTTCATATCAAATTCTCGGAATGAAAATGAGGTATACGTTCTATATAATACAATGATTTTAGTATAGGTATACCTATTAAAGATTTGCATTGGACGCGGCGTTACCGACCATTTTAGTTTGCAGTGAACCTAATATTGAGCTTAGTACTTACATCAGTTGAATTTACCTACCTACTTATTAGTTAAATAATAAATAAATTGGGTAAATAGGAGAAATTTAAAATATAAATCGTTGTTTATTTAAAACTTTGTGTTAGAGCTTAATTTAAAAGAACTCCTTTCCTTGTTAATGGGAAGGATTAAGAAGCTTATCTCTAAATGAAGTTACTCTTTCTTGAGATAAGCTAGCAGTGACGATAATAAAACGGGAGATTATATTCCTTGGCTGTATATTTATAACACTCTACTCTTTTTTTGTATGACAGAACCTTCTAACTGCAAGGATTGAACCCAAAAATTGTTAACCTAATATTTACTTTTCGTAGTTTATATTTAAGTTTGTCTCTGTAATATTTTTAGATTACTACCTACCACTAAATAATAAGTCTATACTAGTATTCACATAAGATTCCTAATATTTAATTTGATGCCTAAGTGGTTTAGATAATATTCATCTAGACACGTGGTAGAGTGTCAAGCCAAAGTTCAAGTAACAGAACTGGCAAGCAGCACCGTGTCTGACCTAAGGCTACAATATATTATCCTAAGTAATAAGAAGAAATTATATTTTATGTTGTTATAAATAAATTTCAGAACTGACCATTGAACTTGGCACCCATTTAGATCTCATTTCTTTTGTCGTTGAAGTCAACAACCAAGGCATATAATCATAATATTGAACATGGCTCTCATTTCACATTTATGTTTTTGATCAGTATACTATACTCTACTATCTCTGTAGATGTAGGTACTTGTTGAAAATCGAATGTAGAGTTCGTCATGGAACTTCTACAAGCCATGGTAAGTACCTAAATTAACAGCTGAATTTTATTTCACAATGTCGAAACACATGTTTAGCGAAGGTAGGTTGAGGATATTAATTAGGTAGTCAATGGCAGCGTACACATATTATAATATAATTGAATAGTTATAACACATAAAAAGGCTACACTAAACGACTTTGCCCTCGGCACCCACGGCCATATATCATAGGTTGTGTGATTGTGATAGGTATTGCACTCCAGTATAATAAATAGCTTATCGCTTTGATATCTTCATCCATATCCCATCAATACTGGATAAAATAATGCTCTTCGGATTAAATTCCAATTCAGTCTTGGTCTTCTCTGAAGGTTCCACTTTAAATTTTTTGAGAAAACCTACTAATCCATACATCGACTGTACTTCAGCAAAGCGCATACCTGAAAAAAAAAACCCCAATATAAAATCTAAGATGATAATAATTAGAGCGTATGTATGTTGTCGAAAAACAAGAATTTACTCCTCGTCAATATATACCTACGAACGAAGGTCTTAAGAAATGAAAGTCTAAACAAGATCAAGTAAAACGAATCTATGTCTGACTTTATTCTAATCATACACGTAACTTTGTTGCAATCTGTATCAATCAATTTTTGATAGAAACCGGTTAAAAATTGCGATCTTCTGTTTACTTTTTTATGTTTTGGTAACTTATTCTTCAACCATACCATATTCAAATAGTGCTTCATTGCTTATGCAAAATTTGTAATGATATAAAGATTTTAATTTATTGAAACTAATTGCAACAAAGTTAGGTACATGATTGCCTCACCTTTTCTTTAACTTATGATTTTGTTTTCTTCTATTGAGACAAAAAGGGACTAATATGCTTACCGATACAATTACGAGGTCCAACACCGAAAGGTAGATAAATACATTGTGGTATTTTCTGAACATTTTCAGGTGAAAAATTCTCTGGATCGAAGAGTTCTGGGTCTTTGAAATATTTGAGGTCGTTATGTAATCCAATCGATGGTATGAGAACAGTTGTTCCTTTTTCTATCATTATATTTGTTCCAGGAAAGGTGTAATTTGCTGAACACAAACGTATCAGTACACCTGCGACGCTATATTTTCTCAGTGTTTCATCAAAAACCATTTTCATATACGATAAATCTTTAAGCGCCTCATAGTTCAACTTTCCGTTGTGTTTTTTTGTAGCATCACAAATTTCATTGTACAATCTATTCTGTATATCTTGATGTAAAGCGAGCTCATGTAGTAAAAAAGACATCGTAGATGATGATGTCTCAAAACCAGCGAAATAAAAAACGACTGCTTGAGCAGCAATCATTCCATCATTTATATCTATTTCTGAAATTCCCGATTCGTCCCTTCTACTTGCTCGACCTTGTTCCCTCAGTTCTATCATAAGATCCATGAAATCTTTTCTTGTCGATGTTTTCCCTGCTCTTTCCGAAATAATATTCCTAACAAGGTTAAGGAAAAAATCATCAATCTCGGGTGCAGACCGAAAACTGAGTTTTTTCCTAATACCTGGTATAATCATATTTAGCATCTGGAGCAGTCGCGAAGTCATAGAAGGTGTAAGAAGTTTATTTGCCATTTCTATAAAAGAATTTCTTTCATCAGAGTAAACATTTAAATTCAACCCAAAGGCACACGAACCGATGACGTCTAGCGTATATTTAGAAGTCAAGGATTTTATTTCACAATCAACTTCATGATCCACTAATTTTTCGATGTAGTTAACGAAACTTTCTACGCTGGTTTCGATCAGAGGCATCATATCTTTCAATTTCTTTGAAGTAAATGTAGGTGTAAGTTTCTGTCTTAATATTCGCCAAGTCTCTCCTTCAGCGTTAAATAAGTTATCTGAGAGAGGACTGGTAGTTTCTTTGACGGCTCTATCTTGAAAGACGTGAAAATCTTTAATTGTTACCTGTTTTATAAGTTCCGGATCCCGTATAAGAAGAATAGGTGTGAATCCTCGGTAAAGTCCAACCACCTTATCATTAGGGTATTGTAGGTAAACTGTTTTCATAAATGAGAGAATGGATTCTTTCATAAGCATAATATTTCCAAAGTTTCCAACAACTGGGAATGGAGTCGGTCCATTAATTCCCTTGTTCTTCCAATAGTCATATTTTTTTCTTATTAAAGAATAGCCACTATATATGAGTAGTAACACATTAATTGATATTGAAATAAACAGTAACATGTTAAATTGCAATGATACGACTATGTTCCACAAATAACACTAAGTAAACTGTCTTAGTTTACTGTTTATGTTCTCTTTATATTTTCTTATCATGAGTATTGTTAGTAGGAACGTTAAACGAACAGTTTTTGCTTTATGTCTGCCAGTTACAAAGACATTATACGTCCATCTTGTTAATGGTTTACAACGTCGACATTTGATTTTAGAAGGTGTCGGTAAGGTGAAGGTAATTAAAAAAGATTTTATTTTCCTTCAATATCTCAAACATGAGATCTAAAAATTATAACAAGTCTATTTGTACTTAAGATATTATCCTTCTCATGTTATACTCGTATATTTTATTTTTTGAAATTCCAAAGTAGGGTTTGTTATATCTAGGAACTTCTACAATCCATGGTATGTATTGTACCTAACTTGGGACAGATTTTATTTTATTTCGCAATCTTGATACATATACATGTCATGTTTAACGAAGGTAGCCTAAGGATATCAATCAAACCGTACACGTAGTATAATATAATTTAATAATCATTACACATTATACACATAAAAAAGCTATAGTAAACGATATTGCTCGCGGCACACGCTATCATAAATCATAGGTACAAGTTACTTATAATAAATACCTTAACGCTTTGATATTTTCAACCATATCTCACCATTACTTGATAAGACAATGCTCTTCGGATTAAATTCCAATTCAGTTTTAGTCCTCTCTGAAGGTTCCACTTTAAAATTTTTGAGAAAACCTGCTAATCCATACATAGACTGAACTTTGGCAAAGCGCATACCTGAAATATAAATATAAAACTTCATATTAAATCTAAATTAGAGCGGTTGGTCATATGTTGTTAAAAAACAAGAATTTGCTCCTCATCAAAATGTACCTACGAAGGACTTATGAAATAAAAGTCTAAATAACATCAAGTAAAACGAATCTATGTCTGGCTTTATTCTAATCATACAGATAAAAAATCTTGGCAAAAAAACGGTCAAAACAGTGGGGCAATCACGTGGCTTTGTGGCAATAGTTTAGAACTTTTTACAATCTTACATCTACTTACGATCTATTGGGATAGAAAGCGACTAATATGCTTACCGATACAATTACGAGATCCAACACCGAAAGGTAGATAAACACATTGTGGTATCTTCTGAATATTTTCAGGTGAAAATCTCTCAGGATCAAATAGTTCTGGGTCTTTGAAATATTTTACGTCCTTATGTAATCCACTCGATGACATGAGAACAGTTGTTCCTTTTTCTATCATTATATTTGTTCCAGGAAAGGTGTAATTTGCTGAACACAAACGTATCAGTACACCTGCGACGCTATATTTTCTCAGTGTTTCATCAAAAACCATTTTCATATACGATAAATCTTTAAGCGCCTCATAGTTCAACTTTCCGTTGTGTTTTTTTGTAGCATCACAAATTTCATTGTACAATCTATTCTGTATATCTTGATGTAAAGCGAGCTCATGTAGTAAAAAGGACATCGTAGATGATGATGTCTCAAAACCAGCGAAATAAAAAACGACTGCTTGAGCAGCAATCATTCCATCATTTATATCTATTTCTGAAATTCCCGATTCGTCCCTTCTACTTGCTCGACCTTGTTCCCTCAGTTCTATCATAAGATCCATGAAATCTTTTCTTGTCGATGTTTTCCCTGCTCTTTCCGAAATAATATTCCTAACAAGGTTAAGGAAAAAATTATCAATCTCGCGTACAGACCGCAAATAGATTTTTTTCCTAATACCTGGTATAATCATATTTAGTATCTGAACCAGTCGCGAAGTCATAGAAGGTGTAAAAACTTGACTTGCCATTTCTATAACTGCATTTCTTTCACTAGAATAAACATTTAAATTCAACCCAAAGGCACACGAACCGATGACGTCTAGCGTATATTTAGAAGTCAAGGATTTTATGTCCCAATCATTTTGATTACAAGCAAATTTTTCGATGTAATTAACGAAACTTTCTACGTTGGTTTCGATCAGAGGCATCATATCTTTCAATTTCTTTGAAGTAAATATAGGTGTAAGTTTCTGCCTTAATATTCGCCAAGTCTCTCCTTCAGCTCCAAATAAGTTATCCGAGAGAACACTGGCAGATTCTTTCACAGCTCTATCTTGAAAAACGTGGAAATCTTTAATTGTTACCTGTTTTATAAGTTCCGGATCCCGTATAAGAAGAATAGGTGTGAATCCTCGGTAAAGTCCAACCACCTTATCATTAGGGTATTGTAGGTAAACTGTTTTCATAAATGAGAGAATGGATTCTTTCATAAGCATAACATTTCCAAAGTTTCCAACGACTGGGAATGGAGTCGGTCCATTAATTCCCTTGTTCTTCCAATAGTCATATTTTTTTCTTATTAAAGAATAGCCACTATATATGAGTAGTAACACATTAATTGATATTGAAATAAACAGTAACATGTTAAATTGCAATGATACGACTATGTTCCACAAATAACACTAAGTACACTGTCTTAATTTATTGTTTATATTCTCTTATACAGTTCTTATCATGAGTATATTAAGTACGTTGAATGAACATTTATTGCTTTGTGTCTACTAGTTACAAAGGATATTGATCGTCTATCTTGTTAATCGTTTACAACGTCGACATTTTCATTTTCAGTCCTTTTGTGATACAAAGAAAGATAAAGAAAGTACGCGTTTGGCTTCAAGAGGAATCAAACAATTGGAAAATGAGCTTGTCTAAGAAAGATTGATAGAACAATGTATGAAATCACACAGCTGTCTATGCAGAATAACCAGTGCATTAGGTATGAGTAGGTATTTATGATTATTAACTATTTATTTCAGTGTTGGATGAAAGGTTTTTTGTTATACTGTTATTCAGGTATTATAAGTACGTGACCCTGAAATATTTCATACATTTTCAGTAGCTATGGATACTCTTGTTAGACTGTTAGAGGGACAGCAATGCGGAGAAATTGTAGTGCCTACTGCACATACCTAGCAAGATAACAAATATGATGTAATTCATAAAATATACATATTTTGATACAATACTCGAATAAGAATATTGAATATAAGATATAGTACTTATAGAATATTTACAATGGGAATAGGCTACGAACAAAGTAACGAAGCAGCATTCAAGTCGCACGAACCGGGGAAGTTTGGAAAGGCACGTCAGCCGCGGTATAGTACAACAAACCAATGAAAACAAGACTTGTTCGTCGGAAGATCCCGGACGGGTGAAGTTGCGAGGCAGGAAACATTCAATGAAGCCAGACCGCCGCCGCGCCGCCGCCGCCGTCAACGCGCCGTCGCCCTCCCATCAAAATATTTTGTCAATGCATCTTTACAAAGTTTCTTCTTCATTCATTACTCACAAAGTTTCTTATTTACAATATTGACATGCTTTTAGAGCTTCAAGTGGCGTCTAACTTGCCGGGAATTACCATGATCTAAAACATTTTGACACCTTTCACTTGCCTTTCACAGATTAAAACAATAATAGAACCGTAAAGTTTCTCTGCTTGCAGATAATGACCGTATATAAGAATATCGTGCTAATATTTCACCGTTCATCATTCGGAAAAGTTCTTTAAGGTTTTTCAAGTGCCTACCAACATTTTCGGCGGGGATGAAAGTAAGGTCATTAAATAAATATCCCTGGGCTGGAAACTTTATAAAAGTTCGTAGAGAGTTTTTATCCAAAACAAAGAAAACAAAGAAGTCTCGGATCCCTTCAAATATCATCATTTATTACAGACCGAGGAGGTGAGTTATGCATTTAATTTTGAGCAAAGAGCCTCACTTTCATGGGCTATTTAATTTAGGTTTATGTATTTGTTATAATGTTTTATTTTTTCAAAGTTTTATATTTATTTGGAGCAACCGGTGTGATTTTGTGAAACAATTTGTTCATGAATATAAAAATCTCGAGAAAAATATCAAATATCGTTTGATATTTTGTTCGCTTTTATTTACTACTTTTTATTTTGTTTATGTAAATTTAATTTATTAGTTTTAATACGCACGTATGAAGTCATGACATTAAGTATTAAAATTTTAAATATTCAATTGAAACACTTGTACAAACAAATGACAAATTCACCATAAATTATCAATGTTGATAGTTCATTAAACTAATATTAATTATACCTATATTAATATATGATCTAATTAAGTATATTATCTAAATAAATATTAATTTAATATCAGTCAACTGTTGTATTGTTGTGTTTGAGAATGTAATGAATCTATCTAAGCACGTGTAAGCACGTTTTGAAACGAGTAGGTAATTGCTGAGTTTATTGCCGGCTCTTCTCACTAAGTGCAACCTTCCGAACCTGTAGTCAGCCTATTTAGGTATACGAGAATGTGCCTGTGCGAAAGTCTATTTTATATAATAGTTTTGATTTTGATAGATTTTTAATGGGGTATAAAATGAGAAATACTTTTACCTAACATGTCTGTTAAATATCATAGACAGAATAATTTTTCATTTGTGAAATGGGTTGGGTGAAATACGGATATAGCTTGTGCATTATATAAAAGCTTCTCTGGTGGACGTTCAAATATAGCGCGATGTGTCAAAATCAATTTTCACATTTACAGGTCGCTATTTTGAGCGAAGTCTGGATTTATCTGTACAGGCCGAGAGCTCACCTGTAAATTTAATATATTTAAGTTTAATGTATGAAAGAAGAAATACTTTCATAATATTCACGGTCGTAGGTTCCACCGAGGATAGAGATTTATTATGGAACATGTCTGTTTGTCCTGAATCTGGTTGTAATGTTCTATACAAGTCCAAATTAATCTGTATGTTTAAGTCGTTAAAGGGATAAAAAGTAGCCTATGCATCCGCCCCATAACCTTTGGTGGAGACACATTTGTAGACTGTGGTGATGGTGATGGTGGTGGTAGTGGTGAGGGTGGTGTTAGCAATGATGCCAGAGTAGATGTTGAAATACTAGATTTCAACTTTGACCCAAAACCCACAACAACACCGGTGGCTAGTAGCGAGGTCTATGTGGTGGAGGAAGACGTACCCGTGAAAGTTGCAAAACCAAAAAAGCTTTTATTTAACACTCCAAGAACGGGTATGGTTATTTTTTTATTAAATTTGGATGAAATGTGGTATATTTGCATATAAAGAGATATTTCAGGTTGTGTTAATTGGTATTATGAAACTTAATTTAAGGTTCAACAATTGTAAAAAAAACCCACTAATATTGTTATAACTCAATTAACACCAAATTGACCTGTTTTTAATGTGATTTAGAATATGGGAGCGTTGCCCCGGGTGCAGCAGTATGTTCATTGATAATTTAAGGGCCTATTTAGTTACACTTAATAATTTATATAATTTTACAGGAAAATTGAAAAGGCAGGCTGATCTCCATCCAAGCAAGATTGCAAAGGACTATGCCATTGCAGAATATTTTAATATAAAAAAGAAGTGTGTAGAGGAAAAGATGGAGTTTTTAAAATTAAATAATGAAAAATTAAAATTAGAAAATGAAAAACTTAGTTTAGAAATAGAAAGTCTTAAAAGTAAAGTTTAAGTTTAGTTAATTTTTATATTCAATTAAAAAGTTGTCTATTATTTTAAGTTTATTGTGTGTACTTATGTAAGATTATCTATTTTATTAGGTTGTAATTGTTTCAGTATGTAAATAGCAAAACTATTTTCTAGTTAGTGTCGTTTCTGTTTTATAGTTAGTTTTCATTAGGTTATGTCAGCAAAATTCTTTGCAAAAATATTAAAACACATTAAGAATATAGTATTTTTTTTTATTAAACCTTCTAATTAAAATAGTTATTTATGAGGTCTGTTCTTTGAGTAATGTCTAACTCTTCATGCAACCTTTCCTCAACATTATCTTCAGCTGGCATTGCTGGCACCTCAACTTCTGATGGAACCTCTTGCAGGTTGAAATTTCTACAAATATTATGTAGAACTGCTGTAGCTATTATCACCGCAAAGATGTTTGGCAGTGATAAACGTAGAGTTAAGCTGATAACAGGGAAACGTCGTTTCCAAACTCCAAATGTCCTGAAATAAAAATTACTATTAATTTATCTATCACAGGCAACAAACAAATAAGCTGTAAAATAAAAATGTTACCGTTCAATAGTATTTCTAGTTTTAATGTGGGCTTCATTGTATCTATTCTGAGCCTCTGTTGTTGGATTCAGAAGCGGTGTTAATAAATATAATCTATTTGGATAGGCACTGTCTCCAAGCATCCAGCGGTTTCCGAATTGACCAGCATCACACTGAGCTGAAAAAAATGATTTCCAAATTAAATAGTGTACTTGACTACCCTGACTTATTATTACTGGAGCTTTTGTATAGTAATTGTTTTCACATTAATACATCCATACCTCTTAGCGTTGAATTATTGAAGATAGTGGCATCATGTGAAGACCCTGGCCACCGAGCTACAACATTCATCAGCCTCAAGTCTGCATCGCATACTCCTTGTACATTAATAGAAAAGTAACCTTTCCTATTCCGAAACTCTTCTCCTATTAAATTACCTAAAAATAAATAATTTTTGAGTGACTTTTTTATTGTCTATGATTTATTAACAAACATTAAAATTGATCACATGAGTTCAAATATAAGGTGTTACTTACATGGTGATTGTATGCGAATATGAGTGCAGTCTATTGCACCTAAAACACGAGGAAATCCAGCTATTCTATAAAATTTCTCAGCACCATTTTGATGAATAAAAATGTATTTATCATACAATCTGGTAATAGCTGATGATATATCCCTCACTATTCTACTTGCGGTAGATTTGGACACTCCAACAAAGTCTGCTACTGATACAAGCATTGTGCCTAATGCATAAAATCGTAACGATAACAGCAGTTGATGTAGCGGTGTGACTCCGTAGTTTCTGCAAATAATTTGAGTTGTTCATAAATAAAAACTTACAGGTTGGATTAAACGTAGGAATTATTGTATCTAGGTTTGTCGTTTCTCATTACTTACCTCGACGAGGATACACGTATGAAAGGCATTATTTCATTTAATAACAATTCTACTGCAGGTTTTGATAACCTAAACCTAAAAGTGAAATCTGCTTCATCGAGACTTTGCATGTAGTTCACTCGTCTCATCCTACGTGAACAGCGTCTCGGCACATCTTCATCACTTGAACTCAGCATTAATAAATCCTCCAAATCACTACTATCACTGCTTGATAATACGGACATGTTTAGTTTTCAACAGTAAAACCAAGAAATACGAAAGATTGCAGATTTGGATCAAAACGTCAATCGAAAGAAACGTCAAAATTGTGGGATAGGTTATGGATACTGTCAAACTGTCATTTTCATACGGAGGACAATCCGTAATCTGAGATCGCACCTCCCATGGATGGCTTGCATCTACAGATAGCAAATACAATCTGTGGATACATTATGGGCACACTCAAACACAATTTCGGATTGAAATCTCAATCTCGGATAGGTAAAAATGGATTAGGATCGAATATTGGGTTCGGGCGTTAATTGATCACTTCGTGATGTGGCCGACCACTTTGGATGAATAATAATCAGCGTTTGACGATATGAACAGCTAAACGCACGGCTACTTCATGATTATGTCAAACATGAGTGATAATATCGTAAAAAAGAAATTTAATACTAACTTCGTTTTGATAGTTTTATCAGGCTCCCGAAATTGAACCTACTTATTATTAGGTATAATTTTAATCATTAAAAAAATAACTATACGTAGTTAGTTTTAACATAACGAATTAATAAATTAAAACGAAAGTTATGTCGTAAATTAGTTATTTTCTGGTTTTTAATTCAAGTCAGGAAAGTTAAACAAAGGTACTACGTTTCGCTAAATTACTAACTACGATTTTTTTTTATTAGCCTAAATAAAAGTATAAAATTACACAATTTTAGCATATTTTTGTTGTGATATTAATGTTTGGTACGAATATATTTTATAAAGAGATATATTTTTTGGGTAAATATTTTATGATAATGGCCATATTTTGGGGTACTGCAATATATTGCATGGGTGCTAAACATTTGGCCAACTCGTTCATTGAATGTAGTCCTCAGAGGGTTTCTCGTGATTCTTGCTTACGTTCCGTGTTGTTTGTATATACGTTGTCAAATAAATAAATATTTTTATTGCCAAAAAAGAAAAGATTTACAATTTACAGAAAACTTAAAGATTAAATAGTAAAGAACAATTTAACACAAGTTACTAGCAAGGCCCAAACTAAGGTTTTATACGGTTATATTTTTTTTTTTTTTCTTACAATGTGACTTTATTCTATAATATACAATATTTACAACAAAAGGAACCTAAATCTAATTATTTACAAGAAATATTCTAAATAAATAAAAAAAAAAAATAATAATACTTACTAAATACTACATAAAATTTTTATAAATAAAAAATTTCGTTGAAGTTGCTGCCCACTGGTAGAGTGCCCAGAAGGCTGGCCACATTGCCTCGTTGGATAGCAAGGCTTATCCGTTGTCCGAGGTAGCAGCCAGCCTTTTGGTCACCTGTGCGGTCGATGAGACGCGTCGACAGCTCCTTAAAAAGGGTCCGAGCATCTGGCCCCCACGGTCCCATAGTCTCTACCCCAAACGGTAGAAATATGTAATTCTCACTGAGATCTACATATTTCCGCCGCTTCTGGTTTTCCGCAGCTACAGCAGCCGCACCCGCCACACATGAAGTAGATTGTAGGTGGGACTGTGCCAGGGTATCCGCACAAGTTGCGTCCCACACTAACGCTTTTCCTCTACTCCAGGGCATCAACGTCATACCATCGGGCCTCTTACCATCATCACGTGCAACACCGTTCGGCTCTAAAATTGCCGGCACGTTGACGGAGGTAAGGGCCCGACGAATGACGTCATTGATAGCTGCGTGGCGCGATAGGCGGCCAGCGCTGCGGCGACATGAAAGACCGTGGTGTCCGAGTTTGTCGACGTCATCCCCACAGGGGCAGCGATGTGGCTCGGAAGTTTTTGTGCCAAGACTAACGGCTACGGAGAAAGAAGTATTATCCAGCAGGGTACTAATATTAGCTGAAGGAAGGGCTTGAAGCCAATATCCTGATTCATGCTCGGAAACAGCGAGGAGACGAGCTCGCTCTGCAATACTAATACTTGTTTGAAGAAGATGTGACTGTACTCGTTTGCAGAGCGGCTCATCCCATTGTTTTTGAGATTTGGGATTTTGAGGGATGCTCTCACTCGGACAGAGCGCGAACCAAGCATCTCTAGCCTCAGCACTATATTGAATCTGGGTATCAGCGAGTGATGTATTAATAATTTTGTTGAATAAATTTTGAGTGCTGTAAGTGGAGGATAAAAACGCTGGGACCGAGACACTTGAGATTTTCCTGATACCTAGGCCACCAAAACGAATGGGCAAAGATGCCTG
This sequence comes from Tethea ocularis, assembly GCA_963555595.1. Classification (NCBI taxonomy): domain Eukaryota; kingdom Metazoa; phylum Arthropoda; class Insecta; order Lepidoptera; family Drepanidae; genus Tethea; species Tethea ocularis. The sequence goes on from OY741968.1 coordinate 5,623,235, forward strand.
GCACCAGGCGCGGTCGTTTATAGGACAATTTAGAATTTTCGTAAGAATTTTTTGCACAGCGTTGTCTAAAGAATCCATGTGATGGCCAAATTTTCAAACTGGACTGCACCTAAGGACATACATAAATTTTGGTACAAAAAGACAAAATCGAATGATTTGAAATGCCATATGTGAGTTAATTTTCTGTAGACGTTCGGAGATATCATTAAATTTTGATGATTGTTCTTCTAAATACGGGGGGATAGAGTCATCTAGAATTGGAGCTCCCAAGAGGCGAAGGGATTGCTTTTCTAAAATTTTGATGTTTGGAGTTAATGAATTGAAATTTTCACAAATAAGAGATTTTTTGGAAACCGGGACTGAGTCTTGAATATACAATTCACATTTAGAAAAATTTAGATCTAAACCAATTTTTTTAAATGAAATGATGATCGATTTTAAATCTTCCAAAACTGTTGACGCTTCGCCTCCAAGGGTACCATCATCTAGATACCAGATGTTTAATTTCGATTTGAGAGAAGATATTACGGGATGGATAGCCAAACTGAATATGGCTGGCCCGAGTGGATCCCCCTGTTGACAGCCCACTGCAGAATGAATCAAATGGTTTCTGTAAATAAGATTTGACGGGGCACCGTAACATAGCTCAATATATTTATAAATTTCCGGTGTATGACTTTTTACTTCATTCAGCAGTGTGTTCCTGTCCACAGAGTTAAAAGCATTCCTTACATCCACTTTAAGCACCACTTCACCTGTATTACTTTTTAGATAAGTCCGGAGGCCATGCACTGCTGCTTCACAACCCCCTCTAGAGCCAAAACCTATTGGAATTTCTCAGAAAGACCAGGGAGAATGTATTTGCAGCAAATTTTTGATACAATACGGCGGAGAGTGCTACCTACCGCAATTGGCCTAATTCCTCCATCCTTTTTTTTCAATGCACACAGGTTTGCACCAAAAAGAATGTCGGCTATCTCAGTATTAACTTGACCTGTAAGTAAGAGATTGCAAAGATCCGTAATATCATCAAGAAGCACCCTGCCCGCGTCCCCCGTACATCTAGAAACAAGGTCTTTTAGATGTTGAGGCGTTAAACCATCAAGGCCACCTGCAGAGCCATTCTTGAATGACATTATGGCATGATAAACGTCTTTTGATGTAATTTGGAGGGGCGGTGCAAGATCTGGTAATAAAGAGAGGTGAAGTGGTGCCAAAGAGGGTGGATGTTTGTCCTGTAGAGCCGAAAGAGTTTCCGGGGAATCAGGAGCGACGACATCATTGGTAAAGAGAAGGTTGGCGGCTCCCTTCAAATCTCCATCACTTACTTTATTTTCTATTTTTTTAAATAAATTGTAGCATCGTTTGTTAAATGCTTGCGATTGATCGACGTTAGCGATGGAAAATCTGGTGCAGTTTTGTTTAATATTTTTGGTTAGAGAGCCGCTGCGAGTGTCAACATGAAGTGTACTATAGGCAAAAAGAAATAAATGTTCCCAGGCCTGAGTTGTGTTTTCTTTAACTATTGTGTTTATTAATTTTGATAAACTTTGAGCGACCGTTATGCGAGCACCTCTAGGAATCCGTTTGATAACAGGCGTGTTATACTTCAAGTTGCTCAGAGTTTTCCAGAAGGGTGGTTTTTCAGATGTATTTTGTACAGCTGGTGAATGAAGAGAAGAAGAAGTCTGCTGAGATAGTAATTTATGTGTCTTTCCGATATGAATGTTTAGACCTCGTTCTCCTCTGAAAAACCGTGGCTGGGAACATTGTGGGCACTGTAACAATGTTGCGTCACTATTATATTGGCAACCTGCATCGGAAGTCTGCGACATTAGAACAAAAATAGCTTAAATATATTTTGATCAAAACGTTTCAAAAGAACCCTAACAAAATGTTCACTATGATAAAATACTTTACATAAAATTACAATAAAGAAACAGATTTCCCGGAGAATCTTCCTCGACCTCAGCTGGTCATCAAGTGACCAACAAGTGACAAGGTGGTTGCCATGGTGCTCTGGTTACCATGGAAGTCGATTGCATATGATCCGTCAAAAATTACATTTGCAGCTGATTTTGAAATCTTGTATGAAGATAAACTCCAGATGCTCCCGGCACTTTAACCATAGCTCATAGCCCTTCTATTTATATTAATTTGTAGCTAGCACTTGTACTTTTTTCTATTTAAACTTTTACAGAAAGTGTCACTGGTAGGTATATGTAAATTTATGAAATGCTGCTCGGCTTAGATTATTTATAGTCCTGGAGATATTATCACTATATTGTACTTCGTAATTTTTATCGAGAGGTTTTTTAGCATTTTTTGCATATTATTTATTTTCAAAATTTATCTTCAAAATATACTTCGGTATCATGTCAGTCTGACATATCTACTATTCTTATATATATTTATATTGGAATACCCCTTGTATTAGCTAGTTTTTATGATAAATATTATTTTACATTCTGATCCGCTACATATAAAAACCTAATGACAAGCATTTCATGAAGTTAATTAAAAACTGTAAATTGAAAGTAAATGAACCATATAATATATATAATAATTTATTATAACAACAAACGAATCCAGGAGGTACGATATTGCGGCGTGTTTTGATGCAAAATGGCGCATCGTTGAAATATGCGATACCAAATGAAATCATAAATTCTGGTAAATACGCAGCAAGGCAAGAGGCACTCGCAATACTATCTCTAGCTATTTGATCGTGGTGACTCTTGTGTTTGGTTTTATTAAGACTTATGTCATAAAATACGCCTTTGAGAATAAACCATGATCAATCTTCATAATCTAGATATCTATGTGTAGAAATATAATTTTAAGCTTTGGTTTGAGTTAAAAATTTGGAAATGGTTCTAATCAGTTTTGTTTAACGAATCAAACAGCTGTTTTTTTGTCATTGGATTACTAATTCTGTATATAGCATCGTTTTTATTTTTGGCAATACAAGTCTATTGGGATATCTAGAATTAATACAACCTTATCCTTAATTTTTGTAAATAAATGTGGATGTAACTGTACAAAATTGTATATCTCAAGAATGTATAAAGATGGTACTGTCAGAAGAAGAAGGAAGGAGAGAAGGCTCCCCGTGAGGGAGAGCGACGCCGTCGGCGGGGCAGGCGGTCAAAAGACCTTCGAGAAAAGTCCCGCAGCCCCGCCGCCACATGGAGAGAGCAGGAACACCCCAGGGTTTTAGTCAGTAAGATAACCCGGCCACTCCCCCGGAGCGGCCGGGTATTCATGAAGATTTAGGTCACAAAAAACAAAAAAAAAATGGTCGTTCTCATGAAATTTTCCGCAATTAAAGGCGGCTATCTAATAAATCACGAACAATACCTATGCTTTTTGCCATTTTGATCATCAATATTGTTACGTATCCGGGGTGGGTACGAATAAATATGCCGATTTACGGTAGAAGAGTTTTATTAACGAACGGATTCAGTCAGTATATCAACACAAATAATTAATTAATTAACAAATAAAATGTCACAGTCACAATTAATAAACGTCTCTATCGCAATTAATCACTGTCTTACAATAGCACTATAGCACTGAACAACACACTGAGTATCGCACTATTCGCACTTTAAAGTCGCTTTAAAGTTCACTTGGTAGCTCGTAGAACTGAACTGTCGTTGCTGGCTCGACGCTCGCCTTTTATATTCGAGCCTCCTGATCTCCAGAATATTCGCGAGGAAGTTTCGGCGGCCGTCCGACACAAACAAGCGTGGGAAAGTAAACAGAGCCATAAAACTCCGATAACAATAGGGCTATAAACGAAACAATAGGCGGGTCTTTCCTTTGTTTTCGAATAGCGGCATTGTTAACGCCGACGAAAACAAATACAAGGATCTCTCTAGAAAAATCTTGACCCTTCACTTGTACGTAACATTGCCCCCCTCTTAGTCATGCTCGTCCCGAGCATCATTTGATCCATGATATCGCGCCAGGCGGTCGACGTGGACGATCTTCAATTTTCCTCTCTGTCCTTGTTTGATGCGGTACGTGATGTCATTGATTCGCGTTATCACTTTGTATGGGCCTTCCCAGCGAGCTTGGAACTTTGGTGATTTTCCTTTCTTCCTGAATGGGTTATGAAGCCATACAAGACTTCCCTCTTCAAACCCATTGGTGTTGGCCTGGCGATCGTACCGTGTCTTCATTCTTTCTCCAGTCCTGATGCTGTTCTCTCGAACCAAGTCATGGATTGTGTCCAATTGTTCTTGTAAATCCGCAACGTATTCCGAAGTTGGTTTAGGTGTACCAGGTGGAGTTCCAGTTATTGCATCCATTGGCAGCCGTAGTTCTCGTCCAAAATTGACCTTTGCTGGAGTCTCATTTGTGCTGTCATGAACTGCTGAGCGGTAGGACATCAGGAATATACTGGTCCCAGGTACGCTGATGACTTTCCACCACTTTGGCCAAGTGATTTTCTAACGTCTGATTGAATCTCTCGACCATTCCATCCGACTGTGGATGCGCTGGTGTAGTCCGAGTCTTGTGTATCCCAAACAGTCGACAAATTTCCTGGAACAGTGCTGACTCGAAGTTCCTTCCTTGGTCTGAGTGTATTTCTATTGGTACACCAAATCTGCAGAACACTTCTTGAACGAGCTTTCTTGCTACAGTCTTAGCTTCTTGGTTGGGGGTCGCGAATACTTCTGGCCATTTACTGAAGTAGTCTTGGACTACAATGATGTACCGATTACCATCATCAGTCTCAGGAAACGGTCCAGCGACGTCGATGGCGATCCTTTCCCAAGGCGCTCCAACTTGATAAAGCTTCAGTCTCCCCTTACTTCTTGTTTGTGGTCCTTTAACGACGGCACAGGTTGTGCACTTCTTGCACCATTCTTCAACATCTTCCCTGCAGTGAATCCAGTAGAAGCGTTTCCTTACTTTCATGAGGGTTTTCTTTACTCCAAGATGTCCTCCAGATACACCATCATGAACAAATCGCAGCAGTGATGGTACCTTGCTGCGAGGGACCACTAACTGTAGAGTACTTTCTTTGCCATTCGGGGACTCCCATTTCCTGTACAGTACTCCGTCTTGAATCAACAGGCTATCCCATTGAGCCCAATAGCTTTTGGCTATAGGACTTGCTGTTGAGATGTCACTCCAACTAGGTTTCTGGTTATCCTTTTTCCATTCCAGGATTCGTTCTAAATCTTTGTCTTCTTTTTGAGCTGATTTCATGGCTTCTCCGCTCCAGGAATCATCCAATGCTTCCGTCCTGATTATGTTGACTCGTTCCTTGGATTCTTGCTTCATACAGTGGCGACATTCATCAGGACACGGCCGTCGTGATAAAGCATCAGCATTAGAGTGAATCCTTCCACTTCGGTGTTCAATTACGAAGTCAAACTCTTGAAGTTGCTCTATCCATCTTGCAACTTGTCCCTCCGGGTTCTTAAACTGCAGCAGCCATTTTAAAGCAGCATGATCGGTGCGAAGTGTGAATGGTCTTCCGATAAGGTATTTGTTGAAATGCTGCAAAGTTTTTACAACAGCTAACAGCTTCCGACGAGTTACGCAGTAATTCCTTTCTGGCTTTGATAGGGACTTACTGAAATAAGCAATAACCACTTGTTTTTCCCCTTGTTCTTGGGATAGGACTCCACCAATTCCTGTATTGCTTGCGTCAGTGTCGACAATAAATCTTCCTTCTCTGTTTGGGTATCCAAGCACGGGGCTCTCACACAAATGTTGTTTCAGCTGATTGAAAGATGTTTCGCAGTCACTGTCCCAAAGAAAGTTACGTTTATCCTCTGTGAGCCGATGCAATGGTTTTGCTACTGCTGAAAAGTTCTTCACAAAGCGGCGATAGTAAGCACAAAGTCCCAAAAATGCTCTTACATCTGTCTTGTTCTTTGGAGTAGGCCAGTCTTGAACAGCTTTGATTTTCTCCGGATCAGTTCGTACTCCTTGTGCTGATATTATGTGTCCCAGGTAGCCAACCTCATTCTTAAAGAATTCACATTTCTTTGGACTTAACTTCAAATTGGCCTCTCGGATCCTCAGGAACACTTTTTCCAAGTTCTTCAGATGCTCGGTAAAATCACGGCCCATTATGATGATGTCATCCAAGTACACCAAACAAGCGTCTCCAAGCAATCCAACCAGTACTCTCTCCATTAGTCGCTCGAAAGTCGCTGGAGCATTGCACAACCCGAACGGCATAACATTGAACTGCCATAAACCATTTCCAGTTCCAGTTGAAAATGCTGTCTTTTCCTTATCTTCTGGACTGATCTCAACTTGCCAGTAACCACTTTTTAGGTCAACCGTGGAAAACCATTTCATTCCACTGAGCATGTCCAGAGTATCGTCAATGCGAGGAAGTGGATAGCTGTCCTTCTTGGTGACTTCATTCAGCATTCTGTAGTCAACACAAAATCGGGTGCTGCCATCTTTCTTCTTAACCAGCACTACTGGAGATGACCATGGGCTTGTGGATGGTTCAATAATCCGGTTCTTCTGCATATCTTCAATCATGTCGGCTACTTCTTTCTCCTTTGCCAGTGGTACCCGTCGAGGTCTTTGCTTGATTGGTACTGTATTTCCAGTCTCTATACGGTGCTTCACCAATCCAGTCCTTCCAAGGTCGCCGTCTTCTTTCACAAAGATGTCACTGAAGCTATGTAACAGCGTTTTTGCCTTCTCTAATTCCATGTCAGTTAATTGCTCTTTGCAGTTTTCCAGTATTTGCACGATGTGATTTCGCTGACTGATTTTTGTGTCCATTCGTTTCACCTTCTCCAGTGTTGCTACATTATCACATTGTCCAATCACAGAATTCTTTTTCAGGAATACTCTAGAATTGCTGAGGTTTATGATGCGAACCTTTGCTCTCTCCTTTGTCATCACAAGTGTTCTTGCTGTGATCCATCCAGGATGATTTCCTGTATCTTCAATAATCACGCTTCGCTCCATGCGGGATTTTTGAGGAAATCGGACGTCTACTAATGTTTCTGACTTGGGTGGCAAGGTCGTTCCTCTCAAACAGTAGACGTTTCCACTCACTCCTCCATCCAAGAACACTTCTCTATCAGGAAAACTGAGAACACCTTTTGCCAAGTTGACAGTACATTGATAGGTCCTCAAAAAGTCCAATCCAATAATGCAGTCGTCGGTGATACTTGCTATCAAAACTGGGTGAGTACAGATCTTCCCTCCAATTTTTATTTCCACGTCTGTGTCACCAAGGACGGGAACTGTCTGGCCAGTAGCTGTCTGCAGGAGACAAGATGATGATGGCTTTTCCCATGACACAGTACGTCTAAGTAGTTCTGGACGCACTATGGTTCGTGACGCTCCCGTGTCAATTGTAAACTGGCAGCGTTTTCCATTTAGTTCTCCTTCTATGGTAAGACTGTTCCCATTTGATGCCTGTGACACGGTGATGGTAGGGGCTTGGCCTTTACAATGACGACCCAGCGCTTGCCCCTTAGCTCTTGCTGCACTTGGTTTCTCTCCCTGTTCCTTGGCGCCCACTTGGGTACTGAACACAACCATTGTTTTTCGCTTCGGACAATCAGAGCGAATATGTCCTCTTTCACCACAATCGTAGCACATCAGTCCAAATCTCGGTCTGGAAAGTCCTCCGAATTTTCCAGGTGGTTTTCCAATTTCCGGTGCTACAGGTCTCTCAGACACTACCACTTCACGCACCTGCTGCGTGGAATCGTGGCGTACGGCTTCCACTTCCATGGCATGTGCTAGGGCAGCCTTCAGTGTTTGGTGATGTGCCAAACGTACCGCAGCTCGCACTTCACCATCTCTGATCCCATCAACAAAAGATCGTAGTAACTGGTGGTGAATCAGCTCTGGAGTAGATGCACATGCTCGGTTCACCAGGCGTTCAATCTCTAGAGCCCATTGCTGAAGACTCTCGTGTGACTTCTGCCGGCGGGTCTTGAGCTGGGCACTGTAAAAGTGCTCCAGATGTTTCTCTCCATACCTTGTTTCCAGGGCTTCGAAAAGTTCACTCAAGGTTCTACCTTCAGCAGGACGGCTTTCCAGTACGAGGACTGCTTCACCTCGTAAAGCAAGCGTCAGCGCCATTAGAGACTGTTCGTCACTCCAACCGTTTCCCTTGGCAAGTGTCTCGAACTGTTGTCGGAAAGCTACCCATGATGATTTGCCATCAAAATGAAGGCCATCTAACTTCATCTTGAATGGTGTACTGGCAGTACCAGCCCCAGCTGCGGTAACAGCACCACGTGCTTCCACTTTCTGGATGGCGGTCTTTATCATCTTCAAATCAGCATCATGGGCATCGAGGGCTGCTTGATGAGCATTGAGGGCAGCTTGATGGGTTTTAAAGGTGTCGTCATGTTCTTCGATCTTTATCGTGGCTGCCTTCATGTCTCCTTGAAGCTGAGACACCGTGTTGCCCAAACCTTGTAGGGTCTCCGTCAGGTTGGTCTCCATTTTGCGCTGGCCTTCCTCCATTTTGCGCTGGCTTTCCTCCATTTTGCGCTGACCTTCTCTTAGATCTTCCTCCATTTTGCGCTGACCTTCCTCCATCTTGCGCTGACCTTCCTCCATCTTGCGCTGACCTTCCTCCATCTTGCGCTGACCTTCTTCTTGTTTAGCCTCTATTTTCTGTAGAAGTGCCAACAGAGCAGACATGTCGAATCCAGATGAAGGGCCTGGAGTAGCACTTACGCCCATGACCACCGGTGGAGTCGGAGTATCGGCCTCTGTCTCGTGGTCCAAGCGTCGTGATGAGTCGAGCGCCGCCTGACGTCTCGTCATTACGCGGTCTTCTTCCCGTGGTGTGATCGGCATTTCACTTCTGACACCAATTGTTACGTATCCGGGGTGGGTACGAATAAATATGCCGATTTACGGTAGAAGAGTTTTATTAACGAACGGATTCAGTCAGTATATCAACACAAATAATTAATTAATTAACAAATAAAATGTCACAGTCACAATTAATAAACGTCTCTATCGCAATTAATCACTGTCTTACAATAGCACTATAGCACTGAACAACACACTGAGTATCGCACTATTCGCACTTTAAAGTCGCTTTAAAGTTCACTTGGTAGCTCGTAGAACTGAACTGTCGTTGCTGGCTCGACGCTCGCCTTTTATATTCGAGCCTCCTGATCTCCAGAATATTCGCGAGGAAGTTTCGGCGGCCGTCCGACACAAACAAGCGTGGGAAAGTAAACAGAGCCATAAAACTCCGATAACAATAGGGCTATAAACGAAACAATAGGCGGGTCTTTCCTTTGTTTTCGAATAGCGGCATTGTTAACGCCTACGAAAACAAATACAAGGATCTCTCTAGAAAAATCTTGACCCTTCACTTGTACGTAACAATATTATATAGGTATGGGTGTGTCCGTGACGAGATTGTGATATAAGGAGGAACAAGGAATTTATCTGACTAGGGGAACCCTAAAAAGGGAATGTTGCGATTGCTACTATTTTTACTGTGCGAAGCTAAAGAAAGAGATTATTAAAAAGTAGCTAATTTGATCTACGCAAGTGCAAGTCCAATTCATTCTTGTATGAAAGCGAAACAGAAACAGTTAAAATTACGAACAATAATGGTAGTGTATCGAGTGCACTGAGCAAGCTATGAATGAATGATTTTTTTTCATTGAAGAAAAGAAACTATACTGATTTTGTACTGACAAGTCAGGTAAGGAACCCTAAATATATTAATTATTATTCCGAACTGAATAGCGTTACTGTTACTCATAGTGTTTTGTTATTATAATTAAGTACTGTTTGTTCTGTTTGTAATATAAGTATGGTACCAGATGATAATTAAATTAATCTCTCACGAAAAGTGATTATAATGGCAGTCTATATTTTAAACATAATATTAGTCACAATAACATATCTAATATACCTAATGATAAAAAGATATAACTATTGGAGTAGTAAAGGAGTCAAATTTCCACTACCTCTACCAATTGTAGGTAATTACGGAGCTTTGTTATTGTCAAAACGAGCGACTGATGACTTCTTACAGGATCTATACGAACAGTTTCCTGAAGAGAAGGTGGAGTACAGCCAGTGATTATGATCAGAGACCCCGAAATAGCAAAACAAATCTTAATCAAAGAGTTCAGCATTTTTTCGGGACGAGGTATCTATAAAGGGCAATCAGTTGACGCAGGTCTTGCTTTAAATTTATTCGCAAGCGAAGGAGACTTATGGAAAGTATTAAGGCAGAAAATGACACCAACGTTTACATCGAAAAAAATAAGAGATATGCTACCCTTAATTAATACGTGTATCCACAAGTTCACCGATTATACTGAGAATGCAATCAGCATGGAATCAGACTACGAGACAAGGACTTTCATATCGAAATATACTCTGGACGTGATTGGAAAGTGTTTTTTTGGCATGGATTTAAAGGTCTACTCTAGTGAGAAAAATTATTTCATAGAAATAGCAAGTCAAATAACAAAACCCACAACATTTGATCGTGTATGGTTTTTGATGGAGTTTATTATTCCCGGAATCCATGAAAGATTTCCTATGATAGATCCCGCAGCTCGATTCCGTGATGTTTTTTTAGAACTTTTATATACTGTGATCCGAGAAAGGGAAAGTAAGGAATTTATGAAAAAAGATTTTATGGATGTCATGTTACAACTTTTGAGGCAAGGTAAAGCTGGTATAAAAAACGATAATGGATTATCAGAAATAGAAATATCAGATATGCTTATAGCTGCCCAAGCATTTATTTTTTATGTAGCTGGCTTCGAAACATCTTCAGCTACTATTTCTTATTTGTTTTACAATTTGGCCTTGAATCAGGATATCCAAGACCGTGTTTATAAAGAAATATGTGAAGTTCATGATAAATATAATGGAGAACTAACTTATGAGAGTATAAACGATTTGACTTATCTGCAAATGGCAATTGATGAAACAATTAGAAAACATACTCCGCTGGGGAGCTTATCACGGGAATGTTCACATGAATATACGATACCTGGAACTAATATAACAATAGACAAAGGCACACCAGTACTAATATCGACCAGTGGAATACACGCTGATCCGAAATACTTTCCTAACCCTGAAGAATTTAATCCTGAGAACTTTTCTCCAGAAAACAAAAATACTTTAGCTCCGGGTGCATATTTGCCATTTGGTGCTGGACCTCGTCATTGTATTGGTAAGAAATTAAAATAGCTTTCACTAAAAATATCTATTTTTGAACCTTCGGTGTCAAACTTAAGTCTTGGAGACTACCAGCTTTCCTAATTATACCTATTGATTTATGACGCAAACAAAGTTATCAAATAAAATCGTAGAAAAAGTGATAGGTACTATTCTGTGCCCTGAGCACGAATCACTTGCGTAAAACTTACGTATCGTCATCGTAGCGTCTGCGTGTAATTTTTGACAGAAGTTCTATCGTCTACTCGATACCCAGCTAGCGAGCTACGTTAAGTTCGTCTAGAAATTATTATCATACATTTTTAAATTGTATTGTTAAACAATATATACATATTTATTTACAAATAACAAAAAAATAAATTAAATAACCTGCATATCTCACATTATTAGCAAAAAATAAAAGGTATACTAGATAATCCTCATATTTTAATGTTTTTTTTTCTACAATTTAAGATATATATTTATTCTATAAATATACAATATTTACAATTATTTACAACAAATATACAAACTATATATAAAAAATTTCCTCGAGGCGGCCGCTGCTGCCAATCAACGGCAAGGTTCCCAGAAGGCTGGCAGCGTTCCCTCTTTGTATGGCCAAGCTAACGCGTTGGCGGAAAAAGCTCCCTGCCCGCCGGTCCCCTGTGACTTCAATTAATTTTGAAGATAATGTTCGAGAAAATCGGCGAGCCTCGGACCCCCAAGGACCCATGGTCTCGACTGCAAAAGGCAAAAATAAATAATTTGGGCCAATAGAAGCGTATTTTTTGGATTTAGAATTTTCCGCACCAGCTGCAGCCGCTCCTGCAACTCTACATGTCGCTGGCAAGTGAGATGGCGCAAGTGTATCAACACATGTGGCATCCCACACCAACGACTTACCGACACTCCATGGGATCAAAGACATACCATCCGGTCTCTTGCCATCGCCACGCATAATACCGACTGGTTCCAGTACAGAAGGCACATTGGCGACAACAAGAGCCCTGCGGATTATGTCATTGAGAGCCGAGTGACGAGAGATTCGGCCGGCACTTAGAGAGCACGACAACCCATGGTGGCCAAGCTCGCCGACGAAATCACCACAGCGGCAGCGATGAGGATGATTGATCCTGGAACCAAGACGAAGACAAATGCACAGGCTTAAAGTCATTCGATCTAACATAGTCCCGATATTTGTGGATGGAATGGCTTGCAACCAGTGACCTGAGTCCCTATCAGAGACAGCTAGCAAGCGTGCGCGATCTGAATCCGTAGAAAAATTTGTGAATAAATTTTGCCAAATTTTTTCGCAAAGGGGCTTGTCCCACGCTCTCTGAGAGCTACTCGAGGTCGGAATATTTGTGCCTGGACAAGCTGTCCGCCAAGCATCTCTGGCATCAGACAGGTAAGAAACCTCAGCAGATCCAATAGAAGGGTTCAAAACAGATCTGACAAGGTCACCCACGCTGTATACCGAGGACAGAAACGCCGGTAATGATGTGCTCGAAATTTTCCGCACTCCTAGGCCGCCATAACGTATGGGAAGGGTGGCCTGAGACCAAACTTTGTTTTCATCAAAACTGCAATTTAGGATTTTAGAAAGAGAAATTCTGATCATATCATCCAAAGTATTTAAAATTTGATCAAATTTGAACAAGTGAGTACAACGGAGTAAGTAGGTAAACTTCGGCACAAAAAGACAAAGACGTACAATAAAAAATGCATAATGGGCATTAATCTCATAAAGACGATTGGAAGAGTCGTTAAAATTTTGAATCCTTTTCTCAAAGAAACCGGGAATGGATTCATCTAAGACAGGAGCCCCAAGAAGATGAAGAGACTCCTTTGAAAGTAATTTAATGTTAGGAGCCAAAACATCAAATTTATGAATAATTTCTGTTTGTTCTGATTCTGGAAGAGAATCTAAAACAAGGAGCTCGCATTTGGAGCAGTTAAATTCTAGCCCAATTTTTTTAAAATTTGTTGTTAGAGTTTCTAAATCACTTAATACAGAAATCGCGTCACCTCCCAGAGTACCATCGTCCAGATACCAAACATTAAATTTAGATTTTAAGCTGGATATAATCGGATGAATAGCCAAACTGAAGATAGCCGGACCGAGAGGGTCGCCCTGTTGACAGCCCACTGCGGAAACAAGTGAATGTTCCCTAAAAAAAAGTTTTGACTGGAACCCATAACATTGCCAAAGGTATGAATATATTTCTGGACAAATATCCTGTATTTGTGTTAACATAGCGGCCCTATCGACGGAGTTAAATGCATTTTTTATGTCGACCTTGAGCAAAACATCACCTCCGTTATTTAAAAGGAAAGTCCGAGCCGCATGAACAGCTGCCTCACATCCTCCCTTTGAGCCGAAACCAAGTTGAATTGGCTGAAATAATTCAGAAACTTTCGGGAGAATGTGACGGCAACAAATTTTAGAGGCCATACGACGGATAGTATTACCCACAGCGATGGGTCGTATACCACCGTCCTTTTTTGATAAGGCGCAAAGGTTGGCCCCATAAATTATCTCAGTGATGGGGCTCGGTACCTTTCCTGCCAACATTAGATTTATAAGAGAGGTTAATTTTGATAATAATTTGGTACCAGCGTCCCCGGCGGCACCACAGATAAGATCTTTGAAATGCTGTGGTGTGAAACCGTCGAGTCCGCCAGCAGAACCAGGTTTAAAAGATAAAATTACACTCAAAAGATCTTGATCGTTACAATTTAGACAAGTTTGGTCGAAAGAAGGGGGATCGGGGAGGCTAGCATTTGGGAGCGAAGGTGGATGTTTTGATTCCAAAGCGGACAGAGTTTCAGGTGTGTCTAAAGCGACGACATCACTCGAAAATAACAGATGTGCTGCACCTTTGAAGTCGCCGTCATTGGCTTTATTTTCAATTTTTCTAATGGTATTGGCCAAATCATTACTATTATTAATATAATTTTGACGTTTAGGAAAATTTGGAAAATCCGAGTCAATAACTGAGTCTAAATGTAAACAATTATTTTTAATTTTTTGAGTGAGAGAGATCTCTTTGTTGTGGCTACTGGGGACATGCAACACTCTATATGAAAACATGAGCAAATCTTCCCAATCGCTTTCCAAATTTTTATTTAAAATTTTATCGATACATACACATAGAGCTGAAGCCACGCAGAAACGTGCTCCACGTGGAATCCGCCTAATCAAAGGTACATTATTTTTAAGAAAACTAATCTTTTGTGAAAACGAAAGGACAGAATTTGAAACCGAAACACAAATATTGGGGATTTGGACAACTTTGTGCACCTTGCCTATATGAATTTTTAAACCACGATTTCCGCGAAAAAAGCGAGGCTGAGAACATTGCTCACATTTTAATAAATTTTCCTGTGATGCGTCACATACCTGACTGCTTAGTTGTGGGTCCGAACTGGTGCCAGGGTCAATGTTTATGGCCAAAAGTGGCATGTATACAGGTAATAATAAAAATAAACTATGCTATGCTTGGAACTTGATAGGAAGTGGACGGCTGCCCATGCCGAACGCGCAGGAAGAGTAGAAAGGTGAAGCGCTGGAGGCGGATCACCTCCCGGCAGGATAAGGGCAGCGTTCACCAACCACCACCCTGAAACAAAACGAATAAATAAATATTAAATGAATTTAATTTATGTTGAAAAGAAAATTTTGAACCGTCAAGGTTGACGGCTGTCACAATTTTTTGTTTTTTTTTTTTTTTTTTTTTTTTTTTTTTTTTTTTTTTTTTAAGATAATAATATTTCTGTGCGGTTTTTACAATCTTTTAAGATAAATTATGCTGGCAGGATTTCGTGAATTTAAGAATGAAATGTAAATGTATATGTATGTAGGTGGCAAACGTTCGTTTCCGCAGTTTTCAAGAAGGTAATTGAACACCACCTACCTCTATCGACATCCAGGGGCTGAAGACAGGTTCAGGCAATAAACGGTATTCAATTTCGAGTCCAGGGTTAGAAGATCAGCACGGCTAGATCGATCACATTAGTTCAATGTTCGTGGAAAACTACACTGCACGGCAATGAGGATATGGCACAGTACCTCTTGAGAGGAGATGAACACAACCTTCCTTCTCAACGTCAAAACGATACCTGCTTACGCGGCTCGCGAGCCGCGGCCACCATCGAAAAAAGATTGGCAGTGAATTACCAACTACCCTCAATTCAACAGCAGAAATCGAACATACCCCCCACCGAAATCAATATGATTGATTTCCCTAAATGAATGAGAAGTGTTGGGTATAAAATATATAAAATAAAATATGTAACATAAATAAACTTACGAAGCATATTTGTATAGTATGTTCTAAATGTAAAGTGTACACGGTACAGTATTAAATAAACTTACATACTAGGTAAATAGATAAGTTGTGATTAATTTGCATAGGGTAACGGACAGACCTTATTTGTAGGTCTCTGGATTAATCCATTTTTAGTACGCAAAGTCAGGACGCGATTAATTTTGTCTACACCACTGTGCACCTTTTCAACCCGAGCTAAATTCCATTGGAGAGGTTTAGTCAGATTTGACTTTAGTAAAACTAAATCTCCAACCTGCAAATTGGGTGGAGAAATGAACCACTTCGCTCTCTGCTGAAGAGTATGAAGATAGTCATCTGACCAACGCTTCCAAAACGACTGTGAAACCTTCTGAATGGATTGCCAACGTGACAATCTATTCTGAGGAATATCCTCGAAGTCATATTCTGGAACAGCTAATAAGCTTTGTCCTATTAAAAAATGACCCGCAGTTAATACGTCAAACTCGTTTGGGTTGTCTGATAAAGAACAGAGAGGGCGTGAATTTAGAACAGCTTCAACTCTGCAGAAAACAGTAGTTAGCTCCTCGAAGGTAAGAGATCTGTCGCCTACAACACGATAGAGGTGATGTTTCGCAGACTTGATTCCTGCCTCCCAGAGTCCTCCCATACTCGCTGCATTGGGTGGATTATTCCGCCATTCTACGTAACGTGATGTTAGACCGTTATTTATTTTCTCTAAATCATCTTTAGAATTCCAGAAGTTTGCGACTTCCTTCAAATGTTTAGCTGCCGCAGTAAAATTGGTGCCGCAATCAGAATATAAGCAACTGCATAGTCCGCGGCGAGCCACAAAGCGATCGAAGACAGCTAAAAAACAATCACAACTTAAATCTGTGAGTACCTCTAAGTGCACAGCTTTTGTTGAGAAACAAACGAACAGACACAAGTACGACTTGTTTACTTTCGCATTACGCCTCAAACTTTCCTTCACAAAAAAAGGTCCACCTAAATCACAACCGACATGATTAAATACCTTATCAGGTTGTAGTCTAGGCGCGGGTAAATTACCCATGACGGGCTGAATTGAACTTGGTCGGCATCGAAAACAAATTCTACACTTAGATAAAACAGATCGGATGATGCTACGAGCATTAATTATCCAGTAAGTTTTACACAATATGCCTTGTAACGTACGAGGCCCTGCATGTAAATATAATTTATGAAAATATTCAATAATTAAATTGATCGTGTGACATTTAGGTAGAAGCACAGGATGCTTTGTATTATAAGGTAGATCGGACTGCACGAGCCTACCCCCCACCCTGAGGAACTCATGAGAGTCGACGAAGGGTGAAAGTTTACGTAGTGAAGCAACATATTTATGTTTTTTTAACGATGATATTTCGTTATGAAAATGATTTAATTGAATCACTCGAATTATAGAATCATGAGCAATCTTCAACTCTGAAGATTTGAGAGGCCCAAAAGTCCTAGTAGATGATTTTAACTTAAGATTGTTTATAAACCTATGGCACCAGGCCGTAACGCGTTGCAATCTATTAAAAGATGAGTATTTATTAAAAGTTAATTCTAAGTCAATTTTAAAATTAATATTTTTATCGTCACATGAACTTAAAACAAAAGTATCGCAATTAGTTTTTAAGTCTGAAATTTTAAAATTGTCCTTAACATAAAATGCTTTGATAGGCCACTTTTGTTGGTCATCATACAGCCACAATGGACCGTGAACCCACTCCGCAGCGCCATCCACGAAGCGAGCCGGCATCGCACCGCGCGAACACACATCGGCAGCATTATTTTCACTGCTTACGTGAAACCAACAATTAGGCGGGACCACTGCGGTCACCTGACTAACACGGTTAGCTACAAAAGTTTTTAATTTATAAGGCGGTATTTGGAGCCACGCTAGAACGTTGTTTGAATCACCTAACGCGATGACAGAAACCTTAAAATCAATTAAGTTTTGTACGACAAAACTGACTAATTTTGAGAGCAACACGGCCGCCTCAAGTTCAAGTCTCGGTATTGACAAAATTGGATTAAGAGGCGCGACTTTAGATTTACTCGTCAACAACCTTACCTTCACGTGACCATCTTTATTAGTGCTACGTAAGTATATGCACGATGCATAGCCGCGCGACGACGCATCGCAGAATGCTATCAGTTGCACTTCGGTGAAGTTAGAAATTAAAACATGACGCTCAATTCGCAAATTACCTAACGCTGCTAACTCGGTAATAAATTTATTCCACTGTGAAGTCAGCTCAGGTGGCAGCTGATCATCCCAGCCAAGACCAAGTTTCCAAAGGTCTTGCATTATACACTTAGCGACGAAAGTACAGGGTGAAATAAAACCTACTGGGTCAAATATACTCGCGAGTAGTTTTAAAACGGAGCGCTTAGTTTGTTTAGCGTCAGTCAAAATATAATTAAAAGAAAATGAGTCACACGAGGGTAACCATGTCAAACCTAAAACCTTGAGAGATGACGATATCGTATCGTCCTGAAAGTTGATAGCAGAAACCTGATCCGATTGCATTCTTGTTAGCAACTCTGGACAGTTACTGGCCCACTTCCTTAAATCAAAGCCACCACTTTTAAGTAGGGAAATTAAATCGTCTTGCAACGTGCAAGCTTCATTCAAACTCTGACAAGACCATAAGACGTCATCTACATAAAACCCTTTTTTAAGCACCTGTGCTGCCTTGGTCCTTGGCTGCTCAGCATGAGCTAGCTCATCTGAAGCCAATTGGTGCAAAGTGCGCACCGCGACAAACGGTGCACTACGAAGGCCGTACGTATTTCGAGTTAACTCGAAAATACGAACCGGTTCCGTAGGATCGTCACGCCAGAGTATGTGCTGGTACTTTCTGTCAACAGGATCAATGATAACTGCTCGATACATCTTGGATACGTCCGCAGTAAAGCAGACATCGTATAGGCGAAAATTTATTATTATTTTAAGTATGTCCTGATGTAGTTTTTTACCGATTAAAAGTGCATCATTGAGCGAAGCACCAGAACTAGTTTTGGCAGAGCCATCATAAACTACTCGCAGGGGCGTGGTAGTACTCGACGGACGTAACACACAATGGTGTGGAATAAAATAACCTGAGGGTTCAGTACCTTGGTACGGCACCATATGTCCGAGTGACTCGTACTCCTTCATGAAGTCAACATAGGCCTTACGAAGGTCTGGAGACCTAGCGAGACGGCGCTCGACCTGAGTGAGTCGCTTGAGAGCAGTATCGAATGAGTCACCGAGAGGCTTATGCTCAGGGTTCAATAAAATCGGAGAAACATACCGGCCGACTTCATCGCGATAATGTTTTTCAACATATATTTTTTCCGCTAATAATTCCAACGGAGCAATAGGAACTTCGCACGGCAAAGTTTCCACTTCCCAAAAACGTTTGAGAGTTTCATTTAAAGAATTTTCTTCGATAGTGTAGGACACTAGCGATGTTGTAGACGCTACAACCTGACAATTATTGCTAGAGGAATTCATCTCTAGTCTTCCCGTTACGACATAACCAAAAACGCTACTTAACGCGACTGGAACATCGGTGTTAATAATCATTTTCTTACCATCATAAATATAAGGGAAAATGTCACTGCCTAAAATAATATCTATCTGAGATTTTCTATAAAACCACGGATCGGCTAACTGTAAATTTTTATAATCATTAACTACATTGTTAGGTATTGGAACGGTAGGCAAGTCGGAAGTCAAGTGAGATAAAATAACAGCACTTAAATTAAAATTGGGAGTCGCGCAGTGACGCGGCTTTATGGTTAACGAAACCATCCCTTTGTTTTTTACATGTTCACCACCTAGACCACAAATATTGTATGGGCACTTATTAGCAGCTAATCCTAGTCGTTGAAAACAGTCATGTGTGATAAAATTCGATTGCGCGCCAGAATCAATTAAAACGCGGCAAGCTTGATAGTTGTTAAATGAATCTAAAATATGTACAACAGCTGTCCCTAGTATAACAGCATAGTTACACGTAGATGCTATATGGTTGTTACTGATAGCGGGCGCATGATGACTCATTTGAGTTTCGCACGGCGAGGGCTCGGACGAGACAGCGCGAGCGGCAGGCGCAGAATGTGAAACCAACGGCTTTGGTTCGCTATTAGTCGACTCCTGGTGCAATAACACATGATGCGGCTGTTTACAAATATAACATCTAAATTCACTTTTGCATTCATTCGACAAGTGATTAATTTTAAGGCAATTGTGGCATAACTTTAATTCCTTAGCACGGCTAATACGTTGAGTGGTGGTCAATTTACGAAATTGATCACACCTGAAAATCATATGATTTTCACCACAATGTGAACACGACAATTTTTTATGAGATGAAGTTGCGTGTGAATAATTATTTTTACCCTGCCTAGGTACAATAGGTTTACTACGTTGATTTGACTGCTGTGCACTTGAACTGACAGAATAAGACGAAGAATGATTTAAAACTTTAATTTGATTTTGAACAAAGTTAATTAAATCTGTAAATGTTGGAATAGTTCTTTGATCAATGTTTTGTTCAAAGGTTTTACGTGTATGGGGATCTAAAGCCCTCAAAGCAATGTGACACATCACGTAACTACTTAAATTTTCAATATTTAACGCTTTAATAGCCTTGTACGAATGGTCAAAGTGTCCTATGAATAAATTTAAATTATCCGATGATTCTTTTTGTAACGGCGAAAAAGTTAACATTTTATCTAAATACCTACCGACTAACATCCTATTATCTTGATATTTATCAAGGAGACTTTGCCAAACTACCTCATAGTTATTCGCAGAAATTGGTACACTTTTTACAATGTTCAGTGCAAAACCCTTAGTGCATGACAATAAATAGTGAAATTTATCTATGTTTGGAATACTACTTTGATTGTGAACTAAAGAACAAAATGTTTCAAAAAACGTATTAAAATTTTCAATGTTTCCATCGAACGTAAACAGTTCCAACTTTGGAAGCCTTGGTCGAGATTCTACAGAGCGCAAAGAAGTTTCAGCCTTAATGTAATGATTACTAGGCTCAAGTTTCGATGCACTTAACTTCACTCGGAAATACAAATCATCAAAACTTTTCAATTCATGACTACGAAGGCTTGATTTCGAGTCATGTTCAAGTTCTTTTTTTAAAATTTCGAAAATTAAACTCTCGAATGAACTGCGTAATTTATCTATATCACAAATTTGAACTAAAAATAATTCTTTAGAATCGGGATTCGAAATATCTTTCGACAAATCAAACAAATTTTGTATTTGCTCAAATATACGTTGCTTTTTATGAATCAACACGGTTAACTCGGCACTTTGGTATGCCTCAGCTACATCTTTACATTCTTTACTTTTGATTGGAGGCGCCATTTTGTCGAACTAATTACGCAGTGTGCGTGGACAAAGGAATGTTTGTAAAATAACGAAAAATAACCAATATCCAAGCAAATTAATCACAAACAGACAAAATATAACATGTACGATATATATATGTGTGTGTATAATGTGAAAATATATTGATTTGAAGCTACCAGCGAAAGATTAAAATGAGATTTTTTATTTTATGAAGGTGTCGCAATGCGAAAATGAAGTGACTACGTATGATGAAAATTAACAAAATAGGGATAGTAAAGAACGTCTTTACTTATAAATAACAAGCTACGAGCTAGTTATGACAAAGATCTGTATCTGACACGGTCAGAAAGAAATTAAAGAAATATATTTACACTAACTACGAGTTAGGTAGGAAAATTACTAGCACGGCTAGATTAGAACTACGAGTTCTAGAATTCACAAATCCTATCCGGTAACTGAAGGACCAATTAGATTGTGCGGTTTTTACAATCTTTTAAGATAAATTATGCTGGCAGGATTTCGTGAATTTAAGAATGAAATGTAAATGTATATGTATGTAGGTGGCAAACGTTCGTTTCCGCAGTTTTCAAGAAGGTAATTGAACACCACCTACCTCTATCGACATCCAGGGGCTGAAGACAGGTTCAGGCAATAAACGGTATTCAATTTCGAGTCCAGGGTTAGAAGATCAGCACGGCTAGATCGATCACATTAGTTCAATGTTCGTGGAAAACTACACTGCACGGCAATGAGGATATGGCACAGTACCTCTTGAGAGGAGATGAACACAACCTTCCTTCTCAACGTCAAAACGATACCTGCTTACGCGGCTCGCGAGCCGCGGCCACCATCGAAAAAAGATTGGCAGTGAATTACCAACTACCCTCAATTCAACAGCAGAAATCGAACAATTTCTGTATTTATGAATGAAAAAATGGTGAACGTAATTCATGTAATCAAATAATATTAAAAGTAAAAAGCGCGCGTAGTAACTTTTTTTTATTTCAGCAAGGAGATCTAAGTTTGAATTTAGAACAAATCGTAAAAAGTTGAGCCTCGTGATTTCTATACAAATGAATTCGATGCATTTCAATTATTGATTTGTTTTTTAGCACATTTTATGAAATTATTTTATTATATTAAGTATTTATTTTTTTATTATAATTAAAGGATGTTCCTAAATTAACGATCAATCGAAATAATCATTTTTATAAGTATAAATTTTACTATCAAAATTTCGAGGTATACACGATGGTCCATCTTTAGCCGCCCAAACAAAATGAAACACATCTCATAGGGGTTTACCTTTTGATCTTTTTGGTTTCTATATAAGAATTATTAAAACCTAACTAAAAAAAAATACATACGATACATGATTAAAAAATGCTGTAAAAAAAACGACCTTCTCACTGCAAAATATTCGGTGAGAAGGTCGACGATAGCTGGCTAGCGAGTAACTGTACCATTCTATCAAATTTAATACAAAACTGCGTATACGTACGTTTACGCACGTGACGTTAGGAAAACGTAGAAACTGTCAAAGGTGTTCGTGCTGCCGATTTGCAGATCCTGTAACGTTTAGCACTGTTCGAGATTCAAATCTCCATACAATTTTGTTTTGACGCACTCGATACGATGACGCTACACTTACGGCAGAGGTTCGTGCTCAGGGCTCTGATTTAAAGAGTCGTTTATAATATATATTATATGTTTGATTGACTTTGTCATTTTTGTTAGAGCTGAGGACGGACAGAGAGCGGAGTCTTAGTAATGAGGTCTGTTGGCACATTTTGAGTACGGTGCCCTAAAAAAACATGTGTTTCTAGGTCTTAAACTACAAATAATAATGTTTAATACTTACACATATTTCTCACGGCTTCCTTGCAAAGTGTGTACCTTCGGCACCTACTTGATTTTTTAATGAATGTAGGTCCCAAAAGAAAGAAGGTCCCAAAAAATATTCTGTCAGACCATTATACAAAAATAAAACAAAGTTTATTACTTATTTATTACTTAGATGTGTCAACTGCATAATATGTTTATTAAAAAATAGGTTATAGTACATCTAGAAAAATAGTAATTTTAATAACGTACCTACGTAAAACGTAACGATTTTCGATTTAATTAAAATTTACGGTATAATACTAATTGATTGCTTTAAAAAAAATAACGAATATTTTTATATCCATTTTTATAAGCTCCATATCAAGCACACCTACTGACTACGCTTATTTCTATAACATTATAAAAACATATGTTTCATTTTGTTTACAGGTATGCGCTTTGCAACTACCCTAGTCTACTTATTTACAGCAAATTTTCTTAAAAAATTCAAAGTAAATGTGTCTCCGAAAACCAAAACCAAAATAGAGTACGATCCAACAAGCTTCAGCAGACTAGCAAAAGACGGTTTATGGTTGAAAATAACAAAACGGGATTAATTAAATAAAACAAATCAGTCTGAAAAAAATTACAAAAGCATATTCGTACAAATTTGTGATAAGGCGACGATATCCGAGAAATGATGATTCTAGATTAAGTTTTTCTCGGCATTCTTTGTTGCAAGAGATTTGTAAAAAAATTACCTATGTTAAACTAGAAAATATCCGATGGGGAACAGTTTTTTTTAAATTAGGATTTTTCATTTGTAACATCGGAAAAAAATCGTGAATATGCCCCTTTTTAAAACTAAGAATGCATTTTTCGCTCATTTGGGCCATCCAAATAACTTGAAAATATTAACATACATTCTGAAATCCATTAGAAAGGGAATAGTTTTCTAACTTTAAAAAAAAGGCTTAGTTTTTGTGAATCTTGTCTCCGTCAATTTAGTAAGGGACGGAGAGCCTCCTCTTAATGGTAGTTATTTTGTCCTAGTAGGAGCAATAATTAAAATAAATATCACGAATTAAATACCAAAACTCTACTTTGTAAGTCACTAGTTTATACCGGGTGTATGGGACAGCGTAACGAAAACTTTGGGAAAAGCTTACACTGAATGTCTATCATCATCATCATCATCATCATCACGTCAGCCGAAAGACGTCCACTGCTGGACAAAGGCCTCCCCTTAAGATCGACACGATGGCCGGTCTTGCGCTACCCGCATCCAGCGGTTTCCCGCGACCCTAACAAAATCGTCGGCCCACCTTGTGGGGGGCCTGCCCACGCTGTGTCTTCCGGTTAGACGCAGCGTGGGCAGGCTCGAGAACCTTCCTGCCCCAGCGGCCGTCGGTTCTACGAGCGATGTGCCCCGCCCACTGCCACTTAAGTTTGGCAATTGTTCGGGCTATGTCGGTTACTTTGGTTTGCCTGCGGGTCTCATCATTTCTGATCCGATCTCGCAGGGAAACTCCAAGCATAGCCCTCTCCATTGCTCTTTGGGTGACCTTGAGCCTTCTTATAAGGCTCATCGTAGGCGACCACGCAAAAAAAGCAAAGCAAATGCCTATAACAACATTATAAAAAAAAAATATGTCAGAAGTCATGGGTTACAGATATTGTAATTTTTGAGCGCGCAATGTACGTTACAACGCTATCACATCTAGACAACACGTGCAGTCTTGCGTATTGATTGGAATTTTGTTGTACATTACAGTTTTATATCTAAATTAGTATTTATTTTTAAATCACATTTAGTTAGACTTGTATAATGATTTTATATTACAATTAGTCCTGAAATTCTGAAAACAATCATGTAATTCATGAAAAGATCGATGAAAACCTTACGCTGCCCCTTACACCCGGTATATAGTTTTTTTTATATTATAGTAAGACTGGTTAACTCTGACCAGTCTTACTATAATATTAGATATGTGATATTAGAGGGCTTGGGTTGACGATAATGGGAAAAGGAACTAAATCCATAGGATATAATAAATTACTAAAACCAGTATACTAAATTCTTGTTTCATTTATATTTTCTTCTTTCATTTATCTTTTGATTTTATTTTAATTTTTTATTGTCAATTTTGTCTTCTAGATACATTAATTGTATATATTTTATGAATTGTAATAAATTGATCTAAATTTTTTCTAAACATTAGTTTTATAATTAGGTATTGACTTTAAGTTGCATATTATTTGTTATATAAAGTATTAAAAATAAAATAATTACATTTCAAGTTTGATAATTAATGGCAGTAGGAATATGTGTGTGTACAGATATAGTATTAATAGGTAGTTATAGTGATTTGTGTTGAGTAAATTAACTACTGATTGGTAACGAATCGTGAAAATAATAAATAACATATATATGTGCTAGGTACAATCCCGATTCGATCCTATTATAAATGCAAAAGTTTGTGCATGAGTATGAATGGATAGATGGATGTTTGTTACTCTTTCATGTAAAAACTACTGAACGGATTTGGATGAAATTTGGAACACAGATAGTTTATAACCTGGTTCAAAACATATGATACTTTTTATCCCGAAAAAACATAAGATACCTCGGGAACGCGGGTGAAACCGCGGGGCGGAAGCTAGTCCTGTATAAACTAGGTACTTATCAGGACGCGCATTTATTAGTTATTTGAGAGGGTATTCGCGACGTGACGTTATGAAAAAAATATTTATTTAATATATCAGTTGTCGTCCCGGATATTGGAGCGGATGAATCTGGAAGTAAGTCACCGTCACAGACCACCATAATCGTAACTCACGAAGCAACCGACTGCGTCTACAAGTGATGTTACGTGTTTACTATTTATGTACCCTTCCGTAGATTGATGACGATAAACTGTTATTAATGGCTTTTGGTCTACATTTTAAATTCGAAGCACGAAACGGTTGCATGGAAAAAAATGCAAACTATATAGACTAGAAACTAATAAACGACTAAAATTAGTACCTATATGGAAAATTATTTAAGGTTGAACAATAATTCACACCTGCAATGCTTTAAAGGGTGAAAGTACTTGTCAATATGAACAACTTTTACTATGAGACCAACCCTGAAATTTTACAATTCATTTCGATCAAGCAAGGGTGAACTTTTGTATGAAATAAGTACGATACATGATAGATCATACCTTGAAATAAAATATGGAATACTTTTTATCCCAGGAAAAACAGATCCTTCAGCAATTTGGGTAAAACTGCGGGGTGGAACCTAGCATGCAAATAAATATCCTTTATATCTAAAAAGAATTTGGCAAACAAAGATAGTAAGTGGTTACCGTACTCTATACACGCTTGCAACACTCAGAACAAATATTACTTACTTCCTAGGTATAATTCAATAGCAGTAACCCCCCCCCCCCCTCCCAAATGAGCTCTGGCGACTTAATCACGCGCAGAACATCTGCGGTACTCCGTAAAATGGTAAAACACAAACTTAGTTTCTACATTTTTTCACATCATAATATCATCATTATTTATTATTACTTTATACGTATAACTTCGTATAAATTATTATTTTAAATCCTGTAATTAAATTAATAAGGCCGCTCATT
Organism: Tethea ocularis; assembly: GCA_963555595.1. Taxonomy (NCBI): domain Eukaryota; kingdom Metazoa; phylum Arthropoda; class Insecta; order Lepidoptera; family Drepanidae; genus Tethea; species Tethea ocularis. The sequence continues at coordinate 5,649,550 of OY741968.1, forward strand.
TTTCATTAACCTTAATTACCTATTTAACGATGTTGAAAACATTTACCGACCAGGTACATGAATGCACGCAAATGTATGGGTATTGAGGTTGAAATTTCCGGGAGTTAAGACTTTTCTTCCGTTTCCGTGGTCGTGGAGCGAACTGTGCGTGAATGTGATATTTACGGACTTTTTCGTCTGACTTTTTGGGAGAGAATATTGCTTAGGGTGGATAAAGTGCTTTGGACAAAGAAATAGTCCATTAGAATGTATATCCATACTACATTAACGTTGGACGCTAATAAATTCATTCTTAACCAAACACGCACGCATCACATTTCTTAAGATCCGAAGGTTGGTTGAGATATCTGGTTTATATAGGTACTTGAAATAGCAAACAAAAGATTGGAAAAGTATGTTTGATTATTAAATAAATATTCGTACATACATTGTAATTCTGAATATAAATATCAAATTTTAAAATAATGTATTGTAAGAGTTGAATGAATAACGTATCAAATAAACATTATATACATTATGTGTTGTTAGACATGACATCCGTGGACGTAGCAGACTCGTAGAAGTCGTAGCCCCTGTGCTACAGAATCACTACGAACTCTTTAAAGTGTCCATAAGTGAATATTATATGGAAAGATAGGATGGAGGAAGTAAGTTGAATAATTGATTCATAAACATTTCTTAGTATTGTTTTGATAAATTATAAAAAGTAAACGCCCCTACAAAGATAAATATAAATATCAATAATCTTTCAAGGGCGTAAGTACTTCCATTGTTTGATAACACATAAAGATTTATTATTGAGTATTAAACATTTAATAATAAAGGATTACCTATCCTTGTTGTGTTTTTATGCTTTCCATATAATATTTGTACCAAACACTATCCAACACATCTGGCGTACGTAATCTTGTTATGAAGAAAAACTTTCTTAATAAGACTGCCGTTGGGTTTTCGTTTTCCCTCTATAGAAGAACTATGAAATAATTACATGTCTGTTCTTACATGTGATACTATGAAGTGATATTGTTTGTATGTGTTTGTCATAGACTAGAGATGATGCCTCATTGTTTATGATAACAATTTATATGTATTAATATTGTTACAAATATTATGCTAATAACATTTTAAAGAGATAATCTTAATATATATAATTCTTCTGTAAGTGTGTTTGTTATCTAACTCCTCCTAAACTTTTGGACCGATTTGGTGTCAATGTAGTAGTATTTTTGTGTGTAGTTCAAATGTGTATTCAATGGGATGCTGGATGGTTTGAAAACACAATTGGTCCCGGTGGCGCTGCTGTCGATACACATGTTACGGGCAGAAAAAAGTTTGCCGGGGCCGCTGGTATAAAAAAAAGAAATCTGACATGACAATACCTTAATTAGTAAAAATATTTTTTATGTGCTTATCATCTCATAAGTCATTATGACCAAACAGATTATTCATAGAATAAGATATTTTGATTAGTTAATATAAAGTTTATTAAAATATCCTAACAAAGAAAAATAAATATCTACATCAAGAAATATCAAAACAATATGAGCAGAATTTTCATTTGTACAATAGATTACTTGTTGTCAAAAAGATAAGTTAAATTACAATTTTAAAGCTGCAGATTTTTTTTTATAAAATTGAAATCTGATCACAGAATAAAAAAGATCTTTATGATAGAGGACTGAGTTAGCCAGTAACCCAAGGACTCCTTAATCGGTGACTGTTGACCTAGCCACTGTATCAGAGTAGTGCTGGGTGGGTTGTTGCAGTATTTTATCCACGTGACAGGCCTGTATTCAGCATCGATAATTTAAAGTTTATCGCATTCCGTGGTGGGGCCCGTGGTGATGATGAGGCGGAGACGGGTGGTGATGGTGGGGTCCATGATGTGGCGGTGGTAGAGGATGGTGGTGATGAGGTGGTGGTGGGTGGTGATGGAACGGAGGTGGTGGCGGCGGATGTTGGTGGTGATGTGGTGGTGGAGCATGAGGCACTACACGGCTGTGGAAGTAGCAGTGTGGGGCACAGAATCCAGTGCCACAGTGGGGGCCGCAAGGCAGGGCGTGTGGAGGTGGCATTTCTGAAAAAGAATACATTAACGTTAGATTATTTTAAACTTATCTACCTATGATAACGATTTTAAGTTAGAGAAGAGAATCATAATTGAAATCTTGAACTACATAATCATTATGCAACAATGAAAAAAAAAATTTGATAAATTTAGTTTTAAAAACGAAAGTATCATTATAATACTCACCCGTTTATGTAGTTACACAGTAGACACAGTGAATGATAGCACATCGATCAGTATTTCTATTTATTGCACATTGTCTTATCAACGTGCGTGTATAATATCAGACATGTCGATTATTAGGGATCGTTAGAAATGTATAGGAAACCTTCACACATTACCAATTATTAAAAATAATTCTGGTAATTAATCAAATCAATTATAACAACGTCATAGTTTAGGATTATCAACATCAGTCCGAAAACGACTGTGGCATATTTACCTCAAACTTGCCCAGTATGATTAATTGGGGTTTTTTATGATTAAGATTATTTATTTGTGGCACATATAGCTAATTATTTACATCAGAACTAGGAACTAAATAAAAACGGGACTAAAAAGTAAAGCTAATATATAATAATAGGTACAGCTGATCTAAATCGCTGCTAGCTGGTAGTGTGCTCAGAACGCTGGCGCCATTGCTACGCTGTATGGCAATGCTTATCCTTAGTCCAGGGTATTCGCCAGCTCTTTGGTCACGTGATGTGTCGATCAGGGGCTTCGAAATCTCGCGATAAATGCGATGGGATCCTGGCCCCCATGGGCCCAGCGTCTCTACCCCAAATGGCTCAAATATGTAACATCCATCTAGGTTACTAGATACACTTACGCTGCTGGAGGCGTTCGGCACAATCAGCTGCACCACCGGCTTTATTGACAGTTTCTGAAAGGTGGGACGGTGCGAGAGTATCGACGCAAGTTGCATCCCAAATTACCCACCCAGAATACACCGGAAAGTGCTTGGCGACAGATTTCTTATTCAGATTTATTATTTCCTTATTGTCTTTTATTAAGTTCTGCTTAGTATTAGAGTTACTTACACGTGTGTGACGAATCTCCCAGGATATTTATGTTACTATTTCATATCAAATTCTCGGAATGAAAATGAGGTATACGTTCTATATAATACAATGATTTTAGTATAGGTATACCTATTAAAGATTTGCATTGGACGCGGCGTTACCGACCATTTTAGTTTGCAGTGAACCTAATATTGAGCTTAGTACTTACATCAGTTGAATTTACCTACCTACTTATTAGTTAAATAATAAATAAATTGGGTAAATAGGAGAAATTTAAAATATAAATCGTTGTTTATTTAAAACTTTGTGTTAGAGCTTAATTTAAAAGAACTCCTTTCCTTGTTAATGGGAAGGATTAAGAAGCTTATCTCTAAATGAAGTTACTCTTTCTTGAGATAAGCTAGCAGTGACGATAATAAAACGGGAGATTATATTCCTTGGCTGTATATTTATAACACTCTACTCTTTTTTTGTATGACAGAACCTTCTAACTGCAAGGATTGAACCCAAAAATTGTTAACCTAATATTTACTTTTCGTAGTTTATATTTAAGTTTGTCTCTGTAATATTTTTAGATTACTACCTACCACTAAATAATAAGTCTATACTAGTATTCACATAAGATTCCTAATATTTAATTTGATGCCTAAGTGGTTTAGATAATATTCATCTAGACACGTGGTAGAGTGTCAAGCCAAAGTTCAAGTAACAGAACTGGCAAGCAGCACCGTGTCTGACCTAAGGCTACAATATATTATCCTAAGTAATAAGAAGAAATTATATTTTATGTTGTTATAAATAAATTTCAGAACTGACCATTGAACTTGGCACCCATTTAGATCTCATTTCTTTTGTCGTTGAAGTCAACAACCAAGGCATATAATCATAATATTGAACATGGCTCTCATTTCACATTTATGTTTTTGATCAGTATACTATACTCTACTATCTCTGTAGATGTAGGTACTTGTTGAAAATCGAATGTAGAGTTCGTCATGGAACTTCTACAAGCCATGGTAAGTACCTAAATTAACAGCTGAATTTTATTTCACAATGTCGAAACACATGTTTAGCGAAGGTAGGTTGAGGATATTAATAAGGTAGTCAATGGCACCGTACACATATTATAATATAATTGAATAATTATAACACATAAAAAGGCTACACTAAACGACTTTGCCCTCGGCACCCACGGCCATATATCATAGGTTGTGTGATTGTGATAGGTATTGCACTCCAGTATAATAAATAGCTTATCGCTTTGATATCTTCATCCATATCCCATCAATACTGGATAAAATAATGCTCTTCGGATTAAATTCCAATTCAGTCTTGGTCTTCTCTGAAGGTTCCACTTTAAATTTTTTGAGAAAACCTGCTAATCCATACATCGACTGTACTTCGGCAAAGCGCATACCTGAAAAAGAAAACCCCAATATAAAATCTAAGATGATAATAATTAGAGCGTATGTATGTTGTCGAAAAACAAGAATTTACTCCTCGTCAATATATACCTACGAACGAAGGTCTTAAGAAATGAAAGTCTAAACAAGATCAAGTAAAACGAATCTATGTCTGACTGTATTCTAATCATACACGTAACTTTGTTGCAATCTGTATCAATCAATTTTTGATAGAAACCGGTTAAAAATAGCGATCTTCTGTTTACTTTTTTATGTTTTGGTAACTTATTCTTCAACCATACCATATTCAAATAGTGCTTCATTGCTTATGCAAAATTTGTAACGATATAAAGATTTTAATTTATTGAAACTAATTGCAACAAAGTTAGGTACATGATTGCCTCACCTTTTCTTTAACTTATGATTTTGTTTTCTTCTATTGAGACAAAAAGGGACTAATATGCTTACCGATACAATTACGAGGTCCAACACCGAAAGGTGAAGATAAATACATTGTGGTATTTTCTGAACATTTTCAGGTGAAAAATTCTCTGGATCGAAGAGTTCTGGGTCTTTGAAATATTTGAGGTCGTTATGTAATCCAATCGATGGTATGAGAACAGTTGTTCCTTTTTCTATCATTATATTTGTTCCAGGAAAGGTGTAATTTGCTGAACACAAGCGTACTAGAACTCCTACGACGCTATATTTTCTCAGTGTTTCATCAAAAACCATTTTCATATACGATAAATCTTTAAGCGACTCATAGTTCAACTTTCCGTTGTGTTTTTTTGTAGCATCACAAATTTCATTGTACAATCTATTCTGTATATCTTGATGTAAAGCGAGCTCATGTAGTAAAAAGGACATCGTAGATGATGATGTCTCAAAACCAGCGAAATAAAAAACGACTGCTTGAGCAGCAATCATTCCATCATTTATATCTATTTCTGAAATTCCCGATTCGTCCCTTCTACTTGCTCGACCTTGTTCCCTCAGTTCTATCATAAGATCCATGAAATCTTTTCTTGTCGATTTTTTCCCTGCTCTTTCCGAAATAATATTCCTAACAAGGTTAAGGAAAAAATCATCAATCTCGGGTGCAGACCGAAAACTGAGTTTTTTCCTAATACCTGGTATAATCATATTTAGCATCTGGAGCAGTCGCGAAGTCATAGAAGGTGTAAGAAGTTTATTTGCCATTTCTATAAAAGAATTTCTTTCATCAGAGTAAACATTTAAATTCAACCCAAAGGCACACGAACCGATGACGTCTAGCGTATATTTAGAAGTCAAGGATTTTATTTCACAATCATTTTCATGATCCACTAATTTTTCGATGTAGTTAACGAAACTTTCTACGCTGGTTTCGATCAGAGGCATCATATCTTTCAATTTCTTTGAAGTAAATGTAGGTGTAAGTTTCTGTCTTAATATTCGCCAAGTCTCTCCTTCAGCGTTAAATAAGTTATCTGAGAGAGGACTGGTAGTTTCTTTGACGGCTCTATCTTGAAAGACGTGAAAATCTTTAATTGTTACCTGTTTTATAAGTTCCGGATCCCGTATAAGAAGAATAGGTGTGAATCCTCGGTAAAGTCCAACTACCTTATCATTAGGGTATTGTTGGTAAACTGTTTTCATAGTTGAGGCAATGGATTTCTTCAGCAGTATAACATTTCCAAAGTTTCCAACAACTGGGAATGGAGTCGGTCCATTAATTCCCTTGTTCTTCCAATAGTCATATTTTTTTCTTATTAAAGAATAGCCACTATATATGAGTAGTAACACATTAATTGATATTGAAATAAACAGTAACATGTTAAATTGCAATGATACGACTATGTTCCACAAATAACACTAAGTACACTGTCTTAGTTTACTGTTTATGTTCTCTTTATATTTTCTTATCATGAGTATTGTTAGTAGGAAGGAATGTTAAACGAACAGTTTTTGCTTTATGTCTGCCAGTTACAAAGATATTATACGTCCATCTTGTTAATGGTTTACAACGTCGACATTTGATTTTAGAAGGTGTCGGTAAGGTGAAGGTAATTAAAAAAGATTTTATTTTCCTTCAATATCTCAAACATGAGATCTAAAAATTATAACAAGTCTATTTGTACTTAAGATATTATCCTTCTCATGTTATACTCGTATATTTTACTTTTTGAAATTCCAAAGTAGGGTTTGTTATATCTAGGAACTTCTACAATCCATGGTATGTATTGTACCTAACTTGGGACAGATTTTATTTTATTTCGCAATCTTGATACATATACATGTCATGTTTAACGAAGGTAGCCTAAGGATATCAATCAAACCGTACACGTAGTATAATATAATTTAATAATCATTACACATTATACACATAAAAAAGCTATAGTAAACGATATTGCTCGCGGCACACGCTATCATAAATCATAGGTACAAGTTACTTATAATAAATATCTTAACGCTTTGATATTTTCAACCTTTTCTCACCATTACTTGATAAAACAATGCTCTTCGGATTAAATTCCAATTCAGTTTTAGTCCTCTTTGAAGGTTCCACTTTAAAATTTTTGAGAAAACCTGCTAATCCATACATTGACTGAACTTTGGCAAAGCGCATACCTGAAATATAAATATAAAACTTCATATTAAATCTAAATTAGAGCGGTTGGTCGTATGTTGTTAAAAAACAAGAATTTGCTCCTCATCAAAATGTACCTACGAAGGTCTTATGAAATAAAAGTCTAAATAACATCAAGTAAAACGAATCTATGTCTGGCTTTATTCTAATCATACAGATAAAAAATCTTGGCAAAAAAACGGTCAAAACAGTGGGGCAATCACGTGGCTTTGTGGCAATAGTTTAGAACTTTTTACAATCTTACATCTACTTACGATCTATTGGGATAGAAAGCGACTAATATGCTTACCGATACAATTACGAGATCCAACACCGAAAGGTAGATAAACACATTGCGGTATCTTCTGAATATTTTCAGGTGAAAATCTCTCAGGATCAAATAGTTCTGGGTCTTTGAAATATTTTACGTCCTTATGTAATCCACTCGATGACATGAGAACAGTTGTTCCTTTTTCTATCATTATATTTGTTCCAGGAAAGGTGTAATTTGCTGAACACAAACGTATCAGTACACCTGCGACGCTATATTTTCTCAGTGTTTCATCAAAAACCATTTTCATATACGATAAATCTTTAAGCGCCTCATAGTTCAACTTTCCGTTGTGTTTTTTTGTAGCATCACAAATTTCATTGTACAATCTATTCTGTATATCTTGATGTAAAGCGAGCTCATGTAGTAAAAAGGACATCGTAGATGATGATGTCTCAAAACCAGCGAAATAAAAAACGACTGCTTGAGCAGCAATCATTCCATCATTTATATCTATTTCTGAAATTCCCGATTCGTCCCTTCTACTTGCTCGACCTTGTTCCCTCAGTTCTATCATAAGATCCATGAAATCTTTTCTTGTCGATGTTTTCCCTGCTCTTTCCGAAATAATATTCCTAACAAGGTTAAGGAAAAAATCATCCATCTCGCGTACAGACCGCAAATAGATTTTTTTCCTAATACCTGGTATAATCATATTTAGTATCTGAACCAGTCGCGAAGTCATAGAAGGTGTAAAAACTTGACTTGCCATTTCTATAAAAGAATTTCTTTCATCAGAGTAAACATTTAAATTCAACCCAAAGGCACACGAACCGATGACGTCTAGCGTATATTTAGAAGTCAAGGATTTTATTTCACAATCATTTTCATGATCCACTAATTTTTCGATGTAGTTAACGAAACTTTCTACGCTGGTTTCGATCAGAGGCATCATATCTTTCAATTTCTTTGAAGTAAATGTAGGTGTAAGTTTCTGTCTTAATATTCGCCAAGTCTCTCCTTCAGCGTTAAATAAGTTATCTGAGAGAGGACTGGTAGTTTCTTTGACGGCTCTATCTTGAAAGACGTGAAAATCTTTAATTGTTACCTGTTTTATAAGTTCCGGATCCCGTATAAGAAGAATAGGTGTGAATCCTCGGTAAAGTCCAACCACCTTATCATTAGGGTATTGTAGGTAAACTGTTTTCATAAATGAGAGAATGGATTCTTTCATAAGCATAACATTTCCAAAGTTTCCAACGACTGGGAATGGAGTCGGTCCATTAATTCCCTTGTTCTTCCAATAGTCATATTTTTTTCTTATTAAAGAATAGCCACTATATATGAGTAGTAACACATTAATTGATATTGAAATAAACAGTAACATGTTAAATTGCAATGATACGACTATGTTCCACAAATAACACTAAGTACACTGTCTTAATTTATTGTTTATATTCTCTTATACAGTTCTTATCATGAGTATATTAAGTACGTTGAATGAACATTTATTGCTTTGTGTCTACTAGTTACAAAGGATATTGATCGTCTATCTTGTTAATCGTTTAAAACGTCGACATTTTCATTTTCGGTCCTTTTGTGATACAAAGAAAGATAAAGAAAGTACGCGTTTGGCTTCAAGAGGAATCAAACAATTGGAAAATGAGCTTGTCTAAGAAAGATTGATAGAACAATGTATGAAATCACACAGCTGTCTATGCAGAATAACCAGTGCATTAGGTATGAGTAGGTATTTATGATTATTAACTATTTATTTCAGTGTTGGATGAAAGGTTTTTTGTTATACTGTTATTCAGGTATTATAAGTACGTGACCCTGAAATATTTCATACATTTTCAGTAGCTATGGATACTCTTGTTAGACTGTTAGAGGGACAGCAATGCGGAGAAATTGTAGTGCCTACTGCACATACCTAGCAAGATAACAAATATGATGTAATTCATAAAATATACATATTTTGATACAATACTCGAATAAGAATATTGAATATAAGATATAGTACTTATAGAATATTTACAATGGGAATAGGCTACGAACAAAGTAACGAAGCAGCATTCAAGTCGCACGAACCGGGGAAGTTTGGAAAGGCACGTCAGCCGCGGTATAGTACAACAAACCAATGAAAACAAGACTTGTTCGTCGGAAGATCCCGGACGGGTGAAGTTGCGAGGCAGGAAACATTCAATGAAGCCAGACCGCCGCCGCGCCGCCGCCGCCGTCAACGCGCCGTCGCCCTCCCATCAAAATATTTTGTCAATGCATCTTTACAAAGTTTCTTCTTCATTCATTACTCACAAAGTTTCTTATTTACAATATTGACATGCTTTTAGAGCTTCAAGTGGCGTCTAACTTGCCGGGAATTACCATGATCTAAAACATTTTGACACCTTTCACTTGCCTTTCACAGATTAAAACAATAATAGAACCGTAAAGTTTCTCTGCTTGCAGATAATGACCGTATATAAGAATATCGTGCTAATATTTCACCGTTCATCATTCGGAAAAGTTCTTTAAGGTTTTTCAAGTGCCTACCAACATTTTCGGCGGGGATGAAAGTAAGGTCATTAAATAAATATCCCTGGGCTGGAAACTTTATAAAAGTTCGTAGAGAGTTTTTATCCAAAACAAAGAAAACAAAGAAGTCTCGGATCCCTTCAAATATCATCATTTATTACAGACCGAGGAGGTGAGTTATGCATTTAATTTTGAGCAAAGAGCCTCACTTTCATGGGCTATTTAATTTAGGTTTATGTATTTGTTATAATGTTTTATTTTTTCAAAGTTTTATATTTATTTGGAGCAACCGGTGTGATTTTGTGAAACAATTTGTTCATGAATATAAAAATCTCGAGAAAAATATCAAATATCGTTTGATATTTTGTTCGCTTTTATTTACTACTTTTTATTTTGTTTATGTAAATTTAATTTATTAGTTTTAATACGCACGTATGAAGTCATGACATTAAGTATTAAAATTTTAAATATTCAATTGAAACACTTGTACAAACAAATGACAAATTCACCATAAATTATCAATGTTGATAGTTCATTAAACTAATATTAATTATACCTATATTAATATATGATCTAATTAAGTATATTATCTAAATAAATATTAATTTAATATCAGTCAACTGTTGTATTGTTGTGTTTGAGAATGTAATGAATCTATCTAAGCACGTGTAAGCACGTTTTGAAACGAGTAGGTAATTGCTGAGTTTATTGCCGGCTCTTCTCACTAAGTGCAACCTTCCGAACCTGTAGTCAGCCTATTTAGGTATACGAGAATGTGCCTGTGCGAAAGTCTATTTTATAGAATAGTTTTGATTTTGATAGATTTTTAATGGGGTATAAAATGAGAAATACTTTTACCTAACATGTCTGTTAAATATCATAGACAGAATAATTTTTCATTTGTGAAATGGGTTGGGTGAAATACGGATATAGCTTGTGCATTATATAAAAGCTTCTCTGGTGGACGTTCAAATATAGCGCGATGTGTCAAAATCAATTTTCACATTTACAGGTCGCTATTTTGAGCGAAGTCTGGATTTATCTGTACAGGCCGAGAGCTCACCTGTAAATTTAATATATTTAAGTTTAATGTATGAAAGAAGAAATACTTTCATAATATTCACGGTCGTAGGTTCCACCGAGGATAGAGATTTATTATGGAACATGTCTGTTTGTCCTGAATCTGGTTGTAATGTTCTATACAAGTCCAAATTAATCTGTATGTTTAAGTCGTTAAAGGGATAAAAAGTAGCCTATGCATCCGCCCCATAACCTTTTTGCCAAAAAACAGATTGATCTGTTGCTTTATTGTTGCGTGAAAGATGGTCAAACTAAAGAAAACATTTTCACGTGAATAATTAGTAATGATAAAGATTAAGAGGTAACTTGATAAGGTAATTTTCAGAGAGCCGTTATGTGGTCTATAGTGGAACATTCTATTTGAGGAGCAGACGAAGCGTGCGAGTGTGCATTAGAGTCGACCTGTCCAGCCGCGACAGGCTAAATGCAGTGCAGACTGCAACGACATCAATTTGCACTTTGCTGTTTGAATTTTTAATAACACTAGCTATTTCCGCCCAATGTATCAAAGATAAGATAAGCTCTACTTTTTCAAACTCACTTTATTTTTTCGCGTTTCATGACACTTAATAATAAATTGACAAGTATGTTGTTTTTACCATAAAGGGCAAATAATATATGAATATGTATAATATTTTTTATTTTTAAAATTACCTCTGATAATTATCTGGCTTCAGCTTTTTCCAAAATTATGGGCAAAATCTCCAAAAATAATATCGAATCAAGCAAATTAGTTCTCGACGTAACAAATGCACAACTAAAATCAACGCTAACAAGAATTGACAACCCACTGTGCTTTCGAAGTAGCCTTTCGTCTTGAAGAAAGAGATAGAATATTTTAACGTCTACATGGGAGAACGAGAGGCAGAAAATCCCCCATTACAAATTGCAAAGCTCTCCCATTGATCACAGTAAAGCGAAAAGCCTTTAAAAAATCCGGCAATTTATTTAGTCGGTAACAACAGCTTACTTGGTCAGATTGTCTTTAAAATAGAGGCCTGTAGCGCGTTTTATTATATTCTGTTATTTCAAAGCATTTATATTATATCTGATTTTTATACCTTACCATTATAGTTATTCCCATTTTTTACGTAATGCAAAATATAACGTAAAAAAATACTGAAGTAATAATTTTGGACCTCTACTTTATTATTGTTTCTTAGCGATTTTTAAAAAGTCAATAAAGATATAAGCAAGATATGAAATTCCTATACACAGACACATCTTTACTAAGACATTCATCTCAACAACATCACAAAACTGTTTCCCAATATGAGAGGAAATTCAGTGTTTTATGTCTTTGTCTATATTAAGTTAGGTACTTGGCACAGGCTACGCTACTAAGTGAACACTATGCAATACCGTCAGAGGATAAAGATTAGACTGTGGCGCCAAGTGTCGCTACAGAGGACATTTGCGCCCTCCGGCCGGTTTTCCACTGATGTCGGATCATTTCTATTGGACAACATCGAATGACGGGTACTAGATAATTTATTCTGATAAATTTGCTAACATAACTCTTATTACAAATCATCTAGTTATCACAAATTTATCAAATCAATTTCATAATAGGTATTAATCTGAAAAAAAAAAAATTAAAATCGCGAAAAAAGAAAAAAACGATATAAGTTATGTACTTTGTACTTAGTACCGAGATTGATATTTAATAAATTAAATAATACAATCACGGTAGGAAGGAAAAGCACATCACTATAATCAACTTCCACTATTGCAACAACTGGAAATATTCGGTTTTTGCATTTTGGTTGAGTTTGTATCAAGCCAATTGTTTTTGTTTCAGTTGTTCCCATTGAAATATCAAATGTTGATATGGTTGTTCCCATCATCAAAGGTTTGATTTGGATGTTTATACTACCCTTCTCAATTACCCTATTTTAAATAAGATATACAAAATACTTACTTACCTTTTTTATGTCAGATATCAGAAATCTGACACATATGCAGACACACATAGTGGTTACCGTCTACTGGTATTGCAAGTGCAGGAGCCGCATGTCAGATATGTCATGATAAGATGATGGAACACATGATAAATAGTAGCTTGGGGACAGGTTTTCAACAAGAAGGTGACAGTCAGCCAAGCCAGTATTACAGAGTACCTACCTCTGTGTTTTGGTTTGCTCGAGATGTTTTCTTTAACCGAAAGCTCATGTTCACTATACATTTTCAACACCCGGGCTTCGTCACATTTGATAAAATCAGTCCACTTTTGACTTTTTCATTGGAAAATGGTCCTCTGTAAAGTCGACACATTAATTCCTGTAGAACTTGTTAGTTCTGCCTTGACGCAGATTCACCGCTGTCGCTTGTTTAAATAACAAGTAAACACCACGCGACCTTTTAGTTAGAGAATACTTTATTATGTACCTAGGTTCTTATTATGCTTATTTCATAAAGAAAAGTAAGTGCTTATTGAAAACCCTATATAGGACTTCTTACGTGTTTATATAGGCTCAACTAAATAAATGTCAAATAAATGTCCCGGTATCCACCCACATATCGAGTGGATACTTTGAACTTAGAGTATTTGGGTTCGTTATGTTGAACGACTTTACTTTGGATATAATTATGAATCAGTATACCATAAAGAAATAAATCATTAGGATACATTTTAACGAATTTGTCATTAATTAATTGAACAAAAACAGCAGTCTCCTATTTTATCCTGTCATAATGAACATTATATTTTTATTTTAAAATTGTGACCAATAAGACGGTTCAAATTTATTATGTTGACAACTGTAAGTATGCACATTATGGAATCCAATTTCAAAAGTTGCTCTCATAAAAAAAGAATCTGCTTACCCCTCGCTATCCGAGCAGTCATCAAAATTTAATTTGGTAGAAAGCACACTCCCTGAGTAATGTATGCGGAAAGCGAGGTTTCGTTGATGCCGTCAGCTACCTACAAACGTGTACGTCGTCTCTGTAGTGAAAAAATAATAAAAAATCATAAGTTGTAAGAAATTGCCTAAATCTATTATAAAAATGTTCTCTGACCCCCAAACACCCAGTGATAGTGTTATCATGAAAAAATAGTGGCTAAAACGACAGTAAAGTGATAACAAATCTGTGCTCTGAACATTGCCGTTTTTACTTTTCGTTTTCAAATACATTTCTGGTGACAAAACTTGAAGACAAAAATAGTGAACTGTGATTTATTAAATACATTATTTACAAAAAGCAGTGATATTGTCAGTGAAACATTTGTAATGCCCAAAAATAAATAGCAATTGCACCGTTATTGACATGTAAACATTCAAATTCATACTCGAACCCTGTGTATATACTAGTGCCATCTATGAAATATCACAAGTAAATGAGACTTTGGTCGATAAAACGGCACAAGACACAATTATTTTGGTAATAGTGCCATCTATGAAACGCTTTTAATAAGATTAGTTGTCGATCAAACAGCATTTCAAGTAACTCCGATAGTATAGACTACTTTCGTCACTAAAGTTGTAACTTGTACAGCCCAATTAGCACCAGCGTCTGGATAAATCAATTAAAAATTGACGAACCTAGGTTCGATTCTTAATATAAGTTCATCTTTTTGTATGAACATTTCAATTCGATTATGAATAATTTAACAATGGATTACGAAAACATAACGCTAAGAACGAAACAAAAATCGACTTCTCTGTGTGATCTCAGTAACTCAACGTTACTTGAAACTACTACTATGAGTCTCCCGAATAGCTCTTTTAATGACAGCATCCATAATGTAGACTTGACTAGACAAATAGAAAAACTTACTATTGAGTTACAATCAGCACATGTAGAAATTGAAAATATGGGACTAGAAAACTTAAGCCTAAAAACAGAACTACAAAAATGCTACAAATCAATTGAACTATACAAAAAAATTGGGGTAACAGACCAAATTACAAGCCCGATCACGTCAGGAAAGAAAAAAAACAAAAAGAGAACTATTTCACGAGAAATTTTGAATGCACGAATGTCAATATCTGAACAACAATTACAAGAAAACACACAAGAAAAATCAAATAGCTATGAAATTATAAAAAAAGATACGGAAACTAATAATAAGATAACTGAAAAAAATTCAAACTACAAAAGTACTAAGATTGTAGCATCTAAACAACTACGGGATTACAATAACAGATGCATAAACCTTAAAGATAGAAAAAAAGTGGTAATCATAGCAGATCAACAAGGCAAAAATGTTCAAGAATGTCTACAGAAACTACTGGGAAACGATTATCAAGTAACATGTATGTGGAAAGCTGGAGCCAAAATAAATGACGTTCTGCTATCCGATAGGAAATACATCTCAGAACTAAGCAGTAACGATTTCGTGATACTAATTGGAGGGACAAATGATGATAATCCTTATGAATTTAAAACGAATTTGAGCAGCTGGATGAACGCTAATATACATACGAATATTATTGTAACCGAAATCCCCTATAATAAACACCTTAACGAATTAAAATTAAACTATGAACTGAGATACATTGTAAATAACCATCGCAAAAATGCAATGTTTGTCGATATGAACTACTCAAAATTAATACTCAAAGGACATTTCTTTGTGGTAAATCTATGTAGAACATTATTAAAAGAACTGCTTCATATTACCTATAAAATAAATTTTATTAAATATACTAACGAAATAAAACAGAGTTCGGCAAATAATCACACAAAATCGTGTGATAGAAGCACTCAAACCGATCTGAGTATAAACCATGAAGTTGAAAAACGTGATGAGTGTCAAGACCCCACATTGGAAACAGATAAATGCGTGCCTACTATCAAAAATATGGATCAACATTTTGATGTAAATAAAAATGGTGATAATCTTTTTCTTGAGTAAAAGTCTTTATATTCTACATCAAAACATTGCAGGCTTAATTAATAAATCTGAGGCACTCTCAGTCTGCTTAGATGAGTTATTAGATCAACAAAAAAATGTAGACTGTATATGTATAACTGAGCATTTCATGATGTCTGGATATGAAAATCATCTTACAATAACTAACTACTGTATAGCAGCATGCTTTAGCAGAACAAATAGCAAAAGAGGTGGAGCATGTATTCTAGTCCAAAAAGGCCATCTGTGGAAATCAATTCCAGAAATAGAAAAGTTATCGTTGAGTGGTATATTTGAAGCATGCGCAATAGAATTAATTGAATACAAAATCGTAATTGTCTGTATATATAGGGTACCCAACATAGCAAATTTAAATATATTTTTTTCTAGGTTGGAATTACTTTTGATGGAACTAACTAAGAAAAAATTCAACAATATAATATTAGCAGGTGATTTTAATATAGATATAATGAAAACAAATAATGTATCAGTAGAGTTTGAGTGTTTATTATTTAATTTCGATCTTGAATTAGCAATAAGATGTCCAACTAGAATGAAAAGCCAAACTTGTATAGATAATTTTGCTCATAACATTAAAAAAAAATGTGAGGTTCAAGTGTTGGAGTTTGCTTTATCAGACCATACAGCTCAAATTTTAAGGTGTCCCGTGGGAGATGTATGTGTGCTTGAGTATTGGCGGAAACAAAATCGAGATTATAGTCCAGATAATATTGAAAAATTTAAATCATGTCTAGCTAATTTATCTTTTACAGACATTTACTGCATATATGACCCCAACGTGGCGTTTAATTCGTTTCTAGAAACATTCAATCTCTTTTATCAGTTGTGTTTTCCGTTTAAGATACTGACAATAAGAGTAAAAAGAAAACCAAAATGGATTTCGCATGGAGTTAAAATTTGCAGTAAAAAAAAGAGACAATTGTTATGGACATTTAGACTGAAACCAACTAAAAAAAACAGATTTAACTATATTAAATATTCTAAAATATTTAAAAAAATTATTAAATTAACACAATATGCACAAAATAGTTACAAAATTAAAACTTCAATAAATAAATCCAAATCAATATGGCAAATAATTAATAATGATAAAAAATTTAACATACCTAAAAACTCAATATTAAAAATAAAGATAGGAGATGACATTATTACTGACCCTAAATTAATAGCCAAGGCGTTTAATAATTTTTTTATTGACAAAATTATGCCCATAATAGGAACACGTAAAAACTCGAATAAAAACATACGAATACAAAAAAAATCTATGTTTATGGCTCCCAGTTCACCACGTGACATACTTAATATAATTAATAATCTCAAAAATACTAATAGTGTAGGACATGACGGGATATCCACAAAAATAATAAAAGCGGTTGGGAATTTAATATGTGGACATATAAGTCACATAATTAATCTTAGCATAAGTGCTGGGATATTTCCGGATGCACTAAAAATATCAATAGTAAAACCACTATTTAAAAAAGATAATAATGAGCAAATGGAGAACTATAGGCCCATTGCTCTTATACCGATATTAGCAAAAGTTTTTGAAAAGTATTTTTACAATCAAATAAACATGTATATGGAAAAAAATAATATATTATGTAAAGAACAAAAGGGTTTCAGACAAAATAAAACAATCAATATGGCGATATATGATTTTTTGAATATTGTAATATCTAATGTTGACAAAAGGATACCTGTATGTGCTGTATACTGTGATATGACGCAGGCTTTTGACTACGTTGACCATGATATCCTATTAAATAAACTTGAAGCTTATGGAATTAGAGGAAATATTAATGAATTAATAAAATCTTATATAACAAATAGAAAACAACGTACCGCAATATCAAAAATAGATTTTAAAACCAAAAAGGAAGTTACCTACTTTTCTGAAGAACGTTCTGTTATGTTTGGTGTGCCTCAGGGAAGTGTACTTGGTCCGTTATTGTTCATAGCTTACATTAACGATCTTCCAAAATCAATACATCAGCCCATGACTCTTTTTGCTGATGACAGTACTATGACAATAGCATGCAGACAACCTAATCTCTATGAAAGTGACATTAATAATTCTTTGAGTGCAATAATATCGTGGTTAGATAATAATAATCTAAAGATAAATTTAAGTAAGACACAATTGATGTGCTTTAGTCAAAGACCATCTTCGGTACCTAAAATTAATGTAAATTATAATAATAATCCTATTGATGAAGTAGAAACAACTAAATTTCTAGGCCTAATCATTGACAGTAGACTAAATTGGAAAGCACATATTGAGGGACTTTGTAAGAAAGTCAGCAGTTCCGCTTACGCTTTACATAGACTTGCCTCGGTACTTAGCACAGATGCATTGCTCACGGCATACCATGGTCTTGCTGCTTCAATTATGAGATTTGGTATAATATTTTGGGGCAACTCAACCCATAAAGATTTGGCATTTAAAGCTCAAAAGCGATGTATTCGAGCTATGTTTGGGCTTCAAACAATGGATAGTTGCAAACCATATTTTGTAAAGTACAAAATTCTAACACTTCCATCACTATATATTTTAGAATCTGCACTATTTGTAAGGACAAATCAAAATTTGTTTCCATTGATATCCGATAATGTAAAACGTAACCGGCGTGATAATAGTCGCCTTTGCATACGTAGTTCCAAAACTGCCCTGATGAATAAAAGTATATTTTGTATGGCACAGAACATCTATAATAACATACCGAAAGTGTTTAAAGAGCTCAATAATAATGCATTTAGACAAAAATTTAAAGACTATTTGATACTTAAATGTTATTACGATGTTACTGACTATTTTAATGATTCATAATTGTGTGCTTCTTGAATTGACATTGCAGTGTATGTTGACATTGTTTTTGCTGTTATTTTCATATCAAATATTTTTTTATTTATTTGTAGACTGATTTTATTTTGAAACTGACATTTTATTTTCAATTCTATTTAATATTTGACTCTTGCCTTTTAATATTTTAATTGATGTAATTGTGATTTTATTATTTTAATACTCTGTCCTAATACAAATGTCGCTAATTTTATATTATTTGTACGCCGAAATCGGCACAACATGATGACACTGAATGATTATTATTTTTTACTATAAACACCTAATGTAAAAACACATGTTGAGCAAATAAAATTATCTTATCTCTCTTATCTTATCTCGTAGCTAGCGGTGGTACATACAGGACTTGTAGGTACGTCTCGAATATACTTTCTTATTTAGGATGTCACGACGTGGTTGGAGTTCACTTGGTACATATATTTATATTTTATATTAAGTATTTACTAACTTCTTCTTTTGGGTTTTCCAGGAATTTGGTATCATAAATATTTAAAATTTATTTATAGCTAGCTCTGTGTGGATTTTTTTAAGGTGGAACATGGGTGTTTAAACAATCATTTTGACAAATCCTTAAGTCTATTTGACCTGCAAAAAATATATGTTATAGTTTAGTTCATCATGTTTAAATTGTATTGATTAAAATTTAAGTAAACATCCCCCAATTTAACATTCAATACTTAGTTGCATGGTCGAATCATCAAGGTTATTGAGCCTATAGATACCCTTAATTGATCACTTCGTGATGTGGCCGACCACTTTGGATGAATAATAATCAGCGTTTGACGATATGAACAGCTAAACGCACGGCTACTTCATGATTATGTCAAACATGAGTGATAATATCGTAAAAAAGAAATTTAATACTTCTTTTTGATAGTTTTATCAGGCTCCCGAAATTGAACCTACTTATTATTAGGTATAATTTTAATCATTAAAAAAATAACTATACGTAGTTAGTTTTAACATAACGAATTAATAAATTAAAACGAAAGTTATGTCGTAAATTAGTTATTTTCTGGTTTTTAATTCAAGTCAGGAAAGGTAAACAAAGGTACTACGTTTCGCTAAATTACTAACTACGATTTTTTTTTATTAGCCTAAATAAAAGTATAAAATTACACAATTTTAGCATATTTTTGTTGTGATATTAATGTTTGGTACGAATATATTTTATAAAGAGATATATTTTTTGGGTAAATATTTTATGATAATGGCCATATTTTGGGGTACTGCAATATATTGCATGGGTGCTAAACATTTGGCCAACTCGTTCATTGAATGTAGTCCTCAGAGGGTTTCTCGTGATTCTTGCTTACGTTCCGTGTTGTTTGTATATACGTTGTCAAATAAATAAATATTTTTATTGCCAAAAAAGAAAAGATTTACAATTTACAGAAAACTTAAAGATTAAATAGTAAAGAACAATTTAACACAAGTTACTAGCAAGGCCCAAACTAAGGTTTTATACGGTTATATTGGAATACCCCTTGTATTAGCTAGTTTTTATGATAAATATTATTTTACATTCTGATCCGCTACATATAAAAACCTAATGACAAGCATTTCATGAAGTTAATTAAAAACTGTAAATTGAAAGTAAATGAACCATATATCCGAATTTATTATAACAACAAACGAATCCAGGAGGTACGATATTGCGGCGTGTTTTGATGCAAAATGGCGCATCGTTGAAATATGCGATACCAAATGAAATCATAAATTCTGGTAAATACGCAGCAAGGCAAGAGGCACTCGCAATACTATCTCTAGCTATTTGATCGTGGTGACTCTTGTGTTTGGTTTTATTAAGACTTATGTCATAAAATACGCCTTTGAGAATAAACCATGATCAATCTTCATAATCTAGATATCTATGTGTAGAAATATAATTTTAAGCTTTGGTTTGAGTTAAAAATTTGGAAATGGTTCTAATCAGTTTTGTTTAACGAATCAAACAGCTGTTTTTTTGTCATTGGATTACTAATTCTGTATATAGCATCGTTTTTATTTTTGGCAATACAAGTCTATTGGGATATCTAGAATTAATACAACCTTATCCTTAATTTTTGTAAATAAATGTGGATGTAACTGTACAAAATTGTATATCTCAAGAATGTATAAAGATGGTACTGTCAGAAGAAGAAGGAAGGAGAGAAGGCTCCCCGTGAGGGAGAGCGACGCCGTCGGCGGGGCAGGCGGTCAAAATGTTGAGGTATTCAGAGCGAGCGCAGCGCATTGAAATATAGTTTATTAATTAAGTATTTATTTTATTTGTACAATTGATACGCACATTATTTTAGACATTTTCACAGAGAGTATTTTTTAATTTATTAACTAATGTCATAGACTGCTACTATATTTCTTTACGGTTCTGTGTTACCAGTATAAAACTTATGAATTACCTACATCTTAACATAACAGAAATAAATGATTTACTAACACCTTCTCCTATTTTTTAAACAATATTTTTTATAAAATACAATCTTAACTTCACTAGCAACATTTTAATGTAGTTATCTAGAATCAGACATAGTTCAAGAAACAAAACTTATTTACTATCCTCTAAGAACTAAAAAGAAATCAAATCTTATTTTACTAATCATTATACATTTATAAGATGAAATCTTCATGTTAAACTATTCTAATTCAATCTCTAGAATTCCAAGCCTTTTATCAAGTTTATTACACATCTAAATTAATTAATTAACAAAATTAATTCTTAACATAAAGTTTTATAAACCTTTAATTTCTGGTTTAATTACTTTAACATTTGTTTACAATGAAAATCAAATTTATTTCTTAATAATGGTTTTGTAAATATGTCTGCTAGTTGCAGATCTGATGGACAATATTTAACTTGCAAATTTTTGTTTTTATAATTTTCATAAATGAAATGAAATCTAACATCTATGTGTTTAGACCTTCTATTAAATGAATTTGTTTTAATTAATTTTATAGCACTCTGGTTATCTATATTAAGTACAATTTTAATTTTACTTGGAGACAATTCACTTAAAAATGATTTCAAATAAAGACATTCTTTGCAACAATCTGCTGCAGCTATATATTCTGCTTCGGTGGACGACAAAGCAACAATTGGTTGTCTCCTGGAACACCATGATATTGGTCCTTCTGATAACATAATAACAAAGCCTGTATTACTACGTCTGGTCTGGGTACAATTTGCATAGTCAGCATCACAATAAGCATTTAACATTGAAATATCTCCTCCCTTCTTATATAATATTCCTTTCTTTCTTGTTCCATTTAAGTACTTCAGTATTTTCTTTACAGCTATTATATCATCTTTGCTAGGGTTTTCTATTTTTCTGCTGGCCTCGTTTACTGCTTGACTTATGTCTGGTCGTGATCTAGTAGATAAATAAAGTAGTCCTCCTATTAACTCTCTATATGGAAAATCTGTTACTGTAGGGTCTGAAATTTCTGTCTTTTTATCTGTATTACATGGTGTACTTACTGGTTTAGAATGTATGTGTATCATACTGTATTTCTTCAATAAGCTCTCAGTGTAACATTCTTGGTGTAAATATATTCCTTCATTGTTTTTTTCAATTTCAAAACCAATATACTTAGTAGGATTTTTATATACTTTTATTTCAAACTCTTTTTCCAAGCAGTGTAATATTTCTGTTAATGATTCTGTACTCTTTGATATAGCTAATCCGTCATCTACATATATAGCAATTATTATTGTTTTGTCATTGTTTGTAAAAACACACTGATCTGTTTTAGTAGGTCTCAATCCTAGTTTTAGCATGCATGTTTTAAATTTATTATTCCATGTTATTGGGGCCTGTTTCAGACCATACAGAGCCTTTTTCAAATGACAAACTTTATTTGGTTGTTTTTCATATCCTTCAGGTATATTCATATAAATATCTTCATCAGTTAACTCTCCATATAAAAATGCAGTCTTCACATCAAATGTCATTATTTCATAGTTATTAGAAGCAGCTATAGCAAACATCGATTTTAATGCTGATTGACTAACTACTGGACTGTATATTTCGTTGAAGTCAATACCATGTTGTTCAAATCCTCTTACCACAAGTCTTGCTTTATATACATCATTCTCTTTCACTCTGAATATCCATTTATTGGTAAGTATTTTCTTTCCTTTTGCTTCTTTTTTATCTACTATTTTCCATGTATTATTCTTTTGCAGTGACTCCTTCTCCGAATTAATAGCCTTCTCCCAATTCTCTTTTTCTGTAGATGTAATAGCTTCATTATAGGTAAGTAATACATAGTCTTGTAAGTATTCTGGATTCTTTTTAATTCTTTTGCTTTTTCTTAGTGTATCTTCTTTTATATTTTCCTCTTCGTCATTATCTGTTTCTTCTATATATTTTTCAGTTTCATTTTCTGTTTCTATTATATTTTCTTCTGTTTCATTAATATTATTTTCTGTTTCTATTACATTTTCTTCTGTTTCATTAATATTATTTTCTGTTTCTATTACATTTTCTTCAAATTCAGTTGTAGTTTGTACTGTATCTATATTATTTTCATTATTTAAATCATCACTATATTCTGTTTCATCTTTATTTATTAATATTTTAGGTATGTGTTCTATATTTTTATTAATGTTTTCCTCTTTATTAAATTCTGTAGTATTGTCACTAATTATTACAACATCTCTAGCAATTTCTATTTTTCTTTCTTTTATATTCCACAGTCTGTATCCGTTATTAGTATATCCTATCAATGTTAGTTTCTTACTTCTGGGATCTAGTTTCTTTAGATTTGGATGTAGTTGTTTAGCATAAACAATAGAACCAAATTTTTGCATGTTTGATATGTTAGGTTTCTTACCATGCCACATTTCAAAAGGTGTCTTATTTATTAGGGTCTTACTCGGTAATCTATTTAGTATGTATGCTGCACAATACATAGCTTCACCCCACATTTCTTTCATTAAATTTGAATCTAACAATAAAGCTCTGGTTTTCTCTAGTAGTGTGCGGTTCATTCTCTCTGCTTTACCGTTCAATTGAGGAGAATAAGGTATTGTATAATCTAGTTTTATTCCTTTTTTCATGCACCATTGCCTTAACTCATTACTTGTATATTCACCTCCATTGTCACATCTAATACAAGAAACTTTTTTATTCAATTCTCTCTCTGATTCTTCTATGTAATGTTTTATGTAATCTGTTACTTCACTTTTATATTTAATTATATAAATTTTTGTAAAATTGCTGTAATCATCTATTATGGTCAGTGTATAATATTTGTCATCATGTGTCTTAGTTTCAAATGGACCACAAACATCTGTATGTATTAGTTGTAAAGGTCTTTCCATTCTGGTTCTAATTGTATTAAATGGTAGTCTAGCTTGTTTTGATTGAATACATATTTCACATTGTTCTTCTAATTTTGTAGGTCCTAATATCTTTATACCTTCTACAGCATTCTGTAAAATTTCTAAAACTGTGTTTCCTGGGTGACCAAGTTTACGGTGCCATTCTGTAGCTGTTCCATTTTCTTTTATTAATAGAGATTTATTTTCTTTTTCTTGTTGCATATTTACTATATATAACCCGTTTTCTTTTTTACCACATAATATTAACTCTGTATCTTTATAAATGTTAACCTTATTTTGAGTGAATACAACTATCCCTTTATTGTTTGTAATGGCATTTACTGACAGTAAGTTCTGTGATAGGTCTGGTACAAATAATGTATTTGACAACTTACATTTAGTCCCTTTTACAGTTCCTTGACCTTGAGCTTCCATTTTATCATTATTTGCAGTTAAGACAGAGGAGTTCTGATTAGTAAAATTATCTAGTATGTTGAGGTTATTTGTCATATGAGCTGTGCATCCAGAATCTACTATAAACTTCTGATTTATTATGTTATTCTTCTCTATATTTGTTAAAAAAATCATATCTTGTTTAGTTTTATCTTTATTTTTATTTTTAAAATAGCAATTTTCTTCTTTATGGTTTGTTTTTTTTACATATTGAGCATTGTTTAGATATAAATTTACAGCTTTTTTCTTGATGGTTGAATCTTTTACAAATACTGCACATTTTGCAATCATTCTTTACGTGCCCATTTTTGTTGCATTTGAAGCACTTTATATATTTTTTGTTATCTGCTTGAAATGCTAGCTGTTTATTATTTTGACTTCGCTCTTGCAGGCGACTCTCTTCCGCAAGTAGTCTGTTTGTTAGGTTTGTTAAAGTCTTTTTTTCATCAGGAGATGACTCCCAAGCTGTTATGAAATGTGTTAAGTTACTGGGCAAGCAGGTTAGTATTTTAGAAATTACCATGTCATCATTAATTTTCTGTCCAAGGTTATTTAGCCTTAGTCGCAGGTTCTCTAAGTCTGTTATGATTTGGGCGAGGGGCCGATTTTCTTTTCTAAAGTTAAAAAATTCTTGTAATAATGTGCTCTTATTTCTCTCTTCAGTCCCTTCAAATACCTGACACAACTTGTTATACATTTCTTTAGCACTTTTACACCCTATTATTTGTCCTTTTAATTTTCTGTCTATGGAATTCATAATCGTTCTTTGCACCTTAGCATCATTTGTCTCGAACTCAGCCATTTTGTTTTCATCTTCCGGCAAAGGCGAATTATCCATATTTAATTTATAGGCTTTTAGGTAAATATTGAATTCGAATTTCCACATCAGGAAGCTTTCACTATCCGTCAACTTTTCTATTTTAACCTCTTCTTGAGTCATCTTTCGGTTTTTTCTGTGTTTTATTCTTGATTTTTTTCTTTGTATAGCCGTTGTGGCTTTTAACACTGGTTTTAGGTTTTTTTATAAATTACGCACCTTTTTACATACTGCGTCTGCTGGACGGCTCTGGGCCCATAACCTGTTGAGGTATTCAGAGCGAGCGCAGCGCATTGAAATATAGTTTATTAATTAAGTATTTATTTTATTTGTACAATTGATACGCACATTATTTTAGACATTTTCACAGAGAGTATTTTTTAATTTATTAACTAATGTCATAGACTGCTACTATATTTCTTTACGGTTCTGTTTTACCAGTATAAAACTTATGAATTACCTACATCTTAACATAACAGAAATAAATGATTTACTAACACAAAAGACCTTCGAGAAAAGTCCCGCAGCCCCGCCGCCACATGGAGAGAGCAGGAACACCCCAGGGTTTTAGTCAGTAAGATAACCCGGCCACTCCCCCGGAGCGGCCGGGTATTCATGAAGATTTAGGTCACAAAAAACAAAAAAAAAAATGGTCGTTCTCATGAAATTTTCCGCAATTAAAGGCGGCTATCTAATAAATCACGAACAATACCTATGCTTTTTGCCATTTTGACCATCAATATTATATAGGTATGGGTGTGTCCGTGACGAGATTGTGATATAAGGAGGAACAAGGAATTTATCTGACTAGGGGAACCCTAAAAAGGGAATGTTGCGATTGCTACTATTTTTACTGTGCGAAGCTAAAGAAAGAGATTATTAAAAAGTAGCTAATTTGATCTACGCAAGTGCAAGTCCAATTCTTTCTTGTACGAAAGCGAAACAGAAACAGTTAAAATTACGAACAATAATGGTAGTGTATCGAATGCACTGAGCAAGCTATGAATGAATGATTTTTTTTCTTTGAAGAAAAGAAACTATACTGATTTTGTACTGACAAGTCAGGTAAGGAACCCTAAATATATTATTTATTATTCCGAATTGAATAGCGTTATGTTACTCATAGTGTTTTGTTATTATAATTAAGTACTGTTTGTTCTGTTTGTAATATAAGTATGGTACCAGATGATAATTAAATTAATCTCTAACGAAAAGTGATTATAATGGCAGTCTATATTTTAAACATAATATTAGTCACAATAACATATCTAATATACCTAATGATAAAAAGATATAACTATTGGAGTAGTAAAGGAGTCAAATTTCCACTACCTCTACCAATTGTAGGTAATTACGGAGCTTTGTTATTGTCAAAACGAGCGACTGATGACTTCTTACAGGATCTATACGAACAGTTTCCTGAAGAGAAGGTAGTCGGATTCTACCGTGGAGTACAGCCAGCGATTATGATCAGAGACCCCGAAATAGCAAAACAAATCTTAATCAAAGAGTTCAGCATTTTTTCGGGACGAGGTATCTATAAAGGGCAATCAGTTGACGCAGGTCTTGCTTTAAATTTATTCGCAATCGAAGGAGACTTATGGAAAGTATTAAGGCAGAAAATGACACCAACGTTTACATCGAAAAAAATAAGAGATATGCTACCCTTAATTAATACGTGTATCCACAAGTTCACCGATTATACTGAGAATGCAATCAGCATGGAATCAGACTACGAGACAAGGACTTTCATATCGAAATATACTCTGGACGTGATTGGAAAGTGTTTTTTTGGCATGGATTTAAAGGTCTACTCTAGTGAGAAAAATTATTTCATAGAAATAGCAAGTCAAATAACAAAACCCAAAACATTTGATCGTGTATGGTTTTTGATGGAGTTTATTATTCCCGGAATCCATGAAAGATTTCCTAAGATAGATCCCGCAGCTCGATACCGTGATGTTTTTTTAGAACTTTTATATACTGTGATCCGAGAAAGGGAAAGTAAGGAATTTATGAAAAAAGATTTTATGGATGTCATGTTACAACTTTTGAGGCAAGGTAAAGCTGGTATAAAAAACGATAATGGATTATCAGAAATAGAAATATCAGATATGCTTATAGCTGCCCAAGCATTTGTTTTTTATGTAGCTGGCTTCGAAACTTCTTCAGCTACTATTTCTTATTTGTTTTACAATTTGGCCTTGAATCAGGATATCCAAGACCGTGTTTATAAAGAAATATGTGAAGTTCATGATAAATATAATGGAGAACTAACTTATGAGAGTATAAACGATTTGACTTATCTGCAAATGGCAATTGATGAAACAATTAGAAAACATACTCCGCTGGGGAGCTTATCACGGGAATGTTCACATGATTATACGATACCTGGAACTAATATAACAATAGACAAAGGCACACCAGTACTAATATCGACCAGTGGAATACACGCTGATCCGAAATACTTTCCTAACCCTGAAGAATTTAATCCTGAGAACTTTTCTCCAGAAAACAAAAATACTTTAGCTCCGGGTGCATATTTGCCATTTGGTGCTGGACCTCGTCATTGTATTGGTAAGAAATTAAAATAGATTTCACTAAAAATATCTATTTTTGAACCTTCGGTGTCAAACTTTAGTCTTGGAGACTACCAGCTTTCCTAATTATACCTATTGATTTATGACGCAAACAAAGTTATCAAATAAAATCGTAGAAAAAATGATAGGTACTATTCTGATTTAAAGAGTCGTTTATAATATATATTACCTAGTCAGGTCATAAATTCTGTCACATGTTTAATATAAAATAATTGAAACAAGTTTATTCAAAATGAACTTAACAAAACATAGATTCTTATGACACTAAAGTTTATTCAAAATGACCTCCGTGATGAATACAGGCCTTCAATCTGCGCGGCCAGTCGTCTATCGCAGCACGAACGAGGTCCATGTCAATATCGGCGGCTGCCTTAATAAGGATGTCTTGAGTGACTCCAAATTGGGATGAGGCTTTGAGCACGCCTTTTCCTCCAAGTGTTGCCATATCTTGTAATCTAACGGATTCAAATCTGGACTGCAGGAGGGCCAGTCTTCGTGCCGGATGAAGTCGATTTCAAGCGCCGCCAGCCAGTCTTGTGTGCTCTTCGCTCTATGAGGTTTACGTTTGGGATTTCTTTGAATTCGCGCCTTCACAGCTTTTATCACTGCTGGAGTCCTAACAGACCGAGGGCGACCACTTCTTGACCTGTCATCTACACTAGAGTCTTCATTGTATCGTTTGATGGTACGATAAACGAATCTTTTGGTTATATTCAAATTTTTCAGTATATCAAAAATTTTAATTGGCGCGTAACCGCAACGATGCAACGCAATAACTGCAACACGGTCTTCTTTAAGCGTCCACTCCATAATATTTAAAAATTAGTAAAATTCTAAAAAGTATGCATTTTTATTTTCATGAACAATTCGAAATTCGAATTCAATAAACTTTTTTGTGGCCAGCATTCTAAAAGATTTTTTTTTACTGTGTGACAATACTTATGACCTGACTAGGTATATGTTTGATTGACTTTGTCATTTTTGTTAGAGCTGAGGACGGACAGAGAGCGGAGTCTTAGTAATGAGGTCTGTTGGCAAATTGAGTACGGTGTATCCATTTTTATAAGCTCCATATCAAGCACACCTACTGACTACGTTTATTTCTATAACATTATAAAAACATATGTTTCATTTTGTTTACAGGTATGCGCTTTGCAACTACCCAAGTCTACTTATTTACAGCATATTTTCTTAAAAAATTCAAAGTAAATGTGTCTCCGAAAACCAAAACCAAAATAGAGTACGATCCAACAAGCTTCAGCAGACTAGCAAAAGACGGTTTATGGTTGAAAATAACAAAACGGGATTAATTAAATTAAACAAATCAGTCTGAAAAAAATTACAAAAGCATATTCGTACAAATTTGTGATAAGGCGACGATATCCGAGAAATGATGATTCTAGATTAAGTTTTCTCGGCATTCTTTGTTGCAAGAGATTTGTAAAAAAATTACCTATGTTAAACTAGAAAATATCCGATGGGGAACAGTTTTTTTTAAATTAGGATTTTTCATTTGTAACGTCGGAAAAAAATCGTGAATATGCCCCTTTTTAAAACTAAGAATGCATTTTTCGCTCATTTGGGCCATCCAAATAACTTGAAAATATTAACATACATTCTGAAATCCATTAGAAAGGGAATAGTTTTCTAACTTTAAAAAAAAGGCTTAGTTTTTGTGAATCTTGTCTCCGTCAGTTTAGTAAGGGACGGAGAGCCTCCTCTTAATGGTAGTTATTTTGTCCTAGTAGGAGCAATAATTAAAATAAATATCACGAATTAAATACCAAAACTCTACTTTGTAAGTCACTAGTTTATACCGGGTGTATGGGACAGCGTAACGAAAACTTTGGGAAAAGCTTACACTGAATGCCTATCATCATCATCATCATCATCATCACGTCAGCCGAAAGACGTCCACTGCTGGACAAAGGCCTCCCCTTAAGATCGACACGATGGCCGGTCTTGCGC
Source organism: Tethea ocularis (assembly GCA_963555595.1). Classification (NCBI taxonomy): domain Eukaryota; kingdom Metazoa; phylum Arthropoda; class Insecta; order Lepidoptera; family Drepanidae; genus Tethea; species Tethea ocularis. Next base: position 5,679,446 of record OY741968.1, read on the forward strand.
TACCCGCATCCAGCGGTTTCCCGCGACCCTAACAAGATCGTCGATCCACCTTGTGGGGGGCCTGCCCACGCTCGTTTTCCGGTTAGACGCAGCATGGGCAGGCTCGAGAACCTTTCTGCCCCAGCGGCCGTCGGTTCTACGAGCGATGTGCCCCGCCCACTGATACTTAGGTTTGGCAATTGTTCGGGCTATGTCGGTTACTTTGGTTTGCCTGCGGATCTCATCATTTCTGATCCGATCTCGCAGGGAAACTCTGAGCCCCCTCTATTGCTCTTTGGGTGACCTTCTATAAGGCTCATCGTAAGCGACCACGCAAAAAAAGCAAAGCAAATGCCTATAACAACATTATAAAAAAAAATATGTCAGAAGTCATGGGTTACAGATATTGTAATTTTTGAGCGCGCAATGTACGTTACAACGCTATCACATCTAGACAACACGTGCAGTCTTGCGTATTTATTGGAATTTTGTTGTACATTACAGTTTTATATCTAAATTAGTATTTATTTTTAAATCACATTTAGTTAGACTTGTATAATGATTTTATATTACAATTAGTCCTAAAATTCTGAAAATAATGATGTAATTCATGAAAAGATCGATGAAAACCTTAAAGTCCAGGGGCTCCAGAATCATGAGTTGAATCCATGGTATCAGTTTTCGGTACGCTGCCCCTTACACCCGGTGTATAGTTTTTTTATATTATAGTAAGACTGGTTAACTCTGACCAAGTCTGTGATATTAGAGGGGAGCGGGCTTGGGTCGACGACAATGGGAAATGGGAACTAAAACCATAGGATATAATAAATTACTAAAACCAGTATACTAAATTCTTGTTTCATTTATATTTTTTATCTTTTGATTTTATTTTAAATTTTTATTGTCAATTTTGTCTTCTAGATACATTAATTGTAAATATTTTATGAATTGTAATAAATTGATTTTTTCTAAAGATTAGTTTTATAATTAGGTATTGACTTTAAGTTGCATATTATTTGTTATATAAAGTATTAAAAATAAAATAATTACATTTCAAGTTTGATAATTAATGGCAGTAGGAATATGTGTGTGTACAGATATAGTATTAATAGGTAGTTATAGTGATTTGTGTTGAGTAAATTAACTACTGATTGGTAACGAATCGTGAAAATAATAAATAACATGTATGTGCTAGGTACAATCCCGATTCCATCCTACTAATCTATATATATAAAAGCAAAAGTTTGTGAGTATGGATGGATACATGGATGTTTGTTACTCTTTCACGTAGAAACTACTGAACGGATTTGGTTGAAATTTGGAACACAGATAGTTTATAACCTGGTTTAAAACATATGATACTTTTTATCCCGGGAAAACATAATATATACCTCGGATACCTCGGGAACGCGGGTGAAACCGCGGGGCGGAAGCTAGTCCTATATAAACTAGGTACTTATGAAGACGTGCATTTATTAATTATTTGAGAGGGTATTCGCGACGTGACGTTATGAAAAAAATATTTATTTAATATATCAGTTGTCGTCCCGGATATTGGAGCGGATGAATCTGGAAGTAAGTCACCGTCACAGACCACCATAATCGTAACTCACGAAGCAACCGACTGCGTCTAAAAGTGATGTTACGTGTTTACTATTTATGTACCCTTCCGTAGATTGATGACGATAAACTGTTATTAATGGCTTTTGGTCTACATTTTAAATTCGAAGCACGAAACGGTTGCATGGAAAAAAATGCAAACTATATAGACTAGAAACTAATAAACGACTAAAATTAGTACCTATATTGAAAATTATACACAAACATTATAATATATAACCCTCGTGATATACATAAAGGTTTCACAATAATTCACACCTGCAATGCTTTAAAGGGTGAAAGTACTTGTCAATATGAACAACTTTTACTATGAGACCAACCCTGAAATTTTACAATTCATTTCGATCAAGCAAGGGTGAACTTTTGTATGAAATAAGTACGATACATGATAGATCATACCTTGAAATAAAATATGGAATACTTTTTATCCCAGGAAAAACAGATCCTTCAGCAATTTGGGTAAAACTGCGGGGTGGTACCTAGCATGCAAATAAATATCCTTTATATCTAAAAAGAATTTGGCAAACAAAGATAGTAAGTGGTTACCGTACTCTATACACGCTTGCAACACTCAGAACATATATTACTTACTTCCTAGGTATAATTCAATTGCAGTAACCCACCCCCCCCCCCTCCCAAATGAGCTCTGGCGACATAATCACGCGCAGAACATCTGCTGTACTCCGTAAAATGGTAAAACACGAACTTAGTTTCTACATTTTTTCACATCATAATATCATCATTATTTATTATTACTTTATACGTATAACTTCGTATAAATTATTATTTTAAATCCTGTAATTAAATTAATAAGGCCGCTCATTTTTCATTAACCTTAATTACCTATTTAACGATGTTGAAAACATTTACCGACCAGGTACATGAATGCACGCAAATGTATGGGTATTGAGGTTGAAATTTCCGGGAGTTAAGACTTTTCTTCCGTTTCCGTGGTCGTGGAGCGAACTGTGCGTGAATGTGATATTTACGAACTTTTTCGTCTGACTTTTTGGGAGAGAATATTGCTTAGGGTGGATAAAGTGCTTTGGACAAAGAAATAGTCCATTAGAATGTATATCCATACTACATTAACGTTGGACGCTAATAAATTCATTCTTAACCAAACACGCACGCATCACATTTCTTAAGATCCGAAGGTTGGTTGAGATATTTGGTTTATATAGGTACTTGAAATAGCAAACAAAAGAGTGGAAAAGTATGTTTGATTATTAAATAAATATTCGTACATACATTGTAATTCTGAATATAAATATCAAATTTTAAAATAATGTATTGTAAGAGTTGAATGAATAACGTATCAAATAAACATTATATAAATTATGTGTTGTTAGACATGACATCCGTGGACGTAGCAGACTCGTAGAAGTCGTAGCCCCTGTGCTACAGAATCACTACGAACTCTTTAAAGTGTCCATAAGTGAATATTATATGGAAGGATAAAAGTAAGTTGAATAATTGATTCATAAACATTTCTTAGTATTGTTTTGATAAATTATAAAAAGTAAACGCCCCTACAAAGATAAATATAAATATCAATAATCTTTCAAGGGCGTAAGTATTTCCATTGTTTGATAACACATAAAGATTTATTATTGAGTATTAAACATTTAATAATAAAGGATTACCTATCCTTGTTGTGTTTTTATGCTTTCCATATAATATTTGTACCAAATACTATCCAACACATCTGGCGTACGTAATCTTGTTATGAAGAAAAACTTTCTTAATAAGACTGCCGTTGGGTTTTCGTTTTCCCTCTATGGAAGAACTATGAAATAATTACATGTCTGATCTTACATGTGATACTATGAAGTGATATTGTTTGTATGTGTTTGTCATAGACAAGAGATGATGCCTCATTGTTTATGATAACAATTTACATGAATTAATTCTTGTTACAAATGGAAGCTAATAACATTTTAAAGAGATAATCTTCACTACATAGTATATAACAAAGTCACTTCCCGCTGTCTGTCTGTCCCTACGTATGCTTATATCTTTAAAACTAAGCAACGGATTTTGATGCCGTTTTTTTATATATATAATTCTTCTGTAAGTGTGTTTGTTATCTAACTCCTCCTAAACTTTTGGACCGATTTGGTGTCAATGTAGTAGTATTTTTGTGTGTAGTTCAAATGTGTATTCAATGGGATGCTGGATGGTTTGAAAACACAATTGGTCCAGGTGGCGCTGCTGTCGATACACATGTTACGAGCAGAAAAAAGTTTGCCGGGGCCGCTAGTATAAAAAGAAGATATAGATAATAGATGATAAGCACATAAAAATAATTTGCTTATCATCTCATAAATCATTATGATCAAACAGATAAGCTATTCATAGAATAAGATATTTTGATTAGTTAATATAAAGTTTATTAAAATATCCTAACAAAGAAAAATAAATATCTACATCCAGAAATATCAAAACAATATGAGCAGAATTATCATTTGTACAATAGATTACTTCTTGTCAAAAAGATAAGTTAAATTACAATTTTAAAGCTGCAGATAATTTTTAATAAAATTGAAATCTGATCACAGAATAAAAAAGATCTTTATGATAGAGAACTGAGTTAGCCAGTAACCCAAGGACTCCTTAATCGGTGACTGTTGACCTAGCCACTGTATCAGAGTAGTGCTGGGTGGGTTGTTGCAGTATTTTATCCACGTGACAGGCCTGTATTCAGTCAGCATCGATAATTTAAAGTTTATCGCATTCCGTGGTGGGGCCCGTGGTGATGATGAGGCGGAGGCGGGTGGTGATGGTGGGGTCCATGATGTGGCGGTGGTGGAGGATGGTGGTGATGAGGTGGTGGTGGGTGGTGATGGAACGGAGGTGGTGGCGGCGGATGTTGGTGGTGATGTGGTGGTGGAGCATGAGGCACTACACGGCTGTGGAAGTAGCAGTGTGGGGCACAGAATCCAGTGCCACAGTGGGGGCCGCAAGGCAGGGCGTGTGGAGGTGGCATTTCTGAAAAAGAATACATTAACGTTAGAATATTTTAAACTTATCTACCTATGATAACGATGTTAAGTTAGAGAAGAGAATCATAATTGAAATATTGAACTACATAATCATTATGCAACAATGAAAAAAATTAATTTGATAAGTTTAGTTTTAAAAACGAAAGTATCATTATAATGCTCACCAGTTTATGTAGTTACACAGTAGACACAGTGAATGATAGCACATCGATCAGTATTTCTATTTATTGCACATTGTCTTATCAACGTGCGTGTATAATATCAGACATGTCGATTATTAGGGATCGTTAGAAATGTATAGGAAACCTTCACACATTACCAATTATTAAAAATAATTCTGGTAATTAATCAAATCAATTATAACAACGTCATAGTTTAGGATTATCAACATCAGTCCGAAAACGACTGTGGCATATTTACCTCAAACTTGCCCAGTATGATTAATTGGGGTTTTTTATGATTAAGATTATTTATTTGTGGCACATATAGCTAATTATTTACATCAGAACTAGGAACTAAATAAAAACGGGACTAAAAAGTAAAGCTAATATATAATAATAGGTACAGCTGATCTAAATCGCTGCTAGCTGGTAGTGTGCTCAGAACGCTGGCGCCATTGCTACGCTGTATGGCAATGCTTATCCTTAGTCCAGGGTATTCGCCAGCTCTTTGGTCACGTGATGTGTCGATCAGGGGCTTCGAAATCTCGCGATAAATGCGATGGGATTTGGGCCCCATGGGCCCAGCGTCTCTACCCCAAATGGCTCGAATATGTAACATCCATCTAGGTTACTAGATACACTTGCGCTGCTGGAGGCGTTCGGCACAATCAGCTGCACCACCGGCTTTATTGACAGTTTCTGAAAGGTGGGACGGTGCGAGAGTATCGACGCAAGTTTCATCCCAAATTACCCACCCAGAATACACCGGAAAGTGCTTGGCGACAGATTTTCAACAACCAGGCATACACTACAAAGACCCCTACTATAGTTCTATATTTGAATACGATGTTATAATTCATCGAAAGCTCAAGCTCATTGTAGGATTGGAACCCTTGAACTTTGTCTCGGCATACGACGCGACGTCACTACCCCAGGCCTTCCTATAATCGGTGACCAATTTTTTGTAGGACCAAAATAGAACGTACTGATTGCAGTAGTGCAACCTTATCGCTTGTAGGACGTGTCCTACAAAAAGTTGGACAGAAATACAATGATAAAATAATAATGACCGATTATAGGTTATACACTACCATTATAAACCCTATTAAAGAACCCTTTCACGTTTAATGAAGATATGGAAATTATAGATAAAAACACGTGACAAATATGATTAGCTAGATACCGGAATATGCTATGTATGACTGGGTCTAATGAAAAAAAGTGAGTCATATTATCAGAGGAAAAGCATAATTAATTTTTAGTGTAGTGTCATTTAGAAAACAATATATTAATTAGATCAGGTAGGTAAAGTATTTAATGGCGCCTTTTAGGCTTTTAAGCCTAAAATATATGTGTGAGTGTGAATAGAGGAGGAAGACGGAGAACCGGCAGGATTGGTCTGGTAGACAGCAGGATGGAGAGAGAATACAAAAAAAATACGATATCTGTAACCCATGACTTCTGACATCATTGATTTCTATAGTGTTATTATAGGCATTCAGTGTAACCTTTTCCCATTTTTTTCAGTACCCTGTCCCTTACTTCCGGTATGCCTGAAATTAAAAGTTTGCTTATAAAAATATTTGAAAAAGTTTATATTATAATTTGAAAACTAGACGACTCAATTCGTGATAGTTTTCCTTATAATTTCAGTTTTTGATCTTAATTAGGTACTACAACCTAATTATACGAATACTAGCTGTTCCCTTCGGTTTCATTCGCGTTCACAGACAAACAAACAAACAAACAATGAAATCTTTCCTTTTTATAATATTAGTATAGATATTAATATATTAATAGTATTAACTATTGAGTATAGACGAGGGAACATATAACATACACGTAAATATGTAACATTTACGCACCAGTACTATAAACAAGAATTGTATTCACAGCTGTTACTTCACACCTAACTAAATACTAAATCGAGATTATTAATTAATACATTGACGTCAAGTAGGAATAAAATATTCATTCAATGACGTATTGAAATAACATAGGTAGGTACTTATAATAAGAATGTTTCAGTGACTCATAAAATATATTCATATAATATTTAGTTGAAATATAAGACGTTGAACGGAAACTAAATGGGTTATGGCGAAAATATACGAGAAATGATGATTGTAGATTAAATTTTTCTCTGGTTGATTTATTGCAAGAGATAAGGAAAAATTATATGATTAACTAAGTAACTAGAAAATATATGACGAGGATTAGATTATTTTAAATTTAAAGTTTTCATTAGTATCGTCAGAAAAAAAATCCTTAAGATTAAAAAAGTTTTTGTCTCTCATTTTGCAAATAACTTGAATATATTATCATACATTCAGAGATCTAATAGACAGGGAATAGTTATCTTACTTTAAAAAAAAGGATTTGTTTTTTTTTAATGACGTACGGTTTGTATTTTTTAATAAAAGTGCGCCTCACCTGTCTCGGTTTTCCCCGTCGGTTTAGTAAGGAATGGAGTTATTTGCGGAGAGCATCTATCCGTTCACTCCAAGTTGGCCGTTACTTACTTTCGATCGCGCTTCCTACCTCGTCTCAAATCAGACCCGCATAGTATGGATAGGAATGCTTATTATTGTTTTGTTTGTACCTATGACGTCATTCGACGACGGCCAACTAAAAGTGAACGGCTATTAATACTGGTTTTCTAAAAAGTAACAAGTAGGTTGTAATTTTTATGCCATTGGTCTGCCTCTATCGCTTTCGAAGTCTCTATAGTTTGTTTTTCAAACATAAATTCTCTGTTAGGTATTTAAATTATGCAAAAAGGACTGAGTAGATACCTACTATAAAAAGACTAAGCAGGTAATAATAAGAAAAAGGTTATAAAAACTTAGCGTGTTAATGTAATATTTATTTAGTATTGACGGCATAATGCAGTTCTGGCTAATATTTGAAATGTTCGTAAACAATGTAGGTAGGTATGTTATGTATATTGATTATTTATAAAAAAAAAAAAACTTGCACATAACCAATGACGTAGATATTGGATAAAGACCGTTTGTTGTATTTAATTTTTAATATAATGGATAATTTTAAATTAACACGGGTAGACTTAATTGCGTAATACCAACCTGTATTGCATACCAACTTATACCTAAACCTAACCGACTATCGTCAATTTATAATTAAAAATGAGTGTTGATAATACTATTGAATTACAAATTTAAATTTAATTTATGAAATGTTTTTTTAAATAAAACCTAATAATGATTATTGTTGATATAAAAAGATCTTCTATGGTAGTCACATCGAAAGCCGTTACAAAGGTCATGGGTTGAAATCTTATTTCTATGCTATTGGAGCTTTTGGAGACGAAAAATATAGCACGGTACCGTGCTTCAAAGAATTGCTTACTTTGTACGAGTTCCCGCCTGCCATAAAGTTGAAAATCTGGTAGCTGTCTTGAGCGTCAGTTTCCTAGTGATTGTGATCAAATACATTCTTAAACATTCAAATGACTACTAGAAACATTGTCTAATGGTATGATTGGTCAATCATTTTATGAAAAAATTAATTATCCAGGTTCGGTAAAGGTAACACTAGACATAATGATGCTCATTTCCTATTGAACGTCGAGTTCAATAAATGGGGATTCTCTCGTTGTAATGGGGATGATTGGTAGGATAAGAATGAAGACAAGATAATTTTTGTGAAGAAGAAAATCTTGTTATCCCCTGCTGACAAATCCGATAGGGACAGCAAGCTTATATATTTATTGTAAGGAGGACTCAACTGTCAATGGATACGGATTGTGATGTTATTTCTACGTACAGAACATTGACATATTTGTTTATGGAACCAAAAAAAATACATTATTTTTAGGCTAGATTGAGGTTATGAATGTAGAAATAGTTGAGGTTTGCGATTTTTGTATTTACACTTGAGTAAAGTTTTAAGTGGTTGATTAAGGTAGGTACTTAGGTACAGTATGACACAACATAGATGAAGCATCGGCAAAATTCGTAAAATCGATAATTCCCGAAACGACTGCGCCTACAAAATTACCCATGTTTATTAGTACTTTAGGCGAAAATTATTTTTCTGCCAACGCAATAACTTATAAATTTAAATAATCAAATACAATCGTAAAATTGATGCGTAGATGTTTATATACTTATTTGCAAAATAAGTGATCACGTTTATAAAGTATGTATTATTTGTTTATATTTTTTTCGATACAGTTGATATGGAGGGTACACGGCTAGAACGATGAATGTCACAAATCAAAATTAACGCCTTCGACATCCATACTTATATCCCCAGTCTCAACAGCGCCTCTTGTCGTCAAACGATTCGTCGCTGTCTGATGATGATGAGTCATTAAAATTTAGGACAGTAAAGAAGTTGCTTTCGCAGTTCGCTCTTGAAGGTTTTGAAAGTGATCTTTCCCAAAAACTATATTTTTACACTCCGTGGCCTCTTGACTCATAAATTGATAAACATTAAAAATTATGTCACGACTTTGACTATTATACGGCTTACCACGTTTTAACGAAGTCATAGTGAAAATAAAATAAATAGCTGTACCATTAAATTGTCCTGAAGTGTAGGGAATAAATAACTCACGTGCATTCCCAACGCTGACTTGAGTCAAACTAACGCGGGAATATATTGTGCCAATAGCGTTGAATGGCGCGATAATGAATGATTTTTATTAGCTGAGCAAATCGGAAGTGATCGGAAATACGAGATTTGTCGATGCTACATCTCAGTTGTGTTATACTGTATGTGTATTGTGTAGTGTATCAGATTGTTGAAAATATAGATATATAAACTAAAGTAAACAAAAGCGCTGATTATAGTGATTCAACTATTAAGTACTAGGTTTTACCCAAGTTGTCAGATAATGCAAGTCATTTTGACTTTGGAACCACTTACCTATTAGAAAACTATAATAAAATGAGGTACTTTTTGCCTTATATTATTTCTAACCAATATACATGTTAAATTTGTTTGTTTCTTTATCTTCTTTCACGCAGCAACAGAGTAGCTAATCGAAATGATTTTTGGCATAGAGTTAGATTAACTATCATACATAATAAAATGATTTTGGAGGTATTTGTATAATGACACTCTTCAAGTTCTTACAAACTGAAGAGCCACTCATTTTTTTAATGGTTGAATAGATTAGGCTGCCTACCAGTGGCGAGGGGTGACATTATGGCGAGGGTCGTTCAAAAAACACTGATAATTTAATAATCACAGTATATTTGAAGTATTGAAAAATTCAACTCATCTCTTTGCAATCAATAGTAATGTTTGGAAGACCACAGCCTGATTAAATGAAATACTTTTTGTTTTCAAAACTGAGTTTGGGAAATGAAGTTTCACCATAGGTTACTTGAATAGCAACTACATGCACATGACGTTATGACTGCAATTAATAAATAAACATAAACAAGTGAAAAAAATTCACAAACACGCACGCAATTATTGACTATCGCGGACTAATTAATATAGTTCTAAATAAAAATATTATTTTTAATTTTGCAATCTAATCACTTATTCTCGCCTACGAAAAAAATGTACGTAACCCGGCGCGTGGCAGCCTGCCGTCATGACATTATTAGCCCGAACGTAGGAGTACAAGGTGCGGGTGAGTGGAAGCGTAAGAGATAGAGTACGAGTATAGCAAACGAACTGGCAACTGCGAACGGCGGCAGTAGGAAGAATGAGTAGGCTATACAGTTCCGGCTTCCCTCGAATGTTTGTACGCCAGAATTTTCCTATTCTTTGTACGCAATGGTTCGTAATTTGAAATCGGCTCTTTACTCTACTCTAAAGGGATATTTCTTCGATTTTTATGGGACACGTAAATAGGTTCATTTTGCGAACTCTTCAAGTCTTCAGCTTAGCAGCTTAAAATTCAGCTTATCCCATAATGGGCAATCATGTTTGTGTTCCTGTTAAATAGCAATTCCTGGAATGCAATTTTTGGCGTAGTTATGGGATGGGCGTCACACCTACGAGCAAACGGATTAAGTTAATAAAAATATATTAAAAGTAATTTTAGAAATGGCGTATGATTAATTGGTCCGTGGGTATGGTTTCGTGGAATTGTTTTCAAACACTCTGATATGATTTCTAATCGGTATCTACTGATAATAGGTATACGATAAGATAATTAATGATACCGATAGTTTTCTGGCATGTTTGAATTTCGTGACAATATAAATAATCATTGACCATTTTATTTTATTGGTTTAGTAATAATATCCTAGGAAATTTTTCACACACGGCCGCAAACTAAGCAGATCTTGTTATTTGATATACTACTTTATTATAAAAATATATCTACTTCTAAAGATGTATCTACATGTTCGTGCACATAAATATCTGTTCTGGCTTGGAATAGAACCCGCGACTTGTAACGTGGGTATTAATTACCACGCTATCCGGCACATATAATTAGAAAATATTATTTTTACTTTTGTATAAGCCTTGTTTGACCGCAATCTTATCTTCAGTGACAGATATTAAACAGCACGGTGGTAAACCAGCCAGGCGGGTACTAGTACTCCATCACTGAGCAACTTAGGTTCTTTTATCGAACGTTAATTCGGTAATTTAATTACGAGATATATCACTCTTTTTGCCCTGGTTTTTGCTTTCAGGGCAGATTAGCTAAAAAAGTTATGTTTAGAATTCTAGGTTCCTTTGTAATATTTTTGGATGTATATTTTTTTACTTATTTGAAAACTGCGCTCAATTTGTTAGGTATTATAGGGTATTAGGCTCAGCACAAAGCAGCAAGTCAAGTAGATTGACAGATAATAATATGCAGTTAGGTGGATAATTGGCAATAAACAAGACATCCTGGACCTCCAGGTCCACACCAGCCAAAAATGTTTTAATATTGCCTTCTTGGCACGTTTCCACAGGGCAGTGATCTGGGACAACTTTTCTATTTGTAATTTATTTTTATTATTATTTTATGATTCATTTTATTTTTAAATAGTAAGTAGGTAGTTAGATTTAAGTTTAGTTTTAATACAATTATCTATATTTTTTTAATTGATTATTCATATTTTATGTCCAAATTTTTGTTTATTTTGTACTTTATTGCCTAATATTTTAATTAATCATTTCAAATACGCAATTTAACATATGAATTGCTGATAGTAGATAAAGGAAAAAGGTATATAAATATTTGATAGTATAACACTTGAATCACTCCATATTAGGCAGTCGACTGTTGCATTCATACCTATTATTTGATAAATATCCACAGGTAAGCCTATAAACTCGTTATATATAAAATCTAGGTACCTAGTATTGGTAATTTTTGTGATAATCATACCTACCAACTTGTGACGAAATAATACACCATTTGTCTATGATAACAGCCGAAGGTAGTAAACACACAAAGCTGTTTTATAACAAAAACATCCACTTCATATCAATGGTTTAGGAAATAACAATTGTTGTTATTTATTTTCAGCCATGCCACCACCACCACCGCATCATCCGCCACCACATCACCATCCACCACCACATCACCCTCCACCAGGCCCTCCAGGGCCACCAGGGCCGCCTGGTCCACCCGGACCCCACGGACCACCTCATCATCCTGGGCCTCATCACCCACCTGGACCACCAGGCCCAGGGCCACATCACCATCCTGGACCACATTTTCGATGAATATGACATGGATGGTTACATTTTGTGTAATTAAGATAATATAAGTTATTATAAATACTCTATTAAACACAATTTATTTTAAAACTATGTTAATGTTTTTGAAAAGAATATGACAAATGACTAGAGACTATGAATTGGTATCGTATATATATAATATAGTATAGTAGCCATCTATGATAATACAAAATAAACTAAATAAAAGATTTCATAAAAAACTTGTTTTAGATTTTTCAGCATTGTACTTGTTACACGCCTATCAAATATCCTACTTACGAATGTTTATGAGACAAGCTCTCAATATTGTCGTAGTCGTACAACGGATTTGTATGATATTTGGTACAAGTAGATAGATCACAACCTAAAGAACACAAGATACGTCACGGGAAAGTTTTAGTAACCATCAGCGACGCGGCTAAAAACAGGAGGCGAAAATTGGGATGATTTTCAATTACCCCATTTAGGTACGGCTAACAATACTCGGTAACAAATTTTTGGATGTATATTCCTGGAAAGATGACAGTCTTTGTGAACGCCTCGCATTCTTTTTTATATCTTTTATATTTACTTTCAAGTAATCACCAAAAAAGTTACTATAGATAATAATACAAAAAATACATAATAAGACAAATTATACCTACCAATAATCCTATAGCTGTAAGTTTTCCATAAATAAATAAAATAAATATTCATGAAATTCTAATAAATTAGATATAGGAAATTAACACAGAGCATAACTAATATTTTCAAGAGGTCGTCTTCGCTTATCTTTCATGTACTCATTAGTTGATAAAAACCAGGTATAAATTATTGATACATCGATATCGGATAAGTATTGTTGAAAAGCAGTAAAGGTGTCTTATTGTGTTACTTTTTCAAAACAGGTAGATTATTTTATTTTTAGTATTTGATTCCCATGTATTTTGATCCACCACTGATCAGGCTTTTCCATGAATTTTCAAAACATCAAATATAAAATATTAATAATTAAATAATTGGACGGTATGTCTGATGGTAAGCGGTTACCATAGCCTATGGATGCCAGCGATATTAATTAATCAATAGTTATGATTATAATTAATAATTTCAGCCATGTTGTGTCATTGCGTAGAAATTGCTGAGAGATGGGAGAGATATTAAGATAATTGATATGAAATAACAGTAGGTAATAGTTTTCTTTGTTACTCTTAGGTAGAGTAATAAGCTTGTGGTTTAGGTACCTCAATCAGACTATGATTATAATAATATAATAAACATTTATATAGTAGGTATGGTTCATAGAAATTGTATAAATAGTATAATTCTTTTGTTTGATGTAAAATTAAAATATATCTATGTCTTTCTATAAAGATAGGTACTTAGATAGGATTATCTTTTGGTAATATCGGTTTGAGTTATGACTTTTATTTACATGAAACGATACGCTGATAAGTACAACTTATCAAGACTTAAGGCAAAGGTCAGTAACGAGTGAGTTATTTTTATGTTGAAAATCAGTCTCGTAAAAACTTGTATGTAGAGACAGACTACAGTAACATGGCGCGCCCCTCTAAGTTACTGTTTCAATGTGTGTAGTCACATCCTTACGAAAGAGTTTGTATGTAGATGTAAGTATTCGTTCAGTAGGCCGCGTAAATACTTACTTTCACCAATACATTTCAAACGTTTTGAGCTTTGGAGGGGAGCGCCATAGACAACTCTATATGCACCCTAATCCTTTCTTTAAGATATGCACACGGGGACTTCGCCCACATTACTGCATTACCCACAGTACCTACCTAATCTTATTCGATTTTCAAGTGATGATTCTGATTTGTATGTTTTTCTAATTTAGCAATGCCGCCACCGCATCCGGACCATCCACCACATCATCCCCCAGGTCATCCTGGTCCCCCAGGACCACCTGGGCCACCTGGACCTCCTGGACCCCCTGGACATCCTGGACCCCCTGGACATCCAGGACATCCTGGACCTCCAGGTCCACACCAGCCACAAATGTTTTAATATTGATAGGTACCTACTACCTATGCGATGAAATCGTCTGTAACCATATTATTATTTTAATGAAATTGTGAATAAATTAATAATTATACCTACTCGTATATACCTTTACAATTTATTTCTATTCTATACCTAGTAATTTCATGTTCAATACTTTAATACAATAATTAAGAGTGGTCACATGAGCCAAAATAAAGGCATCCAAAATTTGAAATTCAAATTAACAATATAATTTTTTTTTAGTTTAGTTTGTTTAAAATTATAGAAATTAAATGAATTTATCTATAATCTGATGTAATGTAGGTAAGCGCATTATGAGGCAGTGGATCACAGTCCTTCGTCAACTAGGTGGTTCAGATGGCGCTTCAGGCCCGCAGGGCAGGACTTTATAAGGATTGAGCAAGGTGAAACCGCAGGGAACAGTAGAATTATACAGTATGATTTTTACATATAAACAGACAGACTCGCATTAACACTAGGGATCTAACAACTTTTTATATAATCATGTCTCGTTTTTTAGTTAGCGACACTGTTCGTAAAAAAACAAACTACTTACTAGAAAACAATAAACATCTGTGTTTAAAATTTTGAGTCGGTAACGAAAACCGTAATCTGTTAAAAGTTGTTTCAATTTTTATCGGCCATTTGTATTGAAATTTTCTCAAGGCAGAGAACGCTATTTACTTATTGCGCTTCGTTTACTTACAAGGTATTTAGGTTTGTGCTTTCTGTTCACTGTTTTGTATTTGGAAAATGGAATTTTCCTGTTGGGATAGAGCAAGGGTGGTATTCCCAATCGATTTCAAAAAAGGATGTTTTGTAATAGCTATTTTATTTTTGTTGTTCTTTTCTTCTGTGTGAAAATGTTCTTTGTCTTTAATATTGATGATTGAGGATGAGTCCTCTGAGTTTATTATTAGAAATGTAAACGTTGGATATTGTTATTTGATATGGTATTTTCATAATAACAACTTGCCATGCCCTTCGGTTTGACATGTGCTTTGAAAATAATTCGATGGATATCTATATAAAAAAAAAAGTGTAGGACTTGAAAGGTGAATAACAAAAGTTGTTCCCAAGCGCTTTCAGAATTTTTTTTTAAAGCTTTTTGAATTTTTTGTGATAAATTTTGGGCAACAACGATCCGAGCACCACGTGGAATGCGCTTTACGATCGAAATTGAAGTTTTTAATGTAGAAATGGTTTGCCAAAAGGGTTTTAATCCAGAAGTTTGTACTTGAGCTGTTGAAGATGCCAAAAAAGAGCCGGATAGATCCGAACGTACACACTGGGGATCACGTTTGTGCGTCTTACCGATGTGAACGTTCAGACCATGCCGGCCCTTAAAGAAACGCGCCTGAGAACAATGTGGACACTGCACCAAGCTCTTTTCCTCCTTGCTTCGATCGATGAAAAACCGGAAGAATTATTTATGTTACTACCATTGCTATACATACTAATATTACACTAAACTTAAAATAAAAACTAAAACACCAACTTAATATAAACAACACCTATAAAAATACACAGCAAATAAATCATTGACAAGTTGACACGGAGGCTGACTGTCATAGTAGTCCGCAGACGCGTGGTCTAAGGTCATCATAGACGGCCCATGCGACCAGCGCAACCTGGCCATGGCATCTATTCTGGCATTACGACATTTTGAAAAGCACTTTCAACGATATTAAACTTTTTCTAGAGCACCATTAATTTTATAAACAGAACTCTTGCATAGAACAAACACAACACAAGATTTGGGACAGTTGTCACAGACAAAGGCAAGACATTTTTGTTAAAATATATTATTATGTTGTAAAACCTGCAACCATCAGTCTATGGGCATGAAATTTGTAATTTTATGTATTTCTACAAATAATTTTTTAATAAAATTGAAGACAAAATATATTTTCTTGCATGTAAATTTTGACGTTTTTTATATATAGCTGAGATTGAAAAAAAATTGTAAATTAAACTGTAACAAGTTTCTGTCAAAAATTTCATTTTTGGTACAAGCTTGCCGGCTGTACTTTTTTTGCACAGTCTTCAACTACTTGTTATAACGGTTCCAATGAGCCCAAACACGACGAGGTTGAGTAGTTTTATTTAGAATTTCCTATGGCCACTTTCAAACTCCATCATCAGATCAGCTTCACGTCATCATAATATTGAATTATCACGCGATTTGCATATTCGTGCAAAATTTCAGCTCAATCGGAAACCGTAAAGTGGGTCAAATTTAACTTGCAAAATTTCATTACAGACAACGTGACAGGTGAAAGTAAATATAAAAGCTTGTAAAAAGCATGCGTGCGTAAAAGCTGTATTATGAACCTAAAAGCGGTGCGATATGAGTCACTTTATGATCCACTCGCTCATGTTGAAAATATTATTGTGGAGATAATATAAATAATTGAATCTAATTTCTAATTAAAATATTTCAAAGCATATTCCTAGAAATATTTCTACTTACATTATGAATCATTGAGAACTATAATTTACGTGTATCGATTACATCAAGTCAAGTGATTTTATCGTATCGTTTTTATAAAAAGTGCCGGCATAGATAAGCAATACGGGTATAAATAAACAAGATTGATTTCGTTTTCAGTATTCTAATAGAATAAGCGCATTGCGTTCCTAGTTTTTAAACATTTTATTTGGGACTGTAGATATCAGGTAAGTTACTCAATTTTTATTTTACAAAACGATTCTTGATTATGATGAATAATTTCTTTCGTATACCTACATAAAAAAAAAAAAATTATAAACGCAATATAGTCACAGAAAGAATGAGATCTTATCGTTAAGTATTTATCGTAATTAATGCAAATTATAAAGGCGAATGTGAGTTATGGTTACCTCTTCACGCCACAGCTTATGTCTTGGAGAAAAACATTTTATCCCGAGAACGCTAAAACCGCGGGAGGTCAGTTATTCCATATATGTATTTGGACGCAGTGAGTGTACACCTACAAAATTTGATATCTATGTCCCGTAATGGGTGGAAAAATCGATGGCAATAATTTTTTAATTTGTTCCAGTAATGCCGCCGCCGCCGCCACAGCCGGACCACCCTCCACACCATCCCCCGGGCCCCCCAGGGCCACCACATGACCCACCACCACCACAAAACCCACCACAACACCCACCACCACCACATTAAAATTGTACTGTGGCTAATCACTACCTTGTTCGTAAAATCGATGTAGGAAATATGACGGTGTGACTTAAATAAGTATTATTTGGGTCAATAAAATGATGTCAAAGTAATTCATTTGTATCTTTTAGTTATAGCAAAGAATGTTATAGTGAAATTAAAATTGAACTTTCGTATACGAAAGAAATTGAAAATATACTACGTAATTTTATTACATTCCTTACTTATCAAAACCGCTAACCAATAACGTAAGTTGACAGCAGCATTTGACAATTTGATAGATGCTGGGAATCCTTTGTGCACCACCTCTACATTTATAAATATTTTTTGTTTTTACTTTACATAAATGTAACATAATATAATGGTAGCTTTTAATATGCGAATAGCACACAACAACTATGTAACATCCCTTCACATGAAAAGGAAAAATATTTTTGTGAATATTTCTTCAAACGTACGCGGAACTATTTTACGGATCACTGCTTTGGGCCATTTCATGTTATTAGTCCTTTTTGTTGGTTTACAATTCTTTTCTGCCGTTTATAGGTAACTACAATTTGTATTTATGAATTTATTTGTCCGCAGCGAGTGTGGGATTAGTACTGACAGGTCAATATCGACTTTGCATAGCTCGGCAGAATTCACTAAATATAAATTTTACTAGCAGAACAAGCTAATTTGTTAGTTTATTTCGTCGCTGTGAGTCGCAATGTAGATACTTACCTTCCATTTACGCGTGTACTCACATATGCCTGACCATAATAATATAGATAACTAAGACTTTCGTGCCTCTACGTGGTACTTATTTGTAAAAGACAATAACGAAAATAAAAATGTCCCTGTAAGTAAATTTTACTTGATACTCTTTTAACTACATTTAAGATATTATGAGTAAGTTGCTTATTGTTAAAAGCGTCGCTTGTCGGAAGAATGAAAAAAAATAATAAAAAATAGCAGCTTCAAACGGGTTGCACTTATTAACCGGACGCTGTGGGAACATTGGCACAGCCTATCTTTACTTTTCATTAGTGAACCGTTTGTTGGAGGCTTTGATGTTTTTTTAAACCTTTTTCAGTGTCAATATAATTGTCTCTCAAACAGTAATACGGGTATAATTAGTCGAGGTAAAATCATACCGTGTAATTCGCAATAATTAAATTAAGTGCTACAAAAATTACTGGTTACAAATTGAATAAAATAATCTGTTGATGATGTTGACCATAAACCGCTTATGTATGCTATAGCTACTGTTAGTTCTTTGGCCCGCCTCAAATCGCTATTCTTTGACTACAACAACATTATTTCAATCTTTAATTTAAATGAAATTTTGTTATAAAAATTAAAGGATTTTAATTTATTACTTAAAAAAATATTAAATATCTTTATGTAATATTTTCTACAAAATTCCTAATTTAGTTTCTTCATCGCGGTGTGTTGTCAAATCTTGCGCTTGATTGGACAGGTTCTCGTCAGTGGAGTGCTTAATTTAAATTCACTCGGCTAATTGGTCAGAAGAGTCGACCGTCATTGGCTTTTTGATGGATTTCCTTAAAACGAAAAGGTTGTAAAATTTTCTAATCACCAAATTGGTTGGTATAAAAGAAACACTGATTTATACATTCAGAGGTAAACATTTGTCGGTTTATTAAAAAGAGCTAAACAAAGCTACAGTTTTTTTTGTTGTATTTGTTCGAATAATAAAAAAAACCTATGTTTATTGTTATAAAGAGTTCAATCCACATATCATATTGTGTTTGGATAAACATTTCAATTGAGAGGTTTTCATTCCCAGTGGTTATTCGACCGGACCCGCACATTCAGCTCTTTTTCACGCACCACTGATCCTCGATGAAAGAACTGCGGTTGGAATATTAGAGTTCATCCTATACGGACGGGTGTATACTTAATTACATTGTATAGTACATGCGATTCGATGGCCGAGCTATAATTAATGATTTGATATTATGAACTATTTATTGTATAATTAGAATCAGTAATAAAATAAATTAGCATAAACTTGCACAAGGCCGCGAATATATTTTTAAATGTATATTTACTATAATTATATCTTTATGTAATATTTTGAATAAAAACTAAATCTGATTGGTGTGACATGTAGTACCTAGGTAATAGGTATAGGGCACCATTACAAAATCGACAAACATTATGCTACACCGCATTGCGCGTTGTAATTCTACGAAGTGCTACGAAGTGTTACAAGGTGCTACGAGGTCGACATACTCGTCACAAACAATTCTTATTGGTTGATTTGGGTCAATTTTTTTACTTATAAGTAGGCAGTATTTTTTTTATGTACATAGTTAATGTTAGTTTAGTTTAGATTATATAGTTTTAATTCCATTAGAAAATAATCTTACTTATAATTTGTTATTGATAGAGTTTATGAAAGATAAATTTCTACCCAGTAGTGTCAATTCTTATTTGTATCACAAATAATTGAAAGTCAATATATTTTTTATTAAACAGTAAGTATCACAATAGAAATAGTAAAACTCTCTGAAATTTATGGCAAGATTAATAAAAGCAATAAACGACTTATCGAAAATAAATACGTTTATAATATTTATCTTCAATGCCAATATTGTTATCTATTTCAGGAAAGGTGAAAGTTTAATCTGCCCGTCATTCAAACAATATTAGACAGCGTATATTCGACTTTATCTTGACAAGTGCGCATGAAACTTGTGACACCTGTCTAACATTTGGATACTACCAACTTTGGAAGATAACGTATATAATTTCAAAGTATTTAATAATTCATTTACTATCCATAAATATTCTTAATGTAAACCACACAATTCTAATCCTTTTGCTATACCCTGACAAGGTCCGTATACCTACATATTAATTAGTTTACTGTATGTTTAACATTGTGCATATTATTGACAAATAATTACATAGTTTTAAAGTATTGTAGTAAATTGAATAACTTTATTACTACGTTTTCGGTAATATTTAGTATTCGATAATATTAGACGTAGGTAACTATATTTTTCCCTTGACTGGACTTTCTAACGTAAAATGACTCATTAGAGCAAATAGGTATTGTTTGACCAAGTTATTAAAATAAAAATGTTAAAAATTTTGATCAGTGATCATTAATGTAATTTTACTTGTTAAAGTTTGATGTTCACAATTAAGTTAAATAGATCCGAGACACGTTCAAGAGGAATCATAACCACATAAGACTTTGTTATTAATATTAAGTGTAATTTAATAATAGAAATAGTAGACCCAGTGATTATAAGAAAGCAAAAAGGTTTATTAACTACATTACTTTATAAACGTGAGGCGGATTATTTTGTTGGACTCGCATGCGGTTTCATTTACCTATTAGAGAGTTCATGTATTCCCGCGGAAAACATATATAATATATGTATATATTAACTATCTCTGTAAAAATAATGTTTTTATATTTGGTATGTAGTACTCTGATGAAAGAGTTATTTGTGAAAACATTAGTTAGACTAAACTAAGTGAACGTAAATAAATGGTACCTACTACAAAGAAATACGATTACCTACCTACTATATGTTATTATATTTGTAGCAATAGAGTTGTTGGTAGCTTAGTGTAAAGCTAGGTTTTCAATGCGATCTCAAGAGACTCTACATCTAAGTTAGAGCTGGCTCTGCCGCTGTATATGTCCCTCTTGTGGCACATTGAGAACGAATTTTGGGACAACATATCCACTTCTCAACATTAGACCATTATTCGAGCTAGCAGGTGAAAAATTATATATAAACCTCTTGAATGTAAAGTAATAACTACGGAATAACTTTAAAATATTCCGAAGGTATTGCACAATGTCAACCTCAAAATATTTTATGAAAAGAGAGACCCGTCCCGAGTAACACGTACGTCTTTCGCTTGTGAATGCACGAAATAAAACACACAACAAAGAATACGAAACTGGACTGCAATCGTAAAGTAGCCCGCCGCCAACCTGTATGCAAATAGGTACCTACGGAATTCTAAATGAAATTGATCCATTTTGAAACAGAAATATACCGAGCAATATCATTTCATTAGTCAGGTACACGGTACGGCTTTAACGCTGCGTCGGCTAGAACTGTCAATTTGGTTTATTAATTAGTAAGGCTTGCGCTAAAATAATCACAATTAAATATTCAAATTTGCGAGTGCAGAGCCATGTCGGCGCAGCAGCAGCCAGCTCTCGTGCTGTCACGAGTTGCATTCGGCTTGTCGCTAAAATGAACATGTCTGGGTCGTGGTATTCCAGGAATAGCGTCGAACGGGACAGGTCAAACGGAAATAAAGCAAGCTGCACTCAGCGAAGTTTGGACATGTCTGACAGCTTTAGTGGCGGCTTGTGAATAATATAGGTATATGCTATTTCTGATGGCTCTTTTCATTTGACTATTTAACGATTACCTATTTGTCTATGATACCTATATCAGTGTTTATTGTTACATCAATTCTATAGAGCGCTTATAATAAATAAATACGCACAAAGATAAGTATATACATTTTCTTCATAACCTTTAAAGTAAGCAAGTTTAGCTCGTATGTACTGCAAACAGCGCCCACCGTGGGGCCACGCTTACCTACAATACAATTCCCTCCAGGCTTGTATTATCCTTGTGACACCAGAATGTGGTCACAACTTTGATACATAATTATTAAAAGCAATTTTATACAATGTATTGTATGTTTTTATGTATAGCTTAATGTGTTTGTGAGCGTTAACTTCATATTTTATTTATATAGTTTGATATTATTGAATACTATATAAAATTTTGAAAAACAACGCTTTCCAACCTTTCAGTGCCACCTATGTCATGTGATACAATTGCACTAGCGATATAAATTTCTTGGCAGTAGCGTCGGGGTTATAAGAATATATATTATGAATGCGAGCGGTTTTATTGTGTCGCAGTAAAACGGGAATCGAACCAGACACTTGCAAATCGACGATCGTAAAACGATCTCGCATCGGTCACCGGTTTCATGAATAAAACGTTATTAGGTACGGTAAGGTACCTTACAACAATATGAGAACAAGCGTGTGACCCGTTAAAATATTAGGGTATAGGTATATATGCATGCTTAGTTGCTTTGGACTTTCTAAATTTGTATTTGAGTCGGTTAAAGAATTTTTGAGTGAGCAAATATTTTTTCATACCTACGTAAGGTAAACTTTATGTAATACTTTACATAGATTACGGTATATGTATATGTGAGCGTTGCAGGAGTCACGTTCGGGCAATATTTGTTGCATAAAATTTAGACACTGAGTCAGCGATGTGTATAATAAAATAATAATTATTATACTCAGTTATCATTGTGTGGTGTTGCAGGATTTATATGTCTCTAGATCTAACACGCGTCTCTATATGAGCAGTTTTATTTGTGGTTTTAAAAATGAACTAAACTTCATTCGTACTAAGTGTTTGTGGTGTCCGTATATACGTGTCGTTACAAAAAAATTATATTTTCACGTATTAGTAAAGTTTTTCTATTTTCATAGTTTCTCTTTATACGAAGAGCTTCCTAGTTTTCAAAACGAAGAGAGAAAAATTCTGAAAAGAACAAGCCAAATAGATAGAATCTTATAATACGTATAAACTTTACTTATTACATAAAATTATTTGTCCATTTTTGGTAATATAGATAGAAGTAAGAAAGAAAAACATTTATTTAAATATACTTCCTTTGGCGTGGTAGCCGGGTATTGAGCCCCATCGCCAATTGACCCCACATATTATTACCATTATTATTAGTCTCGTTGTTTTATAAGATGTTTAAATAAGCATTATAACAAGCACAGCTCAGCGCGGAGCTGTTCTGTGCTGCCGTCCCACCGCCCGCCTGTGCGGTGCGAACGCGAGATTCAGAAAGTTTATTATGAACTCAACACATTGCCTGGCTAATTCAGAACACACGCTGTAACAATATTTGAGCGGGTTTGTTGGAGCCAAGTTTTAATAATGCTTCGTTTCCATTTGGCAAAAACGTGTGGACTTTTAAACCTTCAGGTTTCACGCGCGCCATTTTCACATTGATGACAATATATGTGAAATAAAATAATAAAGTAGAGTTATTTATTACTCAGTTTAGTTGACTCAGTGTTAGGGACTTCAAATGCTTTCTTCGCGATATGTAGTAACACATTGTAGTAAAACGGTGGTAGGTAGTACAATTTCGCGGCAATCCATGTTGAAATCTTAATATGGACATTGGACATGCCAAACAAGTACTGAATTAGCGGGATTATAAATTCGTTCAGAACTAGTAATATTATAATAGTATCGTAAAAATAAATTAGAAAATAAACAAGACATTTTTACGTCGGTCGTGCGTGACAAAATGCCGCAATAGAAATGCGTTTTGAAGTGAAAAAGAGGACGACTGATGAGATTTAAGATAAAAAAAAAGTATTCAAATCAGTTCACTCGTTTAAATTTCTCAATTATTAGTCGGGAGTAAAAATGTAATAATAAATAAAATTATCACGCAAAGGAGACAAAGTGTTTGCGTAAAATTGGGATTCCGCAGGCGTATTCATACCTACTAATGATAACGTTTGAGGTCATTAACCCCAAATTGCACTACCTATTCCGATCTTTGATCGATCATCACTCGAAACAATATACAGTGACAAAGCAATACAGCTTGTAGGCCTGTATATAGCCTGCATTAAGATATGAACATTAACAACGGATTTAATGTTGGATAATATAGGGAAAAAAAAGCTCAATGATCAATCTTCATCATATTATTACAATGAAAGCGTTTAAGTTATATGATAGAAATTAGTTACATAGTTTTACGAGAAGCGCTCCGCGCCCCCGTCGATTCCTATTAAGAGGTGTATTCCTATTTTCCTAATAAGGTAAACACAAACGTGATAGTAAGCGTTAATTAACGACAATTGATTACACTCAGGACCGTGCTCAAGGTAACTGGTTAGTTTAGTATGGCTGTATGTATAAAATAAATCCTGAGTAGGTTATATTTACTTCGTTAAATATCTCAATCTTACATCCCTAAGAAACTACTTAGAAAAGCAGACAAAAATAAATTAAGGAGTTCCGTTATTGACCTTTGTATCCGCTCTAGTGTAGGCATTACAGCAATTAAGTAGGTACATTAGTAAGTTCGACATATAGTTACCGTACAAACACCGTGTGTCTAATTAAAAAGTTTTTCCTTCGGTAACAAGAACTTATGTGTTCGTAACGTTAGATTGATGTTTGATTGGACACACTCACTAGTTTTTATATTAAGTGAGTTGAGTATAAAAGTGATTGTTTTTTTTCGAATAAAAATATTCCACGATTTAGCAATTTAGAAGCAAAATATATGTTAAAAATACATAGAAAATCAGAAGGGAAGAAATAAAAATACAATGAAACAAAATACGGAACTAAAATCTAAACCAGAAAAGTAAAACTTCTTCTCTTTATAATATTAGTCGAGCTTAAAATCTAAATAAATACTGTACCAACAACAAACAAGATAATTCTTTATATTCATGTTGGGAGACGTCGTAAATTATTATCCTTCCACCATTTTCACCGTAAAACGTAATAAATAAAAAAAAATAAAAAAAACTTTTATTTCGAGTTACCATGACTCTTATACATTGTTAATAGTATACACATCTAATCTATCTAATACCATTAAACGAGCAATTATTGTATATTATATATAATCTAGATTTCGGAAACGGCTCCAACGATTTTCATGGAATTTAGTATGCAGAGGTAGTTGTACCATTGCAGCTTAACAGTAATATAAAACCAAAACGCCAATAATGTCTTTACAATGTCTATCCTGTTGGGCGTCGCCACCATTTAATACAGCTTTTAGATTTCCCTTTATAGTGGACAACCGTGTGACGGCATTTAAACGGTATTTGTTTCTGGGAACATATTTTGAAAATTTCATGTGGAAAATCAAAGTTATGTAACTAGCTAGGAGCTAGCTATCAGTGACCTCTGCTGTCAGATGGCCGACGCCCAATAGAATATACATATTCGCACATATTGTTCGCACACAAGTATGATGCCAGTTCATAGTTTAATGGTTTGACATGGATAAAAGTAGCTCAAGGTGGTGAACGTCGAATGTCGACATGAAGGTCGCGTATTCGAATTCTACAATGAGCTTTGGGTGAAGGAAAACATCGTGAGGAAACCATAGCACGGTGGTAGGGTACTTTGTAGTACCCGGCTGGTTGGCTACCATCAAGTTGAAAATCTGTCGCCAAGCACCTTCCGGTATTTTCCGACAGATGCGCTTGAGAGACACTTCCCTTCTAGGTTTTGTGTGCTCACCCCCATTGACCACGTAAAAAAAAGTAAATAATCCGATCATGTCATTTTGAGTGTCACACGCACGGAGTATCAATGAAAGTGGTATCATAAAGTCGATCGATTTTTGTAAATAAGGAAGTTCTCGTAATATTCCCGTGACGATTTCTAAGCCTAACAAAAACTTATATGTTTTGGTAAATCAGTTAGCTCTACAAATCCGGGCTTCGATTTTCCGAGTCCCGGGGGACATACCCAAATTTTCGGCTTACTATACAGTTACAACTTCGAACCTAAAAGTACAACAAAGTTTCAGGATACTAGGCGCAATCCATATTATTCAAAAAAATGAAAAATAAAGAGTAGGTAACTAACTATATACCTATAGTTACAACTCTGCGGAATTGTGGCAAATCTCATTGAAGAGATTCAACAAAATATGTAGTAGGTATAACATTATTTCTAAAGCTTCAAAGTTGTAAGGAAACTAGCAATAGGTAACTAACTTTACTTTGTTTCAAACTGATTTCAGAGTAAACAAAACTCTATTCATTCACGCATTGTTCTTGGTTTTAGTGTTAGCTTCCATTCCATACCAATTTTCTATTAAGTGTATGAATAAATTGTAATTGAATAGTTAGTTGAATATTCGATAAGTACCTATTTAATTTATGCTATGGTTTCTACCCTTCCCGGGCAAGCCGGATAAGAGCCGTCGTAATTTATAACCAGGCAGGTGACCGTGATTTAACGCTATCTGGATATAAGGGGATTAAAAGTTATTACACACTTATTTCAGCAAAACATATGGCGTATAATTCTAACCTTTCTTACCTTCTTGGGTTTATGCGCCTTTGACCACATTATCAATTGCAATCTCCACGGCTATCTGTGTTGAAATTGTGGTCAGTAAAAAGCTTAACAACAGATTAAAAATATTTTTGTATTCTTTGTTTCTATTTATATGTTAATTTCAGCTAAATGATGACTGCTGTTACGTCTGCTGAGTGGTAACAAATACACACACACTATTTTCGCATTTACCTATATAATTATTAATACACTAATAATCGTGAGCTTAGTTGCGTGTGGATATAATTTGCTGGAAAATTTATTAGGTACTGCACCACGTTTGCGTACGATAGTTACTATTAGATTTTTATGAACGTTCTTGTTTTTTAAAAAAATAACAATCTATATTGTGAGCACGAAAATAAAATTATTGTGTACTTTATGACCATAATTTGTAATAATGGTGAATTTCAGAGAAGCTATTTCCTGAAATCTAAAGAATTTCTTAGTAATGAAGGTTAAGATGAAGTCAGAGGAATATAAACCTAAAGTTGGGTGTATTCTGTGCTAAAATCTTTTGTCCATCTGCGATAAACATAGGTTTCATTCATCAAAGAATGTTGAAATTGGCCAGCATAACTCGCCTATTATAGAGGGTAATTTAATTCTGTGGAACGTTGTAAAACATGGACAGCCTCTGCCGTAACTCATAACCAGGTGGTCGGATTTACGTCCAGACAATATGTTATAAAAATCCAGCCCATTTCATTTTTATGGACCTACATGATAGGGGATTTTATTTCGCGGTTGGCTTATTTTTCTTAATATTTGTAAGGGAGAAGATTATAATACTGTCACGGTTTACCTACCGAAAATATTTTTGTAGGTAGGATTTGAGAATTTGTGAAAGTTTTATCTCTTTACGAAATTTAATCTTACATCTTCGTTGGAAAAAATAATGCAGATTAAGGTTTATCCATGGAAACATAAATAAAAATGATAATGTAATAATGAAATATCGTTTAATTTGTAGTTAAATAACTTATATCTTCAAGATTAATATCATAAATAAATTAAAAATTCGTCATCGGTATCAAAATAATCTGAAGATCAATAATAATTATGTTAAAACAATACTATAGCAATATAATAAATACTGTAGCCTCGTTTGATAGGAATAGATCACAATCTCGCAAGTACTTGATAAAACTGCAACTGCAACCATTGCACTGTTAGCAAGTTCAACATTACAGGCTCGATGTAGGAGCCATTGTTCTTTCCCGTCTATTTAACAGTTATAAACTACTAGTAGCCTACATACATAAATACAAAAGCCGAAAGTTGGTAAACTAAACCGGTGTTTTGTTTATCTTGCCCGTGTATACATTCACCTGCTAAGATTCACCTGCAAGTATACCTAGTACGCTTAAATCCTGGAGATATTATCGTCCTTATATTTTATGATATCCCACGCTTAGGTAGGTATTATTAATAAACCACCAGGGTGGTAACTAGTAAATGAACCAGAGGGCCTACTCCGAAAAACGTAACACGATAGTTCGATCATCGTTGTCAAATTATTAACCAATAGAATTGCAGCTAACTGACGACAAGTAAAATTTGTGCAATTCTATAGGTTAATAATTTGACTACGATGATCGAACTATGGTGTATCGTTTTTATAGAAACGTTAACATTAGCTATTTTTGAATAGGAATTATAACGTTCTATAATATTTTGATTTAATTGTATGCATTATGTGAACTTTGTATCATGCAATATATAAATAATAAAAGATAATGAACTTAAATGTAGTAGACATGTCAAAATAGTTCATGCCAGCGCTACTAGTTATTTTCGTAAATATGTAGAAGCCGGATCGAGATATAGTGCAATGCAAGTGGAAATTTATTTAGGTAATATAAATAAATATGCATGTATCGTACTACCCCCTACCTGCTTTAATTCGAGTGTTACCCATTTATCTGTTTACGTATTTATCGCAAATGGGCGTAGGGGGTTACATTTGCCTGCTGCCAGTTCACGTCAAAGTGTTGAGCATTTAATTGTTTATACCAATATACGTCTAGCATCTATCTACTTAAGATTGATTAGATAGACATACAGTACCACAATAACTTGTTAATGAAAATAATCCTGCAAAAGCAAGGTAAGAATGTAATTAAATTCAGTTTTGAATGTTCAGAAGCGAAATTAAGGTTCAAACCGCCTTGAAATGTTTATGTATTTCGCGTTACACGAAACATGTTGACTTGTAAAATTAATCCCAAGTCTAACAAATGCTCCCCACCCTTTCAGTGATCCGTCATACGTCGCGCGGTACCCACCTGTTATGAATTATGAATTACGTCGGTATGTAGGTATAGCCTCCCCTTCTGTTCTCTGGATTACCTGCCCCAAATTAAATTACTCATTTGATTTTCTTTATAAAGAAGATTCTTTCTAAAATTGTTTTATTGTGTCTAAACATGATAAATACATAAATATTTTGTAAATACATTTACTTTAACAGTTTTTTTTATAGCTAGGATTTTCATGGATACTAACTGCCTCACAGATGACTTGACTATAAGGCCTGTTGGGATGCCGAAAATTGCGGTATTTTATTTTTATTATGTGAAAACTTTAGTGTCACTAAGTTTCACTCTTTAGAGTTTTGGCTAGCTGATAGCTAGTTCAACAAAAGTAGATCACAGCGCTTTCTCTCATGAAGAGTAGCTCGACTGAGGAAGTGCCTCCACTTTACAGAATATCGCAGTCAAATAACTTTATGTTATGTTACTGTGCGTGAGTTACGTTGAGGCAAGCTTGTTTGAAAAAAGTTCATAAATGAATTCATGATTTGATGTGTAGAGGTAAAAAATCATTTAAGCGATGTATAATATGATTATGAAAAGTGATAAGTGAAGTGATATAGGAAAAATGTGTTAATGAGTACGTATAATTTAAAAAACAATTTTACAGTGGAATCAAACCTTAAAACTGAATTAATGAATATTATTATTAAAGGAAATCATAAATAGTGTTCTTATCATTAAAAGAAATACATTTATTTTATTTATTTATTAGTAGCGATAATACACCCTAGCTCTTAGATAAAGTATACCAACCTATTTACTTATGAAACATATTTATGTATGAATATCTGAATTAATGTAAGAGAAAAAGTAGCTTTACACTTGAAATTCAATGATCATAATATTAAGAATAATGTTCCCTGAATTTATTAAAACTTAATTTTCCTACTATAGTATACATATATCCTCATATATACCTATATACAGCGATATACAGGTAACATTTGAGCCAATAGAGGTTGATGTTGCTTATAACATTGTAATAGCAAAAACAAACCATCTTATTATGTTTATGATATCCTCATATCACTACACAATATAAGTATTAGAATAGCAAAATGAAAAGAAAATATTTTTGTTTAGTTATAAAATCACCGACCGAATCTGATAAAGAAATTAAATTTTATACTAAAATAATATTACTATCCCTGTCATTTATAACCTACTCGCTTCCGTTCCGCGGTTTCACCCGCGATCCCGAGGTATCTCATGTTTTCCCGGGATAAAAAGTAGCCTATATGTTACTCAAGGTTTGATCTATGTATGTGTCAAATCCATTCATTCGTTTTTACGTGAAAGAGCAACAAACATACATACTCACAAACTTTCGCATAGTAGGATAATATTAATATAATAATTATTTAAGTCCAAAGAATTGCATAATAATATCTAGAGAAAATAACTACTAGGTACTACTAATAACTCCGGTTTGTAAACATTTATTTATAAGTAGGTAGTCATTAACAATATCTGGGCTTTACATGTCGACTCAAATTAGTATTTAGAGTGAAATTCTTTCAGATTGGACCTTGCACAGTGTTTACACTCTGATTTATTTATGAATATACGAAGAAGGTGGCCGGCTTAATTATGTTTTATGACTAAATCATATTAAATGAAATTGATGAAAATAAAATAAATTAAAATTAAGCTGTCTTGCTTCTTCTTTCTTCTTGTAGGAGCATAGTCTGCTGAGCTGATTCTTTGAGTAATGTCACGGTCAATATTGCCATCGTTCTGGATTTTAAGAACAGAGTTACCGAAAGTCGCAACAAATTGGTATTGATACTGCATTTCAGAAAGGTGCTTTGAAAAAGCTTATATTGAAACAAACATACAAAATCTTTTAAAAAATATAACAAGAAGTTTAACAATATGTTATTTATATATTCTCAAACAGTACATTATTATATTTGCGAATACATAACACTGGGGTGTAAAGCGTGGTAGTGCGGGCGCGCGGCACTTAGTCGTTCGCAATTAGTTTTTACGGCGGTAATTAGGGAGGGCCGATTGCGCAAAACTTGCTGCCGAGTACTGCCGACGACGCCGCCGCCAGTGCCGGCTAGCATGCATGTAAACCTTAGAAAATTAGACATGCCAATTAAGAAAATATTTGCTTTGTTTACAAGCTAAAAAAATTCGTCAGTCCACACTCGGCCTGCGTGAGTGATATATGACCTCACTCAATTCTATTACCATTTAAAATATTGTGTAATGTATAAGTACCTACATATAATTTATTTTATTTGCGAGTAATGGATGGTCCAGATGTGGGGATAAAATGAAATCAATTTGTACCAGGAATATTGAAATGGGTCTATAAAATACAGGCTCTGCATATAATGTTTCGCGTTGCTTTTTCTAACCTTGATATTAACATTTTATATGATATTCTGATATTTTTCTAAATTTGCAAAGGATGCTATTTGTGGCGTTTTTTATAGAAACACTTGGGCAGTTTCTTATCTTTAAAAAGCTCTCACGGCGCCTAATTGAGGCCTCACGTGACAGGTCAGCTGGTGTCTATCTAGGACAGCAGGTCAGCATTGCCATATAACGTGGCAATGCCGCCAGCCTTCTGGGCACGTTCACTCAGGGCAGCGATCTAACACAACTTTTTTACTTATTTTTTACTATATTTTGTAAATAGAGTAGGTTTAGGAATTTATTTTACTAGTTGTTCCCCGCGGTTTCACTCGCGTACCCGGAATAAAAAGTAGCCTTATAACCTTTGGGAAGAATGTAGCTTCTTAATAGTGAAAAAAAATTCAAATCGGACCAGTAACTCCGGAGCTTAGCGCATTCAAACAAAAAAACTAACTCTTAAGCTTTATTATTAGAATAGATATATATTGTAAATATTAAAAATTAGTCAAATAAGTTAGTAGTAAAACAGTTGAAAATAAAAATATCTTTACTTGCAAGTAAATTAAACTTATAAAATGCACTTTAGACTATTTTTACCTTTTCATAACTCTACATAGGTACCTACTTGATAGAGAGGTTAGGAAAATAAAAGTTGCCGTCATTACCACAAGTGAATTGGAATTAGCAAAAATTTGTTGTATCGATAACAAGGAAATAAGGGAATTATTACGTATATAGAAAATAAAAATATATTGTAAAACACCATGACTGCATAATTCCTATGTTCAATATATTTCTCGGATTTGAGTGTTTACCACATCACGCAAGTCCTTGGTTGGTTATAAACCTCAAAAAAACTATAATACAATTGTATACATCTAACTGTATTTGTTTTTAAATTAGTAATCCAGAAAATCCACCCATCGATTATTTGCATTGGTACAAATGATACGGCTTTAAAACGATAATTAAATATTTATAACGAACTCGTAGCAATAGCGCTAAAATAGCAGGAGCGGTGATATTAAACGAGAAACAAACAATAATAAATGCAAACGAATCGGAACTACAAACAGCGTACCGATTCATTTGATTGAGAAACAATATTGTTATAATCACGATTGTACCACAAGTGTTCATTGTGAGATAGTTAGAAAAAACATTAAATTATCATATTATTATGCAATATAGATCAAGGCAAGCAACGAGTGTGTAGTTTTTGTTTTTTGTGGCTCTCTAGACGAGAAGATAGATAAATATTTATTTACCAAAAACTGGTTATCAAATAAGTTCACAATGAATACAATTAATATAATATCCATAAGGTAATGCTGTATGTTATGCCGTGCAAAACTATGATAGCAATAAACAACATATAATTACATGTATAGGAAACACAATGTCAGAAATCATATTAATTACCTAAGTCAGTTAATTCAATAATCCCAATATTAATTTATATTATTATTTATATATTTATTTATCCTTACAATACAGAACAAATATAAGTAGGTATTAAATTATGTTTGTTTTTGTGTATTATGATTTGATATTATGTATGCAATTCATCTGTTTATTTTTATGTATGCGACATTTGTTTTTATTTAAATTCTATTAAGAGTCTTCGTTACTTGAAATAAATGTATTTTATTAAAATATAAGCGATGAATTGAAGCTACTAATTCGTCAATAAATGCGAAGGGCCTGTTTCTTTGATTAGGTCTGTCTAGACACTTCAAATATTTGTGTGTAAAGATCCTGGTAAGATAAATAGGTGGATTTTAAAGGCTTTATGGAATATCATACCTATAAAATAATATCCTATTTAATAAGTTTTATAAAACGTTTTATTTTTTATAAAACTTATTAAATCCATACTAATTTTATAAATAGGATATAAATGCGAGAATATTTGGCCTAAATCCAATATGCTGCTAAGTTGAAGTGTATATAGCTATATACACTTCAACTTAGCAGCATATATAACTATAGCTTTGATGTGTGCCAAACATCAGATGAAATTCAGCATATTATTATGTTTTTATGCGCTTGTTTTTAATAGTTGTTTTTTTAATTGATCAAAAAAATTTGTTCGAATATTTTACTCAGCAAAAGTTTTTCTTGCAGCAATCATGACTATATAAGTTAAACAACAGAAAAATATTATGTATTCGTGAAGACTATAGAAGGCTGTCAAAAAGGTATGTGGTCCTCCTGATGGTAAATATATAACGTGGCCTATATAATAGGCATTAACTTTTCACCAGGTTTGAATGAAAAATCATTTACGTCACGGAGCTGTCATCGCTTCAAATTGTTTATATTACCTACTAGCTGTTCCCTGCGGCTTCATTCGCGTACCCTGATAGAAAGTAGCCTATAACCTTCGGGGATAATCTAGCTTCCTATTACAATTTACAGCAAATATATATATAAAAATAATCTTTAGTAATAATCTTGATTCATCAAAGCTACATTCACATAATAACATATTTAAAAAAAAAAACTGACTCCTGAGACAGGTATACCTGTGTTGGAGAAATTAATCGAGATTTAGTTTAAGTATGTGTACAGTATTATAAGATTAAGATTCATAAACTTTTAAAAAAAGAAATATACGCGCGCATTTCTGAGTGTGTGTGTTATGCGTGTTTTGATTGAGAGTTGTAAATATTAAATAATGTAATATTAATAATAGAATTATGATTTTTTTGTGTAATTGAGTATATAAAAAAACATGTCCTAGGGAACTTGTAGCAAATGCTACGAAATTGCTACGAAAAAAGTTTATCTATTTTTTTCATTGCTTCAAAGCTACGAGATTACTACGAGAAATCTGTTCCCGTAGTTTTGTATGAGAAACATTGGCTGGATGATTTTGTAATTTCGGTTCTGTGGAGCGCTATCTAAATCACGATTTTATTTTTCTCCTTCTTTGTTCCCTTATTGCTGAAGTTGGAGAGTCAATTTTATGTTAAAATGGCGCAATACAGTGCAATGGTTCCGGTCGAGTCCCTATGCAGCGAGTACCTACGCTCGGCACCGTCATGTAATCTTATACCTACTTTTCAAAGTATTCTAACATATATTGGATTAACACATAGGCTACTTTTTATCCATCGGGAACGCGGGTGAAACCGCGGGGCGGAAACTGGTAAGTAATTTATATATTTTTATGTTTTCCAAAGTACAAACTTTGTTTAGTAGATCAGGCAGTGTGGTAAATGTCGATGGATATTTATTCTTTCACACTGATGTATAGGATGTCTGAAAAAATATTCACAACGAGTTGGGTAAAATTCTACATTTGACCATGGTGTATGGGTAATGTTATTCATGATACAGACAGTGTTGTACCGTGTCAGTACGTGACGTCACGCTCTCTATTACACGTACGGCTCGGGTAGAACTGCGCAGGGAAATTCTGCACACTACTTGATATTCGTACGCGCGCCTCACCACATTTCACCCGGCACCGGCTGCTCTTACGATCCTGAACTTTGTTATTTCACATAACCTTTTTCTTGGCTACATCGCTAGGCTGCTGCAGACTTTTTTTAATCTTCGCTACAATTGCTTGTGGACATGCATTGCGTACAAGTTTTTTTATTAACCGTTTGTAAGTGGTTTTCTTTTTTATGACTATAGCATATGAAACGGACATATTATTTAATGTTGAAAATGTTAGATTTGAGTAAATAATAATTTAGTAAAAAAATATTTGCACATATTTATTTACACAGAGGATTTGCATATTGATTTTGTTGTAATTTTCTTTTTCATTTATTTTACCTACAGTATAATAAAAAATATAACAAATTACCGGATTTTCTTGAAACAAATTAAGACACCTTTCAAACGAAAAAAACGTAATCAAAATAGGTTTTTCCGTTCAGAAACTATGATGCCACAGACAGACACACAGATACACACTATAAACATAGCACCCTATTTTGCGTCTGGGGTTAAAACAATTACTGAATATACTAAAACCAATATGGACTGAACATAGATATGAATCGAAACTATATTAGGATATGTGTGTATTCAGGGTTACTTTTCAATATGTAGTCAAATTTTCAGGGATTATTGTATCTACTCCTTATTATGAACGACTTTTACTATAGGATAATTCCTGAAAGTTTGGCTTCTCATTGAAAAGTAACCCTGAATACACACATATTCCTAATTACCTAGTATCGATTCATATTGAATTGATTAGCAGCAGTGGCCGCCTCGAGGATTTTTTTTATTAGACAAGCCAGTTGGCGCATTTGGTTATGACATATGGGAATCGAACCAACTACTGGGGGTTCGATTCCCATCCACGACAAACATTAAATGTTGTGTGCATGAACATGTCTGTTTGTACTGAGTCTGGTTGTGATTATCTATATAAGTATGTATTTACAAAAAAAAAGTAGTATATCAGTTAACTGATTTCCATAGTACAGGCTCTGCTTATTTTGGGATGCAGATAACCGTGCGTGGAGAGTCCCAAGATATTTATTATAATATTTTATTATATTGTGTATTTATTATATATTATATTGTATATTATGTAGATTGTAAACTAAAATGAGGAAATCCCTGTCAGAAGGCATCGTTCCCAGAATACTGGCGGCGTTGCCACGTTGGATGGCAATGCTGATTGTCTGACCAAAATATACCAACTCT
This sequence comes from Tethea ocularis, assembly GCA_963555595.1. Lineage (NCBI taxonomy): Eukaryota > Metazoa > Arthropoda > Insecta > Lepidoptera > Drepanidae > Tethea > Tethea ocularis. The sequence goes on from OY741968.1 coordinate 5,715,542, forward strand.
AGCATTCTGGTCACGACATGCTTCGATCAAGCGTTTTGTTATTTCTTTAAAAATATGATGGCCACTCGGCCGGTATAGAAATAAAAGAATAAATAGTGTGTAATATACTCATGACAACATAAGCTGTGAAATTGCTCAAAGAAACATTATGTATGTTTTGTTTGCAATTTCAAATCACTTTTCCGGGCAGCATAATTAACAAGTTAACCCAAATAGCTTTGGTTTTCGAAATAAACAGAGGTTATGAGCCGGGTTGGGAACATGCAATAAATCATACTAATTATATAAACTACACATCAAAGGATACGTATTTCAAAAGATTGTTCACTGGTCATAAAGTCAACGAGTGAAACGTCCCATTTACACTTTATTATGTGCAATAACATTTTTAATCTAGTGAACTATAAATGGTGTTTGTATCATTGCTAGTTACTTTTTAACCTCCTTTAAATCTTATGAACCGATTTTAATAATTAATTTTGAGTTGGGTTCTGTATAGCGCCAAGGTGGTCCAATTTGAAGGAGGTATTACTCTTTTTTAAAAAAAAAAAATGCTTTAAAATAAACTATAATATAAAACCAATTTATATTTTTTTAATACTCAACCTCGTAAGAATTTGATGTAATCTAAATCGTAATGCTCAGGCTCCTGGAATTACCTAGGATTATTGATTTTCCCTGTAGGTATATGTCCCAATTCATTACATAATGAATACCTACAGCGCACACACTAACTCAGCCCGAACAACAGCTAAACAAATCAACTTTGAACTTGTATTAAAAAAAAAAAACAAGAATAAGCGGTTGCCGAAAATTGAGGTTAACTGGAAAGCTTTTTCATATTTTCAGTTTTTTTCCTAGTAGGATTGTTGCCAACCGTACAGAACCTGTCGGGATATTTTAATTAAGAGACGCATTTTTTTTACCATAAACGCAGTGTTAGGTAAGTACTTTTCAATGTACAGCCAATTGTAAAATTCTGAGAATTATTTCTAACCAACTTACTGCCAAGCTGGCGAAGTGAGCAGAACATACGCTTACAAAGTGAATAGCCGATGCAATTAGCATCCTCGACGTGGTATCTTATATACTCGTAATAGTTGGAAACATTTCAAATCCAAATCATTCTGTTATTTATTTTATACCTAATAGGTACTTACCTACTAATTACTTAGGTACCTACATACTAGCACACAAACATGTAGCCCGTCTGATGGTAAGTATCACTTGCGTAAGCCGACCCTTATATAAAGATGTGCTGTGCATTTGAATAACTATGAAATTATTATTCACCCTGTTGATTGGTACCATAAAGTTACCCGGATATTTTTTTCGCATTCGAGTCAGTTTGATTCCCGGATGACTTGAAAACTGTATGAATGTAATTTATTTTACTGTCAAAAAAAGAGTTATTATTCCTTTGAGTAAAATATTATACTGACTTAAAATTTTAGGGTAGGTACTTTACCGTCCAGTTCCTTTCTTCCAGCCTGTAGGTATTCCAAAATTTCGGATTTACCAAGAATTTCTGTCTTCAGTTAGAAAACATAATATTTCAGAATCTTTGTCATAATTAACAAAATTAAAACAAAATATTCGGACTTAGAACTTTCGCTGACGGTAATAAATTAGTTAAGATAGAAGAGGGCCCGGAAATCGAGCAATAATAAAAGGTCGTTTGACTAATTTCCAGCTTAATTGGGGTACCGAAGTGCGTACTTAGTCGACGAGATGCCAAACGTTCTTAAATCACCGAACTCAGCCGGAGTTCACTCGACACGCAAATAAAGATTTACGAAGTCGAAACTGAAGAAGTTAAACGCCTCTAAATTTAGTACGAGCAATCTCCCCCGCGTACGATTCGTTATGTAAAGAGGCGAGACATCCCTATAACACGCGCTTTACAAGATAGAAGCGGCGATAAAAAATTCAACACGCTCTCGATTCTGTTTTTCAGTATCTCCATGACCTTTTTATGCGATACGTAGACTATTTCTGCGTATGTTTTTTCATAAGCAGTGACCGCTGAAATATGAATATATTCGTTTGCGTCGCACATACAAGTTTAATTTCGTTTTTGAACTGCTATATGTGGCTAAATGTGCTTGCTTGCGAACTTTTGAGTACATTATGAACTTCATAAATTAGATTCAATAGCAGTTTCGCTGTTATAATGAAGATTAACGATTTATCAAACTTTAAATCTTTGCTTACTTTTTGTTATATTATTATGACTTTGTACTACAGAATTATTTTTCTATGAATTTTCATGAAAATCTGTTCAGAAGTGAAGCCTTTATTATTTTTGTTTGCCATGCTTAAGAAACCATACTATAGAATTTTTCAACGGTTTAGCAACGCTGTAAATACTGAGTAAGGATCCATAAAAGTTGGTAGTCAATCTAATAAAGCGAGTAGGTTCAGAAGTGCACAACACGCAACTGCAACTGCAACTTTATATGTTTAGTTAACTTGTTGTTGCTTCCTATAAATTCAATTTACATACCTATTCACTAATTCACATAATTGTGTTTTGTGTGCTTTTATTTTGCAGTATGTAAGTCTAAACAGCTATATTTTTCACCAGCTTCTGCCCCGCGGTTTCACCTGCGTTCTCGAGGGATCTTATGTTTTCCCGGAATAAAAAGTAGGTATTATACTGTTCGAGGGTATGATCTAATTATGTGCTAAGTTTAATCCAAAGACGTTTAGTAGTTTTTACGTGAAAGGAAAGAGTAACAAACATACATACATCATAAAATTTCACATTTATACCTAATATTAGTAGGTATAAATGTGAAATGACAATATGACAGTAAAAAATGTTTAAAGTTCAGCCGCCCGCTTTCGGGATTCTTTTTATCCGATGATACCTGCACTAATATAAGCAAAGCATGGAAACTTTTTGCCGTTCTTTTAATATTTTCATAGCCATCATTTTATATTGTTGTTCTCCTGCGCGTGAGTAGGTAGAGTCGCCGAGCAAAGGCCGGCAACGCCCTTGTGATACCGAGGCCGCGGATTAGGTACTGTTAGAGACAGACTCCAGTAATGGGCAGTCTGTGCCTCGGGCGTTACAAGCGCCATACAGCTACGCTTACCACTTACCTTACCATCACGCGGGCTTGTTGCTGATTTTGTTGTAGAAAAAAAAACTATGTTTTGAAATCAATTTCATTTGTCCGAGTTCTAAGTTTAGGTTGGATAAAGGTATTATGGAATGTTCCATGTTGTTGCCAATAATTAATACTACCCAGATTATATAGACACCCGAGATTAGCATGAGATAGATATACAATCGAAATAGATATTTTTTTGCATTAAGATGTGGTTTGATGTGTGTTGATAAATTGGAACAAATATTTTCCAAGAAATAATCCGAGCATAAGTAGGGCAATCTTCTTTCATGTGGCAACATTTTCAGTAACATCTGGGTTATGTCTTTCACATGTCGATAAGACTGGAATGATACGAGATTTGCTGGATCAATGTTCTGTTTACCGTACGCTCTTATGAAAATATTTCACAAATATAAATAAACCGTCCTGTATGTCTAAATCATATTTATGCATTGCCAATGTGTTGCTGACCTGTTACAATACCGAGAAGGCAACTGGCTCTCAAGTGCAATTGCCGGAATACACCGGTAGGTGCTTGGCGACCAATTTTTAACTTGAGGATGGTATCCAGCCAGAAGGGAACTACAAAGTACCCTACCACTACATTACACACATACATATACCTACACATACTAAATTATTTACTTATAATAATTTACTGGTACCAGAACATCATTCAATTTATCCTCAAAAGTTTGGGTTTATCCAGCTCTCTCTCTCTATCACATTGTTTTTATTATGCATATTGAAATACATATATAGTTTATATTTTTGCGTCTATGACTTTGGCTTTAACAAAATACTTTGAAACTGCCACATATGAGGTGTCCGATAGCATCTCATTGATTACGAACAGATAGTATTCAAACACTGGCGCTTTGGCGCTGCCAACGGCATTCCACAGCGATTACAAACTCATGTGCACTGTTGGTATTTTATGTGGAAATGTATATTAGTTTGCACAAGTTTACATAAATAAATATCAATGGATTATAGGATGTTCGTGGGATTTTGAATTTCTTTATGAGCGCTTTCAGGAAAGGCTTCCCGAAAGCACTTATAAATTTTATTTCAAAACCATGGTGTTTGTTACATTTGATGGTTTTTTTTTTGCAATGTAAGTAAAGGCCTATGTTTGTCCATAATCTCACCGTGATCCGTGATGATGTGGATATCCTGGAAGGGAACTGGCTCATAAGTGCAGCTGGCGGAACAAGCGGAACGTCTCTCATCCATCAGCTACCTAAACGGTAATTTTTTTTTTCAGAAACTAGCTGTTCTGTTCCTCGGGGTTTCAACTGCGTTCCTGGGATCAAAAGTATTCTATTTCCTTCTCCATAACATAGGCTATCTGCGTGCCAAAATTCATAGTAATCGATTCAGTGGTTTAGTCGTTAAAGGGATAAACAAACAAACAGTTACTTTCCCTTTTTTAATATTAGTATGGATAGCTTGATATTCTATCTAAATAATAAAAGTGAGTATTAATCTACCCTCATGAAACAACACATTATTTTCCCAACCTCTTGGATAAGTTGCAAAGCCTGTCATCCCAAGAGACTAGACTGAGAGAGCTATGCGCGTTTGGGCAGAGTTACAGTTTCATCCATTACTATAAAAGATTGTAAGTTTTGGCACCAAGCCAAAATATAAGTAGGTAAGTATAAAATAAAGTTATAGTGTTCAAAACTATGTAGTAGCATAAAGCAGTGAACACACTACATGAATGAAAATAACAACAAAAAAGACACGATAAAAAACGTAATAACGTGATCGTTATTGTAAATATTTATTACAAAGTTATTCTTAGATTGAAATAGTTCTTTATCAATAAGTAACGGATATTTTTAAATAAAGAACCAATGTACAGTTCTATAAAGTTTTGAATTCAAAATGAATTCACAGATAAATCTATATTACCTAATGACCACACGGCTTAGTTACTAATCATTACATTACGAAATATAGACGCTTGAAATAGACTTAATAAATTGAAACTCAAGAAAAAATCTTTACAAAATCAAACTACACCTTAACTATTAAAATAGCAGTTGTCAAAAACAGTAGGTTATACTTTATTCATTATTGATAGTACAATAACACATTTTCATAAGATTTTAATTTAAAGATAAATTCGTGTCCGAATTTCCTGAAAGGCTAAGTAAGCTGTGTAAATAGAAATGGCGCTATATATTTAGTACCTAAACTCAATTAAAGTACTAACACGCTCTAAGCTGTTTTAACGAGTGCACCAAATGGAACCTAGACAATTTGCTGTAACACCAAAGTGTTTTAAAACTTTGATTCTCCAGAGTAACATGATAAAGTAATGGGAGTTATTTAGGTATGTTTCATAATGTTTACCATTTATTACGAAAACTAACAAAACGCATAAACTTTATACTTACTTAGTCGTAGAAAAAAAATTGAAATTCATTTTCAAAACCACTGCTAATACAAATTTAACCAGCAATTTATATTAGTTAATACTTAACTTATGTGTTATTAATGATATGCACACTAATTTGCTCCAGGCCGCAGAACGAGGTCATGCCAAGTTTTAACTGTCTAAATAATTACTAACTCCCTAGCGTCTGCCATAGATTAAATAAATAATTTGAGAGAGGCTAACGGGGTTGCACCGCCTCAATGTTATTAAATTATGAATACCTACTCCATATAATACATTTGATGCCGATGACACGGAGCTTGCGAACTCTTGACTGTGATGTTCACTCTGCGAAAATTTTCCTTAGAACAACTAATTCCACTTACAGTTGATGGTCATCGGATTTTTGTTTGTCAATCCATATAATTATGAATAAGTTTTATTGTTAAATATGTATTCAATGAAGTTACCAATCATTATACGATAATACCATTAAATATGCTAAATGTGTTATTATTAAGTAAATAAACAAGAACATTTATTTGTCACATATGTTTATTCCCAATCTTTGGACCCTATAATGCTTTAAAACTTAATATGTTAATAATAACATAAATACAACACTGCTATATTAATTAATAATGAAATTAGGAGATGTTATAGTTTCACTACCGATAGTATTTAACGTCTTCTGCATAAAAACAAATTTATGAGAAATTACAATAAAATATTACTTAATAAAGCAAAATTTTACATTAAAATTTGTTTTACAAGAGGACGTATGAAAGCAGACAAGACTACAAAGCAAATTTAAAAGCTCATCTGTATAAATTATCTCTAATTTCAGTAATCCTAATCTAGACACCTAATACTATAATTTTGATTACCTATAAACATTTGATAAACAATATTTGAGACTGTTGTGTCTTTGAAACCATTTTAAAGTGTAAGTACTTAGGTGATATCTATTCCATTCAAATTGCATGTGTTTCATTCATTTTGGTTCGAAAGGGTTGGAGACTAACTGGTCGGTAGCTTCAATTAAACAGGGTTCTAAGTTCAATAAAAACTTCGATTGAGGATGAGCTCAAATTTATTTGAATTAACAATGACGTCTCCAATGCCACAAAGTACCATGAAGTAAGAAAAGAAAATTAATGAACATCTATAAAAGTTGTAATAATTATATAATTAAGCTAAATTTATCGCTATTTTTTACAATGTCATTATGTTTTTTTCTTAAACCACAATAACACTTTACTTCTGCTCTAAAAGCATTTAAATAATTCAAGTCACACAAATCTAACAATTAATTACTATCTATATAGTTTGTATGGTTTATTTTGCTCGATATACAAATAAGTTTTCATTAACGCACTAACTCTTGTCACCAAAAATAAAACATTGTAATTTAATACTGAATACAAAGCGAATTGTTAATAATAATAATTTGGTAAAATTAAGCCATATAAATGATTAGTCTAATATAACAAAGAAAATAACGTTTACATCCTAGGGCGATAAGTAAATAAATCAAACTTGCGCGACACTACTCCGATACCTACTAAGCATATTAAACCACGTTTTACAAACACAATCTAATCGACATTATTTCATCAACGTACGAAAACAACACTTAGCATGTAGGTATTTGATACTCCGAACGATTATTTTTGTCTTCATTATTCTATTCATATGTATCTCTTAGAATAGTTATTTTTAATTAAATTTATTAAGGGGCACAGAATTGATATGTTTCCGATGCACGGCTTTTGTGTGTTACCGCTTCACTTAATCCTAAGTTGCAAGGCGATGCTACACCCCTACTCTACCCTATCACATGCGGGCCAATGTCACGCGTCTTCTTTATTCGACGACGATCCAAACACGATCTACTCGATTTCACAGTAAACGTTAAGAAAATATCGCATTTATGGATTAGGTACATTATCATTGTATTTCGTACTTTTAGAAATAAACTAATGAAATTTTCAAGCGAAGAATAATTCCAGACTAAAGACGTAACGACAATAGCTAAGCGAGAACGTTTGGAAACAAAATATTGGATTTAGCGTGACATTAAAGCCGATTGCATTATAAGTAGTAGACGAAAATACAGAATAAACGTCTCTATGAAACCGCTCTTTACTCCTAATTACATATTAAATATTAAACGATGATATGTATCGAGTAGTCCCGCAAAAGGTGACGTAGCCGTGTCCGCAGCCACTGGACGTCTCTTACTCGCTATCTACGGTTGTTGGACGGAATCATGGCGGCGCCGGCGTCCGCCACGCAACGCACGCCTCCATCCACCAGATTGCACACGCACAAAAATGATATTACAAATTGGCGGACGGAAACTTTGCGTTTAAATCAAAATATTAAGGTTAATCGATAGCTTTAGAGCTCACTAATAGTAAGTAGGTATGTCGGGATATTATAGAGATAAGTTTTACAAGAGACCATGAAGTCATCTTTAACACTAAAGCCATCGATAATCTCCAAAAGTGACAACTGAAAACGAAATTGAAAGTTTCGTTGTATTTTTCATTAGTAGGTATGTGATTGCGGACGCCGTACGCCGAAGGTAATGGGAGATCACTACTACATTATTACACAATTACTTACATACGAATTAGAATTATATCGAATTAAATAAGTAAACATTGACTTAGCTTAAATATTAAATGAATTATCGATATATATAAATATAAAATAATCCAAATTTCTGGTGTGACGTTCAATTTAACTGTTTACGTTTTGATTTTACGACGAAAATTAAACCGCATATCAACTCAATAAACCTCTAAGTATATAAAAGCAAAGACAGGTAACAATTTAAATATATTATGTAGTCTCAATAGATGCCTTAACTAGGTGTCACCCGTATTGCAGGCATCAGCCTTAACCCTTGTTTTGTGACGATTTTTGATAATAGCATCTCTGAACCAATTGTACACAACATAGAGATATACTTAGGTATTTGACATAATTAAAAGAAAGGTTATTGACAGTTTAATATGCCTATAATACAAGTTTGGTACGGTCTGAGGTTAGTATTAAAATTATGTATATCATTTATCTTTGGTCTATTCGCCGCGAGACGTTCGGTACATTGTGAAAGTTAGTCTCTATAAACAATGTATAAAATTTTGCTAAGTCAAAATTGACGAAATTTCTATTAAATATTGACTAAGAGATTTCATAAGAATTCACTTGCGGTCTCTGGTGGTTGACCACTGACCGACTTCAATCGCGTGAATGCCTCTATTAGATATCTATCGTGTCAACATTTTAACCCAAATTTCCAAAACCTTAATATAAGCCTAAGCAGGGATTTTTTTTTATTTTTTTTTGTATAATTTTCCATGTTTACATCAGCAGAATACGTCACTAGATATACTTATAATAATATTAAGATTTCATTTTTGGTTTATTGCTACCTCGCATGTCGTGTACTTATACAGTTACCGCGTTTCCTCATCATATCGGTAGGTAACTAAGTATTCATTCTGTCTGCGATCAACTAGCTAAAAATATATTAATCTTTCATTTGATTAATTCTAACACATCAGTAAATTTAAATTTCTTTCATCGTTTCATTAATATGTATGAACAAGTTTCATCGATAGTAATGTAACTATGCTGTTTCTCTACAATAAATACCCTTATCTAGTATTATATTAACACCTAACGGTTATACAATAAAATTAACTACTAAACTTTTAAATTAGATTATTACCAAAAAGCTCGTCAAAGCATGCAGATAGTAGAATAATTGTTTCACTATTCAGCGTTCGGCGCGCAAGTCACCGTCTTATTTATTACTATATTAATTAATTAATATAATGATTACATTAATTATTTAACTCTCATAAGGCCAAGGCTAAATTCTCGCAACAAGACTGAACTGTTCTCGGTAGTGTCGCATCGCATACTAATCGTGAAGATCAGGGGAACCCGAAACGTCATACTGAGATACTTTCAACGAAACATTTGAAGTCGTCGATAACGTGATCACAAAGTTCGGAATAAGTATCATAAAACATTTTAGGAAAATTTTCACAAGGCACAAGAAATTTTGGTGTGTCACCTAATTAAAGAAATAGGTGAAAGTATAACAAAGTGGAGAATAATACTTAGGGATACGATGCGAGTTCGCGCCAAGTGTTCAGCTCTGTATGTTTTCGCGATAAGCGGCACCGAGGCATACCGAGGCACACCGAGGCAGCCGAGGGGCGCGCGACCCTTGCCATCCATCGCATCAATGGTTTACTGTTTTTTTTTAATATTTATTGCAATTGTTCCATTTACAGACAAAAAAGATCGTAAGACCAACACTAGAGTGCCAGCGCTTTAACGAGTGACATTATAAAAATTACTAAGAAAGTATTAGGTAAATATAATTTGAAATAGTCGTGAAATTCATTTAAATTACGCTAATATTATCGAGGCTAAAACAAAAGTATCGTAATTATTACATACAACTTTATTTAAAATCATTCAACTTGAAATATTATTTAACAAAACGTAATCTTTCTATGAAGGGCACCTTTGGTTTTTAGCTTATTCGAATGAGATATATCCTAAAATTGATTTAATTTCGGGTAATACACTATATTCATAACAAATCCTCTCAGTTGTATACATCGGCCTTGTAGAAACTAATATACAAACTTTTCGCGTACAATAAATTAGTTGTAAATAAATCTTATATTACATAAAAATGAATAATATTAAATAAACAGATATTACATTTTAAAGGACAATTAATATTTTTAAATAATAATAATTAATTAAATACGGTAAACAATAAACCTGGAATGTTAATAATAATACAAATTAACACATGCTAAATTTGGTATAAACGAAAATAACACCACATCTCTGCCGCTGGTATAACGGAAAACATAATCTAGGGGGGAAACAGAGCATTTTCTATATGTCTAAGTAAACGAGGGTCCTAGTCACCATCGTATTTAGACCCTATAATCTTGATCCATGGCTATCCAAAATGTTGACATACGCTGTAGTTAGTGTTTGCTCCATCTCCTAAGGTTGTGGTTCCGATGCGATTCAGAGGATCAAGAATGGGCGTCCCTCAGTTAGCTGGTTGTCAAGTGCCGAGAGCCACGAACGAACTAATGCTGTTCGCCCTCTTCTCCGACTTTGGCTCCCTATGGGAAGCAAAAAGGTTTTAATACATCACATAAAAAATATATCACTAAATGCAGGCATTATTTAAGGAACTAATAGTGCAAGGTGCAATGGTGATACATTAGTATTCCTAACAACTTTGAAACCCATAAGTTAAGTCCCAATTGCACCAACGTCTTATAGCACTAACCCATGGACTAAATACTATATGGCTATGTGACAGAATTTGTATAGAGAATCTGCCAAATTTACATATTTGCCCCGGGGTTAGTGTTATACGACGTTGGTGCAATTGAGCCTAAGTTAAATTATTTAGCACAGATTTAGAAATTCAATCTTTTTCATTAATTTCAGGGGGAAAGCGCGCACTGCATTACTCTTTCTGACATGTAATATGAGAGGAAAATGAAAATCCTGCACGTGATCATATTTATAATATATGAAGTCTATATTAGTTATATTGATCAATACTTCAGATGTTCGAAGATCATGTTGGCAGGATTTACTTTTACCTATGGGATCCAAAGTTTGATAACAAATTAACATTCAGCTTTGGCGATAATAAGCAAATATATTATCTTCTCAAACATTTAGTAATATCATGTTATTGTATGCTTATTTTCATAAATAGGTTAAAATATTTTAAGAAATTGTAAAAAAATAATTAAGGGCACATGATATTACAATCGTTTACGTCCATTAAGAATTTTATTATTTTAACGGACAGTAGGTATTTATTGTCATCATTCGTAAATGTATTAAACATTGTGCACGTGCATACTTCATGTGCGAGAATCCAGCCGTTGTGTGCCATCTTATGCCTCGCGAATTCGAGATGGATGGCCCCCTCTGAGCTGAGAAGCAGCGCGCCTTGCAGGCGGGCCAAGGCTGCGGCTGCGTCGGTCGAGCTAGCGAAGTCGACGAAGGCAACCGGGCCAGTGGTCCCACCGCCGCCGCTGCCGCTGGTCAGCAGCCGAAGGCGCGAGAACCCCGGGCAGCTGTACCACCACACTCAATTGTGCTCACACTCATACCCCCGTCTTGACGTATGTTTGGAAACGCGGTTAGATTGTGGAATATCTCTCAGAATGTTGACTGATGTGAGCATATTGCAGTGGTTTTCAACTACATAATTTGTATTCTTCTACATATAAAATCATATCGGATGAAATTAATCTATATGTATTATTAAAAATAAAATAGTGGAATGGTGTAGTATGTAAATCAAACCGAATCGGGAGAGACAGAAACAGTACAGTATTTTAATTAAGTTAATCCCATTTCGCTTGTACTAACAGTCGCAGCTGGTATTAAAATTGCAAAATGGAAGACACATCGGACAACAAACAAGTTATGTTAAAGGTTTTTGTGTGTGGTGTTTTTTATGGTGCTAATATACGGCTAGATTGTGATACTGTGGAGAATAATTGTGACGTACGTCATGCTCAGGGTGGTACAAGTGCAGGCTTTTGGTTCTCACACAAACTGTTTTTGGTAACATTGCAAAATTGTAAGGACATTCATAAACATGAATTCACTAAAAAAGACGACAAATTTCAAATGTTTGTATGAGATCACAAAAAAAATCAAAACAAAATTTCAAACCCAACGGCGTTTTAACGTGACGACATTGTGATATTCGGTGCAACATGCACTGTGGGAAACTTAAAATTTATTAAAGTTGTCTTCATTTTACCTACGTAACGTATACATGTAACATTTTCATTGCGTGATCATGCACATGACATTGTGCTGTTAAAATTCGACTGCAAATATCAAACAAGCATTCGTTGATAGGGTCCTTTTCATGTAGTACCTAGACACAATATTTCCAGTCGAAAATTATAAAGCTTTGCCACATTTAAAGTTAAGAACTGTTTGAAGCATACCTGCTGAAAATTTCCTTGAGCTCGTGTTCGGAGACAAACTGGCCAAGGTTAGCTACAAAGAGCGTCGAGCAGGGAGGCGCAGGGTGCGCGGGGTGCGCGGGGTGCGCAGGGTGTGCGGAGGGCGCGGGGCCGTGCGCCGGGACCGCCGCGCCCGGGGATCCTAGCGCCGGCGCAGGGAGGACGCATGCGCCCAGCGTCAGAGGGGTCTGGTGATATTGTTCCTAATTTAATTTTAAGAATTATCTGGTGCCCTTCTGGATATAAAATATTGAACGAATGGTATGTTGGTTAAGGTAATCTATGAATGAGATCTTCTTAATATTGACAATGAAATCGTGACCGGGATCCAGCAAAAGCTATGGCCCTATAATTACTCTTAATATGGGTTTAATCGTAAGATAATTTTTTGTTGTGTTTATAGTGCCTGTCTTTGTCCACAATCTCACTGTGTTCAATGATGATGTTGTCGAAAGTGGTAAGCACTCAAAGCCTAGAAGGGAAGTGGCTCTCAAGTGCAGCTGTTGAAACACACCTGTAGGTGCTTGGCGACAGACTTTCAACATGAGGGTGGGTAGCCAACCAGATGGGATACTAAGTACTCTACTACCGTGCTATGGTTTACTCACGATGTTTTCCTTCACCAAAAGTCAAGCTGAAAACGGTGATCAAAAATATGGCATTGGTTCTATGCAACATCTTATCCTCTCTCTTGTTATAAATAAGTAACAGAGTACTAACGTGGTGTGGCCTATCGGCGGCAGCTAGTCAGAGGTAGGAGCGCACGGGCGCCATCTGCGGGTGGATGGCTGGATGCACGAGGCCGTGCGAGAGCGCCGGCAGCTCGCCGCCGTACGCTAGCGGGTGATGCCACAGCTCCGCGCCGCCGCCCGGGAAGAACGGACTCGCTAAGTCTGCACGGGCACAATCGTACCACCTCACTACGTGTTACATAGAAACAACACAAGTACTTCAAAGCAAACTGTTAGCTCATCGAACGATTCTTATAGCTGTCGTAATCTATGATTGTGATATTAGGTTACTGCTATAGAAAATTATTATTTACAATGTGCTTATGACATGTTTTCACGGTTGGTACACATTAGAGGTTCAATAACCTACATCTTATTAAGCATTACAAGTAAACAAATAGAATCACGCGCGAATGGTGAATGTGTTGTCATGAAAACATGTAAAAAGTTGAACGGTGGTAAAGAACCCAATAGATCAATCGATAATAGCTTCGCGGAGCTAGGCCTTGCGTGGTACGTGTAAGCGATCACAGATACTGCCCCTTGCGTTTGCTCGACGCCCCCCTGTCATACCTATTGGTGTTTACGTTAATTTATGGCCTGACACTCGGGTAGTGAGGATAAGAGCGTTTTAGTGTACTAGGATCAGCACAGACAAAGGTCGTGTGTTATTAGTGTGTTCAAGAGGTATGGTTCGGTGTAGGGGCGGTCGAGCGAGCGCCGGGTGGAGTGTGCGTTCGGCGGTACTTACGTCCAGTGAGTGGGTGCATCAATGCGGGATGTGCGGCTGGCGCGGCGGTGGCAACTGCCGGCTTCGGCTTGCTGACCTTCGTGTTGCTTTTAGCGAACTCCAGCCGAATCGTTTGCGGCATGTCGGGGTCGAACCGGACGCCCTGCTGTGAACAGCCGCGAGCGGTGCGGCGCTCCGATATAATGACGATGGAAGGGTCATCTGCCGCGTGCTCCCAGACCATTACTATACGTCACCGCTGGGGTTCGCGCTGAATGTCGCGGGTGTGGGGGGGGCATTTAAATGTGGACACTACTTTGGATTTCTGTGGTTTGGACCTTTTCTTTAAGTATGTTTGGCAAAGATCTTATATCACAACGAGTAAATAATTTTGAAAATGAACGACTTTTTCAATTTGGGAATGCATACAAATATAATACTATTCATAGTAAAGAGATCCGCGCTTGAGCCCGATAAGGTGACGGAACACAGTGCTCGGGATGTGACATCAAAACCTGTCAAACAGTGACATGCAGTTGCATAGGTATTTACACCGCAATATTATTCATCACACTGGGCGTCGGCGTCGGCGTCGGCGGCGTCGGACAGCCGAGCGAGTGTGAGCGTATACAGAGCCGACTCGATGACCCGACGTGGTCTATTCGATATGTGCATGGGTTTAGCATAACTTACGATGCGGTTGGTTGGTTACTCGAGTCAGGAAAATGTTATTCCAAGTTCTACAAATGAGATATTAACTATAGTGCTCATTGGCTGTGTTGTTGAGGCATGTGATGAGAAGAGGTTTAGTAACACCGTGCGTTATACATTTTTTAGTATTTACATTAGCTTATTGAGTCTTATATACCAAATATCTCAGTCTTTTATTGAGATATTGTTGTTATATTCGGTGTGGCATCTTACTGTGACTTAAAGCCATTCGTACTGATTAGGCTATATAATATTATGGTGTATGTGATGTATTATTCATTTTGTTACTGTGTAATTCTTTAATGATAATAGATAACAGATTACTTTATTAGGTATTTTATTAATTTCTCTATTTTAATTATTATCTACGAGCATTCATGTTATTGAATTTGTTCCAGCTTATTAGTGAGTATTTAGTTTGAATAGTTTGGATCAAACTCAATAAAAGAACCAGCATAAATTAATTCTAGTAGTACCTATAACTTATCGTCAAGGTATATGGATACTAACCTGAAGATCTTGTTTAGCTGCTTCTGCACCAGCCCTCGTATGGAACGTGACGAAACCAACAGGCTATGAAAACAAACAATCAAACATTGAAAATAAATTGAAATAAACGCTGCGAATAAATTGAACATAAATTTTGCATAAACTCACCGAAGCTGTTTTTCCATTCTTGCTGGTAACCTTTAACAGCGAACCCTCATAGCCCTGAACAAACAAATTAAAATGATTATTTAACATTGCTATCAAAAGAGACGCGCCTCTAGCCGTTCAATTTCCGACGAGAAAATAGACTTTTATTTCATAGGGCCCACATTAACAAATTACTTTATACATCGGTGTCATTCATGTCACCGCGTCATGAAATTCTATTCAAGTAAAATACTGTTTGACTACCGAAAAATGGTACGTTTCGGTACCAGGTACGGGCGTAAACACGCGATGCCCCTCGCTTAAACCTACCCTCGTCGTCGACTAAAGTTTAGGCACCTTTATGTTTGTGGTGCCATCCGTGCCAGCCAGGGATCGAGTGTAATCCCCCTTATCGGTAGACAGAATCGTTTCAATCCGAATATTACGAATCGGAGCATGACATTTGATATTTACGGCGCAGTAATCCGAAGCGAGATCTTCTAGTCGCGTGACGGAAGCAATGTAGCTTTATGTTTTATTTTTCTCATGTTAATATTTGGATGTTTCTAGGAAACGGATGTAAAGTCTATATGTCAGGCTTCGTGGATTATTATTTGAATAGAAAAACATAATTTATTGTAAATAATATGACTGATTTATGATTCATTCATAAAAGTGTGTTTTATAACCTCCGTACCCTCATCAAGGATTGAATTTTGTAGAATCCTTCCTATCCACTCAGAATCCATTGGTTGGGTTAGAAGAAGTAACCGGAGAAACTGACAGAGGCAGAAAGCGTCTTTGCTTTATAGTAGGTCTTTATTTAGGGATAAATTGGTCTAATATTGAAATGATGAAACTGAAAAATCGCGTGAATTGACGACCTAATAAGAATCAAAGAAATGGATGTTATTGATTCAAGACGATTTATTGTGGTCATTAGACTAAATATCATAATGGATCTGAAAGTTATCTTGTCAACAATAGATACCATCACGCACGAAAGGCAATAATGAAATTAATTCATGTGTGTTGTCATGACAATACCAATTCTAATACGAAGAACCCTTTTCATCATGAAAGAAGGTTGAGAAAGTTTGGAAACTTTCTCAACCTTCTTTCATGAGAGGGTTCTTCGTAACCAAGATTTGTTAAGTCACCGTCCTTCTATTAGAGAAATGTAAGTGATAGGGGGTAGTTACAAAGCGGTAACCATTTGGAAGACTAAACAATTTAATACTAGACTATACTTCTATATTGATAATAAGAATTACTAAGCAGAAGAGTTTGATTTGCTTGTACCTACGTAGGTTGAGCAAGGTCACGATAGGTACTTTTGTTTTGTCAACACTTATTTTTTCTGGATGGGTGTAAACAGTCAGAAATCTAGTGAAGTGTTAAAAAATCTATTTAGCTTTAGCTCGTATGCTCGGAAGAGAAGATATAGTTCTCGAGGCTTCGCATCCATAGGCAGTAGTTACAAAGCGGTAACCATTTGGAAGACTAAACAATTTAATACTAGACTATACTTCTATATTGATAATAAGAATTACTAAGCAGAAGAGTTTGATTTGCTTGTACCTACGTAGGTTGAGCAAGGTCACGATAGGTACTTTTGTTTTGTCAACACTTATTTTTTCTGGATGGGTGTAAACAGTCAGAAATCTAGTGAAGTGTTAAAAAATCTATTTAGCTTTACCTCGTATGCTCGGAAGAGAAGATATAGTTCTCGAGGCTTCGCATCCATAGGCAGCCCACTCACGAATAACGTCCGCACCTGAAACAATAAGTACCAAGCAATGTGTTAAAATAACCTTAATATTATTTAAGTATTGTATGCATACTCCTGTTCTAGCTAACCAACTGAAATCCAATGACTAGCTAAATCTAGCTAAACGAACAACTACAAAAAACTGTAATTTTAACATGTACTAGCTACATCGTTTAATCAAGAAAGTTTCACAGAGTTTCACTTTAATTCCTTTGAAAACGTAAATCAAAATACATCAAACAAATAACTTTGAATTGTTTTGCCAATACAATTATGATTTAAATATTTCTACAAGCAGCCTATTTTCCCACCTCAAACAATAAATGAAACTGACTTTTTTACAAACCAACACAAAGGAGGCATAGAAATCCTTCAATGCCGCTCTTTTCCGATTCTTTCATCGGCTTTGTAAACTGTGCAGCGCATTAATTCGTCGGGTCTATTTAATGAAATAAAACAGAGCTCGTAATGGTGGCGCGATTTGGCGCGTGCGGGAAATGGAGATTAATTGCTGGCAACACCGGTCGCCGCCGACGCCATCTTGTTGCGCACTTTATTTATGCGTCTGAGTTTCACTTTCTGTACGATATCCGTTTTCACTCGAATTTTTATTCTTTACCTAATTGCTTAGCTGATATTTATGGTCTTTGCCCGACTTTGAAGTATTCTTACGTTTGTCATCAAAGCAATCTTCATCGAAGATATTCGTATAATCGGGCGACTTATAAAATGAATGTTATCAATATTAGGACACTTGCACGGTAAGGGTGGAGCTCGTATATATTTTATCGTCGTCGTCCGTGCCCCGGTCAATACCAGAATGTCAGACCTTTATGTCGCCTATTTTCCGGTCGAACGCACGGGAATTTCCCGTTTCGGAGATATGCGATATTTTTACTCACAATATTTTTAATAATTTCTCCTTTTTAAATATTACTTTTTTATGAAAACGAGATCGAAAGAAATTAATATTTCGATTAAGTACCAACATACTTAATTATTAATGAAGGAATTTCAACTTTTGCTTCCCGAATGGAAAAGCTGGTATCAGAGCACAACTGTACCTGAACCTGTTGAGAGCACTCAGGGGTCACGGATTTCACCGCGTAAGGGTGTAAAAGCAATTTTTTTGCTTTAATGAAAATATGTACCTATACCTACCTGAAAGACTGAAGTTATGTAGTAATTATTATATGAATTACTATCTGTTCCGCGCGGTTTCACTCGCGTTCCCGGGATAAAAAGTAGCCTATAACCTTCGGGAATAATGTAGCTTCCTATTAGTGAAAGAATTTTTCAAATCGGTTCATTAGTTTCGGAGCCTATTCAATGCAAACAAACAAACATAAAAACAATCAAATCTTTCCTCTTTATAATACCTATTAGTATAGATATGCAACCATTAGGAACCTGTGTGAAAAATTAATCTCTAAATATAGGTACTCGAAGTATTAAAACCTACCGCTATCTGCCTCTGTATGTCTCTCCGTTTACTTCTTCTAAACCATACCACGGATTTGATACGATTTTTCACTAATAGAAAGTTTGAGTATAAATTGCACCCGCGTGAGTCCAGAGTGGATACTAGTAGGTACCTAATAAGTCTATGATCAAGATTACCGTTTCAGCAGGAACCATATTTATTCACTTTGTAACTTTTTTGAAGATTGCGGATGCATAGAGCACATACTAGGAGCTAGATAGCGCAAGCACGTCAAACACTCGTACACCTAACATATTTCACCCCGGTCGAGGCGGGGGCCCTGTGTCCGGTCACTTTGAAAATGCCCCTCTATATATGTCGACTATTTTACACTCGGTTGCGCCCGAATTCCTACGCTCCGCGATTGAGTTATGTTTCATACTCAGTCGGGATAGGAGAAAGCTTATTTACCATCTGACTCGAGAGCTTTGCTTTTATAACAATTTAGTTTTTTCATCGTCCAACAATGTTTCCGGCTTTACTTTTGTTTAAATTCTTAACTCAAGCATCCATGTGGATGTCTGATCGTTTGGTGAATTCCTGCATGGAATTTTGATATCATGTAAGTATAGTAAATTATACACTGGCTAAATAAAGTTGAACAATAAACAAAACAAAAAGTCATATTTACGGAAAATAAGTTTTTATAAGAACTTTCAATTATGTGGAAAATTGTTTATTTCATATCTCAATATGCTGTATATTTGGAATAACATATGACTAAATATATTGCATTGTATCTCCAAATATACGAAATGTTCTTGAGTCGGTCACATTTAGAGTGATATTGTAGTATTTTAAAATATTATACTTAATAAAATATGAAATGTATAAGCAAATTCTTGTTATCTATGCTCAATTTGTTATGATAAGACTTGTAAAAGTATATTTGTAATGCTTATCAAAATTTTACGCCTTCGCGACTTGGATAGCGAAACGAACATTTGATCTTTCAAGGAAATGATATTATCGTCAGGAGCCTGACATTAATGTGACAGCCCAGAAATTATAAAAGTACTACTTATTTAAAAATAAAGGACTAGTAACTTTGTTGATATTAGATATCCTAGTAGCTCATTTTGTACATCAACAGATGATTCACCTTGCCGTAACGTGACATTGTACTTCCTGAAGTACTACGTATAATTATAAAGTCTACTAATAATGTTAGCAAACACATAGGTGTTTATAGGTACTGTACACCTAGGTTGGTACTATATATTTATGATATTTCTTTTTCATCTATGTATTTCGATTTTAATGGTTTTGAACATGGCCGATGTAGACACCGGCGGAAACGGAGCCAAGTGGAAAAAGAAAGAACTTTATTTTATGAAATAAGGGTGTCCAAAGCTTAGCTTAACATCGCTCGCTGCCGTAAAGCCGGTACTGTGTAAACAAACATCAACTATACCTATAGATAGGTATCCTCGTATATGTTGTGTTTAGTTTGAAGGACGTCAGACACAAACTATACAGTGTGTAGGTATGAGATTATATAAACTGAAGTCCACATCAAAAGAGATCTAATGGAGTTGAGAGACTCGCTACAAGGGTCCTTATGATGTGAAATACTACGTGTCGCCATGGCAGATACCTGCTAGTGATTGTCACTACCTATTAAACGCTTCATAGATGAATATAGGTAGGTACCTACTAAGAAGATAGGATTGATGAATATTAATTCAAAACCGTTTGTTTATTTTTTTTTAAATAAAACTCGATTGTTCAATGTTTATTTACAGGACATCGCAATTATTATTATCACATTGACGAGTGAGTCGTTGATATTAAATTATTTTCGGACGGGGCCGAGTGAAATTGCCCAGCGACCATCGTCGATGGCTCGGCGCCGATCTAAAAGCTTATTGACGGCTGTTCGATTGTCACCCAATTGGACAGGATCATTGTGGGTTCGTGCGTTATATGAAATTCTGAAGTATATTCTTATGTTGTTTTAATTGATTGAATATTGTATGTGTAGGTATAACGTATATTATCACATAGGTACCTATCTAGTGTGATGATATGACAATTGAATAATAAAAACTTGAAGGGCGATTGTGTTCTTGAAATCGAAGTTGATTTTTCTATTAATATACCTACCTACTGACGGCGCGGTGACACGATTGATATATTGCTGTGCTGCTCGGAGATATGAGAACAGATACTTGACTAATTATACTATGAGTTCTTTTTAAATAATCAATTATTAGGTAGGTATAGATTCCGGCGGTGAAAAGAAATTAATTAATCGATAAGAAGCTACAAGTCATTTTTAGTTGTAGTTAAGCTAATTAGTTATACTTACAATACCAATAACAATTGAAACTGAAATTCTCAAATGAATAAATGATTTATTAATTGAATACATTTATAATAACTTATTCATTTTTAATATTTGCCGATGCTTTAATAACACAATTAATTGAGTTATTTGAACGTGTACTGGAATATCAATACAATGTAATGCTTTTCATCGCATAAAATTAATATTCAATATACTGGGTTCGAATAAAATGAAAACAAAAATAAAATACGGATAAAGGTATATTCACACGATCGATTGCACGAGCGTGCATCCGAACCGATTGGAGCGGAAACACCCGGGGCACTGCACAGCGAATTTATCATACGCTAGTGTGTACATACCTAGCTAACTTTCGACGTGCAATCTCATATAGGTCGTGTATTATGTGTTTACTAAGTATGATTAATGGTTTCCCACTTACACTTCGATATTTATAGGTTATCGATATAGTAAGAGTTGAAGATATACGGGAATTGGGAATACGATACTGAAATTTTCTTATTAGATTTTATATGAATCGGTATCAAATAATACCTTTCTGTATTTTAATGATGAATGAGTATTTGTAGAAACAGATTCAAAATACAAAATTCAACCCTAACTGGGCACGTTAGGCCCTTTCCTGAAATATCAGTAGGTAAGTATATATTTGATGACAATAATTAATGACACGATATCATATCATATCGTGGGAATGTTAATTAAAATATAATGAAAATAAAAAAAAGTCTTATGAAAAGCCACCAATGCAAATGTTTTCTCAAAAATTGAATAACACAATTCCTCATTGCACAAAAACTGGTTGGTAACTGTTTTGTTTTTATTTCTTTACTTGATTGAAACAACGGATCCGGTGAATAGAAAATCGGTGGTTAACTTTCGCTCTGTCCACTTTAGGTTGAACTTTGGCAATTCATTTGTTTTCCATGTTTGTAGCACCGCGGCACCGCACAAATTGTTCAAAAAACGTAAGCATAAAAGCGCATAGGCTAAGGGATGATATTATATTGGTTGTACTGTGTGTGCCATGTATTTCTGTGATGGTAAATATCGTGATAGTTCATGACCAGTATCTGCCAGGATGTTTGATATTTGTGGTTAGGTTGTGTAGTGATTATATTATTATAATAAACTTGATAAATCTCTTGGTACTCAGGATAGGTAATTAAAATGCAAATAAGTAGTCAACATTGGCCGATAACAAGCTGTTGTAAAGAAATAGAAAGTTTGTAAGTGGAGTGCCGAAACTTTCAGAGAGCAATTTTTCTTCAGTCCTCAATGTCAGAGGCAATCAATTAAAGTTTTACTTCGGTATAGGCGGCTTTGGTGGTTGTTCATGTTTTAAACAATGCAAAAAATGTTTTAAACAAGACATTATAAGGTGTCTTTAGACACATCTAATGTAGATGTCTTACACGAGAAACCATTACAACATAAATGCTGCATTTTGTTCGGAACTGTGATCCGCCAGCGACCACTAACGAAATTAGTGGGAGTATGAGAGAATACTACCCAATGAGAGGTGTCGCATTCCTGAAAATAATGGGAAAACATTAATCGGTAAGTGAAAGAAGAAAGTTGTATGAAAGAGTGGGCGCCTAAACTCTGTAACTGCAATATGGATTGCGCCTTACGAACGTCAGACAGCGTATTACAGTTAGTAGTAGCCTATATATTATTTATTCTTTGGTAGTAGGTAATTATTGAAAATCAATAATGGGAAAAGTATGTAGGTAATACGTTTTGCGTTGAACTACATATTTTTTTTAAATAAATACATTCCATGATAAGTTATAAGTTAACCCTAAACTTTCAAAACAAAGAACATTTCAATAATGGATGCGAACTTCGTGCTTATCGGGTCAAAAATGCCCAATGACCTTTATGGTGTTATTTGTGAAGTGAGCGTTTACGTTAAATAAGCTCTATTGTATAGAGCTTTTTTAACGTAAACGCTTTGGATATGTGAAGGTATTTGTGATTTCCAATGTTTTTCTTTATAGGAAAGTTACCTTTACATTTTCTCAGGTATTAAATATTTATTTTCTAGAATAAATCATACTAGGTATCAGTGGCGAGGGGTAAAATTATGTCGAGGGTAAGCCGTTCAAAAACACCGATAATTTTATACATAATTACAGTGTATTTTATATAGTAGTGGCTTTGAAATGATGAATCTGTGGGACTGGGATTTCTAAAAGGTAAGCCGATGGGAATCAGCTTGTATGGACCCTTCGCCACTGCTAGGTACTAATATTTATTCAGTATTCAGTAACATGAATTTAACAAACATAAATAAACAAAATGTCTCCTTATAATCTTATATGAGTAGGTCTGTTACATTATTTTCAGTAAATATGTCTAGTTAAAGTCAACCGATCGGTTCGGATAGAGATATTACTAATTTTTCGGTCGACCTGCGCTCGTCGGAGAACTGAAGCACCAGGAAAATAGATAAAATGAACACAAACAGCCAGGCAAATGGAAAAAAGACGGTCGAAGTTACCCGCTGGGCAACTCAAGAATACGAGCTAATTGAAATCACTGAATCCACTTCAAATATTTAACATTTACGTCTGATTTTCTTATGTTGTATCGAACTTATAATTGAATCAATGAAGTCCGTAGTGTCTACTATAACATGTAGTGTATGAATTAAATCCAACTTTTACCGGTCGTCAAATGTTATTTTTATAACTCTAATAATTCGAAATAATCGTATATGAAAACATTGAGTACTAAATGTGATAATGTAAAGATCGATACTTTGACCAATTATTTGTTATTAGTCTTTGTTATAAACATCGGATGTTAGTTGAATTTATTTATTAGTGCCTAGCAGTGGCGAAGGGTAAAACTATGGCGAGGATAAGCCGTTCAAAAAACAACGATAATTTTATACTTAATTACAGTGTATTTTATATAAAAGTGGCTTTGAAATGATGAATCTGTGGGACTAGGATTTCTAAAAGGTAAGCCGATGGGAATCGGCTTGTATGAACCCTTCGCCACTGTTGCCTTGTAATGCAATGAATATTTCTTATTTCTAATTAATTAAACGATTTGTTTAAACTGCCCATATTATACTTTGGATTCTTTATGAATAGGTCAAGAATTTCCTAGCACAAGAATTTCGTTATGATATAACAGAATTAATGGCTTTACTCGAAACAATGTCTCTCCTGAAGCTGATGTTTTCTTGTGAATTCTCCTTTCATGCCACAATATTGTCTATTTAACAACTGCCATTAATAACTCGAACCTTGGTGGTGCTTACTTGCAAAAAATATAGTCCGTACCGGGCGTTAAGGGTATCTACTATTAATACTTATAAATTTTGATCTATAATTATACTGCAAAAAGTAATTTAAGTCAATTTCATGTTTTAAAATAAAGAAATAGGTTTTAAGTTAAATATATTATATCTATATATATATATATATATATATAACCTAAAAGTTAAAAATATGACAACAACGAAATAACGTAGGATATTTTAGTACAAAAAACAAAACAAAAAAATTAAATGCGATCAAAGTTGTAGAAGACAATTAAAATCACAGGCAGAGGGAGAGAAAGAATTTCTTGTCGGAGCAATATTGTAGACCACCTGCTCCGCGAAGATAGGGATCATAATGTTAATTTAATTAAAGGACTAATCTAAATTGCAGACGACCCGACACTCCGCCGGCCATTAAAAGGATATTTCGTCGCCCAACAGTTAGTTAGAGAAAGTTGCCGACTATAAATATCTTGGAAAACAAGTCAAAGGGGACGATTTACAGTAAAAACACCGGGTAAATACAAAAGTTTGGAAAGTTGTTGTCATTTGAGTATATTTCGTATTTAAAATTGAGTCGGAGATTTAGTACATAAGGTTTATTATTATGATACATATACCTATACGACTACTACGGAAATATAAGTTATCATATTATAATGCATTACATAGGTACGTAAGTTTAAAATGTTACGTGTACAATAATGACAATAGAAATATTTAATTAAATTGCCAGTAGGTTACTTATCTTAATTACAAACGGCTGATTTAAGTTTTATGAAAAACGGTACCAAGTCTTTATACGAAGAAGAACAAGTTTTGTACGCGATAAAGATGCCTTCATCTTGAAAGCAAACCGAACTTGCGCGAAGATGGTGGTAGAAAACAATTTTATTATTTCTTTGATAGCGACGAACTTTGGAAGTGGTAAGTATTTACTGAATTAAAAATGCAGGTCTCGCATCGTTATTGTGCTATTGAACCTCACTGTAGATTTATTTTGTTTGATTGAGGTATTGTGTTGGTTTAAACGAACTTTATATTTCTCTAGGTGTTTTCTGCGGTTTTACAAGTAGTGCTATCTTTGCGGCAGTTAAAAATATCTGTATACCTACTCGGAGATAATCGGTAGCTCATTTATGTGAAAGAACATTCAGTAGTTCTAAAGGTCATCTCCTACATCCAAACTAGCAATCAAACTTTACCTCTATATAATATTAGTAGGTAGGTACCTATAGTCACAGAGGAGTAAAGGCCTATAGTCGTAGATTGAATGCCTCTTCATCGTAATATTTTCCAAACGTCACAGGAGGGATTCTATTGTCTGTTTTTCTAGGCCTTACATTCTATAGTCATAGAATAGTCATTCTAGTATTCAAAATTAAGCAAGTAGCTCGTATTATTAGACATTCTAGGTATAATTAATTGACAACAGATATCAATTGGAATTGGTCGGAGGGTCGAGCGCTCCGCTACAGCTCTGGCTCACTGGCCCGCCCAAATTATGTTCAATGGATAATTAATCTTCCCTGTTCACTTCAATAACAATGGCAGCCGTATCGAGATGATCATTATAAAGTTATCCCAGGGGCATAATAATATTTAACGATCATTGATCATTATTGATGGATATTTTTGTTAGGTATTGAGGAATCACGTGTCTAATATACCTATTGGAAATTATTGATGAATCAGAAAAACTATTAATCCTCTAATTATCGTGGTATGTTTCAATCCCAACATTAGGTGAAAAAAAAAAAAATACTCAAAATTCAACTATCTATTTCCTCAGATATATCATTGAAATAAATTATGATTTATGTCAATTCCTTTTGGAAACCGCAAAACTGAACAACAAATTACTGACATTCAAGCCGTCGCTAAAACTATAGGCTACGATAAACATACAGGGTTACAAGGATACTGGGTTTGTCACATCTTATTTGAATTTCAAATTCGACTGCAGGTGAGGACGCGATTGAGCTCAACTTCCTGTACGGTTTAGATTTCCCAACCTCAATTGAATCTTGCAGTATATAGCTGGCTTCCCGCTTTTCAAGTAGTTTATGAAACACATCTACCCGCTTGTGCTTGTATAACGGATTTATTGTTTGAAACATTATTGGCAATACAGAACACCTGTCTCATCTCACTATTAATATTATAGGGCCCAATTACACCAAAGTCTTATAGCAGTAACCCACGGGATAAATACGGCTATGAGACGGAGTTTGTATAGAAATTCTGTCAAATTTACATATTTAACACAGGGGCTAGTGTTATACGACATTGGTGCAATTGGCCCTAAATGTTATTGTTTGGATGTTTTTAAACAATGAAGCATAAAAATGGCTAAATGGATTTAGCTAAAACTCGGCATGTAGATAGGGTAATATGCTGGAGTAACATTTATAGAACATATTATCTCAAGATGCTATATAAGAACGATGGACAAAGTGCGGGTAAAAGCTAGTATTATACAAAATTGCTAGTATAAATAATGTTTCCCTAAGGGTGATTAAATTCCTTACTCAGAAAGCAAAGAGGGAGAGGAAATTCTTCCACTCGACGTCTACATCCACGGCAATTTTTCACATCTTTTATATCTCTAGCCGCCCGCACCGTACGTCTATAGGTACTTCTTGGTGCAATATTCATGTTAGTAGTCCAAAATAAATACATGATAAATAAACAGTTATAACAATGTTTTAACACTTTGATTAAACCATTTATGGTTTATACCTATGTCTTTCATTTAAACGTTTATTCAATGAAATTTCTTTGTAAAATTTGCAAGATTTGCAAGAAAGCAAATTTTGTCCACAAGGCTTACCTATAAATAAATATAATCTAATTTACTTAATTTTTATTGATTTCATTAATTAAAATTGAATAATAAAATTAATATAAATGAGTACAAAAAATAGGTACTTATATGTATTTGAAAAACAATTTGAATTTCTAACTAAAATCAAAATAAATGATATAATTATATAAATTATATTAAAAAATCACAGAGTCTAAAGACGACAACCATAAAAAGCAGCATATGTTATACGGACTCTAAGATAAAATTAAATGTTATTAATTAAACGCCTTTAACTTGCGCCACAGTAACTGCAAGTGCTTCAGACTATCTGATTGATGGCTCTAATCTCCACAACTATAGAATATGTACAAAGATAGATACTGATAAATACCATGCACTATGTATAGGTATGTTGCCTTATAAAATTGTTGTGGTGTTTATTGGGCTTGTGTTTCATTACAACATTACCAAAAAAAATTATGATATGGCTTTTGATGGTATGCCTAGCGAGACAAATTCACTAACATTAATCAATTAAAATGCAAAAACTTTAAAGTCATTTTTTGAATAAAGGAGTTTGCTCATCATGGAAATTAAAAAGTCCAGAAAACATCGTGACTAATAATCTGATTAAAATTACTTTAACATTTGCGATGGGTGACGAATAATAAAACTGTTATACAAGTCAATTTAAAGGACGAATTCAATCAGTCCAAACAAGCAGAAAATCGAACCTCAAATCATCCAATCGTAGTAAATCTCAAATTCCGAGTACGCAGCTAAGGAGCTGGCCCGTCCCGACCAAGCCCCTGATTTAAATTGCAGATGCCCCTTGGGACCGAACGCCGACTCCCGCGATATGCTAATCATAGTCAAGCCAAGGATTATCCCTGTTTACACTCAACAAACTCACTTAATTTCGCACCGACCAGGATCTTGGCATATTCGTTGTCTCTGGACATACATTGCACTGTGCAGTAGAGAATTCAGTAGGTATAATGTTATATTCCAATTATAGCGAAGTTTTTGAAGAATTATCAGTGAGCTACCCATGTTAAGTGTAGTAATCTATTTATGTATAAAAATAAGAAATATGATATCGGCATTATATTGTCACGGAATAAATCATAACAGAAAAGCCGAAAAAATATCTATGATATTACTGATAGGTTGATTAAGAGTAGAAAAATATCTGATCTTAATAATTTAATTTACAATATTCAATCACGATGTTTTGTGCTACCTCAAATACTTGATAAATTTTATGGAAACTTCTCAACACCTCTAACGATGTCTGCTTCGCTTAAAAGTTTATCTTTAGGTAGTCCTAACTTCAGGGCTTAACTTTATCATTGCATAAATGAACTGAGGGTTGATTTTTTATTTATTTACTTATTTATTTCTTACATTCAATTCAATGGAAGTTTTGGGAAGGGTCATTCCCAAAAAGTTAAAAGATAAAGGTGAATATGAAAATGTGGTGAGATATGGTAAATAAAATTAATGAAAAAACTGATACAAAATTCTAACGCTAAGAGGAATCATATTATTATAGGTAGGTACATAGTTTCAGTTTTATGCTACTATGTCGCATACTTAAATTACAGTATATTTCGTTATAGATTTTTATTTCCCGTAAACATTTAACTTGTTGGGTTAAGTACCTAGACCAAGCAATAAGTACGTCTGAGGCGTCGTAAAGTCGACCAGAGGTGGCACTAATACGAATTTATGTCGATGGACCCACGACGCCCTGGCTTCAATATCGATCCGCTTGCAAACTACCTATAAATGTTTCAATTTTGAAACATCTTTATATTGACCATAATATTTTATCTCATAGGCAGGCACCATGGGATGTGTTACGTGTGACGTATCAGTAATATATTAAGAAAAGACATGAAAATACTATATAACAAAGGTATCGATCGAAATGTATGAACAATAATATTGAGTAGGTATTGAAACTGGTTTAAGATTAACTTAAAAAAGACTTCTTTAAAAGGTTGAACACAAAAATTTTATATCTAGTACCAGAATTAAAAAGAGGTATTACACGAAATCAGCAGATGTCTTTGACAAACAACATCGAAAACTTGCTGGCGCCCGTTTAACTTATATATCGAGTTTGGTGAGGAAATCTTGTAAATTTACATGAGAAAGCCGTGCGGAAAGAGGACTGCGTTCCTGGAGATGTCTCCGGGTACGTCTTCTAACAAGGGATGGGAATGTTTGAGGTATCTGACGCGGGCATGCGAAATCCGACTGGAATATTTAATTGAAATTGTGGATCAAGTGTAATATAATAATATTGGGCGTGTACGTAACTAATAAAACATCAATTCTACACAGAAATTGAAATATTTTTGACTTTTAATCGTCTTCGGTAATATTTGGAAATTTTGATGATTTATTGACCAAATAAAATTCTAGTGTAAAATTTTCCTAAAGGTAAGTCAAGTATTAAAATAAGATGAATTAATATCACACAGAAGTATTAGAAAGCATGATTAACTACGGCGCTTTCAGCTGACGTTAAAAGATAAATACGATGGCGTGGGCCCCACGTTGGGTGCCAAAGTTCGCGATGTGTGGCCTGCCACATGAGTAGTAATTAACACCGCCCCACGACACTCCCGCCCGCGTTCCTCTAGCCGACATGTTATCCCCCTACAAGTTGCCACCCCCCCTCGTTCCCCCACAACACTCAGTGGGGCACACCGATTGAATTAAACTTCGGCACGGTTGTTGTGGTTCGGATCCGAGGTTGGTTTTGTCGCCCGCGTTTTGTGCAGCTGCGATTAAACTAGCAATACTTGTCCGGCATTTATTAGTTTTACCGAGAGTGTATTGCCAATATCGAGCTTACATACGGTAAACAATAATACTTACAGAAATAATGAAAGTATCCAAAAGTATTAATACGGGCGTTATCTGAGCTATGTCATTTTTAGTTAAAATATATGTATTGCTGTAATGAGTAGTATTATTTTTAGATTGTCAATACATAAACTATTTTTAAGCTCCCATTTCCATAATAGAGGTAGGTACTTGGTTACAAAATTATTCAAAATAAAGCATGCAACAGTCATAGTTTATAATAATATGAAGAGTAAAAAAAAACATCGCTACGCTAATGATGTGAGCACAAAAACAGGGGAACACAATTTTTAAAAGACTCCCTTTTTGCATTATACAGCGTATGAGCTCAATGTCAACAATTATAAAGTTTTTCTTTTTGCAGAACGAGTCTCCGAAACAAGAAGTGTAGAGTACTAGGTAGCGAGTGGGGTGGGGTTTGCCCCACCTAGAAGCACAATTAGCGCGCGCGACTCAACACGACTTGAGTTTTAACAACGCGGCACGGAACACTCGGCATCATTCACACGAGACGGGCTTGTACCTTGCGGGACTCTCATATCCTAGATACTTGTTAAAGGAAACTCTAAACTCAGATACTTATATGAACTATTTAAGCCGAGATTCTTGATGACATAAACCTATCGTCTACATACAAATATGAATTACATTACATTATAGGTACCTAGGAATGATAATTACTAAAAGAATTTAAATAAAGCGATGCTGATGTTAGTAAATGTACAATAAAACAGTAATAGCACAGTAATAGTAACAGTTGTATAGCAATTTAGGAAAGAGATAACAAGAAATACATAACTCTACGAAAGCTCTAAATCTTACCCGGTAATTAACACTAGAATTGCTTACCCAGCTTGAGGCTGTGTTTTAAGCTATCCTACAATTCTATCTAAGTATAAATAGATAGGTTATAGGTACCTACTTAAATATTACACCATGTAATAATTGGAGTGACTTTAAACTAAAATAAAGTGTTAATAATGAGCGGCCTTATCACTATAATAATTGAGGTCTACTAACGTAAAAATAAGTGATAATAATCAACATAGAATAACTTGCACAGGTATACATATAATGTATTTTCTTTTAGTTCAACGTTATTTTTTTTTTTATTTAAAAGTTCTTATTAAAAAAACCTGTAATAGACATGTGTTTCTAAGTGATTTCAAAAAGGTACGCCAAAACAGATTTTGATATGGTTTTGATACGATAGGTACCTACTATTTTTTACTATACTTCATACTATCGATTGAATTTAGAAATCATGATTTACTTTGCTTTGCAAAACCGTTTACGTTTTGATTGGAATTCGATTGAGACAGACTATTCATTCGATTGAGATACTAAGAATTACTGGTTTAAGTTGAATATTTTACAGCCCTTACAGCCCTTACTTCAAGTTAGTTATCATGTATAAAACAACTTTGTAAGAAAACGAATTTTGGCTAATCACGAGTTTTAACGGATGACGTAAATGTGTCGAGCTCCATTAATGTAATAGTCTGAAAAACTGGGGCACCAGGACATAGGCCTCGCATAAATAAATTTAGGTTTCGGCTACTAGAGGAGAGGACTGAAAAGTTCTCCTAAAATATTTTCGATGTTTTTTATTTCCATTTTTTTATTTCAAGTAGGTATGTGAGTTTGAACTCTAGGTTTTGCACTAATTACTTTAGAAAATAGTTTTTCTCGCTAATAAAATATAGGTATGTTGACCTGCTTGCATTAACGTCAAAGTTCGACATCGAATAAAAACGTTCTTGTACGTTTTGTATGAACTAACTGATTTTATACATTTAGTTAATTTCATTGGAGTAGGTAGGTACCTATCTTGATTGAGTGAGTAATTTGACTTATTATACAAAGGCTTTGAAGATTTACCAATCCATAATTGGTACAATTTTCTGTAATTACCAGGATGGAAATGTGTCTGTCTCCATCTTAAATTGCATACCTACGTGTTGTATAACTCACCCTTTTGAGACCCTGCATTTTATTTCGGTTTCTTTAATGGCTGGAGGGAAGTAATTAAATATTAGCAACGCGACATGACTTTTTACTCAAGTCATTCGTTTAGCTCTATTTTTATTACTCTATAAAAATATATATTCGAGTTGAATATTGTTATAGTAACTGCATTTTATTACAGCTACATTACAAATAACACAACTAATAAAAAATAATAATTATTATAAGTACTATTTATTAATATATATTCAGACCTTTTTTTTGGAAGAGAGAAGTACCTACCTATACTCTCCTGCAAATATTTTTTTTCCTTTAACAATAAAATCATAGGAAGAAATATATCCGACATTAAATTATGATATCAGATTGTTTCTGTTCGATCCTATCTTTTTATTCCAATGTCTCTTTATCTCAGTCTGTCGAAATATTATGTAGGTAGGTACCTAGTAGTAGGTCAGTCATATATTTTCAAGATTCGCGTGTAACCTGTCCTGGGTAGGAAAATAGTTATAAGACTGAATACAACGCAGAGGTAATTTAAGTGTACAAAAGGATTTTTTTTTATTTCCTTTCTTTCTTTTTTTTAATTTGACACGAAAACATCGAACCGAAAGCGCATCCCTATAGCTTTTGCCTTTGAAACGCATGAGTGTCGGCCGACGAGTGTAGGACGCGTGTAGCGCCCTCCGGGCGGTCCTCAACTCTCTCCCGAGATCCCTGAAACACTCTAAACTCCTTCATAAGCTGGCTGGCAAGTAGGTACTGGCAACGTTCACTGTGAGACTAGTTCCGACTTCCCAGTATTCGCTCATTGCCGCTTTTATACTGTCTGCGAAACTTCTTAAACTTAATTTTTAATTCTCCATAAGCATCTTGCTCTTGCTTTGCGACTTGCGTTTAACTATTTTATGAGCTTATCTGCGAGAACTTTTTTATAGCATTAACATCGTTGTTTGTAACGTGACAATTTTATTATATTCTATTCCCGTGTTTAAAAAAACTACTCTATCTACTAGCTTTTTCCTAAATAGGTTAATCAGTTCGGTATTTTAACCAGTGAAAATTTTGCATTCACAAAATAGAATCGCCTTCAAAGACACTAAAAAGCATAAAATAACTAGGAACTCTCAACCTCTAAAACTGGACGAATGGGCTCGTACGTTTTAGGTACTACCACCACCTCATCATTTCAAGGAGTACAGTTTATTCTCGGTTTAAAGATTGTTTGAAGTACTAATAAAAATAGGCAGTTGCTTTAATAAGTCAGTTATGTTATGTATAAAGTAATGGTAGGTTTTATCAACAGTATTAGTACCAATTACCGATTATATAAACTGAATAGTATGGAGTAATAAAAGTTTGGAGTCTACAATGTACCTACTGAATTCTGCATTTCCAATATAGGATACGTAATACCAACATTATCGAAATATCATTCAGTATTAACGCTGAAACGGGGCCATAACGCCACAGCTGAAATCTGCCTACGTAGTATAAAAGTTAATAGAACTGGCAAATGGTGAGGATTTTCCCAAGATACCTATACTAATCGCTCTAGAGATTGTGAGTTCCGGAACATTCAAATGTTTTTCAGGACTCGAAATCATATAAAATAGTTATGTATGTCCACACTTTCCTAACAATTAGAGTTCAACGCTGAATTGGATTCCGAGAAGGTTTTGTTTGAATTTCACTCTCTAATGTTGATCTGCTGGTTAGTTGTTAATATCGCTACCCTAAACTTTGATTACGTACGATCAGTTTAATGTTTAGATAAACTTTGGGATACGGGGTAAGTACGTGTGATCGGCAGCTTGTGAGTAGTGAACCTTAGCTCTGTATACGCTTGCGAATAAAATAAATATATATAATTTGATATAGATAGTGATTTAATGATGTTAGTACATATAATTATATATTTATCGATTGAAATTAATGACAGTTAATGTCATATTTTATACAGGATGATTTTGACCTGTGATTTTGACCGATAGTATTTTAGACCGAATTCTACAGATAGTGTTCATGGTTATCAGTAATCCTACAAAATGGCAGGTGCTTGAGTACCTACCACCATTACAAATGTCAATTACTTTTAAGTTTAGCGAAAATCTCTGGTAAAAACCTTTATTCGCACTCAGAACGTAGTGACAGAGTAAAATATAAAATATTGTCACTCGAGTGATCGAATTGAGTGATTATTGATATTTTTTTAAATTGGTATTGAAATATTTTAGTGTTGTTTTCCTCTCTAAAATATTTTTACATGATCTGTATAAGATATAAATGCCCTTTTGGCCTATTATACCATTTAAGAATTACCGGTATAAACAAAAATAAAAAAAAACCAGGCAGGTAAAATAATTTCAACACCAGCGCAAGATAATTGAAATTATAAATTAAAAGATACAAAGACAATGTTTTCGTTTTTCAGGTAAACCTGAACAGGTTCTCCACAAAGGGGTCTGAAGTTAGGTAAACCCCTTTCTCTCTTGGTCTCCTATTTAACTATTAAACGGTCCCGCCTCAGCGAACTAACGTATTCATGAGTTTGAGAATACTACCCCCTATTTTACGAGCGCTGGTCGCAGTGAATCGGAAAGGTAACCTATTCATAGCCCAGCCTATGTGAAATATCACATCCACATTTGCTACATTATTTGAATAATCCACGAAAGGATTTCTATCAAACATGGAAACCAGATAGAGAAGTTGATTATTTTTAACATAGAAATAACTCTTTTAACGAGGCTGAAATGTAAGGTATTTCCAAAAATATTTATGTAGAAGAAAGCGAGACGGGATTAATGTCAAATTTTATAGAGGCGTGATATAAGTGAGTTGAACATGTACGAACATTGGTAAGGTACGAACCTAACTACCTACTTATAAAACTGGGCACGCAAGACTTTTTCTGGGTTAAAGTTCCATTGCGCTTACCTGGCTTTCATGACCCTCACCCCATGTTGTAACATAATATCCGTTTTCAACATTTAATAGGTACATATTTATATTTGGAACGAGCTGTCGGCCAATTAGACGGAACTGAATTCAAATTGGCATTTCGTGTTGACAGTTGCCAGGTGGCGCTCACAAGCGATGTACCTACGTTTCAGAAATCGAAATATATATGAGCACTACTCGACATTTAATGATCTCCTTTGAAGTGTTAGAAAATGATCGTAAAGCTATTTGGAGACCAACGACGTGACGAGTTCAGACGATGTGTGTTGAAATTAATGTTTCAATAACATACCGCTAACTGCTATCAATCATAGAGGAAATTATTCCTTTACCTGTAAACAAGAAAAATAATTACATAAATGTTTTGATTACAATAAAACAATGTAGGTTATGAGGTCTATTTTGTTAGTGTCCACGCAAAAATCATTAAAGTAACACTTATGTAGGTATACGTTTTAACGCAGTTTAAATATAAAATATTATAATAAGGGTACGTGTTTTGCCTTTTCGCAAAGTAACAAGCAAGATAAACAAAGCGTCATGTGATAAAAACCGAGAGGTTGACTAACTACGTTACAGACGACATCTGTCTGCGGCTGGATTTATCCCGGGACAAATTGCAACGCCCGAGCCGGCAGCGGGGCGGCGCGTGGCGCTATGCTATCCTTTGTGCAAATGAGACACGTAACAATACCGAAAATGGTTTCTGCTAAATTAATATGTTTGCACCATCTTAAATTTCGTAAATTGAATCAGTGGCGCCATGAACAGGCTACATTTCATTTGTTGTGCGCGTTAAATGAGTCACACCTAAAATATTCACTAGCTGCTCCACTTTAGAGTATAATAATTATGATGTAGGTTATTTTGCGAGTGTAAAAACCACATGATAGATTTGATAAACTTGATAACAAACAACTTTAATAATATATGAAGATATATGATATTTAAACATCGTTACTTGATCATGTACCTATATCTAGTTGTAGATATCATAGAGATATAATGTAGTAAATATAAAGTTACCCTTATTTTTATAGGCTCAAGCTTCTGAAATTTCATAGGATTCATGATATTGATGTACACTGCCTAATAATAATACACTCAACCAAAATCAAATTTAACAAGCATCTGTTAACGGGACACGAATACTTTAGATTTCGCGGAGAGGTAGATGAAATACTTTTACATCTCTTGTGTGAGTACTATATACATAAATCTCAATTAGATCATAAGATACCTAGTTTGATCGTAATTAAACAAGCTCTGAAAATATTGGCATACATAAAATCCAAATAAAAAAAGAAATAATTAAATGAAAAAGAGTAATTGTATTAAGCTGCGCTTGATATAGTCATAACTTCTTACGTCTTTTGGCCATAGACTGAAATATTATTTTTTTATACCACGAAGTTGGCAAGAAAGTATAATTTATTATTATGGTCAAATACAAGCTTGTGTAATGATAAGCTCTCGCATAATGTCGCCGCGTCGATAACAATAAAATCAACAGCCCGCTGGCATTCTCAAATAAGACGACGACGTCGTAACAACAAGAAGACAAGTTGTCAAAATTCATCCCTTCACCTCGGTTTGTTTGAACGTTAATTATCGTTTTATTTATGTTGGAAATATTCTAATTTACCCCCAGTTAATACCCGGGCTGTTTCCCGAGACGAGGCAAGACGGCGCTTGTTCCAACGTCTGACAGGTGCCTTACGCGTGGTCGGATTTATCTCGAGATAAATTGCGACGAACGCTGTTACCCGTACTATCGTGTCGACCTTGTGTGTCAGTCGAGGGATTAGTGTTAGTTTTGAAACTGAAACTATTTACTTACCTGTCAAATAATAACGCTGAAATTGGGATTCATAAAAAATATCAGGAGAATGTATCGCGCTATATTAATTTTGATTCGTCGTTTGAGCGTATCATTCTTTCTTAATTTACATTGTGACATTATGAAAATCACGCGAGCGTAACCGCCGCGGACGCAGGCTATTTTATATAGGTCACTATGATATACACAGATCGTAAATGTTAATTTATGAACGACCTTATTTTTGCCATTTACACCGCCTATTAAGGGACCATGGACTTGGTCTTCTCCAAGTCCTTTGTTTTAAATATGCATTGCGCGGCGCCGTATCTACTCTCAAAAGTGTCTCTGAAGGGCCCTGACGCTTGTATTAATATTTAAGAAAGGGCACTCTAATCGTGACATACTTTCGTTTGTGCATGTAACATTTGTTTGCATTTACAGTTCTAATGACTAAAACGGTGTCTAAGGTATGAAAATGACCGTATCCACGTAATATAATAATAGATTCAAGAAATTTTAAGCGTTTATAGGATACCGTACCTCAAAAGAAAAAATCGGAAGCCTTATAGGATCACTCATGAGTCCGTCTATCTGTCTGTATGTATATCCGTCTGTCACAGCCAATTTTGCTTCGAAACTGCTGGACCGATCGAGTTGAAAGTTGAAATGAAATTAATTAATCAGCATGATACATATTAAATCATACCTTCGCTTCGTAATATATTGATTCCATGTAACAACTTTATTTGCTTCATGAAAATATTTTCAGTAAAAATTCATAATTTTTGTAATATTCATATACCCAGCGGCTCATTCAAAGTGAGTCAGTATATAGGAATAAATCTAAAATTATGTGAATTAAATTAATCAGCAGGAGTGTTTATTCATGTAGGTACCATTCCAAGATTTAATTTAAATGCTTTGTGTTGGTAGCCTCAAATATTAATGACTTACTTTTCTATATTTTTGTCTACATGACAAAGTTTGTTGTAAAAAAAATACGATAACTTCCTTCGTTTCAAAAATATATTTTAGACGAAAATATGTATAATATTGTTGAAGCAATATAAGAAATGAGCGTACTGTAAGTAAACAACGATTAAATAGAGTAAAGCTAATGCAGTACTGCAGCGCCTAGCGGTGCGGTG
The DNA here is from genome assembly GCA_963555595.1 of Tethea ocularis. Classification (NCBI taxonomy): domain Eukaryota; kingdom Metazoa; phylum Arthropoda; class Insecta; order Lepidoptera; family Drepanidae; genus Tethea; species Tethea ocularis. The sequence continues at coordinate 5,753,361 of OY741968.1, forward strand.
CCGGTGTCGCGAAGAGACGGGCGCATCGGCGCTAGAGTAGCGAATGATGCAATCTGCATACATTACCCTAACGTCTCTTAGTTTTGGCACCTGCTCTCAGCTCGGAGTATGAAACAGCCGCTAGATGGATGGCACAAACATGTCAAGAGTAAAGGCACTTGTTTCAAACTTGGCTCTTTTCATAACAATTGCAATAAGAAAACGTATTGTTTTACTTACTGCCAGGTGAAGCTGGAGTGCTTCTAGAAGTATACATTTGTACGAATATGTATATAGGATGTAGTTTAAAGGAAAGGTTTGTCACCTATCTCCCTATGCCATCACAGGGGGGGATTCGATAATGTGATTGATTTAGAACTTAGACGTTCGTATGCTATGAAAATTAGACTCTGTACCAACTGAGTATCATTAATTTCTTGTAGGTAATAATAGATTTTGATAGCAATCTAAGTATTGCTATGTCTCTCCTGAAAAATCCTTCGACCAATTTTCTTTTATCAATAGAACGTGCTCTCAAACAAACCGTAAACTGGCAACTTGATATAGGCTGAATACTTTGGGTCCATGATTATGATAGTTGCTTGGTGACAGATTTTCAACTATAGGATGATAGTCAATCAGATACTTCAATTAGGAATAGCAATCCAGCAAAGTGGGTTCCAGCATATTTTTGGAACTGTGGGATCCGGAAACAGCCTGCAGATCCACAGGCGGATCCTTAACCATCAAAATGGCGCAAATTTGCGACCACCGCCGACGCGCTACGTGCACATTGAAAGAAAGACGTAGTAAAGTTACTGCTATGTTGATTTACGTACCTACCTACCTACTTGCACCATCCAAAAAAGTATGACCAAAAGTAAAACCAAACCCAAAATGTATTTGACTTACTAAATTATATTATAAACTAGTTACATTTCTTTATAATTTTACTTTACCATGAAAAACTAAGACAAATAGTAAACTTACCTAATCTTAATTCTAAATTAAATCTCTTAATAAAAAATACCGATTATTTTACCTCAGATAAAGATTGGAAGTAATACAAAGACTACAAAATTATCAAATATGTAGATATACCTATTTGGTATTGTTTTGAAAATTTATTAATAAATAAGTAACCAAACAGTAAAATAATTGATATTTGTAATTTTTAACGAACATTTAATTATAACAAAGAATATCTATTTATAACCTAAAAAATATTTATGTTGATATGGATTGAAGTTAATACAGCAAAAGTTCCTCTGGATTGAAAACAGTGCTGGATTGCAATCCCTAACTTCAATGTAGGTATAAGTGTTAAGGCTTTCATCCTCACAATAGTTTTCTTCGAGGAAAAATCATTATAGGATTCGAACCTTCGTCCTTCGTTACGGTATCAGTGTTCATTACCCTCTCCTATCATCATCCTTCTTTCAACTATAAATAAGTTATGCGTCAGAATAAGTGTCAAATTATGCCACTAACTAACGTCATAAACTGGTGCCCGCCCGATTGAAGCAAACACCTTAAATACTTAACCGCTCAGTTACGTAGTCAAGTTTAAATGCTCTGCGAGGTCGGGAACGGGTTGTCACGTCAGGACATATTTTAATAATGCACCTGCTCGTTTAGTATGAAAATTAGCTTGCGAGCGGCGGCTCTGTGCACGATGTAGCCTGTTTTATTGATGGTGCAACTAGTACTTTGTCGGATGTGGCCACCTCTATCAGTTGATGTTTGGCTAATTAATGCTCAGTTTCACCTCGCACTTCCATTATATTCTCTGTCGACGCGGACAGTCACTTTAGTTTGTGACCTATTTATTGTTACACGGTTACACAAGAGCGGAACTGTTTACTTTATTTATGCATGGATGGGTAGAATGGTTTTACACACACGTTTCAAAGTATACCAAAGATAGATAGGAGCGATAAACTACAAAGATATAAAGTCAGTGAAAAATCAAAAAGAAATATACTCGTAGTCCTGAAGAAAAGGACTATCACAATGATAATGGAATACAGAGTTTCAGTTTATAATCAATATGAGATTTAGATACTTTAGATTTAAAATAGTAATAAGTGATAAAATGACCGAAGATAATGGTGAGGTCAAGAAGAGCCTCTACGGTCGCGAAATGATAGATTTAAATCTTGAGGATGAAATTATAATACTTTATTGCATAATACTTATTACTTTGTTTACTGTGAGTATTTCCCTAATAATATTATCCTCATTTAAAAGTCTTATTCTTTTTCCAGCCCCCATACATACTGTATCGATAGATCTTACAACCAATCGCGGAAAAGTACATTTACGCTTGCGGACCTAAAACGTGACTTGATTTTCTAGAGATAATCTTTGTAAGTTTATTTCAAAGGTAGTATTCGGGGTATAGGTAGGTAACTAGAAACACTTACTATAAAAAATCAGAAATTGTTTCACCAAAAAGTATGTAGAAATGTCAGAGAGTGATTAGTAGTAGGTATACATATATAGATGCATCAATATATTTGAGCAAGCTATGTAACTGATATGTAATAACGTAGAGTTAATTATTTTCCTCATCTAGCTACCTAATTTATATCAGATATTTCAAAATTGAATTTTCCCAAGATTACTTTATACCTACTACGTACCTATGGCGAGAGTGCATTTAAACACAGCGGGGGGTTTTTAATATTCATAACAACCAGAGTTCACTTTGAAATTTTTACCGTGAAAGTATTAAGAGAGTTTAGTGCTACGATATTATTACGTGTAACCGTAGCGGTGGCAGCATGGAACGTATTTTAAAAGAACTTTCCAACTACAAGTTGCAGCTCGTGAATCTAATTTTATCTAAGAATTAGGTAAGTGAAGAAACACAAAATAATAAATTAGATTTTAGTAGGTACAGGACACAATAATAAGAAAATTAAATTACTACACTTTATTTTCTTGGACCCCAAATAGTTTAGGTTATTTGAACGATACAGCGTGTTTTTGTTAACCAGATTGAGGTGAAAAATAATAGGAAATGCAGGGGTGCGATGAACCGGTAACTTCGCATAAATCAAACGGATTTGAATGCAAACCGAGGTGTTGTGCCGCTCTGTTATCGGTGTAGTGACCATTAAAATCTTTGTTGCTTTTAGTGTAATCCTCCATTTTGTTTCGCCTGATAGTGGTTTCTTTTTTCGTTCAAAATGTATCTAGCAATGTAGCTACGAATTCGTAGCAGATACTAAATTTATGAGTTCGAGTGAACTCTATCTGAACTTCGTTCGTGTTCCACGCACGACTCGTCACTAGTTTTTTTTTACATTATATGATAGGATTTTACTTTTGACATTCGTACCGTGTTTTATTACTAATGCTATTTCAACATAATTTGTGATACCGAAAACTCGTGGCATTTTTATCGCATTATGAAACAGCAGCTTTTAAATTTGTGATAATATTTATACCAAAGAAATATAAAAATTTAAATAAGAAATATCGGGTAACAGCACTTACTCACAGAAAAATGTGTAAACAATGGAATCATACTTTTTTATTTGAATCCATTTACATGAAAAAGAAAACAATAACCGGCAAAATTCACGTTCACCGATCTCATGGCAAGTCAAAACGGTTAGGCATGCCGTTAGAAATTTTCCGGGTTCTTTAACGGGATTCATTCATAACTCACGGTCGAGTGGAGCCTTCGAATATTTCAAGCTGTAGAAGCCTCACCCCTATAAATTCCGCGCGTCGGGTTGCCAAATTAGGCGCGAGGAACGTAGACTTATTCCCCCCCATTACCCCGGCCAGGCAACACTGAGTGAGACTTTAAGGAAACTTTCCACGTGCTGTCGCAGGTGCCACAGTAATAAATAATAACTCCCTCGTGCGTTCAACATTACAAAGTTTCCATGAAATCTTGTAAATTGGTACGTTAGAAAGAGTACTTATCGATCTCTGCATTCAAAGAAACGGTATATATGGATTTTTATCCGTCTTTGAGAATCCTATTTGCAGACATTAATTTGAAAACTAATGTGAAGTATGTGAATTGCTTCGACAGACGTTTGATACGATCGTTTGATAAGCAGTTTGCCGACAGCTTATATTGATATTAAAGGTGAGATTATGTTGATTTATAATATTGTAAATAACATTACAAATTAATTAACAAAAACTGCCTTAGGATACTGTATAGTTTTTTTTTTTTTTTGGTTTTTGGGTTTTGTTATGTTGGGGTATAATATACATTATTTTAATTAAGAAATTTATTGGATATTGGTAATTGTCAGAGTATCACAGTAAGTTGTCATAAAGTTTGTTGCCATATATATTTTTCGGTCAGTTTATTATATTAATTACGTAATTAGTGCATTACTTAATCCCATGACTGTGTATTCAATCTTCCGTATCTCGAAAGCAATTACAAGGGTCACATACTGAATAGACGCAAATACATTTACACTAACAATTGAATCAACTTCCACTCAATTTACTTTATGTGTAACCCATTATTATAATTGTTATTGTTTCAAACTTGGGAACCGGTTTCAAAACGAACTGACATACGAGTGAACCGAGGCGAACTGAGGGATCATATTCAATTTTATTATTTTAGTTTGTTTGACTCGTTGTTGTATGAAAACGCTCCGCGAGATGATCGATGGATCTTGCCTACTGTCAGTAACTTGGACAGGTACCTAGCTCATGAAATTGTTTCACTTGGGGTTTCACAAATAAAATACATGTTTAACCTGCCTGATATGGGTACCTTTGGGTTTCAGACAATTCATATTAGGTATATGTAGTACATTATAGAGACGATTTTATGGTTCTAGTAAGTTCATAAGGACATTTTTCGCAGTAAATTATTTATTTATGTACACACACACAAGTAATAATAAAAAAACATAAAAGATACAAATGTACAAAGGGACTGCTTATTTCTAATAGAAATTTCTTCCAGCAACCCTGCGACTGGAAAAAATATAAATAAATGTAGACACAGTGTGTGAAAGTAGAAGAAAATACATAACTAGATAGAACAAAATATAGAAATACGAATATTATCTACGAATTCAGTAAAAAAGGTAATATAATTACCTACTGCTTGTTTTTTTTTATGAAGTAATGCTTAATTTATATTTCATCTCTATTGCAATAAAAATATTCATGTCATTTAAGCATCTCTCCGCGAGCATATTTTAAAAGTTCCGCCGATACGTAGTAAGGGCGGGCGCCAGCGCCGGCAGCGAGGAGGTTCATAAATTATGCCTGGATAGGGGGGACTCATCCGATATAAAATTAAATTCACCAAACGGTCGACCATCGTAATAACACTCGCTAAATTACCGGTCATTGTGGAGCCGCTTGGTTGCCGTTATTTCGATTTTTCTCGATAACGATTTGGAAGGCAAATATTGATATTGGCTTGCACTTCAATTTCATCTGCTGTATGCTTCGTCAGGTTTTTCAAAACTGGTCACTACCAGCTATTAGTTAGTACACACGGCCACAGATCAAGCTACACACTGCGGCACCTTATGCGGTTGTAATAGGCGCTATTTTGCAACAAAAATGTGTAGCTTGATCTGTGGCCGTGTGTACAAGCTTTTCCTCAGCGGTGTTCCTCGCATAGATTTCACTAAACATATTTTATTATGCATTTTAATGTAATAATAATGGCATACCTATATGTACAATAATAAAATAAAATTTAACCTTTGTAGTAAATAAAGAAATTCTTCTGGAACACAAGCAAACTTGTAAAAATATACATTGTAACAAAATACTAGACTCAACTTCTAGTCTTACGGTTTCAAAGTTGAACAAGACTTGTTTGCGTAAACAAACTAGCTGAAGGGAAACCCTTCATATAGTTTTGGGCACATTATAAATTCATCAAGGTAACAAATAGCAAGTAACTAGTATAGCTGGGAGAATGTTAAACTTTAACGAAATTGAGCGATAGAATTAATCCAATCGGCACAACTTTGCATTCAACCCCAAACACAATTGTTCCAATTCATGTTACTAAAATAAGAGAAACCTCAAAGGGTTTAGCCAACGATCCCCGAAATGATTGATGGTAACGTTTGATTACAACGAAGCTATTTATATTAATTTTATCGTTGTACCGGGACATTGCCAGTTCGATGACAATATTCCATTATATTTATTTTATTGTTTTAATCAATTGAGTAATCACTAAAACATGATATTGAAATTTTGTTTATTATTCCATGCGATACATTCTCTAACTGAACGTTGAATGAGTTTTATAGGTATGTTTATAACACAAAATGACTAATTTATAAGAAATTATAGAAAGGCAGTTGAAATATAAATTATAATAATAAGAATACGAGTAGGTGCTTTACTGAAAAAATCGAAAAATAAAAAAAAATCGAGAAATCGAAATAAGACGTCATAATTTTATTGAACGTAACGTAGGTAACATAACGTAAACTTTACTAGTGATACCTAATCTAATTTATCTATATATATAAAAGAAAGTCGTGTTAGTTACACTATTTATAACTGAAGAACGGCTGAACTGATTTGGCTGAAAATTGGTGGGAGGTAGCTTAGAACCAGGAGAAGGACATAGAATAGGCAGGGGTAGGTAAGGTAGGTAGGGGCACGTAGAGGTAGGTAGGTGTAGGTAGAGGTAGGTAGGGATAGGTAGGTTGGTCCCAGTTTTATTTTTGTTTTCAGGGCAGGACAACGTCTGTCGGGTCAGCTAGTCTCTTAAATAAAAATGGGTATTGGGCCATTGGTGTATGGAGGCAATACAAATGTTAAAATACTGTCAATTGATTTTGAAAATGTACGGATGTGGTAGTCTATTACTACTACCTACCTATTTTTAAACTTCTTAAGAAATGAAACCTTGAATTGAAGATAAATGATATCAAGTTTATTGTAATTTGATAAATAGAAAAAGTTAATAGGAACATCGTAATCCTTTAAGAATTCAAGGTCAATACATAAATTTCAAACAAACCGCTAAATGGACAATAAAAGTACACAGTATTATATTGAAACGAAGTTGCTAATTCAACATTGAGTCATATCTCGTCCAATTAACGTCTGTTTGTTTAACATTTCCCTGCATCTTGGGAACAGTAAATGCGTAATAAAACGGTCACAACAATGCGGATCACGTCACAACGGAATTATCTCACAGCGCCGGCGACTATCAATTACACTGACAGCGTGCACGTGGAAAAAGGGCGGTACTCCAGGCTTTTGTCTATAAAAATCTTTTTTGCATTTCAAACCTTACGCGTCTCAATTTTAAATCGTCTTTGGTTTAGAGCAGGGACGAGACGGGAGCAGTTATCGTAAGACCAATTAGGCGTAGAGAAGCATTTCGACGAGAATCGTTTCATTCTCTGCTTAAGGACTCAACCACGGCCCTTATTTGACTATGTCGTGGATATCATTTGAGGATGCCGGTATATTTAGCTTATCCGCTTTTGCACAAAGCTTATGATATTGAAAACTTGGCAATGTAGTGGCCTTGCCAGTTTCCTGTAACACCATTATGAAAGTAGAGCGTCAGTTCAACGTGCTCTTTGAAATACGGTATGAGTGAAACAATAAAGTTAGGCCTAAGCTCTGGCCTATATACATGATATAAAATAAAAAACTTTAGTTTATACTACTATTTTTATTTTAGGTGTCCGTATTTATTTTTTGTCTTGAAAAATATGAAATGAAATAGGTAAAATATGAAATTTTTATGTTGCCAAGTTAATATGTAAAGAAATACGTAGTGACTATGTAAATCTGTAGGTAGTACCTACTTACATGATAATTTAATTTAAAAAAAAAATGTATATGGTAAATGTACGAACATGACGTTGCTTCACAAATCTTGTAGTCTTTGCGTACTTACAAATGAAATACCTACCAATGCAATGAAATAATCTGTTATATAAATACATTCTATATAGCACAAAATCAAACCGAGTTTTAGGGTAGAATTTTCTTTCATCATCAAAAGCTAAGATCACGTTACGGCACGTACTTTGTGTACCATTGAACTGATCAAGCGTGATATACGAGGGCTTTCGTATCGCATTCGCTTTCAATCAATGTTCAGATTCCAAATGTCGGATTTTCAAGTCGAATGCGGTGACATTTCTGAGAGCAACCACTTCACCACAGGGTAGCCAATAAACCAGGGACAGCCGTATGGGCTCGGGACGGAACGAAATTATCTCGTAAAGACGATGTAGATCAATTAAACTGGGGTTCAGGGAACCACGGTTAACCATGAAATAGGTGGAGATTTATATGGGTCATATTACAGTTTATTGCTTGCTAGCATTGACGGGGTAGACATGTCTTGCACGAGTTTCGAGGCTATGATTAACTTTTATTAACGTACATGACTTGCATATTTAAATAGCTTTATATTCGTTTACCTCGGAATTAAGGGCTTCGGTGACATATCAATAGAACTTCGCGATGTAAAAATATCGTTTAATTTGTATTCTATTGAATAATACCGGTGGCATTTTGTCCAATTTTAATTCACGCTATATTTTTTTTCACTAAATATTGTTACAAAGCCATTATGGGTGAAACCATAGATTTTTTACTATACCAGTGAAACAGGCATTCGGAAAATCCTCACGAAATATTTAAGTGCTTGAAAGGCAAATTGGGTCCTTCCTTATAAGTCAAGACCCATTTGCCTTATGTCCTAGTAAGGGTTGAACCTTTTTACACTACTATGACTATCAGAAAATTTGTGAACGAAGTCGAACCTTAATTTAATGTAATAGAAGGTAAGTGAATAAAGTTGGTCATTAATACACTTGTAGCTGGATTATAAGGGTACCGAATATAGTCGAAAGTATTATCAATAACTGGTTTTATACGATGTTTTTCAATTTCAACATACTTGCAAGAAAACAATAAATTATATTAATTTAATATACCTACCTAATAGTGCAAAAAGGCGCGCGTATTATGGTTGAGTTTACTATGCGTGCGCAGGATAATAATAAACAATTTACTAAAACAACAACAACAATATATATATCATAACAAGAAATGTATGTCTATACTAGGAATTCGTGGCAATTTGTCGATAAAAATATGTATAGGTATGATTTGATGACATTACATGTTTATTCATCATTTTTTAATGAACACATGCAGTTTACTTATTAATAAAAATGTTCCCCAATTCTTGAGACGCTAAAAGCTCTCACTAGTGAAGTACCTAGTGTAAAGTAAAAACTCACATTCACAAACACACTTACATCAAATAAGGAATTGAAGTGAATGTTAATTAAAAAATATGCGAGAGTTATTAAAAAGCTTTCAATAGCATTCGTGTTTTAATTAATATAGAATTTGTTCTTGCGTCTAGTAAAATTAAATTCTTATAACCTTTTTAGTGTCGAGTGAGGCAAAACGCGGATTAAATCGAAAGCGTTGCCATTACGATACGGAGCAGACCCCACGGTGCCATTAAGAATTCAGCAAACGAATTGGGGACATCGAATCGACAAAATTGAACCCGCCTCATCTTTTCTTACGCCGTCTAGCGTGTTTTCGACCCTCAAAGACAGATATTTTAATATTTTCCTCGGCTCAAGGGAGGACCACTGTTTTGATTTCAAATACGCAGAACACACTTTCTAGGGTTTCTTATATTGTCACGATATTACTTAGGACCTACTGGAAGCTAAAAAGCTAAAAGACGCATTAGCTCAGTTTCGTAATGAAAATATACACCAATACTACGTAATAGAAATAAGCAGTGAACCTGTTTCCTTCTGAAAAATATTATTTGAAGACTATTATTTTATGAAAAAGTATAGAACCTGAAAACGGGTAGGAATCATATTTTCTCGTTTTTACAAATAACAAACATATAATATTCCTTCATTCGGTACTGGCACATAACTTTGTGAATACATCGCAGAATAATACCGAAATCTTTTATGAATGAGATGTTTTTTGGCGGGCGCTTCGAAGGGCCAGCCATTAAATAATATGCGAAGTATCTTTATTATTATACTCACCCGACTAACAGGGATTCATCATGAATTATGTAGAATTATTACCTGAAAAGATAAATGCATATTATTAGCATTAAACAAAATATGTAATTCTAACAGCGTTAACGTGCAAATAGGCAGTAATTAATAGACTAGGACCGTCTTACTTAACCCTCAATGCTTTCATGACCCCCGCAAAGCACGTCTGACCACCTTACATGATGGGGTCAAGTACCTTAATTGCATGCTACGTTAGGATCACAAGGACCACTACGTATACCGCAATCAGAAGCTATAACTATACAATACCAATACAAGTCAAGAATACATTGATGTGGTACCTATTTCATTCGAAAGTTTATATTTTTAGCCCCTGACAACGTCAAAAAACTAAGGGGTGTCAAAAGTTTGGAACCATTGTCAGTTAGTCTCATAATTTTATATTGTGTTCCTGCGCATGAGTAAGATTACCAGAGCTCAAGGTCAAGGTGGGGGGAAAGATTGGCAAGGCTACCGCGTAAGAAGAAGAACTTCATTAGATGTTTTCTCATTTTCTAGAATTCTGTTATGTTTGTGGGATATGCGAATATCAAACAAGTCAGTTAACTCGTTCGTTGTCTCGTATGAGTTCCAATTTCGTTCAATGAATTTCCTTACCGTGGTAAAAAAACAGATGGACGGTTTTTTTTAAATAGAAAGCTAGTTTAATCGGAAACCTGACCAGCTGATTATAATGTTGGGGGCATATATTTTTTTTTAAGTAAGAGAAATAATCAACATTGGAATGGAAGTAACTACATCAAACATTGAAAAACAAATATAGGTGATGTTACAAGAAATTATATCCGTGTGTTTAAGAGGCCAGAAAATGGTAGCGTATTTTCACCTCGACTCGGCACACAAAGGATGTTTGCAAATCTTTCACGGTAAACACTAAGTGATCGGATCAATGTAACCGGGTTCTTAAAGCTCACCGAGATTGTGCGACACAATATGAGCTTGGATGAGGATTACAAACGCGTTATTGATAAATAAGGGACTTTTTGTGAAGATGAAAAAGTAAATTCGGTAGCGTTGTAGTTTTATATTAGTATTAATATGTACAAAATCAGTTTTCCGAGGGGCTATACTTATTTGATCTGTTACTTTGATCAGTACTTGGTAAATAACATGCTGAGAGGCCGATATTTTTATAACCGGATAAGCTGCCTTTAATTAGTATTGTAAAAATATTTTTTGTATAGATTTATTCGGAGGAATAAATCTAAGTTTTAGCAGGGTTATCTAACGATTGAAACTTTGGACTAATGTTTATATAAATGGTTAGGATACTTAAAATATAAACATAGCTGGTTAATTGGACTCTTTTCTCTTCAACAAAAGCATGATAACTCAAGGCAGGTCCAAAGTTATTTTACAACAACAATGAGAAAATTGACAACAAAAAACGACCTACATGATGCGGTGTCAACAAAGATAATATATATCGCAGAATCAGAGTGTCTCCATCGCTATTGTTGCCCCTAAACGCGGCCATGATCCCGGGATCGCCAGGCCCGGACTCGTTTGTCCCGGGATATCCTTCGGCAAACACCGACGAAACCCGAGATTCACTAGACCTTTACACAAGTGCTTTGTTGAGTCGCTCAAGGATATAAAAATATAAATAAACGCCTCGCTTCCACAGTATGTAGGTACCATATATGTGTTAGATTATCAAATACAGATTTTTCATGTGATACCTATATAGGTACTTACCTAATACTAACTATAAAGTCAAAATATGTTCAAACAAACTGTTTATTTAAATAAATGTAATACTTTATTGTTCGATTTGTGAAAGGAAAGAAAAGAGAACAACTCAAGTAACTTGTTCAATAAAATTGGCGTCTCAGATACACCGCTCAAAGATCACGTAGATTCTTCAAGGAGTGTAAAAAGACGAAGGAGCCAACTTTGCACGGAAACATCCAATAAAACGAAGTATGCTGTAGTATGCCGAGCCGTGCCGGTTGCACGTAAAAAAGTTTGGCGCGTACGATTTGCTGGGCCACAGGTCGTCCAACTTGCACGACGTGTCGGATATCGGCACAACTTCGATATTAGTTGGCGCGTGATCGATTTAGCGAGCCAGTTTGACAGTTGCGATGGTGACAGATGACGCCCGACGCCATATCGTTGGGGTGATTTGTCTTCAACTTTGGCTAAAGACAGTTGTTTTCAGTGCCGTGTGTTCAGCTACTGCCAAGAAGGACTCTCTGGCCCAGAATTTCATTGAAACTCGATCCAGTAGACATAAAGCATCTATTACCAAACTGTTAGAATGTTATCAAAGAACATTCTCTTAAAAATAACTGAATAATATTTTGTACATACAATACAATTTTTCTTGACTATTTATGTAAGGAAATATTATAAACCTTATGGAAGTGTAATAAGATTTACAGCAACCTGGCAGCGAAAATCTTTTCTCAACAGTTTGACTGTACAGGAAAGTGTTTAATGCTTTTACTGTCATTCCAGTGATTAATTTGTGTCGAGTCTGTCGTGCTAATGGGGTAAAATAATTTAGTGGGTGGTTGTGATTATTTATTGTTAGGTTTTACTGCTGAGGTCTGTTAAATGATTTATCTTTAATCTCTAGCGACACCCATTACAGTTTAACTTATATTATTACAGGCAAATCTCTGATAATTCAATGATTACAGGCAAAGAAGTGTCATGTTTTCAAGGTTCATGTATATTATGTCTTTCTTTTAACATTACTTTTAAACGCCTGGCCAAATTTGGATGTATGGGTTAGAATACTTAGGTAGGTTAGGTACATCATCCGATTGATACCTACTTTACTTTTTATAAATTGCCGTATTTTTGTATTAGGTAATTGCGACATTTTTTTTTTGTACTTGTAATGTTAAACACTATTATTAGAGTTGTTTTGTTTGCATTATCAATTAATCTATGCTCACGGTTCTAATTACAATCTGTTTACTTAGGGAACCATTATTGTAGGTACCTAATACTGTACTAGACAATACAACTCGTGTTGTGAACTAATAATAATTATCTATTCAACCGTGTGTAATCAATGGGCCTGTAAGCTATAAATAAATTAATTGTTTCGTAATTTCCCATCGTAAGCCATTCATCAAATAGCTATTGTTTATATGCATTGTGTGAATTATGATCGTAAACATATATTAGGTAGGTACACATAAATTCTGTAGCAGTCATTATACGATAAAGGAGATAATTCCCACCGGATAAATGTATCCTTTTCAATTTGCAAGTCTGCATTTTTAACGTTAAATTACCAACGTAACATACACCTACAAGCTCATAAATGGTAGTCCGTAAGCAATAAATAAAGTTGCACAAAAGGGTTCAGTGAGAGAAGGAGCCTGATTCCACCCAACCCCGTTCGTAATTAAAGTCTGACTGAACGGATAAAGAACAAACTTGGGCGCGCGTCAGCATCACGCAACAGCTAACTTGCAAGTGATAAGCCGCCAGAAATACGTTGTAACTTGTCTGATTTCAATGAACTTGCCTCAATCGACCGTCATGATATCAACTTGCCACACAACAAGATCAGAGGGAGAGCAACAATGAACCGCGAAACAAAAGAGCTCTTCAAAATACTTGAGATATTACACTAGAGGCCATATTAACGAATGCATTTTCTAGCAATAAACTATAAGGTAGGCTAGTAATAATTGATGTCACAAGATCGAATCAAAATAAACGTGATTAATTAAAAAATATACACAGTTTCCTAATAATAAAAATAACGGAGAATTTAATTCCATGCCAACTTCATATTTAGGCAAATTCCAATAAATCACTCAAAATAAACTACAGCATTTACGTGAATCGTAAACTTATTTACGATGAAGTTTATTTGGTCTCAAGTGTAGACGGAAGCTTGAGTGTTGTCATCATTTGAGATTAGTTTCGTATAAAGCAGCCGCTATTAAAAGAGCATTAAGTTTAATTTTAATAGCTTTAAAGAACGTCGAGACCGAGAGAGAGCCTTTGGAACGTAAAGTTTTTTATTTCACTAAGTTATGTTTTACTTCGACATTATAATAATTATGCAAGTACTCGTATGTTAATGTAATGTAATGTTTGTCTATTTCCTACAGTAGGTACATACTAAGTAAGTACTAAGCTTTGTTTAGGATGAAATGGATATGGCAGAATAATCCAAGATATAACCCATAATATAATAGGTACACACTGTTAAATTGCTCGGCTATTTATTGCGTTATCAGCGTGTCACTCACTAATTGCCGTTAACAATTGGGATAATGATCTGCGATTTATTTGATTACTGTTATAAATACTGTTGTTGTTCAGTTGTTTATATTATATTGTGTTATACAATATACATACATGTATATATACTACAGGATAAGTTTACGACTTCGTTCTATCTATGTAGTTTGCAAATGAAATCCTACTAAAACTCGTATTATAAATGCGAAAGTTTATGTATGTATGTTTATTATTCACGTAAAATATACTGAACGGATTTGGATGAAACTTGGCACATATACCCTGGAATAACGTATAGGCTACTTTTTATCCCGGGAAAATATAAGATCCCTCGGGAACGTGGATGAATCTGCGGGGCGGAACCTAATGTTTTATATGCAATGAAATTGTACTTTATGAAACAAGTGTGCTATGTTGGAAAATATATAATTTGATGAAATTATGATAATTTTGATGATTGATTTATAGTAGTTTATGATACTGTTGCATAATAGGGGTTATTAAACACGAGTGTGAGTTTAAGTACCGAGCCGTAGGCGAGGTTCTTAATAGTATCACACGAGTTTTTAATACCTAATTATGTGCAGTATCATACAGTAATTTATCTAAACTCATATAAGTAATATAATTTAAAGGTAAAAAATTTATAATATTTTGTCATAGGTTTTCATGACTTACGGGTATCGAATATTCGTCATTTCCATTGCCGCCTCCACAATTTCAGATCCAAGTTTATTTCACCTTAGTATCACTACTATTTTAGTATAATTTTTGGCCAAAATAAAATATGTATGCATAACAATCAATAAAATAAACAAACATTAATCATCATGGCGCCCAAATCCGTGTTGGAAAAAACTCCCTACCGCATACGTGACCACAGAGTAAATTTGCATCTAAAATTGAATTGATACTAATAATTGATTCCTAATTGTTTACAAAGAGAATATAATACTACGTTTAATTGTTTTGTCATGTCTGGCCACTTATAATGTTTTTTTCTTTATTATTTTGTTTGACAAGTTGACTGACAGTAATTGAAGTATTAAAACCCAAAAAACATTATAAGTGGCCAGACATGTCCAAATACTTGTACTTTAATGAAAAAAAGTTATTTTATAGCATTATCTTGGGAAGAAAACTGTGCTATAATATAATTTTTTAATTTCATTATACACGGGTGTGCATAAAGGGGGTCATTAAAGTACTGATTTTGATTTCATAATAAGAACATTACGATATGAGAGTAGATAAAAATAGTTTATTTATTCACAAAACAAATAGTTTTTTATATAAACTCTTTGCTGAGATTGAAAAAATATTGTAGTACATAGTAGAGAGAAGAAGGAAAAAGAAGAAAATTAAAAGCAAAAAACCTTTTAAAAAATAGCTTTATTTAAATGCTCTAAAAAGAAGAAAGTAACCACAACTTATAACCTCATTATACACAATTTATATGATCTAAGATGAAGTAATTATTATAAAGGGATACAGTTTGATTATGATTTGGGAATTGGGATGTACGTGGTATTCTATGGAACTATGAAACCAATCACGAAAATGATTTTACTATTAAAAATATATGCTATACCGGAGTACCTAATATAAGTTAATTTTCACCCCGAAAAATGTGGGGCATAGCTACAATAATATTTAAAAAAGAACAAAATCACAAAGCGTACTTCAAAGTCGAATGAAACTGTTGGTTGTATTTGGTAATACCAAGGAGGTAATACAAACAATAACAAACATACTATAAACAGTAGGTATTTCGATTTATCAGGTACGCAATAAGCGTATGATCATAATTAATATTTGAATATTTAATTATATCACTTCAGCGAATAGCCTTTTTTTACTTATTTAAGTGACATATCGGATAAATAATTTCCTACAAGGATATAAGTGTTATTCTCTTTTCTCCCCTTTGTCCCCGAGACCCATAAAAGCAACTTAAGCTGGATTTATACGTTCAATGAATGTGGTTACGTAGGTATTTCGGGAACCCAAGCAGAACGTTGCTTCAGGATTAAACATATTACCTACCTGTAAGTAAATAACATGTTTAATTCCCACAAAGAAATTACATTATGATTTTAATTTACGTACGCAAAATAAAGAATGTATGATCAATGGATCTATGGATCTAGGTATCTCTCAATAGAGGAACCTATAACGGTGCAGATTCCTTTTTGGAGCCTAAGTGATTGCCTTTTAATATCAGTTTGGGAATATCTTACCGTACAAAAAGTACTTGTTATTATACCTAGTTCTTTTTTAACTCATGCTCTATTTAATATGTTCCGCTACAAACTGCTTCCATCTATTTTTTTTCAGGTCATTAGACTATTCGGCCAATAAGTTTTTATTATTACGTTCCAATAGTTTCATAAACAAAAACCTTAGGAGCGTATTTGTAACGGTCGTTACAAAATATTTGAAGGTTATTTCTGTCGACCCTTGTTGGTCCCAGCTTAGTGAAACTCGCGGAGATCGATGCCGAAGCCCGACGTCTACATTTTTCGCGTTGTTACAATTCAAGGCAATAAAAATATACATTCGTTAACTTCGTTCCTATATTATTTAAACATTAGAAACACTACCTTAGTTGCCTACCACCAGTTCATGTTTTATAATTATTGTTTTAGTTAGTTTATTTCAGTATCCTCCTTTACTCAAATATAATCTGAGAATCAACTTCAATTTAACACAAAAAAAAACAAATTACTGTTTCAATAAAATAAAAAAAGATGACGAATAATTTGATTTGTGTAGAACACTTCATGTTTTTATTTTATTTCCATTGTCCGCAAGTGTATCGAATGAAACTAATGCTCTTGTCATGCCGAATGAACTGTAACTATTGTTTTCAGCTGTGAGGCAACTATTGAGTAGGTAGGTCCTCTCTCACTTGGACGGTTAACTTTACATTATATTTAAAAAGATTTTAAAATTCTATAATAAAAAATACTTTCTACAAAAAATAGAAACGTGACTACATTCTGAAATAAGTCATAACATTAAATTGCAAAGTCTGAGATCAGCGTACATAACGGTTAACATTTGTATTAAATATTTCATAATAATATCATTGAACGGCTGTAAAAAGTAGAATGCGGAGTTATCATAGAAATAAGTCGGTTATAAACAAAAAAATCGATACACGGTGGGATATTATACACCTGTCGGCGTATCGCCTAGCGACTGACTACAAACAAACCTACAATCGGAATCGATCGAAATTATAGTGTTTGTGATGTAGGTACTAACGTTTTTTACTCAGGTAATAAATGGGCAGATACTTATTGGTAGTATGGTATTTTAATGCAATCATAAGAGTTGGTAGGTACTTAGGTAAATGTGGTGCCCGCATATCTATTGTTTCTCTTCAAATAAAAGTAGTATGATGTTGAAATTAATGAAGATGAAGGTGTAAAAATAGAAGTATGAAAAAAGGATGTTCCTACTATATCTAAACCCAATGTGGTTTGAAATGCGCGTTGATATGTCAGTCAGTCAGCCAGATTCTCTATAAACGAGTAATTGAACCATTTTCAATGGTATCACTTACGTTAAACAACAATATAAAATGCATTTAGCACTTATCCTAATTATTTATCTAGCACATTTTGCGCGAACCGTCTCGTTACAAGCCTAATTAAAGTCATCAACGGTTTATGGCCCAAAGAGGCATTAACGCAAACTTGCACGTTTCGAGTACCTACGAGAAGCACACAGAGTAATGGGTTACAGTTATTGCTCCCTGTTTGCTAGATGTAACGTAATTATGGCGATGGCAATGCTACACGCGATATGTCGTGCCGCGATGTAAAGCCTTTGAGGCATGGTACCTCCTCATTTGTCCGTACTCATTTTCAACCCGTAACACTTTATCTAATTTAAAATGGAACTAACAATGTCATCGTGTTAAAAAAAAAATAGATATAACGCGCGTAGTTAAATAATGGGATTAGAAATAGCAGCCTCTCTCATGCTGTCCTGCTCAGATAATATTTCCGTCTATAATGATCTGAGCTGGACAGAATGAGAGAGACCATTTCTAATCCCATTCTTTATTTACGCGGGCTATAGGTATTACGTTTCTAAGGTAGACAACTACCAACAAGTATTTGTTATGTCCACTTTATTTTCTACATAATTGTTGTTCCAAGTTTCACAAGTCTTCTCAAGCCTAGTAGGTATGGTAACATAAAACTTTGTCTTACTGGTAACCCGCACGATGGAAACTCTTAGTTAGTTTGGGTTGTTCGACTCGTACTAAGATAGGTACCTACTTGTAGTTATTCAAATTAGATAACTAGGCAAACAGAATATCAATGGTTTAGATATGGCCAAGCCGTTTATCATAATAAGAGTTACAAAAGCGAATTAGGCATAAGCCCTCAGGCAGCGGAAGTCGGTCCTGCTGTTATCTGCACTGAGCCTAATATAACAAGACCGTAACAATAGGGGAGGAAAATTAAAATGTTTCTGCTGTTAATGAATTTTCCCAAACTGGTTTTTTATCGTAATTTTTATGGTGTTTTTACTGGCGCCAAATTGAAGTCATTATGCCCACGCCAATGATTGACGGTAAGCGAATATTAGAGTGTAATAAATCCTCAAAAAAGCAATTTGTTTAAATGACATGGAGGTAAGAATTTGTTTGACATAATAAAGCTTGGGGTATTTCTTTGACTAGGACCAGTCTTTATACCTAGTTTTTAGTCCAAATATTCACGCAAAATAAATAGTTGAAGTTCCCAAAATACGAGTAAAGGTATAAGATACATAGTTGAATATTATTGATAAATGGATTAGTTACATAAATTTAAAAGTAAACTGCCGACTACCCTTAAAATCTGCCGTTATCATCTCAAAATGAAGATTAATGAAACGAAAATATTTTTTTCAAATACAGTATATTGGTGACAGCACGAAAGAATCTACATAGGAATCCCTCATTATCCAAATTGACTAAAGCCAACGCTTTCATCGTGTAAAAGGACGTCTGCGTACAAAGCAACCATCGTCACGTAAATAAATATTTAAAAAAACATAGTAGCTAATGTTAGTTGTAAAGAGCCCCAATAGAGGCAGAGGCGGCTCAAAGGCATAAAAAGCCAAGCCCATTATGGGACACACGTCGCTGGAAACCACAAAGGACCCAATTATTCCGGCGCGTGAAGCCAAAAAAGGGTTGGACCAAAACCACGAGCTTGAGAGTTTTCTATTTCACTTTTCGAATGCACATGCGTAAAGCATGAAACAAGTAGTTGGTAAAGTAAGTATGACTCTTTTCAAGTTATTTTAATGCCTTTGCTTTGACAAATATTTATTAATACACCTAGGTACTCATCAATCGTCAATGTACCAAGGTTTGTCAAACATAGAATTAAAAAAAGATCTTCAAATAAAACTAATAATTTCAAATAAAATTATGATAAAGCACAGATCAAGTTAAAGTTAGTTGCAAACCTGTCAAAGGGTTACTAAAGTGGTAAGACAGTAAAGGGTTGGTTAATAGATTGCAAATATACGAGTACCTAACATCATAAAAAAACACTTTGCTAATTTTAAAATGCACGTGCAAATGCACGATAAGATTAATTTTTATGAACCAAATCATATGTTTATTTAGACTAAAAAATTACCAATATTATATAGACATATAGATTAATATAACGACCAACCCAACGGAACCTAGGTATATGCTGCCGTCACATGTGGTCGTAAAGTGCAAAAATGATCACTGTTCATTACTATTCTGTTAATTGACTAAGGTGTAGAGTTTGTGAAGTAAGGGCTCGTAGAGTTAGGGCGTGTACAGTTAGAAACTTGGCTCTATATGAGATCTGATAACTTTTTGAGAGTGCGAGCCATATAGCCTCGGCTTGGCAACATTTTATATGAAAAGGTTTTTAGTGGGACACAATTATACCTATACATACTCTATTATGATATAGATTAAATTCATTATTTGTTCTGGCTCCGTGTCATCACACAAACACTATTTATGAATAGGAAAATAGTGACAACGAAAGAATATTTTGACTTTTCGCTACATAAACTTTAACGGTATATAAATCTCAGTAAAACTTCGCCCGTTACAGTGGACTGCGGGTGGGAAAATACGCCATTTTCATAAGGGGAAAAACAATAACTCGAGGCGCAGAGCAAGGGGCGCTTTTAAGGCCCATAAATCAAAACACAGACGATATTTTCGGTACAACGCAGGGTGGGCACTTTCAGTGCTGGATTTTTTCGGGACACATTGGGATTAGTGTTGTTTTTACGATTCACTTCTACTTTCTGTTGTTTCTTTATTGGTGCGGTCGTAAAATGTAGTTTCTTAACGTGTTTTCCGGCCGTATGGGGTACCCCTTGTCTTACAAATTGAATTTACTATATCAAATTTTCTCCAAGGATGTTCCTTTATATTTGGGAATATCTTACCTGGTTTTATTTTATATACATCCCACATATAAGTATCTATTTCCTAAAATCTAGACACCTACCATAGACTTTTAACAAATTGTAGTTATGATAAACTTAAGTAAATTACATTATAAGTAGGTATATTCTTATATTTCTAGCTCTTTTCAGGTCCCAAGTTTACGCCAATTCACGTTCAGTCATCATATGAAATTGAAGTTTAGGTAGGACATCATTTGCTTTGTACAATTTGATTCATTCATAAATTCAATATCCAACATCGTTCTAGCTCCTAGTAATGCTTCAGGCACGAACGGAATGAGATTCTTCCTTTGTGCCTTCATATTTCATCCACCCACTAGGGTTCCATAATACAGCCAGAACGTTGAATGTAACTATGTAAAAGATGAAGATCAACCTTAACATAAGCTATTACAATTCAATTTGAATTTTACAGTGTCTAGTAGCTGAACTAATAATGTTCGAATACCACATGCAAGATTTGCTTATACAAATGGACTGATAATTTAGTTCGTTCGTTAAATCGGATTTGTTAAAGTCCTAGATGCTAAATTTTTATTTAATAAGCCAGTTGGTGCAGTTGGTTAAGACACCACCAATCACGCCGCTAATCATGGGTTCGATTCCCATCCAGGACAAACATTTGTGTGCATGAACATGTTTGTTTGTCCTGTGTCTAGTCTGTGTAGTTATCTAGGTATATAAGTATGTATTTACAAAAAAAAGTAGTAAGTATATGTATATATCAGTAATCTGGTTTCCATAGTACAAGCTCTGCTTAGTTTGGGATCAGATAACTGTGTGTGAAGAATGTCCCAAAATATTTGTTTTTAATACTATTTTATTGGACTTAACACTATGACTCGCTCTATGTGTATGATGTATTTCATTACATTTATTTTTTCAAATGTTATTTTAATCTATTATTTTCCACTACTTAGAATTCTAGCTCTAATATAGAATGAGAATCAGAACTGAAGACATAATATGTACGTTGAGTTAAGATTGTTTTGTTTAATACAATAATAACATCGTCATGTGATCACTCAATAATTTTATATTTAAAAAAAATACACGTCTTGTTCCTTCAACCAGCGACTAAAATAATAATTAAGACAAAAGAGACAGATTCCATGTGGAATTTCTTTATAGGATCATACAAGAAACCTCATTTCTTAATAGTTTGTTTATTATAGCATGAGTACAGCATAATTGTATGACAGTAGCTAGAGTAATATGAAAATGAACCATACTCAAACATCATTTATTCAGTTTAGGCCCTGAAAAGGCAATTATGAACGTTGAAGGTTACAATTGAGTGTATCAGTCAGTGGATTATCCAGAACTAGACTACTAACATACCTAATATTTTCCTTACCTGTTAATACCAATCAAGATCAGATAAAATATCAGCATCATATCAGACGAAAGACATCCACTGCTGGACCAAGGATCAAATAAAATATACATAGATAGGTGCCTTAAGAATTCCTTCTCCTCGTTACCTATACCGTGACAAATTGGTGACATTTTTCCCCCTTAAAGCATCGAAAATTAGCGTGATAAATTGAGTTATCAGCTTCCTCTCTTTCACTCCCTTTGGAATTTACATCTGTTACTTTTTAACGGTGACTAATGTAAAGAGAAAAAAGTGTCACACTACAAACGAACAAAAATCCCCATCAATTTAGCGATTTATCTTAAGTAAACCATACTCAGGTGATTTAAGAAGTATAAAAAGAATGAACACATTTTCATCATTTCTTATGAGAGAGCTATTATTTTTATGTTCACTCATATTTCAAAAACACATGGACCCCTTTTGTACGAAACTCTATTTAGTCAGGCGTACTGTCATAAAAAAACTTTTTCTTTGAGGTATTTTTTATATGTAATACCTAACAATGTAACGTAAATGTACCTAAATTAATTAATTAGGAATTAAGTAAGCCTAAGTACCTATTATTAACTTTTGTTTACGCTAAAATATATTAATAAAAATGTTTTATGCTGATTATATTAAATGGAAAATAATTATTATTTTATTAATAAGGTGGACTTATTGGGGTTCAAACGATCGACTGGCAGCAAATTTAAATATTTTTGAGAATCCCTATCGTTCGTAACGCCCCGCGCCGCCGCCGTCGACCGTATACAAATTCGACGAGACAATCCGAGGTGGTATCTCCACCCTAATATTTAAATGAATGTGTGTACAGAAGCGACATACATTGTTAGAATTCCGTAAATAATTCGAAGCAAGCAAACACACGTTTTACCCTGATTACCGCCTCAAACCAAGTTATTTATAAAACATTGATGAAGAAGCTATTTAAAAAAATACAAAAGAATAATTTTCCAGGAAATTAAACGTAACTTTCGACTCAAGGATCCTGGCAGCACTGATTGGAATGGAAGCCTTGGATGGAACAAGCTTTATCAAAACTTTGAATTCTATCAAACTAAGTTATATAAAAAACATCGATATGAAAGCTATTTTACATTTAAAAAAATCTTTATTTTTATAATATTTCAAATTATACAGTCTGCAACTTAGTAGGTAAACAGATCTAAACATACAAAACATCTGTACCTACAGAGTTGTGAACACATGCAAATAACTATTTATAATACTAGAAAGATGTAGTACCTAAATATTATTTTGTAAATTAATTTTGTTTTATTTATCTATTTAAAATCGGATGCGTTCAGCTTCTACATATAAGTTTTGTAGTCCAACGAAGATTTTTTTTTGAACTAGGAAAACTAAACGATAATTTGTACGTCCCTATACTTATTACCTTATCGCTTATAATTTGGGTGGTGCTATTGTCTGCGGCTGACAATTATGAGAGTCCCCAGTTATGGATGGCAGAGGTTCACCCCGCCCACTTGGTGCCTAGATAACGCAATTACCGTCCTGTTATTAAGCGACGCCCATTATTCATTGCTAAGACCCTATATTTATCACTTGAATGTGCTTCTGGGTGGATATTTTTACAAGAGGCATTGGGCAAAACATTTTTGTATGAGAGTTAAATCATGAAAATTAAGAAATACCTACTTTGTACTTACAACCGATAATGATACTAGTATTTGCCTTTAACGTAATTTTCGTCTTACTTTATCTGAAGGTTAAGATTATCTGAATCAATAAAAAAACCTATATTTTTAATATCAGGTAAATATAGATAATTCTGAAACGAGGATATATAATATTAGCCACGTAGCTATATCTCAGACTACAGTCAGTCAAACCTCAAATTAATCAACCGCAAATTGTCAGGGAATTCCGATCAATAATAAACGCTTAATTACCTAAATATTATTGGAGTAAGCTTTATACATAATGTACCGACGTACGAGTATTCGAAATAGTTCAGTGTCAGTAATTAAGGATATTAAGGTTAAGTGGTTTTAAGTGACAAAATAGGTAGCTGTGAAATACACATTGATATCAATTACATTCTACTCGGGCCCGTATTATATATAGCAATGAGAATGAAAACTCAAATTAAGTAGATTGTGTTTCTTGAATATAAACCTTACATAGTAAGTTCAAAATTCAAATTCAATTGTTTCAACCTCGACTCAAAACATGAGTTATTGCCACAGAGTACATTTGATTGATGTTCTCTTGGCAGAAGGAAAATAGAAGACATTATGAAAGAAAATGTATCTAATACTTTTCGACACATATTGTATATGTGGAGAGGTTTTGCTCAAATATTTTGCGGCATTTAGGTATTTAAAAAAGAGAGCTTCCGCCCCTCGGTTTTACCAGGGTATGATCTATCAGATTATGCCAAGTTTCATCCAAATCCGTTCAGCAGTTTTTACGTGAAAGAGTAACAAACATCCATCCTCACATCTTATCACTATCTTTTTAAATTAATTCTACTAATATTATAAACTCCGCCCCGCGGTTTCACCCGCGTTCCCGAGAGATAAAAAAGAGCCTATGTGTTAATTCAGGGCTTTGATTCAGGGTGTCAGTTACCTCCATACTATACTACTTAAAAATTGGTCTAGCCGTTTGATCGTGAAGACGTAACAATCCTTTCTCACAAACTTTCGCATTCCTAATATTAGTAGGATAAGATGCGTATAATATTTGTAAGTAGAAGATCGTCGAAGCCCATGTTTTTATTTAGAAAGGAAGAATATATATTTATTTGACGAACACAATAAGGTACAGGCAATACAAATAAATGGTCTGTTCCGTCAAATAAGGCATTCAGCTTAGCATAATGCTAATGCCTGCTGTCAGTAGCTCTGATTTTCAGCTGACGCCTCTAGTTATGTTTTTGTACTTTTACCGGTTATTTCTTCATATTTTTTTGATAACAATAATATATTTAGTTTGATTATTATATGTGTAGGAATACGCGCAGGTATTCCTTAGGGTGATGTCGAAGCCCTCGAATTATTCAAGTAAAGCGCGCTCCTGTTCAGCTATTTCTTTATTACATCCATTCTACTCGCCTCTCTGCCTTATTTCACATGTTTTTATTACTCTCTTTAGGTTTACGGAACAAACAGAAATAACAGTAACATAACGGCTCGTTACATCTAAGTATTATTTACTTTATAGCATAATTACCTATCTGATTTTGTCTTTGATAATCAAATTTAATATTTATGTAATAAAAATCCACTGAATGTTCACTTTGTCCTTGTTTATTAGCCATTATTTTAAGGGTTCCGTGTAAATCGTTAAAGGGCAGAAAAAATACAAAACAATCATCATGGTAAAAATCTGGTCAAATTATAATGTTTAGATTTATTATAGTAACCTGTATATGAAACCAAGTAAATAATTAATAAAGCGTTTTTTTTTAAATTATATCTATAACCTTCTTCGGCTTTTTTATGATAATTATATTAGGTAAATAATGTGAAATGATATTATCCTAACCAGTAGTAGGTACCTACATACACCTAACCAGGAAAATAATATCAAAAAAAATCTTTCAAGGTTCAGCAGTTTCAACTCGTATACCTAAGCAGTTTTCGAAAATATATTGCGGCCATTTTGTTTATTTTTATTTTTTAGATTTTATTTAAGATGAGGTCAATAAAGGCTGTTTGCAATGTAGCAGTGGCGTATAGCAGAAAATTCTAATCTATAGGAAATTATGTGTTGTTTAGTTCACGACAAACGGCTTTTTTAATCTTTGCCAGAGAAGCGTCGGCAGGCAATGCAGGCAATGCATACCTACAATTTTTCATTACCTTGTTCAATTGTAAATGTATTGAAGCTTATGAGGTTTTAGTTGTTATCGACCCTTGCCAAGATACAGTACAAAATAGTCAATAAATATTAATATAACCTTTAAGCGGCCACTTCCGTCCAAAATAGCGAGGAGGGTGATGACTGCCACATGCGTCATGGAAATATCTCGATAACATGAAAAATAACTCGTTTATAAATAAAATTATGGTTTCTAGTTGCATAAACCTACTTAAATACTTCACTTTGGTACGGCTGTGAGTGTAAGCTTCGCGTTACCACCTCAATCTGTCGGGGACAGTGTAATAGAATCGATAGACGCAGTGGTTGACCGCCCCGGATATGGCCTGTCATCCGGTTAACTGACAGAATTGAGTAAGGGATGACATACCCTGTTTACCCTCCTTATTACATGTAAACAAAACATGACTTCAGTTTTGTCGATTTTGAGAAATATTGACTTCCTTCTCTTTACAATTAATACAGTGCAAGTTTGTCGAGCTGACTGGGTTCCGACCTGACATGACAATCAATCTTTGAGGTTTAACGATAGTTCTTATGATGAAATGTTACTCGCATTTTTCATTGAAGAAGTTAAGGTTCAGTTTATTCAAATAAATTGCTCGAGGACGCGTCCTCTTAAATTAGGGAGCGTCGTATTATAAAACATCAAAATCCATTATATAGGTCAAATAAGTTAAAAAAGCACGAGGAATTAATGTCCATTCATAAAAATACCGTTCACAATAAGCACAACTTATCTCAACAACAAACAAACCAGATACAATCCCGCCGTTTTTGAAAAAAGAACTTTTCCATCTATACTGCGTTCGTTTGGTCAGTTAATTGTTTGCGGGTTCGCCTGCCGCCCAAGGGGACAGCTACACTCAGTCCCTGTCACTACACTACACTGTGCACCGTACCACCACCGACCTATATGACTCCAGGGACCGTCGAGCTATAAAACTCGCAGTTTCAGTTGAAAACACATAATTCTATCTGTCATAAATCAAACTGTAACTAGCAATGTTTTATAACACGACCGTGTTTAATCTTTAAAAAAACACAAACGCCGCAGCCGCTTACCGTGAAACAGTCTTTGAAAACAGCTTTCATGCTTACCTGGAAACAAAATAAGGTTTTTCGTCAGTTTTACTGAAAATAAGAATTAGGTGACGGAATTTTGCAATAGCGGGTATTGCTTATTTAGTATGACCAAAAATTATTTCATTGGTATTTTTACTCGCAGATATCACATGCATATTAAAATTATTAGTACTTATTGTTTCCTCCAGAATCCCCATAGATACACACGCACAGCCTAAACCGCTCGCTAGTACTACATATATTAAAATTTTGAGGTTGAGTTCCTTGAGAAGATTAAGTACATACCTATTCAAAGAGGCAAAAAAAGGATCGCAGGTGAAATCGCAGGGGTAAAGCCAGTCGATAGACAAAATCATGTCAAAAGGCATCTATCCATAAAACAGACTCAGACTAGACCACTTAGCAGAGGATGTCAACACGCAATTAAGTAGGCGAACAACATTTATCAACGTCCTGGCAAGTGGATAGGTCTAAAATAAAACCTCTTTTCGTACATCCGTCGGTGGACACTTGTGTGCCCGATGATCCCTAGTGAACAGTGTGTGTCAGTTGATTGGACAACGGACCTGACATGAGTGGATTGATTCCGGCCCCCGACTCTGCAGCCTGCCCCCTCGCGAATTCTGTGACAAAATGTTATTACGGAAACTATATCCCCAGTTCCCCACTTTTATTGACCTACTTTGATCATCATTTTCAACGAATCCAACGAATAACTCTACGGTTATAATTAAATTATTTGATACGATACCCATTTAAACCTACCTATAATATCAGCTTTAGCTTTCTGATTGATTATAGCGATTTTAACTTCAGAAAAACCCATCTAAATTAGTTTGATAGGTATAAATATTGTCACAACAATAAATGGAGATATACATGCGAATTGAAAAAAAGTCTTGTAAATACCTAAATAAATATTAAAACCAAATGCGGGCAGAATATGGAAGCACAAATTATATTATAATATGTTTAATTAAAACTCCTCCATCCGTGGAAAATTATACTACTCATTAGGGAAAAGTCACACATTTTAACCACGTCTATATAGTACTTTCTGTTTTATGACGTCATAAAGCCCGCACCCAAAATTCAGATTTTATTATGTGGCGACTGAAAATAGCCTGTGTTCTAATCAGGGAGGTAACATAGGTACAGGTGTTTGTTAGCTTAAGGAAGATATTAATTAAAATTTCTATTGGTTATCAAATAATGTTATAAAAACAAAATATTAAAGTTATTTTATATTACGAATCTCTATAGGTACAAATCTGTAAAATTAGATGAAACAAAAGAAAGTGGGCAGGTTGATGAAATGCCATCCGAAATATAGGTATTGTGAAGTTTCAAATGTAGCGATTTTGACCAAAGAGAATATAATACAACGTATTTTGACCACTGGGGGTTCTGAAACAATTTCTGACTCATTCTTATAAAATTATTATGTTCCTGAAAAGGGAAAACCTTGAAGGTACCTACTCTTATTTATGACTTAAACGCCACATCTAATTTATAACGTAACAATTCAATTCCATCAGACAGAGAGGCGCGCCTGCCGTCACCTGTGACGCAAATCTCCGCCATGTATCAAAAGCGTGGCACGTAAATCACGAATCATTTTACGCGATGGCAATACTAGGACGTCCATATTTTATTTGGTCGGTTTTCCGGCGTTACGAGAAATATTTGCGAAGTCAACGTTAACGCTCGCGTTTGATATACGCCGATATCTCGGACGAACTGTGACGGTGATCAGGAAGAGCAAGATCACATAATATCTAAACTGAGATTATTTTAGTGTACATAAGTTGGTGATTACACATTCTAATGTTGCTTTATAATACACATGGTTTATAATATATTTGTAGTTTAATGGTTTATATAAAAAGATAAGGCCCGAATTATTGACAATGAGGGATCAACGCACAGCCTAAACCACTGGTCATAAAACTATGAAATTTGGAATGCAGCGTTATTCTACTAAAGCATATTTATTATAAGGGAAAATCCGGGCAGCGAATCGCTGATAAGTAGGTAAAAGTTGGTAAGCAGGTAAAACACTAAAATAACCATTATTAAACGGCAAAAATTGTATTCATACATCGTGAAATTTTATTGGAAGGTGAAGAGGTCACAATTTCCTCCATCTTTCATCCCACTCTCACTTATGCTTAGGTCCATATTTTATTGTTCCAGTTTCTTATGATATTATGTAACAAACCATTTGTGATTTATTTTTATAAAACGTTTTTTTTTGTTATTTTATGGTTAAACTTATCACGCAGGAAAATGCTTTATTTATATTTCATACATTTAATATGATCATGATTTATTATTATGATTTGTGTCTAGCCTGATTGGTTATCTTTAAAATTTGCTCCTTGTTTAAGACATCAACAAGCCAGACCACATTTTGATTTATCTATTGTAAAGGTGAGGTAGGAGCTACTGTTGGATGTTTTAAATAATTTGTGCATCATGTATACCTAATCAATAAAACTTATCTCCAGAAATCTAGGGTACGTACGTACCTTACCCACAACTGTGTTCGAAAACAAAATCTTTTATTTGTATAAAATTAATAGAGCCTTTTAGGATTGACAATAAATAAAACAAGACTCTGAAATGGATGTTCAAATCAGTGACAATTAGGACTACAATAAAAATAATTGCATTCATAATATATAAATAAGAATATTAGGTAGGTAGGTATATATATCAGAAACAGAAATTAATTTATAAAACATTTTCTGGCACAGAAACCAGCCATTTTGACTAAGCTTATCTAACTTCAAAGGACTGAGTAGGTAC
The DNA here is from genome assembly GCA_963555595.1 of Tethea ocularis. NCBI lineage: Eukaryota > Metazoa > Arthropoda > Insecta > Lepidoptera > Drepanidae > Tethea > Tethea ocularis. Next base: position 5,783,241 of record OY741968.1, read on the forward strand.
CTACTATTTCCACGGTTTTATCTATTTTCATTAGTGGGTGAGTCGCACGCTACGCACGTACATACAAACATCCCATTTCGTAATTACAAAATATAGTCTCCCTAACAACACTTATCGGGGTGACCACACACGGCTTGTGTTTACTTAGGACTGTTGTTTTAATGGACACAGAGAATGGTATGCTACAGAATTTCTACCCCCTAATTGTTGAATCTAATCCAATGATTTTTTTATGCTGGTTCACTTAATTAAAAAGCAGGCATGACAAAGAGAGAGAGAGTAGTAAAAGCGCATTGTTTATGAAATTGCGTTACTATTAACTGAAACCAATAGAATAGCCAACATAAAATTTAAAAAATGTAGGTATATACAAACTAGGTATATAAAGGAAAACTAAAGACAAGAGCTATAAGTTTGAAATGACAATACACTCAATTTAAAAATTAAAAGTATTGTAAATTGTAAATGAAACAACACATTTTTTTTTGGTTTATCATAAACTCTACATTTCGCCAATCTCACTGCCACTTTATAAAACATACCTAACTTTTACAGAGCAAGTAACTAGAAAAGTGATGTAACTAAGTACCTACTTACATCACAAAATCATCACATTGATCACAAAAGAGTCAGCATATTGCTAAATAAACAAACATCAAACACAATCGAATTACCCAACTTGCCGGGACAAAAATAGAGCCAACTCAATTATTTACAAAGAAACTCGAGTGTCAATAGTTGTACAGCATCAGCAACACATATTATCCCCCAAGACGATGGCGAGGACACAAAACTGCTCGTCTCAACATAACGATACATCGCCAATCCCCAAGAGCCCACCCTATTGCGTTCTATTGCTTACTCCCCGTCAGGCTACAATGATCTTGATCCGTGCGATTTAGAAACCAGCTTTGAAAGGTACAAAATGTATCATGTAAAAAATATATCCCTTATATTTATAATGTTACGGTTGGTTTGAAACAAATTTTCAGGGTGTGAAAATTGTCGTTTCTTATCTTTTTTCGATCACCTACTTTTGCAAATATGTAAATAAATTAGGATATTGGTGGATCTAGATGTTCGAGATGAATGAATACATTGAGGTTAATCACTGGTTATCTATGTCAGTTTTAAGGGTCGTTATTTTTTTTATATGTAAATTATAAATATATTATAATTATAGTTTGTCTCCTTTTCTTTATTTGAATTGAAAATCGTATGAAAATCTTCATTAACGTCCAGATAAAAATAAAACTATCAAATCCGTTTAGACGCCGTAAATGGGAGAAAACCGATAGATAAGAAAGAATCCACAAGTTCTAGAAACCGCAAACTACACTGTCACATCCACAAATAAACAGAAAACTGCTTGTAACGCACACACTCACACGTCACCAAGGCAACGACGTCGTGATCCCTTGGGAGAGCAATAACTTGCGCCTGGTTAATAGGGCGGCGCGAAAATTAGGGAAAGCGCCCGGTCTCGAAGCACTAGCTGATTAGAACCGGGGAACGTCTGCAAATTACTTAATCACTCGATGACGGTTGAGGCTATGAAATTAACGTTAAATTATGTAATCCCCTATAAAACAGCTATTCATTTTGTAAAGATGTGAGTGTAGAGACTATTACACTAAAAACATTTATTGTCTAAAAAGTAGGTATGCACTAAAAAGAATAGCTTAAATGTGCATTAAACATGTATTTATATTAAAACTATTCTTTTGACACAGAGCTTTGTACAACAAAAATCCTTTTTTCATGAAAACTCCTACTGTATAGTAGTGAGCAATTCTCGTTCATTCGAAATTGCTTTACCATTGCTGTAGGATATAATGCATTTTTTAAATGAACAGTTCATAAAGGCTTGTAAGTTTTATCCGGATATACTCGCACTAATGTATATTATTATCCGGATATACATAAACGAATGTACTTATACGATCCGCAATAGGACCGTCCAACTGAACCACTGCATGAACGTTCGAGGCGGCTCATGGATATGACGGTAAGCGTCGCATCGTCAGCAAGTGGTGCGAGAAGGAAATGTAATGTTGGTATCAGGTCAAAAAGTTGTGGTCAAATACAAGCCTATCCATTTTTAAAAGAATCGCCCTGAACATAATATCACAACGAATACGGAACGCAAGGCAACGTACCAATGAGGCCTCACGCTAAGGGGAATGAAAATGTAAATTCTAATTCAAAAGGGTTAAGGAACTCATTGTAAGTATTTTTAATCGTCAAACAGATAAGGTACATAAGTACATAACATATTTAAAGCTGATGTTAGCTACATATAGACTGCACATAAAGTGATTTTCCACGGTTCACTGGCGCACACGGTCATTTCACAACCAAATTTACACGGTATTGGTAACAGTATCAAAATTAAAATCGAAGGTCTTTGTGGATAGGTGTTTTAAAACCCACGTTCAATGGTAATTTATCAAATAGTATTGTTCGTATTTTAAAACTACCTATGTTCATTAAGTATCACAAGGTAAGTACCTAGATGTAGCACTTTAGCGAAGTGTTACTTCTAGGTTTAACCTGTGCATCTACCTACTTGAAAAACTCAACAAGCAGGTATTTTTAAAATTTCCCATAAGCAAATAATGACAAAATTTAGATAACATCCTATTAAAATCTGATAAATTTAATTCCAAACCTTCAAACGTGGTAAAATACGATTATACCTATTATTAAACTCTCCAAATTTTAGGGATTCGATTAAATAAATAACTTCCACGTAGCTTGTAGAACTGAAATAGGTTCTGAAAACGAATACCTACATAATGTTAGTGGTACTACGGCTTTATATAATAACTCAAACCGCTGCGGGACCAGTTTGGGAAGTTGATTCAATAACTTTGAAAGGCTTTCGAGACGGCACGGCATCAACAGTCACAAGTTCCTAGATTGAAATTTGCAATCCTCTTCAAAAATGTCAGTTCCCTCCACAAAGAGTTTTTTTTTTCTATAAAATTTAATTTTGCAGAAGTGTAATAACTATTACATTTAACTGAAACTGTGTCAATAGCTTAAGACGTATATTTTCAGGTAAGCTACAGTTTTGCTGAAAGAAAAATGCACAAGGAATTATTTTTGCTACTAAGCTTTCTAAAATAGTTATATTCATTTAATACACACAAAATATAATTTATGAGGTTTAATGTTATTTATAAAAATAATGCCCAAGAGCTGTATGTTCCCCTGTGTTCAGCAAATAGGTAAGTATATAATATTTTATTCTAGAACTGCTAGCCAATTTTATATAATGAAATTATTATGGTTTTAAAATATGTTTATGAAAAACTGTTTTATTAATGATTTTTCTCTTATTAAAATCAGGAAATATGGCAAGAAGACGAAAACAAATGCATGATTTTTTTTCAATAATCTCTCTCTATATATATTCTCAGATTACAAAACAATAGGGATTAATAAAAATAATTCAAATATCTCAGCATAAATCATACATCCAAACGTCCCATCCACAGATGCTGTGGATTATTAAGCGCAAAGTTTAAGTGTAGTTAGTGAATGGATGGTTATTATTTGTGTGTGTAGTGAGTGTATAGTGTGAAGGAAGAGAGACAAGCTTGATACTTCTTTAGGTCGATAATAAGTCCTTAGTTTGGTTGTAGTTCCATTTTAGAAGCCCGTGGGTTAATTCAAATTTACATTTAAAATACGAAAATTTACATTTGAAGTAGGAAAAATTTCCTTGCTTAACTTGTTATAAAGTTGGCTATCGAGGTAACAAGAAAACCTATGAGCAAAATTGGTTTGAAATTTGACTATTGGGCTGATTCTGTCTTTTCTTATTTGGTTTCTTCTTTTATGGTCGTTTGCTAATGTTTTCGATACATTAAATAAATACGTATTACGTATTTATTTAACTCAATTTGTTGTGAAATATAGTTTATCACTTGGGGGGATAGGGAGTAGTTTCAATTCTTGTCTCCGCGCCAGTGAGTAAGTAATATTCTCAGGCTGAAATTCTGAAAGCGGATGAGACAGTCGAGTCTTGATTCATTGACATTAATCCGTCTTCACTGCATGACACCAACTCGCTATTACCATTAAGGTTGCTTATTCTATTAAAACTAGTATAGTAATAAGTATTTATATTATTATTTTAAGTGTGTCATTAATTTGCATGAAACGATTTGAGGAACAATAATACAGTTAATGATTTGTACAATAACAGTAGGTATAAGTATTATGTTAATATATTTTATCTCTACGTGATTTTATTATTAAGCTATGAATAATCGAACCATTTTTCATAAAATCATCGATTCAGCTAAAGAAAAAAAGATGTTTTATAGCATGCTCCCTTTTCGACCTTTTCATTCGGGACAGGAAGGAAGGGCGTCTTCCTTTGATAAAGTGAAAAATAGCACCTTCAGAATTTAACTTGGTCCGCCCTTCACGGAGCCCAGCTAAAGATATGTTTGGCCTTTGTGACGAAAGGGTTTCGAAACCTTCGGTTCTGGAATATTTTATGTTAGGCATGTAAAACATGCTACATTCAAAAATACCTAGCCACAAGATACACATGTATCAAGACATGAAGACATATGAGCAGATTTCAGGCATTTTTTAAATTAAAATGAACTTGCTTTTCAAAGTCAATGTAAGTTTTACTTTTTTTAAAGACACTTTATTTGAGATTATGCTTTGGTATAATATTTTTATATAGATCCAATAAAATCAGTGGACGAAAATGATTGTAAGTTTTAACTGGGTGGAATAATAGGAAGGTATCTAGATACTTTTCAGGGATACTTTATATAAAGTTAGTCACTTTAGCATTCTTTCATAATAATTTATTGACAGGTTGAAAGAAATCTATAAATTGCGTAATAAGATTCTAAAGTGATCAGCTACTTTTGACGCTGACTGTACAATAATAAAAAAAAACTCAAAAACTTTTATTCACTTTAAAAAGTAACTTGGAAAATACTTCATAAAACTGCCTTATCAGTGAGTAATTCGTCCGATACAGGGTCGTGGTATATTTTTGTGTGGATATTTTTTCTAACGTCTGTCCCGGACTCCCGGTCGTGCTTGGGAGCAAGTGTCGTCATCAAAAGCCCTTCAGCGTGACTCGCAAGTTAACAATGCGCCCGCCCCCGGGCCCTTTGACCCGCTTGATGCTTTGTCGCCGCGAGCACAGGTGAGATGACATCTCGCTATACATACCTACTCTAGTGCTCCGCTACCTACACCCAGTACATAGTATGTACATAATGATGAGCAAACCAAAAGTAAAGCCATATTTATAAAATCCGCCTCGAAATGCAGGGAGGCATAGGTGTTGTGTACGTGTACCTTTACGCTATACTTACATGATAAACCAACCAAACAAACTTACCATAAGTGTGTATTTTTGAAAAAATATGGTATATGTTCACAAATACCGTATTATAGTAGAAACCAATTCTAATATATAAATAAAGTCATTCATACAAAAATATTATCAAAATGTAATCGTATTTCCAAACGTTTATATTCCAATTCATAAAATTGTATTTAGGAGATGACTGATACTTAAATAAATAACATACAATACAAATAAATGAATTTTTCATTACAAGTTGAAAACAACTCTTATATTTGTGTAGAGCCTACACGCAGTACGAAAAGGAATGGCAGAGATTCCATAAAATTCTCGTTAACTTATACAGACTTTGTAAAGAATAATTTTGCTTACGGCAATACATTTTTTGCTTCTGTACACGTTATTGTAAAGCAGCAAAGGTTAGAATAACACGACGTCTTATTTTGAACCTTTACCTTTTGCAGTCCTACTCAATGCACTCAAGCGAAAATATCCGACAGCTTGAAAAAATTGTTGTGGAACTTTTCCTCTTGCCTACAAGATCCTTGTAAAGTTGAAACCTTGTTATAACATTCATTTGTATAGAGTCGTGAGTTTTATGTAGATCTTTCCTACGCAAGATAATATGTGAAGCGGAAATCGTTAGGTTGTCGCACATCCACTAACAACTTGTTGACTTTTATTACCGTACATAGATATTATATAGGTACCTACTTAATATGAATTTTTCAAATAAATAAGTAATACATAAATGTATTAACATCAAGAGGCTGATGAATTAAATAATTTCGAAAACGTAATTGAAATTTACGAAAATCATATAGGTAGGCACTTACTCTAACACTTAGGTAATACGGATCCTTTGAAATCAGAAATACTTAGGTCGATGTCCACCGATAACAAAATGGTCCGATAAATTATAATCGGGCGTTTACGATAACATTTCCCTACGAATTTTTATGGTAAACGCCCGATTATTATTTATTGAACGGTTTTCTAGTCGATGAACTTGGACCTCACATTAAAAAAACAGTTAAACATTATATAAATACGTTTTAAACAAGTGAATGTTAGTCAGGAAAAATGTTCGGATTTATTTCATGTTAGACTCTCACGTCACGTAGACTTGATATCTAATATTTGGTGGTGACAAAACCCCGTTTTACACAAGGGCTGAGGGCACGCGTTACGAATACATTGTGGTATTTTAGGTAGGTAGGTATATAGGTACAACTACATAAGTGTATTGTACATTTTTTTTTTTTTTTTTTTGAAAGGACTAAGTTGGTAGCCTCAGATGGCTGCAACAACCTTACCGGACAAGTCGGCGAGCGCAGAGGGCTCTCAGCCGGGTAATTTTTAGGTAACAACGCCTGAGGGCACCCCCGAATGGGGTACGAACCTCGGCTCAGGGCGTTACCGGGGAGTGGGAGGACTTTGTACGAGTTACGACTAATTGGGGGCGGTCGGATTACTGTAGGCAGCTCGGGCCGCTTGAACGGGACGAGACTGAGTGGGACGCGGCGGTCCTCGCCGTCGAGGACGGTAGCGTGATCGGTTGTGTGTAGTGTGTTGTGTACTTTTACGAGCTTCGTCAGCTTCGATCTGAGCTAAAGTAATACGGTCATCTGGCTCGCTGAGGGCTTGCCTTGGTCTATGGATACGGAGTATACGGGAGGGCGTGTAGGTTGCGGCTTTCACTATAAGAGGGTTGCGGTGATTAACGGCGGTATTGAAAAATCTGCGTGAGGTGCGTTTTATAAATTGTTTTATCGTGGGGAGACCTAAGTCAATGTGGAGATTTTCATTACGCATGTACCACGGGGCGCCCGTGGCCTTGCGCATGAAGCGATTTTGAATCACCTGAAGGCTATGGATCCGTGATGGAGCTGCATGTGCGAACACAGTACTAGCATAGGTCATGATGGGGCGGATACACGTGGTATAAAGTCTAACCTTGCTTTTAAGTGCAAGTTTAGATTTACGATTTAATAAAAAGTGGAGGCGCCCTAAAACAAAGGCGGCGCGCGCGCGGACCGCTTTAATTGTACATATAAAAAAAAAAATATAGCTTCTGTAAAGTATAGGTACATCTATACTATCTATATCTATAGTAATAATAATAAAGCTGAAGATTTTGTTTGTTTGAATGCGCTAATCTCCGGAGTTACTTGACCGATTTGAAATATTCTTTCACTAATAGGAAGCTATATTATCCCCGAAGGTATAGGCTACATATTTTTTAACAATACCTATTGAGATACATCAGGTTGTTTTTTATTTTAAGTCAACCGGTTTACAAGCACTAACGGTCCACCTGATGGTAAGTGGTCACTGCCGCCTATGGACTTTTGCAATACCAGGATGGTTGCAGCTATTTTCATGCCCCTATTGAACATGAAGAAATAATGCCATGATTCTTGGCATACGCCATATTTATTAATTATTAATGAGAATCCGCCACGAAATGCAGGGAGGCAGTAACCTGGTAATGTGTACGTGTACCTTTACACGATTAAACTAAGTATATTACTTTCATCAGGTAATATCCACAGGTATAATACATAGGTAACGTATTTATTCAACAGCCTTATAAACCTGGAACGTTTACGTAACAGCTTTAATAGCTTTAAATTTTATAGCGGTTTATGATTTACGGTCCACTTTATGTTCACTTTATCACCTGAACAACTGCATCGCTTTCAATAAAATGCATTTGCTGACTAAAATAAATAAAAAATATTATTTTCGCAGTTTCCAATAAATGTCTTTGTTATGATATTTACTTTTCAATCAGCGAAAAACAGCGATATACATATATATGCTGTAAAGGTACTTACTGTATATCTAAGAGTAGGTAAACCAATATTCCAATGACATACACTTAAAAAACGTCTTATTAATAACATTAAATATAAATTGAAATTGAGACCTATAAATATTTAAATAAAAAAACCTACCTTTATATTAGATAAACATTAAATTCCCGGAAATCCACGTGCTTGGCTTAGTTCCGCCTATATCCATCGGAAGGCTTATTGGAAAATTCCCGATAATTCATTACAGCCATGATAAATGTTCTGTGCCGCGTAACCATTCAAAACCGAGCCCTTTTTACTTTAACGGTGATACGCAAAAAGGGGCAAAAGGGGTCCGAAGTGGGAAAGGGGATGGTATAATCAATCCAACGTTGTCCCCGCGCGTCTGCAGACGGACGGATACCTATTGAAGTGTGATTGACGTGAGGTGAAGGGTCTCACGGCTCTATGGCCCTGATTAGTACGACTTCCCCATTGACAATTTTCGTAGGTATATTGGTCATACACTTACCAAATATAAACATTATTTATTTATCTATGAAATCCAATTTCCGAAATATATAGGTATGTAAGCGTATTACTTCAGAACGGTTGCATCTATTTGGCGAATTTTTTGTGTCGTATTCGTAAAGATTTTTTTGGAAAATCCACCACTAGAGTCGGAAAATTGGATGGCATTTTTATATGAAAATCTCGATTTAAATCACGACCAGCTATTTTAGAATTAAATTGATTGGTATGACGGTTCAGGCTATACTTATTTTCATTTTCATGAAGCAATAGCAAAATTTTCAATCGACGAAAAGGAAAAAGGATGAGTTTTACTTTTTGATATGTGTATAGTTTTTTTACATATTGTAATAAGTACTTTAAACGTTTAATTTTATTTTATCACTACATTATGATAAGAAGTATGTGGCATATGTATGTGTAATAGTATATTTCATCGGATTTCGATTAAATAGGATTGCCAAATCAAATACTCAACTTACAATATCTGGCAATATCTTTAGGTGAACCTTAATCCTCTCGTCTTGTTAGAATGTGAATCGCATAAATCTTACAAATTGTCCCCATGGGGATTACAAATTTCCAATTTTCTCTGCAACATCTTTATGTAAATTGTTCTGTTGAGGTTTATGCATTGTCTTACACGGTGTTATTCTTACGAGTTTGCTTTTCATTTTCTGATCTTATATTGTCGACGTTATAACTAAGTTAGTTGGTGAATTGTATATGAAATGCGATGCGAAAATAAAATATTTAAATTAGTCTAGTGTACGCAGCGGGGCGCGAACGATATGCGGGCACAAATAAATCAGTGCGCAATGCACAACACAAAACTGCAACGCGCCCTGCGTTCATGCCCCATCGAAAACGTGTCACCGATGCGTCGACAAGCACCCAGTTTACACGACCGCGATATATCTCGCCCACCGCCCACCAGACACCTAGTTAAGCTGCAAATAATATAGCCAAGCCAGAGTCGACTAACACTTTATTTAATTCTCTTATAAACTGGAATGTAGTTAACCAACTAAAACGTCATATTCGGTAAACTAGGTACCTATAGGTACATAGGTATGATCAAGCTATTCTAAAAGTTATTATGTGTAATTACTTATTATGGTACCTAAGTATTTCAATGGACGTTTAACACAAAAATTACCTTTTACCATAAGAAATATCATTCACAAATTTAATAGTAGCTTGACAACATACATACATAAGCCCTTTAGCAATAAGCAACGGACTACTCCAATAAACCTTATATTACGGTTCTCGCTACAATTATCTGTTAGGAAACATTTGGAAAGTGTGTCACATTCACATACCGGGTGTAATATAATCCATGCACCTACCACATACCGATAGCGATCGTATATTGAGCGTGCAAATCGTATAGATAGATATTGTCAGTATGGCAGTATTGCCATTGTCGCTGTGTCCACCATGCGTGGCGGGTGCCTGAGGTCCACTCTACCGGTAACTTTAATCTCGAGCACCGTCAGTCTTTCACCCTTTTCCTATTCCCTATGTCTAGTATTATGTAAACCTATACCCCTATACGATATATAGCAAATAATGTTAAATCTATTTTGTGTCAATAAATTGAGTCCATTAAATTTCTTTAAAATCTTTGGCAGCTGGAGTTAAATGGTTAAAATAATTTATACTACGTATTTTTTCAAAAGCCGTAAATATTTTATTATGGTTAATTAATATTTTTTTTTTAAAATAGTGCCAGGAATTTTGAGAGAGAGAATTTATATTTTGGCACGGTATTTTCCCACGAGTCGGTCGTTAACAATCGTGTCAATTGGCCAGAAATTATACAACTTCCGTAAAAACTTGAAACAAATAAATTATACGTAAGTTGGTTAATTACTGGACCTATTGCAATTTATTAACTTTAATTTATATCTGAGCCACATATATTAAAGTAAAGAGTAAAAATCAAAATTTAAAATTAATGTTATATAAGTACTTTTTTTTCTTTGAATATTTCATCATTACTATTCGTTGAAGAAGCAGTCAATATTGATAAAAAACCACAAATTCTAAGATTTATATTTTAGAAATCCCTACAAGATTATCTAATGTATTATCAGATCCTATTTCTGGCAAATAATTTCGAAGTAGGTACCTATTAGGTAGCCATGAAATTGTAGATATAAATTGAAGTCTTTACCTCTCGAGACAAATTGAGCTCACGGTAAAGCCACATAAAATCTTTATATTTCAGATAATATTTTTGAGTCCAAATTATTAAACTAGTTAAAGCTCTGAACTACATGAAACTAAGCAAAAAGAAATGGAATATTATAAATCTTGGTACCAGGAGAACATAAATCATATGAAAAGTGATTGCAAATAATACCAGGGTAACGCCTAATAAATACTCGTTGATAATATATCTATCAAGAAACACGGTAATGAGGATCTGACTTCACATTAATTGCTCTAACTCGCTATTTTAAGAAAGTGTGTCGGTACTTACACTAAAATAATTAACTGCATACTACATTCGTTCTAGAGAAAGTTTTATTTAACGAGTCAGCCAGGTGTCCAATTTTTATATAACAAAAAATTTAAAGGTCGTGCGTCTTGAAAGTACATGTTTTCATTATTTTCCTTTTAAAAAATCAGGCAAAATAGATCGATAGATACATAGATAGAATTCGGTATGGTAATCCATGGAAGACAGAAGACATTTTTAAATACGACAAAATCTTCATAATAGCTTTGCAAAACAGTGGATACCGATTTAAAGTTAACTAATAGGCTATTTATATTTTTGCGAATAGATTTTTATTAAGATAACGAAAGACATAATGGTAACTAAATATTCTAGAGGACACCAACCATCTACATACTTAACCTACATAATCAAATCAATCTATAAACAAACCTACGTATAATATGACTACATATGTTGTGAATTATTTATTTTTATATACTTATTGATGTAATTCTATCATCGGCAACTCAATTAACAGCTAGTGAGGCGACATGCTCCAGACATTTTTATAGCACTGGACACAACAAACGTTAAAAAAACAATTGAAATGATAAATACTTCAAACAAGCTTATATACGACAAACATAATCATGAAAATTTCTATTACCCCATTGGCTCATTTATTGATAATAATTATATCCAATTCAAACGAAGGTACTTACAACATCGTTAATTTTATAGATTCGTAGACAGTAAAAAATATAACGTATAATGTCAGCACTTTTCTGAAAACGTTTACATTAATGCAAAATAGTATCATCATCATCATGTCAGCCGAAATACGTCCACTGCTAGATAAAGGCCTCTCCCAAGGATCTCCACGATGGCCGGTCTTGCGCTACCTACATCCAGCGGTTTCCCGCGACCCTCTCAAGAACATCGGTCCACCTTGTGAGGAGCCTGCCCACGCTGCGTCTTCAGGTTTGTGGTCGCCACTCGATAACCTTTCTGTCCCAGCGGCCGTCGGTTCTACGAGCGATGTGCCCCGCCCACTGCCACTATGTTGGCAATTTTTCGGGCTATGTCGGTTACTTTGGGATCTCATCACTTCTGAATCGATCTCGCAGGAAAACTCCGAGCATAGCCCTCTCCATTGCTCTTTGGATGATGGAAACAAACATCCATATTTCCATTTGGATTTTTAAGGCATGGTATTTTATTCAAATTTGGGCGCGGGAGAGCAAAATGGGGTATGGGTAGAAATAGATAGGAGAAAAAAAAAAGAAACTGGCAGAAGATAACAAAATGAGAAAAACAGAGGTAAGAAAGAAAAAAAAAAAAAAAAATTCAAATTGGCTAAGAAAAAGAATAATAAGAAAACCTGATACAGGAATTAGGATGTGACAACGAAGAAGATTCCCTTGTTTTTTCTGCCATGGAAAATACTTGGATTATAATGAAGGATGGGTTGCATGTTCTTTCCGTGGGATTGTATAGGACATTATTGACAAAATTGGTAATTTTTTCTATTATATATAAGATGGAGATAAACTAAGGTTTAGATTGCTTAACTTGGTTTATTGATATGTTAAAGTAAAAAACATGGAAAATAAATAATATTCGTCATAACAAGACCGCACTTCGGATAGCGACTGACCGACGCGACGACGCACAGTGCGGCATTTATGACTTCCCGTGTCGTATATACCGACCAAAATTATGTCGAAAAACCATCAAAATACTGTCCTGAAAATAAAATCTAATAATACACATGACGATTAAATGTTGCGGATCGCTTGATTCAAGTATTAATATTTTAAAATAAGATCTCTAGCTTCCAGCTGATTCTGGCACAATCCCTAATTCATAGCTACACTTTGTTTCAAATGAAATATTATTTATTACCCTTTATTAGACAACATTGCAATATTCTTTAACCGCTTCTAGTCATTAAAAATAATAACTTTCTTTTAGTGTATTTTCTTGGGAATTTATGTTAGTAAAAAAGAGTTCGCTCAGTCTCAGATGTAATAAGTTAAAATAACTTTGTTTCAGTTTTTTTTAATATTTTCTCTACATTGCAGTCATATAACCATACTAGGTTGATGAACTAAAAAAGAAATGAAAAGAATGATAGTTTTTGTCACAGAAAAAAATATTATATGCTCATTTCAATCTACATATTAAAATTGCATCGTATAAAAGGCGGCGCACGCGCTGCGAGACGTGTGACGACGCGACGGTCGGGTGAATCATATCATGTGCGCACTTCGTCATGTCATATTATTACGACCTCGAATAGTCAGTGAGGCGACGCACCGATATCGATATCCTTTTATTGTCGATGATATCTCATTTCATAAATTCGTTAACGATATTCCAGAAGTAACTTTTAAACAACAAAAAAATATTGGGACTTTATTAATAAGTTTGTCGAGCAAAAGTTATCATAAAATATGTCATTAAAACTGAACCAGTAACATAAATGACGTCATGTAACTCAAACATTATGCAAATTAGTTTCTCGGGTCAACTGGTGTTCTCTCCGTAGAGTAACAAATTATTTATTCAAGTGTAATTTTCAGAGTGAACGCTTATTCACAACAAAGTTTTAGAATAAGAATAAAATAGAAGAGTTTATAAGATAAGTACCCACTTTAAACAGTCAATAAAAATTGAGCTTAAACAATTTAATGTGTTATGTAATTGCTACACTATTTATGCATTTCCAATAAATATATTAGAAACTTTCAAGAAAGTTCAAGATCATCGTAGGATTCGAACCCGAGATCTTCGCCGCGGCATTCGATTCGACGTCACTACCGCTGAGTTAACATTACCTTGATCAGTAGAGTAACGTTTTTGTTTATTTTAATTATTAATATTAAAGAGTGATGGACATACATACATGTAAAATATTGTAATCTACAACATACCTACTACAATCTCACGTATCAGAATATTTTAGTGACCCGTTATTATTGCATTCTAGCGTATTTAGAATAATCAAAGAACATAATCAGTAAAACTAACTATGGCAAAAAATCAACAATATTCCATGGAATGCCATAATTTACGGCTTAGCTAATTTTGATACGATAATCTTGTATAATCGATAGTGCATACAGTGCTGGAGCGCTACATCACTAGCGTTATGCTAATCCGCGGCTCGGATGTCATCTTGCGCAACAGGCGACCGCGGCAAGTGTGTATGCTGCTTAACTATCCAGTTTGTGCTTTACGTTTATGTTCTACTTTGAGATTTTGCCATATACCTACTACGTATACTGTCATCAGTGAAAGCACCTTTTATTAACCTTATAATTCAAGTAACAAGTAAAATTGTTTTTTATCCCAGGAAAACGAAAAATCCCTCGGGAACGCGGGTGAAACCGTGGGGGCGGACCCTAGTACATCTTATACAGATCTTTTAATACTATGCATGTAATAATAATATGCATTCATTAATAAACGTGTCGAAGTAAAAATGAATGATTCAATATCACTATTCTTATATAGATTAAAATAGGCTCCAATACGCATTTATACAACCTGACGATGATAGTCCATTGACGAACACGCAACTCCGGAAAAGAGTAGTTTGGGGGCACGCCCTACTTCCGGTGGTCGCGCGTCGTTGAATGCAAATAGTCGCTTGTCCGGCCGTCCGCATCCGTCGGACAGTAGACAGGTGACAAAGGTATAAAAATAACAACTAAGCTTTCGTTATACATGACCTTATACTGAATCTTAAAGTTTTTTTAAAAAAGATTAATTGACAGAAATTAAATACACTCCAACAAGAAAGATGATAATTCGCCATTCTATTCCACTCGTGACCATGGTCAATGCAACTCGATCGAATTGTCGAGGCTAAACAAAATATTTTTCGATAACAATCTATGACCGAATACCTAAATACAAGAAGTAGGTACTTATATTATTAAAACAATTCTTTTAATTAACTTACTGATGTATCTACCTATATTTTTTGCATAAAAGTGCAAGGAAATGTAAATAAATAAGGCAAACAATAATCCAATAAAATCAAAACGTGTCTCGCTAATAGTAAATTCATGAGTAACTTTATACCTATGTACCTACATGTCAAAAAATTACATGCCACCCGAAACGAGGTTATTTTGTAACACATTACACAAATACGGTATTAAAAAAAATTACGATTTGTGTGACATTTCGGTGTCACGATATCAGACTGCACACGAACTTGTCAGAATAAGAAATCGTGTGCTTTTAAAGTTCAGATTATTGCAGTTCGGATAACCTAAAATCGTTTAACTACTCGTATGTTTTTTTTCCCTTGCTTTCACACACGCGCAGCAGCATTAATTTACCTAACTCGAAAGTACTTATATCACAGATTTTACCATGTATGATGACGAATGAATGAATGAATGACACTCCTACTATTACTTCAGTAGAATAGAATTTACTACTAACTCACATCAACAAAACATAAATGTATAGAATATCATAACAAATTGACTGTGAACCACACAATTTGCGTTTCATCACATGTCTACAAAGTAAGTTTGTCACAGAAGTTGTCCGCTCCACGCGGCGCAAGATTATGATGTCGCGTCACGTACGTGACATCGCGTGTAGCGCGTGTATTCGAAGCCTTATAACTTATTGCATATTCGGGCCGGATAACCCCAGTAGGGATGGCTGGTAGTCACGACCGCGCCCGTACTTCCGCACCATGACCCGTGTACCGCTGACCGATGGCGCTGTGAATTTTTTATTCTCAATTATTGCCCTCCTCAGCTATTTATCCGGTCTATTTCATCCTATAGGAGGCGCTACTTTTTAGGCCTTGACTTAACTGTATCAATAACGGTTACGTTAATTATCAGTTCCTTTTTTAAAAGTCAAAAACAGTAAATTATAATGGTCGATAAGACGCAATGACGTACCCTGTACTCGTATTATAGCATTTTATTTAATAAGTTTAGGTACTAGTTAAAACATTGTTATTGATATTATTAAACTGTCTAGCCTATAATTCCTTTAAGAGTTTAAATCATCGCTGAAAGATATGAAATTTGATGAAAACTTTTACCTTTATTACCCGACCTAAATTTAATAACATTTATTACGTCTTACTTTTATAAATAAAGACGAAATTACAATATTTTACAGGTAATTCAACACAATACAGATTTTGATATAAGAAGATTGGT
Organism: Tethea ocularis; assembly: GCA_963555595.1. Taxonomy (NCBI): domain Eukaryota; kingdom Metazoa; phylum Arthropoda; class Insecta; order Lepidoptera; family Drepanidae; genus Tethea; species Tethea ocularis. Next base: position 5,799,579 of record OY741968.1, read on the forward strand.
ATTTTACTATTTTAAAAGAAATTTAATTATTCAGAAGTGGATAAAATCATGAATTATCAGAACCAATATTTTACCTCCAAGATCATTTTAAAAAATAAAGAACTACGTGGCGTCGGTGGTTATTAGAAATATTTCTTATCTTAATTAATACAAGCCAAGCAACGATCTAAGTGCCGATCTATTAATTATGGCTTTATTAATTACCCTCATTAATAATATTAAGAACCTTGTATAATTTTTAATAAAATGGTGCTTTGGTGAACATAATCACTTTCGTTTTATAATCAGTATTTTTATAATCAAATTAAAAACTTTTAGGTATAAGTAACTTTTTATAATGCATGAAGAAGACGGAGGACCGAAAGGAGTGGCGCGCCATGGGAGAGACTTATCTTCAGCAGTGGAAAAAAACAGGCTGAAAAGTCAAGTAATAATAATCAATTTAAATGAATAGATTTATCTACCCTACAATTTGAATACGCGTCAACTAACCACCACAATCAAAGTCATGGTGCTTCGTTTTGAAATACCTACTCAGATCACATTTCCTAAGAACTTGTCTATGATTTTATGAATAATCATGCCTTAGTCGAAGCCATGCATTCACATAACATTACATTTCATGTATACAAATTCCGTTGAGCATTTACGAGTAAAGGCAGCAATTAGGTAGGTACGTCGAAACATGAACAAAACTAGCCAGATAATTTTGCCGCGGCAAAAAAAAGAATAGCCGCAATAACTACATGAGGATCGCGTGCAAGAATCCACCGTAGAACAATGGTCGACCTTGGGGCGTAGTAATCAGTGCTCTTGGACAACGGGCCACAATGCTCTTCCAAACTATACTATAAAGTAGTCGGCATGGTACGTAGGCACATAACAGAGTACGTAGGTAGTTAGGCTTGTTTGTCCTTGTCATGAGTAAGACATAACACGGTCGGGTATTATGCGCTCGTCTGGTAACATTACTATAAACTGACAGACAAAATACGACAAGGATATATGATAGTTATGTAAAATAGATGACAGAGACTCCTTTTGATGTTTAAGTAAAAAGGTACCTATGCAAGTAAAAAGATCCGCGAGCGATCGTTGTAGACTGTATTATATAGTGGCCATTCGCCATGGAACAAGTTATTATAAAATGATAAGTAATCAGGATTTAAACAATATAACCCAGGTTAAGACTCAATACGTGGTAGCAAAATTGACCGTGAAAATATTAGAATGTGGCTTTAGCTTCCGCCCAGGGGCATTAAAATATACCTACCTGATAATAAATGTTGAGCACAACCAACGTCGTCGGTGACGGTGTCTTATATTGTTATTATCACGTTTTATTTGTGTGCTTGCGCAGAACGCGGTAAATAACTGTAATTTTATCCAATGTCGTGAGAACTGTTGTTGAGCAATGATCTAACTGCAACATAACCATTGAACTAGTTCACAGATTAATCTCAAGTTAATCTTAACCACAATCATTATGATCTAGCCGTAAGACACGATCTCTGATAACAACACGATTCGCGCGAAAAATTAAAAGGTTTCGTGTAAAAAACTAAATGTTTACAATGCTTTGTTTTTAAATCTGTGGCATAATTATAGCTTATTCTTTAATTTTTTATTGCAAAACTAGGTCTTCATGTGCTAATGTTTATCGTGGTAATTATTTTAAAACACACTTAAGTTTCTCTTAAGTTATATTTTCTTATCAAGATTCCACCCGCGTTCCCGAGGGATCTTATGTTTTCCCGGGATAAAAAGTATCCTATGTGTTAGTCTAGGTTATAAACTATCTGTGTTCCAAATTTCATCCAAATCCGTTCAGTAGTTTTTGCGTGAAAAAGTAACAAACATCTATCCATCCATATACTCACCAACTTTCGCATTTATAATATTAGTAGGATAAGTAGATCATTTTATCTAGTCATTACATATACAGTAGTTAGTATATGCCAATACAGATACACACATGGGTTGGCATAGGAAGAACCAAACAAGAGTTTAATCTGAAACTCAATCAGCAATGTCACAAAACCGACATGGTTCAATCGGGCCGGGGCAGAGCGAGCGACGGCAGCGGTGAAATTGTACCCGCGCTTCACGGCACTAGGTAAGTGAAACCTAACACTATACAACTTCCGTCCATATAATGTTGTTAGATATCCGATAACGGATAGTGTACCGCCCAGTTGCGGTTTGAAGCGTCCGTCCAATTTTGTGCCACTCATATTAATAGAAATGTTTAGATTGTTTTGTTTATTTTATCATTAGGTCTTCAACGATGTCTCTACAAAGAAAATTGAGTTCTTGTATACGCTTCAATCATAGCGCACCTTATAGTAAGATAGATGAAGACATGACGTGAAAATGTCTATCTATCTGTATACTTCGGAACCGTAATAAAAAAAAACATAACTAAAGTAAGTGCCAATGCCGACGGCAAACGGACCGTACAAGGTATGACTCCAAAATATCTCTAGAGAGCAATAAAAATGATATAAGTCTTGCAGCGATATCACGACGGGGAATCAATAGATGGAAATGTCAAAACAAGGTCGAGAAACTTCCTACGTAGAGCTTAACCACACTTCGAAAACAGATTTAGTTCTTACTTTAGAGGTAATAAAGTTATTTTCCAATATTGCTCCAGTAGTGCAGTTTGCATGCAAATCACTCACCAAAGTTTTGCAACTTTACGTAGAAGTGGATGTAACATATTTATTACCAGCAAAAAACTGTCAATACGATAGCGTAACATTTTATGGTAGGTACAATAATATTAAACAACATATTAAATCGTTAATATGATATTAAATAACTCGTATTGATTTGTGATTGCACTAAAAGAAAAAAAAGTAAAAAATCATTATTGACTGATTTTCGAAAATAAAATGTTACCGAATAGTGGCGATAAACTTTAAAAAAAAAAATTAGTATACTTTGTTATACTCTAACTAAATTAACTACCAATGTCATGTAATTTAGCAACCTTGATTTGTATTTGTTTTGGATCCACTCTATCGTAGCCATGAAGCATTTAACCGGCTCGAACCATCAAAAACGATTATGAATGGTACAATATGCAGCTAATACCAGTTGATGTAGAACACCTTTGAAGAAAACCAATTGGCTAAACTCCCGCACACCGGTACATGTGCGAGCTTACTAAAACCAACAAATTACTCACTCTTATCTGTCATTGAAATAATTTGTTTCTCGTGCGTGGGATGAAACAATTATTAATACGTCCTTACTTGTTTTTATAGTTACATTAGAATAGCAAATTATTACTTCATAGCGTTATACATTCAAGTTTATGTCATAAGTAATAGATAGAATAGAAATTTCAATTTATGACCAATTAAATTTTGCGGCATCTTCATAGTAATGATAACCAATTATAAGATTTGAAGGTTTCATGAAGATTTATTAACGTGATGTTTTATTAGTTAATTGAGTGAGTTATTTCTATTATTGGGCAATGATAACATTTTGAGAATGCTCCGAAACCCTGCTTTGTATTACTGATTATTGTGTGTGACGATGTGCGTTTAAACAATGTAGGATAATAAATTGAATCACATAAAATCATATATCATAGTACTATCTGAGGTAGATACTAAAGTACGATGTCAATATAACCCACTCAATTTGTTTACGGAACTGCTTGACAGAATGGTTTTTAAATTATGGCATATGACTTTGTTCGAATCAACTAAGGTGACTTGCTTATCCTGGATGACATCGTAACAATCGTAATAAGTATATTTATTTTGTTCACTGCAGGAAATATTCTGGAGTTTATATTGAGTAGCTAGCACATATGGGTGCTAAATGTGCATGTGCTTGCCTTAGTGTTATAAATAATTGAATGTGTATAAATGGATAGCGAGCGATCCAGCTGTATTATAAAGAAACAATTTTCAATACCGAGAGCCGAATTGGCTTTTTCTATAAAAACTGAACTAAAAATATCATTGACAATTTATTATTATCCAGCTATTCTATAAATTATTAGGTAGGTACATTTGCAAAATATTAACGAATAGGTATCATACTCGCTCCTCGAAATATAGATGTGGTTGCTCCTAATATAATAGCATTCCCCATTTTTCATGCTTAAATCTCTAGTTTTCATTAAAACTAGGGAAATTAAAGAGATTTATTCAAATATAACGGTTGCATTTCTTTAAATATTCTTCTGATTATGCAGTCGTATTTTTAATCTACATTTTTATCACGAAAGTACGAGTAAAATGCGACAAAAAACGGGAAACAGAAGTGACTGTAAAATTTCAACGGTAGCTGTTTACGTCCGACCTTTTTTACGATGTTGTTAACTGTTGATTCTTTTTAAACATCTGCGTTGGGAACTGTAAACTACATTGTTCATGGTAGAGTAGGAAGCTAAAATGTCGCATAAGATGAGCTCAATTGAGTATACATACACTAAACTTGTAATTTTTAGTTAGACATACTTTTATTTATTAAAATGATCACTATCCCATATAAGCATTCTCAAAGCGACTCTAATGAGATGATACATAAATAAAATTTATGTCATTTAATTATCATAAACCTTACACAGCTTAGTAACATTGAAATAATTTGTAGTTAATCAATTAGGTAGGAATCTATCTAGTATCTATCTTTATAAGATTTAAATAAAATTATTCAGCAAGCGCCATTGAATACACACGAAAAACAACAAATTCTGTAAATAAATGACATAAATAATTCTGGCAATTGCTATAGAACAGGAAATGCGGCATTTTAAATTACCCTAATCGTTTATTGTGTGTTTCAGGACGGGTGTGTGACGTTTAACAACGTATCACATGAAGATTGACATGTTGTTTGTTTTTTTAAAGTTTCAAAGGAAGTACATGAAGATGTAGATCTTCCAGGGTGAAATGTTGACAACATTCCAATAATGACTCTTGAAGCTATGAACTTAAAGATAAAACTCAAACGTGTTATGTAGGAGGTAAATGCTTGTAGTTTTTAGTAGGCACAATAATGTGGGAAAAGGGTGTTTTTGTAGATTTGTTTGATCCAGGAAGATTTTTTCTTCTTTAAAAATAAACTTATACCGCCTGCATGTAATAATTCTCCCGTTACGTCTAGAGTCTAGACGCTATTGTCCTCCATATTCAGTGTAGGAAACTCAAGGGATCGAATGGTACTTACACAAATGTCACAATTATACGTGTTTTTAATGTCTCAATAGGTAACAATAAAAAAAAACAGAAAATATACCTAAACTAAACATTAAAAAACTATGAATAATTTGAACGTAGCAAATACAACCCAAGGACACATTGAACTAGTCCTTCTTACGTAAGTAGCATATTATTAACTCTGTCTTTTTACTATAAGTATTAAATGCAATCGTGGATTTCATGGTTAATTTTTAATTATCATAACATTGTACCAATAGTATGAGTACTAGAGCAAAGAACAGAAAACATTTATTAAAAGACAAGAAGCCGACAACTCTTAAATTACCTAATCTTACTATAGAATATGATTAAAACACGATAAAGCGTAAATGTTAATATGAATTTATTTGGTACATCTAATTGAGTTTTTCATTATAAATACTTCTTTTAGAACGGAAGCTTTAATCGTCCCAAGCATCGATACAATTTAAATCCGAATAAAACGAGCAAAGCGAATCGATCTCTATCCTATCGAGAGCAAATCGCACGACTAAAGACGTTCTCTCGGGTGAAATGCTCGAAGCGATTGGAAATACTTGTGTCTGAACTACAAGTTTCCAAAGAAAAAAGTTAATTGGTACTGTTTTTGTCACTGTCAGCCCCGTTCCGTTACTTCTTAGACTAATCACTTTATTTTCTATTGAAATGTCTTTACCTACTTTACACTGATTTACCTGCAAAATTGTAAAAGTTTCTATATTGCCCGTTGCGATATAATCAATTTCTTGTTGACCTTTTCGGTGCTGTTGATTTTATGTTTAATTATATAGAAAGTATAGTGAATCCAATTGATTTTATGTTTTAATATAAAAATTAGAATGTTGTATAAATGTGAATTTAATTGATTCGTTTACCAATTTAACAACTGAATGATTTTAATTAAATCAACAAATTACATTAAACATTAGAATAAGTTAGTATATAGTTAAAATAAGTAACAGTAGATACTGGCCATAACTTTGAAAAATTAACAGTTACGAGCATGTTAGTGCTTTACTAACGAGATTAGAATCTGTAAAAGAAACGTTACCCTCATTATAAATGTTTTAGGTCGCTTTAAGATGAGACTAAGAAATTAAACAGGGTTTGGGAAAAACAACCTTGTGGTTACGTGATAAGGTTTAATTAACGTTATAATAGAAATAATAATCTTGTTAGTATATAGTGCGTGTCTGCGTCTGCGCTGGCTATCAAGCGTAAATAAAATGACGCGCGCTTCATGCCCGTTACGCGGTTAGTTACTGAACGGCTCGTACGCAGCACAGCAGTGACTCCAGAGATGGATGATACAGTAGTTCATTTACGTATGCAGCTATATTTATTGTATTTAAACTTGTATTGACTACAAACTAGTGTCTACGAGTCAACATCGGGGATGTTCACACTGTAAGTTTAAAGTATAGGCTTTACCGTTTCAACACAATCTCACCGAGGTAGTACTATTTGAAGATTATTGACTAATCTGACTGGTGATGAAAAAAATCGGAACCCTACAGGGTTAAAAGGCGGCCAGTCTATATACCTATAATGTAATAGGTATAAATACCTACGGATTAACCTAATAAAAAAAAATTACAATTCAATTTACCCAACAATGCAAATAATTTGTATTACATTTAACGTATTACAATTAAATTTCTAAGAGCAAGTCCTGTGTCATTATTTACAAATCTGTTGTAGCATTAATTGCTACGGCCTCAATAAATTTTTCATTGTTTATTTCTGAACTTCAGGCGCAGCGACGGGTCGTGATTACATTTTCACGTCACTGTCAACCGTGAACAAAGACACTGAGAGAAAGTCATCAGTCATTACCACCAGAAAGAACAATAAAACGGCGAGTCACGGTCGTTAACCGAAATTCACCTTACAATAAGGGGAACTCAAACAGAGCAACCACTACCCCGACCGAATACTTGGTAAAGGTTTGCCAATGTTGCTAAATCTGAAGAGTCACGGCTGGGTAAATAATTAGGCACTTAAATAATTAGTTACGAAGGAAACGTTGAATTTTGTAACTTGTAGGCAGGCACAGAAGCCTTCGCTCGCAAAAGTCGAAAACGAGTTCAAGCTTCAATAATTTGTTTTACACCGACTAACGCGTATAAACCATAATAAAGTACAAAACTCTTTGTTGTGAACAAAATTCACGTACTTCTATTATATTTACTTGAGTAAAAATCCATTATTAAACATCGCGTGATTAACGACCTATAAACGACAAATTAATGTCTTTGTAAATTATTTTGACGATAAAGGTTAGGTACTGGTAATGTTACCATTATGTAAAGAAAACCTTTCATTGGAAGGTTGCGGTTTAAATAGAAACACATAGAACAACTTGGAACGTCTCAAAATCAGAATAAACTAATTCTTCATACTTAGATCATATCTCCGTAGTTTAACTGGCGAAGTTGCACGTAAGTACGATTTACCACATGATGTAACATATTATAATTTATACAATAATTTTGTGCTATAATATATCTTATGGCGTTTCAGATAAGGACAAAAATAGCGTAGGAGAACCTTTTCTATGCGTTAGACGCGTCAGTCGGCACGACCATTAGAGAAAATGAGTGTAGTACGACGCCGACTGCTGACTCGGCTCAAGAATCCACAGACCGTTACAATATAAGAGATTTTCGTGACTAGATCGTAGCTCGAGGTAATTGCCCTGTAAGTTTAAACAGGCTACCGTTTAGCGATTTAGCAAAGGCAAGTATAGTTTTAAGCTAACTTTATATAGAGCCACGTTATTATTTTGCAAGAATGCATTTAAGGTTGTGAAAATGCAAGTGAAAACACACATAGGCTGGATGGTGAACCATTAAACAGGGTGTACCTGTTCAAGTACCTTGCATACCAACAGACTCCCGAAATCAAAGATGATGATGACATAGAATGAGATCGAAGGGCGCTGACAGTGAGAGCGAATATGAGCGCAGGTTTGCTCGTACCTATAGCGATCTTAAAGTCACTCTAATTAGAGCGTACGGCAATTAAATTTATATTTATAAAAGAAAAACCTAACCGTTTTTTATTACAATATTTCTATAAAGCCAACTAATATGTTATTATTATTATGGCATAGGTACCATTACCTAATACCATTTGATGTGGTATGGGAGGTGGGTCATGGAGCTTCTGGTATCAAATAATCGAACATACTTCAATAAGTTTCACCCGCAATCAAATCTTTTTATTGCATCGCCTGCACCGTAATAGAACAAAAAAGTATTTTCTATGGACGCGTTGTGCATCAAGCATCAGCGATCGTCACGCCCCGAGGCCCGAGTGCTCGATTCTGGTACAAATAGCATCGAAACAAGTTTCAACATTGTATGATCTCAAAAAAAACTACATCAATCATTGGAACACTTTCTAAACTCATTGTTGGCCTTGTTATTTGGATCTTTTGTGAAGACGTCTGGTGCAACATCGACGTCCTCTTAGAGAGGTTTTACGAGTACAGTCGATGTAAACCAATAAGTACCTAATTCAATCTATTATTATTTCTATTAATACAATCTTTATAGCTTTTCGATTTATTGATTCCTTTAAATGGTATAAACGTGAACACAATCATACGGTGATGAAATAAAAAATCTAATAACAAAATTCTAACTTAATTCAATTTCTATTTTAACTAGACACGTAGAAAACTAAAGAAAATTGAATGATACGTGAATTCTTACGTAAATATTTTAATGACATAACCACAGGAAGCAAACAATTTTCGGAAAGTTCGCTATCACGATAACTATTTTTGCATTGTTTTGATTCGAATGGGTAAACTCATAGTGCAAACAAATTGTTATCAGTAAGTATTCGCTTGATCTATTTATTAGAGGTTCTAAAATACGTGTAAATATATAGGTATAACGATTATTTATTACTAGCTATCAGTGGCGAGGGGTGAAATTATGGCGAGGGTAATCCATGCACAAAACACCGATAATTTGACCAATGGATAATTTTCATGGCCTAATTAAATAATATTGTAGGACCTGGGTAGGTACTTTGATTGAAATAATATATATAGAAAATTTGAATCTGTGGGACTGGGATTTCTAAAAGGTAAGGTAACAAACAAACAAACTCTTCAGTTTTATCATTAGTATAGATAGATAGATATACCTACTGTTCCAGCTGTCCCCCGTGGTTTAAAAAGTAGTCTAATTACATGGGTTATTTTTTTTCACATAAGTTAAAAATGTTTCTTTTTGTACCTATAAGTACCTACCTACCGTAGTCATTAGTAAAAAGTTCATATTTAGAAATTACACACAGACACTTAAATTTTATTTATATGTATAAATTTACAACGATAGCTTACGTAAATGAGATACCTAATGGAAGCAGCATATGGAACAGTCAAACTTACAAACAATAAATCAGAAAGCTTTTATTTTTAAAATACATTTTATGCTCCACCTTAGTAGGTACCTATATAAGCATCAAAGATTTTTATAACAAATATATGTATATACCAAGGTTACTTTTGACTAAGTTAAAGGTTGTTGAAGGTCACCGGCGATAGAATGATGAGTTCCCATGGTACCGTAGAGTGAGCCGGGTCGTTGCACCGCATAGTTCTAGTTCAGGCGATAGTGGATAAGGAACAGTCAACATGCCCCAAGCCAAACAATGGACGCACTTGTTTTGCTTTATTTCGCAATGTGGTACTTTTATGGCCGCTTTTCCGGTAGGTACACGTTTACAGCATTATACCATATACAAAATAGGTATTGACATTCAAAATAAAATAATTTGTTTATTTATTTGATGAATTTCTAACAAGAATCCTTGCACATTATAATACAATATAGGGATGAAAGCTTCAAGATCAACAACCAAAACATTGGACATTGCATAGATGATACTGATATAGAAAAATCATTATTTTTGTTTGACGGTGGACCGTCCGTCCAGTAACATACAAAAATAATGATTTTTCAAGTTGCCCCCCGGCCGATGTGATATTGTACTGATGAAGTTAAAATATTCAAGCTGTAAAAGATTATTTTTACTGAAAGATACATGGTTTCTTATTTGTAAATGCAGCTGCTCCTGTTATTGAAGGCAAAGAAGTTTTTTTAACCCAAGCAGAATCTCATTACTGCGAAAGAAACCCCGTTTTTTTAGTTGTTGCAAAGAGCTACACCTAATTGTTATGTTATGTTAAAAGTAAAATCATTACCTGGACTATATAATTTTCAGGCAAAAAAAATTTAAGGGATATCATATAGGTACAATGGAAATGACTCTTTCAGAATTTTAACTGAACAAAGATCCTTAGAAAAGTTTATTATTATTTATTATTCTTCAGGTCAATGACCTACACATTCATAAATCGGAAACGTCAAACTAAATTCACTCAAAGCTGTTTTTTATTTCTCTCTTGAGGATATTCAGGCAAAAGATACAGACATTTAAAGGAAATCACGCCTAATTACGAATTTTGCGACGGCAAATAGTTGCTTATTCAGAAAGTCCTCCTCTTACCCCTCTGTTACTCAACACAACACGGCTCATTAGAACCGGGCCGTGGGAAGCGGTAGACAACTAGTGATGTATAATGCTGGCCGGAATATCGATGCTGTGTAAAAAGTTATGTCACATGTTAATAATGCTATTCCTCCGATTAGTTGTGATCCATGTAAGGCAATACAGTACACATCCATATGATTAGTTTTCATACACTTGCTTAAAGAATGATGCAGTGGACATAAAAAAAACATAGCTAAAATGGTAAACCTTGATAATTTGCTATTTTATGGAGGTCGATTACATGTTTATATTATTATTATACCACGTAAAAAGTCAGTAACTATACTAAGTAGAATATATTATGGTAAAATTATTAGGTACAGCGAACTTTAACCTCCTTAATCTAAATATATAAAAGGTAAGTGTGACTGTCTGACCGATTGACTGACTGATCTATCAAAGCACAGCTCAAACCACTGGATGGATCGGGCTGAAATTTGGCATACAGACAGTTATTATGACGTAGGCATACGCTAAGAAAGGATTTTTGAAAACTCAATCCCTAGGGGGGTAAAATAGGGGATCGCGGATGAAACCGTGGGGTGGAAATCTAGTATACCAATAAAATGAAAGCTTTTAAATATTGTAAAACTATATTATAACTTGGATATTTTCGTAAAATGCTGCGTGAACTTTCGTTAGACAAGAAATAAACACATTTTAACATTAATGTTTTGAAAAGTTGTGATTGATGAATGTAGGCATAAATCTTAATCAAAATCATTATGTTTAAAATATGGTTTGTTTACTTTTTAACATTTGAAAATAGAATGTACCAACGCTTATGAAAACTATCGATGTTGTTTATCAGCCAAAACTCGACAACGTGTTACGATACGGTGTGACTAAGGAATTGCTGATAAAATCAAGTACGGTGTAATAGAAGGAATCAGCTCATCGATTTCGCAAGACCTCCTGCCTTGATGAAACAACTAAATCGCCGATGCAGCTTTACATCATCGCGGTGGACACCGCACCAATATTTCTTTCCCATACTTCACTTTTGGTACTGACATCGACCATCAGACACCTTCTTTAGATTTATTGAATATTGTATTCTTTTAATTAATAAATTAAGTTAAATTAATTGGTTTTTTTTGCATCCTCCGGCTGGAGCCTACGTAATTGGCGCAGTCGGTAGGATCTCGAGTCAGTGCGTGACGCGAACTACAGCGAAGATTTCCGTATATCTAGCCGAAGCGAGTCTCGCGTGACTGACCGGCTTCTGCCAATCGAGATCCCAGAACCTAGAGCTGCAGCCCGGCGGAGTATCAAGACATAGATACAGCAGAGATACCAATAATGCGCATGTAAGTACTTTAGAATCATTCTGGAGTTGCTTCCTTTTTCCTATAAGACTACTTTAATTTATCAAGATTTTCCATCCCAGGCAATCGCGATCCCCTAGGTTAGAAAGAAATAGTAGGTTAGATTCGCACGACGCAAATAGAAATATAAGTACTATGGCCCAGAAAATGGATCAAATTTTAAAAGCACTCAGATTAGTCCCGGAATTTGACGGAAACCCGCATATACTCACTAGATTTATCAAGTTATGTGATCAATTAGTAAAAGAATATTTGGATCCGGAACCGGACAATGAATTAATAAAACTTGCTTTGTTAAATGGCATTTTAAATAAAGTGACTGGAAATGCAGCCCGTTTAATTAACTCAAATGGCATCCCAGATAGCTGGGAAGGCGTTAAAAATGCTCTAAAAAATAATTTCGCGGATCAACGCGATGAGACCTCGCTATATAACGATCTTGCTTTATTAAGCCAAGGATCTTTATCTCCACAAGAATTTTATGAAAATTGTCAAGGCCTATTCAGTACTATCATGACCTATATTAGCTTACATGAAAACGTGGCGAGTACAATAGAATCAAAACGATCACTCTATAAAAAATTAACCCTACAGGCATATGTACGTGGCCTTAAAGACCCGTTAGGATCGCGTATTCGGTGCATGCGACCGGATTCTATAGAAAAGGCGTTAGAGTTTGTGCATGAAGAAACAAATACTATGTATATGCAGCAAAGAAATGAGCACTCCGATCGGAAATCGCAACCTCACGCACAAATGAGCCTGTCTCCGAAATATTCACATGGCCCTATGCCACCAGTAGCATCAACTTCGAGACCGTATGTATTTAATATGCCAGGCCAATTTAAACAGACCCCTTTCCAACCGTTTCAACGTCCCCCACAAATGTGGAAACCTAATTTAAATCAGGTCCCTATATACTCGTATAGAGGTCCTACGCGTACTCAGCAAATGCTTGCTGCACCGCCTCCTAATTACAGACCCCAGAGCAACGTCTTCAGAATTGCTCCTAAGAATCCACCACCTAAGTTAAATAACTCGGTGCAACCAATGAGTGGCGTCAGTCATTACGTCACGAAAACCTTACCACCTAGTGGACATGATTGGACTAAGTTTGGAAACCCGCCACCGGTAAATTATTTTAAATCTCGAGAAATTAATTTTAATGAATGTTACGAGAATCAATATGAACCCTATTATTATTCCGACTCTTACAATCATGACTGCTATGAATATCCTGAGTATGTGTGTGATAATGATGAACGCCAATACACTGAAACATATTATTCGAACCCACCTGAAGGACCTCATGATGATGTTCCTCCTAATGAACATGAGGATTTTCAGCAGGTCTCGAAATCAGAAAAGCCAAAATAGAACTTAACTTACAGACCCAAAGACAATTACCGTATATACAGATATCCAATCCTCCAATCAAGCTATTGATTGATACAGGTGCCAATCAATCATTTATTAGCCCTGATGCAGTAAATAAATTCTATCCATCCTTGCCATGGAATTATGATCCTTTTGAAGTGTCTAATGTGCATGCTACGACTCGTAATGATTATTCTATAACCTTGCCTTGTTTTCAGGAATTTAATGAGAATGACGACGTTACCTTTTTCATTTATAAATTTCACGACTATTTTGACGGTTTAATTGGTTTGGATCTTTTAAGTAAGTGGGAATCAAATATAGATTTAAAAGCTAAAGAACTTATCACTCGTCAGGCATCGAATTCTATTATTATGTATGATTCGCGAAACTGTAATTTGTATGAAGATATAATTCCGGCCCACTCATCAAAATTGATTAGAGTACCGATTAATATTCATGATGGTGATGCATTAGTTCCCGAACAATCCATATCGAATTGCATAATTGGTGAATGCATAACTAATATCAGTAAAAATCGTGGTATTATTGAAATCTCTAATCTCACTCAGAATGACGTAATCTTTTCCATGGATCAACCGGTTAGTGCGTCAGTATTTAATACCGAGTGCAAACGTACTAAACAACTGTCGTCTCGCGCTGATGAAGTTTTATCTCGCTTACGTACCGATCATTTAAATATTGAAGAACGTGCTAACTTAGAATCACTATGTGCTAAATATGCCGACGTATTTTATATAGAAGGGGAAGCTCTTACCTTTACTAACCGGATTAAACATCATATTCGTACAACTGATGAAGTTCCGATTTATACGAAAAGTTATAGATATCCATTCGTACATAGGCAGGAAGTACGCGATCAAATAACAAAGATGCTAGATCAAGACATAATTAGGCCTTCAGAATCTGCATGGAGCTCCCCCATATGGGTGGTTCCTAAGAAAGCTGACGCATCAGGTAAAAAGAAGTGGCGTCTTGTTGTTGATTTCAGGAAACTTAATGAAAAAACCATAGATGACAAATATCCGATCCCAAACATAACTGACGTCTTAGACAAACTAGGGAACTGCCATTATTTCACTACGCTAGATCTCGCTAGTGGATTTTATCAGGTGGAAATGGACCCTGAAGATATTTCCAAGACCGCATTCAATGTTGAGCACGGTCATTTTGAATTTTTGAGAATGCCGATGGGACTCAAAAATTCTCCATCGACATTTCAAAGAGTCATGGACAATGTCCTCAGGGGCCTTCAGAATGTAATTTGCCTAGTTTATTTAGACGATATAATAGTTTTTAGTACCTCATTACAAGAGCACATGGATAACCTTGAAAAAGTATTCAAAAGACTGCGAGAATCGAATTTTAAAATTCAACTGGATAAGTCTGAGTTTTTAAAATTAGAGACAGCGTACTTAGGTCATATTATTAGTAAAGACGGTATAAAGCCAAACCCAGACAAGATCACTGCGGTACAGAAATTTCCACTACCTAAAACACCTACGGAAATAAAGCGTTTTTTAGGCCTATTAGGATACTATAGGAAATTCATACCTGATTTCGCTCGTATCACAAAGCCCATGACTCAGTGTTTAAAGAAGGGATCCAAAGTCACGTATAACGATTCTGACTATCTAAGTTGTTTTGAGAAATGTAAAACCTTATTAACTAACGATCCGATTTTACAATACCCCGATTTTACTAAAGAGTTTGTTCTAACAACCGATGCATCAAATTTAGCGATAGGTGCAGTCCTTTCTCAAGGGCCTATAGGTTCCGATAAACCGATTGCATATGCTTCACGAACTTTGAATACTAGTGAAATAAATTACAGTACAATAGAAAAAGAGCTTCTCGCCATAGTCTGGGCAACTAAATACTTTCGCCCGTATTTATTCGGCCGTAAATTCAAGATAGTAACTGATCATAAACCTCTACAATGGATAATGAATCTTAAGGAACCAAATTCAAGATTAACACGTTGGCGACTTAAGCTTAGTGAATACAATTTTACTGTTATCTATAAATGCGGTAAATATAACGTTAATGCCGATGCTCTCTCTCGGATCGAAATTAATAATGAAGATGTAAGTTCTGTCGCGGTCAATCTGTCTGAAAATGCTCACTCAAAATCAGGATCATCCACAGATACAGCCCAATCTGAAAGAGCACTTTCAACCACAGGGTCCTCTACTCTTACTGTACACTCAGATGCTGAAAGTCCTATTTTAGAAGTGCCCATATCAGATGAACCCCTTAATAAATTCAATAGGCAAATATGTTTTACTATAGTGGGTGATATAAAGAAACGCGCAACAGTTACTAAGCCATTCGAAACCCATACGCGTACATCCGTTCAACTATCCGAATCGAACCTCGAGGAAGACGTTATCAATGCCATAAAAGAATATGTTAACCCCAAAGTGAAAACAGGCATTATTATATATCCACATACAGCAATGTTCAAAATAATCCCTATCATTCAAGATAAATTTAAAAGTTCCGCTATGAATCTTATCTTAACTAAAACCGAGGTAGATAATGTGAAGGAGTATTTGCGTCAGCAGGAAATTATACAGAAATACCACGAGGGTAAAACTAACCACCGCGGTATAAATGAATGTTACTTAGCGCTATCAGGGAAATACTATTGGCCAAAGATGAAGGAACATGTTGCAAAGTACATAAACGGTTGCAATATATGTGGTCAGGCCAAATATGATCGTAACCCTGTAAAACAGAAATTTTGCATTGTACCACCCCCTACGAAACCCTTTGAGATATTACACCTTGATGTATTCACTGCCCAAATCGAAAAATATCTTACCTTGGTAGATGCCTTTTCCAAGTACGCTCAAGCATACTATCTCCGAGATGGTACAGCGATCAGTGTAGTGCAAGCCCTTCTAAAGTTTTGTACTCACCATGGTGTCCCATTGACAATAGTGACAGACCAAGGTCCGGAGTTTACGAATCAGCTCTTTTCTGAATTTGTAAAATTGCATAAAATACAACACCATAAAGTACTTGCTCATAGCCCTAACGATAATGGAATAATAGAACGTTTTCATTTAACCATCCTTGAACACCTTAGAATACTAAAGTTAGAACAGAAAAATGAATCTGTTATTAATCTTATGCCTTACGCCCTTCTAGCCTATAATAGTTCAATCCATAGTTTCACTAAGTGTAGACCCTTAGAAATAATAACCGGCCATTTTGACCCCAGAGACCCAATAGACATTGATCTATCGAAACATTTACTTCAACAGTATACACAGGAACATAAGAAAATGGTTGTTAAGGCATACGGTATAATAAACGAGTCCTCTTTGCATGATCGTACAGTACTTACCGAAAATAGGAATAAAGATCGTGAACCTGAAAAGGAATACAACCCTGACCAATCTATATATGTACGTAATCCCATGGCAAGTCGACAAAAATTAGCACCACGTTATACACATGATACAGTTTTGGCAGATCTCCCCATTCACATATATACTAAAAAGAAACGCGGACCCGTAGCCAAAGCACGCCTGAAAAGAACACCAAAATCTTCATTGTTACAGGATACTTCTGCCGATAGTGTTCTGCCTGGTACGAGCGCAGGACGTAACAATTGAAACATTAGAAGATGGACCCGGTTTGCTTCCCTTTAACTTAGGCCCTACCAAATTAATATCCCATTATCATTCTTTTCTTCAAACTATTGAACTTGACGACATTCACTATAAAATTGAAACGGTAAAATCGCAGCTGAATGAACTTAGACCTCAACTTAATAATAAGACTTTATCATTATACGAGCCACATATTGAATATCTGTCTGATAAAATTGAAAAGGTTTCTGAACAATTGCATTCGTTTGAACCTAATCGTATTAAACGAGGACTCATCGACGGACTCGGTTCAGTCATTAAAAGTATTTCAGGAAATCTAGATTATACAGATGCTATTAAGTATAACAATGCCATTAAAGTACTTCAGAATAACGAACATAAATTAGAAGCTGAAATTAATAATCATATAAGTCTGACTAAAGATTGGACATTACGTCATTCTAAGATATTAGATAGTATTGTAGAGAATCAGAATAAAATAATATCAGTTTTAAAGGTTATTATGAAAAGCGATAGTACCAAAGAAACTGATTTAATTAAGTATGCTCATTTAGCTCAGCATTTTGTAATATTAAGCGATAATATAGAATCCTTATCGGAGGAGCTGTATAAGTTAGGAAATAATTTAGCCTTTATTCGTGCATCGAGCACATCTCATTCTATTCTTAGCCTAGGATCACTTAGTAACATGATAAGTAAATTGAGAACATTATATTCTAAAAAGGAAGTTCTAGAAATAGATCTTAGAAATTATTATGACATTATTAAGTTAGGATATTACTTTATCGATAATCAAATAGTAATCGTCTTTAAGGTGCCGATTGTCTTTCCTGAATCCTTTGACCTATATAAACTATCCATTGTCCCCAATAAATATCATAAAGTCCTTATTCCAACTTCACCCTATATAGCAATTCATGGAAACGGTTCTATGTACATAGAGACAGAATGTCCTAAGATCAATCTGTGGTATCTCTGCGAAATAAAACCTAGCTACAAAATTGGAAGTCAACCTAACTGCGTTCCACGGTTAATCAAACAACAGCAACTGGATTCATCCTGCAAATTCAATTCAATTATCCTGGAAAAAGAAGCTATAGAACAACTAGACGACAAGCATTACACACTATGCTTTCCAAACCCAACTAAAGTACAGACATCGTGTGGCCAAGATCAATATAGAACTCTTCAAGGAAGCTATTTAGCCGTAGTCCCACACAACTGCCTGCTGAAGACATCAGAATTCACTATAACTAATACCGATAACCGTATCAAGGGACACGTAATGAAAATAATTGGAATCCCACATATGAAAAATTATGCAAGACTAGACGAAGAACCAAGTATTCAACTCAATTCTATAAATCTAGAGTATCTGCATGATAGTAACTCTAAAATATCATTGCAGACACCAGTAAAGATAGATCAAGCTATGGACCAGACTATGTATCACACTACGATACCTATCTACTTCATTCTATCAAGTTCATTTATAATCATTTTAATAATTACGGCCCGCCGTTACAACTTATTCGACTGCAAGAAAATCGAACCTCCGACGACAAAGTCTGAAGATTCAGAACAACCAAATGTTCCCCAAAGAATTAAAGTAAAACCTGAAGAGATAGAATTGAACCCAGCAACATTTTTACTGAACGTTAAAAAATAGTCGCTGTTCTATGGGGGGAGGTGTTACGATACGGTGTGACTAAGGAATTGCTGATAAAATCAAGTACGGTGTAATAGAAGGAATCAGCTCATCGATTTCGCAAGACCTCCTGCCTTGATGAAACAACTAAATCGCCGATGCAGCTTTACATCATCGCGGTGGACACCGCACCAATATTTCTTTCCCATACTTCACTTTTGGTACTGACATCGACCATCAGACACCTTCTTTAGATTTATTGAATATTGTATTCTTTTAATTAATAAATTAAGTTAAATTAATTGGTTTTTTTTGCATCCTCCGGCTGGAGCCTACGTAATTAACGAATAAGCACTATCTGGATTGCAGTGCCGCGTTTACAAACAACGGTGGAAGAGACTAGTGAATACGTCGAACGGATTGTGAATAAACTCGAAATTTGGAACACGAGAGAAAAGTGAACTTGCGTTAGCTCTCCAGAAGTTTTATACGACGTAAAGTTAAATCATAAGAAATGTTACTGGATATTCCGCTTCGTTTCCGTTATTTCCCGACTGAATGTTCTGATTTTTCTTATTATTTTAAGCTTTTCGATGATCTGGTATTTATGAGGCAAACAATAGAAGAGTTAAATTGTTGGAATAAATAAAAAAAATGTGTGTCCAGACATATAGTTAATTAGTGACCTCAGTTTATTCTTATTTATTTAAATTAATATAAGGATTTAAGTACTTACTTATCCATTTGAATATGATATCCTAACTAGAGCAGATCATTTCAGAATAATATAGAATTTATGACATTCTCAAGTACTTAGCGATTAACATCGTGAAAAATCTCATAAACAACATTCAAAACCGCCAAAAAAATACTAGCTTTATATAAAATATACCTGAAACAAGTTATCTGGACATACATTACATTTAAAAGTAAAATTCATCTTATTTGAAGTTAAATCGGAACTTTTTATAGCTGTAAGTCGCCTGAACTCGAAGTTTGTCTGGGATACAAAAGTCCAGATATCATTATTTTTTACATAAACATTTTATTTATATTAGTCTCCCAAAATGGTTAGTAGGTGCTTAACTGAGCAGCTTGATCGCTATAATATTTTTGCCTTCAAATTAATAGGCATGAACATATAAATATCATTAATAAAATACATCACTTCGAAAAGTGTCAATATTAATAAATAACAGAATCCTACTTGTCATTCAAATCTGAGAGTAAAATAGCACTTAAATATTCGCATTTATTACGAATAATGAAAAACAAAATATTTGCTTAACGTATGACATAAATTATTTTAATTTTATCTGGAAATTATTTTAAAAGATGTAATAAATATAGTTATAATGTTTTTTCTCACACCTGAAAACGGTTGGACGTATTCCAAAATGTGAACGTAATATTTACACCGCATGTTATAATATAACTATTTCGCTTACCATTGCTGCGCGTAATAAACCAGCTTTATCAAAACACTAACAAAACCGTTAATACGTTTTATTTAATATAATAAATTTAATTTCGGCCGAGGCGGTGAATATTTTACAATATTATATTTAACGTTGTAGGTACCGTGACATGATTTCGTGTTTTATCATAAAACTCGTTGAGATCGTGACGGTGAAATGAGTCCGGTTTTAAATTGATGTAACTCATCTGTACGTGCAATGTGGATGGATGCGTACCAACTTTATGTTAGGTTAGGTACCTACCTAATTGTATGTATTATTATGGTATAGTTTTAGTAGTTTTTTTTTTAACAATATGTTGTCATGGCTTTACAGAGAATTTCTTGTTTGATTTATTCAGAATGTAATTTATTTTACAAGGTACATGTATATCACGCAGAATTTTAACGGGTGATGATGGACGATTATTTGTCTGTGGTGTAGCACAAACATATACATAGGCATATTTATAGTAGAATTAGTCTTTTTACCGCATATTACATACATATAATCCAAATAGGCTATATTTTAAATTAATAGTATGTACTTAGTCAAAGGAAACAAGAGAATCAAAAAAAATATTTACCTTTGCACACTACGCAGTCAGAAACAACATAGTTTATATAAAGACTAAAGGTTGCTAGGCATTCCACTATAATAACTTTATGTCCACGTAAGTTTAACAGATGGTCCGTTCGAAACCGGGGCTATTTTCACATCGTCTCACAGTCGTAACGCTATAATGAATGCGTATGCGGAATTTAAACTGCACTCGCACGATTCCGTATCATACCATACTCCCGAACATATTTCATACGAAATCATTATTTTAACAGCATACTAGAACTGTTAACGATTCACTGCGCGATTGTTATTGCGTCCTAAAGGTGTTGAGCTTTTAACACCTTCGTTTTAAGTAAGCCGACATTAATATTATATTAACAATACGTTAATTTAAATATTTCTAGTAACAAAAATACAAAATAATTGAAATTGCAACCCAAAATTATTAATTTACGACATCCTAACTAATAATATAAACGCAAAAGTGAGTTTGTTTGTTTGTTACATTTTAACAACTAAATTGATCGCGATGAACCTAACACGCAGATAGCTTATGATAATATGGTTTAGGACTTAGACTACTTTTTATACCGGGAACGCGAGTGAAATGGGAGACAGCTATAATTCAGGCGTGAAATCAAATAAACTCAACGTTTTCATTATGTGGAATTGGTGATCGTTACAAGAATCCAAAGTCAAAATAAAATATCAAACGAAATCGGCAATCGATAGCCTCGGCGATTGCTAAAAAACGTATAAAACCATCTGCCCGGGACTACAGCAGATGTCGGACATCAAGACGTTATGGAGGGTAATCCTGTTCACATGTTGTACGAAAAACGATCGGGTGTACCGAATAACATATCGATAGTACGCCACCCGATTACTGATACGATTCTATATTCCGAGAAACTTGGCTGAAGTGTCGCGCCCGATTATATTAGAAATAGATCAGAATGTAATAACGACGACTATGGTTCCAGCAAGTAATATTGCTGTTCGGATTGAATTATCTTGTGTGGGTTTAGGGAATGTGCTCCGTTCTGTTTATACTTACCTTGTCTTTAAATACTTTATATGATTTCAGAATCCATTCAAATATTAAAAATTTCGGTTAATCTTTAAAAAAAATCATTATCGTATTATAATGGTATTAAATATTTGAATCAACTCCTATGTAGGATAACCATAATTTCAAACTTTGTTAGTCAAAATGAAAGGTGTTTTGTAATTATGTTTATCTACTCTCATATCGTAATGTTCTTATTATGAAATCAAAATCAGTACTTTAATGACCCACTTTAGGCACACCCGTGTATAATGATTCATTATAGTACAGTTGTGTTCCCAAGATAATGCTATAACATAACTTTTTTTCTATTAAAGTACACTTTGAACCTATCAATAGTATAATCAATCAGTATCAATTCAATTTGACGATGACAATGTGACAAATTTTTGACTTGAACTTTAGAGGTAAGAATTTTTGGGAGTTGGCAACACGGATTTGATTAGGTATATGATTACTGTGTCTGTTTATTATATTGTTTTGGCCTATATATATCATTTTGACCAAAAATGTCACAAAAATAGCAATTTTTTTTTTAAAGTTGGTAGAAAAATACTATCGATTTTTCTATTTTTTTAAATTACCTTATTTATATGAGTTTAGATAAAGTACTGTATGATACTGCAAATAATTAGGTACTAAAAACTCGTGTGATGAACCCCTATTATGCAACAGTATCATAAACTACTATTTCTACATTTCCTCAGTTTGATAATGTATGTAGAAGGTGGGGGATGTACCAAATTTAACTAAAATTAGATAAGTGTAGCATACCTACTTGTTACCTGGCCGGGTGTTGAACCTAAATACGGGCAACCTTGTGTTCAGTTTACACAAACTTCTGAGAAACTCGGCTGCTTGACGCAATTCCGGTCATGGATCTCGACTCTCGACTCTGCGTTCCGAATTCACAACTCTTACAGCTAATTTCCGAACGCCACTTTGTTCTTTATTCAATTTCCGATATAGCTATTTCGTATTCCAATTACGGAGACTATTTTTTGTTTCCTTTCTTTACAAATCAATAGGTATAACTGTGGCATTATTATAAAGTTTCAGCTTTTAATTAATAATATATTTGATAAACGAAAAAAGAAAAAAAGTATATTCAGCATCCTAAATTAAATTCCTCGCCGGGATTAACGTGAATTACCCAATTAGGGAAAATAAATTACTGTTAGGATTCCGAGCAGAAAGCGAGCACCGAAGGAAACACGGCTCCTACGTATTGGGAATAATAAGGAAGGTAGAATCAAACACCGCATACAGTTAAATAATAAATAATGTAATTAATTCAAAATGAATTTGTAAAATATTTTAGAATATGAAAATCATTACTATTCGTATCTTACTGTATATTTCGCATTTTCATAATTGATACAAATCGGTATATGAATGTTTAACTTGGGTGAACTTTGTCTGTAATCTTTGTCAATGTGAATAAAATATATTGGATTTCCACTTGTAAGTGTATGGTTTGAATTAGCTGTTTCAAACATCAAAATAAAATGTAATTTTAGTACCTATAAGTAATCTTTTACGGAGGTGTATATTCTAATAAAAAAGATATAAATGAAACAGATAAAATGTAATATAGGATAAAAAACAATGATTGATATACGGAGACCGTAAGAAAAATTTAACATTTTTCCTCAAAACTCCTTTTGTACCCGCCTCCCCTTCCCCGAGCCATTTCCATCATAGCAGCCGTCTCGGTCGAATATTAAATTTGCCTCGTCAGTGAAAAGCGAGTACATTTCGCAATATTGTGACTTTTATTCGGGTGTTGAATTTACCTAAAACTTCACGGCCGAGCCGTAGAAAAAAATGTTGTTGATGTAAAAACCAAACTAATTGAAAGCTATTTTGACACTGAAAATAAAAAAAATACTACGTTTGCATTCGATGTGGCACTTGTAGCGTGTATGGAAAAGCTTTTATTATTTACAGTTTTCAGATGGATAGTATAAACTGCACTTTCATTTAATAATACAAATATTGGAGCTATTCGTTGCAACACCTATAATTTATATCGCTTTTATTTAATACTCACATATATACATACATGAATACATATTATATAACTTAGAACTATAACCTATTTATTTACACGTTCTAATATTTAACTATTTGTCAGCAATAAAAGTAATAATAGTTAAATACCGATTAAAGATTTTAATGCTTACCAAGAAATGGCTGAAAATCAGTGAGAAGTATCTTACCTGAAAAAAATAAGAAAATATATTAAATCATTGTCTAAATGTAGTCGTAAAGGTCATGCGTTGCGTTGGATGGCAATGCTGATTCTCTGACCGAAGTATACGCCAGCATTCTGGTCACGAGATGCTTCGAACAGGCGTTTTGTTATTTCTTTAAATATATGGTAGCCAAGGACCAGGATCCAGGATTTTTTATCTCAAAAAAACATAAGATTCCTCGGGAAAGTGGGTGAAACCGCGGGCCGAAAACTAGACTTAAATAATATAACATATTTGTTTCATAACTACATAACTCGTACTAATTGTTGAGCCACACAATTATTATTGGGCGAACGCCAGAACTCGGTTAATAATGATAAATGATGCTCCTACTTAGTGTGACTGCGTCAGATAGTTTTGATAGTATAACAGTGCAACAGATGAAAATTTTCTTCATAAGTAAAGAGAAATGTATCAAAATAAGTTACAACATAATAAACCACTGCAAATATAGTGACAGGATATTGATACGAACGCAACAATGGGCCTGAGTTTCAGAAAAAAAAAACATTACGTGTAAGTAATAAGAGTAACCATAGCATACAGCATAGAAGTAATATGCCCAGAAGGTAGCCTGCCAGTTGAAATTTTGTGTCCATGCTACTATTGGGAGGCAGTTTTCTTCTGGGCGTTATGTGATTTCAGGTACAAATCATTTACCATCGTAAGTTATTAATAATAAATGCCCTTTTCACAGTATAAGTACGTGTATACCATAATTATTTACTGTAGATATTTTTTTTTATGTGCAAGAAACCTTGAAAGTAAAGTATTGTCCCGAAAAAGTAAGCTATAAAAGCATTAAATATCGATAAGAATGTCATAACATCGTCATCCAGTCCGTCTGTTGCCATGCAATTAGGCATGAAGGAAACGAGACGAAAAGGAACAAAAAACGCATGCCTCCGACAGATGCCGGGGCGCAGCGGCGGCGTTGAGCGATCGGAACAGGTGCATCTCAGATAGGGTTGGTGCATTTTAAATTTACATTATTTTAAAGTTTTTATTAGAATATTATTAATTTGATTGTTACCAAATTCTTTTTTATTTACGCTCTGTTGTTTTGCCATTAGTAGGATCACGAAAAGATGTAAAGGAGTAATGCACAACTTTGCATGATTAATTATGTTCTTAACTAGGTACATTATTCTAATGTTAACCCATTGCGCATTGGATAAAGTTTAATGTAACTGTTAGTATCCTCTTAAAGGTTCATAGATCTAACAATTTGGCCGACCGAGCAATTAGTACTAATCACTATAGTTTCCCAGCAATTGGTTGGTGCAAATGACGCATTACCGAATCGACACAACTGCTCTCCGACTAATGAGCTATCCATATAATCATTGTTTCATCGATTGTTACATAATTAGGTATCTAATTCCAAATCCTCCTGAATATATAAAAGACATGATTTTTTAATTCGGTAATATGTTGTCACCTACAATTTCTTTTCCTATGTATCTTTTATTAGCAATAACTATGATGGCATATTAAAATCTTTGTAAATTAGGTAAATAATATTCTTAAATATATATTTTTATCATAACTATGGTTTGGTATTTATTTAATGTAGAGGTTGTCAGCCAACCCTGGGTGAATAATCGCGGTATCGACAGCACGACCGCTTCTTGGCCGCGTGCTAATCGACCTACTAATCGCAGGTCGCCGAGTTAACTTACCAAGATGCCAAGTGGCGCATTTTAGTCGCATCGACCGACATGTGCCGTAAAATGAATTAGCTACGGATTATTGATCAACCCTAAGATATTTTTTGCCTGTTATGACTGATAAACTCAAATTCAATCAAAAAAGTTAATTTAAAAAAAGTGTCTTTATTAAATGAACTCATTACAAATGAATCACATAAAAAAGGCGTCGTAATAACTACAAAACTATCAACAAATATTTTTAAGAAATATAATAAATATCATCATCATGTTAGCCGAAAGACGTCCACTGCTGGACAAAAGCCTCCCCCAAGGATCTCCACGATGGCCGGTCTTGCGCTATCCGCATCCAGCGGTTTCCCGCGATCCTCACAAGATCGTCGGTCCACCTTGTGGAGGGCCTGCCCACGCTGCGTCTTCCGGTTCGTGGTCGCCACTCGAGAACCCTTCTGCCCCAGCGGCCGTCAGTTCTACGAGCGATGTGCCCCGCCCACTGCCACTTCAGTTTGGCAATTCTTCGGGCTATGTCGGTTATTTTGGTTCGCCTGCGGATCTCATCATTTCTGATTCGATCTCGCAGGAAACTCCGAGCATAGCCCTCTCCATCGCTCTTTGGGTGACCCTGAGCCTTCTTATGAGGCCCATCGTAAGCGACCACGTCTCTGCTCCGTAAGTCATCACTGGCAACACACACTGGTCGAAGACTTTCGACTTAAGACACTGCGGTATTTGGGACGAGAAGATATTACGTAGCTTCCCGAACGCTGCCCAGCCGAGTTGGATTCGACGATTGACCTCTTTCTCGAAGTTGGACCTACCTAGTTGGATGGTCTGTCCTAGGTAAATGTAGTCATCTACAACTTCGAGTGCAGAGCCTCCAACATTTAGGTCTTGAGTGGGCGCAACATGGACGTTCGACATGATTTTCGTCTTATCCATGTTCATTTTTAAACCACTTGTTGAGAGAATCTACCGAGGTCATCGAGATATCATCGGCAAATCGAAGGTGGGTGCTATACTCGCCATTGACATTGATGCCAAATCCGTTCCAGTCCAGAAGCTTGAAGAGTCTTCCAACGCAGCGCTGTATAATAAATATATTAACATTAAAATTTTACTCTCGGTTGCTTAGTTACATTACATTTAATATTTTTGTAGGTAAGCAAGAATAACGAGAACAATTTTCAAGTCATAAAATGCCAACAATGTATAAGTAACATTTAACGTAAGCTGCTTATATACACGAAAGAAAACCAAAGAAAAATTAAGTCGTAGAAACAAAGACATACCACTAGTCCAGGCTTTAGGCGCCGACAGACCGCACGGTCGGCGAGGCTACGTCTCCCCTCCCCCGTTGTTTAATTCCATTAAACCACCCCTTTTATCTTTTTCGCTTTTATCTTTCCCCTACTATTGGATTACGAACAAAACGGCGTGCAAGAGACACACGCAATCTTTCGCCTCTGCCATTATTTTCACCTCTATTTGTAGTAGCCATTTCCGGGTCTATGCATTAACTCTTTTGTAAATGTTACATGTTATTATTTATTTGTAACATTATTTTGCCAAATTTATTTGTAACATTATTTTGCCAAATAACGATCAACATTCGGAGAGATGTACGTGGGTGGGATATTTTGCTTTTAGCATTGCTTTCAAAAAGTAAACAAATCTACGACAGATTTTATCTCTTCAAATATTAGACTTAGTACGAACGATCTACGTCGTCTCAACACTACACGACACGCGCAAACAGTTTCATTTCCAACAACTTCCTATCTCAGGTACCGCCGCTCCACATTTAGCAAGAACCACTTTAATCTATGTACCTATATCGTGTAACATATAAACAACGCTCTCAATACAATTTAACTCCGCCACAAGCGGTGTGATGTCTAAGCAAACTGTCAAAGTAACATGAGAGTAGTTTAAATGACGTTCTCAAATTGAAATACTTGCTTGGAAGCGACAAATCGACGTTCATTTGCCACATACCACACACGAATTTTCACTTAATTGGAAGTTGATAACAATTTAAGTTACCGGTTTCACGTGCTATACCGATAATGTTAGTTAAATTGTTTTATTTTACAACAAAAAGGTTCATTGACTCTTGTCTACATACACATGAGACGATAAATTCTGACGGGCCAGGCTGGTGAGCACTTATCGTCACTTATAGGTAAAAGCAATAATTAAGCTGTGTTGTTATTTGCGCTGGGTGGAAATCTATTGATTCTGAATAATTATACCCACCGGGACGGAGAAACGTTTTGTACTTGTTATTTGAGGAGATTTATGTAACGTAGATCGATTAGGATCGATAAATGAAGTACCTAAAGCTTTTCGATTCAGTCGCAACATGAGTGACTGAATAACATTTTAACGAAGAGCCCTAGCCCTGCTCAGTAATTAAATCAGGTAATATAGCAGTATTAAAGAAACAAGTACATAGTATCAAAATAAACGTATAGGTACTCGGGAAAACTCGTTGAGTTATTCCTCAACAACCATCAAAGCGATAGGTAAACTTGGCGCTCGCGTCGATTAGGGTAACAAAACTAATTTCTAATATGTTTCGTTAACGGCACTTGACACACAGAGTTTCTTGCCTACAAATTTTCACTCGACAAGTGCAAATTAATTTAGCCCATTGAATTACGAACAATAAATATTATTATAGATTAATGACAAACTTGAATAAAGTACTTTTAAAACGCAGCCAGCTTACCGCAAGCAATTTCAAGTCTATTGCCAACTATTGGAGTGAAAATACAATATTGGATTATCTAAAATTTTTAATAGAACACGATACGTAACACTTAACCGACGTCAACAAAAGCCTGTACAAAATGTCATCGCTTAAAAGGTAAAATAACTTGGAATAATCGTAGTTGACACACTAACAACTGATAATGGATGCATTCTTAGTACATCATTGGCAGTGCGTAGACAAAAAGAGAATGCGCGTGCGACGTGTTCGCTGTTTTTGTATTTAGGGTTGCTAAGTATTTTTTATTCATCAGTAGCAGGAACTACATAGCTTTTTTCTAGCTCATATTTCACTGATTCAAAAAACGAATAGTAGTTATCTAATATTATAGAATTTATTTTACGAACCATGAAATTATTTTAAATCTTTACTTCATTGAGGTAACTAAGAGTCCATTTCAGATACTTTTAAATTTCAGACATTAAAATTTAAAGATATCCGATATGATTTTTGTCAAATGCCGAAATGTTGGACAGAACTGTCGAAAGTATTAGTGACTTAATCTCGATCTCAAACTCATAATTTTATTTTAACTCATTCTCAGCAGCCCTATTCCTCAAACCACGTCTAATACATAGCAGGTGCGTTCCAAGTGCCATATTGAAACCGGCCACTCACTTTCCTGCGCTCGCACACTGAATCGCATTGACTTAATTACGCGCCAACGCATGGCGCATGCAAGTAATGCATGCTCTTAAATAGTCGCCTGACAATCAACGCAAGTTATAACCATACATACAACATTTTATACAAACTTTAGGTACCTACATTACTCTGATACTTATCCCTATAAATTAATTTTGCGTCTTTCCTCCCCGCGTTTTCACACGTGATCCTGTATTTTACCCCTTTAGGGGTATTCTTCTTCTCGGAAAGGATTTGGAAGGGACTTCAGTCTGATGAGTCCGGTGGTATGAACTGTGTGTTGATAGATCAGTCAGTCAGTCCCGTTTTCCTCTGACTCATAGGCGCTTGAAGTTGACGTAAGAAATTAGAACGCACGAAATATCATGTTTAGTATATCAACACGATTACGTGGACATCACCTACCTATACCACCCTATTATTCTATTTGATTAAGCGTAAAAGCGTATTACTCCGTCACAAACAACAGAACTAACATATCCGTAGCACAATTAATCGGCATCGACGCCGACACGCGGCGGAGACGCGGCCGTTTTATAACCCTTTGTGAGCGGAATCACTTTGATCGAAATACAATCGCGAACAGACGAAGGTTGTAATCAGCAAACGACTGTGTCAGCTTCGCAGGGTGGTGCCACATTAATCAATGATTCCTGTTGGTTACAGATTAATACTAACAATACTTTCTTTTATTCTGAAAAACATGTTAGCGATCCCAAATCGCGTAAAGTATAGAATCTATACTATTTATATCATAATTACCAAAGTAATTCTGTCTGTTATCTTTTCATACGAAAACTGCTGAACAAATTTCTAATTTTGGCACTTAGATAGCGAAGGAAACCGTTGGGCATAGCTTGTTATAGCATTGTACAAAATATACATGATCTATGCTCACTGTTACAATGTTAGGTATTCAAGTGATATACCTATAGGTCTCTAAAACATATGTAGTATGTACTTACTCGCATTTATCAGAGCGAATTCCTGAGAGATCCGATTTCCGCTTTTGCTAATTCAGACTACATTAGATAATGTAATATGAGATCACATTATGAATGTAGAGTTGGTATTTCATATACAATTTAATTCTAAAGATTCATCAACCAAGTTTAATGCTAAGAGTAGGGAAAGAAATGGAGTGAAGCAAAACGAAACGATAAATATAACTAGAGCTTCGTTTTAAAATTACTACTTACTCCTATTGTCTATTCAGGTACCTATAGATTTTCTAACGTCGCTTCGCTTTCGTAACTAAAACTGTTTTCTTATCAAAAACATCCGCCTCACCATAATTCCCCAGACAATATCACTATAACGATCAAAGAAATTTGTAACAACGAAAGCTTTGCACCTTGATATAATATTATAAACAGTTTCAATTATGTGAATTACGCGAATGAGTAATTCCAGTTACAGGAACACTTCAAACAATACACAGAACTAATTTATCGTTGTGTAGAATGTACGCTTACATACAAAGTTGTAATACAGCACTCACACTTCACACCAATATTGCTGGGGTAGAGCACCAATTACTTACAAAAACGTCCCGCGCTCGTTCTTATTAAAGCCACATCCAATTTCCATCTCTATGAAATGAGTGGGTCTAATGCTGCCGCGTCATGCATTCTATAATCCCTCATTCCGGGCGACTGTGTGCGGTGCGGTGGTACTACTGGTGGGCCTCAATCTGCTCTGATTGAAACGCCCCGATGTGCTTGCTGCGCGTTTTGCTTCAGCGCTAGATAGATGAGTTCCAACTACAGTTTGCGGTTTCAATAAAGTGTTCATTAAATTATTAAAATATAGTTTATTACATTATCAAATCATCAAATCTTAACGTAATGGAGGCACTGCCTTGAGATTTGAGGACTCGACAATTTTATGTAACACTACTAAGACTTTAATTAATTATGAAATATTCGTAATTAATTATTATGTAGATAGTTGTGATCATACTATGTAGGCTTCGCGTACTAAATTTAAAGCTTATGCTTTTATAGGGGATACAATCTGTAATAAACTAGCCAGTAAGTACCTTCGCCGCAAAACCTTCCTAGACCTGGAGTAAGTCTACCTACGAATATAAATTACGTGTCAATACTACAAAAGCAATCACGACAATCGGTACGTACGAAAATACCCACCTCAATTTTAAACTCGTTTAGACATCGTCGCGAATCTGAAATCAGCGAGCTGTCGCTTAAGTGGCGGATAATTTATTCCACATCCGGAAAGTAGCGATAGACCGATCGGGGTGCCGAGACACCCCCTTAATCCTTTGATGGATTCCACTCTGTAGACGAGAGAAATACCGGAAAAGTGCACGCTAGCAAGGAATAATACGAAAAACTTACATTTTTCTTGCGCATACAGTGAATTTATGGATTGGCTGGAAAGCTATTTAAAAAATATGGGTAATTCGTCGAAAAAAATATTTTCGTTCCTATTTAGAAGATTTCTGCAAAATAAAAAACAATACCAATGCAACCAACAGAGCCCAGTGTAGAGCGGCGTTTTAGCAAGTTTTATAATAATATCTAACCAATAAGATGTTTCTCGCGAAGTCAACGACCGCACGATCGGCCAATCGCGACGGGCAAGACGGCTGCTCTAGTCGTAGTCATCCGAGACAAATCAATGTTGTGTTTTCTTTTCTTTTTTTCTCGTCACGATTGCGTATGGAAAAAAAGACATTAAAGCAAGCACGTTTCTGATTTGAAGAAAAATAGATTTAAACAAACTAATACAGTTCATAGACCGCCATGAAGCAAATAGAGCTAGGATCAGTTATCTAATATTAAATTAGATAGATGAGTGGAATACTGGCAACAATGCTAACTGGTAGTAATATTGCAAACAAGTGCCCCAGACGTACGTTCCGCTTCAAGTTCAGTGAACAGCGCTCGTGTGCAACAAGCATCAGCTACCGGTCTAACAGCGCCCTCTATAATTAACATGATAGTGGCACCGGCACGAGAAAATTATTATGCATCCCGCAAACTATAAATAACAATGGATTAACAATGCGAAGAATATGAAGGTACATAAGATGCATGCGGTGGACGATGGCCAAGAATCAGCGGACCGAGTAATGTGCCCACCCCAGGATTAACAGCGGAAAGCGAATATTCTTAATTACATACAAATTGATATTTTAAATGTATCAAATTAATAAATGCATTGTTCGATATAAATTGCTACAAAAATGTTTGAAATTAAGTATGGGTGTAGGTAGAGTTACCTTAACAAATTGATAATAGGTACGTTGTCATGTTACATTAAAGAAATCAATATAGTATGGAAAAAGTATAGCTAAAAAAGTGAATTTATGTCCTCCGCAATAAGAAAAAGGGAATCGCGAAATACGATGACATTCGCGGGCCCACATTCGGAAAATTCGGTGTCTCAAGCATGAACTCCCAGCAATCCAACCGCTGAGCAAACACACACAGCCAGCAAAGACAGACAGCGTATTATGAAAACAAGCAACCGAGAACAAACACAAACAAACACGCGAAACAATTGATGAGAATGAGGCTAGAGGAGGAGGAGGCATGGAATGTTACGTATTCATTTCTTTATGAAGATTTTTTTGCTATGCGTCGTCGGTAATACCAAAGAATAAATAATATACTACGGTAATACTGTGAAGTCGAGTGTGCTGTCTTTTTACGGAATTTAAGCGTATATAAACATGAAAGCATTCAGCTGTCGTAGTGACGAGATGGTAATTATTACCGATATTCGGTAGGTATCATAATAGTAGTTTATGATACTGTTGCATAATAGGGGTTATTAAATACGAGTGTGAGTTTAAGTACCGAGCCGCAGGCGAGGTTCTTAATAGTATCACACGAGTTTTTAATACCTAATTATGTGCAGTATCATACAGTACTTTATCTAAACTCATCTAATAATGTAATTTGAAGGTAAAAAATCGATAATATTTTGTTATAGGTTTTCATGACTTACGGGTATCGATTATTCGTCATTTCCATTGCCGCCTCCACAATTTCAGATCCAAGTTTATATCACCTTAATATCACTGCTATTTTTCTAGAATTTTTCGCCAAAATAAAATATGTATGCAAAAAAAATCAATAAAATAAACAAACATTAATCATCATGGCGATGGCGCCCAAATCCGCGTGGGGAAAAACTCCCAAGTTGAGATCTCTACCGCATACGCGACCACAGACAAAGTAAATTTGCATCTAAAATTATAATTGTTTAGTCCTGATGTCTGGCCACTTATAATGTTTTTTTCTTTATTATTTCGTTTGACAAGTTGACTGACAGTAATTGAAGTATTAAAACCCAAAAAACATTATAAATGGCCAGACATGTCCAAATACTTGTACTTTAATGAAAAAAAGTTATTTTATAGCATTATCTTGGGAAGAAAACTGTACTATAATATAATTTTTTAATTTCATTATAGACGGGTGTGCCTAAAGTGGGTCATTAAAGTACTGTTTTTGATTTCATAATTAGAACTTTACGATATGAGAGTAGATAATAGTAGTTTATGATACTGTTGCATAATAGGGGTTATTAAATACGAGTGTGTGTTTAAGTACCGAGCCGTAGGCGAGGTTCTTAATAGTATCACACGAGTTTTTTACTTTATCTAAACTCATATAAATAACGTAATTTAAAAAAAAATAAAAATCGATAATATTTTGCAAAAAAAAAATGTCATTTTTGGTCAAAATGATATATGTAGGCAAAAACAATAAAATAAACAGACACAATAATCATATACCTAATCAAATCCGTGTTGCCAACTCCCAAAAATTCTTACCTCTAAATTTCAAGTCAACAAATTTGTCACATTGTCATCGTCAAATTGAATTGATACTGATTGATATTATTGATAGGTCCAAAGTGTACTTTAATAGAAAAAAAGTTATTTTATAGCATTATCTTGGGAACACAACTGTACTATAATGAATCATTATACACGGGTGTGCCTAAAGTGGGTCATTAAAGTACTGATTTTGATTTCATAATAAGAACATTACGATATGAGAGTAGATAAAATAAATAATGTACCTACTTTAAAAAAATGATTATCTGTTTTACGCCAATTTAAACAAACCTACCTACTTGTGGAAGGTGTCATGGAATTTTAAGCACTCTTAAAACCATAGTTATCTTTTTGAATTAATTATGAAGTCATGCATTGAATGAATTTGCATTTTATAATTAGGTAAGGAAATTATCGTCTCATTGTATGACATGATCGAGACCTTGCGTGAATGAGAGGTGCATTAATGTAAAATATTATATATTTTACAATTACATTATTTAATTTAAATATTTTTAACTTATGGATTTCATTTTTCGGTAAGACTGCGAGTCTGCGACCCTTTTTCCTGATCTAACCTGAAAACGATAACCAATACCTACTATGGTACGTGCCAATGTAATATTTCACACAAATAACTAGACCGTTTACGTTTATGATTATAGGCTTCAAGTTCTTACTTATCCAAACATAACAAATTGTGGCAACCATATTTCTAAGAATTCATCGAAAAACAACTCTTAAAGACACAGGAATAAAGTATCACACATGTTAGCAGATTCAGTATAAAAGAACGATACAGGGTGAGCGTCGACGTTTATCGACACAGGATATGACACGGCGAACGACATGAAATTGCAAATTGCGTTTAGCTTGACTCGATAACAATAAAACGTTCGAGGAGCTCTAATTTTTTCACGTTTCTTTTTTTTTTACCTAAGTCGCCTAAAATGTTAACTTACTCACCTTAATTGGCCAAGGAAGCCAGCATTTTAACAAGGAAACTAATTTGTTGCCGCCATTTTACAATATGGCTGACATCATAACCTGAATTTATTGAGTACATTTGGCCAGTGCTACTCTTTTTAATAACGTGCTTTAATTTTATGTCTCTTTATCTCAGGGATTATGGCACTAAATTGAGGTGTTTCATGCATATATTAATTTTAATACAAATAAGCATAAGATTAAAACTTTTGAATTTTCTTTTAACATATAGGTAACGTAACTAGACACTTCATTGAATCTTTACATACCAAAGAGTTTACATATTTACATATTCGATTGCGGCAGTCCAAATCGAAGTATATTTGGAATACAATGTCAACCTATAATCAACAGTTTATTAATTTAGCACAGCTCTAAAGCCGAGACAAATAAACGATATCACAAATGTATCTATAAAACCACAACTACCGTAATGAAGATAAAATGTTACTAGCCGATGTGAGGGCTCAATGAAAATGTTTTAACTATTAAAGTCCGTTCGATTGTTTTTCGGCAATGAGCTGCAAATTAATTGGTGGCTTTTCGATCTAGAGCAGAATAATGGTAATTTTATGATCCGGATGTGAGTGAATTCTCATGTCATGTTATGAACCTATATGAAATAGGTACCTGAGTGATATTTAAACCGCAACAATTTATCAATAATTATTTTATACTGATTCCAAATAAGTTTATACTGATTAACTAAAATACTTTATTTTAGATAATTTTTTCACTATATTTTTTACCATTATAAAATTTACAAAAGCACTGTTATGGAAAATTATTTCGAAGAATCATCAATTTATGAGGTTGTTTGTTACACCCGTAACGTACAACTAATATGAACTTGAGTATGTTACAGCACGTCATATTCCTTCTTGTCATGAAAGGGGCAATAGAAGGTACAAAGTAAAGAGATGTATGCCCACAGCGCAAACAAGAAAAGCAGTTCAAAGGCGCGCTGGGAGCGCCCTGACTCCCGACTGTGGCGATTCTCCACGAACCGCTATAAAATGTTACTAAAACAAACAAACGTGAACGTACAAACAAACAACTGGCACGCATGCGCCATGTCTCGTTACCACACGACTTATGAAGCTCCTAACACACCATAACAAATTGTTTGGTAAATCGAACATTAGCTATACGAAGTCGAAACACTGCGACCGTGATGGCTTCTGTATGTGTAGAAAGTAAATAGTTGATAGAAATACACACATGCATGAACAGGGAAGCCTAAACAAAGCAACTGATAGCGCTAACGTAGACACTTATATTGAATACGAGACGCACCAACTTGGCAACTAGCAGTGAATACAAAACGTGTATAATTATAAATAACTAGCTGTTCCCCTCGGTTTCACCCACGTTCCCGGGATAAAAAGTAACCTATAACCTCCGGGGCTAATGTAGGTTCCTATTAGTGAAAGAATTTTTCGAAATGGACCAGTAACTCTGGAGATTAGCGTGTTCAAACAGACAAACTAACTCTTCAGCTTTATTATTAGTATAGATATATATGAATTTATCCATTTTTTACGTAGCAAGTATAAGCAACTGAATACTTACCAAAAAAAAATTGGTTAGTAGGTATTGACGGCAGTAACGACATCTTCGATTCACTGTTTAGGTATCAACAAGCGATTGAATCGCCTTGTCGAAATCAATCGTGACACTGGCGGATATTTCGAATTTCAAAGAATAAAGCAGTTTGTCGTAACCAAAAACTATGTCCAATGTTGAAAGCAAAGTGTCTACGTAAGCACAAACAGTTGCTTTCGTTTGCGCAACTCCTTATGTTGACAGGATGCAAGTCCAAAATAAGCTTAAGTTATTTTATGGTCGTACCAAGTTTGAATTAAAATGTCTGGTTCAGTTTGTTGGTAGGTACCTACTATTTATTATAAATTTATGATTCTTACCTGCATCAACCCATTATTATTATCAATGTGATTTTTGTCGGAGAGTATCAGTAAAATTTCAACATTGGAATTTTCTAGTATGTAGTACGTACTGGGTAGGTTCCTATAGATGAGTATCTCTTCTTTAACTAGTATTAAACAAAGTCGTTGTCTGCTTTTGTCTGTTTCTCCGTTTATTTCTTCTAAACCACGCATATAAACGAGGAAGGCTTGTGAAGTATATAAATTGCGGTTGCATCCGTGCAAAGTCGGGCGGGTCGCTAGTGTACCTACTATAAATCTACCACCTTCAAATTGAAAATCTACTACCGTGTGTTCCACTTGAGAGCCAGATGATTTCTAAGCTTTGTATAGGTATGTACCAACTCAATATTTTTAATACAAAAAATATTAAAATTAATAAAATAAACAACAGAATAAAACGTATTACCAATAATACTACCGTATCTAAACGTTATTAAATTCAGAAGTGACGTTCGTTTAGTAACGATCATCTTTTAAGAGGTTCACTTAAAGCAGTCACGTAAAGTAGCGATCACGATTTTCAACAAGTATCGTCTGTTGGAAGGAAATTTATTTCAAAATTATTTTCTGATTCGAGAGAAAACATCCCACGCCTCATAACTTTAAGTCGATAAATCACAATATTTGACAGCCGCTCCCGGAGGTATTGAGGGAGTGAAAAAATAAAACGTCTTTCATCAATTATCGAGGGCAAAAACTTCCTGATTTGCTTACGTTATTTTATATTCAAAATTCTCAGTATCGATGTTATGAAAGCGGTCTTCATTTGACATATTGAAATAAAACAAATTAGTTGATACCCCCCAGTAATTTTACCAATTTATCAAACATAAATTTATATGCGTAAACATGAAAATAACATAACATTCAAGATATCAGCAAATTAAACAAATCTTTCAAAATAAATCCTCACAGATCGAGAGACAAATGCGTTGCTACAACAAAACCTATCTCTGTACGAGTATCCGAACGAAGTATTTGGTCTACTTACTTTCGGGTCGTAAATTACAACTTAGTCTGAAATGCTCGCAGTCTTTGGAAAAATGGGTTCTGTGGAAACATTGACAGCCAGCCTTGTTGTACAATTATTTTATATTAACATGCTATTCGCAGTATGATGTCAGGTTACCTGAGTTTCACCACTAGTGTAATCGATAGTCCATCAGCGTAATTAGCTCATGTAATATAATAATGACTCACTCATTAACGTTTTTTTTATTGAACATCAAACACAAACTGTAGATAGCCTTAAACATTGAAATTTTATGTTATTAGCAACTTATCCTGAATAATTTTATCTATATGTATACAGGCTGGAAATTTTGAACAATTAGTCGTGGATAATTTTATGTTGGTATTTCTTGATTTTATCAATCCGTATTGAATAAATCATTTTAGAAGCTGTCCTTATAGGTCCTCACAAGTCCTGGAATAAAAATATCTAGCTACTTAACTCATGGGTCCAAGCTTTACCGCCCTGCCAATTTTCATCAAAAACTGTTTGGACGTTTAGAAAAAAAGAAGAAAGAAAAACACTTTATTTTTTGCAAGCCATCTGACACACATTAAAATAAACAACATCAAATACATAAAGAATTATCTAGATACGGAATTTAATAAAAATATAACAAGGCATTGACAGTTTTTTTAATGTAACATTTAATTGATCAAATGGACATGGACTCTAATGCGGGTGAAACCGCAGGGCGAAAGCTAGTTAAAAAAAATGTTCCTAATAAATTATTATGAAGCAAAGAAAATCGTCAACAGCCTCTATCTGTTACAAATCCACACTGCTAAAGCTTCTCGAAGTGGCTGTAAATATTTATTTTTCGTATATTAATGACAGATAACAAGGAATTGAAATAACATTTAATATAAACAAAAATATAATTTCCTTATAGACAGCGATCTAAGCAATTTTATTCAATAAAACATGCGTAATTATTATCTTGGTAATATTTACTCGAGTAATCTTCTCCTTGAAGAGATTCCTCCTGCATATACTAAGAAGCTTTCACAGTTTCACTAAATAAAGCTCTATTATTGCTTCATCCAGTTTCAAGAACTGATATTTATATAGATATACATAGAATTAAATAACTTTAATCGGCTAACGAGTTTCTTGAGTGGAAACGGGTAGCCCATTGTGAACAGAGGCCTTTGCCCCGGAGTGTGGACGCTTAAAGCTGAAGCAGAAAATTAATCCTACTACAGTAGTGCGGAGCTGCAAATAGTTTTGGCTGAACTATAAATGCGAGTCATACCAGTTGCATAGGCTTTTTAATAGGAGGAATCAAAGTATGATCTCAGATTAAGAAAAAAGAAAGATAGACACCGCGAACAACCAAAGTTCCGACGAATTGATAACCTATAAAATAGTTGGTACTTAATTGTGACCAATAATGGTCACTCATTGAAATAATATATAGTAAATTACATAAAAATACGTTCTGAACTCTGGTACGTTATCTGGAATCGGTGGTGGCATGTTAATTAAATCAATAAATGAGCTTTACAATGATAAAATAAGCTGATAAAATAATAATGGAGTGAAAAAATACCGTTTTTTAACGAGTATTTAGGTACATAAAATATTGCAATCTATTTATTTATGTTCGCATATTTCTACACACACCTAACACTTCCATAGTTCCATATTTTTTGTTTCACAGATAAGAGCAACGTGGATAAAAATAAAGATTAATTGTTACTATTTTATTTACTGCATGTAGTACCTACATTTTACTTCAACTGTAAATTACTTTTCTTTTGTTTTACATTGTTTTCTTTATTTTGCGACAGGCTTTTGTTTGTCCACTATCACGCAAAGCCTATAACACGAAGGTGTCTGGCTCTAAAATGCAGCTGCCATAGAACTCATAATGGCACATTCAGAACTTGACCATAGTAGACATCCACACGGTACTACTAAGATACGTACAATTGAAAATCTTGATTGCAGATACAAACAAGTCTTTATGAATATTTTAGGAAATAATAATATACTACAATATAATAGCCGGTGAACCAATACAGTGCTAGAGATGCGACACGTAAACCGTTGTCTTCCTTCCCCGAAACCTTCATAATTTTAACATTTTCTCTTGTTTGAAATGGAACCCCTATAATTAACGATAATAGCCAACGGCGACTCGTGACGATCATATAACCGCGGAACTTAATACTATGTACCCATATTACTTACACAAAACAATAAAATTTATAAATTACACAGGGCTTTTTAAATGGGGAAATTTTGGTTGGATTATACACCAAATACTGCGGTTACTGTGTGTACCACATTATCAATAATAATCCTGCAAAATTTCCAATAAAGTTATTAGTTGGCGTAAATCCTCTAGTGGAAACCCCGGAAAAGTTTATTTAGTTAGTTATTTAGTTTTTTAGTGTATTGAGCGAAATAGCAAATTTAGTAGGTACCTACTTAAGTGATCTAGTAGGTACTCAGACTTATCTGCTAAACCAAAATGGGTGATATTATTATCTGTATAAAATACCCAAATAAAATTAACCCTGTGAAAACTAGATATGTAAAACTTGATAAGGGTTTTACAGATCCAGAAAATTTATCGATTGCATTACTTTTTGAATTCGGCTGTTTTTCCCAAAAACCGTATTATTAATTAGTGGTACAGCCATATGAAGAAGAAAAAACCAGCGGTAGGTATACTCACTTTAGGTAGGTACATTCACTGAGGAAATTTGAGATGGGTCAGTAAAGGCAGCACCTTAATCCTTGATGTTACAGAAACAATTATGAATGACCATCCATATTTTTTAAACAATTAAAATCTGTATTTACAGTCCTTGAAATAAATGTATTAGGAGTAGTGAAAATGGGCTGTTTTCACCGTATTTCACAGCTTCTCTTTTTTTCTGCCAATTGATGTTTTTTCCTTACGAGAAGGGTTTGAAAGAGTCTACTCTTTGTAACTAAGTAAGTACCTAATGTAGGTAATTTAAAACATCCTATTGAATATGCTTATGGACAATAGATGCTGTATATAGCATA
This sequence comes from Tethea ocularis, assembly GCA_963555595.1. Classification (NCBI taxonomy): domain Eukaryota; kingdom Metazoa; phylum Arthropoda; class Insecta; order Lepidoptera; family Drepanidae; genus Tethea; species Tethea ocularis. Next base: position 5,840,581 of record OY741968.1, read on the forward strand.
GATAACCTTATTTATTTTGGAATAACCTTTTAAGTATAACAGTTATGAGAAGCCCGTAAAGTACCAATATCGATAAAAAATGGATATAAAAATACTGCCTTAGATGTCCAATATCCCAAGGTGCAAGCCGACATAACTTACAAAACAAGTAACATTTAATATTGCCAGGTAGGGAGGGTAACGTTACCGAAGGGGGAAGTGCGGCAGGTGACTTTACATATGCCTCCCTTAAATGCCAACGACCCCTGCTGTATATGAGTTTTCGATAAACATCTACATATATAGAGAGAGACAGACATAAGACAACAGCTGAACAGTTTAAACTATCATGAACTGGCCGTCGATTCAACATGCGTTATAACAATTTAGCATAGTTACTAAATTTAAATGTGCTTGACTGACTGATCTATCAATGCACGCACAGCTCAAACCACTAAACTGATCAAGCTGAAATTTGGCATACAGATAGCTATTATGACGTAGGTATCTACTAACTTCAACCTTAGGGGTTGAAGTTATAGGGGGTAAAGGATAGGGGGGATCACAGAGCGGAAAGCTGTAGTATTATTATAGGTAAAAGTAGTACATATAGATAGAAAGCTATGTAGAAAAATGCGTAAATGCTTGTTTAGCTCACGATAACTTTATCAAGGAGTTATTACGGGCAGTTGCGGATTTACCCTAAGGCCCGACAGGCCCGAGGCTAAGGCGGCCAGATATTAGGGGCGGCCAAACACAACAAATATAAAATGTGTGGATAATCTAAAAGTGCACGCCGCAACAAGAAACGACTCAAGTTAATTTAAAATAAAATTGCACTGTATGGTAAAAACGCCTTCCTACTACTTAAATGATGGGAGCTGAGAAAGGGGCGGCTGGTACTACAGGGCCTAGGGCGGTCAAGACTGCAAATCCGCCACTGATTACGGGTTAAGTACAAGTTTCGTTTATTATAACTGTATGTCGACAACCAAATAAAACTTCATTGTAGTCAATAATATGTACCTAAATACTCGATATATTACTAACTACAGTAAACTAGAAAGTAACTATTGATGTAAATACTTGTTCTTGAATCACAATGAAAGTTAGCAAAATGTTAATTTAAAACTATCTAATGAAAAGCAAACATATTTAATATTCCATTTCATATTTGAGTGTACGCTACATACGAGTAGCATACGTCAAAATCATAGATAAATATTTTCATAACATTTTAATAGAATCATTAGCTATAGGTAACTCTATTTTTGTGGCAAATATTTGCAACAAATTCGCTAAACATACATACGGACAACCATTAATAAATGCATTTTTTTACATAATTGTGATATTTGTGTTGATTGAACGTAATAATCCTTAAAAAATATGCCTGTGAGCATGGCAAATTTAATAGGCGCCGGATGTATGCGGTCATTAATTAATAACTCAGTTAAGCCCCAGTACTAAAGCTTAACACATCAACTCGGGGCTTGCACAACTTCCGGTCAAATCCCGCGCTTCCACCCGCAAGCACTTCCGGTCAACGAAACTCTGACGGGAGTTTACAAATAATGGTAAGGCACGAATAATTTATACATAATATTCTATACGGCTTTTGTTGCAGGAAAGAATTTTGAAGGTTTCGTATGTAACTCGCAATGACATACCTATATAGGAACAGGAAATGTGATAATGCCCCAATTATGTTATTTTATAAAATAAATGTAATCTCACTAAATCTCTCACTAAGTCATTCAGGTACTTTTCAATGAAAGGTACAAGATTTGATCTATAAAAATGATCTTTTAAACGAATATCTCTTAGGTCTATTTTAACTTTACCGAACAGTGTAGAAAATTTTTAAAGTTGTCAAATATCAAGTATGGTTTATACACAGACTTGAGTACAAAAAGTACTTATTGCGGGGGATTTAAGGTCGTGGAGTGGACATCGCAAAAGTTGCCAGACTCGGCAAGCGCCTGCGGTACACCGCAAACCTCCAGCTGGCATGGATTACGGGTACTTTGAGATGGGTAAAGTACCTTATGAACTCTAACCAAAGTGTTGCAAAATAATAAATAATAATTTAAAATATTATGTATTAATATTATTATCTTTTAATGATAATACTTGCGCAAAATGGCATAGATAGTTTTTAATCGTATTTCAGATATCAAATTATCTGGTTAGTATAAAAAACAGGGCAAGTACGAGTCTGACTCGCGCACCAAGTGTTCCTTAAAGATAATTCGTATTGAGGGACAATCAATAATTGAGAATCTCCTACTGCATATGTGTGTATGTATGTAGCTTGACTTTTATACAGCTCCAACGGACCGTAGACCAAGTATTTGATAAACTCCATGCGTTCTTGAGATAGAAAGACACACGGACAACTAAGTGATCATATAAGGGTTTATTTTTTCTTTTTGATGTACGGTTCCCTGGATAAAAAGTAGCTTTTTCTTCTATCCACGTCAAAGGCTACTACCGGCGTGAAAGACATCAAGAGATAATGAATAAATGAAACATACTTTCGCATTCATATCAGTAGGTAAATATTAACGAGTAGATTATTAAAGCTATGGTGAGACGTGAAGCGGAATCATAATAATATAATGTAATAAAGGTTTACCATAATGCAAAAACATGTCATGGAAACAGGTTTGTCACCATCCTGAGGTAAATTAACTGTGTCCAGTTCAATATCACCTCGCTTATCTAATGCAATGTAATGTAACGTAATGCTAGTTAAATCACCTGTACATAAGTTATCGCGGGCTATAATAAGTAACCTTTAAAGGTGAACGGCTTACTAGAATAACGAGCCATGATAATAAATACGTAAACACTGTCAATTGTAAAATTCCGGATCGAAGTTTGCATCCTACCAGAAGGTTCTATGTTATATTTACATACAGTTAACGCCCTTAAGCAAATTCTCAAATAGGTACTAATCGGTATGGGTGTTACACATTCTACCTAAGTAAACATTCATTACTCAAAATCTCAAATGATTCATAATTACACGAAATATAATATGTACAATCTATATGTTTAGGAAAAGGGTGACCTCAACTAATTCAAAAACGTTTTCACAAGAAGGTATATGTAGATGTCTACATTTAAATCGAGGGTTAGTTTATTTTCCCTCAAGGCAGAGTCCACCAAAGCATAGAAGCAATTCAGTGTTGTCTTTGCACATGGCGGCGCAAAGTAATATTACACTTTACGCTGCCATGCGTAAAACACTGTACCCTTCTACACAGACTTACATAGCACAACCCGTTGTATTGTGTAATAATTATAACTGTAGGTACATAACTGTTCAGTGCAATACATTTAATATTTTTGACATGAAAATAAAAGGAATCCAAATGCAACTCAATTTCCCATTCGCATTTATAGTTAGAACTGCAACCCCGAAAAAAGCTAATCAAATATGGACGAACCCCGCGCCAGGTGACGACCGGCAGGTGTAGGACAATACAGCCTTTGTCCTTTTCGCACCCACGCACTAACTCGGCTTTGCCCTTCTCACGTTGACTGCAATGGTGGTAATGTTTTATCGTAGTTCGTATGAAAGTTTTTGGGGGATAGATAGGCATCAGCTTGATATACAACGGGTTTATGATATTTCAACGGTTTGCGCCGCGCTTTTAAAAAAATCGCTTTTGCGTTACTCGTCGCCATTGTCAATTTAGCGTCGCCCCAGTTCCGCGTCACAGTTTCCGTGTGTTCCGACTACTTCCGACCGTATACGTCTGGTAACTAGGTGGGCTTATGTCTATTAATTTGGACCCCAATTCTGAGTTTTTATTTAGTTTGATTAGATATAATGTTCATAGTAAAGATCATGTTGTTTGAAATATTAAAACATTTCAATCATCACTAACAGACTAAAATCACCATCGAAATTAGCTTTGAATAACTATTTATTCAGTTTATGCCCTAGGAGTTCTGAGCTTACTTTGGCTTTATGAGAGTCTACAATACAAAATGGATTTTAATTAAATAAAGTTAACCCTCTGTGCGAGCCAAAACAAGTTTTCTATTATTGAGGTACCTACTTAAACAATAGGTTTAATTTTCTCCGAGAAAACTAAGTTTGTAATAGGCAAAATGTACATACAGGATAAACATTTCGATATTAAACATAAACTATAAAATGTATGTACCGGCAAAGATTTTACTGAAGATTAAAGCAACAATAACCCGCTAATGTATAGAACACAACATTGTGAAAAATAGGTACTTAGGTACTTAATATAAAAATACAATGAGATTCATCAAATGGCATATACATACAAACCGACCGACTATAAAAGCAGATAAATGTAAGCGATAACATATCAACGGATCAATAATACCATAATGTAACTTTTTGTAATATAAATTACTATTCACAATACCCAACTAAATGTGTCGGTATTGTGGTAAACTAAACAACTTCCCTTAAAAATTATACATCCAACTTTTATATAATTATTTTCTACATACTAACTAGGTACTTACGTATATTAATATCAGAAATAAATAGACGGTTTATGCGATCAATGTTGGCTACCTCCTTCAAGAGGGAATTCTGTCGCCAAGCACCTACCGGTCTGTTCCGACAGCTGCATTAGAGAGCCAGTTCCCCTCTAGGCTTTATGTCCTTGCCTCCATCGTCCACATCATCACTGACCAAGTAAGATTGTGGTCAAACACAGGTCCAAATTATTAGGTACATAATATTTTTATATTATTAAAAAGTCAACTGAGATTAACAGAAATATTAACGGCCAATGTAGAGACTGATAGATAGTTAGAGAAAATTAAATATCTATGATATATGATTTGATATATTATTAGACCTAGCCATTTTACCGCCACTGTTATAATAAGACCAATTTGTTATTATCTAATCTATAACAATGAATAGAAATAAATATTACTCTTCTACAAATATGAAGGTCGCATATAATTTTAGTTTTATTAACAAAGCTTTCATGTAAGTTATAATAGTAGTTTATGATACTGTTGCTTAATAGGGATTATCAAAATACGAGTGTGAGTTTAAGTACCGAGCCGTAGGCGAGGTTCTTAATTTTAAGTATCACACGAGTTTTTAATACCTAATTATGTGTAGTATCGTACATTACTTTATCTAAGCTCATATAAATAATGTAATTTGAAGTTAAAAAGATCGACAGTATTTTGCTACCAACTTTAGTCCTTAAAAAAAATAACAAATTTGTTGTGACACTTTTGGTCAAAATGATATATGTAGGCAGAAACAATTTAAAATAAACAAACAATAATCATATACCTAATCAAATCCGTGTTGCCAACTCCCAAAATGTTGAAGTCCAAAATTCGTCACTATTACATGTAACCACAGACAAAGTAAATTTGCATCTAAAATTGAACGTCCAAAGTGTACTTTATAGAAAAAAAGTTATTTTATAGCATTATCTTGGGAACAAAACTGTACTATAATAAATCATTATACACGGGTGTGTATAAAGTGGGTCGTTAAAGTACTGTTTTTGATTTCATAATTAGCACATTACGATATGAGAGTAGATAAAGTACTTTAGCTTCTATACCTACGTAGCATAATTACATCATTCAAAAACCCCATACCTTGGATTGTGCTAATACAATCAGTACCATTACAAATACATTATGTATGAATTTATTGCTCGAGATTACCGCATTCACGGATATTTGAATGGCTTCCTTTAGCACTACGTTAATGGAGAATTAATATCGATATATTAAATACATATGCCGAAAGTAACACAGAGGTGCATTGAGTTTAGTGACATATTATAAATACCTCGTTAATGTAGGTATATTTCATTTTTAGCCTTTATACCTATATTCGTATTGGAACTTTCTGAGCAGATGTTATAATAAATAAATACATTTTAATATTAGGGTTACGCTTGTGTATTTGACCGCAATCTCACCGATTGATGTAGCCAAGATGGAATTTTTCTGGAAGAGTTGAAAAGTTGGTGGTTGGTGACTAATTCAATAAAGCATTGAGTATTTAGTAATTCGCAGCTTCACCGGAAGCTGATATCCTTGTAGTAGGTATATTCATGTCATCCAGCAGCGTCACTACCAATGAACTATAATCGCATAAAAACTGGTAATGCATGTAGGAGTAAATACTTCACCGACCTACGCTGTAGAATGCATAATAGTGTTAATTAATGAATGCTCTTGGTATTGTACACCAACACTGAACATTTCCGATGTACCTATACAATTAATTAATTTCTCAAAGCCTTTGAGTATTAAAATATGTAGATTTGAAAAATATTCAAAACATACTAGATATGTGGGTATTTCTCGTGGGAATAAGCATTTGTAGGTATAACAATAATCTTATAGTATCTACCATCTTCCGTTAATAAACTAGGTTACTTGATTTACCATTGTCAATAACTTACTAAGTAAACTAAACAAGTTGTTTACATAGGGTTTGTTTGAAAAATGGGTCGACACGAAGGCAAAGAGCAAAGGTCGTGTGCTGCCTGAGGCACTCTCTTTTGTCCAAAAGTCTTGGTAACGATTAGAATACTACTTTATATTACTTAGAACATTTTTTTCCTCATTTTTAGAGTTCCATATGTCAAAAGGAAAAAATGTTACCCTCGTAGGACCATCCGTCCATCTGTCAAGACCTTATTTCTCATAAACGGGAAGAGGTACTATGCTAAAATTAATATCCTACCCTACATCCTAGAGTAAAAAAAAAGTAAGATTTTAATCAAAAGATACGGCCATTTACGTCAATTTGATAATCTTTTGATAAAATAAACGTAACCCAAAAGGCGCGAGTTTTTACTTCTGGCACTGGCCCGTTTTTTATTAAACTTTCATGAAAGTCATCATAAGGTATGAAATTGTTATAAACATCAGAATCCTTAGTAATAAAATCCGGGTATGACTGTTGAAGTCGATATGGACATAATTAAAGATTTTACTCGACATCTAATTTCACCAAAATTCTTAGAAAAACCGTCACTTTAAATTACATAGCAAAATACAGACGGTCTCAAGGCACTGAGCACAAATTAATAACTTAATAACGAAGTTTCAATATTGCCCAAATTATTTCGACCCTTGGAAGGGAAACGTTCGAAGGTACCTTCTTGTTAATGTGATAATTCCATCGGTAATATGGTACGTTTGCTTATACCCTAACTTCTGACTCATTAGATAATAATTATAATGTATTACATTATTAGATCCAAAAACAAGTGGTACTTTATGAGATTCTAATAGCATGACACACGTTTATAATGATAATGTAACAAAATTAAAAAAAAAAACAAGAAATAAAATAATTGTGGAAAAAAATATTGCGGAAGCTTTATATGTAGTAAAAGTACCTATAGATAGATAATGCTTTATTGTCACATTACAAAGATGGTACTTACTAAGATTTCATTTCTAAAAGCATTTAAAGTTTCCTTTTCACAAAACAAGGCAAGAATTTGAATATTAAAACACCAGTCTAGTAAATAACACATCAAAGGGTTAATGTTTCATTCAAAATTTTCAATAAGATACGGAACATCAAAAGCTGAAATAAAATACTGAATAACTTTGTTTAGTTTTACGTTTTACATAAGAATATTTATTTCATTGAAACTAAATTTGAGTGGGTCGTAAAAAATATACAGTGATATGCGGTGAATAAATTCCGAAACCTTTTACATTTTTTGCTTTGCACTAAATAATTCTGTCACGAGATAATATTTTATTTTCTATGCCACCCAACAAAATGTCATAAATGTGGACACGTCACTTACATATAACATGAGCTTGCATGAAATATTATTGGTGTGTATAATGTTGTGATCACGTGTGGGCGCGCCTTTACTCCGCACTCTGCGGCTTGTTCGGTGTGACCGCACCTTTAGATTAACAGACCACTGATAATGTGTTTTGAACGCAGTTAATGAATGTGTCAACTAATTAGATTTGTACTAATTTACAGTATAAAACAATCATTTTATGTAGTACCCATTTATCACATAGTGTGCATATTCATAATACGAGTAGGTATAGTATTGTAACGTTCGATTCAATTCCGATAACAAGCTCCAAACAGCAAACTTGTTTCTATTTCCAAAAAGAATATCAAAAAGCATGAAAAGCCATAATTAGGTATAATTCTTAGGAGGTACATATAATAAATGAACAGCGACACGAAATATGTTCATACAACATCACCAATTTAGGTAGGTAGCTATACGATAGCGTTACCAAAGAGCCCTTGATCAATGAGGATGGACATCGTACGCCGCGGCCGCAGCCGCCGCAGACTCAGATAGCCTGTTACGACATCGTCCATCACTCGATTTTAGATGTCGAAGGCGTACTGATAGCAAATAGGAATGAAAATTGATCAGATCTTTTTAGAATATATTGTTGTTATGTCTTTAATCTGTTCAATGCAGACATAACATTAATGCTAGAATATGTATTGTTATGATAGATCCATAATCATAAATTATGTTATTAATTATATATGTAAATCGTATATTACACTAGCAATAGGTACATCTCACGCGCGTTGTTCGAAATGATGTCTATTGTTACAACATTGTTTTACAAATAGTGCTAATAACACTTCAAATAACATTTTAAGGCCGCGATAGATTGATCTACATTGAATTAAATCGTGTTATTTTCTCACATTTGTGTCAATTAATTCATTGGCTTGTAGCGATTTTTACTGTGACATACAGGCTTGCCAATCTGCGAGCTGTATGGTATGGTGTGAGCAAAAACATTAAGACGAGAGTCAGCCACGAAACTTTAATATCCAAAATTTGAGAAACTTGTATCTCAACTGCTACTAAGTACTAATATTGATGTTAAAATTGTTATTTGTTACAGAACCAATATATATATATATATACCTGGATTTTTAACTCGATATCACATTATTGTAATGACGATCTTCGGTTAGTTAATAGAACTAATAAGTACATTCCTTTTAGAACGTGGTTCATGTGAAACGAAGAATTTATAAAATTATTAATATATTTAATAATACGAAACATTTGTATCAGATACGATTCCCGTGAGTTATTAAAATGATTATAGTGGTGTGCTATGCTATGCTCCAGTGCCGAGGAAGTAAGTACGACCGTAACGCAATAAGTGCGCCGAATGAAATGGAAATATTTCACACGTGTTAGTTGAGATTCCCAGAGCATTGTTACAAGCACAATGTTGTTTTCTTGTGCAATATTGCTGAATTCGCAACCATTGCGAAACGTTTGTGTAGACACGTCCGTTTGACCGTATGTTTGTCTTTTTGCATGTGCCGTGGAATTCGTGTAAGTACCTACTCGTCGTTGTTCTCTTAAGCGTCAAAGAATTCGACACTCTTGAATGTATTGCGTAAACTAGTTCTTGACAGTAAGTAACATGCGTACATCAGTATGCAAAGGATGAAGTTGGAATATTAATGTTTTTATTCTTCAAAAACGGAAACTTGTTCGAGAATACAAATGTCCGAAACATATGCTAGAGTAGGTTTATCTTCACTTTTATGACGATTATAATATCTAAAAATCAGAAAATATAATGAATACCGAATAGATTTATTTTATGTTGCAAGATGACTAACGTACGTTTTCAACAAAAAATCAAAGGAAAAGATTTTTTTCTTAAAACTATACTAAACTATGTTAAAAGCATAATCCTTTTCCTCTAAGATGTCTTCTTGACCACATGGACTGATATTTAAATAATTACAATATGTACCTACTATTAACAAATAATCTACTATAATTATGATTAAAATATAGTAGATTAAAGTCAACCGATAAAAACTGTTTTTCAAACTGTAGTATCCAACAAAACTTGCACTTTGCTATCATTAAGGTGAAAAATGCAAAGTGGTATTTTCTTGTACATACTCATATTTGTTTGCAAAAGCACCAACATTGTGGGTAAAAGCCTGTACGTGTTAGAACTGTGAATACAGAGCAAGTTAGCGCAAACAAAGTACACTCGCTATTGCTGAATGCACACACTAGCTTATTAACCAAACCCTCACCACTTTGTGTAGTACCTACACCGGCTTTTTTTTTATTACACAGTTACAAATTATATTAAGCTTCGAGTAGGTAGGTATTAATTGTAAACGAAGGATGAATCTTGCCCATGTTACGAGTATTTGAATTTTAATTGTTCTTTACGTCCTTGAATTTATTCAATGCTTTAAATCGTTAATCTCAAATTCTGTTAGGTTAATAAACCTTACCTTATCTAAAACTGAGTATCCAAAAGAAGTGTAGAATAAACATACCTGAAACAACGAACAAAATATTTCATAAATATCGCTCTTATTGTAAAATAACTTATTAATTCACTCATTACATAGTACATTATCAAATCCCAAAGCTGCAATGTTCTTGAGCTTTCATTAACAATATTATTTCCAAATACCAAAAGCTTTTATCGTAGAGCATTAGCAGGTCAAGTACATATTATTAAAAGCACAATCTATTTCATGAATCAATCTTATCGCAACACATAGCTCATTTTTTATATAGGTATTATATACTATTGTGATTACTTTTTATAGTTATGTTAGTGCTTAGTTTATATCTCTGACGAAACTTTCAAAGCAATAAATTATGTACTAGCTATAGTATACGAATTCGAAGTATATGAAAGCTTTTGACGGGCTTTCGTCGGCTTTTGACATAAACATTTCGCGACTTCATGTGCGAGTCATCAATCATATCTTAGGGAGACACGCTATAAAATAATTTATTTTGTTTTTTTGAGCCATCATTGTTTCAGCAATGTTGTCATGACGTTTGCATATATGGAGCATATTTACCAGCGGCCACGGGGGCCGCGAATGAATTCGAAATGAGGCAAATAAGCAATTATTCGCTCATATTCGGGTTCGATTACGCGATGTGTGAAATTTGAGATGCACCATTGAACACGCGAGATGGCCGCTCGGACAATCTAAAATGACTGACGCGTTCATAGCGGACAGCGATTTCATGAATTCTCATAAATACATTTGAACACAATAATTTTGAGCTTTACGAAACTGATAACTAGCTAATAAATATTTTCGGTTTACCTAACATATAAACTTATGACTGTAATTTAGCTCAGTCTGACTTCACTATTAATGTTTGAAAATTAGGTACCAAAATTTTTAACCTGAAACACTCAATTGGATTTGAATTATATAAATCATCATTTAAATCCATTTACAAAAGTATGAGTTCAGACAAAAAATATACATACGTATGTACAGCAGCGTACAAAACTATTTGAGGTCAAATGTAAATTTCATATCAATTATAGGAGTGATTAACAGTGCTTCTAAATCAGGCGAGTTTGTTATCAACAAAATACATGAGGGATCGGATTTACATAATAAGCGCCAACCCGTACACGCTGTGAAACAAGTAAATATTCAGTTTTCATATTTTACCCCATTCAATCCTCTCACAAATTATTTCATGTGGGTCCCCGAATCAAATACGTTGGCAAAAAGGTAAATTTAATACATATCATAGTTGGCTTTATACCTGAATGGATACGAGAGCTAATGTTATAGGCAATTTTCCTAGTTGCATTAATGTGCAACAACGTGGAAAGAAACTGATATCAATAATGTAGTATTAGGTACATTACTCTGCATATAATTAAGTGACTGTCTGGTGCTCTTTAAAAAAATGAGAATTAGACACTGAGTTAAATGAAGTGATTCCAAGCTTTAAATGATTTTACCGTAAAAGTGTAGTTGAGACCATAAAATAAAACCCAATGGTCAGTCGGCGGCCAACGACACAACGTTGGTTACGAGCCAAATATCTCGCGATGTGCCGTATAAAGGTGGATGGATACTTTGTCGAAGCAGAGTGGGCCGAGCAACTGCGTGACGGATTTCTGTTATATGGCCCATCCTGGCATATCACAGATTTGGAATCTGAATCGGTCGCTATTTTGTCGTTATTTTGATTTTTCGCGTGGTTCAAAAGTTATAAAATATGATATTAGCCAAGGAACATGAACTTTGGGTGACTCTAAATTAGTCAGATTAGAGTTCCTACATAGTTGTTTTTGGTGCCTTGAAGGCGTTTCTATTTTTTTCAAAAATATTTTATTTTTAAATTTTTTGTTTCTTATGTTTTACCACTGACCTAATAATAAGCATATTATCGTTGGACCTTCCATCATCATATCAAAGAATACAACTAACGATCTAATCGGCCCTATAATATTTATCGAATTATCCCCTAAAGGTTCCCCCCCTATCCTCTCGTTAAGGAATTGTATCTACCATCATCAGCTCAGTAACATAAGATGATGAACCAGACGCAAATATCTGAATAGCTTATAGTACGCCATATATATACAGCACGATCCCTTTCCTTCGGTCCAACAAAGTATGCGCTTACCTTTATATCGCTGCGAGTTGCGAGGCGGATTACTAGGCGCGGCGCGACATTAACTAATCGAACTTACCGATCCTATTGCCGATTTGCCAAAATAGTTAATTGACAGTAAATATGCCATTTGGAACGGAAAACATTACAACGCATAGAAGGTCTTTGAATGTACCTATATCAAAACTTCGTTTTATTATTATTAAATAGACTAGGTAGTACATCGAGCAAAGTTATCACAATAACCAATATGTTTGCTCTTCTCAGTCTCTCTTGAGTCTTCTCAGTTCAAGTGTATTCCGAACCGGTGGTAGAGGCAGAGTAACTGTTGACATTCATAAGTGCCTTATTAGGACCTAAACTGAATAAATGAGTTTCAATTTTGATTTTGCTTCCTAACAATGATTGCAATGTAATCTTAGATACCCACATCTCTTTCTCGGAATAAGGCACCTAAACGTACTTGTATACGCGTTACGAATGTTAATACCCACTCTGACGCCCGGAACTCGGAGCTCGCACATCATATACAACGCAACTCGAATGCTATATGCTATAAATCATACCACCTTTTGTGGCTTTCTGTTGTCCGTAGTCTACCAGAATGAGACCTGTAGGTAATAGCGTTAATATTTATGCCATATAAAGAAGCAGCTAGTCTTGTAATATAATCATTGTAATTTAACATGTTAGAGAAAGAATTTAAACAGTCAATTATCATTAAGTCGAGGAAACCAGTGATCAATCCATAATTGTTTGACACTTGGATACTTCACCTGCATTATTTGTGTGCATGCACCTGTTGCAAACAATATTTTGATTGCATAGAAATTCCATAGTACTACATATTTCTTAAAATCTTAAACCTTGTATAAAGCATGACACATTCGAACCCACTTCGATTCTATTGAGGGGAACTAACAGTTGGTATTCAAGTTAGATCCGGATCATGATACGTGCTATGAGGACTATGAGTTGGATTCCGGGTCTCTGCACATAATGCAGATAATTCCCAATCACAATAGATTACAAATTAAAAAAAATTACAAATGCGATTGCTTCCATTCATATCGAGGATTAGAGATTTAAAACGATGGCCGAACTTTTGTGTTAATAACATTTCATACTCATACTAACTTTATAGCAAACAAATCTATACAATATAGTGCGAATTGGAATTCAAAGCAACAAAAAATATCTTATTTTAACAATGAAAAAAATGCTCGTAGGAAAATAGAATCATATTTATTATGAAAGCCACAGATTTTTAATACTAATCTAAAACTTATTATGTTTACTTCTCTTTTTTGTTTTTCCTACCATTTTAAAAGTCAGTTATTTTTATTTCGTCATTCAAGCTCCACAAGTTTTTAGCAAACTTTGCGAATATTGAAGCTTTATCAAAGAGCAATAAATAAACCGAGCACATATCTCGGTTATTGAATAGACTAGACTCTTAAGTACATAATAATGTAATCTAAATAATAAATAATCACAATAGGAGGTATGACCTCATTCCACTCATCACTAGTTGATCAAATGTTACGCACGGAGCATTTTAATTGTTCTGCTTTGTTGCGTCAATAAAGTTACGACCTAGCAGTTATTAGCATTGCAATAACAATAATAATATGAATTAATTGAATCGATTCTTGTGCGTGAAGATTAATATAATGTGCCGTGCCGATATTTAATGAAGTGAAGTTATGTGAAGGCCCAATTACACCAACGTCTTTCTTATAGTACTAATCTGCGGGCTAAATAAGGCTATGTGACAGAATTTGTAAAGAGAATCTGTCAAATTTACTAGTTTTATAGGACGTTGGTGCAATTGGGCCTAATATTTCTTTATTATTTCTATAACGAAGGACAAATGAAATTATTCAGTTTATTAATGGCTTTAGCCATGTTTTAGTTTTATCAGAATACTTGTAAAAGTAGAAAAATACTAGGTACTACATCATTGCAGAAATGTTCGTAAAACCCGGAATATAGTACAACATTTCATTCATTTTTGTACGTTGTCATGTCGTGCTAGGCACGGCACGGTGCTTCTAAAAACAAAACATTTTTATATCCTATATCCGACATGGTCATGTGGATACAATTTTTATCAATGCTTTAAGGCTCTCACTGAGTAGCAATTAGTTTTAGTTACTCTACGGTTACACACATTGGTTTAAAAATTTTACTTTAAATCAATCGAATCGTAAATCTCTGAATCGGATGTTCCTGAAGGATGTGATATTTATTTAATATATTTATCCTCAAAACGAGGGTAAAGCGGCGGGACAGAAGCTAGTGTATTTATATTTCTGAGCAAATATCTTGCCAGGTGTTCAGAATAAGAGTAAACGTAGGTTGGATGTCGTTGGTCATCAAATTTAGCACGTATTTCAGGATCCACATAGCTTTCATACAATGCAGGTATCTCTATATTAAAATCTCAAATAAAACTACCTATATGCTACTTTTACGAAGGTGTATCTACATCCTTGAATCATGAGGTATCCTAAACTCTTTTGAACATACCTGTAAAAGTCGTGTGCATTCCGAATTCCTAATAACAATCAAGCAGTTCTCATATAGATTAAATGGATTCGGGGACGCAATTTGGAATATGGCAGATCGAATTGTGCGTCTAGTTGGATGCCTGCTGGTTATTATTGGTGCGGGACTATATGCCTGACCCAGTACCGTTGACGGTTTAATATTCAAGTGTCGCGCGATCGCGGCGCACGCCCCGATGTAATAAAAGCACGCTCCGACGCTTAACGAGCCCAGCCGATGAGCTCCTTCGTATTTCAAACAAGGCGACCCTGTACGTGACCGCAACCAGGCAAGAACTTAATTTGTGCAGTAAGAAGGAGACTGAATTATTGGCCGTGTTAATGCTGCATGTTCGAACAACTATGATGCTCGTGTTGCCCGCATCGCATCGTTGTTGCGACTTTTGATATTTTGCTTATTACTGGTAGAATAACTCTACTTAAAGTGGACATTTACTTCCCTTCAACGTCAAATATTTACGAGTATCATATTATCATTAGGTACAACTATTATGTTGCAAAGTCAGAATTTTCTTCAATAAATGTTTATTAATATAAAACAACTATGGTAGCAAACAAGGCATATAGGTACCTATTAACTAACAATAACTATCGTGCATTGTCGTTCCTGCAAAATCTCTTCAAACTGTTTTACCAATTCATTTAACTTTTTTTGTAAAAAAAAAATCATAAGTGTTTTTTTTTTATTTACGAAAGACTCAATGGTATATTATTTTTAAATGTGACAGAAATTGTACCTTTAAAATAACCTGAAATCGTTATCTAGTATATTAAGGTATTGTCAATTTAATGTATAAAGTCGAATATATTAAAATAGATGCCTAACCAGCAGTTCGGAACTAAAACTTCCTAGAGAGTAAGGAACTAAGGAAAGTTATCAGCAATCTAGGGGCCATTGATTGCACACAAAGAGCCTTTCGTCTTGCGACATTCGAGTTCGATTTTCCGCACACAATGCGGGCGTCGATTTTCGTCTTGCAATTCGGATTATATTTCCACGATTCGTTCGGTTTTCGTCTGCATCATTCGACATGCCCCGCGTCCTTTGTCAGTGAAACTATTTAAAAATAAAAATTGAAATCCAGGCAATCGAGTACCTATTCATAGGTGGAATATAGAGACTATAAATAAGTAACTTCTTAAATATTTACACAATGGATTTGGATTTACTCTTCATTATGTAGAAAAACTTTATGTTCAGTGACAGTGACAGTCTACAGATTAACAGCTACATTTGATTGATATTATTGATTTGTTAAGTCAAGCAAGTTTCACATAAAATACAATAAAACATTTTTGATTCTTCCTATTTTCCGATGCCGTTTCCTCTTCAACCATTTCTAATGTAGAAATAATTAGTATTCCTCAAAAATTATTGTCGCATTCAGGCAAAAAATGCGAAATTCCGTATTCACTGTCATCCATCAGGATCAGCATTACAATATATTCGTGAATTAATACATTGCTAGGATTCATACAGCTTCTGGCGCGTCCATTTTGGCTCGTGGCCAACTCGCCGGCACAATGCACAATGAATGCCTAGTACTAAAACGACTCCTCTTAATTACTTTACTTTGTTAAGTGTGTAGGTACCTACCTGTTTAAGGACAACAATGATCAAAAATAAATGTAATATTGCTTGATTAAAATATTCTATGGTCCCTATTTCTTTGCTAACTTCTTCTAAATCAGGCAACAGATTTTGATACGGTTTTCACTGATAGAAAGAGCGATATACGAGAAAGGTTTGTGTATATAAATTGCACCCGTGCGAAGCTGATGCTTATGTATGCTGATGCTAATGAAATAATTTAAATAGCATCTATTAATATTGTTATTTTGAAACAAACTAAATAAAATGTAAATACATAAAATCCTACGTTTTAAACATTTTATTCCTTTATTTTATTTGCTAGTCACTCGCGCTTCAGTAGCGACTGGCTGAAATGTTTGCAGTCTTTGACCCGGAAAACACGATACATACAATACATAGTCATACTTTACCTCGGTCATTAAAAAAAAAATAGTGAGAAAAACACATTGAGTGCTCTTCCATCACTTTTTAATCTAGTGATATGTTATAACAATAAAAATCTGCTAACTTAAATGGAAAATCGGAAAAAAAATACCAATGAAACCCGGCACACCGAAGCATATGGGTAATTAACTCTTTCGCTTTAGAATTCCTTTCGTGCTTTAAAACATCAAACGAAAACTTTTACCTTATTTGAACGTCGGGGATGTTCTCGGTAATCCGAGGTGGAAGAGCGATAAAGACCCGATGCGATCGATAACGCATTGGAAATCAGTACCCTATTGGATACCCTACGTCTTTAAGGGATCCACCCTTCTTCGTGATCGATGTAGATACCGTCATTGTAGATTAATCATTGCGACTAAAGCATGAATTTAATTTATGCCTAAATTCCGGCTTATAAAGATGATATAATTATGTTGGAAAATCGTTAGTGTATAGGTAAGCGAGTCTCAATTAAGATTTTCATCGAACTGCTCTTGTTTCATGCGTAGACAGCATATATATATTCAACTAGGTATAGGTATCAACAAACGAACATATTTTATTTGACTTACCTAACTTGATGTAAAACGAATGAATCTTGGTCAGTATATTTATTAGTCTTATACCTGCTAAAACTAATAAACATACTAGCCAGGATAACCTTCAAGTTGTCGTTAAGCATTTACCATTCCGTTTACTACCGTTCGCCATAATATCAATTACATGGTGATAATGTCATCGATTACGTCGGCTTGTAAGTAATTGACGTCATTTTCATAGTATGTATAGTAAATAAAGGCTTCGATACACCAACAAAATTTATTTAAAAAAGAAAATATTATTATATTAATTTTAATCAGTCCTTACAAATAAAAAGGTATCTGACCATCATCAAATCTAAAGATTTTGACGAAACAGGCCAATGTATAAGTATGTCGGAAGTAAATTAATTGTATTGAAAAGCAAATGCTTAAGGCTACAGAGAAACAATCAGGGAATTGACGAGAAAACTTTTGTAAAATGCTACCTAAAAATTGTTTTGTAAAGCCGAAACACGTGCCGTCAAAAAGCTTAAATCAAGTAAACAAATTCAATTAAAAGTTTTCACGAGTAACCCAAACCGACGTACAATAGATATCTGAAGGCTGATTAATTATTACTGTGTTCATTGACAATGGATCCTTTTCAGAGTGCTCGATAAAATATTGGAACTGAATCTATATAAAACTTGAATGTAAACACCAATCGCTCATTCAAGCGAGCGCCCCGTAAATGCAAACCTCAGAAAACTATCACCTCTTTTTCACCAGTTTAGTTGGAATATATCTGTCTTTATCGTTTTGTAAGGGGAAATGCGGGAGCAGCTATTTGTTTTTACAGTCGAGCGCAAGCGAACAAATTAGGTGGACAAACTGTAGAAACGGTCGAGGTGTCTATATTCCAGTCGGTGGAAATTTTTCTTCTCTTAAATTCGCACTAGAGAGAATGTCTCCTCGATTGAACCGGAGCGAGGTAATAATTTTCTCTTCGACTCCCGTGGAGACGTTTGTTCGATTTGCGTATTATTGGCAGATACTTAACGGATTCTCGAGAATCAATGTTACGTTTATCATTCTACATATATATTATAATTTAATATGTATCTGTTAAGGTTTAGATAAGTGTAGACAATATATAAATGTCTAGTTCAGAAAAATAGGAAAACTGATCGAATAATGAGATAAATATAATAATAAAATAAGCTTTTAAAAGCTATGTCTTCTTTTGTCTGTGACCTTTCGGTCAAATTTACTTTAGTAAGTAATTCAAGTTTGGAGAACACAAAGGGGAAAGAGCGGTTTCGCTCGATGTTTGAAGCCATTTAGCCTAATTGAAACTGCCCATTACGAGTTTTGTGAATAGACAAAGCGTATTCAAAATAACTAATTTAATTCTGCTTCACTTTGAATGAAATATTTTAAAATATACCTAAAGTAAATTATAAAAAGAAATATATACCATTAAATTACTTCTTTGCGGGTTAAAATCATAATAAAGTGGCAACTGATCGATAACAGTAGCTATCAATCTCAACATTTAAGTAGGTGTATCTAAAAAAGGAAAATATAAAACAATGTGATCAGTTTTCAAATTGGGTCTCTGAAATCGAAATTATCCAATCTCGGGGAAGTCTCTGTCTCTTTGACCATTGTTAAAGAAAGATACTTTGTGAAGGAAAATACCCATTCTTTGTTTTATTTCAAAACAATCGTCAAAATAAATTTATGTAACTGTGAGGAAATTTAAAATAGAATGTTATTTTTGTTGGATTATTTTATCAGTGGAATTGAGAAAAGTATGTATACCTAATATATTGATAATACTTTGTTTTATGGGGGCTTTAGTCCTAGTGAAATATGAAACAAATATTTTAATAACATATTAACAAGAAAAACCCACAAAAATAGGTTTGGGTGTATGTGGGTATGTACAACTAACTGTACCAAAAGATATAAATATTTCATATTAAATTAGTGTTTTTTTTTATACTACTAAGGTAATACGCTTGATGGTAAGCGGTTACCGTAGTCTAGATGCTGGCAACACAATGTTATCACATGCGCGTAGCTGACCCTGGAAAATCTTTTCTGACCATTCTTGAAGAACAGCATGGGAATGCTGTATACAAGATGGAAAACTTTTATCTATTCATTAAGAGAATGCTCTCCACGAATTACTCCGTCCCTTACTAAACTGACGGGGAAGAGCGAAACAGGCGAAGCGCACTTTTAGTAAAAAAGACAGTGTTATGTTATTTTTTTTTAAGTAAGAAAACTATTCCCTTTCTATTAGCTCTCAAAATGTATGTTAATTATTTTCAGGTTATTTGGATGGACCAAATAAGAGAAAAATTGGTTCTTAGTTTTAAAAAGGCACGATTTTTTTCTGACTTTACTAATGATAAATTAACTAATCAAAAAAGTATTCCTCGTCATATATTCTCTAGTTTAACATATTATATTTTTTACAAATCTCTTCCAACAAAAAATGTAGAGAAAAACTGAATCTAGAATCATCATTTCTCGTCATTTTTATCGTCGCCTTAAATCGGTGCGTTTCCTTCTTATATACAAACAAACTAAAAAACTCAACAATCAATACAAGAGAACAAAGTTCCTTGAAGCCCTTTGTATATAGACTTTAAATACATTGTATAAAAGGAAGTCGCCCTCCACGTCTGTCTGTCAGTTTATCCGATAAATCCTTCTAAATGCAACAGATTTTGAAACGGATTCAATATAATTTAGATTTATATGTATAGTATGTACCTACATCCTAATTAAATTTTTGTATCATGTAAATAAAGGTATTAATTTAGAATCAATTCGCCAAAAAAACCCGTGCGTAGCCGGGGCGGATCGCTAAGGTATAAAATATACGACATTTAACTCTAGTAAATGTCATTTACAAACCTAGCTGAAACTTGATTTGTTTTTGAATTTGGTTTATATAGTTTAATTACCATTTATTAAATTATTTACTATAAATAAAAAAAATAGTATAAAAAAAATTGGGTGTCTTTTGTAAAATAAATACCTACCTTAAATATTAATGATATTTATCCCCCTTATTACGTGTGTAAGTAAACCTTCGGCGCAAAAATATTTCATAATAACAAAACAATGTGTGTATATTGTTAACGTATTTTTTTCTCATCAGGTCATTGACCATTTGATCAATGGAGATATCTAATATTTTGCTTGGATATATTTCAAAGAGTGACATACAATACATCACTTCCTTCTGTGGTCACTTTCCGGTAACTTTCTTAGATCACGATACCGTCTAGCGGAAGCAATACATGATACGATATTCAGCTCCCATATGAAATAGGCTTATATATTTAACTGAATATTGTATTTCAATTATATCTTAACCTAAATTAATTGTAACCTACTTTAAATATGTATATTTCGTTACGAAATAATCATAAGTGCTACGAGAAAGACTACGAGAACGGCTACGAAATGTGTACAGTAATTTCATTCAACCCGTGAATGATCCATACATACCATGTTATGTTTATGTAGGCATACAATAGTCTAAGTAAATTATTTTAATGAATAGGTAAACACCGCCCGCATAAAATATAGCTATTTTTTTTATAAAAAGTAAATAGCCCATAGTACCCTGGAATAATGTAACTTCGTATTAATGTAAGAATTTTCTGCATCGAACCCCTTTCACCGAAGATTATCTTCTACATCTCAACAAACAAACAAAGTTTACCTCAACCAACCAACGATTACAACCTAAGTATGGATAAAAATGTAGCATTTTAATCAAAGACAAAACGCAACATACAAATCGTATAAAGATTTGTAGACAATGTGAACGAACTCTGAAACAAAAGTAGTTACAGGTTTCAGGAAACCGTAGCAGTGTGTATACGCGGGCTGCTCTGTCATCCGATTCCTGTGACGTGAGGCTAGACTCGTCGACCTATCGATTTGAATCAGTCGACTTATCAGACAACTAGTTTGAAGGGAGGGATAAACTTGACTATTATTTTATTAATATTCATGATAAGTTGCTAATTTTTCATGTCAGTTTTTATTTTTACTCTGGATTATTTTCTACGTTGCAAATAAGTATGAAATAGTGATTAGAAAGTAAATTATGAATGTCTGCCTATTCCCACTAATTGAAGGTCGGTGCAACTACGATGTGCTCCGATCGCTGCACTTGAGACCCTGTCCCTTCTAGGCTTTGTGCGCTTACCACCATCGGCCACATCATCACTGACCACTATATATAGTAGAAAAAAATGCCTCTCCTGCTTTACAAAAGTGCTCTACAACAACAAATGTAAATACGACCAACTTCCTATAACTCATAGAATAGTTCGCTTCATCTACTATTGAAAGTCTTGATATGAGTCATTATTTCAATTGCACGCAGGCGATTATTGTCAAACAAAAATAGACACCCATAGCAGACGGCAGACCCGACGGCGCCATGCGTACCCGCCGCCGCCGCCCGCCGACGCGCCCGTCTCCCAGACAAACGGGCAACTGTGAAACCCCATGAGATTACTTTCAAAACTGACTGGATGATGTAGTAAACGCATAATCAAAGCATTGGGGAAGCTCTAGCATTTAATAAGATTTGTATTCAATAAGTAGCTTTTCTACTTAATTTCTTTATATAATTTCAACGCGATAACTCACATAACTCAGCAGAATATGTATTCACAGTGTACGCATTGCAATTTGAAACGAAACTGGTATATCGGGACATCAATCTTCCTTTCTCCACGCTACGCCGACTAACTTTTGCGCAATGCATTCCAGAGTATCGCTAGCCTGTCCTAACAGAATAACTTATGTCAGACCGGTCTCGAGTGTCTTAACATTATTGTATCTGCGATATTTCTCGTTTGTTTAAGTCCACTTGTCACTGTAAATCAGATAGGTACCTACATTTGCTACTTATGAAATATTTTAATTGATACTATTACTTCTGTAAGAACAATCTAAATTGTTATACTGGATCGCGATCACTGATTTGGTCCCACAGCAAAAATACGTATCATTTAAATTTATAACATCTGGAATTATCCAACCGGCAAAACTATTTGTTTATACTCAAACATTTGATGCAATAGTGACAGAAAGCAGAAGCAGGATGTTAGTTCACGTTAGAATGACGCACGTGTTGGCTGCACTTGCCACTGGTGCTATGCAACTTGGTATACGCAATAGTGTGCCACATGAATGGTTGCACCTACACTATGCAAGCAAGGATCTTACACATAAACCTTCCTTTATGTACCTATGAATGAATTCACATCAAAGCCAAGTGGAAACTCAACGTTACCATGCCTACAATAGTCCAGTCTATACCAATCAATAGTCCAGTCTATATCACTTATTTCATTTACTTGTTGCATCAGATATATATCTATTCTAATAATAAAAGAGTTTGTTTCTTTGTTTGAACGCGCTAATCTCCGAAGTTACTGATTCAATTTGAAAAATTCTTTCACCTATAGGAAGCTACATGATCCCCAAAGGTATAGGCTACTATTTATCCCGGAAATGCGAGTGAAACCGCGGGGAACAGCTAGTATTCTCATATAGTCAGGGGATCTCTTGCAGTTTCAAAATAAAACACGTGTTACCATAGAAATACCCTAAAATTACTTTCGCAAAATTCCCTTCCATGCGCACGATGTAGATGTATTATAGAGCTGTAATTTTTAAAAAGAACTACCTATATTTTTTTATCTGGCACGTAAATTCTGAATTCATCAAGTATGATAATAGGTAATTATTTTTGTATTTAAATAACCTTTACACTAACATTAATTCATTAACCTTCAAAAACAATTAGATAATAAAATTATAAGTTTTTCATTTAAGAGATAGCATCTACATTTTTATTGAAAAATAATAAAAGTGTGTCATTTTTTTATGCAGTTGAATATAGGGAGCGCAAAGGGGCAAAATAATATAGAAGAAAACAAGCTATTTATAAAGCTGTCCGTTCACGAGAGAGCAACTGAAAGCGCTGAAGCGACATCTACTCTATTTGTCTCGGCTAACACAACCGCTGCCCACTTCTCGTCGCCTCCTCGTAGTTTGCGTTAAGGATTTTATCGCTTTTTCTTTAGGGTTGTGCTTGTAACTTTATTTGAGGTCGACGTTCTAATCCGGAACGGTAAACATCCAGCCTATACTCTATTGAGATGACAGCTGGAATCGTTATCTTTTACAAAAATAATCAGCGCTAAGGAGATTGTCTCAAAAATTAACTTAATTTTTTAAATTAATGACAAGTACTTAGATATACCTACAGTGCCCATACAAGGTTCTCGAGTGGCGACCACGAACCGGAAGACGCAGCGTGGGCAGGCCCCCCACAAGGTGGACTGACGATCTTGTTAGGGTCGCGGGAAACCGCTGGATGCGGCTAGCGCAAGACCGGCCATCGTGGAGATCCTTGAGGGAGGCCTTTGTCCAGCAGTGGACGTCTTTCGGCTGATATAATGATGATGATGATGATGACAGTGCCCATTGTATGATGGTTTTTGGAATGGATAGGATATTTACTATTAGCTACTCATTTATGGCATCATTGATACATTTACTTAATGTTTGAAATAATCGTTCTCGTTGAGTTGATCTTGATACCTAAACGAGGCATAAGTAATATAATTATTTTAAAATGCAAATATTCATCCACAGTCAAGGCTGTGGTCAAGGGTAAATTTAATTCTAAAAATATTCCAGTATCTCAAAACTCAATGTGTGTCACCACATATAGGTACCTACTTTACCCGCCTTTTATAACATTACCTTATATTCAACCCACAAACAAGGATATAAGGGTTAAAATATACTGATAGACGATAACAATATAATCTTTCGACTCGAGGCCATCTTTGGCGGCAGGAAAATTTCCTTTCGTTGTATTAGTGAATGCTTATTGTATATCCGAACATTTTCTCCATTGTATCGGCTTCAGATTCGTGCCCCTTTGGCATTACTTTACAATTGTATGATGACAAATAGCTAAAGCGATACATTAAGCCTCCTCCAAAAAGGGAACTCGGAGTTCTAGTTTCTATTGTTCACTTAGTTACTGTCGTGACAATGGAAGGTGGACAAGTTCCATTTAAGGTTCAATTGTTCGTGTAAAGAGAGTAGGAGTAACAATTGTTTAGCTTACCTCTTCCTCAGTGGTGGCGGTGTTGACGGAGTCCATACTTTGACAGAGTGCGAGCTCCATGTTCTTGTGTTGCGGTGAAGGGGCCCGCGGCGAAGGCTGCTGCGGCGGCACCAGCGCGCCTTGTGTCGCTCCTGCCGCCTGCTGCGCGCCTGCGCCGCCCGTCGCCGCAGGGCTCTGGGAAGCTTGAAGACTTTGTTGCGCCTGCAGGCTCTGAGCCGCTTGAAGACTCTGCGCCGCTTGTAGGCTCTGTTGGGCCTGCAAACTTTGTTGCGCCTGCAAGTTTTGCAGCGACTGATGGGCCAGATTCAACTGATGCTGCTGCACGATACTCTGCTGCACTATACTTTGCTGCACTTTGATGTGCTGGTGCACTGCGAGTTGATGAATGGGGTGAAGGGATGTGGGAGGTGCGGGGTACGGAGGGGAGAGCCGCTGGCGCTTCACCTGCGCACTCTGCAGCGCTTCGTGCAGCCTCTTCACCGGGAGGGGGCTTTGGCCGAGGTTATCCACGGCTATAGCTGGGCGTGCTGGCCGAGTCACGTGACTCTGGCAAGCACCGACTGTTGCAGCAACAGGTGAAATACCGCGCGCGGCGCGACACGGTATCGATATCGACGTATCGAAAACGGCGCGGTTCTACGCTCGCTGCGGTACGCGTGATAATTGACTTATCGAATTAGTTTTTTAAAAGTACGCGCGTAATAGCGATTGTTTATTAGTATTTAGTGCTTGAGCACTCTAAACTTCATTCGTAGTAGTCGATCCTCTGCTTGTAAACCACTCCTGAAAAGAAATAAATCTATATTTTAAGACTTCCTTTAAACGGACAAAATAGCTTTATTATAAATTGAAAATAGGTCTCAAAAGGCAGCCGGAGGCGTAAGCAATACACAAGATTATTCTTATTTGATCTGAACACTTCGGTTCACTTCAAAACAATTCTAAAACATTTCAAGTTTCGCTGGCTCCAATTAGGGAGGAAATCCTCTTATAACGCCCTTCACTTATAAATCGATGCGTACCTACCCTTCGTACTTATAGGTTCTCGTACCTACTTTATGATATACAAAATATTTGAAATTAAAAGCTCCAAACAAAATACATTAAGATATAATAGAGGCTAGAGATTTTTTTTATTTAAATATTAGTTTTGATGTTAGGTACCTGCTAACTACCTATAGGTAGAGTTAGTACGTACCTACCAATTTAGGTACCAATGAATTTTATTATAGTTTTTTTATGTCAATTCGGTTAAATATTAGTAATATAGAGAGTTGTATCTTAAAGTCAACGTTTTAAGTTTTTATGTAAAATTAAGTTATGAAAGTAGGTACTGAAATTACCGGCTAAAATAAGTACTTTGTAATCTTTTCCTTGATATTAATTTAAAAATATTGTTGCACAGTTTGATACCGAAAGATCGAAAACTAAATCAGACTTCACATCAAAACTGTATTTTATGTTATGACACATAGAACGCAGTTCACGTTTGCTTAGAAACATCTATTTTTAAATGTCAAAGAGTGCCGATTGCAATTGTGTGGGTAGTGGTCAACCGTTTAAATTGTTAGTCATCGCAATAAACAACTAGAATCGTCTTAATTAGTGACTAGACTGATGATATCAGTGTGACGTTTTACTGGAATTATCCAGCCTAGTGGTTTTATTTACTGCACCTGATAAACTATCAGTAATCGATCATATAGGAACTGGACGCCAAAATATAACGAAACTTTTACCTCTTGTAATGGAAACTCAGTTTCTTTAGATGTCTAGACCTACCTAGTACCTACTATATACCTACATACTTAAACCGTGTCATTCAATAAAATTGAGATATTTCGACTACAATAGATGTTGCGTATTATTATGATACCTACAACTATGAAGATAAGAATGGAAGGTATCAGTCTACCAAGCCAGAGTGATCAATTTAAGAAGTAAGCATTACTACATTGTCTTCAATGATGAATAGTCTTTTAATTACAAGTGACGAAGTAGCAATTAGAGTTCAGCTGCAAAAAATCTAGAACTTGTTGAAGAAGGAAGTCATCAGTGTGACATAATAGAACCGAAAAAAGATAGATATGTGCAATGATAATAAATTACCAATACAAAAAACAACAATCATATTTTGTCCACAGATACAGACAGATAATACCGGACGAGAACACTTAATATGTAACAATCACGTGTATGACCATTAGGTGCCTCAAGGCTATTGCTTTTTGCTTTAAGTCGGCGTGACTAAGCCGAGAGCGGGTCTGTGTAAAAAAAACCTAAGAGTACCTAGTTTGTAAAGTTGTTGTACGTCTCAAGAAATCTTAAAACACAATGAAAACACATTTGGTTACAGTCTTCTACACCCATCCATGAGCGAAGTCAGCAAATTGTTTTTTTTGTAAACCAAAGATATCTGAGGTTATATTGAGATAAAATAAATTAATGGCAGTGAAGGTAATTTAATCTATGGTTTTATAAATTTATTATTCGTAAAAGCAACAATTTAATTTAGATTTATTTTCAACATCGTACTATGCATGATAAACTCAAATCCATTCCTTCTGGTCTTGCTTAACAGAAAGTCGTATCGTTAGAAAACACTTTTTAAGTTACGTCAATTATGACTTATTCTGTAATAATTGTTTTTTTTTCCAAGTACTTTTTTCCATTACTTTCAAGTTTCACGATTTGTAAAAGGTAACTGTTATTACCGTCATCGTCACTGTTTCTATTACAAAATACAATTCAGACTTTGTTAATGCAAAGTTTTGTTTCTTTCGTTTAAATCAGTTTCAAACAATAGTTCAGCAAAACTGAATGTATACAATGGTTGCTTACGTAATTTAAGTATCGCGAAACTAAGAAACTTCTATGCAAAGCAGCTGCAACCCCCAAGGAATTTGTGTTGTTTCTTAAAGTTTATGTTGTAAGGATTTACCTACATTTTAAGCCAGGTAGAGTAGTTGCAATACAAAACTTTAAGCAAAAATATAGCTGTCGACATCTTTAAATTTTTCGCTATTAATTATCTTTAGTAAAAAGATTCAACTAGCATCTCTGTCATTATTATGAAATACTACGTCTAATACAAGTTAAGTACAAGGGAAAACAAAAGTGTACACACAAATAGATCGACAGAAACCCAGCTCACGTTCAAAATTCACATAAAACATAGCGTAGAGCCAGCAAACTTTTATACTTTGAAAGTACACATGCGCAGAAAAGTACAGCTTGCAATATTTCCTAGTGCGCTGAATACTTTAATCCTGTCGTGTATTTATGCGGCTGTGAAGCCGGTAAATAAATCACAACAACTCTTCCAGCATCCATTTGTTATAACTAGTGCCTAAGTCCCAGATAGAGCCTGGATTGCGACGGGAGTTTTATACAAGATGTTACAAGCTGTTAACGTAAACTGTCGTTACTTTTAACCCATATTAGGTGGCTCCATAAATAGATTGTCAAATTAATATCATGTTATTTTTTAATGCTGTTATCTAGTGTGTCTTATTTTTGTCCGTCTAGATGGATATACCATATATAGGTAGGTGACTTTTTAAGGAATACGCAAACTTTTAATCATTATTGTACGCATCATTATGATCAACTTTTACTACGGGATCAACCCTGAAAACATGAAAAAATTTGAAGAATTACAAAAATGTCGAAACTCCAATATAATAATATTTTACAACGAGGTAATTATCAGGAACATAAACCGACAAAACAAAAAAAATATTTTGAATATATAATAATTTATTCGTTGGTAGATGTTAAATAGCTTAATAATTACATATTATATTACTATTAAAACAGTTATTCTAAGTACATGCTTGTATCATCTTAGCGTATGAGCGTGTTTAATCCGGTCCGATTCCAGTAAGTGAACAAATAAATACGCGATGAATATAGCTTTCCATGCTATGTAGTCTATTAATAGATTCACAAATCTGTTGAGTACATCCAAGTGCGGAAGCCATTCACGAATAACATGATTAGTAAGTACATGTGTGAATATATTATATAGTAACGTACAGTGTATATGCCAGCCAACTATCGATTATTAAATTAGATAATCCCATTAAACGTTAACTTCAAAAGTAATTTTCATGCCATACGTACCAAAACACATATCTCTATTCTTGCTTAACTGATTATAAGTCTTATATGTAATGGTTTTAAGGTATTTAACAAAAACCAATACGGCATTCGTGATTAACTAGTAAAAGTTAAAATGCAGCGGTTAATGTACGGTATTCGTGTAACAAACCCAACAAACTGCCTTAATTTAATTTGAAAACTATGGGGTCGGGCACAAAGAAATAGTTCGGTGGATTAAAGGGGGCCAGTTCAAAGATATAGAGGTGAAGTTACGATGGAAGTTAGTGAAACTGACAAAAACAACTCTTATGTACCGCTCACTTTTGATCCGTGATAAAAGCATGTTTGAACCGTCTCCCTCCTCCGAAATAATGCTCGCTTATTTACACACAACATTATGTGGTATCGTAGTCCAACAGAACAAATAAACAGTTTTCATATAATATCGTTGAAAATATTTTGTTTGAGAAGAATATGATTTCTGTGTCTCAACTATTCCTTAGGAATATGTTGAATTTGAATATTTGGTTCTTATTTTGAAACAACAAGAAGTAAGGAGATTCTGGCAAAAAGTTTTCTGTCTGTTTCATGCATACTTTTTTCTTTTATTTAATAGTGCGTAGATTTGACATAAATCATTTTTTATTCGAGAATAATTTCAAAGAAATTCTTCAGCAAACAAAATTCGCAAATAAAAAGTGTCTAATTAAAAATATCAACTGGAAAATTAGTATCTCTGTGCAGTGAATTTGGGGTAATTTCAAGAGAAATAAGGCTTTGTTAGAAGCGGGTCCATATTAGTAGCAAGAAGAGCGGCCCGCAAATTGGATCTAATTGCCGCAACGAAGTGTTGAATCAGCGACGAAGCTGGCGGCGGGACGGCGGCGCGGTGGCCTGAATTGTGCCTATTTACCCACTTAGGATCAGAAATTTAGAACACCCACAGACCACCTGTTTACGGAGCGAAAATTTCACGAGGCGGTGACATCAGATGTTTCGCGGCCATCTTGACTGAACTGTGCTGTACAACAGCTGCTTCAAACGTACTTGGTTTTCGGCTAATGGATAATACTGGCTTCCACCTTTTATAACGTATAGTTGACTCATTTACAAAGGAAAGTCTAAATAATAACATGCTACATAGATAACTCATGCCCAAATATAAAATGTCGTAGCTACTAGTCAGTCACATACCTATACACTGCGCACCTATATAGGCACTACGTGATTTTAAAAAGTATAAAGAATTTTAGCGAGTATTTTTAGAATTGAGCAACGAATAAATGGCTGTCCTAACTAAACATTTTAAACTACCTAACTCGGAATTTAAAAAGTTTTTTATACTGTATTACACGAGCAACGAAAATCTACAGGCGAGCCCAGTGACATAAAACACGTCATTTATATTCAATTAATCATACAAATAGATTTAATTGCGGCGAATTTACGTTTGCCGTAAAGTGAATTTGTTATAACCGATCAAGCGCTCAAGTTTTACAGGCATGCCATTTTCATTTCTTTTTTGTTTATATTATTAGTTAATAAAGCATAGGAATTATTAATTTTTAACATATTCCGTTAAAAGGAATATATTTCATTCCATAATTAGACACAATGGTGCCAATTCTGTAAGTCGTTCACAAAAAAATTCTTATCACGTCATATTTCTTTCTTACAAATATTATTAAAAAGATAGATCAAAAATGGTATAAAGCTATTGAAAAATCTGTTGCTATTTACTTGAACCAATAAAGATCGGTGACTA
Source organism: Tethea ocularis (assembly GCA_963555595.1). NCBI lineage: Eukaryota > Metazoa > Arthropoda > Insecta > Lepidoptera > Drepanidae > Tethea > Tethea ocularis. The sequence continues at coordinate 5,871,178 of OY741968.1, forward strand.
AATACACGTAGAAACAAGCAATCGGATTATATACTTGACATGATTTAATCTTTCTTTTCTTCTTTTTTTAGTTAGAAAAAGAGAGATAGATATAGAGACTTAAATTAGTTTAGTTTGTAATAATAGCAGAAACGGTACTATTGTTAAAATTTCAACGACAAAAAAATTATTATTTCCTAAGTCGTTACGCTGCGGCCATTTGCCGCCTGTGTTGTGATATGAATGAACCGGTATCGCGGAAAGCGTGACTGAGCAATATTTTTTATAGCAAATTAATGTTTTCCGACCATTTTCCGGAACACACAAGTAAATTGGTAGTTTGTGAAAATTCATTGTATGCGTCATCATACGATGCGACATGCTTTCAATATTCATAGCAAAATTAAAAAAAATATTCTTTAAAAATAAAATTTTGCTCGCGAATGCATTTCCTAAATTTTCAGATACTGTGAACAATATTCATGAAATAACTTTATCAAAAATGTTTGTTTGAGACATATATTTTTTTTTACTATAGTGACATTTTAATTTGATAGCTCACTGTAGGTACCTAACAATTTGAGATTTTTGCAAGACCGGCAACGCGCGGTTGATGTTCCTGGTTTTGCAATAATCTATAGGCTTCTTATCAGGCTTGTTTGCAACCTTAGTTGTAAGTATACAAATATATACGTTTTTATTTAATCAATTTTTCAAGCCCACTTAACCTATAATTTGCCCCCCTTATATTTTCTGATACTAGAAAATAGCAGCAATTTTTTTCTCTACCCCTTCAAGTGGAGGAAGTCATAACTCGTTTTGCGGGGAGACAAAAGAGAAAAAAATATCTTGTTATTTGCTTTTCATTATTTTTACTTATAACAATACTATTTCTTAGATTTACTTATTGTACTCGAATAAAATATGGGCTCCATCTTGACTAGACCACGACCAGACACTGACCCCCCCCCCCCTTGTGACTTAAAAACTGGATCAGCCCATGCATCAAAAAAAGTCTGTAAAACATAAGACTGGTCGTTCTAAGTTTATTTTTTACAACTAAGGTCACAAGCGTATATACATCCCATACGTACGTATAAATCTATATTTCGATCGACACAATTAATTTAACAAGCAACTATTAAGTCGCCCTCGTAGCCCGTGGTCTTGTCATATCGTGACGCAACGAAACCGGCACAATGGCAGACCTTGTACAAGTGACTACGCCAAATCTATTGGCCTTAGTAATTACGGCAACACAAGTACCGAAGAATAGATGAACAAAAAAACATGTTATAATAATAGCCGTGGATTGGACGCAGAACGTGGACGAACTAATAAGTAAGACCAAAAAAGTTCTGAATCGATTACAAATGTAAGTCCCAAAGTTCTTCCAAAGATTAAAAAGTATTTTCAGACACTTTTCTTGTTATCTTTTAAGCCCTGAAGTAACATTAATAATTTGATCTCTGGATTCTCTAGAAACATCTAAGGCGTTGTTAAGTCAACTTAATTGAGAAATACAATTTACTTAAAAGCATTGTCGAAGATGCAAGCAGCAGCTTGACTTTAATCACAAGAGAATTGGAATTTTTTGTATTGCGAAATGCCTTCAATTTTCATGTTCTACAACAAAGTAATATTTTACTTTTTCATAATGAGAAAATACTTACTTGTTTTGGTTTCAATTATATTATGTTCATTTGTGATGATAAACATGACGATTTTTCTTATTTTTCTACACTATCTATGTTTGTAAGCTTGGATATAGGAGGTTACAATATTCCGAGTTACTGGTCTCTTCAAAAAAATCTTTCAGTTATTATAAGCTATATTATCGCCAAGTGCCTTTTTATCCCAGGAATGCGGATGAAACCGCGGGAAACAGCTAGTTTACCGAGATAATTATACCGATACCGAGCCAATTGTTGGTTTTCCAACAATTGGCTCCGAAAACGAAGTCAGGTTTCGGATGTAGCACGCCGCGTAGCACGCCGCGCACACCCTGGGACAGAAAAAGACCCGTCAGGAGACCACAGATTCCGTGTAAGGACGATATTGTGAAGATGGTGCGCACGAAATGGATGAACGTAGCCCAAAACAGATCAGAGTGGATGATGTTGAGGAAACACGCCGGAAGAGAGTTCCACACCTTTGCAGTCCACATAAGTAATGATTACGGGTGACAATTTTCTCAACGTATTGTTTTGGTGTACAAATGGAGAATATGGAATCAGATATAGTTCCCGTAAACACTTTTCCAAATGTCACTTTGAAGTGGTATTTCTTTGATGGATTAAGGCTCCGCGCGCAGCGGCTTATTGAGGGTGAAGGCTGGTGAATTCAGCAGCACTACTTGCAAGACTTGACTTGTGCTTTAGTAACAACTGTTAGGGCATGAAGCACTGTCTGACCTTAGAGAGGATGCCAAGTTTTTCGGTTTCAGCTTTTGACCCAACAGAACAGCCAATGTTAAAATTGGCTGTTAAAATATCATGGGGCTTAAGCCAGTCACCTAATGGTGAACTAAATTTGGTAAAGAAGTCCTTTGATAATAAAAGTAATTCTAATATATTACTATTATTGTTAATTAAAGTATATTCTCAAACTTGCGGGTTCTGCGGGTATATTTGAAAAAAAAAAGTGTATTCGAAAAATATTCTGTGTAATACATTTATTTAATATGATTACAATCTGCGTTGGGCAAAGAATGTAATAAAATTCTTCCTCTATTCATTCAATTAACCTCTCATTTCATTCGACAGGGAGTCTTAATGGTCTCCACCGTTCATGAGGTCATTCTCAATTATTGAGATCAATTAGATAGGGCAATCTTCATCAAAGGTTATATTAATATATTCATCACCATAAGTAATTTATTTAAAAGTAGTAATATTGTTATTTTAGCTGTTTTTTGCAGATGTTTTGTGATATCACAACATATTATTTTGCTGGTGTTGCGTTGCGGTCTTGCGGTGCCACTTTACTTCATTTTACACATTCACGGGCTGTATCCAAGTAATAATGGTGGAATATTCTACTATAATAAAAAACTATTCCATAGTCTAATAGCAATATTTTATGGTAAATCATTTGTTTCATAGTATCACTAAACTTATACGAGTAACTTTACGATCTCCAACATCAATTCGTTATGAAAGTATTGTAATATGAGAGCTGGTTGTAGTAACATGAAATGTTATTAAGATCAAGTGTCAACGATATCCTTCTGTATCTAATTTAAGTGTGAGCCAAAATCAAAGTATAGACTAGTGAACACAATAACTTCTTCGCTATATGGATTTTACTATCTGCTGCCCAATCATAATTTATATAATTATATGTAAAGGAAAAGCACTTGTTTTACTGAATACTTAAATTTTTCTAACTCTCGGCCTTCTAATATTTAATATTGCCTTCTAATATTTTAATAATATTAGAATGCAATTCTTTACAGTGGCTCTATTATTACAAACAGTGTTAATCACAAGTAAAATTGGAAAACATTGTTTTTATTCAATTTCAATACTAATTTCAATTTAATTTGCTGTTTAAGCGGACAATAACACTCAATGATTGGTTGTTTTCCTAGTTTCATCACGCGATCACCTCGATTTCAGTCACCAAGTAATACGAGTCGACTGATATTTTTTCAGTCTTCATCATACAATTTATACGCTTTTTCTACATCGTGAAATCAGAATAAATGCCTATTTGATACAGTTACAGCACTTTTTCTGCAATTTCTAGAGCAAGGCGTTGGAAAACTTATTTAAATAATATTTCAATTTTGTTGTTCATGATCATTCTGCAAGCAATTTTTTTTTTATTCAACTGGACATCTACTTCCTTCGTTGGTTTTGTTCGATAATATCAATCCCATGTGTATCGGTGTCCAATAAATATCTACGTTGCGTATGTATTTCTCATTGTTTGGATTCAGTACAATGCGTAGTATTTTCTGAAAGTGCTCCACGCTGTCGATACTTGGCAGTAATTTCTACGTTGCCATTGTTGTGTGCTTCGCTTTTGTGACTTTTGTGTAAGTATCTTAATATGAATGATATGACTTTGCAGGTTTTTCATTGCGACTATTACTTTTCTCACATATTACCAGATTTACAGTAAAATTAGAGCCTTACATGAGCCTTACTTATTTTAAGAACATGCTTACATTTATGTGTTTTACCTATATTGACTAATTCTTGTAGACTTTAATTTAGTTAATTATTAAATTATTTTTAATTTTATTGATTTCTTACGGACATGAATAATACTGCAATATTTTGTTCTAATTGGCAGCAAAGACCAGACTCAGACTGGTGAAACTTAATTCATACACATGTGCACATTTTACGCTTTCTACAAGCGCTCGGTGGCTAACATTTGTCAGGCTTATCTAAAGCGGCGCAAACAATTAACGGATCGTAAATTCATATCGCGCCACTAATAAGAGTTGCGCGCTTTAATGAAACTTTGATAACACGCGCTGCCATTTATTAATTCACTTTTCCAGAGTCCATCAAATATTATCAGATTTATTAGATTTTTTAAATAATGTCTCCAAAAAGTTCTAAAAGTCAAATTGTGCCAACAAGTAGGTAAGTACATTGATAGATTAATACGTTCCATCCGGCTGCCTTTTTTAACAATGATCTTCATTACCTAGAAAACAATAGCACATCTCACAAGCACACACACTGCTTTCGTCGGAAAACGCACATGCACAATTTTCCGAACACCGGTTACGGACACTGCGTCGGTCGCGTTAGAGCAAAGGGCGGCACATACAAGCGCTGCCTCTGCGCGCGATAGACTGACGGCTTTCGGGCGGGCTTGCGAGAGAGCGGGACGCGCGGCGGGCGTGCCGACAGTATGCGCGCGCATCGGACCTCTCTGTCAAGCGCACAGCTCGTATGCAGAGTGCCATCCCTGCTCCGCACACTCAAGCACACCTTTAGTTCCAGAGACAGGTGTTCCTACCCTTGTGTGCGTCCAGATATGGATGGTTTCGCGTGTATGCGCGCTTCCTGCGGCGGTGGATCGTTTTTTATGCCCGGTAGAAATTATAAAAAAGTAAATGGAGGGAAAATTAAATAAAACGTTTACAATGAAGCGTTTTCCTGTACGCTTTCAATGATTCAGTGTGCGCTATTTTTCAGGGAGGATATCATTGCGGCATGAGCTGGGTGCGATTACGAAGCTTTTTACGAATGTTTGAGTGATGTAGGCGGGCGTAATTAGGCACGGGGTGGAAAGGTATATTGATTGCGGTGACGCGGCTTTGTGGAAAAATCGATATTTTTGTATTAAAGGTGGCACGCGATATGTCCGGCCCGTGCGTCCGTGGATGAGTAGGTAAACCTTCGTATCGATCCAAACGTCGAAAACTTTCGACCCTAGTCTATGGCGGGTACTAGGTATTACTTTTAACTGAAGTTTTTCATAGATATATCCACGATGTAGATAACCGAACTATTTCAATATAAAGTCATACTATTGCCCTAAACTCTTACTTGAAGTGGATGATCCTTTGAGTTGACGAACATTTTGTTTTAATTCATTACATCAATTTCCAGCGCCTATGAGACATGGTAAATGCCTTAAATAAATGAAATAAACGGTGAAGTATTTGTCCAGGAGTGGGTGTCCCTCCTTTGATATGATGATAATATGATGATAATATGATGATACGCGAATGATGATGTCCCAAAGATGGTTTTATGTTATTTAAAAAAATTCCTTTTTTAAAAAAGTAAGAAAACTATTTCCCTTTCTAATAGATTTCAGAATATATGTTAATATTTTCAAGTTATTCGGATGGCCGAAATAAGAGAAAAATGCATTCTTAGTTTTAAAAAGGGTTTCGTGATTTTTTTCTGACGTTACTAATGCAAAATCCCAATTTTTAAAAAAACTATTCCCCGTCACATATTCTCTACTTTAACATATATATTTTCCAAATCTCTTGGTAGTCTTTGAACAAAGAATACAGAGAAAAACTCATTTTAGAATCATCATTTCTCGTATAGCTTCGCCTTAATTTTGTGATTAGCAATAGCTACGCCGTACACGCATACATCTATGTATTCATTTTGCATCCAAAACTTTATAGAACTCTACATTGGTTGCTCAATTACAAATGGTCGTTATTTGTGGTGTCACTAAGGTCCAGATAGAATGTGGCTTATGTCACTCTACGTCACAAAAACTATATCTTTTCAAAAAAGAAAATAAAATGAAAAACCTGCAAACATACCTACTTTCACATTTTAAATATTATTAGGGATATGGATAGATATAAATTTCAACAAATTGATAATATATATTGAGATTAATAAAATCTTATTGTTGAGTTTGTAGACATCTCAACTGACTACGATTAGATTTACGACTCTAGCATACTTTCTGCCCCACAACCTCGCGTTGCAGTGCACTGGGAAATCGTAAAAATGAAGGTTGTAGGTAATCGTTACTGTATAGATGTTGTGTATAGGTTAGGTATACTAACTTCAACGTCCTTATAATAGACTAATAAGGTGAATGTACTAAGTAATTTAATTCGCTTAAAATTTCGTTTTTGTGCTCATAATTTTAATGCAATTGAATTCAATACCATTTAAGACGAAAATATTAAATTTCAACCTTGACAGGAGAGAATGAGAAATATAATAATAACGTTTTTATAGTCGGGAATCGCATGCAAATACGAGTACTTTTCACAATTTCATTCTTATTTTATACAGGATGAATTTTCAAGTGGGTGTGGTAGGCCAAATCCTAAAGTATTGGGAATAGAAAAAGGAGTCGCGTCTCGAAGCCGATTTTGATAAAAAATAAAACTGTAAGTATACTTGGATTTTCAAAAAAAATCCTGTCCATGAATCGAAGTCGTTGATTTATTATTGGCCTATCTCATCACTTAATATAAAACAAAAGTCGCTTCCCGTCTGTCTGTCCATATGTATGCTTATATCTTTAAAACTACGCAACGGATTTTGATGCCGTTTTTTTAAATATATAGAGAGATTCAAGAGGAAAGTTTACATGTAAAATACATGCATATTATAGTAATAGAAAATCCGAGAAATGTCGTGCGAAGCCGGGGTGGGTCGCTAGTAGTGTATAAAGGTCAATTTCTGGGAAGTAATGTTAAATGGAAAAATATTTTTTGCAAGCAAAGCTCAGGGATAGTCTTCGAGTAGATTGGTTATTAACAAGTTAATTCTCTTACCTTTAAGACCCCATTCCCTGAAAAACGCTAAAACATGTGTTACGGTTTCCCAAAAATAACGGTATAAAACCCACATTTAATAACATCTCAAAGACATTTTAAAATCTAAATAGGTATATCAACAACTTCACCTAGCCATATTTTTGAAATATTTTCTCATTTCCAGAAAAAAAACATAATAAATTATCTCAAAACCTAAAATTGACCTTTGCGGTTTTCCAAATTTACATTATTTCGAATGAATTTATTATAAATCTTTTTGTATAAAATAAAACTTAAAAGTATGAAACCCACCTTCACCGTCTCAGTTTTTTTTACAAACTAACACCATGACAATAATCTACGTTTAAATATTCATGAAATTCGTCCGCCATTTTTCATAGTAATTTGTATGGCGGAACGTCACCGTATTTATTTGAAATTGATTTGAATTATTTCGAATGCGTGTATCAAACATTTTCAGTACCTTTTTCGAATCAAAGGTGAGAGCACGCCAGTTTGAAGCTCAACGAAAATTTTGTTTTTTGCATAAGTTGGGTCGCGACTGCTCAATAAGACATTATGACTGACAACTGTCAATATTGTTACTACCTACATAACTGTAATATTTCAAAATTATTGAAAGTCATCAATATTTTAAACTCAAACTAATTCATACAAACATACGGATAAACAACAACACTAAAAATATTAATTCGTTTTCAGTGTCGTTCAATTAGTTCCTTCCTTTTTTTTCTCAAAAAGTTTGCAATTACAGACGAATTTTCTACAAGCTTATTATATGTATACAGGATGATTTTGAAATGGTATTTTAGCCCGAATTCTAAGGATAGTATACATCATTATCAGTAATCCTACAAAATTTCAGGTGCCTGAGAACTACCATTACGATGACAAGATTTACAAGTTTATCGAAAATCTCTAGTAAAAGCCTTTACTCGCAATCAGAATAGTACTAACAGGGCAAAATAGCTATATTATACTCGCTCGAGTAATTTAATCGATACTCAGTTAGACTCACATTGCAGTGTATATATAACGATGAACTAATTTATTGATTGATTGATTGATATCTTTCGTTTGTATAGAAATATTGTAATATTGTTTTCCACTCTTAACCGTGTGTGAAGAATGTCCCAGGATATTCATTATTATTATTATTTATTTAAATATACTCTAAAATTGTTTTTTCATGATCTGTATAAGGTATACATCAATGCCATTTCGGCCTACTATACCATTTAAAAATCAGCCTGTATAATTCGTCAAATCATGATATAGGTTAGGAATATAATGATTTGGTGAATTATACGATTGGCCACCGACTAGTTCAGACAATGGGAATAATTTCAAAGATTGGATTAAGTAAAGTTTAATAAACATAAAAATAGTGTAGTATAAAAAAACATCTTTCCATATCACATTAACTATTTACCACAAATGGATCTTTATATATAATTGTAAAAAGCGAACATGTTTATTTTATGATTTGTAGTGTTTTGAAGTCGTCTCTATTCTTTGTTAAATGTTTCTTTGTCTTAATTGTTTTCTCGCTGGTCGAGGTGAAAAGTTGCATGATTCACACGAGAGCATTTTTTTTAATATCTCGTGCCTTTAAATCACTCACTGTGGTTAGTAGTTAAAGAATTTTACTAGACGTTAGACTACATACTTAATTAGTTCATGATTTGAAATCCGCACTCGTAGCGAAAAATAACTTTGTTTGCGTTATTTTTGTAAGAAGTAGTCAAAAATTGAATCATGAGCATAGCGAGTGATTTTAATGTAGACTATTGAGCACAGTGAGTGATTTAAAGCCACGAGAAAACAAAATATCTCGTGTGAAACACATTTTTTCAATTCTACCAGCGAGAAAACAATTAAGTCAATATTTGAAACTTGTTCTATTAACGCTTTTGGAGTTAGTCAACTATCTTCATTGCGGTCCAGCACAATTTCTTTTAATATATCATAGAAATAGTTCAAACAACGTAATGCTGAAAAAAATTGATATCCGCCATTCCGATTTTAAGTTTTTTTTTTTAGATGTTGCGTTTGGAAACTACACTGCTTGACATTCGTATCAAAACTGAACATGATATTTTTATAGGAAATTTGTTATACAATTTTATATAAAAATATTAAGTTATTTATTTTAAATATTATTTCGTGTCCTTAAAAAGGCAATAGTAAAATTCATAAACTTCAATTTCAACAAATAACACACAAAATGTTGTGCCTATGTGTTAAATCGCTAGGCTAAAATGATTTTCTAATCAAACCATCGTCCATTTTATTTTAGACTAGATGGTGCTCCAAAAGGCGGTGTTCGTTCGAATCACTTTTCTTCACGCTCGCAGCAAAATAGCTTTTTTTGTTTTTACACGTCAAAAGTGCTTTTTTCGTGCGAGAGAGGTGAAAATGTTTTTTACACTTTCAAAAATATAAGGGATGATACGCTACCGCGAGATGCCTGGAACGGTACATTCTTCATTGACCGATGATAAATAAAACATCATTATAAATTGTTACTAGCTTTGCGGGATACGAGTTAGTAGGATAGTTCAGTTAGCTCTCCTACTATAACCAAAATTAAGTGTGTATGCTAATTAATATAAAAGTGGTTATCTAAATAACATGTATTACGCGGACAGGGGCAATCCACCCATTTCTCTGTTAAAATGATGACGCAAATGTGTGAGTAAAATATGTCAATGTGTGTAGTCTATGATAAATTCCCACGCTTGGAGACTAGCCTCTTAAAAAAATGTGTTGGTGCGCTAATTAATATAGGTAACATGATAGTGATATTAAAAAAAATCTTTTGTCTAATTAAAGTAGGTACTTAGGTAGTTACAAAATACTATTTGGATATTGTATTTTACCTCTTTCTTTAATCAAATTTCAGCATGTCCAAATCTAGACTGCTTTAGAATTAAGTAATAAATACCTACTGAAACCGAAAACTTCTAAATTCTATCTATTGTTATTTTTTTTATTGAAGGTTTCTCTACCATGGATTTAATGAGAATCTTATTTCAAACTTCTCAAGTTAGTAATAATATCTTACAGTAGCTTCCACCCGCGGTTTTACCCGTGATTCAAGGGTTCTCTAATAATTACTCGAAGTATCCTATATGTTACTCAGAGGATATGAATTATCAAAATCGATTTACATCAATGTTATACAACGTTTAATTACGAAACAAATATTTACACAGACACTTCTTCTATTTGTCGGTAACTACCTACATATTTTTTAGGTAGGTAGGTAATTCATGTCATCACTGATTTCCAATAAAGCTTCCACATTAATTGATATAATAAACTATTATGAAAGACAATCATTTTAACCATCGCAAACAACATTTGCCACACTTAATAATAACATCTCGTTTGAACGACATTCATAGGTATGTAGCAGTAAACGCAATAAATTATACTCTCCTTCAGAATAACATACCCCGTTTCGTCGAGCGCCGCCTTTTTTTATTAAAACGAAATAAGAAGCAAAGGCTTTCAAGTCTGCGACTAATGTACTAAAGTAATGAGAAAAACTACGCGCATAAAACTCTTAAAATAGAATACATAATAGAAGAGTTTTTAATAACATGAAATACAAATACATACAGAGGACGAATTTGTATATATATTGTGTTATTAAAAAAACTATTTATCTTTAGATTAGACTAGACAAGAATTTAGCTGCTTGGGAAATAAGCACGGTAAATGTAGAGCTAAATTCAACTTTAAATAAAACTTCAGACTTCTCAAATAAATAATGTTTTAGATAATATGGCACAAAATGTTATACGGTCTTTGAATTAAATGTCTACTGACCTTTAAATCCCACCCTATGTCATGAAAAAAAATGCTGATTCAATGTCTTAGACCCTAGGATTAATAAGAATATCATATTTAGTCATATTAAATTGGAATTTAGGAGGGAAAATCTAAAAAAAAAATACGTTCTCCAAGAATAAGATGTTTCTTCTAGTTTATTTATAATTTTGTTACGGTTAAAAGCCGAAGTACGGTTACACCTAGGCACGGCCCTTGGTACGTGGCCGTAACATATAGGTATATATATTATACATAGGTGTACATATTGTAATAACAAATAGTGAGAAGTTTAAGATTGACCTGTAGCGTGCGAGAGACGGTTGAGAACCAGAGAAAATGTTAAGCCAGAGCTCAGGAATACGGGAATCCCAGGGATCTTTTTCGGCTAGGACAATTTATTTCAAGTGTTGAAAAGATAAGGCCTGAAAAGCTACCATGCTCTACTGTTTATTTTGGAATATAAATGCGACCTGCCTAGACCTATATTAAAAAAAATATCTTGCTGAGTGTTTTATTACTATTGAATAACACTAAATAAATACAATGATATATTAACCACTGCATTAGCAAAATGCAAAAGCAAACGATGTTAACATTCGTATCTTATTAAAATCCACTTTACAGAAGGATTAAAATATTTTCAGCAAGTTTTCGGCATTTGATAGTTTCTTAACCTTGTATAAAATGACATTGCTAAGTCAGGAGAGATGAGGTAAGAAGAGAGGTGTTTAGCTTTTTCTATTAACCTCTTTAATCAATGTAAATAATGTTAATTGTATCTTCGCAGCCTCGCCTCGGTGCAACGAAGTAAGAATACTAATTATACCCGATAATCGATGCAATTATTACGCGTCAAGCGCGTAACTAGAAATTTGTTTATGGAGGTTGTCCCTTCACTTTTACTTTGGAGGATAGACTTATGTTGTATCTACTTACTTCTATACCTACCTACCTACCTACTTATAACTTTGTTCAAAATGCGTCACCTGTTTCTCCTAGCTTCGTAACTATGAAGAATTGTAGATGTGATTAGAGAAAAAAGTCCAAATTGTCCATTTGTTTGATTAACTGATTAATTTGTTTTTTGCTAACGAAGAATTAGAGAGTACCTCATACTAACAAAAATCGATACGAAGCTATAAATATATGCTGCTGCTGCGGATTTAGGCCTGCTAGACAGTCTACGAGAGAGTGAGACAGAAATTGTATATCAAGGTACTACTCTAAAGAATGACCTCTAGTAAGGCTCTACTTCCATCTATAAATATATATGTCAATAATAATACTTTATTATTAAATTCACAGAGAAAACAAACATGCATACAAGACAAACATGTAGGTACACATAATATACCTCGCTCATGTCTAATTTACAGTAATTAGCAATCATTGAAAGCAATGGAAAAAAAGTTAATGTATTTCACGAGCTAGAATGTAGATACCTATTACTGTATGTACTTACAAATACGATTCTACCACGAGAATACAAAACGTAAAAAATGGTAGAGACTATTTTTATTTTTTTTAAGGAAGAGTGCAAATAAATAGTTGCAATGTGTTATTTTTCCTACATCACCTATCGGTTTTTGGTATCTACAATTTGTCTTACCTACTTTGTACAAGATACTACTTGTAACTAAAATAGGATTAAAATTAATAATTATTTATTTTATTATTTTTTTTTAATTATATTTTAAAATGTAATTCATAAAAGTAAAAAATAAATTAATTAATCAATAATATCCATAATGTTTCGCCCCAACAATATTTCCCTCGTTATGGCCCTGTATACTGTAGTCGGACCGTAGAGCGTCTACGAAACAAGATAACCAGACAATCTTTATTTAGGTACCTACCTACTAATAATAAAGCTGAAGAGATTGTTTGTTTGAACGCTAATCTCTGGTGTTACTGGTCCGATTCGAAAAATTCTTTCACTAATAGGAAACATGGATAATGTTACCTACTTACATTATAACTCTAGTTCATAATAATAATATTTATTTCAGGTACTTTACTATGCAGACACAAAAATATACTTACTTACCTAATCTTTTTAAATTATGCAAAAATTACTTATTACTTAAACTCGACGTAATGAAATTTCATAGAACGTTTTTTCGAAACTAGGCTAGACTTAAAGCAATATTTGTCAACCTATCAACTAAATTCCTAGAACTATCTAGAACCTAACGTAGAACTTTTACAAATTAACTAAAGTCTATCTAACATTTATAAATGAACTGAACAACTAAGTATGTCCCCAATTTGTCATCATAATAGTATTTCGTAGTGCCCAGATGTTGAACCACTTAGCGGCTTGCACCGGTTTTATTATGAATAGCAACGGAAGTAGTATTTTGCGGTTTCCCTGTGGAGGCAGACGCAAATTAATGCCCCAGCTTTCAGCTAGAAATTAATGTAATGTACCTAGGTTACGTAGCCAAATTGTTGGCATCCAGTAAATTTTGAACAACGCAACCGGCGATTACAGCATTTTGTAATTGAATTTTTTATACTATTCGCATGACTGCCTATTTTATCTCATTATCTATCTTTGTGAACTATCTTTTAATATATACACTGTAGTGACATTATATGATAGAGCCAGTATTTAATTACGTATCTTTGAGAGATCCTTTTCCTCTTAAAATACAATCTCTGCTTCCTTTGTAACAGGTACACAGTATTCTCTACATTTTGTTACATAGTCACAAGCTATCTTCTAGAATCTAGACAATCCATATTTTCCTCGAATTTTCCAGACATGACCTTCTTTTGTTTTATTTATGGGGTGGTATAGGTATATATTCTGTGAAATTTTTGTTTCCTTGTGATCTCACTCTTTCAAACATATGAAGGAGTCATTGGCTAAATAGCAGGTAGGTAACGTGTTTTATCGATCGCCAGTAAATTACATTACTCGCAATTTGTCGAAGCGCTGTATCAACTTGTTTGTTCTGTACATACACTTTGTATGCGATAGTACCGGCCCGAATTAGTAGAACACCATAGGTAGAGTTCCTATCTACATGCAAAGTAAAGAAGATGAATCAAAACTGTATACAATAATATTGTAAAATAAATGACCCAGAAATGTTTACATAGCTACCTACAAACAACATTTTGTGAATCAGTATCCGTCCGAAACTCTCTACACTTAAAGAGATTAAAACTCTTATCGTGTGAGTTCCTTGCTCGTTTTTCATTCTCTTATTTAAAGGCTTTTACTTTTCTTTCCGTTTATGCGATATGCTCTACTAAGTGATTAAATTTAAACCGTTTATAGGTATACTAAACAAGCAATGTTTTTACTGTTACTTAGTCGATATTATTATTGTTATTAATCTAGGTACCTACGCCATTTTGAAACCTTGATAACGTGCCATCTTTTGTTATACCGTAACTATGGCACTGAAAGGATTTATCCAAGTTTTAACAAGTAGGCAGTAGATTTTAATTCGTTATAAGCTTTTAATACCACTTTTTACAAAATGTACCAACGAAGATCGAAGTATACGTCATTTCAAATAAATATTTGAAATATGTCAAGCTTTGCGAGAGCGGTGTTAATAAACTTGTTAAAATATTTCGTCACCGAAAACAACGTGTCAGCAACGACATAATATTGTTCGCCTTCAATTACGGTGACCAAAATGTTGGGTTTTTTGTATAACACAAATATTTATTTATATTTTTAGTATGGATAGTTACGACTATAGTGTTCGGCTATAATCTCACAATAGTAAGTAGTGATGTTAACGAATGTGGTCAGTACACAAACAAACTTACTTAGACCATTATTATGAATAAGTAAAACTTGAAAATCTTGATTACATTTTTTACTACTAATTATTTACCTAAGCTTTCCAGACAATATAATCGTCACATTGTGGTTTACGTAGATCATTCTTAAAAATAAATTGATAGACTAGATAATATAATTAATAACCAGTTCGAGCCTGTACGTACCTAACATACCTTAAAACAAAGGATCATGAATATTTTACGTAAATTCAAAATGTTTCCAGTAAACAATTGGGTGCCCCGGCTGGCGGCAGAACTACAATGCAATCTCTAATAACATTTAATAAGTAAATAAACGGAATATAGCTATGACGTTTATTAGGAAAAAAAATCCGTGAAATGCATTAAAACAAATGGTAATCCTACATTAAACACGGAAAATTACAGAGGAGCTAATATGTCGGGAAGCGGTCGCAGTTCGCAGCTCGCTTCGAGTATGGCAACAATTTTAATAAATAATTATCCTCCTCGTTGCCCAGCCGGGATAAGCAGATACGAGCTTAATTCGTTACCAGTACAACCACTTAAGAACCATCCGCTTTACATTTTCAACGTGATTTTCGTTCCAATTGTTTTGAATCTACCTTCATTAATATTTTACGGTTGTCGCATCACACTTTGTTTCTACTTCTGCTCTCCTAATTGACAGGTGATATTTGTGTAGGTAAAAGTTGTTTCTTTTTTTTTTGAGAAGTAGGTACTTGATATAGGAATTCCTATTTTGGAAACTCTTTTAAATTGCCAAATTATCTGGACTTATTTTCTTCACGTTTGGTTCACTTTTCATCCTGTAGTTAGGTATTACCACATCCTAATGCCGCAAAATTTGATTACTCTCCATGATAGAGGTACAACTCTTACTCTGAAATATACTTAAACGATTAGATATAGAAGAAATCCAAAAATCAACAATAAATTAAATAGGGCGCTCCAGCAAAGAACAATTTTTGCTCCAACTCTCCCTTGATATTAAGAAATGCCTATACCTATCTATTTAAATAAAATCGTTAGTCAAACACCATTTCGACAAGCAGGCAGACTCATAAATACTAATAGAAGCACAAAACAGGGCACTCCTAAAAAGCTGAAGCTAATTGCAGTAAGATACCATCCTTTGCTAATACGATATGTGTTACACGGGGTGCGCCCGACGACCGATGTGCTTGGGACACAAATGAAAATCAACTAAGTGGTGAAATCTACTTTAACTAAGCTGAATTTAGAGTCGAGTTTCGAATGTAAAGTATTTTTTTGGGTCGTTCCTATTACGGCGAGCGTTAATGGAAATTGTGAGCCGTGCCCGTGTCGTTACGCGCTGCGAATGTACATAATATGTCGTCAAAAGGGTGAAATATACTTTAGTAGGCTGTGATTTCGTTCGTTGCGACCCATGGCTTACCTACCAGCTTTTAAAAGTTTCTTGAATGTGATTCATATTAAACGGGCGAGTACCCCTGACATTCAAAAGTGAATGTCATCACATTACGACAGACTTATTCAAATTCTACGAGAAATAGTTACCTAGCAAATTTCTTTTTCATTTCTCATACTCGGAAAGTAGTGTTTTTACAAGCTTTTATTTACTTTCACCTGTCCCGTTTGTCTGTAATGGAATTTTGCAAGTTCAATTTGACCCACTTACCGGTTTCCTATTGAGCTGAAATTTTGCATGCACATGTATATCGCGTGACAGTGCAATATTATGATAACATTGAGCTGGTCTGATGCTGGAGCTGGAAATTGGCCATAGGAACTCCGCAATAAAACGACACAACCTCATCGAATTTGGGCTCATTAGAATTGTCTTAACGAGTAGTTGAAGACTGTGCAAAAAAAAGTACAGTCGGCTTCAGGCTACAGCTTGTACCAAAAATGAAATTTTTGACAGAAACTTCTTTGATTAGCGGGGGTACGCTGTTTCCCACCCTTCAGCAGGAAAGACTCATAGTAATTTGATTCCCTCCTTAGGGCGGGAATGAATTTTTAAAAATAGAAGTAAAGGTTAGATAGTTGGCTTATGCCACTCATAGACTACGAATAAATACTTATTACTTATTCGTAGGCGATAGACGTTCAAGTAATTTGATCCAACAGGCTGGTTCAAACAGTTTTATCATGTCTGTTGGAAAATTTGATCAAAAATGAGTTATCAAATTGCACGAAGTAATATAAACTTTCGTATTCTCTATTTGGTCAAACTGTTTGATCAAATTACTTGAACGTCTATATAGCCGGCATTAGTATAACAGCCAGAGTGAATTTAAAAAAAGCGGAATGGCCCGCGGCGCGGCACGAGGCTGGAGACGAGGCGGCGTGTGGCAGTCACGCAATGCGTTCCATATTAAATTTTTTAAAAAGATTTTTATTTGGGGGATCCTAATCGTATCTCTCTGTGAGCTCCGGAATTCAAAATTGATATAAAATAAAACATCTATTCATATAAAATGCTTTGTCCTGAATGACTGACTGACGGATCAACGCACAACCTAAACCGTTGATCGTAGAGACCTGAAACTTGGAGGGTGTGTTCTTTGTATGATATAGGCATCCGGTAAGAAAGGATTTTCCGAAATTCGGGGTGAAAAACGGGGGCAAAGTTTGTATGGAACAATGTGATTCCTCGGTCCAACCAATCTACATACTTACTTCAAATTTTGCATAAACATTCTTTAACAGAATTGATGGAAGACGTGTTTCTTATTTTATTATAACTCATCGCCTAAAAGAGTAAATAAACGAATTTCAAACATGGGGAATTTTTTATTCTCTAATATACCCAGAAGTGTTCTGGGTATATTAGAGAATAAAAAAAAATTGCAAACTATATTGTGTGACACATCAAATGAAAGGGCTTGTTGTGAGAATGTCAAATATATTTTTTTAATTTTAAGATATATAATATATATTTTTTAAAGGAAAGATACTTAAAAATATAGGTACCATGATTTTATAAAGTGGCGAGAAACATAAAAAATTGAAACATTTTCCGAAAGTGTGTTTCTTATTATTTTATACATCCGTATATTCGAAATGAAAAGTACACTAACTATAGTGTTTTACACGGGTGAAAGTCATCAATTCCTACTAGGACCATAGCAGTCTAAATACCTCGTATGGGAATTGATTCCTTTCCACCCTTGTTTAACAATCTACTATTTTATGTAACTTTGTAACTAGAAGCATTGTTTGCTTGCGCTATTTGTGCAGCATCTTTAAGACAACTATGTACTTATTCCGGTTTTTTTTTGTCTTTAGATTATTGGATAATTCCACCAATATTTTTTATCTAAGCCTAAAAATAGAGACAAATAAAGCTAAAATGTATCCTTACAAACAATAGTAGGTATGTATCTGTACAAGAATTTCAATTTCCATTTCTCCCTCAGTACAATAAACGCTTTGCTCACTTAAACTCAGGAAAAAGCAAACAAAACACGATACTCAAAATATGACGCTTTTATTAAATTCTTCTTGCGTTTATTAACTTGGGAGGAAAAATGTT
Source organism: Tethea ocularis (assembly GCA_963555595.1). NCBI lineage: Eukaryota > Metazoa > Arthropoda > Insecta > Lepidoptera > Drepanidae > Tethea > Tethea ocularis. The sequence continues at coordinate 5,889,543 of OY741968.1, forward strand.
CAGACTTGCTACGCTAAAGCTGAAGTAAAAAAAAAGTTTGACGTTTCTTGACTAAAGAATTTTATTAATGTCCGCTACAATGTTTCTTGCAAAACATTATTTTAACAGCCATTAGGAGTCAGGGAGTCTTATGGAGTATTGTCTAAGTAGGTATCAATTTAAAATATATAAATTCACATAGTATTTTTTTCGAGTGGGCCTGCTTGACCAAGTCTAGAGAAAAGTATAGAGAAAAGCTAAAAATGCTGAAAGGAGCCTCGAAGCCGATTTTGATAAAAACTAATATATAATCTACTCATTGATTTGGAAAAAAACACGTCCACCAATAGTATTTCCTTCCATAATTAGACCTTTCCTTTATTTTATCATTCAACATGACTTCGCAGAGTTTAATCCTTCAAAGTGGCACTGTGATAGCTAGTGACTTTAGTTTAAGTAATATCTATAAGTTTTATTATTTATAGAATCTATCATAGAGAAATATGCAATTTCTCTATGATAGATTTGAAGCCCTTTCAGGACTGGATTCTATTCACATCGCACCTTTAGAATCCTTTGTAAATTGAGTGCAGTACGGTGCGGTGCGGTGCCAGAACTATTTTACCTAGATTAAGTAAATCGGTATTTTAAAATTAAATACCTATTGAATTATTGCATATTTGGCATTAGGTAGGTACTTAGGTAGATATCGTAGCTTGTTAACCTAAATAAGAACAAATGTTTTAAAACAGCTTGACAAATCTTAGCAAATACTTACCTAAAACAGAAACATTAAAACACAAAAAATTTTTTTAGAAACTTTGTTTCGTTTGTTACATGCATTTACTCAGCTCAGGTTTTTATTTAACAAGATGTCTATTAAACCAGCCAGCATAATTCAACATACTCGTACAAGAGCTAGCTACCTAACATTCAAACTAAAAAAAAAAAAACCTACACAAATCGTCGGCAACGGAATACTGCGCCAGATGATATTAAATATTCAACATTTGACTCGTGCCACCATGCATACCGAAAATACGAAAGCTAAGCTTATCTTTCACACGTGGGGCTCAACCCTTACAAACTATAACCTGGTAATGTTCCAAAAAGCCTATTAAGAATATAAAACTACGTAGTTTCGTGCACGATATGATAAATGTCGTAAAAATAAGCCGCATTGCAGGCCAACGTAAAATTATTGTGTAAACTGTAACGTAATTATCATTTTTAACAGAATAGACTTTAACATCGGTGTTTATTTTATGATTTGCGAGACATTAACTAACCCACTAAAAAGATGTTGAATAAGAAAAATACTTTATACCTACAGCAAAATAAAAAGCAACGCATTTACAAATTGTTATATTTAAACCATGGCACTGGACAACAATGGCCGGCGCACATAATGGAAACTAAAGCGGAATTATCCTTTTGTACCTATATGAAAAATACTAAAAATGCAGCTTTTTATTTTTATATAGGACACTACGCCACCGACTACATTTCTAAATTAAAAATACGTATCTTTCTTTCGAAGTATCGCATTACATCTAGATATGCCGCCTGTTACCAAGCTATCTCAACTCCACACTTAGGTATATTCATTAATTACACTCAAACATACTTATTTGCATAAAAATGAGCAACTCGTTTCATAATTATCCTTTTGATCTTTAACACGTAAGTCACTCATTTGCCGCTGGAAAGTAGGTATGTGCACTGTGGGACAAAATAATATAAATTTGTATATGAATTTTATACTTTAGAAGTACCTACACGAAAAAAAAAAGGTTTCTTAGGCGGATCGTGGTCTCACGAATTAGTTTACACCATATATAAGAGTAGTCTTTGGTTTACACACCGTATTGTGTTGACTAAACGCGTTGATTATAGTATCTTACATAACAGTAAAGATTATTTCAGTCAAATATTTAATTAAAATAAAATACATTGCGACATAATATTGTATTTCTTACCAGTGAGAGTACAAAATGACGGACATTTCCTAATACACGAAAAATACCTAATATGTTAATTTATGACAAACGGTCTAGTGGTGATCAATGGACCAATTTGTTTGAAAGGCTTTTAACAATGCAATAGAAATTTTGTAAGAAGAGGGCTCTCCAAGCAACATAACAATCATGCAATGATATGGATCTTAGTATGAATGATAATGGAAAATTAAGTATATAAATTGCTAATTCTAACACCAGCTGTTTCACTTTTTTTAAGAGATAAAAAGTAACCCATAGAACTCGGGGATAATGTAGCTTCTTATTAGTCAAAGAATTTTCAGAATCAAATTACCGCATCAGCGTGGCAGAGCCATATGAAGGACGACCTCATATCTCCACGCCCAGACAATATCGTTACATATAAATTACTACTCAACGAAATCGTACAATAACCGCGATGATGTTGGTTACGAGGCTTCATAGCTCTTCATGGATGTTAATAAACGATCAAACGTAAAAAATCGCTTGCATCAAGTCAATCTACCTAAGAGCCCTGCAATCGCAGGGTTCGTGACCATAGAAATTGGGCAGAAAATAGTAGTGGCGTTTATACTAGCTGTACACGGTATTAGAGGACCCCAGGATGCAATATAAGTTTAAACTCGTGCCTTTCTGGTCTGATTTTAAACGTTTTTGGCGTCCAGGCATATAGTGGTGGACCGTGGAACACGTGGCGAACAATCATTATATGGACAGTTATTTAGATCGGTAGAAGAACCGAACTAATTTGGATCAGACACACTCTCTCTCACCCTGCGCTGATATAGAAAGCAGATTTACGCTGAAACGATTATATCAGATATTGTCATTCATAAGCATAAGCATGATAATGCATTTAAATTTTTTTGTGAAACCGTACTGAACAGATTTAGATCACATAGATAAAAAAAGAGAGAGAGAGCGTTTCAACGATATTTTTCTGAGGGGTGCGCGGGGTCCGTAGGCCCAAATGAGCAAGGCCATTCGCGTATAGCATCACCTTAATTAAATAATAAATATATGCTGCTTGGTAATTATACGTCCAGTTTGTAATTATCTTAAACGCTTCTGTCTTCAATAAATTTTGTTTTCATACGTGATGTTTTTATTAAACTTAAGTGTACTGCCATATAATACCTACACAAGCAACTACAATTTTAAGTATTCATAATAGTACCTAAGAATGTTGAGACCTACGCCAGGCTTAAGTGACGTAGAGCCGTTACCTACACGACAAGAACTGAGGGCTTTTTGCTACGTTGATTTTAACGTTATAATGAAAATCAACGTTTCATAAAATTATAAATAGCTATTAATATTACTTACGTTATAAATAACGACTTTTTGTCAATTAACAAGATTATTGATAAGCTTTGATTGTGATTGAAATTAAATGTAATACTAAATTAAAAGTACATACATAGACAATATTAAACACAATCAAAGACAAAATTTGTGTATTTGTTAGCATCTACTACTGTTTAAAAAATCATTTTAAGCTATATATAAAATCTGATCAGAATGTATGTACGCAACTTAATCCCAGTTTTGAGATCTTTCAATCTTTAATTTACCATTTTTTTATAACAGCCTTCACAAATCCTTTCTTAGCGGATGTCTACGTCATAATAGCTACGTTTGCCAAATTTCACCTTGATCCGTCCTGTGGTTTGAGCTATGCGTTGATAGATCAGTCAGGCAGTCAATCAAGCAGTCACGCATTCCTTTTATAAATTTATATAACGTTGTAAAGTTACCTTACGCGTCCATTCCTATAACACTGACAATGTTGAGACTCGTCACTAGAGGTCGACGGGTCAGCTGAGGCAAAGAAGTGGTGTGGTGTGGGCGAAGGGGTGCCTCCGTAGTCATGGCAACCGCGCCCCACAACACGCCGACGCGGCGCCAACAACGATGCTATACGCAAACCTAACTTATTATGTATATGTTGTGTGTTTGTTGGTTCTAACTTGGATTGCAACGCGCGCGGGTACACATGCGCATGGAAAATAGAACGCGTTTAAATGTTTAATGAGTTATTCGTAGAAACATTATACCAATGTTAACATAGTAATTATGGTCCATTTTTTGTTGTTCGTTACTCACTCATTAAGAGTGATTAATTAAGAAGACATAATGACATGCATATTATATATATTATTCTTGTTGCTATCTTAAGAGGATGCTCTCCGCGAATTACTCCGTCCCTTACAAAACTTAAAGAGACAAGCGAGACAGGTAGAAAACTATTCTCTTTCTATTAAATCTCAGAATGTATGTTAATATTTTTAAGTTATTTGGATGGATTAAAAGGTTATATTTACATTTTTCTGAGGTTACTAATGAAAAATTAAAAATAAACTTTTCCTAATCAGATTTTCTCTAGTTTAACATATATTTTTTCAAATCTCTTGGAACAAAGAATACAGAGAAAAACGCATTTTAGAATCATCATTTCTCGTATAGCATCGCCTTAATCACTCGCGAGGACAGCGCGCAGGACTAGGTGCGATGGCGAGAGTTTTTAGTCATTTATTTTTATGTCGTTGTTTATCTTTAACTTAAAAACTCGACAAAAATTTTCGATACATTAAGAAATATTTAAATATTTTTTTAAACATCTAATGGGTCCATCCATCTATAAATAATATTAATTATTTTGTGTTCAAAGTCATCATACATTATTTAAATAGAGAATCAGTTAAACACCTATCTTTAATTTCTTATTTTTTTATTAGTAGGTAGGTACAACCAATACAATTATTGTCAAAACATACTAATGATTATCTATATCATATAAATAACTATGAGAAACACTAACGCAATACCAAATACGTATTTGGAGAAATTACAGAGACGTAATGTTGGTAATTGAAGCCATAAAGGGCAGTTTACCCTGGGCGGCCATTATTATAACAAATTCTATGTGGGTGGGTAAGTGGCCCATACACGCACGCGGCTAACATGACCAACTTAGGCTGAATTCTTTACAGCGTGTGCATGTTTGTTTCGTCAATAATTTAGGAATACTTAACAAGGCATACTGGGTTTACTTATTAGTTCTCAATTTGTTGTTAAGTTTTTAATTAGCTATAAATTTTAATAAAAAAACGAAATAAATAATTATTTTTTTTTGTTTTACTTTCATATATAGCCGACAAATAATTATGAATTTTAATATTCTCAATTACCTATAATAAAGGTCCGTTATTTTTAATAATGAACAATCTTATAAAATCATGGGTAAGTGATAATGTGGTCGAATTATGTTATCATACAAAGCGGAATCGGAATAGAAGCGGAAACGTGAAATAGATGAAAATTCCCAAATCACTACCCCACACAAGCGGTGATTGATCGATAGCCCGTCAAAGTGAACCATTTGCAACTACACTAAAACGAAGCATTACGCATTTGTGATCACTATTTTTCATTTAAGGATCAGTCAAGAAACAGATATTAAAATTGATAAGCCTAATAAATCCATCGTCTTATTAGACATTAAATCGTAGTTAATTTTACTGGAATTTAAAATTCTCCTTTATTTTATGTTTTTATGTCAGAAGGTTAACAAGAAGGCAGGCTGTCTACCTGATGGTAAGTGGTTACCGTCGCCTATTGCGATTTGCAATACCACACAAAATGACTACAGATGCTCCTATGAACTTTGTTTTTAGCCCCAGAAAGTCCGATAGTGTAGCAAGTAACAATTGTATTATTCCTATATCTAACCTCCAAAGTAAAATTTTACTGGTATTTTCTCCAGCACTTTCTGTGTCAGTACATCAACGATACCTGTAACATTTATAGTCCTTGTTGGCGCCTCGCAACAATTGTTGAATGTAAAGTAAGTACTTCGTAAGATCGCGAAATCTGTTTGTATATCTCCAGTGTTTTGTTCACAGAATATCAAATAGGTAACTAGGTTACGAAATTAGTTGAGTTGATGATATCAGAAGGACAAAATAATATTAATAACTGTGTCATTGAATTCATTACATAAAGTGCCTAGTTAAATAGAATTTTACACGAATACAATTTTGTTTCCCTTAGGAACTTTGAACACTAACATCTATCACATCGTGTGAAAGTTACAACCATATCATCAGGGAATTAAGCAGTAAATTAGAAGAAAATCACCAGGCAGCTGCGGTGAGAAAACGATCGATCAGGTAACTACTTGGACCGTATTTATATCGTTTCACTAAGTAAATAGTAAATTATATATATAGATATCAATTTTCACATTGATATTTAGTTGTATTACAGATGAAGTTTTTCTTTACAAAAATAATAAGCTTTTCAACTGTTATATAAATTATAAGTAGGTACTTAGGTGCGGTCGACCAAGAAACGCTAAATTAGGTATTGTTATATTTCAATCGAAATTGAAATGAATTCGAACGATAAACATTCGCCTCTAAGTTAAAAACTGTGTAACTCATATCATAAAAACCCTACTGATCGTGTCAACGTAGGTAACGTAGGACGACTGGTGGCATGAAACTGCGTGCTACACGCAAAATCTTTAAAAAAATACCGTCGTACTACCATAGGCGCACGCAACAAAAATAATACCAAACTATTTATGAAATATTTTCTATTAATTTTTCTTTAATTCACCTCTTTATAAATTGTTCGAATGGCATTGCTGCGTATATGCCTTTACGAAAAGATTTTATATATGTACATATAAAATCTTTTCGTAAAGGCATATAGGCATATTGTAGGTATGGAAATGAGATGGTGAACCCCGATAGCCTCCGTAACGTTCCTTCTCTGAACCTGAAATAATTTCCTCGCAGTTTCACCCTCGATCCGCGTGAGGTAAAGAATTGTATTGATGTCACCGTACCATTTTGAAAGCCGTTAGTTCATAATATATATCGCGAAATTGTAATCTGTTGAAGAGTTGTGAACTGTACCATACTGCTTACAGTATAACGTATTAATTTAAGATAATTTATCCATAAAACTGCTAAACTATGAACTGGCATCATATTTGAGTGCAACCTTGCGCACTGATTGGTCGAACGGCATATGCCTCCTCTATCGAATGATAAAAATCCTGAAATATATATTTTATTATTTATAACAAGGAGTCCCTATAACAATTTTCCCATAGCATCAAAATTTGCGGAAGTCTACAAACTTCCATCCCCTAGTTTAAGGGGTTAGGGGGTAAAAGTTCCAAGTTTTTATTTATTTATTAGTACAAACACATCATATATATTCTAACATTTATAGGTAGTAACATTTACAAAGGTAGGTAATAGTAGTTTTAGAGTGTTTTTGTTGTTTGTGTACTAATACTAGCTTACATACCAAATTTCAGATTTCTAAGACTTTAGAAAGTACCCTATAATATAAGGATTTTGATGATCGGTGAGTCAGTGAATCAGTGAGTCAGTCAGTGACAAAACTAAGGAACTTTGACTTGGAATAATTCTTCGCAGTAGGTACCGAAGCTTATTGTCTTCAGACGGAGGTATAATATTTTAATTTGAATAAGTTTATGTTTATTTATAGTGATGATTTTAGAAACAGTGGTAAGTAGGTAAGCAAGCATTCCTATCCTACAAAACTTACAAATTCAATTGAGCCTAAAATTGAAAACAAGAGTACCTAGAAAGAAAGATACATTTATTAGACGCAACCAAGAAAGTAGACTGTATGAATACGAGTATTATGGTATACCTATCAAAGGACCACCAACATACAGTGAATAATCGAGTGTGTGCGTGTGAGTGATTTAAAATTCATTTAAATATGAAGTGAAATCACAAATTGATTTTATATACGACCTCAATTCCATAATGGCATCAATCAGCTACTACAGTAGTGTCACCGGAAATTGGCCCACGGGTCGGCGCGCGCGCACTCCGCAGGAAATGAAATCGCGTCCGACATGCCTATTGATCTATTGTGCTATGTGCACACGCACTTTATTGTGCCTGCGATTTGAACATCGGCATTTTCGTAATCCTTTAACTATATTTTATTTATTGCAATGTTAAGTAAAATTTATTTTAAATTATTAATAAACTACTACTGTATGAGAGCCCTCTGCGCTCGCCGATTGTCCGGTAAGGTTGGAGCAGCCATCAGAGTCTACCAACATTAGTCCTTTCAAAAAATACTACTGTACGTATAACTATACTGACATCAGTTTAACTATACTTAATTTTTGTTATAATTCAATAATTTTTTCAGGTCTCTGCACCTCATAGTGAAAAATTTATCCCCTATCTGTCTGTTTGCGTGTCAAGGCCTTTTTCGTCATAAATTAGTTGAGGTATCAAGTGACATTAATATTAAATACTAAGGCTTATAATTTCTTACTGCTATAAAAAATCAAGTAACGTATAGTATAGAAACTTTTGCATGTCCTTTCATGCAACAGTTAACCCCTTGGTTATTAAATCACGAATTTTAATAACACAGATTTTTTATACGTTGTCTAAGTCTAAGTCTACGGCACGTCTGATATTAAATGGTTACCGTGGCCTATGGATGCTTGTAACACCCGAGGCATCTCAGAACAACTACTGTTCTGAACGAGGCAGCACACATGCGTTACCGACCCATCCACACTTCCCGGAAGGCAAGAACACAACATTCAGTTATTTGGCTGTAGTAGGTATTCTGTAAGGTGGAGCTAACTACTTCCCTAGCCAAGCTGCTCTTTGAGAGAAAGAACTCAATGCTGTAGGTGTCTTTACTGTTCTTCTAATTTCATGCAAAAATCACTATTTACTGACTGATCATCCAAACCTATGTATAATATAATTTGACCTTCAACGTAGAAATTTGGTACACGAAAATAATAATTTATTCAATTTATAAATTGATCAGACAGTCTCTAGTAAGTTTAGTTGGAGCAGTCACGGTACTTGCTTATGTACGCCGGAATTGAAATCAGAGTCGGAATCAGTAAATTAGGATAGCCTTTGATGCGTTGCAAAGTTAAGTTACTATCTCCGCTATTGGTAAATAAAACTTATTGTATACTAGCAATATTATTTAAAACTAGCTTTTGCCCGCGACTTCGTCCGCGTTTTCGTCGTTTTTCGTAAAAAAGTAGCATATAATACTTTTTAAACTCTCGCGAACACAATTCATGTTTATAGTAATGAAATGTCGAGGTTAGTCAAAATTATATTTTGATAATATTCTATGCGCGAATAGACCCGTTACATTACTATAAACATGAAAGTAGCATATGTCCTTCCTCAGGGTTCAGTGTTTTTGATGTGACAGACACTTTCGTATTTTAGTAGGGAAATATAATATGTCAATCCACAATACTGTTAAAAAATATCGCAATAAGGAACCGGAGAATATTATTATTAATAGCTGTGCCCTGAGACCATCAGCGTGTAACTCCTTGTGTGTTATTATGTTAATGTATTGGTAATATTGTTTAGATCACTTTCACATGAGGCTTAAGTACATATAGAATGAAAATACTTCAGCGCAAAGCTTCCGGGTAAACTACGTTGAAAGTTGACCCGTCCGGCACGTGAACATAAAGATTTCTAGAACTGCTAACCCGGGAAAGAGCGACATATAACTGACCATATGAAAAACAACTGACAATAAACTATTTAAAGACGAAAAGTCGCGCTGATAAGCACGGTTTTTCAATATCAATTATTGTCTGTCAATAAGGTCGAACGCTCTGAACGCATCAACAGCCAAATATATATATATTTTTTTTGAAAGGACACAAATGTGCTAGCCAGAGATGGCTACGGCACCCGTGCGCGGACAAAAAGCTCGCTCTCTCTCTTTTTTTTTTTTTTTTTTTGAAAGGACATGAAGGTGTTAGCCAGAGGTGGCTATAACACCCTTACGCGGACAACTCGGTGAGCGCTGAGGGCTCTGAACCGGACAAAAACAATTTTAGGTAACTGCGCCTGAGGGCACCCCCTGTGGGGTACGGACCTCGGCTCAGGGCGTTACCGGGGGAAGGGGGAGGACATAGTACGAGTTACGACTAATTAGGGGCGGTCGGATTACTGGGAGCAGCTCGGGCCGCTTGAATGGGACGAGACTGGGTAAGACGTCGCGACGTACCTCGCCGTCGAGGACGATACCGAGGAAGTCGGTTTTGTTGAGTGTTTTGTGTGTCGTCGTTTTGTCGAGCTGAGTCGGCTGCAATCTGGGCGAGAGTAGTGGGATCATCCGGCTCGCTGAGGGCTTGCCGTGGACGTCGGATACGCGAGATTCTAGAGGGGGTATAGGTTGCAGCCTGTACGATGAGAGGATTGGAGTGGTTGACAGCGGTGTCGAAAAAGCGGCGTGAAGCGCATTTCATAAATTGTTTGATGGTGGGGAGTCCTAAGTCGATGTGGAGGTTTTCGTTGCGCATATACCAGGGGGCGCCCGTGGCTTTGCGCATGAATCGGTTTTGTATAACCTGAAGGCTATGGATCTTGCTGGGGCTAGCCTGAGCGAACACAGGGCTAGCATAGGTCATGATTGGAGCTCGCTCTCGGACCTCCCGCCTTTTTATACCCTACCGCCGCGACCAGTGTCGAGCGCGGCAACCGTTACACAAAAATAATCCTTATAGCATGATTCAGTATTCAAGTGCGACGGCGCGATGGCTTATTTCATGCATAAGTTTGGTGTTTCTATACCGATTTCTATGGTTCTTTTAGGTAATAATGATAACTTTTTTAAATTAGGGATGAGTGAGAGTATTATAAACGTAAGAGTAAACAAATATAATCAGAATGCTCCGAATTGCTAAGCTATCAGGAGTTACACGTGTTATTGTGAGTCAACCATAAAAGATAGACATATGCTGTTGCGGGATAATATTTTTTAGACAATTTTATGTAGAATATTTCCGTCATACATGATTTTTATGTAACTTTAACCATCAAGGCTGCACACGCGACGGAAGCTTAAAAAATGGAGTAACTTCTCCCGTTTTCCCAACATTTCCCTTCACTACTCTGCTCCTATTGATTGTAGCGTGATGAAAAGTATACTATAACCTGCCCAGGAGTATGAAGAATAATTGTACCAAGTTTCGTTAAAATCCGTCGAGTAGTTTTTGTTTCTATAAGGAACATACAGACAGACAGACAACAATTTTACTGATTGCATTTTTGGCATCAGTATCGATCACTAATCACCCCCTGATAGTTATTTTGAAAATATATTTCATGTACAGAATTGACCTCTCTACAGATTTATTATAAGTATAGATAAAATATATTTCACTCAGTTCATAGCAAATAAGTAAGTATGTATATGAATGAAGTGACATGTTATTAAAATGCTTATTTGCTTAATTAAGATGTTTGTTGGTGATTCATATATCTTACTAGCCATCCCCTGCGATTTCACCCGCGTTCCCGGAATAAAAAGTAGCCCTATATGTTATTCCAGGGTGTGCTTTATGTGACAAATTTCATCAAAATTGGTCCAGCCGTTTGAGAGTGAAGAAGTAACAAACTTCTTACGCATTTATAATATTAGTAGGTTTTTTTTGTGACAATTGCCTACTGAACTGATGAAAAGTACAAATATTACAAAAAGACGCAATAAGTTACCATCACAGCTTATAAAACATATCAACAGGGAGGGAGTGCATAAAATAATCATGTTTAGACAATGAAGAGATTAAAACATGTCAGTAAAGTGTGGTGTAAAAGAATTACAAAATAGGTATAAGTTACACAATTTAGTATGTATGAATAAAGACTACGTGTCCTGAAAAAAGTAGGCTTGACTTTAACCGGTAGGTAGTACCTATAATTTCAGTTTTTATGAGGCCCTTGTTGGCCGTTAAACTAAGTTAGTATTATATTTTACTCCACCCATATTCGTTTTCCCTTGCAAAACTATCAAAACGTTATGATAATAGCCTTACACTACAACATTCTGATCTTAATAACATATTTCAGGATACATGAACCCCAATACCACTTATTGTTTGAATAATAGAACTAATTGGGTTACGCACAAGTAGTGGGTATTCGCCTGTTCTGGCTCACGACTTTTTGGTCCTTTTGGCCCTCATCGGCGGGCGGGCGGGCGACGCTGGCTAAAAAAAAAAAAAAAAAAAAAAAAAAGTTTGGTGTCATTTCCTGGGTTTTCGGGGTCGCCCGATCGATCTAGCGCATCCGTTTTGTGATATCTGTTACGGTTGCTGACATAGCTTATTGCTTTCAGTACCTCTAGTATCACCTAATTAAGCTAATGCTAATTGCTAATGATATGTCTATCGATTATTAGATTCTATTCTCGATCTCTCTTGTTCTTAATCAGCTATTACCTCATTACTAATCACCTCTCCCTCGTCACTAATCACTTCCCTATTTCTTTACTCGGGTACTATCTATTCTATTTCGTCTTGTATTTCGGATGAAGGATTAAATTAAACTTCCATATATTTTAATTTATATGCTTTTATTTCCACTTCATTAAGAAAAATATATACGATACATATTATCTACCAAAATATCATTGTGCAATGTATTATCTGAAAATAAATTTATAAATCTCTGCATTGTACACCCATCAAATTTATGCAACAAATACATTAAACAGTACTCGCCACAAACAGAAGTAAAATCTTTGAATCCTACGTGTGTTCCAATCCCATCGCTTTGAGTTTCTCCTCCTGCCGGTGATCGTCCGTATGAATCGAAATATTGACCAACACCGTTCGCATCAATATGAATAGCTATCCAGTGCGATCCTGGTTATTTCGATAGTGTCAAATTCTCTTCGCATAACAGGTAAGTAGTGAGGTGGTGTAAAAACATTCATTTTATTAGCACCATATGTGTATTTTGTAATCAATATGCTATTTTTAAGTCTTGAGAGTTAAGAAATGTCTATGTCTTGTTACAGAAATTATTAAACATCATTGACAGCCAGGAAAACACCTACAAACAATATTATTTTCCACTGAATGAGGACGACAGTAGAGATTTAATTATTAAATCCAATTATGATTCACGAAAGAAAAAAACATCGGCAAGCAATATCGATGACTTTTTTGAGATACCACCAAAGAGTAAAAGGAAGAAAACGGTTTCGTCAACAGTGGCGAGAGCCGATCGAGGTGGTGCTGGATTTGCATACATATCCACTAATAACGATGATGCGGACCAATCGACGCACCTCATCAAAATAGAAATCTACGATATGAAAAAACTCGCAAAGATCCCCGCTTCGGAACTTTGGAAGCACGCAAACACAAGGACGAAATACTACGCCAAAATCGTGGATGATAACATATCGGATGATACGAACAATCTTGTTTTTAACATAACAAAACAGGCTGCAGAAAGTGACCGCGCGAAAAAATATTTTTTTAGTAATGTTAATGATAGATAACTTTGTATCTTACAAATAAAAAAACATATTTTTTTATTCAAGACTTTTATTTCATTTTCACAAGTTATTCAAACACACAGATGTATATGTTAACGGAAAAGTATCTAATCCGTCATTGTATACATTTCCTAGGAAATCCATACATTTCCTAAATATCTATCGGAGTATTACATTCGGGATATTTGTAATGATAGCGGTATTTGGGGGGTTGTAAGTGAAATTTATTTTTTTGCGAATACTTTCAAATTTATGCAAAATAAAAAAAAATAACCCCAACCTAATTTTTCAATAGAATTTATATATTTCCTAGTATCATTATTGAAATAAAATTTCCTAGGAGATATACACAGGATTTGTATACAATTCCTATATTTCATACATTTCCGGTGACATATATACAAAATAGGTAGGTAGATTCTAAAATAAATTATATAGGAATGTACAAGAACTTTTTACACATAGTTTCTCAATGTTACTTCTTAAATCTATACATAATATTATGAAATCTTATCTACTATAGTCTACAGTTATATTTATGTTTTTATCTATTTCAATAACATTATCAAACTCTGCATAAACAATACAGTTAATGGTTTCTGCAAGAAGATATTTCACCAATCATTTAAAAAGCAATATTCATAAAAATAATGTATTAACCTCACATCATTATTTAACAAATGTTGCAGTTATTGAAAGTGCTTTTGGTTTAAGAATTGTTACGTATAAAATTAAAAGTAAAATAGATAAATCGTTGAACTTAATTTTAGAGACACCGGAATTATTCTTAAATTCAATAAAAAGCGATATTTTATTCTTGATACAAGAGTGTATAAAATCACATAAAGGTTTTAAAGTAAATTTTATTTTACATGCTGATTTTGTACAACAATCAAAAAATGTTAGGACCACTTTTGATTTTCAAACAACAAATTTTATAATTTGTCAATGAGATGACTTAAATATTTTCTTTTCATCTTTAATTGAAACAATAAGTAATAAAATTTGTACATTTTGAAAAAAAAAGATAGTGGATGGAGTCTTAAAGAAATAAATTGTATAGATATGTGTATTAATAAATATAGGCCCTTACGCGGTAGTTCATATATCGATCTTCCTAGCGACATAAAAACAAAAAAGCTGTTATTAACGTTAAAAATTCCGATAACTTATATTTTAAATGGGCATTACTTTCAGGTTTATATCCTGTAAATAAAAATGCCGATCGCGTAACCTCTTATACCATGCACGCTAACGTCCATGAATTTAATAATATTTCTTTTCCAATTAAAATTAACGACATATCAAAAATAGAAAATTTGAATGATATTAGTATAAATGTTTTTGTATTAGAATATAACAAAGAAAAAAAATACATTCTATTGTAGGGCCATTTTTTTAACTAAACGTTGTAGGGATAAACATATTAATTATACTATATTTGTCAAATGGGCAGAATACTCACTACTGTTACATTAAAAATTTATCACGATTAGTCAGCAAACAAATTTCAAATCACGGTCATGCAATTCATATAAGTAATTCTTGTGTACTTAATTTTCCAACCCAGGAAAGACTTAATAATCATCGGCAGCATGATTGTGCTCACATTTGTACAGAATTACCAAACAATGAAAAATCTAAAAAATATTGGTTCGGACAACCAGTTAAAGTTTAATAACTACCAGAAAAAAATTAAAATGCCTTTTGTAGTATATGCAGATTTCGAAGCATTTTTAAATGTGATAGATTCATGTAGTAACGATCCATCCAAACCTTACACAAATAACATTCAAAAACATGAGGTCTACAGTTTTGGATATTATATCAAATGATGACAGTTTGTCAAAATATGAGATGTATATAATAGTGATCCAGACTGTACGCAAGTGTTAATGGAACGTTTGCATAAGGATCTTAAAATAATATGTCAAAAAATAGATTTCAAAAAAGACCCATTTCAATTACAAGTAATGATACACTAATAAATTCAAAAATCTGTTATATTTGTGAAACCGAATTGAAAGGAGAAGCTTTTAATGATTTTGATTGGAACACAGGTATTATGTAGCGTTGCACATGAAATATACATGTAGTTCTAAGAACAGAACTCATCGTCATATTCCAGTGTATTTTATATAACCTGAGTAACTATGATGCGCATTTTATTGTTCATGCTTAAACTTTGATGATGGTGACATTGAAGTCATTCCTCAGAATAAAGAAAGGTATATATCCTTCTCCAAAAAATTTAACATAAATAATCAACAAATTTGCTTAAGATTTATTGACTCTTTTAAATTTTTATCATGTAGTTTAGATAAATTAGCCAAAAATCTCAATGATGAAGAATTCATAGAGTTAAAAAGAAACTTTCCGAATAACGATGATTTCATTCGGCGTCTATCCCTATGAATTTATGACTAGCTTTGAATGCAGAAAACCCACATCTCTACCTACCCAAAACCAATTTTATAGTTCTTTAACATATTCCAATGTTTCGAACGACGATTACAATCATGCAAAAGACGTTTGGCAACATTTTCATTGCTGTACTATGTCAGACTACTCAGACTTATATTTAAAAACTGACGTATTGCTTTCGACTGACATATTTGAAAACTTTAGAAAACTTTGTCTTGCTACATATGACTTGGACCCCGCTCATTACTATACAGCACCAGGGTTAAGTTGGGATGCAATGTTAAAATATACATACATATATAAATACTTCTGATATTGGTTTCATATTAAAAGTTGATTTAGAGTATCCTGATAACCTTCATGATTTGCATTCAGACTTTCCATTGTGTCCGGAAAATATATGTGTAGGTAATGATCAATGAAATTAAATTAGTCTCTAATTTAAATAATAAATCAAAATATATAATTCATTATAGAAATTTAAAACAGTGTATTCAAATGGGGTTGAAATTAATAAGAGTATATAGAATATTAAAAAAAATTCCCAGAGTCCTTGGTTAAAAAGGTATATAGATTTAAATACAAATTTTAGAACATTAGCTGAATCAGATTTTGAAAAAGACATTTATAAATTAATGAACAATTCTGTATTTGGTAAAACAATGGAGAACATTGAAAAAAGAGTAAATGTAAAATTGGTAAGTAACATACTGGGAAAATCAAGGTAAAGCACTTGGTGCTCGAGATTTAATAGCCAAACCAGAATTTCATAGTTTATCTATATTTTCTGAAAATTTAGTAGCAGTTTAATTACGAAAGACCAAACTAATTTACAATAAACCTATTTATTTAGGTTTTTGTATTTTAGATGTTTCCAAAACGCTTATGTATGATTTTCATTATAACTACATGGTGAAAAAATTTAACAAAAATCTTAAATTATTATACACAAATACTGATAGCTTAATATATCAAATTTTTACAGAAAACTTTTTTAGTGATATAAAACCCGTCCTCTCAGCTTATTTTGATACATCAGATTATGCAATTGATAATATTTATGAGTACCCGAAAATAAACAAAAAGAAATTAGAATTTTTCAAAGATGAGAATAGTGGTAAAATATTAAGAGAATTTGTAGGGTTACGCTCTAAAATGTATGCTTTTGAAGTTGAAGACAAATTTGTAGCAAAGGCAAAAGGTGTTAACAAAGGCGTCACAAAAAATGGACATAGATAATTATAAGTCATGTCTATTTAATCAAAATGTAAAATATTGTAGCATGCTTAGATTTAAGTCTTTAAAACACAACATTTATTCCCAAAAAATTAATAAAACATGTTTATCGTACAATGATACGAAACGATGCATAACATCGAATAACATTGATACATTAGCTTGGGGTCATTACAAATTAAGATAAGATTAATTTTTACAATGTTTCATTATATTTTATGGTTTTTACACGCACTAAGTATTTATAATTTTCATGTGTAATAAATTGTTTTTGATATTATGACAATGTTTCTTGTAATGTAGATTTATAATGTAAATAATATTTTTAGTAATAATCTTTTAGTTTTAAGTTGTAAATTGTATATATATTTTCGATAATTTTACTTTATATAAAAAACATAGTTTTACTTTTCTAGATTTAGTTTTATGTATAAATATTATAAGAATAATTCTAATACTCTCTCTTTTATTTTTAAATAAATACATGTTTTTTTACAACACATCACATTTAAATAGTGTATTATCTACACTGAGTTATATTACTACGTATTATGTATTAGGTATCTATGAATTAATCTTTCATAAAAGTAAAATTTAAAAACCCCCCCGACCCAAAAATAAACTAATAAAAACGAACAAATAAATATTTTTTGGACGCGACGACGACGCTTGGAAAATAAAAATAATTGAACTTACATAATATATGTGACGATAATAATTATAATAGGTTTAAAATATTATTTGTTCGTTTTTATTAGTTTATTTTTGGGTCGGGGGGGTTTTTAAATTTTACTTTTATGAAAGATTAATTCATAGATACCTAATACATAATACGTAGTAATATAACTCAGTGTAGATAATACACTATTTAAATGTGATGTGTTGTAAAAAAACATGTATTTATTTAAAAATAAAAGAGAGAGTATTAGAATTATTCTTATAATATTTATACATAAAACTAAATCTAGAAAAGTAAAACTATGTTTTTTATATAAAGTAAAATTATCGAAAATATATATACAATTTACAACTTAAAACTAAAAGATTATTACTAAAAATATTATTTACATTATAAATCTACATTACAAGAAACATTGTCATAATATCAAAAACAATTTATTACACATGAAAATTATAAATACTTAGTGCGTGTAAAAACCATAAAATATAATGAAACATTGTAAAAATTAATCTTATCTTAATTTGTAATGACCCCAAGCTAATGTATCAATGTTATTCGATGTTATGCATCGTTTCGTATCATTGTACGATAAACATGTTTTATTAATTTTTTGGGAATAAATGTTGTGTTTTAAAGACTTAAATCTAAGCATGCTACAATATTTTACATTTTGATTAAATAGACATGACTTATAATTATCTATGTCCATTTTTTGTGACGCCTTTGTTAACACCTTTTGCCTTTGCTACAAATTTGTCTTCAACTTCAAAAGCATACATTTTAGAGCGTAACCCTACAAATTCTCTTAATATTTTACCACTATTCTCATCTTTGAAAAATTCTAATTTCTTTTTGTTTATTTTCGGGTACTCATAAATATTATCAATTGCATAATCTGATGTATCAAAATAAGCTGAGAGGACGGGTTTTATATCACTAAAAAAGTTTTCTGTAAAAATTTGATATATTAAGCTATCAGTATTTGTGTATAATAATTTAAGATTTTTGTTAAATTTTTTCACCATGTAGTTATAATGAAAATCATACATAAGCGTTTTGGAAACATCTAAAATACAAAAACCTAAATAAATAGGTTTATTGTAAATTAGTTTGGTCTTTCGTAATTAAACTGCTACTAAATTTTCAGAAAATATAGATAAACTATGAAATTCTGGTTTGGCTATTAAATCTCGAGCACCAAGTGCTTTACCTTGATTTTCCCAGTATGTTACTTACCAATTTTACATTTACTCTTTTTTCAATGTTCTCCATTGTTTTACCAAATACAGAATTGTTCATTAATTTATAAATGTCTTTTTCAAAATCTGATTCAGCTAATGTTCTAAAATTTGTATTTAAATCTATATACCTTTTTAACCAAGGACTCTGGGAATTTTTTTTAATATTCTATATACTCTTATTAATTTCAACCCCATTTGAATACACTGTTTTAAATTTCTATAATGAATTATATATTTTGATTTATTATTTAAATTAGAGACTAATTTAATTTCATTGATCATTACCTACACATATATTTTCCGGACACAATGGAAAGTCTGAATGCAAATCATGAAGGTTATCAGGATACTCTAAATCAACTTTTAATATGAAACCAATATCAGAAGTATTTATATATGTATGTATATTTTAACATTGCATCCCAACTTAACCCTGGTGCTGTATAGTAATGAGCGGGGTCCAAGTCATATGTAGCAAGACAAAGTTTTCTAAAGTTTTCAAATATGTCAGTCGAAAGCAATACGTCAGTTTTTAAATATAAGTCTGAGTAGTCTGACATAGTACAGCAATGAAAATGTTGCCAAACGTCTTTTGCATGATTGTAATCGTCGTTCGAAACATTGGAATATGTTAAAGAACTATAAAATTGGTTTTGGGTAGGTAGAGATGTGGGTTTTCTGCATTCAAAGCTAGTCATAAATTCATAGGGATAGACGCCGAATGAAATCATCGTTATTCGGAAAGTTTCTTTTTAACTCTATGAATTCTTCATCATTGAGATTTTTGGCTAATTTATCTAAACTACATGATAAAAATTTAAAAGAGTCAATAAATCTTAAGCAAATTTGTTGATTATTTATGTTAAATTTTTTGGAGAAGGATATATACCTTTCTTTATTCTGAGGAATGACTTCAATGTCACCATCATCAAAGTTTAAGCATGAACAATAAAATGCGCATCATAGTTACTCAGGTTATATAAAATACACTGGAATATGACGATGAGTTCTGTTCTTAGAACTACATGTATATTTCATGTGCAACGCTACATAATACCTGTGTTCCAATCAAAATCATTAAAAGCTTCTCCTTTCAATTCGGTTTCACAAATATAACAGATTTTTGAATTTATTAGTGTATCATTACTTGTAATTGAAATGGGTCTTTTTTGAAATCTATTTTTTGACATATTATTTTAAGATCCTTATGCAAACGTTCCATTAACACTTGCGTACAGTCTGGATCACTATTATATACATCTCATATTTTGACAAACTGTCATCATTTGATATAATATCCAAAACTGTAGACCTCATGTTTTTGAATGTTATTTGTGTAAGGTTTGGATGGATCGTTACTACATGAATCTATCACATTTAAAAATGCTTCGAAATCTGCATATACTACAAAAGGCATTTTAATTTTTTTCTGGTAGTTATTAAACTTTAACTGGTTGTCCGAACCAATATTTTTTAGATTTTTCATTGTTTGGTAATTCTGTACAAATGTGAGCACAATCATGCTGCCGATGATTATTAAGTCTTTCCTGGGTTGGAAAATTAAGTACACAAGAATTACTTATATGAATTGCATGACCGTGATTTGAAATTTGTTTGCTGACTAATCGTGATAAATTTTTAATGTAACAGTAGTGAGTATTCTGCCCATTTGACAAATATAGTATAATTAATATGTTTATCCCTACAACGTTTAGTTAAAAAAATGGCCCTACAATAGAATGTATTTTTTTTCTTTGTTATATTCTAATACAAAAACATTTATACTAATATCATTCAAATTTTCTATTTTTGATATGTCGTTAATTTTAATTGGAAAAGAAATATTATTAAATTCATGGACGTTAGCGTGCATGGTATAAGAGGTTACGCGATCGGCATTTTTATTTACAGGATATAAACCTGAAAGTAATGCCCATTTAAAATATAAGTTATCGGAATTTTTAACGTTAATAACAGCTTTTTTGTTTTTATGTCGCTAGGAAGATCGATATATGAACTACCGCGTAAGGGCCTATATTTATTAATACACATATCTATACAATTTATTTCTTTAAGACTCCATCCACTATCTTTTTTTTTCAAAATGTACAAATTTTATTACTTATTGTTTCAATTAAAGATGAAAAGAAAATATTTAAGTCATCTCATTGACAAATTATAAAATTTGTTGTTTGAAAATCAAAAGTGGTCCTAACATTTTTTGATTGTTGTACAAAATCAGCATGTAAAATAAAATTTACTTTAAAACCTTTATGTGATTTTATACACTCTTGTATCAAGAATAAAATATCGCTTTTTATTGAATTTAAGAATAATTCCGGTGTCTCTAAAATTAAGTTCAACGATTTATCTATTTTACTTTTAATTTTATACGTAACAATTCTTAAACCAAAAGCACTTTCAATAACTGCAACATTTGTTAAATAATGATGTGAGGTTAATACATTATTTTTATGAATATTGCTTTTTAAATGATTGGTGAAATATCTTCTTGCAGAAACCATTAACTGTATTGTTTATGCAGAGTTTGATAATGTTATTGAAATAGATAAAAACATAAATATAACTGTAGACTATAGTAGATAAGATTTCATAATATTATGTATAGATTTAAGAAGTAACATTGAGAAACTATGTGTAAAAAGTTCTTGTACATTCCTATATAATTTATTTTAGAATCTACCTACCTATTTTGTATATATGTCACCGGAAATGTATGAAATATAGGAATTGTATACAAATCCTGTGTATATCTCCTAGGAAATTTTATTTCAATAATGATACTAGGAAATATATAAATTCTATTGAAAAATTAGGTTGGGGTTATTTTTTTTTATTTTGCATAAATTTGAAAGTATTCGCAAAAAAATAAATTTCACTTACAACCCCCCAAATACCGCTATCATTACAAATATCCCGAATGTAATACTCCGATAGATATTTAGGAAATGTATGGATTTCCTAGGAAATGTATACAATGACGGATTAGATACTTTTCCGTTAACATATACATCTGTGTGTTTGAATAACTTGTGAAAATGAAATAAAAGTCTTGAATAAAAAAATATGTTTTTTTATTTGTAAGATACAAAGTTATCTATCATTAACATTACTAAAAAAATATTTTTTCGCGCGGTCACTTTCTGCAGCCTGTTTTGTTATGTTAAAAACAAGATTGTTCGTATCATCCGATATGTTATCATCCACGATTTTGGCGTAGTATTTCGTCCTTGTGTTTGCGTGCTTCCAAAGTTCCGAAGCGGGGATCTTTGCGAGTTTTTTCATATCGTAGATTTCTATTTTGATGAGGTGCGTCGATTGGTCCGCATCATCGTTATTAGTGGATATGTATGCAAATCCAGCACCACCTCGATCGGCTCTCGCCACTGTTGACGAAACCGTTTTCTTCCTTTTACTCTTTGGTGGTATCTCAAAAAAGTCATCGATATTGCTTGCCGATGTTTTTTTCTTTCGTGAATCATAATTGGATTTAATAATTAAATCTCTACTGTCGTCCTCATTCAGTGGAAAATAATATTGTTTGTAGGTGTTTTCCTGGCTGTCAATGATGTTTAATAATTTCTGTAACAAGACATAGACATTTCTTAACTCTCAAGACTTAAAAATAGCATATTGATTACAAAATACACATATGGTGCTAATAAAATGAATGTTTTTACACCACCTCACTACTTACCTGTTATGCGAAGAGAATTTGACACTATCGAAATAACCAGGATCGCACTGGATAGCTATTCATATTGATGCGAACGGTGTTGGTCAATATTTCGATTCATACGGACGATCACCGGCAGGAGGAGAAACTCAAAGCGATGGGATTGGAACACACGTAGGATTCAAAGATTTTACTTCTGTTTGTGGCGAGTACTGTTTAATGTATTTGTTGCATAAATTTGATGGGTGTACAATGCAGAGATTTATAAATTTATTTTCAGATAATACATTGCACAATGATATTTTGGTAGATAATATGTATCGTATATATTTTTCTTAATGAAGTGGAAATAAAAGCATATAAATTAAAATATATGGAAGTTTAATTTAATCCTTCATCCGAAATACAAGACGAAATAGAATAGATAGTACCCGAGTAAAGAAATAGGGAAGTGATTAGTGACGAGGGAGAGGTGATTAGTAATGAGGTAATAGCTGATTAAGAACAAGAGAGATCGAGAATAGAATCTAATAATCGATAGACATATCATTAGCAATTAGCATTAGCTTAATTAGGTGATACTAGAGGTACTGAAAGCAATAAGCTATGTCAGCAACCGTAACAGATATCACAAAACGGATGCGCTAGATCGATCGGGCGACCCCGAAAACCCAGGAAATGACACCAAACTTTTTTTTTTTTTTTTTTTTTTTTTTTTTTTTAGCCAGCGTCGCCCGCCCGCCCGCCGATGAGGGCCAAAAGGACCAAAAAGTCGTGAGCCAGAACAGGCGAATACCCACTACTCGCACACAATAGATACACAGAATTTTTCTTTGAATGCCTAAATATAGTATGGCACGAACCTCAATATTCATAATTACTATAGTAAAATGTAGAAAAATGTTGGACTAGTCACAATCTAGTAGGTATACATGCCGCATGCAAGGGAAAATACAAGCGTTTGTGAACACGCGAGCCTCGCCCTGCTCCACCATTTGTGTCGACATTTTGTAAGGAAAATACTGTATTCAGTTATTGACACAAAGTTTATATTTACTGAGAAGTACCTACTATTTTAACAGCACAAACTAATAAAGTATTTTGTTAGAGTTGAATGTGCTCGCAAATCAAATATCACTAAAATAATAATATAAAACTTATTGTGAATAATAATAAATGTATGTCATATTTGGTAGTGATATTCTGTAACAACAAACAACACAAGAAAGGATAATGTAAAAGTCAAATTTTTATAGTAATATATGCCTCCCTAGTCAATATGTACCTGAAATAAATGAGTAAGAATTAAACCTATATTTTTAATGCTCATTAGTGAAAAATATTAAGAAAATATTCGAGGTTAACCTCGAAAGGATATTTAAGATGACTTAGTAATTCAAATAAAAAAAAAATAGCTCGCCTTTCTTATCTCATTAGTAAAATACCGAGACGGTAGATGAGCTCTGGCAACCTTACTCACGCGCAGGAACACAATTATTTGGATGCGGTATTCTGTAAGGTGGAGAGTCAGGAACTTCCCCAGTCGAGCTACTCTTCGAGTGAAAAAGGTCATACTCTTTTTTTGTTTTTTTTTATTATTTATTTAAGACAAAATACAATCAATTTAAGCAGGTGTACCATCATACTGGTATGATATATCATATTAAATCGAGCATTAGGTAGTAGATGTGATATATACCTAGATAACTACTTAATGCTACGTTTAAATTTCTATAAATTCTATAAAATTATAGATTTCTATAAAAATAAAGGAATAAGTGTTTCAACTTTTCAAAAAATCCATACTATATTTTTTTATACATCCTGCAAGTGGTTTATTCAAACACGTAAGATTGATTAAACTAGTGGCTCTGCAAGCTTTTCACCTCATGAGATTTTAATTTTCCACCCCCTCACACCCATAATTCGGATCAAATTAGAGATTATCCTTTGATCCAAATTATCTGTACGCTATTGATTGGGCAGACTTGCACTTTTCCGGTTTTAATAAAATAAAGAAAGCTCAGTACAAAAAAACGTCAATAGGCATAGATTCGAACCCTGCAGTGACCTGAAGCTGTCGGTGTAATCAGTGGAAATATATATTTATAAGTTGAATTCTCCACAAAGTCTCCAATGGTGTACCTATTCAAGGAGCTACACGAGAGAACCTATTCTCTTCTAGGATTCGCGCGTTTATCACCTTTCGCCACAGATAGAATATGGTGATGAGGTGACGACTAAAGTATATATAACCTAGCGATCAAAATCCAATCATTGGCTTGATTAAATATAAATTTAAATAAAAAACTTACTCATTTTCATGGTAATACCTACATGTATAATACATATCTATACTAATATTATAAAGAGGAAAGATTTGTTTGTTTGTTTGTTTGTTTGTTTGTAATGAATAGGCTCCGAAACTACTGGACCGATTTCAAAAATTCTTTCACCTTTGGAAAGCTACATTATCCCCGAGTAACATAGGCTATATTATATTTTAAAAAAAATTAGGGATCCTTACTAAAACTCCAATAATGTAACATAAGGTGTAAAAAAATGACCTGAAAAATTCCTTACGTCGCGTGCGCTGCGAAAACTATTGATGATAGAGCAAAATCATTTACTACAACTTTGCAGAACTCATCATTATCTACAAAAAGTGTCGCGACAGCATATGTCTAAATATTATAGTTATGTCACAGTAAGCAGTTTTTTATTCTAAAATATTAATTTATATATGCCGCCTCTTGAAAAGGCTCTTCATTTGTACCTTGGTATTAATCCTCATCAAAATAAATTACTTTATATTCAAGACGGCTTTAATACCTTTTTATAACTTTTTGAATTATTCAATTCGGACATTTCATTCGGAAGATATCACGAGTTTAAAAATGCAAGTATTAGAAAAAAGTCGCGTGGTTGTCGCTCACCGCGCTCAGCTAGCCAGCATGCGTGTAGGCTCCATGTAAGCGTCACTGGGGTACAGGGGGGGAGTCAATGTAATCTATATATATAAAAGAAAGTCGTGTTAGTTACTCCAGTTATAACTCAAGAACGGCTGAACCGATTTAGCTGAAAATTGGCAGGGAGGTAGTTTAGAGCCAGGAGAAGGACATAGGATAGGTAGGGGTAGGTAGGGTAGGTAGGTAAGGTAGGTAGGGGTAGGTAGAGGTAGGTAGATAGGTAGGGGTAGGTAGGGTAGGTAGGTAGGGTAGGTAGGTAGGGTAGGTAGGTAGGGTAGGTAGGTAGGGTAGGTAGGTAGGGTAGGTAGGTAGGTAGGGTAGGTAGGTAGGTAGGGTAGGTAGGTAGGGTAGGTAGGTAGGGTAGGTAGGTAGGGTAGGTAGGTAGGGTAGGTAGGTAAGGTAGGTAGGGGTAGGTAGTGGCAGGTAGAGGTAGATAGGAGTAGGTAGGGATAGGTTTGTAGGTCCCAGTTTTATTTTTGTTCTCAGGGCAGGACAACGTCTGCCGGGTCAGCTAGTTTACTAATACTCAGACTAATATTTAAGTCACGAATAGTCGTAATTTGAACTCGCGTCAACGCACCTTTATTTGGCTTCCGTCACTTCCCCGTTTCACCCGTACCTATTTCACTTTGTCAGGCAATAGCGAGGCTTGTTGGAAATAAATATAGCAGTAGAGGTTTAGTGGAGCCTTTTGCAAAATAAAACTATTATATTATATTTTGAATATAACGTTCTTACAAGAGATACTACGAATTTTACCTTGGTAAATGTTTTTAAAAGCTTTTAAATTTTCACTAATAGAGAAAATGTCCAATCTGTTTCGTCCATCTTAAGTAACAATACACGTTTCATCCCTAGTTTAGTAATCTGAGGTTTCGTCATCAAAATAATGTTTTAAATCCCAATCAACTAAGTAAGTTATTATCGTAAAGTTATTAATTAGCAACTAAGTAATATCCAAAATGAGCCAGCGAAATCATCTCGTAGTTACCAAATTATACAAATCAAAGCAAGTACAAAATACGTAGGTAATATACTCGTATATTAATAGAGCCCAAATTACATTTAAAATACATGGGGTCACCTCACCACACGATGTCGTAAGTCGTAGCGATAAGCTACGATTGTGTGAAGTCACGTAGTAGGTACCTTGTGTAGTGGTTAGAGTAGTTCGTAGTCGTAGTCACTGTCGCACGACCTCCGCGCCACTCGAGGCAATACAGGTTTATAGGCATAATATGAAATATATTTTTATTTTTGTCATCTGAGTAGGCTAAACACAGCACAGCTAGATTTTCATGTAGATTAAAGAGATTGAGTTCATACAATTATTTATATTCATTTAATCTTTTTCAAATATTTTCTATTCCTATGGAGTGAACACAGCAGGACCTAGGTACACTTCTAAAATAAAACATTGCTCCGACCTTGAATCAATCAGCGGTCCGACATACGACATCGTGTGGCAACATTTAATACAGGTAGTGTAGGTACTCACCAAATTATCGCCACAAGGTAATTCGTTAAGTTCAGTTCAATTAATCACTTACACAAATACGTCTACTTTTTATTTTGTATTTAAATTTGCCGAAATATTGATAAACGATCATAAAATGCAATATTAATAAATTCAGGGTAAATATATAAGTGATATTTTAAATGTACAGGCACAATTTATGATATGTATTTTTGTTAGGTTTGTTTTATATACTAATTCATTGATATTTCATCGCTAAAGTTTGATTGTATATTTTGTTGTGGTATACGTTCACGGGCAAATCATGCAACATAATCATGAGACCCCATTTTTAGGTTATGAGTTCCATCAAGTGTTTGGTTACAGGCAGTTCTTAAAACACTTTTCTGGCCACACTAAAACACTGTTTCGTTCCTTTCATATCACTTTCACAGTTTTTTGTCCGGGTTATTACAGTTTGTTCTCTCTAAATGAGTTGTATCACAAAAACTGACTACAAAACAAGCAAGTAAAACTGACAAAGTGAAATCGATGAAAAAGATGTCTGGGAATGATGGATACTTATACGTGTAGAGATGATGTTATGCACTCTTCTTGAAATATTTAGATATTATTTTGCAGTGTTTTCGGGGTGTATTGCTTCGCAGTGATTTTCTATACGTGCCCGTGAATGTCACTCTTGTCAAACTCGACGCACATGCGCACTTCAATGCTTTTTGACAAGTAACTGGTAACGTCGATAAAGAAGGCAGAGAAACTCCTTGGACGGTTATTAACTTTCCACGTTGAGTGGCATTTTTATCTGGTGATCACACACCGTCTTATTAAAATACATGTGATGGTTTAATTAAAGCAAGTCTTGAAAAGCTCAGGTTTTAAGATAGCCTCGGGACTTTTTCTTAGGTACCTATATGAAACTAGAAAATTATGGATTTTTTTTAAACCAACCTGAGTTTTATTAAACCTGCTTTAATGGAGACAGGGTTTATAAAATAACTATTGTTCTTTATTTTTTAAATTCGTTTTAATGCTGCTAACAGCACAGTTTTTTTTGCAACCTATAGGTACCTACTAACTGATCCCAAATTCAGCAGAGCTTATATAAATGACATGCAAGACATTACATATTAAAATTCTTTCTGATATAAAACTTTTATAGATCATTGTATCTTACTACTCGATAGGTACTTTGTCGTACCCGCCGGCTGGCTACCCTCAAGATGAAAATCTGTCGCCAAGCACCTTATGGTGTGTTCCGACAGATGCACTTAAGAGCCAGTTCCCTTCTAGTATTTGTGTGCTCACCACCTTCAGCCACATCATCACAAGCTTATACCTATACTGTAGAAAACCTATCGATTGGAGTATCAAAATGTAATAATTATAAATTATATGTACCTACACCTATATAAAATATTTAATGATAAAAATGTAACTATAAAAAAATAATCTTGTTTTTCGTACCGCAGTCGGGATTTTTTAGTTTTTTTAATAACTGCCTTTTCTCTAACCGGGTTGAAGTAATGATAATAAAATTAATAATTTAATGTAAAAATATACCGTCGTAAAAGCTAAGAAAATATTGAACCAACGCTCAAAAGAAAACAAGTAAACAGTTAACCTTTCTAGATTTTGATCTAACTTCATTTAGATGCTATTTTCGTTTGCATAGCGTGTCATTTTACTACATTTCTTATATTTTTTTAACCAGAGAGGTAAAAAATATGAACCATTTACTACAGGCAACGCCCTCACGTTGCGTGATGAAACTAATCTACATTGGAACTTTACTTGTAATTAAAGGTTTAACTTGGATTTTATATTCACAGAGTATAAGATTTTATTTTATTAAATAGGTAATATAATAGGTGCTTAAACTACTATATTAATTCTTATCGCTATTAAACACATAATATTAAAATTATGCGTGAGTTTCTTTGTGTTTCCTTCACGTTGCGCGTCGTCGTATCGAAGCAACGTCGCAGATTTCGTAGCAGTGCTGAAACTAGTAACTTAATAAAAATAAAATTTTATATTTCAGGATTTTGAGGTTATTAAAAGGATATATTACTTTTCAATAAGAATAATCGATTTTTCATGTTCAATTTATGGAGTTATTGACGTCCATAACGAACGGTATAGCAGAGACAAACCGATACAAACATATTTTAATGATACGCAATTAGGTACGCAATATAAAAATAGCATAATATTTATTACCCTTACCATAGTATGGTAGTCACAAAGCATTGTTTATATGATCGTAATAATCTGTCTTCAAATTAATAGTTTATTGTTCTTTGTGAGCGGCCAATGGATCGGAACCTCTACGCTCTGATATTACACATGCAGTTACGACAATGGCTCACGCAACTTTATCGACACTATATTAGGAAGTTAATATTAACGATAACAGTTTGGACTTCTGTAGGTATGTAGGTACGACTGTCGACGCAACAAATGTCAAAATAAATCAGATAACTCTCTACTAGACAGCCAATTCAAGATCAAACGAGATTGGGCGGACAAGATAGGGTTCCTAGTCAAACAAGCATCACCTTTACAGTTTTGTCATGTCCGTCTGTTTGTGATTTTATTTGGTGACTAACAGTTATTATAGCATACAGGGTCCTTATTTATGGGTAAACAATAATTTGGACCATTTGCCCTTTTAAATTATAATCTAATCTAATCTTTTAAATATAAAATTTTAAAGAATACATGATCTTGCAGCCTTTTGAAATCAACTCATGAAAACAATGCAAAAACTAGAAAAAATACAGTCGCAAGGAATAATTAATACTAGTTTCCGGGATAAGAAATACACTATGTCCTTGACCATATTATAGGCTATCTGCGTGCCAAATTTCATCGCGATCGGTTCAGTCAGTGGTTTAGGCGTGAAAAAATAACAAACAAACAGAGTTACTTTCGCATTTATAATATTAAGTATGGGTTCCTAGCATCGACAAAATGTAGTAATGTACACACGGCCACAGATCAAGCTACACACTGCGGCACCTTATGCGGTTGTAATAGGAGCTATTTTGCAACAAAAATGTGTAGCTTGATCTGTGGCCGTGTGTACAGTCGCGAACTTTATTTATATGAGACCCATTTCCTACATATTTTTTTAATTAATTGACCTAGTATGTAACATCATTAGACATTGCAAACCATATAGGATTAGCGTCCGACCGACCGAAGCTACAGTTTCGGCCAAAATGAGCTGAAGTTTTGGCTGAAACCGAAGGTTTCGAATTGAACTAGGTAACTGATGTTAGGAATGAACGGGAGCGCGATGGACGTGGCGGACGCGGGGTGGATCACACCAATCATGAACTGAATTTCTTAGGGTTTGTAAGCCTTCGGGTTCGGTCGAAGATTGTGGCGTTAGGTCGAAGATTGTGGCGTTAGTCGATTATTCGGCTTCGGCCAGAAATTGTACTTGTTATTCTGTATTTCTCATTCATTATTTCATAGATTCCTTTACATGAACTTCCTAGATCAATAAGTAATAGACCTTATTAATCAATCAATAAGTGGTAGATAGAACAGTAGGCAATTAGTCAGTTTTTTTACTAAGTTCATTGTTATGACTCAAGCACCCAAAAAGAAAACATCAACGGAAAAAGTGTAGGTACTTTTAAAACCACTCTACAAATTATTTTTATATGAATAAACCAAACATACCTATAGAACAGTCACGGCCCAAAGCCCCGAACAATTTACATTTTATATAAATATTGAAGAATAACCATGTTGGTAATGTTCAAGATAAAATGGATTCAGTCTGCCTCCGTCCATTGGGCAAAAAGTTCGGTGAGATTCTGTTTCGGAACTCGACAAAGCGTTATTCTCTAATGTTATTATGACTAAATATTTTTTTTATTTAATATTTATTTTACTTACTCATATCGTATTTTAAAACTTAAACTACTTACAATACTTGAACTTACATCTTGTGCATCCTAATCTAGGTAAAATTGGATAGTTGAACTAGATACCCCCTGAGGACCTGAGGACGACCAGCTGTGGTATTTTCCATCTTAAAAAAAATACATACATAAATGAAGAATTAGCGAAACGAGACAAGACCTCACCTGTCGAGTGTACTCGGTTTAGCTTAACATTATTATTGCAGGATGCCGGGATGCGAGCTCAGGATCACAGCTGCGTATACCTACGTAGGTACATTATATTACCTTTTTAGATATTTAATACGAAAATATATGTATACGTAATGTGATTGGCTTAACGCCATAAGCCAGACGGTTTTCAATAACTTTAGTGGTTTAACGACCACAAATATGTCATAATCACAAATTGACATAAGGTAGGGAGGTAAATGTATTGACCCCTTTTAGGTACCTACATCCCTATGTCCATTTAGGTATAAAACAATAGCAATACATTATTTTACTCGACTGCGGTGAATCCAAAAAGGAGGGTTATGTGTTTGACCTGTATGTATGTCCGTCCCTATGTTCCCTCGTAATACTACTAAACGGCTGAACCGATTTAGATGTATGATATGTCGTTAGAGTCGTCTTTATTCTGCAAATGTCACTGGGTACCTAAGTATAATGAAAGTATAAATAATTTGAAACTTTGTGCTTGCAATGTCGTATACACGGTTTGTATTCCTGATTGATTGATTGAGCAATAGGAAAAATATTGTATTAGGTAACTACATTAGAAAAAATCGTAAAACATTGTAGAATAAAAGTACATATAAAAGTCAGAATATATAAAATATATAAGTACGAGTAGGTATACTTATTCGTGACATTAAAATAAACTATTTAAAATATTAACCTATAGTGTATGACAGTACCTACGAGTATACAGTTTTATTAATTAAGTTCCTTCAATAATCCCCATAATATTAATGACTAATGACTAGGACGAGGTATGAACAGAATAAAACTCCTTTGCAGTCGCAATGTATGTATTTCATTCCGTAAAAAAACGTTCTAGCATAACGCTCTACTATTGGATAAAAATGATGTTCCGAGTCATTAGTCTGATAGTGGTCTATGGAAGCCACTAAAAGCATTGATAGTAAGAATGTTAGATTTGTTATCCGAAAATAACAAAATAAAATAAGATTTATTTCATAATGAAAACAATAGCAATAACATCAGATATGAAAGAGTACCTACTAACGCAATATTAATATCAATCTATTATTACCCATTGTTTATTGTAAATTACAATAGCCTTGGGTATCCGAGGCTGCTAAAAGAAACAATTAGAAATCTGACTCAAACGCCTTTGCGTGCTACCGAAAACAATTAGAGCTGCAGAGTGGATCTAGGCTGCTAGGCCGGGAGCCAATTAACAGACTTATCGTTTCAGTGCAAAACCCTTATGATTCATACCTGCATATACACAATATATATACCTACGTAGGTACGAGTAAGTACATCCAGTCCAACCTACATCCTACAAAGATAGATAAACTTATAAAATAAGTTCACAATTTACAGCTTGCGAGCGAAACATAGCTTCTAGGTAGGTCCTATATAAGTAATGCTTTGAAAGGGTAGCAGCCGGGAGCTATTCTACTTTCAATGTCACCTTCTTCCACCCAGTTCCAATTTTGGTTTAGTTTAGTTTCCCGAATGCACCCCAAAGTTTTTATAAATGTAGGTATAGGAAATATAAGGCTTATTAATATTATATTACGTATATTTGAACTTATTTTCGTACCGCACAGTCAGGTTTTTTAGTTATTTTAATTACTTTGTTACCTTTCGATTTCGGAACCCTATAAAAATGCGATCTATAGCCAACTAGGTTATAGTCTCTGAAATTGACAAAAAATTAGAAATTGTAATTGTACCTAAGTGTAACAAAACTACTTAAAAATTCTCGGCTTCCATGCTAAGGAACATCTTGCGCAACCCAAATGCACCTGCGCTATGACGGTGTAGGTACCATTACGAAGCATGCCCTAAATAAGGAATTAACAGTAAGATACATAGTTGCTACCTACGTACTGTGCATAGATTACTACTATATCTACTGCGTCTATTTCAAAATTCTGAATACCTATATAGATACACGTGCTTGCTTGCTATTTTTGCTGTACTTAGTCATATGGCATAGGTAGGCAAGGCATTTATCTATAGATTTACAACATAACTAGGGCATCTGGCTCAGTTCTTTGAGAAAAACCATATCTGAGTTATATATACTGCCTGGGACTAGTGATAAATTTTATAAATTGCTTCTTAGATTTAGTGAAATTAGTGCTAACCCCTACAACGAGAATTAAGTATGCTGAGTACAAAACATCAAATTACGTCTAAACAATATAAAAACTAATTACATTCTCATATCAACAAGTCAATGAAACACCAGATTCATGTGAACGAGCTAAGCGCGCGCGCAACCCAATCCGCACATTCAAGATGGCGCGCATAGAGCACTGCGCACACGCCATGTCCGTCACGCTTGACCGGTGAAGCGCGAAGCGTTTTTTTCTACATGAACATTGTTCGCAGTAGAGAAATCGACGGGCGTGACTGGGGCCATTGTTGTATACCGGCTAAACGTCGGGAATATCAGAGCGTGATACGGTAAAAATACAACTATAAACTCATTTTATACATATATACTAGGTACCACACAATCTATTTCATATTATTTGCACTAACATTATTTATGTGATGTCATGCCAGACAAAATAAATTCACATTTATGCCAGCCCGGGTACCTACCGTGTACATGTACACTGTACAAGATGATCCCTAAAACCATCGTAAATGAATTGACATTAGGTACCTATCTATGCTATTTATTTAGTTCAAATCTAGCAAGATAAATAGGTAAGTAGATACTTACTTAATCATTTTCGAACACACCAATGCAAGCAGACAAAATATAACATCTCCAAATGTACTTACATACACACGTTCTCTTTCATCAGAATTCACTGTATCCCTCGAAACTAGTTTGTACCTATACCTATCACTTCCGCTTGATTAGCCTTAGTTCAAGCCTGTTCAGGCGCATCTATTCAAATTACTCGATACCAATGCGCATACGCAATGAGCCCGCATGTTTCGTACAGCTACTTAGTCATTACTATCGATCACGCCCTAACATCGACTCGTACGAATTTTGTATAGGTACGGTCTTGGTATAGTAACCCCATTGTATCTACCTATTATTAAATTTTGAACTACTGGTTAGGGATTATATAACCTTATTTTTATCAATAAAATACCTTGATCATTTTTAACTACTTTCGTCTTACTTACTTACGTCTTTAGGTACTTAGATCCCAAAAATATTCGATCAAAATGACTAGCTACGGTTAGAATAGAACAAAAAGTTTCGATCGTTCTAAGCCAACATACAGTATCTATTGTAGGTATTACCTCATACTTACTTAACAACTTTATTTTAATATTACTGTGAAAAATATTTATAGTCGAGATTTCTATGCGTCAATTTCAACAAACCTAAATTCTTTACGAGTAGCGTAGGTATCTCAATGCTATGAACAGTTCAGCCCACCATACATATATCACTTTGCTAACATAATCAAGGAACTACTAAGTAGGTGATATTATGAAACCAGGGAATTTGTAATAGGTACATTATCACTTAAATATTGATCTGCGGCCTTCAACCAACTATAATTCCCAAGAAATTATAAGTATAGTCTACTATTCTTGGCCTACCAAAGCTACTATTATAGATTATTTAAGTGAAGATAATTATATATCTATGGTGAAGACACACAAGTTTTATAGAGCCACATGTTTCAATTCCCACTGAAGACTGTATTTTATTCATCAGTAGTTCATGTAGAATGGAGTACAATTGATAATAATAAGTACAGTCAGCAACGTAAGTCGCCTATACATGTCTATCTCTAATATGGAATGTATGGGAATAGTTTTTTTCCATTTGTGACATTTCTTATACCCTAACCTAACATGGCCGCATAGAGCCTTTTGATTGTCGGAGACAGGAATGATTATGCTAATAAATAATATTTTCAAAAATCGTCGATTTCTCGCTGACTGTACATTTTTTCCAAAAATCTGTAAATGCCGATAGCAGTAACTCAAAAAATAAGGTATGGTCTCCTAAGAGCATATTTGCGTGGCTTCAACCTTTAAGGTAGCTAGGCTGCCCTTACTGATCCGTCTCAAATTTCCACCCTGCATAACTATAAGTATGAAATTGTTTTACTCTTTAATGTAATATAGAAGTAAGTAAAAAGTATAATATGGGATACAGGTGTATTTTTCCAGTGGGCGTGGCGTGGTAGACCAAATCCTAAAGTAAAGGGAATAGCGAAAAATGCTCAAAGGAGACTCCAGGCCAATTTTGGTAAAAACTATAACTGTGTAGGTACTTGGATTTAAAAAAAAAGATTTGCCTCACCGGGAATCGAACTCATTGATTTGGAAAAAAACACAGCCTGTATTATTACTCCATCTCTAGGAAGAAATATTGGATGGTAAAATAAAGGAAAGGTCAACTTTTTAAGAAAATACAATTTACTGTTTTCTTACTTTCAAGTAAGTAGGTACGTACCTACCTATACATTAAGAAGTTCCTTTAGTTCCTTTAGGTATCATGACGAGGATTTTTATTTTCTTGGTCAGGCTATAAATACAAAATAATGAAAATAAGGTACCTATATATGTCTGAACTTTTCACACTGAAATCGATGGTAAATGGTAACGAAACACTTCAACTAGCCAGCCATAAATATATTAACTTTTTTAATAGAACTGTGTAGGTTTGTTTGAACCTCCTGAGACAACATTAACAAACAAACGTTTGTACTAGTTTAACAACGACCTAACAACACTTTTCACTTTGTTTTGTTCTAGTTTCGAACGACGACAGACCATTCTGACACGAATGTCATCCACTCGAACCGTTTAGTATTATTTGTATGAAACCGCAACTGCAACGCACGCTTTTTTTTTCAAACTACCCATCTCATTTCTTGTCAATTAATCCAAAATGGTAACTTACTCATAATATTAATCCAGCTTCGTTGCAACTTCTTCAGCCAACGTCTAATTTCAAATGGAAGTTTCCTATACAATTTTTGATGTAAATTTACCTACCTACTGTTGTTAACTTTGTACGAGATATAAAGAGCTATATTTTAGGAGTCACTTGTCCCCCTTACGTACTATTAAAAGTAATTAATAGTCTTTCTAAAAAAATCTGAAAAATATAGGTACACAAGGACTAAAATTCTTCAAGATCACGAGCCATAGTCGACCGAAATATTTCTAATTGAACTATTTTTTTGAAGTATAAAGTAGATAATAGTTTTAATATAATTAGGTAGGTATTTAATATATTCAATAGGCATCAAACATCCCTCGATTTTAAAATACATAAAGCATTTTGCTAATCTAAAATGTATCCTATCAACAAAACACTCGTCTACCTACTTATAACAAAACCGTAACAGAAGAAACATAAAAAGCCCTAAATTTCATACTATTTATCATCCCCTTTTACGAGTATTATGTAATAAAATTAATGTAGCGTTTCTCGCCAACAAATAGAGTTTCCGCGACAAAATGGCTATGGGACGTCGATATCTTTGAATATTTGATGTGTTCAGAGTCACTGACAAGTCTGCAACATACGAACGACTACCACGCGACGAAGTGTCACGTTTAACGAAAACATCGCAACACCGATTCGGGATGTGATGATGAAGGCTCATTCACAAAACTAATATAATAACTAAAGTGGCTAACTCATTCACAATTTATTTTATTTTAATGGGCTTTGTTGCTTTTGCGATTATATCGCACTTTGAATATCCTGGTTCATTGTCATTTCAACAACGTCTGAAAAAACAGTTTCATAAAGCATAATTTTTGACGGCATAATTTTAAGATGCCTATAGTCTTTAATCTTGTAGCATGTATCTTGTAAATAGATAGATATATGCGCATTAATTATTGAGGTATAACCTAGTTTAGTTTTCATATCCTTCTTTGTAGGTATGTAGTGTATTTACTTACTACTTTAGCGTTTAGTCTGTAAGGTTAGGTTAATAGTAGGTTTAAAGAGCGATCTAATTCTTTTCCCCGAAATGTTAGCCTTACTATTCGTTTGTATAAAATAATTCAGGATTTGACTTAAAACGCTAATTTTTTTAAGGAATATCTAACATACAAACTAAGTACTATCAACTATACCTACCTAAGTATTATTTCACCCATTAGACGAAGAAAACATGTCCCAATTTTTCCGTCTTCAAAAATAATTAAAAATACTCGAATACGACAACGAAATTGCTTTGACAATTGCCTTATTAGTAGTAGGTACACACGGCCCCAGATCAAGCTACACATTTTTATTGCAAAATAGCGCCCTATTACACCCGCATAAGGTGCCGCAGTGTGTAGCTTGACCTGTGGCCGTGTGTACATATTAGTGAAATTCAAAAATATACAGTAGGTATAAAATAATTATTTATGAAGCGTCGTAGGCTCGTAGCACAGTCTCGTAGGCTTCGTAGCTAACCTTCTTCCCGCTGAGAAAATATTTATCATTCATATGATAATTTAGATAATGTGTATTATCGTAATTGACAACTAGGTATAAGAATAAAATAATCACCTATAACACATCTATGCACTGATAAGAAAACATAATGAAACGTTTTCTTTTAGGAATCCTAAACAAACATTATTGTTGAATTTGTTTGTAGGTTTCTAAGCTTTGTTTCATAATACCCAGATCGCATGTCGAATAGATTAAGACACGCGAAAATGCAATTTTAGTTTCAATAAACTTTAAAGATTATTTAAGTTCAATTTTGATATTAATAAGTATGTAGGTAGTTATTAATAGTTATTTTTAGATTTTAGATACAAGATGCCTACGTTAGTTACTGCGTTAGATTAATCAAACGCGCTTATTAATCAAAATCGAATTGCTATGGTGGTAAAATATAAGGTACCTACCTACCTACTTTTATCGGAAAAATGAAGAGTGCTTAATAAAGGTATATTTTTTATTATAATGAAAGTAAAAAAAGATTATTTACTGTAATAAATACAATAGTATATCTTAGGTACCAACGTAATAAAAACAATGAGATCCTTAATTGTATAAATACGGGAATTAGTATAATCGAAAAGAAAAATCGTGGGTATTAAATTGTACATACATACACCTACGTCATTGATTTTTTAAGGGTTCAGTACTCAAAGGGTGGCATAAACCAAAGGGTTCCGGTTTACTAATACTGCCTAAAGTCGAAAGTAGGTACCTACCTTATAACGCAAAGGCGAAGCGTGGATTTCTCCTTGCCCGAAGCAAATAATATAATGTTAAATTCGCCGACATACATACATATTTAAACAATTAATAAAAGGTACACACGGCCACAGATCAACCTACACACTGCGGCACCTTATGCGGTTGTAATAGGCGCTATTTTGCAACAAAAATGTGTAGCTTGATCTGTGGCCGAACTGTACTACGTACGTACGTACTATCTGTACCTAATATTGGGTAGAGTTAAAAACACAACGAATTTTACGAATTTCCTTGAAATATTGTCCAATTATTATTAAGGTATTTGTGTACCATACAAAAATAATAATATATTAACGTTTGACTACGGTTTTCGTGTTAGAAAGTGTCTCTACACGACTGTAAAAGGTACTTGCCTTTACCTGCTATGTACTTTCACTACTACCTGTGCTACTACTAACGACAATTCTTTAAACGTTCCAAACAAGTGGATACAAAAGAATCTTAATCTATATAAAATAATAAAATAGTTATGGTACCTAATTTAAGGTTCAGTTCCAAACCTCCTAAACAAGGAAACCCTGTATGGGAGGCTAACTTGACAAATAACAAGGCAATACCAATGACAAAATAAAAATACTACCTACTTATCTTAGTTTAAACTTACGAACTTTAGGATTAGGACCAAACACTAACTAATGCTACTTGTACTATTAAGTATTCTGTGCTAATGCATAAAACATCTAAAAACACGTGGAAATATCAAATATGTTTTGTACATTTCATGCTTTTTATGGTTTTTAATTACCAGTGGAACCACTAAGAGTAGATGATTTGATGCTCTGAAACTATAACGTCATAGTGTAATATTTCATACAAAATTCCATATTTACTATCGTTTTGACATTTATTAAAAAGTAGCTGATTTGATATGTCAGTCAACTACCCTATTCTTGATTTTTGAGACTGCCTACATAAATACTACGACTGCCTCCTCTTTCTTTTTTATGTCGGTAAAAAAATTAAAACAAATATTCTGATGATGAAATTAATTTGAACTTTCTTTTATTTCACGTAAGCCTTGAGAGATAATATAATAATACCGTTAAAAATACGAATACAGGGTTACTTTCAATAAGTATCCAGTAGATTATTGTACTCATCATTATAAACAACTTTTACTATGCCACCAACTCTGAAATTTCGAACATTCATACATTTTTCGAAATTAGAGTTGTTCGCATAGTACTTAAAAGTTGTTGTTGAGTACAATAATAGGTACATACTTGATAATTTGGCTACTTATTGAAGATTAACCCTGTATATACTTATACTTAGCTTACGCATATTTTAACATTGTTTTTGGTGTCACAATATACATATAAATAAAAAAAAAAATTTTTGAAAAAAGAACTTAGCTTAGCTTATGGTGGCTATTTACGCGACACCTGCGATATAGTTTTATAAAAACGGTAATTAAATTACTGTTGCGAAAAAGGAAGCATTTTTCCTGATTTCTAGTTAATGACGTTTTTATAATCACCAGAAATCGACTAATATTAAACGTGTAAAATTCCCTTAAATACCTACGCTTTGCAATTAGTAACTTGCTATGCAGTAAAATAACATACAAGCCATTGTAATGTTCTGAAAAATATATCATGGATTGTAAAAAAAAATGTTAATGATTTTAATAAATACCTTTGTATTGTTACATATTGTGGGGTTTTCAAAATCACTTACAATCTTCATGCGTCGAATCAAAGAATCGTAGAGATTAACTACGATAACACGGCGCGCCCCATCAAAGTTTACGTTTAAATATATTTACAGACTCACAACGCATTTCATACAAAAATAAATCCAAGGAACAAAATATGCTGGACGAGCGCGCGGCGTCAAATCATTAATCGCTCATTATCATTATTATGGCGCTGCACTGACGTACTCTATGAAAATGAAACGTGCGTTGTCTTGCGCAGTGGGATAGTTATGATTAGTTAACCAACAAATCTGGTAATAAGTAAGATACTGAAGACGGCCTGCTACTGAAGACGCGCCAATGCCATGTTATCGAAATTTATTTCTACAAACGATGGAATCACACAAGCATAAAATAAAAATATTCAACATTAGATTCGTTCCATATACACAGTTATTGCAAAAAAATATTTATGCGAAACGAGTTCCTTATTTAAAAAATAATCAACAAATTAAATAAACAAAAACATGATAATAAATAATAAATTAACACGTCTTATTGTACTTATACAAGATGTCCCTTAGTGGTGGTTATTTGTGACTGCCTTTTGCTTATATTTTTGAATTGGGTAAATATAAAACATCCAAGAATAAAAACGTCGGAACCTAACTAATCGACATCACATTCCGAATGCAAATTAGCAAGATGTTAATAAACTGGTTCTGCAGTCACAATTCAACTTGTCTATAAGATTTGTATAGTGGTGGCTATGAGCATTGACTTCCCTAACATTTTCATGTACTCCAATAGGCCATGAAGACTGCTCGCAGGGAGCAAAAGGTTTTTTACTCATCCGCGTCCCATAAGTCTGAGAACCTAGCGGAAGACGAAATCAGCGTCTACAGAACCAGCGATGTACTTACATCACCAAGGAGTCCTCCTTAGACTCTACCGGACACATTCCGGACGAATTGACTTGAACGAGGTATGTGACTCTATTAGGAACAAAAAAGCTTCAGGAGACTGTCATCTGCTGAATTCCGAATAATTGCAGTTTCAGAAAGCTGCTTGCCAAGACCCACGGAACTCAAAACACACACAATGAACACTGACGTTCAGCTTGTGAGGTTTAAGTCAATTCACCCGAATTGACTTGCCTTAACTTGTACTGTCGATTACAAAGAATGTATCCACTTCAACGTTACGTAATTGTGTATCCACTTGGATGAAATAAATAAGTAGCCATTGTAAGTGACAAATTAGACAATAACACAAGTTACATCACATCTCGTTGTATCATGACGATGATCATGTATAGCAAAAAATATATGAATTGTTTAATACTTCATACCTAATAGATAACAGAACTAGGTAGAAGATATATTATCTGTATATACGATTATACATGTAAAATTAAATGTCCTGACTGGCTCACTGACTGACTGATATATCAACGCACAGCCTAAACCACTGGTCCTGGTGACATGAAACTTGGTATATATAATCGAACTGGGAGAATTCGCCAAATATTGGATTTAATTACACCAATAGCTCAACAAATTGGCAAACAGTGGACCAATCACGGCCATAGAACAGATCGTCGTCGATGGAGAGGTTGAGTCTATTTAGATACGTTGAAATTATTGGAATCTCATCAATATAATTATATATATACACAATACATTATATATATACTTACAATAGTTTGCAAAGGTAGACAATAAAACTAATGGTTATGTACATTATTACTATGAACCTAATCACTCAATAATAGACATAGCTCAATTTCAGGAAACTAATTTATGCAGTCTGCATACTTACGACGCCACCCCGTCTAGCTAAAGGAATAACTGAGTTCCTCCTAGCAATATAACTTATTTTCTTTGTCTTTAAATATTATAAATACATTATACTTTGTTATTATTACGTAATTGGAGATGGATTGAAATTCAACGATACAATATAAATTACTTACAGATGTCAAGAACAGAAAACAAGTAGCAACAGAAAGATCTGAATTTTGTAATTTCTTGTTTGTTGTAATCCTGTAAACTCTCAACGAAAGCCACTATACAATATACATATTCAACTTAAAACAAAAAATTTTACTCAATTCAATCATTCATTTACCATGCTATCCAAGGAGGCTGGTTCATTTTAGTAAGTGTTACATGCGTCATATTGATTGGTAGATTAATTAATGCATAGTTTTTGTTGAGCCGCCTTAGTGTGCGGAGAATAGTGGCGCCACTTCTTCCAAGGAGGAATGCAGCCGGTATATTAACATCTAGCTCCATCCTGAAATTAAATATGAGATCTAATATGAGATCTAATATGAGATGTCGCGGCGCGTTTATCCATGCAAAAGCGCGCCGCTTGTGCGCCTCTTGTGCCCTGTTTGTAAGAAAAAAACGGGCCGCGACGCCGCCTCGACTTACAATTAGGCGTCGGACCAGACAGTGTGCGGTCACACGGATGCACACGCCTATTTCACTAGCGAAACTATTGCATAAAAGTTATACGAAGGTACAGTCAAGAGCAATGTACTTAGATACATTTCAAGATTCCAAATGAATTAATACAAATCCATTGGCATTTACGGGGAAATAGTCGTAACCAATAAATATCGCGCCAAAATTCACGCAGAAATAAGCACTATAGGTATAGACTATAGGAATGTAGGTATATGATATGATACATACTTATCATCTACCATTTCAATAAGATGGTCCAAGGTATCTTCCCACTTGTCTATGGACTCTGTGATGATCACTGCCCGAGCGCCAGCTTGCTGAGCTTTAGCAGTCTTAAATACAAAGGAGCATTCTCTGAAAAATACAATGAAACATAAAATAGACAGTACCAGAAATAACTCCGGAGATTAGTGCGTTCAAACAATCAAACTCTTCTGCTTTATTATTAGTATAGATATATAGATATACTTATTGACTCGATAGACTTTGTCTCTTTTTACTCTGGGAGCGCGGGTAAAACCACGGGGCGTAAGCTAGTTTGATATAAATTGAACTTGTGCTTCAAAATTTAGTTTTTAATAAAATAATATAGTGGAAATATGCTCAAATAATAAATTAAACTTACATATTTTCATATTAAGCTTGTAAGGACAATACATCCTTTTCCGTTTTCAGACTATTATCAACATATTAAGGGGGAACGGTCGGTTGGAGCGCGAAATTCAAATTTTATCACGTTTTTTGCAAATTACAGCTCAGTTATAGGTCGTATGTTATCAAGATGTTATTTGCGAGAAGAATGGAA
Organism: Tethea ocularis; assembly: GCA_963555595.1. Lineage (NCBI taxonomy): Eukaryota > Metazoa > Arthropoda > Insecta > Lepidoptera > Drepanidae > Tethea > Tethea ocularis. Next base: position 5,932,861 of record OY741968.1, read on the forward strand.
GTATATTTACTGATTAATAACAAAAGAAATCATCAATATATTCTTCCAAGGTATATTAGTAACATTTTCATGAAATCAAATCAAATCAAAAACTCATTTATTCAGTTTAGGCCCTAATAAGGCACTTACGAACGTCAACAGTTACAGTTTTACAATAGACTCTACTACCGGTTCGGAATACACTTGAACTGAGAAGACTCCGGCAAGAAACTCAGCAAGGCGTTTTTTTTTTGGTGGATCTTTTTTTTTTATTTATGTAGGTAATTATAGTTTTTGTCTTAAATATACATAAACTTCATACAATTATCACTTGGCCAGAGGGCTGCAAGTACAGAGAGAAGCTACTACAACCATGTATTCTTGTTTTCTATGTAATGAGCCACCTTATAGTAGGCCTTGTCGATCAACTTATGTTTAACATGCTCTTTGAATTTATTATAAGACATCTTAGTTACTTCATATGGGATTTTATTATAAAAGCGAATACAGTTCCCAAGAAAAGACTTATTGACTTTCGCTAGCCTGAATCTAGGTGTAACAATTTTATCTTTGTTTCTAGTATTTAGGTTATGGCGGCTACTGTTTGTGTCAAATAGATTTAAATTTTTACGGACAAACATAATATTTTCAAAAACGTATAGCGACGGTAAGGTTAATATGTCAAATTCCTTAAACCGATTTCGTAAGGATTCGCGAGGACCCAAGCAATGGATTGCACGAATGGCCCTTTTCTGCAAGATAAAGATAGATTCCAATTCTGCAGCAGAGCCCCATAGCAGAAGACTGTAGGACATTATACTATGGAAATACGCAAAGTAAACCAATCTAGCTGTAGCCACATCTGTTATATTTCTAATTTGTCTAACTGCAAAAGCAGCGGAACTCAATTTACTAGCTAAGCTTTCTATATGAGGACCCCATTGTATTTTACTATCTAATGTTATGCCGAGAAAATCTGTCTTATCAACTAGTTCGAGTCTTAACATCATCGACTAGGACATGACTGTCATTCCTAGCAACATTGGGGAGAGAAAACCTTATACACTTAGTTTTAGAGGAATTAAGCATGAGATTATTGGCCGCAAACTATTTCGATATAGTGGATAACGTGTTATTGAGATGCGTAAGTTCTGTGTCTTTTCTATCCACTTTAAAAAATAGCGAAGTATCATCTGCAAATAAAACTATATCGCACAATTCATTTACCATATAGGGCAGCTCATTGATGTATGCCAAAAACAAAAATGGGCCTAAAATTGATCCTTGCAGTACGCCTGTTTTAACTAAAGACCCTGAGGACGTAGTACCGCTAATACCTACTTTTCGTTGGCGACTGCACAGATAAGAAGAAATAGTCGTATATGTCAGTCATTATACCTTGGAGGAATATCTTGATGATTTCTTTTGTTATCAATCAGTAAATATACTTCTATTCTTCTCGCAAATAACATCTTGATAACGTACGACCTATTACTGAGCTGCAATTTGCAAAAAACGTGATAAAATTTGAATTTCGCGCTCCAATCGAACGTTTACCCTTAAAACAAAAAATAGCCAAATAGGTCCAGCTGTTCTCAAGTGATGGGCTTACCAACAATTCATTTTTAATTAGGATGGGTCTGTGTATTTGTGGGTTGTAAGTTGAAAATGACTTACCCCCTTTCTGATAAAGCAATGTGTCCCATAACATCATCATGGTTGATAATATCTGAACAACTGTGCAGTGGAACTGTAGGAACCAAACGAACCCCATGAAAATGTAGACTTTCGTTCTGAAACAGAAATATGATAATTAGCATTGGGTTTAGCACTTTTAACTAAATTATCACTAGGTTTTACGTTTGTTTGTTTGTTCCGTTGTTTCATTGCTGAATTAAAGAAGGACAAACCAATAAACACACCCGCATTCCTGGAATATTATGGGAATCGTAAATCTTTTTCTTAAATAAAAGCATAGGCTATGTTACTTCTTATAAGCTCTGCCAGTGAAAGCCTGCCTCAGGCATACATACAGATAAATAGACAGACAAAAATTTTGAAATATGGTATTTGGTATTAGGTAAGTAGGTACCATATTATATCATTATTAGCTCTAGTAAAAAGCTGTTAATTTGATATTACAGACACTTCAATTTGTATAGAAGTTGGCATATTTTAAGATGATTTTTAATTAGGTAGGTACGGACGACCACAAGTCAAGGTAAACACTGCGGCACCTTATACGGTTGTAATAGGAGCTATTTTGCAACAAAAAGGTGTAGCTTGATCTGTGGCCGTGTGTACCTATATATATATATATACAGAGACTCTGAGGCACATTACAATAATTACTTAGTTACCATTCGCTTCCGCTCCGCAGGGACTCCGCACTCATGTTCCTGAGGGATCTAATGTTTTCCTGAGATAAAAAGTTGTTTAAAGCTATGATCTATGATCCAATTTTCATTAACATTGAGCTAGTGCCTCGAGGAGGAGGCCCAGCACACGTTGGAGGTGTGCCCAGCCTGGGCAAGTGAGCGTAGCGAGCATTGCGCCCAGGTGGGGACTGACCTTTCGCTGCCGAACGTTGTTCGCGCGGCAGTCGACAGCGAGAGGTCGTGGGACGCACTCCACTCCTTCTGCGAGCACGTTAAGCTCGCGAAGGAGGCGGCGGAACGTGACAGGGAGGCATTTACCACCCTGGCTATCCGCCGCAGGAGAACTGGGCGTCGGAGGGCGGCCTTTATGAGCCACCTTCCCCCCCACATGAGCTCAAGGGTGGCGGACTCGGGGGAGTCTGCCTCCCGCCATGGGGCTCGGGTAGACGTGCGCGTGTTCCCGCACGCTATCCAAGACGAGACGGTGAGGACAAGAGCTCCGGTCCCCACCGTCACCGACGATGTCATCGTCGTCGAAGAGGAGGCCTCGCACCAGGCCGTCTCTGCTGGGTACGCGGACGAATGCTTCGGCGCCCCCGTATACCCAGCCGGCAGCGACATGTAGGAACACTGTGGGGTTTTAGTCAGTAGGAGTCTGACATAACCCTGCCGCTCCCCCCGGGGCCGCAGGGAATCCTATGAGGATTTCCCAACATAAAAAAAAGTATTTTTCTTCTTTTTTTTTTAAGATGACCATAAGTAACAAGGATAAAATAATATCATAATCGACTTTTAACAAAAAGAATAAAACCTCCTTCAAACACAATATAATTTAAATGGGACCACCTTGGAGCTATATTGAACCAAACACAAAAGGAATGATTAAAATCTGTCTATAAACAAAGTTATGCATTAACAAATATTTAAAAAAAACATACAGCCAAATTGTTAACCTCCACCTTTTTTAAGTCGGTTAATGAAGTCTGTTAAAAATATCTTACAAAAGGTGTTCCAAAGTCTTTGGCAGGTCTTATTCGATATGAATATCTCAGCTCACGGGGATCCAGAATTTCAAAGAATACATCTCCAGCAATCACATCAGCAGTGGATGTCCCATCATAGAAGTGTAAGTCGTTGGCTAAAATAAATTTACTATGTTATGACAGAAAGTTAAAGTTCTAATGAATATGTGAGGCATTTTTATAATTTCACTATTAGGACTTTCTAATTGTGCAGTTTAGTGATTTGATCAGAGCCAGCAGGACGATTGTGTAACTGTCTCGTAATCAGATTCCGGTAACGATGGCTCTACCTATATATCTATTTTTGGCATTGTCATCTTTTTTGATTCAGATGATTAATTTCGAATGATTAATTATTATGAGAAGTAATTACAATTGAAGTTTAGTTGTTGTTCACCTAAGATAGACAATACCAAAATTATAAGATGATTATGAGACTCTGACCCTGACCCTGCAGGTCAGGATTTGATCTAATCATGGATCAAATCCCTGCAACATTTCGCTGATTAAATACAAAAGAGCGACAAACCAATATTACACATTTTAGCAGAAATAAAACGTCACTTAAAGTTTTGAAATAGGTATGTTCATTACTTTCAATCAAGTTGTATATTGTTAGAAGCATATTTCAAACTATTTTTAATGTTATATTACTATGCTATAAATGTGGCCCTGGATGTTCTGTACAAGCATAAGCCCCCTTTGTATGAAAAAATATAGAATAATAGACTAAACATACATGATTCAAAAAATCTATATAGGTATTTATTCATATTTTTTTCCGCTAGCTTACATGTTATTTATAAAATTAATTATAAAAAAAAATAAAGGTAGCCATGGCAATGGCATCTAATAATACAATGTAATAAATAAAAACAAATAAAATAAACCAATTCTTCTTAAACCAACAAAGTACCTAATTTGCTTTTCTTTAAACTACAAAATATGATCATAAGCCACTGAAGAGTTAAAATGTCAAACAGATCAAAGGGAGTCTTTTTTAAACTTGAAAATATAACCATTTATTAATGTTTTTTTGGAATAAAATCGTTTTTTGTTTCTTATTTGCGGCCCTTGTGTATTTAATAGATAGAATTTGGTGATAATTTGGTTTTTACCGTGGGGCCAATTCATAAATTAGCCTTCTGAAAGCTCACATCACTCCTATTTTTTATAGTATATTATAGTATTAATTTAACTAAATTCAGACAAAGTGATTATTAAGCTGACATTAAAGTACCAAAATTAATAAAATTATGTCTAGGATCTAATATTTAATATGCAATTACCACACTATTATGTTTGAATATCTAGCTAGAACTATATAATAGTATAGCAGTAGCGAAGGGTGATAGTATGGCAAGGGTAAGCCGCCGAAAAAGACAGATAATTTTATAATTACAGTGTATATTAAGCATGATAAACGCGGCTTTAAAATTATGAAAATGTGGGACTAGGATTTCTAAAAGGTAAGCCAGTGGGAATCGGCTTGTATGGACCCTTTGCCACTGGTATGTAGTAATATAGGGTAGAACATAATGATTTTTAATAAGACGGTGCCCTGTTTATCAAAACTTACAAGTCTACATGTTTATAAGTTACACTTTATATGAAAGTTTTTACAAGTTCATGTAAATTACATTTATCAAAAAAAAACTACAGGTTTTGTAGCATTGAACGCTTGTAGATTCTCTTGTAATCCACTCATAAGTTTTAAATCAAAAAAACTTTTAACAAATAGTAGTAGAGTCTAAAAATTGTAACTGTTGACATTCATAAGTGCCTTATTAGGGCCTAAATTGAATAAATGAGTTTTTGATTTTGAGAACCGCCTTCAAAGAAAAAGCATTAAATAACTATGTAGGAACTCTAATCTGACAGTTTTGACATCAGCAAAAGTGTAGTTCAAGTTCTATGGTTTTCCATAAAAAAAATCTGCAGTACTTACCATGATATTTTTATCATGGTAAGTACTGCAGATTTTTTTTTGCCGACTTCATAACTGTCAGATTATTTTTACAGGCAAAATGCTTGTAAGTTTTGATAAACAGGGCACGTGTCTTCTGGATACGAAGATACCGATTCCTGAAGACAGTGAACTGGTGTCTTTGTTAAAATTCATGTTAATTTGCTATCTAATCACTTTGCCTGTAACTTGTTACACAATATGAAAAGCATACTTCAGAACTCATAGATCTTTGATGCAACAAACATAGGCTACAAATTGCATTACCACCGGGAGAAACGTAGTCGATGAACAAAATGAGCAATAGGCTCGAATATAAAGACACAAATTCTTTTCTATTTATTTGAATTAGCATGATGTAGTGTCGCAGAAAACATTCGATCAATTGAAAAATATTCTCTTTGTAGTTGAATTTGATGGAAATCTGGGTCTTTCTTTCCAAAATTATTTATTTATTAATTTATCCCAATCACAAACCACTTGTTTAATTATTATTATCCATTAATATGATACAATATTGTATGTATCATTAAATTCTCTTAAAAAGGTGCTGGCTGATAGTAGAGATGTGCCGAGTCAGGTTGACTCGAGTACTGACTCGAACACCTAGCAGGTACTCGCGTACTCGAGTATATAAAATACTGTATTCGTATCCACAATACTCGTATACAGGTTTCGAGTACTTTCGGTATTCGATAATAAATAATTTGAAAGAGTTTCAATAACTTTAGTGATTTCACTGTCTTATAAACTTATTATAATGATAATCTTATCAAAGCGAGTATTTTAATCGTGCTTCTAGAACTATAGAACTTCTTTGGTATACATAATTATAAAGTTAAAAATTTGTTATAGTTGATAGTTGTTAGCTTTATATGCCATGCCATACATAATTACCAAAGGATGATTAAATTACTGATTTTTATTATTTATATATACTATTGTTCATACACGATTTGTGATGAAATATTAGCATTATATAATATATATAATATCCTGGGACATTCTTCACACACGGTTATCGGATCCCAAACTAAGCAGAGCTTGTACTATGGAAACCAGATAACTGATAACTACATATACTACTTTTTTTTTGTAAATACATACTTATATAGATAATTTGTCGTCAAAAGCAAACTACAAAGTTCGATTCAAAATGTACTCGAGTCCACTGAAGTATTCGAATACTCGTGCCAGTACTCGAATACCTGTCCGAATCTTCAGACTCGAATCCTAATTAGATTATTTTTTTAACAAAGACCAAAATATTTGAATACCAAAAACAGCCGACTCGGCACATCACTAGCTGATAGTGTACATCGAACGAAACTTCACTTCTGTTCTGTCACGTCTGTCACTTAGGTCTTCTTCTTCTTTGGTTAGATGGCGACTGTAGCCTTAAGGGGGAACGTTCGGTTGGAGCGCGAAATTCAAATTTTATCACGTTTTTTGCAAATTGCAGCTCAGTTAAAGGTCGTAAGTTATCAACATGTTATTTGCGAGAAGAATGGTAGTATATTTACTGATTAATAACAAAATAAATCATCAACATTTTCCTCCAAGGTATATTACTGACATATACGAATATTTCATGAAAATGTTACTAAGCTCCAACCGACGCCTCCACCTTAAGGGTAAACCTTCGCTTGGAGCGCAAAATTCAAATTTTATCACGTTTTTTGCAAATTGCAGCTCATTAATAGTAACATTTTCATGAAACGTATATGTTACTAATATACCTTGGAGGAATATGTTATTAACTCGCCTGTTATATACCTCCACGCTCAAAACGCTCTATTCCTTCCACTTGAGTTTACTACAGTAACACTCGCAAGCAAGTGGAACGGGTAAAACTGCAGTCGTGAGCGTGATCGTTGTAAACGCTTAGTGGAACGCACTCATAGACTTACATGCAAGCAAAGTTAACATGTATTTTTTCTGTGGTTTGACGGACGGACGATACGATAATTTCTTCATTTTCTGTGGTTACGTTACGTTACTTTAAAAGTGAAACTATACATTCTCTTTGTGTAGAATGAATCAAAGTTGAATAGAACCACAGTAGAAATATAGACCAGTATGGAAACTACCAGTTGTTAAAATAATTACCTACGCTCCGTTGAAGCAGTAGGGTTGTTTTTTTGGTAAACTTTTAATGTTTTATGGTATTGTATTTTAAATTAAAACATTCATGTTCTGTAGTGGTCAATTAATCGAATTGAAATAGCTAGTTTGCAAATAAAATAATAGGTAGGTATCTCATGGCGTCGGTTACTCTCGATAGTTTAAAATACGGAAAACAGTTTAATATTGACACACAACTTGTAGATCTATGTTTCTTTTTGGTAGGTCTCTAACTTATCATTATGGCATAAGCTTTTACAAGTTTTGGCGGGAGCGTACACAAGCCGCGGTTCGGCGCGCGGTAGGCGCAGGTGGCGCGCGGGCAGGGCTCATGGGCTCTGTTTACAGGTGTTTGTCACTCATTTTCGGATTTAACCGTACCGCGTTATTTTCATTAGAAAAGGTGTGGATTAAATAAAAAGATTAAGCTGCTAAACTCAGAAGGAAGGTACATACAACTTTTGTAAAAAGAATCTATTGTGTTTTAATTACATTTTGATAGCACTATTGGCTTCAACACCCTCGAAAACAATGAAAACGACACGCATGACGAAAAAGTTGATAATTTCTTGGAGCCGCCATCTTGGGTTTACTTTTTGACAGCACTATTGGCTTCAACACCCTCGAAAACCATAAAAACGACACCCATGATGAAAAAATGGATAATTTCTTTCAGCCGCCATCTTGAATTTAGATTTTGAGAGTAGTATCGGCTTTAACACCCTCGAAAACCATGGAAACGACATCCATCTCGAAAAAGATGATAATCTATTGCAGCCGCCATCTTTGATTTCCATACTGACAACAGAACTAACGGCTTCAACACCTTCGAAAACCATAAAAACACACCCATGACGTTATAGTTGATAATAATATTATAATCTATTGCAGCATTTCCAGCCGACATCTTAGATTTGTATTTTGTGTAATGTTTTAAGAATTTATTATGATCGATCACACAGACGATTACAATTTTAAAACAATAAATTTATTCTCTCCTTTCAAAATCAGCAGGAAGTTTAAAAAATGATAGCTCCGGTTTTTTTGAAGTAGAGTTCAAACAGCCGTATACTACGCACGCACTACGCAATATCATGCACAATAACTCGTGGTACTCACACTACACTCACTACAGACAGCACCGCGAGAACCGCTTGCTTAGAGGTCTCGTAGATGATGATTTGTGTGAGTGAGCCGTTTCGAACGTTTGTAGGTAGTTTCCGTACTGGTTAGTGGTTACATCCACAGAGTACTTTGTTATATATTTGAAGTTACATCTTTATTCTGTGATAGTGATAGGATAGGATATAACGTTAGTTAGTTCTGGTACAATCTGTGGTTAGTTCTCTTGGTAGTTTGTGGCTGAATAATGAAATTCTCTTTGGATGAATAGGTAATAAATAATCACGCAATAATTACTTGATTACTTGGCTGTGCTCGATTGAAGTTTACATATTTTACTTTAATTTTGTTATTTTTTATTGACAATCAAATTGTTTAATCAAAATCATTGCTAGTACGAGTTCCGAGTTGCAGAGAAAAGTAGTTGTTTATGTAGGTACATACTTGAGGCTTGACTATAGTTTTTGCTAGGCTAGGTACCAACATAAAGTACTGTTTTGTTGATTTTTGGCCATCATGTCTCGTCAAGTTGATTCATTTTTAACATTACTGTTGGAGGGTTCGGGTCTGGACGGAGAAGAAAATGATTTTTGTGACTTTACTATTGCTGATCAAAATTCTGTCGCTGAATCTCAAGGTATTACACCAACGACCCCATCTAATTTCAAACCGGTATTAGGTGGCAATGTTACTTACGTTGTCGCTTGTGTCATTATAAACGAGTCTAACGAAGTGTTGATGATGCAAGAAGCAAAAGAAAGTTGTGCCGGTAAGTGGTACTTGCCCGCAGGGCGCATGGAAAAGGGCGAAACAATTGTACAAGCAGTCATCAGAGAAGTTCTTGAGGAAACTGGCCTAGAATGTGATCCTAAGACATTACTAGTCGTGGAAACTGCTGGTGGTATGTGGTACAGGTTTGTTTTATTCGGAGAAGTAACTGGAGGTGAACTGAAAACCCCTGCTAGAGCAGACAAGGAGTCCTTACAGGCTAAATGGATATCAAATCTACAGGAAATTACATTAAGGTCAAATGATATCTTGCATCTAATTGAAAAAGCTCAGTTATATAAACAGAATCATTCTAATGGGTCATGGCATATGGATACATTACCAGCTTCTATTAAGCACACTAAGGATTTACTAAGATTGATAGTTGTCATAAAAAAGAGAAGTACAAATCGCTTGCATGTATTATTAAGTGAAAAAACTAGTATACATTTTCCAACATGTGAAATAAACCCTGCTAAAAGTGTACACTCAACATTACGGAGATTTATGGTAGAAATGTTTGGAGCTGATGTGGGCCAGCACCGGCCATTGGGACTGCTCAATGTTGAGTCAGATCCTTCAGCAGATGGTTGCTGCCTTACTTTGCTGGTAGCCTTCCGTGCACCACTTGAAGAAGTACCACTCATTGGTAAATGTGTGTGGCAAGAATTGTCTCATGATGTTGAGAACAAAATGCTTTCAATAATCACTACAAAACACTCAACCATAGAATTACATGTTGTTCGTTAAGAGAAACAATGTGAACATTATCTCAAAATTCCACTGTGCTAGAAGAAGAATACTCAATAAGACTCTCTGTAAACAAAAGTAAAATTAGTTACATAATAAATTTGAGCCTCATCAATTATTATAAATTAACTGTGCATAGTATTTGTAAGTATTATTGTTCTAATTTGTAAAATTCTATATTTTTATTCTTACTAACATTTTATTAACATGATGATTTATAAAATATTATAATGATTAAATATAAAAATGATAATAGGTCCCTGCTAGCTATTGGGGAGATTCTGTAAGAATGAAAGACATAAAGAATAAAAAAGCACTAATTAGCAGCTAAATTGACTACTATGTAGTTACACAAATATACATTCCAATATTATTCATTAGTTTTGTACCTAATGTTATTTATGTACCTGTAATTGGTCAGTCCATTTTGGTCATGGTTATAAATTAAAATGCCTCCTATTAATTAAATTTTTAAATAAGTAAGGAAATGTAATATCATCATCATCTCATTCAATGCCATCATATTGTATGTGCTTGCTTGATATTATTATTGTTATTGTGTCACTATGCAATGTAGTCTACCCTTTGCCACTATTATACACAGTCCTGGATTTGTAAATAGGTTGTATAGGCAGCAGCCTGAGGGCAGCAGAATTCAGTTTGTTAAAGGGGCGGCTGGTACTTCTCAGTTCAAGTGTATTCCGAACTGGTAGTAGAGTCTATTGTAAAACTGTAACTTTTGACATTCCTTAATAAGTGCCTTATTAGGGCCTAAACTGAATAAATGAGTTTTGATTTTGACTAGGGCGGCTTGAACAGAAGGGTTAATTTAGCCATATTTCTTGCTTCATTATGACATATAAGGCAGATTTTTCAATGGTGGTTAAGTTTAAATTACAATAATTTTTGTATTGCCATAGGCCATAACTGGGAAATAGGTTATCTGAGGTTTATTTAGTGCAGGCCGCCTGATGGTAAGCAGTGGCGGATTTACAAAGCCGCCACCGCCAGTAGGCGAGGTATTAAATTTTTGCCGCCCTACTGACCTCGGAAATGAAATTCGATGCCCTGGTTTGCAATCATAATAATACATTTATTCCGCCAATGAAATTGCAACTTCATGATTTGTTTATGTTAACGTTGTTAGCATGAAAAAAAAAATGTGTAAAAATTACTATATTTTTATTTATTTTTTAAAGTCGGAAGGTTGGCAAGCAGGCAGGCGGTCCACCTGATGGTAAGTGGTTACCGTCGCCTATGGTTATTTGCAATACCAGAGGTATAGGCAATTTCAATTATAATATTGAAACACTATTGTAAGATTTTGAAAATTCATGATCACAAAAGTATATTTTAGTTAGAGCTCTTAGTAGTAGTATTTTTTAATATACAGACGTTACTGTGTAAACCGTACAGTACTAAAATATTGAAATTTTGGTTAAATTTTCGAGACGTAGTTTTCTCTGTGTAATTTAATGATGTTATTTCTGCAAGACAACAATATTGGGCCAAATTTGCCGCCCTAGGCTACAGCGTACTCAGCCTGCTGGTAAATCTGCCACTGATGGTAAGCAGTTAACGAGTGAATAGATGCTAGTAACAGCCGGGGGTATATAATAAAGTTGTCTGTGGCATCCACCAACCACCCACTACCCGGAGTCCGTATTGTAAGTAATTTGCGCCTACGTGTGGCCACCTCTAAAGTAAATAAGTAATGTACCCACAAAGTGGCTAAATTAACCCATTAGATGGAAAGTATCACAATTGGTATTTGAAATAGTAATTTAAATCAAATATTTTTATTTCAAATATTTACAATATGAAATAAGATAACACCGTATGTAAACCTACTCTATTGTATGTTGATTTGAAAAAATAATTATAAGCTTTTGTTGTTGTGTCGAAGTTATAATAATAATTTCCAAATTTTAGTATATGTGTGTAAGTACTTGGTACAAACTTTGTTATTTATTCTATGACCAAATATTACATTTTTTCCATTGTGATTTTTGTCAAAGACATGAAAAGGTACAATACATGTTATTATTATGGTATTTTATTAGGTTGCTAAAGGGCTTTAATTTTAAACGTAGTTTTTTATATTTTTTTACATATTATATTAACTTTTTAACCCATGCTTATTACTTACCTACATTGTTTAATATCTGACTTTACATGTAAATTTTTCCTAAGTTCGATATTTTATATTCATGTGTTATCCGTTGGTAGTACTTAGGTACACCAACTCGTATCTATCTAAAGACTATACAAACAATAAACCGATATCAAAAGAAAATTTCTTTTGAATTTTATTCTAAATGTAATTTTCAGAAATACCTACTAAATAGGGTGATTTTCAAATTGTATTTAGCCCGAATTCTGCGGATAGTGTGCATTGTTATTAGTAATCCTACAAAATTTCAGGCATGGACGTATAGAAAAAGACGGACAGAGTATGGCCTAAACATAAAGTGAAGCATAGCAATGGCGGCGACGCATCCATGTGTGAGTCCCAGAGTTGCTCGCGACGTAATGGCGGCCGACTGGCTTACTATGGTGAGAGTGTGTGCGTGTCGCATTGTATGAACAAGACGGCCGGCTTACTATGGTGCTTCAGTTTGCTGGTTCGTAAAATGGCGTCCGTCTTTTTTTATATGTCCATGATTTCAGGTATCTGAATACTACTAGGTACCAGTGGCGAAGGGTCAATACAAGCCGATTCCCATCGGCTTACCTTTTAAAAATCCCAGTCCCACATTTTCACCATTTCAAAGCCAACTTTTATATTTGCATATCACTGGAGTAAGTGAATACTTATATAAAAAACACCTACAACAGGTGATAAAATCGTAATAACTTGAAAAAAAGTGCTATTTTTTTATGATTTATTAAAGCGATACAAAACATTGCACTGACTAGAAAAATCGAATAATTATGTAACCTATCCATTATCAGCTAAATATCTAAAAATGCATAGGTATTTAATATTAGGTAGATCAATGTAATACATTACTACATATTTTAAATTATTTAACTAATTATAGTTATTTTAACATAATCATTATAAAGTATTAATTTCATAGTTAACTTTGCTACCTATGATCCGAATTCAATCGCGCGCCTTACTATAAAAGTAGCTTAATGTGCAAGCTGTCTGACCGACCAGACCAGTAGTGGTAGCTATTACAAAAAGATGTGTGCGAGGGCTACAACCAACAGAGAGATATCACTAGAACTTCCTAATTATCGCAGACTCGCTAGTATAATTGATTTGCGAATTGTTTGTAATCTAGCGACATTCCGCTTGAGGCTCTGTACGAGTCTTAATAATACCTACCTAAATGATAAGGAGCTACTATCGCTCGCAACTATAACAGTAGGTTACCGAAGCAAACTCATGGTAAATAAGGGCACTGTGCTTATATATATTAGCTTCATTAAGCTACTTCTACTGGATAAGACGCACGGTTACCCAATTTCTATGATTGCATAACATAATATCTTAAATGTTTTTTTTACCTACATGTAGTTTTAATAGGGGTTGGATCTAAAATGAAAGTCAGAGAGAGGCAGACACTACTCACTCTTGAATACTGAGCGTAGCTTAGGGCATAATGCAAGTAGGTACAACTAAAATAATGACGGTGATTGTGTTTACGAAGTGATGGTCGATGCCGACCTTAGCTGATATTAGAATTATATTTAGAATCCAATGCTTTGATGAACGTTCCTGACTATTAGATCCTGCCGCTCTAGACAACCAGGAAGTAAAAATACACTTTAGATAAGACAAATGTTTATCAATAGCAATATATTTGTGTGTGTGTGTAGTAGTAGAAGAAATACCAGAAATACCCATTTATGTTTTACAGGTAGGTACTTGATAAGATAGAGCCAAATGTAGAGATAAACTACTAGAACTTTGCGCGCCCCTCACACGCGCCAAATGACAGTTTCAATTACAGTGTAGTCACATCCTTACGAAAGAGTTTGTATGTAGGTGTAAGGGCCGCGTTCTTCAGCATCTCACTTATTACCAGACATGTTGGTGAACTAATAATCATAACCACATAACTAGCTGACCGCTCAAGACAACGGACGTGTCATTGTCATAGAGTTCGTCAGTGCAGCGCCATACTAATAATATTGAGCGATTAATGACGCCACTAGTCGAGCAACAAATCCTTTGTTTTTGTTTGACGGCCGTTTCAGTATGTTGGTAGGTACACATGCGTTGTTTGCGAGTCTGTAAATTACATACATTTCAAACGTTTTGAGCTTTGGAGGGGCGCCTGTTATCTTAGCTGATTTCTACCTACACTTATTAAAAACAAAAAATAAATGATAGTAATGTATATTTTTGTAAAGTAAAGTAAATCAAATAAATTTCACAAAATTTTATAAGAATTATGTAAAAAAAAAACATTAATTAATTTTATATTATTCCAAAAATGGAAAACAATTCATTGGGTGTATCCATGTTAGCATAAAAACATTTTTAAATAAATTTTTGCAGTTAGCACCAATAATCTTACATTTAAGAAAAATCTCGTGATAATTTGTTACTATTTTTTTAAACTCAGACCAAAAAGATGATAATGAAAATGGGACACCACGAACAGTGAGGCTGGTTTGGAAGCACACCTATCTACCTACATAATTGATATTAATAACTTTAATAAGTAACGTGCAGATACTTTATTCTTGTATCCAGCATAAAGTCAATATTATTGTGCGTGTCGCGTCGCGTGCTTCTAATGGATCAAGACATATTAAAATAAATTAAACTTAAATTTGTGGTGCCCGTCTTTAATATTTATCTGATGTTTGAGGTTTTGGTTTTACCGTTACTATTTAATACGATCATGATAAATAGAATGGTTGATTGATACTAAGAACATGTAACCACTTGGTAATCTTGGTTGACTCTTTCTTGCCAATGCCGCCGCGCCTTCGCAGCAACTATGCAATCGCAAATAGGCTGCGAAGTACCTACCTACGCTACTTATTCTTTCCCTAGATACTATCGCTCTGCTTTAGCAGCACAACACGCACCGAGTTGCTATGGTGCTGCAAAATGCCCGTGATGGTTCAAGCTCTAACATACTAATGAAACAATATTTGCAATTGATGCTTTGTCTTTTGTATTTGGCCAATTATTGGATTAATTGTTGGCTTATTGATAAAAATTTAGTGCCAATTATCTATCAATCATTAGGTATTCATTGAATAATAATACGAGAGCCAAGAAAATGAAATAAATAAATAAAAAAAATACAAATCCTTAGCTTTGGTTAGTTTTGCCACTAAGTGAGTTTTACTCACTAGCATGCCCGTCCAATCTCATAACAATTCAAATACCTACTCGCATTTTGTCAGATGTTTTGGCTAACTTTGATCAATTTAATAGCTTAATTCTTTCAATTCATTGCTTGTATTGACAACAAAATAAATATTGTTTCACCTAATTGTTTTGTTTATACAAATTGAATGCGATATCTATGAAATACACTAGGTACTTAATTTTTAAACAACTGATTTACTAGGTTCCTATTCAAACGAAACAATAAATAATCTTCTTTATTTTATTCAAATAGTTCGTCACACTTTTTACAAGCTTTTTTATGTATATAGGTATTGCTTATTATCAGTTGCATACTATATGCAACTCTATTTCAATAAAATAAAGACGATTATTACGCCTTAGCTCGATATTCATATAAAATATTATGTGAGAATTGGCAGAAAATTAATGATATTGTACATACATACATACTTAAAAATTAAGTAAATACCTATCCATAAATATTGCTAGAGAGCATATTTAAGATAGCAATTTTGTACACCCTTAGTATTTATAGCTGACGAAACGAAAACTACTACCAGTCATATTCAACCTATAATATCAATCACTAGCCATAAAAATAACTGAAAGAAATCCAATTGTAATTTTATAAAATAGGCACTATTTACCTTTGTCATGTGAAATGGTTATAAACAATGAAATAAATTGTACCTAAATCCTGTGCATATGAAACATTTCTATAATAAATGTTACCCTTCTAATTGTATGCCCTGTATCCATGAGTTGAGATCAGCTGATCCAGGACAATCTAGGAGGTTTTCCGGTTCATCTGGGGTCAGCAATCGACGCGCAACTGATTGCCCAGCTAAGTATGCACCGTGAGCCGTTGAGTAAAAGCTGCTGTGTGTGTGCTCTCCAGCAAAGAGTAATGCAGGCTGAGGATAATGTAAATCATCCATTAATTTACATAATATAATGTTACATTTTAGGGCTCCATAATAGCTTGCTGGTAACATAATACACTCCCAGTGCTCAACATTTTCAGGACATGTTACATATATATGTAATCAGATGGAGCCAGACCTGAATATCTGCTGCTACTTGAATTTAAAGGATTAAAACCATCAAGAGGTTTTTGAATTTTGCATAGGTACATTAGAACCCTACAATGCAAGTCCTTTAAATTTTATTAGACTAGTGGTAAGCACACAAAGCCTAGAAGGGCTCAGTTTGAAGGTTGACTACAAGTCAGGAAAAATATCCTTACCTTTTTGTCATGGACATTTCTAAATAATGGTTGTGCTAAACTTTCTATATCACTCTGACTGGCACCAACTGCAATAGCAGTGTATGACCCTCTGGAATAAGGTTGTTTCTTCCAACTAGTACTGTAACAAAAATAATTAATTTTTTTCATGGAATAATGATGTGTTCCAATATTTTGAGTTATAAACCCACTAACCATACACAATTTTGTGGTTCTGGAACAAATGGATCATTCAAGAACTTGCGTAAAATTTTTGTACAAGCTGTTGCCACTACGTCCATGGGCAAGGTCTCCATATATTCAGCCTCTTTGCCTGATATCCAGCCAAGTAAAAGTGTCTCAGACACTTTACTAAATGAATAAATCTTTTTATACCATGAATCTGAAATATCTTCTGGTGTAGGCGAGTTTTCCCACAGCAACATGATTTCTGTGACATCAGGATTAAGGAAAGGTCTTTCATATTCTAAAAAGATTTTATCTACAGCACCAAATAATAACCTCTCAATTGACTCCATTTTATATTGAGGTAATGTGGGTTCGAATATGCTCTCAGCTTGTTCTTTGAGAACACCTAAAGGTATTGTACATATCACATGCTTAGCATAGTAAGTTTGTCCATTGTCACACACTACTTCCACATAGTTGAGATGTTTTTTCTTTGGTTTTTTTGTAGCATCTGTCAACGAGGACCCCTCTCCTAGATCCATAGCTTTGTCTAAGGGAGAAGTTTTGGAAATGTCTTCTATCACAGTTTGGTCAGAATCCTCGGACTCCTCACCATTGTCATCCAGGGTTCTAAGTGAATGGCGTTCCTCAGAATCCCAGATAATTTTCTTCACAGGATGGGCAGTCAATATCTTATCAGGAGCAATATTCTTTGTTAAAGGTTCTAAAATGGAACTGTACCCAGCTGGTATCATAATGTTACCACCTTGTAACTCAGTGTAACTACCCAGCTCTAAAAGGTCTATTTCATCCATACTATTGCATCCAGAAATACAAGTTTCACGTTTCATGAGGCAATCAAATATTAACCTTCTCAATTTCTTTTCTTCAGATGATGGCAAGCGCTCCAAATATATGGTAGCTTCCAAGTTGATATGCTCGCCAACACTATGTATGTCTGGAGGAGGTAGATATTGACATAGGAAGTACTCCTCGCATCGCCTCAGAAAACACACGTAGGCCTCATGTATCTCATGCAGCACACCGAATGGTACCTGTTTACCATCTTCTGTTGCAGCTATAACCTTACGTGGTTTTGGAATATTTATAATGTTGACAAGACCGTTGGATACAGCCATTTCAAAAATTGGGTTACCTAATACTCCATGGATCCAGTTAGCTCCTAATTCAACGTTATGCTTTTTCATAGGAATCGATATTATTCGGCCACCGATACGTTTTCTTGCTTCTAAAATTACAAAATCTTGCATGCCATTTTTTAGGAGATAATTGGCGGCCGATAGTCCAGCCATGCCGGCACCGATAATAATTACATTATATTTATTCGTATCACATTCTCTACTAGAATTTAAATTATCGTCACCCATAATAATACTGGAAATATTGAATTTATTTTGTCACTGCACTTTTGACGTTCAGCTGTTACGACATCTTCAGTCAGACATCTTCCGTCTCCCTCCTTCCCGCCCGCCTTCCCGCTATCAGACAGAGTAAAATAAGCACAGATTGCCACAGATTAGTAAATAGTACTAATACTAAAGTAAAATAAAAACCTAATGATTTGTTGTTTCTACCCAAAAATTAACCCATCAGATCATAAAATTCTCTTTTTGTCATTTTAATTATTTTTAATAAAAACTTTTTGAAATAATATATACCCTGAGCTGTCAACCATAAACTTTGATAGAGTTGCTGTCAACAACTACCACCTCTATTATTTTGACGGCCCCTTCTCTTCCTCTTCCGTGCGTCATAAACTTGCCTAGCCAATTACAACTACATATCTCTTTCTATTCCCAATCTTTTGAATAAGACCATCTCTTTTCCATGACCTTTGAATTTGCTGAATAATAATAATAAAATCTTTGTTTACTTCGACTATCTCGCGCAAGTGTTTTTGTTGTGAACTGGTGAAGTGATATGATAATAATTTGATGTCTGTTTGAAAATAAAGAAAGTTCAATAATCTTGTACAATTTTGGTTTCAATATATGTTAAACTTGTATTTGATTACCTATCCGAAAACTTATAATACTTTTCGTGAAATCTATATTTGCCCTATTTCTGTATCGTCGAGTCAAGTCATTGTGCGAGTTTTTACGTGATGTGGTATTATTGTTTAAAAATAACGTTATGTAATCTTAATTTGTAATATTGGTTTGTGTCTGTGTTACTAAAACTTTGTCGTAAAATACGGTCTGAGGAAGTAAATAAACATAAAGGAACAATACGACACGTGGGTTTTGTGCTCGATTAATCGATAGGGACGTAAGCCGCGTGCGCCAGTCTCTATCAACGAGACAATTTGTACGTCAAGGTCAGCTTACACAAACAAACACGTGCAATGTCGGATTCTATTTACACACATGACTTTCTTCTCGAGTCTGGCGTCGAGATAAAACAGGAGTCACCGCACGAGCTGGGCATGATGTCCGCTTCGGTGCCCATTCCGCAGCGCCGCATTGACATCGGTGACTTCAATACAGATTTGGATCTATGTCTTCAGGATAATTTGACTGGCTCTTTCCATAATGTACCCACAATGCAGTACAGTAAACTGGCATTTGACACGGACAATACTAATAAACTTGATGCTTTTAAAATGGATGATGATGATATTTTTCAAGTTGACAAAGCTGATTTGATATTAGGTCCAACACTGGCTGAATTGAATGCAAACCCTGATACCTTATTAGATGATTTGAATTTTGATGATTTGCTCCTGCCTGAGGAAAGTGGCTATTGTATACAAATTGGTGGGGCAATGAGTGGTACTCGAAGAGGAATAAACACCACCCAGACAAGTAATATTATGCCTGCAGATAGCCCATGTAGTCCATATAGCCGTGCACAGTTAGCATTTTCACCAGCCAGTCAGCATAGCTCTGCATCTTCAAGTTTTGCTCAACCCATGAATCAACTACCAGAGCTTCTACTCCGAATGGATGGCTACAGTGGTGAAATAGCTTTAGGACAGTCAGTACCAGCATCATCTGTGCTGCCACCATTTCCTACAAGTGTGAAACCACAAAATACACCATTATCTTCATCTGCCCCCACACACCTTACAATGGATCAGGTAATATAGACATTAAGCAATAATTGTATAATTTCTTGAAACAGATGATAGAAATAATAAAATAATTGTATTGTAGTTTGTCTGGTAGTGAGATGATCACATTCAGACTTACTTGGTTGCTGTTCCAAATCCAATGGGCAAGATGATTTTATTTCATATTATGCTGTTGCTGTCTTAGACAGTCTTCATTTATCTTTATTTTTTAAAAGGACAAGAATTGATACAGGACAAGTCGTTAACAATGATTGTGCACAAAAGTACTGATACTTAGATATTTATTATTATTTTATAAGTTTACTTGATAACATATAAAATAATAATAAAAATTTGGAATATTATTTTACACACTTAAAAAAATATTGAATACTAGCCATATTTATTTATTTGTGTACAAAATCGACAGCCCTTAGAAACTAACAGATATTTTTCTTAGGTTACAGGACTAATATGCCAATTATGGATCTATATTTTATTAATACTTATTGTAAGTTAGGGCAGTTACATTATTTCATTATTTTCGGGTGTAAAAACTTATTTTTAAATTGGTCAATTTATTGGCCGAGATATCAGTGAACATACATTAAAAATACAGTTAAATAGAACCTCCTTTTTTGGAGTTGGTTAAAAATGGTTTAGTTTCTTTATAAACATATACATTGTAGGTACAGTTAGCTGAGGACACTTATTTTGAATTTGAAAAATCTAATCTTTTTTACTGTAGATGTATACAACAGTATAAAGATAATATAAAAATAAATAAAGATTTGTATTTTTTTGTATGGATAAACTCAAAAAATAATTAACAGATTTTAAAAATTCTTTCACCTATAAAAAGCTATGTACAGTCGCCAACACATCAGACTATACCTTTTTGTTGCAAAATAGCTCCTATTACATCAGACATAAGATGCGCCAGTGTTTACGTTGAATTGTCGTCCGTAGGTACATTATCAGCGAGTAACATGGGCTGTATTTAATTTTCAAAAAAAATTTAGATCCCTACGATAATGTTATACGATGTTTATATGTAGTCTAAAAAAGTGACTAACTGGCTGACTGATTTTATCAATGAACAGTAGCTCAAACCACTATGTATGGATTGGTCTGTTCAAAGCATGAACACCCCAATCCATACTCAGTTTCAAAGTAAACATCTTTCGTAAACAATAACTTGATATTTTAATACAAACAGACAAAATAAAATAATATATATATATGTTTATTAAGATATGGTTAAGTTTGTTTTGTCAAAATTTGCATACTGGTTAAACAAAAAACCTCTCAGGTCACTCTCAGCATAAACCACTGGTCCTAGATTATCTAGGACCAATGACCATATGAGGCTAGATACATGACAAGGCATCCAAAATTTAATCCTAAAGGGTTAAAATATTTGATGTGAAAGACTGAGGGGAAAGCTATCATAAAATTTATAGGTGTGTTGTTCCTTGTTATTAGATCTGGCAACGCCGAGAACCCCGTAAACACTTGTTGTCTACCAGCTCCTTGGCAGAAGCTGGTTCAGTATCCTCTCTCTCTGGAGGATTACTTAGTCCTGGCACTGGTGACTTCTCACAGGATGAAGACGATAGAGATGTGGAATCTGATGAGGACAGTGATAGATATGAGGATCTTTCTTCTGATGGTAATCCATATTTTATTTATTTATTATATAGGTATTAAAATATTTTTTTTATTTACAACAGGGAATAACTTATTTATACTCTCTCAAGTATAATTTTTGTTAAAAAAAAACTCAGAAAGGGCAAAAATATGTATCTACCTACATTATTAATTTATTTTATAACAATTTATTTATTTTATTATACATATTAATTACATAATGAAAGATAAAAGAAACTAAGCTAAAGATTTATATGAGACATTACAACTTTACAACACCAATATTTTCGACGAACATTTGATGAATCTCAGATTACAAAACAATGAGCAGATGGAGCGAGCGCATAGAATACAAGAGTGAAGCCCCCAAAGCAAATCCATGAGTATAGGTAGGTAGGGGTAGGTAGGGTAGATAGGGGTAGGTATAGGTAGTTAGGTCCCAGATTTTTATTTGTTCTCAGGGCAGGACAACGTCTGCCGGGTCAGCTAGTACAAATATAAAACGTGAATACAAACTCGCGTCAGTACTCGTCGCACTGTTTACACGTCACAAGTGATTAGTTATTTTATGTTAAAATATGCCGTCATCTTTAATAATTGTAAAAGTGGTTCCCAAAAACAAAAAAAACAAGATAGAATATCTATCCACATGTAACTATTGTTTGTTTTATAGATTTCTTATTTATTTACTCACAATTTTTTCCGGCTCACTCGAACATAAAATATTGGCAGTAATTGGTTGGTGTTGTCAGTTTATATTGAAACAAGTTTCGATTAATTAGGGACATGTACTTTTGGACGTAGGAAGATCGAATGAGTTATTAAATTGAAAAAAAAAATGTAATTTTAATATAGGTACGTAAATATGCTTGCTTGGGTGCGGACCGCTGCCTGCAAACACGCTCAGTTTGCAGGTTCGAACGTTGAGAGACGACGCGAGCGTGTTTTAAAAGTCTTCGTAAAAAAAACAACTTTGCACGTAGTGTACTTATGATATACCTATAGCCTATAGTAAATAATGATAATAATATTATGTAATATAAATGTACGTATATTAGGTAGGTACTATTTTTTAACTATGTGTTTGACCACAGTCTCAACATGGTCAGTATTTTCTATTTTGTGACAATCCTGCCACGTCTGCGTGTGATAATCTAAGTACTTACACGGGCGGCAGCATATGGTTAAACTCTGCTATTATGAAGTAATTATTAGATTTAAATTAGACAATTGGACAAGGACTAAAAAAGTAAACGATGAAGTGAATAAGCATCAACATTATAATGTAATTTAAATTCCAGAATCCAATGACGAATGCTCAGAAAGCAAACAAGCTCGTAACAATGCTAAGAAAGAGAGGTTTTTCTGGCAGTACAATGTTCAGGCAAAGGGGCCTAAAGGTCAAAGATTGGTCCTAAAAAAGAAGTCAGAAGATCCACATATTTTAAATTTGGTTACTGATCCAGTTTTCAGCCCAAGTTGCAGTGTAAGAGGCATAAAACATAGGTGACTTCACTTTTTTATTTTATTTATGTTTTGACTCTCAAATTGAGTGTCAGAAATATGTTTCTCAGAATGGTCTGCTCATCAAGCATTATGCAAAAATTTGTAAATAAAAACCACAATGTTAAATTCTTATGGCTGTCCTACAAAATATAAATATTTTTGTATATTTCTAATAGTGATTTATTTATCATAAGATAAATATTGTTTTTTGATTTAAGGTCAATATGGGTAAGTGTGGACATCTTTTTTTTTTAAAGTTAACTTTGAACACATAAATCAAGATCATAAAGTCGGATTTTGAACTGTACTCTAAGGTATAATATGATAAGGTTCAAAATTCACTGGAAAATCAATAGATGGTATTTAAGGTCTTAAATGAAAGTACTGTCACAGTCACATTTACCCAACAAAATGAGGTAAGTGTGACGAGACAGCAATTTCTAATTTTAAAATCCTTCATAATTTATCATCTATATGATATACATAGTTAGTTATCATAAATTAATATTAAATAAAATCTGGGGTAACTATATCATACTATATTACAAGCAGAGGTGGAAAACCTTTTTAACCGACATGAAAATGAGGAAGTTAACAATTCGTCGGAATCTTTATTTTTATGTATGTAATTACGATTACTGGAAGACCGGTTTGGATATTTTTTCTAGTTTGAAAGGGTAGTAAGGCTGACTTCAAAACAGATTAGAGTTCGAACATAGTTGTTTTATGCTTTTTAGTGTATTTGAAGGCGGTTCTATTTTTAGTTAAAAAATTTACTTCAAAACCCACTTTTAAGAAAAATCACTTATTTTATTAGAGCTCAGTACAAAATATATGAACAAAACAGAAATTCTTTACTCAAATAAAAAAATAGGTACGCATCTCGGTATTCTTTTACCATCATCATACCATTTTTCTAGTTTATTTACTCATAACAACAGATGGCACTTGTATCAAAATCTTAATTAGTTTACGTAAGGTTTACGTAATATGAAAGCCAGTCACGCTTACCTCGTAGCTACACTTACCCGTATTGACCTTATTTTAATTAAGAAGAATTACTATTTCAACTATTCATATTTGTTATATATTTTACGATTTTTAGGGTTTCGCGTACCTCAAAAGTAAAAACGGAATCCTTATAGGATCACTTGGTTGTCCGTTTGTCTGTATGTGTTAAGACCCTTTTTCTCAGGAACGTGTGGAGATTTAAAGTTGAAATTAATATCAAATACTTAAGTCTACAATACCATAGATCTGTACAATACCCCACCAGGGCAGGGTAAAAAGAAGTGATATAACAATAAATCAACATCTATTTAATAGTATTTTCATTTCTAGTGGAAAAGCAAGAAAAGGTGATGGTAATGACTTAACACCTAATGCCAGAAAACTTTATGTTATTGGGAAAGAGTTGGATAATCTGGGCAAGGTCATAAACGAAATGATACCTGTGAGTGAGCTGCCTTTCAACATAAGACCTAAGACAAGGAAGGAGAAAAATAAACTAGCTTCTAGAGCTTGCAGGTTAAAGAAAAAAGCTCAGCATGAGGCTAATAAATTGAAACTCTTTGGTCTACAGCAAGAACACAGTAAGTTTATTTTATAATTTTTTGAAGCAAGCATTAAATATCCCCAAGGAGAAAGGGATTTCTGGGTCCAAAACCGAATTAGTTGAAATATGGTTTAAAAAATGCCAGCGGGCATATAGCACCGGTTGCCTGTTAGGAAATGCAGCTATGTAAGCTGCGCGTGCAACTCTTGCACTTCGACGTTCCATTCCATAATAATATTGTATGTAAGCAATATGCGTCTCCTTTATTTAATTCTAGCTGTTTCCCGCGGTTTCACCAGCATTAATAATAATAATATCCTGCGACATTCTTCACACACGGCCATCCCAAACTAAGCAGAGCTTGTACTTATGAAACCAGATAACTGATTATCAACAACTTTTTTTAATCACACCATTTGTCTGAGTCTGACAAAAAAAACATGTTCGTTCATGTACACAAACTGCGGTGTCATAGGAGGCGTTCCTGGGATGAAAGTAGCACTATATCTATAGCACTCTGGGATAATGTAGCTTACGATTAGAAAATATTTTTGGTTCAGTAGCTCTGAAGATTACCTTCTACATCAAAACAATATAACAAACAAACATTATAAATAAATATTTCAAGTCAAAAATGTATGTTATAGAACGGCTACTGAATGGTATAAAACAGATGAAACAAGTGCTAAGCAGCAGAGTGACAAATGCACAAAACAACGTCGACTGGAACTCTCACATAACAAATATAGTAAATACAGCCACAGGTAAGGGCATTTTATAGAACTTTCCTTATGAAAATATTACGAAAGAAGTACCATAAACCCAGATAAACCCTCTATTTCAGAAGAAATAAGGTAGATTTGAATTCATTTACTTTACGAAATTATCTCCATAGTCCCCTCTATTGCTAGTATAATATATGATCTCTTTGATAATAATCATGACTTATATATTGATGAATTTAATAAGTTATTATTGCCATTAAAAGAAATAAGTTCTATTAGTTTTCTGCATCATGGCGAGGTTTTTTTATTTTCCTGGTCGGGCTATAATTTTATATTTATAAAATTATTTCAGAAGTGAAAATAGCTGGAGAAACTTCAGAATTTGTCAATAAAATACTGGAAAATGTGAAAACAGGTCAAAACGATGGTGGAATACATTTTATTTAAAATAAACACATACAGATGTGAAACACAAAAACGAAAGGCTGTTCTATGTACCTCCAAAGTTATTTAGAGAAGAGAGTTATATGTCTATCATATAAAATCTTAATTGTCCAAGACAATTTTATTTTTGTATGGTAACAAGATAGAATTAAGTCATTATAATATAACCTTAAACAAGGCAACTAAGTTCGAGTAATTGTAAAATTTACGTAAAATAATGAATTGTGTATTGTCATAAATTAAATTAAAAGCCATAAAATAGGTGTCAGTGTCATTTTAGTCTTAAGAAAATAATATTAAATGTTATAAAGTTAAGGGCATATATAGGAGTTATAAATATACATATATTATGCTTTATATTTTATCAATTGGGTATATTTATCAATGTATAGAAGTTATGGTATGCTTCATAAAACCGATTTTTATTCTATTAAAAGTATACCAGTAGGTATACTTATTAATGTATTTTTAAGAAATAATTTATATAAACAAACTTATTGTTATTCATAGTATTACAGCCAACATGATAAGTCGTCACAATATAATAAACTTTTTTTTACAACCATTAAAGTCACAATATTTTGTTGATTTTGAAATTGTGTTTTCATTAAAAGTTTAAATAGGGTATTATGCATGTTTTTTTTTATAGTAAAAAATGAGATAAATACCGTAAAAGAGATGTTAAAAAGTGAAATTAAAATCGGCCAAGAAATACGAAAGGTACAAGCATTTTTAACTACTAATCAGACAAAGAGGTCCGAAATGGTTCGTAACGTCATAATATACTTCCATGCTAAATTCTGTTTTGCTAGAAAGAGATAGAGATATATCTTTGATGGCTTTTATTCGGTGATTTTTATAGTTCTGTTTCATGAGCTTTTAATTTCATTTTAATTTGTAAAAAAGATTTTATGGTATTTCCCTAATTTTGTTAAAAAATGCGATAAAAATATAATGCATATCTATTGATGAGAATCAATATACATTGTGAATCAATCTTGTTATTTTTTATAACTTTGGATAGACTTAGGGATCACAATCTCAGCATGGTAAGTGATCATGTGGTCAGCAAACAAGGCCTTTGAGGCTATTATAGTTATGTACATTAACAATTCCAACAACAATATTAAAGTATAAATATTATCTCATCTATCTTATTGTATTGTTCCTTCAAAAATTGTGTCAGATTTTTTTAACGGTTCTGCGCCATGCGCATTTGTTTGTTTATATAAATTACATAAGACTTCTGATGAATACTCTATTTCGTGCTTAGTGGATGATTCATAAATAAATTAAAAATTGCTGTTTTTTAATTAGGCGCCTATTTCGAATCTATGCGACACACGAATATTTACGAGTACGTATTTCTATAACGAACTATGCATTAGAAGGAATATTGCTAACTTTAACTATCTATCTAAATCTGTAATTTAAATTGCTGTGAGTAAAATCCCTAAAGATGACGTGTATAAAATACACTATTATAAAAGTTAAAGTATCAACCACCGACTCTAAGGCTCATATCAAAACATAAGTTTCAAAAACTGTTTCAATCTCTACTCAAAAGGCGGACTTAAAACTAAAAATTGTGCTTTAAGAAGAGGACTATTTTGTAACAACAAATTTATTGGATAATTATTGTGCAATATTGTTTAAATTTAAGTAATAAAACACTATTAATATGATATTTTCATAGAAAGTATTTATGTGAGTTTATTAGTCACCCGCGATAATTCCGCAATGCATAACGATATCTGTATTCTATGATATATAAAGTTTCAAGAAATACAATTTCATTTAAAACGAGTTCTAATTCTCTTAAACTGTGATCGCAATTAATATTAAGTATCATCATGTCATTTCATTAGTCATTTATAGATTAAGAATGTATTTTGTTGAATTTTTATTGTTATCGGTCAATAAAATATTATTATAAATGCATTTCTGTAATTAAAAAAAATAATACAATCTGGATTGCGTTCTTGTTTTTTTATTAAACTTTTATTAAATTAATCATGTGATTGTATTTGATCTAACTGGTTATTTAAATCTTTATAATAGGTGTAGGTTATTTTTTTTGTTTCAGCGATCCAGATAAATTAGTTATTACGTAATTAAATTAAGTTGGTACTATATAATAATATTAAGATGATTAAACGAAATAGCAGGTAGTCAAAAAAATTCATGACCCTTTTCTAATTAATTGTTCAAAGTGCTAATATTTTTGGCAGTTACGGGGGGAAATGATTATTTTTTGCCAAATAAGTAGGTCATGTGAAATATTTGGGGAGATTTTTACAATACTTAATCGAGTTTGTCAACCCCAGAAATGAATAATGTGTATATTTATGAATAAATTTGATATTTAAATAATATATTAAAATATGGTATAATATACCTAGTGCGTCTTATAAATAATGTTTTATAATAATACAATTATAATAATAGTATAGTTTTGGAATGGTAAACTATAAAATAATAAGGTAGTAATTAAAATACATTATTCCATAAATCTATGTATGGATGCTTAACATCTGTGACTGTGAAACAAGGGTGGTATCTAAATATATAAAAGGAGAGCGTGACTGATTGATCCATCAACGCACAGCTCAAACCACGAAGGATCGGGCTGAAATTTGGCATACAGAGAGCTATTATGACGTAGGCAAACGCTAAGAAAGGATTTTTAAAAATTCAATTCCCAAGTGGTTAAAATAGGGCATCGCGGGTGAACCGCGGGGCGGAAAGCTAGTTTTTCTTATAAACTATAATTATCTGGAAATTAGCTAAAGACTGGCAATGAAGTTTATATTTGTGAACATCACCATCTGTTTTTAATACTTACCTTAATAGTTTTACGTCAGTAGGTATTACTATACCTTGTTTTGTGCCAATACAGAGTAAACTTTTAGTGGAGAACTCTCAAGTTTTGAAATATAAGTAGTGGATGATCTGCATTTTGAAAAGGCATGTTTTATATTTTTACGCTTCAACGGCAACTATGATTTTTATCGAAGCTTATATTTTCGACAATTCATATACATATGTAGAAGAGGACTTAGCAGATTTATGCCCGCGATTTATTCAATTTTGAATGTCTTGTGCCTTCCTCCGGTGGGGGTCAGAAATTTTCTAACAGATTTTCTTTTATAATGTGCGGCCGGCCTAAATGTATGCAAGATGATCCATATGCTAGGCTAGTTTAGATGTTAAGGTATATATCTACATTCAGACTTATGCTAGATTTGTAATCGAATGTAGTATATATGTCACCGTATGATTGTGAGCGCCGTCGTTTTGTGATCTATCTCGCGAGTTTGTAAACCGTGAGCTGCACCTGCTTTCAAAATAACGTATTAATTTTCGATGGCTCACAAACCATCAAACCGTTAAATTATGAACTGGCATCATACTTGAGTGCGACCTTGCGCACTGATTGCTCGAACGTCATGACTCACGCGCTGTACTTTATTTGACTCCTTGACCGACCAGTTAGTCTCGATTCACAATTTGACGACTGATAAAATCGAACAGATTGTGAACTCTGTCAAATGGAGGTCCGTGCACAATTTGACATGGATGAACTATAAATTATCGGAAATTAATATGATTTATTGTAAACGCATAGTACCTACGGTTCACTATATATCGACAGTTCACAATGTTGCGAGATAGATCATAAGCTAACAGCGCCCACAATCATACGGTGACGGTATCATGACATGTATACGGTCACATATATAATACATATAATTTCGTTGAGTACATATTCATCTGCATTCATATGATAGTTCTATTTTTACCTAATATGTATTACACATACTTAGTACATTTAAATGAAACAACACTCTCGGAATTTTATAAACTTACACAATAACTCACTCATACATTATTTTGCTATTCACATTTATTGCCTGTAAGCTATATTTTATATATTTAGGGAGTAAAAATACTAATTAATTAAATTAGGATAATCATTTGTTTTTTTTTGTTAGATTTGTTAATTTCATATAGATAATTTAAAATAATAATTGATGACCTCTACCTATAGACAGAAAATGCACGAGTAACTGCAACGCACCACCACACCATGCACGTTATATTATCGTTGTTCTTGCACTAACTTAACAATAGGTACTTACTTAGTATTTTTTCGCTGGGAAACATATAATTACAATTATATTAATATTAACATTAGGGAAAGGGCACTTCCTGGCAGAACGGATCACGGATTTCAATTCAGTCTTGACACTGACTTAACTCATAACTTGGTACCAGGAACAGTGAAAATCTCATAATTGGCGACTTAACAGATATTTACCTTAATAATTTTATTTTTTTGTCATTTATGGGGGCCATCCATGAATTACGTCAAACGAATTTCATGATTTTCAAGCGCCTATGAGTCGTAATTTTGTAATTAGCAACTCAGGGTATATATAGCTATAGATTTATCTATGTATTAATTTTGCATTCTTACTAATATAGAACTGTATCATTTTCATAGAGTACTTCAGTGCACGCCATACTAATAATAATGGGCGATTTATGACGCGGCTAATCGAACAACAAATCCTTGGATTTATTTTTGTATGACGGCCGTATCGGTATGCACACATGCGTAGGTTGTGAGTCTGTCGATACTTTCTCAAATACTTTCAAACGTTTTGAATTTTGGAGGGGCGCGTCATGAAATCGTGTAGTTAATCTCTACCTAATAAGAGGAGTTTTGTTATTAGCGCCATAGCGCATAAGGCATATTTTGTCAATTGATTATTGTATATATTAAATAATTATGCCTTTGAAACTATTTAAAGTCATGCGTTGGTTCCTTATCAAATAATAAACATTTGTAAAAAAGGAACCGATGTAGTTCTATAATATTTTAGTGCAAAATTAATAGGTAGTACATATGTACAACATAGATAAATTTATAGCTATGCCCCATAATCATAAAATTACATAGGCGCTTGAAATTGACATAATAATTTAAAAAGCACGAAATATTCGTTAAAAATTCAACCACTAACTTAAGCGGACCATTTTTCACCTTAAATTTTCAACAAGATTCACGAACAAGTCGACAAGACTTTAAATTAGTGCGAGTAAATTCAAGTGGCAAAGTAGAAGCCCGGCATTTTCAGACAGCAAGGCAGTGACCAACTCTGATTAGTTTACTTAGTATCTAAGCTTGCTTTATGATCTTTTGCAATTAATTTGTAAATCCAAACTACATTTTAAAATATCTTTACCTATATATTTTGTATTTGTACATATTTAAATAATCAGTAATGTTATTTTTTGTTATTTATAAATGTAAAAGAAACCAAACTCATAAACTGGTCTGCGATTCAATAGGCTGTGCTTATGTGTTTAAAAATTCATGTCTAAGCTTTTTAATTTACTATTTCCTCATTATAAATTTTTAATCATTGTAATGTTGAATGTGTATTGATGTTTAATAAACTTTTAGAATACAAACATGCAATTTCATGAAATTTCGGTGTAAATCTTGACTCATTCATTAGTGTTTGTTTGCAACCCAATTTTCACTATACCTGTAAATAACGTCAGATTTGCGTGGGTGGTTCGATAGAGCGTGATTTGATTGCGCCTGACCTGACGTGGCATGAGAATTTGTAATCTCGTTTTGGACCTTTCTCTTAGATACACGACAGACATCACACTGGTCTTTATTACACATTCGGAAAACTACATCTAGGTTTATTGTACTATTACAGGATTTTAATAAAAGGAACCGTGCGAGCCTGACTCACGCACCGAGCGTTCCGTACAGATAATTCGAACTGAAGGACAATATGTGATTGAGGATCTCCAACTGCAAATTAGTTATCGCAAAAAAAATGTGACAAATTATCAAGTTTCCATTTTCCGATGTAGGGAACCCTAAAAAGAGACAATTATATGAAAAGATTTGATTTAATAATTATTCATTTCAATTTTGGCCATCAAATATACAAATTGGAGTTTAATATATTATTATAATTTTGTTTTATATCAATTTCAGAGATAATGTTTAATTTCTGTAACAATGCATGTAGTTCATCATCTACTTGATGCTCTTCTGGTTGCTCAAGGTAGCACACTATTGCCATTGCTGGTAAATCTAGGTTCTCCCTCAAGCAGACCACTGAAAAATAAGTTACAGTTACTATATAATATAAATCAAATGTTAATTAGTTTATATGTTTGGGTTTACTTTACCTCCAGCTCCAACACCAGATATGATATTGGGTTGTTCTAATTTTGGAAAATTTACTTCTAAACACTTCTGAGGTATGCTTGTACAAAGAGTTCTCATAATACAATTTTTTGTTGTCACTTCTGCTACTTGATGTTCAACCAATGGCTTAGTCAAAACGGTCACAACATTTGTGCTTATGGTTATGTAGCCTTTCAATAATTCTACTATCTCACTACTACAAATTAAATTGTAATCTTTGATAAGACAAATATAAATATCTTGTTTTATCTCATAAAGATGCAAATTAACTTCAGGGATTGAATTTTTGTACAGAAATTCTTTACTTTGTGATTTCAAGAAGTCTGACAAAAACTTTCCCTCCAATATGATGAATGTATTTATTTCTTTGGGAGTTTCCAAATTTCTTTGCCACTGCAACCTGAAACATTTAATAATTTCAGATAATAATAATAATTTCAATTTAATATTTTCATGGTTTTAAATTATTCATTTAATAATTTCAGAGTGTTGGCCACCATTAACTGAACAGTCATCATATCCCAAGAATGATGTAGAGTTCATAGCCCCAGACAGAAAAAACATCCTACTAATATTATAAAAGCATAAGATGGTGTGTGTATGTTTGTTACTATTCAGGTCCATAAGAGAAGGGCTGAACTAATTTGAGTGAAAATTAGAACTAAAATCATAGCCTGGAATAACATATAGGCTACATTTTATCCCGGAAAAACATAAGATCCTCAGGAATTCAGGTAAAATTGGCTGGTGGAAACTAGTATTTAATAAATTAAGAAAAATGTGGCACACTGGGTAATTATTCAAATAGATGGTAGAATAGTCATGCATGTTTGAGTAGGTACTTACGGTGAAGAATGTTCAGTAAAAAATTCAGTGTCATCCCAGTCTTCCCATGCCGTTCGACTTCCAGGTTCGGTTATTTCTCCAAAAGTAGTCATTTTATCCCAAGTCTATCAGAACAACAATCTGATTTGTTCACGGAACAAGTTCATAACAATATAAAACTAAAAAAAAAGAAACTAACGATGAACTATTCAGCGTGAGTATTCAGCTGACTGTCTTGTATCATAAACGCTAGAGTACTTACAGTTTAATATAGCTAGTAAAGGCTACGGCTAGTAAGTATATTTCTGTAAAATAAATTTATAAGGCAGCATTTCTTTATTGAAACCAAAACAAATGTAGAATCCAGAATTTGTTTTTATGTAGAATCACTCGCTCGCTCGCTACTGTAGGAAATGTTCAAATGTGTGTAGGACAGCCAGCGTTGCCAACTCCCAAATATTCTTACCCTACCTTTACCTTTTGCTAATAAAAGTTTAGGTATGCACTTTTTATTCGTAGGTATGCCAAGTCCATAGGTTTCATTAGTCAAAACCCTAAACCCTTTCCTAAGGCTAAAGTCAAAAACCTTCAAAATCACAACCATTACTTTAAAAGCCCCCAAAAAAATAAGTACAATTTCTTCATTAAAAACTTTTCCTGTACAAAAAAGTGCTTATTCTGTTTTTTATGAACTAAACGAATACAATAGTCTTACTGTTAAGACACAACCTTTTTATAAGATTTGTCTTTGATATGTTCGTTGCTTAGCAATGTTGTTTACTTCTTGTCTTGTCACTAATGATATAAAATCTATGCTGTTAAATAAAACATTATATTGATTGAATCGTATATTTCCTATGTAATGTATCTACGGTAATAATTAGCCTCACCGACTGATTAAAACTTAACATGGTAGCAGAGCGTAAGAAAAAAAATGTAAGTTGTATGTAAAACAGCAAATGGAAAATACGAAATCAGAAATGTCAATTGTAAAAGTGCCAGCCTTAGGAAAAGAAAACTATGATACGTGGTGTATCCATGCAAAAGCATATTTAATTAAAAATAAACTATGGAAATATGTTAAAGAAAAAATAAAGGAAGGCGCATCACAAAATGATCTTGACAATGACGAAATGGCGAAATCGGAGCTGCTGTTGCTAATAGCACCTTCCGAGTTAAAACAGGTAAAAAACTGTGAATATGCCAGAGATGTGTGGATGACTCTTGAATCAATTTATGCAAGTAAGGGTCCCGCCAGAAAGGCCACCCTATTAAAGAAATTAATCCTAACAAAACTGGAAGTAGAGGATGATGTTCGTGAGCACTTGAATAAGATTATGGATACAGTTGATAAATTAAAAGATATGGATATTGATATCAACAGCGATCTGCTGTCAATCATGATACTTTATAGTCTATCTTCGGAATATGAAAATTTTAGAACTGCAATCGAATCACAAGACTCACTGCCAGACCCTGAAAAGCTAAAGATTAAAATTATTGAAGAGAGCGATGCACGTCGTCGTGACATTCCTAGTTCTAGCATCAAACAGCAAAATATTGAAGAATGTTTGTACAGTTTTTGCAAAATTTGTAAAAAGAAAGGCCACGAAACGTCTAAATGCTGGTCAAAGAATAAAAATAAAGGCAAGACGTATAAAAAGTTTAATAAGAGCTCAAATAAAGTGGGCAAAATAGAAACAAACCTGCATAGTTGCTATTTAATGAATGCAAAAGCACAAAAATACTGGATACTAGACAGTGGATGTACGTCACATATGACATTTTCGGATAAGCCCTTTACTGAGATGAAAAATATTTCAAAAACCCTTAATCTCGCTTCTAAAGACAAAACTGCTGAGATAAAAGGTTCAGGGCCTGCAGAAATAGAAATTGAAGAAGGAAAAATTGGAATAACTGATGCACTTTATGTACCAAGCTTGTGTGCTAATCTTCTGTCTGTTGGAAAAATGACTGATGTAGGACTCACTGTCCTATTCACAAAGAAGAAAGCAATAATTAAAGATCACAAACGAAAAGTACAAATGAAGGCAATAAGAGAAGACGATGGTCTATATTATCTCCATACCAAAACTAATAATGTTGACAGACATAGAGCCCATGCTATAGAATGTAGTGATAATGAGCCAATAAAGAATAAGTCAGATGATATTAAACAATGGCATAGTAAAATGGGACACATGAGTGAAAGGAATTTAAAGCTCGCCTTAAAGAATGAAAGCCTAATTGGATTAGACTTCAACAAAAATAGTTCCTTAGGAGAATGCGAAATATGCATACAAGGAAAACTGAGCAGAGTGCCTAGTAAACCGAGTGATAAGAACATTTCACGTTCAACTCAACGACTCGAAATTGTACACAGCGACGTTTGTGGGCCATTTAAACAACCTTCACTTAATGGCAATAAGTATATTGTAAGTTTCATCGACGACTACAGCAGATATTGCCGAGTATATTTTATTAAAAATAAAAATGAGGTACTACAAAAATTCATTGACTACAAAGCAGAAGCAGAGAACTTCACAGGAAATAGAATTAAGTACCTACAGAGCGATAACGGAACTGAATACCGAAATTTGAAGTTTGACTCATTTTTGAAACAAAATGGTATTGCAAGAAGGCTAACGGCTCCGTACACTCCAAATCAGAATGGAATCGCTGAAAGGAAAAATAGAACACTTATGGAAAAAACAAGATGTATGTTGTTGGAATCAAAAGCGCCTATGTGCTTATGGGCAGAAGCGGTCTTTACTGCAAATTATTTGTCCAACCGAAGTATTAACCAAAGTATTGCAAATGAAACACCATTTGAGAGATGGGTAGGTAGAAAACCATGCATAAACCATCTATATGTATTTGGTGCCAAAGCATTCATCCTAAAGAAAGGAAAATGTGAAAATAAATTTGCTTCGAAGGCAATTCCTGGTATGTTTGCTGGTTATTCGGAAGTTTCAAAAGCTTTTAGAATATATGTTCCATCTAAAAAACAAATACTTATATCCAAAGATGTTCGAATTTTGAAAAAAATGTTCTACGAAGAGAATAAAAATATAACTTCCGTCCCTTTCGAAGAATTTAATAGTCACAAACAATCAAATGAGATTGAAAGTGAAGAGGAAGAATTAGAAATTTATTTCGAAGATATTGCAAAGAAAAATAACAATAGACAGCAAGCAGAACAAGACAATGTTATTGTAAGGTCTACTGTAGCACCTATACAAAATGATACCGAAAATAATAATGAAATATTTCATGACACCTTCGAACCTGATGAAATCAGAGGAAGTAATTATGAAAATGATGTATCAGACATAGATAGCGATGCATCAGTACATGTTCCAGAACAAAGAAGAACATTCAATTTTCGAGATAGATCAAAGATTGACACTCCAAAAATATTTGAAGATTATATCATGGCAGCCATTGATATAGATAATGAAATAGAACCTCAAACGTTTAAGGATGCTATGAATAGTCAAGATAAGTCCAAATGGTTGGAGGCTATGCGGAGTGAAATGAAATCATTGAATGAAATGAACACTTGGGAAATAGTCGAACTTCCAAAGAATCGTAAACCACTGCCAGGCAAATGGGTTTACAAAATAAAAAAGAATCCAGATGGTACCATTGATCGTTATAAAGCTAGATTTGTAGTAAAAGGTTTTTCACAAAAACCTGGAGTTGATTACCAGAAGACTTTTAGTCCGGTAGCCCGCCTCAGTACTATCAGAGCAGTTTTAGGAATAGCGGCTCGTGAAGACCTGGTGCTACAACAGTTTGACGTATCGACTGCATTTCTAAACGGTGCAGTAAAAGAGGAAATCTTTATAAAGCAACCAGAGGGATTCAATGATGGCACAAAGAAAGTGTGCAAACTTAAACGAAGCCTCTATGGACTCAAACAAGCTCCTCTATGCTGGAACGAATGCATAACAGAGTACCTTATAAATACTGGATTCAAACAAAGCACGAAAGATCCTTGTCTTTATTTACGTGAGCAAGTTTTAATTGCGCTTTATGTAGATGACGGTTTGGTAGCCTCAAGTAATGAAAATGCTGGAAATACATTCATTGAAGAGCTAAAAAGTAAGTTTAAAATTACAACTAAACCGGCTTCTTATTTTCTTGGACTTGAAATAAATAAAACCAAAAATGGTAGTATCAGCTTAAACCAAAAGGCGTATACAAAAAAGATACTAGAAAAGTTTGGAATGGTTAACTGCAAATCGGCACCAACGCCGGCAGTAAAAGATGGTAATGAAGAAGGACTAGATGGTTGTTCAGATTCGCTATTTCCTTATCGTCAAGCTGTGGGAGCGCTAGCATATCTAATGGTCGCTACAAGGCCAGATATCAGTTACGCTGTAAGCGTTGCATCAAGAAATCTAGAAAATCCTACTAAACTAGATGTAATGAAAGTCAAGCGAATTTTTAGATACCTTAAAGGTACTATGGACAAAGGAATTGTCTTTGCAAAAAGCCAGAACAAGAAGCTGATATGCTTTAGTGACGCTGATTTCGGTGGCGACACAATTACTGGTCATTCGACGTCGGGGATGATTTTCTTTTTCTCCGGCCCCATTATGTGGAAAAGTCAAAAACAACCAACAGTAGCAATCTCTTCAACGGAGGCGGAACTTGTAGCCTTGACAGAAACCGCGAGAGAAGCCTTATGGCTAAAAGAACTCCTGGAGGAATTAACGGACTTAACCAAAATGAATGAAAAACCAATTATTTACGTTGACAATGAGTCTGCTATTAAGTTGTCCAAGAACCCGCCATATGAGTTTCACAAGAGGACAAAACATATAAAGCTGAAACACTTCTTTATTCGAGAATGCATACAGAATGGAGATTTCGATGTAAAACAAGTCTCCTCAGAACTGCAATTAGCAGACATGTTTACGAAGCCACTGTTTGGACCAAGACTGAAAATGCTAAGCAGTAGAATTGGACTTCAAGATTTGTCCAAGTTCTAAAAAGTATCGTGGATGTTAAGACACAACCTTTTTATAAGATTTGTCTTTGATATGTTCGTTGCTTAGCAATGTTGTTTACTTCTTGTCTTGTCACTAATGATATAAAATCTATGCTGTTAAATAAAACATTATATTGATTGAATCGTATATTTCCTATGTAATGTATCTACGGTAATAATTAGCCTCACCGACTGATTAAAACTTAACACTTACTAATCTAGCACTGCAATAGTACCACTCTGCAAAGAAGTACAAGAAAGTTTTGTAGAAATATTGGACTTCATCGACTACCTATAATAATATTCAGTGGACCGAATCCAATAATCCGGCAAACCTAATTTTAAATAATGCTAGTTTTTTGTTAGAAAGAGCATGAACATAAAGTCATCAACAGAATCAGGGCTTTCGCTTTCTTCCTTATGGTTCCACTTGTTGAAATCACACGTTCAAAATTAAATTAAAAATAATACATACTTAACACAAACAAAAATCTTTGATGGGTTAAATGATATCAATGATATGCAAGAACCACCGGCTCGCTGCAATACCTTCAAAAAAACTAAAAAATACTCCTGAAAATATGAAGTACCTAAAAAATCGCATGTCACTTATTTACCCCTTAAATTTGGGGAAAACCTCTAAGTTGGGACCCCTGCGTGCAGGATGACAAAGGCAGTTTTATTTTTCTTCTTTTTGGCATCACACGTTGTGTATTTTGCCAGTCTCAAGTTGAATAGGTGTTTTATATTCTTCATGTATTTTTTATTTCTTGTCATGTAAGTAAAGTAGTCTAAAATTATTTACATAATATGTAAATAATTTTCAAGTCATATTTAGTCACGTAATCCGTCAGTTTATTGGCCGTTCTACTAAAACAGATGCACGTGAAGCACGTATAACTAGGAGCGGTACTGTAGGGACACGTAGTGATTATATTTATAAGATGAGCTCTTTGGGGACACACATAAATGTTACGCGGCCTCACATCGTTTGTTACGTACTCTCCATCTGCCTATTGTTTTTAAAACTGTGCCTATTGTGCTATTACTAAGACACGTCGTCCGTCCGTACTTTAACAATATGTATCTCATGAACCGTAAAGGTAGACAGTTGAAATATGTGTATTTAGGTATATATTATAATAATAATAAATAATCGTAGCGATGGTTGGTGGCAGGCTGTATACAAACTAAGTAAAGATCAAAGAGAATATAAAATGTTTATTACTATGCTCTTTGTATGCAGCCTTCAGCCTAGGGCATGTTTTTTGGCATCACAAGCACACGTCCCACGTCGTGTATTTTGCTAGTGTCGAGTTAAATAATGCACGACAAAACTTATTACTTTTT
This sequence comes from Tethea ocularis, assembly GCA_963555595.1. Classification (NCBI taxonomy): domain Eukaryota; kingdom Metazoa; phylum Arthropoda; class Insecta; order Lepidoptera; family Drepanidae; genus Tethea; species Tethea ocularis. Next base: position 5,972,081 of record OY741968.1, read on the forward strand.
GTTTAGTTTATGGTATATTTGACTATGGTCATTTAATTAAAAAAAATACTATTCATAAATATTGTATTGTATTAGTTGGTTGTGTGTAGATTTCTGATATTTTTACTTTTACGTGAATTAAGAGGCAGAAATTACATTATTATTCCAATCTAGATCATGAGAATTAGTTTCGTCTGAAATATATACTTTCATAACTTAGTCATGTTAAAGGTGACAAATTGAAAATATTGAACGGTAAAATAAACCTAGGCTGCAGTATTGATGTCTATTTCTTTTCACCTTTCAGGATAAAGGGCAAGTTACTTTCGAGGATAAATGGCCATCTATGCGTCCAATTGTTTTGAAGTTACTGAAGCAGGAGCCGGTAACGCAGACCGAATGGCAAGATCTTTTCGGTGCCGTTCATTCGGTTTGCCTTTGGGATGAAAGAGGGCCTTATAAATTGAGGGATGCCCTTCAACAAGACATTATGATGTACATCAAGCAAGCCCAGGCACGAGTACTGGCACAACGAGAAGATCAGGCGTTGCTGAAAGCGTATATAGCAGAGTGGGGCAAGTTCTTCACTCAATGTAACTATTTACCGACACCATTTCGACAACTAGAGAGTTCAATAAATATTATAAGTAAGGCATCCAGTTCCAACTCCTCAAACTCACAAAAGAAGAACAATAATAACAATAATGAGGATAGCTTGGTTCGTAAATTAATGCTGGATTCATGGAACCAAAGTATTTTTGTGGATATCAAACAAAGGTTGCAGGACTCTGCCATGAAGCTTGTGCAAGCTGAACGTAATGGTGAATCCTTTGATTCACAGTTAGTTATTGGAGTGAGGGAATCATATGGTAAGTTATATAGATAAAATTTGTTGTTTGTTTATAGAAAAATACATTCTTACATCATTTACTCTACAATGACTGGACACAATTTATTAGGTATAGATAAATTGATGTAACTGAGATGGCCAGGCATTCCCGGCTTCAATTCAAATAACTTGAGTACACAAACAAGATAAAAATATGAATTTCTCTCTAATCCACACAAATTAAGTAGTGTCCATATTTTTTATTTTTTTAATCTTTATAGAAACAGTGAATTCCAATTTTGGTTTATCTAATTTGCTATAACTTGTATTCATAATTTTTCACCTATAATATTAGAACTGTTTTATTTTTAGTTAATTTGTGCTCCAACTCAATTGATAAGTTGCAAATATATAGAGAAAATTTTGAAGCAGCTTATATGCAAGCAACAGAAGAGTTTTATAAGCTTAAAGCAAATGAACATTTATTAGCAAATGGTGTCCAGTCTTACATGAAGTATGCTGATCAACGCCTCAAAGAGGAAGAGGCTAGAGCTCATAGATATCTAGAACCAGGCAGTGGTAGTGTTGCTGCACTAACTCAGTGCTGTGAGAAAGTTCTCATAGGAGAACATCTTCCTACATTATTGGCTGAGAGTGCACCTTTGATAAAAGCCGGGGAAACAGACAAACTTCAACTAATGTTCCGCCTTCTGGACAGAGTACCTGAAGGTGTTATACCAATTTTAAGAGATTTAGAAGCTCATATAGTTTCGGCTGGCCTAGCAGATATGGTTGCCTCAGCTGATATAATAACATCAGATTCAGAAAAATATGTTGAAAGATTATTAGATCTGTTTAAAAGATTTAGTACACTGGTCAAAGATGCATTCATGGATGACCCCAGATTTTTGACAGCCAGGGATAAAGCTTACAAATGTGTTGTAAATGATACAACAGTCTTCAAGTTGGAATTACCTTCATCGGCTCTACTTCGTGGAAGCAAAGGTACAGCTCCAGAAAGCAAGTGTCCTGAACTCCTTGCTAACTACTGTGATATGTTGTTACGTAAAACTCCACTAAGTAAACGTTTAACTAGTGAGCAAATAGAATTCAGGTTAAGAGATGTGTTGCTTGTGCTTAAATACATTGAAAACAAGGATGTTTTCATGAGATACCATAAAGCTCATTTAACAAGAAGGTTGATTTTGGACTCCAGTGCAGATTCTGAGAAAGAAGAGGACATGGTTGAATGGCTTCGAGAGGTTGGAATGCCTGCTGATTATGTTAATAAGCTGGCTCGGATGTTCCAAGACATTAAAGTAAGTGAAGATCTAAATACTCAATTTAGGGCTGACACAACACGTCATGATGCTATTAATATAAAAATACTCAATGCAGGAGCATGGGCTCGTGGCTCAGAACGAGTAACAGTGAGTCTGCCTCTAGAGTTAGAGGATTACATACCAGAAGTTGAAGAATTTTACAAGAAGAAACATTCTGGACGTAAACTACAATGGTATCACCACATGAGCAATGGTACCATCACTTTTGCAAATTCAGTCGGCAGATTTGATTTGGATGTCACAACATTCCAAATGGCCGTTTTATTTGCATGGAATCAGAGGCCAATGGAAAAAATAAGTTACGAAAACTTACGACTTGCAACTGAACTCCCGGACCCTGAACTACGGAGAACTTTATGGTCTTTAGTTGCATTTCCTAAACTCAAAAGACAACTCCTATCCTACGAACCGTTTGTTCAAAATCCCAAGGATTTTGCTGAAAACACTACATTTTGGGTGAACCAGGAATTTGCTTTGATAAAAAATGGGAAGCCGCAGCGCCGAGGTAAAATAAATTTGATTGGCAGACTTCAGTTAAGTACTGAACGCTCACAATTAGAAGATAACCATTCCATAGTTCAGTTGCGAATATTGAGGACTCAAGAGGCAATAATCAAGATTCTAAAAATGAGGAAACGGATTACCAACACAGCTCTGCAGGTAAAATGTTTGTTTTTTGTTGAATGGTATCAAAGTTTTTCGTCCCGCAGTTTCACCCGCGTTCCCAGATTTTACCCCCTTAGAGGTTTAATTTTCAAAAATCCTTAGCAGATACCTACGTCATAATAGTTATCTTTATGCCAAAATTTGAGCTGTGCATTGACAAATCAGTCAGTCAGTCACGCATTCCTTTTATATATTCGTAAAAGAACTCATTTTCAACTCTACTTTGGCGCTTGCTGACTTAAAAGGTTATTTAGTTGGCCAGCAGTTAATGTTCTGTATGTCATCCATAACTGAAAATATGCACTGGGTGAAAACTTCTTTTCAGAATATGAAGCCAAAACTATTAAAAATATTTATATTCTTTCAGAGTGAATTAGTTGAAATTCTTAAAAACATGTTCCTGCCTTCCAAAAAGATGATAAAAGAGCAGTTAGAGTGGCTAATTGAGCATAAATACATGAAGCGGGATGATGAAGATATCAACACTTTTATTTATATGGCCTAAAGCTCTTATTAAAAGAATAAAATGAATCAATCAAAATAAATTATTTACTCAAGATATGTATGTATCTATTTTAATCTCTGAAGGATGATCTGTGACAAGTTGTGTTTAACATATTGTGAAGTAAAAAAACATTTCAAGTAATATTTATTTCCTTTTTATTAAATAAACGTTAGTTACAATATTGTATAAAAGTTAAAATTTATAACATTAATTCTTTGCGGGTTCGATGGTTTCACCTCCTTGAATTTGACCCCAGCCAATTAAACTGAAATAAATTACACGAGATTACTGTGGTGAATTTACTGACCTAGTGGTGAACTTTAATAAAATATGGTTGAGATTATTGGTTGAATATTTTGCCGTACTTACCGCCAATGATTTTCGACTCTTCTGCTAAGGGCCACCTTTTCGCCTATTTCTGTGCATACTGGGTTAGTAAGAGCGATCTTCGCTAAATCGGCTTTCGTAGCGATTACTCTTCCGCCTGTGCTGAGTGAGCCGATGTTCACTAACAACACCTGAGAAAAATATTTCAATTCATATCTTGGGACACGCTTCACTCGCATAGGATTAGCACAACAAAAACTATTTTTATATAGTAATGCTTTAATTACAAATCAATATAAAATTCACAAACCTCGTTCTTAGTCAACTTCTGTACTTTTGCGGCCTTTTTGTCTCCCTCAGTACGAACACCGAGTAAACGCTTCAAAAGATAGTATGAAACCTCAAGTTTCACAAATATTCCAGGTAAGGCTCCAACGGCACCAAGAACCTGTAAATATCATTATGGTTTTAAAAAGTTAGAACAACATAAAAATATTGCCATTTGCAATACAGGAGGTATTGTCAATAGTTTGCCGACCTGTTAGAATGCCGAGAAGGCAACTGGCTCTCAAGTGCAATTGCCGGAACACACCGGTAGGTGCTTAGCGACAGATTTTCAACTTGAGGTAGCCAGCCAGACGGAACCTACAAAGTACCCTACCGTGCTATGGTTAACTCACGATATTTTCCTTCACCGAAAGCTCAAGCTCATTGTAGGATCCAAACCATCGACTTTCGTCGCGGCATCTGATGTCACAAGCGTATTGTGCGTATGTTTGAAATTCATTTATTTGGGGGGGTAGATTAAAATAAAAATTGCAAATTATATTGTGTGACACATCAAATAAAAGGGCTCGTTGTGAGAATCTCAAATATATAAGTTTTTAACATATATATTTATATAACTTTTCTGAATCATTTGTTTCATCCATACTAATATTATAAATGCGAAAGTAACTCTGTTTATTTGTATCTCGGGATCGCGGGTGAAACCGCAGGGAGAGCTAGTTATATGTATCTCATCTAGTAGTCTTATCAACAATGCCAAACGACCTGTATTGTAGTGCCAAGTGAAGTGCCGGCGGGATAAGGAACAGCCTTTTGTCATTTCATTGCCTGCCAGAACAATAGAAATTTCCTTACAATTTATTATAAACTAGCTGTTCCGCGCGGTTTCACTCGCGTTCCCGGGATAAAAAGTAGCCTATAACCTTCGGGAATAATGTAGCTTCCTATTAGTGAAAGAATTTTTCAAATCGGTACAGTAGTTTCGGAGCCTATTCAATGCAAACAAACAAACAATCAAATCTTTCCTCTTTATAATATTATTATAGACAATAATTAGTATTCTTACTTGTCCGACGAGCCTATCAGCACGACAGAGGGTGGGCTCGATCTTAGTACCCACACCTATTAGACCACCAGGTACCGCATACTGAAGTTCGTTCTGTTCGGCGAACAGTGACACGATGCGTGAGAATATCGGCTGGCAGGTTAGTTTACCGTCTGCGTCTTTACTAACTAATCCCGGTCTTACCTGAAAATATAAAAAAATGTTTGGTCCACAATATGGAACATGGTTTCGTTTTATAATGAGGCCTATTACTATAATACAACTGAAAACCCAACATCCGACACATCTAAACACGCTATTTATTTATATTGCTTGCTAAGAAAATGTTTACTTATTCTTGAAGATACTTATAAAATAGATATTAAGAAACTTAAATCATTAACATTTTAAATAACCAAAATTACAGGGGTGTAAATAGGTAGTATAGATTAACTACGAAAAATATGGCGCGACCCTCCAAAACTCAAGACGTTTGAAATATATTTGTGAATGTATTTACAGACTCACAACGCATGTGTGCGTACTGATACGGCCGACAAACAAAAATGAATCCAAGGATCTGTTGCCCGACTAGCGGCGTCATATTATTATAACGGTGCACTGACGTTCTCTATGACAATGACACGTCCGTTGTCTTGCACGGTCGGCTGGTTATGATTAGTTGACCAACAAATCTAGTAATTACTTAGTTAGATAATGAAGATGCGGCCTGCTACTGGACGAATACATACAAACTCGCCATGTTATAGTTTATCTCGTTGATAATGATAGAATCGCGAAAAGTTAAATTTCTACCAGTTATTTCTTCCCTGCAAGTTAGTCGATCAATTTAAACATAAAATAAAAAAATAAATTACTTCGATTTCCATGCCAACAGTGAGTACTCCTTGAAGGATGGAACCACCAGCGACTCCACCTCTTAAGTCATCGACTTCGCAACCGGGCTTGTTGACATCAAACGAACGAATGACAATCATTCGTGGAGGTGACGTGAAATCTCTTAGTGGTACAGGGATCTTCTTTGTAATATACTCGCAGAGTACCTGAAAATAGATTTACTTCAGTGCTACAGGTTTACAATGATAGATAACCAGGTACATACTAATAACTAATCTCAAGATTGTGATCAATTTTCGTAAATGCTATTGTAATGCAAAACAATCTTATCCAACTCAGAATTATGGTTTAATAGAAAGAAAGAAAAGAAAGAAAGAAAAAATATTTATTGACCCATTATTTCAAAAACATAAAGACTTATAAATAAAAAAAAAAATAGGTATAATGTACGGGGTCAAAGGGTCCCTGCCTCAGCATAAAGCTACACTACATAATGCAGTGCAACGCTGGTATTCTGGCAGGGCCTCAAGACTAGTGAGTGACGACAACCGTGGTTTACCTAGCGATTGAAATCTTGTGTCTTTAATATTGAAATTATACTAATAATATTCTACATATATAGATATAGGCACCTAAGTAGCCAGGTTTTTATTTACCCTGATTGGAGTCAGGCGTGACTTCGCAGTCTTGTGTGATTTTATTATTATGTAGCCTCCACGCTACGAAGCCGACTTGATGAGAAATCAATACAAAATTAATTGAAAGCATTTTTGAAAGAAAGAAAGAAAGAAATAAAAAGTTTTTATTTTCTACCTACCTCTATATTATATTTCAATTGAGCGGAAATGGGTATGATTGGTGCGCCTTCGGCTACAGTTCCCTGCACGAATTTCACAATTTGTTCATGCTGTTCTTTGGCTTGGCCCTCTTTCACCAAGTCTATCTTGTTTTGCAGAATTAGAATATGCTTTAGTTTCATAATCTCGATGGCTGCCAAGTGTTCACTTGTCTGGGGCTGCGGACATGATTCGTTACCTGTAGAATGAGGTAATACATAATGAGACATGATACAGACGTTTATTAATTTTATTTGGCTTCAAGTCATTTCAGAGCATCAATTTGACCAGACATTTTGACCAGAATTTGTCTGATGGTATTTCCGTAGATCAGTATCAGGACAGAACAACATAAGTAGGAAACGGACAAAGAAACCTATAAAAAAACCGTAATACAACATACAGTGGCCGAGAAAATCATATACAATAAGCAAGCTTTATTCTAATAACACTACCTCAAATGTTACGTTTGTAACCGGTAGAACTAGCTTGCCTTGAACTTATTAGTTATTATTTACCATTGCCAATAGAATCACGCTCAGGAATTATTATATTTCATTATATTATTTGAAGCTAAAAAAATACTATACCGGCAATAAGCAGCAATGCGGCGTCCATAACAGCGGCACCGTTAAGCATAGTAGCCATGAGGATGTCGTGCCCAGGGCAGTCCACGAAGCTCACATGACGTACTAACTGGAAACGACCGGTGCACGCCGGTCGCAGGCATGGGAAGCTATCGTCTTTCGACGAACCACCTGATATGAAGCTGGTCGGACGCGGACATTTCGGGTTGTCGCATTTGTAGATTTTTGCGTTTGCGTAACCTAAGGTTCAAAATTAATAAAATTGCATTTTTAGCGGTCTCTTTATCAACCGGGTAACAATTCGATAACCACAGCAACAATTGCACCTCAGGTTGTGGGTTCGAATTCCATTTAGGAAAAACATGTATTGTGTGTGTATGAACATTTAACATGTCATATCTGTTTGTCCAGACTGGGTGTAATTATCTGTTTAAATGTCGTGGCAAATCATAGAATTGATCACTTGATGATATGGCCGATCAATTCATGAAATGGAAAATACCCGCTGCCCATATCATGATATGGTCTGGCCGGATCAATGAATAATAATCAGCGTTTGACGATATGTACAGCTACAAAATGCACGGCTATTTCAGGATAATTTGGTCAAACATCAGTGTAATCGTAATAGTAATATTATCCACATTAGAGGCACTGATATTGTTTTATTTTTGTGATGATACATGGCGGCGGATAAATTGTACTGACAAAAAAGCCAATGGATAATAATGCGCCGATTGAAGTGAAATGTTGTTACGTTGCAAAACTACTTGAATTTTACGAAAGAACCTAAATTAAACCCATACATTAATGATATGGCCAAACGCGGATTGACATATTATTAAAAGTTGACGTTTTAACGATATAGTCAGTTTTAACTGGCCATATCATGAAATACAACCGTTTCATGAAATGGTCGGCCACATCATGAAGTGATAAAAAGATCTGCCCATGATATTTTGTAAATACATATAAAAAACGTTGTAGGTAGGTTATATGGTTTCCATAGTACCTACCTACAAGCGTTCTGCTTAGTTTGGGTTAAAATATCAGTGTTTGAGGAATGTCATATAAAATGTGTGAAGTGATTTGATAAGCATCCAGGGCACCAGCCCCCGGCGGCAGTTTAAGGGGGCGCCAAAATCATGATTGAAAAATAAAAAACTTGTTTCACAAAGCGCCTAGCATCCACTGCACGTTGTTTTATGGATATTTTAATTTGATTTTAAATATTTACAAAAAAATACAAATAAAATATAAAAACAATCCTAGAGGCGGCCCCTTAATTTAAATTAATTCAATTTTATTTTTAACAGTTTATCTCAAACGCTAGAGAGAAGAAGCGCCACTATCAAGTTTCTGCCCCAGCCCTGGTTCGAAAACATCGCAGATTCGGGGCTGTCGAAGGGTACCGATTTTACCGAATCCAAGATCGTAACTAACTAATATTGATATACCTACCTATGTGATTAGCCTTAAATGATGATTAGAAAGGTATAAATAGTGCAGCGGCAATCTATTTTTCTTTGCTCGCTGCCAAGTAGTGCCAAGCAACTATGGTCAAATGAGGAGTGATGTACCTAGTTAGTGGTAATAGAGTGGTTAAGTAAAATGGCTTAGTTTATATACTTAGCTTTATTTACCTTATAAAAATTGTAAAATCTTATGAAATTATCAAAACATAATAATACGTAAATTCTTAGATAAAAGTTTATCTATAACTACATGCAAAAATATTTTTTTAAAGTAGACATGATATTTGAGTCATGTATTGTCCAAATCTCAAAAGGCACTTTAGGTATACTAGTATAAACTGTACTTCAAGAAATCATTGACAAAATCATATTATTAACCATTGCAATTTTAAGTGCATAGCATAGGTACTAAAAACTGTGAGATCCTGACCTATTACATAAAGGCATGATATTAATTTATAATTGAAGTATTATTGCTTTTATAAAAAACAATTCTAACCAACATCAACCTGTCATACCCCATAATAATGATAATACCTACACACAGTGTTATATATACATGTATAGGTATGTTGTGCACACTTTGCTTTTATGCAGTTTATTCTTAATGATGTTGTATATATGTAATTCCCTCCTATATCAAAACAAATATTTTCTACATTTTACTGCTCCACATTTGCATTCAGTGCGGTTTCTAAGGTTTGCCATGTTCTGTTGTTGAATTTCGAATCGGGTCTTCACTGGAGATGCTGGAGATACAGAAGAACCAGCTTCTGCACCATTCAGCATACTCATTTCGTCACTATCGACAACACTCTGCACACTGACAGTGGGACTGTTTGTGCTGATATCATCATTGTCAGCAGATTTTTGTAAGTAATCAAAGCAAAGTTCCTCACCAGTTTCAATGTCTTGTGTTGCAAATAGAGCTAACATAGGTAAATTAGGATCAAGACAGTCCGCCCATACAGCCCACACACCAAGATTAGGTTCACAAGAGTGATTTATAAAATGCGATACATTTCCTAGATGTGCTGCATCAACTACATAAGGGTTTTCAACCGAGTTGAAATCAAGGTCAAACAAATATGTCAATCCATTAGCATCATATTCTCTTCCTCGCTTTTCAGCTTCTTCAAATGTGATAACTTCACCTACATACTGACAAATAAATTGCCCTTGTTTTATCTTTTGTTCAGTTTTGACACCCCATCCACAGCCATTAGATGTTCGAAAAATACTTAATTTAATATTTCGGCCACCTTGCACGACACGGTTACTACATTCTGAAGAACATTTACAAGCTTTGTTACATTCATATATTGGTGTACCAGAAGCTACACGGAGTCTCTTTTTGGTTGTATAAGCAAATAAGCCACTTTGCATACCACAGCATGATTTGGAACGACAATTGCAAGCTGCACAATCACATCCAATTGGAGGATCATTAGGAATTGTGACACCAGCACCAGAAATAGATTGATTAATATATGTGAAATTTTCAGGTGGCCCTGCCAGATCAACATCATTTTCTACAATAAGCTTTCTTGATGTATCAACTTGGTTCAAATGTTCCTCCCAACTTTTTAAAGACATCAACTGCTGGCAACGTTTTCTAGACAAAATATATAATTGCAAAATATTTCTGGCATCAGACACAAGTTCTGTGGCATAACTTTCACTGTCTTCTGGTAACATAATCATTGAGAGTAGTTTAAGTATTAGTGTTTCCTTTAATTTATAAATATTATCAGATTCTTCTACTTCATGTAACCTTTGTATAATATTATCATTGCTAAGTAGGTTATCAAATGAAATTTCATCTTTGAGTCTTTCAAATTCATCATAATGTGTTAACTCTTTTTTTGATATAAACTCTTTCATCACATCAGGGCAGTTATCGAGATTCTCTATAGGTTCCCAAGTATTTTCACTATCTGGCCATCCTCTCCATTTAATAAAAAACTTTTCCTTTCCCATTTCATATTTGAAGCCAATAATTTTTTCTATGATATATTCTTCTGGATCTTGAGTTGTTTTACTCTTTTTTTTCTTAGGTTGTATGTTTTCCTCAGATTCAAAAGATAAATTTCTCTTTTTGGATCTTCTAAATTTTTCAAAAAACATGTTTTCATCCCTTTCATCTGCCTTTTCCCGATACATTTTAACCACTGAGTCCGACAGGCGCTCTGCAACATACCATGTGATTTAATTAAGAAAATATGTCTATTGTCAAAGATTTAGATAAAAAGGATAGTTGCTCTATACTGTTCACATGGCACATTGCATAGCACCTGAATAACAATTAAGCTGTCTGACTTTAGCATTGGCTTGGGAGATTACTATTGCATGAACAAGCTGGCTATAAACTTAGCAAACACTTGGATTCATTTTAAAATATTTGTCCAACAAGACAAAGTTACTGTAAAATCCGAGCACACCATGTAAATGAATAGATAGTATTCAAACTTTATTTATCAACTATTATTAATGAGAAAATATTAATGTAGTACAGTCAGCATCATCTACTGCTAAATACACATATTCAGTACATTATAAGTCACATTACAAAATTCATAGTCTTCATACAAATTAACAATTTAATTATTTTAAAGGGTGCATAAGTGGCACTTATGTTTTTTTGGCATACTTACTCATAATATTTAAAAAAAATGTTTTAAGATATACATACCCAATTTAATAGTGATATTTCTTTCAAGTTCATTCTTGAATCTGACAGTCTGCACTCCAGAAATGGCTTTGACTACAGTAGACTTTCCATGGGCTACATGGCCAATAGTACCAATGTTAATAGTTGCCTGCCTAGATATCACTTCAGGTGATAGAGCTGATAGTTTTGTGACATCCTGAAAATTTTACAGGACTTATTACCTCTCAAATTACTTTGTAATTAAAATTACTTGTAGTAACGAGATTTTTATTTTGTAGTACTGACTATTATACACACTGATTAAACATTCATAAAGGTTTTTAATCACTATAAATACAAATCTGATTAGATTTTTTTTTGGCCGTAGATAGCCAGTTTATTGAGAAAGGTTTTAGGCTATGTATCATCACAGATGAAACCACATACCACAGGTCGCAGCAAATTTAATATAAAGAATAAAATTGGGTTTATATATTTTGTAATTAATTAGGTACATAATAATGTTAGTAATAGCAGTGATTTCAATGTAGGATTCTCTGAGTAAATTTTAATATGTCTTTTGAAGTGTCAGTGAGATTGAATGTATGGAAATAGAGGTTATGTGAGTACATGCTATTGAAGCGGTTTTAACTACACCTATTAAATAATAATATTGTAAAATGAACTTAAACAAACAATATACAAACAGTAGTTGATGTAATATTAATCAAGATAAGAATTTAGATTTGACTTACTAAATTGGTTAGGTCTTGCTGATGCAAGTTTGATTGAGCACTTCGCCCTTCACTCGAAGCCATGATATATAAACTTGTGGCGTATACGTTTTCCCAAGATATATCTTCAACGTGAGTGGTAATGGAATTTACAGCATTTATCGGCAACAAGCAACGAGTAATATAGATGTTAAAATAAACGTAACGTAGGCAATCAATCCCATTTGTTCACGAATGGGAATTGGGAATTAGGGTTGGATTTGGGTTGGATTGTTAGTTAAGTAAGATAATCGATATATTGAATCAAACAATCGATTTATTATCGAAAAATAAAAGGCCCAATTGCGTGCTGTGCGTGAATGTAGGACCATTCATACCATAGGATTCCGTCGTAGTACTTCGAATTCGTATAATAACAAGTTCCGACCGCAAAGTTAAATATATAACAGTAACTTTTTTAATTTTTTACATTTTTACTTACCTATTGTAAGGAATTTTGTGACAAGCCCCTGAGAGTCTAGTCAATTTATTATGAAATGTATTATTTATAATTTTGAATGTATTAAATCGGCACATTGGTTTTTTCTAAAAAAAAAAACTGTTGAATGGCCACTTATCTTCATATTATTATAATATATACATATAATTCTTCTGTACATGTGTTTGTTATTTAACTCCTCCTAAATGGCTAGACCAATTTGGATGAAATTTTATGTGTGTATTTCAATGGGACTCTGGATGGTTTGTAAATACAATTGGTTAGTGGCGCTGCTGTCGATATACAGAATATGATGTTATTTTAAGACCTATTCAATAATATTCCACTCGGGATACTAGTGGCTATAAATATATGACTTAGATGTTTTTGTTTTGTAAACATAGAAAACTCAAAATATTAAAGAAAAACGAGTGAAAGTGATTTTACAAAATTTAAATCTAAAACTATTTATTGTGTGTTTATAGATTCAAAAACTCAATAAGTGATTTTTTATTTCTATTAAACACATGACATCTTATATCACATAGGAATTAATATATTGTTATAATTCAATGTTTTCAGGACAATTCTTTCTCGGAAAATCGATTATACAACGAAAAAATATCGATTCCTTGTATGCGCGTCTCTAATGAGAATGGATAATGCTGCAGTGATGCGAGTACTGAAAAATCGCGAATGTTACCAATCGTTAAAACTGACCTTTTTCTTGGAGGATTTTTATTTTTTGACGTATGGCAAGCATAAAGCGCTATCCACAAATTTCCTGGTCAGGGCTATCCGTGTTCCGAGTTTTTCGTTATACTATAATTTATCCGGACGCGCCTGACACGGCGCTATGTGAACAAGTTCGTACTATCTGTATGTACGTAACCGAGTTTTTCCCCGTCCCTGACGGAACACGGAAGGGCCGGGAACCCGGAAATGTGTGGATAGCGCTTAAGCCCTATCTGTACTCTAGTACTATATAATCTGTGACAGACACAGGCAGACAGTCAACTGTCAAGTCAACTTCAGTCAAGTCTGACTGAATCAATCATCAATGGATGGATAGAATGACGGAATACAAAATTTGAAAGAATATTTCAGAAAGAGAAAGATTAAAAAAGGATTTTATGAATATTGGTACCTATCGTGGTTCGTTTTTCTTTTTCAAATGAGTTTGTGATTAAATTAATAAATTACTTTAGGGTTGGAACGGATTGATTCTTTCAAAATGAATGATAAAAATGAAGACACAAAAGAGCATACTAAACGGCTACGTTTCAAGCCGCTAACCAATATAGTACATTCATCTCCTGTTGATAAAAGTCCAAAAGAATACAAAAATAAAGGTAATTGTTACGTGATAAAGGTAGTACAGATAATATATGTCAGAAACTCAGTCATAATTATTGCAATTCAATTTCATACGAAGACATGGATTTTGTGTTACAGATGGTGATAAGCCCACCTCACTATTTTCATTTTTACACGTAGAACTTACGCGAGGCTATTTACTTGAGCATGATGAAGAGAGATTCTCTGCAAGGAGGGAGAAAGTGTACTCTTTTATAAAAATCCCTCAGGAACTTGAGAAGTTCATGGCCTATGGGTTTTTCCAATGTGCAGATTCCCTACTGTTTGTATATACTTTTCTTCCATTGAGGTTCATGATGGCATTTTGGTCATTCTTTAATAGATTATTTAGGAAATGCTTTGGGTAAGTATTGCATCAAATTTAAATAATTTATTAATCATTACATTTGAGATCTAAATTAAAATATAATTTTGTAATTGCAGGCTCTACTCTCATCCTCATCACAGCATATTAAAGCCGGCAGAAACATGCGATGTACTCAAAGGCTTCATTTTATTAATATGCAGTATTCTAATGTGCTACATTGATACAAATATGATGTATCATTTAGTAAAGAGTCAAAGTGTGATGAAGCTGTATATTTTTTATAACATGTTGGAAGTTGGAGATAGACTGTTCTCAGCTTTTGGTCAAGATACTATTGATGCACTTTTTTGGACTGCTACAGAACCGAGGGATAGAAGAAGGGAACATCTAGGTGTCATCCCTCATTTGCTATTTGCTATGACATATGTCTGTATCCTTTTTTTATAAACATTTAATTTAAAAAGTAAAGGATTATTTGAATCACTTGTATCACAGTTCCTGGAATACAATTATTATTATTTTCATGTGTAGTTGTGTAGTATTCATAGGTACATATTTTTTCTAGGCAATTTGTTATACTTCTGGTTATTTTATTAATTTCCATGATAATATTATACTTAACTATATAATTCATTGTAAACAATGGTTTGAGATTGCCAAGGTTAGACAAGGTTGTTTTAAGTAATGAATGATGCAATTTCTAGCTAGATGCATTCTTAACTATGATATCATCATACTTATTAATATCTTCAAACATAATGCAATGTAAGCTGTGTCTACAACAGTTTATGTATTAACATGTTAAAAAATAATTAATCAAAGCTGTAGATAAGAATTAGAAATGTAGCCCCACAACTGCTTCTTGAAATTAAACAACATAAATACCTTAACATAAATTCAGTCCTTCACAGTTTGTTAGTTTTATTCCAAGCTACAACACTCAATGTGGCTTTTAATTCAAATAATAAAAGTCTTCTCATTATTATGATGTCCAACAATGTGAGTATTTTGTATTTAATTTAACTTTGTGGTGAGAAATGAGGGTCATAATTTTTTTTTCTTATTATGTATATGGCTTATATACATAGTATATACCACAATCTCATCATGGTCAGTGATTATGTGACCAAAGTTAGTAAACACACTAAGCCTAGTAGTAGCCTAGTAGGAACTGCCTATCAAGTTCAGCTGTCAGAACACCGGTAAGGTGCTTGGCAACACATTTGCTACTTGAGGGTGGTAAAAGAAGAAAGAAAAAAACCTTTTCCTTCACCGAAAGCTCTTGCTCATTCTTTGGTTCAAACCCACATACTTCGTCTCGGCGTTTGATGATACATACACATACATATAATAAATATTTTCTGTTCCCTGAGGGTCCACTCATGTTCATGTTCCCGTCATAAAAAGTAGTCTATAGCACTCAGGGATAATTTAGATTCCTATTAGTGAATGATTTTTTTAATCCATCTGGTAGATCCAGTGATGCGTGCGCTCAAACAAACAAACAAACTTTTCAGCTAATAGTAGTATGGAAATAGAAAAATAAAATATTTGACTTTTGTTACAGTTTGTAGAATTAAAAGGCAGCGTATTTAAGAAGTTTGACAAGAACAACCTCTTTCAAGTATCATGTAGTGACGTTAGAGAACGTCTCCACCTTTCAGTTCTGCTCTTCATAGTAGTTTTGCAAACAATGAAGGAGTATATGTGGAGAGAGGAACGTTTCTGGATCCTTGCGCCTGATTGTGTACTTGTCCTTGCTTTTGAAGTCATCATTGATTGGGTGAAGCATGCCTTTATTACCAGGTCATTTATGTTTTGTTTTGATAAGTCGATATTTTGATACATTTTTCAAATATACATGCTTTACCTGTACTATATCTAAAGCTTACACACATGTGACATAACGAAAATTCTACTATGTTTTAAATGGGCTTGCTAGATAATCCTAGGTATCCTAATCCTAGCCTGAAGTCCACGCCACAGTGGTTTAGATTCTCGGAAGTTTTGCTGTGGTTGTGGTGTAAATCTACAAGTTTAAGAACAACCTATATATTTAAGTTGTTTAGTTTTTATTGTACAAGCTCTGAGCTTGTACAAGGGTGTTGTGCTCAAAACCTCAAATTCATACAAAAATCCCATAGAAAAAAAAACTTCCAGTTTAAAAAATAATAATAACATAATTCGGACTATAACGAACATATTAAAACCAAAATTAGCCAAATCGGTCCAGCCATTCTCAAGTGATTCGCTCCGACGAAAACAATGTTTATTTATTATTATCTTCTTTATTCAAACTAGTTCTTAAAATTAGTTTTTTTTTTAACATTAATACCAAAATCAAAAATATTATAAATGAAACCTAATTTTAGTATTCCGCCGGCAATAATTATTACAAAATCCTCAGCTCTTTAAATGATAAAACCAAAATGTCGGTAAAATTTTAAATTAATGAATTATTATTCTTTAGGTTTAATGAAATTCCCTATGGAGTTTATAGGGAGTATACAGTGAGCCTAGCTTATGACGTGGCACAAACTAGACAAAAGTATGCATTTAGTGACCATTCAGACTTGGTCGCTCGCAGAATGGGATTCATACCTTTGCCTTTGGGCGTTGTGATAACGAGGGTGCTTGTTCACGCCGTCAAAATTGATGGGTGAGTGTTCAAATTTTATTTTGAATTTATTCACAAATTAGTATTGTATTTTTTCTGAAATTTTAAACTAAAACTGGGCCTAAATTAATTATCTCCTATCATTACAAATGCTCCCTTACTAACTGTCTGCCGGCTGTTTCTGCTACGATCCCCTATTTGACCTACTGAGGGGTTGAATTCTAAAAATCTTTTCTTAGTAGATGTCTAATATCTAACTCATAATGGCTATCTGTATGCCAAATTTGAGCCCGATACGTCCAGTGGCTTGACCTTTGCGTTGATGAATCAGTCAGTCAATCAGGATAAATAATTAATTATTGTATGTATAGATGACAACAGTGAATTAACAGGAGCCTTATTGTTATTAAAAATAAATAATATGTCATCTTGATTTCAGATTTGCAGCGATCTTCCTTATATCCATAGCATATTTGTGTTTGATATCAGTAAGAGTTCTCGTATCCGTTGTTATACTTGGAAAGGCTTGTGATTTGATTACACAGCATCAGGTCGATAAAAACGAAAACTACCATACTACTCCTAAAAAGTAAGTTTTTCTTTCTGAAATGTCTCAGGTCTATTTAATCTATACCACCTATACCATCATCATCTGTGTGTCCTGCGGGGCCACCGCATAACTAAATGGTAATGAACTTCATTGAATTTGGCTCTCAGTTTCTGCCAGGGACCGGCGGGATACTCATTTATAGGGTTTCTAGAATTTTTTTAAGCGCTTAAAAATAAAACCCTATCATATTCCTCTACACGGTTACACTCTTGAACAAGCAAAGAAAACCACTTCGGAACGGGATACTCTTTCAATTCTTTGCAACATTGTGACAGAACGATAACCCATCCCTACCCAAAACATTGTTAAATAAACTGTCAGTAGTCATGTGTATAATAATTGACCGTATGTAATATTACCGACACTCGGCTCGGACCCAACACGGTCTAGCAAGTCATCCTTTACACTGTCAATAGGCTTAACTCTTAAGTGGGGTTGTCCAGTCCCTTGTCTCTTCTCTCTGTAACTCACTACGATTATGAATGTGTTGCCGTCACCTTTACAAAGCCTAGAAGGCAACTGACTACTAGCTCTCTGGAATGTTGACATGCATTTCGCTAGCAACCTACTTTTAGCTATAAATTAGATCAATATTTTTTTAACAGTCTGCAAACTTAAGTTTGTTCTTAATCGACATGGATATCAATATCTATCTATCTAATAACTTTAAACGACCAATTCTTGTATGTATATATATATATATAATCTGAATCTCGGAAACGGCTGCAACGATTTTCATGAAATTTTGTATGCAGGGGGTTTCGGGGGAGATAAATCGATCTAGCAAGGTTTCATTTTTAGAAAACGTCGTTTTAAAAAAAACGAGCAATGCTCGGTCAACCAGGTACTTATATTTAAATAACGGTTTTCAGGGAACCAAAAGACTTGAATGCAAAAGATACAACATTTGTTCATAAGTCTCCCGATGTGGACCTACCACCGCCTAAAAAACCTACACTCTTAAAGTTTGTCGTTCCTGAGGATGTTGGTTTGGTATGTTTCATAATGATACCTAATGCTCACTTGTAATTAATTGTAAGTGTTTATGAACTGAGGCTTATTACACTGGAATAAAGTTTTCCTCCGCTTACTTCTCCTAAACCAAGCAGGATTTTTGTTACGTTAATCACTACCAGAAAGAGATAACAAGGATGGCTTGTGTGTATAAATTGGACCCGTGCAAAGTAGGGGCGGGTCGCTGGTATTTTATATGGACATAGCCTAGGGCGTACCCAGCTTTTGACCAAGGGGGAGGCAAATACCCAGCTTTTGGCTGGGGGGAGGGAGGGATCAGATTTTTTCGAAAGTTAATACATAGTGATATTGTAAAAATTCAGCAGGTATTAGTATCCGTGGGATGGAAATTCCAGAGGGGGGCAACTGTAATAATATATCTGGAATAATTGATCAAATTTTCAATATTAGGTATATTGCTATAAATTAGACCGAGAGGGCCAAGGGCCTTTTTGCATCGATTAAATCAGTGATTCCCAAACTATTTTAAAAATTACTTTAAAAATCCTATCTCTAGTTTTTTTCCTATTGATACAAAATACCCAATTTAAAATCTTTGCAGTTGGTTAAGTGAGTAAACTCGACATCATTTTCTCATCAAAATTTGATAAAATAATAAATTATTAATAAAAATTACGTAAAAACACTTAAGTAGGTAGTTATTTTTTAACTTATACAGCATCTTGAAAGTTGAGCTAGATATAGCTTTTTCAAACTTAACTAGTGTCTTAAGTAATAAATGAATACTGAATTTCAGGCTGAACCGCTGGTGGATGCGTGTGTTGGTGCAGCTGCAATATTTTCAAACAGCGCCATTGACTTGAATGGCGTTTGCTATCTCAACGATAAAATGAATGTACAAGTGAAACAAGAGACTGGTGACTATCTCGAATCTGAGTTGGTAAGAAGGTTTAAAAAATAGTTTAGTTGTTAGATTAAGTACCTAGTTTATGTAGTTACAACACTCGACTTGGCTTCTCTACTATGTTTGGTTTGGACTGGTAGGTGGGGTATAATGAAATGTACAGTCTAATCTCTCTAGTTTTTTAAATATATTCATATTATTTATTTGCGTTCAACAATGATGACTACCTTAGATAAAATACATACCCTCCTACTTACTTACTGGCCTAGAGCCAGTAATGCAAAAGTAGTGTGTAAAAAATAACAAAAGCTATTTGAAATGTTGACTGTGTTTAAATTCGTGCTATAAATACCGGCATCTATAGACGCTTAATATAACTTAGTGATGATGTGGCCACTCGTGTGCTTGCTGTTACCTTCATAATTTACCACGGTGAAGTTGTCAACGAAGTTGTCTGACTCGCTAATTTGGATTGAATGATAATCTCCTACTACAATTTATGTGATTAGAGTTTGACCAACGAAAGCTGACCACGTGTTATTTCCTAAACTTGTAGTATGGCAATATTTTAGAACTGTCAATATCGTTTCGACTCCTAAGTCCCTATGTTTGTGTTGATTTTATTGGGTTATCACATCAGTGGTCCTTATTCCATTAAATAAATGTATAGGGATGTCTTTTTGTTCAATTTGTTTCTTGCAAAATTTCCAGCTCAACGGGAAGTACCCTATAGGTTTTGGTTTACTCCAAAGGATCAAAATGTGTGACATAAATGGCTGTATTTTTATTGCGTTGCCTTAGAAGCTTGATTTTTATACAGCTCTAAACGACTGTAGCGTAGACCTTATTATTTTATATTAATTTCAACTGGACACCTCCACGGGTTCCTGAGAAAAGGGGTCTTGACACACGGACAGACAGACAGACAGACAATTAAGTGATAGGTACTACACAGGTTTAGTTTTGTCCTTTTATGGTAAGGAACCTTAAAAACCAATATTTATTTTTTCATAACATTACAGGTGGATGTAAGTAGAAGTGCGCCGGATATAAAAGCGGCTGCGAGTGCTGAAGTGCAGCCGGTAATAGATGAGCGGCCATTGTCCCCCGATGCGGAAGGACTCAAGCGCCGATCAGAGTCTGAACCCAACTTGGTCAAAGTTGAGGAACATTACGAGGAGGCCACATAGCATACTCTGTGTTGTATGGTAAATATTTAAGTTATACTCTAGTCTTTATCGATTGTATACGTTGACGTTGACGTGTGATCTAGATGATCTACGGTGCACGGTTGTCTCGCGATGCTGAAAACTGTTTTGTACTTATTGTTAATTTACATATTTTTTATTGAACAATAATTTGTAATATAAATTAAAGAACTAGTGTTGTACATAACGATCAAAATGTTTTTTATCTCACAAGATGAGATCTTTGCTTCTGTATACTTACTGTATTAGTATAGGTACTCCTTCCTATACTTATATAAGAGCGTGGAAAACAACGTTCTCTCTTTGATGATGATCGATCAGTTTATTTTACGGATATTATTCATGATACTATAAAAATATAATCTGTTTTGTCGGATTTTCATCCCTATTTACATTGAAAAAGGGATTGTTTATTGTTAGCATTATGTAATTTATTTGCGTTGTTGTTTTAATTTTATATTTTTTTGTTTTATTTTAATAATTTAATAGGTTGAAAATGGAATACAAAATGTGTGTTTGCCAATATGAGTTCTTCACTTGAGGAGATGGTAGTACCTAAGTAGTTAAGTCATATCAACATTTCGATAGTTGAATATGTCGAAACACTTGACTAGTTAATGTAAAGGGTATTTTTATATTACGAACGATAATGCAGTGCTCGCATTGGTTCATAGGACATTAACATTGTAGCTTAAATTTCTAAGACTGATGAGACTTGGGTGCTTAGATGAGTTGATGAGCCTACAAGTAGTAATGACAAATTATTTCTTTTATTTATCTCCCAAACATGTGGTTTTATATTAGTAATGTACCTATTGTATATGTTTTGTATCATTCCAATGGCGCTACAATGTATTATATATATTTTAAAATATTATCATACTTTGCTTTGTCTTCAATGACAAGTATTTCAATTTGTAATGATGGGCGTAATGAAAGTATTTAAAAATCGATTTGAACTATAAATTTTCAACAGTTATTAAATTATACTACACAACCTTTTTAAAATGTCATTGAATAATACTACAATAATATAATCCTACTACAATAGAGGAAGCTTAGTATTTCTCGTCCAGTGCGCATGTACACATTTACACGCTCGTTTACAAGTTCCTCCTATATTCGTCGAGACTGACTGCGAAAGACTACGAAACCACCGAGTAACTATCATTCTTCATAAGCAATACTGTTATGGTAAATTTGCTAGTTACGTCTCTTCGCATCTTTCTACTCGAGCAGCGATGAAATGAAATGAAATATTATTTATTCAAATAGACCTTCACAGGCACTTATGAATTGTCAGACTCTAATGCACGGTACTTAGTGTACTCACACGTTTATAACTTTTTACTTACATCGCATACTCCCTGGAGTTAGTTTGCAGCAGTGACAGTGACAAGACGCCGCGCCGTCTAAGTGCGTGCAAGCGAATGTGTCCGTGCGTGTCTTGTTAACACAAGGTCAGAACTTCCATAATCTTATATTATTACCTTCTATTCAATAAAATAAGCACTTGTTATTTAAAACCGTTATGCTGAATGGTTTTATCTAAATTAATATACGATTTTGTGGCGCCAATTACAGAATAACCATGTATAATTAAAATAAAATTAAATATGTATTTATAATGTATGCCATTGTTATAAATAGATTTTTTAGTCTATACATATTTACCTATGTTTTATTTATATACCTATGTAGCTTAAAATTTATGTATTTATTTACAAACTTTAGTGCTCCATATTTTAATAACGATTTCTTTTTGGAAAGGACTAAAGTTGGTATCCTCTGATGGCTGCATCAATCTTACCAGACAAAAACAATGAATGGCAATGTACGTACACCTCAGCGATTATATCTAGTACATAGTAAGTAGCATCGTACCGAAAACTGATACCATGGATCCAAATCATGATTCTGGAGACTTTTCGTCAGTATTTTTATGAAGTATACGCAATTTTCTCGGAATCTTAAAATTAATTATAACTTCTATAGAATCATTATACAAGTCTAACTCAACGTAATTTAAAAATGAATATATAATAATTACGTCCCGGGAAATCGCTGGATACGGGTAGCGCAAGACCGGCCGTCGTGGAGATCCTTGGGGAGGCTGTTGTCCAGCAAAGGACATCTTTTGGCTGACATGATGATATCGTACTTACAATTAAATGCCACAAGGTATTTTTCTGTTCTGATCTGTTTTCTTTTTTTGCAACATTTTTTGTCATTATACTTTCTCTTTTTTGACGGAAGAAGCGCCATCTTTCGAATGAAGAACTATGCTTTTGTTACTACAAATCAAAGAATCTACAAATACTCCATAGTGTCACGTTTATAGCGACATCTATCTTTGGTTTGGATCTTTATATCACCGGTTGCGGCCCTAACGAGCTTATCTGTTGAACTAAGGTTCACGATCAGACGCCCTCTGTTGAAGCAATAATGAATATATAGTTCGAATGAGAATGCTGATGTACTTACATAATTTCGAATATTTATGTATTTATCATCATCATGGGTCTTTCTACATCACTGTGCTGGCACAAGTCTGGACTTAGGATGCGTGTATGTATAAGCTAGCTAAAATAACTATTGCTCACATAGCAAAAAGGTTTTTTTTTTACTGTTTATATAGGCCTGTGTTTGACCACAATCTCACCGTGGTCAGTTTTCAGCACATTTTAGAGTTATTTATCTAATGTGTGTTCGCTAGATTTTATAGTCATGGTTAATTTATGTAAAATCCCAATATTTTCTATATTACCCGATTTAACTATTAGAAAGGAAAGGTCCTAAACTCATCTTAAATCTATTCCTGCATGCTATTTATTAATAAATAATTATTTTTCTGCTTTGTATCTTTCTGAGGCACACACAATTATTATCATTTGTGAGTAATATCTTTAGGTTTTATTTTTTGTTGTTTATCATTGTTAATTCTTGCCTGTAATTGTTGATACATTGTTGATCGTAACTTACAGATATATCATTTAACTATAATTTGGCACTGGTGCATCGCTCTTATAAAAAATCTGCTTTGTTTTTTGGCTGTAAATCTTTGTTAGTGTCTAGACACAAAGATTAGGTAATAGATTAGTGATCTTTTATTTTGTATGCATTCCATATATTAGAATCTTAATTTAGTTGGATACGATACAGGGAAATAGTGTAAGAGGTTTCTATTTATTTTTATTTAGGTGGCACTAGAAATAACAAAAATGTTTGTGAGATACAAAATATTTAACGAATGTTAATAGATAATGTTTTGTGTGCCAAAGTGTTTTGTCTCAATTATAGCTGGTGCGTTTGCTATATTGCCAATACCTTGTATTTTTTAAGCTTGATTAATATTTTGCATAATGTTGTGTAAATATTATCATTGTATGGTACACGTATAGGTAGGTAAAGGTATAGTTGAAAAGTAAACTTCAAAATGCAAGTTTTCAACAATTTGTATTTTCGCACCTTAGGTGGTTTCATGTTAAATAAAAATCTTTTTTCTCTTATATACACATTAAATTCAAATTTAGAGTGTATTTACAAATATACCTATTATTTAAATAGAATTTAGTAAAAATTAGTGAGATTTAACAATACCTATTTACTTATGACTAAGTTTATTTTAGAACATCAACAACATCTTTCACTCTGGTGAAATACCTACTAATATAAGACAGCTTGAATAAAAACATTCACAAAATTCATAAAGAATTCGTATTTCTTACTCGACCACATTTAGGGAAATATCCTAAACAGTTAGATCTATAAGAGCTAGGTATCAACTGTTATAATGATGTTCAGTAGATATCGCAGTACCTACTGGTGAATAATGTAACAGAGGTTTGTCAACAATGTAAAGTCAGGCCAACGATCATTGGGCAAGTCGTAACTCGTCGCCTCAAAGGTACAAACATCGTTATCAATAACGTTAACGCGATGCAACATTAGGTATATGTTTAAGAATTTAGTCTTCTCCGTTTCAATTGTCACTCGTTTGTTTAACATGAATACCTTTTAATAATACCTATCTACTCTAGCCTTGTCTATCGGAGACTTTGTCTCTTTTATAACAGTAAAAACATTATAAACTCGTACACCATATTTTATCTATCATACATATGCCAATTGCGTGCTCGCGCGCGCTTGTCATGATCGCGTACGCAAAGTAGGCACTTTCGCAGCGAGCGAGCGCGAGAGTCGTTTTTATATGGCTGTATTTATGTGACTTTACAATTCTGAAACGGTGATAATGCGTGCGGTTCATACATTTTGATACAAATATTATATTTTGGATGTAAAATTGACCGATCCAGAGTTGTTATACGCACAAGTGATTTATAATATAAATAAAGTAGCAGTAAGGTAGACTGTAGGCGCAAGAGTTAGTAATATTATTGTCTGATGTCTTAATTTCATAACGACCGACATTACTGAATGGCCCACCCTGTTATATTTTTATCACTGCTTGTTTGTTGAGAATTTAATTAAATTTGTTATTTTGTTACGACTGCACATTTTTTTAATGTTTTATTTACTTTTTCGTAAAGGAGAGTGATAATAATGTATCTAGCGCAAAAGATATCCACATTGAGATTTTCATTTAAAGCAGCAATAAGAAAAGCCAATCGTATTAAGGATTGGAAGAAGTTTAGTTACGGCTATGTTTTGTGCTTAATTTTGTACTATGTAGAAAATTAAATCAATAATTTAAATTATCTATGACATAATATGTCGAAACATACAGCTTTACTTATAAACACAATTTCACTTATGCTTAATTACGTTGTTCGTACTATGTACCTAACTAGTTATGAAATTAATTTCATGGATTATAATAAAATAATGTAAAGGTTGTTTGTGAACAAAGCTCCGACAACAAGCAAGTAACAGTGGTCACCTACCACTTAGATTTAATTGTATTACTTCGTCATCACAGTAACGGAAATCTCTAAGGTCTGAATCTTATACATAATCATTATTATCTATACAAAACTTATGAGTATTATAAATAAGGGTCCTCGCTATCCTCGAAAATAATTAATAATGATTAAGAGATCATAATTTAAAAGCTAAAATCTATAACTTTTACTAGATTAGTCTACAAATACGCACTTTATAAAAATATATGCCACTGGGAAATCGTCATAGTGAAGTAATTGAACAACAAGTGCGAAGAGAGCAACATAATGAAAAGTGAAATGAAGGATTTAAGTCATACATAATACATAGAAATGAACTATCTCACGTATAAAAAGCAGAATTGAGCAAATTTAGTTAAATTAAATCAATTGAGCAAGAGAAGATTAACACCAGCTGTCCAAAAATATACGTTACATTTATGTTAAATGTGGAAGTTAAATACATTAGGAAACAAACATAATAGTCGACATTCTCAAGATTATTATATTACCTTCGACTAGAAATATAGAATAATGAAATAATTACAGTTATCACTTATTCAGCAGTCGTGTTATAGGTATGTAGGTACTTAGAACATTATGTAAATAAACATTGCAGTGGCACGTCGTAATGTTAAATTAATGGCACAATTTCACGTTAGTTTAACAGATATAAGAATATTAAATATACCTACGATACGATACTTAAATAGGTCGTCCCGGTTGGAAAAGGTTTACCTTCAGTCATACCTATTGCATATTTCGTGTTGTGTCGATAGACGGTAACAGATTGTAAGAAAACTTCAGTCAGTGTACCTACACGGAGGTAAACGATTTCTAACCTGTCTGACCTGAGACGTACCTGCGATTAGGCTCGATAATGTTCTTTCAATCACTTGACAATGCACTCACTTCAATGTTCTACGGGATCGTCAACATTAAGATATGTGTTCACATAAGTAGGTACATCGAGTCGACACTGACTTACATACACGGGGGTGCTAACCACGCCTCATGTCGTATCGACACACGACACTTTAGGCCACATCTTCGTATCTACGTTTTGTTCCCAGTCAATTCATTTTATTAACCTATCTAATCAAATAAATAAATCGAGCAGATCAACTACTATAGTAGTAATTACAAATATGTATAAAAAGTTATATATATATATATAAACTTCAGTGAATTTACAAATGTAGAGTTAATAAAGCTTCGTTAAAGACAATTCATTTACACCTAAGCGATGAAATTATTTAATAACTTCAACGTGAAAATATAAAAGTTCAGTTACCCGCGGGTGCGGAAGTCGCGGGGCTCGTAGGCCTTTCGCCACTGGAACGTGCGGGCGAGGACGTGGACGTGGACGCGGGCGCGGGCACGGGAGCGGTCACCGTCGAGGTGACGGGTAGATGCTAGAGCGGCGCGTGCGGGTGCGGCTCGTGGTGGTGTGCCGGCCCGCCGCCGCCGCGCTCACGCTTCAGCCGCTGCTTCAGGTGCACTTTTGCGTGCCTTTTCTTCTCATCGGATCGCGCAAATTTGCGTCCGCATACGTCACACGCGAATGGTTTTTCACCGGTATGAGTTCGCACGTGAGTAGTTAAGTGGTCCGACCGACTGAACGACCGCATGCAAATTCGGCATTGGAACGGTTTCTGGCCCGTGTGGATGCGAATATGCCGCGTGAGCTCGTCTGAACGGGAGAAACGTCGATCGCATCCGTCCACGGGGCACGCGTACGGACGTTCGTGGACGGGGGTCTTGCTTGGCCTGTTCGGATATTTTCTCGGTTTTACCGCCACAAGTCTCAAGGGTTGCGCACTCTGCTGGTACACCTGCGAGAGTATTTCGTGGCCCTTGCTCGTAGATGGGTTGTATTCGGCTAGCTGTACTGGCCTGTTGTCGCTGGGGCCGGCAGGACTCGGGTAAGGCTCCCGTTTAGGTAAGCCCGAGGGCCCGGGCGTAGGTTGCGGTGCGCTGGCATACTCTTGCGTCTCCCACGAGTGTTGGGGTTGAGGCTGGGGCGGTGGACGGTATTCGCAGTGTTGAGGCGGTGGACATTGCTGCTGCTGAGGGCAGTAGGGCTGGCACTCAGGTGGCAGCAGGTCTACGCGTTCCTCATATTCTTGTTGGAAGTATTTATCCACGCTGCCTGGGCCGGGGCCCGGCGGCAGCAGCCACTGCAGCGGCGGCGAGGGTGCTCGCTTGCCGGTCCCGCCGGCTGGAGGACCATACAGGGAGGCGCTGGCACTTGACGCGTTACTAGCGTCCTCAGCGCGCGCTCCCGGCGACAATGAAGCCTCATGCTTGTGACGTCGCGGTGAACATCCTAACGATAATTCATCGCCTGGTAGCGTACCTGTAAACAAACAAAATACCATATTAATATTTTTTTATTTTTTTAGCTAACTATTAAATACTTATATATATAGGTATATATTTCGAGAAGTAAATAGCTTATACAGTAAATTACAGTATAAAGTGTTAAAATAAGAATAATCCTTGACGTGAAGCAATTGTTCAGTTAAGTTCTTTCTATCGGGTTATAACGTTTATATTGCGAATGGAACTCCAACCAATAACCCAAACTGAAAGTTTGTGAAGGATAAATGGTTGCTAGTGGACGCTGGCCGTTTAATAAGATGGCAGTTGGTCAGATGCGCCTAACTAACTACCGTGATTGACTAGTAGTAGTAGTTACTTGTTTGTGTGGATACCACAAGTACAATTTGTTCTATAGATTTTTGAACGTTGAATGTTTGTATCATCAATCTTTTTGATTTTGGAAATTATTTACGGTAATAACGGACCTTTTATTGGAACTTATTTTATAAATTTGTCTGTCAATGTATTGATTTATTTATGTTCATTTTGTAATGCATGGTTTTTGCGTGGTGATGTCGAAAGATCGGGTGGCAGGCGGAAGGCAAGAGCGATAAGTTTTGACGGATGTTGATAGTTCCTATCATTAACATATCAGAACCAGAGTCTACTAACCGTCAGGATTGTTGACCATCACGTCATTATTTTTTATGTATTTATTGTAGGTATATTATGTTATTTTTCATAAGTACCTACATGAAGTACACGATATTCGAAACAAAATGTTAGGTCTCATGGGATAAAATTCTGTTCAATCATTAAATCTTATAAATTCAATAGCTATTACATTTAAGTTTCTCTTATTTATTTTTATAAATTCTGATAGGTAAAACTTTAACGTTTCAAATTTTATAATGATCGCTGTGTGTTGCCCAAAATATCTAGCGCGAGAATAAAGTTAGCAGCTTAGGTGACTAGACGGTTAAATATTAAGTAATGGTTAGTTCCTGTTATGGATAGTGACCCGAATAATAATTTCCGATAAAAATACTTATTTCAGAACTAATTGAATTCATAAAAGGAAATGGATAACAAATAATAAAAGCGTTAAGCTACAAATAATAAAGCGTTAATAAATTCACGCGTTGAATATTACCTACAGGTACGTAGGTAATCTAGCTGGCAAATCAATGGTTTTAACTCCCCATACATCTCTTTCCTTCCCACTAAAATGAAAAAGTAGGTAGGTACCTGGCCTAAGGTTTTTTTATTTTTATCATATTTTTTAATATTTTAGTAGGCTTAACTAGTTGCAGAACTAAAATATTTTTTTTATGTTTATATTTTTAAGATTTGATTTCTGGAAGCTTTTAGTCGACTTTATAAAAGAAGCTATATTTAGTGACTAGGATTCAAGTATTAAAATGATCCAGATCAAATTCAATTTCTGAAGTAAAATAAAATGATTATGTCCATAAAAAAATTGTAAAGAGTAATCATCGGATATAATTGCACGTCATATTTACCCGTCTGATTATCACTTAGCTTTGATACATAAATCACTTTAAGCACTAAGAGTTATAGGTCAGAGGGCAACCTGCGTAGCTGGCAAGCGGCGACGGGGATACCTATACAACGAAAGCTCCATTCAGCTTCTCTTATCGATCCAACCATATGACACGAGGCGGTAAACTTTCCATTTCACTTGAACAACAACTATAACACTGAAACTATCGTTATACTCAAACGTCCGTTTATATCTATTTTCCTGAAGATTGAAGACCTCTTAAACGAATGCACTGTTAACCGTGAAGGGCATCTAAGGACACGAGAGCCACAGAGAAGAGTGCATTGTTTATTTACAATGTTATCGGTCGGCGGCCGGCGGGGGCGAGTCCGCCTACGAAACCCGACGGCGGCGGCGTGCGTATCTATCCGTCTCCGACGACGACATCTGAGAGTTGGAAACCGGAAGATAACGACCAGGACGAGGGCGCACCTGATATCGGTGGTGGCTCCAGTAGATTTGGAAAGAAGGCGGGCAGGTCCGATGTGGTGACGGGTGTGTTGAGATCGGCTGGCGTGCCACCCGAAGCGGGCACAGGTGCCGGTTTAAGCGCGCAGTCGAATCCCAGCGTACCCATGTCTGCCAGGGAGAGCAGGTGCGGGCCGGTCGGGGGCTCGGCATCAGTGCCCATCCCGTCCGGCACCACCTGCTCCTCGGCCCACGGCCCGAACGGTATCACGAATAACGCCAGCGTGAAGACGGCCTCTCGCGCGGCCTGTACGTAGGGGACTGGCGCCGCGCGACCCCGCGCCGCAGTTTTATCAATGGAGCTGCGGTCCCATATTCGGTAGCGGCGCGCGCAGCTCCGCCAATCGGGTGGCGCGTTGCCCCCCCCGAGGCTGACGTCACCGCCCGACGCCGCCCACCGCCCGCGCCGCCCCCCCGTCCTCGCGCCGCCCCCCCCTCCGAGTGCCTGGCGCCTAACGAATGCTCGCTCGAAGCTGCGAAAGCCTTCGTGCGAGCGCCTCCGTTCATTTTGTAGCATTGCCTCGCATCGCAATACTTCCCAGTAATATTTATTTACCTCATTTCTACTAATTTTAATTTTGTATTTTTTTTTGTGACTTAATGACACAGTGTCACATAATATACTTAATAATATTTTTTTAGATATTTCCTATTGAAGCCCCATATTTAATTCTTTCTAGATTAAATATTTGAGTTTGAGTAAAGGTATAGGGTACCTACTTAATAAACATTATATAGGTACTTTATTTATTATTTCAGAATATCTGCTAACTAAGATATTCTAGATTAGCTATTTTGTACAAAAATATGAATATAATCCAGTGGCGGATTTACAAATTTGCCGCCTGTAGGCTATTGAATTTCTGCCGCCCCTAAGTACTGACCTCTGAGATTCGATACCTTAATTCGCAATCATATTAATTATATTTATTCTGTCAATGAAATGCAACTTTATCATTTCTACTCTATCGTCTTATGAAAATATAAACCGGACAAGTGCGAGTCTGACTAGCACACCGACGCGACGGTTCCGTACAAACTTTGTAACTGAGCAAATATTCTCCCATACCTTGATATACGTCACAGTCAATCCTCCAAATGCAAATATAAATTTAGGTTTTGATTCCCTTACATACAGGATGATTTTGGTTGGGTATTGAGTAATAGGCTAAATACTGCGGACAGTGTCAGTATATAATTTCCAATAATCCTACAAATTTTCAGGAGTTTAAGCATTACCATAACGAAGTTACAAAAAAATTGAAGTTTTGCGTAAATTTTTGGTATTTAAAATCTCGCGAGTAAAGACTCTTACTTAAAATTAACCTAATAAGCAAAATTGGTTGGAATAAAAAAACGTTGACAAAAAAAAACTTATTTTAAGCTTGTATTTACCAACTGAATAACTGGCAAGAAACTAGCAAGGTGCGTTATTTATATTTTATTGAATATTCTGACTGCTCTACCTATGTAGATTACCTCACTGGTATTAGATTGGGAAAACTCATGGGAAATATAAAAAAATCTGGGTAAAACAATTAAAATTTATTCGATTGCATGATATCTCAAGTACATGAAATCTTCAGATAAATAATGCTTTATAGTCACACCAGATGATTGCAGATTAAGTACAAAAAACTTAAATATCAATGAATGAATGAATAGGTGGCCTTATCGCTAAAAGGGATCTCTTACAGGGTGACCTTTAGATGAGTTAATTACTGAATTACTGCTACCTTTCTAAAAAAATCATGTAGGTAGGTAGTAACCCGATTTACGTTATCGATAGATGTTTTTGTAAAAATCTATTTCAACTGTAATAACTGAAATCTTTCCAAATTTTGTTGTTTTTTAAGTATTTTGACCTGGGCAATTAAATTATCTGACCTGAACTACTGACAAGATCAAGGCTAAACAAAATTACCAAAGATGAATGGTAAACACTGGAAATGATTTTCATGATTTCATGCACCTATTACTTGCCTTGCCACTCTACCGAAATATGAGTGTAATTAAAAAAAAAAGTTGCCCTTATTGTAGTTAAAAAAACAAACAGTGATCGAGTACCTACTTCTCATTCTATCAAAATATGTCTAGTTTATACCTCTTCTAACGTTATGCAATTTGCATATTTTCTTTTTAAATAACTAAAGTTTGAGAGAGGTAGAGCATAACGCTTTTTCGCACGAAGAGCAGCCATTCCGCGTATCCGCTATTTTTGAATGTTCAGCCGTCTGCCAAGCATCCTGTATAATAAAATCAATCGAAAATAATTATTTAATTTTTGTTTAGTGAACAACGTAACGAAAACTGAAACCATGGATACAATTACGTTAACTTGGATCCTAGAGTTAAAAATAAGCATAGTTTTATTTCCAAAAATTTTACTGCTTTGCGTTCGCAGCTCTTTTAACTATTTTAAAAAACTCCAAGCACAGTGAAACCAAGTCGCATTTTTTTTGGAACTACTGACGCAAAGTTTTTATGCTGCAATGAGGGGTCCAAAATGCCTACCTACAGAATCTGTGGTTTCAGTTTTCGTTATGATGTTAGGTACTTACTTACACCCGCAGTATTTTATATCATTAAGTATTAAGGATATCTATGCTTGTGTTTGATCACTATCTCAGGTAGAAAGATGATGATGTGTGCGAAGATGGTAACTGCACTACTTATGCCTAGATGGTAAGTAGACCAGGTATACTTTGTAATTCCCGCATAACCGGCTACCATAATTACTGATGTAGTAAGTACTTACTGTATTGTAACCTACTCACATATTTGCTCTCGTATATAAGTTAAAATCTCTGGTACCTAGTATCTAACATAGCATAAGTAGTAAGCATCGGTGCAGTGAACGGCACATCAGGACAATGGCCGGAGCTCCGGTGCGTGGTGGTCGACGGTGTCCGAGACACGCCGACGCCTGATCAGGCCCACATGCAGTCGTTCGCGCTAACCCAATTATCGCGTAACGGAGACGATAAAGAAAAATAACAAACCCACGATTTCACCGACGTCTAATTATAGCACGCTATTTGTGGGTGCGCGGGCGCAAGCGGCATAGCGTGGCCGCGATGTCAGGGCTATTCCTGGCTGTCAGCTGACGCTCCCGCGCAGTCGTCGCGCGGCGCACGCTCGTAAACACCACGCAACCGATTGACGTAAAATGCGAACAATCGAGTTTTCAACAGGTGAATCACGGGATGAAAACGTCCCTGCGAGAATAGTTCTATAATTAACTTGACTGCTTTTGGTTCGGACTTCGGAGGCGGGGTTCTATTTCCGTATGTTGTTTCAATACCCGTTGTCTATTTAGATCGCGTGGCTATTTGATGTTACAGAATTGTTGTTCACATTTCGATTTAGAATCACATGTAGATACGCGAAAATGTCTTACTTAGTTTTTTTCCAAAATATTTTATTACATTCTAAGTGACATATATCATTGGCGTGTGAATTACCTTGTCACCAAACAACTAAGAGTCGTGTGTGGTGTCACTGAACATAAAGTGTTTTCATTGAATTTATAATATGAACAAACAATCTGGTTGTTGCATCCCACGGCCAGGTCTGCCCGGTCAATGGGTAGGCGAACGGTGGCACACTCTCATTTACAAGAGATGGGTGCCTACCAAATTTCGTAGCAAATATTTGAAGTAGTATTTGCAATAGTCATCGTTATAATCTTCTGTTAATTTCGTTTTCTTGCAAATTAAGGCCTAGGTAAAGACTCCCGGGCACTTTCTCGTCCAGGCATCTATTGTGGTAGAGTAAAACAAAATCCAACCCTATATCTATTCTGTATTGGTTTTGGCTTGGCTTTTTAAATTCGGTAATCAATATTTGTAAAGAAATAATAAGCAATAGAGACAAATAGCAACTGACTCAACTGTTGATATTGATAAGTGTGTGGATGTGTAGGCTGGTGGGTAGGTACTCTAACAAACAACTTGGTAGCATTCACGCCTTCGTAAACATAAACGTATCATTGTCGCAGTGACATCGTGTAAACACTTACGTTATGAACTGTCGTATTAGAAAGTGGTCGACAATAAGGCGACCTACTGCGGTCGTTTGGCGAGCATGTGCGAACACTGGCTAATAATACACATTTATGTTGCAAATGCAATTCTAGGTGACGATGCCACGCCACCGGCGACTATTAATAACTTTGGTTACGTTATCATCCATTAGTTTTCTTCTAATGAGTCATTGAGACTTTGCAAGAAAGATTACCTACTTCTAATTATAACTGTTGCTTATATTTCTTTTTTTACTGTGAAATAAATTATGTTAGTATAGGCTGATTAACTTCCGTCATTGCGAAAGTAAAATGCATTATATGTCCGATAACGGGTTCACTTGCGAAAATTACTCAGTATGTTTCTTATGGTCACCCTTCGAAATGAGCTATTCCATATAAATTATTACGCTATAGGTTCTACCTCAAACGGACTGTGTTTTTCACATCACTCGCGAAAAGATTACGGTATTGAAAAGGTTTTGAATATTTACTTATAATTCAAACTAAATATTTATTCAATGTTTCCATGTAATAATTGCCCTCTTAGAGGTTCACTAAGAAGAGGTTTGATTAAAATGCTGTAAAATATGCTATTATTCCTTTTAAGAATTATTTATCTAATATACATCAAGTTTCCATACTAGTATTAGTATGTATTTGCGAACGTAATTTTTTTCATGCAAAAATTTAACTTAGGTAAATTGGAAAAAAAGTCACTATGTATTTCATTATTCTCATCTAAGTACCTACTTGATAAAATTGTTTACATACTTTAACTCGCCTTTTACTTCCGTTTCGCTCATTATAATATGGACCACTAAAAGAACAAACTTAATTTGAGTAGCTACCGAGAATATTAGGTAGCTATGTGTCATTTATAATTTTCGTAGCACGTCTACGAACATTCATAGAAAAGGGAACAGTTGCAATGGAGTATTGTATGTAAGGTAGAGTCTCATAAGTCGCAATCACTGATACCTATAGCTTTGAATAAAAGTCCTAAATGCTTTGGTGAAACAGTAATGCATTCTCATACAGACATAGTGATATAAAAATAGCGCACGTTCAATAAACAATATAACTGAGTTGGCACTCGTCACGTAGCGTAGAGATGTGATGGTTCATTGGTCACGGCAGAGCGTCACGCCGCTGTCACGCTTATAATTACACCAACGTCGAACGAAACACTCGAAAGTTTTAATCTCGGGCAGATTCATCATTCGCGACGCTGACGTATGTAACAGACACCATGAAATGCGAAAATGTTTACCGTGTTTCATTTATAGATTTTGTGTAATCGGTGTTTGAACGTAACCCGTACGCTTTTACGTGCGTACTCTATATCCGATGTTTTATAATATTATTATTATGTAAGTAGGTAGGTCATCCCCGCGGTTTCACTTCACCTGCGTTCCCATCATACAAGTATTTTAGCTCCGCAGGACAAACTTCCCTTTTTCTAATTTTCATCAAATTCATTAATTTTAATAGTTTAGCTATTAACGTAACAGACACACTTGTTTTAATATTTTGTAAGTAAATGCTATACAGGGTAACTCTTAAAAAAACATCAATAACAATAAATGAGTACAATAATCCCGAAATATATGGCTACTCATTGAAAAGTAATATTAAGGATAACGTTAATTCAACTAAGAACTTTCAAAATATTATTATTTCAAGCCGGCATCATCACTAGGTAACAAAGCAATTGAAAAATTAAGGTGGCTGATGTTATGGTAAATGTAGGTACCTACGTCCTTGTCCTGAATTGTCTGCATCCAACTGCCACCAATCTTACTCATAACTACTCAATAACAAATATCAAGTGGAAAATGCGATAGTTGTTGCGAGTAGCGAAAGGGAGCTTTTACGAAGTGCCCCAGGCACTGACGTCACATCCCCCTGCCCACCAAACCACCCTCCTTAGCGGGAATTATCCGTGTGACGCACAACGCTTGGGTACTCCTCATTTTTATTTCACGATAAGTAAGTTGTGTAAATAGATAAGGTAGGTATATTGTCGAAATGTCATGCGCGTCATTGTAACGTGATGTTTCATATCTAATCTAGTAACGTTTAGTTCTAATATGACGTAGGTAACGTGTTTCTGAATCACTTTACAGTGATACTTTGAAAGAAAAGTTAATTTCAATTTCTAACCACTTCGCTAAAAGTTTTATATTAGACTAGCTGTTACCCGCGGTTTTATCCGCGTTCTCGGGACAAAAAGAAGGCTATAGTAGTAGTATACCTACCTGTGTTATTCCAGGATATAATCAATCTATATGTTCTAAGTCTTATCAAAATCCGATAAGTAGATTTTTTTATAATAGATACTTATAGGGGGGCAAGCGAGCATGCGGGTCATCTGATGTCAAATGATCACCGCCGCATGAGTACCACGACTAAACTAACAATCGGTTTAGATGATAGATGGAAATTAGCTATTTGGAACTTGGAGTTGAATATGGTATGTTAATTATTTACTTATTAATTCAGTACTTTATAGGTATGGGCTGATGTTCGATGTAGTTCCTATTTCTCGATTTAGCTTGCAGACTTGGTGCATGACTTTTCCTACACAGGTAATTATCCTCATTTCTTACACGTAGCGCGTAGACTCCAAATTAGGTATCTCTTCCCAGCATAGTCAGAATATTATTATCTTCCATCTATAATACCTATAAGTACTATAACATGCTTTTATAATCTGAAGTGACGATAAATTGCCTATGCCTATAGGTTCAAATATCGGCCAAGTGCGTGTCGAAACATGCATAATGTCAGGTTCCGCAGAACGTAGTAAATAAATAGTTTCTACCTACCTACATATTGAAACAGGAACTTTTGTAATTCGCCTGCGCTACTTTATTGAAAGAATGAAAGAAATTTTATTTGTCCGCCAACAGAAGTAGAAACAATAACAAAAATAAATAAACAATATATCCTATTTAAAACTATATAACTAACTATTGGGTGGAGATTCTCATTATTATAATAACTGTACGATAAATCTCTAAAATCTCTGTTCTGAACAAACCTTCAGGTTTGTACTGTATTAAAAAAATATTACTTACTTACTGAAAAAATAATATTCAAATAAAAAAACTTTTCAACCTCATGTAGTTTATATGCATGGTTGAACCTATTCAACAAAACCCCATACAACCATGCCCGAATTAAAAAAATATACTTATCCTCCAGTTTTTTTTCGACTTAGCACCCTAAGTGGAATCGTTGATTAGGTCTCACAAATATTTTTTAGGTTTGTTTAACAATTTATCGATATCATTGACTATAATTTACGCGATATAAAGTGGCCTCCTACAGGTAAAACCTTAATTCTGATTTAAAAACTATCACGACTTCTGAGCCTTACTTATAGTTCAGTGGTTCACAAGCTATAGACGACGTAATTTTGGACATTTTGAGTAGTTTGAAACTTTACATATTTTTTCTTTAGTTCCGAAAAAAAAATAACGAAGATACAGTGCGTTAAAATTTCGAGTGACGTCACGTCTTAGTACCTACACTTTTTACAGAGAGACGTTTATGACGTCACAAGCCCCCACTCCTGAACTTTGATGCTTTTGATCTTTGTAATTTTGTATTGATTTAATTAAATTAAAAAATACTTAGGTGTCTAATATTTTTAGATAACGTAACTGACGGACTAAACAGAATTAATTATTTTTTACCCAGTCATCATCCCTATTTTGATTTCCTTATTAAAGTGGTTAGATTTGTCACTGACCGAGGATAAGCATATCTAACTCCTAATCGATAAGGAGTTGTTCCTACCATTTTCAGCTCAGCAATGAGATGATGACTACTAGACGCAAATATTTGAATAACTTTAGAAAGTGTATGAAAAACATTGTATGTGCCTGTAAAATTTGATTATATGATGATGGATACCTTCAATTTCCCTGGAACCCCTCATCAGATCCTGACCTAATGACCATGGGATCATCTGAGAAGATATACCCTTTCAAATAAAAAAATAATTTTCCAAATAAGCTAGGCGTTCGAGTAATCGGGGAACGAAAAAAACTGGTACCTACCATGATATTTTCGCTGACTTCAAAACGATATCAGATTTTATACTTTTTACTGTTTTTGAAGGCGCTTATATTTTTTATTAAAAGTTATTTTCGCAATATTCCATTTGGTTGCGGAACCCAAAAAAATACGTATATGTATAAAAACCGATTGCCATGAATGGCGTCATATTGACAAAAATTAGTTTAGTGAATAGGTTGACTGCGTGCGTCAACTGGCAACCTGTTGATCGACCGCTAACACTGGCCTTGTGTGGTAACCTCAGCCGTGGCCATCGCCGAGCTGCCGGCGATCGATAACAATGACGTACAGCCTCATTCATAAAAGGGGAGGCGCCCCCACCCCAGCGCTGGCAACTCCACGATACCTCACACCACTCACCCGGAATCACTGAACTGACGGCATATAATTCCATGAATGGCGCGCACACCAATACAATATTATTCGTGAATACTGTCGGTTTTATTCCAAGGAACGGTATTTAAGGTAAACTAGGAATATTAATATCTACGTTAACTATGTTGTGTTACATTGATCAAACTAAATCCTTTTCGAGTACGTTTTGGTCTACGCGGTTCTGACTTCGCTACGTTGGTTACGGTGCTACGAAGCGTTTATTTTCATACAAGCTTTACGTCTATTCTAGATATGCTCATTGGTTTTTTATTAGACTAGCTTTTCACCCCGCGGTTACACCCGCGATACCCTATTTTATCCATTTAGAAGTAGAATATTGTAGTAGGAAAATATTTGATAAAACAGTCGTATGTATATGAGCAAGTCAAATTGCTTTGTTTAGGGTTTTAGAACAAATAACAACACAGAGTGTATGTCTGGTTAGATGCAATTCCCGGGAATCTCTGGATGCATGCATAATGCAGAGTGTAGACGTATCCAACGCCACAAGCGTGGGTGCCCGCCGCCCGATTTGACACGCGCTCGCGACACTTTCATACGGAATCAGTAGGTACTATTGGATTCATACAACATTGGAGATTTCATAATCATTCATAATTTAGCTTTGATAATAATAATTGATAGTGGGCTAGGATCCAAATAGTAGTAGGTATTTGAATTCTATTCCTACATACCATAAATGTATTTTTATGGTACGAATCAATATATATGTATAGAAAACCTATAGATAGACAGGTTATATTATGTGCTTGGTAGCAGATTTGCTGATATCCTATATGATACATCCAGTATCAGCCTAAGCCTTAAGTCAGTGGTTATAGCAGAAGCTGAAGTAGTCATAGAACAGTAAATGCACAGTGATTAATCATGCGGTTGTTACCCGACAAAATAAATAATAAATAAAATTTAAAAAATATGCGGCTCAATGCATTTCAATGTGCACGTTCCCCAGTAATGTAATCAGCGCTGCGCACGCGTCTCTTATTTACGGCGGATTACGCGCACAATCAACGCGCGCTCACAGAAAAAATATTGGGTCCTTACTCACACACATGCTGGTTGTACTGTGTCAGATGCGGTAGACATTGTAGCATTCTTGTTTTGATTATCCTATTCACAATTCTCATACTGATGCGAAGAATGTCTTATATTGTTGGTTCTTGGTAGATTTCATTAGATGTTGTGCGTTGTTTGTGATTCAGACTTTGGTGCCGATTCTGTTGTTTACGATAATGTATGTATTGTGTATGTAATCTCACTATATCTCTTACTAATAGTAAATATAAAAAAGGGATGCAAGATATTTTAGTCCTGTCAGTTTAATCCGATCACATATTTCAACATGAATTTAAGCGCGATCTTTATTGGTCACGACTATTTACCCGTACATTACGACGGCATGAATTAAACTGACAGCATTAAAAATGTTCTGTCTTTTTTCAATAACGTTAACTTGAAAGAGAGGTGACTTGTCTAATATTAGTTAAGTTCGTAATCAACAGAATCGACACCATTATGTCATTACTTTGTTATGCCTATAACATACCTACTCGATTTTAGTAACAAAACCTTCTCTCCAACCACTGAAGTACATGAGAGACACTGAGTAAGTATGTATATTAATTAAGTAATACCAGAACAGGAATCAGTGTCTCCAACCGATTTTCGAAAATCCGAGACTTATCCTTCCTGTTTAGTATTCTGTATATTACTGAAAATATTCACCCGGGATTTCTTATTTTACCCCCTTAGAGGAAACAAATGGGATAACCGTCCTTGTTGTTACATACGTTATAAAATATATCAAACCTATGTGCAAAATATGCGTTTATATAAATCAGAAAATTTCTGTTTCTAAATTATAGATAAGTTATGAACGTTCATGTGGAATAAATACTCTTCGTGGAGCCTCAAGGAAAATTATACGTTGGATAGTATCATTGATTTCCTCGTCAGGGTGAAGAGCAGCGTGTGGCCATGGCTCGAGGCAGCTCGCCACTAAGTGCGATCGATGTTTTGTCCTTGAACCTGTTGCCTCTAAGTGCGCATGCGCCGTTAAATGTCAGACGTCATCCCGTGGCCATGGCCACGAAACACGTGCCGCATGACCCCCTCACACCACGCCGACCTATGACCTCACTGTCTCTGCCATTCATCGAAACGCCTCCTGTGGTGAATTCCCGACGCTACCGAGCTTCGGCGTTTTAATTCATCTTCAACTTTGCCATTTTCAGTAGGTTGGTTATGCCCGTCTCCTATAAGATAACCTGTTGAGTAACATTTATTGGTTTGAACGTAGCGTTGTTTTTCGGAAAATTGAGTGTGCTAGATAACGTGACCTTTTTACATAATGTCAACCGGGGTTAAATTTATTTTATTTAGAGTACCTACCTATATACCTACCTGATGTGAATCCTCTGAATTAAAAATATGTTTACCGTAAGTCTTGTGCTTGCTTCCTGAATGATTTTAGATCGTAATAATTATAATCGTTATAACTCAATTAATTATTGTCGTTATATTGATTTAATTTGGACCTATTTATCAGTTTGTTTTTGATGATTTTAGCAATGTTTCGTCGATAATAAGATGCGATAACTTAACATATGCGAGCATGCCAAGTCACGTGTGTGTGTGGTAACATGAACGATGCAAGGCGACATTGAGAGCAAGCCCGCGACACGCAGCCAGGGCTCTGTATGAATGAAGTTGCCGTGGGCGGTGCGGCGAGCGTGGCCCGTTCATTCATTAGCTTGGAGGCCATTCCTCATGGGTAATGCAATAACAAAACCTGTCAATAACACTAAAATATAATACTTAGTTTATATGAAACGGCTATTTTGAACTACATTTCGATATCGTGGCTTTAATCGTTGGTAGAAAGTGACTACATTGTTTGTTATGGTTAAAAAGGTAGGTTGATCAGATATATTTTAAACTAGCTTCCGCCCCGGGGATTCAGGGATCTTATGTTTTCCCGGGATAAAAAGTATGTATATATGTTATTCCAGGGTTTGATCTATTTGTGTATTTTTTACGTGAAAGAGTACGTAAATGTTATTTTATTTTGCTAATTTTATACCTAACAATAGTTGGTAAACTTGGAATAAATAAATTAAAAAAAAATTACAGATGGTAAATTTTGTGTATGAACTTTTTAGGGTTCTGAAACCTAAGGTCACCCCGTCAGTATGTCCGTCCACCTGTCCGTCTGTTTGTTCGTCTGTCACAGCAGAATATTTTATCAACCACTAATGCAAATTGATTTGAAATTTGGAATTGTTTTAAAAATTGCTATAAATTAAAAATTAAAAAATATATTTTTATTTTCATTGCAAAAGAGACCGAAATAATGGATCGTTTTTTTTAAATAGTTACAAGTTCAAGTGGTATCATATAAAAGAGCTTCATTTGTACAATTAATTACCGGATCTTATAATCTTTTATGATTTGTATGTAGTTCTTGATTTATGATGAAAAATAAAAATACTATTTTCCCCTCTTATCTCCGATGTTCGCAATGCAAAAAATCTGAAATATTTGCAGTTGATTACCACTACAACATTTTTCAAAATTATCGAAATTCCATCACAAAGAAACTTACATATACGTTCTAGAAAGGTCGGTGCGCGAATCGGATTCATACTCGCACTTGGTCGGGTTTATTTAATTCCTATACTTATCTCCATTCAACATATTTTTTGGTTTGGGAATCCATTTTTTAGGTGAATATTCCAAAACAGGAGGAAAGTTGTGCGGAAACCGTCTATAACTCAGGAAGTAGTGTTAGTAGTTACCCACAGAGATTAAGCAAGAACCTATTAGACAAGGTTCCATTCAGTAAAAGGAGCATAGGGGCGTAGGAGTCAAGGTAAGGTCTGCAGGTTTAGCTCGGCACGGATTAGAAGCATTGTCTCCGCCAACACACTAAGTCATTGCCGTTGGCATCTGCCGAGATACATCGCGGCTTTTGAAACTTGGTTGACTCATTTAAAAAAATATAGCGGTTTTCGTGTGCAAAATTGTCTTGTGAAGATTCAATTTTGGTTGCCCGCCCACATTGTATTGAGTAAGGTGTGTGCTACACAACAGTTCTGTATCGTGTTATCGTTTACACGCAAATTATATTCATCGCGTCATTTTGAGATTTGTATGATACTTAATTGAAAGATGTTCAACGATTACGAGATGTCTATTATGTGCTGCTGTTTGAATTTACTTAGGTTATCTAAATTTTATCTTTCATTCAGCTGCTGTATGTTATCCATGGATTCCTAAAAGTTAAAAAATAGAGCTTTGTCCTGATATCCAATAGGTAAAGTAAAATGGT
Source organism: Tethea ocularis (assembly GCA_963555595.1). Classification (NCBI taxonomy): domain Eukaryota; kingdom Metazoa; phylum Arthropoda; class Insecta; order Lepidoptera; family Drepanidae; genus Tethea; species Tethea ocularis. The sequence continues at coordinate 6,014,776 of OY741968.1, forward strand.
GTATTTTGGTTCATTGGTGTACCACAAAGGAGTAAAGGCGTCTATTAACATTTTTTTATTTTAAATTAAATAAAGCTCGCAATCATTGCCTGCCTATTGTAGTAGGTACCTCTTTGTACCTATTGGCGAACTAAATGAATTATTTATTGTCGCGTACATGCAATCAGTAACGTTCTCGAAACTGAAACTAGAAATTGAATGAAACATGAGGAATTGAGGATGCCTGATGAAGGTTTTACGTATTATTAGAATAAATAATTCTCGGGAGGAACCGTTAAAAACTGAAGTAGGTACCTACCTATTCAATGAGAAAATTGTCGATCGTGCTGTATGTAATTGTGCCAATCAGGACAAAAAATTACACATTATTTTGTATCTCAAGCTCGAGATATCATTTTGTATCACATGTCGTGTGTATATTAACCTACTGAAACCGCATTGTAAAGTAAGTACTTGTGTAGTATGTTTAGCGCAATGACATCTGGCTGAATTTCAAATATCGGCCATTAGTAAATCTTTGACTCTGGTGACAAAATATTACACTAGTAATTAATATATATTAATCATGCTGTACTCTGGGTGCTTTGGCTGCGTATACGCAGCGTTGTAAAGTGGACGGGACGGTGCGCGGTGGCGGCATAGCGGGTCTGTGCGGCTTCCAGACGCGCGTGCGCACAGACAGACTCGCGCGCCGGGACGCTAATTAGATAAACGAGCCGTGTGGCGCGCGAGGTCCCGACCGCAATTACGAGCTGCACTGCAACCCGTAAATAATGAACGATATAGAATGCCACTTGTGCCTGACTCATTTATGTCCGTCACCACTTATAATTAACTCACTATTTATTTTGGCGCATTACATAAGTTTGTCGCATTACTTTGTTTTGATTTGTTTTTCATCTAAATATGACTTTATTGTGAGATGTATTTTTTTAATAGTAGTCCACGAAATCATTGTTTGATGGTTGAAGTGGTGTGAAGTTATCAAAGTTATACCTACATGGCGATTTTGGTAGAGTATAGTGGACATATTACACCTGTAGTATTCTGTTAATTCAGTCAAAACAATTTTCTCATTAATCCTCGAAATATTTTACCAAAATCAAGAATACGCCTGGCCTGAACAATTTAGTTCCATATTTAACGGTATATAGGTATGAGTATAAGGCATCAGCCTGCGGAGTAGTTAGAAGTCTGCAAAAGTATTTGCAACGTTCTTAATGAGTGTTCAAATGTCGTGTCAAATTCACGACGTAAACAACTAAACATTACTGAGTAATTTGACTTTTGACAAGGTAACAATTCTAAATGGAGCAAATGTGAAGCTTCGAAGGTAATGGTCTTTTAAAATTTGACTGCAAGAAGAATAATGGTTAATTTGTAGGCCATCGTCGTCGGCGCGGTCAGGGCCTTGCTCCTGTCCATCAATTAGTGTATCCGCTTTTTTTCTATTACGCTGTTTATTACATTAGTCTTCCTCGGGGAAGCGATGACTCAACATTGAGGGCATATGCTCGATGTCAATTACATACATATACTTATACTTACATGCATTGTGTGAATCTTGGAGGATTAGCGATTAACCACAAATGCTTGTAGGTACCTCATTTATAACGTGATACATTTTTTCAGAAGCTTACTAAAAGAAAACAATATATAATTCCCATGCCGTGTTTTCGTGTCGCGTGCAAGCAACTCTTTTAGTTCAGAAAAATAGGGCGATTGCACAAAACTTAAAACAAGTCAAACATTGGCTACCATCCAGAACCGCAACACCGATACTATTAAATTGTCGTCTTGTCGTAAATTAAAAAAATAGTTGCTGAACATTTATACGCAAGAGTGAATTGTATATTTTAGATAACATCTTTGGTAAATTCGGCCGCCGCATTGGTTGGAATAAAAAATATGTTGGTATGTGAATATGACTCATTTTAGGTATTGTGTAATAATATATTTGATATTAATAATAATATAAGTAATATTTTATGTCAGCTGCAAAGTGACATGACCTTTTTCCTTCCGAAAGATGATTATATTTATTACCTACTAAGTTATCTGCGTGGCAAACATCGCTATTTGTTCAGTGGTTTAGGCATGAAAGGATAACAAACAGACAGTTACTTTCGCATTTATATTATTAGTATATAGTATAAATAGTAGGTAGATATAATATTTAACCATTATACTGTAGGTACGAAACTATTTTGTCACGTAGAGCAAACCGGGACGCCGCGCCGTTCGCGCACTCACAGGAATTTAGTAGAGATAATAATCTGAGCACGGTGCGTGCGTACTCCACTCCTTGTGGGACTATTCTGCAAGGATAATACTTAGCTTAGCTAAATAAGTAACTTAAATACTATCTGGATATGTTTAGAAAAATATCGGAGTTAAATTCAGGTGCTTTTGATAACAGTTAGTTCGGCAAATATCTATACCAACGAGCTGTGATGACTTTCATATTATTTGTTTGGTTGTGTGAGGAACACAGCACGAATTGACATAGACATATGATAACATAATAAATTCAACAAGTATAATAATTATCATGGTTGAATTGTCCGGGTTGAAATGTCTTGGGAGCGAGATGTCATCAGGGCGAAATGATGGCGTCAAGTTGTCTCGGGGTTGAGTATGTTGTGATACCATTTTTGTGATATATTACGAAAAATGGGTGGCGTCCATCGATGAAGATAGTTGTCTAACTCCAAAAGAGTTGAAAGAATAAGTTTCTAATGCTGAAAATAAATATTGTCTTTATTGTTTTCTCTCTGGTAGTAAGTGAAGAGTTGTATGTTTCACAAAAGAGCATTTTTTTTATATTACTCACTGTACACTGTACCTACTCTGTAGTCCACACTTGCGACGTTCGTGATTCTATTCTAGATTGACAGTACTTCGCTAGTAGTCAGCACTCATAGCAAAAAAATACCTTGTTCACTTGTTGAACAAATAACTATTTTAACTCTTTGATTTTTGACGATTATCTTAAATATAGTTAAAATATTATTATATATCCCTATATATAGAGTCTAGAATCACCAGTTTCTTAACCACTTGTAGGAGAACTTAACTTTTCCATTGTCAGCTTCCGGCCTGAGATGAGGAAGATTGCAAACTACCTACGTAAATATTTTACATGGCTTGTGATTTCCAGAAGCTCTTTTAGTGCTCGTGACATGAATTTAACATAAACTTCTAGACATGAGTCAGAATATTAGTAGTCATTTTATGAGCAATTATACTTCCTCACGTCAGCTAAAGCTAAGATTAAGGAGCAAGATTGTCTACGTAGAAGGCTGCACTCGTTTTATCGAAACACTAATTACGACTACTAAAAACAATGTTTTATGGTCGCAGTCAATCGTTCGAATCGAAGTCAACTGAGTCAGCTGTAATCGATACAGTGTAATTGCGGAGCATGTATCGAATGAGACAATGACGTTGGACGCGAACACAGATCCTATCATACGCAACTACGCAGTTACACGCGTTTAAGTAATTGCGGGAACGGGCATTGTTAACCGCTCGACGCAAATTGGGCATTAGCGATAATTTATTGACTTTGAAATAAACTTGCATTGTCGTTGCGTTATTTGAATATGTATCGTGTGGGCTCGGCGGACGACGATGGTCTCTAATGATAGCAATTGTTCCCCATCATTGGTCCCGGCTTGCGGCACGCAGGTGCGTCTGCGCTTGTTCTGTCGCAGGAATATTCCTTCGCCACCGCTTGAAAGCTTCTTGTTTAGAGACACAAACAATGCCTTTCATTTCAATATGAACATAATACCAAATTATTCGCATATACCTATATCTTATTAATTATTTGTATATTAATTTATAATTCATTAATAGCCTTTAAGTCCTAAACATATATCCTTATTTTTTATGGAATAAGGGAAGGGAAGACAGGTTTAAAACTGTCTAATAATATTATTTATTAAAATCTAAGGAACATCTTGCTTAGGGACCGATTTAGAAATCTGTGGTATAACAGTGCCTGGTTGAAATCTGTCACATAGCACCTAACGGTTTAAGTAGGTATGCTAACCTTGAGCGCCAGTCCTCTTATGTGCTTGTGGTGCTTACCTTTAGCCCCACCATCACATACCTCATGATGAGATTCTGGTCAAACAAAAGATTATCTATAAAAAAAAGTAATTGATGCCCAACCGTGTTGCTACTGTTGCTCTTCTTATGATGAAAATGGACCACTATCAGACAATCGCGGCGCTGCAAAGGAAAATTTAAAGGCGTGGTTAACTGAGTTTTGTCTAAGAAAGGCTAGATTGACAATTTATGTGTGGTGACGTGAGACGGTGAGACGGTGCGGGCCGTCTCAAAGACACGTGCGTGGCCCCCGTGGCAGCGCGCGGGCTGTTCAAAGCAAGCTCACGGTTATCGAACATCTGGGAACATCCAGAGAGGTGTAATGGCCTCATGTGGGCACCTCTGACGAGCCGACGCTTCCGATGTGACGTGTAATGCGTGGGATGTGCATTTTTTGGACAGTATCACCGTGGATCACCATTCAGAAGCTGTTATGTGGGATTTTAATGTAATCGTTACAGGCGCCGCCGCCGTCGAGTTTGGGTGCTGCTTGGATACAGATCTAAAATATACGATGTACCTATGCTTTAACTAAATTTAAAAAGAAACAGACGCAAAAATCCGCTATTGTGATTTGAAAGATAAATCTAACGACATATCATGGTATCAAAATCGGTTCAGCTGTTTAGGCTACAGGAGGTCACAATGGAACGGACGTACAAACATACATTACATATGCGCGAAAAACATTACCCTCCTGGCTCAGTCGGGTAAAAAAACTACGTTATGTGAGAACATCTTAAGTAGCTACATTGATTTATCCTCTGTACTGAAATATCTTAGTGATTATTTCAGGGTGTTGTTGTAAACTGGTGATGTTTTGGCAAGATGATGAAGAGTGTAGCATTAAATTTTCATCGCGTGGTCTGTCCAAAACGCATGAAATTTTATGTTCTGAGTTATTTATTTTCCAACATAAAACTTACTATAATCGGTAGGGTTAATTTCTTCATATTTGCAACATAATAATATGTTTCGGATGGCATTTCATCGACCTGTCAACTATCTTTTGTTTCATCTAATTTTTTAACAGATTTCTATGGAGTGGTATTAAAGCTAAATTTTAGGTGAAACAAATAATGTTGATGAAATGCTACCCGAAACATACTACGAAGCTGCGAATGTGACAAAATTAACCCTAAGGAGTGCTGTTTGAAATGTGTTATTGATAACTTTAGGTACCTATTTACGTACCGATGCATACCTACGTATGTACCTACGTATCATAAATGATTTTTGTGAAGAAGTTGTCATAGAAGGTCCTACTATATTATTTATTTGTGATATTATATTTGAAAAGTATACAATTGTATATGTTACCGGAAATGTATGTATAGGAATTGTATACAATTCCTGTGTATTTCCCCTAGGAAATTATAACAATAATGATACTTGGAAATATATAGAAACTATTGAAAAAAATAGGTTGGGGTTATTTTTTTTATTTTGCATAGAATAGCAAGTATTCGCACAAAAGTACCTTTCACTTACAACCCCCCAAATACCGCTATCCTTACAAATATACCGAATGTAGTACTCCGATAGATATTTAGGAAATGTATGGATTTCCTAGGAAATGTATACAATGACGGATTAGATACTTTTCCGTTAACATATACACAAAAACCAAATAAAAGAATCAAGTGGCGTAGGTATGTATTTTGTTTATACAGGTATAGGTATTATTAGCCCGAGAGAGAGTAGAGAGAGGTAGGTATGAGGTAGGTATATTATTAGCTGCCAGTCTGCCAGTGAACGTTTGCAATGGTTTATTGACTATCTAGATTTGTTTTTAGTTTCATAATATCATCGGAAATTTTTATATTGTGGGTAGATACGGGCGGAGTTTCACCGAATCCGCCTCTTTTCCGATGGAAATGTGGATGACCGAAGATTTTATCTTGTATTATATTTAGTACCCATCGAACAAAGTCGACAAGTATGCCTCCACAACACATCTTTTGCACACGGTATAGATCGGTTGGAATCCATATTGTATCATATAGTATTTTCATTGAATTTCCAATTAGGAGGGTACCTACGCCTTTAACGCCAAAGCTTTTTTCTCTTGCGAAAGCTTAAAATAAATGGGCTATAATTAATTGATCATTTCCTAGGTTTGAATTGCCATAAACTAAATCAATATAAAATGAGTGTAACGTAGGGAGCTGTTGCGTCATATATGTATACTTATAGTACTATAATGATGTCATAATTATGACTTTTTTTACGCCTTAATTATATTTATTTATCGATTTTAATAAAGATGTCACTGGAAAAAACTGTACGGCAATGTTTATGGTTAGTCGCGTGAGCACGATAGCGTTGCTTGCGCAGACGCAGCCGATTAGCTCCGTCCGGTCCAGATAACAGTACACTGGAACGCTGATCCGAATTATTACAGACGAGCTCGTGAAGCTGACGCTTACAAAATAACTTCGCATAAAGTGCGTGAACTTTGGAGTGACTTTTTTTACTTGTTCGATTCTACACCATAGAGCAGATATTGGGTAGGTAACTGAATAATATGACTACAAATTGGTTCATAACATAAGCTCTGCAAGGGCACTGCAACATTAATAATAATTAATATACGAGTAAGTTATTACTGTTGGTAATTAAGTATTGTTTTGAATTATTATAGGCTTTTTAAATACATAAGTAATTTATACATCTCTTCTTTCAGTGTATTGAGGTAAATTATTATAAATAGACTTTTATTGCACTAAAATATGGACATGATATTGGTGGCTCTGTCTGGACCAAAAATCAACTATCTCTACTTAAAAAATCACGTCAATTCGTCGCTCCGTTTTGCCGTGAAAGACGGACAAACAAACACCCACACTTTCCCATTTATAATATTAGTATAGATAGCCACATACACATTAATGCCCTTTCGGCCTATCTATGCCCTTTCAAAATCACCCGGTATATTTAGATAAATTACCTACATCGCCGCGTTCGTTCCACATCTTTCGCTTCAAACAAATTCAACTAGAACTCAATAATTAGAATTCAACATTCCACAAGCGAATTCAATTGATACCGTTAATTCTTGGGGTAGAAACCAATAAAAAATATGACTTCACAAAGTTTCTTCAACACCTACTTTATGGTACTATTTCATATAATACGCTCAGAGATCAAAAACTCTCATTGAGCGAAAAATCAGCTCACATCACGTCGTGGTCACTGTAAAAAATCCATATCGGGAAATTCGTGTGAAGACCCATGACGCGTTGTGGCAATCACAGAAAGACCACATAGCGAAATTCGTGTTGTGGTTACCATGCTACACGACCCCGAGGTTATAAGTATTTGATTTAGATTCAGTGGAATATAAATAAATTAAATTGCAGTAGGTATAGTTATATTGAATGTAGTCAGTCTCATCAAGAAAAGCTTTGCTGAGTTTCTTGCGAGAGTCTTCTCAGTTTAAGTGTACTCCGAACCGGTGGTAGAGTCAATTGTTACATCTAATGTTATCAGATCATAATCATCATCAGGGAGTTTTCATATAGATATTAAAAATCCGAAAGTGATTAGTTGGTTTGTCCTACTTTCACGCAACTAGGTACTACATGATTTTTGTTTGGCATAGGGAATTTTAAACCCTCATATGTACCCTCAGGTATGTAAGCTGTTACACAAACAACAACAAAAAAACCAAAACTTGGAACTTTTACCCCCAACTCCTTAAACCAGGAGAAGGAAGTTTGTATGAGAATTCCGCAAATTTTGATCCTAGAGAAAATGTATATAGAGACTCCTTATTTTAAATAATAAAATACATATTAAGTAAATAACCCCACACTCTTTAAATTAGGAGATGGAAGTTTGTATGGATTTTTTTCCCATGACTTCAAACTTATTTACATGCTTAAGATCTGAAAATTATTATAAGGATACACAGACTTCTAATTACAAATAAAAAAATACGTATTTCAGGTTTAAAAACATATCATCACTCAACCCCTTAAATTTAGGGGTTGAATTTTCATAAATCCTTTCTTAGCGGATGCCTACGATAATAGATACTTGTATGCCAAATATCAGCCTTATTCGTCCAGTAATTTGGGCTGTGCGTTGATAGATCAGTCAGTCAGTCAAGCTTTCCTTTTATATATTTAGATTGTTTATGAGAGGAAAATATAAAGTTCCAGTTCAATTTCCTCTTATTGTGTCTTAACTGAAATAATGGATAAAATAATTCATGTATAAAAATTTTGTGAATACGTACCGACCCATTCATTGCTATAATAGTAAGTATACCTATAGCTATTTATAAATTAGTGAAAAATTACCATGATCATGGTTTTTAAACTGGTTTGATGGTCGCATTATAAAAAACCTACCTAACTCGCAGTGGAATAATATAATATTTGTCTAATAAATTATATTAATATTTGTATTAATTACTTTCTGTTCATTCCTTCCATATCCATTGATGTTTTAAAAATTCTAAAATATAATACGTGCTTACCTAATGTGTGTGCACAAATAATAATGATAACTTTTGAAAGCTTAGGTAAATAAATAAATAATCTTAAAATGATAATGAAATTATTACATATTATGTTTAAGTACCTAATGTATTTATTTTATAAATCATGGAAAGTCAGCAAATTGTGTGATAGTTGTATTTACCACTTTTGTTTTGTTATCAAATGTCTATCCAATGAAACTCGTAAAACGAGTTCAAGAGTTGGACACTCTTAACACATAACATAACCTAAAAGTAACCGGTTTTCCATTAAATTTTCATACCTAGTAGATGCTCACCATGCGAGGTGGGTGTGAAGTAGAGCGCGAACAGGTCGTCGACGGAGGCAGTGGTGGTGGTAGCGGGGTGAGCGGGCGGGTGCGCGTAGGGCTGGGGCTGCGCGTGCGGCGGCGGCGGGCCTCCGTAGTGCAGCCCGCTCGGGCCCGCCTCCACAAGCAACTGCATCTGAGATATGTCCACGAACTCGTCGCCGTCGCCGCGACCGCCCAGCTCCTCGTCCTCCGGCCGACGCATCGCGATCACCGAGAGCATCGCACGAGCGCATCACCGCACTGCACCGACCACACCACTGCCGCAATCACGCTCACATGCGACCACACTCTGCGCTTGCACTCCACGGCGACGCGCACGGCGCGCGGCGTCGGCGCGTACGCCGAACCACTTCACACAGGCTTTTTATTATTTACCTAGTTTACTTAAGTTTTATAGAAATTGACGCGATCACAGAACATTACGATTAGGAAAATACAAAAATGCGGCACGGTAATCACACTGAAGGTTCACGAGCATCTACTGATAAATGAACACAGAATTCGCACGCGGCGAGTGTCGTCGCGCCGAGAACGCCACATCCTCGACTGAGGCACGATCGGAGCGGCGAGGGCGTGCAGCACGCCGCCCCCGTGAGTGTGCTGCGGTCGTCGCCCGACGCGCGCCCTATCAGTGGACGCCAGCCACCCGGTCGAGGTCGGCGATCATTCACGACGGCCGCGTTAATGGCGTTGGAGCTGAGCGCCCTCGTTCGGCCGGCAGCGTCGCCCACGTGCGCGAGAAAATGGCGCGGCGTCGCGACGGCGGCGAAGGGAGGCGCGCGAAAAGCGCGGGGCGCACAAGTGTAGTGAGTGATGGCGGTTCAGCGGCGGGCGGCGCGAGCGCGCGGGCGGCGAACACGTGGGCGCGGAGGCTCGTCGCGCCTGATCGTGCGTGACGTCGCAACTCGAGATCCCTGGTGCAGCCGAGCTTTACTATTCCTCTCACCACTTTCTCTGCGCGTCGGATCACGTTCCCATTCGGGACGCTACACGGCTAGCCGTCCGCCACCGGGTGATGGCTTCGGGAGACCGATTTGGTCATGCTACAATTAGATAGGTGGCACGCGCGCACCTGTGACGTCGACCAAATAGTTCGGACGTTACGTAGGTCGGATAAATCATTGGCTTCGTCTAAAAATATATAACTGGTCATAGTCATTTCTACGTAACGATACCTAGAGCGTTACTCCATAATCTATTTTCGTATAGTAGATTATTAAATTGACGTAGAACAAGTCGTCGTTTTTTAAATATAATTACATTTCACAAACTACGTAGGTATGACAATAATTATATTTAGGTAGGTATACCTTTATGTAATACTAGCCCCGGTTTCACACACTATCCCGGGATAAAAAGTAGCCTGTAGTACAGCGGTACTCCTAATGTAATACAAGTAAATACTTATTACTAAATAAAAGAAATTTCAGTATCGGACTTTTGGAAATTAACAAATAAACTTGATTTCTTAAAATTTCAATTTCAAACTGCTCAAATTTTTGCGGTAAAACTTCTGATCATAGTTTTGTCATCGGAATTCACGAAACACTGTAAAAAAATAACACTCTGATGGAAAAGCACCCTTATTCTAATGTTCCTGCTCGAGTTGTGAGTTAGGTTTCTAAAGGATCGGAAGGGAGAGGGTCGGTAAAGTGCATCTCAGTTAGGGTTGCCACCTTTTTTTTTTGCAGATGAAGTACATTAGTTATTTATAGGTAAGAAAAAAAGTACATCGTATCAAAATAAAGTACAATTTATTTTTCTTTTTATTATGTTTAAAAACATATTTTTTATTGCTTGCAGCTTGTATCAAATTAGTACCTCTACTAAACAATTGTACCCACTTACAATTAAACTTTTCAAAATCCCAAAGAAATCAAATCATGCGAAATAAAGTATTTTCCTGTACTTTATTGTTCTCATAAAGTATAGAGTACAATTACCTGAAATAACGTACAATACTTTATTATAAAGTACGGGTGGCAACCCTAACTCAGTCAACTTCGTGGCATCAAAATAAATGTCGGTGAGGTGTGAATGAAGCGTTATAATGAACAACTTGAGCTTGATGAGAGCTTGAGAGGAATAGCAAAGATACACTGTTTTCCTTTTCTCAAATAAGGAAAGGTCACACCGCCTTTGTGCGTTGCCATAGGAACCAACTGTTGATCCTCCACGCCCTTAGAGCATTTAGAACGGGAGTACAAGCAAATACGTTCCCCTCTGCCGAAGTACATGAACAATCGGTTCGTGTCAGTTTATAAAAACTAGTTTACCGCGATCGTTCGCCATTCTGCGTTCATATCTGTCGCTATACGGAGCTCACTAAAAATGGTCGGTTGTGCTGTATTTTCCTGTAAAAGGCGTTCGGAAACATCAAATTTAAGTAAACATGGAGTTTCTTATCACACGTAAGTAATTGTTTACACAAATAACCTGTTAATTTAACCATAAAATACATTTTGTTACTGCAAGCTTACGACAGAAATAACGATACGTAATTTCTTGGTAAGGGGACTAGTGATGTGACAACAAGGAACGAATGAATGAACGCATGATTGATTTTATATTTCTATTGGTTGGTTCTTGACCACTATTTCACCTCATGTTAAGTACTATGCGGTCGATACTTTTTATTTTACAAGTTACAAACTTTCAATGTATGTTAGTTTGTTTAGGTCAAAAGTTCCAAACCAAATTTGAAACACTTTTTCTCAACTTAGGACTTTGAAAATTTGCATGCTTCTTTAATGTTGATGACAATACATTACAATTATAGAAATAACCTGATGCTGGTAGGCAGGGTTGCCTCCTCGTGGGGGCTCTCCTCAACGGTTAGTAACACGGATACGGAACTTTGCATTGTTTTATTTTCATAGCTAAACATGATATTTACCATAAACTGATGCCGCAGCCAGGAGTGTTTCTTCATGTGGACACTCCTTAAAGTTAAGTAGCATGGTAACAGCGTAACTCGTTCAATAACCATTAAAGACTTGGGAGTTACATTTGATCGTAAGCTGACATTCCATGACCATATAATAGCACTGGCACAAGAGTCCTTTAGGCGTCTGGGTTTCATCCTTAGGAATTCTCATGACTTCCGTAACGACCATGTGGTACGGTTAATTTATGGGGCATTGGTGCGTACCAAGCTTGAGAGTGCTATGTGTGTTTGGAACCCACACGAGAGCACATACGCTCTTCTGCTTGAAAAAGTACAAAAAGCTTTTTTACGGTATTTATACAAGCGTGTCTATGGATACTATCCGTATATGTACCCAACGAAATTTCTTTTGGGTTGTCTTAATTATAATTCTTTGGAAGTCAGACGGAAGAATTGTCAACTTACAGTAATGTGCAAATTACTCCGGGGACAGATTGATGCACCAGATTTGAGTGGTGAATTGTTAAAACTTTTTGCTCCTGACAAATATTGTCGGAATAGGAGGCATAAGTTGTTCGCTGTGGCGTCGTGTCGCACCGTGGCGCGCGCTAACTCGCCCATACCGCACACTCTCTCCGCACTCAACGCTCTCCTGTACGCCAACCCAGACTGTGATTTGTTTGCTGATGGATGGATGGTTATATTATCTGAGTGTTTGCGTTTTTTGCGAAAAGAATGTCTGAAGTATGACTGTGTTCAATGTGTACAATGTGTTTAATGGAAATTGTATTGTCTTGTTAATTGTATAATTCATATGTTCAAATTATTGTAATTGGTTTAATACCGTAATAATTTAAGTAAATAAATAAATGAACGTTTACAAATTTCCATCAATTACAGATTTCCAAAGAATCCTATCTTGCGAAAAGAATGGATATTTTTTTGCAGCAGAAGCGATGGTTGGGTTCCTACAAGAACAAGTGTTATTTGCTCCGATCATTTTGAACCTTTAAGTTTTCAATCCCTATCCAAAAATAATAGAAGGAGGTTAAACGAAAGTGCCAAGCCAACTATATTACTTTATGATTGTAAGGTGAGAATTCAGTACTTGCCATTGTGCTTATTATATAGACTATGGTGTAAATAAATAGCAATTAATACAATAATGATATGGTTTTTTTAGAATTCGGAATTAAATACCAACTCAAGAGGCAAAAATGATATGTTGGGTAATATACAATTGTCAAGCATGGCACCTTCGGAATCACAAGTGCACACTGATCAACAACAACTGTCAACGTTATCTGATACTTTGCCGTCACTAGATCCAAAGCCGTCGCTAACACCAATGCCAACGCTAGAACTAATAACATTGTCCGCACCAAATCCATCTTCACAACCAATACCGTCGGCAGCATCTCAATCTCAACTTGTTAGGTTTTTTTTATTTCTCTTTTGATATATTTATTTCCAAATCATTTAAATGGCAACAATTTGGCTTGACTCTCTATTGCATATAAGAATTAGGCTCAGATTTAAAATAAAATCTTAATTAATTCATAAAATAATAAAATTTCGATCATATATTTTTTGCTTTCTTTTACAGGCTGAAACACCACGAAAGAGAAAACTTAAAAAACAATTAGAATTTAAATGTAAAAAGATTAAGCAATTGCAGGCAAAAACCAGGTATTTAAAGAAGAAGGTAAATAATTTACAGGAACTATTAAACAATTTAAGTGAAAAGTTTTTAATAGATAGGGAAGAACGAAGCATATTGGAAAAAATTGGAGTAGAAGAAAAGGAATTACTACTGAGACAGCTAAAAAAGACTGATAGTGAAAAACTTCCTAGAACAAAATATTCACCGGAACTTAGATGTTTCGCACTTACCTTGAATTATTATTCCCCAAAAGCCTATAAATATGTACGTAAAACATTCGGAACATGCTTACCACACCCACGAACGCTGTCAAAATGGTACAGCCATATTGATGGTAAGCCTGGATTTACGAAAGAAGCATTGAATACTTTAAAAATAAAGGCCGAAGAAGATTGTGACAAAATTTATTGTGCTCTCATAATAGATGAGATAAAAATCAAACAGTACACCGAATGGGATCCAAAATCACAGAGATACTTTGGATTTGTTAACCATGGCTTTGACTATGAAACTGATAACAGCGATTTAGCAACGGATGCACTTGTTTTCTTACTGGTTGGCATCAACAAAATATTTAAAATACCAATTGGCTATTTTCTGGTGAAAAGCACAACTGGCGTACAGAAAGCGCAGCTAGTCACGGATGCGTTAACACTGGTAAATGAAGCTGGAGTAGAAGTAAAAGCTTTGACGTGTGATGGTGCGAAGGCAAATTTAGCCATGGCTGAAGAATTAGGCTGTTGTTTGGATCCAACAAAATTACAGACAACGTTTTTAGCTCCTGCATCAGGCCAAAAAGTGCATTTTTTTCTGGATCCATGTCACATGTTAAAGCTGTTACGAAATACTTTACAATGCTATGGCTGTCTTATAACTGGATCAGGAGAAAATATTAAGTGGAGCCACGTAGTAAATTTATATAACAAACAAGAAAAAGAATTATTTTTTTTGGCTAACAAACTCAGAGCAAATCACATTCATTTTAAAATGAAAATTATGAGCGTGAAGCTTGCAGCTCAGTTGTTTAGTGCAAGCGTTGCAGACGCACTACTTTTTTGTCAAAATATATTGAAGTTGCCAGACTTCGAAGAAGTTTCGGCTACAGCTGAATTTATAAAACTAATCAATGATGTTTTTGATATATTGGATTCACGAACGAGGCAGTTGCGATTCAAAAGGGCTCTCAGCATCGAGAATTATGAAATGGCATTTGAAAGGTTAGACCAAGCTAGTGCGTTTATTCTGGATTTATTTACAGATTTATCAAAACCCAATGGAACAACACGAGTGAATGTACTTAAATCTCCTCGATATACAGGATTTCTAGGTATTTTGGTTTGCATTGCCAGTACCAAGTCTATGTTCAAAAGTCTGGTTGTTGATGGAAGCCTCGCTTATCTACCAATGCATAAAATTAGCCAAGACCACATTGAGATATTTTTCTCCGTTATACGCAGCCATGGCGGGTATTCGGATAATCCGACTGCACGAAATTTTGAGGCAATTTACAAAAAGTTGTTAATACATGGTGAACTGCAATCTTTTTCAAAGGGCACTAATTGCATGCCATTAGAAAAAAATGTGATTTTAAATTGTTCATCAGGTTTGGACAAAATAAATCACACTTCAAGAAATGACGCAGTTATTCAAACGACAAATCCCAATATAGAGACTTCCCCAGAGATAAACACCGACGATATAACGAATGACATTGAAAGCCAAATGTATCTTTCACCATTCGGAGAAAAAGTACTGGAATACATAGCTGGATTTGTCGTGTTTTCCCTTTGTAAGAAGGTGAAATGCAACACTTGTATCAAAGGTTTACTAGGACCTCAAAGTCTAGAAAGTCTCACCAACCAAAAAAGCAGAGGACGACTTGTTTATGCATCGAAAGATGTCATAGATTTGTGTAGACGGTGCGAAATTTTAATTAGAAGAAATTTGGATGAAAATAAAAGAGTTAAGCCAAAAGTAACTACAACATATGTTGTTTCAAAATCATTAAAGGATTTTCAAGGAAAAGATATTTTCCCAGATATCGGACGGCATGTATATGAAAACGATTTCGTCAATCACAACATGGAATTGGGAAGATTGGTTATGCAAAAGTATACGGATACTCGAATCTCATTTCTAATGAAAAAAGCAGATCCACGAAAATGTGTTCGTCATATATATAATAAATTGGTCCATTTTAAAAATCAATAGTCTATAATATAATAAAGTATATTTTATATCAGGCTTTGAATTTTTTTCATTCATCAATATATATATCTTAGGACATTCTTCACACACGGCCATCTGATCCCAAACTAAGCAGAGCTTGTACCATGGAAACCAGATTAACTGATATACTACATATACTACTTTTTGTTTGTAAATACATACTTATATAAATATGTACACCCAGACTCAGGACAGACAAACATGTTCATGCACACAAATGTCTGTCCCGGGTGGGAATCGAACCCACGACCCGTGGCGTGAAAGGCAGGTATGTTACCAACCACGCCAACCGGCCCGTCCAAAATATCAGTTTAAGCTCTAAAGATTTTCGAACCAACAAACAAACGTGCTTAAAATTTAATAAAGATGTTAAATAATTTCAGAATTGTAGATAGTGTTGATGAAATAGCAGTAATGAACATTCATAATTTCGTTCATTCATTTAGTATCGTTCTTTTTATCGGTCTTATGCATCTCATCACTAGTTTTTGCGCTAGTGTGTAACTAAACAATGGTGTAACAACAGTTAATCTTTAATTTGTGTGTTTGTTTTGTGTTTGTGTGCAACTTTTATTTGCATGTCGTGTATACAGACGCCTCAATATTCTGCACGAGTGTGTGTGAGTAAGTAAATGTGTGTTGTACGTGTTTACCTCGCCTCCCTCGAAAACTGGCAGAAAGGATTTAGTACAAGATATTACGCTTGGCAACTCCCGTTCTAAATGCTCTAAGTCCACGCCCAAGGCGCTAAATGTCAAAGAGCATAATGAGACGTGGGTCGCTAAACCTATCTGCTCCCCTTTCTCCCTGATATTTTGCTCTGACAGGACAAGACATGGATAAAATAAGATTGATTCATTGTTATTCTATTAAAATTAAATGCAACACCTACGCGCCTATATAAGTAATATTTAATGAATGAAAACGACCATTTTAAGTGAGGGCGGGACATGCTTTAGGAATTTACATAGGTACCTAATACACGAATATACTATTTGGTTATTATGTATTACTAGCTTCCACCCCGCGGTTTCATCCGCGTTTCCTAGGGATCTTATGTTCCCGAGGGATAAAAAGTAGTCTATGTGTTAATCCAGGGTGTCAGATATCCATACCAAATTTCATCAAAATTGCTCTGGCTGTTTAAGCATGAAGAAGTACCTAACAAATATACACAAAACTTTCGCATTTACAATATATATTAATAGGATACGATATAACCAAAATACAAATCCTTTTACTCAGTAGGTACGTTATGTAATACAATTCTATGCATTTATTTTATAGACACATAGGTATTCTGTTTGGTTTAAATCTGAGATCAAGGATTAAAACAAGTAGGAAATTGGGTGGCTCTATGAATATTTTTTTAAAGAAAAATTTAATAACTTTCACTAGGTATAACGTAAAGCATTTCTCTCAAAAATGGTTCATAAAGGACTTATCTGTGCGGGCGTTTTTGTACGCCGCTGGTTGTTGGAATTCTGAGGATTTTGAAGGTATTTATTGGGTAAACTGGAGAAATTACAAGATAATTTCTATATAAGATAATTTATTTCTATATAGTAAAGCCAAGGCTTTACTATATAGAAATTAAATACATATTTGACTCCACTACTTTAAATTTATTTGATTGAATGGGAAGCTTCTCAAAAGTATTTGACCTGGGGATCTAAAAGAGTCGCTCGAACAATATTGCTGGATGTAATTAATTTCTCGAATTTACAGCAGAGCTGATACGAATTTTGCAAATTGCATATTATAATCTGTATTAGTGAAATGAATTTAATG
This sequence comes from Tethea ocularis, assembly GCA_963555595.1. NCBI lineage: Eukaryota > Metazoa > Arthropoda > Insecta > Lepidoptera > Drepanidae > Tethea > Tethea ocularis. The sequence continues at coordinate 6,032,280 of OY741968.1, forward strand.
TAGCAATATTTCTTGAGTGGCCGTCTTAGACCACCATCGCATTGCTTGGCCTCGATCGGCCTCACAATCTCGTTCTATCGTGGACTATTCGGTCGTGGAATGAGCTCCCCAGTATGGATTTCCTTCAGTGATCGCCACGATTATCTTTAAATAAGGCGTAAAAAGAGCTCTTCAACTTCAATGTCGGTAAAGATTCGTATGTCTATAAACTTTTTTTTGTGATAAAAAAACGATTTTATTTTAAATATGGTCAATTAATCATCATTTCATCAAATTAAATATTTTTCACTACATATCTATACTTATAATAAATCTGTAGAGAGGTCAATTCTGTACATGAAATATATTTTCAAAATAACTATCAGGGGGTGACTAGTGATCGATACTGATGCCAATAATGCAATTAGTAAAATTTTTGTCTGTCTGTCTGTCTGTATGTTCCTTATAGAAACAAAAACTACTCGACGGATTTTAACGAAACTTGGTACAGTTATTTTTCATACTCCTGGGCAGGTTATAGTATACTTTTCATCACGCTAAAATCAATAGGAGCAGAGTAGTGAAGGGAAATGTTGGGAAAACGGGAGAAGTTACTCCATTTTTTAAGCTTCCGTCGCGTGTGCAGCCTTAATGGTTAAAGTTACATAGAAATCATGTATGACGGAAATATTCTACATAAAATTGTCTAAAAAATATCCCGCAACAGCATATGTCTATCTTTTATGGTTGACTCACAATAACACGTGTAACTCCTGATAGCTTAGAAGTTCGGAGCATTCTGATTATTTTTGTTTACTATAACGTTTTTCACATGGTCAGTTATATTTCGCTATTTCCCGGGTTAGCAGTTCTAGAAATCTTTATGTTCACGTGCCGTATTTTCATTCTATATGTACTTAAGCCTCATGTGAAAGTGATCTAAACAATATTACCACAGCTATTAATAATAATATTCTGCGGTTCCTTATTGCGATATTTTTTAACAGTATTGTGGATTGACATATTATATTTCCCTACTAAAATACGAAAGTTAATCTGTCTGTCCCATCAAAACCACTGAACCCTGAGGAAGGACATATGCTACTTTTTTACGAAAAACGACGAAAACGCGGACGAAGTCGCAGGCAAAAACTAGTTAACAATAATTTACCTTACAGGCTGTTTAGCGGTTTTAAAAAAATAAGGGCAAAATTATTCATCTCCATCATCAGACCAGCTCAATGACAAATCACATCAATTGAACACTGGGAAGGAGTAGAAAACTTAGAAGATTTAACCTAAATATATTTACCTAAGTAACATACGTACCTACTAACACAGCAAGTTAAATAAGGCGATGATAGCTCAGTGGTAAGTGACGTCGAAAGTCGAGACGAAGGTCACGGGTTCGAATCCTACAATGAGCTTAAGCTTTCGGTGAAGGAAAACATCGTGAGGAAACCATAGCACTGTAGTACCGACCTGGCTGGCTACCACCCTCAAGTTGAAAATCTGTCGCCAAGCACCTTCCGATGTGTTCCGACAGCTGCACTTGAGAGCCAGTTACCTTCTAGGCTTTGTGTGCTTAACACCATCAGCCACATCATCACTGACCATGGTGAGATTGTGGTCAAACACAGGCCTACATAGTACATACATAGGTATACATATTTAAAAAAAAAACCTTGTAAAAAACAAACATCACTTCATGGAAAATGACGATACGCGCGAAGGTATAAATAAAGGTACCTATATTGACAAAACCGCCAAACAGCCTATATAAAAATAATAAGCACTAAATAATGTTTTGAATACGCAGATTATTTGATTCTGATTGATTTATCATTAGGTAAAATATTTATTTGAGTCATAAAAATAAAATGCGGATATAGAAAAAGCATTGTAAAGAAAAAAACACTAGTGCGGTAATAATGTAAAGTAAAAAGCACGCGTGTGTATATAAGCTGTACTTATTATGAATCTAAAATCAGTGTAGAGCAACTAAGTACATAATTATATTTTCAACACACCAGGTAGGCAGGTGTACCCAATTATACCTTTACAATTATTTTTATCACTTCTAGTATCCCAAAATAGCCAAAGAGATTCTAGAAAGGGGCTCCAGACAATCTGTGATAACAGTCAATGTACGATACGAAACCACTCCACGCTGCTCCACTAATGTCTAATTATACAAACAAGCCAAAATGGCAATTGGAAATGGTGAAAATGTTACGGATAACAATGCCTACGCACGTCCGGCGCCCACGGGCCCAAATTGCGTAAGTACCTAAATGCCACATACGAATAGGTACGTAGAGTTTTTGATTGCAACGCGACACGTATTGAATTTCTTACGGTAAAAAAGAAAATTTATATATAAAAAATAACATTCAAACTAATTTCATGCAAGATACTAAAAATTAATTAAGACTGCGTTTGATTTTTTTTAAAATATAATTTGTTTCCAAAATGCCGCATATTTAAAAACCAGGCAAGTGCGTGCCGGGCGGATCCCGTGCTGTGTAGACTACGTACTTCCGTTGATACTTGATAAGTACCTGCAGTACAGTGCGGCCGCTGAGGGAATGTATTTTGAAATCTGTAAATAATGGCTTAATTTCAAAAACCACGCTGGGTCTTTCACGAAAAAGTTTATTATGAACCTGATGGTGATTATCTATATCTTAGGCATAGTGGATTTAAATGAAAATCCAATCAGATAAGACGTTTCCTTGATTAGGACCTACATTATTTTACAGGTATCAGAAACGTATTCTCGGCTGCCGTACAGAATATGGTGGGTAGGTATAATTAAAGGAGCTTCATGATCATGAACAAAAATCTCCTCACTATAGTACGTTATTTCATGTCTATTTATTTATTTATTTGGACAAGCAAACAGAAATAAGCTAAAAGTACAAAAAAGAGAATTAACTAGGTATAACAATATTAAACTTATTTCCTAAAATATGCTCACCATCAAGACACAAAGTTACAGAAGTGGCAAAGATGAAAAACAGAAAAAAAGGAACAGTATATTTCTGATTATTTGATAATTTTTTTAGTTATATAAACCTTCTAAACGTTTTATGTCAAAAACAGTAATGATAAATTGATATTTTTATCTTATAAAAACCTTTCTTGCATAACATTAGAGTCCGATAGGTGACCAATATACAATAAGTGTCACAGGCATTAGGTTTGGGGGCGTGGTGACGCACTTGTGTACACCATTTCGTCTGCCTGCACACCGGACCTTGTACAATGACGTCCGTTCATTTCATAACATTCTATTTAGATAATAAGGGACGATAAATAAACATTGGGGAAATGTTTGACTTGGTACCAATATAACTCTGGTGATATTACATCGATCGTCGGGCCCGTTCATTGTTAACGTCAATCGAAATGTGTTTATGACGTTGGCCGGCTCGTGTTTAATGACCAATTTCAATATTCAATTTAATCTTTATTTTTAGATTATTTTGATTTACAAATGTGGATTTATATTTCTCATAAGTCCACTCAAATATCACATCACCACTATCACTACAATATTTACGTTGTAGATTGGTGCAAAGGACAGTAGCCAGAGATATATGAAAATTTACCATAGACATATTGCAATAAGGTTCATTTGAATCTACATAAATACTTACTGGATAATTGATTAAATAGATGAACTTTATTGCAAAGAACTGAGGTCCATTTTGATATCTCTCAGTACCGAACCCACACAAAGCTACAACGTAAATAAGTAATTAGTGTAACACAATCTCAAAATAAAGGGTCAATGGAATATTGAAATCGGACGTAAGTCCATGTACTAATGTATCAATTTAAGTAGCTCCCTGGTATTTTTCTTAAATAATGGACTGCTAGATTAAAATATTGCGTTGATAGGTTGTTGTATTATTTGCTTTTTACTTACGTACCTATTTTTATTATCTGATTTACAATCATTCGTTCCGTAGTTTGATACATTATCATATCTGTGAAGTCGATATCGGAAAATAGTCCAGAAGTATTCGAGGTTCCGTCATTGAGAGTGCGGGGGCGAATAGGAAGATTGACTTATAAGGTAGTGGCGCGCGCGCACGCTAGCGTCACCGCTCGATTAACCACGGCACTGGTAGCTTATTTGTTGTTTAGGTTTTCAACCTGCAGTCTCAGTCGCATGTACTTTTAAGGTTATATTATTGAGATTTGTGAACACCTACGCGCATCAAAAAGCGATTACGGATACCAAATTATCTTCAAAGGTTATACCTACCCAATGTGAGACTTAGAGATGTGTAGGCTGCAGTATTAATATTAAGTAATAATAAATATACATGTTTTAATTTCCACTTTTACTATAGTTATGTAAAACGGGGGTATGTCAAAGGGCAAACGTTTTTTATATGAAAATGAGATATTCAAGTGATAACGATACGCAATCTTCATTTCTGCCAAATTCTAGAATCTATTAATATTAAAATTAAAATCGACTATGTGCATGTTGAACCACGTACGTACAATATACCTATGTGGTTCCAGATTGCGAAATAGCAAATTAAAATGTATTTTTTTCTACTTTGACTATCAGGCATGCGACGCACTTTCTGCTTATGTCCATAGAGATTATCCATGCAATACCGGAGAGATTGCGAATGTGTTGTCGAACTGTTAGGTCTCATGGTTCATACGTACACATAGTGCCAGAACATAAGTGCCTGTAGGTGCTTGGACAGATTTTAAATTTAATGTAGGTAGGTACAAAGTATTTTACCACCTTGCTATGTTTTCTTTCATCGAAAGCTCAAGTTTCATTCGACGTTACATTCGAGCATCTAGAAGTCTTTTTCAGCAACTGCTAAAAACATTAGGTACCAATTTTATAATAATGTGGATTACAAAGCTATTGTAGAAGTAAAAGTAGAAAAATGTAGAAAATAATCTGTAGCGTTATTTTGGGTTTGTCTCCTTTAATTTACTTTTTAAAAATAGTACTTTTCGCGGGTATTTTAGTGCGGCAAAAAGTAAAGACAACAATAACATGTGCCAATAGAAGAAATGGAATAAATGTATGTCTTCTACATTCAAAACTTTAATCATAAATTACTTATTATACAATGCCAAGATTAATGTGAGACAGAGACTATTGCAAAGGGTGCGTACTTCGAGGTACAGCCGGAATAATGTAGTCGTTTAATTATACATGAGGGGGGGCAATTAACTACAAGAGCAGTTATGATTACTCACGTGGATACTGGCAAAGCCAACTATCAATTACAATGACGGCGACATGCTCATTCGGTACTAGAGTAAAATTTAGTGATCGCTTACTGAGCTTTTCTTATGCTAATAGTAGTTTCACTTATGGATAAATACAACACTATTATTGTGTTATGATTACCTGTCGTATTATTCGTGAATGTTGTCAAACTAGAACATGTGGAAGAAGCTGGAAGTAGTATACGACAAATTGACTACAAAGTACAGTCAGCGTCTAAAGTATATTGTCAGTAGGTACATAATAATTTATTGAGATTCCCTTGATCCTTGACAGACACGAGACTAAAATGATCAGTTATTTTTGACGCCGATTATAACAAAAATTGTATGTTAGTTACAAGTTTAAATTCCATCAAGTCTTAGATTAAGGCTTCATTAATAGAGAGAAAGTATGTCATCATCATCATGTTAGCCGAAAGACGTCCACTGCTGGACAAAGGCCAAGGATCTCCAAGATGGCCGGTCTTGTGCTACCCGTATCCAGTGGTTTCCCGTGACCCTGACAAGATCGTCGGCCCACCTTGTGGAGTGCTTGCCGTCTTCCGGTTCGTGGTCGCCACTCGAGAACGAAGATCGCAGTAAATAAAAAACATTTTAAAGAGATAGATAGTACTAGACTGAATGTCAAAATTCTAAGATTCTTAATTTTACACTACTCAGTTCTACTTGCAAAAAAAAACGCAACCCTTGAGTTTATACATATAGGTACCTACCGTACCTATAAACAATTTATAAATTATTACAAATAAATAATGTTTTGTGTATTTGTTAACTACTATTATTAACGTTACGAATCGGCGGTAGAGTCAATGGTAACTTTAGTAAGTCTAACTAAAGTCTTATCAGGGTTAAATCTGAATAAATTAGTTTTGAGTTTGTATATACAGACCCCAGCGTCTTCCTTTAATGCAACTTTAACAAACTGTTTATATGTCGCTATAGATAATACCTACCTAATGATTTAACTATAATCTATATAATTAAAACACTTTTACCCGGTGTCATTAATCATCCACAGAACATTCACGGACAAAAATGATTATTTAACTTTATAACTAATTTAGGTGTTTTTTTAATTACTTTCACCTTTATTAGAAAAGAAATGTGTAGGTATGTGACGTTATCCGATATAATAACTAATACTTACATATTTTGGTTTGATACGTTTCATAATAAACATGATACTTGATATTGGCATACCCTGAAGGGGATATAATTAAAAATAAAATATCGATTAACCTATGTTTTGTTTTAAGAGTTCAAACATCTTATCGCGTAATTACTGTGTGAAAACTGTACTATGATATCATATAATGGTATGTATCTATCCGCATAATAACTCAGTTTGTAAATGGAGAACAAACAGCAAGGTGTTGGTATTTCTTTGAGCCATATAAAGTCGTCCGAGGGCGGGTCATCTATTCTTGGTATAAACACATTCAGTTTGAATCCTTGGAACAAATAATAATAGAACAATTTACATTCTCTACCGTTTGCGAGGCAATTTGGTGTCAAGCAAGCTAACAGGAAATGCGGCGTGGCAATTGTAACGCAAGGTTGGGGTTCGATTCTTGGGCAAGATAAATTGCCCCGCTGTCTGTAAATCGCGCACCGTATTAGAACACTCGTATTGCATACAAATGGCAACGGGACACATACGGAGAGATTCAAAAACAAACAAAACATTGTGTGTATCTTTGTCTATGCTAAAATAGAGTTCCTAAAATAGTAGAGCTAAAAATGTCTTTCCTAATCGATCATTAGTACATTTATATCAAAAGGATATTTATAGCATTGATATAATAGGTACACAACAACAAAATACTTAATCAATGCGTGAATCTAAATAACTTCCTACCTGATGGCACACATGAAAGATCCACAGTCATAGCAATTTGGAATGTTATTCTGTTGTTACATTTTCCATAAAGCTAATTGGGCGGGCTCACCTGCCATTCACGATAGCAAACGAGTCGAATGCGAAGGTAACTACTGTGTAGGTAATTATATATTTATTCATATAAAAATGACGCTACGAGTAATAAATAACAAAATAAAACATTCATTCGATCGCTACCGAGCGTGTGCGAGAGTGTGATGACATTGATTTATTGCTTCAAATTGTGTATTTTTCATCAGCAATGATCTCTCGCCGTTCGGCGTCGATAAGTGCCGTTTAACACTTGATATAGTGTCGGTAATTTGTGACCGGGTTCCGCTTTTCCTTTTTCAATTAGTCTAAAATTGGAGTTTATGATGTAATAACGACGGTTAGTTAACTACCTATCAACGGAATGCTTCATTTATTTCTCCACAAGATTTAATTTACCTAATACGCGTTTTTAAATTATCATCGAATAGGAATTTCTATATGGTTGTTTTGATGGATGTAATCATTTTTATTAAATCATTTATTATTATCGCTTATGTTGTCGTTCGTTCCTAATAATTATTAAGGTAGGCTCTGCCTCTCTACCGACATCTCTATAATTTTAACGTGACTTTATTAATTCGATTAACGATATTCTTTATTTAAACGCACGAGTGATTCCTTACTACCCGCCCTGGGTGTTGCTAAGGTAACCAATCGCGGGCCAAAGTGGGCCTTACACTTGTTTGCTGACTTCGTTGTATTAAGAATAAACTCATGCAAACTCGTAGATTTTCTCGTATGTAGGTAATCATTTTAATTTAACTTTTTGTTTGCACTCATAAATTAATATGTGTAGGCGAAACGTTACATGATTTTATAATATGTGACACGACTGTCATAGCCGCTTTACGAACCCATACCGGCTCGAATTCTGAGAAGATTGGCTTCCGGGTATTAATCTAAAATAATATACGTAAAATGAGGCCTCAAGTTTTTAATATGATTATAAAAAAATCTAATAATCACATTATACTTCATACCATGGATTTGCATAGGCTATCCAGGTCATAGGTCAGCGAGGAGTAGACTGGCGCCGTTGTGGGGCGCGTAACGAAGCGAGCCTCTAGCCCGCGGGCTCGTTATAATTGCGCCCAGCCCAGCCCAGCCCAGGAAAGGTCCATTCTCTCTCTACATTTCCCATTCCTTACGCAACTTTGCAATTGCATATAATTGCTAAGCGAGTGAAAACTATCATTGGTTTGTGAAAACTTTCTATTAGGTACCCGAACCGGTGCCTAGTTAAACCTTTTCACAAAATCTACCCATCGTTTCGATAAATAATCTTATTTACACTACTGAAATGTTTTCAAACATTATCGTTAACAAGATGTGAATGATATAGGTAACAAGGTGTCTCCCAATGTGTCGCCTCTCTGTAGGTGATGTCAGTAGTGATCCGTACACATACGATCTAATATCAATATCCAACGCTGGAAGTGGACCCTATTTTTTTTTCGTATCAATTTCAAATATTTAACGTACAAACTTATAAAAACATAATTTATACAGGCTTGATTACGAGAATTCAATATTATAGAAGCATTTTATCACATATAAATGATTGTATTGACCTTTACTTCTAAATATTAATAAAATTTGTACCTAAATACAAACTTTCCCACAGTTGGGTAAATTATATTAACTAATATTAAAAGCTATATATTATTATTATTACACGTACCTATGTATGTTTGTTAAATCGAATGAGTTTGCTTGGACCTGGTTTAAGAAGGTCTTCTGAACGTAGATGCAGGTAGGTTCCTACATAATATGTTGAAGTTGGAAGAAAATCATTAAAATATTCATTGAATTTGTTCAGCCCTGCAATAAAAAATCCACTAGAAATATTAGTAAGGTATAGTATAATTAAAATGTTATAAAGAATAGAGTAAACAAACCTGGAGTAGTGCTAAGGTGCGATGACGTTCGTCGGTACTTTATCGGCTCGGAGGCTATTTGCGCAGCTTGACTTTGTTTTTACGACACCATAACAGCCAATATTTATGGAGTGTATTTAGCATGAGTCCGATTCACTATTTCCTTCCGAAGGGCGCAATACTTGTAAATGTTGGTTAGTGTGCGCCCGCTCGTGATCATTGTGTTGCGCGCGCGCCGCGTGGGACGCACCTACTGGTTATCGAAATACAGTATCAATAAATTGCACTTGCGTCTGTCGTGTTGAGCAAATAAAAGAACCCGAATACTGCGCGTTATCGACGAAAGGTCTAAATAAATTCGAATATGTACCTTATTTGTTGCTTGCCTTCGTTGATATCATCATCTGCCGTATTCGATACGGAAAGAGTTGCTCTTTTTTCAACTAATCTATTCCCAGGCTGAATTGTTTTATTCAAATTTGATTACACCTTATGATATATTTTGGTTCGCGTTTATCCGAAAAATAACAAGCAAGCCGGAATCGTTTGTCTTTCAAAAAGATCTTTAAAAATCTTCTCACAGCCCTCACAGGTTGCTCTTTTATTTTCATAATCAAGAAACAATCGAGAATCGAGGCTTAACGAGCAATTACGTTTTGTTCATACATGCGGTTGTCTGCAATGCAGGCCGGGTATCAATTAAATCACCAGTCGCAACGTTCCCTACGTTATGAATATTCACATTCGTGCGAGACGAGTCGCCACGCCCCGCATGGTTCCGAGGAAAAATGAAAGATACCCAGGTGGCAGATTCAATAGCCTCCCATTAGAAGCCATTATATGCCAATAAATACTGCAAGGGAGACAGTCGAGCTATCCGTCCGAAGTCAGTGCCGTAACTCATACCGCTGTAATGTTCCCATAATACTCGCAGAAATAACGACACCAATTGTTACAAAGCAATGCAATTTTCATCATCAGTCATCGGAAAAACTATAAGTACTCCTATAATTGTAATAATTCTCATTCCTATTAATACATGTACCTTCTAGTATCTACATGTCAAACTGAAATGGACATCAAAATAAAATAAACTGTAATTCCTTAGTTCATCGTATAATAATGTAATGTGTAGGTATGTAATAGGTAATCCAGCTTTTCGCCCCGCGGTTTCACCCGTGATTTTACCCCCTTAGGGATTGAATTTGCAAAAATCTTTTCTTAACGGAAGCCTACATCATAATAGCTATCTGTATGCCAAATTTCAGCCTGTTGCGTCCAGTGTTTTGAACTGCGCGTTGAAAGATTCAGAAAAGAGTCAGTGACGCTTTCCTTTTATATTTTTAATATTTCAGTTTAAGATATACTCGTACCTATGACGCATGATTAGGTATGACGTACGTAAAAAGCTAGTTCATAATAAGATAGTCGGTAGGTAAGTTTAAATCAAATACGATAGGTAGGTTTATTTTCATGCTCTACTTCATAGCCTTAGGAGACGAAAGATGAGCATTACTGTGACGTATTAAATTATTTATTCTTTTCGTTTGAACTAAATCGACATAAAATGAGAAGTTTTTTTCCAAATACTTCATATTTACTATAGCTATATTATATTATGTTTATGCTTAATTATTTAATCAATAATAAGTTAAGGGCCCAGTTTGAAAATTGCATTTTTCTAACATTTTCATTGGGCATGTATGTAGGTCGATCTTCAGTATGTTTTCTTTTTAGATCTGTATAGATTGTATGATGTGTAAAGTGGATTAAGTAAATGTTACTTTTGTCAACTCAGCATGACAAAACCACATAGGTTTCGAAAATATGCCATATCCAAATATCTATGTATTTCTAAATTAATTAATGTGGCCCCTGTGGTGATAGTCAGCCAATTCATTTGGACTTTTGATACTCCTTGTTGGGTCTTGAAAAGGAGAGGAAAGAATCGAACTGCGACTAAACCTTGAACAAACTATTAATTATTTTATATTGACTTCCCTATAAATAAATAAATATCCTGGGACATTGTTCACACAGGTATACGTACACGTGCACGTAAGTACGTTCTATAGGTATACTTTCTAAAACCTAGTGGGTATACTTCTCCTGAGGAATTATTTACAGTCAGTTACCTGACGAACTGCTGATCTGGCCCCACGCTCATGTGCACATTTACCTATTCATGATAGATGATGAGTCTGCATATTATAAATGCTCCGTAAAGGATTTAAGTATAGTATAACGATAGTTACTCAATGAATCACACTGAAATAGAGATCCTTACTACAGTGTACGTCTTTCGGCTAACATGATGAAATGCTCTTTTTCACAAAAAAAAAAATATTTGACCATCCTTCGTAACTATACCCTTATTACTTTACCCTTTTCGGATCAGAGATAATATAGAACTATCGCCAAATGCTACGCTAACTATGCAGCCTTTATAATTGAAGACGGAAAACTATAAAAACTCCAATAAAAAGTGCAATGAAATCGTCTATCCACACCGCCATAAACTTATCCGACAAATTAATTGCGATCATTACCCATCATGATCGACGCAAAAACGATTTCAACGTGTGAGGATGTTATTATTAAATCGTGGATGCGGCGTAAATATTATATTTCCTTAAGTGGCGATGGTGAGGTCTCCCACGAGCAAGGTGAGCTCGCACTCGGTGTCAATTTCCATTAAAGCAGCTATTACCGTGGCCGGTGCATAAATCGCTTGCAACTTCGACCACCACCGGCTGAATACTCCAACGTCATGTCGGGAATGGCATGCACGATGTTGCTAAAAACGTTCACTTTAGCCATACGATATTCTTACATTGCTTGTACATTTACATTATTGATTCTTTAAAACGCACACACTCACATGATCACATCCAAGCCCGTTCAGTTGTTTATGCGTGATTGAGAGATTATTGATTAAATTAAATAGTAGATAATAGAAATTATAATTAACATTATCCTTACTAGCTAGCCCAGCAGACGTTGTCCTTTCCTAAGAATTAAAAAAAGTCTGTCCTACCAACTGTTTGACTTACCTACCTACTACCTACCAACTTGCCTACCTACCTACTCTCCGTACATTGTAGCTTGATGCGGGTGACAGTAGCCAAAGAAATGTTAATGAATATATACATAGTTGGTATATCTAACTACAGTTCTGAAACTGCGGGCGGAAACCTAGTAAGCATATACATACTATTGCCACGCGGTTTTACCCACGATCCCAGAATAAAAAGTAGCCAATGTATTTTTCCAAATCATAGGCTACCTGCGTGCCAAACTTCATCGCAATCGGTTCAGTGCGTTAAGCGTGAAAAGGTTACAAACAAACAAATTCACTTCCCATTTATAATACTAGCTTAGGACCCGCGCTTTCACCCGCGCCAAGGGATCTTACATTTTTCCGGGATAAAAATAGTCTATATGTTATTCCGAGATAACTACGTGCCAAATTTAAAATAAATCCGTTCAGTAGTTTTTGCGTGAAAAAGTAACAAACATCTTCACATTCTTACAAACTTTTACATTTATAAAATTAGTAGAATAGGATTAGATATATAGATAAATCTATTCCAGACAACCTTTAGGATTAGTATTGAAGGATTAAGCGATGTAGACATTTAAAAATAAAATAGTTAGGTATCCATTCTTGACCCTGGTGCGAATAAAGTGGGCGTCAGCTTTTACAATTAATTGGGATAATATTTGATATTCATAGCTGTGCAAAAAAAGGAACAAAAAATCATTTAAGTATACACATTTGTAAATTATTAGCTCTTTAGATATAACGAGTTAATTACTCACAAAGCGGTTGATCTTATTTAAAATTTAATTGAATCGATAAAATCTTTGTCATTTATTGGCTCGCGTTTGTACCTAACAATCATAAAGAACATTGATTTTATATTAATCTGAATATACAATCTGCTACTGTTCACCACAACGGATGTGTGTGTATAAATCGATTTCGTATTCAAAATAAAATAAGGATAAAATAATATATGATTATATTTATGGCACCTATACGTATTATGTTATAGAATAGGTAGGTACCTAACTTATTAACTAATACTTATAATTTAAATTAACCAAGGAAAATTAAGTATTGGCTGTACCCATATATACATAATCACCATTATACTTGATTTTAGTGGAAAGTAGGTAAGTAAGTAGGTAGATATTCATGCGTTGTTGGCTTTGTTGGAGTCACAGTCAAACATGTTGATGTTCCAGTAAACAATAGCGATGTAGTTAGATCTGGTTTGGACCCACGCCAAGTGTTGTAGTCGTTTGAGTATTTTTAGTTAATAATCACCTCGTAATTCGAATTGCAACAGTGTTTTGAGACTTTAATTAATGTCCTGTTTTTTAATTAAATAGTTTATTGTAGATATTACAGTTAGAGATATAATTGTTTTACCTATTAATTCCTAAGAGACTATCATTTAAAGTAAACAAATACCTAATTGAAAATTGATTTTAAAATGGAACAAATGCTTATTTTTATGTATTTTACAATAAAAAATATTTTGCACATCTGTAGCAAATGTTGCAACTTGCGACATCTGTGCAGAGTGGGCATATTGCAACAATTGTTAGCAACTCTGAGTTATCCGATTATTGGTTTGGTGTACTCTATGGTTACGTCCGTCTATGAACCTATGACTGGTTTTTATGAGTGGGGACGAGCCACGGGTCGGGCACTTTGGCTCGAGCGATCGAGTGCGCTTCGTCTCTTGTAATATATTAACGAACATTTTTGTATTCCACCGCCATTTTGTATTTTATAGAATTTTATCTTGATTAAATTTGAGTGTTTGAGTTAACGTTAAAATCAGAAGCGAGATTAGTATTTTCTCACGCCCCACGAATTAAAATAAGAGAATTATAAAAAAGCGTGCTCAATCAAGCAGCAGCGCGAACATCAGGAGCAACAGCAGTGGCATAAGGACGCCCAGTGGTCCTCCCAGGTTTGAAAAGTGTTAAAGGTATTAATAACTAATTATACCGGGACTGTGAGTATTACTATTAATAATAGAACAATGCTTTGCAATATGGTTTCTAATTTTGATATATATTTATATTTAGGCTGAAAAAGAAACGTGTTTTAGCTGTCGTAAGAAATAGTTGATCGAAAACCTATAAAATAAGATTTCTTTCACGATCAGAAGGCAAAAATTGATTGCTTATGCTATGCTTAAATTGTATAGAATAGGTATGACGTTATATCAGTAATACTAGGTGACATTGGTGATAATAATATAAGAAAATCAATGTGTATAAATCAAAATCGGTAAAGCAAACAGCAGTAATAGTAGTTATGTTGTGATAATAATTTGAAGTTTGCATTTCAAATTCAGAGTTCCTTTTTGACTAGTCTACCCGCAACTTTTACAAACCAGGCAAGTATGAATCATTCACAAAACCGTAAACGAATGGAATTTTACAATTTCGTAAGGTGGTAGGTAAACGCATACAAGGTTTTATTATGTGCGAATTTTGTGGTGGGTAAACGTGGCATTTGAGAAATATTTATTTTCACAAAATAAATTTGTGGTAGGTAAATGTGGCATTTGGGAAATTCTTATTTTCACAAAATAAGAAAAAAAAAAGGTAAGCGACAAAACTGAGTAGATTCACATCGCGAATAACTGATCGGTCTTTTCGGAAAGTTTCAACATTTTTGGTATATTGAAACCTATATTGACGCTGAATTTCCTAAAAAGATTAATATTGTCACTGGCCAGAATCGAAGTGGTGAGCTGAAACAGTGTGTAATTTCCTAAGACTAAAGGAATACACTGAAACAGGCACTGCTTCGGATTAAGGTAGTGAACTGAAGTAAATTGATCATTCGAGTAATTCAGTGCCAGGTTCGTGGGTAATTTCCTAAGACTAAAGGAATACACTGAAACAGGCACTGCTTCGGATTAAGGTAGTGAACTGAAGTAAATTGATCATTCGGGTAATCCAGTGCCAGGTTCGAAGTGGTGAGCTGAAACAGTGGGTAATTTCCTAAGACTAAAGGAATACACTGAAACAGGCACTGCTTCGGATTAAGGTGGTGAACTGAAGTATATTTAATCATTGGGAGTGTCGTAAGTTTAAAGACTATTAAGTTGATTCAGGTAATCCAGTGCACTGGAGACAGGTTTGCTAAGTCATCGTAGTAAAGTTTATATACATAATGCAGAAAACTACGGTATGATTGATAGTACATGACAATTAAACGATGGTCAGGATTGGTCGAGCTGTCATAAACTTCACTAATATAGAAAATAGTTTTCAGGTGGATCATGATACAGCTGGTGACAACCAATTTCGAATATTAATTCGTGCCTGGGACATGCACTGCGCAGGAGGGCCGTGTTAGCAACTCTGAGTTATCCGATTATTGGTTTGGTGTACTCTATGGTTACGTCCGTCTATGAACCTATGACTGGTTTTTATGAGTGGGGACGAGCCACGGGTCGGGCACTTTGGCTCGAGCGATCGAGTGCGCTTCGTCTCTTGTAATATATTAACGAACATTTTTGTATTCCACCGCCATTTTGTATTTTATAGAATTTTATCTTGATTAAATTTGAGTGTTTGAGTTAACGTTAAAACAATATCTTTTTTCACAGCTTCTTTTTTGCCTATTTGTTGCTCCAAGTCAAGCTAATTTACTCGTTCGATAGTATGCAAAAGTGTATCAAATTCGTATCATTCACATACCTAATACTCATTAATGTTTCTTCATATAAATCACCCGGTTTACCCCTATTATAGGATATCACATCAAATGTAATAAAAAAAAAAAAATTTCTTTAGAAGAGCACTGGGTCAACTGGGTGTAAGTGACATTGTAACGAAAACTGATACCGTGGCACATGATTCTGGGTGGACCCCTCAGCGTTTATAAATCTGCAGCTTTAGAAAGTCAGAGAAACCATTGGTCTGACTAGACGATGCGTTATCTCCTACTACTCAGAATAATGGTATATTTTGTAATAGGAGCAGCAAGAAGAAAAAAAACTATTCCTAGTGTTTCCTATACCTACGAGAAATATACCTACTTAATATAATGTAGGTACGGCTCTAGGTAAATATTTCTTTCGATAGGATGTACTAGTGCTGCTAGGTGTGTAATCTGTGGCTATAGCTTCAAAGGTTCGTCGTTTTGTGGGCATTTGTTAAATCAATGCTAATTAAAATATAGTTGCACATTGAACTCGTTCTGGCGCTCGGGTGCTGCCGATGTACGCGCGCGTAGATGCCCCAGCGTAGAGAGCTGCTCAGGCTAATCGTACGCATTCATTTGAATCTATTTAGGTAAACGGCGTGAAGCTGGCCAAAGGAATGTGACACGTCCGCAATTACACGTTACTCACGAAACATGCTCGTATCCTTGAGACAATTTTATTTACAAATTTTCCACCAGTCATTAGTAATAAACTAGGAAATACTGTCTTCTTTAAATAAAAACCTAATAATTTAAGATTACACGAAGCTACTTATATCTGCGTTGCAATGCAGCTCTAAGATGCGTATAAATTATGGAGCTCACTCGACGATATTGTGTTTCATGTCCGACGGTTTAGACACGGGGCCGAGGATATCTGCGTGAAAAGGACAAAATATTGCAGAAATTTCAAACGCGACAGGACAGCGTTCGATTCGTCGCGGTGTTGGATTTCATTGCGTTATATCGCGTCCACCTCGCGACCGCTACAAGGCTCATGTGCCTGCGACTGCGACGCGAAGCGACTGCGACAAGCTCTCGCTGATCGCGACGTTTATTGATAGCAATGTTTTTGTGTAAATCGTTCTTATTAAAATTAGATTCAATTTCACGTCGGTCATTATATACGACCACAGGTTCAATTTATAGCTCCGCCGTGGACGGTATCTAGAATATTATGCAGTCGTTAGAATTTAACGACTTACTGTTAAACTAAACTATTTATTGTGGCTAAGTTGTTTGTTTACATATTGAGTATCAGCTTTAGCAATTATTGGCTAATTGCACGTGCATAAGTATGTAATGGCTAATGCAAAACCTAGCTTATATCGTCAGTATCGGTAAGCGAGTATCGGTTCGGCAGATGGTATCCTTACTATTGTTAATCCGGTAATTTGAATTTATTGCACCATGAATAAATGGTGCGGCTGTTGGAGCGGGGGCTATCGGGCTACACATCGACAAGCGAGCGTGCATTGAGGCCGATGTCGCCTCATGCTGCTACCGCTACTACGCCACCGACGACACCGCTGCGCAGCGCTGCGCTGCGGAGTGCCTTGGACATCGCTGCATCGATTTTGACATGCTAATGCCTTAGTATCGCAGGTGCATCTTACAAGTGCCGACTATTACCTACATCCATATAAATAAACAACAAAAAATATAGCATTTTCATAGATGCAATTTTGTCATGTGAACCTTCATTATATTTTATAATATGTTTGATAGTCGCTATCGATTAGGTACTATGAACATATTTAGCATTATTCATTAGTTATTATACAGCAGAAACAAATGGTAACTAATCTTGTTTATTCCTTGTTTGAGATGTGATTGTTTCTCCTTAATGGGCAAACCGCTGTAATCTGTACATCCTCATGCAGGCCGTGTCCGAGTGCCTGCGTTAATTAGACTCAGATTGCATTCTACTGAGCCAAAGACATGGACAGTTCTCGAGGTCAGTGCTTGTTGTTACAACGCACCAGATATAAGGAGATATTCTATTATTTTAACATTCAATATATACATGTAAATGTATAAATATGCAACAGAGTAGAGTTCACGACGACCTGCCCGATGGGGTGTGGACCTGCAATCAGGAATCATTATTTACGGACAGCTATTATCACCTCATGGCTTTTCTGGTTTATTATCGGCATTGCTCGTTATGTTGTCCTGGGACGGATAAATTATGCTATTAAGTTAGCAGATTGACAAAGTTATTTATGACATTAAGTGAGAGCGAGCTGAGTGGTGACCGTTGGGGCTCTCACCAGGCACGGTACTATTGGCACTCGATCGTTTTTTTGTCACTTACAACGGAAAATATACATTTTTCTTTTCTAGTAAAAGGGCAATTGTGTTTGAAAGTGAAGTTAAATCGAGTTTTAGAGCACATATAGTATAACTGACAGACGAGTTTTGCGTCTTTGTAGATAAGTTCTCGTTCTGCTGCGATAGTCGTCTGTCATCCAATGCAAGATTTGCTTTGTAGATAACGAATCAGTCATTATAAAAATTGTCCAATTGTTTCAAAAATAGCGCAATGGGTATGATCCAGTTCAAGTTTAATCATCAGTGTTTTATGAAATTATATTCAATCTCATATATTAAATCTTTAGTAGGTACCTAGGCTAAGTGATTAGCTAAACTATCAACTTTGTATTCAGAAGCCGTCTCACACAAGTGTCGGATAATTCTAATTAGGTAAATGCGCCGTTCACTTGTGTAACATAAAGGACCTATTCGATATCTATCTGACCGAGTCGTATCGCATCTGAGTGCGACTGTGCGCTCTAAACAAGGAGATGGATGCGTTGTGCAGCAACATGTGTTACTTAGTAATTATACGCCTGACTAACTTATGGATTGATGGAAATTGTTGGTCACTTCCATTGTACAACAAAGATTTATGCTTATATAAATAAATCTTTATTTATTCACTTTATCTATACTATCTATACTTCTATACTAATATTATTAAGAGGAAAGATTTGATTGTTTGTTTGCATTGAATAGGCTCCGAAATTACTGAACCGATTTGAAAAATTCTTTCACTATTAGGAAGCTACATTATTCCTGAAGGTTATAGGCTACTTTTTATCCCGGGAACGCGAGTGAAACCGCGCGGAACAGCTAGTAATTAATAAATAGGTAACCACCCTCTGATTAATAATAATTGAAATAAAACTTTAGTACCAATGTGTTTGTTGCACATTTATTTCAGTGTTACAATAATAATAAACTCAAATAAACAGTACTTATCTACATTAAATTGAAGGAGTCTTAAAGAGCTTGTAATTACAAAATGGTTTCCTCGTTGTTCTGGATTTTATCTGTTACAAGACTTAGTAGATTCAGATGCCTGCAAGTAAAGCGAGTAACTTAAAATTATACAAAAGACAAATATTTAAGTAACTAGTTCCGCTGGATCTCCTTCTCTGTCTTTTTCTGTGGATTTTTTTCGGCTGATATGATGATGAAGAAAAAATATTAATTAAGTAGGTACTTACAAATTTTTTCGCCTCTTTTCATTCCCTTTTCCAAAAATAGACCTGTTAATTTATTGTGTCAAGTTTGTAATTTCTAAAGACAGGCTTGTATCATTATAAAAAAAAAGTAAATCTAAAGCAGTAAAGACAAGGTAATTTGCTATGTAGAAATGAACTCATACTCTAAACAAACTCATACTCTAAGCAAACAACAAAGTAATAAAGCTTCCTACCATGAGATCATTGACTTGCAATATTCAATCTATTCTTATTCCCAACAAATACGACGTAATCTGAGAATGGTCTTATAATAACAACAGTGAGTGTAAACATGACAATTTTAAATTCTAAACTACATAATACTTATTAACTTAGCTGTGAACGTAACTGCAAAACTAGTGATGCCCGAATCGATCTTCCAGTCTGGATTCTCGTCTTTTAATATCTGCAAAATCGACGACACCTAAATGTGTATTCAAGACCAATACCAAGATCGACACTTCAAAAATTTGGTAAAAACAGTAATCTGCAAAACTAGATGCATTATTAGCTAAATAAATAAACGAAACTGTGCATACTATACGCATTGGTGTAACTAATATAATTTAGAAGAATGATCTAGAAAAAAAAACTTGTAGAGTTTCTTGTCGGAGTCCTCTCAGTTTATGATCATCAGTATCAGTAGCATCACCTATAGAAATCCCCTTCAGGCCTTTGCTAACAGTTGCCACATCTTTCGGTCCTCCGCTTTCCGCATCCGCCTGCCACCCACCAGGTTTCCCAGGTCTTCGTTCCAAGCGCTCCACACTTTGCTTCTGTGCGTGGTCTCTAGTCAGGAATTCGTTTACCCCATCGGTTCAAACTGAATAAATGAGTTTGAATATCCTTAAAATCTTATATAAATGTAAAAATTGCAAGACTTGCGTGTCTCTTACTGCAAGAACGAGACTTGGACAAAAAGTGAGAAAACCGAGACAAACAATTCTGATGGAAGAAGACATCAAGTCAAGATCATACTCTTCTTGGTCTTACATTTAGGCATCAAACCAAAACCCAAGCAAATATTAAAGGAAAACGCCAGATATTGCAAATTTTACGAGCCTCATTTGCATCAAAATTTATTTAATATTATGGTTTTTGGTATGTGAGAGTCTTAAGTTCTTACTATTTGATTAAAATAAATAATATGAATAGATTTTATTGCAAAGATAAAAAGATAGATAAAGACCACTATCTATTTTTTTTATAAATATTGAATTATTGGAAATGTTAAACATTATTTATCAAGATCGAGGAGATATTATATTGATTGTTTACAGTCAATAAAAATATTATACCGTACGGTATTTTTAGCAAAGCGTTTAGTTATACCTCTAGAGCGTAGTAGTGTGCGTGTGCGTGTGTGTAGTGTGTATTCTGTGATGTTTTAGGTACAAACCTATAAATAGATTATTGTTACTATTATGACATATATATAGGTATAACCATATGCCTAGCTGTAAGTTTTCCATAAATAAACAAAATAAAAAATAAATAAAGTTGTTTGTTAAAATATAGGTGACTCTATGCAATTAATAAAAGCTGTAAACATTTTCATACAGATATATTTCATATAAAGTTACATGCAACTATATAAATATTATGTTCCAAATTCCAAAATAGGTTCGATCAAAATTAGATTCGGAAAAATAGGCTTCAAACATTCAGTACGAATAGACATGAGAGTGATCCTTAAAAGGGATCCTTTTTGCCATGATGTTCGAAACTCTAAAAACACTGAAAATATACATACATATTCAAGAAACATATTATCATTTGAGGCCTTTATAATAACCATGTAGTTATGTAATATGTAGGTAGGTATCGTATGTGAGGTGGCGCCCGGCCTGATCAACGCATCAAAAACAAGTATCCTCATCCACAGGCATCAACTATGTAATACACTTGTCAAACGATTGATATTGATAGAGTAGCTTGTCTAAGAAATAGTGTGGCATGTTGTGACACCGCACCGCCAGCGTATAAATAACGTATAATTTAATTGGCGAAGTGGAATGCAATTTGTAATGTTTTCCTTTAATGACGCTCGATTGAGACATCAATAGCTTGTGTAATGAACGTTAATGTTGTAGCATTTTTATTTAACAGCCATTTCTTTTTCCGGAAAGTAATGTTTCTTTGCTAAGGCTCTCCTCATAATTCCACAATTTTCCGTTCTCTTGTCATTCAGTTTGAACACAAAGGCTATCCACAAAGCTCTATCCGTTAACTACGTATTTTGATAACGATTCATGGAAATCTATAAATTTTGTACCTCCTAAAATGCTGGACCGATTTGGATTAATTTTTGTGTATATATTTCAATGGGATCTTGGATGGTTTGAAAACACAATTGAACACGGTAGGTGGGGCTCAGGCGCTGCTGTCTTATAGTGTTTTCCGGGCAGAACGACGTCTGCCATGTCCGCTAGTACCTAGATACCTATATAAGTAAGATATGTATTCAAGTCGATGATAGCTCAGTGGTAGTGACGTCGGATACCGAGACGAAGGTCCCGGGTTCGAATCCTACAATGAGCTTGAGCTTTCGGTGAAGGAAAACATCGTGAGGAAACCATAGCACGGTGGTAGGGTACTTTGTAGTACCCGCCTGGCTGGCTACCAACCTCAAGTTAAAAATATTTACTACTCAAGAAATCATGTTCAGGTTTAGGTATAATTAACATTTTAAATATTATTTTAGGATAAGAATCGTTAACTCAAGATTTCTAGTTAATAATATTGAAAAACTAGATCAAGTTAATATGCAGTTTCTTCCAAGTAGGTATTAATTAGTAGTTTACTAACGTGTAGAAATATTATTGATCCCATAAAAATATCATCAAATTTAAAATATGGAACGAATTATTATGAATTAGAAAGCATAGCTATTAACTCGACCAAATTTAATAAGGTAGAGGAGTCGAAACGGTCTCGTCTGATAAGGTCAATCATAAACTGAGTATTGAGTTACATATTGCCTAATTTACCAATGGACATTTTAGTGACAGCGATTATAGTTTTAAGGGAAAGGTCTTTGCGTTTAATAACTTTTTATTCAGTCGTTTGTAAGTTGAGAGCTTACGGCTTTTTACTATACGTAACACATGGTGGCAAAAGATAAAAGTACATCAAACCTAGATGGAAAGAACTAACTTTTTCAACTGAAGATTCAACTAGGAGTTTGTTTACTTATATTCTGAAAATAAAATCATACTTCCTTTGTCCAACTAAATGTATGTAAGATTTAAATTAGTTTTAATTAATATTATTATTTTTCATTTATTAATTTGTGTCTATTATTTATTTCTTAACGTGATACACAGAGTGCTGTTTGGATATACCTACAGTCTTACTCCTTTTATTAAGCGAAAATATTATTGCTATTTTAATTTTCCCTTTTTTGTGTAATCCGTTTCGGTATTCTTATTTCTATTTACGTCGTGTTTTATGGATACGTAAGCTTTTTAAATATTTCCCTTTTTAAATATACTGTATTCGTCTTAACAAATGTTTTGATAGGTACACATTAAAATGACACATCCAAAACGAAGTAGGTATAGCTTCTTTAGGCAACTGTAAAGCCGGATACCACTCTCTTTTAAATTAAAAACATTTTAATACAGGTAATTAATTTTATCTTTGGGGATCGCGTATGACTGTCAATATGGCCGAAAGCTGGGAGGACAAATAATGCTACGATTTCTTCTGGCTCCAAATTTCGACCAAGATCAAAATTCTCTCAATTTTCATAAATCTAAAAAATAATATCATCGCATCTACTTCAGAAATGTTGAAATATCAAAAACATAAATGAGGAAAAATGTCAGATTCGTACAAAAAATTTGCAAGATTATGTATTCGGATAATTCAGGTTTAAAGAAATTTATTCTCAAATAAGACAATACATGTCACTTCTATGAGAACAATATGAGGAAAATAATTGCTTCGCTAATAGTGAATCTACCTAGTTTTTTCGGAGTTCGTTAATTCATAACTCTTGTCAAGTATGTTATGCTTAAAAGAAAATGTATGACTTTATTAGCTATTCAACAGTACAACTTGGTAAGTGTTCTTCATTCTTCGGGAACTTGGCTTACACATACTGCCGTGTGTCTAGCTAGATAGGGGGGATTTTTTTCATAAATAGGTATTTTTATAAAATTTTAATAGGATAAAAAATTGATTTTTTTGTTTTTTCATCTCAATTGTTTGAATCATCTTGATAATTGGACTCTTTTGATGTATACTAGTGTAGGTATATGTTAGAATTGAATCCACGCGGGATACCGGATGAGTTAATGGATGGTGTAGGTTAAATATTAGCATGTTCAATAAATATAGCAGAATTCCAAAAAATCTAAATGATAGAAGTTCATTAAGATAATTTTGCATAGATTAAGATAATCTTTATAATCGTATGTACGTACATAAGTATCAAAATTTATCTGAAAATAGCTTATTACCTACACAAACAAATTTTATACAGGTTGTCAAAAGTCCATTAAACACGGATACCGGAGGTGTATAAAGTCAACAAAGTGTGGGTTTGTTTGTGATTTTCGCAATATGCTAATGCTCTTACTTACCCTATCCCACGATTATTTTGAAATTGACTTTTACAACAACGCTTTAATAGATTTATTTATTTATTTATTTAGGACAACCAGTGGTTATTACATTATAAATAACACTATAAAACTAAATTAAAATAAAAACAAAAGTAAATGCACAACCTATTAAGGTGCCACAACATGCAAACAAAACAAACTTGGTAACTAAGTATCTAAATATAATTTGAAAAAATAATAATTAAAACTGTAGTTCAAACAATTAAATTAGATTGCATGTGATATGAAAATAATTATAACACACACAAATTTTGCTGTCATAAAATTATTCCATATCATTGTTAAAAAGAAAATACTAAATATTGGCTTCCACTTCATAGTAGAGGTGAAGGTGATATTAGGAGACATGACATTTATATGCACGCACCTTTATACCATTCAGCTTTTATCACGTTTCGTAGCTAACCTTTATTCCAAGGCTTAGCTGAGATCTCTTACTAAACCGCCTTCCTCACAATGTTTTCTTCGCTGAAAGCTCACTCAAGCTCATTGTCGAACTCAATACTTTCGTCACGTCATTCGACGTCACTACCATAGTACCACTGAGGTATCATAATTTTTATAAGCTTTAAGTATATTTTGTAACCATTATTGTAGGTATTGTTTTCCTTGAGTACCTATGTTGTATGGCCGTAAATATAAATAAATGAATAAACATAGCAACATGGAATTTATAATGTTTACATTTTTTTAATGAAAATCACCTGACTTCCGTAATCAAATGCCAAAATAAATCACCTTAAAACAGTTGTGGCGACGAGATGCTGTCGCCGCAGCCGGTCGGCGCGGGCGCACGCGTTTCATCCATCTGATAAAATGTATGTAAGTAAATAATTATTAAATATTATCGAATGTTGGATAGTGGTCGTTTAGGTGCCCGTTACGTTATCTACGTTATTTGTCGTTAACAGTTCCACGGGGACAGGGCGTTATCGAGTTGAGTTATAGCTACAGTGGGTCGGTGAACAGATTCCTAGCTGCATCTCTGGTTACAAAATGGTCGGTTCGTCATCGCAATGGCGGTAGATAAACGGCACCTGGTCACTGCGTACTGCGCATCAAGTGATATCATCTTAGATTTGGTTGCATTCATTGGTAATTATTATCAAATTACTACTTTACACTTGAGCGTTACGTAAGTAATTATAAGTTACTTACTAGTTTCGGCCCCCCATTGCAGCCTGCGTTCCCATGAGTTCTCACTTTTTTTGGGATAAATATGGATTATATTTCATCATTCCAAGATATGATTTACATCTGTGATCCGTTTGGTTTTTTTTATGAAAGCCAGTATTTGGCGCATTAAAAAACCACAAGTAATTAGTTAAATATGGCTTAGGTTAATATATACAATCTAAACTGTCAATAAATTCCATCCAATTTGATTTAATTTCCCTGAATTATGGAATAATTAAGTCCCCTACTTTAGCCAGTCCGTTTACGTTTTGTTTATTACCTGGCATAAAATATTACCTTAGAATAATACTATAAATCATCTCGTTGGAGATAAGCGTTTCGTTCATTGTTGTTCGACTTAGAAATCCGGATTAGTTATTATAAAATAATAATCGTTTCTTTCTACTATTTATCTTTATTTATTAAGTATTTCAATTAAGTTATGACATTTTTTCTGGCGTTTTATTTATATTGTTATTTGCTCGGTACCTATGTGTCAAAGCAGTTTTTTTAAACTTTTACAATTATATCATTACATTATAGTGGAAATCAACAATATGGTCGAAGTAGATATGCCTCCGCAGGACGTCGCAAAGTATCAATTTTATTATTTTTAACGGACTTGTTCAGCCTCTAAAATGACATGCGTGTATTATGTCGGCAGACATAACGGTCCGGACGCCCATCTTTGTTGATATTAAAATAAAACCAAAGAGAAACCTTCGCTGCACGAGCCACAATTTTCTGACGAGATTTATATATTAATCGGGCTTGTCGCTTTAAAATACAATTCAAAATAAGGTAGTGAGTTAAATAGAGTTACACGTATACCTACCAGTTACGCTTAATTTGTAATAGCACTCAATATTCCTAGTGGGGTATTATTAACCACTAGCTGGCACTGCCCGCGGCGGTGCCCGATCTGATTCTGATTTCTTTCATGAATAGAAACTGTAATTGCCTCGGCCGTCTACGGCAGCGCCGCCAGTGCTTGCTTGCAGGACGTAACTGATTTAGCGCTAGATGACTATCAGAGTTAAGTGTAAAGACCGCATTTTACACAGGCAAGGCAGCGAACCTATCACTCATCGATACGAATAAATTGATAGGCTATAAGTTACACGTCGGAACAGAAACCGCAGCTCATAGGTAAATAGTTATCACTTCTTTAACGTCATTGATATGGCACTCTTAGTAGTAACAAATGAAGCGGTTGCATTAAAACTTGTCCATTGAATATCTGAGCGTAATTAATAGCGAGAGATAAGTCGCGGAGAGCATCCGCGATACCTCCCTACAGTTGGACGTAATCGAGGTTGTCGGGAGCGCCGCCACCGGCGACCGGCTCCGGCCCTATATTAATAACAGTCAACTGATATCGGAGGTGGTCGGACCAAATGGGAAATTAAAAGACTTTCATGGGATCCACTCATTAGACTGATTTGTGTTAGTGAAGTTAACGGCGCCGCACAAGAAGTTATTAATGAGCATTGTAATCGCTTGTCCCCGACATGAGAATCATTTGTGCGCTCATTTATCGAACTGCCTTCCGTTAGTTTGACAACTTCTGGTTTAGTCGAGACGAGGATTCATACAAGGTTTGTGGAGATTGTGTAGAGGAGTCCCATTTGTTATCTTTTGAGTAATGCCAGTTGTTCTGTGATTGTTTCATCATTGTACTCGTACATGCAAGCGTATCAGTGCAGGCTAATTTGTCAATTAGAGAGTCAGATGTCGTGCGGGGTCGCGGGACAGTGCTAAAGCGCGTAATAGCGCAATTTATGCCATCATTGTTCTAAAGTAGCGTCGGCCGTATATCAGTGTGGCAGACAAGACCAATTGATACAAACGGGCACATGTCACGTCTAAATATAATATTAGGAATCACGGCGCGAGCCAGGATATATTAATTTGGAGTAGTTGCTGGATGAAGTGAATCGCCGTGCAAGTGTTGGTCACAATGCTTCTGGTTTTATCTCGTTTCGTTGTATTTCTTTATTCCATCGGTTTTTTGTAATTCACATTGTCCTTTATCTATTTTAATGCCTTTATAATTCTTATCAGTCAGTAGGTACTGGGTTAGCTACAGTGGTCTAACATAACCATGACATGATATTTAATTTTTGTTTTTCAAAAGCTACTGTGTACTTCTACTGTGTACCTGTGTACTGCTAATGATTTCCGACGGCAACGACGGATTTTTTTCACCCAGTAAATAATTCAAGTATGATCAATTTTATTATAAACCCGTTAGATAACATAATTTGAGATGGAATGAAATATACCTACATTAGACCCGTGCCTTTAGACATATGTTTTAATGACGATTTATGAATGAGGTCACTGCGGTGAGGTCGGCTAACTCGGTGTATCAATCGGCGTCGGTTCGGCGTTGAGTGCCACGCGCCCGGCACACGACGCTCGCTTGCCTCTAACACCACTTAACTAACTCCCGAGAGGACACTAAACCACTTCCTCATGTTCATATTCACCTCTACTAATGTCCCTAAACTCGATCAATTTAATTCGAGTAGGTCTCGATACTCTTAAATGTAGCATCTCTTCAAATATATTGTTGAATACTCGAATAAGGACCATGGTAATACTTCGGAGACATTTGTCTTCTGACGAGATTTACGACATCAGTTGGTCCTCTATTAGAGTTATTTGGGGTCAGAATTACCTTGCTGCGTTTAAGATTTGACCGGAGACAATTTTCTTTAAGTTATTTATGATTCTATTCTATAGAAGGTCTCAATGGAACTTTATTTTCCTAGTCCATAAATACCTTCTCATAGCAATATATCTACTTCATGCCTTCTGTGTTTTGTAATTAACATTATATTATAGGCGTACAACAAAAGGACACCTCACAACAACATTGATCATTGCTAATACCATACAATAATAAATCAGAAAACCAGGTTCAACACCTTGTAATAACAACTTGTTTCAACTCCTTGCTTTTGTATAGTTTGCCCAGTAAATTTCGTTATTTAGAATGCGGGCTATATTTCAAACTGGTCAGTTCATTCTAGAATCTGTATTGAGGTCATACTTATCTTATTACGAGACTATAAGTCTTTTGCCAGCGCGGTGCCCATTTTTGCATATCTTTGATCTTAAAGTTTAGAATTAAATCAAAATACAATGAATTCTGTTATTGATGAAAAATTACTTAAAATGGAAGTAATACAAATATACCTACTACTTACCTATACACTTTATTATGAGACAAATAATCAAGAAGTATATGTTTCTTAGGATTATTTATTTTTGTATCCAAATGAAATAAACACAATAGGTACTTAATTGAGTAGATTCCGGGATTGACCCTACAATACTCATAATTTATATTTAATAATTATAATTTCATCGTGTAGGTATAAAGTGAGGTCAAACGGATAGCGCGTTTATTTTCGTGTTCATTGCTCACATAACTTCATTACGAGCTCAATTGAATAAACTGTGATAGGAACGCTGAAGCGCTCTGCAAGTTGATTGCTCAAATTTCCTTTTCAACTATCACAAAGATATGGTGAATTTCTAATTGGATAAACGTGTCATTTCCTATTTAAAGGCGACGGCGGGTGTTGCGTTTCCATTTATATAAGAGCTCCTGTTGTTTGGTGTATCCCCTCTCGTGGTCGTGCTCTGGAGTGACGCGGAGGGCAGGGAAGTTCATTCTTAGAAGGTGGTTGTGTATCTGCGGGCACGCGCGCCGTCATTCCGTCTAATGGTCCGTCAGGGTCCGAGATCTGACTGCTCGCGCATGCGTACTCAATGACTGACTAATGAATTGTGATTTTGCCTCAAAATGCTTCCTGGGTGACTTAGTGGTTTTATCTATAGAATGTGTCTATTTTGTTTCGTAATCCAAACCAATAATCAGACAGATCATTTGATTATTATTATTTAAATCCGTGGAAATTAGATTCGTTAGTGATATTTAGATTTATTTTTTCTTACTTTATGGAAACGGAGACGTGTGTCGTGCGATGGCGTGTCATAAATCAAGAGGCGATGGGCGGGCGATAGCGCTCCTGTGCGGTAAGTGCGCGTGCGCCGACCGCAGTAGTCCGGTATACATATACACACACGACCACTTTTTTCCTCAATTTCGAATCCTATAACTCGCTACTGCGATTAATCACGGAGGCTTAACCAACACTATCATTAAAATAAAAATTGTTCGAATCTGACGTTTGATTAAGAGAACACGTCTCGTTATTGGTTCTTGTAATTATGTATTAAACAAAATACTGAGAGATATTTAGGAACGCCTGTATATTTAAAAAGCCATTGCTACATTGTTAGAGCTATTAATTTGTAATAATTATAAACTTTCTTGGTTTTTCCATCGATTATTTATATAAATACCTACTTACCGGATGTTGTGGTCACATATACCTGTCGTTTGATCTAATAAATTAAAACAAATGAATGAAATAAAATGTTAAAAGTTTACATTTTGGTATGTGATTTGGATTATTTTCCTACTAAAATGAATGTGAAAGTTTGCATGTTTAGATGTTTCTGACAGAATCACGCTTCAACGACTGAACGGATTTGGATCAAACATGGCACATTGATAGATTATAACCTAGATTAACATATCATTTAGGATATTTTTTATCCTATAAAATCTTAAGATCCCTAGGAGACGCAGGTGGAATCGCGGAGAGGAAACTAGTATTAATACCTACCCATCCCCTTGAAATTAGACTAAACTAACCAATAGATCTGGATGTATTCGTTTTTTTTTACAGGGCATGTTGCAGTAAGTGTCCTTCATCATCCATCGACCACTAAGCCCTAAGTTCTTCAGAAGCTATGTAGAATCTGTAATCATAATCATCGCACTATGTAATTAAAAGTAAATTGAAACACTGCACGTGTCATTGACAATTAATTTTTACGATCGCTATCACGGCAACGAGCACTAGCTTCGGTCTACTCGTATTATTTATCTTTATGTAGGTATGCAACCAATAGATCGTATCGGGTCGTTCGATAAGTAATAAATAAATTATTGAAAAGCCATCGCACTGTTATCTCAGCGTAATGATGGGGATGTTGTAAAAAATATAGGAGACACTTCGTTTGCGATCGTAAAACAGTAAAAGGGATCAAGTTGTTTGGAATAATATTTTATAATGAGATGATAAAATAATAAAACTATTGAAATTAAATATTTTATTCAAATAGACCTTCATAGGCACTTATGAATTGTCAGACTCTAATACACGGTTCGGAAGGTTGCTTTTCCTGAGAAGAGCCAGCAATAAACTCAGCAATTAGGTACTTAGTACTCTGTTCAAAATAAACTTCATAATTTATTTACATAAAATATATCCTGCAAGAGCGAGCGCTACACCCAGCCCTTTTTGTCATTTAAATATTCGTTAATATTGTATTAGGTAAGCCTTCTGTACTAAAATGGTCCTTAAATTTTTGTGAAGGCAAATTTAAAAGTGTAAGAGGACGAATCATGCACTTTTAGGTGTTTATAAGCAAAACAAGTTTACGCTTATTTGATACAGTGCCCGTCACTTTTTTACCACTACTACTACGGCGAAGCAAAAATTAGGGTTATGATTTTAACCGTTATATAGGTATGTATGTATGTTTATCTGTTCCCACATAACTTCTAAACTGAGTAGTTTCATAATTTGAAAAATTTGGTATCGTGAAGTGAAAATATGTTTGGCTAGATATATATTTATTTTCTAAGACTATACAATATTTACAATTATTTGGCTAGATAAGATATAGATATAATAAAATCTGCTCTAGCAGCGCGTCTTACTACTGTAGTCTAAATTTAGGTTTGGTATCGAATGTTGATTCTGTTTGCCACAGAGGCACAGACCTAAACCCAATTTTTACTCATTTTCTTTATGAGCTTTTCATAGCGTTTTTCCTGCAATATGAGACTTAAATATAATAGTCGCTTATTATTTATTTATTGTTTATTTTTTATAGTGACTCTGTATATATAGATATTCTAGTTTAATTTTAATTCTCAGTTCAAGTGTATTCCGAACCGGTAGTAGAGTCTAAAAATTGTAACTGTTGACGTTCTTAAGTGCCTTATTAGGGCCTAAACTGAATAAATGAGTTTTTGGTTTTGCTTGATCTTTGATTTAGTTTTATAGTCTCATCATAATTAATGTTTTCATAAGTTTTTTCCAATTTTTTGATATTTAAATTGATCAAGATTTGTACAAAAATATCGACTTAATTAATTGTCAAATCTCAGTTGTTAATCAGTCTAAACAAGTAAAGGCAGACTCGTATCGAGAGCGAGCGTGCGACGTTTATCGCCGGACCACCAGGGCAGACCGCGGTGCTTTACTTACAACGATTTATTGTTATAAAAATAATGTATCATCGGCCGCCTGCGCTTGCGCACAATGCACGTAACAAGCCCGGCTTGTGTGCATTAACGGGACGACTCGCTGCGGAAAGTCACTTGCCCAAGGTCTGTCATGTAGTCAAGGATATGCTATGAAACGAAGCTTCTTAATACTAGCTTGAGATCCATCTCTTCATTGCTGGAGGTCTCATGACCTAAGTCACAGATGATGTAATGAAGTGCATAAAGTGTATTCAACCAGTGATATACTTACACATTGCAATGTCATGTCATTTTCAAATCCATTGCTGTGCAATGCATATAGTATATAATTTTCATTTGTAAGATTTTTTGAGAGACAAATACTTTTAGTATCTTTTACAAAATGTCATTCAACAGTTCCTATTGTTGCATTTGAATTGAAACATCTAGTGTCAATCGCATAGCTTTTACCCTATGGATGAAGCTTTAAAAAGACAACTTACTATTTGGACTCGATCACATTGATCGATGTTCTAACTCAGCAGTTTTTGATCTGAGGTAAGTGCGGTAGTCTCGATACATGCGATAAGGAGAGCTTTATCGAAATTAAGCCAATACGTCCATCTTTCGAGTTAGATGTATGACATCTGTATACTATTACGATAATTGTTTAATGGAGCCGCTACAGCTATAAGTAAAATTGGTTTATCATGACAACAAAAAGTAGGTTAATATTTAGCTGACTCTTTTATTTAACATTATATTATGAAGAATTGAAAAAAATATCTTAAATATTTGAGAGTGGGTAGTGGGAGTCAATTTGTAAAATGTATTCATGTGTTAACTTGAACAAGCGAGTTTGATTTGCGGCACAGTAAATATTGGGTACAAATGACACTAATTCGCTCGATTTCGATCGGTACATAATAAGCGACTAAAAGATAAAAGGTAAAATTTAATTGTAGCCTAGCCGGTGCGAGAAATTATTAGAACATGTTTTGAAAGCTAATGTTGGATCTGGAGTCTACGATTTAATTCTATTAGCGCGACAACGGCAATATGTAATTAAGCGACAACAAACGCCTGAAATATCTGTCATTCTTATTGGTTGGGACCTGTTTGGAGTTATGAAAGTTCTGTTGAAATAATTATATGGCAATGTTGAGTAGCAGCCGGGTGACTGGCGACTGGTGAGTCGCGACCGCGTGCGACTGCGACTATCTATCAGATAGCATCCTGTGACACTATTAAATGCCGTCGTGACAAGCGTTTGATTACAGGTGCTACTACATGATGTTATTACACGTCCCGCGGTATGCTTATACTTACGATACTTATACAGTTGGCCGCGTTAACTTAATATTTAATTTTGTCATCCTTAAACGGAGTAGCGGTAAGCGGTAAGTAAGAAATTGAATGCAGTTGCGGTCATTGTCCAGTAGTTGTTATTTATTATTAGTCTAAGTAGGAAATGATATACCTATCCATCTCTTTATGGTCTTGGCGTCTTACTAATAATGAGGCAGGTAGGTACCTAAGTAGGTAGGTAGTTTAAGAGAGTGACATATCGTACGAGATCGTTTTATTTTATTGTGTGAGAATTGTCCATAAAGACTTGTATATAATATGTACATTTTATTAATTTACCGTCAATAGTAGGTCGTTAAAAGGTAGGTAAAATTTAAAAAAGAAAATGATAAAAATTGCCTTTATTTATTTTGCCGACTGTACCAATTCCAGGTTTATGAAGAAACTGAGAGATGATAATAACACAGCATGTCAAAGACTGATTGATTAGTGATAATACATTATACTCTGGTTATACCGGTATTGAAATGTGAATTTATCGCTATTATACTTAAGAGATGATACGGGCTGCTATTTCTTTCGAAGTTGGCAGGGGAATGACAAATGAAGCGGTGTCGCCGCAAAAGCGAGTGTGATGTCAGTGTCATGTAGTGGTCTCACGGGTCTTAGACACTCAGACGATTACCCGGACGTTTAATCAACGCCACTGCGACATGGTTTGATTGCGAATGATAAATAACCAATCCATGAAGTTTGCGAAATCTTTCGCTAATTGTTGTTGTCTTTAACCTCTATATATATATAAGTACAATAGGTGCTCTTACTTCTCTCCAAAGTCATTGAATTCCCTACCACGCGTTTAACGTGATTTTATGATTAATTTATTGCTTGCTGCAGTCTACTGCTGGACGTAGGTAGGTAAATAGTGTCCCATCCAAAGTACTCGCTCCGGTATTTTCCATACACATCTTAATCTCGCTACCTAAGTCTGTGGCGTTGGATATCCATAGGTGTTTCTTCATAATTTGCTGACTTAACAATTCTGGTAACAAGTCTGGTATGGTCCTGCAGTAAACTAGTAGTTCTACATGAATTCAGAAGTTGAGTTGTGGGTGGTCGTGGATTAAATATTAAAAAGAAAATTGAATGTTAGTTATTAACAATAAAATTTAATTGCAGATCAATGTAATTGGTAGTCTGTAACTGATTGTAGTGCCTATTAAGTTTTCCCATTGATAAATGAGAAATTACAGTTGGTAATATCATATTATTATTATCATCATTTATTTTTATAAACCAACATTTTTCCGTCGTTCAATCATTTTATTTTTTACATTCGTTCCCAGAACTCGATATAATTACACGACTTCGATAAAGTCCGATCATAAATCGCACATACTTATGGCTTTGTAGCATTTCTTAATTAAAATCAACGTAGATACTTATATATTTAGTATAGCTAGCGTCCATAGGTTACGGTAACCGCTTACCATCAGACAGACTGTATGCTGACTTTGTCGCTTATAAAAAGTTTATATTTTCACACCCAAAAGTCTCTATTTCTACGTTTTAGTTTATATTCCACAGCCACGTTCACTTTATTATTATTTAATAGTAAGTAAGTAGGTTTAGAAATCATCGAAAGATTGATTATTGTTACTATTTGATTTCTGTGTAAGAATTAGTAATGCGTCATAAAACTTATTAATCAATTTGCCGCAGTTCCACGTAACCGTAGTTTTTTAATTAGTATAATTATTTTGATTTGGCATTGAATTCATATTCTGTACCGTTTTTCTTTTAATCTGATCCTATATAGCCGCTTGTGTTTCATAAATTAAATTTATATTGATTTTAGCTTATTTGTGTCTAGTATCTAGTTATAAATAATCACAGATTATTTTTTTTAGATTTTCTATAACTTCTCAGTAAATGTGTAAGTACTTAAAAAAAATATTTGTCTGGAAATTAATCCCTTTCGTTAGGAGCTCATTCTAATTAAAATCTTTTGAATAAAAAAATAGACTTACCTATAGATTAAAAATAATCTGACAGAAATTTATTGTAAAAATCTAAACTAATAATAAAAATAAAAAAGGAAAAGATTTGTATTTTTGTTTGTAATTAATAAACTCAAAACTACCCAATTTTAATCATTCTTTCACCAGTAGAATGCTTAAACTAGACGACATTTTATTAAAAAAAAAAATTAAATTTAAAAAATAAAACCCATGTGTAAATAATTTACTATAAAATTCTATTCCATATGACGTGGGTGAAACTCCAATGCCGAGGGTTAGTAAAATATTTTTATTTACTCAAAGTTGAAAGATCTCCTATCGAAAATGATTTTATCGTAATTGTGAAGCAATTTATGTTAAATATGGTATAACTTTACTCATTTTATTATTTGTTTCGTGATCGGCCCGGATCCATTGATGTTGCTAATTAATTGAGAACACAAACAAGCGTGGCGGCATATAGCTCTGATTTATATCCGTTGAAATGATTCCTGACCTGTACTCGGCTTGTTTCATTAATTTCATTTAATTATTATTTGTCGATGTTCCAAGTATTGTACCAGCCGGTTGCAGCCCATGAATAAAAGTAGGTATGTACTACTTTATTCTTAAACGTTATGAAAATAACTAGTTTGGTACCTAAATAGAAAGTACCTACAGCGGCCGTAAAAAGGCCGCACGAGCAATATTGCAATTCGTGTCGAATTTACAGCAGAGCCAAATTTTTTTTTTTTTTACAATTAATTTGCAATTTAGAGAAATGATTCCATAATCTGCTGTAAGTTCCAGAAATGAATTGCATTAGCAATATTGCTTGAGCGGCCGTTTCTAGATGTACTTTATTCTTAGCGCGAATCGTATCAACATTAAGTAGGTAGATTGTTAAGTCAGTTCTTTTCCTTCTGTCAATCTTCTTCGCGAATGTTAAATACCGTAACCTAGGTGTCAACATTTTACGAAAGTATAGGTAGTTATGTACCGATAATAATTTTTTTGAACCCAACCAACCCTTATAGAGGGATTCTTATAGAGTGTCTATTGGAAGACGTAGGTACCTATTCATAAATCAAGGTGATGATTTGTAAATATTTATATCATTGCCTCAATTTTGGTATTAGAATTACAAAAGAAGCAAATCGAGAATGTCTTAGGGGATTTAACTAACATAGCCTATTACAAACTGTTAAGAGACGTAAGAACAAGTTATTGTAAAACCATCGTCTGATATGGTAATAACAATAGACTTTCCTTTTATCCCCTCACACGAAGCTTAAAGTGTTATAAATATCAATATATGTAGTCAAACGTCACATGTTGTCTTTTGTTATGTGAAGTAACCTACATTACAATATGGTGGTACATAATGACGGCTGCGTTTTTATTGAAGAGTTTAAATAAATAATATTTTCTTTATATCAGTTGGGTATTGTTGTGGGACAGTTACGGTGGCCACACGCGCGCCTCGGACGCCACTCACTTTATGGCTCGCGTCATCACGATTCAATTATCTATCCTTTATAATGTACGACTTACACTTACCTACTATTTATATTCAGTTTCACTATCTAATGGATCTGGATGAGATCAGACATTAGACGGACCATCGACTAAGTAACTGCCTCTTATTATTTTTTTGTTTTATAAGGATTTTGATACTAATTAAACTACAGCACTCGCTTTAACCACTGGGACAACATCTTGAAATTCCTACCTACCTATAGCCTGAAATCTGAACTGAAGGAATATGTTCACAAGTCAGTATTATTTATAATGAATATCGATAATTTTTCTAGAGAAAAGTTGTATAGATATTGTTTAAAAACTTAAGTTGCATTATAAAATTATCGGAATTTGTAAATGCGACTTGAAACCGATCGGCCAACGATACCAACACCGCTTCATTGTTCTCTCTCTCGCTTATTTGTTCTGTTTGATAAGAGCTGCCTACTTCAACTTACCAAATGTATGAACCGGAACACACCATTTGTTACTTTTTGTGCACTCGAAGACGTAGACACCTCCACTTAGTTAAAAGATTCTATTGTTTTCTTTGGAATTGCGTTTATTATTTATTATGTTGCACACTGAGTTATGGCCAAAAATAGTTTGGATCGTGTCCGCCGAGCCCAGACCAATCTCAGACTAATATGGAGTCACCATTATCGCTACAGGTATTTAGACTGTTGTTAGATGACGTAAGACACCAAGACTTACCTACCTAAGATTCATCAATTTAAGTATAGGTACCTAAACCTACCTATGAGGTAAGAAATAAAATTTTAATCTATTAAAAATATAACCATATAATATGTAGCATTTCATTTTACTATTACTTACAAATATACCTTGGTTTTATTATGAATAAACTAGTAAATATAGTAAATAAAGGAGTCGACAAATAAAATTTCATTTATATAAAAGGTATTTTGATGAGTTATAAGTAACGTAAAGGAATTTGTCTTTTATTTTCTAATAAGTATACGTTTGGAGTAGGTACTAGGTAGGTATTTAAAAATAATTGGGTTATGACTGTGGCATAGGTATTATATAGCAACAATGCGCGGTGGTCACGACGCGCGGCACGACTAGGGCGCGGGGCGCGCACCGAGACCGCTACTAATACGGCTCGTTTGCGCGCGCACCGTCACGATCCGACTCATTACCCAATAAAATTAATTTCACTTAATGCTCATCGATTATTGAATATAATAATCGTATAGTTTGGCGGCGATTCAGCCGTTCGTGATGGATCGGTGCGGCGCGGACCCCCCGCACGGCACGCTCCGCTCGCGAACACGATCTACCTACCGGCGATCGCTAAACGCTCACCGATTTTACGGTGCTTATTGTTTGACTATAATAAACTGGTAAACACATTGGTTACCTAGATTCAATTTATGGTCCTTTTAATGCATGCAAAAATATGCTCGATCAATATATAGATGAAACTAAACATCCCTGACAAAACATAACTAATTTTAATTTAATGTATTTGCTACGCAAATATAAAGCACATTTTATACCAATATTTACTGCTATAATTTACAGCACGATTTTTTTAGGTATTGTAGACTGAGAAAGCAATAATGTTTAGGTACCTTAAACGGTCATAAAAAAATGTAGGGCAAAAATAATTCCATACAAAATATATATATGAACCAATTTCATTTAGCATTAAAATATTACTAAGTAATGCTAACGTCTCGCCGTTTACGTTTCTCAGTGCGAATTAGGGTATTCACAAAACTTTTTTCCTGTAGCAGGTACTATTCTGTCATCTGTGGTTTTACGGTAAACTTGTAATTGTTATAATTTCGATAAATTCGAACGGTAACGTAGTACCTATTGCGGCCCTGAAATTTTGGAACATAAATTGATAAATAATGGATAATAAGTATCTGCAGTGTTCGACCAACTCACCCTGTAAGAGGTCGTATATAATTTATTGTCTATGAATTAACAAATCGTTGCTCCAGTCTAAAATATGACGAGTTGAGTAACGGAATGACTAATGTACGATACAAGGAGCAACATAAATACACAGGAAGATAAAAACGAGAAACGACAGGAGGGAATGGTAGCTAACCGACACACCGCGCAGTCAGCGGCAGATCGGCGCTGTAATGGCCAGCCTTGTAAGCCATCCATAACGAATTTCTTATTCATCGATATTAATACGGGTACATGACAACCGTCGGCCGCGCTACAAATGAACGGAGCCGTTCACAACGGATTATATTTATGTGAACATCATATGATCCGCAATTAGTCCCGGGAGCACATCGGGCCAATGCTGTCTTACCACATTCAAGATATGCACTTAAAAACAAGCCAGAATAAAAGCTTTCCCCTCAGTTTCACCCGCGGTATCTATTTTACCTATCACACCGCAAGTCGATTCCCATCCAGGATAAACATTTGTGTGTATGAACATGTCCGTTTGTCCTGAGTCTGGGCATAGGTATACCTATACCAGTTATCTGGTTCCTATACTACATATTTTCACTCTATGCTTAGGAATGGAATTTAAAAACCTTACTTAATGTAAGCCTACATTATACCCATTGTATTTGAAATGGGTATACCGATGCGTTGATATTTCGGTCAAGTAGAAAGTTATCTTACATGAAAAAACATACCTACTCAACGAAATACACAAAAGGAAACTAGGTTAATCTGCAATGCGAATAAGATAATAGTAGTTTATGATACTGTTGCATAATAGGGGTTATTAAAATACGAGTGTGAGTTCTTAATAGTATCACACGAGTTTTTAATACCTAATTATGTGCAGTATCATACAGTACTTTATCTGAACTCATCTAATAATGTAATTTAAAGGTAAAAAAATCTATAATATTTTGTCATAGGTTTTCATGCGGGAATCGATTATTCGTCATTTCCATTGCCGCCTCCAGAATTTCAGATCCAAGTTTATTTCACCTTAGTATCACTGCTATTTTTCTATCATTTTTGGCCAAAATAAAATATATATGCAAAAAAATCAATAAAATAAACAAACATTAGCCATGGCGCCCAAATCCGTGTGGGGAAAAACTCCTTAGTTGAGATCTCTACCGCATACGCGACCACAGACAAAGTAAATTTGCATCTAAAATTATAATTGTTTAGTCCTGATGTCTGGCCACTTATAATGTTTTTTTCTTTATTATTTCGTTTGACAAGTTGACTGACAGTAATTGAAGTATTAAAACCCAAAAAACATTATAAGTGGCCAGACATGTCCAAATACTTGTAATTTAATGAAAAAAAGTTATTTTATAGCATTATCTTGGGAAGAAAACTGTACTATAATATAATTTTTTTATTTAATTATAGACGGGTGTGCATAAAGTGGGTCATTAAAGTACTGTTTTTGATTTCATAATTAGAACTTTACGATATGAGAGTAGATAAAGTAGTTAACCCACCCGTCAAATTTTCTCTATAATCAAATAACGTAGCGTTTCGTAATCCTAAGCCGGAGACAGCGTGCGTATCTAATTGCATTTAATTGAGTATACTTGTAAATTAATAATTCAGTGGCCACGTCTGACCCTGCGCTTGATCTCATAATGCACACACGGGAAGACGTATCGACCTCATTATCATGCGGGACACGGTTTCTTAATCGACATTCGGCAATTTGATGTTTTTTTATTTCGCTCCACATGATACTCGCATCTTGAGCAACTTTAAGAATTTATATTCTTGTTTTAAATAATTATACATTTGTATTGGGTATAGTTGTAGGTATTTTGTAAATTACCTAAACATCTCGACTGGACCTATAATTTCCGTCTATGAATGTCAATCAT
This sequence comes from Tethea ocularis, assembly GCA_963555595.1. Classification (NCBI taxonomy): domain Eukaryota; kingdom Metazoa; phylum Arthropoda; class Insecta; order Lepidoptera; family Drepanidae; genus Tethea; species Tethea ocularis. The sequence continues at coordinate 6,072,415 of OY741968.1, forward strand.
TTAGAATATTTAGTATTTTAATAAGATACTTAATTATGATTGATATTCAGAAGTAAAACATGATTAACAGACAATTCTTAACTAGGTATCTGTCTGCTGTACCTAATCTTAATTCTACACTTAAAGAAAAAAATAAAAAAATATATCGACTTTTGATCCGGAGAGCGTGTCACGATGAGATCTTCTGGCATGTATAAGTTGCAGCATAGGTAGGTACCCACATAAATGCGACGGATTTGGTTTCACGACAAACCTATCCAACGGTAATGAACCAAATATAAGAGAACTTTCACCAGATGAATATCTAAATATTTAAAACGCGATAAAATATACTTTTAATGTTCACCCTGAATGTATTTTATGAACCACGGGAAGCCGAGCGAGCCGCTGCTTTGGGTTGGACTCCACCTGATACACATTAGGAAAATAGCATTACACGTTTCATTTTATTGCCTTTAAGCACTTTTATTTTAAATTTAAATTAATTGAGCGCAAACAAGACACGATTTATGAATAAAAATATAACTACGTGTTCTCATCCATCTTAAATAATCGTACACAGCCTTTATGCATAATTGAACAGAAACTTAAAAGCTCAGTAGAAAATAGGAGGATATTGTGTACCTAGTGCTTAGAGAAAAATGGACCTAGGCACCGAAGTTTTTTTTTAATTTATATGAAATTCGTCACTTACATTTTAAAATAAAATATTGCCAGTATTATACATTTTAAACATTGTTATTTGGGTTTAATATTTCGGAAGTGAAGAATTTTGGAATAATTTAAATAAGAAGCCGTGGGGCCTCATTCGAGATATTGGGCCTGAGCCGTAGCAGAAGATCCCATCTACCCCTTAAAAATGATTGCGTTTGAATTCTAAAATAAATAGCACACCAGCTCACCACAGGGGATTGTAAACACCTATTTCATGGTTATAAATAGAGAATAAATAGGACATAAGTATGTCTATTAACAATTAACACGGTGTGAAATCCCTGTTTTTTATTATTATTTACCCAATAAATAAACTAGCAGGCTATCCCTCGCCCGCGGAGAGGTCCGTTAGTCTCGAGTATCTCTGATGCCGTTAACAGCCAGCATCCCTAATGCGCTTATTAGCCGCCCGTCTCATTTATTTACTTAAACCAAAATAATTACACGTGTTATGTTCGGTTATAATGTTTTTCGTGATATATTTATAGCTCGAAAACACGCTCATGCGATGACATTATGAATTAAAATATATATATTTTTAATAAATATTCATGAGTGATAGAGGCACTGCAATACGTTACAAGGGCCATAAGTTAACAAAACGCTGCTCGGCCGCGTCTCTGGCGCCGCCGCTGGCCTATGCGCGCGCGCCTTTATACTTGCTCTTGTCTTCCGTATATCATTCACGGATGTTCGACTCGCTCGTCTAGAGACATGTCCACGCAGTCAGACTTCATATTTTTATGATGCTTTTCTCTTTCTTTACATTGTTTGACTACATATAATTCAACTATGATAACTATTGTTTGACACGGCCATTATTTCCGAATTTAACGATTTTAGAGAGATATTTAGGTAAGTAATTTTAGTTGATAAGATGGAGTGGTGTAAAATTTTCGAAAGGAATACAAATAAACCTTAATATTGAGTGTTTGATTCATGGTGTAAGTGACAGTGCTACCAGAGTCGTGCTACTGTACACAAGTCGGCCCACACTGCGCTGCGGCTATGCCTGCGCTTGCGTCGCGGTCGCCGCGCCGCGCCGCCCGTGTCGTGCGTGGTGCGCCCGCCTTACGCCGGCACGCGCCACCCGCCCACGACTCGTCCCTGTACCAAATGTTCGATTCACACAATAATATTGGTAAAACATTTCTCGAACATCCTTACCTGAGTAAATTACACACCTAATTATATAATTTGCTTGGTTTGATATAAACGCTTGCAGGCAATATTTTTTGTTTTAACGGTTTTTTAAAGTGAGCATAAAATTATTATGAATAAAATATACGTTGTGATTGCTTATGAACATTGAACTTTATTATTCCTTTTATAAAATAATATCGTGGAACATTATTCACACACGGTTATGAGTGATCACAAACTAAGTAAAGCTATCCACTATGAAAACTACTTAGATAAGAAACTGATAAGGTAAACGCTGGTAATGTCGACAGTGTCCCAATACTCGTCAGGTTGTAAAAAAAGGCCAACTATTTAATTCTACCAATATCTTCCTAAAAGTATTTAATGGCAATATATTTTACGTAATATATTCCATAATTAGAATGGCAAAATTTACTCAAAACTGTAATGGTATCGGAACACGGAGCTATCAAAGGTAAGCACTTCGAAATTTTGTATTTTTTTGTGAGTTCAGCTACTGAATGTGAACTCCGGCATGCCACATGAAATCTCATGTCTTGCTGGATTGGTCAGACTATTGATAAGTGTTGTTATTTTGTGAAATAGTCAAGTAAATTATCTAACCATTTAACATATAATATTGTGTTATTTTTATTATTACGTTGTTTTAATCGCTGATGACATTTACTGGTACCTGGTAATCCCTGTTGGTCCTAGAACTCGTCAAAATTTATACTATTTTGACGAAAACTGGGACACAGTTGAAAACATTCACTTAATGTCGACATTGTGTATTACTATAAAAACCAAACGGAATTTTAATTGAATTTCTATCTAAAAATATCCCTATATATAACATTAAAAAAAAAAAAAAAATTAATAATTATTTTTTGTTAAGAACTTCAACGTTAACAACGTGTCACTTACAAAATTGACGAGTTCTAGTATCTTGAGTGTATTCTACGTACTAAAGAACGACCTTAAATTCGTCAAGAACTTTTCAAATTAAAAGAAACCAAAATTACACAAGTTATAAGTAAGGTAATCATCATATCAGCTGAAAGACGTCCACTGCTGCACAAAGGCCTCCTCCAAGGATCTCCAGGATAGCCGGTATTGTGCTGCCCGCATCCAGCGTTGGGGGTCTGCCCAAGCTGCATCTTCCAGTTCGTGGTCGCCACTCGATAACCTTTCTGCTCCAGCGGCTGGCGTCAGTTCTACGAGCAATATGCCCCGCCCACTACCACTTCAGTTTGGCAATTCTTCGGGTATGTCGGTTACTTTGGTTCGGATGTCATAATTTCTGAATCAATCTCGTAGGGAATCTCTGAGCATAGCCCTCTCCATTGCTTTTTGGGTGACCTTCTTATGAGGGCCATCGTAACCGACCACGTCTCAGCTCCGTAAGTCTTCACTGGCAACACTCACTGGCCGAAGTCGGTATTTGGGACGAGAAGATATTACGGAGCTTCTCGAACGATGCCCAGCCGAGATGGATTCGATGACTGACCTCGATCTCGAATTTGACCTACCTAGTTGGATGGTCTGTCCTAGGTAAATATAGTCGTCTACAACTTCGAGTGCAGAGTCTCCAACGTTTACCTACTTGAGTGGGTGCAACATGATCACGTGGACGTTCTACATCATTTTCGTCTTATCCATATTCATTTTTAGACCTACTTGTTGAGATACTCTGCTGAGGTCATCAAACATTGTACCGAGGTCTTCCAAGGTATCAGCCAGACTGCTATATCATCGGCAAATCGAATCGCCATTGATGCCAAATCCGTTCTAGTCCAGAAGCTTGAAGACATCTTCCAATGCAACAGTGAACAGTTTCGGAGATATCAGGTCTCCCTGTCTCACGCCTCGCTGCAGTTAAATAAGTTTCGAGTTCTGGTTCTGGAGTTGGACCAACATGGTGGCATTGTCATACAAGCACTTTAGTACGATTTGGCACCTTTGAAGGGACCTCAGCAACGCCTAGGTTTCTATTGAATCAAAAGCTTTCTCATAGTCCGCAAATACTAAGCATAATGGCTGGTTATACTCCTCAGTTTGCTGTCTTCTATATAACTTGCCGTAGCGTGTGTATGTGGTATATTGTGCTAAAGCCTTTTCAGAATCCGACTTGTTCGGGAGTTTGGAAGTCATCAAACTTGCAGTGAGACGGTTTGTGATGACTCTCGATAACAACTAAACATAGTTCAGCAGTGTGATGGGTATGAACAATGTCCCAGGATATTATTATTATTTTATATATTCATTGTATACCTTATATTATTAAAATTTAAAAATATAAAAAACAGTACCGCACCGGCATCGGGAACAGGGTCCAAGCTGCCGATGGTCAAGGCTCCATAGAGAGGAACCTCCTCACAATACGTGCCGTTTACAAGAGCACTGCCTTCTGGATCTGGCCCTTGACCCAACTGCCTAACGCGAGCCTCTTAAGATGTTTATCGAGGCTTTTGGCCATTAGGCCATGGGCGGAAACGACTATCGGTACAATGGTGTCAATTTTCCACATGTCGACAGCCTCGTGTGCAGGATCAAGATATTTATTTTCTTTATCTTTCTCTACCTTCACAAGGTTCTCGTTATGGGGAACAGTAACATCGACACCTGTGCTTCTGGAGCCGTAAAGTATTCACCATTTATTATTATTATTATGTAATCAATAGGGTTTTATCTCCATTTTTGAAAAAGAGCACCACCACACCTTTGTGCCGTGCCTGCGGCGTCTGGCGTTTCAGTATGATGGAATTAAATAACTTCTGAGTACCTGCGTACCACCGTCTTCAGAAACTCAGCTGTAACTGTAACATCACCAGGCGCCTTGTTGTTCTTGAACTATTTGAGAGCCATTCTAATCTCGTACAGGCTGACATCCGGGATATCTTCAGTGTAGTGTCAGGTTAGCTTTGCTCTGAGATTTGAAGCATGGCTATCGACTGACTATTGATTGCGTTGTCGAACTTTTGCATCTCTCCCAGCAGCTCAGATTTTGACGTGACGATTCTGATATCGTCATCCTCATCCTCTTTTTAGTTCACTTTGTATGGCAGGCCTTAAAGAACTCAGTCCCAGCCGTATGGCTTCTACCTTGTCTCGTTATATGAGTCCACTTCCTCGAAAGGGATCGGGACTTCATCAGTCGGGATCTCTGTAGTTTGACATTGAGCTTCAATGATCCTCTAATCAGTCTGTGATAGCTTGATAGCTCCTGGTTTTGACCGAATTAGAGCAGGTTTCCTGATTTCAGGATTATCGTGTCCGTCTCTCTTCGAACTTCAGATTTCGATTCTATGATATCCCAGTGTAACCTGCTCGGTTGGCGATCGCAGTATGGTGTTATAGTTCTCAGAGATACGCTGCTGCCCGTACTCTGGTATACCTTCCCTCCCCCTACGGGATCAGATGGGGTGGTGATATTCGTCGCCGTCACCACACAGCAATATACAGGTTCTTATAATAAATTAAAACTATCTAACTAACCTATTAAACTGACAAATTTACAAATAAAAAACTTTAAACAAAAAATAGAACCGACTTCAAATCAATAAAATGCATAAAATAACCATGTTGGAACTCTAATCAACCTGACACTGTTTTGAAGTCTGCGGTACCATGATATTTTCCATGGAACATGAACTACACTTTTTAGTGTTTTGAAGTCGGTTCTATTTTTTGTTAAAAGTTTTTTATTTTAAGGAGTTGTACCTTCCATCATCAGCTCAGCAACGTAAATGATGACTACCAGACGCAAATATCTGAATAGCTTTAAAAAGTATATGAGAAACATTGTAAGTGCTTATAAAACTTGAAGTTTCCTCGATATCTCCAGGATTCCACCATCAGATCCTGACCTGATGACCATAGGACCACCTGTAAAGTATACCCTTTCAAACAAAAAAAGATTTTTCCAAATCGGTCCAGGCGTCTTCGAGTAATCGGGGCACACGAATTGAGAACCTCCTCCCTTTTGAAGTCGTTTAAAAAAAAGAGAAACAAAAACCATAATTAAATTAGTAAATAATAAATAAATTTCAAATATTATGAAATATAATATGAACTTAAGTGTAAAGCAAATAGAGTTCAAATTAGTGTTAAAAATTGACGAGTTCTAGGACGTTTTGACGATATCTACAACAAACCTGTCGGATACTGGTACAAATGGCTTCTTTTTTTTAAAACAAATATTTTATTACCGTATTATTATTTTATCATTATAATATTATATCTATTAGAAGGAGGAATAAATTATCTACTCATCAATAAAAAAAATATTTTTCTAAGTTAACTAACTATGACGTAGCAGAGCTGTAAACACAGCAAAGTTCTAAAACTGACGAGTAATGGGCCATTTACCTTATATACCTACTGCATTTACAACTTTTTTTTGTGATGTGTAGGTATATATTTTGTTAATTATATAATTTTAGTGTTTTATATCGTATTGAGCGATTTTGTTCTAAAAGTATATTTTAAAGTTAATTGTATGTACCTATTTGTCCTAAGAGAGAAAATAACGAAATAACCAATCATCTTTGTAAAATGTAGGTATAAATCAATGTGTTTTTGAATGATTTATATTTCTGTTCAGTCTAGGTATATATACGTTACTATACCTATGAGCTCAATTAAAGGTTTTTATTTAAATATAATCAGACAAGAAATCTAATTAGTGCCTAATAGACTTGATTATGTAGGTACCTAACCAATCAACGTTTTATTTTTAAAGACATTGGTTTTATTAAATACCGCCGTATCAAATTTTACAGCCTTTTAATGAATCCCATAATAAAACTTAATGTATTCCAAAAACATATATAGCATGTAATTTCAAACTTTATTATGTGGTGAAATCTATTTAATTTATCGTATGAATCCAATATGTAGGTACATAACCCTCTTCATATTATACTTGTAAAAAGTTTAACATCTCACCGTTGTCATGTTATTAATGAAATAAATATGAGATGAGTTTAATTTTGTTGTATCAAAAACAGTTGGATGTTTAATTTGCGGCTATAATTGCATTTATTTAAATTATTATGAAATACATTTGCTTTCAAGTTATGTGAAACTAATTTAATTTTACGAAGAAATAGAGTCTTAATACATAGTTATAATTATACGATATATAGGTTGGATATTGTATACAGGTCATTATTGTAGAATCGAAAACAACACAAAAATATGTCCATACAAACTCGCTATCTTTCCCCATCACGTTTCTGAGTGCGACTTATGGTTTTAATTAGAGATTTTACGATAAACTTCTAATTGTTATAACTTTTTAATGGTTAAGCTCCTAAAATGGTGTAGGCTTATATTGATTATGATGTACATTAAATACCTTCATCATTCGGCTTATACCTAAATTCAATCAAAATAATCTTATATACGAGTATAATGGTAATGCAATTCTTTTAAGTATTGCTATAATGTCCATATGGGATAGTAGTAACTTACTATTAACGGCTTGTCAGTAGGTATTATAGTATCCTGATATATAATAGATAAATAGATAACTAAAATGTTAAATTTGTATAGGTAGGTAAGTAGGTACCTACATATTAATAGTATCGATGATAAATTATTACACAATGCGATGGCTCCATCTTCATTATGCCACATATTGTAAAGAATTTGAGATTACATAAAATTTTCAATCTCATAAAATATTTTTAACTCCACATCAATTTAATTATATGCATAATTTTAATTAAAATATCACAGTGATCAGAAATAGTAATCTGTGACCAATTGTACTGGTTAGATCATAGGGACCAATGTTCCAATTTCAGTGTATAACTAATAATAATAAATTAAATCTCCACCGACGTTTCTGTCCTACGTCCATTAGGTCAGGCCGAAAGCTGTTCCGTTAAGTCAGTTATGATAATTAGGTGCATCTCCTTAATAAATATGAGCTCGGGTACCTACTTATAAAAATGAATGTTTGACCCGTGCTCTGGCGGCTCATGAATATTTAATATTTACAAATTATTAATCCAACACTTATCCCGCGTCGTCGTATGGACCGCGGACGCATTCCTATATGATAGGGCCCATCGGGCGGACACTTCGGGCATTACTCTGATATCGGTGCCGTCATACCATTTGAAGGCTTTATGAAGATTAGAAAATAGAGTGCGCTCTCGACCGGCGTGCGCCACTCCATTTGTGGCAACGTTTACTGTTTCCACCTTATTTATTGAATGGTACGCAAACCGTAGCCAAGTCATTCAGGAAGTCGTGATTCACACAAGTTTAATTTACCTATCCGTTTAGTTATCCTTATCCAAGTTGATGTAGGCAATGAAATTGAACAGTGTCTTTTAACTAAAATTAAAAATTTAAAGAAACCTCCGAAACTCTCTAGAATATTGGTAATTTCCAAACGGCTGAGCAGATTTTCTTTAAACATAGCTATAACTATAAGAACACTCGCAACTAAGACACCTTTCAAACTAAAAAAAACTAAATCGAAATCGGTCCATTTGTTCAGGAGCTATGAGGCCATGAACAGACACAGATACACACTACAAACTTATAACACCCCTCTTTTTTCATCGGGGGCTAAAAATATTGGCAGAAAGGTGAAAAAAATTAAAAACTTAAATGCAGTTTAGATGTCGAGTTAGTAGGTAGGTATATTAAATATGCCTACTCACTCATCGAAGAAAACCTATTAAAATAGTAATACCAATAAATATAATACGGAATCCATCAAATAATCAGGCGATCATTTCCAAGTTACATCATAATAATCATGACACTGAGAATATTTCTATAATGAACTCAGTCACGCGAACATAAAATTTAAATATATAAGTAGCTACTGTATTAAAATATTGATAACACATATTTTGAGATGTCTTTAATTGCTACTAATAATTCAATCCTATGCATTTCCGATAAGTCGGTCGGCTTTGGCATTTTAAAAGGGAATGACTTAATTGCCGCTTCTTATGGAGGCGAATAAATCCGAGATGGAATGTTTACGGCCGCCTCAGCACGTGCGGCTGTTATTAATAATTATTGTACTCGATTGACCCTAGAGACGTTTCACCAAAAAGTTTTTTGCTATAAATCCAATAATTAATATCTCAATAGTCACTTGTTTATAACGAAATTAGCTACAGTTTGTCAATGTTAACAGATTATCGTTGTAAAGCCTTGTTAATGCGTATCAACGAGGCATTTAGCTGAAGCCGTAACGTATGTGAAAAGAATAGGCTCAGTCGTCTTATGATAAATAAAATAGTTCATTGTGTCGGCCGATTTGTATGTAGTCCGATCGGGCTTGTGCGCGGGCGCGGGCGGAGGCTTTTGTGCCCGAGGGCGCGCGACGTGTGACGCGCGTCGCGCCCGAACTGCCCGAAACGTCTTGCGAGAGCGCGCCCTATCTTAGTCTCCGAATGTCGGCTCGATTGTTCCACCGACTTAACATATCAATTATGTCGAACACAAAGCCAGATAAGAGGTTGAGCGACGTGAATAAAATAATTAGCTGATTGGTGTTTGTATAATTCATCAAATGGACGTTACGTCGTGATCGCTCGGCCACTTAGCCCTCTGTTATCATCAGATAGCTCTCGATACAGTATTGTTGTGTGGTAGCGCACAATAGAGCTGTAAACGCACTCCACCATTGTGTGCATATTTAGAGTTCGTTTATCTCACGCCATACGCTTTGGATATTATGACGGCTGGCGCTTGACCCGAGACATTATCACTAACAACCATTAGATCGATAATAGCTAAGTAAACGTCATTCATGTCCTAAGTAGTGATATTTGATACCATAAAAAATGTCTTCAGTTCTTTATCAATATTATTAACAAAGTAAACGCACATAAAATGTACGACGACGTCGATTAAAACGAAACTGTCTATGCCTATAAATTACTAATAGGCAATACATATTAAGAGGTCGTTATTAATCATATTTTATGGGAAAGTCTTACTTTTGTGGATGAATTATAATTATTTAACGTGTTTCCTGAGCATTTAAGAGCGGTGCGCCAATCTCTGAGACGGTCTACAACGTTATTAATAAAACACACAGATCTGTTTTGTTGTTCAGGGACATAGTAAAAAAACATCAGACTTTAGTATGCTACATTTGTCTTTTTAAATTTTAAATTATAGACAAGGAAACTGTTGTTTACGATAGTAACATTAAGTAGGTACTTTTAGGTATATCTTACTCAGTGCGTAAGCGTTGATTAAGTAAGTAGGTACCTACCTATATAACGTTTTTGCATTAGGTAGATTTATTAGGACTTTCTTCAAGAAACATAATTATTTGTTTAAAGCTATAAACACGTCTACTGTCTTGTATAGACGTGGTTGCTTTTTTTCACGTTTATTCCTTTCATATTTGTGGTTCTTATTAAACTATGAAACTCTTAGGGCTTTTCTAACAATAATTACCTAAAGTAATTTAAAATATAGACGTACAAAACTAGTTTAGAGCGAGTTTAGGTAGGTTACTGGTCGTGTACACTGTGGCGCATCCCCGCGGCGCTGCAGCGGTACTAGCGCCATCATTTATGTCCATTGACGGAAATTAAAGAGAAAGGAATAAAAATGTCCCGGCTAATGACGGGCGCGGACCTCTTGCGGCGAATGTGTAATAATTCGCCTCGGGGACATGGAGCGGCCGGCATCTACTAAATAATTTTAATTACATGTTATTGATAAATATTCTCTCTCGGAGCGCTTGGATCTGTCGATAACGCCGCGCAATTAGGCGGTGAACTTTGACTTTACGATTTGTTGTGGGAACGGCGAAATTGGATCCCTTAGGCGCAAACACGTATCCCAGCCTCACTATCACCTAAGAATTGTGTGAACGTTAATAGGAACTTCCATCCACACGACCTAGTTGAACAGGATCTCACAAATGATACCTAGAAAAATCTACAATAAGTACCTTACGTAAGAAATGCATGCAATAGATACCTATATATATTACTAGTTGTCCCCGCGGTTTCACCCGCGTTCCCGGGATAAAAAGTAGCCTTTATGTTATTCCAGGGTATGATCTATGTATGTGCTAAGTTTCATCCAAATCCGTTCATTAGCTTTTGCGTGAAAGAGCAACAAACATACATACGTACATACAAACTTTCACGTTTATAATATTAGTAGGATTTCATTGTAAATTACACTAAGCGAAAACAATTAAAACCCGACCGTTAGCAACTTTATTGGAGGCTATAAAAATATTTTGTCTCTACACTAAACAGTATAAATAAATATTGCTCGAAAAGACGGTCGCATAATAATCGTGAGTCGCCCAGCACGACTCTTTAAGTTATTACGCGAGAGATTGAACGAAAATTAGCTGTCTTGGAATAAAGCCGTAAAAATTGGCTGTATAATGGTACGTTGCGCAACAGAAGTGCGATTAACAGGTTGGTGCACCGAGTGACACAGGCCGGGGAGACGCATCGTGTTTGGGATGGCCGAAGATTATGAATATATTAGGGTAAGTAGTGTACGTCACCTTTGGAATTGTGAGTTATAACTTGCGCGTCGGGTGGCCGCACCAGCGTCGTTGAAAAGTGTTTTGTCGCCAGCTGCAACTATGAATATTTACGAGTCCTGCCCAGGAACACGCCCCGTCCCGGTCGACGTTCGGGCGTAGCCGATGAATCCCATATCCAGTACCAACGACATCCAGATTACATTAACCGACTTGTCACAACGTTGAAACCATTAATACAAAACTAAAAGTATATTTTGAAAGAATATTTTTCAATACATAATAATCTCAAATATTTTTAAATGATGTGCCAACACTTAGGTCGATTAAAAACGTCTTTAAGAGTCAATAAGATCTCTAATATTATTATAATAGATAATTTGAAGTGAGTGGAAATGTCAAGGGCCCGTTGATCCGACATGTAAGTTCATCATACCGTGTTCATTATGGGTCATAGTAGCGATACACATGACTATATCATACGAGTTTCCATTATCGTACGAGATTACCGGTAATGTTTTAATTACAATTATCATTAACTTGATAATATCATCGGAAAATAGTGTTACATACATTTATGTTTGGATAAATAATCTGCGATGAGTGTTTTAACTAACTTTGATAGATGTCTAGTTATAAAATCTAATTGATTCGTTTAAATCTATAATTGGATGTAATAAGTCGTACCTCGAATTTACTACAGTACCTACCTACCTACCTACGAGAGACGAACAAACAAAAAACTATTACTTGTAAAGAAACGGTCTCAGTCTGTAGATCTAAATAAATTGAACATTTATGTATGGTTTCAAAAATTAAACGGAACAGACAGAACAGATTTGTGATATTACCAGTACAAGAAAAGTACATCGTCAGTCAGTCAAATAGTGGAGATGTACACCTTCTCGAGCGTTTGTTATGTGAGTGTCCAATCAAAACGTTATTTGTCATGCATCCGAGTCATTGTAAAGTGTTTGGCGGTGGCATGCACAGAATTAAAGCCACATCGGCTTCTGAATGTCGATTTAATTGCCAGATAAGTCGTCCGCTCTCGCAACACTATTGAAAGATAATGGCTTAAGATGTTATGTTGCTTATTTGAGATCTAAGATTACGAGCCAGCATTGGATATCCACTTTGATATTCTTTTGTATGACGCTCTAGCGAGAATCCAATATTAAGTTTATTTAAAGAATGTGAATGAATTCAAAGCTTTAGTGGATTATCTGTTTGTTCTTTTGACCACATAAAAAAACATATTTTGGTTAAAGGTCTCCTAACTAAAATTCATGTATTTATTTTTATCTAGGTATGATATTCTTATCTAGGTACTTACTGAAAGGAATAGGTAGTAATTTAAAAACACATTAAGTATCTACTAAAAGTAGTAAACAAAAAAACAGTAGATTCGAATTCGACGATATCTCTATTCTCTTAATTTCTTTTGACATCATTCACATCACATCTATTAACAGAACAAATAGCAGAGGAATCCATAGAGTTGTAGATAGTTTTTATTGTTCCACCCATGCAGCGTGGTGGCGATGAGATGCAATTTCATCGGGCGTTATCTCCATATATCTGAGACAGTTGTTGTTCCAATAAGCAATAATCCACATGAATGATAAATTTAAATGGTTACCCAGCAGTGGTCGAGTGGGCGCCTAAACACTACAAGAGCTCATAAACCGACTGGTATGGTAATGTTAAAGCCGTACTATTCACTTACTAAATTATCTCCTCCAACTTCAACTGACAGTCACAACGTATTCGTTGAAACTAGCTCGCTGTAGTTGTTCTATATTAATAACAGATTATTTCTTTGATTTTTTACCTAAGCCAATTCATTGAAAGCGTGGATGTTATTACGTAATTGAAAAGAAAATCGTGGAAAAATTTACTTTTCCTAACCTACGTCAATGTTATAATTATGTTCCTTATGGGACATCTTCTAGCTTTCATAAGCTATAAAAAAGTCATCTTATGTTAATTGGAAGTAACAATTCATGAATAAATATTGAAATAATGTAATAAATAGAATAGAAATTGTTTATTTGCTTCATGTGGTTATTGTATTACATTCCAAGGTGTTATAAGTATTAATTTTGTTACAAACATGAGGGCATTGCAACAATATCTTAAGCAAGGTATATTACAATAATTACGAGTAATAATGTGAATTTAATACATTTTTATGTAAATGTAGCTATTCCTCACGGTTCTACTCGCGTTCCCGGGATAAAAAGCCTAACCCTTAACCTTCGGGGATAATGTAGCTTTCTATTAGTGAAATAATTTTTCGACTCGTACCAGTAACTCCAGAGATTAGCGCGTTCAAACAAACAAACTCTTCAGCTTTATTATTAGTATAGATATAGATGCGTGATGTTATAATTATTTTTTATGAATTGAATGTTCCAAGAATAAACAGCTCTGAAATTTTCGAGGGCGGGCGGGACGTGGTATAAATGAAAGGTTTGCTGATTCACCTGTCGTCATAATTTTGAAGTGTTTGTGAGTTGTACCATCATTTAATGTTGGTGTATTGGGAAGAGTTGCATGCGCCAGAAATGTTACCTTATTGTTTTCAGTTTTAAAATGTATACGAATACAATAAACAATAAAATTGTTCTTCTAGTCATAATGAATATCTAAAGATAAAAAATAAATCTTTAAGTCAAAGTATAAGGGCATAAATACGACGAGAAACATTCTTTGGTTTAAATAAGAAACAAGATTTTTTTCTACTATTTTAAGTTGGTTTCTAATATTGAGATTTTCTTTTCAAATAATTATTATTTTATTTACAATAGACTCTGATTCATTAAGATTGAATTGAAACGAAATATAATATGTATTTACATTCTCAACAAAGTGTATAGGTACACCAAAGGCATTATGCAAATTTCTTAAAAAAAAATGGGCTATCCAAAACCAACGGTTTTATTTGTTTGTTTTTATAACTGAAATTAAAATTTTCAAGATAGGTTTTCAGGATAGGTGATGACCTCCAATCGGCTGAACGGATTTTCAAACATAACTAAGAACACTCTCTATTAAAACTTTTAAACAAAAAAACAGAATCAAAATCTAAAAGTTTTAAAATGTCGGGGGTTAAAAATCGGCAGCAATAAGATTTAGCTCATATTACACAGGGAAGGGAAAGTGATTCAGGCCAAAAAAATCATCATGACAACGAGAGCTCAACAATGCAAATAAGTGGAGTTTACAATTTAAACTTGATTTGGTTATCTAAAGCTAAAGATTTCTCCCTTACCAGCAAAAAAACATACAATAAGAGACAGATAGAGGTACTTCAAGATTGTAAGTAGAAGCATTTTTTTTAAAAGTAACACTATTTTCTCAACCATATAATTTCCTTGAAATCTTACAAAAGTTTATCATAGAAGCGCAGCTCCATTGATCTCTGACAAATCAGTGGCGGGTGGAGCAGATATATAGAGTGGATTATGCGACGGAATGGAGTGTACATTTCGTCACGGATCTGCTGATATTTCAACAGGCCAGTAAATCCCTGTGAGCCTACGACAGGCCGCGCGCGGATAAATCACACGAGTGGGCGGCGGCGCGCGCGGCTCCCGGCACTGTTCCCGCTAAATAACTGCTACCGTTTACCTGCCTCCGATCATCTGATACTTGATTTAATGTACCTTACAGCAAATAAGTACTATTAAATAAAATACGCCGCAAATATTCCAGTTACTGACGTTTCCCTAACGGCTTTACAGTTAACAATTTGTTGAATATAATTTTTGATCTCTTCAAGTAAAATGTCTTGTACGCAACCGTTAAAGTGAATTAATTATACAAGTATGGTTAGCCTAAATATAGCTTTTATTGATAGACACGTGTCCGGGATCAGGCTTCCCGGAATAATCAACTGAAGGATTTATTGGAACATAAATAAAACAGTCTATAGGCAAACAGTAAAATTATAGATTAATATTTTTCAAATGTAAAATAACAATTAAATAGTTGAATACCAGTTCCTGGAAATACACTTTTTTCATATTATGTAAATAGTTATGGGATGGGTGTCCCACCTGCGAGCCAACGAGTTAAGAAATATCAAATTAATTTATTATAATGATTATCCTACAATAACAAAGTAGGTACCAATTCCAAATATACCCACTTAACGACAAAATACTCCTGAAAGATTGTTAACAGAAGTGCTCTTCTCATGAAATTATTCCATATTCTAGAGATCTATCCCCGACTGGATCCTCAATGAAGTGGACTGTAGTTCACTATTTGAATTGTTTAGTATATTTCAGCTTCACGAATTGCTATTAGGGGAGAATCAGATAAATTGAACCACTTTATATAGGTACGTTTTAAGGCACTAGTCCGAGGGTCGCGGCCGAGGCGTCAGACGCGCGCAGCGAACCGCGACTCTCGGAAGCCTACCTGACATCTTTTTGTGCATTGATTAAAATAAACCATTTAGCAAATGTTACATGGTTTAGTCTCATTTGACTTATACAATATCAACACCGTACTAGTACTTGTATATTTCTTAAAACTTACGTCTTTCTAGGGGCTTTCCATTTGGGCCAATTTACCCGACCAGTTAGTTAAATTGTACCATAGGTACCTATGGTAAATTGTATTGGTGTGTGTTAAAGAAGCGACGTATATTAAATAATTACTTGAAAAGTACATAGTTGATTTGAATAAATCCGATATTTTAGATATTTGATAAAGTTCAAATTACAACTGAAAAAAAAAAATCTGTCGTTTTCTTATTACAAAATAACTTAAACAAAAGGTATCAAACACTTACATATCAAAATAAAATACTTATTAACTTAAATCGACATAAGTAATGTGCAAATATTTATTTTTCCTTAAAACGTCAGGAATATCTTTGTATATAGAACTCCCTCTGTTCTTTTCTATTTCCTTGTTACTTTGGCCTTTCTTTTTTCATACTTTCTGTATATTTGTTTGGAAGCACTAATAGATTATCATATGTGAATATATTGCATTCCAATTATATTATTACGTGTCGAATTGATAATCTTCCTTTTTTGAAGTCGGTTTCGCCGGTATAATAATATAGTCGACTCTCCCCTACATTAATTTAATGTTCACACGTCCGTTAAGACAATTCCTTACTTTTTAATATTGATGTTGCCAACACTTAGGTAACTACTTATAAATACTAATTATTTAAATAAAGGATTCATAATTGAGGGAATTAGGGCGCGAGACGGCTACCACGATCAATTAGCGCCACTATAAATGTTTACAGCGTATCATTAGACGAGTGATGTCGATGCAAATATGGTTATTGATCCTGTTATATATCAGTCTACCACTAAAAGGGGTTATTCATCTATATAAATCATAAATTCACGGCTTAGCTACTGGCGTGAGCGTTTATTTATATCGTAAATTAAGGAAAATTTCTAGCAAAGTGCAATGTGTTTAGCAGGACAAACATTTGTGTGCATGAAAAAAGTAGTACTTATCTGTAGTATATAGGTACCTAAGTTATCTGCTTTCCATAGCAAAAGCTATTAAAGGTGTTAAGAATGTCCCAGGATATTATTATTATTAATGTTCTTTGATAGGCTTAAGGTAAATGGCCCATTACTCGTCAGTTTTAGAACTTTGCTGTGTTTACAGCTCTGCTACGTCATAGTTAGTTAACATAGAAAAATATTTTTTTTATTGATGAGTAGATAATTTATTCCTCTTTATAATAGATATAATATTATAATGATAAAATAATAATAAGGGAATAAAATATTTGTTTTAAAAAAAAGAAGCCATTTGTACCAGTATCCGACAGGTTTGTTGTAGATATCGTCAAAACGTCCTAGAACTCGTCAATTTTTAACACTAATTTGAACTCTATTTGCTTAGACTTAAGTTCATATTATATTTCATAATATTTGAAATTTATTAATTATTTACTAATTTAATTATGGTTTTTGTTTCTCTTTTTTTTAAACGACTTCAAAAAGGAGGAGGTTCTCAATTCGTGTGCCCCGATTACTCGAAGACGCCTGGACCGATTTGGAAAAATCTTTTTTTGTTTGAAAGGGTATACTTTACAGGTGGTCCCATGGTCATCAGGTCAGGATCTGATGGTGGAATCCTGGAGATATCGAGGAAACTTCAAATTAGAACCGACTTCAAAACACTAAAAAGTGTAGTTCATGTTCCATGGAAAATATCATGGTACCGCAGACTTCAAAACAGTGTCAGGTTGATTAGAGTTCCTACATGGCTATTTTATGCATTTTAGTGATTTGAAGTCGGTTCTATTTTTTGTTTAAAGATTTTTATTTGTAAATTTGTTAGTTTAATAGGTTAGTTAGATAGTTTTAATTTATTATAAGAACCTGTATATTGCTGTGTGGTGACGGCGACGAATATCACCACCCCATCTGATCCCGTAGGGGGCGTACAAGTCGTCCGAGGGAAGGTATACCAGAGTACGGGTAGCAGCGTATCTCTGAGAACTATAACACCATACTGCGATCGCCAACCGAGCAGGTTACACTGGGATATCATAGAATCGAAATCTGAAGTTCGAAGAGAGACGGACACGATAATCCTGAAATCAGGAAACCTGCTCTAATTCGGTCAAAACCAGGAGCGATCACAGACTGATTGAGGCTCATTGAACCTCAATGTCAAACTTCAGAGATCCCGACTGATGAAGTCCCGATCCCTTTCGAGGAAGTGGACTCATATAATGAGACAAGGTGGAAGCCATACGGCTGGGACTGAGTTCTTTAAGGCCTGCCATACAAAGTGAACCAAAAAGAGGATGAGGATGACGATATCAGAATCGTCACGTCAAAATCTGAGCTGCTGGGAGAGATGCAAAAGTTCGACAACGCAATCAATAGTCAGTCGATAGCCATGCTTCAAATCTCAGAGCAAAGCTAACCTGACACTACACTGAAGATATCCCGGATGTCAGCCTGTACGAGATTAGAATGGCTCTCAAATAGTTCAAGAACAATAAGGCGCCTGGTGTTGTTGCAGTTACAGCTGAGTTTCTGAAGGCGGTGGTACGCCGATACTTAAGGCCTTTCAGAAGTTATTTAATTCCATCATACTGAAAGGTCAGACGCCGCAGGCATGGCACAAAGGTGTGGTGCTCTTTTTCAAAAATGGAGATAAAACCCTATTGATTACATAATAATAAATGGTGAATACTTGCACAGGCATAGCCAAGTGGCCAGGATAATCCACCACCACCTTGTGACGTCTGAGGTGCCGTACTACAGGTATGTACCAGAATCGGTTGTCGAAGATGGCCATATCACACTATACTGGGATCGATCTATCACCTTTTTTTTTTTTTTTTTTATCGGCGAGCGCAGAGGGCTCTCATTCGGGTAATATTTAGGATCTATCATCACTGACAAGACTATTTGTCGCCAACAAGGATGGCATTGTGTTGATAGATCACCATGAGCGCCGTGCAATGATTGTCGATGTTGCTGTTCCCCATGACGAGAACTTTGTGAAAGCAGGCTGTCGACATGTGAAACATTGACACCATTGTACCGATAGTCGTTTCCGCCCATGGCCTAATGGCCAAGAGCCTCGATAAACATCTTAAGAGGCTCGCGTTAGGCAGTTGGGTCTAGGGCCAGATCCAGAAGGCAGTGCTCCTGTAAACGGCACGTATTGTGAGGAGGTTTCTCTCTATGAAGTCTTGACCATCGGCAGCTAGGACCCTGTTCACGATGCCGGTGCGGTACTGTTTTTTATATTTTTAAATGTATTTTTTTAATAATTATATTTAAAAATGTAAATATTAAGGTATACAATGAATAAATGAAATAATAATAATATCCTGGGACATTGTTCATACCCATCACACTGCTGAACTATGTTTAGTTGTTATCGAGAGTCATCACAAACCGTCTCACTACAAGTTTGATGTAGTCGGTTTCTGAAAAGGCTTTAGCACAATATACCACATATCGACGCTGCGGCAAGTTATACAGAAGACAGCGAACTGAGGAGTATAACCAGCCATTATGCTTAGTATTTGTGGACTATGAGAAAGCTTTTGATTCGATAGAAACCTGGGCGTTGCTGAGGTGCCAAATCGTACTAAAGTGCTTGTATGACAATGCCACCATGTCGGTCCGACTCCAGAACCAGAACTCGAAACTTATTTAACTGCAGCGAGGCGTGAGACAGGGAGACCTGATATCTCCGAAACTGTTCACCTTTGCATTCAATCAAATCAAAATCAAATCAAAAACTCATTTATTCAATTTAGGCCCTGGTAAGGCACTTATGAACATCGATAGTTACAAACATTACAATAGACTCTTCCCCTCAGAGGACAACCGCATCCGTATGCGTGCTCTCCAGCGTGACGTTAAGTCACGCATCGATGAGGTACGATAGGCCCGCTGGGACCAGACCCTTACAGACATTAGACCCTCTCATCAAGCCTTTTGGCAGCTTTCTCGTGCCCTTACCAAGGACACGGTAGCACCCATGCCCAAACTAAATAGGCCCAATCTCCCTCCCGCTTTTGATGACGATGATAAGACAGAATGCCTCGCTGAAAGCTTAGAGTTTCAGTGCACGCCCAGTACCCTCCCGATAGACCCGAGTCATCTGGAGGAAGTTAACTCTGAAGTTGAACGGAGAGCCGCCCTCCCGTTACCACCCCCCTCCCCCTCTCAGTGAAGAGGATGACCCCCTCCCTCCGGCGACCCCTGACGAGGTCAAATCGATCATCAGGGATTTACACCCGCGGAAGGCCCCGGGCTCGGACAAAATCACTAACAAAGTGATAAAACTCTTCCCCGCCCACTTTATAATACTGCTAACTTCCATATTTAACGCTGCCCTCTCTTGTAATATTTTTCCACATCAGTGGAAAGAGGCCCATGTCATTGGAATCCATATACCCGGCAAACCCAGGTCCGAGCCCTCCAGTTACCGCCCTATAAGTCTATTAAATGTCCTGGGCAAGATGTATGAGAGACTGATCTATATCCGCCTCAAAACATAAGCCGACGCCAATAATCTCATCCCTGATGAACAATTTGGCTTTCGAGCCAAACATTCTTGTGTTCAACAAGTCCATCGTATTGTTGAGCGCAACATTACAGGTGTCTTATTCTTCGATGTCGCGAAGGCATTTGACAAAGTGTGGCACAATGGCTTAATTTTTAAGCTATTTACCTTAGGTGTCCCACATAGGCTCGTGCGAGATTATTTGTCAAATCGCCACTTTCGATATCGCATTCCTGGCGCACTCTCCTCCCCGCACCCTATCGGTGCCGGTGTCCCACAGGGCTCGGTACTGTCCCCCTTGCTATTTTCGCTCTACACGAGTGATATGCCAAAGACCGACAAGGTGCAGTTAGCACTTTTTGCGGACGACACCGCGGTCTACTGCTCTAGTAAGTCCCCCTCAGTCATTGATAAGAACCTCCAAACCGCGGCTAACGCCCTAGGCGCCTGGTTTCGGAAATGGAGGATCGAGATCAACCCTGTCAAAAGCCAGGCGGTCCTATTCTACAGACCCTACCATCGAGGTACCCCCTCCCCTCCAAAGGCAGTTACTCTATTCGGTGAACCAATCCCCTGGGAAAGGCAAGCCAAATATCTCGGAGTAACTCTCGATGATCGTTTGACCTTTGATGCCCACATTAAAGCGGTCCGCGCGCGCGCCGCCTTTGTTTTAGGGCGCCTCCACTTTTTATTAAATCGTAAATCTAAACTTGCACTTAAAAGCAAGGTTAGACTTTATACCACGTGTATCCGCCCCATCATGACCTATGCTAGTACTATGTTCGCACATGCAGCTCCATCACGGATCCATAGCCTTCAGGTGATTCAAAATCGCTTCATGCGCAAGGCCACGGGCGCCCCGTGGTACATGCGTAATGAAAATCTCCACATTGACATAGGTCTCTCCACGATAAAACAATTTATAAAACGCACCTCACGCAGATTTTTCAATACCGCCGTTAATCACCGCAACCCTCTTATAGTGAAAGCCGCAACCTACACGCCCTCCCGTATACTCCGTATCCATAGACCAAGGCAAGCCCTCAGCGAGCCGGATGACCCTATTACATTAGCTCAGATCGAAGCTGACGAAGCTCGTAAAAGTACACAACACACTACACACAACCGATCACGCTACCGTCCTCGACGGCGAGGACCGCCACGACGTCCCACTCAGTCTCGTCCCGTTCAAGAGGCCCGAGCTGCCTACAGTAATCCGACCGCCCCCAATTGGTCGTAACTCGTACAAAGTTCTCCCCCTCCCCCGGTAACGCCCTGAGCCGAGGTTCGTACCCCATTCGGGGGTGCCCTCAGGCGTTGTTACCTAAACATTACCCGGCTGAGAGCCCTCTGCGCTCGCCGATTTGTCCGGTAAGGTTGTTGCAGCCATCTGAGGCTACCAACTAAGTCCTTTCAAAAAAAAAAAAAAAAACAATAGACTCTACATTGGAAGATGTCTTCAAGCTTCTGGACTGAACTTTGGCATCAATGGCGATTCGATTTGCCGATGATATAGTAGTCTGGCTGATACCTTGGAAAACCTCGGTACAATGTTTGATGAGTATCTCAACAAGTAGGTCTAAAAATGAATATGGATAAGATGAAAATGATATCGAACGTCCACGTGATCAAGTTGCACCCACTCAAGTAAAGGCTGGAGACTCTGCACTCGAAGTTGTAGACGACTATATTTACCTAGGACAGATCATCCAACTAGGTAGGTCAAATTCGAGAACGAGGTCAGTTATCGAATTCATCTCGGCTGAACATCGTTTGAGAAGCTCCGTAATATCTACTCGTCCCAAATACCGACTTCGACCAGTGAGTGTTGCCAGTGATGACTTACGGAGCTGAAACGTGGTCGGTTACGATGGCCCTCATAAGAAGGCTCAAGGTCACCCAAAAAGCAATGGACCTCTCCATTGCTCAGAGTTTCCCTACGAGATTGATTCAGAAATTATGAGATCCGAACTAAAGTAACCGACATACCCGAAGAATTGGCAAACTGAAGTGGCAGTGGGCGGGGCATATTGCTCGTAGAACAGACGCCAGCCGCTGGAGCAGAAAGGTTATCGAGTAGCGACCACGAACTGGAAGACGCAGCTTGGGCAGGCCCCCCACCGCTGAATGCAGGCAGCACAATACCGGCCATCGTGGAGATCCTTGGAGGAGGCCTTTGTGCAGCAGTGGAGCTGCTTTTCTTCTGATATTTTCTTTCAGCTGATATGATGATTACCTTACTTATAAATTGTCTAATTTTGGTTTCTTTTAATTCGAAAAGTTCTTGACGAATTTAAGGTCGTTCTTTAGTACGTAGAATACACGCAAGATACTAGAACTCGTCAATTTTGTAAGTGACACGTTGTTAACGTTGTTAAAGTTCTTAACAAAAAATGATTATTTTATTTTTAAAGTTATATATGTATAGGGATATTTTTAGATAGAAATTTAATTAAAATTCCGTTTGGTTTTTATAGTAATACACACTGTCGATATTAAGTGAATGTTTTCAACTGTGTCCCAGTTTTCGTCAAAATAGTATTAATTTTGACGAGTTCTAGGACCAACAGGGATTACCAGGTACCAGTAAATGTCATCAGCGATTAAAACAACTTAATAATAAAAATAACACAATATTATATGTTAAATGGTTAGGTAATTTACTTGACTATTTCACAAAATAAAAACACTTATCAATAGTCTGACCAATCCAGCAAGACATGAGATTTCATGTGGCATGCCGGAGTTCACATTCAGTAGCTGAAGTCACAAAAAAATACAAAATTTCGAAGTGCTTAACTTTGATAGCTCCGTGTTCCGATATCATTACAGTTTTGAGTAAATTTTGCCATTCTAATTATGGAATATATTTCGTAAAATATATTGGCATTAAATCCTTTTAGGAAGATATTAGTAGAATTAAATAGTTGGCCTTTTTTTACAACCTGACGAGTATTGGGACACTGTCGACATTACCAGCGTTTACCTTACATTATCATGAGGTGCCATTGCGAATTTCGTACCTCTTTCTATGAAGCTGTAAATGTGACAAAATTAACAATAAAAGGCTCTGTGTTTAAAAAAAGTTTTGCCAATATATTACAATTGAACATTGCTCGACCTAAATTAAGCTAAGACTGGTCTGGCAAATTGTTGACAGCGACAATATCTCTTTTTGTGATCTAGTTTTGTGTTGTGTAAACATTTCGTTCATTTGAAACCAATTGTAACTAAACAAATTGATTAAGTACCTATCTAAAACTACCTTGAGTTTTAGCTAACTAATCTGTCTGTAATTGTCACATTGTAGGTACTACGTTGTTTGTAGAAATATGGAACTGATACAAAGATTTTATTCAAAGCCCTTTATGGATTTAGTCCTTACCTTTGTTAAAGGAAAATAAAAGGTCAAATATATTTTTACCCGTAGTTTACTGATTCGCGGATTGTTGATATACCTATTCTCAATATCTGTATAATAATATTTTATTAGTTAAACCACTAAATAGAAAATAAATAAATTAAATACCTGACATACGTACCTACCTATTAAGAAAATCTACGTTTTGAACATACCTACACGAATTAAATTAAATGTTATGCAAAATAATTTAAAATTTACTAATAATTTATATATTAATAATTAAAATATAATAATATAACTTCTAACGTAAGTTTAAGTACAACGAACGATTAGAAAACTATGAAGTAAAATTGCTGTTGAGTCACGGAAAGAACTTGTAGATGAAAATAAAGCTTTAAACAGACTGTTATTAAAGTTATTTACTTATGGATAACTTGATAAGGTAGATTTACCACTTCAGTTTAATGAGAATGCAGTTTATGAGCCATAAGAAACATTAATGATATTCTGGAATTATATTATAACTTTTTATCACACTCGGTCATAATAAAGTAGATATGGCAACGTGGTTTGCACATGATAAAAATATTTACTTACGTAACTAAATGTAATTTTTCATTAAATTCTTGCCATTATTCTCTCAAACTGCTGTCATGTCAGTGACGTCATTAGTGAAACTCAATTGTCGAACAATAGCGTTTTATGAAGTTATCATCATTCAATAAAACCTTATTGTTTGTATTCATGGCTATGTATGTTGTTATGGACTGGAGGTAGTGTGTTGTGTTTTGTTGTGTAGTGCGTGGCGTGCCGCGCAGCCGCAGCACTGCGCGTTCGCTATAAATCAGCGGCGCCGGCGCACGCTGCTCGCCGATTAATCGCAACCCAGCTCTACACAAATCAAAATGTAAATGGATATAGTATGTTAAGTGCGCCGTGCCTAGTAATAATGATGTTAGCATTAGGCATATTAATTGGCTGGATAGGCGCTATCTCTCCACTGCGAGCAACCGCGCACGCTATTCGCGTTTTCGTTGAGATTTTCAAACGAAAGGGCCCTTAAGTTTATTTCTAGGAACGTATGATATTTATATTAGTAACATGTATTATCTTCATGGTAAAATAAATGTATAAAAATAAATATGGCAGTTTTGAAAACAACATAATTTGTGTAAGAACCGTTACTCGTAGGTATTCACATCTTAAGTAATTTTCCTTCATTAAATCAAATGACCTAATTATCCCCAATCTTTGCATCTGCTACGCACATTATCCTTAACCAATGGCTCTTTAACATTTAATATGCTTGCGGGACAATAAGGCCCGATTCCTAAATACGGCATTTAAACAGCATAAAAGCGTTGTTACCGCGGAATCATTAAGGCTCGCAAAGCTTATTGAAATGAAGAACCGGATCCCTAATGAAGGCCACAAAATCAAATCGGCATCGATTTACAGTCGATACAACGTTTATATGCATTTAGTGTCGTTTGAAGACAGGCGGCGCCTGTGTAATGAAGGCCGCGGAATCAAATCAGCATCATCCTGTATCGACCATCGGACCCATACAGAGCCTAACCACTAACGAACTCGACCAGATTCATTTTAATTGAATCCGATCCCTTCCCGGCAACAATGAACTTTTGACATCCATTCAAAACATATAGGTACGTTTTGCTGCATCTATTTATCAGACTTATTGTTGCGATCGAGTTTCATTAGAATATTCATGATTTCATGTATAGAGGAAACAGGTTGGTCATCAAATGGTTTTCTATTGATCTTTTATAAATCTAATTATATATGAAACGTTTATTTTGCAGCAATAAAACTAATAACCATGTACCAAAATGCAATGAACCTGGTAGATAATTTCATAATGATACCGAATTATAAGTTTAAACATTTAAGTGGTTGCATGAGAAAATATCTCAATGCAATTATCCAAGATGTAGGTAATCAAATAGGTTAACTTGTTAACTGTTAACAACTCCATTATTGACATTATTAGTTCGCAGACCGACATAGTTTTTTCAGTCATTAAACGTTAAATAAGCACCGGTGTTTATATCTGGTGTAAGTATATTTTGTAACGTTAGCATAAGGCTGTTATTTTGTTCCCTACGATATAATCTTAGGTAGTCTTCGCAAACAAGCCGCATGTTTGTGATACTTATGATTATGAATGATTTATTGAGTTAGTGAAAGGAGAATCTCAGAGCAAGTAGTAATTCATGTAGCTATTTACTTACCGTGGGAATATGGGGCACCTATCTATGAATGGCAGAGTCTAATATTCATTTACAAGTATGAAATTCAAGCATAATTGCAATCTTGTATAGCTTGTTGATCTTCAAGCCGCGCCTCATTGGTCCTCGTCATCAACAATTTTTTGGATAGGTTTTTTTTAATGACAACATAGCTACAAGAAATGGTAAATCAAGAGGTGCTGTGTGCTTACCGGCCCCATGATTAAATAAATGCCGGTGATATTTCAGCTTGAGTGTACATGTTGTATAATTTCAGTGATTCTTTAAAGGCTTTGGAATTTCATTCATTGACATATATGTTTACTCAACAGATGAGAGTTCCAATGGTGATGAAGTTGTTATTTAGATGAATCTATCCAATTATATCTTTAGCTATATTAGTTGATTAAAAGTTATTACTTAATTAATAGATCATAATCATCTAAATTACATTAAGTGTTAATTGAAGCTACGGGGTATAATGGTGGACATCCGAGTTTGAATGAATCGTCAATCATCACAAATTAACATTCATGCACGCAACCTCTGTTACTCAACGTATTAAACCTAAGAAAATATCAAAGAATATGCAACGTAGAGTGTATGCATCAGCTTTTACTCTTTTATGTACCTTTTCGACGTCATTAAACCTGCTTATTGAATTCAATGACTTAATTTCGTATTGAAAATAGTGTTAGAGCTTAAGTTCATAAAAGGTTAGATAATGAAAGAGTACCCTGCTGAAGTAATGAACCCATTAAAATCTACCTCCCAGAAGACATATAATTATAATGTATGACAAAAAATAAAATGAATAATCTTTGTTCAAACAATGTTGTAGATGCGATGCGATAAAGCAGCCGCTGGATATACATCGTCGTGTACGGTTAATTGATCACTTAATTATTTTGCGTGTCCGTATAAAAGTTTCCAATTAAACTGTACTATTATTATAATAGATAATTAAGAAATGCTCGTTTAATTAATTGCAGGTAACTTTTTAGAATCGAAACGGAGGGAGGTAATTTACTTTATTCAAATGAGACGTGTCGGTAAAGTGGTTTTAGTTGTGTGCTATTATTATTTTCTTGTGGTTTATTGGAGTTTCGTGTTCATTAAACGCGGGCGCAGTGTTGATAGCTTATTTAAATGAACATTAAAGGGTTCGTATCGAAAGAGCCATACGTTACGGTTGATTTATATCGAAATGTTGCAAAGGACATGAGAGTTTGATGGTATCGGTAGATTTTGTCGCCAGGAAATGATCGCGAGCGGTGCGGTTCGGCTCTTGCTTGACGTGGTTTTATTGTTTGTTGCTCAGCGCAGCGCTGCAGTGCGCATGCTCCGCGCCTGCGTGCCCATGTTCTATCGCCCGCCGATACGATGCGCCCGCGCCGCCACGCCACACCACCGGCCTCACCTTAGGAAAGCGATATTTTAGCGACAGCCTACATGATTAATTTATAGCTATGAAATATTCCTTAGCAGAAAGTTGACTTAAATTCGATTTAATGTGAAGATATAAAATGATATATGTACAGCGATGTCATCTTTATTATCTGAACGTTGTCAGTGATATTAATAATTTCTATTGAATAGAGAAATAATATTTGATAATAATATATAAGTAGCAGTACCTAATAGTAAAGGATATGGTTTTTGTATTACGATATTATGTACTTAAAAGCATTATTTATTGCTTACGCACGGTTAATAAATATTCTGTGTGATGTAAACAAAATATTTATTAATAATTGATTATTTAACACAGCCATTATTAAAAATCAAATGGGCAAATTATACTCAACTTATTGATTTAGAACAAAAGTTATATACAGTAAATAACATGGCACCCATAATAACGTTGAGTAAACAACGTTATAATAATAAAAATACACTTTAAAGCCGTAAAGTACTATATTTATTACAATATCACTTTTACGGCTGCTCTATTTATAAATATCCAGTTTTGTTTTAAGTAAACTAAAGTAGTCGGAACTCCTTAGTTAGCTTTTGCGATCGAGACTGGCTCGATGGCAAGGCAGGCGAGTGTTGTGTTAAGCCACAGATTAAATAAGTATTAAGTATATCTTATTCTTATGATTTAGCTCGCCTATTATTCTATACTAGTTAGTTAACAAAGTAAACGCAATATCAATTGAACAATTTATTAGGCAATAATTACAAACCAGTATAAAATCATCAAGTGATATAAGAGAAATGTTTAATATAAACATGTTTTGGTAATTTTATCATTATGTAACCTCTCCTCGAGTCCGGTGAACCAAAGATCTACCGTCCCATTAATTTTTGTTTAATTTGTAATTTTCCCAGTAATTAAGACCAGCGTCGTCTGTTTAATGCAAATGAACCTATTCCCTATCATTAGTCTGTACACGTACTCTACTAACGCTACTTTTCGTTAATTAATCCCGAGATCTAACACTATGGGACGGCTCGATACTTGATTATTATTCACACGCAACCAAAGACTCCCAATAAAATGTTTAGATTCAGTCGAGAACAGAAAACAAACATTAGGTTCGACGACCTTATACTTATGTTGAACATTTAACGTAGGTACTTAATAGGCACATAAAGTCATTTTGTGGACCACTTGTAATATTTACTATAGATATAATAGGAATGAAATTGTTGTAGAGTCATTTGAGAGTGCATAGTAGGTATGTATACGTGTTATTGTTTTGTAGAGTTATTGTTTGTTACTGAAAATTATGCTATTTATTGGAAACTTTTAGAGTACTAGATAGTAAATTGTATTATGTAGTAACATCGATAACTGCATTATTCAATGAAATAAATATCCAAAAACAATTATTTTCGTTTAAATTAATAGGTTTATTTCACTCTGTATAATATGTACCTATTGCTTTATTATTATTTAATACTAGCTACATTGATGTTTAATTTTTAAGATTTGTGATGGTGCCCGCGTATGCCACCCGCCCCGTCCTTACACTATCAATAAAAGGTCTCCAACTCAATTTATCTTATCGCACGGTAGTATCGTGAGTAGTTTCCACAATGAACGACGTGCCGATATCTACCAATTTCTAATCTGAGTGATCCACCTTGTTAATTAGGTTCTGTCACGAGAAACGTATCTATGTCATGGCTTTTTAAGGTCTAAAATTGTTTGGCTTTCGATTAAAATGTATTTTTAATTTAATAACTTAATACGTGGATAGGTATAGGAAGGCAATGGTGCGCACGCTATCGTTGCCGATAACTGCGTCTGCGCTGTCCATGTGCGCCCAATCAAAGTACTTCATTAAAATCTTATCGACGCTAGATAAATCACCTAACGACTGCGATCGATTATTTGGATAATTAATGGTGGTTTCATAAATATGTTGAATTCTTGTTCCTGAGGCACTGGTTTGGGGCCGTATCTGCTAGGGCGACAGATCATATCGTCACTCTCGAAGTCTCATTACGTTACAAGTGCTAGCTAACTAATCTAGGCATCATGATCATTTTCATACATATAAAATTTTATTGCTAATAATATCATTATGAACATTTATTGGTATAACTGACCGATCTATATGTAAGTAAAAGTATCTACGTAATACTTACCGACGTCAGCCTCCAGATCCTCCACCTAAGCAATAGTTAGTCCAACACGTATATATGCTTTGAGCGATGTGCGGACTTCATATGCCCTCGTATTTGACTTCTTGGGCATACCTACTGTTTCTCTACACGTACAGTCGTACAGTAAGTCAAAAATGGCCCGGTTTGCATCCTTTGTCATCATAGTATGGTGGTTCTAACATAGAGCCATTATAGTGATAGTGATAGGGGTGTTAGTAGTATATAGACATATTTCTAAATATTACTAATTAAATAACGTTAAAGGAATTATACGTACGTCCATATTTCTTGAGAGGATATTAAACTATCGTTTGGGCTTATTACGAGTAATGGTTATAATATAACGTCACATTAAGACATTGGTAAGTAAGCTCGTCGTGTCTGCTGAGCTGAGGTCGCGTGCAGCGTACCGGCCGGAGTACTTCGGCTCCCGAGATCCGCATCAGTCCCGGAATAAATGCTATCCTACGATGGTATCGCCGGCGCCCGCGCCACCCCATTAATCTACATCAGCACGCGCTCGCTACCAGATTAATGAACCAGATAAACTTTAAATACGACTACAGATGTCCGCTCCTCTAACAGCAGCCGAGCGAACTGTATACGCATCTCACAGACAATAATTGATGAATTAAACGGATTCGACGCTTTTATGAATGTTAATGATAACGTTCAATCGGCTCGATGATATCGACGATATAGTCTCGATAATTAGAATGAATGGGTGAAGAGTTTCGGCTGAAATTGATTGCCTGGAAAAGAATCTACGATAAGTAGCTGATGTTGGGTGGTTAATGCATCTGCGCTCGTTACAATATCGATGCAGGAACCTGTAGAGCTGCTTCAATTTGTGCCCTCGATACTTATTTATATTGCAACATTAGTATTCATTTGTTTAAAACTACTTTCAAAATTACCATTTTATTCTATGCTCAATATCGTAAGCTACATTTCAATTTGATGTTCCTATTTATATTCACAGTTAATGTGATTAATTATAATAACTGTGGTGATAAAATCTTAAAATCCGTAGAAACTTAAATAGTCACGTGTAAGAAAAATACATTAATTTTTTAATCTGATAACATGATATTTGGTGATGAAAGTAAATTAGCGGGTTTGAGATAGATATCATTTGTTGACTGGGTATTCTGGAATTTTATAACATGTTGTTTACATTTGTGATGCGTAATTTATAAATGTCGGTTTAGCTATTGGGAGTTATGGCCATATACCTTCGTATATAATATAACTCCATAAGTCTGAGACGCGCCGATAGCCGTTCGAGTGACCTTAATTGTTTCAATTGGAAAACTACTTTTTAGACACAGACGGATATTGTTAATTGATTTTGCCGATGGTCAATTAATTTTATTTCAGACACATACCTAAGACGAAGACGAATAGAAGAATTCGACCTACTTTATAATTTTTGATAAATTATAATATTCTCTCTAAAACAAAATAAGTATCCTTGTTGGAGCTTAGTTTATTGCTCGAATTGAAACTTCGCGCAAACTACCATTTCTCAACTAAAAATAGACCCAATAATATTCTGTGATTCGTGAATAGGTACTATCCAAGTATTTACTAGATTTATTGTCTAGTTGTGATTACAAGCAATGAATAGCATTATATAACCTAGCAATTATTTTAGCTTGTTCTAATTGTAAGCAAGCAATTATCATGTCTCAGTAGCTGAACTTTAAATAAACGTTAAATTTTTCGATTTATTTCTTCTACGAGTATATGCTATGGGTATGCTTGTTTGTTACCCACAAGCAGATGGTAAGCGGTTACCGCAGTTTAAAGACCACAATACCTACTAGGGGTATCACATGCGCTATGTCGACCCTACAAATATCTCTTGAAGAACCACATGGTGTAGGTATTCCCTTGGGAAAACTACTGGTTAAATTTTATTACTACTGGATGAGTATTTACTATTGTATTGTTTATTATAATAATACAAGACCTGTGCACGATTTATCTAAATCAAGCACAAATCCTAAATAAAATAAAAATAAGTTCTTTGATAATAAGTGACACTGTAAAATGTCGATGCCTTTCTACTCTATTCCATGGTCTTAGTAAAAGGTGGATTCAGAAAGCTAAGAGAACCTATCTTATAAATTATTTATAAGCAATATTGACTTTAATAGACACTTAAATAATCTGCAATAAAATCGATCGATAAGCATTATCGTGTGAGTAATTAAGGCGATGTCACACGTTAGGCCGTTAATCTTGCAGATCGCTATCAAGATGATCGCGTGTTGGCTCACCTTTAGTCAGCAGAGTGCACACTGTATCCGAACTTCTTCAAGCTAAAATAAATTACCACATTGTTACACAAAATATGTATTTCTTACAGTAACATGTTTGATACTCTCTCTTAAACAAAACTTAATGCATTTTCCTTGTATCTTTTCGATGCATATCCAAAAATGATTTATATCAGTCACAACTGAACTCAAAATGCAAGCAAATGTTTTTATTGAGGATCAAATTTTATTATTGTTTCGTTTTATTTGAAAGCGATATTTTGTTTCGATATAAAAATCATTGAGGAAAAGAACTTCGCTGTTAGGAATTCCATCAGATTACAAATAATCCGACAGTAAATGGTTAAAGTGTGACGATGTCAAGATGCTTTTCCAATGAAGTCCTTTATGCATTTCATATTTATCACTTGTAGTGTATGTAATCTATGTAATTTAATAATCATAATATCTTTGCGTTGTAAAATTAATCCGATGTACTAAATTATGATGCGATTTCACTATAATTCGAAGCTATAATCCGTAATCAAACGGCAATAAATAACACTAGATACATCAGTAGGTACTAGGTAGGTACTGTGATACTGCAAGCGTTACATGTGCAAATCGTGTCTCCACGCAGCCTCCTTAAGCCGTCCATATTTACTTTTCAACCGCACCAACAGATAAAAGTGTCATAATATTTGTACCATAACTTAGCTTTCTTATGACCCACTGTCATAAAGTTAAACGCGCTTTCTAGAAGGTACCTCGAAGGGCGATTCTGAATCGTCATCCAAGAATATAAGGTTAAAATTTAGAAATCGTTCGAATTCAAGATGAACCCGGCTATCCAGAGCAGATCGTAGCCGTCATTCGATAATGTTTCTAGTTAGTTCGCAATAAATATGAGAGTCGGAGCGTCCGGGGCGCGGCCGGTGATGTTCGCTCAGATGACGGTATGGACTATCTAATTTTATTACCAATATATTGTCATTAAGTCGATACTGATCTTGTTATACGCACAATGAGAGGTACACGGGCCCTCGACGCCGGCCGAGCCCTGCCTGACACAATTTATATTCAAATGACATTCGCTTACGGTCTGAGGAAATTTCTCACTCGTCGGATTTTCAGGTAATCTCAAATTAATGGCGGCGACGACTGGGCACAAGTCAAATCAGAGCATACCAGTTAAGCTCTAAAGAATTGGTATATCTACTGATATGGTGCACGATGACCTTACGTTTTTGTAAAAGTAAACAATGAATATGATCATAAAATATGTAATGTTAATACGGATTGACAAATAGTTACGTTCCGATCAGATATGCAATTCAGGCTATCGACTTAATATGTTAATTTTGAATATGTCACGTTTGAACTGAAGGCAGTCACAGCACGACTGACGTGGAGCAATAATTAGATAATCTGTAAGCTATGTGCTGATTGGAGTGGTTATTATGTCATTCAAGATTACGGTGGCGCGATATCGGACGCCGTATCTCCGCTGCTCCACCGCTGTCCCGCCGCTGTCTCACCGCTCCGGGAGGCGAAACTCTTCTCACGGGTATTTAAGCCAGAACTGACAACTATACAAATAAAAAGAAATCACCTTGTGTACAGTTCACGTCGCGGTGTTTACCGGTCATATAAACTGACCGTATTTACTGTGTAACCACTCATTCTCCATTTAACGGCGAGCTACTTTGGTAACGTCTAAATTAGTGAAGTGAGAAAAGCTAACGCTCGTAACCGTCTTCGATCGACTGTAAATCGTCTCGATAATATCTTTTTTTTACTCTGACTCAAATCACCTTATTGTATGTTTATTCAGTACTTGTCGTAAAGGGAAACTTGGCTCTATGTTATTACATCCTAATATCTTCAAGCGGATAGGGTTTACACCGGTCACCGATGTCGACTCCAAATAAGCTTAACTTTCTCAGGTTTTGTTAGTTTATTATAAACTGTGCTACTTATGGTTTGTTGTTGTTTAGTTGATGACACGTAGCTTAAATAAAGTCACACCAAAATATTACATAAATAATATTTGATAACAAGACAACACAATCGTCACTGAATAGTCTTCTTATCGCTAAAATTATTGATTAAATTGAGCTTTGGTGAAAGTATTTGACAAAATTAAAATCGTCAACGCATGTGATAGGAGGCATCAAAAATCGATCATCAACCATCGCAGACCAAGTTTCCCACCGATCCATTTCACTGCCACGGATTAACAAAACAAGCAAGCGTTAATCCCTTCTCACGTGAAATCTCGTGAAAAGGCTTCGAGCAATTAATGTTATTATTAATACAGACGTCGGCTCGGTCCGGTGAGCTCGAATGGTAACCGCGGTGGTCCGGCCGGCAGCCCGCCTCGATGGATGCGGTCACTTCATCATATTAATCACCATCGCGGACCCACTCGGCTTACGCGCTCCTAGATTAAGGGTCTCATTACAGCCTATCTTTAGGCTAAATATTAATTGAGACATTCCGAACTACTGTCAAGTAATCGATATGGGTGAAACAAATGAAAGCCCATAAATAATACGCATGCAATGACTTCGTTTATTTCTTTACCGACTCATTATTTCAACGAAGGATTTTGGTGATGTCCATAAGGATCCGTGCAATCAGTCGGATCGCCATTCTTTCTGTTAATCGCATTATAAATTGACGTAGAGGTCGTTGCATCGGGCCTTTGTCGGCATCGTAACAGATGACTACAGAATTTATTCTTCAAATGTAACGATAACAAATTTAATTTTAGTGTCTATCAATTGGTCTATTTTTTTATATCAAATCTAAACGCTTGACAGATGAAGAATTAGTTTGCTTTATTAATTGATAAAAAAAACATTTTTAATAGAAATATAATATAGAATTATTTTATAAATGCATGTATGGAGTTATGTAACTGTGTATTTTTTTAGTAAATTCTCGTTTTAGATTTTAGTTAAATAATATTAGGTTTCAAATGTACTGGGAAATAAAGTGTTGAATTACTATTTTCGAGTAAAATTGTGTTAAAATGATTGCAGCCAAATCGGTCGGAGTGTCAGGTTGCGCTGGCGCACTATAATGCATCTTACCACGCGAGCCGTTCGTGTGTCCACGGCATTACTCAAACCTCATTTAGACCTAACTACGTTGCATTGAAAGGAGCAATTTTATTGTACTCTATTGATTCTGTTGACAGCTCGAGAAGAACGCACGTCCTGTTACAACTAGTTTATTTATTCTGTCATTGTGGTTCATTATCATACAGGATAATGCATTAGAAATTAAAATTAGCTTTGTTTTCTTTTTGTTATTGTTATACAGAGTATAGTGATGTAAAGATTATATTATAGAAATTGAATAACTTACTACAGAGCTGATATATTGTAGGTAGGCACGTAGAAAATGTTGGTAATTTTTCAACCTGCACACGTAAATCATTCGTTTAATTTGTAACGAACGCCATAATGTCGTGCATTAGGATACCACCTCATTCATATTTTATTTAAAACTGCAACTACCTTCATTCAATGACATCATTAAGGCAAGTGCTCGTTGCGGGGTGACAGCGGGCTTGGAATGCTACATCTAGCAATAATAATGCTATTTTATGCTGGCACCACACTCTGTAAGCTTGACATGATAAGTGCTTAGCGTGGAAAGTAATGAGTGAAGACAGCGTTTAACTGTAAGGTAAATTTTAAATTAAATGTACTTCTTGTGAGTATGTTTTTTACAATGTAGTGTTTGACCAGAATCTTACGAAGGAGAATGGGCGTTCTGGTCTACCCCGCCTGTAGCAACGAATGATCAATAGAAAGGTTATTTTACGTAGAACAACATGTGGTGTTTTATAAACTACTAACAATGTAGAAATAATTTTTATATAATATATTTGTTACCATAAATAAAGAAGACGTTATAATAAGATTATTAATGATATTTCACTATACAAATAATATGGCTCCGACAATACTAACAATTAACATAATGTATGAAATTACAAAATGTTTTATTTAGTAAGGCCTTGCTATTAATTTATCATTCATTACTAGAGAAGGGGTAGAACAACTTCCATACATTTTTGCCCATCCTCCTTTAAGTAGTGATGAGGTTGATGGTGATAAAATGTAAAGAAGAAAGTTGTTGTAAATACTCTTGTATATTTATTTATCTTTAAAGGTAAAATGAATAGATTTTTTCTCATTCTTTGAATTTAATTACTTAATATTAAATAAAAGTTTTGTTTTTCGGGATCGATTCTTATTTGTATAAGTAGGCGGTGGCGGTAATCGATTTGATTCATTTGTTTTTATTACCAAATAAAATATAAAACCAAGACACATTCCATGCGCGTGCGCAGGTACTAAAAGCATGAGTGACTGGAAGCATACATGTCATGATGACCAAGCATTTTGATTGCATATTTTTTGAACAATTGGTACACAAAAATATGAAACGTTGGTTCTTCCGTGCTGTCTATCTAGGAACAGGAACATTATACGGTAAAAGTGAATTTTATAAGAAATAGGTAGATTAAGGCGATTACATATAGCACAACGGTAGAGAAACCATGACACGGTGGTAGGTTACTTTGTAGAATCCGCCTGGCTGGTTACCATACCCCATATGTTTAAAATTTGTCACCAAGCACTTAATTCTAAGCTGCAGTTGAGGGTCAGTTAGTTCCCTTTCAGAGATTGTGTGCTTACCACCTTCGGCTACAATATCACACTGTCTATCGTGATAATGCAGATTAGATTATGGTCAAACACAGGCCTGTGCCTAAACCAAGTAAACAATATTTACAAATATACAAACTACATATAAAAAAATCCTCGAGGCGGCCGCTGCTGCCGATCAACGGCAAGGTACCCAGAAGGCTAGCAGCGTTTCCATGTTCTTGGCATTGTTTCTGTTTCAAACTTATTCTAGTCATTTGAACATTTTACTGAGCTCTGATAATAATAACTCCCTGAATGCGTTTACTTTGGTCTTCTTCCCCAGAGGAACAAATAGCTCTGATACGTTTTATTTTATTTAGCTCCTATAACAATACCGTGGCGTGAACTTACGTCGCTTGATATTATAGTCATATATACCAGCACGAATCACCTATTCTCATTCTTAGTGATATCAAAAAAGAGTCCATTTTTTACTGGCTCAAGAACCTTTTTATTTTGAGTAGCTCGAAAAAGGCATGAGTTACGATTTGAGTTATTTATAACATCCAGTTTGTGCAGCGAGTATACACAGTCCTTAGCTTCATTGGGCTCACGAATGATCTTAATTAGAAGTATTGTGAGGAGAAGTAAATTATGCCCGTCGCAGCCATTGTTCGTCCCTCGCCCCTGTCCGCTGGCTGCATCCGCACCTCAACGTAAATCAAATACCTATCCGATACCCGAGCTGCATGCCCCACAGCGTAGATAGGAAATTAATGAGACCTTAATGGAAGTAATTTTAATTCCGTTTAATTTTTATGTCCAAGATAGTGATTACATGAATTTTAATGCGCAAAAGCAATAAATGTCGGTTAACTGTATTTGATTTAATGGTCCACCTATATTGAAGATGCCGCACTACAAATTGACTTTGTAGGGGTGTCCATTATTCATGTGAGTACCTACCTAACTATGTTACTTACGTTTACAATGTAAGTATCTCATTTAATGCCGGCGCATTTAATAAATCAATTGAGTTTTTAACTAAGTTACGTTTAATGCAAACGAGTTGGATGTGGTGTGAGTTGTGTTTGTACAATATTATTATTTATTGGCAGAGATGTCATTGGTGATGCTGATGTTATAAGCCCAGCATCCCTGTGAATACAGTAAAAGGGGCTCATTACACTGTTAAATTACTGAATAGCGTGAGTCGGCTCACGGCAGCCAGCCTCGACTGCATTCTATCGCTTTAATGCTCGTATTAGCCAATAAACTGTTCATTTGCGTGAAAAATAAACCCAGTTAGTATAACAAACATCATTGGCATGCGAAATGAAGTGGGATATTAACGAGGCACTCGGAAAGATGTTCTTTGGTAGAGCTCCGCACCTCCTAGCTTGATTGTAAACCTACGGAACATAGACTAATCGCACTGGAATGATTAACGGACGAGTATAAGTTCACCGAGTATTTAACATTCGTAGACCGAGAGCAACTAAACCGAATAGACCCTGTTTTCTCGTTAACACTTGTAATCAGATTCTAAACGAGTGGCTCTATATAAGGTAAAATGTATCGATTTACGGAACTTTTGCTATCTATATTAAATATACATAGTTGTTTGTTTACCTCAGTTCAATGGCACTTCACTAGATAGAACGAAGTCATCAGTATTCAGTTAATAGCGTGGCTTGGATGCGAGGACCCGTGGATGTGACAAACGATTTCAAATTAAATTATTTGGACATTTCAAGATAAACATCTGCAGTCAGTCGCGGCATCGGAGCGTGTCGTGATGAAGACGTATACGTATAATAAAGTAACTCAATGTGACAGTAAATAACAGCGATGCGGACGACGCGTGAGCACGAGTTGTGGTAAAAAGTGAGCAGAGTGACGAGAGAATTAACTGGCGCGAACTGTCGCGACTGTCGCGAACACGCGCGTCGTCGCCACCGCCGCCGCCGCGCCGCGGACATGCCACGCTCGATTCCATATCGACACGCAACTTGACGCATGGCTCCTTCTTAATGCATCCATTAACATAAACATTCTCATCCTACATACGTATTTACACTCATTGCTATTTTAATAGGAACGTTCTCTATAATCGAATAGTTTGTTTTCTAGCAGCGACACAGTTATTGGCCGTTCGAATACCTACCAGCTCTTTACCTCCGGCCGCGTTTATCTCGTTTTCGGTAATAGAATACCGGGAATATTTTATCAACGCACGACCGAGTAATTTAATATAAAGCGTATCACTAAATGATCTCTCGGTCCCGATGACTATCGCTAGGTTAATAACGGTGTTAGAGGTTCCTCTACGCGAGACACGCGTCCGTGATATTATCGCCTCCGAAGCATTATTGATGAGAGCCCGCCATAACCAAATAGCCTGAGGATCACGTTTGTTTACTTATCTAATGTTTGTTAAAATGCTCTATTTTCTGTCTAATTGAAACTTACAGGCGGCCAATGAACTCGCATTTATGACAGGTGCAGCTCGAAATGGC
Source organism: Tethea ocularis (assembly GCA_963555595.1). NCBI lineage: Eukaryota > Metazoa > Arthropoda > Insecta > Lepidoptera > Drepanidae > Tethea > Tethea ocularis. The sequence goes on from OY741968.1 coordinate 6,111,497, forward strand.
GTTTTCGTGAGATTGTGCGGCGATTGTCGACTACCGAGCGGCGATAAGGACATACTCGTTTCGTGCTTTGTGCGAGCAATGCCTAATTGTCGAACAGAAGCTGCGTCTGCGCCTTAACGACCGCCTCAATGGCTATGTCGTTTATGGAAGAGAAACGGTATAAATAACGTTTACTGCTGTTGAGATTGCTTCATTCATTCTTGTCGAGTCCATTGAGTAACTCAGTTACAAGCGGCCGCTGTGCAAATTGCGAACAATGCTACGTGTCTGTGAATAAACTATGCGCTTTAGCTGTTTGCTATTGACATTTAATTTTCTTACACTAACAATAGAAGTCTTAAGGCCTAGTTTAAAATAAATATACGGGTAATATAATGCTAGTTTTGAGAAAAATATACTAGCATTTGTTCCAATTACTGGTGCATATGAAAGACATAAACGGGCTCTCGCACGGGTAGCGCGTGCTTTAACAAGCTTAGCTACTCCTTCCTTGATATACTACATATTAAATAAACCTTGTAATGTAAAAATAAAAGTTCTAGCTTGAACTTCATATTTTATTTTTTTAATATTGTTTAATAATATTTTCCATTAACAATGCTGTTAAAAAGATTATCGACGACTTGAATTTACCATAGATAAATAGTTAGACTTGCAAGGTATTAAAATGTACCTATAAATATAATTCGTTTACATAACAATGACCTACCTTGCTTAACTGATTCCTCGCGACAAACGAGCCTTGACATTTGCGATGCGCGTGCGCTGCGCAACCGTTGACCCGCAGCACTCACTTCGGCTCACATGTGGGACGTGTCCGCCACACCGAGCATTAGTGTTCATTCATACAATGCTCCATTATATCTTAGGACTTACAGCTGAATCGTGACATTCATGTTTTACCTTGATTATGACATGGAGTACCTACTCAGGCTGATGTGATTAGATTGAACAATGGTATCATATAGCTTATAAACATAGGTAGTACCTAATTCGACTTTTCCTATACTATACAGCCCACGTAAAGAGGCACAAAAACCTAATCATTTTCAGATTTATATGCTCCTGTGAAAGAAATCATAATACCTATACTAATCATAAGAATAGTCTCATAAATAGTTATACTGTCAATCAATCAAGCAAATTATACTTGGCATTATTTGCTATAATAACACGTATAGGTGAATACATAAGTGGCGCTGGAATGCTAATAATATGGTAACAAAATGTATTGGGTCCTATACAGATGCAAATGTGGATATCTACTGAGATAAAATTGGAAATGTTATTGCTTCGCAGCGCGTCAAGCATTCGACATCTAAAGGCATCGGTGTTTTTATTTTTATCGGAGGGATCGATTGTAAAGATAAGTTTATCGTAAGACAAGTAGCGGCCACCCAGCGGCAGCGGCGAGATATCGCGGCGCATCGCGCTAGCCGCCCCGCCCGGACATGCTCGCATTTTATTACATCTGATAACGTTTAATTCGCATATAAGTCAAATAATTGAAACGCCAGCGAGCCCCTCCGATGCGATAGCTTAGGAGAAACATGCAGGAATGTCGGTGTAACATCTTTAATCTAAATAAGGTACAAGTTTAACAACTAATGTGTCTGTGTCCAACTCATTTGAGACGGATATTTTAAGATACTAAATAGTTGGTACCTAAGTAACATTTGTTTCCTGTTAGATGTTTGTATAGAAAAAATATTTTACACGAATTATTTATTTTATAACTTTAAAATAATGTTAATGACTTTTATTTTTTAACAAGGTAAATGTCATTTTTTGGTGGAGCTACAGGGAAAAATAATTCTATTTAAATTAAATTAAACGTTTTATACATTTTATTTATTTATGCCAAATTTTGGAAAAAGATTTTCAAAGATTATGATCTAAAATATTAAAGTTATTATGTGGAATTTATTATCTATACTTATAGGTATTATAAAAAGTTACTTTTCGGATGTAGGAGGCAATATCAGGAGTTACTGGTCCAATTTTAAAAATAATATTAATAACAATTTTCACACCCAGGTCCCACACAATATGATCTCAAACTAAATTAAATTCCAAAATATGATACCAAAAATCTTTGACTAATTAGGAAGTTACAATATTCCCGAGTGCTATAGGCTACTTTTTATCCCAGTAACGAGGGTAGGTACAATGTTCTATATTTATACGAGAGTATCTTCACTCGAGCTTACTAAGCGGCGTAAAGTAAAACAGTAAAGTAGATGGGTTAAATGTTTATATTATATTAAGGTGCCGATGGCATGGTGAACACTATTTGAATAAGGCGGTGCAGGCAATACCGATGTGCAGGATGGCAGGCGGCTCGAGGCATCAGGCACTGCGCAAGAGTTGTCCCAAGATTGTATTAAATCGACCTATAATAAATCACATCTCACCTATAAAATATAAATCAACTGTGACATAAAATACATTTATATTGTTTTCACTTCGAAATGACTATAAAATACTTTAAATTCATGAGTGATTTAATGTGTACATTGATATAAAGTATTAACCTATAAAGAAAAACTGGTTTTAAAATTATACAGATTAAATAAAAAATTATATCGATGATCCAAATTTTATGGATCCTTACGGTTTGATTGTCGATTTTAATACTTTAATGTGATACAATCTATAGGTACTAGTATTAAATTTCTTCTCAACATTTACAGGATTCACGGCAAAGATAAAAGATTCACATAACACAGGAATTATTATATATTTTATAGAGATTAGTTAAGATAGGTAACCTTATATCAAAAACAAATCTTTGACAAATATGTAGTTAAATGGGGGGTCGCGTCATGTCCCGTGAAAGGGGACGAGAGCCTATCAATATATTTCGAAGTTTTGATGTATAAAACATAAATAAGTTATTTCGGACATTATTAGGTACAGCATAGTAGAGAGAGCAGATTAGTAAGAGATTTAAGGCTATAATACTATTTACACCCGCGTTCCCGAGGGATCTTATGTTCTCGAGGGATATTAACACGGCCGGAATATTGGGCGTCCCCACTACTGTCATCCGCATAACAGTAAATGCTGGGGATTTCTAAGATGTCATTGATATGCAGGATGAACAGTGTAGGTGATAGCACGCATCCTTGTGGTAGGCCACTATTGATCTTCTTGGCGTCAGAGCAACAACTGTCAACTGCGACCTTGATGCTTTGATCAACAAGAAAACTGGTCACCCAAGTTCATAATCTCTCAGGAATTCTGTAAGACGGTAACTTCGATAGAAGCGCTCTGTGCCAGACTCGATCGAAGGCCTTAGCGATATCTAGGCTAGCTGACAATGCCTCTCCTGTACTCTCTATGGTTTCAGTCCAACGGTGCGTCAGGTTTACAAGAAGATCACCAGCCAAACGACTGTGACAGAAGCCGCTAGCGGTCTTCTAGATACCCTAGGAGTTGACGGTTGATAATAAGCTCCATCACCTTAAAGAGGAGGGAGGTTATCGCTATATAGGCCTGTATTCTGCTCTTGTAATAAATAGTCGCTTTTCTATTTGTTTTTAGGGTTTCGTACTCAAAAGGTACCAACGAAACCCTATTACTATTACTCCGGTGTCCGTCCGTCTATCCGTACCTCAATCGCTGAATCTCATGAACTGTAATAGGTAGACAGTTGAAATATGTACCTACTAGTAGGAAACAAGCATAACATCATGGCATGCGGAAATTATTTAAATTAAAACAGAAAATTTACAATAAACTCAACCCTCATAGCTTATCTATAAAATGAGTAATAAAGGCAACCATTTTCGTACAATTTCTGACTGTTGCTTCTTTGAAAATGATTAATAGATACAAATATTCACGGTAAGAAAACTTAAAATATTCACAGCATGTTCAAATTAAATTACATATGGTTGAGTAAATGTGTGTTTTGAAAAATTATACAAGTTATAGTACTCGATAGTAAAATCCCGCATCGAATTGCATTAGTTGCACTCTGAGTCGAGGCGATAGGCGCCAAGTTCATAGTACTTCATAGTCCGCGTCGTCGCTCGTTATTTAATAGCGTATATAGGTACCTATATACCATCACCACGTCTATTTTAATCGGTTTGTGTGTGGCATCTTTTATGCCAGTTATATAATTTAAAATGGAAGTTCATTTCAGTGCAAAAAAATGGTGCCGTTTCTATTAATTTTAATCAAGAAAGAGATGAGACGGGATATTTAAAGTTGTCAAATTAGAAATAGTTGTGACTAATACAGATCGGCGTCTAAATATACGTTAAAGCAAACAATCGGTTTAATTTGATAGGATTTCATTTATTTTATCCCTTTCTTATGTTTATTGTTAGATAGTGTAAACAACAGAATTAAAGCTTATCCTAACAAATATATAAATGCGAATGTGAGTTTGTTTGTTACATTTTCACGCCTAAGCCATTGAGTCAATCGTGATATTTGGCACGCAGATAGCCTATGATATGAAGACGGACATAGGTTACTTTTTATCATGGAAACGCAGGTCGCGAAAACTAGTATTTTCATAATTATTTTGTGTACCTCGTATACATATATACCTATTATATATAATTATTTTAATTAGTAGATTATTTGTTTTACCTATTTTGTTCAAACAATATTATATTAAAATGTAATGTAGTTTCATGTTAAACTAATTTGTGGATATTTTTTTTATGTTTGTATGGAAATATTTATTTGAGGTGTTTTACTTGGATAGATTCGAGTATGTTAATGTCAAAATTAATTAACATTTTGCTAATATTTTCAATTTTTCATAATGTCAAAGCAAATGGTCTGATGGTTACTGCTTGGTAAACACCGTTGACTCATTTTTTCAGGACATAACTGTTACCTATTTATTACGTTCCTCATATACCATTATAACAAGGTAATCATCTCAGATTACTAAATTCAAAATCTGTGGTAATCATCATCTTGTTTGCTGTTCAAAATTAACAATAATTTGGTACAAAGGAATAAACACAGAGCAACGATGTTAGTAAAACCTGCTGGCCATAAGAAAACGTAAAGATTCTTTCCATGTAAAACATTCACCTTATAAGCCAAAACATTCTATAGTTTTGTAAACATTGTTAATTTATAGGTACAATGTTATGAAATAAGGTTGAAAATCGTGTGGCAGACACGTGGCATGTCCAGGGAAGCCAAGAGTTATGTTCGAAACATACGTGAGGTAATTTCTTCACCTCGACTAGACTATTTCGTAGTGTCGAACTCTCTTACCTAATGACGTTATCTTGATTTACGCACTTTATTAACATTTTAATACAACGTTGATCACTTCATGTAGAAGAATAAACAGAAATCGTAAAATTTTGGAATTAAACGCGTTTTTAGACGCTATTACAGTTGTTTAGTCAGTTTTTACAAATGTATTAATCACAATGAGATGTACCTAAGTATTTGTACTCCTATCATTGAGATTAAAAAAAAAATTACTTACTATTTAAAAATTAGAAATGTTGTTTCGTCAAAAAAGCCTGTCATTTTAAAATGACAGAAATCTGAAAGACACTTGATATCAAATGTAAGAGCATTAAATTAATTTATTTACTGGAAATACATTTTAGACCTACTTATAATTCTAATTAAATACAGTCATTGCAGAAACAATATTACCTAGAAATTATATTTAAACGAGTTGTCTCCGGATTTTTTATTAAGTTTAAGCTCTAAATTAATATTGTGTAGGAGAAATATTTTGAAACTAGAAAATTATTTCTTTATGCTATAATGAGATTATAGAGATTAATTTCTATACGTAACACGAAATAAGTTATTAAAATCAAATTGAAATTTACGATAAACATAAAATAAAGATTAGGCCAGTTCGACGTACATGTCTGTGATTTAAATACATTCCTGTTCTTTACATAAATACTCATAGATCCAAAACGGAACATTCTTCTATTAGATATTTATGTCCCGAGATCTTTGGTGAGGTCCACGAAATTGTGACATATGCACGACAATAAAAAGTCAACAATGAATGGAGAGACTCATACGACAGGACCCCCCATATCCCGGGCCTCCGTCCCTCTCTCGAATAATAAATGCGTTTATGATCTATGATCTGAAACTGATACTTATAATGGCTTCTGTATAAAGAAGCTGCACCAAAATCGAGTCGGGTGTGCGCTCGCGCCGCGCCATTTGACATGATAAATAACCTCAAATTGCTTGTAAAAGGTGAAACTTTTATCTCTTTACCATTGTAAACATGTAAATATTTGTGTTTAATCCGACGTCAACTTATTCGTTCGATCGTTTACTGCTTCGTATCGAAAAATATAATAATAAAATAGTATTTGTTTAAAATATCGCTAATATAATGTAAATTTCTATAGGTGTAATATACTTAAATAATATATCGCTGTAAATCTTCCTAAGAGAAAATAAATAAAGTTAAGTAGGTATTTAGCATTAATCATACATTATTAATTAATGTACTTACAAGTTCAGTTAATTGGTACGCATTTATATGTAATGGCCCACAGCAAGGATCTAGAGCTATTGCGGCGGTGAGCGGCGGGATGACGTGTCGCGGATCGCATGTCCAGGGGGAATATATCAATCGGGAACGAGAGTAATGGTCGTCAATGCCCGCCCGACCAGAATCCACTCGCTAAATGAGCCAGAAACTTGCTACCGTACGTACATTCTGCTTGAATGTTAAGTAGTTTTAATTATTTGCATGAGCCTCTGGGTTTAGTAAGTCAGTTAGTAGCTCCCGGAGACGTTTATTAAAGCAGTCCATGTAGTTGCATATTTATTTACTTACAGCCGTGCACGAATATTGTGATTATTGCTAAACACACTAATATCAGAAACTGTGGTTCATATATCAAATTGTAATTGAATTAATTTGCATATAGTTAGCTATTTACAAGCAATTTTGAAACTAGGAGTTTGAATTATTACATGGCTTTTGTAAAATTAACATTACATTTATCTACAATATTAAAATTATTGTTTTACCAACTTCCGCCTTACGGTTCCCGGGATAAAAGATAGGCCATGATAATCTCTACTCAAAAAAATCATATCACTCTTTTACTCTGTAGCTGTGTAAAATAAGAACAAACCAACAAACATACTTTAGCATTTATTATATTAGTTATGAATTAAAAATCGCTATGACTTTAATCTTATCTTTAATAATTTATGTTGTGAGTACAATCACAAACAAAATATTATACAAACATAATAGTCTTAAATAAAAGAACCGACATTCTGACAGTGTATACGAAACATTAAAACACGTAAAGATAAGAACACGTTTTGCGTTTCAGCGTCTTAATTATGCCGCAGCGATTGATTGCAGGCGCTGGGCCGTAATGAGGCTCGTGAGCTTTCATGAAATAATCTCAACCGTTCTCCAGTTGAATGATGTCCCACGTGAGGACTGTGATACCCCACATGTTATTTTGTTTCTGTCTTGTACTACCGTTACAGACGGTCTACTTTTGCGAATCAGTAGAAATATTTTATACTAGGTATTAACTTCTGGGCCTTTAATTAAATTATGAATTGTAGTTTAAAAAGTTTGTTGATATAAGTTCTCCGGTTTATTAAACTATTTATATGTTTATTAATATACCTAAATAAGCTAATGGAATATTAAGTATGCAAATTTCTAGAACTTATATAAAAATTGCAACAAATATCTCCAGCTAAGCCGCTTGCATTTCCATGTTGCATGCCAATACGTATCCTCAAAACTAGGTGACTTTCATGAATCATGTCTTTAAGAGAAATTGTGAGCATAGCTCTTTCTGAAGCCTACTGCGTAACGGCACGTTAGAACATGCCGGAAAGATAAATAACATTTCTTAGATATTTCCTGACTGCGAGTTACGAAAAAGCATTTATTTCTAACGATAAGTAATTCATTTTGAAAATAAAACTTGTATTAAACATGTATTCTATAGATAGACAATAAACATTCTAAGAAAGTAAAAGATATTTTTTACCTGTGAGAAAAGTATTGCCAAATTTGTTCAGTGATTACTTTAACAACCCAATGTGTTACACTCATTTATTTAAAATGTATCAGAATAATCGCTCGTCTGCTAAGTTCCTTTTACACGTACGGAGCCCGTAGGCTCAAAGCATGCAATTGTGAACATTCGTCAGTTCACCGGCGCGCTAGTTAGCGCGTCTCGCGTGCTTCGCTTGTATTGTTCTTGCTTAACAAGTGTAAACAAACATTATTTCACAAGGAATGTTTCTTTCCTTATTAGCTTACTGTATAGACCGGAAAATTTAACATACTATTATGTATTGCTAAATACGAAACATATTATGTAAAAGTCTCCCACATCCTGAATTATACGAAGGTAACCTACCCATTACCTTCGTATAATTCAGGAGCTCGCATTTTTTTTTTAATTAAGCACGTAAAAGACCCATACAATCAAATTTAGTAAAAAAAATGTGTCTCAAAATAATCTGCACATATTAATAGTCGCGGACTCATGACTATTACTACTCTTTATGGGTAGGTGTAGCCCTCTTCAGCCTCAAAATATAGTACCTACCTAATAGAGCTCACACTAAGCAACCTAAAAGAGTCAGGCAAGTTTCACTAACATCATATCAACTAGAACAAAGTGGAATGAATGTACACAAAATTTTGACACATTGTCTAAGTTGTTCCTGAAAAATGTGTTAACTAATCCACAATATTTATTAATTAAGGTAATGCTACAGGCCTACATCGTTTAAAATAAATTCAACAGAACTTTATTGTCACATCCGAACAAACAAAATGCACTTACCAAATATCTGAAGAAGATATTTAGATAAGAAGATATATAAATTACCTACATATTTTTTTTACATACAATCAGCATTTTATTGTTGAGTTGTCTGGCGCAAGGCTAGTGGTTTCTGTGTCCAAGTAAAGCGACGAGGGCTAAAGTAGACCCCTGCGCTGGCTTCAGGGCCTGTCCAACTTGAAAAATTACTACTCTCGTAAATATTTAGTTGAAAAGCAATTTAATTTAATAACACATACATTTTGAAGGAGCATACCTTTTACTTACATAGTATTTTCTCTGTTTAATAAATAGGCATGTGTTCTATTTGTGGATAAAAGTGCACTATTCTAGAACTTTATATTCTATTTCATTTCAGGTTTCAATTGAACTCGACGCGATATCGAATGAGTGCATCATAAAAATTGACAGTGACAAGCCGTAGTCTCGTATTACCGTATGAGGCATTAATTTTACGATCGCAACGAGTAATTTACTTTCTCAGAATTGTGCAAGAAGTCTTAAGGGCAATAAAGTGTTAACGGTGTCCCGACACTAGATCATGGTGTATCGTGCAATATACCAGCGTACTCTTTGATTTACTCAACATTTTTATGCGTCCACTAATAAAGTTTACATGATCATCAATTTTAAATACTTCTGTATGCGACGCTACGCACGGCCCCGGGCTTCTGTACTCGATCGCCGATAAATCTGTCGTTTTTTGTTTTTTTAATGTGAAGTTTTTCTGGTTAATTAAGATCTTGTTTTTATAGTCATGATATACTTTATATAGGTACATAATTTATTTATTTTAGTCGTATTATTAGGTTATAAAATTATGAGCTGATATGAAAGATACAATGATTAAAATTGTAGTACCTACCTACCTAATAAATAAAGCACGTATGACAAGATAAAGAAGAAAATCTGTCATTGTTAAACATTGCTCCACACTGAATAAAATGGAGGGTGCGATGAATTAGCATATTGAGTGCGAACTCGTTTTAACGCATCCGCTTCATTCGGGATGCGCACAAATTGCTCATGCACCAACTTCACCAAAGGCCACCCAAGTACGCCTGTGTTCCTAAGGTATAGGTACCTATACCTGTGCTGTGATTATTAATTGAAAATACATAAATAAATATCAGGGCTTGAAGACTAATAGCATAGGTAGAATAAATAAAATAGGGTCTTCTTTCCAAAACTATGCGTATATAGGTTAGGACTGACGGAAGGACGTGAAGATTTTTTTAGCAGGTGGGTAAATCTTTAATCTACGAATATCATGTTTATTGGTTTAATCGCCAAAATATCACTATCTATTTTCAAATATCCAAAATTGCTCAGTAAACTACAAAACGAGACATGATAAACGAACCTGCTTCTGGTATTTCTGGGTGTTTCTTGTTCCTATGCTTGCCCCAAGTTACATGAATGTTAAAAAGTCGATAACAATCGAACATCTGGCAAAACTCAATACCTACATTCATGGAAATACATAACATACCTACATTACTAGAGTTCCCGTTCTCTTTGAGATAAAAATCATAAATGAATCTTAATTTCAATATTTTAGTTATATACGATCAACAAATCATCGCGATCGTATCTCGTGCGATCCGAAAAGAACCGTCTATTATCGACGGATCGGAGTGACCTCTAACATCGAAGCGATATTTAGTAGGCACGCATTGTTCAATACAATAATAATTGTAGGTGGTGGCTAGAGTTTGTTTAAAATTGATTTCGGTTGTGATCTCAGTTCGATAGCGTCGCAGAGCTTACATTATTATAGGTTGTAAGGAACACGCTTTAGGCCAAATGGCGACAGCCGTTGAGTCTACACACCTATTACCTGTAATAATAAACAGTTGAGAAAGAAAAGTTTTTTTTGGTTAATATTGTGGTAGGGTTTGTATTCACTAGTAAATAATAATGTGGCTGATGGTGGTACACACAGCCTAATAGGACAGCTATAGCTCACAAGTGCAGCTGCCTGAAAAAAAAACAGCTGAAAATTTTTGATTTGACTACAGACTACAGCCTATAATCGTACCATGACTGTCTTCACCAAAAGCTTAATTAAACACACAAATATTTTTTATAATCCAACTAGCTTACCGCCTCTTATGAGACGCCTACGTCATAATACCTAGCTATCTGTTTCCCAAATTCCCGACCAATGGTTTGAGCTGTGCGTTGATAATTCAGTCAGTCAGTCACGCTTTGCTTTAAATATTTAGATAAGACAGAGATGATTTATTTTTGCAGACCAAGGCAAGCTCGTTCATAAATTGAATTTACAATAAAATGACGAACAAACAGCACGTGGCTTTCTTAAGTGCGTATCTGAAATCCTGATGAACAAATAATGGAACCCTGATAATATCGCAACAAAGGACTGTTCGCCACTGCGCCACTCCCCGCATACATAAATTGCGATACTCTGGGACACACCATCTCGATTTTCTGAATTATTTTAGTGATTTTCTTTTAAGTGTTAATTTATTCAGATATAGGTATATCTATAATAAATTTTATCGTTAGGCAATATCTTAGATTTCCTTTTAAGACGCTGAAATTGCAAAGGATATTTAAAAAATAATGTAGAGCTTGTTTATGTTAGAGGCGTTAGAGCTTGTTTTGAGACGATTAGCACAGGGCAGCCGCATTCCCATTCTTAAGTGAAGCTAAAGGTCATATAAGTATATGGTACAGTGCTCAGCCGTATAGATACATAAATAAATAATTGGCAAAAGGTGAATGTAAATTTCGTAAAAAATCTCAAGTACGAAACATTTCGTATAGATTTGTTGTCATAATAAACCTTTAACGCTCATTGTTCCTGTGAGAAATACTCACTAGCAGCAGGTAGGCGAGGATCAGGGGATGTCAGGAGGCGCGGAGTGGCTCCTGCGATGGGTGGATAAGAGCCGTCATAAGTCTGCGCGTCCTCGCCCGCCGCGTGCGCATTTTACATCGATGTAAAATAAGCAAGATGGACGATAATATCCATTGTAGGTATAACAAACTATCATTGTTACCAAACAAACTATGCCGCAAAACTATAATATAAATATGTTTATAAAATGTGTGTTATAAAAGCTCAAATTGGTACTAGGTATACTTAAATCTCTTTCTAAAGTGCCTTCTTAAAAATTTACCCACATACTATTTCTATTTTTTATAAATAAAGTAAAGATAGTTAGATAATTATTTTAATATCAAATTTTATTTAATGAAAATTTCGTGTGTGTTAGCAAACCTAGTATTTTTTATATCAATGTAAATAGCGACAAATCGCCGTTCAATCGGCGCTCGCGCCGCCCGTGGCTGCCCGCCGCCGCCGCCTCGCGCTCCCTTCGTCACAATGCTGATGTCCCGATCGACGCTACTCGACGACGCATACACATACTGTGTTTTATGCTCACTTTTCTACAATCCTTTACCGTATTGTCCCTCGGACACTGACAAGGGAAATATATGGGAAGGCGATGCGATTTTTGTCTAGTGGCGCTGCGTGGGGCAAGCCTTCAATAAAATATACTGGTGTTATTCTATAAGAATTAAATCTGCTAAAGTAATCTTATAGTTTTATTACAACATTGAGAATCATTTTTTATTACTATTTACGATGTATATTTATTTACTTTTACAACAGTGCGGAGAAAGAAGAATCATGTTTTAAGAAAGGTCTTGTACCTTTCTATAAGCGATTGAAATTTTGTAAAATCATACCTATGGATGATACATATTTCTCATTAACAAAATAAAATAGATATAAAAAGATTCTACGTAATTGTATATAAAACATGTTAAATAGCATTAGTTCAATCGTTATCTACTTTAAGATCGGTATCTGAAGGTTCAAACACAGGTTAAGCGGAAGAGACTACATTCGCGCACAGGGCCCATAATTCAAGGCAACTATATGGCACACAATTACATCGCCCGGTCGCTATGGTGACGATGATAAATAGGTTTCCTTGGGCAAGGGACACACGCGGTGCATTGTGCTCTCAGGCAGGTTTCCATGACACCCCGAGACCACTGTAAACAGATCTTCCTAATACTACTTCTCAACGTAAAGAGATAGAGTAACAGAGGGAATTAAAGCCATTTTACAGGTCATATCTTTCTGGCTACAGGATTGTCTCAAGGCTCGTTCGGTTTATCATGCTAAAGCGATACTTTGATGAATGTTTCGTAATTGGATAATTCGCACTGCTTATGTAAACTGACGTAGTTAATGTCCACTAAGTCATGGGGGCGACTCGTAACGTTGAATAGTGAATAAGTAAATGTTTGGGCACATTGTTCTAGGACCGGTTGAAACGGAAACGTCGCGGTGGGCAACAACATTACTTATACATGCGTCGACGCACTTTAGCAATCAGCATTAATCAACACGATGTGCTCTCGTGTCTCTGCTGTCCATGTTATACTGATTTGTTTATTTTCAACCTGAAAATACAGTTTGACATTTTGTTTCCCGCGGCTAGTGTACCAACCAACTGTAGCTGTGTCGTTTATCAGAGACATGTCGACAGCTTAATAGTTTCTGCGAACATCAGAACGCTAATAGATAAGAAATCGTATCACACAACTCTAACTTCGTTGTTCCCACTTGTCTGTTCTATAGTTACGACCGAAGAAGGTATGGCAAATTTGATGTAAATTATGTTGAAACCTATTTGCATTCAAATAGATTTAGCATGATCTTTTAAGTGAAGTTAATGTAAATGTATGGTTTATTATTTATTTTATTTATGCCACAGCCTTAAGTTTTCACCGCGCCGGACTTGATATAAAGCTCAGTATTTTTAATCTTAAATAGTAAGTATTATTATATAACCATTTAATAGAATATTTAGTAATACAGAAGTAGTTGACGTAGTAGACGCAAAGAGAAAGTGTGTGTGTTACTTCATTGTCCGCATGTCGACATGAACACGGCGTGATGGCTTATCTCCAAAAACTCGAGGGCCATGTAAAGCACCTTCGTTTATCTGCCGGTACAAGACGCACGGAAACATCGTGTCTCTCGCGTAAACCCGCCATGTTTTATTCTCTCGCATTCAGCGCCGATACCTTAATAAAACCCAACAAGATTGAGCAATAAAAAGTAATTTATTTGATTGTAATTTCAAAACACAAAGTGGGCCTCATTTTGTAATATATTTTTATCTTCGTGGTTTTGTGTTTCTCGCTTGCGGCACGTCCTGCCTCGACTGCCCGCAGATGATTCGTTGCGAGCCTCACATAAATTTCAATGATATTTTCAATTCAATTTTGGTGCAGTGTTGGTATCTAACTGTTATACATTTGAAGAAGACATTAATTCAACACTATTTCTACACCACAAAGCTAATTTTAAAAATATTGGTTTCGAAACGGTAATCTCGGTCTGTATTTACTACGTTGGTTATTGCAACTGTTCGACTGATTCATCGACAGGGCGCCTTTCACCGCTGCATTAAAATGTGCATATCTATTACCTGCTACAATTCCTCACAATATCTAAATTACATCTCTTAAAAGGTGTGAGAAGTAGAGCTGCATACGCAATCGGTAGCAGCGGAAGCAAAGACGTGTTAAATAAAGCCTCAGTACCCGCGCCGCGGTGCGACCGCACAGGGCCGGGTGTCGAGCACAATACGCGCAACGCCGATATTATCACCAAACCAATCAATTTGATCCCTCATAAAAAGTTCTCGGTAGGCAGCTAGTGAACATAATGCAGCGGTAGTATCGGACCGTCGATCCGTGGCTCGCTGGTAGCTGGATTTTTCATATATTTTATATGAAAAGGATATGGGCATTGTTGTGAGACGCCCTGCTGCGCGCGCGCTGAGTAAACACTTGAAATTACAAGTTGGCTGGACAGCCCTCATGGCCAAGACCACCGTACCCGGAAAAATGCGCTTCCAATGTTACGCTTCACAAAAATAAAAATATTGTACTGTACGTCCATCCAACAATTTGGACTGGTTTAAGCTCTTTAGTTGACGCTTTTCAAATTTAAAATCACGTTAGTATGTAGTATAATATTCTGTTATGGGGGAACAGCTATTAATATAACATTGATAAGGCGTTATATTACAAAAAAAGATGCATACGAACAATTGAACTTGAAAATCAATATTAGACCAAGGCGTGAAGCATAGTGCCAAATATTTAACCGCTTACCACAAGATATTAAAAGTGTTGTGTAGTCCACAATATTTAAGAAAAAGTTAAAAGCCTTCCTCTTGGATAAATTACACAATTAATGATGACTATTTTTAAACTGGATTTGAAAGTTTGCATGCATTTTTAATTGACTTCTTTATTTCGTAATTTTTTGTTTAAAACTAGAAATAATGTAATATTTTACGCCAGTAGCTCGTATGGGGTGGCAATCTTATTAATTTTTAGATCTTGCTGAGGATTCGTAGCTTGGGGCCAATTTGGTTTCGGCTATTTTGTCTATTGCTATCTGAATCTCGGAAACGGCTCCAACGATTTTCATGAAATTTAGTATGCAGGAGGTTTCGGGAGCGATAAATCAATCTAGCTAGGTTTAATTTTTAGATAACTTCGTTTTAAAAATAAAAACAATAAGCAGTAAGCTTTTAATAAATAAAGCATTACGAAATACGATACTTTCAAATAAATGTCTTCATTTTGGAAAGTACTTCATATGATTTAAAAAAATATAGTGAAAAATTAAATAAAATTCAACTAAGCTAATGATATTACTATAATACCTATATTTTACTTTTATCTTGTAATTATTTATATATATACCTACTGTATTTATTGAGCATGAACACAAATAATATATAGGTACTCTCGAGTAAGCAGCAGTAGATAAGCATTGAGTAGTGTGCGTGAGCGCAGGCGCGGTTCGACTACGAGTGCCGACCGAGGCCGCGAGGTGCGAGATGTTACACGCGGGATATAAATAAAAGAAGATTGTCCCCGAGGACCGCGGCCCATAATGTGCAATGTGTTCCACTATCGACTAGTCTTGTCGATCTTCTATCATGAATATCCAACTAATATTTTATGAATATCCAACTAATATTATATGAATATCCTACTAATATTATAAATGCGAAAGTTTGTGAGTATGGATGGATTTTACTCTTTCACGTAAAAACTACTGAATGGATTTAGATGAAATTTGGAACACAGATAGTTTATAACCTAGATTAATATATAGGATACTTTCTATCCCGGGAAAACATAAGATCCCTCGGGAACGCGGGTGAAACCGCAGGGCGGAAAGTTAGAATAAAGATATATGAAAGATGGATCTGACACGCATTGATTTGATGCTCTCGACTATTATGCCTTGTCAGGAGTGATATGTTTTTTTTAAAGGATTAAAATTGGTAGTCTGATGAATTAATCAATCTTACCGGACAAATCGGCGAGTGCAGAGGGCTTTCAACTGGGTAACATTTAGGTAACTACATTTGAGAGCACCACCGAATTAGGTACGAACCTCGGCCCAGGGCGTTACTTGGGGGAGGGGGAAGACATAAGGAATTTATGAGTACATATATCCAATGCTTAGGTCATTGTATACATCATTATATACCTACATATAGCCTATAGACCATGGATTGTTTATTTATTATTCTAATGACTAATCGATTTGTTTAGTTATTAGTTTTCTATAATATCTTAAGTATAAATGTGTTATTTCTTTGTTTGTTTGTCCTCATTTCACTCAGTAACAGAGCCACCGCAGGCCACTTGACGGCATAAACCTGCTTAAATTTCTACATCGCGACAAAAAACACCGGGGAAACCTCTATTTGTACCTTGATTCCTAATGTAGCAAAGAAGATCTTGGTTCTGGCAGCATCTGTTTCTGAATCCTGACGTCCATGGAATTTTTAAAGCTGTAGAGAATAGGCTTATGGCATGCGTGGTCTATATCTCTGCCACATCAAGATATTTTATGAAGAAAGTTCAAATAGCTATGAAAAATGAAATTTAAAAGAGTAAATATAAACAGGCATAAGTGGAACACAATAAAGCTCGCACGATTAGGTGCAACTCCCCCCTCTCCGAGGTGACCCCTCCCTCCTCAGCCGCCACACGCGCGTCCTCAAAATAAAAGTGCTGTGTTGTCGCGCGCGCCAGAATTACGATGCGATCCTCTTTTATTATACCTCTTTTTTAATTCAATTTTACGATTACACTCCTTATACTACGACCGATACGTCTTGATCTCTTAGATTTACTAAATTAGACACTGATCGGCTACAATAAAAGTTTATTAGTGGTTTTTCCACACTCAATACCGGTGGTGTTTTCAATTTAATAAATGAATGCAATCAACCTATTAAACTAAATAATGGTGTTTAGATTTAGAATAAATTAAGTGGAATAATAATCAAGTGGTGCGGTATTCATTAATTTGGATTGAATTATAAATAAATCTGGGTACTACCTACATACTAACTGGTTTTGTTATTTTCTTTGTAGATTTCATTTAATTCTCACATCTAGCGAAGTGTATTTAACATTCTCATATATTTTTAAACAAAATTGTCATGGTTTTTTATGGCAATGTTTTGTAGGTATAATATGTAAATATATAAGGAACTCTAAAACAAAAGTATCAAGATTGCATACCTCCAACATGAAAATAAGTACCTATAACTTCATATGACAGTCAAAATTGACCTCTCCCAATAAAAATGGTGTTTGTTTGTTATCGCGGATGACATTCAAGTGTAGGTAAGTACGTACGTTATGTCTGGTCTGTGGTCCCATCGGCGCAGCGCGGCGCGGGCGCACTCCCGCTCATTTGCATACAAGCTACGATTTGTGTATTGTTAATTAGAGCAACAAACAGGTTCCCAATAATGCAGCCCGTGCTTCGAGACTGGTTTACATTGCTTTCTTGCTGTGCCATTATTGTTTCATCTGTTATTTAAATGGCCATAGATTACGACCGGCAATCCAAACATCACTGAACAATTGAATATAATTAACACTGTATTCTAATTTTGTCAATATTGATTTATTTTATTTAAACGTGTCTTGTTCGGCACATTTAATAATGTTTAAACGTTCGAGTATCTAACACGGTTGCGCTTTTGATACAAAAGACTTCAACGGGATCGAGTTTGATCGAACACTGAAAGAAACTTGAAATTAGTAAAATATTACTAATTTGTAATCTATTTAAATAAAAAAGCAAACTGTTTGAATATGACTTAGGTAATTTTGTATCAAAGCTTTAGCCATGTAAAATGTTTCATGTAAAATGCTTTGCTATTGTTTGTTACTTTACAAAATCAATTAATAAACAGGTACTTACAAATACTCAAAAATATAGTCAAAACATTGCTAATAGCTAGCTTCACTATCATTCTGTAGCAGATAAATCGAAACGAAAGCTTTAGTGCTAAGTGGAGATCAATTTATGTGTTGGATCGTAGGTAGGGACGGTTCACGAGTGGAAAACCTAGATAGGACGAGGATTGTGACAATCACCTCTTAGGAGATAGATCGAAGTGTGGCGATGCAGCGTCAATGATGCAACACTCTCGGAGTCCATGTTGAGAGTGATCATAAATATATCCTAATACCAACGCGGCGGGTCGCGCCGCTCCATGCACTCCACGACGCTTTTTATTGTCAAAACCCATAGCGACGCTGCCTTCCCTGATAACTTTATTGTTATTTACATCACTGAATTATCATTCCGATAGTCGTTGTTTTACATTCGTGTAACGTCGTGTCAAAACCGGGCCTCGTATCTAAATTGCTTAATTGGAAAGTCTTGGAGAGAGGACGCTCGGATAACAGATATGAATATGTGTATAAGACGCGAGTGACCTTTCAATTGAGTCACCACAAATTACGGTCGACGATGCCTATTACACGATTTTATCTGTAATGTGGAAAAGTGAAATACCTAAACTAATGTTATTTATATCTCCTTCTTTACATTGCAAAGTGATTTTACCTGTTGTAATTGATATACCTCCGGTTATAAGCCTCACCTTGTACCGTCCTAATGTCTTCGAGTGTTGACAAGATGGAGTATTTTGAATTGATTAAACTGCATCGAGTCTCGAATTACAGACAGATCTCGGTGTGTTTATTTGACTCACTGATAAATGCGTATCTATAAACAAACTATAATCGTAAAGATAGGTGTTAAAAGAAAGGAAAAGTGTAAATAAAATATTTGCATAGTGCGGTTATCTTGAAAAAATATGTGTACCTATGTAAAAAACTGGTTGACAGTTGTTGAATGAATATTTGCAAATATTGCTTATTACCGTGTGGGTCGTAATTGGTGCGCGCTATATGACAAAGTGCGTGCACGTCACATGTGGCGAATGTCTATTGCGCACGTGCAGCGCGCGGGCAGCGGTCAGCGAGTTGCCTACATAAACCAGGTGGATACATGCCGAGGACACCAATCCGCGATATATTACTGCTATCAAATAGCAATAAAAGATGAATCGATTACCAGCTGAGCCACAACTGGACTTGTGACGACCGCCGCGGTGGTGCCCTCGCTCGCCTTCTAGGGTAAGGCACCCCTTAATCCCACATTTTATGCAACAATGATCGGATTCTGTCGTGAAAAAGATATGTCGTACCGTGTTCGGTTTTGCACATATTCCCATTTACGTCTCATTTCTGAGTTCGAGTCGACAGTAATTTTATGATTTTAAAACTCGCTCAAGTGAGCTCAGGCCCGGTGCTGAATAAGACTTTACGAATTTTTAAACGCAAATAAAGTCTTAATAAACACTTTTTATGGTAGCCTTGTAATTTTATTTGCATTCGAAATAGGGCTCGTGGCGCGTGTTAGGCTAATAAGGAACGGATGGCCGCTCTTTAACGATCCTTTACGTCGATAATATTTGCCGTCGTGTGGTAAATGAAATCACGTTTTATTATATCGGGCTTCATAACTTCTACCAAATACGTCATGAACCGAGTGTGGTCAGCGGGTACCTACCTCAAACCGTAATTTTGAAATTAAACATATGTGGTTGAAAGTATACCTACGTGATATCAAATAAGTTTGGAGGCCATTGGCCTCGTTCTAACTGAATTATAAAGGTATATTTTTTCTGAATATGAAAATGATTCCATAAATATCGAAATGGCCATTTCGATTCGATGTAATCTCAAACGATCCATAAAAAATTATATATGTCTGAGACATCTCCTGTTCCAATAAAATTCTCAGCAACATGAGGCTTTGCAAATGCAATCTATTTAGACTTGGATATCGTCGCAAGGAGAATAATGTTATCCAGGCGCACCTCAGCCCGTGTCACTCGTAAGGGCGTGTCGGAGATAAGTTTACATATTCCGTATGCATTATGCAAATTGAAGTTTTATGTTAAGCCAAGGCGGGGTGTGCAGTGGATCGGTGCGGTGCACAGCGCAGCGCGGCCGCTCGCGTTTGCGACATTTCACTCTGCCACTGACGTGCGTCAATGTCGACTCTGACACTCGAACACGGCCTACGAACACTACGATGCATTTCGATATTACGTCATTAGTACGCAAGAAAAATCATTAGGGTGCATCGGTCAAATGCCTTATCAATTATTTTCGTGGTAATTTAATCTTTTATTCTTAGACTCGTAACAGAAAATTTAGATTGGCATTTATAGCGCAGTTTTTTCGTTTCTGACTTCATCATTATTTATACACGATTACGATCGAAGGAACGATCAATGTTAGTATTTTTTACATCGGATGCTCAAAATTGGGATTCAAAATTTTCTCAGTAATAAAAGATGAACGCACTGCAAATATTTGAAGTACTAAAGATTTTTTTCGCTACTATAGCTATTATAGCGTAGCAGAGCGGGGCTAAAATAGGTTTTCTCTCCCTAGGGGAAAATCTGTTTTTTTGCGCGCCATCCGACACAACCGACACATAATAAACAACACACAGAAAAAAATATAACATAAACTTACTTAGTAAAAATTATGATTAAGTAAGTAACAATTATTAAAATTAAAGGCTTTTTATAATTTAACTAAAACCTTACAAATAATGTAATCATTTTAGCCCCTTGTATACCAAAGTACTATTTAAATTCTTTATTCTATAGTAATTCCAATAAACTTAAATAATTTTTGCAAATATATATTTCTAATTAGAATGAACTAAAATTATTTTGAAATAAATCTCATATTATATAAGTTGTACACTCCCAGTGTGTAAATTGGTCCATAATATCAGCGCTGGCTACCGCGTAGTCATGAAGCAGGGTTAGCGAACGCAATTATCCATAATTCAGTATCAACTATAAGTCGGCCTTTCAAATTGTAATAACCCGTCGAAGTGTCAAATATAATTTTATCGAGCATTCCCGTAGTAGCCGCCGTCTCGCAAAAGTGCTATTTAACGAGTTAGCGTGACTTGAGGTCATGTTAACTCTTTGATGGCCACAAAAACATAATACTAAAGAGTTGACGAAACAAATTTTAACAGTAGATTTATAATATTATATTTACGAGATACTTAGAATTTATATTCAAGGATTAGTAAGGCGTTGCACTTTAATCCGTTTTGAACACCTATTGATCGTCCGATATTGAAATTCTAAGAGAAGAAATATAAGTACTTTACCCTTGTAAAAATCACAGTAAAATAAAATATATTACAAAATATTTGTTTGAATACGCTAATATACCTCACGCCACAAAGATCATAATTATAACTGTAAAGTGTATTTATTTAATTAAACAAATCGGATTAGCTAAAAATAAAATAATAATTATTTACACACATATATCACAGCTATTTATAATAAACATAATATATAGATATTTGTTTCATTTGAAAACATAGTAACATTTTGTATTTTTTTGTTTCAAGGGTCGCAGGAAACCGCTGGATGCGGGTAGTGCAAGACCGGCCATCGTGGAGATACTTGGGGAGACCTTTGTCTAGCAGTGGACGTCTTTCGGCTGACATGATGATGATGATAATATTTGTTTCTTTAAATGTGATAAAATGGAATTTTGGTAAAAATGTAAAAAAATGACTTCTGGAATATTCTTTAAATCGATATAAATTGTACGATGTCAAAACTATTCCATTTGCAATGAAGCACTGTTTGCATCGCAGTTATCAAAACCAAACAAAGTAATCAGAAAACGATTGAAACTGTTATAAACAAAATTAACGTGAAAGCCCTTCAGATAGCCATGTATATAATGTCTCAGGATAAAAAAAATAACGGCAATAATAAGTCAATCTCAGTATCTATCTATTTCAGAAAGACAAGTTATTTTCACGGTAGCTAAACTTAAAATTATTCTTTTAAATGCTCGTATATAGTGTAGTATATCAGATTTAATTTCAAATTACAGGTGTGGAGGTAGACGGCTTGGGGCAAGGCACGGGGAGGTGGGGCGGGTGGTTCATTCATCAAGACTCCATAAGGCTCTAAACCTAATTCGACGCGAACAACCTCGCAACATCCGCTCTTGCAAAACGTTATTTCATTCATAACTTTGGCTTATGCCGTGTTTACACTTGAGCACAGAATATTAATTTAACCCTCGTAAATGTGTACGATTCAAATCGCAAAAATACGAGGGTTTAATCAGATTTTTAACCAACAATTAAAAAAGGAGGAGGTTTTAGTAAGTTTTTTTTTATTTGTTCACGCATAACTTTTTTGTTTATGAGTCTATTTTAATGATTCTTTTTGCCTTGGATTTGGTATAGCTCCAAGGTAATCCCAGTTTAATTTTATAGGTATTGGACCTTGGACTTCAATCCCAATCTGATACTGTTTTGAAGTTAGCGGAAGTGTATCTCATGTTCCATAGAAAATTTTAAATACCGAATGTATGGTAATTACCGCTGAGTTTTTCGGTGACTTCAAAGAGTATCAGAGTTCATACATCACTATTCTATGGTTTTTACACACACTTAGGTACTAACGACTCTATTAAAAGAAGGTTCAGTGTGACCACAGCTGAAAGTGGTTGCCGCACCCACGCCAGTGCGAGCACAAGCGACGGAAAATAACATTTAAGTTGAGCTGATGACATCACCGCTTGCGCCGCGCCCGCTACCGCACAGCTGCAGTCAGTGACTGCGCACGCGCCTTACTTATCAATCAATTAAAAATTTATAAAAATACCGTTATTAAATTATCACAAAAACTATATATACATCACAATTTCCCAGTCAGTTAAATGAATTAAGTTTCTTTACTATTACGTTGCTAAAAGATGTACATCGGATGAGTGGTAAACTCGTGACGTCAGATTATAATCATAATAATGCATATAGGTATAAGTGACAAGGCACTTATGAAAGTCAAAAGTTGCAATTGAATTGACTCTACCACACCGGTTCGGAATACACGTAAACTGAGAATACTCATTATTGGCTAGAAGGATCAGCCAGTTATAAACAAATTAAAAACTAGCTAATTACGTTATAACGTGTGAATGTTTTGGATAAAAAAAGAACATAATAAAGAGGATTGAAAGCACGGCCGGTCACAGCCCGTATAGACATAACATAACGCTCTATACCGGGTAAGACAATCTGTACGATGAAAGCCCAAGCTCTTCCTAAATCAACGTCAAATTACCACCTTTTAATCTTTTGTAGGCGATTCGGTTACACGCACGTGTTCCCACAGCGACTAAATAGTCATCACGACTGAAATACTGACGCTTAGACGGTGCATTGCCGTATAAATCTGACGTTTGAGAAATTTTACACGTCTTTGTTACAAATATATGTTTTGTCGGAGAAGTGCTATATTATTTTACTATTAGCCCGTGAATAGACTGCGATGTCGTAAATGAACCATTCTTTTGTGAGTTTCGGGTTTAAATTTATTGAAGCACGATGTTTGAAATAGTCATTTAAGATAGCATCGGTGTAAAGTTGGGTAATTTCACTTTTTATAAAGATAAGTATTGTGTAATAAGAATCGGGTGACTCGATGTGTCGTTTAGGAATCATCGACACTTAAGGCTTTATAGACAATAAAGTAGACAAGTGTAATGGGATCTCACGGAGCTGTCGGCCTATAAGTTAGGTCAGAGGGCATCCGTTAGGACATTGTGAGACCAACAACAGGATACGATTCAATTGACTGTAAAGAATGATACAAAGGAGGAAATGGTCTAACACTGTCTCGCAATTTTATTATAAATCTATTATCTAATGTAATAGTAATTAGTAGTTTAAATTTCTCAGTTGATAACGGTAGGCTACCTATAAGCCACTAGTCTGTTCTGATTCCTGTGCCATCTGATGTAACCTCATAAGGTTTTATTTTATTGTGTCGAAGATCACAAATGCTAATTTAATGACATAAAATATTATAGAACTTCATAAGATATCATCGGAAAATAATCCAAAATATATTTGAGTAGATTACGATTCGATTTAAAGTTCACAGACGTAGATTGGCCGTGAAGATAATTGTCTTGAGTTAATGTTGGCTAAACAAAGCATATGTTGAACGCATGACGGGCGTGCGCTGCTGGCCTGGGGGCGAATGGGAATAGGCACTCGTATGGGAAATCTCCGGACGTATGCTCCGTACCTCTACCAAGGTACTCTGTTGCACAAATCGAAATTACCCAGTAATTAACTAGGTACCACAAATACCATACCATAGTAAAAATACCTTTTAAGACTTTGCTGTTTTGTAATAATGTGATTTGGATTGATAGCATTTATTCTCAGAATAAAAGGGAAGAGAAGGCAATGGTAAGGCCAGGATTCAGACCTTGGTGCGAGTTGATATGTACAACACAATGGATGCTGCACACACTTGCGATGGTCCATTAGAAGGGATAAGTGCGGCTAATTTCCACTCTTCAAGCCTGCTTTTGCACATTAGATTAACGAGCGCAGGCGTGCAATTAGGTATAAATGTTATATAGTTTTCAATATATTATTTTTCATAATTATCATGAAAACAATTTCATTGAAAAACGTGAATTAATATACCTAGGTATCGAGGCTTTTTTTGTCTTGTAAAGTAAAATAATTTTGGTTAGGATATATTTCACCACATGTCAAGCCATTACCGAATTAATAATAACCATCTTATCTATACCACTTAACTTAATGTCAGTACCTACCTTATTTTATATTACTTACCCTGGCAATCATTTCAAGTAAGTGTCAGTAATGTACAACCACAATCACTTAGTCTATGCATGAGGTGCTTATTCATTTGTGCGTCGCAGTCGGCTCGTTAGCAATTGGACATGCCCGTTGCACGAAATATTTCAGCGATTGAAGCGGCGGTAAATTGCGCACAACAATAGCACGCGTCCGTGGCATGCGCTTGCGCTGCACCGCGGCCGCAACGAGACCCTATTTACTACAAGAGTTTTACGATTCACTCGTTATCTTTAAATTATGGTTACTGGCTTTGTTACGAAGCTTGAAAAATTATTTACAGACCTAAGTCGGTATGACATATTTGGCATGAACATTTCCTGTTATAAATTAGATAGAGTGTAGGTAACATAAGCGCTTAATTGTTTTTGAACCGGATTAAACCAACAAATGAATGACCGAGCGTTGACAGAACACTATTCAGTATTACGTTACGAAGTGGAAAACGACATCGAGTGACAGTGATTCCCATAGGGCGGACCGCTTGTATTAATTACGGCGCAATGATCCGAGCGCAGCGAGCGTCGCACGCGCATCCATCACACGCGTCAGATAGCGCGTTATGAACGACACACAGATTTGTACTCGTAATTTGTACCACTGTCATCACATTTCAAAGACAAATATAAAGGATTGAGGACCGGAATGACAAGTGTCAGCGGGCTCATTCGGTTGGTATTTTAAAAGAGGTTTTTATTTAACACGAGCAACAAGAGGTGGATTGATCGAGACAGGTTTCAAGTGCCGTTCGATGGCCAGGTAACGTCGACGCGACTCCTTTAGTGTCTCGCTCGACATTCCGAGAAATGTCCTTACTAACTCTTCACATTTTACTAACGCAACAATCACGCAGTTTTGCTTTTGTTTTACCACGCACAACTTCTTTTATTATTTTTATTTTCAAAAGACTGCACTTTTTATAATGTGTAGTTAATAAATGAATGTAAAACTATTTAATCTTCTCAGATTGTATAATAAAAAAAACTATCCCTACATGTATCACTTGAACATTTTAGTATATTAATATACTTAGGTACCCATTATAAAACTAAATGCAGTAAACGGTAATTTATCTAATGATCCATTATTGAAATTCATTGCTATCTCCCCAAAAAAGGAGCAGACCTATATCAGCAACATTATAATTTGCAGTAAACACTGCAATTTTGTTCACAAATCGTAAGTCGTGTTCGGAATATTAATTCATTCAGTATCGGCGTTGTCGTCGGCTTACAATTACACGCGCCGATGGTATCGGATGCGTCTGCGCAGCCGCCGGCAGCTCGCAAGCGTCAAAATTTAATTACCCGCGAATTCGCCACTCACTCACGCGTAACATACCGAGATACGTATCTTACAACTACGACTCTGCAACATCTGCTGCTGGCGAAATTGTGTGATGGATTCAACATTAAATGTTAGCTAATTGTATGTTTCTGCTGAAACAAGGAGTGGCTTGAAGATAAACTATGGAGGTTGATTTTTATATATTATTACCGAATAGTTGATTCTTGTAAAATATTAGATTTCAAAACATGATACAGGTACCCTTGTGAATAAGTGGTTATCAACAACTGACACAAAATTAGTGGTCAGACACCTATTCATGATTAATTTTTTAGTGACCGGTCATCAGTGTTTTGCCTAGTCACTGAATATTAATTAAGGTACGGTGAACACGGCAGATATGTAGATATCATTGTGAATATCTCGCTCGCTATGTCGCGTCGCCTCGTGTTTTGTTTATCATAACATTGTTTAGTGTTATGCGAGCCTCACTGTGTTATTTATTTGTAAATGTTGATGGTCATGGTTGTTTCGCCAGCTTCATCGTGAGATACACAGATTAGAATCTCAACAAGTGAGTCGTCAAGGGTGTGGTTCTGATTCACTAGGTGATGGTAATTTCTCAGAACGTGAAACAATATTATGGTTTTTAATAATCTATCTTTTTTTTTTAATAACAGCTTAATTGACGCGGCCAGTGATTCATAGCTGTGCGGCGTGATTTGTTAGTTGTCAATGTTTGAGTTTTTAATTATACGTAACTAAAGACATGTTATTAGAGAGGCGGGGTGCGATGCGGTCGTCACGGCAATCTCACGGCAGACGTTACTTTTATTATTTTCAACCAGATGGACATAGACACACTTAAACGAGCTTACGTTATACCGCTTGGCATAAAATTACTTTTCGCTGTCAAAAACGGACAATGATTTACAATACATTACCAATTTACAGGCTTAATAAGACAATGAGCAACAAACCATCTCAACGACAAATGAAATATTAAATAAAGCGTTGACACTGCACAAGCTCATCAATCTTGGCGTATGTTTCGATATGAATAACGTATTCGTAACCTACTTGTTTCGGAACGGTTACGGTTCTGTCCCAACAAATTGAAGTGTCACTTTTCTCCGCTGTAACCACTTGTCTGGTGTAATCTGCACCGAATTAATAATCAGGATGGTATTGTAACATTGTTTTTATGTTATGATTTCGTGCAAAATTATGTGTACATAAGTAATTACTGTTATGAGAATCGTAAAACATAATGGCAATTCTAAGTCAACTGTGTCATCATAATTTTTCATGGTACCTACTGATAAATATGTCTTTATAATAAACTAAAGCACAAAGTTACTTACAAGAAAATAAGACATTGAGAAGTGATGTGTTTAGAAATAAAAAATATATATATTTGGTAGTAGAGTTTGTAAGATTATGTTTCTGGCATATACTTTTTTAATCTAAAAATACACAATAAGGCCACTTTATTATGTATTGTCCCTATTGGACTTCTATTCCTGTGTGTTGCTGTATCCAGCCCGGCACAGTCCGCATGCGCCCCGCTGCGCAGTGACATGTCAGCGGTGCTGGTCCTGGCCTGAGCTAAGACAAAAGACAAATTAATTTTGTACACAAGGCATTTAATTTGAATGTGAATAGCATGAAGTGCGACGAATAGCCTCGGAGAACAATGGCCGGCGCCGACGGGCCCGCCTTTTTATTTTTACACTCAATGAAAGTAAAAAGTACAAAATCTAAGCGTTCAACAGACAATTCCGTATTATGATATGGACACAGTAATGGAGGGCCGGCGAGGCGCCTAATAGCTTATAATATTAAATGTACGTGATAGAGTGAGCGAAGGGTGATGGCGGGCGTAGCTGCTATTCTCTCAGGTCAATGTGGCCGGAAATAATCGTTAACTATAAAAGTTTTGATCATGCCAACGTGAAATTATCTTTTACAGCTTATATAACCTTTCATTGGATTTATATTCCAATTATTTTTAGATAGTAGGTATTATTTGACGAGATAAATTAACCACCGGTGTGTCGATTGTATAACAATTTTAAATCTAGGAAAAAAATTAAAAGAATAAAAGATAAAATATTTTGAGTACTGTCAGGGTTGTGAAAATAAGTCACCTCCAGGCGAAAGATAGATGCACAGAGGTCGTGTTTTGCTTTATATCATTAGTCCATCAATCAATATCAAATTTTGTTTTGAGCCGTAACTGTTAGTTAAACACTAACAATCGCTCGATCCGTGGCTGGGCCGCCCATCAATCAGAGCACGGTTGACGGGATGCCTTCGGCCGTGGCTGCGTCTGCGCCAGCGCCGCTACTCCAACGACCGGCTGCTCGGCTGCTATAACGTAAGAGATGCCTACAACGCCCTTTAATGACAGCTCTCGCACCGAGTCGACGCATCCAATTCACATGTTAAATGGAATTCCCTTTGCGCCTCGAAATTATGAACGTCCATCCGCGTTATTAAAGTGTTTGTTTCTAAGACGTTTTTTGTTCCGATGTTTTATCCAATTAGTGCTACCGTGTCGAAAGGATAATGCTGTGATGAACGTATAAAACGTTTAGCGTGTTAAAAGCGGAGCCTTGTCGGCGGCGATAACAAAGTACCAACAAGGACGTCAGCCCTTATCGAATAGGAAAAGTCATATCAGAAGACAATAACATATTTTATTCAATATTAACGAAATAAGGATTTGGTAGCAAATGTAGGTAAATCATACTACTCATAAAATACTATGTAGATTGTAGACTGTAGACACTACACGATATTATTTGATAAAATCTTTAGTATTCCAGACAATCATAGATACAAATAACGAAGTAATAAATAACATTCATGGGAAAATCTCGTATGTGGTTCGAGGGCGCTATCATCGATGGTCCGGTTTAATTTAATTGACTGAGCTACGTGTCGATGATAAATGTAAGCGGGGTTAAGCATATGCGAGGGGCTCATGAATAAATCGCCCCTCGGTGAGACCACTGAGACGAGCTGATTTGCGATAAGCGGGTATTTATTGCGTTATTTGTGCGCGCCACCTGATGACGCCGCGGAGAAGCGGCGAGTACCCGCCACGGGTGGTGCTCTATTGCTTTTCACTGAGGTATTCCCTCCTCGATACAGGGAACAAGCCTGTGGAGTGCGCCCTTACCGACATAAATCACCAGCAATAAATGCAGATGGATTTCATCTATTCAAAGTCATGCGATGATTTCTATACAAATAGCTTTAATTTGACAGTTACAATCATAAAAGAACATGCAAAGTGAGTTTGCAAATTAGGATAGATATAAATTGAGATAGATCTAAGAATGAGAGCAGTTCTTGACTCAGTGACATTTAAAACTGGCAGCCTAATTATATTAAACGATATTCCGTTGCGCAACGCTGAGTGTCCACGATATATTTCACGTGTAGACAGATATTAGAGAACAAGACGAGTAATTGGATTGCGGCTGAATGCAGCCACGATCAATTATGTGTTTGAGACCGGTGATTATAAAACTGATAGTTTAATACGGATAAATACATACTATTATTGCAAGTGGTAGCTAATTTAAGTCATATCACAATTCACGATTTTAATTAAGAAAGATATCATACAAGCAAAATAAACAAATATAATTTAAGAATAGAATTAGAATATGAAATAAAATTGTCATTATGATACAGATATTCGGAAAGCAGAACAAGCGTGAGTATGTGTATGTTGGATGGAACCAAACGCATATACGTTGGTAAGTGAGCAACAGACTTACATCGTCGGCACGTACCCCCGGGCGCCGATACACGTCGCAAACTAAAAATGTGTATAAATTATGAAGATTACATGAAAAAGAGAAATGTGCTACATTTAATTTTATTACATACGATAACTTATGGGCTAGGCACAGCACTCGCTTGAAAAACATGTTACTCCGGCTTTTTAGAGGAAAAACGACATAAGACGGTGTTGCTGAAACACAAACATATATTTTAAGGCACCTTTATAAGTGTTAAGTTGTAATAAAATATTTTATTCATAAAATGTCTTTTATGAGATGGTAGAGTTTCATAGTTACGTACAGATCATTTGTGACATTAAAATATCAATTATTTATGGAGGTAAGATAGGGACAGTGTTTCAAGAGGACCGTCTTATCCATTGCCATATCGAAAACAAAGTAATTGTTTATATACACATTATTAGAAAATAAGTAACCGGTATATCACAACTTACCATTAGGTATTAATTTAATATTATTTGCATTATCTCATAAATGAATTGGGATGGAAACTAACATTACGACTCTGTTCTATGATAAAGCAATGAATGCAAATAAACGGAATTGATGTAAGTATATTACAACTGGTTTTTCCTTGTGGTTATACTCACGTTTCCTCAGGACATTATGTTTTTTCGGGATAATATATTATTATTCCAGGCTATGCTCTACCTGTATGCCAAATTTCATCGTGATTGAGTTTTCAAGAAGTAACAAGCAATACAAACCAACTTTAAACTGTATAATTAGGCAGAAACGAATGATTTTATCTTATTGTCCAAGGAGTATTAAATTTTTATAGCACAATTTTATGTTGTAAAAAAGTAACGACAATACCTATATATTTTATAAAAGTACTACTACTACTACCTATGTATATTATTTCAAAAGTTTTACCTGAACATTGCTAGGTATATAGGCTGATAGCTTCTTATCTTGATGGCCTTGTTGTAGCGCAAAACGTGATAATAACTTTGTCGAAACATAATTTTATATATATTTATTGGCTGTTTACGCTCAAGTTTCTTTATTGCATCGGTGACTATTATCAATTTTATAACCTATTGGTTGATAAAGCGTTATCGCAGAGACATAAAACTGGTACAAACTTAGACCCCACTAGTGAAGCGATATAGTGACATCCGAGGGCGTTTTCCATGTGATCCTAGAGGTTATCTACATAAATATAAAAGGAACTATTAATTCACGTGTCCAAGATTTGTCTTCCTAAAGCGGTATCTTGCCTGATCCTATTACAAGTTATTTGTGGCACAGACTAAACAAAATATTTGTTTATCGGCGCGTTAAGTCGATTAGGATGTTTATCGATTCTCATAATGTCACCGTGGGGCGGTTGATAACTATCTCAAGGCTTCGGAAATATTTGATCCGATATCATCCTAAAAATTGTCTAGATTTTCCAAAACTAGTAATTATTGCAGATAAGTAACTGTTTTCGTGCGCTTTTATTATAGTGATAGAGTAACTTTTTAGACATAACCAAATACGAAAAAGTGGTATCAACTTGGAACATTGTAAATAAATCAAAGAGTTAAAAGGTGCAGCTTTTTATAAGCCTACCGAGAACGGACTCATTAGACCTGTCTTAACAATTTCAATTCATATGGAAATTGCAGTATTTATTCTGAACCTCATAATTGGTCTTTCATTGATAAACCCTCGGGTTAATTATGTAAATTTGACAGATCCTCTATACAAATTCTGTCACTTAGCCATATTTATCCTGTGGGTTAGTGCTACTGCTATAAGACGTTCTTGCAATTGAGCCTTAGTCAACACCTTTCTCAGACTTAGTTCTTGAAATATTTTCCGGAAAAATGACTTCCTCAGTTTATTAAACGTGCAAATTAAACTCCAACCAGTGAGAGAGAAAAATCTTTCGTTTCATCCTTAACGGCTGGTATGTGTTTAAAGTAAAATGTTGGTTCTATAACCCGTCAACTTGTAAAACATCATTAGCAGGCATGGCAATAACAAACAAACAAAATATTTCATGACTAGCTAATAGTGATCATGGGAGAACAAAAAATATTTGTCCGTGATGTCTGCGCTAATGTGTAACCAAGCGAGCCCATACCCATGAGTGACACGGAAACTCTCTTCACACACGTCTGACCCCCAACAAAGGAGTTCTGTTTACCTTGTGTCGCTACTAAAATATTGAAACGAGAACCGAGTGCGTGCTCATCTCGGCGACGATGCTTATACTTGGCATGATAGTGTTCCACCTAAAGCTTACTTTAGATAAAAAAGCGTATTCTCTCATTTTTCAAAAAGTGTTTGTAGACTTGTTACCCATAATGCAGTTATGTAGTCTTCATCCTTTCAGTTGTTTATCTTTCATCTGATTTCAATTTTTGATTTCAAAATGTACCCACCTACCTATGTTTTGCCAAACTAAAATGCACGTGCGAACAAACTGCGCATTAAATTCCAAAGAAAACAAATTATTTTCAATTCATAATTTAAGTTTCAGTTTTCTGCATACTAAAATGTATTTTATGTAGGGGTATATATTAACTTTTATCGTGAAGTGTGCACATACCTTACCCGGGACAAGTGTCTCACGCGCATGTTTGTTCTCGCGTTGTAGACGTACGGTTCACCGCGCCCGGACCCGCGCTCCCAGCAGCGTCTAGTAAAGTTCACTACATAGTCCACCGCGAAACCAACACTAGACTGACCAGTTTTTTGTTTAGTCACTGAGCAACCATTCACACAACTTCACCTTCGGAAGTGAACGATATGACGAGCAAACATCCCTGCTGCACAGAATAGCTTGCACTAACTGGAGCTAGAGAATAGCATGGCCCTTTCACAGATAAGGGTAACGAAGTCATGCGCGACCGTGTTGCATTGTATTCAATATTGGCCGATTTTGTCTCAATAATTCCAGCATAGGGCCGGTGTCACGCGAACGCTCGCCAAGACCAATTAGCCGGCGCCTTGCTCCGTACAGCGCACAATAAATCAATAATTAAACCGTCCATCTACCGGCAAATGCTGATTTATTTGCGCCTTCTGGCCACGCTCGCCTCTGAATGTCGCGCACACCATACTTATTATTACCTACTGCTGATTGCGCTATAAACTACATAACAAGCAACGTGTATTTTAATTTCGACATTGTATAATCTATCATATTTATTGTATTTTTATACCACCTGCGGCACTCCGAGTGCGCTATTAGGTTTATTTTTTACTGTCTGTCTAGTTTCCTCAGTAAGTTGTCGAATGCCTTTCAGCATTATGTTAAACACTTCGATAACCTCGATGCATATAATTGACTGATTAAACTTTGGAGATAAATATAGGTTTATCTTCCGATGAATTAGTCAGTAGGTACCTACTCTACGTTTAGGTAAGTATCTCCTATATTATGGTACTATATTTGTACTATAAAATGTTATTAGTGAACATTATTTAGAGTTCGTAAATAAATTACATGCATAGGTATTATTCAAGTGTTATTGATAGCATAAAGTGACAAAATGTGAGAAGCCATTGACATTTCAAAATCTACTCATTTCATTACTACCAATGTGAGAATTGGATATTTGCCCAACCCCACATTCTTTATTATTGCAATGGATCTATTTCTATAGTTTGTGAATTTGTCACAAGTTAAAAACTAGTTAGAAGGTTAAAATATCTAACTTCCGCTGTTCAAAATATAGCTTTTTGAAAGTCTAAGTACTTATATAACTACAATTTAGGATATTTTGCGGTCAGTTGTATTCTCATGACACACTAACACCAATTGAGTTCTCGAGAAGCTTATTGGTAAATTCCCGCAATCAGCAAAGGGACGCGCTAATAAGTCGAGTATAGCCGATGTTTGTGTAGTATTTCTTCGTTAATTTCTCTCTAAGCGGCACAAAGTGAAGGATTAAGTATAGTTTACACTGAGCATTAACAAGTGTGTTCGATCTGAACTGGGCTGAGTTTCACACACGTACTGGCGCGTCTGTTTACTTAGGGCATTAGTGACGGAGCGTAACTGTCGCGACTGACAACGGCAACTTGCGATGTTAATGAAGCTCTGCCTGCCACACTACAATATGATTTCCGTTCTTAAATATTTTAACGAATGTAGAAGCGAGTGTAACGTACAAATATTGAAGAGTCTCTTGAGATTTTAGACAATAACCGGCTTTACGCTGACTAGCAATAGTCGCTAAGGGCTCTCAAAGTCATGTCTGTAATCTTGAACATTTGACATTAAAGTGCATTACAGGCATCGAATATCTATCTTATGCACAATCGCAGGTTCGGTGGCGACCGGGGCGCGACTGCGTCACGACGCGCGGCGGTGGGACGGCGGCGGGCAGCGCGGGCGCCGACTCGAGGCGTCCGGCGACAGCTCTCCGTCATGACGAGGGCTCTCCGCGAGGCCACCGAGTGTTTTCATACACACACAACGCGCGGACGTGTTAATTCGTAGACACATGGTTTTTTTAACCGCAGTGATCGACGACTGTGGGAACGGTTTTGGGTGCTTTCGTTAGAAGTACCTACTCTGTAACGAGCAAACAGCCGAAATGACTCCGAGTATCGCTCCCGTGTTAAGTGGCCGTATACGTTCCAGGAATTTATGACAGTTCACGTGAAGATAATAGGCGATCGCGCTACCCGATGTGTTACTCGCAGTCGTATAAGCATAGTAGCGAGTTATAAAAATGACTTTGGTTTCCAATTTGAACGTTATTGTCTGCGAGACGAGAAAGTTGTCGGTGGCGCCGACACCAATAAAACGGTCGGCAACTGCGGGCACGCGCTCGCGACTCGTCTTGCGCCCAGTCGGTGATAACTCACGTACATCGTCACTGACACGTGCTGCCCACTATCGACCGATGCCGATCATATTTTACCCTGACATGGAAACAATTACGTGAAACAATTGGCGCACTAAATAGAAGTAGGTACCTACTACCGAACAAATCGACCCGAAGTTTATAATATTTAGTCACTTTTTTTTATTCATTTGAAACTAGCGGTGTCACCCGCAAGAAAATAGGTAGACTATTTTCTATCACGTTGCCACACACAGGCAATGAATAGGTATAACCCTACTGCCATTTGCTAATGCTAGGCGTGAACAGAACATACCCTAGCTAGCTCGTTGACAGGTTGTTGACGAGAATCACTTTGTATCACGCACGGATACTAATATCTACCCATGAATACATTACAATAGACAAATTGAATTCTCAAACAGATTTACATAAATAGTATGCAATAGCTGTGCTATTATAATGCTATAACGCGCAGTAAGACAATAGCTGAGCGGGGTCCACCCACCTCCCACGTGGCTATGATAGACTCCGTTCCTACGCCTAAGCGCATGATAATCGCCTCTAATCACTGCTCGATCGAGAACTGATTCATCTCGACCTTACTATCCTTTATTCTGTTTATTTACCAATCAGTATACTTGATACCGGCCGCGACCATAAAAGGAGATATATTTGTCTAGTGTCGCTCTCAATTAGTAGGTGGCGGCGAATCGACACCATATGTGGTCGTCGAGTTAGCGTTGACTCTTAAAGAATAATTTTTGTTAATGTGAAATGTAAATGAAAGAAAATCATTAATGTTTGCCCCTTCAATTTTCTCTATCCGCCTTTTATGGTAGATAGTCAGTTCACTCGTTCAACACTTTTTGGTTCCACGGTGTTCCTGTTTGCTCAGTGATGGTAGGTATAGGTTATTGTAATTTTAAGTATTGTTATACTATACTGCATTCTAATGCTATCTAGATAGGTAGGTCATATTTTCATATTAAATAAAGGCGTTATTGGTTTAATACTCATAGAAGCTCTCTCGTCGTACCATGGCGAGTTTAGTCCAGTGATTACAATTTTTTTGTGTATGCGGCGAATTTTAGTTCAGGTCACCGAGATCCATTATAATTTTACTTTCTTTTCGACCTTGGACGCTCTGCAGATGGAACCAGATGGAAAAATAGTAAAACGAAGTACCTACCTAAGGTGGAGAAAATATTTAATCTTAAACAATGGATGGATAAATCACACCTTGGAAAAACTAAACGCATAGATAGGTACATTCGATTAATAAAATTTCAACATCACATAATTTACCTACCTACAGTGCAAGGTCATTTCTATTTCATCTGCATTTTACAATAGGTACCTATGTATACATAATAAGTGTTACATAAGTAGGTCCAGGTATAAGAAAAATAAGAAAATACATCTATGAAAATGTTAGTTTCCAAGATATTTACTGTAGGTATTTTTAGTATCAGTACAGGATAAATTAATAAGTAAGATTGTTAAAAGTCAGTCGCATCACTGCATGTTGCATGCGCCGCGCGTCGCGCGCAATACTCGCGCTTCTTTTCCATGGTTCATTGGAAGTGAAAAATATTTTGCAACTGTAACTGAAGATGATTTATATAATTTTTATATTTTTATTTAATATAATAGGATTGTAAAAAAGTTTGACATAGGCTGTGACTAGATCACCTTTTCTGTTATTTGAAAAATGTTGTTTAAAAAGTTGTGTTTTGGTTTTTGTATGACTCGTTAAAAAATATTATAGTTATGACTTATTAAAAAATAAGCACAAAGAAATAACCTTGATATTAAAAATAATAATACAATTTGGTAATTTTACAATAAAACTTGAACATAAAATAAAAATAACAGACGTTTACAAATAAAAAGTTAATTTAAGACGTGATTGTTGTAACTGTTCATCAAAATAATAACTTTATTGGTTGAGTAATTGTTAGTTGTAAGTGGCGCCAGGTGAGCCTCGAGCCGACGGACGCGACGCGGCCGCAGTGGCACTCACTAGCACGTCTCAGCGTGTCGAGTCGATTCACGTTATCCAATTTCGTGCTGATTGCGAAAATGTGCCCATGCGCAGGTGGTTACAGGGGTAGAGTACGGTGGGGAGGGGAAGGCGGGGAGGTGGCGCCCAGTGGCAGGTCCGCCCAACTCTTTGTTTACGTAACGCCCCCATTCATTACACGAACAGTCGTATCGCAATGAGACATCAATATATCAATTTCTCTAATCACAAATGTTTATTTAAGGTTAGGATATCAATTATGTCTAGATGAATATCAAAATAGCGGCACTTATTTTTCATAGCAATTTTTTACACGAATAAAACTAGATATCATGAATAGGTACAAACAAAACTAATAAGTAGCTATTCTTAGAATTATACCAACTAAGTGTTTTTTGTTTTCTTGATTCGTAACTTGATCTAGCTAACATAATAATTGGTTTTGATTTACCTATCCTTGTGAGGGAGGGTAGCGCAAGACCGGCCATCGTGGAGATCTTTGGGGAGGCCTTTGTCCAGCAGTGGACGTCTTTCGGCTGACATGATGATGATGATGATTACCTATCTAATGGTAAAAGTACCTACTTACGAGTAGGTAGTGAGCCCTGGGTGTCGCTAGAGTCCATAGGCTAAGGTTACGGTTTACCGTTAGGCGGGTCGAAATAAAAATAAACTGAAAACTTCAATAAAAGGACTAAACTAAATGAAGAAGTCACTGTCAGAAGGCATCGTTCCCAGAATTCTGCCGACATTGCCAAGTTGGATAGCAGCTGGCGACAGATTTTCAACTTGAGGGTGGTAGCCAGCCAGACGGATCCTCCAAAGTCCCCACCACCGTGCTATGATATTACATAGTATACTATAGTTTTCTACAAAATATACAAAGAGAAAAAGCTACTAACTATAGTTTCCTGGCCCACTCAGTCTCGTCCCGTTCAAGCGGCCCGAGCTGCCTACAGTAATCCGACCGCCCCCAATTAGTCGTAACTCGTACAAAGTCCTCCCCCTCCCCCGGTAACGCCCTGAGCCGAGGTTCGTACCCCATTCGGGGGTGCCCTCAGGCGTTGTTACCTAAATATTACCCGGCTGAGAGCCCTCTGCGCTCGCCGATTTGTCCGGTAAGGTTGTTGCAGCCATCTGAGGCTACCAACTTAGTCCTTTCAAAAAAAAAAAAAAAAAAATCTGGGAACCTTGCCATTGATCTGCCCTGAGCACGAATCTAGCAGCGGTTGCAACTGTCTGTCCGTTCGTCCGTCCATCTGTCTGTGGGCTGTATCTCATGAAACGTAAAAAAAAATGTGTGATGGTAGGTTTCGTGCGCGAGTCCAACTCGCACTTGGCCGATATTTTTTATTTGTAATTTGTATTTTGTATAAGTATTTGTTGTCATGAATTGTCTACATGTAATAAAATGTTGTGTATCATTTCATTCAGAAATAAAATTAAACCGACAGCCCATAAGATAAATATTTGTAAAATGGATGCAAAGAGTACCTACCTAGCCATTACATCTGTACAGATGATTAACATAATGAATTTTACCTGACCTATATTCATAATCGTCCATGGTGAGTAGGTACAGATGCATTACATTGTATACCCTTGATGATCTCTTCCAAGATGTGGGCGCTATTAGTAAATCAACTTGACACCACAGAGTAGGTATTATGTACCGGTACGAAACGTTTAACGTAGTGAATAAATAGTGTTGGGCTTTGATTTTGTCGACTAGTAGGTACCTATTTATTTATCGTATAAGAAAGGACTTCGCTTTGTGAGAATATTTATTTACAGTGTAATTTTTCTTATTTGGAATTTTTTATTTTTAAAATCCTCCTATTTACAGGGTACTAGTAGATACCTATTTTAAAAATATTAACATTTAATTAGGGTTTCTTTTTTATTTAATAATATTTTGTTAAAAAAATATTTTTTGCCCTACCTAAACAGTTTTTTTTAAATAAGTACCTAATTTCAGTAGGTAACCCAATCTTTATCTTATGTGCCTACGACCTGAGGCCTAAATTGAATAAATGCCTTTAATCACAAAATTATTAATAAACTTCTGTGTTCTGTGACTTTGAATTTGATGTGACAAGCTAAATCGCGCTATCTGATTAGGTAGGTATAAGAAGTTATCATAACCTACTTATAGGTAGGGGTAATTTTGAAAGGGTGAAAGTAGGCCGAAAGGGCATTGATGTACCTATAATACAGGTAATGAAAAAAATATTTTACAGCGGAAAATAATATCACTAACATATTTCGATAAAAATTTCAAAAAATAACTTGTTACCTAATCTATTTTGCCTCATCACTAAGTTTCAAAGCGTGTAGGTAAAGGTTTCCAGAGATTTTCGCTAGCTCTCTAGATGCTCTTGAAATATTGTAGGATTTTATTGATAATGATTTAAGAACTTACTCTATCAGCATCCTAATATAGGTACACAATTAAAATCAAATAAAATTAAATCAAATTGACAATTCACTTCAACTTGATGAAATATAAAATCAGCAAGATATTGTGATTTCAGTCACAAAAGTCAAAGCCGCCCAACACTACTTACGAAACTAAGCCGTGCTGTATACTAAGATTGATTTCATATTATTGCGCCATATGATACATCGGAATACAGTAGCAATAGGCCACTACTTATGATATTGGCTTACACAATGATAGCTTGACTTTTATACGACTTCCTCCTCGTTGAGGGTCAAAATATAAACTTTTATTATCACTTTTTTCATTATTTATAAACTTTTAAGAATTATGTCTTCTTTTATAAAAGGTTTTAGTTAGCTTTTGGTTCTTATAATTTTCCAACATAAGATTTATTTTATTTAGGGAATTTAAAATACATGTATAATAATTTACGATGAACTTAGGTACACATTGATTATGCCAAGAACATACCTAGTATTTTGTGACTTAAAAAATGCTGGCAGCGCTCTACCTCGCTGCTCGTAGTTCTATTCTATCTCAGATAGTTCTAGTAGACATAGATCCCAAATGATTAGATATACTTAGTTTTGTAGTTCTATATGGTTCTATGTAGTTTTATAGTACCAGAATTAAAATATTGTACTTATTCTACATTTTTTTTTTTTTTTTTTACTATGTATAGGCCTGTGTTTGACCACAATCTCACCGTGGTCAGTGATGATGTGGCCGATGATGGTAAGCACACAAAGCCTAGAAGGGAACTGGGATTCGAACCCGGGACCTTCGTCTCGGCATCCGACGTCACTACCACTGAGCTATCATCGCCTTAAAATGTATGCATCTATGTGATATTGTGCACCTTATCAGAATTTTTACTTGTTTCCCATTTATAAATGGTTTAACCGAAATCTAACCATGATAAGTTATCTTACTAATATGGCTGATTGAGATAAGTAGGTACACAAAGTCTAAAAGCAAGTGTATCTGTCGGTACCTACGGGTAGGTGCTAGGTGAGTAGCTAGCTAGCCTAGGTAGGGTATAGCTAGGGTACTGTAGTGTTTCTACTATGTTATGGTTTGCTTGTATTCCTTTACACAGATTTGAACACAATAACTTCGGCATGTATTCGGCATCGTATCTATTCGGTATTGCACCCGCGAAGATGATGTAGCGAATGAGTGGCGCCGTTCGGTCCCGTTACACGCCTACGCTTTGCGATGAGCCCATGTTCCACTCTTATAATCCTAATACGATATTCACTAATAATAACTGCATATATATTGTAGTTATATTATATATCTACTAATTAAACAGTATTTTGGTTAAGAAATAAGGGCATAATCATAATTAATAATTAACACCATTTTCGGTCTACCAATAATTGAGTGTTCATCAAAATAATGTTTTATATTCCTAAAAAATAAATATGGTCAGCAAATAGTAAGTTCTAATAGTTCTCTTATGCACCTTGGCAACCGTCAGGAGCCAGTTATGAGGTATAAATCTAGTTACCTCCTAATATTACTATGATGTTCTTTACGTTGTTTACCAGGTACTAGATTCTTTATTTGATAATATAAAACCAGTGGCTTTTTAATTTTGACGAGATATTTTTTAAATTTTAATTTGAGCTATAAAATCTACTCGTATTATAAAGAGGTAAAGTTAGTATTTTTGCAAGATTCAATAAAAATATTTAACTAATAGCTACTTAATAGGAAGCTACATTATCCCCCAGTACCTACTATGGGCTACTTTTTACCCCAAGAACGCGGGAAACAGCCAGTTAAGTATATTATTGAGGTTCCTGTAAAATTTATTAATTATTTAATATATGACTATTATGAATAAGTATACAAGATTTGTTAGGTAAGTATTAGTAATTAAATTTAAAATAGATGTTTCGTCATTTACCTACATTTGTTGAGCACACATTCGATAACGAAATCAATTACGATTGGACACTACGATTAGGTCCAGTTCACTGGTTGCCTATACATAGTTTGCATAAATACATGACCAAACCGGTATGAATAAATTTTACATCGCATTCAACCTACTAATGAGATGGAAACGGAAAAATTGGGATGGTCTCTGGCTTTCGAGCTTGGCGCCAGTGCGGCGGTCTCAAGTGACCACTACACGAATAACTATCTCCCATAATGGGACCATACCGACAGACAACCACACAATAGCCAATACAGATTTAGCTATTTACATAATTAAATATATCGATGTAACTTCTAGCAATGTTTCCTATCACGAGATTGAATAACAACTTGGCTAAAAAAATATTGTTTGAAAGTCATGATAATTACGTGCATATGGTTAACATGCTAACCGAAAGTACCTACAATAAAGATTTCATCTTATCTTCTGCCGCTTTCCACGATGGAACGTAAAAGGATATTATCGGCTTAGTCTATTAACACATTTGTGTTTAAAGCGTAGCTAAAAAAAGTAGGCGCCATTTAATTATCACTCACATTTCGATTAAGATGAGGCCAAAAATTGCGCAAAACTCGTGTATTACGTCAATTTAAATCCGCCAACACAGCGCTGGCGGAGCCTTGTTTTGTTTATGCGTGAGTCAGTGTTTATGAAAGTGACGATTATTTATTAGCAGCGATTCTTCTTCGTTGCAACACTGAGTACTGAGTTGCCGAGTAGACAACAGCCTTAGCACCGGAAATGACTCGCTCATTGCTCATCCGAGAGAGCCCTTGTATCGGGCACGCGATCTCATCTATTGAGCTTTACTTGCCTATCTTTCTATCTGTAAACAATTGTATACACCTATATTTATCGACTGTAATGCAATGGTATATATATTCAAGTATAGTATATGTCTCTTGAAAGTTATACGATTTCGATATACTCTACAAGGTTATGGTATCCTTGTATTTTATATAGTAGGTACATATACCTACTCTAAGTATGTTAGTAAGTTAAAACCAAATAAAGTTATAGTAAACTTAATAATTAAACTCCGTACCTACTCGTATATTGGCTATTAGGTATTTTTAGTAACACTTAACGAATTAACTCGGACATTTTTTTCTATTACATAGGATATAAGTAACATAGTACCTAATGTTTACCTACTCAGAAGGTAAAGGGGTAGGTATATGGTAACAGTCTAATTATTGCCTACTCAATAGGTAATACATAGTATCTGGAGGCCTATACTTAGGGCCCAATAAATTGGGGGTGTGGAACTTTTGAAGCGGTTTAGAGGCGATGGTTCATTTATAATATTATTTTGATATTTAAACCAAAATTAAAACCTATCTATACTACACTATATCGATTATTTCTTTCTTATATCTGCCCTGCTTAATTAAATACATGGTTTCCGTAGGTCGTGAGCAATTGTCTAAATACAATAAAATTGCTTACATAGTTCTGAGTTATGAGACATAATCGCGATATAACTTTAAGTTACTTTACTGTTAAGTAGGTAAGTAAGTAGGTATCTTTGACTCCCTACAGGGGACCAGATGGCAAACGTTGTAAGATCTCATTCCCCGTGTATTATAAACTATTGACTTTCAAATTTAATTTACATTTAAAATTAACTTCTCGAATATTGAAGAGGTAACTGTGCTCAAAACGAAGGCAGCACGTGGCTCGCCTAGACTAGGCCGGTATGCAAATTTATGCTTGGATGGTTGTATGTGTACGTGCACTAAGCCCGTCTCACCCACACTATTGCACTCGGCTTCCATTCATAAAAGCAAGGCACTATCTAGCCATGAATTAATCGCAACATTTGAATATGTTTACTCTTACAAAGGAAGCGGCCATTCAGAAAAACTTGCCCGAAAACTGGTTTGGCACGTGTCAATGAACGACGGGAATATTTTGGACGCCATCGACAACCCAAAGTTGTCGGGTTAGATGATTTAAACCGTTTAATAGATGCTCGTTTGAATAGTTGGTTTTTATCAATTTCTAATTTAACGATTTGTGGCAGACAAGCGTTCATATTTCGTTTGATGCATCATCGGTGAAGTTTTAATTATGTTAGATGGTATTATTATTCTAATTAACATGTCTCAAATTTCTCTTGAAAGCTGGCCTCACAAAAATATTATGTTAAGTAAAAACTATGTAACAAAAGTGTTAAAATATACCTACACGCATCCGTATTAACACATTCTCAATTTCATTGTTCCATAAGTCTACTTACTGTATACCTAAAGAGAT
Organism: Tethea ocularis; assembly: GCA_963555595.1. NCBI lineage: Eukaryota > Metazoa > Arthropoda > Insecta > Lepidoptera > Drepanidae > Tethea > Tethea ocularis. Next base: position 6,155,037 of record OY741968.1, read on the forward strand.
AGCAAATAAGAATGAAGATATATATTCACCATATTAAAATGTTTATGTACACAAAAAAAGTTATTGATATTAAAATGTGGACTAAAGGAGCAGAAATATCTTATAACCTTCTATATTTAATTTACTTACCACCTACCTACATAATATGGAAAGGTGATTTTACAATATAAATATGCTTTTTGCATTACGTCACTTTTATGAAGTAACGAGCATGTTGTTGTTTGTACACCAAAATGAATATTAAGTCGCATTACCTTCATTCGTTAAAGCAATAAACATTACTTTATTAAATTATCACCATTTAGTTAACTGTTGTTATTTTGCATATTATAATTTTCAGTTCACAAATAAGTGCTTCGACGCGACTTGGTGTCTATGAATGAAAGTTGACGACCTCCAATGTTAGGCTTTACGTAGGCGAATGTTGCAATGGTGTGCAGTGCAGCCTCAGCCTAGTGGATCGACCGTGGACCGACCACCGAGCCATGAGGACCCTGATCCATTCACAAATACACTCGGTGCACAGTGGGCGTTTGCACTAAAGCTGTTTTATAACAATTCATGTAACAACTGACACACATTATCTATACAACTACAAATGGATTAGGTTGGTAAATGCCAGTTGCATAATGTCGCTTTATCTGTTTTTCCTGAGACAAACTTAAATACACATTTCAAATGAAAGAAAATATTTTCCACATTCTGTATTAAAACTGCGAAACAAGTAACAAAACGTGCACGACACGGAAACGTGGATTCCATTGGATGGTACAGTTTAACGCGACATGCTGCGAACTTGCGACTAGTTAGACGATAACCATCTCGTAGAACAGCCACCGACTTCTTTATGGAGCTGCTCACTTTATTCCACAGATGTAAGTACGATATACGTTAAACCAATTTAACCAAGTTAGTAATTTTAAATAAGCACCGCACAAGGAACAGAATAGAGCCGGTGGTAATAATGTAATGTAAATTATGAACCTTTATTGCGTGGCTAGCCTTCGTAGTGGCAATCGTGACCGAAAACAGATATGAACTTGGCGATCGGACGATTTAATACGATGAAACTTAGTTTACTTGCGTTGATAACAAGGCATTTTATTATGCTTTCATACTTAAAATATAAGTAAATAAACTGGATGCATGTCGCCTGGCATATCAGTAAATTTAAATAAAGTAATTTGTTTTTGAAAAAGCAATTACTACATTATAGACCATGTTGTGAAGGTTCCAATAATAGGACCTTGCTATTACAACAATAATGAAGCAACATGCCTTTTACTAACTCATTACTATTAGGAGATAACCTATACTGCTTTGCACTTTCTTTTATTTATAACTTAAAAATTACAAGAAATATTTTCCTTAAAAATTCACGAACGACTAAGCATTGTGTGTCCCTCTAGCAATTATTTACAAAAATATGAGTTACATGAGTTTCACGTAGGCTGTGTGATAAAATATGAATATTAGATTGGTTTAAACAAGCGTGAATAAATAAAGCTAGATTATCTATAGACAGATCTAATCAGATCTTGTTTATATTGCGAAAGATTTCCAAGTAAGCTGAGCAAAAGGTGGTGCAAAGAGTTAGATAGTCTTTTACTATTTTGTAACTTTAGGGAGCAGCTTGTTAAACTATTTATAGTTTACTTTTTATTTTCTCTTTTTGTAAGAAAATCAATTTTTGTTATGCTGATTTTGGTATTTGCTGTACAGTATATTCGGTATTTTTGATTGTTGTATTTCTGATATCGTGGGCAGTTTGATCAGTAGGACGATCATATAACTTTTTTGCTTAGCTTCAATCAAACCCCTAATGCAAACTGAAACAAACTTCAGTCAATAAATTTGCGATCATGCAATTTTTCTTACGAAAACTTTTAACGATAACTTGCAATTTGAAGTTGATGCGAATTATATAATAACCCAACCAAATTAAAAAGTATATTTGTGCTATAAACCCTCTAAAACAACAACATTTTTAAATCGAGTGTATAATTCGTAAACATAAGTACCTATAATCTATGATTAAAACGAAAATCTTTACAATTTTCATTTATCTAATGGTTATTTTCTACATACCTATAAATAGGTGATAAAAAATGTAGAGATTATTTATAGAACTATGTTTCACTATTCTAACAAATCTAACAAAAGATAATGATTTTGATGAAATTATCAAAATGTGATTCCATATTTAGTCTATTACATCAGGAATTCTTATTACCTATTTTATTCATGTAATTAATTAAAAACATAAAACTAGAAATTTCCCTAAATTAATCTATAGTAGGTATGTCACCTACTATAGATTAATTTAGGGAAATTTCTAAAGCATTTTAAGACCCACATAAACCTTACAATAAAGAAACTTGAAAGTATCTATACTTGGGTATCAAATAATACAACCAGCAATAAAGTATGAAATAAAACGATTCTTGACTGTTTTTTTTTTGTAGAACATTTAAAAGTTTTCAATAGCGTCTCATATCGAGAACCGTAACCATAATTTTCGTTAGTAAACTTAAATGTGGACTTAAAGCCATTATACAAAATTAATAGCCCGTTCACCAAACAATTACCCGTCCAGTTAAATGCTATCAGCGAATCTATGGGTTGAATCTTATAACCTTTTGCCTTCGAGTCAAACCAACTGTACATCGTGGTGTTGACCGCCATACAGAGCATTTTACACTAGTCAATACTGATTGTTGCGATCAAATAAAAAAAATAGAAGGTATGTTTTTTATTTACAAAAAACCGGACAAGTGCGACTCTGACTCGCACACCGGGTTCCATACAAACTTATATCACAGTTGAACTATTCCTTAGTTGGTTATATCCTATATACAGAGCAAGGGCGGGAAAGCAACCGGTATAAATTTGGTATTGCAAAAAAAATTTTTTTTTAAATATAACTGCAAATAAGCAATTTTCGGATTTATTCCTGTTTTTATGTCAAATTTCATAATTTTAGGCCAAAGGGAAGTACCCTATTAAGTTTTGATTCTCTTGCGAGCGTTAAAATAACGAAGCATAAGCGACCGTATCTCTTGATTGCGGTGATTTAAAAGGTTTTTTTTTTCAGTGCTCTAAAGTATTTCAGGCATGGACATTTGTTATTAATTTCAGCTTGAGCATCAGTTGAGCGTGCTCCTGAGAAAAAAAGGACTTAACAGACGGACGGACGAACAACAAAGTGATCCTTTATGGGTTCTGTTTTTTCTTTTGAGGTACGGAACCCTAAAACTTTAGGTTGATGGTAGGTACTCCAGCAGCATTATCTTGAATTCTGCTATGGGTATCTTTCAATTACTGCCATAAATATTATAATTGATAGAAGGTTACAAAGCCGTATAATAAACGTCTGAATGGATATCGGAGGCGTATGATGCGCACGCGGCGCACAGTTCGTCCGCGTCGGTTATGAATGGGCCACAGTGAATCACTGGCGTCCATTCATGCCAGACGCCCCCGCTTGCCGCACGCGCCACAAAACAAACGCATTATTTGCCAATACAGCCGTATTGTCTTTCATTTACACCATCAACTACCTCTCACTTCCTGCCTTCGATAATGCGTATTACATCGGTAACCATCATTAGTGTCTCGGTTCTAGATATCTAGTCTTATCTCGTACCGTTTTGTAGACTCAATAAAATGGATTTACAAGCAGCTATTTAAGCAGTAAATATCGACGACTGTTTCCTGTTCGAATCGTGAAATTTAAAATAAGAGGTTAAAACCACGTTAATGATCACCTTTGGCTATAATTTGAATGACCCGACTCGACCGGCTGTAGACGTTTATGCATAACCCTGACTTGAGGTCTCGTCGACAGTCACTTTATTAGAAAACTTAGTGCCAGTAAAATGTTTTAACTACTCTGTGGGTCTCGGAGGTCTATGTTTGGTACGTGCGAGACAAACTCGAACAATTAAGTGAACAATAAACAAATCAAAGAATAAAACTGGCTTCGGACATTGTTTTTCCATATTACTTTCTAAATAAAGCTTCATCTTGTTGTTTTCAATTGAGTAGGTACTTAAGTTATTTTCATTAAGAAGTTACGAAGGTAAAGGTGAAATTATGAATATTTCCATACAACAATAAGGCGCAAGGTCTAGTGGATCTCCAAACTAAGCGAAACAAAAGTATATAACTAATGTACGATTAGGAAAGTAATATCAACTCCGTATCCTTTGTATAATTTTAGGTAAGTACGTACCTAGTTGTTTTTACATAAAGGAACCTAACTATAGTGAAGTGATTGGTACTTATTATCAAGAATTGTACCGAATTTCAAGACAGATAGCATTTCTCAAATAGATACAAATGGTACAATAAATAGCAATGACATTTAGACAAAAACTGAAGTCATGCCACAAGAATTCCTTTACACCATATTGATAAAGACCCCTAAAAAATATTATCATTTATAAAGGTAACATCAAATAAAGCCGTTTTCTATTGGTATTCGTATCAGTATATTTTATTGCACTTTTATGTGCGTTGCTCTTCTATGGATATATAATTATAAAGCTATGTGATCTTATTATGCGAGTAATCGTATCCCACGATATAAAATAATTACGTTAGGGTACTTAGGTACTGGTGTGTCCACTTAAGAGTGTCGTTTTTATTGAAAGTGTATCAACGGCCCCGAGGAAAGTTTTAATGCTTTTTAATGAATTTAAATGTGTTCTTAATTATAAACTGGTTCAGGTGCGTTAACCTGCATTTAGGTAACAAGCCGTTATTACCACCTATAAATAAGATGACTTAATAAAACGTGTGTGTACGCTTGTGATACATTTTCACTAATCATCACATAGGTAAGTACCTACTCTAGTTTCAGAGGTCCAAAATTGTGATGTGTAAAATGTTTGCTTGCTGTATTTCTTGACTTTTACTTTTTCAATATGAGTTTTTATTCCTGGTTGCAAATTGAACAATTAAGTACCTATATTTTATTTAATCACTAGGTTTCCTCCGCGGTTTTACCCGCGTTCTCGGAATATAAAGTTCGTTTTCTCGGCATTAATCAGTCAGTCATATTATAAAAAATACAAGTGAATCGCTCTGAATAATAAATAGGTATAATTTATTTATCATAAATCTATTAAAGTACCTATCTATACGTATACGGAGGTAGGTAGGTAGGTACTTACTATTTGGAAAAAGGTTATCTTTGACTTTAGCGTTTAATATTTTAATTACAAATTATTTCATATTTTATTTACAATTTATAACAAGAAAATAAATAGAAACTAAGAACTAAAATATTTACAAGAAAATAAAATAAATCAAAATGAAATAAATTATTAAATTTAATTAGTTCTGTTCATTTGATAATAATTAGATAATGCATTTATCTGTTTAACGAATTCTCAAATTTTAGGTATGATATCGAGTAACATAGGTACTTATGAATATTTATGTTAGTAATAAGCGAAGCAATTATGATAACAAATATTGTTTTCACGTCAAATAACAAGGAATTTCAAGTAGCTTAGCTATCAAGCCAAAAACAAATTAATTCACGTACATACCAAAATAGCCTAATTTGGCAAAATTATTTTCATCAGACGTTTCTTATTATTATTTCACTTGGGTAACGCCATCGGAATAGGCTATTTCAATATAGGTACTCGAAAAATGTACCTATATATAGTAGTAGTAATAGTAACTTTTCTATAGTTCGATCATCGTTGATAATCCGATGCTTATTGTTTTACTTCAATATACCTACTTTCCACACTTTCCCTAACATTTAATATTTTCTTTAAACACATGCTACTCGCTACTCTTTCGCTGTCTGCAACTGTCGAGTTGGGAGCCATTCGGTTATTTTTCAATTACAAACTATAATTTTATCAGGAAAGAGGCGGTTGATTGAAACACGATCGCGATAAATGAAGACGACGTCTAATGAATACCTACTTACAACATCAACATAAAAATGAAACAACTTTTTTATGTAAGTATATCTAGCTTAGCTAGGTTGTAAAAACATGTTCAATATGTGAAATCTATGATACTAGATAATGATAGGATAGCCTGGATAACCTGTAGGTAAGTTATTGATAGGAAATCGTAATATCGTATCAAGCTTAAATGTATCCAATATTATGTCAAATAATGTAATAGGTAGGTAAATATAGGTATAAATAGATATTTTTAAACAAAATAATTAAAAAGTTAACATGCAAAGAAAAAATATTAAATTTATCTAAATACCTACTGATCGGAATAGAAACTGATTATTATAATACATATTACAGAGTCCTTTATCCGTCATTATTTTATACTTTATTTAGTATTTTTATTACACTAAGGCAATTTATATTTTGCACGATGATACCATTCAAGTAGTACTGGCCTGACTGGCCCTCAAGTTGAAAATCTATCGCCAAGCACCTACCGGGGTGTACCGACAACTACACTTGAGAGCCAGTTTCATTCTAGACTTTGTGTGCGGCATCTTCGGTGCATCGTCACAGACCACGGCAAGGTTGTGGTCTAAAACAGGCTTATAACTAAGCATACATTATAAAAAAAATAATGATATGCTTGATGCTCTTTTCTGGTGGAGAATTCCAAATCATCTTACATGTCCAGCGTCAGATCATAATAAAATTTATATCAGAAGACCACATCTGGATTTAGAGATAATATAATGTATGCAGTTAAACCATTCCAATTAGATAATCCGTATTTAAATAGGTAATCGGTGAACAATCAAAACATTTGCGTCGAACATAGATTCTCCTCTATTTTTTTTATAATTTATTTTGTTGCGGAAGACAGTTATAGGCTTGAATGAAGGTCTTGGCGAGCGGGTGGCGGGAGGGCGGAGGGCCACGCATGTGCGTTGCGCAACCTGTGGCGCCGGTGAATGGAGCCTCCGCGCCATCAGTGGGCGTCAGTTTTTATCAATGAACGGCAAATTTGTGGCGTACGCACGACGCGACGCACCGCGTGTCACGGCCGATCGGCCACCGTACTGCAGCCAAAAGCCAACCTTGCTAATGGAAAATGTCAACAGAAACCTGATTGCTGACATACAAAGCGGTTGCGTTACCAACGTAACCTTTATATTAGATGTGATGATACGTGGCCAGTGTGCACGCATGTCTCCCTTTCTATTGCAATTGTTGCGAGACAATTAACAGCTGACTGACACACATGTGCTTGCCAACAATGCAAATAAGTTACTTTACCTGAATGAAGCAAATTGCGTTGGATGTCAATAAACATGAAGCGTTTCAACATTTTTAGTCTATTGCAACTCATTGACAATACTGTACAAACCCAGTGTTCTGGTAGCCTACAAACGCCCAAGACTTACTAACGGCAAATAAATCATTAGTTACGTTTAATGTAATCTGTTGACCTAATCAGTGCTTAGAAAAATTGTATTGTTTTTTTGGTCTCACTGTCCCAATAAATCAACTAATGCAAATAGTTTTGAACTAATAATTTGTTATTTTACGACGTTTTAAGTAACAACATAATATATTCAGTCGAATTGGAAAGGAAATAATTAATTAATTTAATTGCTTCGGCACTGTTAACGCCTCCAGTTAGCCTTCGTTCAAATTTAACTATGACGTCGCCGCAGCAGTTATCTTGGGCATTGAGAAACGAGCTGAGCTGTATTTGGCGATGACTGCATTAGAAACTTAATGTAACTTTATCTATCGCACTTGGCCTTATTCACTTGATAATAAAGCTTATTTTATACATAATGTCAACCGAGTTTCACTTTTGTCAATACATATCGACCCACGTTGTGCTTGGCAATTTATAAAGGAAACAAAACAAAGTAGAGTCTGAAAATGGAATTCTGTTTTCAGTTGATTAGATGAAATAGGCCTAAAGCAAATATAGCACAGCTGGGAAACGGATAGTTCGAATAAATTGATTTAGCTATGAAGAGCTGGCAAGTAACTAGGTGATTATTAATTTATTCATATTTGCAGCAAGTACCTATATAATAGATACAAGTACATAATAAGTACATATTATAAACAATTTCCAGTCCCGAAAGGTCTAAGTATATTTCCCGGGATAGTAGGATTGATAGGATACAAACTCAAAAATCATTTATTCAGTTTAGGCCCTGATGAGCACTTATAATGGTCGAAAGTTACATTTGACTCTACCACCAGTTCGGAATAGGGACTTTAACTAAAAATAAAGCGTCTAAATATTTCAAAATATCGAAATGCAATATTGAGACATAATGTTAGTTTACGGGAATTGTTTTAGTTGATTTGATTGATATTATACCATTGTGTGGGTGGTAGTCAGACGTAGGCGGTAGGTACGTGGGCGACCGGAAGGAAACAGTTTTCAGCTTTTCACATGTGCAAGGCTTACGACATGTGTATAATGATGTTTGTCTTTGTCACTTGTCAGGTAGGTAGGTACTTAGGTATCTAGTGCAGCAACAAGGAAGTGTACCTATTTAGTAGTTAAGGTAGTGTTAATTATTCGAAAGTGGTAAGCACACAGTAATAAACCATAATGTAATCTGTTTATATTTGAGGGTTCCGTACCAAGAGGCACAGAAATAGTTACTATCACTCTATCTATACTTTCGTATGAGATGGTGCTACGGGATCTAATTACTAAGTAAGCACCTAAAAGTCCAAAGAAATGGTTGTTTTTATTATTAATAATTTACAACAATATTATAAAAATCTACATACTTATATTAAAATCTAAAGACCAAGCAGCATTTTCCCCAGTGACTAAATTACTACTTGATTTCTAAGTACTTGTCCAGGTTTTTTAAGATTATTTATTTAACTTTGATTTCACATGTGTGAGTAAGTATGTTTCAGAATGTAGTAAGCGTAGGTACCTATTCCTACAAAGCTTATAAGGGAACAGCCTCTCAAGTGCATCTTGTGGAACAGATTTATGTTCGTGATAGCTATGTTATAATATTCAGCTAAGCGAACACTGTCAAGTCAAATTTTTTATTTTTTTTTAAATATATCTACACAGGCACTGATTATAAATAGTCCTAATCGTAAACCCGTTCAGAAGGTTTGCTGAGAAGAGATGGCAATAAACTCATCAATTGTTTTTTTCAATACATGGTCAGATTCATTATACAACATTTATTTACTTAAGGTACCGACATTCTAATCTCACTGGCAAGAATTACATGCCGTACCGGCAAAACTACAAAGTATAATCTAATTATATTCAATAATTGCAGACTCAAACAGTCACAAGCTTGTGCTTGCGTCAGGTTGCATGTAGTAGCCATCACCATCCTCGCTCGTCTTTCGCTGCTGCTTTGCCATGGGAAGCAAATGCAAGATACAAGCTACATCCATAAATCATATCTTCAATGTAAAGTCATTTTATAATAGGCTTTCTTTAAATTATGTCAGTGTTTCCTTTGAGGATTTCATAAAAGTTTCTTATGCTAATTTCAAGCATATAAATCAATTGCCCATATAAAATAACGTTACCTATGTACTATTAATCACAAATATATATTTTTTATAATTTTAAAATAATTTTTTTTGAAGTTATTTAAGAAAATACGCGAAATTCTAGCACTGACTGGGCCTAAAATAAAAAAAAATACTGGAAATAGTTCTTTACGTATAGATTACAGGAAAACCTATAAGAAGTCGTTAAAGTATAACATTAACAGCGCGAGACAGACTCGCCCTTGTTCGTTTTTTTATGAACACTTACTAAAGCTATCCCCTTTTTCAATTTAAAATACTAAAAATTGTAGTAAGTTTCACCAATCACGTAGACACCTACCTATTTCTCGTGACGTATTTCCGGTTCGGTCATCGAGCCGATACAAGCCAGGTCTCAGCACACGCCAAACCGGTTCCATAATTAGGTATTTCTATTGAACCATGGCCATTAATTTACAATTGACGAGCTTCCTGTCGAAAAAATATATTATTATGTTTGATTGTTTGAATTCATGATTATGCCTCTACGAAAAATATATAAAATCAAATTGTACCTAATATTTATTAGTTTCCCCTAATAATGGTGGTCCTTTCTCTTTTTTGTATAATTTGGATTACTTCAATATTATAAATGCGAAAGTAATTCGAACCGATCGCAATGAAATTTGGCACGCAGGTAGCCTATGATATGGAGAAGAAGATAGGCTAATTTCCAGGGAACGCGTGTGACACCTCAGGAAATAGCTATTTTCCATAAACAGGGTTATTTTCACTTTATTTATTTATCAATATGAACAGGTTTATTTAAATATATATTTATTTTATAATACACTAGCTGTCTCCCGCGATTTCACTCACGTACCTGGGATAAAAAGTAGCCCTTATATAACCTTCGAGGATACTGTAGCTTTCTAATTAGTGAAAGATTTTTTCCGAATCAGACTAGTAACTCCGGAGATTAGTGCGTTCAAACAAACAAGCAAACTCTTCAGCTTTATTATTAGTAAAATATAGATTTATAGGTTACAATAGCTATGGATAATAGGTTCCTAATGTAATGACGTCACCGATTAATATAGCAAAACTATACCAACAAATCATGAATAAAAATAATTGTAACAGATCTTTTTTATGAACCAAATAAGAACTAACGAACAACAAACAGTTTGTTGTGTCATCGATATTTTTACAATATTCTTTGGCTGCGCTGCGGTTAGACGGAATTAATCACCTTTACAACAATGACATGATTCTGGACCATTTCTTAGAATTTAACGTTGGCTCTACAAGTTACTTAATTAGGCTTATTGTCATTATTTGAAATTAGATTAAGATGACTGTTTATGAGGAAAAATGTACATTCATCAAAATCTGCGGTCTGGCTCTTATATTTTTGCCTCATTTTGTCGAGTGGACCACTGATTTATAATGTGCCCAATTTTTTACAGAAATGAATGTTATTATTGGCTCGAACTATCCAATTAATAATCTAATAAGACCAATTAAGACAGTATAAGATAAAAATATGATATTGTCTGTCTGGCTTTATTCTCAGAAGTCTGGATGATCCAGCTTATAATATTTATTTTCAATAAACAATATTTGTTTGTGTGTTGTGTGTATAAAAATAGAACATTGTTTATGTCAGAAGTTCTCAAGTGTTGCAGACCACTTGCCATATTTTAGATGCTGGGTTGGTTTGGTTGACTTGGCAAAATTTATTTTTGAAAAATTTAAATTCTTACTGTAGGTAACCATCATATCCCTACCCTGTTTCCAACTATTTGGTTTCGTAATACATATGTAAGTAGGTATAGGTACTCTTCTTTCATTCAGATCTTTTAATCCGAAATAAAATCTAAATCTCACCAAAAACATTTTCATATAAAATGTTGCCGAGACCATATGGCTCGCGGAGAAGTGTAGGTATGGCGATCGCCTATTCAGTTCGTGGTTTGTTTTTGTTTTATCATAAGCCAGACCACATGTGCATTTTTTTTAAATAATTATTTCACTAGATTAGTCTAGTTAGATACCTAAATTACCTATATCACTTGACCGTGCTCGTATCATACCTACTGAGATATATATATTCCTAGTAAGATGGTTGTGAACCGCTTTCACTTTAGTACCTACTATACATACTTTAACATAGTTTATACCTACACGGCTATAACTATCTTACTGTGACATATACACTAGTAGGAAGAGTAAAAATATTAAAGTTGGATTACATAATGCTTACTAATAGCAAATTTTAGTTTGGTGTAGTTTTAATAACAAATTAACAATTTATGGTCACAACTTTCAACTTGCTTATATGAGATTCATAATTGTGGACCCTCATTTACCTCTCATAAACCCCCAATATTTATTTTAGCTTTGCATGAAGTAGTCAACCTGGGGGTTGAAATAGATCACTTTGGGTATCATCATTAAATTGTTTAAAGAATCCAAAATAAAATAATTGTTCTTGAACATTCGGTTTAGTAGGTACTAACCTACACAAGAAGTTAAACATGAGAAGTAGGTACTATTAGTGATCATTACTCATTTTTTAATCAAAAATATAAAATAAAATTAGATTGAAGCGGTTTCAGCGACAAATGTAAAACAAAAACTTTCCAACTCCGCTCCGTGGGTATTTTGTAAGTGTTCGAAATACAACAGACACTATAATACATTGACACATTAAGTATCACTATAAAACGACATGGACCACCCGAATCATGAACCTTATTCTGAGAAATGTTTCATCACGCGACACGAAACATTATTTTGGTGACCTCCTCGACTATTTATTCGCCTCCCAGGTAAACAATTAAAACCTACCTTTTTATCATCCGTCTGTCAAACCATAAATCACTTGTAATAAAACCAGTAGTTAGAGATGAGAAAATAATTTGTTTATATAAATTAGGCGCAGTGGTGGCGTGTGGGCCGCGAGTTGAGAGCGAAGTGTCGCGTGCGCGTGAGCAGCCTACGCTGCGCTCGTGCCGCCATTATTTTTAAACTCGTCTGTTTCAACTTGCAATGAAACAAAAGAAATAAGTCTTGGCAAGATGTGTGATCGTTACTTTTAATTACACATTCGGAATAATCAAAGTGTTTTGACACAACATTAACATGCATGATATTACCATATTGTCATTATCAAGGTATATTACTGACATATACGACTATTTCCTGAAAATGTTACTAATATACCTTGGAGGAATATATTGATGATTTCTTTTGTTATTAATCAGTAAATATACTACCATGTCTTGTCTTGTCTGTCTTGTCGCAAATAACATTTTGATAACTTACGACCTATAACTGAGCTGCAATTTGCAAAAAATGAGATAAAATTTGAATTTCGCGCTCCAACCGAAGCCTCCACCTTAAATGGAATATAACCTATCTAGATTTTTACGAGTAAAATTCAGAGTAGAGAAGAGAGTAAGTATTCTTCATGAGGCTTCATATGACTGGCTCTTAAGTAACAAAGTTAAAGCGTTACTATTATTAAATGATAAGGTACTCTATGTATATCATTACGTTTTCGATTAGCATAACTCTGTTTAATTATGCTCTATCCAAATTAATCGTTGAAGCTACGAGCAAGTGTAGGAAAAACCTTATACACCTAGTAAAAACTATATACGCCCTGGAGGTCAACGGGCAGGCTATTTTATTCAGTGTTTCAGAGAATTCGTGGATATCTCTACACTGGAAACGTCACGCTGATGATGACGGTCTATCTCGAAGACTATTGTGCTTGTATTTAATCGATTTAATATTTATTGCATATTTCATAAGCAATTATAACGGAATTTACATTGAACCGTTACAACAAAATAGGTAGGTACTAGATAAAAATACGATGGTAACAACAAATAGTATGCACAAGCCTAGTAGTATTAGTATTCATTTTCAATTTATTGAGAGTGTTGAGAGTAGCTCCATCTAGAATTCCGATTTAAATTGTGTGCCAGCGACTGGTCCGCAAAGGTTCTTGCCGAGCAACCATTTGGAAAGGTTGAAGCGCACACGTGATGTTGGTATACTTGGCATAAAATTGTTGCCGTCTCCTTGTTCGAACAGCAAGCTGAGGTAGCGATGCGAGCCGGACCCGCGAGGTGGCGCCGGCGGTTTATAACCTGAAAATAAAAACATTTTGTCATGTTGTCCACTGTGTCAACAAAATGTATACTTAAGTATTATAATATCAAGATAGAGGATCAAAGTTTTTAATTTGGAGCAACTACAAGCTATGCTGTTAGGTCTAAGATGGAAGAAGGGCAATGGCCCACACGCTCTAGGATAATAATTAAGTAAATGGGGCTCATAAATATTTAATGTTTCATACCTCGGTAATCGATTCCTACAGTTTTGCTGCTTTCCTTTGCCTTTAGTGCTAGTCCCTGTTGTAAATGTAATATTGAAAATAATTATAAGGTAGTTACTTATATTTCTTAAAATAAATAAAATCAACCAGACGTCTAACACATTTTCGGTTGTAACGTGAATCGTCGAAATAAGAAGATAGACCATCTGTAACAATTTTTTTTAAGGCTACTTACAGGAATATTAGACTTTAGCATGTGAAGATAAAATTCTCCTTCCAACTGTGGTGGTGCATCTGGATCTACCATTATAATAGTATAAAACTTTTTCTGCAAACAAAACAACAATTTATTGTATCATTAATTTTGATCTATGGTAAGTTAATCTAAGTAAAGAAAATCTTACTGAATCAGCTAAAGGGAATTGAAATAATGGTTCCTCCAGAAAAACTTGCTTGGGTAATAAAACATCGCAGTTGTGGTCGTTGACGATAGTGCCTCCTACACTGGTTAAATTCAGGCCTGTCACATGGTCACATCCGTCCATAAAATTCTTTATCTCAGACATAGAGCATTGTGTCGCTCCATATACTGTGGACAATGTCAGTAATGGAAATATCAACCAAATCATTATTGAATTATATGTGGTATGATCTACAACGCAGAGAGAAAGCACGAAGTGTTGGCACGTCTTATTGGTAAGGACCTAATCCGTCCCGTGTTTATGGTAGGGTAAATAATGTTTTGAAAACATTAACCCAACTGATAACATTGTAGCAGTCTTACGTGAATTAACATAACTTGAAGGTGACAAATTATTGGAAGCTTCAAATCTCTGCTTCTCATTAGGTACACAATTTTATTTACTATTATGAACCTATATACCAGTGGCGAAGGGTCCATACAAGCCGATTCCCTTCGGCTTACCTTCTAGAAATCCCATCCCCACAGATTCATTATTTCAAAGTACCTAGGTACAATTAATTTTAATGTGTTTTAAATATTACGAAAAAAAATATTGCGCGCAAAGAATAGTAAAATACTTCCATACAAACAATCTAATTTTTAAGTACCTATTTTAAATAATTAGCAAATTATGTTTTTGAGCGGCTTACCCTGGCCATCATTTCACCCCTCGCCACTGCTATATACCTATTTTAGTTGTTGATTAAAAATAAAGGTTCTTAAATTGTATGCAAAGAGTGCGAGTCTGACTCGCGCACCGAGGGTTCCGTAATTTCCTATGTTACTTTAAATCCCATAGACTTGTTATTTATCTACTCTCTATAGGTAAAGAAGTATTATCTGTATTTTTTTATTTTTTGGATCAGTAGTTCGGAGATAGGGGGAGGGGATGGTTAATTTTCGCCTACTTTCATAAACAACTTCAAAACTTCGTCTTATAATTATAAAAAAATATATTTGAGATTCTCACAACGAGCCCTATCACTTGATAGTTTGCGAAACTTTATTCTTCTAATTTAGGTACGCCCCAAAAATGGCTCCCATGTTTAAAATTGTTTTATTTACGTTAGGTAGGTACACGTCCGTGTTTGGGTCACCGACTTACATTATGTGAACCAAATTTCAATTCAATCGGTCCAATAGTTTCGGAGCAAATTTACTGTGACAGACGGATGGACGTACAGACAGAAATCCCTTCCCATCACAGGTTCCTTTGTTTATAATTATTTAACTACTGTTTTTATTTTATAGGTTACTGTCAGTAAATATAATTAAGACATTTTATACCTCATCATAGCAATGAAGAAAATTTTAGACTATTATTTTTTTTTATTTTTGTTGAGGTACCAACTATTTAGGTAATTACTCAAAATGAGTTTATGATTGTATTTACTGCATTAAAACTGTATTTATCTGTGAAAATTTGTCAGATGACATAAAATGTTTGACTTTTCACTTTGAAGTAGCAAAGACCTACAATATTATTAAGAAAATAATACAATGAGTTGAAGAAGAATGAGAATAGGGAGAGCTAAATTGGTTGCATGATGGAAAATAAAACTCAACAAATGTTAGGCATACCTCAGCTAAATGGCGAGCAGATGAACATGGAAATAACAGAACGTGTTCGATGTGCCAGGCTGTGGTGTCGACGCTTCTGGCAACTCTTATGTGACCCAGAGCTATTTTGTAGGGCCAAGTTTCAAATCTATAAATTCTTCGTGAGACCCATACTTACATATGGCTGTGAAGTTTGGACCCTCAATAACCGTAACTCCAATAAGCTTTTACGATTTGAATGTTCCATTCTTTTAGAAATATATAAATCCAAATATCCCCACAGACATCCTAAAAGATTAAGACCAAATATGAGTTCAGTGTATGGTCGATATCGAGATACCGACGTTGTAGATCACGTAAACAACCAAAGACTACGTTGGAATGAGTTGATAAATATTGAAAAATGCGCGTTGAGACGTTTAAATAAAAGTTACGAACCACGAGTGCATTGGTCGGACCGGCGTCATTCGAGTACACGAACGATAACAAAACATGGTACCACTGAATCAAACTGCTTACAAATAAGGTGTCGTCGTCGTTCATCTAGGGAAACAAAATCTCCACGTACCAGAAGTATGGATGTTACACCAAGTTGAAAAGATAAAAATTAAAAGTGTTTTGGCTTTAAGTATTGACATAGAACGTAGAGAAAAAACTCTAATGCTCTACCGTCCGAAGTGTAGGTGATGTAAAGTTTTAAAAATAAAACAAAGTGTCTATCATAAAAGTTATTTTTTATTTTCATGATGCTTGTGGATTTTGCTAGCCAACCGACGACTTCTTCTTAGCCCTGAAGTTGGGGCTGACGATTCGTTCACTATCTCTGACCTTATTGTACAGTTTTTAAACGAGCTTTGACAGCGACATTCATGCCAATCACAAGATCTTGTATAGTAAGGAGAAGGATCATTAGCTGAACTTGAGTATTTGTAAAGCATCATTCTTAAAATACGACTGTGAGTGCCAGTTACACGTCGCCACTTAATGTCTTCCAATTTCAAGTATCCGGTCACATCAATATCAGTAAATCGCTCATATATATTATTTTCGTTTAACGATCCAAAAATTCGTTTTAGAATTTGAACTTCAATAGCCTTAAGCTGGTTGTTATGACCTTTAAACCAATCGTACATAAGTATCGGACGCAAAAATATTTTATAGGCTAGTAATTTATTTGCAGGAGACATATGTGCACACTTGAATAATTCATCACTCTTTTTGCGCCAATATCGCGTAAATCCAGATCTCGGCATTATAATGCTAGCTCTATGTTATTTTTTTGTCCTAAAATGTTACAATAATCGTTCTATGATTATACAGCTAGTACCTATAAATAGCAAAATATTGGAGATGTATTGGACCTGCAATATATACAGAATGAAACAGAAAAGCTCATTGCTCAACATAGACTTCTTTGCTTAAGCTCAAGCCGGCGCGGCGGCGTTGCATGTCAACGGTTTTATGTTAGCTGAAATATACCTAGGTAGGTACCTACTTAATAGAAATCAAAAAGATATAACCAAAAACAGAGTCTACTCAACTTATTATTTAAAAATACGCACACACCGTTAGGTAGGTATAAGAAAATCTTTTCCGTTACCTATTGTGAATTTGACATTTGATATTGATTTCCAAAAGACCGTTTGTTGTCACGTAGTATTTGTATCCTCTTTGTTGTTGTCTCTTTGGGGAATGTATCTACTCGTCATCGACTAGGTTAAGGTGGAGGCGTCATCAACATATTCCTCCAATATGACTGACATATACGACTATTTCATGAAAATGTTACTAATATACCTTGGAAGAATATATTGATGATTTCTTTTGTTATTAATCAGTAAATATACTTCCATTCTTCTCGCAAATAACATCTTGATAACATACGACCTATAACTGAGCTGTAATTTGCAAAAAACGTGATAAAATTTGAATTTCGCGCTCCAACCGAACGTTTACCCTTAAATCGTCGATGATGGCTTATGCTACCTACCTCTTTCTACCTACTGGTGCTGATTCTATTGTTTACGAACTTAACTAAATATTAGTCAAGTAAATCACCTCACTTTCATATTAACTTTTTATTTTTATTTTGGCATCACACTTCGTGTATTTTGCCAGTGTCAAGTTGAGCAATGTAGGTATTTTCTCGTGTATTATTTCTTATTCTTCATGTATTAAATTCTCGTCAATCGTCAAGTTTCAAAGTTCAAGTCATGTTAAATCTTCTTCGAGTCATAGTCAGTCAGTATAGTTAGGTTTTAGTACAATGGTAGCCGTTCTACTAAAACTTTTCATGAACTTCTTGAGACAACTTGAAAAGCCACTATACACGTAATCATTTCATTTCACTTCACTGGTGCACTTGTATTGATCTTTATTCGACAAAATACTATCGATAATATTAAAAAAATCTAAATAAATACACTATTTTATGAAAATAAAATGAAAACGCAACGTCACTTCGCAAGTTCCCGCCAAAAAGTCCCATAATAACCTTATGTTTGAAAAAAGATAACGATAAAGAACATTTTTAATACTGTCAGTTTAAACCATGCCGCCGTAGTAATATAGGTAAGTCGTGACCAATAAAGATCGCGCTTAAATTCACGTTGAAATAAGTGATCGGACTAATCTGACAGGACTAAAATAATTATCTTGCATCCCTTTCTCATTAGAAAAAGATAATAGGTAGTGAGATTAAAATTATCAGTCAACAGAATAGCTAGAGCTGGCTCCCATCCTACATAAATATACGAATGTACTTACTCTTTAACCCACGAGCAACGAGGATGACTTTTTTTCTTACAACGCATATAAATCATCTGTATGCGCCTGCGCGAACATACCTGAAGCGCTGCAGAAGTTGGACAACCCGATCAACTTCCGCTGAATCCATTATTATATTGGAGGTATATTGGACTCGGAAGGCACGAGGGTCCGCTGCGTATAGTTAGTCCACGGGATGGACGTGTAGAAACTTGAGAATGAGCTTTAAAAAGTGATATTTTACCAGCCAGAAAACCCTTTTCTATTTTCTTATCATCTTGGCATCACACTTTGTGTATTTTGCCAGTTTCAAGTGTAGTAAGTCATTATTTAAATTCTTCATGTATTTAATCCTCGTCAAGTCATGTAAAATCATCCTCAAGTCATAGGCAGTCAGTTTTTAGTACAATGGTAGCCGTTTTACTAAAACTTTTCACAGACTTTAAGAGACAACTTGAAAAGCCACTATACACGTAATAATTTCATTTCACTTCATTGGTGCACTCGTATTGATCTTTATTGGACAAAATACCACCGCTAATATTCAATAAAACTCAAAATAGGTACACGATTTGCAAGTTCCCGCGAAAAAGTCCCACAGAGTGCAGAAAACCCTAAGAAAACTTTATTTTGTGAAATTAATGTTTGTAGCACGGCAACCCTGTGCGACTAGTCCGCTTAATAATAGTGTCGCTATCTATGCGCCACCCGCGTTTCCGCCGGATACAGTTGGCAACCTTGGGAAAGACCCGTGTGCACCGCGACGCGTCTCGAAGCGTGTAAGAAAGCCGCCGGCCATATTTGATTGTTAAAATAGTTGTTCTTAAAGTTTGATTCTTAATTAAAAGTGTCTGTGCAATTTAATAAATAGGTTTGAACAAAGTTAAAATAAGTTTCATTCCAATACCTACAAGTGATACGAGGCCCTTAACCCATGCCCGTCGGCTAAATGTTGCTATTATAAAAAAACTTACTGACAGAGAGACGAATCCGTAACTATATTGTATAGCGCGGTTGCCTAGTACTATTATTGACAACGACAACACCTTTCTCACTGCACCAACTTTACCGTTGGATCGCGCATGCGCAGAACGTCCCAATTCGAATTCGCGCGCTTTACGATGTCACATAGCCGAGTCTGTTCAAGTTCCCGCCAGAGACGTAGCTAGCAAACGACCTATTCAAAGACGTTCTGGTCGTACACGCGCGGTTCCCAATAGATTGGACTTGTAAACCTAATTTTATTATACAGGGTGGAATTTTGTAATGCCACCTGGAGGGGAAGTACTCTTAATACTTTAGATAGAAAATTTTACTCAAAGGAAACATTCCTTTATTTTTGAAAAGAAAAAAAACGGCATTAAAGATTTTTAAAAATTCGCTTGCCGCACACGGTAATCGAACCGACTAAAATCTGTAAAAGTTGCACCGTGTACTTTTATTGCATTGATTGTTAGGGTCAATAAGGATGAAATCTCTTTAACAAAAATCATAAATTGAATTACATGAAAACAATGAAATTTTAAATTAATTTAATTATGTACAAAAATTAAATCCATTCAATCAAATTGCTCTTGATAAGCCATTTTTACCGTGAAACAATTATGAAATGATTTGTAAAAACAATCAAATGTGAATAACAGATGAAAATCTATTTTCAAATGTAACATTCCATATTTAAACTACGTCATACACGCAGTTATGTCACATTTAAGAAAGGAGTCTGCATTACAAACACGTGCAAATTGCAATCGTCTTATCTAAATAGTAATTCGTCATTTCGATGGATAAATGACGTCAATGATAATAATTAATGAATAACATAAGTACACAGATAGATCTTTGAGTAAAAGTGCTTTAACTTGACCGATTGAATTAATAATTTAAGATTTCATTGTTTTCCATTCATTTAACTTCTGAAAATGGAGCTCATTTCGAGCAATTAATTAGTTAGTTTAAATTTTTGTACATAATTAAATTAATTTAAAATTTAATTGTTTTCATGTAATTCAATTTATGAAGTTTGTTAAAGAGATTTCATCCTTATTGACCCTAACAATCAATGCAATAGAAGTACACGGTGCAACTTTTACAGATTTTAGTCGGTTCGATTACCGTGTGCGGCAAGCGAATTTTTAAAAATCTTTAATGCCGTTTTTTTTCTTTTCAAAAATAAAGGAATGTTTCCTTTGAGCAAAATTTTCTATTTAAAGTATTAAGAGTACTTCCCCTCCAGGTGGCATTACAAAATTCCACCCTGTATATATCTTGTGTTCATGTTGTGTTACGTGTAATATACAGTGACTTAACTTTAAATCGTTGTTTGATTCGCAAAGCTTCCAACTTCGCTAGAACTCACACACCCGTCGCGGTCATAAATGGCGTCCCAAGCATAGGGCGAAGTTTTGAAAAACTTTTGTGAACTTTTTACAAACGTGATAAAGTTATAACAACATGCCGCGAACGCGTAGAGAACGTCAGTCGTCCGATGACGACCATTTCGATGAACCATCCGGGGCAGAGGCTCCGCCGCCGGTTTCGTTTACTACGGATCACATCACCACCATGATGGCGACTTTGCAGCAGTCACAGACCGATGCCTTCGAGAGGCTACTTGAAAAGGTAGCAGTGACACCGCGTCCAGTGACGGCCGTGGGGTCCGAAGCGTCGTCATCATCAGGGAACTTCGCGCGCTGCAGTGCTCGATTCTCCGGTGATGCGTCTGAATCAGTAGACGCGTTCATCGACGCCGTGGAAAGTTTCCGGGAATGTACAAATGTTTCCGAAGCTAACTCCCTTCGAGGATTATCCATGTTGCTGACTCATGAAGCAGCCACCTGGTGGCAAGGGGTGAAAATGGAAATAAATTCATGGCAAGATGCACTTGAATATTTAGAAAGTGCATACGGAGACCATCGCCCCCCGTATCGAATTTATCAAGAATTCTTTAAATGTAAACAAGGAGAAGAAAAAACAGATTTATTCATCGCTAGGGCTCGAGCTCTTCTTTCAAAAATACCGCCAGATGACCTCAAAGTCAAAGTTCAAATCGACTTGGTCTACGGTCAGATGAATAGACGTATAAGAAAACGTCTAAGACGAGACGAGGTTAAAACCTTTGCGGAACTCATCCGTACCGCTCGCCTTATTGAAGATTCCCTGAACGAGGCATCTCATGATGCAGTCGTCGTGAGCCCCGGCACCACTGATAGTGCCCCGGCGCGGTCTTCGCGTGCGCTGCCGGCCACGCCAGCGCCGAGCAAGTCAGCGCCGCCGCCGCCGTCGCCTTCGTCTTCGACACCTCAGTGTAAAAATGATATGGTTGTAGCTAGTGATAGCACGGCTCTAACGCCCTTCAGGCCATTAAAAAGTAATAAAAGTGAAGTGAAACCGAAAGGCAATCAATTCTGTGCGTATTGCAAAACATACGGTCATAACAAAAGTGTATGTCGTAGGTTAAGTGTGAAAATGTCTACACCTAGTAAACAAAGCGATGAAATTGCATGTTACGGGTGCGGTGAGAGAGGTGTTATGCGTACAAATTGTCCGAAATGCAGTGCAGACTTCACAGCGGTCGATTTCGTAAAGGCGCGTAAACAACAACAACAACAAAGGTCGGTGTTCCCTCTCCTACCATCTACTCAATCGCCGGATGAACTGGTAAGTTCAAATTTCACTTCTAAGCATGATTGTATTGGATCGGAGACTAATCTCATAGTAGTAGATAGTAATCCTAATAATTTAAACAATTCAATTCAATCCAATATTAACATTAACAATCATTCAATTTCAAATAAAAATGTAAACAATTCTGAGAATAGTAGTCGCGTTGACAGAGTTCAACCCCGGTCACAAAGTAGGGTGACCATGCGATTTTCTAATAAATTAGGGAATTCCGGACTTCAAAGTAGGGTGACCATGAAATTTAAGGATAAAGATAAGAAATTAGCTCCAACGACGTCTACAATTATTGACGATGAAATTGTAGAGTTGTCGTCTTTAACTACCGTCACCCCTGGTAATTCCCATGTCCAAAGACCAATTTTAAATATTAAAATTTTCGATTTTAAGTGTCATGCGCTTATTGATACTGCTGCTAAACGTAGTATCGCAGGTAGCTCACTTTATAGGTTACTTCAGCAGCGTGATCAACCATTCAATGAGACTAGCATGCTCGTGCGTCTTGCCGACGGTTCTACGCAGACACGCTGCATACTGACTACTAGTCTACAAGTAACCTTGAAACAAGGTAAGACTGTTACATTAGACTTTGTTATCTTACCTGATGCTACTGATAATGATTCTCTTTTGGGTATCGATTTTCTTACCGCCGCCGGTATTGTTATTGATTTTGCAGCGTTGACGTGGAAATTTTCAGGTGATAGTACGATTTATCCTTTAAAATTAGAAATTCCACGCAACGAAATTTCGTGTTGTTCAGCTTCATTGTTACGTGATGACGAAGCAGTGGTGCTCAACCCCGCCGAGCGTGAACGTCTCGCTTCTCTTCTTCAGTGTAATGAAGATATCTTTCAGCTAGGGGGAGTACCAACGCCTTTCGCGGAACACCACATTGATACGGGTGATCATCCGCCCATATCTGTCCCGCCGTATCGTCTCACACCCGCTAAGAAAGCGTTAATGAAGGTTGAATTGGATGCCATGCTCAAGGAAGGCATCATTGAGGAGTGTGAATCAGCGTGGACTTCTCCTGCGATATTAGTCCCTAAAAAGGATAATAGTGTACGTTTTTGCGTAGATTATCGCCGGTTGAACTCCATCACAAAGACTGACACATACCCGCTTCCTCTTATTGACGAGCTATTGCAGTCCACTAAGCAGCACTGTTATATGACTACTATAGATCTTAAATCTAGTTATTGGCAAGTTAGTGTCGTACCCGAGGACCGCGATAAAACCGCGTTTATTTCACCATTCGGGACTTATCGTTTTACGCGGATGCCGTTCGGTCTCAAGAACGCTCCATCGACGTTCCAGAGATTAATCGATAGATTACGCTCTGGCGCTGCTCTGCAAGATGTAGTCCTATTAGCATATTTAGACGATCTTTTGATCATATCAGACAGTTTTTCTAGTCATTTAAATGACCTTCAGAAGGTCTTTGACCGCTTACGTCTTTTTGGACTTCGAGCCAATCGTGCCAAATGCTTCTTTGCACGCAATGAGGTCAAGTACCTAGGACATGTCATCACGTCCGAGGGAATTAAACCAGACCCCTCAAAGATAGAAGCTGTGCT
Source organism: Tethea ocularis (assembly GCA_963555595.1). Classification (NCBI taxonomy): domain Eukaryota; kingdom Metazoa; phylum Arthropoda; class Insecta; order Lepidoptera; family Drepanidae; genus Tethea; species Tethea ocularis. Next base: position 6,178,878 of record OY741968.1, read on the forward strand.
TTCAATGAAGGAGCCTAAGAACGTAAAGCATCTAAAGTCATTTATGCAAACCTGTTCATGGTTCAGAAAGTTTGTACCTAACTTTTCAAATGTAGTGCAACCCCTATCTAAGCTTACTCGTAAGAATGTGAGTTGGTGTTGGACTGATGAGCAACAAGCTGCATTCGATTGCCTTAAACAGAAGCTCACTTCAACTCCCATTCTTGTACAGGCAGATTACACTAAGCCTTTTGTACTACGAACAGACGCTAGCAATTATGCTCTTGGAGCCGTACTCATGCAAGGTGAAGGTCATGAGGAAAGACCTATTGAGTACGCTAGCCGGTTGCTTACATCCGCTGAGAGAAACTACTCCACAACAGAGCGAGAGGCCTTGGCTGTTGTGTGGGCAGTGGAAAAGTTTAGGGGATATCTCGATGGACACCCAGTGTATGTGAAAAGTGATCATCAACCATTACGATGGTTACTTACTCACAAATCGCCAAGTGGTCGACTTATACGCTGGGCCCTGAAATTACAATCATATGACATCCACTATGATTATACGCCAGGAAAGGCGAATGTATTGGCAGATGCTCTGAGCCGCCCACAGTGTAATGACACTGAGGACTGTGAAGTATGTGCGGTTACAATTGATTTTCCCAGAGCTGGCTCTTCTGAGATTCGTAAAGAACAACTTCAAGATCCAGAAGTAGCTAAGATCATTAAAGATCTTGAAGATTATAATGCCAACAATACACAGTGGATTGAACGAGGGTATGTCATGGACCAAGGTGTTCTTTATAGGCTAAACCCTGAATCAGATTCAGATGAGCCTCAACTTGTGATTCCTGCCTCAATGCGAGAGAAAGTAGTGCATGAATTTCACAGTACGCCTACTGCTGGTCACATGGGAGTAGAACGTACCCTTGATCGTATTAAATGTAAATATTACTTTACGGGGATGAGGAAGTATGTCATGGAGTACCTTAAAAACTGTGAAGATTGCCAAAGATACAAAATTAGCAATCTGAAACCAGCTGGTCTCTTACAAACTCCAGTACTTAACCAGCGTGGAGAAGTACTCGCTATTGACCTCTTTGGACCGTTACCAGAGGGTAAAAACGGTGAAAAGTGGGTGTTACTAGTGGAGGATACTGCCACTAGATGGGTTGAGTTGTATGCACTAGCTGAAGCTAATGCTGAGACCTGTGCTTCACTTCTTATTAATGAATATTTCCTCCGTTACGGTTTTCCTCGTCGCGTCATATCCGATAATGGCGTACAGTTTATTTCGGCTACAATGCAGCAATGCATGTTCATTCTGGGGATAAAACATAATCTCATACCTTTATACCATCCAGAAGCGAACCCAGCCGAGCGTAAAAATCGCGATCTCAAGACTCAGCTCGCAATATTAGTTAAGAATGAGCATAGATCGTGGCCACAGTTCTTAGCCGAGATACGTTTTGCTATGAACAGTGCCACTTGTGCTACTACCGGTTGTAGTCCTGCTCATATGATGTTTGCTCGAGAGATGAGAATACCATTTGATGCGCATCGAGATTTGAGAGCTATATTAGACAAAGAAAACTTTCTTCCTCAAATCACGCCTTACTTACGCAGATTTATTACTAATTGGGAGTCAATTAGAGAGAGAGCTGAGCAGCAGCAAGACAACAGAAAGGAGGTTGCTGATCAGAAACGTCGTCATGTACCTATCTTTGAAGTCGGAGATTTAGTGTTGGTTACCACTCATTTATTAAGTAATGCTAGTAAAGGTAGAACTCGTAAATTCATGCCAAGACGGGACGGCCCGTACCGCGTTACTAAGGTTGTAAGTCCTACTACCTTTGAAGTTGCCGATTTAGTTTCAAATCAGATCATAGGAAAGTTTCACAGGTCAGATTTAACCATTTACACTAATAATAACGTGGTCTCCGAACCAGTACAACCACGCCGTCGTCGCGGACGTCCACGTGGTAAGCCGCGTTCTTTAGATACCAACCCACTACCGGGTCGTTTAGGTGTGTTGGAGGGGGAGTGTATAGCGCGGTCGCCTAGTACTATTATTGACAACGACAACACCTCTCTCACTGCACCAACTTTACCGTTGGATCGCGCATGCGCAGAACGTCCCAATTCGAATTCGCGCGCTTTACGATGTCACATAGCCGAGTCTGTTCAAGTTCCCGCCAGAGACGTAGCTAGCAAACGACCTATTCAAAGACGTTCTGGTCGTACACGCGCGGTTCCCAATAGATTGGACTTGTAAACCTAATTTTATTATATATATCTTGTGTTCATGTTGTGTTACGTGTAATATACAGTGACTTAACTTTAAATCGTTGTTTGATTCGCAAAGCTTCCAACTTCGCTAGAACTCACACACCCGTCGCGGTCATAATTGTTATTATTTTGGTATTGATCGAGAAGCGGAACGTTTGTACTGTAACGATAATGTTGCAAACTTTGCGTCAGTCGGCGTCGTGTTAATTGCTAAGGTGGCAACAAAGATTGGATGTAACAAAAAAGAAAGAGAAAAAGAGACAACAAACGGTAACAAAATTAGTTACTCTAGGCCTCCAGGCAGTACTTAAGGTGAATCGGCCGAAAAGCCCGTGGAATGAAAATTTTATTAGGTTTTTTTCAAATTGCAGCTCAGTAATAGGTTGTATATTATTATCTGTCAAAATGTGATTTGCGCCACATAAATATGCCAATTGATTCCTGTATGTATACATCATGCTTTTTAAACTATTTAAATCCATACATTCGTTCCTTTTCGATAAATAACGCGCAGGAACCAATGTACAGTTCTATAATATTTTGAACGCAAAATGAATACATAGATAGATCTATAGCCATATTTAATTGTAGCGAATTACATTTTGACAAATAAATAACAAATTACTGAGCTGCAATTTGAAAAAAACCTAATAAAATTTTAATTTCGCGGGCTCTTTGGAAGATCCCCTTAAGGGTATTGGTTGAAGCGCGAAATTCAAATTTTATTAGGTTTTTTTCAAATTGCAGCTCAGTAATATGTTATTTATTGTTTACCCTTAAGGTGAAACGTTCGGTTGGAGCGCGAAATTCAAATTTACGATATATACGTTACGGCAAAAATATCGGCATTCAAACATGACTGATGGATGACGTACCGTACGAGGCGTAGGTACGCGGTACGACGAAAACGTTGTTTGGTTTTGGTTTGTCAAACTTGTCAAACAAATGTCAAAAGTCAATAGCCTTGTCTATCAATTCAATCAAATCAACAAAGAGAAATCAGATTTAGATTAGATTTCAATAAAAATAGGTGAAAATCTGCAAATAGTTTTTGTAGATGATATTACATAAAGTTTATTATAAATATTACTGGTTCATTATAATAGCGTTATGGAGTCACATCCACTTAATTTAGTAAGTGACATTCAATCATTTACGCAACTGCAATCATTTATTACCAACCTATTAAAAGTGTTCGCTTTCAGGCCCATCAGCAACACCGTAGGGCAGAAGCTCACCTGAAAAACAACAGGTACAATGAAGCAATGCAGTGCCACCACAACGCTGCTGAACTACTTCTTGATGCAATGAAATCTACCAATTCTTCCGTAGCATTAGAGTCCATAACTTTACAACACAGCTACCACCTTAAACAAAAGGACTTTATTAGGAGTAAGAAAGAACAGTATACGCGTATCAAAAAGGCAATGGAAAATATAAAATTATTAGGCAAAGAACCACTAACGAAATTACAAGTTAACGACTGTTCTAAATTACAAGTTCAAATATACAGAGCCATCAATGAAACAGACTTACTGCTTAATACTATTTTATCCAAGGAAGATGGCTCGGAAGGTCTACTTAAAGATCTAACTGTTAAAGATGTAGTTGATGGAAAGAAGATAGAGAAATCTCAAGAGACAGTTGTAGAAGAATTACAAATTTTGAGTCAAAATTTACACTCCCTCGTGGAGCAGTTAGTTCTACAAATTGAAGTTTTCAAAGATGAAAACATGACTCTGAAAGAAAGAGTTAATTATTTAGAAAAGGAGAGAATAAAATATTTGAATTTGGCCACATCAAATGAAATGATCCAAAGAAATGACATAGTAAATATCTCAACTGAGGATGTTATTAAGGAACCTATTTCACGAATGACACCACAAAGCAGACCAACTAATGCAGCATCTGTGCCGGAAAGGCATAATCAACAAACTCACTTTGATTTAAGTGCATTCAAAGATATCTAAATTTATGTTACCTACCTAGATTTTTTTTTGATTTGATCTAGTTATCCTGATTGTTTTTTAATTTATTAAATTAATGTTTATATCAGAGAAAGTGAAAACAGGTAGTTGTTTCTCTTATCCTAGGATGCCCTCTGATTACTCATCATGTTGAAGATAAAATTTTAGGTATCATATCTATCTATGTGACATACTGAAGTGTCTATCTACACTAATATTATAAAGTTAGTAGGTTTAAATGTGGAGGATAATCACGGAATTACTGGTCCAAATGTAATAATAAGAACCTATATTATCCTGGAGTGCTATAGGTTAGTTTGTATCCTAGGAAAGTTGTTCAAACCATGGGAAACAGCTAGTGGGATGTAATGTTTGTGATCTGCGCATGAGTAGTATAGCAATGGATTATTTTTAGCCTTTAAAAAAATAATGGAGGTTCTCAATTAGGATTTTTAAATATTTGTTCACACATTACTTTTCTCGGATACTTACATAAATAAATAAATAAAATACGACAGACGCGGAGGGCGACTTAGTGTTATTATACCTACTATCTATGTAAATAATGGTTTTTTTTTTTCATATTAGTACAGCAAACCAATGTTTAGTTCTATAAACTTGAATGCAAAATGAATTACAGACCTACATAGGTAATATGTATAAATCTCTACAGGCATAAGGCTCATCATAATAGTTACAAAATTCTGTCATATAGAAATATGTTGATGATTCCTATAATAAAATGGTAGGTAATAATACTTTATGAGAATAAAAAATAAAATACACGTCTCATTTTATTTTAGATATGTATTGCATATTGGTCTTACATAAAAATAATTTTTACTCTTGTTTTTATGTAAAAATAAACTTCCCAGTCTATTGACTAGGAATAACTATTCTTACCGCTATGAGAAATCTATACATTTAACAAACAATAGAACTAATAACATTCTTATATTTTTGGTAACATGGAATTTTATACAGCAGATGCTACCACTACCTACTTTATTAGTCACATTATTTAAACGAACAATATGTTAATTATTGTGAAAACTCAGATCACTAGAATGGAATCATGGCAGGATTTTTCAAAATAAGGTTGGTCTTTTATGGAATAAATCTGTGCCTTTATACCTACCTACTATTCAAATATCCAACAGGATTGAGAAATAAGCTATTAAATTTCGTAATATGTATCTTTAGTAGCGTCTAATAATATTTTTAGCACCCCAGAAAATAAATAATTGGCCGTTTTTCTGTTAAAAATGTATAGTCGTATTAATGTATCTTGCCATGATTCTATTCCTTATGCGCTATGTCTAAAAGCTCATTAGGTTGAATACAAACAATCTTTCGTCATATTTAACTTATACATAACACTTGTAACATACATAATACCAGTAATACAGGTGCTAACGCAATGATATGCAGGATTGAAATTTCAGTTTAGGCCCTGATAAGGATTTTGGAGTAAAATACATCAGCAATTACAGTTTTTAAAAAACCGGTACTATCGCCAAGGATAGTACTTATTTTCACGTGTTTAATGTGTTGTCAGCCCTTTTAATACAAAGAATTGTATGCAGATGTTTTACAGCAAAAATATGGGGGGTCATCCATTTTCTTGTTAATAACTCGTCATAGCTTAGATACATGCCTTTACCCGTCTGAAATTTCTACCTGTAAGCATTGATAAATTATTACACTGGGTGTTAAGTGACATCGTTAAGATGTTACATACACCTTCCATGTACTTATCTGCCCATAATTGATTAAATATTTATTCAAACCTATTAAGAAAAATGAAGAATACTTGATTATAATTTATAGCTTGATTTCATTGTCTAGAAAGAAGTAGCTAATTATTTGGCTGTCCTGAAAACTATTATTAAAAATACTAAACAATTATATGTATAGTAATGATATTTGGTAATGATATACATGTCATTCAAAGATATCGAAAATAAATTTTATTACATAATAACTTAATATTTTATTACCCTCTTTCCGGGATAAAAACAGGGTAATAAATAATATGTTACTTTGACGTGATAATATTACGTTGTAGGTACTTATAATCAATTATATTATCGTAGTTTTCAGATTTTAAAATAAAATTATAGGAAATATTGTCAACCTACCTACGTCATATTCTGATAAAATGAATTTATGCACAAATATTATCATGTTGATATGAAAATAATTTTAATTATTATCATCGGCGAATAAACCCCTGAAACCTATATCATTAAAGTAATTTAGTTAGGCTTAAAGTAACAAACAAGGGTTTTAATAACATCTCCGGAATACGATACAAATAGGCACTAAAATGGCAAATCACATTAGAAGTGAACAATGTCATTAAATTTAAATAACTCACAACCACAATATATACATAGATCAAATAATAAAATTTCCATTATTTTAGGCGTTTTAATACCTAACATTAGATTTCATTTAATAATATATTTGGCTATCAGTTCTTAAAATTATTATGTTTGAATTTAATAAACAAATTATAACTGGTTAAACACAAATAACTTGTTATTCAAAGCTAAAATTCAAAGTAAGTAATTGTTTAATTAATAAAATCGTTAAAATATTATTTGTTTTGAAAATGAAATATTAATATTAGTTCCTTTGAGTTTGCTTTCCTCACAAGCTTTAAAACTAAACTTACCTCAGAGAACTAAAACAATAAATACTGAAAATAATTCTAAATTAGCAATAATTAAATAATGAAATGGGACCTCAAGGAGTGTATGGGGGAGGTGGGGGGAGGACAGACAGGTCGTCGAAGGGAAAATATTGTTGTGTACCGAGTACCGGTGGGGCATAAGGCGTATGTAATGTAGGCACATAGTCGGCATTTGGCGTGTATGGAGGCAATGCTGGCACTGCAGGCGTGGGACCGACGCTGTGAGCTTCATATCCGTCCCAGTCTTCCATAAGGTTTCGCCTTTGAATATCCTCATCACTTGATAGTGGAGCTCCCCATAGATTAGCAGCCGATGCTAATAAGGCTAGGGCACCTGAAATATATAAGAATTTAATATTTATTTGACTTGTAATTAAAATACACATTTGATTTTATGCTCAGCACTGATTTTGTTTTCGGGTTAGCTGCTCTGTTTGCTTGGAGGAGAGTCGAAAACTGCTGAGGTACTCCAAGTGTTTCCGAGTAGAGTCAAGAAGCTATATTTCATTTTCGTGAGTTTTCGGAGTAGTTCGACTGCTTCGAGAATACAGAGCAGCTGAAAACAAATTGAGTGGCTAAGTTAGCATGCGTGTTCGGGACGAAAAATGTATAGATAGTTTCTTAGCCTTAGCCTAGCGAGCGTTTACAAGTGCTATTTCCTGCAATGAAAACTACACAAGAATCCAGATTAGACTACAGATGTTTTGGATATGTGTTCGAGTAATAGTACAATATTAGCCGTTAAACCTAGAACTCAATTAAAAAGTGCACCGATATAATGAATGAGCTGATCGTATTCCTCTTCGTCAAAAAACGCCAACTAAATAAAATGTTAAAAAGAGATCGATGAATTAAACGCTGTTCCATGCTAGTGTTGCCTTCATAGCGATTTTTTCGTTAAACTTAGTCAATTCATGAGTAAGTAGTAGGATTCCTCAAGCGGTCGCCCTTTCCTCTGCCGCCCTGGGCGGTCACCCAACCGTGCCCTATCATTACGCCACTACTGGATATAGAAGATTATATTCTTTAGCAGTTTAGCCAATTTTAAATTCCCATTACACAGATACAAAGACTAACATAACTGTTTATTTTTTATTAGGTATTTATTTAGTTATTCAGCAGACGTATGAAATTGATAGTTCCTTAATAATTATTATTTAGTTTGTTGGGGTCAATTCCTTTAACTGTTCTGTGGGGTCAAGCATATGTAATATGTATTAAAGTATGTGTACCAAGATGTTTTTTTTTATATAACTAGGTATATAATATAGTATATTTATGTCTTTATGAGTGTTTACTTATTCACAGTTGTGAATAACCACACATAACATCATAGGAGTTCAATTCATCTTGCCAACCCAAACTGGACCTCAATTTAATAATTTCATTAATGTGTATGCATTTTATAAAATTTTCTTTGACAGTTAGATAGATACAACCCTTGCTGTAAGAAATTTCTATGGAAAAAACAGTCCCTTCCTTCATGTTGTTATAATATCCATTTTGTAATTTTTACTTGTGTGTGTGCTACATGCATGAAGTATTGTTGTTATGTAACTAACCTGCTCCAGTTATAGTGTAGAAACCATATTCATAATCCACTTGGATTGTATTTGGATCGCTGTTGTTTGCATTACTCAAGACAACTGTAGTGTAATAGCACACACCGACAATGGCGATGACCCAGAAGACACTCATTATACTTGGGATGGCATTCCTACGCAGCATCTTAACAGCTCTACTATTTAAACTTGTTAAGTTGATTAGAGTACCAATACAAGAGCAAAGTAGGACCATGAAACATAGAAGAATGAGTACTCTCATCAGAGTTATTATTTCTGGTGTAGTACAAGGAGGCAAACCTGTAATATAAGTTTAAAATTTTGTTAAGTTCTGTAGGTAAATACCTTCATGACCCTCTTTGTCAGGAATACCAAAAAAAATTGTGCATTAGATCTTTTTTATGAGCAGTTAATTAATATTGTTGTTCTATTTTAAATAGCAGGCAGTCTGAAAGTACCCCATACCCATATCAGAAGAATACTTACCATTATAATCAGATCTGTTTATGGGATCGTAATCTTGATGTATGGTTATTTGATCATCATCATCATCATCTTCATCAAAGGCAAAGAATTGTACAAGAGACAGGCTCTGTGTGCAGTGAAGTCCTTTGATCCTGAACCAACTTGGTTGAACCAAAGCTGCACATGTGAGTAGAAATGTTGTGAGATTGAAGAATCCTGCTATTTTGTTAAGCTCTTTGTCCTTGAAGGTAAAGGGTATTTTAAAACCTGTAAATATGTGTAAATTTTATGTTTAAATTTGCAGTAAATTAAACAATATTTAATTGCTTTATGATACATGATATAGGTAATTATTATTCCAGGACTACTTTTTATTCCAGGACTGCATGGAAACAGCTAGTATTAAAAAAATAAAGAAAATATCAGACAAGCAAATTAACATTTGTTAAATTAAGTTGCTAAATAGGTTTAATTTTGTAACTTTGAGAGGAGGTCTGTATGTTTTGGAGGTCCTAGTACATACCATCAACAAAGTTGATGCATGATCAATCAGTTTTGAAACCTTTTCGCTTGCAACCAGTTAACATATTTCACCCTGTCCATTGTTGACAATAAAAACTGTGGTAAAAACATTTGCATAGGCTATTTATATGACAAGCACATTGTCTGGTTACATTAAGTGAGGCACAGCCGCTGGTGTAAAATACACCCATACATATCCATGCTTCAACTTTATTGATAGGTAGTGTAATGTAATTGAAAAGATACATAACTTATTTTGTTACAAAATATAGGTACCTATTTATTTACTCATTTAATTTTATTTAAAGATCTTATTGCTTTTTTAAATGTACTAAAACGAACGATATTTTGTTACGAAAAGGTCAAACTTTAATTTTTTCCTACGAATTTCGTTTCATTGTTTACAACCAATAGTATTTTTATTAAAGTCGTATATAATAGAAATAGTAAAGCAATTGATTTTAGGACTGCGCTAACAAATTATATCAGCTAGAAATACAGGTAATTATCAAGTCAAACTTGGACGTCATACCTCGAATCCACGATAAACACCCCATTTTGTTGTTCAGATCATTTGAGAAAGAAACTGATTATCACAATAATACTGCTAGCTAGCGGAGTCAACTAGAGAGAAATTAATTCGTTTATTACTCGCAATAGGAATAGGTACGTGATTAATATGTCAAAACAAATTTTATTTTCATTTTCTTTTACATTGTACGGTACGGCGGTGAATTAGGGTTGGCGATCTTTGGATATGTGAAAGATTAATCGATGATTCGATTTTTTACCCGCAAATATCGATTTTTTAATCATAATTATGCAATGAATCATTTCAGTGAATCGATCTGAGACACTTGATTCGATTTTTTCTTATCAAATTAGTTAGTAGTTGAACGAACAGCAGCAAAATGTTAATAAAATTATAGTTTTCAGTACTACTCAGTCAGTCAGTGTTCAGCATAATAAACAATAAAAGTGATTATTGTGATGTCTTCTTTATTTTCCATACAAATAAAAACTAACATGGGAAAAAGATAGATTTTTGTGAATCGATTCATCACGCTTCAATTCGTATCGTTTCAATAATCGATCTTTTTCGGAGAGAATCGCCATCCCTATGGTGAATGAAAGAAACCAACCAAAGAAATTACCTTTGTCTACCACAGACAGATTAAATAGATAGAAACTAACGAAAGCTGTCCAAGAAAAAAGACGGCAATTTAAAAAAGAGCTGTTAACCCTGATTATACACTGCTTAGATGGAGTTGATACTATTTCTTTTTCATATTATAATAATATCTAGCTGTCCCCCGAAGTTTCACCAGCGCGAGCGTTCCCGTAGGATCTTATCTTTCCAAGGATAAAAAGTACCTAACTTATCTCTTATTCCAGGATATAATATATTTATGTTCCAAGTTTCATTATGAGCCGTTTTTGTAGTTCTGAATCACGCGTGCCAACATCGTGACATGGGAATTTTGTATACGTTGGAGCGCGAAATTCAAATTTTATCATGTTTTTTGCAAATTGCAGCCCACATATAGGTCGTAAGTTATCAACATGTTATTTGCGACAAGAATGGTAGTATATTTACTGATTAATAACAAAATAAATCATCAACATATTCCTCCAAGGTATTACTATTAACGCGTCCTATTAATTATAATTAGGTAATAGGACAGTTTTCTAGTCGGTGATCATCGACCTAAGACGCGTAAAATAGCTATTATTATGTAGGATAAGAAACCGATTAAAAGATAAAGAAGATTTATTGTTAAATATAAAATTAGTTCTTTTATTTTTAGGTACCTAATAATGTACCTATCTAGCTCTGTTGCCTTATCAATAAATCAAACAGAAAAATTTTGGTAATCAAGATTACAAATTAATTATCCACACTCAAGTTGAATATCTGTCGCCAAGAACCTTTCGGTGTGTTCCGACAGCTGCACTTGAGAGCCAGTTCCTTTCTAGGCTTTGTGTGCTTACCATCATCGGCCACATCATCACTGACCATGGTGAGACTGTGGACACAGGCCTAAACATAGTAAAAAAAAATTTATGTTAACTGTAATCATTATTGAAGATTAGCTTCCGCCCCACGGTTTCACCCGCGCTACCGCGCTATGTTTAATCGGGATAAAAAGTAGCCTAGTGCCAAGTTTCATCCAAATCCATTTAGTAGTTTTTACGTGAAAGAGTAACTAACAAACATACTCACAAACTATCGCATTTTGAATATTAGTAGGATTATAATATTAGCAGGATTACATAATTGTAAATCATCTATGTGTAGAGTAGATTGTACCCACCTATTAAAATGTGGCACATACCTACTGTTAGCATGTTCTACAAGGTATAAAAAAAACTAGATTTCTAACTTGTGACAAAAATAGATAACAACTCTCACCTATCGCTATAGTACCTACCTGAGGCGGAGCTTCAGCGTCGCAGACATACAAACAAATCTCCGTATGAGGAACAACAATATTTATACAGATCTACATTTTCATATACAGGTTTTCTACACAAAAGAGGCTCAGCTTTATGTAGGACGACCTAAAATATTTTCAGCCCGGCAGTTCGTGACCGACCGTTTGCATAGAATCATTTTTTTTAACATATAGTGACTAAAGTGAATAATTTTAAGATTAACTCCAATACAAATCCAATAACGAACAATGTAAGTCATATCATTTTATTTTTAATTTATTTTATTTTTTGGATAAGGTACACCAACAACGTACATACAAAACACTTAGGTAAGTTAGAACATATATACAGTTATCATAAACATAATCATTTATAAAAACTTTGGATAGCACTCGGGACCCATTACCAAATAAAATTCAGATGGAAGAATGTGACAGTGAAAGTGAAATGGGTCTCGCCTGCTACCCAAAGTTTTTATAAATGTCTAGATTAGTTTCAGATTATTTACTTTTTTTGATACCCCACTAGATTTGGCAAACATCTATCTGGTTTCCATAGTACAAGCTCTGCTTAGTTTGGGATCAGTTATCCATGTGTGAAGAATGTCCCAGGATATATGATTATGATTTATGGACATCGAACTCTACCCACGTAACCATTATAAGTAGGAGTAACAAAAATAATAATAAAGAAAAGATTTTTAGTAGGTAACTACATAAATAATAAAACGTACTTGATCCCTATATAGACACTTTTGATGTGTGTACTTTACTGTGTACTCTACTCATAGCCCATTCGCAAAAATATTTTTCAATTCGTACTGAATTCCCGAGATTAGCTTGTTCAAGTGTAGGTACCTATAAATTATTCAGATTTATACCTAGACTTATTTGTTTAGTATAGGCTTATTTGTTTGTTTTCAGGTTTTGCTCAGTGGGTTATACGAAATTACTACTATACTGATACAGAGCTGAAATGGATAACAAATTGAAAGATTTTGAGTATTATTTTTATAATATTTCAGTTAAAGACCAAGATCGTTTAAATATATCGCTTAATTTATCGGATGAGTTTATTTGTGAAGTTTCAAATTATTTTTACAACTCCAGTTTCGGAATCATAACTGCTGTTCCCGATTGGGAGGCTCTGACAACAATATTAGTGCTAGTAACCTTAATTCTGGGCACAATATTTGGAAACATACTTGTAATACTTGGAGTGTTTACTCATAAGCCTTTGCGGATAGTGCAAAACTTTTTTATAGTATCATTAGCTGCAGCTGACTTAGCCGTAGCGGTGTTGTTGATGCCCTTTAATGTGGCCTACGCGACTCTTGGTCAATGGCTTTGGGGCAAACATTTGTGCAAGATGTGGCTCACGTGTGATATAATGTGCTGTACTTCATCTATACTGAATTTGTGCGCTATAGCATTGGACAGATATTGGGCAATTACAGATCCTATAAATTACGCAAATAAAAGAACGCTTAAAAGAGTAGTGATACAAATAACAGGCATTTGGATTTTATCATTAATTATAAGCTCTCCACCACTCTTGGGCTGGAATGACTGGCCTGATGAATTTACAATAGAAACGCCATGCCAATTAACCTCTGAACAAGGTTATGTTATTTATTCCTCATTGGGATCATTTTTTATTCCACTTGGAATTATGACAATCGTTTACTTGAAGATATTTATTGCAGCTAAAAAGAGATTAAGGAGACGTACAAAAGAAAGTCGAATTCAAAAAAATAAACCAGAGATTATAATTGAAAATCATGATGGAAGCCAAGTAAATAAGGAAGAATCTGAAAATGAATCAGACAGCGGTGAAAGTATTAGACGGTGCCAGAGAAAAGCATTTTTGGATATAAAAAGAAATCTCTTTATGCCTTTCTTAGTATTTAATGATCCTATTTCCCATAAAAAAATTGAATTGGATATTCAAATACAAGCCGATACATCGTCTGGTAGTTGCGGCGATTATAAGAACAATATCAGCGGAAAGAAGCTTAGTCAAAGAAAGAAGTTATTGTTCGTCAGTGCTAAATATAAAGGTGATGTAGTCTGTCAGTTTATTGAACAGAAGCAAAAAATATCACTTTCTAAAGAACGTCGTGCAGCAAGAACCTTAGGAATTATAATGGGTGTATTTGTAGTTTGTTGGTTACCATTTTTCCTCATGTATGTTATTTTATCCTTCTGTCCTCGGTGCTGTCCAAATAATAGGTTGATAAATTTTATTACATGGCTCGGTTATATTAACTCAACCGTCAACCCTTTAATTTATACAATCTTTAATTTAGATTTCAGAAAGGCTTTCAAAAAATTAATATTTCATGTGTGATATTTTTAGTATAACAAAACAATGTATTGAATATGAATATTATAGTTTTAGCTAAACATGAGATAGCTATTGAGGCTCCAAGTTAATGAAACCTATACCTAAGATTGACATTTACTAAATGTTCGCAAAGTGGATTTTTTTTAATTACAACTTTTTTCGTAGTATTTTTTTTAAAAGGCAATTAGGTTTATTTATGTACCTATGTATTTTGCATGTAAATACATTTTTAAAGAACTGTTACAGGTACATTGGTTCCTAATTTGTAATGTCTGTTATTTATTGATGAGGGACCAATGTTCACATAGGCACAATTTTATTAAACATTGGTATTAATTTCATTCGCAAATCATAAAATTATGTGAACCAAAATTTATAAAATAAATAGGCCTTTTTTAGCGTAGGTATGTACCACTAATTTCAAGTTTTGTAAAAGTGTTGGTAAAGCACTGTACTTAAAAGAATGTTAGCTTTGAGTCTTGCTTGTGTCGGTACTCAAAAAATGTAGAGTACATAAATAATTCGAGTTTTTGAGAGTAAAGGGCTACCCAAAAAAAATATATATATGCTTAAACATAGTACAAAAGTAGTAAAATATATTTAGTATGGTATTTGGTCTTTATTTCTGTCTACTAGAATTTCGAAAAAGTTTATGAATCGAGAGATATAAAATAATCCGTGAACCCTTTTCTGGTGCCAAATTCGTATAGGCTCGTTCCTATAAACCTTACGTGGTACACATTTTTGTTGCAAAATAGCGCCTATTACAACCGCATGTGGTGCCGCAGTGTGTAGCTTGATCTGTGGCCGTGTGTACATAATTCTATAGGTAACAAGATAGATCACTTAGATTCTCGAGTACCTATTACATGTTAAGCGACTGGTAAAAAATGCCTATTACCTTTTTATGCCTAAACCATAGAATCGATTGCCATGAAATTTCGCATGCGTTAGCCTATGATATGGAAGATGCCATAGGCTACTTTGTAACGCGGGTACAGCTAGTGATATAATATGAAGCGTGTCATGGGCGTACCCTGGTTTTATCATGCCAGAGTACATAAAGCAGGATCTCATGCGGCTGTTTCACGTAAACCAGCTCACGGAATTCCTATTTGCGTGCAAATTCGAGTAAGATGATACAGTTTTTGGGTACGGTGTATTTTATATAGTATCCTTTGAGATTTGTTTTTACAACAGTACATTGTATTACTAAAGCGAGCATTTAATCTTCAATATATATTCCTATTCAATTTTTTTGTACATTCATAACTATCAACCAAATTAAAAGTTTAAAATGAGCGTTCTGAGTTCACTAAGCAAAATTGTAACTACCAGATTCTAGGATATGTACATTGGAATTTGTTGGTATTAGGTATCTATCTATTTTGATCCATGAAATTTTTCATGGATAAAAAAACATTTTTGCAAACTATATCGTGTGATATATCAAAATGAAAGGGCTCGTTGCGAAAATTTTAATTAATTTTCTTTTGCAATTTTAAAATAAATAGTTTTGAAGTTATTTAAGAAACTAGGCGAAAATTGACCATTCCCTTCTTGTCTCCGAAACTACTGGGCCTGGAAAATAGTTCTAAGTATAGACCTATGTATAGAATTAATTTGTGTATTTTTGATCACAAAGTCGATGGTATTAGAGGTAACAGGAAATTATCTTTACGAAACCCTCGGTGCGCGTCTCAGTCTCGCACTTATCCGGGTTTTTTTTCTTAGCTGTATTTTTATATAAATCCAATCTCTCACAGAATCAACGCACTGTAAATGAAAGCAAAGCTGAAAAGCCAATTCAGTGCCTGAAATCCTTTTATACATACCTAAGTAAATATTTATACATTGTACTGTGTATTCAATGCATTGTACACATACATACAACAAAGGCTATTTCTATTTATGTTTATACAACATATTAAATGTTGACTAGGTATAACATGGGTAGATATACGTTTGGAGCAATTAATTAAGTTTATTGCGGATGTTGTATTATTGTCATGTCATGGTTATTACTAATTATGCAAGCCTAATAATACCAACCACAAGCACCGTTATAGCCCATGGGTTTACCCTCTATTACGCCGAATGATTCTGATGCTGAATGAATATTAATGTGGATGCAAAATACAGAATACCTATAGTCATGAATAGAGTATAGGGATGATCGATATAAAAACATCGACATTGACATCGATGTTAGCATTGATTCATTCAAAAGTATCGATTTACGATAAATATCGAAATAAAAATACTTTTCGTTTCTGCATAGTATTTTTGAATTACCCATGTAACTAAAATCACAGCTAAAGTAAAAAAATATACCCGACGTTACACACATATTATGACGTAACTTTATCAGTCGTAAACCGCGTTGTTGTAAATACAGCTCGGTGCTTTGAAAAAAAAGCACAATACGGTGCCGCGGTGTAAAGAATTTATCTCGTGTATCCATTTGTTTATACACATTTTATTAACCGCAGCAAAAACGTCGACGGAAACATTAAAATGTCACACCTGTGAAAATGCTCTTTGCGGCGGATTTTTTTATGAATTTCTAAAGCCTCAATGCCAAATAACGTCATTTTGTCTCATTCCATTCAGTAGATATTATTATCTACAGTTCTATAATCAAGGATACGATGTGTATATAAAACTAGCTGTTCCGTGCGGTTTCACTCGCGTTCCCGGGATAAAAAAGTAGCCTATAACCTTCGGGAATAATGTAGCTTCCTATTAGTGAAAGAATTGTTCGAATCGGTTCAGTAGTTTCCGAGCCAATTCAATGCAAACAAACAAACAATCAAATCTTTCCTCTTTATAATATTAGTATAGATACCTTATCGAACAATCAAATCTTTCCTCTTTATAATATTAGTATAGATAAGTTATACTATTTTGAATAAAATACTATTTTTATTTTTATTCAAAATAGTTTTATTATTAACATAAGGAAGAGCGAGTTGGTGGACTCCTCCATTGAAAAAGGAAGATCTTTCGCCAAGCTAAGTTGCATAAAGAACACGGTGCAACTGGTATCTATGTCAAGTACTTACTTAGAGAACTTCGGTAGCTTAATATGTAGGTGTGTGTGTGATGTTATCTTGTAACTGTCATCCATTGTAGCGCCATACAACAACTTCTTTGTGTTGTTGATAGAAGATACTCGTAAGTACAATACTTCTGTAAACCTTGCAAGAATGTGGACGGTTAGCCAAGAAAGTACATCGTATCAATCTTGATTTAGTCCTAGTTAAAGAAAACCTACTATTCATAAAATATTTGAAATACAGGGTGGGCCAATAATTTTTGCAAATAGCAACACTAAATTTCTCGAATACCGTTGGAAGGAGGGGTGCGCGGGTGGCGGGAAACTATGCGTCGCTACATGCAATTTTAGTTTATGCATTCAACGTAAGTTATTGGCTGACACAATGCTGGAGCAATTCTCTAGCCTGGAGAATGTATTCTTTACGGACGAGGCCCACTTTCACATCAACGGGCACGTGAATAAGCACAATTGTCGATATTGGAGCAGGGAAAACCCTCGCCTTAAACACCAAAAGCCACTTCATTCACCTAAAACGACAGTATGGGCTGCCATATCAGCAAAGGGCATAATTGGTCCGTATTTCTTTGAAAATAATCAAGGAGATAATGTAACTGTGAATTCAGCGGAATATGTCAAGATGTTGCGAGAGTTTTTGACGCCGCAGTTGCATGAATTTCAAGGATACAACAGCAGGACCTGGATGCAACAAGATGGAGCAACATGCCACACGTCAAATGTGACTTTACCGGTAGTCAAAGAAATGTTTCCGAATAAATTGATTTCTCGCAGAGGTGATATTCCATGGCCTCCGAGAAGCCCGGATCTTACACCATGCGATTTTTTCTTATGGGGATACCTGAAAAGTCGAGTCTACCTTAATAAACCGACGAATATATCCCAATTAAAACAAAACATCCACGACGAGATAGCCGCGATCCCCCGCAGCATGTGTCAGCGAGTTTTCCAAAGTTTGCGTAGTCGATTGCTAGAGTGCCAACGACGAGACGGTGCACATCTCGACGATGTCATTTTTAAAAAATAAATTTCATTAAATTTTCAAAACGTTAAATATATAATCAACAAAATAACAGTTGTAGTTTTATTTCTATTCATGTTTTAAAAGTGCAAAAATTATTGGCCCACCCTGTATTATACACAACTCAAAGATAGAAAACGGCATTTAAATCTCTGCCTGAAAGTAGGGCATCCGTAGCGACGATATACGTAGGTAGGTAGTTATATCTACCTCTCAACTGTCAGCACCAGTTTTATTTTTTATTTACCTACTAGCGGTTCCCCGCGGCTTCACTCGCGTTCCCGGGATAAAAAGTAGCCTATAACTTTAGGGGATAGTGTAGCTGCCTATTAGTGGAAGAAAATTTCGAATCGGATCCCGGCCTCCCACCAGGCCATCGAGTTCGATATAAATCGAACTCGATGCACAAGGCCGGCTTCCTTTGCAGTTTGTATTGAATTTTGAGGAGGCTATGCGATGAGCTTATCCGATACTGATTATATATCTAATACCTTTAAACGAGTAATTCTTGTATATACAGTGTGTTCGGTCATGAACTAGCGACAATAAAGGCTTTTAACAGAGATTTTACGTTTAACTTCTAATTGCTTTAACTTCGTAACTCTACTCAGGCTCGTAGAGTTATTGGTAACATTACACTATTCGCAGTTAAATAATTATTTCAATTAAATACGTTGAGGAAAATATAATATATTGTAGGAAAACATAGGAAAAACCGAAAGCATCAATCTTTGACGCATTGTTTAAACTTTTTCGCAGGAAGCTGTTTTTAACAGGTTTGTCCATTTGACATGTACAATTTTGGAGGAGGAGAGTCCTGGCAAATTAAATTTAAACGACTTAACTACTTATACAGAATGTTAGCTGCGAAAAAAAAGGATGCGAAAAATAGGTAGGTATATTCTAAACATTTTTAATTTTTCTATGAGCAAAACATCAACGAACTATGATTTAAAATTTATATATATAAATATATTTATATTATTAAGTACATATGATTACTCTGTATTTGTATTTATAGCTCTCAAACTACTATGTATGATACATCGTCCCACATCTTTTTTGTTAAAGTTAATTTTATCTCATTCTACGAAAGTCATTTATCTCCACTATAATCAGATTGGGAGCTCGGGTGTTAGCAGCTCTTACAATATTTAACATAATGCATTCTTTATCGCGATAAATAGAAAGATAAAATATTCTGTTTTTAGTTTCACAATGTTCACTGAAAAACAAATTAAACTAGGGAATGCAATTTCGATCTCGCGAGATCCCGAAATTCCGAGATGTCGCCTCATTTTTCGAGATCAATCTCGAAGCATAAAAAAAAGAGATCTCAGCCGAGATTGACGAGATCAAACGGCAGTAGTCGGCGACGCATGACGCGTGTTCTCTGCGCGCGAGCATTTATGATTTTTTTTTGTTTTTTTTTGTTTTCACTATCATTATCTAATACCTAATAGATAGATACTATTGCCGTTTGATCTCGTCAATCTCGGCCGAGATCTCGTCATTTTATGCTTCGCAGCTAATATTCATAGCAGAAGCTTGATACCTAATAGGTACTACCTATAAGACACAAAACGAGCTACCACCAAGACCTGCCAAACAGGTTCACAATTTGGCAGTTTGACATGGCTAGTTTATAAACTATCAAAAATTAAGACGTTATATTGTAAACAATATGTATACGTTCAAAATTTATCGACAGTTTACAATGTAGCGAGATAGATTTTAAACTAACAATGTTCACAATCATATCGGTGATATATTACATACCTAAATCACTGATAGCAAGTAATAGCGTGACCTACTTCGAAGCCCCACCAGTGACAATTATGACCACTTGACGGGCTTAATAATAATAATGAAACCGTATCGTTTGTTTGTTGTTCTTTTAATGACTCCTCAATCACACAGTGACCCCTATCATTAATGCTGCCAAACCTCCGGAGGATTGGCAGCATTAAGCGTCAGACCAAGCGAGTGAGAGCAAGACCGAAAAAACCCAACCATGCAGATTAGCCTTGCAATTTTTTTTAAGTTGTATCGAAAATTGACCATTCTTTATCTCCGAAACTAGTTAGTTACCGGTTAAAAAATAATACATAAAATATTCCTTTACCTATAAATTACAGGAAAACCTATAAAAAGTTTGCGACATCACCTATCACGTCTTAGCTTGTGGGCAAAGAGCTTATAACCACTATGGTTGTTGGTTCGATTCTTATCCTGGACATTCTGTATTAAGTAGTTAAGTCGTTTACATTTCATTTGCCAGGACTCTCCTCCTCCAAAATTGTACATGTCAAATGGACAAACCTGTTAAAAACAGCTTCCTGCGTAAAAGTTTAAACAATGCGTCAAAGATTGATGCTTTCGGTTTTTCCTATGTTTTTAATTGAAATAATTATAATTATTTAACTGCGGATAGTGTAATGTTACCAATAACTCTACGAGCCTACGTACCTACTACCATTACGAAGTTATAGCAATTAGAAGTTAAACGTAAAATCTCTGTTAAAAGCCTTTATTACAGTCGCTCGCTTAGGGCGAGATAACAATTTTAGTACTAGAGTAATTTTGTAAGTACTCAGATAAACTTATGTTTACTTTAATGATAAACTAGTTTGACTGATATTTTTTTGAAGTTTGTATTGAAATATTTTTGGTTTGTATTCCATTCTATAACACCTGTTATGAACTGTTTAAGGTGTATAGAGTACAATACCCTTTCAAACTGTACCCAACCAAAATCACCTGTAGGTATACCTACCGAGTGTAAGTGACTTCGTAAAGAAAAATAAACCCGTAGAATCAGGACCTACGTTATTTTGAACCCCTTAAATATTTTACGACTTTGTTCGTAATTTATATTACTTATTAACTTAAAATAAAATGTAAACAGTAAGTTTTTTGTAACAATTGACGTCATTTTTTTACGCTGAAGGGTGCAAAATGGCATACCCAAGGCATACCGACATACCTACATAATCTATGGTTTCAGTTTACGTTTCGATTTAATGTTAACGTATTTTAAACATTTCAGCAAAATGTATATGTATAGCCTAACCTTGACTATGGATGGTTCGTTGAACACGTATGGTAGCTATAAGTACCATAGAATAATTAATATACTACGTACAAGCTAACATACTCTTTCTACTCGTTTACGGCCGATAAATTGAATTGATTAAAATAGCCATTTTACCCTCGCAGAAAATATGTAAAAAACAAGGGTAAAACTAAAAATAGTACTAGTTACACTCTCTTTCGACTCGGCTCCGTGCACACAAGAACAGTGCTTTTAAAGAAATAAAATAAAGCGAAAATAGGAGCAACTTTAAGTCTTAGGTACTACTGCTATTTTATCTTTTATTTATCTGCAACGAATAAAGTCACTTTTTTTGTTGTTGTTCATGTCATGAAGGTTGAGCTGAGCTGAGTGGTGATGATATCAAATGCCATGACGAATGTCGCCAATTCAACATGGACCGCAGCTAGAGGATTTATTTGCACCGGAAAAAAAAACATCGGATGTTTATTCTTCGGTTGTTTTCTGAATAACCGGAGATTCTCCGGAGATCGTAGTAGTTTTGAATGTATTTTACGCATAAAATAAAATGCAAATCATATAATTATAATAATCAAAATATCCGTAAATATTTATCAACACAAATAAATAGTGATAATGATAGCAACTCGCTTCTTATAATTAAGGTACGTAAGTTTAGATAATTATAACGGTGACAAAATCGACATAGCCCGAAGAATTGCCAAACTTAAGTGGCAGTGGGCGGGGCACATCGCTCGAAGAACTGTCGGCCACTGGGGCAGAAGAGTTCTCGAGTGGCGACCACGAACCGGAAGACGCAGCGTGGGCAGACCTCCTACAAGGTGGACCGATGATCTTGTGAGGGTCGCGGGAAACCGCTGGATGCGGGTAGCGCAAGACCGGCCATTGTGGAGATCCTTGGGGGAGGCCTTTGTCCAGCAGTGGACGTTTTTCGGCTGACATGATGAACGGTGACAAAAAAGATTCCCTAGAAATCCCGAGTAAAACCATCAAGTAAAATTTAAAAAGGCGAGCCAAAACTCAGGTAAAACTGTAAAATGTAGTGTGTAAAAACAAAAATATTCCAGTGATTACACAAAATAGCTGGCTTTACCGATTTTGACAATCTTCAGTTTTTCTCCGGTGAATTCGTCACCTGAGCATAGAGATATAGCACTGCCTATAGACCTATTTATGTAGAAGTTTACTATAAAATTTTTGGCGTCCAATCGATCTCTGGAATAGAAATTAGTTTTATCTTCATACCTACTTCATGACTTAGTTATTTAAATTAATAAAGTTACACTACTAAGTTTGTCTATAGTTAGAACTAGAATATTACAATGCGCATTTAAATATATTTCCATTTAAATATCTTGAGGCTTTTGTTTGTGACAACCAATTTAATATTACGTGACAAATTAGGGTTTGCCACATTCCCTTTTTGTTCAAATATATCCGTTTATATGATTTGGATGGAACAAAAGGAGCTAGGCAGTAAAACATCCAGACTGGCCACCAGCCAAGGAAACTGAGTAAGCGGAAACTAACGTCTTTCAACAAAAACTAACCCGCATGTCTATTTCTCTGAACGCCAAGTAGGTATTAGGTACAAAGAGTAACAAAGAATATATCAAGAGATAGATATACCTACGTATGGGGGACCTATTAATATAAATTTAATTTCTTTGCTTTGTAGGAACTCTAATCTGACGGTTTTGAAGTCAGCGAAAGTGTAGTTCATGTTCCATGGGAAATATCATGGTGCCTACCGCTGGATTCAGCTGAAATCGGTGATATTTAGTCGCGTCTACGATGTCAAATGAAAAATGTTTACGAGAGCTATTGCTATCGGAATCCCATAACGACACAGTTACACAATATGGAATAATTAGTTGAAGATAAACGTAGGCCACGGTTACGGGTAATCAACTTTTTAATTAATATAAAACCTGCTCAATTGAAAATTCAGCTCCTAAGGGTGTAAAATAAGAATTATCCCTTTTGTCCGGTAAGGTTGCTGCAGCCATCAGAGGCTACCAACTTTAGTCCTGTAAAAAAAAAAAAAAGAATTATTTAAGTACTTATACCTACTCATAGTATCCCAGAAACGCAGATAAATCCGCGGGAAATAGCTAGATATCTATAATTACTAAGCGTTGCTATACGTTTAGTAATACAGATACGGAAAATAATCAAAATATAATGGTTTATACTGTCATCTTTATTTGGGTTGCCTGCCATTTTGATTGCGGCAGAGATACTAGGTCCTATCTTATCATCTAAATAATGCTGTTTATAATAGGTACTTCAAAAGTTTAACATATCTACCAGGGTTGAAAAAAATATAATAAAATGACTTTCACTATATATACAAAAATACATACAATATACCTATTATAGCCAAAGAAAAAAGCTATTCCTAGTATGGTATATGGTAGCATATTCTGCTATAATGACATTATGATTGAATAGATATCATGTACCCAAATAGGTTAAGGTACATAAAATATTACAAACATTATTATAAAATGTAAATGTTTTAAAGAACTCATTGATAAATTATTTTAGTAAAAATATGAAACCAACCTGAAATATTTCTTGTGTCTTAAAAACGATCCACAGAGTTTTTTTCAAGCGAAGTAGCGAATTGTGAGTCCGTAAACAAAATGTACGTAACGTTTATGATTTAAAAAAAACAATACCTACCAGTAACTGGCCCTAAATCTTGACGAGAACTTGCCTCAATTGCTAAAGTTTTGTTGGAAAACTTTTGAGCTTGCAGCTTAACTCTTGTGGATTAATTTTAAGCCCCATATTTCACAATGTTAATATAAAGACAAACTAAGGGGGATACTCAGGAGCAAAGTGGAAGGCAAATTATACGGCAAGAGAGGTAGATGAAGAAAAAGGCTATCCTAGAACGACAATAATCAAATAATGGACAATGTTTATTCATAAAGCTGCCAGTCTCTCCAGACAGGATGGATGTTCCGGCGGATGGTCGCCGACATCCGCTGAAAGATCTACTTTTCAGGGCACCGAATTAATAGGTTTATATAACTGAATTATAATATGATAACCATTACGGAAACATTAGATGCTCGCTATATTTTTAAAATAAAATCCATAAAGTAACACAAATAGAGCAAAGTTGTGTAACTTTTACACAACTGTTTACTCTATTATGGTCAATATTATACAGCATATTCGTGAAAAAGAAATATCTACAAGGGATTTTATTACCTATGTGGAACTGGGCGACATTGGTGACCAAGTAGCTAAGTATAGGTATTATTAATTAATTAAGGAAAGGTTTATTTGTTTACTGTTCACAAAAGGACAGGAGGAAGTCAGCCTGCCTATTCTTGAAAGTGGATTAACCCTCTGTCTATCGTTCCCTCTGTAATCGTTAATTTCGATTAATTTAAACAGGATTGCATTAATTAACTGAGACGGAATTACTTGCGGCTACCCAGAAACGGTTTTAATTGAATCATTACATTACTTTCAATAACACCTGAGGTACGAATAAAACCGTAATTATTATCCAGGTACTTAAGTATTACCTACTATCTACTGGTGATGTAAAGTTATTTGGTTTGTGTACTTGTTTGGAGTTTTACGTTTTTCCAATAATAGACAGAAACTTTTTATATTGGTATGTCATGAAGTACCTAAGTTTTTCAACAGATTACATTTTTCAAACAACATTTCGAAAATAGCTACCATGGTAAAAATTACACGACGTCGCTATATTGGTACAGGGCTGAGGTATCAGTAACTTTGTTGCAATCAGTTTTTCATTGAATCCGGTTTAATATTGCGGTTTTTAATCCCTGACGATAAGGACGTTATAAGTTTGTAGTGTGGAACTGTTTGTCTGTCTGTGGTCTCATAGTTCCAGAACGGATGGATCGATTTTAATTTTTTTTTTTTTGTTTCGAAAGTGTTTTTAGCTATGTTTAAAGAAAATCCGCTCACCGTTTAGAAATTAGGTATGATCAATTTTCTAGTGAGCTTCGGGGATTTTTAAATTTTTTTAATTTTAGTTATCTGCTTACTTTTGTTTTGTTTTAATTATTGCATATGTAAACAAATCATAATTGCCAATAGAAACAATTAAAACATTGTACATTTTCTATTGATTTAAAGGGTACTTTATTTTGAAATTGATTGAAACTGATTGCAACAAAGTTACGCGATCCATGACCACATACATATTAGCTTGTTCTCCTTTTTTAGGGCTTCTAAAACTATAATAGATCATATGTCATATGCGAGGGATTTACTAGCAGCATATGTTTTAATGAGTTATCTTTGGGTCTTTGTTCATGCCTGATTTAGTCACCTTAAACTTTAATTTCATCTCATCTCATCTTATAAACTTTATTATGAGATGAAATGAGATTATTATAATAACATGGAATTTATAGCAAAACATATCGATTATTCAGCACAAAGTCACATGATTTACCTACCTATATATAGCAATATTCAAATTACGCGCCACAAGTAACGCGTAGAATAAGTTAATTCATGTAGGTATATCTATATCTATCCTTTATTTATGCGCATGTTCATCTCAACATGGTTATACTACCGAATAGTTACGTTTAAATTAATTCATACTCATTTGATTTTACTGGAATTTGCTTGGCTAAGCATGAACTCAACCGTTTAATTAGACAGTTGATAATTTGCTGATTTATAATGAATTCATTCATACATGTACGTAATTTATGTTTTTTTTTTTTTTTTTTTTTTATAAATTTCGCGTCCCTCTGATATTTTTTCAGAGTCTTTTGGTTACTGTTTTATTGTAGCTTTATGTTTTGTCGTTTTTGTTTTAAAATATTTATACTTCTGTTCAGTCTAGTATAGGTTTTCCTGTTTTCTCTTATCGTGGTTCCTTATTGCTTTTAATTATTCTCTTTGCTACTGCTTCAACATATTCTATAAACTGGGGCTGTGTTAGTTTTGACCGGAGTAATGTACCGAGGTTTTCCTTTTTTATTTCGGCGTCTAGCAAACGCTCGGCCTCAAGGCGTTCCCTCCCGAAGGCAGGGCACTCGACCAGGATGTGTTCGATTGTTTGGCTCACGCCCGGTTCGCAGAAGCACGATGGATCCTCCTTGCACTTGAATCTGTACAAGTAGTCGGAGAACCCACCGTGCCCAGTCAGCACCTGCGTGATCACGCCTACCGGGCGGAGCTTTCGAACAATCCTGTAAGCCTCCACTGCGTCGGGAAGGAACACCTTGGTGACCCCAGCCGTGTCGCCGGCTTTGTATCTCCGGTTCCATTCGTCAAGCGAGTCCTTACGGAGCTCCCGCTTGACAAATGAAACCGGGCACCCATCGTAGTCCGGCCGCTTCTTGGAGTGCAGGGCAGCATCCTTGGCCAGCTGGTCCGCTCGCTCATTTCCCTCCAAACCCGCGTGTGCTTTGATCCAGAACAAGGAGACTTCCTTGTTCTGGAGTTGGCTTCGCTGGATGTTGTCGAGGGCTTCGACAGCCAGGGGATGGAGGGAATGTGCGTTGATCACGGTTTCCAGCGCCGAACGCGAGTCGCTGAGGATCCCGAAGCTCGCCTCACCGCATTGGAGGATCAACCTCGTGGCCTTGCATATGGCCAGAAGTTCCGCCTGGTAGACAGTGCAGTGTGGTGGCAGCTTAAGCTTGAGGGCCTTTGTCTCAGCCCCACTTCTCCACAGAGACAGTGCGGCTCCGACCCTGCCCTCAATCTTGCTGCCGTCCGTGTAGATTTGGACCGCCTGGTTGACGCGGTCCTCCACTTGCTGCTGGTCCACCAGACTCATGAACTCCAGGCTCATATGCTCTGCCGGATGCGGGGCTTTGGTGAAGGCCACACCGTGTTCCACGTCCCGATCGCCTAGCACTGTCAGGGGAACTCCTCTCTTTGCCTCATACAGGGCGGCTGCCTCCTGTATTCTGAGGTCGAGAGGCAGTATCCCGGACAGCACCAGTGCCGCGTTCAGGGAGACGGTGCGGTACGCTCCACACAGCTTCTGGGCAAATCCTCGTTGAACCGCGTTCAGCTGCCTCTGCACTCCAAGTTTTTTCGTTGACGGCGCCCAGGCGCTGGAGGCATACGAGATCACTGGCTCCACCGTTGCCGTGTAGATGACACGGATCACCTCCGGGTGGAGACCCCAGCTTATCTTGGCGGCTCTGGACAGCTGCTTGTAAATGTTCAACGCCTTCCTGCAGATGTTCGCAGTGTGGGCGTTGAACGTCAGCTTGCTGTCAATAGTGAGCCCCAAGATTTTGATCTCGTCGGACATGCCAATGTCTACACCACCCATGCTCAGGAGTGGCGTGTCGAATTTAAGCTTCCTGGTGATCACCATCGCTTTTGTTTTGTGAGGTGCAAACTTCAGCTTATTTTCGACACCCCACCCCCGGACATACGCGAGGGCGGCATTGGCATGTCTCTGCACTTCCAGCGCCGTGTCGCCGGCAAACACGAGGACGACATCGTCGGCAAAGGCCTGGCAATAGTCGCCCCGTCGTTCGAGCTCTCTCAGTAATGGGTCAAGAAGAAGATTCCAGAGGATGGGGCCACCGATGGAGCCTTGTACGCAACCTTTATTGGTGCTTTTGGCGTACTCCTCACCGGCGTACCTCACCCTCACTTTCCGGTTCCGGAGGTAGCTGTCCACCAGTCTCCTTAGATTCACCGGACACTTTTCCTCAGCCAGCCGGACTCTGATTGCAGGCCACCAGGCACTATCGAAGGCTCCCTCTATGTCCAACGATACCATGGTAATCAGCTTCTTCTTCGCTAGATTACCATGAATATGTTGCATCAGGTCATAGAGGGAGTCCTCGGTGCTCCTCTGGGGCATGAATCCATACTGGCGAGTACTCATCCGGGGAATAAGGTGCCATTGCAACCTCCGGACCAACATCTTCTCTAAAATCTTACCCATTACTGGGAGTAGCCCTATGGGCCGGTACGACTTTGGGTCGCGGTAGTTGTCCTTGCCGGGCTTCCGCAGGACAACTACTGTAGCCTCTTTCCAAGCAGATGGGAAACAAGACAATTCAAGGCACTTATTGAACAGGGCAAGGTGAAGGTCGGGATCATTTGAGATGACCTGGCTGCAGATGTCTGCCGTGAGACCATCGGCCCCGGGGGCCTTCTTGGGGTCAAAGCTATCCACTGCGGATCTCAGCTCTTGCAACGTAAATGGTGGGTCATGTTGTTCATCATGGGCCCAGCCATTTACGCGCTCGGCTGTGGCTCTTATCCGCAAGTGGTCAGCACTGTCCCCGCTTTCCAGGTCCTCCGGGTAGAAGGTCTCCGCCAGTATCTGCGCAGATTCCTGTTGGGTCATCTCTTTCCCGTCCTTCACCAGGGGTAGGTCTTCCTGCCGTGTTGCAGTTTTCCCTATCACCCTGTAGATGCCCTGCCAAACTCCTTCCTTGTCTTGCTTCCCACAGAAGCTCTTCCAACTCTCTGTCTGGGCTCGTTTCGCCTCTGCCTCATACTTTTCCTTGGCTTGCAGGTACTCAGCGACGACCTTCGGCCTTCGGACTTGCGCTGCACATCGGATCCTGCGTCTCCTGGTGGTGACTTCCCTCTTCATCTCGGCGAGCATCTCAGACCACCACGGCATGGTGAGCCTTTCATTTACCTTTTTAAGTGGGATACATTGACCACACGTATCTTTAACATTATTTAAATGTATATCTAAAATGTTTTCCAAAACGTTTCTTTCATTAATTTTGACAATTTCCGTTTTATTAATTTTGTTCTCAATTTTTAACTGGTCCAGTTTCTCATGAAACTGGAGCCAGTTAGCCTTTTTTGTATTATAGATACGCGTGGTCCTTTGTATATGTACCCCCTTGGCTCTCTTCAGACTCATCCCGAAGGTAATGCCGTTGTGGTCCGAGCTCGTGAGATTCTCCTCCACCTTCCAGTCTACCACCAGGTTGAGCAAGTCCATCGTGCAGGCCGTCACGTCGACGTGGCTAGTGTAACGCCGACCTCCCCGTACGGTGTCAAAGGTCGGGGTCTCGCCGTTGTTGAGTACCTGCAAGCCCATTTCTTCCAGAGCGCCCGCCATGTCCTCCCCTCTGTGGTCGACTTGTCCGCTTCCCCACCAGTTGCTTTTCGCATTTGCATCGCCCCCTATCAGGATAGTTGTAGGCCCCAGTTTTCCGACTGTTTCGGCTAGATGCTCCAGGTATGGCCCAATGGGTTGGTCTGGCTCGAAGTAGTAGGATATCATTGTGATCTCCCAGGCACTGGTTCTGATCCTCACTACCACGATGTTGTTGGTAGTGAGTTTCGGGCACTGTATGACGTCAATGTCTTGGTTGAAGACGGCTATTGCCGCCTTTACAGTGCCCTCTCCATGGCCAGTATTCTGGAAGATCCTAACGCCCCTGTGATTTTTCATACTTCGAGCTCCGCCCACATAGGGTTCCTGGAGCAGTGCGACGTCTAGCCGTCTTTTGTCCATCTCCAGCAGAAGTTCGCATGTTGCGAGGTTTTTCCGCTGGAGGTTGGCCTGAACTATCCTGATCGGCTTGCTGCTGGTGGGGTTCCACGTGGTGCCCTCAGCAATACGCTATACTGGCCCTGGCCAATGAGTCCCATTTGCGCCTCACTGGACACTCCTGACTGAACGCATTGTGTTCTGTCTGGTCCAGCTTGGCGCGCGTGCAATTACAGCACGCTGGGGGCTTATTGGCGAGCCAGTCAGCGCATTCCGATTTTATGTGGGCTCCCCCGCAATGGCTACACTTGACGACGGTTTCCTTGCAGAAACGTCGCCCGTGCCCGTAGCCGAGGCATAAGGAGCACTGCACGAGTGGAGAGTGGTCCTCCACTTTGATCTTCTGTAGGTCTACGTGCACCGCTCCAGCCTCGACTGCTCTCGTCCATATTGCAGGGGAGACCCGCATCACCACGTGACCGGCATGGGGGTTTCTCGCTTTCCGACGAAAGCGCACCTCCAGCCGGCATTCCTCCTCTTTGAGACCCACGAATAGGTCCCGGTTCTGGTTCCTCAGGGCCTTTTGGATGTCATCATCACTATTATATGACATCACATCCTTCAGAACCAGAAGCGGGTCCTTATTCTGGATCTCCTCTACGACGAGCCGACCACCCGTTCCTTGCAGACGCTCCTTTACCTTCTGCCTTTCCTCCTTGGTCCCACATCCCACGATAACCTTTCGGTCCTTGGCCTTCCTTACACGGTCGACCTTGACCCTTGTACGTAATTTATGTTACGTACGACTAAAAACTGAAGTGCGGTTATTATTTATTTAGTAGGTATTATGCAGTGCCGTAAATAGCCCGACTATGATGGGCAGCGAACTCCCTCGAGTCCATCACCCTTGGGCTCATGAGGGATGGGAGGTGGCCGCCCTCCGGCATTCAGTCAGTTCTCCTGAGGTGGATAGCCAGGGCGGTACTGCCCTATGTCACGTTCCACCGCTTCCTTTGCGAACATACGCGCCACAACACACATCTTACTTGATTGCAGCGCTAACCATGCTCGGCAGCGACAGGTCCGCTCGCTTGCCCATGGTGAGCACACCTCCAAGATCTGCTGGGCCTCCTCCTCCAGGCACCCGTCATAGTGGTGGCATTCGGTGGTCGGCATGACTGTGTAGGCTACATCAACAGACAAATAAAACGATCTCATTGTATTAGGAGTGGCTATATCTATAGCAAATCCTTGGTGGCTAAAATTAATCGTGGAATCTCAACGTCGGCCAATATTAAAAATAATGGCATTTTCTATGAGTCACTGATGTCCATATGGGACGTATGTGCTATAGATATTATAATCTATAGGTATATTTAGTATGAGATTATACTACATAGGTACCATAATATGGTGTCGTATATTATATACTAGCTGTTCGCCGCGGTTCCACTCGCGTTCCCGGGAGCCTGTAGCCTATAACCTTCGGGGATAATATAGCTTCCTATTAGTGAAAGTATTTTTCGAATCGGACCTGTAACTCCGGAGTATAGCGCGTTCAAATTTAGAGTGGTGGTAACTTCAGTAAACTTGGTGCCCTTTTGGGACCTAAATTGAATAAATGACTTTGACTTTGTGTAAATATTTTACTTTACGTAGCTACTTCTACTACCTACTTAATTATCACTCGCAGGCATATGACACGACTTTTATTGAATAAGTTGTGGAGTACGCTTTTACTCGCTTTATTCTGTCTATTACGGTTCTACTATAAAATTAAATGTGAGATTGTATTATTTTTTACTGTTTCAACAAGTTGTTCGTCACATTATAACGTCAAAGTCTAGCTACGGGTCTAGGCGGGCAATAATATTGTAAGTATCTAATGAATTTCAGGATCCGCTGGTGCATGTGCTTTGAATATGGAACGTCTGACTCCGTGGACTAGAATTTTAATTTAAAATTACAAATAAGTTGTATTCAACACTGTAACTATTTATTTGAAACTTATCTCTGAGGAAATTTCGCTCGTGGACTCAAATTTTAAATGCTCGGACTGCCTTTTATTTCAAAATGAAAATAGTTTTTTTTTTAATATCAGCAGAGCAAAATGTAATAAAGTGAAAATAAACTATATTTGCTAAATGTCTAAGTAAATAAAAACCTAACAGCATAAGCAGATGAATTATATTCACCCAATGATATTTGGGTGCCCCATTGAAGTATTGTGTCTAAAGTACCTACCTACCTATATAGAGACCGTTAACTTTGTTACATTGTGTTTTGTTAGTTTTTTTTTCTTTTAAAACTAGGTACTTATATTAAAGTAAAAATAAAAATGACACCTTTTATTAGGTATTCGGAGATTTCGTTAGATATTTGTGTGCCTCATCGAGATCGGTTTAGTGATTTAGGCGTGAAAAGAACACACACAGCTGTGTGTGTGTCCTGCACTAATAATTATTATAAACTATCTCCCGCCCCGCGGTTTCACCCGCGTTCCCGAGGTATCTTGTTTTCCCGGGATAAAAAGTAGCCTATATGTTATTCCAGGGCATGATCTATCTATGTGTCAAGTTTCATCCAAATCCGTTCAGTAGTTTTTACGTGAAAGAGCAACAAAGATACATCCATACTCTCAAACTTTCGCATTTATTATTTTAGTATAGTAGGATAGGATGCGAAAGTTATAATAATTATTAGTATGGATTAGTATATAGGCTATAGCTGTTCACCGCGGTTTCACCCCGTTCCCGCGACATAAAGTAGCCTATGTCCTTCACTTCACAATAACTATCTGCGTGCCAAATTTCACCACGATTGGATCAGTGGTTAAGGTGTGATAAGGTAACAAACAAACTCTCTTTCGCATTTATAATACACTGAAGGGTGGTAACCTCACGTACTGCTCTGTGAAATGAGGCCGTGAACAAAGTAGGTTGGTATGGATATTTACTTTAGGCCTACTGTCTGTGTTATCTCTATTATGGTATCGGTACGGCTACCTTTACGGTAGACTTCAGCTAAAAGTCAGCCTCGTGATGGGGCCTGCTTGTCTGGTCGGTAAGTATCTGTGAGTGCTCTTTCCCGCATGTAACTGTGTCTAAGACAAAGGGCCTCTGTCGTCTCCGTCATGTGTTCAATGTGGCGCAGGGCGATTGTGTAACTGTCTCGGGATTCCGATAGCAATGGCTCTCGAAATCGTCTTTTATTTTTGGTATTGTCTATGATTGCTAACATCAAATTACTAATTATTATGAGAAGTACTTAATTACAATCGCAGTTTCGTTGTTGCTCACCAAAGACAATAGGGTAGTTGACACTATCAAAAATAAATTACCAAACACTAACTAATGCATAAAACATCTAAAAACACGTGGAAATATCAAATATATTGTACATTTAATGCTTTTTAATTACCAGTGGAACCACTAAGAGTAGATGATTTGATGCTTTGAAACTATGACGTCATAGTGTAATATTTCATACAAAATAGCAACATTTTATAATGTTGGTATAGGGTATACCAACATTATAAAATGAGAGCCATCGCTATCGGAATCAAGTTACACAATCGCCCTGCAGCTCTCTATTATATCATCAGTACTACACACACACGTGTGTTTAGCATGGAGCAGGTAAGTAAGCACCATAGTAAGCACGGCATATGCCCATACGATTGGATGCCAGATGAGAATATAACTTTACATGAAGAATACATTTCTCAATTTGACACTGGCAAAATACATAAACCATGTGATGCTAAAAAAATATCTCAATAATAGGACTTTTTGGCGTTGAAGTGACTTTGCGTTTTCGTTTATTTTCATAAAATATTGTAATTAGAGTTTTATTGAATACTAGCTTCCCGCCCCGTGGTTTCACTGGCAATCCCCGTTTTCCCCTTTTAGGGATTGAATTGTCAAAAACCCTTACTCAAACTTAAAACTAAAACTCAAAAACCATTTATTCAGTTTAGGCCCTGATAAGCTTTAATAAACGTCGAAAGTTTTAGGTGTTTGACTCTGCCACCGTGCACCGGTGCGGTTTGTAATCACTTCGTAATAGTACTTATTCTTATCGGATCCTTACATCTTAATAGATCTTTATTCTTTACATAGTATAAAACAAAGTCGCTCCCGCTGTCTGTACGCTTAGATCATTTTAACTACGCAACGGATTTTAATGAAGTTTTCAACAACAGATGGAGTAAGTAATTCAAGAGGAAGGTTTGCATGTATAAACATGCATACTTAATTATAGTACAGAAAAGCCATGCAAAGCCGGTCGCTAGTGTGTGCTAAATTTCAGCCCGGTCCGTCCAGTGGTTTGAGCTGTGCGTTGATTGATGAGTAGGTAGTCAGAGAGTCAGTCACGTTTTCCTTTTACATTTAGAATAGTGATCCGGAAAGCCCTTGCAAAATATAATATTTTTCTACTTAGGTACCTACATACAAAAAATATCAACCGTGAAAAATTATCTAAATGATGCTTAGTGAAAACCAAAAATCAGACAGACGCGGAGGGCGACTTTCTTTTATACTATGTATATGGTGAAAAAATGAATGCAAAATAATAATAATAATACCTACTTAGACAAATAATAAGATACATAATAGACTGGTAACTATACATGTTAATTAATATTGTATAGAATAGTAAAATAAAATTTGCCACACAAGTGGGATTTCTCTCTATGAGGGATGGGACAGAAATCTCTCGAGTTTCGACGTAACATAACTCAGTTGGCCGCGTATTCCCGCCATTGGTACACGTGTAATCAAGTCCCAGAGAAATTGATATCAATACGAAAATCGGTGTTTAACAAAAGCTTAAATTGTAAAAAAAAAATCACTTTTTACATCAAATATTGTCTAAAGTTTTCCGTGATAACACAGCCATGATTTTCAGTGCTCTGTGTTTAGTGTTATTAGCACGTAAGTTTGTTGTTTTGTATACATAATAATTATGATACTTAATGCTTTATTAAATTCGACTTCTTCCACTTTTAAGGAAATGCATGACCTATGATTTATTTTCAACAATTAGATTATTCTTCTTTCGTTCTTGGATTTTTCACATTTTACTTTGAATTTTAATTATGTAGAACTACATACTTCTATGAAAAGTTTTTTTTCTAAATGCAATATATTACGTACTAATTAAATTACCTACCTATTAATTTTTAAATATTTAAAACCAAGAACAATAAATGACAATAATAACTGAATGTATGAATATGGGTATGTGAACAATCAACATTTTGGATTCGTTATTATCAGTTTATTTTTCCAAACTGAAAAAATAAATACGAATGGCACTATACATTCGTCATTCATATTACTTTTTACTTTATTTATTTCTAAGAAACAGGAAACTATGGGTATATAGTTGTAGGCGACGCATAGATTATTGTAAATTTTTAGTTTTAGTTGTTTATAAATTATGTTCTAATTTACTTTGTTTCGTAACCAGTTACGCCATCTATTATCATTTTTGAATATTAGAAAAATATATTATTTTGTGGGTACGTGTAGCAAGCAGCATCTAATTTTTTGTAGGTAATTTAAGATTTAGTCTGTCGCCCTTTGATTTCGGAACGAAATGTTGCTTTTTATACGCATTCCTCATTTTATGGTGTGAAAGTTCGGTGTTTCATTTCTATATCCTACAAAAGGAATTGGTCTTCGAGCAGGATAACATATCAGTGCGAATAGTGTGATGTCACAAACACCGGTTTCTAAAATTTTAACCCGACGTCAGCGACAAGAACTGCGTGACGTCAACAAGTTGGAGAATGCCCCTGTTAAAGAATTCAAGAAATCAAAGGATCTGATTCCGTCTAGTGATACCGATAGTCATGTTAAAAGAACACTAGATATGGAAGATATTAAATGTGAATCGACATCTAAACCTAGTGTGGCCACGCCCCACATGTCGGTTCGAACGTCAAAAACGGTAAAGACAAAAATGTCTACTGCGTCATCAGTAGCTCGACGCAAACAATTGGAACTCGAAGCTGCTGCGGCAAAGGCCAAGATCCAGATGCAGCTCATTGACAAGCAGCTAGAGGTTGACCTTGCCAAGGTCGACGCTGAGGCGAAGTCGCAAGTCACCGGCTATGAAGTTGAACAGGATATATGTGGTGGCAATGAAAGTCATAGGTCGTTATCCTACAACCGAGCGCAATCCGGTGTTGAGAAGTGGCTGGACGGTTGTACACCAGTCCCGCCAGTCGATAATAGCATACAGCAGTTGGCATGCACTTTAAAAGACATGATGAACCAGTCTACGTCACACCAGGAATCACGTCTCCTCAGCCGTCTGGCCACACCGCGAGATCTGCCAGTT
Organism: Tethea ocularis; assembly: GCA_963555595.1. NCBI lineage: Eukaryota > Metazoa > Arthropoda > Insecta > Lepidoptera > Drepanidae > Tethea > Tethea ocularis. The sequence continues at coordinate 6,215,118 of OY741968.1, forward strand.
TTTAGTGGTGACAGCATTGAGTGGCTGCATTTTAAAAGTGCTTACGATGAATCAACGCGCGTGTGTAAGTTTAATGATTCCGAAAACTTATGGAGACTGAGGAAAGCATTACGAGGCGAGGCCAAAGAGTCAGTGACGGACTTACTGATCGGCAACACGCCGCCCTCGGCGGTGATGGAAGCTCTTGAGCTAAGGTTTGGTAGATCGGATATTATTATTCATAATATTACGTCACAGGTAAAGAAATTACCACCCTTGCCTACATATTATCAACAAGATCTGATTAATTTCTCAGTTAAAATTAATAATTGTGTTGCAACAATACAGGCTCTAAATCAAGTTGATTATCTACGCAGTCCAGAGCTCGCCACAGCTGTGATATCCAAATTACCGAGCACTTTAGTTGGAAAATGGACTGATTATGCCTACAATAGATTACTCGAAGGCAAGCCGAAGCTAGAATTATTAGCAATGTTTTTAAAATTAGAAGCAGAGCGGTTATCCCTAGTTGGTTGTATTCAACCGCGAGAGAATAAAAAGCCAGAATTTCCGAGGCGAACAGATGATAATAAACATCGCTATAGTAAACCCATATACACAACAACATGTACCGAAGAAGGAATTAACACGTGTAAATTTTGTCACAAAGGCTCGCATTCATTACCGGAATGTCGTATATTTAAGCGGGCGATGCGCAAGGATAAATGGCGTTTTGTTAAAACGCGCGGATTATGCTATAGCTGTCTAATCACCCGGCATGATAGAAACGCTTGCACTGCACCTGTGTGCGACATTGATAACTGTGGTCTCGCACACCACCGCCTGCTGCACTGGACGAAGCCTGCGAGTACGTCACAGCCACAACAGAGTGACGTGCCTGAACAGGAACCTGCTTCATCCGCCACTGATGCGATCATCGCTCACGTAAACAATCACAGTGATGTGCCTTCAACATGTCAAACCGAATTCATGTTATTAAAAGTGGTTCCCGTAAAATTGAGTAGCCCTAAAGGTATTGTTGTGAATACGTATGCCCTCTTGGACGACGGTGCCTCGATATCGATGATTGATTCCGAGCTGGCAGATAGTTTAGGGTTAAATTGTGAACAATCTAGTGCTATTAAGTTCACCGACGCGTTTGGGCTCGAAGTGTATCAGTCAGACGCACCGAAAGTGTCTGTACAGATTTGCGGTAGTGATGGTGTTAATTACGATATTAAGTTGCGTAAAACCTCAAAGTTAAAATTATCCGTGCAAAATTTATCTGTAATAAATAAAATGAATTGTGCTCATTTAGCCTCTGTCAAAGATTTTGTATGCAAAGATCGTGTTGTGCCGCGAGTTCTGATCGGTGAGGATAATTATTTCCTGATAGCTCCTCACGAAATAATTCATGGTGATAAAAATTCTCCTTACGCATCACGATGTTTGCTAGGATGGGCCATACATGGCTATCACGGCGGGCGTCGCACTCACTCCGGGGTAAGTCAAATGAATCATATTAGCCATCTCGCTCACTCTCCCGTACAAGAAGATAGTCCAAACGTAAGCGAATTAAATGACCTTATTAAACAATCATTTAACTTAGACTCCATAGGAATTTCACCCTTACGACGTGAGAATACGTCACATTTACGAGCTATGCAAATATTGGACAATACTGCACGTCAAATCGGAGATCAGTGGGAGGTTGGGTTACCATTTAAAAATGATGTTTTCACTTTACCTGACACTTATAATTGTGCATTGTCGCGATTAAAGTTATTATTAAAGAAATTTGCTAAGGACATAAACTACGCAGATAGATATAAACAAGAGATGCAAAAGTTGTTTGATAGTGGTTACGCTCGAGAGCTCGACGACAATGAACGGTCAGCTGATCGTGTCTGGTATATACCGCATTTTGGGGTACAAAACCCCAATAAACCAAATAAACTCCGGTTGGTATTCGATGCCGCCGCAAAGGTAGAAGGTTTTTGTTTAAATGACTATTTACTTACAGGTCCGGATTTATATAATTCACTTTTAGGTATTATGTTTCGTTTTCGTGAGAATGAAATAGTAATTATTGGCGATATTAAGGACATGTTCTTACGTGTTAAAATACGCCCTGAAGATCAACATGTCCTTAGATTTTTGTGGCAAGAAGCTCCCGATAGGCCAATTAAAATTTGTGCTATGAATAGTTTAATTTTTGGCGCCACATGCTCACCTTTCATTGCGCAGTATATTAAAAATAAGAATGCGCTAAAGTACGAGGATTTGAACCCCCAAGCCGTGCAAGTAATCATTCATGACCATTATATGGATGATTGCCTAAAATCTACAAGCGATGAAAAAACTGCAATAAAATTAATCCACGACATAACTACGATACATAAACACGGCGGATTTGAGATAAGAGGTTGGTCGAGTAATAGCAAACCGGTTTTGAACGCTATACCAGCTGATGCGCTCGCCACCTCGGCAAAACAATTTAAGGACGGAGTCATGAATACAACTGAGCGCACTCTCGGTTTGATGTGGCATCCGAGCGATGATTCATTTGGTTTTAAAATATCATTAGACCGAATATCAAAGGAAATATTAGATGGTAGTACGCCACCAACCAAAGCAAAAATGCTTAGTATAATTATGTCTGTGTACGATTTACATGGTTTTTTGTCCCCGTTTATAATAAAAAGTAAAATCATACTTCAGAATGTGCACAGAAGTGGTGTTGACTGGAAATGCCACATCCAATTAGATGATCATGCTAAATGGATGAAGTGGCTCGATGAATTACAACAGTTACAATCTTTGCGTATACCACGCTGGTATATTAAAGCTGGGACTTGGACAAACTGTTATTCAACACCTACACCGAGCATATCGAATGATACGGAAAATATAATAAATACACAAATACACATATTTAGTGACGCATCCATTAAAGCGTACGCTGCGGTTGTTTACTGGCGTTTTACGAGATCGGACGGAAGCGTATGTGTGTGTTTTGCAGCCAGCAAAAGCAGAGTCACTCCTCTTCGGCCTATTTCCATTCCCAGATTGGAGTTACAAGGTGCTTTACTTGCAGCGCGCCTTGCTGATACTGTGCAGAAGGAACATAAGGATGTGAAGGCAGACCAGCGGTTCTTCTGGACAGATTCTAGCACTGTTCTCCAGTGGATTCGAAGTGACCCAAGGACTTACAAACCATTCGTAGCTCACCGTCTCGGTGAAATCGACGAACTTACGGCTTTAACTGAATGGCGTTATGTTCCAACCAGCTTAAACGTGGCTGACATAGCAACCAAGGAAGATACACCTCCGCTACAATATTCGGATGTATGGTTTCAAGGTCCAAGCTATTTACGACAACCAGACGAAAAATGGCCGCAAGATTTAAAATGTTCTAAGCGTTCGGAGGAGGCTACTTGTGAGGAAAGAAGCATTAATGTAATTGGGATCAACACTTTGGAACCTTGTTTACCTGATGAAAATAAATTTTCATCTTGGTTACGACTTCTTCGAGTTACAGCAAATGTTTTATTATTTATTAAACGTTGTCGATCGAAGGACACTCAACTTAGCGTTGATTTGATGAATGAGGCAGAATTATTGTTGTTAAAAAAATCTCAACAAGACACGTTCACGATGGAGTTGGATAGCATAAATCAAAATAAACCTTTGTTATCCAGCAGTAAATTATTAACTTTGACGCCGATCCTTGATGACAAGGGATTATTACGTGTTGGTGGTCGCATAGACAAGACTGCAGGGGTAACTCAGTCTACAATAAGACCTGTTATACTGGATGGTCGTCACCATACAACCAGACTGCTGGTAGATTACTACCACCGAAGAGCACTACATGGAGCTAATGAATTAGTTGTGAATGAATTACGGCAACGATATTGGATAATTAAATTGAGGCCAACTGTTCGAGCTGTAGCGGCGCGCTGTTTGTTTTGTAAGTTCCGTCGCGCGACTCCACAACCTCAACGCATGGCCAACTTACCTGCCGCCAGATTACAACACCACCGACTCCCATTCACCTTCACGGGGGTGGACTTTTTCGGCCCTATGGAGGTTACCGTGGGTCGTCGAAGACACAAAAGATATGGTGTTTTATTTACATGTTTAACAATCCGTGCGATCCATATAGAGTTGACAGAAAATCTTACCACGGATTCAACTATCATGGCGCTCCGTAGAATGATATCTCGCAGAGGTGCACCTAGCGTGATTTATTCAGATAATGGCACAAACCTCAGAGGCGCAGATGCCGAACTTAAACGTAGTTTGGAGGAGCTGAACCAACATAAGCTTCGCGATGACGGCACGATCAGAGGTATAGAATGGCGTTTTATACCACCAGGTGCGCCTGAAATGGGAGGTGCGTGGGAGAGAATGATCAGGACCGTAAAAACGGCACTTAAAGTTGTCTTAAAAGAACGCGCGCCCCATCCTGAAACACTAGCTACTTTTTTATTAGAAGTTGAGGCTCTCGTGAATAGCCGTCCTATCACACACGTCTCTTCAGACCCAAACTATCCTGAAGCGTTAACTCCAAATCATTTTTTGATCGGTACTTCCTCCAATAATCCTCACTTTGGTAAGTTTAATAACCATGACCTTTACATTAGGAAACAGTGGCGAGTAGCGCAACGTTTGGCAGATATGTTTTGGGGTAGGTGGATCAAAGAATATTTGCCTACTTTATTACCTAGACAAAAATGGACTAAGGAGGAGAGAGCGATGCGGAATGGTGATTATGTTTTACTTGTAGAACCGAATCTAGACCGTGGCTCTTGGCGTCATGGAGTAGTGAGTGCGACACACGCTGGCGATGACGGTCGCGTGCGTGTTGTAGACGTGCGTACTCGCACAGGGTTGCTGCGACGACCGGTTACTCGCGTCGCCCTACTCACACCTGTAGATTGTTAGTGCTGAATTGCTCATTAGTTTTTTATTATTGTATTCGTGTTTTTTTTTTTGTTGTCTCTGATATTTTATTTAGTTCAGCACTAAGGGGGTGGAATTGTAGGCGACGCATAGATTATTGTAAATTTTTAGTTTTAGTTGTTTATAAATTATGTTCTAATTTACTTTGTTTCGTAACCAGTTACGCCATCTATTATCATTTTTGAATATTAGAAAAATATATTATTTTGTGGGTACGTGTAGCAAGCAGCATCTAATTTTTTGTAGGTAATTTAAGATTTAGTCTGTCGCCCTTTGATTTCGGAACGAAATGTTGCTTTTTATACGCATTCCTCATTTTATGGTGTGAAAGTTCGGTGTTTCATTTCTATATCCTACAATAGTGATTTAGAATTAACAAAAATATTGTACTTTTGATGCTTGTTATATACCTACATAATAATAAATGTGTAAAACTGACGTGTCTGTAGGTACCTACATTGAATATATTTCCAAAAAACAGTAGTTTGGACGTGATGTCGAAGAATAACTAGATCCAAAAATACCATTCAAACCAAATTTTTCTTGTACCTAACTATATTTACTACACTACCTACCTACTGAATAAATTATACTGTACTACTGCAACTTCAATATTCTAAAATGTAAGGCTTTTAAATATACTTATCGTGAGAGTGATACACGTATGAAACGAGCGTCAGAATTTGTACCTACCTACTACGAACGGATTGAGGAGCCACTTCGGCTTTTGAAATGAAACTATCACACATACTTATTTAGTAGCAATTGAGCTGATTTTATAGGCGAAGTTCTGGAATGGAATTTGTAGCAATATCTATATTGTAGGTATAACAAGTTTTATCAATATAAAGGAGGTTCCTCAATCCTGATATTTGTGATTGAGAAGTCACCTGGACCTGAAAAAATACTGATGAATAATTAAACAAAATACACTATTTAATAAGATACAGTATTTAATAAGATAGGTACTAAACTTGTAATGCTTCTGAAAAAAAAATAAGTTGCGGGAGTTTATAAACATAAATATGAAATATAATAAATATTAAATAGTCTTTCTCGTCTACCAAAATGTTGACGAGAAATGCCTCAACTGACTGGCTTTGTCTTACTTAGTTTGACATGACAAGTATACAATAACACAATCTACTTTTGATATTAGGTACTCGATTCGAAGTTACCTATTGACAGTTTCGAAGACAAAACGAGATAATTTTCTAATGGCGCACATGGGTAAAGGAATAGCAAAACTATTTTTACATTTTTAGTATCTCATTAATACTATTACATAAGTACTTATTATTTTTAATAAGTTTCGTATAAAAACCAATCGCAACATAAAAATAAATGTTATACTTACCTACTAGTTGTGACTCTAGACTTTGTTAATAAACCTGCCATCCCTTGTCACGTCCCTTTATAAATATTTCCTTCTTGTACCTACTTATAAAATACCTTTTTACACACCCTTTTCATTTCAATTAGCATAAATAAATAATTTACTTGGATTTAGTACAATAAAATTCAGAGTGACTGTTACGTAGGTAAGACACTGACAGACAGACACACACGTTATCCCCTTACCCCAAGAGATGTGAGCTTTTACTGTATGGAAATGTAAAGAACTCCCTAGGTTCACAAAATGGATTGGATTTTTCTATTTAAAGCTATCAGTACCTATGTAACTAAGCATTGATACAATGTCTCCAATTTGATTAAAAAAAAAACTTATTTTGGCTTAGGAAAAGTACATGAGAAGTACTTACAGTCACCCCGTCGTACTCCTCTCTTTAGTGGAAAATACCTACTTACTCTTTATATTATAATCCTTGCTTTTGTAGTAGGCATGTAGATCTGTAGCAGTTACTTTATACTCTACCTATGGTTCAGTCCATATATACTCATAAATGTGGGATATGATTTCCAAGACTTTCGAATAATCAATGAAAACTAGCTATATTTTATACAAGCTGTATAAAGCAATAATACAGGCTTTATTTTTTTTCAAAAACAATGAGTTCGATTCCCGGCAAGGCAAATAATATTTTTGAAAATCCAAGAATACAGTTTTAGTTTTTATCATATTTGGCCCCGAGACTCCTTTCAGCATTTTTTCGCTATTACCTATACTTTAGGATTTGGTCTACCACGCCCACTTAAAAAAATCATCCTGTATATATAGATAGATATAGATAAGCAATAATAGCACATTTTTTTACAAGAAATCGTTGAGATTGCCAAGATATTTCGATGTTTATAGCTTTTATTAAATTTTTAGTATGTTGATATTGTGAAATAGACCCTTCTTTTACGGAGCGGCTTTATAAGGCTTTCAAAGGCATTATTTTATTACTAATAATATTGTGAGCGATAAATATTTGTACGATAATTAAATATGCTTATAATTTATAAGATTTTTGGAAAAAAAATACCGAGATATTTATTTATAAGCAAAGTCTCTTTCTAGCAAAACAGAATTTAGCATGAAATTTATATGGCCGTAGTGTTATTTAACTTCACATAATGTCGGATTTCTCCATCTAATCGCTGTCTAATTAATTGTTTAAAATGCTTGTATCTTCCGATTTTAATATAAATTTTATTTTCATATTTTGTCAAGACATGCGATAAAAAAAGTTCATGCATATTGTACATGGGCTGACTTAAATTTAATGATTTCAGAACTTGTCAAGAATCATTGAATACGACGATAGTATAATAATTAAGTATATAATAAAATAGGTACTAACTTTTAACAGGCAGGCGGGGCGGTATATAAAATGGCCGAGGTATTTTACTGGGCATTGTCAAAGAAATACGATTCAGAATATAATATAAGTAGCTGCTATCAATCGAGTTTGAAGAAAAACTAAATCTTGTACTTTACGGCGACTATCTTCTCAGTCGGGTCTATCTACCCTGATAGGACTTCTCGGACGGTGGGCCTACTACGTCAAGTTCTCCTTGCCTGGTTATCTGGTTAGGGTTATTATTACTTTTGCAATGTTTATCCACTTTTGGCGGTTCGTTGATTGGAAGTATTGCAACATAGTAAATTGAGTTGTCGTTTTTAGCATCATCCAACGAGTGGGTGATCACTACATACAAATTGGATATAAAGGCGCTGTCCCACTGCGGTGCACGCTGTCCACGGGCATGCGGTGCATTTTAGCTGCGTGAGTTCGTTTGTTTGACATGTTAGACACACGTGTTGCCACGAAACAGGCACGTTTCTTTTCTCATAAATATTGTACTTATAGAATGGCATTGGCTTTGCTAGACAATTTATCAGGCGATGACAGATCGTTCACCGTAAGATGTACCCTGCCGTCAGTAGGTAATAATGTTCCCAAGGCCTTAGAGGTGAGATTAATGATGTCATTGCTACAATCAATTGCAGTGAACTTATAACATACATTTTCTTGTGCATTGCTACGCGCGGATAGGCTACGCAGATGTGTCTAGCTTCAGTGGAAACATAGACCTACGTTATCAAAAAAAAAACGAACCCACACATAAGCTAAAATGCGCCGCGACGTGTCCGTCCGCCGCGGTGGGACAGCGCCTTTAATGTGATTGGTACGCAGAGTGCATTTTCAATGAATATATTTTGTGATTTAATTTATTACGTTTGTGCTTTGTTGCCATCATGGAAAATAATAATAATCATCATCATATCAGCCGAAAGACGTCCACTGCTGGACAAAGGCCTTCCCCAAGGATCTCCACGATGGGCGGTCTTGCGCTAACCGCATCCAGCGGTTTCCCGCGACCCTAACAAGATCGTCAGTCCACCTTGTGGGGGGCCTGCCCACGCTGCGTTTTCCGGTTCGTGGTCGCCACTCGAGAACCATTCTGTCCCAGCGGCCGTCGGTTCTACGAGCGATGTGCCCCGTCCACTGCCACTTAAGTTTGTCAATTCTTCGGGCTATGTCGGTTACTTTGATTTGCCTGCGGATCTCATAATTTCTGATCCGATCTCGCTGGGAAACTCCCTCTCCATTGCTTTTTGGGTGACCTTGAGCCTTCTTATAAGAAAATAAAAAAATACATGGATGTGGAAAATAATACATGGTTATAACCAGTGGTTTAATAACAAAATAACGTAGATTACACGATTGAAAAGTTATGCAACCAATTGTCTCATTACATAGGTATGCTACTCGTACTACATTGCAATTATAAGGTGCATAAGTTAAACAACAAAAGAATTCAATAATGGAACCTTGCCTGCAATCGGCAGCAGTTGTCGGCCGCCTCGGGGAATTTTAAGACTGAATTAAAAATTTAATTAAAAGAAATGAGTATATTAATTGAATAATGTATTTGGTTTCGAAGTCTCCTTTGATAATAATACATAAATCGCGAGCAGAAGCGGTTCTAATATAAATTCAATCATGAGCGCCCCGGATTGCATTCAGCACCCCCCTGAATGAGTTAAGACGCCTTCAGTTTCTATTCATACAAAATTAATAAAGAATTTAAAAAAACTATGTATTTTATTTCCTACCAGAGGAGTTGCAATGAGGTGCACTTGCACCCCTTGATCCTTAGCCGAGGACTGCCTAGAGCTACTGTGTCTTTCTCTAGTAATTCTTTCTTAATTTTGTTTCACAGCTTTCATATGAAAAAATTGAGGAAAATAATTTTTCGATTATTGAAAAATTACCTTTTTGAGTTTACTTGTTTTGATCTAAGTGTGCGACATTTATCTACCTTGTTACTACCAATTTAATTTGAATTTGTGAAAATTTGGTAGAGGTTCATTTGACAAAATTTGTTACGTACTAGACAAGCCTAAGGCCGTAAGTTCCGTAACCAGGCACTCAAGGACTTATTGTCACGTACGATCATCACTATAACGGGTGTAAGTGACATGCTAACGAAAACTGAAATGATGGATTCTGTTCGTTATTTTGGACCCCTTAGCGTTAAAATATTGCCTCACTGTATATAATGTTTATGGTAATTATTGAGAGTATTCACAAAAGTGATTTTGGTCTTATCAATTTCGTAGGCTTAATGGTAATATACGCACTACGTCGTTATATGAAAATATATTATTCTCTAATACTACTTTAATTTTCTCAGATGGCGGCTTAGCTCAGTTTGGTGAAATAGAAAGCTGTGATCCAAAACAATTGGATGTATGTGTAAAATTGGTTCCGCGTACTCGAATCGGTTTACCTCGGTCTAAGGAAGAACTCGATGCACACTGTGGGTAAGTATAATAATGTTAGACATAATTAAATAATCTTATAACTAATTGTTTGTTCTTTGTCATATTTTTGCAATGATTAATTATTGGTTTTTCCAATTTAGTTTATTTTGTCACTGGCGTTCTGTGTTCTATACTTCTTTGCTGTATTAATTCTTGGAACATTATGATTTTGCGAAGATCCTAACTCCCTTATCACATGTTCATTCTCTCAAAATTTGTGCACTGAAATAGGTATGTTTATTTATAACTTAAACGTAAGCTGCCATCTATTTCTAATGTGAAGAAATTATTATTATTATTAATGAGTAGGATCACATCAATTGTACGATGATAACTTTAATAAGTTGCTAATTAAATTACCTATTACCTTATTGATTATCCAGGACCAGCCCGAGCATCCTTGGCGCCCTAGGCGAAAGACTGGAACGGCGCATTTTTTAGAAAATGGATGAAACAACAATAAAATATAAAGAAATTTTGAAACTTTTTAACCTCCTTTTGAAGGTGGTAAAAAGGTGTCTCAATTCAGCTTTAAATGTTTGTTCACACAATTTTTTGCTTATGAACCGATTTTAATAATTATTTTGCGATGAGTTCTGTAGAGCTCCAAGGTGATCTCATATAAATTTTATTGTCTTTGAAGGAGGTTTTACCTACTCTTTTTAGAGTTCCGGACCTCAAAAGAAAAAAAACGGAACCCTTAAAGGATAACTCGTGTGTCTGTCAGTCCCAAAATACATGACTGGATAGAGTTGAAATTTGGTACACATAATGTGAGTCCAGGAGTCCAGGTGACCCAGACATGGACGTTTTGTAGACCAAGCTTGGTGTTCGGTTTTTGTATCGTATTCGATCAATCCTTCAAACACGTTGAGAAAATTTACATAAATAGAATAGAAATAAGCTCTCTTTCAATTCAGAAAATATTGGTAGAGATACCAATTAGGTACTTAATACTCGTAGACTCGTAGTGATGTTTACGTTTTTATGTTATAAATATGTTGTTTTTCAAAGAGACATTTTTATAATGCCTTTCTATAACATCAGGGTATAGAAAATACTGGTTGGCCCTAGTGTATTTCTAGGGTTTCTTTAGTTATTTTACTTTTCTTTAACAATGTTAGGTACCTAACTGTCGTTTTGTACTTATGAATTCGAGTTGGCTGCTTGAAACCTTGGTAAAATTTTTATCATTTTCAATGGATTGAAATTATCTCTGTATCGTTATTTTCATGATAGGTACAGCATGGCAGTTGACTTTTAAATGATTATTTAATTTTCACGGATTATTGTACTCATAATTATGAACAAATTTTACTACGGGACTAACCCTATGTAGACTAATCCAATGGGGGTCAAGAAATTATTTAGTTAGATCCCGATAAGAAGTTATAACGTTCAATATAGTGACTATAGTTACTAAGTTATAATTTACTATGATAACTACTATAAGTAGGGGAAAGTGGGGGAATTAGGAACATTTAACTTCTAATGCTCAGAAATCTACATTAACTTATTTATTTATTTTTTAATGACCTTTCTGAAAGAAATTTTAATGTTCCTTTTTACCCGACATCCTATGGGGTAATTTAGATCATCCCGCGGGGGAAATGGTACCGATATGGGATAATCAGGAACGACATAATTAAATCCGTATAATAAATCGATACTTTATTCTTTAATATACAATATTTACAATTATTTACAACATATATATATACAAACTACATATAAAAAAATTCCTCGAGGCGGCCGCTGCTGCCAATCAACGGCAAGGTTCCCAGAAGGCTGGCAGCTCTTTGATAAATTATAAACTAAACTTTCAAAATTAAGTAATTATCTTATTTCTTTCTTGCATTTAGGGCATATGATATTGGTATGACCTGCATGGACGCGTGGATAAAGAGATGTTTGCCCACTGATGGACAGAAGATATTGGAGAAACAGATCGGCGGAGGAAAAGCTTTAATGAGTTACCTGTGCACCAACAATTCAACACTTCGTCGTGGTAAGTTCATAATTTTACTTGTTAAGAGGAGGATCTCTGCGTATGTCTCCGTCCCTAACTAAACTGACGGAGACAAGCGAGACAGGAGAGACGTAATTTTAGTGAAACAGGTGGTTTTATATTATTTAAAAAGAAACTAAGTCTTTTTTTTAAAAGCAAGAAAACTATTCCCTTTCTAATGGATTTCAGAATGTATGTTAATATTTTTCAAGTTATTTGGATGGCCCAAGTTTTAAAAAAGGTTTAATTACGATTTATTTCTGACGTTACTAATGAAAAATCCCAATTTAAAAATAAAACGGGGAATAGCATCACATATTCTCTAGTTTAACATATATTTTTTCCAAATCTCTTGGAACAAAGAATACAGAGAAAAACGCATTTTAGAATCATAATTTCACGTATAGCATCGCCTTAAAATACGCGTGCAGTTTTAATTATTTCAACTAAATTTACTCCTAAATTTAATTACTCCGTTCAAACGTTCTAATTAATAGCAGTAAATTCTGGTGAAAATACTAAAACACGTTTCAGATAATTTGATAATTTCATTTCATGAACGTAAATGATGAACGCAATGAGAACAACCTAAGTTGTTATTTTTGGGTAAAAAATTTGGGTTTCAAAACTATTGCAATCCTTTTTATTTGTGATTCGGAACAGTTTCCAGAAGAAATTATAACCCTGTATTTTGTTCATTGTTATACAGAACTCACAAGGTCAATTTGTCACTCACACATTGAGTAAAATACGTGTGGTGGAACATTTATCATTACTGGAAGGATAGATAATATAGGTACCTATCTACCTACCTACCCTATTACCTATAGGTACATCATATTTTGTTATAGGTACTTCATTATTTCTCTTTGTAGTAACAAGGTTTTGCTTTTTTGTCTACACTGTAATATTAAATAAAACATAGTATGCTGCAACCTAGTTTCAAAGAACATTGTTACAAAATTTCTATCAAACATCTTCGGATGGCACAGATATTTGTAATTTATACGCTACATACTTTTCATTAGTTTATTGTCAGGGTAACGCTACTACTATATCCTGTGACACCAAACATACAATGGGAGGCCAACATCTATCATCTGTTAGTATCGATAGCCAGACTATAGCTAAAAAAATTATAAGCTTGGATGTAAGTAAGGGAGCTGGACCAGATGGTATCCCTGCACTTTTTATCAAAGAATGTGCCACAGGGCTTGTTGCTCCCCTCTATATTATTTTCAATTATTCGCTCAGCTCTGGTATATTTCCAAACGCGTGGAAACTAGCAAAAGTGGTCCCAATTCACAAAGACGGGGACAGCTCCCTCGTAAGTAATTACAGGCCTATATCCATACTTTCATGCCTTGCTAAAATTTTCGAATCAATAGTTTGCCCCGTAATCCAACTTCATTTGAAACAAACAGTCTCTAAGCATCAGCATGGATTTATAGCTGCCCGATCGACAAACACCAATCTTGTCACTTTCACTGAAGTCCTAGTGGAAGCTATTGATGCTCATAAACAAATAGACGTAATATACACAGACTTCAGTAAAGCTTTTGATCGCGTTTCACACCAAATTTTAATCGAGAAACTATCAGCTTGCGGTATCGCTGGATCTCTTTTGAAGTGGTTGCAATCTTATTTAAATAATCGTGCTTTCTATGTGGTCGTCAATGGTTACAAATCACTACAAAAAGAAATAACATCCGGAGTTCCACAAGGGTCACACTTAGGCCCAGTCTTATTTAACATATTTATTAATGACATCCCTTCTTGCTTCTTAAATTCTCTCCCATTTCTCTATGCTGATGATCTTAAGTTCTGTAGGTGCATTGACTCCACCGCTGATATTTTACTGCTTCAGTCGGATCTAGATAGATTAACCAAATGGTGTAGCGATAACAATATGACTCTGAATCCTATCAAATGTTTCCATGTTAAGTTCTCGCGCAAACTTAAACCGTTCCCATCTACCTATACAATTGCTGGTGATTGTGTGCATGAAGTTGATGTTATTAAAGATTTGGGCGTCGTATATGATAGAAAACTTACCTTTAGGCCGCACATGGAGTTAATAATCAAAAAAGCATCCAAAATGCTTGGTTTTATAATTAGAAATGGCAAGGTCTTTCGTAAATCTAAAACTAAAATACTACTTTACAATACTCTTGTGCGCAGTAATTTGGAGTATTGTAGCGTGGTGTGGCGTCCGCACTTTGCCGTACATAATCTTAGGCTGGAAAGGATACAGAAACGCTTTCTGTGGCACTTGGCGCGTTCATTGGGGGTATCTGCAAGGTATTCTTCTTATAAAGATAGACTCAATCATTTTAAAATATCCTCATTATCCAAACGCAGGGATCTCATTGATCTAGTGTTCCTATACAAACTGTTTCGTAATAAAATTGATTGCCCTCAGCTCTTAGAAAAATTTTATCTCAGAGTACCTCGCCGATGCCCCCGTAATAAAATCAAACTACTTTGCCCACCATTGCGGAGAACTACCCTTGGTATGAGCTCGCCAATTCCACGACTCTGCAAGTTACTAAATGATAACAGCGATCTTGACTTGCATTTTCAAACACTTGCCGCATTTCGCAAGTGTATTTTAGGGAATGGTTTATAATTAAGTAAGTAATTTAAGCATTTGTGTACCTATCTTTTTTTTTTTTTTAGTTACTATACTTTATTTAACTTTTGTCTAGTAAGCAGTTAGTGCTTAGTAGTTAGTTATTGTAAGCGTGTTTGTATTTTTTAGTTAGTATTTTTCAGTAAGTAGTCAGTATTGTCTTATGTTGTTATTTTTCTTTTTCTTATTACTGTTATAAGTTTATACATGTTGTGTTTGCCTATAATTAGTTGTGTGCATTCGATTTAAGATATTTAACATTGATTACCATTATGAGTATTAATGTGACAACTGTTGGCAGACCTAATAAATAAATAAATAAAATAAATAAATAAATAAAGTCACGAGTGATACATTAAGGATACATACGCCTATTGTATGACTGACTATAGACAAGTATACTCGTCTTCAAACTATTATATATATTTTCCATTAGTAAGCATATTGTGTTACAATGAATGATGACATCATATCAGTATTAGTTCGGTAATTTGTAGTAAGTATTATATGGCCACCACTGTATTTACGAAATTCATGTACTTACTTATATGAAGTCGTGGGTGTAGTGTAGTGTAAGCATATTTCATCAGTATACTATTTGCTATTTTATAAACTAGTTGACATAACAGACGTTGTTTGTCAAGATTTCAAGTTCATACAAAAATTAAATATTTTAATACTAAAATAGCCATGTCGGTGTTTTCACTGTATCCCACTATCTAAGGTGAGTGGACCATGGAAGGCCAATATAACACTTAAACAGTTGCTATTCCTTGATTTACTGGATTAATGATACGAGTAAATTATGAAGTAACAGTGATATAATTAATCAGTCGTTTAACATAAAACTAAAGTTCTGACAATCAAAATATCTGATAAATATCTCTTATAATTAAACTACATAAAAAGGTTAAAGGCGATGATAGCTCAGTGGTAGCGTCGTCGGATGCCGTGACGAAGGTCGTGGGTTCGAATCCTACAATGAGCTTGAGCTTTCGGTGAAGGAAAACATCGTGAGGAAACCATAGCACGGTGGTAAGGTACTTGGTAGTACCCGCCTGGCTGACCCTCAAGTTGAAAATCTGTCGCCAATCACCTATACCGGTGTGTTTCGGCAAATGCACTTAAGAGCCAGTTGCCTTCGTGGCATTGTAACAGGTCGGCAACACATTGACAATACCCCTGGTATTCCAAAATGGCGGTAGGCAACGGTAACCAGATGGGCCGTATGCTTGTTTGCTGCCATAGTATTATAAAAAAAGGTATTTCTTTAAAACGAAACATTGCTTACCATAATATATTATACACTTATCTATAAAATACTGAACGAACATTACTTGAATACAATCGTATAACTCAGAATGTATTCGTGGAAATGTTTTACCTTATCTTAGATAGATTTATCCCTTGAAATAATCGGGCGTGTAGTTTCTGAAAAAGTCGGTTACATACAAACATACCTACCCTACTATATTTGTTTGTGCAGAATTTATAAAGGAGCAAGCGTGTTGGACGAAGATTTCGCCACAGTGGTCCCAATGCGTCGATGACTTGGAGGCTGACATGCGTGAGATCGGATATCGTACCAAAAAACTGAATTATGCCAACAGCAACGGAGACATTTGCTGGTAAATTAAGACCAGAATTATTCTACTTGTCTCTTACTATGCAAAGATATGGAATAAGCCCGCCCCCGCCGTGGTTTTCCCAAGGAGTGCTGCATGGGGTTCTTCAAGAAGGGCGTGAAGAGATGATTGCAGGGTCGACAACGCACAAGTGATACCCCTGGTGTTGCAAGCGTCTATAGGCTACGGTAACCACTTCCAATCAGGGCTTGTTTGCTGCCTTAGTGGTATAAAAAAAATAGATACCTTATCGGGAAATCATAAAAATTTTGAAAATCCCATATCCTACTAATATTATAAACGTGAAAGTTTGTATGTATGTATGTTTCTTTCTCTTTCACGCAAAAACTACTGAACGGATTTGAATTAAACTTGGCACCTAGATACATCATACCCTGGAATAACATATAGGCTACTTTTTATCCCAGGAACGTGGGTGAAACCGCGGGGGACAGCTAGTTATCAAATAAAATAATCGCTTTACAAACTTTCGTATGTATAATAAGTCTTTAGTAGTGAGGCTATGCAAGCGGGATGCAGTCCAAATCATCGGCAGTTTTAACGATGTTCAGGAACTTCCTGTTGTAGTTTTTCCAAGAGAGTATTGTGTTCTTCAAAAAAGGTGCTTCTCTGTGACTGCACCTTTGCCTGTGCTCTACTGTTGTTGTTATTTTATATCTTTTGTTATAATGTCAACACTACGATAGACATACAAATTGAATATGATTTTACAGCAGAATCTAGTCCCAAAATTTTATTATCTCAATATATTATGGAATGTAAAAAAATATATATATTAAAAAAGTTTTATAAAATCGTTCTACTAATACATTAAAATTGTTTCAGTGCTCGAGATGAGTTCATGCTATGTGTGGTGCACGTAAGTCAACCTTGCCCAGTTTCAGCGAGCAGCCTGATAAGGAAATTGGCGTGGGTCCTGGCGCAAGATATCGCGTGCAATCAGCCGCCGTCACACGCCTACTGCTCGGCAACAGCCCTGCATGTGTTCCTACATTTACCTGTCCTATATGCCATCGTAATTTACTTAGGTACCACATTTCATTAAATAAACTAAATAATTTATATTAGAATGATTGATTACAAAAAGCTAATGCAGAACATCTTATTAACAATAATAATAAATATTTAAATGTGGACGATTGTAAATTTGTGACTCAGTCATGCGTCAATGGCTGATGGATGGAATTTGAAACTCAACATTATATATAATTTTTATAACTGCCGTAGGATACTTACTTTTTATTTTGGGAAAAAATGAGGTAATTCGAGAACGTGGGTAAAGTTTTTTATATTAATTTTCACTTATATAAATTGGATATTATATTTGGTTAAAAAATTAGCTTGGTTTTGGCACTTTTGGGGTGCTGCGTTTGGGGTGAATTTGAATGTTGGTACGTGTATAAAGTAAGTACTGGGTATGCTTCAGTCTTGTAAAGTCTGGGCACGACGTTCCAGTTTAGTAAATTGTATTGATTGTCAAAATAGGGAACGTCGATTTTGAATAATATTTACTACGTTACTGTAAAAAGCAAGTAGGTAATGAATAAACTAAATATCTAGTCATTTTACATAATCCTTAGATTCTAAGGCTTAGAATATTACGGATTAAATGGTATTTTCAGAATAAGAATCAAAAATAATAAATTGGATATGGGTATTTGTTTTTATTATAATATAAATTATGAAATAAAATTATGTAATTACATCGAATTAATTATATCTGTATTGTATCTGTAAGTAAAGTCTTACCTATGAGTCGTTGTTAAGTGAAATCGAAAAATAAGAAAATATTTTTCGGGGAAATACCTACATTTGGTACCTATTCCTGTTACGTAGGTTAGTGACATAAATGTGATGTTAAATGTTGCTTATAAAGATTAAAATAAAGATTTATCAAATTTTTCGTTGTTTAATACCTATTATTACAGTAGAAACAATTATATTGACACTTTGTCCACTGCTGACAAACATTGGCAGGTAGCTACTAGGTACAGCGAATTTCCTTAATTTTATAAGTATAGGTATTTTATACCTATATAAAAATGAATTGCTATACAGGTATCATCAAAACAAATAAGCAAAATTCTTTAAAAGGTACTTGGAAAATTGCTTGAGCATATTGAATTAGTCTAAGTATAAGCACTTGATTCCAATCCGTTGTCTTCAACGGATTGGAATCAAGTATTTCCTCAGGCTATTTTAATATTATTTGTATAACGTATAAGAATAAAACACCAAGAAAGAATTCTATGTCTTCAAACTGATAGCTAGGCTTATAGTTACAAATAAATAAAATGTCGTAGGTACATAAAAATATGTACCCAAAATATATGTGACTTCGAAAAAGGAGGAAAAAGGAGGAGGATGTTAAACCCTTAACCCTGGAGTGGCAGTGGCGGAAACAGCGGGGTGGGGGGGCAGGGGGGCATGGCCCCTTCCACAAGGCGGGCCACGTTTGCGGTTTGCATTGAATTTTGAGGTGGCTATGGGATGAGCTCGTGCGACCGTCGTCGGTCAAACGAATTTGGAATATTCGATTTGAATGTTACCCGACTGAGAGCCCTTTGCGCTCGCCGATTTGGCCGGTAAGGTTGATGCAGCCATCAGAGGCTACCAACTTTAGTCCTTTAAAAAAAAAAACTAAGTAGGTATGTGATTAGTAACGTCAGAAAAAAATCGTGAATATGCCCCTCTTTAAAACTAAGAATGCATTTTTCTCTTATTTGGGCCACCCAAATAACTTGAAACTATTAACATACATTCTGAATTCCATTACAAAGGGACAGACATTCGCGGAGAGCCTCCTCTTAATTAGTACCTACGAGTTACGACTAATTGGGGGCGGTCGTATTACTAGTGATAATATGATTCAGTGATAATGATAGTAAACCATGATAGGTAACTAATATTGTGATACAACGCTACATGGATAAGACGGATGGAAGGGTTTATTACATTTAAGTCAAAAGAGATCAGTCCCTTTCAGATAGTCATTAAATAAAAAAGACCCAAAACTTTTCGAAGGATAAGAAATAAGATTATAATATGACACTTAAGGAAAGTTTATCCAAGTAAAGTTATTTCAATGTTATCCATACAGCCAATTCGTATGTAAAGATAAAAGGATGCCCAACTTTTGCTAGGACTATAGTCTGTCTGTCACAAGACCGTATCTTTCTAACCGTAATAGGTAAATCTAACCGTAAATTTTCACAAAATAAGTAAGTACGTATTGTATCTGTGAAAACAACTCGCTACGCTACCGACGTATTGAATTCTAGGTATCCTTTTCAACGATGCGGTGTGGATTATGCCGGACCTATATGTATATATGCTAAATAGTAAAGGAAGAGGTGCAAAATTAGATAAGTGTTATATCTGTCTAATTGTATGTTTTGCAACTCGTGCGGTGCATTTAGAGTTAGTTACAAGCTTAAGTTCTGAGGCATACTTACTGACATTGAAAGGGTTTATATCTCGTAGAGCAAAACCCGCAAAAATATCATTTATAGGCGCTCAAAGTAATATTTATGCGTCGAGGGTTTTTTTAAATACTGAACGTAGCGAGGGATTGAAAGTACGTCGCCCGAGCCAAAAATATATTTTGCGCCCGAGTGAAACTCTCTACTTTTCATCATACATCATCTTTCTCATACAGGATGAGAAAATAAAAGGCGCCTCATATTTTATTATAATATAATTATTTAATAAAACATAGAGTAACAAATAAATTGAAATTAAATAGTATCTAATAATAAAACAACTGAAAACTTATATTTACATTTGAGACATTTTCGCAATTACCAGCCGGCGGCGCGACTATGGCCCGTCGAACCAGCAAGTCTTTATTCAAACAATATTTGCGTTCGATTTCTTTGGCGCTGAACACTAAGATGTTCCAAATTCAAAACTTCGTTTATAAAGAGGATTAAAAACTCATTCGACATTTTGGCGGGAACTTGCGAAGTGACGTTGCGTTTTCGTTTTATTTTCATAAAATCGTGTATTTTGAGTTACATTGAATATTATCGATGGTATTTTGTCCAATAAAGATCAATACAAGTGCACCAATGAAGTGAAATGAAATGATTACGTGTATAGTGGCTTTTCAAGTTGTCTCAAGAAGTCCATGAAAAGTTTTAGTAGAACGGCTACCATCGTACTAAAACCTAACTAAACTGACTGACTATGACTCGAAGAAGATTTAACATGACTTGAACTTTGAAACTTGACGATTGACGAGAATTTAATACATGAAGAATATAAAAATACCTACATTGCTCAACTTGACACTGGCAAAATATACGAAGTGTGATGCCAAAATAAAAAAAAAAAACTAATTCCTGCCCGCTAAAAGTTTCTAATAGAAAACACCACCTTTGGGTACACTTAAGACTTTACGATTTGCCGATGACATTAATCGTTTGACCTCAGACATATGCTCAAATTATAAAATATAGATGGCGCTATGCCGTGAATATCAATGCAGCCTACATCGCACGTCTACAGAAAAATCACAGAGTAATTGTGGATCATAGAATTTGTAAGGATAAAACACTAATAAACGTACGAAACTTACAGTCTCTGGGCAACATTACCCTGTATATAATATGTTATTAAGACATGAAATCAGTGACTTATCTTAATTTGACATATTGCACATGCGTAATAATGAGCACTTCAAACGCCTTCATAATATAACTGAGCAAAGTTTTGCAAACTGTATGAAATGTATTATTAATTTATTCGTAGGCAAATATGTGTAAAAAGCCGTTATTTATTGAAATATAGTGATTTTAATACATTTCATATCTCCTTGCACTCGGCAATTTTATAATATGTTATCTTATATATTAAATTTCAATGAAATCATGCAACAGTTGAAATAGTTTTGATTTTCATTTTTCATTTTTATGAATTTCAGTCCTTTATGAATATTGTTTTCTTTTGTGTAAAATAGGCATTAATGTAAAAATTTAAATCTCAGTGCACTCAGTCAAAGAATGAACTTTATGATTTTCTATTTGAATTTGCTGAGGACACAGGCGTAATTCTTAAATCGCATAAAACTCACATTTAGCATATATCGTCTTTTTCGAATAGATGGGATGAAAAGGAATTTTCTACATTCTTAAATGATAACGAATCTAATCGATGGTAATCAAAATTTTACTGGTAGTGAAGACATTGAGTTTAATTTTATACCACCATTTTCACCTCATTTTGGTGATTTGTGGGAGGCAGGGGTCAAAGTTCGGGAAGTTAGGGAGCGCGAATCTTATTTACGAAGAGTTATCCATCTTTTTTATTCGTTATTGGCACAAATAGAAGCAGTCCCCATGTATCCATTGTCCACAAACCCCAATTATCTACCCTCTCTAACTCCAGCCGTCCAGCCCCATTTTCTGATTGGCCGGCCGCTTGTTGCACCTGCTTGCAAAAACCTGGAAGCTGCGTCCACATCACGTCTTGCAACCGCTATGATCGCGTCGAACAAATGCGACAGAAATTCTGGCAGCGCTGGTCTAAAGAATTAATTTCACCTGCAGACTAGGACGAAGTGGCAAACTAATCAAGACACCATAATACCTAACACTTTGATACTCATTAAGGAGGATAATCTACCCCCTTTAAAATAAATATTTATTATGAATATAGTAAGTGATATTGTATTTAATAAAGATAATATTACTTATTATGTCGGAAATATCACAAGATTACTACAATATTTTATCTTGATTGTTTCACGCGTTTGTAGGCATCATGTAAGTATTTTTTTCCCGAATTTGTAGCGATCCCTCTGAAAAAGATAACACAAATATTTACAAACTTTTTCAAATTTAAATAAATACTTTAAAATGTTATTGTATGGATTATGTCCAATGCACTGAATTCAAAAGGTTTATTTAAGTATTTGACTAGTAGACTTATTCAATACCATCCCATTTTTCCAGGTTAGTACCTACACTATGTAGTAATATTATGTCAAACATCAAAATCACCCATTACGGGGATCTAAATTGAAAGACATATAGAAACTTTCGCATTTTATTACCCGTCTGGCTGGCTACCAACCTCAAGTTGAAAATCTGTCTCCAAATAAGTCGCCCGTAGGAATCGGTGTGTTCCGACAATTGCACTTATATACATTAGCAATATAAGCTGCTAATCAACTTTAATTTCTCAGAACAAAAAGGAACTGTTATGAAAATAATAATAATATCGATGAAATATAAATAGCCGATGCTGTCATGTATTTATCTATCTAATTAATACCTTTAAACGAGCAATTCTTATAATACCTTTAAACAAACAATTCTTGTATATATACCTATATATAGACGGCTCCAACGATTTTCATGAAATTTAGTATGCAGGGGGTTTCGGGGGCGATAAATCGATCTAGCGATTACCTAATAAACGAGCAAAGCTCGGTCATCCAGGTATTTATAATAATTGGAAATAACTTTTACCTACAGTCTCTAAGGGTAATTGGATGAAACTTGGCCTGTTACAAATAAAATACTTTTATTCCAGGAAAACATGAGATCCGTCGGAAACGCAGGCAAAACCGTGAGTCAGACAAGAACTAAAAAATAATTACAATCCTAAAATCATATAGGTAAGTACTTACAAGAATTCCCGGTTCTGGCGCAGCCACAGTTATACTGACAAGCATAGAAAATGCTGCCAAAAATAATACAACAAAACTGAAAATTTTCATTGTGATTATAATTTCACTTCAATAATAGTTTGCTACCGATTTGACGAACAAACTGATATTTAATACATCAGTATGTTCCAAATTATGATTATTTATAGCAGAATCAATGCGGTATCAAATAGTTGTTTCATTATTATGTCATTATGTTACCTACCATACATTAATAACACGTTAACACTTAGGTAATTAATCGCCCCGAAATCAAAATATAAAACTTCTCAAGGTTCCGCGCGGTTTTACCAAGATCCCCTATTTTATCCCACAAATTATTACAAGTAGTATCATAGACTAATGTATATATCCTCCTTGGTAGTATGTTTATGATTTTTTTATGAAAAACTTTCATTGTGGATGCCACTACACTTAACAAGGAACACACCCTCCAAGTTTCAAGTTTGTAACCGGCAGTGGTTTAGGCTCTGCGTTGATGAATCAGTCATTCAGTTAGTCAAGACAAGTAATTATAGGTATATGTATAGACTACTGTGAATAAAAGAAAATGGAAATGGAATAAAATATATTTAGGCCTGTCAAATTGGTCCTATTGCTTGTTTCAATGTTTAGGTCGATCTAGTGGTCGATTTTGAATGGTCAATGTACCTAATACATAAAATTCTCGTGTCTCAGTATTTGTCCTGCAACGGCTTGACCAATTTTTATCATTTTTCGGGTTCCGTACCTCAAAATAAAAAACGGAATGTCCGGAAAACCGTCTCTCTGTCTGTCAAGACCCTTTATCTCAGGAACGCGTAAAGGTATCAAGCTGAAATTCATAACAAGTACTCAGGTCAACTGTCCCTTAGAGCTGTGAAAAAATCAAACTTCTAAGCTAACGCAATCAAAAGATACAGCCGTTTATGTTGCAAATTTTTGACACTCGCAAGGGAATCAAACGTATAGGGTACCGTAAACTCAGAATCTTGAAATTTGGTACGAAACAACGTCTTATAGCACAGGTAAAGGAAACATTGCGAAAAGTATAAATTTTTAGTTACATCATATAAAATATTTTTAATAATTTATAAACTTATTACCCCTTTCCTTATGAACGCGTAGAGGTATTAAATTGAAATTCATATCAAATACTCAGGTCTATAATACCTGTAAACATTAACAAAATCAAACTTCTATGTCAACGCAATAAAAAGCAATTTAAGCCGCATATTTTGAAACTCGCAACTACTCGCAAGGAAATCAAAACCTAAAGGCAACTTCCCGTTGACATAGAATCTTGAAATTTGGTAAGAAGCAATAGCTTACGCACAGGTAACAGAAAAATTCAGAAAACTTTAAAATTTTAGGTAGTTATACTACCAAAAAATTGTGATTAGATAACGTTTTTTCGAACTTCAATGTTCAATGTGGTACTATTCATACCTTTTTCAGTCTACATTTAGTGACTTAACAACTTTGATAAAAGAAATTTTGCAAGGCTGCTGCAAGGCTAGTGTAGGTATTTCAGTTATATCATATTAGTAGTTTATGATACTGTTGCATAATAGGGGTTATTAAATACGAGTGTGAGTTTAAGGGTAATGGTTCGGTTGAAGCGCGAAATTCAATTTTTTTTCACGTTTTTTGCAAATTGCAGCTCAGTTATAGGTCGTATGTTATCAAGATGTTATTTGCGAGAAGAATGGAAGTATATTTACTGATTAATAACAAAAAAAATCATCAACATATTCCTCCAAGGTATATGACTGACATATAGGACTATTTCATGAAAATGTTACTAATATACCTTGGAAGAATATATTGATGATTATACTATTGATAGGTCCAAAGTGTACTTTAATAGAAAAAAAGTAATTTTATAGCATTATCTTGGGAACAAAACTGTACTATAATGAATAATTATACACGGGTGTTCATAAAGTGGGTCATTAAAGTACTGGTTTTGATTTCATAATTAGCACATTACGATATGAGACTAGATAAAATAAATTATATGTGTTAAAATAAAATAAATGAGACGATAAAGAGACCTTTGTCTTAAACTTATACTCCCCCAGCTTTCCACATTGTAATGTTATGGATTTCATTTAGCAATAAAAATACCATAACTTTTACTTATTATATATTCTTACAGGTTTGTAAGGAACCCTTGGTGCGTGAGTCCGACTGGCACTTGGCCGGTTTTTTTTGTGTATATTTTGTAGGGCTGAGAATAGGTCGTAAACTATTTTTTATACCCCTACGCTAGAAATAATTTATATGGCAATACGATGTTTGCCGGGTCAGCTAGTACCTAATACACTAATCTATACTAATATTATAAAGAGGAAAGATTTGTTTGTTTGTTTGTTTGTTTGTTTGTAATGAATAGGCTCCGAAACTACTGGACCGATTTCAAAAATTCTTTCACCTTTGGAAAGCTACATTATCCCCGAGTAACATAGGCTATATTATATTTAAAAAAAAATTAGGGATCCTTACTAAAACTCCAATAATGTAAAATAAGGTGTAAAAAAATGACCTGAAAAATTCCTTACGTCGCGTGCGCTGCGAAAACTATTGATGATAGAACAAAATCATTTACTACGACTTTGCAGAACTCATCATTATCTACAAAAAGTGTCGGGACAGCATATGTCTAAATATTATAGTTATGTCACAGTAAGCAGTTTTTTATTCTAAAATATTAATTTATATATGCCGCCTCTTGAAAAGGCTCTTCATTTGTACCTTGGTATTAATCCTCATCAAAATAAATTACTTTATATTCAAGACGGCTTTAATACCTTTTTATAACTTTTTGAATTATTCAATTCGGACATTTCATTCGGAAGATATCACGAGTTTAAAAATGCAAGTATTATAAAAAAGTCGCGTGGTTGTCGCTCACCGCGCTGTAATTAGGGGTAGGTAGGGGTAGGTAGTGGTAGGTAGTTAGGTAGGGGTAGGTCGGGGTAGGTAAAGGTAGGTAGGGTAGTTAAGGGTAGGTAGGGGCAGGTAGGAGTAGGTAGAGGTAGGTAGGGGCAGGTAGGGGTAGGTAGGGGTAAGTAGGGGTAGGTCGGGGCAGGTAGGGGTAGGTAAGGTAGGTAGTTAAGTGGGGGTAGGTAGGAGTAGGTTGGGGTAATTAGAGGTAGGTAGAGGTAGGTAGGGGTAGGTAGTTAGGTAGGGGTAGGTTGGGGTAGGTAGGCGTAGGTAGGGGCAGGTAGGTAGGGGTAGGTAGAATAGGTAGGGGTAGGTAGAATAGGTAGGGGTAGGTAGAATAGGTAGGGGTAGGTAGGAGTAGGTAGGGGTAATTAGGGGCAGGTATCGGTAGGTAGGGTAGGTAAGGTAGGTAAGGGTAGGTAGAGGTAGGTATTAGTAGGTATGGAAAATTTAGCGGTCGGTAGAGGTAGGTAGGAGTAGGTAGGGGTAGGGATAGGTAGGTAGGTCCCAGTTTTATTTTTATTCTCTGGGCAGGACAACGTCTGCCGGGTCAGCTAGTAATCTATATCTCTACTAATAATAAAGCTGAAGAGTAAATACAGAAAATAGTTCTTTACCTATAGATTACAGGAAAACCTATTAGAAGTCTTTGGTATTAAGAGTAACATAAGAAATTACGTAACCCTCGGTGCGCGAGTCAGACTCGCACTTGTCCGGTTTATAAATTAATTAAATATCTTGTAAACCGGATTGGTTACAGTCAGGGTTCCATTTTGATATAGGTATGTAAAATGTGTAAAGTCATATTTTATCATGTTTACTCGAAAAAATATCCCGTAACTGTATACTTACGTACATACTTGAAGCTGTAAAAAAGCGGTTGTTTTTTCACCCATCAAATTCAAATTCAAAAGTGTCTTTATTAAATGAACTCATTGCAAGTATTTTTAATCGTCAAATTTGTAAAAATAAAAAAATATGTATATAAAAAAACTATAGAAAATAAAATAAAATTAACAATATGACAATAATAATAACAAAAATTATAATAACAATAATTAGCATGTGAAGCGAACAACTCATTGAAATGCGTTCTTGTCCTCTATAAAATCAGAAACTTTATTGAACCCTTTTTTGTACAACTTATCTTTAATTAGCTTTTTAATATATAATAGCATCGTGTTGGGCTGAAGCCATAGAGAGCAAAGGTGAGGTATTCAGGTCTCAGGCTAGTGCATCAATTTTGGCCCGAAATAAATTGGTATACTAAACCCCGGATATTGGTACCTAAAAGTATTCGGAACCTATAAAAGTTAAAATACCTGTAAGAGTTACCTTTTTTTTGGTAGAATAAGTACTTACAAACTCTTTGTGAACTTATGAGGCATCTTTATTTAGATAAGTATTTCTACACAACTTTACAGGAAAACGTCTATGGTATGTAACGCGTGAAACATACACGATCCACCTGATAGTAAGCGGGTACCGTAGCCTTGTACCTTGTGCTGCAAGCTTCTAAAGGCTACCGTAACCGCTTACTAACAGGTGGAACGTGTATGTTTCACGCGTTGTCGACCTTGCAAAAATATCTTCACAACGTTCTTGAAGAATCCTACACTGTACGTGGGAACACTGCGGCGGAGCAGGCTTCTTTGAAATCGCACAGTTCGAGATCATTTTGGCATCAACGTGTGAAGATGTACACCTATGGCGATCGAAGCGATGGTAGAAGGTTGCAGTGGGCTTCAATTCAAACGACTCCTCAGATATATTTTTTGTATGAAGCCATCATTGCTGCAGCAGATTTACGGGTAAATATTTGTTTTGACAAAATATATTTGGAAGACAACCAAACGTCTGATTGATTTAAAATTATGTAGGTATTATTTGGATTTAATGTCACTTTCCTGATAATTTTTAATGCTTTTTCATGCTTTTTGGATTGGTTTTTTGTTCGAAATAAATATTTATTATGAGTAAGTGATATTTTATTAAATAATGAAAATATTACATAATATGTCGGAAATATCACAACATTACCACAATATTTTAACCTGATTCTTTCATGCGTTTGTAGGCATCATGTATTTTTTTCCCGAGTTTGTAGAACTTATAGCCATCCGACTGAAAAAGATAATACAAATATTATGAATCAACTTTTGATTTTCATTATAAACAATTAAAACAATAGGTACTTTAAAATGGTACTGTACGGATTATGTCTTATGCACTTAATTCAAATGGTTTATTTATTTGACTAGTAGACTTATTCAAAGCTATCCCATATTTTCCTGGATATTATCTACATTATGTAGTAATATTATGTCAAACATCAAAATCGCCCATTACGGATCTAAATTGAAAGACATATAAAAACTTTCACATTTTATTACCCGTTTGGCTGTCTACCACCCTCAAGTTGAAAATCTGTCGCCAAGCACCTAGGTAGGAACCGATGTGTTCCGACAATTGCACTTATACAATCTAAGCTGCTAACCAACTTTATTTCTCAGAAAAAAAGGAACTGTTATGAAAATCATAATAATAGCGATGAAATATAAATCTATCTAAAAACCTAGCTAGATCGATTTATATCCCCCGAAACCCTGCACAAAGATGTCATGAAAATCGTTGGAGCCGTTTCCGGCCTATTATAAATAAAATACTTTTATTCCAAGAAAACATGAGATCCTTCGGGAATGCAGGCAAAACCGTAGGTAGACAGAAACTAAAAATACAATCCTAAAATCATATACCTAGGTACTTACAAGAATTCCCGGTTCTGGCGCAGCCTCAGTTATACTGACAAGCATCGAAAATGCTGCCAAAAATAATACAACAAAACTGAAAATTTTCATTGTGATTATAATTTCACTTCAATAATAGTTAGCTACCGACTTGACGAACAAATTGATATTGAATACATCGGTATGTTCTAAATTATGATTATTTATAGCAGAATCAATGCGGTATCAAATAGTTGTTTCATTATTATGTCGTTATGTTACCTACCACACATTAATAACACGTTAACACTTAAATAGGTGATTACTCTTCTCAAGATATTACAGGTCTCCGCCTCGCGGTTTTACCTACGATCCCCTATTTTTATCCCACAGATTAATAAGTAGTATCATAGACTAATGTATATTATTACCCTCCTTTGTGATTTTTTTTATGAAAAACTTTCATTGTGGAAGCCACTACAACAAGGAACACACTCGAACAAGTTTGTAACCGGGCAGTGGTTTAGGCTCTGCGTTGATGAATCACTCATTCAGTTAGTCAAGACAAGTAAATGTATAGACTAAATTCTTTTGTTGCAATCTGCGCCTACACCTGTTTTTCTCACTGCGGTCCCCGACGCGACGACGACACTTGGAAAATAAAAATATTTGAACCTACCTACATAATATTATATGTGACGATAATAATTATAATAGGTTCAAAATATTATTTGTTCGTTTTTAGAGTTTATTCTTTGGGTCGGGGGTTTTTAAAATTTTTAATTTTACTTTTATTTAGATACAAGCTGACCCGGCAGACGTTGTCCTGCCCTGAGAACAAAAATAAAACTGGGACCTACCTACCTACCTAACTACCTACCCCTAACCTAACTACCTACCCCTACCTACCTTACCTACCTACCCTACCTACCCCTACCTATCTACCTACCCCTACCTATCTACCTACCCCTACCTAACTACCTACCCCTACCTAACTACCTACCCCTACCTACCTTACCTACCTACCCT
Source organism: Tethea ocularis (assembly GCA_963555595.1). Lineage (NCBI taxonomy): Eukaryota > Metazoa > Arthropoda > Insecta > Lepidoptera > Drepanidae > Tethea > Tethea ocularis. Next base: position 6,244,925 of record OY741968.1, read on the forward strand.
ACCTACCTCTACCTACCCCTACCTATCTACCTACCCCTACCTATCTACCTACCCCTACCTATCTACCTACCCCTACCTAACTACCTACCCCTACCTAACTACCTACCCCTACCTAACTACCTACCCCTACCTAACTACCTACCTACCCTACCTACCTCTACCTACCTCTACCTACCCCTACCTACCTTACCTACCTACCATACCTACCCCTACCTACCTTACCTACCTACCCCTACCTACTTATCCTATGTCCTTCTCCTGGCTCTAAACTACCTCCCTGCCAATTTTCAGCTAAATCGGTTCAGCCGTTCTTGAGTTATAAGTGGAGTAACTAACACGACTTTCTTTTATATATATAGATTTCTACACGACTATAGTTATTATACATCCATTTGATGGAGTCTGACTATAAAGATGACCCATGCTCGACAAACATTAAGGTGGACGAGCATGTTTGTTTGTACTGAGCCTGGATGTTAAAGCTATGGTAAATGTGAATAGCTAGAGCAGTGGCTAGCAAACCAAGTTATTGACTGCTCTTAAACATGTATGTATTATAAGTAATCCTTTGATTGGAATGGGATGAATGGATGAAAACATGGCACATAATATCTTAGCATATATATAAGTAAATAATTTTCGTCTCAGTTAAAGGAAGTTAATAGGTAGTTTAAGAATTCTATAAATAAATAATTGTCATTTTTTTTTAATATAAAATATGTATAGGCCTGAGTTTCACCACAATCTCATCGTGGACAGTGATGATGTGGCCGATGCCGATGGTGGTAATCATACAAAGGCGAAGGGGGCTCACAAGTGCACCTATCAGACGGAACACACCGGAAGGTGCTGGGTGACAGATTTTCAACATGAGGAGATTTCACTGGGATATCATCGCCTTACATTTTTTTTAAAAGTCTTAGTTTTTTTGAAATAACATAAAACCGTTTTTTTTACTAAAATTGCGCCACTCCTGTCTCTCATGTCTCCGTCAGTTTAGTAACGGATGGAATCATTTGCGGAGAGCCTCCTCTTTAAATATTTTATCTGAAATGCCTAAAATTAATGAACTACAAAAGTTTTGCAATAATCTATTACCTACGTTAATAATTGGATGTAGCAATATAAGACTTAGGTAGGTCGACTGCGAATGGCCACTGCACGTGGGATGATCCAGACATCAACATGTGAAGGCGTTTTGGGATATCATAACTGGTAAATAAAGGTTTTTAGATTTATCAGAACAGTTTTATCTGTAGGGTGTGGGGAGACGTAAAAAAGAAAATAATATTATCGAAGAACTGTTAAAGAAATCTAACAATGATTTTTAAGCCTATATTCAATGACACCAGCGTTCCCGGAAGGCGTTAATATTTAGGTTTGTGGATAGAAAGAAACGAGCTCACCTCACCACGGCTGACCGGCAGGAAAGAATTCAAAATCATACGCAATAATCTATACGCATATTAAATAAGTACCTGGTTGACCGAGCTTTGCTCGTTTTTTTTTTAAAACGACTTTTTCTAAAAATGAAACCTTAGCTAGAACGGTTTATCTCCCCCACAGATATGGTCTATCCATATCTGTGATCTCCCCCGACAGTCGAAACTAATAAGTACCTACTATATTTCATGAAAATCTTTGGAGCCGTTTCCGAGATTCAGATTATATACTTACAAGAATTGCTCGTTTAAAGGTATTAGATAGATATATATTTATACGGGAGACATTTAGAAGGAAGCTTTATTCTTTAATACGAAACGAAAAGATCCCCAGTTAATAACAATTAAGTTCCGTAAACTTTAATTGGTTAGAACGTGAAGAAAATCAGAGCCACAAGGAGTCATTTGTCTTAATGGACATTATTGTTTAGTTTGGGGCTAATTTCAGGTGGTCATATAATTAAATCTTCGTACAACGGTTTTATAGGATCTAAGTAGGTACGTAGTAGAAACTACGTAGGGCACTTAGGCGTAGGTAGTAGTTAAAATGAAGCAAATAGATAAGAACTTCTAGTGGGGATTTGAATTCAGATTCGAATTCGTCGCATGTTTTGCATAAAATTTACAGCGAGATCAACCAAGAAACTTGGCCAACGGATCTTTGAATACGTCTCAACATTGTTTTTAGTAGGTATTGATTAAAACAAATTCAAAAAAATTTGACACATGTTTCGATGTTAGTCTAGTTCAGTAGTACCTCAGCATCATTACTTATAGGATGCTTATGTAAAAAATTTGCACGTTTCAGCCTTCCTAAACTGAGTATTGTAAATGACAATGGGCCACCATTTTCTTCTGCGGAGTATTTTAATTTATTTATTCAATACTTCGTTACAATAGGCTGTTTGAAATAAATGATTAAACACTAACCACCTAAACATAACAAAAGTACACGCGGAAACATCAAATAAGTATAATCACATTTTTAGTTTTTAAGATTTTTAATTAAGAAATTAATTACAACCATTCGAACCACTAAGACCCAAGAACTGCACATTCCTAGACCTGTTTTTTAAATTATTATATTTAATAGGGCCATTTAATTAAACATAATCCAGAAAAACTTATAGCTACTTGGACTAGACATGGACTACGAAGGCACACTAGAATACTAATATCGGGATTGAAGTGTTTACTAGTACATAGGTACTAGCTGTTCTCCACGGATTCACCCGCGTTCCCGGGATAAAAATAGCCTAGTATGTCCATCTCCCTATCTGACTACGAACAATTCAAATTCACAAAAATTCAAAAGTAGGTAGGTACTATCATTTGTACAATGGGCTCCTAAGGTGACCGAGTAATAAATTAACAATGATTCATAGTCATAAAAAAACCAAGTGCGAGTCGCGCACCGAGGGTTCCGTAATTTCTTATGTTACTTTAAATACCATAAACTTATTTTCAAAAATGTTGGCCCAGTATTTTTGGAGATATAAGCGGAATGTTCAATTTTCACCTATTTTCTCAAATAACTTCAAAACTATTTTAAAATTATAAATAAAATGTCCTATTTGAGATTCTCACGAAAAAATATATTTTGCAAATCTTTTTTTTTTATTTTCCAATTTACCCCCCAGAAATGGCACCCAAGTTTAAAATATATCATAATAAAAAATACTCTATGGCTCTACCTCCTATCTTAATAGCTATATTGCCATAAATCACAATAAAGAAAGAGTTTTCATTCCGATGCAAAACTTTCCGTTACTTGGAGTTTCCTATCATATCAGATTCCCCGGTTTCACGGTAGAGGAAGATATTGTATCTATCCGTTTTACAGATACCTTTCTCGTACATTATGTCAGAATAGAAGCATTGAAAAGATACTTACTGGACTTGAAATAGGAGACGGCCTACTAACAACTAGACTGCTGCCAACAAAAGAAGTGAATACGTTGTTGGTCAGTCAGTATGAGTCACCCTACTCACCCTATTATTTTGAAATCTGTGGAGTCACATTAAGAGTTACGACATTTTATGTGTTCCTTATTTTTTAATTATAATTTTATTATAACGCGAGTCTCGTACACATTAAACATTAATGATATTTATAACTAGAAATTACTTACAAATTAGATACTTTATAGTTTTTTTTATAGTTGATACCACTTCTAGCTGGCTTTCACTATGGGAGTTACTACTCTCAAAAATATCGGTCGCCGTACTTTTTAATGGGAATATTTCCACTTAGATATAAACATAAATGAAATCATTAACTATAATGAAGGTTTTCTCTGCATTATTGTTGCAAGAGATCTGTAAAAAAATATAAACCAGAGAATATATGACGAGGAATAGCTGCTAACTATGGAGTTTTGTATGGGTAAAATGTTTGTAAGAAATACCGGAATATGATGTCGTAGTATCACAGTATCCAATGATCTAAGTACTCTTAGTGGTTCACTGGTAATTAAAAATAATAAAATGCGTTATGTAAATTAACAACATATTTGATGTCTCTATGTGTTTTTAGATGTTTTTTACATTAATTAGTGTTCGATCATTTATTTTTGATACTGTTCACTAGCCTTGTCTTTTAGTGGCCATTCAGTTAAATTTAAAATAGCATTGATTATGATTCTTACTAAAAAAAACTGACTGAGTGTGAGAGAATTTTCAAAAGTACCTACTTAATTAAACGTAGCTGGCTGCCAATAAAAACAACAAAGAACAACAGTGGCTGCGACAGTAAACCTGGGATCCTCGGCGTTTATCTTTTAAAATTACTTTTACTTACCCAAACAACGACATCCAATATCGCTATCAACCTACTTCATGTAGGGTCTTTTAATAAATTTGCCTCAAAAAGTAAAAAAAATGGACAAAAAGCATTGTTCACCTTGACATTGGCAAAACACACAAGCGTGTGATGCCATAAAACAAGAAAACAAATAGGGCATAAATAATTATTTAATGATTTTTGAAATTTAATCACTGGTACATCAGCACTCACTGATCAGACGTATTCTAGATAACATTTTATTATCAGACCACAAAGATTTGAGTATTTTTAACCAAAACAGTCTTAACCTAACCTAAACAAAGAAAGTGTTACAATGACGGCCTTTTCCCTAATTTCCTCGTAGGTACCTACCGAAACTTCGAGCAATAGACAGGCATACACAACAATACTTCGTTTTACACATGGATACATGAGCGACAACACACTGTAGCTCCATCTAATAAATAATTCGTCTTAGGGGAACGATTATGTCTGACGTTTTCCGATTGAAATGTATGAACAATTCTCTTATAACTCTGACGTCTAGACTTTTGACAATATTATTTTGTTATTTAAATTATAAAAAAGGGTAATTTCTTTCCATAAGACGTAACTTCCGTGATAGTAATAATAATAATCATGCGTATCATACGCATTGGACTACGGGACTCCTCTACAAGGACTGGTCCCAGAAGTACCTATATTAATTTGTTCTCACCTGAGCACACGATAATAAATTGTTTTTTTTTGCGTCCAGACAAACAAAGAATAAATTTACCGCATAAGTGAGCGCACCACATGAGAATACTAATGTAAGTAGCAAACATACTTTTGTATTGACAGTTAAATTACGACTTTATAGCCATTTGTGTAATCGTAAATCACCCACTTTCACGTGATGCCAAACTAAACAGAGTTTTCACATCCAGACATGGAAGAAAAGACAAGTCATGACCTCTAAAAGTTTACAAAATCCACAACTTGGCATTCGACGTCACTGTCTTAAGACTGTAAAGGCAATCCACTTTTGTAGGGACTTTTTGTAGGTTTAAATTAAGAATTATAAAAACAAAATGGACACAAGCATGTCTTGAGCTCGTCTTGAGCTCTTATGTATTTTATTTTTTCGGACCTGTAACAGGCCGAGGGGAAGATAGCTCGATATGGACCTGGCTGGACGTGGATCATCTGGATGTGTAGACAGCGTAGAATGAAGAGATATAATTTAAGTATCAACCGGAGTTTTTTGTTATGTTAAAAAAGTAATTTATAAAACTAAAATACCCGACTGCGGTACGATAAAAGTTCAAAATTAATCGAATATACATTGAAAAAAAAATAAGCTTTGACAGCCGTCAAGCTTTTAAGGGTAAACGTTCGGTTGGAGCGCGAAATTCAAATTTTTTCACGTTTTTTGCAAATTGCAGCTCAGTTCCCTAGTAGCATTTTGCGTTGGCCAACGGTGCCAACCGTTGTTTGTGACAATCTAACGAACGGCCAACAATGGCCTCACTACTAATTGGTAGGCTTTGCAACAGCAAAATCATACAAATATCTAACATAGGCCCTACTGCCGGTTTTGGTTAGATTTCCAACCAAAAATCCATACGAGCAGCCTACAATGGGCCTACTGTGGTTTCGCTCAGCATTCCCAACGGAAAATCTATACGAAAATAAAACAAAGGTCTTACCACAGTTTTCCAACCAAAAATTCATACCAGCAGCCTACAATGGCCCAATTGCAGTTTCGATCAGCGTTCCCAACAGAAAATTTATACGAACATAAAACAAAGGCCTGACCGCGGTTTTAGTTGTATTTTCAACCGAAAATCCATACGAGGGCTGCTCATACAATTATCGTCATATTTTAACAAAATAACACAAAACAATCTAATACCTAATATAATACCTAATAATCTAATACCTATATAATCTGAATCTCGGAAACGGCTCCAACAATTGTCATGAAATTTAATATGCAGAGGATTTCGGGGGAAAAAAAAACGATCTAGCTAGGTTACATTTTTAGAAAAGGCAGTTTTAAAAAAAAAACTAGGAAATTAGTCTCGATGAATGTAAGTAGTACGTGTAATTTACGTATCAACACGTACAGTAGATCACACTTAGTTCAAATAAATATGAGTAATTTATACTTAGTTATTTATATAACAAAAATATTATGATCCCTGAATAATTTTACATGCTTTATTACAAATGTTTTTTTCGAACATGAAAATAGGTAGTATTATGCCAACCAACAACCAACCAATTTACAAAGGGGTGCGGGCCGCGGGCGGGACGGGCGCGGGTGATGCAACCAAACTTGACTTGACACGCGCGCGAGTCGCCAAACATTCGCCGGCCGGCCGGCTAAATCGGCTATTTTGTATTGATAATTTTGATGTAGTTGCGTGCTTTCTGTGTGCTCACGTTTTTTTTTGTTTTTTCAAAGGATAGAAGAGATTTTTGAAGTTTATTTCTATAACACAAACAAAATAGTGTGCAAGTGAATACCTACGACCTATTCTTTTTTTAGTAATCTTGATAATGTACAAGGTGGTTGAGTTTGACGATTGTGATGGGAGTATTGGCGGTATTTTGGGTAGTTTGAGCGTCAAAGGAGTGGATTACTCGTAAACTTGAGGAGTGCCTTTAGCAACAAGTGTCTGACAAAGTGCCTGCCAACAAAAATATTACCAGACGATACTTGGATCGTCTATCCCTTCAATCGGATTTTATATGAAACAGGTGAGTTGAGTGTTTTTTTTTTACTGTCATTGTATATTAAACGGGATTATTACTATTTATTTTGTACCAGGCCCTCCTCCAAAATAAATAATGCCAGATTAAACCAAGCAAGTAGGAGTTGGACTTGAGCACTGAGGGTTCCGTAATCCATATAATTTATAAAATTATAAATCTCAACTCTAATGATAAGCATCTGTAAGCGCGGTCGAAAAAATAGATGGGTGACCGTTTTACATATACGTAATTGGTATTTGTTGTTTTACGTACAAACCATATACTTCTCTTTAGCTTAATTTGATGGTCATTGAGTAGTCCTGGGGCGGGATTAATTTGACAGCTGGAATATACAAGCTATTTTGGGAAAAGAGTTTGTACAAAAATGGTCTAAAAATTGCCATGAAATCGAGGTTACTGGTATGGAGATTCCCCTTGGGTTTTTTAAATTTTTCTCAACAATTGCTCTGTTTCGATTTATCTGGTCCTGACTACCTGTGTGACATATATTTCTAATAATATTTTGTTGCTTTTTCTTGCCAAGTTCAGTGATTTGTATTTATTATAAAAATCAGTCTGACACAAGCATTAAATGTAAACGGTCAAAATCTGTGATATTAAATTAATTGATAGTACAGATCAGTTACTTGATGATAACAGAAAATAAATTCATATCACTCACAAAAACTGCAAACTTATATATTATGTTTTGTTAAATAGTATATTTATATATTTGTTGTAAATATTGTATATTATAGAATAAAGTAGTTCATAAAGATAGTGATAAAAAGTATGTTTTGATTTTACAGAAACCAGAATAATAAGTGCACCTTGTATTACATCAAAGTCAACTGGAGTAGATATGGGATCTAGGACAGCCAGCCATGGTCCTGGTAAGTCTCAATATATTAAATTAGTTATACTATAACTAAGTTATCTGTATTGCTGATAATTATTTGCGTGTATGTTTGTTACCATTCAGCACTGCAAGACTAAACAGATTTGGATGAAATTTGCTACATATAGAAATTTTTTAATGTTTTCGCGGCTCGGAATACAGTATTATATTAATTATAGTTTGTCTGTCTGTTTGGTACAAATTTTGCAATCTATTTTGAACTACCTTCCTGTTGGGCTGGAAACATTTATATGGAATAGGTGACCGTAATAATGGCGGGGCCTTTATTTAAAAAATTGATATCTATTTTGTATCTTTCGTAAAAATATTAATTAACACAAGAAATTATTAATTACTTGCTGGCCCGGAAGACGTCCTGCTCCGCAAAAAAATATGTAACTGAAACATACCTACACCTACCTACCTATCCCTACCCACAAATTGTTTCCTGCACTTTTGATGATGATTTATGTAGGTAATAGTAAAAACAATAACTATATGATAAAATTTCTTACCTACAGGTGCCGTTTGACTAAATAAACCTTTTGAAGGAGCCACAGATGCTGATATTCATGCCGTAGTTTCAAACTGGTTCCGGTTCACTAAAGATAGATGGAGGCAGAGAAAGCCGAAGATCTTTAAGATGTACAAAGCATCGCCATATCAGGGCTAGGACTGCATAAATTATAGGAAATTTGACAGCTTCAACATGTAATGTAGTTGCATCGAACCTTGAGAATTATAAAAATTAACGAATGTAATTTGTCTTTCCTTTTAAAGGTTTTCTTCTGCTAATAAAAGGGAAAGCAAAAATGGTGCTAAGACAAGTTATGGTTAGAAATTATGACTAAACAAAAACTTGCGGTCATTTTTGCTATAGGTAGGTATCTAACCAAGTTAAATTGCTTATTGATCTTAGAAAAAAATATATATATTTATATTCATATTATGAAGCCATTGTCAAGTAAATCAAATTTCCAATAAACGTCATTGCAATTTTTTTTCATTTATCACTGATATCGAAATATTATGTAATTTATTTTTGCAATTTTTTTAAGTAATTATATAATAGTGAAATTCACCAACATAATTTAACTTTTAGATCTTCCATAAAGCATTCAAATGTCTGTTATCAAATGTTAATTTGCAGTTAGATTTGAGTGATGTCAGTGAATTCAGCCATAAGACCTTTACTTTGTATGTTACAGAATTACATTTGCAACATAAGGCCTACAGCTATATTCCACGGTTGGTATACAGTGATTCTATTTTGTAGATCCTTCCTACGCCATAACGTAAGGTTACAGTTGTTTTATCTCACGAAGACGGGTTGACCTTCCTTGAGTGTAGATGCACATGCACATTGTTGTGTGCACGGGCGTTATAGTATCGCTCTCGAAGACCAACCCGCCTGCGTAAGATAAAACATCTGTAACCCTACGTTATGGCGTAGGAAGGGCCTACAAAATAGAATCACTGTATACCAACCGTGGAATATAGCTGTAGGACTTATGTTGCAAATGTAATTCTGGCCCTACAATTCTAAACAGTGGTTGGCCCAACGTAGTCGTATAGCTGTAGGCCATAAGTTGCAAATGTTAATCTGGCCCAACGATGAGAAACAGTGGTTGGCCCAACATAGTCGTCCTGGTAGGCCCTATGTTGGGAGACATCGTTGGCATTACTGAAAACAGGTGTGTCACTCGCAACGGTTGACCAACGGTAGTGGTGGTTGTGCCGATCAGTGGCCCAACGAAATACCAACAAAAAATGCTACTCGGGTTATAGGTCGTATGTTATCAAGATATTATTTGCGAGAAGAATGGAAGTATATTTACTGATTAATAACAAAAGAAATCATCAACATATTCCTCCAAGGTATATGACTGACATATACGACTATTTCATGAAAATGTTACTAATATACCTTGGAAGAATATATTTATTATAAGCGTCATCTCGATAAGGCGTTTTTTCTATGATTTTTTGAAAATTAAAATGGTGGTGGAATATTCTCCTTAATCCGCTGATATCATATTTAAATTGTGTATACCCACCATCAACACCTCATAATGTTAAAATCCATCTAGCCGTTTAGGCTACAGAGCGTGCTATAGGAGAATAAATAGACATACTTCCATACTTACTATCTAAAATGAACAGGTGCTTCCATACGTAGGTACTTACTGAATTGGCTTTACATGAGAGCTAACAACTTTTTAGGGAAGAAGGATTATGTTGCGAGACTGGACATGTTTTAAAAATGCCAAAGCGAATTTGGCGCCCCAGCGGCACTACCAATCATGATGAATTTTTGCAAACAGATAATTTATGGTATGGAAAAAAACATAGGCTATGCTATTTTTATTACACCAAGGCGGGGGGGGGGGGGGCATAGTTGTATATAATCATTATTATTAACTTTATATTACGACTCCTACATTCGACACCCGAGCAGCGCAGTGAGCTTTCGTACGAGTATGTTTCTGAAGATTAAAACATATTATGTAATAGCTAATTAGCACATTCGTTAGAATAATTTTAATTAATTAATTAATGCATTTCGGCATAAATATTTTTTCAATAAAGTATTAAATAGAGCACTTTATGAGGAAAATAATGTGCAATATTAATTCTACCTTGCCGTTTTATTCGTTTGTATAAATCTAAAAAAATATATAATATAAATAATAAATGCAGAAATTACTCTATTTTTTAAACCGTTTCACAAAACTTACCAATTGTATTGAAAGGCAGAAAGGTAATAAGGAAGAGAAGGACAATAAGGTTATCCTACGGGTTATATGTGGATATCGAAAGGAACGCGAGTAAAACCGGAAGGGACAGGCTATACCTATAGTAAGCCCAATATCATAAAAAAAACAATAATCCATTGTTATGTAATTTTGTGACAAACATCCACATAAAATATCATATCTTACTATTTCCTATTATCCTTTCTACTTCCTACTAATATCCTTAAATTATAAATTTGTGAGTGAGTATGTTTGTTACTTCTTCACGCTCAAACGGACCAATTTTGATGAAATTTGGTATGAAGGTAGCAGTCTACTCAGTACCTATCAAGTTCATAGCGACCAGCTACATTTTTTTAATCATCCTCACTTATAGGTTGTTCTCTTCAAAATTCTCAAAAACTTCGTTGAATGTTCTTAGTCTTAACTATTTACAAAATATGGCGTTTATGTTCCACATAACACCATATTACGAGATCTGTTTCATGTCAGTTTTACTAGTAGGTAACTATTAATATACAGCCACTATTATTATACCAGTGTATTGTAAAAATATATTTTTCAGACGAGTAAAACCTTTTTTTGTGTAACAAAAAATCTCTATAGGTACTTATCAAATTTCACGGCGCTTGTTTCGACGATATGTTATTGTAATCCCTATAGAAGTAAGATGTACGGATTGCAGTACAGCTCACTCGAACACAGTGCGTGTTCGGATCGCGAAATCTAGAGCTTTATCTATGCACGTAGTAGTCCGTAATGATAAAAAATATGTTTAAGTATATGATTGATCATATGGCCCGACTTGACTATTATTCATACTGACTGAGCATTGTAAGTAATGCCCTTGTTAATCACTTGGTCATATATACCATCCAATTTCACAAAAAGAGAAGTCCTAGTACTGACAGATGGTCTGACTCATCGATGTAGGGTTACACAAAGTAATAATAGCACATCGGTAGCGAGCGACAATCAAATCAAATAGGTTATGCAGGTTGAATACAATATGAGAGTAGCACTATGTATTTGGAAGGCATGCTAAATTGCCACGGCCATGTAATAATCCATTGATTGTTAATTATTTAGGTACCTAAAATATCAAGTTTCTTGTATCCCGGACCGATGGTATAGTCAATTATAAGTTCCGACGTTCATAAGTAAATACCTAACTTATCAGGGCCTAAACTGAATAAATGATTTTTGTGTTTGAGTTACATCTTTACTATCTTACTCTTACATCTTACTACTAATTAGGTATATATGGAAAACCATTTAAGCTACTTTTTATGCTAGGATCGCGAGCGAACCCGCGGGGACAACTAGTGCCCATATAAGATTAATTTATATTTATTTTCTTTGTCCTCTAATTCATCCGATCGTGATGAAACTTTGGTGAGTTGTTCCTTTTTTTCTCTTCAACTTCACAATAATGATTACAAACGAGATATATTCTACTGAGCTGCCTTATCGTCCAAGTTACAAAACGCTATTTTTATTATAATATGCAAAACTATCAATATTTACTTACCTATTTATATAGGTATTAGACAATGTTATTTCTATCAGTTTCATTCAAAATAGCATTAATTATTATATATTATACACATTTCAAGATTATAACCAATTAACCCGTGATGTTAGTTGAACTGTTATCATGCCAATTAGTCTAAAGAAAATAATATCAAGAATTGTTGGCTACATCACAATTAACACGAAATACTGATTCAAATATAAGGCGTAAGGGTTCGGGACAGTCCCACTGCGGTAGGTACCTAATACTTATCTGTGGTATAAAAACAAGTCCCGTCACCTAATTAGTTTAAATACATGTGGTTTCTTTAAAAGACAGGTCGATTTATAAATGTATTAAACCATTAATAAATATGAAGTTGATTAACTTCTTCTTAATTTTTTTATTTTTCGTCGCTCTCTTTGTTGAGAATTCTGACGCGGCACCAGCTAAGATTCCTGTGAAGGCCATAAAAAACGCTGGAAAAGTTATTGTAAGTAAATGAATATATATATAGCCGGATAAGTGCGAGTCAGCCTCCTCCTAAACTCCGCCGTGCCGTCCGCCACTGTGCGCCAGCCATTATAGTTTTGTCTTAGTATTTTTTTTTTACCAAAATCTCGTTAAAGTAATTGATTCCTTTGAATTTAACACCACTCTCACGAATTAAAAAAAGTTTATTCTTTTCACTTAAATGGTATTTATTTAATCACTTATTTTTGTTTTCAGGGAAAAGGACTCAGAGCGATTAATATAGCGAGTACAGCTCACGATGTTGCCAATTTTTTTCGGCCTAAGAAAGGAAAAAAGAAACATTAGGTTAAAAATTGTATTTATTAAATACCTACCGTGAAAGTATTCGGAATATGCTCATAGAACAAAAATAATGGTGCTATGCATATAAATTTCATCATTTAAATAGTTTGTTTGTAAAAATCATAAGATTTTTTTTATGTTATCGAAGTATGGCGTATAGGTTTTTGCCATTGTTTTTATACTTTAATTACTTTTTCATTACTCTTGCTCAAAAAGCGGGGCTAAAATAGCTTCTCTCCCTAGGGGAAAAAGATTTTTTTTTTCATGCCATCCAACACTATCGTCACATAGCCTAAAAAAATACTTAGTAAAAATTAAGATTAAGAAATAAACAATACCTACTTAAAATGAAAGGCTTTTTTTAATTTAACTAAAGCCTAACAAATAATGTAACTTGTCACAGCCAAAAAATAAGTCCTATACCTAAAGGATTTGGTAGCCATATTGAAAACATAAAAGAAGAACATAGTAATATGTAATCGATTGTATTATCTATCTTTTTTTTAAATTTATTTATATCTCACAAAGACATTTATCAACTTATCTTTGCACTATTTATTTTATTAATCTGTGAGTGTTATTTATTAATCTGTAAGCTGTGGTCTTTGCTGTGAGTGAGATAAATATAAAATAAACAAGTTGGTGCCAATGCGAATATTAAAGAAGTGAAGTATTCGGAAAAATACCTAACAAATTTTAATATTGTATTAGATTATTTTATTTTCTCGCAATCGTAGTGAAAAGTAAACTAACAACTCGGTTTCTATTTACTACCTCGTATGAAATGCCTTATATTAGCCCCTTATATATAACAAAGTACTATTTTTATGATCGAAAAGTATCGCTCATTTTCATCTAATGCTTTCAACTTCAACCCGCTTTATAAATAAGCATGAGTGAAGTAAGAAAATGGGAAAAACACAGCTTGTATTATTGCGCCACCTTATACCTAATGTCACTTAAAATTATAAATTTTGGGGAAAGCAAAAGGAAAGTAATGTTATATTATGTCAAAATAAAGAGTAAATACTAATTACTTTTTAAAAATACGCTGCGACGTGTCTACCAAGTACCTACTCGAGTACCTACTAATATGTTTCTGAGTGTAAAAAAAGGTTTTTACTAGAGATTTTAACTAAACTTGTAATTGTCATAACTTCGTAAGTTGCTCACAGACCCGAAATAAATGGCTGTGACATATAGACGGACGGACGGATACTTAATTTCCTTTATACTACGAATAAATAATATTTATTCGTAGCCTACTTATATACTGTAAACTGTCATCTCTACTTATCAATAATTAGGTACTTAGGTATATATACTTAGGTAGATACAAAACACAGATTTTATTAATAACTGTAATTCAAGTTTAAAAGAGACTTATCGTTTAACAGAGAACATATTTTTTTTACAAATTATAGTCTAATTAAATCAATTAATCTAAGCATATTCTTTTATTAAAATTGATTCCCATCAATTCCCTCAAATGATTTTTCCTCCTTACTCGATTGACATTTAAGCCGATTACGTTTCTCTTTCAAGATTTCAAATTTTTCCATGAGTGATTTAACTTTATCATCTAATTGGTTTTTTCCCCTGAAACAGTAGATATAATTTATAGTTACTTGAATTTAAATCTAATTCTTAGGTCTCATTAACTTCCATTTGAAATGACTAAGTAAGTAGTTTAGTACTAGGTACTACACCTTAAATTTTAAGAGTAAAAATTATGATGAAAATATGTAAAAATTCGTTTGTTGATTATGATTAAAATAGTTTTTGAAATAAAAACTAGGTGACTAAAGCTAAACTGCGAGTGGGAAGAAGTTGTGTATTGTAAAAAAAATGGAAAAAACTTACAAATATTAGTAGGTAGGTAATAACTTACCTGCAGTTTCGCCAAACAGCACAAGACAATGACATATTGTTGGCGAAAGAGACTAGCAAAATTATAGTAAGGTACTAGGTAGTTAAATAAAAATTAAAAGTGTTGTACTTTTTGAAACGGACAAAATAAAAGCGTACAATCTTTCATTTGTCATGATAATTTGGTCTTAATTAAGTACCTACTGGATAGTAGTTATCTACTATCTGTTATTATTGTTTCCTAACTGCTTCACAATATTAAATTTATTTATCAAGATTTACTCATCAGATTTCATAAAATATAATAACGTAGTTTACTCACATTAACAATAAAAAATCGTCGGGTACTTCGGGTTTAATCTCATTGAATTGCTGTTTCAATTCGTTCACAACGCTTTGTCGCCTCCCTAATTCCCCCTCGAGTTCAACAATTCTATTGTTGACCTCACTTATTTCAACAACCATTTCCTCTTCATTCTTATTCATGAAAAAGAACAATACAAATTATAAAGAAAATAAGATATATTCTCAAAACGAAGACATTATTAGAATCTAACGACAATACAACTTAAATGAGAAAATATTTTAATTTGTTAAAATTTGTTCAATCTTAGTCAAAAGAGTGCTTTTAGCTGGTTAGAATGTAAATATTGTGAATTCGACTTTTTCATCCATTGCGAACTTTTTAAACTGTTCTTTTATCATCAAGAATCATCATCAGTATCACATTTAAATCTCTCATATCTGCTATCGCAAAAATACGTAAAGTTTTCTTCCGTTTCTTACGTTTTATTTCCAATATCTGCACGTTCCATAATTAATGTTTATTTTATATGTGCATTTCTTAGTTATCTTTATAGACCTCCTTAACTTTTAAGAATTTTGACTGTTATTTCAGTCAAAAGTAGGTACCTAATATCGTAGAAAGCCTTCGGTTTAGTCTAGGGTACTTTTGACTGATTTTGCTAGTCAAAAGTACTTTTAACTAGTTAAGAGCAACATCACTGAAAAAGAAATTGATTTTCCAAAAGACATTTCAAATCCTACAAATTTATACATACATATACTATATACAGTTATATACCTAAAACTTAAAACCCTATAGATTAGAGTTCATAGATCACTCATGTTTTAATTTGTTTGTATTTATAAAAAAAGTACGTAAGTAATTTCATTTTTTTTTTCTATCCATGAGACGACAAACAAAAATTTCAGAGGAATTCAAAGTGAATTAATTAGGTATTTTAGTATCACATACGTAAAACCTCCGCGTTTTTCTGAATCGTTCTGATATCTCCTGTAGTGAGTCTTCGTATTTACGTCTGGAAATAGTAATGTTATAATAATTAGAAAATATTGATGTAGGTACCTAATTGTTATCTAAATATATAAAAGGAAGGCGTGACTTATATTTATATCTCACAAAGACAAGTAAGTGTTTACTTATACACTAATGAAGCTTACAAAAACAATGATTAAAAAGCTGTAAGTTTATCTGTTACTGTGAACCGCTAATATCCTAGGTACTAATATTATAAATGCGAAAGTTTGTGAGTATGGATGGATGGATGTTTGTTAATCTTTCACGCAAAAACTACTGAACGGATTTGGAACACAGTTCATAACCTAGATCGTTAGTTTATACATAGGATACGTTTTATCCCGGGATAACATAAGATCCCTTGGGAACGCTGGTGATTCCGCGGGGCGGAATCTAGTAATGTAAAAGTAAAAAATAATAATAATAATAAATGTACATAGTTCTGTTACCTACATACAAACATACAGTACTTACTTAACTAGACTCGGAATAGGCGAACATAAAAAAAATGCCAAATCAGTCCATCCGTTCTCAAAATAAGTGCTTAACAACGAACAGCCCTTAATTTTTATTTATCTATGTTCAGAATTACTGTTGTAGGTAGGTATTAAAAAAGAGTCAAATTAAATTGATCAGCGTATACAAATATTGAAGTTATAAACTCAAACATACATTTGATGTTCTACCTCCTGTTCCTCTTGATCCAAAGATTCTACAAGCCTTTGGCTATTGGAACGAGCATCCTTGACAGCTTTACTTAAGGCATCACTATGCTGCTTTAATTGCATACTCTTAGCAGTTAATCGCACTGTGAAATTAACAACACTGATAAGTAAAGTTTTCTTTCTATACTTAAGCTAGTGTAGGCAGTGTTCGAACAAATGAAAATGTCCCCTTAGTCCAGTGTAGTTCACGGTTAATTTTACGAAAATCTGAAATAATAATTATGTACTAGCAATTTCCGGTTTCACCCGCGTACTTGAGATAAAAATTAATTAGTTTATTTTTAGAATTAGACCATTAACTCCGTAATAGCACAGATTAACTATTCCCCTACAGTTTGATAACGAATGTACTTGCGCAGAGCGACGGCGGGGCTCGCACTAACATCAGAACATACAAAGACAAACTTTAAATCTTTATATTATTATACTATATTATCATTAACATTGAAGATGATAGAAGCAATTCATCAAATGAATACTATAGAATCTACGCATTTTTTCTCCAACCCAACCCAACGCACCGATCGAAAAGGTCACGCGTTTACATACTACTCGAGCATTACTTTTGTCTGACCCAAGTTCTGCTCGTTTCAAGATCTACCCGTTTGGAAGATTGGCTGGGAACGTTAAGTATTTAATTAATCTTGTCCGAATTATTAGAGCGCTCAATATGCGCTAGTAATCGTATTCTGGTAAGGGTAAATAGAGAGGGTGACTTTAACAAGTTTCATTTAATTAGCGAAAAATTGTGACAGGAATCTCGAGACCGATTTTGGTAAAAACTAAATCTATCTATCTATCTATGGAAATTAATGCTATAACGGAATATGTAGTAGGTACCTACCTAATACCTCAGTGATATGGAAAATTAATGAAAAAATATTTTTTTTTAAAGAAGATACTATTTATACCTACTACGTAGGTATATTATAATAAGATATTTTGTTACGTTTATTAAATTAATTAATGTTCGTTACTCCCATTGTTTTAAATACATAGGCGGCTTTGACGGTTCAAGGATTTTTCAGAATTCTTCATCAGATGGATAAAATAACAATTGGAAGGTATCATTTTGTACAATGTAATAAGGTATGTGTACTTATTTAAAAATAAGAAAAGTGAATAGTAGGAATATTCTAAAAAAGTCAGAGCTTTCTTATATTTTGCCATTCAACATTACTTCGCAGAGGTTAATTCATAAAGCGACCCTATGTTTGACGGATAACACCACATCACAGACTACGCTTGGTATACGTTAGCCAGCACATAAATTCCAGTTTCCTATTTTATGAACAATTGAGTACCAACCAACTATGTAGGTTAAGGACGGAATAGGCTTTGGTATCTGATATCTACATGATGATATATCGTGTTATATGACAGTGCCGGACATGTTTACAAGCGATTAAACGTTATATTGTGTGTGAAAAAAAGTTGTCCATGTTTTTTTTTTACAATGACGCATAACAAACGGATAGTGTTTTAAACAAACTAGTACGTGCCACTGAACAGGCTAGTTCAAGCAGTTTTATCAAATTGGCATGAACGTCTGTGGGAAACTTGATCAAAAATGAGTTGTCAAATGACATGAAGTATACTTATGAACTTTCATATTTCTATGTGATCAAACTGTTTGATCAAATTACTTGAACGTATGTATATAATACCGGCATAAAGATGTATAATAGCGTAGGTACCTAGGTACTCATAATATCATATTTTGAGGCACGCACACACAATGCATCATACATACCATTATCCATTTTCAAACGTTCCATTTCTGAATTTAATGACCGAGCAACTCGCAATGCAGATAATGTATCTCGGTACTTTTGATCATTTTCAGAATCCAAGGCCGGTAAAGCGGATCGCTTATAAAACAAATATCTTATTAGACTTTCAGAAATCAACAAAGACTCAAATTAAATTAAATAACGTGATCTGTTTTTTTGTAACTCACCTGCCCCACTAAATCGTTTTCAATTTCTTCTAAATTAGATTTCAATAAACATATTTCAATCTGTTGTTCCTCGGGCGTAAACATTTTGAGTTTCGTTGTATAAATAATTTATTTAAATCAATTTTATTTTATTGTTTTTAGAAGCAATAGTACGTTGACTACGAATAATACAACAAAATAGGCGCGAAACGATTTTTTTTATTTGTTCTCTTCGATTACTGCCAGTGTCATGGTTTATTAGATAATAATAAGCTTGAATGAAAATATTGATTACTAGCTGGCCCCGCAGACGTTTTGCTGCTCTAAGAATAAAATAAACTGGGACCTACCTACACCTACCTACCCTACACTATCTACTCTATCCTACCTACCTACCTACCCACCGATTTTGTTTTCTCTCCTGGCAATAACAAACATTACAAAAAAAGAATTAGCGAAATCGGTCCAGCCGTTCACGCGTGAATTCGTGACCAAGGGAAATAGGGATTGATTTTTATTTATGAGATTAGGTATATCTATTACTTAGGTATATTATATTGATTATTGTATGTATGCTTTTTTGCTTTCCTTTTCAATAAATATCAGACATGTACATAACAGTTCCTTAATATTTTCAATGCAATGTAATACTTAATTATATCTATAGCCATATCTCTGTCTTAGTCGCCAATTACATTTTGACACACACACGACCTATTCTATTACTGAGCTGCAATTAGCACAAAACGTAATAAAATTTGAATTTCGCGAGCTTCTTGGAACATCCTCCATCCAGTCAAGCGTCGGAGCCACTCGGAGCGAGACAGAGACTACCTCCGTTGGGCGTTGAGCGAAGAGCACAGAATCTACACAATATTTGCAATCTGTTTATATCATCTGTATCCGACAAGAGGAGAGTCCTGCAAACTTCGTTGAAAAAAAAATTATATGGGAACTCTCCCATATTTTTTTTTAGATTGTTTTTTTTTTCATTTTTTTTATGTCAATAAGGATGCAAATTATGTTTTTTTTTTTGTGTATTAAATTATCTATTGTAATAGAAAATAAAAACATAGTGTTATGAAAAATACATATATTTCACCGTACAATTGTGAATGTTGAATTAATAATAGGTATGTATCGCGAAATTGTAAACTGTCGAGGAATTGTGAACTGTACCAATTAATAATATACGAGAGCCTGTAATTTATCCATGTCAAACCGTTAAACTATGAACTGGTAATATATTTTAGTGCAACCTTGTGCGCTGATATGCTATTCCAGGGTATGATCTACCTATATGCCAAATTCCATCCAAAGGCGGGTACTACAAATTACCCTACCACCGTGCTATGGTTTCCTTCACCGAAAGCTCAAGCTCATTGTAGGATTCGAACCCACGACCTTCGTCCTACCTAATAAAATAACGCCGAATTTAGTTCTAGCTCGCGGCTGTATATTTAGAAACCGTAACTTTATCCGACCAAGCGTTGAATAAAGTTACGGTTTCTCTCATCAGAATTCGCTGCTAAATGTAGTAATTTAAAACTAATCCTTTTAACCATGTACCTTGTCCAAACATTTGTGACGTTTACGCCGTAGGTACTATACCTACTGGCGTAATCAGTTATGATATTTTTAATCCTCCCTGCTTCACTCCTTTAATTACCAGAAGACTGATGGATGATAAACAGTATTTAATTTTTAGCGATAACTACTATAGTTTGTGTTCTATAGACGTAATAAATCAACCATCGTAAATATAGCGAAACTGCAAAACCACACATTATAAGATGTGTCGTAAATAGTGGTCCAAAGTTAAGGAATCGACAGTCGACATGCCCTATATTCAGCTAAGTACTTACCACAATTTAAACTACATATTTATTATTTTGAAAAATCTATACATTGAGTCACTATTTGGCTGTAATTTCAAAATTTGACCCTGTTTATATATTCATTAGCGGATATACAGACAGACAGACAGAACGACACACAAACGCGGAAGGCGACTTCATTTTATAATATAGGTACTATGTAAAGAAGAAGATGAATAAAAAAGATCTTTTGTCAAAACCTATTATTGTCAGTACTTATTTTTATTATCATACTGAAAAACAATCCAAGTGAGAAATCTAGTTTTTCTCAAAAATGATTTAACCTTGATTCGTTCTGAAGTAAATGATTAATGGCATATTGGTGGTAGGTACCTACCTACTCGTAGCAAGCAAGCAAATCGTTGCAAGAATGCCAGTCACGTTTATGGATCACGGTGCCAAAATTATTCACTAAAACATTTATCTTTTGGGTAATAAATTAAAGCTAAAGCTATAATTTAACGATTGAGATGAAAACTTAAATGGGGATTGCGAAACGTTTTGTTTAATTTTCATGACAGACGCGACACGGTGCGGTGGCGCGTAACGAAAATATTTTTTGCTAAGAATTGAGGGAAAGGTTGAATTGAAAATAAGATTTCTGGGATAACAAACCTTAAAAATTGTTACATAATTGTTTTTATATAATTTATACGTTGAGCACTTTGAAACTTCAAGAACATTTAAGAGTGGTAGGTAAGGGTTCCTTTTTTAACCGACCAAAAAAAGAAGAGGTTCTCAAATCGTCGAAATTTTTTTTTACTTTCCCCGATTACTCGAAAACGCCTGGACGGATTTGGAAAATTATTTGTTTGTTTGTAAGGTTTCCCAGGTGGTCCCATGGTCATCAGGTTAGGATCAGATGATGGGATCCCAGGAAAATCGAGGGTACCTACCTAATTCTCAAATTTTATAGGCACTTACAATGTTTTTCATATACTTACTTACTTCCTAAAGCTATTCAAATATTTTGAGTCTTATAGTCATCATCTCATACTGCTGAGCTGATGATGGAAGGTAAATAAAACTCCTTAAGGGCTTGGAGTTAGAGGATAATTCTTTAAATATTATAGGAATGCATAGACCCTTAGTTGTATTTTTCAGGAACAAGTGAGGTATCTCAATACGAAAGTATAAAGTCCCTTGAAGCAGTAAAAAAATCAAGCTTCTAAGTCTATTCAATCAAAAATACGCTTTTTTGTAGCATATGTTGATACTTCCCGCGTAAATCAGTACCTATTCAAACTGCTTAGGTACTTCCCATTGACACAATCATATTTTTTTGCTAGGAGCAAAGTCTCACAGCACCAGTATAGAAATAAATTCGAAAGACTCGCACTTGCACGCTTTTTTTTCTATCTTACCTCAAGTTTTTTAAATATGAAACAACTACACAGAACTCAAAAATAGAACAACAAATGAAATAAATAGGTACCTGGGTGGAATATCACTCGGAGCTATGAGCTTGTTGATATACTTAGTAAAGAAACTAAACAGTTTCTATAAATAAACGAGTAAACATAGACTTGCTTGCAAATTTTCTTGAAGTGAACATAATTAAAGATTTATCTACCTACAATCTACATTAATATTATAAAGAGAAAAGATTTTATTTTTTAATATTTGTTTGTAATGGATAAACTCAAAACGAACTGATTTAAAAAAAACACCTGTAGAAAGTTATATTATCAGCGAGTAAAATTGGCTGTTATTTCATTTTAAAAAAAATTACGAAATTATAATAAATAATGTATGGAGGAACACTGTATTATTATCGGAAACTCCAAAGAAAGCTAAGATTAGAAGGGAATGATAGCTCTTTCTTTATTTTTTATTTATATTGTAATGTTCTTTGTGAGAGTTAATAATAGACAACGCACATTTTACATTATGTTTTTGAGGCTTGAGTTTATGACTATTTTGGGTACGTCCATTCTGAATTGCTGTACTGACTGCTCCGATCGCTGCGGCTCCCTGGAAGAATTTTCCCTGGAAGAAAATTATATTTCATTTCAAGAATAGTAATATAATAAAGAAAAATAAGAATTAAAAAAATAAGCCCACACAACTGCAGGGTGGAAATATAGTTATAAATATATCACATTAAACTAAAAAATAATAATAATTTAAATTAAGACGTACCAAACCATTTTTAATTTTTGTTGTCCAAGGTTTCTGAGTAGTTGTTGTGGTAGATAAAGTGGTCAACATTTTTGGGGTACTTTCCGAAATCTCGCAAGAGACTAAACTTATGTACGCACATAGCGTAACTATGAACACAACCACAATAGCTAACTTCATGATTGTTCCTTCTACGAACTACTATTGGCAATTGAAACATTTATTTACCTGCGTGCTTTTATAATACGCGTCCAGTAAACAGGGAAAACATATGATTCTTACAACCTTTAAATCATCCTATTGTGTTTCCCCACGCTGCTATGTATCATTAAAAGAAAATGTTTATTTTTGTTACAATTTTAGATTTTTTAAGACACGTGTATCAAACACAAAAGCTTTTTGTATATAAAAGAATAATCTTCTAAATATAGGTAGGTACAAGGTGATTTAGTATAGTAGATCGAAAGGGTATTAAAGTGTACCTTGTAAGTAAGGTTCATGGAAAAAATATTTTAATGTGGGAAACAACACTAAAATATTTTTGTACAAATTAAAAAAAATATCAACTATTAGTTTCACATTAAAAACCTGAAGCGCATTTTAAGCGATAAGTCTAACCGAGTACGTTAAAAAAATTAGGCCCACTTGCACTAACGTCTTATAGCACTAACCCACGTGTTAAATACGGCTATATGACAGAATTTGTTTAGAGAACATGTCAAATTTACATTACATAACCCGGGAGTTAGTGTTGTATAACGTTTGTGCAATTGGGCCTTAGTGGTGCGAGTAAACGTTTTTACCAGAGATTTTTGCTAAACTTCGTAATGCTTGCTCACGCTTCTGAAATTTTGTAGGGTAAAACCGCAGGGTGGAAATCTAGTTATAAATATGTGTTCCATGACATATTTTTTAATAACTGGTAGGTAAGTATCATAATAGTTATATTAGAGTACCTAACCGTAAACTGTGGAGTGCGTAGTTTATAGGAGTGATATAGTGACAACATTGTTACTAGGTAGGTAGTGTTCTCACAGAGAGATGTACGTATCTTCTACTACACTACCTTACAAAAGCCTCAATCACTAATAAAACCTGTGTTTAGGTAAGATACTCAAACTAGCCTATTATCATCGCTTTCCTTTTTATCGTATAGGTCCTACCTATCCTCGTCCTATCTCTTTCAGATAGCACGAATAGCATCGAGAAACGTAATATCTGTTTTATTTACTTAATGTGTTTTAATTAATACCTATTAAATCATACGGCCCATCTGATAGTAAGTGCGGTTACCTACCGTACCTTCGGACTCTTCAATAACCCGGGACACAGACCACATCTCTCACATTTATTATAGTATTTTTTTATGTAAGTAAAACATAATAGGGCTTTATTAAAATAATTCACATGTTTTTGCTACAGAGAAAAAATATAAAATAGAGTGACTTTTTTCAATGTTCACTCCTAAACTATTACAAAGGTGTATAATCAGAGCAATTATAAATAATTGCTGTGAGGTATTATAACGAAATCCTCACATAAGTAGAGTACTAACGCTTTTATACAAAAGGTGTCGTGCGTGTTTGATACTTTTGCAGAGGGAGATATTCTACCTTCAATATAATTATTATAATTATATATAATGATCTAACCTCTCTCCACTAATCCCCGCTATAATGACAGACTTTTTGAGCAAGAGTAGTGAAAAAGTAATAAAAAAACTAAAACAGCGGTACGACAAAAGTTCAAAATTAATTTAATATACACTGAAAAACCAGAAACAAGTAAATGATCTGTAACTAATCTAGACATTTATAAAAACTTTTGGTAGCAAGCAGGCGGGACCCATTTCACTTTCACTGTCACCGTTAGGGGTTAATCTGTGCTTTGGGTGCACTCGGGGCCCATTAATTCCAGAGTTAGTAGGTATTTCATTAAAGTTTGCCTTCCGATGGACTTATGATTCTGTATTAGTTACAATTTATTTACCTAGCGTAATAAGTAGCTACCTATGGATATAGGTCATCACCTTTATAGAATTGTTAATTTTTATAGCAATTAAAGGGGCATATCGTGATTTAATTCTGTGCCTCCTGTGATCTGTGTGTGACTAGTGATCTAAATTGAGTGTAAGTACACTTTTTGTGATTTTTACATAGAAATTTTAAGAAAAAAATAAGTATTATTTTGGTCTAACTCACGTTCTTCTATCTACTATATTTTTAGCGATAACTTTGTGCAAAGGATATAACTGGCAGGATTTTTGCAAAAATATCGTGAATATATTTCAAGTTGTAACCTCTACATTATTTTTCGTGCTTAGTAGTATACTTAAGTGCGATTCTACATTAATTTTCACATTTTATTTTTCAGTAAGTATATTTAATTAGAGTTATAAATCACTTTTAACAGATTTTACTTAAAACATTCATACAATTCAAGCTAAATTATGGAAATAGCAACCGATAAGTAAAAAAAAATTCAATGTATATCAATTTCACGGTACGGTACGATACGAATAACTTATAGGTGAAATATAATTTAACTATTTATCCCGGAATTTTAGCATGTAAGTATTAGAAATAAAAACAGGTATACAATTCACACATGTTTTTCTAGAATAACTATAAAACTTATACATATAATATTTACCACAAGAATTTAAATGCACAGTGAAAATGAATGTTTTTATCTACAAAAAAGTACTTATCACTTAGATCACGAACTAGATTTTTTAGAATCTTGTTTTTGTATTCCTGTAAAGTGTTATTTTTTTACTTGTATCACTTATCACAGGAGGCACAGAATTAATCACGTCTTCAGGCGTGATTTAATACAACCAGCTAGGATATATCACATAGTATGTAGGTAAGTACAAAATTATCACATTATCTAGTTGTGCCGAGTATACCTTTCGTAAAATGGGGCTATTTGGGAGGTAGCGACCCAAAAGTTTTACATACATATGGAGTGCCTCTTTAATGTTTTTGTCTTAAAAAATAATATTTTTTTTCCTATACAATAACATATTAATTCAGTATAAATAACAAATATATAATACGGCCAATTTACGATGCTACTTGATAGTTACTTAATTTTAACCTAATGTTTATTCTTTCGTTTTTTTGGCCGAAGAAAACTGGCAACGTCGTGAGCTGTATTTGCAATATTAATCGCTCTCAATCCTTTTCCCTGAAAACAAAAATAAAACTATTAAATGCCTGTGTGCCACGGGGGCAATGAATCATCGTTAATACCATTAAAACGACATAAAAATATTCAGTAAATAAGAATAAAAGCCGCTGGGTGCCATAGAGATGCTTGCAACTCTCAAAGCATCTTAGTAACAAGAAACTAAATAAGATATGTTACTACTACCTATTTATTATATAGATATGCCACACGGGCGTTGCCGGTGCGTTGCGTCGTTGAACCGCTGTGATTTCAACAAGTAGGACTACGGAGCGTCGTCGCCGCGACGTCAAACTCAGGCTGAGATCTATAGAGAGTGCTTGGACTTTGCTTAGACTTTACTTACGTAAAACTTGGCTCATTTTGTAGTTTGACCATTAATTGTAGCCAAGTTTTTGGTAAGTCATCGATTAGGTGCCCATAGGCTTTGGTTAGCACACACTCAAAAAGATTCGAAGATTGCATTTTAAATACCGACTTTGTACGGTAAAGTCTGAGCAAAGTCTAAGTACGCTCTATAAATCTCAGCCTTAGTACGCTCTATAGATCTCAGTCTCAGGCCTCGCTGCGACGACGCCGACGCAACGCACCGGCAACGCGCGTGTGGCATCGCTCTTACTATTCTGATTGTATCAGTCACGCTTTACTAATTTCTTCAATGAGCTCTGGCAACCATATACTCTCGCAATAATCACACATATTAATTATACTTAAGTATAATATTATTTTCATAAGTTATTATATTTCCCGATTCGTTGAGGCGGAATATACATATAAGTAACTATGTTTGTCACGCTAAATAACTTTATTATGGGACCAACAGCACTGTGAAATCGCAAGCATACATTTATAATTTTATAGAGTATCTTAGGTTAATTTCTAGTGAGCAATGTTTGAAGAAATAAAATGTTTTCGCGATTTCAGGGATGTTGCAATAGTAAGTTGTTCAGTATTTATAAAATATCTTCTGAAAATATAAAATTTATACATAATTTTAATATTTCACTACAAAATGCATAGTAATATTTTAAACGACAATGTCAGCAAACAATCATGCAGCTCACCTGCTGGTTAGCGATTACCTACCATACCATCTGAACGCTTTATATTATGTCACCGAATGATTGTGAGCACCGACTTACTTGATCTTATTTTATTATGAACTATCGAAAATTGATACGTTGTGTTGTGAGCAGTATGGTACAGTTCACAATGTATCGACTGCTTACAATAGTGCGAGATGGATGGATTGTAAACAAGCGGTGTTCGCAATCATACGCGGTGTACCGTAGTATGGCAAGCATAGACTAGAGAAGACTCTCCAATCTTTGGCCAATGAAATCACAAAAACATGACGTGATGACATTAATCCGCAATTATTATTGGTGTAAGACTCGACTCTTCTCTAGTCTACGCTTACCGACCCTTCCGCCCACGGCCCATCCCGATGACCTATGGCTTACCTACTATCCTACTATTATAGGTAAATGCGAAAGTTTGTGAGTATGGATGGATGGATGTTTGTTACTCTTTCACGCAAAAACTACTGAACGGATTAAGATGAAATTTGGAACATAGATAGTTTCTAACCTGGATTAACACATAGAATACATTTTATCCCGGGAAAATATAAGATCCCTCGGGAACGCGGGTGAAACCGCGGGGCGGAAGCTAGTACTATATAATATCATAGTGTAAATAATATACTGATAATATCATCAAAGTGACTTACAATAACTCTTCCGGTGTTTTTTAAGGCCTTCACTGGAACCGTAGCTGGTGCTCCGTCGGAATTTTCCATAAAAAGAGCGATGACAACCATCAGGATTACAAAGAGTTTCATCAACTTCATGTTTATAAAAAGCTAAAATCGTCGCTATTAATAAATAATAATAAACATATAAATCAACCCTTCTTATAAAGAAACCAAATGTATAATAAACTAATTAACAAACGGATCGGGTTTTATATCATCATATTATAAACCACATAGCGGGACTCTACCTATACCCAAAGCTACCTTACTTGCGCATCGCATTATGATGCAACTGACTAACAAGTTGTTAGTAACAACTAGATATCTGTGGGTATCTGTATTAATCTGTATTTACTTTTACCTATTGTATGATAGCATGACGCAAGAGCTGATGTTGTTGTTTACAAACGAAACGAATATATTCTATTCTCATCATATTATTTTCCTACAAACATTATCTGTCAATTTGTTGTTATAGACATCTATCTACCTACCGGAAAAAAGTAGTGACCTTTCACGGAAAACAATTTAATTTGTAAACAACATCATTACACATTCATTCGTTTCTTACGATAATGAGAAATGAAGGTTTCTTATGCATTCTTTGTTGGAATATCTGACAGTTTTTTTTAATCAATTATTTGTAACGTTAGAAAAAAAATAAACCGATCTTTTATCTTATTTGGTCCATCCAAATAACTTGAAAATCCTACCAATATTATAAATGTGAAAGTTTGTCGGTATGTTTGTTACTTCTTCGCGCTCAAATGGCTGGAACAATTTTGATGAAATTTTGTATCTTTCTTTGATATCTTTCTATCCCTCGGAAATATAAGATCCTCGAGAACGCGGAAGAGACCGCGGGGCGGAAGCTAGTGTATCCATATATTGTGAAAAAGCCTTTATGTACTCAATATACCTATTTTTATATTATGTAAATTCGCCTTCCGAGCGGTCGCTATAGGTACCTGTCGATCTAGGCGCTAGTTGACACACGATTCACACACCGATATTTCTCGAGCAGACATGACAAGCAATGACATATTTTCATACCAAGAAATATTACCCACTAAGCCAAAAATATGTTCTGAATAAAAATGTTGCGATTTATTTCCAAACTCTTGTTTAGTTATATTAATAACATTTACCCCCGGTAACGCCCTGAGCCGAGGTTCGTACCCCATTCGGGGGTGCCCTCAGGCGTTGTTACCCGGCTGAGAGCCCTCTGCGCTCGCCGATTTGTCCGGTAAGGTTCTGCAGTTGCTGCTTTTGTTGTACTGTTGCAGCCATTAAAAAAAAAAACATTTAATCCACTCACAAACTATTTGTTTTTGGCTTTTGCGGTAGTGCGAGACCATGGGTCCGATCACAATAGATCTAGTCAAGTCGCAGTGATTACAGCTCTGAGAAGACTTGAAACACCATGGGGCCGAGGCTCGCCGATTTGTTTGACCTCGGGGGACCAGCGGGCGGGGAGCTTTTTTGCCACGCCATCGAAAGAGGAAACGACTAGGAGTTTTTTAAAATATTTAGATTGCATTTTGTATATTTGTTGTAATTAATTGTTAAATGTAGGAACTATAATCTGACTGTTTTGAAGACTGATTATATTTATTTAAAAAAAAAATATTTTTGCAGTTATTTTTATTTCCATCATCAGATCCTGAGACTTTGTAAGAATGGAACCACTTCAAGAGTATACTCTTTCGAATAAAAAAATATTTTTTAAAATCGGTTCGCATATGGCGGAGTAATCGCGTAACAAACATACAAAAAACAACCTATATAGTCCAATTGAGAACCTCCTCCTTTCGAAAAAAGGTTGAAGTCGGTTAAAAAAAACATCATCACTGACTGGCATACTTAGTGTAGGTATAATTTATGGCCATGTCAGCGCACAGCATAAACCGTATCAACCTACACTAAGTACGTATACTTATAGTACGAGCGGCTCCTTTCTTACCTCGCATCATTTAGGTAGTAGGAAGGCGTTTTTACCATTTAGTGTAACTATATATTAATACTACCTGATCCCCGCGGTTTCACTCGCGTCCCCGGGATAAAAAGTGCCTACCTTCGGGGATAATGTAGCTTCCTATTAGGGAAAGAATTTTTCGAATCCGGCCTGTAAATAACTCCGGAGATTAACGCGTTCAAACAAACTCTTCAGCTTTATTATTAGTATAGATTTACTTGGGTCGATTCTTGTTGCGGCGTTCGGCTTCGGATTTTTCAAACATTTTATTTTTGTCATGATGGCCAATCATTCCGTAATATCTGGCCACCCTAGGGTCTATCGGACCTTAAAGCCAATCTGACACTAGGTGGATAAGTGTTCCCAATTAAGTGTAGGCACCCAATAGATTATTGTTCAAAAATTGTCACCGAATGGGGTTTGCAAGTGAAACCACTGGAGAAAAGCTACTTAGTAATAAATAAAATCTCCCATTCAAATAAATTAATTTAATATTAATTATCACAGAAATTAAATTCCAACGTTATAAAGTTGATTTATCCTTGTTGAGAGTACACTTCGTGAGCCGTTCCCGCCACTCCGAGCGCCGTGAGTCCATGTTTCTGAAAGGTAAATACAACAATTAAATCCAATAATATTGTAGGCACATTAATTGAAACAATTTTCATTATTTAATAAACTGCCCTGTGGTTTTACCTGGCGTTTCCTATATTTTAATCTAAACTAGCCACCGTATGTCATTTATACTTACTAGCGAGAATTACCTACTTAGCTTTATGTTTTATCACTGACCTAATTAGTCTATAATCTATACTTCTATACTAATAATATTATAAAGAGGAAAGATTTGATTGTTTGTTTGTTTGCATTGAATAGGCTCCGAAACTACTCAACCGATTTGAACAATTCTTTCACTAATAGGAAGCTACATTATTCCTGAAGGCTACTTTTTATCCCAGGAACGCGAGTGAAACCGCGCGGAACAGCTAGTATATTATATGAGCGTTGGAACTTCCATCATCACATCAAACAATACAACTACGGTCTAATCGGTGCTACCTATAATATTTAAAGAATTATCTCATAACTCCTAACTGTTAAGGAGTTGTATATTCCATCATCAGCTCAGCAACATGAGGTGATGAATACCAGTCGCAAATATCTGAATAGCTTTAGAATGTATATGATAAACATTGTAAGTGCCTATAAAATTTGAAGATTTCCCTCGATTTCTCCAGGGTCCCATTATCAGATACTGACCTGATGACTATGGGACCATCTGTGAAGTATACCCTTTCAAACAAAAAAATAATTTTCCAAATCGGTCCAGTAATCGGGAACATAGAAAAAAAAAAGATTCCGACAAATAGTTAACCTCCTCCTTTTTGAAGTCAGTTAAAAAGGAAATACAAATATATACTTACAACAACTTTGCCGACTTTCTTGAACGCCTTCACGTTAACTTTGGGCGCGGCTTCGCTGCCACCGAGGATCAGCGCGAGTACTGCCATCACCATCACGAATATAGCTGACAGTTTCATGGTTAAAGTTTAGAAGAAAGTACGTGCCTCTACAATTAACTGGGATGTAGTGAATGCTTCCCTTAGAATGACTGTCGTATTTATACTATACTTATAGTATAGATATTTAGAAGTTAAGTTTTTCCTGGTCAATTTACCGACGCAGGTTTGCCCATGCCCCCATCCGGCATCATTATTCATTATTATTCTCCGCGAGTAATGTGTGGTGTGAATGGATTTTATTTTGACAAGACTCTTCTAAAATTCTGAATATTTTATGTATATTATTATAATACAAGTACGCTTTTGAAATTATACTGCAATGTCGCATATTTTGATACCGGTTGACCGACAATCATGAAACACGCACAGCACAAGTAAATGAATATAAATCCGAAACTTGATCGTGACTAAATGCAATTTAGGGGACTTCAATACAACACTTGCTTCAATAACCCATAAGTTACATTACATTCAGTACCTACAGGAAAACAGTCAGTGAACCAGACAATGTCATCTTTATGGAAATCTCTTCGCGTTACCTACGTACCAATGACCATCTCCAGTGGGAAATCCAAAATTCGTTCTCTATTATGGTTTGAAAATATACGTTCAGATTTACATGTAAATTAACTACAAAACGTAAAAATAGTAACCAAAAATAAAAACTGGTGTAGGATACAAAGAAACCCATAGTTTTGTGTCCCAAAGTCCAAACATTTTTATTTTCAAAGATTAGCTAAACAATTTAAAATAACCCCGTATAGAAGGTAGCACGTTTAATACCTAATTAGTTTAGTTGTTATGAGAGCCTCTTGGGACACTTGGTCTACTTAATTACTACAGAACCAAATAATTCTGCTCAAAGGCGCACCTGTAAATAAGGTAGGTAGGGAACTTTGAAAGTAGAAGCACAGGTAGAATAAGGAAGATAAGGAAATGTTGAGAATATTTATTTTCACTGCAGAATGTTTTACAGTTTGTAGAATTCTACCTGCAGTGCTTTATTGGAATTAAGTACTCGTCTGAAGTCGCGAAAAAGATTCAAAAATTTTCATACAAAAATTCATCCTTAGGTTCAGTTGCATAAAGCGCGGTCATAGTAAGGTTATAGTTAGGTTTCGGTTATAGTTAACTTTAACCTCCGAAAGAAAGCAAACTGGGTTGCCCGTGTCACTTTAACTAAAATTTTAACCGTAACCATAACCGACCGAGGGAGATCGGTCATCGTCAAAGTGACTCTACGGTCAAAGCATGGTAATAGTTAAGTTAACTTTGACTATAAGTTTAACTAAAACGTAAAAGCAACCGGCCCTTACTCGATCAAAATGTATGAAAAGTTTTTTCATAATCCATTCAGATTAGGTACTTTGGTTTTACCATCAGGCTGTAGGTAGGTATGTATATGCTCGTCTGCTACCTAAATACATAACTTGTATAAAAAAAGTCTTCTAATTGTAAAGTCTAATCTTTATAATAATGATACTTATTCTTAATTAGAAGATATTTTCTTATTTGTTATTTACTTAAATGTCAACAAAATAAATAAACATACAATGTAGTTATGGGTTTTCCAATTATAAACCTTAAGGTGTTACTTTATTTTAAAGTAGAAAATCTATGAATAATACAATGGGGTAATCCTACCTAACGCTATGACGCAGAAGAGACGCACGTGCCGTGAGTAGGTATATTTCTTGCTGATTGATTCAAGGTATATTTATATCCATAAGCATATAAAACAAAAGAAATATTAAGAAAACTATTCACATCGGCGTCTCGAAGGATCCATTCCAGTTTACTTACAGCCCTAAATATATTCTTGTGAACTTTCACCATGAAACTGTCAGCTATTTGTGGTGATGATGGCAGTACTCGCGCTGATCCTCGGTAGCAGCGAAGCCGCGCCCAAATTTAACGTGAAGGCGTTCACGAAAATCGGCAAAGTCCCTAAGGGGGTAAAATAGGGGATCGTGGGTGAAACCGCAGGACGAAACGCTAGTTTGATATAAGGATAGAAGACATCTATCCTAAAACAGGGTGAATAGGAACAAACGGGAATGAGATTGGTACACGATCTTTACAAAATTAATACTTTATTGGCTAAACCAATTAGCCGAAGCTAAAATTAAGATAAAGGGAAAACTATCACCAATAAATATTGGAATTACATAGTCTCTGCAGTAAAAATAAAATGCATGTGGTAATATTGCTCGAGCGGTTCTTTAGACCCCATAGTAAGAGTATTATAGTTGCTTTGCTGTATAGTAGGTATAGATACCTATACATTAGTCTTCCTTGCGATAATAATTCTACTGCTCTAGGTACATAAATAAAAATCCAATCACAGTTTGCCGAACTTATTAAACAATTTTGAGTTAGGCATTGGGAGGACAGTACAGTACAGTACCGCGATAAATCAGCCAGTAGCTTTGTAGCTTAAATTGCCAACGATACTGCAGAGCTCAGCATAAAACAGTCACGGAAACAAAAGCGTTGTCGGTCGTTTGAAGAAAACTAAACACAAAATGTTAAATTATGTTTTACAAATGTTCACAGTTCGTTTGCAAAGCAAATTTTCTTGTAATTCATATACATATTAGATCTTGATCATAATGTGAACGTCAGTAAATAAATAGGTACCTACAGTAGGTATTAGGTATAGTATAAAGTATGGGGCTTTATTTACCTATATTATCCTTATATCCAATTCTAGTTCAATTAATTTTAATTCGCTACTAGTAACACAGGTAGAGGTACCTACACAAGAATATAGCTAACAGCTGACGGCTCGCGACCCAGAGACAACTCGTAAAAAATGTAATTTCATACATGTCACGAATCGGGTGTGCCCACATAAAAAAGTGCAAGTCTTACTCGCAAATCGAGAGTTCCGTACAAATAAGTCAAATTGAAGAACAATAGAACATCTCCAACTGCAGATGCGTTATAAATAATAATAATAAAAATATCCTGGGACATTCTTCACACACGGAAATCTTCTTCAAATGAAATCATAAAATTATGATTTAATTTATAATGCATCACAAAAGAAAATTAAATTACACTTTATTTTATATTCTAAAAGTTGATTAATATGAATATGACAGTAGGTAGATAGTATTTTTTATTAAAATACTTACCTGTACGTACAAATATTTAAAAAGTAACACAAATTCTCATCGTTCATTCTTTACTTTTTTCTATAACAAAATTTTGTTACTTTTTAAATAAGTCGTTGTTGACGCGAAGATTTAAATTGGTCAACTGTGTCACCATAGGTTTTATATTATTAGAAATTAGCGGGAAGACAATCTAACCCTAATCATGGAAAGGCTGCACAACCACTCACCTCGGAGTTGGAGCCGACCTGGGCGCGTTCTTCCTTCGTACGAGGGGTCGATTGTCTGCGGTCCTTCGATATGAGTGAACGAAGCCGTGCTGATGATGCACAGACTCCAGAAAAGCGGTGGCGTAGCTCCTTAGTAGAACAGAGCGCACGCGACTGGGCGCAACCGACGGTGGTCCAGTACTAAGTTTGTAGTCGTGCAGCGAAAAAATTTGAATCGAAAAGATTTAAGAGTACCCACTTTTATATTAATAATTAAAAGAAAGAAAAAAAATGAGCACCGAATACCTTCGGCGCGAACATTGCCCCCGGCCTTAAAACCATAGGTTTTAAAGAAAAGATAATAATGAAATTAAACTAAGGCGGGGAGCAAAGAGAGACGCTATTGCGAAGGCAAGGGGCAAAGACGAACGACAGGTCTCTTATAGATGCCTGTCGCTGTCTTAACTAAAGCGACTCTACTGATCCCATCCTTACCGGGATAAGTTTCGGTAATAATACCGAGGGGCCAAGAGAGTGGCGCAACGTTATCAGTAACGATGACCACGACACTACCTATCTTAATCGGAACAGAGTGTGTGTTCCATTTCCCTCTGGATTGTAAAAGATGCAGGTATTCACGTTTCCAGCGGTTTGCAAACGATTGCACCATCTGGTCCAACAAAGCGTAGCGACGTAATAAGTTAGTATTATCACCGGTAACGTCATAAGCGGGCAAGCTTCTCAAAGGTGTCGACATTAAAAAATGAGAAGGAGTTAATGCACTCAGCTCTGAAGGATCTTCACTAAGCGGTGTCAGCGGACGCGAATTAAGAACACATTCGATTTGTGTTAGAACAGTCAACATCTCTTCATATGTTAACAATTGATTACCGATAGCCCTATATAAATGCGTTTTGAAACCCTTTACAAATATTTCGTAATGTCCACCAAAATGTGGCGCGCGCGGTGGGTTAATCTTCCACGTAATTTTATGTTCGGCCAACTCATTACTGAATGCAGTTTTATACTCATCGGAATCAATCAATGCATAAATTTCCGACAATGCGTTTTTAGCACCGATAAAAACGGTACCCGCGTCAGAGTACATAGTATTAACCGCACCTCTTCTCGCTAGAAAACGTTTAAATGCTGAAAGAAAGGTGTTCGTGCTAAGATCTGTCGTCAATTCTACGTGGACAGCGCGAGTAGTGAGACAGCAAAAAATGCATAGATAAGCTTTAATGGAACGAGCTCCACGTTTACGTTGCGGGATAATACTAAGAGGCCCAGCATAATCAACAGCGGTGTGCGTAAAGGCCTTCGCTTCGGTCACGCGACACGCAGGCAAATCTCCCATGAAAGGTTGCACTGGCTTTGGTTTGGAACGGAAACAAAAATTGCAACTGTGCACGATCCGACGCGCGACGTTTCTACACGAGAGAATCCAGTAACTTTGACGCAATATCGACATCAACGCCACTGGTCCTGTGTGACAGTTATGTCGGTGGAAATGAGATACAATTAGATCAACAGTGTGATTCTTATGTGGCAGCAACAATGGGTGCCGTTGTTCGTAGGTTAAATCAGCGTTACGAAGTCGCCCTCCAACCCTTAATAAATCATCATCATCGATGAACGGTGAAAGTCTTTTTAAGGTGGAACGGCAGCATTTGTTTGCCTTTAAGCGTGCTATTTCATTAGCGAAATAATGTTGTTGAATGGTCTTAATCAGCATTTTCTCAGCATAGGTCAAGTCAGATGCGGTAATAAATTTAGATTTCGGTAGTTTACCTAAAAACTTGTAGACATAAACAATAGAGCGAAGTAATGCACTCCATTTAGAAATGCGCTGCGAGAGCGCGAGAAGCGGATGCGAAATTTCTGAATCCTTGTCACGAAAACTTGGTTTCTTAGAGTCATTAAAACTGGACTGGTCATTGGTTAAAACTGACACAGAACCAGATGAGACTGGAAATGAAACCACCTTTGTCTCCGGCAACCTTTCAGACATAGCGGTGACGTCAACAGACGTAATAGGCCACGTAGCCTTTTCTTGGCGGAGCCATGAAGGGCCAGTGAACCATAGCGGGTGTGATACCAACTGGCTAGGTGACAGGCCTCGCGATAGGCAATCGCTAGGATTATCTGTACCAGGCACATGGTAAAAATATTCTGCGGGAAGATTATCAAGAACATTTGTAACCCGCGTGGCAACAAAAGTCTTTAAATTCTGCGGATCAGAATGGACCCAATATAGGGCGACCATTGAGTCAGTGAAACAAAAAATATTTTTAATTTCATGACGTAATTTATAAACGTCTATAACGCGACGTACGAGCCTAGACATCAGTAAAATTGCGCACAACTCTAATCGGGCAACCGATATAGTCTTAAGAGGAGCGACCTTGGACTTTGCACACACGAGATTAACGACTGCAGGAGTGCCGAGGTCGTCCTGAACCTTGACGTATACAGCGGCGCCGTACGCTTTCTCACTGGCATCAGAAAACGCAATGATAGATAACGCGGAAGTTTCAAACACGCCTAGATGACGCTTGATACGAATATCCTGTAACACAGGTAATTCACGCAAATAATTTTCCCAGATACGGATAAGACTAGAGGGCGGTTTATCATCCCAGTCAATTTTGAGCACAAAAAGTTTTTGCAATATCAACTTTGCATATAAAATTATTGGTGCAATTAAACCTAGAACATCGAACTGACGGGCAATAACGGATAATATGTTGCGCTTGGTACACGGACGATTATCGATAGTAACAGAAAAGGAAAATTCATCTGAAGTGGGAGACCATTCAAGGCCAAGCACTTTTAAACTTTGGCTGGCTTCGTCGAAGTTAACTTTAGATGAATAGCGATGGTCGTCAGGAAGTGACTCTAATAACTCTGGCGAGTTACTAGACCACTTAACGAGCTTGAAGCCCCCGGCCGTAAACATCTCTAGCAGCTCATCTCTGAGCCGTAAGGAGTCCCGGACAGTAGGAACAGAATAACAAATGTCGTCCATGTAACAATTATGCGTCACAATATCTGCCGCAAGCGGATACGATGCACGTTCGTCACTGCAAAGTTGTCGTAAAACTCGCATGGCAAGGAAGGGACTGCTTCGTAACCCAAAACATACGCGGTTAAAATGATAAGTGTCAAGCGGTGAAAATTCGTTGAAGCGAAATAAAAATCTTTGAAACATCCTGTGGTTTTCGTGAACTAATATTTGTAAAAACATTTGATGTATGTCACTAGTAAAAGCCACAGGGTATAAGCGGAAATCAAGTAATATTAAAATTAAATCATTTTGAAGATTCTCGCCCGGGTGAAGTAAGTCGTTCAGTGACTTTCCTGAGTCAGTCTTAGCGCTAGCGTCCATAACCATCCGAACCTTCGTAGTAACCTTGTCAGTCCTACAAACAGCGTGATGAGGTATATAATAACCCGCCGGTGTCAAATTATCGTCCCGGAGTAATGAAATATAGCCTTTTAATAAGTAATCTTCAATAATCTTGTTATATTCTAAACGCAATTGCGAGTCTGCACTCAATTTACGCTCGAGATACAGGTAACGACGTTTGGCTGTCTTATATGAGTCACCGAGCTCAGCAGGGTCGGCCAAGAAAGGTAAGTCCACACTATAGCGGCCGGTACTGTCGCGAGTTACACCTTTTATAAAAATCTCCTCGCATTCTTTGGCGGCAGAGTTGACTGGACGATCCAACAGTACCTCCTCAATTTGCCAAAATCGTTCTAATAATGTATCAACACGAGGCTCAAGCTGAGTGAACGCACATAAAGAACTAACAGCAGAACACGAATTACTAACCGGAGTGTTCCCGATAATAATGTAACCGAAAATTGTTTCGAAGCCGGTAGGTAGCCCGGGTGGACCTTTAATGCGACCGGAGAGTAAAATGTCTGAAAACTGCGGCGCGCCTATAAGAATATTTATTTCTCCCGGCGAGTAAAAATTTTTATCGGCCAAATGCACATGGTTCAAATAATTAAATGACGACCTATCGATTTGCACTGAAGGCAAGTTGTCTGTAATCTGATCGATCACATAGGAGTCAAGAGAAAGTGAAATGTTTTTGTCATTATGTGAAAATAAATCAATGTTTACGGAACCCTTAATAGGATTAGAAGACGTACCGATTCCTTTTACTACAGCGCGCGATATTTTATTATAATGAATATTAAGCTTAGTTAAGAAAGTCGATGAAATAAAATTGTTTTGTGACCCGGGATCAACGAGCGCACGGGCACTGTGTAATACGCCGTTATAATCCGAAACTAGAACTTGAACCGTACCCAACAGGCAGGTATTATTGTTTTTATAATTACATAATGAAACATTCGTAGCGGGCGTGTTATTGTGTTGCACTAAAGGATCAGCTGATATGCCGGGCGGAGTGCGGTCGCGGACCTCGGTAAACGATGGAGCGGGGCGCACACACTCGGTTGCGGTAGTGTTCGCAAACTGTTTTCTACACAACAACGAATGATGCTTACAATTACAATAACGACAATGTTGAACAGATTTACAAGCGGAATGATTATGAGACAGACTTAGACAGTTTGTGCAACCATTATGTTGAATTATAAAGTTAAATCTATCATCAATAGGAAGTTTCTGAAACTTGAAACATTTGTATAAATTAAAATGATTCGATAGCTTGCAGAACGAACATGATCCATTAGTCATATGCGCCTGCGTCGCGGCACCTACAATTAATGAATGCATAGACTTTGAACTTGGGACATTTTTCCCAGCGATAGCGTTTGAAGTTCGATCTAATATTTTAGACTGATCGCGGAGAAAACTTATAAAATGTTCATAAGTAGGCAATTCAATTTTTCTATTAAACATTTCGAAGGCGCGAGAAGTTTCCGGGTCTATTTTCTTCAAAGAAAGATAAAGAAGAATAAAGTCAGATAAATCGTCTAAATTCAAAGTTTTTAGGCTCGAAACTGCAGAAGCAAAATGTTCTAAAAATGAGTCTAAATTTTTTGAGCTAGCGACTGAAAATGGTTTGAAATTAAACATTTGATCTAAGTAAGCGGAGGCTAAATAACGTTTATCTTCATATTTAGTAACCAGCGTATTCCAAATCATGTCGTAGTTCGTAGCATTCGGGGTGATACCTGACACGGCAGAGAGTGCACGACCCGATAGTTTACCCATCAAATATTGGATGCGTTCATTGTTAGTGAGGTCGGAATTTTCATGTATAGTGGTTCTAAATGTTTCGTAAAACGTAGGCCAGCTGGTGGGTGAACCCGAAAAACTAACAAGTTCCAATTTTGGTAATTTGACGTGACACTTTTTGGCACGATTACTAACCGAGGGAGATGAATTATCATGCATCTTAGCATTTAATTTATTCGCGGTAAATTTACAAAGGCAATATAATTCTTCGAATGAAGACCAACTTTGATAACTAGGTTCGGAATCTGCATTCAATAATAAGTTAGATGAATTAATCTCGTCTAGAATTTTCTCAAATTCGTTACGCAAAGAATCAATGGTAATCATAGAAGCGAGAAATTTGTCAGAATTATCTTCATCCGCCAAATTTAATTTAGACAAGTCGTAGATCGTCTGTAAGCGTGCAAAGACTGCATCCCGTTTCTTAACCAGCTGTCTAACATGCCGATCTGAAGTCTGCCCACTACTTTTACTCATGATGCAAAATGATGCGAAAAATAAAATTTAATTAAAACGCAATTAATGCGACGGCCTAACTCCTTGCAGACAAGATGGCGCGGTGTCGTGTACGTACGTTTTGTGGAGCGAGCTATAATATGCTTACCCACAATAACACGAAAATAATTCAAAGACGTAATTACGTAAAATTAAACTAAATAGCGTGAAATCCTTTAGGAAATGGAACACAAACGAATACAATGTGTATCAATTTAAGTATCAAAGCGAAAATTGGAATAAAAGAAGTTTAATAACGGGCTATGTAGGTACCCTAGCGGAGATTATGCGATATGCATATAGCGGAATTTTTAATTAAGCGGGGGGATCCGGTTCGAATGACCAACAAAATGTTGACGCGAAGATTTAAATTGGTCAACTGTGTCACCATAGGTTTTATATTATTAGAAATTAGCGGGAAGACAATCTAACCCTAATCATGGAAAGGCTGCACAACCACTCACCTCGGAGTTGGAGCCGACCTGGGCGCGTTCTTCCTTCGTACGAGGGGTCGATTGTCTGCGGTCCTTCGATATGAGTGAACGAAGCCGTGCTGATGATGCACAGACTCCAGAAAAGCGGTGGCGTAGCTCCTTAGTAGAACAGAGCGCACGCGACTGGGCGCAACCGACGGTGGTCCAGTACTAAGTTTGTAGTCGTGCAGCGAAAAAATTTGAATCGAAAAGATTTAAGAGTACCCACTTTTATATTAATAATTAAAAGAAAGAAAAAAAATGAGCACCGAATACCTTCGGCGCGAACAGTCGTGCATGGTGAGTTTTGATTTTCTCAACCCTTGGCAATTTCACGAACCACAACGTAAAATGTAGTAACTTTTTTTATTTCATGGTTGTCAGTGTGGCTTCACCACTCTTTCTCTTAAATAACATTAATCTTCATTTAAATAAGCTACATTATGCAGCCACAGAAATTAAAATTCATGTAAAATTAGTTTCGTATTTGGTCTATTTGTTTTCGAATGGAACTCAATTCTGAAGTTACATTTACTTTTATGATAAATGACTGGGTTGCTTGTGTCCCTTTAACTTAACTTTTAACCATAACCGATCGAGGGAGATCGGTCATCGTCAAAGTGACTCTACGGTCAAGGCATGGTAATAGTTAAGTTAACTTTGACTATAACTTTAACTAAAATATACGAGCAACCGGCCCTAAGCGAAATATTCTGGGAGCAAACACAATTTGTCCAGCCAATGATCCAATGATTATTATGAGTATAGTGTCATTTGTGGACATACTTTATATAGGTACCTATTGTACCTAAAGATTGCCGTGCAGGTCACGTAGAATGTGAGTGTAGCATGAAAATATCAAGCCATGCGGCAGGTTCACACGCTGACAATTATTAAACGTCCTTCTGTAATGATCGTTATTGTAGTTCTTGGACTTTAATAACAGTTCTAAGGACATTATATTTGATTGTAAAAACTTTAAATAGTACTCAAACAAAGATACTATTTCTAGCCAACTACTGCAGGCGCCATTATGAATGAGGTGAATACATACTCTACTTTTCATACCTACTCCGAGACCGAATTAAAACCAATAAAAACCTCCGGAGCCACAACACCGTCTTTTGTTTCACATTCTTGACAATTGCGCCTCTTTTTCCCTTTTTCTCTTTATTGTGTTCTATCTATGGTTGCCAGTTCGATTTTGAAAAAACTCTCTTGCCCAATCTCTTGCCAAATCTACAATGCCCGTATCTGTAAAAACCGTAGAGTGTAGAGTCGAGGGGGTAGTATGAAAAAAAAAATAACAGTGTACTTAGCTTAAAGTAAGGATTAGGGTAGTGACAAATGACAGTGGGAAAAGCTAGGCTATTTATAATACAACTATGATACAAGGATACGAGTTTAGATTGTTATCGATATAGGTAGGTAGGTACTTGTAAAAAGTTTCTGTTGTAAGTATTTGGGTATTCCCAAAACCATAATATATCAAAAACTTTTAACAAAGAGTGTCAGCGGTCGGATCGAACGGTTTGTTATCTATCACAAAAAAACCGGACAAGTCCGAGTCTGACTTGCGCACCGAGGGTTCCGTAATTTCCTATGTTACTTTAAATACCACTGACTTCTTATAGGTTTTCCTGTAATCTATAGGTGAAGAATTATTAATTAATTAAAAATTAATTTATACTGTATATTAAAAAAAATAATTGGCCAGTAGTTTCGGATATAAGGGTAAATTTTTATTTATTATATATTTTCTTAAAGAACTTCAAAACTTATAATTTTAAAATAAAAATATATATATTTTGAGATCATGACAACAAGCCCCTTTATTTGAAATGTCACACGATATAGTATGCAAAGGGCCTCATCATCATCATAGCAGCCAAAAGACGTCTACTGCTGGACAAAGGCCTCTCCCAAGGATCTCTACGATGGCCGGTCTTGCGCTACCCGCATCCAGCAGTTTCCCGCGACCCTCACAAGATCGTCGGTCCACCTTGTGGGGGACTTGCCCACGCTGCGTTTTCCGGTTCGTTGTCGCCACTCGAGGACCGTTTTGGCCCAACGGCCGTCGCGTCGGTGCTACGAACGATGTGCCCCGACCCGCCAGATCAATTTAAAA
Organism: Tethea ocularis; assembly: GCA_963555595.1. Taxonomy (NCBI): domain Eukaryota; kingdom Metazoa; phylum Arthropoda; class Insecta; order Lepidoptera; family Drepanidae; genus Tethea; species Tethea ocularis. The sequence goes on from OY741968.1 coordinate 6,287,820, forward strand.
GCAACAATTAAAAAATTAGCACTTCATTATTATCATTTTATTCATCAGTTTCTAGACCCTTTTTCGTGAGTGGTATCGAGTTGATATTATGTTATACACATGGTAATAATAACATGTACTTAGGTATGTACTTACATAAATTGGGAAGTATATACCTTCTACAGAATACGAAATACTTACTCGTAGGTAACTATTACACCAAGCGGAACGATTGCGTGCGGAGATCATAAATCGAAGACGAATAGCCTGACTTTGATCGATGAAATGCCAACCTGATCGTTTTTGTAACCTCACGGTTTTCATGGTAGGTATTACATGTACTTACTACATGGTTTATTGTAAGTAACTTTTGAGTTGTTTTCTTTCAAAAGTTACAAGCTGAACATAAGGGTTCCTGGTATGAAAAAATCGCTGTTTCCAGTAGAGCAGTAAAATCAAAATCAGTAAACAATACAAAGAAAGTAACTTACCATAAAACCCGTCCCATTTTACAAGACAATAAATAGCTTAGGAGTTAGGTACGTTAATCATATTATATATTTTATTTAACAATTCTATTTAATAGTCTCTGTGGTCAGGGTACAAGATGCCACATAGCACAGCAGCGCGTTCTAATTGCGGATACCGATGTCACTCAAGCGAATTGCTTATATTCTGTAATGACTACATACTGGTATTCTAAATGTAGTTATTTTAGATTGGTAGAAAATTATCACATTAGACACCAGACACCAGAGGCACTTAGGATGGCTCGAGCTCATATTTTCCTGATATTTATACATGATTGTCGGCTGCTACCTCTGTTAGCGCCCTAATTTTGTTAGCCAGCGAAGTAGATAGGTAAAGCGGAATATACTCGTAACTGTTGACGTATATCCGCGTATAAAACATTACTCATTTTTTATAACCACCTAGATGTCGTACTTAGAATGTGATTTTTGTGGGCATATAAATAATATGTCGCATGTTAACATCACATTCTAGAGACGTGCAATTAAATTCTCTATAAAATATTTATAAAAAAATAAAATGACATCTGAATAATAAAACAAGCAATTTCGATAAGTTTGCCAGTAAGGATCACGATCATAATAGGTTATTACTTAATTACTCATTTACTGATTCTGCCGAGAACTGTTTTTTTAGCATTCTCCTTTTATTATTTTATTGAGATACTGAAGACTTACTATAGAGATCAAATGAAAGAAAAATGGCTTCTGTGAAAATGAACACAATCTTACAATTTTAAAACCTCAAAATATGCCTTTGAATCCTAAAATCTCGAAAAGGTTTCGGTCGGAATCAACGATACCTAAGTAAAAACACGCTATGTATTAAAAGATTACCAGTTGATTAAAACAGGCAAAAATAAAAGATGATTATGATGATAATTAAGTTACCGTCCATAAATTTGTGACATTAGGTACCTTGTATTATTTTTGGAATTATCATTAGAAATTAATATTTTGATACCACGGAATAATGAATACACTACATTATGTTCTGCTATGTGATGCTAACCAAATGCGGGCAGAATAATCTAATGTCAGAGATAAAATAACTGTGAGCTGGCAGGAGATACTCTCGTACCTATAAGTAGGTATATTAATTTGGCAGTGACAAATTGCACTAATTAGGGTACACTGGCACAGACTATTACATAGGTAGGTACCTAGTTATGACGCTTATTTCAATGCTCATCTGTCCCCGGTATTACAATGGAATTATCATGATAGCGTAGCTACCTACCTAATCAATCAACAATGTTTCTAATTATTGTAGAAGTATGTATAGTAGAAAAAAAATTATTTTCTTATGCATGCATTAAGTTCGCACGGCATCGGAAGCTACTTATACTTATATTACTTACTAACCCTTTTGCCCGCGACTTCGTCAGCATGGATTTCATATCTTCCTCTGCTAATTTCAACACCTCAAAATAATTGGGTCATTGGCAAATTTTGAGCAGGTAAACTTGTCCCCATACGAATTTTTTTTTTTGCAAAATTATGATAATTTAAAATTTTAATAAAAATAAATCAGTTTATTGAAATTATGTATATACCTATAGGTACTGACAATACCTGAAAGAAAATATTAAGTAACTGGGTAAAAAAAATATTTTTCCTCTATTTATTAGTAACAAAGTGGTCATTACTGGGACGGTAACAGTTACATTTTGCACACTCTTTTACTTGGCACATAGGTCATATCCAGGAATAACATATAGGCTACTCACTCTTTATCCCGGAAAAACATAAGATCCCTCGGGAACGCGGGTTAAACCGCGGGGCAGAAGCTAGTAAGCTAATACAGCTACAAGCTTTTAGCAAAACTATCATCAAATCTGAGATAGTGGAGCGGTATGGCTCTCAATTTTGGAGTTGGTGTAAGAGTTAAAAAAAGAAGTAATACTTAATACAAACAATATCTTTAATAATAATTTAACTGAACTGAAAATATCTATATTCATTTATATAATAAAATGATTATCCATGTTGCTGATTGTACACATCATGAGCTGTACCTGCCACACCAATCGCAGTAAGACCATGTTTCTGAAACATAAACAAAAACACAATTAGTATCATTCGTTTTCCGTCACGCGGAGTCACCCGCGATCAATTATTTTACGACTCCACAAAGCAGTTGAATTTGGGAAAATCCTTTCTTAGGGGTCTACGCACTATGCGGTTAGCCGGAATGCGGACAGCCGTCCGGTTAACCGCAATCAAATATTATGTAGGTATGAAAAAAGTCTTAGTTTTTATTCGCACTGTGATGCGGCTTCCTACCCACCGCCACCGCCGGCGCCGCCACCAGGATGGGCAGCCGCAGTGCGGCTAACCGCATAGTGCGGTAGGTACTCTATTCTATTACGTACACTTCGACGCTGCGCTATTAGAAAAATCTACCCTTCAAATTGTATTGTTCTAGTTGGCCGTTTCTCCTTATTTTAATCGATTTAATCATGCGTTAACTTTGAAATAAGTACTTTAATCATTGACCAATTACTTTCACAGCAAATATTCTTTTTTCTTTTTCCATTGAAAATATTACGATTTTTTATGAAATGCTAAGTTTATTGGCTCGTAATAAATTTAACTTACAACAACTTTGCCGACTTTTTTTAAGGCCTTCACGTTAACTTTGGGCGCGGCTTCGCTGCCACCGAGGATCAGCGCGAGTACTGCCATCACCACCACAAATATAGCTGACAGTTTCATGATGAAAGTTCACAAGAATATATTAAGGGTTGCAAGTAAACTGGACTGAATCCTACGAGACACGGATGTGAATAATTTACATTTCGTTCTACATGTCCTATTTATACGTACGAGTAGTTACTTATTTCCTGCTAAAATTATTCAAATGGGACTCACCACATTAGGATTACCCCATTTTATTATTCTTGTGACGTACTTATTCTTCTTGGAGAATAGACAACGCGCGAGGTTTGCAATTAAAAAAACCCAGTACAAATTGTAGTAGGTAAAGTTCAAATAGTAAAAAGTAGTAAAGTCTAAATATTTTTTTTTCAAGGCATATAAGGAGACAAATTTTTGATACCGGGTTACATTATTGTAATTTACGCAGGGATCTCTATTTTTTTTAAATAAAATAGAACCTATGATACTCGCTGATAAGTGAAATATTTTTTTAAATGAGTTAAGTAGTTTTTGGGTTTATCGATTACAAACATACAAAAAATCAAATTATTTCTTTTAATTATTAGAGATACTAGACTAAACTAGATTCTATAGATCATGAATCTATCTTTAGTTACTTGGTTGAACATATAAGTACTTAGATACTAGTAAATTAATGTAAGTTGACACAACCACCGCTTGTAAGTAAAGAACTATTTTTCTGTAGTTTTTTTCAAAATTTTAGGCCCAGTAGTTTCGGAAATAAGAGGTTTCGGTTTCGGAAATGGTTTTTGGCGTATTTTCTTAAACAACTTCAAAACTAAATCTTAATCTTAATCATAAAAAATATTAATTTGAGATTCTCACACCGAGCACTTTTATTTGACATTTTACACACACAATAGTTTTGTAAAACTTTTTATCTACTCTCATATCGTAATGTCCTTATTATGAAATCAAAATCAGTACTTTAATGACCCACTTTAGGCACACCCGTGTATAATGATTCATTATAGTACAGTTGTGTTCCCAAGATAATGCTACAAAATAACTTTTTTTCTATTAAACTTACACTTTGGACCTATCAATAGTATAATCAATCAGTATCAGTTCAATTTGACGATGACAATGTGACAAATTTGTTGACTTGAACTTTAGAGGTAAGAATTTTTGGGAGTTGGCAACACGGATTTGATTAGGTATATGATTATTGTGTCTATATATAAATGGACTCTTCAAAAATGAAATCGACTACATTATGACCAATAAACCAAAAGTCTTTATCTGGCAATTGTACATAGTTTAAATTATAACTCGGACCATAAAATGATTCGTGCTACATTACGAGGGACACATACCAAGAAAAGTCGAAGGCTACACACTGAATCGATACCCTATGTGAACAATACAAATAACGCAATGATAAGGAATAGCTTAAAAGAAATTTTAGAGAGAAGGAATGAAAAAGAATACAACAAACCAATTGAGACAAAATATTGCGATTTTGTAAATACTCTCAAAACGGAAGCCCGAAAAGTGTCCACAAATAATAAAGCTGCACTATCCACCGAAACAATTCAGTTACTCAAAGAAAGAAAATTGCTATTGCAAGGCAAGAAATACAAAGAAACACGAAAAGAGATTTCAGAAATAAGTAAGAGGATCAACGAAAATATAAGGAAAGATAGAAAGCAAAAAAGGGCAAACACTTTCCAATATCATATTAAGAAAACAGGCGGAGTGAAAAAAGCGTTCAAAGAGTTAGAATCGAAGAAGAATTGGTTGCCAAATTTGAAGGATATTCAAGGAACATATACTACGAAAAGATCAGACATATTAAATATTGCTACGGAATATTATAAGGAGCTGTATAAAAGCAAAAATAATAAACTTGCTGCGAATAGGACAGACAACTCGCAAGATACTGAACCTATACCACCTATTCTAAAAGAAGAAACAGAAAGGGCAATTACTACGCAGAAGTTAGGAAAAGCACCAGGCCCTGATCAAATCACCAACGAACTTCTAAAAACATCAATGCCGGTAATTGTCCCTGAATTAACCAACTTGTTTAACGAAATAATGACAGAAGAAGTCATCCCAGAAGATTGGACGAAATCGATGATAGTTCTGTTGCACAAAAAAGGAGACAAAAGAGATATGAACAATTATAGGCCAATAAACTTAATGTCTAATATATATAAGGTCTTTTCTAAAATACTATTGTCTAGACTGAGTAACACCCTTCATGAAAACCAGCCGAAAGAGCAAGCTGGATTCAGGAGCAGCTTCTCGACCATTGACCACATACACGTCCTACGCCAGATACTTGAGAACACAACAAAATATATTATTTGGGTTTCATAGACTTCAACAAAGCGTTTGATTCCCTGGAACACCACTACATATGGGAAGCATTAGAACAACAAGGAGTCCATAAAAAGTACATACGCGTACTAAAAATCATTTATGGGAAAAGCACGGCGCAAATAAAACTGGAAAGGTCAGGCGAAGAGTTCCCGATAGAAAGATGCGTCCGTCAGGGTGACCCTATTTCGCCGAAGATATTCTCAGCCGTGTTGGAGTTAATCTTCAGGAGACTGGGTTGGGATAATGTCGGACTCAACGTGAATGGAGACAAATTGAGTCATTTGAGATTCGCTGATGATTTAATACTTTTCTCCGAATGTCCAATAACCTTAGAGAAAATGCTACAGCAACTTTCAGACGAAAGTGCAAATGCAGGCCTCACAATGAATATAACAAAGACAAAAGTGATGAGCAATTCCTCGCAAAAAATTACTATAACGGTTAATAACCAGCAGCTAGAATATGTAAGCGAATACATTTATTTAGGACAATTAGTATCACCAATCGAGAGCATGCAAAAAGAAATAGAAAGAAGAGTAGCAAACACTTGGAAGAGATTCTGGTCGTTGAGCGAAGTAATGAAAAATAAAGATATGCCTATGACGGAAAAAAGAAAAGTCTTCAATACTTGCATACTGCCATGTCTTACATACGGATGCCAAACTTGGGCCTTAACTGAACAACAAAAAAATAAATTAAATATATGTCAGAATGGGATAGAGAGAAGTGTAGTGGGAGTAAGAAGAAGGGATAAAATACAATTAAAAAAGATCAAAGGGAAGACTAAATTTAGAAAAGTGCAATCAGTATGCAGAGAATTGAAATGGCGTTGGACAGGACATATGTTGAGAGAAAAGAAAGAGAAATGGACCAGATTAATAACGGAATGGTACCCTAGAGAAAGCAGAAGAAGTAGAGGAAGGCAGCCAAAGAGATGGGAAGATGATTTTAAACAAGTAGCTGGGCCAGAATGGACACGTACAGCAAAGGACAGAAACAAATGGAAATCCTTAGAGGAGGCCTTTGTCGAAAGACAAACTGTTAAGAGGGGAGATAAGCCGAATGTCGAGAATATGTTTTTAGTTTAAGTGAATTAATAGTTTTCTCACCTCTATTGTTATAAATTTATGTAATGTTTCAAATAAGTTAACAGTAATAAAGGCTTATTTTATTTTATTTTATTTTTATTGTGTCTGTTTATTTTATTGTTTTGTCTACAAATATGATTTTGACCAAAAATAGCATTTTTTTTTTAAAGTTGGTAGAAAAATACTATCGATTTTTCTATTTTTTTAAATTACATTATTTATATGAGCTTAGATAAAGTACTGTATGATACTGCACATAATTAGGTATTAAAAACTCGTGTGATACTATTAAGAACCTCGCTTACGGCTCGGTACTTAATCTCACACTCTTATTTAATAACCCCTATTATGCAACAGTATCATAAACTACTATTTCTTTATTTTCAAATTGATCCCCGAAAAACCATAGCTTTTTTCTACACCACACATAAGAAACTGAAAAACTTCCTGTAAAATAAATAACTACTCATAATTGCTACTGCAATGACTACTCTGTCAGAATAGACTAGAGATTTATGCTTTATTTTTTGAAGACGGTGCTATTTTTTTGTTAAGGTTTTTTTTATTTCCAGTACTAGTAAATTAATGTAAGTTGACACAACCACCGCTTGTTTACCGATAACGTAGTTATTAATATTTTAAATTAGATATTTATCCTGTTTATAGTTCCTGAAATAAATGAATAGCCCTTATAAAAATATGATACCTAATAATATTTGTTCTTTAAGGTTTCTCTTGAAGTCTGAAGTATGAAATTCAAAAAGTAAAAATGCAATGTTTATAGCGAAGATTTGATCCATGAACTATTTCGTAATTTGAGTCGGTCCGGTTCCAGGCTACTTTTGAAAAATAAACAAATGTTCCCTTGAATAAATTTGCAATTTGGCAGCTTCAATATATTCCTCTCCATATCCCGTTATATTTTTCCTTGTTCTTGTTAATTGTGCATGTACATAATATACAGGATATTACATGCACAATAAATAGCTAAGTGTTTTTCTGTAGGAAACATGTAAAAGGATGGATTATCTGTAGGATTATTTTAAATATAGGTAGGCCTATGTAAATGAGATGTGTCCATCTGTTCGGGCTCAACGTTTCATCGGAAAAAAATATTGTAAATAAAAACGACCATTAATCTTATAGAATTAGCAACATTTAGAACGTGATTGTTGGCCTTTTTAGCAACCGGCTAGTCGGCCTAGGTCATAGTCGATTCATCCCTAAAAATAACAAAAAGTACCTAGGCAAAATTTAACTTTTGTCTCTTTTATGCGCTCAATTTTGACAACACTCCATAGGTATGATAAGAAGAAATTTAAAAGCTGGTCAAGTGCGTGTCAAGCCACGCATAGAATAGGGTTTCGTAGTCACCCACAATGGTACGTGGACTTAGAAGATCGTTTCCAATACATAATAATATTTTACATGTTTCCTTATTAGTGTACGAAGTTTTCCTCTAGTTAGGCCTCTATAACTCCTGAACTAACAAAGTTATCTAAGCCGTTATAGTTTTCCTTTAAAGTTCATCACATGGTCGTGGTCACATCACTACCATCATGATTTTTTCAGATTTTTCAAGCCAGCCGTTTAGCTTTTAGAAGGGGACGCCCTATTTTAACAAAAAAATGCGCTTTAATGATGAATGAAACGGATCCCTAAATCAAAAAATCGTCTCGGCAACCTCTCAATGTTTTTAAAAAATCTATCTAATGATACCCCACACATTGGGATAGACCCTAGAAAAAAAAAACATCCCCACTTTACATGTAGGGGAGGTACCCCAAAATATTTTTTTTTTCCTGATTTTAGCACTTTCTCGACGTGATAAATACACATATTCATACAAAGTTCCATCTTTCTAGCACTAACCGTTTGGATGGTTAGCCGAGGACGGACATACGGACGGACGGACATGACGAAACTATAAGTAAGGGTTCTAGACGTGAACTAAAGAACCCTAAAAAGACAGAAGAGATTTAACATATTATACCTATATAATTATTTTACAAATCTCTTACAACAAAGAATGTAGAGAAAACATTCATTTAGAATCTATAATAATATATTGTCGCCATAAGAGGTCGTATTTAGAAGAGACTCCGTATCAAAAGGAACACACATATATGCATATGGTTTACAAGTACCTACGTATTTTATAATTAAGAGTATCGCCTCGAGGATGCTGAAATATATTTCCACCCTTATTTAATTAACAGTCAGGTGTTGTGAAGGAAATCTCTGCTTAAGGTTGATGTTCCACAGTTTAAATTTTTAACGAATATTAGTACTATACTTATGTTTTAATTTACGTTAATTTCAAGAGCCTATGAGTCATAATTTTGTGATTTGCGACTCAGGCATGACTAGCTACAGATTTATCTATGCATTAATTTTGCATTCAAAATATATAAAACTGTAAGTACATTAGTTCCTTTGTTACAAACGTATTTATTGATAAGGGACCAATTCATAAATTTAAATAGCTTCAAAATCATAAGACATACAATTATCAATACGTCTCAAGCATGACGGCTATCCACTTCAATTTCTGCTTTGATTTTGCCACTGCTGTGATTCAAAGCATCATTACCTTTTGTATTAGATACCTGTTAATTATAAAATAAATAATATTTTAGTAAAACGTAATTAGGTAACTAAACGAAATATCCAAGCTGGGGACCATCAACCTTAAATACTTACTCATATTATTATGGCTACCAAACCTAACCCCTTTCATTCTCTGTTAAATAATATAATTTATCCTATTTGACAGCTTTGTACGGACGACGACAATTCAAGGTAAACACTGCGGCATCTTATGTGGTTGTAATAGGAGTTATTTTGCAACAAAAAGGTATAGTCTGATGTGTTGGCGTCTGTACATAGGTGCTTACCTATATAGAACCGACGGCCGCTGGGGTAGAAAGGTTCTCGAGTGGCGACCACGAACCGGAAGATGCAGCGTGGGCAGGCCCCCATAATGTGGACCGACGATCTTGTAAGGGTCGCAGGAAACCGCTAGGTGCGGGTAGCGCAAGACCGGGCATGGAGATCTTTGGGGAGGCCTTGTCCAGCAGTGGACGTCTTTCGGCTGATATGTGGATCATCATCCACAACTGCATACCTACCCGAGTAGCATTTTTTGTTGGTATTTCGTTGGGCCACTGATCGGCACAACCACCACTACCGTTGGTCAACCGTTGCGAGTGACACACCTGTTTTCAGTAATGCCAACGATGTCTCCCAACATAGGGCCTACCAGGACGACTATGTTGGGCCAACCACTGTTTCTCATCGTTGGGCCAGATTAACATTTGCAACTTATGGCCTACAGCTATATTCCACGGTTGGTATACAGTGATTCTATTTTGTAGGCCCTTCCTACGCCATAACGTAGGGTTACACATGTTTTATCTTACGCAGGCGGGTTGGTCTTCGAGAGCGATACTATAACGCCCGTGCACACAACAATGTGCATGTGCATCTACACTCGAGGAAGGTCAACCCGTCTTCGTGAGATAAAACAACTGTAACCTTACGTTATGGCGTAGGAAGGATCTACAAAATAGAATCACTGTATACCAACCGTGGAATATAGCTGTAGGCCTTATGTTGCAAATGTAATTCTGTAACATACAAAGTAAAGGTCTTATGGCTGAATTCACTGACATCACTCAAATCTAACTGCAAATTAACATTTGATAACAGACATTTGAATGCTTTATGGAAGATCTAAAAGTTAAATTATGTTGGTGAATTTCACTATTATATAGTTACTTAAAAAAATTGCAAAAATAAATTACATAATATTTCGATATCAGTGATAAATGAAAAAAAATTGCAATGACGTTTATTGGAAATTTGATTTACTTGACAATGGCTACATAATATGAATATAAATATATATATATTTTTTTAAGATCAATAAGCAATTTAACTTGGTTAGATACCTACCTATAGCAAAAATGACCGCAAGTTTTTGTTTAGTCATAATTTCTAACCATAACTTGTCTTAGCACCATTTTTGCTTTCCCTTTTATTAGCAGAAGAAAACCTTTAAAAGGAAAGAAAAATTACATTCGTTAATTTTTATAATTCTCAAGGTTCGATGCAACTACATTACATGTTGAAGCTGTCAAATTTCCTATAATTTATGCAGTCCTAGCCCTGATATGGCGATGCTTTGTACTTCTTAAAGATCTTCGGCTTTCTCTGCCTCCATCTATCTTTAGTGAACCGGAACCAGTTTGAAACTACGGCATGAATATCAGCATCTGTGGCTCCTTCAAAAGGTTTATTTAGTCAAACGGCACCTGTAGGTAAGAAATTTTATCATATAGTTATTGTTTTTACTATTACCTACATAAATCATCATCAAAAGTGCAGGAAACAAGTAGTTGTGGGTAGGGATAGGTAGGTAGGTGTAGGTATGTTTCAGTTACATATTTTTTTGCGGAGCAGGACGTCTTCCGGGCCAGCAAGTAATTAATAATTTCTTGTGTTAATTAATATTTTTACGAAAGATACAAAATAGATATAATTTTTTTAAATAAAGGCCCCGCCATTATTACGGTCACCTATTCCATATAAATGTTTCCAGCCCAACAGGAAGGTAGTTCAAAATAGATTGCAAAATTTGTACCAAACAGACAGACAAACTATACTTAATATAATACTGTATTCCGAGCCGCGAAAACATTAAAAAATTTCTATATGTAGCAAATTTCATCCAAATCTGTTTAGTCTTGCAGTGCTGAATGGTAACAAACATACACGCAAATAATTATCAGCAATACAGATAACTTAGTTATAGTATAACTAATTTAATATATTGAGACTTACCAGGACCATGGCTGGCTGTCCTAGATCCCATATCTACTCCAGTTGACTTTGATGTAATACAAGGTGCACTTATTATTCTGGTTTCTGTAAAATCAAAACATACTTTTTATCACTATCTTTATGAACTACTTTATTCTATAATATACAATATTTACAACAAATATATAAATATACTATTTAACAAAACATAATATATAAGTTTGCAGTTTTTGTGAGTGATATGAATTTATTTTCTGTTATCATCAAGTAACTGATCTGTACTATCAATTAATTTAATATCACAGATTTTGACCGTTTACATTTAATGCTTGTGTCAGACTGATTTTTATAATAAATACAAATCACTGAACTTGGCAAGAAAAAGCAACAAAATATTATTAGAAATATATGTCACACAGGTAGTCAGGACCAGATAAATCGAAACAGAACAATTGTTGAGAAAAATTTAAAAAACCCAAGGGGAATCTCCATACCAGTAACCTCGATTTCATGGTTATTTTTAGACCATTTTTGTACAAACTCTTTTCCCAAAATAGCTTGTATATTCTAGGTGTCAAATTAATCCCGCCCCAGGACTACTCAATGACCATCAAATTAAGCTTAAGAGAAGTATATGGTTTGTACGTAAAACAACAAATACCAATTACGTATATGTAAAACGGTCACCCATCTATTTTTTTGACCGCGCTTACAGATGCTTATCATTAGAGTTGAGATTTATTATTTTATAAATTATATGGATCACGGAACCCTCAGTGCTCGAGTCCGACTCCTACTTGCTTGGTTTAATCTGGCATTATTTATTTTGGAGGAGGGCCTGGTACAAAATAAATAGTAATAATCCCGTTTAATATACAATGACAGTAAAAAAAAAACACTCAACTCACCTGTTTCATATAAAATCCGATTGAAGGGATAGACGATCCAAGTATCGTCTGGTAATATTTTTGTTGGCAGGCACTTTGTCAGACACTTGTTGCTAAAGGCACTCCTCAAGTTTACGAGTAATCCACTCCTTTGACGCTCAAACTACCCAAAATACCGCCAATACTCCCATCACAATCGTCAAACTCAACCACCTTGTACATTATCAAGATTACTAAAAAAAGAATAGGTCGTAGGTATTCACTTGCACACTATTTTGTGTTGTGTGTGTAAAATCTCTTCTATCCTTTGAAAAATCAAAAAAAAACGTTAGCACACAGAAAGCACGCAACTACATCAAAATGGCCGATTTAGCCGGCCGGCCGGCGAATATTTGGCGACTCGCGCGCGTGTCAAGTCAAGTTTGGTTGCATCACCCGCGCCCGTCCCGCCCGCGGCCCGCACCCCTTTGTAAATTGGTTGGTTGTTGGTTGGCATAATACTACCTATTTTCATGTTCGAAAAAAACATTTGTAATAAAGCATGTAAAATTATTCAGGGCTCATAATATTTTTGTTATATAAATAACTAAGTATAAATTACTCATATTTATTTGAACTAAGTGTGATGTACTGTACGATTTGATACGTAAATTACACGTACTACTTACATTCATCGAGACTAATTTCCTAGTTTTTTTTTTAAAACTGCCTTTTCTAAAAATGTAACCTAGCTAGATCGTTTTTTTCTCCCCCGAAATCCTCTGCATATTAAATTTCATGACAATTGTTGGAGCCGTTTCCGAGATTCAGATTATATAGGTATTAGATTATTAGGTATTATATTAGGTATTAGATTGTTTTGTGTTATTTTGTTAAAATATGACGATAATTGTATGAGCAGCCCTCGTATGGATTTTCGGTTGAAAATCCAACTAAAACCGCGGTCAGGCCTTTGTTTTATGTTCTATAAATTTTCTGTTGGGAACGCTGATCGAAACTGCAGTTGGGCCATTGTAGGCTGCTGGTATGAATTTTCGGTTGGAAAACTGTGGTAAGACCTTTGTTTTATTTTCGTATAGATTTTCCGTTGGGAATGCTGAGCGAAACCACAGTAGGCCCATTGTAGGCTGCTCGTATGGATTTTTGGTTGGAAATCTAACCAAAACCGGCAGTAGGGCCTATGTTAGATATTTGTATGATTTTGCTGTTGCAAAGCCTACCAATTAGTAGTGAGGCCATTGTTGGCCGTTCGTTAGATTGTCACAAACAACTGTTGGCACCGTTGGCCAACGCAAAATGCTACTAGACATCATCATGTAGGAATGGAGTTACGTAATATCAGTCAATGTTAGGTGAGTTGATGAAATGAACATGATCATGTCACGTATGTCATAAGCGAATCACGAAATTTATTAATAGTTAATTTAAACCGCATAGCTCACAGGGACCATCCATTTTAAAAAGTAGGTAGGTACTTATACATACATCGTATTTAACGTAGCACACGTTACGTTATAATAAATGATCATACCTACTAATAACAAATTTCTTAACTCCTTTATTTTGTTGACATACACTATTGCCAGTAATAAATATTGCTACGTTGTTCATACAGGAGCTATCATTTCATAGTTATTGTTATACAGTTAAAGGCATGTAATGTAGGTATTTAATGCAGCGACAGCGTAATCTGTATGAGTATGAAAAAAAACCAAATGTATACCAAAATTTATAGGTTGGCAGTTAATAAGGACTATCGAAATATGTTAAAAATTAATTAATAATTGGTATAATTTTAAAAAAACATGAATTTTTGTAAGTATAACAAAAGACAAAATTGACATGCAAAAAATATATTTTGTGTCCAATTTTATTATTTACCATTTATGTTTGAAGGTGAAAAAAACCGTACAAGTTCGAGTCTCACTCACGCACCAAGGGTTCCGTATAAATGATTTCCCATGTTACTTTAAATTATCATTAACATCATAAATGTTTTTGTGTTTTCGTGTAATTTATAGGTAAAGAACTATTTTTCTGTAGATCTTTTTTAATTTTAGGCCCAGTAGTTTCGGAAATAAGAGGTTTCTGTTTCGGAAATGGTTATGGCGTATTTACTTAAACAACTTGAAAACTAAATCTTAAAATCCCAAAAAATATTAATTTGAGATTCCACACCGAGCACTTTTATTTGTCATTTTACACACACGATAGTTTTGTTAAAACTTTTTTCTTTATTTTCAAATTGATCCCCGAAAAACCATAGTTTTTATCTACACCACACATAAGAAACGGAAAAATTTCCTGCAAAATAAATAACTACTCATAATTGCTACTGCAGTGACTACTCTGTCAGATTAGACTTTAGAGATTTATGCTTTTTTTTTAAGATGGTGCTATGTTTTTGGTAAGTTTTTTTTAATTTCCAGTATCTTTTGATAACGAATGGTACCTACCTACATAGATAGGTACCTATCTATCTTACATTGAGTTGTATTATAATGATGATATAAGTGGCTGTGTGCAAGGACATCTAGTCTCTATTTAAAGATATTAAATTATTATACTAGCAATAGAGTGAGCAATGGAGACATTATCACATTTTTTTTTTAAATATTATATTACCTCACTCGTGGACATTATGACATACGACTTTTAACCAATAAGTCGTGGAATACGATTTCGCTCACTGATTATGATGTTTACGAACTGAACTATATAATATTCGGCACATCACCTCCTCTATCTTACAAACGTTATTGAAAAAGATATATTTAAAGCTGACAATTTAGTCCATAACATTGTCATTTACAGGAATTTCCCCGGGAGTCATGAGCATTTAGCGAAATTTACGTTATGTTTTATCATGCTTTTTTATAAATACGATTTAGTTGTCGCTGACGATTTATAACGATTTCAAATGACCTATCTCTTGATTAAATATGCAACTTTACTTGTCACATCACTAGCTGTTTCTGACCTTACCTACTACGTCATTGTTTCCAAATATCAAATAGCATCTCTAAGTAGTTTGTGCTTACTACTTTTTTTTTTATTCTTCGCATAATCTTTTGAAATTTACGATTTTTTTACAAAACTTTGAATCTATAAATCTTCATGTAATACACCTATTTATTGTTTATGTTTAAATATTATAAAGAGGAAAGATTTGATTGTTTATTTGTTTGTTTGCATTGAATAGGCTCCGAAACTACTGAACCGATTTGAAAAATATATTTCACTAATAGGAAGCTACATTATTCCCGAAGGTTATAGGCTACTTTTTATTCCTGGAACGCGAGTGAAACCGCGCGGAACAGCTACCTAGTTGTTTATAAAGAACTCACAAACATACATACGAACCCTGAAACCATTACTAACACTTTTTAACCTCCGTCAAAAATAATTTACTTTTAAAAAAATAGTGAAACCTCCTTCAAAAACAATAAAATTAATATGGGACCACCTTGGAGCTATACTAAACCCAACGCATGAAGAATTAATAAAATCGGTTCATAAGCAAAAAAAAATATGCATGAACAAACATAAAAAAAGATACATTAAGCCGAATTTTAGCCGAAGAACCTTCTGCTTTTTATTAAAGAGGTTAAAAACGAAGGTGGATCTCAATTCGTTTTTTTTTTCTACGGCCATTTATTTATGGTACTTACTTACTAACTATAAATAAACGAAACATTCAGCCTTATTATGTACCTTCTGAGTAGGTATAATTAACAGTTTAAATTAGGTTTTTGTAAAATTAATTGATTAACATGGTTTGGTTAAGTTTTTAATATAGGTTTTGATGTTCTTTGATATAATACTGCAATTTTAATACATATCGTGCTAACTCGACGCGATGCGGTACATTCGTTTAATATACATAAGTATAGGCACATGCTTGGATCTGAATGACTGATGCAATACTCGCTACCGATGTCAGCACGGTGATACAAACGGCTAAATTTAGAGAGAAGCCGTTCGTTCTCGTTCAACTCGCACTTCCCTTTTAGCTCACTATTGAATCTGTGGCCTATATACTTTAGTCGGTTTATTCGGCACTGTTAGCCGAAACATAGGCGACTACAAAAATCGGACGTGTGCAGAAGAGCACAGAGTGTGCAAAAGACCGCTTAGTGAGAGCATACGTGTTCTAAAATAAAATCTGCACGGGGAAAGTCAACGTAAATTAGGATATTATTACAGTGATTTCTATTAAGGTGAGTTTAATTATAGCTGGTTAATAATAATTAACTGTATTCGACAGTTTCTTATTGATTTTTCAGCCGAGAAACTTGTCCTGTAATATTGTTGTAACAATTTGCCGACTTTTATATTGTGTCTAGTAGTTTTTAATTGTATCTACGGTAACGCACCGGACTATAAGAGTTGACCTATTTAATGATTATGATCTTTGCAAAAATCTTAAATGTTCCTACCTATATTTATTTTAATTGTCACAATTGAATGTATTACTCGTACAAAACCGCATTGATATTTACACGTGGAAGTCCTATAATGTAGCTAGATGTGTTGGCATTAAATTCTCATTTATTATTTTAAAACACTATTTACGGTAGGTACCTATAGTATAGGTATACGTTCAGGCAATAATTATTGTATTGAAGTAGTGCCTACACTACAATAACTTTCTTCAAAGTCGAAACATATTGCCGTAAAATTGAAAAAGGATTTTTCTATTACATTATAATACCTAACGTTCTGCATACATTGATCTATTGACCAAAACTGATTAACGCTCTTCGACACAGTACATTCGTAATTAAACCCCGAATGGGAGGGTAAAGATTTATTGGGAACAATAACTCGATCTCTTATAATTAATTATATGAAAAATAAATACTTTTCTCGCCATTTCAATGGATCCATTGTAAAAGTGTGACAAACGCCAAGTCTAAATAACCCAGAACATATTTTTCTGGACAGATTTTAATGATGCTCAAAGCTCAGCTCAAAGTTAGGAGATAGCTAGTTATAGGTACTGTATAATTTATGCTAGGAGATAATTTAGTTAAGACCCTCTCGTATCAATATACTGAAATTTTATTGTATGGAAATAATAATATAGTATAGGTATAACCTTATTTTATTTTGACAGCATAAAGACAAAAAAACGAAAGGAGAAATATTTAACCATAAATTATATTTCATTTTCCAGGTACCTACACCAAAATGTGCGGAATTTGGGCAATATTTGGCGTTGAAGGCGGCTTGAACGCAACTTGTATCAAATGTTTTTCAAACATAAAACACCGGGGCCCGGACGCGTGGCGTATCGAGGAGGACGCTCGCGAGCCCCTCGCCATCCTCGGTTTCCAACGCCTAGCCATTGTCGACGGCCTGCATGGGATGCAACCCATGCGATTGCACTGCTACCCTCGCACTACACTCATTTGCAACGGTGAGATCTACAACTGCAAAAGGCTGCAAACCCAATTCGACTTTCCATACGAAACAAAGTGCGATGTAGAAGCTATCATACACTTATACCACAACTTTGGAATTGAGAAAACCATAAAAATGCTAGACGGTGTTTTTGCTTTCTGTCTGATTGATGGCGAGAAACGAAAAGCTTACATAGGACGGGACCCTTACGGTGTGCGTCCTCTGTTTACGTTACAAGATGACGACAACGGTATTTTAGGAATTTCTTCGGAAGGCAAAGGTCTGATGGGCTTGAAGCAAAAATGCGGAGAAAACTCAACATTAGGACAATTCCCACCGGGTCACTTCGGGGTTTGGAGCATATTAGATGATGGAAAAGTAAAATATGATGAAACAGAACAATATTTCAAGGCTGGCTTCCCACCGCATTTTACACCTTTCGTTCCGGAACTGGATTTAACTAAAATGAATGTGTATGAGAAAACAGCGGCTTTGCTAGAAGCCGCTTGTCGCAAAAGAATGATGTCTGACAGAAGAATAGGATGTCTCCTCAGCGGTGGTCTAGATTCTTCTTTAATTACGGCATTAGTAGTGAAACTAGCTAAAGATCAAAACTTGCCTTATAAAATTCAAACATTTGCGATAGGTATGGGTGACTCGCCAGATATAGCAGCAGCTAGAACTGTCGCTGAATACCTTGGTACAGAACATCACGAAGTCAAATTTGATGAGAATGACGTGAGAGAAGCTTTAGACAACGTTATCTACCATTTAGAATCTTATGACATAACGACAACGCGCGCCAGCTTACCAATGTATCTGCTATCAAAGTATATTAAAGAAAACACTGATTCCACAGTTATATTCAGTGGAGAGGGAGCTGATGAGCTAGCTCAAGGTTACATTTACTTCAGGGATGCTCCTTCTACGTCGGCCGGCCACGATGAAAGCATACGTCTGTTGTCTGACATTTATTTGTACGATGGCCTACGAGCGGATCGTACCACTAGCGCATTCAGCTTAGAGCTTCGTGTACCATTTTTGGATATACAGTTTACTCATCATTATCTCGGAATAGAGCCGAAACTGCGGCAGCCACAGAACGGTGTAGAAAAACATTTACTTAGAAGCAGTTTTGCTAAAAGTGGTTTGTTGCCAGATTCGATATTATGGAGACATAAAGAGGCTTTCAGTGACGGAGTAGCCTCCGTAAAGAAATCACTATTTACGACAATAGGAGAAGTAGTCGCCGAAAGATTAACAGATGATAACAAACAGTATCCTGGGGTAAAACCGACGACGTCGGAGTCCAAGTATTACCGCTACGTGTTTGAGAAATCATTCCCGGGACAACACAACTTTACGCCTTACTACTGGATGCCGAAATGGGTTCAAGTGTCGGATCCATCTGCCCGGTTTATAACACACTATGCTGCCACATAATTAACTGAATAAATGAAAATGCATCGAAGTATATGCTCATTTTGTTTGAAAGCTCATCATTGAAGAATATTTGTAAAACTGATGACAAAATAGTGCTAAAAATAATAAATAAATATCCTCGGACATTATTCACATACGGCTATCTGATGCCAAACTAAGCAGGACTTGTACTATGGAAACCAGACAACTGATATACTTATTTACTATGCTTTTTTTCTAAGTACATAAATGGATAATTACACCCAGACTCAGGCTCATAACTTCCTCTTAGACGTCTATAAAACACTCTTTTAATTTTTTATCATCTTAGCGCACCAAGATAACTAATTAGGTAGGTACCTAAAGTAGGTATACTTACTTGTATATATATTTTCGATGTTGTAAAAGTATTATGATTTATTCATTCAATTACAAAATAATTTGTATTAGGTAATAACAATTTACCTATGTTTGTTCAACCTTGATACCAAACCTTGAACCAAATATTAGAACAGATTGTTCTAATATTTGTTGAAGCTGGTTTTATTAATAAACTTATCGATAATCATCGAGGTAATATACCTGCCTACAGATAGTTTTAATATTTATTTTAACTGGATATATTATATATATTATTTTATGCCATAGAAGTTATAATAAGCATAGAAATAGTGGAGCGAGTTTTTTTTATCATGGAATTGGAACTAGTGGAAATCTTTCATATTATCACATGAACTTATATACCACCTACTATTATAAATGTGGATATTATAAGTGTGGTGACTTTAATTAATAATTATGTAATTTTGATACCACTCAGTTGACTCACGGCTGCACGGATTTTACTCAGGTAGAGTCGTAGTAATTTTATCCCTGGGATAGGGTAGCTACACCATACAAAATAAAAGCTGATAGGTAGGTCTGTTGTCTCCTTTTATTATTTACAGTTAATATACTGATAATTCATCATTGATCAGTACCTGAAAGCTAGTCTCCATAATAGCTATCCATCAATGATGTGATAATCACTCATTTCATTCTCTTCTACGCATATCTCCGAAAGGTGGCCTGATGGAATCTACAAAGTTATTCAAACATAGACATGCCCCATTGATGGATTTTGTTGATTCCTTCGTTTCTTCATCTTTCAAACCTAAGAATGTCACTCTCTCGTGATTACGCTTCTTTTTGTCTATATGTTTTAAATCACATGAATATTCGCTCGTATCGTCACACAGTAAACTAAGATTAGAGTACTTCAGTACGGGTTTCTCTGTAATCGATGTAGTTTTTTCTACAAATTTTAAGCGCTTCCCGGTGCATTTATCACGACAGAATATCTTAGTTTTCGTTTCAGATTCTTCATCTTTCACAACTTTCATAGTAGCTCCTCGAAAAAGGTTTAAAGTGAAGAAACAACTGGGACATAGCATATCTTTACGTAGGAAAAAGTTGTTGTCGTTGCTGGAAAAGTTGTTTCTAGCCTGAGGGAACCGATCAAATAATTCGCTTTGCAGTTCAGCTTGCACTTCTTTGTGTTTCCTGTCTGAGAGTCGACTTTCTAAGTTTACTTCAGCGCTTTTACAGACATGACAATCGCAGGTGAGGTCTGCCAGACGTCTTTTCAACAATCGCAGTTCTAGTGGTTCCCAGTCGTTGCTACTGGAACTGGGTAGATTATGTTTCCACATCCTCACTGATCGGATTACCTCAGGCTAGATTTTTCATTAAATGTTCAATACACAATTCCACATTCGAAACACCTGCATAATTGATATTAATTAATTCTTAAAATTGAGATTTTATAGGTTCTGTTTACTTATCAAAATCCATCATGAATAAAATCATTTGAAAATCATGACAAAACGGTCCGCAAAGAGAATTTAATACCTACTACCCTACCACAGCTATTTACCAACAAAGAGAATATAATACTAAGTTTACTTACCACCTACTACTACATATCGGTCTGTGTAGGTAGACAGTCATAGAAACAGGCATAGCAGACCCATAAAATCCATGGTCTTTTTAATATGTTATAAAATCGAATCGCCCTCATACATTTCAAACGTTTTGAGCTTTGGAGGGGCGCGCCATGTTAGAGTAGTTGATCTCTACACACAACCAGACAAAAATATCAGTAAAAGGTAAAAAACGTAGTGATTGTCTTTGGTAAAAGGTAAAGATCAATGATTCAGGGCACCGTTAGCTAAAACGCAACCTTTTTCATGAGTGACGGACGCTCAAAGACAGTTGAAGACAGTGAAAGACAACTCAATTGACATTGGTCAAGCAATGGTCCGAGAAGAGTCCAAGGGTCCGAGAACTCAGAGATCAATCAAAACAATTTAGAAATACCATAGTGTATCATCATTAATCATGAATTAATTACCGATTGTTTTACCTAAAACTGAAACCAATACCTACCTATAGTTAAACAACGAGTAAAATGTCTAAGTAATCAGAATGTCAGCAAAATCGTCAAAACACTCAAACTTACATTCAAATTGTAGACATGGGTCTCGTGAAAAAAAATCAGACCCACCGAGTCAAAAGCTTACTACAAAGGTACGAGAGTTAATTTAGAACCTAATGTTATAATTAAAATACAAAGTCGAGTAGGTATTTATAGAAACATAGGGCATAGATTTAGGCATTTGTTATTTTTATGTATGTTGGTCTTACATAACAAGCGCTTACCGCCTACGCCACTACGACCCACACGATACTTCAAGAGGGGGCGCAGCTAGCCAGTGGGATTAGATGTAGGTAGTACTTACATCTCAAAGTGCATACTTAGTTCTTTACCTACTTATAACTATTATAGCCATTCTGCGATTGCAAAGATTGTGCATGCAACAGCTGCCCTGACATTTTAAAAATGCTTGCAATAACTGTGACTGAAAAATCCTGTGATTTCGGTTCGAAGGGTAAAAAATGCTGCACGGTCAAGCTTTGTCCAGAAAAATCTCAACAGGAGCTATCACCGAGACTGAGTAGCATTCTAGATGTCATGAAGGATCGTGACTGTAGCTGCGATGTAATGGCACGCGCTTTACGCTCTAACCTACATATGAACATGGGACTAACTGATCGACGAGAAGCCATCAACTCAATAAACCCAACGCCTAAAGAAACAGACCAAACAAACAAATCATCCCAATCGAATCAACGCGACCCACCTAAATAAAATTCCAAACCTCGCATTTTGATCTTTTATTATCAAATAAATAACTGTAGGTACAAATCGGGAATACAAATACTACAAACAATAGATAGGCTGAGATCCGGCATAAGGCTGCATTTCCATCAGAGATGTGCTATGCAGCTAAGATGCGAGGATGCGAAAGCTTTTCCACTGTTGCTAAGCTATGTAGCGGAGCGAGTAAGATGTGCGCCTACTGTAGGTAGTCTACTCGGCACATAGCTACATCACTCACGGCCATCCATAGCACGCATCAATCCATATAAAAAACATAGTATAGTAGAAACCGTTTCCAGTGCTATGTTATGTGTTATGTAGACCATTGAATATGATTTGGGGATATAGCATAGCACATCGCTGATGGAAAAGCACCCTAAGGGTGGACATACCAGAGATGTAGTAAGCAGTGTTGCGAGAGATGTGTTTTATAAGCACCAGTAGGATCACTTAATTTAGCGAGTCTAGTAAGTAGGAAGCACATCTCTGGTGGAAGTGCAGCCTTAGTCTAAGAATAATAACAATTCTCGCGTCGATTAGAATTATTTAAAAAAAATACCAATATTTTTATAAGTATGCTTAGCTATAATCATAACATTGTTTATACCACTTTTTATCTTCAAACATTCAAAAATATTAGAGGCTTCCATCCAAATTATTCTCCGTATTATTCTCATTGTGATTATCTACCTTTTGTAGTTTCTTGAATCTCTCACACATGTAATTCCAATATTTGCTTCTAATTTTGTCATACTTATTGGATAACACCTGGCACAGCTCAATGGCTCTATCTGCATTATGAAGGAAACTGGTCTCTCCTTTCTTTATTGCTTCATCACAAATATCTATCAAAAACGCAAGTAAATGAGGAGAACGACACTTGTTTGTATAGATATCCTCACAGAAAGAAGTGACTACTGCATTTCCACTCATTCCTCTTTGATCATGTATCAAAACGCCTCTTAAATAGTTCCACGCGCTTTCATTGTTCTTGACAAATTTGATTTTTTCCAGTGCATAACAGATCTCTTTCTGAATATTTAAGTCAGACCAACCAAGGTGGTTATTCACGACGAAGTAGCGTTGATTCCAAGCAGAATTATTACGCACATCTTCTGTGATCAGATTGTCTACATAATCTAATTCCTTATCGTAAAGTCTGTAAATAAGGATAAAATGTAAACAGTAGGCTTTTATATATTAATAATAGTCATAAAAACGTGAGGCTTTACAACTTACTAAACACACCAATTTCCAGATTATTTATGTTAGTATCGAATTCCGAATTTTATTATTGTACTAACCTAATTCATATGATTTTTGTGACTTTTATAAATGCCTTGAAGAATGTTTGTTCACTTGTTGAAATATTGCAAGCGACAAATGGGATTAGACGTGATTTGAAACATTGTTGTACTCAATATTGTAACTTTATTGTATATATTTTTATTTGCAATAAAATTGGATAAAGCTTAAGGCCTAGAATCCACTTAAGAGAACCAGATATGGGCAGAGAGATGTGTGTGATGTGTGATCATACAACAGACTTCTGTGGGCTCATTCTTTAGCATGAAAACAAATCTCCTATCCACTCATCTCCACTGGTGGATGCTGCATGCTGACATATAATAACTATAGTAGGTATAACATTGTTTAGCTCTTTTTAATTATCAGTACTGAATTATGCATCAATAACATTGTATAACATACATAAATTATAGTTACATGCAACTTGAACCAAAAGAAATGTTATATTTTAATTAACTAAAAGGTATTAAGATATGAGGCTCACCCAAAAGTTTTGATTGCCCATTGTCTATGCTGCCACGCATGATAGTTCTTTGGGTCTTGTAACAGTGCATCTCCTGTAAGCTCTAGCTCTTGTGATGGATCTTGTAACCACTCCACTAGCACTCTCCGATGATGCCAAACCTGAAAATTATTTAAATTCATAAAACATCTATATTATATAAAGTTGCTGAATGTATGTAAGCCCATCACTTCAGAACGGCTGCACCTATTTGGCAAATCATTTTATTGTTGCGTTTTTAATTATAAGAAAATCTACCAGAAAATTCGGAAATTTGGATGGTATTTTTGTACGAAAATCTCAATAAAAATCACCCGGTCGACAAACGCCGGGCACGTACAGCTACATTTAAATAAATCAACATTACCATCTACACTACAGAACAGAATGAATAGAATTATGCAAAGTACTAGCTTTCCACCCCAAGATTTCACCTGCAATCCCCTTTTACCCCCATAATGGTTGAGATAGTCTTCTTTAGTGGATGCCAGCATAAATTATACACTATAACTAGCTAGATGCCTGCCCCTTTAGCATGGTAAGCATAGACTATAGAAGACTCGAATCTTCGGCCAATGAAATTTATGCACCTGTTATACATTTATAGAACATGTATAATATGTAAGTCAGTCAGATCCTTTTTAAAATAGGATTGTAACATAAAGACAAGGTATAAATGAGAATCATCATAGGATGAACAAACCTGATAGTTTTTTGGTGAATTTCTTATAACTGCTTCAACATAATCCAATTCAGATCTTAAATCTGTGCCCAAAGATTTCAATAGATCTCTCCTGTAATGTGGAATTTGAATTTTTAATTAAAACTAGTTATTAATTACATGCTATTTTTATAGCAAAGATTATTGTCAATCAAACACTTTATAGGATTATCCTTATTAATAACTAGTTTTTACCCTATGGTTTTACCTGTGTTCCCTAGGGATTTTGAGATAATATTTTCTCATGATAATAGTACTCTATAAGTCTATTTGTAGTTTAAATTTCATCACCTTCGGTTGTGCTGCTAAAGTGTCAAGAGGTGACAAACAAACTCACTTTTCCATTTATAATACTAGTAGGGTATTTCAATAGTAACCTATAAAATGGCAAGCTACTACTCCATTCATCATAATTACAAAATATTTAAACAGCAAATCAGGGGGCCTAAAATGGCCACTCGAACAATATTGCTATGCAATTCATATCTCGAATTTACACATATCTACTTGTATCTACAGACCTTTTGAATATGACTATTCTCATTCTGTGTGGGGGCAATAAGACCTGCACTGACGTCCCACTTGGTCCTCCCTAGCCATCCTAGTTCCATAAAGTAACGGAGTGTGGCTTTGGAATGCTGACAAATTTGTGTCAGTGATGTGGGTGTTGCTGTTATCAATGGTGGCAAAAGCATTCTTGAATCTGTTTCCACAGTTTGTGGCTGCCGTAGTACCGTCTTGGTTCTGCTTTCTACTGTGACTGCACTTGAACATGACTATTAATTTATATAAAAATATTTTTTTAAAACAAACCTATATTGCCATACTGTGTAATTAGCAGGATTCAATTCAACAGCATCTTTGGTCAATTGTAGCACTCGTTCAGACTTCTCATTTATCTGCAGAACAGCCCGGAAGTAATCATACACATCCTCAACTGAAAAACATAAAACACATTTTGAGTGAATATTTCAATGGGTTCCTGGATGGTTTGAAAACACAATTAGACCCGGTCAGTGGTGCTACTGTTGGTATATAACTCATCTTCTCCTAAAAGGCAGGGGCATTTTTTGGCACTGGTTTTCCGGGCAAGACAACATCTTCCTAGTTGCTAGTGTCTTATAAATATTATGTTGGAATGCCCAATGATACATAAATAGAAAACAACAATTCTGTGGGTTTAATAAATTAGGGATCAGCAGGATGCTTGTGTAACTTGATTCTCATAGCAATGGCTCTTGTAATCATCTTATAATTTTAGTATTGTGTATCATAAGTGAGCAACAACTGCCATTGTAATTACTTCTCTAACAATAATTAATCACTTGACATTCGTCCTCGACTTTCAAATTAACATCCTGATACCACTTATCTGGCCAATGAAAAGTCAGCCCTAAATATATAGGGCTATTGTAGGGAAATGTATTATATACATTTCTTGTATTTATGAAAGGAACAATTCCCCGAATATCCAGTTAAGTTTAATTGTAATATCATGAAATGATTCATGGTGACATGAATATTAATTACTCTAGATTCTCTTACTTACATTTCTCTGAATGAGCAATTACCACGACAGGATTTGGTCCATCATCTTCAGGTACCGGCCTGATATCACTCCATTCTGGTCGATCTTTGTACAGCGTCCACGCGATATCGCTGTCCCCACTATCAGACATATCCACTGTTCTTATTCAATTAATTATGTATATTAGTTATTCACTAAGACCTATTGTACTTGTAACTTTTAC
Source organism: Tethea ocularis (assembly GCA_963555595.1). Classification (NCBI taxonomy): domain Eukaryota; kingdom Metazoa; phylum Arthropoda; class Insecta; order Lepidoptera; family Drepanidae; genus Tethea; species Tethea ocularis. The sequence continues at coordinate 6,314,450 of OY741968.1, forward strand.
AACTTCTTATCAGCTGCGCAACTGCAAACGTTTACCAAACCGTGAATAAACACAAGGATTTAATCAAAGCCAAGAACATTATTAAACCATCATACACGTATATTTATTTAGTTACCTACAGATAAAACACCCTGATAATTTTAATTAATAATAAGGACTAAAAGCATTAAAAGTGAAGTTAGAGCAAGCACAAAGAATAGTGTATTATCTATGCACAAAGAGAGCAAGCAAAAGGCCAAAGAGAATTTATTCACCTGGCTACTCTGGCTAGAGTAAGTAAAACACAAGACAAGTGTTAGTTCTGTTTGTCAAAGAGTATACGACTGACATATACGATTATTTCATGAAAATGTTACTATTATACCTGGGAGGAATATATTGATGATTTCTTTTGTTATTAATCAGTAAATATACTACCATTCTTCTCGCAAATAACATGTTGATAACTTACGACCTATAACTGAGCTGCAATTAGCAAAGAACGTGATAAAATTTTAATTTCGCGCTCCAACCGAAGTCTCCACCTTAACCGCTAGAGTCTGGCAAATTAAAGTGCACACTCGAATTATTTACAAACTTTTCATATGGCAATGTTTTATTTATGTCAACGTATGAAGTACCTGGAATAACCTGACTTGATACTTTAGAGTTATTTGTTTTTTGTGTAAAACAATATTTGTAACTTCGACTTGTAAACTACTGCTTGACAGGTCAAAAAATAGGAACCTACGGTACTTGTTGTACACACGGCCACAGATCAAGCTACATATTTTTGTTGCAAAATAGCGCCTATTACAACCGCATAAGGTGCCGTAGTGTGTAGCTTGATCTGTGGCCGTGTGTACCTATGTAAAGTCTTATTTTACTCGAAAGATAGAAACTGATTTTTGAAATGTCACGCACGAAATGTCTCTTCTCTAACGATGCATGGCTCATTTTTAGGTTTCGTACCCAAAAGGTGCCAAGGGAACCCTATTACCATAGATAATATACGCCTATTACGGTTCATGAGATACGCTGTTGAATCAGATGTTTTTTTTACAAAATATTTAATACGGTTGACACTATAACAACAAATAATAAAAAATAAAATAAAGTAAAAAATTAAAGGTCCCCATACAAAAACCTTTTTTCTTTTTTATCGACCATAACAAATACTGTGTCTCATGAACAGTTGAAACTTTTACAGAATTTGTATATATTTTATAACAATAATGAAAATAAAACAAAGTTTAACAGTAAAGTAAAGGTGACCCTGTAGTAAACTTTGATTTTTGCTTGACCTTAACCTATCTCATGAACCGTAATAGGTAGACAATTGAGATTTTCACAGAATGTGTACTTATGTTGGTGCTATAACAATAAATAATTCAAATAAAATAATGTTATGATGCTACTTATCCCGAACTCGCAAACGAATTACGAAATCTGCCTCAAACGGTCAAACTGATTAAAAGCGTTGACAAAGACTGGTGTTCGAAATAACGTTCTGGTTACTAGCATAAAATCAACTTAAAATTATGAAAATTTTGGGAAAGAAAGACAGAAGAAAGAAGATGTCAGTGAAAGAAATAAAACGTTCATCATCATAACACATTTAATAACCAATTAATTAGTTTATGCTAACAACTAAAAGATAATAAATTAAGAGGAATCATTCAGTGCTTTTACAATTATTAAAATAAATTACTCTAATATCAGCATAATAATCATAAATAATTATCTCTTCAATCACCAACCGTAGGCAAGGCCAAGTCCATTGGAATATGTCATGTGGGAGACAGCTGGTGCAGCTGAATATGCCACGCCCAGTAGACCACCAGCTGTTGCGACCTGTAATATAAATAAAAATATTACAATTTGGTATAATTGAAGCGTTGGTATATTTTACCAACCTAAATGTAAACATTTTCAGTTGATTTGCTGTAGTTATTTTCTTGTATACTGGATACCTACACTACACAACACAATAGCGTATTTGACTGACACATCAAATCAGCTACTTTTTAATAAATGTCAAAACGATAGTTTATAAGGAATTTTGTATGAAATATTACATTATGACGTCATAGTTTCACAGCATCAAATCATCTACTCTTAGTGGTTCCACTGGTAATTAAAAATCATAAAAAGCATTAAATGTACAACATATTTAATATTTCCACCACACGATGTTTTATGCATTGGTTAGTGTTTGGTCATTTATTTTTGACAGTGTCAACTACCCTATAAGTGAAATAGGCGCTAACTTTAAAAGTTAGAACGTAAAGTCTATTCCATTAATTCTATTCTTTCTCGCTATTCTAGAGAAAGATAGAGATAGATACCAACACGGTTCACTTGAGTTTTTTTTTTTTGAAAGGACTATGTTGGTAGCCTCAGATGGCTGCAACAACCTTACCGGACAAAACACTTGAGTTATTGGATAAACAAGATAAAGAATAACGTCATCAGAGTCAAGTGAACCGTTTTGGTATCTATCTCTCTCTTCTGTGGTTATACCTACATCTTAGGCTTGAATCAATCATCTTTGGATTCAAGATCTTAGTTTACGTTAACTCTCAGATTAGGCTAGATTAATCAATAATTCTCCATCACACGCTACTTTTAAAGCTATTTGTATTTTTTTTGTTGTAACAAGCAACTAATACGAAAGAAAATAGGAACGTACTTTAGCAATAGGTGCGGCAACACCTACGTGCGATACGAATGGAGACGCCAACCCTCCGTAAGCACGATATGCAGGCGCCACTGCTACCCCTGGGTTGCTTACACGCACGTCCGATTTACGAACGCTCGAGAATGGAGTGTCAATTGCTTTCGAGTATGTGGATATCTGAAATTAAGAAAAACATAGTACATTTTATTTATTTTATTTTTATTTATTTCATAAGGTTCACAGCAAAGCCAAAATTGAATCATATTATATAATTTTACCATATTAGATTTTATACAGACGGTAGGTACGGTAGGTTAGTCGACTTATATAAAATACAATAATTATAATAATACAACTACAACACATTCTACATATCCAATTCCTACCTAATACAGAAAACAAAATATACTTCCTACAGCCGACATTCTTCAATTATATTCTTGCGTCCTCGAAGGTTTTAGGATGTAGCTGTCACGTCCTGAAACCGTCGAGAAGAACAGCTTCCTATAGTTGAAGCTATGTCTAATGTTGACGAAGAAGAGAGTATTAATTACAAACATAATTAAGTAATCGTACGGAATAGGTACGAGTACTGGGACCTGTCTCGCACATCCCAAACTGACCAGAGGCCCGTCGATCTTTAACATTACTAGCACTACTAGCAGTCATCGCGATATCACCCGCATTCCCGGTATAAAAAGTAGCGTATGATCTTCTCCATAGGTCAAAGGCTACCTAGATGTGCCAAATTTCATCGTGATCGGTTCAGTCAGTGGTAAAAAACAAATACTTTCGCATTTATAATATTAGTGGATATATAGACCTAGGTCGCAGATGAAACCTATCGCCATATCAATAGTTATTTTATAGAAATGAGTAGATAGGTACCTGGCCCAGGTTGAACGGTGACCTCAATATATTGGAGTGTTGCGTGGCGATTGCTGGCTGTGATGGATATGAGCTGTACGGATTCCAACCCCCATAATTATACGGTGAGCTGTAAACAGAGGGTACCAACCCTCCCTGGGTGGCAACCACCACGCAAGCTAAGAAGAATATCTGAAAAATATCATACAAGTCTAAGTTAAAAATTATTAAAAAGGCATAGGTAGGTACCAGTGGCGAGGGGTGAAATTATGGCGAGAGTAAGCCTTCAAAAAACACCTGTAATTTTATAATTACAGTGTATTTGAAGCATGATGATGAGGCTTTGAAATGATGAAAATGTGGGACTGGGATTCCTAAAAGATAAGCTGATGGGAATCGGCTTGTATGGACCCTTCGCCTCTGGTAGGTACTTACTTATGTAGATACTTGAAAAGGTAGGTTATAGGTAAGAACCAGTAATCCGACCGCCCCTATTAGGTAGTCTTAACTCGTCCTAAGCCCTCCACCCCCGGTAACGCCACGGTAATGTTATCTATGTAATACCATAAGCCTAGGTTCGTAACTTCGTACCCCATTCGGGGGTGCCCCCAGGCGTAGTTACCTAAATATGACCGTGTTGGTTGAGAGCCCTCTGCAGTCGCCGATTTGTCCGGTAAGGTTAATGAAGCCATCAGGATATATTTTTTGTCCTTAGACTTAAATAATAATATTAATATAGTTAGTTAGTAGGTACCTTTATTTTTTAAAATTAGTACAATATTATTGTGACTTACTTTTATGATCATGATTCGTGATTAATCCCTCAAAGCTTAGGCACGATATGACCGATCAATGTGTGCATTTGTGGCTTTTATAGTAAGCTTAAAGTGTCAACATATGTAAGTTCGAATAGACAAACATATTATATATTGTGGTTTAATGTATGAGAGAATTCATTGTAGCCCAAGCTGTCACATGTTTGTAGTGCTTAAAGTGCGCGCAAAGGCGTGGCTGGGCTGCATGCGCAAGGTCAATTCGCACTTGTCTTGTCCACTGTATGAAAAACATAGCATTGTTTTTTTTTTAGAAAATAATGTAATCAATTAAAACATACTTTTAGATTTACCTAGTAGAACTATAGAAGTACCTAAACTTCAAAATGTTTATAACTATAAAAAGTTTGTTAATAATATGTTAAAATTACATTATTTGCAAAATATCTCAGGTTTACTCTGTTTAGGAGCTTTTACGTTACGTTACGTTTCAGGTTATTAGCTTCATTGGCGTGCTACGTACCTACGTAGGTACGTACTGATTAGTACCCTAAAAGCCTTACTAAGAATAAACTTTACCGAAATTCTACTACACATACCTCATCTATTACAATTAATTGAAAAAGGCGATGAAATGCGATTAATCCACGCAACGCCACTGTTAGCTCACGCACGCCGTTTACGAGCTGAAACATTCTTACAGGCCATGGAGAATCGAAATTATGATTCTCCAATCTACATACGGACAGACATCAGAGTGTTTGTTATAGCTTATATCTGAAAATCGGGCTGTTTGCCTATAGCCCATTATTATCATTCTATCTTTTAAGTTTGAAAAAAAAAAACGGCTGCCAATAAGAGCGAGTAGTAGTGCAGGAAATGATATTCAATAAATAAGCTACCAATAAAATAACATCACCAAACTGAGTAAACTTAGCTTTCTGTCCTAATGAATTTATTTTAGGTAGTTCATAAAATCATACACATACCGTATATGATTTTATTAACTCAAATTTTTAATAACTAATAAATAGGTAACCTACCTAGTCTATTCTTCGAATATAACTACTTGGAACTACCAAATATAGCAGAATTGGTAGTTTAAATCGTTGTTTTAAATTCCCCTATAAATTATCGCATAGCTAAAAAACCTACCTAAGTAGTGCCTATAGGTCTCAGATACTTATGTAGTTTCTTATCATAAAAATATTAAACACAAATATAAATATAATACCCGTTAGTAACTAGACCAAGATCGTCGAGTTTTATCGTTGAATAGGTAGGTACATAAATACCTAGTTTATGTTGATACATTATTTATTTTTTCTTATAATAAGACTGATATGTTGACCTAGATTAATTTGTATGATTTGCTCACATTTAATTACATTTTTAACCACACTGCCTATGGTATGGCATTCTTTGCAACGCATTCTCTTGAGCGCCTGCACGGGGCCTTGCTGATGATCAGCAGCAGCGCGCCGAGGGAATCTTCTATACATATAGATTGTATGTATTTTAAATACTTATTTGTTGTAAATAATTAATAAAAACACTACTTTCTTATATTGTATTAATTAGATAAACCTTTACACTGAGTGGCCTAATTACCTAACTAAAACACCATCAATGATAAAATTATAAACACAGTAGGTTAGCTAAATAAGTAGATAAACCAGATTGTTAATATATTATAGTTTCCAATTATAATTTAGATTTCAATTTCATAATGAAATGTTAACAAATAACGTCTATTGTCCTAATACTTAATTTGTCATGCATTTGCTGTTAAATAATCCATAGTAGGTAGGTATCATCTTATTTGGTATAAAAACATATTTTAATATATAAGAGACGAAGAATCTGAGAGAAAATGACAAAATTTACTTCTCGTCACTTTGCTGCACTTCTATTGGTTATTTTTATCAACGATGATCGGACTATCGTGTATCGTTTTAGGCTCTCTATATTCTTCCTTTCGTTTTAAATATTAAACGAAACAGAGACGTTAGTTTAGTATGTTTAATTATTTTGATCGGATTATTCATTGTGCTAGCATTTTTATTGTACCTACCTACTGCTATCTAAGATAGTTCTAGATATCTAGTTATCCATCAACACACGTGTTAAATTATTTGCGAAGGTGCGGCCAGGCTTGAATGTTATTCATTAAATACTAAACTGCGTGACCTAAACCCGTCAATCTAGACAATTATCTGGCAAATGCTGACATTTAATCCAACTTTAACGGACTCTGTTAGCTGCAACCATTGTTATATGCACCTATTAGTAGATATGAATACCTAAGCGTCTTGCAATCATAGATTTAGAACCTTAAGTATTCTATATAGCGTTTATTTTTTTTGTATATGGTAGGTAATTTGACAGGCCAGTTGGCGCAGTTGGTTAAGACACCATCTATCGCGCCGCTGGTCGTGGGTTCGATTCCCATCCAGGACAAACATTTGTGTGCATGAATATGTCTGTTTGTCCTGAGTCTGGGTGTAATTATCTATATATGTATGTATTTACAAAAAAAAAGTAGTATTATGTAGTATATCAGATAACTGGTTTCCATAGTACAAGCTCTGCTTATTTTGGGATCATAACCGTGTGTGAAGAAATGTCCCGAGATATTATTATTATTATTTATAATGTAATTAGGTGAAATCTTTTATTTTTGTTGTGTAGTTATTGTTATCCCTAATTTAGGGAGAGCCTGCCAGAATATCAATGTTGCAAATCTAGTACCTATATTTATAGTGGGTCAATAAATAACACAAACGGCGCTAAAATCCCATTATTTATAGCTCGGTTACTATTTACTCCCCCGGTAGAACTACCACGTATATAGGTATGTATGGGTCAGTTTAGGCCCTTGTATAACAATATGCCTACTATTTCTTTCTTTCTTTTTTTTAATAGGCGGATATAGTAAAATATCACTGTTTATGATGCTAATGGGTAAATAGGGCAAATTATCAAACGAGAACGTTTTCTAGACATTTAATTTAATTATATCCGTTACGCTGTCCTCGCGGAACAAGCGGTGTGCATCGTCACACAAAATGCAATAGCTACCTACAGTTCAACTTGCACTTCGTAGCGGGCACTATCGCGTCCAGAGTGGCCTAGAGATCTCACAAATGTGTTTCAAAAGACTCGTATTCTGGCTATTCTGGATCATTATTAGCACTAAGTGCGAACGCTGGTACTCAGCGACAGTTTTCGGAGGTGATGAATCACCTATTAGTTCGTCAATTTCTCAAAAATATAGGTCGAATTATATACATAACATTGAGCATGTATTAATGCCTTTATTTACTCCTGTCTCCTTTAATCCTGAAAAATCACATGATGCTGACGCATCAAAAGTAACGGTTACTATTTATGACGCACCTAACAAATCAAAAGTGGAAGGAACAAAAAAATATTACAGTCTGAGAAGGCAAAACATTACAAAAACAGGAACACTTAGACCAAAAAGAAAGATTATCAGAAAGAGATGCCCGACATTCAGGTCAAAAGATAAAAAACGTTTTAATGAAACTTCAAGATCAAGATTTCTGGAAGTATTCCAGGTAGTGGAATTTGAACATGTTGTTTGCACTTCTAGTAATGGTTTAGAAGGAACGTGTTTACATGAATATGAGTGCCAGTCATCTGGAGGATCTATTATGGGGACTTGTGCTGATGGATACGGCTCCTGCTGTGTTAGTAAGTACATAATAAATTGCACATTATTCTAGAACCGAACTGATCTAATTACTACGTAACTGATACTATTTATTTTTTCTTAGGATGCCTGATGCCTCTAACGCCTCATTTATTTCGTATGTTTCAGCGCAATTTCAATGTGATGGTCAATCCGCAGCCTTAATGGGCTGGTTCACAAACCCAGATTTCCCTTCACCAAGTACCGATAGGCTATCATGTTCTATCACCTTGGATAAAGCATCAGAAGACATAAAGCAGATACGCTTAGATTTCATAACTTTCGAGGTGAATATTACAGATTGGTCTCTGACCCCCTCTAAAACCTAGATAAGGTACCTAACTTCCTTCTAGCAAGGATTTTGTTTCAGTTGCTGCCACCAACAAGTGGCGTGTGTGAGCAAGATCAATTTGTGGTGTCGGGTCAAAATGTTAATAACGTTATACCAATCCTTTGTGGTATAAACACTGGACAGCATGGTAAAACATTTTTTATAAACAAGGACCACACGATTTCCTACCTACTTATTCTCATTGAACCAATGATTTTACAGTAGAGCTCAAAAAATAAATAAATCAATGTCTTTTTTTAGTTTACGTAGAAGTTGGAGATGTTGAAGGACCTATACGTCTTTCACTACAAACAGATTCACCAGAAAGCAGATTAATATCAATTAAGGTAAAAATAATATTGTAGGCATGTCTCTAATACGAGAATCATTGAGAATTTTGCAGTATATTAGGTAAGATGGAACTCAAATTAACCACAATGACGATTTTTTCTAGATAACTCAATTATCTTGGGCCGATGAACTAGTGGCGCCAAAGGGTTGCCTCCAGTATCATAAAGCAGCTCATGGTTTCATAGAATCATTCAATTACCGCGATGCATCTGAAATTAGCCAAGCAAGAATTCCCAGTTATTTAGTAAGTATGTAGGAAATAAATAAAATATATATCCTGGGACTTTTCGTCAAGGTGAGTCTCGTCACCTCACTCACGCGCATCCCGCCGGAAAGAATTTATTTGGCTGCTGTGGTAAGTGAGAGAGTTGTAATTATGGTGATTCAATCGAAGCTATTTCTTGGGAGGATAATTGGGCAGAGTACCTACCTAAGGAATACCTTCAAACTAAAATATGATGATAAGCAAGAGTTAGTTCAAGGCGCATGTATAGCGGAGGTACCTACTTCCCCAGTCGAACTGCTCTTCGAGCGAAACATTGTTTAATGGAAATAAAAAATAGAAAGAAAATTAAGAATTTTCCCACCTGACCTGACCCACCGCTAATCAAACTAACAACTAAAGAACAAATTGTATCAAAACTATTTTCGATTATATCTTTATCAGTGTTTGGATCACATTCTTATCTCAAATGTTCATACCTAATTCATATTCTCATTCCAGAACAATCTGAACTATGCCATATGTATAGATCGAACACGTGAGTCTTGTAGTGTAACATACACTAACGTGGGCAGTATGCAGATTGTCAATTACGACATCGGTACGTAAGTACGCCTACCTCTATTTAGATAAAAGTAACCTAGATTTACGTTCTGATTTCATATGACTTGTCTGCATAGGTATTCAATGAGTGTATGAAATATATGAACTACCTACTTGTAGGCTTCTGAGTAGGTAGGTAGTAGTCCTATATAGTAGACTACCTACCCATTGTATGCAGATTGATTATGCCTAACTTACTTTCTTATTCTGCTTTACTTTCAATCATTTGTTAGCTGTACAACCAGTGAAATTCTTAAATGAGTAGGTAAGTAGTCAGCAACTCAGCAGAAATGTAATACCAATACAATCCTTTATTTGTCGTTCCTAAGTGCCTACATAATCTGTGGTGAAACGCATTTGATGACAAAAAATGTACGCGTGTCGTAACGAAAATAAAACGTCGGTTAGAAATAATCTCACCACAATACTAATGCAACCGCGAGATATTTTTGTCATAAATAAAAATAAGCTTATCATATACAGATGGCCTGCCAGTTATTCCACCTGGCCAAGCCGGGGTGGAAATATTTAACTGCCCAAGTGACTGGTTGCTGATATCGGCGACGAGACTGTGTGGTGACCGTTTGAACGACGGTACTGTGCTGCAAGACTTCGCCTTAAATGCACCCATTACAGGTCCCCTTTTATTTATTGACTTAACATAAAAACTGCGTAGGTATCTACTTATTGAATTCCATTCCACGTACCTATTATGACGGAAGATCAAAAAATGTATTTATTAGTAAAAAAAATAAAGGTTCAAAACTAACATGTCCGATATAATTCTACTAATAGATGATGTTTGTTACGTAAAATAAAAACTACTGAACGCATTTGGATGAAACTTGACTCATACCATACCCTAGAAAAACATTATAGGCTTTTTTATCCTGGGAAAACATAAGAACCTCGGGAACACGGGTGAATCTGCGGGGCGGAAGATAGTAGACCATAGAATAGAATAGATCGTTAATGTACACCTTAATTAAACAACAGGAGACAGGTACAGTGAAGAAGTGACTGAAAGTTTGGGAAGTGTGTAAGGGAATTTTGTTGCGAAGTTGGACAGAATTACGAAGAGTGTGATGCTGGGACTGGCTGGGAGCTATAAATCACAGTTTTCCTTGAGATAAGATGGGGCTTGGGGATTAAACAGTATAGTATACAACAGTGAAAGTATATGAGTACCTATTCCTGTTAAGTTTACGAATTGGGACCCACATGAGATGAGAATGAAACTGGGAGACATGGTCAGTCATATTAGCAAATGAACCGTATGCAAACATTTTGAAGACACTCATGTTTATTTAATTGCTCCTCTGTAAGGTAGCTGACAGCAGCATAATCGAGATGCGGCAACATAAAGACTGTAAGAGTCTTAGTGTCCATGGGTAGGAAATTCGCAATCGTCTAAGCGATCCAGCGCCAGCAAACACTTTCCGGCTAACTAATGACATGGTTCCCTATAATACAGTTAAAAAAAGATTTACTTACCCTATCGAGTGGGGTATCGTCGTTTAGAGCACATTGAGTAGATAAATACTGTATTTTTTTGTTTTAAAAAATATTGGAATACAAAGGAATGAAAAGCCATCAATTTTGTTCCTAAGAATTTTTAACTTCCCATTGAACCTGTGAACTCTAAATTTGGTTATAATGTTTATTCCTAACAAATACCAATATCTTGATAAATCATTTTTTTTTTTCATTGAAATTCCCTCATTGTTCCTATTACAACCAACTTATATTCTAAATTTTGGTACGGAACCTTAAATGTGCGAAGTCCGACACGTAGTCACGTACTTGGCCTTGGTTGTTGTATCGCGGTGTTTATGTATTGATATATATCACTTTTTTTACAGACATCAGTGCTGGGCCAATAATAGTGTGGTTCAGATCTGATGAAGGATATGTTGGGAGAGGATACAAACTAGAATATCAACAGAATGCTTGTAGTGGTACAAATTGAAAACCACGTGTTTATTTCAGATAATATATTGTAATATTGTGATAATATATGATTGATTATAACTTTCTACTTTTATTATTGTAAATGCTTTTCCAAAGAATCATGCACAATTCATGTACTTCCAAAAGTTACTTACAAAATCTTAATTATATAAAATATTTTTAAAAATAATGATAAGTGCAATGTTATCTAAGTACTCATATGTCTAATAATATAAAATGATGTCTAAAACTATTGTAAGTGTAGCACCCTAACTGCTACTCTCGTCTATACTTTAAGTTATGATATTTTATTATATAAAAAATGGGCTTGAGTTTGACTAAAGTCCTGCTCGTTTGTTATGCCAGTCTGGACACAAAGATGTACTTACTATAATGGTATGTATACATTCTTTACCTAATTAGTCAAGCCATGCATCATGAATATTATATATATATGATGACTAATGGTCAATGACTTATGCCAGACTAATTGTTTATTCATTCTTGGATTCTACTTTAACATCCTTCCGATTTTTAAGACTGTTCCTAACAATCTTATGGAATAACAATAGGAGAGCAACAAAGAAAATTCTCAGGAATCCCATAGAAAACACTTGAAGAAGAATTTGGGCAGGTCCCTCAATTAACCCTCCAAATAGTGTTGATAGCATGAATCCAGATATACTGTATGTTGAGTATACTTTGCCAATCTGAAAAAAAAACATTTATTTAAATGATATACAAACATGAATCTACTTTTAAATCTAAATACTTATAAAAGGAAGATGTGAATGACTGATCTATCTACACACAGCTCAAACCACTGGATGGATTGGGCTGAAATTATTCATTCAGGTAGTCATTATGATGTAGGATGCAGATGTTAAGGAATTTTTAAATTTAGTTGCTAAGTTATAAAATAGGGGATCATGGGAGAAAGCTATATAATAATAGAAACTTTAATACCATACATTTAATTTATTCAAATCAGTAACAACAATGAGTCTGTAATGAGGAAAATTATTTGAAACTAAGGAAAAAAGAGTTGTTCATAAAATAATAATAAATATCCTGGGACATTCAACTTCCACATAATCACCCTCCTACTTATCAGATGAAGCATAAAAAGCCAATAATGCCCAAATTTGCAATAAAATAATTAATTTAATATTCACCATTGCATCGTGAATCATTTGCTTGCCAACATCTTTAGGTGAATGCAAGCCAGCTGTGCTAGATATCCGTCTAGTTTCCTCAGGTTTTGTACGATCCTCATTCTTTAGACCAGGTGTGTCAGTGTCGGGTGGGAAAGCTAAAGTCAACCTTACATTAGTACCCACAAGTTCCATATTTAATGCTTCTGCAAGACCCCGTACTGCCCATTTAGATCCACTGTATGCAGTGTAGCCATAGATTCCTGAAATAAAATTTAGAACATTATGAATTAAACACATTTATTTTATACTAGCGACCTGCCATAGCCTCACATGGATGCAATTTATATACACAAACCATCCATGAAAAATTATACTTGATTGTGAAAACAAAAATCCGTTGTGTGGTTTAGGAGATAGTGGATATACAGACATACAAGGAAAGCAACTTTGTTTCATACTATGTAAAGATTTCTTATGATGATGATAAGTTTACCTACCTTACATCAGGGATACTGAGTAAAGATATGATTGAAAAATTATAATGATAAGTTTATCTTTTTCCTGCCAAGGTCCACTTTTGAATATGGCAATATTGATAAGATCAAGTAAATTATCTTACCAATCAATGCTGCTTCCGATGAAACAAACACAATCAAGCCCTCATTTCTAGCTTTCATTCCAGACAGGACATATTTTGTTGGGTATGCAGTACCATAATAATTCAAATCAGTTATTTGCTTAATATCCTCAATTTTCATTGTCTCATAAAGGCCACAAATACACATTCCCGCGCAATTAACCAACATGAATATCGGGCCTATTTCTGCCTCTAACGACGACAGGCATTCTTCTATTGTTTTGTATTCCGACGTAACATCTAGGGCAGCGTATTGTATTTTTTGATTTGCGTTTAGCTTATGTGCCGATATCTCATTTACAGCGGCTTCGAGCTTTCCTACGTCTCGTCCAATGATGGTGACATGAGCTCCTAATCTTCCTGCTTCAATAGCAGCAGCTTTACCTATGCCACTAGATCCACCGGTAATAACCACATGCTTTTCTTTCAAATTTCTGTAGCAAACTTTTTTATCCAATGAATAGTCTAGGGTAAATAATAAAACTGCTACCACGAACACAACAATGACGAGCAGTATCATTGTATTGTCAAGAAACTTTTACCTTCCTTGGGCGACTTACTGGGCCGGTATCTTCTAAATCAACTCAAATTTCAAAGTTTCAGCGTATCAACTCTGAAACAATAGATTTGCTTATTTTTTCCTGCTTCTCGAAATTTTCCAATTTCAGCCGACAAACACTAAAAAGACCGCTGATAAACAAAGAGTAATTTATTAAAGACCGGTAGGAGTAGGAGCAAAGAGTATAGTAATGTACAGGAAGGTAGGAGTAAATACGATCCTTCCTTCCTTGAGCCTGGAAAATACAAAATTACAAATTGATACAAATAATAATGTTGAAAAGAAATTACCTCTGCGGAAAATCAATAAAATCAGTGATAGGGACACCATGAGGGACACGAAAAAAATATCGATACTATCACAATTCACAAAAATGTACTTTGTGGTATCGAGTACGGGTACATTCCGAAACATGCCATAATCGATCTTAGCGCTCACATCGATAATTTGCGTTCCGATACGAATATCACATCTATAAGAGCCGTGAACTGTGAATGATTCGGAATGCTTGTGAACGCGCTGACAGTATTTAGAACATTCGAAAAAGGGATTAAAAAATTAATGATCAACGCGTTGGGACTCCCTAACTTCAATTATTAGACTCCCTAACTTAAATACAGTGTATTTTTATTTGTTATTCTCACATAAAAACCTTTGTCAAAACAAAAACACAACACAAGTGTCACTTTTGACATCCACGCTCACGGCGATAACGTTTGGCCCATGGCTTAGAGCATTTAGAACGGGAGTTGCCAAGCGTAATATCTTGTACTAAATCCTTTCTGCCAGTTTTCGAGGGAGGCGAGGTAAACACGTACAACACACATTTACTTACTCACACACACTCGTGCAGAATATTGAGGCGTCTGTATACACGACATGCAAATAAAAGTTGCACACAAACACAAAACAAACACACAAATTAAAGATTAACTGTTGTTACACCATTGTTTAGTTACACACTAGCGCAAAAACTAGTGATGAGATGCATAAGACCGATAAAAAGAACGATACTAAATGAATGAACGAAATTATGAATGTTCATTACTGCTATTTCATCAACACTATCTACAATTCTGAAATTATTTAACATCTTATATCATTAAATTTTAAGCACGTTTGTTTGTTGGTTCGAAAATCTTTAGAGCTTAAACCGATATTTTGGACGGGCCGGTTGGCGTGGTTGGTAACATACCTGCCTTTCACGCCACGGGTCGTGGGTTCGATTCCCACCCGGGACAGACATTTGTGTGCATGAACATGTTTGTCTGTCCTGAGTCTGGGTGTACATATTTATATAAGTATGTATTTACAAACAAAAAGTAGTATATGTAGTATATCAGTTAATCTGGTTTCCATGGTACAAGCTCTGCTTAGTTTGGGATCAGATGGCCGTGTGTGAAGAATGTCCTAAGATATATATATTGATGAATGAAAAAAATTCAAAGCCTGATATAAAATATACTTTATTATATTATAGACTATTGATTTTTAAAATGGACCAATTTATTATATATATGACGAACACATTTTCGTGGATCTGCTTTTTTCATTAGAAATGAGATTCGAGTATCCGTATACTTTTGCATAACCAATCTTCCCAATTCCATGTTGTGATTGACGAAATCGTTTTCATATACATGCCGTCCGATATCTGGGAAAATATCTTTTCCTTGAAAATCCTTTAATGATTTTGAAACAACATATGTTGTAGTTACTTTTGGCTTAACTCTTTTATTTTCATCCAAATTTCTTCTAATTAAAATTTCGCACCGTCTACACAAATCTATGACATCTTTCGATGCATAAACAAGTCGTCCTCTGCTTTTTTGGTTGGTGAGACTTTCTAGACTTTGAGGTCCTAGTAAACCTTTGATACAAGTGTTGCATTTCACCTTCTTACAAAGGGAAAACACGACAAATCCAGCTATGTATTCCAGTACTTTTTCTCCGAATGGTGAAAGATACATTTGGCTTTCAATGTCATTCGTTATATCGTCGGTGTTTATCTCTGGGGAAGTCTCTATATTGGGATTTGTCGTTTGAATAACTGCGTCATTTCTTGAAGTGTGATTTATTTTGTCCAAACCTGATGAACAATTTAAAATCACAATTTTTTCTAATGGCATGCAATTAGTGCCCTTTGAAAAAGATTGCAGTTCACCATGTATTAACAACTTTTTGTAAATTGCCTCAAAATTTCGTGCAGTCGGATTATCCGAATACCCGCCATGGCTGCGTATAACGGAGAAAAATATCTCCATGTGGTCTTGGCTAATTTTATGCATTGGTAGATAAGCGAGACTTCCATCAACAACCAGACTTTTGAACATAGACTTAGTACTGGCAATGCAAACCAAAATACCTAGAAATCCTGTATATCGAGGAGATTTAAGTACATTCACTCGTGTTGTTCCATTGGGTTTTGATAAATCTGTAAATAAATCCAGAATAAACGCACTAGCTTGGTCTAACCTTTCAAATGCCATTTCATAATTCTCGATGCTGAGAGCCCTTTTGAATCGCAACTGCCTCGTTCGTGAATCCAATATATCAAAAACATCATTGATTAGTTTTATAAATTCAGCTGTAGCCGAAACTTCTTCGAAGTCTGGCAACTTCAATATATTTTGACAAAAAAGTAGTGCGTCTGCAACGCTTGCACTAAACAACTGAGCTGCAAGCTTCACGCTCATAATTTTCATTTTAAAATGAATGTGATTTGCTCTGAGTTTGTTAGCCAAAAAAAATAATTATTTTTCTTGTTTGTTATATAAATTTACTACGTGGCTCCACTTAATATTTTCTCCTGATCCAGTTATAAGACAGCCATAGCATTGTAAAGTATTTCGTAACAGCTTTAACATGTGACATGGATCCAGAAAAAAATGCACTTTTTGGCCTGATGCAGGATCTAAAAACGTTGTCTGTAATTTTGTTGGATCCAAACAACAGCCTAATTCTTCAGCCATGGCTAAATTTGCCTTCGCACCATCACACGTCAAAGCTTTTACTTCTACTCCAGCTTCATTTACCAGTGTTAACGCATCCGTGACTAGCTGCGCTTTCTGTACGCCAGTTGTGCTTTTCACCAGAAAATAGCCAATTGGTATTTTAAATATTTTGTTGATGCCAACCAGTAAGAAAACAAGTGCATCCGTTGCTAAATCGCTGTTATCAGTTTCATAGTCAAAGCCATGGTTAACAAATCCAAAGTATCTCTGTGATTTTGGATCCCATTCGGTGTACTGTTTGATTTTTATCTCATCTATTATGAGAGCACAATAAATTTTGTCACAATCTTCTTCGGCCTTTATTTTTAAAGTATTCAATGCTTCTTTCGTAAATCCAGGCTTACCATCAATATGGCTGTACCATTTTGACAGCGTTCGTGGGTGTGGTAAGCATGTTCCGAATGTTTTACGTACATATTTATAGGCTTTTGGGGAATAATAATTCAAGGTAAGTGCGAAACATCTAAGTTCCGGTGAATATTTTGTTCTAGGAAGTTTTTCACTATCAGTCTTTTTTAGCTGTCTCAGTAGTAATTCCTTTTCTTCTACTCCAATTTTTTCCAATATGCTTCGTTCTTCCCTATCTATTAAAAACTTTTCACTTAAATTGTTTAATAGTTCCTGTAAATTATTTACCTTCTTCTTTAAATACCTGGTTTTTGCCTGCAATTGCTTAATCTTTTTACATTTAAATTCTAATTGTTTTTTAAGTTTTCTCTTTCGTGGTGTTTCAGCCTGTAAAAGAAAGCAAAAAATATATGATCGAAATTTTATTATTTTATGAATTAATTAAGATTTTATTTTAAATCTGAGCCTAATTCTTATATGCAATAGAGAGTCAAGCCAAATTGTTGCCATTTAAATGATTTGGAAATAAATATATCAAAAGAGAAATAAAAAAAACCTAACAAGTTGAGATTGAGATGCTGCCGACGGTATTGGTTGTGAAGATGGATTTGGTGCGGACAATGTTATTAGTTCTAGCGTTGGCATTGGTGTTAGCGACGGCTTTGGATCTAGTGACGGCAAAGTATCAGATAACGTTGACAGTTGTTGTTGATCAGTGTGCACTTGTGATTCCGAAGGTGCCATGCTTGACAATTGTATATTACCCAACATATCATTTTTGCCTCTTGAGTTGGTATTTAATTCCGAATTCTAAAAAAACCATATCATTATTGTATTAATTGCTATTTATTTACACCATAGTCTATATAATAAGCACAATGGCAAGTACTGAATTCTCACCTTACAATCATAAAGTAATATAGTTGGCTTGGCACTTTCGTTTAACCTCCTTCTATTATTTTTGGATAGGGATTGAAAACTTAAAGGTTCAAAATGATCGGAGCAAATAACACTTGTTCTTGTAGGAACCCAACCATCGCTTCTGCTGCAAAAAAATATCCATTCTTTTCGCAAGATAGGATTCTTTGGAAATCTGTAATTGATGGAAATTTGTAAACGTTCATTTATTTATTTATTTATTTACTTAAATTATTACGGTATTAAACCAATTACAATAATTTGAACATATGAATTATACAATTAACAAGACAATACAATTTCCATTAAACACATTGTACACATTGAACACAGTCATACTTCAGACATTCTTTTCGCAAAAAACGCAAACACTCAGATAATATAACCATCCATCCATCAGCAAACAAATCACAGTCTGGGTTGGCGTACAGGAGAGCGTTGAGTGCGGAGAGAGTGCGCGGTATGGGCGAGTTAGCGCGCGCCACGGTGCGACACGACGCCACAGCGAACAACTTATGCCTCCTATTCCGACAATATTTGTCAGGAGCAAAAAGTTTTAACAATTCACCACTCAAATCTGGTGCATCAATCTGTCCCCGGAGTAATTTGCACATTACTGTAAGTTGACAATTCTTCCGTCTGACTTCCAAAGAATTATAATTAAGACAACCCAAAAGAAATTTCGTTGGGTACATATACGGATAGTATCCATAGACACGCTTGTATAAATACCGTAAAAAAGCTTTTTGTACTTTTTCAAGCAGAAGAGCGTATGTGCTCTCGTGTGGGTTCCAAACACACATAGCACTCTCAAGCTTGGTACGCACCAATGCCCCATAAATTAACCGTACCACATGGTCGTTACGGAAGTCATGAGAATTCCTAAGGATGAAACCCAGACGCCTAAAGGACTCTTGTGCCAGTGCTATTATATGGTCATGGAATGTCAGCTTACGATCAAATGTAACTCCCAAGTCTTTAATGGTTATTGAACGAGTTACGCTGTTACCATGCTACTTAACTTTAAGGAGTGTCCACATGAAGAAACACTCCTGGCTGCGGCATCAGTTTATGGTAAATATCATGTTTAGCTATGAAAATAAAACAATGCAAAGTTCCGTATCCGTGTTACTAACCGTTGAGGAGAGCCCCCACGAGGAGGCAACCCTGCCTACCAGCATCAGGTTATTTCTATAATTGTAATGTATTGTCATCAACATTAAAGAAGCATGCAAATTTTCAAAGTCCTAAGTTGAGAAAAAGTGTTTCAAATTTGGTTTGGAACTTTTGACCTAAACAAACTAACATACATTGAAAGTTTGTAACTTGTAAAATAAAAAGTATCGACCGCATAGTACTTAACATGAGGTGAAATAGTGGTCAAGAACCAACCAATAGAAATATAAAATCAATCATGCGTTCATTCATTCGTTCCTTGTTGTCACATCACTAGTCCCCTTACCAAGAAATTACGTATCGTTATTTCTGTCGTAAGCTTGCAGAAACAAAATGTATTTTATGGTTAAATTAACAGGTTATTTGTGTAAACAATTACTTACGTGTGATAAGAAACTCCATGTTTACTTAAATTTGATGTTTCCGAACGCCTTTTACAGGAAAATACAGCACAACCGACCATTTTTAGTGAGCTCCGTATAGCGACAGATATGAACGCAGAATGGCGAACGATCGCGGTAAACTAGTTTTTATAAACTGACACGAACCGATTGTTCATGTACTTCGGCAGAGGGGAACGTATTTGCTTGGGTACTCCCGTTCTAAATGCTCTAAGGCCCATGGTCGTCGTAATCGCAATATGGCGCATGTAATGACATCACCGATGACGTTTCGCGAGGCTTCGTTATCGCGCTAAAAGTGATTCGGTACGCGTTTTAGCGCGCTCACATCGATAATTATCGATATCATCATCATTCGGAATGCAGCCTACATTTCCTTTTGATACCGATATCATAGAATAATAATATACTACGTATGTACCCCGATACTTTTATTAAACACTTTTTAAAAAATACAATGTGTATTCAATGAGTACTTTTTGACTAAATCAAAGTTACTTTATGTTACGTACTTGAAACTTGGCTTTACGGTTTTATTTGTGTTGTGGCAATGGCAACCCCATTTGAGTACATTTTGGTTTGACATTTTATATATGTCATTCGCTCTGTCAAAATAATGTCGCAGTGGATTAATTTTTATTTATTTGTATTTTAGTCGTAATTTAATTTATGCACAATCTATTACATAAGATTTATTTTGTTTAATAATAATCGCTTATCTCTATTTGGTATTTATAGTTCAAGACGTAACCGTGTGACATTGTGATAGAAAATGAATTTTGAAACGAACAGGCTCAATACGTTTACAAATTGGCCAGCATCGGCTCCAGTAGATCCTATCAGGATAGCTAAAGCTGGTTTCTTCTTTACTGGTGAAGGAATGGAGGTGCAGTGCTTCAGTTGCCAAGGGAAGATATCACAGTGGAATTACGGTGATCAAGTTATGTGGAGGCATAGACAGCTACAGCCAAACTGTGCCTTTGTAGTGAACCCTCATCTCTCCGGTAATGTACCCTTGGTGCTGGGTCCTGAATGTCCCTCAACTGATGACTCTGCCACTTCCTGGTCTCTGCCAGATGTTGGAAATGAACCAGCTGACACCTCCCATGATTATGGTCTGACCGAAGAAGATGAAATGTATAAGTCTGATGCGTTGAGGCTACTGTCATTCATTAACTGGGAGGCAAGTGTTTTTTTTGTACAGGTATTTTTTTATCTTCTTGGATAGTGATTAAAATCTAAAAGTTTTATTCCCTGGTGGATATAAATTTTAGATTTATTGATATGTCACTTGTGCTTTGCCATCAAATGCCCTATGACACTTTTTAAACCTATATTAATTCAAATTATGATATCTTGTTAATTCACTTAAAATTTATAACCACATTTATATTTCATATTTTAACACTTAAAAGAAAAGACTACTGTATAACTTTGCCTTTCCCCATAATTGGGGATTTGTGAATATTTTATCCAAATAATTGCTCAAGTATTCCAACCTTGTAGATTTGTCACATAACTTTAATGAGTTAATATCATATGCTAACATTGTTTTAGATATGGCCTTTATAAACTTCCTTCCTGTGTGTTATTATGTACTTTAAATATTGATATAAATAGTCCAGTATAATTATCACAACTGAATCTTTGATCTGAAGCTAAGCTATTTGAAGGTGCACTATGTATATTATAATATACATTTATTATTTAGACCCATAGACATTTTGTAGAGATAAAAAATAATTATATATCTGATAAAATGCCCCATTTTCTCAATTGATATGATGGTTGGACTACTTTCTATATCTGTGAATTGTACTATTATTGTGAATATTTTAAATTGTTTTTTAATTGGTGACTCAAGCCTCAAGGAACAAGGTATACATGAAAAGAATTTAGTGTTTTATATAAACTATGCTAACCTTGGAAATGTTATTGAGTTAAACAGTCTTGAAAACATCTTTCATCATCATCATATTAGGAAAACAATGTCCACTGCTGGACAAAGGTCTCTCCCAAGGATCTCCACTGCAAGGATGGCCAGTCTTGCACTACCAGCATCCACTTTAAATATATTCATTGGTATTTAAATATGTTGCTTTGCAATTATTTTCTATCACCTACTATGCTTTTCAATACTGTAAAAATTGTTTCAGGATACGTCTGTTTCTCGAGAGTCTCTAGTAAGTGCTGGATTCTACCATGCTGGAGAAGGGCGATTGAGATGTGCATGGTGTGGAGGAGAGCTGGCTCCCTTCAGACGTTTCGGTTCACTAGGACAGCCTTTAGATGTTCATAGAATGTATGTAAAATTCACTTGTAATTCATTAATAAAATTATATCAGTCTTTGAATATATAATTCAGAAGCAGATTTTTTTACAGGAAATGCGTCATAGTTATGACACCGCGCCGTTCTATCCAAATATTGACTGAACTTATCCTATGTGAAAACAATTATAGTTACTTTTCATTTCAAACAGAAGAGTCAATTTAACTTTAAAAAATGGTACAAGTTTTGAATGTCTTGGACCTCTTGTTTTGCTTGTCATTTGTTTAATTGATTGACAGGGCCGGCCCGAACATCCTAGGCGCCCTAGGCGAAAGACGGGCGCCCCCCCAAAGTTTAAGAAAATTTATAATATAAACAGAAATTTTGAATTAAAAAATTACAGTGCTATACACCTTTATAACCGAGATTCTCAATTCGGCTGTATGATTTAAAAAAAAAATGTTTGTTCATGCATATCTTGACAAATGACCTTGAAATAAAAGGCACCGTATGTTTCTATAGTACAAAATGTAATAACCTGTTTATCATGAAAGTAATTCATAAGGAAAGATATGATTATTGCAATATACCTAATGATGAACAAAATTCCCCTATTCAACTGATTGCAGGTATTTCCCTCGATGCGCGCACGCGGCATCATTGGAAGTAGCACAGCGAACTACTAGTATAATATCTGCCCCAACCTCCCCCCCTTCTGATACACCACCTATTAGGTCACCATCTGAAACAACTAACAATCAACCTCAGTCGTAAGTATATTTTTTTTATGAAAAAGTTTTTTTTATGAAACAAGTGATGATGTGGTTAAAAATGGGAAGTTCATAAAGTCTAGAAAGTAACTTGCTCATGTGCAACTGAGAGTAGTTATTCAGGGCTGTACAAACCCAACCATCATGCATCTAGTTTTCTTACAAAGTTTTCCTAGAAAGGACTCAAGCTTTGCTGCAGCGTCTGTCGTCACAAGGTAATATGACCTTTATACTCATTAATTCAAAGTTTTCCCTATTAATAAAAGCAAGGTATGACCTTATAATTGCTATATGTATGTTATATGATTCACCAAAGTTGAATTCAATTAACATGATAGATACTATCATGGCCATTCTAATTTATGGACTGAGTATTGGTTATGTTACTTCTACTTTGTACTAGTCCGATAAATATCACATTCAATTTTCATACACAATATGAAGACCAAACTGTAGGTTCCCTGTTTCCTGTTTATAATTAAATAAATAAAAATAAATAAATATAGACATTATACTTACAATATAAATGAATGTTTGCATAAAATGCCATGCTGTGAATTGATATTTAGACAGTTAGTTTTGGGCAGTGGTTTCCAGCAGCTCTGGTCAGGTCGTCCATCTATTGGTTTATTTATATCTATACCACCTAGTTCCTTTAACTAAAGAATGTTGCAATTGGAAAATAGAGGGAAATGGAAAAGCGAAAATCGTGAGAAACCGTAAAAAGTAACACCTTTACGCAGGCGATTCTCGCCTTTATTGATTTTTTATTTAAAAAAATATTCAGATTGGGAGCGGAACACAACGCTCTGTTACTGAACATGGGCGGTCGGCTCCGAAACTTGGGTGTAGTAAGCGGTGGGGCGCGACACCCGGAGTTTTCCTCTCTTGCGGCCAGGCTCGCCAGCTTCCGGCGATGGCCCACGGATAGACAACAAGCGCCGCACACACTCGCTGAAGCAGGCTTCTTTCATACTGGAAATGATGATCAGGTACTTGTTTAGAAGTTTAGGTAAACTTGCTGTTGTAAAAATAAAAAATATTTTGATTTATATTCTGTACCTTTCATTCATTCAAATAGGATTCAATAATCTATGATGTAATTAGGTCCCCACATGTTCAGGTGCGTTGTTTCTACTGCGACGGCGGTCTCGGCAAGTGGGAGGCGGGCGACACTCCGTGGTCGGAGCACGCGCATTGGTTCCCTCACTGTGGATACGTGCTGCTGATTAAGGGAAAAGAATTCGTCGATAACTGCCATAATCGCTCCGTTCAACGTACTGTAAGTATTTGAAATAAAAATGAAATTTTATTGCGTTCAAATAAAAATGAAGATTTTTAATTCGTAGATTTTAATAATAATATAATTTTAGTTTATAAACTTAAAATAGATTTCTTGAATGTATCTTTTTTAGTTTTCAGCTGATAGCGGTCTCAATTCAAGAAGGCGAAATCCAGGTGTGGATTATCCAGTCAGCGTAGGACAGGTAAATAAAATTAATAATGAACTAAAATCGTTGTAATCTAATAGGCCCATAGGCCTATGTACATATCCATGTGCCAAAAAGAGATATTCTCTTATCAAGAAATCGGTTGTGACTTTAAAAATTTCGTCATATTTCATTGGCATCTACCTACGTTTATCTTTTCGTAATCTAGTTTTTCGTAGGGCCTATAGAAAAGTAAAGTAAGTGTTTGTTCTCAGTTAGAGGAATGTATGGAGAGTGGAGTGGCGATGGCGGCGCTAGGAGCGGGACTAGACGCCGCGCGCGTGCGTAGGGCCATATCGCGGCGGTTGAGAACTACAGGTAATTGTATAATATAAACATACCCACTGAGCGTGGGCTGTTATTTAAATTCAATTGTAACTAAATCCTATTTAGGCTGCCTGGCTCCTTGACTGGCGACGTAACCTAGATGGGTTTCTGTCTTACTTATACACACATACCACTAATACAAACAATAATTAATTTTCGACCGTTTTTTTTCGAATTTACTATATTACTTACGTTCTGTATAAAATAAATAAATAAATTCTGTAATTTATTTATTATAAGGTACAGACCTTATGCAATAATAATTATTATATGATGATCCTGACTTGACTACTATAATCTTACTACTCGTAATATTATAAATGTGAAAGTTTGTATTAATGTGAGAATTTGAAGATGTTTGTTACTCCTAAAACTACTGAATGGATTTTTAAGAAATTTGGCACACAGATACTGGTATATTCTTAACTTAAGATTATTCATTAGTTCCTATTCTATTATTCGAAATATATAAAGGCTTGAATGAATGTATTGTGTCGCGTTAGGTACGACGTTTACCTGTTCCGAAGCGTTGATCGACGCGGTGCTCAACGAGCAACTCAACGAGGAAGCGTGGAGCGTCACTCCCACGCCTAACACCTTGCTCAGTCTCATACCTAACAGGTACCTACTAACTGCCATAGACGAATTGATAAATTGTTACAAACAGATGATCGATCACCTATTTTATACATACAATTAAATTCCAAGTATTAACCAAAAGATATCTTCGTTCAGTAGGAACCAACACTTTCTATTGTATTGATATTGTGTCTTTGTAACTTTAAAGATACTCAAATTGATGAAATTGTTACAAGATGAAGAACAAGACGACTTCTAGCTTTATTTCTGGGGAACCAAAAAGGTTCGAAACACCCACTTTTAAAAACCCTTTAAAACTAGTATACATCAATGAAATGAGAACAAAACTATGCCTGAAGTACTGATGATTTAATGTTCGTGATTTGTAATGTTTTAATAATTCCAGTATAATGCCATCGGTACGATGGGATAGACCGGATAGTCAACAGTCATCAGAAGCGACTCCACCGCGATCCCCCTCCCCGGTCAACGTTACCATCGTTCAAAGACAAACAGAAGAACCGGATTCATGTAGAAATATGATAACGACCAACCCTGAAGTGGCACCTGATAAAGTCATCGTGAAGACTGATGACACTTCTACGAGCGAAACAAAGGTATCGCTAGAAGAGGAGAATAGACAATTGAAGGAGGCGAGGCTATGTAAAGTGTGTATGGATAATGAGGTGAGATTTTATTTATTATTATTTTATTACAGACAATGTAGGAAAAGAGTCGACAATCGAGTCACAAAGGCAGTTCGGCAACCGAATAGCAGAAAGTGTTTGACATGATGATCAACTGACCGGTGGTGGACCAATGAACTTATACTTATGTTCCACTTTTTAAATCAAGGTCCGAACCAATTTTGAAAAAAAACCTTTTGCCGTACGTAACGTTTTCTTGATTATTCGGGTACCACACAAATTATTCGTCATTTCTATTGCTGCTTCCAGAACGTCAGGTGGAGTTTATTTTATCTAAGTATCTATCACTATTAATTGTCAGTCATTTTTGGCCGAAATTGTATTGCATTCTAATGCACTACAATTACTACGAGCGGCATGTTGCCAACGGCCATTGACTATCTACAGCTTAATTTATAATTGAATTTATTTCTCCTTGATTGGTGTAGTATAGTAGAAAATACAGTTGTTTTATAGAATTTGTTTGATTAAATAAACGATTTGTATCAAATACATAGTTAAAATATTTACAAGCATACATACATACTAAGATATATATGTTGTTATATTTGTTTCAACATTCGTAGTAATCATAGTGCTAGACCATGGTCCATTATATATATTTTTTAGTCGCAAATTACATCGCTCACAAGATACACGCGTTTTATTTACTTCCGATACCTACAAACGATTTTGAACCTTATACTAGAGAACATATGGCCGCAATCGAGCCGGATACTCGCGTTTTAAAGAATAAAAAATCCAACCGAGTGAATACAATAGGCGCCGCATTCCATCAGAGATAAGAAAAGGTCACAATCGTCGTGAGTGCATTAATGAACGTTTGACGAGTAATTACCTAACTACAAGTTATAAAACGAAATATTTGCAAGCTTAAGAAGTTTATGTGTTTAAGTATTGTGTTCTCAATAGTTGTGAATAATGACTACAGAACAAGATAAAATCATTGGTGTGTTAGAAGATACGGCACTGTTAATACGTAAGACTCAAGTTAACTTGAAGAAATTTCCCAAGGATCGTTTAACAAAAGGTTATATAGAAACACGTATTAAATGCATTGACGAGTATTGGGATACGTTTAAAACCACCCATCAAGAATTATTGAGAGCCACGCCGCGAGAACAGCGTGGGATACTACCGTACTTTTTGAATGAAGATTTTTATGTTTACGAAGATTTATACCTGTGCGTTAAAGGTGACTTAACCGATTTGTTGTTGACCAAAACTATAAAACAAAGTACACAACTTGTGGAGCTCGATGTTACTATGGAACCTCAGATGTCAGCAAATTACCAAGAATACAACTGCCTATATTCTCGGGAAGTTATGAGGAATGGCCTACCTTTCAAGACATGTATGTTTCCTTGGTTCATCAAAATACAGCACTTAAAAACGTACAAAAACTACATTATTTGAAAACCAGCATTACTGGTGAAGCTGCGGGACTTCTTAAACACATACAAGTTACTGACAACAATTATTTACAAGCCTGGGATTTACTGAAGAAGCGTTACGACAACAAACGGCTTATAGTAAACTCATTATTGAAGAGATTATTTACACAAAAGAAATCCAGTTCTCAATCCTCTATTCATTTGAAAGGTCTATTAGATACTACTACCGAGTGTATTAATAGCTTACGAAACTTGAACGTGAACACCGATTCCTGGGATCCTGTGCTTATATTTCTTCTTGTGCAGAAATTGGACCCGGAGTCACACAAGGAATGGGAGGAGTATGCATACAAGGAAGAAAACAACGATTTACCTAAGTGGACTGATTTAGATAAGTTTTTAGAATCTAAATTTCGTACATTAGAGTTGATAACGCCAACTTCAACCCCTCGTGATAGGAACATTAAGTCGCTTCATGTGTCAAATATGGATAGGTCTTGTGTAATGTGTAAAGAGAACCATTATTTATGTCATTGCACAGAGTTTACTAAGTTACAACCATCTGAAAGAAGTGAATTTGTAAAAAATAATAGAATGTGTTTCAATTGTTTAATTCCAGGGCATAGTGTTAATAAATGTCGTGTTCCTATGTCGTGTCGAATATGCCATAGACGCCACCACTCGTTACTGCACCGTACAAAGGACGCAGAAGCGTCGTCGTCTTTACAGAAACCTTTACAAACGACGTCTTCCGCATCCAAGGAAGAAGAGGTACCACTCAACACGATGGTAGCATCACACTACAGTTCAGGGCAAAACATAGCATTGTTGGCTACGGCTATGGTTACTATAAAGGACATGCAAGGTAAGAGTATTGTTGTTAGAGCTTTACTAGACTTGGGATCACAAGCATCGTTCATTAGTGAGAAGGTGACTCAATTATTACGATTAAAAAAAGAGCCAGTTAATAAAGAAGTTACAGGGATTGAGTCTACACGGATACCTGTGAAACAAGCTGTTACATTACAAGTTTTGTCACGGCAGGCAAATAATTACGGTTTACAAATACATGCCTACGTGATGTCCAAGCAGTTATGTCACAGAATTCCTACAAATACAGTGGCATTAAATCAATGGCCACATTTAGAAGGTCTTACACTGGCTGATCCATCATATTGTTTTTCAGGTCCAATTGATTTACTTCTTGGTGTAAATGAATACGCAAAGATATTACAACAAGGTTTAATTACAGGTCCACCAGGCACACCTTGTGCACAGAATACTAGCTTGGGCTGGATCATATTTGGAGAGATTAGTACAAATACACATCAAGGAGAAGATACTTTAAGTGTTATGCATCAACAATTGGATATGGATAATTTACTTAAAACAATATGGGAAATAGATACAAATACTACGAGAAATTTTACAAAAGAAGAACAAACATGCGAAGAATTTTACATGAGAACATATACACGAAATAAGGAAGGGAGATATACAGTTAAATTACCCTTTAAGACAGATAATCCAAAATCATCTAATGGAAATACTAGAGAAATAGCTTTACGTAGATTTTTACAATTAGAAAAAAGATTAGCAAAAATGCCTAAATTAAAAGAAGATTATATAAACGTAATAGAAGAATACAAAGATTTACAACATATGGAAGAAGTACCTACACAAGAAATAAATACAAAAAAAGCGGTATACTTACCCCATCACGCCGTGATCCGTGAAGATAAGGAAACCACGAAGACACGTGTTGTGTTCGACGCTTCATGCAAGGGTTCGAATGGAATTTCACTCAATGATGAACTACTATTAGGTCCAACATTGCAGGAAGATCTGAGAAGTCTTATCATGCGATGGCGTACACATGCCATTTGTTTCGTTGCAGATATACAAAAAATGTATAGAATGATACTGGTAGCCAAGGAAGACTGTGATTATCAACGGATCTTATGGAGAAAGGACCCGAGTGAAGATTTGAAAGAATACCGCCTTTTAAGAGTTACATTTGGTACAGGCCCAGCACCGTATCTGGCTGTTAAAACTCTGATGCAGCTTGCTATTGATGAAGGTGATAAGTACCCTACTGCTGCAAGGATCTTACAGAACGATTTTTATATCGATGACTGTCTTTCTGGCTGTCAGAGTATACAAGAAGCTATAGATGCAAGCAAAGAATTGAGGCAACTGTTAAAATGTGGAGGCTTTGAACTTAAAAAGTGGTCTTCGAATAGCGTAGAATTTATGCAAAGTATAGACGAAACCGAGAGATCGTCTAATGCACGGCTAGATTTGAATATCGATGGGAAGGTGAAAGCGTTAGGAGTTTTATGGGATTTAAAAAATGATCTGTTTCAATACAATGTTACTTTGCCTGAAGAGTATATTTACACGAAAAGAGGTATTTTATCAGATATTCAAAAATTATTTGACCCATTAGGATGGATTGCACCTTACATTGTGATGACAAAAATGCTAATTCAAAAACTTTGGCTTGAAAGAGTAGATTGGGATGAAGAAATTAAACTACCGTTAAAAGAAGAATGGAATAAAATACGTACAGATCTAAAAAACGTAGGTGATATACAAATAAATCGTTGGCTAAATACAACAAATACCGATATGGAGACAGTTGAAATTCATGGGTTCTGCGATGCATCCATGCAGGCATATGCTGGTGTGGTCTATTGCCGAGTGATAAAACCTGATGGAACTGTGAATATCAACTTAATCGCAGCCCGAACTAGAGTGGCTCCATTGAAGACGGTGTCCTTGCCACGTTTGGAGCTATGCGGGGCTGTTTTACTCGTTAGATTGTTGAAGCATGTTGCCAAAGCGATGAGAGTATCTTCCTCTAATATATATGCTTGGACGGATTCATCTATTGTCATATCGTGGATTTGTGGAGAACCGAATAGATGGAAGTCGTTCGTTGCAAATAGGGTAGTGGAGATCGTTGAGACTGTGAATAGTAACCAATGGAATCATGTGCAATCCCACGAAAATCCAGCGGATGTTGCATCTCGAGGAATGTTAATTTCAGAATTAGCGAATTATGAGTTGTGGTGGAGAGGTCCAACATGGCTTTATGATAAAGATATAGAATTTGCAAAACCTAATATTATACAATCTAATTTAGAAAAGAAGAAAGTAATTACTACCTGTTCAATTACTGAAAATAAAGAAAAGGAAAAGATATTACATGAAGAATTTGAACACTTTGACACACTTACAGAATTATTAAGAGTTATAACATATTGTCATAGATTTTTACATTTTAAAGGCTTACGTGAAGATATGGATTCGGTTATGACACCACATGAATTAGACAACGCTTTGAATATATGTATAAAAAATGTGCAAATGAAAGAATTCAAAGAAGAGATAGACAATTTAAAAAGAAATATGCATGTAAAGAAAACAAGTAAGTTGAAATTTTTGAATCCTTATTTAGACGAGAAGCAGATACTAAGAGTGGGCGGCAGGCTCAGACAGGCTAACCTTGACGAAAATAGTAAGCATCCAATAATTTTAGGTAAAAATAATACTTTGGTTGCATTGATAATTGCAGAAGCACACAAAAGGACGCTTCATGGCGGGGTTCAATTAATGTTATGCTATTTACGGTCTAAATATTGGATATTGCGAGCAAAAGGTTTAGTTAAAAGATACGTACACAA
This sequence comes from Tethea ocularis, assembly GCA_963555595.1. Taxonomy (NCBI): domain Eukaryota; kingdom Metazoa; phylum Arthropoda; class Insecta; order Lepidoptera; family Drepanidae; genus Tethea; species Tethea ocularis. Next base: position 6,345,358 of record OY741968.1, read on the forward strand.
ATGCTTAATATGTGCTAAGCAAAGTGCAACTGCAAGAACTCAAGTCATGGGAGATTTACCGAAAGTGCGCGTTACGCCCATGCGACCTTTTTTACACTCAGGAGTTGATTTTGCTGGCCCTTTTTACATCACCATGAGCAAAGGAAGAGGTGTTAAATCTACAAAGGCCTACATATCTATATTTATATGTATGTCTTCTAAAGCTATTCATTTGGAGTTGGTTGGAGACATGACTTCAGCGGCTTTCATTGGAGCTTTCAAACGTTTCTGTGCTCGAAGAGGAAAATGCATCCATTTATACAGCGACCAAGGAAGAAATTTTGTTGGTGCGAATAACGAGTTGGCGACCACCTGGAAAGAGGCATGTTTAGAATTTACTGGTGAAATTGCAGAATCGCTCGCTTCCGATGGTACTACCTGGCATTTTATACCTGCATACAGTCCAAACTTCGGAGGCCTTTGGGAAGCAGGCGTAAAATCTATCAAGCATCATCTCAAGAGAATTCTTACAACAAATTTAACCTTCGAAGAAATGAGTACACTTTTATGTGAAATTGAAGCTTGTTTGAATTCACGACCGTTATGCCCAATTGATGATTCAGACATTGATAAAATTGAACCACTCACGCCTGGTCATTTTTTAATTGGCGAAGCACCAGTCGTGATTCCAAATCCTAATTTAGAAAACGTCAAAATTCATAATTTGTCACGTTGGCAGTATACCAGAAAACTTTTAGATAATTTCTGGCATCGTTGGCAAGTTGAATATTTGTCTCGTTTACAGCAACGACCAAAATGGGTTCGTAACAAAAAGGAATTTGATGTTGGAGATATTATATTAATTAAAAGTGATTATTTACCTCCAGGAAAATGGGCCCTTGGACGAGTCATTGAAAAGCACCCAGGACTTGATGGTTTTACTAGAGTTTACAGTATTAAGAGTGGCGATGGCATTATTAAACGTTCTATTAGTAAATTGTGTCCCTTGCCCATTGAAAAAGATTAATTAATATATTGAAACAGATTTTATATACACATAATTGGAATATCTATTTTGTTAATTTTGCATGTGATTAATAATTGTTACCTACTTTATAAAAATGAATTGTTATTGTTGGTTACTGACTGCTTATTGTTACTATATACAAATTTCCATGTCAATTCACTCAATTTGAAAGGACTCATATAGTCCTTTGGGTGGCGATTTATGTTTGATTAAATAAACGATTTGTATCAAATACATAGTTAAAATATTTACAAGCATACATACATACTAAGATATATATGTTGTTATATTTGTTTCAACATTCGTAGTAATCAATAGTGCTAGACCATGGTCCATTATATATATTTTTTAGTCGCAAATTACATCGCTCACAAGATACACGCGTTTTATTTACTTCCGATACCTACAAACGATTTTGAACCTTATACTAAAGAACAGAATTATTTATTATTATAAATTTTGTAAATAGTAAAAGTTGTTCATAATGATGTGTAGAATAATCCCTGTAAATTTGGGTACTCATTGAAAAGTAACCGTGCATATGTTAGTATGTAATGCTACAGAGTAAATAATATAGTACGTACACACGGCCACAGATCAAGCTACACATTTTTGTTGCAAAATAGCGCCTATTACAACCGCATAAGGTGCCGCAGTGTGTAGCTTGATCTGTGGCCGTGTGTACAAGAAAGGGTAAGGTAGTGTGTCAGAGTAGCGTGATAATGTAATGTAATGTAATGTAATGTAATGTAATGTAATGTAATGTAATGTAATGTAATGTAATGTAATGTAATGTAATGTAATGTAATGTAATGTAATGTAATGTAATGTAATGTAATGTAATGTAATGTAATGTAATGTAATGTAATGTAATGTAATGTAATGTAATGTAATGTAATGTAATGTAATGTAATGTAATGTAATGTAATGTAATGTAATGTAATGTAATGTAATGTAATGTAATGTAATGTAATGTAATGTAATGTAATGTAATGTAATGTAATGTAATGTAATGTAATGTAATGTAATGTAATGTAATGTAATGTAATGTAATGTAATGTAATGTAATGTAATGTAATGTAATGTAATGTAATGTAATGTAATGTAATGTAATGTAATGTAATGTAATGTAATGTAATGTAATGTAATGTAATGTAATGTAATGCAATGCAATGCAATGTAATGTAATGTAATGTTGTGTGTTGTCAGGTGAGCGTGGTGTTCCTGCCGTGCGGGCACCTGGTGTCGTGCGCGCGGTGCGGCGCGGCGCTGGCGGCGTGCCCGCTGTGCCGGGCGCACGTGCGCGCGCTCGTGCGGGCCTACCTCGCCTGACCTGGCCACCACCACCACCACCAACAACAACACCAACACCAACACCACCACCAACATCATATGGGGTCAGTACACTAATCCATTACCTTTTACCAGTGTTACATTATATTTTAAGTTTAAGTATTTTTTTTTTAAGTCAGAAAGTTGGCGGTCCACCTGATGGTAAGTGATTACCGTCGCCTATCGCCATTTACAATACCAGAGGTATTGCCAATGTGTTGCCGACCTGTTACAATGCCGAAAAGGCAATTACTGGCTCTCAAGTAATGTTAAGAAATCACTTTCTAGTCATCGTCGGTGATAATCACGTTTATGTCAGGTTTTTAGTACAGTGGTGGCCATTTTGAATTTCATTAATTTTAAGTAAAGAGTGAAATTTCCATAAAATAATTGAAGATGTATATGGAAAGTAAAAATATTTTTGTTATTTTTTTTAGGATTGCAGTAAGCCCGCTGTGTTCGACCGACGTGACAAAAAAATTCGCCCGACGATTGGCGTAGATAATCCGTTCAAAATATCCAATAAAGGTTGGTTCACCGTATATAGGAATTGTTAGTAGTTTAACTGCTAGTGATTAATTAGGTATCTAATATAAATAAATATCGTATTTATGAAATAAGTTAATACGAATATAACGGTTATTATTGTAGTATGCATCTAGTTGCTTACATTTGATGTATGCTTCAGTGGTAAATGGTTAATCGTATGATGTGAATCGAATATACAATAATCAAAAATGTGAAGTATGTACTCTTTTAATATTATATACTTATTATATATCTATATACAGGCTGATTTTCTGCCATCTCAAAATTTTTAGAGATGATTGTACTCATCATTAAGAACAACTTTTACTAGGGGACCAACCCTGATCTCACAAAAAAAAGAACTCGAGTACAATAATCCCTAAAAATTTCGAGATGGCAAAAAAAAACATCCAGTATATGAATCTGTACGGGGAAAAAATATATCTAGCCATAACACAATAAATTAACCAATATTATAATGACATAAAATATCGTATCTTAAATTATGTATAATCATCAAATGGGTAGGTTATATAGGTATAGGTTTCAGAGCTGTGCACGGGGGACATATTACCAACTGTTATTGCGACCAGACTCCGTCTGAACTGAACCGTTTTAAAATGTATGTAAAAAATACATTTGACAGAAAAATAATGAAATTTTTGCAAAGTTTTATCGCTATTAAAATTGATAATAGGCCCCCACAACCACAACTTATTAAAAATATTTTAAATCTCTACCGATTCAAATTTTACTAATAACGGGCTATGCTATGGAATATAACCAAAAATAGAATAACATGGTACCTATAAAAATATTCTTAGCGTTTGTAAAATGGATTTTAAATTGATATTGGTAAATATAATGACTAATTTTTCACATAAATATTGTTTTTTTTTAATATATGAATTTATTAGGGTCGTGGTAATAAACTTATTTTATATATTTTGTTTAAACAATTATGATGTTAGAAAATTTACAGTAAGTATGTATTCACATGTAGGTAGAGGTAGCTCCTTATAAAATAGGTACGTCGTTCGTTTCTAGTTTAGTTCAATTATAACAAGGTATAAACAGTAGCTCGAATACAATTACGAAATAATCGAATATAATTTAAATATAGAAAAAAAAAATAACGAAGTCTTACAATTTAATAGTAGTTCTTTTAATATGGCTAATTTTCATCAGCATTGAACAAAAAAAATATCATAGATGTGCATTAGAAATTGAATTAGTATGTATAAGTGAAAGTAGAGGTACATAGTAGACATGATTGATATCTTTTTGTTAAGTATTTTACTGATAAAATGATAAATAAGTGATAATATTGTAGGAACACTTGATTATATTGAGGAAAATGATGTTTGAATTTTATCATTGCAATAATTTCTAGGTATTGTTAACCTCTTGTAGGTACTTTCAGAGTCAAAGTAAGTTTGTCTCTTTAGTACTCTTTCATAATAATCTCTTGACCCTCTCTTGGCAGTGATAAATAATCTGCTACTTTTGACGCTGACTGTACTACACACTTCAGAGCGTCAACATGGTAGATAACCATTTCTTCTACACCATATTGTTTTCATGTAAGGTGTGTTGTTAATATTTAATCCATAACCAGTGTTAGCTAGGAAAACAAGCATACATTTATAGAAAACCTAATTATACCACAACATAAAACTGACTAAAAATGTATTACCATACAAAACATTGTCTTTTACACTTTAAAGTAGCCTTTGGCAATCCATCTTGGTACTATTTTAATCGTAATATGTAATTAAATCTAATATATCTGAATCAAAACAAATCAGGATTCTATCTTCGGCAAAAAAAAATAGTAACTCATTTATTTATTGCCTTGGTAATAGGGATGATGACTGGGTAAAAAATAATTAATTCTATTTAGTCCGTCAGTTAGGTTATCAAAAAATATTGGATACGTATTTTTTATTTTATCAAATCAATAAAAACTTACAAAGATAGGTCGCATCAAAGTTCAGGAGTGGGGGTTTGTGACGTCACTTCTCTGTAAAAAGTGTACTAAAACGTGACGTCACGCGATATTTATACGCACTGTATCTTCGTTATTTTTTGTTTTCAGAACTAAAGAAAAAACATGTGTCCAATATTTTTTGGTAATCTAACTGACGGACAAATTTTTTTTTTAGTCATACCCCTATTGGGCGGAATGCTTTACTTAAAATTTTATACAAATGAAATTTAATTTTGAAATTTTAATTCGTTTTGTCTGTTGGCGTCCTTGACCTTAGACAAATAAAATTTTGCACTTGTCTATGTTTTTTGTCTACTGTACCATTATTTTTTTATGAGTATTTTTTATAAAGCAGTCCATCCAATTTCCCTTGTTTGTTTTAGTTATTGTTATATTTTGACGCTGGACGTTATTTATTTTAACTTATATTTAAATGTTTAAAATATCCTTTAATGACCACTGCTCGTTTGTAATAATTAATGATAAAGATATGAGCATACTAATCAGAAAATCTAATTATGTATATTACATTTGCTTGTATTATAAATGGTTTGTCGTGATTCACTATACAAATGTTATAGGTTTGGCCAATATGGAACTAGTTGTATGGCTAAGTTTCTTTAGGGGTGCGGTTTGTTTCACTTAAATTTGGTACTTACTCATTTTGTTTAGGTGAATATTAATGAATACAAAAAAATATAGTAAAGTCACCCAACCCAATCTGATGAAAATTTTAAATTATTTCCTTACTTAGTAGGTACTATGAGGAACAAGTATATTAGGTATAATATTTTCCAATAATGCAAGCAATAAACCGAATGGTGCCTACACAAAGACCTAAACGCCAACTTGCTTAAGACATGTTTTAAATGTACCTAAAGGAAAATACAACCTCGGCCTTTTATATAACTAGTATATACCAGTGTGTAAGCGCTATTCATGTTTGTTGTAGTTACCCCATAGAGTTGTAATTGTATATGTGGATACTAAATGAATCAATGTCGGAATAACAATATTGTTATACTATTTGTACATTTAGATTAATAGTTATTTTAATGTAATTATCATGTTACTCAGGAAACATACCGGTTAAAACCTTATAAGGTTGAATTAAACTTTGGTTTACATTGAATTTAGTTTTCTTGCTTCTTTATACATATTTTGATAATGAAGAATGTTAATATTTATTGATGTAATTATTGAGGGCATCAACAGCTAGATAGAAGAAATAATACAAACAATTTGATAGGCTATATTATACTCGAATATCCTGCAAAAAAGAACCACGTTGGAAACTTGTAAACCGCAATTATAATTTAGGAAATGCAGACGGAACTAATCCTTTGAATTGGTACTCTAGAAGCTCGGCGTCGCGTCTTACCAGTTGTTTAGTCAGATCAAAGGAGCGGAGTGCTTTTTTGTGATAAAGGTGAAGTGCATGTTCAGAAGTTTCGCTATGCGTGGAGCGGCGGCGGCGGCGGGCGTCCGCGTCTGGCCAGGAATAACGCGGCTCGCTCGCACTGAAATAGCGCAGACGACGCGGACGCCATTCGATGACACGACGCATTTGGAACAATATTAATATGCGAAAGCTCCGCAACTCTGCGCTGGGCTGCTAGACGCCTCACGCCCCCGTGACTCAGAGGAACAGTATGCCCCCACTGTCCCAACCCAACTGATTAATACACAATGCTAGTGTGTCGCCGTCTGCCTAACTAACACATTCAAACAACGGAATGGGCTTTTGGTTGCGATAGTATAATCTGGTTAGTTTTTTGGGGCTGATAAGTGTTATCAAATTTAAATATGTATTTGTTTCGCCATATCTACGTTATTGCCTGGCTGGTTTTATACATGACGATGATATGAACTATACAAATATTATTTATTTTAGGTATATTTTGACAAAAAAATAACAAAAGATACATTTAAAAATTCATGAGTGAAAACAAATTATAGTGCAATGCTAACAATTTAGGCGGCTTTGTCGCGGAAGCGATTTCTTCATGGAAACATACGATAATTATACAGAATACTTGATATTTATCACATAAATACCTACGTAAAATAATCAAATAATATAAGCATGATTTGCTGTGGTTTGGCCTAGGGAACGCCACCTTGTATTATTTTGTATTTAGTTTTAGAGCTTCTCAATAAGAAGTCTAACACTACTACGAAGGGCAATGATCTTCTCCCTCTTAAGAGGGAAGGTCCAAAAAATTTTTTTGCATAATGTCATGCTTGACAGGATGATGTCATTCAATACAAGCGAGTAGTGTATGTATTACAGAGTGCGATCAAAGGTCCACAAGGGGCCTTAAGAGTCGGCAGGCATCCGCCGCGTGAACTCGATGTAATCACAGAATTGCTAATGTAAAATTGCGTTGACATAGAGTTGAGTCAACGTTTCGCAGAAACATATCAGTGTATTTCCTTACCAACACCTACCAGGAAAATACGCTTGGTATAATTTTAGAACAGACTGTATAAGGGCAGTTAATGGTGATTGGTCGGTTTGGGTTATACATACATCCAATTGTACCTAACGATACACAATTAGAAGCTGTCCTAATAATTAATATCAATTTAAAAGAAATAGAAAACCGACATAATGGTAAGAATTTTATTTGATTAGATTAATTTAATATTTATTGTTTTTTTTTGTTTTATTCAATTGCCAAATACTTTATTCTAAAGTATTCTAAAAGTATGTTTTGCTATGTATCAATTACTGAGAAGTTTATAGTCGAATGATTCCATAAAAATCTAATAAATATCGATGTCTTGGTCTGCAGGCCTTTGTTCTATAATTTTATGTCAGCTAGGTACCTACTCACTCAAGAAACCTTTTTAAAAGGTCAGCAAAATTCATCGCTAAATATTCTAAGTATTTTAACTAGTTAAATACTTCCAATATGCATTGCATAAATAAGCTGACAATGTAACGGCTTCAATAAATAACTTACGATTCATAAAATTCGATGCAACGACCTCATAATAACATACGTTCATTTTCAAACAACTTGCACGAACGGTTGAACGTTTCGCATATCTACGTAGAGAGGTCGCTACATGCTACTAAACCAGAGTTTATAAATTTTAAGATAATATTTACTGGGTTCGCTCAGCTCAGTACAGTCTAAACTATTATTTAATGTCTGAGTAGTGAGTCAGCCGAAGGTGGAATTAATTAACAATGGTTGTCGGTTGCATAGACGTAACGTCCTTGCAAGGCTACTTGCTGCGTTGGCGATCACGTGCCGGTCGCCTGCGCCTGCGCCTGTGTTCCGTTCATCGCCTCTCGCGCATACCTTCCCCCCACACCAAACTTGAAGTGCTCTCTCAATTAAACGTTACAAACTTTAGCATAAAACTGTACTGTATCCTCAGTGCAATCAATAGTAATCAGTAATCTTTTTCGAAATACTGAATATTTATTTCACGTGCGATAAACAATGTATTGACGAGTATCGATAGGATGATGTATTAGCAACTAAATAATTCCTAGTCGACTAGGCAGGTATAGAAATTACAACATAATTTTGTTATTATTGCCTTTATTAGTATACCTTTAGAACGCTACCATCATATACATAATTATCTTGTAATGAAGGTAGTTTGATAAATTCATGAGAACGATAATAAACCAGAATTAAAAATATATTTTTCCTGTTTTGAACTTTATTCGTCATATAACGAGGTAAAACAATATATTGTACTACATAAGTACTAGGTACGTTAATCAAAATTATATTGTTTAATACCTACTTACTTTATTGCTTAATTAATTAATGCTTTATTTAAACCCCTCGAGAAACTTTCTTCAGCATCTAACAACCCCATGATTATGAATACGTCAACGCAAGTCAATTAAGCATATTCCTGACAGTAAATATTTGGTCGTAACTAGTTATTTTATCCTTCTTTTTGGTCAAATGTAATTCTGAACGAAGACTATGGCTTGCGTCGCGTCCGCCTACATGTTTGCCGCTTCACAATTATAGAGGAGAGATGTGGGCGCGTAGCGAATCGTCGGCGCCAGCGCAGCCATAACAGTGTTCGAATTAAGAATAGAGCCAAATAAACATACGTTTTACAAAGATAAACTATACTATTTAAAGTACATATTAGCATGATGTCTTATAGCTGTTAACATTTTTGACGATTAATTGGGGGATTATACATAATAATAGCAGCTACCAATACCAAATCGCTTATCACGAGTATTAGGAATATAATAGCGCCATCTGCCTTATATGTATAATGTTGTAAAGTTAATATAAGGCGTGGGCGCCACCTACTACTTATGAGTCATAGGCAGGCACTCCTTCGGCCGACATAGGTACCCGAGTTGCGGATCGCGCGGCTCGACGACCCACTCGCATTGTGTGCACAGAGGCTCTACATCTCCATAACCGCGAAGAAGATGTAGACCATAACCCACGAGGCAACGAGATACCCATGTGTATAGGAATATCAAGGGGATAGGTAAAAATTAAACTCATATTAACATTATGTCAAATTGAACCGATTCCGTCGAATTACGAGCTTTATCACAGATCCTACAGCGACGTATATATTATTTGTGATAGTAATGTAATTAAAAAAAATGAAAATAAATTATCTGCAGATTAGGTACTAAGTAGGTCTATCGTAATCTGAAGATAACTTTATTTTATTTTTAAATTAATATCTGATCGATCTAATTAGATTGTTTTTTTTTTAATCCAGTCAGGCGGCGCTGACAAATAAAAAAAAAGGAAAATCTAAGAAAGTCGTGTAAAGCAACTCTTTTGCAAGCGAATCTTTTCTTTATTGACTTTAAAAACGTTATTAATATCATTCTTATATTTTCCTGTCAAGGTTGAAATTTAAATAACATTTAAAAATAATAAAAGCGTAACGGAAACTACTTGTTATAAACAAAAGCCATATGACAACAAAATTGTTGGGCCAAATACGGACAGCGACGCCAGACTATATATATAGGTTATCATTACTGGCGCTTAGTACTACCTGCGTATATACCTACCTGCTTAATTTACCATTTAGGGTAGCAGTTTTATTAAGTTTAGGTTATAGTTAACCTTGTAAAATCAAAATAGATGTAATTCAAAGACGAAGACGAAATATCAATGACGAATGACACATTTATAATTAAATATTTTTCGGTGTAAGGAAAATTGCCACGTGATAGGGAAATTATGTTCACGTTCTTGGCTCTATACATACACTATACTTCATAAATTGCCCTAAGTAGTAGGCTCTATTTAGCCCTGCCTGAATGTAACGTTTAATTTACTGAGCATTATCGTCTATCGTCAAATAAAAGAAACGTCTAAGGGTACATTCCGAAACATGCCTTAATCGATCTTAGCGCTCACATCGATAATTTGCGTTCCGATACGAATATCACATCTATAAGAGCCGTGAACTGTCAATGATTCGGAACGCTTGTGAACGCGCTGACAGTATTTAGAACTAAAACATTCGAAAAAGGGATTAAAAAATTAATGGTCAACGCGTTGGGACTCCCTAACTTCAATTATTAGACTCCCTAACTTGAATACAGTGTATTTTTATTTGTTATTCTCACATAAAAACCTCTGTCAAAACAAAAACACAACACAAGTGTCACTTTTGACATCCACGCTCACGGCGATAACGTTTAGACCATGGTCGTCGTAATCGCAATATGGCGCATGTAATGACGTCACCGATGACGTTTCGCGAGGCTTCGTTATCGCGCTAAAAGTAATTCGGTACGCGTTTTAGCGCGCTCACATCGATAATTATCGATATCATCATCATTCGGAATGCAGCCTAACTATCGTAATGGGGAACACGAGGGAAATTTCGATACGTTGTTGAATAAAGTAGGTAACTTAAGAATTGTCTAGAACTTGATCTACTAACACACCCCAAAAGGTTTGTAACAGGTTTAAATCTGGTTATTATGCCTTGATTTTTAGAGAGATTTATCTGGGGGCAAGCTCCACCAAGTCAAGCTTACCTTGTTCGGTCCTAATTTGAAAAAGATCGAACAAAAAGAACCTTAGAATATAAATACTCACATGTCCTTAAAACATATCACGTTGTGTATGACATCAGCCATTGTAGTTGGAACAATGTGTAGTGTTGTGCACGCGCCTGGGCAGGCACGCGCTGATTCACAATTACATACTTCCATAATATTACATACCTATAGTACGGCATGTAAATCAATGTAGGTATAAAGCTGGTACATCCCTAGTCACGACCACAATAAAACTTCAACTCCAATTTTCTTTGCATAATTCGTAGGTAGAATATCTACCTACCTTTTAAAGCCATCAACTTCGGCTGAAGGTGGCAATAGCAAATATTAATCGGCTGCGGCCAGAAATCGACTTTCTGTGGGAAACTAGCCGCTCACGACACCTTCAAATCCAACCAAAAAGCATGCGTCAGTAGCGGCTCTGAAAGACGCAAACTTCGGTTCGCGAGTCAGACTCAGATTCGCACTGCGAATGGCTTTATTTTTTATTTTCCCAAGCTTTTATGTAACTTGCTGTTTAGGTCGAATTTTGTAAATCAATTTTGATTCACTTCATAACACATATTATGCAAGTCCAATAAATAAATAAATAAATATGACCACTGACTTATCAGTTAGGAGTTAGGGGATAATCTTTAAATATTACAGGACCGTATAGACCGTTAGTTGTATTCTTTGATGTGATAATGGAAGGTACAACGCTAATATGCTTATTACTATGTCAGTGGTAAACATAAGAAACTAAAAAAAGAAAAAATAAATAATGATGATGTAGGTAAGTATGACTTTAAAACAGTCAGATTAGTGTTCCTACATAGTTATTTTATGCTTTTTAGTGTGTCCACGGGGGGCGGAATAAGGGCTAAGGGCTAATATTGGCTCGCAAGTACTCGCAACATGATTTATAATTGCAAATTTCCGATAACTGTTGAAATTTTTATCACCTATTCCGTTTTGATCGCGCGCCTACTAGAGGGCGCCAGGCTATTGATTACACACGGGCGCTACATTAGCTAGAGCTGCCCCTGCTTAAAAGGTCTCTTAATTCGAAGAATCTTGCATAGACCTCTCCTTTAATCCCAACATTTTAAAAGTAACCGTTTGTGTTCTTACGAAATACTTCAAATGCCGCCATAACGAAATGCAGTTGCTACCTTTTATTTGAACAAGCAATGAGGCTAGTTGGTCGGCAATCGCTTCCGCAACCAACGACATGTGTTGCAAGTGTTGCAACTGATCTCAGCACCACAATGAACAGCTTTCACTGCAAATAAGAACAAACAAGTCTTGCAGTACTTGCCTACTATAAATCATAAAAAAACTATAATAAAGTTCTGTTATTGCTTTGCTTTGCTATATTGGAGACTATTTGGGAATGGATAGATGCTTACCTCCTTATCTCATATCATTTTCGTTAAACTGTGATTGTACAGTTCTTTTCTAATAAGTGCAAAAATTAACATAATCTAATCTTCATAATTTGCCAGATATACTTACTCACGTAAGCGCTAACCCGGCAAAGTGGATGACTTACCGCTAAACCGCGCGGTGCCAAGTGCTTTTGTGGGATGCGGACCACGCAGCGATAACATCAATTCCGTTATTATAGAACAACGAAAAATTCAACAAAATCTCACATGAATAAGGAGCTGCGGTGTGATTTACTGTCCAACAGACGGGGGAGTGATGACGTTCCGCAAGCCGACAGGCTTTCTACAGTGTGTAAGGTTGCATGTCCATTGTCCACTGGGTAAAACAGAGCGATGCTCAGAAAATTAACAAATGAAATATATATAAAATGGGATCTTAGTGGTCGGATTTTTCAATCGCTAGATAGACCTCGTATAAACTTTTCCATGGAACAATTGAAAAGTAAGTAGGTACAACATTAAAATTTCAAATGAACAGCTTGGCTCTAGCTATAAACTTGGCACACTGGACATTCGATTACAAAACGGGTTTAAAAAAAAAATCATTCATAGATTATGATTTTTTTATATATGAGGGTGCAAGCGTAGCAACAATACCAACTTATCCATCGTCCGCCCAGTTCCAGTTCGTTATCATCTCATTATCAACGCTTTTGTTATCGAAAGACAGTTCAATAACAATGTGTTATTGAACCAACACAGCACAAATCAAATCCCAATATTTTTTTATACGTCATTCACTAGTTGCGTTATGCTATGCTTAGCTATTGCTGGGCACCAGGCGAACGTTTAGATAGACTGACTTTTATCTATTATTATCTTTTATCTCAGCATGTCCTATTTGACCAGTACTTCGGTGTTCATAGAATTCCGGCTTTGGCTGAATGGTATTTGTTGTAAGTTCCTTTGCACAACAACGTGCCCTATCGTCACGTTGGCTGAGTAATACCAACTGGAATTCAAAACCTATACAATTGCATTATTGTCTACGGTCGTAACCAAGTTGGATGTACCTACTCACTAGCGCCAGTTATAAGTGACACGTCATTTAATAATCTTGCAAATATTAGGGCTGGTTTAAGGCGATGGTTGTGTCGTCGAATGCCAAGGCGAAGATCGCGGGTTCGAGTTCGAGCTTTCAAAAGAATCGCGAGAGATCCATAGCATGGTGGTAGGGTACTTTGTACCTAGTACCCGCCTGCTTATCTACCTCATCTCAAGTCGAAAATCTATCACCAAGCACCTACTGGTGTGTTCCAACTTGAGAGCCATTTCCCTTCTAGGCTTTGTATGCTTACCACCGTCGGCCACGTCATCACTGACCACGAAGAGATTGTGGTTAAACACAGCCCAATAATTAGTAAAAAAAAATACATTATCCCATCTTTATTATATTATTCTTTATTTAATATTTTTTACATTATTTGTTGTCCCAATAAAATTGAATGGTTCTATAAAGCCTGTGTGTAGCTTTTTTTTTATTCCTGTCGCTGAGAGCCTACCTAAATGGTAGGTACTTTTACTCATACAAAGGTAGTGTTGAATGACTTGGCCTTCTATTAACCCTTCGCCGCAGAACAAGAGTGCCTTGAGACTGAGAGGCGGATCACGCGGAAATACTGGTAGATAAAGGCTAATATTCACTACTGACCTTTATCGTCATACGGCTCATGAACGAACCAGTTACCAAACAATCGCTTATTATTTGTGTTCCTCTACATAGCAACAGTTTTGGCTATACCATAACTGACACAAAAATATATTAACTAAAATGTTCGGAAGAGAATTTATGGAGACTGTAATTTCCGTAAGGACAGGAGGTCCGCTTAAGAATTCTTAAAACTACAGATTATGTATTGTGTTTGATTCTCGGACCCGCTCCCATCCTGTCCTTGTCACAGATGGTTACATTTTAAAAAACCCCCCGACCCTGGTTTGACGTCACAAATTTAACAATAAGATTGTAAATTGTTATTAAAAATGAAACAAACAAAAAATTATACAAATTAGACCTCATAATTAATATTTCTAGAATGGGTAATTTTAAAGTTTCGTTAGAGTTTAAACACCTTAAAGAGTGGACGCGACATGAAGTCTCATAATATGTCACTCTTCGTTAATCCTCTCCCTCCCCTTAACTTGTGACGTAATTTATGGATGGCCTGTTGTGTGGCATTTTCTGGCAGGGCCACCAACACGGATCTGAACTCGCTAATTTGTCCTATTTTTTCCTCAAATATCAGATTTTGTCGCGTCCTGGTTCAAAAGTTATAAGGGTTTTTAGGTGGCCCTGCCAGGAAGCATGCTTCCCTTATAACTGATATTTAAAATCTGATATTTAAGGACAAAATAGCGACAGACTTGGAATTCAGATCGGTGTTGGTGGCCCTGCCAGAAAGTGCCACACTGGCCTGTAAGCAATCACGGTCGCAGGCGCACACAAAGCGCACGCAAAGATGAATGATTCCTGCGTTGGTCCATGAATGGTGGCGATGGTACTCGTCTATTGCTGCAGTCGGGGGCTATTTCAGCTAATTGACACGGCCTCGAGTATGGCGCGGACCAGTAATTATCACCAAGCCGCACTAAACACACGGTCACGTGATTCCACTCTGCTCCACATTATGTTCAGGAATAGGTACCTACCTACTTTGATGTATTTGTATGTCTGTATGGCAAGATCGTCCGTCTACCTTACGGGAGGCCTTTGTCCAGCTGTGGACGTCTTTTGGCTGATATAATTGATTGATTGAAATCTAAGTAATTTGCTGATAGGTTTGTTTGAATACTTCCTGTATTTTAGTGTTATTTTCCAATATTCTCGAAAATATTTTTTTCATTGGTTTAGGTATAGCCCATCATATATCAATGCCCTTTCGGTCTACTTACTATTTGCCTCCCAATATTTGTAAATACGGTTTACGTAAATAGGTACCTATACATATGTTATCAGATAGTATGTACTTATCTACTCAATGTACCTACAGGTATCGTATGTAGTCAATATCGAAATTAAAAGGATAGGTACTCTATCAAGGTACCTACCTACTACAATCCAGAAACGTGTATGGGGAGTCGGATGCAGTCAATAAAATTTCTAACGTTGTAGGATCTGATAGGGGTACTTAATAACCTAACCTAACTATAATTTGCACGTGTTCACATACCAATGAATATACCAAGTAGATAACTGATACCAGTAACATAGTATCATCTTAATCAAGCAGTAACTCAATCAGTATACAACCATCCCTAAGTGAGCCTAACCGTCTGATAATTAGGTAGGTACCTACCAACTATTTATTTATGAATGTTTCATTTTATTGCCTAAGTAACTAAACATTATCTAATTCCTATTTATTAATCACATATTGTTAATAATATGATGTGATATGTAACCTTAGCTTCGAATAACAGAATATAATTTAATAATAGATATCTTACCAAGACAGAATAATACATTATTTAAGTAAACATAAGTAAAATAACTGTGTAGAATAAAAAATTTTTTTTGAATTTTATACAGCAATGTTTCGGTTATGAACTAGGCATAATGTTGATGGAGTAATTTCCATTGCCAACAGCAATGTATTTGTATGAAGTGGACACGCTGCTTATAGATTTAAATTAACTGTGACCTCACTGTTATCGATGTCAGCGAGACGTGGTTTGTTTGCATACGTTCGCTAATAGAGGTCGATATTTAGGTCGAGATTAATCGAGCGTTGACGGTGGGACGTAAAAATGCTTTCGTGTAGTTGTAGTTACTTAGGGCTGGCGGGCTGGCGTATCTTATAGATGTCTCGACGAGATTAGAAGAGAAGCAATCGAAACTAGTTAAGATAGCCCCACTCATTGAAGTAGTAGGGATGTTCTACCGCCCGCTAACCAAAATACCTACTAGTGTGTCAAATTAGCACTTTTGCGTTTATTGTAGAATACAGTTCATACAGTCCAAACTATAACCTAATAAGAAAATACAAACCAAAGTGAAATTTAGAGGCCTCAGTCTGTCTGTCTTCTCTTTAAAAGCACTGCAAATGAATCCAGAATGTGAAAAAAATGTGAAAGTTTCAAGTCTTATGACTTGAATGATCATATTTACAAAGTCTGCAAAGACCTAGCTCAATTTCAAGATATAGGTACCTATTTATAGGTTTATAAAGTGAGTGTGTGTTTAGTATACCTAGTACGAGTTAGATTTTATTGCTAGGTAACGCTATATTTCAATGAGCTATGTAAGTACCTACTAACTGAGTAGGTACCTAGATCTAGGCCTGTCGTAGTTTCTTTTGTAAACAAACACAGTTTAATAAAAAGTATGATTTTAGTCACATCTCTTTCTTATTTTTTTTTCAAACAGGATAAAAAAATATAACATAGGTACCTTGGGTAGAAGAAGTTATAGTGACAGACTAATTGGACTTGACACTACTACTTTTTTTTTACATCTAAAAAGCACAATAAATAAATTGGTAGGTATGTAATTCTACACTGTAGGTACTTTACTACCGCCGGTACGGCACCATTCATGCTCGCTGACGACGTATTTCCGTTCCGTCAGCAACACTGCATATCCGGCCGAGTTGCGCGCGCGTCGCTTCGTTGCTGATAAACAAAGGGTCAAAGGAACTTCCGTTCCTAACTATAAACGCTTGTAGACACTCGACATCAGCATATTGAATACATTATAATACTAACATCCACCCTGTTTTACATTTGTTATTAACTTTTTGCCATCGACTGATCCTAAAGACGAGGCTTTGATTATTATATTTTCTAGAAGGCTTCCTTTAATTTTAAAGAAACTATGTAATTTTGTAGGTCGTAGAAGGTCGTACAAATGTTGGTATAGCCACTTCGTTCACTGGTTCCAACGTTGCACGCAAATATGAACAATTAGCTTAATTAATATGGACCGTTGGTTCGATGAACTTTATGAACAATGTTACAATAAATGCTTTATCCTCAAGACTAAGTATTTATTGGAAATAAAACATTTAATATTTACAAATAAAGGCAATAAGGCATCATTAAAGTACTTAAAATCTTTGAATAATTCTTTAATTTTTTCACGTTGGAGTTATAACCCAACAACTATGAATAGGTATAAACCCAACACAAAATTAATTATTAAAATCTGTTCATAAATAAATAAGTTATCCTGGAACGAACTTTAAAAACAACGTTTCTCCTCCTATTTTCAAAAGTTGGTTAAAAAATACTCTTAACTCTTCATATATAATATCTACCTACTTACGTAGAACACTTTGATATGGCCGACTCATTGTTGCTCAAGAACTTAACCTTTTAACTGACAAAGGGATCAGTCGATAATCATTCCCGTGTCCATCAGGTCATCAGTCAGCGCCGAGATGAAAGCTTGGTCGGCCTGACAAAGCGGGATAATGAAAGCCACAGCGCTTGTGACAAATGAGCCTGCCCGCATTGTTGGCCAGCTTTGTGTTAGTAATGCAGAACATGAGAATGAACCGAGTAGGTACTGTTGGTATAGTAGGTACCTATGTGTACTTATCAAGCAGTTGATAACCTTAGATGCAGCCGTTGAGTGTGGTTATCATCTTTATTTTAAGTCGTCACTCATTGTGGCGGGAAGAAAAATACCCCAAAAAATAAAAAATATAAAAGTATAGGTAACTCGTTAGAAATGATGGCGATGAATGGTCAGCACAAAATAAAAGCAAAAATATTTTTGTTTGTTTTATTTTAATGTTTAGCAAAGTACACAGTAAAGTAACACAGTACTACATAATGTGACAGTACTATATCTAAAGTAGAACTCACAAATATTAAATTTCTAGCCATTTCTAATCCCATTCTTGAACCACGCGGGTTATGCCAGGCCTAGCGCCTGCAGGATGGGTTTGGGAATCCACGTCAATGCTAATATTTCTCGGTGGTTTTCCCGTATACGGTGGTAAAATCCCGCTTACATACTAGGTAGGTATTCAATGTGGCTCCACAGATTTAGTTGTTTAGTTATTTTTAATCCTTGTTCGGTTTGGTACCCATTATAAGAACTTGAGATATTTTAAATATATTTAGATAATTACCTATAATGATAAGTTTCATAAGTACGATCGTCAGATCGTTATTCAAAAAATTCCAAAGCAACCCACCAGTCAAAAATCTGTTAGGGGGCCGTTCAAATATTACGTAAGCAGATTTATTACAATTATTTATCCCCCCATCCCCCTTGTCAGCAAAAGTAAGCAAAGCTCTTGCCCCCCATGCTTACGTAAACATTTTTCAATTAATTTTTTTTTTTTGATATTATAATTAGGTATAATTTTAAAAATAATGAATGATTTAGGATAGAGATTTATAGAGAGAGAGAGCGTTTCGTTTTCAAGCATAGACAATGTGAGGGTTGCCATTCGTGTAAAAAAGTAAATAACTACGGATGACGTAATCATCATCTAGACTCCCCTACCTACCCCCCATAGTGCTTACGTAATACTTGAACGGCCTCAAGTAGGTAATAATAGTTAAATCATTTATAACTAACTGTTACACGTAATGTCAATGTCAGTCGATCAATTGGACCTTAGTACCGTATCAAAATCCGCATAATAGTAGTTTGTTTGTCGTCTTCAATCAAACATTAATGTATTGCTATTTTTTTTTAATTAAGTAAGAAGTGATGCTAAAAAAGTTAAAAATGATATTTTCAATAAAAAGTCACTGCAATACTACATTAAATTATGTATTTACTGCAATTCAATGCAATGCACCAAATATTATAGTCAAAATGTGATGTTTGGTATTTTCAATCTCACATAGCATCGAGGGGGTTAACAGTAGACTTTTGTTTTTTTTATAGCGATGCTAATTTGTAAGTTACACGAACTGCGTACCTAAAATACTTTGGTACTTAGTTACCCATACATAAGTCGAAACCATACTATGTATGTAACAAGGTAAACCAAGGTTTTAATTTCTGATCTTTTATAGGTATTTATCGTATTCACGATATACCTAATAAAAGAAAAAAAATACATGAGGGGAACGATCTGAGTTAATTATACTAGGTATTCCATTTTATGAGATTTTAATATTAAATGTTTTGTTTTGTATTAAAATAAATTTTGCAAATTAAAATTCATACTTAAAGGACTTTTTCTTCTAGGTACAATTTATTATTTTATTTGATATCAAGATAGATAGATAGCTTACAGGTGAGATGTCTAATTAATATCAACATCACTACACGTGCAAACGGTTCGTTTCTGTTCTTTGCACGAGATGTTGACTTGGCACCAATTATTGCCTTGATAATAAGCCACATGTGCCCTAGATTATCTAATGTTAGCTACGTCAAAGCAAATAGTCCCCGTATCTTAGACTAGTTTATTTTCTGTGTCACGGAGAGGGAATTATAATGAGTAACTTAAGTCGTTATAATTGAAGGCTTAAACGCTTTTAACGTAGTACAGTCAGCATCAAAAACAATTAAATTTTCATACAAAACTGTCAAGTTTAAGGATGTTAAAGTGAAAATCAACTTTTGACGCTGACTGTACATACACATCTAATTAAATGGTCAAGTATTTTAACACTATTTTGTTAGCTTAACTTGTAACTAGCAAACAATATACTAGGTACACACTACACTACACCATGGACTTAGAAAAAAATCATGGACAGACTAACTGCGAACATTCGAATGATTCGTTTCCCAATAATGCCAGTTTTCTTGTAAATATAAGCCTCATGTGTGTCCGACACATACACACCAAAATGTTGCCGATTTTTGTCATTCGCATAGTATTTTCGCACTCAGGACACATACGTACGATATATTATTGTGCGTCATTTTTGACAAGAGGCGATTCGATCCAGTACCTAATACCTATCCAATACCTAAATCCATGTGCTACACTGCTGTACCTACTCGTAGACAGATTATGGAGCCAGGAGATGGATAGTGGAACTCATAAGTGGTTTAAAGCCATTTCTGATGCCTTTCTGTAATGTAACGATATTTACCTGACATAGTGTTTCATAAGGCATTACTTTCGGGCCGAGTTTGGCAAATGCATATAACTTTGTAAGATGAGTCTATCGTAGGAAATAATCTTATCTAAATGTCTAAATTATTAAACCAATAATTTAACTAGGTTTGCTCATAAATTCCACAAAATATGTCTCTTGCACGGTATCAATTGCGGTAAACATGTAGCCTTGTCCTCAAGATCTAGAATGAACCGGACCTTGCAGATTTCTCGAATGCCATTTATTAACTCCTAATTATACAACTAACTTGATTGAGTTGCTGCCAATTTATTATAATTGATGGTAATTATAAATATAAGCATCATTTCCATCAATAACTTTATTCACCAGTAGAAGAACTTAGTCAGATATTATTAATTTCATTTAATATATTTCATGGTTATTAATTTTTTCAGAAAAATACATTTCCAAAGTATTCTTTATGTATCTTCCATTGCGTCAGCTTGGTCTTGAAATAAACTTGTTATCTTCATAAAATAGTAATACATTTAGTACCTACATTTGTATAAAGCAGCGTCCTCAAACTGACATTGTTATGAAGTACTGAGCTAACGACTTCTGAAGACAATGGAGCATTCAACTGCAGAGTGCAGTGCTATCGTGCCACTGCGCAGTTAAGTATTCTGCATTATCAGTTAAGGATCTCTTCATTTTCCCTCGTTATTTGCTTTGATTAGGTACCTTAATATACTATTTACTATTCGATGTCCCCTTACTTTAACATGTTCTTATGTAAAGACAAGGGAGTATTAAGAGTAGGAACTGAGCAATGAAAACTTATATGACTGATAGGTTTTTTTATATAGGTCCTTCGTTCGGTAATTGACGATGCTTAGTGCATCATTAGACTTTCAAAGTAAAAACCACAGGAATAAACGCAAACCTAAGTGAACATAGGTTAAAATTCCATATTGCAATTAATCACTTGCTCCAGTTACTTCAGTCGCGTTGTAAATTTAATGTTGCTTAGGTTCTTTGAAATACTCGTGCAAGAAAATCTTTTAAACTTTCTGTTCTATAAATGATGATGCTACCTATACAAACCACCTGTTTACAAATTCATTATCAAAGTGGAGGTGCCCAAAAGCAAAGCACATGGCGCCCTAAATTTAGTTAATCGTTTCCTGTTTAATCCCAGACGTAAACTGAGGAGTTTGTTTTACAAAACTACATATTAGCGAGGTGTTTACCTTCTATAAATAGGCGTTTAAATTGCCTCAACTGTTTCCCGACAATCGGAAAACAGAAATTAATATAATTATATACTGTACCATTATACTGTAGCAGGCAAGGCAGAATGTTGGTTTGTTAGTGTAGTGTGTAGGTAGACTACAGACGAGCTACTCATGACATTATTTTACATGGAAGCCATTAGTTTATGTTCTATATACCTATATTTTATGGAAAGTAAACAAAAATATATATATACCTACATGTATTATAGACTTTATGACAAAAAACTATGACGAAATAATTTATAGCTATTGTATGTATTCTTTGAAAATAAATATGACCTTGCCACTGAAAAAAAAAAGTTTTTTTTTTAAATGGTCATATTTCAATTTGTGGAATGAGCTCCCCGCCGTGGTTTTCCCAAGACACTACAGCATGGGGTTCTTCAAAGGGTGCGAAGAGATTCTTGCAGAGTCGGCAACGCGCGAGTGATACCCCTGGTGTTGGAAACGTCCATAGGCTACGGTAACCACTTACCATCAGGTGGGGCGTATGTTTGTAAAAAAAATGAAATACTCAGTACACTGTGAGCTTACGAACTTCGTAATAAGATTCACAATATTACTTAAAGGTAGTTCAGATTCAGACTTTGTATAATGATGTTCTCAGAAACCGACCACCCAGGATAGAGTTGTAAGGATTAGATGTAGGTAGGATTCCCGCCTGCGGGCGAGACGTGATAATAATGAAGCATAACTTTCAACATGGCAGACTGACAGGTAAACTGTCATACTATAATTTCCCGAGTAATGTTGCTTGGAGTCTACAGCTGGATAGTTAATCATCTTAGTAAGGTAAGTACGTACTCTTAAATAACATTCTCCCTCACTCAAGTAGTGACGTGGATACACG
Organism: Tethea ocularis; assembly: GCA_963555595.1. NCBI lineage: Eukaryota > Metazoa > Arthropoda > Insecta > Lepidoptera > Drepanidae > Tethea > Tethea ocularis. The sequence goes on from OY741968.1 coordinate 6,367,806, forward strand.
CGTCGAAAGACAAAGGTACCCGTGAACCAGGCGGAACGTATGCTTGCTTACAAGCTTCGAGGTTAAAAAAAAGCTGATGATAGGCGGATCAGGAATCAAAATATAAGTGGTTATTGAACGTTTGTTTCTTAATCTCAGCACAACTCTCAGTTCAGTTCATAAATAGGTAGGTACTCTACCCTACAATGGCACCAACTTATTTGTGAAGGAAGAGGCAAATAAAGGAACTAGGTACCTACAGACAGTGTTCATTATAAAATTATCTTTTTGACGTTTAAGAATGCCAAAAAAAAATTGCTCTAGCGATCAACTTTATCGTAAAGTTAATTTCTCTAAGGCATTATTAAATGACCAAAGACAGTGTTATAATGTACAGACTATAAACGATCTCGTAGATAAAATACAACACAAAATTCGACTATCACTACTATCAGTTATCTGTCCATTCAGTGACCACCAGCGACACACAAATAAGTTGGTGGCACTGTCATTGTAGGTTAGACAGAATTACCTATAGAAACAATAGTTTATTTAAGAGTGGCGCACCAGGAAAATCTAATAAATAATTAACATTAACATTTTATTTTTAGTTCCACATCGATGGTTTATACCTTTGCATATTCCACCTTGGGCCAATAGCCTCATGATCCTAAATCACCACAGCGAGGGGTATTGACTTAATCACCATGCCTGACTGCTTCTACCTGCGCGGTTAGTCATCACACCTGAACAACCCGAAATATGCTGAGTTCAACATTTTTAATCCAAACGGGTACCTAAGTCCAATGACATGCTAAAGTTGTTTTATAAATGATTTGGATTTGTTTAAACAAAATGTCCAATCTAAAACTAAAGACCTATGTAACTATTTCACATAATCTTCACGAAGTGAGGAAAGAGAGCCTGGCTAATAAAAGCTAAGTCAAGCTAAGCTAATCATTATTCCGAAAAAAATATATGACCACACCATTGAAATGTCAAATCGCTATCAAAAACTGTTTGATATTTTTCCATCTTTCTTTTATTCCTGTATTTGGGTGTGATGATTGTGTTTAAAGATGGTAAAAACAAAAAGACTAGAATTAAACTGATTCTCAAGTGCGGCAGCCGACAGACACTGGTAGGTAAAGGTATTTTTGAACATCTGCTTGGTAAAATATTTTTAACCAGGTGAAGTTAGTGAAGCCCAAAAAAATAAATTAAATATTGAAATACTTAAAGTATCAAAACTAGTTTCCTGGGTTGCCTGGTAGTGGAATTTGTAAATTTGGTTAAATTTTACAATCTCAACTTTCGTTAGACAGACTCTAGTTACTTTAGAGTAAATTATGATGAAGAGAATTTAATTAGTAAACACATTATTTAGCAAAAATATTTCTCCAATTTTATTGTAGGTAAATAGAAATAAACTTTAACGCCAGCTGCATATCTTATCTGAATATGGCCGTCATCACTTAACACACTTATACCACTTATCATAAATGTTTTTGATGTGTTCAAGAGCACTCATGTCCAGGTACAGATGATGAAAAAAATACGTTGCAATAATATTAATTACAGTACAACATCTAAAGCTAGGATTTGCTAGTATATAAACTGTTAGAAATATCTATTAAACTTCCAAATGGCGCCCAACGTGGGACTAAGTTTAATATTTCTATCATATGACATAATCACTATAAGGATGAATTTGCAAATTGAAATGGCTAAGTTAGCCTGAACTCTATGGATACTTTACAATGTTTAATAGCAACCCTACAAAAAAAGTCAGGAAACTGACCATTACCATTACCAACCATTACGAAGTTTTGGCAGTTTGAAGTTTAGTTAGAGTAATCTGGTAAAAGTCTTAACACGCACTGAGAATCGTAGTGATCTAATAGATACCTACTCAATTCGACTTACGTTGAAACGTATTTTAATAATAAACTAGTTTATAAATATTTTTTATTAATTTGTAGGTATAGAATTTATTCCACTCGAAAATACCTTTTTATGAACAATATACTACAATGCCCTTTCGGCTTATAATACCCTCGCAAGATCACCTGTATATAATAATGATCTAGGCCTTAAACAAACTGATATTATACTTTTTACAATAGATCTAAGTACTAATCCGTCAACTAATAAAACCGATGACTCAGAAGTGTAATTAAGTGACGTAACAGTAGGTAAATCTTATCACTTTATTTAGAAGTCTGACGAATTTACATTGTATTATGATAAATATTGCTCAATGATAAAAATCTAAAGCCACTGTGACATCACATATTGTAGGTGGCCCAGAGCGGCGCCAATATTTGATATGTCCATACTGATATCAGAATATCAAGTAGGAGCATGAATAGCGAGCATGATCAAAACAAAACACGTCACTGTTATTGTATTTATTATTTATAATCTGATATCTGAATCTGATGATGTAGTATGTGCTGTAATTTTCCTTAACGCCTATAGCTATCCAGTATTTACCGAAAAGAGTACCTACCTACTCACTATGCGGGTCCATCAACTCATTTACCGCCCAGTGAAACAAAAAGGGCTCTAATTTCTTAGACTTATCTTCTTAGGCAACAAAAGACATATTATTTTGTGGGTAGACAGTAGCAACAAAAAGAAACAAAGTTTACAGGTTTTTGTTATGGGTCCAACTCTGAAAGAATGAACAAGCAGCTGTTCCAAATGTAAAGTAAAACCACAGTTTTTTTCGCCTAATTAATACTAGGTACGCTAATTTATCAAATACCTACTATGTAGTTACTTTGTACTTGTATTGATTCACGACCAAATATCATTAAACGGTTCCTGAACATCCATTTGGTCCAGTGCTGTTTGTTGAAAAACACCAAAACTCTTGATCTTTAAAAAGTAATTAAGGTAAGTTAATAAGTATAAACTGAAAACGTGACAAAATCGGTAAGTACATTGTTTTTGACCGCACGATAATAGGTAGGTATAGATAGTTATTGCGGCTGAAGACTTTTTTTATTGGCATTTATTTTAGAACAAACATAGGTAATTGGCTAAATGCATTTAGAAACAAGTAAGTAATAGATGATCATAAATGTTGTCATCGATGGAAGTATGTGGAAAACTTGTCTGTTTATAAATAGCTCATGACAACTATGGATTCTGTAAGTTGGCTGCCATCGATAATAAATAATCTGTAAGGTGTGCCACTCACTGTCCGAGATTACCCTCTGAATATTTATCGTTTATCAACCATCTAGGCTTGGTCTTACTTATCTAGGATTTTATCGCTGTGCATCTTCAGGATTATTCTCAGAAATTGTTGTTGCCTCAGCGATTCGCATAGTCAATCTGTCAGATATATTGTTCTCGGGTTGGTTTTTCACTGTCTTTGTCGTTTGCAATAGACTTAGATAAAGTCAGTGCCGGTTTTAGCTCAGCGCCCTGGGCGAGATGTGATAACCCCCCCCCCCCCCCTTCTCCCGCCAACAAACGGGATTTTAAGCCATTATAGCCATTTTATCTTTAGACTTGAGAATTTATTTATTTATTTAGACTCGAGATAGCAGGACTCGCTCATGAGCGACCGGAAATAAAGATGGGCCTGGAGCCCCTTTACATCTGGCGCCCTGGGCAATCGCCCTACCGCGCCCTACCCTTAATTAATTAATATTATATTTTCACTAGTTTGTATAAATTATATTTTGTATATTTCTCGTGCCTAAACATACCTATTTTTAGGCATAGTAGGTATGTACCTACTTAAATTTTATGCCAGTTCTATTACATAATAGTAGGTACTGGAATAAAATAATTTATGCATGTAGGTACATTTTCATTGATATAAAAAGCCAGAATGCGGAATATTAACATTACACGTACGACACGAATGTAGTTCTGAATGAGTTCCGCCTCATTCAGTAATTGTGGCAATTAATATGATTAAAAATAAAAAATAATATCGTAGGCAATAACTATGTGATGATAGTACCTAGTTGTTTCAATTAAGATTCATGTTCATTGAATGAGTCACAGGTCTCATTGAGAGCGGACGCCAAGAGAATAAGGGGCGGGCGGTTGCGCGGACGCATGTAATGTAGATACTTAGATACAGAGTGTTTGGTGGCATGGAGTAGTGCAGCCGCGGCGCTCTTGACTCGCGAGTTATTCCATGCAAATTGTCGTTATTCCATTAAACTAATGCCTCACGTCCGGTGAGACCCGTGTTGTCTTTGCATGCCGCGCAACATACAATGTAAACTTCCTACCTACTTTATGCTCATGAGCATGTTACTTGTCATAATAATATTAACTACAGTGCAATAGGTAGATAGATTTGTTATTTTCAACCACGCTAGCAATGTTTTTTGTCATGGATAAACATATTGGCAGAAAGATACCCAAATTCGTCTAAATTGTTAGATACGGAAATAACGCTAGTTTTTTTTCCGCGAACTATGACATACCTAATAGTAACTTTTTGTGCCATGACTGTCCAAAATTGTATCTTGAGTCCTTATTAAAAGTTTACCTATTACGAGTAGGTACCTATGAATCACATTTTTTGGTTTATAATACAGAGTCAGATAATGACTTCCTGTATTTTTTTGCGTATTATTATTTTTTACCCACGACGGAACGGAGACGGTATATGCGTTTGGGGTGAGAGGTTGTTTATTTGTGCAAATCAATGTTGCCATTTTTCTCCAAAACTACTAGTCCGATTTTGATGCAGTTTTCAGTGATGGGTTTGGGTTTGATTGGTGCATGTTCTTAGATAGGTGTTACCGTAACAACTCACCAGGGGGCTCTGCAGCAAATATTGTTTGTGCAAATCCATGTTGCCATTTTTCTCCAAAACTACTAGTCCGATTTTGATGCAATCATCAGTGATGGGTTTGGGTTTGATTGGTGCTTGTTCTTAGATAGGTGTTACGGTGACAACTCACCAGGAGGCTCTGCAGCAAATATTTGTTTGTGCTAAACCTAAACTACTAGTCCGATTTTGATGCGGTTTTCAGTAATGTGTTCGTAGTTAATTAGTGAGGGTTAGTAGCTCACTAGGGGGCGCTGCATTAATATATTCTAATGTGATTAAGATATAGAAATTGAAATTTAATTTAATTATTATTTTCATTCTACGTAATGATATCGAGTTGAGTTACAAGAAATCCCCGGGCAAAGTTTATATGCAAATATTTATCTAACGTTCATACTACTGTAGCAAAGGCGTATCTTCCATAGGTTCATTCGGCCGAACGCCCGGTGCGGCGCGTTATGTACTATATCTATGCTCTCTAGAGGGTTTAAAATAAAAAGCAAAATTAAAAATTTTGAAAAAACCCACGGCGCTTTAAAAGTAATTGATAAAGGATAAAATAACTTAAAAACCCCCGACTTAAAAAATAAATGTAGCTTAATAAAAAAACCTGAGAATATCTGTCGGGGGCTGCCATCACTATTTTAAATTTCATCGTAAATAAAAATAAGTATCATCATCAACTCCTAAAGGTCCCCACTGTAAAAGTATGGTGCTAAAAAATCTCCAATTATTCACGTTACTATAAAACTGCAAAACTAGTTCATTTAATGGCAGCCCCGGGCGGATATTCTTAGGCTTTTTATTAAGTTACATTAATTTTTTCGGGGGTTTTTAAGTTATTTTATCCTTTTTCAATTACTTTTTAAGCTTCATGGGTATTTCAAAATTTTTAATTTTTTTTATTATTAATGTTGCGCATTCCTCCAGTAGTTACTGTAAGTTAAACCTTACTACCTAACCTACCTACTTACAGTGTGATTCTGATGTTTAGTCAACGTCAAAAAAATATTATTATCGATTTGAATTAAAAAAGTAAACTTTCTATTTATTATAATTATTTAAAATATTTATTTTAATCATTACTGTTGAGAAATCTCATAAACTTCAAAAGTTTCTAAATTGGTATCTCCATCATTTTATATAAAGGTTTATTTATCACATAAAGACACATCAAATCTTTAAGTGAATATTCATAATGTTGTACCTAGCTTATCAGAATACTTATTTAATGATATTATACCAAGAAGACATTTACGCCATCAAACCTTAATTTAAAATTAACTACTAATTAAGAGTTTAAATGAGAGCTTTCCACAAAATTATAATTACGTCAGAGCCATTTGGTTAGATACTTACGATTTGACAGCAATTAATTTTCCAGTAAGAAGGTTATTCCACCAGGCTAACAAAGCCGTGCCTGAGTCAGAAGTGGCTGCGTAAATATTTTTATTTCGGCCGCGTTCCGCGCTCTTTGTTTTGCAAATGACTTGCCGTACTTCCAGTGTTTACACTACAGTGTCTGAGCTGATCCATATGCTTCCCTGCTTTGACATACTGCATGTCACCACGACGCACCAGTCACGACCCTCGTCTACAGCCATTGTCCTAATAAAACAATGACATGTGAGGTACATACGAGACGAGTTCCAATTTACACTGTAAAGTATATTTTAAGACTGATAAAGCATAAAAGTGGCTCGCGCAAGTCGCGCATAAGTTTTCATTATTTATGCATAATTTTCCAGCACTTTGTGCATTGCGTATTGTCAACAATGAATGCAAGGTGATTGTATCCGTTAAATAAACATATGCATGCAGTGTGTAACGTGGAAAGTGCTCAGCATCCTCATTAGTTAAAACGTATTGAACGCATTATCACACAAAATGAGAAAAAAGGAAAGACTTATTGGGTCGATGTAATAGGTAATATTTTATAGCTAACGATGTATGCAAGAACATATGTTGGAATTATTTATTTGTAGATCGGAGACCACTGGGGATGACGCACGAGTGTTTACCACCAGGGAGAGCAGAAATAAAGTACCTACCACGAACAAAGCAGGGTTATCGTAGAAAATGTTACTCAGCGGTCAATGTACGAGCCGTCGACATTTCACTTGTAATAAATAGTACTTTGATAACGTACTGAGCCTATTGTTCTAGCACTGTTATCGTTCATAAGGAAACGTATTGTTTGATTGGTCAGCACTCAAAAAACAGGGTTTAAGTTAATTGAAATTAAGAAACGCGGCAACAGGTGAAACAGGCATAGTTTTTAGGCATTTTAATTGAAATTTTATGAATAAAACTTTTCAGAACCAACAATATTATGAACAATGATGCATAAGTGCGCAATCTATCTCAACTAAGTCCAAGAGTCAACTTTGAGAAGGGAAATAAATTGCTGTCATTTGCACATAAACATACATTACAACAAACAAGTGCGGTGTTATTCAATAAAAGGATACGAAGCACATTGCCTGCTCGTGTCGACTCTCTCCATATAAAACGATCACATAAAAGAAGCGTTTGTCACATGCAAGATGTCATTTAAACTGAACATGACGTCAATTTTGTATGACATCAGCAGACCAGAGACCAGCACACAGCACAGAACGAAGATTTAGGTTAAGTGTTGAGTTCGTTAACATTATCGTTTTTATAGATTTCGTGACTGTATAGAACTGTATTGAAGTCACGAAATAATCAGTAGAAGTGTGTTCAAACGATATGTACTTACCAACCTCCAACTGCCAAGATGGTTTAGCACGAGATTGAGAACAAAAGTAAAGTTAGCACGTTTATTTTAAACACATATTCTTATTTACGTTTAAAAGAAGGAAAATATTAACTCCCAACCACTAACTGCTTGAGATAACTGAGATATATCATCCAGATAATAACAATGCACCTTATTTCCATATGATATCATAATAAAACAGTACAGTTACAGAAGTAATTCGTATATCGCAATGATTATTCATATACAAGGAGTGGTCCCTTGATAGATTGATGAAAGCTTCTTTGAAATGGATGGATGACTCAACCGATCCCGTCTGCAGAATTGCAATAATATCAATACATTACGTACACTATACCTAGTATTAGCATCTGTAGGTAGGTGCCATGTTTGCTCGCGCTAAAATTGTTCACTATCGATTGGCCGCATTTTAGCACGCACTGCTCAATATAACCGTTACTATTTAACACAATGCGTAAACATCAACATAACAGTGTTTACGAGTTTGGAAATTTATTCCCCGTGAAGTTTGTTTGACGGGTTTCTATATGTCAGCTGCTAACCACAACATCTCGAAGAGCTGGGTAAGCAGGTAGATTTATTGAACCGGGCACCACAAAGCGGGCGTATCGACGTTTCAATCTACTTCGTCTCTGACGTTGCCCGCATCAGTTCCCTTTATATGTCTTTGATCATATCCAAAAAACCGACGAAATTGTAATCGGCCATACGTCTCGCTAACGACTTGTATAAAGAAAGTATCAAAAACCCGCTTGCGCCGACATCGTGCAATGGGATGCACCCAGCGATGTTAAAAGTAAATATACATTTAGGACATTTCTTTAAAGTTACCGGTGTTTAAAATTTGAAAGTATCTATTCTTCAGTTCAGCTACAGTTAGTTTACGGAGTTCATGCTTAGTGTAGCGCTAAAATATTTGAGCATAGCACCGTTAGCTAACCCGGCTGCGGCATCGTGGTCGTGGGCTCAGTGTGGGTTCGCTGATCCACTCTACTCATAGATGGTCGTTCGTCGGCACCTTTGTGCATTGACCCGTACATGGCTCGCAACACCATAGAACTTCCTACTCACCAGTCACTTGTTACCGATAATTTATCGCGGGTTTGCATGTCCATACCAAAGTAGATACAAATTTGGCTACACAATTAATTAACTGATGACTTTTCTTTTGTATAAAATAGAAGTAAGAAACGCTAAACCGATATAAGTATCTATCTCTAAGTCCTATTTGATTTATTGTATTCAGCTATGAAAACAAATATTTCGTAAGCGTTTAAAGTAAATAGGTTTGAGTGTCATTGAAGTATGTAGTTGGCAAGGATGCGCTGTCGCCGTCCACGACGAGTCATACTCCGTTTTGGTGTAAGTGACAAGATGTGGATGCAATCAAGAGAACATATACAATTTCATAGCCGCAAAATATGGAGCAGCAAGGTAACGTAATAATACATATAATTTAAAGAGTCCATAAGATTTTGCATCTACAGTTCTTGGAGCAGGGTTTCTTAGCATTCTTCATCAACTATAGGTAGGTACTTAATTCCTGTCCACATTATCAGATATAATGTAACCATAACTGCTTGGAATGAATGCATGCAAAGGCAGCTATGCCTATGTTGAAATGGCTGTGGTTCCCGCCACTCTTACCGCTCGTGGCGTATGTTCCAAACAGCCAAAGTGCGGTCCACATTCCTCCGCGCTCGTCCTCGCCATAAACGGGCGTCTGTCGCCGATGCCACAAGTGCGGTCGTTTGAGCACTGGGAATGCTGTGGCTGTGCGTTTCGCACACACCACATATGGGTATACCGTCTTTTTTAATTCAATTCTACAAACTTCAGCTGCTTCAGCTGTAAGTGGATTATGTATTTTCTTTCTGAAATAATCTTAAGAATCATTTCATATCAAAAATGCTTGAATCAATCAAAAATGGTTCCAGCTTCAATCAAGCAATATTTGTATTTTGCAATAGTAGAAGTCAATACTTTAATTTAATCGTAAAGTTGTGTAGTTTCAACTAGTTCAATGATTTACGTAATAGACCGCTGGTCACGGTTTAAATGAAATCACAAATTGGATAAAGTAGATGAAACACAAATTACTTACATAGGTACCTACTCTTAGTATGAACCAACCTGTTGCAATCTCGGGTTTCGTCGGTTAATGTAGCAATTAAAAAGTAATGATTTTTAAAACGGGACGATATGAAGTCTTAGCAATTTTAATTTAATTTAAAAAAAAAACATAACGTTGTAGCAAATTTTATACATATAAGCAGTTGAAAATTGATCACCAGAACTTTGTTCGGTGGTAAGCTATTCGCAAGTGCACTAGTAGATACCGTTACTGCGGCTCGGAATGGGACCATCCGTTCTATCGGTACACTGCTACGAGTATGGCTAAAATGATTCCCATCTATTCGGCCATACATCATACAAAATTATAGATGTCATTTGCAACGTGTGAAGGTACCTACTGTTAACAGTATCTCTAGGATAAAACATGTCGCATTATTTGCATTGTGGAATGCAGTTTATCTACTTTGCAGGAAACCAATAATCCTTGTAAATCCAAGAATTCCAAGAAATATTCGATCACCTAATCATTATTGTAGGAACAGTCTACATTATATATGCAAACCATTGCGTTGCTAATTAATATTTTATTTAGCCATTCACTCAGTCACGCATCACAAAACAATAGTCAACGTTGGGTGACAATATAGTTAAATCGTGAGTCGTGAACATGCGCGCATAATTAGAAAACTTATCACACATGAGTCCCGAGTCAAAATGTTCATTTTGTTGGTTTCTACAAAACAAAATAACATCAACATAATAATATCTTTTGATAAAGCTTCCCATGAATTTATCAAATATGCTGAGGTGATCTGCAACACTTAACTGTGTTCGCATGACGTTATTATTTAAATTTCTCAATCCAGCACCCGTCTGCGATCCAGTTCTTGATCCTAAAGGAGCCTCTTACAATAACATTGGATTAAACATGAATGGAAACTGGATTGAATATTTTAATACGTAATTTGGTACGGGCCCTATATTAGGGAGGCGAATAATGGATAGGTAAAGTTTAAATAATTTTGAGTGTGCGACCCCATCTAATTGCACGTGTGTCGAACAAGTTTCAACATGAGTGTGGCCAGATGTTTGTGGCCTCCGGATAGGTGACCTTTTTTAGCTTCAATAAAGACCAGCCTAATAATTCATCAGAGTTAGAGACTTAACTAATGATCAATCAAAATTATTAGGTACTTAGGAGATAAATGTGACATATGAATATCGACCGAAAACATGAATCTGCAGAATACTTAACTGCAATAGTGCATTTCTTTTCCTCTCAATACGGTCACTTTCAAATGGCGATTCTGCAAAAGAGAAACTCACATAACGGAGGCGAAATATTGACACTTCTTACCTAACTAAACATTGACATTTTACTTGTTCAGTTTCATCTATATATTTTGATGTGTTAATGACAGATGATGCTTTATTTTTGTTTAGATAATTATAATATTTTTTGTAAGACGTATAGGCATCCTACCTAGTTCTATGGTATTTTCTTAAGTTTGTTGGGTAGGTACTTAGTTTGGTTAAATCTTCATCATATTATCAAAATAACCCTTGTCACCCAGAGTTATGTATTGTCCTTTATTTTGTTTTGATTAAACGCAGCTAACCACTTGTTCAATAATAAGAAGTGGTGTGGTGATCTCATGTGGAGCCTCGTCATGCCCCTTCGAGTCATGCGACCAAAATAAACAGGCCGCAGTCCTGATGCAACTCCCGAATTGGACCTGTCGATTTGATGTGGGTGTATGTGGGCCATTAACTAATTTGCCTTTGACATAAATGGATTATATGCTGTCCTAATGCCAAGTTGTGGGAGGAAAACAAAATCGCTGAACGAAATATGGTCAACAACATAAATGGCAAAAGGTACAATGAACGAATCCGAAGTAGAAGTCTCCTAAGAATTTAAGTCCTAGAAATGAAAGATTTTTTTTTCACAGTTCTCAATTTGAGCAATTAATAACGTTCAACTTTTGTTGATCTAAAAAATCTTCATGTGCCAGTTGTGCCTTTGAATCCCTCATTACGCTTAGGATTCTGAGCTCGTGATTCAATTACGTATTAAAATCCTTTGCTTGCTCAGAATTCACACACAACACTAGATGACACTAGCAACAAAAACGGACTTTGTTCTTTTGTTACAAAAATATTTTCATTAAAAAATAAACAATTCCAAAAAATTGTGCGACTCCTAGAGATGATGAAGATCTACCTACACATTTTAGACAATATTTTTTGAAAGTTTGCTCCTATCTAGTCCATAACTTGTGAATCACTAGTAATAATTCCTAGACAAGCCTCTATTCAATGCGGGGTTAACGACCGTTATGTAGACATTCGCAAGTTTTTTGGCATACATTTAGAATGGGTAGTCCAAGAAAAAGCCGTTCCGTTACATTCTTATTTGATCTATTGAGTCATATAATTTAAGTTCATTTTACTATGACTTGTAAATGGTAACGTAGCGGCGTAGATCATACGACTATTATTCTTTGTTGCCAATAAAAAAGCTAACGTGGTATTATGTATTGTCTCGCTCTTCATCATGCATGTGGCTAAGAATAGTCTTAAAATCAATTTATAGATCTAGAATACATCACATACTATAGCCAGTTAGAAAAAAAATCTTTATTTAGCTAAATAGAAGCTGCTAGGTAGATAATAATAATAATATAGTATTTCAATAGATATGCGGGATATGCCTGATTTCACAGCAAAAATAAATAATAGAACCAATATGGATAGATGGGATCTTAAAAGTAACGATGAGGGGGTGGTTGCTTGCGTGCGATAGGCTCTGGCCTACACTCATGTAGGAGTGGGCTCAAAAATCAAACGGCTGATTAGATAGATAAACCTACCAAATAAAAGTAAGTAGGTCTACTTTGCTTGTTGATAAATATCCGAGCAAAATGTTGTCATAACCACCGCATTTTGCAAATAAACTAGGTTATCGTCATGTTAATGTTTGATACCGCGCGGCGCTGGAAGCGGCAAACCCGGCTTGGTTGCCACCACGATAGCCCAGCAACAATAACTGACTGAACACTCTGATAACAAAATCACTATGTGATAGCGAATATGAAAAACTACCACGGAAAAGGATTTTTATCACCTAGTTTTAGTTTGGTTTCCCAATCAGAAACTGGGATTTTTTTGACGCAATATCTAAACCAATAATAAAACTGAAAATTCTTTTGTTTGTTAGAACGCGCTTATCTCGGAGTTACTGGTCCGATTCGAAGCTACATTATCTCCGAAGGTTATTGGCAACTTTTTATCCCGGGAACGCGAGTGAAACCGCGGGGTACAGCTAGTCATCTTGTAAAGTTACTCATAATTTTTTGTAAGACATTGGATGGCCCGCATCAGTTGCTATTACTATTCAACCACTTTGTAAAATATTTTTGATACAAATTTTTCTTGTTGTGAAACAATCACGAAATAGCTTTTAGGTGTTAGAGATGATGCTTCAGTATTATACAATCATACAGACAGATTACAGATACAGGCAAAAGCTGCTGAAAATAGATCCCCGGAAAGTTTTCCAAGCTTAGTCATACAATTGGCGTCTATTTCCAAGAGCCCAGGAACAATTCAAGTAGGAATTTCTATTTTTAGTTGAGTCGAACTTACATCAGATTCATTTTAATCCCCAAATTTATTGTTTTTTAACTTCGAAGAATATCAGCAGTCAGTGTTTTTCAAAGTCTAACATACAAACTTGCAAGGCAACAAATATGTCAAATGTTAGTAGAAAAATAAGTGCTTTGTTGTTGTCGTGTAATTTGCTTATATGAGAAGAGGTTAAGGCTATCGGACCAACTATTAAACTGATGTTGGTAGCAAAGTGCATCAGGCCAGACGTGGGCGAAGATCAACACTGACTCACGGCATATTATACTAATTTAATACCCAGTTTGCGTGGGACAGTAGCCTTCAATTAACTTATTGCGTTTTAATACGTCCATGGCATTTTATAGTTGTGTTCCATGCTCATTCAATGGGAAATTCCCATGGAAGTACATACGACGTGCACATGTGTGTGTCGTGTGAGCCATTGTAAACAACTTGGTACTTACGGATACGGTAAAAAAATAGTACTAAAGTAAAGATCTGCATAAAAGAGTATTTTAGCAAGACAAATCATTGAATTAACGGCTAAATTAGTATACTTCTGTTCATTTTCATAGTTTGATGTCCTACGGCATAATTCTTTCGACTCTTGTATAACAATCTACTATTTCCTGGTCATTTCAGTATAGGGTATACCTACATCAATGTTCTTTCAGCCTACTAATACATTTTCAAAACCATCCTGTATACTGGTTTTTAAATTATATTCCAAGAATTCATTATCACGCGTATACAATAGACATTATTGACACTCAATATCGTGTTAATGTCTACAATCACAAACGGGTCCAAAGTGCCCATAAAACTGGCGATAGGTTGGTAGCTACTCAACTCCAGGACTGGTCCGACTCTCCGTTTGTACAACCTCGTTCAATCACGTTGAAGGGAGTCACAATGATGATGTGAACATGAACTGGTAGGGCTTGTTGTGATTTATATACGAGTGGGGCTTGCAGGCTTTGTATCTACATAAGATGCACTTTGCACTTATCTTTCTAAATTATAGTTTGTTGAATAGTGGACAGCTGCTGGTCTGTTTGTGATTGATATTTAGGTACTCAGACAATTATTGTAAACATACGCATACATTTTTACTGAGCCAAAAATGAAATCGCCAACGTTGATGTCATAAGTTTGTTTAACAGAATTGAAAGCCAGCTCTTTTGAGCAAAATCAACAATCCAAACTGGTTGCGTCAGATATTTCGTAAGTTCTTATGGGGGCCATTTTGGAATATTTTTTTATAAAAGTTACGCTAGTTATTTATTTATTATTAGGTCTGCCAACAGTTGGCACATTAATACTCATTAAGGTAATCAATGTTAAATATCAAAGAGTCACTGCACCTCAAAAATAATCTTTACTTGTATATTTATTTCTGTGTACAGAAAACCAACGACCATAACTAACTAAGTAGCTACTCAAACATTCTTCGTAACTAACTGTTAAGGTAATCCAAGGTCCTTGTTCCCGCTCCCAGGACCATGAGGGGCAAAAACTTGATCTTCCCTAGCGCGGAACAGGCAGTTGAGTTGCACAGACCAAAAAGTCGACGCATTCCTTTGTTGATTGGAAACAAGTCGCGGTCGCGCTCTCCAATGGGAAAAGTCGCACAGCTCAGAATTTATGAAGCGATGAACGTTGTATTTATGGAGTCGGTATCTTTAGTTACATTGCATGTGTCACAAAGATGTATGGAAATAAAAATTTGTTAATTATCTTTTCCACGTGTGTGACAAAACTATATTATTATAATAATATATTCAGTTGGTGCTATCTTTTTATAAGCTGCAGTAAAAATAGCAAGCGGCGCCCATATTCTAATTCTCCATGAAAATCTTTTCCTCGCGCTGATTTTTATAGTATCCATTTAGGGTTTTTCAGCACAGCAGAGGGCCTACTCCGAAAAACGATACATACACGATAGTCCGATCATCGTTGTCAAATTATTAACCAATAGAATTGCAGCAAACTGACATGATGTAAATTTTGTGCAATTCTATTGGTTAATTATTTGACAACGATGATCGGACTATCGTGTATCGTTTTTCGGAGTAGGCCCTCAGTACCTACCTACCTATTTTTTAGATTGTGCTCATAGCTTGCGTAATATTTCACAGCCATTGGATGGTTGCATAGATGGAATGCACATAAAGGGTTGTCCATAGTTAGTGTGTAGTTGTATGTAGCAGCGGTTGCGACCCAGTGCAGGGCGTAATGCAGTGCAATCACCGCGCGTTCCCGTGAGAACGCGACCGATACCAGCCCGCCTGCGCCCGCGCACCCAGCCAGCACCACATGCCGTGGCGTGCAAAGGAAAGGTCAAACTCCGAGATATCTTTGCGAATTATGGATATTTTCTACTTTTAGAAAATTTGATATGTACTTATATAACCTACTAGCTTCACAGGTGGGACGACCGATAACTACATTATGAAAAAAATAGGATTCCAATCAGGAACTACTATTAAAACTGAAGAATTAAAACAATAATTCGTTTTAGAGATACCAATGAGATACCTCTATGTATTTCACCAAACGACAATGACGTCAATTTTATTTATTGGTCACATTCGTCGAAATGTCATTATTCGTGGCCAATAATAAGACGTTATTGGTAAGTTTGTGAAATATTTACCCCCTAAATATTAATCTATACTTATAATAAATCTGTAGAGAGGTCAATTCTGTACATGAAATATATTTTCAAAATAACTATCAGGGGGTGATTAGTGATCGATACTGATGCCAAAAATGCAATCAGTAAAATTTTTGTCTGTCTGTCTGTCTGTCTGTCTGTCTGTATGTTCCTTATAGAAACAAAAACTACTCGACGGATTTTAACGAAACTTGGTACAATTATTCTTCATACTCCTGGGCAGGTTATAGTATACTTTGCATCAGGCTACAATCAATAGGAGCAGAGTAGTGAAGGGAAATGTTGGGAAAACGGGAGAAGTTACTCCATTTTTTAAGCTTCTGTCGCGTGTGCTGCCTTAATGGTTAAAGTTACATAGAAATCATGTATGACGGAAATATGGTCTACATAAAATTGTCAAAAAAATATCCCGGAACAGCATATGTCTATCTTTTATGGTTGACTCACAATAACACGTGTAACTCCTGATAGCTTAGCAGTTCGGAGCATTCTGAATATATTTGTTTACTCTTACGTTTATAATACTCTCACTCATCCCTAATTTAAAAAAGTTAATATTATTACCTAAAACAATCATAGAAATCGGTATAGAAACACCAAATTTATGCATGAAATAAGCCATCGCGCCGTCGCACGTGAATACTGAATCATGCTATAAGGATTATTTTTGTGTAACGGTTGCCGCGCTCGACACGGGTCGCGGCGGCGGCAAGGAGTTACACGCTGATGGTCTCGGGGCACAGTATATTCTGCGGTTCCTTATTGCGATATTTTTTAACAGTATTGTGGATTGACATATTATATTTCCCTACTAAAATACGAAAGTTAATCTGTCTGTCACATCAAAACCACTGAACCCTGAGGAAGGACATATGCTACTTTTTTACGAAAAACGACGAAAAGGTGGACGAAGTCGCGGGCAAAAGCTAGTTTAAAATAAGATGTTGATTATAAGTGGAGGTAGGTATAGATAGATTCCTAGAATGTGACGAAATAATTGTTTAACTTCGTACTGATACAAGTTTATGTGGTAATTAATGTGTATCTAGTTAGTACAACCTAGTTTTTCTAAGCAATTAACTAATTCAGTTTTAATATGTTTGAACGCGTTATGGTAATTTAGACCGAGTCGTTGTCCCATAATCGCTTGAAGGACGGACAGTCCAACATTCTTCGTTAGAGGGAAAGGGTCCGGAATGTTTTTTTGTTTGCACTGCAGAGCAGAACAGAGGCCTTGATATTTAAACAGCCCTTTAATAGTTCATAATAACGTTAATGAACGAGCCTGACTACGTTACTGGTTAGTCAATAATGGAGATATGTCTATTGATAAAAATAAATTAACGACTTGTTTGAAATGCATGTTTCTTTATTTACAAAACATCGGGTCTATCCAGCCAGAATAGTAGGTACATAATTAAAACTTATACCTATGTAAGTATTATTTGGAAAATTTATGCTAGCTTCAATAGATGGTTTCATAAATGAAATCCTTGAATCTTCATAATGTTAGGTAGTAAAGTATAATTAGTTTGGGATCAGAAAACACTAAATAGATTCTCCTGGTTTAAAGATCCAAGACATAGCTTCAGTAGGTGAGCTTTCAGCGTCAATGCAGAAAATCCACACGTTAAAGATTCAGTGCTGTTAAAAAGTTTCACTATCCAAAGTAATTTATTCTAGAAAAACATTTCCTATACTTGTGCAATTCTCAGTTAGGTATTTCCCAGGAATGATTTCGTGAGAAAATAGCGAACAATGTCTTTAAAGAGAGTAGATTCTCAAAGAAACGACGCGACGACTCATTGAAGACTCTCAGTACATCACCAATTTAAAATGATCTCCTTCACCCCTCAGAAGCACGTCCAATCCTAACTCCTTATGGGTGACAAATTCTACACTGAAAGGTCTTTCATAAATGGGAAACTCGTACACATGCTGCATCCATTGAGGTCCCTTCACACGGTCAAAGGCAACAAAAAATAATACAAAAACCGTTACGGTACCGAAAAAATTCCCATAACTCGTGCATGTCTGTCATTGATAAATAAAATATATGTAACACGATGTAGGTAGGTAGGTAGGACCTATACTTATGCTCTTTTAAAATAATAGTGCTAAGTACAAAATAATGAATATTAATTTCTCCATATGTCTATTTAAGGCTATCGGTTGAAGCACTTTTGATATAGCACTAAAGTAAGATTACTTATGTAGTGCAGTTACGAGATCACGAAATAGGTTACAAATTTGAAGCTTAAGACTAAGGTATAGTTCATTGAAAAATCAAAATCGAATTAGCTGTTCCATTAGCGACAATAGAGATTCATTCTCTCAGCGGCTGGCATATGATTCTACTAGAACAAATTACTAAACAATGCATATATAAAGATATGCTACGGAACCCATAAGACTGAGTTAATGATACAGTCCTAGGCCGTAAGAACACTTGTCTATCTTTGTTAGCAACACTGAACAGATGGATCACAAATGTGCGTGGGATCAAGAATGGAGCGTATTCTGTGAATGGGACAAAGACATGTGAACGTATCGTAACATAATAATTCTCACGGTTTACACAACAGATAAAAAATATGACATGACCCAACTTCACAGAAAAAGATATCAGTAATTTAGAAAAAATACAGATACCCTCTGACAATAAAATAACATCATTGACAATCGAAACAGTACATCCATTTGAACGCAGCCAAAGTTCAAACCCATCTCAGATAAGATGTCTTCTCGAATAAAACGTTTTTGTTGAAGTGGTTATATGAAATAATAGCACTGTAGTAACAGTAGAACAGCCTCGGTTATATAGTAAGGAATGCCGGTGAGGGCCGCGGCCGGCTTGAGGGTGCATTAAGCTATCATACCATCAGCGCTCCCGTCTGGTCAGCATTCTTGAGCGGGGTCCGGTGTGCGCCTCAGGAATGTCTGCAGCCAGCAACCCGAGACGGAAGGACCAGCGGCGGAAGCGGTTCATAGAACTAAACTCGCCATTTCTGCAACAGCTCATATCACTATATTGTGTATCTGAAATAAACTCTATTCGAATTTAAATAGAAGTTTGTTCCAGAATAGCGTCCATTGGAACTTACTGGAAGTCGGCTTGAATGAAACTGTATATCGGTGCTTTATTTGTCCGTCGTAAGTCACTGAGATTATGCACCATGTTTCAGATCTTATTCATTTGTAATAAGGTGTACTATGATAAATGTGAA
This sequence comes from Tethea ocularis, assembly GCA_963555595.1. Taxonomy (NCBI): domain Eukaryota; kingdom Metazoa; phylum Arthropoda; class Insecta; order Lepidoptera; family Drepanidae; genus Tethea; species Tethea ocularis. The sequence continues at coordinate 6,386,972 of OY741968.1, forward strand.
ATCCCCATTATATGACGAAAATGTATTTTGAATGTTACGGACCGCGGCGCGCAACCGTCTCGCTCCAGTGTGCCGTGTATCCTGCTTCATTTATCGTGTAATTTTCCACGTACTTTATTTTAACAAAATTGCAAAAAGGTGTATTCCCCAAGATTTGTATAGGCATAATTATTTTAGATCTCTCTTATTTTTTATTTTTCCAGAACAGCAATCGTTTCACTGCAATGAATATTTATATACTTATATAATAAAGCTGAAGAGTTTGTTTATTTGAACGCACTAATCTCAAGAACTACAAGAAAAAAAAGAACGCTAAGCGAAAAAGTGTAAAATCGCAGGCGTTCGATACAATGCTACGCGGTCTAGTATTTTTTATAAACAAAAGAAAATTAATAAGCTTGTTACCAACATTTCTCTGGCGTGTGATCTTATGAGATAAACTATGGATAACCTCAACAAATCATTAACTAATAGTAGAATAAGTATAAACTTCATACTAAATTATTGAATGTGAACATTTCGTGAAACATGTAACAAAAGTATAGTGTAGGTCTTATAATTTGATTAGATACGGTTATTGCAATTAGGTATACGAGCTGTGATGTTGTGACGGGGACGTCAAAACTGTAAATTACCTTAAAATGGTGAAGCTTTTAACGCAAGCGTTTCTCGTTCGAAGTTTTCCTGTTCCATTGTCAGGTTTGGGACCTCCCGCCGAGGTAGTGTACATTTCTCATGGCACTCTTATTTTATTTTGTAAACTTAATGGCGTCACAAATTGTTCTCGTCGATTGTTGATTAAACAATTGAGCGGGCCCCGCATGCATCGTCCGTCTCAATATAAGTACATAAACTGTTATTGGAAATCAATTGACACTGAGCAAATTGACTCAACCAAGCTGATGAATGACGTCCGTGGAAAGATCTCGTTGACTATCATCAATAGATTATTATTGATTCATTATAATAAACACTAACTGAATTTAGAATTATTATTAATTTTGAAGTATGAACTAGGTACTATAATATTCCCAGTCCAATCTTTATTGTATGATAGCTTTAGAAGACTTTGTAGGTTTTGCATAACCTACCTTGAACCTTCCTCCATGTATGATTAATGATGATTTTTGAGTGCAAATTTTTCATAGTGCTACCTCATATTTCATAAAACGCTGGTCCAAAACCTTGCAAGAAGGTGTGTTGTGGTTAGGTGACGTTATTTTTGCGTTATTCATCGCCGGCACATATTGCTAGCAATCTCTAGAGTCGAGCTCAGTGAAAGTGAGGTCGCGGCGCTTTCTATCCGCTACACGGCGACGTCATGGAACAACTTGCGAAAGCTACTGTCTGCCACTTATAACTAGCCAGTTTTAGTAGTCTTATTGGTGAATATTCCTAATCCTTCAGTCAGTGAAGCTGTTTTTGATACCTATGTACCTAACGTAAGATTACTGGCTGCAACAATCATAAGGTCCAATAACGGTTTGACCCAAAAAAAAAACACAGTTTGAAAGAAAGTATCTAATCGAATGCTGTCTGTTGTATTGTATGTAAAATAACATTAGTTATATCGTCGCCTTCATGAACATATCTACAAGGCTACGACGCTAAACATGTCTATGTCATTTTTCGCAAGTCATCAACGTCGTAGTAACATTTTGTATATTCTATCATTTTTCCTTCTATCTATGATTTCAGTAGCCCCTCCGATATATGTATCGTTCTACAGCCAAGGAAAATGTAAGGAAAGGACATTGGCACACTTCTACAGTTTTGCGAAAAACTATACCCATATGTCTAAACTGGACATGCTAAGACCTCCGGAATAATGTTTATTTTGTAGATCTTGAAATGAATGAGTATAAATACCGATTCAGTATGTAAAGAAAAGAAAATAAATTATTTTTATTTAAAAAAATTGTAAGTAATTTGACTTTGAACATCTGATACATACAACAAGTTTTCCCTGGCATAAAGATTTCTTGTAGTATCCTTGACGTATTGTGAAGCCATTCTCTGAAAACGTTGAACGGACAATGTCCATTGTGCAATTCCTGCGCAGAAGCCATTCTCACTGCAACGCGACGTGTAGATATATGAAACAAGATCCTAACGTGTTAAGTTTCACCGGCATGAGTGCATACATTCATGATATGACTACCTTCGAAAACAAAAGAGAATCTAAATGTGTGTTCTACTCTTGTACAACAATTCTACTCAATGAACAATGTTTCTCGCCATCGACTGAACTGAAAGTCCATCCGCACAGATTAGAACCAAAATGGTCTAGCACTGTGCGGTTTCAAAGTAGGTTCCTAATTCCTATTGGGGACACTCAGTTCTGGAATGAGCTCCCGCAGTGGTTTTCTCACGTTTTTCCCCTATTGTTGCAAGCGGTATGGTGACCGCTTACCATTAGGCGGGCCGTACGCTTGTTTGCTACTATGGTATAGGTCGCGTCATGTAAAAAGAACGCTGGAAGAAAGTGGAAGAGGTGTGTTTGCGCTTGCCTACACTCGCGCACGAACGAACTAGGCCTATTATTTTATTTTAGAACTAGCCTTTGGTTCTTTGGGTCTCGTATATTGATTATTGGTACGTATACCGGACCTCATACCATCAAATAGACCGATAAATCGCCAAATGCGCAGCCTACTGCCAGCGTTCTTTTTACGTCATGCGAACTGTAGTAGGAATAAAAAATAAATAAATATAATAATTACATTCGTTTCACGTCTACGTCTACTTATATTATTACTTTAGTATTTTACGAGGTACTTACGTTTACTTTTCGTTTGCAAGTTTTGCAACTGATCTTACTTAGATAACTTTTACTATTCATTTGTAGTTACTTACTTACTAAGTATGGTGGTCAAATCAATATTTACTTGTAATTACATAATTGACAAACAACTTATGGGGTGGTAACCTGAGCAGTTCTTTGTTTCATTAGAGTAAGAAGACACGTCGATACCATGATGCCAAGTAAATAAGACGTGACTGAGACTTGTAATATATCGTTATGTGTTTTTTTTCCGATCCATTAGGTACACGATTATTCTGTTGATAAATGTAAATGTTTCTTTTGCATGCAGCAATATACCTAATGCTGTGTAGTAACAAAGTTGGTAATCCGAGGTACCTAAGGTGACGTCATTCGTTCAAATTTGGCAATGCCAGGCATTCGACCTCCAACTTGTATGGCGTCGTTCGTGACTTCTCTTTTGAACTGCGCAGTAGATAAACCAGATTTCAACAAAAAGCAACATTAGTTTTTTTTTTATCATAGACGTACCTATTGCTAGATATTATATACGAATGTGTTAATTTCTAGATGTTGAAGACAAACCGACTTTATTATCGTTGGTGATGTAAATATTAGGTACCTACCTACTTATTTATCTTGGTAAATTACGTAATCGTTTCGGGGCTGATTCACGATTACCTATAGGTACGTGTTTATGTAAAATGTAGGGGTATCAAAAAAATACTTTTGAAGGTACTTACCTATTTAAAACTCGCAGGTTATCAGTTTTCACTCTTATATCCTAGATGTTCCCCGCGGTTTCACTCGCGTTCCCGGGATAAAAAGTAGCCTACCTTCGGAGATTATGTAGCTTCATGTCAGCCGAAGTCCACTGCTTGACTAAGGCCTCCCCAAGAATCTCCACGATGGCCGGTCTTGCGCTACCTACGGTTTCCCGCGACCCTCACAAGATCGTCGGTCCACCTTGTGAGGAGCCTGCCCACGCTGCGTCTTCCTGTTCGTGGTCGCCACTCGAGAACCTTTCTACCCCAGCGGCCGTCGGTTCTACGAGCGATGTGCCCCGTGAAGAAATCTGAGTGAGTAACCGTCGGGTACAACAAACGAACTCTTCAGCTTTATTATTAGTCTAGATAGATGTAGATTAATGTTATTAATTCGAAAGTTTGTGAGTGTTTCTCGTAAAAGCGACTAAACGGATTTCGATGAAACTTGGCACATAGATAGGTAGATCATACTCTGGAATAACATCTAGGTAGGTTACTTTTTATCCCGGGAAAACATGAGATCCTAGGGATAGCTGGCGGAAGCTAGTCAGTTTATAAATTCAGGCTCTAGACATTAGAGCATGACGAGAGAGACCAAGAATAGCAGCCCTTTAGCGGCTCTTTCAATTTTATTCGCAAAAAAGATGGTGGTCAAGATAAGAGAATACAAAACTTTACAACTCAGATATTCGAACATTGACTAAAAACTTGCCGAGAATCTGACATCCAGGGAAACGTCAATAGGTAAATACATATCATAAAAACTTCTATAGCATATAAACCTGCTCTATTATTAACCTGTAGCATGTAGGTACCTATTTACCTGACCAGCGAGTGACCTTGTTGCTCAGTCACCATAACAAATATTTTCTCATACTTAGTACGTCATTTTATTGTCTTTAAATAAATTCAATCATAAAGTTAGTTGACTCAAAATCAAAATCAAAAACTCATTTATTCAGTTTAGGCCCTAATAAGGCACTTATGAATGTCAACAGTTACAATTTTTAGACTCTACTACCGGTTCGGAATACACTTGAACTGAGAAGACTCCGGCAAGAAACTCAGCAAGGCTTCTTTTTTTGTGGATCTTTTTTTTTTGAATTTATGTAATTACAGTTGTTGTTTTAAATATACATAAACTTCATACAATTATCACTTGGCCAGGGGGCTGCAAGTGCAGAGGGAAGCTACTACCTTGGTTATAATAAGTATTCTTAGGCACCTGTTCCATAGCCGCCTAACTATTGACTATACCTACTGCACTACAATAGATGGAATAGTAGGTATTAATAGTTGATCACTAAATAAATATCCTGGGACATTCTTCCCACACAGTTATCTGGTCCCAAATTAAGCATAGCTTATAGGTACCTACATACCTAATTAAATAGATAATTACACCCAGACTCAGGACAAACAGCCATGTTCGTGCACACAAATGTATTTCCTGGGTGGGAATCGAACCCACGGCCTTAACCAACTGGCCTGTAAAATATTAATCCATAGGTACCTACTAATATTTTATTACTATTATTCTATCTATACTAATAGGTACTTACTTAATATTAGAAATGCGAAAATAACTCTGTCGCCTGGTTGATTTTTATTGAGACTCAATCAGCCAAATCGGTCAAGCGGTTCTTCGTCATACGTGTGCAATTGATTTTTACAAGCTTTTACCCGGTTACCGCTGTTTGGGGATAATAATGCAAAATTATTATGAGATGGAGCTGATCTGATGCTGCAGCTGGAAGGTGGCCATAGGAACTCCGCAATAAAACGACACAACCCCGTCGTGTTTGGGCTCATTGGAACCGTCTGAAGACTATGCAAAAAGTACAGTCGGCAATAAAAGCTTGTACCAAAAATGACAGAAAAATGTTTTATAAAGATAGATGTAATCGATTTAAAAATCTAAGTACTAAGAATTTAAATAATAATAAATTTAAGTAATAATAGGTGCCTATAATTATCTGGACAGGATGTTTTCGTGCGTCAGGCAGTAGGTACAGTAAGTATACCATAGGTAGCGCCATACCTACGTATAAGGAAACTGTTTCAATTAGGTTCAAGAAACAGGATAGGTAGGTAAGAATCACTTGATAATGGCTTGACCGATTTGGCTGATTTCTTTTACTGGTAGATGTACTTGAGATAATCAACTCAATATATGAGGGGATTCTACGATATTTATTTTTCCAATTTTGGTGCTGAACACTAACAAACAATGTGAGACGTTATTTCTCATAAATAAAACATGACCACATGCAGACAATAACAAAGGAAATAAGACCAGTTCATCAGGTCCGAGTTAATGCGGGCTTGTGTTTGTGGTGAGAAAATACCACGCCACATTCAAGGACTAGGTTTATAACACCATGGGTGTGTACCTACTTACCTAAATATTATATCTAGAAATTCTATATAGCAGCCAAGCAAGACACAGCAGTAGAGATCAGCTTTGAATTTGGGCTGTCATTATTATGATACCACTGGCAAATATCTGTAGGTAAATAAAAAAAATTGTTTAAAACAAGTCTAGCCAAGATTGTATTGATATTTGTTGAAAGTAGGTTTTAATTACTTTAAAATCAACCATAATTCAATCTCAAAAACAAATCATCCGAGTGCGACACATGTAAAAAATATTGCCAAAATGTGCTCGTTACAGACACACTACTTGTGCCAACCTAAATGGTTATAAAATGGTTGACACTGGGCAAATGCTAGTCATTCGCCCTTCAGACCCTAAAAACAACACACGTGAACAGCTCCAATAAGAAAAACACATTAAAACATGGAACTACTGCAGATGAAGCCGCTCAAGTCTACGGCAATGTGATGTTGCTCGGCAAGTCCACCTGAAGCGATTTTCAGTCCGTTGGATATTCCAAGGGTTCCAGGAGACTGGTAAATATCCGATGACGTGGATCTGGGAGACAACGCTGCCTCATGTGAAAGAGACGACCGATTCATTGTTTCGACGACTTTACGCAATCGATTCGTCGATATACACAAACTCACAAAATACGTACAACACACTACTTACAGGTAAAGAGAGAGTCTTACATTTTGAACTGTGTTGATCTCCATTCGGTACCTCAGGATGTGATCTCCCAGAGAGAATTCCCAAAGTTGTAATGTACCTAACATTCCAAAACGTGCTCCATCAATAGATGTGGAACCGAAAACGATTCGGCTACTTGAGTCGTTGCACGTACAAAATAAAACAACAAAAAAGCCCAGGCTGTTCTTATTTAGTTAAGAAAAATAATTTTAAATATATTTTAATTATGAATTCTAATGTCGTACTACCTAAAGCGCTGTAAATGCTGACTGTTACAACAAAGGCAAAGAAGGGACTAGATCGGCGTTGAGTCAGCTCAGCTCCATGCCCCAAATTCCATGGTACACCATCCATCCGCTTGAAAGTTTTGTTCAATGGAAAACCGACCAACTCCCAAATGATCTAAACGCTATATTACTACATCACGATGTTTTCTAACAGATGTTGTTTATTGTTTCTTGCATCGTATAGGTACACTAATATCTAGATGATGTTTTTAGATATTATGATAGTTATATAACTCTTCTACGTAGGCATATTGCTTTTTCAAAAAACCCATCACTACAGTTTAGTTGAAGAAAAAAGAGAACAACGATTGAAAAGGTCGATAAAATATATAAATACCAGCGTGTTGCTATGCAAAAGGATCAATTCTTGGTAATATCTTTCTGAATGTAGAATACAGTCGGCTGGAGGCTGTGTTGGTGCCGAGTTGGGCGCCACGGCCACGGCACAATGGACGCTATTATTAGTAAAAATCGACCTTCGAGGTTGGGCCGGGGAATGTCTTCGACGGTTGCAACATCACTATCTTCCAAGAATCGTGTTTGCATTGCATGCGTGTACCACGAACGTTTCACATAGTTTGGTATGCATAGAATATGATAAGTATTTCAAAAAAAAAATTAAATCAACAAGGATTTTTTATTGTACCTAGTATATTTATTACTCTGTGTTTTATGTAAGTTAAGTGCCTACACTTATAAAGACTTTCATAAAAAAATCTGGCAGAAGAAATAAGAGGAAGAAGTAATCCCGAATACCTAAGTGTTTAGAAGGTGTGAAGTCAACAGTTTATATGTATATCGTACACTACACTACCTTCTATTTTGGAGCTAACCTAACCAAGCAATTGTACAAAATCAGTAAACTAAAATTAGCCTTTCTGATAAAATTTTATAAAAGCTTCAAAATGTATGTTCCAGTATCAAGTTTGATCAGCCAAACTATAAATTCCTTGGCCTTCTTAGCGCCGCCAGCCTACCTGTGGTATAAAAAAAAGCATTCTGGCTGCAGGGCCGCGTCGGCGCTTTTGAGATAATTTATAAGGCTCTGCCTTTCTTGGAATTTCGAAATCTCGACGAGATAGCTCCGTACTCAACTCGCGGCTTCAGGGTTCGGAATGTAACGGATTTAGATAGGAAAAAATACTGCATTGTAGACGACTATTGTAGCGCGTTTTCGTAACGTTTTCCAATTTAAAAATCAATAGATGAATGTGATACGCGTCGAGATACTAATGTATTTCACATTCCCATTATAAAGGTAGGTCTTTTAATTTGAAATTAATGAAGTATAACAGTAGGAAAACCAACCAACATTTTAATTGACACAAGTATTTTAATTAAATTTTATAACTATTTCTAGGTACCTACCTATATTATAAGTACTAGGTTTATTACATATAGATTCGAATCTTATCAGCTACCTGTTGTTAACAGGGAGGACCTCACTACCACATTACTTAGCTCTCGAATGGTCCGCATTGCAGAAGGGCAAAGAAAGTATTTTAGGCACATGTGCAGAAGATGTGTAGAAAAGTCATAATTCCCACCAAAATGTAATAGGCAGAACATGAGCAAATAGTTTCAAGTTTTTGAAAATATTTAAATAATACCGTCGAATTTGAACGGCAAATCACACGTTGTGCTTAACGCCTTAGGTACTCGTTTCGTGCAAGTGATCTCGTCCCGCGGGTTGTAGCACGAAGCCAGAGCGAAGAGTTCTGGGAAAAGCAGGCCGCATACCACGCCGCGAGCCGCCATTGGACCGCCTTGTGCCCGCGGCCGCGGCGCGCTTGTACCCAAAGATAACTGCACAATGCACACAGATGCGCCATTTGAAATATTGCACTTGAGCTCTGGGAGTTTTAAAATAATAATAAATATCCTGGAACATTCTTAATAAATATCCTGGAACATTCTTCACACACGTTTATCTGATCACTAACTAAGCAGAGCTTGTACCTACTATGGAAACCAGATAACCGATACACCTACTACGAAAATGATTTTTTGACTTGTAATAAAAAAAAATATAGATAATTACACCCAGACTGGATTGTCCTTTTTGTTTCAATATTTTTTTCCATTAATAGGTAATTTGAAATTAATTTCCCAAGAAAATGAAAAAAAATTGAAATGCCACGAATTATAGGTATATATGTAAAGAACCTATTAATACCTACATATATTGTTGTCTGCTGATGTGCATATAGCACAGAAATATAATGTCAAAAGAACACGCACGACAGTTACTTTTGCATAGCAATTAGTAATTTTATTAATAAATCTTAATCATTTCTGCCAGTCGAAAAATCTGGTTCATGCGAAATAAAGCTGCTAGTGGTGTGCTGCATTCTTAGCTCGCAGTATTTATTCTATGGTCATTGTTAAGTCACGAAGTGAACGCCGTAGGCCCCGCTCTCGTCGAGCCGGGTTCATTCATTAAAATATGCATTTATTACCAAGCGTCTGCCGCGCAATGCCGGCTTTTTAGACCTATCTATCATGTTTCAGTTTTTATTCACTACATGAGTGATTTGAAATCTGATCGTTTCGCACAGATGAATGCTCTATTGATGATCAACAATGTAGAAACAAAGAATCACCCTATTTATATCCTTCAGGACTCAATGCGATAATCTCATGCTTAATTCCTCTAAAACTAAGTGTGGTTTTCTCTCCCCAATGTTGCTAGGAATGACAGTCATGTCCTAGTCGATGATGTTAGACTCGAACTAGTTGATAAGACAGTTTTTCTCGGCATAACATTAGATAGTAAAATATAATGGGGTCCTCATATAGAAAGCTTAGCTAGTAAATTGAGTTCCGCCGCTTTTGCAGTTAGAAAAATTTGAAATATAACAGATGTGGCTACAGCTAGATTGGTTTACTTTGCCTATTTCCATAGTATAATGTCCTACAGTCTTCTGCTATGGGGCTCTGCTGCAGAATTGGAATCTATCTTTATCTTGCAGAAAAGGATATCTCGCGAATCCTTACGAAATCGGTTTAAGGAATTTGACATATTAACCTTACCGACGCTATACGTTTTTGAAAATATTATGTTTGTCCGTAAAAATTTAAATCTATTTGACACAAACAGTAGCCGCCATAACCTAAATACTAGAAACAAAGATAAAATTGTTACACCTTGATTCAGGTTAGCGAAAGTCAATAAGTCTATTCTCGGGAACTGCATTCGCTTTTATAATAAAATCCCATATGAAGTAACTAAGATGTCTTATAATAAATTCAAAGAGCATGTTAAACATAAATTGATCGACAAGGCCTAACTATAAGGTGGCTCATTACATAGAAGACAAGAATACATGGTTGTAGTAGCTTCTCTCTGCACTTGCAGCCCCCTGGTCAAATGATAATTGTATGAAGTTTATGTATATTTAAGACAAAAACTGTAATTACCTACATAAATTTAAAAAAAAAAGATCCACCAAAAAAAAAACGCCTTGCTGAGTTTCTTGCCGCAGTCTTCTCAGTTCAAGTGTATTCCGAACCGGTAGTAGAGTCTATTGTAAAACTGTAACTGTTGACGTTCATAAGTGTCTTATTAAGGCCTAAACTGAATAAATGAGTTTTTGATTTTGATTTTGAGACATAAATTCGAAAATATTACAAAAGTAACCTACTTACTTATTCTAACGTAAATTTATACTTTTAGTACATTATCGAACATTTCTAGTACATTCAATCAGTGTGAAAGTCATGTTTTAATATTATCCTGGGACTTTCTTTCTTTCCAATTTGTAAATGGCATAGATAGGACTATGATAAAAATATGTTTCATTGCAACAAAAGACGATTACGAGAGCTATCGCTATTGGAATCCCATTACGAGACAGTTACACAATCCTGCTGCAGCTGATAGAATACACATGGCAGCATATTCCTTGGCGCCCCTCCACTCTTGGCTGATTATTCAAGAATCTTGGATAGCTTATTAATTATTATAGTAGGTAACCTATGTATATACAGAAGCAGATCAACTCAATTTGAAGTGTACCAAACGATTTTATTTTAATCTTCTTATAATTGTTGTTATTTTTTATTTTTGTTTATTTACTGTGTTCATACCACTGTTATTGTTTTGTAATGTCAAACAAAGTTATTTGTGTATATTGCAACCATAGTACAAATGTGTGGTGGTACCTACGTAAGAAAATTTGACATGGGCAATAGCATGTGGCAGGCAATGAATAAATTGGGGCAAAATAAAGTGAATTCAATAACAGCGAGGGGGTGAAGCCGGGATGAGGTGCAACATGGGGATGAGGGCGACAGCTGCGAAGCACGTGACGAAGCAGCTGGCTGGCACCGAGCTGACGCCGCGAGCCACCCGCGCACGAGCAAGCTGCGCGCGCACCTGCCTTACGCCAAACAAGAGTTTTTTATGACACCTTTATCAGAGCATTGTCATATCTGATAATAAGCATCTGCTCTGGCTATAATTATTTTCCTTGTAATTAAATTATGCACATGTGCATACTATAAATAATATCAAATGATGTTTATATTTTCCGTGACAAAGTTAACTCAGTATAAAAATATTTTTAATTCGAAATCAACCTACATAATTTGTATGATAATATTGAAATTCCAGAAAAATAAAGAACGTCCTAAAAAAGAAGCACTTGGTGCCTATAGAACATACTAGGTCCTTTTCAAATTCTGCTCTGGAACATTGCAAATGTTTCGAGAATAATTTCGAATATTCCAGAAAAGTCATGGCATACTACGGTGCCGTGCACGGTGCACCTCGCCGGGACACGGCGCAGGCGGGCACTGTTGGCAGTTGATGATTCGCTATCGCGTTAAGTTCGTATCGTATGTGAAGATGGCTGATAACATCGATGATGATTTTGTTAATTTAATTTGTAGAGGCAAGGCAAGTCCCGTTCTCTGGGACAAGATAATAGATATAATCTTTAATTGTCTTGTCCCAGAGGTGCACGGCACCATGCTACACTTATTTTCCTAATCTAATGGCATACAACAAATTAAATAACCTAGAATTAAATACTTACAGTTTATTAATCACACAGGGTGTTTGGCAAATATAAATTTTAAATGAAAATTGCCTGTTTTATCAATTTTAAACAAAGTTTGGGGTTTATGTCCGCCAGACATTTATTCATAGAGACCTTGAACTGAGTATTGTAACTATAGGGACCTACTACGACACCCTAATTAATCTACACTGTAATGTACGTACAGTATTTTCCATCTGAATAGCCAACAAAGTTTTCAGAATAACTGCCCCCATCCAATTAAGATTAAAATATTGTTTTGACTCGATATCGGTCAGAATCTAATATTATTTCATTGCGTTACGCATTATTGACGTAACGTAGTAGGTACCCACCTCGATCGTCATATCTCGTGCCTGAGCTAGATTAGCCGTTGCATTGAAGGCATATCGCATTCATAGTATAAGTGTTCGCAGGTTGACACATTAGTACACATCCTACACAGGTAAAACTCTTTGGTTTTGTAAAAAAAACAGTGCTGTGATTAAAATAATTTAAAAAAGTAAAGTTTAAATAAGTGTGACAGTGTGGTTTCCTAAAAAATACGAAATTAAATAAAATGTTATTCTGATTACTAAAATGATTCTTGTTTAAGTAAAATAAAAATGATTACTATAATAAAATACGAAGTGTGAATTGAAAACATTTTTTATTCAGTTATTATGACGGAAAACACCATATCACAGGGAAATTTGGAAATTGAAGGCAATGAAAAGACTGTCTGTGCTGAGAGGGCCGACGCTTCGGTAGATGGTACTAATGGTAAGCGGTTTTTGTAGATGTGATTTCTATGCTTATCTGTGCCTGATATAAAAAACATTTGATCATACAGCTGATTCTGTTTCTCACATTCAGTGCCATGCATGGCCATGAATGTAGAAATGCCAAACCATAGTCCTGACCCGTCCCGTAAGAGAACGAAGCATTTCTTTCGTAGGTACTGTACGGTACCTATACGTAACCGCCCTACTACACTATTTACGTTGTAGCTTGGTGCGGGTGATCGTAGCCGAAGGAGAGATATTTTTGTATTTTATATTTCATGTAATTCTCGTAGAGTTAAGTTCAAGTCATTTATAATCATCTTCAAGTCATAGTCAGTTTAAGTTAGGTTTTAGTAGGTACAATAGTAGCTGTTCTACTAAAACTTTTCACAGATTGAGTAGTGTAGTGCCGCGAAGCCGCTCATGGAAATATATATTGTACTAGCTGTCCCCCGCGGTTTCACCCGCATTCCCTGGATAAAAAGTGGCCTATATGTTATTCCAGGGTATGATCTATCTATGTGCCAAGTTTCATCCAAATCCGTTCAGTAGTTTTAGCGTGAAAGAGCAACAAAATCCTACTAACTAATATTACAAACTTTTACGTTTATTATAGGTACCTTCTATATAAATTGTTCATTAATCTACAATCGTTCTTAGGCTTATTTTAATCAGGTAATATAGTAACTGGGGAAAATAGGTACAGGGATCTAGGTACGCTAAGTACACCTACAGGATCACCTAGTGGCATTTATGGGTGCTCCTTTTTCGTTGTTTAAAGTAAGGTACAAAGTTGCGGCTTTTCGTAAATTTTAAAGATACGGAAATGACAATTTTTTCCATTCTAATGTATACCTACCTAGGTACAGTCAGCTAAAAAAAATCAAGTGATCAATCGTTTTTATTTCCAATTTTATTAAAATAGCTGTCTGAGTACCTAATATTCTGTGTAGGTATGTACATTATGCATTAGTAAAGAAATAAATAAATAATACTTGAACGTGGGCGCCATCAATTCCCTTTGGATTATATCGATCTCGATGTTTGGATAAAAAAAGTAATATTATGGCTGGCTAACCAGCCATAATATTACTTCTTTTTCCTTCTACAAAAGTTCATATAAATAATACTATACATGACAATCAGTGAATACCTACCTTTCGCCAATTTCTGAAATCCTGAATAGGCCGGTGGTCGGCTGTGTCCATACCTATGCTATGTCCATACTATTCCTTACTCCGCGCGCAAAGCAAGTAGTGATACCAACTCTAACGGAATTCCCGATAGATTTAGCAGTAGTGATGCAAATTCGGGAGAAAATATTTGTTATAGGCTGACAGATTAATTTTATTTAGCGAATTTATAGAGGCGTAGAAAGCTTAGTTATTCGATCTAAATAGCTTACAACATTACACGCAATCATATTCGGTAGGTAGGTATCTTATTTTACTATTCCTACTTCCTACTTATATTATAATATGAATGTTTAAGTATATATTAACGACTGAATACACTTAAGTAAATATATAATATTTATGTATATCGGTAGATTATAAGCAGGAATAATATATAATACTTTTTATCCCAGGTATATATAAAAATGTACATAATATTCTGTTTAGGATTCATCGGGAACGTGGATAAAACTGTAGGACGGAAGGTAGCCAATTTTGAAATATTGTATTCTTGTAATTATATTTTCCTGGTGTATATGTATGTGTGTTATATTTTCCTTTTTCCTTATATAGGTGTATAAAAATCTTAATTAAAAAAAAAACATACAGCCGAATTGATAACCTCCTCGTCTTTTGAAGTCGGTTAAAAAGGAAATTGAATTTTTACATAATTTCCCTAAAATATAAGAGGAAATTAAAAAAATGTTGTTGGCAACACTGGCAGCAGCGCCGCACCATATGAAATAGTTTCTGAACGGCAACGAAAGAAGCGTGTTGTGTTGTGTGTGAGGACTGAGGAGCACTTTTGCTGCTTGATCGAAGCGATCGTGAGTTGAGTGTGTCACGTCACGCTCGATTCGTTCGTTAGTTGCGAGTTTCGCACTCATGTTGGTAGTAGTGTTGTTTGTTTATCGCATTATCGGTTTTTGTTGCATACAGTTTAAGTGACAGTCTGAAAAACAGATCGATGTGTTCAAATTCCTTGCAGTGGATAGCTTCACCGAAATCTGGATTTCAAATGGATTCAACAATAGGTGAATAATATTTTGTTACATAACCTTTAACCATATGTTTTCGATTTGGATTGGAATGAGGGCGCGCGCGAGACGCGACGTCACTTATTATTAGCATGTTTCTGAAATGCTTCTTCCTATTTTAGTTTTTACATGCTCATATTTTGAAAAAGATCTGGCAATTTCATGGCATTATTATAAATTCTACTGGGCTAAGCTGCAATTTGAATTTACTAATAAACGTTTCTATTTAATCTATAGAGGTGTATTACCTACTTACTTGACAACAACAAAGACTAATTTTGCTTGTATACCAATCTGACAATTACATTTTGCTGTCTTTATCATATTGTGATGATGTCAATGCTTTGATGTTTCTAATCTATCAGAATGCCAAATTTACAGTTTTATTTTTCAAAAAAGAATTAATTAAATGCACAATTATTTATTTTATTTATAGATTGAATTACTTTTTAGCAAAAAAACCTTGAAAAACTTATCTCCAATGCTTCAAAGTACCTTACAGATATTTTCATTACTTAACTTTATTTGATTGATTGAATGGTTGGAGAGTAATCTACTTTCCAGGCTGACCATACTTATGAAGTGATTTACCTGTTACAAGTGCCACCTGTACAACTTTTAGAAGATAAAGTATTGTATTGATAATGTCAAGAAATATAATTTTTTCATGGGAAAATGTAACATTTCACCCTCTTAATTTAGTCTGGAATAACAATGATGATTGTGTAGTAATTATTCATAATTAACACTTAACAACATATACTACATAACCATAAAATACCTAATTTATATTATTCTAATGTAACTATAAAATGTTTACATAGAATATCTATGATGCTGGTATTACCAACATAATCAACTATTCCAAAATGGTTAAATACTTGTGATTGATGATTACCAAGTAATTATGTATGAGGTGTACTTTTCAAGAAATGATTAAATCGTTAGTTGCAAGTACACTAGTATCTTCATAATGATACCTTATCAATATTTAAAACTTTCCATATGCTTTACTATGACAAATCATTCAATGTTTGAATCAATACATAAAGTAGGTAAGTTGGTACCTTATATTATAAATTAGTAAAAAAGGCACATTATTTTTTATTTGCTGTTGATAACTAGGTATTTACTGCTTTTGTTTTTTTGGAATGACCTTGCTGTGTAGGTTACCCTAGTGGAGCCTCTTGCTTATGTGTAAAGTATTACTGGTACTACACATTGTGTTGAACAATAAAATTAATTCAGTTTGCTTATAGACACAGTTTAACCAATTAATTCAGTTTGCTTATAGACAAAGTTTATCCGGTACCTATGTAGAAAGATATTTAGGTAGGAGTTATCACAATTTCCTTTTCGTTGTTCCCATGGTAATATAGCTACAAGTAGCGCCATCTGTTGTGGTGACTAAGAAACAGACTTATAAAGGAATTTTTACATTAGTTTTGCTCCGTCCGTAGCAACCAGCTGTCAGTGCAGGCGGGCGATGCCTACGTCATCATTGCGCATCACACTGTATATGAAAAATATATCAAGCAAGACCTTTAGTTTTTCTATTTATCTAATTTGTATTGATTTGACAACTTGAATGAATATAATACATCTACTTAATCTGTAGGCTAGTTTTTAGGTTTTGCCAGTTTCGTTGATGTCAGTAAAAAATATTAATTAAATGGTTATCTTGCTTGTCGTTCCATATGCTGAGGAACGTGACTACAATGAGTCAGATTTTATTATACGACTACTGATGTGGAATATAAGGTTTATTTTACATCAAGAAAGTGTTGCTTTGAAACGAATGTGTTCCATCTGGCGGACGCACGCTTCCGCTGGCACCATTTCCGGGCTTCCTTTAGTTTGTTTTTTTTACGAGACTAGTTTGTTTAGGCTACCTTATGGGCAACATTCATGAAATTCATTCATAGATTTTAAAGATGAATCATTCACATTCAAAATGGTGATGCCTATTTGCTAAATTCATACATAGGCGAAATAAGAAATAACTATGCATATAATTTAATAGATGTGGGTATGTAGGTATGCATTTTTTATTGTAACGCTCAGCTGCAGTGTACGTAGTACGTACCTTACCTATGTGTGTTTATAAGCAGATAGCAGTCTAGCGCGTAGGCGCTACAGGCGAGGCATTGGAATTCGAAAGCCGAGCGCCGACCGACCACCCATAGGCATGAGAACATGGCCCCGTCCCCTTCCCCACGCTGCTTGCTCTCCGGCGCCGCCTCTCGCCGCTCTCTTATAGCACAATGCTGAATTTCATTTGCTCTTGCGGTGACCGTTGAGAACCTTCGATGCTATAATACCTACTATACTTTAAATTATCCCATCCTTTTAGGTTTCCGTAGTGAAATTGAACTAAAACGGACGTTACGAAACTTCATACCTATTAGGGTGCCTTTATAGTTTCGTAATGTTCGTCGTCCGTTAATATGTCACCGTCATTTTGCACCGGTGACTACCAATGAACTCGAACTGAAATATGCATAGTTATGTTAACAAAGCTATCAAATAAAATTGTAGAATTATTTTTGGGGGTATCCTAAAAATAAATTGATGCTGCATAGTTTTGCCCGGCCTTCCTGTAAATTCAACTTGTATCACTATTCAGTGTGCCGATTGGCGTCATTCTGCATCGAGTGTGCAATTTGGGCTCAGTAGGGTTTAGACTCTACTACATTGTACTAACTTCGAAACCCTACACAGCGTGTGTGTTCCACAACACGCTCTTTGCTTTTTGACAATACATATTTGGTATGTTATTTCCAATGCATCGTACCTATTCAAAACGACTATCAATCACTTGCTAAGTTGCTACTTACGCAGTCGAAACAATTGCACATCATAACTAACAAGACGTTATGTGCAACTGTTTCTTGTTAAGGGAGAACCTTCGGTTGGAGCGCGAAATTTTATCACATTTTTTGCAAATTGCAGCTCAGTTATAGGTCGTAAGTTATCAACATGTTATTTGCGAGAAGAATGGTTAGGTAGTATATTTACTGATTAATAACAAAAGAAATCATCAACATATTCCTCCAAGGTATATTAGTAACATTTTCATGAAATAGTCGTATATGTCAGTAATATACCTTGGAGATGATTGAATGTTGATGATTTTTACGTATTTTTTCTACGTACATATTGCCAGAAAGATTAAAGTCCTAAATTAGGTAATCTTTAGTCTTTGTTCGGTACAATCTCATATACCTACCTAGTTTTCTCAAGTACCTACATAGTGTCCGCATTCCAACCAATTCAAGCAACCACTTTGTCTACTTTTTATTTTGGTATTAGACCCGCCCAGCGGTAAACTACTGCCACATTCCATAGGCCCTTTTTTACGCTGTGTGGTCGCGGTTTCCGCTGAAGACGGCAACGTCGCGTCTCAAATATGAATGAAATCCGGTCGGCGGTGAACGGCACGGCAACGTCGCACCAGACTATTGCCTGATTGAGAACTACACATCTCTCCCGCGTAGTCACTTCGCGCTGCTCCTCGCTCATTTATCGTAGAACATACATACCTACAAACTATAGTAGATATAAGATTAGCGCATACCGCGGTGGTCTTTTATTGTATTTAAACATCCATCTGTCAATGATACTGGATGTAGCATAGGAGCTGGGATATAAATAAGTATTAGAAATAACGTATACCCAATTCAACAAATAGAGTTCACGTTGGTCATCGCTGGTTACGATAAATTCATAATTAATTAAGTTAGTGTTTTATGTATGACCCGTAAAAAAATGTATTTAGTAGACTAGGTCCAACCCAATCGGTTCTTCATGTGAATCGAGACTGCAAACGAGCAGCTCTGTATAAGCCCCAAATGTATATAATTGCTAGTCAAGGCCTCTCGGAGCTCAGCTGTTAGTCGTATCGTGCACCCCACGTAGAAAAATGCCAACCCTCTTTGAACTACGTACGCATGCGCTGTGGGGGTAGTTATTTGTCGACATCGTCACCGAGCGACACAACAAATGAGTGGTCGACGATGGTTGAATCTAGCCGACCGACATCGAATTCTATACAATTTAAAAACACAAATAGTGCCGTAATAGTATGTGGATTTGTTGTAATGTGCGTCAGTAGTGTTTCGTGAAAAAAGTGTTTCGTTTAGAATTGCATGAAAAATGCCCTTTCTAGTTGATCGCAAACGCAAAAATGGTAAATATCGATCCGTGTCGTGTACTATCTGCGGCCATTACACATTTCATGGTAGGCCCGACATTTTGAACAAAACACTAAAGATTTTGAATGTGTAAAAAGTAGATTAGTAATTTCAGGTACAATGAAGACAATTTTTTTATCTTACTGCTATCTCATACGCGCTATAGTCTGAATATATCTTGCTAACTCTGTGTTTATTAGTCCCAATTATTTGTTATTAATTGGATCCAGTTAAAACTTACGCGATGTTAGAACGAAGGTACCGGTATCTTCTATTTTATGCAAGGGTAACTTAATAAAATGATATTATTATTGACAAAAATATTTCTTATTAGATCGACAATGCATTATTATTATGTACCGAATACATAAAATAATGCTGTTTGGTAGTATGTTAAGTATTTGGTAAACTTACATACATTTTTCTTGAAAATTTAAGAAAAACGTAATAAAATTGATTATGTACAGTAAGTACATGCGTACTGAGTGCACGTAGGAAGCGCGAGGTGCGGGGGAGGCTGCGGGAATGGAATGTCGATGACGCAGCCAGCCGCGCCGGCCGCGATGGCCGCGAACTTGTTGTTATGTGAAACTGCTTTTAAATGCACTCTTCACTCCAACCAGACAGATTCACATTATAAATTTAGGGATTTAGGTTCTTAAATCCTATTATTTATATTAATTTATTGCTAACGTTAGATGATGATGATGACTAATGAGCAATGAACATATTTATTTAAATGTTAATTAGATGTTCAGAGGCTGATCATCGACTCAAAAGTTCAAAAGCGTTTCCAATACCCAAGCCCTTTGGAACAGACAACTTTTGGGGACAGAAAATGTAATTATTTTTTCTTCTTTTCAGTGGCAACAAGCGGCACTGTTCCCACCATGGCGCTATTCAAGAGTGCGCCTCGGGAGGCTAAAATTCGTCCACTCGTCGGGTCTCTGGTGCTGCCAACGTCGAGTTCCTCGTCGACCGCCAACTCGCCGACCACACCGCCGTCACCCTCCCTGGACAAGACCGACAACCCTACTTTCGGGTTCAATGCGACAAACTCACCCGACATGCAACGTGAGGAGGAGCGAATAAAGACCTTCGAAAGGTGGCCCGTTACTTTTCTCACTCCCGAGCAGCTAGCGCGCAATGGTTTTTACTACCTAGGCCGCGGTGACGAAGTTCGTTGCGCTTTCTGTAAAGTAGAAATCATGCGATGGGAAGATGGCGACGACCCCGCCAAGGACCATAAGAAATGGGCACCTCAATGCCCATTTTTGCGTCAGGGTCGCGACGGACGCGACGAGTGCGGCGCGCGAACCCCGCCCGCGGTGGCCGCCGCCGCCGCCGCCGCCTCGCCCGACGCGCCCCGCATGCCCGGCCCCGTCAGCCCGCGCTACGCCTCCAAGGCTGCCCGCCTACGCAGCTTCAGCGACTGGCCGCGTAGTTTGCCCCAGAAACCCGAGGAGTTGGCGGATGCCGGGTTCTGGTACACCGGTATGGGTGATCAGACCAAATGCTTCTACTGCGACGGAGGCCTAAAAGATTGGGAAAGCGACGACGAGCCTTGGGAGCAGCACGCCCGCTGGTTCAAACGTTGCGCTTACGTCCTATTAGTGAAGGGTGAGGAGTACATACAGAAAGTATTATCCGAGGCGTCTTCGATACCCGCGCCCGTGGAGGAGTCTGCGCCCGCCCCGGCCTCGCCGGCTAGCGAATCGAGTGTCGACCAGGAAAAACGAGAGGAAGACGACGTCCAAGACTCCAAATTGTGTAGAATATGTTACGCTGAGGAGCGCAACGTGTGCTTCGTGCCGTGTGGCCACGTGGTGGCGTGTGCCAAGTGCGCTCTGTCGACGAACAAATGCCCGATGTGCCGCAGGACGTTCCACAACGCAGTGCGACTATATTTCTCGTGAAGGGGCTCTTCAGCGAGCTCGATGCTAGTCACTTCACCGAGCGGCCCTGAGGCGTGCTGAAACCACGCTCCGCTTTCCTGTGATTTTACTGATAAATTGATAAATTTAAAGCAATGGGGCAACATTTATAACTCCGGTTGGCCGTAAGTTTGACAAACGGGAGTTACTTGTAGACTGATGTTGAAATGATTTTAAATTATTTATCGTTTAAAAATTCTAATGACATTTGTACATAATTAAATGTAAATATTTAAAGCTTATAATTTTGTCCCACCAACAAATTAAAGGGTACATAATATAAAAACCTGGTTTTTGCAGTAAATGAAGTAAAACAAGCATTGTAATAATATTAATAGTAACAATTGACTGACGTGTTTTTTATCTATTAAGAGGACATTACCTGCGCTGCATTTATTTATTTATTATTGTTACTCTCTGTAAACAGTCGCAAGGGGAGCGTGGGCGTCTGAGTGTGACTGGAATATTTTTTAGGCATATAATTGTATGATTCGTACTCCATGTTTAATTGATAAAGAAGATAAAACTTCTTAACATAGGATGATTTTATATGTTTCCTCAATGGAAATCTGAATATGACTTTCCACATCTTTTAGTATGGAGCTGACTTCCAGTAATGTCCTCTTAATATCTCATTACTGTGTTGTACTTAGCATTCAAATGTCTATAGCATAAAATAATGTTTAATTGACTAGGCAGGCTAAGTAAACTGGACCATACCTAGATATGTTTGGACAAGAGTTTTAACCTGTACAGTCTATCAAAAAGCGGAATTCATTAACATTGAACATTACGAAAGATTGAATTCCAGTTTTAAAAGCCACAATCTATATTAATCCGTTGCCTCGCGGATAGGACGCGAAACCCATAACTGAAAAAAAAAAATATTTCAAAGAACTGTGATTCAAGTGTATTGAAACTGTCAATGACGTATAAAATGAAAAAGATGGCAATAGTTTTGATTGTACAACCAGATGTACTTTTGATACAGAGTGGTTCGGATCAAAACGATTGCAATCTTTGACATCGGGCTTTCACAAACTGCCTATAGAATATTGATAATAATACTTGATGTTACTTAGAACTGCACGAATACAAACAAATTTCGCTTATTGCAATAAGTCAATTGTCCAATAGATAATGTTTATTTTTCCATAGATCTCTAAACCATTAATTACAAAAATAAATACATTTTACGCCTTATATATATATTTTGGTCACTAGTATTCTGAAAATAAATTGACTAGCTAGATCATAACTTGTTCCTGTAAGTAATATAATATTTTATTTTGACATAGTAGTAGAGTCATTAACCATAGTCTGAAAATGTAGAATTGGGGTACATTTAGTTCATAATTGTATAAAAACTAAATTATTGCAATAGTGAGATAAAAATAATGTGAAACTTTAACATTGCATTTAAATGATTAGCCATGTCCACAACTCGCAAAGGTAGTAACATAACTAGTTCAAAATAAATAACCAATGTTTATGCAACTCACATTCTGTAATAAATAAATCATGAAACAGGTCATATCATCATAGCTTTTTCAATGAAAGAACTAATGCCTTGATATTGATTTTAATTTTAGAATTATAATTAGCTTTACACTGAAGATGAAACTATAAATTAATGAGAGAATATTGTATTAAAGGAGTCAAGATTCAAATTTAGTTTTTCATAGGTATAATAATTATTATTTCATCCTGTTGAATGTTAAAAATAAAAAGAAATGTTAAATCATAATTTTATTGTTGTTTCACTTTACTCAATCCCAATGCGTCAGGGTATGTGACGTATTAGAAATCTATACTAGTAATAAAGCTGAAGAGTTCGTTTTAGCAAGTGCTTTGTGGTGCCAACTATCTTCTTGCTCACAGTTTGTATGGTAAACATTATTAAAAAATTAAGAGGTGAAATTTGGAAACTTTGGATGTAGCAATTCTTTCACGAATAGGAAATGTTATTATTATTCCTGAGTGCTATCCCCGCTATTTTGATCCCGGTAACGCAGGTGAAGCTGGAAGTTAGTTTTTAATACTAGACAAGCAGAAAAAATCTTATTAGTAAAGACTACACACTTGATCCTACCATTTCAAATGAAAAAGTTAGCATGTATATTTGACCGAATGTCTGATCGGATCTGGATGAAAGAGAAATATAGCTCATAGTCCTCATACCCTGGAGAAGACAGGATCGGAAAATACTGTGGAGCAGAAACTAAAATAATAAAATAAGATATTTAGAGCCTCTCAATTGAAAAGTATCTCGTACTTTATGAATTGGGGCGCCTAGGTAATACTAGGTATTGCTTCCCGGATTTTTTCTGAATATATAGTCAAAGTAGTGTGACCCTTCCTGGCAGGGCCACCATCACGGATCTGCATTCGAATTCTGTCACTATTTTGTTCTTGAATATCAGATTTTCTCGCACCCTGGTTCAAAGTTATAAGGGTTTTTATTATATATTTAAAAATCCGGCAAGCAAACAGATCGCTTCGCTAGGTGCTCTAGTTCTTGAGATATGAGGTGGCCCTGCCAGGAAGTGCTACACGTCAGAGTACCGATTGTTTTTAAAATAATTGAAAAAAAAAATGGAGAAAATCATGAAAAAAAAACATTGTAATGCAAGCCAAACTTATGATTTATTATAGAGAAATAACATCAGACCAAAATTGACTGCACATACTTGTTATTAAGTTGGAGTAATTCTTTCTTAAGTTTAGATATCTGTTTCATCATAACATCATCTGACGTATTAGATTCTTGTATTTGTTTACACTTCTGTAAAAATTCCACAACCAATTTTTGACCTTCGTTAGTTTCATGTGATTTCATCGAGGCTTCGACTTCAAATAGATTAGTTTCAAGTTCAGCTTGTTTCGCTTCAGCATACTAGAATAAGATATTTAAATAATTATAGTTTGCAATGTAAAGGTAATATAGGTACATTAACATAACAAACAAAACATAAATCTTATGACTTCTAATGTCCTATTTAACAATTTGAAAGATATACCTATTTATGTATTACCTTGGTATTATTCATGGTCATCACATTTTCAGCCTTCAGCATCAATAGATAAACATTTGCCTTTATATATTATGTATATTAAGGCTCTGTCATCTCGTAAAATTATCGCCACACATATTCGAGGTGAAATCAAGCTAGCGCAACTCGTAAATACTTTATATGGGAGATATAATGGTTTAAAAAAAACCTGTTTAACAGACTTCATGAATGAGGTTACAGCACCTTAATGTAATAGTCAGTTGTAGACTATATAAAAATAAAATAAATATCATCATTTTGTTATATAGGTAGTTATCGTGATTTTCTTAAAGTAAATTAAATAGGTGTTCATAAAATAGTCACAACACACTGTGTTGAGTATTTACTTACTCAATACATGGAATTAAATTGATAAAAATAGCTAACCTATATTATTAACTTGGTATCGAGTAAATTCTACGAAGCCGCAAGAAAATACCATTCTGTTGATGTTGATGCTAACAATTAACAAATCTGAATAAGTTACCTCAACAATAGATTCCGGTAAGTCAGCCAGTTTTGCAACGTGAAGACCTAAAGACTGCGTAGCGGGTCCTGGTGAGATCTTGTGTAACAGCACCAGTTGTTCGTCCACCACATTGGCTTCAGCATGCGAGTTCACTATGACACCGGGGTGCAAGGCCGCCAGCCGGGTCAACTCGTGGTAATGAGTCGCGAACAGACAGAAGCATTTTGATTTCGTTGCAAGCTCCCTGTAAGAACAATCAAACTTTCCAACTTTACTATATCCATGTCTATTGTGAGTTGGTTATAGAAATTGAGTGTTAAAGACAGCGATTTTCAAAATCTTCACGGCTCTGCCGGCACGGGTTAATGTTGTAGTAGTAATAGTGCTTACCAGTGGCGACGGATGAAATTATGGCCAAGGTAAGCCGGTCAAAAAACACCGATAATTTGATAATTATTAAAAATACTTCTAAATAAAATTAGAATGTTTGTATGGAAGTATTTTGCTATTCTTTGCGCGCAAGCTTTTTTCCGTAATATTTAAAAACACATAAATAATTGTACTTTGGTACTTTGAAATAATGAATCTGTGGGACTATTCTAGAAGGTAAGCCGATGGGAATCGGCTTGTATTGACCCTTCGCCACTGGTGCCTACTATCATACACAAAATAAAAACTATATTTATGTATTATGAAAACATCCCTAGAAACACCTATTTTACCATCGCATAGCTCGCCCGCCTAAATAACCTCGCTTCTATTTAGTTCAGGTCGGGTACAAGGCGCACGTTCGTAGGTATATTTCCGTATCTAAACTAAACTACATAATGAGGTAGCCTGCGAGGGCCGGCACATATCAGTCGAATAGCTGATGGAGAAGATAGGTATGTCTTGGCGCTCAAACCACACTACCACTGGGTGACAAATATGATTTTAAAGTAATCGAGAGTCGCTAGATGCAACTGTTAAATGCAGAGACGCATGATTGGTAAAAAGCTAATCAGTACTTTATTAATACACAATACAAATTGTAACTTACTCTGCTATAGCCCAAGCTATACCACATCCTTCATATGTCGAAGTTCCTCTTCCTAATTCATCAATGAGCACCAGGGAGTCTGGTGTCGCCATCTAAAATAAAATGCTTACTGTCAATATTTAATTTACATTATATAAAAAATAGCTGTTCCACGTGGTTCCACCCACGTTCCCGGGATAAAAAGTAGCCTATAACCTTCGGGAATACTGTAGTTTATTATTAGTGAAAGAATTTTTCAAATCGGTTCAGTAGTTTCGCAGCCTATTCAATGCAAACAAACAAACAATCAAATGTCTCCTCTTATCATATTAGTAATGTCCGACCGAAACAGTATTTTGAGCCGAAACCAATTATTTTGTAAAAGCAATAAAGCTATACTAATCCAATCCCACTAATACTATAATTGCGAACGTTTGTATGGACGTGAAGATTTTTGGTGCTCTTTCACGCAAAAACTAGAGAACGGATTTGAAATTAAACTTGGTACATAGCTTTTATCCCGGCAGCAAATAGCAGTTGTCTGTAAGATTAGCGGTACCCTGAGTATAGCGGCGGTGTCGATCATCTCCCGCATGAAGGTGCTGTGCCCCTTGTCCTCGGCGTCGTGTGCCCCGATGCGCGCGCACAGTGCCCGCAGCGGCGGGCCGCGCGCGCGCCCGCCCGCCACCCAGGCGCCGCACTGGCCCAGCACCGCCGCCGCGCCGCACGACCGCATCCACGTTGACTTGCCGCCCATGTTCGCGCCCGTCACTATGTGCATCGACCACGAACCTGTGCATGCGACGCAATACAATACAATATATACCTGGGAGACTTATGGCCAAATACTGATACGACATTTAGTAGCGTTTTAATTTGTGAAGCCCCAATTTCATACGTTCGAACTGCAAATGACGACTTAAAAACAAATTAAGAGACGTCACACTGCTGGACAAAGGCCTTCCCCAAGGATCTCCACGATGGGCGGTCTTGCGCTAACCGCATCCAGCGATTTTAGTGTTTGGGAATTATTTCTATGTAATATCAATAACATACAGTTTTTTTTTTTGGAAAAGACAAAAATGTATAGTCTTCGTCTTCAACTTACCGGACAAGTCGTGAAGCACTCAACCGAGCAACATTTACGTATCCATGCCTGAGTGCACAAATAAATGAGGTACGATCCTCGGCTCAGCGCGAAACCGGGGGAGAGGTGTGACAGGATTAAAAATATTTAATCCTTACCATTATCGCACATACATAATTTGAGATAGCTTCGCAGGCACTTAACGTCTGACTCTAAAATCGATAGGACAGTTTGCAATTGCAGAGAAGAGCTGGCGATAAACTCTACAATTTCTCTTTCAAAACAAGTTTAAATTAACTCTTGGATTGTACTCATAGATGCCTGTACCTTATTATTTTTTGGAGTTGGCAGCAGACTCAGCTTAATCACAGTGTGCCCTGTATTGTATACACAAACGCTGATATTCAGTTTGCCCCATTGCAAATATAAAAATGGCATGTTCGTTCATGCACGAACTCCCAATGGTATATTTTGGGACAGAAAACGTAGTTATTTTTATGCGGTTTTCACGGTTACCTTCATTGAAGAAGATTTTAGGTTACCACAAGCCGAAAGCGACACAATAAATAACAAATTCTGGAAATTACAAGTGTAAGTATAATTAACATACCTCTCTTAAATTTAACATCGTTGGGTATATAGGAGACCCCTTCCTGTACTTCCAAGCAGGGATGCCTTAGGTCCTCAAACACGAGTTCATCAGAGTCCTCAGTGAACACCGGACGGCAGTATGGAAGAGGGGCGCTGGCCGCCGTCACACTGAACGATACCAACACGTCTAGCTTTGAGAGGATGTGTGATAGACAGAATAGACAGTCCGAGTAACCAGCTGGAAGGAAATAAATATATATTCCTCAAATGCGTTGCGAAGGGATCTAATGATATATTGAAAGACAATAATGGAACATTTTATTGGACATCAGAGGATTTATTTTTAAGTTTAATAGGTTCAGATTTCGATATTTTTAGGTTTTGTCAGGAAGTTGATACCTGCTTATCAACTTCCTGATGCTCCACCTGATGGTACTATGGTTCAGATTCGGTTTTTTTAATAACTACCACAAGATAATTGAAATTAATCTTACCAGCAATACCCACTATTTCTGCGACAACCTTATCTTGTTCCTTTTCATATGTGGCTTTTGTTTGAGTATAATCTTCAGTTATACTTTCCAAAGCGCTGGTTTTGAATCTCACACCACCTTTCACCGCGTCTATTATTGTATACTTTTTGTTACCGCGCAATGCCTGCTCTTCTTTTAATGTTACTCTGTAACACATTCATTAATAAGTTTTATCTACTCATATCGTAATGTTCTTATTATGAAATCAAAAACAGTACTTTAATGACCCACTTTATGCACACCCGTGTATAATGAAATTAAAAAATTATATTATAGCACAGTTTTCTTCCCAAGATAATGCTATAAAATAACTTTTTTTCATTAAAGTACAAGTATTTGGACATGTCTGGCCACTTATAATGTTTTTTGGGTTTTAATACTTCAATTACTGTCAGTCAACTTGTCAAACGAAATAATAAAGAAAAAAACATTATAAGTGGCCAGACATGACTAAACAATTAAACGTAGTATTATATTCTCTTTGTAAACAATTAGGAATCAATCAGTACCAATTCAATTTTAGATGCAAATTTACTTTGTCTGTAGTCGCGTATGCGGTAGAGATTTCAACTTAAGAGTTTCTCCCCACACGGATTTGGGCGCCATGATGATTAATGTTTGTTTATTTTATTGATTTTTTTGTATACATATTTTATTTTGGCCAAAAATTACAGAATAATAGCAGAGATACTAAGGTGAAATAAACTTGGATCTGAAATGTGGAGGCGGCAATGGAAATGACGAATAATCGATACCCGTGTCGAAGTCAAGAAAACCTATGACAAAATATTATCGATTTTTTACCTTTACATTACATTATTAGATGAGTTAAGATAAAGTACTGTATGATACTGTACATAATTAGGTATTAAAAACCCGTGTGATACTAATAAGAACCTCGCCTCTCACACTCGTATTTTAATAACCCCTATTATTAAGCAACAGTCTCATAAACTACTATTAAACTATTTGCCTTGGATGAAAATAATACTATGTGTTGTCAATAATTGTAATAAATATTCTTTCTTTCTTTCAAAATCCTACTGAAATAGTTGGGTATGTATAATGTGTACAAGCTGTTCCTCGCGGTTTCACCCGCGTTCCCGAGATAAGTGTATGTTTTTCTCCGTGATCCAGGCAACCTTTGGCAAAAATCATCAGAGTAAGTTTGTCTTTAAAAACGCAGTTTTACCTCCTTATGGTAGTCTTAGTAGATACTAGCTTTCTGCCCCGAATATTTTTGTTGGTTTTTACGTTGGGTTCAGTATAATGTGGTTTTATTTTACAATTTATTACCTAAAGTAAAACCCATTTTGCGGGTTACTCTCCAGTTTGATAGTCTTGCCAGCATCCAGGTTCAGGTCACGCGCAGCCTTTTTCAGTTCCTTGTCAGCTGATGTCTGCAGTTCTTCCAACTGTTCACTCAGACTTTGTAATTGTTCGTCGAACGATGGTTTTACTAAGAAATCTCCTGGAAGTTGATATTTCATTGGATTTTAATAAAGCTAATAATATAATAATTTTAGTATCGTGAAATTTTCCTCACATTCTTCAAGCAAAGATTATAATGATCTTTATTTCTATTTGAAACAAAATTCTAACGCTGAGAAGTCCATATTCATGTACTTAATTCATGGTATCGTTTTCGTTACGATGTAACTGACAGTCGCTCATCATCATCATCATGTCAGCCGAAAGACGTCCACTGCTGGACAAAGGCCTCCCCCAAAGATCTCCACGATGGCCAGTCTTGCGCTACCCGCATCCAGCGGTGTCCCGCGACCCTCACAAGATCGTCGGTCCACCTTGTGGGGGCCTGCCCACGCTGCGTTTTCCGGTTCGTGGTCGCCACTCGAGAACCTTTCTGCCCCAGCGGCCGTCGGTTCTACGAGCGATGTGCCCCGCCCACTGCCACTTGAGTTTGGCAATTCTGCGGGCTATGTCGGTTATTTTGGTTCGCCTGCGGATCTCATCATTTCTGATTCGATCTCGCAAGGAAACTCCGAGCATAGCCCTCTCCATCGCTCTTTGGGTGACCCTGAGCCTTCTTATGAGGCCCATCGTAAGCGACCACGTCTCTGCTCCGTAAGTTATCACTGGCAACACACACTGGTCGAAGACTTTCGACTTGAGACACTGCGGTATTTGGGACGAAAAGATATTACGTAGCTTCCCGAACGCTGCCCAGCCGAGTTGGATTCGACGATTGACCTCTTTCTCGAAGTTGGACCTACCTTAGTTGGATGGTCTGTAATAGGTAAATGTAGTCATCTACAACTTCGAGTGCAGGAAGAAGAAGGTTGGAGACCTTTACTTGAGTGGGTGCAACATGGACGTTATACTATATTACGATATCTCCAATGCAGCGGTGAAATTGTTCACCGCTGCATTGGAAGATGTCTTCAAGGATGAGATGGACTGGAACGGATTTGGCATTAATGTCAATGGCGAGTACATCACCCACCTTCGATTTGCCGATCATATCGTAGTCATGGCTGAAACCTTGGAAGACCTCGGTACAATGCTCGATGACCTCGGTTGAGTCTCTCAACTGACAGCCGCTATACAGTTCTAAATATAATCGCACTCAAACACAGGACAAACAGACATGCTCACGACCTGCGGCGTAGTAGGTAGGTTATCTTACCAACGTCGCCAACTGGCTGGTCAAAGATAAAATTACTTGTGATTAATGTAAAAAAAATATTATGTACATCCCTCCCTAGCATTTTTCTTCGATACTTGTTAAATGTAAAAAAAAGTTCTTATATTAGTACATCATCGGTATTACTTGAATTATGGCTTTTCATATAGTTCAAAATCAAAATTGTTTCGGTAGATTAGTTATGAAATTTAACGAACAGACAAGACTCATTTTCGCTTATAATATTAAAAAAGAGAATCTTGCCTCTTTCAACTGCATCCATGTCAATAGTAGTTTCGATCATCTGTTGGAACTTATTCAGGTCTTCGTTCAACTCCGACATCGGTTCAGCTAATGCCGAGTGAACGGTTGAGTTTTCCGCTTCCGCTAAGCATTGCAGAAGAGCTGGTATTCTGTTTATTGCCTGCAAAAATATTAATTATTTTTGTTTTACCTATCTTTATATTACATTATAAATAAATAAATATCTTGGGACATTTCTTCACACACAGTTATCTGATCCCAAACTAAGCAGAGCTTGTACTATGGAAACCAGATAACTGATATACTACATATACTATTGTAACTTTTTTTTTGTAAATACATACTTATATAGATAATTACACCCAGACACAGGACAAACAGACATGTTCATGTACACAAATCTTTGTCCTGGATGGGAATCGAACCCATACCAGATAATTGATGTCTTAACCAACTGCGCCAACTGGCTTGTCATTGATATTATATTCATACATATTTGGATTAGAGTTTCAGGAAATTTTATCAATCCAACATAAAATGATTCTTCTCGTCTTTTTCTTATATATATAAGAGCTGAGTTAAATTAATCAAGGTACATATTCATAGTTTGTGAAATCACCTGATAAATTTTGTAGCAGTCGTGCAAATTAGCTTTCTTCCTCGTCAGTCTCCTGGCCAAAGCCTGGAGGTCAGGTATACGTCTCAAATGGTCCTCGTGCAATTGCAGCCGGATTTGCGAGTTGTTGATCAACATCTCCACAACGTCGAGGCGTTCATTGATCAGGTTTATGTCGCGGAGGGGCTGTCGCAGCCATTGTGCTAGAAGGCTGAATGATACGTTGTTTTTGACAAGGCATTTTACAGGTGATTTCAGTTGGGTATATTAGGCCGATTACTGTGGATAGTGTACATCATTATCAATAATCGTAAAAAAATAACTGGCCGCGCTACGCTCGCTAGTTGTTCACTATGTCTAACCAGTACGAATACTCTAATCGCATTTGGATGTTCCTAAGCCCGTGAAGTATGAAAGAAAAATTGGTACTAACGACGTAATTAAATATGGGACGTAGTTTTATCATCACTCCGCTATTTTTCTGTTAACCTGAACTGTACAAAGCCAACAATGTGTTAGAGATAACTTCCGATAAGAGAGCACATGATGAAAGTGCAATAACATGAACCTATAACCTCTCCATTCGTAGTATCTATCAAGTGATTGTATTAACACGTTATTATTTAAATTGAAAATAATATAATAAAAAAATATTTTTACGATTCGTTACTTAACTAATAGTTACGCAGATTGAAAAAAAAAAAAACAAATGTTATGAGATGACGACTTTTTTGTTGATGTCCAACAGTTTCTACTTAAAATGTTTATAGTTGCTGAAAGAAACTTTATATATAGGTTATTAATAAAAAAGTTTAAAAACAAACCGTTTGCCATGCTGAGTGCGACATCTATCGAACAAGCCGTACAAGCTGCGCGAAGGTGCATGCGAAGTGTCGCCGAGCTCCGGTAGCACGTTGAGTGCTGATAGAGCGGCCGCGTCTAGGTGCATGAAACAGTCGGCCTGGATTGTAGATATACGGAACCTGGGTGTAACAATACCGTATGACTTATTAAGGAAGCATAAAGCCCGCGGGGATAAGCGTTACCGTTGCCAGAAGTAGAGATTAACTATAACATGGCGCGCCCCTGCAAAGCTCAAAACTTTCAAATGTATATTAAGTGAAGTATTTAAACAGACTCACAACGCATGTGTGCACTGATACGGCCGTCAAAATTTTTTTTATTTTTCATTTCATTAATAGCTCATAGTATCACAGAGGAATTATCTGTGTTAGTATGGCGCTACACTGACGTAGGTGCTCAATGAAAATTACACGTCTGTTGTCATGCGCGGTCGGCTAGTTATCATTAGTTGATCAACAAAACTTATAATAAGTGAGATACTGAAGACGGCCTGCTACTAGACGAATACTTACAACTACATACAAACTCTTTCGTAAGGACGTGAACATTGAAACAGTAATTTGGAGGGGCGCGCCATGTTATCGTAGTTTATCTCTAATCCGTGCCTCGGGAATCAATCACGTGTTTCAGATCCACTTCCCCGATGCGACATTTCGCTGCTGTATTTTGTATGGTAACTGCACGATGATTAAGCTCTAAATAGCTTGCTTCGCTCAAGAGAGTGAAGTATCTGTTAGGGTCCTAGAAAGTAGCCAACTCAGATGCAAGTATCGATCCATTTGTTGATCACACTGATAGCACAGCTGATAGCTACTTGATGATGAATTTTTGACTTATGGGTGGTAGGCAGCCACTGCAAAGTTCCGCCATACTACCGCCATATTATGCGGGTTTCATCAAGTAAATTGAATGGAAGAAGCATGGAAACAATACCAACTAGACCTAGCTTTTAAACACAGGATAGAAGGATGTATTTTTATGGAATACCGCCAATAGTCCCGAAATATATATGTTGGCGGTACATATATATTTCGATGGAGCCGTTATATAATAAAACTCATGAGAACTTTATGCCCCTGAAATGTTGTCTTGTTTACGTTTTTTGTTTTTGCTTATGTTATATTGTTTGCCTGTAATTAGTTGTGTTTTAAACTACAATGATTAAAGTTAAATTATTACTGTAACATCTGTTGGCAGACTTTAAATAAATCATACATACCTTCCAAAGTTAGTACTATCAGTTAATAGACCAACATATTTATAAGCCGCCGCTAAGGCAGTCATGGCCACTTCTTTTCTCGTTTCTAGGAAAGCGTTAGCATCTTGTTGTTGGGTGTCCTTAAACTTAAGTAATCGGTTGAGGTCTTGGGTAAGACCTTCGGTGGAAAAATCAGTCTTCTTCAATTTTGTTACAGTCACGTTAGTTCTTTCCATAACTTTTTTTAAAGCTTTGTACTGTAAAGACAATGCGGAAAAATATCAATAGTTTCAATTTAGATATTATAATACAGTGCAGACCTAATGTACGGTGAGCAACATAAGTACCTGATAAGATTCAATTTTACAAATAATCTCTACTTCAATTTGATAACTATAGGTGTTTTGTAATTTGGATTAGTTATTTTTAAAAAGGTGTTAACATTCATAATATCCTCATGGAAACCTTATTTAGTGCGAATGGCAGTGTAGGCATTTAACTTAAGTAATGCATCAAATTTATAGCTTACATCATCAGCATCGCTAGAAGACACGAGACATTCTGAAGGTGCCATTTGCACTGTTATAGTTTCTAATTCTGTGAGTAAGTCGTCATCGGTGAATTCCGAGACAGACATTTGGTAGTCACCAGCTGTGACGCACGCAACACCTAAAAGACGTCCCTGTAAATAATATAGCAAAAACATTAGAGCTTTGTTTGCCTTTTTAATGACATGAGTTCATCTTTGATTAAAGGAGCGTTGACAAGGTCGAAGAAGAAATATGTAACCCGAAACAATAGAAACAAATTTAAATTACAACTTGTATTACTATTTTTTTCAGATAGGTTTGTAAAAAAATACTCATTGTTGTTGCTCTTAGTTTATCGCGCCGTCGCTACATGCGCGTAGACTACATTAATTCAAAGTCAAAGTTAGCTCTAGAAGGACTTATTACATTAATACTTAGACATTGTTCACACACGGCCATCTAATTAAACTACGCAGAGCAACTAAGCAGAGCTTTGTCTGGTGAATTGAAATCGTAGCACGGTGGTTGGGTACTTTGTAGTACCCGCCTAACTTGCTACCACTCAAGTTGAATCTGTCGCCTTTCGGTGTGTCCAACAACTGCACTTTGCGGATTCCCTTCTAAGCTTTGTTTGCTTAACACCATCGGCCACATCATCTCTGAACACGGTGTGATTGTGTTCAAAACAGGCCTATAGGTAGTAAAAAAAAAATAGTTACCTATATACCAAAGAGATACACTTCTATTAGTGCTGCCTCTACTCGGCCTTTAGAGTAAATTAACAATAGAGAATGTACGCACTTTTGTAACAGGATCCGTTTTAATATTCACAGCCATTATACAGGGTGTGTTGTCATCAGAGCCTCCCAACCCTTCGCCGAGGACTTCCTCCAGCTGCGTCAAGTATCCAGGAGACCCTTTATACTTCAGACTCCAATCATTGCTTTTCACTGAGCCTTCTGCGATATAAATTTCTACTCTATATCGACGAACCTGAAAAGTTAGTATAATCTTCTCAAACGTATTATAAAAATTTGGGATAGTAAAACTGGTAGGTTCGAAGCTAGCATAATTTGGGAGCTTATGAACTTAATTATCGAATTCTGAGGAAATAAATATTCTTGTCAGTATTAACCCGTTGGCTCGCAGTTCTTAGAATTCGGACGTCCCTAAACATAATAGAATTCCAGGAACTGATTTCAACCGATCAACGCAAGTAAGTAATGAGCGGAAATAGAATCAAGCGTAAATAATATTAAAATTACCAGAAGATCCATGTTTACATGAAACTGTTTGTAAGCGATAAGCTATTTGAGTGATAGCTGTTATTAAGTTTAAGGTCACGCCGCCGCGTAGATTAAGTATACATGAGTATATTATTTATGTAGTATACGTTTTTCTATATACAACCCTAACAAATTAAAAATAACAAAATATAAGACTCATCCTCAACAATCTCTGGAAAACGTTATACAATTAATTAGTAGGTTAGGTATACAAATCGACAATATCTTATGTACTTCGACTCTTCTTTATAAAATGGAGCAGAAAAACAATTATCAGCTCTGTAGTTAAAGGATTTCACCTTATAACTCTAAAAATCTTCATTATTATTAACTAGCTTTCGCGGTTTCCCGCGATACCCTATTTTACCATTTTTACCCCTTAGGGGTTGCATGTCAAATTTCAGCCGATCCGACCAGTGGTATGAGCTGTGCGTTGATATATCAGTCAGTCATGTTTTCCTTTTATATATCTAGATTCTGAATTGATTTACTTTTAGTCTAGCACTGAATATAATATGTCCCAATGTGTGAATGTCTCAGGATTAATGTCCTTTTTTTCTATTAAATAATAATATGATGCAAAGGGACAGAGAAATACTGGAAGCATTTGAAATGTGGTGTTGGAGGAGAATAGAGAGGATAAGCTGAACTGAGAGAGTGACCAACGAGGAAGTGATATGACGAGTGAAAGAGAACATAAGCTTATTAGAGACGATAGAAAATAGGAGAGGAAAGATGTTAGGCCACCTTATACGTTACGACAAACTAATAAAAAAACATCATAGAAGGAAAGAGAGGAAGAGGAAGACCTAGATTAAACTATATAATATAGTTCAAGTTAAGGCAAACGCCAGAGAAGAATGGAAGAAGCTACACCGACAAGAGAGAATAAAATATTTGGGTTATTAACTTTCTTTAAGCTTTGTGAGAGAATTAAAAATAATAAATAGTAAAATACAATAATATATTCGGTAAAATGACTTTAGGTGAGGTTTATAATAAGGTGCGGTTTGTGGCCAGCTCATTGACAAACCGTCACCAGGAAGGTTGACCTCCAAATAAAAAAAATATTTGGTTACATTATTTCACTATTTTATCTTAGTCATATCTATGGATCAAAGTTCAATACTGTACCTATATATATTATAGTTACAACAATCAAGAGTAATTAGTTGTAAAATGAAAAATGATTCGGTATCCAAAGCTCGAAATGTACGAGTCACGAATGATGAAGGAAAGAAGGTGTATTTTTATTTGTCCACGTGAAATTAGTCAGCCAGGTAGGTACTACATCTATCACAACATGCAAACCGTGTATGATATTTGGCACATTGATAGATCATACCCCGGAAACTGTGGAGTGAAGTTCATATTATGATTTAGTATAATAATGATAATTGTAGGTTTTGATAGGTACCAGTAAAAGTTTCTTGATTAAAATCTCGAAATTTCCTTTGGATAGTACAAGGTAGTCTAGGCGGTTTGGTTCAAGACCCATCTTCTTTATGTTGGATAGCGATGTGAACACTTCCCTGGCGCAAGTTGAAGCATCAATACCATGGACGCTGTAGTAATCATTGCGGTCGAATATCCTCACAGTCGTGGGCGGTTTCTGCAAATGTCAACATTATTAACTTTATTGGAAACGTCGTCGTCAAACGATAAATTCTAACAATAATATTTTGTATAAATATGTACAATAGGTAGAATATTTCTGATAAAATATATTTATGCGGATCATGGTTGTCAAGTAACAGTGGTCTAACAAAAGTGTGACTTTAATAGTAAGGTCAAAATTGCGTTATGATAAAACTTTTTAGTCTATAAATCCTGTGAAATAAACTTAAATTTTGTTTTTACATCGCACGAACTCAGTTAGGCTCCAAGAGTAGTTTATTGCGTGTAGGTATATGTCGCAGTAAGATGGTTGTAGCCGTGATATAATTATATCCCTAGGGATCTTACTGCGATATAAAACAGATAGGCGGGTCACATGGCTGGCGCGGATGCGTTGTTGTCGCGATTGGTGCCTGAACGCCCCCGAGCTTAGTAAATACTAAAACAATTTGCATGACACTATAAATAAAGGAGGTCCTTTTTATTGTCTGAGTGCACGATATTCATAAATAAACATACGGAGATAGAATATCTGTAGCGGCGGGAACCCTATCTGTACAGTTTTAATCTCAGAATAATGTTGTTCTCAGATTCTAATATAGGAATAAATCTACTCTTTTTCCTCATTGTTAACGGGTGTTCCATTTTTAAAAACAAGAGCGATGCCAAGGCTCCTTTATCAAATAGGGTTAATTATTATTGTTGTCACTGATTCATATAATATAGGCCATCAAATAAAAATGTTCTGGAAAATTATCCAATATATGAGGAATAAAAAAAAGGAATTCGAAATAATTTCTACCAATAATAACCATAAATTTTTAGCACTGTTATGCCTTGATGACACAATAAAACACTAGTCCTCAGTTAGGGATTTATACTTCGTCAGTAAACAATTTGTATTCTGTACAAGGTGAGGGAGAAACAGCATACAGGCCGAAACTTCGTGTTTACGGAACATATGTCCTGCGCACTCTCGTGCGTTAGATAGGTATATTTTTCACTTTAGTTCGACAGCTTGACCTTGTACCTTTACCAACAAAGTTAGTAAAATGAAATGAATGAAGTCACATAGGTAGAATTCTGAATCACACCTAAGCTGTCGGCAGTCTTACTTGACAATCACTAACATAAATAACTGTGTGATCATTATGCCAGTCAAGGTTTTGGGTTGTCGAGTTTCTATACATCGATGTTATATTTTGCACGTCCGTACTTCTCGGAATAAAAGATCACTCATCAATGACCAGCCAAGAGGTTATCACCGGAGATAGAATAAGCACAATAAATTGACGTCTCCGGATCGAGCAATGTCAGTAAGCGACTCGCATTGATTCTATAAGTAGGTAGTGCGAACATTTTTTAGTTTAATTTGATTTTATAATTGGACCGCTCTTAATTATTAAAGGTGAGTGTACAAAGTGTTAATTAGTCTCCTGTCCTACCGTGTAATAGGTGTATAAAGCAATACTTTGGTTTAAATAAGTACTCTTTTAATATATTCGGCGAATTTTTCAACTGGGCATTGATAACAAATCTTAATAGGTACTTAAACCCCGAGACTATTTTGATAATTTGTCGCTCTTGCCTTGCCTACTATTTCAGATATGGCAATCTATGCCCAGTTGAAAATTCACCATGGATTCATAAAGAACCAACTTTGTCGGAATTTTAATATAAAATAGAATAATGTACTTATTTGAATACCATAAGTAAAATTTTTACTTGACGTAAATAAATATCTATCACTTTATATTACTAATCATGTACCTATTCCGATTATTTTAATATTATATTTATTTACTAAACATCATTGCAATTGTTGTCACAAAAAATACTATAGGAAACTAAAAGCGATCCTATACGAGAAATGATGATTCTAAAATGCGTTTTCCTCTGATTTCTTTGTTCCAAGAGATAAATATAAAGCATAGGGCGTTCAAATTCTTCTTGGATCATATAATGACTTAAGTATTTGTGCCAATTAAGTTCAACATCGTCAAAGGTTCATAGGATTTTACTGTATTCTTGCACTTTCATTGACTACTTTTAAATTACGGGAACCTTTAATTTAATTTCAGAGCGCTGTAATATACAAAATGAGGCTATTACTTCTAGCAGCCGCGGCGTTAGCATTAGCTGCAGCCAAGGCTGAAACTTATAAAGAAAAAGAAGACTTTCAATTTTCTAGAAGTTCTTCGGATGATGGTACCAAATCTGGATTTTATGGTGCTCAACGAGGCAACATGGGAGGTAATTATGAGCGTGCTCACAATATGGACTTATTGGCACAAAACCAGATGAGTGGTGTCGTAAAACAAGTAGAGGGTGAGTTAGGAGACGGTTCGAAAACAAGAACAGGGAGTGTTTTCAGTGCTGCTAATTCTAGAGGAATTTATGGATCTGGGCAGTATGACCTTAGCAATCTCGCAGGTCGTAATTTTCAAGAAGGTGTAACATATGGCAATTCACAGTCACATTCTTCATCTGCTTACCAACATCAGACATCACAAAATGCCTATAACAATGATCAATATCAATTATCCGGGCATAACGGAGGATATCAAGCAACTGCATATACAGGTCAAATACAATCAAGTAATTTGCACGCACAAGCAGCCAATAGTGAAAATAGAGGAAGCGAGTACTATTTTGGCCAAAAGACGGATCAAAATACAGGATACTATTCCCAATCGGGTAACCATAGGCAGAGAGCATATGACAATACCAACACTGCATATTCTTCTGACTACGGATCTAACGCTCACAGCAGGTTGATAAGTACAACTCCAGTGAGAGTCGTAGTCAGACCTGGAACGAGCGTTACTATACCAGTTGCTGCGCAGACATACGATGATTCACTTCATAGTTTTTCTTCTAATGGTCAGAATTCAGTTAACAGTGATGCAGAAATATTGAGTAATACAGATCACCAAACAATATACCAAGTAACAAGTAAGCCTAAACATTACGAATCATCATACAGGTATCATAAACAATGGGAAAAACACGACACTATACCTGTTGGAGTACCGTCAGCTATCCCTACGACTAACTCTTACCCAAAGAATAGTGAATTATATGAAGATACCCAAACACATAAAACAAACAGTCAATTTGATGCTGTTGGAGTTGGTTCTCTCAATTCGCATTCGAGTAATGTATATAGCAGATATAATAATGCTAACTCAGCTGCATCTAGTCAATCTCAGTACCGAACAGATTACAATTCTCAACTTCAAGGATTGTCGTCTGGTTCGAACATAAATTCTGCCGATGGTTATAATACTTATAATTCTGGAAGATCCACAGATTCTTTAAATCAAATGGTTACAGATCTAAATTCGAAACCCAAAAGTTATCAATCTTCATATGCGTATCATAAATCGTGGGAACGTCAAGGAGACCCATATGTAATTAGACCAGCAACAGGTAGTGTTGTATCAAACGGACAAGATTCCCAAAGATTAACAGCTGCATCATCTAATCAAGGTGCATTCGCATCGCATCGATATGGTTCTAATTATCAACAATCGCAACAACGTTATGAAAGCAATAACGCTTTAGATTGCGATGACAATAGTCACATCAGGATTTCTAGGTCTTACGACACTCAACAAGCTACAAACTTTAACGAAAATCAACAAAGTCAGAACATTTATGAAGGTCAAGAAGACCTAGGCCAAAAATCACAAAATTTAGACGATTTAGGGCAACAATCACAAGCTCAGTGGGATAAATTGGAAGATTTAGGACAGCAAACTCAAAATAAATGGGACAACTTAGAAGATCTGGGCCAACAAACGCAGCCAAAATGGGATAAACTTGAAGAGGGTGGACAACAGGCTCAAAACAAATGGGATAACTTAGAAGATCTGGGCCAACAAACACAGCAAACATGGGATAAACTGGAAGAAGCCGGACAACAGGCACAAAACAAATGGGATAACATAGAAGACCTAGGTCAACAAACACAGCAAACATGGGATAAACTGGAAGAAGCCGGACAACAAACTCAAAATAAATGGGACAATTTAGAGGACCTTGGACAACAAACCCAGAGTAAGTGGAATACTTTAATATAATGTTCCAGGGTAAAACAACTAACAGATTAAAATTCCAGAACTATATTTATAAGTTCTAATTGTATAATTAATAAAACCAACCATAAGAGATTTACCCATTAACATAAGTATCCACATCTAATTGTTACTAATAATGTCTGCTTTTAAGCTGAGTAAGCCTGAGTAAAGTATGTACGTACTATCAACAAAGTTGAAGCATGATCACCTTGAGGGTGTATTTTGTGTGCAGTGACCAGCGGCTACCTGTGCCTCACAGAATATAACCAGACAATGCGCTCGTCATAAAAGTAGTCTAAACAAATGATTTTACAAAAGATAGTTATAAATATAGATATTGTCAACAATGGACAGGGCAAACTATGATAACTGACTCCAAGCGAAAAGGTTTCAAAACTGATCATGCTTCAACTTTGTTGATGGTACATGTATTGTTCATGTCATGTATACTTTTAACAGTATATTCTCAAAAAATACAATTTTTAACTAAAAAATAACACTGTAATAATGGTAGTAACTTAGTTGATTTTTTTAAATCATTACATTGTTGATATCTTGAAACTTCTTAATTTAGATGATCTTGGACAACAAACGCAAGATACTTGGAATAACTTAGACATCAGACAACAAGAAAATGACGGGCAACAAACACAAACAGATTGGGATAACCTAAGCGAATTGAATCAGCAAGTTCAAAGGACTCAAGACGAAGGTCAAATTTCGCAAACAGTCACACGTATAGAACCCAACAATTTACATAGTTTTGACCATGTAGAAACAGAAATTAAACCTGACAATCATCAAGTGCAGACCATATGGGATAAGATAGGAAGTCTTGATCGAAATCATAATATAAATGAAAATATTCATGATACGCAAACAGATACACAACTGGATCAAAACAACTGGCACCAAGTTAACCAAAAAGAACATATCGATAGTAATAATATGAATTCCAACAGCACTCAAAGAGACCAACTTGGTAGCACACAGAATAATTATATAAAACCTATATGGGAACAAAATGCTGACGATACACAGCAAAGCACTAACAGTGATTTAAAATTTAACCCAAATATAGTGTCACAATCTCCTATAAATTATTATGATACTTTTCACCTCCAAACGCAAACAGGAAACTATAATGGTTTCAATATGAATACGCAAACAGATAAGTATTCGCAAAATTCGAATATAGATGTCACATCCTATACAAGTGGAGTTTCTCCTAATTTACCAAATTCATCAAGTTTAGGTGGTTTATGGGATAAAATTGACAATATTGTTAAAGACTCGACAACAAACGACACACACAGTAACAACTTTGTATTTGATTCAACTAACTCGCAGCATTCTTATCAACATTTTGGACAAGCTCAAAGTTATAATTATAATTCTGAGAATAGTCAACATATTTATAATAATTCAGAACAAGCACAAATTTATCAGTACAACAATAATTTTAATTCAACACAAATTGACCATCAGTCATGGCAGCCAAGTTTTATAAATAAAAATAAGATTACAACTGAACAGCCAATCAATGAGAATAGACCACAGGATCTAGGGCGCGGCGAT
Organism: Tethea ocularis; assembly: GCA_963555595.1. Lineage (NCBI taxonomy): Eukaryota > Metazoa > Arthropoda > Insecta > Lepidoptera > Drepanidae > Tethea > Tethea ocularis. Next base: position 6,429,435 of record OY741968.1, read on the forward strand.
ATAGGCCCTGAAGATTCACCTGGCGACGTCATAGTGGAGAAAACAGACAACATGGATGTTAACACATCTCCAGAAATAAGGCCAGCATATCAGGATAATAAATCTCTAGAAGAAATTGAGCCATTAAGTTTGACTAAAGAACTAACTAACTCACAGAACTTTAATTTGTCATCCAATAGCATTATTAGTTTAAATCAACAAAAAAGCCTCGAAGATCAAAAACAACATTCAGAAAGTACAAATAATAAATTCCATGCGACATTAACACACATGGATCAAGGTCCTGAAAAAAATATATTTACATAGCATAAGTCAAAAGGATGAAAATAACGAACAGCCAAACAAGAATAAACAACATAATTTCGAACAGCAATATGGAGTTGTAGGACAGCAAAATGATCAACTACATACAAATAATAATCAGCAAAATATACAACTTCTAAATCAACAAAGTCATCATAACATGGAACAACAATTTGAAGGTTTTGGACAGCAATCTGACCAACAGCAGCATCAAGAAATGGATCATCTTTTTGATAGTTTTGGACAAAAACATGAGCAACAAAACATGGGACAACAATTAGAAGGTTTTGGTCAGCAACACGAGCAACAAAATCAACAAAACTTGGAACAATTTGAAAGTTTTGGACAGGAAAATGATAAATTAGATCAACAAAGAACAGACGAGCAATTTGTAGATTTTGGACAGCAAAATGATAGATTAGATCAACAAAACATGGAACAACAAATTGCGGATTTTGGACAGCAAAATGTAGAACAAAAGCTTGTTGATCTCGGACAACAAAATCAAAATTTAAATCAAGCTGCATGGAATGAACATTTGGAAGACCTTGGACAACAGGTACAGACCCTTTGGAATGAAAATGAAAGTTTAAAACAACAGGCTGACATTCAGAGATCAGATAGCATTGGGATAATACCAGTTCATGAAGAGAAAGAAGTACCTTTACAAATATCACAGAGTGATCATAGTTTAGAGGCCTTACCAAGAAATAATAACATAAAACCTAAAGTAGATAATGAATCACCTCAAGAAGAGGTAACAGAAAATTCAGGTTTTTGGAAATCAGTAGGAAATAAATTAAGTAGTGCAAAAGACAGAGTATATTCATGGTTTAAAAAGAGTTAAATTAATGTCTTGTAAGTTGTGTAGTGTGTTATGTTAAAATAAGTACTTAAAGATTTGACATGTAAAACTAGTCATTATTAAATTTTACCAAGAAAACCAAAATGAAATTGAAAATTTCGTGAAAACAGTTAATTTTTTATAACATAAGCCAACTTACCTCTGGTAAAGAATCAAAGAATTTGATAAACGCCTGTTGTTGAACAGAATCTGAAACAAAAAATAAGATAGACTATATCTTGGTTTAATGTAATTAGAAAAAATATATCAAATTCAAAATATATACATATTGTTTGATAAATATTGCATTTAAAGTTGATTGATTAAACATTTTTTATGTTTATGGATCCTTATAACTGAAAGTATGCATTTTGTTGCTTATGATTACTGTTCATATATAAATATTTAAATTATGTAAATATATATAAATGCAAAATGTCAATAATTATGTTGTTTTTTTTTATTCTGCTCATGTTTATCTGTTTCTTTACCAAACTGGTAAAGGAACTTGGTGTTTATTTGATGTTTATATCATGGCTGTTTCCCAGGAACAACAATGGCCCACGGCACCGCTTATTGTTCCCAGCAACAACAATAAGCGGTTCTAAGTAGGAACCTTTAGATAGTGATTTAGTATATAGATTAAATTTACTAAGAAGTCAAATGTGATATATAGGAACTCGCTAAACAGTTAATATTAAAAAAATCATAATATTTTTAGGTCTCCTAAAAACATATTCCAATTTGGTGGTATATCTTTTTTTAAATGTTTGTTCATGCATAACTTTTTCCTAATGAAATTTAATTTTTGCATTTTGTTTGTATAGCTCCAAAGTGGTGATATATCAATTTTATTGTATTTGATGGAGGTTTTGATCATTTTTAGGATTCCGGAACTAGAAAGAAAATGGAATCCTTATATCACTTGTCTCTGTCTGTCCCAAAATACTGGACTGGATTTAGTTGAAATTTGGAACACATTGCTAAACCCAAACATGGATGTGTAACGTAAATAAATGAATTTCAAACATGGGTGCCACTTTTGGGAGGTAAATTAGAAAAATGTTTTGCAAACTATATTGTGTAATATATAAAATTAAAGGGCTTGTGTGAGGATTCAAAATATATTTTTTATAATTTTAAGATAAAGAGTGGTAAATAATGGTAAATTTTCGCCTATTTTCATAAATAACTTAAAATTATTTAAAAAAATATATATTTACACAATGAGCCTTTTCATTTGATATGTCACACAATCAATAGGTATAGTTTGCAAAACTTAAAAAAAAAACTAATTTAACCCTCAAAGTGGCCCCCATATCTAAAATTTATTTAATTACTTAAAACAATAACATGTACCAATTTTCAACTTAATAGGCAGTAGTTTCGGAGCAAATTGGCTGTCTGACAGATGGACAGAGAAACAATTTTTCTTTTTAGGTATGGAATCCTAAAAAGCAATCAGTCAGGACGGTAAAATTGCGGGTGGACCAGCAGATCCTATATTGCTTAATACTCAGCTGGGCAGCAGCTCAACTCATCGTCTCGTTCACTGGTGATGCGAACGTTAATGAGACCGTCGCCATGCATGTATTTACGGAACATAATAATGATTACTATGTTCGTCAATTCTGGGAGGCGGAGAAGGTTCCCGAAGTATTTCAGGAATCCTTGCCTGAACTCATTTATAGCGAGAAAATTTTCAATGAGTCTGTAATTTTAGAAAATAACTCGTTCCAAGTGAAAATTCCTCTAAAAACGAAACTAGAAGAAATTGATGCGTCAAACTCGTATGCCATTGCACTACAAAGGTTATATGCAATTGAACGAAGGTTTGTAAAGGATCCAATATATCATGATTTATATAAAAAATTCATTCACGAATATTTGGATCTCCAACATGCTAAACTGATCGACATTAATAATTGCGAAGATCAGGACAAACCATTATTTTATTTACCTCATCATGCAGTCTTGCGACCCGACAAGCAAACAAATAAACTTAGAGTTGTCTTCGACGGAAGTGCAAAGACAAAAAATGGTGTAAGTCTAAATGATTTTATGTGTAATGGTCCGGTTGTACAACGCTCTCTCTTCGACATAATTTTATTGTTTCGTGTCTACAAGTTTGTTATTCAATGTGACATACGTCATATGTACCGAATGATAAAAATACATCCACAACATAGATGTTTACAAAACATCCTATGGCGCGAGGATGGAGTAATGAGCATCCTCCAATTGCAAACGGTTACCTATGGATTAAAAGGATCAGCATTTTTAGCTACTAGATGCCTCATTGAATTAGCAAAGCGATATAAAAATGAATATCCTTTAGCTAGCGCGGCGATTATTAATAATTCTTATGTTGATGATATTCAGTGCGGTGCTAATTCGATTGAAGATGTTATTCAGCTAAAAGACGAGCTCAATTCGATAGGTAAGCTGGCTAATTTTAAACTTCATAAATGGGTGTCTAATCGTCCCGAATTACTCAAAGATATGCCCCAAGAAAGCTTAGGAATGAGCTGTAAAAATTTCGATCAAAATGAGTCTATATTTAAAATATTGGGTCTGTCATATAACGCTAAGAACGATGTGTTTCAGCTGAGTAAGCACATAATAAGCCCTAAACCTGAAGTTCCAACTAAAAGAAATGTTTTATCATCTATTAGTAGGTTATTTGATCCGATGGGTTTTGCTGGCCCTGTTACAATGAAAGCTAAACTTATCTTACAAGAGCTTTGGCAACATAAATTAGATTGGGACACACCTCTACCATATGAGTTAAAGCTTATCTGGGAGAGCTTTTATACGAACCTAACTAATATGTCCACTATCTTAATACCTCGTTATTTACAAATCCCTGAGGCAAGTGAAACACAAATGATTGGTTATTGTGATGCTTCTGCTAAGGCTTATGGTTGTTGCATTTATCTTAAGGTTAAAAAGGATAACAAGGTTTACATTCATCTGCTTTGTTCTAAGTCAAGGGTTAATGGTTTAAATTCTAATCTTACTATTCCTAAATTAGAGCTTAACGGTGCTTTATTATTGGCTAAGGTCGCCAATCATGTAGCCTCAACGTTGAATTTGTCAACTATTAATCTGTTTTGCGACTCTAAGATAGTTTTAGGCTGGCTTGATCTGTCACCTATAAAGGTCCCTGCTTATATAGGAAACCGCATCAGGGAAATAAAAAAGCTCACGACAAATGTGTCATGGTATTTTACACCTGGTCTTTTCAATCCTGCTGACATATTGTTTAGAGGTGCGGATCCATTAGAAATTTATAACAATTCTCTGTGGAACCGAGGACCTGACTATTTACACAGCACGCCTGATAGTTATAATTTTTATATGTCTTGTATTGAAAATCCAATTCAATCCTCTCATGAAGATTTTATGTGTTTTACAACTTTAGATAACGAAAATCTCCATCCAATTTATGAAAGCTATTCGACTTTGTTTAAAACTGTGCGCATCATGGTTCATATTTTGAGATTTATAAATAAATGTAGAAAATCAAACGCATCAATTTTAAATTCAGTCGTCATTTCTGTTGCAGAATATAGAGAAGCTTTATCTATAATTATTAAAGGAGTTCAAAGGCATTACTTTGCCGAAGACTTCAAATTGTTAAATGAAAAAATAGACCTTAAAACTTCTCTAAAGTCTTTGCACCCTTTTATAGATGATAAGGGTCTTCTCCGTGTTGGAGGAAGATTACATAATGCTAATGCAAACTTTTCTAAAAAGTTTCCTATTATTCTTCCAAAGCATTGCCACATTACAAAACTGATTATTAGGCAAGAGCATTTGATTTTAATGCATGGTGGCTTAAAACTTATTTTAAGTAGTTTATTTCAAAAGTATTATATTATTAATGCAGTTAGAGAATGTAAAAGTGTGATACATAAATGTGTGGCTTGTTGTAGACAGAAGGCTGAGACTTCAAAACAACTGATGGGTTCTCATCCTAAGGACCGTGTAACTTCTTCCCGAGTCTTTGAAAAAGTGGGTATGGATTATTGCGGCCCTTTCGATATCAAGGAGTCCTCGAAGCGTAATAGCATCATAAGTAAGGGGTACGTTGCCTTATTTGTTTGTTTCGCCTCCAAAGCTGTCCACATAGAAATAGTATCCGATATGTCTACTGACACATTCTTAGCTGCCTTTAAAAGATTTATTGCCCGTAGAGGTATTCCTTCTGATATTTATTGTGATAATGCTACTACTTTTAAAGGTGCTAATAAGCAATTAAAAGATTTATATAAACTACACAATAGTAAAGATTTTCAGGAGAAAGTACATAATTACGCCCTACAAAAGGAAATAAAATTTCATTTTATTCCTGCTTACAACCCTAACCATGGTGGTCTGTGGGAAGCGGCTGTAAAATCGGCAAAATTTCATCTCAAAAGAATTGCTTCATTTAAAATTTATACTTATGAACAATTTAGTACAATTATGGCTGAAATAGAAAGCATTCTAAATTCACGTCCTTTGTTATCTCTTACTTTACAAGATAATTCTGATTTTTCTATCCTGACTCCAGGTCATTTTATAATTGGTGGTCCCTTAACTGCTATCCCTCAACCAGATCTTAGCGATATACTCTCTAATAGGCTTCGTTTTTGGAGGTGTTGTGAACAAGTAAGACAGCATTTCTGGAAGGTATGGTCAAGAGACTATCTGTCATCCCTTAACCAAAGAACAAAATGGGAGAAGACTTTGCCTAATCTAAAGGAAGGTACTGTTGTGCTATTGTCAAATCCTAACACTCCACCTCTTCAATGGCCTCTGGGCAGAATCACAAAAACGTTTTGTGGTAAAGATAATATCGTTAGGGTTGTCGAAGTAAAAACTTCTAATGGAAAATTCCATACACGAGCCGTTTCAAAAATTGTCGTGTTACCGATAGAGTAATCATTAATAACTTATGTACTATATTTATTCATGTAGGTACTATATGCTTCTATTTATTCATCTATTGTTGAAAGCAAGTTAGCTTATTATTTTCTATCTATTTTTATAAGTTAATACGATGCATCATGCATTACATTTTTGTCAATGTTTTATGTAAGGTAAAATATTATTTTATATCCAATACTACTTATGTAAGGTGTTTAATTTAATACTGGGAATACGATTTTATTATTTAATTATTTAGAAATGTATTATTTCGTTTGCTGTTGTGCCCAGTTTATGTCTATGACATAATTTGATGTATCTATGGTTCTTTATAATTTTATAGCTGCATACATGGTTCAAAGTAAATAAATATAATTTAAATGTTTAAAGGTGTATTAATGCATTATAATCCATCAATAAACAGTGTTCTAAACAGTCTATTATATTGATTGTAATGACAACTATCTATTCTTCAACTTCATCCTAATAGACACACAGATAAAGGCCTCCTACCCAACAATCTCCACAAGGATAGTCCATCCAGTTACTTAGTGGAAGGCCTTTCTGTCATTCAATCTTATTGAAAACTTGTAGAATACCAATAAAGCTCAACAACATTCCCAAGGAACATAGATTGATATAAGGCAGTGTATTTCAATAGCATAAGTATGTACAGGTATGTATGTAAGAAATCAAATCATCGCTTCAATTTGGAAAACAATTTAATTCAATATAGTTAAAAGGATTCTTGACGAGAGAAATTGATTAATCAAAAACAAGCGCAACCTTCCAATTAAGATGGATGAGCAGTCATAGGATTTTATTTTTTTGCACCAGGCCTGGGTTACATTTGACAACACACAATTGGGTCATCTTTGACAACAAAAGAAATCATCAACATATTCCTCCAAGGTATATTAGTAATATTTTCATCAAATAGTCGTATATGTCAGTAATATACCTTGGAGGGAAATGTTGATGATTAATTTTGTTATTAATCAGTAAATATACTACTAAAGCCTTTAGTTCGAGATAATAGGTGGGCTTTTCACCTGATGTTGGCATTAAAATGATACGAGGATCTCGGAGCAGTATATATTTATAATATTATATTTGGATGTACAGTATTGGTACAAACTCTATCATAAGAGAAGCTATACTCAATTAATGACCTGTTCCAGACCATGTCTTGGAAAATCAAACTCTTGTCTTACTGAAAAGCTACATTTAAAAATAACAGTATAAAATTCTTCCTTTATGTACGGCTATATACAAATTCGAAATTATAAAAGAGGTTGGTAGCATTAAGCCACCACACTACCATTCTTGTCGCAAATAACATGTTGATAACTTACGACTTACTATAACTGAGCTGCAATTAGTAAAAAACGTGATAAAATTTGAATTCAACGCCCCAACCGAAGCCTCCACCTTAAATCTAAAACATTAAGTAGCAAAAATTATAAATATGGGATGTACATGAAGAACCAGATTATGTGAAAAAACTGATTATAACAAATCTTAAAGATTTATCTTACTCTGAATTAGCGTTTCATATCAGAAACTACGGGGCTAAACAACGGCGGAATATTAAATTCAATTTGTTGTTTTTATACATAAATAACTATTTGAAATAATTATAATAGTAACCTCACCCAAGCTCAATGCGTGTATAGGCTGTAAAGAAGACATTATTGATTCTTATTGGATTGATCACTCACACTAAATCAGTTATAAATTAAAGATTCAATTCACAACTGCATCAGGTATTTTAGAAAAGAAAACATTAAAATACAGCTTAGCTTGTCAAACAACAAAACAAACTTTATTTTGGCGGAATCTCAGCAGTCATGTGTCTGTCACTCTGTCAAGTCAGTTCTGTCCACAGATTACTGACTGAATAGTTATGAATAGTAGCAGGTTCTGTCATTTCGTCATAAATGTAGCCAACTAATTGCAACCAACAGCCGATTTGATAGCCGGTGGGCGTTCGTTAGTTGTCTTTTTAGCTCCATACGGGTACAACATTATTCTATTCTTTCAAGGATCTGTGATATGGATCATATGAACTAAATCAAGATATACTAATGAGAAATGAATTCTGTTTGACAGAGTGTATTGAACAGCCGTGATCAGCCGCCACTGCCGTCAGAGTAGAGATGTGCCGAGTCAGACTGACTCGAATACCTCGAATATCTCGATCTCGCGAGATCCCGAAATTCCGAGATCTCGCCTCATTTTTCGAGATCAATCTCGAAGCATAAAATGACGAGATCTCGGCCGAGATTGATGAGATCAAGCGGCAGTAGTCAGCGACGCATGACGCGTGTTCTCTGCGGCGAAGGAAATTGTCGGTCAGACCTACACTCCTAGTTTGGGAGTGATTATGAAAATAGCAATGTGTTCGGTCATGAACCAGCGATATTTTAGTTACTTATATTTCAACACTTTTTATACAAAAATACACGACACACTCTGGTCCAACCAACCGGCACGGATGCCGGAACGGCCTCGGTCTTTTATTGTTGAAACGAGAGATGGAGCACAATTTGTACGAAATTCATGGCATTTAAAAGCCGCTTGCCCTGGCCACAGTCAAGAGCCACCAAGCACCCCAGACGGCGGGCAATCAGTGGCAAAGCCGGCTCTGGAGTCGCCTGCCACATCGGACCCGGAACCGGCCGCAACAGCGATTTCACCGCCGGTCATTCCAGTATCACCTATTACGACGCGCCACGGCCGCGTCATCAAGTTGCCGCAGCGATACCAAGATTAAACACAGCATAAAAAGGGGGTTGTCAGGGCCAAGTCAGTGCAACACTACACACGCTGTCAACGTCACTTGTGTTTGGTCTGTCCTATGCCCGCCATTTGATCTATGAGTTGTGTTCATTGAATTATTAGAATATATGTTAATTAATAGAGATATTAAATGACTTGTGTTTAAAGTTATTCAATGATTATAACTTACAACTGATATACTACTTTTTTTATGTAAATACATACTTAAATAGATATTACACCCAGACACATTATTAATAGACATTATCTGAATAACTTTCGAATGTAATGTATATGAAAAACAGTGCCAATAAAGAAGAGTTCCCCCTATTTCTCCAGGATCCCAACATCAGAACCTGACCCTGATGGCCATGGAACCACCTGTGAAAAAAATACCCTTTCAAACAAAAAATAATTTTCCAAATCGGTCCATCTTCGAGTAATCGGAGAAAAAACATAAAAAAAAGAGAATTGTTTACCTCCTCCTTTTTGAAGTCGGTTAAAAAGCGATTTATTTTAAACATTGGTAATTGGATTGCGCGTTTTGCTATGAAAAGTTGGCAGTACTTGGTTTGGTTCTGCTGTCACAGACGTCACTGTCAAGGGGGACTTTTATTTTCATAAAATAGTGTATTTTTTGAGTTTCATTGAATATTATCGGTGGTATTTTGTCCAATAAAGATCAATACCAGTGCACCAGTGAAGTGAAATGAAATGACTACGTGTATAGTGGCTTTTCAAGTTGTCTCAAGAAGTCCATGAAAAGTTTTAGTAGAACTGCTAACATTGTACTAAAACCTAAGTGAAGATGATCAATCAAATAATCAATCATTCTTGGCACGTTCACTCAGGGCAGTGATCTGGCACAACTTTTCTACATGTAAATATTTTGTATTTTGTAAATTTAGTGTTAGAGTTATATTAATTTTTAGTTATTGTTAGTTTAGTTTAGATTTAAAGTTTCTTTTGTTTATAGTTTATTATTTTAGTTTAATGTTTTGTTGTAAATTATTTAATAAAACTGAAGAGTTTATATGAGAAACAAATTTAATAAAAATCAAATAAGACAAGGCTGTATGGCTCAGTACCTTTGCCTTTTTAAAAAAATCAACAACGTCACTGTCAATACTGTCATGCATGTCATGACAGATAAGTGATGTCAGTCAGTCAGTCAGTCAAGTAGTAACGTCTCCTCTTGTTTTTGTTAGAGGCTAGCAATTTTTTTATTTTTTTACATGTTTAAATAAAACAGTGAATTGTTATACTTAATTTAATGTCCCAATATGTTGATTTTTAAGTGTGCTCTAATTATATTACTATCTACTTATATTGTGTCGTAAGTCGTATTTAATGCCATCAAATACATGCCATTTAGTTTCTAAAATATCCAGTTTACATTGCATTTTAGTGCATGTATTCAAATTCTCATACATCAAATACTTTGTTTTGGTCGGAGAGTAAACATCATTTAAAAAAAAAAATAGAACTTAATTACAGTTTTCGTCTAGTTCAGTGTAATAGTTTCCTTTCACTTTCTTTTTTTTATATTTAACTTCTTATGAAGTATCCAATATGCTTTTTTATTTCAGTCTTTGTTTCCAAGTTGCAAAAGAGACAAATTCCTTGGACACTGGCCTTGCTTTTTTGTACATAGCCAGCGGAGCAATAGGTGAGAGGGAATTATCTTTCTTATTGTAAACTGTGTTGAAATATTGCTAATGGAGCTTCTGTTATGTTTATGAGCTATTTAATATGTTTGAAATGCTAATACTAAATGCAATAGATGTACCTCACTATAAATTTTAAATTATTTTATTGTTATATTATTATTTATTAGTCAATGTTTCTCTCTTTATTCATTGAGACAAATACATTGTATTGATGTATTGTAAGAATTTTAGGGTGCATCAAAACTAGTTAAAGTTAAAAAGCTCCAAAATAGTTTTAATGTGGTAGTGAAACAATGTTTCTCTGTGTGCATTTAACACAACTTTTTCTAATTTTAACAAATACTTTGATAGTATTTATAGATAAAGATATTTATGGGACTCATTTTGTGTCTAGAGATAGTGTTTTGTTCATCTAACTTAACCTTGTGCTAACATATTTTTTTACAGCTGGCAAAATCATCTATGACAGATACCAGCAAATACATGTACTGGGCTCACTAACACCAAACCCAAATGTGACTTCCTTTGCTAATAGGATAGCTTCATTCTCAGCCTCATTCCTGTTCCTGGGCTTCCTGGTGTACTTCTTTCTGTTTTTGTTTAAGGTAAGTTTAGGTGTCATGTAACCATCATTACTAATACTCATAAACAGATATAGGTACAGCATCAGGTTTCCTGATCCAGCCATACTCCATATTACTTGCAGGACTGTACTAATGTACTTGCAGGATAATTTTTAATTTGACTACATCTTGTAGAAATAGATTTTGGTTAATAAAGTCAAGAGTAAAATCTAGCCACTGTGCTACTGTACAGTGATTGATTATATCCAATATCCACTAAAACCTTTTAATGTCTCTTTAAATATATGTCATGAAATTGTAACACAAAGGGCTAAAAAAACGTTTTGAGTGTTAATGTACATATGTATGTTCCATCTTTTTATGCAATCTAAATGCCTGAACTGGTTAATAAGTCTACAGTATTCTTAGAATCCTTGCCTTCCTGGGTGATCAATGACTATTATTTGTTGTTTTGCATTGATAACAAACTATTCAACTATTAGTTCAGTTTTTGTAAAAGTTATTCTGACTTTTGTATAAAAAAATCCTATCTTTACAAATCAGAGATTAAGCTAAATTAAGATGCTTCTTTACATGCTTATTGAATGTATTCATAACATACTAATATATCATAATGAGTGTTATGTACATGTACCTTATAAGGTTGTGAGGTAAGGTAATCTATTCTAACAATGATAATGTGTATTATGTAATTAATTACAGGTGGATAATCATTGCATAACAGCACTGAGTATTTTTATATGTGGATTTGGTACCTTATACATATGGATGCAGGTCAGTTCAAACATATTATACTATGTATGCTTACATACTTACTTGCACTATTGTGTTTTTATAGCCACCATTGTTTATCATAATATTTTCACCAAAGATTTTTTATTTTTGTTCAAAAACAGCATTAAACTAAAAATAATGGTACAGATCAACAACCCTTTTTGAAACTGAGAACTGCAGTCTTTTTTGAGAATACTACCTACCCGCCCTGGCTTCGCACGGATGGAATTTAGATTTAAAAAAACATCCCATGAAAGTATTTTTTTGTCGATTTGGTTCTGAAATATTGTCTATATGCGAAGTTTTTATTATACCTACATATTATAAACATATCGGGAAAAAATATCCAAATGGTGGTGAAAAACATTTCAATATCCGTTGCGTGATTTTAAATAGAGGTTTGATAGAGTTAGCTAGAAAGACAGACGCGGAGGGCGACCTCTGGCGATTTATACTATGAGTATGTAGATACTGGGGTTATTTATTTTACTATGCACAATATGTTTCAACAACTTTTTGATCAGTCTAGTTACTTAGAATTAATGGGCATGTGACTATGCTAGTAAGTATAGAATAGTCATAATATGTGCATGGGGCTACTAACTTATGAGTATCTTATTTATTTTCAGTGCATTATTACGACATACACATCGACTCTATTTTATGCCAAAAACTTGTCGGTGCTTCGGCAATGCCTAGCAAATGTGAGCTTCCTTCTATTAGTTATAATGGCAATTTTTGGGACTGTCACTTCTTTAATACCTAGAGGTAAGTGACGCTTGTGTGTGAGTGGCTATTATTATGATTTAATAATAGCCACAATATTACATGGAACATTATTTTCACGGTGGTAGAGTACTTTGTAGGCTGGCTACCAGGCTACCACAACTACAAGCTGAAAATCTGTTGTCAAGCACCTTCGGTATGTTCTGACAGCTACACTTGAGAGCCAGTTCCTTTCTAGGCTTTGTGCGCTTACATCATCACTGACCATTGTGAAATTGTGGTCAAACCTAGGCCTATGAAAAATACATAGTAAAAAAACTACGAACTGAAGAAGTCTCTTTTATTGTACAAATATACTACCATTGACATTTTATGCTCCCTGTCAATGTAGTCTCTATCCTAACCTAACCTTAATTTTTGTAATATAAGGTTCATTTATATCTTGTATCGTCATACAATTAACCATTAATTTAAGAGATAAACCTTTATTGCAATAAAGTTCATTTTTCTTTAGCATTCTTAAACGTCAAAAGTTAATAACCTAGTGGACAGAGTTTAGTGTAGTTACTTAGTTCGTGGGTTCCTTTTACATACCAAACTGTTTATTTGTTTTCAGTTGGCTCAAACGGATCTGTCTGTTTCATCATCACATCTCTTTGTACTAATGTTTTGGCGGTGATTTTCTGCATATTTATATTGACTTTTGAAAAAGAATATGAATACTTTTCCATGGTAAGCATGAAAAACCTTTTGCTGAGATTTTTTGATTGAACCAATTTAGGAGTTTAGGAGTGTATGGAATTGTTAGAATCCTTAAAGTATGTATATACCTATCCAAGGGGCCGTTCAAGTATATACGTAAGCACTATGGGGGTGGGGGGGTGTTTGTTTTGCTTACTTTTGACTTACTGACAAGGGGGATGGGGGGGTAAATAATTGAACGGCCCCTAATCTTTAAATAAAAAAAGGATCAAAATAATATGTTATTTTGCAATAATAGCAAATATTTGACCTTACAAAAAAATATCACTTATTGTGAAAGCATGTTGTGTAAGCAATGTTTCTAAAAATTTGTCTTGTTTTCAGGGACTACGGTCAGAAATGTTACTTGATGATGATTGTTCTATGAACGACGAAACATTATCAGACGTGGATAGTTTATATGGGGCCCAAGAAATATTATCTAGTGAAATCGTTATAAAGGGTAATATCAGCTGTGCAAAGGTGTCCTGACCCGAGGCCGTGCCCGGGCCAGACGCGGGCACGACCCTACACCAATCGGCGTCCGGTACGCCGAATACGCCTGCATATGGCAGCTTCGGTAATACGAAAATAATTATACATTCGATTGACAAAAATAAAGAAAGTGAACTTTTAGATGGTAACACAGAAGTAAACGAAGATAACGACAGTGGTATGTCATCAGAAGAAAACGACGAATCTCTAAAGTTAATCTTAAGTACTAATAATAACAATAATTTTAATGTAAGTTCAATCTTAGATAAACAAGAAGTAATAACCAAGTGCCTAACTAAAGAACCTCAATGTGCTGAGCACTGGAATGAGATTCCGAGTTGTTCGAACGATTTAAAAAATTTAAGTGTTATTATTGATAAGGAAAATAATAGATCGATCCTGGATCATTCCGACGATTTAGTTATTGAAAACAGAGTTTCTGATTATATTGTGATAGATCTGACATGTGATGTAGAAAATGTATGTGAATTGAATAAGAGTGAAAGACAGAGCCTCGGTACAAATGCATGTAACGTTGATAGCGAATATTTGAATGTGCCTGACGCAGGTACGAGCCAATGTTTAGTTCCTGTCGCACACAACGAACTAGTTAAGACCGAGAACCAGAAGTTGCTCAGCTTATCTCTGTCGATTCTTCTTGCCGCCTTGTTGCAGGCAATGCGTTGTTTCGCCCAGTTCTTAGAAGATATTGTTGTTCCACAACGGTAATAATAAATTATAATTTTTTGTTCCTTTGTATTTTGGTGCAGTATTTAATTTAGTTATAATGTATACTACAATTGTCAATAATATATTTCATTACCTTGTAATTGTAGTTTCATTTAATTGGGAAATGATTCAACAATTTGTAATAATAATTTAATAAATTATATCGAACAATACACAAATGCTACTATTCACACACATCAAATAAATTAATTTGTAGTGTCCGTCCGAAGGTGATTTTTTTAAGCCACAGGGTCAAGTGGTCTTTAATGAAATTGCTTTCATTGTTTTGTAGGAAAACTAAGATAACACATGGTTTGCAACATTTTCAAAGTGTATATTAGTTTAGTTCCTTATAAATTGTAACCAAATCCAAAACCGGACCCAAGGTCGGACACTATGAGGTTAAATAGGTCGTACACTTATATATTATTTTCTATTTATTGTCTGAACATTATTCCACAAGGAGTTTATAGTGAAGCCTCGTTGATCACTGTAATCAGTCTATTGTTTGTGTTATGGCACTTTTTCTTCCACTTGATAGAGTTTTTGGCGTGTATTTCGGGCGAGTCCGGTTCGGCGACTGCGGACGCTTGCGGAGGCGAATTGGCCACTACGATGGACCAGCGCCTGCTTCGACGCTCGTTCAAGTTCGGTAACTCGGCTATCAGATTGTTCTCGTATTCACTCAGCATAAGGTAGTTTTCCACCTATAAAATATAATTACCATACATACGTTGCTTCAATTAGTTAATATATATATATATATATATATTAACTAACTAACTATACCCCCTGAGAGGTTAATTTTCAAAACTTCAATCGCCTCAAGCGGGAAATTAGGTTACCAGAGGTTAAATGGTTTTATTTAGCTTCACTTCGTATTTTGTTTGATTCTTCAAATCTTGTGACACTTTTTCTACTACTTCCTCTTATTTTCTAATAGGTATTTATCGATCGATTGCATTCATGGTATAGGCATAGAAACAGATTTCTACTGCCCAACCTGAACTGTCCTTGTAAGAATGGCCCAACCAACGGCCCAGTAACAACTATCCTGAACGGAATTACCTTATTACAACTAGTGATACAGTCCCCACCGCAGTCCAAGTCATCTAGGAAATGATCGGGTATGTCTAGATCTAAGTCTAGGTCTAGGCCGCCCTCCTCGCTGATGCAGGTTAGCTCGGGGGGTATGTTGGGCGGGGGGGAGCCAAGGCTGCCAGGGCCGATGCTGTCCAGCAGAAGGTCGCGCCCGGTCCGTCCTGGTGCTACCAGCTCTGCTCCTAGAACTATCATTAAAACTTATTTGCAGAATGCCGAAATAAAATTGTTAATGCATTATGACTTTAATTGGTAGTTTTGGAGTTTGTGATGATGTCCAGTCCAGACCCTTCTGAATGTTGGAAAAGAGTGATTGCATTCCTACATGAAGTTCATGTTTTTTTTTAATCATAGTTCGAAATGGGTAAATGAACGTTAGCTGATATTCACGCCCCGCATTATCACTTACTCGTTGCCGACCCTTCCTCCTTCCCGGATGAGCTCTGGCAGCCTTACACTTACGAAGTTATTTGGTTCCGGTATTCTGTAAGGTGGAGGTATCTACTTCCCCACTCGAACTGCTCATTGAGTTTATTAGCATGAGAATTAAGCAGTGCTTAACTCTCTTAAAATAAGAATGGTTTAACTTATTATTCAATTTAGATTCCCACTTCTCATGGACCATAATTATATTATACAGTAAAATGTTAGGTAGGTGTACATTAATAGGTAAATATGTCACCTAAAGCGGTGGCTGCGCCGGCGGCGGTCCTCGGTTCTCGGTCGCGACTGCGGCTTCGACGAGACACTCCGCATGCCGACTCGCAGTTAGCTGTACCGCCATTTTCTCTACAAAATGACGGTAGTGTTAGAAACTAAATTTATTTATATATTCTCACGTACAAATAATGGTCTATAGCTGTAGGTTCTTTCCGACCTGGTGTTTAAGTGCCTGCAGGTTTATTGAAATAAAATAAATTAGATTTTGATTACCAGGAGAGGATCTCATACAAAGTAGATACTTCCAGATAGCATCTTTTCGAAATCTACATTGGATTCATTATGCTGTAACCAAACAAATAGTGAAATCGCGCAATCATAATTTTTTTGAACGATAAAGGTAATAAAATGGCCATACTTGGTGTGTTTGAGTGCAACGCTGCGCTTGTGCAGATCTATGCAGAAGAGAGATAGTGAACCGATGAGAGAACACGTGGAACTGAAGTAGTAGCCTGCCTTACCGCCGCAGCCGTCGTTTATGTACCCTGTGAAAAGTACTTTAGTAAAATTAGAAATACAAGGTACCTAGGTAGATAAGGATACCTAGCAGTGGCGAAGGGTCCATACAAGCCGATTCCTATCGGCTTACCTTTTAGAAATCCCAGTCCCACAGATTCATCATTTCAAAGCCACTTTTATATAAAATACAATGTAATAAAGTATAAAATTATCGGTGTTTTTGACCGGCTTACCCTCGCCATAATTTCACCCCTCGCCACTGATACCTAGGATATTTTTTCAATTGTTTATACCAAATGTACGTAGTAGTTGAACGTAGTATAATGCGGAAGTAGTGATGTCGACTGCCGCGGTAAAGTGTGTTCGAATACCTACTAGAATTGAATTGGGTTTGAAATTAAAACATACATGAACAGCTCAGTAGGGTAGTCACACCTCAAAATGTGTTATAAATACTATATCATAAAATAAATATATATATATTAATTATAATGTACCGGAGAGCGGGACTCCGATGGCGAGAGGCACGGCCTGCGAGCACTGCACGAAGCCCCAGGCGCGCGCGAAGTTGCGCGACCGCACACGCTCGTACGTATACATCTTCAAGGAGTAGTGGTATCCGCCGCAGAATATACCTGCACAACAGTATAAGCAAACAATAGGTACTAACTTAATACGTTAAGAAGACTCACACTCCCCTGTGAATTTATCGTTGCCCACCGCTGTCACCCGCTACATACCTATAGCAACAGCATAACAGTACCTAATCTTATTAGGGAAAATACTAAGTACAAGAAAATGTGGAAGAATCAGATTATAAAAGAAAATTGCGCATAGGTGAGATGTGATTAGATTGCACAATATAGTATGAGCAGTCAGGAATTACAATTGCTCCAGCAGGAAACATCATCACACCCAACCCATTGTACCTATTGTTACGGAGATTTTTATTGTAACAAAATGTAACTGGAGCCAAAGGTAGGTACCTAAAATTTTATTTTTTACTTCAGCTTCATTATAATGACATATCCATTGAACTTTCCCAATCTTGTAATCAAATCTATGAAATCAATTATTTATAAATAAAATGTACCATAAACCCAGGCGAACATTACGTATCCTCTATACGAGCCTTCAACAGCCGTTAGGGCCATAGTAGCGAGACCGCACACGAAAACAGCGGCCTGAGTAAGGTACTGCCTCGCGATCCTACATTCAGCCGAATTCTGCCGCACTAGTAGGCCGAAGGCTGCACAACCTACTGCCCATGCCAGACCGAGGTAGGCTTGGAGCAGACCTGCTGTGTCGCCTAGTCCTGGAATTAAAATGATTGTGTATATCAACATAATACTTATGGCAAATCCAATAACTGAAATAAAGGAAAGGTGAAGGTAGACGGTCGGGAAGGAAGGCAATCGAAATATATTTTTAAGATGTAGCCTATGTTATGTTATACCACTATTTCACCTTGGTCACAAGTTGTGATGTGGCTGAAGTAGGTGAGCACATAAAGTATAAAAGGGAACCGGAACACACCGGTGTGATTTCCTCACGATGTTTCCGAACGAAAGCTCAAACTCGTTGGTCGATTCGAACCCATAACCTTCGTCACGGGCTTCGAAGTCGCTTCTACATATTTAGCTACCATCGACCTAAAATGCGTGTTTGTGATATGAGTAGGTGAGTATTATTACTTTTTAACTATATGGATGATCAATAATTCACAAAACGCTCTACCCACTTATTCAAATTGATAGTTAAAATATAATTTAGTAAATTAAGTCTTACCTAATAGTTAACTTAATTTACCTTCTTCCTCAGCGTGATAAGCTAAATAGAATATCGGTGTGTTAATTCCAAATGCTGATATCCCGGTCGAGACGAGCAGAATCCTCACAGTTTTCGACTTCAAAGTAGAAAAGTCAAAGAAGGGCTGCCGATCGTCTGTCTTGTTCCTGTCTTTCATTTTTCTTTTAATCTTGTTCTGATTCTTAAGATGTAAGATGGCTCGTCGTTGGGGGTGATAGAGAGATGCCGATCGGTAAAAAGTGCCGAGTATGAATGTTACGAAAACTACTCCTGTCACAGCCTGCAGTCCTAATCGCCAGCCGATTGCCCTAGAAAACATAGCAATATATTTTTTTAAATGTGTTGCCGACCAAGAAGATTTCTTATTTTTATAAATAGGTAAGATTTTTCAGTAACTATCAACCGTTAACAAATGTGCCAAATACGAATTGCTTACACAAATACACTAGAAATAAGAAGATTTACGTATTTGTGAATTTGAGAGTATATTTTCTACACAAACGTAGTTAGTTGCTTCCTTGTAATTTTTAATTGGTAGTTATAATTGGTAGAAAAAGTTTCAGAACATCCATAAAAAACTGTCAACATTTTTAAAACTTTGGATTGGCTTGCATTTGACAACAGTTACCTACAACATTAATCGTTATTATTGTATAAATTAGCTAAGATAGCGTTAAAAAAATGAGTTGTTAACATTAATGTGCTGTTATAATGGGGTGACATTATCGCAAAGCGATAAAACCCGTCTAAATAAAGAAAAAAAAAAAAAAAAAAAAACATTAATCGTTCTGTTGTTCAAAATGATTACCAAGATCTTTCAAATTGGTTTATCATGGTCCAGGATCATGTTGTTACCTGATGGCACCTTTGATGAAAGTGGACATGACAGCGATGCCGAGGCCGCTGCCGCTGACGATAAATATCTCGACGAACTCGCGTCTGCGTTTGAAGTACTGCGCGACCATCAGGGTTGAACAGTCTCGTGTCAGGCCCACGCCCACACCTACCACTGTGCCTGCAATTGTCAAGATACAAGAATAATGTTACGTATAAAATTATATACTAATATTATAAAGAGGTAAAGTTTGTAAGGTCGGATGTGATCTCCGGAGTTACTGGTCCCATTCCAAAAAATCTTTCACGTGCTATAAGATACTTTTTATCTCAGGAACATGGGTGAAACCGGAGGGAACTGCATAATAAAATTAAAGTAATGTGACAATTTTGTACTAACTAGGTACAACTTAACACAATGTCAAGCCATATGTATACAGTTCAGGCAGCAGACCCCATAGCTGAAGTCAAAAAGTTCTATTGAAATAAATGACAAGGTATACTATAAAACAATACGATAGGGCGTTACTAGTTTATTTAGGTAATGCTTTATACCCTTTTCAAATCAATTTTGCAGTCCTAGATGATAACTGTTAGACTACCAGATCGTATAGACCTGTGGTATGGACTGACTATACCTACAACTCTAAATTGCGCGCGCATACTTTTTTTTAATTTAGATTTTCTAGATGATCTTGCTATAGTTTCGTGTCGAGCGTTAGTTCGTAACATTTTATGAATGTTTCACTGTACAGTATGACACAACTTAGATGTATAGTGTCGGCAAATCGTATATCTACACTTCACGTCCGATTTACAGAACTAATAAAAAATCATTATCGCGCCATTCAACTTTCAACAAGATAATTTTCGCCAAAAGTACTTATAAACATGGGTCATGTTGTAGGCGCACTCTTCGGGATTTTTTTTATACTACTAAGGTAGCAAGCAAGCATACGGCCAACCTGATGGTAAGTGGTTACCGTCGCCTATCGCCATTTGCAATACCAGAGATATTGCCAATGTGTTGTGAATGATTGATTTTACGAATTTTGCCGATGCTTCATCTAAGTTGTGTCATACTGTACCTATCTACAGTCCTAACTTATGCATGGAAATAGCTCGTAAAGCTGCGAAAGTATTATAAGGTTACTTACTACAGACTGAAATATGGTGCCGAGAGTTATCATAAAGATAGCGTTAGAAATATCTAGAGAACGAGTATGTAGGTAATGAAATAAAGATACTAAAGATTGCGTCTGGTCTTAATGGCCAAGCATAAAGTTACCAAAACAGTTTTATTAGGTAAAATTAACTTAGTGCAAGTCGGTCATGGTGGAAACTGGAAACCAATTACCTACTAACATCACATGAAGATAATGGCATAATTTCTATGAACATATTAACTTAGTTTCACGCTAATGATATAACGCGTGAGTTAATTTTCTAGTCATATTAGTCACAAAATTTTATAACTAGATTGAATAAAATCTGCTGGACCAAATGCCTTCACATATATGACATTCTATGCAATAAAGAATTGATTATTGATTTACCATTTTAAATTTAGGAACCCTATCTGTTCTTGAGAAATCGTATTAATTTTCCAGAATTTAAAATGATTTTATTGCAATTGACAGTACCTACTATGAAGTATAGAGTAGGTGGGTAGCAGTGCAACCACTTTGCGGCAAAGGGAACTTTAAATTAGGATATCGTCGCTTAACAAACAGTAGGGGAGCTCCGTTTTGATGCTTCATTTACAACCTATGACCTACCCACTTTATAGTGGTGATACAGTTGAGTGCTGTTCAAACTATATTAAAAAAAACAGAATTTTTAAAAGACTTGTTTTATACATTATTCTTTTATATTGTGGAAACTACAATAATAAAAGAAACTGTATGGATATACTTACATAATATACATTTAACTAAAAAATATTCTCTACCTTTTTTTGATTGATAAAAGCGCGGAATATTACATTGAACTCGAGTTGAAATATAGCAGAACATTTTATTATAGAAGGTGCATTTAACATAGCTATGCGAAAATCGTTTCAAAATACCCTATCGTGTAAATAATTCTTGCTTTATTAAAGCGCTTAATCCCACTTATTTCGGCACTGCAGCTCTGGTGAATCACAATCTACTGCAACCAATGAGGTATGTTTCTAAGAAAATCTAAATTGTCTCGAACGCGCAACGAATTTAATCAAAATAAATAGAGGCGTAACTTATACTGTATCCAAGTTCTTTGTTTTATTTAGTAGATGTTCGATAGACTTAGACATTGCAATCATGTTTATTCAGCAAGCGGTCTTTGTCGGGATAAAGCTGCATCGAATTGCGGTGCAGAGTTTACTGCCACTTTTATTTTCCTCTCTTGGAACGTGTCGATAGCCAAGCTTTATGTTATATATGGAATTATCAACTATAAATAGCACTGTTAAAGATAAGTTATTGTAAGCAATGTTCATCTGCCTGCTATAACGTGCAATTTTAGGCGTGTAATAGGATATACATATTTTATAAGCACATTGTAATACATTTGATGTTTAGTGCATAACGTTTCTATATATAAAAGAAGAAACTGACTAGCTAACTACTCACTCACTCACTCATGACTGAGCGATCAACGCACAGACCAAAATACTGGACGGATCGAGCTATTAGGACGTAGGTAAGAAAGGATGTTTTAAAATTAAACCTCTAAGTAGGTAAAATTAGGGATCGCGGAAGAAACCGCGGGGTAGAAAGCTAGTATTTACATTTATGGACTCAATTTACAGTTACCAGTAAACACATTTGCTTAGCGTTAAAAGAAATAGATATTTCGAAGTAGGTAGGTATAGTGAAGTTGGTAAAAGTAGATAAGTGTACAAGATAGTTTTCAGTTTAATTACAGTGCGTATTGTGCAGCTGGTAACTATTACCAGTTGCAATTGCGAAGCTGCAGTTGGAAAACAAAGTGTTCTCGTTAGCCGCCATCACTGCTCCTTGTGTTCTCTGAGCTCTTTCAATATGGAACAATGGTCTATCTATACGAATCCTAGCTATAATAGTGAAGAGGTTAAGCTGTAGAACTTTCTGCTACATACCCAACTACTTAACATAATATAAAAATTTAGTTATCTATGGATAGGCTTGTCTATAGCCTTAACATAGTAGAGTCTTGAACAGGGTTATAAGCGCTGAAAGCCTCTGTATCGGGCTCTGAAAGTATCTAGAGTAGGTATAGCGATGTGTTCCTTTACCAAAAACTCAAAGTTCAGTCCTACGACTCCAACATAGGTTTTATTATAGCCTTCGTCACTGCATTTGACTACCTCTACGTTATCATCGCCTTAAAAAATATGCAATTATCTACATAATAAAAAAGAGATGTTATAGCTTTTAAGGCTCATCAGCTACTGACGTAAAATTAACCACTATCGGTGGTAACAGGAAGTATATTGAGCAGGACACTCGCGAGTGCGATGTGTCGAACACCATCCCAATTTAAATGCTAATACAGCTTTCAGAATACAATCGTGCTATGTTTGAAGATAGAGCAAGCTTAGCGCGTGCATTTATGCAGTACGAGACGTTTGTTTAAAGTTATTTTCGGGACACTTTTCTGTTGCATTCGAATGCGATTGAAATGGGGGAATAAAACTTAATGATACGGTACGATTCCTATCTTTATGAATGTTTCTGTAAGTTAAAAGTTTCTGTTTCTAAAAGTTTCTCACAAAAATATTTTGTTTATGATTTTCATGTTTCTTCCAGTTCTGCAAAATTGTAAACATGAAAAACATGCACGAAATAAAAAAAGTATAGTTTAAGTTGGTAAAGTTCAGTGAAGATATTAAAAGGAAAGTAACTTTACAGTAGGGATATTGAAGGTTATTGATAATTCAATTAATATCATACTTACTGTCTGCATGTGGGTAATCTCAAAAATTAATAATAGGTAGGCACCGCCATAAAATTACCAAACTTCGCTTATTTCCGTTCCACTTTTGGATCAGCTTATTAAATATTTATGTATTTACACAGGGAGCCAATTAACGGATATCTTTGATGTTCGCTAAAACGGGTTTCGGATATGAATCTGATGAAATAAATTGAGTTGTCAGAATTAACGCGCATCGCGTTTTCAGGTGAATTCACGTTCCAATGATTTAATTCGTGTTTATTCGCGAGTATACATAATTTAAACAATTAGGATTACGTACCTACCTACTCATCATTATTTATTTTACCCTCTGTAAACTTTTTGCCTTTTATATTTTTTGGTGACTTTAACAATGCTTAAAATTATCAAATTATCGGTGTTTTTTAATATGATAAAAGTGGGGCCTTATCTCCCGAAGAAATTTTAATAATACCAAGAATTGACGCTTGTATCACGCGGTGAGTGTTTTTTTGGAACGGCTTTGCCTCGCAATAATTTCACCCCTCGCCACTAGTCGCCACTATTGCCTATATGTAAAGAACGACCTACTCCAAATTTTGACTGTTCTCTATAGATCCCTATCAAAAACTGTATCCAGAAATAACTTTTAACAAAAAAAAAACCACCATCAAAAACACTAAAAAGCATAAATAACTATGTAAGTAGGACCTCTATACAGTTTTGATATCAGCGAAAGTGTTACTCGTGTGCCATGTAAAATATCATGGTATTAATTTTCTAAATTAACTTAGAGCTCGAATCTCTCTAAAGTACCTATAGCATCCATTGGGATGCTTTGTACCTACCTCTTTTCCTACCGCTTTGTAGATACCTCTACCATACATATAAAATTGTCACTTACCATAACTGAAGAAGAGTTGGTGGAACTGCGTGGCGAAGGATGTAAACAGGCAGCCCAGCGCCGCAACCAGTCCGCCCACCACCGCTGTGACCCGCGTCGACTTGCGCACGCACAGCGCTACCGTCACCGGCGATAGCGCAAGAGCGACCCCCGCTGATAATGCGCTTAGGCATCCTGAAACAAGATAAAAAAGTGGAAAAATTGTTGTTGGTTCTACGCCTCTACATAAATACCAGTTAGGGAAGCACTTTATCTTAGTAGACTGACAAAGTCTATGTATCAGCGAAATATACCTACAGTTAGGTAGATTTTTTTTATTTCGCCTAAACAAATTAATAGGTATTTATGTTGTGTGGGTTTATTAGTACCAGCGCCAAGTACAGTTATAAAGATTCGAATGTATGTCTAATGTCACGTAGTGGAGTTAAACCACAGAACAATGAACTACATCAAAGTTTTAAAATGGAAAAATACTGTAAGAATAATGCATGATACTTATTGTTTTTACTCTACTTAGGTAGGTATATGTTTAATGTTGCAATGCCCTTTCAGCTCATGTTGAGAACTAATTTGATAATCTTTAAATGTACCACATGAAGCAATAAATTGAATGTGAATTTTGAATTTACAAAGAGATTGAGCTTTATCGAGGAAAGGAGCAAACTATATTAGCGTTGTAATTGTAACGTACCAATGGTATATTCTCTTAGAACAAATCTGCTGGAACCGTTTTCACTTAGCGCCATCTATCGCACGTTATTGAAAAAATTTAGAGCAAAAGCTATTGAAATATTGCAATTTCTATAAACCGTTTATGGTGATAAATAATTTTATTTCTTTTTTCTTATTGACACTATATTAAAATAAAAATAATTATGGAGAATTACAATTTAAATGATTGATGATGAAGCGATGTCAGTTTAATAAATTTCGCTAATATAACAAATTTTATCAATATATTCTAATCTGATTTGACAATGGCAATGTTCTATTAGGCAAGATGTTAAATCAAAGATGTCTGCAGCGTTTTGATGCGCAAAGGCATTTTATACTTTTTCCTCTGTAATACACCATACACAACGAAGTAATTGTTGAAATATGTTTTGCATAATTTTATTGCGAAGTAATATCGAAAAGATTCGTACACAGTGTACGGAGAAATTGAAATAAAAAGATCCCTGTAATATGTCGAGCCATATACATGTATATTTGTATAGTACTATAGGTTCAACTATCAACACCGACAAGCACCACTTTGTAAGGCATAGTTTCTGACGTGAGATACCTATCTATACCATATATACATATTAATCTATGAACATACCTACCTATAAAATAAAATTACATACAAAATTGTTATATTATTATTTGTTACTCGTTTGTACTTGGTTACTGGTTGAAGGAGGGATGTAGGTACTTGTAAAGGTGAGTAAACTCATCAATATGATAAGATTTTACGATGATAGGTACCAACTCTGAAATCATGAGAAAAAATTATATTATTTATTCAACTTTGCTCCACCAAAAATCTTATTTGGGAAATCACAGTCGGAGGTACTTTGATCTCGAGATACACAAGTAAGTTTCTCATTCAGTCACAAAAAAAACAATTTTATTTTTCTGGCTTTCTTGGCAAGTTTTAGTAATAGATAGTAGGTATTATAATCTTTTGGTCTAAAAAAATCGATGAACCAATTAAAAAGTGGTACCTATAATTATTATCCTAATGATCTATTCAAGGATTGTAATTCAAGTAAAAAGAGCGAATTAGGTGCGTATCATTAGTTTTCCGACACAATGGTGCCGATTCTGTTGTTTACGAACTAAATAATTTTAATCTCACTATATCTCTTTCTAATAGTAAATATAAGAATGGGATGCAAGATATTTTAGTCCTGTCAGTTTAATCCGATCACATATTTCAAAGTGAATTTAAGCGCGATCTTTATTGGGTTCATTTGAAAGAGAGGTGACTTGTCTAATATTAGTTATGTTTATAAACAACAGAATCGACACCAATGTAGTCTAAACTAAAGACTCAATGAAACTTTATTCGATTTGTCGAACCCTTTTGATACGCGTAGGTAATTAATAAACTCTTTCTAGTTCATAAAGCCCTAAACGACATTAAGTTTTAGAATCCTTACAGCTAGGTCTTTCAAATGATACGACAAAAGGATAGGATGTTTTAAAACCTCTGAGGCGGACGGACACCGGAGTAATCTTAAAATTATTTCTTTTTCTTTTGAAGTTACGAAACCCTTAAACTTTATGTAGGTAGTTCATAATACGTTACATACCTAACAGCTTTATTTTTATGCCAAGCTTAGATCGTCTACACACGGCACGTTTTATTTACGAACAAACGAAAGGCTACAAAAAGACCGAGATGTTTTATTGTTATTCGATACCGTATAGATTCCCGTGTGAGCATTCCACTTGCCTTGTTTAGGCAGGCTTTGTACAGGGCTGTCATACATGTGAACTGAAAACTAAAGGTGTGCTTTAAACCTACTAATGTTCGTTTCTTATTTATCACGCTAAAGCATATATAAACACAGATTGGAGTTAATTTTGTAGCTCCAAGAAAAACACGTACCTACTTGTAGTTATTTCGAAGGTATATAATATACCTATACCTAGCTAGGTATAGGTATATTGTTGATAGAAATATATCAGGAATCTCCCACTTCTGAATATAGATACCTACCTAGTTATTCAGAAATACATAAGTAGGTACATATTGGGTAAAAAATGGATCACGGGGTACACTGTAATATCTATTGAAAAAAACATTACACAACACAACAAAAATACAACATTACCACATTACCTGTAACTCGTTTATTTGTACTATTAGACAGTTTTTTATCATATAGTCAAAACAGTGTCATCAAAAATTAATAAAATTCACAGCTAAATGAACAAATGTAAATACATAGGTGTAAATACATTGACTGGCTGTGTTGGTCCAAAGGAATGAAACATGGTAGATTGGGTCACTGTGGATCATTTCCCATTTTTTTTAAAGTTGTTTGTTCATGTAGTAGGTACTTGCCAATAAATATTTTTTTCTTTAAAGGTTAGGTAGGTACCTACTCTTATTAGGTATGATTAATCATCAGAGACAAGTTATTTAGGCATGAACAGCGGATGTGCGGGGCTTCGAAAAACAAAATTATACACTGTTACCCAATCCCCTACCATGTTTCATTTAAAGCGTAAAAAAAAACATCGCGCTTCACCATTATTTATAGAAAAGCTGACAGAAAAATAAAATGTCTACAAGATTGTATTTATCTAAGTCTAAATAATGTACAATGTTTACTATTTACAAAGTCACTGAGCTATTAAATAAATGGACTACGATCTATTCGATGTCACGCGTGGACGAAAAGCCATTGAATATAATGCTCATGAAAAACTTATAATAAGTATATTTTCCATTCGTGAATAGGTTTTACAAATATTTGAAAAAGAGAAGGAATATGAGTGTATTCACACACATTTACTTTCTTGTAAATTATTCATACCTCTGAATTTTGACAACCCTATATATACGTGCATAGAGCAACACTGTCACGAGTAGTTTTCATGCAAGTAGTCTCTACAGTTTATGGCACACTTGATACATTAGTTGGATAGTTTTTACGTAGGTACTCTATAGTTAAGTACGTGTAATTTATTTAAATACCAAACGTTCAATTACAAGAGACTCAAGACAAATTTATGGGAAGGTATCTTACTTATCCAAAGAATTCTTCAAGTTGTATATTTATGACTAGCTTTGCGCTCTGCGGTTTAACCCACGATCCCCTATTTTAGGGGTTGAATTGATGCCTACGTCATATTATAGCTATTTGTATGACTTTCAGCCCGATCCATCCAGTGGTTTGAGTTGTGCGTTGATAGGTCAGTCAGTCACCTTTTCCTTTTATATATATTTAAGAAGATGATGGTAGTCAATTATGTAAAGTATGATTGAAAACCGCTAACGGGCAATAATTGTGATGGAGCTATTGTTAGGTATTTGTGAATACTAAGTAAGTACTATATGTAACTGTTAAAACCTCTAGAAACCACTAAAAGCCAGGAAATACGACTATTTCATGATATAGTGACTTTTTCTCTCAAATATAACTTGGAGATATATGTTTACGATTTCTTTTGTTATTAATCACTAAATAAATGTACTGCCATTTCTGTCGCGATTAACATGTTGACAAACATTATGAACTATTGCTGAGCTACAATTAGCCAAAACGCAATAAAAATTGAATTGCGCGGGTTACCTTCGATGATCCCATTTATGGAAAATAAACCAAAGTATTTCAAGTACTATAGTAGTACAAAGTACTATCGAATCTCGAAATTTTTGACTGTATTGGTTTCGGAATGTTTATAAAATTTTAATAGTAAAACAGCACATAATACATAACTCGGGCCGGGAAATCCCAATTCTACAAGTGTTGCCTACAATATTTTCCCGAACTAGTGTTGCCTATAACATTATCCCAAATCTAGTGTAGCCTGTAATATAATGTCGAAACCCCCTTTTCACTACAAAAATACATAGCTACCTTTTTAGTGGTTAAATATCTTGCTTACCACTAACGATTTTTAACTAAACCACTAAAAAAAACCTGGCTAGTGGCTAGCCACTAAAAACAAAATTTGCCCACTAGCAGGGGGGTCCAAACAACTAGTTTTAGTGGAAAATCCACTAAGTTGGCAACACTGATGGCGACACTTCACCCGACACTGAACAAGTTATTGAGAACTTTCTTCTCCCGGGTCCAACATCACGTCATCCACTGAAAATTTTCCAGCTAGCTGCATTTTAAACTTTTATCACAATTTTTATCCAATATTAAATTGATAAATATTTATTTTGTTTTAAATAGATTTGAAGATTAGACAACACATAGCTTAAGCTGCTAGTTTTATAGCATGAAATCCATAGGAATTCGTAGCGCTAAGAAAGGGTTTTTGATAAAAAAGGTAAATAGGAAATCACGAGTGAACCCCGGAGCGAAGAGGTATAGATATAGAAAGGTGATAAATATTATCATATCAAAACTTAGGATAAATGGTAATTACGATGAAATTCAATGAAAACCTTTTAAAAAAATTATAAGGAAAATTCACAAAGACGAAGCGCCTTACCAATTTTTACATAAAGGTATTACTTTAGGTATTTACATTAATAATCTGATATTCAAATATATACCTACTACATAAGCGAATATATACGTACCTAAACCCAGTTTCCATAGCAAGTGCAATGAAGTTCCGTAAAGTCTGACAGTGTTCAAAGTTTCCAAGTGCTAATCATACAACATTGACCAACCGACGGTACTGAACTATTTGTAAAAGAACACTATCATTCAGCCGGGAGACTTGTGTAGTGAGAGACTACGCAGTTCCCAACCAACGTCTGACAAACATTGCTATTGAAAAAGTTTTGGGACACTCGGGCCGTTTGCGAGGTTCATCGACATTTTAACTAGGAGTATCGCCCATCGGCCACACATCTGACGAATAAATCTGCGAAACCCTCTGTTTAGTCTAGATCGACGGGTTGATGAGTGATTCTTGTCGCCGTGCCTCGACGTCTTCTCTACAATTCAGTTTGTCTAATTTTAACAAACGCTACGTTTTCTCACAAAATGGTCCACACATAAAATAAATGACAAGGTTTTATTGTTATACAGACTACCAAGTTCAGAAATTCTAATCCCTGCCAGTGTTTTACAGAAAATTATAGGAGCTTGGTAAAATTCAATTATTTTGTATTTATGACTAGCTGTACCCCGCCGTTTCACTTGCGTTTTGAATCTTTGTTACCTACTTACATCTGTGCTGTTATATTATAGCCTATAAAAAGCAATAAAAGAAAATACAATTCAAATAACCGGACAAGTGCTAGTCTGACTGCGCATCGAGGGTTCCGTAATTTCCTATGTTACATTAAATACCATAGATTTATTATGTCACCACGATATGCAATATTTTTTTAATTTTCCAATTTACACCCCAACAAGTGTTCCCCGTGCTTAAATTTTATTTATGTTACACGTCCGTGTTTGGGTCACCGACATACATATGTGTACCAAATTTCAACTCAATCGGTCCAGTAGTTTTGGAGCAAATTGGGTGTGACAGACAGACTGACAACAGACAGACACACAAGTGAAAATCTGTCGACAAGTACTTACCACCTTCACCCATATTATCACTTATCATGGTGAGATTTGGTGAAACAACCCAAAAAAAATACAAAGTCTATATTGTAGAAAAAAACCAAGAGATCGGTCGGTCGTCTCAATCGAATCGAAATAAAGAAATTGAGCTGGCTCAACCTCTTGTAAATAACTGGCAAATTGTCTCTTTAACTGTATATGGACTCACATTGTATAGCAGTTTCAATAAAATTTAATCGAAATCGTGTTGGTATTGCATGAAATTACAAGTTCTATTTCAAATACATGGTCATTACATTAACTTAATAATATGTCGTTTATGTTGCCAGCGAGAAAAAAATGACTATTATCCGAAAAATAGTAGGAATGTCTTGATCTTATAAAAGTAAATTGGGTCTCCGTCAGAGGCTATTCCCTGGTTTTTGATGATAAAAAAAACGATCTAAACAAAACTGCCTATTGTCCTACAATTATTATTTTTATTTATAATTAATCTTTTATTGTTTAGATTATAATTATGTAAATAATTTTAATTATAATTGAACATTCAAATAATACAACAGAATGAAGAATTGAGAACAAAAATATAGACTTATTGATTTTGCATCGTGGTTTATTTTGGTTAAATGGAAATATGAATCAATGTTTCGTGAAATAGTAATAGTTTTATCCACAACGAAGTTATAGGGCGTCGAAAATGTCCTGAACTGCTCTCTCGAACTCGAAAAAATAAATGGTACGGCCGTGCCCCTTTTTTGCCCGACTTGGGGGGATACCTATTTCTAAATTTATATCGACACAACAGTCGAATTGAAAAATAAAGGTAGTATAAATCAAACAAAAATCCTATCAGATTAATTAAAAGGTTTTTGTAAAATACTTTCAAACAATATTTCATCGTGATTTAGGTAAAATTCTAAATAGAACACAATATATTGATGCTAAAAGTAGGTACGTTATAGAATTGTTACAATTAGAATTCCAATACTTTGCCTATCACCATCTGTTGCCTATCACCTAACGAAATTCATTATCGATGTACATTAAGATTGGAATGTGTCCAATATCGTTTAACCATGTTCGTGATGCGAACATATCGCCACTGGGCACGATAACTTTCTGATATTTATTCGCATGTACAGACAAACTCAAAGGGATGTTATCTCTGGGCTTATTTATTGCGCTAACCTCGTTATTAGAGTCGGATGACTTTGCGTTCTATTCAGATCAGAGCCATTGAAGGGACATTATTGTCTTTGAGTGATTTGCTAAACTTCATCGAAGCGGGTTCATTTAACAATATTTTATAACGAAAATAGTTACCTTGTTTTAATTATCTTGTAAACTAAAATAGAAAAAAACCAAGAGCCGCCTTTTTTGTTCTTTGCAGAAAAAATAACACGACAGCAAAATTATTAGGGTGCTAAAATGGGTGAAATTATAAACGCTCGTCATTGCGGCAAGCCTTGTTGGTGTTATCACAAATTCTGTCACCGAGACGAAACATATTAACGTCCTTTGAGATGATAAATGTGCGATGAGGTCGGCGTTACACGTATCGTACTGCCGAAGCCGTGCCGCACGACACGCGTCGATATTATAAACGATTGTGGATGATTGACATGGGGCGGTCCGCACTCCCACATAAGTTAGCTTCTTAGATGTCGTATCAGATGATCGGGAAACTTTTTATGGTCTATTTTGCTATTATCAAACAGAGACTTACCCTATAATAATGCATAATGTCTGATTCAAACATATAACCGATTGATTTGAGAATCGGATCAGTGGTTCCAAAGATTACCCTCCACATTCACACAGACTCACAATTCGCACTCTATAATATTAGGTAGATAGATAGATATGTGCTATTAGTAATGTAGGTAATCTATACTTATAATAAATCTGTAGAGAGGTCAATTCTGTACATGAAATATATTTTCAAAATAACTATCAGGGGGTGATTAGTGATCGATACTGATGACAAAAATGCAATCAGTAAAATTTTTGTCTGTCTGTCTGTCTGTCTGTCTGTCTATCTGTATGTTCCTTATAGAAACATAAACTACTCGACGGATTTTAACGAAACTTGGTACAATTATTCTTCATACTCCTGGGCAGGTTATAGTATACTTTTCATCACGCTACAATCAATAGGAGCAGAGTAGTGAAGGGAAATGTTGGGAAAACGGGAGAAATTACTCCATTTTTTAAGCTTCCGTCGCGTGTGCAGCCCTAATGGTTAAAGTTACATAGAAATCATGTATGACCGAAATATTCTACATAAAATTGTCTAAAAAATATCTCGCAACAGCATGTGTGTATCTTTTATGGTTGACTCACAATAACACGTGTAACTTCTGATAGCTTAGCAGTTCGGAGCATTCTGATTATATTTGTTTACTCTTACGTTTTTCACATGGTCAATTATATGTCGCTCTTTCCCGGGTTAGCAGTTCTAGAAATCTTTATGTTCACGTGCCGTATTTTCATTCTATATGTACTTAAGCCTCATGTGAAAGTGATCTAAACAATATTACCAATACATTAACATAATAACATACAAGGAGCGCTGATGGTCTCGGGGCACAGCTATTAATAATAATATTCTGCGGTTCCTTATTGCGATATTTTTTAACAGTATTTTGGATTGACATATTATATTTCCCTACTAAAATATAAAAGTTAATCTGCCTGTCACATCAAAACCACTGAACCCTGAGGAAGGACATATGCTACTTTTTTTACGAAAAACGACGAAAACGCGGACGAAGTCGCTGGCAAAAGCTAGTAAACTAATAAGCCAGTATTGTGTCTATTATCTACCCTTTTCCAATCTTTGATTCAGCTAGTTAGGCCAACCGTTATTTCACCAGCATTTTATAAATATCGTATGGACTTTGATTAACTGTAGAGATATAGATGTCTCTTTGGTAGATATTACGGAATAGGGCAAAGAAGCGACGGCCAAAAAACTGATGTCTACTAGGCAGGCTGGGTCGAGTTCCAGTACTTCCAGTCCCCACTGCAATGAAGGAAACTATCAATTTTGTTAAACTAATAATAATATTAAGTCGTTTATATCTCGTGCTTTTCCATTTTTGGATAGTTTCGTAATCTACTGCGGTCTGCGACGTATCTTGGCGCGAGAGTTGACTACCATACTAAAACAACACCATATAGGTGGGTAATCGATTCTTATCGTTTTCTAATGGAACATTAGCTATGTTTATTGACTGTTACTTTTACGACACATTTATGCTGAGTTAAAAGCTTTTATTTTCCTAAAAATAAAATATTTCTAGAGGCGCTCTACGTTATTCTTTAGATAAGTCTTTCGATAATATTGAAATAGATTAACTGATAATTGAATTGCTTTAATTTCCAATTTATTGTACCATAGGGTATTTTATAATGATTTGTGTGAACCATATTAAAACTTGTATAATCACTAAAATCAATTTTCTATAATGAAAAGGGTTGTCATCTCATGTTTTGCAAATAACATTCGGTCAATGATCTCTCTATTCTACGTTTCATAAACGTTTGAAGTGTTGAAAAAGGTTTTTAAGTATTAAATATAAGTGGAGTGAAGCTCAATGTCCTAGACTGAATATGATGCATCACTTTGCAAACGTTTGCAAATTTTCTGCTTCAATGAAAATCTCTGAAAACACTCGTGTATAAAATTTTATATAAAATTGCTTTCACTCTTCTAGTATCTGTCAAATTATCCTTCTTAAAATAAATAGAATTGTACACGAAACATTTGTATTTTTTTAGTTCGTGTCGTAACTTTCAATTTGCTCTGGTATTAGGTAAGTGGATGTACTACACTACCCTACTTAAACAATAACAAAACCGGTGCTTATGAAAAATGTCGTCATTTTTCTTCGCAAGTAAAATGATCCGCGTGTTGTCAAAGTTTGAAAGGCCTCGAGATTCACTCGAGTGTATTTACATGCGTACCGAAAAATATTTGAACGCGAAAGTCGTAAATGCGTCTTCCCAAGGAGCGTTGAACTACCAGTGAAATATCGAAACTGAAATCAGAGACTACAAACAAATTACAAGTAACTATTACGTCTAATAAATAGTTGAATCAGAATGTAATGGCTTCAGACGAGCATTCTTTAAAACTTTTCCACCGTTGCGTTGTTGCGAAGTCCTTTGAATAAGACTTGCACTCGGACATACACATTTTATTTATTCTATACATTGTGTACTATCCAGACACATAATTAACTTTGTTATTTTGATAGAAAATAAACTTATTTGATGATTTTTCGTGCCATCAAAAATAAGAGAGTACCTTTACATATTTTAAGCTCTTTATGATATAGTACCTGCTTGCATACGGTATTCGGGGCCAAAGCGTCTGACGGTCTCGAAGGCGAGCACAGCGGCGGCCTGATGTAGGCCGTGGGCGAGTAGCTGCGCGAGAGTTGCTGCCGCCGCGACGCCCCAGCCCCAGCCTCCTTCGGGGTAGTAATGGCGGGTGAGGGTAAGAAGTTGCCTCGGGTCGAGCTTCGTCTGGCGCGTGGGCGCACCGCTCGCCGCTTCTAGCACCAGCGGCAGGGACCTCGTGCGCAGCAGCGGCGCGCCGCCCGACGACCATGACTCTTCCATCAATGCGTGCGCGCATCATGCGCCGACCGCATCACCGCCGCTCCGTACACTCCACTCCTATCTCGTCCATGTCCGACCACTCATCACTTATTTAAACACCGTTGTCTATAACTTGATGATTTAATTTGTATATTTACTTAATTTTCTTAAAATAAATACATTGTTCTTAATTGTGTCTGGAGGATTACCGTTTTGAGACATAGCATATTTGAAAACAAAAATGAACTAAGATATTGAATACCTCAATATTTTTACATCTAAGTACGTCGTGGCAATAAAAACCTTCAATACAAAGACGAGCCTATCGTCATTGATACCTACTGATATATGTCCCGCGGTAATGTCTCCGATAGAATCGTGAAGAGGACTCTGTGTCTGACCGTACATATATAAATCTCGTCGGTCAAGGGTCACAATGTACGCACTAAATCTCCCGAAACTATCAAAGAATTACATGGATTATATCCTTCAAATATTGTTTCGATAGCTATTTCTATCAGCTTGACGGGTGTCCATCAAGTTTTTAGGTATATTGATGTTTGCTGAAATCAAATATTTCCAAGGCATCCAATTTGGTTTTCGTTTTCATGCTAGCCAAGCCGCAACTCTACCCTATTTATGAGGTGCGATAATACTTTTAAGCCTAGTGAAAGTAGATAAAATAAAAGTTTTGAAACGACTTCTACAAAAACTTTGAATCAAATTATGTTTTTTGTCACTCCGATCGTAAAAGTACCTTAAAGTCCAAAAGACTATCGCTTTATTGTGGTTACAAAATGCTAAGATTAGTGCGTAAATATAGACCGAATTTTTGCTTACGATTTATGACCAAATGCTAAAACGAAATGAAAGGCTGTAAAATGGAGATATGAAAGGTTTTAAAGGATATTGTTATGCGTATGCTGCGTAGACATGACGTAACACACGAGACGTAATAAAGTTGGGGTTTATGAAGATGTAACATGAAAAAACATACAGTAAAGGGAAAAGAGCAATCATATAATAGTAGCGTCGCGGTTTCACCCCCGTTCCCGGGGTAAAACGTAATCTATGTCCTACTGAAAAGTGTACATTATCCAGCCAACAAAAATAATTTAACTGTGATTATGTTATAGTATTGAATAAATAAATCATAAATAAAATGGATTGAAGTACATAGGCCATAAATATATTCTGCTCTATAAAAAAACCAACCACCAACTTATTCGTATTCTTTATTTAAAAAACGTTATTTGAGTACTAGTTTACTTGAGTAAATATATTTTTTAGTATTGTTAGAACATAATATATCATGATGTAATTTGATATCATCATAATAAAATCGTACAGGGAATAGATACGGATTGGCTCTATGGCTTTACTTAAGTACGATTTTTTCTCAAGACACTGGTTTAGAAGTGTGAAAAATATCAAAAGGTCAGCATTTATTAATAAGTTTGTGGGTAATAAGAAGATAGATAAATTATAGTTATTAAACTGGCATTATAAGCAGAAATCGATCACGATTGCCGGGAGCATCTCGTTATTGACGCTATTAATATTGTAATCAGCGCATGTAACATATCGATTCAGAAATATACGATATACTTACTTATGGACTTATATAATTTGCGATGTTGTGATTTACAACAGCAGATTTTTTTGTAGCATTTAGCACAAAGTGGACCAATAATCGTGTGAGTGTCGCGGGAAACCGCTGGATGCGGGTAGCGCAAGACCAGCCATTCTGGAGATCCTTGGGGGAGGCTTTTGTCCAGCAGTGCATCAGCATTTAAACAACTAAATATTTTTATTATTTCTATTACGTGTATTTTTTTGTCTGTTGGTCGTTTCGAAGTCTGGATGATTGTTAGTTTACTAAGATCTAAATATGATTATGTTATTATTTACGACTCTTGACAACATAAGGATTTTATTTGAATTTGAGTTGAAAAGGAACTCCTAATATTGTGAGCTGAATATATAAAATATATCTGTTGAAAGTAATTTCCTACTTTACTATTTTTATTGGAGTATTATTTTTAGGAAAACATACCGACTGTAAGAATATACGGCATGCTTAAGATATAACTTAGATAACATTCACTACATAATGTTACATGTAACAGTTATGGTCTGTTAAATGGCGTGGAAACTGTGAAAAGATGGTTGATAGACACAACTTGTGACCGAGATGTCGAGATCTGAGAGCGGTGCCTCAGATTAGATGCCGTGCTTGTTTGTTGTTCACTATTTATTGCCAAACATTATGTAGACGTAGCCAACTAAGTATTTACTCTAAGTCTGTTGTTTTTCATCATTTGCCTGATGTTTTTAGGGGCTGTACGATACAGACAACAAAAATAGCGTCGTAGAAACAATAATAAGAGACGGAAGATCTAGACACACCTGCGTTTAATGTCAAATTAGACGCACCATGGGACAGATATTTGTACCGAGTAAGCCCCAAGCTTGCTCTCTAATGCTTCTTACATTTTCTACATACCCAGTGGCGTAGCGTAAGGTTAAAGGTTGAACTAGGTACCTATTTTTTCATATATCATATATTTTCGTTGTTGTAGAGATTCGAAATAAACAAGCTCGTAAAATAGGAACTCGTTATATTTCCTGACGAGGGTTCGACTGTTTCCACATAGACCTTCATGTCTTTGGAGTCCTTGATATTTCCATTATCGAAGTTTGTTTGTATAACAAGCTATACGCATAATCATAAAATTATTGAACATTGATTCTTCTTATACAACGCAACTGAAGTACCTACCTTTTTTTTTGCCAAAAAATACTTTCTGCATTAACATTTTCTTCAGTTCATCATGATCAATGTCAGCCAAAAAATATTTGCCACTGTTATATCTTCATGCAGATTGAATAATAATTAAGTTCCATCCAGTCAAAGTATTCGTGGAATTAATGACTTCTATGAATGAACTTAATTATATTGAATCGGTCTAAGTGCTAATTAAACTACATATGAGATGACCTGTGTCTCACAGAGTGTATACCTAACTATATACTAGTTAATTAAATAATTAAGTGTAAGTATTCCTTTTTACTTATAATTTTTCTGTAGTATTGAATACAATGCAACTGAAGTTTAAAACGTTACAGACAGTACTTACTACGGAAATAATTTCTTGGATAATGAAACGTTAGGCACGGTTCATTTTATTTGTATAATTTATTTTATAGAAAGGGACCTTATGATTCGAGGGTCAGATAAATATTTTTTTAATTGCCTGTTAATTACCCCTACTGCCGGGTTATGGGTTAGTCATAAGGAAGTTTGCATAATAAATCATCAGAAACAAAGCGTGGGTTAGTCATGCCAATTTTGGGTAGCGAAATTATTTTTGAATATAAATATATAAAAGGAAAGCGTGACTGCCTGACTGACTGATCTATCAACGCACAGCTCAAACCACTGGACGGAACGGGTTGCCATTTGGCATTAGAGTAGGTACGTAATTTTTGAAAATTCATCCACTAAGGGGGTAAAAGAGGGGATCGTTTATAATAGAAATGTCTTTCAGACATTAACAATAATTACGTAATTTTATTTTATTCATTTTTTAATAGTGCGGATGATGTGTGCGTAATAAAAGTGACATTAATGATCAGTCGCAGTCGTTCTGTTAATTAATCTCCACAAGAAATATGTATATTGCTTTGAACTAAAGACATCGGCGACAAAATAATTGTTTGCACTAAAAATATATATTTTTAAAATATTAGTATGTTACGCAATAAAATTTTACTACTGAAAAATTTTCATTCATTAATTTTGCTTTGAATATAAATATCGTACTTCTAATAAATTTACAAACTTCCTAAATACTAGTATAAATAGAACTAGCTTTCCGACCCGCGGTTTCACAGTGGTTTGAGCTGTGCGTTAATAGATCAGTCAATCAATCAGTCAGTCAGTCACGCACGTTCCTTTTATATATTTAGATAAAGATATCTAAACATACCAACAAGTACCTAACTGATATAATATTTACATGATTCACCTCGTGAATAAAACTCTTGGAATGAAGGCAATTGTGAAATGTTTGGCCTTTAACAGATACTCAGTTATGAAGCCTGGTGCGTTTTAAAGAGCTTTTTATGAGCGTTAACAGCGCATCACTTGTTTTTGATTACCCCATGTTTCGTTACGGGCCCTTATTAAGCGATCTGCCCCGACATTTTTGCTACCGCTTTTTTAGCTTCGGTATTTTAAACTCAATTCTTGATAATCTTTTGATGATTTTCTTTTAATTAATGAGTCGTAATTCTCAACGAAGACATCACTTGTTGGTTCAACACTATCTGAGATATTTTTTAATTTTCTTTGTTTGGCAACTTGAGGTTTGAGGTGTTTTTAAGAAATGTTGTCATCAGCGAAAAGGATATAGTATAAAAAAAAATTAAAATGTGATTTATAACGAATAACTAGGTACTGATTATTTTTTTAATGCTGTAGCACAGCCTTTTAAGTTAAACGGCCGTAGTTTTGATTTCACCATTCATGACCCGATGAATTCCAGTAAATCATCGAAATGTTGTCTTAATACATTATTAACAGGTCGTTTATATCTTTTAATGTGATTGTTACGTATTTGTACCTCATTCCACGTGACATATAAACGAACTATTCACTTAATTAACACGACCATTCCACCGCACATAAATGTCACATTTACATCTAGTATAATTCATTCGACTCGTAAAATGTATATATTTGGAACAAAAGAAGGGAAGTCCGTTTCATGTTTGAGAAAATTCGATGAGTTATAGGTATTGCGGTTGTTTGTACGGTATTAATTCATAAGTTTCCACAGTCTAGTCACTTCAATTAAATAAATTTTGACTAACTATTACAGTTTGCAGTTTCTTCTTTGATATTTATCTTGGACGATATTTTGTTGTGAATCATGAG
Organism: Tethea ocularis; assembly: GCA_963555595.1. Classification (NCBI taxonomy): domain Eukaryota; kingdom Metazoa; phylum Arthropoda; class Insecta; order Lepidoptera; family Drepanidae; genus Tethea; species Tethea ocularis. The sequence goes on from OY741968.1 coordinate 6,469,473, forward strand.
GGTTTCAGACTTGAGAAAAATATTGGGATATACTTAATACAGATATTTGAGAGCTTTTTTTTTGAAAGGACTAAGTTGGTAGCCTCAGATGGCTGCAACAACCTTACCGGACAAAAATTTTAGAGCATTTACAGTAGAAATTTGCAAAGTTACTTTCTTACGTCAAGTAATTTAAAGTGAATCATGTATAATTTGTGATGATTGACAAAAATGTATTTGATAAGTGGATTGATTGAGAACATGATTGACACGTAATATAAATACCAAGACGTAGGTATAATTACAGACTCTAGTTCAACCAGGTAGTGTTTGAACTACTTTGAACTATACATACTCAAATTTGTGGTCAATGCACATTGCACATACCTAATTAAAGGAATTTATAGACGTTAAGAGAGCCTGTCCGTGATGAATATATCCAAACAAGTTTTAGTGGATGCCCTTCTAAAATTTATTATCTATTGAAACGTAGTTAATAGTGACGCGACAGTTGAATCCCTCTTGAAGTGGCATCTTAATGTCCCAGTTAATTACCCAACTTTAGTGCCCATGTGGTAGATCTACGTGGTAATGATAAACCTCATAGCATCTTAAAAGCCCAGAGTTATAGCATTAGATTAGCTGTAATTAAAACATTTTGTCTATTTATTTTATAACTCTATTATATTTAAATGTTCTTGGATTTACGAAGTTTAATTATTAAAGCAATGATTTACTATGGTTCTCTTAAGTGTAACTAAAGTACCTATAGGTAAAAGGTATGACATATTTTATCGGAAAAATAGCTTCTAAGTAGGTACATTTCGTTGATTCAGATTCACTGTTTTGGAAATACCGGGTAAGGATCTCAGATGAAGTGGTATTTTGCTACAATATTTTATTCATAAAGTGTTTTACAGAAATAATTCTTTAGTAATGTGTCTTCCGCTCCAGTGGGCCGACTACTCAAAGGACTTGAGTTATGGATTGGCGTACAAAATAGACCTCTAACATAAAATAGGAATATTGTCGCATCATACATAGGTAGGACCTAGGTATCGTGCGTATTTTTCTATTACCTAATAGCTTTGAAAAAAAAAATAGATGAATTTAATTATAGGTACCTTATGTGTTGTCGGCAAGCTAAAAATTGTTGATGCGTTACATACCTAGATCACTCATTGATGAAAACAAATTATTAACTCCAATGAGGATGATGTACGCGAATGTCCGTCCCAATACTGAACTGACAGGCTCCTAATAAAAAAGATGAATAAAATAGCAGAAAATTCGTTTTCAATCTTTAAAAGGGGCATATTCACGTTTTTTTCTGACGGTACTAATGGAAATAAAATCCTCGGCATATATTTCATTTATATACACGGTACAAAAAATTGAGAAAACCTTCATTAAAATCATAATTACTCATATATCGCTGGCTTAACAGAATAACTGATGTTATTCACGAAGAACCGTAAATGAGAATAGATAACGAGTGAGTGACAGCAAAAAACAGGGTTGAAAGAATACACGTCAGGTCATGTCACACGCTTATTGCAAACGACGGGAGTGAATTCATGCGATCATACGACATGACATATCTACAGTAACAGTAACGCATGCATCTAGGTCGATAGAGCATTTCCCCTATTAGACCACACGCGGTGCTCAACGTGGTAGTTTAAATTATGATACCTCCTCCTGCATATGTCGCCCGCGTGCGTTCATAGGAGAAACAAGTACCTACCTACATATCCATCTCTGAATTTACTATACAGGATTGAAATTTAAGACAGGTCAGGCAACTCTTTGAGGCTCTCGCTAGAAGTTCAGCTGTCGGAACACATTGAAAGGTGTTTGTCGACAGATTTTCAACTTGAGGGTGGTAGCCAGCCAGGCGGGTACTACTAAGTACTCTACCACTGTGCTAGATGTTTTCCTTTGCGGAAAGCTCAAGCTCATTGTAGCATTCAAATCTGTGACCTTCGTCTTGGCATTCGACGTCACTACCATTGAGCTATCATCGACATAAAAAAAACATTTGTATGAATTTCACCACATCTCTCTAGAATAAAACATAGGAGTCTAATTATCCCTAGGATATAAGATCCCTGCCCACGGGGCAGAAAATATAATTTATGAAATGATAACTTTTGTGTGAAATAGTTCACATTCTACATTTTCAGTAACTTTCCACTTTGCACATCATGCAAATATTTTAAATCTATGCTGTAGAACTTCCAAGTTACGGGAGTTCCCATTTTCCAGTAGATTTCGAGACTTGGACATAAAATATAAACGATTTTTCTCAAACTTATCTACTTCAGTGCTCGTTTTAATAGTTACACCTAACTTTAAGGATTCTCTATTTGTGGTTTTCCTTGAACGGAGACGTTGATAATAAATACATTAACCTGACCTGTAAATACCTACTGCTAAATTTATTTCTATAGAGATCCCATTTTAATAAGATTTTATACCCATGGAGTAGTTTTTTTTAATTCCATTTAAATAACTATTACCCTTCAAATAATAAAATATGCACTTTACAATTTAGTGTAATAGCATTATCTTGGACGTGAGTTCATATAGATTGTCCACTTGGACTCTATCTCGGAAACTTCTTTATGGTCAATGTTATCTTTGGTATCTTCACATTTTAATTTAACATGCGGTATTTAATTCAAATTGCTTGAGAGCAATTTTTTTAAACGTGTGTAAGATATTCATATAAAATATTCGTCATCTCTACATTGGGTTATTTATATTATCAAGCCCACTCTCTTACTATCTTTAATCTCGAAACTAACCTACGTGATGTATCTTAAATTGTACATTGTAATTCATAATATAATACCTCCTGAAATCATGAAGAATGTAAATTGAAAATTTTGGGTCAAAGCAATAGATTAAATCAAGAGCTTACAATCATACGCGTTTATGAGAATATATCGCTAGGCCGTCCGCGTATTTATTATTGTTAATGCTATCTCTATCGGTATCTATTCGTAACAAATGTTTCGTCTAAAACATTGTAGATAATGTAATGTTTTTGAGAAATCTATGTCTTTTTCTATACCAATGGCAAGTTTAAATCCAATGAATTATAGAAAAAACAGTACCAAAACTAAGCGATGCTATTTAGGAGCGCTCAAAAGAACCTTAAAGATATATTTTCTATTATCTACTTGACAGGTTGAGAGTATTAAAAAAACGGCATATATACCTAAAAAGTATCTTGGTTCCTTTACCCAACTCACTTTAAATTAATTCCCATAAACATAGATACCAAAAAAATCATGGCCTATCCGTTAGTAGAGCAAATTAAAGCCTAATATTTACACACAAAAAACAGTGTAACAGCGTTAAGTGAATACAAATTTCTGAACAAGAAAAAAGGTTAATTAAAAAAAGCTCAAGCTGTTATCCAACTGCGAGAGATGTTTTAAAACAATCCTCACTGGTCCATCAATCATAAAGCTCTTAAACGTCCAAACTTTGACGCCGCAACATTATTCTCCAACTAACATACCATTAATGCCTGTTATTAATATGAGCTGCGAACGACCAAATTCAGTCATGTATGTATTTTATTTTGGAAATGTTTCGCGTATTTATTACTAGTTTATAATCTGCCAGAATAAACTGCATTCGTATAATTTATTTGACGCCATATGACACGGGGTGACGCAGCGAACGTCCTCAGTACAAGTTATTGAGGGATTATCAGATTATGGGTATACCATGAAGGTACCATATTTCCAAGTCAATGTGATGGCCTTCAAATTGATGATGCAATCGAAATGTAAGTAATTTTTATATCGATAAAAGCAAAAAAGAGAATTGTACAAAATCTTTGTACCTATTTTTAATCAAAATTCAGCTAGGTAACATTATGACTTTCCTTCTCGTCAAATTTCACCCCTATAGAAAGGGGAAGGGCAGAAGGGATTGGAAATAATCGTACCGAACGTTTTCCTATTATTGGAATGATTGTTTGACGGCGTCATAAAGAACACGTTAAAATAGTGGGGGAATTGCAAAAGATGATAGAATTACAATAAGCCACAAATATCTTTGCATCGTGTAAAAAATTACTTTCTTTATCGTTTTATTGAAAGCAATTCACTGATATCATTCGCAGAACTGGATTAAAAGGTTTCCTCGAGGATATATCTACCGACACCTTTGGAATGTATTTTTTATTGTGCAATATAAAGGCAGTTTATTTGGTACATACAAATGTCGTAAAACTTGTCAGTCACGAGGTGTTGTAGAATATTTCTATATTATTACACGAAATTGATTTGGGACTGTTGGTAATGTAAAAAGCCAGTTGATATTCAGGTTTTTTGATACAGATTAACAGAGAATGACGCCCATAAGTTTTGGATATAAAACGTTATCTGCTATAGTATTTTTGTGATTTTATTTTATTCTGGTTGAAAAAAATATTGCTTGGAAAGAGCGGATCACAGGCTCACAGCGTATCAAATCAAAGTTATGTACGTCGACGTTTGGCCTGAACCCAAAGGACACTACGTGAGCGGAAATATGGAGAATTGCCTATTCATGACTATCTTACATATGGAAAACTTTTACACCAGATCGCAATGGAGTTCACAAAAAAGTACTCGGTACTTTTGTAACTGGGGCTTTTATTGAAATAGGATTATATTTTACGTGATTCAGAAGAAAGTTTTGCTATCTAACACTATATAAAGAACAAACATATTTTTGGTTGATTTATTTTGTTTCCATGTCAGATCTGTATTTGGTTATCAAAGAGCTGGTTACATGTGCAGTACAAGTGCAGCTGACAGTGGTATTGTGGTACCTAACAATTATTACAGTGTTTACATTAGTTACAGTTTAGGACACTATTATTATGCAAAATCCTACCATTATGCGATAAAGACATTGTCGAGAAATAGAAACATTAGCAATGTTGAATCAAATAAATCAGAATAAACATAGAGGTTCCGATAAATTAAGGTCCAGAAAAAATCCTCTCTTTAAAATTATAAAAAAAACAGATAACAAATAGATCACTGACGCTGTAAATATATCTATTAATATAAATTCATAAATCAATGCAATCTATACATAGTATTTGTAACTATTGAATTTTTAAACACACGCATAAAGCAGATATTTTTATTTTAGAGGAAGCTACGCTGCGCTTATTTCAAAATGACTAATATCCAACAGTTCCTTTGTGGTTTGTCAAACGGCAAGCAGGTACAAAGCTCGCGCTACTAATTATGTCCTAAATAGCGTGTCTTACACTTATTTTCTGTTTTTGTCACAGTTACGTTAGGAATTCTGAATATTCAAGATTTTCACGCTTAGCACGTTTCTTTTGTGAATGCTTCGTTATTAAATTTCAGATCCCCTTTTAAAATTCTTCCGCTTTTGCGGCCACATACAGCAACATTCTTTTGGTACTTTATACCAACTATAATTATTATTAATTGATCTTAAAATTCGGCAACAATTTGCACGTCAGACGATGGGAACGGAAATAAATGACCTAGTAGTATTTAATCAGCGTTAAGTAAGTTGCTTGCAGAACAACTTTTAGTTTTACTTTTGATTAATGTTTTGAGCAATTAACAATCTTTCTAGTTTTAACATATATCTATGTTAGGTTACTATTTTTACAGGAGCTTTAAATAATGGAAGTTATTTTTTCCTGATGAAAATTAAAAAAATGATTTTTATAAAATTTAAGAATGCCTATGTGAGGATAAAGTAAAACCAAACTTAATTTTGCTTTAATAATTATACCTAACTAATACTATAATAATAATTTATTGAGGCGAGTATGTAGGTAAGTACTTATTATGATTAAAAGCTAAAACTGGTTTTTAAAGAACATTTTCACGCTTTAAATAAAAGCTTAAGGACCTATAAATTAAGCATAATATATGTATGAAATAATGCGTTGCTCCAAAGCCTCAAAAAGCAATTAGTGGATGGAAATAAGCTGTTTAGGCTCTCCCCTAGTTCAATTACTGCACAAAGTAATCAAAACGAATAAACAATAAGAATCACGAATGGCTTTCATTATTTAATTATCATTTTAAAGTGATTTTAAGGAAAGTTCTATTATTGGTATTTTTTTTAATTTATTTCTTTTGTTTCGACTAATCTCATTTGTAAAATAAAGATAGATAATATTAAAATAGAAAAAATGCTTAAATTCAATAGGTAGGTATCCCCCTAACAATTTAAAATGTATTATATGCTTTTTAATTAAATTAAAGGTGTATTTAAAAGTAAAAAGAAGCATAAGTTCTGCATAGTTTGGGACCAAATAAATCTGAAGAATGTCTGTAATTATAGTAATAGATTATTTGCTATTATTTACAACAAATATACAAACTATATATAAAAAAAAACTCGAGGAAGCCGCTGTTTTTACTTTATTTTATTAGTGAGACAAAATCCACAGCTCTTTATCAAAAAATATGATAACAGATACAACCTATCTTACAGCCAATAATCATTATAAAATTGAGTGTTTGGGCATAAATAGCTCGAATGAATTACCTAATGATTTATGAACACATCTAGGTAAGTTCACTTTATGGTGGTATTCTTGATATCTAAATTAGAGTCTAGTAGGTAGGCATATCAGACCTGTCTGAATTGATAGTTAAATAAAATAACTCTTTCAGAAATGTGACATAATGTTTATACCGATAAAGATTTATCTTATTGATGGAGTCACGTAAGGGTAGGACTCCACTAAAGAGGAGGAGGTTGGAATAAATTACGTACCCTATCTAGAAAAGTATACATATAATACATGGCTTGAGTAATGTAGGTAAATAGACGTAAGTACATAGTCGTGGACCATAATCAATATGTCTCATCAATCAAATAAACTTAGGTCTGTCATTAAAATGATGCTAAAACATGTAGTTTTTAGTTTGTATAGGTCGTTTATAGGATCACAAAATTCGATTATTCGCTGAAAATATCTAAGCGGATAGTCGTTTTGGAAACACCTACCTATCATTGAAAGTTAGTGCTAGAGACTGTTTTTAGTACCTAAACTTAATGAGAAATTTGCGGCGATATATCGATAGCAAGAACGTTACCATTTACGTTCTATGTCGATAGATACAAAAACATTACGTGCCTTAATTAATGTCGTCGGTAACAATACTCGCATTGCATTAGCATTATATTAGCTTTCATTATCGTTATGTTTTTGTTAGTAAAAGTTTTCATAGTGTTAACTGAAGCTTACTTTGTAGCATGTATATCTACCTAAATGGTTGCAAAACAAGCATGGTTTAAAAAGTAATAAACTTTATTTGTTTGACCGTCACGCATAACCTTAATTGAGGCGAAATCGCGAGCAAAAGCTTTATGATACTTAATTGAATTCAAAACAGAAATTGATTGTAAAACATGTTTATAAATAGGTTTCATGTTCATTCACAATAGTGTATAGATTCCTAATTAGGGACGGTGACTAATAAACTATAACTTTCTAAATAAAAAAAACAGTTCAATGCAAGGTGTGAGATGACAAAATAGGTGAAGTGAACGGTGAGCCTCCAGACCAGACGCAATAGCACACGTGCTTGCTTGTCGTGATTCTATCGGCGAGGCGGCACGACCGATCGCAGCCTGACTAACGACCGGACCTCGGGCCACGGCCATATGTTTTTAACTTACACACCAACTAACAATATGACACTTTTTCACTTCAGTTTACAACAATAGATGCGAGGGGGGTGTTTAGAATCGAGGCCGCGAAGTGTTTGTTGCGATTCAAAGTTCGCGAGTAAGTTAGGAAAAGTCGGGAAGTTGTTGCGGCGCGTCAAGCACGCGGGCGAGTGATCGCCGTCGGGAGCGAGCGCGCGACCGTAGCGCCTTCGTGTAGAGCTTACACTGATTTTTTGTCGAAGGCATCGCCGCTAGCCAGCCGCGTGCTCCACATTCGACGACCGGTGTGATACGCGGTACACATTAGGGTTAGGAAATAATCTTTAAGTATATAATTTGAACCGCACAATTAATTACTCATAAAAGTCGATCTAATTGGCTTAAAAGTTGTTAAAATTATTGGTAATCTCAATCTAAGTTGGCAATTTTTTATAATTTTATTTATATTTATAATCCTAAACAAACTCATTTTGAAAAAATCTACAGATTATTCAAATTATGCATTAGGTACTCTGGTATATTTTGTACCGATATTCCAAGGATGCTAATCTGCAATATATAGTGAAAATATTCTAATTGAGATTCTAAACGTTGGTAACCCTAATAATAGATACACGTCTATTATCCGACCGGGTAAGACTCACCCGCAATAACACCTACCCGCTTTGCATTATGTTAACAACTGTAGCTGGTTGGATTACTTGACATACCTGTCGACTACGTGGCCGCTACAATTACATACTATTACACTTTCGCAATGTGTGAATCGATAAAACTAATACTCGATCTTATTAGTTTCTGTATTAAAGTATGTAGTTCTTTGAAGTTTGCGGAGAGGATGCATCTTTCTTTAGCAGGTAGAATCTTTCCTAATCCTCGGCAATGGCTCCAGATACTGTGAAGCTGGAGTCAAAGTAGGTACTGAATTCAGTAAGATGTTGTAAATTTCCGTTTGCTTTCCAGTTCCCGTAGCATAGCAAGGGTCGACTATAGACCAGAGAAGACTAGAGTCTTCGACCAATAATAATCGCGGATTAATGTCATCACGTCATATTTATATAATTTCATTGGCCGAAGATTTGAGTCTTCTCAAGTCTACGCTTCCCATGCTAGGGGGGCAGGAAATGTAAGATAAATCCTTTGTAACACAACTAACATTGTATTTCAAAAAGTGATCGTTGTGTTTACTGCCTGATCTTCTCCTCAGCCAAAGCTTTCGCCTCCAGCAAAACATGCATTACATAGGTTGACAATTATTTACTACCTGCGATGACCTATTTAATTAAAAATAGGGCAGTCTGGGTATCTATATATGGCGTAAAATTTACACAATTGACACTCAATGGATACAATTAATAAAGTTTTATTAGCTACTAATTAATGTATTTATAGGTAGATAAAGATCTATCAGACTCACATAATTAAAACAAACGAATAACTAACAACATTGACTATAAATTAAATGTAACAGATGTAAACTACATATTATTTATGTTTAATTAAAATTATGTCATAACACATTTATTCTAACTTATCTATATATTTCATCTATAATTTAAGATGTGTTGTGATAAACTCGGCAATTTTGGTCGTCGTAAGTCATCGGCTGCGGGCTATAATTAAGTTCCGAGCCGCATCAAGTCATTTCCGTCAACGAAATGAAAATATAGACATAGATATAACACTTACAGAATGATGAAACTCAAATGAATGATGTTGTGATATAAAAGTATTACTGAAACTTTCCGGCGTTATGTCAAACAAAGTGACATTTTACAAGTCGATAAATTCGTGAACATTTTGTATCTGTCACACAGATAAAAAATATGTCGTAATATTCAAAGTGTATATGGAACGACAGGGGAGTTTAATAATGGAACGGCTTGTGATGTCCAATATCATTCCAATTATAAATGTTCATGCTATTCTTTGGTAAGATAATGACTTATTGTTAGCAGTTGTTGAATAATAACTGCCAATCAAAAATGATTCATCATTTGTCTTATTTTGTTACCTAACAACATATAAATACCTAATAAACCATTACCTTTATATTTTTAACATGATTATGATATATATTTTTATCAAGGAAGTAAGATGGGCGCGTAATGGGCATGCGAGGTTTATCAAAAAAATCGTCATTATTATACCATAATTCTTATTTTTTCGTACTTACTTGAGAATTTTTGTTTAATTTATAAACTAATAATAATGGAAATTATTAGTTTATAAATTAAACTAAAAATTCTACTATATTACGGATATTTGCAAGTCTAAAGATTTTGTGGTTATTCTGCGTTTGTATGAGATAGCCACAGCCAGTAGCGGATACCAGGGGCAGGTACCATGATATTTTCCATGGAACATGAACTACACTTTCGCTGAAAGAAGAAGATATACACCTTTGTTAGCACCCTCTTTGATTCAAAATAGGTTATTAAATTTACCTATTATTTAGACCAGCTTTAAGGTTCGTTAACCAACGTCCGCAAGTCAGGCCATTAGTTAAATGCGGTTAATTTTCCTAATTTACGTTTAATAAATAGCTCAGTTATTGAAGCTAGCCGAAATAAATATTCAGAAGTAAGTAGAATTAATATGTTTAGGTGTTTATTAAATTTTTTCTACTGTATTTTTGCATTGCAAAATTGCAAAATTAGTAATTTTATGAAATATTATCGAAGAACTTTAGAAAATAACGTAATTTAATTCGTGTATATTTTTTTTATTTAATTTGTAATTATACTAGCTGTCCCCTGCGATTTCACCTGCATTCCTGGCATATAATATTATGGCCTATAGCACTCGGGTATAATATATAGCTTCCAATTAGTGAAATATTTTTTCGAATTGAACTGGTAGATCCAGAAGTTCCAGAACGCGCTAAGCATTCGAACAAACGAACTCTTTAGCGTTATTATTAGTACTAGCTTCCGCGCCGCGGTTTCACTTTCACAGGGATAAAAAGTGTTATTCTAGGGTGTCAGCTACCTCCATACCTATTTTCATCAAAATTGGTCCAGCCGTTTGAGCGTGAAGAAATAATAAACATTCTCACTTACAAACTTTTACAATATTAGTAGAATAGGATAGATACAGTTAAAATGTATAGTATGTATGAGGTATGTATAAAATAGTTTGCCGTGGAAATTATCCACACTCATAAAATATGTAATACTGTCAAGCCTCAGCAACGGCGTCCAATAAAGGGTGGACCCAATTTAGTTTTAGGCAACCCATTCGATGAACACAGCCAACGTGCACTGTGCTTGTTAGTATATATTCGCATCAAACGTAGTCTATATATTGAACAGGCGTGTTACCAATTACCATTTTAGTTTTATCTTTGTTGAGCTAACTTAATAAAGTGTGTAAAATAAGCTAAATAGCCTCATGAAAACTTATCAATATAATAGAAACAACTTTTACAATCAAATGGGTCTTACAAAAATATTTTCTAATTCAGACATAAAGTAATATCATGAAAGCAGTTTTTTTATCTAATTTTTTTATTAAATTAACACATTACTATTCCGTTTTATTCAAAAAACTGTTTCCTCTTCGTCTGATGCTATAATTATTTCAGATATTTTGCTTTGCAAACTTCGGAATTAAGGGGGAATGGTATTTATTTGTCATTTTTCATTATTAGTCAAAAACTAAGCATAATAAAAAACAGTGAATACCTGTTTTTGAATATAAAAATTAAGCTTTACCCTACTTTGACAATTCAGTCTCTATTTTGGCCTCTTTTGCAAATAAAATAAAAATATTAAAAAAATTTTTTTAATATATTAGAGAGTGAAAAATTTAAAAATCCATTCCTAATTTCAAATCAATAACATTAGTGGTTGCTGAAATATACCGCTGTGACAGACGGATAGACATACGAATAGAGTGGCACGGTGGCACCATAAGGGTTATTCTTATTTACCTTTTTCTTTCGGAACCCTAAAAAAGACTGGTAAAATATTTTTTTCATATGATTATGTTTGTCAATACAACAACAGCATCCAACTAACTTAAATGCCAGCTTTAGACATGTGCAGTATTACGCATTTTTGTAAAGCTTCATTTTATAAAGAGAGATCACTTCTTCTTCATTTATAATGATCAGGTATATTCTCGAAATAGCTATAAACTGACACGACACATGAAACATGTCTTTTTGATTTCAAAGCAAGGAATTTAATATCACCACACCGACATCCGCCCGTCTCATGCCAAAACCTAATCCGTGAAATTATTTTGTATGAATACGTGTCCTCAATTAATTTGATATCAATGAAATTGAAAAAAAAGTAGTACCTAAAGTAAAAGAAACACCTTTGCTTTATGTTTTTGAAGTTTAATGCCAACATTCTCGTGCCTTTGACCAAAAAAATCTAAAAGGCAATCAGAAGTAAAATATGTTAATAGTACCGAAATGTACTTATACAAGATTCGGAGACATTCTATATAAAAAGATCGTAGAAGTAAAAACATAAAACAGTCACATTGCTAAAGTGTCTGTCATTTGAATATTATTATAATCCTCAGAATGAAACGGGAACATTTCGCAAAATTCCGAGAAACTGTCGAAACTAACCTACTCGTTACAGTAAACTAAAGAAAATATTTAAAATAAATAACATACAATACTCAGTATAATAATCACCCTATATCCAAAGTAAAAATGACATAAATTTGAAAGCCAAACCTTGTATCCTCCCCCCCACCTTCAATTAAACATGAAAATGACGTACAAGAACCTCAAGAGCTAAAGAGTCCTTTGAAATATTGCAGAGCACGTAAATATTTAAACCACGTTTTTCGTGCTTGTCTAGGAACGCATAGTTCAGCAGAACGGCAAACATCAGCTTAGATGAGACAAAGACTTTCGTTGGAACAAATTACAGCATTTTCATTAGCAAAGAAATGTGCGGTTACCAAAATTGGAAGCTATTTTTCGTGGTAATGCCACGCGACAAATCTTTGTTTAATTTGAGAGCTTATATATTGTTGTAATTGTCCGCATGAGAAGTGGGGTTCCGGGCTTTTATTTGACAAGAGCTCTTATGGTGATTTAATTAATAAAGCAATCCACGACATCCACGAGTGGGTACAAAAAAGCTTAGGTAATAATTCCCGCGGGCCATTCGATATGGGACATAATGACTAAAGTTCCTGGTACATGATTAAATTAGGTGACAAAAGTTTAAAACTCTTGTTTGATTCACAGTCAATTTTAATTAGATTTAATTACAATAATCAGTTTAATTTTTAATTGAAAGTGCATTGCAAAAGTGCAAAATATCCATCTTATATAAATAACGACAGAGAAGTGTAATGTATAATTACCGTGGTTAATGTATGATCTACTTGACGATTTAATGGGCAAGTTAATCGTTTCTTCAACTTTATTTACGACATACAAATTGGTGGATTTATCTGCAATTACAAATCATGTTATCGGAGGTACATCATGGCGTCGAAGGTGTTGGAAGGTTTGCCTTTAGGCGACGCGAAAGTATGTAAAGCTTTCAAACTCTGTCAAGATTTACGGATTATGTCAGCTCTGTGAGTTTTAAGGTTATTATCTTTATAGTATCGTATTTTAAATAAATTATTAGCTCCTCGCTTATTTAACACAACGTTATATTATTCAATATTTATTGTGCAGGTACTGAATTACACATATTTTTATGTTATAACATATTTTTATATCCTAAATGTGTGTAGGTATTTATGATCAATAAAATACGTTGAAATTGTGAAAGATGAAAATTAAAGGCCACACCGCAAGGAGCCACATGAATCAAGTCATACTAAGTGTCTGTCTTTACGATCACTTACATGAAAGAAATAGCAGTAAAATCGTGCTAACTCGAATAGTAATTTTATATAACTGAACGCAATGCCCAACGGCGGGCGGGATCAAAGCATTTCAATAACATTTAAGTTTAGTGTAGCTATAACGTTGTGGGGTGATCCTCGAAATCTCATCTCTGGCAATAATAATAAAGCTATATTTGTCGCGCACGCGTATGGAATTTAAAACGCGATTTGTCCCGCTGCGAAGGCCCAGTGCAGCCACTTTTATTAAATTTTGACGCTTTGGGACGCGCGAGAATTTCGCCTCATAAATGTTTTTGCTTTTATTATATTGTTTCGGTGGAAACTGAAAATTGAATACATGTTACTTTTTTAAAGCAGATGAATAAATAAAAAAACAACATTTTTTTATGATATTTCAAAATTGAATACCTTGGTTTAAATTTTTTCTTACCATTCATACGTAGAATATTTATGCTCGAAAGCTTATAATTATATTTTTAAGAACTCTTCATTATTTGTATTTGTCTTCATGAAGAGAGGATATTAGGTACGAGTATATAGGCAACAACACAACAGAATATAGGTAATATATTGACCGTTTTCATGAATAACTGAAATGTTCCTTTTAAAATACTTTTTCACAGTCCATATCCGTAACTTGTGACAGCGACTGGTTACAAAAACTGAGCAATATCTCTGCGAGCCAGCCTGCACTGCATAAATGCGACAGATTTGGTTTACGAGATGTGAACTATGAAACCGCCATCTACATACTACAGACAGTATTTATGTAAGTTAGTGTTATTAGATGATCAAATCAAACACCGCAATATTTTTTTTCTTAAGCCGTTCCATGAGGGTGGGCATTGATTTCATGCATACTTACTTACCTAATACTGGTCGTAGTCGAGTAAAATAGAATACTCGAGAATAAAATTTCGAAAAATCTCGCTGGTAAAAATTACAGTATTATTCAGACCTTTTTTAGAGATAGCTGCAACCAACTGTCGTTTTATGCAGACTAGTATTAATGAGACAGTGTTAAAAATCTGTTGTGGAGACTCAGCTGCGGAAAACCACGATTTATAACAGCGGGGTCACTTTCCACTAGCATTGTTTTAAATGTATGACCTAGACTGGATAGATTTTCTTGAATTTCCAGGAATACCGTTAGTGTAGTATAATATATATATTGGATTAAATATATGAGAATCTTATAAATACTAAGAAAGATAAGTATTTTTCTTCATCCTCGCCTATTCCCGTTACTTGGGCTCCCTTTCCTTATCCCGGGGTGCCATTTACTTCTTAGGTATCGTTATTTGTGATCCGTTAAGAAAATCCAAATCCATTAAAATTGCTCCACAGTACCGAATAAGTTTTTGTGATTTGATTGAAATACATAAAGTAAGTCTACAACTTGACGCAAACAAAAACATCTGAAATTGCTGGTTTTTGCTCTATTTATCTTACTACACTACACACATTACCGGAAAAACAACTTCTTTATATGTCTCCCAAAAGAAAATTGATTTCGTTACTCCAACGTAATATAATAAGTTTGTGCGTTTGTTGAATTGTTACATATCAACACACGCACCCGATTTTATTCTCACAAAGGACCGCGTAGAGATTTATTTTGTTTATACTGCATTTATTGGTAGCGAGGAGATACATGTGTCCATATTTTAGGGCGAATTCTTTGGGGTATAAAAAATTGCTTATGCAGCCTTATCATAATTCACCGGAGGGGCATCGGGGACATATATGGGCGAGAACAATTAATCTTATTGCCAAAGTCACGCGTGCTCGCGGCGCCGGCGTACACAATCAACCCACCATGTGTGTGTTTTATAGAATTTATCGCTTCATCGTATAATCCTTTTATTTATTTTAATAATGTTTTCAGTGAATGGCGCCAGACGCCTGATTCTTGCAAATTGTACATTAATATGGCTAATATGATAAAGATATTTCCAATCATTGGTACCAATTTCGTAAACAGTAAAAATATGATTTCATCATGGTCGGGTGATAGCTACTTATTTTACTGTTCCTACGGTACGGTACCTACTTATTTTACTGTTCAGTATGTATGTATTTTGCAATTTCGTCTACCTAAGATTACAAATGAAAGCTAAGATTCATTATGCAAAATGATTTGATAATTATATTATGTTACGTACGTTTATTATAAGACAAGTTTGTATACGATTGGTATAGAAGGCACACTTCATTACGATATTAAATCTCGTATTTCTGCATATGTGCTCTCGTATTTTTGATAAATAGTCATAACTCGATTTGGTGGTAGAAAAAGTTAATTTTACAGTGATTTTACACTCGTCATCGTCGGGATTGATGGCTTAGGTATATAAAATATATCGTTATTACAAAATAAATATTCCAACGTTATGTTGCGTGTTCGCATCACGACACTGTGGAAGATTGATGAAGTGACAGCTAATGAAGCGCAATATATAGTCGTATCAGAGGTTCTAATCTGTGCAGAGGTAGCGTTAACAACACTGATTAGTGTTGTGGCCATGGATACTAGGAATACCTAATAGGAATTACCCGAAAAAATAAACAAAGGTTTTGTCAATGTATATACCTCAATGAATTCAATTTTATGTACACTTGCTTCTTTACTGTTACGACATTCTATAGTTACGACATTATCACTCATTAGATTTTTCGGATTTCAAAGATTGGCACATTGAATGGCGATGATGATAATAATAATAAAAAAAGGCTGTATTAAAATTAATCTAAAAAAGAAATAAGTAAATTATAATAAAAGTAAGGTACCTATACATACATGACTGGGGAACTTACCATTATGCAACCTAACGTTTCCTCTTGGGCACATGATTTAACTGGGAAGATTTTGTATTTTGTGGTTTCTCTGCAAATATTGTTTAGGAAAGTACGTAAGTTAAGTATCTCACCTCAACAATAGATTCAGGTTTGGGAGTATAGACACATTTGTCGCCCTAGTACATCGGCGAGGATGTTTTTATTACATAACTACTTACCTAAATATATTCGAGTGTAAATATTAATATAATGTTTGATCCGCATGAATAATCATACTGTTTAGTTAAAATCCGTAAGTACAGTTTATCTCACAAAAGGAACATAGTTAATGACATGAAATTAAATAATAATACATCATTCACAGTACCTATTTCGAGCTACCAACTGTATCTTTACCTACTATCTATCTTCATACCACATCCATGTCAAGGATCAGTTATGATTTATAAAACGTCTTTAATCTCAAGCGAAATTTATTGTTTTCGCTTTTGATTATCCTCTTTGGGCCCATATTTGTGTAAGCTGTTATTCACGATGACTGATGATTTATATTATTATCGACTGAATTAGGGTTGCGCACATGTTGTTAGGATAATGCCTCTACGTATTTATTTATCGTTTTTTACTATATTTGAAAATATGTGATGTGTTTCTAAAATTATTCGCAAAGGTAACCATGGAATTTTTAACCACACGAGGGAAATTTTAGTTATTCAAAGGAAACATTCTTTTATTTTTAAAAAGAAACAAATCTTTTTAAAAAAAGGATTCAAAAATTTTTCAAAAAAAAAACAGTTACCACTACGGAAACTAGGTACACAAATCTGATAGATATGATATTTGAAAATATAACTTTTAAAATTTGTTTTCACCTGTGTGCTCAGAACAAATACCTAGACTTGTTTGTATGTAGTCTTGAGTGCATTTAAATAAAATAATGGTGGGCCAAGTCGTGAGCTCGATTCCCATCCAGGACAAAAAAATATTTTGTTTGCATCATCTCTGTGTACGTATTTACAAAAAAAAGTAGTAACTAAGTATATAAAAAAAAGAAAGAAAGAAATGTATTATGTAGTATATTATCAGTTATCTGGTACAAGCTCTACTTAGTTTGGAATCAGAGAACCGTGTGTGAATAATGGCTCCGGATATTATTAATATTAGGAGTC
Organism: Tethea ocularis; assembly: GCA_963555595.1. NCBI lineage: Eukaryota > Metazoa > Arthropoda > Insecta > Lepidoptera > Drepanidae > Tethea > Tethea ocularis. Next base: position 6,486,944 of record OY741968.1, read on the forward strand.
AGCAAAATAAATAAGTTGACAACTCTTTCTTATCTAATCAACCAAGTTGTCTTCGGTACAAATTGAGTTCTCGTGCAAAATGGTTGCTAAGGGTCTCCGTTACACATTTGGAAAAAATCTTGTCATATTTCGCAATAAGAACGGAATTTTCAAAAATACCTTTATATATATCTATATCTATTTAATTATTAAAGTATTTAGGTATGCACAAGTCTCAGGTACGATTCCCTGCAAAACTAGGATCAAAACATTCCCACTGCTTTTTATACAAGATTGAAAGATATGCCCTCAGTAATAGGCTCTATTTCTACGAACTGGGATAAAGTAATTACATTGTACTATTTTTCATGAGACCTTTAAATTATTATCTGATCGAGAGTAGTTTTATTCGTTCGCCATCAAACCGCATTTTCGTGTTAATTTAACAGTAGCGCGTGGAAACAGACAACTACCCAGTTAAGAGGCGCCAAAGGTAGTAAAATCGTATTTCAGCTTTAGAGGTGATGCGATCTTAGTACCCTTCCCACTCAGAACTGTCTTCGTTTCAATCGTAAAATTAATTAAGTTATGCACGAGTAGGTAGAGACAATAATATATCATTCGAATTACTTTACTTATTTAACTGTTTTGAATGATTTAGTTACTGATGTAAAATTCAAATCAGTTTTATCTACTTTAAAAATATTGGAAATTTTATGTAGGTATGTAGTGTAAGTATGCACTTTCGTTGAAGGAAAATTTCGCTAGGAAATGATAGCACAATGGTAGTTTCTACTCACATGGCATTGTATTCGTGGAGTAATTACGTACGATAGATGTGCTAGTAGCTTGAGAGCCAGTATGCCACCTTCGGCCACATCATCACATACAATGGTATAATATCACCATTGTATGTGATGATGTGGCCGTCTATCAGTAATAAAAAAAAGCTCACTAAAACAAAATCATAACGACTACTACAACTCCGCTGTCACTTACTGCATGTTAATACTTGTTTAACTCTCGATTGGAATGTAATAAAAAAAAAATTCTACTTGTTTACTTTCTTGTATGTTAAAAAAACGTGTTACTTCTGTTTGACACCCATGCTCCAATGACCTCGGCCGTGTTTAATCTGTCCAGTAGTCAAAAGCTATTAAGACATTATCAACACTTATCTTGAATGCTTGAACACACCTTTGCCTAATGTTATGGAATAGGTATGGACATACGATTTATTTTTGACGTTCCTAAATTAACTGTTTTATTTAACAAACCAAAGACAATTGAAAGGATTAACAGACAGTGTTACTACAACATTACATATCTACATAAAACAAAAGGCGTCAGGAGAGATACTCATAATCCTATTTCAATACAACTTTTCTTATTAGAAGTTTGTTCTGGAATCGAGAGTTGGAGTCGTGGATGCAATCCTCCGATTTCATCGTCAGTTGCATTGCTATTTTATTTGTAGCAACTTCCTCACAGCGTGCTCTTAAAGTTTTATGCTTCAAACAACTATTTTATGAACACACAAATCGGCCAAGGACATTTTGATATGTTTGAATGGAAAGTTTTTAGTGTCACTGAAAGTATAGCAATAGGTAGGTAACTCAAGATATGTCTTTAGTAAAGCTATTCTAAGATTTTTGATATTATTACAATGTAGTAGGTAGGTAGGTACTGTGCTTGATTGTAGATTTCATGGTATAAAAAGTCACAAACAATACTTCTTTAGGCAAAAATTGCTTACTTACGAAACCAAGTCAATTTAAAATATACTGAAAAGACATACTCGAAAAACAAAAGACTACAATAATAAACATGGATGGTTTATTGTATAATTGAAACAATACCACATGTAAATAATCATGGTGTTCAAACATTAATTTGGTACAAAAGGGTGCGTTGACCGCGAATCGAATTCGGAGTCTGGCATGGAATTATGTTGACCATTACACCAACAACATTTGTCTACTTCAAAAGATTTTCTTAATTGAAACCACATGTTTTAAACAAACAGGACTAGAAAATTATTTTATGTTTTCATATTTGTTTATGTAATTAAATTTTCATCACAAGATGCCATAGTCTTACGAGCCATTTCAAAATTAACAATGAATTAATTTATCACAGATTGTTAAATACATTTTTACAATTAAACATTGACTAAATAAATAATGAAATAAATGAGCGATTTTTAAATATTTTTTTATAGATTTAATTTTATTCATAGATAAATAATAATTAGCGGCTTTAAAACGGCTAACCCATTGCTATTGACGGAATCTTCACTAAACTATGCTAAACCTTTCCGCGAAACATCCATCCATCCATCTAATCAAATAATCATTTTACGAGATAAACTCATTTTGTGAAATCGCGTTTTTTCAGGAAAGTCGCTATTTATACAAAAATTACTCGTTTAAAGTTATTAGATAGATTAGAAGGGAAACGCATTCTCTCAGCGGCTGATAACAGTAAATATATTGTTTTGATACCAAGAAAGCCCGAGAAAACGAATTTCTGGAATATTATTAAGTCGGTAATAACTACGTTGAATGCAATGAAAATAAATGTAAATAATATAATAAACATGAAGCATTTACTCCAAAAATATATTTCGTAGGTTGTAATGTAAATGACCTACCACTACCAAATCAATTTATTTTAACATTACAATTTTAACGAGCTCCGTTTCTCTCTACGTCAGGTTTTATGTGAAATTCATGTCTGTAACCAAAACGACAGTGATGTGTGAAAAGATCTTAATCATCGACGTCCGACACTTGATATTCTGTTCACTCACTTTAAAATGTGCAATAATGTATTCAATGACACGCACGAATAATAAAATGCATTATTTTGTATTGTTACAAAGTATAAACTTTTAATGCTATATATAGAAAACATAAAAACAATGTGATTTGAGACGTGGTCCCTTGTGGTTTGTTTTCGTTCAATAAGGTACATTTATTTTTCACGGTCTGGAGTTCACTTCATCTTTGGTTACTTTTATTTTTTCCAGGACAATGTTAATATTATTAGGGTTGGTAACTTGGTGAAACGGAAAACTCATATCAAGTATTTTATATAATCGAATTTACTACATAACCGCAAGAGCAACATATACTTACGAGTATGTTAAAAATGACTAATGAATAGTCAAATAAAATTAATTGGTTATTGATTACAAAGATATAATAATGAAGAATGAGTGGGCTTAAAAGCCAGAATATGAAAGTGTCCGTGAATAGAATATTATCGGATATCGTAAAAGGGATGGATGGATTGTTTCAAGGATGAGTAAGAAAGATGCGAATGCCGATATGATAGACAGGAGAGCTCAATAGAATTGACAAATGATTGGAAACAGGGCAGGCAGGTGATGAGCATGGGTTAAAAAAAAATCTAAACAGAAGACATGTATTTTTTATTAAATAAATTACTATCCACCGAAATGATTCTCAATCCATATATCTAAGACAACTTTAATACCTTGAAATACCTAAATTTTAGTGTCTGTTGTTATCAAAGGGTCTCGTGTGCCAACCCTATCTCTTATACACATTTTTTATCTGAGATCAGATAGCAAATGTCTGTTATAAATGGGAGCGATGAAGAGGAATTTTAAGACCACGATTTAAAAAAAATTACGTGATCCTTCTATTACAAAGCTGAATAGTGATAGCATCTCTTGACTTGACCATGTTTTGGCCTTACACCGAGAGTAGATAAATAAATGGTGATAATACAGTTGTCTGTTCTGCTTGTTAAATAAATTAACTGTTATTAATGATCGACTTATTTGTATCATGATTATTGCTCATAACGTCAAAACTTGACGTTTTTTTAATTTATTGTGAGGCCTATGCCTTGGCAATGATTACACTGAAGTTGAACAGAATATTGAAGCGGTTATTTAACTTCCTACTTGGCTCCTCGATTTCGATTTCGAATCCAATACTTTCAGAAACAATTAAGTTTTGAATAAATATATGCTCAAGCTCAAAAAAATAACCTATATTACATATACCTACGAAATTTTAGGTTATTTGTAAGTAAACCTTATATTGGAAGATATTAGGAGGTCTTATTCTGGACAATCGAACTGTCAAACGCTAACATAATTATGACATAAATGTGGCGTTTTATATAATCGTGGCCTATAATAATATGGTAAATAATCTCCAATTGTCAATTTGACAAACATAGGGAAAAATGCTCGTTTCCGTGCGGTTGTCGATGTTTAGACGCACACAATAAAGGAGTCAATAATATGCAATTTGGCATATAAACCATCTACATATTAACAAAGTCTAAAGTCAGTAAGTCGAAGTCTGATTGATGTTTCCTAGTCATCAAGTATATTGCCAAATACAGAAAATACACTTAAACGAATATGCTACACCATGTGAAGCACATGCCGGGAGAGCTTTTTCTACAAAACAGCTGGTTTGCCTATGTGTAGAGTACCGACGTATATAGTTTATGTTAGAACATGAGTCGACAGAGTCGAGATAGTTACTTGAGGAAATGAATAACGTTACTTTTTACATATTTTTTAATGAGCTTCAAAATCCGCTACATGCATTTCCATTTATGGTCCAACTTTTAATACAGATATTTTGGCAAGCATACATATAATGTGAAATAAATCTTACATCATTAATTAGCATAAATACTCTTATCGTTTCATTTGCATGCGGGTCTTGTTGTTTTAATTGTAGGTTAAATTTTGGAATACACGACATTTGCATTTAAAAAGATAAGGTAATGACTGTTCATTATATAAATTGCAATTTATTTTATTTTACTGCAATATGACTATAATTCACGGTCACTTTGATTATATGCATATAAAGAATTCTTGGCGTCTACAGTTTACAGGCCATCTTTCATAGTGACGGATCACAATATTCGCAATTTATCACTACAATCAATTGATTTCTCTCAAATAAAACAATCGCGTAAGTAGCTACTTTAAACTCATTTAAATGAACTGGATATTTTAAGCTACATCAATAAGTCTGTAATAAAATATTATTGGAAAATTAATTTTAGCCTCTGCTAGGAATTTTATTAACATTGCAACTTACAACTTTGCAATCTGAGTGCCACCCACATTAAAAATTAAGTAGCCGTGATAAATTCTCTCGAACCAATAAAGGTAGGCGGACTATTTATTAACACCGAACTGAAATACTTTATTACAGCTATTATTTTTATCTCATGTTCTTAATCATCTTCAAAATAATATGATTTACATCTTTGTGGTTACTTTTAGTACCTAGTTATGTAAATGTAACATAAATACTTGAATAGACATTATCAAAAAGGTTAGGTTATGCTGTTATCTTTTATCTACAAGGTGGACAAACAGGCAAACAAATACGAACTGCACCAGTTGCTTAAACATCAGGGAAAGCAACCACCCCGAAAAAGGCGAATGTCGTGAATCAAAAATACCCGAACGCGGTTTAACTTGGGTATTAAATCCATATTCCGCGCATCTGTGTCCAAATTAAAAATAGCCCTAATGATAGCCGACCTCCGGTAGGTGACAGAAGGAGAAACAGGCAGACGGTCTACAGACGTATGCAATACCAGTTCTCTCTCCATTATATAGCTGGAATAACAAATAGAGTGAGCCTAAGTATGTATCTCCGAAACTTTACCAAACTTTTCCAAGAGATTCTAAGCCGTCAGTATGTTCGGGATAATCGTTGATATGAGTGGCACAAGCTGGCAAACAGATGAGTTTGCCTAAAGGATTATTCCTCATGCCCAATTACCTGCGTTTTATAAAGCTGCACCTGCTGGAGTGGAGTGAACCACTGATTGGACCAATTTGGTGTTGATTTACCAATTACTTAGGATCTAATTCTATATAAAATGGTAAGACGAGTGTCTTGGAATTTTAAGGTCACGACAAATGGTATTTTTTTGCGCAAAGTGTCTTCGAGGGGTAAAATTAAGTCTCCCTTTTTTAGACTTATTCCAAGAACACTAGTCGTAGATAATCGGCCTTCCTTCACTACGGGCCGAGGGATGTTAGTACCGCCAGTACCTGCCTTTATTCCGCCATAAGGTAGGCTAGCCATACATTTTAGGATTGACGGCCGCACGCGTCTAACGCGCGCGTCAGCCGCGAGGCACGGAAGTGGCTCCATACATTCCCATATGTTGACTATGGCCGCACGCGTCTAACGCGCGCGTCTGACGCGCGCGTCAGCCGCGAGCCGCGAGCCTTGGAAGCCTACCTTTTACATTCGGCACTTTGATTTCATCTAGCAATAACATCGTGTTGGCTCAGTGGGGATCTTAAAGTAGTCTCTGAATATTTCATCGAATTATGCAGGGTTTATTTGAGCAGAACCCTGAAACTACAAGAAAATATGAGTAATACAAAAAAAATATGATTAAATGAAGCCAGCGTGTAATCGAGCTGAGAATTTCACGCTTCACAAGCTTACAACCAGATTCCAAACTACCAAAAACAGTAAAAAGGACTGTTTTACAAGCGCGACCCGTTTCACTTGTCGCCAGACGATACCCAAGCAATTATTTGTTTATTTTTTAGCCTTTATAACGGGTATTATATACAGGGCTTTATTATATGACACACATACTTGCGTGACAATTGTGTATATTTTTTAAATTAATACAGGCACAGAATGTCTTTATTTTAAGCAGATAAAGTGAAGTTAGGTGCTTAATTAGATATGTTTATATCAGTGAGTTCCACCTCTGTAGTGTAATTGGATGGTATCAATGAACCTGTTAACAATTAAGATTATATGTGTATGTGGGTCGTTCTTTATTTTAATGAAGCATAATATGTTAAGATCGGGAACAATGAGTCAAGTCACGCCATTTTCATGTCACTCATCATTAGCGAAGCTTTGTGGAATATAACTAGGTAGGTAGATAATTTGTCTTCATAAACGTTTGCTATACATTACAATACTTGAGGTACTTAAAGCTTTCTATAATTGCAGGATATAATTGAATCTGTGAATCAAAACATTTTTTTTCTACACAGCTTTTATTTTGAATTTAAACTCCGTGAGTATGATTTATTTCTGGTAATTTTTCAAAATAATACAGCTACATAACATAGACGCCGGAGGTGCTTCTAACTACTTATTTGCTGTCTGTTCGCATTATTTCTTTACGGAATGTTTATAACTTGTAGAGCAAAATTCTCCGTTTTATGGTCATCATCATCATCTATTCCTAATCATTTAGGGTCGGCGTAATATGTATTCTTCTTCCATTCAGTCCTTCTTCATATCAACATTCACTCCTTTCTTACTCATATCATCTTTCACACAGTCCATCTATATCTTTTTCGGTCTTACCTTTCTCCGTCTTATTAGTGTGATGAAGAAATGGTGACAAAAGACAAATGAAAGGGCGGTTGTGAAAGTTGGTGAAGAAAATTTAAAATGTATAGTAGGTATAGGCCTCTGCTTGACCATAATCTGACCGTGGTCAGTGACGATATAAGTAGCTGAAATTGTTTAGCACATAGCTTAAAAAGAAACTGTACGTCCCCTGGCTTTCATTCCTTGGCTGAGATGTAACACATAACTTATATTTATCTCAATAGCTATGAAATTATTTATTTTTACACATTGAAACAAAGCTTTACGATCAATATATCTGAATAGCAAAACGTCCAACTACCTACCCAAAACGTCTATATAGCATATCGTTCAACTAAAGGCATGTATTTATTTTTTAAAGAAAAACACTTACTAGTACTTGAAAAACACATTTAAGTTGCCTCCCGTGATATAAAAGCATGGTATAACACACCGCACACGAGACAAAAAGAAAACCCCTTTCCATCACCGCGTGCTAAAGAGGCAACGACAACAAATTATGCTAAAAGAAACGCATATATCCTGGCGGCTCGTTATCTCGCTGACGACGACACAAAAACTCCCAAGAAAATGTAAAAAACGCAGGGTGCGTCGCGTTGGCGTTCGTCGCCCCACCGCATCGGCCGCCTTGCTCATTTGATAAATAACCGCCCAAACTAATAAATCACCGCGAGAAAAGTGTATTTTGACCTGTATTGAAATTTATCTATGTTCGAGTGACCAACTCGTGGGAAAGAGCGTGTCGCGACCGGAAGCCTAAACTGTAGTTTTTGTCGGTTCTTTATTGGTTTTGTTTCCGTGTTTTCGCTGTACAGGGGCGGGAGGTTCACCGCCATCCAGCCCATGGAAATTATTGCTTCAGTTTCTATGTTTTTTTTATATTTACTTAAATCTATAATGGATTGAAAAATGAATGAAGATATTTTTTTTTATAAAATAGGAAGAAATTAGCAAAATTACGTTAGAAGTCAAGCAAATTTTCCTCCTATTACATCACCTAATCCCATTTTTGAGCGCCCCTACTTACAGAGTAAAAAAATGGTAATGAATCTCATTGAACCCCATGGGGGGCACAGGATTAGCCAAAAGATGGTTTATTTGACTCGTTTGTTATTCGCGTGTCTCAGATAATCCAGAAAACGGGAGACAAATTCAATGAAGTTCATTAATATTTTTACGCTATGTCCCCGTTGGTCTAAAACACTTACCATCAGACTTTCTCACTCTCGCGCCATTCTTTCAGGTTCTGAATGTCTATTCCGAAAAACAATGATACTATATAATGTTTAATATATGATGTTTATTTGTTTTTCAGGACGACGACTTCCCGACAACCAAGAGGCCCGATTTATCAGTTGATATAGTCCAGAAGGCGATCAAACTGTGGATATGACTGACAGACAAGGTCTACTCCGGAAAAAGATATACGATAGTCCGATCATTATTTTCAAATAATAAATAACCAATGGAACGGAGCACAAAAAAACTGAATGTATTTTTTTAAGTGAGTTCTTTTTTTATTCTTATTTTAGTAGGCCACTACAATAGTCACAATACTTTTGACATATGTAGCGTTTTTTGTTATTTATTAATTTCTAGATAATGTTATTTATATGTAACTCTACAGCTCCCGCTATCTAATGGAAATAAAGGTGAATGATGGCTGAAGTTGTTACTAGTAGTTGTGATGAATGTTTCCATTGATAACAGACTTTATTGATATACATAGTTCTTTTCTTCTTTTACTGAACTAATAATTTGGCAAAATATTTCCTTTTGTTTTTTTTTGTAGAAAAAATAGCTAGAACTAGGCCTTAATAAGTTTTAGAAAACTAAAATGTTTTATGTTATGTATGTATGGTGTCGCATGTAAATTATAAAAATGAAAAAAAAAAAAACACCCAGCGGTGACTAGTGATTTTTGTAACGGTGACAAAGTGTTAAGAGTAAAAACTCTTTAAAAGGCAATCGCCTTTGTATGATTATTTAAATTAGGATTCGAATAATAAAACAAAAATGGTCAGTCGTCTATCGTACTTGTCTAAAGCATTTTTATTTCTCCTAACTATAACACAAAGGTTACCTTAAATATTTGTATAGAAATTATGATTTTGTTATAGTTTGTCGCCAAGTTGATTCTGAAGTAGGTTCTAGTGTATAATGTATGGTAGGTACTACAGTATTGGTGACATCATCACTAGATGTTTGATCAATCGATAAATTAATTAAATAAAATTCAACAGTCATCTGAGGTACGTAGGTAGGTTACATAATCTCCATCAGACAGTTGTAAGGTAGGTAAGTACCTACGTATTATGAGAAAATCTAATCAAACCCGGCTGTATTGTTTTGAAAGATTGTCATGTTGTAAATATTATAAAGAACTAGCTGACCCGGCAGACGTTGTCCTGCCCTGAGAACAAAAATAAAACTGGGACCTACCTACTAGAGCAATGTATAGAGCATAATAAAACGTCATTAAGGTTTTCTCTAAAGTATTTAGAAATGAAAATTAAAGCAATTATCTGCTGGGCATTGTTACATAAAAAAAAACTCACATTTTTAATTTACAATTTACATAATAGCACATACAATACGCACCAATAAGTGCCTAAGTCCGACATAAAAAAAAAATATTTCCCCGAGGGTCGTCGTTTTGTTCTAAAGGGAGACGGTGATTTTATAAAATTGTCACGGTGACAAAATTTCAGTAATATAACTACTAGCGACATCTGTAATAATTTGCTGAAACTTCTAACAGAAGTGATAGAAAACCCGAGGAAAATGTACAAACGCTTTTCCTTGATCCATGGACGTTACTTTTGACAACAAGTTAATACATTTATTTAGCCAGAGATGTCACTGTATTTTTTTTCGGTCAGAAGATAAATATAGTCTATGCTTTTTAGGATTCCGTACCCAAAAAGCAAAATAAAACTTTGAAAAGCGATGCATGGTAATCTGATCATTATTTTAAAAATATTAATTACCAAGAGAATTGCAGAAAAACTGACATCACGTCATATTCGTGCAATAATTCTATTGGTAAACAATTCAAAACGTATGTCTTATTATCATGTATAGTTTTTCAGGGTCTTTTCGAAAGAGAATAATAATACTATATAGGGTCATGTGACTATGCTGTCTGTCTAGCCGTCCGTATAAACGGTCTTGATTACGGTGTGAAACCGCGGGGGACAGCTAGTAGGTACTTTATATTTCGACAAAATAGTAACCACAAGATAGCTACATCCAACCCTCTTTATAAATTAGCAACATGTTACCAATGCAATAAAGTAGGGTTTCAAAAATAGAAAAAGTATTTTCAAAAACCAGTGAACTGTGTGACATGTCAAGTCTGGCTCGCGTCACTGGAACGAATGGCCTCATCATCCACGAAATGCACTCCCCGCTACCACAGAATAAGTAATAGTGCGCCACTAAGAAATACGAATGCTCTTTTGACTTTAAATGGGAATAATGAGACCAATCCTTTTTCTTTGCTCTTCGTATTTATTACTAGCTGTTTCTCGCAATTTTTGAGTTTAAAAAGTAGCCTTCGGGATATCTATCTATAAGTCAAAGATTTTTATAATCGGTCCAGTATTATCCGCAAGTCTACCGAATCGAAATTCTGTTATTTTTCAATTTTAGAATTCATTTGAATCCATTTGAATAAGCATCAGCATAAGTAAATCGTTTCACCATTCGAAATGGACACCGAGTAGGTTTGGGTAGTCCCGACCAAATAACCATATCCATAATCCGGAGAGGATAAGTAGGTATTTAATAGACATAATAGTGGGAGGTATTGAGGGCTCTAGTTGACTCTATAAATAAATAGCGTGTAACTAGCTGTCTCATGCAATTTGAAAGAAAATCAATGTCACAAGATTTCGCTACTACTTTCTCGTTTTCATCCCGTATTCCCGGAATGAAATCTTGTTCTATATCATTATTTCGATCGGATTAACGGTTATGCAATTTTCTAAACGAATGTATTTCTGACTGTGTTGTGCTTCGAGGATGCTACGACAGTGACTACGAATATTTTTCCAATTACACAATGTTCAATCCCTTCTTGGAGTAACCTAAAATGGTAGGCATCTACTAAACGGTAATTATAATCAAAGATTGTGAGCTATAAAAGGTATACATAATAATATAGTAATTAAAAGTTTGAAATGAGATGGATGACGAAGGTCTCAAGTTTGAGTAAACAGTTGACAAAGTTGGGTAATTGGACGCTCGTCTAAAAATATAGAGGACCCAATGAAAATATCAAATAGGCCCAACTAAATCCAACCAATCCAATCATACCTTCACAAATCTTCAAAATTACAGTTACGAGTATATTAATATAAATTGACTACCGATTACATTCAATATCGTTCAAAATCCCATTAAACTATACTAGAAATAAGTACTTACTAAACAATGAATTCACATCCACTGTGATATCTCTTAAAAATGGGATAGAAATAACTTTGATTTCCTGATTATCAGTGGAATCTAAAAAAACTTGGAGAATATCAGTACTTTCAAAAAAGTGTACAAGCAAATACAATTTTAATCTATTTAAGGGTTATTTGTAAAGAACCTGCAGTGCTGGTCATCAATGTGAACAACTTTTGCAGTGCAGTGGGACCAACTATGAATCACTGAAAACTTTTCAGAAACAACATCAATCTTTTTCGTGATTTCATAGTTGTTGGGACCAACTAAGTACTATATTTTATACCTACTGCATAAAATATGTTATTGTTTCATAAGTATAAGTGTATATACTAAAATTAAATCGATCTTTTTCTAACATTCGCTGTCTTACAATGTTACTATTGCACCGAATAAATTAAAATGCATATTTAATTAAATAAGTGTATTATGTGATGTGAAATAGTGCCAAATAAACATAATTAAGTGAAAAGTGTTTTGTTTATATTAAACTAAACAGCCGTGACATTTTCAATCACTTGCAAAGGTGCAAAAGTGAGACGTCAGAAGGTCGGTTACCTGCTCCTGGGAGCTTGTACCATGTGTGGAGGTCTGTAAACAGTATTTATGAACCGTAAATTTCCTGTGGTCCCAGGGGTGTCGCGTCGCAACGCCTTCACATGTGCTCCCAAAGGTATACCTATTATGAAACATAACCCTTGCGTGAAATTATGGTTGTTAATCGCGATTTAAGTTTCACAAATCATGACATAAATACTGAAAAATTACGCGAATTCGTATAAAGTATAAGTAAGTTAATAGTAGATGCTAATTCTATTGATTGATACGAAAAAATTCGGACAAATGTGAGTTAAACTCGCGTGGAGAGGGTTCCGTACATGTTTAACTAAGTTCCAGAAATATTTTTAAATCTGACCCAAATTTGTTGACTAACTATAATTTTTTTTTTTGGAAATCGTGTTTTCTTAAAATTAAACCTAGCTACATCGATTTATCGCCCCGGAAACCCCCTGCATACCAAATTTCACCGTTTCCGAGATTCAGATTAGATATATATATCCATAAATTGCAGGTTTAAAGGTGTTAGATAGACTTCTTATAGGTTTTCCTGTAATCTTTAGGTAAAGAACTAATAATTTTTTTTCTAAATGTTTGGCCCAGTAGTTTTGGAAATAAGGGGGGGGGGAATGATAAATTTTCGCCAATTTTTCGCCTATTTTCTTAAATAACTTCAAAACTATTTATATTCAAATTCTAATAAAAATATATTTGGGATCCTCACAAGAAGCCCTTTCATTTGATATGTTACACAATATTTTCTGCAAAACTTTTTTGTTTTAATTTTCTAATTTACCCCCCAAAATTACCCCCCATGTTTGAAATTCATTTATTTACGTAACACGTCTATGTTTGGGTCACCGACTTACATATGTGTACCAACTTTCAACTCAATCCAGTCCAATATTTTCGGACAGACAGACAGACAGACAGATAGACGGACAGACGCACGAGTGATCCTATAAGGGTTCAGTTTTTTTTTTCGGAACCCTAAAAATATTTCAAGTAATTTCGTTTACAAACAAAACTTAGTGTAACGTGAAAAGTGAATGAATTTTAAAGAAACCATCTGTTAGAATTTGAGTTTTGAATTTCAGTCTTTAAGATACGAGTATAATCTATCTAAATTTATTGACCTTAACTGTTTAAAAAGGCTCTTTGACGACCAAAGCTTACTTAGGTAGTGGTCAGCCAGAATAAACCTCAGTCTTAGCCGTACCACATAAACAGGATAATTTATGGAGGTCTTAAAGGACGTTTCGCATATACTGTATACAAGATAAAATTTACAACTACCTAAAATTGTACGGTCATTGAGAAATTATTCCAACATTACTTTTAATAGATAAAGAGATCTGCAGGGTTCAAGACTCTCAAGTAAGTACGAAAGAAACCCTTTTAATTTACACTTGGGATCTACCTCACACAACACTGCGTAAATCGAGATCTTTTCCCACTGGGGTTTTACTTGGAAGATAAATGAGAGTATATTTTGTCGAATGAAAATTTTATTTATAAATACAGGCTCATTTCATCAATTTAGCGTCCGAAAAGTGCCTTAGTAAATTGAATTAAACAGCGTGTAAAGCGCTTACCCGCTTCATACGGGAATGTTTTATTGACGCTGTCACTTTAAAACGGATCGTTTTCGCTTCGCTGAGGCAAGCCAGGCAAGTGCTTTACTTTTTAAAGCGCAATAAACATTTTAACCAAAAAAATTTGAAAGAATAAACATGCCCTACTCTCTTTTACTATAATCATGCAGGCTTGAAGCATTCATTCATAGGATCTCAAGGGTCAAGATACTGTAATTTAATTTTTTAATCTTAACGTCTACAGTTACTTAACGGCTTTTACGAATGAAATATAAGTACCTACCAATGCATTTAACTTATAATAATCGTTCAATTTATCAGCGTTCTCACAAGTAGCTAGTTATATCTAGAGCCTTCCAAACGATATATTATATAGATAAATTAATTAAATTCACAGCAGAAAGATAATTGATTAGATAACGGCGGATCTAGCCACTAAATACGCGTTCATACTTGCCGCATCACGTTGCTATTACCCACATTACAGGCGCTAGTTAATCGCAAGCTACGTCATCAATCAATGTAGACAGCAGACCAGTCATCGGATACCTACAGATTACATTTCTATCGCATTCCCAAATTATTGAGCGACAGATAAAATTCATCGAGAATATTAATCCAATTTCTGAGAGACGATAAATGGTAAGCAAATCTCCCGCGTAGGTGTTTTGGCATAAATTGACATTTTTTTTAATATAATGTTTTCATGATAAGTTGAGAGGGATGATCATCGTGGTTCGGACATGTCATGAGGAGGGATGAAACCCATGTGACTAAAAAAGTCATGAATATGGCTTTATATAAGTATGTAATAAGCTGATGGATGTATGGGAAGGGGAAGACCGAAAAAGAAATGGATGGATTGTGTAAAGGATGATATCATTAAAAAAGGTGTCAATGCTGGTATAACGGAGATCCCAAATGATTGGGAACAGGGCAGGGAGATGATGATGTTTTAATTTTCTGTAAATGTTACACTTTTACACAGTCTTAATGAAGCAATAATACATAGATACCTTCAAATATAGGTGTCTACGTGAGTAGAGTACCTAGTTCCTTGATAATCAAAGCGTGAGTTACACTTACCTACGTGAGCCTTTGAATATAAACTATTCGTACCAAAGGCACTTTATTGTAATGACGCGTGACGGACAGGCAGACAGTAGAGTGACAGAAATAGGGCTAGGAATTAAGATGTTTTACCTCAGTTGGTTACGGAATCCTAAAATGGAGAAACTGACAGATCAAACCGCAGGGTTTAGGAATAGGTATGACATTTTGTAACTGATAGTCGAATATCCTTACTAAGACCAATAATAATATATTGAATAAGAAAGTGAGTTTGTTTGTTTGCACTTTTCACGCTTAAACTACTGAACCGATCGCGATGATATTTGGCTCGCAGTAAGGAAATATTATTTTCAGTTATATTTCAACTATTTTTTAGATTTTAAATAAAAGCCTAATACGGAATCGGTCATAGCTGAAGTGCACAGCGTGAGATGGAGGGAAATTCATTAAAAAATATTAATTTATTAATTATCCATCTCCTTTGCCGGCTTATAGGTAGGTACCTATTTACAAAAATAGTTATGTTTTTGAGAAAGACATGTGACGTGATTAAAATTAATTTAGTAGTGTAAACAACAGAATCAAAACCAAATAGCTACATCAGGCTTACATAAATTGTTGAAATGACAGTGTTCTGGCTTTATTACACGACGCTCTCAGCCAGTTGGTCAGCTGCCTAAAGTTGCAATTTTATGCAGCTTCCAGCTGTTTCAGTTTTGACTTATTCGAATGTTGGGTAAATAAACCTACGTTGGGTATACGGAAATCCAACAGAATAACTACGAGCTTCACTGTTCAAGCATTATAATGTATTTTTTTCACAGATTCATAGATTGTATTTTTATTAATACATTACTTCACTATTTAATTATTTTTGTATGCTGCTTTCTATAATATTTTAAAAACAACACAAAGTTTTTTCAACAAAATATCATTATCTATCGACAATTATCAAACTACTAATTTTTCGCTACATTTCTGAATTTCAGTAAAGGCTATTATTACTTACCAAAGATTTACGCTATAACTTATAATTGTCATAACTTAGCGTAGTGCTCAGGCACCTGAAATTTCGTAGGATTACTGATAACGATGTAGGTACTATCCTTAGAATTCGTGCTCCCAAAATCACAGGTAGGTATATAGGGAAAGTTTTAAAATATTTAATGTTAGTTAAAACAAATAGTGTTAATAAAATAAATATGAAATTCGAAAAACTACAATAATAATAATTCTACAAATTTTACAAATGCAATATGTTTTGGTTACGTTTGGTAACGTCTAGTTAGGTAAGTATAGGAAAGGTTCTGGGTTCAGCGGACTAGAGTGAGAGTTTATAAACTGTCCTAAAGATGAATATAAAAAATGTAGCTCTATGTATGTCAATAACAGCCGGCAATATTTTATAATCCGTTGCCGGAAATTCATACAAATTTCATAAACTCACACCCTGGGCGCACGCCCGAAACTAGTCCCGTCCCTTACTCAGTCACGTCGTAATGGATGTACGAACTTTTTAGGGTTCCGTACCCAAAGGGTTCCAACGGAACCCTATTATCAACCCTCCAATGTCCGTCCGTTCGTCAGCGGGTTGTATCTCAAGAACCGTAATAGGTATATTTTTTTACAGAATGTGCACCTATTTCTGTAGCCGCTAGAACGACACCTTATGAAACCCTTGGTGTGGGAGTCAGACTCGCACTTAGCCAATTTTTTTAAGTACCTTTCTTCCGGTGAAAACGAATGTAGATATCTCGTGTCTGTCTGTCTTTCCTGCTGGTTACCTTTAGCTTATTTTCTTTGGACCTGCCGCGCAGACAATAAAAACTGATACCTACATAGAGTTAGATGTCAAAATCGCGTAAATATTAGGTATTACTTTAATTTTAAAATATATTTCAGATAAGTACCTAATATGCATTTAAAATGTGCGCCCATCTAGCGATGAGAAAAAATATGATATTATTATTGTTTTAGTTTGTAATAAAATACACAAAATTATGTGTTACCAGAATATAACAAAGAGAAAAACATCCCTCAGGAATGTGGAGAGCAAGAGGAGGTAGTATTATCCTTAAGCTTTTGAGATATTTACAAATTTATTTCAATCTATTGAATTAAAGATCTGAAAGGTCTGTCATTACATTACGCACCTTATATGTACTTATCAATAAAATCAAAATTTGTTTAGATTTTTATAATTAATTTTGGGTAATAATAATATTTGATTGGCATTTTTTCATAACTTAGGTTCGTCATGAAAAACAAACTTTTAACACAGAACCAACAAAAATTGTTTCAATCATACTCGAAGTTTTATAATAATGGAAATATCGCCCAGTAGTAAAGTTAAAAGTAGGGTAGTAAGTAGGTATTATTATGTTGAATATTAGCTATGTGGCTTCCAGGGCTGTGCTTCGTTTGGGATCAGATGGTAGACTGTATCTGCATCCTAGGATATTATTACCTAAACTATCTTTCGCATTTATAACTTTTTCATTTATTTTAGCTAGGAAGTTAGAATGGTCATCGTTCATGTAACTCTAACGATACAATTCAATTGTTGCGTTAGAGTTCCTTTTAATCGCTTGAAGCCGCTTAAAAGCTTTTCCTGAAACGACATCAAATCACGTGACAAAAGAGTCTTGTTTTTATAGGACATGCACTCAGCAACTCGTTTACTTTGAATTAAAGACAGATAAATGGAATGTCGAGTACTTACAGCCTTGCGCTGAATATTGTGTAATTTTTCAGTACTTAACGAAAAGAATAAAGATAATGCAGTCTAAGTAAAAAAACTTCTTATTAGGCATGAATAGCAAAGGATAATAGGAAAGCTTATATTGATGTTTCTTACCTATTTATTTGAATGGATTTGGATAAAATTTGTTCATAGGTCATACGTATCATATGGTACGCAGGTAAAACTGCGGGTTAGAAACTAGTTATAAATATAATATATCTTGATAAAAGGGTAGGTGACTGACTTATCAAATCAGCTACTTTTTAATAAATGTCAAAACGATACAAACTCCATATAAACTTATATGGAATTTTGTATGAAATATTACACTATGACGTCATAGTTTCATAGCATCAAATCATCTACTCTTAGTGGTTCCACTGGTAATTAAAAATCATAAAAAACATTAAATGTACGCTATATTGGTTGTTTCTACGTGTTTTTAGATGTTTTATGCATTGGTTAGTGTTTGGTCATTTATTTTTGACAGTGTCAACTACCCTATTAACACCTTATCATCTACTCTCATATCGTAAAGTTCTAATTATGAAATCAAAAACAGTACTTTAAGGTGGAGGCGTCGGTTGGAGCGCGAAATTCAAATTTTATCACGTTTTTTGCAAATTGCAGCTCAGTTATTAGTCGTAAGTTATCAACATGTTATTTGCGAGAAGAATGATAGTATATTTACTGATTAATAACAAAAGAAATCATCAACATATTCCTCCAAGGTATATTAGTAACATTTTCATGAAATAGTCGTATATGTCAGTAATATACCTTGGAGGAATATGTTGATGATTTCTTTTGTTAATAATCAGTAGTCATTCTTCTCGCAAATAACATGTTGATAACTTACGACTTATAACAGAGCTGCAATTTGCAAAAAACGTGATAAAATTTGAAGCTCTAGTGATATTGAGTTTATATGAATATATTGTTTGTGGTAAATCTCTGAAGCCACATAAGCCTCAATTTACATAATAAATTTAAGCAAATACACTTTGCGTTGGTTAAGGCTTTATTAATACGAGTAGGAGTACATAAAGTAGGGTTCATATACCTAAGGGGTTTGTGACAAAAAATGTTGATAATGACTCCTTACCTTCCATTTGATAAATCCAGGAAATTGATAATAATAAAAAAAATATTCTCAATTTAGAACTTGTATGCAATTTGGAAACCTTTTCACTGACTGAATTTGAACGATTTAAGTTGGTTAATTCTTTATAAACAGAATAATGTTGAACAGAATAGTCGAAAAATATCAAACCAGCGGGCTGAAGCTTATCTTGAGTGACAAAATGAATTCCTTGCCTATAAGCCGTGGTCTCCTTATACCGACGACCTGACTTAAGCAGAATTTATAGGTTTATACCATTATGTATAATATCACGAGCAGATTTATACAATTGTATCTACTTATTTATTTTACTGTCAGCAAATATTTAATACCATAACCTGAACTTGAAAAAAGGGGGATAGGAATTATACCTACTTGGAAATACATAGATATAAAATAATATCTTCTATAGATATTTATTTCTTAAAACATAAAATAGTTTTAAATATGTACAAGTTAAAATTATTAAAACATTAACATATTTGTCATTGTGTTTATCACAGAACCCGAAGTAGAAAATCATGTTGACCGACTTGTGTCGCCGCATTTTTAACATTGTTACATTCAACAGGAAGTAGGTATTCTTAAAATATACAAATTAATTTTGATACTACGTAGATACGATACTAGATATCTACGAATATGCGTAACATGGCGTATCCAATTAATCAAATGGAATTTATAAGAATTCAAGATTTAGAATATCAATTCTAGCATAAAATAGCTAAAACTGTCTGTTTCATGTATGTATTTCTTTCATCTATTACACACTGTGTCTACATATCTGTCAAACTTTCCAGTAGCAGGGCTGCTGCAAGAAATTTCTATTAGAAATAAGCAGTCCCTTTGTGCCTTTGTATCTGTTTTGTCTTTTCCCTTTACTTGTGTGTGTGTACTATCGACAAACTTGAAGCATGATCACCTTAAGGGTGTATTTTGCGTGCAGTGACCAGCCGCTACCTGTGTCTCACACAATATAACCAGACAATGCGCTTGTCATAAAATAGTAGATTGTCATTGTCAGTAAATAGTCTAAACAAAAGATTTTACAAGAGACCGTTTTATTGTCAGGGCAAACTATGATTACTGGCTGCAAGCGAAAAGGTCTCAAAACTGATCATGCTTCAACTTTGTTGATGGTACATAAATTAATAAATAAAACAGTTCTTTATCTTACTCTAGCTGTTCCCCGCGGTTCCACGCGCGTTCCCGGGATAAAGCGTATAATCTTTGGGGATAACGTAGCTTCCTATTAGTGAAAGATTTTTTTTTAATCGGACCAGTAACTCCAGATATTAGCGCGTTCAAACAAACAAACAAATTCTTCAGCTTTATTAGTATTAGCTATATAGATTAGTTGAAATCTTCAAGTGAATCTTTGAGAATGTATCTCACTCAAATCGATCCAACAGTGCAAGCAACCCCCGTCATCACTTTATGCCTAACCGTGTTGTTTGTGAATGGAACAAATTACCAGAGACTCAACGGTGCAACAACATAGACTCGACAACTAGGTAGGTACATGAAGACTACTTATATGTAGTGCAGTGATATACACTTCATCAGCTTTTAGCTGCATGTGTATAATAAATAAATGTATCGAGAGTATAAGGATAAATAAAGTGATCATCTGAACTGAAAATATTATGTAAATAAGTTATATTATAGGTATATTCCACTTCCAGGACCAATTCAGCTAATATTTTTTTCAAATATTCGTTTAAGTCCGAGGAAGGTTATTGGAAAAATTGGAAAAGTTGCGCGAAAAATTGGAAATGTGTGTCGAGATCTAGTAATAAATATAACTATGTATGTGGCCAATACCTACTATAGGCGAATTCTGATCTGATATTTATTTATAAATAGTGTTGGGCAACAATATTGTATTCCACGGCAGTCTCGGCAGCCGTTAGGTGCTATTACCTATCTCGTTGGAGATTCAAAACGAGTTGACTCCTGCCGACATTAGCATAATAACGTAACCACGTGAAGCTAATAACGTAACTTACAATAGGTATTAACCATTAAAAATACAACGCAAGACATATACGGTACGTACCTATAGGTAGATACTATAACAACGTGATAAGTAGAGTAAATAATAATAATAATAGTAGATATAAAAGTGCCATGATCATTCTTAAAATCAATGATTGGATGTTCAGTCCAACCCCTTGTGAATAATACTGAAATGATACCATTTTTTTATGACAGAAAGTTGACTAGCAGGCAGGCGATCCACCTGATGGAAAGTGGTTGTTGCAAAGCTGAGAAGGCAACTGGCTCTCAAGTGCAATTGTCAGAACACACCGGTGTACTTGACGGGTTCTACAAAGTACCTTCAGCGAAAGCTCAAGCTCGTTAATATTTTGAAATTATATATGTACCTTAATTTTTTTAAGCTCTCAGCCTTATAGTGTAATATACCTATTACAATAATGTAGAAGATGCTATTTCTGAAATACTACCTATCTACTATCGTCTCCAGACGAACTCTTTGTAGGTTGTGTTAGTCAGTTGCTTCGTTCATCAATTTGAGACAAATAAAAATAAATTATTTCAGCTTTGTCTATCAAAAATTTAACTATAATAACACCTATCTATAAGATATCCTATAACTCTATATACGAGGTTTATTATATTGTAATTAACTAGTATTAGTAATATTAAAGCGACAATATATATGAATTGTCTTTACAAAGAACAGAGTAATTAACAAAACTGGTTGTATTAAACTTGGATCATCTAGACTAATAAGATGATTATATAAAATATCCTATAAAATCATAACGAAAAATGAAAAAGTTTTAAAGTACCAGCGTTATATTTTACTACCGACATTTTTTATATTGTAGTTAAGGAAAATGAGAACGTGACTGTTGTTTGATAGGTACTTGAAATAAAGCGAACATTGTTTGCTCCGTTATTCTAGCATTAACCATTCATAGATAGAGTGCTATTTTTACACGCCGCAATTTGCTTCCAATCCACGGCGTTGTATACTGTTATCTTGATTACAGCTAGGGTTAAGGTACTCTAACTTGTTTACTTTAATCAGTTAATAAGATTTTCTTCAATTTAACACATTTTGTATACGTAAACAAATTAAGACTTCTTCTTTTATATTGTTAATTTGTGTTCTATTAATACTGAAGTTGGCAAAACTTGACACTTTCCATTGAAGCCTCATCAATCAACAAAATATTGCAAATCATTGTTTTAAAACTTTACTTGGCGCTCATCTATTGAAACTTTTGCAAAAAAATATTTATTCATTTAGTTAGACCATCAAAATAGATAACAAATAATATTAAAAATATTCCGATAATCTGGTGACAACAATCCGTAACCGTATTAAGTATTTAAGCTACAAAGTATTGAATTGCATCGAGTCAGTTAGCTAACCTTAAGTTATAGTTCACCAGCAGGGCTACTTCGATATTGGAATCGGAAACCAAAACTTTCCAATGTGGATTCCGTTCCCGACGGGCTGTCAAAAGGCTATTTTAAAAAGCATGACAAATCGAAAAGATTCGATAGCGGAATTTAAGGATGGAGTGCGTTTACTATGAAATTAAAATATAAATTGCGGGAATTCTTCTCGGAAGTTTCCGAATCCGTTTTCGATGTCGAATCCGAGAGTTTTCAAATAGCCCTGCAGATATATTTTAGTATTTCTCATCAGATGCAATAACATTTTTAGCTTTTCAGGCAAATAATGTTAAAAAGTTGTTATTGAATTCTAAATGATCATTGTAATTTTTACAGTGTTCAATAAATAAAAAGCAGTGAAATTAATATACCTAAACCATCATCTTCTGAGGGCGCGGATAACAATACATCGTCTAAAAATAGTTGCTTGTCATTGTAGCTTAGTAGGTGAGAGTAATAAGGTGACATGAGCAAGCTAATATTGAAGTGAAGAAACGCGCTGACGTGCAATAACCAGACGAGACAAGGTGTAAAACGACCGATTTGTCCTCCTTGGTAATAATTACGAGTGAAGGAAGATAGTAGATGAATAGTAGGGCTGAAAGTTCAATGGCACTTCCTATTTTTATGCACCTAATGAAATAATAACAAATTTTGTTTCTCAGAAAAACTATGTAGGTACAAAGTGTAAGAAAGTGACAGTTCCCTTCTAGGCACGGTGAGATTTTGGTCAAACACAAGCATAACATAGAAAAAATGTTTTCTGAGATCTGTTATCTCTGTCTGTCTGTAGGTATTACAGTCCATTCAAAAGAAGTTGCAGGTCAGAGTCTGTTTTATGAGACCAAAAACCAGAAAGTAATTAGGTATAATTATTAGAGTTATCTAATTTTCTGCATTTTTTAAATGATTATTAGGTATGCTAGGGAAATACGTTCTGATGGTGATGAATAGGTACCTTACATAATATTGCTATAGAAGCTATAGAAGACGTACAACGTATCCTGTATTAAAAAAATATTTGATGATTAAACATCCGTGAGATAGATATTCTTACTGTGCCGTGCAGGCTAAACTCATTTCTTTAATTACTATCACACCTACGGATTTGATTTCAAGATCTACATGTTTATTACAAAAATATAGAGCGAAATGCTTATTTAAACCCGTGGTTTGACCTTTTGGCAGCCTAGCAGAACGTCTAAATGCCCACACATTTATAACATATCAACACCATTTTGCTGGAAAAAACGCGTCACGTTCTTAATACTCGAACAGACATGGTAATGCGTGGTTATTGGCATTTTGATTTATTTGCTCGCTACATACCTACTTCGAGGCAGTTGGGAAGCAAACGCGTGGAAAATCCTTGGCCGTGAAGTCAGCGTCATTGACGATATCTGTCTCAATATTACGATACCAATACGCGATGTTCATGTTTTATGGATAGTATAAGAATGCCTATAAATCACCGCTATACGCTCGATATCAGTTGTACTCCTACGGACTTAAGCAGGTAAATGTGTCGGAATCCGGAAATTGTTCCTTCTTTTTCCTTATTTTATTTGGCTCCACTCCTTGCTACAAGTGCAGAATCGTACCTACGGACTTTTCATTGAGCAGATTATTTTAATTTTGCTATAGTCAATTTGAAAGGATTAAATAACCTGCTTATTTAAAAAAAGAAATAATAAATACAATTGAAGATTAGAAAGAAAAATTCTGATCGGACACATAGTTAAAGAATTACTATAAAACTATTAGATATGTCATCTTTTTATATGTTGAACTAAAGTATGTCGTCGCCAAGTCAGGATCGACTTCAACAGCATATAAAAACCATTTAATGGGCTAAACTTGGCTCATAAAAATTTAGAACACTTGTTTCCGTATTTGGTCTTCGCTGTCCTTATTGGGGTTGAATATTTAACTGGTAATACGAGTAAGTGGAGCATACGTAATAGTATACTGATGACAGCCTCCGTCTAGGTACACAGGCGGGAAACGAGACTTTCAATTTACTTAGTTTTCCTCTAGAATAGGTACCTATGTTAGTTAGTAGGTAGGTAGGTATGGTATAGTACAAAATGAAAAATTCTAACATTATTAATTACCTTGACATCATATTATACCTACCTATAGACTTGGGTATGTTCGCTAAAAATATGACGTGGTGTGATGATTATGACCCTGAAAAAAACGGACAGGTGCGTGTCTGATATAACTGTAAATGATAATTTACAGTTATAAATAAATCTGAAAACTGATAAGTTTTCAGATTTATTCCTGTTGTATGTGTGCTGTAAAACCTTGATTTATGGCAAATTTCATGTTCCGAGGTCAACGGGAAGTACCTTACAGGTTTTGATTCGTCAAGTCGGTAACTTAGAAGTTAGATTTTTTCACGGCTCCAATGGATTGTAGACTTGAGTATTTAATATTGATTTCAGCTGATGCCTCTATGTGTTTCTAAGACAAAGGGTCTTGACCTTGACAGACAGACAACAAAGTGATCCTATAAGGGATCCGATTTTTCTTTTCAGGTACGAAACCCTAAAAAGAAGGTTAAGAGCTTATCTCTGTTATATTCGTGTAGCAATCTTTCTTTAAGAAAAGAAGCGATGTGATGTGACGTGATGTGATGCAAAAAAGTGCTTTTATTAAATACCTACTAACTTGATGTCCAGAGCTTTGTTTGCATAGACTAGGTACGTACAGTTTATATAGTTTGTTTATGGTGATTTATACTGAAAGTTGGACGTAATAACATTTAAATTGTATTCAAATACAATAAAAAAAACTACATTATAATAGTCATGTCATATAGTGTAAACATATATTTTTTTGAGTTGGTTCAATATTCTATCAAAAAAAAGAATCAAACATTTCACATAAAACATATTCATTGCTTCATCAGAGTTTGAATTTATTGTTGCAGTTTCATACTTCCACTCTATAAAGTAGGTTAGGGA
This sequence comes from Tethea ocularis, assembly GCA_963555595.1. NCBI lineage: Eukaryota > Metazoa > Arthropoda > Insecta > Lepidoptera > Drepanidae > Tethea > Tethea ocularis. The sequence goes on from OY741968.1 coordinate 6,512,266, forward strand.
ATTACAAATAACTCTAAATGCGAGAACCGTATAGCTAATTAAGATTTGATAAATCCGTTTTAAAGCTAAAAGGCTGAAGGTATTAGGTGATAAACATATTACAATTAAGCTCGTTTCCAGTAGTGCCAAGCCTCTGACTACGTAAGTGAATAAATTGACTTTGAGTGAGACAGGATATGACGTCAGAACTTGTGAGAATATCATATTACTTTTCATCACATGGTGAAAAAAATGCTGTCAGGTTTTGTGCCTAAACAAAGCTTTTTGCATACAAAACCGAATGTTCATTTTATTTTGGTGTTTCAAACACAGGCTTTTGTAGTAATTTTAACGGCATATTTTTTTTTATTCGTATACCTATCTGGAAAACTGCTCCAATAATTTGAATGAAATTTTGTTATCTAGGTATATGTATGTATAAAGGCATCGTTCACCAAACACCCGGTGAACAGATTACCTCTCCGACTTTATCAATAGCAGTTAGTGTGTAGGTAGCATATAAAAAATAAACAAATATCAACACTTTCACATCGGTAAGTAAGACATTAAGATAAGAAGGCTTTGTGCAAAATATATCTCGCGATCTGTGATGTCGGACGAGAAGTAGGAATGCGAAATGCCCGTCACGCCGATAACGGCAAACTTTTGTGAGGGCGGCCCTTAAGGAATGTTACATGATAAATTAACAGCTGCTTCATTAATCTTTCACCTAATTCTATGTTACGATTCCAACTTGTATTTGCCGTTGAAAATTGGATTGGGGACAACTATCCCAGTAGAAATCGACATTAAAAATGCCTAAAATCGCAAACCTTAATGTAGTTCTGATGTTCTTTGGAGAGTTGTAGAGCAAAAAGTGAATTAAATTTCGCAGTTTTTCGCTTGGTGCGCATGACCTACCTACAAGTTTTTCGAAGTTGCAAATTTAGATTCACTCACACTACCCTTACTGGTATGGACCAGTAAGGGTAGTGTGAGTGAATCTAATTGATAAATTGATAGTTCTAATTTTTTGGTATGTTGTATGGACAACATACCAAAAAATTAGAACTATCAATTTCAACTGGGCTAAACATGTTTTTGTACAGATTTATTTTTAAATTACTTACGAACAACCAAATTTTCACGATCATTCAAGATCATTAATTATTTAAAATAAATGTTTTATTTGTTCCGGTGTATTTCTAAAATATTTTCGGATTTCAATGACAGTGTCATTCTCTGATTATACACAAATTGTAGAAAGCTTATCTAATATCTAATATAAGGCTCCACTTACCATGAGTGTATAAAGGTGAAACTCGATACTTGACGGCGGCCGTGCAAGCTATAGCACCAGTACCGCCACCAAGCTGCAAGCCATGTGATAACACTTGCACGATTGTTCCCACGATGGTGATAGTCCAGCCCCAACCACCTTCGGGGTAGTATCGTCGAGCGAGCGTGAGTGCGGCGCGCGCACGCAACGCTGCCGCCGTCTCTGCACCCACTGTCGCACCTGCGCTGGCACACCTAACGTACCACACTCAAGATATACTGCCAGCCAACAGGACTTATCTACTGAAGCTAGCCACTAACATCAGCAGATAATTCCATTTAAATTCACATACATTACGTAACACTGCACTAACCGGCGGAACTGAGCCACTTCACGAGCTGCTTCATATCCTACACTTTTAGAGCGACCGCGCTCTGCGTACTTATTATACTTGTTCGGGGGATTGATGCGGGTTCCACTAGCACCACACGTACACAACAAGTCTTCTGGACGGAGTCTCGGTGGCTGGGTAAATTTTGGCATATACCGTTCACGGCAGTCGCACTCAGGAGTTCTCCAAGAGAGCAGCCTCTGCCACAACGTGCGCTTGCGAGCCGCGTTAGCGCCGCGCTCGACCGCATTGGCCTGGCCCGTGTCCAGAGGGAATGACGAGCTACGATCGGCCTCCTGCGGGCTGACCCGGACCGTCCGATTATCATAAGTGATTTTCCTTCGCACGTCCCTATTATTGCATGTGAAAGTAGGAATGAAATTGTGCGTAATGGACTCTTGTTTGTTCGTACCACGGATCGTTGGATCACTCTTTCCTGCAAATCCATTTTTAATATTTTTGATGTCTGTATGTAGGGATTTCCAAGTGGCGATAACTTCGTCGCGGCCGGGCGTTTCGCCAAAAATTGGAACGGTGGGTGAATCGGGTATTTTGTTCGGTAGAGTTTGGCCGGGCTCAGTATCTGCAGGGACGGGCACCCCACGGAGTCGCGTGGGAAGGCTGTCAGACCGGCGGAGAGTCATTGTCATACAAATTTGGTGGTCTCATTTTAAAGTACATTCATATTACACTTGCAATTCACTCTCCATACATTTTAGTTCACGATTATCTGAAACAATAAAAGTAAATTAGTTTTGTTCTTCAACCATTGCAATAATGATACGTAGTATAAAATCTATGTCTTTCGTTAAATAAAACTTTCAAATTAAAAAGAATATTGGATAAAGTGAGTATTATAGAATGCAACTTTGCAGACAGCATACGCGGCAAGATTATGACGCCTGAAACTTATGGGTGACAGAGCTTGTGACGCGGACGAGATCCACTCCATGAAATTAAAACGGTTTATACGTTGATTAACTTCAATGCTTTATTTTTGGCTTAGAATAAATATTTATCATATATTCGAATGAAACTGAACGAGCTGTAGCAATTAATTTTATTTGATAATGCTATAAGTGTAGCATTATTTTTATAAAATCTTTCCCTACCAAAACTTTTACGTTACAGTTTCATATTTCAATGAATAATTCATGAATCATTAAATTGTTATGTTAATGAAGGGATTTGGTGAAATGGAGGTAGAGCGTACGGACCCAACTTGATCGAATTCGACGTACCCACACATTGAAAATATAAATTAATGCACAAAATTCTTATCAAATGGACAAAAGAAATTAAGAAACAACGTCTAACTTTGAAGTTCACAGACAGCTTATACATATATCTCCTTAGCTAAGCGAGCAAGAGTGATTAGTGATACCAAGTTTGCGAGTGATAGGGATCTGATAAATAGACACTGATTTGAGTCAGTCTAGAAATATAACCCATTTAAATCTTACCACCAACTGTAATTGCTGATTTGACTTAAGATTTTTCTGCGAGAATTCTTATGTTCAACGAGAAACTCGACTGGAATCGTTTCAGAATACCGCAGCCAAATAACTAAATGTTGTGCCCCTGCGCGGAATAAGGTTGCCATGCAGACTCATCGGGGAGGGGAAAGAGTTGGTTACCCGTGATTGATAGGTACATGGGGCGCAGATTACTTGCTACGTCCACAGACTATTCTAAGGGATGGATCTCTTGCATTAGGAGAGAATTATCTGTGACTCGGGTGTTGCAAGCACTCATAGACGGTAGGTACCGCTAACCGCCAGGCCATATCTTTGTTTGCTAACTTCATTGTTTATCATGTTGCAATTCGTACAAAAAAAAAACCACTACCTTTCACAAAAAGTAAACTAATTATAGTCAGTGGCACTAGGGATGATGTAAGGATTCTAACGATATCCCATACACCCAAATCTGTTCAGGCATTTAAAAGTTATGGTGGAATAAAGAAATTCACATACCTACATAAAAGAACCTGTCGTGAAAAAAAAAGTTTGAAAACAAAATCTTGAAGCAACAGCTTCCAGTTTAGTTTTTTAATCTCTTAAAAATGCATTAGATGTTTTACTACAGTTTTCAATAAATCAAGTTGTTGTTCACAAAAAAACATCTGCGCGAGCAGGATCATGCTTTAAAACTTTTTCAAACTTTATATTGAAGCGTAATTAAAAATAAAAGCATTCTTACTTTGCCGTCGATTTGATGTCGTCTTATTTTCATTAATGTATTGTTTAGATAATAGCTTCGAAGATGAACAAGACAAAAAGTGAAAATTGAATGTGAACTACGACATTAACACTAAAACGTGGGCGAAACTCCGAACTTTTCAGACATCATTCCATTCCGCTGGCCATTCATAGTCTGTAATTACATGCGCGGATTCTTTTGTTGCCCGCTTTGGCAGACAATTGAATTTCAAATCCATTCTTTTTGGTATCCTTAGATGATCCCCAGACTCACTTCTATCAGTGCCTTTTATGGTAAATGCTCTACTGCATAGTTGTATATTAATGTGTCTGGGTCGATGAGTCCCTCTGAAATCGACTGTAAGCCTATTCAATAAATATTGGGATACGTAAATATTTCGAAATATTTTTCTAGTTGATTTTATATGCTTGGAAAATGCGATAGCTCTGTTATAATTCCCCGGTCGGGGAATAGGTAGATAATTATTGGTAACCCAATTATTAATTGTCTCAATTAAACTCCTGTCAATTATGTTATTTTCCAAGAATAGAATATTTATACAAATATTGTGTCTTTGTATTAACTATAGGTTTCCACGAAATTTTACAACAAGAATAAGTAATTTACAAACATAAAAAAAATCTTAAATCAATCTTGTTTGCTAACGCGTAGGGCGTCGGTAAAATGCATTTGAAGGCCTACATCTTTCTTGTAATGCAAAAATCTAAAAAAAATTCTTAATACCTACATAAGTCAAATTTATGAAACGGACAAAGTAACAAATTACCTTAAAATTTATTTGTCGTATAATGGCTGCACATTTATGCTTCAATCACTGGCATAAAACTGCTTCAATCACTGGCAGTTTTACTTGGTGTAACAGCCATTTATGATATTATATGGATATTCCCAGGTAGTAAATACTCGGTACAATGTGAAATTGAAGTCTAGAATCACTGGTTTGAACGATTTGGTGGGTTCAACGAGTTCAACACTGGCGACTACCGACTAAGTGAAAACAAACGGTATGTGATTCAATTTGATGGACGAAAGAAAGCCGAATGAGGTAGCAAAATTTGGTCAACCTATTATTGAATTAGAATGAAATACATAACACAATTTACGGCTGTATGAAAGGCTCAGCCTAAAGATATGCAAAATGGAGTCTATTTTTGAATTAGCGGTTGAAATTAGAATTACGAATAGCTTATAATTTAAGAGGTTTATCTATCGATTGAAAAATCAGACCTAAATATTACCTTACATACCTTTATGACTACTATTTTTACAATATCTAATTTAACATAGCTACAGTAATTTTGTAAAGTTTGAGAAGATTCTAACTTCAGTGCTATAGTTTAATCCATTAATAATACTTTTATATTTTGTGTCTCCGAAACAACGTTCCATGATAGTTACGAGAGCTGACACTCGTAAAACTCAACTTACTCCACAAAGTCTCGAGAAAACTACAAAATTATAAAGCGTAGTGAAGAGTTTTCATTTTTTTTATAAGTCATCAATCATTGTGTTCACTAAAGTGAAAAAGTAATGATAATGTAACAAAATCTCTGCTAATTCGTCTCAGGAGTGTTCGGACTGATGTCTACTTGTTATTCGGGGCCAAACGAGCTATTCCGCAATGACATTCCGGCTAAGATTAATTTCGTTATTCAAATTAAGATAGATAATGATAATAAACACGGCTTCATCGCTTCTATTTCTTTTATATAAATCGCTGCATTTAATTATATTCTGGAGCACGAAGGATGGATTAACTTTTAGGTATCTATTGTAGATATTTCTGATCCGTCACTTTCTTTGTTTCCGGAAAAGATTTATGGCTTTGTGTACTATGCTTTACTCGGAAAATTATGAAAAATCATAATAAGGATTTTTTTACTACAGGTCTCATTCTTGCCATGGTCAGTGATGATAGTGGTAAACACACAAAGCCTAGAGGGAACTGGCTTTCTAGTGCAGTTATCAAAACACACCGGAAGGTGCTTGGCGACAGATTTTCAACTTGAGGGTACGAGAAAGTACCTAACCTAGCACCGTGCTATGGTTTTCCTCCGATGTTTTCTTTCACCGAGCGTTCTATAATTTTTAGACTTAATTATAGTTACATGTTAAAATTAAGGATGTTTTTGTTCGTTTGTTAAGGCTCCTGTCATGAAATAGAAATAAATCTTATGGTTGGGAAACATCGTTCCTACGTCCGAGCAGTAACAAGGAATAATTTTGCCTAATCATGCAATTTGGTAGGAAGTATGTACCTATATTGTGTAGGTACAGTAATAAACCCTAGGCACTTTATACCTACAAGTGAACTAATTTAATTTATCTACGCTACGATCCCCACATCCAGCGAGCGGTGAAGCCATTAGTTACGGGCTGGGCATAGCATAATACTATCAAGAGTACTGTGATATTAGCGGGGGGTATGATTGTCCCTTCTTTACATATTCTGTAGTATTCTTTGGCAATATTCTAGAGGTAATGTGCACTGACCATTTACAAAACTAAGTTTGTTAATTTTTCAGTTCTTGATACCAAGCATTGAGTTTACTTCAGTTAACCATCAATATTTAATAAGAATTTGTTTGATTCAATTTAAAACAGGACAAAAAAAAAGGAAATTTAGATCTAAATGAATTAATTTAAAACAATTAATTCATTGATCTAAAAATTTTCGTTGCTTCTCGTTCTCCAAAAAAAATATTTGCATTTTGCAGACTGGATCGAATATAGTAAAATCATTTTAGATATATACTGGGACATTTTTCGCACGCGGCCATGATCCCAAACTAACAATAACCCGAGTTTGTACTATGGAAACCAGTAAATATATGTATAAAGAGTACGTTTGCCCATATAATACAGTTTGACCGGAAACGCTGACGCCGGAAATTACTTTCACTCCTTTGCTATTTCATAATCTCCTTGAATTTATTTATTTAGGTACTAGTTTTTCGTTTACATACGATCCGTTATTTCAACTGCTAGGGGTGACAATAGATATATGTATAATAGATAGATATATAAAAACAGACGCTTCAAATACGTGTGAATCTTTAACGTTGTGTCAAAATTACAAAGCAATCGATGAAGGAAGGGCTTTCAGAAATTTAAGATATTTTATTTATATGGATTTCTCAGATCTTAATTAATTGAATGTCAAAGTAAGTGTCACAAAAGGTTATAAATAGTAATTTTAGTTTCAGCATTGAAGTTTCTTCTTTCTAAGGAACAAATTTTCTAGCTAAGATAATAATTTACTCTAAAAATATCAACCAAACAGTGATGCCTAAACGGTTCCTAATTGAGATTCCAGGTATCTAGGTAGGCTTAACGTTTATGATAATAGAAAATAAGACCATTTTAATAGTGAAAATAACAATACACTATTATGTGAGGATGTTGCCGTTGGCTTCATCACTTGAATAACTAAGTACATATAAGGAAGTATTTATATCATGTATTTCGATTTTTTTTATTAATTGTCATTTATTACTTACGAGAATTAAAATGATGCATTAGGATTATTTTAAACAATAGCGCCCCACAAAACATTTTCACATTTATGTATGGCCACACATACAATATCAATTTGCGGTGAATTCATTAATCTTCTCATGTGTACAAAAATAACGTCAACCAGATCCTCATTACAAGCTTGTGCCGAAGTTCAAGGACAAAAAGGAAAGCCAATTTATCTCGACTCTCGACTCCTATTATGTCTATAAATTACTTATGGCAACTTTAGCCAATCGAGGGAAATAATATTATTCAACTCGATATTATCTACCTGCCTAAAAGCACCTAAAAGTTAGGTATAAGTTTATCTGCCTGCTTCTAAATTTATGAAATGGCAACAATAATGTTGATTGTATATACGCAAAGTTCTTGTCAGTAAAATAATACGTGTATAACAAAAATTTAAAATTTAAGGAAACCCCCGAGACTCACTAGAAAATTAGTCATAATTTTCAAAAGGCTGAGCGGATTTTCTTGAAACATAGCTAAAAACACTTTCGATTAAGAAAAATACTAAATCAAAATCGGTTCATCCGCTCAGGAGCTACGATGCCACAGACAGAACACACACACACAGACAGACACGTCAAACTTATAACACCCTGTCGTTTTTGCGTCGGGAGTTAATAAAAATAACTGGGGGGCTAAAACGGCCGCTCGAGTCGAATTTACAGTAGATTAGGGTGTAATTTGTCTAAATTGTAAATTAATTGATTAAAATGATTTGCATTTTCACCAAAAAATATTTTAAAAAACACTTGGCTCTGCTGTAAATTCGAGATATGAATTGCATAGCAATATTGCTCTAGCGGCCGTTTTACCCCCCAGGTCACATGATCAAACCATCTTCAAAGAGAGGCAGGAAATATTGAGGAATGAACACTAAAAGTTTTTTCATGTTGGTTGGAAAGGAACCTGTAATAAATTCATTTAATATTTGTTATTTAATAATATTGTAGTAATTAAATTAACACTTAAAAAAGCGAGTTATTTTTCTCACGCGGCCGTCTAAACCAAAAGCTAGGCTTGTGCTAAGAAAACCAAAATAATCTGTTGATATACCTACATACAACTTATAAATATAAACATAGAGAATCACATATTTACAAATAGAGTATTGCATAGGAAACTATGTCAGATACGACGCGGGAACTTGTGACAAACAGCGCTAGAATAGAAACAACAAAGACTATTGATGTTTTCTATGTTTAGACGACAACAAGACTTCGTGACATCTCAAGGATTCGTTCAGTTGACTTTTTCCAATGAGTGGACGAGTGGATCTTAGGATTTTAGTTCAGATATAACATTATTCGTTTGTCAACTTTGAAGTGCTCGTTTCAATCAATATTCATATTTATGCCATAGATTTACATATAACTGAGCCTTTATAATTTATAGTAACTTTTAATCTTACTCGTTTACTTAGTTAAATACTAATGTTATATTTCAGGAATAGATATAGTTTAATTTTTACTAGCTTTCGCCTCTCGGTGTTACCGCGTTTCAGAGGGATTTTATGTTTTACCAGTATAAAAGTATCCAATATGTTATTATCTACCTTTGAATGCTAATTTTATCACGATTGGGCGTCAAGATACAATAAGCAAAGTCAATTTCATATTTACAGTATTATTTTTTTATGTTCTATATACAATATTTACAACAAATATACAAACTACATATAAAAAAATCCTCGAGGCCACCGCTGCTGCCGATCAACGGCAAGGTTCCCAGAAGGCTGGCAGCGTTCCCTCTTTGGATGGCCAAGCTAACGCGTTGGCATTTTAGGATTATATCCACAAAGATCCATTAATAAATACGAAGAAAATCGTTATTGAACTGAACTTAGCGCAAGCCTTAGATATCGTTGAACAAATAAAACAATAAAAAAACAGTTTCCATGAAAAGTACCGATTAAGAGAAATTTAAGGAAGGTAGTAATTAGTGAAAAGCTACTAAAGATTAATATTCTTAAGAGCTTAATGTTGGGTATAAATGAGGCTTTTCCATTATGAACTAATGAAAAAGAGATCAGTGGGAAAAAAATCCAAGATTTCACAATAGTCACGAATACGCCCAAGGGTTTCCGAACTTTATGGTTGAATCCTGTCGCAAAAGTTTTCAATATGATATAGATGATGTAGGTAGGTACTACCTATTTAAAACATTGGCTGAATTTGAAATAAAATTATAATGTGTTATGTCTATTTGATATTTTTTACTTCTTCAGGATAAACAGCAGCTCTACTTCATAAAGAATATTCATTGAAATATCTAAAGTGCAGTTCCCTGAATAATATTCAAATGTAATAGCTATATGTCAGTATGTTCATTGCTTTGCTGCATATTAAAATATGAAAATAATGTTGGTAGGATACTTGGAGGAAGAGGAGAAGCAACCTAATTCTCATTAATAACTAGTTTCCGCTCCACAGATCCGCTCGCCGCGCTTTTCCGTAGGACTTTATGATTTTTTGGGTTAAAAAGTATCTTAAATATATTATTCCAGAGTTTGGTCTACTTATGTGCAAAGTTTCATCGAAATCCATTCAGTCGACACGTGATTGAGTCACAAACATAATTTTCTTAATATTTATAATGTTATTGTAGGAAAGAAGAGGAAGTATTTTTTTGGATAGCCTGACGTAGTCATATTTTCCGATATTAGTTTCCGTAAAAAAGAATCCCCTCTTAAAGCTATGTTTTTGTTATACCGCCTACGCCTTTTAGAGTAAATGATATTTAAAAAGCAAAACCACTTAAGGAATTTAACCTTTTTATATTATTTGTGTGCGATAATATAAATGGGTTTCAGTGTATAATGTGCGCTAGTTAGTGTTGAATGTTGAACGCGCGGGCGTTGGGTTGCGCTGCGGCGCGGCGTTCAAATTGCAATGAAATTGTGGGAGGGTGTGGGTAAATTACATGCTTTAGTGCGTTCCAGCCGTAACTGGTTGCTCTCTCTCGACGTGTGATGTGTGGACCTCTTTAATAATCGCTTATTACTTTCTTTTGTTGCAATTTTCCTGTATTTCCTTTATTATTTTCTTCTTTTCCTAATGATATTTTCTTTGAAGTCAGAATTCAGAGAATTCTCGTCTAACTTTGTCAAACAAAGATCTCAAACTCTTTGAAATAATTTAGTTAATTAGACACACTATAAACACACGTAATGTAGCTTTACTAATTGCAGAATTTAAATGTGTGCTCCTACTTTAACCAATACTCAGCTTTATTCTAATGCTCACAATAATTATTACCCTTCGTATTCTAATTGCAATACAGTCGTTGTAACTTAGTAACTTTTTAATTACATGGAAACAAAGCAAATAGCATTTCGGTCACGTTTAAATATCGTAGGTACCGTACACGTATCGGGTTAAATAACGTTGATATAATAACGAGGTATGAACCCTTTATCTTTTGTATTTAGTTGATTACGCCGGAAACGTTATAAATTTACCTACAAAGGGTGTCAGCCCTTCAATGATAATATGATCTCCAATGTCAAATAATAAGAGCAAAACAAAAGACGCTTTCTTCATTATATAAACATTTCAATGCATTAAATTCGATTTTAATAATGTATTTTATCTTGTCTTTCAGAATTCTAAATATATAAAAGGAAAGCGTGACTGATTAACTGACTGACTGATCTATCAACGCACAGCTCAAATCACTGGACGGATCGGGCTGAAATTTGGCATTCAGATAGCTATTTAAAAGCTAAATAATACTTAATAATTTCTCTGAACATCCTTTTCGTAAATAGCTTGAGATTAATTGTGAATGTGGTTATGGTTTTCCTAACTAAACTTGCAGACAGAGTTATTTTAAATTCACATGCAGTAATTTTAGGTTAGGATTCCTGTAAAACAGCTACCTTGCTCGATCAAAATGTATGAAAAGTTTTAAAGATTTTTCGTGATTTCAGAGTTGGTCCCATAGCAAAAGCTATTAGATGCAAGAAGCTATATTGATGAGTAAGTAATTCCGCTGAGTTCCGCTTCCTAAAGCACTGCAGGTAAATTAACAATAATCTTGTATACAAAACAAACGTTTAATATGAAATGGGGTGCTTGGATAAAAGTGATACTAACACCAGAAATGTATGTAAGTAGGTACTAGTAGATAACACAATGTGGATTGGTATGTTATTTCTGAAGTTTGAAGTAAAATATACAAGTAATGTTCTCATAGTTATGATGGTTTCAGAGTGCTCTAAGCGTGAACTTTGCAACGATGTTGCATTTTGTTCACATTCGAATTTTTCCTAAAACAAGTAGTTTTTCACGCACTAAAGTTTTATTTTACACACGGATAGGTGCACTAGCGTTGGTACCATGATATTGGTTTATTTTTATATACCTACATATCGGACAGCTATCACAACTTTCCCTCAATTTAGTTTATTGTAAAAAATGTTTATGTCGTTTCAAAAACCAAGCAAAATCGTATTTTTTTTGACATTATAAAACTTTATTTAACTGTTAAATCATACTTTAGGACTAAGTTCAGTTAATTAATATGCGTAAATATAAAGTATTATAAAAGTGGCATAAACTTATACCTAATTACAAAAAATAATAAACACCTTACATAAATAATACAGGAAATGCTTCGTTGTTTTGCACAAACCGAGACACAGCCTCACTTACTTACCTGATTGACTGAGCTTGGCTTGGGAATTCTTGAAAAATGAATTTCCTTCAAAGATATTTTTTTACTCGGAATCAATTTTTTATATAAGGTCGTCTGTAAACAGTTAAACTAAACAACAGAAAATCTTGTGTTCTACTTTTTCATTTAGAACGTAAAGAGAATTAGATTATAAAATTTTGATTAATAACTTGAAAAGATTTGAATTTTCAAGGTTTTTGATTTTTGCGTAGATAATGTGCGCATGTGTTATTGTATTTTGTTAACTATTTATTTCTCGCATAGTCTTTTTAGACTTGAAATCTGACAACATAATGATTTTAATATCATGACCAACTTTGTTGGAAGTGTGATTTAATTATAAAAAAAAACATTTTTTAAAACATTGAGGAATATATTGATAGGTCACAGTTAATATCCATCGGTTGTAGGTACCTACCTATATGAACGTTTACTATTGAAAAATGTTAACGTTACTAACCTAACTACCCGTGGAGATGCATTTATACTTGTTACCACGTTTTATGCTTTACTGTAGTAGCACTCAAGCATGAAGGAGGTATGCGTATACTAGTACGAGTATATACCTATTTTTTATACGAGTACCTTTTAGAATTATATTTGACAGTCTTGCGTCTGTTCCGAAGTTTTACTTGCGTTCCCGAGTATAGTTTTGTTTATGGAAAAAAAATCTTGGATATTTTATTCCAGGGTGACAAATATGAATTACAGAAAGTACTTATAAATTAATCAAGTAATGTCTGTGGTGATCTGATATAACTTTTTTTAGTAATTTTGATGAACTTCGACAGATTTTTGGATAAAAAGATTTTACATACTGAAAAATTTTAATAAAATCAGAAACTACAACATTTTACTATGTGAAAACCCCCTAATTCATGAAATGTATGTAAATTTTATTCTGATTTATACGTGGAATTTTTGCCCATTGATATAAAATTCATGTGCATGATTTGCATAAATTATATTCATGTCAGAATTGTGACAGTTATCGGAAATAAAATAATTACGGTCACGTCATTTACTTAGTACTCGAGCGAGTGACGGATTACTCGCACTTGCCGGAACGCGGGCAGGCTACTTGACTACCCTCATTATTCAGACAAGCTCTCTTTGCTCTGAGAAAATATATAATCATCAAGAATCTGGCTTGATGACCTTTATGACGTACAATTTCGCTTCGAAAGCGTAGTATTTTAATATAAGGTTAGCATTAAATAATTATTAAAATTGCGCAAAAAAATACAATGAGCGTTTATTACTCGAATAATGTTTTCAGAATGTGTGACTAAACCCAACTGGAAGGTATCGTTGACTGAAGTGTAACACACAAACCAAACAAGTATTAAACTTGTAATGTGCAGCCATTGGGACACAATCCAGGGTTCGACGACGGGGCCCATCAGCATCGACTTGGATCCCAATAGGGACAAACCTATAGGGCCTCCTCGCCGCAATATCTGCCCCTGCGTTCAGGGGGTGCCGGTTTTCCATATTATAATGGAAAAGGACAACAATATATATAATTATACCCATGACAAGACCCATTTATCAAATCCACAAAAGTTTTCAATGTCGGAGGGTCACGAAATTAGTAGGTACTCTAGGTACCATAAGTGGCCGCACACCGCGGCACTTGCAGCTAGAATACATGAACCACTGGTGGTCACGTTTAGTGTAGGCGACTTGTGCGGGGGCACGTAGCGAGCGCGGTCGACTCCCGCAGCTTGTGGCTAGGAGGCGGTCACTCAAACGCTCGGTATGCACCGATGCTATACAAAATTTGTGGAGAAACGCGTCCGCAGCTTGTGGCGGCAACTAGTGGTCGCCACTAGTGACTTAATGTGCGGGGGCACTAACTAGCTACTTAGTAGTTAATAAACAATAGTCAAGAGACGTCCCTGACATCAGTGACACTCAACCTTCCCAATGTCGCCAATCGGTACCAAAAAAACATATGATTTAAAACATTCCCTGTAGAAGACCAAATATACTCAGGGCGAGACAATAGCTACCCACCTATACCTACTATAGTCTCACTCGTTTTTCAATGCAAAATTTTAAAATAAAGGAGGAGTTTTTTCTAAGTCTATTAAAGAAAAAAAAATTCTAGCTAACCAACGGAAAACGATTATGGTAAAGTATTATTTATTAAAATTAATGCCTGATTAATACTGATTTTAAAGTAATCATGCCGAAAGCAGAACTTGTCTGGTGTTGATTTAAGGTAATTTAGCAAACGAACAAATAAGTATTTGCATAAAACCTAACGATCTGCAAGTAATTTTGATTCATAATGGGCCTTTTTCATGATCCAAATGGCTGTTATAAATAATTTTACTGAAGAATAACTTACAGCTAATCTGTCAACAGAGTCTAATAAATACTATTAATGTGAAATATGTGGATATCTTCGAAACAATGTAAGTAGGTATTATTATTAAATACAAATCGGGAAATTTAAGTAGGTAAATAACAGGCTCTATACTAAGAGCATATGGTGTTTCTATGCTCAAATAGCAACTCGCCTGGGGGAGTACCTCCACCTTACAGAATACAGCAGCTTATGTTTCTGCGCATGAGTAAGATTTACGTTGTAGTTTGGTGCAAGTGACAGTAGTCAGAGAGATATGAAAATGAGGCTTAGATCTTTGCAATTAAGTTCATCTGTTTAATCTAATCTATAATTCAGTGTAATAATATAGATTCAGCTGAATCTTATTCCAATGTAATATGGTTAATTTCCATATCTCTATGGCTATTGTCATCCGCACCAAGCTACAACGTTAATAGTGTAGTAAGTAAGGCTGCTAATGCCCATCAGGGAGGAGGGGAGAACATACCCATATCGACTATTGACGGAGGTTTATTTTAATGGCTACCTTCACCAACCGTTAGAACACTATTCTTGATAATCTCAGAATGTATCTTACCGATTTTTAAATTGTAATTATATATTAACGTGAATTTTTAAGTAGATACTTTTTAAACTTTCGCCAACCCGTTAAAAGTATATCACTTGACAACTGGTCATTATCATGATAACTGGTTCCAATGTTTATTTAAATTAATTTCGTTTTAGGTTACGTTACGTTCGAATTGGGTTTGTTGTTATAATGGGTTGACCGTTGTTGTTTTGTGTTTGAACTTTTGAATCCTACTACAAAGTTAGATACAAAATAGATAGTTTGAGTTTGAATTCTGTGTACAGAATAGTTTATTTTGTTAGGATACCTACCTACTTGATTCCTAGGCCTATTGGATAATCAGTGATCATATTCTAACACATTACAAAGTTTTTTTAAATATAAATCCTGAAATATTAAAAATGAAATATTTTTATTTTATCAGAAATAAAGTGACACCCTTCAACCCTACATTACATACCTATGATGCTTACATATAAATTATTTATATAATTACGCATGACTCTCCTAAGTTTGTCTGTATTTGAGACATCTAAGTATTTCCTTTAATAATAATTTAGTAGGTACACTAGACATAAATATTGTAAATGCACAAAAGGTTTATCTCTCTCTTTGCGAGTAGCACATTGTCTGCGTGTGATATGGTACTAGAATAGTTATCAAAAGGAATTTCGACACTGTTTGCAATGAAAAAAAGAAACAT
Source organism: Tethea ocularis (assembly GCA_963555595.1). Classification (NCBI taxonomy): domain Eukaryota; kingdom Metazoa; phylum Arthropoda; class Insecta; order Lepidoptera; family Drepanidae; genus Tethea; species Tethea ocularis. The sequence goes on from OY741968.1 coordinate 6,527,970, forward strand.
AAACACACACTAAACAAACATAATATACCTACATTATAAAATGTTACAAGCGTAGATATATTCTTAAATGTATGATAATAAGCCTAATTTTGTCTTAATAAAAAGTATAGGATAACTCTGATCCTTTTCTTTATTAAATAAATACTGTCAAGGAGGATATAAATGGTACCTATAATATTATTAATAATATATTGGGCAAATCTTTAACACTACCATCTGATCCCAGATCAATATTAGTTTAATTAATAATAATAATATTAGTTTGATTATAATAACAGTTTTCCACCAGTTCAGTCGAGCATAAATGCGTTAAACGTACGGCCCCTAGCTAATCTTGCTTCTCTACCGCCTGGGACCCACCCTACTCTCTAACCCTTGAACTTACAAGTTTCACTCAAGTTATTTAGTTCTGAAAAGTTCCATTTTTAATACCTACAAACCAAGCGTTATTAAGAACTAATTGCATATACCTAGACTAAAATGAAACATTTTCAAATGAATGAGCAAGCCCTATAGTATTTATGCACTTATAATTGGATATTAAATTCTAAACTAATTCTGAACATAATATAATGTTAAGCGAAATAATTAGCTATCAACAAAGAATTAGGCTCACTCGAAATAATGGCTAAAGTTGTACTCTATTGTGGCTATAATTATAATTTATTGAGATAACTTCGTAAAGTACGCCTACTATTGCTAAGTTATCGGGCGCTTAAGAAATTTTCCAACTTTAAGGAGAATAAAACATGTTACCAGGTTTATTAATACATCGCAAAATTTTCGATAATTAATTCTCAATTAATATTCTTAAGTGCTTAAACATATTTTTATTACACGAAGGAAGGTTTATTTGGAAAAAATAAAATAAAACAGGCACTTATGAATTGTCAGACTATTGACAAACAAACAATGAATTTAAATTGAAAATAGTATTTTTATTCGCACGTAATTATGGCTTATTCAGATATACAGTATATGAGTACTAAATCTCTCATCATTTCTTCCCTCAGTACCTAGTTACCTACCTTGAGTTATATCAAGTCACCCATTATTTCAAAAATACAAAATCCATTAACGATATTAAAATCAGAAAATAATTATAAAACTTACTGCGTAACACGAAAAGTAAGTTCGCGCGAGTTCCCGTGCCGACAGTGTCGCGAGAGCCGACCGCACGTGTTTGCCATGCCAAAGGCGGGCCACCACTGCCTTCTGTCTGATTCTGATAGTGATAGCACGCACTGATAGCACCACATCGGCTAGACGTACGTACTTACTCTTATTAAGGTATTTTGTGTGCAACTGAACTAATTTATAAATTAAAAATGCTCAGTCATTTGTTAAAAATGCGAAAGTTTGTGACTATGGATTATGTTTGTTACTCTTTCATGTAAAAATTAATGAACGGATTTAGATGAAACTTGACACATAGAGAGATCATACCCTGCAATAACATATAGGCTACTTTTTATCCCGGGAAAACATAAGATACCTCGGGAACGCGGGTGAAATCGCGGGGCGTAAGCTAGTTTTTAATAATATTATACCTAATTAAAACACAACACTTAACAATTTCTATACGGTCTCCTGTTTTTGTGTTTGACTTTTGGCGACACCGTGTTATAAACATTTGTTTTATTGACAAGAAATAATTGAACAATTAGAACTCTGTTGAAACAGCTGTTGCGACAAAACTTGACATAAAGCAGTCTTTTACTAATGTTAGGTTGTTATAGATATACATTTTTTTTTATAGATTTTTCGAAAAGTCCAGTTCAGCATAACTTTTAGGCAACCTTGACAGATTCCTTGGCTTTCGTACCAGCAAGAGTGTATTATGAATAAACCTAATATACAAATAACTTTTTACAGAATACATTCATAGACCTAACTAAATACTGACTAACCATTGTGGCAGGCAGGGCCAAAGCACTAAATCAAGTGTATAGACTTATGTTGAAAATAGTCTGCTAAAGTCTGCTTATTCACATTTGAGATCTGGGAAAAATATTCCCGGAGATTCGTAGTTTTCAAATAGGGTCTCAATAAACTATTACGCACGATCATGTATTTTCTAGATAAAATATGTATTTTTTGGAGTGTTTTAATAATTTATTCTGAATCTGGAAATATCCTGCCCTGTGCTCTTTGAATTGGGGTCGATGCGATATGTATTATTGCATATTCTACTCATCTCTTATACCCCGTCATCTTATCATAATCGGGAAACCTAACGAAAAGGAACCTAACTATAAAACCTTTCAGGAGTAGACTTTTACTTAATTACATCATTATTTATATGTATAACCTTCAAGGTTACAATACTTCAGTAATACCTAAGTACCAAGTAAAACTTTCATTCAGAATCAGAGCTTTTTAAACAGACAAGCAAAACTTTACAAAGCTAGAACGGAAACTAACTTTGAAATTAATTTCCACATTTATAGGTACAACTATACCTACTCTGTTTACTGAAAAATACTTACTAAGACTTACTGAAAATCTACTGGATATTACTTATAAAAACTATTATCAGGATCGATACAAAAGAGTGTGAACATAACCAAGTGATGCGTTGTAATCGAATATCATGTCTCATTTACAGTATCGGCCTAATCTCGACAGACAGAATACGGTAACATGGAATAATAATATATTCATGAAATGCTGATACTTATTCCGGATCACGTAGAGTTTTCCAATTTGATTCGTGTTAAAATCGCATGTTGAACACAATTATTGTTAGAAACCCCTAGTTGAAATAGCTATTATACTTTTGTAATCAGTAAAATTTCGTACTCTTATAAGTCTCATGTCAATTTTGTTTATTTCGTTTATACTATCTCAAATTATAAACTAAGCTTTTTGTCATGCGGTTTCAATCATTAACCAAACAGATTTGTACATACAGTACTTTCTATGTTACTCAGATTTCGAAAATTGCACACAGGACCACAAAATTAGGTTAGTTTTATTATAATCGTACGGAACTCTATATGCGCGGGTCCGCCTCTCACTTGGTCGGTTTCAGGACTTATCTTTTATATCATAAAATAAAGAGCAGCGGAAACTTCATTCACCCGGCAGCGGTGTATTTAAGTGCATAGATAAGTGAATACATGGTACAATTCAAGCCATTGCATATTGCGTATTGAAATAGTATTTTCTACAATAGTATAACTATTTTTACAATAAATGTGGAAATTCACTAATTGGAATTGAATTAATAGACATCTATAGTCTGAAGATATTGATTATGAGTGTAAATTGTTTTATCCTGGGATATACATGGCCCTTTGTATCCTAAACTAAACAGTTGTGCAAATCTCTAACGTTATAACAATACATTTAGAATCGACACCTACCGTTTAACCAAAAGTTTTAATCGTGTTCGGGGCCCCGTATCATTGATACGGCCGCGGCGATATGGTAACTACGCCCCAGACTTTGGGTATCCATCCCGCGTTGCCGGCCCTCCATACTTTGTCCTTTATCATACTACATACCCTTCTGCCCTTTAAACTATTATTACACAGTTTTAATCTTCTTTTTACAAATGTAGCAAAATCAGAAGAAAATCATAGCACGTATTAAGAATAAAAGAATTTGTTATTGTGCGTTTCTGAGCGTTATTACCATGTAGTGATATACGTTTTCCTCTTAGTGATTTATTATATTCCATGAAACATGTACACACATTACTCATAACGTAATTTGTACACTGTACTCAGGAGCTGCGGTGTCATACGTCCAGGGTGCTTCATTACCGCCGCACTATGTTAATTAATAGGAAAAGTACGTGTATGAATATCCAATATTTATATTTGGTGAAAATTTTCACTATCGTGATGAATTTCCACGCAAGGCTTTGTGCAAATATTAAATAGTGCACTCTATTGCGGTGTTTACACAAACTCCTCGGAAAACTATGTCAGGATTACTTTAGTTTGTACAGTATACATGGTGATTTTGATAGGTATAGTAGGTACACCGAAAAGGCATTAATATATACCTTATACAGGTCATATTTTTTTTTTATTTTAAAACACTAAAATATTTCCATTAATATTTCAAAAAATATATTAAGAATTAAAATATGGTTCAATGAAGGTCTGAGTATTTTATTTTACGCCACATCACTACGTTTCACACTGAGATTCAGGCTTTTACCAGATTTTTAAGCTAAACATCAAATTATTGTAATATCATATTGGTAGGAAAAACTATTTTATTTGGTCTCCTCTACCAAAAACTTGAAAACTAGTTCACGTTTTTATGAAATTTACTTCCCACGTAGCTACAGGTACGTAGTTGGTCTCGGTTGTTTACTTTATTCATTGAAAATAAGGTTGCGCATAATGTTGAGCAAAGAGTTTCAGAAAGATTCTTGATGCCTTTTCCTTATTGATTGAATGGAATTTTCAATTACTCAAGTTTAAAAGTTAGAGATGGCAGTAATTGTTCGATGAGGCGATAAGTTAGCAACTAATAATGGCTGGTGCATCGTTTGCACAAATGTCAAAGTAAGCGGGAGCAATGAGTTCTGGCAAACAACTGGCAAAGTGGAGCTAATTGGAATTAATTAGTTATTGGTGCCACTGACGTACGCGCTCTTACGCTTGTATGAGCTTATATCAAAGAGCTGGTGGCATAAACAACTAAATAAAGTGTGCACTTCTGTGCCTCGCGACTGACGCACGCGGCTGACGCCATACATTTTACCAGGATTGTCGGCCGCGAGCCTCGGACTTGTACCTTAAAGCTAGTGGTTCACGCTGACAGGTGGTGGGTAATAAAACCTCAACAAGAGGTTTGTTCCGTGACTTTTGCCACGGAATTATACATCACTAACGTGACACTAACACTGAGTTATTTATAATCGATTTTAGAGTTCCTGACCTTAAAGGAAAAAATGGAACCCTTACTCACTCATGTGTCTATCTGTCCGTTCGTCTTTCACAGCCAATTCACTGCGAAACTACAGGACCGATTGAGTTTTACGTTTTACCTTTAGATTACAGGAAAATTTCCTTACGAAGAACCCTCGGTGCGCAAGTCAAACTCGCGCTTGACCGGTTTTTTTGTTGTAGGTATTGACTTTCTCCACCATTCTCATGTTGTATTAAGGAAGTTAATATATTATTATTAAATCCAGCTATAATAATGTCTGGTACAAACCGTCATGTAAACGTTGCCCGTTTTACGAAATACGAACCAAACCATAAAATTCACACAATGGTAAGCCAAGTGAATAGTGATAGTACTGTAAAGGCATGATGTTAACATTCTTTATATTCCGAACCATAGCCAAACCACTCACACAGACATTTATTAGAATCGGGTCACACCAGTTATATTCACTGTTTTACATTTCATAACTATCGAACGGAATACAATCGACAGTATAATTATTTGCTTACGTATTTTGTATCTATGAATACCTACTCTTATTACAAAATTATCTTTGTAGAGCGCTTTGGTTAGTTTCTAGGAAAATTTGCTTGGAAAAGAGTTTTCAGTTCTGAATAGAATAAAAAAAAAATCTTACAGATAAACAGTTTTATAATATACTTGTGTCGTCTCCAAGCTATGCAAAGTGCAAAAACTATCATCATCATCATGTCAGCCGAAAGACGTCCACTGCTGGACAAAGGCCTTCCCCAAGGATCTCCACGATGGCCGGTCATTTAAAAACTATAACATAGCATAATACCCTATACCTTGAATGTGAACAGGATTCATAGTAGATTTGCAGAACAACATCAAAGTTTTCATTTCAAACTTTCATGTTCACCTATTCGTTTGTCTTCCATCTCAGTTACATATATAAAAGTGTGCCTGTAGCTAGAATCCATTTCCCGGATGCATAATGATCAGCCCTTTAAATAATCATACACGTTTTCTTCATTTTTCGTTTGATAGTATCCCAAAAGATATTGTAATGGGTGATTTAATACTTACTTATTATTTTAACCTTCTTATTCTTTGTTACATCCATATCATACAGACTTAAATTATTATATTTATATTTATAAAAAAACAGATTTCCTGTTTAAATATTCAGAGCCAATATGATAAACAGTAACAACATCCAAACAAAACGTACAAACAGAATTTGCTTTCGTATGAATGTAAACATGAGAAAAATAACTAAAACATTGTGTTGTACAATAAATTATATTTTTATTATATTTTTGCATTGCATGTGATTTCAGAACACAAAAAGATAGAACATGTAACCGCCTGCAACACCGAGCCATCTACATGAATGGGTGAAGTTCTTGAAACTTGGCCAACTTGAAGACTACATCCATCTGTGACGTAGGTAATGGAAGTGATCGACCCATATATAATGGCTGTAAACTGAGCCAATGTCCTCGTTATTTTGTAAACATGGATAACGGGCATGAGTAGGAGATTATTCTTTAATATTGGCTAAGCCAAGCGATGAGCCACCGCACTTGAGCAAGTATACCTACCTATTATATCATTACACGTCTAGTCTGCAATCGATAGCTATGAATAAAAAAAAACAATCCCAAATCGACGATACTTCTATTTACGTCACATTAGTCCCTCCTGTAAGTTAGTTTATTTGAATTCATTTATCTTTTGCAGATAAATCAAAATAGTGTTGCAACACAGCAAGTAAAATTTATCGAACAGTAAAAGTATAGTATTTTATCGAAAAAAGAGAGTGATGTGATGATTGTTAAAATATATGCAAAATTTTCAGAATTGGATCATTAATTGTTTGCCTTCTGACTCAGTTGTAAACTCGATTACTTAGTAATACTACGATAACTGTTAACTTTGCAACTTAATTTAAATACCACCTGCAGTTACCAAATTGTATAGTCGAGCTCTGTACGGTATACCGAATACCAAAAGCTTAATTGATAAAATCTGACAAAAATAAGATACATTGCAGACATGCAATTTACTGCTTGCTTTACTATCACTTCAAAAGAATTCGCACTCTCCTCAGGTTCATTTAAAACTAATTACTTTTTAAATTCTTTTCCAAAAGTTTATTTGGTAACATGACCAATAACTTATTAAGGTCTAAAGTAATTACGGTGAAATTCGGTTCCAATCTAAAATTGACAGGGTGGGTTGTTGATTCGCTATTCATTGCATCGATTTATTATTTTATTTGTGAAAGTTTGCTGGTTGAATTAACTGGTTTGGATTGGACATGACATCGGTGAGGTTAATTAAGTTATCGAGGATTCTGAAAAACCGATAAATTGTCGCAATTCTGTTCAATGAAGAAATAAAAATATTTGTATTTTATGATTGATATTGCTCGTCAATAATAAATGACGATGTTACAAAGTTATCCGAGATAAAGTATAGACACTGAAGTGTAAAAAAAAATACGTAAATATTAACCAACATAAAGTTGATACGATAAGTTTTTTTTTGTTGTGAATCATAATATCCAAGCCACTATCTTTTTTTTTATTCCTATGTATAGTTGAAGGTGGTTAGTGACATGCTGCTTTTTATCTTCGGAAATATTTCTGACAACTTCTTAAAGTCCCTGACTTGTTGTTTCTGGAATAATCGTGAATTCTGCATACTTTATAACATGTGTTACAATATAATATCATATCACTTGGACAGATTTGAGTGTATAGATAAAGCTATATAGGAAATGGAGTGTACAATATTCTCTCGATTGAGTTTATTGTGATATCATAAAGTTTTAATGTCTGTTTCGATATTCAGGTCATAGCGTTCCTATTTATGTCACTGTGTATAAATATAATTGAAAATATTAATTCATACATAGTTTATTTTTATGTAGGTATAGGCCGGAGGCCTGTATTTGACCACAATCTCACAGTGATCAGTGATGATGTGGCCGATGATGGTAAACAAACAGAGTCTAGAAGGCAACTGGCTCTCAAATGCAGCTATCGGAACACACCGAATGGTGTTTGGTGACAGATTTTCAACTTGAGGGTGGTAACCCTACCACCGTGATATGGTTTCCTCACGATGTTTTCCTTCACCAAAAACTCAAGCTCATTGTAAGATTCAAACCCGCAACCTTCGTCTCGGCGTTCGACTTCATAATCCAATAATTTAATTACCAGTAGATTATTTGATGTTGTGAAACTATGACGTCATAATATCCCTATTCATTCTCATCAAAAAAAAATATTCTGCTAACGTAAAAATGTCATTGAAAGTATAAGTATAATGTGACAAGGGTTGAGAATGAAAATGAGTTTTAATTTATGCCCTCTTCTCGTTTGTCAACTGATTCGTTTTCATGTGGACGAACCAATATATTATTATAATACGTGCATTGTCTTGACATATGGTCACTTGTATAATAAAACCATTTTTTCTTGAATAATTCAGGAGACTTTGAGAAATTCGATTTTATAGTAAATGAATTGTCTCGTTACTGATGGTTGACAGCTTCTGAACAAAGGGTTGTAAGCAGTTGCCTGCAAATAAAAAAAAAAAAAAAATCAATTTTATATTCGAGGTAAATTATATGCATTTAGACTACACAACACATATACAGCTCGAGTTTAAATGCATCTAAATTGTATTAGAAAACAAAAATTATGTTAGTGTAAAGGTAAAGATATTATTAGGTATTATACTATAAAAAATATACTCTCTAATAAAGCTTAGAATATTATATATTAATTAATTATTGTAAATAATTAAGCAAAAAGGTCCGATTTTATATCTTGAATCGGGTCACATGATGTGGTTGCGTTCAGTGTAGGCGTTGGAATACAGCAGGAATCTAGGCTGCGTAGCTGGTTACGACAAACAACGCTATGTGAATTTTAATAACGTTTAAATTAATATTCTTATTCAATGCAACCAACCTACTTTGAAGTTTCCTAGAATTTATAAAAGTATCAGAACATCCATTACATTTACTTAAATACATAATTAATACCCTAACATTTATAACAAATAAACACGATAGCAATAATATAGCAATTTAAGTTCACATTTCATTTAAATTTAATTTCCTATTGTAACATAAATGTATTTATTTTTAATTTAAATTATATAACTAACATATTTATTATTGGAATTCCCAATACATAGTTCTGTTTAAAATAATTTACAAATACGCTTAATTAAATTTGAATGCACATATAAAATACTAATATCTCGGAGTGAGCGATATTTTGTTTTCACGATGGTCGTCGTAAATTTAATAGCAATCAGAGTAGATTGACGCGACTAACAAACTAAAATCATAAATTGAGCAATAGATTTTGAAGGGTCTCTTAAAAGATCACCAGAGGTGAACTCAGAACAACATTCTTCGATTTGCATTATGACTTTCAAAACAAGATCAAACGTCAGTACTTACTTTAACGATACCCCCTATCTGTTTTCTGTGTTTGCTCACAAAAAGTAATTCCAACAAACTCGCTCGGTGTAGTCCGACTATTAGACAATATTTGTTCTAGATCGATAGCAATGCTTCAATTTGTGCTAAGTTTGGCGAATGTCCATACATACAATGTTTAGGGATCAAATTGTGAAATAAGTGAACGAAAAGGATTACGTGTGACAATGGCGTGGCTTTAAAAGTATTTGTGTAGTAGCAAAACGGTAAAATCTGGCTTGAAGTGGTCGCAGCCACGTCTAGACACAAACATCAATGGCACCCAGAAGAACATGCGATGTTTATGACTTAGGATCTATTTATTATTTTTTATTTCATAAATCCATCGTAACTATCGGCTGTAGTTCTTGATGCATTTAATAGGGATGAATTTTTAGAAGTCGTTGAAACTACTTACAATTACCATCATGAGAAGGTTGCTATTTAGCATTTTAAATACGCAAATAAAATGGATAATTTTAAAAGCAAATAACAGAATCATATTTACGTTCAAGTGAAAGTTTGTTTTCCTAACGAAACCGATGAAAACTTGAGGTAATCCATTAATTTGCTAAACGCTCTTCCAGATGCACTCACTGTATTTGCACATTATAAAATACCTAAACGAGTTACTGCTGCCTCGACCTGAATTTGTTTAAGAAAATGAGATTGATATCTTTACATTATTTCTACCCTCGATTTGAACTGTTATTTCTCTTTGTAAATCAGTATTTGTTGACTATAAACTGTGATTAAATAACTCAATACTCACAACTTATCTTAATAAGTCCGTGATTTATTTGTTGTTGAAAACCTGTAATGTTTAGGGCACTGACTCTATTTGTGTATGATTTATTTCTGTCTATCCTAGACTTGGATTTGCATTAAGTGGATTATCCCACATGATGCACTACTGATATTTGCAAGCTCCTCATAAAATGTATGCCTTCATCGAATAGCGAGACTGGCTCATCACACGCCCTTTGATATTCATCCTATTAATATAGTGCATAGTTATATATACTACAGATATATTTATTGAATGTAATCTCAAATATGATATTTCTGAAATTGAAAACTTCCTTTTTATTACTTTCTGGGAGAATTTTACTAAGTTATCTAAAAGTCACCTGAGAGGTGCCTAGTTTAACCTTTACGTTTCAATATTCTCAGAGTAATTCAGGTTTCTTGCCATTTTTACATTCTGATTAGATCCCAGAGCAGACATTTCACCGCCTTGTATCTCTTGGCTATTTTCCCTGCTGAACAAGAATTCACCCGAATCTCAATTGCATTTCTTTAGTTTAAAAGATTTTTATTAAATTTTGTGTAAACGATTGAGCCTTATTTTGTAACTTATTACAAAACTCACTGTTAGCAATTAAGATGATATACATACTGGTAGACTCCGCAATTGTTTTAATGGATTAAATGGAAGAGCTAAAGTAATCAGTAAATAATCTAGAGTACCGCAAAGGGCTCTAAGCGAGCGGTGCACGCGACACCTAGCACTTATTGCGACAGCTAGTATTGCAATTTATGATAATGCCTATTCAAATACAAATTATAGCTTTAATTGAACTAATGCCTGTTAAATTCAGGAATTAATGTGATTTTGTTTATTTATCGAAATTGTTTTACCCATGGATTTCTGAAATGTCATATTATTTCATGTTTTATATTTTTTTTTGTAATATGTGTATAGTTCCCGGGATGTGATCGATATGAGTTCACCCGTGTAAAAAGTAACGGGGGCCAATTCCACTAAGACAGAGATTCAATTTGTTTCGAAACGAATTGTCGAGTGCAATATTTATTCATGTAAACTTTCTAAGGGGCAAATCTTATAAATACCTAAAAATTCAAATTTACTTTAAATCTACTTTAATAATATTTACAGGGTATCGTATTTCAATTCCTATTCACAAAAATAACAGAAAGTATGAATCAAGAATATTCCTTTTATAATCCCCAGGGGTTGAATTTCGAAATTCTTTACTTAGCAGATGGATACGTATTAAGTTTCACTTTTTATATTTTTTTTTTCATTATTAGCAACCGGACGATTGGATTACTCATTCACGTAACTGTATAATAGGTTCTTGTTTACAAAATTAGTAAAATACCAATAGGTATTATTTGAAAATGAAATTTTTGATTTGTAGTACTTATTAATTGTTTTAATAAAAGGTAGTTAGAATTTTGAACTGTAACCCTTCGATGCTTTTAAGTCCTATATTCGTTTCTCTCCAATTCAATTGAAATGTTTCACACGAAGTTTACTTGAGGATGTGCAATGCTTCTGTGTTTTTAATCCACTAATGTAAAGTCAAAACGGACAATTAAATGAGCTCGGCAAAAACCAAAACACATAGAGGTTTTGTGAGGAGACATTAGAAAATTGATTATCCAAAGTCTAAACCGTATTGATCTTTACAAGATGTATATTATTATGTACATGCAACATAGATAGTAGGTATCATTCCCAAGTATTCCCAAATAGATCACCAAGGACAACTCCAATGGTGAAATGTTTACAAGGCACTAACGAAATTTATCTTCTATATTTATTTCAGGGGTTTTAAATTCAATTACTGTGCCGTAAAAGTTCATATTTTTTAGGTAGGTACAATTGAGAAATATCTGGTTGTCTGTTCGCGCGTGCAATTTTCACGAAGATACAGAACAGGACATTAGCGATATTTTATCCCGGGAATGTGGATGAAACGCTGGGGCCTCATCATCATATCAGCCGAAAGACGTCCACTGCTGGACGAAGGCCTCCCCCAAGGATCTCTACGACATCGATCTCCAGCTGTGGCCTGCTAACATATTATAAGTTTAAGCTATAAAACTGTATAATTTGTAATCACTTGTATATGTACATATAACTATTTTATACTGCCTCTGCTTTGTTTGTTACATGACCATATATATAAAATAAAGTATAAATATTCTATTAAAGTATTTAGTTCGGATGAAGATGATGCATCAGATTGAGTATTGTCGTCTTCACCTCTCGGACAATTGAATCGATGGAGACAATGTAATCAGTTATTGTGTTAGTTAAGCGGGAATTGAACTGACTCAGTTATATTATCACGAGACTGTCACCCAGTGTTCGTGTATACGTTGCGTCGATAGTTTATGCAATTGAATAGGTACCTACAACTAGCTCATTCATGTATGAAGGCGTAGGCCTGTCCTGTATTGAAACCGTGCCTATGTACGCCCCAACAAGCAATCATAATTATAAAAGATTTCCCCCATTATCGACGTTTTTCTATTTATAGCTGTATACGTCCACGGGGTATTAAACTCTCAATGCCTTAAAAAAATAATAACATTTCGAAAAATGATAGCGGTCGTCTATTTTTCCGTCAAAAAGCCTATTTGTTTACATATAAAATTGAGTGTCGTCATTGGAAAACGTTTTCCTTAAAATATTCCCAAGAAAATGAGATTGATATTACGGGCCATGAGTATACAGAGTGGCAATTTATTATCTAGCTAATTCTGTTTGGTATAGTCTGGATGATTCTAATTTATCACAATGATATCTATATTATAGGTATTAAAAAGTTCATGCATTGTTCGACCTTTTTATATGTCACATACCTGTGTTTGACCGTAATATTACCATGACAATATTAGGTATTTACCTACAGTCAAGTGTAGGTATTTATTTTACAAATAGTAGGTAGGTACGACATTAGTAGGTATAGTATTGATTTTGGAATCTTTAAAATAATGTTGTATGAGTGCAATATTTATAGGTACGTATATGGCAAGCTTTTTTCAGGCCGGTATGTGTGGAAAACTTCTAATACTCGTGTGTCTGTCACAGTCAATTTGTAACGTAAATGAATTTTTAACATGGGGCACACAGGGCTTGTTGTGAGAACAAAATTATTTCTTTAATAATTTAAAGATAAATAATAAATAGTTTTCTTTCGTTTTCTTAAAGAACTTATGTTTAAGAAAATAGGCGAATATTTACAATTGCCGTACCATTACCTCCGTAACCTATCGATAACAGGTTATCTATAAGAGGTCTATGGTATTTAAAGAAACATAGGAAATTATGTTAACGGAACCCTAAGTGCGTGAGTCAGACTCGCACTTGTGCGGTTTTTTTTAATATAAAATAACTGTAGTACAAAAAAAATCTGCATAAGTTTTTTCGTGAAGGTATGAGTGTTTCACACTCATAAACAAAAGTTTCGAAATCGAACTCGTAAACATTTTATTGGACTTCATCGAATGGCCGGACCATTGTAAATTTCCATTTGGCGTTTATTTAGGACGAGTTTATACGAACGACTTCATTAATTGGCTGCAATAAAAATAACAGATTTTTCTATCTCTTAGAATAGCTTATATTGATAGATGAAATGCAGACGTGAAGTATTCGGACTGACTTGGATAAATCTAGGTTAGTGTACTAAAATCCATAAATTACTCGTGTACCTATTTACTGATAATGTATACGTTATTAAACGATCAAAGATGCATTCGGCTTACCAGTTGGTAGCGGTTCCCGTTGCCGAAGTACGCTTGCAACGCCTGGGTATCACTTGCGAGCTACCTACCTTCCCTGATGAGTACCTTACTCGCGAGCAGGAGATATTGGGCTCTGGTATTCTGTATAATATGGTAGGTAGGTAGTGTGTATAGATACTTTTCTAGAAACACTAGCTGCTCTTAGAGCGAAAAAATGCTCGAACTCTGATAATTATACTTACAATTTTAATGTTATTCCTCAATTCTGAGTAGGTACCTATACAAGTTATATAAGTTTATGTTATAAGGAGTAACTCAGAGTAGGTACCTACTTTTGTTTAAAAAAATTACTTTCCGTGCAGAAAATAATACTTATTAAATTATAGGCTACTTTTTATCCCGAGAACAACTAGTTCGAAATATAATTGAAAATTCGATAGTTTGTTTGAATCCTAAATATGTGTTGCACGTCCTGTGAGTCAACGGCCGGCACCACTCCCGTGCATACTAATAACCTTGCGAAATATAGAACGATTGTGTTTGGGGCTGTGTTGCAGTTACCAAATGGTTTTCCTGGTAAACGGTGGTAGAATTTACCGTACCAAAAAGTTATTGTATAAGAAATTATAATCATGGGCCCTTAACCCTGTTTAAATTTTAAAGGACCTACTACGATTGTTGCTCTATATATAATTAGAAGTACTTATTATGATTTTTGCATAGGTATCCTACCTATACCGTTTGTATTGTATGTAACATCGTAGCGAAAACTGAAACTGTGGATTCTCTAGGCAGTTATTTTGGACCTTGTAACGTTAAAATTATGCGTAAATGACATCAAGTATTTAACGACTTTGTTCCCAGTTTTTAAACCAACTAACTTCAAACTGCAAAATCGTATTTTTTTAAAGACTGACGTAAAATTTTGAAATGGTCCAAAATGGTGTAGGATCCTTGGTTTCAATTTTCGTTAGGATGTCGATGTACGCCCGGTATATTTTTAATATAAATTAATAAGTTTATAAATAAAACAACAAGTGTGTTTACAGTAAAATCCATACTCCATACTATTTACTTCTATAAGTAATCAAGAGCAACGCCGCCGCTAACGTCAAACAAATTTTAGAGAGAAAAAAAAAACAATTTGTCACTGGTTCGACTACTATTAAAGCTGCAAAGGTCGCTAACAATACATGCATACTAAGTAAGGTACTATGTGATAAGAATATGTTTCCAATAACATCGATGGGTGCTACGGACAGTTTGTGAAATTCGTTCATGGCATAATTAGCAACCCTTTCATAAATAAAGTACATAATCGTGCCGACACGTTGCGTCTCTTTCTAACACACATTATTGAAAAAAGATAGGAGATATTTAATGCTGCCAAATTAGTCTACGGGGAAATAAATAGTCGTGACCAATAAAGATCGCGCCTAAATTCACATTGAAAAAAGCAAAAGGAGTAATTTGACAGAACTGAATTTATTTTATATTTTTTTATGTTTATTAGTTTAGTTGTTAAATAATAGAATCTAATCCCTCTTAGTCTTTCATAAAATCTTTAGCCTGCCGTTGGTATATTATATAAGTATTGATAAATTATACATTTTTTAGAATAGCGTAAAGCTCAACTTCAACAATAGATACGATAATAAAGGCTGATATTGATAATACATATTTTAGGAGTATTTCACGTTGCAACATCAATTTATCATGTCACACATATACCTATCTAAGAAAATGTGGCTTTACGCTAGATTGGAAATTTGTATCAGAAAAAGCAGTTACATCGCATGTCTACAATCCACGATCTTGATCGTTTCAGGCCGAGGGAGACGGTATTGAGATAAAGTATGTCGTTTTGTGGAAAACTCGTCCTAAATATAGGTTCGGGATTATTTCTGACGCGTCTCGTGTCGCGCGCCGCCTCGCCGTCCCAACACAGTCTAAACACATTACCGACAGTCCGGCTAAGCTTTAAACGTTTATTACGCCACTGTTTTAAAACATTGATTAACTCTAAAGTACGGGCTAATTACAAAGTCGGCTGTAATACATAAACTCATTAACATTTATCGGTTGTAACTTTTTTATGTGTTCATGGAAATGTTAGGCGAATGTGGTGCATGAAATAATTGTTGTTTACTCTCTGTTATTTCGATGAAATGATTTGTATTTATTTGTGGTTAAATTGACCGAATGAAAATGTGGTTGGTTTCATGGTTTGTGTTGTTGTCGATGAATTATGTTCAGTCGGAAGGAGAAGAGCTCAAAATCGGTAAGTGTACCTATCGCTTTCATAGTATCTCAAATAATGGCTATAGTTTCAAAAGGATCTATCTACACAGATAAACACTTCATCATTTTTGAACTAGGATTACAATCTACTTTTTAATGTTTTGCAAAATTCCAGGGGGTATATTCTACAAATCGTCTAACGACATGAAAGAGGCGTTTAATTTGAGTGCCAAAATGTACAACTTCACGACTTCGATAAAGGAAGTGTCCAGACGAGGCGAGATACTTGAGATAAGCAAACACGTGTGTGCTCTTGCAGAGGTGAGTTCAGGAACTAAGTACAAGCAGTTAGACACTTGCCCCTGGTCTCTGTCCGAAAGATATAAAATATAACCGGTGGTGATTTAAATAGATTTAACATTAAAAGGCCTAAACTGAATAAATTATTTCTTTGCCAAATTTTGCTACAGCAGTTTTGCGTCCTTACCTTTTACTGGCTAACTTCTAGTATCGTTCTGATATGTTCCAGTTATGTAGATAATATGTTTTTTCTAGACACACTATGACAATTAATATTCACATAATAAAGGAAAACTGACCTATGCTTAATATTTAAAGTATTATATAGAGATTTTTCAGAAATAATAAGTTTCGACAAATGTACCTAATATATGTATTAAAACTGATGATTTATCTCTTTCAAAATGAAGCAGAAATATCATTAATTAATTTTATCACAAAAAAAAATGGTTTAAAACCAGTCAATTGTACACAATGAGATAAAGTTTTTATCAAAATGCACATTATTCTTATGTTCCATTTCACAAAGCCAAGCTATTCCTTCCTTGAGTGGGCTTTCGACAGCTAAGTTTTGAAGTAGGTCGTGCATAAGGGTCCGAGTTTGTACCTTCAACAACGTAGTTATCGCAGACTTCCGGACCGGAACCCCGGCATACTTAGGTAAGTATTCGTATTATGGCTAGAAACCTATTTATTGTCATGGATTCATATTCAAATACTATACGAACATATTTTATGCAAATTAAAATAATCCACAATTAAAACTTAGCATAATAAGTAGTAATAATGAAAACCAAAAGGTTGCTATATAATTTTCATGTCAATAATATTTCAAGAATAATGTTAGTTTATGGATTCAAGCGGCCCATAACCGTTCGCTTTAGAAATCAAGGATTTGATGATGAGGATTATACATAATATTATGTACGGATGCACGGATGGCAGCAATTCAAGGTAAATTCTGCAGCATCTTATGCGGTTGTAATAAGAGCTATTTTGCAAAAAAGGTATAGTCTAATGTGCTGGCGACTGTGTACATAGGGTACCTAGTTTTCATTTAAAAGTTAGTTTTATAAATGTTGTATTAAAATTATTGCTAAAGTTTATTTTAACGAAAGTTAACCTCGTAGTGAGAGTTCAACAGTTTTATTCATATTGATATTCATTCCACATGAATGAGAAATTCAATTCTTGATAGCATTTATTTTTTATGATTTTCATTCCTCTGCTTTTACTACCTACCATCAGCAGTAAAAATCATATGCATTCAACAAAAGAAACTATTGAAATAAGTTTTCTATAAGTGCAGAACTTTATCTTCAGGCATGCCTCTTTGATGTTGATGGCTCAATCACTAAAATACTGAAGTTATATAAACTAATATTATAATCTTATCTCATCTCATCTCAGTCATACTCTCAGTCACGAATATAATAAATCTAAATGTTTATAAATTATTTCGTTTATTATTATATACAACTATGTATTTAAAACTAGTATACAAAATACAATCTACATAATTTAAGGTTCCTTTACACAGGTTCTCATAAGGCTGGCCAAGCTAACGCGTTTGCGGAAAAAGCTTCCCGCCCGCTTCCGATCCCCCGAGGTCTCAATAAGTTTTGGGTACCTTGCCGTTGATCGGCAGCCAGTGGCCGCCTCGAGGTTTTTTTTGTATATACCTATATTGTATTTTGTTGTAAATAATTTTATATAATTAATACTAAAGATTGAAATAATTTACATACTAACGAATGTAATTAAATATGTAAAAATACATAGTGAATATAATAAGTACCTGGATAATGATATCGATTGACCAGTAGATTTCCCAGGACTTAAAGACGTTCTATACGTTGGTGTATATTTTATTTTTATACATATATATTATATTTATATATTTGATATTTTATTAATGATAGAATATTTTATATTTCAGGAAGGTGTGATCGGTATTGTAGATGGTACGGGAGGTCTCGCCAGTGAGAATATTCAGGCTTTATGTGACATGTTAGAGCTCCCTCATGTTGTTGTACAACACAACGACTTATACTGCAGAAACTGGTCGCTTCTGAACATGTATCCAAGTCCTGAGGCCTTTAATAATGTAAGAAGATACTGATTGAAAATATTGGTTTAACATGCACCAAAACTCTAGTTTCTAACAAAGTAATATTGAACTTCTAATCTCTAAATCTAGATTTATTATCAAGGTTATGTTTTGATTGTATGTATTATGACAAATTGTGACATTATATTAGATTAACAAAACAACTTAAAATTTACATTAGTGTTACTTTTGTTTTCTGTTAAATCTCTATGAAGAAAGATTACATACATTATTTTAGCCGGTAACTTGGCATTATCGAAACGGCGTTAGTATTTACTAATTGCCAGTGGGGTGCGTGTGTAGTTGTGTAATCAACTTTTTTCTTCTTTGGCGAAGAGTTTAAAAAAGGAAACGCAATATAATAGGGTAGTTGACCGACATATCAAATCAGCTACTTTTTAATAAATGTCAAAACGATAGTTTATAAGGAATTTTGTATGAAATATTACACTATGACGTCATAGTTTCATAGCATCAAATCATATACTCTTGTGGTTCCACTGGTAATTAAAAATCATAAAAAGCATTAAATGTACGACATATTTGATATTTCCACGTGTTTTTAGATGTTTTATGCATTGGTTAGTGTTTGGTCATTTATTCACCTTTCATCATCTATATCACCAGTTATATACTTTCAATGTGAAATCTCTACCTTTTTGACTGTTGTTATTCTTATCAGTAATTCGACATTAATTTTAAGCTCATTAATCTTTCCTTATTTTAGGTTTTAGAGAAGCTAATAATACATAAAGAATGGCGGAACTTCACAATATTATATGTGAAAGGACATAGTGTAGTGCGAGTGAGCGAGCTTATGAAAATGGGTACACAAGCTAGTGACTATACTGTCACTGTGAGAGAGCTCAGTGGAGAAGATTACAGGTACGATTAAATAGTCTTATTATTTTTTTAACACGTAAAAAAAAAGAATTTTATTAGATTCACGCAGCAGGAGGCCTACTATGAAAAACGATACATACGATAGTTCGATGATCGAACTAGTATATCGTTTTTTCAGAGTGGGTAAGCCGTAATCTCTACAATATTTCGAAAAATATTTTTGAATTATGCAGGGTTTATTACTCATTGTGGAAGATACTTAAAGCTCTCTAAATTATTATTAATATCTACTTCTAATATACAAACCTAAATTCTTCTTTCTAGTTTTTTTAAGTAGGTAGGTCTGTCGATAGTTACTTTTCAATATACAAGCAAACAAAATATTTATAAATAACAAATACATTTACGTAAAGCTTACCTTGTATCACAAATAATTACAATGTTACAGATAACTCATACATACCCTACTTATTATTATGTTGTTTATTGCGTGAGGCACGCTATTCCTGTTTGAGCTGAACTCTTGTGTATCAAGTTTTCACAAGTGGGCGTACTTTATTGTCCTGACAATATTGCTACTGAGACATTTAAGCCCGTAAAGTAAAAACAAGTTAAATAAGATATTTTTCAGGGTTCCCGGACGGAACGGAACCCTTTTAAATTTATCATATCTGTCCGTCCATTTGTCAGTATGTCACATCCATTTTATTGGGTACAGCCTATTGTAAGTAAATGGTTGAACTTTGGCATGTATTCAGTGAATCACCATACAATCGAGATAAATAAAAACGAATTATACATTTTTCAGCCGTTTTTTTAAACGCTATTGCTAAGCCGATCGAAATATTGTTATCTCTGAAAACCAGTGCTACAGCATATACTAGATAGGAGATTTTTTTGGCCTTATACAGTAGTATTTTTTTAATACGCTTTTTTGTTTATGTGAGCCCAAAATAAGTACTTATCTTCCTTGTATAGCACACGTAAAAAGACCGGTTTTTTGCAAACAATGTTTTAAGAAACATTTCGCAAATAATCTCAGAATATTTTAAGTATTCACTAAATGTAAGCACACATATTTTTAGAATTATTGATTGATCAGATCAAACTCAATTGTGAATATATCTTTACAAATCGGTAATTTGGTTTCTGCGCGTAATTCATATTTGAGATATTTCTCTACGCCTACAACTTAAATTGAGCTGTAATTATTTTCAGAGATGTGCTTATAAATGCAAAGCAGAGTGGATATTCGAACTTCGTGGTGGACTGTCCGTCTCGTTACTTAGATCAGTTGTTGAAACACGCACAGCAAGTCGGATTAATGGCGGAAGAACAATCATACATATTTGTATCACCAGATCTGTTCACTTTGGATATGACCCGGTATAGATATGGTGGTGTTAATATGACAGGTAAGCGTGGTTCAATTATGTAGGTAATCTAAATCAATATTCGTAGCTACTTTATGTAAAGGTTGGGAGTAGCTCCTAGAAATTTTCATTTTTAGGATTCTGTACCTCAAATGGAAAAAACGGAACCCTTATAGGATCACTCGTGTATCTGTCTATCATAGCCAATTTGGTCCGAAACTACTGAACAGATTGAGTTGAAATTTGGTACTCATTTATGTAAGTCGGTGACCCACATATGAGTAAAATATTCGTCGGATTAGCGGCATAGTATGATGACTACGTATAGGTATCCAGTAAATGATGAACCTTATATATTTCTTAGGTTTTCGCCTCGTGGAATTGAAGAATAATGAAAGACTGTGGAGCTTCACCGCACAATACAATGAAGCAACCGGCGAAAATATTGAATCTGAACAAATGAAAACGAAATTGATCCTCATACATGAAGCAGTGCAAGTGTTTGCAGCTGCTATAGAGAAAGTGAAGAACATTACGGTTAAACAACTTAACTGTGAAAATTATGATTCTTGGATTTATGGGTCTTCCTTACTGAATTTTATGAGAACGGTACTTATAAGTAATAGTGGCCCCGATTCTGTTTTTTACAAATTAAACAATTTTAATCTCTCTCTCTTTCTAAAAAATCAATATTTGTCTTGTCAAATTAGTTCGATTACTTATTTCAACGTAAATTTAATCGCCACTTAATGGATTAATTTTACAGCGAGGTGCGATATTTTTAGAACGAGAGGTGCCATGACTAATATTAGTTCAGTTTGCAAACAAAGAATCGGCACCAGTGAGTTGTTAAATGATATAGGTATGTAGCTTATAGTGTCAGTTTTTGATGTAGATATATTTTTTGTTGCAGAATAAAATAGAGGGAATAACGAGAACATTAATGTTTGATGGATACGGTCAAAGAACAGATGTTATTTTTGACATATTAGAGCTTACACCAGCAGGTAATCAAACTGTAAGTAATTAACAAACTAATATGCTATTAATACAGTAGATATTTAATAAGGTATTTCAAGTAATTTCTTGATTTTTTCATCGTCAGATTGGCACTTGGAAAAATAATAACCTAAGCATAGCAAGACCTTTAATTCCTGATGCAGAAATTGGCGAGGAATCGATACTCAGAAATAAAACTTTAAGGGTTCTGATTTCAACGGTAATAAATAATAATAATACTTTGCTGTATTTTCGGACACTGCAGTTGCCTAATCTGATTTGCTTTCAGACCGCTCCATATGGATACGTGAAAGATTCAGCAAATGAACTGGAAGGAAACGATCGTTACGAAGGATTTACAATTGATCTGATTGCAAAATTATCCGATATATTAGGATTTAATTATGAATTTGACATAGAAAATGATTATGGTAGTCTAACTGCTGGAAAATGGTCCGGGATGGCCTTGCAATTAATAGAAGAGGTGACGTTGGCAAAAAATATAGTGATATACTGTAGATGCACATTTCGTACAATATCTTATCAAATGTGGTTTATTTTATAGAAAGCAGATCTGGCTATTTGTGATTTTACTATAACGGCCCAACGACAAAGCGGAATCGATTTTTCTACACCATTCATGACACTGGGCATTGGTATTCTATACAAGGAGCCCAGTAAACAACCACCTGAGATGTTCTCCTTTATGGCTGTGTTTTCAAAGGAGGTAATATTGTGTCGTGTTGTTATCTAATGTTTATTACCTACTTGATGTGGAATTTTACTTTTCAATTATTATACAGAGTGTTTTTGTTTGAGTATTTTAGGCCACAAGTCACATGATTCTCAATATTTCTATAAAATTTTAAAAGATAAATAGCAATT
This sequence comes from Tethea ocularis, assembly GCA_963555595.1. Taxonomy (NCBI): domain Eukaryota; kingdom Metazoa; phylum Arthropoda; class Insecta; order Lepidoptera; family Drepanidae; genus Tethea; species Tethea ocularis. Next base: position 6,550,606 of record OY741968.1, read on the forward strand.
AGAAGTGAAACAAAAAACCTCAGGTAAACCTTGGGTCACATTGAGAAACAGAGATGAGGCAATTTTAGTACTCGAGTCTATAGGTACTCTAGACTTATGCTTATGTGTAATTTAATGCTACACTATTAAGGTTGATATTTTTTTGAAATTTATTTGTAAGCTTATTTTATGTTGTTTTCTAATCTACATTAATTGAATATGAAGATAAACTTCAATGTTCATTCAGTTTAAAATATTCAACCAAAATCAACCTGTATATTCAGTACTAGCTGTTCCACACGGTACCACCGAGATAAAAAGTAGCCCATAACCTTTGGGGATAATGTAGATTCCAAGGATAATATATTAGTGAAATATTTTTTCAATACGGACTAGTAACTCCGGAGATTAGCGCCTTTAAACAAACTCTTCAGCTTTATTATTAGAATAGACATAGATACATACTAAAATAATTATATTAAATCACTCAGGTATTGCTCGAAAACCATCTTAACATCGTTTTTTTTATTATAATTCTAGGTTTGGTACTACATGATGCTGATTCAATTTCTACTTGGTGTTGTAATGATTATTGTGGGTCGACTCTCTAATAAGGAGTGGCAGAACCCAGTGCCGTGTATAGAGCAACCGGAGACACTGTCCAATCAGTTCAGTTTTGCGAATTCCGTGTGGCTCATTATAGGTTCTGTTATGCAGCAGGGATCTGAAATCGCTCCTATGTACGTAACTTTAATCATGTATTTTTTAGGTGCCCAATAAAGTTGCACTTAATATCTGTAGGCGAAATCGTAACCATAAAGTCCCCAATGATATACCCGTTGGTCCAATACAAGTATTTTATTATGATCGTAAAATTTACGAATACCTAGTAAGAAACCGGTTTTTTAGTGACACCCTTGACACCGATGTTTGGTGCATCCTGAAATGGTATTAGAGTCAATTGTAACTTACAACGTTCATAAGTGCTTTATCGGAGCCTAAACGAGACTATTTATTGCTTTACAAACATAAAGTTTAAAGGCGATAATAGCTCATTGGTAGTGACGTTGAATGCCGAGACGACAGTCGCGGGTTCGAATCCTGTAATGAGCTTGAGCTTGGTGATGGAAAACTTGTGCTTGGTTTGTAGCACCAATTTGAAAATCTGTCGCCAAGCACCTACCGGTGTGTTCCGACAGCTGTAATTGAGAGCCAGTTCCCTTCTAGGCTTTGTGTGCTTACCACCATCAGCCACATCATCACTGACCATGGTGAGATTGTGATCAAATAAAAAAATATGTCAATAAATATATAATTTGTTGTAGAGCATTAGCTCCACGCATGATAACCAGTGTATGGTGGTTTTTCACAATGGTGATGGTGGCATCTTACGTGGGTACTCTGGTCGCCTTCCTCACCGTAGAAAAGAATGTATTGCCCTTTGAAACGGTAGAGGAACTCTATCACCATAAATCCATCACTTACGGAGCCAAGGGGAGAGGATCTACCATATCGTTCTTTAAGGTCTAATGTGTAATGTATTTTATCTTTTATATGACAATGAAAAATAGGTAAAACGACGTTATTAATAACTAATTAATTATTTTAGGATTCAAGTAATCCAACTTACAAAAAAATGTACGATAAAATGTACTCCAAAGGATGGCTGGTCAGTGACAATGATATAGGAGTAGCAATGTAAGTATTTGCATTAAAATAATTTATAACCTTATGTTAATGTTTTATTTTATTAATGTTTGGAATTTTTCAGCGCAGAAAACACGACATATGCATTTTTCATGGAGTCAACTTCTATTGAATACTATAAGGAGAGACATTGTGACTTGCTCCTAGTGGGTGATTTGCTAGACACCAAGAGTTACGGGATAGGAATGAAAAAAAGTAAATAACATTTGCATGTAATACACTTACATTTTTAAATAAAATATTCATCATATTTATTTTATGTAGAGTCGCCATACAAGAGATACATCGACGATGCGTTACTGAAGTTAAAGGAGAAAGGTGAAATACAAAAACTGAAGGATATTTGGTGGAAAGAGAAAAAGGGTGGTGGAAAATGTGGTGTATGTAATACCTTATTCTATTCTAGATAAATATTTTATAGCGTAGGTAGGTCGATTGTCCGCATTTTGAATTTACGATGAATCACGTCAATTTCAAGCGATAGAAAAACGTAATTTTGATATTAGCACGCATACGCATGAGGCGTAGAATTATATATCAATCCAAAATTAAATAATGGCGTTCCAAACGTGTTTTTATTTGAAAATGTTAATTATTTATTGAAAAGAAAGCAATATATGGTTTTAAAAGCTTAATCTCATTCGCGAATCACAAAATATGGTGTAGGAAATAAATTAAAAAAAAAAGATTTTTATTTAAAGGCACTTTAGAATTAAACTTCGAGAAAATGTCTATCAAACTTATTTTCACTCTTACAAGATCCTCAATTAATTTCTCAAAAATAATATATTAAAAACTCCAATCCCCAAACCTTGTATTAATTATGTCTATCATAAATAATACAAGGTTTGGGGTTTAATTATGGCAAACAAAAATCTCAGTCTTTCCAAATGTAGCAACTTAAAAAATCAAAAAAATGCAACGCAACTGAAGCGATAATTAATCATAATTAAATATATTTTTCAGGAAAAACGTGATGAGGAACAAAAACAACTTGGCATGAAGAATATGCTGGGAGCATTCGTCGTCCTCGGTGTCGGTTGCTTCATAGGTGTGATAATATCTATCCTAGACATGTTGTGGGGAGTCTTTAAACGTACAGTAAAGTACAGCGTAAGTAGCAAAAGAAACTTAGGTATTCAAATAAATCTTATACACTTTATGTTAGCGGGATCGTGGTTGAAGTTGTTCTTAAGGTGAACTTCCTTGGGCTGCCCAAAGTTTTATAACCAAATCTAGTATTATGTATTTCTGTAGCACTGGATTTCTTTCCTTAATAAAATGTTGTTTCCAGACTACTTTCAAGTACGAGTTGGTGGAAGAACTAAAATTTGCACTCAAGTTTAGTGGCAATGTGAAGCAAGTAAAGCGTCTTCAGAAATCTGACGGCAGTGGTGAGGCCTTAGCTGTAACAGAGGGAAAAGACGAACTGCGATCCTTACGATCAGGAAGATCCACATCTACGCACAGAACACACCATTCACATAGTTCCAGACACTCTTCTAGATGTCTCAGTGTTGCATTTGCTAAGAGAAGAGAATATAGTTAAATAACTAACCTGAGTATTGACATATTGTAGTTTATAAAAAAAAATAAGAATAACAGCTTATTGTTTTTTTATCAACAAATTTCTAGATTACATAGCGTCACCCCGTTTGCTTGAGATATGAAATAGCCAGGGTGCTACTACACAACACAGTACTTTATTACTTTTTTAAGTGCTACGATGTTAAATCTTTAAAAATAGTTCTTAATATCCTTACATTAAATTTTCAAACAGTTATCAAATATCAACGTTGATTTTGAGTCCATAATATGCAACTACTAATGTTGTTACAGTAACTGCCATCTTCTCTTCAGTTGAATAATGACTTGTTTTCCGGTTAATGTCATCGCCTTAAGGAATTATTTACGATTATTGTCAAGCGACATAAAAAATAGTTCTCACATAACGCTTCCATTATCTCAGAAGGAGCAACATTCAGTGACCTCGGTATAATGAGAGGCCGTTAATACCGTTATATATGAACTTTAGAAGCCTATTTTGTGCAAAAAAACCTATGTAAACCTAATAGAACTACTTATTCCGAGTTGAGCAGCAACTGTTATGTAATGGGTCTGTAACGAAAATTATGTCGAGCTATGAAATACTGTTCCATTGAATTCCTGGATTTACGTTGCCGAATAAATAGGCATCCTGGCATCCATATCTAACATAAAAATAACATAATGTTATTTCTATGAACAGACAAACTAAAAGTTATAGGATAATGTTTTGAAACCAACTATCTATTATGGTTATAATTTAATATATATATATATATGAGCTGTTCTCCGCGGCTTCACTCGCGTTCCCGGGATAAAAAGTAATAACCTTCGGGTAAGTAAGTAATTAGTGAAAGAATTTTTCCAATCGTATCAGTAACTCTGGAGATTAGCGCGTTCAAACAAACAAACAATCTCTTCAGTTTTATTATTAGTATAGATATAGATTACGTTAAATAGTTTATGGAAAATTATAGTCAGCTTTTGTCGACAACTTGGATGTCTCAAAATATGTCAAAAGGTAAAAGATAAGGTACGGGTTTATCTTATTATACTGTTTTACGTTTATTGAGGTTGTCCCCTTCTAAAGTTTCTAGGGATATAGTTTTGATATAGCTATGCCTCTCTCAATTTTAGTCCTAATAATATTGGATTTCATTCACTATTAGGTAAAAATTACTATTGAATAATTTGTATAGAGATGTTATCCCACATTTTACAGATCTATATGGAGTATATTAGTAGTTACAGGACCTATGCATTTCTCAAGTCTAGTTTTGAAATTTCGAACAATCGTTATTAGCACGTGGATGAACAATTTATGATTAGCTTCTGACAACCATTTCAAGTAAATAGTTCCGTGAAGTAGCCACATAATCGATAATATAAAAAAAAAAACTAATCAACTCAAGGTTTTTACATTTTAGATATTAAATTACAATAACTAGGTACTACGTCGCGACCTAATATAATAATTATTTTATTCAAAATTATATTGTATTTAGTTTGTAAATAGGACAATATTCCACATAAGGCCTAAGTATGGTTGATACATAAGACCATTATTTCAGTGTCCGGCGCGAAATGGACACCGACCTCAGCGACCACAATCTTTCACCGAGGTTCCATTAGTTAAACAAATTGCTCAACAAATACTTATAAGTTATAACTTTGTATGTGCCCCCGCAATGACTCTACGTGAACAAACGTTCGCTTTATTTTCACAAGTAATGGTCTCGTTAAAAATAGCATGGGCTAAGTTTTGACAATGTTTCATGAATGGTCTTAGATGTATTTTGTAATAAAAAGATCATTTTAGAAACGAGGACTTTTTCAATGTTTAAGTTTGACTATTTGGTGGGGAGCACTAAAAGCTCATTATAGAGCTGGCTCTCAAATGTGAAGAGCCAGGCGACAGATATTTGAGATATATGCTAGTTTTTTTGTCACAAAATCACATGGCATTAAACTTATGGAAACAGATTCCATATTGAACAAGTTTATTTCTGGAATAGATATAGGTCCATTTTTGATAAATAAATGTATTTTCTTTCTTTCTTTTACCTGCTTATATCTATACCAAAAGTACCTGTATAAATTTTAACAGAATTCAAAATCTGTTTGAGTGCCAACGGTCAAAATATTGAGTCGGTGACCTGAATCTCCAGACCCATGTTGTCAGTCATCCTGAATTATAAGGAGTGACCTCCGAAGGAGTGCTGGCCTTCTCAATCAAACGGGTTTCATTACCGCACCCTCTTCACTTTAGACAGATCGTGTGGAGACATATCGTGTGAAGACAGACAGGTCTACATATCTCAAGCCATGTGCTAATTAACTGCTCTTCTTAAGTTAAGGTGAAACGTTCGGTTAGAGCGCCAATTCAAATTTTATCACATTTTTTTGCTAATTGCAGCTCAGTTATAAGTCGTAAGTTATCAACATGTTATCATCAACATTTTCATGAAATAGTCGTATATGTCAATAATATACCTTGGAGGAATATGTAGATGATTTCTTTTGTTATTAATCAGTAAATATACTACTTGAATTTGTCAGAATTAAATTTATTTAATCCCTTTCATATGTTTTTGAAAGAGATTGTACCTAGTGAGATTAGTTTAGTATTTAAATAACAAAATTGAGGCCAATACGTTGTCATCTTTAGCTGATAGATTTTTTAGACATTATGTCCTTAAAATTTTATTTTTATTTTATTTTATTTTATTTGGTTTGCCAGTGATTGTTACAATAATACATAACTAAAAAAGAAACAACTTGATCAAATCTAAAAACTAAATGCACAATCTTTAAAGGCAAACACCACATGCATGGAAAGACTTGACTATTGATTGATAGCTAGATTAAATTAGAACTTAACTTATTGGTAAGATGTAAACTAAAGTAAAAATAGAACAGAAATTTGATACCTAAAAAACATTTTTTGTAATCAATCTAATACTGTATATAAAAAAATATTGAAGGCAAAAAATAAAAAAAAGGTAAAGTTGAACTTTGAATTTAACTTGTTAAGATTGAACGATTAACATGTTTTTTGAACATGTTAATTGAGTCACCGTAAATGTCTATCGCTCCACTATGGCTATTAATGAGTCTACACATTCGCGCGGTAGGTGAGTTTGTACCAAGTACAGTTCTGCGTAAGGGTATGCAAAGAGGGGATATAGTCTTACGGGGACGTCCGCGGGGTACTCTTAAACTAAAGGCAGATAGCAATTTTGGACAGTCGATGCAATTATTAAATAGTTTGTAAACAAATAATGTGTCCGAAACATCCTTCCGTTGATCAAGAGTATGCATACCGTAGTGCTGGAGCCTATCCCTGTAAGACAGCAGCTGTTTGGTTTTTTTATCACACCACGAAAGATGTCTTAAAAACCTCTTCTGAATCCGCTCAAGTCTGAGACAGTGAACTGCGTAATGTGGTCTCCAAACAGAACAGCAGTATTCCAAAATACTGCGCACTAAAGCATTATAGAGAATAATTTTTGTGTTGGATTCCTTTAGTACTCTAGAATGCCTAATTATGAAGCCTAGCATCTTGGAAGCTTTTTTGGCGATCTTTTCAATATGGGGTAAGAATGTAAGCTTCTTGTCGATAATCACTCCGAGGTCCCTAATGGTGTCAACCTTTTGAAGAATGTGGCCGCTAATTTGGTAGGATGAGTCCAGAGTATTTATGTTACGTGTAAATGTAATTTGTGAGCATTTTTTAATATTTAATTCCATTTTATTAGATGCACACCATTTCGATATACGATCTAAATCACTCTGTAGCAAAACGATATCTATAGGTGACTCAATTATCCTCATTATTTTTAGGTCATCGGCGAACATAAAAGGTGTGCAATACTTACAGCAGTAGGGAAGATCGTTAATAAAAATATTAAATAAGAGTGGACCTAAGTGCGAACCTTGTGGGACGCCTGAAGTTACGTGATATATACCATGGGATTTAAATCCAGAAATTGCCACATAGAAGTTCCGATTTGTAAGATAGGAATTTAACCATTGAAGAATTGTACCAGAGAACCCGTACTTTGATAATTTAAAAATTAGAATAGAATGTGAAACTCTATCGAAGGCTTTTCTAAAGTCTGTATATACTACATCTATTTGTTTACTTGTATCGACCGCTGTAATTAGTTCTTCAGTAAAGGCAATTAAGTTTGTGTTAGTAGATCTACGCTTTATGAAACCGTGCTGATGTTCAGAAATAGATTGCTTAACAAAGTTGTAAATGTGGGGAAAGATTAGAGATTCGAAAATTTTAGCAACAGTAGGCAGTATCGATATAGGCCTATAGTTATTAACGTTTATTTTAAGACCGTCTTTGTATATCGGCACTACCTTAGCAGTTTTCCAACGATTTGGAAATATTCCAGATTGCAGCGATTTATTAAAAATTATTTGAAGTGGCACTGAGAAACTCTTAGCACAATTAGAAATAAATACCGGGGGAAAACCATCTGGACCGGCTCCCTTATTAGTGTCCAGGTTCCTAAGAGCTTTGTATACATCCTCATATGATATCCATATTGATGAAAAGCAGTCATTGGGTTTAGACACTAAATTTAAATTTAAGAGAGTGTCATTGCAGTTACTATCCAAATGGTCATTCGGTGAGTATACAGATGCAAAATAACCTGCGAAAAGATTACATATATTGGTACCAGTTGAAGCAGTTATAGATCCATCGGTAATAGAAGATGGGAATGAGCTCGTCTCTTTACGCTTGCTTTTCACAAAAGACCAAAAGTGTTTAGGGTGAGATTTGATTTTATCTTCAGTTATTTTTAAATATGAATTATAGCATTCAGTAGCTAATTTCCCGCACCGTTTACTAATTAGCTTCAAGGCAATTTTATCCATCGGATTCTTATACACTTTAAATTTACGCAACAATCGTTTCTTCTCTCGCATAAGCTTAATTAGTTTGTGGGTAAACCATGGTGGAGAGTTATGACCTTTATATTTTTTTATTGGTACAAAACGTATCTTTACGATTTCTAAGTTATTATAAAACGTTGTAACCATAGCATTAACATCTAGACACTCAGAAAATTCTTTAACCCAATTAATGTCGTCAAAAAAAGTTTGAATTGACTTTATATCAGCTTTATAATAATTATATCTAATATTATCAGAATTAGGGCCAAGTTTCGGTTCATGCGCCAGAGATAAGTAAATATCAAGAGGAGGATGAAAGTTATCAATACTACTTAATTCTTCAGTACTTTTCCTGACTTCACAACCTACTATGTCAGTAAAAACCAGGTCTAATACTTTATTGCTTTTGTTAGGAATCCTATTTAATTGTTCAAAGTTGTTAATATATGAAAAATCTACAAGTAGCTGACTTGTAGTTGATAACTTACAACCGTTATTGGGATCGCCAACCAAGTTCCAGTCTATGCAACTCAAGTTAAAATCACCTACGATACACATACCACCTTGATCTTCAGATAATTTGTTACAATTAGTAATAAAAGTATTAAGCATTATTTTGTCTACAGGAGGTGGTAGGTATACAGCGCATAAATTAAGACGATTAGCCGATTTTGAAAGTTTTACGTCTAGAGTAATCCATAAATCTTCGTAACAAGTTTCCCATTCAAATACTCGCTTAGAATGTATTTTTTTTGCCACCGCAATTAACACGCCACCGCCGTTTTTATTATTAAATTTTGAACTTTCTCTATCCCTTCTGTAGATAGTATAATTATTATCAAATAGCTCGCTGTCCAATATGTCACTATTCAACCAAGTTTCAGTTAGTATAATTACATCAAATGTAGTACATGTGATTTGTTTATAAAAATTATGGGTTTTGGTACGAAGACCACGAACATTCTGGTAATAAATATGTAAAGATGAGAATTTTATAGTTTTAGAACACAATTACATGGTTTGTATAGTGAAATTAATAATAAGATTAAATATATATATTGCTATGTGAGCTTATCTAAAGAGTCCATATCTCTTACAAATTTATATTCCGAAACCTCGTTTTTACGCATAAACACTCTCCCATTTCTAACCCATACAAATTTATACCCCTTTTCTTTGGCTTTCAATCTGGCTGCTGCGTGGAGAGCTTTATTCGAAGCTGATAGGTGTTCGGTGACATAGACAGCCTTCTTCTCTCCTACCATTCCAATATGAGAAGTGTTCAATTTGTCACTAGGGTTTGCCTTATTAAAGTTAATAACCGCAGCCAAAAGCAGATCGCGCGTCCGCTGTGAGTCGAGCTGTACTACGATGGATCTTGGACGTGGGTTGGTGGGATTGAGCTTCGTTACACGAGTGCAATGGAGAATACTACGCTCGGCAATGTCTGCCCCGACCCGCTTACCCAGTTGAGTAATTGTGCTGATAAGATTTTCGGTTTTCGCTTCCGGGACACATTGAATCTCAAGATTGTTGGATCTTGCCTGCTGTTCAAGTTGATTTACTTTACTAGTCAACGCGGAGAGGGCCCCTTGAAGGGTTTCGTTTTGAGTTTGCAATTCTTTGACTTTCATAGCGCCACATTTAAATTCTTTCATCATATCTTCATATTCACTGTTCATATACTTCATTGAGTCTTTTAAATCAGTTATTTCAGCTCGAATAGTCTTCAACTCGGAACTAACTGTGCTGGTTATGGTTTCATTCAGCTTAAAAAAAAGACCACCTATTTCGGCCTGCACAATCTTCGTAACAATATGTTCAACAATTTCCTTAGTTAATTGTTTGGCAGGACTGGTTGAAGGGGAAGAGAGAGCTGGCCTCTTAGAAGATCTTGGGGTACTATTAGCCTCTCCTGTAGGAGTCTTTACAGCTTTAGTTTCGAGTTTTTTATTTTTGGTTTTTGAATTCATGCAAACACAACAGATCCAGTTTTTACGATCCATCCCTTCATAATCATTTATACACTTGAAGTGATAAAGATTATTACAATTGGTGCAAGATAGATGATCCTCATTCTCATCATTTATATCATTACAACATACCCACAGACGACTTGGCTTAGACATTATTGTAAGTGATAAAATTTACCTCTTCAAGACAGAGTGGCAATTTATAAACGTTCGTAATTTATTATTCAATCGCAAAAACCAACTGCAGGCGCACGGTGAGAATCGAACGTGGGACCGCCGGGCGCTAGCCGTGACTTGTGTGTTAACCGCAACGCTAGCTATCAGTTAACCTTAGTCGGCGAATTTCATGATTAGTATCTTGAAGTAAATTCCGTAACTGTCAGCTGTTTTTAGGTGACAGTTGTTTGCGGTGTTTATGCGTTTTCTTACCGAGCTGGACGGTAGAATGAAAAAAAATCGAAGATTGCTTGGATTATTTTCGTAGATTTACGCACTAATTAACGGCACTTAAACACATTTCTTTATGTATTTAGATAGCTTGTACTTTACTGATTTTGATGGTGTATAACAAGTTAAACTTTATAACATGTGGATCGTGATTTAAATTAATTTATAACAGAGACTATAAGAGTACGTCTTTCACTCTAAAATGTTATTTAATAGTTTATTTTAAAATTAAACGGTTACAGTTTTGATCAGAGTGTTTTCCAATTTAAAGTAGGCGGCTAAAGTAGGTAGGTACACAATGGTGGAGGTATTTATAAACACAGGAAAATCTGATTCATATTTTTATATTGACGCATAAAAACTGTGTAATGTAATAAATCACATGAAATAATTAATTGACTTAGAAGGAGTAAACAAGTAGGATTACACAAACTCTTCAAATACTCTATACCTAAATTAGGTATGCAAGTTGCTTTGACGTGGCGTATCAATTGCTATTTTGGATCTCCTTTTTGGTGCCTAACATATTTTTCTCATAGCAAATTAAACTATGGATAGTATTATAATTGCTGATTTCAATGATGTCGATAATAACAACTTATAAATACGTTTAAATATTGTTTTTGCTAAACTTGCGCATTCTAGCTATTTGCACAGCAGTGCTCTGTCTTCTGCTATGTAATGTATGGTGTGAGCGACTGGATCGCCGAGATCTTTGAGGAGTTGGATCTGGTTCTAACCTCTCGTCAATGTTTTCTAAAGATTCAGCATCACCAATTTTATCGTCTTCTTTTTTTGAGCCTCCGGATCCGCTACCTGTAGAAGCTCTATGCCGTACAGGCTTAACGTCACCGTTAAAGCTTAAAATGAATTTCAATTCTTCTTTTAGTTCTTCTCTAAAAGATACCTGAAAAAATAATAGGATTTGAAAAAAATCTAAAACGATACCCACTGTATTTATGATTTCTAAAATGCTCACATTTACATTATGTTCCAGTTAGTAATTATTATTTTAATTTTGATTGTCATGTATTAAAGATATTTTGAAGACATAAATACCTACATTCTGCATGAAAACTTACCATCAGATGTAATAATCTTGTATATTCTAAACAGACACAGGTAGGGGTCACACTGGTTCATGCAATTCTGTTAAAAAGGAAATATAACTTTTTAAACTAAAACTTTCTATAATTTACATCTAATATTGTCCCATATGAAGATCATTGACTGTTACTTATATTAATACACAGCTTACACCACTGCTCCAAGAGATATGAAATTGGAGTGTGTATTCTTTGTCAAGTGTAAGCATCGACAAAAACAAATTTTGCAAATTTTCTCTTATGGGTGTAGAATAGGGTATTACAGGTGAAACCACGGGAAGAAAGCTTTTACTTACAGGCGTTGCTATTCGAACGAGTTTTTTACAATACCTTTTCCTTGTGAGAAATCATCCAAACATCGAAAAGCATTTCTAGGAAAGCACAGATAACAGCCATTCCAGATCCCGCAACCAGAACAATGAATACGCCACCGACGTTTGCCAAAACTAATGGCTGGGCATCACCGCCGCCGCTGTCATCATCCTAATTTATTCATAATAATTAATACATCAAATATTTTAATCATTGTATTGTTTTAGTTGAAGTTATTTTACTTACAGTGCAAACACCACCTCCTCTTTTCTCTTTCCACCATTTGTCTTTCATTCTCGTAAGCTTGCCTTCTTCTTGTAACTGTAATATTGACTCACTCATTGGCTGGCGATATGGTGAATCTGACATAAACAATGCAGATATGAAAATGTTTAAAATATCTACGTTTGATTATTTAAAAAAGTGATAAATAGGTTACGCACTTAGTTTCATAGCTATCCCATATCCCTTGCTGTCCAATAAGCCTCCTACTTGAGCGACATCGCAATTCCTTTCAACCATGTACTCAATAGATGTAGATTCCATCAGGAATGCATAATCCTCATTCTCTGATTTAACCCTTTCCAGTCCTTCATCATTAGTTGCAGTTTGATATTCGGGATGACTATCCATGTACTCATACATTTTTTGATATAATAAATTATCTGATTCCTGAATGAATGAAAAAGTGTATTACAAAATTGTTGAAATTATTTACTTAAGTATTGTAGTAATTTACCTTGAAAAAACTGAAAGTTGCACCTCCTTTCTTTGCTCCATATGTAATCCCGTAAGGATTGCTTGCTAAGTCTGCGACACTCTTAATTGCATAAAATTTTGATTCGACAGTTAGAAATGCAGCCAAATTAGCAGTATATGAAGATACCATGATCAATGTGAAAAACCACCACATACTTCCCGCCATTCGTGTTGAAACAGCGCTGAAATATAATGATATTGTGATAGTTGGTAATTGGTAGTTGCTGATATCTAGTAACAATATTTTGTCAGTATATCATATTACATTGGCGCTATTTCAGAGCCTTGTGTAAGGACACTACCCAATGTAAACCAAAATGAATTAGCTAAAGTAAACTGATTATCCAACGTCTCTGGCTCTTCAATACATGGATAAGGATTCTGCCATTCTTCAGGAGCCATTCTTCCTAAGATAAATAGAAGAATAGAAACACCAACAAAAGCTCCGGCAAGCCATCCCCACACCTGAAATAAAATATAATGAAACTAGAATTAAATATGAAGCAATTAATAAAATACATAATACAAACGTACCTCATAAGAAAACGGAGATATGAAGGAGAACAGATCTGGGGGCTGCTTTGCCGGTTTTTTATACAATATTGTTATACCTAAATTCATAAAAGGGCTGGTGAAATCGACCGCTTTTTGTCGAGCTGCTGTTATAGTCAAATCGGTGATGGCGAAGTCTGCTCTCTGTAAGAAATATGGAATTTGCAATGTGCTTAATAAAATGTACGGAAATATAATTTCTAAGTATACTCTTTAAAGTAAAAAAATAAACTATACAACTGCTGAAAAATATTAGAAGAACACAAAGTAAGTTAAATTATAATTACACCATCCATTATTTTCTCCATCATGCCATTCCATTTTTGAGTCTTTGAATTATAAGATCCATACACACCATCAGCTTGAATGTCAAAAGTATAGTTAAATCCGTTCATTTTTGATAGTTCATCGATAAGTTCGATACCAAATCCTTCATAACGGTCATTACCTTCTAATTTTTTTGCAGATTCCTTCAACATGCCGTAAGGCGCACTCTGAAAATATTTATTATCTTTTATCTATGGCTTGTTGCTGCTTTACCTGACTAAATGGAATTATTTTGAATCTAATTTCATACTATATATTCTTAGTGCATTCGTTCAATAATCAAGATCTACGTTTCTAGATTTTATTGTTAAGCAATAGTATATGTACTTACCAAAGCTGTTAAGACGAGAAAATGCTTTCCTCTCATTGATTCCGAACCTTCTTGTTCTACCGAGGGTATGAGAGTTCTCGTTTCAGTGAAACCATCTTCTAGAGTCCAAACTCCAACCTTATGTAAAACATATTCATTTAAGTATTTCATACGTTCTGGGTATTACACTTATTTTTTCTTAGTCATACCTTTTCAAATCCATGAGCCATTACTTCAAATATATCAATTTCAATATCCGATCGAAGACCATCATCATCAAATTTTACAATTCCAGTCATCCCATCAATTTCCATCTTTAAACATTTTACCAATAAGTAAGTAAGTATGCACATATAAATTAATCATGATAAGCACTATTCAGTACAATTACTCACTGTTCTAGCGTAATTTATTACGCTTGATCCAAAGTTCCAGCTTTCATCTTCATCACAAGTAACATTAGAACCTTCTTCAAGTTCCATTGCGTTTAATGTTGAAGTGTACAACATTACCGCATCATAAACTAATGTTAAGTCTAATGTTAATCCATTTTCAGGAATTGCATTTTCTATCTGCTCCTCGGACAGTTCTTTTACTTTTTCATTGACAGAACTAATAAAATTCTGAATCGATTCCAAACTAGGATCAAAAAATCGAATTCCTGAAATAATTTCATCTCATAATAAATTTATTGATTTCACTATAAAACGTATAAAATTGAAATTATAAAATTAAATGAAATTGATTGATTTAATTGTTTTTTTTTAATATGCAGATTATATTTTATTTATTTATTGTAAATATATAATTGAGATTTACCTGTAATGTTAGAGCCTCCATGTTTGTATGGATCAATGTCAATAGTCTGGAAATCAGGGTTCATTATTATGTAGCTATGGTCATTTGACATTATTCCCACTTGCTGTGCTTGTTGTAAAAACTGTGGTAATTTTTCTCTGCTACAGTCGACGAGGTAGTTTACAGATCCAGAAAATTTTATTGTCTGCAACTGCGGCCTATTTTTTTTTTTAAATACCAGTATTTTATGATTAGTTTAAATTATATTTTTTTTTACTTTTTAAAGACTTGTTTTTACGAGTCAACGGTTTATTTTTATTTGTAGCTTTTACATAAACCCAAAGTATAAACAACCTATCCGTTTCGGAGCTACGATACCACAGAGAGACAATAAGCGTAACCCCTTCGTTTTATGAGACCGGGGGTTAAAATGTCAAAATTTACCATTTACCTGTAGTCATCGCTATCTGGCAATTGAATAACGTTCATTAAAATCTTGTTATCTGAATCTAAATCTGGGAAGTTAAGTATGTTATCCAAAAATGGCAATAGTTCAGCACCTTCATAAATTATCGTGAACTCCGTCCAATCTTTAGCTTCAATGATATCTGCAAATACCTGAGCAATAATAAGATTCTTATTAATACTTAATTAAAATAAGAAAATGATAGAGAATAATAAATCTGGTATCAACTGACCTGTGAATATGCAATATGGTTAGGATATAAATTTACTGCAGACCAATTCCTATTTTGAATTTCTACTGGATTAGTCAAAATTTGAGGTATTTCTAGAAAATCTGCTATTGACTGAACATGAAGTAGAGAATGTTTTTTAGTTGGGCCAAAAACTCCAAATATGTTGCTCTGAAAGGAAATATTGCAAAGTACTTTATGTTGTTTTTTTTTGTTGCCAGTCTCAGTAATATTTTACTACATACTTCTAAAAGAGTGCACATGGCACTTTCAGCTTCTATTAAATCTCCGGGAGACGTCCGTATAACGTTGGCTACAAATGGATCTTCCTGACCCTCAGATGCCGTTGCAATTGCAACATTAAATGCAGCTTCCAGTAAAAAGCTGCCATCATCAAAAATTGCTCCTGTTGAAGCATTTAATATTATATTATTAGAAGTTAGAAATTTTATATTTTATTATTTATACACTTACCTATAGTTTTATCTCCATCAACATTAGATAAATAGCACACCGTTAAAAAGCATTGCAACCAAAGTTTTAAATGTTTTTTCATTATTTAAATTTCACTCACTATAAAATATATACCTTATTTCATAACATTTTGTATCAGAAATTACAAATTATATCCAGATTATAATACATTTGACCTAATTGTCTTAAGAGTAATACATATTCTAACTGCTATAATTGTTACAGAGATGCTACAACTAACTGGCTAGTATAACTAAAAATAGCGAGCGCGCTCGTTTGGTGCATTCAAAACAATATATTTTTAATGCACGCATTTTATGTATTGTAGCGTTCTATTGTACGTAGTATATTATCTTACTCTGTGCTATAACTAAGGAAAGATGTAAGTTTCCTTGATACTACGCCTTTTCGTCACATTGCATCTTGAATTTCGAGAAAACTCTTCGTAAAAATCATAGAAGCTTTATCTAGATAGATACTCCATTGAGGTATTTTTTCAATATGATTAATGAATCTGGAAAATATAAGATGTAATTTATTTTGAGAATTTCAATCTACAAACTATTTCCATATAAATAATTGTATTGTTACCGTGACATTTTGTGTTGTCGCTCTCCGCTTGATTTTAGCGTTGCTATTTATTGGCCCCAACGTTTACAAAAAAACATTACTCCATGGCGACCTCTGGAGCATTCACCCAAAACTTTCAGGAGACTGTAGCTCGAGCGAGAATACTCTCAAACGATGGCGCTTGGTGATAAGTTGTCCACATATTTGTACCATTTTCACGTTAAATTACTAGATGGCGCATTGAAACAATTTATAGGAGCAAATAGGAATATAATTATAAAAAAAAAATAATGTGTTTTCTGGCCACCCTATTAGAAAGGACAGAGTTCATATTAAAAATTACTAATCGTGAGCTCAATTATTGATGCTGTAAAATGACAAAGTATGCTTATGACAGCATCAATTGAGCTATTCTAACTGTTCATTAAAAATCATTAAATGTACATCATACCTGATGACTTCACATGATTTTAGATGTTTTTTATAGAGGTTAGGTTAGATAATTTATTTTTCATTATAATAGGGTAGCGTTACTTACGACTCGACATCGCGAAGACGGATAACAGAGCCAATAATCAGAATGCCGAGGATGTAAAATCCCGGCAAAGTGAAAGCTTTTCCGGGCTTTGGAAAACAGGTGCAAGATGAACAACTTCATTTTGTATCTAATTGTAAGGATAGGAGATGATTTATATTTCGGTTCAATTTAAAAAATAAATGCTATCCAAAATTTTCTAATTTTTAGTCAACAGCCAGTAGTGGCCGTTGAAAAAATAAAAATCTCTTTTAGAGCCGATCTAAGAGTTTTCAATAGATAGCGCAATTAATTTTAATTAGCCTTCAATATTTTTTATGAAAACTTTGGATGCTCTTTGTTGTTTTTTTCACTTCGCAATATGAACCCTGAATTTTATCACGCCAGAAAATATTGTTTAATTAAAATTTATCAATAAATAATCTAAAAACACCACTTAAACACATACAGATACAGTAATTACATCATTCATTACATTACATTCATGGTGTAAGTGTTTTTTGACGGTGTCTCCGCATCATATAAGGCAAGTGGTAGAAGATTTAAGTCCTCAGATGAATCTTCGACACCCGCGAGATTATAGCGCATAAGCGGCGCGGTGAAGCCTGTGACTGAGCTTTATTATTTTGTTGACAGCTTATCAATGTTAAAAGAGAAAATATTTCCTTGCTATTATTGCTATTATGCTGTATTTGTATTTATATACAGCATAATAGCAAGGTTGTGTTTATACACAACCTGTATACTTAAACCGTTCTAACTCTAAGCCTAAAATTTTAAGATTACAACTTGAGGCTTAGTGCGGCGGTTACCAACAAAAGCCGTCCAATTTTCAAGTTTACGACGCGATCCACATCCGACCCGCGCCGACCCCGCCTGGCCTCCAGAGGAAATACGCTCTGAGGCGCAGTCACATTCTAAATGCTGTTTAGCATTTTTATCTCAGTGTTGTGTACTTGCAGCTATGTACATTTTGTAAAACTTTTGCGGGCTCCAGAAGTAATCAGTGCTTTCTTAAACTTATTTTATTTTGAGATAAATGTAATTTTTTAATAAAAAGTATTTTATAAATAGAATGCTTACCGAACAATTGACTCCAAACTCTTTATAGAAGAGATTATTATCACATAATTATTTGTCCCAGATATATGTATTCATCGACATATTCAATAGGCTCTTGCCTCATATCTATATTTTCCTTTATTGCGTTTGTAATTAATTTGGTCTTTATTGGGTTCATCGATAAGCCTGCTTTTTTGATCCAGTTGTTGTAACATAGTTTTGAGTATCCCTGGAGTGATTTTGTATATTCCAGTGTATTAGCATAAATAAGTAGTAATCAATAATTACAAAATCTTTCAAACTACATTATATCATAAGTATATTAAGTAGTAGTGGCAATAAAATTTAAGACAGAAACTATTAATCTGATCATTCGCACGAGATAAATCACATGCTATTTGTTTAGTACCTTGTTTAGCCGACGGGCATGGGTTAAGGGCCTCGTATCACTTGTAGGTATTGGAAAGAAACTTATTTAACTTTGTTCACACCTATTAATTGAAATTGCACAGACAAATATGAATTATTAATCAAACTTTAGAACAACTATAACAATCAAATATGGCCGGCGGCTTCCTCGCACGCTTCGAGACGCGTCGCGGTGCACATGGGTCTTCCCCAAGGTTGCCAACTGTATCTGGCGGAAACGCGGGTGGCGCATAGACAGCGACACTATTATTAAGTGGACTAGTAGCACAGGGTTGCCGTGCTACATACTCCCCCTCTAGACCATGATTACGACCTTGATCCTGGTCTAGCTGTTCAACTCCCCACTTGTTATTTAATTTCATTATCTCGTATAAGTCATGACTCAAATGAATTTATTAAAAACACTCGTGTTTCTTAGTAATAACTGGAAACTCTGTTTCCTGCCTGTTGATTTATTTCCTAGAATTTCCACAAAAAATCTTATAGTATTTCGTGGAAAATTGATTATGCAGCTCAGTGCATGGTTGGTTCCAGTTAATACTCGTAATGTTTGCCTCTCAAAGAAATACGTTTTAGAAGCGATATACCGAAATCATTACATATTATAACAGAATTAATAATATGTATTATATTTTGGGCTATAAAAATCATAAAACCAGTAGCTAGAACATTTAATAGCAATTAAGCCCAACCAAATAGTCCAATCAATGTTGTAGTACCGAAATTGCAATCCCTGTGGTCATCATAATGTTTGCTAGGCCATTGTTGACCAAGTTATTATTTTGATACGACCAGATAACAGAATATACTGTGTACAGCCGCCCTATAATAGAATAGGCTGTTCATAACACCTTATAACAAATACAATTTTCCTACCCCGACTTCTTAGTGAACCATAATGAATGCAGCAATAATGACTTCCGTAATAGTAAATAGTATCTACTTGATAAGGCGATGCTATACGTGAAATAATGATTCTAAAATGCGTTTTTCTCTGTACTCTTTGTTTCAAGAGATTTGGAAAAAAAATATGTGTGTTTTAAAAAAACTATTCCCCGTCACATATAGAGAATATGTGACGGGGAATAGTTTTTTTAAAAATTTGAATTTTTCATTAGTAACGACTGAAAAAAAACGTAAATATGCCCCTTCTTACAACTAAGAATGCATTTTTCTCTTATTTGGGCCATCCAAATAACTTGAAAAATATTAACATGCATTTTGAAATCTATTAGAAAGGGAATAGTTTTCTTACTTTTTTGAAAAAAGGCTTAGTTTCTTTTTAAATAACATAAAACCATATTTTTTACCAAAATTACGTTTCTCCTGTCTCGCTTGTCACCGCCAGTTTAGTAAGGGACAGAGACATACACAGATAGCCTCCTCTTAAGTATCCTATAATGTTGGAAAGATTCTATTTTTTTAATGGTTCCGAGAATATTTTTTTTAAACAAATAATATTAAAGGGTACCTAGGTACCTAGGGTAAAGAAAAAATGCTTGATCCTAGAAGATTACAGGAGGAAATTACCATTACAAAATTATGACAAATTCACAGTTTAGCATAGTAGAAACGTAGTGATAGAGCGAAATTGCTATTCTAAGCTATTTTAGTACCTTAATCACGTAACTCGATTATGAAGACTATGCGTAGGTAGGTATTACTAAATTGTTAATAATTTTATTGAAGTTTATTAGCAAAAAAATGCGTTGTTTTCCATTCTATAATAGGTGTGTTTATTGTAATCTATTTGAAGCTACTTCAATTCCCTTTATACCCAACTAAAATCATCCTGTATATGTTGTTAATGTCATAAATAAATTTAAAAAGATAACACTTTAGATTCAATTTGAAAATAATATACTTTGGGCTATACTTAAATATCAAAGGAAAATTGCAGAAATTTTCTTATGTTTTTACATACTTTGGAGTTCAAAGATAATAAATTCAATACTCAAAACTGAATAAGGAAACCAAGTGAAGTACTAAAGTGTTATTTTGTTCGAGTCTTTGAGTACATAGAAGAAATGAAATATGAATGTTAAGATGGTGAACTTTTGTCTTATATTCTCAAGGTAACCATTATAAAATGAATTATCTGAGTACGTGACTAAGTTACATTTTCTTTGAAATATATAAATTACACGAAGCAGCGGGTAAGCATTCCTTTTACTTGTAAAAAGCTTGTAACGTGATATCTTTTAAATTATTTAAGTAAGTTGCAGTTGAAAACAGAAAAATATTGATGTTATTGCATTTCTGTAGTCATAACAAATTGGATAAGTGCTTCATCTTTTTTATTGTATGAATTCAGTGGCTGTGGTTTTTGGTCTTTTGTTGGAGTGTAATCTGAAAGAACATAATTTTTATTTCTCAAAACATTTTTTTAATTACTAAATATTAGAAAAAAAATCAGAACCTACTTCATTGTCCAATTCTTAATCCATTGTAATTCCACTCTAGACAGGTACTCATTTATCCACCTTGAGCCGACATTAATTTTTAATGCCCGTAGGATGGATTCCATATTTTCCCGTTAAGTCTTCTTATTTTATTTTGTTTCTATTTGTTAAGACTTTTAGACGATTTATTAAAATTATGTCACTAAATAGTGATTTCAATTTTTTATAAGTATTATAAACATCAAACAGAGTAAATCGTGCTTCTAGAACTATGGGTATAGAACTTCTTTGGTATACCTACATAATAACATTAAATATTTACAACAAAAAATTAATATATCCCTAACCCTATTTACAAAATACAAAATATTTACAAGTAAAAAAGTTGTGTCAGATCACTGCCCTGAGTGAACGTGCCAAGAAGGCTGGCGGCATTGCCACGTTGAATGGCAATGCTGAAGTATAAGTATTTATATTTTCTATACTACACGATGATTCAAATATTTATAGTAATGCTTTATCACGGGAAAATAATACATTTTATCTTGAGAGTAATATCAATAATATATCAAATAAGGCAGCTGCGCTCGGCCGTGTCTCTTTTTACAATTGCAAGCTGGGTACTGTTGCAGTGCCTACGTGACCAGCTAAACTAAATGTACTGTGCTATACGAACACACAAAAATACGGCACTGTTACATAGCCAAACAAACAAACTTACTAACTAACAGTATCGACCTAGTAAATGTGTCGATGTTATTGGCTTAATAATTACTTACTCAAATTAAAATAAATCGTACGGATTCTTAGAAACATTATGCCTGCAACAAAAATAATTATGTCAGACAACATAAAATGTGCATGTACCTATGTTATCTTGCACCACGTACGGTTTATTTTGTAATATAAAAGAAAATATTATGTTATACTTACTGACGCGCAGAAACACAATGCAGTATTCTGTAAGGAGGTTCGCCTCCAGTCGAACTTTTTTTAATAGATCATTAAAAAAAGATAAAAGATATGTTACCTCGGATTCATTTATATGTCATCTTTCATCTAATAAGTATACTTCAATCAATATATTAATTTAAGAACATAATGTACCGTAGTCTAAGAAATAAAGATATTCTATTCTATAAATTTGATTAGTCGTTGACGAATGAGTCACAAACATCCAAATATCCTTTATATAATATATATGATATGATATAGTAAATCTTTCATAGTTATTATATTACCAGGATTTGTTACGTCTTACTTTAGTCGCGAGAGGACATCCTCTGTAAGCATATTAGATTTAGGAAGTACATTGTTTAGATCGCTATGAGACGCTACATTTCGTAGCGACCTACGACAACTCGTAGCATCTCTTGAGTGTCGTATCTCAGAGCTTAGTATCGCACAGCTTTTGAATAGATTTAAATAGTAAACTTCTGGCACATGGCACATGTTTAATCAGTAGCTTTACCATTACGTATATAATCACGAAAATGAGTTTGTGCTAGCGTTGAAATGTGTTTTTGCTACAGCATATTTACTAATGCCGAGGTATTGAAAGATGAGAAAAAATTAGAAAATGAAGGTACAAAATATTATGCACTAGTTTTCGCCCTATGTTCTCGAGTGATGTTATGTTTCCCCGGTATAAAAAGTATAACATTTATAAATCCTTAATAAATAAGCATTAAAACCGTCCAACCTTAAAAAATATACATTACATTACTACCTATCCTTTGCGATTTCGCTCGCGTTCCCGGGATGAAAATTAGTGTATATATATTTCCAGGGTACTTATAATCTATCTATGCCATATTTAATCAAAATCTGTTAAGTAATTTTTGCGTGAAAGAGTATGATGAGTAGAGTACATGAAATACCATACTCGATTTAAAAATTCCAGTTAACTACATACGACCGACCTTCATAATTGCTCTATGGATAAATATGGTTTAAAAAAAACCATCGAAGAAGTTAATTGAAGTTAATAAATATCATCGCTGGTTATTGTCTCAGTAAGAAGCTATTCCTATATGAGTTGCGGGCCTTGAGTAGGTCTCTTATCTACTATAACACAAGCCAGATTTATTCATTAGCGCTGAGCTCTCGACGCAGCGTCGTTTCCGTTGTTTAGTATAAAATCTCATATTAACTTGTCATCTTTCAGAGACTTAACAAATTTATGTTGCGAGGAAAATTGTACTGGTGCGCTCTTGATAAACGGCTTTATCACATTTCATATGCATAGACATTACTGTAAGCATTGCTAGCGGCGCTCTCAAAACAATTGTGGAAGCAGACATGCATGATGTTCATAATTGGATAATCTTACAAAATAGCAGGAGCCTTCATTAAATATTGTTGTTTTTAGTTCTTCAAATTTATATGAGCATATTTGCTTATTTTTGGAGAAGGATTCTTCCATATTAGGTACACCTTAAATATTTTTTTTAATATATAATGGGCTTACATTTGGCCGTCGACTGATCTCAAAAAGGAGTAACATTGATCTCGGAAGTGAATTCCTCTGCTTTGCAGTTCAATTATGGAACGATGAAGCAAATCGCTGTGTTTGTATTGAACTATCGGCAACGATGGATGGAAAATCTCCTGGCGTCTTGTGAAACATACAAATTTAGCAAATAGCACCTATATTAAAACTATTTTTGTACAATAGTACGTTTTATCTTAAATACGGGTAAATAAAGTTAGACGTGGGTCAAGCCGCCATTAATTAAGGAGAAGGGCGGAAGCCTGATACCCTCGTCTTACACCGCGGGGCAACCCCGCCGGAAGTTTGTAAAGGTCATCATTACGCTGCTATCAAACACTCTACATTATTGATCTTGTGGCTTTGTGTTGTATTCTACACTAGAGTATCTACCTACGATCCTGTATAACGCTCTCAGAGAATGGGACCTACCTAAATCGTAGTTGTTATATCTCACGCGCTCAAATATATTGTTACGGTACTTACTAACGACATAAGTTTGTAAGTTTTTTATATAAAGCCTAGAGATTGACATTAATTTAATTCAACTGAAAATAATTTACTACCCCTAAATATGTTAAGAAAGTATGATTTCTAGTACATATCAACCCATACACCAAATTGAAAGTTATTTTAGTAATCGGCAAATGTTACGTAACACTATGAAAACTAATTTTTTAAAGGTTGTCGCATACATATCAGTTTGGCATTAGATCGGGATCGCCACATCTGATTGCCTTGATATAATTATCATTGACTGATCTCAGCAGCTCGGTGTTGTCGATGATACAACGGCCACCACCGTAGCGTCAAAATTCAAAGAGTCAACAATTAAAATTGGAGCAAGGAATAGAGCTGCAAAGCACACTGACGCGCGATGTGACGTAAGCGCGGGGAATCGACACGTCATTGAAATACTGTCACAATGATTATTAATCGCATCGAGCAGAGGTGAAGCTGATTAAGCATTGTAATGTAAAAATACAGCACATTTTTGGGCTTGCTGGATCCAGCATTTGGCGCTCTACTATCTATTACTATATTTGCTATCGATCTATTACTTCACTTACTATTACCACAAATCATTACACTATGCTATTAGAGTACTTAACTAACACAAAAAAATTGTTACAACCAAAAAACGAATATGTTTTATTTTATTTTTATTTATTTATTTATTCCTGGGACATTCTTCACACACGGTTATCTGATCCCAAACTAAATGTGATGTAAATGTAGGTAGTTAGTTATTAAACTTTCCAGAGCTAATGTTAAATTTCTTTGAAAAATCGATTATTGTTGGATCCAGCATAAAACCAGCTGGATTGAAAATGCCGTTGGATTGCAATCCCTGTTGCTGATCTATTGCCGGAGTGATATGTGTGCGATAACCGTAAACAAATTCTATGCTATTGACTAATAACAACGCAAAAGTTTCTACGTCAGCTTCGCGTGTTTGCTTTGAAACAAAATACTTAATTGACGAAAATATTATGTGGGTGGCATAAATTATCTCGGAGTACCTATTATAATATTTCTACTACTTCTCAGAAAATGAATGAAAATGAAATCCAATATTAATAAAGTGGGCGGTACAAGGAGGAAGGCAAAAGAGAAATAATCTATAACCTAACCTTTAGGTACATTGTATTTGACATTGTAAGCATATTGCGGTCACCTAAAGGTTTTCTCTGATGAAAGTTTAACGACCTTTTGTATTAATAGCAAGCATTTGATGAAGAAGAACAATTTGATGAAGGATCTGAATCAAAATTTTGGCTTTCATTAATTCTAAACAGAAGCATTCGTTTATAAAAAAGAATATAAAATAAAAACATCAAAACACGCTATATGTGAATCCAATTTTACCCAGTTCTATTACACAGAAATCTCAGAATCAACGTAATAACGCTGATGACTGAACTCAGTTTCTAAATAACTTAGCAATTACCGAGAACTGGTAGAAATGAGAAATAAAGTCCTGAAATATGTTGAATCTTCCGACTACAATCATTATGCAGGTAGCTTGGCGAAGTACCTACAGCTATAAGTATGTACCTATTATCAACTTGAATAGGCATTCAACTTGACAACTTTAAAATAACCTGGAATCGTTTTGTATATAGAAGGAGCCACAACGTCCGAAGCAAGGTCGATTCGAAGTCATTGGTATATTTTAATATTTACTCTATCACCACATGCAATAATGCCACAAAATGCAATAAAACTGTACAAACTCTTCGAAATATAGTAAGTGCAGCTATGGTGCAATATCAGATCGTTATTTTCGTAGTGGGGACACTACAGACCACAATGTAGCTCGTTATTTACGACTCACAGAATGTTTACTAGAAATTCGCAAGTTTACTTCCTTTAAAGTTATATTAGCTTTATACCCGAGTACAGAGTATATTTTATTTTAATGTGACCTTAATAGATTTAGGTCTAAGTAATTTTATTATTTAGGTATTAGGTTTCACCCGCAATCTCCTATTTAGTAGATGCACTTCTGAAGGAACATATCCTCTATTCCATATGTCTCTACTAGGACCAGTGGTTTAGGCTGTGGGTCAGTCAATGATTAGTCAGGGACTCTAAATGTTATATATACAAATTTGTATTTAATTTAAACTGCTACATTCACTAAATTTTCTGTAAAAATGTACCTATACCTACTGAAGAGGACCTAGTACCATAATTTTGTGAGTTCTTTGAAGGGAAATTGATATAAAGATGGGTTATGTTATGTCCGTTTGTCTTGATGGAGTTGACTTTTATCTTTTTGGATAAGCGCCAGTGCGGGATTGGTACTCAACTAGTCGACCAAGTTTAGTGCCCTCGCGTGCCATTGAAAACTTCCTCTAAAAGCATACTTCAGTGGCTCGGAATATACCTAGTTACCCACATTTTTTGCATTCGAATTCGAAATTCGCATTCGAATTTCTAGATCATTTTTTTAAATTGCAATCGAATATTAAAACTACATAGGCCCAACGGCACGAACGTCGTATACCACTAAACCACGGGTTAAATATGTAAATTTATATAGAAGCTCTGTGCATTCTTGTAAGTGACAATTTTCCAAAACGGATCCCTAAATTGCAAAATTGTTTTCATAATACAATATTTTTAAATGTTGGAGCGATTTCCCAAAAAATAAAAAATATTCTAGTAATAGTAAGAATTAGGTTTATAAGGACAGAAAAATTGGAAAAGTTTCCCGAAAAAATGGAAAATTTGGGAATATCCGAAAATACTTATGTATGAACTTGAAATTTTGACAGGACAAAGTTTAATTATATACTCAAATTTAATAAACTGTTATTGCTACGAACGCATTGGCTTGCTTAGCTTTGTTTTCAAAATAACCTTTCAAATTATACATGACCGATTGAAAAAATAAATAACGTTGATTATGTCCATAGGATTGGTATGGACAAAATAATCAACGTTATTTATTTTGCTCGCTTATTTTACCTTTCGACTTTTCAACGGCCTTTAGTATCAATTCAAATGAACCATTTGTATAATTTAATCTAATAATCAATATTTTATAAGTTCGCTGAGCGTCGGATGTTGCCGGTTGCTGGGTATCAAATCTGATTTCATCCGCTAATTGAAATTACCTGGAACCTCCTGATTTTTTTGAAAATCTGTCGCCAAGCACTTTTCGGTGTGTTCCGACAGCTGCACTTGAGAGCCAGTTCCTTTCCTTTCTAGGCTTTGTGTGCTTACCATCATCGGCCACATCATCACTGACCACGGTGAGATTGTGGTCAAAGCACAGGCCTTTACATACTAAAAAAAAAAAAAACATTGACTTTTCCTGAAAATTTACTGACTTCTTTTTTGTAAGTTCTCTGTTTAATTTATGTCTCTGTATATGTTTTATCATACCACGACCACTCTGGCGCAAGAGAGTCCGACTAGGAAGAAGAATATGTTTTATATTCACCTTCGATTTGCCGCTTCGATATTGTAGTCATGGCTGAAACCTTAGAAGCACTTGGTGCATTGTACACGATGACCTCTACAGAGTCTCTCAACAAGTGGGGTCTAAAAATGGATAAGACGAAAATCGAAGTGCACTCGAAGTTGTAGATGACTACATTTACCTAGGACAAACCATCCAACTAGGTAGTTCCAACTTCGACAAAAGAAGTCAATCGTCGAATCCAAATCGGCTGGGCAGCGTTCGAGACGCTACATAATATCTATATCAAATACCGCAGATGCCCTTTATTTAACAAACTAGCTTCCGCCCCGCGGTTTCACCCGCGTTCCCGAGGGATCAAAAGTAGCCTTTGTGTTAATCCAGGGTGTCAGCTACCTTCATACCAAATTTCATCAGCAGGATTTTAAGGTTTTAAATATCACAATAAACTATTTATATTTGTCGTTTGTTTCGTCAGAAGCAAAATTGTGCAGATATATTTTGTTTACGATTTTCACCTTTTAATTTTTTGCAGGAACTTTTATTGTATGCTGTCAAAGAGCGAAATAATCACGGTGTGAATAATGAAAAGACAATTTTGCGCTGACGACGCGAGTTCAACGGACGCACTGTTGTGCGTAGGTCTGGGTACCTACCTACTAGCCTGTGGGCGTTCTTTCGTTACCGAGTTGCCCCCCTAATGTCACCACTTTACATAAGAAACATTTTATTAACTGAAGGATTCGCAGAAACATATCTGTTTCGCCTAAAATTGGGCTATATTACGAAACTCCATACAAATTTGTCAAATTAAATAGAATGTGTGAGCCATACATCAGCCAAAATTATAATTGATTTGCTTTTTAATAATTATTATAAGTTTATTTACATAGATCTTCCAAACTTGTGTTAGCTGTTTACGAATAAAAAAATAAAAAAGACCACCACTCTTCTCGACGAGCTGGTATGGCAAACCATTTATAAATCTTATTTGTTTAACTTATGTATTATGACGAAACCCTAAGGATAATGTGTATGTGGTTGGGGCATCTTCAGCAGGGTGTCGGCACACAGCGCGCAGGCGTGGAGAGGCTTCTGCGTCCATGCCCCGCGCCCGGAATCTGCACGAAGCCACACGCGCGGCCGGCCGTCTGTACCCTCGCCCTACATTCGCACATGGCTCGAACAAACGAATACAAATCGATATCTATTCGATTATAAAATCAAATTACGCGTCAAAACAATAATCTATTGTGCATTCAATAATCACAAAAAACCCAAACATCAGTATACGATACTGCCGCAACCCGTGATAATTACAACGAAAAAGCATATGAATTTTATAATGAATGTTCGTGAATGGTGTTTATTTCTGTTTTATTAATTAGTGATCAACGGATATTTGTCAAATGTTTATATGAAATTAACAAAACAGGTATGTAACTATTTTTTTTATTATAATAATGTTCTAAATTATATTAAAGTAGGTACTTTGTGTATCGTCATAACACAGCATTTTTTATTACATTTTTATAAATATATTTTCATCTATAATCAACTGTATTCAGGTTAAACCTAATTGCTATATTTTAATAAACATTACTTATCTACTCATAAATCAGTCCTTTGGTAGTACATCATAACTTTATTAAACTTTAAAACAAAGGTTTTTTTAAAAGTCCTACCAATTTGAAGATGCTGCTAACACGAGGGTAACCTAATCCTTGATTCATAACCTATAGTATGTTATTCTATTCCTATGATTTTTTGCTTTTAACAGGTTCAATATGTTTTGTTGACAGTCGATATAGGTCAGCTATTACGCAACTTAATATTATGCTGGTGATTCTAGGACTATGTAGTAATAGCTCATACATATGTAGTACCTACGTATATCGATGAATGAGAAGAACAGGGATACAAAATACTATTGATAATAATAACAAGAGTGTGTATGGATCTCAAAAATAGAATTCGATTCTTTTCCAGAAGATTTGAATGCTGGTATTTATTATTACGTACCTAATCGTAATGTAAAACAACATTTAAATCTTGATTGTCACAATGAAAAACTGGGAAATTGGATTGTTTTTAAATTCCTAAGTTCGTTTTAGCTGTGGGTTTTCAACGTGGCCTACTCTGATGTTCTTGATCTTTTTTAAATCACTTTCGGCATCTGGAATGACACTTCTTGTTTTGTCTCCGACTAATGACATGGCATTCATTCATTCATCAGGAAAAATAACGTATTCCTACCTTAGTGGGGTAGGAATACGTTATTTTTCCTGATTCTTTTCATCAGTCTCATTTAATAACTTGCTTGGAACAAAGTACAATAACTTAACGAGACTTTTTTTTTTCTTTACTCTTTTGTTCGAT
Organism: Tethea ocularis; assembly: GCA_963555595.1. Taxonomy (NCBI): domain Eukaryota; kingdom Metazoa; phylum Arthropoda; class Insecta; order Lepidoptera; family Drepanidae; genus Tethea; species Tethea ocularis. Next base: position 6,580,303 of record OY741968.1, read on the forward strand.
GAAGAGATTCCATAAAGGTATTTGAGCCATATATATCTTCAGCACTTCTTAATAGTCTGGCTTTAATAGGTATATAACAGTTTAGAAGGATGCTTTAGCTTAATTATACTCACTTTCAGTATCCACTGGTACCTATTATAAATTTGAAAGTGTACCTACTAGTTGATTTGTCATTCTTTTACACAACATTGGAGCAACGGATCGACGCGAATAGGCTTATTTTACCTGGTATACGGGTAAAACAGCGGGGAGAAAGCTAATATTCTTATCAATCTATAGGCCACCTATCTTTCTATTGTCGGTAATGTTAAGCTCCGTAAAGCTAGCATACCCGGAATATTATTGTGGGTGTGCGGGCCATATTGTTTCTCGTGTAGTTTCTAGTAATTCTGAATAAAACTGATTAAGTTTTTAAAAATATTATAAAAAGTAGTAGTTTTGAGATACCTGTTCACAATCTTTTGAGCGACGGAGACCTTCTAGTGTATCTTACGCATCGTTGGTCACTCGCCATCGATTCTCAAGGTGAGGTACTGGCATTCGATCGGGTCTGGCACCGGGGGTTTCTATCGAAGTTACCAACATACGGGCTTCCCGAGGGGTTATGCAACTAATCGCAAGTTTTCTGTATAGCAGAATTAGCAGATGCATAAGAGCTGTCGTTGACGATAGTTGCTCTGATAGCATTGGCATAAATGCCCGGCGTCCCGCAAGTTGTCAAGGTGGGGCAAGGTTTGTGCTGTTCCCAATGCTGTTTCTGCTGCATATTAATGATATGCTGTCCATTGATGGCGTATATTGCTATACAGACGACAGTACTGGGCCGTGCAAATATCCCTCGTTCTGTCTGAGGAGAGACTTTGCCTCCTTATGTGTGTTCTGCCGCTTGTACAATGGACAGTGTTATGAGGAATTGTTTTACCTGATGCCAACGGCTACCAATTACTATCACACCTCTCACGACCGGCGAGGTCCATCTTCACACACTGGAACCTAAATGTTCTCCACTGTGCGGTTTCAAGTCTTTCCAAAGGAGCTTCCTACCACGGACGCTCAAGTTATGGAATGAGCTACCCCTAATTTCATTCGTGTTAATCATTTTTAACCAACTTCAAAAAAGGGAAGGTTATCAATTCGACACGAAGGTATTTAATAGATATTGTTGGAACTGCAATATATTCACATATGATAATCTATTACGGCTTTCAAACAAATATACCAAATTTATAGGTATATACCTATGTTTGTTCACGCATATCTACGAAGCTGTTACATAGTCTAAATGTAACCATGTAAGAAAAAAACAAAATGGCCGAGTAAAGTGTGGAAGTTCTGATGTAGGAGGATCTTCGGACCTCCTATCGGTCCAATTCTGAAAATTCTTTCACTTATAGGAGTATTATAGGCTACTTTTCATCAAAAGGACGCGAGTGAAACCGCGGCGGGAAACAGCTAGTGTTCCAGGCTCTAAAATAACGGTATACCAAACTTCATTAAAACCCGTTCCTCCATCTCGCAACTTTATATTCCTAAAATAAGCATACATACACAAATTTGAATTTATAATATAGCTATAAATAAGATTATACATTGAAAAAAAATATTGTTTCAGGATGAGAGGTGCAAAAGCTATTTTTCTCATATTATTTTTCGGTCACCTGTCAGCCCTGCCAGATACAATAAGAATAGGTAAGAAATTATATATAATATTATTTTTAAACTTAAAAAAATGCCACAGTTTCAGTAAACCTAGATCACATTATCTGGAATATTAGGAATCTAAATATATAAAAAGAAAGAGTGACTTATTGACTGACTGAATTATCCTTTAACGCATAGCTGAAACCACTGGACGGATCGGGCTGAAATTTCGCATATAGCTATTATGAAACTATACCTAGCTGATATCATGGGTGTAAAATTGGGGATCGCAAGTGAAACCTCGAGGCGGGAAGCTAGTGGTATATAATCGCTGTAAACTGTTATCAATATTTCTCGTTAGCTAATTGTTGGGTCTATTTTCTGCTTTTGTCGTGCTTATTGTACCTTCAAATATCTGATTTAGGTATCTTACCTATTATTACCTACTTAAAAACTTACGATGGTCGTCGTCAATATCAGAGCTAAAAGATTTATTTCTGTGGATAATATTAGAAATATCCGATATAAAGAGGCATACCTAATATCCTTATACAATGAGTACTTTATCTCCTACATTTTATTGTACTACCTAAATATAGAAGAGACCCTTTAGGAGAGGTATTTCTTTTATATAAGCTTTTATTTATCTTGCCGCTTTACTATGTATGTTTAGGTCGAAACTTGTAAGTCAATTTTAACCCACTTCTCAGTGTTTAATTGAAAGGTACATATAATTTTGTAAATTCAATGACAGTACACAATGATTTGGAGCTAATTAAAAACAAAACAGTATTTCCAGACCCACCGATTCTGGTTGTTTACAATTTAAATCAATTTCAATCACAACACTTATCTGTCTTAGGAGCATTATTGATAGACGATTAAGAATATTTGAAACTGTCAAATCAGTCTAATAAGCGATTGTCTAGCCGTAGTCAATAAAGATCGCTTACAAAATTTACGTTGAAACAAGCAATTGGATTAATTAAACAAGACTTATAAAACATTTTTATGTTTTTTTATGAAAGAGATGTTAGTGATAAACAACAAAATGGGCAAAAAAACAAAAAAATAATCAGCAACTTTAACATTAAAATCATATTTTATACGTTCCAAATAGGTGGTTTATTCCATCCAGAGGATGATAAGCAAGAAGTCGCATTTCGATATGCAGTGGAGCGTGTTAACGCAGATAGAGCAGTCTTACCTAGAGCAAAGTTACTTGCTCAAGTCGAAACGATATCGGCACAGGATAGCTTCCATGCTTCTAAACGAGGTATATTTTATTATCACTATTTATAACGGCATTTATATGCAAATAAAGTTCAATCAATATTGTTGAAATTATTTTCTTTGATGATTAGGATTTGTTTATTACAGCTAAAGGCTTCATAATACGAGTAATTTATGAGAAATGTTATAAGGTAACAAAATAATATATATTATAACGTCGTTTGATATCGTAAACGTTATAAACCATGAGACCTAGTAATTTTCATTTTTTTTAAAACTGAAACGAAATCTAGTTAAGTCAGTTATCAGTTACAACGAATGAAATTATCGATTTGCATTGTTTTTATGGGCAGACTTGTACTAATCCATAATCTCACCATGACAGTGATATTTATAGCTAAAAAAAATACACAGAACCTAGAATGGGAGCATGATGGCAGCCATCTTTTACATTATCTTTTAAACAATAACATGTTGCGATGAAATTAAATTACATCGATAAAAACCTTTTTAAAACAAGCATTACAAAATAACTTTTATACGATTTTGCAATAGTATGCCACCTCCTACGGAGTGGGGTTGCGGCAATATTTGGGCCGCAGTCTGCGCCGGCCGCGGCACATGTTCAATCCATATGTGACACCATGGAGCTCCCTCACTTGGAGACCAGATGGGACTACCGTACCCGCCGGGAATCTTGTCTAGTCAACCTGTACCCGCATCCAGCTTCATTGAGTCGAGTAAGAATAAGAACACTTGGTAAAATTACTATTGTTACATACCATAACTGTGTTGCTACAATGTGATTTCACCCACACAACCCATTTACCTATAGGGAGGTAGGCAGCATTGCTCTGGGGTAAAAATGAAAATGTGAAACGAACCGAAAGATTGGACATCCGCAATTATGATGGGCCGTTGGCAGCCATGACGCACATTGTACTGAGGCATCTGTTTATATCCGGAAAATTGCCTAAAATGAAAATATAAGAATATTAGTTCCTTTTATTTTCATACATATAATAATATTGTCGTATTGTTTTAGGCTTATGTGGATCTCGTTAGAGCATGGGGCTGGAAATCATTTACGATAGTATACGAAAACAGTGACGGCTTAGTTCGTCTACAGGAATTGCTCAAAGCTCACGGACCCTCTGAATTACCAGTTGCAGTTCGACAGTTACCCGATTCTCACGATTATAGGTATTATTTATAGTTTGCCGATTCATTTTGTGAGCTATATTAAGGATACTAAAACTTATATTTCTCCGCAGACCACTTTTGAAACAAATAAAGAACTCCGCAGAATCACATATAGTGCTCGATTGTGCGACTGAAAGAATCAGAGATGTGCTCCAACAGGCGCAACAGATTGGGATGATGTCGGATTACCATAGCTATCTTATCACTTCTTTGGTGAGGCTCGTTTTCACAAAGTTATGCAGTAAAACTTTTCCCCCACCTTGTATCAACTTGACGCAATTTGTCTTTGTAATAGGATCTCCATAGCGTAGATTTGGAAGAATTTAAATACGGTGGAACAAATATAACTGCATTGAGATTACTTGATCCTGAAAGAACTGACGTTCAAAGAGTGGTTCGAGATTGGGTGTATGATGAGGCTAGGAAAGGAAAGAAGTTACAATTGGGACATACCACAGCAAAGGTAACCAAGTTACGACATGTTGATCTAGTGTTATTATTGTACAGTCTTATAGTATTAATTCTGCTTGCAGGAAAACATGACTTTTATAAAGGTAAGACACCATACAGAGAAGATTAATTATGTTTTCTTTTGTTTTTTTTTTCACAAACTTGAATACAAATTACACCAAAATTAAAAAAAAATTCTTTGGCACGCCCCGCGTTAATCCAATGTTCTTATGTATTTAGTTGTACCATGAGAAAGATTGTTTTCTAATTTAAATATTATGAATAGACAGAAACGGCTCTGATGTACGATGCAGTACATTTGTTCGCTAAAGCTTTGCACGATCTTGATACGTCACAACAAATCGACATCAGGCCTCTCTCTTGTGAATCTGAAGACACGTGGCCCCATGGGTATAGCCTCATCAATTACATGAAAATCGTGAGTATTTCTTTTTTGAATGTGCTATCAAATTAAACGATCTGATAATATTTTCGGAGGGTATAGAGTAGACCAAAAAAATATTGAAGTATAACTTCAATATTTAGGTAATATACAGGTAACAATAACTATACAGGTAATAGAAAAAATAATTTTGGATAGGTACTAAAAAATATCGATACATTTCTGTAGCATTAAAACTGAGACTGCCTATTAGATTACTCGAGTAATGAACTAGTTATCTCGTCACATCTTTAGGTTTCGGAGGGCCAGTAAAGGCTTTTACCAGAGATTTATGCTGAACTTTAAATTGTCTTAACTTTGCAACGGTAATGCAGAGGCTTCTGAAATGTAGAATTAATAGATGAATTCAAAATCACCCTGTATAAAAAGACATCTTTACAAATATATCCAAATACACATTAAACGTACTAAACAACACAACAATGATATTATTTAAGCAACGAACAGCTGAGTGTGGTTCACAAGGATTAAGTGCTAGGACGTGAGCGAGTTGACGGATTAACAGCTAAAGCATTGTTGGTCCCACTTGAACCCGTTTGTGTTATTGTAATTCGAAAATCTGAGGATATTGCAACTTTCAGCCATATGAGGTTATTTTATTAACCATGAAACAATACAATGAACGATTGTGATTGTTATTCTCAGACATTGGTGTCGATTCTGTTGTTTACGAACTTAACTAATATTAGACAAGTCACCTCTCTTTCAAGTTAACCTTATTGAAAAAAGACAGAACATTTTTAATGCTGTCAGTTTAATCCATGCCGTCGTAATGTACGGGTAAATAGTCGTGACCAATAAAGATTCCGCTTAAATTCACGTTGAAATATGTGATCGGATTAAACTGACAGGACTAAAATATCTTGCATCCCTTTCTTATATTTACTATTAGAAAGAGATATAGAGAGATTAAATTTATTTAGTTCGTAAACAACAGAATCGGCACCATTGTTGTATAATAATTCTTAGTAAACGCATATCATATTATTTATTTATCCATAATATTTTTTTATATGAATGAAGTAAGTTGGTACCATCTCTAAACTTGTATTGTTTTAATAAACAGGTTGAAATTAAAGGTTTGACTGGAGTTATCAAATTTGACCATCAAGGATTTAGAAGCGATTTCACTTTAGATATTATTGAATTGACAAGAGAAGGTCTGCAGAGAGCTGGGATTTGGAACTCATCGGAGGGAGTTAATTACACTAGATCATATGGCGAAAACCAAAAACAAATTGTTGAAATACTGCAAAACAAAACTCTCATTGTGACAACTATATTGGTGAGTGATGAACGGTTCTAAGGTAGATGCATTGTTCCATTATCGTCACCGAAAATAGCTACTCTATCATTAGGAAATGGAATGTTCTCTCAACGAAAGATACGTGCAGACTAGTGAAGAAATATTCTTAAAAATAACACATTTATGTGACATCCATATTCATAGTCAGAAACAAAGATGAATCTACGTCTAAGAAAACATGCATAGACACAAAGCTGACGCAAACCTTTATTTTTTTGTCAGCAGTTTTGTTTAATTAAAACTTAGCATCAGGAAGTAACTTAGTGGCTATGGTCTTGTATGGACAGTAGCACTGCTAGGGGTGGTACGTTTAATAAGTGCAACCATCACCATGGCCTTAACTGTATAAATGAGGTTTGTTGGAAGTGCTTGGCATTAGTTGGGTAATAGCCAGCTAGGTGAGTATTTTAAAATAACCTAATACCGTGCTATAGTTTCCTCCCTATGTTTTCCTTCTCTAGAAGCTCATAAGAACGAACCTACGGCTTTGAAGTAACTACTTATCAAAATCAAAAAAATGAATCTATTAATTATAGATATCTAAATAGTTTTGTATAGGAATCTGTAAAGATTAACATACACATCTTCATTTTAAAGCGAAAATACGAATAATTCTAAAATCGCGTAGTATATTCTAATGTGTGAATGGAATCTTTTTTTAAACATTCATTTACACATGTTTTTTTCATGCTTGTAATTCCCCAGAGTGCACCATATTGTATGAGAAAGGAAGCCAGCGAAAAGTTAACAGGGAACGCACAGTTCGAGGGTTACGCCATTGATCTAATTCACGAGATATCTAAAATTCTGGGCTTCAATTACACATTCAAGCTGGCGCCCGACGGTCGATACGGTTCGTACAACCGTGAGACTAAAGAGTGGGACGGAATGATAAGGGAATTGTTGGAACAACGTGCCGACCTCGCTATTGCTGATCTCACCATTACTTATGATAGGTAAAATATAAACAATTTTAAGATAATTAATTGCAAAATTAAAGAAGGCTTCCTGAGCCAAAACCATAATAGAATTCTTCACAAAATCAACAAAGTTTTGCGACGAAATAAACTTTAATGGTGATTTTCACAAAATTTTATCCAGTGGGAAACAATTTTATGAAAAGCTTTTAACACAGCTCAGTCAAATTTCCATTAAAATGTTGGTTGGAATAATTCATGAAATTATAAACAGTGATTTAATTTCGTATCGGTATTTCTATTGTTAAAATATTATATCTGGTGTTAATCATTTGTTTGATAGAGAGCAAGTTGTAGACTTCACTATGCCGTTCATGAACCTCGGCATATCAGTGCTGTACCGAAAGCCGATCAAACAACCACCGAACTTGTTTTCATTCCTGTCACCGCTGTCTTTGGATGTTTGGATTTACATGGCCACTGCTTATTTAGGTGTCTCTGTACTGCTCTTTATACTTGCCAGGTAAGTTTGAATGAAATATTATTACTATATTAATAGTTCCTTTTACAATTGGTCCATTGATGCCTAAACTAGTTGCACATAACAACTGTAATTCCCTATTTTACCTATCAATACGTAACTACATATTCATAAATCTGTTTCTTTTGGTTCCTTTTTAGTTTTATTAAAATTTGTTCTAATTTTTTAACTGAAAATTTTGAAGCACTGGTAGGTAGGTATATCAGAGAATAATAATCTTTTGCTTATTAAACAGCATATGTAATATATTAATCCTATAGGTTTACTCCATACGAATGGCATCAAACACTCTCACCGGAAGGCGAAAAAATGGAAAACATTTTTTCATTGGCAAATTGTCTATGGTTTGCCATAGGATCTCTAATGCAACAGAGCTGTGATTTTCTACCCAAGTAAGATTCAAAGAGACCCACCCTTCCGTATGCTTTTTATGGTCATATTATTCCTTACTTATATTATGATTTTAACGTATCTACTCAAAAAGAGCGAATCACAGAACCTCAGCGAAGTCCACCAAAAGAACGATTTATAAATGGATGTCAAATCAATCCATTCACTCAATGTGCTTGGGTGAACTTCAATACCTATAGGTATACGTTATTGTGGGGATGGATTTTCGTCCCGTATTGAATTATCATTTATTACTCGTACCTATAGTAACAAGTTGTAGGTATGCTTTCACAATATAACTACGCGTAATCTACCTGAGTATGTTAGTATTGCTATTAATACATCACTATAAAATAATTTTAAGATATGAGAGAAGACAAATTTTAAAAGGTACCTAACATACTAAATGTAAATAATATGTAGTTCCAAGGAATCGAGAAAAATACGTTGAAAAATGTAGATATAATCCTAGTGAGTGACGGGCAGTATTTGGGCGCAGGTTCAGCCCGTACGAGTGGGACAGCCCCAGGAACTGCCTTGACGAGCCGCCGGTGCTGGAGAATCAGTTCACTCTGTTGAACTCGCTGTGGTTCACGATCGGATCCTTGATGCAGCAAGGTTCGGATATTGCGCCGAAGTAAGTCCCATCCTAAATGTTCTGATGGCTACAATTCCGCTAGTAGCTAAAAATATAAAATCAATAATGGCCCCAAAATTCTCCCTTTGCAGTGCACCCTAAATTAAACAAATTAAATCGCGTAATTGACTCGAGAAGCAAGCTTGCTGTTAGTATAATACGGAAATGTAGCCTTCAGTAGCAGAACTGGGATGAAGAACTCCCTTTCACTAATTAGTTTCAAAGCGACCACAACCCTTTGTGAATTTCAAACATCGGTAGTTGCCTAGAACGTTCAATTTAAATAGAGACGTGTCGGCAATTTCAACAGCCCTTGGTTTCCATTCCACTATAGTTAGCTAAGGACTTTGTGATTTAGTTGCTCATCGATTAACCTAGATTTTACAATATTTGAGATACCTACTATGCACCAAATGTAACTTCTGTGCTTGTGTAGCATCCATAGCTTGCTGCATCAAAGTTTGAGTAATGTTAAGTCAAACTAGATTTCACATTTTAGAATTAACCCACAGTTCACGTTATAAACATGAGTCATATTATTTAAACATTCAGAAACTTATTTCAATTTGTAGACAATATGGTTTGATTTAATTTTAATGTGAAATCTATTCGTAGTTTAAACATTAAACTTTATTTATATATGTTACCTAAGAATGAAAAACAAATATTTGACTACAATACTATTGGATGTTTAAATTTTTCAATATAGAGCAGTTTCTACCCGGATGGTGGCTGGCATGTGGTGGTTTTTCACATTAATCATGATATCTTCATACACCGCCAACTTGGCCGCATTCCTCACCGTTGAACGAATGGACTCACCCATTGAAAGTGCTGAAGATCTTGCTAAGCAAACCAAGATCAAGTACGGAGCGCTAAAAGGAGGATCTACTGCTGCTTTTTTCAGGGTGAGTTATGTTCTAAAATGTTGTGCACTTATTTCTTTGCATGAAAATATGAAAATATTTTAAACAATCTGTATCGTTTTACCTCTCAATATTTTCCATATGACTATAGACTGTACGAAACTTACTAAGGAAGCCTAATGTTTCACACAATTTTGATCAATAATGAAAATTCTTACTTTTCTATAGCGGCAACAATCCTAATTTTCAAATTTCAAGCTTGTATCAAAGTTTCTGAAATTCGGTGATTAGTGAGTCAGTGCAATAAAAATATTTTATAATACTCCATTATTTTCTAAATGAGACAATACCGATTGATGCATGTTTATTAATAAGTTTTATTAAGTACTAGCTTTTGCCCGCGACTTCGTCCGCGTTTTCGTCGTTTTTCGTAAAAAAAAGTAGCATATGTCCTTCCTCAGGGTTCAGTGGTTTTGATGTGACAGACAGATTAACTATCGTATTTTAGTAGGGAAATATAATATGTCAATCCAAAATACTGTTAAAAAATATCGCAATAAGGAACCGCAGAATATTATTATTAATAGCTGTGCCCCGAGACCATCAGCGTGTAACTCCTTGTATGTTATTATGTTAATGTATTGGTAATATTGTTTAGATCACTTTCACATGAGGCTTAAGTACATATAGATTGAAAATACGGCACGTGAACATAAAGATTTCTAGAACTGCTAACCCGGGAAAGAGCGACATATAACTGACCATGTGAAAAACGTAAGAGTAAACAAATATAATCAGAATGCTCCGAACTGCTAAGCTATCAGGAGTTACACGTGTTATTGTGAGTCAACCATAAAAGATAGACATATGCTGTTCCGGGATATTTTTTACACAATTTTATGTAGAATATTTCCGTCATACATGATTTCTATGTAACTTTAACCATTAAGGCTGCACACGCGACGGAAGCTTAAAAAATGGAGTAACTTCTCCCGTTTTCCCAACATTTCCCTTCACTACTCTGCTCCTATTGATTGTAGCGTGATGAAAAGTATACTATAACCTGCCCAGGAGTATGAAAAATAATTGTACCAAGTTTCGTTAAAATCCGTCGAGTAGTTTTTGTTTCTATAAGGAACATACAGACAGACAGACAGACAGATAGACAAAAAATTTACTGATTGCATTTTTGGCATCAGTATCGATCACTAATCACCCCCTGATAGTTATTTTGAAAATATATTTCATGTACAGAATTGACCTCTCTACAGATTTATTATAAGTATAGACAATAAGACACACGTTCTTTAAATGATTAGGTTTATCAATAAAACACTTTCGGATAATTTGTGAAACAACAAACACTGGCTGTCTACTTACTACATACATACGACGAGTACTTCCCCTTTGTCAAACATCCCTAAGGTAGTTGACTTGGTGAAATAAATTTAAGTTTCGTTGTTTGATCGCGGTAAATCCGTTTCGTTACCCTTGAAACTTACTGAATAATATCTTTACTAACTCTCTTGTGGATAATAAAACTTTACCAAAGGCGAGATCTGACTTTGTGACAATGATGTATAATAGCCATTTGTTAGCGTATTATATGTACGATGTACCCGCAAAAGTTGGTAATCTAGCTATCTTGGTATTCCCGAAATAATGAACTTAAGTTGCTTGATAGACTTTGAACTTGAATAGTTTGTGTATTATCTCACTGAGCTTAAAATCTTTAATATTGCTGACATTAACTACTGTTGTATCTGATAATGTTAGGTTAGGTTTTTTTTATTGGATTTTCAAACATCTTTTTTAAATTCTTATTGCAATACACTGACAAAGTCAATTGATATTTTTTTTGTTATTTAAATAGATTGAAGACGCGTTGGGTGGGAACGATCTTCAATAACACATCTCTCTCTAGTTTAGAAGATAGGGCTGCATATGATTACGTAATTTAGTGTTCAATAAAAAAAAAAATATTAATAATAAATAGGTATAGGTAGACATTAAATATATTCATAATTAGGTATATAATATTGTTTAGAATTATAGAAAGTAGAGATAATTTTCATTTTATTTGATATTGTGCTTCATTAATTTCGCAATAGGACTCAAATTTCTCTACGTACCAACGGATGTGGTCATTCATGGAATCAGCCCGGCCATCGGTGTTCGCGAGTAGTAACAAAGAAGGCGAAGAAAGGGTGGTGAGGGGGAAAGGCGCATACGCATACTTGATGGAGTCGACCACCATTGAATACGTGGTTGAGAGGAATTGCGATTTGACGCAAGTTGGTGGCATGCTCGATTCTAAGGGTTATGGAATTGCTATGCCACCAAGTGAGTATTTCAATCTATTTGTTATTACATCTCTCTTCTGATATTCTGTTCTTTATATGCTACTTTTCATCACATGAATAAATCATGGAAGTTTCCCACGATTTTTCTAAAAAATAAATCGATTGTGCTAAAGACTAAATAAATTTATCTTTATACACTATTCTTGTTTAACTTTTTTAACAACCAAAATAAACTTTATCTAAATGAGTTTAATTTAAAATGAGTTTAATCGCAAATTATATGCACGTTGTCTCGCTTACCTGTTTTTTTTAAATAAAAATACAATTGCTGCCATATCCGCTAAAGCTTCTAAATTTTCTGAATATTTTTTAGATTCACCTTATCGCACAGCCATAAGCGGAGCCGTACTGAAACTGCAAGAGGAAGGAAAATTACACATTCTGAAAACAAAATGGTGGAAAGAGAAACGCGGCGGCGGCTCTTGTAGGGTAAGTAAACGGGAAACGATCTCGTTACATTGTGTCGCAAGTATTGCATAATATGTATTTTCTTACATATTTGCAATGTAGGCATAGGTATAATACGAATTTCATTATGTATCTTCTCTAAAGTGTATGTGTCCTTTCGTTTTAATGAAGTAGGTGTAATATTTACAAGGTGATTTTGAAATGATGATTATATTTTAGCCCAAATTAAATAGATAGTGTGCATCGTTATAAGTAATCTTACAAATTTTAGATGCCTGAGTAGGTTCGACCAGTGATGACTCACAGAGCAGAGACGTGGTCGCTTACGATGGGCCTCATAACAAGGCTATTGTCCAGCAGTGGATCTGTTTGCTGACATGATGATGTGTAAAATAAATAAAAAAAAAAAGACAGGAAAAATGAGAATATCAAAATGGCCGACCGCCAACAATAATATAATTTTGACTTGTTAGAGTTTTATCTGCCTAGACCTAAGCTCTTTATTATACTAACAACTAAAAAAATGATTTCGAATAATTGAGTAGCTTCCGTCAGTTCAGATTGTCCGAAGTGAATAGAAAATGTGAGAGCCATCACTTTTATTATTTATCTAATTCGGGCGTCCAATTAGCCTACTCCTAGCTTAATGTGTCCTTTTTTCTCAATCTCTTTATAAAAATGAACTTGTTTGATGCGAACATTTAATTTGGAAAGGACATAAAAGTTTCAGTTCCCATTTGCAAAAGATCCTCACTTTCGACTCTTTTCTGTTAAAACATCTATGTTTATATCATTCGAAAAAATTACGATGTTAGACCAAATATTATGAAATCTCACGGAATCTTTTCATTTAAAATGGTGAGTAGGTCATTTAATCCTGAATTATAAATATTTCTTAGTTTATAATTCACCACGCGAAGTGCGTTTTTAGTTTTTTTGAATACATCTATTTTGTAGGCAAACGTCAGCCCGAAGCTTTTATGTAGGTACCTACTCTACTATTCAAATTAGTATCTGAACAACTGTTACTTTCATACTGGGTCAACGACGTGCTTTTATTTAACGATATAGTAAGGTTGAAAATGGTGTTTCAAAATTAATATAAAACTGAAAGTACTTATAGTGAACTTTTGCATCGTGTTTGTAGATCATCTCATACAGAAATAAATGCTAGGTACCTACCGTAGAGAGCTTCTTGCTAATTTTATGGGACTGAAGTGAATACTAGTCCACTGTAAAGAATACCGCAAGCTAAATAACTTAATGTTGTGTTTCTGCGTACATTCAATAAATGTACTGAGTAATCTGTGTCCCGGGTGTTGAAAGCGTATACATCGCGTACCCTCAGGCGGGATCTATATTTATTTACCACCTTCATTATACCGGGTGTAATTATACTCATTATACTCAGTTTTCGTTACGAAGTAACTTACACCCAGTATATAAAATATATTAGGTACCTAAGTTTAAATTTAAATTTCGAAAGAAAACATTATCATTAACATTCGTGAACATACACGAATGCTAATGAACACAAATACACGATTCTCTCCTGCAGACTTAAAAAAAAATGTTATATTTTACGACGAGCCAGTTAGCGTGTGGATTCGATTCCCATCCAGGATAAACATTTTGTAGGCATGAACAAACATATCTGTTTATCCTTAGTCTAGGTGTATTTTAGTCTTTATCTATGTATTATTTACCACAAAAAAAAGTAGGATATGTAGGTTTCTACAAGCTCTGCTTAGTCTGGGAAGTTAGATTACACCGTGTGAGGTATTCACCAGTCCCAGGATATTAATAATTATGTTATTTTCAAATCAGGATGAGACGTCAAAATCGTCGTCAACTGCCAACGAGCTGGGCCTCGCGAACGTGGGCGGTGTTTTCGTAGTGCTGATGGGAGGCATGGGCGTCGCGTGCGTCATCGCCGTCTGCGAGTTTGTTTGGAAGTCCCGGAAGGTGGCCGTCGATGAACGGGTGAGTCTAATATGAATTTTAAAATCAGAAAACAACTATAATTAATCATATTTTTTTATGATGATGTATGTAACGTTACACGTAATTGTGAGCGCTGTTCATTTAATTACCTTTTTCATTAATTACGGTTTTAATACTTTTGATATTTATTAAAGGATCGCATTATTTTTATTCATACTTATATCCTTACAGCAGTGGCCACTTACCATTAGGTTTATATTAGTTATATTAGGTTATAAAGAATGCATTTGGTAGGTATAATGCACGAGAAGTACTTTTTACGGATATAGAAATTTATCTTTTTGACGATAAAAGTAGACATGTTCAAATTTAAATGTCGATGTAAAATGTAGTCAATAATGGGGGTTTAGATAGCCACAATGCGAATTACTTTTCGAATACACATATGTAGGTACGAAACTACAGACATTCATTATTAGCAAATCTCAGCAATACAACATTCCATACATACGCATAACAAAATTTGCAACAATTGAGACATTCATTATAAGACTGTATATTTTGTTACCTAATTTATTTTATTTTGTTCTAGGTTTATTTTTAAGCTATAGGTAATATTTGTGTGCCGAGTTAACTTTGTAGTCGCTAGCTTTAGAATAAATAATGAGTGCTAAGTACGGTTACTCCTTGGTTTGCTGTGTCTGGTGTTAAGCTTTAAATGAGAGTGAAATAAATGACATTATCTCTTTGTAAATAATATAAGTTCGTAGCAAAAACCAGCTAGGTAAAATATTTCTTAGAATGATTGTTTATTCTGTGTAGAGGAGTGTTTTACAAGAACAGCTAGTTTTTCCAAGATTACTTTTGTATTGGTTGATTTATAAGGGTCTGTAGATTCGTTACTTTAATATTTTATGTTATTATTTCCTGCTCACTCCGGACCGCAGAAGGAAGAGGTGGGTTATTTCAAATCTTCAATTCGTCTCAATTGAACAATATTTACCTAGATGACTTTCTCGCATTAGGCATCGCTTTGTTCGGAAATGGCTTCGGAGCTTCGTTCGGCGCTGAAATGCCCGGGGGGCGCGAGCAGCGGGAACGGCGGCGGGGGGCCCAGGGACGGGGCTGGCTCCCCGTACCTCCACTACGGGTTTAGTACCAAGAGCCAGCTGCACTAGCGCCCGGAGCCTGCCTCCTCATCCCCGAGTGATGTGTAGCCATCACGGACTATTGACTCGAGCCATCTCCGGACACAAGCTATCGCTTCACTTGATTACATCCACCCAATTGATTAGTAGGTAAGTATTCAAAACAAACGCACTTTTCGATCGCTTGTGTCCAATGAAGGCTTGTAGGTACTCATCACTCGCTCGGAGGCAGATTGATAGACGCTAGACAGATTCCCTGCGACAAATTGTAAATAATTCATATCGTATTGTATAGATAAGGACAGTGCTGTTGTGACATAAACTAATTTACCCAATTTTCCAATATTTTTGATCAAATATAAGATAAGTAAAGTTCTAAAGTATGAGTTACACGCCAACATGAACGTGTGCCAAATTTTGAGATAGATTCTAAGTATAGAAGAAGATAAGTATATAATTAAATAATAAAATATTAATAATAAACATTGTTTTTCTGAAATATAATTTTTCGATGTCTCGTTACTATTTATGTCTACTCAACTAGCATAATGTACCTAGTATATTATGGATGTTTTATAACTAATGTAGAATTTGTCTGAAACTAAATCGACATTTCAATAATAAACTAAGGAGAATCTAACGCATTGTAAATATGTTCCATTCCAATCGCATTACAGACAGTACCTACTGCCAATAATTTTTAAAAATATTTTGTTATTTGTACTGTTTTTAATTAAATTGTTATTTAAGCAAATTATCTAATAACATAAAAAGTACAATAATTTACCTACTTTTTAGATGAATGTATACTTACTAATACGAAATATCGTACGAACCCTTTATTGACAAATAATTTCTTGTTATTCAATCTAACCGCAATAATAGGTAAATACCTACATACCAATTGTAAAAATATGACTTCACACTACACCGCTCAACGTGTGCCAAATTTCCACGGTATTTAATATACCTATAATTATTTTGTAAGTTTACTTTTAAATCCGAGATTAAATGAATAAATAAATCGTTTTATTAATCTACTTTGTATTTTTCTTGACCAAAATCCATTAATCCAACCCACATCTAGTAACAAAACTTGTCTTATTACAAAGTAGTTGGTAACTCAGATAATAAAAAAGTTCTTGTTCTTATAAAGTTTTTCTTTGAGATTGTGAATTACCTAGACGAACTATCATGTACGCTGGGATATATTTTACTGTGGTGATATTTGTACAATCGTATTATCAAATTATTTTTTTACGACAGTGCTGAAAAATATAAAACTAGCACTTAGATAAGCTGGCGGGTAATCGAGCTAACCCTAGTTCACTGCTGTTTTACAACTGTTATGACACAGGTACGCAAAGTTGCTCTGTCGTAATTTATACGAGCGTTCGTCGTAAAAGCACCTGTCAAAAATTGCTATGTCACAAACGTAAAGCGTTTTCATTTATTACATCTATCTGTATTTTATATTGCGAATATAATACTATTATACCCGTGCGAAGCCGGGACGGACGGTTTAATGACAAATGAGTGTATAGTAAGTAGCCTTTAATATTTCTATTTTTGAATTATTAATGTTTTGTATATCTGTTGTAAATAATTGTATAAAATGTAAATTAAATTATCTACTGATTTGTCAGTAATCTAATTCATTTCGGTCTAGGATAGACACTACGTTACTTTTTTTATTTTGAAAGCTCAAGTGTAGAATTTGTATTCATTGCTAATGCAATTTTACCACAGATAAACGCTTAGTGGTTCGTTGCGCGGTTGATTTAACAACTACAGGCTTTCAGACCTCGGGCAAATGAGTTAGGGCAACAAGGAAATTAAATTTAGCTGGCTGGCACGTAATAGGAAAAACGGTTTCAAAAAGAAAAGGTACAAATCGAATTATGTAAATACATTAATAAATCAACACATTCAATAAATTAAACTGAAATATTGCCAACAAAATGGTTACTAAGTGTACATAAGTAATAAGAAAAATATATTCAGTTTATATTTTGCATACAAAATATTCTGACGGTAAATTAACAAGTTCCCAAAAGGGCACGCGACAATTTAACGTTAATTAGCTGAAACAAAATGGCGGTGTGTTTTTGCACCGGGGGAGAACGAAACGATGCTAACATAGCCAGGATAGCTTACACGTTTAACATTGTTTACGTTATTCTCAGTGACAAACAGCCGACACGCCAGCTCAACATCAACACATATATTAACATTTCACAACGTCTGACATGTACACTTCATAACACGAGGATTAATTTTATAAGCAGACCTTCAGTCCAATTAACGTACAAATTAATATAACATTTTTCTTTATAATTTTAATAAATCAGATATTTATAAGCTACGTCAGCAACGTCACTACAATCATTTTAGTTGTATCGTGAGTGACAACTTCATGGCACTATAATAAACCCAAAAATAAAAGAGGAGGTGCAAAAACATCACACACTATCCAAATCTCAATATCAACGATAAGCCATTGAGTAAAGGTTTTCCGGTTCTGCAAAGAGGAAAAAGGGTTTTCGGGACAGTATCCTACTCGTTGATAATAACGTGAGTGGCGGAGTTCACGCTTCGTAGCACCTGCTACGAAAGCTACGTAATATATTTTATGTTTTTATCAACCGCAAAAAAAAACATTTTGGATCCAAAGTATTATTCAGAAACATGTGTTCTTGTACTACAAATAAAAAGTTTACTCAACTTGAAATAATAATTTCGACAAGAGGGTGTTTTCATATTGTTTTAACTACTTTCACACTTGTATCTAGTTGATCTTAGATCTTTCTTTGAATATGGTATGGTATCAAAGACTTAATTAATGGATATTAGATACCTGAACTATGCTCACCTGGTTAAATTCACCAAGAACCACTTATGATAGCGTTTCAGGATGAAGGCTTTGATCTTTTCTTTCAACGGCTTTGGAGAGATGTTCTAGAATAATGTTTTAGTTCCATTAAGGTTTCATATTTCCTGAGATAACATGAGATCAACAACAATCTCAATTCGTAGCCAGTCGAAGCGTGATTAAGTAACCAACAAACAACTGAACACGCTTTCTGATTTATTAGATAGTTTATTAGTGGTGACTGTACATTCGCAGGCAATTTATAGTGTGTGGTCGGAAGAATTGTCGCCGCTGAACCGTTTTATAGCTTCACAGGGACTATAACGCCCTGTGCTATCTATGATACGTTTTGTGGAGCTGGTACACAGTTCATGTGATGTTACGATCAGAAGACTTATGATACATTTGGAACTGTTACTATATATTCTCATTAATTTTCAACGATATGAGGAAGATAATTAATATACCAGTAATATTAATATTTAAAGCTTTTCATTTCATTTGAAACAAGGTATGGGTACTATTTACTCCCACCAATATTTTAAATGTAAATGTTTTTGTATGTCACTGAGTTACTTTAAATTTACCTGCAGTGATTTAAAGTGTGAACAACTTTTACAGGATTATTTTTAATTCCGCTGCAGCCCTGGATGTTAAGTTAAGGGGATCACTAAGCTCTATAACCTTGATGATTCGTCCATACAACCAAGTATTCCAAGCTTAGGCGCCTGCGGGTGAGATTTAGAGGAGAGCGAGGGCTTCACGATTATAAATTTAACTAATACAAATTTTGAAAGAAAATCTTTATTTTTTGGTGTAAGATTCACATACCTATATCTGATGAGCTATTTTCTCAAGAAGGAAAGGATATTATTATCACAAAATTCCGTATATTTACTTCAATTCTAATCCATACAATTATCCATATAATATTTTTTGTCAAAAAGAAGATAGGATTTGTCAAAACAAAACGATTTTGTCCCTCACATTTTCTTTCACCTTTTTGAGTGTAAAGTTGAGGATGATTTTGTATGAAAAGTTTCAATTTTATTTCCAACATTTCGTAGCTGGTCTTATAGTATTAAATTTCACAATTAAAATATTCCAGAATAAACAAAAGGTCATTAGATAATTTAAGTACACTGATAAAACTAGTGATATCAAAAACCCAAAATTATTTCATTAAAAAATCACCATTGTATTTAACATATAAAATAGGTCAGTGGCAGTGTTCTATTTACGCAAGCATATTAAAAAATAAATTAATTAATGGGAGCTCCATAATCACATTACCCTTTTGGGTCAGCAGACGCTAAAAAGTCTTGCCGCTAGTCTTTCATTTTAATTAAACCACCGCTTGATGAATGTCTACTGAAACAAACCATTTTAATGACAACTTCTAAATTTAAAAGAGTTACCACTGCTTTTAAATTAAATTAATTTGTTTTCACTTGCTTTGTTTATAAATACACTCTCTAAATAATGATACAGATTTCACCTAAAAAGTAAATTGGAACTCGTTCGACTGTCACGTAACATTTAATTTAGCAGTGTGTTTATTGAATGAACGCAAGCCTTACTCGACATTGATTACTCTTTAAGACACATTTGAATTGGATTACCTGTATTTATTTGTGTATTTGTTGCGTATATTAAGCCAAATAGGTACTATGGATTTGTATTTATCAATAATACAACGAACGAGCAGCCTTAGCAATATTCCATTACGATGTTATGACAATTAGACGTTCAGCATATCTCTGTCAAAAGCTTTTTAGATAGCTATTTCAGTACTCGAGTAATCTAATAGGTAGTTAGACTTACGTTGAACTTACTGTTACTTTTATTATTTACTACAAATTTACAAACTACATATAAAAAAATCCATGAGGCGGCCGCAGCTGCCGACAACTATTTTTGTAAATATTAAATAAATAGGTATAATTATAATATTTTTTATGACCTGTAAGGTATACTTCAATGCTGAATTGGCATAATAAACCCAATTAAAATAGGTTTCATTAATTATAGATACGTGATTTTTATCATATATTATTATATGTACCTACAGTTCATTAATCCTATATGAACAGTTTAATATATTCCACAAACTGTCGAAAAGTACTTTAAATGCAAATTACAACAAAGTTAAAAGCATGCACGTCGGGTTAGTTACCTATGTTATTGTTCGTGGATGATTTACGCGTTTAATATATATATATCGCTATATATTTATGGCAATTTACAATATGTCAGCATAAGCAAAGTAATTAATACATTAAAGCACAGTATAGAGGCTGCTTAAATGAAGCTCAAAAATATATTCTCTCATTTTAATTTCCAGTTTCAAAGGCGTTTTAATTTTGAATGGAAACTATCATTGAATGAAAAAATCAGGTGAAATACTACCCAAAGAAAACTATAGAAAAATATAAAAACTTAGCTACCTATCTAAGGCTTGACAAATAATATTATTATGATACAACGTAAAGGAAAACATTGGAAGAAAGCTGTCTTGATTTATTATCATCAGTCACTCTCAGAGCTCTTTTCTTTGAGATATACAAACACACAGACTGTGGACCGACAAAGGCGATGATGGAACAAAATATTAACTTCTGCAGTTATTTATCTTCCTTAAGGAGGGTTACAATTCACATTATCTGAAGATATTATTCCCCTATTGTATTTCCTCCTACAATTGAATGTCGGTATTCGTCAAATACTCATTTGTTCCGATGTACAAAATGGTTCGGATGGTTACCGTATCTTATGGACTCCCCGATTGAATGTGTGTTTTTATGAGGGCATATACAAATATCTTTTAATATACTTGGCTGTTTATATGGTTTTATGTTTGTTCTCATAATGTTTTCTTATAATAAGCAGTTATGTTGGAACAATGCCCACAAATTAGTCATCTTTTAAAAGCGTTAAAAAATCACACATCGTATATAGTTCTACTAATATTATAAATTTGAAAGTTTGTGAGGATGTAGATGTTTGTTACTCTTTCATATAAAATCTACTGAATTGATTTGGATGAAACTTGGTACATATAATGGTTTAATCATGGAAACGGCAAATCTGATTCAATAGGACTTTGAAACGGAACTTTTTCGTAAAAGACCAATCAAAATCTGAAAAGCCCTTTTTGAAATCAAACCCATTATTTAGATGTCAAAACATATTCTCTCAACAGCTGCAATGTAAATTAATAGGTATCTGTTATTGTTGTAAAAGCTAAGTACCAAAAAAAAATCCTACGAGTTACATAATAAATATACCTGATACAGAATAGCAGTGATACTGCAACGTTTCGGTTCCCCGAGGGAACCATTTCAGAGTGCTGAGAGCATCGAATAAGTTTGTAGGACGCGCCGCTGAGTGTTGCTACCCTGAGGAGCAAATATCACACGGAAAAACTAAGGCTATAAAATCTCATAACAAGTTATAGGCATAAGATTTTGACTTGGCAAGACCAACTACATATCGATTGTTATTATAAAACGTGCTTATATAACGTTTGATAAAACATATCTATTGTATATAACAATATAAATAATAAATATCCTGGGACATTTTTTCCCACACGGATATCTGATCCCAAACTAAGCAGAGCTTGTACTTGTACAATCATAAGTCGATTTTATTTTTTAACGATCATCTTTGAAAACGACAGAGATAATGATCGAACTCTAAATCTTAAATATAAACGAAGGTATTGCTCTAGAAAATTTAAAGTCGGTCTATATTTGTGATCCCTTGAAATATTAACTTTTTAACAAAAGGTTGTTTGTACACGACTAAAGGACCAGCTTTAAGAGTTAAATCAAGCTCAGTTTAAAATAATGACCGGATGTTTGTAAGAAAATGCTATGTAAACGGTTTAAATAATTATGGCTGGAGTTGTTGTTCGTTGCTGTACTAACATAGATAAAAATTTCCTCGTAAACTTTATTTTGAATTATTCATAACTACCATGATGAATGCGTTTTCAGACCTTATTGTAGTGCGACAGTAAAACATGAACAGTAATAAAAAAAACATTTGCCCGGTTATTTCATCCTACAATAGCAATACAAAAACTTCTTGGACTTGTTAGTTTATTAGACCGTGAAGCAAACTTTACTTCGATATAATATTAGTTTAGATTAAACTAACTTAACTTAAAAACAAATAAGTTTAACTTGAAGGTGGTAAGCAGCTAGGCGGGTTCTACAAAGTACCTTATCATCGCCGCGTGCTATAGTGTTTTCACGATGTTTTCTTTCACCGAAACCTCAAAAACCTTGTAGGATTCGAACCCTCGACCATCACCATGACATTGGACGTCACTGTAGCTATCATCGGTATCATCATCTACCATGTCTAATCTAAGTTATGTATTTCTTAAAAAAGTATTCAAGTTATAACAAACATATCGCATAATACTATTTATTAGATCCACAGATTTCGGCTATACCACAGGCAAAAGAGGTATACAACATACCTTGTGATAAAACTGTAATAAAAACAACCTCAGCAGAAAAATACGGCAGGCGAGAAGGTAAGAGATTCACATGCCTCATGTAGTGATACAATATTCATTCATTTTACTTTATACTCGAATATGTAACTCTTTATAACTCGAAATTATATCGAAAATGCGATAAATGGCCCCCTGAATAATTACACCTACTTATCAACTTACGTAGCATACCTATGGAATTTAAATGAACGAAGTATTTAAATAATCTTTGAAATATTGATTTCACAGGCAAGAGACGATTGACAATATTTACAAAAATAAATTGTCAAACATGTCGCGCATCTTCTATGTAAATATTCTGAGTTGTATGTATGAGTAAATCGAGTGGAATTTACTCGATACAGCATCGATGATGAGGGGGCAAAGCGTAACGTATGCATAATGTATCAAAGGAAGGGTCGCGGGTGTCATATTGCTGATATGGCTCGCAAGGTCGTACAGATTTATGGCTTACTTGACGTGAGCACTCTTTATGAGTAACAGAAATCAAAATTGATATAACGGTACGCTAAAAGTGATATCCGTTAATAAGAAAATATATAAAATATATACCTACAGATGATTAAGTTAAATAATCTATTTATTACAAAATAGTACAAAAGTTTAATATTATGTATTTGTTTTTAAGTAGTTAAGTACATAAAAAAACATGAAACCAAAAAGTTTCATATTTATTATTATGTGTGAAATTTAATAAATAGCACGTTTTTAAGCAATTAATTTATTATTTATTACCAAAAATTCTGGTGAAATAATTACGTAAATTTCCATTTTAGTAATTCGTTTTTCATGCAAATAACATGTTTCAACACAATGCCGATATATGTCTGTATATTATTGTATTTATAATTTATAGAATTATAATTATTGGTTATTTAAATAACACTAGGTAAGTAATACAAAACGTGAACAAAACTGCTGCTTATAATCTGTGGTAAGTAAGTGAATTTTGTTCAGGTGCAGATTAGATAATATGCGGATGAGATTTCTTTAAACAGGTGGTGGCCTCGATGAACCCAGGGTTATAGAGTTTCAACCCTAAACGGCTTAAGAACTGTTAGGGCTCTCTCCATTGTTAGCCTTTTACAATGGTAGAGTCTATTGTAAAAATTGTAACTATTGACATCCTAATGTACCTTATGAATAAATGAGTTTTGAGTTTGTGTACAATTTCGAATTAAATAATATTAAATTTCGAAAAACTCGATTGACACTTTAATCATCATTATCTCACGTACGTCCAAACCTGATGTCAAATCACTACTACCAGGATATTTTAAAAGTCCTAATAAAAGCCTATCAAAACGAATTATCTGCTGCGAGTTTAACCAACAACCAACAAAATAACTAAGTAGGTAGTAGACAAGTTCCGTGAAACACCAAACTAATTTATGTTGATAGGGTCTCCGGTCTCCCTGAGGAATAAATGAGCCCTTAAGCTCTAATCAGCAACTAAACTGTACCGTTTTCGAATACATGATTTTTAATTAAAAGGCTCCAGTATTATAAATGAGTAGGTATTCAATATACAATACTATCTTACGCTGTAATTCGTAAAAAAATACCGGACAATTACGAGTCTGACTTGCGAATTTCCGTTACTACTTTAAATAACATTGACTTATTATAGGTTTGTCTGTAATCTATAGGTAAAGAACTATTTTCCTTATTTTTTTCAAAATTGTTGCCTATTTTAGTAAAAAAATATCGAAGTGTGTGTATAAAACCGTAAACTCATTAATCTTAGTAGGTAATATCGAAAATCAACAATAACTTTTGGTGAAGGTAATAATTAGGTCCGCACCCACGTTAATTTCATCACAAATATTTTTGTTTTCATTAAAATTTTGAGTGTATTAATCGAACCGGAACACATTATATAAGCCACTTCTAGGCTTTATTTGCTTACCGCCTTTTGTCACCTCATCACTTACTAAAATAAAAAAATAGGATGTTACAACCAAAGCGACACTAACACTTTGTTTTGTTTTTAGGAATAAAACTAATGTAAATACTGTATTAACCCTTGTATGTTCGTGCTGACACGTTTACCACTTTTTGCCAAATAAATGGTTTAAATATTCGTGTTCTATCTCAGTTGTTGCAATATCAATACGAGGAGGGTGTACGCGAGCCCACATAATAACCACAAAGTTTCGCCTACTAAATACTTTTACCGTCATCATGTCAGTATATTATTTAAGTATTATCGTCTTTCTTAACTGACTGACTGGCTGACTGACTGACTGACTGGCTAACTGACTGACTGATTTCTCAACGCACAGCTCAAACCACTGGGCTGAAATTTGCACCTATCTCTTTTGAAGTAGGACTCCGCTGGGCTTTTTTTTGACAACAGAGTCTTGGAGAAATGTATAATCCGACTTAGTGGCATCAAACACACGTACGTCGGAAAATACCCTAGAGTAGATATCACAAGTAAGTATTCACAAACGCCAAGCCCACGGGGAATTCATTTCCACACACGGCTTTTGACAATCGAGTTCTGACGACGAGCCAATTCCACTTAACAAAACCATCGTTCTATGTGCGTTGTTGCAGGAATATCAACTCCAATTTCACATCCGTTTATCCAGAGAAATTTGGATTTCCAAAGACAAAATATAGGTAGAATGTTTTTCTTCGAGTAAAATGAAGCTTTATTCATCGTTTTCAATGTTTTTTTTTTGCTTCTGATGTAACGCAGGACTATTCTACTTTTAAAGGGTAAATGCATTCTCAAAGCACGGTGGTACTTAGTATCTTACCTTTCTAGGCTTTGTGTTTACCACATTCGGCCACATCATCACTGACCACGGTGAAATTGTGATCAAATACGTAGTAAAAAAATAAAAAATAGTACTCGCCAGGCTTCATGGGTCCCTCAAGTTGTCACCTAGCACCTTCCATTAGATTGAACACCAGCTAGCTGTATACTTGTACTTTAAAAAAAACTGAATTAATCATAACAAAAGGCTAAATTACTCAGAAACTTTACCGTGGTATTGATAGTTGACAGGTAAATGAAATGCCATCCGAAACACACTATGAAGCTGTAAATGTGGCGATATTGACCCCCCAGAACCCACTTCGAACATGAAACGAGCATAATCAGGTGAGCTAAATGTAAAAAAAAACTATTAAACATTTTTAGTTATCGTCCGTTCTTTTAACGTATATTATTTATTCTATTATATGTTTTAACTATGCATCTACAAGTATATTTAAACAAAACGGATAACGTTAAGACCGCAACAGCCAAACCAAACATCAACGGCGATAACGTCCAGTATAGCAGATGAGCCCTCCCTACACAATACTGTATAAAACAAATTAATGGGACAAATGGGATCCGCAGGGTCTCTGTTAAGTGGTCAGGTCGTGGATTCACGGAGCTCCCCCTACCTACTAATCAGGACATTTCGCGGTCTGATGTTGTTTACAGGGCGGCTAAATCGAAATCAATCAATTCATTAACTTTAGGTTTCATGGATTACGAGTTTACGGCTCTCGAGGGAAATTTAAATCATAGCCTAGCGCACTATCTTTAGTACTTAATCACCGACAGCAGGTATTATCCCTAAAATATTAACTATTCTTTTTCGCTACATTTAGATTTCTAATATCGAAAATTATTAAACTCTAGATACTTGTAGCAAAAACTGCCTACCTGTATCTGTAAAAAAATAAACATTTTGAATGTAGAATACCTAGTATAGACTGATGAAAGATGAAAGGCTCTTATTTTACAAGTGATATTTCGGCCAACAGTACAAAGAAATGGGTACCTGTTCATTTTTTGAGGAATGTAAACAAAGACCTTTTTGCATTTCTGCAAAAATATTTATTAAAATAAATGTGTCGGTACTATTATAATATAGCTTTCCCGAATTTTTTTTCTTCGTGCCAGGTAGTTTTTTTTGAGACGGTATTTTAGGTTTCCTTACCTCAAAAAGAAAAAATGGAAACCGCATAGGATTACTCGTGTGTCTGTCTGTCTGTCCGTCTGTCACAGCCAATTTGCTCCGAAACTACACATAATACACGTCCCAAACATGGAAGTCTATTCCCCCCCTTATCACCGAAACTACTTGGCCAAAAATATGAAAAAAATACAGAATCTGGGGGCACGGCAGTGCCCCCACCAAGTCGAGCAAAAGCGACACGGCCGTACCATCCTTTTCTCGATATGTCTAATGTAGTCTATGGTAATTAAAATAACATAGGAAATTACGAAACCCTCGGTGCGTGAGTCAGGCTCGTACTTGTCCGAATTTTGTCTAATTTCTGCTCCACTCACATACATTTTAAGTTTGAGTTTATGAACATTGACATCTCTGCTGCACTTAGCAACTTAACCATCTCGTCTTATGCCATAGTTAATATAAAAATCAATTTCACGTTTACCTAACCAACATTTGAAAAATAAATTTTGAAGGCAAAGGCTATATTGAGATCGTAGGTACAGAGGTTAATCTGTAAGCGTGCGTAGAGCGAATGCATAATTCTTTTCAATGCCATTAGTTTCACGCACATAAGCGATTCCCCGGCAGCCGGTGCGCGAGAGAAGCCATACTAAAATATCGCTTAGATACACAGCTGACAGCCTAATCATGTGACCAGAGACATTAATGTTCAAGTATTTCGAATTACATACTAGGCACATATCGTGTGACATCTTACTTTTATGTTAGGTAGAGAGTTCTGCAAATCTGCATGCGGGAAATAAAAAAAAACATTAAACTTAATAATAAATTATTTAAATATGGCCCACTTCAGTTTTCATTAAAAGTACCATTAATTACTCGTGATTTTTTGTTAAATTTTCTTCCATTACTGCATCTTCTTTTCTTTTAAAATATACTACCTAGCACCTTTTATGTTCTATTCAATAATTGGGACATGTACATATATCGATGGAATGAAAAAGTGATAGATGTTGAACATAAAAGTCAGTATGAGTACCCAAAATTCCATTTGAACCCAAAGATCTTTCCCTAACTGGCTTAAGTGCCATTATGTGTAAAATATTTGACCTCAAAGTACCCTTTAAGACAATGTCACTGTAAATTTGTTTTATTTTGCGAAGAAAATACGAAAATACTTTAGATAGGCGAACGCATGAATATGATCTTATAAACCTTGCAGAGACATTAAAATAGTCTCTAATTTTATTCGTACCTTTAGCATATAATTCTTTTATTTAGTTTTTATCTCTTTTCGTAAATGGTAAAACATCCATGGAATATTACTAGAAATTGAAAACAAAAGAAACTCTCGGATCTATAGTTTACCAATAGAATAATGGAGTTTACGCACTTTGATCTGAATCCCATTTCCAAAAAAATCACAAACGCTTTGCTGTCACCTTTCTCCCTGGAGGGAGGCACAAATACGTAAAATTAAACGTCATCTACAACATTGGCATTTTCTGTTATTTAATCATCGGTCTTTTGTTTGGGTTTGTTTATTTGTAATAATAAATAAATTTAATTCCGAGGGACTTTTATAAAAAAAAAAATAATGGAACAAAAAAAATCCTTTGTAATCTTGCCTAATCAAAATGTACCTATGGATTTTTTTCAATCTTTCAATATATTTCGATGGTTGAAAAAAAAATACTGAAAATGAAATTTCAGCCATAGTAAAACTTATTCAAGTTAAAGAGATTTTCCACCCCTCAAAGTACTGCAAGTGAATTACAAATAACCAGAATGGGCTAGCCACCCTTATACCTACCTATGTCTCTTCTTAGAATTTCTCATTCAAATTCTCAGACATGAGAATATGCATTGAAATTCGAGATGAAATTGAAAACAAAACCATTATTGAGAATACTTGGAAAATGTCTATTTATCCTCATTTTAAATAGCTGTACTGTATTTTGTTTTGTTAAAGTATTAAAAAATATTTTAGATTATAAGCAAGAACTAAATAAAGAAAAGGAAGAAGAAAAAATAAGTATGAAGCCTTGAATGCCGCAAAAATTGGCCTGCCCATAAAGGTCGTATTTCAGTTTTACGATTGCTCGGAGCATATAGATAATGGCCTAGGTAGATTCTCCTGTAGGTAGGTATGCATTATACAAAACGGGATTAGTTCAAAAGCGGTAAAAAAGGAAAATCGTATCCTCTGTGCGCTGGCCGCGGTCCAGATTAGAGCCGTTTTATAAAAATGTTACTTAGTCTTGAAATATTTTAGGTCAATAATTATCATTCTTTTTTTTCAATTCGCTGTCTTGCTTTTTTTAAGTTTAAATAACTTTATCATCCCCCCGGATTTTTCGGAGATAAGGTATCACCGAAAAATGCAGAAAATAGTTCTTTACTTATAGATTACAGGAAATATTTAGAGCAACATAGGAAATTATGGAATTCTCGGTGCACGAGTTAGACTCGCACTTGTCCGGGTATTAAATTTTCGTTATTTAAGACTCCTTGCGGCATAAGACAATAGGCAATAAGTCGTGTTGAACGATTTTGTTGGCTGTCTTGTCTAAATGTGTAACTCATACTGTTTTAAACTAAATTTAAAGAAATTTACCGTGAACCACAACTCCCACCAGTAACTATGCCCCGACTCCTGGGCATATAATTTTTAAATCAGGTCTTCACAGTCGGACACTGTGACCGTCAAAGTGGCCGTGGTTCATATAGATGGAGTACATAGAGGGTCTAAAACGTCAATGTTTTCCCTGGTTGGAATTGTTGCTTTAGCAATTTTTTAACCAGGTTCCTCAATTTATATTTCAAATCTCTCACAATAATTGTATCTCAATTTTTGCTGTAATCCCATTTAATTCAAACAGAAAATGTTTTAGAAGCTAGTTACTTTGTAAATAAGTAAAAGCCATCCTTCTTAAAAGCTCAACCATACTAAATTACTAATTTGGGTAAAAGGGATTTCAATTAACTTTTAGGTTTTACGAATTATATCATTTTGGCTGAGGTCCACATTTTCTGTAACATGCTTTTGGTATCTCAGTCGCATTAATAAAAAATGAAATATTATGTCTGTAATTTTAAATGAATACGTAATCCACCTATTGAAAGTATTTGTGTTATTCGGTCCGAATTTTTGGTCAGAATAAACTAAAAAACATTTTCTTACACAATAACAGTTATTGTTGAAGTTATTAAAGGTTATTTCATTACCTAATTAGGATAAGAATTTGTGAAATTACTTTACAGAAACTTGAGCCTGTAGGTAAGGTACCCAGGGAAGTAGTTCATAAGGCAAAGATTTAAATTTGGAATAAGATAAGCTCGGTATGCAAAACAGGCTTTAAGGGAATTGTTAAACGTTTACGAGAGAGAGACTTAAACCAAACAGACAATGGTTGGGTTTTACCCATGCTTGGAATGCCCTGGAGGATCACGCTCGCGTTTTTTTTCCTCCGGCTCTGATTACAGCTTCAAGCTGATTTGGCATACTGAAGACGAGGTTTCGGAGGCGATGTTGGTAAATATTCTTCCATTTTTCCATCTGGACTGTTTTAGAGCCCTAATAGAAGAATAAAAAAAATTAATTCTTATTTTTTTACAAAATGTGGCCAGTATATTTGTAGTATGCATAGCTTAGTAGATTTTCATTAATGATATAAGAAAACAAATTGATAATGCAAAAAATGGCTGCTACTCCTCAACACATGAAATAAAAACGTATTTCAAGAATGTAAGCGAGCTCTGGCTATACATTATTTCTTATCCATTGAAGGCGGGAGTTGACTAATGCTCCTACTCGGTGACCTTAAATTTTGTCGAGACCTTTGTCTTAACTACGTCGTAATTAATCAAACATTCTATTATGAGATATTCTAGGTAACTTGCTTCCTTCTTGCTCCTTTTGAACCATATAAAGATACTATTAAAGTCTGTTTAAGTAGATGACAGTATGAGATGGCTCAGTGGCGAAGATAGTAAGTAAACTGCATACCACACTGCATACTAAGACTTGAATTTCTACCATTAAATAGTCGAGTGGAAACGACTGAGCGAACAGAAAGAGTTGAAATGAACTCGCTTAGCTCTCTCTCTCATTTTCCTTGACAAAACAACATCAATAGACAATACTCTTGGTGGAAATGTAAACCTTATTCATTTGAAAAGAGTCCGATTTGCTTAGCTATTTCTCACTCACTACATTACCCATAGAAACCGGGTTTTACGTTTACCATTTTATTAGCTACGTCTGCTCAACAGTTTTTTAACTTTAGAGTATAATTAAAAGTAATGTGTGATGATGATGATGAAAATCACTAAAACAAATTAATAAATAATATTAATATCATGATAACCTTAACTACGCGTATTATGGAATAAACATTCGCATGTGGTTTGTTGATTGTGCTTTGAGGTGTACACAAATTAGTGTTCACCGAAATAATTTCACTAATTACCTGTTTAGCTTAGCTAATACCTACTACACAAATTTACATATTTGCTATTTAAATGTAAAGTGTTCATATAATACGGAAATTAATTCCAACCCCCGCCTTTCGCGTCTTACAACCAGGAAACCGTTTGAGTGCTAGGAAATTGAGGTGCGCGTTATGTGCAGCAAATATATATGTGTGTAAAGCTAATGAATATTTACATAATTCACACAACACTATATTCCGCCTAATATATGATCAAAACTAGTGACTTTTTATACTCTTCAATGGTACTAAAAGCACTTTTGTCCTAGGTTGTAGTCGAAATTAACCATTAGGTATAGGTACTTACATAGGTATATAAAGGCTCAACAGACAAGTCATTATTATGTATCTACCTACCTAACGGTAGCACAGGAGCGTACAATCACGTTAATACGATCGAATGATGTAAACAACATTACGTTCCATTCAAGTAAAATTGTACGTCCGTGAAGTGAAGTGGAACATGGATGAATGGAATAAATATTGAAGATCCATCCATTATTCAACAGGTAAGGGTTTATTGGTGGGTAGTGTACGACATCGGAGATAGATTTCGATAGGTCTCCTACCAGCTCTATGTTGGCTAACTGCCAACAGAGGAATAACATGCAACTAAACAAAAGGATACTTTGCCCTCAAGCTACGCTCGCGGGTACTTCAGTTTCAGGAAGTATTCAACTAAATAACGAGTTATTGCATAATGTTAGACGAACAACGACAAAGCTCACTGAGCACAAATGAAGCTCACAACCGTTGTCAGGTCACTGTAAAACATACATAACGCAGAATTCGTGTGCCTCTTAAAAAAACGCCCATGACGCAATTTGGCAAACAGAAAAACCACATAGCGAAATTCGTGATGTGGCTATTCAACCACAGCGCGTTGTCGCAATGAAAAAAAAACCATGACGCGTTCTGAGCCCTAGTTGAAGCATTTTATATTTAAAAAGACGTAATGTCCCTGTTAATTTAACTCAAAAGAAGTTACTCTGAATGAATATTCATTAACTGAAACAAGTTTATCTTCTTAAGTTGTTATAAACTATCTCAGGTACTTTATAATCGATTTCACTCGATTATAAAGTACCTGAGATAGTTTATAATTTACATAAAATCTATCTTGCCGTTTACAGCAAGAGCTCTGATACTTTACGCTTTCTTTATGAATACAATTTTCTGATTCCAATCAGAATTCTCTAACATTTAATGGAAAATCGATTGAGCTACAAACTTATTTGTTAGGTTTAGCTCTACAGTTTTACTCACGTTCTCGGGTTAAAAAGTTGCCTAGTATTCCAGAGAATAACCTATCTACATTATAAGTTTCATCATCCGTTTCATCGTTTTTGCGTAAAGAGTAAAAAACATTTACACATCCTCACATCCAAATAAATCTTTCACATTTATGACAGTAGTGAGATACATGAGATGTTTTCTGTTATGTCGTTTATACGCAAACTTCAATAGTAAATTTAGATTTTAGGCCTAGTGTCTAATTAATTAATAGACAAGTCTATACTCTCCGTATAATAGGACAGGATTCTTTATTTGTAGAATATTTATAACTACTAGGAAGTGTCTGTTACTTACATGTCATAGCCGTTATAATTTAATACCGCACTGTTTCTGATATCTTTAGGTCCAATATTACGCAGTTTGTAAGAACATAAAAGTTTTTATGGCTGGTGTTCTGCTATCATCCATTTACTTATACAAAAATAGATACCGCTTTTTTTTTTATAGCTACAACCTTTTTATACTTTTAACTCGAAACCTAATAAAACCCAAAAATCTAGGGTCCTGTTTTTTCTGTGTAAATAATTTAATTTACTGAATCTGATAAACTCAAAAAGGTTCAGGAGATTAAGTGTATCTTTTTCTTGAAGGAACTATTCCCTTACCTACCAAGTGATTATGTGCGTGTAAACTGGTAATTGTGGGAGGCCTTTGTCCACCAGTGGACGTCTTTCGGCTGACATGATGATGATGATGAAGCTGGTAATCTATAACACACCAATAGCATACATGGCTCTACATAATCTATACAAACAGACTGATTTAATTACCTACGCTACGATCACACGCAGCGATTGACACGCATTGATCGATTCTCCTATTAAAAGAACCTTGGGGACAGCGGTTGGGTTGGGCGACGATACATTGGTACTTATGTGTAGGTAGGTGCTAATGGTGATAGATTTTAAAATTTAACGTAAATTTATTTAAATCTTACGGCAACTACTCTTATCTAATAAATACTATACTAGTCTAGCTAGTTATTACCTAACAGGTTTTCCAGATGGTTTTCAGTGGAAGTTGAAGTTAGTAATGAAGCTGTTATAAGTTGCAGCCAGACGGCGCCTTCGGCTCAGCAGCTCACTTCCAAACGAAAAGTTAGCGAGGACACAAAATAAACACTTTTCTGCTTATTAAAATGGAATATACTACCTATGGTTCCGTAACTAACATTTATTTACTTACCTATAAAAACAAACAGAAAATCTCGCTAATATTTGCATTGCAGCGCTAGTGAGGCAGGTAGCAATAGTAATGTAATACTGTTAGATTACCTTCTAACTTGAATCATTACTAAGTAAATATGCTATTTGTTATTCCATGATATTATGATCTATTTATTTGCCAAGTTTTATTCTAATCCGCGCAGTAGTTGATGCGTGATAGAGTGATAAACATTCATTCATTCTTTCTTAACTTTAAAGCATATTGTTTTTATGTCATTTTTATAAGGATCTCTAAAAAGATTGCTTTGGGACCATTACCACTCCTTAAGTTGGACAACGCGGAGTTTACGCGGCTCTATAAAATTTTATTATGTCATATCTAGGTTAGGCGCTGAAATTCGACATGTGCGCTACGGCCATTCCATCGGGAATACGACTAAATTAAACGTATCTGGGTTTTACTGTCCTTTGTCTTTCTTCATTTTCTTTCAGCGCCGTATTTTTAAAATAAAGAGCTAAATCAGAAATTTTCTTTATCTACATACAATATGGGAAAAATATCCTTGTAAGTAATACAAATAAACACCAGTATGTATACTATTTCTTAAATTTCTTCTTTCTTATCTTCAATATTTTTCTATTCATCATTCTCGAATCATCAAATATAAATGTTAAGAACTTTTCTTTATTTAAAAAATTATTACTTGCACTTCAGTTGGTTGGAAACTTCGCTGGTGAATAAACATTACAGCAGCTGAATGAACAAAATGAATTGTCTGAACTTGCGAATAATTTATTTAATTTAAATTGCCTATTACAGAATTTAAAAAATAATATTATTATATTTTCAATGTGAACCAGTGGTAGAGTTAATTTACAGCGTTCTTGAGAGGCTTATCAAGACCAAAACTGATTATTTGAGTTTGTATTGAGTTTTTTTTTTATACATACGTACATATTATATTTTATTTATTTAGTATCGCACACGTTCTACTGCTACCACAATTACCCTTATTTTTTCTTAATTCAAACTGACAGACTTCTGAAAAATCTAAATCTATGAGGTTTAGTATAAATTCTGGATAAATCCTGTTCTAACAAAATCCAGATCGTAAATCAATGTTTAAACAGCAATCGTGAGTTTGCACATAACAAACGACTGCTGTTCGACGATTTGTCTCTGGTTTGAAGACGACTAAAGAGATTGTTATATATGTGTGTACTCTCCAGCTCGCTTGGTCTCTATGGAATTGTTTGTCGGTCCTTTTTCCTGCAAAGTGAATGATGTTGAATCCATAAGTAAAACCTTTGTACGGGGAATATGTTTCATGTCGTCTATACCATTATTTTCTTTTATCCGGCTTTATTATACCTACTTATTATGACTAAACTATGTAGATATGTTAAAGGAAATGTATGTAATCCGTCATTGTATACAATTCCTAGGAAATGTATGTAATTCCTAAAATAGCACGGAAATGTGTGAAATAAATTACACATTACACATTTCCTAGGACATCTATACATTTCCTAAATCGCAATCGGAAATGTAAAACATTTAAGACATTGGTGGGTACGCGGGAATAGCGGGACGAGGGGAGGGTATTGCTTGGTATTGCTATATAGGAATTGTATACAATTCCTGTGTATTTCTCCTAGGAAATTATAACAATAATGATACTTGGAAATATATAGAAACTATTGAAAAAAATAGGTTGGGGTTATTTTTTTTATTTTGCATAGAATAGCAAATTAGTAAGATAATATGGTCATATTTTACGGTATGACTGTTACCCGATTATCTCAATAAGTGCTATAATAAAAAAATATTATTAACAACGTGTTTTATTACAGAAAGCATTTACTTTATACATTTCCTAATACGATATTGGAATTATATACAATTCCGAGGAAATTTATACATTTCCTAGGATATCTATGCATTAAATAGTTTTTCAAACAATATTTTATACATTTCCTAAATAGTATCGGAATTGTACACATTTCCTAGGATTTGTATACAATTCCTTGATTTCATACATTTCCGGTAACAGATACATCAATAAACTTTTTTTTCTTAAATTTATTAATAATTATTCACTTTACTAAGGTTTTTGTGCTTTGTAGTCGAGAATTCGTAACCGCTTACGGCTTATTCAGTCTAGAGATAGTACAAACTGAAAAAAATACGACCCGAAGAAAGTGACCGTTTTAACTCTTAGAGGGCACCTAATAAGACGACTGAACCCTAAGTGTAACAAAATGTTCTGAACTAATTTAGGAGGGCGTTATGATGCGAACAATTACGAAGTTGAACGTTGTCTTTACTTTATAACACACGGAGTGAGAAGTCTGTGAAGGTTGAACACCTAAAAGGTGCTATTACGCTTTAATTACTTAGCTTCGACATGTAAAATAACTACGAAGTTCATAACTTCTAAATTATGATAATTTAGAAGCCTTTTATGTCTTTTTTTAAACGTTTGATAGGTAAATAAATGACTCAGTAGATAGAAATAAAATATCTGCCCACGGTTTTACCATGGTTCTCTGACCCAGAAACTATGAAAATCACGTCTATCACTCTCTGTGCAAAAAAAGGGCATACCTAACTAACACATACACATTCGCATTTATATAAGTTGGGATTCGATTTACAAACATGTTTGTTCCATGTCTAGGTGTAAATATCAATATAAATATAATTGTTTTCAAATATCAGGTTACGTAATATAAACAAGGTGTGTTTAGTTTGGGTCGGATGGCCCAGAGTCCCCCAGGATATAGATAGGTATATTAAGCATTCAGTGGTCAAATTAATGTTATATACGTAGATTAACGTTATATGCATATTATGTAAATTGTCATACTTCAAGATATCTATCTACTTTGAAATATAAAACTAATTCTGGAGAATATTTAAAAATATAAAAATAAAAATAGAGTTATTATTCAATCTAGACTCCTACAGATCTATAAAAGGATTCCTCTTGCTTAGGTACCTATAACGAAGAATAAGAACTGTTATACAATTAATACTTACCTTTTATAGAGGTAAAGTTCGGATGTAGGAGGTAATCTCCAGAGTTATTGGTTCGATTCTAATTGTTTTTCACTAATAGGAAGCTACATTATCCCCCAGTTTTAGGCTACTTTTTATCCAGGGTGAAACCGTGTAAAATTGCTAGTCTTTACTCTTTACTTGTCTTAGATATTTTATACTACTCACCGGATTTTAATGCAAGTTTCAGCAATAGATAGAGTGATTCAAGAGAAAGTTTATATGTATTAGACATGAACACTATAGTACAAAAAAGCCGTACGAAGCCGGGGCGGGTCGCTAGTAAATAATAAATACGCAAAATTCGCCATGCACAGTGTGCATTCATTGTGTGTGATTCACACTGATTATGGCGTAGGATACCCAGCTAGTAGTTGAACAATTTAAACAAAGGATCGTGAAATCAAAAGTATTTTTATGAACAACATTAATAAAGTGTGGTATATCCGGTTGTAAATATTCTCATTATAGTACTGAGGATTGTAAGCAAAGAGCGATTTATATTGAACCTAACTCGAATTGAATAAGTTCTTGGAAATTTATTTCGCTACCCTTTGAATTTAAACTGATTCAATGTCGTGTCAAGCTTTAGATTTCTACTAATTATGATAAGAATGTAATAATATTTTGAGTAATAATTATACTGCTTGAGTTATTGAAAGTATTCCTATTGCTGCCGTCAGGTTACACAAATTCTTAGTAAAACTAGGTAGGTACATAAAATGAAAATGTTATTAACAAATCTGTCATTGTTTTGGAGAGTAGGTACCTAATTGTTTAGTTTACGAGTATTACCGATTCTTCTCAGTAAATGTAAACTTCCGCACAATAACCTACCTAGTTACCTATCTACAAAAGGTAAATTTTAATCAGTTTTGATTTTTAAATTTAAGGTAGAGAATTTGGACGAAAATTAGGTAATTGAATATAGTATGTTAAATTATATTATCATAATTTTACTTCAGGAACTAATTGCTCTTCATATTTGAATATAATTATCAGAAAATTTTACTATCATAGGTATATTTAATATATGTAGACTGTACAAAAATTAAATCAAATAGCATAGGTAAGCTTTATCACAAAAACGAATTAATATCGATAACTTATCGAATCCTAAAGTTACTACCGAATGACAGGTATAATTTTAAACAGCTGTTAGTCGATAATAAAATCTGTGGTAGTAGGCCAGTTAGCTGGAGTGTGGCCAAGTGGTCGCATGATAATGGCAGAATCAGATCACCTGCCGGCTTGTTATAAATCATCAGAAAACAAAGCATTTTACTGCAAAATGTTTTAAACTGCGCAGCTGCGAAGCTAAAGAAAAATATAATTTAAAAAAATGGTATGCATAATAAAGTATATCTAATGAAACTAACATTTGGGTACATACATACATACTTCTTGTATGGGAAAGACGATAACAATCAGTGATGTTAATGTACTTCACCAAACTGACACGCATAGTTCTACTGAAATTATGTCAACTTTAAAAGTAGAGCAATGCAATTTGCTGCCCTATTTATCTAATTATAGACACCTAATTCTATTGCAAAACAGTTGTGACAATGCATCAAGCTAGCGGAGTGTCAGTGTGTGCGCTCTATGTGTCGACAGCAATTTTTTGGTGAT
This sequence comes from Tethea ocularis, assembly GCA_963555595.1. Classification (NCBI taxonomy): domain Eukaryota; kingdom Metazoa; phylum Arthropoda; class Insecta; order Lepidoptera; family Drepanidae; genus Tethea; species Tethea ocularis. Next base: position 6,618,790 of record OY741968.1, read on the forward strand.
GCTCGGTTGGAACCGATCAATCGATATTTACATTTTGTACCCAAATAAAGGTGACGTATCCTTTATCTACATGAAAATATTTTTAAAATAACCTACACACAAGCAACAAATTCTGTTAATTACGTATCCTTTATCTACATGAAAATATTTTTAAAATAACCTACACACAAGCAACAAATTCTGTTAATTATATACAATTTATGACGACTTTGCTATTAGGTAGGTCCTAAGCACCGGTATTTGAGTTGGATAATTCATGAGTGCCGGCCTGATTTTGACTGAACCAAAATATTCAATCTCTTAAATCCAAACCTATAGGTACCTATAGGCGTTAACCGAAATCAGAATTCTTGAACTATAAAAATAACTGACTCCAACAAACAGCAACAGAAAATACAAAAAAGCAACAAAACTAACACATTTTTTTACTTAGTCGTGTAAAAAACAATAATAATAAATAACACTGGTAAATTCATCGATAATATACAATACTGAATCGTTTCCATCCCTAAATGCTGGCATCGCGTCATAAGGCGGCTAACTACGCTGCTGTCACTAGTCGCGAAATCACCCTACCCGCCCTACGCTCAGTGCATCTACCAGCATGTTCCTACATCCCAAGTAATGTTTGTGATGTGTCGAGTAAACACCGACCAACAACAAAGTTGTAATGCGACAGCTGTGCGCGCACTGAATCTCTTTGTGCCATTTCGCTACTTTTATTCAAGAAAAACTCATCATGAAAATGCTACAGAACACGGGCAAGTATATACTTTTTATATCGTTGTAACTTCTGCACAAGTTTTCTTAGAATTGTGTTTTCTAACTTATATAATAGCCCAGGCCATAGAGCTAATTTTAAATCAGTTTAAGGTTTGAATGTTGTTTGTAACTTCGCAGAGAAGTACGTGCCAATCATAATAATCAGTTTAATTCTCGGGAACACCGAGGGTGTGTTTCGAAACTTTGAATCTCTGAAGACGACCGTTACTATAGGTAAGGCAATCAAATATTTATGTAAACACCGTTTGATTATTGGCTCTCACAATATTATCCTACCTTGATAAAATTAAATTCTAATAACCATTGATTACAACTTATAATTACAGGGGCAATATTTCCTCCGAATACGGTAACGGAAGTTGCCTTTGCGTCTGCATTAGCGCGAGCATCAATGGAAAGCGAACATTATCACTTTGTGATGAAAGCCATGTATGCCCCATTTGGGGACAGCTTTGCTGCTTCTAAAGCTGGTAAACTGTCATTAATTTTCAATCTTTAAAATATACTATTTTATAAGTGGCTTCTAAGCTTTGTGTACTTCCCACCATCGGCTATCAAATTGACATATACAAAAAAATAACATCTTTGTTCATTTCAAATAAAGAGACCTTTTTATTTTATTGTATTATTTGTAGCATGTGAACTGATATCTGGAGGGGTGGTAGCGATATTTGGGCCAACTGACTCCACGTCGACGACCGCTGTTGACGCTCATTGTCGAGCTGCTAAAATACCCCATATCCAGGTAAGAAAGAAAGAAAGAAACATATGTTATACGTTTGCGTGAAAAAAAAGCTACGATTTTCTTTTGATGATTAATGGCTTTATCGAAATACTTTTATAAGCAATTATAATTGCTCTTACGTGATTTTACATTATTCATGATGGTGAATCGTGGAATACTCTAAAATTAAATAGAAATGCATTTATATATTGTAGGTATAGCGTTATTTCCACAGGGTGTGTGGCGTCCACCGCCCGTTCGAGGGTTGCAGCAGCCAAGTCCGCCTGGAATCAATCTATATCCAGAAGCAGTGGCACTGTCAAGAGCCATCGCACTTTACATAAAAGATAGCGACTGGAATACATATACATTACTATATGATGATGACCATGGTAATGCTCTTTTTAATTCTTTAGTAGACCTCAGTCAAACTGAAAAATTATAAAAAATAAATTACCACACGAAAGTCATTTTCCACGATTCGTTAAATATTATTATTATCACTCTCATAAAAGTTCACAAGCCACTAAAAGATTAAACCATTTTGTATAAATTATAAATCTGAAAAACCAGGGGTTTTACCTTAATCTTATATTTTTCTGGGATATGGATGAAAAGTATAATTTTAGATATGATCTACATATTTATATCTCATCATCATCATGCCAGCCGATCGACGTCCACTGCTGGACAAAGGCCTCCCCCAAGGATGAAACAAACACAAAATTAAATGAATGACAAACCTTGACACAAACTTTCAGATAGGTATTAATAAATACATACAATATTAATGTGTATACTTGTATTTAGGTTTGGTAATTAATTTCTAAGAATTGTATTCTACCTATGTAGGTACGCTTGAACAACCTTTTAATAATTCATTGCTAAATTCTGCGCTTAATTCTATTCAAAATAAATAGGCCACAAATGGGTTTAAAATTGAGATGGGAAATGTTTAAATATCAACATATTTTTATCAGAAGAATTTGTGAAGATGTATTTTATTATATTCTTAAAAAAATGATTAAATATTGTTTAAAGGTCTTATAAGATTGCAAGAAATACTAAAACATGCTGATACGGAACATAAATGGCTAGTACGGAGGTTGATACCAGGTGAAGATAACCGCCCCATGTTGAAATCATTGAAAGCGACTGGAGAAACGAGAGTTATTCTTGACTGCCCTGCAGATAGAGTATTGGAGTACTTGCGACAAGCAAATGAAGTTAAATTCTTTGAAGATTACATGGTACGCATGTTTATAATGCATAAATGCTGGTATTGAATACATCTATAAGAACCTATTGTTTTCTTCTACAGAGCTACGTTCTCATGTCATTGGATGCACACACACTAGATTTAGAAGAACTAAGGTATGGTCTATCAAATGTAACATGTTTGAGAATTTTTGACCATTCAGACTCAAGAACGAGATCTTATTTGGCTGATTGGAAATCTAGAAGTTCATCCGATGTTAAGATTCCTAGACAGACCCATGAAATTACAGTAAGTTCACATAAAACCTTATTAAGTTTTTATTTTTTTTATGTACATAGTTAATGTTAGCTTAGTTTAGATTATATAATTTTAATTCCAGTTTAAATAAATGTAACTACGTTGATAAGCGAATTATTAAAAAATAATTATTGATATAACACAAATCAGTATCATCATTATATTATTATAATTAATATTATATACTTGTAGGTTGAAGCCGCTTTAGCCAGTGACGCGGCAAGATTAATCACTGATGCAATAGAAAGTGCACCTGATGATTTCAAATTAGAAGCACAAGAAATTGAATGCGGCTCAGAAGATGTATGGGAAGTTGGTGAAGATTTTACTAATCACTTACTTACGGTAGGTGAAACAAAGATCAATTTTACAATACGAATCTGAATGATGAATTTATTAGTTTGTTGTTTTCAGAATCCTATTGTAGGTATAACCGATCAAATTTTACTAGATAATGTCACAGGCGAGCGGACAAACTTCAACGTAGAAATAATGGAACTATCGAACAGTGGATTTAATAGCATAGCTAAGTGGAACGCAGACACTGGGTTCATTTATGTACGATCGCAAAATGAGGTTTCCGATCTTTTAGCTGAAAAATGGCAAAACAAAACATTTAAAGTTGTTACACGAATTGGTGCACCCTATCTTATTGAAAGAGTGCCTGAAGAAGGGGAAGAATTCACTGGCAATGACAGATATGAAGGATATTCAAAAGATTTGATTCATGAAATATTAAAAGAGACTCTACATTTAAACTATGTCCTAGAAATTGTTCCTGGAAATGCTTATGGTTCCTATAATAAAGACACAAAGAAATGGGATGGTTTAGTTGGCCATCTGTTAGAAAGAGTAAGTACAGTATTTCATTCAAATTATTATTTATGATGCATTTAGGATATAATTATTATTCTAGTCGTCCCATTTTACATATGAGTTAATCCTAGTTATTTCGAAGAAACAATTAAATTATATATGCAATGTGTTACATTTATTCTTACTTTGTGTTTTTTTAAGATTGATTGTAATATACCTAATCGAATCACATAATTTACCATTTCAGAAGGCTGATTTAGCCATTTGTGATCTAACTATTACATACGAGAGAAGGTCTTACGTGGATTTCACGACACCATTCATGACTTTAGGTATCAGTATTTTATATTCAAAGGCGATATCACCGCCCCCAGAACTTTTTTCATTTCTAAAACCTTTTTCGGTGGATGTATGGATTTACATGGCCGCTGCGTACTTAATGGTTTCTTTATTACTTCACATTTTAGCTAGGTAAGTGAAAAATTATTAATTCTACAAGAGTACAAGACATAACAAATATTCTTATTTGAAAAGATTCAATCTTCAATAATGTTAGTATTTCAATGGTTGAAATACTTCTTCAGGCTATAAAATTTCATTTCAAAATCTTCAAACAACCCACTATATAACACACTCCTTTCACAGAATTAATGTACCCTACTAGTCTTAATTTATCATGTGATTTCAGACTTGCCCCAAATGATTGGGAAAATCCACATCCCTGCGACAAATCCCCGAAGGAATTGGAAAATATATGGCACATTAAGAATTCTTGTTGGTTAACTATGGGATCGATTATGACACAGGGTTCTGATATTTTGCCCAAGTAAGTTTATTTTCTAATTCTTAATTTTCTACGAAAGTGTATTGAATATTTGGAAGTATGAGTGTAGATCCTTCCAACCTTGGACCTTCTTAAGTGCAACTGTCGAAACCCACTGGAAAATCAACTTCTGTGTGTTAGCCAACCAACCGTGCCAGGGCTTCCTCACGAAATGTTCGTTCACCGAAAGCTCAAGCTCATAGTAGTAATCGAACCCGTGAGGAGACGTTACTGCCACTGAGCTACCGTGGCCTTAAAATAAATAAATAAAAAATTAAAGTAATAAATATTACCTAATTAGTAATAATTCAATTAACAGGGTTATTAGTTGCGTTCTTTCTGTATATTTACACTTCCATTCGGAAGGAGGCAATGATCGGCTTATAGTAAATAAATATGAAAATATTCACATTGTTGAAAAGGTCCAACAATCTTTTACCACGGCTGGTTAGCTCCGTACGTAGTATATTATTTATTCTTTGCTTTTACTAAGCCTACACCTTAGACAGGTGCCATCTATAACATATGAAAACTCGAAAAAATATATTTTTAGTTTACTATCTATTAATAACGATACTAATTTAAATACTATAATAATAGTACAATACGAAAATGATTATTTACCAAAAATAATAATCTAAGGCGCCTACTAGTAATTATATAGCAAAATTGCATAGACCCCCACAAAAAGTACGACTTACGACGTACTTGGTTGGTTTTTCTTTATACCGGTTGGATATTTTAATAGGGAGAAAATAATTTGAAACTTTTCATACCTTTTTCTAATATAAATATTTCATCATCGGTTTTGAAATGCAGTCTAGGAAGTATTCAAATCATCAATACTTCTTTCAGAGGGTACTCTACACGTTGGGTATGTGGCATGTGGTGGTTCTTTGGCCTCATTATGTGCTCATCATATACTGCTAATCTAGCCGCCTTTCTCACCAATGCCGCAATGGACGATTCTATAAAAAGCGCTGAGGATCTGGCGATGCAAACGAAAATCAAGTATGGAACTTTATTCGGTGGATCTACCTATTCTTTTTTTAAGGTTCGTTCCTAACGTTCAAATTATTAAATCATGATGCGGTATTCGGGATGATCTTTAAAAGATATGCGTCTTGTCAGTAGGTAATAACTGCTGTAGTTTTTGGTTAACCAAGATTAAACTTCATTCAAATACCCTTGGGCGTTACCGAAGGATCTTTGCTGTATAACAAACAACAACGAACCTTTTCGACATGGGTAAATGTTTCATCATGTTATGTGTTAGCTTGTATCTGCTAAAATTTGGACCCACATTATTTTAGAGAACAATTAAGCCCTCATGTTAACTAGTGGATTGGTCATTATTGTTCGAGCCTCTGTAGCGGGATATAGGGAAATGGAATAGATATTGTGATAGTATTGTAGATAGTAATATTTTGCGTGTAAGTAACGATTGTTTCTTATTGTACATGTTTATTAACAATATTTTCCGTTGATGATTATTGATTAGTGATTTGGTTTATCTCTCGTAAACCCCTATACCATAAACACGCAAAATTGCAAAATTATAATTGATTAATTTTATTAAAAATAAATGTAACCAATTTTTTTGCAAATATAGAATATTTTAATAGTACCTAATGCGAAGATTTTTTTTTTATGGTGATTAAAAAGTAACCGCTATGCGAGTACAACTAGAGGTACATTCAAAATAAGTCTACAAGGCAAAATACATTTTGCAATGACTACGAGTCGTCCTGTCGTAATTATGATCTAGGTAGAAACGTCGGCGTCGTCGGATTAAATCAAAATTATTTATTCAAATGGCTAGGTACTCATGAAGAGTCTGACTCTATTACCGGTTCGGAATATTGCAATTTCTGAGTAGAGCCGGTGATAAATTAAGCACTCACTGTTTTTAAAATAAACATTGATATTATTTATTTACATTCTCAACACGCATGCCAAAACTACAAAGTAGACTATATCAATATTTAGAAAGAAAATAGAGACAAGCTTTTGGTACACAAGCAATCTCTTTGAAATTAAGCTTAATTAGACTTTTTTTAGTTATGCTATGAGTTAAAATTATGAAGTAAAATAATTATATACATAGGCTTTATTTTATATAGCGCCGCAAACACATCTCATTAATGAAATTATGTATTGATTTGCGGTCGAAAACTAATAGCCTCTGAGAATCAGGGACATTTTTGCCCAGTAACGTCTTTTCATTCAGCAAGGCAACGTCGTATCATGCAAGGGTAACATGACAAGTTTTTTATTTTCCAGATTGTGAATTGTGTTGATTTTTTGAAATGTTACATAGAAAAAAATATAATATTTCAACTAATTTCTTTTGGGCCCAGATATCCACATCTCTTTTAATGTTATACATACTTATAAAATTAAATGTTTATCCGTTTTTTATAACTTATTAATAATCATATTTTTAGCGCTCAAATGTTTCAACTTACCAAAGAATGTGGGCAGCTATGGAATCAGCTAGGCCTTCAGTCTTTGTTAAAAATAATGATGAAGGTTTAGAAAGAGTGATGAAAAGCAAAAGGTCGTATGCCTTTTTTATGGAGTCCACTGCAATTGAATACCAGTTAGAGAGACACTGTGATTTGATGCAAGTGGGTGGTTTGCTAGATTCCAAAGGATATGGGATTGCTATGCCGTTTTGTGAGTTTTTAGTTCAAATACCTAATGATTTATTATCTTTTTACATAATTAATTTTACATTGCTTCAAAATATTTAATACTAAATAAATTTACAGTTGCTTCATATCGTACAGCAGTGGACAATGCAGTACTGAAACTAGCAGAGAGTGGAAAATTAGTTGAACTCAAAAATCGTTGGTGGAAAGCGCCACCTGATAAAGCTTGTGTCGTAAGTGAAATACATTAATATGATTATTTAAAACACCTATTAATACCATGGTGAGTTTAAATGATATAATAGCAATGAGCTTTTTTGTACACAGGGCGCATACTTTGAAATAGCATCTTTTCGAAATTATACCATCGAAAATTCTCAAACTGAGAACGATGCATAATAAAAACACTACTGCCTTTTACAAAAAGTTAACTAGTTATAGCTAGTGTCACTCAGGATGATATAAGAATTCTAACGATACCCTATATTTCCAAATCTGTTCTGGCATTTCAAAGTTGACGTGGAATAAATGAACCTAAAAAAAGTCAATATGTATCTGTTCTAGTCTGAAGAAGCTGGAGAAGAAGGTGCAAGTGCCAACGAGTTGGGAGTGGACAACGTGGGTGGTGTATTCGTAGTATTAGGTATCGGTTGCGGAATGGCAGCAGCTATGGGAATGATTGAGTTTCTCTGGCACGTCAGAGAAGTTGCTATTGAACAAAATGTAAGTAACCAAGATTTTGAAGCATAGCTTTTAGCGCCCATTCGAAATAGGAACCAAAATCACAAAATTTAGTGAACATTGCTGTAGAATACACATCAGTGGAAGGTGGATCGCCATATAATTTGATTCAAAGCATTAGATCAAAATCAATCATTTTTAATGATTGCTGTTTCTATGATTTTGTATTTAATAGATTTCCAATTATATTCCACAGATGACACAGTCTGAAGCGTTTTGGGCAGAATTATTATTTGCCCTAAGTTTTTGGGAAACAGAAAAGCCTGTAGAGCATTCGCGACCATCGTCAACTGAGTCAAAGTCGAATGGAGCAGCGTCGAGAGCTTCTTCTGTGCTTCGGTCTGCAGCTGACTTATTCCATCTTGACGTTTTTAAATAAGTTTTTAGATTTATTAAAATACCATAAATATGTAGTTCTTTAATATTATTAAAATTCATATTTATTCATATGATAGGAGTTCCTAAACAAATATGAATGAACACAATAAAATATTAATTGGAACACGAACTTAACATGTTTCATGCTCATCTAAGTCTTGTAGCTATTCCTCATCAATATATTTCATCAAAATTAATAAATGATGATACACCCCTAAGTACAGATACTGCTCGTGATTGTGATCTTTCTCGACAAGGTGACGGTGAAGCTGTAGACGGAGGAGCAGATCTTGGAGGGGCAGCAGCTTTTTGCAACATGCGAGGGTCTAAAGAAGTACGCCATTCACTCTCTAGAGCCTCCTTAAATGTTATCTGTAAACAATCAAGCAAATATAATCATAAGTGCAGGGAAATTAATAACAGTCGGCAGGTTGTTGTACCTACTACATTCAGTTAGTAATTGCAGTTATTTTTTATATTCACTAGAATGCACTTTACGTATTCCATATACTTGATCTTAGTTACTAGTTAACCTTTTCTTTGACGCTTATTTGTCGAACATGCAGCAAAAAGTCCACAACAGCAACGAAGAATCCCAAAACACCGCCAACACCGAGCACCAAAAATATACCACTCGTGTTTTTCATTTGCAAAGAACCGTTGTCGTCTTCTACCGTTTCAGTTGTCTATAAAAAAATATAATAACAGTTTAGAAAAAAAATTTAGTAGGAACTTATAAATCTAATTGCCACTCCATAGTCCATTTACTAAGTCCCAGTTTTTTGAGGAATTTAAAATAATTGTAATTTTATAACTTTAAAAATGGCACAATAGCTAGAAAATATATATTTTTTAATCACTTCGAAATATTATTTTAATAGTGATAATTCTATAGAGTATACCTTGCAGTTTTCAGTATTATCTTCCTTTTCCCACCATTTTGTTTTTAATGCTTCAAGTTCACCTGATTCTTGCAGAGATAAAATTGCATTGTCTACCAAACCTTTACGAGGAAAATCTAAAACAAGTAACATTTGAACATTATCTAAAAACATTATGTATTTTTTGTAATGACGATCTGTAAGTACCTACACACGATAGTCCATGCAATATATTTATTTTATTTTAACCTTGTTTTCACCACTAGAATTACACTTTTACCCGTAATTTTTTCTGTTAATATTTTTAAACTATACGATTTAGGATTTTAAAAGTTAATGTATTATTATGTATGTACTTACTTTTTGGCATTGCAATACCATATTCCTTAGAGTCTAGTTTTGCACCTACCATCTTCAACTCGCAATGTCTATTCATAAAATATTCAATAGCAGTTGATTCCATGAAAAATACATAGTTCCCTTTGCTTCGTAAAACACGCTCTTTGCCTTCTTCGTTGGAGTACGTAAACACTGTTGGCTTAGATGATTTCATCACTGTCCAAATTTTTTGATACACTGAGTCATTGGAAGTCTGAAATTAAATATATTTAATAAAAGTTAATCACCATGGTCAACAGTTTTTACTTAATTTAACTGCTGATATAATGCGCAGAAAAAGACTTAAATTCAAACTCATTTAATTACCTCAAAAAATTTATAAGTCGAGGCATTATAGACAGCTCCGTAGGAAACTTTGTTTTGTTCAGCAAGGCCTTTCACGTCCTTGATTTCGCTGCTACGACGACTGTTACTGAGGAAAGTGGACATATTGGCTGTGTACGAAGCTGTGACAATAAGTGCGAAGAACCACCACATTCCCGAGATCCAACGAGATCCAGCTGCTCTGTTATGGAACAAAAATCGGTACAATATAATGTTGTTTATTTTAATTATCATATAACTATAACTTTACCTACCTCGGTAAAATGTCACAACCCTGTGTCATTATAGAGCCCATAGTAAGCCACATACAGTTATAAAGGCTCCATATATTTTCTAAATTTTCTGGATTTTGATTGCATTTATGAGGATTCACCCAATCTTCTTGGCTCATCCTAAAAATAAATAAATGTTAATACCTACGTAAAAGATTATTTTTAAGAACGAATTCGAATGCTATTCTGAAACAAACCTTGCACAGATAAGCAAAATAAATGAAACGACAATATAAGTTGTTGCCAAATACAACCAAACATCTAATGACAAAGGGTTGATAAATGAAAACATATCTGGTTCTACAGGATCTTCTTCTCTGAATAGCATACTGATTCCCAATGTCATGAAAGGAATAGAAAAGTCTACTATAGAATTTCTTTCCGATGTAATAGTGAGGTCGCATACTGCTAATTCGGCTTTCTAAAAAGAAATTTTAAACTTAATATGATTTAGGTTTACTCATTTTTTGTAGGTTGTTTAAAGTAATTCATACGCACGTGTTCTAATAGTTCTCCCATTATACCATTCCATTTCTTCGTTCCGGGTATGCGATGTCCATAATCATCATTAGCCACCCTATAAAACTCATATTCCAATTCTATACCTTTATGCTTTTTTATATGCTTAACTATGGCATCGACTAGATCCACCGCATATCCCCGGATCACTGTTCCATTATCGGTTTTAACAACATCAAAGTATGGCTTATCTTTTCGTGTCACAACCTGGCAATCATCATAACAATAATTAATTCTAGTTACCTACTGCAATAATTTGACTAAAAATTTACTCACCCTTAATTTTGAATTTGATTTCATAGCCATTGATCTGTCTTGAATTTGTGTGTTTTCGGTTACTATTAAATTTGTGCTAGAATTCCACTTTCCAGCATAAATAAACTTGCTATCTTTGTTCAATTTTGAATAATGTAAAATGAAATTAAATCGTTTACCTTCTTTATCAAATTGTATATTTCCTGTAAACCCATTTGATGTAGTCTGGAAAATAATAAAACAAGGTTATATGAAATAGAATGTTTATAATAAAAAAATAGATGAGTTTTGAAAATGCACTCAGTAGTACGTACTACTTTATTACCACGTGGTAATAAAGTAGGACGCTAATGGAAATACCTCGATCAATGCTCTTCGAAGATCATGTCCCGAGGACCAAGATTCTTTTTCATAGTCTGACTTGGACTCTTTAAAACAAATCGCCGGTGGCTCATCTAAAGTAGATGGATTAAAAACTCCGTCATCACCAATTTGCATCTTTCTGATAGCTTTTTCTACGTGATTTAAAGCATCTGCTACCAACGCTGTTTCTAGCTAAAACACATTTTAATAATTATGCTGCATCTATATCACCATTATTCAGGTGTCCCAGAATTCCATTGTTTTGCATAGGCGTAGTTGACTAATTTTAACAAGTTATTAGTTGCGAAAAGCTTATTATTTGTAATTGTGAATATTATTTTATTGGTTCCGTAAATAACCACTTATAGCCAGGCCTAGATCACAAATTTTAATAACAACATACTGAAATTAATCTTACCGGATTATAAACGTTGTAGAAAGCTGTTCCGATATCTTTCCATCTTACATCTTCTGTCGCAGTTAAATGTAATGTAGAAACATTTGCCATTACTTCAGGCATATCTTCAAAATTTACTGTATAAGCATCGAGATTTGTAAGAATAAAGCTCTGGAATTTAAAATTCGTAAATCAACAAAACAGGCCTTACATACATATTTATTTATTTGTACATAAATTACATTGTTATTTTATACTCTACCTGATATTCTGTAGAATTTTCAACATTAATAATTTCTTCCATATATTTAGGAATACTTTTCACATCACAATCTAGTATATGATAACTTATATGTGCAACTTTGAAAACATATTTAAATATTTCTCTGTTGTCACCATCAGGGTCTAATTTTCTGAACAGTATTGGATCTAAATTACTTGGCCAAGTATTTATGAGTTCTTGGAGTCGAATAAAACCTGAAACATTTCCCTACATTAATTTTAGATTAAGTAGGAATTTACAGAATTTATAATTATTTGCATTATCTTACTGCCATCGTCTTCATAAAATATTGTAAATTTATCCCATTGTAACTGCTTGATGAGTGTTGCGTATGCCTTCGAGATTAAGTCAGAGGGAGGATAATAAGAAAATGTATATAGATCATCTGCCAACGTATCCGGTAGCTCCCATCCCAAGGACAAGTGACTAATCTGAAATAAATAATAGTCATCAGTTTAAAACATTAGTGTTTGGGTAGTAATAATGTACTAAAGGAATGTACGTACATTGAGTTGATTGCATAGCAAGCAGCTGTTATCACAGATACCATTAGTTGGGCGTGCATCAATCAACGCAACAATACCTTTGTTATCCGAAGTAAATTGACATACTGAAATTGAAAACCTTAATAACTATTTATTATCTTGTAGGTAAAGTTTTGTTTTAGTATAAGTAGTTCAATATTTTACTAGTTTAAGCATTAATGATTGGGCGTTTTTCCATTACCCGGCCCGGCACCGGCACCGGCACCGGCGCCGGCGCCGTCGCCGTGTCGTTGCCGGGGAAGCAAAAATGTATGAAAATGTATGGCTCGCTTTTTTACTTACCGGCGCCGGCGCCGGCCCGGCATTGAGTCCTGCCGGCGCCGTCGCCGTCGCCGGGGTAGCAAGCTTCCCACCGGTGCCGGCACGGCAAAATTGCATGTGTATTGCATATTTATATGAATTGTAGCCATATGAGTGTGTAACTGCGCGGGGCGGGTAGGAGGGCGCGGAGCAGAGGGACTCGTATATGGTTTTTGGTTCGCTTACAGTGCCGGCATCGACACCGGCGCAGTGGAAAAACGAAACCCCGGCGCCGGTGCTGGTGCACGGCCATGCCGGCGCCGTGCCGGTGCCGGGCTGGCTAATGGAAAAACGCCCATTAGATGTTCGCCGTATTCCTGAGGTGAAAAGTAACCTATAACACTCTGAGATAATGTAGCTTCCTATTATTCAAATCGAAATACAATCAAATCAGAAACTCCTAAGATTATCTCATACATTGAAAAAAAAACTCAATAGTGTAATCAATGACTCTCAAGATGTGAAACTGTGCTAGGATAAGCATATTAACGTTATACCTTCCATAATCGTTCCTATGATATTTAAAAATTATCCTCTAACTCCTTAACGTTAAGGAGTTGTACCTTCCATCATCGGCTCAGCAATATAAGATGATGACTACCAGACGCAAATACCTGAATAGCTTTAGAAAGTATATGAAAAACATTATAAGTGTTCACTCGATTTGTCCAGGATCCCATCATCAGATCTGACTTGGTGACCATGGGACCATCCTTTTAATCAAGAGTCCGAGTTGAAGTCGGGTAGAAAAAATAATGCGAAAGTTTCTAGTCATTGCCGTTGGGAATTGATTTTAAAAATAACTTAGATTCTTATCTGATTAAAATTAATTTGTTATACTCACATCTCAAAGAAGTGGAATAACTATCAATTTCCTCTGACTTCAAAGTTCGTCCATGAAAAGCTCTTTTTCCAGTGAGTTGTACGATATTCTCAAAAGTTTGCACTGAATTTGGGTGATTTTCTCTGTTGAATATACCTCCTGAAAACATACACAACAAATGACTAATCAAAACAATCTCTTACATAGATCTAGAATAGAATAACACACACCGATAGGAAAGCTTGTACTACGAGCAGCTTTAGTCAGGATCACGTTTATAGATATTAAAATTAGTAAAACTTTAAAACATGGCATGTTTTCGTGGTTAAGGAATAATGTTTAGATCGGTTTGGGCACTTCGGGCACGTGGCGCGACGCACGCCGACGTCTGACTGAAGTATTTTTGGAAAACAATTTTAGGTCACGTCGTCAGTGCTGTCGCGAATCATGGAACTACCTCGATTTCATTTCAAAGACAACACAATCTACGAAAATTAATGGATATTTATTGATTATTGTCAATTCCTGAATCGTAACATCTATTGTGTGACTTACTGTGATATTTATGTTTTTTTATTTCATATTTGAATCGTACCACCCCCTCAAGGTAGGCTGGTACGATTCAAACATGATATGTGATATGTTGACTATGGCCGCGCGCGTCTGACGCGCGAGTCAGACGCGCGCGGCAATGGGAATGTATCGAAATATGGCAAAATTAACCCCCCTGATGTCACAACTGTAAGCAACTATTAAATTCTTAGTGATTTCTGTTAATCTCGTAGGCTAAATAGTTGTTATTAGAAATAAAATGTATACTAAAGATTATCAAACTATGTGTCGTATTATAAATTATTTACCTCGTCCATCTCTTTGTAGCTTCGCTGAAGTTAATTTTGTTTCAGTGAGTGAATAGCTAGACGTTTCGTAAAGACGTTGTGACCATATCTACCTCAAAACTCTTGTTATTTGTATTTAAATAAGCCATGTGTTTTTGACTGTCCGTTCTGTGTTTTCGTTGCAAAATGTGGTGGTTTTTACTTATATTTTTTCTATCCATTCATAAATGTACGCCACAATTCCGTTCGACGGATACAACTGAAATTAAATACCAAATAGGTATGTAACGGCTTCATTATTTACAATATTATTTTTACAAGCTTTTTTTAATTTTACATGTTTAGGTCAAAATTTTTAAGTCAATTTTCACACCCACTTCCCGGTGTTCAATTGAAATGAAATTTGGTACACTTATGTTAATCGGATGACAAAATAATAATATGGTGTCATATTGAGCTAGACTGATGATGGAACTGAATAAAAAATAAAGCTTGTCCTTAAAAAAATACTTACTAAATTTTAACTTATTTTATTTATTTATATACTTTACAAGCAAAGGCAATCTATTGCGATTTAGTAAATTATGTAATAAGTTTAACTTGTTATCAACTTAGTTTCACAAGACAAATAATTAAAAAAAGGTGTTATATGGATTCATTTACTAATAATTCTGGTCATATTTACAAACACTGACAACAGCTGGCATTTTCGAAAGAAAAGCTCATACACAGCGTTTAGCTTTTAATGAGAGCATAAACCGAGCTCATTGGGACTCATACCATCTGGAGCCTATCCTTCTGCAGCCATCCAGGACTGACAGCTACTCTATATGGAGAGAACGTGAGTAACCTTTAATTATGTAGATCAGATATTTTTTATTTCGTATCATGCTTTCTTTATTATCAATGCAATGTTCAATTAAATATATTGATCTCTTTCCAACGTAAAATAATTGAATCCAGTATTTGTTGAAATATATTTGAAGAATATTGTATTCGACTCTTGGCGAGTTCAATTTTACTGTATAAAAAACATTTTGTTTATTTTTTTTTTCATATTTTTTTTATGTTTAGATATAATCAACCCATAGTAAAACTATTTTAGCAAATATTAAATGTTTATTTATACATTTCAGTGTGTGCAAACAGCGCAATGCGGCCGATTGCAATATTCGGTCCACAAAATCCAATATCAGATGGTGCGGTGCGCGACCAGTGCGCTCTTGCTAATATACCACATATACAAGCAACTTGGCAATCTGTAGACCCTGAACTCGACTTAAATGAAGATATAATTAATGAGGAAGAAACCTCTGACCAAAATCTAGAGGAAGCCAATAAAGAACCCACATTTAAGAAAATCTCTATCAATTTCTACCCAAATTCGGAAGAACTTGCTTTTGCTTATGGAAAGCTACTCCAATATTATAAATGGGAAAATTTCGCTGTTTTATATGAAGATAATTTTGGTAAAAAAATATGTTTTATTTACATTCAATGGGATCAATTAGTACAATTTAAAATATAATCATTTTATGTTTAAGGATTAATAAGAGTGCAAAAAATTCTTGCCGAAAAAACGGACAAATATCCAGTAAAAGTTCGAAGACTCGATCCGGATGGCGACAATCGAAAGGTCAATATCGACATATACTTGATTATTACGATTATATAATCTGCCGCAAAAAACCTAATAATCAACCTTAAATTATTTACAGATATTTAAAGAGCTAAAAAAATTACAAGAAAGTCGTTATTTAATAGACTGTCATGTTGATCGTATCCTAAAATACATGGAAGAAGCTGCTTCATTGAATATGGTTAATGAGTATCAGGTTGGTATTCAATCATACATAACATTAACTTGATTGTCATAATTTCTTCTAATAAACATCTTTCGTAATTTTTCAGCATTTCATTTTGGTAACAATGGATGCTTCTACAGTGGCAGAATCATTGGAAAAATTACCTTCAAACATTACTTGGTTGAGCATGACAGATTATGACGAACTCAGTAGTCCACAAAACGACTTGGCTCCAAGGGTTGGGAAGTGGATTGATTCCAACTCCCCTGAATCAGATTCAGTCGCAAAATTTGAGGTTGTTTTTGATTTAACTTCGTAAAATCGATCGTTCCCGAAAAGATTGCGCCTACAACATTACTCATGAGTTAAAAAATGATCGGCGAAAATGATCTTGTTGAACGTTGAATGGCGCTATAATGAATGATTTTTATTAGTTGTGTAAATCGGAAGTGAAGTTTACGAAAACGATTTGCCGATGTTACATCTAAGTTGTGTCATACTGTATATATGTAATTACACCCAGACTCAAAACAAACTGACATGTTAATGGCACAAATGGTTGTCCTAGATGGGAATCGAACCCATGAACTGCGCCTACCGAGCCAACTGAGCCACATGTAATTTTTTCTTTTTTTTTTCTTATTTTATAAGACGATTTAATATTTTTTGTAGATGGAGGCATTGATTTTAGATGACGTAGCAAATCATATAGTGAAGGCACTTGAAAATTTAGAAGAGCCATTGAATTCCGTATGTGAAGAAGATGGGGATCCTTGGCAACACGGAATCAATCTACAGGATAAAATATTGAAAGTACTTAATCAGTTATATTTTTAACGTATTATAATACTTATCAATGGAATTTAATTAGGTGTTTGATTGATATGTTTCAGACCCAATCGTTGGGCGTTACTGGAAACATAGAGTTTGACGATCAAGGTAGACGAATCAACTACGTCCTGTATGTTAATGAGATATATACGTCAAAAAGACAAACTATTGGAAGATGGGAATCAAATAATGGCAGTGCTATCATAGAGAGTAAATTGGTATATAATACTGTGGGCAGTCAACAGAGTAGTAAGCATTTTATTGTAAGTAAAACATTATATTTCTAGTAACTTCTTCTAAACCACGCAATGGATTTTGAAACGATTTTCACCATAATTTAGACATTTTTTTCTTAATTCGGCGAAATCGTATGTTATTACATATCTAGGTATTTAATTAGTTTTGGTTTAGTTAGGAATTTAATAGTGAATTACTATTTTTCTTACTTAATTTAGGTAATATCAAGAAAAGCGAAACCTTATTTTTATGAAAGGCAAAAATGTCCTGAAAATGACGAAAATTGCGTTGAAGAAGATGCCGATGAACATTTTGAAGGATTCTCCGTAGATCTTGTAAAAGAAATATTTCGTATACTTAAAGAAGAGAAATTCAATTACACCTATGAATTCGTACATGACAAAGATAAAAAATATGGTATATACGATCCTACAACAAAGAAGTGGACTGGTTTGATTGGTGATTTATTGGATAAGGTGATACGTTGATTTATTGGATAATTTATCATAAACCTACTTTATCATATACATACTTTTCTATAGAGGCTTTAGATAAATTACTTATTTGACAATGGAAAAGATTTTCTGATTATTTTACATTTTTATGAATCATTCATAGGTATTTAAAATTACTTCCTTTGCAGAAAGCTGATTTAGCAGTTTGTGACTTAACTATAACGGAGGATCGAAAGAAAGTGGTCGATTTTTCGGTACCATTCATGTCTCTCGGAATAAGTATACTTTATACTCAAGAACATAAAGTAACACCTGGATGGTTCAGTTTCCTTAACCCATACACTTTTGACGTTTGGATGTACACAGCAACTGCTTACTGCATTGTATCACTCTGTCTTTTTGTGTGTGCCAGGTAATACATTATTTTTAATACTGCTTGAAGGCTGATATCAAATCTGAGGGGATATCAAATCAGCTTTTTTATCAAATATCAAAATAATTGTTTTTGTATGAAATACTGAATTAGGACGTTATAATTTAACAGTTTCAGATGATCTATTCTAAGGACCAATATTTCAATTTATCATAATATACATATTTAGTTTAACATAATACATTTTCCTTTTTTTTTTGATTTTATCAGAATTTCACCAGCTGATTGGGAAAATCCAGAGCCCTGTGAAAAAGATCCTGAAGAGTTGGAAAATATATGGACTTTTAAAAATTGTACTTGGTTGACGATGGGGTCTATCATGACACAAGGATGCGATATTCTACCTAAGTATAATTTTTAGATAATACCTATCTACGTACCTACTAATAATAATTATAGCAATATTTTGCGGATATTCTATTCAACCACATCAATAAAATTACAATAACTTATGAAAACGCGAAAGCTCGGATCGCGGGTGGAATTTACGGTTTTTGTTTTTTAATACATTTGACTACCTACATTTTGATTCAATAAATAACAAACGTATCTTATCTTAACCATATCACAGATAAAATAATTATCATTATCTTATTCTCTCTGTTCTTCTCTATTGTCTTCTTTAAATAACTCTTACTCAAATATAATTTTGTTTGTCTTATTTTCAGAGCATTTGGCACACGTTGGGTTTGCGCCATGTGGTGGTTCTTCGGAGTGATAGTTTGTCAGACATACATCGCACAGCTCTCAGCTTCCATGACATCTGCTTTGGAGAACGAGCCAATTAATAGCATCGATGATTTAGCTAAACAAACCAAAATTCTCTATGGCGCTATTGAAGGTGGTTCTACACTTGAATTTTTCAAGGTAAATTTAATGTTCTGGTGTACCTATTTCTTCATAATTCCGATTTAAAATTTTTAAAGTTATTGTGTGATATGGTTTTTATTTTGTTACTGTGTCTTAAAATAAAAACATAAATAAAGCTTTATTATACTTATTCCTTTTGTAACAATGCAGATTCAGATCTATATCCATCTTGTAACGCCCGACGTACCTACGTACATATCTCGGCCAGAGATTCAGCATTGCCATTGCCATTCTGAGAACGTTTTTATTTAGTTTAGTTTACATTATTTATGTAACCTGCTTTCCGCCCTGCAATTTCACCCGCGATCCCTTATTTCACCTCCTTAAAGATAGAGTTTTCCAAAATCCTTTCTTTGCGTATGCCTACCTCAAAATAGCTATCTACTTATATGCCAAATTTCAGCCCGATCCGTCCAGTTTTTTGTGTTGTGCGTTGATAAATCAGTCTGTCAGTCAGTCAATAAGTCACGCTTTCTTTTTATATATTTAGATTTTTACTTTATCTATATGAATAATTGCATAAAATATTGTTACTATAATTTAAAATTAAATTCTAATCATGCTAAAAAGAATCCAACTTTCAGACTTCAAAAGATAAAATGTATCAAAGAGTATACGAAAACATAATGGCAAATCCAGTAGTACTAGTCAATAGTAATGACGAAGGCGAGAAGAGAGTGTTGCATGGCAAGAATAAATATGCGTTCTTTATGGAATCCTGTACCATTGAATACAAGTTGAAAAGAGAGTGTGATCTCAAGAAGATCGGTGGTGAATTGGATTCTAAGGATTATGGGATTGCAATGCCAGCCAGTAAGTTTCTATATCATAGATGAGCTAACAAACTTCTTCACTCTATAGACCTACTAACTATGTAGGAATAAATAGGGGTGATGACTAAAAAAAAAAAATTAGTCCGTCAGTTAGATTACCAAAAAATATTGGACACATGTTTTTTCTTTAGTTCTGAAAACAAAAAATAACGAAGATACAGTGCGTATAAATATCGCGTGACGTCACGTTTTAGTACACTTTTTACACAGAAGTAACGTCACAAACCCCCACTCCTGAACTTTGATGCGACCTTTGTAAGTTTTTATTGATTTGATAAAATAAAAAATACGTATCCAATATTTTTTGATAACCTAACTGACGGACTAAATAGAATTAATTATTTTTTACCCGGTCATCATCCCTATGGAGATGCTATGCATACTTACAATGCTTTTCATGCTATTTTTCGTTCAATCGTCAATCAAATCATCAGATACGTTCAAAAGTGAATCATTTATAGGTTCTTATATCTCCCTTCTCTATCCCTACTTATATACTTTTAATATTATAATTGTGAAAGTATGTTGATTGGTTTGTCCTTCTTACGATTTATTAACAACAAAAATACAAAATAGGCACAATCTACATAACCTATAAAATAAATGCTCGAGGAGCTTCTGCTAGAACTTATAAAAAATACTTGGTTGAAACTAATATTAATATTCACATCCATAAGTGAAGAAAATATAACTATTAATTTATGTTTATGTATAATTCATAAATGTCCTGCCATTGCTCCCAAACCAAAAAGCATAAATAATGCAGCATAAGTACAATCATAGGTAATGCTTGTACTATGGAAACCAGACTTAAAACTTAACTTAAAAATACTTGCAATGAGTTCATTTAATAAAGACACATTCAAAGGGAGACAACTAGCAACTTTTTTTTTGTAAATACACCAATAATCAGGATAAACAAACATGTTCATATAACAAAGCTTTGCCTAGGATAGGAATCGAACCAATGACCTGCGAAAAATTTAATAAAAATAATTATGTATAACCTTTTCAGATTCTCCATTTAGAACTCATATCAACAGAGCAATTTTAAAATTAAAAGAGTTTACTATATTGGATGAAATAAAAAATAAATGGTGGAATACGAAATATGGAGCGAAAGTATGCCAAGTAAGTCTTCATGAGTATTGAGAAAAATCAGATCAATTAATACTTAATACTGAATCAAAACGTAGACCATATTTTTGCCCACCTTGCTGGATATTTTTTGCGTTTTAATTAATTATTACATACATTTTAAGCAGGTTATTGAAAGGAATTTTGTATTTAGCGCCTGAAAAGTATGTCAACAGTTTATTCTATGTATTTGTTATGCTTTTCAAACTATTTTAATAATGACATTGGTTCCTTCATCATCATCATCATCATATCAGCCGAAAGACGTCCACTGGTTCCTTATCATTAAATAACTGACGTCAATAAGGAACTTACAGTATTTGGAATGCAAAATGAATAGGTTTATAGATAAATCTATAGCCATAACCCTGAGTCCCTAATCACAAAATTACGACTCATAAACGCTTGAAAGTGGCGTAGGTAATAAATAAAAATTGACCAAGTGTATGTCGGCATTGCACATTTAGGGTTCCGTACTAAATGTAGATTATAAGTTTGTTGTAATAGGAAAAAATAGGGAATTTCAAAGAAAAAATCTTATTTATTAATATTGGTATTTGTTTGTAAAATATACCACCAAATGTCCTGTTCCTAGGTCAATGGGAAGTTAAAACTAACTTGGTAAGCTACTCAACGAGCTCTTGACAACAATCCGTTTTAAGTTTTTTTTGTATTTTTTTTTTTGTGTTTGACCACAATCTCACCGTGGTCAGTGATGATGTGGCCGATGATGGTAAGCACACAAAGCGTAGAAAGGAACTGGCTCTCAAGTGCAGCTGTCGGAATACACCGAAAGGTGCTTGGCGACAGATTTTCAACTTGACGGGTAGCCAGCCAGGCGGGTAGGTACTACAAAGTACCCTACCACCGTGCTGTGGTTTCCTCACGATGTTTTCCTTCACCGAAAGCTCAAGCTCATTGTAGGATTCGAACCCGGGACCTTCGTCTCGGTATCCGACATACCTAAATGTAAATTTTTACATATGTACCTATCTATACTGTGAAAATTCGAACACTAACGCGCTAGTTAACCGTTTGGCTGTAAGACAGACGCCACCGGACGGACACGTACCTACTTACGTGTCAGCAATAGGGCTCCGTTGAACCCGGTTCGGGTCGTAACCCTAAAAACGTAAGAAATATTCGTTAAAATAAAAAAGGCACCTGAAGTTACAATTTGTTTCTGTTTACTTTAATGAAACAATAAATTAATTCGCAGGAAACTACGGATGATAGTGATGTTGAAGGAGATCTCGAGATGGAAAATTTAATTGGAGCATTCGTTGTGCTTATTGTCGGACTTGTGTTTTGCCTTTTCATAACTGCTGCTGAATTTATGAACGAAGTTCGTAACATCGTTGTTAAAGAACAGGTATGTTACATGCTTTTTTTTTTATTTATTATCAGTACATAACATGGTTTAAAAAAAGTTACATAACAGCATATTTAAACCACAGAGGTTTGTCCTTATGCTAAAAATGATCTACATAGATTAGCACAAAAACTACATAGATTTTAAAGACATCCTGGGTCATTCTTCACACACGGTTATCTGATCCCAAACTCAGACTTAGACTCAGACAACCAGAAAACTGATATACTAACACAAGTTCATTTTGTAAATACACAATATATGTAGATATATTCTACTATTCTACATTTAACGGATTTAAAAAGAGGATTTCTTTGAATAACGTGATTACGTACGAGGTAGGTACCTACATTATTATCTGATATAGGTAATTAAGTTTTTTCAAAGAAAAGTCTTTCTCATCTGAAGGAAATAAAAGTATATTTTATTTGCAGGTGACGCATAAGGAGGTGATCGTCAAAGAGTTGAAGGCATCGTTAAACTTCTTTCAGCTGCAGAAACCTGTTCTTCGCAATCCGAGTCGCGCTCCATCTTTAGCTGCCTCTGATTCAAATTCAATTGAAACAAAACGGGAAAAGCAGTCCCAAAATATTGAAAACTTTATCGGCTTTGAAAAGGAAGTCCAATAACCTCAGCTTTTCAAATATCTTAAAAAAATTGTATTATACCTACATAATAAATTAGTCTTTGTTTAAAACTATAAAAAAACCTTCACTTTATTTAAGTTCTAATCACAGAATATAAATATATTTTTTTATCATACGTTATATTTTGTACAATTAAAGAAATCAGTGATACACTGAGTTCAGATTCATATTAAAAAAGTATTTAAGTTTTTCAAGAGATCTAGGTAATGTCAATAGCAATGCTACTCGTAATATATCAAATGGGAAGTTTCAACTGGCATAGGTTGATTATATTTGATGTCATTGCATCTTGTAGACCTACGCGTCTCGCTCAATATTAATCGTATTGACCTGGCATTGACCTCAGGATCGATAGATCGATTACAATATTCGTAATGAAAATATTGTTTTGACGATGGCTACGTCACCGCATTCATCATAATTTTACAGATATCGAGACACACACAGAGAATTAACACTTGTGTTTTATAAAACATAAATTATCTACGTGCATTTTATTATATTATAAACTAGTTTCCGCCCCGCGGTTTCACCCACGTATCAGTCTATGTTTTCCCAGGATAAAAACTAGGTCATATTATGCCAAGTTCATCCAAATCCGTTCAGTAGTAGGGATTTGAACTGCTAGTCTCTAATGTACATTTTTACAGTCGACCAGCCATTTATTTTATACTGCTGGGGCACTTTTTATTATGCTATGCAAATGCGTGGACTCAACAAAGCATATGACATTCGGTGTTTTAGAAAAAGATAACCGTATTTATTACATCCTGGGTTCTACAAGTGCTGCCGAGAATGAGATTTATCAATGACGACGCACGCGACACCCGATCGGAAATGGGAAGCCCGCACTACCATTATCACCTGCTACTTAGTACATAGTTCACGTGACTTTATCGACCGATAGGAATCCATCGGCGGTCTTATTTATGTATGGAATGACGGTTCGAAAATAAGGCAGGCGATGGTTGATTAGATAAAGTGATTTTCGGTCAGTGCTAGTCCTGCGCATTAATCAATTGTGGTGAAAGAACTTTAAATCTGCGTCTGCGACTGCGAATGGCTTCAGTCAGTGCGAGAGCCACGGAGTGTGATGGGTGTGTCGTGGTTCGCTGTGGCAGCGCTTGCCGCCACTGCACTCGGGGCCTCGATTGCGCGTGAGTTTTTCAATGTTTTCATATTGAAGTCACGTAACGATCGCAGAAAGTCACGTAACTATCAACGTTTTGAAACTATTATGTTTCTGGTCAGCATTTGGATCCTTTGTTTATGTTCTACACTAGATTTTTATTTTATTTCATATTTTCGCTATGAATTCTCACTGTTAAGTCTTCAAAAATAACTTAGATACCTGCCTTACAAATTCCTTCCATCCTTATTCTCCAATTTATTTTATTTTAGACCAAATTTAGGTATTAAGCAAATTACCTTTACTGAATGTTTTATTTAAATTTCATTGAAAGTTTAAACTTAGAGCGTAGAAATATTTACGCACTCGTATGTGCCCATTGACTCTGGGAAAGCTCAATCAAACTGTTATTAAAGGATTCTTAAAAAAATAGACCCTACAACTGTCTAGCTGTCCCCCGTGTTCTCGGGACAAAAGTAGCCGTAGGTACCTACCTACGTTTATCTCTGTGGTCCAAGGAGTTTCATATCATACCTATAATGTTTGTATGTATGTATAGGTATATATAATTGTCGTACCATGTAATCGATATTTATAGCCTTTTTTCGATGAACTCCCGAATCGGAGTGCATAATTAACCTATATGTCAATCGTATACTTAAAAAAATGATGTTACTTTAATAATCCGACTGAATCCGACGTGTAACAAAAAATGTGAAATCGCGACATTTTTACAACTAGATAGTAAAGTAGAATGATAACCGAACATAAACCTAATTGTAGTTCGGTTTGGATTTGCGCTTGTGAGTTCCTATTTATCTACTCTGGTATGATCCAGATTAAATTGTCATCGTAGATGCGTATGTGTCTACATATTTCTTTTTTAGGGTTCCGTACCTAAAAAGATAAGAACTCTTATTCATCAACTCTTTGTCCGTCTGCGAAGACCCTTTTTCTCAGGAACGAGTTAAAATACTAATGTTTACCTAAACTACTTATATATAAGTATAGTTACCTTTTATTTTTTTATCGTGGGAAAATCCTCATAGGATACCCAGGCGCCCCGGGGTAACGGCCAGGTTATGCCGGACTCGTACCGACTAAAACCCCACGGTGGTCGCCATCTCGGCTGTAGAGGAGGAGGGCTGTGGAGGGCGGGTTCTCGTGCAGAACGCGTACTCATTCCCCCTCCACGGCCGGCGCTAGATTGTCGGTCCCGGGGGAAGCGTGATACTTTATACCAGCACCCTCGCTGTGCTATCGCACGATGGATCGTGACCACAACGACCCGTCGTCCTCCACAACGACCCATCGTCCTATATAGCTTCTACCTAAGTCAACACAGATGCGACCATCTATGTCAAATACTTTGAACAACAAATACTGTTCCTCACAAAAAGCTAGGTACATTGGTAGTAACAACAACTAAATTATCATCATTTTTTATTCGAGCCGAAAATCTGTCGCCATGCATCTAAAGGTGTAGGTACCTGATAGGCAGTGCCAGTTACCAATTTCCTATTTGAAAAAGTCTCTAGTAGTTGAACTACCTGGACGTTGTTATTGTGGTTGTTAAACTTATGTTTGGGTACTTACCTTCTATTATATATATCTCATAAGCTATCCATTTCGCCCAATATCTGCAAATTAAACGTCTTTTTGTCATTGAAATACATCCGTTCATTGTTCTAATATCATGGTAATTGAAATAATATTGATTTCTAGTGAAGTGAAGTAAGTACCTTTATATCATTCTATTGTTTTTTCTGATTATGATCTTTATACGTTTATCATGATTTTTTTATCGATGAAATAAATGAAAGAGAACAATTCGATGACGCAAATAAAATTAAACATTATCATCATAATACTGTGCTAGTCTCTACTTGGATAAGTGCTACTGAGAATAGTCGTAGATATATGAAAATAAGCCTATTATGTCTTTGCAATAAAGTTCATCTGTTTAAACTATCATTCAGTATATTTAGATTCAAATGAACTTTATTGCAATGTCATACGGTCCATTTTCATATTATTCTGGCTACAAAGTCTAACTATAGTATGTTTCCCATATTATTATTTTTCTTAATGTAGTTTAATTAACTTCGTTGAACTTGAATAATAGAACAAGCCGGCAAGCCTCAAGCAATACATGTTTATTTAAAACTGAAATTCTTTAATTATCTTTTTCATTAAGAATAATCGTACCACCTTATATAATAGCCGTTGATTATCCGTTAAAGGAAGTGCACGCGAGTGGACTAAGTAAAGATACAGCTAATAATATGCTTCGTGCTACTTACATCAAGTGTGCAATTATGTCATAGTGTTGCATTACTAACGCTCGCTTCTTATACAACAGCTGTTCAGAAGGAAATGCTCCCGAGCGTACGTATAAGGTTCCATTGTCTCTCATCGATTTCGCAGCAGTCGATAGGTATTTACTCACATGTTTCATCACTTTATTTATTTTTTTATAAATCAAAAATCCATTCTTAGCGGATGCCTAGTCATAATGGGTAGGTATCTGTATGCCTCAGCCCCATCCGTCCAGTGGTTTAAGCCACGGTTTTGAGCTGTGCGTTGATGGGTCAATCAGTCATTCAGACTGTATATAGACTATAAGTATGCTAGCAAACCCCGCAAACGTTGTTTTGCCACATAAATTGTTTCTATAAAAATAGTTTACGACCTATTCTCAGACTTACCGAATATAAACAAAACATTTGCCGATGGGCACAGCACCAGCCACCAGACACTAAGGAAATCTTCATTTCATGGTGTTTCATGCTTTAAAAACTGATCATTCATGTATGCATTAGTATAATTTATTTCCATTTTCAGTTTCACTCATACCATACCAAGTTCCGCCACCGGATACCGCAGTAATGTCGAGTCGCATTTTAAGGACTCTTAAACGTGTATGTACGTAAACTGTATGGTTAAGGTACAGGGAAACCACATTATGGTGAATGGTGGCACTTATAAACTGTAAATAGCATTTAAATGCAGCAACATTAGGTAGGTTGACAATGTTGACATGTTGATTAATATAGCTAAGGACCTCGATCACAATATAAATATTTGGTTCGTTTCATAAAACTTTTATGTTTGCACATTCACCCTTGCAATTACGGCCCTTGTTCCACTGATCACTGTAGAGAGATGAGATATAAGTAACAAATTACCGTCTTGATTATTCTACAGCTGAAACACAGCTGTTAGAAAACTCGTCATGTGGCAGAGTGTGGGTGACAGTACACTCTCCAGAAATCCGGCAGGTGGATGGGGTCCTATTGGATGCGCTAGAACTCAACTGGGATTACAACGGCTGCTCCTCAATTCCCAGACAAGTAAGTTCTGAGTAACCTACCCGAGGGCAAAGGATTAAGTATCTTATCACTATTTGTAAGCAGGAGTACACCCTGGCAATAAGCCAAACGGAGCGCTACTTTACGACCCTGTACGTCGGCTGAACTACCTACCTACTATGTTTATGTCGTTTTATATTAGATTATTAAAAATTTTAGAGGTTTATCCTAGTGGTATTCTCATAAAATTATTTTTCAGTTAGAAATTGTAAAAGTAAAATACGTAGGATTTAAACTAAACTAACATTAACTATGTACAAAAAAAACTTCTTACTACCTACTTATAAGTAAAAAATTTGTCCCAAATCGCGTAGGATTTTGAGTGATTTTTGATACCACATTTTTTTTAAACCAAGTCAATCAATCTTTTAGATCCCTAATTAGACTGACAGATAAGCAAACATGTGGCAAAATGAGACAAGTATAGTGCGCGAGAAGAGATACCCTCATGTCAAAAGGGCCTATTTTATTGTGACATCTTTAATGGATGAGATGGATTGGTTCATGAAATTCACTTCTTTGTGCATTTACACTGATTTACACTTGCTAGGTGTTGGAGGGTCATGTACTGAGCATGACTAATATTTCTTTGTTCCAATGTTTAATCAAACGAAATCTGCCTCGTAAATTGATATTAATAAATGTTTGCTCGGTTCAATCCTCGTATCCGACCAGTAATGACAAACATATTGTCTTAACCGGTTTATTACAGGATGTTTTATTGGTCATCGTTAACTATCCCTTGTTTCAATAAAAAAGGCGATATTTTCTCAGACATAACAATGAGCAGTTCCTAAATATATTTATTTGACACTAGCTGTTTTCCGCAGTTTCAACCGCGTTCCTGGAATATATGGTAGCCGATAGCACATGTGAATAATGTAGCTAATGTCCTACTAATGAAAGAATATCAAAATCGATAGCTCCGGAAATACCTTCTACATATGAAATAGTCCTCGCCTGGCTGGCTTCCTCCTTCAAGTCGAAAATCAGAGATAACGCTAATGTCTATAGGCGGTGGTATGGTGGCCATTTACCATCAGGTAGCCTGTCAGTCTTCTGACAAAAATATCACCCTTGACCATACGGTTGCTACCTTGTAGGTGTTGTGAGATTCGGTTTGGTTGTAATTTCTGAGTGTAAGTAAGTTTTCCACATCCTTATGCAACCACTGTAACTTTGTCACTCGACCATTTGTCTTTCATTTAACTCCTATCTTTCTTTCTAAACTTCAAATAACGTTACGAAATCCAATAGTGGAAGTCATGCTTACGTCGTCTGCCGATTTATGGTCATTAAATATAATCATTGCGTGCAAACTGCGTGCACGATCAAGAGCAGGAAGTGCGCTTTTGTTATGTAGTTAAGGTTACTATCATTGAAAACGGTACAGAAGCAGTTTCTACTACGTGTTTTAGATTACATTTCATAATCTACGCATTTTTCTGGCAACATTATCAATACCTTACCATCGAATAAGCCTTCTGATTAACACGTGTTCAAATCGCTGAACCTGATTTTCTTCTTATTATGCTTTTATTTGTGTTATGATATTCAGAATAAAATTACATTAAAATATCATGAGTTTAAATAAATACCAAAGATCTTTTACAAAGAAGATTTTTTTTTAAAAGTTCATTCTAAAATAGGCATAGAAATATTACAGATAACAATGTCCAACAGACTAGTAATGTAGTTTTAAATATCGATGAACATTCACAACACTTTTTTCTACAAATTTGTCTACAATTACTCACGTCTCTGAATTATCCTCAGATTGGCTTGTTCGATGACAGGCCAGCATCATGGAATAACGCCTTAACGATGTTTTCTGTGACCTCACATGAGGGATACGTCGTCACAAACATTTCCCTCGGAGATAGTTCATTGCCAGGTGGATGGGAAACAGGATCAGGACAGAAAGGTCCGCACTGTCTCTGGCCGTGGATAGGTGCTGGCGATGATCAAATACTTTCATACAATTGTTTGAAGATACAACCTACTTGGATGGAAGATAATGCGTGAGTGTTTTGTATTCCAAAGAATAAATAAATCAATAAATAATATCCATATTAATTTTGTAAAAGTGAAAGTACTTAACTCGGTTTGTCTGAATGTTACTTTATTACGTCAAAGCCGCTGAACCGATCACGATGAAATTGGCACGCAAATAGCCTATGATATGGAGAAGGATTAATTTTATAATATCAGGAACAGCTAGTAAATGTATACTTAAGCATTAATATGAAGACATAATCTATCTATATCTACCGACTGGACCGATTCGAAAAATTATTTAACTAATACCTACATTATCCCCAAATTTTATAGGCTACCTTTTATCACGGAAACGTGAGTGAAACCGTGAAAAACAGCTAGTAATAAATAATATACATTCACATTGAGTTGGCCGTCGTCAAAATATTGAAGTTACAAATTGGTAATTCGTTTCTTTACAGAGAAAAACTAAACAACCTCCGTATCGGAGAATTAGCTCTAGCTGGCACTCACAACGCTGGTGCATGGCGATTTAATACAGAGATCAGCAACATAGCTCGCGACAGCTTCGTACTCTGCCAGGACCGGTCGATCTGGTCCCAGCTGGTTCATGGCATCAGATACCTCGACTTCCGGATCGCATATTACGACTTCTATCCAAATGAAGAAGATAGGTAAGTTCAGTGACAAATTATGACAATGCTTGACATGCTTTTTACCGTACCGCGGTTCCGTACCCGATCTTAATAATAGCAGTATCTTTCAAACCGTAATAGGTAGACAGTTTAAAATTCTACAAATACTTACAATAAATAATACAAATTTAAATACGACGTTTTTTGCTCGACCATAACAACCGCTGTATCTCATGAACCGTAATAGGTAGACAGTTGAAATATGTGTATTTCTATTATTGTACGATGGTACGGAACCCTTTGTGTGCGAGTCCGACTCGCACTTGGTGATTTATTTTAACTTCTTTGTGGTCGGAAATCTGTTCATACTTATTCAATGTTTAATGCAAATTAATTCCCTAATTTCCAGGTATTGGCTGAACCATAACTTAATAAGAATCCGTCCATTAGTACCCCTTTTGAAGGAGATAAGAGCCTTCTTAGATAGCACCAAAGAAGTAAGTATGCCTGCTAAACTTTTTAAAATTATTGTGATACAACTATACTATATCTACCTACTGGGATGTATATCTAACGTATATCAAGGATGTTTGTTAAAGCACTACTTGTAAAAAACTGCACTCAGCCACAAGATTCTGAGGGTTTGCCGACCGTTGTGAAGGGAATAATAATATCCTAAAGCATTGGCTCGGTCTTGTAGCGGGCGTGTACACCTGTGGAACTGAGATAATTTGCTGTGATTGTAATGAATTCCGATTTCCCTATTTTATTAAGTTTTCGTAAATAGGTACTAAATGGAATTATACTTACTGCAAAATAAATTAATATCCTGGGACATTCCTCACACTTGGCTAACTGATCCCAAAACAGAGCTAAACTTTCCAAAATGCCAATTTGAACTCGATTTGGAGCTTTCGACCATATTTCTTTACTCGTATATGGGAAATTATTTGAGAAAATCTACTTATAATCAAATAAACAAACGTATTTTTTTTATTTATTTATCTATTTTCAGATAGTATTTCTAGATGCCCATCACTTCCCCATGGGCTTCTACCAAGCCGACGGTTCCCCGATCAGGAACGTCCATGCAGGCCTACTGGAACTCATACAGAGAGAGTTAGGCCCCCATTTAGCTCGTGCTGGGGACTTTTTTACGGGCGCGGGCACTCGAGGGCCTACGCTCCAGACTTTACTGAATGCTGATAAGCGCTTACTCTTCAGTTATGTCGACAATGCTATTGTTTCTGGTAAGCTAGCTGTTTGTTTTTTTTACATATTATTATATAAATCGATTGTATTGGGATAATTGCTTCTTAGATATGGTTAATAAACAAGTAATTAGCCGATAGTGATCTAATCTATCGATATTTTTATTCGATTAGGTATCTAATTACAAGACGAATAGGTAATTTCTCAAACGATCGTCATTAACTGATAAATGGAAGTGACGTGAATTTTTTTTATGTTTTCCATGTGTTAATAGATTAGATATGCGAACGTGTGTTGAGCTTTTCTGAGATAGGTGATGATAATAGTTACCACTGGGTAGTGAATTCGAACACCATGACAAAATTCGTGAATTCGAATTCTACTTTTGAGTTTGAGATTTCAGAAAACATCCTGAGGGACCCACAGGATAGTGTTTAAGTTCATTGATGAAAGACATAGAGCTCTGAGAATATGCTGATTATTATATTTCATTGTTGCAGAAAATAATTGGTTGTGGCCAATTCTACCTCACTTATGGGCGAATACGAACAACCCTAATGAGTTGTTTCAGTTCTTAGATCGTGCAATATCCGTGTCACCGTCGCCCACAGCGCGATCGCCTCTTCACTCTGCGATGGCGCAAACCACTCCAACGGTACTTGATATTCTGTTCCTGCGCGGTTCCCTGCGTGAGAGCGCGGATATTGTCAACCGCAACGTCACTGCACGACTCGCCACACGGTGGCGAAATAACGCTAATATCATCTCAACTGACTTTTTCTTAGCAAATGATGTTATTGATCTTTCAATAGTGCTGAGCGTGGAGCGGGCCACTCGATTATGACGTCGTGGATGGCGATTCCGACGTGGGGGGCTGCATGTAAACGAAGGAAGCGCCCGACGGCGACGCGGGCGCCCTTTGCCTGTATTCCGGCACTCCCGGCGGTTCCCGATGCCGTGGTCACCACGCCGACGGGGCCCGCCAGCCACACCGAGCCGCCTTCCCGTCTACACATAACCGAGCCATTTATCTAGTTGACTGCTGATCAGAGATATCCGCCGGGTCACTGCCAAACGTTTCGACATCAAGCGGTTGCTGTGTGATAGTTAATTTCTTTTTGTAATATAGGTAAATTGTATATATTCATGCTAGTCTATAGTTTCTTAAAAAGGAACGAATTTACATGTACCTATCCATATATAATTATAAACATGCCAAAGAATAGATTAATAATTTCATTGATTCACACATACCTACATAAGTATATAAAGTATACATTTACGGTTACTCTTACCCTACCACCATCCTATGGTTTCTTCACCGAAAGCTCATGCTTATAGTAGGGTGAAAGGACCTCCGTTACGCCATTCGACGTCACTGCCACTAAGCTACTCGTATTACTGTTTCAACATATCCTTGTTTTGACTTTGATAGTGGTTAAAAATGTATACAGGGTAATTTTAGGAGGGTATAGCCGAAAGGCCATAATAATAGTATTTTGGAGACTGATTGTTTGTAGATTATTGATGATGTACACATGAAAACGGTTTGTTGTTACCTACTCAGCTGTCTTGATTTATAGTAGCTATAATAGCTTTTTTTCTATCAACTACTCCGTAAGTTATCTTCATCCGTCTGTGACAATATTTATTAATAATATCTGTTAAAGATACTTAAAAATAAAAGAGAATTAGATACCAAACCTTTTACTAATCATAAATAACACAATGGGATTGGCAAACAATAAATATTAAAATAGTCTAAACATTAATTATAAATTGTACATATGCAACAAAAACGAGGTAGATTCACTGTGTCGATTGACACAAAAAAGTCCGTAATTTGGGTATCACGTATGTGGTGCCAATAGTGGCAATAACTCCGCCCGACTCATTCGTGAAAGAGCACGGGCGTCTAAACCCATAGCGGCAGCTGCACCACTCACATCCAGCCCAAAGCTCTGCAGTAACGCAGCTAATGCCACTTCCTCACCCGTTCGCGGATCGCGCAGTCGGGGACAGGAGCCATTGCATTGGGGCCACGAGCATCTCTCTATCAAGCGTCTCGGTGCGCATCCACCACGCATCCGTTCACCATTTGGTCCCCCTCCCAATCTTCTCTCCCAACATCCAATAGCACGAGGTAGTGGTATACCTGAAACGTTTATCGCAAGCCATTCTGGA
The DNA here is from genome assembly GCA_963555595.1 of Tethea ocularis. NCBI lineage: Eukaryota > Metazoa > Arthropoda > Insecta > Lepidoptera > Drepanidae > Tethea > Tethea ocularis. Next base: position 6,652,574 of record OY741968.1, read on the forward strand.
CGCGCCAATGCACCGTGTGCAAGACACGCTGGTGCAAATGCGGCACGAACAGATCCGAGACTCGTGCGTAATGCAGCTCCCGTATCATGAACAGCGTCCCACTGTGCTCGAGTACGAGGCGCTCGTACACCCTCCGCCGCTAGCTGCGCAGAGTCGAACAGATATTGAAAGATAAACAGCGGTGTACGAATATGAGGATACAGACGATAGCCGAAGTAGCAGAGCCACGGCTCGGCTGAGTGTTCTCGAACGCAAGAGGAGGGAGGGCTACCACGCCACAGGGAATGGCCAAGTCGTGCAACTGTGGCGGCCGGAGCACGCCTCGCTCTTGAAGCTCGATCGAGAAACCATCCGGAGTCGGCAATGGCAGCGACGTGGACACCATGAGACCGCAGAGAACGTCGAGCAACATCTGCGTGAAGCATAACACCTGCACCGCCAGCGCTCGAACCCACCAGCAACAGTCGACCGACGAGACCAACACGGAGCAATTCGGCGAGGACAGTATGTACGATGAGTCGACCGGCGAATGCGAACCCCGTTTTCGTGTGACTACGTGTTCGAGTGCCTGCCCACATGTCGCTGGAGCAATACGGCAGCAGGATATGATTGGAAGCGTGCCAGAGTGGGTTCGCGGCTGGGTCGGAGGAGAGCAAGGCGGGTGCGCGACGAGCTCGCGGCCATCGTGTAGAGGACATGAGTGCGGGCCGGCGGCGCCAACGCGCGCTGCACGAGGCAGCATCCCAGCAGTACCCACCGCCTTCCAAGTATACCACCCAGTGCTCGGTGTTGATACCGCGCCGAAAGTAGTACCTAGAAAATTTGGCCATGAGTATTTGTTGATAATTAGAAGTTTAGATGGCGTAGGACTTGTTAACCACTCGCTGAAGTATGATGAGTAAATTAATCTCCCAGCTACTTCGGTGACTAATTTATTTCTTTAATTATGAAAGGGATTTAGGTTTAAAAAACATAATATATGTCATCATTATCATCATCATCATATCAGCCGAAAGACGTCCACTGCTGGGCAAAATCCTCCCCCAAGGATCTCCACGATGGCCGGTCTTGTGCTACCCGCATCCATCATCCCGCGACCCTCATATGATCGTCAGTCCACCTTGTGGGGGCCTGCCCACGCTGAGTGCGGTTCGTGGTCGCCATTCGAAAACTTTTCTTCCCCAGCGGCCGTCGATTTAAATACCTCTTTACAAAATTTGTCGTTAAAAATGAGTGTGACACTTACCCAGCAGGAGTTCCATCATTACAGGTGAGCGTGGTGTTTGACAACCAGACTAACTTGAGACTATCAGGGGGTGCTACGCTGTCACTAACAGTTGTCAGAACCGCCTGAAAAAAACCCTTTTATTATCTTCGAATACATTTTCAATGGATACATACAATACACCAAAAATACCTAATCTCGTATGAGCAAAATTCCTGATCTCAAGCTATTTTTACCCGACTGCGGCGAAGCCAAAAAGGAGGGTTCTTTATGTTGTATATATGTAGGTATTTACCTATGTATGTCCAATCCTATGTTCCTTCTTGACTATTAAACGAATGAATTTAGATAAATGATATGTCGTTAGATTTGTCTTTATCGCGCGAGTATCACTGGGTGTAATCATAAAAATCTAAATGGAAGAGTTTAGCGCCAAAATGGATAAAACAATTTCTCCCAAAATTATCGTCTCAAATCATCATATATTATTATGTCCAAACTTTTTTTCTTGCCGCAGTCGGGTTTCTTTCTTTTTTTTAATAAGTAACTGCCTTGTTTATTTATAGTACCTGGTTGAACGAGCTTCGCTCGATTTTTTAAAACGACTTTTTCTAAAAATGAAACCTAGCTAGATCAATTATCTCCACCGAAACCCTCTGCATACTAAAATTCATGAAAATCGTTGGAGCCGTTTCCGAGATTCAGATCTTTGAATTGCTTCAGAAGAATTGCATCTTTAAAGGTATTAGATATACTACTAGGTGTTGTAGCTCTATCTTTGAAACATTTTGAATAAAACAATATACCAAGGCGGATAGAACTTTGATAATAAATGCAACAATAATTAATATAAGCTTAGTAGGTGACAGCTACTGTTTATATCTCTGCTTCCAATAACATGGTAGATATTATTATACTGGGACCGGAAATTCGCACGGACTCTACTCTCGTAGTAACGCGTCTCATAAATCCGCTCTAGATCAGATTTCAACACTCAACGCTAAAGAGCTCCCATGTCATGTGAAATACCTATTCACTACTAGCCCCGAGGATTTACCCGCGTTCCCGGAAAGGTAACCTATAATTTTATGAGTTTTTTTTTATTTTGCACGGAACTCCAATTCTTCTACTTTAATGAAAGTAGCCTAACAACTTACTCCTTATAACATAAGCTATCAGTGAGAATCTCGTCAAAATAGGTTTAACTGTTTTGGAGATTAGCCGGAATAAACAGCAGACAAAATAGGCATCTCTACATAGTATAAGACAAAGACGCTTCCCGCCGTCTGTCCCTCAGTTTTTGTAAATAGATAGAGTCATTCAAGAGGAAAGTTTATACAGTTTAAATGGTTTTGTATTAATTTGTTGAAATATGACAATAATTGTTCAAGATGTCGGAAAATCATATCAATACCGCGCATATAAAACTCGGCGAGCAAGCGATTCTACATCGTGCGAAGCCGGGGTGGATCATTTGAATGCGAAAAGCGACAGAATAACATAATCACTACATAGTATAAAACAAAGTCGCTTCCCGTCTGTCTGTCCCTATGTATGCTTAGATCTTTAAAACTACGCAACGGATTTTGATGCGGATTTTTTAAATAGATAGAGTGATTAAAGATGAAGGTTTATATGTACAATGTAGTAGAGAAAAGTCGGGCGAAGCCGGGGCGGAACGCTAGTTTTGAATAAAATCAACATACCGAGGTAATAAGTTTTCAATTATAAAATTACATTTACCTAGATCGTAAACAATCTAAAATATAAAAGTAAACTACCTACCTGACTAATCTATCAACATGGACGGATCGGGCTGAAATTTGGCATACAGATTACAGATATATATCACGACAAAAGGGATCCCTTCTTCGTAATATCTATCTAGGAAAGGTAATCTAAGAAAGGATTTTTGAAAATCCACCCCCTAAGGAGGTAAATTTGGGGACCGCGAGACAAAAGCTAGTTTTACGATAAGCCCCGTTGTATATATGAAATTATTTTTATGTTCTTTTTAAACTAACATTAACTATTTTGGTCTCTATAGAAACTTACTTGTAAGTTAAACACAAGCACCTACAACAATTGGCCACAGATCTTGTACGACACCCCTATTACAGGTGTACTCCTCTTCAATTTCATTTTAACATGAAATTAATTACCTATTTCATGTTAAAATGGAAGTTTATTAAGTATAATATTTTGATGATGTAAATTCACATTAAAAAGACCATAATTTATTATGATAAGTGAATTTTGTGTTATTTGAACTGGAATATCGTTTGCTAAAAATGTCTCTATCAAAAGACTTAAATGGGTTCAAAAATCGCGAACGCAGTAGCACTAGCAATCAATATTTTTCATTTTTATTTCCTTTCTTTCGTACCTACGTATTATTTATGCACTGTATACAAAATACACAAAAATAAAATAAATTCATGTTTGTCTCTAAAATAATAGATTCGTACACAGAGCATCCAAGTGATCCAGTTCCAATAGTAGCGGCAGAAAGTGCCGCGGCGGCGCAGCATCCTCACGACTGCCAGCCGTGAACGAGGGCAGCTTGCGAGCACGGGCTCGGGCTCGAGCGCGGAGAACGGGCTGAAGCACACCCCATACTGTCAGGCGCGCGCGCACCACTGGCGGCGCTCGCGTTCGCCCTGCGCGGGCCCGTCCGCCCCGGCCCCGGCCGGCCCGCGCATACGGTAGCGCTCCCGCTGTTTACAAAATAAAGCCTTCTATTTAGAGCGAGGGCGAAGGGCCAAACGACTCGCTGCGCGGTGTCGGACCGAATAAAGGTGAGCGGGCGGCTCGTTTGTGCGGCAGGGGCGGCGCGGGACCGGCTCCGGGCGGCGAGATCAAACGCGCCGCAGATCAAAGGAGCCGCCGCGCGATCGGCAACCGTCATTATTATTATGCAAGCATTACGAGGCGCGCGTGACTCAGGCGAGAGGGCCACGCGAGCTGCGCGGGCGCCGCGCAGGCTGCCGCCCCTCCCCCCGCCGCCGCCCTGGCCCGAAGCCACCCTCCACCTGTCAACGGTTTCGATCGAACAAAACGACCGCCCTCTGGGCCTACGCCCGCGTACCGCATCGCCCACCTTCTCCCTCGCAGATTAGCCACGACACGCATTTGTTTGAGACATAATTTTGCACCTTATTTAATTTTATAACCGGCGAATGCCGCCAAAGGCATGATTGTTTACATTTTAAATTGAAATCCTGAAGTAAATGAGCCTGCGGCACGATAACGGTAATGAATTGGTTGATATTCGCCAATAAAGTTTATGAAAAAGCTGGGGCTCTATCATTCATAAATAAGATTATAAGTAACTAATATGCTTTGGAGGTATAACGCAGTTAACTGAATAAATTATTGTTAATAATACAGAGTTGAAATGTCAGAAAAGCAAGCAGGTGGTCTTCCTGATGGTAAGTGGCTTCATCAGCAGAAATATCATCGCTTCAGTCATGCACTAAAGACAGTAATTCTACAGCTCTCGGATCTCAGACAGCTAACTTCAATAGATCCCACTAAATTAAGCAATTACCTACATTTCTAAATGTTTGAAACAAATTCTTTGATTCACTTGAGTGTGATATAAAAATGACATTCAAAGTAATAAATTATTCTACATTTACAAGAATCCCTTTGCCTCTATCCATGTAAGTAATTGTCGATTATTACTGGGCTTACTTTAACTCAAGTTTAAGAGGTTTTTATAGTGTAACCAAGCATTTAAGTAATTTAAAAAAATATATAATGGAAAATGTTTTTCTCGTCATAAGCCAGTCAGAGCAAATGCAGCATTGATTGGTAATTTCACAATGTCTTTGAATTTCCTCTTCCGGCATTGTCATTATTTTCCTGCCCTATCCCAACTCATTGTGGTCGGCGTTGTCGCTATATGTACTCTTCGTCCATTCAGCCCTCTCTTATCAGTATTCACTCCATTCTTGCTCATATCAAATTTAACACGATCCATCTATCTCTTATCAGGCATTACGTACCTGCCAAAGGTTAGTAATTAATTTACACACAGACACCACATAATATAAAGCACTGGAAAACGTAGAAGTAAATAATTTGAATATATAAAATTCAAAGTCCCTGACTTGCGTCCCTGTCTGAGATTATCAACAGACAGTCTAATCCGAGGGTCACATCACATGAAATTTTAAAAAGTGTGTTGATTTAAAGCTGGTTTTTTCTCACTACCTCATTGGTTTTGGTTTACCATTATATATTTTCTTCCTTCCTTCTTTATATTCTACAGTAAATTGATTTTTTAAAAGTATACGGCCTATCTTCCTAGCATTCGAGGGAATATATCCTCGTAGCAAGTAGCGTGAGGTGGACACCAAGTTAAGTAGAATATAATTGGCGGGCGGCATTGCAGGCGTTCAAAGCCTGTACCTGCCTGTAAAAATGCCATCATAAAGCCATGCCGCCACAATGAGCCCTTTGACAGTTGGTACCCACCTTTATGATGCCGACTCTGATATACGAGCCGGTCTCATTAAACTTATTTTATCGACTCCCGATACACCATCTAACTATCCGGATAGTAAATCAAGGCATCTGAAAGAAGTGCGCGCCACTACCGCTTACAAACAGGGAGGAAAGAATAAACCATTTAGACCATTCCAATTTTTTATAGCTTATTATTCAATCCCATTAAAGACTTAGCGGGACGGCCTTTTTAAAAGAGCTTTTAATATAAAAGACCATTATGCAGCCCATTTTCCATAACAATGAACATAATATTTTTTCGTTCAATGTGGTCGTTAAATCGCTGATTATTAAATTATTATGGGCAATAAAAGGATCTTTTGTATTTTTTTATGAAACGACATAAAGGACCTATGTTACTTACATTATGACCTTTACAAAATAGGTATCTGTAGTTTCATTAATAAAAAAGTTCAAAGTATATGTATACCTACCTACGCATTATGATGTCTACATCTTCTTTCAATGACCCCAGGATGTTAGTGGAATGTAAATAACCTAGTATAGGACAGGTCATCTATACCAACTAATAATATACAGTGGTAAAGTTTAGTTTAGTTTGGATCTAAGAGGTAATCTCTGCAAGTACCTACTGACAAAATAGTCGTCCCAGGTTGATGATGAATTTAAAGAAATAATACTTACTCCATAGTAATGGGATAGCCTGTGGAGTCTGTTTTAAACATAGTTGGGAATTATAAAAACATTTAACTTTTTTTAAAACCTGCATTCGATTATAAAAGATTTGTCTTTATACAATACAGATAACAAGTAACTTCACTTTGCCAAGTGCAAGTCAGTTACTCGCGCACTGAGGGTTCCATTCCAACATTGTAAAACAGTTAGAGGTACACTATTTCCGTTGAGCTTGGTGCGGGTGGCAGTATCCAGAGATAATATGAAAATGAGCTCTATATCTTTGCAATATAGTTCATCTGTTTTATTTACTTTCAAATCCTGTAAAATGTTTTTTTTTTTCAGTTACATGTTCCAAATATCTTACATTTATTTTTATTCATTTTTTTACGGTAATACTATACCGTATTTTTTTTTATATAATATATATTTATAAATAAGCCTTGTAGCGACACTATATATTTTCCTTTTTTATGTACGGAACCCTAAAAGCATTTCAATACCTGTACAAATACTTATCAATTTGATTCTATCAAATAGGCTAGCAACTGTTGTAATAAGCCAACAATGGCAACAAGTAATAAATCGCTAGTCACCTCTCGTCGATATAAGATAATATAAATAGTGGAGTTTTTACAGAAGCTCCCGTGTAGCTACCGGAGTCCGCATCGACCGAGGCAAAAAAAATGTGTGGTCATTCTCGCTGACTCTTTTGATGTACAATCGAAAAGGAAAGTGGTATTAGAAGTATTTTCGTGTAGGTACCTACCTAATTTGCTATATTACCTATATTGACAATGTGTATAGAACATTTTCGTCTAAGTACAAACTTATCTAAATATATTACAGTTTAGGCATGTACGTGTATATATCTAAGTGTTCCAAGATTACTTTATTATTAAATTATTATTATTTTACTGTTTCATTCAACCTACCTACCTTTTTTTTTCGTGACGAAATCCTCATACCAGTACGTCGGGCGGGGAGGGATTTCTCCCGATCTGCCCCAGGATCCCCAGTTCATTCAAGGTTCAACCTATAGTTTATCGGCACGTGGTATTCACAGCCGCTGAAAAAAAATACCTCTCAATTTAAATGAGAATTATGAATTTATATCGATGTATAAAAGTGTAAAATAAAGCACTTTTGTAAGTGATAGTATAAACACACAGTAACGTAGCAAAGTCCTAAGTAGCAAGCAGTTGAGTTGCGAATGCGCAACTTTCCACGGTCACAGAGTATTTAATTATCAAATAATGTAAATAAATAATAAAATATAGTTGAAGAAAATTATTTAAGCAGGATCCTCGAAGATAGACTTTTCCCTCAAATACTTGGAGAAACTTAAGTACCTACTTGGAGAAATATTATGTTGATTATTTCTGCTACCATTTCTATCGCAATTCAAATTTTCACAAACGTAACGACTTTATTACTGAGCAGTAATTAGCAAAAACGTACCTTATACAATTTTAATTTCGTGGGCTTCGAGGATCTCCCTAAAGGCGATGATAACATAGTGGTAGTGTGTAATAGTGAATTCGTCATAGCATTTAATGTATCTGAAGGTCATTGGGTTCGAACACTACAACGATATTGAGCCTTAGGTGCAGAAAACAATCACAGGGAAACCATATTACAGTTTAACACAACATAGATGAAGCATCGGCAAAATTCGTAAAATCGATCATTCCCGAAACGAGTGCGCCTACAAAATTACCCATGTTTACTACTACTTTAGGCGAAAATTATCTTTCTGCCAACGCAATAACTTGTAAATTTAAATAATCAAATACATTCGTAAAATTGATGCGTAGATGTTTATACATTTATTTGCAAAATAAGTGATCACGTTTATAAAGTATGTATTATTTGTTTATATTTTTTTTTTGATACATTTGATATGGAGGGTACACGGCTAGAACGATGAATGTCACAAATCAAAATTAACGCCTTCGACATCCATACTTATATCCCCAGTCTCAACAGCGCCTCTTGTCGTCAAACGATTCGTCGCTGTCTGATGATGAGGAGTCATTTAAATTTTGGACAGTAAAGAAGTTGCTTTCGCAGTTCGCTCTTGAAGGTTTTGAAAGTGATCTTTCCCAAAAACTATATTTTTACACTCCGTGGCCTCTTGACTCATAAATTAATAAACATTAAAAATAATTTCACGACTATGACTATTATACGGCTTACCACGTTTTAACGAAGTCATAGTGAAAATAAAATAAATAGCTGTACCATTAAATTGCCCTGAAGTGTAGGGAATAAATAACTCACGTGCATTCCCAACGCTGACTTGAGTCGAACAAACGCGGGAATATATTGTACCAATAGCGTTGAATGGCGCGATAATGAATGATTTTTATTAGCTGAGTAAATCGGAAGTGATCGGAAATACGAGTTTTGCCGATGCGACATCTTAGTTGTGTTACTTGTGTTCTACTGTACCTGTTATTACTTTGTACGCGACCGATTTTCAAGTTAGCCATAACAACTGAGCCAATCTTTTCTTTTTACACGTTAGGCTTTTGTTTTTTTATAAAAGAAACAATAATAGAAAAAGTGAAATCTAATTATAGATTCAAATCAGTTGGATGATGCGTGCGTGTAGTGTGCGAATGTGCTCCACGCACGGTATATGATGTGACATCACAGTAACGATTCCCTACAGTTAGTCAGTTAGTCTACCGTGCCGCCGCCCACAGCCTCCGAATCACAATAAATCTGAACCGATAAGTAGTCGAGCGGATTGCGGTGCGGCGCGATCAAAGCGAGGGGAGGCACATGAAAGGCGCCGCCGCCGTTTGTCGAGATGTTTCATTCGGTGCCGTGTTTCCACCACCGGCCGTCACATTTGATTCGCTCTTTGTACGCTGACATTTTAATTAATTTATTAAGATTATGTGTTATGTAATGTAGGTAGACATTGACGGAGGTGAGTAGATAGACAACATCTGCACGAATGACATGACAGACAGCGTTTTAATCTGTGGACTGTATAAATCTTCATCACCCCTTTTCAAATCAAATTACAATGTAACGTACAAATACCTACATAGTTTATAAAAATTAAAGTGGATGATCATTCAAAATAATACATGTTGCTAGTTTTGAAAACTAATAAGTAGATTCAGTTTAAATTATAGTTACCTACCTAACATAATTACTAAAAAAAAATCTCCGAAAGCGCGCAGCGGGAAGGATTTTACTTTTCTCATCAGGTTCGCCAAGGAATGCCTAACTGAATACATTTTCAAAACTACTAAAAGTACCTATTTGGGTTGATTGCATTAATTTGCTTATGCTATGTCTTGAAGGGTGGTATGGTATGCATTCGTAATACAATGGAACCGCGCAAAGTAATAGGTACTACGCCAGAGATTGTAGTTATTACTTTATATGCATGAAGCAATAACACAGTACCTTTGAGAACTCCGGCTGCTACTGGCGTCCGACGTTAATTAATTTGTCATAAGCAACTCACATTACTGTAACGAGTTTACAGCTACACACATAGGTATCTTTTTGATCACTAATTCGCCCTCCTCGCCATGGGGGTTTGTTAAAAATCCTATAGGTACTTTTTCTGCAATAAACGACGAACATTATAGGATTCGAGAACTCGAACGCCAAGTTATAGTGGAGATAGGTTTTCATAATTTGTCGTGGATGCAATAGATCAGTGGATTTGTTCAAATCAGTCTGTTTGTAAAGGATAAAAGATATTCTCTGTAAAAAGCGTCTATTCCTGGAAACATGTTTTGTGATGAAAATTGAATTCTCTATTTATTGTTTCTATTTAAAGCATCTACTTACGTATTGAAATAAACTTTACTCTTACACCTTTTGATGTTTATAGGTACTCACCTTTTCATAAAACAATAACAGGAACAACAAAGCTATGTACTATTATTAGTTGCGTTATGCTATTATTTGACCTGTTTTTATTTTATGTCAGGTCTACAGTTCTGATCTATTAGATATAAGGGCTTGGACACATCACTACGGCGCGGCAACGCCAACGTGAAACGGCACAAAATCATGTCAAAAGAAAATCCCCACGTGTAGCTTTAGAACGTGACATAAGTATACCGGTTTGTGACGCCCCTGGGACAGTGCCTTGACGCCCCGGGACGTGTCGCGACGCACAGTTTTGGAGTCCCTGGGATAACTACTAAATTTAAAACCCTTGTGGCGTTAGCCACATCGACAGTTGGCAGCATGGTCCGAAAATATTTTCCCTACGCTGTCAACACCAAAGACGGTTACTATAATTTTCATGGTTTGAAAGTGACGCTTACCAACTAAAACTAAAAACATAAGATTATTGATGTTCTCTTACACGATTTAATATCATAAGTGCCTGTCTGTACTAATTACTGTGGAGTGTGCATGATTATAATAATAATAATAATAATAAAATCATTTATTGAACAATCAAATTACATAAACATATTGCAGCCCTGTCTTCCAAACTAGCGTGAGCTGTGTGTCAGAAGACAGTTCCCACCCAACACTTGCCTTGAATCTATTTGATTAAACAAAAACAAAAAAGAAAAGAATTTACAAATAAAACCAACATTTTTCTAATCAATATCTGTTTGTGTGTGTGTGTGTGTGTGTGTGTGTGTGTGTGTGTGTGTGTGTGTATGTGTGTGTGGGGAGAGGGGTGTTTAATTTATTTAGTTTACAATAACAAGTAGTTTCTCAGTATCCATATAATCTAGTTGTTTTAACCATTGTTTTATTTTATATTTTAGATTATAACTGGAAATATTACTTACATCGTACATATCATTTAATTTATTATATAGTCTAGGTGCAATTGAATTGTAATGCATTTGCGCAAATTTTCTTTTTACTTTTGGGATTGGGTATCGCTTCCGTCGTTTGTTTGGGAGTTCCAGCAATGGAGCTGTTCTGTGGTATCTACGAACACACTGATAAATAAAAAGTTTGCGTACTGAGAGTACATTAGCCATTTCATAAAGTTTGTGCGTTGGATAACGAAATGGTAGATGCAGCAGTACCTTAAGTACAGCTCGTTGAGATCTCTCAAGCTCAAGTAAATTACTTTTGGCTGCAGCACCCCACGAAGAAATACAATATGTGACTATGCACTCTGCTAGGGATTTATATATCTGTATTAGAAGTGTTGAATTCGAAACCCGTCGTAGATCCTTAAAGACATATATAGTTTTACGTACTCGACTAGAGACAACAGATATTTGTTTTCTCCAATTCAACCTGTCATCAATAAATACACCCAAATATTTAATTACCGGAACTCTTTCCAACAGTGGACAAGCACACACATCAGCTAATTTAGGCTGTCGGTTACACGGAAAGGAGTGAATTCTCAGTTGGAAATCTATAGGTAGACCAACGCTAGTCTTACTAAAACAAAGGAATTTTGTTTTGTCTGCGTTAAGTGTAAGTAAGCTATCTTCAAGCCAGGCCGTTACCGAACATAGGCCAGACTCAGCTAACTGGCGAACATTATCCCATGTGGAGCTGTGGAACAGTAAAACCGTGTCATCGGCAAACATCTGTATATCTGCATCTTGAAGTTCATACTTGCACAAATCGTTAATATATATTAGAAACAGCGATGGCCCAAGTGTACTACCCTGTGGCACGCCATAAGTACCGAAACCATAGTTGCTCAAGTTATTGTCAACCTTGACACACTGCCATCTATGAGATAAGTAATCCTGGAACCACAGAAGAGCATTTCCTCTTATTCCTATATTCTCCAGACGAGTAAGTAGTATAGGAACAGATACAGTGTCAAATGCCTTCTGTAGATCCAGGAAAACGCCTAGACACTTTTCATTTCTGTCAAGATAAGTGGTAATCTTAGTTGTAAGCTGAAGTACAGCATCATCCGTGCATCTATTGGAACGAAATCCATATTGGTTTGATCCTAGGAAATTATTACCTTCTACATATCTCATCAACCTTTTATTTGCTATTTTTTCCATTACTTTAGAAAGAGAGCTCAACAGTGCTATGGGCCTATAATTTGTAGCAAGTTTCTTATCTCCAGTTTTATAAACGGGACAAACAATAGCAGTTTTAAATATTTTAGGAAATATACCATATTCAAAACTCAGATTGATTAAATATGTAATTGGTTCGGCAAGATATTCACGGCAGGCTTTAAGGATTGTTGAAGTTATTTTATCACTTCCAGGTGCAGTATTAGATTTCAAGCCAGATATTACATTTACAACTTCTGATGGTTCAGTCAAATATAGCGACATTGAGTTAACAGGAGAATTGCTAGATTTTGCCTTATGTGCCAGTGTATGATCATCCATTTTGAGAAGGTGCAGTGTTTTGTTGGCTAAATTAGATCCCACAGATGTAAAGAAGAGATTAACCTCATCTAAAGACTCCATGACAGATGGTTTTATAGTAAGTAGTTCACTTGACGATGTTTTGTTTTTATTCAAGTTACATAGTTCTTTTATTATATTCCAGGTATTCTTTATATTTCCCTTGTTTTCATCCAATTTATTTTTGTAATATTGTCTTTTTAGCTCTTTTACAATTTTTTTTAATGTGTTTCTATAAGCAATGTACTTAGCTTTTAGCTCATCATTATTGTATTCTACACTATTTGTAATCTTTTTTATTTTCTTATGCATTCTATCTCTTTTTCTAATCGACTTGACAACACCAGGGGTGATCCATGGCTTAAGAGGTAGTTTTCTTTTCGAAACTTTACTAACTACTGTATTCTCTTTGATTGATTTTTCCAATTTTGACGTCAAAATTTCTGCAACCATATTCACATCATCTGTAGAATAGAGATCACTCCAAGATTCCTCAGATAAACTTTTCATGATACCATTAATGTTCACTTTACTTTGCTTATATTGTATCGTTTTCCTATCTAGTGTATTATTGTCTAGAAGTAATAGAATTGGCGAGTGATCCGTAAGTTCATCAAAAACGAAAGTTTGCATTTTAGATGACGATTTAACCATAAAGTGGTCTAGACAGGTTTTATATCTGGTTGGACAATTAATGCCTTGACGGAGACCATATGTAGCCATTAGATTTAGATAGGTAGATGCATAAGTACTTATGTTTTCTGGCATAGTATCTAAGTTAATATCACCCGTAAAGATTATATTATTTTTTGATTGGCAAGTATTCAGTATCGTTTCTAATGAATTAATATAATTTAGCGGATTTCTGAAGGATGGAGGTCGATAAGTGCAAATAATAGAAAATTCTTCCTTGATATTGATCACAATACAATTACCTTCAGAACATACAGGTTCATTAGCAACAGCGTCGATTACATCCCTAACGTAAACAATAACTCCGTCATTTTGATTTAGGGTAATTGTTGATTGAAACATGTTATAATTTTGTATATTTGGGGGGGTTAGTTTATTGTTTGACCAGCATTCCGTTAAGACTAAGACATCAATGAGACATTTGAATTGGGCAAGAAAGATAAGAAAGCTATCCATATTGGATTTGATACTACGGATATTAACAGTCAAAACAGTGAGTTTGTTAATTGACATGTTTGATGATTGTATCAAATTCAGGTATTCAATTGGATTGCTTATTTTTGTACATGGAACGTCCCCTGAATCATCTACTTCATTTATAACAAAGTTATTTATTGAGTTAAATTTTAAAATTATACAGTCCAAGGTACAGTTCTAGAGAATAATGGATGACAAGGGGAGAAGATTTTTCAACGCTATATGTGACATTATCACCAAACGTATATTTTGGGTTTTGACATTGTATGTTAAATGCTAGTGGGGCTTTTAGCCAGACAATACACAAATACTTGTTAAACCAACCATTAGTATAATAATTGTACATTAAAAGAAAAATAAACGTGACCCTCTTATGATGATTAACTATCCAAAAAAATAAAATAAATTTGTTATTGTGTATATAATATGTATCTGAGTGCGTGGTTAATTGTTGGTATGCGTTACTTGTGATGTGATTTGATGTAGGATACAAAAAATCGTAATAAATTGAATAAAAATCTACAATACTATTAAGGAGGCTGAAAACGTTAGCAAATATAATAACATTAATCAAGAAAAAAGAACCCAGTCATTTATGTTCTAAAAGTCTTGTTAGATGATCTTCATTTTTGACTCGAGTTGCTGGACTACTGTCAGTTTTGCGAAGGTACACGTTCCCATAGTTCGTCCAACAGTACTTGAAGTCGTTGGTGCGGGCAAAGTCCCGAGCTAAATGGAACAACTTTTTCATTTTTGGTGTCAGGTTATCAGAGATATATATTGGTATAGGAGGGCCCATGATGTTGAAATTCTCCGTTGTTATAGCCTTCTTATCTTTTTTGTATTTCTTCAGAGAGTTCATGAAGTTCTCTTTTTTGTTGGTAGAGGAGAATTCAACAATTATTGGACTATTCATGGATGTTGCAGGCTTAGTTTTGGTCCTGAATACGTCCCTTACCTCTTGTGGCTCAATGGGAATATTCAAAACATCACCAATAGTCTTCAATAACTTCTTTAGATCATCCTTTGTCTCTGATTGTTTTTTCGGAATATTTCTCATCTCAATACTTGCAGATCTAGCATTGCACTCCAGACTGTCAATTCTTTCTTCCAGAGTTCTTACATAGCTATGCATACTTTTACGATCATGTTCCAGTATATCAATTCTATCCTTCATTTCGTCATATTTGCTAGACATGAATTCTAAGGATTTACACATATCCATGTTCTGCTCCTTAATTTCTTTCATTGTTGTCTCCATCGAGCGTAATTTTGAATCTTGTTGCGATGTGCTTGTAGTGAACAAAATCCTTAATGACGCTTCCATAGCGCTTAATTTGTTTTCCTGTTGTGTTACACTATCAGAAAGCATAGTTTTCATTTCTTCCATAAAAAATTTCATTTCATCCTTATGCATGTAATCATCTCCCATTTTGCGCTTTGATCGAAGATTTGCGTGTGTTTTACCTCCCTTAGAAACATCCGGTTCGGAGTCGTACGACTTAGGTGAGGTGCGATTCAATGACATAATTAGTAACGAGTAACGACCTCTATCTTCTAATGTTGAACACAGTGCCGCCCTCTATACAGTAAATAGTTTGTTAGTGCTTCTTACTATTGAACACAGTGTCGCCCTCAATTCAGTTGTTAGCTAATTTATGTGCCCTCTGTACTTAACTGTGAGAAGTACTTGCTAGACAATTAATTTGTTGGTCGTCTTTCGATGGACGGAAGAGGCTCGAACCTGCGTCCTCGTTTTGATTACCGCGTCAAAAGACACTGAGCCAACGCTCACTACCCAAATGTGACGAAATTTTGCAACCGTAGATTGTTAGTCAGTATCTTCATGCGTACTTGTGTGTAGTATTAAAACAATTGGATTTTTATTAACAAAGTGCACGGTAGGTTGTGTTGACCGTTGAGTGAATATACGGAGAAGTAAAAACTGTTTTTGCAATTTTTTGAGTTTATGCACTGCACTTTTCTCACTTTTTCCACAACACTTGATTGGTCATTCAGTTCAGCTTGTTTTTATATAAAAACCGTTTAAAATAGTTTACTTTTTACCACTAAAATAATTTTCTTTTGACACAGCACAAAAACACACGTCTTGCTTTGTTCGCGGTAGCCGGGGGGGGGGAAAGCATGTTATTTAATATCGGTGATTTATTCTCCCTGAGACCATCCCGATAATTGGTGACCCCGATCGCGAGGAACATTCCTAAGCCAGTACCTACAGTCTCAGGCCAGGTTCGTGCATGCTAATACTACCAGTGAAGGAGGAGCTACTGCAAATCAAGGGTATATAACCATCCATTTCATGCATGGGGTATATTGCACTGAAGAGTGATCAAAGTGTCCCAGCACATAACATGCATGGGGTAAATATAGCTGGACGTCACTGCTCAACGCTGTAAGGTGCTTCAGGGAGCGCAATCCGGAGCACTCACACGCCTTGCTTGCTTGTGTATTCAGACATAGCATGCAGCTGCTCTGCGTCTGCCTGAGAACTACTATCCAACACCGAATGACACCGGACAAAACCATCTTGTAAGACTTTACCAGATTGCTGTGAGTGATTGCTTGTTTTTTTTAAATAGTTTTCATGACTGCATGGGATTGCATAACTACAACTTTAGACATTCTGTGTGTATTCCTGCATAACTTGTGATCATAATATTGGTGTTAGCGGGAAAACTATAAACTCTTATCTATAATAATAGTTATTGTTTAGTAATTTGACAAAGAAACAGTGTAGTTTATATCATACTTACTACCTAACTGGGAACTCACTACAACAAATCTTTTACAAGCCCTTATTAACAATAGTATTTAAATTTAAAGTTTAAGTTTTTGGGTAATGAAAATAGTAATACAACTTTTCTAGATTTTTTAATCCTTATGATAACTTACTATATTTTTTTTTTTTTCATAAATATTGATCCTATTTTATTTTCCTTTGTACATCAAATTTTTTTAAAGGAGATTGCCCATTTGTATATCAGATTTTTTAAAGGAGATTGTCCATTTGTGTCTCACATTTTTTTTAAAGGACATTGTCCATTTATGTGTCAGAGTTATAAAGAATAGTAGTTTGTTTTATTTATATTTATATTTTATGTTGTATGATTGTAGTTTATTGTACATGTGTGTTTCTTTCTCGGTGCATTGTTTACAGGTTGTAATGGTTTCTGGGAGCGTAAGGTAAAATTTTTTTTTTGGATCTGGGCTTGCGTAATAATTAATTTCAGTTTTCTCTAAATTCTTTTGATATATATTTTTCGTTACAATGTCTGAGGAAGATGACGTAAATACTCTTAGGAAACAACTCGTAGACTTACAAAGTCAATTACTCCAGATGAAAACACAGGAACTCCCTCCTCCTCTTCCTTCCAGCCCTAGCACAATGGCTGTCTCTGTCAAACTTTCCAGTTTTTGGCAAGATAAGCCTAAGACCTGGTTCGCCCAAGCGGAGGCACAGTTCGATGTTGCCGGCATTACTAAGGATGCTACTAAGTACGGTCACATATTGGCCATGTTGGATGCTCGTACTGCTGATGAGGTTGAAGACATTATCACGAGCCCACCAACCGATAACAAGTACGAAAATTTAAATCAGGAGCTTATCAAACGGTTTTCAACATCTAGAGACCAGCGCGTTCGCCAACTCTTAAGTGAAGAACAGCTTGGCGACCGAAAACCCTCCGGTTTCTTACGCCACCTTCGCTCATTAGCCGGAAAGAAAATGGATGATGAAGGCATTATCCGCGAATTATGGATGCGCCGTCTTCCTAAAGAAGTCCAGAGGATTCTCATCGCACAGGTAGATCTTTCGCTTGATAAAGTTGCGGAAATAGCCGACACTATTGTCGACGCGCCGCCTTTTACTTCTGCACCTCCCGCTGTCCACGCAACCAGCGTTCCCGCGTCAGACCTGGATCAGCTCATCCGCCGCATTGATGACCTAGCTCGAAAGGTGGACGCCATGCACACGGACCGTCGACATCGTTGCAGATCCAACTCGCGCAACCAACCTGGATCTCGATCTGCATCACGCTCTAGCTCCCGTTTGTGCTGGTACCACAAACGGTTCACCAGCAAGGCTACGAAATGCATTCAGCCCTGCAGCTGGAAAGCTGATGGCCAGGGAAATGCCAGCCGCAATCAGTAGAGGCGGCAACTGACTGCGCACAACATAGCCGCCGCCTGTTCGTTACAGACTCTGGATCAGGTCGCCGATTTTTGATCGATACCGGTTCAGATCTATGCTGTTTCCCGCGCCACTTGCTTAAAGGACAGTACAGTCCTACTGACTTTGACGTACGCGCGGCCAACGGCAGTACTATCAAGACATTTGGGACCATTTCCCTGTGCTTGAACTTGGGACTGCGGCGGGATTTCAGATGGGAATTCATCATTGCTGATGTTGGTTGCCCAATTTTAGGGTCTGATTTTTTGGCACACTATCACCTGTTACCGGACTGTAAAAATCAACGGCTAATAGACGGGAGCACGAAACTTTCCTCTCCCGCCCCCTTGGCGCAGGTCCAGCAGGTTAGTGTCAAGACAATCATTGCTGATGGTTCCCCCTTTACAAAAATACTTCTGGAATTCCCAGACTTAACACGACCACCAGGTGTACCCAGGGCTATCAAACACGACGTCACCCACCATATCATTACCACCGACGGACCACCAATTTCACACCGGCCTCGTCGGCTCGCGCCACAGAAACTCCTGGTAGCGAAAAAGGAATTTGAAGAGATGGTGCGGTGTGGCACTGCGCGTCCCTCCGATAGTCCCTGGTCCTCGCCGTTACATTTAGCTCGGAAGGGTGAAACCGGCTGGCGTCCTTGTGGGGACTACCGTGCCCTAAACGCCAGAACCGTCCCCGACCGCTACCCCGTTCGACATATGGCTGACTTTTCTAGTAATCTCGCTGGATCCACGATCTTCAGCACGATAGATTTGGTGAAAGCATACCAGCAGATCCCCGTCAGCCCAGCTGATATATGCAAAACCGCCATAACAACACCTTTCGGGTTATTCGAGTTCCCTTTCATGACCTTCGGCCTACGGAACGCTGGACAAACTTTCCAGCGTTTCATTGACGAGGTCGTGAGAGGGCTCGATTTTTGCTACCCTTATGTAGACGACATTTTAGTATTCTCCCGCAACGCTGAGGAGCACGTGGAACACCTTCGAGCCCTTTTTCAGCGATTATCTTCGTATGGCGTAGTAGTCAACCCTTCTAAGTGTGTGCTTGCCGCAGATGAAGTCACTTTTGTTGGCTACCGGATCACTAAAGACGGTACCCACCCTCCTCCCGATAGGATAGAAGCCTTGCGGAACTTCCCCCTGCCCAAGACAGTCGAAGGTCTTCGCAGATTCTTGGGCATGGTCAATTTTTACCGCCGTTTCCTCCCTAAAGCAGCAGAGCTCCAGGCTCCGCTTATTAACATCTTAGCCTCAACTCAATTAAAAGGCAATAAACCTGTGCCCTGGACTGCAGAATTAGAAGCTGCGTTCCAGAAGGCCAAAGATCATCTGGCTCAAGTAACGATCCTGGCTCATCCGATTCCTGGTGCCTGCCTCGGGTTGTTTACGGATGCGTCCTCGTCCCATGTTGGTGCCTGCTTGCAACAGCACGTCAATGACGACTGGCAACCCCTTGCCTTTTTCAGTAAAAAGTTGACATCGCGCCAAACATCGTGGCCAGCTTATTACAGAGAATTGCTGGGAGTATACGAAGCGGTACAACATTTCCGACACATACTCGAGGCAGAGCACGTGAGGATTTACACGGACCACAAGCCGTTGATCTACGCTTTCTCACAACGGCGAGAAAAGCTGCCTCCAGTACAGTTGAATCAACTATCTTTCATATCGCAGTTCACTACAGACATCGTCCATATCCAAGGCAAAGATAATGTCGTGGCGGATACGATGTCTCGAGTGGAGGCCGTCAGTCTAGTAGACAGTTTCGCCGACCTTGCTAAAGAACAGGCATCCGATGAAGAGCTCCGGAAAATGCAGACCGAATCGTCCTTAAAATTAGTAGAGGTAAACGTCCCTGGTACTGATATCACAATTTTTTGTGACATGTCTACCGGGAAATCACGTCCTTACCTGACGCCGTCTTTCCGTCGAGCCTTCTTCAACAAACTGCATAATCTTAGCCATCCAGGTGCGCAAGTGTCTGCTCGACTGGTGGCAGACCGGTTCGTCTGGCCTTATATGCAAAAAGATTGCCGTAGTTGGGCTCGCTCTTGCATCGCCTGCCAACGAAGCAAAGTTTCAAGGCACACAAGTACGCCACTCGGTAATTTTACCAGTCCGACCAAACGTTTCCGCCACATTCATATTGACATTATAGGTCCTCTTCCTTATAGTAAAGGGTTTCAGTATTGCCTTACAGCCGTCGACCGCTTTACGCGGTGGCCGGAAGCTTGGCCTATGGTCGGGATCACGGCGGAAGAGGTCGCAGAAACGTTCACCAGAGAGTGGATATCCCGTTATGGAGTACCTTCCCTCGTGACTACCGATCAAGGCCGGCAATTTGAGTCGGCGCTTTTCCAAGCCTTACTGCAGCTCTGCGACGCCAAACGCGTTCGTACCACGAGTTATCACCCGTGTGCGAACGGTTTGGTCGAGCGCATGCATCGGCAGTTAAAAGCTGCCCTGATGTGTCACCAAGGGTCCTGGCACCGAGCCTTACCCGTGGTGTTGCTCGGAATGCGCGCTGCTCTGAAGGAGGATCTACAAACGTCACCCGCCGAACTGGTATACGGGGAACCCCTGTGCTTACCTGGCGAGCTCCTAGTTCCTTCTCCAGCACCCGATCGCGTCGAAGACCTTACCAGCTTTACCACTCAGCTGAGGCAGCACATGGCACGCTTGCGACCGATTCCTGCTTCGCGCCACGGCCACAAATCTCCCTTCGTCTTTAAAGACCTGGCATCCTCGACTCACGTTTTCTTACGGGATGATACCGTAAGGACATCTCTTAAGCCGCCCTATACGGGGCCCTTCAAAGTCGTGACCAGAAGAGACAAAACCATCACCATTGCTATGGGCGACAAGAACGTCCTGGTGAGCATGGATCGAGTAAAACCGGCGTACATCGATAGTGATTCCACTCCACCAGCGATCCAGTCTCCATCCTCGACAACTGATGTATCTCCATCATCTGACATTCCTGCCGCCCCGCCTGCACCTCCTCCGCCTCCTGTCAAACCTCAAACTGTCCCACTCAAAGATTGTTTGAAAAAGCCAGAGTACACAACGCGCTCGGGTCGAAAGATACAATTCAAACTTCCTCTTGACTTGTAATCGCTCGCCGCGAGCAAACAATTGTATATTTATTTTTTTTTTTTTTTTTTTTTTTTTTTGAAAGGACTAAGTTGGTAGCCTCAGATGGCTGCAACAACCTTACCGGACAAATCGGCGAGCGCAGAGGGCTCTCAGCCGGGTAATATTTAGGTAACAACGCCTGAGGGCACCCCCGAATGGGGTACGAACCTCGGCTCAGGGCGTTACCGGGGGAGGGGGAGGACTTTGTACGAGTTACGACTAATTGGGGGCGGTCGGATTACTGTAGGCAGCTCGGGCCGCTTGAACGGGACGAGACTGAGTGGGACGTCGCGGCGGTCCTCGCCGTCGAGGACGGTAGCGTGATCGGTTGTGTGTAGTGTGTTGTGTACTTTTACGAGCTTCGTCAGCTTCGATCTGAGCTAATGTAATAGGGTCATCCGGCTCGCTGAGGGCTTGCCTTGGTCTATGGATACGGAGTATACGGGAGGGCGTGTACGTTGCGGCTTTCACTATAAGAGGGTTGCGGTGATTAACGGCGGTATTGAAAAATCTGCGTGAGGTGCGTTTTATAAATTGTTTTATCGTGGGGAGACCTAAGTCAATGTGGAGATTTTCATTACGCATGTACCACGGGGCGCCCGTGGCCTTGCGCATGAAGCGATTTTGAATCACCTGAAGGCTATGGATCCGTGATGGAGCTGCATGTGCGAACACAGTACTAGCATAGGTCATGATGGGGCGGATACACGTGGTATAAAGTCTAACCTTGCTTTTAAGTGCAAGTTTAGATTTACGATTTAATAAAAAGTGGAGGCGCCCTAAAACAAAGGCGGCGCGCGCGCGGACCGCTTTAATGTGGGCATCAAAGGTCAAACGATCATCGAGAGTTACTCCGAGATATTTGGCTTGCCTTTCCCAGGGGATTGGTTCACCGAATAGAGTAACTGCCTTTGGAGGGGAGGGGGTACCTCGATGGTAGGGTCTGTAGAATAGGACCGCCTGGCTTTTGACAGGGTTGATCTCGATCCTCCATTTCCGAAACCAGGCGCCTAGGGCGTTAGCCGCGGTTTGGAGGTTCTTAACAATGACTGAGGGGGACTTACTAGAGCAGTAGACCGCGGTGTCGTCCGCAAAAAGTGCTAACTGCACCT
This sequence comes from Tethea ocularis, assembly GCA_963555595.1. Lineage (NCBI taxonomy): Eukaryota > Metazoa > Arthropoda > Insecta > Lepidoptera > Drepanidae > Tethea > Tethea ocularis. The sequence goes on from OY741968.1 coordinate 6,674,929, forward strand.
TGTCGGTCTTTGGCATATCACTCGTGTAGAGCGAAAATAGCAAGGGGGACAGTACCGAGCCCTGTGGGACACCGGCACCGATAGGGTGAGGGGAGGAGAGTGCGCCAGGAATGCGATATCGAAAGTGGCGATTTGACAAATAATCTCGTAAGATGAGCACGAGTCTATGTGGGACACCTAAGGTAAATAGCTTAAAAATTAAGCCATTGTGCCACACTTTGTCAAATGCCTTCGCGACATCGAAGAATAGGACACCTGTCATGTTGCGCTCTTGGTACTGAGAGGAGATGTGTTCAACAATACGATGGACTTGTTGAACACAAGAATGTTTGGCTCGAAAGCCAAATTGTTCATCAGGGATGAGTTTATTGGCGTCGGCATATGTTTTGAGGCGGATATAGATCAGTCTCTCATACATCTTGCCCAGGACATTTAATAGACTTATAGGGCGGTAACTGGAGGGCTCGGACCTGGGTTTGCCGGGTTTATGGATTCCAATGACATGGGCCTCTTTCCACTGATGTGGAAAAATATTACAAGAGAGGGCAGCGTTAAATATGGAAGTTAGCAGTATTATGAGGTGGGCGGGGAAGAGTTTTATCACTTTGTTAGTGATTTTGTCCGAGCCCGGGGCCTTCCGCGGGTGTAAATCCCTGATGATCGATTTGACCTCGTCAGGGGTCGCCGGAGGGAGGGGGTCATCCTCTTCGCTGAGAGGGGGGGGTGGTAACGGGAGGGCGGCTCTCCGTTCAACTTCAGAGTTAACTTCCTCCAGATGACTCGGGTCTATCGGGAGGGTACTGGGCGTGCACTGAAACTCTAAGCTTTCAGCGAGGCATTCTGTCTTATCATCGTCATCAAAAGCGGGAGGGAGATTGGGCCTATTTAATGGGGGCATGGGTGCTACCGTGTCCTTGGTAAGGGCACGAGAAAGCTGCCAAAAGGCTTGATGAGAGGGTCTAATGTCTGTAAGGGTCTGGTCCCAGCGGGCCTGTCGTACCTCATCGATGCGTGACTTAACGTCACGCTGGAGAGCACGCATACGGATGCGGTTTTCCTCTGAGGGGAAACTATCATAGGCGCGAGTGGCGGCATTTTTCTCTCTCAACAAGTCACGTACGTCATCGGGCAAGCGCCAACGTTGATCACTCTCTGCTGGCACTGTCCGTGAGCAATCGCTAATTAACGATTGCACGTGGCTAGTGAGTGAGTCGATTGCGCCGACAGCCTCATCAGCGGTGTTGAGGCTATCTGGGATCTGATCAAGGTGGACGGAAGTGGTTGACTTGAGGCTTTCACTCAGTCTATTCCAATTCGTCACGACCTTTGTGGGGGGGGCTTGACCTGCATCAGGGGAACCTATGCGCCCTGCTAATTCTATGATAACAGGTCGGTGGTCGGATGTAAGCTCGTGTAGCACTGTTACGTCATGCACACGTAGGTTTACATTCCGTAACAATGCCACATCAAGAATATCAGGTCTGTGTGTCAGTTGGTGGGGATAGTGCGTCGGGTCCAGGGGTGCGATAATGTCTATGTCTAGAGGGTCAAGGAGGGATTCTAATAGTCTACCTCTGGGGGAAGTTGAGTGACAGTTCCAGAGTATATTTTTCGCGTTCAGGTCACCTGCCAGAATGACAGAGTTACCTAGCGCGAAAATAGACTCTAGATCGCTTTTGAGTGGTGAATCATTGCGGGAGGGAGATATATATGCTGATACTATAATTATAGGTTGGTGTCCTGTCATGCCAAGCCTACAAACCGATGCTTCAATGCACTGGAGGGAGGGAGGCGGATCCATGGGGGAGCAGTACAAGGACCTTTTGTAATAGATAAGTGTGCCTCCTAGGGCAGAGTCAGTCCTGTCATTGCGGACTACTTGGTAGTTTGCAATTTTAGGGTCCCTAAGAGAAGGTTTGAGGAAGGTCTCTTGTATCATGAGGACGTCAAGTTGATGGTTTCGCAGGAACTCTGCGATATCATCGCGTTGACCTTTAATGCCATTTGCATTATAGAATCCTACTTTGAGGGATCGGGGTTTAATTCTACACGTCACGGTTGTATTATCCATTATGGTTTTACGCGGAAGTTGGAAAGGGCTGTCACGATGCTTTGGAAACGCATCGCGATGGAAGCGAGGGCACGACCGTTGCCCTCGTTCGCTCTGATCTGGGTCGCGAGGTCCCTAATTTCGTTGAGATCTATTGCCTCAGCGAAGCGCTCCACTAAAGCGAAGTCCGGGTCTTCGATCAGTGGTAGTTTAGGTGCGTTAGCGCGGCGGTTTTGGGAGGTTGCCGGGGGGGGACGTTTGGGTGGGGGAGGGTTAAGGAGAGGTTGCGTGGGTGCGGAGACGGGTTTAGGGGGTGGGGCAGTTGGGGGATTGACTGCTGGGGTTTGAGGCACTGAAGGTGCACTAGGTAATGCTGGAAAGTCCTTGTCGTAGTTGACAAGATTCCAGGGCGAGGATCTTTGTGGGGCTAGGACAGTCTGGGAGGGGTCAGTGAGGGGGGCAGTGCGCGTTGAGTTGCGCGATGTGCGCGAGTTGCGCGGGGGGCCCGAGTTACGTGATTTGCGGGCGGGGCGAGGGGCTTTCGGGCACCCGCGGTAATTAGCGGGATGGCCGAGTTGGTTACAGAGAACGCAACCTGGCTCCTCAGTACACAGGGCCTTGTCTTTCGGCCTATCGCACTCAGCGGTGGAATGGGGCTTAAGACACTTGACGCATCTGGGGGGGGCATGACAATTGCGGGCGGTGTGGCCGTACAATTGGCAATTGTGGCATTGGGAGGGGTACACTCCCTTGTGGGGTTTCTCAAAAGAGATACCGGACAGATGACAGACGTGGCTGATCTTAAAGATCTTCTTAGCCTCGTCGCATTGATCTAACTGGGCGAGAACCATATTATACGGGGTATGGCCACGCCCTTTGTACATTCGATGTACGGAATGTACAGGGATAGATTGGTCCTTGAGGGACCTCTCAATGTCCTCGGTGGTTATTTCGTGGGGAATCCCCTTAATTACCACACGGAGGGCACGCTCCTCGGGGAGGCAGAACGTGTGAAAGGCTACTTTCCTCTCCTTGAGCAGCTTAGTTAGGGCTCTGTGGTCCTGGGAGGTAGACACTGTGACACGGATTCCGTGCTCAGTGGGGTGAGCATTGGTGAAGTTGATGTGTGCTCCCGGTGCATTACACCAGGATGACACATCGGGCCATTTGCCCTTATCTTGGATGAAAAGGGGCGGGGGTACGTCCTTCTTCTTTGGAAGCTGAGCAGCAGAAGGGGTGGGTGCTACCTCCATGAGAGGAGCAGATACTGGGGTATCCATGAGCGGGGGAGGGGAGGAGGTGCCTTCCCAGGCGGCAACGCGCTGGGTGGAGATGGGGGTGGGGGCAGGATCAGTGTTTGGAAAGCAGTCGGGGGAGGGAGGGGTCACAGGGTAATCCTCCGGGGGAGAAGTCACCTTAGCCGCCTTGGCGGCCGCCATGCGGGCCTTGCGACCTCGCTTACGGCCGCCAGGGACGAGCTGGTAGCTATCGTCCTCTTCTGACGATTGGGTAGGGGGGTTGGTTGGGATGGGTTCAGCGACTGACTCGGAGATGGACTGGGTCGACATCTCCGAATCAGCGCGGGAGGAGGGACGGCTTTGGGATGGGGTGGGGATCTGGTGTCCCGGGAATTTAGCTTGGAGGTACCGAAGTACCTCCTCGTCTAGGAGGATGTCCTCGAGGGACAGAGTTGGAGGTTGGCTGGCCATGGTGGCCAGCCGGGCCTTGCGGCCGGGGAGCTAATCTAAGACGACACTATTGTGACTTCGTTCGCGTGGCGTTCCTGAGAGAAGAAGTCACAAGAAACTTCAGGCAATCGCCCTAGCTAAGACCTATCTATTCTCCCCGGGTGGGTAGGCCCGGGGGTGTGTAGTATCTCTCCCAACCGGGTATAGGTTGGGAGGTGTGTAGGCCCTAGGGTGTGCCCTAAGCTTGTGCTCCCACTGCCAGTCTTATTGTGCAGTGAGTTCCTACGTCCCTGCCTAGCGCTAACTGGGGTCGACTAGGGAAGCCCCCAAGGCCGACTGATCCAGTCCCGTCCGGGTGTACGTTTTCCAGAAGGGAAACCGTGAGCGCCCGGGGCACGCTCGAACTAACTTCGTTGGCACCGTTAGGTATCCGTTAGTTCACCACTAAAAGCGTGGATTTCACAAGTTTGATGACGGTGTCAGAAACAATGGAATTGTTATCGTGGTAAATACCCAGGTAAATTACCACGAAAACAGTAACGCAGGTGTCTTTCGACGAAAAAATGCCTGATAAGGGACCGAGCCAAAGCCAGGTAACAAATCGAGCGATAAATTCGCGGAAACGATACGGGTAGCGCACGGAGCGCAAGGGTACGTCCGTGCAGTACGACGGATCGAGTCGGAATATATTTATTTTATTTTTAAATTTTAATTAATAAGATTTTTCTTTTATTTTCTTAACCGTGGGAGTTTGATTCTCCGTAGGGGGGTAGTGTGGCGTTAGCCACATCGACAGTTGGCAGCATGGTCCGAAAATATTTTCCCTACGCTGTCAACACCAAAGACGGTTACTATAATTTTCATGGTTTGAAAGTGACGCTTACCAACTAAAACTAAAAACATAAGATTATTGATGTTCTCTTACACGATTTAATATCATAAGTGCCTGTCTGTACTAATTACTGTGGAGTGTGCATGATTAAAGCATGTTATTTAATATCGGTGATTTATTCTCCCTGAGACCATCCCGATACCCTCTACCATCCCGTCCTTCAATCTGTCAAGTTGAATTCAAGTATTTTATGGTTGACAAGAATATTCGCAATTTAAAATATTTGTTAGTTGAGTTAAATAATAACCTTGATTCTAAAAATCAACGTAACAATAGTAATATAAAAATGTCCGGTAAGATAGATGAAGTAATTTTAGTACTTTCCAAAAAAAAAAAATTCTTTAGTTAAATTTTTATTTGCATAAATAAATATAATACAGACATAATTTTCACGTATTTTAAAAACAAAACTAGTAAGATGTGTATTAAAATCTGGAACATGGAATAGAGAAAAATAAAGAAACATTAGAGTTACTGCTAAACGGAATTTTGATGGTTAAATAATAGATGAAAAAAAAACAATAAAAATAAGGCACTTCTCTTTATCACAGAATAGGCTAGGTACCGAGTTAGTAGTTCTACAAAATTTATTAAAGATATAATCGTATAAAAAGTATCTATACACTTATACATACTTCAGCATTTATATTTGCTAATAGTACCTACCTATTTACAAATAAACATACAGGTTGTCCAAAATCAAACGCTGATTTCGTAATACGCACAATTTAGGTACAACATTCAACAATTTTTTTAGACATCTGTATAGATAGATCACATATTAGCCAATCCTATAGGAATTAATGCATATTTTCACCAACTAGTTATGAGATGCCTAACACGTAGTGATTTTATTCTCTTTGCTGCCTAACGCTAAGGCGACACCTAACCCAACTAAAAAATGACAGCTTTTCATTCAAATTATCAATTTAACATTTGCCGGGAGTTTCCTAAGTTAGCCATTGGTTGGTGAAAATACTGTTATGAGACAGTTCATATTACATAGCTCCATAACATTTCACTCACATGCAATGTAGACAATTTGTTTTTATAAAAGAGATCTTGATTTAGCTTTTTTAATGATTGCCTACTACATGCATGCATACATCATAGAGTACCGACTTTGTATGAGATTCAAAAGTACAATCTACGTATGGGAGATATCTTTGTCTCATACGCGACATAAAAATAATCAATTTATAAACCTTCAAGAACACCACATACTTTTTTTTATAACCACATACTTTTTTTTTTAAATAAAAGCAATCTCAGTATTATTAAAAAACAGCTTTCGATTATTTACCATCAGTCTATACTATTTAGTATGTTTTGCTTCAACATTATTGCTACATATATTTTTTCCTTAACATCATTTTCAATATAAAGAAATCGTAGTAATAAATAACTAATGAGAAGCACAACTTGTACCTACCTATTTAATTTTAAATAATTTACCACAGCCTAAAGCTTCTACTGTGCGTACTAAATTAGTTCTTTTCTCAGAGGACTATGGTTGATGTTTCAACCGAGCGAGAAGAACTGCTTACTTGGCATCTTCTGTCTTTGTTTCTTGAGGAAATCACGAGCTTGTCTATCGCCTTGTCGGGTTTCCAAAGCCTTAACTGCATCTCCGTCTATAAAATAAAAAGTAAATTTACTTATTTTATGAGGAATGTAAATTTACTTATTTCATGAGGAATGTAGACAAAACTATGTTTTATTTTAATGAAATAGAATTATGAAAGATGAAATTTAACCATTAATAAATATACAGAGTGTTTGGCAGACGGTTGAACATGCTACGTGCTCAGCTCCAATATTGGACCTAGGCCCCGCGGATTTTTTCTTATAAGCCGAAATTATTTTTCTTTAAGATTCGTCGCTTCCAAAACTTCTTCTTCCGGGTGGTCGCTGTCCCTGGATTTTCCCCTAATAACCTTGTTTAAAATTGATAAAATATTATTTTCATGTAAGTTCTATTAAAATTGATACTTGGTGCATTCCACTGTTAATTTTTTAACAAACATGCATGTCATTACTTTTCTATTTTTATTTAATCAACCGTCTGCCAAACATCCTGTATAATACATATAGAATAGGATCAATTAAATAATTTATTTAAAGTGATGTGAAGAAGAAATAGAAAGACAGAAAAAAAAATAGTACCTAACTGACCGATATTACTAGGTCTTGACAACGGCAGATGTTGTTGCGGCAGACTTGTTATAGGCGCCGGCGTGTCGGGCACTTCGCTAAAGTGCAAGTATGCTTCTCCAACGAAAGCGTTACTCATACTGAACATATCCTTGTCTTTTATAATTAGGTGCACTAATCCGTCCGTGACGTTACGCTGTTCTGCTGTTAGAGGTCTGCAAGTAAAAATAATATACAATTTTGTCAGTGCTCTTCGAGAGTTCTGACTATCTTTATGGGTCAGCCCTGTGAGTATGACAAATAAAATTGATTTAATTTTTTCTCACATACAAATATTACTATGAGAATGATATTAGACAAAAGCCCTAGCTCGATGTTTTCTGCAAACCCATTTCTACAAAAACAGTCCCAAAATTAATTTACAAGTTACGATATGCATTTTTTTTAATAAGCAGCTAAAAAGTAAAATACTAATTACTCACATCATAAACACTTCATCGTAGAGCGGGAAAAGATTCTTGCTGTGAGTCTGTGTCTTTGGTTTGACAACATTTGCGAATAAGTCTTCAGGAAGTAGTGCCGCTCGGACGTATGAGTCGCATAGACCTAATAAAATATCAATGCATTATACATTTTCTTCAGGTCTATCCACTGTTTATTCAATAGTAGTTTTACTTACCATTAGAATCTGTAGGCATAAGATTCCTAGCGTTCATAATTTCAATCTTCAGATTGTCATCTATAAACTGCGCTCTTACTGTAAGTATGCCCATCTTGGGCTCAGTAACACCCTGTTGCTCTTGCCACCTTTCGAGATGGAACTGATGTATCAGCTCTCTCGTCTCCATACCATGAAGCTTCAGTAAATACTCCACTCGTTTTAAGGTCTCCGATGAGTATATATCCTTATTGTCTTGACGGAATGACCGGATCATTATCTTTAGACACTCGTGGAGATTTGAAAAGAAAGCTGGAGGTCGACGTTTCTGTGATAATACATTCGTGTTATAGTAGCTATATGGTAGGAGAAGATATTTTATAGTCGTTTGGATATACTATAGATATATTTGCCATCATGACGCCATCACCATGCTAATATATGCCATCACCAGCTTAAGGATAGACATATTGTGATGATTCATTTAATATTAAAACGCAACATGCAATGTTTTCATGCAATGATTAAATCATATTATTCTGTTAATAAATAAATACTATCAGAAAGAGTATGAATCTAAATAAATACTTAAAAGATTTTCAATTTTTAATGATTTGCTTTCATAAAGAGCTTACATAGATCTCCCCAAAACCCCAATAAAACGTGGGAATAAAAAAAAAAGGAAGTACCAATCATGGCACCAATTAAGACTCCAAAGTGCAAACATATTTTGGATAATCAATGAACAAATGGAAAAAAATATTGTTTTATTTGTTGATTGTTCTACAGTCCCAATCATGTTTTAGCGAAGACACGAATATGAAAGTACTTTGTATTTAAATGGTTTAGTTCCCGTTTAGAATTTTACATTAATTGATGTAGACATTGGACTTATTCCAGACACAAGAAATACAGGATCCACATACGAACAATTTACTAAAACTAACGACATTACACGTATAATTTGGAAGAAAGCTCATCGACAAATACAAACATACCCAGCAGCGCTAGTAATCCATTTTTTTTGCTCCAATTTCATTTCGTCCAATAAAGGAAAAGCATAATAACTTATCACCAACCAGAATAGGAATTCTCGATTAATAATGATTTGATAGAATATTTTCTTTAATTATTTGGAAAAAGAATCAAGAAGGGAGAAAGCGACAGAGAAATATGCTTTCGCTACATTTTTAAAATAGTGTCTAAAGCATATTTCGCTGCTACATGTACTGTCTACATGTCTTTCTTCTTGAGAATTCTTTATTCATTCCACTGACTCAATTTTTGAAACGCAATTGTTCATAAATTCATCATAAAATAAAGCGGGTTCTCAGCACAAACACAGCAAAAGGAGTAGGTAACATAAACAAGGTGGTGTCTATGATATAGTTTACCGCATCTAAGTGGGCTGCGGCCGATTTGCTCAAGCGTCTCGGGTCGATATAGCGAGTTATCTTTGCCTTTCGGTGCTATCAAACAACAATAACAACATTTCAATAATATTACTCAAGTCTTCATTCTCATTCAGAGAATATAAAAAATAATTTAAATAATCAATTGACTACATATTGAACTTAAAATTGTATGATAAGAGCTTCAAGTAGGTACAATCGGGCCATATTCTAAAGTTTACAGTACAAACTATAATATATATTTTTTTAGTTTCTATACTTTTTTGGCAACAGAAACTCATATATGATCCAATTGTACTAACTGCAAATAAATTCCTAAAAAGTAAATAAAATAAATAACAATTTAAAATTTTCATTTGTGACGTGCAAACGCCTAATACAATATTGCATAGCGTGCGTAACAAATAAATAATTATTTACCCGGAACATTAGATAGTTGGGGGATATTTTGTTTTTTCCAAAATATCTACGTCTAAGTAAGCGGATACGAGTGGCGAGTTTCTCTTTCTACAAACGGAAATTAAGTGTTAGTATTAAGATGGAAAGTTAATCAACATACTATTTGGAACGAGTGAATAAATTAAGTCAAAATAATAAAAGTCTCTACAAACAAGTTACTTTTTTGAAGAACTTCATGACACTATCAATAAATTTTGATAACTTTAACTTTTATTGTATTTTTTTCACCGTTCCATGTGTTAATAATCATGAAAATAAATTTAGTTTATAGAATAAATAAATAAGGAAAAACAATGATATAAAAATAGGGATAAGTACTGCAATTTTTACAGCTGTTAGCTAATTTTAAATAGTATACTGAAGCATAAAATGAATAACTAAATCACTGACCTCCAAATTAGCCTGTATTAGTTCATACAATACTTCTCCTAGTTGTTCCCAAACAATGTCAAGTGTCCTGGAGAAGTTTTCATTGTTCAAATGTTGGTACAATGTATCAAGATTGGCCTCTAAGTACCGCATGACACGGTCCATACTGGAGCAGTCTTGGTGGAGTAACTCTGCTCCTTCCACTAGGAAACGCGTTATAGATGGCATCATCTGAAAATTAAACCGGTCAAATTTTTGAGTTCAGTTCTACAGACAGACATACTGTTTTTTACCGTTTGTTTTCATGCCGTGTGTTTCATGCGTATGGCATTTTATTAAATTAATAATTAATATATATCCTGGGATATTATTTATACTATGAAAACCATTTGATAAGTCATCGGAAGGGAGTAAGAGTCTGCAACGTGCGAGTGGATCCCGTGATGGAAAATAAATAATAAACTGATTGTTAAAAATACTACCTACTTCTAAAGATACATTTTCACACAGACTCAGGGAATCAGACCTCCACATCAACTAACAGTTTAATACAATGGGTATTTAAGCATTGAAATGCTTACCTTTTTGACCATAACCTCTAACAGGTCCACAATCTTGTTCTTGACAGTGTCGATTGCATTAGCAATTACATTCTGAAGTGTTTCCTTGCATCTGAAAACAAAATGTGATTTATTTACTCTTTAAAATCGATACGTTGTATAATAAAAACACACTCGTTTAACAGATGACGAATGGGCGAAAAGTGATTTAGTAAGGAGTCCTAAAAGAGACTTTGACGTATGCATCTCAAGTCATTGTGAGTACCGTTTAGCTTTAGTTCAGTAATAGTTATGGGAACTTACACTGAATAAGGAGAGCAGTTCAAAATAAGCTGGGTATCTACAAATAACGTGAACGTATCTATCGGAATTTCTGAAATGAAATTCTGAAATTTCTGAAAACTGTGAATGTGTGACACGGCACTAAAATGATCAGCTATTTTTATTTGACGCTGACTACAGGTAGGTACAAGTAGATTCTATCGCGGTTTTAAACTTCTTAAATAGGATTCTAACATCCCATATGGAGAAGTAAATATATAAAAAGCTAATAGGTAAGTAGTGCAGTATAGGTTAGGTAAGGTAGGTACCTCTGCGCTTCAAGCGGCGACCTGGCCTCGCACATGTTCTGTATGATCTCGTCCATGCCCATGTCCTCGACGAAGGGCTGCAGGCTCTGGCGCACGTAGTCGATGTTGTTGATGGCGACGCACCACTCGGTGGTGACCTCGAACCGCTCTTCGAACACCGAGCTCACCGTGCCCACGCTCTCCACGCGCCCCGCCATCTTGTCCGAGTAGAACACGCAGCAGCGGCAAATGTCCTTATATAATACACCAATTACATTTACATTTTTAATAGGTACTTTTTTACGGTGTAGCCTAACCTTTTTAGACTAATGACTAATTTTAACAAATAACCAATCAATATTACTGTCAAATGGAATAAATTAAAATATAGGTCATAATAAGGATGTATGTACGTCTCATAATTTCAAATAATCATTAATTGAATAATAATGATCCATATATTGTTATATAGGTATACGAAAGTAACTCGGTCTGTATGTCCGTTAACTTTTCGCGCCTAAACCGCTGAACGATCACGGATATAGCCAATGATTATGGAAAAGGACAAGGTAAGGGTTTTTTTAATTGCAGTAAATGTTTTGCTGCAATATTTGTCAGATGTGTTTGAAGAAAACCTTTGCCATACAGAAAATCTATAGGCTGAAAACGATCTTCCTTACGTCATCTAATAATATGTATATATAGTACTTACATCAACAATCTTCGCCACAAACGTATAGCATCCTTCAACATCAGGCCACGCTAGCTGCTGCCAGAATATCTTGATCTGATAGAATATTGCCAACGTGTCTACTCCAGAGCTGCTATACTTAACATTAGTGTCCACTGGCACTAAGTTATCTAAGTCTACAGCTTTTTCTATACGTGTTAGCGCTTTGTAAGCGGCTATGTCGAGCCACTGGGCCACTCCTCCAAAAAACCACGAATGGAACTTTGATATTGCGTACGAACTCCAGTCAGTTTCGTTAAGCCCCTGGCCGAGCCTAGAAAAGCAATAACTACAATTACAGTAGGTACATTGGTGATGATTATACTGTTTAGAAACTAAACTAATTTAATCTCATTGTAACAAAAGACAAATTATGACAAATAAGAAATTGATTTCATTCACTCAAATCGGTATTGGCCACGATTATTAACCCCGTTAATGGTGATGGCATAGATTAATTCGACGTAATTAAATATGTTGTATCATTTTCCACTGGTTTGAAAGAAAGAGATAGACGTGTTTTATTTTGTAAACAACGGAATCGGTACTTTTGTTTTGAATTTCAGAGACAAATATAAAATATCATACGCCTAATTTTATTAATTCCGATGCACATGGATAAACTACTTAGCTCTTAAATTGTAGTATAGAAAATTCCAATACACTACATATTATAATGTGAAGTAGTAACATTAATCGAAAATTCAAAAACAAACAAACTAAAACGCGTGAAATTTCTCCAAACACACGATAAGCAAATATTTAGCTTGTCAAATCGATTGGTTTAAAACTGTAGGGCTGTTAATGGTATTGTAATCTGGTCAAGCGTGCACTATTCGACAAAGCCAGTACATGAAATGTACGTGACATGTTTATTTACTCAAAAGAGTTTTAACGAAGTGCTGACCCTAATACGGCACGATGCGCATACATCAATATAAAGCACATTATCCGACAGAAATAAAACTTGTGAAACAAAGCAGTAGAAGTGGGTTAGTTAGGTATATCGTCTTTGCATCAAATTCATTGTGTACTTTAGCGATATTATCTAAATATGTTTGACTTTGTAGTAGGATTACGTGCATTGTTAGCTACGTTAGGCCGTAAATGAAGTACCTATTTGAAGATGATATCAGACGATGAGTTAAGCTTCAACGATGTTCTTTAGAAATATCAAACAAAATAATAATCTAAAGCTAAGGCGACCAGCACGTAACTGAAGCGGCTCAGCATTTCTGTTTTCGAATGTGGTTGCTGTTGGTGTTAACACGTTTTAACAGACTCATCTTTGACGGTAGCTCTAATTTACTTCAAGTTCTTTTGACTATTCTTCAAATTGTACATACTGTCTTGATGCAATTGACTTTACTATCGTAATACGCTTTTAAATACGTAAGTTTCTATGGATGACTATTGCTCAATCAGGTATAATACATAGTTGAATGCAGATAGATCATATCATAGAATATACATAGAAAAGAAGCAATACTCACGTTAAAAACCTCTGCAACGTAAGGTACAATTCAAACAAAGTCGTGCCCATTGCCAAAGGCTCGTTGCCAACTTGTGGTGAGCCCAAACCCGTTCCGCCGTTAAGGCCACCAGCTAAATGCACTGTGGTAGTCGAACCTTCATCGTATTGTAACCTCTTTAGACTTCTGCAAACTTCTATCACTTCGGGCTCAACTAACGATGCGATTTTATTTTCGTATAAGCCATATAGAGCTTTGGAGTAGGGGAAACTCATTACTCTGTAAGAATAAAGGATTAGAGGTTAGTTAATATTTGCATCTTTTATGTAAATTTATTGGTCAAAAAATCGATTAGATACCCCAACAAGATTTAGATAAAGTCATCAAATGTCACGTTTAAATCAACCTATATAAATATCAAGATTCCGTGGGTAGTACTTACTCAATAAATAACCTATCGTAATATTCCACAGCACGTTGCAGGTCAGAACGAACCAGTTGTATCACCCTAATTAAATGTTGTAACCTCGATTCTTCAGTACTGTCCTTACATTCATTGTTATCCAATATATGCACAAACCAATCGGAAGCACCTTGGATCACTGCCTGATTCAATACCTCATGAATAGTTACTTTGCCGGCGTCATCTCTCAACCAACCATAAAGGTTTGTCGGGAATAAATCAACCGAATCTGGGATATCCAAAACTGAAAGTTTGTACAAGATCTTAAGGACTTCTCTAAGTGTTTTCATGACGTTTTTATCACCGGCCGTTTTCTTCCTCAGTTTTCTGATATAACTGTAACATGTTGGAAGTAATTTTTTTGCACCATCCCAGAAAAGCTTGACGTTCTCTTCGTTTATGAGACCTGATAAGAAAATGTTGTTATAATTCTCCACGTATCGACGAGATAAAAGCTGCAATGATGGTATTTTAGCAACGATTCCAGATTGGAATACTACTAGGTATATTATAGCCATGAAGTGTGTGATACTCACCAGATTGTAATGGTTTGGTAATCTTCTCCAAGAGTGTGTTGAAGAGAGCGAAGCTTAGTGAATGGTCGGGTGTGATGGCACAGAACACAGACCACTGCGCGAGCCAGTTGTCGGGCTGGCTGAGCCCGCTCTGGGCCGCGTGCTGGGTGATGATTGCTTCAGCCGCCGCGCTGAAGTTACCACACCACCAAAAAGGTGCTACCTATAGAATTGAACTCACTTTCATAACCTGAACTTTAGATTAGAAGGACATCTACCCAATCTAGGCTTTCTCTATTATATTTACTAGGCTTTTCTACTCTTTGCACTGTGTATGAAGCAATACCTTATGCAAATCTTTACTGATATTATAAAAGCAATAGTGAATTTCATGGGTTAACCACCAAAAACTCGAGAACGTTTATGCCCCAGCAGCCGTCAGTTCTACGAGCGATGTGCCTCGTGCACTGCCACTTCAGTTTGGCAATTCTTCGAGCTATGTGGGTTACTTTGGTTCGCCTGCAAATCTCATCATTTCTGATTCGATCTCGCAGGGAAACTCCGAGCATAGCCCTCTCCATTACTTTTTGGGAACCTTGAACATTCTTATGAGGCCCATCGTAAGCGGCCACGTCTCTGCTCCGTACGTAAGTCATCACTGGCAACACACACTGGTCGAAGACTTTCGACTTGATACACTGCGCTATTTGGGATGAGAAGATATTACGTAGCTTCCCGAACGCTGCTTAGCCGAGTTGGATTCGACGATTGACCTCTTTCTCAAGGTTGGATCGTGGACCCAGTTGGATGATCTGTGCTAGGTAAATATAGTCGTCTACAACTTCGAGTGCAGAGTCTCCAACTTCCACTCCTATAAAAATAATTGCGTAATAAAAATATTTCTAAACTTGCCTTGGAGCTCTCAAGCTCGTGCAGTAATAATATCCTGAGCAGATGTCGGTGCTCCTGCGCCGCTACCTGAGAATTCTTTTCAGACGAAAAGTTGAGACGAACTTTGACTACACCCTGCCGCCGAAGTTTGCTCTTCTTGTTCAAATTAAACCACATTGACATACCGCCCGCTGGGATAGACTGTATAACAAATATAAAATTGATGGATTAAACAAGGTGAAAAAAAATATTTAATTAATTATAAATATAAATATCTTTAAGATGTGAGGATGTCAGATTGTATGTGAAAATATTTAATTTCACGCAAAAATTACTGAACGGATTTGGATGAAACTTGGCACATAGATAGATCATACCCTGGAATAACATATAGATTATTTTTTGCCCCGGGAATGCATAAGACCGCAAGAATACGGGTGAAAGCTAGTGGATCATAATGAAACATTGGATTTGCTTTCGCTTCATGATATACCTATCAAGATCACTATATCTAATTTCAATTTAAAACAGAACTGTTTCTTCCGACTCATTATGAAGTAACAGAACATTATGAGATCATCGTATCGCGTGCTTTGTAACTATGTATCGTTCTATATATGTTTATGCTTAAATTATAAACCTATTATATCATCGTATAAAATATAATAAGGATAGATCCTTACTCAGTGATATGACTGAATATCTGCATAATTAGCATAAAATTATCGTTTTTATTTTTGATATTAATATAGGTTATACACTCGTATTAGGTACTAATGCCAATTTTAATCAGCAGAAATGGACAAAATTGAAGGACGCACATTCAAGAGGCAAGAAAATGTACCTACTTAGTTATGTTTTTACACTTAACTGTACCACACAAATTTGAAAGCTAAGGAAACCTTACAAAAACAAATGATATAATTATCCAATAGTTAAATATTTGATGAACTCCGTATACATAATTTCTTGTATATTATTATCTATTCTAAAGACGAAATTTTCTAACTTACTTTGAGTGGTATATTAGCGGTGCCGATAAGCTCATTATCATGTTTTCCAGTTGAAGCAGTGATTGCTATCTCTTTCATGAGTTTCCGAAGACCTTTGACACCTTTGACTTCGAAAATCTTCGTCATTTTCTCTTTTACGGTCTCAGCTGGATCGAAATCCCTGAAAAATATTATCAAAATATTTATTATAAAGAGAGAATTTCAAATCGGGTGACTGACTGAGTCATCGCTGCAGAGACGGAACTACTTATAACTGAATAAAAATAAGATTTTTTCAAATTAATCAATTCCCCCTTGGGATATAAATAAGAGGTCGATATTTTTATGGGGATATTATACTTCAAAGTTTGTATATTGGGTGTGGTGCTGGAATAAAGTCAAAATATACATCACAAACCTCATGTCTTAAAAACTTGAGGTAGGTACCTATATACAGAGTAAGTAAAAAACGAACGCATGAAGAAGTTAAAAAATAGAAACCGGTACAAACGGTTGAAATAATGAAACACTCAGATATTCCATTATATCCATGAGGACGAAGCCGCTACCAGTAAGTTAGTAGTTAATAAACACAATTTATTGGCAAATCTTTATCATTTCAAGTTTAATTGTTGTGTCCATTATTATTTAACAACAAAACAGTGTTAATTTTAAGTACCGTTCAGTTATTAACTCATAAAACATACGTAAGAACCTATAAACCTTCCGGTAATAAATATTTATTATATATTTAAAAATAGAACCTACCATACTTCCAAACATAGTGAGTCTTCATGAAGACTTCCCGGCATAGGTCTGAAAACAAATGGTCAAGTTTTAGTAAAGAAATTGAGGAAGCAAAAGTTAAGAATGCCAAGCGCAAGGCCTGCAACGCGCATTCTAGACTAGCCTCGTAAAATTGTTATTACTACATTATGAAACGTATTGTTTGCTTTGATAATGACGTAGGTGAGATCTATTATGTACATTATATCAGACTGATTAATACCATATGTATCATCATAAATCATCCACATACAAAATATGATGATACATGTAAAGAATGTCTTATGTGTATCAACTTAACGTTTATTTTCTGATTTACATTTTGTATTGCTTTGAGCAAAGTAATTACTACCATTTAAATCTAGATAAACTTCTGAAATAGTTCTTCTTTTAATATACTTACAATGAGAAGTGTTCCTCCCATACCGGATTGAGTGTTCCCGACTTGACTGACGTATTATACCTATGCGAGGAATTCGACATCAAGTATATAGTGACGAAAGGATCACTGAGCCCATTTGGGTCTTTAGGCACAAGATCTTTGCCCTCAATCACTTCCACGTTCAACATCAATTCTGGCGGTTCCTTCGCTTCAGCTTGCGTGAGCAGTTGCGTGTGTTTGTCGTTTGATATTTTGAATGCCTCTTGGACGTATGAAAGCATGGCATTTTGTCCCACTTCACACCCTACGTCACATCCCCCGACATTGTGTAAGATCTCGTAAAGTATTTCCAAGTAAAGTTCATCGATCTGCAAAAACACAATTTAAGTGGAATAAAAAATATATTATAACCAACTAATTAACATACTACTACATAAGTAAATCCAAGACTTATAATGAAGACACTGTTCAGAATAAATAATTATCTCACAGATTTTCTGCATCAACATCTGCTTGTTAATGACGATCCAGACTAACTTAGTACAATTTTAAAAACGAAAGATCATGTCATTTCTTAGTCATGTAGTGGGTAGCAAGTATCTACTTAGGTATCGAACACAGACAATTCTTGAGAAGACAAGCTGATAATTAATGGGTTCTTTTACAAACTATTGTCGGCGATTTGTTCATATTGTTTGCTAGTTACAGTACGATTGAGATTCACAGTTACTACTATAGTTACTGTCATCTAATAAGCACGAAACAGCATCTAATTGATACTTTACAACTTAAGATAGTTAAGATAATATATATATGTAGGTACATACCGAAGAGTCATAATAATATCGCAATTTCATAAACCGATTGGAATATACACAAAACTCAGTTTTCTAACAAAAAATCTCACTGCACTGCAGCTCAAACTAAAATGAGTGAATCATAGACGTTTGAATGATGGGGTAACGTGGTAACGGAACCACCGGAACAAACCATGACCTGACCGAATTCGAATGTTAAAATGATGTAAACATTCACTACAATAGTAGCAAACGTCTCAATGTGGTGGGGTTACTGCGCCGCCGTCGTGGGAAACTTATCGATCTGATAGAAAGCAGGGTAGTGTTTTTGATTACCCGCTCCGTTAAATACAAAACGTCTGTCTGTATTTGTTTAATTTGTTGGAAATACACGGCTAAGTACTTATCCACCAATCAAACCATATGCTTCCACGAATTCATTACTCATCAACAAGATGACTACATTAAAATAAATTGCCTTTAATATTTGAGAACCGTCAAAACGTAACTACGATGATGGTAGATTGGTCTCAAAAATCGGCCCTGTGAGTACCTAAGTACTATAATGAATGAAGCATTGAATTTGTTGTAAGCTCTAGATATAAATGGGGCATTATTTAAGAACTCGAAAGGCGAACGAGTACAAGTGACCCTAATTTACACAGAAATTTTCGAAGTTTCAGGTAAATACTTAGGTAGGTAATGTTACCTAGAACGATCATAAATTGAATCACCCTTATTTTAGTCACATAAAGTATGAAACCAAAATACACACAGTCATAGACTGGATAAGCATACTGGTCTGTCTTTCCAGCAACTCCTTCTTCACACCCCTGAACTTAGTCCGAAGTGTACCTGTCCCGTTCATTTTATTCGGTCACTAGGTACCTTCTATTAAAGTCTACACTACACTATTTAAACACGCACACGCTACACAGCATCACTCAAAGTCCCGCCTTGCCTTCCATTTTCAAAGAGGATGACAGATTTCGAGGACAACACACCAATGAAACTGTAGTTTACAGAGTGAAATAGAAATGTATGTGGTGGGAGCTGCCGATGCACTGGCGGAGTCCGGCCGGGCGGGTATCGGGACTGAACCCGCACTGCCGCCAAATTCTATTTTTGCGAAGCGCCGCCAACGAAGACGAATGCAAACTCAACTAAATAATATAAAAGACTGTCCAAAAGTTTTTTTACACCACAGACGTCTGGGCCGACATTCTTAGAGTGTTAAACAACTTCCTGTGTTTAAAAACAGAAATACGTTTGTTGACAAGTAGACTAATATTTATCATTTTCAGAAACTGCCTATTGATATTTATGTTCATTGACGTAAGTCTCGAGTAGAGCCTATATATCCCTTAATGTTTCACGTAATGGAGAATTCAGATTTACGACCCTCGTCAATGGGCAGAATAGTAATAAAGCAGTTTATTATTAAAAGTTTTATAGACACGCGATGGTATTTCAAGCAATCAATTAAATGGTTCATTTCTCGACCTGCACAGCCAGAATGTTTAATAGATTTCATGAGGTCAAGTACGTTCTGAATCCAAATGAATACGGAGAAGAATATCCACATGCCTCAGAACTGTATAATATAAGTCTGCGAATTCGGAAATTATTTATATTTCTACCCAACTTCAAAAAAGGAGATTCTCAGTTTTACCCGTATGTTTGTATGTATGTTTGTCCGCAATTATCTCGCGTTTGGCTAAACCAATTTTGATGCGGTTTTCAGAAAAGTATTTGTTACATTTTGGAGATTTCGGTATACCTACAGCAAATGGATGCCCCGTGACGTCGTCCACATGGATCCGTTATCAAACAATATATTAGTTCAACTCGACCAATTTCTTTTTATGTATTTTGTTCCCCGATTACTCGAAGACGCCTAGACCTATTTAGCAAATATTTTTTTTGTTTGAATGATAGCATCTGTGAAGAATCACAGATGCTCCCATAGTTATCAGGTTAGGATCTGATGACGGGATCTTAGATAAATCGAGGGAACTCTCAAATTTTATAGGCACTTACAATGATTTTCATATACTTACCTAATTTGTAAAGCTATTCAGAAGCATATACAAGAGACAATATAAATAGGAGGAGAAAAGTGATGGCCATCTTAAACGAATTTATTAAAAACTTCAAATAAGATACCTATAAGAAAAGTAAGGAAGACAAAGACCAAGTCTATACACCAAGATACATCAAAAGTAGACGTCGTGTTGTATGAGGATGTAGGTTTAGGAAGTTACACGAGAGAAGCAACGCCGCGAAGAGTCCATCTAAAACTAGGGGGAGAAGATTGAAAACGGAACAGGTTCCATTCCGTTCCTTCCAATGCCCAATTGCAAACTCCATCAAAGTACCTACCATCCTCCTACCTATTCGGAGTATGTTTATTATAAATTTTAAGTGGTGTTTTAGCACGTAGGTAATAGCCAAGGTTCTTTGGTTCACTCACAGCAACAGGCGCGCGTGCTGAACGATTTATTTATTTTATTAACCACGTGCGTTTATACTCGCCAGAAACGGAAACTAGGCATCCACCATGCTACATTTATACGTTTTTAGTTTATATGGAATAACTGAACTTATACACTTCGGAGTATAATAACCTCGTATTACTTGTCATAGTGAGGTACCCATATAAACATCCAGTTGACTTTTGATATCATTTAGCAATCATTGTATGCGAAATGTCAACTCCTGCTTATCAACAGCTTCTCGAGGCAAGATAAGAAACTGGTATGGTAAGAAATGCTACAATAATACTCCTATATACTCAAATAAAATAATTGTTGTAGTGTAGCACCTATGCGTCAAATTAAATTAAATAATTTGAATAATTTCTAGAAAGAATGTAGGTACTTAATGAAATTCTTGCATTGCCAAACCGCTATTACAATTTACATTTATCCTTTATAGATAAATCTAGATCCAATTCTGACGCGCTAATGCATTCTGAAGATATCCAGAATCGGGCTTCGCAGCACACCCAACGTTTATTATTCAACTAACTAGGTCTACATATTTGAAAACTATTTATACTTGAAGGAGATATGTATTTCAATTGTTATTTTTGTGCGTGATTGAATAACAATTTATAAAAAAACACTTCATAGATATTAATGAACATGAACAAGCAATAGAAACCAATCGTTTCCCACTCACTAGATCAAATATACGCTTCTATATTTTAATTGTCTCGGATCGATAGACACTGATAATTCAAGCCTCTTTCATGATGGCAAAGATCTAATAAAAATAAGTACCTTGAACGAAGAATTCAAATGCTACAATTCTTATAGAATCCAAAATTAACTAAAGGGGAATGACATTGGAAAACAACGCATTCTAATGACGACGGTCATTGAGCACAACCTTGAGCGATGAAGTTGACAAAATATCTAGGGAAAAGTAAAAGAACTGCTGGCATTTTGCCACAAGCCACAAGCTGAGCCGAGATTTGAGAAGCCGCCTTCAGATTTCAGTGCAACTGAGAAACGTAATAGTGTATCTTGAAATGTTGACGTCATATTATGTAGATGGATATTGCATAATTATAAAGCCAAGGACCTCTTTGTACAACTTCATACTAGAACTATCAGCCACGACTACCTACGGCGTTGAGACCTGCGTAAAGAATACTAAATACTTATATAAAGCCTTCATGCGTAATATAATTACCTTGTTTCAGGCCAGGTAGCTAGCTACTGAGACGAGCAATCGTGACATTCCCTTGGAATAGTGCCCAAGCAAGCAATCCCAGGTTATTAGTCGTAACAGTTCACGCTTACCAATGTCCCATTTATACAACTAGGTAGGTACAGATGAATGTCTAGTTCAGTCTGAAACGGAGCTATAAACCTGACCGAGATATCGTTTATATCCTCCTAAAAATAATTTTCTGTAAATGTTACAATTGACCAAGTCTTTCTAAACGGAGCATGGCAAATGCATCATTTTCATTAAATGAATGTAATGCCTCATTCATGAGCTGGTTAACAACAACTAGGTATTATTAATTTCATTAGGTCTAGGTATCAAAACGACTTTTCTGCTTTTGAAGGGTCTTTCTCGAAATTATTAGGTATTTTCTTAGTTAAGCCGTTAAGCCTTTATTTTGAGTTCGAGTTCTAAGAAAATATCGAAACTAAATTAGCTATTTTCGTGATTTAACCCACTACTCGTATTTACAGAAATGAATAAACAGAAAAAGAAATGACACAATCTTTATAGAACGTCAATCGAGCTTAGTGTCGAAATTAAAACAATTGAATTTGAAACCTAATTCCACCTAATTCTAAAGGATTACCTAAGTTTCATTTACACCATCTATTCTTGAAATTCGATTCTCGTACGACCAAAAGGTCCCCCCAAATTTCACAAAAATAACACAAATGTAGTAAGGTAGGTTAGGTATCATTGGTGCCGGAAATATTATTAGTATAAGTACAACTAAGTTAGGTAAGGTATGTCGGCTATTTTTGTCAAAAAATCATAAACGATGATCTATTACTAGCATAGGTAAGTACCTATAGCCCTATAGCTATCTACTTGTGTAGGCACTTATTCAATATAGGTACCAACCTATATTAAGCTTAACCAAGCAAAACAACTTACATTCCACCCAACAGCCTCCACATAACGATCTATTCTTTCAGGGTCATCAGGCTCAGAGTCTGTGTCCATCAAGGTCTCATTTCCGCTGTCAGAGTCTCGGGCGAGACTTCTACTCTCCACCTGTAAGTCTGTTTCAACTTTTTGTTCGCCATCTTGTTCCTCAGCCTCTTTCAAAGGAGCCAATGGTGTTGATTCTTCTAATGCTGCTTTTTGTGACACTTGCTTCAGAATTGATCCAAATTTTTCAAAAAAGCTGTCGTCCACCTCTTGAATTCTGCAAAAAAATATAACGTTCAGTAAAATTTTGATTAGGTAATTAGCCCTATAATCAAAAGACGCTGCGTTAAAAGGCGTGGGATCTTTTTTATTATTAAGCCTCTGCTGTTTGTCCGTCCGCCTGTCAGCGGGCTGTATCTCATAAACGGTAAGAAATTTGAAATTTTTACAGACTATTAAAAATTAAAGGTCCCCATACAAAAAAACGTGATTATTTCGATGTTTTTTGCTCGACCTTAACAATCGCTGTATCTTATGAACGGAGGTAGACAGTTAAAATTTTATTGCCGCTAAATAATATTCGATGGTAGTCAAGTGCGAGGCGGTCTCGCATATAGCCAGGCATTATTTTTTATTTATAGCACAGTAATAAGGTGGGACAGTAGGGGACAGGTTCTTTGGGGTAGGCAGGCAGGCACCTACCTAGCTTGAGAATCTGACACCATTGTGTACGGTAGCAAAAAAAAACTATATCTATGGTTTAGCCAGTTCCGTTCTGTGCTGTGCTTATAGCCTTTGATTCAACTACATAATTTCGTGAAGAAGTCGTTTTAATATTACCCATACTTAAAAAAAGATTAGTTCTGTTATATAGACATGAATGAACTGATCTGACTATCTTGAGGATTTAACTGATAAGGATAATTTCGAGAAGGGTACCTTCTACCCAACTAATCCTTACCTGCAAAATATAATCCACAAATGTATAGGAATAACTCCTTTTCTCTATGTTGGACTTATATATCAGTAAGTAAATGAGACAATTTAAATATATCAACAAGTATATTTTAAAACAATAACAAATTAATAAAATAGGAGATACCAGATGTAACGCATTAACATGCAAATAAATAAATTATAAATTGGTAAGTAATATAATTTTTATACATGATATCTATATTTTTTTCCTATAAGGTTATCATTATTATTCTAAGATCACAATAATCTGGAAGACTGGAATGGTTAAAATTTATACTAATTTACAATTGAAATTTTATGAAGCTTGAATGCTACCTTTGATTAACACATTAAGATCTTACAGTAATCCACTTTACCTACAAAAAGCAGATACATAACACCATACACAAATACTGCATCTCCTACATCATAGTTTTATAAATGCTTCTTAGTAATTAAATAAAGAAAAGAACATTACAATGTTTACATAGCATAGAATTCAAACATTTTGCCATGAATCTGAAGCATATCAGACAAACAATTGAAATACACCAATTCATTTATCCAATGCAGACATTAGTGTATATTTTATATCAGTATACTCTTGGACTCCATGTAAACTGCCCTCCCTGCCTATACCAGACTCTTTGATGCCACCAAATGGTGGTTCTGCAGCTGATAATATACCATCATTGATAGCAACCATTCCAAATTCAAGCTGTCGTGACATTCTGAATGCCTGGCCCAGATCTTTAGTAAACACATATGAAGCAAGACCAGATCTTGTGTTATTTGCAATTTTCAATACCTCCATTTCATTTTTGAATTTCAAACAACTAGCCACAGGGCCAAAGATTTCTTCTTTATAAATTTCCATATTGGGTTTGACATCAACAAGCAATGAGGGTTCATAGAACTTATTACCCATTTCTTTATTAACTTTTCCTCCGACAAGAGCTTTTGCACCTTTAGACAATGCATCATCTACCAAGCGAGTTACTTTTTTCACATGCTCTAGATTAACTAGAGGACCACAAGTCACACCTGATTTTGTACCAGGGCCAAGAACACATTTCTGGGAAATCCGGGCCTGAAAGCCTTGCACAAATTGATCAAAAACATCCTCATGTATAAGGAATCTGTTTGCACCAATACATGCTTGGCCACTGTTTCTGAATTTAGCAAGCATAGCTTGGTCCAAGGCATGCTCAATATCTGCAGTTGGGAAGACTATGAAAGGGGCATTGCCTCCTAATTCCAAAGCAACTCTCTTAATGCCCTTAGCCGCTAGACCATATAAATGTTTACCAACAACTGTTGAGCCTGTAAATGATATGCATCCAACACAGTCATGTTCGCACATTAATTTTCCTACTGTAGGAGCATTTTTTCTACTAGTTGTAACAACATTTATAACTCCTTTAGGAACACCGGCTTGTTCTGCCAGCATAACAGCAGCTAGTGCTGACAGAGGCGTATCTTCAGATGGCTTGACCACACATGTACATCCTGCTGCCATCAAAGCACCAACCTTGCGAGTAACCATAGCAAAAGGGTAGTTCCATGGGGTGATTACTGATACTACTCCAAGTGGCTGACGAGTTACAAGTATTTGCTTATTGGGCCATGGGCTTTGTGCAATTTCACCATTTAAGTGTCTGGCCGACTCCGAAAAATATTCCAAAAATGAGTTTCCATAAGTAATTTCACTCTGAGCTTCTACTAAAGGTTTCCCCGATTCTAAAGTAACTACTGCTGCAAGATCACTGGCATGTTTTTCACATAAATCGAACCACTTTCTGAGA
Organism: Tethea ocularis; assembly: GCA_963555595.1. NCBI lineage: Eukaryota > Metazoa > Arthropoda > Insecta > Lepidoptera > Drepanidae > Tethea > Tethea ocularis. The sequence goes on from OY741968.1 coordinate 6,700,162, forward strand.
ATTTTCGAGCGTTCCTTTGCAGTGGTGTCCTTCCAGATTTTAAAGGTGTCTGAGGCGGCCTGCAGGGCATTTTCCGCATCTACAATATCCATGTCCGGCACTTCTGCTATTACACTATCATCTGCCGGATTGAGGACAGGAAACACAGCTCGACTCTGCCCATTCACCCATTCTCCGTTAATATAAGCTCGTTTTTTCAATAAGTGCATACGCCTGAATTGCACCATATATGTTTTATAACTTCTAGATATTCCGGCACGAACAAGATCCATTTCACGTTGTTTTTAATCCGTTATGTTTAACAGGACTGCAAGGTGCAAGCTACTGTGTTTGTAGTTTGTTACTACTTATCTGAATTACTTATCAGCATTTATCAGTAGAATTGACAGTGAACCTTCGTATCTTTCAATTAGTTTCAAGATGAAATCAATTTATCAATTCACATGGATCAATAAACCACTTCGGTCGATGATGAGCGGCTAAGCGAAATGAAGAAAAAAAATTACACAAACATCATTTTAGATTTAATTAATCACTGATCGACTTCCTTTCAATCAACAAACGAAACGAATAATAAACGTAGTATTGATTAAACTTTACAAATAAATTATTATGTCAAAATTGTAGGTTACAACAAGTGTAACCAACATGATATTCGAAATTCTACCAGTTTTGCTGAAACTCTACCTACACACTTAATCACCATTTTTCATAAGTTTACAACAATGTAATTCTATTTGTATGTATTTGAGTAATAAAAATAAAATAGATACTTATAAAATGTATTTAGTTAGAAAAAAAAAGTTTATAGTTAAAACTCTTCAGAATTATTAAATTGTGGTTGTATGTACGTCAACGTTTCTAACAATACAACACGCGATACGGAGTATATTCCAAAAATCCCGCGATTCCCAAATTTTATACCGTTTTTAGCTTACCGATTGCAGCTCAATAATAAGTCGTCTGTTTGCCAAATGTGATTTGTATTCGTATATCTATTGATTATTGTATGTATAGGTGCTTTTTAAACTGTTTAAATCCATACGTTAGTTCCTTATTAGTAAATAACAGACAAGAGCCAATATACAGTTCTATAATATTAATATCTCGGAGTCGCCAATCACGTTTTGACAAAAAAAAACGACCTAATATTGAGCTGCAATTAGCAAAAAACGTAGTAAAAAAAATCACGCTCTTTTTCGAACATCCCCTTTAATTTTGCAATATCACTCACATGCCCATAACTGAAAGGAATCATAAAAAACCAAAGCTGTCAAAATGGTAGGAATCTGTCACAGCTGGTCACATAATATTACGCCTAGTATTACCACAGTATATGTAAAACGAGCAGTGGAAGTATTCATACAAATAAACGCTCAAAACTCGCTGTACCTACACCACATCTTGATTTACATCGGTCGATTCGATTCGATAGACGCGAGTACTCAGAGTACTCTGCAATTACGTACAGACGGCGCGGGAAAATACCTGCTATCAATATACTTATTGCTGTTTTAAGTAACTACCTACATTTTACGTAAGAATTTTATGCAAAAACGTAACACAAATCTGCTGATTGGGAAGAACGAAGTATACTTTTTTAATTCTATGGGAAGAACAAATAAGAAAAGGTAGAAAAACGTCCTTCCTACTAATATTATAAATGTGAAAGATTCCTTTATGGTTAGTTATGTATGTACAAATACAATAACATACGAAGGTGTTTGCTACGTTATCACGCAAAAACTACTGAATGGATTTGGAATACTATAGGATAGGTTACTTTTTACAAGGTGGACCGAGGATCTTATGAGGGTCGCGGGAAACTGCTGGATGCGGGTAGCGCAAGACCGGCCATCGTGATCTCGGGAAAAACAGGATCCGTCGGGAAAGCGGGCAGTGGCATATAATAAAATATACCTGCCTACTGGGTATTTGGCAGACGGTTGAACATCAGCAACAAAAAAAGCGAATAAAATTGAAGATCCCACGTCTTCTGCTATGTGCTCAGCCAAAATAATTGGAGTTCAGTATTTTTTTAAATATATTTTTTAATTAAACAGGCAATATTTTTTTTTTTTTTGAAAGGACTATGCTGGTAGCCTCAGATGGCTGCAACAACCTTACCGGACAAATCGGCGAGCGCAGAGGGCTCTCAGCCGGGTAATATTTAGGTAACAACGCCTGAGGGCACCCCCGAATGGGGTACGAACCTCGGCTCAGGGCGTTACCGGGGGAGGGGGAGGACTTTGTACGAGTTACGACTAATTGGGGGCGGTCGGATTACTGTAGGCAGCTCGGGCCGCTTGAACGGGACGAGACTGAGTGGGACGTCGCGGCGGTCCTCGCCGTCGAGGACGGTAGCGTGATCGGTTGTGTGTAGTGTGTTGTGTACTTTTACGAGCTTCGTCAGCTTCGATCTGAGCTAATGTAATAGGGTCATCCGGCTCGCTGAGGGCTTGCCTTGGTCTATGGATACGGAGTATACGGGAGGGCGTGTACGTTGCGGCTTTCACTATAAGAGGGTTGCGGTGATTAACGGCGGTATTGAAAAAATATTTTATTATTAACCGAAAACCTTAAAAAGGAGGAAGTTCTCAATTCCGCTGTAGGCACAGAATAGATAATAGTACTAGGTAGGTATGTTTTTATATTTTTATGATTGTTCACGCATAACTTTTTTGCTTATGAACCGATTTTAATAATTCGTTTTGCATTGGGTTCTGTAGGTATAGCTCCATAAAGTGGTCCCATATTAATTTATTGTCTTTGAAGGTTTTACACTTTTTTTTAAAGTTCATTCATCATTGAAAGTACCTACTTATTGGTAACTTATTTTTAAATTGATATTTGGTGCAATTATAAAAACATTTCACGACTTTCGTAGTTTTGTCAAAAAAAAATAGCCTAGTGCCTAATGTGGCCGATGTTGGTAAGCACAGCACACGAAGCCTAGTAGGGAACTGGCTCTCAAGTGCACCTGTCTGATAACAAGGTGCTTGGCGACAGAGGGTGTTTCAACTTGAGGGTGGTAGCCTGCTAGGCGAGTAGGTACCTACCTACTACTAAGTACCCATGCTATGTTTTCCTCACGATGTTTTCCTTCACCAAAAGCTTTGCTTCACTTAAAGCTTTAAAACATTTTGAGTGGATGGAATCCCCATTTCACAATTTTACCTCCCGCTCTCCTGTCACCTATCTACATCTAGTATATTATCTATCTTCTTATTTACTAACTATACCTACTTAATTAAAGCTGAAGAGTTTGTTTGTTTGTTTGAAAGCGCTAATTTCTGGATTTACCAGCCGGATTCGAAAAAATATTTCATGAATAGAAGCTACATGGCACGGCAGCCTTGATCATGGGGATCAACAATCACGATAAAAGGAATCCTATGTTAATTAGGTAATTCATAATTAGTTTGTATAATTATGTCACCTTTGTTGAGCGCCGTCGATTGTGGGCGCCGTTGTTTTGTGATCTATCTCGCGAGTTTGTAGACTGTCGATGAATTGTGAACTGTACCATATTGCTGGCGTGTAAATTTTCGTTAGTTCATAGTCCAACCATGTCAAACCGTTAAATAATGAACTGGCATCATCGACGAAACATACCTTGCGCGCTGATTTGTCGAACGTGACAACGGAGACCGACCAATCAGGGACATTTCACAATTTTATTTGTTATAAAATTGGAACCCTTTTGGTAAAAGGTTAAAAAGGCCGCTCGAGCAATATGGCTATGCAATTCATATCTCGAATTTACAGCAGAGTCAAATATTTTTTGGTGAAAATGTAAACCATTTTAGTTAATGAATGTCAAATGCAGACAAATTACACCGTAATCTGCTGTAAATTCCAGAAATGAATTGCATTTGCAATTTTGCTCGAGAGGCCGTTTTAGCCCCCCAGGTCCATTCACAATTTAATGGTTTGATATGGAATTGGGGCTTTAGTCATTATGTCCCACATCGAATCTCCCACAGATATAGTCTTAGTTATGTTATGTCATAGGCCATGTAAATATTAATTTATAATACTTACATATATCATTTATTTATATAGGTTTATAATAGATGATAGACCATTTATTGAAAAAGGTAAGTAGGTATATAGATTAATAATACACGCTAAACGTGGGTGAAACTGTCAAGAGGCCGTTTTAGCCCCCCAGGTCCATTCACAATTTAATGGTTTGATATGGAATTGGGGCTTTAGTCATTATGTCCCACATCGAATCTCCCACAGATATAGTCTTAGTTATGTTATGTCATAGGCCATGTAAATATTAATTTATAATACTTACATATATCATTTATTTATATAGGTTTATAATAGATGATAGGTATATAGATTAATAATACACGCTAAACGTGGGTGAAACTGCAATGCATGCGACGTATCATGGTGCACAATGCACAACTAGTAAAAGATGAATCGTAGGAATGTTAGGAACCTCCTAAGATAGGAGCTATTTATTTTGCCTGTGTATTGGGGAGTAGCTGAACTTGTGATCAATGATTCCATTATATTATGATCCATTAAGTACCTATGCATTGAATAGGTACTTATGTGATTCAGTAATTAGGATTATGCATTACTTTGCATGTTACAATAATTATAATATTATATTATGTTGGTAGGCAGTTATAGTTACTTATCATAGGTAGGTATGCTTAGTTATAAGTTGTAACCTACCGGCTTTCATGGACTTGTTCTTCAATAGACTTTTGCTGCTGAAGTTTTTCGTAGAAACCTTTCCACATCGATTCTTCATCCATTTTATATAATAAGTTTTACTTAGTTTATTTAAACTTGATTCCTAATTATTTCAACACTGTGTGTTCCCGAGTTCAGACACCAAAACAATATGTAGATGCAATACCCACATTCATAAGGATACACAGTGAATCACCGAAAAAACCGAGTCATTCCATTCTCTCGGAACGAATGACGTAAACACCACAAGTTAACTCGAGTCTTAAGATCCGATAGACGGAAATAACGTTATTCGAACCGACAACTCTTAAACCAACCAAGATCCCGTCCAATTTAAGGTCAGTGACACTGATACACATTCAGATGCACCATTTGAGACTTTATTAAATGTTAACAAAGTACACGTACATTTTTTTTTTTAATAAACACGTCTAAATCGTTTGTTTTGTTTATCGTGCGAGTCACGCGGTAGACTGACTGACTGTAACTCGAAGCGTTTTCAAGGTGGTTGCGAACGATCGTTCTGCTCTGCGCACAACACACCACCGCGACACTCGGACGCGACGCTGTTAACTAACCATACTGCATTAGCACACGTGCTTTTGTAATAACATACAATCGCAATGTAAATATTTAAACAATGATTTTTATTATCTGCATACCCTGTGTTGTCATTAGGGAATCGGAAGACTGTGGCATCTACCTATATTCATCTACCAAGTAAAGACAAGATTTACTTACACTGCTATAATTCCTCTTTTTTGCATTTGGAAAATCAGAGTTAGTAGATAATTAACATTATAAAGTTGTGGTCTTGGGTGTAGGTATATTTTTAATTAAACCTCATGTTCAGCAACGTTCACGACATGGGTACAATTTTAACAAATAGTGTTATAGTCTGTGGTTATAGGTATTTTGTTGGACAATTAGTTGTGAGTTTTCATTAGTTCTTGTTTTCTTACCCAGATCACTAAGTAGATAATAGCAGTAATAGATCAATAGTTACTATACGAATACGCCCCTGATAGGTACTGATACCAAGTAGGTAGGCAGATAAGTACTTATAGCAGATACAAAATATACTTACATATTTGGAGTGTATCAGAATAGCCTTATACAAAAATAATATAATAATTTCATCACAAACTGTATATATATACCTACCTAAATATACATCATATTATTATATCTACTAATTGCGACTTGTAAGTCCGATTTTCAAACAGAATGTAAGTTTTTTATCAGAGCTGGACAACCGATATATACGGATTGGTCAATGAAGTCATAGGGCAAATAGGTGACCTGTTATTCCTGTTACTGCTATTACTGGTAAAAGAAAAGCATACCTACTTTTATTTGTTGTTATGATAGTGTTTGCCTATGTGTAGTGAAAAAGTTGAAAAGTTGTTTGGTTATTTGCCAAGGTCGTGTAGTCGCTGCACGCTCTAACTGGTACCTTGCTTGTTAGATTAAAAGAGGCAAAAATGAATAATAGACTCTATAACAGTTCCGTTCACAATTTGTCGAAAGTTTACAATCTCGCGAGATAGTTTATAAACTAACGATGTTCACAATCATACTGTGACATGTATAGCGCCATCTGGTAAAATTTTGAAGTAGTTACTTGCATTGCTGATATCAAAGAATAAATCTGATATTGTATTTTAGCCTACTGGTTATAGGTACCTCAAAAATTTGTGAGATGGCGCTATGTGACATTATTATGTAGGTAGGTAAGATTGCAAAATATTCTAATGTAATAAAGAGGTCGAAAATGGCCTGAACTGCTTCGAGAAAAGGATGGTACGGGCGGCAGTGCCGCTTTTGCTTGACTTGGTGGGGGCACTACCGTGCCCCCAGATAATGATTCGTATCTTACAAAACAAAACGAAGAAAAGTGCGAAGCTCGGTCGCCCAGGTACTATCTAGCTCATAGGTTTAATACGAAGTTTCATAACAACCCAAGTACCAGTAATACTTAGGTATTCGAAATAACATAGGTAGTTGAGATTTATTGGTTTATTTTTTTTATACAGCATTTTATTTTTTATTCATTTACCGCAGTCATTCTTAAAAGTTACAAATCTGCACATGTCTTTGTCTATCCAAAAACCAATGAATACCTACATTATTTTATGCCGTTGCAGTGCAGTAACAAGCTTGCGTGTCGAATTATCCGCTAGTCACATCACAGGTAAATCAAATTGTCCTCAAGAAGCTAGACATTTATCTACCACTTTACCACACAGGACAAAGAATATGCAGTCAATACTAGCTTGCGCATGAGAATGACGTCACCTATTACGGTAACTATAACACAACAACCCACGCTAGTGTTGTACCTATATTTAGGAAGATTGAAAGATAATATTCGATGAATTCGCATTCGTTTGGATGAACAATGTTTTTTTTCAAACTTAATGGAACTTCTTTCTTTTACTAGGACTTACTTTGACAAGGGGACGTTCCAAATCACAATATAACTTCTCACCAGAATTGCATCTTTGAGTTAAATTTTCGCTTCTGGCGCATCGAGCTCGATTTATTTATTTATATATTTTATGGCTGTAGTGCCCTATGACATCACAGGGCATACCGGTTCTCTCTGTATAATTATAGTACCTACTTATATCTACCGTATTTCTAGGCCGATTTTAATTTTACTTTTGGCATCTTTTTACGGTATTTTAATTTTTTTTAAATGCAATTTTTAATAATCTTTTATTTAAGTACGTTACACGTCCATGTTTGCGTCGCCGACTTACATTATATGCACCAGATTCCAACTCGATCGGTCCAGAATTTTCAAAGCAAATTAGCTGTTTCAGGCGAACAAACAGGCACACGATGACACGAGTGATCCTAATAAGGGTTCCGTTTTTCCCTTCTGAAGTTCGGAACCTTAAAAAATCATGCATATTCCACTATTTTTTACACTCACCCTAGGTACCTAAGTATGTAACTACCCTACTTATATACAGGTGTTTAGAAAAACGTTCTATTTCTGTCAGTATTGATCCGACAAATACAACGCAAGCCAGTGCCGTAATGGCCTAAAATATACCATAAAGGTATAATATTATTCTCGTGGTGAAGGTCACGCTGCGCACGTCCCTGAGAAATACGACAATATTTACCTACCTTTTTTTTTTTTTGTAATCCGACCGCCCCTAATTAGTCGTAACTCGTACTATGTCCTCCCCCTCCCCCCGGTAACGCCCTGAGCCGAGGTCCGTACCCCACAGGGGGTGCCCTCAGGCGCAGTTACCTAAAATTGTTTTTGTCCGGTTGAGAGCCCTCAGCGCTCACCGAGTTGTCCGCGTACGGGTGTTATAGCCACCTCTGGCTAACACCTTCATGTCCTTTCAAAAAAAAAAAAAAAAAAAAAAAAAAAAAAAAAAAAAAAAAAAAAAAAAAAAAAAAAAAAAAGAAGATTTTTTACGTGATTTTGTTCGGTGAAAATGTATGAAAAGTTTGAATTTTTTTTTCGAGTTTTCAAGGTTGTTCCTAAGAAAAGTCCCATAAATTGTGTTCAAATAAATAAGTACCTGAAATATCGCTAGTTCATGCCCGGACACACTGTCTTTTAGCACACTTTGAGAATGGCTATTCTAGGGAACTACTTATTTGTGCTCCAAGATTCCTCAAGATCCCTTCAGTCGTTGGTACGATATTAAAAATCCAAACCATATAGTATATTATCTTCTTTGTGATCCAAACTAACATACTTATAATATTAGTAAGTTGAGATGAGTTGAGTACTTACAAAAGATTTTATTTTCCTAACTAGACTCAGGTCAAGGCTAACGCTTTTTGCTGTTATGCTGTGCCGTGACGTATCTAGCTTTATCATGGACGAATAAGACCAGACGATATCAGAATATAACTAACAAATGACAGGACTATAATCTCATGTTGAAAACACGGCTTATACAGATGAGTATTGTTTGTATTATACCTATAAAAGTATCTCGTCACTATCTAACATGGTATCAAAGCCCTATAAAGAAATGCGTAAAGTCTAATAGTGAAAATTATGTCTAGGCAGATGAAGTAGAAACCTAGAGATCCACTGTTTCATCATCACCATGTCAGCCGACAGACGTCCACTGCTTGACATCGTTTATTCCGAATATTTTCATGATAACAATGCTAGTATTTGTCTTTACCACACCAATTTGGCAGGAGCCCAACTATTTTATTATACTTAGGTAGGTATGTATTTAAGTATGGTTTTGGTTCATAAACAAGTGATTAGGTACGTTAAGGCATTAAAAGAAGCTTGGAAATAGCTCCATTATCTGTTATTCGAAACCCACAAGAGTATTATGGTCCCGAGTGCACCCAAAGTTTATATAAAAGTCTATAATCTAGACTTTTATAAAAACTTTAGTTCTAGACTCTAGATTATTTACTTGTTTCTTGCTTTTCAGTGTAGGTATATAAATGAATTTTGAACTTTTATCGTAGGTACCTACGTTACTGCAGTCGTAGTCGAGTTTTTTAATTACATTTTTATTTAACTATTTAAAAGTTTAAGTAAGATGTTTTTACCTTACTGTGTAGCAATGACAAATACGCGTCATTTTCAGCTTTATGCAGTACCTACTAACGTTTTCAGGCTTATTTTATTTTTACAGTCTACCAACACCTAGGCGTCTTGGTCTATTAATATGTATACCTACCTACTTTACATGGATGTGTAACAATGTAGATGAGTACCGTTAGACTTAACTGTAAGTACTTGACGATAGTAATAACCTGTGCTTATAAATGTGTGAAGCAAAGTGAATCTTTATTTATCTCGTAAATGATTTTGTTTTATTTAGTGACCGTCTATGTCCAATACCTAATAAATATTATCATATAGTTATGTATGGATGTTTATATATAGAAAACATTGTATAATATGGCACTCATTTTCCCGCATTGTTGTCTAATTATAAGACAGGTAAGTACCTATCTATGTATTCGAATGTGCTTTATTGCCTTACAAAATAAATAAAAATATCCGTTTTTCAATAAGTAAAATCAAGATCTTACATAATAAAAATGTTAATTATGTAATATAACATATAAATTTAAATCTTAATTAACACTAATTTACTGCATTTTTTGTAGGTTTTGTTTTTATCTCTTCGTATTTACTACTGTGCATACTGTATTCATGTCTTATCGAGGCATAGTCTTTATTCTAATGCTCAGCCCCCGTCAGAATCGTTTGTCTCAAATTAGATATACTTATCTCTAGAATAATATCATCTAGAATATATTAAATTTGGTCAGATTAATTAAGAGCGCCATTGTAGTTAGTAATAACATTTTCTCTTATTAGGGAATTTTATGTTTAGAAAAATAACATTTTAGCATAATATTTTAGATGATGAAACTATCCTGCTTATATTTATTTTAGATTTTATTAATATTCCATGTATTGATATTAAAACCTGTAACATAATATTTTCAATACGACGATGTTTAAATAAATCCTGACATCATGTAAGTAAATAATTCAGAAAATCCTGTATCCTTACGATTTTCTACAAAGTGGTTATGTCAACGATCTCGATTTTTTGACATAATAAAATCAAAATAATCTTATGGCCAAAATAACTATCATTTTAAACATATCTACCTATCGTAGACAAAAGACTATTGTAAATATTCATACAGGTGTGTAATTTAAGGAAAAATAAAAGTCGGGCTCTCCTATAGAAATAAGTAGAGCAAATAACAATTATGTAACAATTTTCAGCAATAAATCGATTTAGCAATACTAGTATAATTAAATTGTCTTACTTTTTCCTGCTGATAATATCTTTATCTTGTAATTTCTTATAAACAAATCTCCAAGGATCTTCATGCATTTTCACAACAGTAACTAGTTTAATATTTTCACCAAAAGCCTTTTATCACTGCAGTACACTTATTTATTTAAGTAATTACACAAAATTGGTACAGGAAATTCGCAATAAATAAATACTACATAATATAATTGAAATAATTTTAAGTGCAAAATTTTCAGGCTTCGCACTGCGCGTATTGTTAGCGACTGCTCGACTGAATTGTGCTGTGGTCGTAAAGCTTTGTTTGTCTGAGGTTTATACTCCAGTTTTTTAGAGTTCCAAGTTTACGGAAAACCTTTTTTGTTGTAACTATTGTTCTAATGTGATATCACACAACAATCTTGAGCAGTTAATTAGGTAGTTATCTGAATCCGCAAAAAATACTTATATCGTTCGGGGATATTACGTAAAATATGTAGGTACCTGTTTCACGAGAATTCATTCAGAAGCTCATTAATATCTACTTAAATAACTTTTAACAAAAAGCCGCTTTTAAAAACACTAAAAAGTATAAAATAATAACTATGTAGGAACTTCTAATCTGACAGATTTGATGTCAGCGAAAGTATAGCTCGTGTTCATATTTCAATGCTCGTGTTCCATATAAAATATCATGGTATCGCAGACTTTTTTCGTTGCCTTCAAAACTGTCAGATAGAGTTCTTACATAGTTATTATTTTATACTTTTTAGTAATTTTGAAGACAATTTTGGTTTTGTTATTTAATTTTATATTTTCAGTTTCTTTTTTTCATTCATCATCAGATCCTGACACTTGGTAACAATGGAACCACCTCATGAGTTGACTCTTTCGAATAAAAAAAACGGTTCACATATGGCGGAGTAATCGCGTAACACGGTCGACTTGAGAACCGTTTTCTACAGTACTTGGACTTAGGAAAATCCTATCTTATATTTACGTTGACGCTGAATCATTAAGTTTAAACCCAACTGTATGAAAACAATGCAATAACAGGTTTCAGGTACTTTACAATAAGTACTAAGTAATATTAGCTCAATGCGCCCTGTAACAGCATCAAAATAAATTGATGTGTGACTCTTACTTTGCAACATGCTTAGTAAAATAATATTCTGTGGCGAAAAGATTTTATACAAAAACCTAAGAATATCAGGCCTTCATGATGATACCTTGTATTTAACTTGTCTACATAGACGGTAATTATAACTTCTGACTCTTGAATATAACTTGTACCATGTTTTAAAACAACGTAGCTCAATTTGACCGAGCCACTGTCATACTTGGTCTGTCCATACAAAACAAGTATATTTGTATATCATACAATACTTATTGTAAAATATGCATAGGTAATTTTCATTTAACATGACTAACATTACCAGTACGGTGAGTGGGCAGTTAATTTGCATTTGGCAAAATTACTGGCGGTATTGCACTGCACCAATTGTTACGATTCATATTTCTAAGAATTTTTATGTTGTAATCAAAGGCAGCTCTACGAAAAACATATCTTATTATCTACAAACATAAGTTTACATGCCTCATTAAAAAGGCAAGAATGGTTTTAGATGGCAAAGAATCGGTATGCTGCGCTTGCGTTTTCTTATTTATCCTTAGTTTGGGTTCAGATAGCCATGGGTGAAGTGAAGAATGTCCCCGGATATTAATATAATGGCCCGCATGGTGACAGGACAGCAGTGGCACAGAGCAGTGGCGTGGCCTTAATCACTCACGTTGATAGGGTAAGTGTCAATGATGACTATGAAATATGCTTATGTACATCGGTAATATCCGGAAAAATATATAATCATGTAACATTTGTAAACATGTTGACTGGTTCTGTAATGCCTCTTTAAGTTATACTGATAAATATGCTGCAATTAGCTCATAAAGGGTTATCGAGTTTGCAAGGAACCGTCCACTTAGCCATCTATTACTGGTTATAATGATTAAGTGGGATGGACAAAGAACAAGTCTTGAATACAGCGAGTGTCTGTTTATCACAAAGTTAAGAAACGAGCCATGCGTCGCGTCGGACTGTGTGCGTCCACGCAGAACGGTGAACGTATAACCACGTATAACGGAACGGACCTTGATGTACCTATCTGTGTATATCCGCCTGTTAGTACGACGAAGTCTTATCTTAGTTTATCTTAGCTTTGAAGTAACTAGCTGAACTCAGATGAGTTCTCTCTGATGGGTTTGACTGAATAAAGTTTTAAATTAGGCTGAACTGTGTAACTGTAACCCAGTACAGTACCTAATGTTATTTCAAAAAAACTCAACTCAAAACTCATTTATTCAGTTTAGCCCCTAATAAATGTCAACAGCACTTATGAATGTCAACAGTTTAAATTTTTCAATAGACTCTACATACCACCGGTTCGGAATACAATTGAATTCAATATCTAATAAAAACCAGAGGAACTATTGTATTAAGGAATAGTATTATAACGTACCGGCTAACGTACGGAAATGTTGAAAATAAGCATTTTTCAAATAATTGGAATTAGTTGCCATGCAGTATATAGGTACCTAGATAGATAACCACAACAAAGTTATTATCAAAAAATGAAGGCAAAAATTAATATTTTTTTTACTATACCTTTCTATTTTTTTTCGTTGTTAAATAGGTCTTAAAAAACAATTTTCAGGTTTATTTAACAATTTTTCTTTAAAAAATTATCTACAGCTTTTGATGTAGGTACTCAAGAAAGAACCCTGGTAATTACACTAAGTATTGAAATAATGGTAGTTATGCAGCATAACCACGTTGTATGTTACGTATTCAGATAGATAGTAGCAGCTATTGTGTGGATGACCAAACTCAGGGTCACTAGTACATGCTAGTACCCTAGTACTGAAGTGACTTCCCATTTTAGTTAATATTTTTAATTTGTCCGTATTTTTTGGTGATGTAATGATGACATAACAGTAGGTGCCTACATTTTAGGGCTACGATTACGAGGCTGCGCAGGTTTTGTTAGGTATGTATGTATATCACAAAAAACTACTGGTATTCGAGCAGCATTTCATAAAAAACCTAACTACTGTTTTAATTTAAAATTTACTTTTTCTCGGTGTTACTTTATTTATAAAAAATGGTATGCCCAACATTCCGCGTTTATTGCTTTTTCTATTTTGGATATAAGCAGAGAAACAGAGAGGAGAGAGACTTCGCTATTTAAAGATTCAAGTGATTCAACCTATTATTGATTGAATATTGTGTTATCATGTGTATCTCTTGGTCAACAAATTATTTAAAACGTGATCGACGGCGCCATCTATCCATCCGCTAGCAAACGTCATACAGAAAGTCTGCCGAGATTCAAACCACCGATTGTGATAATATACAATACACAACGTTTTTATAATGAGCTACAACTTCTACAATAAAGTTAGTTAATTGTTTGTTTTTAACCATGTAAAATAATTCAACACTGTAAAATGGGGTTGTTGTAGTTTTAATCGGATCTTATATTCATACCCTGACATCACGCAGCATTGCATTATTATGTAGTTTAGTTTGTTTGTTTGTACCTACTTTAATTTAATCTTTCAATTTTATAATGTTTTGTGTCGTCAGAAATAAATGTGTTGAATGGGTGAAGCCTTAGATCAAACTTTTCTACTATTATGTATGTTCAAAGACTTGACAGTAAAATGATAGAGAATACTTGGAGTTAATAATATATTTTTGTGTACAGTAATATCTTCGTGGTACTCAGTCTTAAGTTTAAGGTCATTTTAATGCTAAATAATTTGTTGATATTTTTGTGTAGCTATGGAAATATTTTAAAGGTTTTTTTCCACTCGAAAATATTTTTTGTTATGATCCTGTATAAGGTATACTTCAATGCCCTTTCGGCTTACTATACCCTACCAAAATCATTCTGAATTTTCATTTTGAACAATCCAGAAGTATAGATGACTAAGAAAGATATCCGGTGAGACTACATGGACTTTGGTGAGATTTATTTGTTTTGTTAGTCATATAATATCCTAAAACTAAGTGCAGCTAGCACTAGGTAATATAGGCATACAAAACATACTAGACTAGCTGACATAAAACATATCGGACTTTTTTAGTTCTACGTACGTAGTATATTATTTATTCTATGGTTCTACGTTCGTAGTATATTATTGATTCTACTTAGTTTCAAACGACGACTTTTATTTCTAAAATACAGTTCGAAAATAATTCTCAGAAAATAAGCTAAGTGTACCCTGAACAATTATATACAAAAATTATTATTTTGTTATCTACTTGATACAATCACGTTTTATATTAATTAATAGCACATGTTTACTTTATGCACAATTGACCTAATAATCTAGAACCACACTCCACATTATCATTTGAAGAGGAAAAAGACAAGTTGATAATTACAATCATCAGTAACAATACGTACCTAAGTAATTAGTTGATTCACAAAAATGAATGCCAGATTTTGAGATACTAGTGTATAAGTAACTAGGCATTTAATATTTTCGTACTGATCAAGATTTCTTAGACAGTTAAAAGCGCCATTTTGTTTTCTCGTCTGAATCAGAAATTCTATTCATCTCAGAGATTGCAACATATGCCACTAAATGTATTTTCATTCATTATCACAAAGTAAACCAACACTGCTGTCACTTGGTAAATATTTGTGTAAATACATATTTTTTTAGAACATGACTATCATTGCAATTGTTTCAAGTATAGAGTTTTCCTAAGAGGTTTAGTACAGATATTGTTGATAATGGTACAGAAAAAAATCCAATTTTTTTTTAAGTTACAAAAAGCATTACCTACTGTTGTAAGCACTCGAATAACAGTCATCCAGCATACAAAGCACAAGCCTTCAGTCTTTCAAAATCCAAGAAATTTCTTCGACGAACTTTTTTTTTATAGTAGAAAGTAGGCACAGGTCGGCAACACACAATAGGCTACGGTAATCACTTACCACCAGGTGGACCGTCTGCCTGCTTGTCAATCTTCTGTCGTAAGAAAATAAATCTAGTAGGGTTCAAGTTTAATTTTAAATGTTATACAAAAGCTGTGATCATCAATTTAGTTAGGTTAGGTTGCCTATAACTATTGATATACCAGCCAGATAATAAATATTCCAGTTAAAGCAACCCATTTATTGCCGGTTTTACTAGTACAACCTAGCTAGATAAGATTTGTAATAATTAATGTCATCGTAGCAGATAACATGATTCCAGTTATAATACCTGACCACAGGTCCTGAGAAAATGGAGGTACCTACTTTGAAGGTTACCTATGCGTTTTTCATATAAAATATCTATCTATTTTATATGAAAAAAACATCGCCGAGATTATGCACTCATTTGTTTGTGTACATCATATTTAAGGTCACTGATAGCATTAAAAGTGACGTCAGAATCTTCAAAGAAATATTTCTAGAGCATTACAAATGTTAGGTCTGGCCTGTTACCTACCTAACAAAGTCTAATTTAAATCGATTTCACTAGAGGTTCAGGTTTTGAATTACTCACCTTTTAGTAGCTTCCGTGACACGCGGTTTCTTTCCACGCCATCGTATTAAACAGTCGAACGTTCCTTTTCGGAACGTTGGCTTCAACAACTGCTTCCACCGCTTTCTGGAGGTGATACTTTTTGAATCCAATGCATCCGAAATCGTACTCACACTAAGGATGTCTGGCTCTGAACAGCCTTTCCTAAGGTCACTCACACTGTTAGAGTAGTTGGTACATTTTTCGAAACCTAACACTGACACAGAACTGTTAGCTGGACAAGTCTTCCTCTTCGACATAGGAGTCGATGTCGCAAAATTCGATTTATATCGTAATTCTAAACCACTGTCCTTGAAATCCGTAATATCTGACATATCTTCGCTGATGCTATGAAGATTAGGTCTTCTTTTGTCTGTCACTACTTTCGCGTTTAATATACTATTCTCTTCAAAGTTTTTGCTCTTAACACTGTGATGGATATCCACAAACGCGGTTACGTCTTCGCAGCTTTTTGTGTTGTATTTGGATAAATTGAACAGAGGCTTGGACCCCACAGTCGGCTCAGGGTGAACCTCCATGGCACCAACCACTGTAGACAGATTGTCTTCACTTTTAGATAGCACTCTCAGGTTTGTTAACTTTTTCGACCTAGGCGGTCGTGTAGGAGGTTTTTCGATATAGTCCCTCGGTGCGAAGTAGGGCTCGTCCGTCCTCTTATTGTGTCTGGAGTATTTTGCGATAATTCTGTTGATTTCTGCGCTATTCTTGCGTCTATGTACATGTCGTTTAAAGTTGAGTGGTTGCTGATAAGACTCCGCTACGCTTGTGCCGGCGACCCTGGCTGACCTCTCGCGCCATTCCGTCACTTTGTCTTCGATCAAACGCTGCAGCTCTAATGCGCGCATCATAGGACCCAGTTCTGGCATCTTTATTTACTTAACAGTTTTTCAGTAAATTATGAAAATTATTTCTTATTATCTTTGGTACGTAAACACTTAAAGCTGTTTAAAGTAGGTAGGTACTCTTGAAGGATATATTTCTAAAACACTGTAACAAATAAATATAAACAGACCTAAGATTACCTCGCATGACTCATCTATGAAAACAATACGGATTAAGTTGTTATCAGACCCAGGTTCTACCTACGTACACTAAAGACGGTGTCAAAGGGACTCGATTCAAATTTAATTCAATTAATGACGCTTTGCTTAATTAGCAGTACTTTGCAAGGGGCCTTTAAAGTGGGCAACATAATGACATTGTCGGTGCAAAAATAAAATTTTCAATTTTGTAATATGCTTGTTCTTGTCAAGTAATCCTAAGTCAAGAAAATAAACTATCCTACATAGGTACCTCTCAGTGACGAAGGGTCCATACAAGCCGATTCCCATCGGCTTACCTTTTAGAAATCCCAGCTTTCCAGCCAGATTCATCATTTCAAAGCCACTTTTATATAAAATACACTGTAATTAAGTATACAATTATCGGTGTTTTTTTGAACAGCTTACCTTCGCCATAATTTTACCCCTCGCCACTGGCACCTATGTATAATTTGACACGGTTTCACGGCTTTGATAGAACCCAATTTGCTGGTATTCGTAAAAGATTTAAGTTCTTGTTGGCTATCAGTACTCAAACTACTAATCATGTTCATATTAAGAGGATGTTCTAACCGCGATTTCTAACATCAACCGCGGCGTGCAGTCAACGTCCTTCCGAAAACATTCAAACTAAAATCTACATCCTATCACTGCCAGTTAACTAAGTATTAAGAAATAATGTACTTCAAATAGTAAATCATCGGATGCATCGAAATGTTGCTGATTTCTATCTCGAAATTTTTGACTATACTTCCTTTGCAATGTTTCTAAAAACAATGCGATAACAGCTTTTGTTGTTGATTCAGAGAGTTGAGGAACTCATGATATAATGAGTTAGAAAAACATGTGATATAGTTCAGTTAACAGTAGTGCGTAAGATAACTGACTGACAACTGTATAAATGTAGACAAAAATAGTACTTACATAATACATTAACAGTATATAAACACACTTAAGTAATTTTAGATTGATTCTACGACTTTGCTACGAGATGAAACGAGGAAAACTTCTAAGCACATTACGGATATTATCAGTAGTTCTAAAGAAGATGAGTAAAATGAATAAACAATCACTCACTGAGAACAAAAATAAACTAACCAAACAATGCAGGTACCTAGTGCGCCTACAAATCGATAAGAGATACCTATCTGAGATAAAAAAGATAAGTTTTGATAGTACGAAAATTGCGAAATCGGTCTTAGCTTAACTAAGTACATTTCATGCTATGGCTGATGAATGTTAATCCTCCCCTTTTACTAGTTTAATAGTGGTCTGTATGTATAATGTTATCTGCATTGCGTAACATTGTTCTCAACGAGTGAGTATGTAGGTCTTTTACGTGTTTTGAAATTCTAATCTTTACCTTTACTCACTTTATTCTAACCACTTGTTTACCAGAAAATAAAGGAATACTATTACTGTTAGTGAACTTCTAGTAAGAATTAACGTACCTAGATACGAAGCAACATTTAAGTCAATAAATACCTATGTAACAGAAAATCGCTACTTATTGATCACTTATTTTTACATACACTTGTATTTATTAACGGTTAAAGATTATTGATTACATTGAGGTTTTTAGCACATATTTTGTAATAGGACACAAAACCGCACTGAGCAATAAAATAGTTCTTATTTTGCTTCCAATAGAAGCTTTCGAGTAAAGCGTCGAGTACACCGGGTTCGTATGTATCGGAACTTCTCGCGAGTGTTTATGGTGCGTCAGCGCACACGTGTGGCGACGCCACGTGCGGATTCCACAGTGAGCCACCGTTCGTTCCAGGCGAATGCTCCCGTACTTGACTCAGCCAGCAATACAGAGTGACCTGCCCATCCTGCCACCACTATTACAATGGGCTAAATAGAGCATCCACCATGCAATGTTGTAGCAGGTACACTAACCTTGATATCGTAAGGTAGGTCTACTCATCCTAACAAATAATATGGCATGAATATAAGCGAGTTATATGTTTTGATAATTGCTGCATTTATTAAGTAAGTAGAATATTTTCTTCACCAATAGTTACTGTGGTAATGCGAACACATTCCACAGTTGCCTAGACTGAGAAAATTCTTCTCCAATTATCTAAAAATGTTTTCTTCGCATATTAATGAGGAGTTCTCTCTTGGACATACCTAACTCGCATATTAATGGTTTGTTAGGTATAGAAAGTTGATTAACTACGGATGTGAGGACAGAATTCTAGCTAACGCTAAGTTCCTTTTTTGTTCTAAATTCTGAAAGCGATATAATAGCTAATTGTCATTATCTGTGTTTGTAATGTAACGTGGGGCATTGTTCGCCGCTACGGGCGTGACAACAGCTTCCGCCAAGTTCATTGTCGTGTCGCTGTCGCATTCGTGTCCCACTGTGACCCCGCCCTTATATTAAAAATATTGATTTATTTCATAATATGCCTGTTTAATGTTATTGTAAAATGGCACAGTATTACTAACATGATGTAATTTCTAAATAAAGATTCCTGCATGTTGGTTTAAATAAACTCAATTTTAATGAGACTAATTAATATTAAAGGTCACACCTATAACGCGATGTTAGTGCAACATGTCAACACTTGATTAATTAGAACGTTAACGCGCTTATAGGCATTTTTATTTTAAATTTGCATATAGTAGGTCAAGGTTCCATTACTTTTTTGTTAAATAAATCAGGCAGTGCAGATTTCCACAAAGAACGGCCCGCAACACATTCAACCACCCCCAGAGCCTTTGAAAAGGTAGTCAGGCTAGTGCCGGTGAGAAGCCTCAATATTATGGATCGTGTCACGTAGAGAAATACCGAGGATTTTCATAATGCATTAAACAGATCGCTGAGCAAAATTGAACTTATTATCTTGACATTATATTTGCAACGGAAATGATTTGCATAATTCCCTTAGTTGAAGCAAAAGATATAGAGTGGATACACGTCATCCACCGTCCAGTATATACATACTATGTTCTATAAAGCTGCTCTGGTAAACCTTTCATATCCGGATCCCAAATCTCATCTGTCCTGTCAGTGTGCTGCCACCTAAAGTTCATATCAATTGCTTAAATTGCTTTAAATTAAGAGAGAACATCAATGTGGCTGTACATAATTTAAATAGGATTAGGGTCACTCAGACACAGTAAATCCCCTCCAATTTTTTATAGCCTACTAAGCAATAAGCTAAATGTAATTTATGAAGAAACAAAGATTTATGGCTATAAAATTATATTTTTTTTAAATTACTATTTATATATTATTAATATAATTCAAGGTACTGAACCCAATATAAATCATTAAAGTAATTCTAATACTTCCTAAAAACATTGCAGATAATTTGATTTGACATTATTGATCAAGATTTTAATATAATTTTATTAACATGGCACAACCCTGAATTCAACCAATAAAGTATAAGGATAAAGATTAAAAATAGTTTTAGGTTTCTCAGAAGATTTTAGCTTGCTTACTATAAACAAATAAAAAATAATACGATACGTGATTGGACTCGGGTACTTTCTCTACTGCCAATTGATGAATTCGCTCCTTGCATACCAAATACAGTTCCGACCTATCGCCAGCAGTCACCTAAATTCTTAAATTGTCAAGAGACAATCAAACAATGAAGGATGGTAACGGACGATTAGTATGCAGTTACCGTCGCTTACGGGACCGTGTGTAGCATTAGCTCAATATAGAGGTCTCGTTCTTTGATCCTTAACTTGATAAGGGGAAAGTAGAATTTCACTAAACTTGTGAAATTGCTCAATACCAAAAATCCTCGTAATGACATAACATTGCGTTGATAGACACAATTATGCTTCTTTTGTAGCAGTGTTGTTACTAATATACCTATATCGTATCAAATATTGAAAATAGAGAACTTAGGTAAGTTTATCTAATACTTGTACACACGGCCACAGATGTATTCTGTGCTACTACCTAACTACAAGCACTAACTTAAGTAATTTAGCAATAAAATCGCAAACACGTATAAACATTTCAGTCTAAGGTCTGATTTTATTTTCCTTACAACAATAAAAATAAATTAAATTATAAAATAAATATTAAATTAATAGTCTACATTAACTAAGTAGTTTGATTTCAGACTAAAATTGCAATGGCACCTTAATACTCCTCCACGTAGGAATGCCTGTTATTTAGTTATCAGTTGATGGCCCGAAGATATTTGACGCATCCCTTCTGAAAACAAATTTCTTATATTAAAATAGTAAAGAGCTGAAAGAAAGTAACCCGTATGTTACAATGTACATACTTACATAACATTAAAAATTAATAACGATAGTCAGAATTTGAAAAAATATATTATATCCTACCTGAAATATGGTTCAAATTCGTAGATATCGTCGATCATCCTGCGTACGCGACAAGTGACATTACAGGACGGCTGTTGTTTTTTGTAGATTGAAATCGCGCGTTCTACCAGTTGCTGAACCGATGTTAACTCCTCAACTATAACACGAAAATAGTAAAAAAAAATGAGTAAATTATACTCGGTATAGGTTATACTACAATGCAACGACTGACAGGTAAAGTCAGTCGTTTTGATCATCATGAATGCCAATGTTCACCAACATAGAGCCCAGGGTTAAAACGTTTTACTAAATAAAATAATCATTTGCGAGATAAATAATAACAAATAGTTAAATTTTATTTGATATGGCTCATTAGTAAAATATTCCTTGCTGGCTGGTGGCTATAGCACAACTCATGTAGCAAAATTATGATGTACCTTATTGAATAGAGCACATAAAATCTAAAAAATATTATTACTGCACATGCACGTGGAAATTTAACCTACTTGAATATATCTGTAATGAAATACTCAATAATCTTACCTCTTTGGCTTCCAAAACTACGGTCATCTTCGTCTTGATTAGGACTACTATCTTTCTTGAAGCTTATGAGTTTTGGTATCACCAATAACATACACACTACAGCAAGCATTGTCACCAGCTTTTTGAATATTAAGAATTTTAGCAACAGTTTAGCAATTGTCAAGATGTCCAGTTTTAGAGAAAGTTTATCTAAGAAACCTAATCCTGGTGCTGTGTAAGGGACTCCATAGCTAGGTTTTAAAGGAGGACCATAAACAGGTGGTAGAGGTTTGTAAATAGGCGGTCCATAAGTCTGTGCTGGGGGCCCGTAGGTCTGCGCCGGGGGACCATAGGTCTGTGCCGGGGGACCGTAGGTCTGTGCTGGAGGCCCATATGTATTTGCAGGAGGTCCATAAGATTGAGCAGGTGGCCCTGATGAAGGTGGCCCGTAGTTGTTAGGAGGGGAATTGTACGTTATATCAGACTCAAATTTAACTGGAGAACCATAATTAGATGATGGCAAATAGTTGCTGGAAGGCGACGAAGTATCAGAAAAACTGGACGATCCAGAAGCACTAAAACCGTCGCTTGAGTATGGAGGAGAATAGTCATATCCAGAGAAGCTGTCGTCTCGATTCGTAATCTTCTTCTCGCCGTCTTTCGCCGTTATTATAATAACTCCTTGTTTTGCTTTTTCAGCTTCTATACGCGACTTAGAATAAGCATCCAGATACGTATCTGTTTTCTGAGCAGTAGGTTTAGTCCCATTTCCACTAGGGCCGACAATAGCAGAAACACTCACGCTTAGGGCTAATATAACAACGCAGTAACGGTACGTCATTTTGAGAATAATCCCGAGCTACCGTCCGAATGAAGTAGTCGCCATCGATCGTGGCTAACGAATGACAAGCGACGCGGACTCCCATTCAGTTTTCACTTTTGACTTACCGTAAAAGAATCTAAATATGATAATGGAACACAATTAAATTCTCCAAGTGAACCCAGTGCGTTCCGCATTGCTCATGGTAAGTAGGCACTGGCGTGCCACGGCGCGCATGCTAATGCGCGTTAGAGAAGCGCCCGGCCGACCCGAGGCATGCCTTGTCGGACCTGCCGTAGCCGCCCCAAACATCAGGACAGCACCATTCATACCATACTTAATCACATCTTTACTTACAGACAAATTGTTTGTGAAAGTTTTATTGTCATTTTAAGGTTATGATACAATAACCATTAAAATTTATTGCCACGTTATTGTATTTAGACCCGATATGGAAATGATTAAATCACAAAGCTCTATTCCTCAAGGCGCAATAACGTAAAGAATGTAGTTATGTATTGTATTGATAAAACAATGAGATGGAATTAAATTTCGAATTTGACAGGAAATTCGGTAGCCAGTAGGTAAACACTTGCGAAACCTTAAGGCAAACATATATCATGTTGGAGAGAGGCCAAAATAATAAAATTCAGAATACATTGTATGGTAAAAGATACGTCAATTGCATAAATTGTATTTAAATTATTGTCGATTTCTACTGATCAGTGATGCAGCGCTGGGTCATTTTCACCTGCATTGTTAAATGAAGATAAATAGGTTCTCATCTTTGACATATTCAAATGTTAAAGTAGATAATTTATGTTCATTACTATAAACAATAAAAGCCTCAAAATACTTAGTAAACGAACGTGACACACGTTTTATAAATATAAATAGGCACATTATAATAGGTGGTGAAGAAACGAAATAGCCATTAAGCAACCACGTGGATGGAAGTTTGCCAATGTTTATACTATCACGAATGCAAAGATCTCCAGGACAGTGCAGTTGCACAGCAGCGCTTCCTTCTAAGCTTAGGGCCTGTGTCACAATGGGTACACAACCACCAATAAATATCTCTCTGCAAACCACAATATGAAACAGCGTTTAACCATTGATTTAGAATTTAGGTTTAGCATATTTTTTCATTTGTTTTAGCCCTGATAAGTCACATAATATGAACGTCGAAAGATACAATTGACTGTACCGGTTCGGAATACACTTAAACTGACGACACCAGCAAAAAACTCAGCAAAGCTTATTTCTTTTGAATGAATGTAATTAAATTACAGTTATCATCAAATGCAAAGTTAATTTATAAATAACCCGCCTTCAGGGTCAGTCGGGTGAAAAACCAAACAGTTCTTGTATTAAAATCATAGTCAAATATTCCATTTTATTACTTATAAAAACATATTATAAAACTTAATCAAATGCATTACCTACAGTCAGAAATCTTTCTTCAAAGAACTTGTGCCGTTTCCTTGTTGTTTCTCCATTTTCAGATTTTGTGTTGAAAAATGAGCTTATTGACTTGGTATTCCTTTTCTTAGGATTGTCTTCATCATCAACTTCTTCAAAAGTGCATGTGGCTGCTTTGTCCTGCAGCATGTGTTCAGCTGTCGACCAACTGAATCTCACAAGTAGTGGGTAACCAAATACATTGTCTATTTGATCACGAATGAATTTCTTTGTTAATGGGTCTGTAAAATGATAATACAAAGGCTTTAATAATTAAATACAACTAACTTTAGACAAAAATAATTACTAAACAATTGTTAGGCTAAAAAAAAGACTTAATAAAATTTTCTGAATAGCATTTTAAATCTGTAAATCTATTTAATAATTTTTTTTTTCTTAAGATTAGCAGGTATATTGGTGTACTTACCTCCAGGATACCCACTTCCAAACTCGGAGTGGTCCATCTCCAAGCCCTCATGGAACTTCCACACTCTGAGAGCATGGTCTCTCGTTACTTTAGCCACTATACTAGCAGCTGACACAATAGGATAGATTGAATCAGCCTTTTTTGCCACCTAAAAGGAAGGATGATATATTAAAACATACCAAATAAATCCTACTAATATAATAAACGTGAAAGTTTGTATGTATGTATGTATGTTTGTTACTCTTTCACGCAAAAACTACTGAACGGATTTGGATGAAATTTGGCACATAGATAGATCATACCCTGGAATAACATATAGGCTACTTTTGATCCCGGGAACGCGGGTGAAACCGCGGGGGACAGCTAGTTTGTAATAATTCAATATTCTTCAAAAATTGCGTAATGTGATATAATTTAATAATTATAAAATACTAGTTTCCAACCCGCAGTTTGTGTTGTATGCAAGCATCTCACATAGTACACAAATATAACATACAAACTTTGACATTTATAATAATGGATTTGGATGAAACTTGGCACAAACATAAGATACCTTGGGAATGCAGGCAAATCCTTAAGGCGGAAGCCAGTTTGTAATATTAGTAGGATAGGCTAGTTATTCTTCCAAGGTTCCAACCATGTTCCTAGGATAATAAGTTCATCAAATTAGTTTGGCCCATAAAAAACATAGCTTTTTCACCATTTCTTAGCTGACATCTACACTCTATAAACTACTTACCAAACCTAAGATCAGCCCTCCACAAGTAACAAATCAGCCTCACCCTAGTTTTCGAAATGATGCGAGTAGTTTGCATATTGAGTGGTATTTCCACTCACCAATCATTAAGTAGAATTGCCAATCTAAGGTAGTACATACATTTGATAATTATGTAGAAAAATAACTTACTGTAATTTTATAGGTGGGAAAAATGTCAGCTAACTTAGCCTGATATTTCTCAGGCGGACCAACTGTGTCTACATATACTTCTGTTATGTTAGCTCCACTCTCTGCCACTCTCTTGATTAAATCTATGGCTGAATTCATGGACACCTGAAATTGTTTATATGATTCATAAGAAAAGTAATATTTGCAGTTGTTAACAAATGAAAAATTCCAATACAAAATACATAAGCGATAGAATTTGTAGCGACCCCTACCCCTGTAAGCTATACAGTTCACACACAGATGGATAGATGGCGCACAATAATCTACATACAACCAAAGAATAAATAATATACTACGTACTATACAACCTACATCGCCATGACCCTTGTTTGGTCAGACTGATGCCATAAGAATACTATTTGCCTTGATGTTTAAAAAATTATGTAGTCCATTTTAATTTGGCATTGAAATAATCACTACAATATCAGAACACACAAATTTTCTTATTCAATGGTCTTGTTTGTGAGGACATTACATACTATTATTGGTACAGAAACCTAGTCTACACTATAAACAAAAACAGCAAAATAAATTACCTCATTTAGTGAATGTTTTGCACGTCTGTACATGGAGTTTGAAATATAATTTGGTGATATAATTTCAGCTGCCCATCCAACATTATTCAATGATTCCTCTTCAGAAAACATCTTTGTCAATATTTCATCTCTTTTAATTTCAGTCAATGCTTTGGAGTCTGCACATCCTAGGTTTTTCAAAACATTTTCTTGTTTAATGGGACAATATGCTACACCATATACCATGGGACCTGAAATTAAGCACTTATATTATAATGGGTGTAAATCCACATGAAATTTAGTTTAGAAGTATATTATTTAGAATAAGACACAGGGTACTTTCAACCATGTGAGTGATATGGCGAAGGGCAGCTAGTTACCTACCAAAATTAATAATATAGTCTAGAGTAGGTAAACTTCATATTGGTAGGTAGGTATCATCATCATCATCATCATCATATCAGCTGAAAGACGTCCACTGCTGGACAAAGGCCTCCCCTAAGGATCTCCACGATGGCCGGTCTTACGCTACCCGCATCCAGCGGTTTCCCGCGACCCTAAAAAGATCGTCGATCGTCGGCCTGCCCACGCTGCATCTTCCGGTTCGTGATCGCCACTCGAGAACCTTTCTGCCCCAGCGGCCGTCGGTTCTACGAGAGATGTGCCCCGCCCACTGCCACTTAAGTTTGGCAATTCTTCGGGATATGTCTGTTACTTTGGTTTGCCTGCGGATCTCATCATTTCTGATCAGATCTCGCAGGGAAACTCCGAGCATAGCCCTCTCCATTGCTCTTTGGGTGATCTTGAGCCTTCTAATAAGGCCCATCGTAAGCGTAATTGAGACGAGAAGATATTACGTAGCTTCCCGAACGCTGCCCAGTCGAGTAGGATTCGACGATTGACCTCTTTCTCGAAGTTGGACCTACCTAGTTGGATGGTCTGTCCTAGGTAAATATAGTCGTCTACAACTTCGAGTGCAGAGTCTCCAACCTTTACTTGAGTGGGTGCAACATAGACGTTCGATATGATTTTGGTCTTATCCATGTTCATTTTAAGACCCACTTGTTGAGAGTCTCTGCTGAGGTCATCAAGCATTGTACTGAGGTCTTCCAAGGTCTCAGCCATGACTACTATATCATCGGCAAATCGAAGGTGAGTGATGTACTCGCCATTGACAATGATGCCAAATCCGTTCCAGTCCAGAAGCTTGAAGACATCTTCCAATGCAGCGGTGAACAGTTTCGGAGATATTACGTCTCCCTGTCTCACGCCTCGCTGCATTTCGAGTTCCGGTCCTGGAGACGGACCGACATGGTGGCGTTCTCATACAAACCCTTTAACCACCACCCGCCTTCAGAAGCTCAGCTGTAACTCCATCATCCCCAGGCGCCTTGTTGTTCTTAAGTTGTTTGAGAGCCATTCTAATCCCGTACAGGCTGACGTTCGGGATATCTTCAGTGTAGTGTTGGGTTAGTCTTGCTCTGGGATCTGAAGCATGACAGGTGACTGGGTTGTCATGTACAGCTGTCCATAGAATTTCTCGAACTCTCCCAGCAGCTCAGGTTTCGACGTGACGATTCTACCATCCTCAGTCTACAGCTTCGTCAGTTGGCTCTGCCCAACAGACTGATCTCTTGCGAACACTTTAGAGTCTTGATTTCGCTCAATAGCCTCTTTAATACTGATTGTATTAAATTGGCGTGTGTCGCGAGTCAAAGACTTTGAGATCTGTCTGTTGAGTCGCTGATATCTGGCAGCATCATCCGAGGACGTCAGAACCATTTTCCGTCTTTCTTCCATGAGCTGTAGGGTTGAATCAGAGATCTTTTTGGTTCCTTTTGGTGGGCCTTGAAAAACATAGACCCAGCCGTATGGACAGCTTCCACGAACCTGTCATTGTATAAGTCCACTTCCTTGCAGTCTGCTAGTCATTCGAATCGGTTTTGGAGTTCGAGCTGAAAGGGTTCGGGGTTTTGGACGTGGAAAGGTAAAGGACGGAGCGTAGACTTCATCAGTTGGGACCTCTCGATTTTGACATTAAGGTTCAATGAGCCTCTAACCAGTCTGTGATCACTCCCGGTTTTGACCGCATTGATCACAGAGACGTCATTGAATATTTTTCTTCTCATCGACAAGATGAAGTCTATCTCGTTTTTCGCTTTACCATCGGGGCTCGCCCAGGTTCATTTGCGGGATGATCATGGTGAAATGAGATTTAGAGATATGTAAGGTTCTAGAAATATCCTCATACATGACCTCAACCTCATCGTAGGAGAGTGTCGAAGTCGGTGCGTATACCTGTATGACCTTCAACGAATACCGTTTGGTGATTCTGAGTATAAGGTACGCCAACCTAGTCGGACGACTTCTACGCCCCCCACGGGATGAGATGGGGTGGTGATATTCGTCGCCGTCACCTCACAGCAGTAGGTATAGTTGGCTCAAATAGGTCTGCACATAATGACTAGGAGAATGGCATTTCTTTATAACTGATCTTTCACTAACCTAGAACAGGACCTCGACCAGCTTCATCAACACCCAGCATGCATGGTTCTAATTTACAAATAGAAGGAACTTCTGAAGAGTTTACAAAGTTCCTATAATTGCTCTTGGATCGAATAAAACTCTGCAAGTCTTCTAATGAATTCATCATAAATTTTGTACACTAACGTCAAGTGACTAGTTAGGAACATTTAACATATTTTTTTCACTGAAGAACTGGATGTAAGAAACTAAATTGTATCTAGAAATTTTATACAATACAAAGATTTACCAACAAACAAAGTACAAACAAAAAGCAAACCGCGCGTAAATTGACTGGACTTGGATTTGACATTGATAGATTGACACTGCCTTTTTTTCTTCTTTTTGTTTGGCATCACACTTTGTGTACTTTGCCATTGTGAAGTTGAGTAACGTATTATAAAAAGAGAAGTTCCATTTTTGGACTGGACAGTTTACACCTATTAAAAACCAGCAAAATAATTATTCAAACCGATAAAAAATATCAATTTTTTTTTTTCATGTCGGTGAAACTATATTCTGTACAAAAATATTTTGTATTAATACCAAATATTACATAAGGCAACATAGGCACCATATTGCACAAAACGTTAGTCACTCAGATTGTGTTTTTTGCCAGTGTCAAGTTGAGCTCAAGAACTATATGTATATATTATACTTTTTATACTATTTAAATCAATACATTGGTTCCTTTTCGATAAATAATGCGCAGGAACCAATGTAAAGTTCTATGATATTTTGAATGCAAAATGAATACATAGATTTATAGCCATATCTCAGTGTCGCGAATCACATTTTGACAAATATACGACCAATTACTGAGCTGCAATTTGAAAAAAAACTAATAGAATTTGAATTTCGCCGGCTTTTTGCTCATTTCCTTCGCCATCATATACATCTTTAGGTTGGTCATTTTGTGTAGATTCCATAGATTATACGTTTATACGGGGTTACCATGGAAGAATCACGAAAAATTACCGTTTTTATCGGATCGGTCGGTGTGGCCAGCGCGGCCAAACTTAAAACCTTCTTAAATGGCAATACTGACTTCAAATAATTTTTTTATGTCAAGTGCATAGATAATACACTTTATAGAGAGTCAAGTGTCAACAAAAATACTTTAGTTACACAAACAAGATTTTTTCTGGATCGTAAATAAACCTAAATCATCTGATTAGTGCGTGTGTGCAAAAGTGATACGTCTTTTATTTTATAACTTATATATTATGGCTAACAAAGAGGACGACGATTCATTTCAAGAAGATGTATATATCAACCCAGAAGATGGAATGCCTAACGTTCATCCTAACATTGCAAATCTAGATCAAGAAAGCGATGGGCTAGAGGAGATAGACGATTTCGATGATTTGCCAAAATCCGTGATCGTCACGAATATCCACAGTGACGTTTTCGCCGACGAAAAATTGAAGAGAGAAATGGAAGACCTATTCCGCACATTTTCTAATAATATTACATTTCAATGGCTCCGTAGCTTCAAGCGTTTGCGAGTTAATTATGACAGTCCCCTCGCTGCAGCGAACGCGCGTGTTCATCTACATTTATATCAGTTCTATACCTCTTGCATTAATTGTTATTTTGCGCAGCCGGTTACGCCGGTCTCACTCAAGAATTTGAGACCACCGGCGCCTGTAAAACAGTTTCTTATATCGCCACCGGCGAGTCCTCCTGTGGGTTGGGAACCTCGCGAGGAAGGAGAACCACTAGTGAACCATGACCTGCTAGCGGCATTGGCCAGCTTAGCCCCTGGAGAAAGTCATGAGCTGCATGCACCCACCCCGACTCAGCCCGCTATTATAGTACATACAGCTATAACAACTGAAGCTAAAGATCCCCTCAACAGTAAACATATTCCACACACTCGTTGTCCAGATTATTGATGAAAGCTTTTACATTCAGTGACTTTATATTCAAGTAGATGTATTGTACATTCATGTTTATAGCTTATATCACATGTCAATTTTTGTGATATGTGAAGCCAAAGAAGTTGCATTGTTAATTTAAATTGGCTGATAACTAGGAGAGAGCTTAAAAAGGGCTATAGACTAATTGAAGTATTGTTTATTTTAACACATTTAAATTGGTGCTACATTTATCGAAGGGATATTTAAAATGTTATTGTTTTTGTATCACTTTTATCTATGTTTGCCTTATAATATTCGTTTGACAACTTAATTGAAACAGCACATTCTAATATCATCTTGGTGGTTGGGTGGAATAGTGCCCAGCTACAGATTCTGATTTTGATTTGTGTAAATTTTCATAAGTTATGTATTGAATTGCATTAATGCCCAGGATATGTCATTCACAATGAACATTAACAGTGCTCCCAAGATCTATTGCCATGTAACATTAATACTAACTTACATTTAATACTAAAACACTTCTCACATATGTGATTATTTGATAGATTGATTGTAAAGCATCCAAAAATGCTAGAGAAGCCCCTATGGCTTCTAGAATGAAACATTTAATACCACATAAATTTACTGAATAATTGATGAGTTGTTTTATCTTAAATTATAGTGTGATTTATATAATTGTAGCATTTTTTTTTATTTAACATTTTAGAAGCCCAAATAGGTACCTTTGTTAACAGCTTAATATATATATATACCTCAATAAGTTATTTATAATATTTATAAACTACATAGCATAATTTATCATAAAATTATCCTGACATAGTAAAAAACCTACAATTTCATTTATGAGATGATTTGTTATTTATTTGCTATAAAATATGCTTTCAAAAGCAATTGATGACAGGGTTTTAGCATTACCTATGTGATCAATAATATTATTTATTTCTGTAACAGCTTTGCTTGGACTTGGATACCTAAGTGTTAAATATGTATAATATTAGTTAGTACTTACCTAATCTTAGAAATTTTTGTGATATACATCTAAATGTTGGATCTGACATTAGTAAATTATTTTTGCAGCAAGCAAAATTTTGAGTAGTTTAAATTTACTTTTTTAAATTGAAATACAAACTATTTCATACTATAATTCCCTTCGATCAACAATATCATAGATATCGGGACACATACAAAATCCAAGCTAAATGCTGTCCGCGTGAATATATACTTTAACAGCTGCATTTGTTTACTAATAAACGGAGAGAAATGTTTTACAACAGTTTTAAGTTCAACCTAATTACAACCATAGCACCTAGAAATAAAGTCACAAATCTTCAAAATATTATCTAATACTTACGATCATTCGAACTAAACAAAATAAGAGCTCACTTCTCTAGTGAGCTGTTATTTAACAAGATGGTTTTTTTGCGCCGACCCGAAATCTATGATATTGTTGATCGAAGATAATTCCTTTCCTATATTATGTACTGAAAACTGACATAAATAATGTATACTGCTGCCCTAATAATTTGATAAAGGCTATGAATAAATAATTTATTCGTAGGATTAAGGTATTATATTAGTAGATTTATTTTTATGTAATTATTATTGATTTTAATACACCACACAATATTTAAACTGGCTAGCTCTAAATTTTACGCTTGAATTTGACGTCATAAATTAAAACGCTAGAAATATTCGTTAAAAATTGTGAAACCGGACCAGACATCATAATAACCATATTTTCCAAATATACATTAATAAATTTTATTGTAAGTAGGTATAACAACAATTAATAAAATCGGTAACGTCAACGAATATGATGCCTTCGCATCTTGCACATTAATTCGTTAGCGTGAGAGGATTTCATTATTTATACTTGTATTGTACTACGTCTCGATTATTCTAGAAAAGACCTTGTTGTTTGAGAGCCATTCTAATCTCGTACTGGCTGGTATTACTATCGACAGGTGACTGCGTTGTCATGTACAACTGTCCGTAGAACTTCTCGATTTCACCCAGCAGCTTAGGTTTTCTAGTGATGATTCTGCCACCTCAGTCTTCAGCTTCGTCAGTTGGGTCTACCCAACAGACCCAGATCTCTTGCGAACACTTTAGACCCTTTATTCTGCTTGATGGATGATTTAAACGCCTAAATTCAATCAACCCCGTAATCAATTTCCAAATTAGGGGGTTCGGATATCTTAGCCTTACGTACTGTTAAAAGTGAGGGCGTTTATAAATATACCTACATAATAACATAATATGCTAGGTATGTGTAAATAACGAAAATAGTTAGGAATTTGGAATTTATAACTACCTAGTATAATAATAGTTTTTGAGGTAGACGTAGACCCCGCCCGTGACAAAAATGGTCTGGTTCTCTACGGCCCTCTATTTATTTTTTAATATAAAAAAATCTTCGAGTAATGGCCTAAAGTCAGAAAACCGGGACTAGGAATCGGTGTGAATCCTACAGGGTAGGTACTTCAATTTAAGGGGAAACGTTCGGTTGGAGCGCGAAATTTAAATTTTATCACGTTTTTTGCAAATTACAGCTCAGCTCAGTTATAGGTCGTAAGTTATCAACATGTTATTTGCGACAAGAATGGTAGGATATTTACTGATTAATAACAAAAGAAATCATCAACATATTCCTCCAAAGCATATTAGTAACATTTTCATGAAATAGTCGTATATGTCAGTAATATACCTTGGAGGAATATGTTGATGATTTATTACCATTCTTCTCGCAAATAACATGTTAATAACTTACGACCTGTAACTGAGCTGCAATTAGCAAAAAACTTGATAAAATTTGAATTTCTCGATCCAACCGAAGGTATACCCTTAAGAACCTAAGTTTAACGATACTGTTCAAGCAGATATTTTACGTCACATGCACAATATTTCGTATTGGTTGGCATGACGTGCGAGTGGCAGTATTTTCAATGCACAGAATACTTGTCTATTGCGAGGTACTGACCCTTAATTTGCTATTACGTAGGTACCAGTCCAGGCAAACACTTGTAGAACGGTTTTCGTGTAGTAATGTCAGTCTAGTAGCCAATATTGTGAGCAAATGCAGCAAATGCACGCGCGCTTGTTAAAGATAAACTACCTACCTAGTATTCGAGTATATACGGCATAACACGACTCGAGCTAGCGAGTTGTTTCAGAAATCTGCTTTAGTTAGATAATGAGTTTTGCCCAACTAAAATCTTGGGATTATATTAAAAAATATGTTACGTAATGATAATAATACCTACCTAAGTATTGTACCTACCTATATTGTTAATTATTGTTCATGAATCAGTTTATCTTGTATTGAAACTGTGATTTCGATTTATTTATCGTTTAATAATCTATGTGAAACTTACCTACTGAAATAATGGCAAGCATATATTGGTTTAGTACCTACATGAGAGGCAAAGGCGTAATTTAAGATAGATTTGGCAACATTTTAAAATCTTGTTGTCGTGTTGTCATATCAAATAACATTTTTTTATAATTTTTAACGCGTTTGTCGGATTTAATCTGGTCTCTTGTCTTATGTCTTTCCACTTTTTAGGTACCTATTACTAAACAATGCTTGTCATAATTTGGTAGCTACTTACCTATTGCTGTAAATTATTATATTATTGAGTTACTAGCAGTCTTTTACTTTCAAATACCTACCTTGTTCGTTTGTCTACAAAATCAAAACCTATTCATAGTAGCGAAATAGACCTAGGTACACACGGCCACAGATCAAGCTACACATTTTTGTTGCAAAATAGCTCCTATTACAACGGCATAAGGTGCCGCAGTGTGGAGCTTGATCTGTGGCCGTGTTTACAGTCGTACACCTCTGTCTAGAGTATATTATGCGGTTGTAATAGGAGCTATTTTGCAACAAAAATGTGTAGCTTGATCTTTGGCCGTGTGTACCTCTACCCAAAGACTACTACCTATTTTTTTTTTTTTTTTTTTTTTTTTTTTTTTTTTTTTTTTTTTTTTTTTTTTTTTTTTTTTTTTTTTTTGAAAGGACTAAAGTTGGTAGCCTCTGATGGCTGCTCCAACCTTACCGGACAATTACTACCTATTGTAATTTGTATTACCTACTGAAGAGTTTTACCGCATATATGTATAATGCGGAGAGGTCCGCCATGAATGCTAAGATGAAGGTCGCGAGTTTGAATCCTACAATGGCTTTCGGTGAAGGAAAACATAGTGAGGGAAGAAATATAAGAATACATAGAAGGTACCTACTTACTTCTTTGTAGTGCACGCCTCGTTGACTATATACACCTCATGTAGAAAATTTATCGCCAAGCGCCTAGGTACCGGTGTTCTGATAGCTCCACTTGTCCCTTCTAGGCTTTGTGTATTTACCACAATCTGTCACATTGACACTGACCAAATTGAGACACGGCCTATATACCTAATATATTTTTTGAGCCAGCTACATCAGTCATCTAGCAAGATAATAAAAAAATCGTATCATGGACCATTGACTTCCACAATAAAACCACGAAATAACTTCAAGATCGGTGCCTAACACATTTTGTAGGTAATCTTAAGGTCTTGGATACGAATACACTGCGATTATGACAATGTGGTAGGTATCTAATCCTGAGGATTTATGGTACGTACTTTTAACGATATTTTGCAAAATTAAAGGGTACATACAATTAAAAAAAAAACACTATCTATAGGTTCCTACCTAGGTACTTAGTCTATGTTAGGTAGATACGTGTTTAAATAACTCTCAATCTAAGTAAATTCAAGGAAATTAAAAAGATTGATTGGATTTTATATTTTTAATCTCTTTTTTATTATATACATTTTTACAGTCTAGAATGAGTGGACATTTTTTTCACTGCGGAAAATGTACCTACTATTTACTACTTATGTAAAAATTTACGTACTTACTAATCAAACGCTCTAATATTGAGTTTCATTTATAATAAAAGTGCATTTTCCGCAGAAAAGATTATTCATAAAAAATATAACACACATGCTATAATAGCTCTTACATCCAAAAAGATGCGTTAGGGATTTGGCAATTAAAATAAAAAATATAATAAGTAGGTACCTTAATTTTATAAAACAATCGATAGGTAGGTTCAGATCGCCTATTCTATGTTAGCTGATGTGAAGTTTTCTTTCTATCAATGCAATGATTGCGCAGTAGGTAGTTACCTACCTATAAGCAGTAGGTAGATTGTAGGTAACTAGATAGGCTAATCTCTGGCCTTTATTTACAAGACTATCCATAATAAAAATAAACTTAAATACCTACCTACTTACTTAATTTCTTTATGCTGCGATCGAAAGAAAATCTATGAGGTAACTTTGACATACACACAAGATTACATAAGTTACTTATAACGTATTCAGAAACTAAAATAAATAGGTATGACATAAAGGCACGATATGTTTGGTAGGTAGGTAAGTACTTACCTAATATTGTGTGATGTTAAAGCTTAGTTTCAGATCAGCAAACAAAAAATAAACTGTAGGAACCTCTACTACCTCGATGACTTACTTATCGCAACTACTTTGTTACCTACTCCAAATGTTTAGGTATAAATTAGTGATTTCACCCGAGCATTCGCAAGCCACCGCGAATAGGACGCGCGTCATATAACAACTATACCTACCTATATGAATAAAAAAGAATTCCAGGAACTGCGATGCAACTATTCAATAATATAAATAAACAAAAAAATATTCGCATTGAAAACATTAACAATCTAAAAAATAGATCACTTAACTAAGTATATATCAAACTTTTCTATTCAGATCTTCTAGAGGAACCATTGCTTCTACTGTCTTATCGTCTTCCGAATAAGATTTTCTTTTATTCTTACCAAAACAACTAGCAAAGGTAGTGTCACCCTTACCGAACCTTTCACCGTCTGCTAATGACTGAGGCATAGGTTGATTCATTGTCTCGGGTAAGAAGAAACATAAAAATCCAGAAATAAGTGCTATAACTCCAAAGATGATTGCAGGAATTTTGGGATTGAAGGAATCTAGTAATGTTATCAAAGGTGTCAATGCTCCAGAAAGCCTAGCACACATAGAACCCAGCCCCATTGCAGAATTGCGAACTACTGTGGGAAACAGTTCTGCCGAGTAATTATATATTATTGCAAATGAGCCCGCTATGAAAAGTTTCCCTGCGATTACAATTCCGGTCGACAAGGTACTACCCGTAGGAATGAAAGTGGCACAAATACATGCTGCACCTCCTACTAACATCATCGAACTTATCAATGGCCTGCGACCCCAAATATCTAGGAAATAAATTACCGCCGCGTAACTCGGAATTTCGACGAAGCCTAAAATAGCTATGATTAAGTATGGATTTCCATTAAGTTTACCTGTGCTCAATGTAAGTCCATAATATGCAATTGAATTAGCAAACCAACAGAAACAAACGTTTAATGTCTTTTTTCTTAAATTCGGTGTTTTGAATAAGTCTCCGGTGCCGGCAGACGGTGCCTCCGAACCTTTAGATGCTTCAACCTTTCCTCTTGAAACCAATTCAGCCTTATCTAAACTAAATTCAGATCTATTGCATTTTAAAGCTTTTTCTACTATGTTAACCGATTCTTTGGCTCTGCCCTGAGCCCACAACCACCGAGGTGATTCATCCATAATCCAGATATGTGGAATAAGGAGTAGGCTGTGAAGTCCATACACAACCTGAAGTATAAGTCTATTATCGATGATCGCTCCCCATCCTGCCACTAACATGATGCCTGCAGCAAATGCAGCCTGGAAAGTCACACCACAAGCTGTTCGCTTACTTGGTCCGACGAGCTCCATAGTCAATACAAATCCCGTGATATATGAACCGGCGGATCCAAAAATTCCGTACAAAAATCGTACAACGAGGAAAGACCAATATTCGGGAACGAAAGCTACTACCACACCGAAAACTAGCTGTAGAACTGCTGACCAACAAAATATTGGCTTTCTGCCTACTTTATCTGCCAATCCTCCAAGGATTACGGCTCCAGTAAATACTCCTAACATATAAATAGTTTGTGCTAGAGCGCCTTTCCACCTCTGGTCACAAACAAGATTCCATTCTATGGCACGTGACGATGATCTGTATGTTGTGTCATAAACCCATTTAGAACATGTGGTCGTTTCGTTGTTTTGATACATGAGACAATTATAAAATATACCATCAGGTGTTGATGGTATTACTTTTGATATTTCCGAAGAATTCCACACCGGTATACTCTCTTTTGTGTCTACTCCATCGATCCAGCATCTGTAAAAACGAATTTAGATTGAGTTATTTTAAATCTAGGTAGGTATTTATTTGAACATATCGGCATAGCTGCCGAATAACATACCCAAGGATACATAGTAAGTATAGGAAAAAAATAATATGCGAACATCACACTGTACGTGTCCTGTGCTGTAAAGGGGGACGAACAGATTCTCGTACAGAATGAACCGGAGCCCTTATCTACTATGATAGCCCGTTCTAAGATAGATAAAAGTTATGAGAACTTTTCTTCAGCACCCTCGCTAATACACTAAGTCGTGACCAAACTGACCCATCGTCCTCCTTGGGGCCACTTCGGGGCCCCTGCCCTGTTTGACCTCGACCCCAACGCAATACATATAGATTATACAATCCTACTACCTCAGAATAACGATGGACTATCAACATCATCACTGCAAGAAGACTAGTGGATTCAAATATCACAAAAAAACTGTATACTAATACTAATGCTGAAGAGTTTGTTTGTTTGAACGCGCTAATCTCTGGAGTTACCTACTGGTCGAAAATATATTTTACTAATAGGATGCAAAATTATCCCCGAAGGTTATACCTAGGCTACTTTTTATCCCGGGAACGTGGGTCAAACCGCGTGGGACACCTAATAAATAATAAGCTAAAAAAAGAAAACATAGGTCTATGGTTTCCATAACTTGATCTGATTATGCTGATTAGATACTCTCTAAACAAAAGGTTTACCATTTTTGAGGTGATGGTCAAAAAATTATGTAACGGTCGGCCAAGAAAGTGGTGTACCACCCTAATATGTAAGGTTGAATGTCGCTTGCAGATTTATAGGTGATAATGATTAGATTCGCTTGCAGATCATTCTGACAACTTCTATAATATTGCCATCTTACAACATTTTGTTTACTGTTTGTTACGTGACAGCTGTTCTAAGTTTGAACCTTGTTGTAATTTTCGATGACTAGGAAACTAAATCA
Organism: Tethea ocularis; assembly: GCA_963555595.1. NCBI lineage: Eukaryota > Metazoa > Arthropoda > Insecta > Lepidoptera > Drepanidae > Tethea > Tethea ocularis. Next base: position 6,738,918 of record OY741968.1, read on the forward strand.
AAACTGGCACACCACTTTCTTGGCCGACCGTACCAATATATATAAGTGTTTATAAAGTATCGTAGGTACAGACCTAATATTCGTTAATCTGTAGGTAAAGAAAACGCAAATATTAAAAAGTCTGTAAATTATCTTTATTGCAAACAAATATCATTGTTTCATTATAAAGAAATGGTTAAAACATAACTATCTTTTACTTATAGCTATATACATAGTAGCTGTACGGGTACTGAGTAGGTTTATTGATCCATACTTGTTATGATATCTGTGGATCCATAGTAGCAATAGTAAGTAAAGGCAACGAAAACATATTGTAAAGACAAGCGATAGTGAAAAATGGCATCAAGTTGTCAAAGTGTAAGGACACGTAGTTAAAATTTTATAAATAAAGAATGTCAGCAAATTTGTCTATTATTAAAATTAAATATAGGTAGGTATCAGTGGCGAAGGGTCCATACAAGCCGATTCCCGGCTTACCTTTTAGGAATCCCGGTCCCACATTCTCATCATTTCAAAGCCACTTTTATCATGCTTAAAACACACTGTAATTATAACATTACAGGTGTTTTTTGAACGGCTTACCCTCGCCATAATTTCACCCCTCGCCACTGGTATGTATGCCACTTATTTAAACGATAAATAAATTTAAAACAATGTATATTATTATGATCTAGCTAAACAATAAGATTGTGTCCAATCCACAATACGGATCAGAAAACCGACTCTACCTACATGATGGATTTCTTAGACAAATTTCGTTTTGTTCAGACCTGTTGCAATTCCTTCACCTACCGCCTGATCCGTTCAACCGCCTCATGTCTGTATGGATGGTAAATTGGTAGGTATACATGAGCATCTCGACTTAGTAGACTACTCAATCAGTTTGTCATCCGAATCGGAACAGCAGCCGACCGGCTATGAATGTAACACCGATTATGTATAAACGTACAATGTTTGCGCTACCTAGCGTAGCGCAAACTGCTACAGTGACAGACAGAGCATGGAAAAACAACTTTACATTTCTATAGAGGGAAAATTATTACGGAACCCTAACATGTTGTTGATGTTGTTTCATAGCTATATCATAGCTTATTGATTTTTTGGATATCATTTATTTTATTTGGGTGCATAGAAACTGCGAAAGTAGGTACTTAGGCTGAGATCTATAGAGCGTGCTTAGACTTTGCTCAGACTTTACTTAGGCTATAAACCTACGTAATAAAGATAATGTTTGTATGTTTAAGATGAAGCCAAGTTTTTGGTAAGTCGTCGATTAGGTGCACTTAGACTTTGCTTAGCACACACTCAGAGAGATTCGAAGATTTCGCATTTTAAATACCGAGTTTGTACGGTTAAGTCTGAGCAAAGTCTAAATACGCTCTATAGATCTCAGCCTTAATGTGTAAGATAGATAAGTTGACCCATATTCTTTTATCTTCGACGCAAAACAGCGGGTGTATAAAGCCATTTGGAGTTACTTTTTTTTTTATTAAGTTACTACCGTTACTTATCTGTCAGCAAATGGAACGATTTTAATGTTTTTTTTTTAAACTTAAATGTGAAACAGCAGAATTTATAATAGGGAATAGGTATGCATGGTTTTTTATGCTTTTAAAAAAAGCTTTTTAATTTAAGAAACAGTCGAAAAGAATTACTTTTCGAATAACTATAAATATAACCAAGATAAAAGCCATTCAAGATTCATATCTATCTCTTTGTAGCAAAACAATTTAGCATAGTTTATAGGTAGGTATGTCCGTAGTGTACTATGACATCACAGTCCATGTCGGATCTCTCTGTCTAATCGGTGTCTAATTAGTAATTTAAAATGCATGTATCTTCTGTATTTCTTGGCAATTTTTAATTTCACTTTTTGACATATTTTTACGGTAATATGGATATTTTGTTAAGAAATGCGATCAAATTCATGCATATACCCCCCAATTCCTATTCAGTTTTTATACTAGAAAACTGATACACCACAACAACATTTTACCGTATAACTGCTATAAGTACAATACATTTACAAATATAATATGTTTGTTTTTACAAAAGGTATAACTACTATAACCTTGATCCTATCAAAATAACATGTGATAAAACTTATGCGGATCAGTTCCTCTGGTTATAATATAACTGAACAAATTAATTTAGTAAAAATACTATACATTGAATAACCCTGTATAAAATATGATCTAAAAACAAACTTTATTACTTATATCTATCTACTTGCCTAAACATCCTAGACCCTAAAAAATTACATAAATCTATTAACAAGACACCCTGAGATTAATATTTTTTAGAAACATTGGGCATGACCCTATACTCATCTATTATAAATACTTTGATATTATTTTATTGTTAATTTAATATTAATATTGTAAACAAATAAATTATATTGACAATTATATCAATAAGGTAGGAGGATCGACCTTTTTGGGAATTTTATGTCCCTTTGATTTGCACACAACTATGGCACACGGAGGGTAATTTTATTATTGAACTTGCATAAGATTAAACTTCTTACTTAAAAAAGATATCCCAATAAAATTTAAAGAAATATATTATTAAGTACCTATCTACCATACCTAAATATTACACTAATTTTTAGGTATGGTAGATAAATGTGAGATTAATTTAAGGGATCGCCCGGAAACACTAGAAGGTATAGGGTCAAATGCTCTTTGTTTCTAAAAATCATAGTGCCGATATTATAATAAAATCGATTGTGGACTGGGACCTAATAACGTGTTCATCAAGGCTGATACTTCACTATTTAATGCCATTTTAAACCTTAATGGAATACTTATCTGGTTAAAATCAGATAAGTCAAATCAGAATCAACGTTCTACGTTATTAGTTCCCATAATGTTATTAATTATATTGGCTGACTACTATTAATAAACTTCAGACTTAAGAAATTCCTGTAGAAAGATTAAAAAATCTTAGTTAAATGTAAAAACAGTCAATGTAAAGTTACTAGTCAGTAACTAAGATATACTTAACTAAAAATTAACACTCTTTATAAATCTTGTAAAATATTTGTAGACAAGAAATCAAGACTAGCAGAGATGCCTATATCTACAATAGTCTAAAACTAAGCACCAGTGTTTCGTCAAGTACTAAGTATTGTTGCTATAAACATTCTGAGTGACTAACATTCCCTATAATAGGTACTAACATGACTACGGATAGGTCTACAAAACCATCCCTTCCCGTAAAGATGCACGTTAGAATCACAAAACTCAAAGGAATCTAATAAAAGCTTATAAACTTACTTATCATAACGTACACCTTTAGATTTTGTAAAAGTCTTGTAATAAGCATTTCGAAATGCAACAGCTTAATAAACATAAACTTTAAATAGATTTAAATAAAATCAGTTTAGTAAACTCAGTAAAAAGAAGATTAACAGTTGTATTAATATCCAGTCGAAAAGTAAAAACATATCTTCGTGAACAGAAATGATCATTTAAAACTCTTGACTAGCAGTTACTTTTAATAGTTTTTAAAAGCATTGGTTATTAAAATAATATCTATAATTTTAACATTTTGACATACCAGTATTTTTGTCGAGCCCAAAACGTTTCTTAAGTAGGTACCTAATATGACCTATGTATATGATAAAATTATCTTAATCGTTTAAATCAGATTCTGTACCAAATTTTACATTTTGTCAAATCTTCATTACCTATTTATGTAGAATGTAGTTAGTTATCAATTTGTAATTCTTATGATTTCTTTTCTATCGGTTCTAAAGGTACCATTGTCTCCGGGAGTTCTAATGAGCTATTACTCATTTTCCGGCCACTGCAATTTGTAAAGCATGTATCACCTACTCCGAATCGTTCACCGTCTTCCAAAGATTGAGGTAGATTACGTCCAATTGTTTCAGGCAAAAAAAATGTAGAAATTCCGGATAATAATGCAAGAAATCCAAAGATTATCGTTGGAATTTTAGGATTTAGAGTATCGAGCAAATTGATCAAAGGTGTTAATGCCCCCGAGACACTAGCGCACATACTGCCTAGACCTACGCCTGAACTACGAACGACAGTTGGGAATAGCTCAGCTGAATATTTGTATATTATGGAATAAGAACCCGAGATGAAAAGTTTTCCTACCATCACGATGCCAGTGGTAGAAGTTGCCCCATGAGGTAGTGCGACTATGACTAAGCAAGCGATACCTCCCAACAACATCATTGTACTTATGAGGGCTCTATGACCAACTCTATCCAAGAAGTATGCGATCATGATGTAGCTTGGCAGTTCCACGACTCCCATTAAGAACATAATGAAATAAGGATTTCCGTTTAATCTGCCAGTATTTAGAGAGAGTCCGTAATAGACTACTGAATTGGTGAACCAACAACCGCAAATAATTAAAGTCTTTTTAAGCATTTTTGGTGTTTTGAAAAGATCAGACGTTCCTGCAGAGTGTTCATCCGTATATTTCGCGCATGTCGCTTTACAATGAGATACCAATAATGGAGTGTCTACTGTTTCAGTCGACCTATTAATTTTTAAAGCCTTCTCAATAATAGCGACAGATTCACGAGCACGTCCCTGTGCCCACAACCATCTTGGTGATTCATCCATCAACAGGAAATGAGGAAGTAATATCACTGCATGTAATGCATAAGTTATTTGTAAATAGAATCGATTGTCAATAAGGTACCCCCAACCGGCTAAGAGCATCAGGCCAACTGCAAACATAATTTGAAATGTAACCCCGCAAATTGTACGTTTACTCGGCCCTACTATTTCCATCGTAAGTACGAATCCAGCGATGTATGAACCCGATCCGAATATTCCATACAGAAACCTGACTACTACAAATGTATAATATTCAGTGGTAAATGCAACAACTATTCCGAATATGAGTTGAAAGATTCCGGACCAAACGAAAGCAGTTTTCCTTCCAATCTTATCAGAGAGTCGACCGAAAACAAGAGAGCCTATGACGACACCGAACATGTAGGCTGTTTGTGCCGTCGCACCCATCCACCGCCTGTTGCACACGAAGTCCCACTCGATTCCACGAGATGAAGTATAATACTGCGTGTCGTAGACCCAGGACTCGCATTCGATAGAAGTTTTATTATCTCCGTACATCCTGCACGAGTCCAATTTTCCTTGTTCATTCAATGGAATAGAATCCAGTAACAATGACGTATTCAAAGGCTCTGAATAATTTGAACTATCCACCGATAGGGCACACCTGAAATTGAAATATAAACGCATCAATCCCAAACTTATATTATTACACAATAATTTATTATTAAGTGCAGAATGCAGTGCATTGCTGTAGTGAAGTGCAATTTGGTGCAATAAAAGATACCATTATTTTATTTTGACTTGTGTCATATTTTTACTATAATGGTGTAGGTGCAAGTACGTTAAACAGAGCTGTAAAATGTCTGTTTGGTATTGTGATAACTAGCAGTATGTTACCTTAAGCTGGAATATTTCACATAGCCATCTTTAAATGAATATTTACACGAATAAAATATTACTTTATGCAATGTGTTAGTGTTACTCAGCGTGCTTTAACCAATATTTATCTATAGGGAAGGGAAATATATTATATTAGTTAAAATACTTGTTATTTGATGTTTCGTTATTAATTGACAATGGAATTTATTCAGAAAAACATGTTAAAATAATCAATAACCTTTCACCACATAACACAGAATGTAGGAATGTTACAAAAGTTTGTACTTACTTACATTTTATGAACATTATACAACAGCACCAAAATCACTCCGTTGTTGCAGGAATTGCAGATACAAGGAAGAACGTACACCAAAGCCGTTTGAAAATCTCCCTCACCCTGGTACCCGGGTCAAGCAAACTGTACAAACTTCACAACCGAAAGCAGATATAAATGCCCATCCCCTTCAAAATATAATTTGCTCTATAATATGATTACTTTATATATTTTCGTGAATGCTTTACCATGCGTTTATTTTAATTTTCATATAAGTGTCTGTAGGGTAAGAACGTGGCGAGCATACCTTCATTCATTTCGATACAATACGAAATTTTGAACTGTATATTTATCACCGCATATCCATGCACATGCAATACGGACTCAAACTTACTCTATCTCGATATATTTACCGTAATACCTCCAAAGATTGCAGATAGAGCATGACCTTATGGTCATGCTCTATTAACCAAAATCTTATTTGGATTGAATTCAGACGAAAGATAAGCAATATTATCTACATAAATCGTTAAATATATTTGGTCCAATCATCTTGAAAGAGAACAAAACAGGTCCCCGTCAAGCAGACTCGATTTTATATTTAAAGCTTTTATACCTTGACCAATTTGACAACCATAACCCTCCGTATTCACGGTAGATATAATAAAGGTTTGAAACCCACCTATGGTCAGGTACCGCTGCAACAGTCACTAAGGAGAGCATGTGCATGCCAGCTGTCATGGCGGCGAGGATATGGAGGATGAACTGAAAGCATTGGTACCGCCCGAAATCACCTGAAAACAACAACAAAAAAGCCTGTTAAATGACGTAGTCGATAAGCTTTGAACAGTATTTGATCGTAATTAAATTATTAAACAATCAATAAGAAGTTTGATGAACCTTGTCTTACACAGATTTACACTATTCTACATGTACACACGGCCACAGATCAAGCTACACACTGCGGCACGTTATGCGGTTGTAATAGGTGCTATTTTGCAACAAAAATGTGTAGCTTGATCTGTAGCCGTGTGTACAAAGCCCATATAGTATGACACAACTTAGATGAAGTATCGGTAAAATTCGTAAAATCGTTCGTTACCGAAAAGAGTGCGCCTACAACATTACTCATGTGTTAATAAATTATCGGCGAAAATGATCTTGTTGAACGTTGAATGGCGCAATAATGAATGATTTTTATTAGTTGTGTAAATCGGAAGTGAAGTGTACGAAAACGTTTTTCGATGCTACATCTAAGTTGTGTCATACTGTACCTATGTGCTCAAATTTCGTAACAATTTTGCAAATATTGTCGTTGGAAATAATCAAACTTAACGTTAACAATATTTGCATTAGCGTTTTAAATATTGTTAACGTTAAGTTTGATTAAAACATAAATGTGTGTGCGCGACCGCGTGTTTAAAACGTATTTTCTCTTTCTGCCGATACCGGTTCCTACTATTAGAGGTATTTTTATACAAATCATTAACATAAGTCGCCGTACCCGTATACAATAGTGTGACGCTATCGCAATACTGGCCTTTAGTGACCTGTGAACCTTACTCTTCGTACTAAATCTGTCTAAGCACGCGTGCAACATCTACGTCTAAATGAGTGGAATTCAAATATATAATCACATATGTACAACTTTTTCACACATTTACATATTTTGTTGAAGGTTCATAAATTGGATCAAATATTTTTTTAAATGACCGGTAGCCTCTGATGGCTGCATCAAGCTTGCCGGAGAAATCGGCGAGCGCCGAAAGCTCTCAGCCGGGCATTTAGGTAAACACGCTTGAGGGCACCCCCAAATGGGATACGAACCTCTGCTCAGGACGTTACCGGGGGAGGTGGTAGCAAAATGTGAGAATAAAAAGCTTAAATTAACTAACTTTTACAGAAAAGTATATTTAGCCGATGAAACAAGCAACGAGAAAAATACAGTAGGTCACTTTTTTATCAAATCAAACTTGTCCCCAAACTACCCAATCAATGTTTAAATGATCTCATAATTAAATTAAGAGTCGTAAGTCATGACTTCAAAAATTATGGTCTGATAGAGAAAATGTGTCAAACAATTGTTTTGTTGATAAGACAATGGTAATAATTAAAAATATCACAGTACCTACATACGTAAGAATAAGAACCTAACTACGTACGTACCTATCTACGTATAACGTAATGGGTGCAGGGCAGACAAAAGACCAATCGAACATAAGTAAATTATTGACACAGATGTAAACCTTTACATAATACCTACATATTATTCGTACGGTTACAGAATTTTCATTATATGTTACAGGAGGAGCTTTAATACTTGTTTACAGTACCTACCGAGGTATAAATATATGTTTGGAACCGAATAGCCTCGAAAAATCTCGTTTTATTGCTAAAACTTGAGTTATTTTAAGTGTTTACATATTTTATGTTTTATTTATGAAAGTAGTTTTCGTAATTAAAAAAAACCTGATACAAGAAAGCCGAAGAACCTACGCAATCAAGTTTTTGTAGTCTCAGGAAATTTTATTAGGTAATAAGTAGGTACAAGAAAATACAATCCCATAGTTTCAAAACTTCACCTACTAACTGTCGACTCTAGGTAGAACCTCTACCGCAGAACAAAAATAAATTAGTTTTTCTATAGTCACTATAAGTAGTTTAGGTAGGTTTATACAACTTACCTTATTACTCGCCATAAACTTAGCGCCTTGTTATTAATTAAATACAACTTACCTATATAAATAATTATCTAAGTTAAATATTTGCCTGCATAATATCTATTTATCACATACATATCTAGTTAATCTCGTTTTCCTCTCTGAAGAGATAATGTTGTTGGCCAAGGAGAATTTGTTAAATTTACTAATAACACCTATAAATATGTACTTCTTTGACATCAGATGATAATTGCGTTTTTAATGTGTATTTATTGTTACGAGTAGATAAGTAACTACTTTCTCTTTTATTTTCGCGTCTGTAATGATTCGGTGATGCAAGCATGGACCGCAGAGTGAAATAATGTATTTTTTTCACTAATAGGTACCACAGTGCAAGCCCAACTTTTATAATGTTGTAATCTGTCAATTCGTGTTGAGGCAACGTACCGTACAGTCGCTCCATTTCGTAAATTACAACACTTATATTTAATAGTAAGTAATAAGTGACCTGACTACCAGACCCTTATCAAAGTTATTTAAGTATGTACATAAAGTCAATAATAATATAATAATTCTAGTGTTATGTTGTGACATTGATACTGATTTAATCGGTCATTCGATATCAACGTTTGAATATAGTTGCGTATTAACATAATGTATAGCGCCGAGGTATTCGCACTTAATTATGCTGGACACTGATTTTGGTATTTACTAGATAAACGCAGCTAAATTTACACTATGTTCTCCTTTTATAACAGTTGGACATACCTACATATTTTTTTTCTGCGTACCTCATACCTACGAATACTTAGCGTAATTAATATCTGACGATAACATAATTCCATAAGAATAGGCAGTAAAAGAGTACCTACTAAGGATCACTTTACAGTATTATTTATATCTTGCACGACATGAGTCTGACAAGTCATAGGTGCATTTGAAGGCCTATATTTTTTATGATTTTCACTATATACAGCCTAAACTAACTGGTTCTCAAGTGCAGCTATCGGCACTCATCAATCGAAGAAAGTACATAGCAAAAGAATTAAAAAAAAATCTAACTAAAATCCTAAATTATTTAAACAATACATTACATGCGATAAACATTGTCATTACAGTGTAGCAAGAGAGACACAAACAACGACGGCTCACAGCTACCTACGTTACGTTGAATTTTAATTTATTCTAAATCTGAAAATAATGAGGTCACTGGCACAAAACTGTAAAGTGGGTTGAGACCAACTGAAAATATTTTGTCCGTCATGTTTATTTCAGAGTGTCGAAATAAGTCCACAAATACACAATAGTTCATTGAACCTTTCAGATACGTAAGTACCTACCTAAATACTCACGCGTTTAACATGTCCTGTATAAACCCACCTACAATCTATGGATGAATATAGAATGAATTTCTGTACAGCCACAATGATTTTAATTCGCTATAGCATGGATCATTAGACTTATATTTTCAATAGCAGAAAAAGCAATAGGTATGATGACAAGGTATTAACTATTAAGTGATAAGTTAAATAATCAGTTATAATACATGATAACTGGTAACTGTACCAATATAACTGTATTTTTACGTACAGTAAGTACCTAACTACCTACCCAAAAAACCTATTTCAAGTATCCTCATCGCTGCCGCTGTGGTGATTTCGTCGGCGAGCTTGGTCACCATGGGTTGTCGTGCTCTCTAAGTGCCGGCCGGCCGAATCTCTCGTCACTCGGCTCTCAATGACATAATCCGCAGGGCTCTTGTTGTCGCCAATGTGCCTTCTGTACTGGAACCAGTCGGTATCATGCGTGGCGATGGCAAGAGGCCGGATGGTATGTCTTTGATCCCATGGAGTGTCGGTAAGTCGTTGGTGTGGGATGCCACATGTGTTGATACACTTGCGCCATCTCACTTGCCAGCGACATGTAGAGTTGCAGGAGCGGCTGCGGCTGGTGCGGAAAATTCCAAATCCAAAAAGTACGCATCTATTGGCCCAAATTATTTATTTTTGCCTTTTGCGGTCGAGACCATGGATCCTTGGGGGTCCGAGGTTCGCCGATTTTCTCGAACATTATCTTCAAAATTAATTGAGGTCACAGGGGACCGGAGGGCGGGGAGCTTTTTCCGCCAACGCGTTAGCTTGGCCATACAAAGAGGGAACGCTGCCAGCCTTCTGGGAACCTTGCCGTTGATTGGGCAGCAGCGGCCGCCTCGAGGAAATTTTTTATATGTAGTTTGTATATTTATTGTAAATAATTGTAAATATTGTATATTATAGAATTACATATATTCAAGAACTATCAGTGTAGAGTTTTAAATAAGTTAGATATATCTACTGTCTGATAGTAGTAATAAGTACCTACTTATACAAGTTCTGGAAATCCTTGAAACAGCCACATAACCCAAATAATAAATATAATTATTGAAATAGTTTAAAAGTTTTAATGATGTAGAAGACAATAAATAATGCTTTTGGATGTTCACTTAATTGGCTAGTACCTTTAATTTCAAAATATTTGTAAACCGTATTTGTCAAAAAAAATCTAGTACGAGTTAGGTAATGAAAATTAATAAATACTTTTACATCTATATAAAAAATAAACACCTACGTTGCAAAGGTTTTTGCCGGAGGTGTTTCGAACTGGTGGAAAACACCTGTGTGGTAGAGTCAATTGTAAATATTCATAAGTGCCTTATCACACTAGACTGAATAAATTTAATGAAGTGACGTAGTAACACAATAAACTAAATAAAAAAAAAGTATGTGCTAGAAAATAGTAGTCTTGAGATAAGACTTTTTTGAATGGTTGCCAATTGTTGTTGGTCATATTAATTGTCTTAGTAAGTAACAGTAACTAAATGCATGTTGAACTCACTAAATAAATTAGCAAATAAAAAAAATATCGTAGGTAGTGGTGCCGTTTCTGTTGTTTATAAACTAAACTAATCTTGATTATGTGACATCATAACATTATTGAAGCAGGATGGAAAATATTTAAAGCTGTCTTATTTGTGTAAGTACTATAACATTGTTTTTTACGGAAATATATTACAGGATAAAAAGAATAAGTACATCTTTTTCTTATGTTTTAGTTTCTAAACAACATAATCGACACCAATGTCAGATACTGTCTAACTGGGTCACCAGTCTAGCAGTCGAAATAGAAAATGTTACAAATAACATTTTTCATGTCATGTTACGTATTACGAGTAGGTAAATAGTAGAGTTCCACAAAAATTTACAATTCCCGCTAGAGTGGTTGATTGGCCTAAAACCTAAACGGTAATTTACCGGCTACCGTTGACCTCCTTCTATCAAACTGTTCTCAAGGTAGAGACCGCTCGAAACTTATATTTTAGGTGCGAACAAACATCTTTCACCACTAATCCGATCGCGATGAAATTTGGCACGCAGATAGCCTTATGATATAGAGAAGGACATAAGCAACTTTTTAGTCAGAAACGCGGGTGAAACCACGGGGCGAAAGCTAGCTTTCCCCCTGTGTAGATATCAAGGCAGCTTCTCGTCTTGAACGATCCTATCATCGTCTGTCGCGAATACTCAGAATATAGAAAAGAAGTCTATTTACGAAATAAACCAATCAATTACTTGAGTTAAATTATTAAAGTTCCATTTTGTGCCAGCGCAGTTGTCATTCTGTAGTAAGTATATTCAATAGCTGTATCTATTTTGTTTTGCTTTTTTAGGCACAACCAGCCTCGACTAAAATCACTAAACAAACAATTATAATAGTCGTTTCTAGGTAGTACAAAATATTAAGAACATTTTATTTTTATCAAAGTGCGATAAGATATCTAGTCGTCATTTTATAAAATGCTTTCAGTTATTGACTAGGGTTGCCATACGTACGGGACTGTCACCCTATTTGTATGACTTGTCCTGTATTGCTATTTGTCCCTTTTTCTTTAAAATACCTAGTAAGTAATTTCCTTCAGCTTTTCGCTTTTTAAACTTTAAAATCAATCTAAGTATAGGTTTTGACTAGAAAGAAATAAGCCTGTGTGTGCCTGTAGAAAAGTAGTTGTTACTATGTACTAGGTACAAAATGACTTCAACCAGTGACATTTACGACATTAACGTACATAACTGTGAATTCATGAAGCAACCCACCTGATGTTTATAATAGTTATATCATTTTTAATGATTACTGCGGTACTTCAATGTCATTTGATGCATCTGGCGCTAAGTAAACAATATTTTTTGATCTGAGACTGATCATTTAACTGTGACCAATAAAAATTCCCGTACATACCAGCTTCTTGAATTTAATTAAAAAAATACGGTTCAATTGTTTCATGCTCATAGATTCCCCAAATTATTTTGTGATTGCTTTGAGAAGACGCGGCATGCATACAACTAATTACACCTTATCATCATCTCCCTGCCCTGTCCCCAATCATTTGGAGTCGGCACAATATGTACTCTTCTTCCATTCAGCCCTTCTATCAGTCATATCGGCATTCATTCACTCCTTTCTTACTCATAACATCTTTCACACAATCCATCTCTTTTTCGGTCTTCCTCTTCCTTTATATCATTCATCACCTTTCATATTCAATGACTCTTTTAGTCACATGGGTTTCATTTCATCCCTCCTCATAACATCTCCGAACCACGATAATCCCTCTCAACTTATCATTCAATGGTGCTAGTTTCAAACTTCCTCTTATGTATTCCTAATTTTGACAATTTTTGTTACTCCTCACATGCATCTTACATTCTAATCTCAGCTGCATGCAATCTTCTTACATCCATCCCTTTTACTGCCCAACATTCTGAACAACTAATTACACCTAAAAGATTCTTACTGCCTGTAATATATTTCTACTGTGCTGTAATGCTGGTACTTCACTTGGCTATTCGTGTTTGCGTATTTGGCAGATTTGCCAAGTGTGAATGTATGGTATATGAGGAGATATAATTGTTGAAGTCTGATTGATGTTTCCTTGTACATATATGCCAAATAGGTACAACAAATGTACAAACACGAATACAACACCATGTGATGTGCCGGCATTATTAAAATAAGTACAATCATGATATCCTGGGTCATTCCTTAGTGAGATTGCCACCCACTTACTTACTTTATTAAAAGGTATATCTACTTTCTTTATGAGAACAATAAAGTACCTACGCAAAAATACTTAATTTCGCATGATTTATTTAATAAGAAGATAATTTTTCAAAGTATAAAAAATTACGATTCCAGACACGTCAGCAGAGATATTTTTATGTACTTTATTTGCTCAAAAAAGGTGGTAACCTTATCCTTCACACACGGTTATCTGATCCCAAACTAAGCAATGCTTGTAGGTACTATGGAAACCAGATAACTGATATGGTATCTACTACATATAGCCTACCTAACTAAATAGTACCTACTTAAATACTTATATAGATAATTACACCCAGACTCAGGACAACTAGACATGTTCATTCAAAGAAATGTTCGTCCTGGATGTCCTCGCGCCTAATGGCCTGTCAGTTATTATTATCGGTAGATAAATAGATAGATAATGCTTTATTGTCACACCACATAAAGATTTGTACAGCAATACAAGAATTTAAATATTAATTAAAGTGTTACAATCGGCGACCTTATGACTAAAAGACGTAGTATATTATTTATTCTATGCTAAAAGTAAATCTCTACCAGGCAACCTTTAACCTACCTACCTTTAGTTACCTACTACTTAGATTTATTTAGTAACTCCAACAAAAATACACATTACATTATAAATAATATTACATATAGGTAGTAAGACTCTGTGCATCTTCAGTTACAGGAGATCACAGCATGCGTTCATAACAGAAATACTACTTATAATATAAACATACTATAACAATATTACGGGGAAAATCTTCGTAGAGGAATTAAGATTCTATAAAACTAAATACATAACCTCACGTCCGTTATTCCTGGGGAAGTAACCATAATTAAGATGGTGTTAAATGTTACCTGCCTACATCGAAATAGAATATTTACTTAGATGACAACATTTACGATGATTGTTTGATTCGCCCTTGGTCATTAGTCACGAATGTCACGACATAATGTGAGCGTTTTCAACATAATTTTAAGCAATTAGCTACCAATACAGTTTATGTAGTTTCGTTCTATTTTCAGCAACCGACTACAGGCCATGAACAAACGGAGCGTAACAGAACTATGACGTGTTATAACTATAGGTATCAAGGACGCTAGCAAGGTACTCACCGAACAAAGAAATTCAATCAACTAAACTAAAGCTTCCAATATAATTAATAAATTGACTACGCTTGCGATCTTGCTATAGCTGTTTATAATTCTCAACGCTTGTCCGCATGTTATCCTGACCACTTATAAAACGCTCAAAAAACATGTCACTGCCTAAGATACCTATTAAACAATAAAATGTCCTAATCTATAGATGATCTAGGTACTTATAACGTCTTTTCCTAAGCAATTATTTCGAGAGCAAAATTCACGATTTCGTCTGGCCATGAATTTGCATCCAATAAAAAAACCGTGAAATATTTTACCAGACTGTTGACGTAGTTTGACACACCTCCAATATATCTGCATGATACATACATCATAATGTACACAAAATACACACTTTTACATTAATTCAACATTGGTCCAACACTGATGTGTTGTTACCATCTCAGGCTTTCAGCTAACCGTCATGACGCGACGAGACTACAAAATGACATTCACCTATTTATTTTAAAACATCTTTATCCATTCTTCAAATAATCACAGAGATGACATTTCAATAACATTTCATTTCTACCTACTTTCTTGCTATTGTCGGCCTATAAAAAAATCCTGAAAATATTTTATATTTTCTTTTTGCGTCACATGACTATCGTTTGTTGAGCAACACATACCTATGTACGCAAAAGACAACCTTGCTGTGCTTGTACCTAGCTAGTGGATTCTGTTGCTGTATTAAATTGTACCGTAATATACGAATATAATACTATTTACGCCAGGTAAACGTTGGTATGTTTCTGACCTTCAAGACACCACTATATTTGGTAATCGTTACCATTATGGCATAATATCTGTTATCTATTCTATTTATATTATCAATTTATCTGTTACTAACATTGACGACATCTTAAATTTTATTATACGTGATAGTAGTCTAGTTTCTCTAGTAGTCATTGTGATAAACATGTGAAGATAATGGCTTTTGCCTTGCGGTGTCGGGCGTACAATTATGTAATTAAGTAATAAGTTTGCTAGGTTCAAAAGTATGTAACTGAGATCTTTTCCCACTCTTCATTTAAAAATTTGCTTCTTCCATGTTGCGAAATTAAAAAACCCTCTTTACATGACTTCCAATAGATGTACTATTGGAAGTTTTCAAATAATAATGATATAAATTTGTACGTAGTATATTAATTATTCTATGGTTAAAAGAAGAGTTTGTCTCGGATCCGGTCTTGCACTACCTCACCATAATATTAAAATTATAAATTAAAATTTAAAAAAACGGAATGGAGAAAGCAATGGCAATAAGCAAAAATACTTAAATAAAATAAATAGTTTTACGTGTGGCAAATTATAGGTATAAAAAAAATATTTTATGGCTTTTCATGTATTATTCATGATGTTAAAATTAATACAAGGTCGAAGGCACGGTAGGCATATCATATGTATATATCATATATTCAGGAGCGTATCATTTCCTTATTTTAAAGAAAACTACAAAAAAATTATGATTATAGGTCATCTTTTCAATCTTAAACAGAAACAACTTTTACTGTGGAACTATAATAATCGCTAAAGCATTCCGATCAATTAAAATTGAACTTTTGCAGAAGTGACAACAGACAGGTACTCCATGCACGAATGGAATTGTTAAAGTAGTAGGGTAGTAGTAACAACCGTCCCGGCGGGCAGTGTAAAGAATCGCTCGCACACAGGATGTCTAGTTTTTGGCAACTGTTTCTGCCTTTGACTCAATAGACTTATCAAAATTAATCTACTAAAAATAATGACATCTGGGAATATCATATTAAAGCAGTCAATATTCGTAAAAGTAGTTCATGTCGGTCGACCTAGAAGCAACGTTTGAGACAGTGGGTGGCGGTCAAGGCAACGTAAAATATTAAGCTGTTAGGTAAGCTAAGCCGAAATGTTTTTGGTGTCCTATTGATTCGAATTCAAATAAGTTACAAGGCTTTTTATTATTAATTAGCTATCAATGTCACCGTTATTATCTAGCTACTCGAATAATAATTATCTGTAACCTGTTTTATCAAATTGAAGTCACATGTATAGCAATTATAGAGTACCTACTGTAAATAAATATACTTGTAAAATAGGTACCTATAATTGAATCCCTTAAAAGTCTAATCTGAGCTGCAAATTCAACTTCATTCAAACTCAATACTCATTTACCTGCCTGAGGCACTTATGGATTTGTCGAATACATAAGTGACTCTACCTACCACCGGTTCGGATTGCACTTTCATATATTTTAAACTATAAATAACTTTTACTTATTTTTAAATTATTATTTTTGCCGTTTTTTTGCGATTTCCATCAACCGATCCTGAGACTTGGTGACAATTGGACCACCTCAGAAAAAAGAATTTAAATTGGCTCACATATGGTGGAGTAATCGCGTAACTAACATACAAAAAAATCTCCTCCTTTTTTGAAGTCGGTTAAAAAGTTACCAAGTAAATTAATTGAGCTGGCCAAATGAGCAAATTCTAGAAGGTCGATCAATTCTAAAATAGTAAATACAGTAGGTAAGTAAATAAAATTATTATTTATCATACAATTAGGACATTGATCTTACTAACTACCTACATAACAATTCTGTAGATACATACGCAATAGATCATCCTCAAGAAAACCAAATACCTACACAAAATCATAATATATCATCTCGCTAATAACTTGTCAAATCTTGTGAAGTTACTTATATTGTTATGGAAATTATGCTTAAAATCATTCTTATGCAAAATATGTGTTTCAGTCACGCAACCTTACTCACGTGCAGGAACAAAACATTAAGTTATTTGACTGCGGTATTCTGTAAGGTGAAGTTACATCCCTAGCCGAGCTACTCTTTTAGCGAACAACCTTGCTTAAGTTTCCTTTCTTAGTTTCAATGTAAGTAATTACTAATGCTGTAATCAGATACAAAAGATAACGATGCATATCACATAATAAAAAAATAAAGAACATCTGATTCAATTCGTAATATCAGACGATTAATCGGGATTAATAACATATTTAATATCGCTATCTGCGTAATCAACTCTATTGCAGTATAGGTACTACAGGGTCGTTCGAGTCACGCAGAGCTTAACAACGGCATTTGACAGTAATTTACACGTGTGTTCACAACAACAGTATAAAAACAATGCCAAACTGTATTAAAGTATTTATACTGTTGTTTATTCTATTAACATACGTCCCAGATTGCTTTGTGCTAATTTATAAAGGCAGTAAACTCTGTATTATATTATCTATTCCCTGAGGTCTGACTCTATCAAGGCGATGAATGAACTGACGATGGAATACGCAATGTCGATTTTATCCTACATTTATAAAAAGAGCATTTAAAGAAAGTTTATAATTTACACTTTATAGTAATATTATTTTATTATTTATCATTTTATTCACACGAAAACTCTACATTTCAGGAAAAACCAATGAGGCATGTAGGTATGATCTTTTCACTTGGAGTTTGTTGTCTACTAAGGTAATAGGTATGCATAAATATTTGTTTACCGACTGAAACAAAGGCATTTGGATAATGCGTACTTGTAATTCATCAGATACAATGAGTTGGAATATCGTTGCAGTAAAACATAAATAGACGTAGGATATTACTATAGTTAGTTATTATACCAAAGTATTTCACCGAGTTCATACAGTATCACTGAAATCATTATGTAAAATTATTCTCCTGCATGAGTGTGTATGAATTGTACAAAACTAGTTGTACTTATAATAAAGTAAAAGATTCTAAGTTATTATAAGGCGTAGAGGCCTACCCATAGTGTACCTACTCGTATATACACATACATACATAAAGAAAAGTAAACACATTGCCGAAACGAAGCCTTATTTGCCCTAAATTACACGATAATGTGAAGGACCTTTAAGAATTAATTCTATTACTTACACAAGGAAAGATAGTTTGGTTTCTCATTATTAAAATTATAATTATCATTTCCAATTATAATAGGTATATTTACCTACTGACTGAACCACTAATAATCCATAATTAGTTTTGTAGGTAGATAAATATATTTTAATATAATATGACAGTTAATATAATATGTTAAAGGTAAATGAAGGATGAATGTAACGCATTAAATAGTACCTACCTATTCATGTAATTTCGCGCTCTAACATCACGTTTAACTTTGGTCTTAATTCCCACGTAAGATATGCGCTTACGACACAGATAGATCACATTTCTCAGACAAGACTGACCAGTTGCAGCAACAACCAGGCCAATAAACGACTCTTGCACTTGTCCGTGCGTATTAAAACCATTGAAAGTACGCGTACGAAATGTAAAAGTACCTCAACGGTACCGTCTAATGTAAAATTCAAGTTTCCATATGTCGTGAGAGCTTGTTGAATAGTCACTCACCGAGCTTCCCCATCATTTCCTCCAAAGCGTGATCCTTGTCCATGATCGATACGGTGCTTCGTGGTTGTCTTTTTCTGTTGCCGAACTTCTGTAATGTTCACAAACACCATTGATGGTAGAGTTATGTTAAGTATATCGCGCAATAGGCGCCGCGTGTGAGGTGTAGGCGAGCGCCAGGCGTGCGTGCCGGCGCGGCGGACGAGCGAATGGATGGCAATCGTCGTGTCGTTGTGCCGATGCCGACCACAGTCGCGGGTCGGTTACCGCAATCGCGCGAAAAAAACATAACCTCTTATCTTCTTTAGCCATACCTGCTGGCTCCGTGAGCGCCATTCGCATTGCACTGCCAGGCAAGTTGTCAATAGTCATACCGTTACCATCAGCATCGGGTACCGCAAAATCGATCTTAGCTAGTGAAACCCTTTTATCTTAGAAAATAAAGTACTTAAGGGTAAACCTTTGGTTGGAGCGTTAAATTCAAATTTTAACACGTTTTTTTGCTAATTGCAGCTCAGTTATAGGTCGTAAGTTATCAACATGTTATTTGCGACAAGAATGGTAGTATATTTACTGATTAATAACAAAATTAATCATCAACATATTCCTCCAAGGTATATTACTGACATATACGACAATTTCATGAAAATGTTACTAATATACCTTGGAGGAATGTGTTGATGATTTCTATTGTTATTAATCAGTAAATATACTACCATTCTTGTCGCAAATAACATGTTGATAACTTACGACCTATAACTGAGCTGCAATTAGCAAAAAACGTGATAAAATTTGAATTTAACGCCCTAACCGAAGCCTCCACCTTAACAAAAAACAGATGACAATTTTTACCGTTAAGGTTACCAGATGTCAAATATAATTTGTTAGATAATGTGTGACTTCTGCTACAAACATGCAGTTAATGAAACTATTCGATAATACTATAAATAAAATAATTTGTAACACCTAGGTAACTAGGTAGTAACTAGATAACCTATATAAACCGCAAACATCACGATATGATTGATGAGATCATCCATCTAACTAACACTAGGTATAAGCCTACTTATTATAGATAAGTTACATTATACTCGTATGATTATTTGGAAATTCGTAATAATGTTACTAAACTAAAAACTATTTTAAACAAATGTTAATTCTTATTGGAGTGAAACTTACACGTTTGCTTCTTATCAATAAATTGTATACTAACCTGTTTAGCATACTAACTAACCTATTATTTTATACAAGTGGCAGTATTATTATCATATAGTAGGCAAGCGTTTGTCGCGCTTGTATTTATTACTTGACGGGTTCGATCTCCTCATTAAATGTATGGAAAATTACAATAAGTACGTAAGTATTTTATTTGAATATAATTATCGACTTACAGTATACAAACAAATAAGTTTATTGATGATAATAAAAACGCGTATGGTCTTACGTCTAAGTTTCCGTTAACACATCCGCTGCTTTTAAAACTGATAAGACTGCGATAAGCTCAAAAGGAGAACCATATCGCAGAATAGAATCCTACTAATATTATAATGCGAAAGTTTGTGAGGATGATAAGGATGTATGTTTGGCACATAGATAGATCATGCCCTGGAATAACATGGAAACAAGATCCCTCGGGAACGTGGGTAAAACCGCAGGGCTGAAGCTAGTACTTAAATAAAAATCAATTGCCAAAATGTCTGGAAACGCATCACTTTTCATCTTGTTTTCCTTCACTGAGAAAGAAAGCTCGAGTTTATACGATTGTAAATTTATTAGGCTATCCAAAATGTCTTGACATACCAAACTTGTTTTGTACTCTGAGCCAAATAACAAACTACCAAACATTTTAAATTTCAATAATTATTCACCTCCATAATTCCATGTAACTATTTATTTTTATTACGAACATTTTACTTGAACCTTGATTGAGTCGTTGTCATAGTTACATTAGGAGTGGTGTGCAGGTACACCGTTGTTGCCTACTTTTTATACCGGTACCAGCATCTTAATTTTGCCACATTTTACTATAAACTAAGTATTCTTAAACCATAAATTATCCCGTGTAGAATCTCAAGAATAAGATTGACTAGGTTTACCTACATAAGTTTTCCTTGCTTATGCGGATAAATTTAGAATTGTAGGTACTTATATGAAACTAAAGTAATAACAAGAATTACCAGTAGGTATCGTTAATAAATTATTTTATAAATTTTACCTCTATATACGCCTAGTGCGTTTAATATCATACCTAGTGCACCAATGCTTAAGGTAACAAATTGAATACCTAATGAGTTTGATAAATAAAGGTATGTAAACATGTGGTATGTTTACATAAAATTATCATTCAATTTGTGAATTCTAATAATACCTACTGTAATTGAAAACATCACTATAATAAATTTGCAGAAAAAGATAAATCTATAATGCCACGACGTGTTTTACTGATCGTAGTGGCAAGTTCATCAAAACGAAACAGTAAAAAAATAATGCTATGTCAATGTAGGAATAAATTATATGAATAAATGTATACAAAGAGTAGTCTCATATGATTAACAATACCTTTGTATTTCAGAATTGGAACGATCCATGAAGACGTAACGACTGATGTATTAGGTAAAATCGGGGCTTGGCAATGGATGGTGACGTTCGTCTCTACCACTCTCATGGTAACAGCAATTTTCAATCAATACCAAGACATATTCCTTCTGCAGCCTTCAGATATAACCTGTATTCCTGCTGAGGAGATACAAGTACTTAATTCGACATTATGCTCTTTCACTCAAAAAAGTAATAGCACAGAACATACAAAGTGTGATAAATGGCTAGTAAAATTTATGTGGCTAATTTGGATAAAAAAATCAGTGAGTATTTAGGAAAATAATTATGACACTTAAAATTATTAATAATTATTTGAAAATGATAACTATTTCTCAGTGGCTTGTATTCTGCGACAACAAGAAGAAGCTGTTATCGACAGCAATAATTAGCCGCTTCGGGATAATATTTGGATGTGTGATTTATGGCCTAGTTTCTGATAGGTAGGTACATAGCAATTATAAAGCCTATATTAATATTATAATGTTAGTAACTATTGAGTAATCTGTGCTCAGACGCAAGGAGTTGTGCCATAGATTGAAAGATAGCTTTTGTCTGGCTTTGATATACTCGTTGGTGTTCCAAATGATTGCACCGATTTTTAAGCAGTTTAACAAAAAAATGGTATGGCTTAGTTATGATAAGTTCGATGGAAACCTCAGTTAGTAAGTAATATAACAGACATAATGTGTAACTCCAGTTGCCCCACTACTTCGAGATTGCGCTCAAATTTTAATAAGTACAGTCCTCATTGCACATCTCGTAATTGTATAGAGTTAAATGATGATCAGACAGAATAAGTATGTCTGTGTACCTATGAGATGCGGTTACAAAACCGTTCAGTTGTCATTTCAGCTTTGGAAGAAGAACAGCTATTGCAATAGATGTGTTCGCGGATCTGGCATTAGGAATGTTGATTACATTCTGCGATTCTGAAGGCTGGTTCAGGTTGCTAGTCTTCCTGAAGTCTCTATTTGGAAGTGCTAATTTCTACATGGCAATAATACTAAGTTAGTTACTCCTATCTACTCTGTATTTCGCATCTTCCTCTTCCTCAAATGCCTCTACCAATGTTTATTTATTTACTCATTAATATTTTTACAATACAGCTGTTTGTTAGAATACTTATTTGAGAGTTATAATTATTATGCTAGATGAAATAATCTATATATATTTTTTTTTATGTCAGAAAGTTGACAAGCAGGCAGGCGGTCCACCTGATGGTAAGTGGTTACCGTCGCCTATCGCCATTTGCAATACCAGAGGTATTGCCAATGTGTTGCCGACCTGTTACAATGCCGAGAAGGCAATTACTGGCTCTCAAGTGCAATTGCCGGAACACACCGGCATCTTGGCGACAGATTTTCAACTTGAGGGTGGTAGCCAGCCAGACGGGTACTACAAAGTACCCTACCACCGTGCTATGGTTTCCTCACGATGTTTTCCTTCACCGAAAGCTCAAGCTCGTTGTAGGATTCGAACCCACGACCTTCGTCGCGGCATCCGACGTCACTACCACTGAGCTATCATCGCCTCAAGATAAATTTGCCTATTATCTTAATATTGATGTCCCGCGTTCTCCGTATAAAAAGTAGCTCAGGTTACTCTCCGGCCCATAACCTCTCTATGCCAACACACTTTCACATTTTATAATATTAGTAAGTACACAACACATATATCCTAATATAGTATCGAGATGGTCGATCCTATATATAGAAGTAGGTACTTACCCAACTATTACTATATGTTATTTTATTTAGTAGGCATTGCTAATTCTTCATTCACACAGTATGCGAGATAGCAAGTAACTCCTGGCGCTCCTGCTTGATTATGATAGTCATGTCGCCGAGATTGTTCGCTGCCTTGTATATGGTCCCTGTAGCAAATAACGCCCCAAACTCTGAAACATACAGTTTTATCGCTTGTATATTTGGAGTTATCTGCATTGTATTACTCAGGTAAAAAACTTAAATTGTTACTTTCTGTACGTAATATAAACTTCTTAGAAATTTACTTACCATATTATTCTAATGCAGGTAAAATTACTGTTTTGCTAAAAATGAGGTCGTATGAATTAATAACTATTTAATCGTAGCGTGGTTAGTACAAAATAATTACTTGAACGCAACTAAACAAGTAGCGTTTTTAGTAGACATTAATTTTACATTGTCGTTGCCCAGTGTTATTAGCTTTTAATTCTTTTAAGACTTTCATCGTGTTAGGTGAATCGCGGCAAATAAGTCTTGTATATAAATTCTCTATTTATAGAGTAACTAAGATATTTTTTTATTTGGCCGAAATAAAATAGCTTCATAATAAAAATAATATTTTAAAAGTGACCAAATTGGACGAAAAAAATTATAGGTATAACTATTTTTATAATAAAGACAAACTTTTAATCCTTTTTACAGATGGGTTCCTGAATCACCTCAATGGTTACTTTTTAACAGAAAAATACTTTGCGCTGAAAAATTGTTGTCAAACGCCGCTAACAGAAACGGAATTAAGTTATGTAGTGACTTCAAAATAAGGCCTGTTAATTATCGAGTAGGTACGTCTGCAAGGTTAAAAAAAATATCATTTTACCTTTTCATTACAAATTAATCACTATTATTATACATTACAGGCGTATCAATGCTTAGATGAATCGACAACTTGTCTAGGAGTCCTCACCACGTATAACATTCGAGTCACATTCGTAGTGACGTCATTATTTTGGACGCTATATAATTTTATTTGGAGTTCTCTATACGTTAGAGTTTATAGTGAAGACCATATGAATGTTTTATTACAAGTCATCCTCTTCGTTGGCGTGTTTGGTTGCCTTTCAATAATTTCATTGAAAAAGTTTACGCTGAGGCGATTGCTATTCATTCATGTTATTTCAACAGGCGCTTTCACTGCAGGATTTCATTATTTCTATCAAGTTAGTTACTATTTCGTAAATCACAGTAGAATAAGTACACATTTTAATACAATAATCCTGAAAAAATCGAAGAAAAACTTTATAATCATCATCAAATATAAATAAATCGCCTTGGTACAGTCAGGATTAAAACTACCTACTTAATTTGATTTGAATTTGACTGATCTATAGTGATCGTACATACGTACAGTGTCACCAAACTTATTCATTTACATTATAGTTACAATCTAGATTGACCATTTGCCAATGTTAAAAATCATCATGTCAGCCGAAAGACATAAAAAACTTACCTGTTAAATTTATCTTATATTTTAGACAAATATTCGCATACTAGTATCATCAGCGGCTCTGGCATCAGGAGTTATGGTACAAGCGTTGATTATCAACATGACAACACGACTCTTCGCCATCAACATCCGAGCGACAGTGTTCGGTTGCTGCGAAGCCACCGGGCAACTGGGTGCAATAATCAGCTACCTTTTGTTTTTATTCCACACTATGAGTGACGTCACCTTCATGGCTGTAGAGATTGGTGTGGCGCTGATATTAACTGGATTATGCTTTTTACTCCCTGATGTCGATAACAGAGAATTGCCTGACGTTATGGAAGACATGGATTATTTTACCGAGTAAGTAAGCCAATAATCCGAATATCCGAACTTCGGTTAACTCCGCTAAATTCAAGGAACTCTACATAGTCACAATGACATACATACTACAAATTAACCAAACATTAACATTTGACAGTCAGAATTTTTGTAAAAAAAACATTACATGTCTTTATTCTGGCAAAGTAAAGTTCCGCAATAGAACATTACTACACGCCTGCCCAAAGGAGGAGTGTAATGTTTTCAGGCTTATATTCCAACATAAATGCGTGAACAGATTTGAATGTATCGTTAGAATCCTTACATCATCCCGAGTGACACTGGCTATAATTGGTTAACATTTTGTAAAAAAAAATGTATTAATTGGGACTTGTTACATAGTTCGATTGACTCTTACTCTTATTCGTGCAACAGATTGTCCAAACCGTTGCGTTGGGCTACACAAAAGACAAGTTCGCCATCACGGGAGGAGGTGGAAATGAGGGTGTATTCATTTGGCAGCGCAGGTCGAACAGAGTCCACGCTCAGTCACTCCGAAGAGCGGACCCCTGCACAACGCATAGGATTTATTAGAACATGGCGAAGATTCATTAATAATATTCAACGGTAATTCAATTCACACTATACCTTGTAAACATTAAAAGTTGCTGATGCTGAAGTAGAACTGTGTAGGTATACCATTTTTTTAATAGGTCATCATCATGTCCCTGCCGTTCTCAATCATTTGGGGGCGGCACACTGCAATATGTACTCTTCTTCACCCCTTCTTTATATATATTCATCTCTTTTTCGGTCTTCTCCTCCCCGTATATAGATCAACTTTCTTATTCATGTCTCTTTTTCACATGGGTTTCATCCCTCCTCTTAATATGTCCGAACCAGGATAAACGGTTGCCTCTCAACTTATCATTCACAGGTGCTACTTTCAAACTTCCTCTTATGTATTCATTCCTAATTTTGACAATCTTTTGTACTCTACACATACCTACATCTTAATATTCTCATCTCAGCTGCGTGCAAACTCTTTTACTGCACAACATTCTGATTAATTAATACTTTAGCTATACTTAGGTACCTATTGATAATAATTTTATATATTTATAGTTTCTGTGACTAGACTAACTAGATTCTAAAGATTAATGCTCTTAAATGGTCACTATCCTGAGCTTATTGAAGTACCTAATTATATATCTATCGCAGTGAAACAAAAATAATCAGGATAAATTATTTCCTAAATTCTTAGCTTCATTTAAATTCATTATTTCTAGCCCTGGCTATTAAAATAATATTCACATAATTGAAGTAACTAAAGTTTAAAATAATAAACCCATTTCAATATTACTCATGATGTATTACCGTTATATTCAGTTTTCAGACTTCTTTGAACAACCTGCCACATTATATTATTTGTAGTAGGTAAATATTAATATGGTACATAAACTTAAAGTGAATATATACAACGTCATTTAAGGGATACCGTTAACTGTGACTAACACCCTAACAAAGTAACAATCTGAAAATTATTAAGGGGTTATTCGAATGTAATGATACATCGGTTTTTAGCAACACCGCAAGCGCTAGATCAAGATTTTGAGCAGCTTTTAGTCCCACTCGTCATTCATGTTGGTCTTAAAATTGTCCTTAGTTCCCTAACTTTGTAAGGTCAAACTAAAATATTCACAATATACACAAAATCTACTAGATTCCTATTCTTCCTATAGATTTAGAAAAAAAAACAACACATACCTATAAGAACAAAAATTTCATCCGAAATAATTATGCTTTATATATATATCTATTGATTATATTTGCATCAGTTTAGAAGGAAAATAATTTTGCTATTGGTAATATTTAGCAAATAAATTACTAGTTAACGGTAAAAATTGAATAACGTTATACATTGTCTTAGTAAATAAAAAAAAACAGATATTAAAACTGGTTAAACAAAAATATTACATTAATATCGTTATAGGTACTTATCGTCAGTGCTCGTCGTAAGTAAACGTGTAAGCGTTCGTGCGGTATGAATTTATCCAGTAGGTACCTACTAATCAAAATATCCAGATTTAAAAAATATCATTAGCACTGTAACTAAGTATAAAACATAACATGTTGGTATTAAATCCAACATATCGTTCTCTGCCTTCATTTGTATCATGCACACCAATCATAATTTAGTTAACTCCGATTTTAAAAAGCATTATGTAAAAAGAAAATATACATAAAAGTTTTCAATAATTTAAAAACACCTGTAAATAAGCGTAACAAGCGTAAGTGTAAATATGCAATAAGCGCAAACGTTTTAAATAAAAAAAATGTAATAAATTCTAGTGCGCAAAATGTACCTACTCAGTTCATTAACATGGCGTGTGGCAGTTACAATCCAAACAGTTTGATTGCAACAGGAACGATCATCGAAATTGTAATGTTTCTATCGAAAAAAAAATCTTAGAAATTGATCGGCATATAATAGAAACTAATGGAATAAGAAGGAGGAGGCATCTCTAGCATCATATAATATATTTTTTAATAATGACAAGCAATTGCTCCAGGGGGGCTAAAACGGCCGCTCAAGCAATATTGCTATGCAATTCATAACTCGAATTTACAGCAGATTATGGTGTAATTTGTCTCAATTGTAAATTGATTGATTAAAAAAGAATGCATGTTCACCAAAAAAAATTAAAAAAAACAGTTGGTTTTGCTGTAAATTCGAGATATGAATTGCATAGCAATATTGCTTGTTCTTCCTTTTTAGACCACCAGGAGTAGGAAGATTATTGTACAGTTTCATATACAGAATGGTATCAAAATGTAGAGCCACTCATCGGCAATTTAGCTAAACACTAACGTGAGACGTTTAAAGCATGATGAACCCAAAATAATTTCGAAAATTATGAGATGCCAAAGTATCAATCATGTATATGAACGTAGATGAGTATACATTAATTCACCTGTTAAGTCGAACTATTGGCACCAGTCTGTATAATAGAATATGGATACAACTGTTTAGGTTCGTAAATTTATGCTGTGGTTTAGGTAGGTACCTATGTAGGGTAGGCTAGGAAACCAAGGTAGGTAATACATTTATAATTAAAGTGCCTAGTAAAGATTTAACTGTGGATGAGTATTTGACCACATTCTCAGTATGGTAAGGGGTGATGTGAAATCTACAAAAGTGCCAAAACATATTAAATACAATTTTTTAGGTATCCTATGCAAAATTGTTGTGATAAGGTTTATTTTGGAAAGCGCACTAAAAATATTATTGTATAAAAAAGGTAGATAAATAACATTGATTAAAAAATGTTGTAAAAGTATAAAAAAAATATTCACGTTTAATCGGTATGGTATACAAACTGATTCTGTTATAATCCTATCCCCGCGGTTTCACACGTGTTCCCATGATGAAAAGTTAGGCTATCGCTCGCCCTAATTAGAGTTGCGCCTCCTTGTAAATTCATAACAAAACTGCACACTAAAGTTGACCGAAATTGTTGACCGGTTGGAGATAAGTAATAATTTAATATTCGTGGTTCTCAAAACTGACATGTTCAGCATAAAATACTACGATTATTAGTTACCTACTTTGGGAGAAACATTTGTTTGACAATAGATTCCAAAGAGTACTACCTACTTCTTTCTTTTGAGTACGTTATCCTATTGATTTTTATAACGGCAATTTTTTTTCAGAAACCTGAATATTATAATTTTTTTCAAAATTTACCACAGTTCGGACAATAAGTTTGCTTTTCTCATGAAAAAAAGTTTTTCACCTCTATGCGGAAAATTTGTGGTTTGATCGAGGATGTCTAAACAATAGGTTGTTTATAAATCTGTGTAGGTACAGCACTTATTGAGTATGTTAAGATTAGGTTATGACGGGAACTGGCATGGTCAAAATACTTTAGACTTTGTAAAATGTTATATTTTACTAATTTGGTAATTGTAACTTTGGTAATTTAAATACAGTATAATCACGCTAATAATAGAACAGCGAAAATAACTGTCTGCCTGTTTGTTACCCTTTTACGACTAAACCTTCAGAGGTTCAGACCAATCAAGAAGTTAGTCACGCAGATAGCTTATGGTAGGTATGGTGTTGGACATAGGCTACTCTTATCTCGGAAAGGCAAGTGAACCGTGGTGGACAGGTAGTCAAAAATATTTTTGTTGGGGTGAATGAGCTCTCTGGTTTTTTATGTTAAATGTTGTTCATAGTACCGTCTATATCATGAAGTTCTTTTGTCTATGAATATGTCGCATGTGCACGCAATTAAGAGCCGGACCGCTTTCACCGGTAATTAAAAATAGAGGCGCGTATACCTACCTACAACTACTCACTAGGCTGAGAGGACTTCGTGAAATGGAACAGTCTTTACCTACAACAGCCTTGAATATCTCAATCATCATTTCATTCATTTCCGAAAATGCGTATTGTGAACATCAAAGTTGAGCCCACGATGGGAGATAACCCGCTAAGGATGAAAGGCACCGTGTACGAATTATAAACGGTGAATAGATGACCGGCTACGGGCGGGCCGACCGATAAGGGGATTGCAGCCAATCCTAACGTATAAGCTATCCCCTCACCAGCATGTGTGCTGCCGCACACTTCAAATGCTACTGGACCGATCAGTGCAATAAACCCACCATCGAAAATACCCAAAACTAAGGCCACTACTATCAACAGCCCATACCATTTTACAAAAGGTAATAATATAGTCAGTGTCCCTATGACATAAAAACATATCTGTTGCATCAAAATTGTATCCATACCCGGCTTATCAGCGATGAAACCGAACACTAATCCACCTACAGCGGATGCAATTGCTACGCATTGCAACGGTAAAAGATTATTTACGCCGACGAAATTATGTTCGATGTATTTTTTTATATGAACGTAAGGTACGAAATACCCAAATAGAGCTATAGGCATGGTAAGACTCCACAATCTGTACCTTTTATGCTGCCACACTTCGCAGTTAATCAAAGAACGAATGTACGATAATAAATTCTTGCTATTTCTCCATGATGTATCTTCACCTTTTATAGTCGGTTTGAATATGAACCCACAAATCGCCATTGCCACAGTTACAAGGGATAGGAATCTAAACAACCACGATATTCCATATCTTTTCAATACGGCATCCATTATAGGTGGCATTATAATGGTGAATATCGAGCTCCCTACAGTAGCTATACCATTTATTATACCTAGATACTTTTTAAAATAGTGTCCAAGGATAGCTAGAGATGGTGTGTACGCTAAAGATGTTCCTAGTCCGTACATAACACCGTAGCTAAAACAGAGACCAGTTAAATTGTTAGTAACGAATGAAGACACAAATAAGCCAGTAGTGGCGATGGTACCGCCAAGGATCGCTGTCTGCCGCAGACCCAAGAGTGCCGTCATCACGCCCGACAGAGGCGAAAAGATGAATGTTGCACTTATCGCCAAGGCACCCACCAGAGCTGGAATACATATCATTATATAAGTAACAAATAATAATTCCATTGTGGAAAGTCGCGAACATTAATATGGGATCCATATAAGGCTGGAACTGGGATCAAATCGCAAAAATACGATGGGCTTAGTTAGACAGATTTTTGACCAATCGATCCTTTTGTTTATTTATCCTACAAAAAATATATGTCAATGGTTAGTTCATCATGTTTCAATTGTATTGATTAAAATTAAAGTACGTTAACAGGATGAACTATGTATTACATAATACATCCCCAAATTCATCACAGCCATGTAATTTTATTCTAAATTTTAATATCATAACTCAAACTCCAAGTCAACTAAGCTTAAGTTTAGAACTTTAGCTTAGGGGGGCCCTCATAAAGGCACATATAAAGTTTTTCACTCTCGGTTTCACCCGCAGTCCTCTATTTTACTCCCTTAGGATTTGATCTTCGGAAAACCCTTTCTTATTGGATGTCTACACTGTAGGTATAAGGAAAACACCCAGATAGTGAAACTACTAAAAATGAGGGTCATTCGGATGACCCCAATCAGTCATCGAAATCATCCTTTTTTCACAGCGTTTTTAAATATTTAACGCATACAATTTATAGTTTGGGAACTTAGGTACCGAAGTTATTTTAATTTTGCCGCATCTCAGCGTCCCGTTGCTTGCAGATGCGCCCGCGTCCTACTGATGGATGCTCTCGTACAGTTCGATCGTACTTTCCTTTCCTACAGACCAAAAATAAATCAAAGACAATTAGTAGATTATAATAGAAATTAAAAGCAGCTTACCTGCGGAGCTCTCTGGACTTGTATCTCCTGCTTCCTTTAATTGTTTCTCAATTTCTCCATACATGACACTAAATGAATTGATCACTCCAAATATAAGGCCATTAGTAAGAAATGATGCTAACGTCACTATATAAGCTCGAGTGCCCCCATCAGGTGGGTCGTTGTCCGAATCGTCATAGTTTACGGGTGCGGCACGCTCTCTTTTCATAATTGCAATAGGTACATAAATTACTTTCTAAATGTGAAAGAATATCTTTTTTTTAGCACATGATCCTGCTCTAACCAAAATGATGTTCCTAGATATGAAAGAACTTCCTGAGCTTGTATCAATTTATTGATATACCGTACATGATATTTTAAATGTAACTACTTATGGTGTTTACTAAGTGTACTTTTTTACACGTCGGTAAAAAAGCACAATATTATAGGTATTCAAATAATAGTGACATCGGCCACCATATAATTGAATGACATTGAATGACAATGGCCCAAAGAGAATATAGGTACCTACTATCAAAGGTAAGGATTGTACTAAGATTTGGCCCAAGAAGATTTAAAGAGAGCAGAGATATAAACCGCAATTTGTGCTATAACCGGAAAACCTCCTTCAAAGACAATAAAATTAATATGGGACCACCTCAGAGCTACATTGAACCCACCGCAAAAATAATAATTAAAATTGGTTCAGTTACAACCGAATAGAGAACCTCCTCCTTTCTTTTTGAAGGAAGTTAAAAAGTACTCTGTGCTATATTTGTTGACTAAAAATGAATATTCGAAGAAATTTTAAACGTACGTACCTTGGGAATATTAATTTAAATTACCTAAAATTAAAGTCTGTCTGTCTGAAAAATTACCATCTTACCTTTATAGATGGACGTGCCTTCAGTAACTAGTGTTGCAATGTAAATAACATAGTTAGTATTTAACGTAGTATTAATTACCTATATTCTCATTGGTATTAATCTAATGCTGCTGGCACAAAACATGGCTATTCGTATTTGTGTATTTGGCAGTTTCGTTCGGCAAATAATCGCCATCTATATAAATCTGATATTCGAGGACAAATTAGGGACAGACTTGGAATTCAGATCCGGGATGGTGGCCCTGCCAGGAAGTACCACACCCTTCTGCGCACGCCGATTTGTTCGATAAGGTCTTCGAAAAAGATAAGGTTGATGAAGCCATCAGAGGCTACTAACTTGTCATTCCCAAAAAAAGAGATAGTGGTGACTGGTTGTTATCATTGGCTCCAGGAATTCATATTGCAGGTATTATTGACATTGCAGTAGATATGTATGGCTGAGCGCTGCGCGCTCTCTGCCTTCTATCTCAAAACGGGTTGTGCGCATGAAAAAATATTTCGAACAAAATTTGTCATTATGCTCTACAATTTTTATAAAGATGTCAACATCATTGGAACTACAGAAATTTGTGACATTTGACCTTGAATAACTCAAGACGCAGACACGACAGAACGCTAAAATGAAGGTGTATACCTACAAATTTCCAACTTATTATCTCTCATTCCGAGGTTGACCCATTTTTCTGCTAAAATGACTGGACTACATAATATTGAAGGCAAAAAAACAGGGATATTTTAGTACCCGAAAGCTGTGCCGAAAGTCACTTTCATGTTTTTAGCCAACCATAAATGTCGCCCAAATTTGAATTTAACATTCATACTGCTAAAATAATTAAATTCCCATCGTGTATTGCAAAGTTTTAATATAATCCATAGATTTTTTGTGATGTCTAACATCAATTGTTAAATAGTAAATAAATAAAATTTTAATACACTACTTGTATTTTTTTATTTCATGTACCATGTTCTTGAGTGAAGGCACTTCATCTTTGAGTTTTTCATCAAGATTAGACTTTTCTACTTCAGGGGCGGTAAGATATTTTGTAACTAGATCTGAGAAACAATAAAAAAAATATTAGGTAATAATAAACAATAAAAAGACATTAATAGTACCTACCTACTTTTGATAAACTTATAGAATCTCTATTTCCCTTCGAATGAAGTTAGAATCCTTCGAATCGAAAAAATTAAATACCGGGCAGATGGACAGAGACGAGAGTTCTTATCAAATAACCTTTTTCATCGAATGCACGGAATCCTATTCCAACAGTATGATAATTTTATTGTTATATTATATAGCTAGCTTCATAGCTCAACTTTATGACATGAACCTATTCCATATTATGTACTTTAAAAAAATGAGATTAGATTTACCATGGAATGATTGAAGTCGTTCATAGTCTTCTTCTTTGAGTTGAGTCTTCAAATGTGACATTATTATCGGTACTTGTCTTCCAGACGCATGCAGCATATTTTGAAATAGTATAGTGAATATAGCCAACACAGCAATGTGTAAACACAGGGCAGGATCATCACAGTTTTCCAATTCAGATATAAGCTTCTCCCGGTGATTTTGTATTAAGAGCCTGTAATACATTTTATAATTACTACTAGTTTTCCTTCCCCGATCGATCTACCTTCTTAGGGATTTAATTGAAAGCTTACTTAGTTTGATATACCTAGTTAGTATGTATGTTGGTAACATACAGGACATCCGGAGGGATTATGCAAATGAGTCGGCTAGCTTTCTGTCCAGCAGAAGCATAAGAGCCGTGGCTAGTAGTGGCTACCTGAACAACAACCGTTTTACGATATGACTATGATTGTTACGATATGTACAATATGGACATAAATGCCGGGCGTCTGCAAGGTTCTGTTGTCCTCAAAACTGTTCCTACTGGACATTATTGATATGATGTCTATAGACAGCATTAATTGCCATGTGGGCAGACAACAGTACTGGAAGCTCATTATACGGGCCAAATAACCCTCATTCCGTAACGTAAGCCGTGAACATTGAGCTGACCGGTTTATCATTTTTTCTTTTATATTTTTATATATCAACAACACAATTACAGCACCCTGACATTTTGCAGCAAGCTTAGGTCCTAAATGCAGCACGTCTGGATATTTTATAAGAATGCGTTAGTCTTTCTATAGAAAGACGAATAACGAATTTTCCTTTGTTTCAGGTACTTACCAAGTAAGTAGATTATATTTGTTTTATTCAGATGCCAACTAAGGCATTGTCTATTAAAGATATGATCAAACAAATGGCTTATTTCTTATTCGAATAATGACCGGGAAATATCCGAATATTACTACTAAAATGTAACTGACAACTTACTTGTCTTTCTTCTTATCAACTTTCTTCAGTATCATCCCAAATCCTGATAAGCATACATCAACTGCCTGATAAAATAAATCCATGTTTTGTTCAGATAATGTGGCATTCAATGCTAATATAGGCTTTTTGAACTCATCTGATAAGTCATTTATGATTTTATTCCTTTGATCAACTGACAGGACTTCAGTTTGTACAGAAATATTGCATTGATTTGCAGCATATTTACAGAATTCAGACAGAATATCACCACCTAAAGATTTTAGCAGATATTTTATGAACTGTGGTTGTTGATCCGTAGAAAATGACTTCAATCCCTTTTCATATAGTTTTATATCATTGACAAGAATATTGACTTTATCTTGAGCAGAGGTATGGGTCTGCTTCCTATTTTGGCTGGCATCTTGAAGTAATTTATCTGCATTCTCTTTGGCTATAGCCAATGCAGTCTGGTTCAAACCTCTAAAAATATTTAAAAAAAATTTAGAAATTAAATACTAGGGTACTAAGATAAAAATTCTTATTTAGAGACAGCAACTTACCCTTGAAGATATTCAGCAATTTTTGTTAACAAGTCCTCTAGTCCCTCGTTTTCCAATGATTCCTTTATTTTATTTTCTATGTCTTCAGCAGTTATAATTACTAAATGTGCTTGTGATTTTTTATTTACACTGACTCCATCATCAGAATCAGAATCATGGGCTGCCTGTTTGGATCGTGCATGTTTCTTTACCGCCTTGGTTTTAGTTTCTCTTCCCTGAGTTCCACCGCCACCTTTTCCTGAAGCAGCTTTTCTTCGTCGCTCATCACGTCTCTCAGCTTTATGGTCTACATGGC
Source organism: Tethea ocularis (assembly GCA_963555595.1). Lineage (NCBI taxonomy): Eukaryota > Metazoa > Arthropoda > Insecta > Lepidoptera > Drepanidae > Tethea > Tethea ocularis. The sequence continues at coordinate 6,774,366 of OY741968.1, forward strand.
TAGCCTGACTATTGTCAGCACTTTTACTCAACTGTTTCTCTAAATAAAACTGTTGATACTTCCCAGACTTTACAACTGCTTCCGACTTGCTTAGTAACATAGGCTTGCAATCTTGCTTTAAATTTTCAATGTAATGGTTGCTAAAAACTATTCCTTCAACGTTTAGTGAGTGAATATCAAGATTTCTTACATTCTACATAAATACCACCGTTAATTCTTGACATATCTATTTGTCTTAAGTAGCAGTGGGCGGGGCACATCGCTCGAAGAACCGACGGCCGCTGGGGCAGAAGGGTTCTCGAATAGCGACCAAGAAACGGAAGACGCAGCGTGGGCAGCAAGATGGACCGATGATCTTGTGAGGGTCGCGGGAAACCGCTGGATGCGGGTAGCGCAAGACCGGCCATCGTGGAGATCCTTGGGAGAGGCTTTTGTCCAGCAGTGGATGTCTTTCAGCTGACATGATGATATCTATTTGCCATCAATTTGAAATTTCATGAAATCGTAGCCAATGATAAAATCTTAAAGGATACAAACTATGCTATTTACCCATATTTTTAATACCCCACAAAGAGGGTTGTTATAAGTTTGTAGTGTGTATCTGTGTGATTGTCTGTGGCATCATATCTCCTGAATGGTTGAACCGATTGTGATCTTTTTTTTTCGTTTGAAAAGTTTCTTAATCAATTCATATGTCGATTTTTCAGCAGATGATGGTGGAATTTGTCTAAATTGTAAATTAATTGATTAAAATGATTTTCACTAAAAAAATTTTTAAAAAACATTTGGCTCTGCTGTAAATTCGAAATACGAATTGCATAGCAATATTGCTCGAGTGGCCGTTTTAGCCCCCCAGGCTTAGATCTCTAATATCTACATCTAGAATATATTTCTTAACTGAAAGGTCAATGTAGGATTAAAACCCACAATCATCATCACCATCACCTTACAAATATAATCAATTAAAAATATGACTACCTGTATTATCAAATAATATGATGGACTTTGAATTATTTTTCAAGAGTGAATCAAGAACACTCTCAATATCTGTATCTGATAAAATAGATGGCAGCAATGACACAATGTCCAAGTAAGTTTTAGATGATATACACTCTTCCAGTGCAACTTCTAGCTGTTGTTTGATTTGTGAACCAATCACACAACTACTAAGAAACATCAAGTCTTCATTTGGAAGAGTTCGTTTTACATAACCTTTGGGATCAGACAACCCTAAACGTGTCAACGCATCATATTCTAGATAATTGTTCTGTTTAAAGAAACTCATGACCCATTCATTTTGGGATTTTGTATATGAAGATGGGACATATTGTGCACCAGCTTGACGTCCAGTTAAAACTCCAGGGGCATTCAATTGATCGAAGAGTGACATAAATAAACGTTCAGACATATTACAGTGATTGATTATAACAATGGCTGGGGTTGGCTTCAGTAATCCCATTAGTGCACCACGGATCTTAGCTTTAGTCCTAGTAATGTATTCTTCAGTGTAAAATGTACGTGGTTCTGAGGGGTCTTGCTTGCCTAAAATTATTTTGCCAAGATATTTCTCCAGTATACTGTGCTGTAGCAATTCTGCAGGTAGATCATACTGTAATGTTAGCTCCCCAACTGATATATGTCCCTGTAGCTGAAGTTTCTCATTTATTTCCCGTGCAACTTTTTCTAAATAATAATGGGCTATCAAATACCCTGATACAAGTTGAACTTCTTTTCCTTTGATAATATCACCAACACAGTTATTAATCTGATTTAGATCAACATTAAGGTCTTTAGCTAGATCTACTGTGTTGATGCGTCCACCATGTACAAATAATTCTTCTTTTATTTCCTTTATAAGTTGCTGGTTAGTTAGGTATTCCTTCCCATCAGTAGTAAAAATGACATCAATAAGTTTAAGCTCTATTAATTTTGTTACAAGCTCAATGCAGTTTCTCTCTGATAATCTGTAAATAAAAAAGGTACCATCATTTATTATTGATTGATCTAAGAAATAATGTCATACATAATCAAATATAATAAAGCTGAAGAGTTAGTTTGTTTGAATGCACTAATCTCCGAAGTTACTGCTCTGATTTGAAAAATTCATTCACTAATAGGAAGCTACATTATCCTCGAAGGTTATAGGCTACTTTTTATCCCAGGAACACGAATGAAGCCATGGGGAACAGTTAGTAATCTATTAAGCCCATTTTGACAAAAGGGTGTCTCTCTTTTAACACACACATGGATGGATATGTGTTGTACATAAAAGGTAGATTGTGAGAACTAATAACTTTTAACAAAAAAGAGAACCTTAAAAAAAACTCAAATAATATTAACTATGTAGGAAATTTAATCTGACAGTATTGAATTCAGCTAAGGTGTAGCTCATGTTTCATTTATAATATTATGGTACCGCAGTACCGCTTTTTTACTAATTTCAAATCTGTCAGATTAGAGTTCCTACAAAATTATTATTTTATACTTTTTATTTTTAACCGTTTTCTTTTAGTACTTAAGTTGTTAAATGCTCATCTGATTAAGACAAACGATACATTGTTTGGGTATATAGAAAATCGTCATGTTTCAACTCAGAACTCGAAACAAAGTTTAAATTTTCGGCGGATCGTACATACTGTTTCTTCCACAAGGAAATGTGTCTGTCTTTATTCAGCAGATAAATCTATGACCTCGAGGTCGTGGCAATCACAAACCAAATGTTTTATTTTAAAAAGCTAAGTAATAATTAATTTACCTCTGAGCAGTCGAACTAAGTTGAGCTTTTTGAAAGTCAGCAGCTAAACGTTTTATTTCTTCCCAATCAGATGATGGAGGCATTTTTTAGATTTTATTGATTGTAAAATAGCAGTTTTAATACGACGATCGACAGACGATCAAAAAGAAAGCTACTTTTGATTGAAAGCTACCTACGTCGACTTCGGCTACGTTACGTCTCATTTCACTAGGCTTGGACAAAAAATATCGACATCAAAATATCGATATTTTTTTTCAGAAATTAATCGATTTACTGATATACCGGTTACAATGTCACGAAAACTTTAGGAAAAGTTTACACTGAATGCCGACGTTATAGAAATCAATTATGTCAGAAGTCATAGGTTACAGATATTGTAATTTATGAACGCGCAATGTACATACGTTACAACGCTATCACACACAACACAAATCTCCCCACTATCTCCGACTAATGCGAGCAGCTACAAACCTATTCTCTCCATCCTGGCACCAAGACAAAGAATATAATAACATATGCACCAAGACTAAGGCGCACCGCTGGTTTTCAGTCTTCCTCATCCATTCACGCACCTAACTCACTCACGAGCTCACTCATTCGTTTTTTACTTTATTTTAGGGTTTTAAGTTAGTTAGTTATCAATGTAACTGTGAAAATAAGAACTAAAATATTTACAAGAAAAAAAATAAGGAAAATAAAATTATATACATAGCTAAAAATTAAATAAAACCTATTTATAATAAATAAAGCTGGTCTAAATTGCTGCCAGCAGGTAGCGTGCTCAGAACGCTAGCGGCATTGCCACGCACAAGCACAAATAAAAGGATCTACCACAGCCGCGGCACCGGCTCACATGACATTCGTACGTAAGTCGCTAAATGTAAAACTATTTGCTATAAAGTATCCGCCAGCTCGAGATACGAGACAGACGTCGACTAACTACATCAAACCAAACACCGGCGGCTGGCGATGCGGCGTCGTCAAAGGATCCGACAGAGGGCGGTTTTCTTTGTCATCTGCCAAAAAGCGTCGGCTTCAAAGCCGCATCCAAATGCGGGCGCTATGTTTACTTCAAGGAGATAAACCAAAAACCACCTCACTCTTGAACAACTGCTTGCGTCTTGCGTATTGATTAGAATTTTGATTTACATTGCGGTTTTATGTCTAAATTAGTATTACCTACTGTTTATTAATTTTTAAATTTTGTTAGACTTGAATAATGACTTTATAGTATAATCAATCCTAAAATTCTAGGAGCTCCAGAATCATGTGTTGAATCCATGATATTCGTTTTCGGCTGTCCATTACACCCGGTATATCGTCGATATTTTAAATCGCAAAATATCAAATTCGATTTTTTTTTAACAGCTCGTTACAAAGATACTTAAGACGCATGTATTCGATCGTGGACTACTCCAATCACATCACCGAGATTTTGAAAAAAATTGACAAGCAGCCAGATGTGTTTATTTTTTCACTCTTAAATATTTTGCCAGTCATTTTAAGTAACCACGCCTCGGGGTAAATATATCGATATATATCTATTATATATTTTAAAATGCCCAACCCTACAATTGTCAGACAGACAGCGTCATGGACGTGAGATGAAGCGGGGGAAGGTGATTGATATCCTACCCTGTAATCAGTGTTGCCAATTTAGTGGATCACTAAAACCAGTGGTTTGGACCCCCCTGTTAGTGGGCAAATTTTGTTTTTAGTGACTAGTGGTTTAGTTAAAAATCGTTAGTGGTAAGCAAGATATTTAACCACTAAAAAGGAAGCGATGTATTTTTATAGTGAAAAGGGGGTTTCGACATTATATTACAGGCTACACTAGATTTGGGATAGTGTTATAAGCAACACTAGTTCGGGAAAATATTGTAGGCAACACTTGTAGAATTGGGATTTCCCGCCCGAGTTTTAGTAAGTATTATAATGCCGTTTTGTTTTACTATTATAATTTTATAAACATGCCGAAACCAATATACAGTCAAAGCTTTCGAGATTTGTGGCTCTGTGACAAAGAATTGGCTTCAAGTAGTAGATAGTACTTCTTTGTACTACTATAGTATACTATATATACTTTGAATACTAAATATGATGATTATTAATATTATTTTTGCCTTATTTTCCATAAGGGATCATCGAAGCTCCGCGCAATTCAATTTTTATAGCGTTTTGGCTAATTGCAGCTCAGCAATAGGTCATGTGTGTCAACATGTTATTCGTGACAGAAATGGCAGTACCTACATTTAGTGATTAATATCAAAATAAGTCATAAACATATATTATATCTCCAAGTTATATATGAGGGAAAAAGTCACGTTATTATAAAATAGTCGTATTTCCTGGCTTTTAGTGGTTTTTAACAGTTACCTATCGCGGATATGGCACAATAGAGTTGGCAACACTGCCTGTAATGCATTCTGACTTCTGAGAATACAACACAGAGTACTTTTTATATGGAATACAACGCGTTGATCCATTGCGACGACGTAACGCCACACACTAATGAGGCTTCTCCCTAACATAATAAATCTTCACTATAGCACAGAATACTTATTAGTACAAGTAACTATAGTTTCAACAGGCTCACTCAGCAGCTGCCGCCAGCCAGTGTTGCCAAGCCAATAGAAGCGGTTTGCAAGAATATTCAAAATTTCGTACCCTGACCAACTTGTAAAACCTTGATTGCATTAATGAGCCTGGATAAAACTCACTTTTGTTCAGAGATGTACAAAATACTTTTCAAAAAGTATTTAAATACAAAATGCAAATACTTTTTTTAATATAGTATTTCAAATGCAAGATACAAAATACTTTTGCCTTTTGTATTTAAATACTAAATACAAAATATGTATTTTCAAAATACTTTATTGAAATAAAATACTTTATGGTAAAATTACTGCAGCCATCCATAAAAAGTCTCCTTTTCGCCTTCTAAGCTCCAAATGGCTTCAGCTATGGGCTTAGATGTGCGAATATACTCAATCAAAAACTGTACTTCCATCTCTTTTAAGACGGCCAATCCTAGTTTTCTCAGAACTTCATTGATGGTTTCTTGGACTTTCAGGATATCAATTATATATTATATTTATATTACATACTTGCCACAATGCCCACAATGACATCTTTTTTGTAGTGCTGTTTACGTACCGGTTTTTTATAAATATATACATAGACTTTCAAAGCTGCTGCGCCACTAGTGGCCATTTTTTGTTTTTACTGAATCGCGGAATGCTTTAGAAAAATGAAGCTAAGAATAAAAAAGTATTTTGTATTTTACAAACCATTTTAGAAATACAAAATACGTCTCGAATAGTATTTCAAATAAAATACAAAATACTTTTTAAAAAAAGTACTTAAGTACAAAATCCAAAATACGTATTTTGTATTTTTATTTTAAATACAAGTATTTCAAATATGTCAGAACTCTTTGTTAGGGTGATTTTAATGAATAACAGTAGCTTTTTTCAAATTACTGGTTATTTAATGAGCATTTATTACTTGCACATACATTACATAACATAGGTATAAATAAAACAAGTTACGCAGGTATTTTTATGTACGATACCATACGATACGAACAGTTCCTTGGTTCAGTCAGTATGTTACAAAAGAACATGCGAGAGAAACCCCCCCTTATAAAATCAGTAGAGGTATAAACAAAAGTACCAATATTTTGATGTTTCATTCAACCTCTTTTAGGTTTTCAACGAAGGGGTCTGTCTTGGTACCCCATGCATAACGTAAGAAGGCCTTGTGACTGCAAGTACTAACTTAATTGTATAACTTATCGCTTGTTTTTTTAATATTATGAACCTAGATTGTAGGTATTATTACATGGTATTAGGAAGGTACACTTTAAGCTATGTATTCACTGAGAAACAATGTTTCAGATATATAGTTTCTGAAACATCACGTAGATGTTTACAGGAACAATGTTTTGGAAATTCTGCCATCCACATCATCAGTTCTTTATAATATGTCGCCCTAGAAGGTACATATTGTTTCTATATTTAATAATTAAAAAATTAACAATCAAAATATATGAGTTATCCGAAACAAAATGATCCATTTCAGAAACACGTATATTTTGTTTCTAAAACAGTGTTTATAAACAATCGTTTTTCAGTGAATACATGGAATGAAACATTTTGTAAGCACTTTATATCAATTACAATTTACAATTGTTTTTAAACTTTTGCTTTATTATTTATTATGACTTAAGTATAATAAAAAGAGATCGGGATAGTATAGTAGACAAGTGCAGACGTGCTAAAGGTCATTATAATATAGAAAAGGCATGGGAGAATTTCTCCTAACAGTCGCAGTGATCGCCAGTTTAGGTCGAGACTCCACCAAAGCGGAGAGTTGTGTTGTATACTAATGACAGGACAGCCCGAACGGAGTCCGAACAAAACACATCTCTCCTTTGCACTTTGGTGGAATCTTGGCCTTATAGTTTAAAATTGGTTTTCTTTGCATACAAAATTCCCATCATTCTTTCTTTCTTGCCTAAATGCTAATACTAAAGTAAAAGAATAACATTATGATCAATCAAACTATGTGTACCATACCTCCTCATAAATTATATTTAACTAAAATATTGTTCCAATGATCTCATAATATTGTTCAACTATGAATATATATTTCAGTGACAAGAGTAATTATGTAATAGTATAATAAGTGACAGAAACATTACTGAAGTTATTTTAAATACTCAGTAATATTAAAACAAAATATGTACCTATATAGGTAGTGCTCTCTAAAAAAGCTCTCTGACAGGTGGTTATTATGGGAAAACACGTCATACATGTTACGAGATTAAATAGCGAGCGCAGTGATTACAGTACAGCCCTATCGCGTACAGATATTTTATGTTACGAATCCATTTATCTATGAATGCCTGCACGGCAATCCGTGTTAATGTGCGTCATGGGCGTATATATGGAGGGTCTTTACAGACCCCCCTTAGCTTAGCTATGCATTGAATTAATGTTTATAATTCTGTCTCTATGGTTAAAAACTAGTTAACCTTCGGTGGACCCCTACATGTGAGTGAAATAGCTCAAGCTCTGTGTGTAGACGCAGGGTTGAGGCTTCATGAAATAGAATAACTGATACTGTTTATACTTCTCGGTGGTATATATGTCAGTAAGCAAGAGTAGTGGATGGTGATTTACTTAAACACAACAATACTCAAATTTTATCATGTATGTCAATGGAAGGGTGTCTATACTGTTATGTGCACCTATATTAGATTCTCAATGAAAGCATAGCAAAAAAAGTAGTTAAAATATGTGAGCTTATAGTAACTCAGATAGTGAAAACTTATTAGCTAGACGCTTTGGCAGCCTGACGTCTTTTTACATCCCAGTTGTAAACTCTTGCCATATTTACTTCTGTTGTAGTACATTGATCTCTGAAAACGAATAAATTAGGATTAGTTATGCACGTTGAGCTATCATTTCAATCATCCATGCAGCTATTTGATATGTACCTAACAAAGCTTTAAATAGGGTTCAATATGCCGACAGTGATAATGAAATCAAAGGTGCATGTCCACCATTTCATGTATACATATATCACCATATGATTGTGAACACCGTTAGGTTAACTATCTCGCGAAATTATAGATTGTCGATAAATTGTCAACTGTACCATACTGCTTACAATATTATTATTATTAACTTTCGATCTGGAACAAACTGGCATCAAACTTTAATGCGTTGGAACGGACTTTGCGTGCTGGAGGCCAATTCTCACGCTGTAGAGATGATCTCTAATTCGAGATATGTCAAAACAAGATGGCGAATCTCTAATAAAATCAATTTATCGTATTCTCGGGATGTCACGCAAGAGAAATGTCGAATCCTTTTCGTTCGAGATGCAACGGATGGTCCGGAGCAGTAGAGATTTCGATGTCGAATGACAAATTGGATGAAACGTTACTGACTTCAAATTTTATTTGTCATTGTTATCAAGAACGTAAATGTATAAAATATATTTCAATTTTAATAATAAAATTCGTAACTATAGAACTCCGATTAGATAAAATTATCATTATTTTGTGTTAAAATATAATGGTAAATAATTTCCAAAAAAGTGCCCTATATTCTCCATAATAATATTATTATTATAGTCTATCTACGTGCAAAATATTTATTTTTTATATTTTTATTTTAGAATTTAAATATAAGATATAGCGCCATCTATTGAGAATGTGTCAAACCTTTAGATCGGCGCAACATAATTTCATTTCACGCGAGTAAACTTTACTCTTAGTCGTATACTTGTAAAGTTATTTTTTTAAACTTTTGTAGTTTAGGTATGTACACTATTGACTGATGAATTAAGTATTTGAAGTAATATATGTTATTTTTACATTATGTTCATATTTTTAAACTTTATAAATCGGTGGTTACTACGTTTCTCGATTATACGTTACCATAATCGATAAAACGGAACGTGTTATTTTGATGTCTACAGCTAAGTCGAAGGAAATAATCTCTGTTGTAACTGAGAATGCAGTTTTTTGATTCAGTAGACATTTTGGTGAGATTTTTCATAGACATTCATGATTAGAGATAATCTCTGATTAGAGATGATCTCTACCCGCGCGAGAATTGGGCTCCTGATTGGTTGAATGTCATGTATTTATTTACTGGTACTGCTTGTGTCACATTCTACCTCTAATTTTAACTAGAATTGGGCCTCTATAGGAATCAAAGAAAGATTGTAACATATCCAATTGATTTTATAATGTAAGGATAATTTGTAAAAGACTAACTCTACCTTTGGGTTCATTTAGTAACAAACTAAAAAATCATTACATATTTATATTATTTGAGTAAATTGATTTTACTGGGAAATATGGAGTGTAAATTAATGTAAAGATTAATAATAAAAATGTTCTTTTTAATACTCTGGCAAGTCTATGTCAGCAAACAAGCCCAATGGTCATATGCTACTTCCCGAAGAACTCTAAGGACCTTACTTGCATAGGAACAAAGCACTAAGTTATTAGACCAAGTACTTAAAAATATGGTACAAAATAAGTGGGACCTTTGTTACCTTATTACATAAAAAGGCATTACCTTAAGAAATCTAAGTCATGTTCCACACATGATAAATTTTTTTTAGCTGTTGCCATATTTGATGTAAGTAGAGTTTCTGCATCTTGTAATGTATATTCCAACATAACATTAGCCCCAAGCCACAAAAATACAATTTTTGATGGTGGAACATTGGCCTGAAATATCACAAACAACATGAATGGCAATCCCCAGCATTTTTAGGGTTCCGAAAAAAAAAAACGGAACCCTTATAGGATCACTCGTGCGTCTGTCTGTCTGTCCGAAAATATTGGACTGGATTGAGTTGAAAGTTGGTACACAAATGTAAGACGGTGACCCAAACATGGACGTGTTACGTAAATAAATGAATTTCAAACACGGGGGCTAATTTTGGGGGGTAAATTAGAAAAGTCTATCTAATACCTTTAAACCTGCAATTCATGGATATATATATATAATCTGAATCTCGGAAACGGCTCCAATGATTTTCATAAAATTTGGTATGCAGGGGGTTTCGGTAGCGATAAATCGATGATAAGGACTTTGGGTACATGCATCCACATATGTTTTGTTTTCAATTCTCCAGGGAACCATAATATCCTACTTCCTACTATGTAAAAACTACTGAAAGGATTCAGATGAAACTTGGTATATAGATAGATTATAATCTGGAATAACATATAGGCTACCTTTTATCCCAGAAAAACAAGATCTCTTGGGAAAGTGGGTGAAACTGTGGGGTAGAAGCCAGTTTACATCCTTAATATTGTCTTTATTTACATTAAGGATCCTTCATTTACACAGCAAGAAGCAATGGATTGATGTGAGTTTTGGCATAGAATAACATAGGCTACTTTTTATCTTCGAATTGAAGGGTGGAAGTTAATAATATAAGTCCTTACTAATTCGTCCTTACATCTCTAATGCTAGTTTCTCAGGATCTTTTGTTGAAACAAAATTAATTGAATGTATATTACCTTTACAAAAACTTGATCACTCAGAAGGAATTTGGTTTCCATATCATCTTTTTGACTTTTTAATTTTTCAATCATTTCTAATGATCTTGCCAGGTCAGGTATTTGTTGGCGCAATCGTTTTCGCTTTGTTGTCAAAGTTAATTCCATGAACTTGTACTTTCGGTGCTGCTCATCTAGTTTCCTTAGTACTTTGTCCACACCCCCAGAGTTATCCGGCAGATTCATAAATTCATCAACATTATCCTAAGGAAAGAAATTTAAAAACATCAATACACACTAAATCCTTACACAGTAACTGAATGTACATGTACAATTTTACAGTCAGGATTCAAAGTAGTTTGTCACTTAAGCACCCTATCATAATAATCTATTGGCCTTTTCTTCAGTTTGTAAGAAATCTGTAAATTGAATAACTAATATGACAAGGTTCTAATGTGATGAGCTACTTAGTTTTGTTAATAAAGCCAAAGAGTTTGTTTGTTTAAACACACTAATCTCCAGAGTTACTGGTCCGATTTAAAATAATCTTTCACTAATAGGAAGCTACATTATCCCCGAAATTTATAGGCTACTTTTTATCCTGTGAATATGGGTGAAACCACAGGGGACATCTAGTATGTATCATAGTTATAGGTACACTAATTATGTTGTAGATTGGTGTGGGTGGCAGTAGCCAGAGGTATGAAATTGAGTGTTACATTTTTGCACTAAGTGTACCGAGATCTGTTTATTCTATGATCTACTTTATTATGTAGATTCACATTATTGCAATGTCTTATGGTTCATTTTCATATCTCTGTGTAGTAACATTTAGAATATTGAAAAATGTCCTACATAATGTAAGAGCTATTTGATTGATAAAATTTATTTTTTTACATTAATCTTTGATACTTGGACTGTACATAAATTAAATTAAGCCTAAACTGAAGAAGGAATAAATGATTTTACTATCAGATGTACAGTTATCAAAAAGAACCTAACCTAAAAGTAACTTACAGTAAAATCCATTTACGGAAATGTAACAAATACATTTCATCTAATTACAACATGGGTATTTACACTTACCACAAAAACAGCTTCAGGTATTCCTGAAAAAGATTTCGAGTCGGAAGTATTCGCTCCGTCGCCTTCCATTTTCATATATTTCTTAAAAATTTAAAATGTCTTGTCTATAGTCTGACACAGGCAGGACTATTCTATTTTAAAACCTCTGATTCGACATCGGAATAAAAAAAACCAATACGATAAAATCCGATAGCGGAAAGTTGGAGTGCGTTTACGATGATTTTTTACATTACAAACTTTTATTGAGTTTCACCTGCCCCGATGTTTGTAATCAAATCTTGCAAGTTAAATTTGAACCACTTCTCGGTTACCGATTGAGCTGAAATTTTGCATGCATGTGCAAATTGGATGAGAATGCACAATTATGACATGGAGCTGATCTGGTGTTGGAGCTGGAAGGTGGTCATAGGAACTCCACAATAAAATGACACAACCCCGTTGTGTTTGGCTTCATCGGAATATCTTAACGAGTAGTGTTGAAGACTGTGCATAAAAGTACTGTCAGCAATAAAGCTTGTATGTACCAAAAATGAATTTTTTGACAGACACCAATATCAAGTGCATAAAGAAAGAAGCTTGATATTTTTTACATTAAAACAGTCATGCAATAATTGCGCCTGCCATTCATTTTATAGCCGTTCCGTTTTAGTACCTCCTGAATATGTGACAATTCAGATTGTAAATGCTCAGGCTCACAAAGATCATAAGCTCGGTTCTTCAAGGGCGAAACGACACACTGTAAGTGCGATAATAAGTTAATTATTTTTTAAACTAAATTAGCCATAACATACATGAAACGACAAAAATTATCGATTTTGGAAATTGAAGTAGCAATGTCAGAAATTCGTCTCGGAAGTTTTCGAATCCATTACCGATATCGATTGATTCTGAATGTTTTAAAATACTCTATACTGTCATCCGATCAGCTCGTCAGGAACGGAAACGGAATCGACATCGGCAAGTTTCCGATTCCGAAGTCGAATCCGAGGTTATAATAGCCATGCGGTGGTTTTGAAGGATCGCTCACACACAGGCGATACCCGAGCGGCCGAACCTGGCTGGCGGACTCTGCCTTGGTAAGCTAAGTTTTAAAGGTAACAAGATAAGGTTGATAATCATAGCGAGGCGATATCCAAGCGTACCGCGGGACGGATTAAGTGTTGCCAGCTTGTCGGAATTTCCATCAAATGTAACGAATTAGAATTACTGAAAGTTAATATGAAAAGAAAAAAAAAACTTTGTTATTTTATTGTTTTTTCTAACCATGACATTGGCAAATTCATCGATCACTCGTTGGAGCCATATCAATTTTTTTTTAGAATTGGAAAGGGAATACGATAGAGTTCATTTATAATAACCTCACAGATTTATAAACAATACCATTCCGTCTGATGAATGAAGTTGGCGCAGTGTTCGCCGCCTTAGCAATTCAACAATTTGGTACCGTCGATTTGATTTATCCAACCCGATTTATCGCTGTCGGTTGGTCGCTCGGGTTGGCTCGGGTATTGTATTGGTGTGAACCATAGACTAATATGTATATGGTGTGAACCAAAGATAGGATTGCCATCTCTAAATACCGCTAACCGCTAACAAGTTTGAAAACCCCGGATTTTTTAGCTTTATACCCGGACATGTCATTTATTTGTTAAAGATACTCAGTAAAATAAATAATTGATATAAAACTTTTGTATTTATTTTTGCGACCGGTAAACTTTATAACCCGGACTACTAATGAAACCCCGCCTGGACGCTCTTTACACTAGGACAAATCCGGGGAAACCCGAACAGATGGCAACCAACCAAACTGTGGTGTTCATAAAAAATATACCAGAGTCTGAATCGAATAGACTTTATTAAGCAAAAACTGATGTATGAATGACAGTATGTTTTTACACAAGAATATGGCTTTACCACATTCTCCCCTATTAGTTTTGAACGTAGTCCCTCAAGTACTCTGGGCTACGGTGGGTTCGTTCGGAACGTCGAAGGCTCGGTTCGGCGGGCTGTGCAGACTGTTCCAGATTTGGTTCCTGGTCAGGTGGAGTATTTGATGACACTGGTTCACTGTCATTTTCATCGTCAGAATCTTCAATGCTTGCATTCGGTGCTCCGGCAGGGGCTAAGTGTCGATTCGAAACCACCGTCTCTCTACCGTTCGATAGTCTCACCCGTGAATATTGGAGATTTGGTTCAATCATTTGTACTTCCTCAACTATAGGATCATACTTTGAATTACGAACATAGTTTCGCATTAATACTGGACCTGGAATTGTAAGCCATGTTGGTAATGATTGTCCGTTTGATGATCTTCTAGAATGGGAAAACATCCTTTCATGTGGAGTACAATTAGTTGCGGTACATAGAAGAGATCTTATGGAATGAAGCGCTGGAGCTAATACCTGTTCCCATTTATCCGGAGGTAAATTCTGAGTTCTTAAAGCCAATTGAATAGTTCTCCATATTATACCATTATATCTTTCAGTTTGTCCATTGCCTTGAGGGTTATATGGGGTTGTATAACTAGTCGCTATTCCCATGTTATGAAGGAAATGTTTTATTTCTTCCGAAAAAAATGAGGATCCTCGATCTGAATGTATATATGATGGCATACCAAATATAGCAAATAGCTCAGTAAATTTTTTCTTTACTGTCAGTGTAGTCAAGTCAGAACATGGAAAAACAAATGGAAATCTGGAGTATTCGTCTACGATCGTAATCATATAGCGATTTCCACTGCTAGTTGGTAGAGGTCCCTTAAAGTCCATAGAAATTCTTTCGAAAGGGCTTGTAGCTTTTATGAGTTTACCTTGATATCGATAGAATCTTGGTTTAATTTCAGCACAAATAGTGCATGCAGCTGTAACTCTTCTTACGTCTTCAATTGAATATGGTAGATTTTTGGATTTAATCCAATGAAACATTCTGGTGATTCCAGGATGACATAGAATTTTGTGAAGTTCTGGTAGGGTATTTGTAGTATTCAGTGAAGCAACTATATTAACTCTGGATAAGGCATCGGCAACTGCATTTTCTCTACCAGGACGATAAGTAATATCAAAGCAATAATTCGATAGTTCTAGACGCCATCTTTGGATTTTATCATTTTTTATTTTAGAGGAATGAGTCTGATTAAACATAAATGAAACTGATTTTTGATCTGTAATCAGTCGAAATTGTCTTCCTAAAAGAAATTGTCTCCATTTTCTTAAACATTCGACTATCGCTGCAGCTTCTTTTTCAATTGCAGGATGATTCTTTTCACTACTTGAAAGAGTTCTCGAGAAGAAAGCTACTGGTCTTCCATCTTGTGATAGCGTTCCAGCTATGGCATAATCTGAAGCATCTGTTTCTACAGTAAAAGGGATATTGTCATCAATAGCATTAACAGCCGATTTCGCTACTTCATCTTTCAAGCTATTGAATATTTTTTTGATGTTTTGATTCAAAGGAAATGTTTCAATTGATGTTAGTGGTCGTATTTTCTCTGAGAATTTCGGTATCCATTTTGAATAATGTGCTAGTAATCCTAAAGCGCGTCGAAGTGATGCTGAGTCTGAAGGAGCGGGTAACTCTAAGAGAGGTCGTAATCGGTCAGGATCTGGTTTAATTACTCCTTTGCTAATATTGTATCCAAGAATGTTAATTTCATATTTGGAGAATTCACGTTTCTCTACGTTTAGTGTGAGATTATACCGTTTTGTGACTGAAAGAAATTCCTGCAGCTTTTTATCATGATCTGCCTGATTGATCCCGCAAATGGTTATGTCATCTAGATATCCATAAACTCCTTCTAGTTTTTCTTTTTTTAATTATGTCATTGATGGCTCGTTGAAATGCAGCGACCCCGTTGGTAACTCCAAACGGTATCCTGCAAAATTGATAAAGATTTCCTTCAGCTTCAAATGCTGTATAAGATTTTTCTGTCTCTTTGATAGGAATCTGATGATATGCACTTTTTAGATCAATTTTGCTAAATATACTGTATTTAGATACCTTTGCGACGACATCTTCGATCCGTGGAAGCGGATAGGCATCAAGTTGAGTGAATCTATTAATAGTTTGCGAATAATCTATACACATTCTTTTCTTGTGATTTTCGTTCGTTGTTATTAGGACTTGTGCCCTCCAAGGTGAGTAGCTATGTTCAATTATACCATCGGCTAACAACTTCTTTATTTCATTGCTTATAAACTGCAGATCGTTATCAGAAAATCTTCGTGATCTGACAGCTATTGGTCTACAATTTGGCAATATTAGGAAATAATGTTACAGGTTCAATTTTGGCTTCTGTTAACGCATATAGTTTTAATGGCGCTCGGTCACCACCAAAATACAATTCTAATGCCTTATGTTTGGCAATGACATCGTGTCCAAGTATAACGTCAGCGCATAATCCTTTCATGACTAACAAGTCGAGTTTAAGGTTTTGCTTTTGGATTTCTATTTCGAGTCTACATTTTCCATCAACTTCGGATACTAAATGGGAAGCTGCCATATTGACTTGTTGTTTAAAAGGAAATATTTGTAGATTGAATTTGTCTACAAGGTTACTGTTTATAAAACTTGCTGTGCTCCCTGTATCAATGAGTGCCTTAGCTGGTATTCTATTATTTATTAATATATTCTATTATTATCTAGTGAACGTGCTTGTTGATAGGCCGAATCAAGAGTAAGTATGCTATTTTCCAGTAATCTTTGACGTGTGGCTGTTGACATGATACCAGTTATGAAGGCATCTCTTATATATTCGCTTTCATTTAGTTCAGCAGACACTTCTTTAAAATAACAGTCCTTGGCTAATAATTTCAATGCTTGAAGATAGTTATCAATTGACTCACCGGGTTGTTGTTGTCTTTTAGAAAGTTTGTACCTTGCATAAATTTCATTTGGCGTTTTTAAAAATAATTCTTCTAACCTTTTAATTGCGGTAGTATAATCATCACAGTCTTTATATATCTGAATACTGTTGACGATAAATAATTTACAAGAATTTTCAATTTTGTATCTTCATGAATTGGATCGTCTTTTGTTGAAATGGAAGTCAGAAAATTTTCGAATGTTGTCTTCCAATGTATCCATTTGGCGGAATGATCCGTGTTTGAGGATGGGTCTGCATCGTATCGTTCTGGTCGTAAATATTTATTCATTTTAATAATTTTGCTTAATAAATTGTGGTGTTCATAATAAATATACCAGAGTCTGAATCGAATAGACTTTATTAAGCAAAAACTGATGTATGAATGACAGTATGTTTTTACACAAGAATATGGCTTTACCACACAAACCATGTCAAATTACGTTTTTTATGTAGTATTATACCCTCTTTGGTTTTTACTACTACGGTGTGAGCGATCCTTGAACTGTTACCTATCTTCTGGATATGGCACAAAAAGTTGGCAACATTTTACTTATTACTCTATGGTTTTTGGCTACTAACATTTAGACATTTACTACTAATAAAAAATTGTTTCACAATTTACGCAAATTACATTTTCGCTATCGTTTTTCACGGTTCTCGTGAGTATTACATTTGTGGAAGTTAATTTTTAAGTACTATAGCATTAAGGTGTTAATTTTCTTTATATAAATAACGTTTTCAGAATAGTCATAGCAAGGCTACGCCCTGTTTCGGATTCCCCAAGGTGTTTAATTTTGCGTTCAACATAGGCCTATCAGACACTGCCGTTATGGATATGATGGTGTCAACATTGCAGCAACAACGGGCTGTCACCGAACAGCTAAGGCGGGAGGCTGCTATTAAGCGAATTCCAGTGTCTGCAGCAGTGGCAGATATAGTCAAGTATATAAACGAACATGAGCAGGAAGACTGCTTACTTGTTGGTTTTTCCAGTCAAAAAGTAAACCCTTTCCGTGAAAAAAGCTCCTGCACTGTTTTGTAAGGCTATAAATATCTACATATTTGTTGTTTGTTAACATTGTCCTATAAATGTAACCTCATGGTAATTGCTTCCATGACTTTCACACATCTAAAACAAACACTATTTATATGTTGTATGAAATGTATGAAAATACTGTTCAGCAGTTTGTGATTAATTTTATTAACTGTCAAACACATTCAGAGGTTTCTTTATTATGATAATAAATACAATTTCTATCTATTTAATTTTTATTGGTGCACAGCAGAAACAATAATTACAATTATCAATTCCACTATTTAGGGATTATTTTGAATACCAACAATTCCAAAGATTAGGTTAGATGCATTGGCCCCAATTCTGTTGATTACAATGTCATGTCTATACCTATGTAATAAAAAATCTAAAAAAGGGATGAAAGAACCTTTTTGTCCATAACATTTCAATGTGAATTTAAGCATGATCAATATTGGTCATAACCATTTACGTGCAATTTTTGATGGTATAAAATCTGACAGCATTAAAAGTGGTTTATATGAAAGAGAGGCGACATGACTAATAGTTTAATTTGTTAACAACAGATTTGGTACCTATATCTCAGTAAATAAATAACATAAAGTGGCATCAAACTATTTAAAAATATGTGAATATATTATTTTCTCTTACTCTGAGGAAACCCAAGGGTCAGTTCATTAATCTCTGAAGTGTGGCAGACTAATGTTGGAAATAAGCTTTCGCTCAACAAGTATTGATATTTCTGATACCTGCATCAAATTGAATGATTGTGTAGGAACTAATTAAAAATTTTGGAACAAATATAGTATCAATGATATAAACCACAATAATGGGAATTTTGACATTCTGGCCCTCCTTGAATCGCTAAACAATTTAAAATTTTATTTATGATCACACAAATCATTTAACTTGCAAAACGAATATACATCTATAATCCCAATTGTATGTATATGTTGTTTATTTACCTATAGGTAATGAATATAGAAGCAAAGAATAAATAATAAACTACATACTAATAGTAGTAAGGAGTATTGGATTGCAGTACAGCTCACTCGAACACAGTGCTTGTTAGGATGGAGATATTAGTGCATAGCATAGTACATATATATCGATGATTGAGACAGACAGGTCATCGGAAAGGAACGACAATTCAAAGTTTTCGTGTCCGATGTTGATAGAGTGTATTAAAATACACCTGCTGGCCTCAAAACTATTCATGTAGCTGTTCTGTTAGTGTGTAGGTATTATTATTATTATCTGTTGTGTGTACCTACCTACAAAATAAATAATAAAAAAATACATTTAGTTAAATTATTCTTTTTCTAATTAATAATCTAAAATAATAAACCAAAACCCATGGCCAAGACCTTTCCAAATTAGTCAAAGGGAGGCAGATACATTCGTTTTAATGGCGGTTAATTAATCAAGTTGTAGTGTTCAATTAGACAACTCAATAGTGGGTACTTACATAAAATTACACATAACAAGAAGTTAGGTACCTACTTCAATCAATGGTATTATTAAAATAAACAAATATTATAAAATGTTTTCTAATCAAATCACACAAGCATTATATATATTTTGGGTTACATGTAGAAAATATAGAAAAAAGGGGGATGTTGTGTTGTGTGTGGGGGATTCACCTTATTTGAGTTTCACCACTTTCTGACAGTGTCAGATTCGAAATCTGAAAGTGGGTTTGCTTGCCGTAGCATGTAAGGCGGATTACCGATCAATTCCTAGAATATTTTTACATAAAGAGTACCCCTCGTAATTATATCTTGGCATTACATTGGCGGAATTATGTACTTGGCTACAGTCGCCATCTATCAAGGATGAAGAACTAAGGCAAGTGTCATGATGAAGATTGCATTTTTGCAAATTACAAAACTACCTTTTTTATGTGACATAGGGACCCTTATCTACAAAGCTAGCGATTCAGCAGACTAATGTGAAGTTTTTGAGGACTAAACACAATAATTGTACAGAACCCTCCGGCAAGTCAAACTCACACTTGCCCAGATTTTAAATTGTATATTTTTTAAACCTATAACTAATTTAGAATGTGTCTGCAGATGCCTTAATACTGTTATTTCTATGTTATCGTACAACATAAAATTATAATTGTATTGTATGTAGGTGAGTAATAGATAGGTAGGTATAGTAGACTATATATAAACTGTGTAAAATGTGCAATAGAAGTTTCCTACATGGAGTAGCTATATATAATAATACAAATGTGCACTATATTAACTATAATTTATGTTACCTCTAGCACAGCAATTCAGTATTCTAACACAAACACAAGTTTGTGTTTTAAACATCTCCCATATTGAATATTTTTACATGGAATCTAATGAGTAAGACCAAATAAAAACATTATAACAAATTAATTACAGATTATTGTAATAAATACCGATCTACACGTTCTCTTAGTATGTTAGCTCAATTTCGATAAAAGATCATCTAATATTCATCGATTAGGTCTCTATTAATAACAAAGCACAATTCCAGAGGTTAAACAGATTTGATATTGTTTTAGAGAGGATAATAAGATTTTAACATATGGCAGTGAAAATAAACATGTTAAAACTTATTTAATTTAAGTGTTTGTAAAATCGTTTTGAGCAAATTTGGAATAAAATGAATAAATCTTAATCTAGGGGTAAAACTATATAAAAAAAAATTACCAACTATCAGTCTTTTAAATTGATGTTGATTATCAACCTTGTGGCAAATTGTTTCTCAAAAGTTTACAAAAATAGGAAAATTATAGTGAACAATGGTGCAGATTCTGTTGTTTACGAACTTAACTAAAATTAGACGAGTCACCTCTCTTTCATGTTTACATTATTGAAAAAAGATAGAACATTTTTAATGCTGTCAGTTTAGTGCATGCCGTCGTAATGTACGGGTAAATAGTCGTGACCAATAAAGATCTCGTTTAAATTCACGTTGAAATATGTGATCGGATTAAACTGACAACTAAAATATCTTGCATAGTGAGATTAAATTTTTAAGTTATTTACAGAATCGGCACCAATAAAATACATTATACATCAGAAAAGCTTATATTAACATACCTATTGTCTGATCCATTATTATAAATACTTATATTTGAATGTACTTGTTTTCATACTTTTATTAATTCAATTATCTGGCAGTATCTGTCAAGAATTATAGGGAACAACTTTTGATACTACCATGTCATGATACCTCACCAAATTCTGGAAGATATTATATGTATGACAATAAGTGACAAATCACATTTTTAAATAATTATGTACATAAAACATCTAGATACAGTTTACTTACTTATTAATTTACATTAATTCTATCATTCGTTTACAGCTCATATTCATAAGATTAGCATTTCATAACTAACTCCTACAATTTATTATGTACCAACTTTAATATCATCTAAGAAACTCATATGAAAATGAAATAGATTAATAGTTATATAATAAATCAATAATTTTAAAGGTATGAAGACTCACTAAATATCCTGGGACAACAAACTACATTATTAATTTATGATAACTTAATGGTAGGTATATATTTCACATTCAAGTCTAATTGCTGAAAGAGCAACAAACTAAATTATAGCCATATACTTAATACATATTATTATATCTAATAATGACCAAAAAATGCTTAACAAGGCCTCAATATTGGTGTGTTGTAAAACTGACAAGTAGATATATCGGCTGGTAGGTGTTTCAACTGTTACAATAAATTATTTTTTCTAAAAAAAATATAATTGTATCTAAAACTTTACATACATATTTGTAGAAAATATGTTTTTTGTAAACTTTTGAGATGAACCATCCCTTAAAAATAAATTGAGGGATACATTAGTAGGTTACCATTGAAAAACATCTATGGCTGAAGCCCTAAACTCTCTCCTGTTTTGGTGGTGATACTTCATCTGTTCCATTGGCTACACTTTGATGATAGAGTTTTAATAGTTCCATTGCATCTTGAGCTTGTCGTTTTTCAAGTAGTATTCTGTAAATTAATATTTAATGTAAGTAAAAATAAAACTTAAATCTAGGATGTGTGCATCCTTTAATTCTAATCATTTATAAGTAATCAAAAAATAAAATTGTAAGAACTGCACTTCAAGTGATTAATACAATGTCTTTTAGTTCATATTTGTACATACCTTCCTGATGCCTCTTTAATGTGTTCCAAGATTATTCTATTATCTCTGTCAGTAACAATATCGGCGAGACTGTCAGGGTCCATATCTGAAAGTAGTTCCAAATCTTGACCTCCAAGGAGTGAAATGTGGCACAGATTATGTTGCAGACGACCCACAAGATTTGCAACTTGTCCTTTGTCTCCAAGTACCACATCATCAGTCTGGTCCAGCGATACTTGACATTTCGGCATGTTCGGTGACCATTTTTCGTTACCATGTAAAATCATTAGAGAAGTGTCAGGGTCGAGGGTTGAGAAGTATTCTTCATCATCCACTTCAGTGCCATCAGACTCCAATACAACCGTAAGATTTTCAGAAGGTAGCCCTAATTTGTCTGGTACTCTTGTGAGTAAATCCTCCAAAGACGATGCTACTACACCTTTTTTTTTGTCTCTATTCACATCACAAATTTTGTACGGTTTATTAAGGTCGTTTTCCATCATTTCGAGTGTACTTAATAATGATTGTTTGATTTAATTGAATACAATTTACGAATTTGAAAGCCACACAAAACCCACTTCCACACAGTCGGAGGTTCCTTCGTAAAAGAGTAGTCGGTCTGCCTTGTCTCACTACTCAAATTCACTTTACTTCAAAAACTAAGTAGAGAGATGCTCTTCACTTCACTTCACTTGCTTGACTGCCGGACATGACATAGGCATGGGCAAAAAATATCGATATATCAAAATATCGATTCTGGTCTGGCAAGTGAGATGGCGCAAGTGTAACAACACATGTGGCTCCCACACCAGCGGCTTACCGGCACTCATCCGGCCTTTTGTCATCACCACACATAATACCGACGGGTTCCAGTACAGAAGGAAGGAAATTTTATATCTAATGCATATTTCATTTACACAATACATTTACGCCATAAACTATGGCGAACAAAAATGCTAGTAATTTTGTGCGCACGGAGCGTTTTTTGGCTCTCCTGTAAATTTTCGATTTAGATTTTCACTACTAGGGGCACAGATATATATCGATATGTTTTTCTATTTGCCCATCTCTAGCCGGACAGTCAGCGTGCTGCGCAGTGTTGCCACCTTGCAAAAATTAAAGTCCCTAATTTCAATGCTCAAAACTTCAAAAGTCACCAAACTAAATTCGTCTAAGAAAAAAGTCACCTGTAGAGCGATCACGAGTCTCGTTTTTGACAGCTGTCTATTAGTGATGGCAATTATTGCGATTTCAAAATAATTTCATGACTATGTGAATTCCTAAGCCATAGCATGCTACTTGCTTTTGCTATGCTATTTACGATTACAATATAAAATGACGATAATTGCACATAATAACAAATGCACATATCTATCACTATAGTTAAAGTACAGTATATTTCACCCTCAGATTCCTATTGTTTATAAATCTGTGATTTCGCCATTGTAAAGTTTATCAACAAAACAACCCACATTATCATTTAGCTATTACACAACAAAAATGGTATATATTCGATTCGGCTCTAAGGTCTGGCTCTAACTGACTAATCAAGTGATGTTCGCGACTGTCGCAAGACAGTATTCGCCAATAGCAAGAGTGAAGGAGTTTTTAGAGCATTTATTACAGTTAGCAATTTTATTTCCTTCAGCAACATTCGAAAAATAATCCCATATAGGATTAGTTCGTTGAGACATTTTCACGTTCAACAGTTTATTACTGAATTTGTTTCGCATTTCGTAGAATATAGCAACTACTTTTAATTTGTTAAATGCTACTGAAGCAGTAGCATGCTAAATGAATGCGACTGCGAATTATTCCATCACTACTGTCTATGCAACAAAATCGCCATTGCAACTGCAAACATTTTTGCAATAACGTATTTTTTTCAATTATAAACATTTAATTACTATATACGCAACAATCACATGGGGTAAACTTTCTTAAATTTTATTATTTTCGTACGTAACAAATGTTAGAGAATTGTATATAGTTCATAAACAATCTTTACGTTTATGCTGATATAAAGAAATCGTTAAAAAAATAAAACTCGCTAAATGTAGAAAATAAATCTCCAAAGGGATTCAAAAATCACCAAATTTACTGACAAAGTCACTAAGGTAACACTAGTTTTGCCAGGTTCATCCGAGTGCTGGGCCACAGAATATGTATAATTAATATTTGATAACATCAAATACTAAATTCCCTAGTGACTTACTTACATCTATTTATGTATGTCACATATATATTACCACTCATCGTAATTAAATAAAAAACGATAAAGTACTTCGACCTAGAATAATAAAATCCTACTAATAACCTATAAGTGCGAAAGTAGTTAATTTTTCCAATAAAATAAATTTGTTATTGCTCTATCTCATAGTGTCGCTGTATATGACAAACATTAAATATTTTTTTTATATAATAACGAACTTGCATTTTGGATGAGTGGAAGAATATTCTCTCGACGACATTCAATTCGACTATAACTCTGTTTGGAATCCTCGGTGCTCGAGTCAGACTTGTCCTGTTTTTATTTTTATCTTTGGTCAAATTCTATTAGGATGTAATACCTACCTACCTTATGTCAATCTAATACTATGTATTAGAATTAGTTATATGATTACCATAACAGCGTCTCTGATAGATAAAGGGTCGTTGAGGGCGAGGCCCAGGTACATACAAGGGCACTTCTGGGGTCACGGTCGGTCAGACTGCGGCGCGACGGGTGAGGATCAATAGTCCCCCCACTCTTCATACCTCCTTTTCTGCCTATTCTAGAATGCAATTTGCAGTTTACGTGCAGCTCATCTGTTATATCTATTCTACATGTTTATCTACATTAGGTAGAGGTACATTGAATTGTAAATGGTAGTAGGTAGGTAGATAACCTACCCATTCTGGGTAAATGAAATTGTTTCTTCTTTTTTTTTACGTTACACTATAAAATAATAGATATAAGGCGATGAAAGCAGTCAAGTGATAGTGTCGTCGAATGCCATGATGAAAGTCGAGGGTTCGAATCAAACACCGAACACCAGGTACCAACGGGTGTTCCAGCAATTGCACTTGAGAGCTAATTTTCTTCCTACCTTTGATCGCTGCCGCTGTCTTTGATTATGTTCTACTAGCTGTCCCCCGCGGATTCACCCGCGTTCCTGAGGTATCTCATGTTTTTCCGGGATAAAAAGTAGCCTATATGTTATTCCAGGGTATGATCTATCTATGTGCCAAGTTTCATCCAAATCCGTTCAGTAGTTTTTACGTGAAAGAGCAACAAAGATATAAAATATGTAGTAGGATAGGTAGTCAATGGTGTCAGTCAAAAGCACAGAATATATATAAATGTCGAAAGGTTTAGGTAAATTACGACCTACTACTACTTTGAGTGTCTCAAGTCGAAAGTCTTCGACCAGTGTGTGTTGCCAGTGATGGCTTACGGAGCAGAGACGTGGTCGCTTACGATGGGCCTTATAAGAAGGCTCAAGGTCACCCAAAGAGCAATGGAGAGGGCTATGCTCGGAGTTTCCCTGCGAGATCGGATCAGAAATGATGAGATCCGCAGGCGAACCAAAGTTACCAACATAGCCTGAAGAATTGCCAAACTTAAGTGGCAGTGGGCGGGGCACATCGCTCGTAGAACCGACGGCCGCTGGGGCAGAAAGGTTCTCGAGTGGCGACCACGAACCGGAAGACGCAGCGTGGGCAGGCCCCCCACAAGGTGGACCGACGATCTTGTTAGGGTCGCGGGAAACCGCTGGATGCGGGTAGCGCAAGACCGGCCATCGTGGAGATCCTTGGGGGAGGCCTTTGTCCAGCAGTGGACGTCTTTCGGCTGATATTATGATGATGATGACTACTTTGATTACACCTGTCTATAATCAAAGTTATAAATGAATCTTGTGAGCACATGGAAAACAATAATAATAATTGATGACATGTGAGATGGCCTAGTTGGCTCAGCCCCGAGCATACCCAGCCCAGCTGAATAGGATTTGAGCTACCGAGCTACCTACCTAAGTATGTGATTCGAAACTAATGTGACTAGATTATTTATTTTGGATCTGGCTGTGTTTATATTATTATAATCATGTTTTCGTTTCTATTTCTGTATGAAATATTATGTCGACTGTCGACATTTTTAATAGCGACATTTGCGCAAGAAAAATGGACGTTTAATAAATTATCTAGCGGACTATTTGTGAAGGATTGCGGTTGAATCCGAATATAAACCAATCTCTAAACATACTTACAAAAAGACAACAAAAGCCAAGATTGTATAAAGAAAACATATAGAATAGAAAAAATTACGTTAATTGAGCTCAAAACTTAAATAGGTACTAACCTATTTAAACAAAAACTATACACGAAGGCTTTTTAATCACCGTCCAAAATATAGGTAATAATTATATGTTCTGTGTCTTTTCTATGCATTGAAAAATTAAGGAGGTATCGTCAGCAAATAAAACTATATCGCATAATTCATTTTCCATATAGGGCAAATCATTGATATACGCCAAAAATAAAAATGGGACTAGAAATGATCCTTGCGGTACTCCTTTTTAACTAAAGACCATGCGGACGTAGTTTACCTCTAATGCCTACTTTTTGTAAGCGACTGCACAGGTAAGATGTTACGTTAAGATCTAGTGTCACTCCGCGAACGTCATAGCGTCATAGCATTAGCGTCATAGTCTCATTGAAAAAATAAGATACGAAAGTCGAAGCCACTTCATATTTCTCTAAGACATAGCTAGGAAATTTCCGAAGACTCATTTGTTTTAATTATATTTTTATACTCTATAGCAGGGGTTCCCAACCTTTTCTTGATCAGGGACCATTTTTATGTTATTCTTGTTAGCAGGGAGGGACCTCTGTGAAGGGATAATTAAAGTGTGGCACTTCCTGGAAGAGCCACCATCACGGATCTGAACTCCAAGTCTGTCGCTATTTAGTCCCTAATTTGTCCAATTTTTTTCTCGTATATCCGATTTTGTCGCGCCCTGGTTCAAAAGTTATAGTCTCTCACTCATACTGCACGGCGACCACTGAGCCGTTATTTACTGCCCGCCAAATTTAAAATCATTAGCGGACCATATTTTAGCTTCTGGGGACCACTGGTTGGGAACCCCTGCTCGAGGAACGGTAGAGCATAACGAGCCACGGAAAGAACCTGCTGAAGTAAATTACTTTGCTGTGGTAAATAAAAATATATTAACACTGTAAGGAAGTATTTCCAGGAGTTAACTAATTAAATTACGTCATTGCAGTAACTTTTCAGCGTATCTAATCATTTAGTTGTATGTAGGTATATATAAATTTAGTAGGTATTTACGTGTATAAACATTCCTGAACCTAATAATTAAGTTCTCGATAGGTACCTAAATACCTACACGGGAAAAGCATCTTTTTGTGAAGTTGTAACGGGAAGAAAACATGTCTTGCCTGACTGACTGACTGATTCATGAACGCAGAGCCCAAACCGCTCGGGCTCCAAACTGGAAATTTTGGTAGTTGTTATTTGATTATTAGCATCCACAAACTAAGGATTTTTGAAAAACATTAAAGTCGGATGTCCGTCATTTTGAAAGTAGGTAAGACGCACGAACCTGCTTTTTCTGATTAGAAATAGGAGTAGGTACGTATATCAGTGTTTGTCTGGGGTTGAAAGTTTATATTATGGAAATTCTTCTGTACGTGTATTATGAACTCCACCTAAATCGCTCGCCTAAAAGTTTGATGTGATCGCGGCTGTAACCCCTAGGCGGAAATCTACTCTAAATAGGTATATAAAAGGAAAACGAGACTGACACACTGATCTACTAACGAACAGCTCAAGCCACTGGACGGATCGGGCTGAAGTTTGGCATCTAGATAGTTATTATGACGGTCATCATCGTGACGTGGGCATCTGCTAAGAAAGGATTTTTGAAGATTCAACCACTACGGGGCTGAAATAGGGAGCCGCAGGTGAAACTGCGGAGCATAAAGCTAATCTAAATACTAATCATAGGTAGCTTAGCTATACTAGGTATAATAACGATTCGCTTAGACTTGGCAAAATCAAAACCGTTGCAAAAAATAATTTTGTAAAAGACTTATTTGTATTTACAAATATAGATACGAATGGAGTACCTAGAGTGTATATACAAAAACATGATACGTATAAATAAACTTCAAAGTTAAGGCCCACTACATGATTTGAAATTCCGGTAGCATTTCCATTTGCAAATTGGTCCATTTGGCTCAAGTTTGGCTGATAATATATTAATGATTCTCTCACTCTTGTTGCAATATTTTATAAATGTAAAAATCTAAAAAGTTAGAAGCCTTGTCAAGTTATAACAGCAGAACAATGGAAATTAGAAAATATAACGCCGCGTGGTCTGTATTTACAAAAATGGGGGACTTGAACAACTTTTTTTTTGACCAAATAAGCAACTCCTTGGACGTGTTTCGGCTGATATTATGATGATGAAGGTGGTGAGAATACTTATGTGATATAGTTTCCTCAACTCGAATAAAAGAACTAAATCTGTAAGTACCCCGGGTATATAGGCTACGCCAAACACTTAGATTCTACTAGTCCGTATGCTTGTAAGCTGATTTTGCCGTACAGATTAAAATAAAAAAATTGGCTAGGCGAAACGAAGGTTGAGTATCTAGGTAATGCTAGTATAAATACAGCTTATAGCTAATGCTAGTATATATTAGCTTGAAGAATAACTCGAGTTTAATGGTCGTATGACTTGTATTAATTGTATAAATTTGGTACTACCTCCAAAAAATATTGGAATTCCAAGGCAGAAAATGGAGGTAAATATTTTTCAGAGATATGTACCTACTGTCGGTAGGGTAATACCTACGTGTCTGGGGGAGAAGCGGTAGGTAGCAACGGTGGTCTCTAAGGTGTCATTCTAACTCCTCTGGACACAATACTTCCATTTACGGAACAGTTTTCCTGCCATATCCAACATGTATATGAATAAGTAAGTAGGTATCTATCTATACACATATTCGCAGTAAAGTTGAACAAATGCAAATGATTTCAAGTTCGAACGTGATATACCTAAATGAGAAATGAGTAGGTACAAAGAACGAGCAGTAAAAAAGAGAGTAAGTACTTACTTGAAACCTAACCTAGATGTAGGTACGTATTTTTATAGGTGTAGGTACTAGCTTCCGCACTGAGATGTTCTCCAGGAAACTTTTATTTTCCCTAAAATAATCCAAAAGATGATAAAAAGTATCCCATATTTTTTACATGGTTCAATCCATTACCTATCTGAAGTTTTATGCAAATCCGAACAATCATTGAAGCGTAATTGAGCAACAAACATCCACCTAAAGTTCACACAAAGCACAGATTTCAAAACAATAGGGTACAAAGATTCACATATACAGGATGGAATTTTGTAATGCCACCTGGAGGGGAAGTACTCTTAATACTATAGATAGAAAATTTTGCTCAAAGGAAACATTCCTTTATTTTTGAAAAGAAAAAAAACGGCATTAAAGATTTTTAAAAATTCGCTTGCCGCACACGGTAATCGAACCGACTAAAATCTGTAAAAGTTGCACCGTGTACTTCTATTGCATTGATTGTTAGGGTCAATGAAATCTTAAATTATTAATTCAATCGGTCAAGTTAAAGCACTTTTACTCAAAGATCTATCTGTGTACTTATGTTATTCATTAATTATTATCATTGACGTCATTTATCCATCGAAATGACGAATTACTATTTAGATAAGACGATTGCAATTTGCACGTGTTTGTAATGCAGACTCCTTTCTTAGATGTGACATAGATTTCATCCTTATTGACCCTAACAATCAATGCAATAGAAGTACACGGTGCAACTTTTACAGATTTTAGTCGGTTCGATTACCGTGTGCGGCAAGCGAATTTTTAAAAATCTTTAATGCCGTTTTTTTTCTTTTCAAAAATAAAGGAATGTTTCCTTTGAGTAAAATTTTCTATCTAAAGTATTAAGAGTACTTCCCCTCCAGGTGGCATTACAAAATTCCACCCTGTATATTAGTAGCATCAGAAAACATAGGTAGTAATACTATGAGTCGAATTAACGGTATAGAAGAGCCATAAATTAGTGACTATTACAATCCCGCGAGAGCATGCATATTTCTTGTTATAAGTTTGACCTGTGTGGTCGGGGCCTTTGTGTTGCATGCCAAATGACCTTTGTAGCATTACAGGTATTCGGGTCGAGGTCGCGCATCTGACTCCAGATTCCCACGGGCACATTACTGCCGAAGCTGGAGTAGAACAATTTGCGCGAACACCACATAAGCTCTACTTTTTTAGTGGAAATCGATTCATGTTTAATTAAGTAGGTAATTATGAGCTTTTGAATTCTCGATATACCTATAATAATACTGGGCTGAAAGCATCGAAGCTCGACTCTGATAGTGCGAAAACAGAATCTGTAGCTCTGAAAAATGTTCGATATCTAATCAATTCGACTAAAATGTGTGTGTGTAAAGAACAAGGAATTCTTGATGTTACGGACGGACATGTCGAAGCTATTGTTTCATTTGATGGTAAGGGACCGCTACATGACATTAAGTAGGTACTTAGTTCATCCGCTTTGTAAAAACTGATATCTATTTTTTTAAAGACAAAATCATCTAAAAGTGTACGAACTGGGTCAACGAGAATCTATTGAATAAGGCCGATATAGCCGCTTTCAAGAGCTTTTGGTAAAATCATGAGAATATTTTGTTTAATAACCGTTTTACAATAGAAGGTTTATTAGGTACTAGCTGTTCCCCGCGGTTTACTCGCGTTCCCGTGATAAAAAGTAGCCTATATATAACTATTGGGAGTAATGTTATGTGTGCTTCCTATTAGCCTATATATTATTTATTCTTTGCTATTAGTGAAAAAAAATTTCAAATCGGGCCAGTACTCCGGTTATTGCTAACAGCATTTATAGATTTTGAAAAAAATTTAAAGTCAGCGAGAAATCGCCGATTTTTCAAAATAATTTTTATTATCTTAATCAATCCTGTCTCCGGTCAAGGATCAAAAGGCTCTATGGAGGCAAGTTAGGTTAGGGTAATAAAAATGTCACAAATCGAAAAAACTTTTTCCACACATTTTGTTAGGAAAATGAATAAAATTGTAGCCCAGTAATGGAAAGTGGGTGGACGTCTTTCGGCTGATATGATGAATGGAAAAATCCTTATTTCGAAAAAATACTGGCTGCCAAGAATGAGCTCGGCAACAAAAAAAAAAGTTTTGTAGTCTGTTTTTTTTTTTATTTATTTCGAATACTTTAATAGCTGCTACAAATTCATTATGGAAAAAACTTTTGATCCTTATTGGAGACGGTTAGGATTGATTAAGCTAATAAAAAAAACTTTTGTAATCGAATCCCGACAATTCTCCAATAGATAAGGTTTCATGCAAATAAAACCACATGCGAATTTATTACGTTTACCATTAAATAAAAAAAGATTTTTTTTAAGATCACATCACACACTGTTTATATAATTAAAATCGAATAAATATGCCAAAAAAAATACATGGTAGGTACATACAGAATCAATTTCTAGATTGCATGTCAACTTCCATTTAAATGCATCTTAAAAATGCAGGAAGCGTGCAGCCATAGCGTAGGTAGATGGTAGGTATGCACTCGCTGCATTTTTAAACCTATTTACACCTTTAGCTTTTCAATATTCAGAGATCTTTTCAAATCTTTAACATATACATAGTATAATAACTATTTAATAAAATAGAAAATACATAAAACTAACGACCATAAAATTATCTACAATGGTATATATTCTATTAACAATTAATTAATTCACATTTAACAAAAGAAACAAACATATTGTCGAGATTATCTATGTCTAATATTATTATTATTAATTATCAGATAACAAAAGGCAGGGCATACCATCGGAGCACACAGAGAGATAGAATTGCAATATTCATAAATTTTTCATTAAATGCGAAATGGATCAGACGCGTGTGCCACTGACAGATTTGATCGAGAGCCAACCAATAATGAGCACAGGCCGACCTGGCTACTAAGCTATTTTCATTCACCTACCTATGAATAGCTAAAAGATAGATGTAGTGTTTCACATATTTTGTTTGTACTCAGAATACTAAGTGCAAACACAACGAAAGCAAAATTAAATATTTAGATACTATTAGTAGAAAAACGGAAATTCCTTTGAGGGATGAGACAAGTGATCTTGAGAGCAGTGAAGGATTCTAAAGTAGAACCTTACTGTAGCCAGAGATTCTAGAGTAGAACCCTATTCGGAAGAAGGAATTCAAAAGCCGTGATGAAATTCTATTTACGAGTTATGTAGGTACTCGATGTTTTCAACAGCAAGCAGATAGTAAAATAAATAAAATTTAACTCGTAGGTATTTTCACTGACGGTGATCGGTGAATTAAATGCACCATTTTAAGCGGCAATCGTAAAAAAATATCGGTCTATAATTAGTGTGATGATGATATCAGAGGCACTTAATACAGTGCTCAGTGGGTCGATATGTTTCAGTTGGCCAAGTGACCCCAAATTTTTTAATAAATAAGTCCATTATGAACTCGGTATAAAAGCACTCACATGGGACGAAGCTTACTAAAACGATCGATAAACTTCCTCAGCGCAACTCGGAGAAACTTGCATGTGGTTTAGTCTCGAAGTGTAGGTAGTGAGCCTTATTTGATAAATACAAAGTTGGATACTCTCCATAGCGCCTTATACTACGACATCGAGCGTCATAACTGAACCTTGTTTTATAAATAGCTCTTAACATAATGTGGACGTTCAGATGTTTAGCGATATATCATATAAAGCGTCAGAAGCTATCTCAGACAATATCTCGGGGTTATTAAAATTTAACAACGGCTATACAAAGAGCATGAATGACTCGTTGATATTCGCACCGCTATTAGATACTTCGCGCTCACCGTTCTAAAGAAACTTTAAAGGGAACAGTGAGTTGTTATATTCATAGTAGATACGGTCGGCAACGCTAACAATCTCACTGTATATACACTTTTGACCTTTACATCTAGGAGATAAATTAAGAATAATTGGTACGACGACGAGTAATGATGCAGACCGCTTCGCACGAATTAATCGGTAAGCTGAAACATTATCCGAGATAGTCATCCGAGGCCAGTGAATACTTGGTTTTCTCATTAGTCGTTGTAAAGACCTTCGTAAAGTGAGCGAGGCATGTGTTCGGCTAACAAGGACTTGAGTTTTTCCCTCGGCGAGACCGGGGTGTAGCGGGAGAGCGGGAAGGTGCGCGTCACGCCGTCGCTTAGCGCCCGAGTCACGGCGGTCAGGTCCGCGTCCTGTAGAACACAAAGATAACCCTCACATCAACTAAAACTCCACCCATTTTAAAAGAAACAATACCTACGAAATCTCTTTCACTTGCATTGCTAACCATACTGAACTAGATATAAGTAGACAGTGAAGAAAATATAAAGGAAATGTCTCAGCCATTGATATATTGACATTTAGATTGTTGGAAATCTTTTTAGGTATTAACACGGGAAAATATAAGATCTCTCGTTAACGCTATTAAAGCCGTGAGGTGGAAACCTTTATAGGTAATTTTCTTACTCGCTATTTATGAACGATTTTGCTTTTATCAAACTTTTCTGTTTCAGTAGGCAATATAGGGTAATAATTTTCAAGTTTTCAATATGAATCTTAGATAGACATTTCTTCACCAGGAACTGATAGGTAGTCTCAATTAAAACTTTCTCCAAGGGAACCGGTTTCTATTCTTCAGTGAAACTATAGCAAATATACCTATGTAGCAGACCCCCGGTGATCCGGCCATGCCGATCAGATATAATTTTATCATTTCATCTCAGTCAGATTACAAGGTAATCTTTTAAAAAAAAATACGTAATATAGGGGGTCTTATAATCTGACAAATTCGATAGTCCTGCAAAACGTTTGTCAGAATACTGGGGGTCCACTGTATTTAGATTGAGAATTGTGCGCAATCTTGTGTTATACAAGGAAATTAAGCATCGTCACGTCTTTACTCACGGCACTTTTGGTATATTTTTCGAGACTTCGCAAGGCTTGTTCGAAGTAGTCTTCGCCGTAAGCGCCCTTTTGTTCGTCGCTAAGCCTTTTCCACATGTCTCGGGCTTGTTCCAAAAGTTTCTCTTCGGAAAGCCACGCGCTGCCTGTCGTGTATTCCCCGGCTGCAACAACCACCTGACGAAAAGGAATAATATTAGAAACTAACTAATTGTAGGAGTAACAATTAGTAAATGTGTTCAAATTATAGCCTTGGTTCCATTATGTGAATTCTTAATCTAATAAGAGCTAATTTCTCATATTATAAACTAGCTGCCCCTGCGTTCCCGGCGGGATAAGAAGTAACCTATGTCCTTCCATATCATAGGCTATCTGCGTGCCAAATTTCATACAATTTTGGATACTAGGTATGCCTGTTGATACTTATATAACACGTGGCATCCCTAGTTGTTACATAACCATAAGCTAATAAAACGAGCTGTATTATTTACATCACATCTGATTACCTTACACCAGTTACCCCTACCTACAAGCACTTAGCTAATGATATCAGCTCACTGAGGCGCCATTTCACGCTGGACGCGTCAGTATAGTTAATCAGGCACAATGGGTATTGATTTATCGTTGAAATAATGATCACATATTGTATAAATTGACGAACATGTCATTATTCGCCGGGAGAATTTGACCCAAATAATTCGTACCTACACAGTACCTCTGCTATCTTGTAGGTACTTAGGTACCTACAGTAATTAATGCCTTTATTTTCATGACCCAATTTACATATAAATCATGTTTTAAAACCCTTCCGAGTGTATTTACATGTTCTGTGCTTATTCTTGTTACATCTCATCATATATCCCATTGAGATGTTTTTATAAAGGTGTATTTCGTTGTCATTTTAACTGTTACGAATAATAAATGTTCTCAAAAATACATAATTATGATGTATCATTACAGTAATCAAAGAAATAACTTTAGGTGTAATGCTTTGATCACCAAATTGCTTGGCAGGCGTGTTGGTGATCGAAGCGAGATATTTTCTACTGTATTATGATTAGGATTATTTGTTGGGAGCCGCTGAATGCGAGCGATCCTAGACTATTTGTTGAGAAAATCCAATTGCAGCAGGATCTCCTTTGTCTAAATATAATGGGTGATATTCTAAAACTAGCTTAAAATATAGGCTGGTACATACAACATCGACTCCACGAGGCTTCAGCTCACGACGGAGGCAGGCGGCTAAGGCGTCGAGGGCGGCGAGCGAGGCAGCATGGACGCCTCGAACTGGCGCCGCGACGTGTGTCAAAATTGATGAAGCCAATACCACTCGACCCTGAGCGCGGCGTACTAGCGGTAACATTACTTGGACGAGACGAGCTGGACCTGTGTTAATTATAATACCTCTGTAGTCCAGTAAAAACTGAACTTTCAGACGTTTGCATGGAGAGAAATTTAAATAAACAACTGGCAGTAAGCAAAATTGTGGTGTTTTTCATCTGAGGGAGCCGGCAGACGCAACTATCACAAATGTAACAGTCAGTAACTAAAATTAAATCAATAAGTTCGAGAGAATCAAATCCCAATTGTTTATGAGCCAATCAATAATGAAGAGATCTACGATAACTTATTCCAATAAAAATAAAGATGTATGAATCAAAACAATCTATTTTGCGAATATAGGTAATTAGAATCAATCGAATTTATAACAAAATTCCACTCCTGTTTGTGATAATAATATACATGTATATGTATACGGGGCGGAATTGTTTAACCGTATTTGGAGGGAAAGCTTGCATCAATCGAGAATCGGACCGACTAAAATCCGAAAATCCTTTGAGTCAAATTTGCTATCTCCAGTATTTATAGAATTTTCCCTCCAGGTGCATGTTAAAAAATCCACCCTGTATACACTCTGAACATATTATATTAATTACAAAGTTTTGTGAAATACAGCAATATCAAGAAATTAACTGAGACGTATGTTTACGTTGACCTATTTCTAGTTGGAACTTCGTTATAATAATAATATTCTACTAACTCTTCTGTTCCATTAATATTATGCGAAAGTGTGTGAATGTTTGTTAATCAATTACGATGTTAATGGGTTAAATGATGTAAACCACCACCCTACTTCCTATTATACATACCTATGCATATCCTACTCATATTATAAATGGGAAAATTTGTGACTTGGAACATAAAATAGATCGAAGCGTGGAAAAATATTTATGATAGGTACTTTTATCCCGGGAAAATATTAAGATCTCTGATAGCTTTTGCAATTCTTGTAATATTACAAATAATGTTTAGATTGCATGGTATAAAATGTAGATATGTGGAATTAGATTTACTTATTTAGGGATATAAATAGCTGTTTACCGATGCAGCTAGCCGTCTGGGTACAGTAAACACAAGTCATAAGGTTGATAGTCCGCAGTTTGATTTTTTGACGATTTTATTTCATCAATTACATACAAGCGCTTATGAGACTATAAGTCGTAATCTTGTGAATATCGACTCAGTAATATACTAATTTCAAATATAAGTATTCTTTTTTATTTATTTCTTTCTTGTAAATAATTAGATTTAGGTTCTGTATATATCTTGTCTTCAGTATAGTATAGAACAGTTACTGTTTTACATTGATTACTTTGTTACAAATGTCCGTTAGTTTATTGATAAGGATGGTTCCTTATCAATAAATAACCTATATTCAAATCCATGCATTAGTATGCATGGATTTCAAATTCCTTTCAATACGTACTAAAATTGATGTAATAAATGAACACGCAGGAAATATCCCTAAGGAAATCCCTTAAATTTTAAATAGAATATTATTGTACGTAAATACTTAGAACAAAATTGATTACAATTTTGGTTGAGAAAAATAAATAATTAATTTCGCTAAGAGAAAAAAAATTAAAAGTAAAATCTAGTGTTTTAACATTTTTACACACACACAGTTAACAATATGAAGCAAGGGTTTTGTTAACATATAAATAACCTTGTTAGAAAATAAGATAAATAGTTATTGTTCTAACTAACACATAGCGTCATCTGCTGTTTTGTAGCTACAACGCGGAGAGCGATGTGGATACTACAGGGTTCGTAGAGTTTCGTAGTCCGTAGCAAACTTACCTAAAAGGTTTACATCCATTGCACGTTTGATGACCGAAAACGGCACCCACTCTAGTTCGCCGAGCGCACACCATGATTCACAGTTGACTATCGCCCATAACCCTTGAGCGCCCTCTGGCAGATGGTCCACAATGTAAAGTGAAGCCGAAAGAATCTTGGAAACAAAATAATATTATACTAGAAAAGATTCCTTGAAATAACGCTAGAGTTCGCACATTTACTATAGTTTTTTAAATTACAATTTACATATTCGGATAAGCTATTCCTGTGATAAGTCACCGTATGATTGTGAGCGTAATATATTAACTGGCATTTCAAATTACCCATTTATCTGGGTTATAAAATGGAAAAATGAAAAATTAGGCCTAAAAGATTTAAATAAAAAAAAAACAGTTTTATAACAAGTTCCTAATTTTCGTCTGACATAATATTTGCATAAAGCTACGAATTACGATATGGGATTGATTTTGTTTTTGATTAGACTTACGTGCAATTTCGCTCAATTTTGATACGTTTGCTAACATTTTGGCAATTATCGAGGTATTAAACATATAAATCTTCAGGGACTTTACGTTACCATAATTGAATTCAATAAGACGAGTAGGCAAGGGTTGTGTATAGCCTAAGTATAATCAATGTGTAAATTTGTCTTACGAACGGAGAATAAGAATAAGCAGAAGAACGTGCACCCAAATCAAGCTAATTTTATACCGCGTTTAGGATACCACAACGACGACATTCCAACTTTTAATGTCACAGAAACGTAGGCGGTGGGCTCCCAGTTTGTAATTGTATCATTTCCGTTTTCGAAAACGCCAGCCTGAATTAATTTAGTCATGTACATCCTTAAATTGGTATTTGCTGGGAGCGGTACACGTACAAAATTAATTTACAAAGACTTAAGGTAGGTAATATAAGGCTTGCTAGTTTGAGCAGGGGTATGAGGGGATGCCCCAAAGATATGGAAATTAACCTCTACTACCCATAATTTAATAAACGGATTCATTACCAAATTTCAAATATAATAGTGTACAATAATAGTGTGTATAGTAGTGTACCTTCTAAATAAAATAATATAAATAAAAAGAAAGAGATTTATGATGATCGTTGTAGTTATTTTGATAATTATATAGACATAGGTACCTGTGTTTCAGACGTGACGTCAAGTTGCAAAGTATGTAATCTCCCCGAGCAGTCTTCTTTGAGCATGTCAGCGTCAATGTTGCCAGCTTTTGTCTGGAAACCAGCGAACACATGGTACCCCAGGTCGTCCAACCTCCTTGCCAAAGCATTGCCTAGGACATTATCACAGCCAGTTACTAGAACAGCTTTCCCTGCTGCCGTTACCTGTTGAAATAAAATCATTTTTTTTTATTTATTTGAGAAATCAACATACTTATACCTATGTAATTTATCTATATAAGTATATGTATTTACAAAAAAAGTAGTATATGTAGAATATCAGTTATCTGGTTTCCATAGTACAAGCTCTGCTTAGTTTGAGATCAGATAACCGTGTGTGAAGAATGTCCCAGGATATTTATTTATGTATAAGTAGTACAAGAAAAAATATCCTCTGGTTTTTAATGTGTAGGTACGAATACTATTTATAACTTTTAATATAGCCATTTCTGCAAGCCCAGTCAGCTTGGTTGGTAAAGATCCCCACCAATCACACAGCAGGTCGTAGGTTCGTTTCACGTCTTACCTAGACGATTTTTTTTTGTTCATTGAAATGGGTTTTCTTAAATCTTGGTGTAATTATCTACCTATACCTAAATATATATTTAAAATAGTATAGGTACCTATTAATTATCTAGATTATTAGAAAGCCGTGTGTGAAGAATGTCTAGCTAGACTGCCTCAATCGTCAAATTTCAAATTAATAATCAAGGAACAAACGTTTTGCTTATAGGTATTATACATAATAACGGGTGGGTGACAAAATTAAGTTTTCCTTGAAAATAGACGGCGACAGGTTGATTGATGTCCGTAATAAATAATAACTGTTGAGTGAATATTTTATTCAAAAATTTGTTAGTACCATGTAATACCCGTGCGTGACGCATGAAGTACGAGGTTTACAACTAAGGGTTGCGGTTCAAAGACACAGTCCGTACCTATTTGTGCAATGTGTGTTGGTACTTATAAGTCTTTTTTAGTTATTATTTCTCCTATCAATTAATCTGCTACCTACTTATTGAAATTCATATTATTCGTAACATTATTTCAAGTATACCTGCACCATAATGCACTATATCATTATTTGATTTTTATTTATTTTCTGGTGAATACCTGAATACATAAGCATGTATTATTCAAGAATATTATATTCTATTAGCTGTCCCGCGCAGTTTTATTCGCGTTCCCGGGATAAAAAGGATAATGTAGCTTCCTATTAGTGAAATATTTTTTCGAATACGTCCGTTAGATCCAGAGATTAGCGCGTTCCAAAAACTCTTTAGCTTTGTTATTCTATTATATAAAAGAGTAGCGGTTTTTTGGGTAAACATCCCCCTGCCCACACCGCTGAACCGATTAATGTGAAATTTGGCATGTGCATAGATTTTGTCACGTAGACCCCATTTAAGAAGCGATTTTTCGAAATTCCTTTCCGCAGTGGTGGAAATGGGCCCTTTGTGCGATTTTAAGAATCTTAATATCTCTGGAACCATAAAGTCTAGGAGTCTGAAATTTTTATTGTAGCTTTTTCAGTAAAAAATATTTGATTTGGGTGCGAGCGTTTCTCAAACTTTTGTCTATGGGAGGAAAATTTAAAAAAATAAGGGATTTGCTTTGTTTCCGTTAAACCTTGATAACTTTGTGAGTTTGAATGTTACAAACTCAAAATTTATATTGTAGGTAGTTTAATAATACTGCTAAAATATATTTTCGGCGTTTCTCAAACTTTTTTTCTTCGAGGAAGATATTACCGATGGAAATTATGCATTTTTCAAACTCTTATATCTCTGCAACGGCTGAAGATAGGTAAATGAAATTTCGTATACGCGTTATGCTATACAAATACTACAAATTTCAATTTGATGTTTGTCAAAGTTTTGCCCATAGACAAAGTAAAAATGTTGAAAATTTACATTTAACATCCTGTTTTTCTCAGTTAATAATCATAGCAGAAGCTTGATTTTTGGAATATAAGCTTTTTACAGTATTTGTTTTGAAATGTACTGTTAAGTTTCTCAAACTTTCCATGCGGCATAAAGTTATAAAGGGTGAAATATCCAATTTTTGCACTTGAATATTTTTGTAATGGCTCAAGCTAGGGACCTTACATTTGGAATATAAACTATTCAATACAATTGGAATAATATTCAAATCAGTGTTTCTCAAATTTTTCATAGTTGTCAATTTTATGACACCTTAAATTATTTTCTATCAACCTGTATAACGGAGGTACTATACAACTGAGAAGCATGATTTTTTGGAAATAAGCTACCCTTAGCAAGCACTATAAGAATCCTAAAGCATTTCGCAATATTATTTAGCAATGAAATGTTATAGAGGGTGGAAAATTTTATTTTTGACTTTTAATATTTTTGCAATTACTTAAGCTAGGGTTCCAAAATTTTAAATATAGACCATGTAACATAAGTGTAACAACATGCAAGTCAATAATTAAAAAAAAAATGATCATAGACAATTTTATGACCTTTTTAATTTTTTTTTATCAACCTGTATAACGCAAGAACTATTTAACTAAGAAGCATGATTTTTTGGAAATAAGCTACCTATAGCAAGCACTATAAGAATCCTAAAGCATTTTGCAATACTATTGAGCAATGAAATGTTATAGAGGGCGGAATTTTGTATTTTGGCCCCTTAATATTTT
This sequence comes from Tethea ocularis, assembly GCA_963555595.1. Taxonomy (NCBI): domain Eukaryota; kingdom Metazoa; phylum Arthropoda; class Insecta; order Lepidoptera; family Drepanidae; genus Tethea; species Tethea ocularis. The sequence continues at coordinate 6,815,323 of OY741968.1, forward strand.
TGCAATTACATGAGCTAGGGATAAAAAATTTTGGTTGTAGACCATGTAACTAGGGCATGCAATTATCCGCCTCATTTTACTATCCGGATATTTCGGATACTTTCAGTTCACTATCCGAATAAATCCGGATAATATGGATAATTCGGATACCCCCTTAGAAATGGGTAAATCAATCAGTCAACTTAAAAATATGTCTTTAATTAACATTTTTAAACACGCACGCTAAGTGCCTCATCAACCATTTATAATTATTAGAGACGGCATCCATTTATAGAGACGGCATCCACCTCAATAGTCACCCTGCACGACGCCCAACGAAATGCTCAACAGACAGATCTCAAAGTCTTTAACTCGCGACACACGCCAATTTAAAACCGTTAGTATTAAAGAGGCCATTGAGCAGAATAAAGGCTCTAAAGTGTTCGCAAGAGATCTGTCTGTTGGGCAGAGCCACCTGACGAAGCTGAAGACTGAGGGTGGCAGAATCATCACATCAAACATGTTGGCTAACCCGACACTATACTGAAGATATCCCGGACGTCAGCCTGTACGAGATTAGAATGGCTCTCAAACAACTCAAGAACAACAAGGCACCAGGTGATGATGGAATTACAGCTGAACTTCTGAAGGTACACCGATCCTCAGGGCCCTTCAGAAACTATTTAATTCCGTCATATTCAAAAGCCGGACGCCGCAAGCATGGCACAGAAGTGTGGTGGTGCTCTTCTTCAAAAAGGGAGATAATTCCCTATTCAAGAATTACAGACCCATCACACTGCTGAGCCATGTTTACAAATTGGTCTCGAGAGTCATTACAAACCGTCTCGCACGCAGGTTTTACGACTTCCAGCCTCTCGAACAAGCCAGTTTCCGAAAAGGCTTTAGCACCATAGACCACATACACATGCGGCGACAAGTTATACAGTTATATAGCGTTTGTCGACTATGAGAAAGCCTTTGATTCGATTGAAACCTAGGCCGTGCTGAGGTCTCTTCAAAGGTGCCAAATCGAATACCGGTATATTGAGGTGTTAAAGTGTTTGTATGAGAACGCCACCATTTTGGTCCGTCTCCAGGACTAGAACTCGAAACCTATCCAATTGCAGCGAGGCGTGAGACAGGGAGACGTGATATATCCGAAACTGTTCACCGCTGCACTGGAAGACGTCTTCAAACTTCTGGACTGGAACGGATTTGGCCTCAATGTCAATGGCGAGTACATCACTCACCTTCGATTTGCCGATGATATAGTAGTCATGGTTGAGACCTTGGAAGACCTCAGTACAATGCTCGATAACCTCAGCAGAGTCTCTCAACAAGTGAGTCTAAAAATGAACATGGATAAGACGAAAATCATGTCGAACGTCCATGTTGCACCCACTCAAGTAAAGGTTGGGAATTCTGCACTCGAAGTTGTAGAGGACTATATTTACCTAGGACAGACCATCCAACTAGGTAGGTCCAACTTCGAGAAAGAGGTCAATCGTCGAATCCAACTCGGCTGGGCAGCGTTCGAGAAGCTACGTAATATCTTCTAGTCTCAAATACCGCAGTGTCTCAAGTCGAAAGTCTTCGACCAGTGTGTGTTGCCAGTGATAACTTACGGAGCAGAGACGTTGTCGCTTACGATGGGTCTCATCAGAAGGCTGAAGGTCACCCAAAGAGCGTTTGCCCTGCGAGATCGAATCAGAAATGATGAGATCCGCAGGCGAACCAAAGTAACCGACATAGCCCGAAGAATTGCCAAACTTAAGTGGGAGTGGGCGGGGCACATCGCTCGTAGAACCGACGGCCGCTGGGGCAGAAGGGTTCTCGAGTGGTGACTACGAACCGGAAGACTCAGCGTGGGCAGGCCCCCCACAAGATGGACCGATGAACTTGTGAGGGTCGCGGGAAACCGCTAGATGCGGGTAGCGCAAGACCGGCCATCGTGAAGATCCTTAGGGGAGGCTTTTGTCCAGCAGTGGATGTCTTTCAGCTCTGACATGACGACGATGTAAAATGTTGTAATATTTGAGTGATTTTGATGTAATCCAATTAAAAATTAGTATGCTATATTAATAAAGTAACTATTCGTTTTATTCGTTTTATCCGGATAGTAAATCGAATAATATCCGAATATTAAAATCGACGGATATCCGGATAATTCGGATATCCGAATATCCGGATAGCATGCCCTACATGTAACATAATTGTAACAATATGCACATTAATAATTTTAAACTTTTTAATCATAGACAATTTTATGACCTTTTTAAATTTTTTTCATCAACCTGTATAACGCTTTTCCTATTGATTTTAGAATCACGAATTTCTGGTTATAAGCTACCCATAGCGAGAACTATAAGAATCCTAAAGCATTTTGTAATACTATTTAGCAATGCAATGTTATAGAGGTGAAATATTTCATTTCTGCCCTTTAATATTTTTGCAATTACTTGAGCAAAAGATCCAAAATTTTGAATATAGACTAATTAACACAAATGTAACAACATACAAATCAAAATTATTCTAAATTTTAGTCATAGATATTTATATGATTTTTTAAAAAAGTTTATCAGACTGTATAAAGCTACTCTATTCATATAAGTACCATATTTTATGAATTTAAGCTATCATATAGCATGCATTGTTTATAGCAAACTAAGAACCCTTCCACTCACAGTATTGTTCAACTTTCATGCCAAAATAAAGTAACAAAGCTTTAAATTTTCTTCAATATCTCAAACAAGTGATCTAAAATTATAATACTTAGCATTTAGTTTATATAAAATAACTAGCTGTTCCCCGCGGTTTCGTTCGCGGGTTTATAAGTAGCTTATAACCTTCGGAGATAATGTAGCTTCCCATTAGTGAAACAATTTTTCGAATTTGACCAATAACTCCGGAGATTAGCGCGTTCAAACAAACTCTTCAGCTTAAGTTTTCACCCAAGAAATAAAAAAAAAAAACAAATTTAGTAAAAATAAACTCAAAACCAATTTTGAAATAATTAGGACCTTCTTAAGTAGTATTTGTTTCTATGAAATCCGTATATAATATCTACAACAATTCAACTTAAAAATATTCAACGTCAAAGCAATTATCATCAAACAAATTACGTATAGGACTTCATGTCGGTGAAGTCATGCATAGTTCGGTTCTTTTCGGTATTGCTCGGGTTACATCGGGCGCCGCGTCGCATCGCCCGTGCTATACAAAAATAAATAAATATCCTGGGACATTCTTCACATATTTTTTTTCAGGTTTTCAATTGCAAAAAGATTTTTCCAAATCCGACTGATAGATCCAGAGATTAGCGCGTTCATACAAACAAACAAAAACTCTTCAGTTTCATTATAGTTTAGATAGATAGATATATAGATTATTATTAGTATAGATAAATTATAGATAGGTTTATGTTGGCAGTTCTTGACAATTTTGCATTAATCTGTATTGTATCATTGAGACAATCATTTAAGAAGCTGTCCTTAGTTTCTCACAAGTTCTGGGATAAAAATACCTACCTTCTTATCTCACGGGTCTACCTCTCTGCCAATTTTCATTGCACACTGTTTGAACGTTTAGAAAGAAAAACTTTTATCTCCTGCATTGCATACCATTCGAAACTTATAAAAAAAAAAAAAACAAACAAAAATTCAATATACCTACAAAAATAAAAAATAATAAGAAGGCTGTATGGCTCTGAACCTTTGACTGTTTTTTTTTAACGTAACAAAAACTTATGTACAGTGCATTCACATTTATTTTACCTCTAGCTGTTAGGTTGGCAATCTGAGCGTTATATTGCCATAACTAGCTTCTATGACTCCCATAAACGAAATGTAAAAAACAGTACTTTGTGTGATAATGGTACATATAATACGATATTTCTTAAATATTTAAACAAGCTAATCCTGTATATATATATATATATGTATATTTATTTATTCATTTAATATCGGCTATATCGGAAACGGCCTTAACAATTTGAATGAAATTTTATACTTAGGGTTTACCATTATAAGTTCATTTAGATAAGAACTTTTCACAAGAAAACGCGAAATACAAAAAAATAAATAAACCGCCAACCAAGTTTGGTCTCCCAGGTATTTTGAAAGTAATGTTTTTAATAAAATATTTATCTCCTTACAAAATCAGTACAGTTGTGCCAATATTCGATTAACATAATTATGTAAGTACCAATAATATTTTATTAATCAATAATAGACAACAGATCAAACTGCAATAAAAATATTTATTTTGAATATACATGTTCCAGGCGAATTGCCAATGATGAATCATCACAATCAGATGATTCTTCGTAACTGCTGTAGGATTCTGTATCAGAATCGTCATTTAATTCTATTATGAACATGTCTATTTCAGCGTCCATACACCCATCTCTTTCACGAAGCTTGTCTTCAATGTGGCGCACATGCTCGTACCTCCTTTCTGACGGTATACATTTGATGTATTTTATTTCGAATAGCACACAAATCAAAATCTTCCAATTCAATTTTATTTTCTGCATTCGTTTCTTTCTTGGCCTGGAAATTTTGTGGAAGCAGCTACTTCACCTTCTTTGGTAATGGTGCTGACGGTTTTTTCAGATATGCCTGAAATAACAAACAACTTTAATTGATAGCCTAAATATATCGTTATTTTTTATTATTTATTTATTCATATGGCAACTTACACTATTTGACAATCATTATTATATGAATGAATAACAATCTTAAATTTTATATAAAACACAAATAGAAACGACATCAAAATTAAAAACCTAAATTAATAGCAACGTAATACAAAAAAATCGACATGATCTTAAATAATAACAATAATAAAACTTCAAATAATCGTTGCCCTCGTGTAAGTAATTTCACAAAAATACCTATGCAATATATGTTCTAAATATGGTGTTTACGGTATGACATTCTAGTTTCCAGTTTAATTGGGTAAAATGTTAAGACGGGTAACCCTTTTTTACATACCTGTAATGGCGGCTACTCGTTGACGAACATTGCCAAATGGAATTAAAGGAGCATTATTGTCTTTTTCTCTTTCACAAAAATCACGCACTGCTAATACAATCTTTCTTCCGCTACTTTGAATCCTTTTCGGCATTATATCACATGAAATATCACAACTGTTAAAGAAATACGCAAGAAGCTTTTCAAAACGACTCTACAGTAATACCAACACTCAGAAAACATCTGTCAGAGGTAAAATAACTGTGAATGAACGTATGACTAATAATGGATTGTAATTTTTGACAAGTATTTAAACGTGAAAACTTAACTCCACATGCTTTTTTTTTTTTACCGGGGGAGGAGGAGGACTTTGTACGAGTTACGACTAATTGGGGGCGGTCGGATTACTGTAGGCAGCTCGGGCCGCTTGAACGGGACGAGACTGAGTGGGACGTCGCGGCGGTCCTCGCCGTCGAGGACGGTAGCGTGATCGGTTGTGTGTAGTGTGTTGTGTACTTTTACGAGCTTCGTCAGCTTCGATCTGAGCTAATGTAATAGGGTCATCCGGCTCGCAGAGGGCTTGCCTTGGTCTATGGATACGGAGTATACGGGAGGGCGTGTACGTTGCGGCTTTCACTATAAGAGGGTTGCGGTGGTTAACGGCGGTATTGAAAAATCTGCGTGAGGTGCGTTTTATAAATTGTTTTATCGTGGGGAGACCTAAGTCAATGTGGAGATTTTCATTACGCATGTACCACGGGGCGCCCGTGGCCTTGCGCATGAAGCGATTTTGAATCACCTGAAGGCTATGGATCCGTGATGGAGCTGCATGTGCGAACACAGTACTAGCATAGGTCATGATGGGGCGGATACACGTGGTATAAAGTCTAACCTTGCTTTTGAGTGCAAGTTTAGATTTACGATTTAATAAAAAGTGGAGGCGCCCTAAAACAAAGGCGGCGCGCGCGCGGACCGCTTTAATGTGGGCATCAAAGGTCAAACGATCATCGAGAGTTACTCCGAGATATTTGGCTTGCCTTTCCCAGGGGATTGGTTCACCGAATAGAGTAACTGCCTTTGGAGGGGAGGGGGTACCTCGATGGTAGGGTCTGTAGAATAGGACCGCCTGGCTTTTGACAGGGTTGATCTCGATCCTCCATTTCCGAAACCAGGCGCCTAGGGCGTTAGCCGCGGTTTGGAGGTTCTTAACAATGACTGAGGGGGACTTACTAGAGCAGTAGACCGCGGTGTCGTCCGCAAAAAGTGCTAACTGCACCTTGTCGGTCTTTGGCATATCACTCGTGTAGAGCGAAAATAGCAAGGGGGACAGTACCGAGCCCTGTGGGACACCGGCACCGATAGGGTGAGGGGAGGAGAGTGCGCCAGGAATGCGATATCGAAAGTGGCGATTTGACAAATAATCTCGTAAGATGAGCACGAGTCTATGTGGGACACCTAAGGTAAATAGCTTAAAAATTAAGCCATTGTGCCACACTTTATCAAATGCCTTCGCGACATCGAAGAATAGGACACCTGTCATGTTGCGCTCTTGGTACTGAGAGGAGATGTGTTCAACAATACGATGGACTTGTTGAACACAAGAATGTTTGGCTCGAAAGCCAAATTGTTCATCAGGGATGAGATTATTGGCGTCGGCATATGTTTTGAGGCGGATATAGATCAGTCTCTCATACATCTTGCCCAGGACATTTAATAGACTTATAGGGCGGTAACTGGAGGGCTCGGACCTGGGTTTGCCGGGTTTATGGATTCCAATGACATGGGCCTCTTTCCACTGATGTGGAAAAATATTACAAGAGAGGGCAGCGTTAAATATGGAAGTTAGCAGTATTATGAGGTGGGCGGGGAAGAGTTTTATCACTTTGTTAGTGATTTTGTCCGAGCCCGGGGCCTTCCGCGGGTGTAAATCCCTGATGATCGATTTGACCTCGTCAGGGGTCGCCGGAGGGAGGGGGTCATCCTCTTCGCTGAGAGGGGGGAGTGGTAACGGGAGGGCGGCTCTCCGTTCAACTTCAGAGTTAACTTCCTCCAGATGACTCGGGTCTATCGGGAGGGTACTGGGCGTGCACTGAAACTCTAAGCTTTCAGCGAGGCATTCTGTCTTTTCATCGTCATCAAAAGCGGGAGGGAGATTGGGCCTATTTAATGGGGGCATGGGTGCTACCGTGTCCTTGGTAAGGGCACGAGAAAGCTGCCAAAAGGCTTGATGAGAGGGTCTAATGTCTGTAAGGGTCTGGTCCCAGCGGGCCTGTCGTACCTCATCGATGCGTGACTTAACGTCACGCTGGAGAGCACGCATACGGATGCGGTTTTCCTCTGAGGGGAAACTATCATAGGCGCGAGTGGCGGCATTTTTCTCTCTCAACAAGTCACGTACGTCATCGGGCAAGCGCCAACGTTGATCACTCTCTGCTGGCACTGTCCGTGAGCAATCGCTAATTAACGATTGCACGTGGCTAGTGAGTGAGTCGATTGCGCCGACAGCCTCATCAGCGGTGTTGAGGCTATCTGGGATCTGATCAAGGTGGACGGAAGTGGTTGACTTGAGGCTTTCACTCAGTCTATTCCAATTCGTCACGACCTTTCATAACATGCATAATAGGTATATTTATATAGCATTCAATCGTCACCGAACTATACCTGTCCCTGGATATTAAATAGCCTAAAACCTTCATCTAGGAACCTAAACCTAAGAGGATACCTATCTTTGAAAAGCGCTTCATAATCTGTACTGTGGTTCTTGAGGTATGAGAATACTAACGGACAAATTGACGTACATATTATTTGGTTGGTTAAATTGAGTACGGGGTGTTCATGAACTCTAATGCGGGTGAAACCGCTGGGCGAAAGCTAGTTAGTATATAGATATAGATAAGAATATGATAACAAGTCGCAATTAATTAAAAAAATACGACTGTTTTTAACAAAAAGTAAAGTAAAATGATGTAAGGATTCTAACGATAGGTATACCTACCTAACCCATATTTTCAAATCTGTTCAGGCATTAAAGAAAAAACAAACACAACAAAGAAAAAACAAAGAAACTCACATTATACATGAACCCTGGAAATGTTACACTCCTCCTTTGGGCAGTCGTTTAAAAATATTATTATTTTATTTAGTAAGTAGGGTCTTTTCTGAGAAAACACAACCATTAACCTATTTTAAATCGGACTTTCGAATGGATTGATGACGCAAGTACGGAGGCTGGCACAATAGTACGATTCTTGCAATCTCCTTGGCAATTTATAATGCGGCTCATTCAAGCAGACATTTCAGGGAATATTATATAATTTGTTATAATACATACATACTTGCTACGCATGGCCACATTGTTGTTCTCATCAGTAAGCTTATTTGCAAATTGTACTTTGTTAATATTTTACTGTTAAGGCGATGTTATACGTGAAATGATGATTCTAAAATGCGTTTTTCTCTGTATTCTTTGTTTCACTAGATTTGGAAAAAATATATGTTAAACTAGATAATATGCAACAGGGAATATTTTTTTTTTAAATTGGGATTTTTCATTAGTAACGTCAAAAAAAATGGTAAATATGCCCCTTTTCAAAACTAAGAATGCATTCTTCTCTTAGTTTCTTTTTAAATAATATAAAACCATCTTTTTTACTAAAATTACGTCTCTCCTGTCCGCTTGTCCCCGTCAGTTTAATAAGCAGCTAGCTAACATACGCAGATAGCCTCCTCTTATGTATATATACTTTATTTTGCCATTCTTCGCATTTGCAGTATATATCAAGTTAGTGTCTACCAAAATTAATTAAAATATGATTCGGCCGTGAAAACGTAATTAATATACAAGTAAATTTATTTATTTAAAATATTTGTACCTATGTAGTTTTATTGTTTTTAGGTATTTATTATATAAAACCAAGATATTATCTTAGAAAAACGTTTAAAACATGATCTTTTGAAATGCAATTATAATATTAATAATTAAATAGTGAATCAGGTATGTAATTAAGTATGCAATATTAATATAAAAAAAATAATCAAGTGTCCTCATAGTTTTTTTCGCTAGAGACGAGTAGGTAAGTAAGAGGAGTAAATTCCTTCACTTAAAAATATTGTATATTACTTAATGTAGTTGGTATGTTATATATAATCTTGAGACTTTAATAAAAGTATTTTTTTTATATCACAATCATCCCACACTTTGTTTTAAAAGTCGTGCATAACTAGTACTCCCGAGTTTTCATTTTCTCTATTAAAACAGAATGATTGTAGGCGTCCCTCGTGATGGAGACCTTATTCCAAACGCTGCGTAGGTTGGACGCAGGTAATTACTTGCGACCCCGCGATTTGATCGTATGGAGCAACAGGAACATAGAGATGTAACTACATCATTCATCCAATCAACAAATTCACCGACATAATATTATTACTCACAAATGTTCATACAATATTGAGGTTGGAAAACCTTCACATTTTCATGTAGTGCAGCTACTATAGTATAAATATACCACTGGCTGCGTTTCATAATGTAAACGCGCAACAAATGATCAATTTATGAATAGCGGTTAGATATCTATTGAATTTACAACTATTTTTTTGTTACTATTTATATATCCTAAATAAATAAATATCCTGGGACATTTTTCACAACTGATCCCAAACTACTTTTTTTTTGTAAATACACACTTATATAGATAATTACACCCAGACTCAGGACAAGCAGACATGTTCATGCACACAAATGTTTGTCCTGGATGGGAATCGAACCCACGATAGGTGGTGCCCGTCAATACCTATTATTATACTTATTTTATTTACATAAAGCTCATATTTTCTCGACAAAGAAATCTTACAAAATGTTTTGCAATTATATTTGAAAGACTTTACTTGTTAAGTTTTAATTTTATGTATATTTCTGTCGTTTATTTGCATGTAGTAGGGGAACAAAGGAGGCAAGTTTTTATTGGTTCGGGGCAAGTTGTTTCTGAAGTAATATGAAGTCGCCTGTAAAGAACAATAAATTACTATTATTGTTTTTAATTACCTCAATTCTATATTTGTATTTTAAATTGTTGATTTACGAGATGTTTATATATCTTCTTGATATTAAGCTTTTCAGCCCAAAATAATAATTTATTTATTTATCTTAGGTATTTATTTTAAAAGATAATGCGTAGGCTCAATAATATTACTGCAGGGCTCTAATCATGAAAACGTATCGCCAAATTCTGAGCACACAAAGTCATATTATTTTAAATAGGAATTTATATTTCTGTTTGAACTATTATTTTATACGTTTCAGTAACTTTGTTAATATAATAGTACCAATCAGACTGAATTGTTATTGCCTTTTCCTTTTTTATGTTCTAAGTATGACAAGTAGGTAAGCCGCCTTTAATAGATCTGCATTCAATTTGCTGACGACCTAGAAGAACTCCACTAACTAAAATTTGAATTCTTAAATTGTATTTCTATATACCTACATAATATAATATTTTATTTCTAGGGTCAAACGTCTGTCCGTTCGGCCATCCGTCTGTTTTATTTGTATTAGTTTACAAAATTTTCAAATTTTGTAAATACGGAACTCATATAGACTGGAACTTGTCTGTTTTTTTATGCCCTAAAGTTCCTATGAAAGTTAATTATAGAGGACTATGACATAAAGGACGACTCATTAATCACCATCTTTGGTGAACATGCTAAGATATTGAAATATTATTATTGCGACACAATAGTTATATGAAAAGATTAAATTTATGATCACTGTATACAGGTTTACAGGTTAAGTCGACCTAGATCCGTTAAGGGCGTGTAGTACCCATCTTTTCTCACATATTTCACTATAGAACACCCTACCCCAAACCTAAACGTTTTCAAGAAAATCGACATTTAACTTTCATTTTATAAGATAATATTCACTATCTTTACAATTTCCATGGAATTAATTAACCATGTAACCCACGAGTACGTACCGGTAGGCAGGCAGTGGGCAGAACATAAACGATAATTAGTTCTCATGTTACATCTTACATAAGATAGGATACCTACTCGTGTAGGACACCACTAAATTAACCATAACCTTAATTGGCTCTAAATACGATAAGCTATAATAACTGTAAGTTAATATAGCATGATTAGTATCTATTAAAATTTAAATAGAAATGCACAAATAATATGCGTGTCGCGTAGGAGAGAATTGGGAGACTATGGGTGCTATGGGATTCGGTAGAATAATGTTCTTCCTCCGCCCGCGCAGTTTTTATCCGTCGCCAACGATTCGGATGAAAAAATTCTATCAGCATGGAAAAGATAGAGGAATGGGTCATATTATGACTAAGCATTTCCATCCCACATGCATCTATACTAAATCCACCCACCTTTTCAGGGGTCCGCACCAAAATGGTAAAAAGGAACACTCGAGTCCTACTCGCAATACCTATTTTTGCCAATTATGGCTATTTTTTCTAAGCAGATTGATATCAACGTCCTCTTAAAAATCCGTCCTCTGGACGGAGGATATTTGATTATAATAATAAAAATATTTCTTGCTGGAAACTACGTTGCCTATCCGTAATTAATAAATATACTTCACTTCTCGGCTTCGAATGACATCACAAATTGGCACGAAGTTCATTCGAATATAACTCACTGAAAGATTCTTCATAATGTGTGAAGCTATATTTACTGGAGTACGTGGGTACTTTGCCATCCATACAATACGTATAATTTTTCAAGAGCCATCCTCGGCTTTGAGGCATAACTAAGGTTTCACACAATAATGGTGCTTCTATTCTGTATTTACTGAACCGCTGAGAAATTATTTCAGCGGGGACAGATAGACTTAATAATTTTACTTTGTTTGACCTTGGCTTTTTGTTGGTTGGATCATATTCAATAGTACTTTATAATTTTGTATACGAGTCTCGTAAATTATGCAGTAAATCAGACCACTGACATCCTAAATATGTAGGTACGTACGATATTTTATAAATAATACAGATAAACATAATCATGCCAATACAGAAAACAAATGAAATGTTTGTGCAAGTATGGAGTGTTTGGGTAAAAATTGAATCCTTTGAGTAGTTAATATGAAGAGACAGGCCCTAAATATATTTTCTGTTACGATGGAAATAGAGACTGTTACAAAAGATAAAAGGATACTGTTATAAAGAATACAGTAGGTACCTACTGGCGTCTGTTCCCCGGGGCTACACCCAACAAATAATGATAATTAGGACTCCGATCTTAATTTTATTATCATAACTCATTAAAAATAAATAAAATCATAACTGGCATGATAGAGCAGAAGGAATCCATTTGAAATGGCATATGGAGTCCTTTTCCTAAAACTTACCAATTATTCCCAAGCATGAAATCAATTGGGCCGTTGTGAACATGAAGGTTAGATAAAGGTTTTGCTTGTCCATTTGTGAATTTACCATCAGAAAGACGCTTTACCCGCTCAAAAAATACACTGTATAAATGAAATAAAAATATAATGGGAGTATTCAAGTAGGATGCGAATAAATTGTGAAGTTTGTGTATTTCGTAGCGCTACAAGATTTTGCAATTATTAGATAACACAGAGGATATGATGAATCATATCTTTGGTACTTTGAAATTGTTTAGTATATTCGCGTAAATAAAATTGGATTGACGCACTAGACTTCATGGTGTCTGCTCCCGCTTTAGTGTGCTTTGGTTTAATCTTTCTTTATCCAGTGGGAGTAGTACGAGTTATATGTCAAAACATATCGTGTAGGTGTACACGACTATCTACAATGATATTAGAAATGAGTTTTATCTTGCGCAGAACTTCTGATAGTGTATCGTTAAACTGTTGCTGTAAATCTAAGTAACTCCTAATAAACTAAACTAAATGTTATCATATTTAAATATCCACTTTCTTTACATATTTGGAATATAGCACATTTTCTTCATTTATAATATTAATAGGATAAGTTCTATCTAATTTATATAATCAAGTGCCATATTTATAAATAAATAAATATCCTGGGACATTCTTCACAAACGGTTATCTGATCCCAAACTAAGCAGAGCTTGTACTATGGAAACCAGATAACTGATATACTACATATACTACTTTTTTTTGTAAATACATACTTATATAGATAATTACACCCAGACACAGGACAAACAGACATGTTCATGCACACAAATGTTTGTCCTGGATGGGAATCGAACCCGCGGCGTGATAGGTGGTGTCATAACCAACTGCGCCAACTGGCTTGTTATAGTAATATTACTTGGAAAAACTTTACTTGGTCACGAGGGCATACTCCGAAAAACTATATTATTACTTTTGTCTACCTCTTGTCAACTGTATTTTGTTTACTTTTTTATCATTTTGCAGCTTGGGGCCATTGAACGTGTTCGCCTGGTTGGCTTCCATCTTCAAGAAGATAATCTGAAACCAAGCTTCTTCCCCTTCCCTACTTAGCTAAACTTCAGCTACATACGATCGTGATCGTAGTCCAATCCATTGCAATAAAAGGTGAAGTGATCGATACAGCTAGTACATACAAAAGAAATAAAGGATAGATATCAGAGTATAAATGAGAAATAATAATAATAGTCTTATTTTATTTCAAGCTTCCACGACTTCAAGATATATCTACCACTATCCTCACACCATAGTAAAACACTACCATATTAGGTGATAAGCCATCTAAGGAATACCTTCTAGTGCATAATAAAACCGTTAAAAATAAACCATCAAACCACGAACATGCATCTCATTCTCCCAACTTTAATTAGGTTAACTTTCATAGCAATTTTGTTGCAAATGCTATCCAGTTTTATGATTTATTTGTAACTAGCGACCAGCCCCGACTTCGCACGGCTTTTCTGTACTATATATGCATGTATTATACATATAAACATTACTCTTGAATAACTCTATCTATAGCTGAAAACTGAATATCTAACCGAGCAGACAGCGGAAGCGACTTCATTTTATACTATGTAAAGATGTAACGACTAGTTGTTCTAAATTAATAAAAGACCAAACCCAAAACCTTATTTCATTTCAACATTATTTATAATGGTATTATTTTGATTCATCCAATTTACAGACAAATTTACGAAAAATATATGTAGAATATTTATGTTCAAACTTTAGTGTATAACTTTATGCAAAACATTGTAATGTCTATGTATACTTGTGTATACAAATGTATTAACTTGAGAGAGAATTTCGCAAAATCAAATTTGTAACTCCACAAATTTCTGTTTCTGTAATTTACCTAAGAATGTTTCCCTATATTTGAAAACGTCTGTATATAACTTTCTCTTCTATTCTAATTCAAATTTAAAAGCGAAAAAAGTTATTACCTACTTAACCAGTAATTTTTAATGTAATTAAGTGAATTTTGAATCGCCACACCGGTTAGTTATATTTTTTTGTGACGCTTAGGAGTGTCTTATCTAATTAGTTTTGAGTTTGAAGCCGAATATCTAAAAGTGGACAATAGCAATGTAATTAATAAATTAATGTATTTTTTATATCGTAACTATGATATGTAAATTACAGCATTCGATAAGGTATCCGAGTACTATAAATAATCTATTGTTTACTGTTTCGATTAAACTTGAAGCATTTCCTAGTTGTATCGCAATATTTATACCTACGGTCACTACGGAACCCTATACTATGCATAGCTCGACACGCACTTGGTGTGTTTATTTTTATTACTACCATTTATTATTATTGCTCACCTGCAAATTATGATAAAACCAGAGCGATCCGGTAACGGAGATGGCGAACCAGAGGAACAACGTAAAGACTGAAATCTGACTGATGTGCAGAGCGTTCAGCAGTGTAGACAGCACCACGGCGAGGGCATGGCACAACACTATTGGCAGTGCGCAACGATCTATGATGTCCCATGGTACCTCCTGAAAGATATCATGCTATTTTTAGTTATGATTATTTTGGCATTTGTATAGGTAGGTACCTACAATCTCACGTGATCATTCAACATATTTTTCATGTTATTATTTTTTGCAAGATAGGCATATCTAATATATATAAATATACGTAAGATGAATTCGCTTAATATTTTCTAATATATAATTAAATTTAATATCTTTGAAGATAATGGCCTGGGGTTATAGTTAATAGGCTTGTTTTATCTCACAATGGCTGGCTTAGGTATATTGTTTGGCAATTATTTAGATAATAACTTGTATTTTGAAATAAATTTGAAACTGTAGAAAAAATATGTGTAAAGTAATAATACATGATAACCTAACTGACGGACTAATTAGATTTTTTTAGTCATCATCCCTATGCTGGAATTACGTAATATTTATTTGAATACATCCAGCAAGGGTGGCCTTTGGTATACAAAGAATGAAGCTATTACAGTAAGAGTAATTTTCATACTTAAAGTTGTTTAACATGACAATCCCACAATAGGTTCCGAAATATCATTTCAATGTAAGCAATACATGCGTTACGTAAAATTATCAGTTTAGTTTATAAAAAAAATATGCATTGTATTCAGTTCGAAATAAATCTTTTAACTATGAACGAGCTTCTGCTTCTGCTGTTGATCCCAACAAATAGTGCATAATAATCAAACTTAAAACTGGATTACCTAGATATCTATATACCTAAGCCATACCTCTAATATGATACAATAATTTATATAATTGAATAATAATTTGATTAACCCGCTACATTGACAAAGTTCAACAGCTTAACATCATAAAGGGAGTCCAAATATTGTGAAGTGTTACGTAGGTAGATATATAAAATACAGTTACGTCGATAGAATAGTATCGATTACTCGTCAGACTATCAATCTTAGCTGTCAACTATTGTAGGCATCTATAGAAAGTTGAATTTGTGTATCACCAAGGCTCACGATGTTTTTTGAACGGTTGAGTCATTTTATGAAAAAGAAAAATCTTTATTACCAATGAGTCTGAGAATTTAAAATTTCGTAAACGTAAAAAAGTATTTAACTACAAGAAATATAATCAGATAATTACTTAAACCTAGACGACCATGAGCACAAGGTAAATTAATGAGAACATTTTCGAATATAGTCTGACGGTTTAAAATTAAGCAACAGTTGGTTTAAAATTAATCTATCTGTTGTTCAATTTGGTTAATTAGAAATCCGTTGGCAATTACGGAGTTTACAATTGGTGTTAGTAATAATTTTCGTAAATAAAATATATCGAAGATGTAGATAGTTAATTACCTGTGAAGGTGACTGTGAACTTTTAATGAGAGACCCTCTCCGCGCCGAGGGTCGCCGGTGCATGGACGGCGCCGTGATGGAGGCGCGCCGGGTGACGTCGCCGGCAACCATGACTACTCACTTGATTTTTACCACCGGCTACACGAACAACACACGATTTGAATCATTTCATTCATTCAAACATTACTAATCCTATTTTAAGAATTACGAAGACAAGTGATTTCGCCCATCAGTAACACACATGGTATAACTTTGAAGAAGTGGTTCACTCGCGAGCTTGGGTCCGATGTTAAAAATAGTGAGTGCACCCAATGAAAATGTCGCTACCGGCTGTCATGAGCGCTCGGACACACGTTTATTTTTAAGCGTCGAACGGTCATTGCGGCGACCTAAAACATTCTCATGCCAGATTTATATGATTTTTGATGGATGTTGCGTGGGCGTCATCGAGTTTATGTTTGATAGAAATGTGGCTGTAACTCCGTCTTTAACTGTTAGTGTCGTTCAGACCAAACGGAATGATAATCAAGCACGTTCTAGCATTTTTCCGAAATTAATTTCATAAACGTCCTTATCCTATTCAAATAGTGGATACGAAGAATGTCCATGCCGTTTTTTGGTTGGTAATGATTATTATTTGCATACTGTTTTCTATTTATTACTTTCTAGGCGCTTACCTACTATTTGAATGAGATAAAACCTCTAGGGATGAAACGAGAAAAATCCTCGAGCATGCGTGAGTAGGTAGTTTTTTCACTGACTGAGTAGACCCTACCAACCTCTTATATGAAACTGAAAATCTAAATCGAGATTTCTTTGGCCAATTAGTTTTTTTTTGCCAGTAAATGGATTATTTTCAGCCAGTGATTTCGCGGAGACCAGAAATAATCAGGACGCAACAGAATAACAGTCATCTGACGTTGGTACTTTTTTTAGATTGCACTGACTTCAGAAAATAACATTTTTATATTTGTTTGCTGAGACATTTTTATTGAGGACTGCGTAAATTATACTTCCGAAATAATGCCTGTGGATGCAACCGACTTATCTTGTATCTTGGGAAAGCTTATTTTGAGCATTAATATTTATTCTGATATTCTCATTATATTTTTACCAAAGATTTAACAGATTTACATTTAGGATTTACCTACCTATTCAATTATACGTTTACATAAATTACTTTATTTTTAAATTTGTAAATATAATTTAGTTTAATTACTCTATATTGTTATACTTTGAAAAACGAATTACTATTCTTTTTGCTACTAAGGGTTCATTTGAAACAAGTATTAGATATTATATTTTATTTACTGTTTTGATTTTAAGATACAAGCCAAGAAAAGTCTGTCGATAATTATAAAAAAATATAACAACTGATTTAACGTAAAAAATGGAAGCGTAACAAAAATTTCTCGTGTAGCATTCATGAATGAATGTTGAATCATTGTTATTTTGTGGTTGGCTTACCTAATAGGTTTATATGATTTCAAATTAGATTGTTAACTAAATTAAACAACGTATAATATTTTTCACGAAAATCTATACTATACTACCTACTATATATACTATATAGTTTAGTATATTTTTATTCTAGGTTAGTAGGAAAGGGGTCGGTGCAAAGGTTTTAACATTCTACCAATTTTGAACTATCAGCTCGCTTAAATTTACGGAGGCGTAAAAGTATGGTAAAAAAACAAACAAGATAGTGTTAGAAAGCTTTTTAGAGTTATATATCTATACGCTGTAAAACGGAACGCGTTTGGTACTGCTTCGATGACTCTATATTTCTACATTATATGTACCTAAACATATCACTTCCCTCTATCTCAAAAGATGTCCAGTTTTTTTAATACCACTAAGGTAGCATTCGGCCCGCCTAATGATAAGCGGTTACCGTGGCCTATAGACGTTTGCAACACTTAATTCCCGTGTTGCCTGAAAAATCTTCGCGTGTTGATTTCGGATAGTAAAAATGTGTCCAAACTACGCGTTAAAAGGAGGAGGTTCTCAATTCGTCGGAATCTTTTTTTTTTTTATGTATGTGCCCCGATTACTCGAAGACGCCTGGACCGATTTGGAAAATTATTTTTTTGTTTGAATAGGTATTCTTTACAGTTAGTGCCCATTCTTGGAGAAATTGAGGAAACTCTTCAAATTTTATAGGTACATACAATGTTTTTCATATACTTTTTAAAGCTATTCAGATATTTGCGTCTGGTAGTCATCATTTACGTTGCCGAGCTGATGATGGAAGGTACAACTCCTTAACGTTTAGGAGTTAGGGGATAATTCTTTAAATTTTATAGGACCTTTTAGACCGTTAGTTATAAGATTTGATGTGATGATGGAAGGCACAACGATACCTTATACTTGGTCAGTGATAAAACATAAGAAACTAAAAATTGAAAAAAAAAAATACTTTTAACTAAAAATAGAACCGACTTCAAAACACTAAAAAGCATAAAATAACCATGGAGGAACTCTAATTAACCTGACACTGTTTTGAAGGTTATGATATTTTCCATGGAACATGAACGACACTTTCGCTGACTTTTAATAATAAACAGCGTTTGTAAATTTTGTAAGATAGATTATTTTTGAGGAAATAATGCAAAAGAGCACATATGTATGAACAATGATTATAGCTTCGAGACTGGGTTTAAGTAAATTCTGTACACATATATTTGCTGCAAGGCCATTGAATGAAGATATAAATGTACACTAGAAATCAATATCTTCCTATCGATTGCCGAATGGGATTATTGGCATACACCCAATTTATACCTAAATCATTGCGAATAAAGTGGAATCCTAACTCTTGTTTTCCTAATATTAGTTGTATAGCTAGATACCTATCTTAGCAAATAAATAAAAGAAGTATTTAAAACGACCCAACAAACGATTTATTGAAGACTGAATTTAACTTATAGATTTGACTTATTGAATTGACTGACTGTTATTACCACAATTTTATGGAAATGGATTTTTTTTTCTACCTTTTCGGTTGATGCAATTCCTTTCGGGACATGGCTGTTTTGGGAGGTAACTGTCTGGTACAAATAAGAAGAGACATCCGAGTGTCACGTCATGACAGATACCTACTTCCAAAAGAATGCGCAGTACGCGCTGGAGGTGTGTCCGGCATGGGAGAGTGAGTGCAGGTGTTCTGCGCTGAACCATGGATCGAGGTTTGGCTGACAGCCAGGAGTTGTAGAGACTTTCAACGAGACTATCACCCTCGCGAAGGAGACAGCGGAGAGATAAAGGGAGGAAATCACTCCAGTCAGTGTCATTGTGTCAGACATAACCTTTGATTTATTCCCGCTTACTCATTTGCTTTTGTCACCTGATGGCATTGGGGAATGAGTAGATTGCCTGTATACCTGCTAAATAAGTGGACTGCTATTCAATATATCTCCTACTAAAAGCCAGACAATACCTAATTAAACGCAGCGAAATGAACTTGAAAAGTAAAAATGAATAAATATATTTTTTAAATTCTTAACTCTGCAATTTCTTAATTTGCATAAACAATTTTATGTATTATAATTTCAACTTTTACTTTCATCTCATTAAATTGTTAATTCCATCCATTTAATTCTAGTAAATATAAAAAGATGGGATTGTGATTAAAATTAGGTTTTTTTTGTATGTAGATATTTGTTGTTAATCGTTGTAAAACTTGTAAATATATAGGACATGATTAGTATTGATTTTTATGTATATAAAGACGACTTTTAAAATGTATCTATACCAAGAAAATTAACAAAAATAACTTACACTTGCGCTTACATGTTTATAATATAATATTTATATTTGAAAACTATAACATTTCAAAAAACAAAAATAAGTCTATTAGATTTTGTAAACTGTATTTCTTGGGGCATCTGTAATGGGGGACAATAGTCATTGTTTTAATGTTTTTTAAGGTTTCTTCGTAACCAAACTTACTCAATGTACTGTAAAAGTTTAACAACGTGATTTGATGAAGGTTTTTGTTGAACCTCTTTTGTTTTTTAAAACTTTCTCAAACGTTTATTGTTTAATTTTCTTTTGTTACTTAGGTATTGTTCTTGACATTTGAAAAAAAACAAAAACAAGAAAGAACGTGCCTAACATATTGTTAATTTTAGTGGGTTACGCATATTTTTTAACGTGACAAAAATTTAGCGTCTTTTTTTTTAAATAAAACAGTTTGTAATTGTAAATAGGTACTTTACAATTATAAACTGCTGCATAGGATTGAAAACTTTAATACTTATAGTTTAAATACCGTTGATATTTTGCCAATATCGCAATTGATTCACTTATATGAAACATTTTTATCACACACTTTGCTGGCCTCAGTAAATAAAACTTTGAAACTTAAACGTAAAATACATTATAAGAACATTATGCACGTACTT
This sequence comes from Tethea ocularis, assembly GCA_963555595.1. NCBI lineage: Eukaryota > Metazoa > Arthropoda > Insecta > Lepidoptera > Drepanidae > Tethea > Tethea ocularis. The sequence continues at coordinate 6,835,918 of OY741968.1, forward strand.
AAAATAGTTTGAGTAGCGAGTAATGGCAGTGAGACGCGCGTGCCAGTCGCGAGTCGGGGCGCGTCGGCTGGGCGGGCGTGCGCGGGCGTCGCGAGGCGGCTTCAGGCGCCCACTGTATCCTACTGTATGTATGTACTGGACACACCGACGCATACATGTTTGCGCCAAATTTAAACACATGAGCATTATTATTTATTACTACATTTTCGCCTTGATTGTAAAATTCGATAGGTACCTACTTCAGAGTGGAGTGTTTTTTGGCAAAACATTGAAAACACTAAATCACCGACGACGGTCAAAACTTGTATTTAGAACTTGCAAAGATTTCATCAACAGTGTTTGTGTTTTTACAATTATTTACAACGAATATACAAAATACAATCTAGATAATATTAAAAAAAATCTTCGAGGTGGTCGCTGCTGCCGATAAACGACAAGATTCCCAGCAGGCTGGTAGCGTCTATGTGTGATTTTAATTTAAAAAAAACTTTGTATGCAAATCCATATCATCGTTAATGTTGTTGTCTTTCAATATGACCTTAAGCAGTGTACTCATTAGCTAGCTGTAACTGTAATTAATCAGATATAATAACTAGGTTCTAGTTTGTAGATACGCGTGTCCCGCTATTACCTACTGACACGTAACAGCGAGTCGTAGTCAGCCTAAATCGGGTAGTATATATTATATACTATTCATTATTCTGTGACCAGGATTCAGACTCATTAGCAGGATGTAGCTGTAACCAAACAGACACAGTAATAAGATTCTTGTGCGTACGCAATATTATGTCGCCCTTACAGCGAGCCGACACTTGAAACGGTTACAGTTGGAACGATGCGACCTCTTGGTGTTCCTAGTTATGTACATCTGTATCAGTCTGTCAGTAATTTTAATGATATTTAACTCAACTTTCTGAAGTGTGAGAATATTTCTTATGTGAGAATACTTACCCCGTACGTGTAAAAAACACTAGAAAAGAATTCAAAGTCATGCCAATTCTAAAACTCTTTAGGCTGTCTTTCATACTATAATAGTGATAAGAAACAATGTCAATACGTACAGGGTTATATACGGTCTGCTTATGAATATTTAAGTACCTATTTAGCTTCTGATATACCTAACTACTAAGTACTAACAACCTGCCCGGCTTCGCACTTAATGATTCTCTAGGTACCTGTCACGTAACTTTCAGCTCCTATAATTATTTTTCAGTTAAAATACGTTTTAACGACGACATAATAAATGGAGAAAATTATATTCGATAATAGTTTTCGCTAATCTGTATCCAATTGAAAATTATTATCAAGAGCATGAATCGTGCATAGGCGTAATTATCGTTTGCAATTTAAATAGGTAAATAAACAGTAAGTTTGCAATTTGGTGCGGTTCACCGACGATGGTCAAGCTCACTGCACAAAATAAGTAGTATATCTGTCGTTATCAAATATCAATTTATTTTAGATTCGAAAATTGCTGGAAAACATGAAGAATTTACATATCTTTGACTAGAATGATATACACTATTTTACAGTCCCTTTCATAAGAAATAGGTATACACAAAACTCGTTGTACATCTAATCGTTTTTGGAAAATCCACGAAAACCTCCTGGTATTTCCAGAGATTGGGGCAAAAGCGCAAGTTCTTGTTTGTTACTTCTTCACGCTCAAACGTCTGGACCAATTTTGATGAAATTTAGTATGGAAGTACCTGACATCCTGGATTAACACATATGCTACTATTTATGGGTGAAACCGGAAGTTATTTATTAATATATAGATTAGTATTAGTATAGATTGAAGCCGATAATCAATATGGTATTGAATAATAATGGTAGTCAGTGCAAATTGAAGATTCGGGTCCCATTTCATGTGATCTAATATCTCATCTCATCCTTCTGCTTCTGCAATCAAAGAACTCATCTCACTGTGGGTCATTTAATAACATAAATGAAGTTTAACATTGTTTAGGTCTTTAGACTAAAACACGCTTAGGATAGAATATGCCCATTGAATAATAAACACACTAATGTCGTAAAAATACATTTTTTATCCCGGAAATCCGGAAACGCGGGTGAATCCACGTGGAAACAAATAAAAAATATATCTACCTATTATGAAACAAATACACGTAGTAGCATTTTATACAGGCCGTGTTCAAACATTCTGTAACGAAAACATTATCATATCATGTAAGCGGGTATTTTCCCAAGATAAAAGATAAATAATAGACTAAAAGATATCATACACTCCCATAGTTTCCATTGTATTTTACCAATGCTTATCGTTTATTATAGGTAGCAGTGGCGAAGGGTGAAATTATGGCGAGACCATACGAATTTACTATTTACGTTGTAGCTTGGTGCAGGTGTCACCCGCTAGAGATATATGAAAATGTGCATTATGTCTTAGCAGCTTTTTCTGCTAAAGCGTTAGCTTGGTCATCCAAAGAGGAAACGCTGCCAGCCTTCTGGGAACCTTGCCGTTGATGGGCAGCAGCGGCCGACTCGAGGATTTTTTTTATATGTAGTTTGTATATTTGTTGTAAATATTGTTAATTATAACTTTGATTACAGACAGTATAATGTAGATTCATATGAACCTTATTGCAATGTTTCGTTATCTTGTATCGCGTAGATAACATAGTTTTCAAAACTAATATCATGTAAAACATGTTTGCAAAGATTTTCCTCCATGTTGCTCGTACCTATGAGCTATTCTAGATAGGTGAGGGTTACATAAAAATATTTTAGATATTATTATAAGCAATGAAAACAGCTATGTGGAATCGGAAACAGTCAATCATAAACATTTACGTGATGAAAAGTACGATTAGGCGAAGTTTCGTGTCATATGTTGTTTATATAATTTATAAATACTAAATGTATTTAATTTTCTTGTCCTTATTAATTAATATTTTTTATTAATAAAAAAATACATTATATTATTATACTCGACGAAATGTTACATAGTGGGTACTACATTTGTAATTAAAATTCAGATTGTTTTAATTTCATAATGGAATGTATGTATTTCAACCTCCGAAATTGAATCGTAAATTTTTATTCAAAAGGTTTCTGTATTAAAATAACAAGAGTTCTTCACATTATAAAACAAATATCCTCATATGTTTTACCGGGTGTTGTACAGATCTTCTCTCCATGTTTAATTTCCACGTTTGTGTCACTAAGGACGGTAACTGGCTGGCAAGTAGCTGTCTGCAGGAACCATGGTGATGATTGCGTCTAAGGGCTCGGACACCACGGTGCAGCGCCACCACCGTGAAACACCACGAGACGTGCCTCTACTAATGAAATCCTCGAGACGAAATTTAAATTGATATATATTGTATATTTGCTGTATATATTGGCACATTTTTTTTATTTATAGTTAGGTAGTTTGTAGTTTTAATTAGATAAAACGTTATTAAGATACCTCAATAATTACTTGTAATATAAAACATTAGTAATTGATATCCTATTAATAGATTAAAAAATGTATGGGTAATGTGTTACCTCTTTACTATTCTATCGAAAATCAAATCCCATCAAAAACATAACTTGTAAAAAATCCCAATTCACGTAACTCAGTTCTTCTACGGTAAAAAGTTGTGAGATCCATTCAATACCAAGTCGGTTAATTTTATTCAGTCCCTACTTAAGAGTCCTTCTGTCTTAAGTTATTACGTAAATAGCTAATCTAACAACATTTTATTGTGACCATATTAATATTAAAAATCTTTCATGTTTTAAATAAATAGATTGATTTGGCAAGTGCCTTAGAGTATTGATGATCGGTCAGTCAGTTAGTCAGTGACAAAATTATAAAACTTTGACTAGTTATAATTCTTAAACTACTGGTCCAAATTGAATGAAATTTTAAATATACCGTGTTTATACAATGCCTGCTTGGTTACTGAAAATTCAGGCTTTTAGTATTATCCTCAAAGAAGTTATAGGGGGTCGAAAATGGCCTGAACTGCTTCGAGAAAAGGATGGTACGGCCGTGCCGCTTTTTTGCTCGACTTGGGGGGGGCACTGCCGTGCCCCCAGATTCTTAGCGATTACTCAGTATAATAATTATTTATTACAAAGAATTTAAAGTTATAAATATACATACAAATATATTTTGTCATTCAGTCACGATATGTTCACGTGACCATAAATCGATACTTAATTAATTGCTTTCATATCACGTTATTAAAAGTTTTGTTTTCCCTTTGGAAACTTTTCTGATATTGGGTCAGCGGTGTTTCTAATTATATTTTCTGGTAGTTGTTTTTACATATCTTGCAAATTAACGGATTTTTTTGTATAGTTAAGTAGGTACTTATTTTTAAAAAGGGTTTTGAAAGTCTTTTTTGAAAATAGATTTGTAGTTTGATGATGAGCCCTTTCTTACAAATGTCAACCGTCACTATGTGGGGTTTTCTATCGGCTGTTACCTATAATATAGTCAACCTTAATGTTTTTTATTTACTCCTACATTATTTATCTAATAATAAAAAAATAAAGGTTTTTTTTCAATTATGTGATGGAGGTACCATACTTTTATCAGTCTGCGAACATGCAAGCGATTATATCATAGTCTGTTAGGCGCTAGCATGGGGCCCGCGTACCTACTAGATTACTGAGAATATATAATTCCTATTTGAGAAACCAAAATTGTATGAAAAGTTTTTTTTACATGTCACCACCGTTTCTGCATTTCAACTAAGTATAGGTAAGTATTATGTAAAGCATAATTGAATCGAGCAACAACAAACAAAATATTTCAGTTGTCGGCGTTTCACAATCGCAATATTATTTCGAGTAAGTATGTCGACTGTTCGTTCAGTTCAGTAGTGGAGTGCAGAGGAGAGCTCGGTCGGATCGAACGCGTAGGCGACACACCGCGAAACTGAAACTACATATATCCGCGACCGTGCGCGTCCGATTGAAACGGTGCCAGGCGCCAACCTACCAAAATAATTTTCACTCTGCTCTCATCAATGTAGGTACCATACCACACAATCAAGATGGAATTGCAATCGTGGAAACTAACAATTTTATATCCAAAAAGAAAATAGGTACCTACTACATACAATAGAAGAAACATCTAAAATAAATCGTGGTGTTATTATTATTCTTGGATAACTTTAATGTATCTATATTATGTTATGTTTAAATTTAATCAAATAAATAATTAAGTACATACGAGATTGATTTTTACATGAAATATATAAATAATCTATGCTAAAAATACACAAAATAAAAATTCACACCCACCTTCTTCAGCTCCTCTTCTCCGTCCATCTTTTCAATCAACTTCAACTTCCTCTGAACCATTACAGGTATCCGAAAAACATGTCAGAGGAGCACTGATGTCTTTTAAGAATGGTTCCGCCGGTGGCCTCGATGGTCTCACCCCACAACACATCAAGGATTTGGTGTTTGGGGTGACAGGGGACGCCGGCCGGGCCCTTCTTCGAGACATCACTGCACTCATTAACTTCATGCTTTTGGGGAAAGTGCATGAACAGATTGCTCCACTTCTATACGGAGCTAACCTATGTGCCCTTAGAAAAAAAGATGGCGGTATAAGACCGATTGCCGTAGGTTGCACGTATAGAAGGATTGCATCTAAGATCTGTTGTAAGCACATCCTCCCAAAACTCACAGAAAAATTTCAACCTCTACAATTAGGCTTTGGAAGTAAGGGGGGATGTGAAGCGGCTGTTCATGCACTTCGCTCATACGTCAACCATAATGGAGGGGAGGTGATTTTGAAGGTGGATGTCAAGAACGCCTTTAACTCTGTTGACAGGACTACGCTTCTTTCGGAAATTCAAAATTGCATACCTGAAACATTCAACTGTCTTTGGCAATGCTATGGTTTTGATTCCAAATTATTGTATAGAAATCATTTGATTAATTCCTGTACTGGCTGTCAACAAGGTGATCCACTCGGACCGGCCATATTTAGCCTTGCTTTACATCCAATCATTTCATCTCTAAATTCTAAATTAAACATGTGGTACCTAGATGACGGGACTCTGGGAGGCGATGTGGATACAGTTCTACAAGATTTAAAAATGTTAATAGAAAAATTTCAATCCATTGGTTTAGATCTAAATTTTACAAAATGTGAATTATTTATAACAGATGTTGTTCCGAATAAAGATCGAGACAACATCATCAACAAATTTAATAGTCTGGCTCCAAATTTAAAAATTTTAAAGAAGGAATCGCTACGCCTCCTTGGGGCCCCTATTTTAGACGATTCTTATCCGGCTTATATTGACGAACAACGTACTAAATTTGAAGAAACTTCCGACCGTCTGATGAAAATTCATTCTCATGTAGCTTTTCACATCATTCGGTTTTGTCTATTCCTTCCAAAATGTGTATACACACTCCGCTGTTGCCCGCTTTGGAATTTTAAACATTTGCTTACCAATCTTGATGAAAGTATAAAAAATATTTTATCCCAAATTCTAAATTGTAATCTTTCCGATAACTCTTGGTGCCAAGCTTCTCTTCCTATCAGGTTTGGAGGCTTAGGCATCCGAAAAATTTCCAGTGTTTCCTTACCTGCATTTCTGTCTTCTGTCCATAGTACCTCTAATCTATTTAGTAAAATTATACACAATTCTTTAGGTGATATTTCGATTATGTACATGGCAGAGGCCAGAAATGCATGGAATATGGCCTGCCCGAATGAGGGCTTCCCAAAAAACCTCCGTTTGCAGAGGCAATGGGACGAGCCTCTTTGCAAAATTATTCAAAATTATTTATTAAACAGTGGTGATGATATCAGGGATAAGGCTCGTCTCATTGCTACTAGCGAACGTGAGTCGGGCTACTGGTTACAGGCAACACCTTCGATTAATATAGGAACGCTACTGGATAATACTAGCTTCTCTATTAGCTTTTTGGGCACCCTGCCTGCAGGCGGCGATTTAAATGCGGTTTATTATTTATAGTTACTCTGTATATAGGATAGATAGTTGTAGTTTAATTTTTAATTTAATATTTCATTTATGTTATACCTAATAGTTGTTATGTTTCAAATAAATTACCCTATTTCACTCTTAAAGTCACATTTAGGTAATGTCACAACTTCAAATAAAAACTGACAAAATATCTATAGTAAAAAGATCATCAAAATTTTCCATGGTACCCACCGATATTATTATAATGCTGGCGGTGTTGCCTTGCTGAACCTTCCTTTCCTTCCTTGATCTTGAGTCCTTGGCTTTCAATACCAAGCGCTTGCCTATGATGTCTGATAAACGGACTGTTTTACATGATAATAGTTCGGTGGCATTCTCGCCGTATGTCACTTGCAAGCTTCTCAGGACTGATGAAATCTATCGATAAAGTAGTGTAAGCACGCCGCTTGTAAGCTAATTGAGTACGTATACTAGTATCTACACTATGCGCTTTCGTTTTCTCTTTTTTCGCACTATACTTTCTGTAAACGTTACTGAACAGAAACATTTGATGGCAAAACGTTTCCATGGTGGATGTACATACAAATGTATTTTATTGATTACCCACCTATCTAAGTATTGTCGAGCTTGCGTCACATCAAAATCATCAGTCTTTGGAATGGCTGCTTCGTCAGGGTTTTAACATCCACTGTGAATTTCTGACGGGCTCGAATTTTTTTTTTTTTTTTTTTTCTTTCATTTTTAACCTTTCTGGACAGCCGGACCCACCATGCAAACCGGCAGATTAACATACCTACGTCTTCAGAGACACCTTGGAGTTATACGGTATCAATTTGTGACGCGGTGGAGTAAGTACATATGACTGTTTTTTTTTCCTTTTTGAAAGCCTGCATGTGCATGTCCAATTTAAAAAATCCAGTAGGTCCCGACGACGCTCCAGTAAGTCCAAATTTAGCATCATGGGCTCCCCTACCATTTGTCACATTATCAATATTATTACTACGAAGAAAAAGTTTTGTTTAATTGAAGAGTTACAATGTTTTCACTATAAAGTAGTCTACTTCACGTGTCATACTTTGTGGCCCCGCCACAGTTGCAATTTGAAACGAGAGTTAGCTTAAAAAGTGATCTATAAAAGTTCATGAGAAATATACATAACAAAATCATAGCCTAGCCACGCCACCCTGGTCCCCACCAAAGTGGCGTAGAAAATTCCTTTATGAAAACACCACTTTACAGCATTCTCTCCGCTAATTTAGAAAGCGAATGAAAACCTATCAGTATTTCTAACAAAACCGTTTTTTTAAGAAGAAACATTTTATTTTTAACTCAGTCTTTATTTAACCGACTTCTTTTAGTTTACGAGTGCGGATTGAATTTAAACTGAAATGAATTGCAATTTCATCAGTGGCTGGGCGCTGGCTCAGAGTTGGTCTCCGCTCCGACAAACTTTCCCTACTACACTCGTGTTTCTTGGATTGCGTTTACAAATGGAACATTCTCTATCTATATCCTTGTAGTAAAGCTGCTAAGTTTTAACGATTTCACAGTAGGTACATAAGATTAACATATCTTTGAGGAGATTGGTGTGATTTACATTTACGTAAGTATTTTATTGAATATTTGACATATTGGCATATTCTATACACAGGCTTAAATATTTATTATTATACTTTCGGATCTTTTGATAATAATTCGTTACATTATTTTAATATAATAAAGACGACGTTAAAAATACTCGAGTAGGTAGGCGTGAGCCGTTTTCGATACCTACACCTCTCTGCTTTGAGGACTAAACAGAGCATTTTACTTTTTATATTAAATTCTCCAGCTGATATTTAAACAAAAACTAATAGTTCATAATTGATCAGCCAGAGCAAGAGATGTTTATTTTTAGAATCGACCTAATTAGTTAATTTCTGTAGAAAAGCCGGTACAACTTCCAAGTAATAAATGCTATTATTACTTGCGGGGGGTGCCTCGAATAAATAAAGAACTCGGCTAAAGATTTTATTGTGATTACCAACTCTACAAATGAACATTCATTTCACATAACATTTTTTCATGCTACTCGCAGGCCTGTGGAGAAATTAAATTATAAGCTGTTATAAAATATCTATAAAATTAGATACGAATATAATAAATAGTAATGGTATGTCCTTGATCACAATGGTGTGTTGGTAAGACGCTGGTGTGGGATGACACATACCGGCGTCATGTTTGTTTTTGCCTTTTGCGGTCGAGACCGTGGGTCCTTGCGGGTCCGAGGCTCGCCGATTTGTTCGCACATTATCATCCTAACTTATCGAGGCCTAGGCGGATCGACGGGCAAGCAGTTTTTTCCATCTAATGCGTTAGTTTGGCCACCCAAAGAGGAAACGTTACCAGCCTTTTGGGAACCTTACCGTTCAGCAGCAGCGGCCGCTTCGAAGGTTATTTTTATTATGTGGTTTGTATTTTGTATATTTGTTGTAAATGATTATAAATATAAAAAAACTATAGTTGAGATTTTATACTATGAGAACTATAGATTATGATACGAATATCTTTTTTAAATAGTAAATAAAAGGTCAAAACCAAGCAGGTAATATATTATTATCATTCTGATTAACCGCAATATTTTTTATGTGGATTGAATCATGAAATCTGATTGAAATTAATGATAACCACGTCAGGGATTAGTACCAGATTTGAAGACCTTCCCTACCCTAGATGCTGTATGTAAATACCGTAAGCTGAGCGCTTAATTCATTGGGCCTCTATATTTGAATAATTTTTTGGGTAAAGATTTTTTAATGTTGAAATAAGAGTGCAAAAAAATATTTATTTTAACATACATTTTGACCGTACAAGATATGAAAATTTTGAATTTGTTTTCGTGTTTTTAAGGTTGCCATAGTAAAAGTTGTTCATAATGATGAGTACAATAATACCTAAAAATTTTGACATAATCATCATGTCAGCCGGAAGACGTCCACTGCTGGACAAAGGATTTCTCCAAGGATCTCCACGATGGCCGGTCTTCCGCTACCCGCATCCAGCGGTTTCCCGCGACCCTCACAAGATCGTGGGTCCACCTTGTGGGGGGCCTGGCCACGCTGCGTCTTCCGGTTTGTGGTCGCCACTCAATAATCTTTCTGCCCCAGCGGCCATCGGTTTTACGAGCGATGTGTCCCGCCCACTGCCACTTCACTTCATTTTTGCAACTCTTTGGTTATAGCCCTCTCCATTCCTCTTTGGGTGACCTTGATTCTTCTTTGTGCCTTATTATGAGGCCTATCGTAAACGACCACGTCACTGCTTTATAAAGAAATTTAAAATTTTGACGGTGATTAAAAAATCACCATATAATATACAGTATGAATTTTACAAGTAGGTAGGCGTGGTAAGCCAAATCCTAAAGTATAGGGAATAACGAAATATGCTGAAAGGAGTCTCGAGGACGATTTGATAAAAATCAATCAAAAATCAAACTGTATACCTACTTTAATTTTCACAATGTATTTTTATGTATGCAAAGAAATAACATCAATTATGCTGTTCAAAACTACCGAGCCTAAAATTTTGTAAAATATTATAAGGCCTCGTTAATAATTTATAGAAATATGAAAATCTATATACCTATTAGAAATAGGGAATGGTTCTAAACCCATTCCGCGCTAATTCACTGTACACTACATCGGCAATTCGGCACCGCGTATGTCAATTTGTGGAATGTACAAGCCGGCGCTCGGAGCCTGGGCGGGCAAGTACCTAGTTCGGTCGCCTAAGACCAAAATACAAACACGCGAACCCAGCACTGAACTTCACATATATTATTACCTATTTGATGTTGGATCTAGAGACATTTTTTTTCAACATGCGTGGTCCTACCTATCATGCACATGACATACTTGATAATCTCAGTCGCTGCAACGATGCTCGCTTCGTTAAGTTACACGGATCTCACTCTCACGTAGGAAGTAATAACGACTTAGCGTTAACTTGGCACGTGTGCGCATTACTACAAGTTATGAGGTAGTTGTTTAAATGTCAACCTCGTTACGAAAGGTTTTCCAGCCATCAGCCGAATAATTAAAACGAAAATACGTTTATCTAGAAAATATACTATAACTATAGGTCCAATATTGTCGTCCGTTTCATGAACTATCTAGTGCATAAAGTTTACTATTATGTGCTGGGTTTAGGTACTAATTGGAAAAAATATTTTTGCTAATATTAAAAGCAATTACTAACTAAAATGAAACTCTGAATTATAATACACAATAATGATAATTGATCTTGCCAAAAAAATCTTTAGGATAGGATTACGGTACATTGTAGATACTTTTGTATTGCGCCCCGGGACGCTGAAACCTTGGCTGAAACCCACGCTACGCCACTGATAAATAATCTGTACTTAATTAAGTGAATAAAAAAAAGTGCCTTTTTTATGTCAGCAGGTTAATAAGCAGGCGGGTGGTCCACCTGATGATGATGATGGTAAGTTATCAGGGCCTAAACAGATTAAATGAGTTTTGAGTTTGAATTTTTTTTTATTGACAAAATTATGTAATTTCTATCAATTTTATAATAATTACATTTGGTAAGAAATTAATTATTATTATATTTAACAAAATTAAAAATAAAAACCAAACTACCTAACTATAGGTATAAATAAAAAAATTGTGCCAAATCGCTGTCCCGCGGAAGTGTGCCAAGAAGACTGGCAGCATTGCCACGCTGGATGGCAATGGCAATTCTTTGAGCAAAGTATGTGCCAGCCTTCTTGTCACGAGAGGCCTCAACAAGACGAGCGGAGACCTCTTTGAATAATCGACGAGCCTCTGGTCCCCAGGGCCCTAGAGTTTCAACCCCAAACGCCGAAAATACGTTGGACCCCTGTAGAGCAGCGTATTTGCGGCGCTTGAGGCACTCTTGTTGCGTAGCAGCAGCGCCGGCGACTACAGACGTATCTGGAAGGTGGGAAGGCGCGAGGGTGTCGACACATGTAGCGTCCCACACCAGGGGCCTACCCATCTCAGGGCACCAATGACATACCGTCCGGTCTCTTGCCATCGTCACGTACCAGCCCGTTAGGTTATTAAACCTAGAAATAATTTCAGATAATAAATAGAATCCACTTCAGTGGAGATAAAAATTTCACATTTTGAGTAATTTAAATCCAAACCAATATTCCGAAACTCTGTGATGAGTGTATTAAAATCATCCAGAACAGTGTTCGCTTCACCTCCTAGGGTTCCGTCATCTAGGTAAGGTACCAAACGTTAAATTTCGAATTTAATTTTTTAATTATTGGATGAATCGCGAAGCTGAAAATGGCTGGTCCAAGAGGGTCACCCTGTTGATAACCAACAGCAGAAGTCAAAATGTTATTTTTGAACATTAATTTTGTAGGTAAACTATAACACTGCCAAAGAAAATTATAGCAAAAGGTAATTTTGACTTTTATTTGCCTTAGTAGGGTGCCCCTATCCACAGAATTGAAGGCGTTTTTCATATCAACCTTCAGCAGTATCTCACCACCCAAAAACGTCCGCAGAGAGTGAACGGCAGCCTCTCAACCACCTTTTGACCCAAATCCGAGCTGTGTCGGTTGGAAGTATGAGGTCAGGCCTGTAGCGGTTTTGCAGCATTTTGCAGCTAGCCGCCGGTATGTTGTACCTACGGCTATTGGCCTGACCCCACCATCTTTTTTTTTCAAGGCGCACAAATTTTCGCCATACAAGATGGCAAGGATGTCTTCATCAACGCTACCTGATAACATTAAATTAATCAGGTCCGTCAAGTCCTTCAACAGCGACTCAGCAGCTCCGCCAGAAGTTTCACAGAGAACATCTTTTAGGTGTTGCGGAGTCAAACCGTCAACTCCGCCGGCCGAGCCGCTATGAAAGGACATGACGCTATTGAAGACATCCTGCGACGACATCTGCAATTTTGGATCGGATGGCAAAGGAGGGTCTGGAAGACAAAGGTTGGCTGCTGAAGGTGGATGTTTATCTTCAAGAGCACTAAGAGTGTTTGTATCATTGGGAGCCATTGTGTCATTGGAGAAAAGAAGGCGGGCTGCTCCGCTAATGTCACCATCATTCATTTTACTCTCAACTAATTTTGGAATATTATTGTTATTTCTAAATGTGGGTGAATCAAAATTGAATTGTCAGTTTGAATTGAATGTTTTTTTTTTATTTTAATGAAACAGAATCTTTGTATAAAAAATAACATTGAAATTATTGTCATTAAAAATAAATCTTTCAATTGATTTAAAATTGGATAAAATTAATTAACGAAGTTAATTGATTAAATCACGAAATTAATTATATGATGACTTACTTTTTTTTTAAAGCAAGCTTATTTTTTTTAAAACCATTTACATTCTAATCCTATTGGCCAGTATAGGATATTTGACAGTATGAAAAATAAATTAATATCAAAACACTAACCAATGTATAAAACATAAAAACATTTTATACAATAATTGATTTTAATGATGAATGAAATAATTACCAGTTGAATCACTAAGAGCAGCTAATTGATGCTTGCTTCTACAAGCATCGAGGCATCTCCAACACGCCAGAATGTTTATAATAACTTTCCTTTATAATTACGTATACGCGTATACGATATATCGCCATAGTTACGTAAAATTACATAAAGATATTTAAAAAGCAGGAAAATAAAGCAAGAAAATAATTTTATTTTATGACCGTCACTCGACGCATATAGCCTAAGAAAAGGGTATTCAAAATATGACAAGGTTGTTGATTTAAGTAACGATGGCGATATATCATTGTGAGGTACTTTTAGGTTTTCCTTACTTCAAAAGTTGAAGTAAGTACGTACTAACTTGCGTCATTCAAATAGCTCTGTGTGAAAAATACTCGTTGATAATGTTGAAACAATTCGTTATTGTTTACGTTTATTGTTTACGTTATACAGATTTCCGAATCCATAAAAATAAACTGTATTTTGAAAGCAATTGTAAAACTTTTTCTGTAAAAGGTTTTATTTGTATACGAATAATAAGCAAATCTACCCTTTAAGGGTGGAACACGGGTCAAATTGCGAAAATATGCTGTGTTTAGATAGTTTTTTTTAACGAATCCTTTTGTCTATTAGTCCTACGAACAATATATAGTATATGGTTGGAGAGCGCACTGTAGTAAACCCTACCTCATAAGGTAACAACATGGGACTAGTTTCTGGTGGTGTATAGTAAAAAAATACTCTTAAAAAAACAGGGTTGCGTGGGCGCAACCTGGAGGGTTTTGTGGAATGGGCAGTTAAGAGGTCCCTTTTTTTGGTGCTTTTTACCTCATCGAGTAACAACTAGAGACCTAGCCTATTCGATAGAAGTCATCGAAAAACGTATAAAAAAAGTTGGTTGCCTCATCCTATCCTGGCACTTTCTGAAATCGGCCAGATTTTAGGGGGCTGAAAAATGACCGATTTTACCTCATCGAGTAACAAGATGCCACTAATGCCATTCGATAGCTTAGATAAGCCCGATGATAAAAATATAAGGTTGCGTGACCTCAGCCTGGAGGATTTCCTAGTCGGCCAGGTTTTATGTCGGATTTACGAAGACAAAATTTAAGGAAATCGTCTATAAAACAATGAATTTCACAAATTTTCAATGGTTTAACTGTATGAAAATGGCTATGATACATATTTGAGTTCATACAAAATCAGTCAAGTGTGTGTCGGACCACGCATTCCATAAAAATTCATATTTTACAGATTTTTGAAATCTTTAAAATGAGCGACCCTACACTACTCTTCGAGTTACAAGATTTCAATAATGCCATCCGATAGCTTAGATAACCCCGATTATAAAAACATAACGTTGTCTGCCCTCACCCTGAAGGATTTCCTAGTCGGCCAGGTTTTATGTCGGATTTACTATGGCAAAATATATGGAAGAAATGCAATTAAATTCACATTATTTCAATGGTTTAACTTAATGACGATTGTTTGATACTTATTTAAGTTCATACAAAATCGGTCAAGTGTGTGTCGGACTACGCATCCCATAAAATTTCATATTTTACAGATTTTTTAATGCTTTAAAATGAGCGACCCTACCCCTTCGAGTTACAAGATTTCAATAATGCCATCCGATAGCTTAGATAACCCCGATTATAAAAATATAACGTTATCTGCCCTCACCCTGAAGGATTTCCTAGTCGGCCAGGTTTTATGTCGGATTTACTATGGCAAAATATATGGAAAAATGCAATTAAATTAACATTATTTCAATGGTTTAACTTAATGACAATTGTTTTGATACTTATTTGAGTTTATAGAAATGCCGTCAAGTGTGTGTCGGACCACGCATCCCATAGAAATTCATATTTTACAGATATTTGAACTCAGGTAGGGTTGTTTATTTAAAAGTATTTTATTTATATTATTTTAGCGTTGCTTCGAGTAACAAGATGTCAATAATACCATTCGATAGTTTAGTTAGATTACTCCGATAATAAAAATATAAGGTCGCCTACCCTCAGCTTGGAGAATTACATATTTAGCCAGGTTTTAACTCGTTTTTACTAAGGCTAAATGTACATTATTTCAATGGTTTAACTCTATGATAATTTATTTGATACGTATTTGAGTTCATGTATCAATATTTTTTTACCCAAACCTAATTTACACAACATAGTTTTAATCAAGAAAGGGGCCGTTCAAGTATTACGTAAGCACTATGGGGGGTAGGGTCTTTGTTTTGCTTATTTTGGATGACATGGGGGTTAGGGGAGTCTAGATGTTGATTACGTCATCGGTAGTTATTTACTTTTTTACACAAATGGCAACCCTCACATTGTCTATGCTTGAAAACGAAACGCATTTTCGGGGATTCCCGCAAATATAAACGCATACGTATTTTTAATTGAAAAATGTTTACGTAAGCATGGGGGAGGGGGTAAGAGCTTTGCTTACTTTTCCTGCAAGGGGGATGGGGGGGGTAAATAATTGTAATAATTGCTTACGTAATATTTGAACGGCCCCAAATTGAAAGAAGGAAAAATTGCGAAAAGCATATTTTTTTTGTTACATTATATAATAAAAATATTTTTAATAATATTAAACTTACGACCCCTTTCCTCATGTACGCGTAGAGGTATTAATTTTAAATTCATATCAAATACTCAGGTCTATTATACCTTTAAAGCTGTAACAAAATAAAACTTCTATGTCAACGCAATCAAAAAACAATTTAAGCCGCATATTTTGAAACTCGCAACTACTCGCAAGGGAATCAAAACCTGAAGGATACTTTCAATCGACCTAGAATCTTGAAATTTGGCATGAAGCAACATTTTATAGCACAAAAAGAAAAAAAATCGAAAACCTTAAATTTTAAGTTACATCACATGACTTGTCATAATTTTTTTTAAAATAATTATAACCTTTTCCTCATGAACGCTTAGAGGTATCAAGTTGAAATGCATATCAAATACTTAGGTCTAATTGCCATTAAACTGTAAAAAAAACGAATTTTTAAGTTAACGCAAATCGCAAATGTACAACCATTTATACCGAATAGTTTTTAAGTTATTTAAGAAAATAAGCGAATCTCCACTTCTCTCTGAAACACTGGACCAAAAATTTTGAAAATAATACAGAAAATAGTTCTTTACCTATTAATTACGGAAAAACCTAAATATTTAGAGTAACATAGGAAATTAAGGAACTCTCGATGCGCGATTCAGACTCGCACTTGTCCGGTTTTTGTAAGTTATTGCTATCGGCATTTACAGAATTTGAAAAAAAATTACAGTTTGCGAGAAATCGGTGATTTTTCAAATAATTTATATTATCTTAATCAATCCTGTCTCCGAGAAGGAACAAAAGGCTCTAAGGGGCCAAGTTAGGTTATGGTATTAGAAAAGTCACAAATCGAAAAAAAAACCCATACATTTTGATAGGAAATTAATCTATCATACTGTGGTGACATTAGGTTTAAAAAAAAAATTACCAAACTTCAAGTTCATAGTGAATGGGAGATAAACTTTAGCCCTCTTATTCATAAACGCTGTTTAACTAAATCAATTTTATAGTGTCCTCCATCTCACTCTTTTGATCACCATACGTTACTTGTCAGATAAATATCCAAAATATTCTACAAAGATAAAGATAAAGACTACGGAATTTTAACTAATCATTAATAAATTGGTAACTTTTTTACGAATAAAAAGCCGCAAGTTTATAGCTCCAGTGGTTTAGGCTCTCCTTTAATAAATCAGTCAGTCAGAAGATATGTAGATATAAACTTTCGTAAGCCATTTTTTTGGAAAGGACTAAAGTTGATAGACTCTGATGGCTGCTTCAGCCTCACTGGACAAATTTGTAAATTTAGGTACTTTAATTTAAACTATATTGGGTAAATAAACTGTGATAAAATACTGAACTCTATGCTATGCTTGGTCGAGAACTCTACAATCTACAATATTTCGAAGATTTTAGAAGTATATTTATTGAATATGACGGATAATGAAAAAGTTTATTTTCAGCCAGAAAACTCATCTAGAGTTAAACGTTGTAAATTTAATAATATTTAAAGTTGTATTTAGTTATTCTCGGAATAAACATGAAAAATCATCATCAATCATTCAACTTGGATGCGGCTATTGATGAAACTGAAAATAGTACTATTATCATACTTCGACTTTATCACAAAAGTTGAATTAATTAACACAAACTATAAGTATATTATTTTAATAATAATACAGCTTAATTTAACTTGATTACTTATGTGCAAGTTCAACACAGGTTGGATGAAAAATAGTTTAAATGTATATAATGTACCATAATAAGATACATTGGGACAAGAACTCTAGATTAAAACTATTTTGGGTAACCAATCTGCTATGAAAACTTGCTATGCATGGTGTGATCTCACACTTGACAGCATTTTTATAAACTCAAATAAGTATCAAACAATCGTCATTAAGTTAAACCATTGAAATAATGTGAATTTAATTGCATTTCTTCCATATATTTTGCCATAGTAAATCCGACATAAAACCTGGCCGACTAGGAAATACTTCAGGGTGAGGGCAGACAACGTTATGTTTTTATAATCGGGGTTATCTAAGCTATCGGATGGCATTATTGTGGTCCGACACACACTTGACGGCATTTCTATAAACTCAAATAAGTATCAAAACAATCGTCATTAAAATGTTAATTAAATTGCATTTCTTCCATATATTTTGCCATAGTAAATCCGACATAAAACCTGGCCGACTAGGAAATCCTTCAGGGTGAGGGCAGATAACGTTATATTTTTATAATCGGGGTTATCTAAGCTATCGGATGGCATTATTGAAATCTTGTAACTCGAAGGGGAAGGGTCGCTCATTTTAAAGCATTAAAAAATCTGTAAAATATGAAATTTTATGGGATGCGTAGTCCGACACACACTTGACCGATTTTGTATGAACTCAAATAAGTATCAAACAATCGTCATTAAGTTAAACCATTGAAATAATGTGAATTTAATTGCATTTCTTCCATATATTTTGCCATAGTAAATCCGACATAAAACCTGGCCGACTAGGAAATCCTTCAGGGTGAGGGCAGACAACGTTATGTTTTTATAATCGGGGTTATCTAAGCTATCGGATGGCATTATTGAAATCTTGTAACTCGAAGAGTAGTGTAGGGTCGCTCATTTTAAAGATTTCAAAAATCTGTAAAATATGAAATTTTATGGAATGCGTGGTCCGACACACACTTGACTGATTTTGTATGAACTGATTTTGTTGAAATTTTGTGAAATTCATTGTTTTATAGACGATTTCCTTAAATTTTGTCTTCGTAAATCCGACATAAAACCTGGCCGACTAGGAAATCCTCCAGGCTGAGGTCACGCAACCTTATATTTTTATCATCGGGCTTATCTAAGCTATCGAATGGCATTAGTGGCATCTTGTTACTCGATGAGGTAAAATCGGTCATTTTTCAGCCCCCTAAAATCTGGCCGATTTCAGAAAGTGCCAGGATAGGATGAGGCAACCAACTTTTTTTATACGTTTTTCGATGACTTCTATCGAATAGGCTAGGTCTCTAGTTGTTACTCGATGAGGTAAAAAGCACCAAAAAAAGGGACCTCTTAACTGCCCATTCCACAAAACCCTCCAGGTTGCGCCCACGCAACCCTGTTTTTTTAAGAGTATTTTTTTACTATACACCACCAGAAACTAGTCCCATGTTGTTACCTTATGAGGTAGGGTTTACTACAGTGCGCTCTCCAACTTAGTTCATCATGTTTCAATTGTACAGATTACAATTGCAATTTTAAACTAAATGGGTTTTTTTTGACAAAACGGCTTATCCGATATAATTTAGTCTTACACCAAAAAAAAAGGAGATTAGAGCTTTGAGTACTTATTTGTAATAGGTATTAGTATTATTTACTAGTCTAACGACTAATATACCTAGTCTTAACCTAGTTATATTTCAAATTAACCGAAAACGCCAGTATGCTAGCAAAAAATAAGTAAGCCCATTTTACTTACAAAAAGAAACAATATGAAAATGTCCAATTATAAATTTATTTATTTAATTAATGAAGATACTGGTATTTTTTACAACATTAAATATTTACAACTAAAAATTAATATAACCCTAACACTAAATTTACAAAATACAAAATATTTACAAGTAGAAAAGTTGTGCCAGATCACTGCCCTGAGTGAACGTGCCAAGAAGGCTGGCGGCATTGCCACGTTGAATGGCAATGCTGATCCACTGTGCTAGATAGACACCAGCCTTCCTGTCACGGGAGGTCTCAATAAGGCGCCGGGAGACCTCTTTAAACAAAAGAAGGGCATCTGGGCCCCACGGCCCCAGTGTTTCAACACCAAACGCCACAAAAATGCATCCATTGCCTATAGATGCATATTTGCGGCGCTTAAGGCATTCTTGCTGGGCGGCAGCAGCATCGGCAATGACTGAAGTGTCTGGAAGGTGAGACGGAGCCAAGGTATCGACGCATGTAGCATCCCATACCAATGGTCGTCCCAACTTCCAGGGCACTAAAGTTATTCCGTCCGGTCTCTTGCCATCGTCGCGCACCAAGCCACTTGGTTCTAAAACGGCTAATTATAAATTTGAATTAACCAACAGATTTTGTTAAAAAACGTCCGACAATTAATCTGAGATTAAAAAAATATAATATTATAAAAACTAGCTGTCCCCGCCGGTTTTTTTCTATTCGGACCGGTAACTCCAGCGATTAGCACGTTCAACCAAACAAAAAAAACTCTTCAGCTTTATAATATCTAAAAATATTTTTGAAAATTGGTCGACCAATTGGCGGAGTAACCGCGTAACAAACAGTTGAATTGAGAACCTCCTCCTTTTTTGAAGTCGATTAATAATATATTCATTTACCTATAATTATATTTTTCTAATATTTTCAATTTTTATTTTCATTAAACTTGAATATTAAAATTAGTTTTTCTTTCAAATTTTCATAAATAACTCAACAATATGTTTTGATGCGTCACGCATGTGTCAATAGATGGCGATGCATGCTACATTGGTCCCGATTCTGTTGTTTACAAACTAAACAAATTTAATCTCACTATATCTCTTTATAACAAGAAATTATAAATGTTTTATCTTTTTTCAATAAGGTTTATTGAAAGAGAAGTGACGTGACTAATAATAAGTTAAGTTCGTAAACAACAGAATCGGCACCATTATACGTATCTAATGATATTTCATTTCTTCTTAATCACTTATTCACTAAATTCATAAAAACATAATAATAGGGTAGTTGACTGACATATCAAATCAGCTACTTTTTAATAAATGTCAAAACGATCGTTTATAAGGAATTTTGTATGAAATATTACCCTGTGACGTCATAGTTTCATAGCATCAAATCATATACTCTTAGTGGTTCAACTGGTAATTAAAAATCATAAAAAGCATTAAATGTACAACATATTTGTTATTTCCACGTGTTTTCAAATGTTTTATGCATTGGTTAGTGTTTGGTCATTTATTTTTGACAGTGTCAACTACCCTATTGTTGACAATTATTATGTGTAATAGTTATGTACTATACTCCGTATCCATAGACCAAGGCAAGCACTCAGCGAGCCGGATGACCCTATAACATTAGCTCAGATCGAAGCGGATGAAGCTCGTAAAAGTACACAACACACTACACAGAACCGATCACGCTACCGTACTCGACGGCGAGGACCGCCGCGACGTCCCACTCAGTCTCGTCCCGTTCAAGCGGCCCGAGCTGCCATTAGTAATCCGACCGCCCCCAATTAGTCGTAACTCGTACAAAGTCCTCCCCCTCCCCCGGTAACGCCCTGAGCCCAGGTTCGTACCCCATTCGGGGGTGCCCTCAGGCGTTGTTACCTAAATATTACCCGGCTGAGAGCCCTCTGCGCTCGCCGATTTGTCCGGTAAGGTTGCTGCAGCCATCAGAGGCTACCAACTTTAGTCCTTTCAAAAAAAATAAAAAATAATTATGTACATCGGTAATGTACTTTTTACGTGATACCTGTACAAATAAACAGACAAGAATGGGTTCTACTAACTAATAGAACTCATTCTTGTTGTTAAAGAATAACTATCTTTTAACACTTTATTTTTTATTATTAATTTTTTGGCTCTTTTTTCTATGTACAGAAACAACTCTTCTACAGATTTATTATATGTATAGATAAAGTGTTTAATGGAAAACATATTAAATTATATAAATTACTTAGTAGGTAATCCATGTACTTACCTATTAATCTCGCCTTTGAGTGTTATTCTCCTTTGGGACACGGTACGACGTAAGACGTCTCAAATTGATTTCCTAATTTTTATCATGCCATATTATGATACCTACTTTAAAAATATAGGTATTTACTTAACCTATCATAATTATATTAAGGACATAATTCTGTATTTCCTATGACCGTAAAACAAGTAATCTTTTCTTTTATGACTACCAACGTAACCTTTACATTATTATCTTTGTTGCAGTAAAGCATGATTTACAATAGGTATCCAACGTAATGTTGTATTGCAAATCTAATAAGAAACAGTTTTATAGCGCTCGTAAGTCACCGTTATTAATTTACCTCTATAACTCAGTGAGTAATTATAAGGATTCCTAACTAACATAATATACCTCCTGAGTAATTTTACTTTTTTATATTCGACAGTTTGAAAAATAAATGATCAAACACCACTGTATAATACACAAGCTGTTCCACGCGGTTTCACTCGCGTTCCGAGGATAAAAAGTAGCCTATAACCTTCGGGAATAATGTAGCTTCCTTAAGATTTTTTCAAATCGGTTCAGTAGTATTGGAGCCAATGCAAACAAACAAACAAACAATCAAATCTTTCCTCTATATAATATTAGTTGTACGTAGTATATTATTTATTCTATGATATTAGTATAGATAAAATATACGGAAACATCAAATATGTTGTAAAAATGCTTTTTTATTTGTAATTATCATATGAATCACTAAGAGTATCTAGATCATTTAATGCTGTGAAACTATGACGTCATAGTGCAATATATCATATAAAACTCAATTTAAACTAGCGTTGGCATTTTAATAATAAGCATCTGATTTAGCAGTGTACAAGACAAGAGTACCTACAATAACTCCTGAAAATTTGACTTACCTAAACCTAAAGGTATATTGAATACGGAACAAAATTAGGTATACTTTTTGCCGAGGTTTATTTTGTAATACTTTTATTACAACATTGTTAAAGTGAACTAGAATCTTAGTAATACAAAGATTTATAAGTGAATACGTACCCTTTTTCCTATAGAACAGCTCAATATACTTCCGCATTTATTTTTGGATTAGCAGTGTACATTTCATAACCACAAGTTACCTTGAAGTATCGAGTTTCAAAAGGTTGTTGTTATATCTTTAATGAGCCTGTAAAGTAGCGTTTTACTAAAGTTAATGGCCCAACGGAAGTAGGCATTTGGTAATAGTGAGAGAGGTTCTTGAGGTAACTGTTAAAAGTTGTTATGGTGACAGCGTATAAAGTTACGAAAATGTGTATTTAATGCCTCTGTTTGTGTTTTCCGACGTATTATCTATTCGTGAGTCTGCGATTAGGCATACCTACGCAAAATCATTATTGTCTTTGGATGGATTTTGGATTTTCTTGAAACATAGCTAAGAACACTCTCTTTTCAAATGAAAATAACAAAATCGAAATCGGTTTATCCGTTCATGAGCTATAATGCCACAGACGCACACAACAAAAAGAGTTACACTTTTTCGCCGGGGGTTATAAACAAAGAGGTAACGTGACGCAAAAAATACTTGCTTGCGTAGGTTGCGAATTACCAAGGACGGGCGGTATTATAATTAATTTGCATTATTACATTGTTCGGTATAAACTAGCTTTTTTAAACTGCAACTTGCTCACAAAAATGTGTAGTTAAATTATTTCGAAGGAAATTTTGGTAAGCTAAGCTAATTATATAACCAGGTAGAAAACCGTCGCTTTTCACAGCAAACCAAAATTTGCAACTAATGTGGTATGTAGGTAGTTCACAAAACTTTTATAAATACTGGTTAACTCTGTAAAAACACCTGTACATATTTTTTCATGAAAGTATGACTCACTATAGCATTGAGATCACAATAAAGCTAACCACATGCCTACACACAAATATTTCATGATGTTTGCAGTATAATATAAATGTGCCGAGCGAGAAATATGTCGTCAGAGATATGTAGAGACACCTAGAGACGTCGTATGCTGTCGAATATTGCTTGAAGTAACTCGACATCTTTTTCATGCTACATAAATTGTATAAAGTCGACACGTAAACCTCTGGCGGGTGACAAATATCCTGTGGGTTGCAACATTTACTCCATAATGAACACCAAGTTATATTATGGCGTGAAAAAAATAGTTACGTAAGTGTGCTTATTTTTCTACAAGCTCACCGTCATACATGCTGATTAGGTGAAAAGTTAAAAAAGAATGGTGACGTTAGTACAATATAACAACAACGATACACCTCGACAGGGGTACAAAGGGAAAAAATACTTGGGGTGTATTCTGGCCCATCGACTAGGCAAACGGGGCTCCGCCAGGTCGTGACCTTTTATTCCCTAGCTAATCGGAGATTAAAATGGAAGAAGGAATCAATAAATTTGAACACCATTTATTATATCATACCTACTCGTAGATTCTATCTAGGTCTATTTGTATATCGGAAGGAGTTCCCATAACACCTCTAACGCCGATGCCGTCGATATTCACCATTGATGATGTGATTCTGAGCTGTGAGCGCTGTAACAATACCAAGTTACATTTAGTAAAATATTCTTATATTATTACATATATACAGTTCAATGTAGTCACATACATATTTACATATACCTATAGATTGTCGACTTCGCTTCAACATCGTTTTGGTCTGCGCCAAATTGGGCAAAGTTTGCTCTTCGATACTCCATATTTGTATATGGACCCTAAAGTTAATATTTAATTATTCGAGAAAACTTACTCAATCTGTTCTGCCCAATTAGTTCCTCACCCCAATTCCATTATATTCGCCTTATCATGAGTTCCTACTTGATTTTTTTGCTTACTTGAATATTTTGGAATTTTATATTAAGCATTTGGTTTTAAAGAAAAGATATTCGACGTCGACGTGTAGGTATAGGTAGATTCAAAAGTTCTCCTGACTCTAACTGACATAAAGATTATGTCAGTTAGAGTCATGCTACCTTTTTGTTATTAATTTATTCCATCTGATGGAAGGGTCTGCCTCCTTACTCGGTTTGTTCCATGAGGTTTGATAAATGTATAATGGTTCTGCCCAACAACGGTGTAATAGCATTATGCTCCGATTGTGTTTGAAACAATTCGTAATAGTTATGTTAGACATGGTTATTACATGAGAATTTAAGCACGTATTCGATTAATATTTTTTTCACACAGTTATTCATAGATAATTGTACCTACAAACTATTATCTAATCAACCGTAAATGACGCTATATTGTTGTTCAACATCTTATATTTACCATTCTCTACAAAATGAATGAAACAGTTTTATTGTTTCGTTTTCAGTTACGTCAAAGTATGAATGTAATATAAAAATAATAACTTCAATTTAACCTACAATATTATGTAAAAACATTCAAGGAGGGATAATACATTTTGTTCTTTGTGTAGATAATAATTTTTAATTGTAGTAGATTAGGTTTTGTTTTTTTTATGGCTCTGTAATGTCTCCTATGTTGTGTAAGTGCTGGTGACGTTAACATTTTTGACATATTACTCACTATTTAGGTGTGGGTGTGGGTTTTAACCGAGTATTTTCTTTCGCATTTATTTATGAAACATTATACGACATTTATAAACTAAAGGGACACGGAACTCGCTCTAAATTTATACCTCGTCACTTTGTTGCAATTCTATTGGTTAATAATTTGACAACGATGATCGTACTATCGAGTATCGTTTTTCGGAGTAGGCCCTCTGACTCGCACTTTTCCGGATGCTTTACTTCTTTCTAGCTCGCATGTACAAAATGGCTGACGTCAATCAAGTACGTCATAATATGCATCTGTTTCAGGGTTTCCAAGTATAAACCGTATTGAAATTTTAATTGATACATCACTTTATAGTCAGACCTTGATAATACTCGATAATACTACACACATACTCCTTGATAATACACAAATCTTGTAATTTTATTTTTTTTGTACATCATCAAGAAGTCTAGTGATTTTGAATCAAATAATTTTCTTTTAATGTATTTTTTTCTGATTCTAGGAATATTCCTTGAATAAAGTTCCATGAATATGGCGAAATTACAAAACATCCCCGGTATAGGCATGCCATAAAATGAACACAAAAGTTTACTTACTACATAATATTATTCATACTAATCATACATCTGAAGGTTTGTTTGTATGTTCGATCGTGCTAATCTCGGGAATTACTAGTTCGGTTTGAAAATGTATTTTTACGTTAGATAACCCGTATACTTATGAAGGTTAAATAAAATCAAGCTATAACGAGCGAAACCGCAGGGTACGGCTAGGCTAGTTATTAGTTTATAAATTAGTATTACTTTTTTAATTGAAAGAGGCAGTAATGTATTTTATATACATATTAAAATAATAATAATATGGCTAACTCTAGGTTTATGCTTTTAATTAGGTAGGTACATACTCGTAGGTACCTATATCTTATTTTTTAGTTTTAATTTTTACCCTTGATCTAGAGCGCTGTACCTCTTGTTTAGTTCGATTTAATAAAATTTCCAGAAATCAGTTTTTTGCAACTACGCCACGCATATTGTTTACTAATGAAGTGACGAATAAATTAGTACCAGCTTGATTTCACATCTTCGCGATGTCAGAGACGCTTTGCATTTGTTACGGATTTATGGTGATTTTACAACACTGTGACGCAAACTTGAAATTCTCAATTACTTTTAAAAATCATCAATAAAAATTGTTTGAAACAAAACGCATAAGAAATAAATTCTCGATAAAACAGTATGGCAACAATTTAATTAAATAGTAAGTTAACAAAATATCACAGTTACGTCAAATTAAATGATCGAAGCCAATTATCAGTAGGTGGCTCCGTTACTTTAGTTCCATCCATGCCGAGGCCATACGGAGAGGAACCCGAAGTCCGTAAGTAATATAGACCACGTGACTTAGCTGACGATCCGTATCCCAGAATAGCGTAATCATCTTTTTCGCAAGAGTTTGCTTCGAAATGCTTCAAACTTTGACATCTAACTCCAACAAGTGACTTTGGAGTCCTAATACTCTCTGTGTAAACTTGTGCAGCTCGCAAATGACTACAGGATGGCATAAAACAACCTGGTTGATTTGGTCCACCACCGTTGATGTAAAAATCAGCATGCCCTAATGGTTCAATAATTCCTTGCACTAATCGGTTTGAGTGTATCACGTCCACGTAGATTGCATCAGTCTTATCTAACCTCTGATCACTGTACGCATGTGAAAAGCACGGGCCAGCAGGATCTAAGCCTGTAATGCGACCTAACATGCGACCTCTATACTGTCGGAAATATTTACCCGCCCAACCAGCAACGTGTGCTCCGAGACTTATTCCGAGTAAATGGAAGTCTTCAGCATTTGCTCCAAAATTTTCCAAGTTAGCCAGTAAGTTACCCATTCTTTTTCCAATAAGCCGAGCGTTGTGAGCTGATAACATGTACTGTTCCTTTATCATTTCCTCAGCATCAACCAGAAGCACATTAAACATTTTCTTTTCGTTGTAAGCCTGCGCCAGATCCAGTGGTACTGGAGATTGTGAACTGTCTTTGTAACCATGTATAATGATTTTCGTTTGCTTAGTGATATCGAAACCTTTAGGTTGGGTCAAACTTATATAAGCCTGATCAATGGGATACGATTTTGTAGAAGTGCCATCTAAGTGGACTATTTTCATAGTTTTAATTAAATTAGCTTGGTCTGACATTGAACTAAATCTCAAGTCCATGATCGCTCTACCTGCGAAAGTAAAAATTAAGAAATAAAAAATTGAACACGAACCACCGTTTTTTACCTACACGCATTTATATAGGTACGTAATAAAGGTGAAGGACATTCACTCACATGCACCAGATAGTTTGACGTACACGTTTTCGGCAAAGGTAAGGTTCGACTGGTCGGCGGCTGAGGCAGCGGGACGACGGCCGCTCGCCGCTGTCACAGATGTCACCGTGACCAAATAGTAGACGGCTACCACTACTGGCAAAACAACATTGAAGTGGTACATGGCATGAGCCCTGCACCGCTAACACGGTCACTATGTCACTGTCCGCAAAGAGAGAAAGGTCTGTCCCCAGGCCTATGAGGGGCAACGCTATGGAGGGGATTTTCTGGTGCAAATTACGTCCGCTGCACTCGCTGTCAGAAGGCCACTGACCGTTTTACGTCATTTTTATATCGATTTAAATTAGAACCCTACCTAAACCGAGGTAAGACTGTTTTGATTGTAGGTATATCTTTACACAGTGGTTTTAGTATTTTCTACGAATATATGTAGATTAAATATTTTCATGACTTTTTATTTGTAATTGACAGACTCAGAAACTATATCTATAATCAAAATCATATCTATAATAATTATCAATCATACAAATTATTGAGCTTATAGTTGTACATAAATTATGAAAAATATTACAAAAACAATATTACAGAGTAGGTATATCGGACCACAGGTTTCCATTGAGGACACTGAGTCTGAAAGATTAATGTCATGTTACGTTTATAGTATAATTTCTACCTCATTTAATGTATTTAAATGGGTACGTATATTATACATTTTAATTTTATTTGTATAATAACACAATATGGATGTATATCTGAATTAAATTAATAAATTAAATTAACTCACGACATGGGGAAGTTTTAGTTTCCATAATAAAAAGCAAAAAGTAGATAAGGCTGGGATTTGGAGATGGGGTCGGTATTCAGGGTTGTCACCATATTATATGTTTCTCAGATATAAATTAACAAAATGCGAAGCAATTGAGAAAGTACCTAAGTTATAATTTTGTCGAGTAATCCTACCAAATATCATGCCTAAGCATTAGGTATTATTATATCTAATGATGTACACACTATCTGCAGTATTGGCCTAATGTACCGAAATAATTCTGTATATAAGAGCTTTAAGAGAAGAGTCTATCTGCATACAATTTATTTGTGATCAAAACAAGTAGCTCTACCTAAACCAGGCGAGAGTTTACGAGTGAGTTGCCCTTTAAAAAGCAATAAAACACATATATTTTGTAGACACCTATCGTATATTTACTGAGAGTTTTTTTATTATCTGCCTATTAAAGGTCCATTGTAGGGCCCGGCCCTCCCTCGTTGAAGTTAATTCAATCCAACATGCCTCGGGACCATCCGCTTTATGTGTTTTCCAATTATTCCATGTATAAGTTTAAAGGTCACGCTGCTCTGGAACGGCTTACCTCTGCTGGAATTTTACTTATAGTATAAAATTATATTTATTCACATCTTATTTTACTTGTATGTCATTAAAATCCTTAATAATCCTTACTCTTTTATGCTCATTATCGTTATAAACATTATAAATGTGGAAGTGAGTTTGTTAGTTTATTCTTCTTTCACACAGCAATGAAGCAACGGCAGCAAGTTTTTTAAATATCCTGGGTGGGACATTCTTTACACACGGTTATCTGATCCCAAACTAAGCAGAGCTTGTACTATGGAGACCAGATAACTGATATACTACATAAACTACTTTTTTTTTGTAAATACATACTTATATACCTAGATAATTACACCCAGGCACAGGACAAACAGACATGTTCCTGCGCCAACTGGCTTGTCAAATGTACTTACTACCTATTAAAAACTATCTCATATTATGTCGTGTATCCGAGTGCTATCAAAGCT
Source organism: Tethea ocularis (assembly GCA_963555595.1). Taxonomy (NCBI): domain Eukaryota; kingdom Metazoa; phylum Arthropoda; class Insecta; order Lepidoptera; family Drepanidae; genus Tethea; species Tethea ocularis. The sequence goes on from OY741968.1 coordinate 6,865,296, forward strand.
TTTAAATCCTATTATATCCTACTGATATAAGTTGTTCTACTAATATTAGGTACCTATAAATACAAAGATCGCTGTGTGTCTGTGTATATTTGTGGCAACTCACTCACCTCCGTTGAAGGGATTTCATTGAAACTCGGAAAATAGATCAAACCATAGGTAAACTGGAATAATATTATACAGGTGATTTTTTTAATGATAAACAACCCCCAGAAGACTTTTATCCCGAGAACAAAAACTAAGAATCCTTTAAAGAACATTTAACAAACTTACCTAGGTACTTACGGTAAGTTATATATTTTATAAAGTATAAAAAAATATTTATTTGATTCTTTCACTACTGAATAGAAATTAGTTACACTGCTTACCTTTATTATTCACAAATATCTGAATAATATAAACCTTACTCAGATATTGTGATTTCACGAAATATAGAATAGAATATAAAAAGTTCAGTAAGTACTCGCAGGTACTTATTAGTAAATAACATTAAAATAAAAAGCGATGCTTTTGCTGATAATTGTATATAGGTATTTAAGTACATACACGGCGGGTTCTGTACAGTAATAATAGGTTCTAATCGTGTAGGTAGGTACTATTCGATTGACTCTGTAACTCAATTTTGCTATAAAATAATAACTAGGCGCAAAAAAATAGAAGAACGCATCCATGACTGAAGGATTATTAAAGATAGATTATAAACTATCGAAAATGAGTATGTTATAAATAAACAGTATCGTACAAGTCACAATTTATCGACAGTTTACAATCTCGCAAGGTATTATAAAATAAATTAACGGTGTTCACAATCATACGATGATATTATACAGGAGAAATCATTATCATTTCTTGTTTGAAACACACACAAATAGATTTAATAAATCATCCGAAAGGTTCCGTACTATCATACATTATTTTATTTTCATTATTTGTTGTTATCGCGGCAACGTAATACATACCTGCCTATTCTGTAAAAATATAAACTGTCTATCTATTACGGTTCATGAGATACATCCCGCTGACAGCCGAATGGACGGACGGACAGTGAAGACTTAATAATATCATAGAGTAAACAATATACTACGTAGGTACAAGTAATATGGTTATGTTGTTACCCGTTAGCATTATAATACCTATATATGAATAGATATTGATAAAAAAAGCTAATTTGGCAATTACCCCCATAAAAACAGAAGAAACAGTAAAGGATGAATAAAGGAAATTTTAGGTAAGTAGGTATACAAATTTTAAGTTAATTCGTTGAAACGGAAGCATAAAAGCTTTGAGAATTACTTGAAACTCTCTCTCTATTATCCACAAACATATCTTACTCAGAATGACTGTTGTTCAGTTTACTTGATTCATACATAAGTTACATAACAAATGTGTGACACATACTCAACATGAAAAGAAAAATGGAGACGTTGCTTTTGTGAAAAGTATTAGATAGCTGTCTATAGTAATACTTGGTTAAAATATTCTGATTCATGGTTATTTGTTCTCGTATCTAATCGTATTTGGGAACTAGTTTTTTGTTAGTAATCTGAGGTATGACCTAATTGTTATAAGAATGACACGAAAATACTATAAGAACGCTCGCATACACTTAGTTCCAGTTCTAATGAATCAAAATCTGATGAATCTTGTAAAAAAGGAACTTAATGCGTTGAAAATCAATAAATTGGTTAGGAATAGGTTAGGCCGTTAGGTAATATTTCATTCGTTTGACAAAAGCAACCCAGAGACCAGATTAACTTTTTCCTATGAATAAAATTATGATTGCACTGCATTGAAACTGCAAAACCAAAAACGTTACCCATTCAAGCACCAATATTAAAAAAGCAAGCCCTTTTCAATCAATGAACTACATATTTTTAAATTTTTTTTATAAGTAAAAATAAGTACCTAGGTATATTGATAGATAATGAATGACACGGCGATGGAAGCCATGATTCATGTATGGTTCACATAATCTTCTATCATTAACAAATATGTTTTTCAAAATTCAACCTCAATGGGACAAAAAGGACAGGTGCTCAAAGTTTGCGTGGGAAAACATTATTCTTTTCATGATAAAGAGTGACTAGTACCACAGAATAAATGCTATATTTCTACTGTGCCAGTACCTACACTTTGTTTTTACGGTTTGGGCTGAAATAATAATAAAAACGAACACTGCCTGAGAGATTGATAATATTTATAATAGTTCCACGTAGAGCAGAAACCACTGTTAGGTACACTGGATACCTGACTGTAGGAATGTTACAGAGAAAGGGTTTCCCGATACTTTATTTACCTATCATTCTAAAATAAAAAAATATCTTAGTCAAAAATAGATAAAACAAACTACCTATCTACTTACAAAGTTGGAAAACAAAAGCCATGATCTAAAAATAGGGATGAAAGTAAACAACAACCTTTAACACATCGATACGCAAAGAACTTTAAATATAGTACGGTAATAGGAATATAATTAAATGCTTATTTATCATCTAGCATCAAATTATCGATGCATAAGGAGGCTGTAGTAGTTGTTATAAATTTGGGTTATTTTTTAGAATTTATTTGGTGCGATATTGTGTGATATAAAGATTGTGGGGTAAGTGGCGTGACGGCAGGCACCCAGCCGTGGGCGGACGGTCTGCGCGGGCTGGCAGCGATGCGCCGCCTCCAGTAGGTGCTCGCCGCCGCGCCTGTCGCACGTCTCGACCGCACAGCCTCCTCCGACCCTTCAGTGCTGCGCTCGCCCTTAACGCGCAGCGCCTAGTCGCAGCCGCCTAGCCACGCCGGCACAACAAACTCTCCAACCGTTCCTAACTAATAAGTGTTCCTCATTACACTACCAAAACGACCACACCGATCCGAAAACGCAAGTAAGTTTTTGTTATCGACTTTTTCTCAACTTAAATGCTATTTCGATAACCTTATTAATACATATCTACATATGCAAATTTTCGGTAACCTATTTTAGGTTTCATTTATGAAAAATAGCGTTGATGAAAAGGTTTATCCATTTTGTAGAGCGCGGTTACTACCAATTAAAACCTTTTTCTAAAAATAGATACAGCTGTATGTATAGGCTTATTTTTGTATTCGTTACTTATATATAGAATTTTAAAATTGACAAATTTGGTATAAGTAATATGCGTTTCGTAGTCGCATTAATGTTTGTTAACAAATGTAGCAGTAGACATATCATTAAAATAAGAGATACAATTGAGGTTATTTGGACGTTGTAAGTTTTTGATCTTTTACGAGATTTTGATTCAATAATTGTATTGATCATATCTTTTACCGTACTCTTTACGACTGAGGTAAAGTTGGTTTACAGATGACGTATTTCCTCGACCTTCCCCCATTCATTGAAACAGTATCTAATACCTACAGGTTCATTAAGGCGCTCCTCTGAGGAAAGTCATCTGGAAAAGTAATTCAATTAAGTAAGGGATAGAAGTAGATGAAGGTATTTTATTTATCTTTCAGATAAACCAAAACTACGAATTATTGGCATATTCTTATTTTTTCTACAAGGTATCACGTTCATGTGTTTCTATTGCAATATTATTAGGTATACTTACTAGGCTTACTAGTATCTAATGGGTGCACCACTAGTTTTGCCTAGATTTAAACCTGCTAAGTACCTACTACACTTCTATTGTTAAAAGTTGCAACACAACAGCCTACAGAGAAAGAGTAACATAAACCAGTTGGGTTTTTAAGACCACCATCGTTTCATTGACTAATAATTATGTTAATATCTGTTCGAGCAGATGAAAACAAATTCTATAATTTGAAAAAATATCAAGAAAACAATCGCATTAGTAGTTAGTGCACAATGTTAGTGTTCAATCCGATTATGGGAATCTAAATGATTTCATTGTGCACAATTGTTATAATTTTTTTTTATATGTATACACTAGTACGCAAAAATAACGGATTGCTTAAAGCATTTAATTATAAATAGATTGTTATTAAGAAAAACATTTCAAAATGACGTTTCGTAGCTTTCCCCATAATTTGGTTCAACACTTGGTTTTCCTCCACAAATTAAAAAAAGAACATAATGGGGCAAAATGTGTGTGTATTTAACCAAAATTCTAAAACCATTGCGTCTTCTCATATTATAAATACTGAAATGTAGGAATCCATCTACTGAGATTCATTTTAATGGTTACCTTCACATTCACCATTAGGTCATAAAAGACAGCGCACCATTCATAACTACCGCAAGGCGCCAAGGATTATCTCCGATTAAGGACCAGCTGAAACAGTGGAAGTACCTATCAATTTTTTTACAAAGATTTTTACAATTTGGTCCAAAATAAAAATACTCCAGAGATTTCAAGAGACTGGGAAAACATTCTTCGAAACGGCCGCTGCTGCCGATCAACAGCATTTGACTAATTACGGATATTTTTTTTTTTAAATTGAGCATGCAATAATTATTGTCAATCAAATGAAAAACTTGATATAAAAAAATATTTTATTTGATAATTTATTTATTTAATAATCTTTTGAATAAACTATGTAGAAGTAAGATTTACTAAAATAACTTAAACTACAGAAAACAAAATTAAAATATAAAAAAATAAATTATAGATAAATTATTATCATTTGTTTTAAAAACATTTTTTTACTTTGTGATCAAAATTTGTATCCATGATTGATAAAATTAACTTTTAACAAAAAATAAAAGGGCTTTCAAAATGGCTTTGCCGTAAAATTTATAAAATGGCAATTTAGGATACCTAATTAGACGGTAAGATTAGAGGATGAGAAACCTTCAAGGTTTTTTATTATACATTATTACATTATTATACATACAGAACAGTTTTTCATGTACAGTCCAATTAGAGTTACTACGTTCGTTATTATTTTATACTTTTTAGCGCTTATCCTCTTTATAAGCTTATTTATTATTATTATCTGTTGTCATGTTTTTATGAGATATTTTCAAATATTTATATAATATGGGGAAGATAGGATTATCTTATATAAATCAATATTTTCGTTTTATACATAAATTAAACTAACTATATATTTACTAGAAATAAAATAAAACACAAAAAGGCAGTTTTTTCATAGTCAGTAATTTTACATTTTCTAGACATTTGACATTTCTTTCTGTGTCATGTTCTGATTCATTAGATAGTGTTTCATTCTTTTGTATTGATACTAGGATTTCTTAATAAAAATTAGTACAATATTCCAGAAAAAATACTGACTAATCTAGATGCTATTTTTTCTTCTGGTATTTATGGTATAAATGTAAAAATGGGAGCCAAGTTTAATACTATGTCTAATATCCTAAAATATTAGATTTGCTGGTAAAAACTATCCCAATCAAATGTTGAGGTTCAATGAGTAAAAATAAACAGATAACGATAACAAAACAAGTAAAAAGAAGCAACAAAACATAACGTTTGGGTCTGACGTGGACAATGACGTAAAGGGACAAGGTTTTTTTTTATACTACTTACTAAGGTAGCAAGCAAGCATACGGCCCACCTGATTGTAAGTGGTTACCGTCGCCTATCGCCATTAGGAATACCAGAGGTAATGCAAATGTGTTGCCGACCTGTTACCTACCTGTTACAATACCGAGAAAGCAACTGGCTCTCAAGTGCAATTGCCGGAACACACCGGTTAGGTGCTTGGCGACAAATTTTCAACTTGAGGGTGGTAGGCAGCCAGACTGTACTACAAAGTATTCTACCACCGTGCTATGGTTTCCTCACGATGTTTTCCTTCACCGAAAGCTCAAGCTCAATGTAGGAATAATAATAGGATAATAACTGGAGGCGTTTGAAATGTGGCGTTGGAGGAAAATGAAGAGGATTAGCTGGACTGAGGGAGTTACGACCTAAGACGAGTCTAAGAGAACAGAAGCTTATTAGAGACGGTAGAAAATAGGAGAGGAGCGATGTTTGACCACCGTATACCTTACTACGGGCTAAGGAAGAGGAAGACCAAGATTAAACTACCTATATATAGATAGACCAATTGATATTCATGTCGTATAAATCAAGGAGTGCAAGAAGCTTGAAACAATAGAGAAGAATGGAAGAATGAAGGAAACTACACCAACAAGAGCCAAGCTCTAAATATAAAAAAAATATTTAATAGCAAGATTTTGATGTTAGCTTTGACCGTTATCTTCAACGAACACAGTTTTCTATTATCAAGAAATAATTTAATTATTATTTCTTCCTTTAGCTTTACTATTTTCTTTGAACAGGTAAACGCTTGGATACCTTATTTACCTTTGTTAGTTTAGCCTTATGCTCTAAATGAACTTTAAAATCTCTTGTGAAAATGATAAATTTACATTCAAATCACCCAAATAGGTATGTCTATTTTTATTGAGTATTATATTAATATAAAGGGCAAATATATAAGTACCTTCAGTTAAACACCTAGAAGTGTTAAGCTCCCCCAAGTCAGTTTATTTACACCTACGCGAGTAACATGTATGATACTTACCAATTAATTCATATTATAGCTTTCGCTGTGCCTCTCTTTACTAGGTATTATTGTTATCAGGAAATATTACCTCCTTCGTGTCACGCATTACAATTTCATCATCACATTAAATACATTAATCATCGACTCTTCCGGGATAGCATATGAAAAGATAAATTGCTAATTTTAGCGTTGATTTAGTCAAAGTCCCTGCAAATATAAATTAAACCTGAGAATATGTACTGATGTCAGGTACATTCGTCAAGATAAATAAAAGCTCTGACATTTAACACTGAGTAGCTTTGCTCCTTCTATACATAGCCTGTTTCATTTACCGGTAATACAGTTATTAGCATTTAAATTCAATTGTTTGAGAATTCTTTCGTTAGGATGTGACTACACTACACACATTGAAACAGTAATTTGGAGGGGCGCGCAATGTTATCATAGTTGATCTCTACATACTCGGAAAATCAAGAAAACGTTACGACAAATGTTAATTTTTTTTTATCTATACATCAGTTTAGATAAAGTAGCACAAAATCAAAATTGCACATAATTACCTAGTGTTTCAATAACCCTTATTATGCAACAATTTCATAAATTACTATTTATGTTATATAATACCTATAGGTACATGTAAAGTCCCATGGAAATATTTTATATATATAATGGAATCTATAAAATATCGAAAGTTGACACTTTGTCAGCTTAGCATAAACTTTCCCACAACTTTAGCACACCATTAGAATATTAAGCAGTTATTGGAACTGTTCAATAATAAAGGATAGGTTCATCATGTTTAATTTTACCGGCGGCTACTTAGCATCTTAGACACAATAATAAAGTCGAAAGATCAGCTTCAGCTTCTACATCGGATGGAATTCGATTTGGAATATTCAAATACATTTATATCAATTTTACCTACAATTTTTTGTGTTATTATTATTTGTTATTAATGAAAACTTACGTATTTTTATACGATATGAAATTCAATTAATCTACTCATGCAGCAGTATTATTTCTCGGAAACAGACCAGAAAAAACAAATTCAATTATCTTAAATAGCATGGTAGCCAATAAAATACGAGTATAATAATATGCAAAATATTTCGTATATTATTCTGGTTGTAATCCAGAACACGTGATAACTTTACATAGCTGTTTAGTCCTACGCTTATTAAGACTTCTAGGTATGAAGATACAGAGACGATTACTACTCAAAGAGAGTCTACGTAAACATGCATCATGTAATGTCGACATTACAAAAACGTTTAGATAGACTCTATAGATAAAGCTATATTTAGGTACGTAAGTATATATACAGATGACTCTCTTAATCACTAGACTCGACTTTGAATTTTCTTCGTGATTCCAGTGTTGGTGCCATAGTACCTAATGTTTATAATGACGAGTACAATAATCCCTGAAAATTTGAATGGTGATTCAAAATTCACTCAGTAATTTAAGTTTAATAAGTTTTCAAGCTTCCTGGACTGGAACGTGTTTGGCATCAATGTCAATGGCGAGTACATCACTCATCTTTGATTTTCCGATGATATAGTCATGGCTGAAACCTTGGAAGACTTTGGTACAATGCTCGATGACCAAGATGACCAGTCTTTCAAAAAATGAGTTTAAAGATGAACATGGATAAGACGAAAATCATATCGAACCTCTATGTTGCACCCATCTAAGTGACGGTTAGAGACTCTGCACTCGAAGTTGTTGACGACTACATTTACTTAAGACAGACCATCCAACTAGGTAGGTCCAACTTCGAGAAAGAGGTAAATCGTCGAATCCAACTCGACTGGGCAGCGTTCGGGAAGCTATGTAATATCTTCTCGTCCCAAATACCGCAGTGTCTTAAGTCGAAAGTGTTCGATCAGTGTGTGTTGCCAGTGATGATTTACGGAGCAGAAACGTAGTCGTTTACGGTGGGCCTGATAAGAAGGCTCAGGTCACCCAAAGAGCAATGGAGAGAGCTATGCTCGGACCTAATGTAACCGACGGCCGCTGGGGCAGAAAGGTTCTCGAAAAGTTCCACGAACCGGAAGACGCAACGTGGGCAGGCCCCCACAAGATGGACGGACAATCTTTTGAGAGTCGCGGGAAACCGCTGGTAAGCGGGTAGCGCAAGACCGGCAATCGTGGATATCCTTGAGGGAAGCCGTGGACGTCTTTAGGCTGACATGATGAATATAAATGTAGGTAGCCAGGTAGGTATTTAATCCAATAGCATATTTCATGTTATCTTACGACTGTCGTTGTTTCTATTTAGCCCGAACCATTTATTGCTGATGGTGATGATGCTATGATCGTTAACATAGAATCCGGAGAAGGACTTCCGATGCTTATATTACGGGAACGTAGATGAAAGATATATAGAACAGACAGGTAGGTAACTAAAAGATTTATTAAAGCTTAAAAATTAATTACGTAAAGACTGATTGAATCAAGGATGTAAATAATCTCCTATAAAGATATCGTAACTTTTTATTTAACTAATGCAAAAAGGTTAAAAAAGTGGGTATAAATAATTATACAGATACTCTGTTTAATTGAACAAAACCTTAGTTTACAACATACATTCATAATTAATGTATTTAATTTGTTACTTCTTCACGCTCAAGCAGCTTGAACAATTTTGATGAAATTTGGTATGGAGGTAGCTGACACCCTAGATTAATAAATTTATAAGCTTTTTATCCGGGAAACGCGGGTGAAACTGTGGAGCGGACGGAAGCTAGTGGGAAGATAATTCGTGGGAAATATTCAAAGAAACGCTCAGAATTCATCTTTTACAATATCTCAAACGAAATATTTTGTATTTCTTGAACCAGACAAGATCTAGGTGGAACGCTTGATTGATTCACAAAATAATATCTGTGCAGCCAGTCGTGATAGAATCTTATTTGAATTTCTAAAGAAATTCACCGCTCACAAAGAAATTAAAATACAGTTTCTGACTCGTTTAAAAAAGTATATCTTCAATTTCTAAATCTGTGGATCGAGGTCGTGCCAAAAATTCTTGACCCATTTCAGTTTAACCAGGGATGTCCGAGATCCTTGAAAATATCATTAACTCAAGGCTACATAGCCAAGTATTCTCTCTGTACTCGCTCTCTTATGTCTGAGGTTCGTGGTTAGCTTCGGTCGGAGGCTACTGCGTTAGGTAAATGGTGGTTCATTGAAAATGGACAATGGACAAAAAATCTCATTTGGTTCAAGGGTATTTTGTAGCACCTACCTGGTCGGCTACCACCTTCAAGATGAAAATCTGTTGCCAAACAGCTACCGGTGTGTCCCGAGTCTCGACAGCCGAACTTAAGAGCCAGTTCCCTTTTATGAATCCCAGACCACGATGAGATTGTGGTCAAAAAATACAAACATAGTAAAATAAGTGCGAAAACACAAACCTCAAGGCGTTTGGGTTTCAGTAAAGCTTCCTCGTCACAAAATTTGTTTTGTGGTACTTGAATAAAATTATAACTATTCCATAGTTACTTACCAGAATATTGTGGTTGTAATGAATGAATTAGTGTTGATGTCCCTATTATGGGTAGGTACATCAACATTTCATAAATACGTAAGAGTAGAGGAGAAGTAAGAAGAATGGAATTCACGTCATAAAACTAAAGCGCAAACATTACAATTTCGGAATATTATTTTACGCACTCAAAAATGTTTAATACTATTCATATCAATGATATAATGATCGACTTAAAATTTCGCGTGGTAAGAGACAAATAAGAAGGTTCTGTCTTTTCAATACACTGCTTTGAGCAGTTAATCATAATAATTGGAGTAAATAATCATTACTAAGAAGAATGGTCATCCTATATGAAATACATTATAGTAACACATGCCAGATAATCTAAGTTGAATAAACAACTTTTTAAGGAGTCCTAACAACCTTGAATTAAAGAAATGAAGTAGATTCCCATTTGAAAGATTTTTATCGAATAGTAAATTTTATTACCAGATTCTTGAGCGAAGGCAATTCTATTATAAGAGAAAAGGTCTCCCTAAAAGCGTGGTGCTTGGGAAATTGTATTTTATTTACTTTTATATAAAAAAATACAAATAATTTGGTCACGACCTTTCCATTCACTAAATTAGGAGTCTTAGTAAAAAGCGCGAATGGATAGAGTACATCGGAAAGCCTACCTAATGTAGTCATTCTAACGACATTATTTATTGACTACATCCATTTGTTTGTGTGTCAGTCAGAAATTTGAGAATATATATCAGAAACCAACAGCTTTGAATTTACGGACATGGTACTAAACCTTTTGATATTCATGCAATACAATTTTGAGACGGTTATTATCTAGACAGTGAAGATGTAAACCTTTGATTTGGATAGTCGCCGTCAGACCTTATGTATTTCTAACTTCACTCGTTTTTAAAGGATGATATACAATTTTAGAACTTCAAAATTACAGCCTACAATGTCACCCCTCTCCCGCACTCTTAGATTTTATATATTTTTTTGGATACTATGAGTTCGTTCAGAATTAGGCAAACCTCAGAACTTTATTTTATATCAATGTGCGTGGCAAGAAATGCAAGAATTACACAGACTTCCATTAAACTATAATACAATATGCATTTATTTATAAATAGGAATAATCTATCACATGATGATTTTGTTTGTCATAAAAATAACTTTTTTCCAAGTGACATATTCACATCAAACCGCTGAACTTCGCAGTCATGATTATTAAAGGGTGCCGTGTTGCCGAATATTGAAGGCATGTTCACAACATTTATATTCAGAGCGATACGTCAAGAAGTCACGGCAAAAAGAAATCAAATCCTGGTTACTGTACTATCATTATGACGTAAATAATCATGGCTGGATTTACATATTTATAAATATTAGTGTAATAGACACTTGGAAAAATTGATCCTTGTGCCTTAGGATAGGTTTTTTATAATTTGAAGCACTTATAGTTTCGTTTTGGTTGCTATTACGGCTTGAATTTTGATTTTTTCAATGAATGGCATTGATATTAACTACTTATTTTTTTTAAAGAAACCTAATTTTTAAAGAACTCCAATAATAGCTATCTATTGTAAATACGATTGCTTTAGGAAAATCATAAACAACGTCCATAGAGCTACGTGCATTAATAACTACAAGGTGATTGGAGGATTTAAAAGGACATCTTGAAGCGGTGATAGCCCAGTGGTGAATCGGTGAGCGTTGAATCCCGTCTTACAGTGACTTATAACATCATAAGGAAACCATGACATAGTGGTAGTGGTCGGGTACACCCTCAAGTTGAAACTCTGTTGTCAAGCACTAAAGGCGGTACACTGATAATTCCTCCGATATTTCATAAGCTTCGCTTCAGAAATTGCGGCCAAAGACTTGTCTTTGATCTACTGATAAATTCCTTACGTTTTTTCCACAAGGCTAGAAAAATAATAGAAAAGATCGACCTAACCCAAACCCGCAATAACTTCGAAACACAAATTGGCATGGCTAGTTCCTACCTACCAAGGTAATGCTAACCCTATTGTATGCTTACTTACAAACCTCCCGGGACTCGATAGTGTTGAGAGTAGCTACCTCCAGTCTCGATAGGAGGAAGTTTCTTTCGTCACTCCCAAAATAGAATTATGAATGTACCTTATCTTTTCGTTTTGTTGAAAATAACTCCAATTTGAATATTGGTTTCCGGTTGTACGAGTAGAGCAATAGGTAGTAGGCAATATTTATCAAGCTTATATTACATGAATGCAGATTGTCACACTATACCTAGTGGTGGCCTGTTAGTCAACTTATCCAATTAATTAAACTAAAAATAACAAGTCAATCTAGCCTTTCTAGAATATAACATTTCCTGTTTGCGAAGTATTTTTTTTGTATGGTCTACGATCGGTTTTTAGTCAAAATCAGATATCGTATATGATTTTTATGTGCATTCCTATTAAGATATACCTAACCTACCAGTGGCGAGGGGTGAAATTATGGCGAGGGTAAGCCGTTCAAAAAACACCGATAATTTTATACTTAATTAAAGTGTAGGTATTTTATACAAAAGTGGCTTTGAAATGATGAATGTGTGGGACTGGGATGTCTAAAAGGTAAGCCGATGGGAATCGGCTTGTATGGACCCTTCGCCACTGCTACCTACCAACAAAGAAATAATAACGTTGTAGCAATTACTAGAATTGTAAGCTTGTCCATAGGGAGTTAATTTATATAGAAGATACAAGCGTGTGCGTGCGTGGACTGAATTCAAAACACCTATGTACCTATAAAACACGTATAAGTATGTATATACTCTATTTTCATTTATGTTACTCACTCTGAGACCTGATGCATTTAATTTAGGGATCGTAATTGAATTAAGGCCTTGTAATTGAGTTTTGAGATCGTTTTATTAAGTGATCCGATTCCAAATCGAGGGCTTATTTATTTCTCACAACATAATTTATTGGAAGAATTGTGGGCATGATTTCTATGTATATACAATTTTAACTTGTTGTTAAGGTTGATAATGGGCTTAAGTTTTTATATTATTCTCACTTGTGGTTATTCTGTAATAATCTCTATCTCTAACAATAATTATGATTGTAAGCCTGATTTGGGAAATATACCTAAATGAAAACTTTAGTCTACTTTCAGTTATCCCCTATTCACTTTTTACATAATGTAATGTATAGCCGCAACACGATGTCATTTATATGCATTTTAATAAACTAGTTACTATAGAAACTTCAAAACGTGCTATTTTTATGTAGGTATATGTTACCGGAAATCTAGGAATTGTACATAATTCCTAATTGATAACGTTTTTACTTTAAAAAAACCAAAAAATATCATTTTTTTAACTTACTGGCAAAAAACTCAAATAATATTTATAAATATGTTTTATTTGCATTTTATCAACTGGTATTGCTTCCTCGGGCTGTAATTACAGCTTCAAGCCAGTTTGGCATCCTACTAACGATGAAGTTTCGGAAGAGATGTGGATTCCATTTCCATTCTACGTTTTAGGGTCCTAATGAAAAACATGATGAAATTAAAATTAAATTCTTATTATAATCCTATTTCTTTGGAAAATATATCTTGTGTACTTTAAAAGTTATTGCTATTTAAAAAGTGTGGTACTAAGTTTTGGCGGCCAGTTTATTTACAATTATTATATAAGTACAAGAAATATACAAAATGCAATCTACATATATATACACGCTATTTTATTAGATTATAACTACTTTATCCAAAAATTGGCCTTCAGATATTGTCGAATCTACTTTATGTTGTTCGTAACCCGTTACGATAACTTTATTAGTCTGTAATAAATGTGGCTTCACTGAACATACTACGGGCGTGCTACGGGGTAGTAGTTAAACAACAATGTTGTGTTATGCTAGCGAGGCTATGTTTGATGAGCACTAGACAGAGAGAATCTTCTCTACGGACACGAGTACGTAAGGTCAAAATAAAACTTAACTACCTCTCTCTCAGTCCGTAATAAGATATATCAATGTAATATTCAAGGTATATAATTTCCATACAATGTTTTCTAATAATTTCATAGTCTCGAAATACCTTATCAAAGGCATCCTGCCATTGCTTTCATTTAGGTACAGACACTATTTCACGGACATATCAAAGGCATAATATTATCCGCATGAACATGTTTATTTATCGCGACGATTTAATTATAAGGGTTGTGTGTTGTATGTGTAGGGAATACAAAAATAAACAATATTCCCAGAGATGTGGAAAATGGTGGGTGGCCGTCTTTCATAATCCCATAAGCATATAGGTATGGCGTTTAGGTCGGGTAGATCGGAATCAGAATCAGAAATAATTAAAGTATTGCATAAATTGTACAAAACATAGGTTTTATATAATACATTTCATGAGTCTCAACAATCTCGTCCACATGGAACATAGATGTTTTATGTTAAGTCACAAAACTTTATGTAATTTTTTTTTTTCCTAAATCTTAATAAATTATTTTCTTGAAATGTCAGAGTAAGCAAATGGAATGATAAATTAATCATTAGTCGTTATTATTCAGTAATTTTGTCAGAAAGATATAAACTAATTTCATAATCGAGGTTGGGATACACTTGAAAGAAAGCCTTTACGTTAGTTATTATCTTTGAAAATGTATCCAAACGTTGCCTTGTGTACAACAATAATAAAATTTAAAAGAGGTTTAAAGTTGTTTTTTTGTGAGGATATTACTTATTTCATATATTATTTTTTTTGCAGATATAGTTCTCGTTTGTGCCCTCGTATTATGTTTAAGTACCCATACATCTATACTAATATTATAAAGAGGAAAGATTTGATTGTTTGTTTGCATTGAATAGGCTCCGAAACTACTGAACCGATTTGAAATATTCTTTCACTAATAGGAAGCTATATTATTCCTGAAGGTTCTAGGCTACTCTTTATCCCGGGAACGCGAGTGAAACCGTGCAGAACAGCTAGTATTATAATAAGATATTGCGAATATTATGAGTTTAGGTGTTTAAAAAAAATCTGCTTTGATTATTTCAAATAACGTCGAAAAGGGTGCAACAATAACCTTATTAAAGTACCCTATTACTCGTATATCTCTGTCAGTATCCCCATACATAATCAACAACTCGTAGGTATAGGCGGCAAACGGTCTTCAATATTAAACGTAACACTATTGATTTGGTCGGGTGAATTGTTTTTATCTATTTTTGTACCAGCAGACCGATATTACATTTGAATAAACGCTCTAAATTGTTAATGGATTCACACAATATTTAACTGCCATTGTAACTTATGAAAAATGCAGAAGTAGGTATGTACCTATATATGTATTTATAGGTATTTGTATAAATGTCAGTGTGTTTTTTTTAAATTGAGATGAAAACGCTGTAACATAAATTCATCTCTTATAAATCTGTGATTTTCATGTTATTTATAATAGTTGGTTAACCAAGGGATGAGAGACTCCTATTTCTCACGAAACATTTTATAATTAGAGTGTAAAATGGGTAACTTTCGACTACGAGGAAAGTCAACAACACACAGCATTATACAAAAAATATTTATTAAGAAAAATGTGCAGCTTTCCCGCCTTTCTCTTTTTCTTCGTACAACTATATGTTTTTATTTTTTAGAGCGCCATAGTGCCACATGGTTTTTTGACGCTGTTTGTGATGCAGTTTCATCGGAATCATAAATCATTTTTTGTCTGCTTAGATATAAGAAATTTAAATATTTTATTCTTATTAATCATAAGAAAATGATTACAATTTTATTGAAGTGTCCGACTAATAGGTTTCTGCCATTGCTCAGGTTTCGTTTTTATTATTACTTTTCAGCCCTAGGGCAGAATAGTATCATCTTTAACCGGCTCTTTAGATATGAACATTATACAACCGTGATATAGTAATACTAAAGCAGTTCATAACTATCTTACTAGGGATATAATTATGATACGAGCACGGTCTAGTAATATCCCTAGTCTCTAGGCTATTATATAACGGCTACAACTATCTTACTGCGACATATATAAAAATGAATCCATATTTCCGTTGATCACGGGATCACGCATGACGGCTGGATTCATTTCGCAAATTCTTGTTTTGTTGTGTTTGTTATTGTCAAGAGAAGGTTTTTATTTAAGAATAGGAAAATGGCGCGGAAAATTTGATTTTACGGCAAAATTAGCGCTTAGGTACATTATTATTATTATGTTATCCTTATCCTGCTGCTATATTTATCTGACGTTATAGTACATACATGTCTTAGTCTATAAATCTAGCTAAAAATGTAGGTAAAAGCTAAGTAGCGGTAATATCAACAAGGAATTTATAATACTAGGATAGTATTTAAATACCTACTAGGTTCCTCTCGCAGTTTCTCTTGTAATCCCCTGTTGTCCCCTCCTATTATCGAAAAATCCTTTCTTATTGGATGCTTACAATTTACAAGAAACATAAATCCTCCAAATTTAAATCTCTAGGACCAGGGGTTGGACAATATAGGCTGTGCGTTGATATGTCAGTCAGTGATGACACTTCTTGCGCTGTAATTCCTTCACAATATCTTATTATCTTAGTACCTAGATAACCAGAAAATTAAACGAATAGCCACTAATAGAATACTTATACCCACACAAAGGTTGTAGAATAGCCATTCGAATACGCGGAGCGGTAAGTGGTGTCAAAGGCACTCTGTAAGCGTTTAATCTGAGGATCCCGGGAACAGCTCCGCTTGATTTGTGGTTTTTAACCGAGCTCTAACAAGAACCATTTACCATCGCAATCCTTTGCTATTTATTCTAAAATAAAAGCTTTTGGTTAGTGTCGTGATTCTAAAGAATAAACGCCATTGCAGAAACTATTTAATTGTAATTCACAAGTTTTTATGCCTACAATGAAATAGGAAAAGGTTCACTTATATTTTTTTCAATAAGATACGATTTATAGTTATAGAAACTGTTCTTCCGAGGTTCATTAGTAATTGAAACCTAATTAATAATAAGCCTCGGATAAACGGTTTCTCCAATAGGTTTATAGAAAAACGGTTATAGTTTCGATTAATTCGAAACTATAACCGTATAGGTACAGTATATCCGTTTGTTTTTTTTTATATTGATTAGATAAAATGAATGAAATTCTGAATTAATTAATGATCTAAGGAAATTGCTATATAACGAATCACAATGATTTATTCGTTACAGCATTTATTTTCGCTTGTAGCTTCGGGTAGATTATCAAACATTGGCCACGGTGAGATTTGGCCTATTCATAGTAAAAAAAAATAATTGGTTCTCTCCACACGATATACTTACAGCCACAAAATTTGAAATCAATTAAATCCACGGTATAAATCTTTATGAAAAGTCATTTTAGTACAAAAAATTATACTATAAATTTCACTGTAGATGTAAGTTCTATGAAAAAAACGATTTAATATTATAATCTTTTGATAATCTCAGATTTTGACTACTGGTTTATTGGGGTGATGTAAGATCTATAATACACAAAACAATTTAAATGCCTAATGAAATTCCGACGTTTTGACGTTTTTTGTGACGCTACAAAGTGTTCCGTTTGTTCCATCGACACGCGCCGCACTCTGCCCTCCGCCCTTGCACCCACGAGGCACTCACACAGTCACAAACACTACACCACACACACACCCTTCATCATTCATGTTACCTAAAACAGTGGCAAGCCACTCGGATGCGTATCTAATATTTAGCGTAGCATAGGCCGAAATAGCTGTACGGCGATCATGTATCTTTTTAGAAATCCAGTCTCTCTCTAGCCCTGATGCAAACTGAAACAGATACTGAAACAAACTTCAATCGATAATGTACAACATGTAACTTTTCTTTCGCCGATTTCATTACCATCCTATGATGCGAATCATTCATAAACCCCACCAAATTAAAAAGTACTTTTATGATTTATACCCTCTAAAAATAAATTACATTTTAAAATTGGTCGTATAATACTTAAACTTATGTAGGTATAATTTATGATCGAAACCGACGTCATTACTATTTTCATTCATCTATGGTTATTTTCAAGTACTCGTGCCACCAGATAAATATAAAACGTAGATACTGTTTATGAACTATATACGATTCTCTGACAAATTATTGCAATACGGATCCTTCAATTTACCGAATATCTAAGTAAAGCGCCTAAAGCGACATGACGTTGGAAGTCATAACATTTGCATTTTGGGAAGTCGTAGCCAATTAGGTTAGCGGCACAATGTCTAGAGACATTTGTCGCGTCGTCGGTCGGCTGTAGCACATCTCTATTTACATATAATCCAATTCACTCCCACCAACAGCCCTTAAACATCTGACAAGCTCGACCGACTGCCTTAATTACTTGCTGGATTGCAATTCAACCTGTTTTGCATAATGCACCAGTGTACATTGGCAATCACAGATAATGTTCGTACTCAGATTAGAAAGCTAATACTAACCAAAAGTAACATGCCTACTCTACATGTATTTACATATTTCAAAACAAAACCAGAGTTTCAAAACTACCTTACTATATACTAGGTATACAATCAGGCTTGTCAGCTGAGTTTTCAATTATAAGTAACTATCGGTTATTTTTTCTGCCAATAATATAATTCATTTATTCATAATTACCCTTTTTTGGACAAGAGACAGGCATTGATTTGACTCTTCCACATAGTGGTAGTAGCTACAATGATAAGATAATGTCCAAAGATAAGAAACCTGCACAAAACATGTTCCTACGAGTTACTATGTTGCCAATAGGGCTGACGTAGTCGAAATGCGACTCAAAGCCTTATAAAATGATATAAGGGTTCCGTTTTTTTTCTTTAGAGTTCCGGAACCCTAAAAAGAATAAAAAAAACTGCAACTTTTGAAACAGACCATAATTTTTCTACTGTGACGGTAGCCAGCATATAAGAATGAAACTAAGTACCAAAATCACCGAAGATGAAGATAAGTATCGACTAAGCCATTATATAAATAATGTGTGTTTATGTAAATACTAAAATGAAATACGATGGCATGTTCCAATACCTATTTATATAAATAATAATAAACCGGTTAAGCTCGTGCCAGGCGCATTGTAAGGTTCCAGTTATACTACGGCTTCATATTAAATTATTTATTTATTAAATTATTTTTTTTATTTGAAATTTGTATGATGTTTACATTGAGGTTGATGTTGTAAAGTAAAATTGATGTAAAAGATAAAAACTTACACCGAAAGGGTTTTTAACGTAGGTAATTATTAATTTCGATTTCAGGTGCACATAGATATAGACATTATAGAATCTTCCCGACCTTTATATATATAATTTTATTAGGTAAACAGTCATACTTGTATTGGAAAAGCAAATATTGTTTTCAGATTAATTTGTAAAATGTACAAAAATTTTTGGATGAAAGAACATTGTACTACTACTACTCACTTAAGCGGGAGGTAGGGGTCAACAAATGTGACATCGTCTGACAAGGAGGGTGGAGTTATAATCTTCGTATAAATCCTACAGAGAAAAACGCAATAGAAGTTTTTATAAATGTTTATCTAATTTTGATAAGACTAGTGTTTTGGGCTCTATCATTATGGATCTCTCAATAATGACAAAAATACGGAATAACTTGAAGTTAATGTTCCATGTGTAAAAATAAATACATGACCAGAAAGAATAATAACATGATTTGAATGTAAGATGAGGTCATCATCAACGGAACCCTAAAAAAGTGTTTTCAGCAGTTAATATTCTAATGAAGTAGGTACACAAAGATTAACATTACATTATAACATATGTATGGAGTCTTATGAGATGCGAAAGTGAAACTAGAAATAAAAATACCCTACTTTAAAAAAATATATAAAGTTAAGATTTGGAGCCAAGTAGGTTGCAAACAATGAAGGCTCTCTCGCTGCTGGCGCAGTCTTCGCATCATTTACATCCACAACGTCTCTACTTATTGTATTCAGTCCTTAAGTGGCGCCATACATATGTTTTTACAAGGGATCTCACTCTTTTCACATCAATAATTCATACCATCCTTGACGTATGATCATAAAATAAAATGTTTATATTAAATTAGGTAAGAAGACGTTTTTATTGTTGATATATAAGATATTTCAGTAGGAAAAACATACAGCAATAATAATGTAGCCGATAACAATAAATTTTAATTTTGTTGGACTTTTGTGTTCTCAAAGTATTTATTTTATATCAATGAAGCCAACATAAACAACTAATGTCGAACAAAATATGTGATCAATAACAAGCCATATATAAATTTCAATACATTTCTAAAACATTTCGAAGTTTGACAATAGTGAACGACATTTCAAAATATAACTCCGCCGGTTTAGGCTCTTGGGACATTATGGATTCTTCCCGACCTTTAAATATAAGCTTTTTATTAGGTAAACAGAAAACCCTGAAGGGCTGTATGAACAACAAAATCATTCTTGTATTGAAAAAGCAAATATTGTTTTCAGATTAATGTATAATACAACAGACAATACCAAAATTTCAAGATGATTACGAGGTACCTCGTAATCGGAATCGCCATGCGGTCGTCTGAACTAACCATCTCCGTGAAATTGCTCGTTTTTTAAACGACGTATTCTAAAAATGAAACCTAGATCGATTTATCTCCCCCGAAACCCCCTCCATACCAAATTTCATGAAAATTGACATATTATGTACCTATATATATAAATATATATACAAGAATAGGCGATGCTATACGTGAAATGATGATTCTAAAATGCTCTTCTCTGTATTCTGTGTTCCAAGAGATTTGGAAAAAAATATATGTTAAACTAGAGAATATGTGACAGGGAATAGTTTTAAAAAAAAATGGGATTTTTCGTTAGTAACGTCAGAAAAAAATCGTATATATGCCCCTTTTTACAACTAAGAATGCATTCTTCTCTTATTTGGGCCATCCAAATAACTATTAAAATGCATTCTGAAATCCATTAGAAAGCGAATACTTTTCTTACTTTAAAAAAAAAAGGCTTAGTTTCTTTACGGACTTTATGGACGGAGACATACACAGATAGTCTCCTCTTATAGGTATTAGTTAAGATAACTAACTATGTTTGCTATTAATGCTAATTTACTGTTACATATAAAAACTGACTTAATAGTAATCAACAAATGGAAATACAATAGAAACACTTTTGAAAACAACTATGATATAATATAGGTAAGCCATTTAATAACGTTTTAACATAGCATAGCCATAAAAAGTATTATTAAGGACTCACATCACTTTATGTTTTCAGTAATTTCGAAAATTCCGTCCCCTAAATGGCACAAGTGATCGATTTAGTTTAGTACTGACTACTTTCAACGAACTCATTTAAGACCGACTAAAATGTCAGTAACGAAACAACGTATTTTTAACCGACCCCGTACACCAAAAAGGTGCGTATGTCAGAAACAGGTAACTACCCTATTTGGCTTTCGGAACATGTTCGTGTAAATTCAGCGCTCAACTAAGGATAATTTAATTCCTTCATTCATGGAGGTGCGAATTTGCAAGTGCGTATCGGAGGGCGCGCCGCCGCCGCCGCCGCCGCCGCCCTCCGCCCGTGGAGAGCTCGGCGCCCGCGACCCTTGCGATGACGTCAACGGCCCACCGCGCCACCCGATTATAAATATAGCTACGCCGATAGCACGCTACAGGTTTCGGCACATTTTGTTCCCAGTATTCTTGTACGAGAAAGTCTTAAGCACTTTTTTATTACTTTCATTAGTTCCAAGGCAAATTCTCGCATTTACTTCAATAGAAAATATTTTATAACAACTTTGACCTAACGATGCGATTCATGAAGAAACGATATAAAATGTGAAAAATAAATGATATTAATAGGTCAAAAGGTTAAGTAAATATTTGTGTGTTTCGATTATACCTATGTATAAAATTATATTAATAACTCAAAATGGTTAGATAAATATTTGTGTTTCGATGATATGTCTATTATATTTACGTTACAATCTTTACAAAATAGACACACACCCCATCGAATTAAAGCTATGCGTCATTATAAATAGGTACGGTATGTACCTACCACTATAATATTAATGGTACCTATAAGTAAAAATAAAAGGTTGAATATAGCCAGTTATATTCTATGCTAGGTATGTTTTCCACCAAAACGGCCAATTCCTCACTTAATATTTTATAGTTGTGACCACACAACTCATGAATAAGGCAAGTTTAGAAGCAAAATTGTTTTAAGAATAAAAAACTACTTTCGCGACCATAAATAAATATGTGGAAAGTATCATGCGATAACTCTTTTACATAAAAACCAGAACGTCTGATCAATAACTTCTCTACAATCGTGACTGAAACTCCATACAATATTATTGAGTACAATCAGAAGCAAAATAACATGGGTTACAAACAATAACGTTAGAAGCAAATACTTTTATAAATTTGATCAACAGGGGTATCTATAGTTTGTTTGATTTTGTCATGAGCGACGTAGTCATTTCCATTCAAAATTCATACAATCTGTGTAACAAACAAGATTAAGGAAAAAGTTTCAAACTTAAATTCATCACAAAAGAGACGCGAAAGCTAGCACTTAGACCGCAACTAATTTGCTTTTATTGTGAAACTTTATACATTTTCAGTATCCTCAACGGTAATGCCGGCCGTCAGTCGTCGGGTCTACATCAATACTATTTGCATGTGTAGGTACTTTTATTACCCCTAACTTATGGTAGGTATATTTACAAATATTTTTTTAAAAGAAGAAATAATGTGGTAGAAAGTGATTCCAATTTCAACCTATAGACGTATTATGCCTATAACTGTACAGACTATAGTTTTAGTGATTTGCCGATGACGTTCATCGTTTGACCTCATTCATATGCTCAAATTATAAGACATAGATAGCGCTATGCCGTGAATATCAATGCAGCCTACATCGCACTTCTACTGAAAAATCACAGAATAGTTGTGGATCAGAGAACTCAGTCAAAGAATGAACTTAATGTTTTTCTTGTTGAATTTGCATACAATAGGTAGGTACTTAGCTGAGGACACAGGCGTTAATCTAAAATCGCATAAAACTCACATTTAGCCTTAAACTAATTATGAGAGAAATGGGGGCTCTGCTCCGGAGAAAAATAATATATTTCAATATTAAAAATTTCTTTGCGTAGTGCAAAGCAAAAAAAAACAATATCTTCGGTGAGATTTTTTTCCAAAAAATACTACGAAAATGATAATAATTATTGAATTTGGCTTCGAATATCTGGAGTTCAATAATATTTAAACCCAACCGGGGCACGGGATGAGTCAATAGATGCCTTACATGACTCGTTTGATATCCGCGTGCCCCATCTAATTATTTCCTTACATCTCTTAATGTGTAACTTTCTAAGAATAAATAGGTAGGTAGGTATTTTATTATATAACTCATTAGTATGATCAACTTTTTCCCTCGGTGCCAAATAAATTTTAATCGAGATCTTTCTATTAAACGGTCACCTAGATAATAAAAACGATTTACAAAATATAGTCATTCGTGTTTCAAGAAGGTGAATAACCTGCAACTTATATACTGGGCCAGGTAGATCAAAAGTAACTCGGTAATTTTATATTATATTTAGAAAGCCCTTGACCGCATCATAAAAAATATTATATCGATAGTTTAACTTTGTTTCAGGCTTGACTTCGATCGACCACGTCAAACCTCCGCAAGCTTAATTCAGACAAAGAGAGCACCCGAGCTAAAACATTAAAAGAGAAGGTTTTGCGAATTAGTGGCAGGACGAATAATGTGGTCGGGCACGTGCCCCGTGGGTGCAGTTGAAGGGTCGAGTACTTAGTAGAGGGAGATGCCCGTGTGGTGGGGGACGCAGGTGGCGCTCGGCATGCGCGTGTGTTGCGTGACCACGATGCTGGTGGCGCTGGTGCTGCGGTCGGCCGCGGAGCCAGCGCCGCGCCGCAGCGCCGCCGAATGGCGCGCTGGCGGGGACGTGGCGCGCTCGCACTCGCGCCCGCTGCTCGAGCTCTTCGACCCCGAGCCGGCGCGGGCGCCGCTAGACCCGGAACGCGCGTACGCACGCCAGCCACTCGCCATGCCACCCGGCTCGCTGCACAAGGAGCGCCGTCGAGCGCGTAACAACAAACGAACTCCGCACCAGCTGCCCTCGGAAATCGCCAGCCAAATGATGCTGCGAGCCTCGCGCTCTAACCGACCTTATGATGTACCACAAATAGGTAAGTGATTGCTATTTTATGCATTGTATAATTGTATCACTTAAATGCAACAATACCATGTTAACAACAAACAATTCTAACGTAGAATATTATAATATTTTTTCATTAGTAATAGAGGGTTACATTTCAATGAGTAGCCAAATTTTCAGGTATTTTATTGTATCTACTCATCGTTATGAATAACTTTTATTATGGGACCAACCTTGAATTCACAAAAAAAATATGAGTAGAAAATTTGGCTACTCGTTGAAAAGTAATAATCCTGTATAAAAAGCATCCAGTTTAACCTTCAAGCCTTCGAAAAATTCTCTCGATTATTAATGTGACTGATCAAGTTTTGCTTAATATAGAACTTTGTTAAATAACCTAATCAAACTCCTTTTCATCACAATCAACAAATGAAACCTCTGAAGTGAACACATAAGTTTGACATGAATCGATTTTCTCGCAGTTTAGGTTCATAAATGGCAACTAGTGGCGGCAATGTGGGTAGAATTTCAAATGCATTGTCTGCTTCCGTGGACATTTGCACGACAAATGACAGAATACGTGAGTGATGAAAGTGTCGCTTTACTAGCAGGCGACTAATAACAATATATCCAAAGGTCCATTAATAATTTTAGTCACTTTAAAATCAATTTAATCACCTACTTTATATATTCTGAAGTCTCTATCTAATATTATGACTTTCCGTCATTGACAAAAAGATTCGGAAGACAAAATATAACATTGATTAAGTAGTTACAGCGTGGTTATAAATAGGAATTTATTTATTTTATAAACTGCATGTTTACAATCAATTTTATGGATTTCGTTGGAGCAGAGATTTCTAAAGATTATATAACATTTAGCATGATAGCATCAACAACGTATTACCTATACGTGGTATACGTTTAATGCTCAATATTTTTTTAAATTATTGAGCATGCATTCACTTATATTTCGCTATTAGCCGGTTGTTATTGAAAAGTAAAATTAAACTGATTTATTTCGGTGACGACAAAACAATCAGGTGTGCTTCTATAAATGCATCTTGGATGGTCTCCATTGCAATATTTTTGTAAAAGTAATGAAATTGTAAGTTGGTTTAATGCTCTAAGAATTCCAATCAAAACATAAATGCGCAAGTCAGTCAAGCGTTAGTTTTTAATAATAAATTGCTAAGTTAAAGCTAAAGTGCAACTAATAAAGTTTTAGGTGTGTTGAAACTCTCATACGCACTTAACTATAATTTTTAATTTATTTTGGAGCATAAATCTGCATAAATTACTTGCTTTAGGCTACGAACAATATTATGAAAAGGAAAAAAACCTGCAATAATGTTTAGATTGAGAATTGTATAAATTATATTTATTTTTTATGTCGTTCTGTGATGACACAGCTGAGATGGTGGTGGAATAAAGTGGGATGAGAAGGGTATGACCTGTGGGCCATCGCAGCGCCTAACTCGTGGACACGTAGATACTCTTCGATTGACGATCGACGCAACACGTACAAGGCGTGAACGTGCCTAACATAACAAGTTTTATTGATTTTACTTTCACGCCATATACTTTTTGTTTCTAAATATATCATGAACATTACAAAAGTATTTCCGTGACTAAATAGGATACACTTTGCTAGTTGTCAATTAAGTTAAAAATGTTCGACAATTAGGTAATCAAAAAATAATTATAGGTAACTCGTGCGTATGACTATTCCTGAATATGTTCGTTGTACTAATTTTATTACACAATTTTTAGTATCATTTTATTTTCAAAGCTGAATAAACTTTATGTACTCAAAATAATTAATGGTAATTGACATGTAATTTGGTTCAAATAATTTCTATCGTTATATTAACCATGATTTACCACTCATCGAATGCAATATCATCCTACCACAAATTTTAGTTGTCGATTTTTATATCATATCATAGCTCAACTTCTCTTTGCCCAAACCTAACGTGAGCTAACGCTCGGTTAAAAACAAGTAGTTAAACAACCTTTCAGTTATTACAATAAAATAAATGTGGAGGCCAATTAAGCCGTTATATTAAGTTATTGTTTCTGTCCATGCATACAGCCATTCAAATAAGGTACGAGCAGTTTCACCGGGATAATTACACTAGTGTCGATAGAAAGAAACACAATATTCAATTCATAACTATTTGTAT
This sequence comes from Tethea ocularis, assembly GCA_963555595.1. Classification (NCBI taxonomy): domain Eukaryota; kingdom Metazoa; phylum Arthropoda; class Insecta; order Lepidoptera; family Drepanidae; genus Tethea; species Tethea ocularis. The sequence goes on from OY741968.1 coordinate 6,891,654, forward strand.
TGTTATGTCAGCAAAACTGTCCATCACATTAATTGAGTTTACTACGCTACGACTCGTTGTTATGCCGCTACGAGTTGTAATCCTGTGCTAAGCGCCTACGAATCGTAGCCCGTGGCTAGTTGTTGTTGTATGCTACACAGTCGTAAGCTGTAGCCGCGCAGCTACGAGTTGTAGCCCGTAGATACACGGCTACGACTCGTAACTCCTTTTATAATTAAGTTTTCAAGCTCAACATTATAAATTTTTATATGTACCTTATAACTTTAAACGAGCAATTCATGTATGTATGTACTCGTGTATCTCGGAAACTACTTTAGTGATTTAGTAATTTAAAAAACGGTATCCTGAAAAAACGAGTTTAAGTAAAAAGATAATATTTTTCATTACGAATCGAAAACATGCTAACAATGTCATATAGTGCCATCTCGTAATTTTTTATTGCTGCTTTTAGATGATAAATATAAAACTCCAAGAGAAGCTTGAGGTAAGAACATACGTAGGTACGTCGAGGGTTAATAAAATAATTAACATAATTATTTTTAAATTTAATTTTAACTGTCCTGGAAAACACACCTTGATTTAAAAAATAAAACAAACCCACTATCACATCACATCGTTTAGAACCTATGATGGGATAAAATCACAATATTTGTTTGATACATTTTGATCTAACAAGGTTGACCTTGTATGAATGTTGCAATTGAAACGAACATTTAAACAATACATTGTAAGACAAGCAAACCTCAGCTACGGTACATTATATAAAATTCAACAAAATGCTAATATGTAATTTCAACATAACGCTTATCAGTAATAGCTTGGTGAAATAACCACTTAAACCGCTTAACTTATTCACATGACATTTAACCTAAACCACAAATTTTCTCCAAATTCCCTGATAAGACTACAGCATTATAAGCTTTTAGAGCAAGTGAGTACGTTGACTCTACGTTCGTCGTTCTTTAATCTTATTTCTGAGAATAGACAAACTTTTTTTAAGATAGTTCTACTTCAAAGTCTGCAAAAGCTACTCGTGAATGAAGGCAATTATTTAATTAAGAAATAATTAATATTGAAATTTAACGAAACCGCCGAAGCACACAGTTTTTCAACGGCTGAGTGGAACATAGCTAAGAACTGTCACGATTTCTTAAGACACCTTTCAAATAAAAAAATCTTTGTCAAAATCGGTCCTTCCGTTCAGAAGCTATGACTCCACAGACAGATGTTACACAGATACACACTAAAAACTTATAACACCTCTCTATCCGTCGGGGTTAAAAATAGTCTAATAAATGAAATTTTGTAGGTTTGCCATGATACCTTAGTGGTAGTGACATCGAATGCCGTAGCGTAGGTCGCGGGTTCAAATCCTACAATGAGCTTTGGTGAAGGTTTTTCTACTGTTTCCTATATGAATGAGCATTAATTTAAAGCATGAATACATGAATATTACCTAATACAAAAATTCATTAATTTATTTGATGCATAACATTTTAATAATAGTATCTAGTGTAAGCTATTTGTTTTATGTGTCCTTTGTTACGCTTGCCCTAATTTTTATAGGGTCAAGGGTCAAGGTGTGTTTGCGCTGGTATATATTGGTATACTTATCAATTATTGATGCCTGAATTTAGGGGTAAAACTGTGTTTCCTTTTTAGAGGTTTTTTGTGTCGGGTATTTATTTAAATTTTTTATTTTGATTATTTATAAATAATGTAATAAATATTTGATGCCTATAAATAAATATATAATTTTATTTACTTTCAAAGGTTTTGTAGTGGCAAGGCGAGCTGAAAATGCAACGCAGAATATTGTACCTAAGTACCGTACTACAACCGAGTTTGTGCCTCGCTGCTCGCTTATGCTCCACCGCCGTGTCGTGTTCTTTGTATACAGAAATATAATATATAGTCAGTTAATATATATTTTATTTAACAACCAAAGTAATACAGTGACTGAATATATAATGTCACCGTATGATTGTGAGCGCCTTTGTTTTGTGATCTATCTAACAAGTTTGTAGACTGTCTAACATTTTGATCTGTACCATATTGCTTGCAATGTTGCGTGTTAATTTTCGTTAGGTCATGGTCTAACCATGTCAAACCGTTAAATTATGAACTGGCATCATCGACAGAACACACTTTGCACACTGAATGGTCGAACTTGACTTGAGATTGGAAATGCAAAAAATTATATTGATTGACCATTGGTTTAATTTTGACGTTTGTTATTCAAAAATGTCAAAACAACCTGACTGTTAGTAATAATGTCAGTCGAGACAACTTAATTGATCTTAAATGTGCAAATAGTTTATTTGACTCAGAGACCGAGCAATCATGGATAGTTCACAATTTTATTAGTTATAAGATGTCAAATTATTATAATTTGACAACGATGATCAAACTATCGTGTATACGTATCGTGTATGTAACTAACTTACGGAGTAGGCTCTCTGGTCCGTTCATAATTTAACGGTTTGATATGTATATAATTATGAACTACCTAACGAAAATTGATACGTTGTATTGTGAGCAGTATGGTACAGTTCATAATTTATCGACGGTTTACAATCTCGCGAGATGGATTGTAAACTAAGAGTGTTCGCAATCATACGGTGACATATATAACTATAAAAATTCCTACACAAACGAACTTAGTTATGCGGTCTGGTCTTTGTGGCGAACTACAGTGGCGGCCCTATAATTTTTGTACGAAAATCTCAATAATAATCACGGTCGGGTGACGCTGGGCACGCACAGCTACTTTATTGTAAACTCGTTTCATACCCGCAATTTCACTTGCGTTCCCGAGGGAACTTACGTTCGGAATTCTAGTAATTACATACAAAATATTTACGATTATTTTCAACAAATATACAAAATGCAAAAGTTTGTGAGTTCCATTAATATTTTTCTCAGTTAAATACAATCTACATAAAAAGATACACAAATATTCAAGCAAGGTATATATAATAAAATGTAATGCCAATATTTCTTCAATGCTCCTAACTATGATTGACAGTGGGCGTGTACTTCCGAAAAGAATGCTAAGAGCTCGTCTCCATCAGTTACGTGCAACAGGTCCATTAGTGACTTCCGACCGAAGTTCAGCACCAAACCTGTTAACACGGGTATAATACAGCACTACGAACATTATTGAAATATAATTTAGAACTTAGTATTAAAATCTGGTAAATAAAAAAAAACCTTTAAAATTAAATATCTCGTAAACTACTAACTTCAGCCATACATATGGGGGGTTAAATTTGTTGCTTTTGAGGCTTCCTATAATCTCCTGCCGGATATACGTGGAATTACCAGTAACCCTGTTAACAAAGTATAAAAGAGTAAAGAGATAGGTACACTTCAACGTGTTAGCGATATGAACTTTTCACATATAGTAGGTATTTACTTCACCCCTTTTAGGGTACATTAAATATTCAAAATAGTCATAAATAACTTTTAACGTCGGATACATTGACCTGTTATGTCCCCTGAAGGTGAAATTTGAAATGCTCATTTTGTAATTGACGACGATCTTCACCTTAAAATAATGGCTTTTTTGTGTAATTTTAAAATGTTTCATGCAAATTGCTTTTACAATTAAGAAATTATACAAAATTAAATCGACATTTAATATTCTTCAGACGTACTCCAGGGGTTGCTTAAGCCATTATGGTTAACGTTAAAAAAGCCACCGATTTAAATATTCCACTGAGATTTTCTTTAAACCATCAGTAAAGAATTGGCTTAGTACTTGTTTTACTACCCGTTTTAAGTATAATAGATGTAAAGTAATCCTAGCTAAAATAATATATAAATAATTCATAATAAATTGATATGATATGATATTATTATATAGCTGACTATTAGTTTATATATTTTTTAGTGTACTTAATTAACAATATATAATAATTAAAAAAAACAATGCCAATTAGAACAAACAAATTTTTTGTAACTCGTCTACTCTAACATTAAGTAAATATAATTTAAATAATGATTGTTTGAATATCTAGTTCAAAGACACACCATAAATAAAATGTTTATAATAATACCTATTATACTATCTACTCCATTATAAAAATTCAGAAAAAATTCGCATTTTATTTTACGGAAAAAGTTGAAGCTTCACTATTTCGGAGTTAATTTAGATAACATTAAAATTTAGCAACGACTGTGAAATAAATAAAAGTGAGTAGACTTCATAACTATAAGTTATGTTGAGTACGAGTTACAACACGTTAAAATAAAATGTACCTACTTAATTAACATTTTCTAGGAACAGTATGGTATGCGGCATGCGCATGGCTCGCAGTTCAGAGAAGCTGTAAACGCTACGCCCACGCTACCCTATAACTAAACATGTAAATAAACTGGTATTCCCATAGGGTAATTTTTTATGATCAATCCATTAAGCTATGAAAATATGTCAGTATTTTATATAACGTGCGAGCAAGACGCGCGTCCGCTTGGATACCGCATCGAATATCCTCGAGTAATATCCTATCTAATGTATCCTTCCATTCCATAAAATGCAATTTGACTAAGATGTATGTTTACATTACATACATCGTAAAACACCAGATCCGACGGCCGTTACGTTAAATAGCCTATCTATATTCATTCACTGAAAAACTAACAATATCTTTCCATAATACTGAACATGGGTAATATATTAGCTACTCGGTGAACTTTATTTATCTTTATCAGAGCTTTGTCTGTAGTTAATGTAGTCATAGTTCATCACTAAACGAGCTGGGTAAACAATAACGAGCCGTCATCTCTTCTCGAGGGTACTCTTGGGGTTTGCAATGGACATGGTTGAGTTATTAGTTAACTACATTTTGGTATTATAATGTGTACTATAGAAAATTACCTTTTTAAATTTTATCGGTAGCTATTCCAGCTGTTTGTGGAAACTTTTTATTATTTGTAAATATTTTTACCATTTTAACCCTTCTAATTAAGAACCCAGTTGTTATTTTCCTATGAAAATAGTTTTATTCAAATTGATCTTCACACGCACTTACGAACAGTATGGCTCAATAATAATATTATTAAAACTCACATTAGAAAGCCCTGGTAGAACTACTTTAATTCATAGCAAACATTTAGCTCCCTTTGAAACGCAAGAGATGCGCAGTCCGCGGTGCTTCTTTGAAGATGTTTTGAATCTACTATAAGTGTGTTTGCTTATCTTATGAAATAATCAAATATAAAATATGAATTATGTTTATTAATAAATAACGTACCATGTAATTGTCGCTGGTAGAGTCAATTATAACATCCATTGGTTTAGTTACCTAAATTACGCTGCAACAGGCAATCGCTGAAATAATACCTGCTCATAACACACATTCACTCGTTCACACTCATAAACAAAATAAATAACCGTCACTCTCACACACGTATAAAGTCCTATTCGTAGCAACACCAAAGTTCTACACACTCCCCTCAGGATCCTCGGTGTCGACATTGCGAGTGATATCCAGTTTCGAGGTCATTTGGAGACCAAAACCAAACTAGCTTTCAAAAACCTGGGTGTGCTTGATAGGTCCGAGTCGGCATAGGAAATACTGCTCATCATCTCATCATCACACATATGCCGCCATAGTAGGAATATCCTACTATGGCGGCATACTCCCTCATACATTATATACAATTAAGCTATCCTTTAATCCTATAAAAGCTTAGTTTCAATTCCGTACAGTAACTTTTACACCTTCATCGCTTAAAATTATGAAAAAGCAAACTACTATAGTTATGAATTCATACATTTCAGTACCTTTTAAAACTTTCTATTTGATTATTTAATTGTGTTGTGTGTTTATTTTCACCAGATTGTTAGTTGATTAACGAATAATCACTAGCCATAATCAAGGGAAATTATAGGAGTGGCATTGTTTGGTGGTGAAATAACCTTATAATTATAGTTTTCCTTTGGTATTTTGACACAGTCTAGCTTCGAGTAGTTTACGTCGGTTGTTTTTATAGCATACTGCATAATTCTACTACAAAGCTTTATTTAACCTAAACATGATGAACTAATTATATTATTTCATGATGTTATACTAGCAGTCAAGTAATTTATTGTTTTGTATTTAAGTAGGTATTTTAAAATGTAATATATATATTGTAATATATATTTTATAGCGATGATGACGATGGTAGACGTCACTACGTCAGATGTCATTAGTCTCCAAGCACTTTGCTGTGTTTCCTGACAGTGATGCTTGAGAGATAGATCAGTGCTTTGTGAGCTAACCACGATCGACCACATCTTCAGTTACCGTCATGAAATTATAGTCAAATACAAGCATATTAAAGAGAAATCTAACTCAAATCTCTTTTATTAAGTTTAGGCCCTGATAAGATACTTATGAACGTCGTTAGTTACAATTATTACAATAAACTCTACCACCGTAAATAGTGCCTTATCAATGAGTTTCTGAGTTTAAAATAAAAATGCAATTAGTAACCCTTATTTATAAACCTATCCATACTAATCTATATCTATAATAAAGCTGAATAATAATAATAATTTCTGGAGTTACTGGTCCGATTAGATTTTTTTATTTCACTAATAGCATAATAATCCCAAAGGTTATAGGCTACTTTTTATACCGGGGACGCGAGTGGAACCGCGGGGAACATCTAGTTACATAATATTTAATGCTGCCCACAGAAAACAATATGTGGTAACTCATTTTTAGATATTTCGAGTAAATAGAGAATTGAGAAATGTGAAAATTGATTTCGCGTCACATAATCTAACTATGAAGGTTGATTCATATAATATTGTGTCTGTATTTACTAAAGATAGGGTTTAAGTAATAAAAATATTGAAACTAGCTTCCGCCCCGCGGTTTCACCTGCGTTCCCGAGGGATATAAAGTAGCCTAAGTGTTAATCCAGACGATGGTATACCTGTTTAGTCACAATAAAGCATTCGTGGAGAGTAGACAAGTTTTTTTTTATTATTTACCTGCAAGCAAAAATGCACCTTAAATCCAAGTGAACATGGTCCATCGACCACGGATACTATTGCCGCGACCTATTAAAATAAAATGAAAGTGAATAATAGTGAAATAGCAGTGAAGTCGGTTATTTGTGAACAATATAACATTGTGGTTAACTTTTGCCGTGTAATACGAACCTTAGGCATTTTGATGCACGTTATCTGAATCTACCTACGTGATACATACAAAAACATTCTAAAAAGATTCCGTTGGTGTCTGAATCATTGTTTATGATAAAAATTCAATTTGTTATTGAAATATCAAGTAAAAAAAATGGAAAATATTGAAAAGCGAATGTTGATTCAGAGTGATACATTTGAAAAAGTGCAAAAAGCCTACGCAAATTACAAGAAATCACCAAAAGATCGAATAACTGTGGGTTATATACAAACGAGAATGGATACGTTAGAAACATATTGGAAAGATTTTAAGAGTCTGCATGAGAAATTAGTTACAAGTGTTTCTAAAGAAGACAAGCCCATGTTATCGTATTTTACTGAGGAACTGTTCGATAATTTTGAGGAGTTGTATTTTTCTTATAAAGGAGAAATGAAAACTACATTAATTAAGTTGATGGCTGACTCAAAAACTTCGGAGCTATTAGAGAGACCTAATGAGGCTAGACAAAGTGGTTCCAGTTGTGATATCAAATTACCACGGATGACTATTCCTATATTTGGAGGAAATTATATGGAATGGCAATCATTTCACGACTTGTTTATGGCATTAATAGACTGGAATAAGTCATTAGAAGATGTACAGAAGTTACATTATCTTAAGAGCAGCTTGAAGGGAGATGCAGAAGTTCTCCTGCGCCAATTTGCCATTACGGGTGAAAATTATGCTGATGCGTGGTCAATATTGAAAAAACGTTACGACAATAAAAGGTACATTTCAAATTGTATTTTTAAGAAGTTTTTTTGTCAAAAAATAATATTACATGAGTCAGCTATCTCATTGAAGCAGTTGTTGGATACGTCTGTTGAATGTATGAATTCATTGAAAAATCTTGGCTTACCGACGGCGCAGTGGGATGCTATTGTAAATTATGTAATTGTATCAAAGCTGGATCCTGAAACACATAAACAATGGGAAATGGTTATTAGTGATGACAGTTCTGATGACTTACCTAATTTTGAAAAGCTGAAGTCCTTCCTGGAGAGTCGGTTTCACACTTTGGAGATGGTGGAACCTGAAAATAAATCATACAAATCATTCAAACCGAAGTCATTTCACGCAAGCGCCAACAGCGAAGTTAAAGAATGCTCTTTCTGTAAGGGAAATCATTATATTTTTAACTGCAAAGAATTTGCTAAGCAGCCATTGGAGGAAAGGTACAATTTCGTTCAGACGAACAATTTATGTTTTAACTGTCTTATTCCAAATCATTCCGTATTTAAATGTAGACAGTCAAATACATGCCAGATATGTAAAAGACGACATCACTCGCTACTACATCGAGATTTTAAAAACCAAGCAGGTGAAGAAAAGCTATCTACAGAAGAAACTTTAAAGAATAAGGAAGAAGGAAGCAAGGTAACAGCTCATGTTTTAGGAGGAGAGCAAGGTGGTCAAAATATTTTGTTGGCAACAGCATTGGTAGATGTGACTTCGAGGACTGGGCAACCACACGTCTCCCGTGCTCTCATTGACCAGGGCTCTGAGGCCTCGTTCGTGACTGCGAGAGTGGTCGAGTTATTGGGTCTAAAAAGGACTAAAATCAACGGCGTGGTCTCTGGTGTTGGTGAAGGTAACCAAATTTGTATTAATCATTTAGTAGGATTACACATTAAGTCGAGGCATGAAAATAATTTCTCTATAGATGTTAATGCATATGTATTGAAGTCATTGACTCGGAGGCTACCGGCTAGGGAAATTCGAGGTTATGATTGGCCTCAACTTAAGAATATGAAGTTAGCTGATCCCAATTTTAATGTACCGGGTCGGATAGATATTCTTCTCGGAGCTGATATTTTTGGCAAAATCATAGACTCAGGTTTAATAAGAGGACCGGGCGATGTAATCGCACAATGTACACACCTAGGTTGGATTTTGTCAGGAGATATACACACAACTACTAATCCACAACCCATTATTAGTTTACATGTTACCAGGCTAGTACAAGAAGACAACAACCTTTTGAGAAAATTCTGGGAAATAGAAACAGAAAACTTTACAACCAAGAAAGTATGGACAAAGGAAGAACAAAAATGTGAAGAATACTACATAAATACAACAACGAGAGATACAACAGGAAGATACGTAGTACATTTACCCTTGAAACGAAGTATTGAAGAAACTGTGAAGGCGTGCGGTGAAACTAAACATCAAACTATCACAAGGTTTAAGCAGCTGGAAAGAAAGTTTGATAAACAGGGAGATTTCAAAGCAGAGTATAAGAAAGTAATACATGAGTACTTGAAAATGGGTCATATGAAGAAGGTTGACAAGGAAAATGAAGAAGAAGCAATTTACCTTGCACATCATGCTGTCATTAGAGACGACAAAGATACCACCAAAGTAAGAGTTGTTTTCGACGCATCTGCAAAGGGATCAAACGGCAACTCTTTAAACGACAGCATGATGGTTGGTCCTACACTACAACCCGATCTTCGTGTACTCATCACGCGCTGGAGATCTCACAAAATTTGTGTGATTGGCGATATAGTAAAAATGTACCGTCAAGTTAGAATGTCAAACAAACACACAGATTTACAACGTATCGTTTGGAGAGATGATACATCTGAAAAGATAGAAAGCTATGCACTACTTACTGTGACGTTTGGAACAGCTGCAGCGCCATTCCTTGCGGTTCGAACTTTGAACCAACTGGCTGATGATGAAGTTGAAAGGTACCCGCGTGGATCAGCCGTCGTGAAAGAGTCTTATTTTATGGATGATCTTATGACTGGGCATGAAAATTTAGCTGAAATCAAGCAAATTTGTGATGAAGTAAATAAGCTGCTGAAAACAGGTGGATTCGAAATGCAAAAATGGTCCAGTAACTCTGAAGAGTTATTGGAGTTTTTACAAGAAGGCAAGAAGATTCAGGAATCTGTGGATAAAATAGAAATAAAATTAGATAAAGTAATAAAGATCCTTGGACTTACCTGGGATAGGAAAAAGGATACCTTTAAGGTTACAGTCAACTTACCGGAAACAAAGAAACCAATAACAAAAAGACTAATACTCTCAGATGTGGCAAGTCTTTTTGACCCTTTCGGATGGTTGTCTCCAGTAGTTATCACAGCCAAAGTTATGATACAGCGATTATGGCTTTGCAATGTCGGTTGGGATGATGAACTACCTACAGAAATAGTAAAGGAATGGCTTAGCTACAGAGAGGAACTTCAAGAATTACAAACTATTAATATACCGCGCTGGATAAAGAAAACGTCACACTGTAAAGAAGTGCAGTTACACGGGTTTGCGGATGCCTCGTCTGTTGCTTATGCAGCAGTGGTTTATGTCAAGGTAATAAATGAAGACGATATTGTCTATGTTACGATGGTGGTATCTAAAACCAAGGTTGCTCCACTGAAACAACTAACAATCCCCAGATTAGAACTTTGTGCGGCAGTGTTGTTAGCGAAGCTGTTGCATGAGATATCGAGCCTATGGAATATAAAGATGGATCAAGTATTTGCTTGGACTGATTCCATGGTGGTATTGTCCTGGTTACAGTCTCAGCCCAGCCGATGGCAAGTGTTTGTTGGTAATCGAGTGTCAGATATAATTCAGTTGATAGACAATGACAGATGGAACCACGTGGAATCAGCTGACAACCCTGCTGATCTCGCGTCAAGGGGCATAGCACCGAGTCATTTAGCTAATCATGACATGTGGTGGGCTGGACCAGAGTGGCTGAAAAACAAACAAATCGATTGTACAAAGAGCAATATTCCTCAAACAAATTTGGAAATGAAGAAATCGTTTAATATTATTATCGAAGAAAAACCGGTATGGGAAAGATTTTCATCCATGTCTAGAATGAAGAGAGTTCTCGCTCAATGTTTAAGATTTTTGAATCGCAAAGAAGTAAGAGAAAATTATTTAACTGCTTATGAAATAAATGAAATTGAAGAAAGATGTGTAAAGTATTACCAGTATTTAGAATATGAAAATGAAATTGAAGATCTCAAAAAGAATGGAAAGGTTAAAAACAAAAGTTCTTTAATTAGTCTTACACCTTTTTTAGATAAAAAAGGATTGTTGAGAGTTGGTGGGCGACTGGATAAAGCCAATATATCAGAAGATGCTAAACATCCGATTATTATACCTAGTAAACAACATGTTACTAGACTTATAATAAATGAAGCCCACACAAGAACTTTGCATGGAGGTCTACTTCAGATGCTGACATACATCCGTAGTAAGTATTGGGTAATAGGTCTCAAGTCGGCTGTTAGAGAATTTGTTCGAAATTGTAAAGTGTGCATAATAGACAAGGCAAAAATTAAACAACAGCTGATGGGTCAATTGCCAGCTTCAAGAGTGACTCCAACGCGTGCCTTCTTTAACAGTGGAGTAGATTATGCCGGTCCCGTACAGTTACGAACATCTAAAGGGCGAGGTCATAATTCAACAAAAGGCTATATATGTGTTTTTGTCTGCATGTCTACACGAGCTATACATCTGGAAGCTGTCACAGATTTAACGTCACAAGCCTTCATTGCAGCTTTTAGGAGATTTGTTGCCAGAAGAGGTCACTGTGGTCACTTGTGGAGTGACAATGGCACCAACTTTATTGGAGCTGATAAAGAGTTAAAATGTATGTTCCAACATGGTAAATACAATCTGGCATCAGAGATAGCTGAGCTCCTAGCAAATGACGGCACCACCTGGCACTTTATTCCGCCAAAGGCACCCAATTTTGGCGGTCTATGGGAGGCCGGAGTGAGATCGGCTAAGAAACATTTAGCAAGAGTAAACGGTTCCATAAAATTAACCTATGAGGAGATGTCTACATTATTGGCGCAGATAGAAGCTTGTTTAAATTCAAGACCCATTTGTCACTCGGAGAATACAAAAGAAAACCTTGACCCACTTACCCCAGGTCACTTCTTAATTGGCGAACCACCAATTAATATACCTGATATCAATTATGAGAAAAAAAATGTTAATATGTTGTCTAGATGGCAATTTCTACAAAACAGGATGCAAGATTTCTGGCGGAGATGGCAAACTGAATATCTCAATACCTTACAGCAACGTCATAAGTGGCAAACAAGCGTGTCCTCTCCGAGTATTGGAGATATTGTTATTATTAAGGAAGATGACCTCCCGCCGGCAAAATGGTTATTAGGAAAAATCATTACTTTACACCCAGGTACTGATCAATTAGTCCGCGTAGTAACTGTTCAATGTAAAGGAAATAACACCCTTAAGAGATCGTTATCTAAATTAATATTACTGCCAAAGAAACCCGATGATGATGAAACCAAATAAATAAAGGTGATCAGTTAATTTCGTGTTTGTTTTATATTTGAGAAAAAAAAATTTGCTATAATTTGAGGTGTATCTATTAGTATGGCAATGTGATGAACAAATTATGTAAGATGTCAAGTTACTTATTACATTGTTCAACGATTGTAATGTAAAATATGTATTCTAAGTTGATTTACCTAACTATTTCTTTGTACTAAAAGTGTGAATTTGTTCAAAACAAGTAGTTACATAATTATAGGTTTATATATTTTAATATGATTTGTAACAAACGATGAAATATTGAATAATAGCAAACATGTACTTACCCTGCCTGTCTTTTGTGAGTCATGGTGTGAAGATATTGTATTTGATTTTAAAGTATACAGTCCACTGAATTAAGTTTGTTAATTAACTACGAGTAATTTTCTTTTTCATTACAAGCTATTAACTTCACATGTTAGTATGTTTAGGTCGAAACTAGCAAGTCAATTTTAACCCATGGTGCTCAATTGATTTGAACCTTGGTACATATACCTATGTAAGACTGTTGACAATACAATGATCTATCTGAAAAGAAAAGGCTTGTCCTCAAAAATGTTGGCATTAGATTTTAACTTATTAGTTTGTAGTATTACATACATAGCATTATTTTCTTTTATTTCTTAATAAGTTTAATAAGTTAAGAACAGTAACACCTGGTTAAGTTTTTTTTTATTATTGTTTTGATATGGTGTTTGTGTTAAATTGTTAATTTGAAGCGATTAGTAAAAAACTGTTTGTTTTGGAGGGCGGTATGTTTAGTCACAATAAAGCATTCGTGGAGAGTAGACAAGTTTTTTTTTATTATTTACCTGCAAGCAAAAATGCACCTTAAATCCAAGTGAACAATACCTAAATAACTCTATAGTGTTTTTTTAAGGTACCGCCAATTTATATATGAGGGCATAATGATTGTGTAATAGTTATCCCTTGAATTGTTTAGTTTAAAGTAACTCTATTAATCTGCTTAGTCTTAACTTTGCTCTGCTTGTGTAGCATAGGCAAGCTTCCAGTTCATAGGAGTTTGAATGAAACACTTTTTGGGGTCGTAGTTACTAAAATATCTGTGACTCGTCTAAATTTAGCTCACGTCGCTTTAAGGCCGGAACGTGGGTCAAATTCTGGTACTTAATACTTATTAGCTTCGAACGTTAATATGCCTCATAAACAACTAAGTAACGTCTGTATTGTTCGAGATACACCTTTAATAATTACTAAGTGGACTGATAAAGTTGAAAAGGTAGTAGGTAAATTTCCATTGTATGTTATTGTAAGTTAATAATAATGCTACGTACAAAGGATAGTTCAGCTAAGTTTCGGATCTAATAACCGCGCCTGAAGAATATCTCAGTAACTATACATATTATTAATTCATATTACATATCATATTATGTAGATATTTAATGATTTTAATTAACTATTGGTATATTTAGTTTTAATTATATTATTTGTTTATTATTGTAAATAAATAGTTTAATTATACGTATGGTAAGGTTTAATTAACTATCATCAGCAAAAAAGTGACAAAAAAGTTTGAAATTTACTTTCCGTCACACAAAACCTATTTAAAGCTGCTTTACCTACTTATTTGTCTCAAAACTTTTCTTTCGGTATCAGAGCCTTATTTCTGAATGATAGCTATTGTATAAATGTATGAAAATACTTATAAGCTCTCAGAAATAGAGCTCAGGTGTCCGCATTCGGTTTAATTTGAAAGAGTATATTTCCATGGCCTCACGGCAACAGGTGAGAGGCTCGGCGCAGGCGCGGCGTGCACGTCGATACCGCTCCCCACTCACCCGCTCACCCGCGCACCTACTTCGTACTGCTACCCTCGCCCATTCACACCCGCACACATTCGTAATACACACAGACATACATGACCTAGGAATAATGTAACTGAGCCCGTGAGCCGCTTATACACGTTATTCACCTTTGGAAAAAAATAAGTTCAACACTTTCTTCGGAGGACGGATGTATTTTATTAGTAGACGAGAGAGGTTGACAGTCGAATATTGTATATTATGTTGGCAGTTAACATAATGTTTAACTAGTTTCCTCCTCGCGGTTTCACTCATGTTTTTTCTGGGTAAAAAGTAACCTATAAGAATTATGTTATTCCAGCTTCGATTTTAATTCTACCAGCGCCTTGGGCGAGATTTCCACGGCGCCCCCTATTTGCCAACCCATACGATTTTTTTCTTGTCTATCCCTTGAAGTCGTTGTCAAGTGTTGTCATTCGTCCCCCTGTAATTTTTTTGTTTTTGTATGTTAAAAAATACACAATGTCAGTTTAGGTATACAACGAAGTTAAAATGAAAACTATCACTGCTAAGTAGGCTTTACCAGTTTAACGACTAATAACGTCGACCGTCGTCCAATGTGAGCTCATTTTTACCCACGACGGAACGGAGACGGTATATGCGTTTGGGGTGAGAGGTTGTTTGTTTGTGCAAATCCATGTTGCCATTTTTCTCCAAAACTACTAGTCCAATTTTGATGCAGTTTTCAGTTATGGGTTTGGGTTTCATTGGTGCATGTTCTTAGATAGGTGTTACGCTAACATCTCATCAGGGGGCGTTGCAGCAAACATTGTTTGTGCAAATTCATGTTGCCATTTTCCTCCAAAACTACTAGTCCGATTTTGACGTAATTTTCAGTGATGGGTTTGGGTTTGATTGGTGCATGTTCTTAGATAGGTGTTACGGTGACAACTCACCAGGGGGCGCTGCAGTAAACATTAGTTTGTGCTAAACCAAAACTACTAGTCCGATTTTGATGCGGTTTTCAGTAATGGGTTTGTAGTTGCTTAGTGAGGGTCCTTAAATAGGTGTTACGATAGTAGCGCTCACTAGGGGGCGCTGCAGTAAACATTTGTTTGTGATAAACCAAAACTACTAGTCCGATTTTGATGCGGTTTTCAGTAATGGGTTTGTAGTTGATTAGTGAGGGTTATTAAATAGGTGTTACGATAGTAGCTCACTAGGGGGCGCTGCGTTAATATATTCTATTGTGATAAGATATAGAAATTGAAAATTAATTTAATTATTATTTTCATTCTACGTAATGATATCGAGTCGAGTTACAAGAAAGCCCGGGCAATGTTTATATGCAAATAATTATCTAATGTAAAAAGTTCTCTAAAAAGTTTAAAATAAAAAGAAAAAGTAAAAATTTTGAAAAAACCCACGACGAGTAAAAAGTTATTGAAAAAGGATAAACTAATTTAAAAACCCCCGACTTAAAAAAATACTTTAACATAATAAAAAACCCAAGAATATCTGTCGGGGGCTATTGACCACTACGTTTCATTATTGTGTTGCCATCATAGCGATTTTCATTCCCTTCAAACTTGATCTGTCATCATGCACCTCAAGGAATGTTCCGATACCTGCACTTGAGACCTTACCATCGGCCAAATCATCACTGGTCAAACTGGCTATGGTAAAATTGTGGTCAAAAACAGACCTATACAGAATAAAAATAAAGTAATTCGTTATTATTTCAACAATTGGCTAGGTTTGACAAGCTTTTGCTTTTAGTGTGAAAAGTACTTACATCTTTATTAGGTAGTTATTATAAGTCACGATCATAAAATATATTTGTACTGACGGTTGGTGTGGGTGTTATGCCCTGCCATGTGGAAATACAGGATGTTTGTTTTGTATGAACATGTTTGTTTGTTTAGTGCCCCTGTGTAAAATATCTATAAAATATACAATGTATGTATGTGGCAATGCCGCCAGCGTTCTGGGCACACTACCGGCTGGCAGTGATTTAGATCAGCTGTATCTACTGTAAATAGCTTTTCTTTCTTATTTTAGTCTAGTTTTTATTTTATTTCTTATTAGTATTTAGTTTCGATGTAAATAATTAGATTTATTTATTGTGTAGGTAAATAATTTTGAAAGGTAGTTTTTTTCCCTTAAACATTTTTCTCACACGGTTATCTGATCACAAACTACGAACTTGTAATGTAGAAACCAGATGTAGAAAGATACTTATTAGATATAAGAATATTATTTATTTTGAAATGGACACAACAAAACAAAATATTGGGAATAACAAAAAAACTTTTAAATACATACCTACATATAATTGAGGACATAATAATCGCATAAGTTTATCTAGTAGGTGCCTAAATTAGTTTTCTAGTGGACATAGAAAAAGCACTTCTTAATTTGGGATCAGCCAACACATCACCTATTTGTTTACCCACTTTGTGGCATCAAGAGAAAAGATAATAAGTATACCTAAACAGTTGAAGTGCTGCTGATGGCTGACATAGATTGTAATAAAAGTTATTGTTTGAAATATACAAAGAAACATTCCAATGTTCCAAAACAACAACAAACAATCCTTAATAAATAATAAATACTTCTTCCGATAGACCGATTACTATTTCTTATCTGGTAAGTATTCGTAATGGACATGAACTAACATACAAATATAGATTAGTGTCCTTACAGGGCCTCCCCTCGGGGGCTTATTCCCACAATAAAAATCCAACCCTTCAATCTAATAGACAATTCGATATATAATATTATTATGTTGAAAAT
This sequence comes from Tethea ocularis, assembly GCA_963555595.1. Taxonomy (NCBI): domain Eukaryota; kingdom Metazoa; phylum Arthropoda; class Insecta; order Lepidoptera; family Drepanidae; genus Tethea; species Tethea ocularis. Next base: position 6,908,704 of record OY741968.1, read on the forward strand.
GCATTACTAGATGACTATATATGATGATTTCGAAGAAGTATATAAAAACGAATACTGCAACATTTTGGTGTGTGTGTGTCCTTGAGGTTTATATTTAGAAGAAAACTGGCATCACTGGGTAGCGTCGTTCGAATGTTCGAAGTCAGTCTGTCCATGAGTTTTTTCAGTCCATGCTTACAGTTAAGGGGGCCAATTCCACTAATAATTTTTGATTAGATTACAATTGGATTGCAGCTGAATGACGACTTTTGCACGTTTTCGAATTCCACTAATAATCTGACAACGTTCGAGATCCAATCATGGATGAGTTAAAGTTGACGTTCGATCGAAAGTTATAAAAGTGATAGTCCACTAAATATTTTGATTGGATTAGGTTTAGTGGAATACCGTAATTTAGTAAAATTAGAATTTAATTGGAAACAAACTTTAAGTGAATCGAAATTGGATGACAACTGTTGTAATTTAGCGGAATTACAAGTTGCATTAGCGACCAGTGAAACCACTGGTATTATTGATATGGGAGATTAGGCGTTAAGCAAATCGTGCCATGAAGTAGGGAGTGGTCTTATGTCACGTTTCAGGTGATTATCACAACCCGGAAAACATAGCTGGTAAATAGTGGGCTAACACGAAATCCTTTTCCATTGTAGGTAAATAATAAAAATATTAACCAATGAACGAGTGTATTTTTGATATATACGATATAAACATATAATATTAGGTGTAGGTATTTTCGCCTTTGAAAGCGGTTCTATTTTTTTTAATAGCTTTTTATTTTTAAATTTTTAGTTTCTTATGTTTTGTTGCTGACATAGTACATATAAATATATTAGCGTTGTACCTTCCATCATCAGCTCAGCAACATAAAATGATGACGACCAAACGCAAATATCTGAATAGCTTTAGAACTTCGATGAACAATAGCATAGATAGCGGGTCGGCGCAAAAAATACGTCTTGGTAAATAACAGCGCACTTGAGAAGTGAGCTCTTATTTCGTTTAAAAACAGTAACATGAAAGACCATAAGTAGGATACCTATATGTATGATAATATTATTTACTGAAACTTATCGCCATTGATAGGTACCTACAGTAAAAACCCAATCAATAAAAGTTTGCTATCGTCACGCCTACGTGAGAAGAAAGTCAATTTTGGATATTCTTCCCAAGAGTGACATCAAGACAGATTGGTGCTTAAAAAATGGATTTGTCATTCAGATAACGTATCTAGGTGAAAATAAATTATTATACCTACTCCCGAATAATATTGTCGTAGTTCCGATGTATTGTATCTTGAATAATGTTTTTTGACTGAATACGATATGACTTCGCGTTATATGTCATCATAAAATCATAAAAAGTTTCATATTTACTTATATTTTCAAGGTAAGTTATTATGCATTGAGTTTGAGATTGCACCCCAATTCTTATTTTAATATTTCTTGGATTAAAGCCTTAACGAGGTTAGGACTAAGGTTAACAACATGGGCCCTGTAAATATGATTTCAAAGATATTTCTATCATAATATTCTTCGATAATGTAACTGTAAAACGAACCTTATTGTTTTGAAATCTATGCTGGTAGGTATTATATCAATGCATATATTATCATCTATCTCTATCATCTTATTTAAAACAAGATGTTTCCAGCTACTTGGATGCAATGTAACATAAAGCAATCGGTATTAATGTTGCTTTCTATTTAGTGAAAAAAAAAAACAGAATGTAATCAGCAGTTCCACATTATCACATACATCCAAACTAACGAACAAAAGACAAACCCAAACACTCTATAGAGCTTTGACCCATCCAATAAATGTAAATTTACAAACATGCCAAATGTATCTACTGTTTAAATGCTGCTTTATTACTAACTAGCTTTCCGCCCCGCGGTTTCACCCGCGTTCCCAAGGGATCTAATATTCCCGAGAGATAAAAAGTAGCCTATTTGTTAATCCACCCTGGATTAACAAATAGGCTACTAGTCAGCTACCTCCAAACCAAATTTCATCAAAATTGGTCCAGCAGTTTGAGGCACGATCCGGCATTATCATTTTACCACTAGGTACTTACATACTTTAGTAAGTGTGGCATAGGTATAAATAAGCTACACATGTAGGTAGGTATATATTATAAAATATTTGTTCATTATAATGATTTCTACATGTAATAGAACTTCAGTAATTATATTTAGCAAGGTTGTTCGTATCAAGTTACCTATAAAATACGATGTTACTCGGGTCGGATATAAAATGCCTTCGAATACCTCTAAATTAATTTATTTAATTTATGTTGCCAGCTCTCTGGGATCCTTGCCGTTGATCGGCAGCAGCGGCTACCTCGAGGATATTTTTATATTATGTAGATTGTACCTATTTTGTATATTTGTTGTAAATAATAGTAAATATACTAAAAAATAATTTATATTGAATAATATGAAAAAGAAATCATAAATTTATTTGGTTTGAGAGTGAAAATATTAGTACATGAAAAGTGATTTTTCATTAAAAAAATATTTTGAAATGATTAATTAAAGAGCAGAATAACCGATAGCGATAGCTGTTATAGCACAGAATACCTACTTGATAATTAAAGATTATAGTACTTTTACGTCGTTAACTAAATGTTTCAAATCTATACATAAAAAGCAGCGACTACCAACCAACGCCCAGTATAATGATAGAAGTTTGAAATTTTGAGAGGATATAGATTTTATACTGTAGTTTTCTAAATTCCACCCCTAAACGGGTAAAAAAGGTGTTAAAGTTTGTAAGAAAAATAAATTACAGAATTACTTATTTAGAATTTTGTCGGTTACGCCTCGCGCCGTCTCGTCGTTCGCAGAGGTTTGTTCTCGGTATAGGCTTTTGAAAAGAGGTTCTTAATAATAACAGAAACGTTCAAATAATCTATAAAATTATTTTACGAGGTGTAATATAATTATGAAACATGAAAATCGTGGGTTCAACGTAAATTATAACAAAATATGCCTTGAAACTCACAGATACCTACAACTAAATGGGCTTGTTGGATATTTACCCACGGTATTACCTACTACTTAGCTAACTACCTACACATATTATACGTGATTAGATGTTATAGTTTCTAAAAAAAAAATACATCTTGATTAAATGTAAAGGTTAATAATTTTAACGATAATAATATTAAAGAATATTTAAACAAACAGGTAGGTAGGTAGTTACGACGACACATTTGCTTTTCAGTAGGTACCTAATTATCTGAATAATACGTTAGAATAGTAGCTAGATTTTTTATATCGGCATTACCTATTAGTATTTTGTCGAAAAAGGATAGCTTATAACTTTTGGAACAAAAAGTAAAAAATGACCCAAAATTTCGCAGTTTTTCGCGTGGCGTGCAGCAAGTAGGTACACGTTTTTCGTAGTTGCACTACCTGTTACTTAACTGGGGGCTTAGACAAAGTAACAATTTAAAAACGATAACGAAGTTCGAAAAGACTAAAATGTATGGGACTGACATAAGCCGCGTTAAATCACGTGGTCAATCTACATCGTTATCGCAAGTTGGTAGACAATGTTTACTTCATGTCGAAAACGAATCGAAATCATAAATTAGCGAAGTGTTTATTCGCCTATTTCAATACAAATGCGTAGACAAGCGGCACTTTTGACGTTCGCTTTCTCTTTGGGAGCGATCGTTCGATTCGCCATCAAAACGAAAGCTTGGGGGCTGTAGATATCTCTACAAAATGGCCGAAAATTACAGTCAGCTGTGATTTGTGTACAAGTGCTAGTTGCGATATTACAGTTTTATTTAATTAAAAATGCATTCTTTACGTTTATTGTGGGCTGCACATAATGAGAATGCCTGGGTGAGGCGTCAAAGGCGATATACATCAAGGATAAATATGGAAACAATTGAAGATATGCCTGAATTGTTGTTTTTTTTACATTACCCGACCTTGTGCCCCTGCAACAGGCCTAGCCAGGTCACCATGACTGAAACATAATAATAATAATAATAAAAATTCTTTATTGCAGTTTTTACAATTACAAAAATATAACTGAATAACAAAGTTTGGTTCTTATTAATATTACACAGACAATTTATTTTGTATAATTGAAAGTCAAAGGTATAAACATAAACAACGATTCAATACATAAGTGCTTCATTGTTATTATCGCGTCATTGTTTACATTAGCGACTGAAATGATACCAAAGTTTTTTACGACTGAATCTTATGGAAATGGAAAAAAACTTGGATTTACTTACCTTTCCATGTACTCCTTTAGAGTTGAAAGCTGTTCCGGACATACTCGTACCCTAGAATCCATACTATATCACTAAAAATAAAAAAATAACTTTAAATTTTGAACAGTCACAATCACAATGATTCTATTTAATTTTGAAGAAAACTTGTATGTAATAACACTCTAATAATTTAACACTATCATCGTATTGCTATAAGTTTATCAAAAAGTGTCAAGAATTAAAAATATCAATTAAAAACGACTCACCACACTCACGTAAACACAATAACATTTGAAACAATCCCGCTTTGTTTGATCCAATTTGACACTGACAGCTAAATTTTCGTTACCATAGCCAATATTTATTTTTTTATCGAACAATCCGTTCGTCTCTGCGATCGTGACAATTGTGTTACATTGGCTAGGAAATGTTTATCGTTATCTCTAAAACGAAAAAGAACTTCGACATCGTTTCGGTACGAAGCGATGTTACTTTGTCTAAGGACCCTGATCCATACAACATACTAAAAATTCAGAACTACATCAAGCTTTGCGATTTTAATGTCGATTTCTACTGGGTTATTATTTATTACCTTCAGTGCGATTAATGTCTCAGCGCGCTTGAACTTCTAACACAATGCTTACCCGTGCGAACGCTACACCTACGTGCACGGTGCAATTCATGGAACAATAGGGATGTAACTACACCTTACAAGAACTAGCAAGACATTTTAATACCTATTTTATATTTTTAGGTACCTACACATTTTATTGGGTTCTAGCAGTGGTTATTATACATACTGGCAATGATTATGAGCACCGTTTTCTAGATATTATAATACAGAATTTAAAACTTGTTTTCAGATTGTTTATTTTAAAGCTATTTCATTAACAATAATCATCCAAAATCTCAAGAGCCTGAGCATTACCATTACAAAGCTATGACAGTTAGAAATTTTGCATTAATTTCTTGTAAAAACCTTTACTCGTACTCTGAAACGTAGAGTAGGACGGAGATAGCTATTTCAGTACTCTAGTAATCTGATAGGTAGGTACTCGATTACACTTACGTTGAAGCGTAGGTCTTTTAATGCTAAACTAATTTGAAGATATTTATTTAATTCTGTATGCAAATACTTTAGTGTTATTTTTCACCGGAAAATATTTTTATACGATCTATTTAAGATATATATTTAATTACCTCTTTGGCCCAATAAACCCTTACAAAATTACTCTGTATTCACCCTTAACTAGACAACGTATACTTCAATGTACACACATTAAAAACTCGTTGTTTATTGTTTTTTTCTTACGCTTATTTCAGATTCGGTGAATAACAAAATGTTTACCAATACTCTGTTGCATAACTCGAGCACAAAATGTTTCTAGCATCACAAAGAACAAACTACATATGTTTATTCAGTGGTGCCGTCGAGAACCGACGCGATTACGCTTTAAGAAAAACGTTTCTGCTACACATTCATAAATCTCCCTAGCTTTAATATTCAACAGATAAAATAAATGGTAAAGATGATAACTAAAACTACTATGAATAAATAAATGCGTATGTACAACAATATATTATCTAGTATAGTACCTAAGTACTTACATTTTAGTGTAAAATTTATTTAATTCTGGGATTGATGGATGATAGAATAAAAAAAAAATTACCGTTAAAGCTTACCGGCATTATTACTTACATACTTAATTGAGTAATTCATTAGCGTTTTGAAACATTATTTTAATAAAATAAACCTGGATTGTCGACTTTAAAAGTTCCGACGACTACTTTTTGTCGATTAATAAAAGTTATTACCTACATTTATTTTCTGCCTAGCAGTAAAAACCAAAATATTTTTTTGTGATTAGCCATTACAAACAGATAGAAATACTTGGCGGGAAACTTTAATTAATAATACTAGTATGTAGTGGTGACTGTTGCTAATTAAGTATACGTTTGTTTGGCATAATAGCAGAAACAGAATACACTAACATTATTAGCCGTATCGTGCAGAAGAGTAGCGTAAGTGGTTAATCTGTGCGACCCATGACTCGGCTGCATAACACGCGACCACTTGTTACGGACCGCAACACCCGCTGGCAAATTAATTGGCTCATCTCCGGATAATACCACATATACATTTATGGCCAACTACATTTAATCATAGACTAATTTTAATCCTCCTTGGTTTAATTTACTGTTCTACATCTATGGTTCATATACTAGATCGTTTTAAAATAAAAGCCATTATGTGAGCTTATAACACCAAAAGGTTCATTTTATGGTTGCTTTATTTGAATGCATATATTTTACTTGATATTTGGAAACAAATACATAACTGTGAACTTTGTTTTCCAAGGTAATAACCATATAATATTAGAGATGGTATCTTTTTGAAACTTATGTTGAGTAAGTAGTCAACTTTTAATAGGGTACCAACTCTGTAATCACGAAAATAATTTCAACTTTTCATACTAAATAGTAAATACTGATCCAGCGAAGGTTTTGAAAGGGTTTAGGACGAAAGGGCATTGATGTAGGTACTTATACTTTGATAGAACATGAAAAAATATTTTAAAGTGGAAAACATTACCAATCATTTCATTAAATATGTTTATTGTTATAATAATAATAAATTTAAGACAATGATAGCTCAGTGGTAGTGACTTCGAATGCCGAGACGAAGGTCTCTGGTCCTACAATGAGTTTGAGCTTTCGGTGAAGAAAAACATCGTGAGGAAACCACAGGTCGGTGATAGGGTACTTTGTAGTACCCGCCTGGCTGGCTAACGCCCTCAAGTTAAAAATCTGTCGCCAGGCACCTTTCGGTGTGTTCCGACAGCTGCACTTGAGAGCCAGTTCCTTTCTAGGCTTTCTGTGCTTACCATCATTGGCCACATCATCCCTGACCACGGTGAGATTGTAGTCAAACACAGGCCTATACATAGTAAAAAAAAATCGATGCAATGTGAGTATAGGTACTTTAGTACTAATACAGGTAGTTTCATATTTTGCGCTCTGTTTTGGTTCTGGTTTTTGTGCACTACCTACGTTTCGAAGTGCGAGTAAACGCTTTTACCAGAGATTTTTTCGCTAAACTTGTAATTGTCATAACTGAAATGAAATGAAATTTTGTACGATATTAGTGATAACGATGCACACTATCCGTAAAATTCGGTCTAAAATACCATTTCAAAATTATCCTGTTTACGAAAAAATTTAAGAATAACCAACCCCAAATAGGTTTACGAGTAGGATATACCAAAGTAATATTTTGGCGAAATATGTATGCCTCTGTAGGAGACAGCTGTCTAAATAAATCGTTAGGTAGACGTTAGATGCCACAGCCTTACCTAAGTAAAGTTGTAAAACCTTCTATGTCTGTCTATGGTCAGCTAGTTTCTAGGTCCCATTTCTGTAGAGCTGTACCTAGCATCGTATGAAACCAACTCATTTTCTTTAAATTTATTTTTCATTGAATGATACCCAAGAGTGGTGTAATTTAATCTCGCCTACGGATCAATCAACATTATTACTAACAAAAATATCAACTGTAGTTTTATTTTATTGCCTTGTTTATATTTCTTATTACAATCTTATTTTGTTTCATTTACTTCTCCAACAAATTGCACAAACACTGATATATATTTTGTTTACAAATAACGAGATTTGTCCTTTGTTTACTTTATAGTGAGTGGAAAAGTACATGATACTTGTATGTACCTACATAGGTACGTGCTATAAGTGCCTAGTTAAAACCAAATAATTATGATTTTCTTTCTTCACACAATTAAATTACGACGATGCGAGTGTAGGTTTATCAAACGACAATAGACAATAGTTATAGGAATGGAATGTAATTATGAAGGTATCATTGTGATTATATGGAGTCATTATAGTCTGTGTTCGCGGCAGATCTGCCGTCCGATCGCTCGGCTGTATGAACTAGATGCCGATGCTGTCCGAAGATAAATCCCAAAGGGCCTTCTATTGTCGTTCCGACTAAATTGCCATGGCCTTCAGTTTCCTCACTATGTTTGAGAATAAATAGAATCTAATAATAACATGTTCAGCCTGACGTATAAAAAAGCAGCCATATCGTTCCCTTGATGTCCTACCGCAATATTTCTACGTCTTTGTAGGATCGAATCAAAAATAAAGTAGTTTAGCGATATTTGGGAAAGCTCCCGCTGTGTTTGAATACGCTTGAGGCATTACATTACCTACTTGTATTCAAATAGGTAAACATTTTGATGAAAAAATATAGGATTCTACATTATGTCTACTTTGCATATTGTATACATAGTGCATGTTTCAAAGTTCTAGCTATGGTTCTAGTAAAGTTCAAGTCATAGTCGGACAGTTTAAGCAATTTTTAAGTTAGGTTTGTAACAGGTCGGCAACACATTGGCAGTACCTCTGGTATTGCAAATGGCGATAGGCGACGGTAACCACTTACCATCAGGTGGACCACTGTCAACCTTCTGACATAAAAAAAAAGATTTATTACAATGATAATGGTAAGTAGTCTACTAAAACTTTTCACAGACTTTTTGAGACAACTTCAAAAGCCAATATAAATACACGACTATTTCATGAAAATCTTACTAATATACCTTGGAGGAATATATTGATGATTTATTTAGTTATTAATCAGCATACTACCATTCATGTCGCAAATAACACGTTGATAACTTACGACTTATAACGGAGCTGCAATTTTTATTTTATAATTTGAATTTCTTGCTCCAACCGAAGCCTCCATCTTAACTGTGTACGTGTCACCAAAAATACTTGTTTTTATCTTATCCTCACAAAAAAACATTTTAACTAAAAGAAATGCTTTGTCAATGATCTAAAAATAGTAAGAAATAGGTTCTCAATGCTGAAAAAATGTTTTATAGTATTAAAGTAACATTTGTCTATTTTTCAAACAGGAAATTAGATAATTGGGTAGTTGACACTGTCAAAAATAAATTACCAAACACTAACCAATGCATAAAACATCTAAAACACGTGGAAACACCAAATATGTTATACATTTAATGCATTTTATTGTTTTTAATTACCAGTGGAACCGCCAGAGTAGATGATTTGATGCTGTGAAACTATGACGTCATAGTGTAATATTTCATACAAAATTCCATATAAACGATCGTTTTGACATTTATTAAAAAGTAGCTGATTTGATATGTCAGTCAACTACCCTATTACGTATGTGGTTACGTTCTATCGAAACGTACCCATTCTATATGAATTACATTATAGTCGTTTTGTGCAGTCAATTTGATTTTCGCCTTTGTATTTGACAGCGGTTAGTTGGAAATAATTGTTCCTATAGTTTGTCGCGCTCAATTAATTAGTTAATGCATAATTTTAATTACAATCAGGTTATATAGTAACAAAATATAATTTATAGTGTACTAGATTTCGCCTCGCGGTTTTATTCGCATTTCCGAGATAGAAAGTAGCCTCTTTCTATTCCTACCAAAACGTACAAAATCACGTCTATACACTACTTCGTTGCAGTGTCAAAGAAGGATAAATCAACAAACACACATTCATATTCGATAACGAAGGAAGGATATCTTATTTTAGTTATGGACTTTATGATTCTATATTAGAATCGAGCCTACAACAACAGAACTGCTCGCTCAGTTATATTGTTCAGTAGCATTAAATCAAGAGATGGCTTTCAATAGCTTGAACAAACGTTCCGCTGATACGGAGATAAAACTTTTGATACCATTTCTATTGAATAAACTGTTATTATCTCAGCAGTCTAACAGAAGGGTTGTCTGTTTACAGTAGGTAACTCAATTGTTGAGTGGTTAAAATAATGCTTGTATGTAGTAAAATTAGATAAGATATATTTATTAATAACGATTTTTTTGGGATAAGCTTAAATAATTATTAATTTAAGCTTATTTAATTGAAGCATCCTACTAATATCATAAATGCGAAAGTTTGTGAGTATGGATGTTCGTTACTCTTTCACGGAAAAACTACTGAATGGATTTGGATAGAACTTGGTATATAGATAGATTATACCCTGGAATAACATTTTATCCCGGGAAAACATAAGATACCACGGGAACGCGGGTGAAACCACGGGGCGGAAGCTAGTTATAAATAATAGCTTTAGCCTTGTGATTTCACACGCGTGGGCATGAAACGTAAATCTTCATCGAGGATTCCTACCTTGGTAAACTTTTAAAGTAGATGTTTGAGATTAATTTCACAGAAAAATATATTTTTCTCGACTAGCAACACAATCTAAATCTACAAACGCTTTAACAAAATTATGAACTAATAATACTTTTCTTTATAGATATTGAATCTAGAGTCGCAGTGTGTGTATATTCTTATATTTTACCATATATTACTGTGTTAGACCACTTTTTTATAGCAAGTAGTAGGAGTCTGTGAGACTATAAGTTTAATATATCAATATAATAGCGCGGTGTTTGGGTACTTTATCAAATCTGACTGGCTCTCTATCACATGTTTGGCTGTCTGTGTATTCCAGCAGATACACTTGAAAGCCTTCTAGGCATTGTTTACTTTGCTTACATTGAGATTACAACGTTAGCGTCTGCTGAACAACGGCTAGACACAAATGTTCTATCTATTGAAATTTGATATGCAAGTAGTTAGGGTACATGACGTCCATAGTAATTAAATTAATTTTATATGCAACCGATGAACGAACATATATGCTAAAAGTACCTGTCTCACGTTTCCACATTCTCTTTGGTTTGCATTTACGTCAGCACCGTATAATGTGAGGAGCAAAATATAGTGCGGAAATGTGGAGGAATATTTTTACACCTCTGATCTCGTAGTCGGCGTGTATGAAAATCAAATGTTATGAATAATGTAAGTGGGAATCAAATTATTTATGCGATTCTTTCATCACGTTACTTGCCTTGATGTGCCTCGTTAGTTCATCTATAGGTCGATGATGACAGTGATGATTACCACTACACTCAGCCCGTAGGTCCTATACAACCATTAAAGAACCAATCACCATACCATGTTTATATTATCTTGTACAGTATGACACAACTTAGATGAAGCATCGGCAAAATTCGTTAAATCGATCATTTCCAAAATGAGTGCGCCTGCAACATTAACCATGTTTATTAGTACTTTAAGTGAAAATGATCTTGTTGAATGGCGCGATAATGAATGTTTTTTATTAGTTGTGTAAATCGGAAGTGAAGTGTAGATATACGATTTTCCAAAACTACATCTACGTTGTGTCATCCTGTACCTGAATAATTGTATCAGAATAGCTATGGATAAACCGAGATCTGGGATGGTAGAAGATGGTAAGGGATGGTTAAAGTTAGTATACAGTGTATTATTTATATATGTTATATATATTTTGAAATTTATTCAGTTTGAAAACTTTATTAATCGAATGAATGAACTTTAAAAATGGGCTGATCGTTAGTTAAGTGGTATTGAGAGTCTTGATAAATTGCTTGTGTCCCCAGCTACAATTTTTTTTCCTATTTTTAAACCTTTCTAATGATACAATGATTGAAAGGTTCCGCTTGTAGGTATAATAATAACGTAGCAAACAAACTTCCATCACGAGACGCCCTCGTCAATTACTGCCACCACTTTTTGTTTGAATATTCACAATAAAATCATTATTCCGAAGAATGAAATATTAATATAGTTGTTACTACAAATATATAATATATTAGTCAGAAATAGAAAGGTATGTTTGTAGCAAATTTTCGTTAATTTTATTAAGCGAGTTCTTGTAACTAGATAGGTATTTACATTTCACCCAGCATATCATTACCTACTTATATAATCGGTATTCAGAGAGTAGGTATATAGGGTCACTAACGAAATAGGTTCGCCACACCACACGTGCATAACATACTGGACACAAATATATTATCACAAAGGAGCTTATTACAAATACACTGTCGCCTACTTTGTTATTAAAATGTTTACCTAAATACATTCTATATACCTCTAAAACTCAGTCGCCTTTTGTGAACCAAGTCTCTGATTTCTACCACATTATCCTTTACTCTCTTGGGATGTGTTAATGTACCTTTGCGAATAATAGGGATCATGTAGCTATTTCAGGGTAAGTTACTGTACCCTATACTCTTGGTTTATTTGATCTGTGTTAACGAATTAATTATCTTTTCCGCTGAATCACTAAAAAACTACCCTATATATTTTTGATCATTTTTTTCAGTTACAAATATATACATCAAACATATATTACATTTTATATAGGAATCGATAGTCACACAAAGAAGCGTAATAAATTATTTTTATAACATATAATATACTGATATACGTACCTACCTTTAATGATATAAGAGCCAATATAATCTCTATGACAACCGAATTATTTCCTGTTTTTACCCAGATTGAATAATTTATTAGTGTCATCTCATCAGAACTTATTAATGTTGAGTTTATTTAAAATCTAGTTTAGAAATGGTATATCTTGCAGTAAAATCACTTAGAAGGCTTTCAAGTCGTGTAGCATTCTATTATCTGCCGTGCCCTTGTCGAACTTAACAAAACATTGAAACTAGTAGGTTTGAGGCAAAAAAATTATCACATAGGTACCTACCTACCTACCTACCACCCAAAATCATAATATTATATTAACTTGTCAGACTCTTTCGCTATAAAGATTGACATCGAATAGTTCTAGGAAACCAATGAGATTAAGTGTTGCTAAAGGGATGAACCTAGACAAATATTGTCATTGGAAATCATACATAAGTAGGGGTCGTGCGTCGTGCTAAACTACCTTAGTAGATTTGTATAAAATAACTACTACTATTATCTATATATATAAAAGAAAGTCGTGTTAGTTACTCTATTTATAAATCAAGAACGGCTAAACTGATTTGGCTGAAAATTGGTGGGGAGGTAGCTTAGAACCAGGAGAAGGACACAGGATATGTAAGGGTAGGTAGGGGCAGGTAGGGGTAAGTAGTTAGGTGGGGGTAGGTAGGTCCCAGTTTTATTTTTGTTCTCAGGGCAGGACAACGTCTGCCGGGTCAGCTAGTATTTTTATAAAAAGAAATTGTTTACTAAACTTAGTATATCACGGTTTAGCTGACTTGACCTAATTCGTTTTTTTTGCATTTCAATAAAAAGTAGATGAAAGAATAATTTTTAAGCAACAATATTTTCAATTTTTTACAACTACTTTTTAATTTATTACATAAAAATGTTGCCAAATCAATTTTAAGTACCCATTGGAAGGGATTTTGTAATTAGCGTATGAGATGTATGTAAATTGATTATTTTACTACTATTTAAATCCATACATTAGTTACATATTGTACTCGTTTGTACCTATAGTTCTATAATGTTTATAGTTTATAATGCAAAAAGATATATCTATTACTTATTTCCTAATTACACAATTTTCAGATACATAGACGCTTGATATTGACGTAATAAATTGGGGTTATTCAACAATATATTGTGCTGTATAAAATCGTACTATCCTAAATAAACTATATTATCGTATAATCTTATAGTTATCTTAATTGACAAATTGTTTTTAAATTTTATGCAATGATGATAGGTACCTCTATCATAGGTAGGTAGCTTAAGGAATCTAAAATAGCATAAATAATGTTATATTCCTTACGCTGCAAGTGATGAAAGTTTTTATAGCATAACATTTCGTATGAACATTATTATACTTAATAACACTTACAAATTGGAATCAAAAAGGTCTCGTAATGTAGGAACCTACAGATTGATACGCGCGAGTGCTACGCCTGCCTGGCATTGCAAGCATCTATATATAGGCTACGGTAACCGATTACCTACTATCACACTGGCTTGTTTTACTTAGGAAATTAATTTATTTATTATGTTACATAATGTTATAATGCTGCAAAATGAGGTGCAAATATTTTTATTAAGACTAGGTATGATAATTTAATATTTTGTAAGTAAATTCATCATTAGTACACAACTAAATATTCATATTTCCTCACCAAAACATGGTCGAGTATGTGAAACTGGTAAAATATATTTAAATTAAGACCTTACCATAATAAATTCTGGCAAACAAATTATATAAAAATTTATTTCAACCGTTAAACTGGACACAATATAATTATTAGCACAACTATATAATTTGCAATTTTTCTATGAACATATCAATTAAATGTACATCAATTCAAAATTATAAATATACTTTGAGTTATTACTGTATTGTAATGTACTGTATAGTATGACACAACTTAGATGAAGCATCGGCAATATTCGTAAAATCGATCGATCCCTAAAAGAGTGCGCCTACAACATTACTCATGAATTAAAAAATGATCGGCGAAAATGATCTTATTGATCGTCGAATGACGCGATAATAAATGTTTTTTATTAGTTTTGTAAATCGGAAGTGAAGTGTACGAAAACGACTTGCCAATGCTACATCTAAGTACCTACAATAAATGAAATATTTCGTTGAATAAGTTGTTTGACCCGTGCCGTGGTGGCACGAAAACAAAAACATTGAACACCAAAAGCACGGTTAACATTACCTTGCCAAAAGACACCTTAAGACAACTTCATCGTCTTAGAAACTCGCTAAGTTTTAATTAAAAAACAACTTTGTTTACAATTACTCCCCATGTTACAAATACAACCTTTACCATGTAATTAAATCGAAAGTATCTAATGGGGTTATCCAGAATTTTAATTAATAGGTGGTACCTAATTAATATATATTATACCAATTTTATTCTATATAATACACAGAAAAGTATTTATATAACGTGCTTGAAATAACTTTCTAGTTTGTCCTTTTCTGCACAAATACCCAAAATATTTAAATATTGTGTGCTATAATTGTAGCAAATAATTTAGAGCTCTAAGCTCATGTTTTTAAAGGTATAATTTGGTTAATTGATCAAATGAAATTCCAGTAATAATAAAGAGGTGTCGTTTTAGCTTTGTGAATTATAAACAAGTTTTCCTCCTTCATGGTCGCTGTGACGACCTTAATCCATAATTAATGCAGTACTTACCTACCGCCGAATAATTACACCCACTATATTCAGTCATTTCATTAAAATTACCACCGTGCGTGTTGTAACTAAGTCTTATCCCAAAGGTATAATATCACTCACTGGGGAATAAAATTCATGTATATCCAATGAATAATCTTTTTTCTGTTTGTCTTAAATAATATGATAATGCTATTTAATCTTCCAGTCCGGCCAATAAATAACAATTTACTTACCAAATTTTATCCTTCCCTCTCGAGAACCTGATTACATTACACAAGAGTGTTTTTATGTTTCCAGTTTTTCCTCCGATTTTTAAATAAACATTAGTATGAGAATTCCCAACGTTATTTTTATCAAAGTCAAATACCTAAGCGGATTGACAAAAGCTTTACGAAGTGTTTTACAGCTTACATAGTAAAAATAATAATTGAATAAGTCCTTAATCTTGGATAGGTAAATATTTGATTTTGCGGTCGCTGAAACTGAGGTTTTACGGCAAATAACGTAGAGGCGCCTCTGACGCCCACGTTTGTCTCTCAGAGGTCATTCAAGGACTAACCGACTCCCTTACATTTGCAATTGAGCTACTTTACTTTTTTCTAGGTCTGCATCAATTTATTTATCGTGTACCTAGAAGCAAAACAATAGTAATAATCGGAATAACAATCTTGGTTTTATATTTGGGTTTACTGCTAAATTATGATAATGATATAATAGGCATTAAGTGCACGATGATTTACGAAAAAAATAACTGAGTCATATGTTCTTCTGCCCAGGTAAACTTACCCTGTAACTCATACTTTGTTTGATCGCAAACTAAGCAGAGCGCTCCTACTTCCTACTAATATTATAAAGTGAACGTTTGTATGTATGTTTGTTACTCGAAGTTGTAGACGACTACATCTACCTAGGACAGACCATCCAACTAGGTAGGTCCAACTTCGAGAAAGAGGTCAATCGTCGAATCCAGCTCGGCTGGGCAGCGTTCGGGAAGCTACGTAATATCTTCTCGTCCCAAATACCGCAGTGTCTCAAGTCAAAAGTCTTCGACCAGTGTGTGTTGCCAGTGATGACTTATGGAGCAGAGACGTGGTCGCTTACGATGGGCCTCATAAGAAGGCTCAAGGTGACCCAAAGAGCAATGGAGAGGGCTATGCTCGGAGTTTCCCTGCCAGATTGAATCAGAAATGATGAGATCCGCAGGCGAACCAAAGTAATCGACATAGCCCGAAGAATTGCCAAACTTAAGTGGCAGTGGGCGGGGCACATCGCTTGAAGAACCGACGGCCGCTGGGGCAGAAGAGTTCTCGAGTGGCGACCACGAACCGGAAGACGCAGCGTGGGCAGACCGCCTACAAGGTGGACCGATGATCTTGTGAGGGTCGCGGGAAACCGCTGGATGCGGGTAGCGCAAGACGTTCCCGGCCATCGTGGAGATCCTTGGGGGAGGCCTTTGTCCAGCAGTGGACGTCTTTCGGCTGACATGGATGATGTTTGTTGCTCTTTCACGCAAAAACTACTGAACGGATTTGGATGAAACTTGGCACATAGATATATCATACCCTGGAATAACATATAGGCAACTTTTTATCCCGGGAACGCGGGTGAAATCGCGGGGGACAGCTAGTATATAAATAATTACACCCAGATTCGGGACAAACAGATATGTTCATGCACACAAATGTTTATCCTGGATGGGAATCGAACACCACAGCCTGTGACGCCAACCGCGCCAACTGGCCTGTCAGTCTACAGCATAAAAAAATACCATCCTCAGTATTATATATAACTCAGTACAATTATCTAATGATTTGTTTTATAGTTGTAAGTAATACACAGACCTCTAATAACCAACCAACCCTATAATAAAAGATACCGTAGTCGGTACAAACGGATATTATGTTTAAATAATATAAAATGCCCAGTTTTACCATATCTGACGTTAAATTTGAGACTCACTTTCCATTTAGGCTTTATTATTTTTCTTAGAAAATGACTCACTATTTTGGCAGACGCGTAGACGGTAAAGCTAAGGGAAAACATTTGGCTTACGTCATTGGCCATGACGTCACCCAAAGTTGTGATACATTTCATAATGATACTTATTAATTATATTATCTACGTTGCAGTGAATGCCAATATTTTACTTTAGGTCTCCCTAGTGAATAACATAAATAATAATGGCAATATTATTATAAAAAGATAAATATAGAAAATTATAATTTTGTTTGCTATTGATCGTTACAATTTTTTATTTACAATGTTAAATTAAATACCGTATATCTAAATGAAACTACTTAAATCAAAATAAAACTACCTAACCATAAATAAAAAACATAATATTCAGAGCAAGAATATCAAAACCAGTTAAAATAGAAAAGAAATTCATTAAAACATATGTTTGGAGCATCGCTTTATATGGAAAATATAGATTATATGAAAAAATAAATTGGACTTCGTAGCGTATAAGGAGATGCAGGAAGCAGCAAACAACTGAACAGAGAAATAGAAGAAGCTCCACCGACTAGGGCCCAAGCTCTTAAATATATAAAAAGAACCATAAATAGACAATTTGTACCAAATCGCTGCCCCGTGGAAGTGTGCCAAGAAGATTGGAAGCATTGCCACGCTGGATAGCAATTCTTTGAGCAAAGTATGTGCCAGCCCTCTTGTCACTATGAACAATCGACGAACCTCCGGTCCCCAGAGCCCTAGAGATACAACCCTAAACGCAGAAAATACACTCCTGTTGCGTAGCAGTAGCACCGGCCACTACAGACGTATCTAGAAGGTAGGAGGGCGAGAATGTGTCGACATATGTAGCGTCTCACACCAGGGGATTACCCATCTTACAGGACATCAATGACACACCGTCCGGTCTCGTGCCATCGTCACGTCACGTCGTCATGGTGATTAGCCCGGCCATTAGTATTCGCACGGTTGGGTTTCATATGACAACCTACTAAGCGGTTCACCCCACAATTTTTACAACATTATGTTGCCAAGATTATAATACCTAATTGAAAGTATTGAATAGTGACATTTTACTAATACTATTCTGAAAGTTTTAAGTAAATATTTGTTTACAAACTATGTATATAGCAAAATTTTAGTAACAATAGTATATCAGCGATAGTCTTACTCCAGGTATTGATCCAAAAATCCTCCCGGTTATAAACTTGTGCTCGTTATTCTTCATTGCGCGACTTAACGTTAACGGGAGAGGCTTTGCTTTTGGCTTGCAGCGAGGAACCATAATAGGCTGAAAAAACACCTCCATACATTTTACTCACAGACAAACTGTGTTATAGTACTTCCATATTTTTTATGTAGCCAACAGGTTATTAGCCAAACTCTTGAAATCATTTATGTTCGCTGATTCCTTTTTCAATATTATTGGATTAATTTCCAGTTTAAAGGTAGAATTGCTTACTTGTAAAATTTATGAGATGGGGTATGTGTAGATAATAAACCAAGCATTTTCACACCACTGTAGCAAAGATCCAAGAAAAATAAAGAAAAATTGTATCTAATGACCATCGTTTTATTTCTCGGAATTCTATAAAGATAAAATGAGAAAAAGAGCCAAACACTTAATTTTAATAACACACATACATATATACTAGATGTACCCCGCGGTCCCTTCGGAGATAATGTAGCTTCCTATTAGTGAATCTGTCGAATCGTATCCCAACCTTCTTTGTAAGACTCGTTGCTCATATTTTTTTTAATAAAACTACGTGAATATCTAACCTGAATAAATAATTTATTACCTTACCAAAACACCTTTGCGAGTAAGATGGTGCTCCGGTAGTATATTCATTGATTGATATTAATTATTTATAAAAGCTAAGTAAACAACATAATTATCACTGTACTTTAGTCTCTATAATTAACAAGTCTATTTAATGAGAGATCACTGGTTTTGCACAAAATAATAAAGTTTCGATTTTACTTGTGTGATTTTAATTTTTGTTCACTGTATAGTTTGTGAAGTTCATGTACATTGCAATGCCCAGTACCTGAGTATTTTAAACAGGGTTAATTGTAATTCACTTCTAATTCTTTATGGTGGAGACTACTGGCGACATTACTCATTAATATGAACGGTTTTTACCTACTATGTGTCCAACATTGAACACGCGTAAAACAAATAATATTTTACATACTTTTTTTCGTGCAAGGTATATGTTTTGTATGTTGAATTGTAGTTTTACAGACCAATCCTAATTGATAGGCCGTTGTACCTTATGTTTCCGAGCTACGAGTAAATTCAATAAAATATTACGTCGTTTCGTTCGTCACTGTCATTCTAAAAAGATAAAGAGAGAAAGAGCTATTTTTGACACTAGAATTAAAAAAATTACTGTTTCACTAGACTGGAATTCAAATTATATGATCTATATACAACAACATTTGTAAACAGAAGACGAGACCGTAATGACGTCGGCATTTAACTAAACCTCCATCATTTATAACGTTTTGTTCTTTGTAAAACAATACAATTATTTATCACGATTACCTTCAGTTGAGTGGAACGCAGTAATGTTTTTGAAACTGAATACGCACTCCAATAACAAATTATCAATCAAAGTTGAAAACAAACGTGGGCGTGGGAGCCGTGGGGGTGATGCGATGTTGCGGGGGCGACGGCGGCGGCGGGCGCATGGCGCGGGCTCTACTGATGGGCGCCAGACTGGCTGGCGCGGCGCGGCGGCTGCACGCGGGTGCATCCTACCCTGCGCAGGTGCTACACTACACCGTCAACTACCTCTCCCTCCCCATTATACCATACCCAACCCATACATCGACCTTACATAGGTATAGTACATTATCATATGAAAACACTACCTAATTACCCAATAACGTTGTAACAATAAAAATCATTCATGAATATGTATAGTATCGGGAAAACTAAAACAAACAGAACATTTTATTTATTTCATGACAAATACATGTCAATGGTACTCATAAATGCCAATTAAGGACTTACTTTTTTAGTCAAACATAATAGCAAAGTGGAATGAAAATGAAATTTTGTAGCTTTTCCTATTAGTGAAAGAATTTTTTGAATCGGACCAGTAACTAACTCCGGAGATAAGCGCATTCAAACAAACTCTTCAGCTTTATTATTTGTATAGATTACTTAGGTATGAACCTACATACATACATAAGATTTTACAGTTATGTACCTACTTTAATATATTCCTACTGTTTGATAATATTCATTAAATTATTAAATACGTACCGAAGTACCCACAGGTGTTTACTTAACCTACCCATTAGTTCATTACCTAAAACTGTAGAGATGAGATAAACAAAGGTCAATGACACACATAAGATTTTCAAAACATCACACCATGAGTATTCTATAAGTTTAGGAACCGGACGATAAAAATAAAGAACAACTTTATTTTCGTCGCGTCGTTTAACTCTGCGGACAAAGTAAGGATAGCGATCAAGTAAACAACATCATACTTTTACTGAAGCCCAACTACTAGAACGCATTATATTTTCTTATTATTGAAACTTGAATTTCAAAAAAACTGGTCAAGTGTCCACTTGCGTTTTTATTTTGTCATAATCTACAAATAACATTAAGAAGAAGGGTTTTTTTTAATTCACTTTAGTTACTGTAGCTTTAAATTGCGTTTTCCACGTTATAACTATGAACCTGAAATTTGTAACATTAATAAGTACCAAATAAATATCTAATTAAACTTTTAAAATAATTACATCTATGAAACAGAGGGATTATATCTATCAATAAAGGAGCATTTTGTATTTAAGGCGATGATAGCTCAATGTACGCCATCCTTTGAAATTTGCCCTCCAACGTGGCAATGTATGTAGGCAATGTAGTTCTGAGAACGATGCCTTCTGACTGAGACTTTTTCATTTAGTTTAATAGGGTAGATGACTGACTTATCAAATCAGCTACTCTTTAATAAATGTCAAAACGATCGGTTACATGGAATATTGTATGAAATACTAAGCTATGACGTCATCGTTTCACAGCATCAAATGATCTACTCTTAGTGGTTCTACTGGTAATTAAAAATCATAGAAAGCATTAAATGTACAACATATTTGATGTTTGTGCGTATTTTCAGATGTTTTATGCATTGGTTAGTGTTTGGTCATTTATTTTTGACAGTGTCATCTAGCCTATTGTTATTAGTTTATTTTTATTTCATATTTTATGAAATTTCATTAAGTATGTTTATCATATTTCATCAAAATAAAAAGGTACGTTATTAAATATGACGGGCCATTTGGCGCAGTTTGTCGTATTGCGCCGCAGGTCGTGGGTTCGATTCCCATCCAGGACAAACGTTTGTGTGCATGAACATGTCTGTTTGTCCTGAGTTTGGGTGTAATTATCTATATAAGTATGTATTTACAAAAAAAAGGTAGTTAATGTAGTATATCAGTTATCTGGTTTCCATAGTACAAGCTCTGCTTAGTTTGGGATCAGATAACCATGTGTGAACAATGTCCCAGGATATTTATTATTATTATTATAATAGGTATATAAGTACGTATACGTATAACTACAATAAAATATATTGAATGTATATATATACAGGGTTGATTGTATGTCGACAGTGCTTTACAGGGTAACAGTACCTACTAATGAATATGGATAACTTTTAGTATGGGTCCGTCTCTGAAATCAATACTTAATAAAAACAATCTTTTCATACATTTTGATAGAGTAAGGTTGATTTTTTGTATCCCAAAAAGCATTGCAGGTGAAAAACAATTAACCTTGTAAATACATCTAGTTACCAGATGTATATAAATAAATAATCAAGTTTAAATATATAATCAAGCTAATTTAATAATTTCTGCTCAAATATTCTATTTGTTTGTAGCATCACTACTCACAACTTTGTAATAAATACTGAATGATGTATTATATGAGCCAATATTAACCACTCGGGCTATGTAATTGAAATGTTTGATAACTTAAGTTTTGAAACCTTTATAAGCTGAAAGTTATTGCAAGTTGATACATACTTGAAAATTTAATTAAACTATATAATTAAATTTAAATACTTACATTGTAAAAGAAATTTAATATCACCAAGAGAATTAATTTCATATGAATCTATTGACTCAAAAAAAAAATAATGTAAGTATAAAAAGGTATGCCTTCTTTACATAGGACTGTGGAAATAGATAACTAATGTAGTAAAATATGCTGAGAGCCTTCAGATTGCTTTCTTAGGAAATCTTAATAACAAGTTCAAGATACCTATTTTTTTTTTAATAATAATATTTCAATGATAAAGCAAAGTCAAATAGATATTCAAAGAGAAACATGTAGGTACACGGTATTGCAAATAAAACCTAACTCAAAGTAATCACTCGCTTGATCAAAGCGGCAAGTTACAGCATAATTACATACATATATTATTGTTTCCATAGACAACATCGTTCTTGTAGCTGTGAGTTTGTTGAAAGTGTATCCCAACTTGAGATTCCCAAACTACGTACATTGGCATGCAAATTATTGAGAAGTTCGGATGGACTCTGGACTGGTTGGATTGATTTATATGCCTAATTAGGTAAACTATTCTAAGTTTGCTATTGTAAAATTGATTAGTTAAAGTTTTAAATTAGTACACACGGCCACAGATCAAGCTACACAGTGCGGCACCTTATGCGGTTGAAATAGGCGCTGTATTGCAACAAAAATGTGTAGCTATTGTGGCATGCTCTTCACTGTTATGGATTAACTTTTAAAACACACATTGATGAAATAGGAATACTTAAATTGTAGATTAGAAAACTAAACATAACCATAGCTATGTTATCTAACGTTACTAGTACTTTATCTAACGTTCAACCTTTCAAGTTGTATACGTTTCTAATATATACAATTCTCTTGTCACAGTGTTTGTCACCAAACGCATCCGAATTTTATGTTTTTTTTGTGTATATTCAGTAGATCTGAGAATAGGTCGTAAACTATTTTTATACCTACCCCTAAGTTAGAAATAGTTTATATGGAAAAACAATGTTTGCGGGGTCAGCTAGTATTCAATATTATTTGAAGATTTATTATTACTTAAGTATATACTCAACTCAACACGTCATGTTAAAGTACTAATTGAATCTCATTCAACCTATATATACAACTGTTGTAACTATGACAATACATATCGCAATCACATTTCTCTAAGAACAAAACCTTTCGAAATTTCGCACTCTTACTTGGTAGTACTCAATAGTTGGTAGATTTAGCTAGAGAATGATGATTTTATTTATCAAAGTTTCCATTATAAAAATCTTACCCGATAATCCAGTTAAGAAGCAAAAATTAAGAATTACTACAATAGCAACAAAAGGGAAATGACCTCATTCTGGTGCTATTTCAGTAATTCGAAGCCTTCTCACGCACACATTATAAATTTTTATTTTTAGTAACGCTATGACGTAGCTTTAGCGATCGACGATTAGACCTGAAACCCCAATTAAAGCTTAGCAGAATGGCCTAAAATCACTGCGATCTGCTCAATTAACCGTATAATTTGGCGGCCCAAGCAAACACTCGATAAATTGGACCCTATTGCTGTTAAAATCTAAGATTTACTATCCAACCACTTTAAGTTTAAGCAAACACTAGTCCATGAAAAATGTACTCCATTTCTGACTTAATGTAGGGTTATCAAAGTTGGTGCGCGTAAGAAAAAAAGGCTTTCATCCGTAACAAATAGGGAGATAAAAGGCGTTTCATATGGCCGTTTGTCTGGATATTGGCTCAATGTGTCGTGCGACGGTGCACGCCGTGTGCTTGACAAGGGTCAACCAGATTTATTTCATATCACAACCTGATATTCATTCACTTAACATTATTTAATAATTCATGCTCTTGTATAGAATTAGGTACAACGAAATCGTCTAAACACGAACTATTAATTCCTTAAATAAACGGTTTTTGACCCCGATGCTGTTGTTTACATGCTAAAAAATCTCTTTCTAACAAAAAACATGAAAAAGGGACAAAATAAATTTAAGTCGTGTCAAATTAGTCCGATTCTTTATTGATCATGACTATTTCCGCGTAAATGACAAAGGCATGGACTAATTTGACAGCTTTACTTGTCTCCTATCCTTTTTCAACGTTTGTAAGAAAGAGAGAGTAACGTGACTAATATTAGTTTAGTTCGTAAACAATAGAATCGTCACGATTATGTTTTAGCCCCATTCGTAATATAAAGGTACTAAAAGTAAGACGTTAACAGTTGTCTCATTAACAGGAACATTCGTAGCGCTACGAACGTGCTACGAATACAAGAAGTATTCGTAGCTGAGTACACATGAGGATGTAAAAATACAACCACGTAAGGGAAACAAACACGTTTATCCAAAGAAGATTAAACATAAATATCGTGATGTAACCTGTATTCGAGAAACAAGTAAGCAAATAGATTAAATGGTCTCAGTAAACAGACGACAATACTATTAGATCGTGGGCTGGTTCAGGAGCTAACGAGTGTGTCGGCGGGCGTCTGGCCATGCGCCAGACTTGCTGGAGTATAAATTGCGGTCAGGCACTCACCACTCGCCGCTCGCCAGTCAAAACCAGTGCATTTCTTGGCCCTACATTTTAACCAACATGGAAAAGTGAAAACGAATGCCAACATTGCATTCTACTCGTACTTTTAAAGACTTGAAAATATTGAATAAAATATTTTTATAGTGATTACATAAGCCTTTGATTCGATAGAAACCTGGGCCGTGCTGAGGTCTCTTCAAAGATGCCAAATCGACTATCGGTATATCGAGGTGTTGAAGTGTTTCTATGATAACGCCACCATGTCGGTCAGTGAGGCGTGAGACAGGGAGACGTGATAACTCCGAAACTGTTCACCGCTGCATTGGAAGATATCTTCAAGCTTCTGAACTGGAAAGGATTTGACATTAATGTCAATGGCGAGTACATCGATACACCTTCGATTTGCCGATGATATCGTAGTCATGGCTGAAACCTTGGAAGACCTCGGTACAATGCTCGATGACCTCGGTAGAGTCTCTGAACAAGTGGGTTTAAAAATGAACATGGATAAGACGAAAATCATGTCGAACGTCCATGTTGCACCCACTCAAGTAAAGGTTGGAGGCTCTGTACTCGAAGTTGTAGATGACTACATTTACCTAGGACAGACCATCCAACTAGGTAGGTCCAACTTCGAGAAAGAGGTAAATCGTCGAATCCAACTCGGCTGGGCAGCGTTCGGGAAGCTACGTAATATCTTCTCGTCCCAAATACTGCAGTGTCTCAGATCGAAAGTCTTCGACCAGTGTGTGTTGCCAGTGATAACTTAAGGAGCAGAAACGTAGTTGCTTACGATAGGCCTCATAAGGGTTCACCTCAGGGTCACCCAAAGAGCGATTTAGAGGGCTATGCTCGGAGTTTCCTTGCGAGATCGAAACAGAAATGATGAGATCCGCAGGCGAACCAAAATTACCGACATAGCCCGCATAATTGCCAAACTCAAGTGGCAGGGGGGGGCATATCGCTCGTAGAACCGACGGCCGCTGGGGCAGAAAGGTTCTTGAGTGGCGACCACAAACCGGAAGACGCAGCGTGGGCAGGCCCCCCACAAGATGGACCGTCGATCTTGTGAGGGTTGAATTTGCCATATTTGCAGCTTCATATATATACTATATATATATATTAGTTAGATAATCTACAAGGATGCAGTGCGAAAAACGATTTTCCTACTCTCTGCTCTAGAACTTTTCAAATAATCTATTAATTTGGAAAACTGGTGGAGCAGAGTGCACATAAGATTGTAATAGATTGTAATGATATTATTAATGTCAAAGATATAAATGATATTATTTGCATTTTATTAAGTGCACAAAATTTACAAAATGTAAAAAAATATTCCTACGGTGGTAACCTTACATGTTTTTAAATATTTATTTTATTTTATTAAACAGTTGATCAGACGCTTACTTACGAAAATAAAAATATTTTTGATATTTTTACAAAACGTGAAAGGAAAAAATATGACGCAAATTCAGGGTCCAGAATCATGAACTGAATCCATGGTTTCAATTTTCGTTACGTACCTACGATGTCACTAACACCCGGTATATTTATTATTAATATAAATATTCTGAAATAATATTAGCTTATTGACTACAATACAGAATAGGTACAATCTACATATTTAAAAAATCCTCGAAGCGGCCAATTGCAGGTTCCCAGAAGGCTGGTCGAGTTTCCTCTTAAATCGAATACCTAGTAATACATATAGTATTATTCTTGTAGCTATTCTCATTTCAAGATCATAATACAAGAGTATGCCTAGAATAAAGCTCGTCGGGAGTTTAATCGAGTAATAAATCATATAAATGGTATTGGAAATACAGTAGGTACGTATTACTTTATAATTTGTATTGACAATGAGCTACATTTAATATCTCACTTAAGAGGCAATAAAATAATGGTGTTTTATTGCATGCATGGCATGAAAAGTGCGATGTAAGGAAAATAGTGTGGCGAGAGCGGGCTCACGGCATGCGAACGACTTCCGGCGCGCAAATTCGACAGCGGAATAGGCGGAACTATAGCATAGAGACGCAGCCACAGCGGCATATTGCCTATTGTTTGGCATCTTCAACTCTTGGCATCGAACTTTAACAGAGCACCGACCGACTGCACCGTCAGTTTAACTACTTTACTTCTATAATGTATGAATATTTAAACATATGGTTCACAAGTAGAACAGTTCAGTTGTCTACATTTGACAAATTAAATTGGTTGTGTAATTGCATAGGTTCAAGCTGCGTGTGAGTTAATAACGAAGGTTATTCCTGATTTATGGGTGTATAATACAACCTTAAATAGACGTATAACTATAGCCATCTTATAAATCTCCTATACATACTTGTATTAAGAAAACTAAACAATGCTTAACTTGAAGTTCAAGTAAACTTGAGTAGATATACGAATTTAACGCTAAAGCACCCTATTACTAAAGTAAAAAAATGCTGAAGGCTATAGATTATTAAAATTTTATTATTTTATGCAATCTACTTTTGTGAGCAAAGGTGAGGTAATCTGGTTTTGTTAAGTATTACTATTTTATTTTGTAATTTTAGGAAAACTTACCCTTCGGTTCACTCAGGACTCTATATATTATCTATCTCACTTCGCTCAGGATCCAACGTGCCGCCCGTGACAGACACTGCTTTATCCCCTTGGTGCATAATCTACTATCTATAGTACTACCGAAATGCAGACATGTCGAAACTATAGCGGTTAATAAAAAAAAACGTTATTTAAAAATATCTTACATATTTTGTATAAAAGGTTTAATTTCAAAATGTATAATAAACTGAATCAAACCTGTAAAGGAATTCTAGTTTAGCCAGTAATATACTCAAAAAGCTTATACTGAATAGCTGATTCATAATCAACAGTTCTATTCAGATACTGAAAGGTTTATTTTGCTAAAACTTTACGATTTTGCTTTCAACATATAAATTATGTAAACAACTGTAAAGTGCTGTTGACACTGGCGTTTTTGTTTCCGTTTTCTAAAATGTTCCACTAGATTCTATACAGTTGAAAATGTGTAGATAAAATATTTTTGCAAAACATAGGTTGTGTAGGTAATACCTAGCATTTTCACACACCATCCCGTGTGAAAAGAATAAATATACGAGTACTAGCAGCAGCACGCTTTAATGCTCGTATCTGTAGCTGAACCAAAAAAGACACGCATATCGATACAAGAATACACCTTCATGTCAAAATGGCCATCTGACATGAAGCGCCAGCGTTTAGCGTGCCGCTAGTTTAGCTAGTTGGCATGACCCGTTAGCGTACAGAAGCTCTTTTACCTACTCAGTTCATGTGCCGCCATTATAAGGTCACGGCACCCTGTACCTATATTTACATACACTATACCCCATTTACTATTTTTGGCTTGTTTCGATTTGTAAACAACTTTTGGACTGTAGTTCACATACGTTTATTGATTACCAGATGAAAGGCTTATTTTATTGGTAAAATATTTGTTCGCTTGATCTGACACAATAGAGAACCTCTGATGTGATATTTTCTTTAGCATTATTTATTTAGCTTTCTAGTTTTTCTATGTTTTCCAGTAACATTTATATGTACAAATATCATATAAATATATTTTAAAGTCACTTGCAGTTCTTTATGGAGTACAAAATTTCATTTGTTCGCGATTTCAATATATATGTAGATATAATATAAAGCACTGCTGGTAAGTGGTAAAGAACAAAACAACTGATAAACAGGAAAGACGCTATACTTTGTATGTTTGTTAGCCATGCATGCTGTAAGTTCAAAGGGATTTGAAAGAGATATTATATTTCATGCAAATTATTTATCTCTGAAACCCGTGTGAATCTACGAGGAATGGGTGGAGCACATCGCTCGTAGAACCGACTGCCGCTGGGGCAGAAAGGTTCTCGAGTAGCGACCGTGAACCGAAAGACGCAGTGTGGTCAGGGCCCCCACAAGTTGGACCGACTATCATGTGAGGGTCGCGGGAAATCTCTGGATGCGGGTAGCGTAAATCTGGCCATCATGGAGATACTTGGGGGAGGCTCTTGTCCAACAGTGGACATCTTTCAGCTGACATTATGATGATGATGATGAAGTATTAAGTAGGTATGTGATAAACATACTAAGTGTGATAGATTTTTCACAAAACCCAAAATAAGTATTTATCTCCTAAATACACTCAAGTAACAGTAAGCGTGGGTAAACTAGGTACCAGTAAGTTTATAAATCACCGGTACCATCTCATAATCTTCATATTGCAAATAATGATAATAATAAAGCTTACGTTTCATGGGAATTAATTACGGAAATAATTGTAAGGTAGGTTTTCTGAAGATAGTTACGCTCTTGAATATAATACTTAGTTTCGAAGAACCAACAATGTTTCATTGTAACCAGAGTACCGGAGGCGCTTTTATAATAATTCATTCATACAGTCACAGTAGAAGCAATGTCTATTTGATCTATTTTCGTGTCACCAAATATCTGAATGATTCTTTGTTGTTTATTGAAATGATTTGTTTACATTATCGCTCTACAATTTATCATAATAATTGGTCCTATCTATATATACCTATATACAACGAAAATGTGACTGATCTATCAACGCACAGCTCAAACCTTTAGACGGATCATGGGGGTTAATAGAATACTATTATGACGCTAGGAAAGGATTTTTGAAAATTCTAT
Organism: Tethea ocularis; assembly: GCA_963555595.1. Classification (NCBI taxonomy): domain Eukaryota; kingdom Metazoa; phylum Arthropoda; class Insecta; order Lepidoptera; family Drepanidae; genus Tethea; species Tethea ocularis. Next base: position 6,938,218 of record OY741968.1, read on the forward strand.
TCAGGGTAACATACCAAGGGGGTCGCGAGTGAACCGCGAGCGGAAACCTAATTTTAATTCAATAATCTGATGTATTTTACGTGAATACAATGGCTATTTTTTTTTCAATATTGAGCCCTTTATTTACTACTTGATGTTGTTATAAATAACCCGATGTGGTAGAGAGGCTACATAATTTAGTACATCGTTCAGCGATCGATTCTATATTGGTCAGCCTAACCATCAATTTAGTTTTTAATTTTGCTTGCAAATGTTATTTATATGTAATGCCCGGGATACACGAGGCTAGTTTTTCAAAGCTAAGATAATTTAATAGGAAGGGATTTTCTATCCTGGCTTGTGTACTAGCTCCGAGCGGCCGTCAGCGAAGCTAGTATTCGATTGGCTAGTGTGCAGTGACTACACGTTTTGATTTTCAATGCCCAAACTAAGTACCGAAAATCATTTAAAGTTTGTTTAATTGTTCCGTGAAATGTTTGTGGAATGGCGGCATTCCATCGTGTAAATTAAAATATATGGCCTTGTCCATAAAAAATATTATAATAGTTCTCTAATAATATAATTTGTCTAGTGAGAATTGACATAAGCCCCATTTTATTTTAATAAGCCCCGAAAAAAGGCTCATATTAATTTTATGATACAATAAAGCTCAAAAATATTGATTCCCGATACCAAACAAATCATGTTTTAATTTCCTGAACATGGCTTTTGGTATCTTTAATTCACAGGATGTGGCAGGTACCTACATGTAGTCAAGATACAATTTCCTGTACTTGCTTTCGCTATAACAACTTTATGAAACTTTGTGTTGTTTCATTGTATTATGAAACTAGTATTATAAACTAGATAGTAGCAGAGTAACTATGCATTTATTTCTGCATTCTAAAAAAATTGCTATTTTAAAAAACTAAGTATTTTTTTTCCTTCTGTCCACGAAGTTTAGACCCCATAGCAATACTGTAGGTTAGGTTTGCATGACATATAATTTTATGTTGTCGAGGAAATGGTATGAAAAAATATTTTTTTCTAGTCACTCGTTCAAATGATGTAATCACAGATTATGTGACAACTGTATTATGTGTATTTGGTACTGTAATTCATTTATTGAGGGTGTTTTTTAAAGCTTATCATATATTCTAAGATAATTCAGCCACGCGTTTCTTAGTTATGAACCCTACTTTCCGAGATAAAAAATACATTGCAATTTAAATATTGAAGCAACAAATATAAAAAAAACCCTGAATGCAAACATGTGCTGGTTGGTAAATTCAGGAACAATTTACGTTTACTACATTTTCAGTTTATTTTCGAAAAACGAACAGTACCTATTGCATTGTCCGTAGAAATACCTAGTATGTCGCAGTTGTTACAAGTATGGCGACAACAGGCTAAGTCAATGGCAATGGGTAAGGGACCCATTAATCACGTGACGCTAATTAGGGGGGGGGGGGGGGTTGGCTACTGTCACTTAGAGTCATCTGGGGGAGGGTAATCTGAACAAATAATACGTTGATTAATTTATTTGCTTTTCAATTTCTCCTGAAAAAAGTCATGTGATGAAAAGGAAAACGGGCTTTACAATAATATCATATAGATGCCACTTTTGTCCAAACTTCGGACGCTCCAAAATGTTGTGTGGACTTTATGTACCAATTTAGAAAAATCACGCTGACAGAAAGTGGCTCCAGAGAACTGTGCCGACAATGATAGTCGATTGAGCTAGTTACTTACGTTAAGCGGATCTTATATCGATGCTCTATCACAGCAATAAAGTACTCGTAGTATGATTAATAGGATTGCAACCTCCGCCTGACGCCCACCCGTACTCGTAGTGAGACTTAATCGTGACTCACTACTATATATACCGATCATGTTCACTCAATACCGACATTAAGTAACCGTTTTATATCGATAAAAAGAAGTTGATTCGCGAGAAGCTAGTTTCAGATAACAATACTGACTGCGGTAAATTATTACTCTTTATTTTTATTGTTTCTCCTCGCAAATAAAAATAAATAACAGTGGTGCTGAACTAATATTAGTCACTTCACGTCTAACAAACATTATTGAAAAGATAGAACATTTTGAATATTATGTAATGTGCCAAATTAGTCTATGCCATCGTCATTAACGGGTATAAATAGCGTGACCAATAGAAACACGCAATCGGAGTCATTTAACGGGACTAAATTTATTTTATCCCTTTCTTATGTCATCATCATCATCTTCATCATATCAGCCAAAGTTGCGTCTTCCGGTTCGTGGTTGCCACTCGAGAACCTTTCTGCCCTAGCGGCCGTTGGTTCTACGAGCGATGTGCCCCGACCACTGCCACCGTTTGGCAATTGTCTTGGGCTTGTCAGTTATTTCCGTTCACCTGCGGATTTCATCATTTCTGATTTGATCTCGCAAGGAAACTCCGATCATAGAACCCTCCATTGTTCTTTGGCTGACCTTGAGCCTTGTTATGAGGCCCATCGTCTTTGTCCTTTCTTATGTATTTTGTTACAATTAGATATTGTGAGATTAAATAAGTTTACTGGCAGTATGTCATCAACATATCAGCCGAAAGACGTCCACTGCTGGACAAAGGCCTCCCCCAAAGATCTCCACGATGGCCGGTCTTGCGCTAGCAGCATCCAGCGGTTTCCCGCGACCCTAACAAGATCGTCAGTCCACCTTGTGGGGGGCCTGCCCACGCTACGTCTTCCGATTCGTGGTCGCCACTCGAGAACCTTTCTGCCCCAGCGGCCGTCGGTTCTACGAGCGATGTGCCCCGCCCACTGCCACTTAAGTTTGGCAATTCTTCGGGCTATGTCGGTTACTTTGGTTTGCCTGCGGATCTCATCATTTCTGATCCGATCTCGCAGGGAAACTCCGAGCATAGCCCTCTCCATTGCTCTTTGGGTGACCTTGAGCCTTCTTATAAGGCCCATCGTAAGCGACCACGTTTAAGCACTTTAACCACTGGCAGTATGTACTAGATACCTATCTAGCGGGTTTTAAGTTAATTGTGCTATGAAGGGAAAATCTTAACGATAGGTCCGACTTTTCCGGTAAAGTAGAGCTGGTGGTATATTTTATGTAAAATAAATCAGTCACCTCGGTTAAAAGATAATCAATAAAAATGATTTTACACCATAAATACTGTCGATAAAGGCATGACAATGGAGGCCGCGATAAATTTAATATTTCTTCTTTACCGGAGATTGGAGGCAGCCGATAAATCATTATTTAACGAGCCAGCCTACCTACATTTTTCTCATGTTTGCTGTAAAGGACACCGATAAAATATAATATTACCATATAAATAAATAATGACTTTGATTTTGCATTTTTCACCTGGGTATCTTGATTTTGATGTTGTTTGTGTGTGATTGTTATAGAACTGACTGAAACTGCAAGATAAAAGTTAATAACCTTATATATTCATGATAATACTATTAATAGGCAAGAGTATACATTATAACTTTAATACAAGTAGGCACATCTAATAATCAGTAAGTTTTCAATTCATAAAAAAAAAACAATTTTATTTGTGACCATATTTCAGTCTATTTTTGTTAGTAGGTAACATTTTGTCTCGGATGTCAAAACTGCAATTTTCCAATTATAAACTTCTGAGATAGTCAATCCGTAACTACACGTCCACGGTAAATGAAACTTAGTGTAGTAGTAAAGTAATAGCTGAGTAGTAGTGATAGTTACTTCAGTATTTTTTCTCAGGGGAAAGGGACTAACATCTTTAACACAGGTTTCTAAGATGTTGGTATGCGACCTTCTTAAGACTTTATTAAGCCTTACTATAAAAAATTATAAATCTTCTTTTATTATGTTATGAACTTAATTTAAGGTCTTCTTTTCTTTTTATAAGCTCAAATAAATAAAACAAAACAAGAAATTCTGAGTGAATGAAAGCAAGACAGGAAATTCTGAGAAGTTAACATCAATACACATAATAGGTACTTAGAAGGTATATTTATTACACCAATGACAGCTGCACTAGAGAGCCAGTTTCATTCTAGGCTTTGTGTGTATACTTACCACCTACAGCCTCATAAAAACTCACTATTATGATCAAACACAAGCCTACAACCTATTCACAATAAAACAAAATACTGAAGAATGGCTTTGACTTTGAGTTCTAGTTAATATCAAGCCAAAATTATAAAATACGAATGGTTGTAAAACAGTACTTATATAGGTATAAGACTATTTCGTTGCGGAAATATCAGGTTTTAGATACAGAGACTAGTCACGCTTGTTTGTCTCCGGTAAATGCAGAAGTAACATGAAAGCTATTTATTTATTTAAATATTACCAAATAGGTAATGTAGTTACCTATTTGGTAATATTTATATAATTTATATACAACGCCCACAAAAAGTATGGTTTTTCTATGTATCCATATAAAATAATAACTGTACTTTATTTAATCGACCATCCTGTATAGATAATGTTAATTGAAAACATTTCGATGTAATGCTTTGATACGAGTACGATAGGTACGTGAATCTTAATTAAGTATTTTAATTTATGCGAAGCGGTTATGTTCATAATAAGATTTTATTGTAAGTGCTGGTAAAGTACACAACATAAAAAAATAAGCTTGATTACTTTATTTCAGCGATATGGTATACAGTTTCGTCCAAAAATAGTGGTAAACAGTAGCTCATTGTATAATGTTAGATACGGATATGGCTTCCTACGCAAAGTTTATGCTACGCAGCACCGCCTACGCTACACCTCCGGTGTCCTCTGTCCCCGCTTCCCTCGTGAAAAACAACCATAGCATTTATGACTACGGATTATGCCCGAATCAAAGTTCTCACTGACGAAAACTTTTACTTCTTTCTATATAGATGCTTAAAGATTTACGACTGCCTTTGAAAGTGTTTTCACTAATCATGTATGTGAGTATGTTTTTTTTATGTTTTTAAGTTTATCTGTTTCATACATAGTAAAATAAACTATATAATATTATATTATTTACCAATATTGTATTGACTTTTCACTATTTGTAACGATGGCCAAGTTCAAATTTTTTCTTATAGTTGAATATTTTTTAGTTCTTTTTATTACATGTCAGAACTATCTCATAGTTCTGACATGTAATAAAAAGAACTATATAATAAAAACTATATAATAATATACTATTATATATAACGTTTATATGGAGTTTTCTATAAAATATTTCGTAATGTTATAATTTTGCAGCATCAAACGTTCTACTTTTACGCTTGATTTCAATATTCAATTTATCCTTGATTTTGCGATTGCGGATTGATATTTGACATTATATTTCTCATAAGTCGTATCAAATATCAATTCACAATCGCAAAATAGAGTAAACATTGAATATTTAAATCAGGCGGTAGAATATTTTTATAATCATAAAAATAAGTATTACAAACATTAAATAATTTTATATTAAAATCTCAAGGTATTACATTCCTTATAATAATAGCTTTATCTAATACATAGTTGTATTCATTAATGCCGTAGTTACTGATAGTCAGTTTAAAATAAAATAAAAAAACGCGAACCATTAAGAAGTAGTATAGTTTTAATATTTTTTTCTCGGATTGGATTTCTCCCTTGGCAATACTTCTATTAGACCTAAAAGAAACGTCTATTAAATGATGGATCTTAGAAAGGGTGTGCAGTATTGTGCTAGGCCACTCTACCTTCTTTAGAACAGAGGCACGTAGCGACGACGTCCCGTTAATATTTATCAGTTGGTAACATCCTTTTAACCAGAAAAACTCTAGTGAGGTGCGTTAGAACACTATCTTTATTAGCTAGTTAACTTTTTTAACAAATACTTTTATTGAAGATTTTCGACTACAGTGGGGAGTGCGAGCTTTTGAGCGTTAGAAAGAAAAAGAAATCAAGTACAGTCTTGTTTTGCATCAAAATATAAGATAAAAATTTCTGTAACGACAACTAAAATGAAATCTAAGATTACTGTGAATACAAAAATCTTCTAAGCAATAATACCTATACCCCGGGTTCAAAGCTTTAACACCGACTCTCATGATCATTATTTTTTATCGTCTAATATCGACAATTTAATTACGAAATGTATTTTACGATTTGATTTTTTTATATTTACATTCTTATTAAAAATATTCTTATATTTATTGATGTGGTGAGAAGGTTTTTTGCAAGACTAATAAAACACAAGTTTTTTAAAATACCTGTCCGTATATGACGTCAGAAAACGTCATATAACAGAAATAAGGCTATCATAAAACCTGGGTTCTACAAGACTTGCTTTAAACTGTTATTACCTACCATAGAGGCAACAATATATGGGGCACATTGTGTATGTGTATTTACATGTGATAAAAGCAACCGAATATAATTTTCGGCTGACATGATAATGATAATGAACCGAATAGAGTAGACGGCAATCATTTTAAATAGCCTGTTTTTAACAGATAATTAAAAATATTTTTCTGATTATCCTTTGTTATGACTTCTGATCGAGTAACATAGATAACACACGATAGAGTAACATCTTTTATCCTAAACAAAGTATTTTTTTTCCCAGTCTGGCGTCGCTGTCCGTATTTGGCCCAACAATTTTGTTGGCATATGGCTTTTGTTTATAACAAGTAGTTTCCGTTCCGCTTTTATTATTTTTAAATGTTATTTAAATTTCAACCTTGACAGGAAAATATAAGAAATTATGATAATAACTTTTTTAAAGTCAATAAGGACAAGATTCGCCTGCAAAAGAGTTGCTTTTCACGACTTTCCTAGATTTTCATTTTCATTTTATTTGACAGCCACGCCAGACTGGATAATTGTATTATTATTATATTGTCATCGGATTTATATAAGTGTATCAATTTTGACATCAATTGAACACCGGGAAGTAGGTTCAAATTGACTTGAATATACTAACGTAAGTGAAATAGGTAAAAGCTTCTAAAAACACGTTTTTCTTCTTTATCCAGGAAAGTAATTAGTTCCCTCTGGTCAGGAGCAAAACTACGACATGGAAGTTAAGCATCAGCTGTACAGGATGCGACCTTAACATACTAGCATGGCAAGTTAAATAAAAACTTGTAATAAAAAACACGTTTTTCCACTTTTATCTAGGAAAATAATTCGTTCCCTCTGGACAGGAGCGAAACTACGAGATGAGAGTTAAGCACCAGCTAGGCTAATTCATGTATTTAGCGTTACACAGTTTGCCAGAAGGAAATACTATATGTAACGATAGGTGACGTATTCGACGCCAAAGTGTCTGCCACACACTCGGTCTCGATCACTACGATGCGGAGACATGAATTATATTGAATATCCGCCCACATCACGCTATTTACGTACCTTCGATCAGCTCCCTATTCACATTAATTTTATTGCTTTTTTCGTTTGAACACTTTTTACAAACAACTATGTTCATAACATTATTTTTTTAATGTTAAGCTAGGTTTTTTTCATACGTGGGCGAATTTTTAAAGAAACCGGTCATTAGTGTTTACATGAAAAAAATACCTGTCCATCCACGTAATTACTTGTCAAGTAATAGGTACCTCGCAAAAATATTTTCACTAGTTGACGAGTAAAATGTACGGATCATACCGTCTTCTAATACTTCGTCTTCTACCCCGCGGTTGTTTTTCCCACTTCCCCGAAGGATTTTATGTTCTCCCGAAAAATAAAGTAAGGAGCCGAGCGGAGCGGTAACAAACACTCGCTACAAATAATAAATTATAATATTATTTATAGTATAAACCACAAAACCTATAAGCTAACTAGCCCTCAAGTGTAGCTGAAACACAATGTCAGTTGCACGGACAGAAAATTATAGCAGACAAACAGTGCACTTGAGTTAAATTAAAGCTTATTTCTATCAATAAATTGGTGAAATAAAGCCACTGTGCTTTCCATGCTACACTAAGCCACTTCATTAGGTTAATAGTCCTCATATAGTCTCTTAGTGAATATCCAATTCACAAGTCAGGCTAGTCGAGATAATGTCATTACTATACACACCATTCTGTAGCAAGTCATTTCTCCCTTTGAAATCGTTGATCGCCCACTATAGGACAAATTCCTCCCATTCATTCAAAGCTCAACAACTCTGAGCAATCCATCAATAACAATTGATCGGTGTAGATTTTGATAGAGTATCGTTTTTTAAACGCCAGTGAGCAACTTTTGAGTCTTTAACAATAGCGTTGAAAAAAGCTGGATAAATTCCCGTTTATTTAAAATTACTTTGTTATTTTTTCAATGTGTATCTGAAAATTTCTATAAGAGGTGAAAGGAAATGTTTCATGTGATTTTTATAAATAACTCTTATGACTCGTTTGTTTTGAAACAATTTGTTTCTCATGAAGCTAAACCTGAATAATTCAGACAAAAATACTGCATCCCTCATAAACCATAATCTTTATATACAAAAGTGAAGCTGTAATTTTTTTATTTTGTATAGGCCTAAGTTGTTTGGATAATCGTCCCAGCCCAATATGAATGACCTAGTGTGAATGTGAAAGTAGGTACTACGCCGCGTAGGGGCTGACTCGGGATTTTGATGTTTATTACCACAGGTGTGGAAACGGTACTCTGAAAATAGCACTAGATTTTATAAAATACCTATCTAATGTAGATACGTTATTTGACTTGAAGTGAAAGGCTAGTGCAACAAACAAATGTGAAAAATATTTAGTCGCATTTATATCTTCATCTAAAATAATAACTTCATGATAAGATTACTACAGAAAAGCTTAAGTTTTACAGCAGCTTTAATCTATGATTTCAAACTATAAACTTCGTAATTTTGATATAATCTTTAATATTTATTTTCTCTGTGACATTGCCCACAAGCCAATTTTATAATTCGAGGTTAATTGTAAATTGAACATTTTAATTGTCGTGAGCATTTTTTTATAAATTATACTTTTTATACCTTGCTTGATCAAAATGATGAACAGTTAAAAAAAAATTAAGTCGCAATCATTCAATGTCAGGGTTGATCCACAGTGAAAATTATTTATATTCATATTGATAATAATTCCTCTCCATGAAGTTTAAGTGCAAATAACACCGTAGATCTAATAGAAATATTATCTCCATTTTCTTTCTTTCACTTAAGGATTTGGTGGCAGTTATTTAAAGTGGCACAGAAAACAACACCAATATATATTTCCGCATTAAAAAAGAGCTAGTAAAGGTGAACTTACAAAGAATATATACGTACCTATATACCAACCTATTCGTTATTGGGTGCTTGCGAGGACAACAAGCAGCATTAAGTATTCAAGGCGAGGCAGATACAAGCTGCCTCCAGGGTATTAAACCGAGTACTTTTAAAAAATGTATTTGTCACTTCTAACGCGCTCAAATCCGAGCTCTATTCTTGTTTAAGTATTTACCTAGTTACAAGATACATTTACTACCTTGGAACTAAAACTGATATGTTAGTGAAGTCCTACTTAAATCCTACTAGTATTATAAATGTGAAAGTTTGTGTTTATTACTTCTTCACGTTCAAACGGCTGGACCAATCTTGATAAAATTTGATATGGAGGTAGCTGACACCAATGATCAATATGCTACTTTTTATCCCTCGAGAACGCTGGTTATACCGTGGGGCGGAAGCTATTATGATAAATGCGAAAGTTTGTGAGGATGTTTGTTACATGTAGAAACTACCTGGAACCTTGAATAACATATACGCTCCTTTTTATCCCTGGAAAACATAAGGTCCCTCGGGAACGCATGTGAAACCGCGGGGCAAAAGTTAGTATTTCATCGATTAGAACTATGTGATGGTCTACTACTATTTCATGTGATGGTCTGTCCGATACGCCTTCTAGGATGTTCTTGGTTATTCTAACCACACAGTCATATATGGAGCCCTATTGTATTGTCTATCTAAAACTTATCAGAATATTTTTTTTTCTAATCTTCCATAGACGGCGTACTTTGGCGGTAAAATACTGAATTAGATTTAATATGCAAACTAGCAGACTCATGAAGATCAGACTTTACATATATAATACAAAAATACCTTAGGTATGCTAAACAGTTTAAAAAAGTTTCACAATAATGTATAGAAATACAACAAAGTCTTAACTTATAATTCTAACAAGGCAGAGCTTAACAAAGATACGGTTCACCTGAACGTTTCCGAAGGCTGCTTACGAATGCACAAAACGTCGCTGCCTCCCCACAAAGTGAATAGATAGAGGTAGAGGCTACAGATAGAGATGTATACTGTAAAGAGGGCGTGCGCAATCGAGCCTCGGCCCTCACTTTCCCCGGCGTCTAAAAATAGACGCTCGCGATAGAATAGCCTACCATCGCACTAAGATAACACGCAGTCTAGCCGTCCAACGGGAAATCTTAAACCAACCGTTATCTATGAAGTTGTGGTTAATAAAACGTAGCTGTAAGTAGGTAATACCCCCGAGTATCTACAGATATTATATTATGGATTATGATGGGTTATATTTTCACAAGTAGGCCAATGGGGCCGATTCTGTTGTTTACGAACTAACTTAATATTATTCGTGTCACCTCTCTTTCTTACAAATTTTATTGAAAAGAGATAGAAGATATTAAATCTGTCAAATTAGTCCAAGCCATTGTCATTTACGGTGAAATAGTCGTGACCTATAATGATCACACTAAATTCAATTTGAAATAAGCAATCTAACTAATTTGACAGGACTAAAGTTTACAGAATAATAATGAATAATGACTAATGGGCTAATGACTGTTATTAATGATGCTCGCTGTACTTGAAATCAATTTTTCGTGTAGCAATCAATAAATATAAAAGTTATATTAGTACCTATCATGCAATGTATCTTTAATTATATTAAACAATTACTATATAGCATAAAACCCAATATTAATCCATTATTGGTTATTGATATATTATTAACATATACTCGTATGTGTTTTAACGTGCAACGAAGAATAAAGGTTATCCGCCTTACATTAATTTCATCAAAAAGGGTTTGTTGACCTATTCATTGCTACGAGCTAGGTATTTACACACAACAGGTGACGTGCACAGACACCAGTCACAATCGAAACCACGACGTTTTATATCATAGTTGATACCTATATTTGTACGTAGTATATTATTTACTCTATGCTTATATCGAATAAACATATGTATATCCATACTAATAATAAAGCTGAAGAGTTTTTTTGTTTGAAGGTGCGGTAATATCACAGGAGTTACTGGTCCGATTTGAAAAATTATTTCACTAATAGGAAGCTACATTATCCCCAAAGGTTATAGGCTACTTTTTATCATCAAAAAATCATCTTTTATAAACAAGGAGGAAATAGCCGTGAATATACTAATACATGTTAGGTACTAATAATAATTATGCAATCATTTAAACTCATGAATTGGACTGAGCAATAATATCCAGAGCTTTCAAACAAAATATTAATGAAAAATCATTAAGTTTTATATTTTGACTACTGAATTTAATTTGAACCGTGTCAAATTTTGTAACTAACCATTAGTGCTTCCACTGGACGCTCATTAATCATCATCAGAGCATAACAGAAGCAACAGTCATTCTTACAAGTTTGTATAGCCACGTAAACTATCCGTATGTAATAAAATACATTTAAAGTTTCTCTACGTCCAGTGAGGGAGGTTAATATTATGCTTTTGTTGTCCAAAAATAACACATTGTACTACATGCTCTGTTAACATAGCTCATTAAGACCCGAGAGGCGGTCTCCGGTAGGCTAGGTACGCTTCAATGAGTATAAAACGTCCAAAGTCAAAAGTGACTCTACCTATACAAGTAAGTACATATAAATGGGACACGACAAAGGTCGCGCCACGCAAAGGGTTCCTTTGACCACTTACTTAAATTGAAGTTAAATAGAGTTACTTACCTCCGAGGCTAAATAAAACTAGTGTTCATTCACAATTACCTGACGTAAATGCCTTTAATTGATATATTACTAGCATATCCTATTGTAGTGTAACATGTTTAAAATTTTAGTACATAACATGCTTCGAATCCGTTTATTAGTATGGTACCATGTATTAATAGATATATGAACTAGAAAAAAAGCACTTCATGGCATGATTTAAAAAAGAAAATATAGATGTAGATTACGGAAAAAATCATGTCGCACAGATAAAACTCGGCGAGCAAGCGGTCCCAATCACTGTGTGAAATCGAGTCGATGGTATGCGTATAAAATACTACATGTTGCTGCGTCATGTATTCTTTTATAACATTGGAAAAAATCAAAAGCAATATATTTATAGTAAATGAATATACCTAAGCAAAATGACAGTGACAAAACACAAAGTTATTTCCACGAAAAGGTATTTCCATATTTTTTAATTTATTCCACGTTTATTTTCAGAATGTCCACCAGCCGCGGATGGCATGGAGCGGTTCGCCTGTCCGACACCGGACCGGCAAGGGCGTTACCGATGCATCGACGACCACGTGCTGTGCGACGGCTTCATTGACTGCCCTAGCGGTGAAGATGAAGACCGACAGGCTTGCATGTTCTACAAAACGGTATTTGATCGAATTATTATTTGATTAACTAATACAAAAATATAAATAAATACAATATCAATAAATAGCATTACAATCAGATTTGTATGTGGCAAACAACTTACAAATGTCCACAATTGAATAGTGCCTACATGTCGAATTATTCATGTTATTAATAATATGTTTATTTTGTTTGCCAGACAAAGGCCCACCTCGACGTGCTAGCCGATGCGTTGTTGCGATGGGCGCGCGGCCGCTAGGAACGGCATCCCAACCGGTACCCGACCCCTAAGTGCTCCAACATTCCGCCAGTGCAATATGGACCTCATACAAACGGATACTCAATCGAACGGCAATCGTACGCCTACGATCAGTGATAGCTGCGAACTCCAAAAATAACATAGATTCGGGCGCAACCAGTCAAAATTACTCGTACATGCGTTGATCGTAATGAAACATATCAAGTAGTGGTGCAGCCTACGCCAAAAACATGACCACTTAAAGTGTAGTGTAAGGTTCCCGACTGTGAACAAACGCGGTAAAGAATTGGATTCGTGCAGTGCGCGCGCGCAACGTATGTGTTTGAAAAATGAAAGTGATACGACCTGGTTTCGTCCCAATTATATTCTCCGCAGCTGATTATTTTCAAAATATTCTAATAACTTCTAGCACTAATTAACTAAAATGTGAGACTGGTAGTCAACATTGTTAGTCAGTAGTACATATACATAAATATTTTAGATCGATAGCTCTTCATTTGACGAAACATAAATATTATGTTATTGTCGGTTTGTTAAAATATTTATTCAATTTATGTATTTATTCTATATAAGTTACGACATTCCTTATTATAATGAGGGTTGTAAAGTTATTAAGAGAATTCTAAGAATGTGTAAATATGTGTAATTATTTGATTAATTTATATAATTTGATTAGTCGGCCTACATACCTATAATACGCGGTGAATGACGCCTATTCCCACTATGAAGAGTAGGTACCTATACCTTGGTTGGCGATGAGCCGTGCGATGCCATCGCCTGCGCCCGCGCCACCGAGATCCATTCCAGGCGTACATTCCATGTTCAGTTCATCTCAGTTGTTGATTGATATTGCTATTTATCATTACGTTTAAAATACATAAAATGAGATGGAGCATTACGTACTATAAAGTTAAATTAATCTCAACTATAGGCAGCTATCGTGTACTTAATGTTATTAAATAATCCATAACATAATAACCTTATCAACAAACCACCATACGTTCATTTTCTTCGATAGATAATAAATAATATACCTACGTTAATTTAGTTCAATTACCATATAGTTAGTGTTTTGACTGAAAATTATTGTTATTGTGGTTTGCCGAAGAAGTCTGACTGAACAGTCCTCAGTTTTGTAACGCTCTAGTCATCGTCAGTTCCTGTTTATCTGCCACTTTCACATTATTGTTTTATGCCAAATAGTATACTTAGTAAAATAGGAAAAGTTATTATATGTTTATAAACATGTATTAGATTTATGATTTGTAAATTTTTATTTATTAATGATCGAGAATTCATTGGCATCAGATAAAAACATTTTCAACTTCTTCCTACAAAAATATAAAACACTAGAATACATACATATTTATTATAATTTTCGAAGAAAACCATATAATAATAGGTATAATTAGGGAAATAAAAAAAAAATAAAAATTCAATTCACATTTTTATGAAATTATGAACGCGACCGACACAGAATTTTACGTTATGATAAGTACTTAACGTCATGATAGGGCCAATACAGAACTACGAGCTATGTTCACAAAATAATAAGCATTTCATTGTTTTTTGCCAAATATTATATTATTTTACGCATGTTGTTCACATCAAATAAGGATAGAATAATCATAATTATTTTATATTGTAGTCCAAATTATATGTGCATATATATATTATTTAGAAAATAGTCTTTATGATTAAACAAATTAGGATTTAGATATATTATTAGTATATGTTTATTATAAAACTAGATTGTAGTTATAGGTACATGAATTATATATCATATATAGTGATCTCACTAACTTAATTTAATGCATGTAAGTAAATTAATCAATACTGCACCAATATTCGATTTATAATTATTATAATATTTGCACCATATTATTATGTAGTTTGTAGATTAGTCACTTTCACTTAAAGTATAAAAAACATATTTACAATATAAAGATATACTTAGTTATTTAAAAAAAACTATTTATAAATTATTATAATGTTTAGAAAAAAATAATGTAAGCAAAATAGGTGTGAACAACAGAACTTAGATAGGTTTTCTATGAGACTCAGGAGGTATTCATCAAGGCATTTTACTATACATTACTTTATAGAATTTGATAGCAAAATAACGAAATAGTACAACAGGTAATACCAAAACCTAAACAAATACCGTCGTAGTCTGTTAGAACACAAGTTCTTGAGCCATCAGACTCTGCGGTATTTATATTCTAAAAAACATAAGATAATCACAAATCAAATAAATCTCATTTTATGGTAAATGCTTTGATGGTAATGTCTCATTTAAAATTTATCATAATTGAAGCGATGACAACAAGGCATTTTTACTTACAAAAATTTACGGAGATAACGCCTTTTTATTTTCCAGTGCCAGTGCGGGTTATGTCGTATCTGTGTTGTAGATCTCGTAGCATATTGTAACTCGTAGCACAGAATAATTAATAGTACTACCGTACTCGTAGCTTGGAGCTTAGCTCGTAGCACTCTGTGCAAAGCCCGTAGCATGTCGCTATTCTACGCGCAGTCTTCTCATACCTACCTAAAAAGTATAATATCGATGCACACACATTTCATCAAAATTTGGTAGGTATAGGTAAATTATATTTTTTTTATGAAGTGTTTATTATATTCATAAACAATTTTAAAAATGTTTAGTTTATTATCATTGTGGAAATAAAATAAAATAACTGCAGAAATGTATGCCAATGAATTCTCTCAAGACTTTAGCCAAAGAAACGTCGTGTTAATTATGTAGCTATATTTTGTTACCAATAAGTTTATTGATTTGCAAAGCTAAAAAACTCAAACTGAAGTAACAATGAAATAATTAAAAACATAAGGTTTTTTTAAGACAATTCGGCAACTAATAATAATGTCCATTAATTTATGGTTCATGAAACGTACGATTTCTTGTGCACATGATTCATTAGATTGGAGAGTAATTATATTATCTATAATACATTAATGTAATTGCACCCAACATTTGCCTGTTTCGTACGTGCACAGCTGTTTATTGTGATATTTTAAATACTATAGGATAAGATGCAGATCATGATCTCGAGAATAGACTATGTACCTATCAATGTGATTACTATTAATTTAATAAATATACATGTAATTACATACTAATACCAATGTCAAAATATATATTAAGTCTGTATTTAATATGGACTAAACATGTTTAGGAACTGTTTAGGCTTGCGAACATGTCAATGGCTATGAATTCTTATGTTAGTCTGTCAGTTAAGCACACAATATTTATACTAAGATTATTTTGAAAGTGGCTCCTATTTGTGTTCTCAAATTTAGCCATTTTGGTCAATTTTATTGATATAAACCTATATGTGTACGTAGGATAATGAACAAGCTAATCGTAGTCCTCTATCTCTTGAGTGGTGCGTGGCGCGCGGGGCCGGAGCGTGCCACTGGGTCCGCTCCCGCCATCGCCACCGGCCACCGGTCACCTCACCATTCCTTCACCGCACAATCACCTCTATTATTATATTTATGTAGTTATTGTTCCAATATGTGTGAGCACATTCTATGAGCACAATTTATCAATAATGTAATCGATCTCTACCTATGAAATGTAAACGTATACAAATTGTTTCTATGCAATTTTACCTCGCGCATGGCTAATCGACTGAACCTACGTCTACTGAACAGTTACCTACGCCTCTGTTAGAGGTGTAATATGCTCATTGAATCTTCCGAACACAGTTCAAATAACATATTGTAATATCTATTTCTCATAACTAATTATACCTACCTACTTATAATTATCTCTACGCTCAAAAGGGGAATACTACTTCGACGATATTATACCGTTGAAGAATAATATTTTTAGATGACACACTTGTAAAAAATATAACACAAATTGCTCTTTATTTTGTCAATTAAAAAATTCAGATACAAAATTTTCATAGAAGTTTTGCTGCAACTGTAATTCAAAGTCAAAGTAGTTTATTGTAATGTAATAATTATGTACCCTTTTCGTAAAGTGAAATTAAACCGTTCATCAGCTGTTTTCCTTGATGATTATTCTTTAAAAATGCAACTATTTTTGTAGATACATGTATTTGATTGATTACTAGTGGTAATAGAGATATACATAATATCTATATTTTCTCATAGTGTTATGTTTGCCAAAGAGTCAAACAATTATCCATTTCAAACCGCACAAAGTGAAATCGTTGAACGTTTTAGAAGATAACTTACCACAAGATCATACATCAGGATTGACTGCACGTTAACTTCTGTCTGACGGCCGAGAAACGCTAGGTTAGCCGCTCAGGTAATCGTCGTTGCATAGCATATGTGGAAGATGGAATAAGCTCCGAGAGAATATTATTATGTAGGTACTTACCCAGAAATGCCACTTGGCATTGGCACGCATAATATTAGTTTATTTGAACTTAGCGATACTTCTCTTTTCTAGAAGTCGTTTGTTCGAGAGATATTTTTTCTTAGGTACCTTCCGTCAATACCCCTATTGATGAAAAGCGATCGACTAAGTTAAGAGCCGCGTGTACATGAAAGGCAACAACATTCAGACTAACACTCACTCCAACATCTGCACATCTCCCATTCTCTCTGAGAATATTCCCACTTTTCAACCGTGTCATGGAGTTGCCTTGACATTTCGCAGAATATGTGTAAGCAACTCATATGGCGATAATCTTATAACGACTACGCTATTTTGTAGGCGTGATATACTTTTGGACTATTTATTATGTATTGTTAATTACTATGTATGTTGTATTAAGATAAAAAATTAAAAAACAAAAATAAATGTTAATAAATGCCTCAGCCAGATAAAACGGGTGTTTCATTTTCTGTTTTATGACTTCAGCATTTGCAATTAGAACGAATTTGTTATGTAGATACACAATGATTTCGGTTGAGTATATTATTAGGCCGAATACTATGGATAGGGTACATTATTATCAATAATCCTATAATAATTCAGGAGCCTCATCATTACCCTTACGAAGTTTAGACAATTAAGTTTAGATTATATCTCCGGTAAAAGCCTTTACTCCCACTCCCACTTTAGTAATCTATTATGTACCTACTCAATTAGACTTACATTAAATAAAGCGTAGGTATTTTAATTGTAAACAAATTTTATGATATTTTTTTTTAATCTTGTCTGTAGTTTTATATCTCCTAATAAGCAGCCAAGCATGTGGCCAAGCAGGAAGAAAAATAGGAAAGAAAGACCAACTCGTTGGAGTACGGTCTACCCGAAATGTACATTTTTTCACGATATTTTGTATTGAGAATATAAAAAAATATTCCCGATTTTTTTTACCGATTTTTACTATGCAAAAAAACTTCATGATTCTAGATCGACGGAAAATAATTAGGTTTTGACTTACTTGCAAAGTTTTAAAATATGCGTCATAAATAGCCGTATTTAATTTTTTTCATTCCGTAGACTTAGAATCTTGATTGTTTTACAGCTCCACCGGACCGTAGACCGTAGATTTTATATTATTATTTCAGTTTGATACTTCCACGCGATCCCAAGAAAAAGGATCATGACACATGGACCGTAAGATAGACAAACATTTTCTCTTTTAAGGTACGGAACCCTAAAAATAATTATTTCAATCCATTCAGTAGGTAGTTTCTGAGAAATGCTTGGACAAACATACATACTAACCTACATACTTATACTTGTACCTATTATATATACTCGTTCAAAAGTCCCAGTAGGTACATCGAAAAACACATTGATGTTTTTTTTAATGTCCATCCCTAATGCTAGTAGGAACCTATACATCGGTTAAGCCGTTTTGTCAATAATTTCCCCTGTGTGATAGATAGGATATTATTTTCGAAATTAAGGGATGCCGCGCAGGGCACCAGATCTAAAGGGGCGCCTGAGGCGTGCGGATGTTTATTTAGGAGTCCTGTTTACTCGTAAATTCTCATAAAATCGCTATGATGGCAACACTAGAACTATTAGAATTTTTTTCTACACTATTTATTTTATTTTATTCATTGTCTGGATAATCGTAAAATTTCTGATTTTTTTTATTTGATTGTTTTTATTTATTGGGATTAATAAAATATATTATTATGTAGAATTTATGAACTATAGGTAGGTATATAGATCGTATCTTTATTTATTATACCTACCCACCTTTTTACCCTTATTTTTACCGTAGCTTTTTACGGTCTCGTTCGTAGAATTTGCCATTTAACATCTGGCAATGCTATATTTGACAGATACACACTCACTCACTCAGGGCATTGGGGGTCCCAACTTAAGGGTAGTCCCCCAAATTTAGGGGTAAATAAATGGGATGGGAATTTTAGGGACTTTATATTTTCAGGAGTATTTTTAGGAAATTCTATTTTAGGAAGATTAAGAAAATGATAACTTGGTTTAATAATCAAAAGTATAATTTCAAAAAGTTGAAACAATCAGGTGTCGGATGTTTACTTATATAAATTATTTAACATAATTTAGTTATCATAAAGTCGTTTTTAGTAAAGAAAATTTTTGATACAATTAATATTTTTTTCGGGGGTTTTCCAAGTACTAGACTGAAACGTGATGATTTAACTTGAGCTTCAGGGGTAAGAATTTTTGAGAGTTGGCAACATTGACACTTTCTGAAAGATCTCAATCAAACAAAGTCTACCTAGTTAAATATAGAAAACGGAACTTTAGCTTTTTAAAAAGATTATAATTCAATTAAAAGCGTTTTAACAGTATAGATGCTGGTTACAGAATGAATTAATATCTAAAATACATTATACAAATCCGTTAAGACAAGCCAGGTGTTCTATCAGTGCAAACTCATCAACTTATTTCTAGGTACCGTGATGCGCTTGCACTATCGCGGTGGCTAACCGTGTGGGAGGCTGTATAACTCCTCCCTCCTCTAGTTCGAAATCATCATTCACATTTTTATTATGGGTTTGATGATTTCGATTTTTACAATCTATTATAATATGCTTATAACGAAACATAAAACCTAATACTACAACTATGATTAGTATGATGTATATAATTACAGTCCCTACACTAACACTTTTTGTGTTTAATATATTTTCGCTGTCTATTACGTCACTTTCACTTTTCTTAACTGCATATGATAATAATTCCAAATTCGTAAGATCCATTTCATCTAAATCAACAGGTTTTTTCTTGTTTAGATTTATCGGTGTAAGTATTTCTGGTAGATGAATTATGGGTATATTGGAGTATTTTATTCTTCCACTTTTTATTTCACGTTTTTTCAGAACAATATTTCCAATTTTAACTTCACAGTTATCATCCGTGGTCAGAATGTAAGTACCGTGAATGTTTTGTCTGGTAATTTCGTTTTCACAATATCTTGTAAGTGAAATATCAAATTTAGTGAAAATAATCCATCGGTTTGTCTGAATAGGTTGAGCTATTATATTCTTTATTTCGACTGGCACTGGAATACATGAGGTGATATTTGCAGCAAATTTCATTAAATCGGTAATACACGCATCTTCCACTGGCGAAGATATTTCATTCTCGTTACAGAGGTACTTTTCTACGTCGATAGCTCGGCACGGTTGGGAGAGCAACTGAGTTTTCAACCCTTTCACAAGGACATAAGGGTGGTTTGGAACAATAAGGGTAACGAGGTTATTCGGTGGATTGAAGATAGGTAAAGGATATAGTTTATAGTAACTGTAAGTTTCTTTGCGGACTACAGGGACAATCATTACAAACGTTATTTGTTCGTTCTTAATATAAGCCTTAATCTCTAAAGATTGTTCAATATCAATTAAACTTTCAAGTGTAACAGGGTAAACTAGTCTTTCATTTTTCTCTATATGCTTAAGTATGATGTATAATTCATCGTTATCTATTATAGATCTATGTAACACATTAACTTTACTAAATGCCATTGCTGTTTCAATTTCATCCAATTTGGCAAGAATGTTTTGAAAATTGTGAATCAGTAAATTATAGACGAATATTATTTTATTCTTGTTCTGTTCTATCTGTGTCTGATTTAAAAGCTTAACTATTTCAGAAACACTCTTATCTAATTGGGCGAAATTATTTCGGGTATTACGTGTAACATTTACATATGTGCCCACCATTTTGGCAATCAGGGTCATCTTGTTATCTATTTCATTCTGTCGCGTTTTTACAGTCTTAATCATATTGTCATATTTAATTGCGTCTTCGTTATCTAGATTTCCGGTGACGGCTTTAATAAAAGATCCCAACGGATTAATTAAGCCTCTCTTTACTCTAATGGTGGGTACTAGCTGATTATATCTTTCCAAAGTAATATTCATTGTATATTCGGTTTGAGCTTTAATATCGGTGAATTCGCTCGGTGTTTTAAATTTATTTCTTAATGTATTGTATTTATTAACATTATATTGTAAATCATTTTTAACTAAACTCAAATCTAGAATTTTAATTATATTCCAATAATCATAAGTTAAATCGGCTTCTCCCTCTTTAATGGGTAAGATTCCAGGGTTGTTAGATACTTCCTGCAGTTGAAGGGCCTGGGTCATCTGGACCAGAACGAGTAGGACGGACCTGTGGACGACGAATGTCTTTAATGTGTGCCCTTGTGTTTCTATTTTTGGTGTCAACTGGTACTATGTTCCTACTGATATTACCGGAAACCTTTGCTTTTTGATACCTTGGTTTGTCTTTAGAACGTCTAATATTCACACCTTTTATAAATACTGTGTCATCTTGTTCAATGTTAAATTCTGTTTCGCCACCGTGTTTTGCTTTAATTTTATCTTTGCTTTTAATCATTTTGTCAGTAATAAATTTGTATAAATGTTTTGTTCTCCTAACATGGTCATTTACTAATTTTTGAGTGTAATGTTTATCAAAATCTACTGCAAAATTACTGGATGATTCCGTGTGGCCAAATACCACTTCAAATGGAGTGAGCCCTGTTGTCGAGTGTATAGAATGATTGTAGGACATAATTGCATATGACATAACTGTTACGGCATCGGTAATTTTCTGTTCATATTTAGCGAGACGGTAAATTTCAATAATGGTGGAATGTAGTCTTTCTATTAAGCCCATCGAGTTTGGATTATGCGGAGTGCCTATATGTATATCTATTTTGTAGAATGTAAGCATTTCTTTTAGAAGAGTGTTATTAAATTCTGTACCCGAGTCAGAGCTTATTCTACTGGGTACTCCGTAAAATGAAAAATATTTTATAAGTGCCCTTACTATTTCAGGAGTTGATCTATTTGGGACCTCTAGCGCTTGACCGAGTTTACTAAATGCATCGATTATGGTGAGGTAATATTTCCCTTCAATAGTAAAAATATCCATAAATAGTTCTTGAAATGGTTTAGTCTGGGTTTGTGTTAACTGTAGTTCAGGTTTGATAGGCTTACGGTCGTATTTCATGCGCTTACAGGCTTCGCATGAGTTTATAACGCTAGCCACGGTTTGCTCCATATTACTCCAGTAATATGTTCTTTTTAGATGTGTTACTGTCTCTTTTATGCCCCGATGACATGTTTTACCTACGTGGTACTTAAGTACCGTATCTCGCTGTACCTTTTCATCTTCCAAGAATACTACTCTAAGGGTGCATTCATAGAATTTAACTGAGTCTTTCCTAAAAAGAGAAATCACCATGGCTGAAAACTGTTTTCTATGTTTTTCATCCTCAAAATAAAAAAAATATTTAATTTTAGGTTTAATGTATGTTTTTAAGAATTCTTTAATTAGGTCTGTGTTATCTAGTGGTAAATGAACTTCCAATATTTTTTGTCTATCTCTGGACAGATCCTTCACGCTCAACTCATTTCTATGCCAAGTATAGACTAAAATTTGGTTTGGTTTTGTGTCGATTGCTTCCTGTAAAATTGGAAACGCATCGGTATCTGTATTTTCTACGGAATGGGCAGTTTCAGTACTAGAACCAGGTTTTTCAGAAGCGGAGGCAGTGCTACTATCTGTTGATAGTATAGAAAAAGGTGACTGTGGTCTATTTCTATCTAATGAGGGGATACTAACTGTTCTTTCAGAGTCGGGAGATAAAATTATCAAAGGAGGAGTTCCTTCGCGAGGTTGGTTTGTATCACTAGTGCCTAAATTTACTATGTCATCTGTTATTTCCTGTAAGTATCTTTGAAGTCTCCGTTCCCTATTGTCCACATTAACTTTCATCGATAAATCATCATCTGTACCTAGTGCATTCAACTTAATTCGTGAGAGAGCGTCCGCGTTACAATTTTGTTTCCCCTTTTTATACACTATTTCATAATCGTATTCAGCTAAACGTAATTTCCACCTTGTAAGTCTACTATTGGGTTCGTTGATAGAATTAATCCAAACCAAGGGTCTATGGTCACAATAAATAACAAATTTCTTTCCATAAAGGTACGGCCTAAAATGTTTGCACGCCCAAACTATGGCCAAAAGCTCCTTTTCTATAGTGCTATAACGAGTTTCTGCATCGTTTAGCGTTCGGCTGGCGTACGCTATCGGTTTGTCACTACCTATTGGTCCCTGAGATAGTACCGCACCAAGGGCATAGTTTGAGGCATCGGTCGTTAGTAAGAATGGTTTAGTGAAGTCTGGGAATTGTAATAGTGGGGCATTAGTCAATAACTCTTTACATTTCTCAAACGCGTCTATATATTCTTGTGTAATGTTGACTTTATTTCTCTTTTTTAAGCATGACGTCATTGGTTGTGTAATCCTTGAAAAGTCTTGTATAAATTTTCTATAGTATCCTATCAATCCGAGGAAGCTTTTAATTTCTGTCTGGGTCTTTGGTAAGGGAAAGTTAAGTATAGCGTCAATTTTGTCATTATTCGGCTGAAGGCCATCCTTTGAAATAGTGTGCCCGAGATAAAGCACCTCTTTTCTGAGAAATTCACACTTGTTAAGGGTCATTTTTAGATTAGTTTCCCTGAGTCTACTGAAAATTTTGCGTAATTTGTCTAAATGTTCATCTAAACTTGCCGAATAGACAATAATGTCATCAAGGTACACCAGGCAATGCATACCCTGCAGACCCCTGAGGACATTATCCATAGCCCTCTGAAATGTTGCGGGCGCTGTTTTGAGACCGAATGGCATTCGGGTAAATTCATAATGTCCTGTCTGTGTACAAAAGGCCGTCTTTTCTCTGTCCTCTTCAGCTACCTCTATTTGGTGATATCCACTTGCCAAATCTAGGGTCGAAAAGTAACAACTACGTCCTAACTTGTCAAACAAGTCGTTGATGTTTGGAAGAGGATATTTGTCGTCGATTGTCACGTCATTCAGTCTGCGATAGTCGATTACCATACGAAACTTACGTTCACCTGTAGCGTCTATTTTTTTTGGCACTAAGTGCACGGGCGCACTCCATGGGGAGTGAGACTCCTGAACTACATTATCTTTCAATAATTTATCGACTTGGCGTTCGATCTCTTCATTTTCAGTTGGTGGGTGCCTATACGGACGTATAAAAATAGGATCCTCGTTTTTAGTTCGTATTTTGTGCTTAACGCTGTTTGAAAACGATAGTGGTATTTGATCGCAATGGAATATGTCTCTAAACTCGAGGCAAAGCGAACGGATACGATTTTGTTCTTCCGAATTTAAATGTTCCAGTCGTAGGTTTGACAAATTTTCCCTCAATAAAGCATCAACTTCAACATTACTGGAATTTGTATTAGACTCATAAAACTCATTATCAAACTTAGTGACGTTAAGTGGTTTCGTAAATTTTATAGTCGCTACCTCATCTGTAAGATTTTGTATAACAGTCTGTGCGAAGGAATCTATGCAACTTACTAAAGCAGTAGGCGTTCGGACGCCTGGTATGAATTCAGTAAAGGGTAGAATCGCATCACCATTTTGCATGTCTGTAGGTACCGTTACACGAGTTTCTGACCTGGGTGCTAGCTCTATTTTGTAAGGTGGTGAATAAACTATAGGGATTTCTGTAGTTTTCGTACTTAAAATCTGATTTTTCATGTCAATCGTAGCCTCCAATTGGTACAGTAAGTCCGAGCCTATAAGACCATCGTAATGCGCGTCAACATCGTATACATAAAATTTGTGACTGAGCTCAGATTGGAACGTTTCTGACAGAGGTATGTATACAACTTCGCTATGTTGGCTACGGCCGTGAGTACTAATTACATCAAATAATTCGGGGTATTTAAATTCGGAATAAAATTCTTTGACTTTATTGGGACTTATAAAGGACCTAGTACTGCCTGTATCTATCATAAAGCGTGCATTAATTTCGGGTATCAAGATATGCGGTAATTTAGATAAGGCCTCACAATTAAGATTAATTATTTCGACTGCTCCGGCTGTGAGGCCTGTTGGTGAAAAAATTCATTATTTTCCGTTACATTGTTATCGTCAGATTCGGGAAAAGCTTGCATATCTTGTAAATAATGAATTTCGGGATTTTCCATTTGATCATTGATTTGGGAATCCTGATAATTATCATAGTATTCGGTATTTTCCGGAAAATGTACTGGATCATTAGTATAAAACATATCATTATCATTTATTGCTAACATATTCTGCCTGAAAGGGGCTGTACGCATTGAAACATCTGTTTCTACTCTCTGGGGTGGATTCTGTTGGGGAATACCAAATCGAAATTGATGGTAAGGTTGTCTTGCAAAGAAACCCGAGTTTTTATAATTATTCGCCGGTAAATTATGTGATTGTAGAGGTGCAGAAGGCCTAAATCCATTTTGATTTGGTGTGCCAAATTTATGTGTTTGAGGTGTCTGTCCTTGAATGTTCTGCCTAAAGGCCTGTTGGTTGTGAGGTATACCAAATTTGAAGCCAGGATTTGGATTGAATCTTTGTGGAGTAAAATTGGGTCTGAACGACTGGTTCTGGTGCAAAAATTGTGGTCTCATGAAACTACTATTTTGGGGAATGCCAAATCTAAATTGTTGGTTGGGCATTGGATTATGAGCCATAGGTTTATTAAATGCCTGATTGGGATTAGGTGTACCCGATTTAATTGTTTTATTCCTAGCATTGTACTGGCTTTGGAAATCTACTTCCTCCATCACGACACTTAAAGCGGATTCTAATGTAGTACAATTTTTCAATCGGACAAATCTAATCAAATCCTCTGGAAGGTTATACATAAATATATTCAAAGCCGTGTTATCGTATATTATCAATTTGGCTGCCTTAACACCTTCGTCTGATAACTGGTTAACTTTAGCAAATAAAGAGCTTCTAATATTCTGAATTTTGTGGCAAAATTCTTGGTATGACTCGCCTGGTTTTATTTTCATCGATTCTAATTGAATGGCAATACATTCCTCTGAACGCGGATCACCAAAATGTTGGGTCAAAAGATGTTTTAATTCAGCCCAATTACTAACGTTTTGACGTTCACTGATTAAAGTAGCCGCTTTACCAGAAAGTCGGCTGGTTAATGAATGAAACAAATACAACTGTTGTGCAGGTTTCGTTTCATCGTTAAAACTTCTAATTATATATTCACACTTTGAAATATATAAGTTTAATAATTTTTCGTCCCCATCGAACCTAGGGATGATTGATAAAAATTCTTTAGGAATTAGTGTTATTTGATTCATTTTTATTAAATTCTACACAACTCTTTAAAACAAAATTATAAAATAATCACTCGGTGATATAAAACACAGTAAATAATAAAATATTATTTATTGAACCAACGAACAACGTTTGTAGCAAAGTTCTCTATAAACGTAGGACATAGGACCAGGAAAACAGGGAGTGAAAAAGTTTACTCACCCTCTGCTCAATCTCATGTCGATTCTGGAACACAGTTCTGGTTTTGACCGTTTTCACTATTCACTTATTTATTTGTTCGAATACCGGATTCACACGTACAATACGCGCGTATGCGACGAGGAGCACAACCGATCAACCGATTTGTGTGTCAAAAATTGGCTGTAGCCTCACGCCCGGTATCCTGTCCTCAGCGCCAGTTAAATATAGAAAACGGAACTTTAGCTTTTTAAAAAGATTATAATTCAATTAAAAGCGTTTTAACAGTATAGATGCTGGTTACAGAATGAATTAATATCTAAAATACATTATACAAATCCGTTAAGACAAGCCAGGTGTTCTATCAGTGCAAACTCATCAACTTATTTCTAGGTACCGTGATGCGCTTGCACTATCGCGGTGGCTAACCGTGTGGGAGGCTGTATAACTACCTTTTGTTTTCGTTTGTTGCTTTGTTGTGAGTTCCGAAGTTTTATTCTTTTGTAGTAATTATTTGAACAGTTTAGTCATAATTTTATTGGTATAAGACAAATAAGATGTCGGGCTGTGATTCCCAAAAACCTGAGTGTTCTAAAGACAACATCTCGACAAACTCCATCGACGAGGGTCTGCCTCGAGAGTTGAGTCAGTTAAGTCTTTCAAGTGCTTCAAGCCAAGATGAATTTTATTGTGATAAAGGACATTCCGAGACTACACTTAAGAACATCTACGGTTATTATCAAGCGCAAAAGTTGAGCGATGTAGCACTCATCGCAGGTGGTTGCAGGTTAGTTTATTTACAAATTACGACTAACTGTAAACAATGAAAGGAAACATAAAAGCGTCGTTAGGTCAATAACCCTATGTTTTGTTTTTAATAAAACTCAAAAAGAAACCAGTTGGTTCTTGTTGATATATTTCATATCCTAACTGTCGTGTTTCCTTTGTTCATAAAGGCAAGGTATTTTTAGCATTTTAAGCTTAACTAAATGGTTTTGTTAGGCATTGTATATAATTATTATTAGTATGATACCTATGTAGAATATAAATAGGACTGAGTATTTTGATTTTGTAGACATAGTAGACTTTAAAAATATCTTTATTCCTTTTAAAATAAAATGTTACCCATTATTGTGGACCGCTATTTATATCTTATGTACTCTTCTTTTTCACTGATTTGGTCCCCTTGCAGATTGTAGTTGCAGTAGAGGGTACCTTAGAGAGTAATATAGATAAGTTTGGGTATCATTGGTCTAAATTAAATATTTAAACTGACAGGATCCCAGCACACAAAGTACTCTTAGCATCATGCAGTGAGTATTTTGCAGCAATGTTCACTGGTTCTCTACGGGAAGCTCAACTGACTGAAATAACCCTGGAGAGAATAGATGCCACAGCTCTACAAGCACTTGTTCACTACTGCTACACTGGCACAATAGGTTAATATACTGTTCTATACCATACCTGTATAAGATTACAATATAATAAACATGAAGAGGCCAAAATTCAACTTTATGAAAGAATTAGGTTTACATCAGGTTATCTTTTTTTTCTGTAAACTGGTTGTGAAAGTTTATTTTTACATCTAGACAGAGCTTTAGCTCAATCAAAAGTGAACACACAAAATTACATATAAGTATATCAATTAGATTTCCTACCTGCGATTTCACACTCAAACCCCTATTTCACTTTCCAAAAACCTTTCTTAGCAGATGCTTATGTCATAATAGATATCTGTATGCCAAATTTCAGCCCGATCCATCCAGTTGTATGAGTTGTGCGTTGATAAATCAGTCAGTCATGTTTTCCTTTTATATATATTTAGATTGAAAAATCCTTTCTTAGCGGATGCCTACGTCATAATAGCTATCTGTATGCCAAATTTTATATCCTATGGTGATTATATTGTATGGGTGAGCATTGTATTTATAAGAACCGGCTTGCTTGGGTGGCTTCACATTGATATTAGGCAAACTCCATCTAGTTTTCTACCATTTAAAAAATGAATATATTTTATTTTCTGAATAATCTTTTCAGAGTTACGGGAAGAGTCTGTCGAAGTCCTTCTCTCTACAGCAAGCTTGCTACAGTTGAATTCTGTTACAAATGCATGTTGTGCATTCCTAAAGAAACAGCTAGACCCCTGTAATTGCCTAGGTATAGCATTGTTTGCTGAGCAACAGTCCTGTGTTGATCTCAATAAGAGTGCTTTGAAATTTACCTATCAAAACTTTATGCAGGTAACTTGTTTTCATCTTATTGCTTTCAAGAAAAATAAAATTAAATTTTTCAGTAACAACAATCAATTTCCAAAGTTTTTTTTACTTTATGATGTTAGTTTGTAATTTTTCAATAAAAGGGTGTTCATAAATGTTAGGTCACATACATACATAATATATTTAACCCTTTCTACTTTAGGTAGTAAAACATCAAGAATTTTTGTCCCTGCAAGCTGATCAGTTAGCCAGCCTGCTGAAGTCAGATGACCTGAATGTAGTTACTGAGGAAAATGTGTTTGAGAGTTTAATGGCGTGGGTGCAACATGATAGTGCCAACAGAGAACAACATCTGCCAACTTTGCTCAAACTGATTAAATTGCCATTGCTCACCTCGGAGGTAAAGTAAAATGCATACTCTAGAAACATTCACAAATTTTCACATTCCTTTTTGTACAAAAAATTTGGCAAACAAGCATGCAGCTTGGTGTTAAGCGGTTAATAGTAACAAAGGTTAAAAGTAGTAGTGGGTAAAAGTAATAATATATAGGCTATTAAGCCTATAGACATGTATTACTTTTTAAATGCCAATAGCATCTTATCCTTGTACCAAATCCTATCAAAATCTATTTAAATTGATTACATATTAAATATAGATATAAAATAGGTATAATGATGATTCATCACAATTTACAGTATCTAATTGACAAAGTTGAACTGGCATGTGGCAATGTGCCAGAGTGCCAGCCATTGATCATGGAGGCAGTGAAGTGGCACCTGCTGCCAGAAAGGCGTTCCCTATTGTTCTCACACAGGACTAGGCCGCGGACTTCCACTATTGGACGATTGTTAGCCATTGGTGGCATGGATGGCTATAAGGTAAATACAGAATCTTACTAATATTGTTCAAATATTTGTATGAAACTATAATAGCAAACTCAAGAATAACTGATATTGATATTTTGGTCCCTCGAAAACGCGAACAAAACAGCAGCCGAAGCTAGTCTATAGATATATTTGTATAGATTTGTCGTAATAATGACTCAAATGAAAAAACAATGAGCATGTAACGCTTCTGGAAAATAAAATAAAAATACCATTATGCATAAACAGGGAACAACAGGTAACAGCAACATGGAAATGTACGACCCTCGAACGAACACATGGACGCCGTTTACGAGGATGGTAACCAGAAGACTGCAATTTGGAGTAGCTGTGATGATGAATAAACTAATTTTTGTTGGAGGCAGAGATGGACTGAAAACTTTAAATACAGTATGTACATGTTTTTATTGTATCATGTTACCATACCATAGCTGGTTTATCAATCAGGAGATATAAATACATATATGAAAAACCCCTGAACACTTTCGTCACACATTAGACACTTCATACGCACGCTGTGAAGCCTGGTTTTGGTTGGTTGATAGGCGGGGCAATACCACCTAGAGTACTGCTATGGTATACGGATAATACATCTTGCAGGGGTCTGATCATACCTCCTTTGATTTTTTCTGAACGCTTAAGTATTAATAGTTAGTATTCTTTTAATTATGCAGACTGGTTCAATTCGCAATTTAGGTATAAAAATATAGGTATTACTACTTGTGCCGATGCCGTTGCTATTGGAGGTTACACGATGGAAAGAGAGGCGTTTGTAGGTAAGTACCTAAAGTTAGTTTTTATTAGGCAGTGAGCCTTCTGTGCAGTACTACTTCTTATTCTATGATAATGGTCTTTTGCAGTCTTTAATCATCCCAATGACATGTTTTCTGTGAAGGTGGAATGTTTCGATCTCACGACACACAACTGGAGTACCCTAGCGCCTATGAATACACATAGGCACGGTTTAGGAGTGACAGTATTGGGAGATGGCCCCAATTCACCAGTTTACGCAGTTGGTGGTCATGATGGATGGATCTATTTGAATTCAGTTGAACGGTTTGTATAACATTTTATTTATATAAATATTATTTTTTAATAATCCAATCATTCTTATTAAAATATGTACTTACAAATCTTGTTTTAATTACTCTTTGGGCTAAAAAAAAACATCTACAGAAATTTATAGGCTATTATATTATAGGTTATTATATATTTATAATATTTGTACTGGATATTTGTCTGTGTGAATGATGTAACATACCAAGGAACTATATTTCTTCTCTATGACCTTGTTGTAAGGTTTTGAAGCACTAGGCTGTAATTGGTGGTATTTATAAATTCAGCATTTTCTAACAGATGGGATGCATGCTCCCGAACTTGGACGATAGTGTCCCCAATGACGGGTGCTCGTAGCACGTGCGGCGTAGCGGCTCTACGAGGTCGCCTGTACGCTGTCGGCGGCAGGGACGGCGGCGCGTGTCTACGATCCGTGGAGTGCTACGACCCTGCTACGAATCACTGGACTAACTGTGCTCCGATGACTAGACGGAGGGGTGGTGTCAGTGTATGTACATATGTTCTTTTAAAGTTCGAAGTTTAGGAAATATTTCCGAGTAGTGGAATAAAAAAATATTGTGCTTTTTCGCTTGGAGTACTTCTCCTACGTCTTCTTACTTAGCATTATGTACCATACACATATTTATGATCCTAATGGTTCGATGAAATTGACTATCTCATAATAAGTGTTATAAAACAAGCATTCAGCCTAGTGAAAAGGTTACCATAGTCTATGGACACTTGCAACACCAGAGGCATCTCTAAAATAATATAACAATTATTTTACAAACAATAGTCGCGGGCGAAAGATCTGCCTTTCTCTGACTCGAACTATGCACAAGAAGCCTTGTATTCTGAGCCCTATCCCATGGGCATCGCCCGCGAGGTATCGACCCTCTTGCGATGAACTCTAACAACACGTGCAGACGACGTTATGTTATTTCGCTGTGGTATTCTGTAAGGCGGAGGCGTTACTGCCTCAATCAATCTGCTCTTTGGGCAAAACACCTTGTAACTGATATGTGATTATTGTGTTTTTTGGACATGTTTGACAGGTATGTGCAGCAGGTGGTTTTCTATACGCTCTGGGCGGTCACGAAGCTCCGGCCAACACCGTGGGCGGTAGACTCGCTTGCGTTGAAAGATATGATCCCTTAGCTGATACTTGGGTGCTGTTGGCCAGACTATCTTATGGTAGGGACGCCATCGGCTCCTGTCTGCTCGGCGACCGTATTGTTGCTGTTGGTAAGTGTTTTATTTTTATACGAATCCTTGGTAGTAAAGATTTTCAGATAAGTTGAAATGACGTTACAATTATATAGGGTACCCAATATTTTGATTATGCTGGATTAGAAATCATAATTCCACACGATCTGATATTTTCTTGGGATTCAAAATATCGTACGTTATTCCAGAATATCATCTATCTATATAAGCTTCATCCATGTCCGTACAGTTATTTATGTTTTATTTAAATGCCCCGTGGTTTCATCCGCGATCCCCTATTTATCTAAATTATATCAAAAATCGTTTCCTACATTATGACGTGACAAATGTCAATCCGATCCGTCCAGTGGTTTGAGCTGTGCGTAGATAGATCAGTCAGTCATTCAGTCATGTTTTCCTTTTAATTCACTAATATTATGATTTATCAGTAATTACATAAATTGGGTACTCAAGACAATTCTAGTAGCTCCATTACTATGCCATTTTTGCCTATGTAAATGACACGATTCCTACAATATCCTACTAATATTATAAATGCTTAAATTTGTGAGTATGAATGTATGGATGTTTGATACTCTTTCACGCAAAAACTACTGAACAGATTTGGAACACAGATAGTTTATAACCTAGAGTAATTAACACATAGGATACTTTTTTCCCGGGAAAATATAAGATCCGGGGCGAAATCTAGTATGATTATATTTTAGTGTCCACCACATTTGTGTGTATTTTAGCATTAATTTACAACACCTTTCAGGGGGCTATGACGGCGTACAATATCTATGCGTGGTGGAGGTGTACGACTCGGAGTCGAACTGCTGGCGCAAGCTCGCCCCGCTGAGCACCGGCCGCGCGGGCGCCGCGCTCGTGGCCGTGCCGCCGCCACGGAACGTGTTCTGATACTCTCAACAACAACTTACTTTGCTCATCTCACCCCATCTCTCTCACACACTATACACTATAACTATGTTTCACTTGAGTGTATATACAGGGTTCTTGCGGGGTCGTGTCGCAACTAAGTAAACTACCTAATATTGTACCGTTAGGACGTTGTAAGTTTATAAGTGTTAAGGCAAATTTTAAACTAACAAATACTTAGTTTAGGATCAAGGTCACTTTGATATCTTGACAATTCTAACTGGTCTGATGAGTATGTTTTCAAACAGGTGTTAAAAGCACTGGAATGGCAATAACTTTAGTTAGAAAAAGTGGATTAGGATCACGACCCTGCAGTCGACTGTATAAACGTACACCTTAAATTAAGATTACAAAAATAAGATTGTATTTCCATTAGGCCCCTGCCTGTTTCGATTCCAATGTTAGTAAGAGAATAAAACTGTGATCGATTTTATTATAAGGTGACGAATGAAATGCGGTGAGTGAAACCGTGCTTTATTCTTTTAAACACTGCCTGTCAATTTATTCAATGTTTACTATAAAATACTGGATATTTCACACACTGCCATCCACACAATTTATGAGTATAGAATCGTCAAATATAGACTGCTGATTTAGGCCGGCTGGAAAATTTTCTGTTAGAAAACTTTATACGCTCCCGCCGGAAGGTACTCTGCTCATATATTTTGTTCTAGACCTCGCATACTATCAGAACTCTGACGTGTCTGTCATCTGCTTCTTATTTTAACAGAAGAGACAAAGAGAGATTTTCTAACAGAAAATTTCTTATAATGTGCGGCCGTTCTGAGGGTTGGTTCAAACCAAACTGAAAAAATATTGGCGCATGCTCGAGAAAACTAAAAATTTATGAAAATTACTAAACATGAAAAATGATCGAGAAGGTTTCCGCTTTGAAAGAACCAACCCTTATCTGAATTTAAAGAATTACACATTCCAAAGTAAAAACAAATGTTGATACTGAAATTACAAGGAACCTCTTTATTACATTTTAGAATTTAAAGGTAATAGAAACTAATTTCAAATACCTAGTTTAAAATAAGATAATTCAATAGGCATTCAAATTTATATAGTGAAAATAATTAACGCATGTGTCCCAGTCATATGGTATGTAGTTATCCAAAGCATTGCAGAGAGATGAAAAACTACCTAATCATATTTAATCTTAATTATCTACAATTATATTTTCCTATGATTACTATTATTTTTTAAGAATCGTATCTACTTTATATCAATAATATATGACTGTACTCAGTTTGCGTTTAAATTATATATTTTATAGAATTTTACACGGTAGCTAAATAAAACTGGAGTAACATGATCTCTTTGAAAATTCTGTTAATTGGTAACTGATCTCAGTACTCTATAAACTTAAAAAAAGATTATTAATTTAGAATTAGATGTTTTGATTTAGAATGTACTAACATACTATAGAAGACAGCTTGTAAAAGTCCTTTTACTTTTCGGATTCGCTGTTTTTTTTTTCAATTTTGCCAAAAAAATAAAATCTCATATAATTGATTTCACCCGCAGTTCATATTTAAAAACAATAATATAATATTCATATAGGTAACCAAACGCGTAATAATATGTATTAGCTTCAGAATAATTTCGGCCTTGTCATTGTGATGAAATTAGATTTTCATTTAAATCTCATAAATTGTAGAAACCGGTCCCCTGAAAAATATATTTCGCTGAATGAATATGAGGCTTCGTCACAATGTATATAATAATAGTTAGAAATAATGGGTAGTTATATAATTGTACTTAATTTAGTTATAATGTATATCAAGCAGTATTATTTTACTTTTACACTTTTTATTTTGTAACAGTATATTTCATTGGCGCTATTATTATTTGATTACGCACATGTTTTAAGGGGACCATCCTGTGATGTTAGTACTAGGAAATTGCTAGGAAATATGGATCGTGTAAAAATAATATACATAGATTGCGAGATATTTGTAAATCTCAGTTTATTTTAATAAAATTGTAATTGCGTAATAAGTTTAATCAAATCATGTAATAAATATACTTACATAGAGAAATATAGTGAGCACTGTTACAATGAAGGGTTCCTTCAGTATAACAGTGTGCTCATTCTCATTAATAAATTAGTAATGTAATGTTTGAATAGTAGTAAATTCAACTGTTATCCGATTAGTTTTGATGTAGGTACTGGTTGAGATAATCAAACTATGAAATGGATTTGATGAAATTTACCAAACAAGACAGTTAAACTAAAAAAAAGCAGACTACGTTTCACATTCCAAATTACATATAAACATATTATAATTTGTATATATTTTTGTAATCACCTTTTAAAACCCTCCATTTTGATCCCCACTCGATAGGTTTGGGAGAAAATAAAATTTAAAACATATAATTTTAATATACCCAGTACACTCGCGCAATATTCATTAAAATCGGTTGAGTTTAGTAGTTACGAAAGAACATAGGGATGGACATACATACAGGGCAAACACTTTTTTTGCTTCGCCATAGTCGGGTAAATAAAAGGAAGTCAGAACGTAGGTGCACAACGCGTTGTCAATACTAACTTAACCCATATGCTGTAATTACAATATTAAACGATAAAGGGTCCCAAATTTAAGGATGCAACTTATCTGTATCTTAAACTTACATATATTTATTTATATTAATATTTTTTATTACATACGTTCCTATTATTTATCTATCAAAACCGTCTTAATAATTGATTTGTAATTATAATGTTCATTGAGTCTCATATGAGCCTTTTAACTCAAAACTTGTACCTACTATATTTTTAATAAAATAAAATACATACATAGTGATATCAAATAGTGTTTTTATTTTAAGGGATGACTTCTTGAAAATAATAATTATTGTACAATAAGAAATCAATACAAGGTAATCATAGAAGGTAATACAAATGATCACTCACGGTTTGGCATCAAGGAGGAATAGTTACCGCCCCAGGATATACCTACACAGTCATTTATTATATATAACCTACAACAATAAATCTATGGTCAGGATCGCTGCTGGTTTGGTCGCGGTTTACATTATTACTATCAATAAGACCATAAAACAAACAAATATTCAGCCGTTATCCTACTAATTATAAGTAAATGCGAAAATTTGTTGCGTGTTTGTGTTTGATTTATGATTCTCCATGGATTTATTACTTCACGCTCAAACAGCTGTACCAATATTGATGAAATTTGCGGTATGGAGGTAGCTGACACCCTGAATTAACACAGCCTACTTTTTAACCCTCGGGAATGCGGGTGAAACTGTGGGTCGGAAGCTATCTAAGCTAGTACTTGAGGGTCAAAGCTAGTCCTCATCTAGGCTTTGTGTGCTTACCACCTTCGGTTAACATCGAATCAGGGTTCGGAAAAACTGTTATTTGACGACAAAATGGCGAGACTCAGAATCTGCGATAGTGGCCCAACCAGAAATTGCCATCCGTAATATTGTAGAGGGAGGGGCTGCACGTTTCGTACATGCATTTTTCCATGGTATTGCTCGTAATTTAATATTAAACTAAAGGATCACTCACATAGCATTTACATACACACAAAATAGTTATTAAATATTTATTTAATTTATAACTACCGTCACAGTGCAATTTTGTGACAATAATATTTTATTTAAGACAATGTATGTAAGTAATAATAATTATTATTATTAGAAATGCAAATAAAATATTTCTTGTTTACACAAAAGGTAATAAGATATTACAGCATGAGTAAAAACTGAGTAACACCACAAACTGACAAGCTGATATTTGTTAACAATATTTGAAGAAGCAGGTGATGTGCACGTTATTTCATGGAAATATTTTAAAATAAAATAATAACCTGTAAAAAGTTATAATAACGTAACTAAAATACTTTAATTGTAAACTGGGTGTTGAATACGAGATTAGGACTCATCATCACTTCCCGCCGGTTGTTTCGGTTTAGGTCCACCAGCCCTCTTTGCCATGATGATCTGATCAACCTTCAGAATTGTAGTAGCAGCACCAACAGCATATTTAAGGCCCCAGTACTTTAATAAATATAAATCCAACACTCCAGAATCTTTCGCATCACAAACTCCATTGTTTTCAGAATCGATATTGTAGCCTGCATTTTTGTTTCCCTCCTAAAATATTAAATAATTATTTGTTTTAGACACATATATACATATTTCTGTAGAACTTCGTTATTATGGTTCCATAGTCAAAATATAGAACCCATAGTTTCATTATGTCCATTAGTAAGTCACAACCATGTTACTTGTTATATATATAGTTTATGTTGCTCAAATTTTACGTACATTATAGATAGTAGACACTTATGTATAACGACAACAAATTCATAAACAAACACTTTGGTTAGTCCACTTTTCCGGCTTCCAAGTGAGATTTCTTTAACATGTTTTCCATATAATTTACTTATAGATATCAAGGGCTAATCTGGCCATTTTATATATGAGTTACGTGACGCCCCTAAAGGCTAAAACTGCATATTTAAAAACCTTACTATCTACCTTATGTGCTTTGTAGATATTATTGACGACTTCTGTTGCGTTTGCACCAGAATTGTCAGCAAGAGCACGGGGAATGCTCTCAAGTGCTACTGCAAATTTCCTGACAGCATATTGTTCCAGGCCAGGCAGTGTGTCAGCGTATTCAAGAAGTCGTTGAGCTAACTCTATCTCTGTGGCTCCAGCACCAGTTACAAAACTGGAATAAAATATTTGATGAATACGTTACAAGTTTGATGATTTTTATGATATTACAATTACAGTCAATCAGTACCTCAACAATGAGTTAGCATGTAATACATATGTCGCAGGTATTATGATAAAAACAGAGACTAGTTCAAAG
Source organism: Tethea ocularis (assembly GCA_963555595.1). Taxonomy (NCBI): domain Eukaryota; kingdom Metazoa; phylum Arthropoda; class Insecta; order Lepidoptera; family Drepanidae; genus Tethea; species Tethea ocularis. Next base: position 6,975,900 of record OY741968.1, read on the forward strand.
CGATTTTATCATCATGGAGGATGTAAGAATAATAAAGTGATTTTATATATCCCTAAGGGGTGTAAGGGGGAGCACACAACAACCGGACTCCCCAAATGCCAACCTCACCTGCGCGCGGTACACCCTGCCACTGACGGACGAGGCGCTGGCGACCGACCGATGGCGGAATAGCCATCCAACAAGCCAACCTAAATTCTCCAGAGCGATGACGGGCAGCAGCGTCATCGTTGCGAAAGGTTTGGCTCTGCGGTCACCAACCCGCTTGCCCAGCGTGGTGACTATGGGCATAAACCTCCCAAATGAATAAAGTGCCAAAACAACGGCCCCCAGTTCCCGGCGGTCCCGCTATTCCTGGTCAAGGTAGCGGTCACGGTAACGGCGGGACGGGGGGTGCGAAGAATCCCCGGGTTACGGCAGGCTACCAACGACGACTACATCTGGCTACGTACAATGGACGTTCGATGAGGCTGGACCATCACCTCGCCGAACTTGAGGTAGAGTTAGGTCGCATTAACTGGCATATACTGGGGTTATCTGAAGTCCGTAGACAGGGGGAGGACACGATAACCCTGGAGTCAGGAAACCTATTCTACTTCCGCGAAGGTGATCAGCTCTCCCAAGGCGGTATCGGCTTCCTGGTCAACAAGGAACTCACTAGCAGCGTTGTGGAAATCAGTAGTGTGTCGACACGGGTAGCGTACCTTGTACTAAAACTCACTGACAGGTACTACTTGAAAGTGATACAGGTATATGCGCCGACTTCGACATGCTCTGACGAAACAGCTGAGGCCATGTACGAGGATATTGCCAAGGCAATGCACAGTACCACAAAAGCCCACTACAGCGTTGTTATGGGGGACTTCAATGCCAAAGTGGGAGTACAAGAACGGGGCGAATCGAAAGTCGGACCGTTCGGCTTGGGGCGCAGAAATCACAGGGGGCAAATGCTGGTCAACTTTTTAGAGTCGCAGGGGCTCTTTTTGATGAATTCGTTCTTCGAAAAGAAACCCCAAAGGAAGTGGACCTGGCAGAGCCCCGATAACGTGACTAGGAATGAGATAGACTTCATCATGACGGATAAGAGGCACATATTTAGAGATGTCTCTGTGATCAGCAGGTTTAACACCGGAAGCGATCACAGGCTTGTCCGAGGCACTCTAAATATTAATTTTCGAGCTGAGAGAACCCGCATGATGAGGCCTACCCTCCGACCTACGCAGCTCCAAGCCGCTCTAGGATCGGAAAAGTTCCAATTGGAACTTCAAAATCGGTTCGCCCTACTGGAAACCACAGGCAATGTGGACGAGAAAGCCGACGCGGTGGTCAAGACACTACGAGACGTGTCCCGCAAACTTTTCCCGTCGCAGCGAAAAAATAAGGCGTCCAAACTTTCCTCGGAGACTCTCGGACTTATGAAAGAAAGACGAGATTTGTCATCCACACAGCAGCTGTCTTCGTCAGATAAGAGGGCCTTAAACCTAAAAATTAGGAAGTTGACGCGACGCGATCTTCGGTGCTCTAACACCCGCGACATTAAGGCCGCGATTGAGCAAAATCGAGGGTCCAAAGTATTCGCTCAACAATTAGGGAGGCCCCATCTGGCGAAACTAAGAACTGCGGATGGCAGAATCGTGGCTTCAAAGTCCGAGATACTCGAGGAAGTCGAGGATTTTTACGGACACTTATACTCAACGCGGACGGTGAAACCAGCGGAACATAGTGCAGATGACCATCGAGCCGAATTAACGCGCCACTACACGGAGGACATCCCGGATGTCGACCTGTGCGAGATTAGGGCGGCTCTTGAGCAGTTAAAGAACAATAAGGCACCGGGTGATGACGGAATAACGACAGAGCTCCTTAAAGCAGGCGGGGCTACAGTCCTGAATGAGCTAGCGAGTCTCTTCAACTCCGTCATCCAAGAGGGTACAACGCCCGAGGCGTGGAGCAGAGGTGCGGTGGTTCTGTTCTTCAAAAATGGTGACAAAACCTTGCTGAAGAACTATAGGCCCATCTCACTTCTGAGCCACGTCTACAAACTGTTCTCGAGGGTCGTCACGAACCGTCTCGCCAGAAGACTTGACGAGTTCCAGCCACCAGAACAAGCCGGTTTTCGAAAAGGCTTCAGTACCGTAGACCACATCCATACTGTTCGGCAAATTGTACAGAAGACCGAGGAGTACAACCAGCCGCTGTGTATGGCATTTGTGGACTACGAGAAAGCCTTCGACTCCATCGAAATATGGGCAGTTCTGGCCTCTCTGCAACGATGTCGAATTGACTGGCGTTACATCGAAGTGTTGAGGTGTCTGTATGACGCTGCCACGATGACTGTCCAGATCCAAGATCAAAAAACCAGGCCCATCCAACTGCTGAGAGGGGTGAGACAGGGGGATGTGATATCCCCGAAACTATTCACAAATGCGTTGGAGGATATCTTCAAGACGCTGGACTGGACTGGACAGGGTATCAACGTGAACGGCGAGTACATCTCACACCTTCGCTTTGCCGATGACATCGTCATAATGGCAGAGACGCTGGACCAACTAAACCAGATGCTGCACAGCCTAAATGGAGCCTCTCGGCGGGTTGGCCTTGGCATGAATTTGGACAAGACGAAAGTCATGTACAATTCACACGTCTTGCCGAGTCCAATCCGCATCGAAGGGTCGCTTCTCGAAGTTGTTAAGGAGTATGTCTACCTAGGGCAAGTCATCCAGCTCGGTAGACACAACTTTGACAGAGAAGCCGACAGAAGGATCCAGTTGGGTTGGGCAGCGTTTGGAAAACTTCGTCAAATCTTTTCGTCCACCATCCCGCAATGTTTGAAGACTAAGGTTTTCAACCAGTGCGTCCTGCCCGTTATGACATACGGTGCCGAAACGTGGACACTGACAGTCGGGCTGGTCCACAAATTCAAGGTCGCTCAGCGCGCTATGGAGCGGGCTATGCTCGGAGTTTCTCTGATGGATAAAATCAGAAATGAAGTTATCCGGAAGAGAACCGGAGTAACCGACGTAGCCTGCAGAGTAAGCAAACTGAAGTGGCAGTGGGCTGGTCATGTTTGTCGAAGGACTGATGGCCGTTGGAGCAGACGAGTCCTGGAGTGGAGACCACGCACCGGCAAGCGTAGTGTGGGGCGCCCCCCAGCTAGGTGGACCGACGACCTAAAGAAGACGGCTGGGGCAGACTGGATGCGGAAAGCGGAGGACAGGATGTTGTGGCGCAGCCTGGGAGAGGCCTATGTCCAGCAGTGGACTGCGATAGGCTGAATTGATTGATTGATTGATATATCCCTACAAAAAATCTAGTGATTTGATAAAATCACAAAGCTGGTTCAGTGAAATGACGAAAACAATAGCCGATAGTTACTCGCTTCCTTGCCGGCGGTCGGACCACCGCCTAGAACAACCTCACTAAACAACCCAAAATTATTTAAAATAGAAACTTGTAGCAAGTCAATTTAAATGCCATTCTAATCACAAAATATTACCGTCCATCACGAGCAATTCCCTTGAATGTATTGACACCATCATCAATAGCTCGCTCAATGTCATCCATATAGTTATCTGTGGAACCTCGGATAAGGACAGTTGCAATGCGTGACTCTGTGCTCTCCATGCGGAATACAACTATTCTAGTGTCACCAACTTCCTGTACTTCTACAACATCACAGTAGCCTAGTTCTTCAGCTGTAGGGGTGGTTACTCTTGGTAACACCTGTAATTTATTATTCAATATCAAGGCATAGTTAAATTTTTTGTTTTATTTGTCAATTAAAAAGACTTACATGAGCTTAAGCTTGCGGTAAGAAAAACACCGTGAGGAAACAATGGTATGGTAGTAGGGTACTTTGTAGTACCTTCTGGCTGGCTGCCACCCTCAATTATAAAACTTGTCACCAAGCACCTACTAGTGCGTTCTGGCAATTGCACTTGAGAGCCAATTGCCTTCTTGGCATTGTAACAGGTTGGCAACACATTGGCAATACCTCTGGTAATACTTATGGCAATTACTACATATACAACATTTCCTATCAGGTGGACCACCTGCCTGTTTGTCAACCTTCTGACTAAAAGAAAAGATTTTGTTGATACTTACAGTAGCATTAACAGTTTTAGCAAGGCGACGAAGATCAAACTTTGAGTTAAGACGTACAGCCATGACACCATATTTGTTCAAATAATGTAAGGCCATATCTCCATACTTGGCACCAGCTACAATCACTTTAACACCACTATCAGCTATATCTTTAATCTGTTTTTCAAGAAGGGATTCTTCTCCTCTACTGAAGTTGAGAAGTTCATCAGCAGATTTGATGAGAACTGTGCCTTTAGTCTCAGTTTGAGTGATGTCGATTTGACATGAGTATACAGCAATTTTAGCTTTAGCTGCAGATGTTACATCTCCCTCAATTTCACGTTTGAAAACCATACCAGAGAGAACTTCAGACTGTAGAAGACCTGCACCTAAGATCTAAAAATGTAATAATTTTATTGAGATTTTATTTTCACTTTATGAATTAGTTAATGAATAACAATGGAATACCAACCTTACATATTCTCACATTGTCAACATTGAAGGTGGTTTTCTCAGGAAGAATTGCAATACAAGCTTTAGCAACAAGGCCTGCAATAAAATCTTCATTACCATATTGTTTGGACATGATTGATGGCTTAATCCCTTTGACTACAGCCTCAAAATTTTTATAGTCTTTAATCTCATGAGAGACCAATTCTTTATCCAGGATTTCCAGGCATTTGTCAAGAGCCTGCTCATATCCATCTGCAATTTCACTGGTAGTCACACCAAGACGGAGTAATTCTTCAGCGGCTTCCAACAAAGCTCCTGATAAGACTATTACAAAGTTAGTACCGTCACCAACCTCGGCATCTTGCATCTGACTTGCCAGAACCATCAGCTTTGCTGCTGGATGTTCAACATCTAGTTCTCTGATTATTGTGCCAGCATCGCTCGTTACAAACTGTTTGTCAATGTGGTTGATGATCATTTTGTTCATACCATTGGGACCATAGGCAGAACGCACACTTTGTGCAAACTGTTTACATGCATTGATGTTACGATAAACGGCTTCTTCTAAGCCAGAAAACATCTAAAAATTAATTCATTAATTAGAGCTAGATTAGTCATAATTTGTAACCTGCATTATCCTCACATTTTATTAAGCCGGTGAATAACTTAAATTAGAAAACGTTGTTTTCGCATTTGCAATAACATTTAATGTTGCTTTAATGTTGTTTGTTCAGTAAAAAAAAAGATATCAAGTAAAATCGAAACACATTGTTTGCTTGTACCTACCTACATGAGACCAGAGTAAATTATATTTGGTTATGAATAAGTTTACTCACCCGTGCACCATCTTTTAACATTGAAGGCACGCCCGGAGCTTTGGGAACGTGTAGAGCCATATTTAATAATGATATCTTTCGTTTCTCTGGACTATAAATTAATTTTAAAATCGAAAGTCCTCGTGATCGCCGGATGAAAAATGAACGAATTGATTGAATGAATGAATTTGAATGACATGAACACGGAACACATGAAAGAAAGAACAAAACTTTATATCCTCTTTGGAATAGTTTGAAATGACTCGAGAAAAATCCTTCCTTTATGGTCCCATCTATATTTCCTACGTATATTTCGGCTTTCCGAGAAATTATCGATATATCGATATTTAGTCCATATATTTTTATTTGATATATCAATACATCGATATAAAATATTCAATATCGAAAATCGCTCCAAAAACGATTTATTTTGTGGCTGTAGCCAGTAACAATGAGGCTAACTTAGCCTCTCAAAGTAACAGGATGCCAGACGAGTTATAGCTATTCCTAGATTCTCCAAAAAAAGTCAAGTTGGCTTAGCTTGAAATGAGCATGAGAAATCAGAACAGGGTTGCCAAAAGCGTAAGAAAAGTACGAAATTTGTACTTTTGGGTCATATTGGTACCTTCGGCTTATTCTCGTACCTTTTTCAAAGAGACTAAAATGTTTTTTAGAACAGATAAATATTGTTTTAGACCTAAAAAAGCAATAGGGACACCTATTGAATTTTGAAGATTTGGAAACTTGAAGAGAAAGGTCTGCAGCTGATCCAAGCTATGTACTGTAGGTGCAGTACATACGTCCGATCTATTACCTGCATGCTGTTTGCCGATGACATTGTCTTTGTCGGTGAGATGGATTCGACGTCCAGGAGCAGACTGGTGAAATGGCAGCAAAAGCTGGAGAATGTTGGCTTGAAAATCAGCAGAACTAAGATTTAAGTTTTGCGATTTCGGCGGCCCCTTGGTGCACCCTTTTCACTGGATGAAGTACCAATATCACTTTGTTCCATTTCGCGCTCCAACCGAACGTTCCCGCTTAACGTTAACGCTAAATGCAGGTGGAGCAGTGGCATAAGAGAGACGGATGAAAGAAAATTGCACGCAGCTGAGATGAAAATGTTAAGTTGGATGTGTTGTAAGTAACAAGTAACAAAAATTGTCAAAATTAGGAATGAGTACATAAGAGGCAGTTTGAAAGTAGCACAAGTGAATGATAATTTGAGAGGGAACCGCTTATTCCGGTTCGGACATGTTATGAGGAGGGATGAAACCTGTGACTAAAAGAGTCATGATAATGAAAGTTGATGTATATGTCGGAAAGAGATGACCGGAAAAGAAATTAACGGATTGTGTGAAAGATGATTTGACTAAGAAAGGAGTGAATGCTGATATGACAGATAGAAGGGCTGAATTGAAGATAAGTACCTTCATCAGGACAACAGAGCAGGGATATGATGATGATTAAGTTATTTATTTACACAATAAAAATATGTAGGTATTTGGATCCAGTTTTTCAATGTATCGTATCGTATCATACCTTTTCTTTTAGGATATTATTTGTAGGATTTGTTATACTGGCAACGCTGAAACTGACAGACATCAACCGTCAAATCAATTACTTTACTATGGTCAATTCAATCTATGGATCAATCAAATAGAAACGAAACAGTGGAATGTGAAAAAGAAGTTGGTTACTCGTATAGATAATTTTTGATATAGTTTTGCATTTCTTGTTGTGGTTTGGTCTTTTGAGGAATTAGGACGAATTACCTGTCAATAAAATCAATATTCAGATATTGATATAATGTCTTCCTACAAGGTAAGAATTGTTTCAGTAGTAGTAAACATAAAACTGGGTTAAGCTTAAAAAAACGATGTATTAATAAAACTCAATATTCCCGCAGCCAATTGATTCCAAAAGGGAAGAATTTAGACGCTATCTAGAAAGGGCTGGTGTAATGGACGCCCTCACTAAAGTCCTAGTTAGTTTGTATGAAGAACCTGACAAGCCGGAAGATGCTTTAGAGTATGTACGCAAACATTTGGGTACAGATGGTGGTGATGATGAACTGGAGGCAGCTAAAGCGCGTATTGCTGAGTTGGAAGCTGAGAATGCACTACTTAAAGGAGAAGCAGGACCAACGGAAGGATAAAATGAACTTGTTTTCAAACTATGTTCAATTAAATGATCTCATAAATTAAATTGATCTCGACAGAAAGATAATATCCTTGTTAATTCTATAGATATATATAACTTAGTGTTATGATTACTGTGAGAGTATTTTTGTTATAATTAAGAATATTTAATTTAATTTGGAGTGCAAGAAGCACTATTAAATTTTTGTTCCTCAAATAGTTGTTTCTTTTAGACAGATTGAATAATAAATAATAAGTAATGTTCTCTTTTTAACCCTTTATCTTATACTTAATATGCTATTTAATAATCATAAGAAAAGTAATTTATAAAAAGTTAAAAGTCTTTTTCGAAACAACTGCATTATTACTATTATAAAGTTAACAGTAGATATAATTATTATTGTCAGCCTATAGTGTCCTCCCATAGGGTAAAGTTTTTATATGAGACCTAGAATTGAGTTAATTTGAGATAAAATAACCAATATTAGAGAGACAAAACTAGACCTTTTTGAATATTTTTTTTTAAACCTTATCTTAAATAATAAACAAAATTATGGTAATCATACATGGTCCAACTTTGAACAATTATATTTCATGTCTATTACTAATAATAAAGCGAAGAGTTTGATTGTTTGGACATCTATTGAACAGCTAATCTCTGGATCTACCAGTCTGATGTGAAAAATTCTTTCACTAATAGGAAGCTACATTATCCCCAAAGGTTACTTTTCAACCTGGGAATGTGAATGAAACCATGGGGCACAGCTATTACTAAATAAAAACGTTAATTAAGAATCAAAAACCCAACTGTAAAAAGGTCAACTAAAATGATGGCACTGACTACCTACTCAGGGATACTATGTAATGATGGTATCAAAAATTTTATTGTTATACTCATGTTGTTGATGTTTACTTGAGCACGTAACACAATCGCATTAATTAATTTGCGATTTTAATTTGTGTCAGTAACACATTATTTGGCTACGGTATTCCTTCCCCTGCTACCTCTTGAAAAAATAATAAACTTCAATATTAGTACAAAAATTACGTAACCAGACTTATTATTTATTTTTATTATTATAATCTAGCTAGTTAAGGGTAAAACTTTTTATGACTCATTTTTGTTTATTTTACTGCTGAATTTCCACCAGGAGGACCTTATGCTCGAGTATGTCTACTTCGTAGTATAAAGAGGGTGGAACACGGGTAAATCGCGTAAATACGCTGTGTTTTGACTTGGTTTTGACAGTTTTTTTGACGAATCCTTTCGTCTATTAGTCCTACGTTACAAAACCGATTACGATCACAAAACCGATTACGCTACCGTCCTCGACGGCGAGGACCGCCGCGACGTCCCAGTCAGTCTCGTCCCGTTCAAGCGGCCCGAGCTGCCATTAGTAATCCGACCGCCCCCAATTAGTCGTAACTCGTACAAAGTCCTCCCCTTCCCCCGGTAACGCCCTGAGCCGAGGTTCGTACCCCACTCGGGGGTGCCCTCAGGCGTGGTTACCTAAATGTTACCCGGCTGAGAGCTCTCTGCGCTTGCCGATTGTCCGGTAAGGTTGGAGCAGCCATCAGAGGCTACCAACTTTAGTCCTTTCAAAAAAAATAAATAGTCCTACGAAAAATATATGTTAGGTATAGTTTAGTTCATGATGTTTCAATTGTATTGATTAAAATTGAAGTAAACATGCCTGAATTTGGAAAAAAAATACCCTATCACATGCAATTTTTAACTAATTGAGAAATTTCTGACAAAACGACTTATAAAAATCCGTTGTAAATTAATCTTACACTAAAAAAAGGGGATATATTTTTTTAACAATTTGTATATAATTTGTAATTAAAAATCAAGCATTTCGCGCTCCAACCGACGCCTCCACCTTAAGGTGAAACCTTCGGTTGGAGCGCGAAACTCAAATATTATCACGTTTTTTGCAAATTGCAGCTCAGTCATAAGTTATCAACATCTTATTTGCGACAAGAATGGTAGTATATTTACTGATTAATAACAAAAGAAATCATCAACATATTCCTCCAAGGCAAAAAACGTGATAAAATTTGAATTTCGCGCTCCTACCGAAGGTTTCACCTTAATGGGTAGTGAGGGATGACAATAATTGACAACAAAGAAATCGCGCGAGGAGAGCTCCCTCACCCGCTCCCCTCTAAAGTCTAGGCGACGAGTGGTTTATCCAGCCAGTCGCACTGTAGTTGACAATATAAAGAAGTAGGTGAATAAATGATAAATTCTGTCAGTATGAAAAGAACAGGAAAGTAAAACTAAATTTTCTAATGAGTAACTGATTTAAATATAATAATTATTTTTGACTAATGTTTATCCACAATTAATCATTATTTAAACTGCATTGCTGATAAGTTCAGTGTACTTTTTCACTTTGCTAGCGACACTCATGTCGACATATTTGTCACCAATTGATACAACCATGCCTCCAATCAGGGCTGGGTCAACTTTAGCTGTGAGTTGAAGTATTTCATTGCTTTTCAGGAATTTCTGTAACAATCACATTGGTATTTTATCCTTTTTATGTAAAATGATAAATTTTTAAGTGAGTTACTCAGATGCTTTGCTGGTACAGGTGGCTATTAAACTCGTAAGCTTTACAATTTCATGGCAATCATCATCATATCAGACGAAATACATCCACTGCTGGACAAAGGCCTCCCTCAAGAGATCTCCATGATGGCCGGTCTAACTATTAACAGTTTACTATTACTATGCTATTACTAATAGTTTTATGCAACCGAACCTAAATCTGCTACTAGCTTTATTAATTTGTTGGAGTTAACATTAAACAAAATGTAATCATCCTTTTTAAATAGTTAACATTTACCTTAAGAGCACCTTCCAGGCTCTGCCTCTGTGCTTGATCCAGAGGTTTAGCAGTGATAACCTCACAAGTCACTTCACCACGGTGGGCTGCCATCATGATCTTGAAGGCGTTGATTACAGCTTCCAGCTTATTCAGGCGACCATTCTCTGCAAGGAGTCCAAGTAAATTGCCTGTGGTGGGTGACATGCTTGTCTAGAAAAAAAGAAAATTTTATTACTTTTCTATCAATCAATGTTTGAAAACTATTTGAAGAGGAAACATAATCATGCAATTTTCACCGTGCTTCTCAAATTGTAAATTAGATTACTACAGCCCGCATATGATGCTTTTGTTTACATATAAAAATTACTTAAGTAATCTGTAAATAACAAAGAATCTATCTACATTGGAGATGTTTTTTCTCTGTTGGTTAAAGATACAATATGTTGCATTTTTGACCACAATTAAACCATGCTAACATTTAAACTTTGCTTAATACCCATTGAATGGATTAAGGTAATATTTTAAGAAAGAATGAAAGAAATAACATTTATTCAAGACAACACACAACATTATAAAATTGTACAGTATAATTGTTTGTATTGTTGAATTTTGATTATCACTTACTTTGGATGAAAGGTTTTTTAGAGCATCCACCTTGAGACTTCTCTTTAATGTGGGGTTGACAATGAATTCCTTTAGTTTAGCATCTGTCTTGATTGCCTGTTGGAACTGAGATAACTCTTTCTCAACAGCATCCAAGGTCTTGCTTTTTGACGCCGCTGAGTACAGAGCTGATGCATATCTGCCCTCCAAACCAAAAACTTGTACTGGAGACTTAACAAGTTGGGCGGTAGCGGCTGAAGTACTCAAGGAGCGCACCTAAGAATATTACGTAATATATTTCTGAAGTTAAATTATTTTAATGAAATACATGTAATAATAAACAAAATTATATTCACCAGCATGTTTCCTTTCATTGCAGCCATGCCGAATTATTAGAGGTTCAGCTGAAAATAATATCACCACCTAATTTATAAAAATCGAAGTTGAAAACCTCACCGTCAATCAATTAGAGATGTGCCGAGTCAGACTGACTCGAGTACTGACTCGAATACCTAGCAGGTACTCACGTACTCGAGTATCTAAAATACTGTATTCGGATCCACAATATACATAATTATGAAGTTCAAAATTTCAATTGATAATTGTTATAGTTGATAGTTTGTTAGCTTTAATATGCCATGCCATACATAATTACCAAAGGATGATTATATTATGCTTTAATTACTGATTATACAATAATCTGCTGTGATTATTTACATTGTACAAGCGTTCATACACGTGTCGATTTCCTGTTAAGTTCCCTTGTTTTGGACTTGACAGAGAAGGATATATCCAGCGGAATTAGTTACTAAATATTTGTCTTCCATCTAATCTTATAATGGATTTCCGCAAGGTCAGGCCTGAGTCAATTAGTTATTTTAGAATTTGTCGTCAAAAGCAAACTACAAAGTTCGATTCAAAAAGTATTCGAGTCCACTGAAGTATTCGAATACTCGTGCCAGTACTAGAATACCTGTCTGAGTCTTCAGACTCGAATCCTTTTTATAACTAATACCAAAATATTCGAATACCAAAAATAGCCGACTCGGCACATCACTACAATCAATAGGCATGGGGTGCCAGTAGGGATGTGAAAAAATAATCGATTTTAATATTTATAATAAGCGATTTTTATTTTCTCTATCGACTTTTTACTCCTGAATAAACAAATATTTTTACCATCTATAGATGCTCGAACCCGCGATCGTTTTTACTGGTTTTTTTTTTTTGAAAGGACTAAAGTTGGTAGCCTCTGATGGCTGCAGCAACCTTACCGGACAAACGGCGAGCGCAGAGGGCTCTCAGCCGGGTAATATTTAGGTAACAACGCCTGAGGGCACCCCCGAATGGGGTACGAACTTCGGCTCAGGGCGTTACCGGGGAGGACTTTGTACGAGTTACGACTAATTGGAATTTGGGGACGAGACTGAGTGGGACGTCGCGGCGGTCCTCGCCGTCGAGGTCGGTAGCGTGATCGGTTGTGTGTAGGTAGTGTGTTCAAGTGTGTTGTGTACTTTTACAAGCTTCGTCAGCTTCGATCTGAGCTAATGTAATAGGGTCATCCGGCTCGCTGAGAGCTTGCCTTGGTCAATGGATACGAGAAGGCGTTTAGGTTGCGACTTTCACTATAAGAGGGTTGCGGTGATTAACGGCGGTTATTGTACTTGGAGGTAAAAATCAATGGTTTTTTAATGCTAAATGCATACGTATTTAAAACAATTCTGAAATCTGATAAAATGTGTATAATATAGAAAGAAAGTAAGAAAAATTAGTTATTCGCAACACTTTCACCACAATATAGAAACAACTGAAACAAATAAATAACAACGTTTATAGTAGTGGGTATACAAATGTTACAAATCGGCTCCAACTCAGCATACAATATATTTTTTAGGGTTTCTTAAAACCGGTTCACGTCACTACTTAGCAGATTCACAATAAGTCACCACAGACAGCCATACCATTTTTATTTATTCATCTGTTCTGTGACCACCCACAGATAACGAATGCAACGTTCTGATGATAATACTGTTTGTCCTTAAAATATGCGTGAACATTGACAATAGATTCACATTCGAGAGATTGAATATTAAAATAAATAAATAATACCGGATTGAATCTCGATATTTTAATAACATATCGACGATATACAAATATTGATTACTTTTTGAAAAAATATCGATATTTTGTTAAATCAATATTTTGACCCAAGCCTAATAAATATAGTTATATAGTCTGTCTGTGAGCTAAAGAGATTCAAAGAGAATATAATCTTTGAATATAATACTACGTTTACTTTGGTACACTTGGTAGTTTGTGCGTGGACTAGTTTAAAGTAGCTTGCTACTATTCAGTAATCTGTGGTTTAAAGTGATCTGTGGTTTACTTTATGCATGCTGTGTCTGTGTGTGTGTGTAATTCTAATTTCTAATTTATCAATATCAACACAACTTTACAGAAATATCTGTAACTTCTGTAAGCTCCACTTGAATCCAAAAATCTTGAATATTATTTTAAAGTGTAGTTGAATTTTAATATGAAAATGGCGGGCTTAGAATCCATGGTTGTTGAAGAGGTTAAGCCAGCAGAGAAGCCGGTTGACAGAGAAAAGGTAAATACGAAACATTCAACCTCGCCAGAGTAAGTGTTCTGTGCATTCAACTGCCTCTGCTATCCTTATTATTCTAATAATTGACATTTGTTATTCCAGACTTGTCCGCTTTTACTTCGTGTATTTTGCTCTACGGGGCGCCACAATTCTCCAGGTGATTACGCCAGGGGCAATGTCCCTCAGAATGAACTACAGATATATACTTGGATGGATGCTACTCTTCGTGAACTAACTGGACTTGTTAAGGAGGTTAATCCAGAGACTCGTCGCAAAGGAACTTATTTTGACTTTGCAATAGTGTTTCCAGATATGAGATCACCAACTTACCGCATGAGAGAAATAGGTGTTACATGTTCAGGACAAAGAGGTGGAGATGACAATAAGACATTGGCACAAGTAAAATTCCAAATCGGAAATTATTTAGACATATCAATAACTCCTCCAAATAGAATGCCTCCTCAAATGAGACGTCCACAACCTTATATGAACAATCGTCCATACTGATACTGATAATGTATAAGAATTAATGTAAGCTTAATTATTGTAAAAATAAATTACTTTCATGAATACATTTAGGTTAAAATATATTGTTTTGTAATCATCCAGAATTGTTTGGCGACCCTATGACTAAGAATGATTTCCTGAACCTGGGTAACCTGTTGGCTTGCAGATGGGATGCCTGTCCCATAGCTACATATGAACTCAAAACTTATTTCAGTTTAGGCCCTTATGAATGTCAATAGTTTCAATTTTACAAAGACCACCGGTTCGGAATACACATAAACTAAGAAGAAAAAATATATACATAATTCTAGAAACTGCTATTCAACTATCTTTCAAATTTTAAATGGGTATTAATTATTTTATCTATTTTGTTATTATTCTATGTAGATAGTCACTTTTCACTTATGGAAAAAATCCTTACAAATTCATAACCTTAATTATTAGAATTGCATTTGAGCCTCTTTTGAGAAAAAAGTCAAATTGCTAGCTCCTATGAGCTATAACCAATCAATTTGCAAATCAATTACAATAAAACAATTTAAAGATTTTACTTTTTATTAGGTATCACATCTTTGTTGTTTTATATACAAATCAACTGAATATTATGTCATTGTTAACACAAGACAACAAAAATGTCCTTATAATAGAATTTTCCCTAAAATAAATATGCTAATTAGTACTTATACCCTAGTGGTTGACGGCTGATCTGAATGGCCTCTTGGATTTTTTTCCCATGGCAGCGAGATCAATGGTGACACCATTTGGCAAAACAGCCTTATTTCCTTGATAATCTACAAAACCCTTCTCGTCTTGTTCCTCTTTGGCTTTGTCACAGCGGATTCCAGTTTCGTAGTTGTATTCACGTTTCAGACCGTCTGGGTCGACGTACCCGTATTTACCGCGAGTTACGCAGTCGATTCCAATCGTCTCTTCTTTGAATGAACCGTCATCATTTTCGAATCCCCACGTGATGCTTCCATCTTCATTCTCATCTCTGAATTTACGAATTATTTGAGCAACTGGCTTCTTCTCTCTATTATATGAGGGTGTGTATTTAACTGGTGCGCTTTTTACTGGCGCTCGGTTAATTGGCTCTTGGGGCCTTGAGTATTGTCTTATAGGCTGGATATTTACCTCTTCGTCTTCAATGAATGGTTTGGGTTCAGGTCTGAAAGAAGGGCGTTGAGGTCTGACGGAAAGAGGTTGAAGCCTTATGGGCTGAGGCTTCTGAGGTTCGTTCCTTACGGGTGAGAACGATTGCGGTGCCAACAGCGGCCTGTACTGTGTCGGTCTAATGGGCTCGGGTTTCAACACTGAGGGCGTCGATTGAGGGTACGGCGAAGGATTGTACACGATTGGTGGTTTTGGTTGTGAAGTGGTTGTTATGTCGAAGAAATCATTTTGCGGTTCCGGTGTTGAGTATATTATGCTGGGTGAGAAAGCGGTAGGGGTGTTAATGTCTAATTCATCTTCTGGTTCCTCTGTAACGGGCTTTGCGGGTTCATCGAGTGACTGAAGATTTGGTCGTGGTGCAGCATCAACCGACTTGAAAGACGGACGAGCGAGGCCGGGTCTTCGGCCTCTTGGACCAGGTCCAAGTATCGTAGTACCTTGTAGTCTTCCTTGTCGAAAGCCACCACCTTGCCTAGGTCCTCCCAACTGGATTGCTCCAGGAATTTGTAATCTTGGGGGTGTTGGTGCGTCATATTGAGCATAAGCTGTGACTGCACACAGCATAAATATCTGAAATAGATGAAAATATTTTGTGTTAGCGATAGCTCACTAAGATATTCCTGAAATACGTTCGTACCTACGTAAGTTTTTTTACTAACCTAACCTATTTATGTTTCTAATTTATATTTTAATGAGATTTTCATATAAAAATGCCATCCAAGTTTCCGACTCTCCCGTTGGAATTTCCAAAAGAAATCCTTCATACAAACCTTGTTCTGACCATTACAAATACTCAAAACAAATAAAGATATTATATATTAAACATAGTATTTGGCTAATTCTTCGTGCCGTCGTTCTGAAATGCTTACACACAAATTTCGCCAACTGGCCCGTCAAATATAATTAATAATATATTTTTATATAGATAGACATAAGGTAGGTACTTAATTCATTATCATTTTATTTATCCCTTTATTTCGACTCGTTCATGCTTATGTACCTACCTACAAAATGTTAACCGATGTCCGCAAACAATACTCTTACAATGTTATTTTTGGGAACTTATCAAGCTTCGCAACACATAACCAAGATAATATAGGAGTAAAGTTTTAAAAAGCTTAATTCGGTTAACGGAATGCAGCCTCGTAACGAGTGAGCATGGCATACTTTCCAGTGTCGTGAGCTGTGGACCTTGCTTGCTTTGCTGTTAATCATAAGCAC
Source organism: Tethea ocularis (assembly GCA_963555595.1). Classification (NCBI taxonomy): domain Eukaryota; kingdom Metazoa; phylum Arthropoda; class Insecta; order Lepidoptera; family Drepanidae; genus Tethea; species Tethea ocularis. The sequence goes on from OY741968.1 coordinate 6,992,335, forward strand.
TTATTATTGCACCTGATTCCATTTATCTAGTCAATACAGATAGTATCTATCGTTCATGCCTCGCTATGTAGTAGTTAGGTACTGATACAAATGTCTATTTAAGTGTTAGCGTATTTGCGAAACTGCTCGCAACTTTCAAACAATTTTGATTCACTATGGTAGGTTAGAAATAGTTGAGTGTGGGTAACCTGCCTACATACATGAAGCATAGATTGCATTGTAAGTCATATCTAAAATTAACTTCATGAACGGAAGAGAAAATGCTTTATGTTAACCGGCATTAATACGTAGGACTATGCTTATGATTCTGCCTCGCGGTTAAACCCTCAGTCTCATACTTGAATTTCGAAAATATGGTTTGACATGGATGGTTTATAAATTATCGAAAATGAATACTGGTTATAATGTAAGTTGTATATAGTTACAGTTTACAATGTATCGACAGTTTACAATCTCATGAGATAACTACATTATAATCGAAAGGTGTTAATAATCATATGGTGACATGTACTATAAAGGGCATGTGCAACATTAGGGTTATTAATTATGTGCGTAGGTATATAATTATATGGGCGTATATAAATTTATATCTAAATTATGGGGAATTACGAAAATATTCATAAAGTGAAGTAAAGTAGGTATGATAATAATCTATGAATTAAAACATGAGTTAATTTCGTTTATACTCTGTTTATCAAGAAGTTAAATAGATGCAATGTTTTGCTATGCATTGCGTAAGGTTTTCGTTAATTGTTAGCGGATTAGAGAGTTAAAACGTTTATAATTTATAATGATTCGTTTTAAGTACTGCAAGTAGGTGTAATCATATGAGAGGAAAATATGGTGATTAACGCAAATATCTGTTTCCTTTACGTAGGTATGTTGTGTGGATGATAAATTAGAAACCGAACAAACTTATAAGATAAGTAATAGAAGGAAGGGAGTGATAATGGTTATCTATGGGTGTGTATGAAATCATATTATGTGACAAAATTTATTAAAATTCATTTGTGTAACCGTTGTGACGTGATTGAGTAATAAAAATCAACTGAACGTCTGATTCTAAACCTAAGCTTTTGAAGATGAGAAGATCCAAGGGTAGGTACACAGTGGGAGCGACTTTGTTTTATACTATGTAAAGATAAGATATCCCTTCATTTTTGCATTGCGGTGATAAAGTAAGGTATGAATATATTGATAGCCAGTGATACCAACTAAAATAAATTATAGGTATGTTTAATTATTATGATGAGTAAACAAAACGTTATATACTGATAATATAGAACCACTGAAACTATGATGGAACTTACGAGCCGAGAGGGTTGAAAAGCCGACAAGTGTATTCCGTACCAATGGTGGGTAGAGTCAATTGTAACGTCCTTAAGTGCCTTATCTGGGCCTAAACTGAATAGGTAGTATGTTTTTGAGTACCTACTGATAAATCTGGTAAAAGTATGTATATCGAAGCCAGCTGTAGAAGTTGTATATAGGTACCAGTGGCGAGGGGTGAAATTATTGCGAGGGTAAGCCGTTCAAAAAAAACCTGTAATTTTATAATTACGGTGTATTTTAAGCATGATAAAAGTGGCTTTGAAATGATGAAAATGTGGGACAGGGATTCCTAAAAGGTAAGCCGATGGTAGTATATTATTTATTCTTTGCCGATGGGAATCGGCTTGTATGGACCCTTCGCCACTGATAGGTACACGTCCTGAAATCAACATTTCCGCGCTAAATAGTGACCAATTTCGCAATCAATATGCATCTTTAGGTTGCTCATTAGGTACTAAATCCATACAGTAATATACTAAATACCTAATTATCGTTTATAGAATCGTAGTGTGTTTATTTTGCAGCGGACTAGACACCTACCTACTTACTATGTCGCAAGTTCAAGTTCAGTAACATTTTTTTTTATAAAGGTATGCCCTTCAATAATATCGTTGTTAAGAAATATTTACGATTATCTTGTTTAGTTTATTGACGTCGTTTGTAAATGGTTGTCGGACTATAAACATTGTCGCAATTCATATAAATGGCCTTATATAAGTAAGTATAGTATAGGTACCTTACTCTACTTTCTCAACTAAACCGTGTGTTGCAATTAATAAGTAGGTTTGGTTTTTAACATGACATTATTACTAGGACGAGTTTATTTATTTCCTTTACTATATTTATATACTACTACCTTAAAAATATGAAAATCCTATGTATATATAGCAACACCTATGCGTTTCTTTCAATTGTAGCGCCAACTTAAAAGCGCAGTTTAGAATAAATAAGAGCTTACTTACACAATCTGAAGCAACCAAATGTATGACTATAGCCAATGTATCTATTATTGTCCAGAAGGCTACTTGTTTGGAATGAAAATGCTAACCTGATTACGTAAGTATGTACCTACCTACTGTGAGTGAAAAATATGAACTCGTAAAGCTATACTTATGTAGGTACCTATATGTACAATATCGCGACTCGCATCCGTGTCATAAATGTATCGGTAATTAAATACATATTCAGAATATATATTGTATTTTTATTTTATATACTTGCATAAATATTTAAGTGTATTTAAGTTTGATAGACATTTTATTTATACTAACTTCGCGGGTGTTACTGACAATCAAGACGGAATCGTCGAAGCATATCTACGTAGGAATATTAATTACAATAATCATATTTTTATAAATATAGTTTATTAATAAATAGTTTCATTGATATATACTTTTAAATGTGACAGCTAGGGCAGGAGCAAACCGAACTGAAAGTGGTAAGGACGCCCGGCGAGCCTCGCACTTCCGCCAGTCAAGGTAATGTTGGAATGCCAATCGGGCATAGACTAAATACCTAATTATTACCCTGTCAATGAGTAAGTCCTTCGATAAAATTCTATCAATTTTATACGATATAAACTTAGGTTTTAACAAATAAATTAATAAAAAGAAAATTAATTAATAATAATAAAAAATATATTAATTATTCAAAAATAAATTCTTATTTATTTCAAAAGATCATTGCTATTAGATATACGTAGGCTAGTAGGTACAATACACGTTGTTAATTTTTATAATAGTGTAAGTATAGTCGTAGGCTGCGTGACGCGTTGAAGTCTTTTATAGGAGAAAATTTGAATGCAGTTTACAATGTAAATTATATGCAACTCGGTGCTTTAATGTTTGAATTGGATAATTATTGGATGCAGGAGGTTGAAAACTGTTCAATTAAAATCGCATGATTAAATTTATGATATAACGTCAGACGTAATCGTCATGCATTGTTGAATAAATTCGAACACTGTTAGCTTCTGCTGCACTGCACACTATCTTTATCAACACGAACACTGAACTATGAAAACATAAACACAAACTCACATTACATGCCACTTTATATATCTATGGGTATTTAATATTATAAAGTAATGATATATGAAAGTTTGTTTGTTTGGCGCGCTAATCTCCGGAGTTACTGATCCGATTCGAAAAATTATTTCACTAATAAGAAGCTGCGTTATCCCCAAAGGTTATAGGTTACTTTTTATCCCGGGAACGTGGTTAAACCGCGGTGGACAGCTCGTATCTAATATTGAACTTAAAACTTAATTTTAAGGCTTTCCTTTGTTCTTTCTTATTCTTCTTTTTCAATATCGCTCTGTTATTTAATAAATTAATGAATCCATCCGAAAAGTTATCACAATAATGTAGAGATATCTTTTCATTTAATATGTGATTGATGAATATATCAAAGAAAATTAGAAAATTAATGAAAACTTGATAAGAAAAGAAAGACAATAGAGAGAAAGATTTATGAAAGTGCGAGCGAAATTTATATCTAATACTCGAAAGAAGTTTGTATTGTAGGTGAATCTATTTCCGATCGGAATAGTTATACAAAATTGCCACTTTAATGAGCGATTATAAAAGAGTAATTTACCAGTGAGTGTGAGAAGCAAAGTAGTAGTAGTTGTTCTAGTAGTACGGGTAGGTACAGTTTTCTTGAGGGTGAAAGCCGTGATATAAATGATATAATGCGGAGCTCTAGCTACATAGATATCATCTAAATGTGAGTCTTAAAACTTATAAATTAAAAAAAACGTTACAGGTGAATCTTTAGTTAGAAAATTGTTTTTTTTTTACTTTGATCTAATTTTGAGAATTCTTCGCTTTACTTTAAAATAAAAGCGACGTAGATGAATAAACAAAGTGATATTTTTTTTAATTTAAGATATAGATAAACTCTTAAAATATGTCTTTATATTTCCTGGTCGAGAACAATTTCTACTCTTATTCTGATTCATTTTTGAACAAAGGAATTGAAATTCACCTTTGAACTTTAAAGTTGCATTTACATAGGTAGGTACATACCTACTACATTAACATAAAATATTGGGTATGGTATGTACCTACATTATAAAAACTAAACACATTAACTTATATGAATTACATGACATTATCAATTGGAAGCAAGGTTTTCAAGTTGTCATACTCACTTCACTTAGCTGCTTGAGTTGTAGAATTCGGGATGTAAACAATTTGCGATTAAATTATACCAGTGAGGCTGGTTTTCTTTTGAATTTTTGTACTTAGTACTATTGTACGAAACACGTCAGCCTATCTACTCCTGTATCAACGTCAACTGGCCGAGCCTGTTAGTAATAATGGTGGGCCAGTGTGGCAACGTAACTAGTCAAGTATTCGCCCGTAAGAGTTGCGTGCTTTACGTAATTCACCCGTTAATTTGACAACTGCATAGGTACCTACGTGCAAACAATAAGTAAGTAAACAATTAGTTCCGGATTACAAATTATGAGGGGCAACATTTTTATAAGTGTGTCGTAAGTATATGATTGGTGGGTGCGCACTGAAGTGACCTGTCAGCTCACGATCGACTTCAAGGTTGGCATGCGAAACCGATATCAACTTGTATGCCGGCTGTATTATATCGACCTGAATTCGATATAGTTATTGCTTTACTTATATGCATATTACTCATTGAAATGCAACCAAGCACTGGTTCTATCACTGCGTAGGTATGTCCGAGATAATTTATGTTCATTTATATTCAACTTGCCACACTTTCACAGTGTTGTGTCCTTACACAAATAATTTACGTTTTATTTTTGGTACACTTTTTGTTGAACTTGTTTTGTTCAAGGTAACAATAGATAAATATGAAAATAGTTAAGTGAAAAGAGAAGAATTTAAAAATTAATTAAAAAAGTGTATTTGTTAAAAAAATATCAATTAATTAATATTGACAAGTAAATGGAATGAAAAATAATATTTACAATTAAGGGAAAAATAAAAATGATAGAATGCACAAATGAAGAAGTCGCCCTTGGTGAGGGCACGTAACTCGTACTCACCAGTAACGTACGCATGATGTCCTGTGGCCCACGTCACTATCACGCAGCGTACAACCAACAAATAAAGGAAACGCCTCCCGCTCACGCTATATGAGGTCGCCCACTCTCGCCCTGCGCCCGAGTCCGCCCGACGCGACCACCATACCTTATTGCAAGGTGACCAACTATGAACGTATGCTCAGCCATAACAAATACTAATAAAATGCACTACTATACAAATTGGTAGCACTAACCACGAAGATACCGCTAAACGAGCTAATTAATTTAAAAATCAATTGTTTAAATTTTTTTGTATTCTTGTCGGCAAATTGTTCAATTATTAGCTGCATTGATGAATTTAAATTTTGTAATGTTCATTTTTATTTATTTTTTATAGCATAACAGTTATAAAGGTATTTCGGTGAATTCATTATAACTAATAAAGTAGCAACTATAAATATCAAAGATCTTGCCAAACAGTTGGAAACTTTTGCGATTTATATCTATTACATAGTTTTATTACATCTACTAAAATATTATGCATGACAATTACATTGAAGGTTACTTAAAGGTTCTCAATCGTTTCATTAAGACGTAAATTGATTACGGGCCGTGTCTTTTTGCTCAGAAATTATCAAACATTCAGTAGGATAGAAATAACAGTCAAGTTTACCAATAGGTCGAGCGCCTGTATTAGTGATAGCCAGCAACATTTTATGATGCTTTATTTCCATTTCATAATGATATGAAAAGGTTTCATAAAATACAGGTATTGTACTTTTAACGTACGATACGATAACATAAGGGGTCGTACATATAAAATTCATATTTATATTACTTAGAGCTTAAAAAATAATGGTTAATTTAATGTATAAATAGGTTTGAAAGCTTTCGCGTAGTTTTAAATCATGATGAACTGATTTTACTTATTTGATAGCTGTTTCAAACGCACATTAGTGATGTAGGGCTTATGTGACTTCGTACGTTTGGATATATTGATTCCTTAAGATCAGACAGTACCCGTAAAAGTTACAAAAGATGTGACGTAACGCATCAATCCGTCTCGTCACTAGAGTATTGTGCTTTTCGATTTGTAATTCAATCGAAATGCTCGCAGCATGCGATATGTCAGGTGTGGCAACCTTGTTTTTTTTTGGATATCAGATACTTAATGAGATTTTATAGTTCCCATTAGATACCGCCTCTTTTTAAATATTTTTTCAAAAAGGCATTCGTATACTTGGACAGAGCGATCTATCATTCCCTAAAGGGCTTTCGCTAAGAATGATTTTGCGTAGTTTCGCCATCGTTCCAGGGATAAAAAAGTAGCTTATAGCACTTGGGGATAATGTAGCTTCCTATTAGTGAAATCACTTTAAAATCAGATCAGTAACTCCAGAGATTACCTCCTACACCCGAACTTAGAAATTATACCTCTTTATAATAGGTAGGTTATAAGTGTAGAAATGGAAGAAAATCATACATGTTATTTTATAGTTTTCTTTTGAGCAGTGATCTCAATAAAGGATTGTTATTACATTTGGGGTGTTACATCAGTGCGATATTTTCCTGCCGCGGCGACGCGCGCGCAGTCAAGTCACGCAGCCGTACAGGAAAGTGTATCGGCAGCATCACCACACAACACAAACGAGTGAGAGTTTGTAGCCATAATAGTTCATTCCACCGACACCGTCTGCCGACTACCGACTACCACTTGATTGACTGGTGACTAGATTTGATTTTCCAACCGTAGAAAATATTGGAGGCATGCGTCCGAAGCGCTGTGCGGTGATAGAACCTATTGTATAAGAACATTAGGTACCGTTGATTGAAACATAACGTCTGTTTAGTACACATGTTAATCAGCATCTTCATACAGATAATAATCGTATTCACTTAGGTAGTGTACCTACAGTAAAGATAATTAAATGTAAAACAATATAAAGTTATTCTTTATTTATTTCAAGCTAACTCGTGCATGAAGTAAATAGATACGCATTATTACGCATGGCATTAATATTACGTACAATATTACAAGTACGTTATATATATAATGTATCGATATTTATACTATGTAGGTATAATATTCTACGATATTCCCAGAACTACTGACTGACTTACCCGAAGACCGCAGTGGGTAAGAAGTCCGAACGCCGTTATCCGTCCTGTATCGCCATTTTCAATAGCTCGTTTCTGATTCGACACGTACTCTATTTGCCGCTACAATAGGACCTGTTACGGGGTCATATTCATATCGCCTAAATGCTATGTATTCGTGTCAGGAGTATCAGAGGTGAATGACCAGATTCTATGATTAGCAGGTACCTCTATTGATCTTGCAAAGGGTAAATATTCGATTGCGAAGGCATTTGTAATGAATAATTGTTTGTTTGGCAAGCTGTTTATACCTTGTTGTTTTCACCTTGGTTGAGTCTGGGAATGAAATACCTATTGCATTCTCAAGTATTTGCTATATTATATAGGTTAGGCTTAAATGGCAGTTTAAGCGTGGAGGCCAAGACCACAGTTTGGTTGGAATATGCTGCCCATGAAAAACTTTGCTATGTACGAAATATACCACTAACTATAACTAGGTATAGTAAGCAGTAATTTTAACTTTCATCTACAATACTTACTTAGCATTTAGTAGCTCGTCGTATTCCTCGTCAGATAGAAGGTTGTGGCCTGAAATTGACTGATAGGTATGTAGTGCTCCTAAATTACTTATCTGTTGTTAGGTCAACTAACCTCGGCTTAAGCATTGTGATGGAAATATGTCTTGTAAGTGCACTTGAAGGATATTGTGACATAAAATAGGAGAGTTCAAAAGGAAATTTTTAACGCCAATGTTTATTTAGTTAGCTTTGTAACATGACCACACATTATGATTGGGTTCAAAGTCAGTAGGTACACATATAAATCGGGTAGTATAGTCGAAATCGGGGGTTTTCATTTATGCTAAGTTTACTTTTATTGGATTTGATTAGATAAAATTAACAATATTACCTAATTAATAAAGTAGAGTTAAAATTAACAATACCTACTTTTAAGTTTTATAAATTGATCTTTTGCCTTAGAAAACCTAGACCTAGTCGTAACATAATAAAATTAATGTTGACTAATTTTCCTGAGTTTTATGGGGTCTGTTTCTTAATATGTCTAGTTTTCATTAAACGGGACATTATATCTCCAGAACAGAGGCGTCATCAGCTCGCAAGTCACGTGCCAGTGATGCCGCCGTCGCAGGCGCAGGCGTCACCGTTACCGACATTTTGTAATGCCCACCAAGGGAATGCATTGCCCTAGACGAGCACAGGAGTCAATGTCCTGCCCAATGTTACATTAGCATGTGTGCTTTGACACATTTTATTTTGACGGTTATCATATTGTATAGAGACGGCTTTGCATATTGTAACTTTTATCTAATAGCAGAATTAATGTAATTACAATATTGGTAATAATACTTTTCGTCTGCAGGTATTTTTCAGTAAGTAGTAGGTACCTGCCTAAAATTTTATTAAAAATAGTGATGTTCTTCTCGATGAGATTCAGAATAAAAAGTTATGTTTTATTTTGACAGGCCAGTTGGCGCAGTTGGTTAAGAAACTACCTATCGCGCCGCAGGTCGTGGGTTCGATTCTCATCCAGACAAACATTTGAGTGCATTAACATGTCTGTTTGTCCTGAGACTGGGTGTATTTATCTATATAGGTAAGTTTATGTAGTACATCTGTTTTCCATAATACAAGCTCTGCTTAGTTTGGGATCAGTTAACCGTGTGTGAAGAATATCCCAGGATAGTTATTATTATTTTTCACTATTCTTTTTTTAGCACCTGGTGATAAGCGGTTGTCGTCGCCTATCGATGTAGAATGAATGAAAGATTGAATTTCAACTTGAGATCATATTATGCCGAGGTCGGTGCGTAACAAAATGATGACTAAAAGTAATAATATGGATAGTAGCAAAAAAAAACAAAATTACAAAATAAACGTTTATTTTCAAATTATTCGTTTACAAAATCGTGTAATGGGTAACTAATTAACTAGGTATGCACGAATTAAACGATGAAGTCGTTATTAGCTTTTGTACAATAATTATTGTTTATGTCAGCTAGGGGGTCAAAATCATGAGTCGGTAAGTAATCGACACAATTTAGTAAGTACTGAGCCCAAATATGTACCTAGTACCTATACTAAACCAATGTGTCATGTAATTAAGTTAAATATATAACAATATAGCCCTATAATTACAATTATAACTTAGTTTAATACTAATTACTCTAGCTTAATATTTTATTGCAATAAATACATTAACTAGGTACCTACTCGGAAATCTAACTAAAAAATACAGGTACAATACTTGTCTATATAAAACGAACTGTTGATGTTCCTATCAGCAATATATTTATAATCATAAAATTATGAGAGAAGTAAAACTATACGTATAGTATACAAAATACAAAAACCTGTGACGGACAGGGTGGTATGTAAAATAAATGATAGGTAAGAATTTTATTTTATCCTGAAAAAAATACATGAAATAACGATGCATTTTTCTACTAACCTAATCTAACATTTTATATTTTTATACATTTTTTTAAAGGAAAACAAAATAGGAATGATATCACATTTTCTTTCAATGGAACTTTTTCCTCGTGATGATAAAAAGACTATGGAACAATGGAATTCAAAAAATATTATGTGATTTCTATTACTAAAAGAACCGAATCATAAATTGGCGTCAAATTATGTGAAAACAACTCATTTGGGCATTAACATTTACATTTGGGTACATTAACTTTGTATTCCATTAAAATAAAATTCAAGTGATCATTTATATATTGGATGATTATTTTTGCCATCTCGAATTTTTTTGGGATTAGGTATTGTTCTCATCATTATGAACAACTATTTATAACCCTGAAATCACGTAAAAAATTTAATAGATGATTTGTATGAAAGAAAAGTAATCCCAAAAAAATTCAAGATGGCTAAAAAAACCATTCAGCATAGCCACGAGTAAGCCCAAATTTTAATGATGTTAAACGGATATTATGTTAAGCTGTTAAAGAAAGTTGCCCAGTGATTAAATTTCATTAGAAATATTTCATAATTAGCTCATCTATAACAATATGATTGACGTTACGTTACGAGGTAGTGCATATAGCTAGACATTAGCGGATCAATGAATCAGTATGCCTCAAGATACCTACTTATAATTTTTTTACTGATATGAATATGCTTTTTGAATGGTTTTAAATATTTTCTCAAATCTCTTTGTAGATTTAATGAAATAAATTTGAGTTTTGTATGCCTTTGTTTTTCTAGGAGCTGTTACATCATTCACAATACAGTAAATTGATTTTATTTAGTGTATAGACTTCAAAATAAAATCATTTATTCGCGTAGCGAGCGACATACGAGTTTAATTTCTCTTTAGAAAATTATTATTATACGGGTTATTGTAATAATGCTCTTTTTGTTTTATATAATATTCATATGTAATTTTCGCTAGATTTATACGATGATAAAATACTAAAAATTCCACGATTCCGTAACACTATACTAAGAGATAGAACAGAACGAATACGAATACAAATGCGTGATTTATTGAGTAAGGTACAAACAATTTATTTGTGAACTCCTTTATCATGATATTTGATAAGATATCAAAGACAACATCATTGTGACTCCGTTTGAGAGTAATTAAAAGTTAATAATTCTATTTAGTAATTAGCCTTAAGGCGCTAGACACAAAAGTGAACAAAGCACTGTTACTATTATAAAAGAATAACTACTAGGTATATTATTTTACATTTTCATCTATATGTATATATAAAATTAAAAATATACTAAAAGTATATACCTAATCAAAAATCATAAAACTATACATGGAGATAGTAGGTAGGTACGAGTATAGACAACAATTTATTTTCTATATACCAGTGTAAGACATTTGAGGTAAAGTTAGTGCTAGAAAACGAATTGTTCCTTCCTGTTATATAAAATTAAAACCCCGTATTCTTTCTCGAAAATATGTACATAATGTTTTTCTCAAAGTTTAATAAAAATTATGAAGTAATCTAACACTTGACGACACGACACTTTAAAACGTACGCCATAGTTAACTATGTCGTAATAATTAGTATTCATTGCCCTAATTAAATACAAGTGTAATTAGTACGAGGAGAAGACATGAAAAGTTGATATGTGACAATTTTTTTTTATATAGGAATTATATTGGTATTTGTAAGTAACGAAAGATTAAGATAATGCAATGTGTTGTAAAACCAAAAACATACAATGAATATCAATCAATATATTTGGCACACGCAATGAATCCATACTTAATTTCTATACGATTTGGTTAATTTATGGGTCTCCATGTGACTTATCCAACGAATTATTATCTATTATTTACATTTAAGATTTAATTATGACTAATTATATCTTATTATCGGTTTCTTATAAATTCATATTTGGTCACTCTTACTTTACACAACTCAGGTATGCTTTGTAATATACATTCACAGTAATACTTATACCTATACTACAATATCCACTTATTAATTTATTAAGATGCTAAAGCATAGAATTATAGAATTCCTACTTGGTACACACATGTTGGGTACACATTGGTTTTCAAATTTCTATGATATGTTTGATTCTTATACGCATAATTTGTTATGTTGACATAAGACTCACTAAAAGTTTAAACTACTTTGTGACATAACATTTTTCTCCTGTTACTAGTAAGTACCTAAGTACAGCGATTTTACTAGTTTTATTCAGAAATCTTTCAGTGAGATTAGTATATCTTTTGACTACATTTTAGTTATGATATATGTAGGTATGCTGAATTAAATTCGAATATATCTCACTATATATCTATTCACTGTACATTGTCTGTAATATTTACACGGTGAATTCACTTACTTGCCGCTAGTGCCCTCTATCTTCGGTGATTGTAAACGTGCCGTTGCACCGTGAACTACTATCGAGCGTGTGTCTGTGAAAAGAACCAAATGATTGATTAAAACTATAGCTGCCTCATAGATGGCATTGCATGTCCTCTAATATATATACTAGTAAAACTAAAAGCCATTGTGTATCTAGGTATTTTTTGAAGGCTGACATCCACCTGATGGTAAGTGGTTACCGTCGCCTATTTGCAATACCAGTGGAATTACCAATGTTTTGCCGACCTGTTACAATGCCGAGAAGCCAATTACCTACTGGCTCTCAAGTGCAATTGCCGGAACAGACAGGACAGATTTTCAACCTCAGGGTGGTAGCCAGCAAGACGGGCACTACAAAGTACCCTACCACCGTGCTATGGTTTTATGTTTTTTTTAAAGTAGTAGTAGGTAAGGAGATTGTAAATTTGTTGTAAATAATTGGAAATTAAATATTATGCTTATAAATAATACAATACATACATTTTGCCATCAGGAATTGTTGGCTGTTCTTTGGTGCCAGCAGTGTCTGGCAGCAGCAACACGATGCCTCCCCCAATACCTGCTAGGGCAGCTATGGTCATCATCGGAAGGTGAATATTGAACATAGTCTGTAAATATTTCAAAAATAATTTTAATTTCTGCTATGTAACTACGTATATACATAAAGTTAACTAGGTAGGTACTTCCAACCAGATAGTATTTTAATTAAATCAGATAAAATAATTAATATAGCATATAAAAATTAATTACTGACTGTATAATGACTGTATAATTACCAGCATAAAGCTACACCGTGGATAAATAGTATTTAGTGTCCAATTTAATTTTATAAAAGTAATTCTTATTAGTTTTGAGGTAGCTATACGTCGTTTTAATGTTCCGTGTTTGCTAGATATAATCTCTTTATATTTTTTAAATATATAATATTACCTACCACATTATCAGGTTCTAGTAAGATGGAATAAATCAAAGTATGAATGACTAGTACCAATATAAAGTGCACTGTACAGAAATGTAAGCTGAAAAACAGCTGAAAAATATATTTAACTCACCAATTCCCATAAATACGGTATACATATAAGAGCCAATCCAGCTGCCAACTGACTGGCGCCAACACCAAGGTTCCTTATCATTGTTGGATAAAGCTCCACCGTGAAAATAGGCAACATCATGTTAGTAGATCCGATGGCAAACTTCCCAACCATGAGGCAAGCGATCATGATCCAATCTTCTTTGAAGGCTATCGAGAAGAGTTCACTCGCAACACACGCCGCGCCACAAACCAGCATACTGATAAATATGGGAATTCTTCGACCAGCTTTTAAAAGGATAGGAATGCTTGCCGCAATAGCTGGTATTTCAACAACAGCAAGTATGATGGACGCTACGTGAAGGTTTCCCAAATTGAACTTCCCTATGTTCAGTAAGAGGCCGTAGTAGGCGATAGTCATCGCAAACCATGTGAAGAATAAACATATTGTCCTCTTACGAAGTCCACCTTTAAAAAGAAGTAAAACACTAGGTCCTTCGTCCGCAGTCTCAGACTTATGCAACATCAACAGCTTGTCTAAATCGGCTGGAATCTCTCGTTTGTTAAATTTTGCTACCCTCTGTAATATTTCTTTGGCTTCTTGCGTTCTTCCTACACTTAGTAACCATCTAGGAGATTCCGGTAAAACGAACCTGTAAAGAAAGTGCAATAAAATGAAGTCATGTTCATTTCACAATCAAAAGAATTAACAACTTAACGTCCATTATGTTAAGATTAATCTATGAACTCCACTGTATCTTTGTGGACATAGTTACTTGCTTTATTAATGATTATTATTATTATTTTTATAAGCTAACTTAACATTGTCAGCATGATAAATAAGACAAAACTAATAAAAATGAAGTAATAAAACTAAATTGTGCACACTAAATATAATTACCATAATCCGAGCAATAAACATCCTGGTATGGAGAGCGCCAATTGTAAATCACGCCAATTAGGTAGTACCAGTGACAACAGAGATACAATGATGTAGGCAAGTGGCAGGGGGAAGAAATTGCAGACTCCAGCGATAGTCACCCACTTGCCACTGACCAGTTCCACGGAGAGGACAAAGGCTGCATACACGACGGACACCGAGACAAATCCCATGACGAGTCTCACTACCACGTATTGTATGAAGGAGCGCACCAGGAGAGATAAAATTGCTAGAGCGCTCTGAGCTACAATCATACTCATTAAAATGCGCTTGCGACCGAATCTGTAAACAATAATTTTGGTTTTTCACAAAGGATGAACAGTTTCTAATTTTCAGCTGATACAATAGAATCTAAGTAACGTTAAATAGTCTGCGTGTTGAAGGGAATAGAAAATTTTAGTTTACTTATCTTAATTATTTTTGCTATCCATCTACTGTTAGAAAATAAGGCAATTATTATTTCCGTATTTTTAGATTTTATTGCGATATAAGTGAGTAGGTATGTAATTTGTTATTTTTATTAAAATATCAACCCAATTTAATTTCTAGAAAATCCGTAGAGATTTTGAGTTTTAAACGGATGTTTCTATGGTCCACCGTTAAAATGTTTAAATTATTAACAAAGACGTAAATATTTTATTTTTTCCATCAAGCCGTAGACATTAACTACGATAACATGCGCGCCCCTTAAAACGTTTAAATCCTCAAAAAGTTTAATGTATTATCACGCCTTGCACGATCGGCTAGTTATGATTAGCTGACCAACAAATCTGGTAAATAAGTGGCATACTGAAGACGGCCTGCATTCTGACAATCAACTTTGTTTGTATTAAAATTGAAATTAGTTATGTAAATATTTTTATGTATTCAGTTCTTGTCAAATTCTTGTAAGGGAACAGCTAATCTGACCATGATTATTGAAATAAATATTGAATGTCTTACTTGTCTGAGATCCATCCGCCCACAACTCCGCCCGCTCCAACACCGATCAAAAATACTACTTCGGCTAAGCTGGTGAGTCGTGCTCTGTCACACACAAGGTTCCATTCGGATATTATCGTATTGCCAATTTCAGATCTATCATAACTCCATTCAGTACATTTTTGAAAGGAGTCTAGAAGAGGCGCGGTTCGGTTAAGAATGCTCTCTGTGGTAACGCTAGCGGATAATGTCCTTACGTAGCACCTGTTCAAAGGCTGACTGTAGTTGATCCATTCGTCTAATGGCAGACTTGATAGATTATCTGGTCGTTGACACCAGAAATCTGAAGTCCTTGTCTAGAAATAATAAATAGGTACATAATAATCACTATATTATATATTTTGTGAACATGAATTTTACAGGATTCGTGATTATTGTATTTCTCATTATCATTTTTAATGTAAAAGCTACACTAGATTGGTATTGTGATAAACACAAATAATTTAATCTCGCTAACTAAACTAGTAGCAGACGAGTCCTGGAGTGGAGACGGCGTACCGGCAAGCGTAGTGTGGGGCGCCCCCCAGCTAGGTGGACTGACGACCTAAAGAAGACGGCCGGGACAGATTGGATGCGGAAAGCGGAGGACAGGGTGTTGTGGCGCAGCCTGGGAGAGGCCTATGTCCAGCAGTGGACTGCGATAGGCTGAATTGATGAACTAAACTAGTAATGACTATTGCCATAATATGTTAGTTTATTAGAAAAACTAACTTACAGTGAACGTAGTGAGGTATATGTGAAAGGTGCATGGCAGCGAGAACAGTGCTAGCAGGAACGTCATGAGTAGTTGCCAGCGACCATAGTCACCGATGACAGTGGCTACCACGTCAGGGCCTTCGTCTTCAACAGGTACGACACTTCGACTTTTTTCTTTATTCGAAGTCTGGCTCGGGATAACTGAAATTGAATTATGTGGTAATTAATAACTGGAACAATAAAATAAATTCTGACTTAGACCTGCCCATGTTGGTTTCTCTGTGTTACTTTTATTGAAGAGCCAACGCACAACTGCTTTTGGGCAGTGCAATAATGTAAGTCTATAACCTACGGGAATTATAGAAAGACTGAATCATAATGTGGAAGAATCAAGGAGGGTTGAGGATTTGAAGATGAACTCCAGTTATGGCAGCAGTCTTATTTTATCTTTTCGTATCGTAGATAATTCTTTGTAGTTTCAGACCATGAAAAAAGATTGTAGTGTTACGGTTTAATAAATTAATTCCGTAATATGAAATCTCAGGAACATAGGTATCAACTTACGAACTTATATTTTCTATCAAGTTTATGTACACTATCGATTAACAAAAGACGGATTAAATAACGCGTAGGTAATTATGTTATTTTTTTGAGCATTATTTTCAATGAATAATAGGTATTATCAATTTCTATCCATCCAAAGGTTGTCTGGAAGAGATCGCTCCTTAGCGATAAGACCGCCCATTGTACATACATAATATTAAGCTTTTATTTGTTATTTTGAAATGTTGATTTATGTACAATAAAGTGTTATCTATCTATCTATCTATTATGATTACTTTTAAAAATAAAATTATTAATTTACTTCTTGAACTCAAAACTTCACTCTGCAATAGAAGTAATTCATATCGAACAGTGAAGTTTTTAAATAAAATTTCTTTCTCCAACTGTAAGTATGCACTGCTTATTTATTGAACCAATACACCCTATAGTTCCAAAGGTGTTACAGAAGATGATTATTTACAACATGATGTTATAGGTATCAGAAACATAAATGCCGAGTAAAAATAGAGTAAACCTATATTTATCAATGACAGTTTGATCAGGTAAGTGTGTTTTTATCAGATGCGTTCTTGAACTCTATGCAGATGAACGCTGCACAATTGCACATCTCTAGTTCCTATGCAAACATTATAAGCCTGTAGCATAAGATGCAATGAAATGTTATCTTCTGATTTGAAGTATACAAGGATAGTCCGTTGATAACAAATCATACCTATTAGGAGTTAATTAAAATCAGTAAAGATCGTGTCGCGTGCTACAGTGCGTCTGACCACGTGCGCATTTCGCGCGCGCTTCACAATTAGCAGCCGACATGTGCGCCAGCGAGACCGCGCTCGGCGCCTTGACAATGATCTTCACATCATTGCAACTATAACGACCCGCAATGGGACTGCTGCTAAAATTAGCTATATTGACATTCAAGATGCTAATGTTGACATTGGAGATTTGGTTAACGCCATTTACAATTAAGGTACTTGCACCTGTTAAGGCAATACTGAAGGACTCTATTTGAATACATAGAGTAGGTGGCAGTCTGCGTTTGCACTTTAGCTTTACGATCAACCATTAGATATATCCGTCTTAGACTAACACGCCTGGGTTGATTATTTTGTTTGAGTGTTCAAATCTTGTAAATAGAAGAAAGACAGCATGGGGATCTTTAAGGAGGGCATGAAGAGATTTTTACAGGGTCGGCAACGCGCAATTGATACCCCTATGGTGTTGCAAGCGTCTATAGGCTACGGTAACCGCTTCTTGTTTGCTACATAAATAGTATAAAAAAAAATGTGGCTGTTCTCTATAAAGATGAAATGAAAACGACTTATTCCTCGATGACGTGTGAAGACGAAGTCCAAGAGGATACATCAATTTAAGGGCATAGTGTTACGCATATTACGTGCGAAGTTTTACAAACAAATAAACAGGAGAGCAGTCGTCATCCGTTGAGACATTATTCTTCATCTGTTGGACAGTGTGGTGCATTTGGGGCCAAGGCTGAGGGGTATATCGATTACACAGATCGCGATTTGCATGGCTGACTTAGCATTACAACGCGAGCAATTGCTGTGCTTCACGCAAATGTTACGTATCCGTAATTGGTACTCAATCTGATTGGCTAGCCTCGATATGAACTTCGTACCTATGTTTATATTATAATCTCGCAAGCGATAGACAATTTATAATGGTTAATATTATATTGATAAACTTAATGAATTGCCCATTATTATACAAAAATCTAAATAAAGACACATATGAGTACAGTATTCAGGGTTTTTCAAATGATTTAAAACTTATAAATATACCTACGATTTAAAATTTAAAATTCAGGTAATTCCACGATTTAATTGGTACTTCAATTAGATAATTACTTGGTGCAGTAGATAAATATTTTTTGCGTGGCAGAATCTGTACAAGTATCTGAACATAAAGCTGTGATTTATAGATGTATGTTGAAAAAATAAGTTGGTACCTATTCGTAAAAATACGCTACTCACATTAGTGAGATATTAATAAAAATCGCAGTAATTTTGAATGTAGTAGTAATTATGTTTTTATGTTTTAGATATCTGATCTAATTTGACAATGACCTGCTTTCTAGCTAAAGTTTTTCACAAACAGTATTTCAACATCCCTCCATAAACTGACTCAAATGCTTCGGTTCAATTACTTGAGTTAATCCAGCGATGCAAATTGACTTCTTATAATATGTATCGAATTCTCCACTAAATAGTTTTCAATCATTCATTACAATGAATGAAAAAACTAATTTAATTACAAGTAGAGCATTGATGGGCCAGTTTCCTGTTGAAGTTCTAAAGTTAAAAAAAATATTGTAATCTGTGACGGTTCCAGTCCAATCATCAATTCAATGATAGTGTCATAACCCTAACTAGTGACCTGTTAAATTGAATTTACTGGTACGTAGGTGATTTAAGATGATTTCCTGAGAATCGTGGTATGTGAAACGTGATACTACCGTATAGGGCGTCATTGTAGAAATGAAATAATTACATTTTTATGTGTCATTAAATAGGATATACATAGGTAGGGTAGGTAGGCGTATTTACAAAAGGTGGAAAAGTGAAATAGATATTATATTAAATAAATAGAATAAAATAATATCTAATGGGTATAGGTGATATCGTAACGAAAAATAAAATCATCTATTCTTTACGCCATTTCGGACCCGTGATTTTTTTAAATACGAATTTGTTTGCAGTTTTTTAAGTTATTTATAAAAGCTGCAAGGTGGTAATTTTTTTGAAAAAAAATTTCATTTATAATTTAGACACTTTATCTATATTATTATTTGTTCTTTTTTTACCAGCTGTTTTACCAGATAGCCCGATGCTATTGCAATCTAGGATGATTGAAGCATCGGGCTATCGTTACTTAAATTCAAATAGGTAAGTAATAACACTTACGAAAATAGTATCAACGGACGAAGACAAGACTTATTCAAGAAAGAAGACAATGCCAAGACGCATCTTTTATTATCATCATATAGTAGATTTTTGTAATAGTAATTTCTATTGCAGGAAATGACTGCGATTGTATATTATTATGTATGTAACTAAAGTGATAATATACAGTAGGACGGCATATTATTTGTTTCTTTGACAGCTTCCTAGATATTCATTAGGCGTTCAAAATGTGAGGATTCAAAGCAGTTTGAGCAATGATTATCTTGTTAACTAAATGATATACCTACCTAAGTACCTAGTCTTGTCAACTGTTATTATTATGTACACTACAATTTTCTAAAGCATTGTTCGAAAATTACTCACCTATAATTTGCATAATAAATTACAACTATACCTACCTATAAGTAGGTACTTATGGAACTTTGCACACTGTTGAATATAATCTTATCTGAGTACCTAATATAGTTAAATTATAGTCCAGTTCGGGATTACTGGCAATTTACTTATAGGTATGTATAAAATCAGAAAAAAAACAGAAGATTCATAAACAGCTTTTAACTGAGAAAAACCGGCAAAAACAGTGTAAATTGCTTGTTACCACAGTTGTAGGCGTTTATACCTCACTTCTTATTTATAAACAAATACGTAGGTACGTTTTATGACTATGATTTTCTAACTATATAAGTTACGTTTTACAAAAAAGAGAATCGCCTTAACTTCGAATCGAGAACTTATAACATCTTACCAAAACTATACTAAAATGTAAATGTATTTATGAGGAACTCAAATCATTCTCAATCTCAACTATTCGAAAGTGTTTTTCTCTACTCGTATTTATTAGTGAGTGTATAGCGTAGAGCAAGCGGTGTGAGGTGGCTCGTATTGCGTCTGCGTCGATGGGGGACGTCTCCGGAAGCAAATGTACTCAATGAGACTGATTCGACGTGATCCTGTCGCTCGGTCACTGTTCTGGTTACTCATTCATGTAACGTAGCATATTAAGTATTATTTACGCATATTATATGTAGGTATATATCTATAAGTGCTCTATGTTTTTGGTTGAAATTTATTTTTATATTAATTTATTTATTTATTAACATCTTCACAGAATAATTCCAATACGATGGTACGAGTATAAAGACTGACAATTAAATATGCAATAATATAACAATACAAGAGCTAGTTATCTATACTAATATTATAAAGAGGAAAGATTTGATTGTTTGTTTGTATGTTTGTTTGTTTGCATTGAATAGCCTCCGAAACTACTGAACCGATTTGAAAAATTCTTTCACTAATAGGAAGCTACATTATTTCTGAAGGTTAGAGGCTACTTTATATCCCGGGAACGCGAGTGAAACCGCGCGGAACAGCTAGGCCTTACTAATACTAAATGCGAAAGTTTGTTTGTTACCTTTTCACACCTAAACCACTGAACCAATCGCGATAAAATTTGACACGTGGATAGTCTATGATATGGAGAAGGACATAGGCTACTTTTTATCACAGGAACGCGGGTGAAACCGTAGGGAACAGCTAGTTTATAATTATGTCACTAAACTCAATGCACCTATAAACTGCTTCCGTAAACTTTGGCAGAGTACAGTGGAATATATCAATGTCTTTTGATATCTATTGCATTGATTAGTCCAATGGCACTGACAAGAGTGCAAACTTATATAAGTTATAGTTCTAGGCATGGGGCAAACATGATCCATTAATAGAATTGATTTATCACATTTTGAGAAGCTAAAATTAAATTGAAAGGAAAATTATTGAAAAATTCCAGCACAATATTAGCTACGCATATAATCAGTCGAAGGATCTCTATTGTTTCATTAAGGGTTTTACGCATAAGTATTGGATGTTTATCATAAAATATTGGTATCATTGTAAATTAGATGTTGTTATCATTGTTATTTTTCTGTTAAAACAATAATTTATAATATCTTTATCAGCGCGAAACAAGAGCAACAGCATTGTTTGACCTATCATTCCTTAGGGACCATTAATTTACTATTATCACTAGTAACTGGATGCAAATAAGTTGTGTAATATATTGCGTCTCTACGCTATAATGTTTGTTTGTTTTCATTTAAATTATGTCATGTCAGATATTTTTATTGTCAATAATATTTCCGGGAGAGACTTCAATTATGTATACCTACTCATTTTATTGCTTATAATATGATATGATATAATGTTTGCCAAAATGTGCTGCACTTTTTTACGTTAAGATTTTGTAGTATGAAAGAATATACCTAATAATAAAACTTAAAACCTTCGGTCTTCTCCTGGCTATGCGAGTGTTCTCTAATGATAAGTAAGCATTTCTATTTAAGTTTAATTTCTAAATAAGTTTAAAATTCAGACATAGAACCTTATATTCTCAGATTATTATTTTGCTTAATATAGGATCCTCATTTTAATCGTTGAGTTATATATTTTCCTTATAAACCTTCAGGGATTATATAGCTTCCTATTAGTAAAATAATTTTCCAAATCGGACCAGTTATTCCAGAGATTAAACTCGCGTTCAAACAAACAAACTCTTCAGCTTTATTATTAGTATAGATAGACAGAATGACGTACCCTCAATCGAATTACGTAGGTATTTGACCTTTGTGACCCAACGGCCCTTTTGCCTTGTTAACATTGAACTATCTATGCAATAATTTTAACTACATCAAAACATTATTTTAGTGTTTTTTTACAGTTATAATGTTTTTTTAAGTTTAAAAAGAACTTTATGTTGTTATACTACTAGACCGCAAATTACCTATTTATGCAAATAATTGTAAGTAATTTAACGTGTTTATACATCAAATAACCTACATTTAGATAAAAGATAAAAATATTTTTAGGATATTCATAAATCATTTACGATTTATGACAGTCATATTCACTCATTAAAGATACAAAAGGATTTTCGGAAAAAACAATCTTGTAATAATAATATTCCTATGTGGTTTTTTCTACTCCTGTAAAATTTGGATACGCTTGCTAGGTTTTCATAGCCCGCCAACGATGAGTGCCTACTTACTATAAATAAACGTTTAGCATTATGTCTGTCTGTGTAATGGTTGTAGTAATTCAATGCCTTTTAGTATCAAAATTGGGATGCTTTGCCATATTATTATAAGTACCTGGTTGACCGAGCTTTGCTTGCGTTTTCTAAAAATGAAACCTAGCTTGATCGATTTTTCTCCCCCGAAACCCTCTGCATACTAAATTTCATGAAAATCGTTGGAGCCGTTTCTGAGATCCAGATTATATATACATATATACAAGAATTTAAAGGTATTCGATAGATAGATAACAAAACGTCGGTGATACTGAAATACCGCGTAAGTAGCGTGTGCTATAAGGTCAAAATTTCAATGTTATTAAATCCAAAGTTCGGCCAATTTCAACGTTATTAAATCCAAAGTTCGTCCTTATAGTAAAACCTACTTACGCGGTATTGCAGTATCACCGACGAAAACGTCTTGTGATGTTCTACAGGCATACTTAAAATATTTAATGACTAAAGCCCTGTACTGTACCCTAGCTGTACTCTTTTCTAGGTTGTAGGTAGGTATATTAATTAGATATCTATTCACAAGTTTCCACTTTTTATCCAACCCTTGTTTTTTTGTTCCCCCTAGGGATATGTTTTACCGGAATTCATATTTCACACAGTAAGCAGTTTTTGAATTCTACAAAAAAAATAAAAATAAAGTCACGTACCTACCTATCTAGCAATGTGCAATTTCATTGAATAACTTGGTGACCACACCTCCATGCCTAACCCGGATGTATATTCAGAAACCATTATGGTACCCAGCACCAGCATTTAGATCAATCTGATTCAAATTCAAGGTATCACAATGGTTGGATGTCTGCTAAAATAGCTTTACAAAAAGAAAAAAAATGCTTTTGAAAGACAAAAATGGTGTATCAAAAGACCTGAGAAGATATATATATATATATAGACATGCTACCATAGACTTTTTTAAAAACTGTAAAGGGCGTAAAGGTGTTGTCTTATATCATTTTCACTAATCGCTACCTAATGGTAATCGATATACTGTGAATGGTACCTACCTATTGATACAAATGCCTCTGACTCCCGACATGATATCACAAAATAAAAATAATTATAGGTACATTCTTTCTGAAAACACGGTGGGAGACTTATCATATATGTAGTGATGATAAATTGTTTTACCTAGTTTTTAATTCAAGCCATTCTCGTACTACTATTTGGCCAGCAATTGTTGCAGTGACTTTTATAAAATAATTTCAATTTAAATTGATATTGTTTTAAACATGCGGGCGGGAAATAAATAACAGAGGCTGAGTCCGGCTTCGAGTCATGTCTTTTAGACAATCCAAAATAACTAGTGGAGATGAGCTTCCATCCATCAATTTAGTTGAGGGGGTTCAGGAATACGGAATCAATGAACTTAATAATGAATTTTATGTTTTACTTCCCCGTAATTTCAAAGTTTACAGAGGTATGTTAGATTAAAACCCACGACAATCGTAAAATATGCATTTAGTAAAAAGTTATTATTTGGACATTACAAACGGACATTTAAATACATGTATTTGTGTATAGATGTTGATATACAGATGAAGACGTTCGTCCGCAAAATTCGTTTTAATAAAATAATTTTAATTAGTCCTTGGGATGCTATCTTTTAGTAACTATGTTTGTTTAGTCATATGCGGAACAATTAATTATTTTCATACATTTTGTTCCATCAAGGTTGATGTTTAGAATAAAAATTTAATTTTTTTCAGGATGACTAACCCAACATACATAGATTTCGAAAATATGGCATCTCAGAAGAATCCATGTATACATATAATAAAAATACGAACAGGATTTCTAGCTGGTTTGCAGCCTTATTTCATTATTAATTACTCAAGTAAAATACCTATAATTTTAGAATCATAGATGTAAAGTAGGTAAATCAACTACAATTCGAATGAAGACTAATAAAAATATCGAAGCAGGAAATTGCAAAAACAACAAATTCTGATCTATCCAGTAGGTATTCATTTTTATGTAAGACGCGTTCAGTGCCTTGAAGTTATGACTGTAACGATATTTTACTTGACATAAAGGCTAAACAAAAGGAAGGCGGATAAATTTACATGATAATCCAAAAATACAATGAAGATGTCGAATTTAGAGATTGCCATATTTGCCATTCTGAATATGGCAATTATTGTTTCCGTTACCGATACTTATTTCGCGTCGAAGGTAAAAACTCTATAAAAAAAATTATTGCCATCACGATTTATCTGAATACTATATTAGTAAGATGCTTATTAATATACCTAATCTATATTTATACTAATAATAAAGTTGAAGAGTTTGTTTGTTTGAACACACTAATCTCCGGAGTTACCTACTGGTCCGATTTGAAAAAAATTTTCAGTAATAGGAGCTACATTATCCTCGAAGGTATGCTATTATTAAAACTCCGCTGTCTGTCTGTCCGTCTGTCACCAAGCTGTATCTCATGAAACGTGATAGTTGAAATTTTCATAGATGATGTATTTCTATTGCCGCTATAACAACAAATTTTATTATTAGCCTTTATTGCTGATACTAAACAATGATTTTACATACAAATTTTAAACTTAAATCTAATACATCGGTTTTCCCGGTTCAGTGGTCAGCGTGTCTAGTGACACATAGGCCTCTTCCAGCTTCTTCCACTCTTCTCTATTGGTAGCTTTTCTAGACCAGATTGTCCCTCCAATCAGCTTGATATCATCTGTCCATCTTTTAGCTTGCCTTCCTCTTTTTCTTTTGCCATCACAACTTATAGAATGCTAACTAACAACAAATAGAATGACATAAATATTCAAGGGGGCTCCCATACAGCAGACACTATTTTTTTGCTGTTTTTATAGATAATGGTACGGAACCCTTCATGCGCGAGTCCGATTCGCACTTGGCCGGTTTTTTCGTTTTTCTAATGATAATTTATTCTGGATTAAATTTAGAATGGCTGGACCTAGCTGGAAATATTAGTTTAATAATATCAAAGTAGGTAATATAAATATAACTAATTCAATATTTGCTATTTCAGATCTAGCATACATTGCTTTATCTCTATGCTAATCTTGCTCAATAAAATATTTATGTCTGTAAGCAAGTGCAATAGTATGTACCTACTGCTTGGGAACACTTTTATTTCCTATACCTTGACAACTATAACCTACATTTTCAATACGATAGTACGTACGTACGTTCGTAGGATCTCTCAAAGGACATCAAGTTCATTATAAGCGGTAACCCAGACTGCGAAGTCGACCTTTATGCATTAATTATTTCAATAAAAATAAACAATTACATAAAAACAGACTGCACCGAAAATGTATTTCTGCCATTTCTGGCAATAAAGCTAAAACGAGGCTAACGAAACTGAACTGGTAAATGCCATAGCGACATAACATTTTAGACAAAGCATACTCAAATATAGTAATTTCAATAAAAATAAAATTAAAGAATTTTTTGTATTCAAAGAACTTGCAATGAAAATCTATGCAAAATTCTATGTGACATTGATCTTTCAAGGCGTCGCTGATATGATTTCTGTACCTAGTCGTAAAATTAAGATAAATGCTAATATTTATTGCAATTTGTAAGAACAGAGGAAGTTATTTCTGTAAGGTATTTTTATATTTTACCAGATTGACCTGTATTTTATTTAATGCTCCCAAGACCATCTTTGTAAGGACCATTATAATTAATAATTTTAGTGTACAATAGTTTGCCAATGTCATCAATCCTTAAATAACATTGTATCTATTATTGTATTCCCATGATAAGCAAATTATATTTGAAAAAATAAGTATGTAGGTACCTGACGAAAATTGATTAGACGTAGGTAAGTAGCATGAAATGAATAAGAATAGACATTAAAGGATAAACAATTTAACTAACTGGTTTTAGTCCCGTTATTTAAACTCCTGAGAATACTTCGTTCTGAACAAAGATCATTAATTTTCCGACGCTATTCTGTATTTTCATCAGTTTACGTGGCGTTGTCCTCTTATATACCTACTTAACTACAAACTAAGCTTATTTATAAATACTTTTTATGAGTACTATATTATATATATATATTATAGTCTGTACGTATGTTTACTCAGGTTGGTTAGTTGATGTTTTTCGTAGCAGTTTACATTCATACATAACTGTTATAAAAGTTGTCTGTGAACGCAATTTACAAGATTTATGTAATAGGACAAATTTATAAAATTAAAAATAAAGTCAAGCTAAATTAATTTTAGAGCAACTTTACGGAATACAAAGCTCTAAACCAAATATTAATATTTTAGAAATTCACAGACACATTTTATTTGATTTACAGCTCGTAAAGGGCACAAAAGGCATGGCATTGAAGTGAAAGGAGTGTTTTATACACAGGCCTGGCTCACTGAATACCTGAGCAACTTGTGAAAGACTCCGCTCAGCAAGTCAGTTATTTATTCAAGCCTCTGCTCCGTGCTACGAGCAATGTCTGAACCCTCTTCTTCATGTGTATATAAAGTGTGTTTTACAGTATCTTTTTTTATCAAACAATTTATGAATG
This sequence comes from Tethea ocularis, assembly GCA_963555595.1. Taxonomy (NCBI): domain Eukaryota; kingdom Metazoa; phylum Arthropoda; class Insecta; order Lepidoptera; family Drepanidae; genus Tethea; species Tethea ocularis. Next base: position 7,019,373 of record OY741968.1, read on the forward strand.
AATTTATTTGCCGCATTTCACGGCATTTTTTGACACTGGAGTTAACCACCGCAATCGTCTTATGGTACAGTTTGTAACGCCTAACCTATACCCCATCTAGAATCTCGGCCTTATCCGATGACCAAGGCAAACCCTGACCGAGCCAGACGTCAAAATAACCATCGCCCAGATTGCAGCCCTCTCAGCTCACGAGAACATCAAAGTCAAAGCCATTTAAATTAAATTTAGACCCTCGGTAACGTTCTGAGCCGAGGTCCGTAGGTACCCCATTCGGGGATGATGTGAGGCGTAGTTTAGTTACCTAAAACTTTGACCTGTTGAGAGCCATCTGCGCTCGCCGAATACCTAGGCCGAGTTCGAGTGTAGTAGCCACTTTTGGCTGTCCTTTAAAAAAGAGAATCTTTTTTTTGTTGGAATATACCTAAACGAGTGTGTGGAACGTGATGCGACATACATGCAAATCTACAAAAAGCATTACATTCAACGACCTGGATTGTAAAATTAGAGAGCAATGTACTAATTTGTAGTATTCCAAACACACTGAGTGGTTTCGAAATCGAAAAATGAGAAACATCGTTTTCTGTTTATTATGAAGCAATTTTTTTAAACAAAAATGAATGAGATGAATAGGTACAACTAAAAGAAACTACATAATTTAACACGACGCGCGTACTGATTAATCAAAAATTAACGTTTCTTTTCTCGAAAAAAATATCTGGAAATCTATCTATATAGATAGGTATATAAAAAGCAATTGCTTCGTTAATCTCGCTAAAAATCAAAAATTAAGGTTTGATGGATTTGAATATTTTGTTTTGTTTAGTTCACTTTATTACAGGGATGGTTTAAAACAAAAACCCCAACTAGATAGGTGGGTTGGACAACGTTTGCAGGGCAAATAACACTTGTAGAAAATTCATAGATCTTGGCGGTATTTTGTAATAAGTAATATAATTATCATTATAATTAAAGGTTATTAAGTCATGATCCCACTTTCTGCTATCATCATTACCTACGATGACGATAATTGATAAATACCTATAAGATGTAAATATGCGCATTCATTAATTCTAACTCTTGCAGCTATGAATACCTAATAGATCGATAAAATTGATTTATAATAACTACGTCAATATTAGAGCACAATACAACTGAATAAAAGCTGTTTTGCTATTTAACACTTACGGGATACAATTTAAAAAATATATTTATAAAAACGATGTCTGCTACTTACTGTCAGATAATACAAGACAATCTTAAGTTTTAATGTTAACAATGATTGAATTGATTGATAAAGATCAATTTTGTGAGGCGGTGTAGCTATTTATTATGAACTATTTATTTGTGGAGACTATCGACCTTATACTAAAGTCCACAAAGGTTTATATATAGGTATAATATCTATACATATATCAACGAAACTTGCATTGTAATGCAACCCAATAAATTGCACAAAGCCACAGAAGCATTAGGTATAAGTTGCATCCATCGCTTACACGGTATAATGATAGTGGTCAAAACTAAATGTGTAATTTCGTGGTACCTCCTTAGAATGTCTATTATAATACTGAGTTGCATCAACAATCTCCAGGTGAAGGGCGACACTTAGAAATTGCAGGTTGCACCGGACGACAGGTGAACGGATCTTGCGTTACATGCTTATGAAAACTATATGGCTTCTCGTGCTATGCAAAATTTCCGTTTATATACAGGTTTATTTACAATTTTTATCAAACCTCATAATTGCGTAGTTTTATTGTTAGTTGTGCAAATACGATCTGATTGATTACACAAGTATTATTGTGACATCAATATTATTTACACTGATTACGAGCCATAGTACCTAAATAATCAAGTGTATAAAAAGGGTTAGGATTAGCCTCAGATATTCTGAAAAATAAGAATTTCAGACAACAACACGCTGTCCGCCACCCTCTTTATAAATTTATTAGGCTGTGCTTGAGTACAATCTTATTATTTCGAATTGTTTCATTTCAATCAATGATATAACTCTGACTAAAAAAAATGAAATTAAACTAAAAAAAATTGGAAAGCTATTAGATAATTCAGAGACTAACTCTGAAACAAGCGCTACGAGTTATATTTTTATTAAAACCTGTACTATTTACTTGTGTGACATTAATGAGACCCTCAAATTGAATCAAGGGCAATCGGTAAACAGTTACAATCTACTATAATATTGTCATCAAAACTTGACCTTGACATTTGAAAAAATCTCCTCGGAAATGTGTACGGAAGTATGACACTTCCGTCGGCATTCGTTACCGCACCCGCGTACCTGTTTATGATCCGGGGCTAAGTGACCCAGTAAATATAACCGGTTTTACTACACTTGCCATTGTAGTGGCCTTTCGTATACTAAACGTTAATATAAGTAAATACAATACGTGATCTGAACCGCGATGAACTTCGAGGATATATTAATCACTTCCTATAAAGTCGAACTAATGCTATTAAAATAAATACGACATCTACTCCGTACATCTGTAATGTGTAATTGGCATGAATAATTAAGAAACAATTGTTTAATATTTTTCGCTCTTGACTTTGAAAACTTACTTGTATGGTTTGAATAGGTTTGTACCAGCCATGTAAGTATTAGACATGTTTGTTGGTAATAAACAATGATCTATATTTGTCTGTCTGTTTGTTACTTTTTCACGCCTAAACCACTGAACCGATCGCGATAAAAGGCATGCAGATAGCTTGTGATATGGTAGAATATAGGCTACTTATCCTAGGAACGTGGCTAGGAACGTGGGAGTGAGAAAAACCACAGGGGACAGATATTTTTTTTTTAAATACATAATTATTTTTGAAAAAGTATGCCATAGTCTTGCCATAGTTTATCCCATAAAGCAATACATAAAGAAACTTCCAATGTCAAATCAAACGTTGGAGACGTTACCTACAGCTTTATAAAAAATACCAAATAGCAGTTTTGACTGCTATTTGGTATTCTGAGTGTTATTCTCATGAGTTATTTATTTCTATAGGTGTTATGCGTTCTCACAAAGTCACGTTTTGTTATATTTTGTTGAAATACAAATAGAAAATTTATTACTCCAATGGTAATTACACTAGTCCTAAACGTTCTTGACATTACTTCTAAACGTGATTTAAAGTCTATGTATAGGTTACCTAACCTTGACTAGTTTATATTTATATGCAATAAAAAAGATATACTAGGAGTTTATTTACCCAACTGCTCCAGGCCTCCTACATAAATATCCCAATTAATTCATATTATGAATGTTTCAGCAGTTCATATACACATACAGCTACATCTTTTTACAAGGTAAAAAGTGAAAACTATAAATAAATAAATTAATATGCATGTAAAAAGAAACCAAATAATTATTCTAGAGGGCCTGTAATTGCTGAATGTATTTTGACGTAATCTGGAAATAAAGATGAAAGTATAGACGTTGCTGATCATCGAAATATTTTTTTGACATCATCCCGAAAACAAAAAAATAACGATGAATTTTAACGCACTGTGCGTTAAAATTTCGCGTGACGTCACGTCTTAGTAGGTACACTTTTTACAAAGAGATGACGTCACAAGCCGAACTTTGATGCGACTTATCTTTGTATTTTTTTATTGATTTGATAAAATAAAAAATACGTATCCAATATTTTTTGAAAACCTAACTGACAGACTAAACAGAATTAATTATTTTTTACCCAGTCATCATCTCAATTGCTGATGCATTTTATGCTCGTAAAACAACAATTTCCCTTTTAAAGCAAGTGAACTCTATGAAAGTTCATGTCTGTGCTAATGTCTTGGTCTTAATTATTGAACTCACAAGTAAACTGGGTGTGTCTTTATTAATAAAACCGATTGCACTGCACATGAATAAATATTAATAAAATATTATTAACTGGGAATTAGGTTATGATTGTGTTCAATTAAAACACTTGAGTGAGCCGTTAATAATTTAAACAGAGGAAAAGATATATTTTGAGCTACAGATTGTATATATTCCTTCTACACTGGAACTATAGTCTACTAAAGGATAACAGTTAAATATTTCGATTAGGTATGTATTTAAAATATTGATACGATAATTCAGCTTTTTATTATCTACAATTATTTACAACTTTTATTATAAAAATATACAAAATACAAATGTAAAAAATACTTTAAATAGCGTTGTCAGGAAAAAAAAACATAATTTATTTTGTTATATTATTTTTATACAAACAATATTTTAAAGCGTATCCCGGCCTTATTTATTCGTCTGTGGCTATAATGAATGTTGATAATTATGGCACAATTACTACCACGAGCAGTGATTTATCGAAATCATAGCAATCTTCTTCTCAATTAAACATAATTTTGCGTCAATAACCAACCAACAAAAAACAGTGAACAACTAATTAAACTATAAAAAGATTTTTCCTATCAGAATAAGAAACTGGCGCCAGTAAAGTAGGTACTCAACTCAGTGTATAACAATATAGGTAGTTGCAAAATTGAGAATGGGTGCATTATGTAGTTACCTACCTACCTAGCCCCCATTACCACGCTTACAATTATTGCAAAACCCACCCAATAATAATTTTACAACAAACAATCCTATTACAATAAGTCATTGTACACATTTATTTTTATGGACGTTTGAAAAATTGTACATTGCAATGATTACATTATAACTGGATATAAAAACGCGAATATGATACCGTTTATATTTTTTGCGACGTAAAAAAAACCATCCGATATAGTAGGCATGTTATTCTAATGAGAATGTGTTACGACAATTAAACATAATTAATTTATGTCTTGTCCACGTAATAAAGGTATATTTAGCAGTATACAACAATTAACGTTTTTATGAACATCAACATTTAAATTAAGCCACCTACATAATTTATTATTATTTCCTCTTTTGAATTATAAAATACAATTACATGCACCTACTTAAAATTAGGAAAAGCTAGTTTAGGCCCGAATAATAAATAATAAAAAAAACAAACAAAGCTAAGGAGTAAAAATATATTATAGACAAAAAAATATTATATTTTTATGGATTTATAAATTAATGATTAAATCATTTATTAGATGACATAAATCTGATGCTATCACAATTACATAATGAAAAATCGTGCTACGAACGGAACTTAAGAAGCGTGTTTACCCGAATTAATTACCTACTGAAGTATTCTCAAAACATAAAAAAGGGTTCGCTCGCCTTACAAACAAAACGTAATATTAGTAGAATGCATGTTGCGCAGAGATGCGCCGCGTATTGTGGGTTCGCAACGATGCGTGCCAAGCTATGATTGCACTCCTTTCAGCGACCTCAACATCGCTCAACCGAATAGATTGAACATTTTGTAGGCTTTACAAATTACTAAAATAAAATAGCAATATATGTTTGCTACGAAATGAACAAAGAAAGCGCTACGAAGAAAAATACCTTAATACAAAACTAAATATCAAAGTTGATATTTTCTATTAGAGAACCTAAACAGAAAAAAAATACTTGTTTGTTTAAATGTCATTTCAGTACATTGAAAGTTAATTTATAGAAAAGTCCTACGAATTGCTACGAATACTTTTTATATTCAATTAAATAGTAAGTTAACAGTTAAACAGTTATATTTAGTAAATAAGTATCTAATTAATTTCATAATGTATTGATACGGTAAGATATGGTAAGATAGATAAAGGTTGTAACTCGTAGCTGTATATGGGTTCCAGGAAGGAAACGATAATTAGGTTTTTATAGCCACCTTTGAAACTCCCTTTCTATTATCCTGGTCTCGGTATCTGCATAGTGTAGTGTAGTGAATTGATTCTCTTGATTATATCCGGTGCAATAAAACACTAGAGGACCTAATATGTACGCAGACGTAATTAGGTATTATTATAATGTATTTGAATACGAAATGTATAGGTATTTATTGTAATTGGCAAAATACATGCACTATTTAAAAAACTTGAATTTTAATATGTTACCGCAACCAATATTGGAAGTTGACTTCTGCTAAGAATAAAGAAAAATATATTTGTTTTTTTTTACAATTTAGCTCACAGCTTCTTATATTGTTACAAGTGTATAAATGATTGTGATTATGGATATTCCTCTCTTGGTAAAATAATCTCTTTATTTGTAAACATTATTGTTCGTTTAATGTTGTATTATGATTTCCTAGAATATTTTGGTTCATTGTCGCCAAAATTGTTGCGTTATTTGACTTATAAAAGAGTCATGGCAGGATTTGTATTTTTTGAGAAATAATAACCGGTCAGGTACGACCATGGATACAATAGATTTCTTTCGTAATTTTAATTTGAAAATATTATGAGGTTTTATAGCTACTAACTACTCGTAGAAGGTGAGTGATAATACGTCATAGCTTTCCTTGTAACTTTTGACATTGATACGGCGCTGTAGATTTTTCAGAACTATAGTTTAACCGTTAGAGTACTGTTTATTTACTCATGTGGTTAGGGGGAGCGAACACGGAAACTACCTCAATCAATACGGTACTTCAGATCATATCGATTAGTTGTCCATGAGTTTTAAGCGTCAATGAAAATCCACTAGGGGTAGTAAATAAAAAATAAAAATCAGTTACACATTATTAAAAATTGATAAAGATCAGATTTGATATAAACCTTATAGATTTACTTCCTACTAATATTAATAAATGCGAAAGTTTGCGAGTATGGATGTATGTTTGTTACTCTTTCACGTAAAAACTAATGAATAGATTTGGATGAAACTTGGCTCATTGATAGATCGTACCCTGGAATAATATATATAGGCTACTTTTTATTCCGGGAAAACATAAGATCCCACGGGATCGCGGAAAATACCGCGGGGCGGAAGCTAGTATTACTATATATCTTTCTAACAGAAAGGAATAAAAAAAAATGTTGTCCTCTCAAATTACCCGACCGCTTACTATACGTTCACGCTCAACGTGAATAATTTAAGCACGATCTTTATTGGTCAAGACTATTTCTCATTAAATGAGAATGGCATAAAATAACTTGACAGATCTAAAAATCGCCTATTCTTTTTCAATAATGTTTGTAAGAAAGAGAGGTGACTAATATTAGTTTACTTTGTAAACAACAGAATCGGCACAATTATCGACAGTAATTCGTTGCATATTAACAACAAAATTAAAAAATTGTTTGTACAATATTTTGTAGTTAGTAATAATCTTATGTTTATTATCGATACTAGCTATGTGCCGTGGTTTACCTGAATGATAATAGCCGATAGCTTTCGTCAATATTAAAGGACTAGGTACCTACCTAACGCAAATATAGGACTCGTAGTTCCTAGGATTAGCGCATTCGTAGATACGTACAAAGTTACATTTTACAATGGAAGTTTAGATTTATAGATTTGTAGCAGGTTAATCATTTTATCGGCTAATTAGAATTTAATATGTTTAGTTTTATGACATTATCATTGAAGTCGTATCGTATTATCAAATCTATTTAGGTACCTTTAATTTTGAATTACTTACTTTTGAAAAGGCCCATCTTGAACACTACCCACTTTCGCATTATGTGTGGAACTTTGTTTATTTCGCTCATGCGTAATCTACACTTCTCAATTTAAATTAATTAAACAAACTTAATTTAGTTTGATTATTAGCTAACGGACCAAGATTTTATAACAAATATATTTTCGCGAACTGAAAATTATTGAAAATGATTTGGTAGATGCGAGTGTGGCGCCGGCTCGCTACAAGCTGATACATTATCAGACTGAAGGCATCTGGCGCAGGCAACCGGCGCGGCGCGGGCGCACGACTCTCGATCTCATTGCCACGCTCCTCAACACACGTGGTTTATCTTATTGAACGCCGGCTTTGTATCTTCTCTATCAATAATAGGAAGTGCATATGATTTTAATTAATAAATTAATATGAAACAGTACATAACTAATCATTTTATTATTTCAAGATAACCGAGATAAATACCATAAATATGAAATAAATTATAAATGTTTTTTTTTCTGTCCATATTTTCTTTGTAATATATATACCATACAAATGAATTACCTAGTCAACTTCAAGTCGGTCTGGAAATAATCACTTTTTACATTTACTGGTAGGTTGGTATAATACCGTATTTTATTTATGTTTGGTTACATACCTACCTAAGTATATAATCAAAGTGAAAATCAACTCAAAAATATATCCATACAAACAGCAAAAAATACCACCCAAATTAGTTTAGCTTTAAAAGTAATCCTAACTGCAGAGTACGTACAGATTACTTGAGTATTAAAATAGCTTTTCGTCCTACTACTATGTATCTTTATTTATCTTCTAATTGTTATAAATTCGTTATGGCCCCTGAAATATTGTGATGATTACTCTCCGCAGTATTCGGCCTAATTTACCAACCAAAATCAACCTGTAGATACATAAACAATCAATTAATTGATGACCGTGAGTGAGACAGGTAACTTGTACCTACCTAGTGCTTTGATTCGGAAGACGGAAGCTGTGGCTCTATTGGAAAACGTTTACCTTTATCCAATCATTGTTTTCAGCAGAATGAATATCTATTAGGTAAATTAGATCCCCAAAGATTTTAACTAATGAGTATCGGAGTATAAACTAATAGCATAGTTAGTAAATTAATAGTTGTATTACTCATACATTATACAATTAAATAATATGTATTAATATTCATTTGAAGTCGTTAATAAATTGCGAATATTGCCAAATCGAAAAAAGGGAGTACTATATAAGACAATACTCCAATGATTTTAACATATTAATCAAGTTGGTGCTCATCCTAACACATCCTACGTACACTACCAGTATATTATTTATTAGAATTTTTGTGCAGTGTTTAAATCAGTTTCTACAAATAAAGTAAGTACAAAGCTAGTTACTTCAATTAAAACAATAGACTTACTTAGTACTTCAAAATATAGACTTTTTAGGGTTCCGTACCCAATAAGTAGAATAAAAGCCCAGCCCCCATACTAAAACAGTAATGTCCTTTTAAATTATATAAGAAAATAGACAAAAAATTACCATTTCCTCTCTTAACGGATATTCCTGGAATTTGTTTATACCCGCGTTCCCAGGATCTTATGTTTTCCTGGGATACAAAAGTAGCCCATAATAATCTATCTTTATGCCAAGTTTCATACAAATCCGTTGAGTAGTTTGTATGTACAAGAGTAACAAGCATGCATACATATCTACATCTTTCGCATTTTATAATATTAGTAGGATCTATATATAGTCAAATATTCCGTAGTAAACTCCTCTCTAATAACGAATACTACCAACATAGAATTAAAAAAGTCTTTGACTACCAGTAAGTAATTAATATAATAATAGCTGAACAACTTATTTATTTTTCAGATGTTCAGAATAATAGTAACAACAGTAGCACTATGCTTTTACTTCCATTTAATATCAGCATCACCAACAAACATAAGACAGCCCGATGCCTATGGAACCGATTCACAAGAAGACTTACCATTAGACTTAGAACCAAGTCAAAGTCGAGAATTGGGATCTGTATTACTTGTCGTCAAAAATCAATTCAAAGAGATCATTGTAGACTGTGCGCTTCAAGCACTGAAATACATTAAGATTGCTGTACATCACTTCAAAATAAAGCTGCTGAAGAAACTTGGGACCTATACTCTGTCAGATATATTCCATGTAGTGTTTGATGGTGTTACTGATTTCGTGATTGATTCATCGCCAGAGGAATACGAAGCTGTAGAGCCTAAGCCCATTAAAACGAGTTACCCATACAGACATCCATATGGACAAACTTCGATGTATTATTCTGGTTAAAATACGAATGTTTGGATTAGATAAGTGAATGTATTTATTTAATTTATGATTGCTGATTAGAATTTGTAAATATATTACTTTATTTTATTTAACCTTATCTTATTTCTTACATCTGATGTTTGCAATGGCATGTCTAATCTAAATACGTAAAAAGAAAACGTAGTATTTATATTCTCTTTGGAAATCGGTCTGACTGACTGAGTGATCTGTCAAAGCACAGCCATAAATTACTAACACTTTATCTAGCTAAGCACAGCTCAAACCACTGGACTGATCGATCAGAAAGGCATACATACTATTAGGACGTGAGTAACTGCTAAGAAGGGATTTTAAAGAATTAATCCCCTAAAGTGGTAAATAGGGGATCACGGTTGAAACCCAGGGGAGGAAAGTTAGTCTGTTTATAAAATACAAAGTCCCTGACTGACATTATCAACAAACAGCCTAGACCAGTGCCTACGACATGACATTTAATCATATCATCATTGACAAATTTATTTTCCATATCCATTAAGTAGGCATCACTCCTCCTAATGGATAACTTGAAATCTAGTAAAAACGATATCTAAGGTACCGAGTTGTAGTTATTCAATTATATTATATACTGTCTATTAAAAATTGATCTATATTACCTACGCCTTGAGAGTTGCAAATTAATCTCAAATAAATAATAATTACAATAGCTATTTATTTTTTTAAATTAAAATCAAAATGCATCACATCTGTGAAAAGCGTTTGTGTTTTCGATTCTATTGTAATATTTGTAATCAAAAGAAATTATTTAGGTTAATTTGCCTTTAAGTACCTTGACCAGAATAAACTGTTGAAGATATCGTAAATGATTTTAATCAATTGATAAATTAATGTACTGTATCTATACCTACTGTTAGCTATATCTGTAGTAGGTATGTTGAAATAAATTAAAGTCTCCGATTTTCAGTAGGGTACGTTTCCACCTCTCAACTATAGACACCGACGATGTTTACAGATCAAGTCTTGCAATAATGTTATTCGGGCTGTGCGTATCATGTTAACCCGACTAGTCAATTATAAACATTTTGTAGAGAGTTGTGTTCTCACTACACATCAAACTGTGACCTGTTTATCCGATTCTTCAAAAGTCATTGGTCATTCCGCTCGCATCTCACAAACAAGGTTGAAAAACGTCAGAATAAGTGTTTCATTCAATGTTTTAATGAAAAAACAAAAAAAACACACACGACTCGTAGCTACCCATTTAGATTCAACGTCAAAAAATCTACAAGAAATGATGTGTCTCACCCTGGCGGGAAAATGTTGTAAACTAGTATACTTACTTAATTAATAATTGTTTGTAGGTATTGCTCGAAGTTTGTTATGTTATACCATATTTATACTACACCACGTGGGAGCAGTGCAGGTAATTAAATCAGCAACCTGTATATCCCTTCGAGGTTCGAGGTATGAACATTATCGATGATCGAATTCGATGAGTGGAGGAAACGTAATAGGTAATTTATTTACCTAAGGCCATATTAAATTTAATGCGCCTAAAAAATATTGTAAGCAATGAACATGAAAAACATTCGGAGATCAAATGTATTCTTTAGGTATTCGAAATGAAAAAGAACAAAATAAGTAATTGAAGTTTATATTTTGTGATATTACTAAGATATTGTATGTTAAAAAATCTATACTAATATTATAAAGAGGTAAAGTTCATTAGTTTGGATGTAGGAGGTAATCTCCAGAACTACTGAGTCGATTCTGAAAATTCTTTCACTAATAAGAAGCTATATTATCCCTGAGTGCTGAAGCCTTTTTCATTTCAGAAATGCGGAAGAAATCGCAGGAAACAGTTAATAAACAATTGACCATACTCATAGATACCTAATAACTTCAATCTGAATTAAATCTTGTTGGTTCGATTCTACGCTCGTATTTGCTTACTTAAGTATTGCTATAAAACATTTTTAGGAAATAATTTATGTAGGTAGGTACAAATCTGGCCTAAAAATATGCTATTCACAGATTTTGAGGATGATGAATGTTTATCGACCTTCAATATGTTTGCAAATACAAAAGTTTCTATATCGCTGTAACAAAAAAGTGAAAGAAATTTATGTAATTTAAAAAATCAAAGAATATAGCGCCTTGTAATAACCATTCAGCAAAAATAATTCTGACAGATCACAGATACCGACAATGAGATCAAAATAATGAACATGAATAAAATTATAAAACTACGTTTTTAAATAAAGAGGTCAGCTTGGCCATCCAAAGTGGAAACGGATCCAGCCTTCTGGGAACCTTGCCGTTGATCGGCAGCAGCAGCCGCCAGTTTGTGTATTTTTTATAAATATAATAATATATAGGCAGATCAAAGGGTCGCTAAGTATGGGTCCGTAAGTCAAACCTTCATGACTCTAGGCGGGTAGTTTCAATCACTAAGCCTGCTATAACTAGTAATTTGGGTTGCCTAGATAACAACAATTGAAACCAAAATTGCGCAAGAGCCGACCATTAATATAATATCGCCTAGTACTTAAATTGCATGGAATTATACAATACGTTATGAGATATTGCTATCACAAATAAACAGGCGTTGGAAGTAAATAGTTTGTGTCATTTATTAGCTTTGTTATTATTAGCATTTTTTATTGGCCCTTCACATCCCGTCTAGTCCATTTTGCACCTACTCCAAATGATTGGAAACAGGGCAGGAAGATGACAACATGCTCAGTAACATAATAGTAGATTATGCACCACGGGGATAAAGCATTGTCTTATGTCACGGGTAGCATTACTATTGGATCCTGAGCAAACGAGGGTCTCTTAAGGTAGGCTTCCGAGGCTCGCGGCCCATAGGTTGACTATGGCCGCGCGGGTCTGACGCGGGCGTCTGTCGCGCGCGTCAGACGTCGGCCGCGAGCCTCGGAAGCCTACCTTTAGAGTTTACTCCCGAGCGAAGCAAAGCGAGGGAGATAATTATGTAGAGTTCTGAGTGAAGCGAAGGGTTCAAGCCGCCCAAGACAAAGACACATTTATCCTCGAAGTTCATACTCTGCTTTTTATACCTACTGCGAGACTATATAAAATACCATCTTTTTACATTGACCACAGATTCCCAAATACCTGTCTCGGTAGACACCTACCTAGGTAGGTACTAAATTGAGATACTCAACCTTGATAATTTCAAAAGACATTTTCGATTTAACCAGGATACTAAGAGTAGTTAAATTGGCAAGCTTGATCAGAATATTAACGATCAAGATTTCTTAACACTATTTGAATATTTGAGCGTTTATTTAGTGTACGTGTCTGTAGTATTCTAGGCACAGGGTATTTCAACTACCTAGACATCACGAAATATGTAGGTAGGTAGGTACTTCGATAAATTTATCTATTTAGTCCTATCAAACTAACTATGCATACCTATTTAGTATTTGTATCCTAATGATTCCAAACTCCTTAATGTTATAATTGCGAAAGTAACTCTATCTGTGTGTCTGTTAACATTTCACGCATAAACCACTGAACCGATCACGATGCAATTAGGCAAGCAGATAGCCATAGATATGACATAGAAAAGGACATAGGCTACATTTGACGGGTCAGTTGGCTTGGTTGGTTAATATTCTAGCTTCACCTATCACGCCGCAAGTCGTGTGTACGATTCCCATCCAGGGAAAATATTTATGTGCATAAACATGTCTGGGGGTCTAAAAAGGAAGGATTACGCAATATTGCTAAAAGGAATTCATTTCCTGAATTCACAGCAGATCTCATGCAATTCCTCTATTTTTTGGTAAAATAGTCGCCCTTTATGCGCAATTCAATTCATAAACAGATTCTGTTTTGAATTAATGTTACTAGACTACAAAAATTAAAACCGTAACTTTACCGGTTATTGTTTCTATTTACTTTTTGTTAAATTAAGACTGAATAACTATGTTTTTTGTATTATAATTAAAAACCGATCGAACTGTTGCTTCATAGCATTTATTTGATTGGATTTGGGTACCTAAAACTGACATTTTAATTGATTATAAAAATATTTTCTTCTTCGACTGGTATCAATCAATGACAATATATTTTATCTTGTCTGTGGTCGGTCGGTCAAAGTTTATATTGGATGTTTTGATAGAGTACAAAATAAATATTTAAAATTATAGTTTAACATTAAAATAATAGTCTTTCAATAATTTAAGGAAAATATGGAAATTATTATACCTATAGTACTGTAATTATTTACGTAAAAATGTAAAAGGAAGACAATATCAGTATTGGACGAATAACACGGAAGAATCTTTTAGAAAGTCAAGATTTTTTAAATGAAAAGGCGAGGAATCTCGCAAACCTAACCTAAAGTAAGTTTATCTCCTATAGTATTTCATACTTTTGATAAGTCGTTACGAGGATATTCCAAAAAACATTCAAGTTATTATTTCTTAAATCGTCAGTCAAGCTTGATACTAGGTAGGTACTTACCAGTTATTCAAAAATGGTTTTACCATTAGTAATTCGATATTATGATCTCAATACCCCCATTAGAATAGAAACATTTTATTTGTTAAACATTTATATAATAATTCCATTAATATTATACTATTATTGCACAAAGCAAAGACCTTTTTATAAACTTCCTCTTGTTATTATGTTAAAGATGATATTACTGATAATGTGCATATTCCATCAATTAATTTAACTAACTATAATTTTACTAACTTTCAGGTTAGCCGAAGAAGATGATTAATGGTCCATAGAATTATCAAGAAAGTAAAATGTTATGATTAACATGACAGTTACATATTGATGCAGTCATGCTGTAATTAGTGTCACAGTTTAATATACATATCATTATTATATGCAGTTTCTGGGAGCTGTATTCGCATACTGGCTGATTCTTGCCTTAGTATTAATAATTACACTAAACTACAGAAAGATGAAACAATGATACTGTAATAAATGTTTATGCTGTTTATTTACATTCTTTTATTTATCCTAACTAAATAAGTGACCAATGATAATTCTTATATCATGAGGATGTCTCTCTGGTCTCATCTATCCTTGACTCTCACATATGGATACCTTTAGACTATCATAACATCATGCAGTTCCGCTAATTTAATCAAAGACATCACAGATATGCTCATAATAATGTATTTTTTTGCACAAACTATCAACCTGGGTATGGTTTTAATATTATGAAGGTACTATAATTTAGATTAAAAATTAGAATAAAGATAGATGACATATAGGCTACTTTTTATCCTGGGAAAGCAAGTGAAACTGCGGGACAGGTAGTAGGAATTATTGCTCAGACCATCCTATTTACGCTGTAGGTAGTCTGTTCCCCTTGGCAATAATTAGTTTATACTGAAAAGATATGCATCCAATGTATTTATAGGTACCTACCTACTAATGATATAAGTAAGGCGTTGATATGTTAGAACACACTCTCAGTCTGATTTAAAAATCTATTATTGCCTTAGATATACTGTTTATTGAAGAGGGTTACCTATAGGCTCAGGCTATAATAAATCACCCTATTGCTATTGAACCCTAAAACACCCTATGGGAAGGTTACCTATAGCTCATTATAATATTAAGACAACTTGTAAAAATGACGATGGTAAGAATGAGGTTCACAAAACTGGTGGTAATGAACTTATTTGTAAGCCAAAACCTTTAAACTGTCCATAAAATGGGTTATAGACGTTAAAAATACATATTTAATTCCTAAATATTCATTGATTTTTAACAAAATCTCTAAGTTGAATTGTAAAAAGATAGTTCTCAGTATCTTCTTATGATTCTACTATTTGACGTAAAAGCAATTCGGATTTAGTGAACCATTTTACGAAACTCTATAGAAAACTGTCAAAGAAATGAATTGCAGATACAGAATCGTATTAGGATCATATTCTGAATTGCATAAAAAGCGGCCATTTTACGATTTTGAATTCAATTCATAATAGGATCTCATTATGATTCAACAAGTGCTTCCTTTTTAGAGCCCCTGTTTGTCCTGAGTCTGGGCGTAATTATCTATAATAAGTATGTATTTACAAATAAAGTGTATGTAGTATATCAGTTTCTATAGTATAAGCCCTGATAAATGTGGGATCAAGTGCGTGAAGAAAGCCCCAGTATATTTATATATTTTTTATCCCTGCATCGTGGGTGAAACTGCAAAGGACAACTAGTTGAATATTAAGATTTACTATCTATTTTATTGGGCCAATCTGAAATATGAGATAAAAAATAGATAATGAAATGTTCAGATTCAAATATCCACTAAAAGGTGTGCGCAGAAAATAAATGTCAGCCAGTGACCGTAATTAATTTTAGTTAACCTTCACAGCACCTGTAATTAATTGATCGCCCTCGTTATCATTTTACCTGATATCATTACAATAGAAGTCATTACCATTACGCTATTGTGAAATACAGTTTCAAAGGAATGTCTCGCGGCTCGCCTCTGCAATATTAATGAGAGCTTTCTCACGAACCAGATTTGTAGGTAAATCGGTGTTTAAATCGATCAATGTTTATATTCCGTTTGTGTAAGAATACTGTAGCATTTGTACCTACGCCGTTAAAACACGTGCTATTTAATGTGTTTTGCATATTTATGGCGAAACGACCGTTAGGGTTAAAAGAGAAATCTCTAACGATTTAGAAATGTATTATCATATTCGATATTATTATAGCGATTATTATAAAGATTATTATAGCGAATCTTCACCGCTTTCTATTTAATGTTTATTGGTTTGTTCATATAAGACTTATAAAATGTAAATTTATATTTACTAAGATAAGTTAATCTCGAACTGACGAATAGGTAATAGATTATTAAAGAAAGGAATATTAAAAAACCTGACCTATCCAATAGCCCTAAGAGAATAAAGTAGGTAGATGCTCGTAGTTTTATTTTTTCACTGTAAAAACTACAAATTAATCAACAATTATAGGAATAATCGTAATTCTATTTAGTAATGATGTTTGTTAGGTAAATTGGTATTATGATATTCCATTTTATTATATAAAAGGTTTAAATAATTGAGAGAATGAAATGCTTCAAATACTTACCATAAAATAATCATAACTTAGCGATTACAAGCTTACATTAGCATTTAAATAACTACATAACTTAAATACCAACTAAATACTACGACCGCGTCAACTTACAACATGTTGGCGCCTTATGTAAACAAATCATACCAATCTTTATATTTGTTATTTGTCTTTGTTCGGGCTCCATTGGAGAATAATTATCATGTAATAATATTTAAATAGGACATGGTGGTGACCCGTGGTCACTCATCTAAATCTGCGTGTATTCAATGTCACGCGCGTGCCTAGAAATACAATGACGTAAATTGTGCAATAGTCTAGCTAGATGATATTGTAAGACAGGATTAATAGCCGATCTCTACATTTGTGGTGTATCGCTTACGTAGGTACAACCTATAGGTATAATTACTGACAGATATTAACTACATTGAGCACCTTGACTGTGAACATGTTATCGTAATTGTATCGAGTGATATATTTTGTTTCCTTGCAATAAAATATGTTTGATGTTAAGGGCACATCGTACCATCATTGACCATGATTAATTCGCGTTACATCCGCGTTCCAATTATGATAAAATCTTATAATACAAATTCCATTATGATAAAATTCATTTCCTCAAAAAAGTTTTATACAAACTGTATTTCCCCCACAACGTTCTTTTGGTTCTTGGCTGGCGAGATTTCGTGATTAGTGAGTGAATCATTGAGTAGTATTTTTCTTTTATAAAATGTATTGATTAGGCACTATTTTCCTTTAAAAATCAATTAGCCCTGCCTTGCATTGATGAAATTACAGGTCATAATTTCAAAACACCAGAAATCTCTTTTGATGAAGGGGATCTGATCTAGGGGGGCAGGCCATTGACGAGAAAGGAAAGCACAAGATCTTGTGTAAATAAAATAGTTAAGTGACAAAAGTCGAGAACGTGATAATAGGAATGCAAAAAAACACCTTGAGAAACTGGTACAGGAAATTGAAACTAATAAATGTAAATGATAACATTTTCATACATTGAAATAGACTAAAGAATACAGTTTAGTAGGTATAAAAAATTGACGAACCCAATACCTGTGAGTTCAGAAAATATAGCGAGATTGCAAACCACTCATGTTTTGCTCGCACTCATGAAATTAGCTAAACGAACTAAGAGTTAAGGGGAGCACTAAGGTTTGATTCGAGCTTAGGCGCCCGCGGCGCGGGTAGGATTTAGAGGCGAGCGAGCGAGGCTTCTAGATAATGAATTTTTATTTATTATTTTAAAATGATTATTAAAATCATAAATTTAACAAACATAAAATTATAAAAATATCTATTATCTTGTTTTTGGTGTTGTAAGATTCACATAAAATTGATCTGTGATTAACCGTTTTGTCAAAAATTATCGATTTAGGTTAGGATTTGTTTTGCTAAAGTCGGGGATGTTTGCTTCAATTTTAATCAATAGGTACAATTGAAACATGATGAACTAAACTATAACATATATTTTTCTTAGAACAAATAGACGAAAGGAAAAAAACTGTCTAAACAAAGCGTATTTTTGGGTTTTTGACCCACATTCCTGCCTTAATTTACAGTCCAATACTATGTCAAGTTTTCCGACAATTTACTCTATAAGGCAATGAAGAATATAATTCAGAGGTGACATTCTCAACATTCACATTCATTAGATCATAGGTAGGTACCAACTATAAAAACTAATAAATAATCATTACATCACCCATTCAATGTTTACGACTAGGTACTGTTAGTTGTCATCTAATATAAGATAAACAAAATAAATTATTAAGTAAAGGTAATGGTCTTATTTACTCTTATACAAATAATAAGGTGACACGGTACTATACGGTACGAAATACTATACGGTAATACTTAGGTACATATAAAATGTATAAGTACTTATGTACCTACACGAAATATGTAGGTGGATCAAGTCCAAATTCACTCTCCAAAAGAGATCACTTCAATTTAGAAAATAACATATGATTAAATTCGTCTAATATTTTAAGTGTCAGTTAACATGGTATGGATTTTAGGATTCCGTAGCCAAATGGAAAAATGGACCCCTCATGATTTCGCCTGGCCGTCTACCCGTATTTTATACGGAGATAAAAACCAATAAACCTAATTCAATCCAAGGATTAATTGTGATTATAATATTTACAAAATATTCTATTCCATTCGTAATTTAAAATATTATGTGAGTAGGTATGCTTATCGCGCGTGACTGGTTTTAAATCTAGTCAAATAGATGTAGGGTGATGAATATCATGTAGTAATCATAACAAATACGCATCGTATTTAGAGTATTACGCAAATATTTTTTGCGAGTTAATAAAATATTCTAGTGCCATTGAAATGCAAATGCTATGATGTGTACACACAAGCACGGACATGGTCAAAACTGAATGACAAGTAGTTAAGTTAATCACTCTAAAATACCTCTTCCAAGTCATTGGACCCTTCCAAACGGTGGTATAAGTTTTTATTGGCGTTTTATATATTTAAATGTAAATACAGTTAAAAAATACAATTAAAACAATGGTAAATTTAAAAAAATCTGGCAAAAAATCCTTATATAGGTATGTACCTAGAGCTCTTCTGTTATTGAATATTGGCATATGCATGCCAGCCAGTGTCAGTGCCAGCGGTGCCTAGGCATAGGACGCAGACCCTGGAGTGCCACAAAATTGACCAGACCAGGACCAAGTTTTGAGTCAAGCATGGTAGTTACTATAGCTATTACTTAAAATTATCGCATAACCAAAATGCTGCCAAGTACCTATACTTAAAAAAATGTTTTTGGATGACAGATTTTATTCGTAGGATAGGTCCATATTATTGTCAGAGTTGGGTGAGGGTGAGATTAATACATTGTTCCAACTTCTATGGCGCAGTTAGGTATTGAAGCTCGCATCGGCGCAAAAAAAGCTACCTAATATTGCTGGTTGGAGGACTTGGATGTCAGAAGCTTCCTCAGCCATCATGTCATAATGTGATTGATTAGCGTACGATCTATTTAAGATCACTGACACTCTTCCAAATAGCTTCCGAACAATATGTCTAAGGATACATAAATACATTTTAGAGCAGTTAGATTAAAATATGAATGGAACAAACGTAAGTCAAAGAAAAAATTATACTCTTACAACATTATTTTGTACAGAGACAAATTTAGTGTAATGTTCCACAAATTGTATGATAATGATCACATTAGATATGTGAAGCCTCATTCACTAACTTGCGCCGAATGCTTTAACTATGTAAATATTGACTGAGGGCCGTATTGCGTTTCGTATCCACCTTGAAATGCTTATATTATTTATTATTTAAATGTAGGTGAATATTTATTAAATATCAGAAATGTATATACATTTCCGTAGTTTTAAGGTTTGATCGATTTTGTTATCGATTATATCGTGTTATATTACATATTATTTTGTTTAATTTATTGATTTATGGCGTAGTTATTAGCTTGTGATTTTATGTGCTCATGGTCACTCAACAAGATACCTACACACACGCACAAGCATATGACGCGGGATCTAAGGCTTTTGTTACAGTAAACTTTAATGGAAATATATAGTAACGTCATTATAGTCTACTTGCAAGTTGATTTTTGGATAGAAAAAATAAAAAATATATACATACTTAAAGTTATATTTGTGTACGTAGTATGTACATACCTAGCTACCTACATATAAATCAAACTTTTTTTAAATCTTTGGCATTACATTAAAAATATTCATAAACATATAATATAATACGCCAATATGACATTGGTATGTTTAGTCTTTTATTAGAATTCAACGAACTCAAGTTCACTAATAATATTTGTTTGAACTTACTTGAATATATTAGAGCGAGCACGAGAATTTTGGGTTTTCGCACAAGGAATTCTTGATAACCGTTGAACTTGTTTGTCTTCTATGAACAGGTACCTACATATTTCCATTAAAATCTCGTTTAACAAAGACTCTCGTTTAAAATTATACGACGTAATTTTTCCTGTTTTCTATGCCTCATACTGGTGTCTACTTCTTTTATTGACGGTTCATAAAATTCCGATCCGCTATTCGACTATGACTATTTATATTTTTAGCTGTAGGTACGCCGGTATCAGAAATCTATTCACGTACCTACTATCAAACATTGTATGTAAGTTGATTCCATAGTACAAGATTTACTAGGTAGCATTAGGAACCCACCAAAATTAATAATATATTATATCAAATAGGTGTCCCTATTTGAGGGTTACATACCTACATCAAAAGGTAAAAGGAACCCTTATAGGAATACTTCGTTGTCTGCCTGTGTGTCAATTCAAGATCCTTTTTCTTGGGAACACGTGTAGTTCGCGTCGGTCATATTTTAATACCTACCTACTTTCCGAGTAAATGAAATCATGTAAAAAAAAAGCGACTCATCTGTACGGAACCTTCGGTGCGCGAATCAGATTCGCATTCGACCGGATTCTTTTGTTATGAACGAGTTTGGGACTGCTAATATTTATGACTTAATTTCATTTAATATAATTTCATAGAATTATTTTTTATTATTTCTAATTTATCGCTTAAACTGGAAATACTAAAATGAAAATTATAATTGAAACAATTTTAAGTACCTATAGGCACCTACAAGCATCGAGTTCGATATAAATCTCGATGCCTACAAGTGGTATCCTCGTTTTGTTCCTCATTAAGTGTGCAATTTTCCTTCAATCCATTTATATTGGCAAGCCAGTTGGCGCAGTTGGTTAAGACACCACCTATCACGCCGCTGGTCATGGGTTCGATTCCCATCCAGGACAAACATTTGTGTGCATGAACATGTCTGTTTGTCCTGTGTCTGGGTGTAATTATCTATTTATGTATGTATTTACAAAAAAAAAGAAGTATATGTAGTGTATCAGTTGTCTGGTTTCCATAGTAGGTACAAGCTCAGTTTAGGATCATGCTTAGTTTAGGATCAGATAACCGTGTGTGAAGAATGTCAGGATATTTATTTTATTATTTATTTATATGAATAATATACAATATTTATTACCATGCATTACTATCAATGTCTCAACACTAGTTGAAAATTGGTCGACAAACACCTTCCGAGTTCCGGTATGTTCCGGTAGCTGTACTTAAGTGACAGTTCCGAGGCTTTATGTTGTACAACCATCGACCACATATTTTGAAACACAAACCTATCATAGTAAAAAAAAAAACAGTGATGGCAGTACTGACTGCGGCTAGGATGACGATAAAATGTAAGAATGGACATTGAAAGCTATCAGATTCGAACCAAACCCTTATGTCAAGCGTAGTGATGACCACATTAACCCTCAGGGGCCGTTCATTTTTACAATAAATAGCTATCTGTATCTACATTCAACAAATACCATTTGAGGTAAAAATAGATTTGTAGATCAGAAGTCTATTTGATAGGGTGAAAAATAAATTATCAAACACTAGCCATTGTATAAAACATCTAAAAGGACGCGGAAACATCACTAAGACTCTTATTGCTTTTTACAAGCTTTTTATGATATTATTTTTAATTACCAGTTACAACAACTAAAGAGTAGATCAAAGGATGCTATAAAATTATGACGTCACAACGCAGTACAGTAATACAAAACTTCATTTAAACTATACGCTATTGGCGATGGAAAATATAAAAGCACCTACTAGAGGGTCGTTAACGGGGATGACCACATAAATTGTAATATTGTGAGACCAGCCGAGCCTTATAAATATTTTTAATGAATCTGCTTTGGGGGATTTACCTCAATTTTGGAGAAACAGTTACTGTCGCAGACGATGACGTAAGTTTATGTAAAAAACATTATAACAAAAGATAGTTCCTTCCTACTTTTTTTAACTTTTTAGTGCCTTTGAAGGCATTCTATATGAAAATACTTTTTATGGGTAGTTTTTTTAACAAAATAATAGTTTCACCATTGATCATGATTGTATTCATTCGTAAAATCGCAAACTTGTTTAGTTGGTATTAAAGACATTTTTATTACTCTATATGTCAACTTAAAGAATAATTATATTTTAATAACAATTCATATAATTTAAATGTTAATTATATTCTACAAACTGTTTAAGTAGGTATATTTTAAATGGATATAGTTAGACATTATTATACTTACGTAAGCAAACCAAAGACAGATAAACTAACAAAATCTCTGATGCATTTAGGTAGGTAACTACAATATACTAAGTACAAATCTGTGAATCAGCTGTCTGTCAATGCTGCGAGGCGGTCAACCTCTATCAACGAACCGTGTTAAACACCTGCTAACGATTCATCAGGTGTCAAATACCCTCTTATTGTTCAGAGAAAAGAAAAAAATACCGATTGAATACAATAACATCTACTTCCTGTCTTCCATATAGACCAAATTTTCATATCGTTAGGTATACATATTTGTGGGGCAATCATGTAACGTTGCAAGCATTTTCAATCAATTTAAATCGTTACAAATTTTACAAAGTCAAAAACGCTTCCATGAGCAATAATTAGTAGTTACTAAAACGTAAAAAGATAAAGTAAAACCGCTATAATTTTACCCGTTTCAATAAAAAAAATACTGAAACTGATTGCCACAAAGTTATGTGATTGCCCTACTGATGTCCTATTCACAAATTAAATATAAAATAAGGCACATATGCAAATAATGGCCTAAATTTGCACCGTAAACTAACACTAACTTAATTTACCGTAGACAATTAAGATACAAAAATAAAATCGACTTCAAAATACATTAGATACTCGTTTATTACGCACGCATAAAATAACGATGAAGGTACTCTAATATGACTGTAGTTACTAAGGACTGTAATAAATTCAATTAAATACCTATGCTCTTTGCCGTTTTATGGAATTCCATCATAATATTTACAAAATTCATGGTAACAAAAAAACACAATTTGTGTAATGTCCTGTTAAAAAATCAAAATTAACATAACTATACACATACTCGTACACATTTAGTACATTTTATGACGCTTAAAAATATTTCCATATTTAAGCATAACCTAATAATGACGTACACTAATGATTAGTGACTAATATATTAGCATACAGTAAATAATATACTATTAGTGACAGCTATTTTATGAGGTAGGTACTTATCTCGAATTATAGATATAGCAGCAGCAAATTGCTTTAGAGAACATTAGACTAAAAGTGAATAGTGGTCTCAAAACAGAATAGGTACATATTCTGTGAATTAAATGGCCATTGTAGAAGTGTCTTTAGAGATGATGTGCTACAGCCAAATTGACGCAAATAATATACGCCAGATAGTTAAAGTGGATAGCTTAGTTTAGTTTAGGGTCGTAAGGAATTATAAATGAGGTCCAATGGTCAACGATATCCAACCCATACTCCTTGCTGTTCTTCTTTTCTAATCTACGGTAAATGAAAATGAAAGAGGTATGACTGGTGTAAGAAGGAATAGGACTAGAAATTAGTTTATCAGAGGTAGTATGATAGTGGCGCCCCCCAGAATCAGTTGAGTGAGGAGAGAAGAGATAAAAATAGGCTCTAGCAACACTTAAAATCTGGCAACAGTAAAAGAAGGCCAAAGAAATAATTATGAGAGTGTGCTGTGAATTAATATTTTGACAAGGAATCGGAAGAAGTAGAGAGATTTGACATTCAAAGCAGAGTAAGGAGATGAAATGATGATTATGACAAACAATATTCCATACTAATAAAGTTATTGTTGTAGTTGATAAATATGTTGTTTCAGTTAGATAGAATAATCATATTTACGGCAGATTTAGATTCCGTTTTATAGTTATAAAGTGAACACCTTTAAAGTCTCCTCTTATAGTCTAGGTATGCGAGTTCGGTTATTTTTTTATTAATGTATCTCGTGTGCTATTAATAATAAGGAGACAAATGAATAAGCATACTATTTATTTATATCTCCGAAAGAGATAACCAGTCTCTTATCCTTGAGGTAATGATAGAGTTAGTAATAGCAAAGCTATTGGTAGAAAGTGAAGGTACCTACCTACTTATAGTTTACTTAGGTAGGTACTAACATTAGGTATGTTCTGCCGAGTAATGGACTTCAAAATATTATTATTATGTATTGAGTAACAACGAGTTTATAAGAAATTTTTATTTAATTTAATTATATATATATATAGTTTATTATAGTTTCAAAAGGGAGGGATCTTAAGATTTCCCTGGATAAAGTATCTTATAATATTATCCCTAATTATAATCTACCTGCAGGCCCAATTTAATCACGATTGGTTGTGCCCCTGAGGCGTCAGAGCTAACAAATAGGTACATTTTGGCATTTATAATATTAATTGAGGACGGCATAGGTACATAACATTTACCTACATCATATTTTTTAATTAAAAGTACTACAAACTCAAATTCAAAACTCATTTATTTTGTTTAGGCCCTAATAAGGCATTTATGAGCGACTCTACCACCGGTTCGGAATACACTTAAACTGAGAAGACTCCGGCATGAAACTCAGCAAGGCTTTTTCTTTTGTTGATAAAAGAAAATATATACTTAACTTAAATTAATTAATTAGGCTAGTGCTATGTTTAATATGGCTTATCTAGCCAGCATAGATAGTTAATAATGAGTTATATAAATTAAACATAGCTTGTTAATTAAGGTTATTTTATTTTATATAATCCAGACATTTACTTTTACTTCGAAGGCCAACGTATTGAGACGGTGGTTTTATGCATTTAACACTTAATTAGTCTGCTTATAAAAAATCGCATGTCACCTTCTGCTGCAACATTTTTTACAGTTGCAGCAGCGCGTCGTAGCACGGATTTAAACCCGATCCCTACTATCCCTCTAGTGTAAAACCGCTACGGCGTAGCTAACACTACTACGAATCGTAGTATACAAAAATCTATTGCGGATTCGTATGTTTACAGCAGCGGCGGGCGTACGTAGCTAACAACTGAACTAGCGTTATTAACCGACTTCAAGAGGAGGTTATCAATTAGTCGCAATCTTTTTTATGCTATAAGATAATTGGCGCCCTATTACTTATATTATTCTACGATACTCAATTCACACAGACTTGATCTGAGTATTATTTTATTTCATGAAATTATTATTTTCTTGGTTTTCTTTAGTAATAAAAGCGTAATGTATGATATTACTATCTATTGTTCGCTGAATACTACAAACCGCACCAAAACCCATTAACCAGATGTTTAGTAACGCCGCCAGTACACTAACTTCGGTATGTTGCATTTTGAGTGATAAAATATGTAGGTACCTAGTCGGATAAATAGGAGTATTTTTTTTTATGTCAGAAGGTTGCTATTTATTTTAAAATATACATAGGAATCGAATCCTACATCGAATAATTTGGGGCTTAGTGTCAAAATGTACTACTCATTATACAAACGTCTTTATTTACTTTTGCTATTTAATAAATAAATATTTCCATTAGGATTCATTAGTGATAAATATTGATTTTAATGGAGTACAAACTACGACTGTATGATTGCTTAGTGGCAGCGGTTTAGATGGATAATTAAATAATAGCTGTATCGAATGAGAGTTATTCATAAGACCTCCATACGATAATGCGTGAAGTTTATATTTTAACAATATTTTACATACATACATAGGTAGCGGAGTATTTTGTAATACAAATAGAGAGAAGGTGAGGAGGTCCAATGTTTGTCAATAGTAAATACTGCTTTCTACTTGGAGCCCATCTGTCATCGCATTCGAATGAAATAAAAACAACATTTACAAATAATGTTATATTTTAATTTTATATCTACAAATACCACTTAGTTTCATTTCCGTGATGAATTCTGTTTGTTTTTAACCGACTTGTATTCTGAATATTGCGTATTAGGCAGGTTGGTAGGTACTTACATTCATACCTCTCGTTTCAAACTCGCCTCTACCTACTGCATTCCTTAGCTTTAGCTGCTTTTATTTCAAAAGACTTGTTTTTTACTGCCTATCATCGAATGTGGATCTTGTTAACAATACAGCCCGAATGAAAAAACTTTAAACTTGAAAAAAAGAAAACTGTTTTTGTGTTATATTCCATAACATGTTACCTGCATCTCACTTCTCATTTGCCAAATAATACCTAATTGTTATGCACGATTTACGACAACGTTACATACGTCCATTCACCGGAACGGATGGTATTGAGACGTCATTCTTTTACTTGTAACATATCGTTGACAGAAAGCTGCGAAATACAAACGTACTTGTTGCGTGTTTGCCTTTGTGGGCTATCAGCGGCAGGCTGTTGGGCTTCTGCAACAGCTCCTGCAGCTCCGGCTGCGGATTTAGCTCCTCGTTTCTCGACTTCATTTCGAATATATTTCACTGTCACTATAGTTTTAATTCATAACTATTTATTGCGAAGAAGTAAACACAGTTTGAAGATAGTTACAGAACACAGTTTGGAAAAAGGCACGCTTCCGATGCACGATCTATCCGGCGGATGCGCATGGCTCAGGAATGTGCCGGAGGCTGTAGTTAACTCTTTATAGATGATGGTGCTCGTGATATGTGAGGATAGGCGTCAGCGTGGGCTGCGAACGCGAGAATACAAGCACAGAGCCGCGCGGCGACTGAACGCGTCCGCCGCAGCGGCCGGTCAAGGGTACAGCGGCAACACCTCGCGGAATGGACCAGCCTATTTTATTAGAGGCGGTTAGCGTTGCCTTCGCGTTTTAGTGTAAGCACAGTCAACGCTTTTAATTGTGCTATTGTTTTCATTCATCAAGACTCAGATACAGCCTGAATGCTAAAAGGTATGCTATTGGATTAGTTACATAAAATTATGAGTAACACCTATGTCAATTCTAACAAAGCTATCATAATATAATTAAATTAAACATAACCATATACTTACGACAAAATAATAGACCTACATACCTATTATGTAGAATTAATGATTAAGCCTACTTCCGAACTACCGAATACGCTAAAGGTGGGTGAATGACCCTTTAGAGCCCTTTAAGAAATCAAGCATCGATAAAGTATTGAAAACTACTTTTGGCTTGATGGGCGTGGCTTTACCTGCTTTAAAGGTTTACCGGACATGTAAAATTCGGTATCGTTTATAATGGTAATGTTAAAAGTTCAAACGTTTTACATCCAAAGTTGATAAGATTTTTGGCCAGCGCTATTCAGTTCCCGACGATAATTATAATTCGTTTCGATAGTTTTCGAATCCGTGTCCGACGTTGAATTCAAGTGTTTTAAAATAAATAGCCCTGCTGTTGGAAAATCCTACCGCAAATGGTCCCTGGTTCTTTGAATAAAATAGAATATAGGTAGTTTAAATTCAAAAATTCATCAATTACAGCATAAAGGAAGGCTAGCAGTTTTGATAAGTCAGTTTACAAATTATTGCTTGTAAGTGGTATTAGGAATAGTGTGCTGTCCTGTCATTTAATGACCTGAAGGTATATAAGCTATTTTATTAACATTCTTGTGGTTGTGGTGGCTAGTACTTAACACAGGGATTCACAGAATTATATCGAACAGTAAGCCTATACTTAATACCTTCAACCTTTGTGCTAAATTCACATGTATAATTTCAATTACTTTGGCTGATAGGATCGTTATTTACACGATCAGAAACATGACTGTGACTATGGTTTATTGAAATAATAAATCATTCTCATTAAACAAGTAGGTACGTATCAACCATATTATGTTTTGATTTATGAATTACCTTAAGTAAATCTATAAAACAAATAGAAAGTTGTTGTATGTTTGTTTGATTCAAGGATACGCTACACAGAATAGAGTATGCTGATGTAACCTAATTGTTTACTTTCAGCATTATGTATGTAGGAGAAAAGCTCTGCCCGCGAATTTGGCCACATTATGGATGCTTTTCATTAAAAAAATGTTACTATCTACTACTTAAGTTGCTTTCAAAATATAATAAAATAGGCAATTTATTTATCTTTCCGGCTTTGTAGTTGAGTGGTTTATAATTTTCTTCGTTATCACTTCCAAATATTTCAAGTGAATTTTAAGTAGGTATGATAAATTCACATCAATTAATCGGTTGTATGTTAAAGTTACCGACATAGCCCGATGGATTGCCAAACATAAGTGGCAGTGGGCGGGGCACATCGCTCGTAGAACCGGCCGCTGGGGCAGAAAGGTTCTCGAGTGGCGACCACAAACCGGAAGACGCAGCGTGGGCAGGCCCCCTGTCGCGAAAGGCGATACTTGCGCGATTTATGAGTAGATGAAATTAAAAAAAAAAAATGATGAATATGTAAGTTGATGAAGTTGGTAAGACTGATGGAGTTGGGGGGAAAAAAGGAGTAAAAAGAGATGGAGTTTTGAGAGTGGTAAAAAGAGTGAATTATACCCAATAGAAAATCTTGGGTGAGTTACAACTATGATTGTTATTATTTAGAGACATAATGTGCTGATAGTAAAGCTGGTGGACTGGGAATGGCTAGAGAAGGGGAGGTTTGGAGGCCATCCTTTGGGACAAATAGAGGTCCTATAAATAATCTATCATCACTATACAGTGATGATACTAAGAGATAACAAGTTGTAAATAATAAGTAAAAGTAAAAGATTGTAAGTATTAAAACTTATATTCGATTAATATTTATTGTAAAGAAATATTCAGACAGAGAAGGAATTTCTTCCTTCATTATGCGAAGCAGTAAGTACATAGTTTCTACCCGGCACCATATTTAATTCGCGTTCAGGTGAACTTGGCGACATGGTGGAGATGCTGGGATTGTTTTAATATATTTTCCAAAATTTTAAACACCGTGATCTGTCTGTGTGTTTTATGATTACAATAAAATTTATTACAAAGTTGTTGTTTTGATTACATCCGTAATTATTGCAAGAAAAGCAAACTTGTTTGTTTTTTTTCATGCCATAGAGAGAGTTATTAGAGATGCACCATACCGGACAGAGTCGGTATCGATAGAAATATGTATCAGTGCATAACAGGTATTGAGCCAGAGAGAGAGAGAGAGACGTATTTTATAAAAAATACACTAGAGAATATTAAGAGTAAATTTAAATCATTATAGAGGAAGTCACAAAATTATAAAGCAATACAGGTATGTATTGTCTAGTATTCCGCAGAGATAGTATTTTTATCAAAGAGGATAAAGGTTCTAAATTATTCACTTCGACATTTGCAAAATAAGAGGCATCTGTTGAACATAGAGCTTAAAGAGTAGAAATGTACATATGTATAGAGTATAATTATGTGTGTAAACGGTGAAACCAGAGATTTGATCATCGAGAGAGAATCTTGGATGAATCAAGAGAGTAAGAGTTCGCATTTGGTTGCTTAGAGAAACTAAATGTGACGTAAGAGTATTGTTCTTAGCATTTAGTTGCTTAGAGAAACTAAATGTTATTTACAAAGAGTTGAGAATCTTTGATGAATAAAGAGAGTAAGAGTAAGAAATTGTGCTAACTCACACAATTTTTTTTCTTCGCATTTGGTTGCTTAGAGAAACTAAATGTGTCGTAAGAGTATTGTTCTTAGCATTTAGTTGCTTAGAGAAACTAAATGTTATTTACAAAGAGTTGAGAATTTATGATGAATAAAGAGAGAAAGAGTAAGAAATTGTGCTAACTCACACAATTTTTTCATCGCATTTGGTTGCTTAGAGAAACTAAATGTTATGTCGTAAGAGATTTGTTCTTAGCATTTAGTTGCTTAGAGAAACTAAATGTTATTTACAAAGAGTTGAGAATATTTGATGAATCAAGAGAGTAAGAAAGAGTAAAAAATTGTGCTAACTCACACAATTTTTTCTTCGCATTTAGTTGCCTAGAGAAACTAAATGTATGTCGAGTATTGTTCTTGGCATTTGGTTGCTTAGAGAAACTGAATGTTATTAACAAAGAGTTGTATTAAAATGTTATGTCTTAAGATTATTGTTTTTAGCATTTAGTTGCTTAGAGAAACTAAATGTTATTTACAAAAAGTTATATTAAAATGTTATGGCGTAAGATTATTGTTTTTAGCATTTAGTTGCTTAGAGAAACTAAATGTTATTTACAAAGAGTTGTATTAAAATGATATGTCGTAAGAGTATAATTAAGTTTACATCGACATACCTAATAATATTATGGACAACACTAATTGTTTGTCTTTACAGAGACACCAATATAATAACGTTAAAATTATTGCCAGATTAAACGTAAAACAGCTAAATAACTGACTTTAAAAATTTGCGTCTTAAACTTTATGACTAAGTTCACGTAAATATAATGATAACTAATCTACATAATATTATGACCTAAAATTTGTTTAATATTAAATAAAAGAGTAAGATTAAGTTGTGATTTCATAAACAATATTTTATGAGATGAAGGTAAGCTTCACTGAAAGTTATGTTTTGTGATGGGCAACACTGGTGTTCGGTTTCCCACCAAAAATGTTTGTTTTTCTAAATGTAAAGTTTGATAAAATTGGATATACATAATTTAGTTGAAAACTTGTTGAAAACAGTGTTTTTAGTGAAAACATTTGCACATTCACCATGGAAAACGGGTAAGTGAGGAACTTGATGTCCTTTTTGCCTTATAATAAATGAAAAGAAACATAATGATGTCCGAGCTTATAAGCTTCGTAAAAATTATAATGAAATATTAACGTAGGTGAAATTTGTAACAGCGTGACTAAAATGACCTATTTTAATGTTTTTAATAAATGATACAGTACCTATATTCTATTAGAACTTTTGCATGAAAACATTGGTCAACACAAACGAAATTACTAGAAGATTGAAATTGAAACTATATTAATGTAGGATTTGTAGGTACTTACATACTCAATATATATTTTTTCGACGATGAAACTAAACTTCAAATACCTATCAGATTATAATATTCGTATGGGTATGGTTACAAATACATAGAATTTAATCTCCATGGTTAATTTAGTTCAATAAAGTTTTACTTGAACATCTAAGTCTAACACTGTTACTGAATGAAAATTAAATTAACAATTACAGTGCTGATGCAAGAATGCATACAACAAGAGAGCCAGGCTAGAAATACTTAAAGATAAACTACAACTACAACCATGAATTCACATCAAGCATTTATAAAGTAAGTCTCAAGACCAGTAATTTATTTATTAAAGAAATGCATTTATATAAGGAAAATCTTACAGAAAATGATGTATGTGTGTATACATTCAATCGAGGGCATTACATCTAGTTGAAAATGTTATTACCCATAACAACAAATCAGAACAGACTGTTATCTCTTCAAAACTTCCCAAATTAGAATGTTTTAAGTTTAATGGTGATGTACTGAAATGGAATGATTTTTGGGATTGTTTTACATCAAGCGTTCAAAATTGTTCTAAGAGTGACAAGCTAGCATATCTCATTGCCTCATTAGAACAAGAAGCCTTGGCAGCAGTAGAGGGTTTAGATATCACAAATGAGAACTACAAAATTGCTATAGACATACTAAAGGAAATATTTGGGAAACCTGGCATTGTAATAGATGCTCATTATGTGTATATGTATTTTTTAATTTAAAGTGAGCTGAGACATCCATGAATTGCATGAACACATTCAATGAAATGGAAAAACATTTAAGAATAGGTACTTAAAGTACTTAGAGATGAAACAAACCATAATAATATAAGAAAAATTATAATTTATAATTATCCAGAGGATTTAATCTAATAATTACGAAATAAAGTTAAAGACAATAAGAGAAGAGCAGTCAGTTGATAATTTAAGAAAGTTGATAGAACACTATTGTTCAGCCTGAATGTCCACTTACAAACAACAGTTTATCAGCACATCAATTTTTATATACAAAGAGCCGATAAAAGAAACACATGTTTTCCAATGCCCATATATGACAAACCAAAAGAGTAACGAAGATTGTCATGTATTTTCTGTGGTGGTGAACACTACAATGACAATTGTAAACAATGTCTACAATTGAAGACTGTAAGAAAAAATATAATGGACGTTGCTACTTATGTTTTAAAGAAAACCATGCCATGAAGAACTGTCCAGAGAATAAAAAATAAAATGTTTTCACTGTAAAGGAAAACATAACCGAGCACTGTGTGGTGCACGCAAACAGCTGATTCAGAAAGGTTTGGTGAGTCTTGGGCTACTAATGGCAGGACATCTATGAAAGGTATTTGCAAACTGCTATAACTCAAGTTAAAGACAATAAGAGACATTTACATAAATGCAGACTCTTGTTAGATAGCGGTAGCCAAAACTCATACATTTCAAAGAATTTTGTTAGCATTCTATTATAGAAAAAGACCACCTTCTTGTCTATTTGGGCAAGACAGGACCATGGAAATGAAAGCAATAGAGTTTATGTAGAATTTATTTGTAAATCAGGATCTAATAGAGAGATTACTGTAAATGTTGTACCATTTATTATTCATGAAATATCTTGTATGAATTACAGATTGTCCAATAATAAATAAATCTGAAACTAGCTGATGACAGATCCATGGGCAGCACAGTCAACATCCTTATTGGCAATGATTACTATTTTTCATTTATGAAGCATGAGAAGATTCATGAAGATGATGGATTATACTTCATGAATACAGAGTTTAGATGGGTGTGCAGTGGTGAGTTGTCTATTAATACAGAACATGTTTTAAGTATTGGTATATACATGTAGCACACAAACATTCCTGACAACCTTGGCTTTTCATCTCCTGATTTGCCACTGGCCATGGTATCAATATCCTCCTCATCTACCGACAAATTACGGCTTAGCTATAGGCAGACTAGCAAGCCTTCTTAAAAGATTAAATGAAGATATTCTGAAGACTTATAATGACACAATTAAAGAACAAGAAATGTTTAGAGTAATTGAAGTGGTTACCGATTTTAAACAAAGGGTATCTCATACTGTCCATTACCTTCCACATCACTGCATTGTCAAAAGGGATAGTACAACAAAGCTGCGTATAGTATATGATGGTTCTTAAAAAGGAAAAGATGAATTATTCGGTTTTGAAGGAAAGCATTATAGGTAAAAGATTTGCATGTTAATATATATAATTACTTTAATATGTTACCGATTCTGCAGAATTACATGGAGTTGTATCTAGTCCATTCTAATTAAATGCAACATTGAGATATCATGTAATGAAATGTGATGACCCTGTACTAAGTCGTGTAGCGAAAAATATATATATTGACAATTTTAAACTTAACACAGATAATAATAAAGAATCTATCATAATATACTGTAAGATAAATTAATCTCTACAAACACTTTCTATGAAGGTAAGACAATGGAATTCTAACAATATCGAATTTTTTAATCATATATCTGTTAACCAGCGTGAAAATAAAGAGAGAACAAAAATATTAGGATTGATATGTGACAGGACAAGAGACACATTAGAAATTAATACACATGCAAAAGATGAAGAAACAAAAATTTATACCAAAAGGAAAGTACTAAAAGAGATATTTTCTATTTATGGTCCTTGTGGATTAATTACGCCATTAATGTTGCGTGCAAAAATCTTTCTACAGAAGCTGTGGAAAATAATGCTAAAATGGGATGCCAAATTACCAGATAATTTAAAGAAGAATGGTTAAAAATCAGAGATCAAATGAGTGAAATAGAAAAGTGTTGTATTGAACGACATGCCACACTAAATAAGAAAGACACATATTTTGAATTGCATTGTTTCTCAGATGCAACAGCAATCTACCTACGATCACAGTCACAGAATGAAAGTAAAATGATGTTACTGATGTCTAAAGTTAAAGTAACTCCAGTAAAGAATATAGAAAACCTACACATTCCTGGACTGAAACTCCTAGGTGTACTAATAAGCTGTTGACTATTGATGTATGTAAGACAAAACATGGAAATTCCTATAAGCAAGAATTACTTAAAGAGTGACAGTCAAATTGTGATTACAAGTATATTCACCTTAACTAGAAGAGTTCAATAAATAAAAAACACACCAGATGTACAAATACTGTATGTCAGTTCAGCACAAAATCCAGCAGACATTGCTACCAGAGTTGACAAATTTACACCTGAAAAGAATTAGTGTAGTTTAATGTCCCAACATTTTGAAAGAAGAATTAAATAAGGAGAATAACTGGGCATTAACACAAAACTTTTGTGCTCCGGAGGGTCTTTCAGATTCAGATACAAATTCAAACCAAGTAAAACTCATAAGTAATGCCTAAGAATTACCAATTGATATGTCAGTTTTCTGAAACACAAGATATAAATGAAAAGATAAAGAGAGATCAAGAGTTAAACTATTCTCGGGAGTGTGCTGGTAAAGTCACAGACTTGTCTAGAAGCTTAAGAGTGTTCAGAGATCAAAATGGCATCCTGAGATGTAGAGGAAGGCTAATAATGTCACATTTATCATTTGAAAGAAAATACCATATATTACTTTCCAAATATTCTGAATTTACCACAGATATAATAATGAGAACTCATAATGATAATTACCATGTAGAACCAAGTCACACATTATCCATTATCAGAGAAAAATACTGGATTCCACAAGGAAGGTGTAAAGTACAGAAAATACTACAAAAGTGCATGGAATGTAAGCGACATGGAGGGGGACCATACTGTCTATCCCAGATGCCTGATTTAGCGGAGGAAAGAGTGAATTATTCATCACCCTTTTCATTTATTGGTCTTGATTACCTAGGACCATTATTGGTTAGCAATGACAAGGGTCAATCAGAGAAGTGTTGGATTTGTCTTTACACTTGCCTTACATTCAGAGCCATTCACTTGGAAATTGTCAATGGTCTCTCCGCCGAAGAGTGTACATTAGCACTAAAAATATTGATTGCACAAAGAGGTTTACCAGAGCTGTTGTTATCCGATAATGCAACTCAATTTTAAACTGACAGCAGAAGTTATGCAAGGATAATTTTGCATTAATAACAAAGTACGATGGAAATTCATTCCAGAACTAGCTCCTTGACATAGAGAACTACGAGAGACTTGTGAGATTGGTAAAACATTGCCTTATATCTGAAGAACCATACTTGTGTCAAGGAGACACATCTTCTAAACAATTGCTAATAGACGGCTGGAAAAGAGTATGTTTGTTAACCAATATCTGATGACATTAAGAGAATAAGGAAAATAAGTAAGCATAAACAGTCACGGATTGTTTTGCAACAGGGTGCCAAAGGTAGGTGATGTAGTACAAGTACAAATAAAAGGTGACACCATTAATAGGTCTTTATGGAGAGTTGGTACCATTACATCACTACAGAAAGGAAATGATATTGAGATTTCGCGTGGCTACAGTCAGAGTAAAAGATAAAGAGTATACAAGGTCAATAGGACACCTATATCCACGAGAAATTGAAGAACGAGAGCAAGACGATATACAAGATCGAGAACTCATTAATAATAGACAAAATACTATCTGCATACCCACCAGTTACGATTTCCAAGCTAGTAGTAGTGCTAGAGAGAGCTACAGAGTTGGTCGTGCTGATGCCCAAAAGGCTAGAGAGAATATAACTAAATGGACAAAAGAACTTATAAATTTAATATTCGAATGTGCAACATAATAGCTACGCAAAAATAAGTCACAATAATATAATTATTAATTAAATACTTCTAAAATGATTCACATTATTATTAATAACAATAGTTTTTTGTTACACAGATTAGAATTCATGGTTATGGTTAATAAAAACAAAATTAATAAAACCAATGAATTTTTTCTTTCTTTAGTTGTTGGGAGTGTCGCGAAAGGCGATACTTGCGCGATTTATGAGTAGATGAAATTAAAAAAAAAAAATGATGAATATGTAAGTTGATGAAGTTGGTAAGACTGATGGAGTTGGGGGGAAAAAAGGAGTAAAAAGAGATGGAGTTTTGAGAGTGGTAAAAAGAGTGAATTATACCCAATAGAAAATCTTGGGTGAGTTACAACTATGATTGTTATTATTTAGAGACATAATGTGCTGATAGTAAAGCTGGTGGACTGGGAATGGCTAGAGAAGGGGAGGTTTGGAGGCCATCCTTTGGGACAAATAGAGGTCCTATAAATAATCTATCATCACTATACAGTGATGATACTAAGAGATAACAAGTTGTAAATAATAAGTAAAAGTAAAAGATTGTAAGTATTAAAACTTATATTCGATTAATATTTATTGTAAAGAAATATTCAGACAGAGAAGGAATTTCTTCCTTCATTATGCGAAGCAGTAAGTACATAGTTTCTACCCGGCACCATATTTAATTCGCGTTCAGGTGAACTTGGCGACACCCCCCACAAGGTGGACCGACGACCTTGTTAGGGTCGCGGGAAACCGCTGGATGCGGGTAGCGCAAGACCGGCCATCGTGGAGATCCTTGGGGGAGGCCTTTGTCCAGCAGTGGACGTCTTTCGGCTGATATGATGATGATGTTGGTTGGTAGGTAAGTAGGTACCTATTGACTAAATATGCATGACTTAAGGGCCGGTTTCTGAATTGAGAATTCTAGCAATAATCAGTAGAGTTTTGCTCAAATATTTGATAAGTACTTAAGTTTTGTGTGTTTCACAAGTGAGAATTAGATTTGCTCAAACCGCTTTTAACTAAGTATTTCTCAAACGGTATTTAGCTTAGCGAGAGCATTGCTTTAACGTTCCGATACAAGTAAAAAAACCGATATTTACCGAAATTATTATTTTTTGCATGTTCATTTAATTTTAGTGAAAAATGTATACAAAAATGTTTAATGTTATTACACTACAAGTGAAAAACAAGCAAATCTAATTGTTACATTGTTTAATTTCATATTATTCCGATTTTATTTTATGATATAGGTAGGTTAGTTGAAAGTGTTCGTAAAGAATGGAACGATTGTTATGTCAAAGTTGTCAAACAAACAAATACAAAATTATAAAACATTTTTTTATCACATCTAGCTCGGAATGTTTCGGCTAATGAAAATGTGAGTAATATTAGAACTTATAACTTCCTACCATACAAGCCCACATTATGTACCTACATATTTATCTCAAAATAAAATTAATTTGGAATATTGTTTATAGAAACAAAGATATCTGACTGAGCATGTTGAAACTAACAATACTTTTGAAACAGTCTCCAACATCTCTGCGGTTGATGAAAATGTAAGTTTCAAGCTTTATTACCTTACTAAATAACACCTCCATAGTATTCCCTCATCCTATACTCAATATTTATTAGGTATGGCAAAGTTTTTATAATATTCATATCATATGCTTTGTGCCAGTCTATCAGCCAGGCAATCATGTCCTATAAAATAATAAATTATGACAAGCTTTCAAATTATTTATGTTGTTTTCAGAATGAAAATTATCAAGCTAAGCTGCCTGTGGAATCTATCATCATAGAACCAGTCTACTCAGTTAAATAATATATAAACAATAATAATTATTGTAGTAATCAATGGTAACTAGGGTAAGAATGATGATTAAAATAAAACAGCATAATTACATTCTTAATTGAAAATGAAATGTTTTATTTACTTCCTATCAGTCCTTATAATATGTATGTCAGCGTCAACAAACAACCAAGCGACACAAACACCATGTTTAGGGTTAGGTGGTAACAGGATTCGATTCCGTGGGTGCAGTGCAGACAATTGAAACAACTTTATACCATCGCTTCGGAATAGTCCCGTATGAGGAGAGGAAGCGACACAAGAAACTCCTCATGGGCTCGATAGCTTTATTGTAGCAATTATACAATTAAATAATCACTTCAATTACACATACAGACTAACATTATGATAGACTTCAGTATCAGGTGAAATAACGGTTGCACTGACGTCCATACAGCTCGAGAGCTCGTGATAAATGTTATGTAAAACTACACAGGCCACAATCACTTTTAACACCTTTGGTAATTTCAGTTGCATTCCAGGATGGAGGCAAGGAAATCTTCTCTTTAACTCTCCAAAACATTTTTCAATAGTATTTCGTGTTGAAATCTGGGCTTTGTTGTATGCTTCTTGTGCTGGAGTAGCACGATTAATGAAAGGTGTCAGGAGATACCTAAGACATGGGTATCCACTGTCTCGAAATTCTTTCAATGGCACGACATACTTTTGAGTTGCTCACATTTGCTGTGTCTCCCACAACAGCTTGGAAGCTTCCATTAATAATTGTAGTATCGGTGCAATACAGTCCCGTCTTTGGATTCTACAATATAGTTTTTTTATAACTCTTCGCCTGCGCGGTGGTCTTCTCTGAGCCATTTCTAACGAAGTTATCGAAGTATCGTCACTAGACATTGTTATTTTAATATAAATATATCGCATGAAACTATTATTACATACTGCGATTAATCGTGAGTAAAGTTTAAGCAGTGGAATTCTGTTACTTATCTATTTGACACTTAAATTTGACATGAGAGTGGTTTGAGCGCTGTCAAATGCATTCTGTTGTGTTACTTAAGTAATTATATTGAGTGCTGTCATTATTGTGAATTATGAAGGTATTGATATGAAAATCACTGACAATTGATGGTAAAATTGCGCTTGAGTGACGTATTGTCGCATGCACTCAAACATTAGCTTGTCTCATTTAGCAAGATGAATTTTAATAGAGAAAATAGATTCATAATTTTGTTCGTATATTTTAGATTATCTAAAATAAAATGGTATATATTTATCAACGTAAGGTTAAGCCGATTATACGCTCGCAATTATTTTTTCATGGTTTGATTAATGTGTGATATGTCTAATTATAATTTTACGGTAGGTACTAAGTAGGGGGAGTCCGGGAGAGTTTACCAGGTAGAAAACAATAGCACTGCTCATAGAATCTTTGTGACACTATGTTTAGGTATTATGTAGACATTATGTAGAGGGCCGGGGAATGTCTTTCTTTTTCAAATAAGTAAACACCCAAAATGCCTTCAAATATAAAAACTAATTTTCCTATTATATTATGTAATCTTTTTTATAATATCAGGTACACTTTTTTAATTAATGGTTACCCATTTTTATCCCGGGTATCTAATGGCAAATGGGTAGGAATTCAAACATTTTTTTTGGGAGAATTAATTATTAGGTAGGTACCTAAGTAACTGATAAATTTAATGTTATATCAAATATATAGTAAAAGCTTGTCATACTATTCATAAAAAATGGCAATATGTATGAGTATAAAAGATAGAGATATTTTAGTTATTTTAGTGGAGGATACCTACTCTCCCAGACTCCTCCTGTATAGTAAACAAACAGCAAAGTCATAATTTTCTCCTTTCAAGTGTCGTTTTAATGGTTAAGACTTACATATAGATAAAATACCATTATGTACTTCCAGTAAGTAGGTACCTATATCATAAACATTAGAAAATATTACTATTAGTTCATAACTATTAGTCGATTCGATCGTTATACAGTATGTGGTCTTGGCTTATATACGGAGGTGGATATGTAGGTAGGTATATTACGGGCACGGGATGGTTAGTGTTGCCTATAGACACCTGCTAACTCAGATCAGTCAAGTACCTAAGGAATCTACGTACATCCCAGGTCATAACTCGCAGTTACCGACCATAGCCCCTCCCCGAGGAGCTTTGGCGCCATTATACCTACATTAATCACATTCAGGATTAAAAAACCTGAAATTACTCACATAAAATATCCTTTATTTACATTTTTTATACAAATAATAGTTTATAGGAAGATAGGTTTATAACGCTCCCTGAGGTAAAATATTTATACATTATTTAGATACATTGTTCACACTAGGGAATGCAATCTCGGACGAGATCGCTAAGTCGAGATCTCCAGGGATCAGAAATTCAATCTCGGCGAGATCTCGGCATTTTCGAGATCTAGAATGGATTTCGAAAAGTATTGTTTTAGTTAGAAAACTGCTTAATAGTTGTGATTACGATGCGAGTAAAGTACAACATGAATTATTGAAAAAAAGTCTTTATTTTAATAATTTTTTACTTATTTTATGTTAATGAAAACAAAAATTAAGACCCATAAAATCTCTTATAAAGAAAGTACTTATTTTAACAAAGAGTACCTGGGTGACCGAGCTTTGCTCGGAAATAAAACCAACTAGATCGATTTATCGCCCCCGAAACCCCCTTTGTTTATTTTTTAATAGTTTAATATTTTTTTTAAAGTAGATAGACAATAGTGTTACCCTTTGAATAAGCTTATTTTTATCACAGTAGGATTAAAACATTGAGAGTTTTGTTTTTTTTTATAAACACGAAGAGAATACCTCAAGAAGAAATACATAATAGCTGCCACATAGAGAGGGGGGGGGAGGTTACCTAAAATATCGCTAGTTCATGACCGAACACACTGTATATACAAGAATTACTTGTTTAAAGGTATTATAGATGTATAGATAGATAGATAATGATAGTGATAACAAAAAGAGATCTCGTCATTTTATGCTTCGAGATTGATCTCGAAAAATGAGGTGAGATCTCGGAATTTCCGGATCTCGCGAGATCGAGATTGCATTCCCTAGTTCACACAAATCACTGGGTTATTTTAATGTTCATTTTGTATAAAAAATAATTTGACTTAGAACAACCTGTACCTACAACTGCGGTGCAGTGAGTATCTTCTGTCTAGACAGTCGGGACTTTTCAAGATAAGTCAGACTTTCGTGATGTCATTGCTTTATAATATGATGACAAAATCATGTCATGTCTTGAATGAATATATCTACATACTAGTTAGTATAATAAATATTAGTCAGTTTATGGAGGTTATCAGCAATCAATAGATTCAGGCTAGCCAAAGTCAATAAGTCTTTTATCGGAAACTCCATTCGTTTTTATAATAAAATACCATATGAAGTAACTAAACTGTCTTATAATAAAATCAAAGAGTATTAAACATAAATTGATCGACAAGGCCTACTATAAGGTGGCTCATACGTAGAAGACAAGAATAGGTACATGGTTGTAGTAGCTCCTCTATGCCCTTGCAGCCCCCTGACTAAGTGGCAATTAATTGTATGAAGTTTATGTATATTTAAAACAAAAACTCTAATTACATAAATTCAAAAGAAAGATCCACAAAAAAAGAATCCTTGCCGAGTTTCCGAATCCGAACCGGTGGTAGAGTCTATTGTAATAATTGTAACTAAACACATTAAGGCTAAGGCTCTGATAAGGCACTTATGAATGTCAATAACTATAGACATTCATAAGTGCCTATCAGGGCCTAAACTGAATAAATGAGTTTTGAGTTTGACATCACGCAAGTATAATCCAACTTTAGCTCAGCTAGATGAAATCTCTACTCTATCTGGTTAATCTCTATTTGGTTTGATGTGATAACTAATTTTTGTAATTGGTGTCTTGCCTTAATAAATTAAATTAAATAAATAAATAATAAATGTATTATACCTAGTTGATGGGGTCACTTCCTGGGGGAATTCCCTAGGCCTAGTGAAACCGCCATCATGGGTTTTAGTTCTGAGTCGGTCGCTATTTTCATATTAGTAACAAATGTGAGAGTAAAGGTACCTAGTACCTACTCAAGTTCTTGAGATCTATAGATAATTCTTTACCTTATAACTTTGAATCACGGTGCAACGAAATCTGATATTTAGTGACAAATGTCAAATTTGTGACGGACTCAGAATTCAGGTGGTGTTTGGATAGTGTAGTGGCTCTACCAAGATTATACCTATATATACCTACTGTCCTGAGTTACTGGCTGGTCCGATTTTAACAATTCTTTCACTATTTGGAAGCTACGAGTACATTATCCTCAACGGTTTTTTTTTACTTTTTATCCCGGGAACGCCAGTGAAACCGCGGGGAACAGCTAATATTATATATTAGTGTAAGTCAGGAAGTGCCACATGTTAGGTAGATAGGTAGGTCCATTTTATGTCAGGTAGGTACATAAATAGTAAGCATTGATAAAATTCGGGGTCTTAAGTCTTTACGATTTGCCGATGACAGTCATCGTTTGACCTCAGACATATGCTCAAATTATAAAACATAGATGGCGCTATGCC
This sequence comes from Tethea ocularis, assembly GCA_963555595.1. Lineage (NCBI taxonomy): Eukaryota > Metazoa > Arthropoda > Insecta > Lepidoptera > Drepanidae > Tethea > Tethea ocularis. The sequence goes on from OY741968.1 coordinate 7,062,259, forward strand.
GTGAATATCAATGCAGCATACATCGCACGTCTAAAGAAAAATCACACAGTAATTATGGATCATAGAATTTGTAAGATTAAAACCCTATTATACGTATGAAACTTACAGTCTCTGGGCAACATTACCCTGTATATAATATGTTATTATGACATGACATCAGTGACTTATCTTAATTTGACATATTGCATATGCGTAATGAGCATTCAAACGCCTTCATATTATAACTGAGCAACGTTTTGCAAACTGTAAGAAATGTATTATTAATTTATTCGTAGGCAAATATGTGTAAAAAGCCGTTATTTATTGAAATAAAGTGATTTTAATACATTTTATATCTCCTTGCACTTGGCAATTATATAATATTTTACCTTAGATATAAAATTTCAATGAAATCATCAAACAGTTGAAGTTGAAGTTTTGATTTTCATTTTTCAGTTTTATGAATTTCAGTCCTTTTTGAATATTGTTTTTTTTGTGTAAAATAGGCATTAATGTAAAAATTTAAATCTCAGTGCACTCAGTAAAAGAATGAACTTTAAGATTTTCTATTTGAATTTGCGTACAATAGGTACTTACCCGAGGACACAGGCGTTATTCTTAAATCGCATAAAACTCACATTTAGCCTATGTTAAAGCCTTAATACCCCAACATTTAAAAGTAGTTTCCTCAAAAGAGAATCATTATAGGTACAATCAGCATAATTAAAGGTATAAGTATTTATTTATAATTTCGACATGCAATTTAAATTTTAGATTCGCCTTTATTAATGGCATGGTTCCATAATCGAGTAGGTATTTTTTTACTTAACATATCTAATATACTGTGTCGTTTTGAAGTCGTCATAGTTGACTTAAATTATATTTAGCGATGATTCAAATTGACGCCTTTCTGATTGATGTTTCTGTGTTGATGTCGTTCGGTAAAGAAAACACTCTGCGGAAACCATAGCTTGGGGCTAACGTTATGTTGACTGGTCACGAAACACTCAAAGTGTGTTCGGCCACATGATGATATGGCCATGTGATGACATAGCATGATTAAATTGACGACACCTATCACTACCTACATATTATAAAACAAAATCTCCCGCCGCATCTGTCTGTCTGTTCGCAATAAACTCAAGAATGGGATTTCATGCGGTTCTCTACAATAGACAGAGTGATTCATGAGGAAGGTTTAAGTGTAAGTATAATTTGCAAAGGTTTTGTGTTAATTAATTGGTTGAAATAAGACGATTGTTGATGATACCGGAAAAAATCATGCCGCGCGTAGTAAGCGGTCCCACACCGGGTAAAGCCGAGGCGGGTCGCTAGTCTATAATAAAAACGAATAACATAACCTTAGAGAATTTGGAATAACGTACGTAGGTACGTGTATGCCTGATGAATAAGTATAAGATAAATAGGTTGACAAGCAAGCCTATCGCACTTGATCGCACATTGCTATTTTCCTTAAAGCAACTAGTTTATCCCCGAAAATATCTAAGTGATAAATAACAAGCCGGTGATTATTATGCGTAAAGGTATGCGGCTATAGGTCTACGCGGAAATCGTAGCGTTTCGTAGACTGTAGAGATGCGCACATTATCTACGACGTAGTGGGTATCTAACTAAACTATTAACTACCTACTTATTAGTTTAGTGGATTTATTACACTTAGTTATGCTATTATAGGCTAGGGTGGGGCTATACCTACCCTACTTATATCAACAAATAAGCGCTGCGCTGTCGGTTGTCTTTGTTCGATCACGTTTACAAAAAAAAACTCCAAAGCTATTTTGTTTTTTTTATGAATATTAAGTTAATTTAAATAATAATTAAATATATTTTGAGTTTTATGACAGATATAAATGGCATACATATATTAACTTATAGGCTATAGGATAACACGCATCGTACGAAGATATATATTATCAACATAAGAAGCCTGTTTTGGTATGTAGGTAGGAACCTACATTGTAGAGGTTTACAAAAGCATGTTGATAAAAATTATTTAATTTAAAATGCGCCAAATCAAAACTCGTATTCCCTACCTACCTACCTTATCGTATGCATAAACACTAAGTTATTTAATTATAGGTATAGGTAGTGATTAATCGTTCGGACAGGTCAGGAGTATCGTATATCTAGTTTACGCCATGGTCCGGTTCTTCAACCGACGTATTTTATACATACCTACTTACCTCCTTTGTTATAATAATATTAACCCATATAGGTATATAAATCAGTGATCTCAAGCATAATGATTATAACATGGGATCTAGTTTTCCCTAAATTAAAATGTGTGGGTGATCGAACTGCTGAGGGGGTGATTTTGAGAGAACGTGTGTGGAATTGTAAATTGATGATAAAATATTAGCTATAGGCAATAAAACTTAGGAAAGAATTCCCCGTTAACCCGCTTGTGTTCTTTATACAATAATGTATCAAATAACCACGAGGATATCGACATATTCCACAAAAGACTTTCTTCGTTTAAAGGTCTCATAAAAATGTATTTGTAGAGGATTACCTGTCTTATTAATAATAATAATTATTGTGTTTATTTTAGTGATATATCTAAATATAGCGATATTCTATTAGCGCTTTTTTTTTTCTTTATAAAATATAGTATTGTAAATGTTGTGGATTCATGTCATAAGTGTAGGTACGAGAACCATTGTTAGTAATAGTTATTTATGAAAGTTGTGTACTATACGCTGTTTGTGTTCCTTAATAAATAAATAAAAACTAAATGAAATGAGAAAAGAAAACATTTTAACCACGGATTTGGATTAAACTTGGCACAAAGATCATATCTTGTAATAACAAACAGTATACTTTTCATCACGGGAAAGCATAAAATCCCTCGGAAACGCGGATGAAACCGCGATGTGGAAACAATATAGATAGATAGATAATTCTTTATTGTCATACCACATTAATATTTGTTCAGCAATACAAGAATTTAGATATTAAATTAAAGTGTTACAATCGACGGCCTTATCACTAAAAGTCATTATTTAAAAACTTTTCACCAATTAAAGTTAACTCACAAAATGGTTAAGGTCGAGGCCTCAATAATAAAACACAAATGTAGGAAGGAAGGTGTGTATGTATGCAATGCGCTATATTAATTTTATTTCCGGATACGAACCCTTGACAAGGGCAGTTAAAATAATATAATGACAACTAGGTATTTCCATTTCAATTAGTAGATAGGTAGGTATGCAATATTTTGATACCTAATGATAAAGGTAAAAACATACAAATAACATGGTAAAAGAAAAGGCTATAGTGACATAACATCAGCGTATAATTTAGTAGTAGGCTCAGGAGTTATGGACTATTGAGTGTAACTGTCGTATCTTCTATCAAATGCTCTCTACGGTTTTACCCGTTTTTCCGCGATAAAAAGGACACTATTATTCTCCGGCCCATCTTCATCTCTATGCCAGAAATCACATCCATCATTGGTTAATTGCCTATATAGAGAAACCAACATATCAACTTAACATTTGTAATATTACTTAGTAAGGATTTAATAATTTTCTAGGCCCGATAATATTGGCACATGTAATAATAATACAATTTAACAATGTGTACCTAATATTTATTTTACTCTTTGTGTGTACCTACAACATAAATCAGTAGTGCAATTATTCGTTTTTAAGTACCTAGTGTATCTAATTTTTTAAACACATCACCATGGCGATTGTCTATCTCCGATTCCTATTACGAGGTCCCTCGTAATCATCTTAAAATTTTGTTATTGTCTATCTTAGGTGAACAACAACTAAACTGCGATTGTAATTACTTCTTATAATAATTAATCATTTGAAATAGATAGACAATACGAAAATTTTAAGATGATAACGAGGGATCACGAGATCCCTCGTTATCATCTTAAAATTTTCGTCATCCGCCATTCCGATTTTAAGTTTTTTTTTTTGAGATGTTGCGTTTGGAAACTACACTGCTTGACATTTGTATCAAAACTGAACATGATATTTTTATAGGAAATTTGTTATACAATTTTATATAAAAATATTAAGTTATTTATTTTAAATATTATTTCGTGTCCTTAAAAAGGCAATAGTAAAATTCATAAACTTCAATTTCAACAAATAACACACAAAATGTTGTGCCTATGTGTTAAATCGCTAGGCTAAAATGATTTTCTGATCAAACCATCGTCCATTTTATTTTAGACTATATGGTGGTGGTGCTCCAGAAGGCGGTGTTCGTTCGAATCACTTTTCTTCACGCTCGCAGCAAAATAGATTTTTTTGTTTTTACACGTCAAAAGTGCTTTTTTCGTGCGAGAGAGGTGAAAATGTTTTTTACACTTTCAAAAATATAAGGGATGATACGCTACCGCGAGATGCCTAGAACGGTACATTCTTCATTGACCGATGATAAATAAAATTTCATATAAATTGTTACTATAGATCATATAGATCTGGTACCTACTAGTTAGCGTGGTTATCTAAATAACTTGTAGTACGCGGACAGTGGCAATCCACCCATTTCTCTGTTAAAATGATGACGCAAATGTGTGAGTAAAATATGTCAATGTGTGTAGTCTATGATAAATTCCCACGCTTGGAGACTAGCCTCTTAATAAATTTCTAAACAATTGAGTTTGTAATTTGAATCGCACAGCTTAGGCTTATATGAATATTATTTATCAAAAAATATAGAAAAAGCTTTTTACTTTAATTTTAATCCATCGAATTTAAACATCATATTTTTTGTATGACAAATACTTAGACAAAAGTGTTCGTAAAAAAATCTGTCAAAACTCATATTATATTTGCGTTTTTTTTAACTTCTATTTCTCTTAGATCCCTTAGATTTATTTATAGACTGAGTACTTCGTGCGTGAGCCCGACTCGTAGGTACTTGGCTTGTTTTATAAAGGTTGTCCTGATTGATGAGGATTAGGTAGGTACTTTTCTTTTCCTTGTGTGTCATACCTAAAAACCGCATTTCTTACCAAATGTAAGAAATTATTATAAATGTGTTGGAAAATAAGTCACAAATTGGCGTGTCATTCAGTTCCTACGTTGATTGGTACACATAAAAAACATGAATAATATGTAGTCGTAAGGAAGATTAAGAAGAAACTATCTAAGAATTTTTGAATTTCCGAGAATACCAGGGACAACAATAATACATGCAATATTATTAATAATAATGATAGAGGTACCTAATATTATAATTTATGAGATACGTTTAGTGAGGTTACGTTACAACCTAAAATAATTCAAGATACCTACTTATCCCAAAATAGTAAGTACTTTTTACATGGAACTAAAATTATCCATTACATATGAGGTAGCTTTTTTACTCCCGAGCTTTAGCGAGGGCGTAAATGGGGATTTCTCCGACTTCGCCCACATGTAGGTATTTAGTCTTTACATTAGATCCAAGTAAAGTGAAATGAATTACGTGTAGCGTGACTTTCATGTTTATTTATTTTAAATTGTGCCATAAAGTCTCACCAAAGAGTGTCTGCCCCGGCGTCCCGACCTACTTACTGCAGATGGTCCTTGACGCTTTAGTCACCATTAGTTATGTATAATGTGCTGCCTTTTGTAACCTAATTAGTTGATAGCCACAGTAGCTAGCCACTATAAATATAAATCGCATTAGTCCACCACCATACTTTAAGGTTGACTTTCTGAAAACTAAGAAAGAAATGAACAAGAATTATATAATAAAAAAAATATTTTATTATGATTTCTGCAGTTTTTTGGAGTCTTGTTTTGCTTTTTTCTTTTTCAACAACAATTGTTTCTTCTCCTGGGGTGTTTTCTTTAATCCCTTCATCTTGCGAGTTTGCAGTCTGTTGATGTCTTGTTTGCCCATATGAATGCGACCCATCTTTGATCCAAATGCATCTCTAGATATATTTTTCTTAGTAAGAGTTTTAGCTTCTCTTGGTATCCTACAGGCTTCCTTGCAAAGATCGTCTGAAGCCAACTTTGTCCTTCTCAGCTTGAAGTCTATTGAGGGACCTGAAAACAATAAAGATATTTTTACTAATTATATTATTTAAACCAAATAACAATGTTTCTATGATTCAAGATAGACCTTAATCTTGATAGACTTGATATGAAGACAAACTGGGTATGTTTTCTATTTATAAGAATTTAATATAAAATAATAATAATAATAAAATGATAGAAACAAGCAATGGTATAAAAGGAGAAATTGAATAAACTAACATCAATACACTTCAAACCCTAGGCTCTAGAAACTTGAACTTTTACACTCCGGTTCTTTCTATAGCATTTACTATGCCACTAAAAACGAGCCCTACAATAACAAAAGGAAGAATTTTCAAAATACGATTCCCACAGACAGAAAGCAAGTTGATGTATATTTATTTACCTATTTCTTCAAGCTCTACTCTAGGTGTGCGCTGACCACTTTTCTTGAGCTGTATTCTGTAGGACCTGAAGTATATGGTGCCATCATCAGTAGCTGTGAAGCTGAGAACATGCTCCAGTCCTTGCAACCTTATACTTTCAACCTGGAATAACAAAAAAAAATAAGCATTTAGATACAACAGTAACATTATAATAAAGATGGTTTTTGATTTATATGAAAAAAGGTCACCAAAGGATAATGTTTATTATCTTTTTAGTAAACATAATTGTTGATCTCCATTTCATACCTTTTCCCTTTGAAAGAAGTCAATAAAAAGAGACTTCAATCTCTTCAAATCATGATTTAATTCCCAAGATGGACCATTGAAAAGCAAACAAGGCTTGCACCCAGCCAGTACTTTGATGTTATGGAATTCAGCCATGGCCTTAAAGTTATCAGCACCAAGTTCTATCATGTCCAATATTCCATAGTTAAATGTGCGCCCCAATATGACATTGTGTGGCCGCTTCTTGCTGTGTGATCCAACACTGAACAGTGCTGCTTCTTTTTTGTAACACATTCTGAAGGAAAAAGAATATAATAGCTATATAATATACTAAAGATCATGTGGGTATAGTAATAAGGTTTACCGGTGCATTTAAAACAATCTATTAACAAATTGACATATGAAAAAATAGAATTTGAGGACCTGATCAAGTGATTAACACATTTACTTGTTTTTAATTTACTTTTAATTGCAGTTTCGCTACTTTTACTTAGTATTACCTGCAATGAAGTGAAATGAAATTCTACTTCTGCACTCTTTCACACTACTACACAACTAAAAACTAACATTATTTTTCATAACCTAAAGTTCTGTATGATTACCAGCTACTGCGGCCACATCATTACTTTCAATGTGAGATTTTAGTTAAACAGCCTAGCCTAGTAGAGCCTGTCTATACTTATAAAAAATCTCTTAACTGCCCAAATAGATTCTCAAGTTGTTACTCACTTTTCGATGATGGATGCATCTTCAAACGGAACAAAATCATTCTTACGGTTGAGGTACGCCGCGTCAGGTTTCTTTAAATCATAAATATCTTTCATAACCTTCCGTGTCCGCTCTGAAGGGTTGCGACCTTGCAGAAATATGCATAGTTTTGGTCCTTCAACAGGTTTTGGTTCTTTTGATAATAACACTTTTTTCCCTTTACGTGTTGTAGGTTTTCTGAAAATAACGCAGTCTATAAAAAACTGTGAAACAATAAGTAATAGTACAAGTGATAGATAAATACTTTATTCTCTGCATTACAGCCATCTTAATGGTTTTATTTTCTATAATTCTCTCAATTTTCCGTGAAATTCCTTTAAAATAAACACACACGTGGTAATAGAAAAACTACAATTTGACATAAAGAACTTTCAGCGTTGCCAGATGATAAATGGCTAATCCTACGACTAAGACCTTGAAAAGGTACGAAAAGTTCTAAAATGGTACGACCCGGTTGCTTTGTAAATTTTTTGAGTTGCAAATTAAGGGTATACCTTCGGTTGGAGCGCGAAATTCAAATTTTATCAAGTTTTTTGCTAATTGCAGCTCAGTTATAGGTCGTAAGTTATCATCACATTATTTGCGAGAAGAATGGTAGTATATTTACTGATTAATAACAAAAGAAATCATCAATATATTCCTCCAAGGTATATTACTGACATATACGACTATTTCATGACAATAGATAGATAGATAGATAGATAATATTTTTTTGTCACACCTCAAAGATTACAAATGTATAAAAAAATACTACTATATGACAATGTTACTAATATACCTTGGTTGATGATTTCTTTTGTTATTAATCAGTAAATATACTACCATTCTTCTCGCAAATAACATGTTGATAACTTACAACCTATAACTGAGCTGCAATTTGCAAAAAACGTGATAAAATTTGAATTTCGCGCTCCAACCGAACGTTCCCCCTTAAGGCAAATATTCTACCTATATCACGAATGGCAAAACACTACACTATAACTCTCTTGAAAAGGGTACGAAAATAAATAATAATATTATTAGTATCTATTATCAGGGTACTTTAGCTCATACCTTACATACATACACAAATTCTATAAGAATACAATACAATTTACTATGATAATAAAACTGAAATTACAAATTAAACTCAAAAAGAACGAATTTCGTACTATTTTTACTCTTCGGGCAACCCTGCTGACATTGACACTTGAAAGTGTTTCCAGGACTAACCAACATAGGTAGCTCAAATCAAAGTAATGTTTAGTCAATTTTTATCACACGTATATTTATCTGGTTCAGACGCTTGATGGTAAGCGGTTATTGTGCAATACCCGAGACATCCCAAAACAAAAACTAAAGCTATCCTGTTTTTGACATTCAAATCCGTTCAGTAATTTTTGCGTGAAACTTTATGAGGGTGAAACCGCGGGATACATTGGTCATCTATATCTATCTATATACCTACTAATAATAAAGCTGAAGAGTTGTTTGTTTGTTTGAACGCGCTAATCTCCGGTCCGATTTGAAAAATTCTTTCACTAATAGGAAGCTACATTATCTCTGAAGGTCATATATAAAAAGACTTATCTTGATTGACTGATATATCAACCCACAGACCAAACCCCTGTACTTAGTTAGAAACTTCACGTGAAATTCTACACATTAGTAGATAGGTACCTACTAGGTAAGTAGATTTCTTTTACAACGTAGAATTACAAGAAGGATTTTTTGGAAATTCTATTCCTAAAATTGTAAAATAGTATAGGATGAAAATGTGTATGTATGTTAATATGCCAATTTTTAAGTTTCGTGCTTGTCCGGTATTACCTACCTACAAATAATTATACCACTCAGGTAGGAGCCTGAGTAAAATAGGGTAGGTATGAAAGTCTGTGTGAAAATCTGCCAGTTCTGATGCTAAATACATGAATATTTATTTACAAAAAAAAACACACTTATTGGATTGGCCCTTCTACGTCATGGGATCGCGGGTAAAATCGCGTAGCAATAAGTTTGTTAATCTTACTTATAAGGTTTTAGTTAGATACTCAGTCGATGGGTTTTAGTCTACGTAAAACGTTGTCATATTTAATACTCAATTAAATCTTCGCTGAGTCTATCTTGATAAGCAGTTTTTATGCTCAAGAAACTGTATAAAGGTAATTCCCACTTGCAAATGAAATATGCAACGGAAAACCTGTATTACAACTATTCATTTAATATGTCTTATGTGCGTAAGAATATTACTTATTTGAAATGTCTAACGTTTCTATCGTAATTTAAAAGATATTATTATATAATAAGATATTCTTAGGGTTCCGTATATATCCCACGAAAAAAGCAATCTTCAGAAAATTATACTCCTTGTCTGTTTGTCCGAATTTCATTTTTAAGTAATTTCTCAAAGATTCTAGGTCAACAAAAAGTACCCTTACCTATATATGTATATATATATATAACTTGTAACCGGTACTGGATGCCGGCTGGTACTGGGTGGGGGACACTCCCCTCCCTACACCCTAACAAGTTTTTTGTTAATTTTCTTTTATTATCATGACTAAGGTCGTCATTGGGTACATCCTGAAATAAAAAAAAATGACGGCCGCGTTACTTCCAAAGTTGTTATTTCAGCAATTTCTATTATTGCCTATTCTTAGAGTACCTATCTATAGCCTATTGGGCGTCGGCCATCTGACAGCGGAGGTCACTGATAGCCAGTTAACTTTGTTTTTCCACATGAAATTTTCAAAATAAGTTTCCAGAAACAAAAGTGTTTAAATGCCGTCACACGGTTGGCCACTATAGAGGGAAATCTATTAAAGCTGTTTTAGATGGTGGCGACGCCCAACAGAAGAGTATACCTACCTACAGAAAAAAAAACTGATTGACGTATTGTTTTCTATTCAATAATAAAGTGACCAAGTTGGAGAAGAAAAACGATACCGAGCTCTTGTCAGAATTATTAGTTTTTTGCAGTATCTAAGTTTCGTCTTGTTTTTTTTACCTCCAAGTGCCTTTTAATTTGATATTTTTTAGATTTTATTATTAGCTTTGCTAGGCGCTTTTTTTGCCAGAATAATTATCTGCCGCCATGGTGTATCACAAAAACAAAACGAAATTAGGTAACGCCTCTAACTAATATATATAACTATTTTACGATATACTCACTAAAATATTTGACCATAACATGAAGTAGCCGTGCTGCTCATTTCGTCAAATGCTGATTATTCATTGATCTAGCCAGACCACATCATGATGTGGGCAGCGGGTATTTTCCATTTCATAAAATACAACCATTTCATGAAAATGATCTACTAAGGCTACATCATGGAGTGATCAATTCTAAGATCTGGGGTGCTATTCTGTAAGGCAATATCACAGGCTCGACGACGAATTCAACGCTGTCACTGTACTCTGTCTCTATCGTTTACTAAGCTATCACGTGAGAAGTCCGTTGTACGCGGCAGCGTTGAGCGAGCTCGTCGACGAATGAAACGTTAGAGAATAGCATAGCTGGCCACGACATATACCTACTTACCTACACCTAAAAGTTGTTAACAAGAATATACCAACTGAATGTTTGTAATAGGTAGGTACAATTAATTGTAAAGATATGTATATATATATATATATATATTATAAAAATAAATTCTACTTTGTGTACGTCATTGATAAACTGCGAATATCAATCTGGTTTGAAAATGAAACATGAACATTTTGAGTAGGTAATTTTGTCTCACGGCTCGCGCGTCTGCAGGCGTCTGATACATTGAGGAAAATCCCTCTAATACCTATTAAGTACTACTTGTACTATTAAGGTCGATGTTCACCGACTTGAAAATGGGCCGATAAATTATAATCGGGCGCTTACGATGACATTTTCTTACGAAAATTCATGGTAAACGCCCGATTATAACTTATCGGACCGTTTCCTAGTCGGTGAACATCAACCTAAGTATTCTATGCTATAACTTAGGTATTCTCAAAGACAAACTGCAAGCTACGAAGTCATAACATAGAAGACAACCCAAATTAGATTTTAGTTCTCTAAAATTAAGTATCAAAATTCAAATGGCTTGTCGATAAGATAATTAGTTATAGTATATTAAATATAGTAAGTAATATTACTTTATCAAGCAAGTTTGTTTCTAATTTTATTGCTAGCAATATAAGATTGCATTTTGAGTGTAAATGGAAACCGGTGGCTGGTGGTGTGTGTGAGCTTTTTGGTAGGTTTTTCTTGGGCTTCGTTGTAATAGTTTCGTCACAGAGGAGTGTCTGTTCCTCTATATACAGTGTATCTGTAGAAGCTGTCCGTCAATACGTGTTCGAGCGCGGCGCGGAACGCTGCGGCACACGTTTTCGAACTCACCTCATTTATCTCGCCGTTTGTGTGAATTATCGTCAAAGATATAATAAATCTCCGGAAAATTTGTTTTTAACTGAAGTTCCAAAGGATCACACAAAAGTAAGTGGAGTAAAATTATGTATAAGTACCTAGGTTCTATCGTAAAATATTTAGCAGAATATTTTTTAATTACAAAAAAAACTGGTACCTATTTAGAAAAAATATATTGATTCTGATGTTATTTTGTTTTCCTTCTTATTTGGATTATGAGCACGCACTATTAATGATAAAACATAACGCAAATAGTCAACACTAACATTTTGATAACACGAACGAGCTAAATGTCAAGGATAGGTACCTTTGCATCTCCAGGAAACGTTCCTATTTAAAACGTCGAGCGAGGCAGTTTCCGCAAATATGTCGGCGAATGTCGACCTCTTTCGTTTACTGTTACCTTTTTAAGACATACTATCTGGGCCTTTGTTGGTTAATTTACAGAGGGCATTACTTCCGAGTTATCGCTGACTATAAACTGAATTTTAAGTGTAACTTGACCCGTATAATCAGTAAGATAATACTATAACACAATAGTAGCATTTAATTACATCATACGCATGCGATCTTTTGTTGCATGGGGATAATGCTGGCCCTTAACAAATTAATGTCTCTTTCTAACAAGTACCTAACATAGGGAAGGGAAAAATAGTCCTGTCAAATTAATCCTATTGCTAATTTCAACATTGGTAATTTGACAGCTTTAAATATCCTTTTAATTTGTAAGAAAGAGAGGTGACGTGACTAGTTTAGTTTGTAAACAACAGAATGGGCACCATTTGTTTTAAAAATATTTTAAAGGGTATGTTAATGATTTCTTTCAGTAAATAATACTACCATTCTTGTCCCGAATCACATGTTCACAAACATAGCATAGCTGCAATTACCAAAACACGTAATACAATTTTAATTTCGCGGGCTTCAGATGCTTCAATCTGATGTAGGATTACCACCTCATAAATTAAACGCAAATAAATTGCAAATGAATATGCATAAAGATACAATCGAATTCTTATTCCAACTTAGTTTTTTAATTGTAGCTAACATGGATATATGAAAAACCGTAAAAAAGGAAAGAGATAACTCAGGTACCTACCTAATTTGTTTGAGTAAATCCCCGAGTAGACGCTTGGCATAACTTACATACCTAGGTACCTCTCTTGTACCGAAACTTTGCTGTAGATATTATTTATTTGATGATAGTATCTACACTTAAGTAGGTACATACAAAGATTTTGTATCATCATCATATTACCTGAAAGACATAAGTACTGGACAAAGGGCTCCCCCAAAAATTTGCACGATCGCCGGTCTTGCCGCATCCAGCGGTTTCCCGTGACCCTCACAAGATCATCGGTTCACCATGTCCCCACATGGCCTGCCCACGCTGCGTCTTCCGGTTCGTAGTCGCCACTCGAGAACTTTTCTGCCTCAGCAGGGAGTCGGTTCTACGAGCGATGTCCCCCGCCCAAATCTTCGGCATATACCTATCGATTTTTTTATAAATAAGTATAATGTTGCTAACGTACGCCAACATGTTAATTATGTTCACTTCGAAGTTAGTCCGTCAAGGAATACTTTCAAAGCTATTATATATATCATTCTATTCTACAGGTACCTATAGCGTAGAAAAAATTAAATAGGTTTTGTAGTAAGTACCTACTTGGAATTTATTTTATGATGTTTTATTATAGGTATGCAGCAACTGCATAATTATTATATCTATGTGCATTGTTCACGTATCTTTCTTTTTCATGGTAAGGACGGAATCCTCACAGCATAAATCTGACTAGTACATGACCAGTGAATTTAAAATTTTACGAAAATGTAGGTAGTAATCTCCTTTGTAAATTATTATTCTGAGACACAACATGCCTTAACGTTCTGAGAATAATTTACGGGAGCTGCAATTTATTGGAAAAAAGTAATTTGGTACGAAATTGCAGTTAATGACAACGTGGGCTGGGTGAATGGCCTCTTTCATGTAGTTTTTTCATAACCATGACGTTTCTTCAAGAATATCTATCTAAAAATCGGTAGTATACTTACCTACCTATAAGGTAGGAAGTAAATATCACTACGCTAAGAACAGGACCTTAGGTACCTAGGATATGTAGTAGGTAATATTTTTATTACTTATTTCGAAATATGAAAGTGGATGAAGTGTGTTAGTAGTACCTACCTAGAAGTTTACGCAATCGAGATCCTTGGAAAAATTACAAAACACACAGTATCCTCATCGTATTTAGGAGAAATATTCGCCATTTTCCATTTTCCATTTTCATGAATATTATGGATATAATGGATCATTGCCTCAAATTTGGTCCGGTACTTCTTCGGAAACAATATCAAAGGTAGTAAGAGAGTAGTTAGGTAGGTATTGTATAGAAGCGTAGGTATTTTTTGAATTTTCTGCACCAGCCGCAGCCACACCTGCAACCCTACATGTCCCATATGTAAGTGAGATGTCGCAAGTGTATCAACACATGTGGCATCCCACACCAGCGACTCCATGGGATCAAGGACATACCATCAGGTCTCTTGCCGTGGCCATGCATAATACCGACTAGTTCTAGTACAGAAGACAACATGAGCCCTACGGATATCATTGAGAGCGTAGTGACGAGTGATTCGGCCGGCGCTTAGGGAGCACTACAGCCCATGGTGGCCAAGCTCGCCGATGAGATCACCACAGCGGTAGCGAAGAGGATGATTGATCCTGGAACCAAGACGAAAACAAAATATACACAGTCTCATGTCATGTGATCCAACATAGTACCGATATTTGTGGATGGAATGGCTTGCAACCAGTGGCCTGAGTCCCTTTCAGAGACAGCTAGCAAGCGTGCGCGATCAGAATCCTTAGAACACCTTAGAATAATTACTTAGTGAATAAAATTTTCCACAAAGAGGATTGGCCAACGCTCTCTAAAAGCAAATCAAGGTCGGAATATTACTTATACTTATATGAAAATTACATTATGATAATAATTTATTCACCAGATCTTTTTTATTAGTGTTTTAACTTTGTGTTACAAAAAAAAACCTAACCTGTATATTTATGTAGGTAGATAGGTGCTAGGAAGAATTATATATATTATTTATAGTTGGTAATGCAGATTCGTTTGTTGTTTGTTTGGTAAAACTTGTACGTAGTATATTATTTATATTTATTCTGTGGTAAAACGAAACATGTTTTAGGAATAGGCTAGTTTACAGTGTCAAAAATAAATGACCAAACACTAACCAATGCATAAAAAATCTAAAAACATGTGGAAACATCAAATATGTTGTACATTTAATGCTTTTTATGATTTTTAATTACCAGTAGAACCACTAAGAGTAGATCATTTGATGCTGTGAAACTATGACGTCATTAGGTTAGTATTTCATACAAAAGTCCATATAAACTATCGTTTTGACATTTATTAAAAAGTAGCTGATTTGATATGTCAGTAAACTACCCTATTACTGAAAATATAATAGTGTAGCTCGTGTTCCATGTAAAATGGAATGGAATGGTCTCATCAGGAGTAGGTATACTCTTTCAAATAAAAAAAGGAATGTTAAAATCGGTCCACATAATGGTCGAGTAATCGGATAAAAAACATACAGTAAAATTGAGAACCTCACTTTTTTTTAAGTCGGATAAAAAATTCAGGAATTTGAATCGAATCTTGAAATTAAACAAATTAAATTAAATATTTCGAATAAATATAATTGTAGAAATTATAGAATATGTAGAACCATTACGACACATAAGTATAGGTTTGTATATTATACAACATAGTAGAAAGTTCTAAGTAAGAAGATAGGAGCGGCTCCTTTATTCCTCTGTCCGAAACGAAATAATTTATAAATACCTACTTACCTATGCCACATGCACATACGCGATAGTTACGTAGATAGATATTGAAAGTATATTCGACAACATTAGCAAACGTTGATAGTTTATTGTATGTATTGCAATGGCATTTTAATTTAATAGGCTAGGCATATTCTGAGCTGCTGAATAAATAAAATTTACCACAATAGTAGAAACCTACCTACACACTGAGTGTCATATAATCCGTTATGGTATTTTGCTAAATTCAGCTCAACAATGTGCAACATGCGGTTTCTTGGAAAGTTTTGAAACCCATCGATTAACGGCAAATTACTAGCACCCATACACAGTGCATTGAAATGGTGACTCAGTGATGTCATTATAAGATACATTAAATATGTAATTTATCTCGGACTGGAGGCTTGGCTCGCTGTTTAATGATAGTGTTATCAACAGCGATTGACGACGTCGCGTCGTCGCCCAGACTCCATCATCTGTGGGTGCAGAGGTCACTTATGTTTTGTATTTAATATTTTGCTGATAACTTCGAATTTTGACTGCTAAAGACCATTGAAAACAACATTTACTTATTCTAGCGATACCGTCATAATTATTTTCACTTCTAAATACGAAAGGAACCAGCAAACATTAGGCGTACGCTGGTAACGCAGCTGACGAAATAGTCAAACCTGTTTCGATTAATAAATTATAGTTTTTTTACCTTTGTTTCTAAATGTTAAGATCTTATAAAACAGGTTCTTTAAGGTTATGATGACGTTATAGCTTTGATAAAATAGCTGTTACACGTAGGTAAACACCCCGCGCGTGTTTATGTTAGGAAATATTATATTATCTTCTTATATTGCGTATTCGATCATACGATTGCATTTGTCATTTGACGCAAACAAACATAATCTTCCTATACCTATTAAAAACACAACAGAAACCTACTGTTCTATGAGTATTATAAAAAAAATATGAATGCAGTTTGTGTGTGTAAGTATGTTTGCTTAGCTTACACTTAGATCCGTTAAAGCTAGGTAATATGGAATTACATGTTCAGTATACATTGCTGCCTGTGCAGTTACTGTAGGCACCTAGGTCCTAGAATAAGACATAGGGTACTTTTTATCTCAGAAACGTGGGCGAAACAGTGAACCCCAGAGACAGCTATAGTACTCAATTGTTAGGCTAGTAATCTGGGGCTATTACCTACACGTTAGCGATGAAAAGGTAGGGATGTTATAATATTTTTTTTTCACTGTAAATATTTCAATATTAGGTAAGTAAGGTATAGGTCCTGGAATAAGACATAGGGTACTTTTTATCTCAGAAACGTGGGCGAAACAGTGAACCCCAGAGACAGCTATAGTACTCAATTGTTAGGCTAGTAATCTGGGGCTATTACCTACACGTTAGCGATGAAAAGGTAGGGATGTTATAATATTTTTTTTTCACTGTAAATATTTCAATATTAGGTAAGTAGGTCCTTTAACATGTACCTACCTAAAAACACGTTCCTATTTATTAGCATTCTACTTTTTGGTAAATTGTTTAGGAATGCAAGTGCTGTTTTTAATTCGAAACAGCATTTGATGATAGCGTGAAATTAAGTAACAAGTTCATTTTATTAGCTAGATACCTCTGTATCATAATAAATGTAGGATAGTTAATTGAGATCATAGTATGTAGGTTATCAAGCAAGATCACCCTGAAGCGATTCTGGAGCGCGTGATACTGAAATGTCGCCCCGAGCATGTTTTTTTTTTTTTTTATAAAACTTTAGGTACCTATTCAATATAGTACGGAACGCAATTGGCTGATCTCGTATCTATCAGTAAGTCTATATATTTGCTTCTATCAGGTCGTACGTTCCCTCGCTAACATTCGATGCGAAAGTGTCTACACAAAGCTATTTTAAAAACAGTTTATATTCTTAAATTGTCTAAAATGGAGCAAAAATTCAATAATAATACAAAACTGAGTAAGTTTTTATAGAAAGCTAAATATTAATTAAAAGCTATAAAGTTTAATTTTCCAATTTCTTCTGAAAACATTTCATACCTACATAGTTGTTTAAAATTATATTTTTACAGTTGTAAATTCCACAACTTTACTGCTAAATAACATATTATTATTCTTTAATTAATTTTTCATTTTATTTCAGTGTTGGAGAATGAAACAAAAGACGTTGAGATTCAGAAAATTGATGAAGACCCGCTAACAAGGGCTATTGGCGCAATTGGAAAGTGGCAAATATGGATATGTTTTGTTGTATTTCTCGTCAAGTTCCCAGTGGCTTGGCATCAGATGAGCATCATATTCCTTGCACCTCCGATGAATTTTACCTGTGCCGCAGACCAGACTATAGACATCTACAATAATAAATGCCATGCCAACTGCACTGACTACGAATACGATCATAGCGTCTTTAAAGAAACCATTGTCTCACAATGGGATTTAGTTTGTGACAGGCAATGGCTGAAGAACCTCACTCAGACAATTTTTATGCTGGGAATTCTCGTCGGCAATATGTTGTTCGGCCACCTTTCTGACAGGTTAGCTCCATTGATTTCATCCCCTACAGTAATTTGAACATTGTGGTATCGGGTTTATTTATGCATGACCTGATCAGTGAGACTTGATCAGTAACTCAAACAAATTGGCACATCCTGGATGCTATTGTAAGACGAAATCACATGGGTCACCGGATGAGATTACTTTAGCAAACTGTCACATAATAGGGCACTGTTCCACTTAAATTTTATTCAATAAAACATCTTCTCCTTTATTATACTCGTTGGTGCATCATGTATATAGTGAATGTATCGAACTGTTGATAGATATACATCTTAATAGCTGTCAATTCATTAACGCGCATATTTGATAACCCTACAAACACGGCGCACCCTTGAACACTCTGCAATGCGAGCTTATTTGTAGGTTTATAATATTATGATCATGGTCATTCAGAGATATGAAAAATAAGCAGTGGAAAGTATTTAAATACAAAATGCAAATACTCTTATATTTTTTCTATTTCAAATGCAAATAAAATTAAGAAAATAGTTTCACAAAAACCAGAGGTATTGCCTGCTTTAATACCTACTGCGATAGGCGACGGTAACCACTTACCATCAGGTGGGCCGTATGCTTGTTTGCTGCCTTAGTAGGTAGTATAAAAAAATGCGTTTTAAATGTCTTCATTTTATGATAATCGCACTGCACTTGGTTCTAGATTTCTATTCAATCTTAGTCCAAACCATCTAAAAACGTTTAAAAGTTTGTGAGGATGTATGGATGTTTGTTACTCTTTCACGTAAAAACTACTGAACGGTTTTGGCAAAAACTTGGTAGATCATACCCTGAAATAACAATAGGCTACTTTTTATCCCGGGAAAACATAAGATCCCTCGGGAACGCGCGAGATAACTCGTGGCGGAAGCTAGTGTATAATAATTTCAGCGTTCAAGTGACGCTTGATATAATCCATTGCATTGAAATCGAGATAAGTTCATACAAACATCATACTTAGATGTACACTTGGGATTGGGGTTCGGATCCTATAAGTACTAAGAACTAGTCGATTCATAATATGTTCTAAATCATGCAAACTTGTAAACTTATACCACAGAGTTAATAATATAGTACAAAAACCTTTTCCAGATATGGAAGACGCATGCCATTCCTCGCGGCTGTATTTCTGCAGTTAATATCTGGAGTAACTACTGCTTACTCAGTTAACTGGTACATGTTCACGACTCTTCGCTTCCTTCTCGCCGTTGCTACTGGTGGCACTATGGTCACCAGCTTTGTACTCACAATGGAATTGATCGGTGCCAAATACAGAGAAACTGTGGGCATCATTTATCAGATACCGTTTAATCTTGGACATCTCACTCTGCCTCTTTTTGGATACTACCTTCGGGATTGGAGCTCGTTCCAATTGGCAATATCTCTTCCTTCGATTTTGTTCCTGAGCTACTACTTCTTGTTGCCTGAATCACCAAGATGGCTGCTTACACAGGGAAAATCTGAAGAGGCTGTTAAAATTATAGAAGTTGCAGCGAAAAGGTACATATCATACAAAAAGCAAGACTTGCTTCTATATTCCGAGACAACTCAATTAAAATAAAACGTTTGTCTTGATTACAGAAACGGTCGTTCAACAGAAGGCATAGCATCGTCGACACAGAAAATGGCGGTGGAAATGAACAATAAGACCGAAGAGCACGCGTCGTTCCTAGCATTATTCCGCACACCCCGACTTCGAGCACGCACCATCGCTATCTGCTTCAACTGGTTCGTCTGCGGACTGTGCTTCTTTGGCGTCTCTCAATACATCGGACATG
The DNA here is from genome assembly GCA_963555595.1 of Tethea ocularis. Taxonomy (NCBI): domain Eukaryota; kingdom Metazoa; phylum Arthropoda; class Insecta; order Lepidoptera; family Drepanidae; genus Tethea; species Tethea ocularis. Next base: position 7,082,232 of record OY741968.1, read on the forward strand.
TATCTGGAAATATTTTCACTAACGTCGCTATATCTGCTGCTATTCAGGTATGAAGTTTTTTTTAACGTTACCAATAAATCAATTAAGGATATCGTCACAACTACTATCGACAATAAGCCTTTAGATTACAAAACAATACATAGTTAAACATGGTTTTATCTCATTTCAGGTACCTGGGACTCTAATATCTATCTACGCAAATAAGATTTTGGGTCGCAAAATCACACTGATGGCTTCCAACTGCGTGACGGGCCTCAGCTGTTTACTCATCATCGTGGTCCCTCATTCCGGCGCTAGTCATCTATCTCTCGGCTGCATCGGACTATGGGGCATGAGCATTTCCTTCGCCACCGTATACTTATACGCTGGAGAGCTATTCCCCACAGTTGTAAGAAACTCCGGTGTAGGATTGTCTTCAACTGTGGCTAGAATAGGATCAATGGTAGCACCCTTTGTAGCCACTCTTGCTCACAAATACGCTTGGTTACCACCTCTAGCTTTTGGAATAGTCCCACTAATAGGAGCTGCTCTATGCATCATATTACCGGACACTCGTGGAAAGAAGCTACCTGATACGTTAGAAGAAGGTGAAGCGTAAATCACAGATCTGAAATTGAAGACGATCGAGGTTTTAATCTAGGTTTTAAAGTATTGATGACATAGAAGCTATGCAAAGAAAAGACGTGCTATTTGTGAATTATTTACGTGACTTTTATATAACTTTAAAAGAAACGTGTGGTATCAGTGAATGAGATTAATTAAGCTCAAAATTGTAAATTATTTTTTACAAGTTGTATTTATATTGAACCAACGTTTAGACTATGAAAGGTCTATTTACATAGGCTGTGATAATTAAGTAAAAATATTAAGTTAGTAAATATTATAATTTTATACCTTTTCAATTGGTTTCATTTATTATATACTAGCGACCCGCCCTGGCTTCGCCCGGTTTTTCTCAGCTTTTCTGTACTATAATATGCATGTATTATACATTTAAACCTTCCTCTTGAATCACTCTATCTATTAAAAAAAGCCGCATCAAAATCCGTTTCGTAGTTTTAAAGATCTAAGCATACATAGGGACAGACAGACGGGAAGCAACTTTGTTTTATACTATGTAGTGATTTTATTTTAAATGGAAAACCAACAGCAACAACTTAATTACTTATATTACCTACAGAAAGTAGGTATCTGGTATTTTTTGCGGATGGAAGCTTAGGTTATGTACCTATCTATGTATCCTCGCAACATAAAGACTAGCAAGATTAAACACGTGCTAGCTAATGATTGTATCTTTTTTGTGTTTTTTAGTTTACCTATACTAATAATGTCTCTTATCATTGATTTTCAGACATGCATACACCTATTATAAAAAAGAGGCGCACCTGTCTAATGTTGAAGCAATTAGGAATTTCATATTTTGATAATCAGACATGAATATTTATATACTGACTATATTATAGTAAGTACTACCCAATCTCAAAAACAATGCACTCCTAGTTATGTGAGTTCAGTTCTTCAGTCAGGTGTCCAAACCCCCTACTATAACCAGCAGGTCGGACAGGTTAGTTATTCGGTAAGGCGGCCCATACACCTACCTACACTAATTTTGCACTACTTTATATTATTTATTTATCATTAAGCGTAATAAGGGTATTAGGGCAATTTTTCAATAGGTCCATACTCCCTATTGAAAAATTGCGCTATGATAATGCCTTTAATAAAATTGCAGATAAATATTGTACATTATTAACATTATTAATGTAGTCTTTATTCTGTTTCATGCACAAATGTTTATTATTATTAGTGATAATATTCAGTGGCGGATTTACCAGCAGGCTGAGTAGGCTAGGGCGGCAAATATGGCCCTAGCCTACTCATTAAAAATAATCCAATAGCAGCGTTTCAATATTATTATTTAAATTTAGATGATGTAATAAAGACGATAGAGAAAATTGCAATTTAATTGACAGAATAACTGTAATTAGGTAATATGATTGTGAATTACTTAGGGTATCAAATTTCTATAAATAGTAGGGGCGGAAAAAACTGAGTAGGTACATAGCCTACTGGCGGCAAATTTGTAAATCCGCCACTGATAATATTAGAAGTAGGATCATACTACGTTACCGGAGTTTCTGATGGTCCAAATTCTCAGTTGTGTGATATGGTATGCTCCGGTCTGGCGATAAAGCAAAAGCTCCGTGCGGAGATACGTTGTCAGTGTGTCATACCAGGCGCATTTATATCTAACGAGCAATTCTTGTATATATTTTCATGAAATTTAGTATGCAGAGGGTTTCGGGGGAGATAAATTGATCTAGCTAGGTATAATTTTTATAAAATGTCGTTTTAAAAAAAAAACGAGCCAAGCTCGGTCAACCAGGTACTATAAATTTTTATAGAGGCGACGATTTTCCTACGAGAAATTATGATCTGCAATGTTTTATCTGCATTTTTTGATGCAAGAGATTTGTAAAAAATATGTGTAAATAAATATTTTCAATTTCAGAATTCAAATAAATATTTTCGTTTTCAAAATTTTTATCATCTAGAATTGACTAAATATTGATAAATTAGGTACTATATGTATTTTATTTATAGTAAATCGATAAATAATATTGATACATTTAATTTGAGGGATCTTATGATTCCAAGGAATAAAAAGTAGTCTATGTCATACCTACTATGTGTTAATCAAGGGTGTCAGCTACCTCCATACCAAATTTCATAAAAATTGGTCTAGCCGTTTGAGCGTGAAGTGAAGAAGCAGAAGAAATAACAAACTCAAATATTAGCTGCAAATGTTAAAATAGAGGATTTTTGGCGATAGAATGTATATTTTCAAAAAAACTTACAATCCTATCGAGCCCCACTCGATAAGATTGGAAGTTTTTTTTTTGTATATTAGTAACATTTTCATGAAATAGTCGTATATGTCAGTAATATACCTTGGAGGAATATGTTTATGATTTCTTTTGTTATTAATCAGTAAATATACTACTACCATTCTTCTCGCAAATAAGATGTTGATAACTTACGACCTATAACTGAGCTGCAATTTGAAAAAAACGTGATATAATTTGAATTTCGCGCTCCAACCGACGCCTCCACCTTAAATGATATTATCAACAACTTTATCACTCACATTAGATAGTATGGAGGAGAAGAGACAGCAAGAGTCAGAGATAGTAGGTGCGAACGAAACAATGATTGCGTTCCGGTATTAGCCAGCACATTAGGTACATTACATTACATACATGCAGTATACCATCGACACTCGACATTAATGATAGTCTGTTGTCTCCATAGTTATCTCGATATAATATATTTTAAATTAATTAAACTTACTACTTACGTGGAACGAACGCGCCGGGTCTCTGTATATTGTATATTGGCAGGCTAGCATTTGAACAAACAAAGATTTGTCTTGTTAGTGTTGGTTTCATAATGTTGGTGTATACATATTCTTACCTTACCGCAATAAAACACGTTTAAAACAAGTTGCAAAGTATTCAAAAAGGTGCTTTTATTACATTGTATTCTTAATTTTTCCTGTAGGTAGTGGTTATTTTAAGATATAACATAATTCACATCACAATACATTAAATGCATATAGGTACCTACAGTGTTTCGCAAAGGGTATATTGGGCACGTATATAGGTACTTTGGTACTAATAAAATTAACATTATAAATTGAAACGAAAAAATATATTTTTCGTATAGCAGTCACGTGAACTTTTGACATTATAAAAAATCAAAAAGCTGAATAACCTTAGCTTAATTTGAAGAATTATGAAACCTTGAAGATTTCTATTACCTACACTGTTACGGAGCACACGGAGGACCTTGACTATATAGCAGGGATTCCATTGCGAAATCATACATTATTTACGAGACAGAAAAACAAACGTTTTATATTGCAAGGTAAGATCTTAAACATCATTGTAGATTAAGTTATTTTTTAACTTATATTTGACTAAAATGTTTATATAAGTAATGTAGGTATTCATTCATCCAAAGTATGAACACAAATATGCAACTCCACGTATGATTTCTTTTTCAGAGTAACATGTCTGCTGAAGATGCGATAGAAACCGTGATCGGACGTTTTGGAAAATATCAAACGTGGATTTTGATATTGATTTCACTAGGACGCTATCCAACTGAGTTCCAGTTATTAAATGTGGTATTCATCATACCGAGTGTAGAATTCAAGTGTTTAGATGATGGCGGTATCGAATTACACAAATTACTGTCCCTTTCGAAATCCAGAATATGATCAAAGCACGATAATTAGTTCAGTGACCAGTGAGTGGAATCTTATTTGCGAGCAAACATCGCTGGCGAGTTTAGCGCAATCAATGATGCAAATTGGAATTTTAGCTGGTAGCATAATTTATGGCTATATATCAGACAGGTACCTAAATACACGTATTTTATTGCATGAGTATTTTAATCTTATAATATTTTTATCTAGCTCGCGTGACTACAATCAGGCATTCCATTCATTTTTACATGTCACTAAGTAAATAGCCAAATTAAACTAATATACTTTCATGCTTTTCAGATATGGTCGAAAAATAGCAGTGCTTCTAGCACTATTTCTTGAAGCCGTTTTTGTGGTAATATCTGCCGTCGTACCAGAATTTTGGATGTTTCTGGTTTGCAGATTTTTGATAGGTGTTGCTGTCGGCGGCACTATGCTCTGTTGCTACGTTTTACTGATAGAGCTTAGTGGAAAATCATTTAGACCATATCTTATTGGACTTCACGAGTTATCCTTCATCACTGGATACTTTATTCTACCAATTATAGCCTACTTTGTGAGAGAGTGGAGATACCTTCAACTCGTTACATCAGCTCCATGGCTACTAGTTATAGGATATTACTGGTTAATTCCTGAATCTCCTCGCTGGCTGATCACAGTGGGACGAAAGAAAGAAGCAATTGATGTCCTTACTTATATAGCGAAAAAGTAAGTGTTTTCAATAAATATCTATGAATGACGATAAAGCCAACGAATAACGTGTACTGACATCGTGTAATTACTTTACTTTCCAGAAACAATCGACCTATTGAAAATATTGCATCCATAGTCGATACAGTTGAAGAGGAATCGATGAATAAAGATCAGCAACAACATGGCTCTTACTTAGACTTGTTCAGAACACCAAAGATAAGGCTCTATACAATCATAATCTCATTCATATGGATGCTCTGTTCATTTACATTTTTCGGACTTAACCAATACATAGGGAGACTGCAAGGGAATTTATATTTAAACGTGATGTTATCGGCTGCATCTCTTGCGCCTGGACTGATCCTAGTTGTAATAGCTGTTTTATATCTTAAAAGAAAAGTAAGCGTAATAAGCAGTTTTACTATTGCAGGGACGTCGTTACTTATATTTTTATTTATTCCAAACGAAATGAGGTCAGTTATTTTAGTATTTGCCATTATAGGCCAAATAGGAGCCTACACTTCTTTTGTTCAAATATATTTGTACTCGTCGGAAGTTTTTCCAACTATTGTAAGAAATTCAGCAATGGGATTTGCTTCAGTATTTGCGAGGTTCGGGGGTTTTATTTCTCCTTTTGTAGTCAATATAGGAGTGGAATGGGTTTCAATTCTCATTTTCAGTGGGCTAGCTTTTTGCGCTGCAATTTTATGTTGTTTCCTTCCGGAAACTAGGGGTATTGTGCTGTTAAACACAATTAGTCAAACAGAAAGTCCAAATAATAAAAGTGAAACTATCCAAAGGTATATTCACAAAAATACAGAATTTTAATTATAAGCAGTTGGTAAATTTAGTTTTAGTAAGCAGGTAAATGTTCTTTGGCATCTCTGAGAATTCACAGATCGTACATTATTTACTAACGATAATGACTACCCTAGTCTAGAAAAACTTTTATTTACAAATGCAATTTTTCTATAAGTTTGTATTGGACATTTTGAAATCCACCAAAATACCACGTTACGAACACAAACAGAAAACTATGGTATATAACCCAATATTGAAATAAGACACTTTTCACTATCGCATAGATAAATATGAGATCTATCAAGCTCCAAAATACGAATCCAATTTTAGCTAGTAGCATAGGTCGCGGCTGTCGATATAATGGTGTCTTCTTTATTGTAGGGTCTATGAAGTTACCTGCAAGTTTAAAATTTTGTTAGCGAAGGTGATAGTACCTTCTACTATAATTAGTAGGTATCATCGCGTTTTTTTGGTTCACGTCAATCTCATAAGTATACTTACTCATGTATAGTTCGTATCATAGTAGAAGGTACTGTCACCTTCGCTAACATAGGTACTCACTAATAAAATAAAATATAATTGTAAAAGTAAATAAGTATTATGGTATTTTTTACCAAGGGGATTTGTCGCTGTGTTTAAGGGAATTATAGTCCCTTTCAGAATGTTTTAACATGTGCATCAGATTGTCTGTGTAAATATTGAACAGAAAATATAGGTACACAATCCAAAATATACAATCTACGTATAAAAACAATCATCGAGGCTGCTGATCATCACCAGCGTCTTGGACAATCATTTTTCTGTATCGAGTGGCCAAAGGTGGTAACGTACCGAACTCTCAAGTACTGCTGCAGATATACACTGGTGTGGGTGCTGGCTGGGCTTTACATATAGATTTTCGACATGGGGGTGCTTAGCCAGCCAACCGTTGTGCTATGGTATTCTCGAATTCTTTACCTTCACCGAAAATGAAATCACAATTTTCCACATTCCGGCATTCGACATCATTCGAAAGAAATTATGCCCGGCTTAAAGAACTTGTGAATTCTGTCTGACAAAATCAGCTGAATAAATATATTTTTTTAATGCAGAAAATTTCAAGACGACCTTCAAAAAAATATATTTGTTAAGATTTGATATTGAATAAATTATGAATTATATTCTTCTTGTGAAATTTTTGAATCAATGTAATACAATTGGGTTCAGTTGGTTCTGTTCTTTTTAATTTCATTTCCTTTCATAAGTTACCTTTCAAACGATTTTAGATAAGCTGGAGATTTCAGCTGGAGAAATCTATAGTTATGAAAATATATATTATTTTCAGTTATTTAGCTATCTATCTACATTTAGGTATAACACTAAGGCCCAATTGCACCAACGTCGTATAGCAGACCCGGATCTTGAATTTTGTTAGGCGAGGCATAAACTGAAAAAGGCCACCCCCGGCTGCCAATATTTTTACCCTTATCATCATCATCGTCATTACAGCCATAAGACGCCCACTAAATGGACATAGGCCTCCCCAAAGACAACCACAACTACCGGTCTAGCACTGCGTCTTCTCTGATAAGCCTATATTTTTTACAGTAAAAAACAGTTTACAGTAGGTTCTTATAGACATGGACGTGTCGGACATAATGTTTTAAATTTTTATTTATTTATTAATTAACTATAGGTACTACGCATCTCAGTCATCGCCAAATTGCGATAATGCTGAATGAGTAGCGTATTCGTCTAATAAGCTTGAATTTGCCGCCCTCTGATTTAGCCGGGACAAGATCCTGTCATATATCACTAAACCCCGGGCTAAATAAGTAAAGTAAATTTAAGTGTTACACGACGGTGGTGCAATTGGGCCTAACAAACCTTCTTTATGAAATTTTTGTAGATTCAGTTCTTTTTCGCGCCATCGGTCATTCAACCAATTTTTTAACGCCATTTCATCTTTCGGGAGTTTTTCAATGGGATAACTGTAAAAAAAAAAACTGAGAATTCTTTAAATTGTTGTTAATTTAAATGCTATACGTACGTACATATCATTATAACCAACGCATAAAATTGACCCAAGCCAATCTCGGAGCTAAACTTGAACTTACCGTTTGAAATGGAAGTAAACGTTAGTTGGTATTGTGCCACGTAGTAAATCTGCTTCAGTCTGCGCAGGAGTGTCATAAGCCACAGTGACATCATAGACTGAAGCAAGCCCAGAATCTCGCATAAGAGAGCACAGTGCTGCCCATCCTGTGGTGCGCGGATGTAGGACATATTCATAGTACTGGAAATGGGTGACAGTGTTTTTAAACTAAAATTTCGTAGGAACATAACAGAGTCTAAGATATGCCAGTATTTAATGGTCAGTTTATGATTTTTCGGCACCTAATAAAAAATCGAAATCTATGGTTTATCCAGTAATAGGTATTCCTTTATTAGAAGTTCTGTAAGCATAAAAATTAAACTTAAAAATGCAAAGTTTGCAAAATATCAGTGTGGATGTTTGTTTCTCAAACCAGTTATATGGGTTACTTAACGATCTCTCGGGTGCGCAGGTACCTAAATTTTTGAGGCGGAGCTAATGCCTAAGATGTTATTGCCTTTTATTCGTCAGAAGGCTGAGAGGCAGGAAGCCTAAGTACCCGATGATGATAAGTAACTATCGTCGCCTATGGACACTAGCAATACTAGGTGAATTCCCAATGTGTTGCCGATCTGTAGCAATGACTTGAAGGCAACTGGCTCGGTGTTGCAGCTGCCTGAATAGACCGGTAGATGCTTGGGGTAAATTTTACGACATGAGGTTGATAGCTAGCGATGCGACTGAGCTACCGAGTAAAAGAATTTTCCTCCCAGTATCTAGAGCCCCACGTAGGGCACGCGATGAGTCAATGTTGGTTTGCGTGCACTGGTTTCACGTGTTCCATACTAAATATAACAAAAATCCAGAAACTGTACGACAAAGTCAATGAAGATCCCTCGGGAATGAGGGTGAAATCGCGCAGAAACTAGTATTCATATCTATTAGTTTAATACCCCAGTGATAATTTTGGAAAGAACTATAAACTAGTTAGGTAAGTGATATTTAGGTATGTACAAACCGGTAATTTATTTGCAGCAGCAAATTTCTCACTACGTCGTTTATTCTCGGCACTCAAATCGGTACCTTCAGGGAACAATACAATCCTGCAGTCACAATCCATCCTTTTGTAATAATCTACGAATTGGGATAAGTTCAACTGATCTTCGCGCCAATTTCTCTTCACATAGAGGAAATTATTCAGCTGCATTATCCAACCTGAAAGTATTCATGATGATGACACAGGATGATTTTGGGAGGATTGTATGTTATTATTATCTATCAATGTCTCAAGTTTCATCAATATCCGTTCAGTAGTTTTTGCGTGAAGGAGAATCAGACATCTTGACATCCTCACACCCTAACAAACTTTCACATTTATAATATTTTTTTAGGAGGATAGGATTTTATTATAAAAATGGTACTTAGGTACCTTGAAAAATATGTTTCCAAGTAAAATAACCTACCTATGCATGCAGAGTTATACAAACCCGCATTAGTAATGAAATTAGCATGAATATTTTTATACAATTAAGTACTTCATATGTAACATAACATTATGAATTTATTATTCGCACCTATAGAAATAAACATCTAAAAAGTGCTAAGTAAGTAAGAACATTATGAAAGTACCTAAGTAACTTACTTATACCTAAGTGGCAGATAATCGTTACATTTCAAATTAGTCTAATGATGCTTATGAGTCGAATAGTCATTACTTAGTTACAGCTTTTGTACAATTTGGCTAAATTACGAGAGCGGAATTACGTACCTACTCATTTAGATAATAATAAATTAAATTATTTTATAATTTTGTGCGAATTATAATTATATCAAAATCAAAACTCATTTATTCAGTTTAGGCCCTAATAAGGCACTTATGAATGTCAAAAGTTACAGTTTTACAATAGACTCCACTACTATGTACTTTAGTACTTACAATAAAATATAATTTAAAGTATGTACGTAACTAACTACCTACCAAGTTAATAAAATAATATGATTTTAGCTAATAAAAACTTTAATTAAAAAGAAATTCAACGTACCCAAGCAAGGAACAACCTTGATTTCATCTTTTAAAACAAACTTTAATTTCGATCTGCCTCCTAAATCCAAGAAATTGTTTGTTTCCCCAATTTCGTCAACATTATCCTTACAAATACATTTCTCGCTTGCATTAGGGTCCTGTGTGGCGTGATACAAAGCTATCCACACGTAATTCCAATCGACCCTTGTGCGATGGTTCATGACAATTATTGTCTTTTCATTTGGATTCACGTAATCACCTAAATGATGTAGTTCAGTGCCGCAGCAGCACTGGAATAGTGCCTGTGAAAATAATATTGAACGAGTAAGACAATTTAGTGTTTCAATAATTATAAAGTTACTATAGAATACTCAATAAAGCCTTACACAAAGGCCGGAATGTATCACAAACAGTAAATCTTACTTACTTACCACTGGATAAAGTTCCCATAACGCAAACAACACATCCACTATTTTTCTGTACCATTTATGATTAAAAAACATTAGGTACATAACTGGAGTATAAAGAATAAAGAAACCTAGAAGAAACAATTATTATAGTTAAGAAGGTAGGTACAATTAGTAATTAGAAAAATATCTTTGAATTCTCATTTGTTTTCTCAGCAGATTACGGATACACGCTTACAGTATATAAGAGCTTTCTAATCAAACACAACAAGAAATTAATTTTGTAAAGTTAGTTATTTAATTTTGAACTAAATGCATCTCTTACCAGAAATAATGGTATAATACCAAGCAATGCAGAGCAGTATGCCGGCCACCATGGCGCCAGCGCCACGGGCCCGCACTGCCGAGAGCCGTCCGTGAAGCCCTACACGCGCCGAGGCGCAGCTAGATTAGAACCCCTACATGACCCACTAAACCCTATTAACACCTTGTCTTGAAACGTTATTTAATTTCAGCCTGAACAGTCCTTGGTATGCGGTATAGTCTTTGTGTGCTTACCAGTACCATCCCTGGCTACGTCCCCACGTTGTTATGCCGATTTGTTTTTATTTTATTGTACGTAAACAAATGTTTCTAGCTATCTAAATATAAAGATTATTTTTTCAGATAAATTTATTTAAAAAAATCATCATGTTCAACTCAGTGGTTTAGGCGTGAAAAGGTAACAGATAAACAGAGGTGCTTTCGTATTCATAATATTAGTGTGGAAGTATGGATAGAATAAGAAAACCAATAGCTTTTATAGAGAATCGTTCTTGTATTGGGCTTAGAGTACAAACAAAATACATTTACGAGTTTTCTTGCGTTTCTTCCCTTTTGCCAAAAGCTTCACCCTCTTCAATCGTCATCATCAATTCACAATCTTTAGTTTCTGGTAACAGAAGACACAGCAAAGCAGCTATTAATGGCATGATGCCAAATGCAACTGGCGCACACCATTTACCATAAGGTCTAAATCCAGCAACAAACGGTGCAATCATGGCTCCGAAACGGGCTGACATCGACGAAATACCAATAGCTGCATTCCTTACTACAGTTGGAAACATTTCAGAACAATATAGATAGACTACGATAAAAACCATGTAGCTAAACAAAACTCCAAAACACCCGAGTGCAATAGATACTTTGCCTTCAGGTATTAAAGCTATAATAAAAAGGCAAACACTGCATAGTAAATTTCCGATAATGACCAAAGATTTCCGCTTCATAAATTTCATCAGCGGGATAGCTATCAGACAACCGCACAAGCAAACACTGCCACAAGCCATTACGTTGATGTACACATCTCCTGTCAAGTGACTAATGTAATGTGCCACTCCATAGAAACAGTAACTGCAAACGAGCCACGTGAAGGACATCACCAGAATGTTCTTCCTGAGATTTGGATTACGGAATAAATCAATAACGGAACCTCTTTTCTCTGTGTTGGTTCTGTGTTGCAGTTGGTATAGGTCAATCTTCTGTTGTATTTCTTCCGACGGAAGATTGTTTCTATAAAGGAAAGCGTAGAGTTAAAGCTATTGAATGATAAAACACATAGTCATCAAAGAATAGTAACAAAATCATCATACATTTTTGCTACACGCTCCATTAAAGAAACAGCTTCTACAGTTCTGTCCATAGCTAATAACCATCTGGGTGTCTCTGGTAGAATACAAATATAGAATAATAATATAATATTTGATACAGATATGGCTAACTGGAAGTACATGTAGTCTCTTATAAGGTATCCAAAAAGTGCTAATATGATATGACCAGCTGTGAATGGGACATGGTAGAAAGCCGAAACAACATCTCTGTACTCATTTCCGACGTATTCCATAACAATTACAAAACCGACAACCATTATGCCACCAACAGATAATCCCAATATCATTCTAACAATGGTGAAGCTCCAAAAGTCCGGAAGAAAAGATGACATTATTCCAGTAAACACTTCTAATATTACAGAAACGATGAGTGCTGGCTTTCTTCCGTATCTAAAAATGTAAACAAGTTAGGTATAGTTTAGTTTAGTCAGAGCTACCTAAAGTCAATAGTTAAAAGATAAGAGAGTTAAGTATAATCAGAGCTACCAAAAGTAAATTGTACAAAGATAAGAGTTAGGTACTCACTTGTCGGACGCAATTCCGAATAATAAACTTCCTACAAGAACACCAAACTGAAAAACAGTTTGTGTAAAGTCCTTCAGCCAAGCCTTTTCACATGTCAAATGCCACTCTGTTACAATCGTTCTGGTAAATACGGACATGTCATAGACAGGATTTTTGCAGCATGTTATGTTTACACCTGGACATTTATATTGTGCCGGTGGTGCCAAAAATATTATTGCCATTTGATGAAACGCTACTCCGAATTTGCTCATGAAAACCATAATACAAAGCCATAGATGATACTTCCCGAAGCTACCTATAATTTCGTTTATTAACACCATAATTCTGGATGTAGCCAAGAATAAACAACAAATACATTTCTCACTCAAAAATACAATAATAACATAATATATGTACTTGGAAAAGCACAATTTATTATATGTACTGTCATATAATAAAATAGTTCGTAAACGGGAAGGCCGCGTGCGTGCGTGCGTGATGTGTATTTAGTGTACCTACTTAACTACTCTATATTTATTATAGTCTGGACATGGATATGTTATCCGGTAAACATGAAAGCAACATGATGTGTTTGGCTGCACGTAATTGATTTTTTAAATTTTGGATTGCCACAATCTAACCATGGTAGGTATGTGATGATGTGGTAAGTAAGGCCATAACATTTTGTCATGTTAACTATACCATCTCCGTCTCATCGCCTGTTTGAGTTTCGCGAATGGAAATGGAATCATGGAATGAGTACCCTTGGATTTTAACTGGTTTTTTTAACTTAATTTTTATTTAGTAAATTTTGCGAATTTATTCTACATCACAGTATACACTTTCAATTACTATTACATATTTACAGGAATAATTTTATATTTGGACAAGCTATACCTAAATCGCCCGCTGGACGTCCAGCTACCTGAAGATACCTAAATCGAGTCTAAATTAGATAGGCACAGCTAATTTTTAGCCTATCATTAGAAAGCCAGTAAACATTAGACACAGAGTAAACACAGAATACATAAATAGAAGAAAATTATAAAGTAAGTAAAGTAAGTAATTACTAAGTAGGTATAGGGTTATGATTATGTTATAGGCCCATTCAATCTTCTATTTATATGTGTCATGGTATTTTAATAATGGTAGGTATACAGGGTTATTAATGTGGTATGAACACCTTCTATTATAGGACCAACTCTGAAATCGCGGAAAAATATATACATTTTCTTAGAAAACAATAATCAAACGGAAAGAACGAAAGACGTGTAGGTCAAGCGAAGTAAGACCATCGCTTACGTCGCGTCGCTTAGGAAACAAAACCGCGCAAGTTAATTTTAATCATTTTATAGGAGAGGGAAATCTGTTGGTGGGCTAATTAAACGCCTTGAGCGCTGTCACAATTTTCATTTGAATACTGGCCTCATAATTGGCTGAAATGTTAAAAACGTGATTATGCAGTTTGAAGGTGGTAGAGTCTATTGTCACAATTGTAACTATCGACGTTCTTAAGTGCCTTCACAGGGCCTAAACAAATTAATTGAGTTTGAGTTTGACGGGTCAAGAGAATTTTGATCTACTGGCATTTAAAAATAAACACCGCCAATTTTCGAATTTAGAGGTGTTGTTTGCTAAGCGACGTTATGAACCATTTCAATTAATTTTGTGTCTATGTACTATTTATTTATTACCTTAATAAACTTATTAACAAAGTTAAAACACTTGGTTACTCTAGAAATGTACCTGTACGGGAGAACGGGGTAATGAGAGCTAGCGGGTAATGGAATGGGAGCTACTACAAATTACACTAACAGGAACGTATAATTCGCGCCGAAATGACACGCACGGCTTCGGGTACCTTCGATTATACAACGTAATCACCGCTGCCCAGTTGCCAGTCCCATTGTACGTGTTCAATCGAAAAAAGACTTATTTTTGTTGATTATGTACTTTGTTTTGTTAATTATTTTTGAGCCTATTAAGTGTACCAAAGCAAGTTTAATTTTCATTAGTAGAAGTGAAAACTACCATTGTAATGAGAGCTCTCATTACAAGTATGGTAGTTTTTGGCTATCTGTATCCGACGTGTGGGGTAATGCGAGCGAAAGTAACATTTAAAAAAAAGATGATTTTCACTAACTAAGAGTTAGCTTTTAGTTTTTTTTATAGCAATTACTAATACAGATAACTAGAATATTGATTACTTTCTAAAAACTAATGATTTCTAAATAAACTCGTATTTTTATAAACTTTTCTTTACATGGCTCTAATTACACCACTCTCCCCTACAATCATTATAAAATCATTATTTTCAAATTTATACCAATATGGATTAATTAAAGTGATAAGTAAATATTTTAAATAATGACTTCAATGATGATTAGGCATAACTTTCTAGTGACTAAGTTTACATGTTAGGTCTTCTTTTTCCCAAATTCTTCACCCTCTTCTAATGTAGTCATCAATTCACAGCCTTTAGTTTCTGGTAAAAGAAATGCAATACAACCAGCTACTAAAGGGAATATGGCAAAAAGTACCGGTGGACCCCATGCTACCTTGTCTCCTAATTCTATTACAAAAGGAGCTATCATTGACCCAATACGCGCAGCCATTGATGAGAAGCCAAGGGCGGCAGTTCTGACTACGGTGGGGAACAGTTCTCCGCAGTAAAGGTACACTACTACGAATACAATAAAGCTAGTAACTGTACCTGTGCACGCGCAAGCTACTGACCATCCACTTTCAGGTATAATCGCTAGAATGAGCAGACAGGCAGCGCATATGAAATTAAACGTTATTACAATTGTTCGTCTTCCAAGAACCTTCATCAGTGGTATGGACAGTAAACTGCCACATAATGTAACGGTCGCACTAGAAGCTACGTTGATAAATACGTTGCCACTTAGTTGACCAATATATTGCGAGACGCCATAGAAACAATAACTGCAAGATAACCAGTTGACCGCCATGGCTAATATATTCTTCCTTAAATTGGGAGTTCGGAAGAGGTCCAATATATTTCCTTTTTTAAGATGATGTTTTTCTAAAGTTACTTGATGAGCTAAAATGTCTTGTCTTATATTTTCTGTTGGAAGTCCATTTCTGAAAAAAAACCATACCTACCTGTATTAAGAGTTTTATAATCATCCCAAATCTCCTCCATTAGGTTGTGCAATCATATTGATAGAACTACTATTTCAACTAACGATTAGTTAATATAGGTACTTTTATTTAATTTGGTAGGTAAGTATATATATCCTAGCAAAATTTCAGGAGCCTGAACTTTGAACTTACAACCTGAATTTCGTGACCGAGTTAGATAGAGTTCAACTGATAGTTAGGTGCGTTTATCAAAATTATGTATTTTTCTTTCTTTAATAACTATTGCTACACACTGCATATTATTATATTTAAATAAACGTTTAAATAAATAGTTCTTACTTACACTTTAGCAACTTTTTCCAAAATACCGATTGCTTCGTCCGTTTTTTTTGCAGCTAACAACCACCGTGGTGTCTCTGGTACAAGGTAGAAGTAACTCAGCATCAATATTGAAGGAATTGATATAGATAGTTGAAAATGAGAGTAATCTCTGAAGAAATATCCCATAACTGGCAATAACATGTGGCCTATATTAAAAGGCACTTGGTATACTGCTGAAATTACTTCTCTGTATTTGGTACCAACGAATTCCATTACAATAACAAAACCGGTGACCATCGTCCCTCCGACGGAAGCTCCTATCAGAAAGCGTATGAAACTGAATATCCAGTAATTCGGTACATAGGCTGCTGCTACTCCCATCACTATCTGTATCACGACAGCAACGAGCATAGGGTATTTTCTGCCAAACCTACAATAATAAACATCAATTATGTAATATTCGTGGCAAATTTTATATTCACCACATCAGTAACGTTATACAGAAAATTTGGTAGACGGTTGAACATACTTAATGTATGTCGATCTGTATGAAATTACCATGACGTCTAGGTTCCATTATTGGAGCTGAGTAGGTACGTAGCAGAAGGCCCCATCTATCTGCTATGTTTGTATGTTCAACCGTCTGCCAAACACCATAATATACCTAACTTAAATTCACCTGTCTGAAGCCATTCCAAAGAATACACTACCCAGTAACGTTCCTAATTGAAATAAGGTCTGTGTGAATCCCGTAAGCCATTTTTTACCGCAAATGAGATTCCATTCCATTATTATTGATCTTGTAAAGAGTGATGTATCGTACACCGGTTCTCCACAAGGACACGCCCCAGCGACTCCGTTACAAGTGTATGACACTTTTGGAGCCAAAAACAATATGGCCATTTGATGAAAAGCAACGAAAATTTTTGATACAAATATGATAAGGCATAAATACAGATGGTATTTTCCAAATAAACCCATGGTTTTTTGAACTGGATCCATCATCAACTGGTCTGAAATAATAAGTTATTTGTTACATAGACCAATTATAGTTAACTAAACGGACGGAAATTTGTAATGTAATGGGTGAGTAAGGGCGCATAAGGCAATGATAGCTAGCTCAGTGGTAGTTACGTCGAATGCTGTGACGAAGTTTGCGGGTTCGAATCCTACAATGCGCTTGACATCGAGAGGAAACCCTAAATCCACCCACGGTCGTAGGGCAACTTTGTAGCCTGCAGGCGTGTTCAGGCAGCTGCACTTGCTGTACACACTAGCTGCACACACACTAAGATATATAAGATAAGCTTATCTAACATAGGCTTAATATTGTATTGTAACCAAAACTGTAATATTATAATATACGAAATGATATGCATCTCGAGGATAAAGCCTGTCTTCGGCTTGGGTGGCTTGAACCCCTCTCTTCACTCAGGACTCTACATTATCTCCCTTACTTCGCTCGGGAGTAAACTCTAGAGTCTATCGTTCCCTCAGGATTATCCATATATCCATAAGACAATGCTTTATCCCCTTGATGCATAATCTACTATTATAATTTTGACAGGCCAGTTGGCGCAGGAAGTGGATTCGATTCCCATTCAGGACAAACATTTGTGTTCATGAACATGTTTGTTTGTCCTGAGTATGGGTGTAATTATCTATATAAGTATGTATTTACAAAATAAAAAGTAGTATATATCTATATAGGTAGTATATCATTTATCTGGTTTCCATAGTACAAGCTCTGCTTAGTTTGGGATCAGATTTAACCGCGTGTGAAAAATGTCCCAGGATAAAAAAAAAACATATTTTTTATTTCTATTTTTTATTTCTTCATTACGTTTACGTAATCAGTACGTGTACCCATGTTTTTTTTTATAGGACTTAAGTTGGTAGCCTCTGATCGATGCACCAACCTTACCGGACAATAGTGTAATCCATGTATGTAATACATAAGGCAACATTGTTTGCAAATTTTGAATTAAGTAATTAAAACACCTTATAAATAGTTTATAGTACATAGTTTTTTATATGTAATAGGTATTAGGTATTAGGTATTTATATAATCAATATTTGAAACACGTTATGATTGCTTTTACATAACGGTAAATTTAGTTGTATATTAGCGTAAGTTTAGATTTAAAGATTTATTGTAGGGTACTGTTGCTAGCAAACCTAAATAAGAGGGTGTAGCCCAAAAGGGTATTGAAGACCTTATACAGGTCATGAAAAAATATTCTAGAATGGAAAACAACACTAAAATATTTACATATAAATAAAAAAAAAACTATTCCCATCACGACGTTCGTTCCTGAGTACCTACCAGTAAAAGCTATTACCTACCTAAAAACGCTAATCTTCGTAAAGGATTCTTTGGTAAAGGCACTACTCAGGTTCCGGAAATTTTGTAGCATTACTGATAACGTTGTAATATATCCGTAGTGGTCGGCTATGTCATCCGGTGATCACCCGATATATGTAAGGTAAGGTATATCTATTGGGCCAAAGGAGCATGATAATAAAGAAATTATTATTAATATAGTAAAAAAGTATCGATAATTCAAAATATCTTTCACTAGAAATCACAATGTATGTTATTATTATAAAATAATTATTAAATAATTGTTACGCTGCTCCAACTGAAGCCCAATTTAATGTATGATTAATTTAATATATATTTGTTTTAATCATTTTATTGTTTATTTTGATTTTTTCTTTATGTTTTTTGTATTCTTTTACAACTTTATTATAATCTATTAAATTCATCCAATTATTATTATTTTCTGTGCATGTCGTGTTAGCCTTTATGTAATTTGTAGCACTCAATAATTTAAAATCCGTGTCCAAAATTTTGTGAATCTCCTAATGTGTAGGTACTGCAAACAATTGTTGGCTGACCTAATAAATAAATAAATTATTATAACTTTCCGCGATAAAGGGGTATCTAATCCAAAAATATGTTTTCAAATAGGACTTCCTGAGATTAGAACTACGTTACTTGCTTACAACATACAAACTCTTCAGATATATAATACTCTTAGAGAGCGTTTACACATGGTGCAGCGCGCCGCCATCGCCACCACCGTCACGGTGACGCGGACGCACCGCGACGGTAGGTAGTATGACATATGTAAACGCCCTTATTCTAGGTATTATGTTCTAATTTACATTTGCAGTTGGATACTTCAAAATATTTAGTGTGGAATGGGCCTTTCATCCCTTGCCTAACAATTTACTATTTTCACCTTAGGTCTGTCCAAAGCGCGCCTTTTGCCTCTTTACCTTTATGTTGTCATGAATGAATTCAGTAACCCTGTGACATGCCCGTAGGTACATACCTAGGTGCAGATGTTTTAATTTATTCTGATTTATAAGGCAAACAAGCCACTAGCCAAGAAGGTACTGAGGACTTCTTGTATTTATTCTGGTTTCATTTTAATTGCGATTATAAATCTAGGTGGCCCTGTAATAATTAATTTACCTGTTCTCAATCTTTGTAATACTATCTAATTAAAAACCATTTGGATGGATACCATCCCCATATTACCTATGTGAGACGAATTTAAGTAGTAAGAAATATTTTTTTTATATTCAGATCATGCATAATAGTAGTTTATGATACTGTTGCATAATAGGGATTATTAAATACGAGTGTGAGTTTAAGTACCGAGCCGTAGGCGAGGTTCTTAATAGTATCAGACGAGTTTTAATACCTAATTATGTGCAGTATCATACAGTACTTTATCTAAACTCATATAAATAATGTAATTTAAAGGTAAAAAAATCTAATTTTTATGTGTAATTTTTGGTCAAAATGATATTATGTAGGCAAAAACAATAAAATAAACAAACTCAATAATCATATACCTAATCAAATCCGTGTTGCCAACAACCACAGACAAAGTAAATTTGCATCTAAAATTGAATTGATACTGATTTTTATAGCATTATCTTGGGAATAAAACTGTACTTTAATAAATCATTATACACGGGTGTGCATAAAGTGGGTGCACTGATTTTGATTTCATAATAAGAACATTACGATATGAGAGTAGATAAAAATATTTTTCTTTCACACAACATTACAATTTACAGATAGGTATATATTATAAAATCACAAAAAAATAAAAAAGTATATACTTAAACTAAAATTCAATTATAATAAACTGCTAGCATTTTTAACAGAAAGAGCGTGGCTATCTTAAATTCTGGAATAAACTACCTACTTTACATAAAGGTAAGTATAGGTATAGTAGTCAAATGACGTAAGAAAGCAACAGGTAGGTATATATTGTACATAAGTAGGTATATTTAAAACCAGAGTTTGACTCGACTTACTTTTCAAACCGTCTCACGTAATAAGGGGGTTTATGTTTAGTTTGTTGTTAAGGTGAAACCTTCGGTTGGAGCGCGAAATTCAAATTTTATCACGTTTTTTTGCAAATTGCTGCTCAGTTATAGGTCGTAAGTTGTCAACATGTTATTTGCGACAAAAATGGTAGTAGGTATATTTACTGATTAATAAACAAAAGAAATCATCAACATATTCCTCCAAGGTATATTACTGACATATACGATATAACTGACATATACGACTATTTCATGAAAATGTTTTATTTTCAAAATTACACGAATACCTACTTACCTATCGCATTGCGCTAATCTTTGAAGTGAAGCTTCAGATGGGACTAAAAATATGTAGGTAGGTATGTCTATCTATAGTAATTTATCTCCTTCGTAGGGTAGGACTAGTCGACTAGTAAGGTGAAAATAGTAGATTTTGTATTTATAAAACAAGGGATGAAAGGCTCCCATTCCACACGAGATATTTTGAGGTCAACAACTGCAAATGTATCAACAAAGAAATTCGACAAAAATACCTTACAGATTCATACATATTTGTAGGTACCTATCAATTACTTTAGGTACAATGTGTGGAAGCATCTTACACACAAATACATACCTACACTAACAAGACTGTTTGTTTCACGAAGTACCGAATGCCTTTTTAGTCCGTGGTTATAATTTTTATTTTATTTTACTTAGGACAACAAACAGAATGACAATAAATTATGATAGACATACAGTATAAAAATATGAGGAAATATGGTTAATGTCACACCAACTACGTTATCCACAGATTACAAATTTGTTATTATTGTTAGGGTAGGTACCTACAGAAGATCTAACTGAAAAAGTCATCTATAGTGTGCTATTAAAAAAAGAAGATGATAGAAAAATATCAAATAAAAGATTAATTTAGATATAAGAAATAAATAATACAAATTATGCGGTGCTTCTAGAAAACATTAAAGTTAAAATTAATATAATTAA
The DNA here is from genome assembly GCA_963555595.1 of Tethea ocularis. NCBI lineage: Eukaryota > Metazoa > Arthropoda > Insecta > Lepidoptera > Drepanidae > Tethea > Tethea ocularis. The sequence continues at coordinate 7,103,416 of OY741968.1, forward strand.
ATTATATAGTGTGATGAGTGTCCATTATGGCTCCTTTAAACTTAGAAGAGGGCAGTCCAAAGATATTAAATATCTAGAAAGCTGGCATTATATGTGGTGACGAGTTGCCAGATAGGAACACGTAGGTTAGTCGTCTTTGGCTTAGCTTATACTTATTGAGTAAAAAACCTCGGCTACACCTAAAATGCATTGCTTGGAATTTGCGTTGAACCCTCTATATATTATTCTTATATTTCTCATAATAGGGGTTCCAAATAGCAGACGCATACTTAATCTACTTGAGGCCGGACGAAAGAGTTATATATTGGTTATATAGCTATATTAATAATTTCGTGCATGGGTATATACGGTAGACTCGATCGAAACCTTACCTGAATAATAAAACATAAAAAATAAAGATTTCGAGTCGACAACATATATCAGCAAAATTCGGATTATCGAGTATTTTGTTAAATTCTAATGGTGCTGACTGCTGACCTGTGCTGCTGGCTGACAGACAAATTAGTCTCCATTTTGACCATTCTAGAGAAACGTCACTGACACCGGATGACATTTAAAAATAATACTGGCCATCTTTTCGTAATAAAATTTTAATGTACATTTTGGACTTTTTGGTGGGAACTTACGAAGTGACGTTTCGTTTTCATTTTATTTTCATAAAATCGTGTATTTTGAGTTTTATTGAATACTATCGGTAGTATTTTGTCCAATAAAGATCAATAGTTTTCATCTAGTATTATTATAATTTTAAATTTAACGCTGTACATTTAATGTGGGGTTTTCGCCTGAATTATTATTATTATAAATCTAATTATAATTAAATCTATATAGAGTTTCAGGCCATCTAATCTGTATAATTGTATGCATTCTTACTTACGCATACGAATATTCCACCTGTAGTGCTGTCCTGTACCCAGGCCTTGGACAAAATTAAATTACAAGAGTTTATATTAATTTGAATTTAGCATGAGAAATATTAGTCATTAAAACCATCATCACTATTTCGTCAAAAACACAAAAATCAACTTATTACACTGCGATCTTCTGAAGAAAAATTACTTACCTCGTGCAGAAACGCATTACCTACCTCTCACAGAGTGTATGTGTCGTATTCTTTTCGACTCTAAATATTTTTTCATGACCTACCTATAATATGGTATACTTCAATGGCCTTTGGGCCCACTGTACCCTCCCAAAATTAACCTGTATATAACTAATTGATATTGTAAAGCTGAAGAGTTATTTAGAAAACCTTGATGAAGAAAGTTATAGGATAAAACATCATGCAAGCATAGATAGCCCAGCTTAGCGCGGGATCACTACTACAATACCTATATAATAAATAATAAGTACCTACAAAGTATTTACAATTGCAAGTTGCAATAAATATTGTCTTTTAAAATATCCTACATACATAAGTAGGTTAGAAATTATTAATTAGAATGCTAATCAAAATCCTTCGCCAATGTCAATGCTAAGTGACAAGGCTCAATATATTTGCAACAACAGGGTCAAAATACTCTTAATGGACATTTACATTGAGCGGCACCGATCGATCTCGCTTTCAATAGTAACATTCTCACCGTCTTTTTCCTTTTCTTTCTGAATGACCTGCATCTCCATTTTTATCGTTTTCCTTTTTTAATACAATCTACGTCGCTTTTTTTCGTCAGAACTCACGCGATCACTTTTTATAATGAGACTAAAATGTTGCGCTCTGTACGGCCTGCAGCAACAGACTGGTAACTGTAACTTGTCGAGGCAAATAATCGCACGCGCTGGCGCTGCCCACCGTTCTCTCAGTACTTACTTATTTGTGTTAAGAAATTGTTAAATTATCTATAATTGTGTCAACGTGCTGTTTAGATAAAAGTGACGCATGTATCATCTCTCGTTACTGGATAACACTCAAGATAATTTTCCTGATACATGATAGAAGATAAATGTGGTAAAGACGCTGTCTAGATAAACAAAAACAAATATAAGGCTATTATCCGTATGTTGTAGCTTGGTGCTGGTGACAGTAGCTAGAGATATGAAAGCTTTGCAATAAAGTTCTACCATCTATAATTCAGTATTATGTAGATTCAGATTAACCTTATTGCTGTTATATGGTTAATTTTCAGATCTCTCTGGCTATTGTCACCCGCACCAAGCTACAACATACTGAGAGTAGTAACTATATATATACTGCACCGCACGGTTTGACTAGCTTTTCTAGTATAAAACTGTTGTAGTAGCTAGTGGCTTTGCAAAGTGGGATACTTATACTACCCAACCAACAGTCCCTTCTATGATTTATGTGCTAGCCACCTTCGACCACATTGTCACTAACCATGGTGACTATGTAAATACAAGCAACATGAAAAATATAATTGTTGGTCCTAAATTAGTTACTGGTTTCCAAGACATATCGCAATAAGAGTAATCCGTCTATATTTTCAGGATAGTTCACTCAATACCTAAGATCCAACTAACTGACCTAAAATATTCATTTTGAATATAAGAATAAGTACGTTAATTCAACATGAAACAAGTTATGTACTTATAGTATAATAATGAACAATATACAGGCTGACTGGTCACCAACGATACTCGAGGACGTGATATATATTGACGATCATATAAGAAAAAAAATATAATTAAAAATAAATATTAATTTACTACTTAGTAAACTTAAGTAATTTATTACGTAACGCATGGTCACCGCGCCGACGCATACTACGGAACACAAGATCGCCACGTGCTAACGGGGCAACAGACAAAAAAGCATGAGCGTCGGGAATGTAGCCACACTTAATTTATTTATTAGGAAATTTAACCAAAAATTAAGTACCTAATTTGATTACATAATTAGAACGAGGATCGAGTACCGAGTACTCTCCTTAAATATCGTTCGTGTCTCACCAGTCACCCTGTATAAAACCAACATACCATACCAATTGGCAATTGAAAAAATATTTCTGTTACCGACCTACGTAAATTGAGCTATATTAGCCTAATGAGCGGTTGTTTGAGTAACTATCTGACATTATAAGACTGACTCGAAACAATTTGTTAGTATACTCGTAACTGGTTACATCCGGAACACAATTTTAACTGTAAACAATGAAGGAAAAGCATTATACCTGTTTAATGCTTATTTAATTACCTTCAGTGCTTCAAAGTGGTGTAGTACTGATAACATAAAACATAATAAACGTATTTTAAAAATTGTAGCTCTAATCAATCCTGGGAAAAATTGAATATATTTATTTATTTATTTATCTTTTATGTCAGAAAGTTGACAAGCAGGCAGGCGGTCCACCTGATAGTAAGTGGATACCGTCGCCTATCGCCATTTGCAATACTAGAGGTATTGCCTATAAACCTAAGTATATTAACCTAAGTTTTCACGAAATGCTATGCACCACGGCAGTACATTGTATGGTCATATGCGAACAGCTATTTTCTGAATGATATCGCCGTTTTGGAGTAAATAAAGGACTCCAATTTCCACTTAACATCCGCACTAATTAATATCTTAGCATACAAAAATAAAGGGACTTTGACATTAAACAAAAAGATTTTTATTGATATATGGATAGTATAAGCATTATATTGGTCTGATTCACCTGCTAGAAGGATGGAGGTAACTAAATCAGCATCATGTATAGACTAGGAGATCTAAGCATCATATTTAAACAAATAATAATAATTTTGATTTTTATTTAACTTATACACATCTGTTTCAAAGTATTCGTCTATGTACATATACATAAAATTATGAAAACCTACCGTAATAAAATAATAGACTTTAATAGTGTAATCGAATTTTTCCCAGTTTTTCTAAATATTATATACAGTGCCATAGTCGATTAACATAAATGTACTCTCGAGGTTAGGCTAAACAAATACTTGACTCATTGATAATACACATAAATAGTAACGATCTACGACTAATAGCAACATAATAGGAATATGATATTATCATATTTATTATTTAAACTTGCACAGATATTCATGTGCAAAAATTGTCCGCAAATAATAACAAAAATAATAGTTTAAAATAGTATGCTCACAAAAATTGAGAAAATAATATATTAAACTGAACCACTCAATCCGTCGTGACTCTTGACAGAAAATTATCAAATTATCAATATTTACAACAACAAAATAGGTAAATTTAAATATAACTTACTAATTAACCATGTCATGTGAAATCTTAGAATATACATCACGTATTATATTAAGCCAACATATTAATATTTTAATATTATTAATCATTTATCACGAGAACAGATAACATTGAATATCACATGAAGAAATGTTTAAACATTATTACACTCGAAAATGGCAAACTAAATTTAAATATCATAAACACAGCTTTACACATAGAATACTTCCGTCGTCAATCATTCGTACAGAATAGTCTCTTGTGGAACAATCTATGGAACTACAATAGTATGTAGTATGTATTGGATAACAAAAATGAATCTTGATACATGTCAAGAGCAAAACTGGACTGAACTTTGTTTAGAGGGGGACGATACCGAAGTAGCGTCGTATAAAATCACAGATTCTGTCTTTACAATATGTAAATTGTCTTTACGGCTACTAATTGAGACAATTTACACCTAATTGTTGAAAGGCACTAAGACCCTAATCTACGATAGAATTTCTGTACACTGTATTGATTATGGAAGTCTGTTATTATTATGTACTTACATCATTCAGGCAACTGTTGGACTCGCGACTAGCCAATAATAAACTTAATTATGTACAATTTATTAGTTTTAACATTACTTTCGAATACTTATTAGAGTACAGCCCGAAAGAATAATATTTCAAAAGATGTTTGTAGGATAATTGTTAAATAATTAATTATGCAAGATGAGCACATACTACATTAAATGCAATTTACTCATTTGAAATGCTTATTTACAAGAATATAATTTAAATTACAAGGAAACTATATAGTTTCCTTACATATGCATAGGAATAGGTGCTTCCTTATTTATTAGAACTGAAAGTGTCTACGCAGGATGGTATGAGGTATTTTTAACGAATATCTCCTAAAATATCACTCAATTTCTCAATTTTATGAGGCATTATCGTAATATAATGGATTATGAAGGTATTCATTAGTATGGTGAACTTTTACTATGGGACTATGAGATCAATTTTACTGAACATTTTGACCGAGTAGGATTGATGTTTTCATTGAATTTTTTTTTTTGGATTTGTAAGTCAGATAGTAAAAGTTGTTTATATTGGTGAATACTTCGCCGTAAAGCACCGCAAGTGCATTACAACTAGCTCTGTATATCATATTACGACATTCCCTCATAAAATCGATAATTATCAGGAATCTAACATGTGTCACCCGCAACATCAATTACAAAAACTAGCATACTCTATATTCCAAATACAAAGGCCCGGATGACGTATAAAAATAAAATAGAAAAACTACTTTGCCAGCTTTTTATTAACATTCATCTGTATTTTTTCTATTAAATTATTTAGTATCATCTGGCACTTTGTATTTAGAGTAGGGACCCGCAACTCACGTTTTCGACATCGATTTCGCATTTGACATTTGCAGAAAGATATGGCGGATATCTTAGAAATTCTATTCATTCGACTAAAGTCCGCCACGTTTTTCGTCGATACGATAACGTAACCTTTCAACATCGATATCGCAATAAGAATTTGACGTAAAACATGGTGGACATTCAAAGTCGATACATTTTGTCAAAATATCCGCCATGTTCTTCGCCAAAGTCTCATGCGACATCGATGTTGAACCCCAGGTGTAGTGTATTCTTGTAGATTATTATTTTATTTTCAGTACATAAGTAATTTTAAAGAGGTTGGCAAAGAATGCAAATGTTATATGAAGTGTTTATAGGTTGTATATTGAATTATTTACAAACACTATTACTATGCTTTCCAAAGTAACCTTATCTTACTAAGTTTTATTTTTATTATGCAAAGAATTTATTTGATTGCTCGGATACTCCAATGAAACTAAATAAAATATTGACATTATATCCCTCATCTCTTTTATATAAACACATGTTACCTATTTCGAAATGCAGGACAATACTAATATGTAGTAATAAAAATAGAGAAACTTTTAGTTTCCAACTCTAAGAGTGAATTATTATCATTATATATCTACCTAAGTGCTATAGTGTCTGCGATTTTTAATTTTGGATACCAAGTTACAAATTTTTAGTGCAGGGCCGAGTTTTAGACCCATGTATTTCATCATCATATCAGAGTTCAACAGAAGCAGTGCTTTGCCATCTATTTCCTGCAACAATAAAACAATATGAGAGCGATATGGTAGGTCATTTAGTAATATAGTCATTTAGAATCAAAAATAAAAATTTATTGTATGTAAAGTAATTTTTGGGTATGTGTTCATATTTGTGTATAACATACACCGACATAATAAAAAATACATATACCTACATTTATCGTAATTATGATAGATTTGGTTGAGACTTGTTACATCACGATTAATTAAACATAAGTCACAGGTCAAATTTTTATCTCAGGAAAACATCAGATTCCACCGAAACACGGGTAAAACCGTGTTTTATCTGGATTCTTTAGGGTTCCATATCCCAACAGGAAAAAAACCGAACCCTTATAGGCCTACTTGTATGTCTGTCCGTTACAGTCAATTTGAAAGTACTGGATCGATTGAGTTGAAATTTGGTAAACATATGTAAGTCGGTGAACCTACATGTCGGCCAAACACCGACATATAACGTAAATTAAATAACTTAATTTTAAACATGGAGGCCACTTTTGGGTGTACATTAGAAAATTAAAAAAAGGTGCAATCGGGTAAGTTCGGACTATTTTTTTTTATGTCAATAGGAAGATTCTGTCAAAAAAAACATTTTTGGTTCAAGCTTTTATTTCCGACTGTACATTTTTTGGACAATCTTCAATTACTAAGTCTTAAGACGGTTCCAATGAGCTCAAACATGGCGGGGTCTTTTTATTTCGGAGTTCCTATGACCATCTTCCAGCTCCATCATCAGGTCCTGGTTACCATTGAAAGACAAACTACTCGTCAAGACGATTCAAACGAGCCCAAACACGACGGGTTTATATCGTTTTATTGCGGAGTTCCTATGGCCACCTTCCGGCTGCAGCATCAGATCAGCTCCATGCCATTATAATATTGCATTGTCACGCGATATACATGTGCATGCAAAATTTCAGCTCGAGTCACTTCGTAAGTGTAGAAAATAGGCAAAAATTCACCATTCATCCGCCCCTTATCTATGAAAATAGTTCTTTACCTACATAGATTACAGGAAAACCTATAAGAAGCCAATGGTATTTAAAGTATCATTGGAAATTAGCATCACGGACAGATTTTCAACTTGAGGGTGAAAGCCAGGCAGACAACTGCAAAGTATCCTCCCATCATGCTATGGTTTCGTCACGATGTTTTCCTTTACCAAAACCTCAAGCTCATTGTACTGTTCATCTCGACTTTCGACGTCACTGCGAGCTATCATCGCCTTAAAAAATTGTTATCGCAAAGGTGTAAATAAAATGTATAAAGCTTGGTTAATGGTACAGGGGTAGGGGTAGGGTACTTACATGTTTCCTAAACAAATCGGCGTGTGTTGCTAACGCACTATCGGCGGCTGCAATGAAGCCGATGACGTCTTCGACGGACCAGTCGGCGGGCGGCGCGGCCGGCGAGGGCGGGTCGGGCGGCGAGGGCGGCGCGGGCGCGGCCGGCGCTCCCGTCGTCGAGGACGCCGGCTCCGGCCGCTCCGGGGACACGCGCGCCAGCTTGCCGCCTGAACACTCACCCGGCCCCGTGCCGTTCACGCACACACTGCTGCCAGCTGTTACATCCTGTCCAATGCGATACATCTAACTCATTTATATTTAAATTACAGGACTATTCTACAAGCAGGGCTTTTCGATTGTATTTCTTTGGCACACTCTCTAAATTAAACTGTCTTGACTGAGAAACTAGAGTATTGCTACATTTTGTGTTATAACTGTGGATGTGACACCTATGTCACTTAGGTAATTGTCAGTAACAGTTAATTAGCCCGACTTCATATTAAAATTTTCGTGGTGGCAAGTTACTTGATGCGGGGAGCGCAAGACCGGCCATCATAGAGATCCTTGGGGGAAGCCTTTGTCCAACAGTGGCCGTCTTTCGGCTGATATGATTATGATGTGTATAGATTGTAGCATTACCAGTGATGCGACAGAGCCGACAGATAGGGTATCTAACATCTTGCCCAAATACAAGTACGTAATCTTTAATAAAACAAAGGGGGTACTCGTTGAAAGTAGCTACATACGTTTATAGGCCTCTTGGCGGCGGTTGTGACATTGTTAGAGGTAGACTCGCCACACAGAGTGCAAGGCCGACCGGCAGCCTCGCCAGAGTCTATCTCTATCATCCCCACGCAACATCCTGCTCCACTGCAAACTGCTTTCAACCAGTTCTTCAATTCATCAATTGTTAATTCTGATGGTACTTTCACAGAATAATTTTTATTACCTGATGAAACCTGAAAAAAAATTGTTTTATCATTGTAATGGTATACCTTTGTACAGTATGTAGTGACACCCCTCCACTCTCATGCCAATGGGTGAGTGGATGAGGAGTGTAGGGGTGGGTGAAACCGCGGGGCAGAAAGCTAGTATATGTAGTAATAAAAGAGATGAATAAAATAAATAAATTAGCCAAGCCCGAGTCGGACTCGTTTACGAATGGTTCTGTACCATAGTACGACAACAGAAATACATATATTTCAACAATCTATCCAGTAAGGTCAAGGTCAAGCGTAAAACATTCAAAAACAAACATAGAATATGTAACACTGAATAATAAAAATAAATTAATGTTAAAAATAGGGTAGTCCTCATAATATAAAAAGTGTTGTTTTCAAGGTTTTTGCAATCACTGTACTGTATCTCATGAACTGTAATAGGTAGACCAGACAATTAAAATTTGACAAAATGTTATTTTGTTGCCGCCTTGACAACAAATAATAAAAATTAAATTAAATGTATGTAGTATATTATTTATTCTTTGATTAAATTAAATGTGGTCCCCATACAAAAACATGTTTTTTTTTCTCAACCTCAACAATCACTGCATCTCATGAACTAGGTAAACAGTCGAAATATGTGTATTTTTGTTGTAGTATGATGAAACCCTTTGTTCGTGAGTCCGAATCGCACTTGGCCAATTTTTTTAATTTTTGCATGGCAAATAAATAGAAGAATGACTATGATGATTACTTATGATCTTAGGTTATGAGTGTATTTTGAGGCTGGCTTGATCATAAGTTATAAGTGTATTTGTTAAAATTAACAACTTCAACTTTTATAGGTGAACTTATTTCATTTTATACCACCTACACAACTTACATACAAGTGGTTTATTTTTCATATGTCTAGAAATAATAGTCAACTGATATTTTTTTCATAATATTCAAAGAGGTATAAAAGTTCAGTTCTCAGCTGAAACTAAAACTCAACCTTCCATTACAGTTATGGCAAAACATCTTAGAAATCTTTTGTACGGTGATTAGTCAGACAAAATTGTAAAACTCTACTTACCTGTACATTTGTTATATTGGAATAGCTACTGGATGCAGTAAGTATGGCCCTTGTTAATTTTTGAGGATCTGGATGAGCACTGAGCAACTCCTTAGTGAGAGCCTCTGCAGCTCTTGAGGGTCCCAAGCCTGTTACTGTGGAAGGCAAGGAACTGCTCCCTCCTGAACAGCTACTGCGTACATGGAGTCGAACTGTAGCTACTGGTGTAGATGTGGCTGGACTATTTGAGTTCCCAGCACCAGTGGATCCACCTTCTGGTAAAGCTGGGTTAGGTATACCACTATGTCGTAACTTAAACCTGGAAATATTTATTAGATTATTAGTGGTATGACTATGAGAATAACATCAATAACATATGAATGCTACTGTTACAAAGAAATGTTCCTGTTGTAGGCTCGATCAGCAGAATCGAAGAATAGCCTATAAAAAGAAGAGGGACACAGGCTACTTAAGTCACAGTCAAGCATGAAAATAACATATGTCAAAGAGTAATTTAGTTGAATGTTTGGTACAATACTGATACTATAAATAATGATCATGAAAAAATATACCACCACTTGTCATATCTAGTTATTTTTTACACATCTAATAGAAATTATCTAAATATACTACCTGGAAGGTGCTGTGGCACTTTTCTCGCCTGGAGGCATTAACAGATGGCCAGCTCTAGCACACCATCCAACTGGGAATATATCCCTAGAGTCAAATCTGCAAAAGTAATCAAAAGCACCTCGCCACCCATCAAAAGTAACATGGATTTGATCATTTTTCACTGCACCTACAGTAGCACAGCATATCAATTGTGGATGTTTCCTGTCCACAGCCTCCAGTTTTTGACCAACAACAAACAGGTTTGATTTAGGGGTCATGGGCTCTGGCTGGAAAGCTGTAGGTGGAGCCAAATCTGCTCCACTTAAGGTTTTAAGCAAAAACATAGGCCAACTACTAGCATTCATACGAAATCCGAGTGGTGGCTGCAACATTCCATCATTCTTCTCACAGTAACCTATAGGATGGATATCACCTGCATCCACAAGTTGCCAGAAATCATTTTTATTATCACTTCCATCAAGTCTTAGCCTCAGTCGTGGACCCAAAACTCCAACCACAGTTGCTATACATGTTGAGGTCAAATTTCGTGGATCCCGAGCCTCCAATTTCATTCCCACTTGAAAATCATTTATAGGAGGTGTTGGTGCCTGTTTGAAACACTCTTGTGGTGCTGCTACACTGTTTGTTTCTTTCATATATTTGTTCCAATCAAATGATTGGTAAATACCGTAAAATGAACCCGCGGAATTGTTGTTTGAGTGGTTTTCTGCACCGTTTGCCCCGTTGCCAGACTGCGGCGAAGTAGTACGTTTCTCATTTTTTTTTTGATATTTATTGAGGCAGTAAGTAGAACAGAAGTTTTTGCTGCTGGCAGGAGCATTACCTCTAATAACGTTATCACAATGCAGACAAGCGCCTTTGCTGTAAGCTTGCCTGAATTCAGATAAACACGTTTCTGAACAAAATTCTTTTTTACCGTTCTCCGTGGGCAAAACGTATTTTAGTGGTGTTTTACTCTCAGCGCACCAGGTACAAGTTCTCTTCGGTGGTCTTCCAGGTCCACGTATTTTGCCGGGAGCAGGCCCCGACGAGCCGACAGTGTTATTAGACATCGTTCCGTAATCTTAATTTAATGCATTATCGCAATTTATCTTTTATTGTAACAAATTAACCATTATAATCGTATTCAATAAAAGCACTATTATGCACAATGACGCACAAAAATAATGATTTTTGCGCAAATAAACAACGTCAGTATTTATGACGCGCTTCCAACGGCCATGTTAGTTTTTCTATTTTGTTTGTTTGGATATAATTAAAAGCGTATCAAGTTAAAATTGAACATTATAAATCGATGATTTTAATATTATTAAGATATCATACAATAAATAGGTCAAGTCAAGATTCTAGTATATTTCATTGATATTCAATGAGTTTTCTTTGTCGTATAACGAGTTTGACCTCTGAATCTAAATACTCGTGCGGACTGGAAAGTTTTGTTTTATGGTACGCGTATCTGATCATGAATTCTCCTCTTTCTTGTTTTCAATGTGGCAACATATTAGGTATTTAAAAAGGTACCTACTATGTGATGGCAACTAATAAAAATGACTAGGTTTATTCAAGGTAGCCCGCGAAATTCAATTTTATTTATTATATGTCTTTCGTAACAAGAGTGGTGTATATTTACTGATTTGTGGTAATAAGTCAAGTTTTCATAAAATAGTCGTATATAGGTATTTATTGCGAAGTGATGTTGCGTTTTCATTATAAATTCTTAAAATCGTCCAATAAAGATGTGTGTCAAGTTGTCTTAAAAAGTCCGTAAAAACCGTTAAAAAATTCCCGTTTCCGTAAAAAAGTTACAAAAAAAATAAGTAGGTAATTTGACGTTTGTCTAGCGCGTTCCTTGGATTTGTTCGTGATTTGTTCCTTCGATATAGCTATGGATACAGTATGACACAACTTAGATGTAGCATCGGCAAATCGTATATCTACACTTCACTTCCGATTTACACAACTAATAAAAAACATTCACTATCGCGCCATTCAACGTTCAACACACTCTTTTCGGGAATTATCGATTTTAAGAATTTTGCCGATGCTTCATCTAAGTTGTGTCGTACTGTACCTATTATGTATCTGTGGTTTCACGCCAAAGAAAGAGAAAGGTATAGGTTTCACGCTGTCACGCAAATGCAAATGCAAATACTACAACATACTACTAAGGCTGCATTCCGAATGATGATGATATCGATAATTATCGATGTGAGCGCGCTAAAACGCGTACCGAATCACTATTAGCGCGATAACGAAGCCTCGCGAAACGTCATCGGTGACGTCATTACATGCGCCATATTGCGATTACGACGACCATGGTCCAAACGTTATCGCCGTGAGCGTAGATGTCAAAAGTGACACTTGTGTTGTGTTTTTGTTTTGACAAAGGTTTTTATGTGAGAATAACAAATAAAAATACACTGTATTCAAGTTAGGGAGTCTAATAATTGAAGTTAGGGAGTCCCAACGCGTTGATCATTAATTTTTTAATCCCTTTTTCGATTGTTTTAGTTCTAAATACCAATACTGTCAGCGCGTTCACAAGCGTTCCGAATCATTGACAGTTCACGGCACTTATAGATGTGATATTCGTATCGGAACGCAAATTATCGATGTGAGCGCTAAGATCGATTATGGCATGTTTCGGAATGTACCCTTACTAATCTGTGAATACTACGTTTCACGTTCACGTAATCACGTATAGATAGAACGTAGTGTCATCATAGAGTAACTTATATATTCGTTCGTAGTGTATAATTTATATTTATAATCTATTGTTATTTCTGAATCTGATTCTTCAAAAACTGCGATCTTCAATGATAAATTGCATTACGAGAAGAATGTCTCAAAACGTGGTCATGAAATTAATAACAAATGCTGAAGCAGCTGAAAAAACCTTATTAGATCTTAAAAGCAAGGTTGGTTTATTATTGTTGCTGTATATTTTGATCTTTTATGATTCTATAAGTAGGTAGACCTATCTACTAAAGAGATTTGGATTTTGTAAGTACAATAAAATGAATTATTACCTAAAATATGTTGCGAAAATCGTTTTTTATATTGTTGGTAGGTATAACCTCATAAGATTAAACTTTGAAAAGAAATAGATGATTCGCTATGATTACAATATTTTAAATAAATTAAAAAATAAAATGGAAGAGTATATTACGGTACACACTTTCGTAGGTATACTGTTAGGGTGAAAACTAGGCCTAGGTTAGGGTCACTTACACATGCTTATGAGAATTTGTACATCAGCTAAATAGTGGCCACTAAGTAAATGTATTTGTGAAACCTGTTAAAATTGTGCTTATCTCAAAAATAGCTTATATCAGAAGAAGCTTCACCAAATAATGCTTCAGAAAATCTGAATTTCAGATAATCCCAATAATAACAGGTGTCACGAATATAGTTTCTTTGAGTAGGCATACTTTACAGCTATATAGTTAGTTGTTTTAGGCATTGGGTACAATAAGTACCTTTTTTTTTGTTTTAATATAAGTAATATACATTGTTATAGTTGGAACAAATTAAAAGAATTAAGATTGAAGAGAAAATTATGGCTCTTGAACAAGAAAATAGAATACTTGCAGTGAAAGTAGACTCTGCTAAAGCAGAATTAATAAATCTTGAAATATTGAATGGTAAGAAGCAGTATACTGTACCAAGCAAAGTAGCAGCAATATCTGAAACTGTTCCAGAAAACATTGAAAAGCAAACAACTTTCAAGAAAGACAGTAAAAAAGCTAAAGATTCTTCTAAAAGTAGTAAAGATAAACCAAAAGAATCAGATGACTCTACAGTGGATGTAAGGAAATTGGACTTTAGGATTGGCAAGATTGTAGAAATAAGTAAACATCCAGATGCAGATTCTTTGTATGTGGAGAAAATAGACTGTGGTGAGGACAAACCTCGAACAGTAGTATCTGGTCTCGTCAACCATGTACCAATTGATGAAATGCGAAACAAGATTGTTATGATCTTGTGCAACTTGAAACCTGTGAAGGTAAATACCATAATATGTATTTAATAATAGATTTTTATTTTCCATTTAGAATTACTAATTTACAATGTATTTTAATATGCTGTTCTCATGCAGTGTACTGTGTTAAATTTGCTACTGTAATTTGTCCTTGAATAATAGAACTGTGTATTTATTATATAATTATCATCACCAGATGAGAGGAGTGACTTCAGAAGCTATGGTCATGTGTGCATCATCACCAGAAAAAGTTGAAGTCTTAGTACCACCAAAAGAGGCCATTCCCGGAGACCTCATCTCATGTGAGGGCTACCCACGTGATCCAGAACCAGTTCTCAACCCAAAGAAAAAGATATTTGAGACATGTGCTCCAGACTTGATGACAAACAATGAAAGAGTGGCATGCTTTAAAGGAAACCCATTAATAATTTCTGGTAAAGGACCAATTGTAGCGCCTACTTTAAAAGGAGTTAATGTAAAATGAAATATTTTTTTTAATAATTATAAAAGTAATAAATTTATTATAATTATATTATTTTTGTGATCATGTATTCACTCCAGCAACCACCACCTTTTTACTAGTAGGTATTAAAGCTCCGACAAAAAGCTTTAAAATGAAAAAAAAAAAGATTAATCCATGTATAGATTTATAGATATAACTGATAATACTTTGATCCGTCTTTGATGCGCGTGTGACGTAGGTGGATCTGCACTTTGCAGCAATCTGCAGTTTGCGAGACGCGGAGCTGAGTAAACACCTAAAATAGGTGGATCAACAATTGTTCTAACTTCTCACTGGATCAGCATTTACCGTGAAAGGTTGATTATATATATTTATATATGTCAGCATTATTAATAGCGCCCATTGGTTTGTGATCTATCGCGAGATTGTACACGCATTTAAATCAAATCAAAAACTCATTTATTCAGTTTAGGCCCTAATAAGGCAATTAGGAATGTCAACAGTTACAGTTTTACAATAGACTCTACTACCGGAACTCATTATGAACTGTACATACCATGCTATTGTAATGTGGCCTGTTAATTTTCGATAGTTCATAGTCCAATCAAAGGTCTGCAAAGAAAATTTCAAAGGAGCTTCCTGCCGCGGACACAGAATGTGGTTTGCTTTTCTCCCCGGCACCTTAGTGTCTCCAAAGAGAATATACGCAAGCCGTATGCCGTAGGCAGTTACGTCAATATTGTCGGAAAAAAATGAATATTCGAATACTGAAAATTTTCAAATATTTGCAAGCTCTACAGTAGACATGTATTTTATTAATATCACCATCATTATATTAAATGCCATACGGCCCTAGGTAGCAACACAAAAGCACAATAGTAAAGTATTAAGTGTTAAGTCTGTGTCGCGAAAGAATCCCTCATCCCACCTCTACCTCAGAGGAAATAAGGTGGATTTTAATAATTCATTTCATGGGACTTCTTTTGTGAAACTGACTATATGAAATTATCTCCAGTCCCCTCTATTGCTAGTTTAATATTTGATCTCTTTGGCAATAATCGATGACATTTTAACAGCTATTGATGACATTTAACAAGTTATTATTGCCATAAAAAGAAATCGGTTCTATTAGTTTTCCCCATCATGGCGAGGTTTTTTATCTCAGGTCAGCCTGTGCCTATAAAATTTGAAGATTTCTCCAGGATCCCATCATCAGATACTCTTTCAAACAAAAAAAGGATTTTCCATATCAGTCCAAGCGTATACATATAAAAAAGAAAAGATTCCGACGAATTGTTAACATTCTTATTTTTCAAGTAGGTTAAAAATAGCACTTTTGTTGCTATTCTTTAACGATCAAAAGTGATAAAGCTAGCAAATGAAACAACATTTTAAGCAATGTCAACAGTATTTATATTACATTTCTAATACAAATGTGTCTCTTCTCTATACAACAATGGTTCGTCAGCAGTATTATCTATCATGTAGAAATCGTATTTCCATATTTTCAGGGATAGAAAAATAGACAGTTGCGACAATGTAACATTTACACTAAAACCGCAATACATATCCATACAGATAATTTGTATTTCCATAAAATTTATGGTCCTATTATAATTTGTAAGTGATTGTTACAAAAATTTAACAGGTGCAATTTGTGATATTTGCTACAAATACGCATAACGTGTCATAGAAAAAACTACATTATGATAACATCAACTGTGTTGTGAGCTATTATGAAAATATTTATTTATAATTAAGTAACAAGAGTGCAGGCAAGCTCGGTTCAATTTGAATGCATAGATATATTTATTACATTGAATTAAATAAATTTATAAAATTATTATTTATTACTTTGAATTCTTTACATATTTTTATTTACAATTCTATTTAGGACAATGAGTTGTTTATTTTATCTTGGGGCACATGGTATGATTATGAACCCAGTGAATAATTAATTGATTTTACAAAAATGGACATTGCACACAAATAGAAATCGAATTTTTCGAATGGACAACCGTGCTGGTAAAATGTCCAAAATGTGCGTAATTTTTTTAAGTTACTATGAAGCACTAACAGCACAATTCCAAAATATTCTCATGAAAACGATTATCGTCAATATTTACTTAAAATATACACTCACGACCAAACAATAATCAAGACATTTTGTATTTTAATATTGATTGGTTTGTGCTGATTAATAAATATTATTTGAACATTCATTGGACAAAATTATTATTTTTAGAGATAGAGACTAGGTATGAAGGTGAAAAAATATTTTCGCACCTTTTACGAACATGTCACATACCTACATAAAATTTACTTTAATTTCTAATTTAAAAATAGGTGATATCAAAAATATTATCATTAGGAAAAAATAAACATAATAGACCATAGACAGACAATTAGAAATTAAATCGATAATGTATATTAATTATGCCTTTCTCACAATAATGCAATTTATAAAATTTATTTCTATCAAAAGAAGGGAAATGACTAATAATAGGTACTACATTGTTTTGTTGTTTTACCAGATATGTTCAATGTTTACAATAAAGAGTCCGAATGAATATAAGTTTCAATACATCTCTCTACAATACTTAAAATTTTATTTAAATATTATGTAAAGTTTTATGTATACTTATTTAGTTTTAAAATCAATTCCTTCAGTTGATTAAACTATAGAGCAGAAAATGTATTTAAAATATATAATATTTAAGCAGATGCATATATATACTCATATTATGCTAAATCTTAGACTATAATTACTATAAAATGTATCTCCCAATCAAAATTGTTATTAATGACTAATATTTAGTCTTTGGCAGAAATATCTATTCCGATACGTCTTTTGATTCATATTTTATTCTACAAAGAAAAACTTTCTTAAAATAAATAATTGTGATTTCATGCATGAAGTATGCAAAATTGTAATTAGAATTACTTTTATGAAAAGCATTTAATTTCAAGGTTAGTTGCATATTTATCTAATACATGTATACATACAAGTTATCCTTATTAATTACAAATTCGAACGTGAGTCGCACTTTCGAATTTGTTCTTCACTGTCAAGCATAACCTTCCAATTCGATGTTGAATTGGTGATCATTGGCAAAGTAGGATGCTCGGCAATCCATGCTATTTTCAAAGTTGTTGGCCAGAGTAAAAATCTCGATTTGTGTTTTCCACTTTTTGTGACGTTCTAAATGCTTTTTTTCCGAAGGCCAGTTTCATTACTTTAGAAGGCAAAATATTATGGTAATGTAATGGTTTTTGTAAGTACATTCCAAACGAATAAACGTTACAAATATATCTGGACAAAAAACATAGAAATGGCACCAGAAAGTTTAGCAACACTGTAGTGTTTTCACGTAATTATGCGAGTACGCTACATTCACCCGAATTCACCGTAATCTTACCAATTATTTAAACAAAAATATTTCTTCTTGCTTATAGATACAATAATAATACTTAACGTGATACTAATCAAGATTTCAATCAAAATGATAATGGTTTTTATCTTTTTGCTGTTATAAGCAAGTTAGGCCATACTGATATGGAAGTAGTCGTAAGATTTTTTCCACTTTTGTTCATAAAACATGAACAAAGTGCTAAACCACCATTGATCTAAGTATAATAAGTGGGAATGAGGTTTCCGAAATGTAGATATGATAGATTACCTATTGACATCGGATATAATGTTTTCCGCATTCAAATATAGTTAATATCTTATACTGACCGTACTAACGCCTACAACAGCCCCAGTATGAAGTGAAACAATATTATGCTGTATTTTCGGTATAAATCACTTCATACTTGGGAAATCTTTAAAGCCACATGGAAGTTTTTTTTTATGGTCTTACAATATAAATTACTACTATCATTTATTCTTACAATCTAATGCATACGGTTTTACAAAAATATAAACAATATCTCATATTTTAAAATCAACGTAAAATTAAAATTACATTTGAGACAACATGACTATGACATCATTTTATCTTGAAGGACAATTAAATACTGTATAAAAATAAACTTATTCAATAACAATAGACTTTTCATAGATCAATATTTAGATTTATACATAGTTTGTACATTTCTAGTACAATAAAAAAATAGTATATTGCACATTTTAATTTTTGGGAACATAACTAAATCATAAAGCTCAGAATTGAATGGCACACAGAAAATAAGAATAATATAGGTGGGCAAGCAACTTTTTTGAAAAACACTATCTATTATGATTCATACTTAAAATTATAAATATTTTTTTAAGGAAGACAACTTTCGCCATCTAATATTATCTTTGCTTGATAGCTAGTTAAATTGCTAGATAAGTCAACAATAATCATATTGTTTTAGAGTTTAAACATGCTTGATTTTAAAAAAATATGCAAGTCAACTTCTTAACATATCATAATCATACTTAAAAGTAATGAAAGTGGAATGCCTTAATGATAATGTAAACTTGTTGATCAATGGACACTACATAAACAATTAGACACCTTAAATAGGGGTCACAAAACATGTTTCATTTTTAAGCTCAAAACATGTTTCATTTTTTTGCTCAAAACATCGAAAATGAAGTTCGTCTTTAAGTGTAACTATTATTTAAAGTTAGTTCACATTTAATTAAAGATGATGCATATCAAAAATCTAATATTTTTGTCACATTCTATGAACTTAGACCGATTGATGAACAAATCATGCAAGTAGAATACTTGGCACATTTGCATTTATCAAGAATTTGTTCGATATATCAAGTAATTTTTACTAGTTTTGATAGTTTTATCGTATACCTGGTTTAATTTTAAAGTTGCGTCGGTGGGAAGCGTCTTTGGGGTTTGCTGCGTCGTTGCGCAAGAGTCGACTGCGAGACTGGACCCAACACTTGTGGCGTCAATGGCGAAGATGTTAACGCCTGGAAAACATTGTGTTGTTTTATTTAGATGTCTGAATTCTGCGTACTAAATAACTAATAAGTAAAATTTTGTAGATTCAAATCAAAATAAAAAATATTTTATACAAATAGATAGACCAATCCGCAGGTGCAGTTTGCTCTAGCATGCATTGGCTGAGATGATCCAGCAATAAACTCAATCAAATCGTGCCAAGATAACTGGTATCATAGCCATTTTTAAAAGCAAATAATTGTTTATTTGCCTTGCAATTAGCTTCTGCAGATATACTACCTTCTTTTTAACCCAAACTACGGAAATCGGAGGGGTGTTATAAGTTTGACGACTTTGGCATCGTTGCTCCCGACTGGATAATTTCAATGCGGTTTTTTTATTGCAAGCAAATAATAATACTAATACAGTATGATTTTGAATGGGTATATTAGGAAAAATATAACGGATAGTGTAGTTTTGAGTTTGTATAAAAAAACAGTTGCCTGTTTCTGTGCCTATAAAAGAATACCTGGAAGGTGAGATCGACAGCTCTCCTGAGGTCAGCCGGCGGCGGCGGCGGCTGGTCGGCGTCGCGGTCGGCGAGGGCGAGGGCGTGGGCGTGGGGCGCGGGGGGCGCGGGGGCCGCCACCAGCCACGGCTCGCGGGCCAGCTCCGCCGCGCGCGGCCGCAGCGCCGGCTCCAGCTGCAGCATGCGCCGGATGCAGCCGCGGCCCTCCGCGGACACTCCGCGCCACACCCCGGATGATAGCTCCACCTGTATTGTATGTACTCGGTCGGTTATTGTTACTACTACTATGACCGTTGCGAAATATAAATTATACAAGATGTCGTTTGGTCCACAACGAGCGACACGGGGATTTTTATATGGGAATCCGACTTTGGGTGTCTCAAATATGTAATCCAAGAACCGACAGGAGCCTGCATAAATAAAAAAAACTAAACATTAAGATGAAATAACAACTGCATAATGACTGCTGATAAAATCAAAATTAAAAAAACTCAGCAAACATTTATCTTATAAATGCTATAATTATGCGATATATGTCATAATTATTCGAAAATGAACATAGAAAACCTAATATTTTATTTACACCAACTTTTTAGTAAAAAGTTACAAAAACATGACTCACCTTTCCAGATTCGATTCTGGCTAAAATAGCTTCAGGAGTGTCATCGCCAGTCGATGCGAACGGCGTCCTACCGGAAAGCATTATGTATGCCAGCACACCTATTCATAAAACTAATCTTAGAAATATGCCAGAAGACCATTTGTAGTCAAAATCCAGACGCCGCCCATATAATATGGCGTATTTATTATACCAAAGAAATATCGTTATATGAGTATAAGCGGTTGGTGGTGGAACAGTTGGAATGTAATAAAGAAATAACCGAAAGGAAGCTAAAAGAGGGACAAAGACAAGTTATTTAACAAAATAGCCGAACATTGACCATTCCCCCCTTATCTCCGAAACTACTGAGCCAAAATTTTTGAACAAATAGAGAAAATATTTCTTTACCTATAGATTACAGGAAAATCTATAAGTAGTCTATGGTATTTAATTTAAAGTAACATAGGAAATTACGGAAACTTTGGTGCGCGAGTCAGACTCGAACTTGTCCGGTTTTTTTTCTATAGGTGTAACTGAAATAGCAAATTATATTTTAAACTTTTCATACAAAATGTCGACCTCGTTGGAAATGTATGAACAGTTTAATTTTTATTATAATTCAAAAAACCTTGTATGGATTTAAACTTTCTACATCCTAATTAAAGTAATAATGAAAGCGTGTTGAAAATAAAAAACAAACTACGAGACCATAATTCATCAGTACTCAGAACAATCCGTGTCATTCATGTATTACGTATTGTTTTGTTTACAGGACGATATACCCACATTTTAGTAGGTATGTGTAACTTATTAACTCAATTTAGTATGAGTTTACCTACACAGGGAATTGGAATACGAGGAAAAATAAATATTTATTTTTCTATTACCGACGAAAAAACCAATGACACCTGATGAAATTGGTCACAATGGTCTACTAGTTAATTAGCTTGGTTTATATATTTGTATTTTTATGTAAATTGTGTAATATTAATGATTTTTTTCTCTTTTCTTTGGGCAACATTTGACGAGAATTCCAAAGTGGAGATGATAATTACAATGGCTACATAGAATTTTCATTGTTGTTACTAGGTAACACTTACCTAAACTCCAAATATCACAGGCGGCGTCGTATCCAGCCCGTTTCAGCACTTCAGGAGCGACAAAGTTAGCGGTGTAACATGGGGTCATGAGAAGGCCGTTTTCGGCGCGCAACTGTTTCGCTAGACCAAAGTCTACGAGACGAATATCCTCGGGACGCCTTTCCGCTGTCGCGAACAGAATATTGGAAGGTTTTATATCTCTGTGAATAAATAAAATCGGGTTCTAAACATTGTAGATAATATATGTATAATAATATAGAAAATTATTGTCATAGTTGACTACGATATAATGTCTAACTCAAACCTAATTTATTATAAACATTCCCTGAAACACACCATTATGAGTGTGTAAAATGCTAATTAAAAAATCAACCTGTATATTACCAGAGTGTATATTTCCTCTTCAAAAATAGATATTAAACGATTGGGATATCCTCAGTACTATAAAAAAAATCTTAGCTAGTTTAGAGACTAGATATGGTGTAACGCATTGTTTAAATAGTAAGGTTAGTGACCTGTGTACAACAGTATGCCTGTGCAGATAGTGTACTGCGTGCAGCACGTTCCTCAGTATGGGCACGGCCTCGTGCTCCGGCACCAGGCGGCGCGGCTGCTGCGTTATGTACTCCAGCAGCTCGCCGCCGCGGCACAGCTCCGTCACCGCCAGGATACGCCCGCTACCCCCCACCCCCACCCCGACCTCCTCGTACACGCCACGCAGCGTTATTATGTGCGGGTGTTGACTGTACCTGAAACGAAATGTTTCGGTACACATCTCACCTTGCCAAGTGAACAAGGAACAGAGGAGTCCATTTCGCAACATTAGCAGCTTCAGAACTGAATAAATAAAAATGTTGATACATTTGACGACAATCTAAAGAATCTGAGATGGTGTATTGTGTATTTTTTTAGGTATTTAATAAAGTAATTTGTACACAGTTATGTGGTTTCCATAGTGCACACTTCACTTAGGGTTAAATCCTTAAGTTAATAAATTGCCTAATTTCCTGGAACGTTTAATTTTCGGACTCCCAGAAAATTGGAGATTAAAAATTAGGACCACTACAGGAAAAGGTTACTCAGGTTTGCAGTTTTTTGCGAAGTAACTACATTCTCTCATATGCTTAATTACAACTTACTTACCTCAATAGAATTTCAATTTCTTCACGAGGATCATACTGCAACTTGTCCATGATTTTTACAGCATACTGAACTCTGGATGTCTTATGTTCACAGAGGCGGACGACTGAAAACGATCCCGTCCCCAATTCACCCATCAATCTGCAATAGTTTGTAAAGTTACAATTTTGAAAGCTAAATGTTCAGCAAGCCTGTAAAAATAACAAAGTATTTATTTAACGATATATTATAACTTTTTCACATACCTGTACTCGTCAAAGAAATTGTTTCTATTTACGAAGCCGGACCAGAACTCTTCAGTGGAAGTTTTATTGTTCTGAGCAACGTGATTTTGATTCTGGCTTGTCACAGTTTTGTTGTTATCGTCCTCTTCATTCAGTAAACATGGCGCTACGAAGCTGAATCCTCTGAAATAAAGATACATATAAGAGAATAGACTGAGTTTTTTTTATAAATAACATTGTATTTACATTATTCCAAAGATAAGTCTGATATAGTATGTTTATAATCGTCCGTCAGTTAGATCATAAGTAATAGGTAGTAAATAAGCAAAGTATATACAACCCTTCAGTTAAATGTCTATCAAAATTAAAATTACTCAGGTAATATAACAGTATCTTGTCCCTAGAAGACAAAATAAAGAAATCCCAGTTATTTGCATATTTTGCATAAAGTTTATATACTTACAAGTAATTGAATTCAAAACATCAGTAATTTTTTTTTTTTTTTAAAGTTATCAGAGTTGGTTATTATACTACAGACATTGTTTGTTTTTTTTTAAATGCATCAAATTATTACATTTTCCTAACATCGTGGCTTTTTATCTCGCATCCTCCTATCTTATCTAGAATCTGTGATGTAACTTGCTTGTAACTAAAGTATACGGAAAATTTACGATTAAGAAATTGTTCACTATGTTAAATGAATTTTAACTCAAAATATTGAGGCATACACTAAATAACTTGTAAAAAATATGTATAAAGTTTTTTAAATAACATGACATAATTAAGTAATCTTTTTAAGTAAAATTACAAATAAGTAAAATTTCGTGTGTGTACAATATAACACACACGAAATTTTACTTATTTGTAGTAATGTAATCGTCTGAAAACTTAAAAAAAAAAGAGAATAAACAAATTACCTAAATAACTCATGTGCATTTGCCGAAGCAGGAACTCCAGGGGAGTCTCTTGGAGTGCGACACGTGAACTCGGAGTCGAAATAGAATGCGTCATCCGCTCTTGAAACAGCCGGTCGAAACGGTGGTACTACCTGCACAAGTAAATTATTTATAAATATTTACAATTCGTATATTTGTAGTTCATGGGCCCAGTAGTGTAATAGATTGGTGAATTTCATATTCATCTTGGCCATTCAGATTTCAATATCGAAAATCTTATTAAAGCAGGAGTATGGCTCATGAAATTGAATCTATATAGACAATTTTAGTTAAGTGCAAATCAAAATCAAATCAAATCAAAAACTCATTTATTCAATTTAGGCCCTGGTAAGGCACTTATGAACGTCGATAGTTACAAACATTACAATAGACTCTACCACCGGTTCGGAATACACTTGAACTGAGAAAACTCCGGCAAGAAACTCAGCAAGGCTACATTTTTTTTAGTGGATCTTTCTTTTTTAAATTTATGTAATTACAGTTCCTGTTCCAAATATACATAAAGTTCATACAATTGTCACTTGGCCAGGGGGCCGCAAGTGCAGAGAGAAGCTACTACAACCATGTATTCTTGTCTTCAACGTAATGAGCCACCTTATAGTAGGCCTTGTCGATTAATTTCTGTTTAACATACTGTTTGAATTTATTGTACGACATCTTAGTTACTTCATATGGGATTTTATTATAAAAACGAATGCAGTTCCCGAGAAAAGACTTATTGACTTTTGCTAGCCTGAATCTAGGTGTAACAATTTTATCTTTATTTCTTGTGTTTAGGTTATGGCGACTACTGTTAGTGTCAAATAAATTTAAATTTTTACGGACAAACATAATATTTCCAAAGATGTATAGCGACGGTAAGGTTAATATCTCAAATTCCATAAACCGTTTCCGTAGGGATTCGCGAGGACCAAAGCAATAGATTGCACGAACGGCCCTTTTCTGCAAGATAAAGATAGATTCCAAATCCGCAGCTGAGCCCCATAACAGAAGACTGTAGGACATTAGACTATGGAAATACGCAAAGCAAACCAACCTAGCTGTAGCCACATCTGTTATTTGTCTAATTTTTCTGACTGCGAAAGCGGCGGAACTCAATTTGCTAGCTATGTATTCTATATGAGGGCCCCATTGAATTTTACTGTCTAGTGTTATGCCGAGAAAAACTGTCGTATCAACCAGTTCGAGACTAACATCATCGACTAGGACACGACTGTCACTCTTAGCAACATTGGGGAGCGAAAATCTTATACATTTAGTTTTAGAGGAGTTAAGCATCAGATTATTGGCCGCAAACCATTTTGATATAGTTGATAACGTGTCATTAAGTTGTGTAAGCTCTGTGTCTTTTCTATCCACTTTAAAAATTAAGGAAGTATCATCTGCAAATAAAACTATATCGCACAATTCATTAACCATATAGGGCAGATCATTGATATACGCCAAAAACAAAAATGGGCCTAGAATTGATCCTTGCGGTACGCCTGTTTTAACTAAAGACCCTGAGGACGTAGTACCGCTAATACCTACTTTTTATTGGCGACTGCACAGATAAGATGTTACAAGATCTAGTGCCACTCCGCGAACTCCATAGTGTTGAAGTTTTAAAACTAGGGTGTGATGATCTACGCAATCAAATGCCTTGGAGAGATCACAAAATACGCCAACCGCGTCTTGAGAGTTCTCCCAGGCTTCTAAAATATGCTTCAAAAGTTTAGCTCCGGCGTCGGTCGTAGACCGCCATTTTGTAAAACCAAACTGGTGTTCGTGTAAAATTAGGTTATTGTTGAAATGAGCTAACAATTGATTCAGCATTATTTTCTCGAAGATTTTACTTAGCGCTGGGAGAACTGAGATAAGTCTATAATCGGAAGGATTATTTTTGCTACCGGATTTAAAAATGGGAACGATTTTACTATGTTTCATCAAATCAGGGAAAGAACCTTTATCAATACATTGATTAAAAATACCAGCTAGAATTGGTGCAATGCTAATAATAATTGAGCCGATGGCTTTGACTGATAGACCCCATAAGTCTTCTGTGTTTTTTAAGTTTAAAGACTTGAAAGCGCTTAATATGTCTCTAGCATCAATAAAATTAAATAAAAAATTTGGAATATGGTTAGGGAAATTATTTTTAAGTAGACACTCCGCTTTCACCGGGGATGATGCAAGATACTTAGTAGCTTCAGTAGGAATCGTTGAAAAATAAGATTCGAAAGCCGAAGCCACTTCATATTTATCCGAAATAAGCTTATCATTCACTTTTAGTGTAACTGTTTCGTCTTCCTTTTTATTTTGCATGCATAATATGTACTCTCTTTACCATAGATATCTACATATATCATAGGTCTCTTCAGCTTAATTATATTTGTTTATTAGCTTTATGAAAGTTCTAATGATGATGGCCATCATGGAGATCCTTGGCGGAGGCCTTTGTCCAGCAGGGGATGTCTTTCGGCTGATATGATGATGATGAAAGTTCCAATGGAATATGGGGTAAAGAATATTAGTTTTTATTTTATTATACATACATACCTCTTTCTTATATAGTGCATCAAAATCGATGTTTGCAAAGAATTCGTGATTCTTTATGTCTTCAATACCGTTAGGGCCTGCACCCAACCTGAAAATAACCAGCAAATTAGTATGTTTATTCACTTCTTAAAATCCTCTACAAACTAAGGATCATTGTCTTACCGATTCTGTGGATTTCTTTTGAACAATGCTCGCAGAAGTGACTGAGCTTCTTCACTAAGATTTGATGGCATACCAAGCTTGGCCTTAAGTATCTGTGTCATAGTCTCATGTCTTGTGGACCCGTGGAAAGGTAAATTGCCTGTTAGCATTTCAAACTGGAAATAATTAAAAAAATTGTATAAAATAATTGTATAAAATAAATTATTTGTGAAATGCATACTAATATTTTAAATGCGAAATTAACTCTGTCCATCACTTATCTTTTCACGCCCAATCACAATGAAATTTAGCATGCAGATCATTATAGTTATGAAAAAAAAAAAGGATTCTTTTTGTTATTATTACCATAAGGACTCCAAAAGACCACCAGTCAGCCGCGAAAGTATGACCTCTCCTGTTTACAACTTCTGGTGCCATGTACTCTACTGTACCACAAAAGCTATAGGCCTTATCACTGCTAGGTGGCAATTTTGACAAACCAAAGTCAGTCAAAGCAATATGTCCATCTGCATCTAATAATATGTTCTCTGGTTTTAGATCCCTGTATATGATTCCCAACTTGTGCACATGTTGTAATGCTAAAGCTAATTCAGCTAGATAGAATTTTACATCTTCTTCTGTAAACATAACCTGAAAATTTATATTACCTTTAAATATATGTATTACTAAGCATTTAACAATTACAAATTTAAGAATTATTATGAATTAAACTTTATAACAATATAGGTCATATTGGAATAAGTCATAACAATACTATTATGATGGATGACTAATTCATTACCTCTTTGCTGAGTCTTGAAAATAAATCACCTCCACGTAAAAAGTCTAGTATTAAGTATAATTTCCCAGCTGTTTGAAATGCATAGTGTAGCTTAACAATGAATGGATGGCCCATTTCTACTAAAATGTTTCTTTCCATTTTCGTACGCTCTCTATCTCTTACTTTTAAAGTTGCCTTTTTAAGTACCTGAAAAATAAAAATTGATTATTTCATTCATGTTAGTATTATTAATATGACTTTTTTGATCTCTTCTTAGAAATTGCAAGCCATATAATATGTATCTTACCAATTCATTAGTGTTAAATCAATGCTTGAATTCACCGGCTAATTAATAATAGTAAACATACATAATACATAGTAAATATAAATTGTAGTTAATGCTACACAGTATTTAAAAGGTTGTTAAATTTTTATTAATTTTATGATATACATAACAGAGAACAATAATGTTCTTTAATATTAATACAATGATAATTCTCAAATTGTTTATGTATAATAAATAATTTTACCTTCATGGCATAAAGTGTGCCAGCATCTGCACCAGTGACTTTTCTAACTAGAAAAACTTTTCCAAAGGAGCCTTCACCAAGGACTTTGAGTAACTCAAACTGGGATGGATCTGCCTTCTCATGGCCTTCCTTGACCACATCTTGGAGTTCTACCTCCCTCTCGAAATTGAGGTCAACAACAGAGTCTAGGCTTTCTGTGGTAGAGGCCTGGCGAGACTCCCCAGAATTTTCAACTACTATAGGAAGACTATTTGTGGGCTGAGCTGCAGTTCCAAGCTATTACAAAAAGAAAATAAAAAAGTAATTTCAGATGCATTATTCATATGGATTTACAAAATATTGTTACCATATTTAACATATTCTTGAATAATATTGGAGAGATTTTCCTAAACTTTTTTTACATTGATAACAACAGAATTAGTAGTTGGAAAATTAGATTGTTAACCAAACAGAATGATGTCTGCCAGATCTGCTAGTATTTATATATAAAAAAAAATAATCTTTCATTGAATCATACCTGTAGCATGTTATGTATGAGTTTTATAAGCTGCATCATAGATAAAATTTATACAATAGTATGGTATAAGTTATATTAATTAGTTACATCAATTAGGTAATTTCTACCATAATCAGGTAGATTTGAGATCTGAGAAATTAAGATATATTTCTTCAGACAAAATTGTAATAGCTTGCACATTTGGATCTCACTTTAAATCACAGTACTTGTATTGCTTAATCACAATAATATTACTTTTGGCCAATATTAATAGCCCCAAACTACTGACAAAAGTTATGAAAATTGAAAATGGGAAAAACATTTCAAACACATGTTGAATTTACTACAACAACAGCTGGAATGGTAGCTGAGGTCGTAACTATCACATAAATCAATCACTGAAGGACAACTATGTCTTGCATTACAAACAAATTTCAGATTAAATTTAACACAGTTTTGTTTATATTTCTATAACGAAGAAAGGGTGTAAAAACGTTTTTACGGTGTCCAAAATATAAACTTTGCTATAGGGCGTTTATCGGACTAATTAAATATGCCTTGTAATTTTGCAGTGTTACTAAAACGGGTAGACTGCCTCGCTTTGCAGTTACTACTTACACTACTATTTATTCACAGGTGAATAACAAGTGTGTTATTAACCGGATGAGTAATCAATCAGTGAAGGAAAACCTTATAATATAATTAGCTACGCAAACAAAAATTCTAAACATACCGTGTTATCTCCCACATTCTGCATTCGCCAAGGATCCGAGGAATTTGCCAAAGGCATTGTTTCTAACTTTCTCACTAGAACATTAAATGCCAAATCTAATAATATTTAATTTACTTAGAGGATGATACAAACGGATTTTTCATTTCTCATTATTTTTATCAGAGTGATTATAGGCTATTGGAATCGACGACTTTAACTTGACGTGCATGACTGGACCAACCTGCCTGCCCTTGACAATTTTGACAGTGACTGACTAAAGACCAGTGTTGCCAACTTTTTAGTGCCTTAGCCGTTGTCCGTGACAGGTAGTAGGTAAAGGTCTCAGCACACATTTCAACTCGGAATATATAAAAAAAATAAAGTTGCACTTTTAACTGAAAATTTTAACGTTATTTCATAATTTTAAATGATGGACAATATTGTTACCCTTTCAATAAGCTTATTTTTATCTCAGTAGGATTAAAACTTTGAGAGATATGATTTTTTATGTAAACACGTAGAGAATAACTCAAGGGAAAAAAGTTGTAAAAAGTCTTAAATCCTCTTTATCAAGTATATAAAATAGTAGTAAGTAAGTATATAGGTATACTAAACGTAGTATTAAATTCTCTTTGGGTATACTTACATACAAAGAGGATATAAACACTACGTTTTTTTTACTTACATATATCAAGTTTGACATACCTATAGTCAAGTTTAGTCAACTAAGGTAAAAATATGGTTATACGTAAAACAGGGCATGATGCTGTTTATCGCAGAATTAAGAATTTTAAATCACGTAAACATATATTTTCAATAATACCTATATAGAATAAACAGATATTATTTTATGTAGATTTTTCGAGTGTTGGCATTAGTTAGATTGTTTCAGAATCACTGAAAGGTAAAGCAGCAAAACGACCCGAAGACGACCTTACAACGAAGATGATTGGCGACTTCGGAAAATGGCAACTATGGATAAGTATTCTAATGGCCCTGCTCAAATTACCAATAGCTTGGTATCAGTTGAACATAATTTTCATGGCTCCAACGCAAATCTTTTGGTGTGCAAAACCTGAAGTGATGAATATGTATTCGGAAAAAGAATGGCGACAAATTTGTTCACCGGTATGATAATGATAACTATAAAATAACCTGCTTTGGAAATCGAAATTAAAATTTTATTACGTTTTCTGCTAATAACAGCTCAGCAAAATAGGTAGTAGTATTTGTCAAAATGTGATTTGCGACAGGAATGGTAGGTAGTTTAATTACTGATTAATAACAACATACCTACCTTCGAGGAACCACCTTAAATTTATGCCGCAGTGCAGACCATCATAATTATCATCAACACCTATTCTACTAATGAGACCCCAGAGCTGCAAACTCTCCTTCTTTTCCAGGAGATTGCATGATTTTTGGGTGTGCTCATCATTCATAGGCTTTTGGAGCGAATTCTATGGTTGCCAATTTATTAACAGCACATATTAATAAAATATGTACCTACTAAAGTATCGACAGACAATGCAATTCAATGCATGAACTTATTACATACATGCATAAAATAACTACGTTTAAAGGAACTCTTATTCTATCAGTTTTGAAGTTAGCGAATAAATCTGCGGTACCATGATATTTCCAATGGAACATGAACTACACGTTCGCTGACTTCAAAACAGTCAGATTAGAGTTCCTTTAAACATACCCACTGAGTTATTTTATGCTTTTTAGTGCGTTTTGAGGCGTTTCTATTTTTTGTTGAAAGTTTGTTATGTACCTATGTACCTACCTACTTATTATCAGGGCCGCGCCGACCCCCGCCAGCGCCTGTGTGCGAAACCTACGCAAGCGCCTCTTTTTGGGGTTCCGTACCCGAAGGGGCTAAACGGAGCCCTATTGTTGTCACTCAAGTGTCTGTCGGTCGTTTATCACACAGGTTTTACAGCCAAGTGGTTGGATCTAGTCTTCAAATTTTCACACTATAAGCGTACTACCTATAAGTCAGCTCAGCACACTTATCAACAATTTTTTTTTTCAACTCTTAATAAAAATATATGCGAAGGTTATTATTATTATTTTCTAGCGAATAGAAGAACATCCGTGTTTAGTATTCGATCCAGAAATACTTTCAATGGCCCCAAATGTGGATAAAACGATGATACCACTGATACCATGTACCAGCTTTGTTTATGACATGACATTATTTACTCGAACAATAACTTCTGATTGGAATCTAGTGTGTTCCAGGCATTGGTTGATTCATGTATGTATACCTATAGTAGGTACTAAGAACATAGTAGGCACCAACTTATAGTGCGGGTTAGCTAACTAGAGAAGCTTCGTCTGTAGCAAAGAATAAATGTCTGTAGGTACCTAAGTCATGGTACTATGTAAAAAGGGTTTTATTTTATAAAACGCAGAGGATAAACATATGTATGTTATCTATGTATCTATGTAGATCTTAGGTCTAATAATAAATTAGTTGTATGATATTACAGTTAACCCAATGTGTAATGATGTGGGGCGTACTACTTGGAGGAATATTTTTTGGAGTAATAGCAGATAAATATGGCCGAAAGGAACCTCTTATGATTGCAATAGTTATACAGACTTTAACAAGTTATATTGCAAGCGTGTTGGTATCTTACTGGGCATTCTTAATCGATTGGTTTGTTTTGGCACTAGCTTCTGGGGGTATAGGAATTATATCTTTTGTTTTATGCATGGAGGTAAGTATGGACCATGGGATCAATAAATGGTGAATCCAACAATATATTGACTAACCATTTGTTTTTGTTTAGGCCGTAAGCGGTAAATGGCGAACTATTATTCCTGTTATATATCAATTGCCTTTTGGCATTGGTAACGCAATTATGGCTGGATTTGCATATTGGCTCAGAGATTGGAGGAAACTTGAGGTTGCATTGGCGACTATGTCATCATTATACATTTTATACTGGTTTAAGATATCAGAGTCACCAAGATGGTTGATAGCTACCGGACAGACGGAGAAAGCAATGGGTAAGTAGGTACTTACACTTACCTACCTAAATTTAGTTTCATGAAAGGCATACTGCATAGAACTAGCTTCGAACCGTCCTGGCTTCGCCTAGGAGGGATCTTATTCAATCAAGTTGAAACGGGTGGACGGATTTCATATAGAAAAATGTATAAAATGCGCATCTCTGCTTCTGTCTCATACATATCACGGGCAAATGACACGTGTAGGTGTAGCTAACTCTGAATCATCTAGACTCGACAAAACCATTCGGTAGTCAGGGCCTCTGAAACTTGGGTTAGTTAGATTAAATAGCAACAGAATGTTAATAATAATACTTATCTGAAAATTATAACATCGATAAAAATAATAGAATTACTAGAACAGTACAGTACCTACCTAATCAATTTAGGTAAAGCTTAGCTATACATATAGCTCTTTAGGTATACCCAGTTTTTAGGTTTTTAAATACTTAGGCCCCTCGCCCACCGCGACTTTTTGTCGCGACGCAGTCGCGCGACTGCATCCCTACTAACGCGCGTTAGTCGCATTTGCAGCGCGATACAGTAGTGATGCTAACGCGCTACAGTATCCCGACTGCATCGATACAAACGCGCGACTGTCGCGCGACCGTTTCGGATGACATCGGGGAGAGAGTGGAGGGAGAACCGAACATCATTGCGACAGAAGCGCGACAGTATCGCGTTGGTATCGCGACTGCATCATGTTTAGGTGGGCGAGGGTACACAGCTAGCGACTGCATCGCGACTGCATCGATGCAAATACGCGACAGTATCGCGTTTGCACCGCGACTTTTTGTCGCGATGCAGTCGCGCGATTACGAAACGCGCGACTGCATCACTACTAACGCGCGTTAGTCGCATTTGCAGCGCGATACAGTAGTGATGCTAACGCGCTACAGTATCCCGACTGCATCGATACAAACGCGCGACTGTCGCGCGACCGTTTCGGATGACATCGGGGAGAGAGTGGAGGGAGGGTAGCACGTGTGGAGAACCGAACATCATTGCGACAGAAGCGCGACAGTATCGCGTTGGTATCGCGCCTGCACCATGTTTAGGTGGGCGGTTTCGTAATCGCGCGACTGCATCGCGACAAAAAGTCGCGGTGGGCGAGGGGCCTTAGGTACCTTTTTCAGATTAAGTAAATTTCAGAGGTGTTGACTAAAGCGGCTAAAGAAAACGGTATGGAGGGGAATGTGGGGATAGTGACGCGTTTGATGACAAGATTAACACATCACCAGCGAACCAGCCCAAGTTTTATGGCATTTTTAAAGTCTAAACACATGCGTCTGATAACTATGTTGCTTTCAGCCAATTGGTTTGTACCCAATTCAATTTAATCATAGCGAATTTATTTTGCAGTAGCATAAAAAAGGTACTCATTTATGTTTTTTTCAGGTTTTGCATGGGTTTAGCATTTTATACATTTTCGCAATTACTAGGTTCGATTGGGAAAAATGTGTTTTTGGTTGTATCTGTAACCGGAATTATTTCAACATTTGGAGGAGTATTATGTGTATTCATAGTCACCAAAGTGGGAAGAAAAATATCCGTCGGAATATTTCAACTGATCACCACAGTTTGTTTTGTTTCAATACTCTTTATACCTAAAGATATATTCGCTAACGACTGGCCGAGGCTATTGTTTGCTGGAATAGGATTTGCAGGAATGGCGGTAAGTCAGCGATGTGTGAAATCGAATTGTGCATGTTGAATGTAGGTGGAAATAAATGACTGACCACTATAGAAAACGGAAATGTAAGTAAATTATCGAATATTAGGTACTACACCTAAACTTAGGTAGGTACCTGTCTACTGCTAAAAGTTGTAGTTAATTTTCAAAACAAATAAAACCCCTGATTGTAGCGACACGATCGAGCGTATACATAGACGCTTAGAGCAAGACGACTGACTGTGGCTACTATACAACAGATGGACGTTATGGGTAAACGTTCGGTTGGAGCGCGAAATTCAAATTATATCACGTTTTTTGCAAATTGCAGCTGACTTATAGGTCGTATGTCATCAACATGTTATTTGCGAGAAGAATGG
This sequence comes from Tethea ocularis, assembly GCA_963555595.1. Classification (NCBI taxonomy): domain Eukaryota; kingdom Metazoa; phylum Arthropoda; class Insecta; order Lepidoptera; family Drepanidae; genus Tethea; species Tethea ocularis. The sequence continues at coordinate 7,137,795 of OY741968.1, forward strand.
TAGTATATTTACTGATTAATAACAAAAGATATCATCAACATATTCCTCCAAGGTATATTACTGACATATACGACTATTTCATGAAAATGTTACTAATATACCTTGGAAGAATATGTTGATGATTTCTTTTGTTATTAATCAGTAAATATACTTCCATTCTTCTCGCAAATAAAATGTTGATAACATACGACCTATAACTGAGCTGCAATTTGCAAAAAACGTGAAAAAATTTGAATTTCGCGCTCCAACTGACGCCTCCACCTTAAGGGATCTTGCTGGTCAGCCTTATTAATTTGTAATAATATTTTCCAGGGCTCTATACCAGCGTTTTATCTCTTGTCAGCAGAGCTGTTTCCAACACTGGGACGAAACGTCGGCCTCAGTGGTGTGACGACTTTCGCTCGCATAGCTTCTATGATAGCTCCAGCAGTGGTCAGCTTAGATAGCATTATAGTAGACCTGCCACTTATGATATTAAGTGTAACCTCCTTCCTTCAAATACTCTTTTTGATACCATTGCCTGAAACAAAAGACCATCCACTCCCTGATACTATAGAACAAGTGGAACAGTTATGCAATTAAAAATATCTTACAAATTATATTGTCTTCTTACTAAGTTTTTATATAGTTATTGGAGGGAATTTGCGAAGTGATATTGCGCTTTCATTTAATTTTCACGAAATCGTGTATTTTGTTTGAGTTTTATTGAATAATTGATATTCGCCGTAATTCATATTCATAGAAAAGGTAAGGGTGCTTTTAATATTATTATTATTTGTTTTTGTAAATTATAAATATCAAAGAACCAAAGAAGAAAAACCGCACACGATAAGTAGTGGTTCAAGAACAAAATTATTTTAAGCCTTTCAATTAACATTTATTTTCTATTTCAAATTGTTCATATTTGTAATTATTGCTCTTTTGTCGCTGGTATAATGATTTATGAAACAATTTTAGGCAAGATAAATTAAAAACAAACAAACATTATGCCTTACAAGTTTATTATTCTGTGAAATTACAGTCCTATTTGGTTAATGCATGTGCAATTAGAGGTTTATGTACAGAAAAACTTCTACTTGCATGTTTTATTTGATTAAATATTTACAGACTTGAAGTAAATATATAAGGTTTAGTATGTAAAAACACATATATTTATCAAATACAATTTTAATTACCATAGGTAGGTATATAATACAAGTTATTTTATATTACTTCACTCAAATACATTGTGTTACCATATTATTTAATAATAGATTACTTCAAGGTCTGAAAAACTTGTTTGAATTGGGATGTAAAACAAAGGACGAGAAATTCTAAAACTTGTAGATATTTCATAATCACACAAAAAATATGTAGGTAAGTATAGGTATATTTCTTAGTTGTACTATAAGTAAAAAATGCATCACACTTACAAAACTGTACAATTATATTAATATCCATAATATCTATGCATAACCTAATACAAAGTAGGAACATGCATTCAGAAGATATTGTGAGGCCACTTATATGAAGATTTTAAGAAATCATCATGGTTTTAATAAGTTATCCCCAATAATAATGTACAATAGTTTAAACAATATGCAATGCATGCCTTGATTTTTTATGTTGATTTAATCATTCTTTTCATGAGATATTTGATTTCGAATGTTTTCAATTCTATGCAATAATGTTGGATGAGAGTGATACCAAGCTGAATAGAGTTTATCATAAATTGGATAGTCCAAATTATCTTTACCTAATTTAATCAGTGCTGATCTAAGTTCCTTGGGGTAAGATAATGATACAGCAAAATTATCAGCTTCAAATTCAAATTTCCTTGAAAGAGCTGTGGCAAAAAAGGATAGAATTGAATTGTAAGGAGCAAGTATCATTTGAAGTACTACAATCAGACCAATAATGATAGGTTGCTGACCATCTGGAAACCCAAGGGATGTATACAGCAGGGAGTATTTAAATAGCAATCCAAAGGCAGTGAACAAAAGTAACAAGTTAACCTCAGTCAAAGCTATTGATTTATAAATGTGGCTACAGCTCCAATGCCCCAATTCATGTGCCAATACACCTAAAATTTCATTTTCTGTACATCCTGTAGTGACTTTTTTTGCTTCATCATTCTTTTCTAAAAGAGTATCAAATAAAACAATTCGCTTAGCACCAAAAAGACCACTGAAATATGCATTGCTGTGAGCTGATCGTTTGGAGCCTTCGACTATGTAAACTTGAGATAGGGGAAAATGTAGTCTGGAAGCTAGGTTTTCAATACCTTTACGAAGTGAACCATCAGGTAATGGAACAAATTTATCAAAGAGAGGAGCAATGACCGATGGGTAAAGAGTAAGTAGTATAAGTGTTGCTACTGTTGTGAATAACCACAACCAAACAACAAACATATTTCCACCTAACATTATAATGTAAATGGCTATAGATATAATAGGCAGAGTAATAACGAGGCTAAGTATCAGAGATTTCATCTGGTCCTTGATAAAGAAACCTACTGTTTGTTTGTTAAAGCCATGTCTTTCCTCAAGGATAAATATGCCATAAATTGTAAAGGGCATGTTAACAATAAAGTTAAATAATGTCACTAAGGTCATAAAAACACAGCTGATAAGTATCTCCCTTTCAGGAGGAATATTGAAAGCCCCAGCAATATTTTCAGACTTGTGCCAAGCTACATAGATCCATCGGTTGACAAGAATTACAGATGTTAGCACTATACTATAAAACTCTTTTATAATTTTGTATTTTGACTTATCTATTCCATAGAGTCTGGCTTTTTTGAAGGACTCTTCAGTGAGCATTTCATTCAAGTCTTCGGGTATGGTGTTATTTGTTTTGTAAATTCTTAACTGAAATCGAAACAATATAAGTTGTATTAGTATTACAATAAGGATAAGTTCCTGTAATAGTTTTCTAAATTACCTATACAGTAAATTGACTCAGAAATCATCAGTAACCAATACATATTGATTATTATTGATGAGACTATTTACATAATTAATTGGTTTATCTCAATTGTTTATCTGTTACATTAATTGACGTAGGTGTTTTACGTGATTAATAAAGATAATTGCATTAGAAAATAAATAATTGGATATCGTTTCCTACGTAATATTTATTATCTATACCTATATAAACACATTGCGAATTTCGAGTTTCTATGTTTGGTAGGAATCGGCTCTGTACTAGTACAAATACTTATTATAAGTACAGTAAACAGCTCAATGTATATGTGTGTAAATACATTCAGATATTTTATGCACATAATAAAAACACAGCATAAATGATAAATAATTTTGCGACTTACCTGCCGCAAAGATAAATAAAGCTCCCATAAATATTCCACCCATGAGAATAATAATATTAGAATCAGTATGGAATCTTCGTCGATATTCATAATGATCACTTAATATTTTCCCATAAACGTAAAGAAGACTTAAAATTGTATCAAAAATTCTAACCAAAGAGAGTTCGATCGGTAAACGACGTAAACGTATTTTATTTTGACAGTTCTTTGTGTATTTTGTTTTTTTTATGGCCACACAGTTTGTATATTTGCCAGTGTCAAGTTGAGCAGTATATACTTTTATTCATCATGTAGGTTAGGTATTTAATTCTTGTCAAGCAGATCGCTTCTTTTTGCCGTCGGCAAGCGACATTTTCTTTTCTCCGTTGAGCGTCGGCGCTATCTAGCGGACAAAAAGATATCTCTCCAAATACGTACGATCCTGTTAAACCCGTTCTTTTCCGTGATTTTATCATGGTAGCCCTGATAAATGTCATATCCACAGATCTACGCAATTTTGTTGCTTAACCGGCAAAAGAGCTACATGATTCGTTGAAAAAAAACTAATGATTTTTAGGGTTCCGTAATTCACGTCTGGAATCATTATAGTTTCGTCATGTCCATCCGTCCGTCCTCGGCTTACATTCCAAACGGTTAGTGCTAGAAAGACGAAACTTTGTATGGATATATGTATTTACCACGTCGACAAAGTGCTAAAATAAAATCACGAAAAATATTTTTTTTTTGGGTTACCTCCGCTACGTACACACGGCCACAGATCATACATTACAACCGCATAAGGTGCCGCAGTGTGTAGCTTGAATTTTTTTCCTCGCTTCTATCCCATTGTGTGGGGTATTACTTATTAGATAGGTTTTTTAAAAACATTGAGAGGTTGCTAGGATGATTTTTAATTTAGGTATTAGGTTTGCGAGATATTCAATTTTAAATGCATTTTTTTGTTAAAATTGGGCGCCCCCTCCCCCTCTAAAAAAAATCTGAAAAAAATCATGACGGTACCTAGTCCATGTGATGAACTTAAAAGGAAAACTATAACGGCTTAGATAACTTTGTTAGTTCAGGAGTTATAGTTTTTCATAGAAAGATGATAGGTATACCTATAGTCATTTATGATAGAACTAACTGGCCCGGCAGCCATTGAACTGCCCTGAGAATAAGAAAAACTAGGATCTACCTACCTACCTTTTTTTTCTATATTCTGCTATTCCCAGATTAGACGAATCCAACAAATTATAGATCATCGAAATCGGTCCAGCCGTTCTCGAGTTATAAATGGTATAAAGTTCCTATTTTTGTTGATAAGTAAGGTAGGTTGAATTTGTTCTTACTTCACTCATTGTTATGTTTTCGAGAAATAACACCTACCATCTACCTATTTAATGTTCTGTAAATTAAATAAATAAATGATCTAATGATCAAAGATGAAATAATGTCCAAAGTTATTGTGATGAATATTGAAGGGGTAGAGCTGTAAGACCACGTCATTGAGATAAATATAAGACATTAATTATATTACAGGATTTCGAGTGGAACCACTGGGTATAGCAGTTTTTTTATTGGCACTATGTGTCTGTGAGGAAACATATTTCTCCAAATATATCGTGGGGCCCTTATTGCTACGGGTTTTCAAATACAAAGTGGTAAAAAAATATGCAAAATTGAATACATTTATTACTTTACAATTATCAAAAAAATATGCTCAGGCGGAGGTGGGATGGGCTGGTTTGCATACGCGGGGCCTCTTTTGCGCGTGGCCCATCATTTGCTACTCAAGTGATTAATCTAGTTCTGTGTGTACATAAAAATGTACGCATAGGTTGTAAATACCTTCAGAAAGAGTCCCATTAAGTGCAATACGTTTAGGGAGAGTGGGGTAATTAGAGCCATGTAAAGTAAAGTAAACAAAATACAGTTTGTAGACATAAAACAGTCTTTTCGTACTCTGTCTATCAGTACCTAATTGCTGGTAAAAAATAAAAAACCGGCCAAGTGCGAGTCGGACTCGCGAACGAAGGGTTCCGTACCATTATGTATCTATAAAAATATTTTTATTGTATTATGTTACTAAAAAATTATGCTTTTTGCAATTTGACCTTTATCTGTGCTATAAGACGTTGCTTAGTACCGAATTTCAAGATTCTGAGTTCACGGGAAGTACCTACCCTGTAGATTATGATTCCCTTGCGAGTGTCGAAAATTTGCAGCTTAAACTATATATAGATACAGCCGTATCTTTTCATTTTTTTCACAAGCTTACTCCAAGGGACAGTAGGCCAGTATTTGATATGAATTTCAGCTTGATACATCCACGCGTTCCTGAGAAAAGGGGTCTTAACAGACAGACGGATCGACAACAAAGCGATATAGCCTATAAGGGTTCCATTTTTTTCTTTTGAGGTACGGAATCCTAAAAACGATCTCTTAATTTGTAACACAAACGTTTTTGTAAATTTTAGTTTCGCTCACCAATGATAATAAAAAATAAGTCTCCATATGTCTAATGTCATCACACAATTATTATATTTAATCACAGTTATAAAATCAATAACATAAATTTAAAGAAACCAGACACAAAAAATCCTCGAGGTAATCTTCAATTTGCTGATCTTCTTGAAACATAGCCAAGAATACCCTCGATTAAGACATCTTTCAAACGAAAAACAAACCAAAATCAGTTCACCCGTTCATGAGCTATGATGACACAGACAGACACACAGTTGCACTTCTAAACAATTATTTTTAATTTAAATCTATGAAGACGATGGATCGAGTATCCATTAGTATCCCTCTAGCTATAATTACCCCTTTCTCCCCTACATGATATTTCAATTAAGTGTCCCTGCTGATATCTTACAAGGCGTTTTTCTCCATTCCATAAAATATACATGGCTTTTTCTTATAAAAGGAAGGTTTACCAGATTCATCGTCACACAACAACTTAATTCGAAACACATTGGACCGTTTTAATAAAAAAATAATCATTTATATTTATTGCAATATGACCGCTTCATTTTCAAAGAAGTTAACGTTTTGTGTGTTTGAATTATTGTTCCTAATAGTACTAAACAGTGTAGCAGAAGAAACATGCGAAACAGTCCCAACAGAAATACATGTTACAAAAGGTTTTAATTGATATTCACGCCTCTCCTTAAAATCTTGAAATTTTGGTAGCGAAATTTTACTTATTAATTAATTTATTTCAATTATATTTTTGCAGAGGAATATGACGAAATGGGAAGATTGGTAAGATCGTGTAGTGGTGAAGTCAACGTTAATAAATGCGAGGGAATGTGCAACAGTCAAGTTCATCCTTCTGTGGCGACTCCTACAGGATTCATGAAGGTAAACAAGTTTAACTACAGTAAGCGCTAATACATAATCTGCACCGGATGCAAATATATGTATAGCAAAAGAACCGAAACCGATCTTATGTTCAGTTGTCCCCATACTGCTCAGTTGTTCCTTTTACATTCTTGTGTTTATTTTGTTAGGATTGCTTCTGCTGCAGAGAAAACTACTTACGTGAACGAATTGTAACTCTTACTCATTGCTACGACCCTGATGGCGTGAGGCTTGACGATGAAGATAACGCAATCTTGGAAGTCCGTCTTCGGGAACCTGAGGACTGCAAGTGCTACAAATGTGGAGACTATAGTCGATAGTTATTTTTAAACCATGTATAATATTATTGGATTTTCAAATGACCACACATTCGTTAGGTAATGATAAAGATGCCTTAAAATAAATAAGAATTTGACATTGGTCAAGGGTTCGTAATAACTATAAAAATGTAAAAAAAAAAAATTTAATATAAGTCAGTGACAAATAAACCATAAGAGAACTGTTGAAAATAAAATAATGAGAAGACACACATCTTTTTTGTATACCTACCTACCAATGCAATAGCTACATCAAAGTTAAATCTATCTAATACCAAACTAATACCTACCTATAAACGAGCAATTATTGTATATATATACCTAATACCTTTAAACGAGAAATTCTTGTATATATATAATATAATCTGAATCTCGGAAACGGATCCAACGATTTTCATGAAATTTAGTATGCAGGGGGTTTCGGGGGAAATAATTCGCTCTAGCTATTTCGGTTATATTTTTAGAAAACGTCGTTTTAAAAAAAATACGAACAAAGCTCTGTCAACCAGGTACTAATAATAATATAATCAATAAACTACCAGGCTAGATTATTTTTAGTTTCATTGTTTAGTTATGCCAATTAAGTGGATATTATTTAAACTAGAATTAAAACTATATAATCTAAACTAAACTATACTTAACTATGTACATAAAAAAAAAGAACTTCTTACCACCTACTTATAAGTAAAAAAATTGTCCCAAATCGCTGCCTAGCGGTAGCGTGCCAGGAAGGCTGGCCGCATTGCCACGCTGAATAGCAATACTAATTCTTTGTGCAAAATACGTGCCAGCCTTCTTGTCATGAGAAGCCTGAATGAGTCGATAGGAGACTCTTGCACTCTTGTTGTGCAGCTGCAGCGCCTGCTACAGACACATGTAGCATCCCACACCAACGGCCTTCCCATCTTCCACGGCACTAATGACATTCCATCTGGTCTCTTGCCATCGTCGCGCAATAGGCCATTTGGTTCTAAAACTGCCGGTACACCAACGGTGACAAGAGCCCGACGGATTAAGTAATTGAGTGCCGCATGACGCGAAAGCCTCCCAGCACTCCTACTGCACGATAGGCCATAGTGACCAAGCTCATCCACATTGTCCCTTATAGGGACATTACATATAGTACCATATAGTACCCAATCTTAGGCAAGTGCACAACCGGAATGTTGAGTTATCCAATAATGTGCCCGTATTGGTTGATGGAAGGGCATTTAGCCAGTGCCCTGACTCCCATTTAGCTACTGCTAGGAGACGAGCTCGCTCAGCAGTACTGTCAGATGACTGTAAAAGAGACGTATATGACAGTCTTCTAAGCGGCTTGTCCCACAGTCTTTGTGAATGTGTGGACAAAGGTAATTCTGTGCTTGAACTAGCCATCACCCAAGCATTTCTGGCGTCAGACAGGAACGAAACCTCAAAGTCACCTAGTGACGGATTTAGAATACTTCCGATGAGCTCTCACACACTGTGAACTGAGGAAAGAAATGCTGGTAGAAATACACTTGAAATTTTGCGGATCCCTAGGCTTCCAAACCTGATTGGCAAAGAAGCCTGGGTCCACGAGCGATCATCCAAATTGATGTTTATAATAGAGGTGAGCGTATGTTGAATACTATTATCTAAATTTACCAGAATATTTTGATGTTGCCACAGAGGGCAGCTGCGTAGCACTTAAGTAAATTTTGGAACAAATAGACTGTTAATGGTAGGAAGGGGGGGTCCACGGTTGCGACAAAGAAAAGAGATTGTAAGCATAAACTTTAAAAGCCACTTGGAATTCACAATTGTTCGCGGGTATCTCGTATTACTTCCGGCCGACGACTGACTCGACTCGATCCCTGTCCAGTGAAAGGGGTTGCGCGGGCGCGGGGTGCGGGTCGTGGGTCGCGCGCGGCCCGCAGGTCGCCGCGTCTACGCACATACGTTGAAATCTAGGTATGTAAGTATTACGAAATTTTACATAATTTAGGAATATGCAAGCGTCTTCCAAATGACTTCGACTCTTTATTATTCATCAGTAGGTACAAATTAATGCTGCAAACAATATTTTTAGGTAAGTTTTATAATCTTTACAACTAGGTAAGTACTTAATTAGGTATAGTTTAACAATATAATATTTATTTTCCAGGTACACTTATACACGGATACACAGGTAAGTATATTATTTTTATTGTTATATTTATATGTATTATTAATATGTTTATGTTTTTTCAGGTAAGCATCGGGCGGGCGGTTCCATCATTAACATCCTGCCCCTCAGTGTCGTTTTTAAGACACTCACTACCAAAAAGTAACGCTACGCGAGATGCTGGACGTTTTAAAGTCCCGGTTTTAGTTTTTATGTCTACTATCCGTACCCGTCCGTCAGCTCCGGGATACACTGTCTGTACTATGCCTTTTGGCCAGACGTTTCGAGGAGAATTGTTGTCTACTATTACCACTAGGTCTCCAGTCTTCAGCTGCGTACCTTCGCGATCCCACCTCTTGCGAGGAGCTAAAGTAGGTAAAACCTCTTTCAACCACCTGGACCAAAATAAATCAGCAAGGCGCTGAGCAATACGCCATTGCTTTCTTAGGTACAAATCGCTGTCATCGAAAATACCAGCGTGAGGTAGGTTGGAAGAGGAGCCTAATAAAAAATGATTAGGGGTTAATGACTCCGAGTCACGTGGGTCAACAGAAACATGCGTTAGCGGGCGACTATTTATTATATTTTCAACTTCGCATAAAAATGTATTTAACGTTTCTTCCCTTGGGGCTCGTTCCTTCAACACGACTTTTAAGGCGGTTTTTACGCTACGGATGAGGCGCTCCCAAGCACCTCCCATATGCGGGCTGACTGGAGGAATGAATTCCCACCTGACTCCCTTATTTAAAGCTTCTGACACTAAGTGTTGCTTACTATCAAGGACTTCCTGGTACGCCTTTTTCAGCTCGGTGTCGGCACCTCGCAAATTCGTACCATTGTCTGAAAAAACAGTGTGCGGCCATCCTCTGCGTGCGGCCATTCGTCGCAGGGCCATCACCATGGAATCGGTAGTGAGGGACGATACCACTTCCACGTGCACAGCACGCACTGTGAGGCAGGTAAAAAGTACACCGTACCTGCGTGGCTTCTGCCGACCAACAGTCACTTCAATAGGTCCAAACAAGTCTACTCCGTACATAGTAAAGGGTCTCTGATGATGAGTGAGTCTACATTCAGGTAAGTCACCAAGGCGTGGGGGCTTCGGTGAAGCTTTACTGATGCGACAGATCAAACACTGTTTGGCAACAAAGCGGACCGTGGGTCTTAATCTGACGATCCAATACTTCTGGCGCAACTCGTTAATCACCAGCTCATTACATGAGTGAGCAGCATTAATGTGATAATGCATCACGAGGAGTCGCGCGATTTGATGTTTTCCATCTAATATAATTGGATATTTTGTTTGGTGATCTATATCTTTCACATTTCCGATGCGACTACCAACACGTAAGATATTATTTTCATCTATGATTGGGGTAAGTGTACGCAAACGACTATCGCATTTAATTTCGTTGTTTGATTTTAATGAATTTAATTCACTGTGAAATGATTGTATTTGCGCGTGACGAAGTAACAATACTTCCGCTGTATTTATTAATTCGTTATTTATTTCTTTAATAGGTTTTTTTTTACATTTTTCAATAAACAACAACACTGTAGCCGTGGTTCTTAACAGCCGTAACCAGCTGGAAAATCTACTAGGGTCTGGAACAGGTAAGTCAATTATTATTTTATTATTTTCGCATACAGTATGTACTTTTTCTAATATTTCATCACTAACAACTTTTTTTATTTCAGGATATCGGGGCCAGCTGGAACGCGGCTGGTGTAAGAACAGCGGTCCAGAAAACCACTCCGAGTCGCTACTCAAAACGTAATCAGTATTTTTTGTTCCCAGGTCTGCTACGTTCGAACCGGTGGGCACATAGTGCCACTCGTCACCCGTACTCAACTCGTCGATTTCCCCAAGTCTATTGGCAATAAAAGCTTTATACGTTCTACATTGATTTTTAATCCAGTGTAGGACAGTAGTTGAATCAGTCCAGTAATGTACAGAGTTAGGTAACAAACGATGTTCCTTTTTAATACTAACAGCTAACTTACAAGATAATACCGCGCCTTGTAGTTCGAGTCGCGGCACTGAGGTCGGTTTTACCGGCGTGACCTTACACTTGCTAGCGATAAATGCGACTGCAACGTGTCCATCGCTCGTTTCTCTCCGCCAATATGCAACGGCTGCGTACGCACTCGGCGATGCATCGCAAAATACGTGGAGCTGTAAATCAGTCTCGCTACCACTCGTGTCTATTAAATCGTTACGAAAATACCATCGTGGGATTCTAATATTTTTTATTTCATGTGCCTGTCTTATCCACCCTCTAAACAAGTCATACAACTTGTCGTCCAATTCTTGGTCCCAGTCGACATTGGACATCCACGTTTCGCGCATCAATATTCTACCTTTAATAGTAAAAGGTCCTAAGTAACCGTGAATATCAAATATTGACATAACGATACGCAACATTTCGCGTTTAGTAGGTTTTTGTTTTAGAAGTAAAATATTATCCGGTATACGTTTGAATGATAAGTCGAAAGCCAACGTATCAGTGTGCGGGTACCAAAGGAGACCAAGCGCTCGTTCCGGTTGCCGATCGATTTCGAATCTTATTACTTTGTCGTTAAGGTTCTGTTTCGGAACTTCGCTAAGTACTCGTGGAATATTGCTTAGCCAATTTCGCATCTCGAATCCACCTTCATTATGTATATGCGAAATTTGTTTAGTTATATTTGAAGCTAAAGATTCGTCTGTAAAACTATCGATATAATCGTCCATATACTGGTTATTTTGTATAGCATGGACCGCGTCTGGCATTTCATTTTGAAATCGAGATGCGTTTTTGGTTTGATTAATAAACTGTGCTACGAATGGTGAGCAGTTAGCTCCAAAAATCAATGAAGTCATAGCGTATTCATCTATTTTATCGCAATCTTTTTCTCTCCATAAGAATCTTAACGCATTTTGATCATTAGGTTTAATTTTTATTCTTAAGAACATGTCTTTTATATCCCCAATTATCCCTATAGGATTTTCTCTAAATCTAAACATTATACCGTACAAAGATTTTAATAAATCAGGTCCTGAAAGTAAAAGATCATTTAATGAGATATTATTTGTTTTGGCAGCGGCATCGAATACTAATCTCAACTTTTTTTTATTTGGGTTATCGACCCCAAAATGGGGTAAGTACCATACACGAGTACTAGGATCCCTACACTCGGATTCGCCAAGTTTCCTAGCATAATTATTATCAAATAAGTGTTTCATACGTTCCCGGTAACGTAATTCATATTCTGAATTAGATAACATTTTTCGTTCGACTGATTTAAATCGTTTCAAGGCTACGGGATATGAGTTTGGTATATCTGGGACTTCACTTTTCCAGGGTAGTCCTACGGTCCATTGACCGTCGATCAACGCAGCTGACTCGGTCAGCGCACTCAACGCTTTTAATTCGTCGATATTTTGACGCGGTTTATTACAAATTCCGATCGAATCAAGTGAAAACGAACGACGTATTAATTCGTGCATATTGTTGTCAGTAAGATCCTTCATACACAGTGGGTCGGCACTGTTACTACCTACAGGCGCGGACACTTTGGTTGATGCCGGCTGATTTAATGAATCATTTGTATATGTAGTGGTAAACAACCGAGATGGTGCACACATAGAATGACTGAGCGGCGCGGGCGGCTCCGAGTGTAAAGCTCCGTGCACACACCATCCTAAGATAGTTTGCGTGATAAACGGCCCACCCGGCTTAAACCTTTTACATACAATTGGTGCAATTAATTCATAATGATCTTGACCGATCAATAATTCAGGTTTTATTTTTGATTCACACAGAGTATACTTATCAATACTAGGAAAAATATTTTCATATTCGCTGTCACATAAGTTCGAGGTAAACTGAACGGGTAAATTAAGTTCTACCAACTTTCTAGCACGTAATTTAAATGTTTTACCTTTCATGTTACTAATGTCAAAGTTTATTATTTCAGTTTTACATACCAACTCGCCCGAGTCCCATGCGCTAGTAGCACGCATCGTGACGCTCTCACCGTGTAATCCTGCCTTATTGGCGATATCTGCAGATATGAGGCTCACCGTCGCGCCGTCGTCTAGCAGCGCGTGCGTGTTTACACTTTGTTTGGGACCGTGTATAGTAACCGGCACTATTTTGAGCAAAACTTTTTTATTTTTAATGTCTAATGTTTCTGATTTTTTAGGTACACTTAGCACAGACATTTCGGGACACTGAGACACGATCGCGTGGGTTATAACTTCACTGCTGGGCTGCTGCGATTGCTGGGAACTATCGGGGGGCGCCGGGGAAGCCCGGCGCTCTGGCGCGGGCTTCACCCAGTGCAGAAGACGATGGTGGGGCTCGCCGCATGCCTCGACGTCGCAGTTCTCGGCGGTACACGCCGACTTTTCTTCATGCCGAGCTCCGAGACATTTATAGCATAATTTGTTGACACGAACATATCGCCATCGGTCTCTTCGCATGGCACGCTTGAACTTACTGCACTCGGCCAGTGTGTGATCGTGATTGCGACAGAACTTGCATTTTCCGTGAACACTGGTCTCCGCAGTGCTCATTAGCACGGATTGATTATGATGAACATTTCTTGATATCATATCCGTTTTTCTTTTATTGTCGTTCTGACTGTAAATGTAGCTCACTCCCGATGCTGCGATTTTTTGAGCTTCTTCATATAAAAACTTAGATAATAATTCTAGTTTTGGGGTTTCAGATTGATCTCGTTTCTCGTACAAATATTCAGCCCACTTATTAATCAGTGTAGTAGGTAATTTTGACACTACGATAATCACAAGCTCGGGGCTTCTCAAATAGTCGGTCTGGCGCACCGTCTGAGTGGCAGTCACGTAATTTTTAATTGTAATTGCAAAGTTCACAATTTCAGTATGATAAGCTTGAGGTAACGGCTGCATTTTTTTCAATTGTGACGTTATTTTCCTCATAATGTTTTCAGGTCTACCGAATCGTAGCTCAAGGGTATCCATCACTTCCTGTGGTGAAGTGGCACTCATTAATAATGAAGATGTTGCTTCCTTTGCATCACCACGGAGACATTTTCGTAAACGCCATAGATTTTCTGTTTCGCTATATTTACATAAACGTGTTGATTCGGTAAACGCTTCTTTAAACTGCAGCCACTCCAGGGGGTCGCCAAAATATAGTGGTAAATCCTTGGAGGTGGCCAGCCTCGACAGCAGCTCTTGGCTGTTAGTCTTCGCTGTTGATATGCCGACGGCATCCTTTATTGCACTGGTCAGCGCCACAATGGCGTGGTGAGTGCTCACGTCCACGCTCATATCAGCTTTCTGGTGGTTTCTGCTGCTGTCATCGTGATGAACTTCACCTTCACCTTTCACAATATTCTTACAGCAGTCAAGTGATGACCCGGGAGCAGCAATGGATTTTTCCAGCCAGTTTTCCACCTTGCTATTGTAGGATAAAAGCGAGGGCTCCTTCGAACACCTGGAACCTCCGTCCAAACTAGCTAAGTCAGCAGCTAATTTTTTCTGGATCAACTCTTTTTCTATACGGGCTTTGTTAATTGTCATTTGAGCTTCTGCCTCTTTGAGTTCAATCAGTGCTTTAGCTTGAGCTGCTTCATATTCTATCCGCTTCTGCCGCGCGGTGGAAGACGAAGTGCGAGTACAACTTTTCCTGCTCGTACTGTAATCCTGGTGCTGCATGGCCGCACTGCAATCCTTGCGCGGACCGATGTCCGACTTCACTTCAAGTTTAGCAATCCCATCGTTAGCCGTTATTTCTTTTTTCAATTGTGCACGCGTTCTCAAACGTGGCGGTGTTTGAAATAACGACATCCCTGCTACACAGGTTTTGATTCCTCTTCGCAATGGTAGATCCGGCTGAAGGACCACTTTTTAATGGTAGGAAGGGGGGGTCCACGGTTGCGACAAAGAAAAGAGATTGTAAGCATAAACTTTAAAAGCCACTTGGAATTCACAATTGTTCGCGGGTATCTCGTATTACTTCCGGCCGACGACTGACTCGACTCGATCCCTGTCCAGTGAAAGGGGTTGCGCGGGCGCGGGGTGCGGGTCGTGGGTCGCGCGCGGCCCGCAGGTCGCCGCGTCTACGCACATACGTTGAAATCTAGGTATGTAAGTATTACGAAATTTTACATAATTTAGGAATATGCAAGCGTCTTCCAAATGACTTCGACTCTTTATTATTCATCAGTAGGTACAAATTAATGCTGCAAACAATATTTTTAGGTAAGTTTTATAATCTTTACAACTAGGTAAGTACTTAATTAGGTATAGTTTAACAATATAATATTTATTTTCCAGGTACACTTATACACGGATACACAGGTAAGTATATTATTTTTATTGTTATATTTATATGTATTATTAATATGTTTATGTTTTTTCAGGTAAGCATCGGGCGGGCGGTTCCATCATTAACATAGACAATGCCGAATAATATAGTAAGCCATATGAGTAGGAATTTTTTTTAAGCCGTCTGAACATTGGCTAAAATTTTGAATTTGATCTTGAATGAAAGTAGAAAAAGAATCCTCAAAAATTGGTGACCCTAGGAGTTGAGGCGAACTTTTGTTTATAATTTTTAAATTTGGAGCCAAATGATTGAATTGAGAAATTATTGAATTTTTTGTATCATGATCAAAAAAATCTGGTATAAAAAGTTCACATTTTGAGAAATTTTTTTCCAAACCAATTTTCTGAAGCTCAGTGATGAGGGTAGTTAAATCACCTAAGACTGTTCGCTTCACCGCCCAAGGTACCATCATCGAGGTACCATACGTTAAATTTTGAATTCAGATTTTTATTGATGGGATGAATGGCAAGACTAAAGATGGCAAGAGGATCACCTTGTTGGCATCCAACAAGGTGATCCTCTTGGACTGCTGAAAACAAATGGTTTTTTATACATTAATTTTTTCGGTGAACTGTAACATTGCCATAAAAATTTGTAACAAAAAGGAATTTGGTCTTTAATTTGTTTAAGGAAGGTAAGGAAGGTCCCCTGTCCACAGCATTGAAGGCGTTTTTCACATCCACCTTCAGCAAAACAACGCCTCCCCGATTTTTTAAATAAGTGCGCAGTGAGTGCACTGCTGCCGCTGGAGAAAAGAAGGCGGGCAGCTCCTTTGATGTCGCCTTCACTCATTTTACATTCAACTAAATTTGGTATATTAAAGTTATGTCTGAAAGGGTGTTCATCTAAATTTTGAGTCTGAATAGGGGTATTACAATTATTTTTAATATTAACTGTTATTGTCTTTTTTTTATCCTGAACGTGAAGAATACAAAAGGGAAATAAAAGCAAATGCTCCCAGGCACGCTTGCTGTTTTTATTAATTGTATTTTTTATGCATTCTGAAAGTTTTAGAGCTACACTTATGTGAGCTCCACGAGGGATACTTTTAGTAATGGGGGTTGAGTTTTTGAAATTGGTAATATGTACATGAAATAGGGTTGATGAAAAATTTTGGTTATCGTTAACTATGTGAGATGAAGAGGGTACGGAACTTGAGTCTCATCTTGGTTTTTATGGGATTTGCCAAGATGAATCTTCAAGCCTCTTTGCCCTTTAAAAAAACGTAGGTGAGGGCATTTGGGACACTGAATGAGATTCTCCAGCGAGACACATCCAGACTGCTGACCGGCAAAGGGCACATCATGGACAACTTCAGTTGTATTGGGCATAGAAAAACTAAACACTAAAAACTATAACATATAAAATTGTAAATAAAAAAACAAAGAACACCATAATCATTCCAGTACTTTCACATTATTGTTTGATATACCTATACTCAATATACCCAATGTACCACTGAAATGTTATTGAAATATGTAGAAATAATTTGACATGACAAATGTCAATAAACACCCAACCACTCTCGGCCAAATCCAAGACGACGACGTCACAGGAGTCAAGTTTTTGATAATAATTATGAAATACGCCCAATCCATTACATTATATCGGCTGCGCTTGTGCGGCATTTGTTGCTTAGCGACGAAAAAAAAATTATCAGCTGATCTACGACAACCAATATCAAATATTGAAATTGAGCTATTTATGCCAAAAAGGTGAAAGCTCGGACGCCTATATTATAAATAAAGAAGCACAGCATCATAATAAATGATAATAACTGAAATTTGGAGGATAATCAATAAAAAGTATTATTTTTAATGTTATTCATCAGAGCCACAAATTATCTATCACTCATCCCATTAATATTAATTATTTCTTTATAAACTACTCATTCTTAATAGGAATGTGCCAAATAGTATCTTCTATTATTTTCTTTTCATTTGATTGTCCTTACTGACTCTAAATAATAAAATAATATGTGAATAGATTTAATGAGGTAAGTAGGTACCTACCTCCGCGCCCGCGCCCGGTAGAGCAAACTGGGATTTTCAAAGGATATAACGTCAGATATCTGGGAAATAGTTTTACAAAAAGTATTTAAGTACAAAATTCAAAAACTTTTTTTATTTACAATTTCAAATGCAAAATAAGTACTAAATAGTTGTACCTACTTTTTGTATTTTAAATACTAATTTCAAATTACTTTATTAAAATAAATAATTTCTGTTGAATTAATTTTTTTATACCTATTTATAAAAGACTACCTGTCCTCAGCGTTTTCACCCATGTTTGGGATAAAAATTAGCATGTGCTATTCCAGAATATGATCTATCTATCTTCCCTTTTAGTATTTTTTGTGTAATAGAGTAACACATCTTCACATACATAGGAACTTTCACGTTTATAATATTAGTAGGAAATAGGAAACGATAGGAAGTAGCATTTTAATATAACAAGCTGTTCAAAAACACTAAAGTGTTTCTACTGGTGCACGCAAGGCTTCTAGAAGCTAATAAATGAATTTGACTGGTTATATTGGCAAAACAGTATTTACTTAAAATATTATGCAAATAATTTTTTATTTGACAGGCCAGTTGGCGCAGCTAGTTAAGACGCCACCTATTGCGCAGCTGGTCGTGGGTTCGATTCCCATCCAGGACAAACATTTGTGTGCATGAACATGTATGTTTGTCTGAGTCTGGGTGTAATTATGTTATTAAGTATTTATTTACAAAAAAAAAGTGTATGTAGTATATCAGTTATCTGGTTTCCATAGTACAAGCTCTGCTTAGTTTGGGATCAGATAACCGTGTGTGAAGAATGTCCCAAGATATTTATTTATATTGCGAAATGCAAAATATTCACCTCAAAAAGTATTTCAAATAAAATACAACAAAGACCTTTACCTTTTTTACAGAAAGGTAATTAAATACATACTAATAACTAGGTATTTTGCATTTTGTACCACCACTTCTCTACTCCATTAAGTCATCAGTCATCACTCACTGGCAACATGAAATCCCCATCCACCTAAAATAAAATAAGAGTTCGAGTAAGTGGCACTATGAAGCAAGGAAATAACTTTGTATCTGAGAAGTTTTGTCCTCCGACAGGAGAATTACCAACATTGATTAAAAGTGGTTTATATTCATTTCCGTCCGACGGATTCACCTACGATTTTACCCCTTAGAGCAGGGGTTCCTAATCTTTTTCAGCCCGCGGCGCAGATACAAGTATTTTGTCACGGCGTCCTACAGCTAGCTATTTCATAATGATACAGTCGAAAGAAATAGTTACTTAAAATTGCTTATAATAATAGTATTTAGGTTAGGTAGATAGATACATCCGGAGGGCGGCTTACGCGAGCCTCCTTCCGGGGGGAAGGAGGCTCGCGTAAGCAGCTCCGGTAAATACCATAACGAAGAGGAGGCCTCCAACCAGGCCGTCGCTGCTGGGTAAGCGGACGAATTCTTTTTGCTAAACACTGTGGGGTTTTAGTCAGTAGGAGTCTGATATAACCCGGTCGCTCCTCCCGGGGCGGTAGGGTATCCCTGAGAATTTCCCCACATTAAAAAAAAGGTAGATAGGAACAAAAATTAAGACATCTACAATATGGGAACCCTTGCCTTAGAAGTTAAATTTTCAAAAATCCAAAAATTCTTTCTTATCCTACGTCATAAATACTAAGATAACGTAGATTACCATCATATTTTCTAGAAAATTAAATATAGGTAGGTAACAATAGGGCAAATGTATGTGTGAATCAAGATGTGTATCTATGTATGACGGTGAACACTGGCACCATACTGAGTTCGCTACCATTTGCCAAACATTTATGATTAGTGTACTTAATGATTTGCATTTTAGTATCAAGATTGTTATGTGTAGGTACTGTAAGTTTGGTAATAAATTATATTGATTCTTAATATGTGTCAGTTAAGTACCCTACCTAAGTACATTATAT
This sequence comes from Tethea ocularis, assembly GCA_963555595.1. Classification (NCBI taxonomy): domain Eukaryota; kingdom Metazoa; phylum Arthropoda; class Insecta; order Lepidoptera; family Drepanidae; genus Tethea; species Tethea ocularis. Next base: position 7,157,212 of record OY741968.1, read on the forward strand.
TGTAGTAAGAAATAAATAATAATATTTCAACATCACAGAGCCATTTAAAGAGCGATTAAATCATGTGCGCTCTGCGGGAACAACATGTAGACCCCAGGATAAATGTCTGCAAAAATGACTTTCAATGTTAGATTAACGATACCCAACTGTTTATAACTACCATCGGATTCCTTTATAAGCGAGCTTTAGGATTCAGAATGTATACAACAGTGTAAACCATTGAAGCGTGTGGTCAGAAAATTGTTCTAGAATTTCTATCAAAAGTTCACAAAATGCACTTCGGAGATTTTGTATTTTCATGCTTAATGTTAATTGTCACATGCCAATTACAAGAAAATTCAGTCAGAGCTCAAGAAATACAGCTCTTTCCAGGTCTTTTAATTTTAAAAGTATTTTTTTGATAATAAATAACTAGTCTTTGAACTTAATTAAAAATGAAGCTTATTTCAACAGGCCAAGAATGTCAAATGACTCCAGTAATCCATATCCTGAAACATCCTGGATGCAAGCGTAAAGCAATTCCATCATTTGCATGCATCGGCAAATGTTCTAGCTATGTACAAGTGAGTACCTTTTCTATAAACATTGACTAGTGACCCGCTCCGGCTTTGCACGGGTGCAATTTATATACACAAACCTTCCTCGTTTATCCCTCTTTCTATTAGTGAAAACCGTTTATAATTCATTACGTGCAGTACCGGCGTTAGGGTATGGCGCGGTAGGGCGATCGCCCAGGGCGCCAGATGTAAAGGGGCGCCAGGCCCACCTCTATTTCCGGTCGCTCATGAGCGAGTCCTGCTATCTCGAGTCTAAATAAATAAATTCTCAAGTCTAAAGATAAAATGGCTAAAATGGCTTAAAATCCCTTTTGTTGGCGGGAGAGGGGTGGGGGGGTTATCACATCTCGCCCAGGGCGCTGGTAGAGCTAAAACCGGCACTGATTACGTGGTTTAGAAGTAAGCGGAGAAACAGACAGAGGCAGCAATTTAGAAATGATGTCCGAAGGCAGAATAGTACAGAAGATCTTCTTTAATAGGTTCAATATCTGCCTTGTTAATTGTGCGACTTTATAAAAAAAAACTATCGGTCAAATGCGAGTTAAACTCGCGTGGATAGGGTTCCGTACATGTTTAACTAAGTTCCATAAATATTTTTAAATCTGACCCAAATTTGTTGATGGTATAAAGTTTTTTTTTTGGAAATCGTGTTTTCTAAAAATGAAACCTAGCTACATCGATTTATAGCTTCCGAAACCACCTATATACCAAATTTGATGAAAATCGTTGGAGCCGTTTCCAAGATTCAGATTATATATATCCATTTTTTTTTAATTTTCTTATTTAGCACCCAAACTTAACCCCCATGTTTGAAATTCATTTATTTACGTAACACGTCCATGTTTGGGTCACCGACTTACATATGTGTACCAACTTTCAACTCAATCCAGTCCAATATTTTCGGACAGACAGACGCACGAGTGATCCTATAAGGGTTCGGAACCTTAAAAATGAGATACTTTCTGTGATATTGTTACAGGTGTCTGGCAGTAAAATTTGGCAAATGGAACGCACTTGTAATTGCTGCCAAGAATCTGGAGAAAGAGAAGCTACAGTAATGCTGTACTGTCCTGAAGCTAAAAATGAAGAAGAGAGATTCCGCAAGGTACGAACAAGATCAAAGAGCCGTGGTTTTCCCAGTACAGAATGGTCTTCTTCAACATGGGCGTGAAGAGATTTTTTGCGGGGTCGGCAGAGCGAGTGATACTCCTGCTGTTGCAAGCGTCTAAAGGTTACAGTAACCGTTTTCCATCAGGTGGGCCGTATGCTTGTTTGCCGACTAAGTGGTAGGTATAAAAAAAAATTGTCATTCATCTGCATATTATGTGTACATTAAATTTTTTCATGATTCAATATGTAGGTATATAGATGACAAAACACCTTTCTTGTCCAACAGGTCACAACCAGGTGTTGTTTTTATGAAAAAGTTCAATCATAATTTGGTGCCTAGATCATCGGTTTCACGAGGGTTGCTCTGTATCGGATAATAAAAAATATAGATACCGACTGATACATACTTATTTACTATTGGTGCTCCCTGTTTATATATTGGGCTTAAAAATATTTTTTTACATATTTCTAGGTTTCAACTAAAGCTCCTCTAGAATGTATGTGCCGACCTTGCGGAAGTTTCGACGAAAATTCTCTGGTTCCACAAGAAATTGCTGGGTATTCAGAAGAAGGACCCCTGTACAATCATTTCAGGAAATCGTTTTAAAATAGCGATGTGATTGTCTAATGTCTAAATTACATGGTTTCTTGTTTATTAAATGAAAATGTTAAATACCTAGTTACAATTTGTGAAATAAAACCCTTGACCAATACCTACGAGTTTTTTTCATTTAGGGATAAGGCCACAGAGGTTCTATTGCGTTTTGTTGTCACTTTCGGCTATAAAATGTTGTCAAGTAGTAGGTATGTATACACGGCCACAGATTAAGCTACACACTGCGGCACCTTATACGGTTGTAATAGACACAGATTTTATTTTGCAACAAAAATGTGTAGCTTGATCTGTGGCCGTGTGTATCTTTAAATAGTATTTGGTAATGGTAGTACAATTTCGATAGCCGCTAGCGACTATGATGACCTTATTGTATGAAGATCCGAGCTGCGCCTTTAGTGGAATTACAGTATTTCATATATAAGTTGTTTCACGGTAGTTGCTAGCGTGTATCAAAAAATACTTTACCGAAGCAAACTCAAAATATTTTGTTACATGCTAAGTATAAATACCTACCTACCTACCTACTACCAGTACCTACTACCTAACTACTAGTGATTGATTGGGTAGTCTACAGATAGACTACCCAATCAATCATAATATCCACATTTAAGGATCTTTTGCCTTTTGGCGCCCTCAGTTCACACCTCAGTTGGCTGAATTGACCTGAGTCTTCCTTCGAAGAAAATAGGCGTCAAGATATAGGTACTAGCACGTATCTACGTTAACAATCTGTGCAAATATAAAATACAACTTCGTCTAAGATGCAATTAATAGAAGCTTCCATTATCATCTCCCTACCATTTGTTATTTAGGTAGGTATTATGATCAAGGTATTTCGAGACAAAATACAATCTTTAAATGCCGCTGCTGGCGTGGCTAACGGCAGGGTTTCGAGCAGGCTGGCAGTGTTTTCTCTTTGGATCAAAACAGCAAAATATGTCTAAAATTTTAAAATGTATCATCAACAATAGTAGGTAATCTTTTACTTTACATAGTTACCTACTGAAATTCGGTTCTGTGGTCGGCATCGTGAGAACTAAAATGTGATTCGGATCGTACGTAGGTATGTACTATTTGAAAAGTTACTCTATGGTTTGTACCCTACTCTACTGCTACTACCAATTATATAAAGAAAAAACAGGTTCGTTCAAAAACTTTAACCATAGAATATAATATTACTCTCTACTTTATCACTTGCTATGATCAAAATATTATGTAAATAATAATATATCTATAATTATTTTATAATATTATGAACAGAGAAGGTATGGCAAGAGAGCCACTCAGATAGATAGAAAGATTGCTTCAAAAAATATCAGGCAGGCAAAAGAACGTAGTATTATTCTCTTTGGCAGGCAACTTCTGATTCTGAACGTTAGTTTATTTTGTTTCGTTCTGTCATTAATCTTACTGAGATTCTTTCTTGCTGATTTTTCATCTAAATAGTATTTTCAATTATTTTTTCACAGCCGAAATGAGTCGCCGTAAGCGTACCAAGGTAAAATAGTTATTTGTAGTTCAATATAAATTGTATATTGTTTTGTTTTGAAATATAGGTTATGTTTATCGATCTTAGGTAGAAAACCGCGAACTGGATGAAAAGTTGAAACAAGACGATTCTGAATCAGATCAATCGGAAAGGAGTAAAGTGACTTCGACTAGTCCAAACTCAGTCGGAGGTCGCCGAGAATCTTCTTCCAGTCGAACAACTGAAGTGAAAGAAACTAAGAAAGAAGAAAAGGTGGTTCTTGAGGAAATAAAAAATGATGATATTGAAGAGATTAATTACAAGGAAATGCTTAATAGGTAAGAGAAAAAATAGGAGAGACTCTAAAAACAGGCTTATTTTCTAACTTCACCACCCATCACATTTAGTTACATCACATCATCGCTTACCATGATGAGATTGTGGTGAAACTCAAGTCTTTCAATGGATAAAATAAATGTCTCTTTGGTCACATCACTACATCCCTCACCATAGTGAGATTGTGGGCAAGCACAAGTCTTTCAATGGATAAAATAAATGTCTCTTTGGTCACATCACTACATCCCTCACCATAGTGAGATTGTGGGCAAGCACAAGTCTTTTAATGGTTAAATGTCTTACAATTGCTGACGGATAATATGCCTGTCACCTGCCTTACCATCAGTTGTCAACCTTCCACTTATCTTCATCATTCCTAGTACAATGCAATGTCTTATGGTACAGTCACGAGCATCAATATATTAGCATGGACAGATCAGCAATAATATCTGATTTCATGATTCATTCATTAACTTCATTCATTTGACATCACATAATTATGCTGTTACTTATATATGCCTTCTATAAATGATCACATATTGTTGCTGTCGTCTTGAGAGTAGAAGTTAATGAATGAATCATGAAATCAAGTATTATTGCTGATCTGTCCATGCTAATATATTTATGCTTGTGACTGTACTCGGGACAAGTGGTTAAGTATATGTACATAATAATTATACAAAAAAAAACTTTGCACATTATGTAGTACTTAAGCAGTACATTTAATATTATTTGTATCATAGAAGCCATGATATTCACTATATTATAATTTTTCTATTTTCCTTGCAGTTTGGAAGGAGCAGCATTTCAGTCCCGGCTTCCATTTGATAAGATGTCGTCTTTGGAAGCAGAGTGTTTCTCAGATCTACAGGGCCCATCCAGCTATGCATTTGTTCAAATCCGAAACCGCATACTAAAGATGTGGTTTGAGGATCCCAAAAAGCAACTAACCCAGGAACATTCAGTTCATAAGATGGAAGTAAGTTGAACATTTCCTTATCAAGTATATTAAACTCACCATCAAGTCATAAATAAATGCATACCTCTGTAGTGATAAAGTTATAATAATTGTCTAATAATATCTTAACATTATTAGTTTATAAATCTTTATTTTTGTTTATTTAGGTATTAAAAATTATACTGAAACACATAACACATCTGATGTGGTGAATGAAAATAATATATACATACATGTATGTTTTATTACTTTCTAGCCTCCATATAATGGTGATCCAGCAATGGTAATGAGAACTCATGCTTTTCTTGAGCGTCATGGTTTTATTAACTATGGTATATATGAACGTATAACACCTATACCTTCTCCTCCAAAAGGAAAGCAGAGACCAAAAGTTATCATTATTGGTGCAGGTACAACTTTCAACTTTATGATATACATATACATACTTAACTGTTCAAAATGTTCTATTTCCTATTAAAATTCAGATTTCTGGTTTGAGATTTAGTCACAGTATGATTGTAAACACTGCTAGTTTACAATCCATCTAGTGGGATTGTCAACTGTTGATACATTGAGAACTGTCATGAACTATCGAAAATTAACATGCCACATCGCTAGCAACATGTTACAGTTCACAATGCATCGACAGTCACAAGATAGATCACAAAACAACGGCACTCGGAACCATGCGGTGACATATACATACACACTGGAATGCAGTAAACTTTACATCCGGGAAAACAATAGATCCTTGGGTAATGTAAGCAAAACTGCAGGGTGAAAGCTAATTAATAAAAATTGCTTGCGTACATAGAATATTTCAACTCCATGCAGTGATTTTACTTATCAAAGCAAAGCTTTTTTAAATAAATTATCTTACATATTCAAATTCAAATTCAAAAGTGTCTTTATTAAATGAACTCATTGCAAGTATTTTTACATACAACCAACAATACTAACATGTCACTATAATTGTTACCTATTTATCTATAAAAATATGAATATCTTTTTAGGGGTTTCTGGTCTGGCTGCAGCCCGTCAACTCCAATCATTTGGTTGTGAAGTGGTGATACTCGAAGGCAGAGACAGAGTTGGTGGCAGAGTTGTTACCTACAGAAAGGGGCCTTATGTTGCAGATTTAGGTAATTGTTGCTTATTTTCATAGGTAATAAATATAATTTTTAAAGGTGTCCAATAGGACCCTATTATTAATCATGCACCATCTGTCTATCAACCGAAAGACGCAACGTGGGCAGGCTCCCAGAAGGTGGTCTGATAATCTTGTGAGGGTTGCGGGAAACCCCTGGATGTGGGTAGCGGGTGGAGATCCTTGGGGAGGCCTTTGTCCAGCAGTGGACGAACGTCTGGCTTACATGATGATGATGATCTGTCTATCTGTCAAGTCTAGTCTGTCTGTGTCATCATTGTTCCCGAACGGATGAATCGGTTTTGATTGTTTTTGTCGTTTGAAAGGTGGTGTTCTTGGCTATGTTTCAAGAAAATCCACTCAGCCGTTTGACGATCACCTTTCTAATATGTCGGGGGTTTCTTTAAATTCTTTACTATAGTTATTATATACATCTATTTTTTATTATCTATTTATTAATTATTAAATGTGAATGCTATAAATATTTTCATAATGTGAACATTATTTATATTTTTAAAATGTCTGTAACTAAATAATGCTGTTCTGGTGTTCGTTTTAATATACATACTGACTTGTTTTTTTAATGTTTCAGGAGCTATGGTTGTGACTGGGTTAGGAGGAAATCCAGTAACTACATTGTCAGTACAAATGAATATGGAACTGCATAAGATTAAACAGAAGTGTCCCTTGTATGAAGCAACTGGGAATCAAGTCCCTAAGCATAAAGATGAAATGGTAAACATAATTTGTCATGATATTTAGAAACTAATTAATTTTAAACCCCTAAAACAAAAATAATGTAAGAAGCTTGTAATGTTCATGTGTCTATCTGTGGTATTTGTAGTGGTTGGACCAAATTGTGAGGGCAAAATGTATAAATAGCGAGGGAAGGTTGGGTCTTGTTTACTATATCATAAAATACCTATTGTGACTCTAAATTTTGTTTTTTATTTTAAATTAATAATGTTGTGGTTTTAAATGATTGTAGGTGGAGCGTGAATTCAATCGTCTTCTCGACGCTACGTCTTATCTGTCTCATCAAGTAGACTTCAACTATTACAACGATACACCCGTCTCTCTGGGTCAAGCGCTCGAGTGGGTTATAAAACTACAGCAGAAAAATGTTAAACATAAGCAGGTAATTTAAATATGCAAATGTACAGGGGTAATGTTTATAGCTTAAAAGTGGAAGTAATATCACAACTTTTATTACGGGTAAAGTTGCGAATCTATTTCGGAATTCAATTTCATGTTTTAAAACTTTTGTAGCTCTAACCTTACTGCTTACTTATTATACACTAGCTTTCGGCCTCGCGGTTCGATCCCCTATTTTACCCTCGTAGGGGTTGAAAATTCTAAAAATCCTTTTAAGCGAAACACCTACGTCATAATAGCTATAAGTATGCCAATTTTCAGCCTGATCCGTTCAGTAGTTTGAGGTGTGCGTTGATCGATCTGTCAGTAAGTCGGTCAGTTTATTCTTTTATACATATAGATATTAGATAGATTATGTAGGTATTGGCTGAATGACAATTACATCTGTTTAAGATCATGTTACATGCATAGTGTACTTTGAGTCACCTGACTGGCTACCCTCAATGCGATTTACCATTAAATAGATTGCCTGCTTGCTGGTTAGCCTTCTGACAAAAAAATAATAATCTTGAGTTACATACTTACGAATTCACCATTGTCTTTTACCTTAAAGAGAGAGAGAATACAGTTCAGTAAATAAGATAAAGGGCTATAAGCTAAAGTAATAGAAATAAAAAACCATGTAATATATATAGTCTAATAGGCCTTTCAACGCCAATCTTTGTGGATTTTTGTCAGGGAGAATTACCTCGTTGTTGAGTTGATTTTAAGCGATAATAGTTTAGCTGTATTGTCGTCGAATGCCGCGTTAGAGTATCGTGGTGGAAGTGGAGTAGACTCCTAAAATTAGCCTGAGGAAAACATCGTAAGGAAACCATAGCCAACCAGGCATGTACTGCAATGTACCCTACATTCTATGCTGGCTATCATCCTCAAGTTGAAAATTTGTCGCCAAGGACCTACCGATGTGTTCTTCAGGGCTCATTAAAAGCTCATAACACATTAATTTTCATTTTTGAGTCTTTAGTAGCGATTGCAAATTGATCATTGATCATATTCTACTTGTCATAGTGGAGGAAACACAACTACTACGACTAATCGACTTTATAAAACGTTATGGCAGAACTTACGACAACATTATTTTTTTTTACTATGTATAAGCCTGTGTTTCACCACAATCTCACCGTGGTCAGTGATGATGTCTCTCGTGGTCCCGTGGTCAGGAACTGACTCTCAAGTGCAGCTGTCACATGACCGTAATAACACTAAAATGTCGTATAATTTGAGCCTTTTCCGAGTGGCATAGTTTTGAACTGGTTTTTAGAAACGATCTAACCAGAAAGTTCGTACTACTTGAATGTAGAGCGTTTTAATTGCCACAATACGGCTTATTTTGCTGGGATATTGCTAAACTGTTTTACCTATCTCTGACCTTATTTTTAAACTCTCATATGGCAATGGTTTATCGGTAATAGGAAACAATTGTGGGGAATACTGCAACCTAAATTTTAGAGGCACTTGGGAGACAGGATTGCTAGAAATGGCGCATTATGATTGGGGACTTCTTTCAACTCACAACAATTTTTACGCATTCAATATTTTCATAAAATTTGTAATAATACACATATTTATAGATTATTTTTTGTAGATACAGCATCTGAAAGCTTTGATAACATTGCAAGAAAAACTGAAGTCCAATATAACCAAGTAAGTATTATTAAAACTTACAAGTAGTACTGTACTTATCATTACACAATGTATCAGTATTATCAAACATGTTTTTTTTAGAATGTCAGATTTACAAGACCTTTTGAAAGCGATGAAAGTGGAAAAGGACGCTTTACTCTTGGAGAGAGATAAACTTGTGACCGGAGACGCAAGCGTCTTGCAAGAGTTCAATTTGCGAAGACTTAATAGGGAAATGAAACTCTTGTGTACTGAATATGACGGCCTGGTCACACAGAATGTAACTATAGAAGAAAAGTTGAGTCAGTTCGAAAGCAATCCGCCAAGGTAAATTGATAAAGTAAATTATGAGTTTAAAGCGAAGATAGTATACTTCTCATCAGAAAAATCTAAACATATCCGTTTTTATGGACATATATTCCTAAATATACACATTTTTCTGATAATCCTTACAAAACATAAACTTGCAAGGGGTTTCGATTTTTCTTATGAGAAGTGTATATCCTTTTTGGTATCTTTTTTGGTGACATTCCACAACATAACTAAGAATGGTGAGATTGTGAACTAACACAAGCTTATCGATTAAATTTATACTATAACTGGACAAAATTTTGTAGTGGGTAAGCTAACTGTGACGACTCGAACTCGGGTGGGGCTAAAAACCATGATATTTTATATTTTGACTAAGGTGTGAGACTCAATGATTGGTACTGAATCATAGTGTACAAAATGACTCATAAGCAGAAGATAGAGATCAACAACAATTTTATTATTATACTAGCTAGTCTCCGCGGTTTCACTTGCGTTCCCGTGATCAAAAGTAGATAACCTTCGGGAATAATGTAGCTTCCTATTAGTGAAAGATTTTTTCGAATCGGACCAGTAACTCCGGAGATTAGCACGTTCGCACGTTCAAACAAATAAACTCTTCAGCTTTATTAGTATAGATCTAATATTTCATTAGCTTATCCCCGCGGGTGAAACCACTGGGGTAAGGTAAGACCCCCTCTGAAGTGGATTTTCGAAAATCCTTTCTTAGTGAATGCCTACACTTCTCAAGGAACACACACCTTTCTGTTAAAACAAAAAAAAATAACACCTTCCAAACTTAATGCCTGTATGTCAAGTGGTTTATGTTGTGCATTGATGTCAGTTAATAATCTGTCAAGGATTTTGAACTTTATTTAAACATGTTTGAATGTTTCTTTCAGCTCAGTGTATTTGTCAGTGCGTGATAGACAGATACTAGATTGGCACTTTGCAAACTTGGAGTTCGCCAACGCGACTCCGCTCGGTAACTTGTCGCTGAAGCATTGGGACCAGGATGACGACTTCGAGTTCACCGGGAACCATCTAACAGGTAAGTCATCATCTGCCTATCTGATCTCTTTTGTTAGATGGACGTGAGGATTCGCGTTCAGACTCCGAGTCTGAATGACTGGTGTCGTCATTCGACGACCAAGTATTTTTCTCTCCACGAACTCATACCTTGCGTCGATGAACCCAGTGGATTAGTGGTAAAATGGCTGTGACATCGGTACAGCTGGAGCGATGGATATGATGAAACTATAAAGGTTCCTTGTATGACTACGGAACTCCAAGTTATAATGTAGTGAGCAGTCAACAGAACTATCGAAATGATTAATTTGTCGTCATTAGGTCCCCATTACTTTATTACATTATATTATTTGCAAGCCTCAGATTGTACTCATCTATCATTAAACCATTAAGTTTATATTGTATTATTTTTTGTTAGTTATAACATTTTATGAAACTTCAAATTAAGATCACGATAGAGTCGATAGACCCGACGTTCTCATTTGTATGTAACTATCGCAATAAATAGGTTATACTAAAGTCATTAATCACTAAGCAATCGTAGTGACGACACTCGTTGATCGATAAAGTGGCAAAACCATTGGTTTATCTTCCATCACTAATCAACTTTGCATTGGAGCGTTCGGGTACGGACTACCGGTAATAACTTCAATTAGCCGCGGCGGCCACACTCGTTAGCGTTTCCCAAACGTTTCCGCGCAATCCAACACGATCGATGCGCCATTGTGTCTAATACAAAAGATGCTACCGAATAGAAATACTTGTCCCTATAAGGATTGCTTTGCCTCGTCCTGTTATTTGTTCCCACTTAGCGACTGTTTCTAAGGCAAAGCAAAGGATCTGTTCAACTATGTTACATTATTAGCACGGTGCTTTATAAATATTGTTTGTTTCTGAAGGGATTTGTATTGTTCTGATAAGATTAATAAGGTATTTATATAATTTTGAATGTGACTTTAGAAGGTTCCCAAATTTTTTTGGGTTCCGAAAAACAGAGCAGTTATTAATAAATCTATATAATAACGAGTTCTGGTCATGGGGTCGGACCAACATGGTGGCGTTTCAATACAAACACTTTAACACCTCGATATACCGATAGTTGATTTAGCACTTTTGAAGAGATGAGATCTCTTCACGCACAGCCCAGGTTTCAATCGATTCAAAGGCTTTCTCATAGTCCACATACGCTAAGCATAATGTGAAAGCTTTACATACACAATATATACATCATCATCCCAGGCTGGGAGGCAGAATGTAACAGCAGTTATTTATGTGAAAGTTCACCGTTTTATCCACATTATAATTTCGCTGTGACCATCAATTGCAATTCGCGAGTGTGGTACGACGCTGCCTCCGTTCGTGCCCAAGGGCCTGCTCCGTTATGAATGTGGAATTTTCGAGTTAGTGGCCGCTTGTGATCTTTAGCGGATGGTGGATTTTTGCCCCGAGCGTCTGTTCGTGTCAATAATTACTATCATTTCTCGCCACAAGTTTCCATCTCATGTAGCCGATAAATTACTTACTGACTTCTGTGAATTGTCATAATGACCGTTGCAGAAACCTGAGACCTGCATTTAGCTACTTTACACATACGTAAACTGACAATTCTGATGTACTCACTGGTGTAGTTCGTCGACGTATAAGCGGCTGCTATACCTACGGTTCTCAATCAGCTACCAACCAAGGGTAAATAAATATCGTTGAGTCGGTGACCGACCGTATAAATTAAAGTTGTCAATCAAATTTTGAGTTTGTGTTTGTTATGCAAACAACGCTTAAACGCCGATTCGACGCTCTCTATTAGCCCTTGGCGGGAGGCTGATCAACCGTGTGGCAACGAATGGCAAACCTAAACTCGTATTATTTAATAAAGTATCTAAAATAGCAGCAGTAAGTTTAAGTTTATTATAACTCGTATTTCAAACAGCGAATTGTAGCAGTCAGGTTTTTAATATAATCGCATTTATCCTGGATTCACATATTCGTCGATTACGCGTAGAGTATAAAAAAGGGAAAAGTGAAACTGTTGCGTCCGTTGTTCAGTCAAAAGATATGTATCGCGACATCCCCGAGACGCCTCTTTTGTACGTTGTGCTGTGCGTGCGATGTCGGCCATATTTCTCGCTGTTCGCTCGACCCGGTGTTTGCGGCGTGGGTAGTTGAAAAATGACATCTTGATTGTTGTGCGTTATTCTACTCATGAGAATGTCGACTCGGAGTCGTCGCGTGCACCACCATTGTCGACCGTCCTAGCCGCGGGCACTACAAATTGAACGATTGTTAACCGTTCCATGGAAACGCTGCTATCGTGACTTGTCTTGGAATGATTATATTCACCGAGATATCGTATTTTGTTAGAATACGGTATTTTATGAGAGAGTTAAGACATGTTTGTTACTCGTTGCCTGTATCCATAAGATAAGATACTACATGTTTATTTCTGAATGGGTAGGTTCTAACTTAACTGAATCTATTCTATTAAACTATACCTATAGATAAAATATGAGTTTCATAGAATTAATTAGGTATATTTGATTGTAATTAATTATCTTGCCTACTTCTTACAAAGGTACCATAAATAAAACCAACAAAGCTGTGATTAAAATGATTTATATGCGGTTTTGCTGTTTACCAACGACAAATGGCATTTGAAACAAATCCCCGAGGTGTCGACCGGGCCCAAATGATCGTATGCTAGGTGTGCTCGCGGCGGCAACAAGTTTTTGATAACGGCCATGCGTGGCGCGAGGCAAAGGCAATAATGAATGTGAAACAACCGCGGCTTTTCTCATTTATCACGCCCTCTATGAATAAAATATCTCGATGTTGCCTTTAGGATAGCGTCTGGTCGTGCCGGGACACTTACCTACAGCTCACAACGGCGATCACAATCTTCAGCCTAGTACCGGGTAGTGTTGGCTCTCTTCATAAATTCACACTGTTCGCTTCCCTTTGTTTATTGAAAAATAGCCACTAGGAATATTTCATGTGACTGTTTCGTTGAGCCTATTCTATTTAGAAAAAAAATATGGGAAAGAATATTTGCGTGGTGAATAAATATTACGTTACATAGGTGCGACTAGCTGTGGGGTGTCGACATGGCTGGTTGTCTTGACTCTCGAGGACATCAATCGCAACGGTGGCGGAGCCCGCGGAGGCGTCGGGGGCGTGGATGAATAAGCAATGAACCGACGAATGGCTCTATTAACCCACCATTGTTCCCTGTGATCGCTCGAGTTGCGCAAGCGACACGTATTGTTCGCGACTCTTGGCTTTCACTACGAGCCGATGACGTCACATAGCTTACAACCTAAATGCTTTCGGTGTTAGATGTAGTGCAATTTGCATTTGTTGAACCTTTGAGCGTGGTATGCACACAGAATAGGTACCATATAAATGATATAGTGTACCTAGGCGGTACTACCTACGACATCGACAATATTTTTCATCCTGGATTAACACATAGGCTTCCTTTTATCCCTCGGGGACATACGATCCCTCGGGAACGCGGGTGAAACCGCGGTAATGCTAGTATTCATATAGTACTACACTAACATATATAATAATAATAATAATAATAATAATAATTTATTAATGACAATGACAATGATACAATTTCGTGTTCCACAGAAAGATAAGTTTACCGTTTCAACGTCAAGAATAGGTAGGTATATCAACCTATAGTAATACATATTAACCTACTTATAATATTTTTATACTAGAAAAATATAAGTTCATATATTATAATAAGTGAATAACATACAAAAGAAACGTGAGAAGTGGAACGGATAACATTGACAGTTATAGGTAATTGGCAGATGCACAAAATACATGCTTTACAGATAGAACAATAACATCTAGAATTAAAAATGAGTAAGTTATAAATAAATAATTTATGTTTCTTCATTATTTCTCATACTCAATAACCGGTAAACGTGATATCAATTTGTTATTTATTTTAAATAAAAGCCAATTCTTCTGAAATTCCGCAAGAAACAAACACATTGAATTGGTACCCAGTTTCAGACCTTAATCCTGCCCGCGGGCGCCTAAACTTTGAGTACCTACATAACTTATGCTACTTGTGCTACAATTTGTATCGTAGGGATGTGTACAAATGTGTACTAGCATCTAAACTAGGCCGAGCCTGTATCTTAGATGCTAGTTTCTTCCTAGGACATTACAAATAACGATTGTTTTTTTTTTTTTTTTTTTTTTTTTTTTTTTTTTTGTTTTTTATGACAAAACAAAAAAATAAATATATAAGCGAGGGTAGATAGCTGCATATTTGTTGCGATTCCAAGCGAAAGATTCTAACAATACCGTCGCACCAACTTGCAAAAGGTTAGACCACTGTGTGTTCGAACTAGTTATTTTTAGTTCGTGTACATGTTATTTTATTTTTAGTTTTTTAGTTAGTTAGTATTTATGCTTTTAATGAAATGAATGAAATATGATTCTTATAATTATTTTTGCTTAGTATGTTAGTAATTATTTATTTATAATGAATTTATGTTTATTTAATTTAGAAATTTTGTTGAAGTATATACATTAAATTTCTGAGCTTTTATATTTATTTAAGATTAAGCTTGTGATTCTTATTGATCTAAGTTAGTGTAATGAGCAAATTCTCAATATCTTCATACTTTTGTGTTTTGAGCCATGATATTAATGTTTTTTTACATTGGAAGTTATTAAGCGGGTAAATTTTTAGTATTTTGTTTATTTTATTATACAGCATTGGACCTAGATATGACTGAAATTTTTTATTAATGTAGTTTTACATTGGATGGTTGGACATACTTTATCTTTTCGTCGAATACTCTTAAATTTATGGTCAAATTTAGTTTTTTTATGTTGGGACATAATGGTTTCTTTAATAAATAACTGTCTTATTGATAGGACATCACATTCTGAGAATAATTGGAAAGTAGGATACCTGAAATGTTTAAATGTCATTACTTTTAGCAATGCTCGCTGAGCTCTTTCTAATTTAAGTAGATGCGTCTTACTTGCTCCACCCCACGAAGTAATGCAATACGATAATATAGACTGGGCCAGGGCAAGGTACACGGTTTTAATTAAATCAAATTCTGCTATGTGTCGTAGTATTTTAAAAATATAAATAAGTCTTCTTGTTCGCTCTGTCAATTGGTTGATTTGAGGATGCCAAGACAGCTTTTCGTCCAGCAAAACGCCCAAGTATTTTATAGTGTTAGTTCTGTCAAGAAATTTACAGTTGCATGTGTTCTGTGTAGTATTATGGCATGTGTGTAACTGAATTTTAAAGTTCTGTTGGATTGGAAAAGAGCGTTTCGAATTGGTAAAAAGTATAAATTTAGTTTTTGAGATATTAAGTGATAATAAATTCTCATTCAGGCATTCTGCAGTTTTTTGTAGTCCTAGTTCAGCTACTGTTTTAACCTCATCCCAGGATTCTCCATAAAAAATTAGAGCTGTATCATCAGCAAAGGTAAATACTTGACAGTTATCCAATTTTAAATTACACAAATTATTTATATATATTAAAAATAAGGTTGGGCCAAGAACACTACCTTGAGGGACGCCATATGTAATAGGAGCATCATTGCTAAAATGACCGTCTATTTTGACTCTCTGAGTTCTACTTTCTAGGTAGTTCTTGAATAAACTTAGTGTTTTTCCTCTAATACCAATATTATTCATCTTTTCAAGCAAGATCGGAACTGAAACTGTGTCGAAGGCCTTACTCAGATCTAAAAACACCCCTACACATTTATTTTTGTTATCTAGATTTGAAGCAATGAACTCAGAAAGTCCAGAAACTGCGTTTGATGTTGATCTACCTGCTCTAAAGCCATATTGGTTATTAGATATAATATTTTCTTTATTCAAATATGACAAAAGTCTTTTATTTATAATTTTTTCTAACATTTTTGACAGCGCTGGCAGGACCGAGATTGGGCGGTAATTGCTAATGCAATCCCTATTTCCCGACTTAAAAATCGGGTGAATAATTGATATTTTGAACACATTAGGGAAAGTAGCTGTTTCTATGCATAGATTTATGATGTGTGTTAGAGGTGGTATAATAATATTTTTAGTTATTCTTAGAAGTTTTGAGGAAATTTCATCCCATCCCGTTGCACTGTCAGATTTTAGGTTCAAGAGTATGGATTCAACTTCCTGTTCTGTTGTTTCTAACATAACCATAGAATTTATTGGCGTAGCAGGTGTTTCAGTGTTATAATTATTTAAGTTATTCTGAGATATTATTTTATCAGACAGGACCTTGGCAATATTAGCAAAATAGTGGTTTACTTTATCTAAGGCTATATCAGGTGTATTTCCCAGTTTTAGAAGGTCGGATGCAGGAGGTTTTTTATTATTTCTATTAGTGATTTTGTCGATTATCTTCCATTTCATTTTTGGGTTTTTAGCATATTTATTCAGTTCACATTTTTCAAAATTTCTTTTCAGTCTTTTAAGTAAATCATTGCAGTAGTTTTTATATCTGTTGTATGTTATATTGAGAATCTTATTATTGGGTTCGTTTTTTGATCTAAGGTGCATTCGATCTCTATTTTTAATACATCGGACTAGTCCTGGTGTAATCCATGGTTTTAGGCAGCGTAATCTTTTTGGCGTTATAATTTTTAAGGTGTTGTTGAGAATGGATGTATTTAGGATTTTAATTAGTTGTTCGGCAGACCAGTTAGGATCTTGTGATTGTAATATGTGTTCAAATTTACTTGCTGTTAAATCTTCAACAATTGCGGCGTAATCTACTTTTTGCATAGTTACATCATTATTTCCATAAATTTTACTTTGTAAATTGACAGAGGTTAGAACTGACGAATGGTCTGTAAGAGGCACCTCAATGACTATTGTAATGGTACGGAATTTTGCTTTTATCATTGCGTGATCTATACAATTATTGGCTCTAGTTGGAATAACATGACCAGCCAAAAGACCATGACTCGCTAGTAAGTTCAAATAATCAGTTGAGTTGCCGTCCTCATTATCGATTTTGATGTCTATGTTTAAGTCACCCATTATAATAATGTTATTATGATTTTTATATGTTGTCAACAATTTATCAAGAGATATTAAAAAAATATTTATATTTTTAATGGATGGAGATCTATAAATGCCAATCACTACTGTATCAGTTTTGCACTTAATAACTAAGCATGTAGCATCAGATAAAAATATTTCCTCTACATTCCAGTCATACCCCTGTCTTGTGTATGCTACAATTCCATCATTTTGGTTACGGTTGATTTTAGTGAAGTGTGTATCATAATTAGTTAGAGATGGAAAATTCACAGCTTTTGAGTTCCAAGTTTCTGTAAGAATGTAAATATCACATGGTATATCCAGTCTAGCGACCAGTATCTCAAATTCAGAGAAGTTTTTAGTAATGCTTCTTATATTTTGAGTCATTAATTTTAGAGATCTATTTGGTTTTTGAGTTGATGATAATATCGTTTTACACGATTCTGGTTTACATAAAAAGGATGTTCCCGCTTTTATATTGTCAATGTTATCTATTAATTGAGAGTTATTAAGATCGAATTTTGTTTAAAAGTGAGAAGTGACTTTATTAAAATGCTCATGTATTGTTTTAAAGTGAGATGTGACTTTAGAAAAATGCTCATGTTTAGATCAATTGGTAATAATAAGATTTGGAAATTTGTGGTACTTAAAAAATCATAATTAAATAAACAGTAATAGCTCATACAACAAATTTTAGGCTTAAATATAAAAATCATCAAACAACGGAAAACCCTACAGTTAGTAATTTCATAATAATTAATATAAACAAGAGAAAAATGTAAAGTGAAAGAATATACATCGAAACCTAGTCAGTTATGCTTACTCAGCGATGTTAGTTGTGCTTCATCCTTGATTTCAATATGTTTGGAGTCAGCCGTTTTCCTGATGTAAATTTTTCCATAACTAGTCCAGCAGAACTTGTAATCTTGTGTTTTAGCAAAATCTCTGGTGAGAAAGAAGAGTCTTCGTCCCTTGGTGGTCAGCGCTTCAGATATATAAATTGGGGTTACTTGTCCTTTTAACCCAATAACAGCAGAGTTTAGGCGTTGGTCGGGGTGTTGTTTGTTGTAAGACTTCGCACCTTGGACTACGTTGTTTTTGGTAATTACAGACGTAAATTCAGCAACGATTGTACTTTTTCCAGACTTACTCTTGGATCTAAATACGTCTCTGATTACGGGTTGGGAAACGTCGACATTAAAGATTTTGCATGTAGCCCGTACGATATCACATAGGTCAGTTTTCGTTTCTGGTTGATCAGGTACGTGTACATTTCTGATTTCAATAGTAGACGATTTGGAGCTTCTTTGCATATCTTCTATCTTCAATTCCAATGAATTAATCTGCTGCAGATGCTCTTTGCGTTCTGTTTCTAGACCCTCCACTCTCTGTTTCATATATTCATATTGACTATTTAGAAATTCCAATGCTTTTTCAATCTCGTCATTGGAATTTTTTATTTGCACATTCTGTTGTTTTATTACAGCAACCTCTGAAATTAGTTTGTCTAAACGGGCATTTTGGGATTCTTTCCATTCCTCAAACATGTTTCTAATTTCATCTTTAAAATTGGGGCATTGTTCCACGCTTGCTTTACGTTTTTTGTTGGTGAGTCTTTGAGACACCAAAGTTGGAGGTGTAATATTAGACCCAATTTTGGCTACATCTGAGTCCGATAAGGTGTGCTGCAAGCCATTTCCAGGTGGTGACCTAACTAATCTGGACATTTTCCACAATTATATTATGTATATTTTCAGGTTCGTAGTTTATGTGGTTAAAACCATTAATGTGTGTGGCGACTTGGTAATGACGATTGTTTTAAACAGTTTATTTGTAGCAAAGTTAGATTTCTCTTCTTTATTGTGTGCTCTTATTGTTTCACGTAAGTTTTATAAAGTACTTTAATATATACTAATTTAATATATGCAATATACGAATTTAGTTGGTGCGCACGTCCGATTAGGTTCGCGGTCCGGGAGGGAAGAGGGAAATATAACTCTGCTGTTGTTATATGCTGCTGTTAGACCAGGTATTTGTCTCTACTAACTCAGCAGTTTTTAAGCGGCGGAGTTCTCTTTCAAAAATGATACTATCGATGACAATAAATAACTATAACTGGGAACACTAAATTGATCAGGAATTAGTTCATCGTGATATTTATACCTGGCACTAGGTACTTTAGTGTGGTGGGCACTAGTGACGGCGATTTATGTGGTGCGATGTTCCCTCGGGCGGCACTTTGTGCTTCTAATTGACAAGTCCGGAAGCGATCGCGCGTCACACCTGCCTTCGATTGCACGCCCCGCACTCAATTGTAGCACAGAGTTAACTTTTTAATTTAGTTGACTATGGTAGGTACATAGTTGTTTAGAGTCGAGAAACAACTAATTAAAATTCATTACCGATAAAACATGCACGTTTGAATTAACAAATGTATAACACCAATATAAACGCAGAACCTATAAAGTTACCACTTGTTTGGTTTATACAAATCGGAGGGGTTGTGCAATTTAAAACTGGACTCAAGTTTCTAGGTGACTTCGACTAGTAATATAATTTGCATCGTGTACGGTAGTAATTTTATTGCCAACAATTGGCTATTATCTGAGAGCATTTGCACGCCCGCCTGTCACATTGTTTAATATATGGTTTCTCGGTGTTTACTCCTCGCTTGTTGCTGACTAATTTTTCTCGTTTTTCAACTTTCTATTCAACTGACCAACTCCATTGCACTGGACAAATAAAGTTATTTTATAAACTCAAACTCAAAATGTTTTTATTCAGTTTAGGCCCTGATAATTAAGGCACTTATGAACGTCGAAAGATACAAATCACTACCACCGGTTCGTAATACACTTCTAAATAAATTCATGTATATGTCACCGGAAATATATGAAACATAGGAATTGTACACAATTCCTGTGTACTTCCCCTAGGAAATTATAATTCAATAATGATACTAGGCAATATATAAAAACTTGAAAAAAATTGGTTACGGTTATTTTTTTTATTTTGCATAAATTAGAAAGTATTCGCAAAAAAGTACCTTTCACTTACAACCCCCCAAATACCGCTATCCTTACAAATATCCCGAATGTAACTCCGATAGATATTTAGGAAATGTATACAATGACGGATTAGATACTTTTCCGTTAACATATAAACAAATCTCTTGTTATAAACTTAAAACTGATCTAAAATTATCTTCACCTTATTCTTATACCTAATATGCGTATAGGTGGTACGCGCATTTACAATGTAACTAAAATATATTATGCCGAATTCACAACCAGGCTTTACTATTAAAGCCTTTATAATCGTTTTATGGAATAAATTTTAAGGGTGACGACGGTTGAATTTAATTTCAACTTACTACGTACTCATTCAAATTTTGATTATACTACCACGTTAGTTCAAATCGGGCCACCACTTTAACTTTCCTTTCATTGTAAAAGTTGTAATCCTCTTTGTGGACCCTAATTGAATTCACTGTTATGCTAATACTCTGATTTCCCATCTTATTTCGTTAATAGAGGTCTGTGGTAAACCAATTAAAGGGAACGTTTGTGGATTACTCAACTTTCGGTACACGAATAGTTTGTGGGCTGTACCTACCTACCTACACGAGAGTTAAACGTTTATTTAAACCTTTATGTAAATAATACATCAGATAGCCTGTTATAGTAGATAATAATGGATAACAAAGCTAGAGCATATTATTCAGTATGATATCGAATTTAATATTATGCTATTTTTGTTGAGAGAGCTTAGTCTCTGATATCTGGAAGAGACATTTATGTGCACTGGTGCATATGTTGCCTTATTGCGCGCTTCAGAAGGCTAAACATTCCGCCCAGGCTTGTGGAATCCCTGTCTCTAATGGTAGCATATTGCAGTTTTATTAACGCTGTTTTGTTTTGTATTACATTCCATGAAATAAACATTCACTACTATTTCAAGTGTAGGTACATTGTTTATACTCTTGATACAGGCTTTATTTGAGCATCGGTTTCACACAAGAGTTATTTAGTTATCTTCGAATTATCTGATTAGAGTTTTTCACCGGAATAGTATTTAACCATTATCATCAGTATCATATTCATTTCACTTATAGTCAAACTTTCAACTTTGGTATTTATTCTTTTCCTACGTAAGTATGTTATCCTTGACACATAGTATCTGTGATATTTCATGGCCTTTATTATTATTTAAACTAAATAAACTTGAAACAATATTGTATTGTACTAAATAAAATGGCATGTCCATACGAGTGTTGTGTAGGGTTGTGTCAATTCGTGCGGTACAGTGGCTGGGCGGCCAGTGCAGCGTGAATTGCGGGCCAACCGTTCCAGTCACACTAGCGCCCCTAGTTTGCTTTAATTCTTATTTTTGTTCTGAAACTAAATTGGAAAAACCGCGGGATACAGCTAGTACCTACCTACATATTATAAAACAAAGTCTCCCGCCGAGTCTGTTCACGATAAACTCAAAAATATCTGAAAGGTTTTTCATGCAGTTTTCACCAATAGACAAAGTGATTCAAGGAAGGTTTAGGTGTATAATTTGTTAAAGTTTTGTGTAAAATCATGTCGCGCGTATGAAGCATCCCACACTGAACGAAGCCGGGGCGGGTCGTTAGTTTCATGATTAGTTTACTCTTTGTGTTAAGATTAAAATATTTGTTCTCTGTAAAAAATTTTACTCGACAAATGTACCTATGTATTCCCACAATTTCTTGTCGATTGTTGTTAGGTTTGAGAAGCTCCTTGGTTTGCAGTTAGCTTGCGCTGAAACGGTCCAGATGTCGACTGGGAGCACAAAATGAAACACGTTAGCGCTTCGGCTGACGTCAGCTCCCTTTTTTGTCGTACCGCCTGTGGAGGGCCATTTATCAACTTTTTATGAAAACGCTTGTTTTAATTTATGCTTACACTAACTTCCAGCTCGTAGCTATCTCCGACCTCATTTGCAACCACAGCTTTTGTTGCTGTTTACGCGGAGCACTACTGAGAGAGCAAGCTGTTCACTGCATTTTAAAACAAAGTATAACGCGCTCCATTTTAAATGAATGTTTACGATAATAACATTACATATATGATCTCGTGTACCGTAAGAATATACGTATTTATGAACAGTCGTTAGCAGTTTTCTAGTTTGAAAATGTAGCTAACAAACGAGGACTACAGTGATCAAATAAGATCTGACTGTCTCTAAGACTCGTAACCCTTTTACCTTGTAGTCGAAATCAACATTTAATAATATTTTTACGTAGGTATCTAGCAAATGAGTAATATTTAGTTAGTCGCAGATGTAATTTAAATGCGTCCGTTTGGCGGCACGTTTTAAAGGTTTGCCCGATGCAATTACATCTGATGCTTGTCTCAGCACGAATCTGATAAGGCAGCAAAAAAACATCTTGTGAGTTTACTTTAATTAAATACAGTTTTTGCTCCATACTTGCAGTCTATAGATAAAATCACACTTCTACTACAAAAAATATAATTAAACACTTTTATATTACTTTTAATATGTTTGAGCTTAGTCTGTAGTAGGTACGTGATCTTCGTGTTAATGAATGCAATAAAAACAAGCAGGGACAATTTAAATGGGAACGAACACAGGTGTTCAAATCGAGGGCTGGAGTTAGTTTGCTGGGTTCCTAACTTCCTGGGGGCACCCCGCAAACCGCTCGCCACAGGACAAATTTCGCTTATATTAACTTTTGCTACGAGTAAATTTCTCTTCAACTGTGCGGCCACTGCACTTTCAAGTGGGGAAGTTTTAATCTCGTCCCCGGTTTCTACTTTCTGTGACCATCCAATGATGTCTGCTTTAGAAGTTATTAAAAACGCTTTAATCGATTATTTCAGTTACATGAAAACCATTAATTTAACTACCTACTTACAAAAAATCTGGACATCCAAATATGTGCACTTTTTGTTTCACTTTACTTGTTTCTTAAGTCACTAGATGTTAACTGTGTACAAGATGTAAAAAAAATATGTGGTAGGTACATTGTGGTGGTAGGTTTAATGTTCGTCCATATACCTATCTATAATGAATTAATAGCGATTGGTACCTTCGCATGTAAGTGATGATGTCAATATACCTAAGTAACAATTATTTAATAAAGGATTCTGAAAAATCAAATCGTTTTGATATTCAAAATACACTACAGCGGTCATATGCAACACATTTCCGGCGTCGACTTCTAAAAGCGAGCACTTAACCACATCGTAATTCCGGTAAAAGGTTCTCTGGCCGCGCCGTCCATTCTCTTCTTAATGTTTATTTAAGCGAAAAAGTTCGACGCTCATTAACCGGATTGGCGGTTAATGAAACGCGCGACTTAGAATAATATACGCTGCAGTGCCGCTACCGTCAGATAATATCACACATTATTTTCACATCTCATTGAAGGTGGCTCTCTTATTAACCTGTTTTTCAAGTTAAGGTGTCAAAGGCTTGATGGTTAAAACGATAAACTTGATGTTTTAGTGCTTTGTGAACGTGTAGGGTTCGACGGCGATGACAATCACTGGAGATTTCATCGTGTCAATGCACTAATTATGAGCTTTTATCGTATGCAACATTAATAATCGCGCATTAATTCTTTAGGATTTTATGAATTTAATTTCAACACCAGAATTTAATATTTTTTTCTTCCAACAATTATTATAACAACGTTTGATTGGATTTCGTTGAATTGTTTTATGTTCCTCGAAAGTAGTCATTCCACAAAATATCTAACTAAAATCTTTAGTTTTATTGGCCGGCAATTATTTCAACAGCAATACATTCAGGTCGATGTTCATCTAGACTAGAAAACGGACCGATAAGTTATAATCGGGCGTTTACGATGACATTTTCCTATGAAAATTCTAATTCATACAATTATTATCAATAAAATTAACTAAGAGTATGCTCTCCGTCCCTTACTAAGCTGACGGGGAGGGGATTTTTTGACGTTACAATTGAAAAAAAAAACTAATCCTAATTTTTACAAATCTCTTGCAACAATGAATGCAGAGAAAAATTGAATCTAGAATCATCATTTCTCGTATATCGTCAGAATCGTCGTCTTTAGAATTAGTTATTTATACTTCTACCTCACTTTTCTAATATTGGTATTCTGTTAATATATATTGTTTCAATCTTAAACACACTGAATGTATTGAAAATAAAATATTAGGTAAATCTAATGAGAGGACTCATTAAAGGTCTTTTTCATTTCGCAATCGCGAACGCTAGTCGCTCGGTGCGGTTTTCCTGTGCTATTGAATTGTGCTGCAGCCGGCGCCTTCCGTGGCGGACTCTGCCACCCTCAGGGCTTTGCCGTTTTTGCATTTAAACACCTCAGATAACGAGGTCTTCAGGCACGTACTGTGGCGTAAAAATCATACAACGCTTAGTTATAGATCTAGACCCATTTATTGATGCCGTATAAACAGCGCTTGTGTTGTCTTTGTAAGATACATCGATATTTTGAATATTTAAGTATAATACAAGACATTTATATCGTAAATTAAATTGCGAAGGTCTGTTTTGTACTGTAAATTACTCCAATAAAGATACCTTTTTATAATTACCGTCCTCAGAAAAAGTTGTAGTCAAATGTTATTTTCATGTTACGTATCGTAAACGTGCCATTGGGTGTCGGTGTTTCCACGCTTTTCTAAAATATGTAGCTATAAAAGCGCTTCGGACGATATCCGGCATGTTCGAATCCGTTTATTGTCCGGGGCTCACGCGTTGTGGCCGTTGCGTTGTATACCAAATCTCTGTCGTATTGTGAGACCTTCATAAACATCCCCCACTTCACAAGCCCTTAGACAATCTAATAGTCCCTCTGTTGGTAACTCAGTATTGAAAATTAATTTGTTATACTTTAACTAATTTCTTAGCTGGCTCCGTAATGCAATTGGAAACATTTCAAACACTTAAGTTAACGAGTTTAAAGTGAATCCTTTGTGCGACTGATAAAGGATTTCCTATCTTGCTTCAGACGTTAGTAGAGAGTAGAAGTAATAGAGACGAGTAAGGGTTGGAAACAACGTGTAACCTATTTGTAAGTACTTGTTTATCAGAGAGATAAAGAGTGTTTGAGTGTACGGCGTCCCTCGCTAGCAGTCTCTACTCATTAGTTCGGAGAAAAGATAGTGAGGCGGTCGGATTCCTCCTTTAA
The DNA here is from genome assembly GCA_963555595.1 of Tethea ocularis. NCBI lineage: Eukaryota > Metazoa > Arthropoda > Insecta > Lepidoptera > Drepanidae > Tethea > Tethea ocularis. The sequence goes on from OY741968.1 coordinate 7,182,746, forward strand.
TTGCTAAACTATCCGCGCTGGGAAGTGATTTACTGGCGTTATTGTACACCCCATAGAATCTTCACGTCCTCGCCTCTCTTATCCCTAAGTTATAACTAAATGGAAAAATATTTTACTTTTGTCATTTTTGTGCCTGTATAGAATATAATAGTATTTTTGTGTCCATGGCCAACTGAGCTTTGTAAATAAACAACATAACATTTTCTTTTCATTCATTTCAAGAAAATGTAGAACATCTCTATTCTTACCTTATATACCTTCCTTTTTCTATTATAAAGAGGATAAGAACCTATTGTACCTTATAACTTTGTTGACGGCAACATGAGTTTCGACTTAGGGTCGCAAGTCGCAGGGTACAAAGAATGGAATTATGAGGGACCTAACCATGTAGTGTCGTAAGCGTATTATTGCAAAGCACGCCGGGCGGTGGCGGGTGGAAGCGACGCCTCTCGAATGTTCAATGCGCCCTAAGCTGCTGGGTGGACAACCGACGGCAACGTATTCACAGAGTAAGTGCTTTGCCACACGAAATGAACATCGCTTTTAGAGTCGCATTCAGAAAAACTTCGTTTCATATAAATTGAGATACATACCTACTAGACGTACAAATTGTTATCTACTACTACTTACTATTATTTTGTATATTTCAGCATCTATTATATGGTGGTGATAGCTCAGTGATAGTGAGGTCGAATGCCGAGACGATAGTCACGGGTTTGAATCCTACAATAAGTGATGAAACCATAGCATGGTGGTAGGGTACGTATACTTTGTAATACATGGTAATACCTACCTGGTTGGCTAGTTGGCTCCCACCCTCATGTTGAAAATCGGTCTCCATTCACCTACCGGTATGTTCCTTCAGCTGCATTTGAGAGCCAGTTCCCTTCTAGTTATGTGTTTACCACCATTGACTAAATCATCACTTATCACGGAGAGATTGTGGTCAAACACAGGCCTATAAATAGTAAAAAAAATATTTGTAACATCTGTAGTTTGCATCACACATTGCACATGCATTGTTCACATCTGCAGAATTATTAAGTTATTAGGCTGCTTCCAATGAGAAGGAAAGACCCGATCATTTACAAAGTAACATTCAAGCAAATGAATGCAGAACGAATAACGTAACTATTTCGCATACATTATCGCTCTTGGATTAGTAAATGTGAATGTTCTGGTTGACAGTTAGGACCGCCCAACTATGTAAATGTCATTGTCTCTAATGCATGCCCGACCGCGCCCTGGAGTATGGGGCTGCCTACGCAGCGCACACAACTGTGTGCGGTGTGCTCTGACAATCTGTGCCAATGAATATTTACCCCGCGACATTATGATGCCTACTGGGACATCTGATACTATCTCTATGCGTGACCTTTCTGTAAACATTTATCATTGCTTGCATTCCTTTGGTTGTTTTTATTTCTACAAAGTTTTTCAAAATTTTATTCTAATATTCTGTATGTGTGTTTGTTATCTGACTCCTAAACGGCTGGACCGATTTGGATGAAATGTGTGTTGTGGATGATGGATGTTTTGAAAACATATTTGGACCCGGTTGGTGACGCTGCGCTCGGTATACCTACATGTGTTTTCCGGGCAGAACAACGTCTGCCGGGTCCGCTAGTTTGAATATAATATTGTTCATTAATTAATAGAAATAAGGTTAAATTCGATACAGTTATAATCAGAACAATTTGTGGTATCGTGCGATGAACTTTAGAATTGGAGCAGATGGAGATGAACCAGTCTGATATCACAGCCGCGAAGGCATTGTCACATGGTTCAGGCGGGCGCGTAGGCGTGACATTTTGTGAGTACGCGCAGCTTTCGCTACGGTTATGCAAGTAGTGATTGACGCGTCGCTCTCGCGCAATTGTGCTCTATCAGCATCAGCCGATTCAATAGAGCTTTTCCGTCATATAAGATCGCGAGATTGAGTCGTCACGATTAATGCTTATGTCATGTTTTACTGTTACAACATTTGATACTCTCTACATGGAAACTTGTTGATCTGTTTATGAAGAAGATCCATAAAGAAAACAACAATTGTAAGTGTTACACGTTGGCACTTCGGTATCTTGCTGGCTTGACTGGTGCTCCGGTATTTACACTTTTGTTACTTTCTAGGCTATGTAAAGGTCTCCCTGGTGAAAGGACCCCCCTGGTATGTGGTATTACCATTATCTATACCTGCCTGATTGTCAGTATTCTGACAAAAGAAAAAAACTAGGGTTTACCTGTAACATTTTGGTAGGTATTATACATACTTACCTGATTTCAAATAAGTAGGTACCACCGAAATTATTAAATCAGAATACTACCTATTTATGACAGGCTTAAGTTATATGTTAGGTACATACAAATTTAAATATGTCTTTACTCTACCTAATGTTTGTAAACAGCCTTAGGTAAATCTATTTATTTTGAATAGATTAAGACCCCATTCCCTGAAAAACGCTAAAACATGTGTTACGGTTTCCCAAAAATAACGGCAAAAAACCTACATTTAATAACATCTCAAAGACATTTTAAAATCTAAACAGGTATATCAACAACTTCACCTAGCCATATTTTTGAAATATTTTCTCATTTCCAGAAAAAAAACATTTTAAATTATCTCAAAACCTAAAATTGACCTTTGCGGTTTTCCAAATTTACATTATTTCGATGAATTTATTATAAATCTTTTTGTATAAAATAAAACTTAAAAGTATGAAACCCACCTTCACCGTCTCAGTTTTTTTTACAAACTAACACCATAACAATAATCTACGTTTAAATATTCATGAAATTCGTCCGCCATTTTTCATAGTAATTTGTATGGCGGAACGTCACCGTATTTATTTGAAATTGATTTGAATTATTTCGAATGCGTGTATCAAAAATTTTCAGTACCTTTTTAGAATCAAAGGTGAGAGCACGCCAGTTTGAGCTCGACGATGAATTTTGTTTTTTGCATAAGTTGGGTCGCGACTGCTCAATAAGACATTATGACTGACTGTCAATATTGTTACTACCTACATAACTGTGATGTTTCAAAATTATTGAAAGTCATAAATATTTTAAACTTAAACTAATGCATACAAACATAGAGATAAACAACAACACTAAAAATATTAATTCGTCTTCAGTGTCGCTCAATTAGTTCCTTCCTTTTTTTTCTCAAAAAGTTTGCAATTACAGATGAATTTTCTACAGGCTTTCTTCTTACTTTCTTCTATGTATACAGGATGATTTTGAAATGGTATTTTAACCCGAATTCTAAGGATAGTGTACATCATTATCAGTAATCCTACAAAATTTCAGGTGCCTGAGCACTACCATTACGATGACAAGATTTACAAGTTTATCGAAAATCTCTAGTAAATCAGAATAGTACTAACAGGGCAAAATAGCTATATTATACTCGCTCGAGTAATTTAATTGATACTCAGTTAGACTCACATTGCAGTGTATATATAACGATGAACTAATTTATTGATTGATTGATTGATATCTTTCGTTTGTATAGAAATATTGTAATATTGTTTTCCACTCTTAACCGTGTGTGAAGAATGTCCCAGGATATTAATTATTATTATGATTTATTATATAAACTCTAAAATTGATTTTTCATGATCTGTATAAGGTATACATCAATGCCATTTCGGCCTACTATACCATTTAAAAATCAGCCTGTATAATTCGTCAAATCATGATATAGGTTAGGTTAGGAATATAATGATTTGGCGAATTATACGATTGGCCACCGACTAGTTCAGACAATGGGAATCAGTTCAAAGATTGGATTGAGTAAAGTTTAATAAACATAAATATAGTGTAGTAAAAAGAAATAACATCTTTCCATATCACATTAACTATTTACCACAAATGGATCTTTATATATAATTATAAAAAGCGAACATGATTATTTTATGATTTGTAGTGTTTTTAAGTCGTCTCTATTCTTTGTTAAATGTTTCTTTGTCTTAATTGTTTTCTCGCTGGTCGAGGTGAAAAGTTGCATGTTTCACACGAGAGCATTTTTTTTTATATCGTGCCTTTAAATCACTCACTGTGGTTAGTAGTTAAAGAATTTTAAAATTAGAATCACTGCTACGCTCTTGATTCAATTCTAGATTACATACTTCATTAGTTCATGTTTTGAAATCCGCACTCGTAGCGAAAAATAACTTTGCTTGCGTTATTTTTGTAAGAAGTAGTCAAAAATTGAATCACGGGCGATTGATTTTAATGTAGACTACTGAGCACAATGAGTGTTTTAAAGCCACGAGAAAACAATGTGTGAAATACATTTTTTCAATTCTACCAGCGAGAAAACAATTAAGTCAATATTTGAAACTTGTTCTATTAACGCTTTTGGAGTTAGTCAACTATGTTCATTGCGTGGACCGCAATGAAGATAGTTTAAATTTTTTTTACACGTCAAAAGTGCTTTTTTCGTGGGAGAGAGAGGTGAAATGTTTTTTACACTTTCAAAAATATAAGGGATGATACGCTACCGCGAGATGCCTAGAACCACGGTAATATTATAATCATTACCGTGCTAGAACGGTACATTCTTCATTGACCGATGATAAATAAAACATCATATAAATTGTTACTAGCTTTGCGGGATACGAGTTAGTAGGAAAGTTCAGTTAGCTCTCCTACTATAACCAAAATTAAGTGTGTATGCTAATTAATATAAAATTATTATATGTAAGATCTGGTACGTACTGGTTGTACCGTGGTTATCTAAATAACATGTAGTACGCGGACAGTGGCAATCCACCCATTTCTCTGTTAAAATGTTGACGCAAATGTGTGAGTAAAATATGTCAATGTGTGTAGTCTATGATAAATTCCCACGCTTGGAGACTAGCCTCTTAAAAAAAAAGTTTTTTAAAAATAAAATATGTAATGTGCACATTCATGGGCAAATAAGTAAAATATTCATAAGATAAATAAAATATTAATAATATCTATATAGATCGAGTGTTTGGAAAGAGCTGGACGAGAGTAGCCGAGGATCGTGCTCAGTGGCGTGCAATTGGAGAGGCCTATGTCCAGCAGTGGACTAATATAGGCTGATGATGATGATGATGATGATGAATATCTATATCTTGTAACTTAATTTGTTTACATATGGTTATATGATGATGATAATGATAAATCGGACCCTTCTCGAAACTTCACCGTTGCATGCTGATTCATTAAATTTTATTATTCCTTACAATAGCTTGGCGTGTGAGTAATAAAAGTTTCAATAAATTATTGATACTTAAGTACATATCGATATTTGTTATTATGTAATCGCGATGTATATTCTAATAGAAAAATCAGACAAATGCGAGTTAAACTCGCGTGGCGAGGGTTCCGTATATGTTTAACTAAGTTCCATAAATATTTTTAATTCTGACCCAAATTTGTTGATGGTAACTAAAAAGTTTTTTTTGGAAATCGTGTTTTCTAATAATGAAACCTAGCTACATCTATATCATCTATCTAGCTACATTTATCGCCCCCGAAACACCCTGCTTGCCAAATTTCATGAAAATCGTTCGGACCGTTTCCGAGACTCAGATTATATATATATATATATCCATGAATTGCAGGTTTAAAGGTATTAGATAGACTACTTATAGGTTTTCCTGTAATCTACAGGTAATGAACTGTTATCTGTTTTTTTTCAAAATGTTTGGCCTAGTAGTTTCGGAGATAATGGTCAATTTTCGCCTATTTTCTTAAATAACTTCAAAACTATTTATATTAAAATTAAAAAAATATATATAATTGAGATCCTCACAACAAGCCCGTTCATTTGATATGTTACACAATATTGTCTTACCCCCCAAAATTTGCCCACATGTTTGAAATTCATTATTTATTATTATTATTATTTACGTAACACGTCCATGTTTGGGTCACCGACTTACATATGTGTACCAACTTTCAACTCAATGCAGTCCAATATTTTCGGACAGACAGACAGACAGACAGACGGACAGACGCACGAGTGATCCTATAAGGGTTCCATTTTTTTTTTCGGAACCCTAAAAACGTCTAACTTTTCCACTGATCCTTGTCCAAATAGCCTAAAAAGCGTGAGTAATGTTTGCCTAAGCGATAAAGAAAAGTAATGACCCGCTTTAAATTAAGTTGTAAAGCGTCCCGCCCTTGTTGTAAAGGGGACGATCATAAATTGGAATTGTAGTGGGGTCATAAGCGTCGTCCGGCGGTTGTCGCCGCTCGGATGGACATCTCGTTGGCATGTATACGATTATTAGCGGCCCGTCTTGTAAATTTCCTTTCAAAACTACATCCGAGATCTGTATCTGAGAGAATACGAGCGATAACGCGTCGGCTCGGCGCGAAGTGGCGCGCGACAGCACCTATTATTGTTGCTCCACTCCATTTTATTATCACCTATTTGACATTGGTGACCGATTTAAAATACTTATTTGCATACTACCAGCCGTATGATTTCGATAATAATCAATTGAATGTTAATTGAATGCTTTCGTAGCGTCTGCATGACAGATTACGGCACAGATTTTTAACCGACTGTGGTGGAGCCAAAAAGGAGTTATGTGTTTGACTTATGTAAGTATGTATGTCCGTCTATATGTTCCTTCGTAACTAGGTACATACTAAATGGCTGAACTGAATTTGATGAATAATATGTCGTTAAATTCTTCTTTATTTCGTGTGTGCATGGGTAAATTTAAAAAATCGAAATGATATGATTTAAAGAAAAGCTTTCCAAACCTATCAAGTAGGGTATCAAAATAAAGGGTTTTAAATGGTAAGTACAAAAGTAAAAAGTAAGAAAGTACAAAAATATACACAACTTACATGTTTAAAATGTTTTTTTGGAATGAAAAATTATAAAAACAAACTCATTACCACATTGCGAAATACTATTTCTATTACCACATAACGAGAATTTATTTGTTCTCCATTTTCATAAAGCAAGTAGAGCTGCGCTTGCGAACTCGATACCGGTGCTTGTTTGGCTTGTTATGTCGTTGTAGAAGGCATGTAATTGTGAAGTATTTGCTTTGGTACTTATGGGACAAACATAATCCAAAAGCAGTCAGTAAAATTGCACCAAGTGAAATGACTTAGGCCGTGTAACGAGATAAAACTTATTATATACCTACTTAATCACTCACTCGAGTATCCGGTGTATGTTTTGCATAATGACGACGAACACGCATGCATGCGTTTACTGAGGATTGGCTTCGGGCATTCCGTCCGTCCGACGTACCGGGGAAGCTGTGGCTCCCAGTATTCCTCGAAGACCGCCTTAGGTAGCAAATATCGTGCAAGTCACTCATTTGATACGGTGGACATTTTTTTTAAAAATATTATAGTTATTTTTTAGTTATAGACATAGTATAGTGGTTATTATGACATTTTATTATCCGCCTATAACTGCAAGAATTTCATTGCTTCAAAGTGATGAGAGCTAAAGTATGACCGACATTGTTAAGTGATTAACATGAACTCTCAACTGAGGATGACTCGCATAGATACACAAAGCTATGCATTACGGTCACCTGACCCGTGTATCCGAGCTATCTCGTGTGTGCAACCTCCGAATATTAATAGCCCTAATATTTCTCTGACTGCACCGACCCGACGACATGTAAGTTGCTTGACGCTCGGATTAATAACACCATGTTACTGTACCTAAACAAGATATGTTGCGTACCTTCCTATGTGACATAGTGTCTACCTTCATCAAACAGATTATACCATTGTCATGAAATATTGAGAAAATTACGATGTCTGTTCTGATTGCAATAACTCATGGGAAATGTTGTAATAATGATTGCTATATCTTGTGTCCGCTGGCTAGGGAATATTTAAAAGCAGAAAAATTACAGAGCTCACTTGGAAGTTATGCGACTCTCTCAAATAAAATATACTTCACCAAAATATAATAGGTTGGGGAAAAAGTTTCTTCGCATTTTTTAAGAAAATTCAAAACATTTTTTAATATAGTTTATTTACATTTAACTAAAGTATGTATGTACCATTTTGTTCGATAACTTTTTGCCATCTTGTAGGTAGGGACATGATACCATTGCTATAGAAATTTTGGGACTTCTGATCAAAATACCGCAACAAGTGGTTTTGGCAGTCCTCTCGTGATGTTAACCTGACACTGCCTAAAGAATTCTGAAGAGACCGAAACAGGTGGAAATCTGAAGGTGCAAGGTCAGGACTATACGGCGGATGTATTAACACCTCCCAGCCAAACTCTCTTAATTTTTGCTGAGTGGCTAAAGATGTGTGAGGTCTAGCGAAAAGTTTTTATCATGATGAAAAACCACACCCCTTCTGTTGATTAATTCCGGCCGCTTTCTCTCAACTTCTTGCCTTAATCTCATCAGTTGTTCAGTTCAGTAGAGTTCAAATTCGATGGTTCTGCCTGGTAACAGCTCATAATGAATAATGCTTCCAATCCCACCACACACACAGCATCACCTTGTTGCGAGTTAACCCGGGTTTCGCCACAGTCTGTGAAGCCTGACCGGCCTTTGACCACGACCTTTTTCGCACGTTCTTGTCGTACGTGATCCACTTTTTATCACCAAAATCAAAATCAAAATTCATTTATTCAGTTTAGGTCCTAATAAGGCACTTATGAATGTCAAAAGTTACAGTTTTACAATAGACTCTACTACCGGTTCGGAATACACTTGAACTGAGAAGACTCCGGCAAGAAACTCAGCAAGGCTTCTTTTACCAGTTATCAGCTTCTTCAAAAATGGTACGGTTTCATTACGTCGTAATAAATAATCACAAATGAGTACACGGTTCATTAGGTTTCTTTCAGTGAGCTCGTGAGGTACCCAAATATCGAGCTTTTTTGTGTACCCACTTTTTCAAATGCGCCAAAACTGTTTTGTGGTCAATTCCCAGTTCTTCAGCTACGTCGTAACTACTGATATGCCGATCTTGCTCCACTTTTTCAAATATGGCATCCATTTTATCCGTAATAGGGCGACCAGAGCGACGTGCATCTTTGACATCAAAATTTCCGTATTGAAAACGCTTAAACCAAATTTGTGCTACTCTCACAGACACTGCACTAGGTCCATAAATATCGCAAATTTTTTTCGCGGCTTGCGTTGCATTTTTACCTTTTTTGTAGTAAAATTTTAAAATGTATCGAATTTCTTCATTAGATTCACTCATCTTGATAGTACGAAAAACAAATGAAAATCACACATTTTCTTAATTTGAATTTGGAATTATGTTCTTTAAAATTTAAACTTTGTAATGATACCTAAACCAGCCAGATACAAATAGTAAGTATAGCCAAAGAGATTTTATTATAAGTTCATACATACTATAATGCGAAAAGACTTTTTCCCCAACCTAATATAAACATTAACATAGTTAACTATTCAAAGAATGAAAAAGCATTTTCAGCCCATGGATTATTATTCCCACGATAATTGAGTACTAATTAAAACATTAAACATATATTGCGATAAACAAAAGTGTGTTGTGCGGTGGTCTCGCGTTTCCGCGTGCGGCGCGGTGGCACCTGCAGCGGCCGCGCGGGCGCACGCGTCTAGTTCCATTCCATGTTCCCGCCGATAATGAATACGAGTTAATTAAGCAACATTAGCCCGAACATCGGCGCCTCCACACGACGAAAGATCCGGCCCGCGATTATCACGTGAACATACGTCGTTAACAAAATGTATTCCGAATAATTGTATTGGCATTCCCAGTCGATTCTTGCAATCTTTAAATGGTCTATCTGGAATTTATGGTTCATCTCAGGTTGCCGTATCTGGTGCCTACAAATAGTAAAATTATACAACAGAATTAGAAAAGCTATCAGAACCAACCAGAAAATGTAATCTCTGAAAACGGATAAAGGCGTGTACATTTTGAGTGTCTGTGAAGGGATGGATATTCGTAGGTGTTTATTCGACAACTATGAAGGACTTTGACAAGCCGCTGCTAATGCTTTCAAATACAATTTTATCGTAGAGTCAGTGTATGCAAAATATGGGTATGTTATGTCCTAAATAAAAATGGAGTATTTTGTTAAAAGCATAGATTGTTAATTGAGGCTGTGACGTCGTGAAGGCAATCTAGAACATTCCCGCGAATCACGAGCTAAGTTAATAATAACAGTAGCTAACTGGGGAGCCGATAAATTGCACCGTTGGAGCATGTTGGAGCGTCTGCAAGCGAATGATTTAATTATTAAAACCTATCGATTCGTTAACTACTAGTATGGTAGGTAGCAGAAAATATTAATAGTAATATATGTTTTTTGTACAAATATTGTTACACCAGCTTAAAGCGAAGTAATTTTTTTTATTATTTATTTAGAAAACCAACAGCATATTATTATCAAGCTTGAAAAAAACTTAACATAAGCCTAAGTTAAGATAATAAGGTTTTCCTAGATTAACTTTGGAGTAATAGGAGTTGGTGGATTGTACTCTAATAAAGAATGCTACAAATAAATAACTATACAACACAAGTAATATAAGTTTCCGCCTCGCGATTTTAACCATATTCCCGAGGGAACTAATGATTTCCATGTATAATAAGCATAACGCATAAGTATTTTAAGTAATAAGCATAAGGGATAGAGGTACTCTATATACTATTTTGGCGTATGTATTCTATTATGTGTCATTTTTTTAATACCGCTCACCTATTATGACATGATTGATTAACAAACATATAGGTATACACAAGATTTCATCTTTATATAATAAGTAAGACGAAGGATTTGTACTGTATCTGTACCTTCTTAATAGATTACTGCGTAAAACATAAGAATGTATATTCCTAGGCTTACTAAAGTGTCGAGTCGCTTAATTACCTCAACTATAAGTGAATAATATTGTAATGATGTATTGTTTCAGGTAAGTAGGCGGTATGCTTCTTGGGCAACTGAGCGATGCGATGCTACCACCGATACGCTTTTGAGGCACGATGGAGCAATCCCTTTTGTGAGTTATGCGATTATTAATATTCTACACGGCTCTACCGTCTCTCGCATCGCTTGAGAATGTGCGTATTTGCCCTTACTTTTAGATTCCCGTAAAGGTTATTAAAACATGGTGAAGCGTCGGAATCCTCAGTTGGTTTGATTTGACGTAGAATTTTTCAGCATCGCGTGTTTATACAGGCTCTAAATTTGGATCAGCAACATGGGATCACTCTGGGGAATATTGTCCGTACTTGAATTATGTAAGCTCGTGCTTTGATATGATAAGGCGAGGGAGCGATCGGAGCCTGTGCTCTCATTGTGTTGGCTATAATCTTGCGTATCGCGTAGAACTCGTGTCGGAATGCGAGTTTATTTTAATATTTAATAACTCCCGGGCGGGCGAAGATACCGTCTGCTCGGAGGCGATTCTCTGCTCGTTTTTCTCTCTTATCGCTCTGCTTTTGTGTCACGCTTTCGCTCTTATTCGTTTTCCTTAATCACTCCGCTGATCAGCCCAAGTGGCCGGCAATGGTTGCATATCCGCTCAATATTTCTTCTAGAATTCTATACCTATCCGCGATAATAAGATTTTTATATATACTAGTCATGTCATTAAAATGAGAATCGTTAATATAGTAGGTATTTACGCACAATTCAGTAGTGCATAAAGTAAGTACACGTGAGGATGCTGCAAATAACTATGCTATCTACCTATTGTTCCGCTGATAATAAATAGTAAACATAATTACAGGGCATCACGAGCCCGCACCGAAGTGAGAGCACCATCCGTTTCTTTGAGCTGTTAAATTTGACGCCTTCCTACATAAATTGTTAGAAAGAAAGGCGTGCGCACGTGACGTGCAAATAAAAATACTAATTCTAGTTGGAATTTATCGTCTAATTGTTTCGTATTTATGAGTTCGTCGGCACATTGTTCTGAGACGATAACTGCAACTACCCTGTATAAAATAGCTTAACGAGCGAACTCAGGCAGCTTCAGAAAAAAATATAACTAGCCATATTTCCTTTTAAATTTGCTGCAATTTTAGGTTGTAATTTTAGGTCTCAAAATACGAATAAAAATAAAAAATTAAGCAGAGTACTTAAATAAAAACATAGTTAACATTCTCGAAAAATACTTTTGGCTTTTATGAAACGCCTTAGGTGCGCATTAATTTATTAAGCGAGCTTTTATCGTAATGATGGTTGCGGTCGCTCGTTAGGAAATAGGTCAGGGAAGCGATCCGAATCTGGTGAGTACTTTTTAATATCGCATGGGCGCACATATTTCTACTTTCCTTCCTTATTATTTATATTCCGCATTACTTTTTGCCATCATTTACGATAAACTAAAGAACTCGAAGCCTTGATAGACGTAACAGATAAAAGGCGTGTCAGCGAAACCACCCCTACAATTTTGGTGCTTTTTGAAACTGCGCCAACAATTTATTTGCTGTCTGCCCTGCTCTCCCGGGCACCATCGTCGATACGGAAGGAAGCACTTTACTTTGATACTTTTTATTAACAACCTCCGGAATTGATTAAACGTGAAGAATTTAATGTGGCACAACACGGATCGGTTTTCCCAAAGTCGAGTTGCGAAACGAGCGTGGGAAAAGGGGCTTTATTGAGTATTTATGGGACTGAAATATTTTCGGAATTTCGTTTATTAGCTTTCTGGTCGATGTATTGTCAATACTGTACTTTTAATTTATGTTGTTAAATGTGACGGCTGTGTGAGTATGCGATTATTTCGTCCTACGGTTTTACTTTCCGGCCCATCACATAGCGTAGCTTTCTTTTATCAAAATAGTCAAATTATAATTGAAATTTTCATACCTATATATTTTCAATAGAATATGAATATTATACGGTGGTCGGGTATGTTAAAAACGGCACGCTTGTTAGCCACGACATCCTGCAGATTACGCATGTGGAGTGACAAGCAAATTGTCCGTCCGTCACCGTGCGGCTCAGGGCTTGCTCGGCTACGGACACAAACAAGTTGTCTATTACTATTATAATTTACCTGTCAACTCTTCAATGATGAAGAGGCATGAGTCTAGTATTGCATTAAATTGTAACCTGTTGCCATGTTGTTAGTAAAACTATTGGACAGGTTGCTATGTGAGCTGCTCAATAATATTTTATAGGAATTTAGCAATCCGCAGTTTTTTTTTAATGATAAACCCCTTCGATCAACATGATATTGAAACATGATATAAAATATCAAATCATGATATAAAATATCAAATCATGATATAAAATATCAAATAATGGAAGTATCAGCGATACTTCCGTCACACGTCAATTATAATGCGAGATCCATCTTATAAAGAGTGGACACCATTATTGAGAGTAGTAGAGTCTAAAAATTGTAACTGTTGACATTCATAAGTGCCTTATTAGGGCCTAAACTGAATAAATGAGTTTTTGATTTTGATTTTGAGGTTATTTAGAGGCCTTTTTTGTTTGCTTTTCTGTAGTATACTTGGCACAGCAGCGCCACTCGCGAGTACCTACTCATGGAAGTGGGATGGAAATTTAGTATACGCAAATGTAATACAGTTCAGTTGTTTAAAAAATAAGGCAGTGAAGACAAGTATCAAATAAATATTTTAAATTTAGAGTCACGGACATAACCTACATGTATCCACAGCCTCAATACGCGAAGACTAGACAGTGGAAACAGTGAGTTAGGCATCATAACATAACTTAATAGCTCATTATCCTACGCTGCGGGCGGTGCGTAACGAGATGATACTTGACTGAAGTGCCGACCGTTGCGATTGATAAAATTAACGACATACTAAGCTCGATTGCACACCAATTTACTTAGATAGAGATTCCGCAAAGCTGTAGTTACTTAAGTTTACGTAGTAACTATTAAATAATAATCTGTGCTTCAGCTGAGCACTTCTCTAGCTTTGAATATCCTACTAATGTTATAAAATCGAAAGTTTGTGAGGATGGATTGGATGGATGTTTGTTACTCTTTTACGTAAAAGCACTGAACGGATTTGGATGAAACACTGGCTCATAGATAGCAATAACATATAGGCTACTTTTGAAATATCTATCCCGGGAAAATATAAGATCCTCGGGAACGGGGGTGATACCACCGGGCGGAAGCTAGTGTATACTAATATTAAAAAGTGGTAAAGCTTGTTTGTATTGTCCTCAATATAAGCCAGATTATAAGTGCTATAAAGTAATTTTCATCGTGAAGTGCTAGGGGATACATATAGATATTATAAGATATTGTTTGTTCAGTAAGTAGTAGACGTCTCCATGTTGAAAATAATTGTGGTGAGCTATTGTTTCGGATAACTGGTAAAATTGCGTAAGCAATGATAATTTAGATATTCAAGAAGAAGGTAATCTGCAATCTTTCGGGACTTTATTGTAATCGAATTTTACTTTGATGTAATCGATTGAAAAACAAAACTTAAGTTTACTTAAGGTAAACTTAACTTCTTTACTTACCTACATTTAAAGCTTCTATTTCCTCGTAACGGTAGTAAAGTATCGAAGATAAAACATTTTCACTAACTAGAAATGGACTGATTGTTGCGGGCTCTATAATAATCCCGAGATTGTTCTCGGCATTATTCACTTTCGGGTGATGAATATTGTGAATGCTAGAATTGTAGATATTATTTACTAGCTTAGTAGCGTGAGTAGTTAGACTCTTAGCTCACTGCTGTGCTCGCAAACCTGAAAACTAAGCACGAGAATGACATAACAAAAGGAGCTGTTAACTAATATGAAAGCGGAGCGATGTGAGAGTCGGTGTGAGGATTTACGCGTGCAGAAATCGGATCAGGAAATGCAAATAAATGATCCTTCATTCCAGGACAATGCCATTAAAAGAAGCGTTTTCCTTTTCAATTTCCTCACGCACCGGCCGTCAGCCGTCCGTGATCTTGAATTCGCTCGATCATGAAAATATATAGCTTCATTCGAGCGATCGGTATCGGAAAAGCTCCTTAATCGGTTTTCTTTTATATGAAAATGGACTTTTAGATTTATAACACCATTTTGGTTGCGTTACAGTTGCGAGTAACGTGATATACGTCTGCTTGGGTTCAAAATTGCACACTAAACAAAATCCAACAACGTGCCGCTCCATATATTAGAGAGAGCCCCTCTTTCGTGAAACCGCTAAAAATATTGGCTATGAAAGAAAATTGCTTAGGGAAAGTGCGGTCGCGTTGATTTCTTATTTGGTATTCATTGTGCGTTGAAATGGATCACACCCGCTGAGCTGAGACGGCTCCATATGGAATGGATTTATAAAGTGACATCTTTCTGTTCATTGCTCCTATTCGAATTCTTACAATAAACATATTCAAGCTGTATTGGTTTTATCTAATACTAAAAACTATAGTTCAAGGGAAAACGGTTAAAGTTCGTATGTTTTGGTATTGCTAAAAATCTAACCTATGAAATTAAATGGCAGTTTGTAATCATCTATTACATATTTTACAACTTTTAGCCATCACTTTGTTTAACGTTACGATCGAACAGATTTTTTTTTAAACACAGTCACAAATATTCAAAGCAACCATTGACCCGTATTGCAATAAATATAAATGTCTTGTCCTACGTCTCCACGAGGTGAGTTAATTTGGCGAGTCATCTTTGCGATAACGCAACACGCATGCGAGCGTTGTTGTGCGTGTAAGGTGCGCGCGCGCATCGTAAATCTCTACGAACAGAACGAGTACGATCGCTATTTTAGGAGTATGGACAGTGGCATGGCCACCTGATGTCACACTCGGCTCGGTTACCCGCGGCTCTCTTAAGACGAATTTCACACCCAAAAATTGTTGTTTTATATTTTTTTTATAATGATTTTGTCCAAGCTGTTATAGAATTTAAATAATTAGGTATTTAATTTCTTTTGTAATTTATGAATACAATCTGCAATGTTTCGGAATTTAACAAGTTCGTCAGAACAATTTATTCGTTTGAATTCGACGTAACGCGACGGTGTCGAGGAGCCGCATTAATATTCGTACTTGCCCAATGCCCACGTATCCGTGCGTGGGTCGACGGATGGGCGAGACATTTCTCAAAATTTTCACTCGCCACCTTTCATGTAATCCTTGCCTTACCTCCGCTTTATCTTCTTTAACACGTTCGTAGTATTAAGTTTTACGAATACGTATTTCATGCTTATACATAACATTAAAACTTAAAAATTTCGCTTTTAATTTTATATCTCGTATCGTACCTACTTGAGCTCGGCGCTCGGATTATTCAGGATAATTTATAACCCGCGGCCCTCGTTTTATTTTTTCTTTAATTTCTAAATTAATGTTACCATGTGTTACAGATTTTTTTAAACCTTCGTGTTATGGGATCTTGTTTAGCTAATGTTATTGCCGGTCTCTGCTGCAAAAAGGCCTAACCCAGCAGTTAATTTCAGGGCTCATATTTTTTTACAAAATGTCTGAACTTTATTAAAGCAAATATTAACGTGCGCGTCCCATCATTTTATGTGCGGGTGTTAGCATCGTGTTGATACTTTATTTACTTTATCGTCAACTGAGGCACAGGGCCATTGTGTTCATAATGAAGCCCAACTCTTTCCCAGATTTTGTTGGGACACTAATTAAACACATCTGTTACACGTGCAATTGTATCTCTGCGTGTTCCATATTTTCAGTTAACATTTCAGAGAGATTTTTGTGACACTCATGGGGCCTTTTTATTTTGTTGTGTTGGTAGTTTATTTTAATGGTAATTGTTTTTGTCGCAACGTATGGCGAATATGCAAATTAATCTGTGTTGACGCTGTTCTAGCCGAGAGGACTTATTTTCCATTGAATTTATTGGCGGTTAAAATACTAAGCTTACTCTTACTTTATCGATAAGTCTATCATTTTCTTTTGTTCTTAATATAATATGTTAAATTCACTCATAGCTGATATATTACACAGCAAAATAAAATTGAAAATAGTAGTTATTTGGCATTTAACTTTGGCATCTATTGTAAATTTCTATAAAGTTTATAAATAAAATTATTCTGCAAGGATGAATAATTATGAATGAGTTTCATAGTATTTAATTGCTCCCTAGCGTCGTTATTCATGCGTAGGTATATTTAGACATGTGTGTGTTCAAAAAGAAATACCGTCGGTATGACTTTTGCGCTCGGTGGTCCCTGGATCGGTGACCAGCCTACGGTCCCGCGGGGCTAGCAACTTCTCTAATAACTGTAATTAACTACGAGCCATCCCGTTTGTCCCGCTGTGATAAGTGATGTTCGTTCTAAGCTTGAATTAAAATACCGATATCGACTTTGCGCTACTTTTGGATCTCTGAATGTATTAATGAGGTTGATGGTTTGGCGAGAAGTATGTTTAATAAATTCTCTATGTTTATTCAAATTTATTCTTTATTTGGTTGCATGTGGAATGCCATACTTGCCACGTACCTCGTAAAAACTTATAAAACACTAAACCATTCATCAAATTTTCAAAATAGCGTTATGTTCATCATATCAATTTTGTATGCTTGAAGTTGTTTGTAAGTAATTTATTTATTGGATTTTCATCGATAATTTGTCGACAGCCTTCACTAAAGTAAAGGAACGGTTGCGTCGATCGGTACGAATCAACTTGTCGCTGTGGCGCGAACTAGCCGATCGCAATCTGCGCTTGTTAGCCACCATTATGAATGCAAATTTAACAATTATATACATACTAATCTGTTATACTCGGCTAACACATCTGCAGATTGCGTGTCTCTCGCCTGCCTTTGTGAGAAAATTGTTTGCTCGTCGAATGAAACCATAAAACGCAATATTTTTTAACGATATCGATTATAATAATTATAAAAAACTTGACGGGCTTATTTATTTTACAAATAAATGATATTATTTACTTTGGAACACTGTTTTGAGATTGCTCAGAACTTCGTTTAAAGTTGTATCTGTTTAATTTTAAAGTTATTTTTGTATTATTATGTTCTGTTTTAGTGTTTTATAAATATGTACCTGGTTGAACGAAAATGAGTAGAGTTGGTACTGCGGCGACATTCTACAAGAGAACCGCAGTGAATTGCATCGGACCGCAACGTCACGAAAAATGAAACCTAGTTAGATCGATTTATCTCTCCCGAAACCCTCAGCATACTATGTTTGCTGGTTATAGAGGAAGCAAAATTGCAACATATTTAAGCGTTTGACTTTGAAAAGGTTACATCATAGTTGCGAGTCAGTGATGTCAATGCTTGTCATTGAAGGAAATGCTTGTCAGGGAACTAAAACACTGTAACAGCGCTTTCTTTAGGCGCCTGACTTGTTGTTACTGATATCGGTGCGAAATTGGTATGTTCCATGGTCGAGTTAAAACGCAACATACCGCCAAAACGATCCCGCCCTGTCTATGCTAATCAGGTTTTCTGTACCGAGTATACCGAGCACAACGGTGCCGCGGTGTAGCGCCGTTGTATGTTGTATCAACAAGTCATGAAAGGGCCTTAAAACGCTCGAGTATTTCTCTGCGTGACGCTGCGGTCCGATGCGGTTCTCTTGTGGAATGTCGCTGCAGTACCAACTCTACTCCTAATAGAGCTTAATCAACCTCCCGCCTTTCATCCAATCTCGTTAGCAAACTAA
This sequence comes from Tethea ocularis, assembly GCA_963555595.1. NCBI lineage: Eukaryota > Metazoa > Arthropoda > Insecta > Lepidoptera > Drepanidae > Tethea > Tethea ocularis. Next base: position 7,201,342 of record OY741968.1, read on the forward strand.
ATTGACTTTCTTATTGCGCGCAAGTACTCTCGCACACAAAACTATCTTAGTTTATAAACTTCATAACATACAACTTTATAGTTGTAGGTAGACTAAAAGCCGTAACAACTGCATTTGCTTTGCCTTAAAACAAACACGGTTACTAAGTGTATTATCTGCTGAGCGCTACACATTGGAATGAGTCGAATTACTGGGGGAGTAGGCGATGTGCTTCCACTAAAGTGGTTTCGCGCTCCGGAGATGGCTCTCTGATGGGCTTCCTTCGTAGCTAGTTTGTCTTGTGCTCGAGATTTAATTAACTATTAATTTTAAAACCGGTTATATACGGTGTTTTGTTATAAGTGCTGATAAGTTCTTTGATAATGACTACCGAATTAAATTCCGTGACTTAAGTTGCGGGATCGAATATATTGAGCTCGATTCGAGCTTTCGATGAAGGAAATCATTGGTAGGAAATTACAGTACGGTGGTAGGGCACTTTGTGGTATACACTGGCTGGCAAAAAATCTGGGGCTATGTTTCTACCGTTGTGTTCCGACACTGCACTTGTGAACTAGTTCTCTTGTAAATATTCTCATATAAAATATAAATAAATTTGTACAATCCTTTAATGCCCTGTATTACATAATATATGTATGAATATTTATTGTAATCAGAAAACCTATACCTAAGTTAACAGCGTGAACAAATTTAAGAGACTCGATTTGTTGTTTCTTGAGCCAGGCCAAAGCCTGTAAAGTAACACATTACTTTTAGAAAACTTAATATATTTAGAAAATGTATCATATCTGTCATTGCTGGTACGGACGACCACAAGTCAAGGTAAACACTGCGGCAACTTATGCGGTTATAATAGGAGCTATTTTGCAACAAAAAGGTGTAGCTTGATCTGTGGCCGTGTGTACCTGATGAAAGTAAATGCATTCATACTTAATGTTTATTATATTACGAGTTAAGCGTCAGTATGGAATGCAAGAATCGTGTCCATGTGCATGCCTACGCACCGTACGAGATTGACGTGTAGTGTAGTAGGTAAGTGTTTCACATCGCTAACGTGTAGTGTCAACTGAAACACTCGCTGTTGGTGGCCATCTTTCGTACCTATTATACGAAATAAACAAACCAGTGATTATGTTGAGCGACCGGCCAGTTGGTGTGGTTGGTAACATAATTAATAATTATCCTACCTATCGCGACACAGATCGTGCGTGTTAGTTGGGGTATAGTTGGTGTGCATGAACGTGCTCTTCTTTGCAACTTTTTGGTATATAACTTTTGCAATCTGATTATGAAGATGTTATTATTATTGGATCTCGTTTCTTCAATTCTACCCAGGCATAACATTTGCTCTTAGTAATCATACATTAGCATATTCATCTTATTTATGTTATTTCACAAGCGCCCAGTCGTAAACAGTTTTATGATGGTCCTCTAACAAGCGATGCAGTCGCAAATTGAAACTAACCGCAATGTCATTTAATTCGTCGCCACGCAATCTCTCCTGTCGTCTCAACGTTATAAAATTATCTTTTATTATAAAGGTTGTTTACCGTATAAATCTGAACAAGAGTATGATAATATTGCCTATTATAGCCATATTTCGAGATGGTTTAGTAGAATATTGTTTAGTGTTTTCCTATATCGGTAAAGTATTGGATGTCGCTTCGGATAATCGATGCTAGTTAGCATCCGCGCGAATCACTGACTTATGGGCAGTGTGAAGTCCGCAGTGGGACTCCCGCTGGGACCACCCGCGAGCGTTTGGACACAGAATGGACGGGTGGCTGCCGGCGCGCGGCTATGCTTTCCTTATCTATAAGCGCCCTATTGTCAATTTTATTTGTATACTTTTCAGTTTGCTTAGCTGACATGGCATAAAATTTAATTGAATGACGCTTCTACTTTTAGTACCATTTTATTCAATACTATGTCTGATTTTGATAAACTCCCGTTGTAAACTAAACAGTGTGTTTTCTTGCACAAACATTTCAACAATATTTCATACATTACGGGGTTTATTTAACATAACTGCGTAAGCCTTAATGTTCACCTACATCTTAACATACACGTATAATCAACATCATTCTGTTGATACGTCACGTAATGTTGACTTAATCTCGTTAATATGGGGCGTGCTCGAGCCTGTATTGCCGTATGAGCTTTTACGCTATTATGCAAATTGATATTTGATACGCTTTTCGAGTTTGCGAGTTTGGTAGGTTCCTACTTAAGTGTATGGTATTATCATAAGAATAATGCTAGTCCCTAATTGACCAGCTTGTACTTTGTGTTTGATATTGTTTCTCTATGCAAAATCTTTACTTATTTAAATAACAAATAAACTAATGGACGACTGGACTTCATATTCTTAACAATTTGTGAGCGAGATGTCAGCGATTTGTCATTTCGCGGGCAAAAGCAAGTGGGTTGGCGCGTATTTGTTACATTATCACTGTGAAAAATGTCCCGCACACAGGGCGACAGGACAAACGAGACTCAATGCAACGCACGGCCGCCACTGACAAACTTGTGTCTAATGAGAGTCCGCCGCGCCGCCCGCCTCGCCATCGTCATGGTAATGAGAAAGAATATCCACTATTCGCTTGTCGGTGCCGTAATTAACTAGCTAGACATTCGGATAGACCAGACTGGGCGGTAAACGGCTGAGAGTGATGTTATTTAATTGGTCAGTAAGTAAACTTTAATATATAGGTATAATATGTCATTACCTATATATACTCTGTGTCAGTTTACCTATACCCTGATAAACTGTAACATTAGTGTTAAAAAATACAAAAGAATAGATAGACACGGTCGTTTTATTTTATAACAGGTGCGGAAAATTAAGATCCGTTAAGTTTTTGTATAAATTCAATAACACCTATGCATGTTTACGTGCGTAAAAAATATTGTTATGTTATTAATTTTTTACGAGCTGAAACTAGGGCCGTAGTGCGATAAAAAACGTAAGGGTTCTCGTGGTTCCGTTAAATAAACTGCAAAGGTTGAAACTCACCAAGAGGGTGAAACTAAAAAAAAACATAATGGAAAAAGTCAAGTCTTTTATATCCTAGATAATTTAATTTCTTTTACAAAACCGAAAGTTGCATTCAAAAAGAAATAATGAGCAAGGCATATGGCGTCTTTTCAATATGACTTGCGGATCGATAATTATTTCTTGAGACGTTGGAATGCACATGTATGCGTCTTCCTACATCGTAGATAAATACAGTGTTGAAATAATATATTTAATGGGGTTCCGAGCAACGCCATGCTTGTTTTGTCTGTTTAGTCATGTCATATAGAGGGTGATTTTAATAACAAATAACTGAAAAAAGATACCTTTCCCCCCTTCCCCCACTGCCGGCTCAAAGAACACCTCAAAGAATAACTGTACCAATTTTCAAAACTACACGAATTATTAGATTTTGGTTTATATACCAAACCATTTGTAGTAATATTAATCTCATTAATATTGTATCTCATCTCGAAGCGAAGCGACAATATTTTGACACAATTCTTACGTGTAAATTAGAGCCTGGTTTAGCTTGTTTATTAATCAGCATCATTGAATATTATTGGAGTCAAACCGTAGTGCTAGTGATTGTAAATTGCCGCGGCATCTGAGCTCGTTAGCCTTTTTGATAGATGACGGCCGGTCGTTTGTTGAAATTTGTTGTAACACTTGCCGGCCGTGTAAAAACACATGGTTCGACAACGAGATATAAATGGACACTCCCCTCGGCGATCTAAGTTAACGAGCCACCATATAAATAAAGAGAGCTTAATATTTTATAATTTTGACACACGCTGCACTAGCTTGTTCGAGGCAATTGAATGAATTGAGTGAAAATTATTTCTTGTTCAAACGTTCGCGGTAGATTTGTTAGTGTCATCCGTTTCATTTTTCATTCATGTGTCAAAAATATTAATATAATTTTTTGCAAGTGATAATAAAAACGCCATATTGAAATGTGACCATATTCAAGTAAAATATTCGTGACGTGAAGCTTATTCATTTCACTGTAGCTTTTTACACTTTAGCACTTGTCCGTGCGATGTAAAACGCCGCCCAATAAGACAACAGCCGACTATTTTGACGAAGGCCGGTCACGTTTCGTCGATACTCACCATGAGAATATTTGTTTTTTATTGTGTGCCCGCCGTCGAGTAAAAATTTAAGTGTAATTTTACGTTTTAACTGGTGCCTGCCCCCTTTCGTTCCGCTCGCCTTGAGTGATGGTTATCATAATTGGAGAGAGGGTAGGTGAACAGTGCGCGCCGCCTGGATGATGACGGTGGGCGGGCACGCGACGAATAATACCAAGTGCTTGCTCACTGGTCATAATTTTTCCCTAAATAGGACACGCTCGTATTTGTTCATTGGACATCATTAGCTACGAGTAGGTACTTTCTTAAGATAAGAGGTGTCCAATAACTGTAATTGAAGTTATTGATTGCTTTGAAGAACCGGGTTCACCATTACTGTTATCAATGCACACATGTGAGATTCTCGTAGCTAATACAATGGTAAGATTAATAATGCGGACGTATCGGCCGGGACCGTTAGGCCGGCGACACGAGTGATCGCGGTCCAACAAGGGCGGAAGAGATGGACCGGATAATAAAGCATCAGCTCGCTGCATCGTAACTCAATACCGTCGACGTAGAAATTGTTGGTTTGCAACACAACTTGCTGTGCTAAACACTCTCGTACAATATGCTTATGGATGGTAATTGGCCAGCCTTATAGTAATCGCCGCGTTACAATATAACATATGTACGTTTGTCCGGGGTTTATGACAGTTTTAAACTTATACAACGATTCACAATAATACTTGAACTCTACTTAACATTAGTAATAGTTCCGTGAGAAGGGTGCAATAAAATTTCCAATCAGCGTTTACATATTTTTATTTTATGCAAGAGGAACTCGCCTTCACGCTGATATTTTATACTCTTGGAGTTAAAAAATAAACTAAACTCAGGTATGTAATTGACTATATATTTTCGCCATTATACATGGAGTTATTTTTAATAGTTTAGCTGATTTGTTTAATGCAAGTTTCTGAGTTGGTCCCATACATTGAGATATTTTTGATATTTCAGTGTAGTAAAAATTGTGAGTATGTAACATTTACACCTGAAAGTTTAGCTAAAGTAATAAATTTTGTATTTTCGAGTTCAATTGATATCCCCTTAAATACATACCTAGATCGTTGTCCGGCATTATCGTGTAGCTTAATTCCTGAGTCTTATAGAACATACATAATTTTGAAACTTGTTACGATTTCGCCGTGACCAAGACGCACGACAAATCTTCACGCGTAGACGGAAATAAAGCCATTTCAAAAACATTCAAATTGGTTTTTCATGTCATTTCTATAAATTGTTATAGTCGTTATCGTGAAGCATTTATAAATATAATTTTGGGGGTTAGGTATATTTAAACATAATTAACCTGCGACAATAACTACACATGTGGGTAGGTATATTTACATTTTATTGATACTTATGTACATTATTTTACATTGAGTACGATTTTTTGTTTATAAAAGCAAAGAAATATGTAATATCAAATGTATAACCCAAAGGTTCTAGGTTTAAATAAAACGTATGAGTAGGTACGCAAGCTTACATACATATGTTTATGTTCATAATGTGGTAGAGGACGTGTTGTAACTTCCTCGTGTATTGTTTCATGAAAGGTGTTCGCGACTTGTTTATAAACAATAGCAATTTGCCTTTTGGCGTTAGGTCATGCCTGCGCCAGCCCATTGATTCTCTACAGTGTAGCCAAAAGGAGCTATTATCTATTGGATTACCGAAGAATATTCCCATGTGTATACTTACGTGAAGTGCCATCGATTTAAATTTAACGCGCAATGATTCTATGGCTAAACTTACTACGCAAGTTACTTTCAATGAACTTTGATTGCATTGGAAATAATTTAGCGTTTGTTTATTGTAAATCCAAGCGGTGCGAGCGGTCAAGTGTAACTGCTTACGGGTAGTAATTAGCCGTGCAGGTGGTGAATGCGACCTTCTGGCCTTTAAGCCCTACGGCTCTGCAGATGGAACTTGTATATTGCTATTTACATATTTATTGCCTACACACTTCTTTAACTGGGACAAATCAGCCGGTTACTGTGTGACGAATGTGTATTGTTTCGAAACAAATTGTGTTAGTACCATTTCGTTTTTGTACGTGACACATGACTACGTATCATTTTCCCGGCATATTGAAAGTGCAGTCACTGTATTACTGATGTCATTTTTTGTGATTATTGTAATAAAGTTTTTTTAAAGTTATCAACAGCACGTGTGGTGTCAGCATGTGGTGAATGATGTGTGACATATTCGTTTTATACTTAACAGCTGTCATGACTTGCCACGTATCAACATTATTAAATTAAGACATCAGCCAGCACCCAATCTTTACCTTGTTGTTGGGTGTTATCTATTAATGATAATTTAGAAGAAGTATATTGAAAATTATTTGTATTGATACAGCGTTTCCTGTATGAAATATTACCAGCCGTGTGATTGCTTCCCGGTTAATGTTTATAAAGTAATAAAATATCTTTATGCGAATACCTGCTTTGAAAATAAAACAAAAAGTTTAAACTTCCTGTTTTGCTCCTCATTTCTTATACAAATATATACAAACAATTCGCAGGCTCCTCTGTTTGGCGAAGTTCTCACATAGCTGGCGAGGAATCCTGAAACTGCGAGTGAGTAGAATAGATGCTTTTGCTATTTGAATTTACATAGGTTGCTGCACCCGGCGTTCACTTGTTGTGATTATATGTATAGGATAGCTGATGTTTTTATTCAAGTTGTTAACGTTTGGAAAAATATTACGTTGGTACCTAAATATGTATACCTATATTAAGCCTCATTGTATTCGAATGTTAATATAATTTTAACAACGTTTAACAATCGCTTGCAATTTGCTAATGCCGTCTCTAAATGCGTAAAAGCTTCACTGTGATCCTTGTCACGAACGTTTGCGACGCTATAAAATTATTTCAGTAGATAGTTTCATCAGAATATTCGCGAGTCTTGACTATTACATTATTTCAGGACACGTATTGCTTACACAATTACCTACACATACGTAATCAAATGCAGAAGCGTTGTGACTAATGTGACAATACATTTTATGTATTTGGGAAATATTTCTTGTATTTAACATGTCATAAACCTATATATGCTTGGCGCTGATAGCATCTGAAAAGGTTTTTTTTGCGGTTGCGTAAACCAAAACTAAAAAGCTATGAACAAATTAGATTTGTGGGATAGGTGGATGATGCATCAGCAAAATATTTTTTTTATAATAAATTAGCTTTCCGACCCCCGGTTTCAGCTGCGATCGTCATTTGATCCTCTCAGGGGTTGAAATTTCAAAAATCCTTTCTTAACATCCGCGTCTTATTAACTATCTGTATGCCAAATTTCGGCCCGATCCGTCCAGTGATTTGAGATGTGCGTTGATAGATCAGTCATTCATGCTGTCTTTTTAAATACTTAGATTAGGCGCACTTGAATAAATATTTTAATGAGAAAAAGTTCTTGAAGGATATTTTTATAAGACCTTGCATTCTCTTTGCCGAGCTTCTCTATGGTGGACTCTTGAAAAATAAGGCTCATTGTCAGTCGTTGAATAAAAGTAAATTTTCTTTTCAATGGGAATGTTGTTCGGTGTTCGGGGAACATTGTCGCCTCTCGTTGGCCGTCGCAGGGTGCCGGTACATGCCGAGACAGACCTATTCAAATGTCAGTGTGAAGTCCGCCCCCGTCCCGTGCACGCCCCGCAATCGCCTTTGTACGGATACTGAAATGTCACTCGCCACACGAAGCAATCAATTTCGTATTTGTATGCTTTTGCCTCGATAGTGGTAGCAATAGATTTATCGAATCGATGAGCTCGAAATATCTTTCACCTGAGTAAATTATTTTTATTGTGAGTAGTGTGGGTAGATAGTTTATTTCTCGTATGTAATCTATGGTGAGCTTTATTTATCCTTTCCTTTTTAACGGCCTTATGTGTAATAGATTTTACAATATTTAAAAATATATAGCTGGATAATAGTTAATAAATAACCAATAGTTCAACCCTTGCTATCGTTATCTGCTACCAAATTATTTGTCGTATGTACCTAATGCTAACGATAAGCCGTAAGCCCGTATGTTTGTTTAATGTTTATTAGCAGGAAATTGACGTAAGCGACGAACGAACCGCCTAACTTCTCCCATTTGTACCCCAACACTTCATTAAACATTCTAATGATTGCTCAGTGTGATACACCTATTCTGGTTATTTGGGGCAAACATTTACATTTTCAATTTAAATTCGCAATATAGTAGCAGAGTTCCTTAACCGTGTTCAAAGTTAGAATGCGATTAATCAACGTCTAACAACATTCTTATTCCCGTCTACGAGCGTAAGAAATACAGCCTTTAAATGTCTGTAAGATAGCTAGATAGATTCACGGTTGCTGGCAACCAATTGTCCCTTTTAACCGGTCGGCCTCATTAGCATGGCTCGATCGTTCCATCCTATCTACCATTTTGGATTGATACATTGACGGTAAAGGTCTCTTTAGTAGTAGTTCGAACTTCATTCGTAATTAGGACCACTCACCTGACGTGACCGTTTAAGTTTGATAGATTGTGTACGTACCATGTTTCAAATATTACCTACCTGTTGGGAACGTAATGCAAAGTAAATATATGTTCGTCCCCACAAACAGCGTAGATAGGAGTACGTATTAAGGAACTGGATGCGGACAATCGCATACTCGCTATCGGAATTTAACGAGGCACGATTGTTTTTCTCAGTTCTGAATAATATTGAGCTTGAACGTCCCTCGATATCTGATGGCGATACTTTCGTTGGGCTGCGCTGTACTGTTAGCTGGCTAACTTACAAATGAACAGTGTGATTACGGGCGCGCGGATCTAACTTCACGATAATTTAAATGTTCTCGCAGCCAGCACCACTACGGCCCAGCGAGATCCCCACGATTACACCCGTGACTTCCTCTTATGGCGTGTCTATATCTGTGGATTTTGAATAGAATTATGGAAGCGCCGCTACGATGCTGTTCCTAGGAACTTTTAGCGAACGTATTTGCATTGCTTTTTACATTCAATTAATAAATTAAGTTTATCTGCCTACGGAACTGAAAATGTCATAAGTGAAATAATATAGGTGGGTACCTACCAGTGATTCGTTGTTTACACTGAGAGAATGCTTTATCGTATTATTCGTGTTTGTTCCCTAAATGTTAATGGTGTGATCACGATCTTCACCTACAAAGGACTGAGTGCAAAGAAAGATACGATAAGACGGTAGTTTTTTAAGGAGAGAAGTAAACATCAACAGGTGCGTAGTGGAGCATTGTACCCTCGGGAAGTATTGTATAATTCAAGGGGATCTCTCGGGCTGCACTAAATCTTAGCATCTCAAGCGTCTCAGAGAGAATGTATAATGCAGAAAGCGAAGACGCTCTGTTATCTTCGTAGTAATAACGCCTTTACTTATGAAAATCACTTGTGCTATATTGTTTTTATTAGATATATTTGCCAATGTTAATTAATGTTGTAACTATCGATTAAATAAGATTAACTTTCAATTTTTTATGTTGCTTCGTTGTTGGATCTTGTTTGCTAATTGATTTTGTTAGTATAACTTTGAAAAAGTATAACTATAACTATGAATAAATATAAAATTCTTGATCGGAATAGAGAAAAGGCTAATTAAATTCAGGTCAAGTATGTCAGGTAGGTCTACCTAATATTTAATCTTAATTAGTCAAACCTCCCAAAGAGCAGGTCTGTAATAATTTTAATTCAGAACAGGAAATATTTCATAAGTTATTAAAACATTGTAAGTGAATAAAATTGTATTAGTGGATTCTGTAGTCGGCCGCCCGCCGCGAATTCGACGCGCGCCTCTCGAGCCAACTTAAACTGCAATGTACGCGATATGGATCTCACGTTTGCCGTCGACTAAATACCGGATAAATTAAATTAGCTAACCGAGTTAAATTAGTGAAGCTAGACCGTCGTAGAATCCGCCATTATACTTAATACAATTTCTTTAAAAATAACTACTTATCGCTGTAGGATGTTACTGATTTCAATAGTCCGGGTTTCATTCGTTTTTAATTTGGATATGTTCGTAGGAAGTGATATTATGCTCACCGAGTAAATTATTACCTATTTCATCATTATGTTTGTAAATTGATGCATTACCTACCTACCTATACTTACTAGTAATAAAGTTGAAGAGTTTTTTTGTTTGAACACTAATCTCTGGAGTCACTGGTCCGATTTGAAAAATTCTTTCACTAATAGAAAGCTACATTATCCCCGAAGGTTATAGGCTACTTTTTATCCCGGGAATGAGAGTGAAACCGCGGAGAACAGCTAGTTAATAATAATAATATAATCCTTTTTGATTCAGCATTAATTTTATCGGTTACAACACAACTACAATAATGAAATGAAATTGAATAAGTTTAATTCATTTGCTCTCACACGTGCTCAATGTTATTCAGCCTCTCGTGTTCAATGTTTCACGAGATTTCCCTCACAGCTCAAGTTCCCGCCTGCATAAGTGAATCGTAGATTTTGCATGGCCCGACCTCTCATCCCGTGTCGTAGGTATTATCGAACGTTCGTAGAGGAAGTTGTGCCTACTTAAAGCCACTTTACAATGCCACGTACAGACGCCCTTTGTGCACTTGTCGTGCGTTTGACTGGTTTGGAATAGTCGCTGCCGCTCTTCGCGGAAGCGAGATCCATTCGACCGATTGCTGAAGACACGCTGGCCGGGCCTCAATCTCATGTGAGATCGCTTATTGCCAGTTGCCACTGTGCCACCTAGCAATTATTTTAGAATAATAATTCTCCTTATCCCCCTTAAGGTGCTAAATAAAGATGCATCTTTGAGAATTCATCAATTTACTAATTTCCTAGAAAAGATTTAGTGTCGTTTCAAATAAGCATAAAATGATATATTTAGCTATGATAAATATTAATATGAATTGACATATTACGATATTTTTTTTACTGTAATTTTTGTATGAACTTATAAGTAACATAATAATATTATATGTAAGATATGGGGTGTGTTTTAAAGTCCCTCGGCGTCTGCGTATCGAATTATTATAACACGTTTTTTTTTCATTGAAAATTCATGATGGATCGTCGCGAAATCTATGATTGATTCGTGCTGTATTATTCGTTGCTTTCATAAGAGTGCCTTTCGTCGGTTTCACGTTTGCGGCTTTGCGCGCCCCCTTCAGTAGCTATGATTGATTGCTTGCCGGCAAACTTCATATGTTTGGGAGATAATTTTGTATTTCAGCCGTAAACAGATTATGTTTGAAAAGAATCATCGCTCTCCTCACGCTTTTTTGGAAGTTCACCATGAGAGCGCATTTTCATTGCCTGTTTATATTATATACCTACCTACCTATAATCGATATTTGCGTTATGTCGCTTTTAGCACATATTTATTTAGGCTTTTCTACCTGAAAACACAGTATAATACTTAGTTGTTTCTTTTTATGTAGGTATACGGCTCATATGATTCATAAGTGCCTTATTAGGGCCTAAACTGAATAAATTAGTTTTTGAGATTGATTTGATAACTAATAGTCCTTGTATGATAATATGTGTTACCTTAAGTTTTGCAACAAAATCCTCTCTCATTTATGACCATGTGCAATAATGTCAGTTCGATGAATGATTACTATCTTAAGTTTTATTAATGTGCCTAACTCGTATAATATAAACGATACAGCACAATTTCCGTGCTATTCATAACGATTAAGGTGCGACACCAACTGATTCTATTCACGCGAGAAATGAAAGTGACTGGCAGCTGCTGGCTTCATATCTATGTTTTACAGCCTATTCGAAAACTGTAATATCTGCGACAGTTTTATATAGTAATACCCCTTAATAATTATTTCCAGCACAGTCGAACAAAACCATTATTTCACGCAAAATGAAAGAGTGATTTTGAAATAGTAACTGTTTATGCAAATTACATTGATTATTTATTTCTTGCAGCAAATAATGATCATATTATGCGAATTAAAATTATTTAATCCATAACATAAATGTTACCAGGACGAATAATGTTAAAGAATCAGACAGTTAAGTAATACTACTGAATGTATAAAATAGTTAGTGCTTAACTAGTCGGTAGCTCGTTAGAGATTGACTATCTCACGGTATCGAGATTGTGAGCAAATTGATTTGCGCACGCGCACCCTTACGTATCGGTTGACAACGCTGATTGAGTAAGTTTAGGCGGACTGACTAGCATTATATAATAGTCTGTATACTAACCACTACAGCATTGAGCTAAACCGGATTGCAGTAGGTAATGATTATTCCTATCAATCACTATTAGTGGTTTGTGACTTATAAAATTATTACTAAGACTAAAACATTATTTGACAAGCCATTTATAGCCCAGTAGAAATAGACATTATAATCGCAAAGCATGATGTAGTTTCGTTTTTTTGGTATGTTATACCAATAAATCAGAACTAGGTACTTAGAGGCTTTTCGATTTTAGCCTTTTTAGTGTCAATTTCTACTGGGCTATTACGTCATATTTCTGTTTTATTATACCTACTAGTTTTAATCTAGATACCTACAATATTGTGCTACTAATTGTATAAATTCCAAAGTATGTGTGGATTTTTTTATTCGATCACGTTATAGTAGAAAGCTGTAGATGAAACATGCCAAATAACTAAGTAGATAATGTGATTTATATATTCATACGTTTAGTAGTACTTGGTTTCAACAACGCAGTTATAACTGCATTCTAAATAAGGATCTGAAAGTCAAAGCCGTATTTTATTCAATTTACGCCCCAAAAACAAGCCAGTTGGCGCAGTTGGTTAAGACGCCACCTATTGCGCCGCCGGTCGTGGGTTCCATTCCCATCTAGGACAAACATTTGTGTGCATGAACATGTCTGTTTGTCCTGTGTATGTGATATGATGTGGGCAATAGTAATATTGAGTTTGTACCTACATAGCACATGTTTTTACGTAATATTTTTATTACTGTACTTAATAGTTGTGGTTTAAAAATTGATAATAACGTTACAACACAGTTTCTTCGATACATTACCATAATTCAAAGCATTCGATGTCATAGTCTGCAATTACTTTCTGTAACGACTTCCCACGGCCATGCTGGCGTGTCTGCGAAACTGGAGCGGGCGGGCAGCGGTGACACATAGTGTGCTCTCGGGGACAGCAATATAACAATACAAAATGATATAAGTACACTTTGACCAACCTAACGAGAACTCGCTCGTTACACTCATCACTTGCATTATCTCATGTGTAAGTGTAAGAGGGGTAAAGCTTGAAGGGTCTTTATGAAATGGTTCCACAGTGCATGGTTTAAACCCGTGCGGTTTCATAATGCTGGTATTTGCGTGAGAGAGCCGACCAACGACGTTTGTCCTAAGGCTTCTATGAATTCCATGGTAAAAGTTGTGACTTGAACGACTTTAACTAATCTATTTTAGCGTTGATTTGAAAACGGATTAAAAGTGCCGTGGTTTTATTTATTTTGTTTGAATAAATTGAACTTGTTGTTATTTATAAACGATATTTTGATGAGAGACATACATTTCGAAAAAAAATAGCTATGATTAATCTGGAACTATTTTTACACAAATACTTTTCCAAAGAGATGATTACTCCAGTTTTGAAAGGGTCAATGAGGTATTCACAGAGCAACCCGCAGGATTGAAAAGTGCGATCATTATTAAAGTACCACTTTGGAGGAAAGATGGAGTCGATAATAATCATAATAATTATTATATTCGAGAAGTGCTGCTTACTTATTGCTAACAAGTTGCAACAGGGTTTCAGATTTGTTTTTATGAAGATTTTTGCATGAAGACCGTATTCTTAAATGCAACTAGATACCATAAAACAAAATTGCTTTATTCCATTGTAGTGTGACTAGATTGTGTTTCTCAGAATACGTTTCTCATATCTGATTATAGGGTATATCTCAAATTCTGGGGACATCAGTCAATTTAGTATGATTGGTCCGCTGTTTTGCTTATCTTGAAACTCGCTATTATACAAATTCGTCATTAGCAAATCTGTTTATAATAGAGTTCCTACCAAAAAGTTTGTATTTGGCACAAATTACGAAATGATTGCGATGGTGTTTTTGTTTGATAGACATAATTTGCTCCATTACTCTGTTCCACTGAGTCAGAGTCGAAGCTAGAATAGTAGAGCGGTAATTTAGGTCGAACCGTGACTTGATTTGCATGTAGGGCCGGGGCTTCACAAACGAAGTGTTTTATGTATCTATTCAGTGCTTTTACATAAACTACTTGCGAACCAGCCAGATTTTCCAGTCGTAAAATATCAAAATGAAAATTAAGTTAGTAAAATAAACCGCAACTATCTGTTATATTAAATCTCACTATATATTAAATCAATATTCAATGAAAATATATAAAAAGAAAGCGAGACTGACTAGCTGACTGATCTATCAACGTATAGCTCAAACCACTGGATGGATTGGGCTGAAACTTGGCGTACGTATAGCTTTTATGACTAAGACAGGATTTTAAAAATTCTCCTCCTAAGGCGGTAAAATAGAGGATCGCGGGTAAAAATGTGGAGCGGAAAGCTAGTATAGTAGTAACACTATTATGTAATATAGGTACTAAAGAAAAGTCTGCCAGGTGATTTCATGAAGCTTTCTGTAACTTGTTATTTCATGCACAAGAAGCAATTTAAACTGCAAAGGTGATGTCAGAGTGACGCTTCTATTACTGGTGGTGACTAAGCAAACGTTGCGCCATCGGAGGCTGTGTAGGCTCTCAGATAGTGAGAAGTGATTCCGCACGTCAAAACATGCGATTGACAGCGATACATTAGGAACTATCGAACGATCGCACCGCCGACGACGCCGACGCCGACCTGGGACTCGTAATTTTTCACTGTCAGCGAGGAGACTAAACGTCCTCGTCATCGCTTCAACTAGTGACTGTCAAAAAATGTTAATGCAATTTTGGCTTGCACGAGGGTGGGTCCCAGTAAAATATTGCCGTCAGTAAAGTGCAGGTTTTAATGGGCTTCCTTGTTTAAACTGTTTACCAGCGGACGGAGGGTGACCGAATTAATCTGTGTCTCACAGATTTATTCAAAATGCTGTAGGTATTAAAGTACCGTGTTTTACGAGAATTATAAATTTAAGAATTGGTTCAATACCAGTTGCGGGAATGTCAACATTAATAAGTTAGTCTTTCGCAACTATCCAGTTGGAAATAGTTGAAAAGGCGTTGTGAGTCGTGCGGTTTGTTGATCTGGTTGTTCTGAGTGTCTGTCATGGACAGGAATCTGTTCCCCGTGTATTGTTACAGCAGCAACAGCAAGCGGCAGAGTGGCGGCGATCTCGCGATAATGCGGGATATAATCGGTTTAGGCACGCTGTCGCTCACTGAACTAAGTACTAATTGCCATGGTTATATGTTTCGTATAATAGACCGGTTAATGGCCGTTAAAATATTGCTTGGATTTGCGCAACACTTATAGGTAATTGCACGATTAATAGATTGGTAGAAAGATAATATTGTCTGGTTTATCATACTACTACCCTTTAAGTAGTATTACGAGACGACATTTTCTAGTTCTTAACTTAGTTTTAAGCTTTTAATGTAATGTTATGTTATGCTAAACAATTTGTGGTTAAACTTTAAAAATTTTAACAAACTAAGCTAATGTTTCTTACTTTTGTGACTACAAAAATACCACCTACAGAAAAAAAATATTGACTACGAGTCGCAAAATAAACAACGATAGAGGTTTGAGAATTTAGAAATGTTGTCCAGTGAACGTGATCGAATCATGATATGGGATTGTCCTGTGATTTAATCTATTGCGAGTGCCCAAGCTTAGTCGTAGACTCAATGCACTGTTAAATTTACATATACATTACCACTGCTCTAGATTAGATTTGAGTTGCGACACTATTGGCTTAATTCATTGGTTTACGTCTCCATTCCTATTTTAGACTAATATTCTATCGAGTCTAATGTTTGCGACTAATTGAATTGAAGTCGGCTGAAATTCAGCTTTGTGCAATAGTCAAATTCGATATCAATAAATGATGAACGATTTATTCTTATCAAGGAAAATGTAGGTACATGTTTTTGTAAATAATATGTTGTGAAGTGAAATAACGACCTGCAACATGCTTAGCATTGTAATTCACGCGCATAACTATTGTTTGATGAAATTGAATTTGGATTTGCATGACATTTCTCTTGTGCGGCTTAACCTTCACGTCGTTATTGTTACCATTTCCTCTTCTTATGTTACTAACAATAATAACAAGTTGAAAAGAGACGTCATCATTTATGTGAATTTCAGTCGGGAGTTGCGGGTCGGGTCACTCGTGCTATGTAAATTTGAACCTTTTATTTTCTCATGCGGTAGAATGTTATAATGGAATTGTGAGCAATGTTTGTGTTGCCAATGCTTCTGCTGCACAAGCATACATGCTTTGAAAATGTTATCGATGCCGTGACTTTAGTATCGATTAATTTTCCGAAACAATGTTTTCGATTTTAAAGTTCAGTCACGAGACACGAGCTTGCATTTATGTTGTGTTTTGATGAATATGTTATGCTTTATTAATTCTCGTATTTACTCTGATGCCGATTTATGTTGATATATTCGATATCGATTTAATGATATCATACACAAACTGAATAAATGAATAAAAGCTTCACCGTCCATAAGTTCCATAAATACGGCTTGTACCCGTTTAAGTTCGCGTGTATTATTTTGTTCTGACAAAAAATAAACATTCAATCTGATACATTAATGTAGTCTCCATTAAACGATTAAACGTTATTCGCTCATCTGCATGCATGCAACGCAGTAGCCATCTTCAAAGTGCAGCCGCTCGGATAAATTCGGATTTGTAGGTAGTAGCGCAGCAACTGCTGATCTGTTTCCAAACATTCAAAACAAGTGTGTGGAATATAATAGTTCAGTGTAACGCTCTTGCATGATTTGAGTAGGTATGTTTTTCATATTTACTCAGTAATTGAATATATTGTATTAAGGCCACATTACTTACAGTAATAATAACATCAATTCAGCTTAAAATATTTAAATACCTACTAATAAAATCGCACCAAATGTGAAAGATGTGTCTTAGTCAAATCAAAATCAAAAACTCATTTATTCAGTTTAGGCCCTAATAAGGCACTTATGAATGTTTAGTAAATAGTAAAAGTTTAATATGCTTTTTAAAAGGTACGAAACCAAATGAACTAAAGAAATATCTCATGCAGATAGTCATCATGATCTACTAGATTCCGATACCTATGAGTATAATAATTTGTGTGAAATTAGCATAGTAATCAGAACGTGATCGTAGGCTTACAATAATATCTGCAATATGGACATGTGGTATCGAAACGGGCGGGGTTGGCGCGATCCGCGAGTAGGCCCGCAATTGATTATAGCTCACAATCAGGTCTGTAGTTCGGGAGAGCCTGCTCTTTGAATTTACGATGTGCCTGACCGACGCTTATCGCATGCGAATGATCTGCCCACGGCGCACGGACCGCTCCGCACACATATTTTATTTTATTCGCGCTACTGTGATGTAATGAGCTGATAAATGGGAGAAAACCACCAATTAGTGTCGATGAATTTATTGTTTCTACTTAAAACGTTGGAGGGCTACGTACTTAATCTTAAATTGCATTTTAAAATTTGTTCCCTCCGGATTTAAATCAACAATTAGACGTTTCCTAATTACATGGTTTGTCAATTAACTTGTATCTCTGTATATTAATCATTTCACTTTTGTTTCCAATTTGGTCAACGGACACATACTTCGTGGATAATATTTTGTTATTTTTGGACTTTCATTACTGATGAAAATAAGATATTTTTACAATTATGATTGTTGTTATTTACTGTAAGTACATAAAACAACTAGATACCTGACTCAACATGCAGAAATCCAGATCTAGATTCCGATATATTCTAAATATAGATAGATATCTAAATATGGCAACAATGTGGTATTCTGTTGACTAACGGATGGAGCTCAGAGATCTGACGAATAATTAATAGTGACATAGTTATTGTGAACTTCAACGGTCTTTGAGCAGCGGCGAAATAGGTTTTTGCTCTAGTCTACGTTCCAGTTTTGTATTTTTTTTATTTCGAATTTTAGTATGGGATAATCTATAATTCTGTTTTCTGTAGGTATCTGTAACCTACTGCCATTTGATTGAACGTGTCTATTCTTCTATTCTAAACAACTTATTCCTTCATCAAAGTAGACATACAATATATATGACGTTCATAATGTGCTCTACATATATACAAGTCACTTCAACATTAAGACGGCTACTGAACAAGATATTCGATTTATGGTTGAAATTTTAAATCTTGTTCATATATTAGTGGATTCCGTAGCTTTTTGAAACTGCAATATCCAAGCGATAAATTTTATGTGAATTACTATTGATTCAAAATACCGATATTTGATCACATCTCTACAAATTCTATAGTAGTTTGGCATTATGTGGAAACTAGTCAAATTTGTCTTAAATTATGTAGTATATTAATCTATAACAAAATAAACTCAACTTCGATAGTAAATTCAAACACACGCCTTTCGGTATTCGTAGTTACAGAATCAGGACTGGAATAGTTGACTTCGAGGGACATAATAGACTTCGGGCATTCACCGGCGCCACGGCTAAATTGAATTAGGGCACCTAGAGCCAGTCGATTGTTAACATTGAAATACAATTCCTACTCAATAATATTATAGTGACATAGAACGGTGCTATTATTATTACTAGTAAATGAGCATTGGCATACTGTTCAAAAGATTCTGGTGTGCCAAAATCATTATTTACTCGTACTTAAGTATATGCTTTGGTGAAAGACATTCACCAGAATCCAAAGAGCCTGCCGTGTGAGCGACAAATATAATTTTGAAATCGCGAATGTCAAAGTAGTCAATAAAGTTATCGACTAATAGTCCGCTGTCACGCGTAGGGTTTCGATATGATTGAATTTCAGGTAATTGGAGCCAAATTCAATGAAGTTCGTTAGGTACCATTTACTTACCCAGTAGGGCCGCATTAATCCAATTAATATTATTTAACATAATATTTCGTCCCATTGGAAGAAGATGAATCTGTATGTAGTTTCAAGAACGACACTATTTTACTTCGACAAACTAGCTTTTTAAAATCGGAATGTAATGCAACAAAACAAAGCTCTCGAGCAACTATTCTATTTCTGCCATCATATCCTATGTCGGGAACTATTCCTATTAGGAGCGGTACAGTCTTGCACTAAATTAGTTCTTTCAATTTAAATGGTTTCAGACATTATGACAAACTGCATGTGTTGGGTCATGAGTCACGGGAACGGGTGCGTGTGACTCTGTTGATTTATCTCGCTTCATTACACGACCGGCTCGAGCATTTAATCGGACTGCGGGAGGCGCCCGCGCATAAGTGTTGTTCGCGATTGTACTTACGAGAGGAAAATTTTATAGCTATTCGCTTTAAATTCTTATAATGATTTTTTAAATTTCACATTTATTAACAAACGTAAAGTAATAGATGTAGTTTGGTTTTTCTTTAGTTGGGCCATTCCAACTGATTACTGAAAATGATGTATTTATTTACTTAATGGGCACACGAACAGCTTATAGGCAGAACAATATAGTACACATTACTTTTGGATAAACCTACATAGTACCTATTTTACATTTTAACCTAAAATTTAATTAATACTATCTTCTAATAATATATAAAATTCCGTGTTTGTACCCACCTGACTCCTCCGAAATAGCTTGACCGATTTTTATTATTTTTTGTGTATGTATATTATATGTGTATGTGTGTGTATTCGATAGGTCTGAGAATAGGGTAATATTGCGAAACTGTAATTACTATGTAACTGTAAAATGAAGATATTTAGTTAAATTGAGGATTTTTATTTGGTTGACGACCAAATATGACATCGTTAAATTCGTTACCTATTAACGCTTTAGAGCACGCCAGTACAATAAAGTCAGCTTCTTTTAAGATTGTTCTTTTTGACCATGTCACGCAAGCGAATGCCGCATTGATCGAAATCGACCATAATTAAATATCTCATGCACCCTTTAATACATTCAATTTATTCACTCTTCGTCTTCTGTGCTTGCATTAATTAAGATTGATACGAAATGTTTAATCTTTAACTGCTGACTTGTTTATTTAGTTACGTACCTACATAAATGATTGCCATTTCGCGAGAGTGAACGACCTACACCTTGTAAAAAATACTGCAACGAATTCGTTCCCAACAGTTAAATTTTACGCGCATACAAAAGACTTAAACGCGCTGGTTATGATTTTGTGAACGTAATTTTATTTAAGTGCCTTGCTATTCTTTTCCCACTATTTAGTTTATGCAATCAATTAACCTTATATAAATTTGTGAATTACCTAATCGCTGGAAAACGAAGAGATTTTTCTTGCTATAGTTAGGATAGCGTTGGGCGACCCTCGTAATGCCTGAAACTGTTCCTAAAATATATATTTTTTATTTAATTCAAAGTTGCTTTAAAACGCATAAAACATTTATTTCTACATAAGTTTTAAAAATAAGGTAAACTTTTTTATAAGTGACCAGGATCGAGCGAGTTAGCCTCAACCTGTGTTTAGTTAGTAGGTATATCATACGCACTGGCCTGAGTAGGTAAACATACTCGTGCCAAAGAACACTGAACTGTAACTACGTAAGGAAGTTTTATGATACAATTATAAGTACCTTTGTTAGGTCACGTAGATATACCCGGTAGGTATATTTTTATGGTCGTTTCTGAATAGCAATTATGTAGATACAATTATAAAAGTATGAAACAAATCGGATAAAATACCTACAAAATTAAACGTTGTCGTATATTGTGTCACAACATCTTAATTGTAGGATTATTCATATAAACGGTAGATGCAAGTGGCAGACTAGCGGCACTTTGCGATTATTCACGCCAACTTACTTAGGATCAAGTCGTCGAGGAGCGTTGGATCAGAATTTTTTGGTTTAACATGGACAGTACAATAAATGTGACTCCTAAGAACCTTGAAATAAGCATGATTTTTATTTAACTGCTAATAATTGGGAGAAGTCCAATCGGAGTGAGCTTGAAGTTTTAATAACATATGTCATGCGTCGTCGACCAAAGATTGTAATTTATCTCGCACTCTGTGTGTTTTTTTGCTTGATATATGAAATACACAGCAACATTATAAAACCTTTGCATAATTTTTGACTTTAGTATTCTACGTCGTTTTAATGTTTAAGATATATCTAAAATAATACCTACGTTGGAAATTATATATTCATACACAAGTATTACACCTAACATCGTTAAAAAAAAATAAGAATTGATCATTATAATTAAACTAATTAAATTTAAAATCAATGTAAATTTTTATTAGTATTTTTTATTCTTTATTTGGGATACAAACAGTCACATTTGAATGCAGGTAAGTCATAAATTGCTGTTGTATTGTGACTAAATGTACCTATAGCAACCTACGACACAGGCATTGTATTGATTGAATGCTTAAGTCTTTTTGGAAATAAATCATTGTAACAAAAACGGACTCTGCATGTGCATGGTATAAATATCCTTGGACATGCACATATGGCCATCTGGCCCTAAACTAAGTAGACTATGGAAACCTGTACTATGGATACTAGATAGATGGTTTACTATTTGTAAATTTACCTATACTTATGTCTGTAGATACTGTATGTCACCCAGACTCATGACATGTTTATGCACACCAATGTTTATCTCAGGCGGGAATTGTCCCAACGACCTGGCGTGGCAGACATAGTTTCTAACCTCCTAGTTAACTGGACGACAATGTGTGACTGTCGTAAAAAAATCTCTATAAAATGTGATCAAATATTAATATGTATTAATAGCCTATTAATACGAATGTAAATACAATGCTCTGAAAGCTAAAGTTGTGTTCCTATATTATATACTTCCAGTCTACAGTGGCTTTTGTGCCATCAGCGGTGGTTACAGTTCTTTTTAAAAAATAAACTAAAGTGGCAACTTCCGCATGTTGATAAAGGAATGTAATTGTAACGATGGCGGCCATTTTGTTTGCGGGTGGGGTCAACCCGACCCCGCCTTGCGTTTCCGCCAAGGGATAATTAAATATCACCCCACCAAGACTTCCCCTCAAGAAATGTGATTCGCTATACATCTTTTTATTTTTTTAATTCCATTTTTATGCCTGTTCTGGGTTTCAGAGTACTTAAAGGGAACGTAATTATCTTGTAAAGGTTTTGGGTTCCTTTGTACAATATTATAAATGTCTTACCTATGTAGTAATTATGCCAGATTACCTATGTATTATATTTGTAATTGGTGTTTAAACACTAACACACACAACTGACTTTGACAAATACAGGTATTTTTAAATTTTCATTTAACGGATTTCAGTTAAAATAGACATAGCCAGTTATTAATGTACCTAATATGTAAAAGTAAGCTCATTTGTGAAGCCTCAAAGTTATACGTATATATTATCTAACGGCTTTACGGCTTATTGTCTGCGAAAAGCGTTCGCTCGCCACTAATCCGTGCATTTTCGCTTTCTATTATGTGTATTACAGTCATTTCATTAATTTCCTTTGGCTTATACAATAACTTCTAAAAGCTACTCTCTATTTAATTCAAAATATTTATTTTGGGGTATTTTATAAATAGCGTACCTATTAGTATACATTATCTATTAATCAGTTACTTTACTGTTCATAAAACATAGTTTTCGCTTAACATCGATCCTATTGACAATTTTGTATGAGTGAAACTAATTAACGAAATTGCGTAACATTATCTAAATATCTGCTTGCAAAAATCACGCTAGGATCCAAGGAAAATACTACAGTATTTACAGGTATTGTTATCCTAAACTAAACATTTTGGTTTATTCAATTTACCATCAATTTTAAAACGTAAACCGCTGAATGAGTCACAAAGCCCTAACACAATAGTAGATTAATTAACCCCGAGGATAAATAGCGCATCGTTCACATTGGCATCCGATAAAGTTTATAATTATGATACTAGAATTATAGGCTGTTTAATTGCAGTGTTAGGTGCGAGTGTGTGTCTGATTTAGAGCAAATTGAACCGGGGATTGGCTCCCGGGGGAACATCTCATTTGACGCTGCAACGCTTCCAATTGTCTCAAGACTTCGGCTCTGTCTATTGTCTGGAGTTATCACCACTGCATTATTAATGCGAATCGGTGCTACATCCCACTTTATTGTGATTGGATGCACATTGTTAGCATGTTGCGAATAAGTGGGTTAATTCAAAGCTCCAGTAATCATGTGACTGGTATTCTATCATTTACGGGTATTTCGTTGCTACAGCAGAAATGTGTTACATAATAAAAATATTCTTCAAAATATCACTCGTAGAGTTTTTGTTTCTTGTCAATATTTTTAACTTAAAGTGATATTTTGAAATTGTAAGATACCTGTCTACATACAGTCGAACATAGAACCTTTGAACTCCTTTTTTGAAGTCGTTTAAAAATTAGTCTAAACCGGCCACTCGAGTAATATAAGATGCAATTCATTTCTCGAATTGACAAGCAAAGTAAATTTTGTTCCAAAATCTGTTTGTGAAAATACCTACCTACTCATTTTAAACAATAAACATTAGCATGTTTGATTACGACAAATTGCATATAATCTGCTGACCTGATAGAGTCAGTAGAGAATATCTTATTATGGACGATATCTTAGTATACAAACGTGTACACATTTTATTTTCAGATTAGTAGATTAGTGGCAAAAGATAACAGGAAAAACGTGACAATTATGTCATGCTTATAACATTAGCGGTCATAATAACAGTTGAGTAATGTGAAAATGACTATTATAGCGTCGATCTAACGCGCTGTGTGGTTAGAGTGTGAATTAAATTGATTGTGTGCAGTGTCGGTTGTGAGAGATGGTGCCGGTATTGTCGCTCCGGCGGCCGGCAGCGTTTCGCGAGTAATTGTATGCATGAATACTTAATGAATAGCGGATTATTTTGTGTACTGTCAGTTAACTCGATGACAGCACAATGAAGGGAATTCGGTTGGTTGTCGACTAACGTCTTCGTCGGCCGATCCCAACTTATGAATCGTACTTGTCATGAGAAACTATAAACTGCAATATGCGAGGCCAGTAATATCATGCTCTTTTTAAATAAAAACCAACTTAATATTTGATACGATGATATGTATCATGCACAAGATTTACAGTAAGTACTCTATATCTATAGCTAAATACAGTAAAAAAAATAATACACGCCGACATAAATTGTATCCGGTTCGCTTTATTGAACGGTCGAATATTCCAAAAAACATGACAAACGTGTCGTGCTTACGCCAGTGGGTAGTTTTTTCTTGTATTTTTAGAAAACGAGGCAATTAATCTGGAGCTCAGTAAGCTACTGAAACTAATCCTCTACTATGGAAGCTATCATGTTACACCACTGCTGATTGTTATAAATTGTCTAATTTAATTTTATATAAAATGCATTAGCTACGTAAAAAGTGCGCCAGATATTTTTTACGGCGTTGTCAAGTCGTAAAAATGTTGGTGTTAGTTTGCTTGAATATAGGAAGTAACTCTGGAAGCATTGATCTGATTCTGAAAATACTGTGGCGCTGTCACTTTTGATTGACAGATAGAAAAAAATGATAAAACATCAAACAACGAAAATATGTTTTTGTAAATTTAATAATTATAAGCGCCACAATACTTTCACTAATAGAAAGCTACATTATCCCGCAGACTATAGGCTATTTTTCATCCCGGGTATGCGGATGAAACTGCAAGGGTCATAAATAAACGAACAAATCAGTAATTATCAACTTTGTCTATTACGTTATCATTGACTGATCTACTCTTGTGGTAGTGATTGGTTATTTAAAAACATATGAACGTACTCTTGTACGATCTTGTGCCAATAATGAATTGATAGTAGTTGTCATCAAAATTTACTCAGAACCTGCGCTCATTAGACGCTGTTACGGCATACTCTCAGCTTGAAATTGGTGATCAAAAATATGCTATCGTATCTCGTCGCTTCCGACAGACCAAGCATTAAAGTTTCTTTTTCTTGGTCTACTAAACTTTATGATTAGTTCTAAATAGTTAATGATACGAGAGGGATGCTAACTGCTTTCTTCTTACCTAATACCACCCTATTGCTCAGATCAGAATCATAAACCTATTTCATCATGTCAGCCGAAAGAAGTCCACAGCTGGACTAAAGCCTCCCCCAAGGATCTTCACGATGGCCGGTCTTGCACTACCCGCATTCAGCGTTTTCCCGCCACCCTCACAAGATCATCGGTCCACCTTGTGGGAGGCTTGACATGATGATATATAATGGAATGTCTGAAGATTATGTCTTCCAATAATGAGCTTAAAAGGTTATTGCTATTTCTTTCGTTCTACCGCAAAATGAGGACATAAAAACGGACAGTAGTTAACAAGGACACGTAATATCGACATCTCGTCACGGAATACGTTTTTTGTGCTTCTATATTGCAGTTGGTTCGTTAATTGGTTGGAATTGGACGTCGTCGTCGGATGACTGGTAATTTTGGGTACCTAGTGTGCGAAGTGTGCGCGCATCGCCGACTCTGTTCGTAATGATAAGTTGCGCGGTAATGGTGCGCGGGAGTGCAGCCCTGCTGAGTCACCCGAGTTGAACGATGCCGGCGCCTTCAGGTAGCCAGTGATGTTTCCAGATTCCTAATGCTTATTACACGATTCTGTGAAAGTTACCACTTCCACATAATGCTTAGATATTATTGGGGCTGGTCAAGTCATTTCCATATTTGTACTCATAACTTGAAATTTTAATATTCCTACATCTGAGTATGTTTAATGAGCATTCATGTCAAGCCATACTTTCTTAAATAATTATTTCTGTACTTGTCAAAACAAAATAAGGGCTACTAGGTATTTAATTAAATATGCTTACAATTGAATCGATTAATTGAAAAAATGGCATAACACAACATTTTAATCTGTAATAGATTTTTAAGTGGTATTTTTATTTATTTGTAATTTATAGATTTATTCCTGTATGTGTCTTGTAAGACCTTGCTTCGTGCCAAATTTCATGATTCTAGGTCAAAAGGACGTTGTACAAAAATTAACACAAACAAATTCCACATTTAGTCGCCCCATCAAATTTAGGGACTCTTTTTTGTATTTAAAGTTCTGGCACGTTCGTCGCTTTGTTTGATTATATTTCACTTAATCCGTCCGTTCCGCTCATTCTCTATGGTAATTCATCGGCGGCATTGTTTTATTATGATACAGTGGTGCATTAAGGTGCTGTCACCTCATGAAGTCTATTTAAAAAGGAGTTTTTTGAACCGTCATATCTCCTATATACTTATTTTTAATGAAAAAATATATGTATGACATTCTCAAGATCTTTCTGCAGCTTTTAAACAAAACATATTTAGATATACTTAAATAGATGAAAAAAATACTTTAAACATACCGCTTGATTCACATTTAAAGCCAGTGTTTCTGTTTATTTTCTATTTAATTTGAAATTCAAAATATATCACACGATTTTAAATTCTAAACCGCATAGATTGACCGATTCATTTTAAACGAATAAGTAGTAATTTTATTTATATATATATATATATTTTTTTACCTTTTTACGAGGTTCGCTAGCCTGATTTCACATCTAATATGGTATGGCGATAATTTTACGATATGACAGCGCCTTAAGTAACTACTGTTAAAGTTGGATATTCCACTAGCATCTCTATGAAGAGGGTACACTGCACATAATTGCATACACCATAAGATATTTTTTAAGTTAAAAGCAACTAGTTCTTACGTCGACCCTATGTATCCGGTCGAACCACTCTCGTTTGCACCTTGTCAGCGCTACTGATTCTATCGGCTGCCCTAATTGCTGATATTCCATTAAAGTAATAAATACGCTTCGCCTTCTCACCTTCTTATTACAGTTGATTACTGCACTCTTCTGTTTCTATTATGTCATGAGTTATTAATGTTTGACGAGTGATTGTTCGGCTTTTTTCTTTGTGTTAACAATATTCGTGAGATTTCTTGTTTACTTTCACGGCTTTTTAAAGGTATCATCAAATTTGAATGAATAATTATGTAGATACGATTGAAATACATTTATTCGGGCACTTAATAGAATCCGGTATGCTTATTTTTATGTACTTTATAGTAACCTACGCATTAAACAACTGATGAGATGTTTGATTCTGCTTGTTAACAAGTGTAGGTACCTACCTATAATAAGTATATGAGGTACTCGTACGTTGCATATTTGAATACGATGTTTTTCATAGATTTTGAGACTCACAAAAGAGTCATACTTATCCATAATATTTTTGTGAATCTGCGTGTAAGTTCTCACGCGGCCATCAGATTGTCAAGCGAGTGGGCTGACAAAACAATACTGATATTGGTCTAAGTTACAAGTGATAAGAGGGAGACTAAAAATTTTCTTATGGCTGGTAGGATTCAGACTACTTAGTTAATAACATATTGGAACACTTATTGCAATAATGTTTGGAGTATTATAGATTTATGTTTCGTTTGTAAATATAATCTATATCTATACTAATAATAAAGCTGAAGAGTTTGTTTGAACGCGCCAATCTCCGGAGTTTTGTTTTAGGGCGCCTCCACTTTTTATTAAATCGTAAATCTAAACTTGCACTTAAAAGCAAGGTTAGACAATATACCTCGTGTATCCGCCCCATCATGACCTATGCTAGTACTGTGTTCGCACATGCAGCTCCATCGCGGATCCATAGCCTTCAGGTGATTCAAAATCGCTTCATGCGCAAGGCCATGGGCGCCCCGTGGTACATGCGTAATGAAAATCTCCACATTGACTTAGGTCTCCCCACGATAAAACAATTTATAAAACGCACCTCACGCAGATTTTTCAATACCGCCGTTAATCACCGCAACCCTCTTATAGTGAAAGCCGCAACCTACACGCCCTCCCGTATACTCCGTATCCATAGACCATGGCAAGCCCTCAGCGAGCCGGATGACCCTATTACATTAGCTCAGATCGAAGCTGACGACACACAACCGATCACGCTACCGTCCTCGACGGCGAGGACCGCCGCGACGTCCCACTCAGTCTCGTCCCGTTCAAGCGGCCCGAGCTGCCTACAGTAATCCGACCGCCCCCAATTAGTCGTAACTCGGACAAAGTCCTCCCCCGGTAACGCCCTGAGCCGAGGTTCGTACCCCATTCGGGGGTGCCCTCAGGCGTTGTTACCTAAATATTAACCGGCTGAGAGCCCTCTGCGCTCGCCGATTTGTCCGGTAAGGTTGTTGCAGCCATCTGAGGCTACCAACTTAGTCATTTAAAAAAAAAATAATCTCCGGAGTTACTGGTCCGATTCGAAAAATTATTTCACTAATAAGAAGCTTCATTAACCCCGAAGGTTATAGGCTTTTTATCCCGAGAACGCGAGTGAAATCGCAGGGAACAGCTAATGTTAAATATAAGGGTTGTCTGATCGCAAAGAGCTTTTTACTTACACGATGAACCAGTGATCTCTGTCATCAAATGCACGACCGTGGGCTGACTACGTGTAATGACACGATCGCATCCAAGTGATAACAATAGATAAACATGTAAAGCTTGTCTGGAATAAAAGATCTGTTCCCGACGCGTGAACTTGGTATTTACTCATTCCTATATAGCCAACAGTTATGTTACAATTTAATGATCACACGGCTCCAGACTGGAATTGTCTCTGTTTCCGTATATTTATACTCTGCACGTGTTTATGAATATGGAAATAATAACAACAATTCTTTAACAACATTGGAAATTCTTGAAATGATTCCAAGCGCTTAGCTATAAATATTAATGGTTACGTGCTTGCTAAATAAAACTACCTACATTAGATGTGTAAATTTTGTGTGAAGAATGAGCATGCTATACCTATGCTACAGCGATTTTCGAAGAATTCAAACAGATTGTAATGCATTGAAGTCCTGTAAGCAAGTATGTAATGTACGCGTAGTGAATCAGATATGTAAAGCCTTATTGATTACGTTGTGAAGTAGACAGTGCAATGTATTATACCTATAAATGTAAATAAACTTAAATACCTACATCCGTGAACACTCAAATATTCTATCAATCGTTTTATATATCTTTTGAACACTTTTTTATGTGGTTTAAATATAATGTAGCACACCATAGTCGGGATGTGCGGAATATACTCCGGAGGCACTTAATGTGGGCCTCGTTTAAGTAAACAAGGTACACGTCTGCGCGTAGCCTCCATGTCTTGTTTTTATCCGTCTTAGGCCGCCGCTCCACGCTTGTTATCTTGTTATCCTATCTCGGTGAGATTGTACCTTTTTGCGCAACTGATGCACTCAATATATGCACATATTTCTCTCATTCTGCAACTCGAAGTGCCGCGTCGTTTTGCTCAGTTAGGCTACTTTGAAATCCTTCATTTAAAATGTAACTAAAACGTTTCCTATTGCGGTCGGTTATTTTAATATGTCGGTCAGTATACCTATTATTGCGGATAGTATTTCCAATGTAATTGGATAAAGTTAATCACGATACTTCGAGGTGCCTTTATTTATCGTTGCATATATTGGCATTGTTTATAGCGTTAATGCAGCGATAGGTCTCCCGTTGTGAATTTCAATGAAGTGCTTGTAATTTCCAAGCTATGATTGAGCACGAATGCATTATCTGCATATTCCATCTTTGAAAAGTTATATAGTATAGCTACTTACTTATG
The DNA here is from genome assembly GCA_963555595.1 of Tethea ocularis. NCBI lineage: Eukaryota > Metazoa > Arthropoda > Insecta > Lepidoptera > Drepanidae > Tethea > Tethea ocularis. The sequence goes on from OY741968.1 coordinate 7,231,301, forward strand.
TAGGTATAGGATTCATCTGTAAACACGCACACACTTTAATTCATGTTTTTTTTTGCGTTACTAAATTTTACATTAATTAGGAACATACGGCATAATTTTTCTTTGAACCCAACGACTCTAGTTAGTATAAAGTTACGTTACAGACGAAGCTATTCTACATTAAGCTCGTAATAAAGAGCGAGGGCGCGACGCCGCGGCGCTGGAACCCTTTGTGAGTTGCTCGCCACAAGGGCTACGTCGCGACGTTAGCCGCTGCCACCGTCCGCGTCGCTGCACCCGCCCGCGCCGAGGAAAAGATATTTTTCATTCCATGGTTGCTTACAGAACGGTGAGCCTCGGTCGACCGTTTTCCACTAAGTTAAATTCTCATTACTTTTCTTTGAAAATGAAGTTAGCTTTTATAACCGCGCAGCAGTCTAGGAAGAAAACTCTATTACAATGATGGCTTTTGACAGGGGTGCTCCGAGTGCTGTGTCGAATCCTTTCTTCGGCCTTCTTTAGTCGCAAACAATTACAGCGCATTAGGGGACATTATGGAATCGGAGCGCGGGCGAGGTATCGTGAACGTTTAATGATAAGGCGGATGGCGGCAAAGCGGTGGCTTTGGATCGCAAATCTCGCTTTAAGTCGACGTGCGAGCAATGGCTTCGATAATAAAATTAATTATGAAATTTATGGCACCGGTCGCTGCCGCGGCGGCCGTTTCTGACGCGAATGCCTTTGTCGTTCGAATGTATACCGTCTTAATCGACAATTTACGAATGCCATTTATGAGTGTGGAACGAGCCGAACGTTCTATCCGGTCATAAAAACTGACTCAATTCAAATTACAATCGCAAAATACATTATTGTCTAAAGCTTGTGAGGTTAAGCATTCGTCGCTACATTACAATGCTTAACTCGGAGCATGATTTTGATGAGTCCTACGTGATCCTAAACTGCAAATTAGAAAATAATATCATAGGTATCAGAAAGTATGTTTTAGTCCTCTTTTTTTTAACTAAACAACCAAAATTATTCTATCTCCAAATCTAGTCATTATTTCCAAAACAGCTATTTATAGTCGAGATGAGATTGTGTGCCAGTTAATATAAGACTGGCGAATGTGGGGTCTAAGCATGTTTGGCCATGGTATGGTTTTGTCCGGGGGCGGGCGCGGATCGTACGTCTGCCGCATAATGAGCGCATGTTTGTACTGACCCCTGTCCGCTTTACTGTCGATGTCGCCTTTGCCAATACCGACGACCGCCACGATTTTGTCCTGAATGGCTAATGTACCTACGTCCTTGATAGTGCTCTGCTTGCATTTCTTATAAATGTTAAACAGCGTTATAAGTACCTACTTAACTGATCACTTTAGTATCGTATCACATTACGAAATTCATAGTTTTGTAACAAACTGACAAGAGAATGTCATAATCATGAAAGGGTAGGTACTAACATGACAATCAAGTTTTGACGCTGACAGTACCTATGTCAAATAAGATAAAACAATGTTATATGTGTTCTAGTCTCTACATAGTATAAAAGGAAGTAGCCCTGCGCGTCTTTCTGTCTGCTAATTGTACACACGGCCACAGATCAAGCTACACATTTTTGTTGCAAAATAGCGCCTATTACAAGCGGATAAGGTGCCGCAGTGTGTAGCTTGATCTGTGGCCGTGTGTACATTCTAATTAAAATGTCGTAGGTATATGTAAATAAAGTCAATTTTTCGGAACCAGTTCGAGAAAAAAATACTTTCTTGACCATTTTATTAAATCTAGATTGCACTCGTGCGAAGCCGGGTCGCTAGTAGGTGCAAAACCGTAAGTTATACAGAAGCTATATTTTATAATTCGATTTTACCTAGTAACTAAACTACCTAATTCTATTAATTTAGTTAATTCTCCATAGTAAACATATCACTCGATCAATTTTATTATCCGACTATTTATCCATCCATTTGTCCAATGTAGGTGCTTTTTTTCCTTGATATGTTCTTCGTTTTACGTGGGTTATAACAGACTAGCGTTATCCGCGCTGTTTTACCCGCGATCCCCTATTTTACCCACTTAGGGGTGGAGTTTGAATATCTACATTTCACAAACAACACACCCTCCAAATTTCATACTGAAAGTAAGTATTTCTTATGCAGTCATAAATTAAATATTGTAGAATTGAAAACAGCACAACATAATTTTACATATAAACTTCAAATCAATCAAATAGCTTGGCAGCTATATACTTAAAAGTAAATCTATTTGTGTATACCTACTTACCTACCTTACCTGCTAAGGGCCGTACATTTTAGTTAAAATTATAGTCAAAGTTAACTATTAAAGATATTATATTATTTTACTATGAGATTACTAATTACTAAAAATGTTAAAGCCCATCAAAAAGCAGTTATTTCATTGATACATTTAAATGGTAGCAATAACATTTTACAGCTAATTGAGTATAAAGCAGTCATCCTATTAACATGAGTAAGTAGTTATCGAGAATTGACTGATTACTTGATCAATATACCCGTAAGTATTTAATCACCCTCAAATAGACCCAATTAATCGCTGTTAAACGGTACACTTACACTTGTAGCACCGCTAGCGGATATTTATCTATGTTATTTGAATAAAACGTAAAATTGCATCAGTGCTAATCTTATCTTATCCTAAAGCACTGCAAAAAACATATACTAACCTATTTGTAGAAAAAAAAAAAAAACTTCTAAAAGTTTTGCGAGCCTCAGTTAAAAGTTCATCAATAGAGTATTAAAAGCAAATTATTTTATCTTTAATGGATAACATGTGCAAAGTTATAGGCGTATAGATTTACTATATGAACTATATGTGAGTATATAGGTACTTGATATTGTCAAGTTAGCGACCTATATTTACATAACGCATTCACTAACAAGACACGTCCGAGTACAATTGCGTTCGCGAAAGAACCCTACTCAAACAACCCATTTCTATTTTAGCTCAGAACCGCTTGTTTAATGTTCGGCCCGTACAACCGCGTCGGCTAACACTTAACGCTTTTTGCATACGAAAGCGTCCAACGTTTACCTTCCAGTGTTTCTTGTTATTATGCTACTCTGTATTCAGGTTGAGCGAATTTGAAGGTCGGCCTTCTGCTCGAGATAACGAACAACTAGTTCCTTTTATTCGTTTATCTACACTACAGCTTCTATTCGCTAAACGTTAAACATATTTAATGTTGACTCTGCAGTGCATTGTATTTTATCATCGAAATTCAGACGAGACTATCTCCAACTTAGATTTCATTTGAGGAATCCCATCGGTTATATGAAGTATTGCTGCACATCAAACGGGTAGAGCGTCCGCCGAGTCTAGAATCGCTCTTCGAAATACTCGGCAGCTATTCTAAGCATACTTATGAACTGACCCGAGTAGTCGAAATAAAATGTTACGCGTCGCCACAAAATAGCCCATAAAAGAGCAACTTCGTATAACGTAAATTCTTAGATAAACGACTGCACTTAATCCGGGAGTTAGAATGTTGACAAGGAATGAAGGCGATCAAATATAAAAGGCCGGGCATTTTATTCCATTAATCCATGTCAAGTTGAATGTATTTATAACAAAGCTAGCACTTAATAACTCAAGTTGGACTGCGATCGAGCCTCAGCACACCTAGTGAAACGTCTAATCATTGTGTGGGATGCCGTAATTGAAGTGGGGAATCGTTGCTTTGCTTTTATCTTAATTTATTCATTTCGAGCGCAGTGATGGTTAATATTGCTGTGACCGCTTGTCAGTTTCAATAACGAGGTGCTCTTAAATGAGATTGTGCACCTGTTATAGATATATTTTGATGAAGTGTAATGGGTCTAATGACACCGAGGGTAAAAGCCTTACATAAGTAGTTTGGCTACTGTTATTCTGTACTTACATATCCTGTTTAAAGGTTTTTCTATGTTTAACAATTAATAACGCCTGTTTGTTACAAATAATTAGTGTAGTAGTTAGTTGCATGCTCCGCTATAGCCGTTTGACTACGCCGGCTGCCGCCGAATTTCATGAGAATCTTATTTACCAAGCCAAAGGCGCCCGCGCCGGATTCAGTATTGTAAATTATCGAATTATACTAAACCCGACAGAGCGTACCTATGCGTGTTTATTTAATTTTGGAAACACTTTGTTTCTATTATCACTGCATATTATATCGTCTAGTGGATTGTGGGAAAGTGTGAGAACCCTAACAATCATGTTGTTGTTAATTCGTGAACCTAAAATTGTTTGTAGTCACGAATTTAATTTGTAGGTGTCGAGTTGTTTACATACAAATTACCTACGAACTCGACATGTCTACGTATCTAGTTAATTATATTTGTGAAGGACAGGATAGTCTGAACAAATTACCTATCTTGCTACATGTCAACTTGTTAACATTGATAGTCTTTGGAGACATGTTATTTATAATAAATAACTATTTACATTATTGGTCATTTCCATTATTGGTCGTTTCAATGCAAGTATTTTATTAATAAATTTTCCTCAATCAATGCATATAAATAGGTACTTGAAAAAAAAGGTTACGCTAGTAGGTACTAATTCATGAAATAAACCTATCGTTTATATTATTGTTTGTATTTAATCATGAATTAGGGAATTAACATTACCTTTTTCCTATGCTTTTATGATATAAATATCATATCATCCTTACAGATTACACGTGAACTTGTCGAGGTACAATCGACATAAATTATAAATAATGGCGTGTCTCAACAAAACAAAACGAATAAATCGTGTATGGGTGTGCAAATATACCTTTTGCTGGATATCGCTTCAGCCCTGAGCAGGGTTGCTCAATAGCAATTCGTGCAGTTTCTGTGAGACCAAAGTGCATCAGATTATCGGTTGTGAACGAAATTATGCATTGCTGTAAACTGGATCGGTACCCAAAGCTCGGACTAGACGAACTTATAGTATACATGGATCAAATTCCGACGTGAAACGTGCTCTACCCTGTCGAAGTGAGAGACTGCAAGAAGTTGCGCAACACAACTTACTTACAGATCAGGCGACACCGGGTCAGACTCGTAACCCGTCATCTCTGATATGCTGTAGATTGTGATCTACTTTTACTATTAGATCAAAGAATATGAGTAGGTAGATACAGGTATATGAGTACCTATTATGTAATCTGACAAAATTGTATATTTGAAGTATCTAATGATACTTAATTCAATAGGTGCTCATTATACATTGAATATATTCCTGTTGTTGGTGTAAATTAATTATGCTTTAGTGAAACTACTTACTATTTATGAATGTATGTAATTCTGGCTCTCTAATATGACTTTGAAAGGTTTCATACAATTATTTAGTAGCCAAAAGGTTAACATAATTGTAGAACAAGGTCCTATAAATGTCAATAGCCGAATTACATATTGACCTCACGGTGGTCACGAATTCCGCCATATCAGATAATTGTAACTATCTTTTCTGTTGTCAATAAATTCTCGCTAACCTTGCTTCACAAATACAACTACAAACTGACGCGATATCTGATATATCATAATCTCCTTTAAACAAAGTAAAAAATGCTTAAATGCTGAACAACTGTCTCATATCAATATATAATAATTTTATTGTTATTTTATTAGGAAATAAAATAAAGTAAAGTGTTTCTACTATTTTTTTTTATCAAATTAGTTTTTTTTTGATTACTCAATTCTATACTAAATCATATAATATACATTCTTACAAAAACTTACTACCTAGGATATATATTTTCCGTGTAACAATCAGATTTGGGTCAAGTTTATGACAATAAACTACCTATAAAGGGACATTATCTCGTTGAACGATCGCCGCGCTCCACAGTTTTTGCCGTTTGTACTGAACTGTAAAATTATGGCGCGTCATGCAGCCTAGCGACTCGATGGAACTAGAAAGAAATATTGCAAGTCCCTCGGTGCATCTCCTGTTTCGCACGCCCGCCTCACATTGTTATTAAGTTCAGAGGTCGCTTTGTTTATGAGTCAACGCTTTCGAAAGGTAACACGGCGAGCTCAGGAGTGAAAACATCGCTCCGAAGACGCCGATGACATACAATTGATAATGTAAATATTGCGCTTAACCCATGCCCGTGCACACTTTTCATCGAGATTTAGGTCTCTAATAAAACGATCACATTTTGTAATTTATGGGTTGTATAATTTAGTTAGACTATGCGATCGGATTATTTCCTTGTTGTTAACTCCCACAATTGCATTGACATAATATGGAACTTACTTAATACGAACCATTAAAGGAAGTTCTAAATGGCAACGTTAATGTCGAAGTCGTCGAACAGAAATCGTAAGGTCATTTATGATTGTATTCTTAATGTTCGATTGCGCGAAAGTCTAGTCACGCGGGAACAAGCAAATGTTGGGTGACATGTTTGTACCCGGCACGACAATTCACTTTCGATTGTAGTCGTGCGCCTCTCGGCCTACGGACACAAATGCCTGCCATAGCTGGTGTGCTATCTGGATTATGATCAACGGCCACTATTTGTGGGGCGGTTAACTATTGCACATCGAGCCAGCTGTTTGCTTATTGTCTTGCGTAATCCGGTGAAGCCAACCAGATGATAATTTGCTCGCCCGCCTGAGCTTTCATTATCGTCGAAGTTACTTCGTGCGTGCTTAATTTAATTTTCTTGCCGTAGTCATAGACTTAGGAAATATAAATGTTATTAATTTAACTAAAAAGGTCGTGCGCTAAATAGCTAGGGGCCACTGTAATCAATATTTCCCCTGACATACCTAGGTAGGTACAACAAATAAAGTCTTTAAAGTCTCTTTTATTTTATTTTTTTATGTATGAATCTGTGATTGTATCCAAAAAAAATTTATTATTAATAATTTTAAAGCGTAACTGACTCACGACTACCAAAGTAACTAGAGTTGTTAGACTGTTGGTCGACTGTTCACAAACAAGGCGCGTGTGATCCGTTTACTCAACGGTCTAATAAAACCTCCCTGGCTTCGAAGAATGTCGGGGTAAGTCGATCCTCTAACTAAATGAGTGAGGAGGAATCCCGCACGCTCGTGGTCACGCGAACCACCTGACACTGATACCCTTTGTTGTAGATGTAGTTGTTTCTCGGCACGATCGTGAGTATTACAGATTCCAGATTTACTTACACCATGTTTGATGCATTTTATTACATTACAGTAAGCTGCTTAATAAAAATAAGTATTTTAAAGAAAATATATAATAATAATATATTGAATCTTTTAATCGTATATCGTATCATAATCGTACTTTGTGGTGGTTGGTTCTATAAACTATGAAGATGGGCGCAATAAAAGCAATAAAACAATTTCGTTTCAAGGAGCACACACTTGATAATTAGACCTATAACGTTTTTGAAATTGAATGTTTTGGTATCCCTATTATTTCCGGAGTTAGATATCATCATCATCATCATCATGTTAGCTGAAAGTCGTCCACTGCTGGAGCTAGATATGACTGATTTAAATTCTTTAGCTACCAAAATAAAGCGTCACGAATGCGTGTTGGTTTAGATTGCAAAGCAACCCATTTCAGTAGTTATGTGTAGTTACTATTGGAACTTTTCCCTGGGTTGGGATTACCGCGGGGTATAAAAGTGAGCGCTCACTTCCCGTGCCCGCGTCAATTTCTCGATGGCGATGCCGCGACGGTTTTATTGGCTACATGCTTCAGTGAAAGGGTTGTGGTGATGTAAAACGTATCGCCGTTATACGCCCGTCTTCTGCAAACTATGATACCTAGGCGTTGATATTGTCGCTTCCACTGTCACATATGACCTGCACGGTAAAATGAATTCTTTTAGAAATGGTTGCTGTTTATTGTAATAAATAGTCATTTTAAAGCACAAAAGTTTAACAGCTGGGCTAATAACAATAGCAAATACCTACATAATTTTAAGTAAGTTGACAGAAGGTATTAAGGTAATTTAAATTCAATGCTAGTAAATTCTGTAGACTAACAAACCAAAGCCGTGATATATGACAGGCATATAATATATACCTACCTATCTACCTGGTAAGGTGAGAATTACTGTGTCAAATTCTTTACTAATATAATAATTGTCAATTCAAAAATTCATGAAAATTCCACTAGGTACCATTTTTTTCTAAGTCTAAGCCATGATATAGAAATTGAAGGAATAATAAGAAAGTAAATAAGAAATGTTAGCTCTGTATTTTATATGGACAGGACAAAACAAATTCAAGACGTTTCTCACGTGAACGACGTGGTGCTTGCGGTGAAGGACTATCCGCTTTAGAAGTTTCAAAGAAATTTTTCAGTTGACTTCTAGCGACGATGAAGATACTTATTGATGAAGATACGTGAAATGATGATTCTAAAATGCGTTTTTCTCTGTACTCTTTGTTCCAAGAGATTTGAGGGACGGAGACATACACAGATAGCCTCCTCTTAAACTGTAGTACTTTTAAATAATATTATCGAATGAGGTTTTTTGTCGAATAAAGTATTATCAAGTCAATAATTAAAGGATGTAGGAGTAAGCCCTAAGTTCATTTTGTTTTTCTTTTTCTACTTATTTTGATTGTTCACTCTAGTATAATATGTTTTATTTTAATAGTGCTGGCCACATTCAAAGAGAAGAACTCCGTACCTCGAGACCTCTTAAGACTGATATCACCTTTGCACACATTTGACCGGGTCATAGTTTTTAAAACCATTCATCATGGTGACATTGCTGTTTGCGTCGCTCGTGGTACTTGTCACTCTAGTCGTGAGACGAATGGAGTGCCCCGCGCGTGCCACGTCACCGTGTCGTACCGTTGGTCGCACTGCATTGCATCGCACAAAAGAAATGGTAGGATACACTTGACTTGGCTACGTGAGAACGCGACCTCCGCATTATGTCCGAGACTAAAGTCTGGGCACGGTGTCAGCTACCGAAATTCTTGCCGTACTTTAAATATTGTGTGTTATTTGGTTATTTTCTTATTCTTTTGGTAACTGCAGTGAATTATTAATTTCGAATACGCCTTTTTGCTATAAATATAGTAGTTTAATAGTAAATCTTCTCTACCATTTCATCATGTTTATTTTAATTAAGAGTATCAAACCTATAATAGGTATATTACTGAAGTTATTGTAGTGTAATAACTCTCTTGTAATAAAATGTTGAATGGTATTGAGGTCGTCCCACGCGGCTTGCGTTCGAGTTATAAATGTACAGTCGAAAACACTAGCTACATGATAGGTTTTAGGAATAAATCAATATTTATTTTTTCAATGGGATCAAGCACTCAAGGATGCTCAATAAAATACATTTATTAAGGGACATGTAAACTGCAGGATTCTTCAACTGCGCAAATTCATAGAAAATTCCAAAAAGGCGCTACGTCTATTATGATTATTTATGATTAGGGCATTACGGCTAACTAATGAACTTCTTTCTACACTATATCTAATCCACCGAGCATAAAATTTTTATGTTACTAAACATATATATACAGGGTGGAATTTTGTAATGCCACCTGGAGGGGAAGTACTCTTAATACTTTAGATAGAAAATTTTGCTCAAAGGAAACATTCCTTTATTTTTGAAAAGAAAAAAAACGGCATTAAAGATTTTTAAAAATTCGCTTGCCGCACACGGTAATCGAACCGACTAAAATCTGTAAAAGTTGCACCGTGTACTTCTATTGCATTGATTGTTAGGGTCAATGAAATCTTAAATTATTAATTCAATCAGTCAAGTTAAAGCACTTTTACTCAAAGATCTATCTGTGTACTTATGTTATTCATTAATTATTATCATTGACGTCATTTATCCATCGAAATGACGAATTACTATTTAGATAAGACGATTGCAATTTGCACGTGTTTGTAATGCAGACTCCTTTCTTAGATGTGACATAACTGCGTGTATGACGTAGTTTAAATATGGAATGTTACATTTGAAAATAGATTTTCATCTGTTATTCACATTTGATTGTTTTTACAAATCATTTCATAATTGTTTCACGGTAAAAATGGCTTATCAAGAGCAATTTGATTTAATGGAAGCTTATTTTTTAAATAATAAAGATGTGAATCGTGCTCTGCGGTGGTATGGAGAGAGATATCGAGACCGTCAGACACCAACTCGATTTGTACTGAAAAGAATGATAGATAATTTAAAGAACACTGGAAGTTTCAAAAAGCGACGGCACCCTCTTCAACAAAACAACTTTGATTTTGAATTAAATATTTTAACATACTTCGAAGCATTTCCGAAGGCTTCAAGCAGAGATGCTGCCGAAGTAATTGGAACAACCCACACTCGCATACTTAAAGCGCTGAAAAAGTATAAGTTTAGATGTTATCGTGATGGTCGGTTGGTACAAAAATTGCATCCTGGGGATTGTGAGAGACGACTACAATTTTGTCAAAACATGCTGAGAGAAATTGACCGTAACCCTAATTTTTTGAGTAACATTGTATGGTCTGACGAAACCAACTTCAGCAATAACGGCATGTACAATCGCCGCAATAATCACTATTGGTCTAGAGTGAATCCTCTTCGTGTTCATGAAACTAACAGTCAAGTAAGATTTTCTTTCAACGTTTGGTGCGGAATTATGAGAAATATGGTTGTGTTAGTCCATGTATACGAAGGTCACTTAAACACTGTTAAGTATTTAGAAATACTCGATTTATTAAGAAACGAGTTAAATGGTTTCCCCGAGGAAGAGCGAAACCAAATAATTCTACAGCAAGATGGTGCTCCAGCCCATAACAGCAGAATCACTACTGCCTACATTAATAACCATTTTAATACCTAGATTGGTACAAACGGCACAATCAGATGGCCTGCGAGATCACCAGATCTCACCCCTTTAGATTTTTTTTTGTGGGGATATGTAAAAAATCAAATTTACACTAAATGTTATGAGAATATAAACGAGTTGAGAGTTGAAGTTCAGAATACGATTTATAACATTCACCACAATACGTTATTGAAGGTAACTAGAAATGAATTCGTTAGAAGAATAAATTTGTGTATCCAAGAAAATGGAGCCCATTTCGAGCAATTAATTAGTTAGTTTAAATTTTTGTACATAATTAAATTAATTTAAAATTTCATTGTTTTCATGTAATTCAATTTATGAAGTTTGTTAAAGAGATTTCATCCTTATTGACCCTAACAATCAATGCAATAAAAGTACACGGTGTAACTTTTACAGATTTTAGTCGGTTCGATTACCGTGTGCGGCAAGCGAATTTTTAAAAATCTTTAATGCCGTTTTTTTTCTTTTCAAAAATAAAGGAATGTTTCCTTTGAGTAAAATTTTCTATCTAAAGTATTAAGAGTACTTCCCCTCCAGGTGGCATTACAAAATTCCACCCTGTATATATTATTTTTATTTAAAGATTCACCAACATTTGTTAACACTAACATATCAATACGTATATACAAGAGTAAATAACAATACCAAGTGCAACAAACAATTTTATAGGTTTGTAAACACAACATGTAACACAACAAAATACTTATTAAATTAATGAATTTACAAATAGATAAATATAAATTAACTAATGTTTATGTTAATAACCATTAAACCCTGATTATACCTAGCGCTATCCGGCATTTTTTTAAGCTTACATTAAGTACAACTCTCTGCGATTGTACAAATAGATACATATAGTTTATTATATTAATTGCAGCCTTTGTCTTTACTGCCGAAAATGAGATGAGCTTTGTGTTCATCTCTTTACTGACACAGGGTTTAATATCACATACACCTAAACAATGTTCTACCCGTTATATTCGTGCTGTTAAAAATGATTCGGGTCAAAGATATTCTCTACACTTCACACATGATACTTCTATGTTGGTTGATAGATTTCTTTTTATCCTATTCTACTCTTCCTCGATTTCCTGTCAATGTCAATGCCACTTTCACCAACGTCGTACCAATAGCACTAATCCATGGGGCAAATATGACAATTTCATAGTTTCTCCATATAAATTCTGTCACATAGCCATATTTACCCCGTGGATTAATGTTATACGATGTGTTGGTGAAATTGGCTAAGTCAACAAAATCAAGATCAGTCCACTGGAGTATGTATACTTTTAATCGATTTTAGGTTTAATTTGGTTTGGTTATCGTTCAACCTATTATGATCATTTAAAATATCACATGCACCTCTAAGTTTAACAAAGGTCGCATTTAGAAATATGTAAACATGATTTGATCAGTCTTTGGTGTAGCTACGTAATTCACAATATCATATTTCTTGTTCCAGGTAAAAGGACTCAATAACGATCAAATAATGTAAGTAATGTGATAACGCTGTTCTGAACGCTCCATGTTCTTTATTCCAACGCAACTGCAGAGTAAGTTATGATTATAATGCAGAATGGGAACACAAAAAAGAACGCGTTCGAGTAAAGGCCAAGTCAAACTCAACGCGCTATTTATCTTAAACTTATCGAAATACCGCAGCATCGTCGTTTTTCTCGCCCGTCTCGTATATACTTTGAACTGGATGTCGTTTTATTCTCGTTTCAAAAACAATGATTACCGCGTTGTCTGTAGCGCGCGTCGTGCGAGCGGGAGGCTATGATCGTTTTGCATGGAACGAGGTGAAACCATCAATTTACGCCGAGCCGCGCCAGAGGTAAACGCGTCGATCTCGCTTAAAAGAGGCGATGCGGAGATCACTGGTGACTTGTGAGGTTGCACCACACTTCATGCTGTTTTGTACTGCGGCTGCTTCTAGCGATGTTAACTTGTGGAACATGAGTCTGGAGTTCTAAAACGCTACTAATGCAATGCAAATAATGTTGCTAAGAAGCGGATTCCCCAAATCAATGCATTTTAAAATAATTTACGATGATTAACATTCCGACTGAGAATATATTCATGAGGAAACTGTTCCCCTATAGTCGTTATTCCTGACAGGTGTGGTACCCAGGTACCTAAACACTATTGCATGTGCATGCAGCGAAGCCGCAGTTTGGACACTGTAGAGGTGCGATTCTCCCAGCGGGTGGTAAATGCAATGCCTCAGATCCTTTTTTTTTTCAATTTTAACGTATGAGAAATGATCCTGTTTTAAAGAGAGCAAGAAAATTGCTACAAACTAGCACATTCGCAAAAAAAATGTGTGTAGTCGAGCCGCAACTTGGTAATCGATTCAAACGAGCTTCATTGTTTAGAAGAAGGAAGGGTTCGAATATGTCGATATCGGCCGTAACTGCGAGGCGCTCCATTCCACGATGTAGAGCTTTATCGGATGAAATGACTGTTTCAAGAAGTTTATGGCAGCTTTCTATGGGTATTCTCCTACTTACTTATCCTTATGTAAGCCTTATGTGATCGTGCCAGTTCATGTAGTTTCTATGTTACTATACTTTTAATTCACGTTATGGAGGTATGTTATCATATTATAATAATTTATGTGCGCGCTATAAGAGTAGTTTGCTGTATTTTACCTCTCCATAAGTAATGTCATTGAAACGAAAGTGTCTTATCGACACTTTATGAACAACGAGAATTCATAATAATTTGTTAACAGGTTTTGGTAGTCGCGCCACGGAGACACGACAGGCGAGTTCGGGCCGCATTGCCTCGTAATGAGAAACATCTGCGAATCAATGAGGTCGATGCGCGTTTTATTAAGCATCGCGATAAATTTGCATCGTCAAACAGCGACCGCGGCGGTGAGGCACGTTCGGCAAATAGAATAAATACGCAGCGGCTCCTCGTTTCCTCGCCGTCCTTCCATCCGATCCCCGCACCCCTACTTCAAACACAATTTACGTGCTAAACTCTATTTATGTGCTACGATTTCCGAGTGCCATGCAGTTTTATCGCGAACATACAGACAGACAGACAGCGGAAGGGACTTTGTTCTATAATAAGTAGGGATTTTTGTCTGGCCGGTTGACATGGAGGTTAGATACCCTGATTGCCATGCCATATTTTTTCTATTCCCACATTATATACGCATGATCATGTATTTGTATTTGTTCTGAGTCTAGGCCAGTGACCATATCACTCATGTTATAAGTCGCTGATCACTTATTGTACCCCGTTTGCATCCAACCTGTCATTTAATTAACAATTACTTTTGAGCATCACTATGCTACTAAGCAGAGCCTTAGATTGGGAGTGTTTACAGAATGTCTCAGGATATTTATTTTACTTTGATGATATAAAGAAAGCAGAAAAAAAAACCTCTTTAATTATATCATATAGTATAATACCGACGTTGTTAAGGTAATTTGCAGTTAAAAAGGGCTCCTAAAAAAGGCTTGACAAAGTGGTTAGCCGTCGGCGGCGCGGCAAGTCTCACAAAAGATAAACTCTCGATTACGCACGTCGATTTTACAATAATTGCGGACAGCTTCTAAAGCTAGAGCTACGCGTGGGTTAGTGGTTGTCGTAAAATTTCATGACCACTCGTACCCGGACAGCCGAAGGGTATCTCGAGGGTGGACTTGCAATCACATATACACTTCGATATCGGGCGGTATTCGTGATGTTGATTTCATGCGGATCTCTTTACTAATGGAAATATACAGACAGATTACTAATCGAATTATAGGTATATTTAACGTTCAGGCAGTGTAGATATCCATGCATGAATGTCCAAATAACCTGTATACTGTCATATGTATTTAGAAAAGATAACCGGATCGATAGTGTAGGATGGACGCAAGCAGAAGGACTGATGAACTCGGAACGTGTTGGGCCGATCCGAATCCGTTGAATAGGTCAATAAGCTGGGCTTAGCATCGATCTTCGATCCGATGATTACGACGGGCGGCGTTGACGGATGTCAGCTTAACTTGTCTGTCACCCGGCCGGCACAAGCACCTACCATATTAATCTCTATTCTCACCGAGCAACACGTGGATTTAGACACCGACGAAAGTAATTTATATGCAAATCATTTCAACTTTGACGATTTCGTGACTAATACCTTCTACATAGTCCAAAGCTTCAAAGCCTCGGATTTGTATTTTAACGGTACTCATTAGACATAAAGGTGTAAATTGGTAATTAATAAACGTAAAAAATGTGTTAAGTTTTGGAATAGAGTATTGCTTCATAAACAAGTAATACTCTGCCTGAGTGTGTACTAACTAATATTATAAATGCAAATGTAACTTTGCTTTTTTCGTTGCTCTCGTTTGTTTGTTACCTAAAGGGCTGAACAAACTAGGCTTTTGGTAAGAAATACGTGTTGCAACTATTTTTGCAAAATCATCCCTAAAGGGGGCAAAGTAAGGGGTTAAAATTATGATTCTTTAGATGTACCTACAGTCTATAGACCCTTAGAAAAATAAAATATGCTATCACCAAGGTAATTTTATGTGGGTAATATGTATTGTAATATATTATTGAATAATTTTAATTTCAATATTTTAGGTAGGTTGTTCTTTTTTTATTTGAGTAGATACTTGTAAATGCCTTCTTCCTTTATTTTTAAGTTGAGTGTATTTATGTATGTTCTAAATTAGTTTTATTTATAAAATATATAAAATAAAATAACTACACTAGACAATATTGCGTAACTGCTCCTTAAATAGTAGTTAAATAAGATCGCATTCTAAAGTAATGACTCCCCGTTTATTCCTCGGAGCATGAACATGCGTTTGTACATTTTTTCTTAGTGTTGGATTATCTTAAATTAATATTTCACTAATACCGATGTCGCTTGTCAGGAGACAAAGGCCTCGACGTTGTTCAAGCGTCGAGCGAGCGCGCTAGCTCTTTGTGTGCGCCACAACAATATTACTGGCGTCTTGATAAATAGGAACAACTGTTGGCCCAACAATGCGGCTCGTAAGGCGATACGCTCGCTATCGACCGCTCGATTAATGACCGCCTCGTCTAAAAGAATGGACCATAATATTTATTATCAGATAAGCGCTCGCTACTGGGTAATTCGTGTGTCTCTGACCATTATACAACACTCGATGCATCGTCTATGCATTAGTCACCTCGCGTCGTGCGATATCAATTTATGAATTTACGTTTTTATTTTATTCTTCGTGTTGGTTCTGCTTCTTGGAATTCTTTAAGTTACTTTCGTATACGTTAAGTATTTCATTTATTGGTACATTTACTTCCACTGGTAAAAATATTTTAACTTCAGACTTATTACCCACGATTAATTGTAGAGTGCTTAGGTATGCAAACGCCAATACATTTAGATATATACTATTACATTTTCTAGAATACGTAAGAAATTACTAATACATAACAGTGAGTCAATAATTAGGTACATGAATAAAGCCTATTTGGCTGTTTTATTGTACTAGTCGGTTACTATTCTAGACTAAATAAATCGAAGTTAAAATAAACTAAGCGCTAGTCCTATTCAATAAAACATTAATAAAGACAGTCGTTACATTGAGCGGAATGTTCATAGCACGCCCTAAGAGATTGTTGTATAAATATCGATTATAGCATAAAAAGGGTTAGACGTCCAAGGAACTAATCAGCTCGGACTGATTTTATATTATAATAGTTAATGAAACGTTCCGCCCACGGACCGAAAGCCAATTGATCTTGAGCGCGTTAATAGCCGCGTCGAAAGTTGTGTGCAGGCACGTAACGAGAGTCCCATCGTCCACGATTATAATTTTTATGGATTGTAGAAATATGCATGAAAATTAAGAGTAGGCTCTACGCGAATGACTCCGTCCCGTACTATCCTGACGGGGGTAAGCAAGACAAGCGAGGGGAACTTTTAGGGAAAAAAACATTTATATTTAATAAAAACTTTTTTTTAAGTATGAACAATATCCCCTTTCTATTCGATCTCAGAATATAGATACATATGTTAATATTTTCAAGTTATTTGGATGGTCCAAATATGAAAAAACAATCGTTTTGAAGATTAAAGGTTGATTTTTTCTGATATTTCTTGACTTTCGAGATTAAGTTTTATTCTGCATTGTTTGTTGCAAGAGATATAAAAATATATATGTAAAACTAGATTATAATAATGACGAGGAATAGTTTTTTTTTTATTTGAATTTTTCATTAGTACCTACTTAACGTCAGAAAAAGTCGTGAATATGCCCCTTATTAAAATTAAGTATTTTTTTCTCTTATTGTTCCATCCAAATAACTTGAAAATAATAATATACATTCTGAGATTCTACTAGATGTAGAACGGGAATATTACTATTTTTTTTATAAAACGTATAGTTTTTATAAAGGTTTAAATTAGGTCGACTTTTTTAAATAATTTTTTAGCTTCCCATTGACCTATGAACATGAAATTTACTAGCACATACCAATATATTGATGTAATTTTTTTCCTATTACCTACAACCAACTTATATTCTACATTTTGTACGGAACCCTAAATGTATTTTTAATAATGTCGTTGGTCAGGCTATAATATTCTACTTTGTAAAAATGTTTGGCTTAATCTTTAGTAATGTTTATCTTCCACTAACATGACACACATATAAAATACAATGATATAAAGTTATTGATGTCAATAAATTGTTCAAAAGCGTTTCATATAACGGAACTAAAGCTTAATTTAGTAAAATAATACGTCTCAACCGCGCGTTGTATCTTGTGTATGAAACATAATCATAACTGAGCGGACCTCGCTGAGTCTCAGTTACAAGAGTATCTTTGTACCCTGCTGAAATTTATGTTACGATGGTGATGCAAACGGCACTTTACCGACATTAAATTAGTCAGAATAAATAGGTAACGTGCATAATTTAGACGCGTCGCTGACAGTAGGTATATATTCAAATTATGCTTATGAAAACATTGATGAAGGGTTGCGAGTTACTCAAACATCAGGGGGGTTATCATTCAACACGCAATCCATTTAAATTAGCAGTTTGTTTTATACTTAATACCAAAGTCTTAAGGGTATACCTTCGGTTGGAGCGCGAAACTGACATATACGACTATTTCATGAAAATGTTACTAATATATTTTGATGATTTCTTTTGTTATTAATCAGTAAATATACTACCATTTTTGTCGCAAATATAATAACTGACCTGCAATTAGCAAAAAAACGTGATAAAATTTGAATTTCGCGCTCCAACCGAAGCCTCCACCTTAAGCTCCAATTCGACACTCGTTGTGTGACGTGTGGCGAAATGGAGTTATGGTTAGTGTAAACATAATCAAAGTGGATTTTGAGTAGTTTATATGTATAAGGACTAGCTATATTGTATTATCTACTTTTCAAAGTGAAGTCGATAGATGTTATAGTAAGACACGTAAAATTTTTCGATTCTTGTATGATATAATATTATTGGTATGTGAAATAATCGCGGTTTTTAGGTTTCTCATAATAACGATTTATATCTTCGGATGGGCCTTGTCGCCCCGTTGACTTTGTGTTTTGCGAGAAGCAGACCCGTGCACTGATTATTTATTGTCTTTTGTCCACAATCTGTCCAATTGTTACTGAATATCATTTAGTAAATTTAGTAACGGTAGTTGAATAATTTATAATGACATTTTCAATTCGTACTATGACTAATAAATTTTCGGCGCACGGTATAAAATTAGGTCATTCATATTGTGTTTTCAGTGATTCCATTGAAATATGTTGTGAAATTGTGTACTACACCAATCATAATGTATTCATAGGTAATCAATAGATAGATAAGTAGCACTATAAATATCAAATACAATCAGATTGTTCAAAGCGTTTATTTAATAATTTATTTATCACCGATAATTACTTGTCATCGTGTAATCTAAGAATGTACATCGTAATGTAATGTTATTGATTTGAATGCTTCTCGTTGCCAACAGTGAGGTGAGACGAGACTTATACTGTGAAATCTATGGTATCTGTGTAGTTGTTGGAACATTCGTAAATTCCTAACGCGCCTCCAAGCAGGTTTTCTTGTGAAGGAGTTGTGTTCCTTGTTACTTTAATAACTACAAGTGATAGGTTAGAAACATCGCAAAGAAAAGTTATCCGTTATTAGTATTGTACCGACGTATTTAATCGATATATTATACCGAGATATTAAATTAGTAGGTATAGAATCTATTTCGCACTAATGCAAAGAATTCTACATAATAAATACCAGGGTCGGCAACTCGCGAGTGGTGCTGCAAGCGTCTATAAGCTACGGTAACCGCTTACAATAAGAAGTCCAATTCTCGCGCGGGTAGAGATTATCTCTAATCAGAGATTATCTCTAATCATGAATGTCTATGAAAAATCTGACCAAAATGTCTACTGAATCAAAAAACTGCATTCTCAGTTACAATAGAGATTATTTCCTTCGACTTAGCTGTAGACATCAAAATAACACGTTCCGTTTTATCGATTATGGTAAATGGTAACGTATAATCGAGAAACGTAGTAACTACCGATTTATAAAGTTTAAAAATATGAACATAGTGTAAAAATAACATATATTACTTCAAATACTTAATTCATCAATCAATAGTGTACCTAAACTACAAAAGTTTAAAAAATTAACTTTACAAGTATGCGACTAATAGTAAAGTTTACTCGCGTGAAATGAAATTATGTTGCGCCGATCTAAAGGTTTGACACATTCTCAATAGATGGCGCTATATCTTATATTTAAGTTCTAAAATAAAAATATAAAAAAAAAATATTTTGCACATAGATAGACTATAATAATAATATTATTATGGAGAATATAGGGCACTTCTTCGGAAATTATTTACCATTATATTTTAACACAAAATAATGATAATTTAATCTAATCGGAGTTCTATAGTTACAAATTTTATTATTAAAATTGAAATATATTTTATACATTTACGTTCTTGATAACAATGACAAATAAAATTTGAAGTCAGTAACGTTTTATCCAATTTGTCATTCGACATCGAAATCTCTACTGCTCCGGACCATCCGTTGCATCTCGAACGAAAGGGATTCGACATTTCTCTTGCGTGACATCCCGAGAATACGAAAAATTGATTTTATTAGAGATTCGCCATCTTGTTTTGACATATCTCGAATTAGAGATCATCTCTACAGCGTGAGAATTGGCCTCCAGTTGGGCCGTATGCTTGTTTGCTGTCTTAGTAGGTAGTATAAAAAAAACAAAAATATACTGTTAAAAAATATTATATTTTTCGCTTTCATATTTATAGACGTAAGTTTCCGATACAGTAGCCAGCAATAGAACAGTATATAGCGTCGACGGTCGCGCTGCGCGCCGCCCCGTCACAATTAGCGGCAATTGGTCGCGGTGCGGACCCGACGCGCACGGCCGCGCTTCCCATACCCACCTTCGCACTGTCACCGCCACCAGCTTTAATTAACTTTTTGTCTGATCCCCACCGAACAATCGGTTGACATTCCGTGCACTTCTATCCGTATACTGGAACGACGATGACCGCCATAGATAACCGATAGTTTTTCTTCGGCAATCGACGTTTATGGGAAAATCACAGACGTGCCGGTAGCTGCTATACTCGTATTTCTGAATCGATTGCAGTTAATATGGCTTTGGCTGAATTAATATGAATAGCTTACTACCCTTTACTTTGTTATGAATGCAAAATATTAAAGTAGCTTGGAATTTAAATTAACATACTTACTTCTATTTTTCCGTTCACATCTTAAGATATTGAACAGCGTGATAAAAACTTTTTGGATAATGGTATCTACATTGTGCTTGACTTCACGCAAGTTCAAGTTCGAGTTCGCACGGCTCAGCTGTTGCAAGTTGCGCAAACGCACTGGTTAGTGTCCACGCCAACGCAAACGTATGACTTGCGTCATGACTCATCAACAGTGTCAGCAACTCAATGCCTCGTTTATATAAATACGTTATATTCTCAACAATGTTTATTTATGGATTTCACTATTTGAGTTTGAATGAAAACCCTCGATCATTGATTAAGTACCTATCTATTTATTTTCGCTTGTTCGGTGATAGGCATTCAAACTCGAACATGCATGCAATTTGAGTGGTTGTGGCATTTCGAAACTAAAAAAGTTCTTTGAAATAAGTATTTGTGCGTAATATTGTACCTGTCTCAGAAACACACTAGCAAACCAACAGCACTAACATTCTTATGCAAATGTAAACGATTGGAGCCAAACAAAAAGAACGATTAATCGAAGTCAAAAGTAAATCGAACGTGCGCGGCTGCTCTTGGTTGGCGCGCTACCTCTTTAATTGCTCTTTGATAACCGGTAATAGTAGTATAAATGCACCCATTATAGTTTCTTCCATTTATATTGAACACATTAATGCTGATCGCGTTTAAAATTTAAACGGTCTTTGTTCGACAGTCGCATAGAGTCTCCCCGAGCGATACGAATAAAGTCCAGTATGAATGGTTTCACACGAAACTGGTACTCCGACGGACTTGTAATGTGAGCTAAGCGTGGGTTTAATTTGAATCCCGGACGCATGTCGCGTTATTTGATGGCTTTACGATACGAGGATTTTTCTAAATTACATGCATATTTTTCAATTACCATCTGTTTATTTTTTGTTTATCTACAGGCTCAAGGTTGTGAAATCTTATCTATAAAACATGTAACAACTAATTTATTTAATTAAATGTTTAAATTTAGAGTTATTAGAATTTATAACTAAATACGTAAATGGTTTTTTGTCAGAGAAGTACCGAATTTCTGTCTGTTTTATTGTTAAGTAGAGAATTAGTAACAATGTTTCGATCGTGGTGTTCGCGTTTGTCTGGTTTAATCTTACTTGACGTAGGCTCGAGCGTTTACGAGGGCAACTCGTGCGTCTGCATTTTATGGGCCACTGTTAAATAATGCGTACTCTTTGCGTGATGTCGGAATAGCGAACCGTGTCGTTTTGTACTTTTTTATGAGTTGTAGACGTGTCTCATCTTATTTCCCTGTGTAGTTGTAGGTTGGTAAAGTTTTGTTAACAATACTTTAAGTCAAATACGCATTAGCACTTGTGATTTACATTTTATTTTTCCATACCTTTTACAGTCAGTACTTATCGATTTACTGTACGCAGTATTTATGAAAATTTTGTTGCTAATTCTGTGGAATATATTGAAAATACAATAACAGATTAATTTGGCAAATATACCTTTTTCTTGGACTTGTAAATTATCAGTGTCTACATTTCTGTTGAATTTGGTATAATTAAAGAAAGCTAAGGTTACACAGATTACACATTCACACTACGTTCTCGTATATCTATCAGGTGGCCACAATAGCAAAGAAACTTAGAATCACGAGTTTCTGAGTTATAAATCGCATGTTGTGTTTACTAGTGAACCTGTTCTTCATAAACATTTTTCTCGTAAATTAAGTAACGTAGTAACTTGAAATTTGCCATCATAATAGTTCTTGATGATGCGCACATACAGGATGACTTGAATCACCGTCCAAATTTTAAATTATGAGAACAATAATCCCTGAAAATTTGGATGGTGATTAAAAAGTCATGCCCTGTAAACACAGGATGATTTTAGAATAGCATGTTAGCCAGAATTATATGGATAGTATCATTGATAATGATGTAGGTACATCAACATCCAATGATCCTAGAAAATTTCAGGAGGCTCAGCATTTCCATTACGAAGCTTAAGACAACCCCAAGTTGAGCCTAAATCTCTGGAATAAACCTTTACTCGCACTCTGAATCGTAGTGATGGATCGTGATAGCTATTTCAGTAAGTAGGTACTCGAGGAATCTAATAAGTATTCAATTAGACTTAGGTACGTTGAAGCTATATGAATGAAGTGTTTTAAGTCGTTTTTAATGATATATAAACTACATAAATATGTATAAAATTCCTTGTTCCCTAGCTTGTTCATTCTCATGTTCTCCTAGCTTTCAAAGCTAAAATTGTGTTTTTAATTAAGTTAGTAAGTAGATCATAAAGAAATAGTAAACCAATAATTATAAAAATGCTGCTGGCTTTTTCGAAAAAATTGCGGTTGTGCGACAAAAAAGCATTTTTTTATCATATAGGTAAAATCTTACGATGCATTTTTATCCAATATCCATAGTATGGATCCAATTATTATCAAACCTTAACAAATAAAAAAAAAGTTAAGTTAAAAAGAGCCTAAAGTTAGATTAAATGTATCATGTAAGCGCATACCTACTAACCTAATAGGCTACTTTTTGTTGTTTCGGTACTTTCGGAACCCTAATTGTGAGAACCTTTCTCACTCTTGACCGGGATAAACCCGGTAGGTACTTTAAATCAGTAGTAAGTATGTAGTTTGCATCATGATGGTTGTAAATAAAGCTCAATTTCAATATACCTACTAATATTGTACTATGTATTTTGCTTGCGTCTGGTACATACTATATTTAATTTAGTTTAAACTATAAAAAGGGAATCTCATGTCAGATAGAAGATGATCGAATTGTATTCAATTCCCTGAATGCCCGCTTGTCTTTAGTTCAATTAAAAGTTTACTACGCAACTTACATGAAAGTTAATTTGTGAAACTAGACCTACCTCGAAAGCATTGGCACTACAAGAGACTGAAGAGTATTAAAGTATCTATATTATAAACTCTAGGTATGAAATATAATACCAAACTATAATTAATACCATAAAAATACTACATATACCCATGGTTTCCCAACAGAGTACAGTGTGGGTTTCTTCAAGAACGGTGTGAAGATATTTTTACAGAGTCGGCAACGCGCGAGTAATACCTACCCCTGATGTTACAAGCGTCTACAGTCTACGGTAACCACTTACTTTCAGGCGGGCCGTATGTTTGTTTGCTACCTTAGTAGAAAAAACAAAGTTTTTTATGCGGTACTAAACTAAAATTGTATTATAATATTGTATGTAGTTACACTTGTATGATATTACTTTATAATCATTAACTACGATACCTAGTCAGTCTTTTTTAAATAGACTACTAGTTAATTGAAAATTACCTACACGTACGTAAAACAATAATAAAATATTTTAGGAATAACAAAAAAGCTCTTCGTATTTCTGTTTTAATTAAACTCTTTACAAAGTGACTCATCGTCGTTGCACCAAGGAGCACATAAATTGTGATTGCTTTCTTCGAACCCGTTGTCTGTGAGGCATTCCAATCAGTCGGGCGAACACCTCCGAGGACTCTCCCAAGATCGTTAACAAGCTCTGCCCTGCCACCCTATTCAAAACTATTCGTCATATTTGATTCGACAAATTATCAGCCATCTTGTTCTACCTCATCGTTGGTGATAAGGATAAAAGATACAAGTTTAGAATCTAGTCAAGCTATAAAGCATAGAGATATAGAAACATGACTCATAAAAGCAAATAAGTATCTTTGATTAGAATTGCATACTGATCGCAAATCAACTAGACTGCTTCGTAGTTTAAATAAGGTTGGAATTACATTATTAGTACTTGCATAGATGATTCGTATCATCAAAAAGCTTTTTAACTGTTCGTATCTTATATGTTTCTTGTTCAATTAGGATTTTGAAATGAACACATTAATTTCTTCGTCTATTACCTTAGTATGATCTTTAATTTAAAACTATATTTTTTAAAGATACAGGTAGGTTTATGTAGGTAGGCACGTAGGAGGTACGTACTCGGCAAGTAATTGACTGACTTCTTAGACTTGCTCATCTTAGTCTTACGCGACGCCAGCAGGTCGTGACATGTGGCGTTATCCGACCCTGCTAAGATTTTCCAACAATTTGCAGCCATACACTGCACATTGTTCGTAACACCTGCCCCATTTATACATAAAATCTGCTTCAAGTACGCACTTAATGTGGCGCGCGCTTATGATATTTTTTTGAAAGCATATGTTCCATAGATAAGTTACACTTTTAAACCACTCGAGGCTTCCAGAAGCCGTGTGTAATTTTCGTAGTACACGATGTTATTATTGCACGCATTTTAATATAGCGAGTTCTTGTGAATCTCCATCTCCGTTATGTCAGACATCCCGCCACATCGCCGCAACATTTCCCCGACTCGTATGCTCTCGCCAAGTTTTGAACTCGGTTAAGCTCAACGGAATAGCTATTCTGAAATTTCAGCAACGCATATGCAAATGTCAGCTCTCGACACTGATTGTACGAGTGGCACGGGGAAAATTCATGCATTTACATTAAATTTCACCGAAATTGGATCCCGAATTCGTAGTTTACATATGAGCGCAATGTCACGTGCGCACCGCTCCCGATATTTACGATATTCAATCGCATCTGTCGCACAGCTTACAGGAATTGCTTAGGGTACAAGCAATTTAAAACTAAAAAGGGACATCCTTAAAGTTTTTTTTTTCACGTGATAATCTATAGAATATAATATGATACCAAGACATTCTTCACTGATGGCTATCTAACCCAGACTCGGAACAAACAGATACATGCAAGTCTAACTATTTTCAGTATTCACCATATAAAACTGCAAATAATTCATGCGTAGGCCACGCACGTTTGTACCTACTTACTTCTTTTCATATCGTTTCAATCAGAGCTCGCTGTTTATTGAAACGTTTCTGAGTTCCTTAGTGGATTAACTAATCGAATGATTGTTTACATTCATTCGCGTCGCCAGTACCAATAGCTTTGCGTATAATGAACGTTGGCTACATTAATTACTATTTTAGTGCCACTTTTATAGCTTTGCCTTTATCGGCTCATGTGAGATTACGTGTTCCTTACTAGGTTCTTTTTCTTTTCTATTTGTGTTGACTCAATTCGACTTCATTATTGGTTCAACAACTGCCATAAAAGCGACTCATTTTCTTTTGTTGGTAATTAAGTTGATAGAGTAGTGATAAATAAGTTAGCTACAATAGTTGTTTTTCATATTTCGTAATTTCATGAGACAGAAGGGATTTCTTCTGTCATTATATTGGCAAGTAAATATTAGGTTCAGAAGCATTTGTCTCGCACGATAGCAGCTGAGCTAATTGTATCAATTTCTTGGCAAGTGGAACGACCGTTTTCTTTAATTTGTGAGTAATACCGGCCGGCACGAGAGAATCTAGGAAAGGCAATAAATTGGCGCTGGGTATCGATCGGGGCGCTTGCGCACAAATCAACCGGTACGTCAAAACAATAGCGGCCTCGGCTACGGCTGCGGGGGCGATCGTGCAGCCACACGGCGCTTATCGTCAAAGCTAACTTATTTATTCCTCGAGACCTACATACACTTGCCGTGGAAATTACTAGGTAACCTACGTCTTTTCCTTAATTTAAGCATATTTTGAACTCTGTTCATTTATTTAACATGGGTTTTCCTATTGATCGGCATTTTATGGAGCATATATATGCGTGAAGTTGTATTTACTAATAGGCCTAACGTGAGTGGCTTCACTCGCTGATTGGGCGACACGACCGATTTTTTTGGACGCCTATGTTATATGTATACTTTTTTGTAGTTATTACAATTATTGTCATATTAGGTGATGGTGAACCTGTTGTTTTGTGCTGAGAAAAAGCCATGAATGAATGTAAGAGTTTTTGTTAACTTGTCACTGCGTTTCCGGCGTTCGGGCGGTTGGTCGCACGGAGGCGGCGCGTGGAGAATCGTCGTACGCGTCGGACCGTTCGTGTCGTCGGCCTGCACTTGTTTCTTACTTAGGGTCATCGCCGTAGCTCTTTCTTTTAAAGTTATTGGAACATTCCATATTCTTTCTTTTAATATTTTTGTCGTTACATACATACAGTGTTTTAATCAATGATCATATAAGTAGGTATGTTATTTTTTGGCAGAAACAACATTGAAATGTTTATGGAACAATTTAGAAAATCAACTTTATGATGATAGGTTTACTCATCTACTAAGGCAACAATATGCAAGGAAAATATTGAGCATTTGGGAGGTTACAATGAAAAAATTAAAGGGCAGTTTCTAAAATGATTTGTGGACAGCCCTGATATTGTAATGTGAGCTGGACACGCTCCACCGGTTCTTAGTGATTGAAAAACGACCTAAAATAACCGATCATCATGGGACCGTATTGTAACGTCAAATGCCGATGCCCGAAACAGTCAAGTGTATAAATTGACAAATAGAGTAACAAACTTATGAATGATGATGAAAATCCAAAGGAAAAAAAATCTCGCTACTAAATAATGACTGTAAGTTTTGTGGTCATTAAAGAAATGTGAATGAAGATATACTTATTAGAATATTAAAATGTGTTTCAAATATTATTTCCACGATGCATCTTCGAAATTCACAAAAATATAAGAATACTAGTGGCCATTATTATGAAACTGTTCACGTAGAGAGCTCATCGCAGAGTGTATTCGCCCGGGAACTGAAAAAAACAGTAAGGCGAAGCAACAGGTAGACGTCCAATTAGAGAGAGTCGCACTTGAGTGGTCGACGCGCAGCGCGACACCGAGCTTTGACGGTCTCGGTAAAAACTGAGGCCCGTTTCGCTTGCCGCCACTACACTAACACTTTTTACACCACAAACATGTTGCGCTTCACTTTGACTTTTTCGACCTCCATGTTTCATGTATACGCTTTGTTCGGCACCATTCAACTTTTTGTCAAATTATGAGTTTCCTGTAGGTAGCATTAACGTATCATTAGTTATCTAACTGGTGGATCTATCTATCAATGGAGTCCTAAAATGGTATGATTACCAAAAACTAAAAAGAAAATAAAATCTTCATAAATGATAATAAGTTGCATCATTTATCGTTTGAATTGCGGTGTATTAATTCCGACATTTACAACAATAAATGTAGAGATATAATTCGAAGCAATAAATTTCTTTGGCATGGAATCTCTTCCAGCTCCTTGCGACAATTTTGAGAAGCGCAACTTTAATTCTTAATTATAGCCTTGGTCGTTTTGCCGTATTTATTTTGCTTTGTGAAATTTATCTCTTTAGGATATCGGCATTAAATTTTCTCAAGTGTCAAGTCAATAATTAAAATGTTAATATGAAAGATACTAAATCATGACTTTTGAATTGTGTGGAAATTAGGTGGGATTAGAATTATCTATCGGAATTCAAAACTTAGTACGCTAATTATATCTGCTTAATGGCTGGCGGGACATGTCGGAGCTTAATGAATGAATATTAATTATGAAGTGCGAAAATACTACGGGTTCATTGAAACTTCTAAATTCATTAAAATTAATGAATCGTTCGATATTCGACGCAAGTTCAATGTTAACTATAGACAAGTCAATATTCCTATAAAATATGGATTATAGATTGCTTAGGAGGTACTTATATTAGGAAATCTTACTGATATTTTAAATGTGAAAGTTTGGATGTTTAATGTATCACCGACTGAACAGCAGTGCGATCATGTATCCTTTGTTGCATCAAATTATCATAGAAACAATTTTAATTTCAAAAACATTTTAGGTGTTTTTGCGAGCTGTGTAGGTGGCGAAAAAATCGCCATAGCAACATTTGCAACTGAAACAGTTTTTGGTAGAAATTTATGTATCAATAAACTTGATTTTGCGATCTTGTAACTCGACTTCAATCAAAGTGACAACGTGTGATTTCATTGTTATCTATGGTTCATTGAAACAAGTCTATCGCTGTTTCATCACCCAATAAAATTATTGTTGGTTGTTTTTATGTGGTTTACTTATTTTTAATCAATTATAAGACGTTTAATTACCATATACGAAACAATCACATCTGATAATTTTCTTCAAAATTATTATTTTCGTACGATTTGCTTGGAACGCGAGTCATATAAGTAATGGGAAGGTATGTTACAAAACAGTCGCACGCTGCGCTGTCTCCCAAGATAACTGCTATTATTAGAAAAGTACTTGCCTACACAAACATTCTGGAAACGTTTTTTTTTAATATTTAACTTTTTTCGTTCACTGGTTTTAACGAATTATGAGATGAAGGTTTGCAGTGGAACGGACTCTAAAGTCCAGTTAAGACGGCGGATGAGCGTCAGATGCAGTTTTAATGACATAGTCCAGATACCACTGACTCGATTAACCCAGCTACTGGCAGCCTAGTTAAACTAAACACCTATCTTCACGTGTAGTCGTAGAGCTAGCTTCAGTTAGTTTCATATTAGTTATTATCTGTCGAATCACGAATAGCGGGAAAGGCACTACTAGTGCCCATCTGACGTTCGTCGATAGCTCGCTGCCTCGTTATTGATCATTTAGTCTGATTACATATACTCGTTTTATTATTGTATACCTATACATACATACGTATGTTATTTATGAAATGTCCCATCATTGGTGCAATATTGCCATTTGCTGTACAAACAAAAGATATTGTAATAGGTAAATGTAATATTTTATCAATTTAACATATTATCTTGAGTGACTTATTAACTGTTGATTTGGTGATACATCTGTACGAGTAAGTGGCGGTCTATTTAATATTCCACATATAAGAGTCGTCGCGGGTGCGGTCTGCTGGAAGTAAAAGCTCATCAGATAAGTGCGCGTGACTTCACACGGTGACGGGAGCGGGCGGTCAGTGCTCGGTATAGTTTTTATTACCTCTCCCGCTGATAGCATAAGCGTTACTGTTTGACACTTTATATCCACTTTGTTCTAATAGGTATGTGCTGTTTAACATTCAAGTAAAATGACGAATTACTGCGTGGATCGATGTTCTTTAATTTTTTAGTATAACTAATATGTGTACAAAAGCTTCCTTCTTCAGTAGCCGAAAGAACCTATTAAAACTTAGACATATTTATATCGATAATAACTCAAGATTTTTACAATATAGCTGCTGGATTTACTATCACTGTCGGTAAATATACTTATTTTTATTTACGGATTTGCATTTTATGTGATCCGGATGAATATGTTGTATATTTTGTGTCAGTATAGAAACGGTTTATTGTATTCTGATGGGAGTTTGACTTCCTTAACAGGAATTACGAAATTAATAAACGAAGGTTTTATTGCCTTAATAGACGTAGGATGTTTTATCATAAATTGAATTGAATTTTCAAACTAAGATACCTACTTCACTAAGATATCAGTGCAGTTGATACCTATTTCTGGCTTGACTATAAAATAAATAAATCATTTTAGTTGTTTGCTAATTATACGAGTGCAAACTATATTATAACGAGCGTTATAATATAGTTTGAGACCCTACCGTTCATGCGTTTCTTGCCGTACTACGGTAACGGGTAAAACTCTATTGAGCGTCTGCGCATATTCTGCATCGCGCAAGCGCGCGTCGGCTGTGCCGACTGTTCCGACAAAAACTGTTATTGCTCCGTATTTAGTGTGTCGAGCGCTTTACAAGTAGTATTTCTGGAATCTACACAGTATGACCAATCCAAAAATATAAATTTCGTCCATACCAGGCGAAAGAATTGAGCAAAATTTTTGGTTGAAAAAAAATTTTTTGTCAAATCATAGAGGTTTGAAAAAAATTTTTTTAAAAAAAATTTTTTTAGACTATAAGGATGCGAAATTTGGTCATAAATAAGTTTACTAAATTGTCTATCGTAATAATAAAAAAAAATATAGTGTTATCGATCAAAAAGTAGCCAAATCATATCGGTAAAGTTGCTTGATGCGTGGTTTCGACATAAAGTGACGTCATCCACTCGATTTTTTACTATAATGGCAATATAACGTTATTTTTCTATCATTTTAATATAAATCTATATTTATTTGAGCTCCGATTGCAATTTAAATCACAAAGATAGCTGTAATGGCAAATTTAGGAGAAAAAGTTGTTTTGGACGCTACCCCCGTTGCGTGTCGCTTGCCGTAGTACGGGAAGAAACGCGCAAGAAAAATTCTATAAATACCTATCGACGCAGCAAGGGTTAAAATAGGGTCAACAAACTTCGCGCCGAGACTCGCTGTTATTATTTGTAGGTGACAATCAAAAGCCAGTGCAAGTCTGACTAGTCTAAAAACGAAGCAACTCTACTAGGCTGTTTCGTTTTTACACCCGGTTCGTCATTGTGCAAGTATCTACCTACGTATAACTTTTTTATTTTCACGAAATCCATGCCTTTGCTATCATAGTTAATAAGAGTTTACGTATTGGAGCCGTTTTTACAAGTTGGATTGGATTGAGAACGAGATTTTATAAAAACTCGAAAAAATAATAAATTTGAAAATATTTGCCAAACAGGTCTATTCGGTGTTGATTTTCGTACTGTTAATGGCTCACAGATTTCACACTGCACGTATACTTAATACTTACTGGTTGTAGGCCACTGGAATACTTCTAATAGGTACTACCACTCGTAATTGTTCTCTTGAACGAATCGTTTATCATATTAGAAGATTGAAATAGCTCCGAGCGAGAATTTATCGCGTACTAATTTGAGCTTTGTTACATAAATATGTTACGGGGATTTTACGTTTGCTTACATACTGGAACCAGTTCCTTTTCATTGGATTATGTGTATTGTATAGAGTTTATGTCTATATGAGGTTTCGTATATTAATTTCAATAATTTGACATGTTCTAGAGAAACTAGTGGTACACACGGCTGTCACAATTAAATTACTAATTAGACAGTGATTTCGTAGTGAATATTATAGGATAATCATTTCATTAATAGCTGATTTTAAACGATTAAAATTCATTCGTATTACTTTTTGCTTGTTAATTACACATAATAATTCAACTCTCAATTTTCCCTATTAGCTATGTAGACAAGATGACATATGTAAAGAATTGATTTTCATTAAGCGTACTTACGTACATACATGAGATACAGTGTAAGACGTCTGAGGTATAGGCGATGAAACCCAAGGCAGTGTACAATAAATCAACGCTGTAAGACTGTATTTCTTTCGTAATCAGCTCATATCGGTTCTCGCGGTTGTGGCCGCCTAATTATTGTCGACTTTTACGATCGACCTAACGAGTTTTCACTTGGAGCCAATCACGATTTTACGGCTTACGTACGTATTTTTGGATTTTTTAATTATTTTTCAATATGTCTACTCATACATAATTTTAGTATGTAATCTTATTTTTAGATTTGATATATATTTATCTAAATTAAAAAAAAATACAGTTTTATTTTATGTCTCATAATTATTTATGTTTATTACGTTACGAATATTTTTAAAATATAGGTAACTTTGATTAATCTTGCTGGAAGAAGTTCCATATAAGAGACCATTATCATAACTTCAAATATTCGAAGAAATATATTAAAAATAATTAATTTTTAACTAGTCCTTTTGCATATAACAAAGTTAACATTGCTTAAAAGCCGTCAGTCTGTCTCCAAGTCGGTCGGTGTAACATTTGGCTTATTTACGATCGTATCTGGCAAGAATGTGGGTTGCTCTTGTTCCAATCGGCGAGTATGTTTTATGTTTTGGAATCTGACTGTCTTATCTGAGATATTAACATATTGATTACGCTCCCCGTATTGATGTGCGACAGACGCGACTCTATAGGCTCCACTACGGTCGCATGCTCCGCTCCGTGAACTAGTTTGTCACGAGTAGTGTTGTGCCTTTACAAGATCTATAAAAATATATTACAACACCGTAAATACACTTTTACGATACCTCGTATCCATTATACAGTGCCTGTACCTATATGGCAATGCCTCGGTTCCTGGACCTCGGTATAAATTATTAGATCGTGAAAACCTGCGCTCGGCTATGTTCCCGTTTATGGTATTTAAAATAAATAAAGGTTTTGTTTTAAGCTAAAAAATTAGTTTAATACTTGAATTAGGAAATTATTAATTTTCATATAGAAGCAGATTTAACTTGTGGTTATCTGATAGTTAGGAAATTCAATTTGTTGCAAACAAAACATTGCATTCATAATTTTCCAATACTAATAAAATAGTTTAACATTTCGCCGCTAGTTGGTAACAGTAACCTCACTATTAGTAGCGTAGTGTAGCGGTGTGGCGAGCTCCACGCTTCTCACAGCAACTTGATCAAGTTATCTTTGAATCTAAACATTGAGTAGATTTAAGAGTTGATAAAGCCCCCTATCTTCTCAGATGCTGAGGTGTCTCGATATTAGGAGCGTAAGCAATTTGTCAAGTTCGATATGTACGTTTCGTTAACGGTATTTTATCAAACTAAGTTTAACACTGATTCCTGTAAAGCGACAATATATTATGACAATCGATAATAATTATCATTGGCTAATTTTAGGTGATTTTAATTATGATATATATTCTATATAAATTATTATGTACTTTCTATGAAAAAAAGCAGTTAGGCGCTAAATACATTCGCCAAATTAATTTATTATTTTATAAATATCTATACTGACTAGAAATTATAATAAACTTAACGGGAAAATAGTTCAACTTAACAAATAGGTACATAATTATAACTCATTGCAATAAGATTGTGACCGGTAAGTAATTATATTTAGAATAAAATTAAATTTCCTAAATGAATTACGTACGTTACGATGCAAACTAAATAGTTTAGTAAAAATATTTGAAAACTAAAACTTATTTTATTTTATGTATTTTCCAAATAATTCTTGCCTAATATATCAACGTACTTGCTAATAACTGTAATATATTTACTGACTAGGTACTTCACCTTTATTTTTTATCAAACTTTCTCATCTCCATTTTCCAGAGTATCGATTGTGGCTATTGTTTTCGAATGTTCTTTCTTTGCATCTCACATAAGTTCTTTATTAGATCTTGTACTCTCCTGATAGTGAAATGGTGTCAGGTACAAATTATTACAAGTAGGTACATACCTACCTCATCCTACAAGAGAACCTACTTAATATTTCAATAGTATTCGTAGCAAAAACAGGTTTTATTACAAGATGATATTTTATTGTTCCAACGGACCGGTCAGTTATAGCTCGAATTTCATTTACCTACGAGATATTTATGTCTAACTAGCTAGTGCATTCGTTTTATTAGAGCTAGTTTTTATCCTGCATTTTATAAAACTTAAGCGCTGTCCTTTGAACAATGTTGTATTTAACCCAATTAGCATCGATGTTACATGCGATAGTAGGTATGTTTTATATACCTACACTTTTAATTTAGGTATCTGCCAATTTGCCCGATGTTATGCATTATTCCGACCGAAAAATCGGTGAAATTCATAGGCAGAGGGCAACATTTTGACAATTTATGAAGCAAT
This sequence comes from Tethea ocularis, assembly GCA_963555595.1. Lineage (NCBI taxonomy): Eukaryota > Metazoa > Arthropoda > Insecta > Lepidoptera > Drepanidae > Tethea > Tethea ocularis. The sequence goes on from OY741968.1 coordinate 7,265,301, forward strand.
CAGTATTTCTTTTCTCCGTGTTTATTCGTAGAGTATTATTTATTTTATCTCCGAGATGGTGCTGGAAATTGTTTCGGAGGTTGCTTAATATTCATTGATCTCGTCTCACGATTTGTTTACGTCGGTGCGCGTAGGCGCCGAGGTAGAGAGTGGTCAAATTAAAAAGTACCTACCTTGAGAGAGCCGGTGAGGCAGTGAGCCGGTGATCCGTTGAGCCAGCTAGCCAGCCGGTTTCACGCTCCCCGGGGCTTCATGAGGTGTGAATATGCGGACCAATGCACTTGTAACGATCCACGTACTATGACAATTTTAATCAGGTGATTTAGTAATTGGTACTGGTGGAGCTATAAAGTTGCTCATAATTATGTAGGTACGGTACCTACGTAATTTTTCATCTTAGGTACCTGAGATGAAAAAGTTAATGAAAATGAAATATAATTCATCACAAATTCAAATAAAACAAACGCAACTTCGATTATATCGGGTAGTTCACCATTTCAAATTATCTTTTCTCAATGATTTTGTACTGTAATTTTTGTCTACATTTATCAATAATTTGTTATTTAGACATGCATGATTCGAAAAACTCAATTTTGGGAGCTATTGAATGTTGTCATGGATCCGGACGCCAAGGCTACCGGCGTGAAATTTATAATTTCAAAAGTTATCGCCTTTCATTTGATTATAAATGGCTTACATAAACAAATTGTACTACAAACTTTTTCCATGAATAATTCCACAGCATTTTATTTTTCTTAATTTTTGTAGTTTCTATTAGATTACCTACATATTTATTATTGATTTATTTAAGATGGAATCAACATGATAGTTTAGAGACAATACCTATATTAAAAAAATAAGTGTCAGCTTTCTTCCCTGGAAAGAATTCAAATTAATTTAAATTACTTGAGACAAGTAAATGCAGAAAAGTATCGCTGGGAGAAGGCGAACTAATTAAAAGTTGGCTTCTGTACTAATAATTCGTTTGACTGTCAAAGTTTTGCGTCGTTAATTTTAATTAAAGAAACGCGGAGCCGAGTTTGTAACAATATTAAAGCATTGAAATTGGTGATCCGCTAAACTTCGACATTCAGCTCGCGGATGACCGTCCATTCGTTTTAATTAACCCTTTGTGGATCTCATCTGCCTCCTATTAGAAAAGTTTCATTTTTTGCGAAGCTGCGGCGACCGCGCGATAAATCAATTATGACTTGGAGTTGCCGTGGTTGCTTGAAATGAGACCCTGAGCTAACAACCAGCTTGCATTTTTTTCAATTCATTCGTGAATATTTTTAATTTGCTTTGTTTTGGTTATAGTTATTGTTAAGTGAAACTTATGGTAGGTAGGTGGTAAGAGGTGATTAGATGGTCAGACCTTATAAAGTACACCACACACTCTACCATTACCGAAAGTTCCCGCAATGCTAAAGCCACCACTTAATGATTTGAGACCTGCCATAACCACGACCACTCTGTCAAGAGTGTCCCACTGAGAAGACAAGGTACCTACCGTAGGTATGTAAGTATGTGATATGCGTACGAACTATCAATTTGATGTAATTTTTTCCCCTAGTCGTATTATCAATTTGTACGTAGGCACGAGTTGTAAGAGTGATCCTAATTCTGTGCGTTCTTCCCCTCTGTCCATGTATTAATCTTGGCCGCTTTCTTCGTGTCTTTGATTAAGGCTCGCTGTGATGTATTTCTTGCGCGCTAACCTAATGGAAAGACATGCGTCAAGTGTCTACCTTATTGGCTAGCGGATTGGCTTAATGGTGCCAATGCCTTACACATAGTAAATTTCGTCACCCTCACTCTTCTTAGGTATATTTCTTTCATAGACATTGTACGGTATTCAAACGTTCGAATTTATCGTCTTATAAGACTACGTCTTAAAAGATGGTAGGTACATATCTGGGATACGATATTAAATAACGTTAGCTGTTTTTAATATAGGATTATTTGTATGCAAATAATATAAACGAACTGTTCTACAACTTTTACAAGCAATTTTATTTTCTACGGGCCAAAAACGTTCGTACAGGTTATCTGTTACTGGTAGGTTAATTTTTGATATTACATTAATTTTTTTGTTAAGTTTTAGTTTCGAATATCTCTGAACAACATTTTTATTTATTTTCGAATCCGTATCTATAAAACGTAATGCTATTTTAGATTTGGTCTCACTGTACACAGACCAAAGAAAGTAAAATACTTTGTATATGATTATTTTATAAAAAGTTAAATCCATAAGGCTTGTTTCTAAATCAGATATGAAAATCGCATCATCGATCACTATTACTTTCAATTTATTGCGAGGTTTTTACTACTAAAAACCACGCAATAAATTGAGTACCTAGTAGCAGTTGCGGCCCCATATTGTCTGTTGTAGGGGGTTTTTTCCATTGCACTTTAAAACTCAGATAGGTATCGTGATTAATAGCTGTATATCATTTTGTTAACTAGCTAACGGTCTAGAAGCCTTCTTTTACTCAATACATCAATGAGACGTCACTTTTTGTTAAGCTCGTCCGTCGGCGAGGCATGCGGCTCGAGAAGGCACGGTTTGGCATCTTGTGCTCAATCTCGTGTCAGTACACAATCCTAACGTGTGTCATAGTTCACTATTTTAACAACAATTTATCACGTCTCTTCATCGTCTGTTAATTCTTTCTCAGGAACAAATATTATTATACACCGTTACATACGAACTCGTACCTTAAATAATTATCTAGATCTTAACTATTAATTTTGTGTCTTGACTAATTATTATTTATTTATTTAATAATAAATTATAGCAATACTTGTTATATCCTTTGAACTTTTGAACTTTCTAAAAAATAGTTATTAAAATTTTAGTTATGATAAGAAGATGTTGATATTTTGTATTCAATATGCCAAGGATACATAGGTGCATATTATTTTTACCTAATTTACATACTTATAGTGGGTTTAAACTGTTGTGTTTTACCTACTTTTGGCGATATCACGAGATCAGAGAAAAATTATGAGAGCAATCTGTTTAGAAATACTCTCAAGTGTAGCTGCTGGAATATTTTCAACTTCAGTGATGTGTTATAGTATAGAGTAGTCAAAATCTAAATAGTTATCTAAATTAAATATTAAATTGTTTTAAAAAGCTATACCTACAGATAGAGTCGCTGGTATTGCATTGGACCGGTATGGTTACGCGTCAACCGATAACTTCAAACTTCTGTAAAATTTTAACTCTAGAAGTTTATTTATCGTACTATCATACAATTTTGTGATGATTCGAGCTTCAAAAATCGTGCGGACACGAATTCAACGAAATCCCGTGCGCAAGTAAAAAAATAGCCTATTTGCTGGAGTAAAGCAAAACTATGCTAACTATAAAATATTAAAAGTGCTAAATGAAGACCTAGGCTTATAGACGAAAAACGGGACATATTCTTAATGAAAGTCTGAAAAAATTAAGGTTCGGATTCGGAGTCTCTCAACGCATCTGATTAAAGCTGTGGCTGATATACACATGAACGTTATGCGATGACTGGCTTCGCAGTTTGAGGGCCTGTATTCTACATCAAGGCATTTCGATAAACTATATTTAACTTTTGTTTTCATATAAAATATTTTATACAAACATCTAAAGTTGTACAATTTATTTAATGAAGTGTTTGTGACAGAACTTCTGAGATAAGTAGATCTCAAAATAAACATATTTTTTTTATCAACCATATTTAATTTCTTAAACATCTGTCAACAAACTAAACTTCAAATGACGTAATGCGTAGAACTTCAATACTCTTAAATTAATATAGACGATGCTAATCTAAAATTATACTAAAATTCAAACATATTTTCTGTCATATCAACTTCTTTCTTGATTAGTTTGGCGGCGCCACGCATTTTAGTCCCACATATGCCATTAAACTTTATGAATACTGGTCCGTATTAATATTTTGTGTGATTGAAGAATGTTGAGAATTTATCTTGGAAATATGATCTGTGTTTACAATATGAGGGATTGCGTGTTATAAGCAATTACAGAGGTGTCGTAAATCTTCTTTGCGCCAAGTTCTGTTTGATTATTTTAAAGATAGATAAAATACTTATAATAATTAAATAATATGTACTTGATTTTGAAATAATTAAGAATCTTCGACCACTCAAAAAACATTCTTAAAAATAATCGTCGCAGAGACTAATATTGTCGCTCAAAAATGTTTTTGCTGTTTATAGCTTTATGCCAAATCTTATATACAAAATATATCTATCTGAGAAATCACAAATCCTATAATAAGCATATCATAATAAAAAACTAGTGTTCTTGGCAATTTTAGTGCGCTCACGCACCAGTCGTTCGACCGTAATGTAGTGTGTGTGGAAGAATGGCCGGTAGCGACCGCGGTTCTCATTATATCGAATGAATCGCCAAAGAGCATAATGGTGTAGCCGCGTGCATGGCAAATTATATGCCAGACGATGTCATTGTGATAAATAATTCACCCGCTCGCTTCGCTTCCCCTCTGAACGTATGGCCAGAGACATATGTACCTACGTGCGGGGGAACCTTTCCTTTGATTTGGACCTTTAATGCTACTGAATATTTTATGTTGTTGGTTTACCGTACTGACTACAGTAACCAAATTTCTTATTTGTACGTTTACTGTTTTGGGACAAGTAGGTAGGTACCTAGTATTACACAAAAATATGTGAAGTTAGAAAATTTTAAAAGTGTGTAGGCAGTCAGAGCTCTGTGAGCTTGCTAAAAAAATCATTTAACAAAAAATAGAACCGCCTTCAAAGGCACTAAAAAGCATAAAATAACTATGTAAGAACTCTAATCTGGCTAATTTGAAGTCATCGGGGAACATAGTACATAAAAAAAAATAAAAGATTCCGTCGAATTGTTAACCTTTTTTAAAAATTTTGCTCTGGTTAAAATTACCAACCAGAGCAAAATTTTAAGTACATACTGACTTCAAAAAAGGAGGAGGTTAACAATTCGACGGAATCTTTTATTTTTTTATGTACTATGTTCCCCGATGACTTCAAATTAGCCAGATTAGAGTTCTTACATAGTTATTTTATGCTTTTTAGTGCCTTTGAAGGCGGTTCTATTTTTTGTTAAATGATTTTTTTATGCCAAGAGTTTTAACTTGTACTTTAAATCATTTAAAGTAACGATAATATTACGCTGGCGTGCTTTAAACCTTAAGGTCATTGTTTCAAAAGATAACTGTTGTAACTTTTTATTGCTCTTTACAAGTCTCATAGACACGTGAAAACTTTTGAAAGAAGAATAATTTTCCATGTGGTTAGGTATATTTATTTATATTATGACTACGAAGGTGATATATAGGTATAAGTGGGTGGTGGTATTATATACCTATTATATTTTTAAGTGATTCAAACATTTCTATTTTTTGAATTATTTCTAATAAATTAAATGGAGGTATTAATATTCATTCACAATAAAATATAAGTTCTTAAAACATATAAAATCTTTATCTATTATATATATTTTCCGGTGATCAAAATGTTGATAGATGAGTTGAATTCGCTACAACATAGAACATTAATAATTTGTCTGTTAATATAAATTGTCTATTTTACATTGGCGATGCTACAAATTGATACGCTCGTACACCAAGTATTTTATTGTTGATCCCAGAAATGTGTGCGTGTATTAAAACCTCTATCTAACACGTTTATATAGATGCAGTATCACGGCGCGCACCGATCGTAAATGTCATCTGAAAATTTATATTCATTACGATTAGATAGCAGTCCACAATAGCCAGCCCATTGTTGGCTCTGTGTACCACCTGATCGATGTATGCTATTGCGTTTTTATGGTTGACGTACAGTATGGACACTCGCTTTCCATATACCTATAGATTTACGAGACGTACGTACCTACTCATAGAAACAGTAGGATATGTGTTTTCTATCGCGCCACACATTAACCTTTTATGACAAGTTAATTTATACACCGCCCACAAAGAGCTTCTTCGTACCACAAGTATAACGTTACATGAGCGTCAAATATATAATATATTGAGGTTTAAGATATCCATAATTCTAGTTTTTGATTCTACAACTTTATTTTAAAACAATAAAAGGTGTACATTAATATTTTACTTCGGCTTATAGCAGTTGCGGACATTAAATGTTTATGTTTAAGGCTATAAATCGAATATTTTTGTCGCTATAAATCACAGTAAACCAACAATAAAACATGTTTAATTGATTTTGCTAACAGAATTCGCGTGATCTGTAATCTATTAAAGAAATACGGCCGCTTGTGATATTTACTTTTTTATTGTTTCATAGTAGGTAGTTATCTCTGTTTACGAGGTTTCTAAATACAAGTATAAACTGCGTGAACCGTGATCAAGTACGCGAATGCGCGGCCGCGTAGGTACGCGCAGCAATTTGCGACTCGACTCAATATCGCCGATTTACGAGGATCTATTTTCAATTTTACGAGCTGACTGACGCGTCCATTTATACTAGATCTCCTGATCCTTTGGCACAACTCATGTTTTTTAGGATATAGGTAGAGGATCGGTAGTCCTTGTAACACTGGCGGTGCGGTCCATACGTATAGTTCCTATTCGTTGTTATACTAGTTACTACTAAGCTGCTCTGACGTTCAGTTAAATTTATATAACAACAAACGGGCCTCGAAGCCCGAGGGGTCTTCGGACGGCTACACAACTTACGCACACTTAAAATTAAATCCTGGTTTAAAGTTCCGCAAAATTACAATAACTATTAACGATCGCTGAAAGTAAATAACATTCTGTATATAGTGACATTCTCTATGTGAGCGTAGAGTATGTTTTAGTCCACAAAATTAACATTTAGCAAATGTACGTTTAGGCATTTAGAGCTCTATGAAGAACCACACATGGCGGTACATCGGTGGGCGCACTTAGTCTAACACATGCAGTTCGCTTTCGCGGAAAGCTAGCTGCGCTGCGGTTTCGCGATGAATAATCGCATTCAAAACCGACTCACAATGGCCAATGCGAATGTTTAAATGCCCTATTAAATCTTACGGCCTGCGTAGGATTCTGTGGGATTCAATTACGCTTTGTGTGCGATGAAAGGCGCCGGAGTTGAACGTGTAAACTGAGCCGCGAGTGCGGGAATACATCCCGACACCTCGCCCTCAATGAGCTCTGTCACAAAAGGTGCAAACGAAATAAGAACACCGTATACAACAAAACACGTATCACGCCGGCCAGGGGCAGATTGAATAAATGCTAAATTAAATAAGAGCAAATAAAACCATCCATTAATGAGTAAAAGCGTCTCGGATAATTCGAGTGGCGTGACATTGTCGACAAAAGGTTAGCTCGGTCGCCACCACTAAGTCGAGCGCTCCCAGGGGTGAAATAGTCGCTATATAGATTTAAGACGGACAATTTGATTATATTAGAAATTCTCTTTAGGGTATTGTAACGAATTTCGATAGAAGTTAGCTACAATGTAAATGTACAGGGCAAAGTATGATTAAAACTGGTCCAGAGTAACGTAAACATATATAAATTATATTAAGAAAATCTTAAATACATACATATAAGAATTTTAAATATATTTAAGAAAAAATATGTGAATGATTATATAAATTACTTTTAGATTTTATCTAATTTAAGATTTTTATCTTTAAAAATTAAAGCAATTTCTTAATTTACAAAGGCAACGTATCGAATGTGGCAAGAATATATTATTGTTTGTCATCAATAGGTAGGTAGGTATACAACACGTACCTACCTCCATATGAGTAGTTTTTATATACACTTAAATATACAAATAAAAATATTAACACAATCTTATCACATAATTACACACGAAGTGTTCGGTATGGGCGTATTAAAATTATTATCGGCACTTGCTCCCCGAACGTTCACAGCAACATAAACAGAACGTTTTCTATTCGGGAACCAATTATCATTTACATATCATAGACGAGGCACCGACACTCAAGCCACGCTGCGGGGTCAATACATTTATCCATGTACCACTTTATAATGATATCCCACACCTCTCGCATACCTTACTTAACTTACGATTACTTCTGATAAACTACCAAGCATTAGAGATCTTTTTACACTGGACGTGTATACGATAGATTGGTATATAGGCGCATACGTGGAGTCTATAAGTACCAAAACAAGACGGCTAACCAAATCGCCTTTGTTAAGATTTTATCTCACCGTTAAATACTTCTAACCATTATAGAATATCGGGCGTCTCGTTCGTACCTGCGGCAACCAATTATGTTTGTTGCTATTTGGGATATTGTAATTTGGGGATGTAAAAAATATTGATGTTGTTTTTTAAATACGTGTTTAGATCATATGAGAATTTTACACAAAAAATCTACAATTTGAAATAGGAAATATTGATTAGGTATATATTTTATGAACTTATTTTCATACTTTCATGACTGTGTAGAAATATGCATTTTATTTTTATTTTATGTAAATAGATAAATTATAACAGCAATTAATTTTCTTGAAGGGCTGATTTATCGATAGATTACCGGTCTTTAGCTGTTAATTATTTGAAATTAGAACAATTTTATTTTTGTATAGCCTTATCATAGCTTATCGGAGGTTTATATAGCTAACTATATAAGCTATGCGGGTCTCATAAGTGAGAAAATAGTACCTTCATTTAAATTGTAGTCGGTTAGATGAACTGTGCTGTCCGTACCCCACTTACGAGCTCGAGTGCGTATCGATAAGTAATTAAACTATCCACTTGGAACACTTACGATGTAAAAAAACTATCCTATTGGTCATTGTTACTATGCACCGTTGAACCGGTCAATGAAAATGTATAGCTGGGGTATTTATTAAAAAGGCCCTTTTACGTACCTAGCTATGCCCTGCGGTCCGGTCAACTTCTGTAACATTTTTGAATAGGAACTTACTGATTTCATATGTAAGTATTCTCTATGATGAGAGAGTATGACAATATTGAAACTTGTAAGAAGTTGCTAGTATTACTTTGATATGCTTACTAAAATATTTGTAAATTTGTAAAGTATGGCAGAAATTAACGCGAATAATAACAACTTGGGTGAATTTATTAGTTTGTTTTTTATGGAAGACTATAACAAGTAGAGTGATGGCTGTTACACGAATATTACTTGTGAACAAGTGCTTTTGGCGTTAGGCTAGTAGACAGTGTCAAAAATAAATGATCAAACATTAACCAATGTATAAAACATCTAAAATAACATGGTAAAATATTTGAGGAATAACAACAAAAAAATCTAATTAGTCCGTCATTTAGATTATCAAAAAATACTTATTGGATACGTATTTTTTATTTTATCAAATCAATAAGAAATTACAAAGATAAGTCCCATCAAAGTGCAGGATTGGGGCTTGTGACGTCATTGTACAACTACTTTTTAGTACAATTTTCTTCTCTTCGTTATTTTTTGTTTTCGGATCAAAATTAGACGCCGGACTAATTAGATTTTTTTGTTGTTATTCCTCATCATTAGAACCACTCAGTAAAATCTTGTGTTATGAATCTAGGTTTGTTTTGAAAATAATAATTGCTGAGTTTTTTGCAGAAATAATAATATATCTATTGCCAGCAAATGCAACCTTCCGAACCAATGTTAGATTAGATTAGATATAGATAAAACAATATTAGATATATAGAGTCAGACTATGTCTGTACTTGTGTTACTGTAATATTTTAAGTATATTTAAAGGTTAGTTTTATAATAAAACTTTTATATGGTAGGTGCCTACACCCAATATTAGTAACGGTATACTATAATTAGATATAATTTTATTAGATTTACACAATGTAAGTATAATCTCACGAGTACCATTATGATTTTTATCTATTAAAATTTCACGTACACGATAAAAACAAATAGGTTTGTAGAAATAATAATGGGCTGCAATATAATTGAAATAAGAATTTGATAATCAAATTAATCTCGTGCAGGCAAGGCAACTTAATTAGCGTTGTTGCTTATAACAGTGTATAATTTGCGTCAAAATTGTTTCGCGTTCAATGAAGATCGTTAGTTCGGTGAGTCACACACAACGGAATACATTAAACCGAGCACGTGATATTGTTTGGTTTCGTAATAGCAGTACAAAATAACAGGTTGAGTCTCATAACGTTAACGAGAGAGATTAGCAACCGTATTTATAGTTTGGAAACTTATAACTGACTCTAAAGAGGTGGACGCTGTCGTATCTTTTACCGTAAGTAAGTAACGGATGGATGTAGAGCTTTTTAATTTTTAAATTTTTAATTTTCATTTAAATTAATATTTTAATTTCAATTTATAGGTACTTATTTATTTTTTAATTATTCAGATTCTAAATTGTGTATAGAGAGTATGATTTTTTTACCTATTAAAATTTTTTTTTCTTACTCGAATATGATAATATATTTAATTATAATAAAAAGTTGTGATAAGCGTGATATTAAAACGACTTGTCTCTCCTGCGGAGTACGTATGTAGGTTATACTTAAACAAATAAGTAGGTACTATGGATTCGAGCGCAAGCGGCACCTCGTTGAACTCTTTCGTACGGCGGGCACAGGCATCTCTCATTGCCCGGTTTTTTTCCTCACGCCTCTAATGAGATTTAAGTCCAAACATCGAGAATGGTTATGGTGGAACATTACACGCTCTAGGATATTAAAATGAGACAAATTTATTGCCGCTCTCCGATTATACTTTCGATAAACGCGCAGACCGGTGATTATGATATCTCGTGGTTTAATCGTACGATCGATACGGAGTCGCGTTCCGTTCTACACTAAACCAGTACTAATAAAAAAGAAACTTGTTACGGGTGGGTCGTATCCGACAGTTTACGTTGGAAAATCAACAAGGTGCTATAGTGGGGCTATAAGTCGGAACCGCGGTGCGTTATCGGCTCAATCGGGCTTGAACAATGCATCGAATGTTTCAATATAGCTCCGACAGCATTTTTAACGTTTCATCGGCGCTGTAACAATCGTAAAATAAATTCTCTACGCCTTCTCAGAGCTCTGATTAATGTTGAACACAGCGCGGCGTCGCGTTCTTATTTTTTTCACTTGTGTGTTATTTCTCTAGTTTAATTTATGGACCTTTACGACTGAGACACATTGCATATTTACACCCGTATTTCTTATTGTTTGAATAACTAATTCTTAGAAAAGTACATATAGGTACAGTGTTTATTGGCCGCTGTAATTAAACCTTATACTATGGATTCAGTAGGTATACAGATTCTGCATCCCTTAATAATATTGCAATGAAGATTTTATGAATTTCCAAATTGTAATTTTTGAGTGCGCATTGTGCTAATTTTAAACATCCAACAACGCTGTTTTTCTTGTTACCACCTCATCAATCGTATAAAAAATACAGAAAATAGTTCTTTACCTATAAATTACAGGAATTCTATAAAAAGTCTATGGTATTTAGAGTAACATAGGAAATTATGGAACCCTCGGTGCGCGAGTCAGACTCGCAATTGTCCGGTTTATTTATCCTACTCTTATAAAATACGTCACGATAACAAGCATACGGCCTACACACATACAGAAACGATTTTGATGTATTTTAGCAGAAATAAAATAGCCTAGGTTTTTTATCCAGTCTGGAGTCGCCACCATTTAATACAGCTTAATAGATTTCCCTTTATAGTGGACAACCGTGTGACGGCATTTAAACGCTTTTGTTTCTGGGAACTTATTTTGAAAATTTCATGTGGAAAAACAAAGTTAAGCCAGCTATTAATGACCTGCGCTGTCAGACGCCGACGCCTGACTGGATATTTTTGTTTTGCGTTTGTTTAAAAAGCGTATTAACCTTATTATGGTGTTTAGTATCCTGTCACTTAGATACTTAACAGGGTGCCTCAGCAACAATGTAATGAACTTCAGTAAGTTTTTCAACAAAATACAAAAATATACCTAAATAAAAAAAAACTTTGTTCAAAAATTCAACTTTCAAATCATTTGCATGTGTTTGTCGTAGCACTTAGCAGAGAATTAACTGGATGCTCTTACGAACCATTTGCGTAAATACAACTCATCCCAATCATGATTAAACTAATTGCCTGCAGCGTCCATTTCACAGTATTTGTAGCATATTCTATGCAATAAGGTGATTAGTTCGGTTTGAAAGCCACTTAGTCTTCACTGACCGCAGTACGCGTTCAGTTGCTGCCACAAACATTAACCGTCGGGAGGTGGATGAACAATAAGCAAACATAGTAAACAGGTACCTACATAAGTAGAATGACTTTAAATCTTAGATTAAATGTCGCTGGGTGAATAGTAAAAAAAATATTAGGTTCTTGGCTCTAAATTCGCATTGTCACAATATATATATCTACCTATATAATACTTACCTCTGGATCTACCAGTCGGATTTAAAAAAATCTCTCACTAATAAGAAGATACATTATCCCGAAGGTTATAGGATACTTTTCAATCCGGAAACACGAGTGAAACCGCGGGAAACAGCTAGTAATATGATGAATAAATAACAGGTGGTTGTATCCAAGTTTGTTTACTTTGCTTATTTCCTTAATCTTATGTTCCACAGCCTTCTTCTGTAGAACTCTTCTGCAGACTCAATTTTCCAGAAAATGTATTTGTTGTTAAGCAATCGCTACAACTTAAATATGTACAACAATATAAATAAAACCGTCATACTCGTACATATATTGAGTAAATAAGTCTTCACAAGAATGGTGCTCTCTTTTAAAATAACACCTGACTTGAAGGTAATTTTTATAATACATTCAAAGATTTTTAGTTAAGAAATTAGTTTTTGTGTTTGACTTAGAACGTACCAACATTTTTAACACCGTACATTTTCATCTTAGTACCTAGGTATGCGAGGTTGCCTATAGCTAAAATAAAGCACTGCCGACTTATGCATCGAAAACTTTAAAAAAAATTATGTATGTGTAAATTTTAAAATACAATCTTCAATTACAATTTTTAATTCATTAGATAGGTATAAACTACACAGTAAAAGTCGGTTTGTAAAATAGATAAAATTCAGTGTTTTGTAGCTGTAAGTACAAATAACTCAAATTAATAATCTGCATCTATAATTCTAAGTTAATTCTTAATAGTAGTTTATGATACTGTTGCATAATAGGGGTTATTAACTACGAGTGTGAGTTTAAGTACCGAGCCGTAGGCGAGGTTCTTAATAGTATCACACGAGTTTTTAATACCTAATTATGTGCAGTATCATACAGTACTTTATCTAAACTCATATAAATAATGTCATTTAAAAAAATTGAATTTCTACCAACTTTGCAAAAAAAAAAAAAAAAATGATATTTTTGTGACATTTTTGGTCAAAATGATATGTGTAGGCAAAAACAATAAAATATAATCATATACTTAATCAAATCCGTGTTGCCAACTCCCAAAAACATCGTCAAATTCAATTGATACTGATTGATTATACTATTGATAGGTCCAAAGTGTACTTTAATAGAAAAAAAGTTATTTTATAGCATTATCTTGGGAACAACAACTGTACTATAATGAATCATTATACACGGGTGTGCCTAAAGTGGCTCATTAAAGCACTGATTTTGATTTCATAATAAGAACATTACGATATGAGAGTAGATAAAATTATATTCGTGTTAGTTCCAAACATTATCTTGTTTAATAAAAATATACTACAGATAAACAAGAATTTTAAATAGTGGTACTTACCACTTAAATCGAATTCTCTAATATAAAACTTATCTGATGTGTTGAGCAAAATTAATAAGACTTTTTCACTTGACAAGACAAGAATTTTATTTGATTGTATATTAATGTGAATAAATTAGTTCAAAATTATGTTTTTAGTATGTGTCTGAATTATAAAATAATAAAAAATTAAGACTGAATAACCTGACGCTATCGAAGTTTTGTAATCTAGACGTACATGACACATGTTAATATAAATTAAGTTATTAATTATATCAATATATCGTTTTTTAATTCGAACGACTTATAGGTATTTATTATTAATTGTGTTGTTATTAATAATTTGTTTAAAATGAAACTGCATACATACTTATCGGTGATGCTAAATTATTGCATATGTGCCTGTCCATGTAGGTCGGTACATAAGGTTCCGTAGTACTTATAATTTAGAAATGATAAATTTCGATGACAAATTTAAATTACCTATATTGTAACTATTATCTACTTCGAACACGAAAGAATCTAAAATTTGTAGCATTTTAGACGACAACAGCTCATGAACTAGTAGATGACTCGTTATACTCCGCAAAGAAATGTAGGCCTACTTTTTTTCATGTATTTTTGTTTGTAACTTTGTTGACGTTATAATTATCTGTATGTATACCAAATAGTGTTATATGCCTTATAGTTTACAAGTAAAATGGCTGTTTCATACAGACAGACGGACATGACAAAACCATAAAGGTTTCCTTGTTTGATTATATAACCCTAAAAATAACATAAACAGCAATAAAGTAAGCTGTTAGTTTACTTACTCGCTATGTTTTATTCAAACAGTATCGCGCAAAGAATGTGAACTCTCAGTACAAACCCTATAAAAGCAATCAGAATACATAGTGCAAACCGCGCTATCCTTTTGTTCGCTTCTCGAGTTGTTTCACACCTACTTAGGACTCCGGCCGGACTGAGGGCTCGTTACCTCAGATTGAAGGCCCGCGGTCGACGTCCGACGTATCCTCAGACCCTGTGTGAAAAAAATAACATCGCATGCTTGAGCCTCCGCCCTACCTACTTTATTCTCGTATAGATGGAAACATAGGTTGTTGATCCTATTGCATTTATTGTTTGCTGTGATTTATGGTTGAGATTTGAATGGCGTGTTATGATAGCTTTTGTTACTGTAACCACAGATAAATAAGAAGTCATACATTACATACATTGGTTGAATTTCTGATACGATCTTTAGAATGTTCTCATTTAAATCAATAATAAATCGTAAAAAAATCATCTGAATAAAGAGTGTAGCTGTGTAAACCTACGCCATACCTACTTATGAACTTAGAAAAATCAGGTATGCTAAGTGACTCGTGTGTTAATCAAACGTTATGTTGTCTCCAAAAAATTACAAGGAGATATTAAAATATACCTAATTAAATTAAGCAATCAATGATAATAATGTTCTGGTACATTTTTCATATACGGCTATCTGATTCTTAACAATTTGAAATGACATTTGCGATCTTCGAAGATTTGATTTAGCATTATTTTATAAAAATCTGTTTTATTTTATATATATCAGAAGGTTGACAAGCAGGCAGGTTACCTGATGGTAAGTGGTTACCGTCGCCTATCGCCATTTCCAGAACACGCCGGTAAGTGCTTGGCGACAGATTTGTTTTTATTATAAATTCTAATTAAAATAAATATTAGCTCTTTATCAGTGCAATACAGTTTCAGTGATCCATTAATTATTACCCCTAGATTATTGCAATTCATACGATAACGTCATGATCAATAAATACATGAAATTAGTAACCGCATACCATCAGGCTGTATGCTTGTTTTGCTACCATAATGATATATAAAAAAAGATGCATGGAATAAAATAACAAATTACTAATACGTGTGCTAAATATTTTTATGCCATCAAAATAATGTTGCTTGTTGAGTTAATTAGATACAATTTGCGTGG
This sequence comes from Tethea ocularis, assembly GCA_963555595.1. Classification (NCBI taxonomy): domain Eukaryota; kingdom Metazoa; phylum Arthropoda; class Insecta; order Lepidoptera; family Drepanidae; genus Tethea; species Tethea ocularis. Next base: position 7,280,977 of record OY741968.1, read on the forward strand.
GATTATTTCGCAAGTAATCATGTAAATTCCTATCTTTACTTGAGGCGTCATTGTTTCACTGACTGTTCTGTGGGCATTATATTACAGCGTCGGATATTTCTTCATGTTATGTGAAATAAAAGCCTATCAATTTAAGGTTACTATAGTGCACTTTAAACAAAGGAATTACCATGGACATTGTAATTTAAGTACTTGTGAATCCCATTTGGATATATTAATTTTAGCAGTTAGATCAGGCTGGAAAAACTAGTTAATTATAAAATATTATTTAGCTTTAATATTTGACTTACAATTAGTCAGTAGTAAGCCTATATTTGTAGTTTTCATTCGTAAATGATCCACTGTTATCTTTGAAATATACTTAAGGAAAATAAACGGCATTGCAGTGTGCAGCATAAATGAACGATCAATTAAAACAACCCTACCAATGCCGGTTTGGATGCGATGCCTCGGCAAGTCTTGTTTTTATCACTCAGTGCTGTTATGTGATAAGGTAATGTAAGTGACGGTTAAGGTTGAAATATTCCGATACTGCTTTTTCAATAATACTGCCTTGGAGTAGATAAGCTATAAATGTGCGAGAAATTGTAAGGTCTTGAATATTTGAGGAGATTGTACACTTAACGATAACGATAATTGTAGCAGTTTAATGAGCTCTATTTGCGTTGATATTTAATTATCTTTGGAATGCATTATTTTAATTAACTATAGATCTAAATAACTAAGCTGTAGTTTAGTTAAAACTGAACGCAACCTATTTATTTATGATTCTTCTGATTCTAATTATTTAATGTAGATGAGTAGGTAAGCAACTTTTTGTGACCTGAATCAAATTATTAAATTTTGTTAACTTAAATAAATAAATTATTGTAAGTATATGTTACTGTATTAACTGTAACTGAATATTTTACTATAGTAGAAATAATCAATGTTTGTTACTACGCGAAGATATATTAAGACCATCAATCAATATATAATAATATAAATACCTACTACTGGGCTTGACTAAAAAGTTAAAAGATAAGTTAATAAAAGTAGAGGGTAAGAAAGAGCTTTGCCAAATAGGAAATATTAAATAAAAACCTGATTTATGTGAATTGATATTTTATTTTTCGTTTATCACTTTTTGACAGTCATTTTCGAATTTATCTTTTATACAATAAATATTTTTTTTAGACATGACTAAGTTACAAAATGTACATAGATGGGATATTAAGAAAATGCTAACTACATCTAAATTTATCACAGATAGCGGCAGTGATGCCATATTAAGTAACATTAATAGTAGTTGGCAAGTTTTGCCCAACAAACACAGCCTTAATAGGCCTACCGTACGTTTTATATATCTACAATATCATGTTTGATCACGAAATTCACGAATAATAACACTAGAAAAATTGTTATAGCAATACTTGTCAAATGGCAATCGCATATGGTAAACGATACCTACTATACATAAATTTATCATTAAAATCATAGAAAACATAAAATTAAAACAATATTTACAAAATGTTATTACAATCATACGAAATATTCATACAATACGTACATAAAATTTAACAGACTAGCCATCACAAATTTTATACATACACTAAGAATAGTTACCTAGTCTTAAATCACTGCTGAGTGTCAACGTCACTTCACTACACGTCACTATTAGGTCAATATAAAACACTTACACACGCACTGACATAGTACGGGGAGAGGCACGCGGTGGCACTTGGTGTGGAACGTGAGATGGGTGCGGGGGCAGTACTGGATGGGCGCCGAGCACAGGCGGCGGTGGCAGCATACCCAAGTGGTTCCGGGCATGGTGGTGCCTGTGCATCGGTACCCCACCGCCCGCCCCCGGACTCGGCACGCTCCGGCACCGCTGGTTACTCCGCACATCGGGTAAAGCAAACTTTAACTTTTCCCAAAACAAACCGTCCTCTGCATGGATATACTTATTCGTCTTCAAATACAGTCTTATATCAGGATCTAGGTCCTTCTGAGGCTCTTGACCTAACAGCACCACAATCAGTCTTTTCCGTCTATCTCTCAAAACCGGATGAAGAGCTGTTTTGAATTCGAATCGAGCCCATTCAGTCCTTATAAAATTTTCACTCAGTATCATTATTGTACGACGCGATGATTCCACAGCCTGTCTTATACTATCACCCGATTCATGGTGATGCAGAAGCAGTTTATATGAAGGGTCACCACGTTCTAACACAGGTGCAAATTGTTCAGTGACCCATGCTTCATCCTTGGAACTATAACATATGAATGCATCATATCTTTTTTCAGAATCATCCCGATCGACGTCATTAGTTTTATAAAATAGTCTCACTCCAAACTTTGAGTGGAACCATACACGCATTTCTTGTCGAAATATGAACACAATCATGCTCACTAATGATATTGATAAGAAAGCACCAAGTGTTGCGATAAGTAGCGGTATGTAATCTTGTACATCTGCATTGGTTAATATAGTTCTCGTGGCTGTCAAATTTCCATTTATACTATTGTTGATGCTAGGAAGTCCCGTGCAAATAGTTCCATTTTCATACGCAATTTTAAATCCGGAATCTGGGTCGCTGTACAAACTTTCGTTGAATACTGTTATGTCAGTAATATTTCCTTTCGCATAAATGCATTTTATGTTTGATAGATCGGTAATGGAATTTACTCTATTCGTCCATTCGCGGAACATTTCTGTGTATTCACAATCGCATGACCATGGATTATAGGAAAGCGTTATTTCTGTGATCGTAGGATTGATTTGCCACACTGATAACGTAATCAATCTGTTATACTGAAGATGCAATATTTTTAAATGTGACATGCGGTTGAACATTTCTTTGCCAATTAATTTGATCTTATTGTTATTCAGATAAAGTTCTCTTAAATTATCCAAACCATCGAACTCCTGGCCTTCGATTGTTGTGAGACTATTATAATCTAAGCGTAATACTTCAAGTTCCTTTAGTCCGTTAAATGTTCTATTGTGAATAGTTTCAATATTAGACGAATTAAGAAATAAAATCTTTAACTTTTTTCTTCCTATAAAAGCGTGACTAGGGAGCATCTTAATGTCGTTACCGTCCAGGTACAGTTGCGTGGCCTCCATAGGTATTTTCTCGGGCAACGTGTTCGTATAACCAGCATTAGAGCACTCCACAACATTAGCCGACCATGATGGATCGTGATAACACGTACAGTTGGTGGGGCAAGTCATTTCACAGTCGCAAGCATCAAAATCACAGCAATGGCACAGCGCGTGACAGTGAGATTCATATTTACACAAAAATTGTTGTGGGGCGGCTTCAATTAAAGCTACTTGAACATTTCCTCGACTATAAAGCAATTTGCAGTATATACTATCCAAATCCATTAGCTTCGGTTGAGTTCTTGCTCTGTTTCCAGTATTTATTTTCTGTAGCCAATCCATTGTACAATCACACTCCAACGGATTCCCACCGATAAAAAATTCTGGTACAGATTTATCCTGGGGTACTGCTGATATTCTTAAAGAATTAGGATCTAAACTAGTTATTTTATTTCCATACAAATCGACACGAGTTAAGTTTGGTTTCTTGAAGAAAGTATACGATTGCACTTTCGATATCAAATTGTCATTTAAATACAACATTTCTACTGAGTTCGGTATTGCACTTCCAGTTATTTCAGTTAACTTATTAGAGCTAGCGTCGAAAGTACTCAGTGATAGCTGCGATTCAATCTCAAAGTAGTTTCCAAGCTCTGCGATCCTATTAGCGTGAATATCCAGCCACTGCAATCCAGTTGGAATCATAGCATAGTCAAACCATTCTAATCGGTTATCCGAAATATTCAACCACACTAAGCTAGGAAGCTTGGTAAAAAGGCCTTGAATGTCTGTCAAGTAATTTCCATCAAGTCTTATTGCTTGTAAATTAATATTTGCATCGAATGCTCCAGCCTCAATTTTATGTATCTTATTTCGTGATAAATTCAAAATTTTCAAAGACGTCATCTTGTCAAACACCCCTTTACTTATATTTCCAATGTTATTTTCAGTCAGTCGTAAACCGTACATTTGTTCCATAGTCATGAATGATGCATTTTCTATGCTCACTATTAAATTTTCACCCAAATCGAGAGTTTTCAACTGTGGAATTTCCTTCAATACAAGTGGAACCTCATCCAGTCGGTTTCCATTGATATGTAAGTCCTGTAATGATGAACAGTTGCGCAGTGCATGTGGGTGTATTTTAGAAATGCGGTTGCTATCTATGGAAAGAACTGACAATACTTGCAATCCTGTAAATGCATACACTTCTATGTTCGTCAGTCTATTGTTTGATAATGTTAATGTGTGCAAATTGCTAAGTGAGCTGAACACATTTTCTGGTATGTGTTCAATGAAATTATCCTGCATTTTTAATATTTGTAAATTATGTAAATCTCTAAAAAGTGCTATTTCCATTTTTGACACTCGATTATGTGAAAAATCCAATAAGACCAGTCTCTTTAGTCCGGAAAACGTTGAAGTGTTAATCCAATCTGAAGTTAATTCATTAAACGATAAATCCAAGACAAGAAGTTGTACCAAATCGCTGAATAAACCGGGTGCGAGAACTGTTATCGTATTATTATTCAAATATATTTCTTTTAGTTCTTTTGTGTCGCTGAATAGTTCTGGCGGTAAGCTAGTCAGTTGATTATCCGAAAATCTTATTGTAGTTAGAGAAATTAGACCTTCCAACGCTCTATCTGCAATTGAATTCAGACCATTGCCTTGAAGATATAATTTTTGGAGTCTTCTTAATCCAGAAAGTAGGTTTGGAGGCAGTGTATCTATTAAATTCTTGCTGAGGTCTAGAACTAAAAGATTATCTCCACATTTTTCAGTCGGGTGACGATGTGCAGAAGAGAACTGAAAGTGACTTATATCTCTCATTCTATTTCCAGTCATATTTAAATATTCAAGATTTCTCAAGGTACATAGAGCTCCGTCTGGAAATACTAACATGTTGTTTTCACTTAGATCCAACCTTTCTAAATTTTGTACGTCTCTGGAGAAAGCACTGGGTGTTATTTCAAGAGACATCGTTGACCAATCTGTATTATGCGTTCTTATTGTTAAATTCCTAAGATCACGGAGACCCGTGAAAGCACTATCGGAAAGATTACCAATTTTGCAATACTCAATGGTGAGTTCGCGCAGTTCAATCAACTGGCGAAAACTACCAGGAGCGAGAGAACTTTGGAAAAATAGCGCGTCGCTGCACTCGAGGCGTAGTCGCACTGTGGGATGAGGTTGTATTGCACTAAAGTTCGTATTTTCCAATTCGCTGTTTATAGTCCTCAATCGACATTGTAATGCGATTCCTGAGCCATCGTAGTCGGTCATCCAGCTACATTCATCCGGAGCTTGGTAACGAGTACTAGTAGTTGCCGAAAGAGACGCACTCCATGCCATTAAGGCACTGCTAAGCACCAAAAAGGTGCTTTTAAACCACGCAGGATACATTATTTGGATTGCACTATTTACACTTGATCATATTACATAGTTTTATTAATTATCCTTTAACACATATATTCCACATAAACATCACGTTCTCCGAGCACTAGTTCATTTTGCCTCGAAGCTCGAGTACTTCACTAGTCAAACGCGCCACTTAACTCGTTTCACGCGAGAACACTAATTGGACGGGATCGTGCGTCCGCATATACTTGATGTTGGTGCACGTGACGCGAACGACCACGCAGAGGTCTGGGGTGGAACTGACTCGGAGTCAAACCTGCGGTGCGCTCGCGCACAAGGCCGCGCCGGTTCACGCGTTCCAACAGGTAAATTTAATCTTGGAACTAAAATGCAGTAACAGCCATTACCATGCCTCTGCGTTTCACTCTATCCGTTTCAGATAAGTTAACTTTAACGCACACAGGCATACATGACACGCAACACTACAAAACAAAACCGCTTTTTCTAGAGCTAAAGCGAGCTTTTGTACAGTATGTAAGAGAGAGATAGACTTATGGTCGCGGGGTAAGGCGTGCATAGCTTGGTGGGGGCTTGAGGCAGCTGGCCAGGTAGTGTGCAGGCGCACTGCCTCAGTCACTGCTTGTTAACACTCCTGCTGATAGATTGTATTGCAAACGTTAGATAATTGTTGACATTTGGTTTACTCACTATCGCTAATTAAATAATATGTAGTTATTATTGGTATTGATATGTAGCGGTAAGGTAATGAGTTAGAAGCGTGAGAAAGCTACATTTAAATTGTGGATTTTTAGAAAAAAAAAACATAAAATATTAATATGTTATTAATTATTTTAAGGAAATCAAAATTCAAAATCGACATCATCATTCATCACTTAGGTAGGTCCTATACTTGTCTGAGATTGTGGTCACACTCACACGTTAGCAAAAAAAAACAAAACTCGGTTTAATTACTGGATATATCTTTTTGCGTAGGGAAAGAATGCTTGTTAGGAATTAGTTTTAGGATAAAATCTTAAAATAAATATTAGTAATGTTCCTTATATACAATTAATTTTATTTTTATAATATTAAAATGATTTGATACTAGTTCCATCTTTATAAAATGTTATAAGAAATAAAAATATGGTATTTTCTCGGTTGTGCACGCAAGGACTACCGTCGTGCCGTTATTATATTATTACTTGCCGAAAAAATACATTCAATTTCCAGGAATTCACAGACGGATCACCCTTTATTTTAGTTAAGCGATTTTGATATAATTTCCCACCGTTCAACCTTAAACCTCTCATCAAAATAAACATCTGCACATTATGCATTTTGCGTATCCACCAATTTGTTCGACGCCGTTTGATTTAATACATTGTTTTTCAGGTTAATGTTAGATTAGATAAATTTCTCATGATTTATAACCAACAACTTAAACGCCGCCGTTTAATTCTTTTTTTCTGTGTTTCAATTATTCATCCCGAAATACCAAAACGATTATTGGAACATTGTGATATAGGTAGGCACTTCGCATCTGTTTCTATTGTGTTCATTTCGATGCCTGCATTGTTGGGCTGAATCATACCTGCTTTGTGCAAAAAAAATATATTTGGAACGTGCCCTAAACTGTATATAGTTTCTAATGAAACCAACATAAAAATTGGTGCCGTTAAATTGTATTTTTTCTGTGGACTGAGTAGATTCCTAAATTATAATTGTAGACAGGCCAGTTGATACCCATCCAGGACAAATATTTGTGTGCATGATCATGTATGTTTGTTCTGAGTCTGGGTGTAATTATCTATGTAAGTAGGTATGTATTTACAAAAAAAAAGTAGTGTATGTAGTATATCAGTTATCTGGTTTCCATAACACAAGCTCTACTTAGTTTGGGATCAGATAACCGTGAGTGAAGAATGTCCCAGGATAATTTATATTTATATTCTACCAACTTTAAAAAAAAATACAAAGTCAAATAATTTAGTTAATATGGTGGAAGAAATGGTCACGATCATAATGTTATTTGTTGTCGGGATGATAGGAGGACGTGTCTCGGCAGTATTTATGCGAGGTGTTGTGGCGAGGTGTTCGATTCCAAGGCGCTAGCTATATCTCAATTGCTATAAATAATCTCCTTTGACATGCTAGCGGCGGAAAATTTGCAATCGCAACACTCGAGTCCATAGTATTCGTGTCCTTCTACCTTTATGTAAACAGCGCAAATGGCTTTGTAATGGGAATCGCGTCCGTCCCACTATGACACCGGTCCAATATTTCACACCGGGTCCCACGGGTCGTTTGTCCAGATCGCGCCTAGAAACGTCCCGTACAATGGGCCAGCGGGAGATCACTCCTTCGACTTTTTGTCGTAAGTGGCGAGGCGAGTCTTGTCGTGTCTTTATAAAAGAATAGATTGCCGGTAAATCGTAGGTTATTGAGGCGCTATATAATATATATTTCGAGGGTTGCTATACACTATCGCCTATTATAACAAACGTTTGTATTCAATTTACTACACTTCATGTCTACACCCAACTGACCGGGTGTCGGTTAGTCGTCGCGTGGTTTGAGGTACACATAATTTACAAATAGGGAATTTGGGTCACATGCCTTTATGATTTTATTAGTAAAATACTCCAGTTTTCAGTATAAATTAAATTTCTGTTTCACTCAATGACGTGAATGAAGTTCTTCGGAAGTTAAAGTCGAATACCATTTGAAAAAAAATTTAAAAGATGTAAATAACATGAAATCGTATTTATTACTTATGTAAATAAATCAATAATTGGATGTATAAAATTGAGTAAGTGTGTTCATAACTTAATACATAAGCCGTACAATTTGACTTCTGAGAATTAATGTCGAATACTGTCGGATGTAGCGTGTATTGTGGTACCATGTTGAATTTATTATTTTTTATCGTCTGAGTTCATCAGTGCATAAAATCACTCAGTCGATTTCCATTATATTATTAATTTTTGTAATTTCGGTTCCTAATCTCCAGCGACAGGGCCGATATCGGGGCGACACTTATCTCAGTGTCGTCGGACACATATAATCCATTAAGTCGTCATTTCCACGCGGCTGATCATTCCTCAACCACGCGTCAAACCCGCCCCCGGACCGACGACGACGACGCACGCCGTATTGTTCGCTACTGCTTTATCTCGCGTCTACTGCTGCAAGGTCCTTTTCAATTAATGTTTCAGAACTTACTATGAACCTTAAAACTATAGCTCTAACAGCTACTACACAGTGCTTACAAGTTCAACGAAGGTTGTATCCTTGTAGACTAATGGACTAGTTTGTTATCTAATCGGGTACACGGCGGACCTATTAATAATTTCCCACATAATTTTCTAATTAACGTCCTGTCCGGTGAATGGTCTATGAATTCGAGGACAAAACGGAAATGACGTAGACGTAGGGTTAAGTAGGTACACAATGTATATTTTGTATTATACTACTAACTTATTAATTTGTTTCTATTACCACTAATAATCTGTGTTTTTGTTTTAGGTAATCAATATTCACTATGTATATTTCGCGGTAAGTGGTCAGCAAGAACAAATATTGCAAATTACTCAGGTATATTGGGACATGCGCAACGACGCGCGTTAAATTTAAGTTAATCCTATTTACCAATAAGATAGAGAATTTAATGCGCACTTTAAACACTGGTAGTGTTATGTTACGGCCGTGTTAACCCTCGACTGCGACGGGTTAAATTGTAGCGTGTAAATTCAAGAGATTTTACACGTGAACGGAACCCTTAGTAGTGCGTCAGATCGCGACACGGGCAATTTGGCGCGAGAGGCAACGTAGGTTTATTTGTTCGTCGCGGCACCTGGCTATTCCAGACCCACGGGGTGTGGAACATAGATGCTATGGAGTCGAAAGCATACGAATAATTCTGAAACTTTATTTTGAACAAATTATATATGAGGTAATATATTCAATTATTTTAAACATCAATTTATTACATCAGGTATAAAATATGTATAGAGATTTAATTGGTTTATGAATATTGTATGTTCAACTTAAGAATATTTCCTTAGGTATCAATAATCTTATTGATAACCTAATTACCTACTTTATTTTTGTACCACCACTATTTTAAGAACCATACCTAGCTAGTCAATACCTAGTTTTATATAATTACTCCTACTCTACATATTCTCATATTCAGAGCCAGAGCCCCTCGACGTGCCGCCGAATGGGACTGGTTAGATTACGCATTGTAGTGGCACAATTTGAAACTGTTGCTGGTTCATTTTATTATTGGCAAACAATCGCCGGTGACATCTGCGCCCTTCGCCTGTCTACTCTATGCGCTGCGTGCCGCAGCTAATAAATAGTTGGACGTCGACCATCTGCTAATTGCGTTCTTTCACTCACTGAGATACTGAGAGCTTGTTTATATCCTACCGAAGAATGAAACATTTTAATGAATGCATTTAATATGATATCGCAGATACCCTATTTCAATGAATTCATCGAACTCAATCTATTAATTTTAAACAAAGTAGGTGTGCGAACATGTAAAAATACTCGCACGTTTTATTAGTAACTAATCGAAAACGGTCTTGTACTTATTAATTTGAAACAAAAGTTGCGCTAGAGATAATAGATCGCTTTTAGACATTGAAAGTATTGTAACAATCTGTACGCCTTATTTCGTTAACAAGTTGTCGGTATTATTCGCCATTGTCTACATTGAATAGTTTGACCGTAGGCGCTGACTAATGATTGATGAATGATTGAGTGACTCATTGATAAAGTGTCATTCAACCGTTATCGGAATGTGTTCTATTGTTTAAAAATAGCTTAGTTTAACCGAAGCGAAAGTTTCACTGCACATGTGATATCCATCTCCTTTATAGCATTTTAGTTTCTTGACTTTTTCCATAATATTAAGCACGATCCGATAGTTTTAGAAAATTGTATTACTCACGATCTCAGCACTGTCCCACCCACCGCACCAAATGCGGTACAATTAGGTATAAGCGTTGAAAAGCGTTTTTGTGTCGCATCGCATTCGTAAAAGACCAAGCCTGCGTGGCATCCCCCGCGGAGAAATACGTGCTCTCACTAAGAAAAATGTTAGCTGGCATCTTGGAAATTTCAATTGTAACCTTTGTTGTGTTTGCACACAGCACCTTTCCAATTTGTTCGGCTCGTGTGCCGCCGATGAACGTCCCTAGATATCATCGGCATACCGGCCACTATGTCGACTCGTGTGATTAAATTCTTCGCGGTGATGTACGAGCCTGTGCGCCCAAGATATTTGTCTGACTCATTTAAAACTTATACTTATTTTTGTTACACTACAATCTATGATAAACGAAGTGATTAAATTTGCGATACTGAAAAGATATGTATTTTTCTACAATTAAGGTGAAACAAGCAGACGGTACGCCTGATGGTTACAGTACAGTAATTTATATATACCTACCCTTGCCATTCCACAAGTGTTGCTGACCCAAAAAAATAATGTATTTAGTAAGTAGTTAAAACTTATATGCTGCAACTTTACTGGTGATGTAATATAATGTTATTTATATTAACTAGACGTGTCGTGACCAATTTCGCAAAGACATGAGTCAGGAAGGGACTGTCGCGCCTACTCCTTCCACAAACACATAAATATCAACTGAACAAGGGACAATGATGCAAACTCGCAACTTCGGAGATTAATATAATATTTTTACGCCCGAACACAAGCAGACCATTGGCCTAATGAAATATGGCAACATGTTCCTTCGCGTCTGATAAAACGAGTGTCGGAGTTTTATTGGGACTCGAGTAAAATAATTCAAGTTGGCCAGCCAGTAAAATAATTTACATGGTGGTCCCTTTACGTTTTAGCCTGCTACCACATTTTTATCATTTGTCCGCGAAATGTTGGATGGGCACGTCGACATACCTACCAAATCCTTATCTTCAATCGTTTCTTTTTGAAAAATAGCTATAATAAAATTTACTAACACTTTTTTAGGGTTTCGTATTCAAATAAGGAACTCTTATAGTATCCGCCCTATCTATATCTATCTATCTATATGTCAGAGCCATTTTACTTCGAAACTGTAAGATATATGTCATCAAACTATAGTTTGTTGTTACGGTAACAAAGATATGAACAAAAGTTATATTAAAATCAAATCAATTATGAGTGTCTTACTCATAGATGTTATTCTAATAAATAATAACGAACCATTTAAAATTAACAAAGCTAACGATTTATTAACTTGCTCCATTGCGTAAAAAGTGCACAATTCGAACTCAAACCAAGAGCATTGTGATATTAACTCTCTATTAAATATTTTCCGCATTGCTGCGGGCTAATCTCAACCCTACAATAGGGTAATAAAAATACCTGTATAAAAAATGTTCGAAATGAATGAGCTATTCAGAATTCACGGGCGCTCGGATCACGTGTCAATCATGCCTTATTTTTGCCGCAATGGATCGTGTTATTCTATTTTAACGCTGTGTTATTCATTGGCCGTATTGCTGCTCCCCAATTTTTCGTGATTCACTATAGTCGGTACCCTTATTGTACTATAATCCCTACTAATAAAAAAAAAGTACGTGGTTGTATGATCGTTGGAACAATTTGTTGCAAACGATTGTAAATAAAATCGCATAGATTTTATTTTTCCTAAATATCCGTAAAATAACTCACGACAAATGTTACACTAATTTTATAAAAAATAATTGAAAGTAAACCTGGAGAAATACAACAAAAATAAAATAGTATTTTTTATCTTTACGAGCAAAGTTCTAAATTTACAACATTGGCGAATGTTATTTTATGTTGTAGGTAGGTACTACATTCGTATCTTTATTTGACTCAATCTATGCCCTCGAGTAAATTGTCAAAACTAAGCACAGTGTTTGCAAAGTGTTTGTCAGCTGAGGTGAAAACATTTTGGTGTAGTTTATATACTTTTAACAGGTTTTAGTACAATTACCAGATACAACGGTGACAAACTGATAATTATTTAGGAGAGAAAATTGTCAAAATCTTCTTATAGAGCTTTATTCAACGACTAGCTTTATGCTTCCGGCAAAGCTCGCACAAACTTTATGTACCTACGTAATTTCTACCTATATATTTTTATTATTGGTAAGTAAATAAGCTCAATTATGTATTTACAGTACCTAAAACACATCGTCATATTTTCAAAAAACTCTACTATAATCTAATACTAATTTTCAATTATGGAATATTTGATAAAATATGTTTCACCTGCTGTTAAGGCGATGCTATACGTGAAATGATGATTCTAAAATGCGTTTTTGTCTGTACTCTTTGTTCCAAGAGATTTGGAAAAAATATAAGTGAAACTAGAGAATATGTGACGGGGGATAGTTTTATTAAAAATTTGAATTTTTCATTAGTAACGTCAGAAAAAAAATCGTAAATATGCCCCTTCTTAAAACTAAGAATGCATTCTTCTCTTATTTGGGCCTTCCAAATAACTTGAAAAATATTAACATGCATTCCGAAATTCATTACAAACTTTTTAAATAACATAAAACCATATTTTTTTACCAAAATTACGATTCTCCTGTCTCGCTTGTCACCGCCAGTTTAGTAAGGGACGGAACATACACAGATAGCCTCCTCTTAAAAAATGTTAGTGTTCGCTAAGCAGGCGAAGTAGGATAAATCCTTAGTATAGTTAGGATACGTTACATACAATTACGTACACGTGAGGTTCCTTAGCTCTCAACTCATTCGCGTTGGGTGCGTATTGTGTTACCCATGCAACACGCATTCTTTGAAACCTGAGCTACGAGATGGGTTTCTTTTGTTGTGACTCGATTTGAATATTACTTTAATATGATGGGTTCTTGCAATGCTGTTTATAATGTAGGTAGAGTGAACCTCGAGTGTATTGTTATTTAATCCTTTTCACTTAGTAGGGTAGCATGCTTCGGTGTTGAGTTGTTTGTGCGAGGTTGGTAATCTTGCAAGTCTTGCGATGTGGCTTTCTATACGGCTGGAATATTTAAACGTCTACACATAATAATACCAACAGCCATACTTAGTTGTATACTAAGCATTTATGCCTATATGCTTTACTCATTGTTAAATATATTCTGCCTTTGGAAATACTTTTTCAGGGTCTAGGTATGCCTAAAGAACAAGTACAGGTACTCTTGGCTATGCCTTATCACTTACAGTAGGTAACCAGACTTAAACTTATAAATAAATCATTTATCTAATAGGTACACTATTTAAGTAGCAGTAACGAGGCTTGGAACGTTAAGTAAGTACTGGGTAACAATCAGCCTTGTTGACCGCGTATACATAGGTTGATATAATACTAGTAAAAAGCTGTTGGCTGTTTTCATGACGGAGATAAGCGGGTCAAAGGGTTTAAGTAGAAATAGGCAGGAGATGGCATGGAGACCGGCAAGGGTACAGTATAGGACTCGCAAATCTTTCTTCCTAGTTGTTTTATCAAACTCTGATCGTTACATTTAGGTATATAAGTACACAATTATACAATAAAAATAAAGGAACTCGCGAAAAAGCTACGACTAAACTATAGACATACTAAAATATTTTATTGATGGCAAACATGATCTTAACTGTAAAGTAGCTGTGCGATAGTGGCGTTTATTGTATCGTCCCTGTAAATTCGTTGTAAGACGATTGTAAAACAATGTTTGCATAAGCACAGTCCGCGACTGCGGGCGTAATACGAAAGCGTTTACAGAATTCATAAATTTTCGACAACAAAGGATTTGGTAAACCGTTTAAGGCGCATACGCGGATTCGACCGCATTACATTAGTGATATGGTAATGTGATTGTATACGATAAATTAAACTGTGGAGTCCTGAGGCTGGGTGCGCGCAGCGGGACTTCGCGAGATGCCCGCGCCTGCGCATCGCGCTCGTAAATCGACCACTTTTTGAGGTGAAACACCTCACATTTTTCGGCCATACAATATAATGCTCGCACTTTTACACTCAAAGGACAATGGGAACGTCCCATGTGTATAAATTATATGTATTTTCTTTTATCTATATTTTTGTCTCTCGTAAGTTGCTTTTTTACCACATTACGATTGGCTTAGTTTATTTTACTATGTATATATTTAAAAAAAAAGATTGACTCACTCACTGACTGATCGATCAACGCACAGTCCAAACCACTGGACGGATTGGGTTGAAATTTGGCATACAGATAGCTATTATGACGTAGGCATCCGCAAAGAAAGGATTTTTTTAAATACATCTACGCGGGTAAAATATTTTTTTTATATTGTAGGAACAATATGATAGATACCTACATTTAAAAAAAACTTGTGTTAAGTCAGACCTAAATATACATAACATTACAACACATTTTACGCAAAAAATATTGCATATGTGCAGTAAAAATTGTTCACTTGTATAAAGTTTAGGTAACATTATGAACATAACAATGAAGGAAAACATAAAAATAATACAATTTTGTCTACCTACACCATACGAGTAGGTATGGCCGTACTCAATATCACTAGCGTGGGATGATGACATTTTCTGCTTACAATCGAAAATAACCGGAACCCTTGGTTTATTTTGAAATATAATTGAAAATTATAGCGTCCATGAAATAAACTGTCAACCTTCAGCGAGGTGTAGACACGGAGTTCGTGCCCTGTCGATTCATTTAATTGGCCCAGCGCATTGTTCTAGTGTCGCCTGTTATGAAGCGAAGCGACTGTTGCCTTTCCCTAGAAAATTCCTCAATTTGTAACATCGCTCAATTCATAGGGACTTCCACTAAGTAGATATACATATGTCAAACTAATTAGCCATTCACCAAAACAAGAATGTGCTGATTTTTACTATGCATTTATTTGATAATTCCCAGTACCAGTTGATGAACTGCTACTGCTTCCGACGATGTGAGAAATAATGTGATGAAATCCCGTGAAATTGAGAGACAAATTCTCAATTTGACAATTAATTAACAATTTAGTTTACAAACCACGTCATTAATGTCCTTGTCGTTCATTCCCAGTCCCTGAGTAATTAGTCAGTAATTTCGCTGTTTTTTATTAGGTTTATGAAGTACCAAATAGGTAGTAGTATATTTACTAATTAATAACAAAAGAAATCATTAACATATTCCTCCAAGGTATATTACTGACATTTACGACTATTTCATGAAAATGTTACTAATATACCTTGGAGGAATGTGTTGATGATTTCTTTTGTTATTAATCAGTAAATATACTACCATTCTTGTCGCAAATAACATGTTGATAACTTACGACCTATAACTAAGCTGCAATTAGCAAAAAACGTGATAAAATTTGAATTTAATGCTCCAACCGAAGGTTTACCCTTAATGTAAACATTTTAATAAATTATATATTTAATCAATCAAAGTATGTATCTATAGGTTCACTTCCACGATCGAATTTAATTTGTCATTATCAACTCCGGCCGTCCACTTGGTTTGTTCTTTAGGTCAAAATTTCCAGAACGAAAACGATGGTTACTTTATATCGTTACAAGCTATGTTGTTTCTGTCGTAAATTTCATAATTCTCGTCAGTCACCAATACGTTAGCTTTCTATTTCATCTAAGACAGGTATTTGTGTTAGATTTGAGCACTTAACTCGTGTCATTTTAAAAAGCTTGATCTAGGACACCGAACGAGTGCCAGTTCGATTTAACCTTTGCGAAGAATTGCATTTTGTGCGGCTCCGTTGAGCGAGGCACTTAACTTTATTGTTTCATGGTGCAATAATATTGGCGTACCAAAGCCCTAGAACTAACCGCGCCCGTCCGATTGTTTTCTCACACAGATCGATTTACAGTTACCTACCGATTGTTAAGTGTTACTGGACGCCCCAACGTAGGTATCTGCAAAGCTTTCAAGTTCTCCATTATTATCAAGGATTTATACCATCTCCCCTTCCCTGGATAAACCTGATAAAGTACTCCCATTCACAGTGTAACAATTTTATTTAGGGAGATGCAAATAATAAAGTACCTAAAGGGAAACAAAAATTTTACGACGAACTCGCTTCGGTTATCGCCAATTTGTGTCAACTGAAGCGTTCGTTTAATATTAATAAAACTGCTAGCCCCTCAACCCTCCGCGTGCTTTTACGGTCGGGTTGATGGCGACTTATTTGAATAAATATTTCCGAGCGTGGCGGAGTCAGGGTTTCCTTTAAATTTATTTATTTTGTAATTTTTTTCTGTGGGCGATATTGGTCCGCGGTATAAACAGCCGTTGTCCGTTTGACGCAGTGCTTCGTAGCGCCCGCGCCCCAGCTAGCGCGCACCGGGAGGTGCATTACTAATGTGAATGACGCGACACTATTACAACCCATCCTTTATCTAACACAATATGTCCTTTATTATAAAACTGAAATTAAATGTCCGAACACTTTCGAAGTTATTCGATCGCCACGGGAGTCCATCACATTTTTTAAATGCGTTTGCAAGTGTTTATTGGTTTAGACGTTCTTTTTGTTCCATATATGGATTTGAAAAGGTTTGACAAGTTATTAATGTTGAAGTCAGGTATCTTATGGTAATTCATGGAATCGAAGTGATCATAAAAGCTACATGAAAATATGTAGATTAAGAATTGGTAGGTACTTGAACCGTTTTTCTACATGAAGACAAAAACATCAAATATAATTACTGTATGTACTAAAATGAACATCCAGTAATTATATATGAAGTTTTTGTGCAACAGTCGGAACACACCGAAAGGTGCTTGGTGACAGATTTTCAACTTGAGGGTGGTAGCCAGCCAGGCGGGTACTACAAAGTACCCTACAACTGTGATATGGTTTCCTCACGATGTTTTCCTTCACCGAAAGCTCAAGCTCATTGTAGGATTCGAACCCGTGACCTTTGTCTCTGTATTCGACGTTACTATCACTGAGCAATCATCGCTTTAAATAATAAGTACTTTAACTTTGAATATCATTTAAATATATAAATAAATAATATACTACGTACTAGTTATATAAACGAATGCAGCTCAGATCACTTTACTTTAAATTAGTTAGTCAACATTAATAGGTTGAATTAAATGTCAACTACCAGAGATGAGTTGTTAAGGCAATGTTCACTGAAGCCCAATTCGTAATTACATACGGCCAGACCGACACCCATGTCAACGCGCAAAAGTTAATCGCACCGGACGGCCGGTAAATGATGCGTGCCTCTGCCGCGAGCCTACTTATGTCGCCTGCGATTAGCGCGCACCCTGTACAATGACGGATCGTTTAATATTTTAATTCGTGATAAAAAAATATCGATTCTAAATATCACAAGGTAAAAAGTAGCTGTTTATATTGTTATCAAATCACATCGACATGAAGATAAAAATCTTAGACACGTGAATAATAATCCATACTTCCATACTAATATTATAAATGCGAAAGTAACTCTGTTTGTTTGTTTATTTTCTACCTTTTTACGACTAAACCGCTAAACCGATGACGATAAAATTTAGCACCCAGATAGCCTATTTATGGAGAAGGACATAGGTTACTTTTTACTACGGAACATGGGTGAAATCGCGAGGAACAGCTAGTAACATATTATAATAACTCAGGGATAAACATAGGTACTTACCGACTAAAATTCACGTTACCATTTTCTGGAATCATAATAAAGCCAAATATGTGAAGAATAAGTAGTTTTGTGGGTGCAAGATACAAGGAAAACAATGCGTCGTTATTATTTCAGTATTATTTTTGTTTTCGACAATATATGCGATATCGTGTAATACCTACACAAATGAATTCATATTCCACGTGAACTAAAAGAGTCGTCATACGGTAAATCCTTTATGGTAATACAGGCTGGTTGTACACGTATTTCGATCATGGCGTTCGATCGTGATTTTGTGTTCGTGCTCGGTGGAGTCGCGAAACTCCCGCGGACATGGGTTACTTGTTTGATGAGACGTTATCGCGTTATATCCGATGCATCTCTTTTGTTTCTGCTACGATACATTCAGGGTTCATATTGAAATGGCTTCTCTTTAATTTGTTAAACATGTTGTTTGTTTCAGGATTGTGAATTTATAATGCTTTAAGAATTTATGTTTTCAAAGGTGCTTGTTCATAGTTTTAACTTTTTATGCTCGGTTTGTTTACATTACTATGTGGTGAAACAAGTCTATAAATAAATGCTGAAAGTATTATCTATTTTTATCACATTCTCATAAAGGTATGATACCGAATGTGGTAAGCACACAATACCTTAATGGCTCATGTGCAGCTGCTCGAACACCGGTAAATGCTAGGCAACGGATTAGAAAAATAAGTGTTACCGGAATGGTTGATAATTCAAATGAACATTTTTAACGTAGGAGTACCATTGGTTTTCTCAAAAAATAATTTTCCGTAGCCGAAAGTACAACTTACGATTTTAGTAAGATATGTTCGACGCCTACATTTATAGTTGGCTTTAGTTAAGGGAATCTAGAATAAAGTACCTACCTATACATAAATCGTAATTCTTACTAATATTATAAATGCGAGTTTGTTTGTTACATTTTGACGTCTAAACCACAGAACCGATCGAGATGAAATTTGGCACGAAAATAGCCTATGATCTAGAGAAGGACATAGGCAAATTTTTACCCCAGGAACGCGGGCAAAACCGCGGGGCGAAAGCTGGTAATTCTATGAATATGTATTAATCTTTTTTTCACAATGTTGCTATGCATAATTCCACTAACTGCAATTACTTAGATCAAAAATAGATTGAAAAAGGGGTAATAATAGAGTTCACTAGATTAATCTCAAGGAACCCATCTCTTGTTTGATAAATAGTTTTTTTCTCAATGGTTTTGAATCAAGCTTCGTTGAGAAGACGGTGTGTTCCCATTGTGATATAAAATAGCCTTTATTTATTTGTGAAACATGACAGATAATTCAGACGGCTACCGATAGAGATGTCTTTGTTGAAGGAAGAATGCTTGTTTGGTTTTGTAGACTACAAATATGTATAGCCGGTTATTGTTATGTTGTATTAGTTATGAAAGTTATTGTTATGACAAATTGTTTGGTCGGAGTTAAGCCTTTCGTTTGTGCATCTGTTGGCTTAAGAAATAATTGTCGTCACACTTCTCAGAAACATCTTGTAAAATATTATTTTGACGAATATTGAGCATTTCTTTACTTTTCAGCTCTATTTTATTGGCTAATCGAATAAAAACCATCTAAATATTTGTGTCGTTTTGTTTTGAGCTATCATCGCCTTAAATGTTTTAATATTGGTTGTAAAATCCATATTGCAGTTTTCATAGACCCTGTGATAGTTTCACCGATCTGGAGCTTCGTTTCCCTATTTGAAAATATACTTTGAAATTCGCAATAGAATGTCAGTCGCAGGGGACCGAAGCTGCGGCCGAGTAAAGAGCTTTTTATAAATGTGTTTTGAGAATAGCGAACGAGACGAAGGTAGTCTGGTCGCGAACGCACGGCGATGCACCAAGTTTAATGGAAGAGAATTGAAAAGTAGCGCATCTATATGGTAATAGAAATTGCCCGGAAGAAAGGAACACAAGCGACATAGTGCAGTGCTTTGAGTTATAGTTGTTTTCTTGAAAATTGAGCGTTATTGCGTATGTTTTCTCCAGAGTATCGGTGGCGTGGCGTCTGCGATCGCGGCGGGCGGTCCTCGTTGCACCCAAGTTTTATTGTAACAGGAAAATTTACCAGAGTTAACTTAGATCATTCACATTACTTACGTACATCGAACATGACTTTTATTTGTTATAAAATATTTAGAAGTACTTACGACAAATCGAGTAAAAGCTGTATTGAAATTTATTTCTTTTCTAGATTTTTATTTGAAGCCGATGATAGCCCAGTTGGTGTTATGTTTTTATTTGTTTTATTTATATGCTAAAATAATAACATGACATATTTTTAACATAATCTCAGGACGAAATCCTGATTAGGTGTATAGGTTGTCGTCAAGAATTTGCCGTTAAGTTCAAACCTTACAATTGCTTTGTCCATTGCTTGGTCGTAGGAGACTTTGTACCTACCTACTACCACCTAGCTTGAGCTATCACCCTCAATTTGAAAATCTGTCGGAGATTCCGTTCCTTTCTATGTATTTGGATGTTCACCACCTTCGACCACATTATTAATTATAGCAAGATTTTGGTCACACAAGCCTACCCAAAATAGAAACATCAGTTTCAATAAGTATTTTAACCAAACTATAAAAACTGATAATCCGATAGCTTCAAGTGTTAGTCCATTGTATGTTTTAATTTAACTAAGTAAATAAAATTTAGCATAACGATTCGATGATTGTGGTTTCATTGCCTATGTAAATATTCGTAATCAAGGAAATAAACAACTATGTGTCACTAATGCTATTTGGTTACGTTCCAACGCTGGTCGGACCGTTCCCACTGATTATTATTTGTAAACAAAGCTCTGTGTGCTGGCTATTTGGACAAATATAAATATTTGTATGTCGAGCATAAGAGAGCACTCAGCGGAATGTCACTGTTATGTTCTTCGAGTGCTAAGAATTTTCTAAACTAACATTTTGTACAAAACGTTTTCATACTAACTTTTGAAATTTTGTCATACCGAGTGTTTGTTTAGCATTGTCGCACTTTTAGATTCATTATCTGTCCCGATTCTCACGCCCAACTGCAAATAATATAAACACAAATTTATATATTATATTACGATTATGTTCACTAAAATCCTAGTAAGTACTTGAATATAAATCTAGATTGCGTGAGAACATAGCTTCTCAACTTCAATCAAGAAACATTAAGATCATTTAGATTGAAACTGTGCAATCGCGCTGATTAATAAATAAAGAAAGTTTCCACCATTTGTCATATTTTAATGGCTTTAGATTCCAAAATTATATTAACTAAGCACATAACTGTCTATAATGAGAAGTAATCTAGTTGTTTGACACGACGACAGGTTAGTTTTTATCGCAGTTTACCGTTAGTGCCGATGCCTAATTGTAAGCTGTTTATAAATGTCTTCAACTGATCAATATTCATGTTCAGATTATACCCGTCTAATTGCCACTTATAAATCTAAGCGCGTCGATGACATCTTAATTGCCAATGTTACAAATCACTTTGCTATTCGAAAATATTTGGCATTACACTATTAAAATAAATGTTATGTACCTACCAATGTTGTTAAGTTGAAACCAGACACTGTCACGATGAGGTTCCATTGATCAATTTTATTGTCTGTTACTTGTAAATTAATTAATTTATTTGGGAAATAATAATAATTGTTATAAATATAATAATTATGTCAACAGAAAACATATAAAATACAATTTATACTGTAGGTGTGGGACTGGTCCATACGCGCGGCATTATTTCTTTTCAGACTCCTTCATTAATTATCGTCATATTTCAAATAATTACTTAATTTAATTTTACAGACTCTACTTTTACAGCACCATTTATTATATTTTGATTTGGTTTTGTATTTCTGGGTAATCAAGTCAAAATCAAATTTACTTCTGCTCTCATGTAAAGAAATCTAATCTACTACTCTCTTGTTGGTAATCTTGTCTAATTTTACTACAAGTGAGTTCTAGCCCTAGCTGCCAATGCTGCCATGCCGCTCTCTTCAAACATTGAATTTTAAGTAATTGATGTTGTTGCATTTGTTTACGTCGTACGGTTAAATATTTTGTGTTTCATAATAAATTATGTCTGCTTGTTTATTATCTGCTATCATTCACAATAATTGGCAAACGGGATACTTGTGATGTCACGATATCTAAACTAGGATAGGTATGTAATAGGTTTGACACATAGCTAACTGCATTATTAAGTAAAGTTGCTGTATAAGACTGGAAAATTTAAAGCCTTCTCTATTAAACCCACCAAAGATTATATTTTTTTATAGTATCCGGGAAAAGCATACCGCTTGTTATCATTAAAATTACCTCAAATTCTTGAAGAAAAACCATTTAGGAAATACTTTTGGTGAAATTTGTTTATAATCACAATATGTTTTGGTCTCGATTCAGCTGCGTTCATTGGCGGCTATAAATCCGTATCTGTTTGTCGTAGTCGGTCGTTATTATGAATAATTATGTTATTTTACGGTGTTCGACAACCGCACCATGTCTTAAAGTAAATGTTCCTGTATAGAGTAGACAAAATCCAGATGTGACGAAACAACGTTATTTCGTCTAAAATGTCTTGGACACTCAAAGATAATATTTTTATTTATAGCTCTGAAACAATATGACCAAATTGAAACATTACTCGTCGTATTAAGAAACTTCGGTGTATCTATCAAGGTTCATTTTTAAGCTACTAAATATAAATAAATACAGAATAAAAACACCACATCGCACCTTTGGTAAATAATTTTATACATATAAAAATGGGGTCTGTAATAGTTTTGAAATTTCGAATTAAGGTTACGGCATAGTTTTTGACATACATACCGTTTTGAATTAAAATATAATTTTATTTTTAAATATTAACATTTTAAAGTAACACATGACATGCCATACAAAGCAAGTGCTGATTATTATTTTTTTGATTTTATTTTAATATTTTAAACTCACATTTTTTCAACAAATATGGTTATTCTCGCGAAGATACGAGTATATTTACATAATTTACGAGTCCACGCACACGGCGGGCGGGCGACGCGTTTGTAGGGCGTATGGAATTCACTGCTATATTATCTATTTATGAATAATTATATTGGTGGACATTCGACACCATTCATAGCCTTAAGACGACGATATCCGAGAAAAAATGATTCTATATTAAGTTTTTCTTGGCTTTCTTTGTTGCAAGAGATTTGTAAAAATTATATGTTAAAGTAGAGAATATGTGACGAAGAGTTCTTTTCATAAATTTGAATTTTTCATTAGTAACGTCATAAAATATCAAAATATGCCTCTTTTTAAAACTGAGAATGCATTTTCGGTTTTTTGGCCTATCCAAATAATATAAAAATATTTAAGTACATTCTACATTCCGAAATCCATTTTCTTAAAGGAACAAAGTTTGTCAAATGTAATAAATTTTTAATACACCTTAAAATATTAATTTTAAGGTATATTTTATTTCAATATTTCGTTTTATTTATTCGTTCTACTTATATTATACAACTATAGTGGTTATATATCATAATAATTTTACTGCAAATAGAACAAATAACTTGCTGTCTGTCATAGTGTTTACATACATTATTTTTATGATTCAATACTCAGTTTTTATATTTTACTGCAATACCTAATATTAATTTCGTAGGCGACACTATTAATTAAAATACAAAATTTTAATTTTATTATAGGTACCTAGTAATTTTATTTTAGTTTACGAGTGTTTAGTTGTATGTGAATGTTTGAGATATTGTGGTAGACACAAATCATCTACCAAATAAAACATCTTTTCGGTATTGATTTCATTTATAATTTTTGTTATACATATATTTATATGATGTCAATGTAGTAATTATGTAAATTGATCTGGGAGAGGTCGATAGCCTGCATGGTGTGTCTGCCTACAACGGTATTTGATTTTTCCCAAGTGTTGAAGTTGACCGTTAACAAAATGATTCATTACCGGCTCTATGTAGTATAAACTGTGATATTTGTTCAAACATTCTCACGCGTGTCAATTGCTTGGCCCAACTTTTGACACCTCTTAGAGGTCAACATCGACAGTTTTGCGCGTTCCATCAATATTTGTTCACTTATGCCATCTCGAGTCTTCAGTATGATTACACTTTGCTTCAACGGCATTGTTCAATATGTCTCAAAAATATTTTGTTTTGTAGACAAATAAGTACACGATAGCTATGTTTAAAATACAAGGCAGTTATTAAAAAAAACTAAAATACCCGTCGATGAAAAACGTGCCTAAAAGCATGAAATAACTATGTATGAACTCTATCTAACCTAACTATTTAATTGTCGGCGAAATTGTAGCTCGTGTTCCATGGGAAATATCATAAATTCGCAGATTTTATTTTCGCTAAACTGGGAACTCTAGTTCCCACATAGTTATTTTATGCTTTTTAGTGCATTTAAAGGCGGTTTTAAGCATATTAGCATCGTACATTCCATCATCACATCTAAGAATACAACTAACGGTCTAATCGGTCCTATATTATTTAAAGATTTATCCCCTATTTCTTAACCGTTAAGGATTTGTACCTTTCATCATCAGCTCAGTAATATGAGGTGATGACAATCAGACGTAAGTGCCTGTTAAATTTGAAGAGTTCCCTCGATTTCTCCAGGGTCCCATCATCATATGAGAGCATCTGTGAGTTATACCCTTCCAAACAAAAAAAATCAACTAAGCTTATACTAACCATACATCTAAGGTATCTATAATTAATTTGTTAAATTTGTTTTTCCTAGTTTTAGTAGCGTGTCCTAAAATATTAGAAATAGTTTCTGAAAAACCATTTTAAAAATTACCGATAGGTAGCCGTTTCTATTTTTATTTGTGCTAGTTTTATAGCTGCAATATTGTTATTTAAACACAATAAACTAACCCTTTGATTTTTAACACTGATACAAAAACTAGTAATCGGGACTATTCTCACATTCTGAGCCGAACCTGTCTCATTAAAATGGTGTCTTTATAGTTCGGTTAAGAATGGGGTTCAGCTGCCATGCGTTATCGCTACTATAAAACCCTCCCGATCTGAGAGTTGATATGATAATTGTAATCTAATACATCACTATCTCCATCTGTCTCTACCTGGAAGTTTCTTATACTGTTGAACTTAAAATGTAGCGATAATTCGATTGTCCAAATTCTTTGATAGTAATCCAGCAATTTACCTAACGTTCCCTTGAAATTGTCTCTACCCATTCAATAAGTGATAATTCGTTTTTAGGAGTCTACGAAATATTACACTAATTTGTAAATCACATTTCCAGAAATTCATAGAAAACAGATTCGACAACTGTGATAGGATAGCTTATATATAGCGTATATCACGTCGTACTTCATAGAAGCTTGCATGGAAGATACACCGAGACAAGAAAATTAATAGGAACCTACGCAGAATCTGCGTTAACAGATTGCCAGCCCACACATTGTTTAGTGTTGCTCACCACCCACATTCCAATACCATTGTTGTCACGTGTATAGCAAGCGAGTGAAAATTTTCGCCCGACAAGGAAGTTACATGTCGTTAGCCGTGATGGATCTGCTAACCTCTTCAGACACCTCCTTAGGGCGCTGGGCATGAGGCGAGAATCGATTAAGTTCGACAGTCAGTACTCTTTGATTGTGGAGTGAAAGGTTCACGGCTGGTAATTACTACAACGATGGATATTGGACCGATGCGAACGATTTCACATGACACACCACTAATGAATTCTGTCCAAGTTGACGCGACACAAATCTCCAAGGAATTAGTGTTATTTTAATTAACGCCACCAATTTACCCGCGTCTTTTGCTGACTTGTCTTGTAGGTTCCTCGATAATATGGACGTATTCCATTTCGATAATTGATGGTCCTGATAAAAAATCTTTATATAATTGATATTACCTTAAGTTATATTATGAAAAAAATAAAATAAAGAAATACGATGTAGGAACTCAAAAGTAATATAATGTATAAGACAACTTCAATTCAGTAAGTTCAAGACAGTGGGTCTACTACGTCCTGATGATGCTTCTTGAAGAAGCGAAACACGTGTCGATTTTCTGTTAAGTTCCCTTGTTTTGGACTTGACAGAGAAGGATATATCCAGCGGAATTAGTTACTAAATATTTGTCTTCCATCTAATCTTATAATGGATTTCCGCAAGGTCACGCCTGAGTCAATTAGTTATCAGTAAGTTACTATCAACTGTATGTAAGTATTTTATATGGCAGAAGCTTACAAGCAGACAGTCAGTCCATCTGATAGAACCTACTAACTGGCTACCGTCAAATATTCAAAGAGCCAGTCATAGCCTGTGAAAGATTTTTTTAATGATCGTCCACATACACACTCACAAAATTCACACGCTTTTTATAATATTAGTATTTATAAGATGTATGAAGCCAGTTCTACAGTTTTATGATATGTATAGATTGATAGAATTAGTTCCTACTAATATTTTAAATGCGAATCTTTGTGAGGATGTATGTATGAATATTTGTTACCTACTCTTTAACGTAAAAACTACTGAACGGATTTGAATGAAACTTGGCACATGAATAGATCATACCCTGGAATAACATATAGGCTATTTGTTCCGGGAAAACATAATATCTGTGCGGAATGCGGGTGCAACCTAGGGGCGGAAGCTAGTATAGACCTAATATTTATGACACCATAATTTATTTTATTATTTGTTAATACGACTCGTACTTACTTTGCTTTTTGCAGTCAGTACTCATTAACGATGGCAATTATCTTAACAACCCGAATCGTAAGATGTTTTGTATCTTAATCGGCAAGCGGTCGTTCCAATCTAGGTTCTCGGACGCATTATCGACTGTCTCACAGCGGGGAGTACGACAAAAGAATTTAATTTCAAATAAATCGCACGAGACCGCGTCGCGCCGAGAAATTAGGTGCGGTATCCCCCGCCGCGAAAACTCATCGTAAATAAGTGTCGCGACTGGCTTCGGAAATATCCTCCATGCGTCGAAGCTTAAGAACACATTCTTGTTATACACTCGTTTAAGAATTTAATTACTTGCATCTCTGATGGAGGCTTACCCCACCTCGCCTCATCACCCGCAGTGGCCTGCTTCTCTCACGTGATCGTAAATCCTCAGTTCGTTAATGATCCGAACGCTGTTCTGCGATGAATTACCGCTTAGTCTTGTTGACTTTTTGCGCGAAATATTTTTTCTGATTTTAGTGAGCGTGGGTATCGCATAATGAACTGTAACTCTTTAAGTGGTTTTTCGAGTTCATCGCGATTTATGTTTCAATAAGTATGCAAGATTGTATTTTATATCGCTTCTTATCTTCGTGCATATCATATAAAATTCAACGTTTGATGCTGCTATCTTAGTTTATGTTGGCAGGGGTCATTTTGGCATGAGCCGCTTAAGTTTTACGATAAAATCGAAACTCTTGATTTCCAAAATATAAAGTGAAAGATGTTAATGATCAAAGCGCCGGCAGTGGGTACAATGTACTTTCTGAAACTTATCTTGTGGGTGGAATTTGCCATAGGTACCACCCTTACTAAGGGTGGAAGGCAACTTGGCACTTTTCTTAAATACTCTTTTGAAGTTCAAATTGCTATCCTTACATGTCTGTCATGAATTACAATGGTATACTTAATAACGATAGTGCTACGTGGCCGCCTTCTTTATTCATCTATACATATCGTTGTCGCCGTTTTCAATTTAGCTGCGTGTGGTGTCGAGTATCGCGCGAACAAGTGAACATCAGGTCTCGGTATCCGGCTTCAATTGCCTTCAACTAGGAGTGTTCTCCGTTCTACTGCGGCCTTTTTGTCACAATGCAGTCGGTGCTCCGTTTGTAAACGCGATACTTCCTTCGGCACAAAACCTCTTCGCATGTGATTGCGGCCCCTTTACTTTAATCAAATGGCTGCGACAAAGGATTGAAAAGAACGCTCCCCGATTTCGTACAAGTGATCGGTATTGGCTGAGAAATTCCTTTTGCGGATTGCCGACATTTTTTATCGATGTTTCCGCGAAAAAAGACTGTTTTTTTTAAATATAATTTCAAGTTTCCTGAAGTGCTCGTATTTGGAGTGCTCTTAGAAATAGAGACAGTTCCCATGGTATATTTATTCATATTTGAATATTGGACAGAGTTTATACACCTTGTTACATTTAGAGAAACGGTAAGTTGATTGTCAGCTAAGTGGCGTCGTTTACTCATACAAACATTCGTTTAAAATAGCATTTAATTGAATTTAGACTACACCGCTTGCCATTAGGCTCTTGGTTGTTCGGTGAACAGTAATTGCTTTGAATTCTTCGATTTTAATCACTCTTCCCGTGTTTACCCTCAGGGCAAATTATGATGTTTAAAACGTTGTTTGTATTTCTATCGTAGCGTTTCGTGATTAATATCAAAGTCATTTTTGATTACATAATAACGAGTCCCGATGAATTGGTATCATTTTGTTGGATTAATATACTCCATTTACTTTTACTAAAACGTAGAACGAAGCCAGTAACAATTCATATTTCATATTTTTATTATGTAGACAGATTGCAGCTCTATGAATGATGAAGATGAAAAATATTATTTTGAGGTAGGTTAGTCAATAGCGTTTATTTGACGTAGGTTCGATTCCCAGCCTAATTCCTAATAGTCCTAAAATTTGTGAGCATAAACATTTCTGATTATCAGGTTGGGTGTGTATTAGTCATCTGGTTTCCGGAGCCGAGCTTGTACTATAAGCTCGGTTTAGTTTAGGATCAGTAGCGCTAGAACAAACCGTTTTGAAATTTAGAATCGTTAACGTAAGTAAATTCTGAATAGAGAATTCAACAGTTTTATTACATTTTGATTTAATTACATACTTACATCAAGCTCACTTTGTATGCAACCAGTCACTAAGGCATATTTGACATACTTGTTCTGGAACAGATAATTATCTAAATATTACAAATGATTATTCGATATCGTAATAATTCGATAACATTGATTAACGTAAGTTATTTTATATTTGTATGCTGATAATACGGCCACTCATTATGATTTATTAAATTGATATCAAAATGATAAGGGAGCATTTATTGAATAAAGTATAATTTAAGGTATCCAGTAAGATACGGGTAGTGAGTGGAACACGCATTTATATAATTTACTAAAAATGCCTTTTTTAAATAAAGTTGTGTTAGTGACTGGCGCTAGTTCAGGAATCGGTGAAATGATATCTTTACATTTTGCTAAATTAAACGCTAGGCTTTCGTTAATTGACAAAGACGTTAAAAAATTGAAAATAACCGGCGAAAACTGTGAAAAACTAAGTAGAGCTAAAGTTCTGATTATAGCTGCAGACTTGAATATAGATGAGCATGTGAAAAAGGCAGTAAATGATACCATTCATGAGTATGGCAGAATCGACGTAGTCATAAACTGTGCAGGAATATACGGATCCGCGAGTATACTGGATGATGACGTTGTTGATAAATTTGATCGAATCATGACTACCAATTTAAGATCAATAGTGGCTGTTACCAACTTTGCAGCGCCGGCACTGGTTGAAACTAAAGGATGTTTTGTAAATATCTCAAGTGTATCATCAGTTGTACCATTCTCAGCGTGTTTTGCTTACAACGTGGCAAAAGCGGCGCTCAATCACTTCACAAAAAGTGTAGCATACGAATTGGCTTCTAAAGGAGTAAGAGCTAATTTGATTTTGCCTGGACCTGTGAAAACTAATTTACTGATAAACACAGGAATGGATGAACGCGAAAATGATACCTATTGGGATAAAATGAGTGCTAGAATGCCACTGAAGCATATCGTAAAAGTTGAAGAAGTTGCCGAATTAGCCGCATTTTTAGCTAGCGAGAAAGCAAGGAGCATGACGGGAGCTAGTTATTTAATAGACAGCGGTTATTTATTTTCGATGTCTCAGAGTGTTCATGCTATGTGAAAGAATTATTATGGTCATGTATGAGAAATTAAATATGTATAATGTAATTATGTACGGTCTATATTTTGAATGTATTATGTTTTTTTTAATTGTGTGTGTAAAAAAGATTTCTCTTTTAGATTAAAAACAAAAATATGCAAACTAAATCGTTGCTTACGCTTAATCGGATACAGCTACAGTCAATTTAAAAATAACAAAGGCCTTGTAATATGAATCTTCCATTTAAATGGCGCGCTTATTGAATAAAAACAGAACGTCGTACGTTAAGTTTAGCTCAGTCTGAGTTTTGCTGCTTATGAGGTTTTTAATGGCCCATGAAATGTAGTTATTGAAATTCTCTTATGCCTTTTATTTATAACTTCGGAGTTGCAATAGTCTCTTTATGTAGTTATTTTGCAATATTATATGACTTACACAAGTTACGATTAAATTAAATTGTTATTGTTCTACGCATTCAGTTAATGTAATCATCGATTATATTATCACACTATCCGCTCTGCGCATTAAAACACTGAGGTTAGGTGGTGATCATAAACTCAAGCAGCATAACGTTATTAAATGTCAGCCATTAGGACAATCACATAACTTTGTTACAATCGGTTTCAATCATTTATTAGTAGAAACCGATGGACTATTCCGGTTTTATAACTTTTTACGTTTTGGTATGGAGTCATATTCAAATAGTGCTTCGTTGCTCATGGAAACACAGTATTGTAAAATTTGTAACGATTTAAAGATTGAAATTTATTGCAACAAAGTTACATGATTGCCCCACAGATCAACTAACTGCCTACCTACTGCTCGATAGGTACATATTTTATGGCTGATATAATAACACCACTGTAATTGTATCATAAAGTATTGTATGTGGAATAAATACTGAGGGCACAGATAATTTCACGCGCGCTTAGCTAATGTTTGCCAAACGATTTGCCGGTGGTATTGGGATGGACGCTCCTTTTTTCTCTACCGATGCTCAGTCCGACCATGTAACGATTACGAGAGATCTTCCACGTAACCGCGTCGACAAATCGAAGTTAGTGCAGGAAAAAGTTGAGAAGTCTAACAGCATGTTTCGACATTGCAATAGATAGGTACATCTTTAACATCACACATAGTCACACTAATCAGATGATGAAAAATGACACTCGATTTTGTTAATCGATTTATCAATAATTTAACATTGTTACGCAGTGAAATGTAGTTATTTACCAAATATGTACATGTGGTTTTAATCATCAATTTTGTTTATCTGGAGTAGGATATACCTACCCAAGCTATAGGTATAGACGTACTAGTGAAACAACATACATTGACTATAGCAATGTAATGTACTTTATAGACAGTTGAGATTTCTTATCAGGATCCAGTATCAGATACCTAACACCCACCCATCCGTCGGCAACACGTTACAAATTAACATTCACGAAGTAAATACAAGTTTTCTTAAGCAATAAAAATCAGTTCAAGTACGTACTGGGAAATGTTTCGTTGACAGGCATTATATTCTTAATAATATTATAATGTTACTGTGGAATTTTATAGCGTACCGTAATAGGTATTAAAGAACCCACACTACATACTGTTTCCTAGTCTGACTTCAGATTTATTCAAGTGGTAAATATACTTTTTAATTCTCACCGGTACATTCAAACATTTTTCCATTGTTTACATTAAAACGAGCTTGTAACAATTACAGCGGTAACCTATTTCATGTCAAATTTAAATGAAAAATAGATTAATCAGACGATACTAGCTTTCTCTCCCAACAATAAAATATTTAACAATAGCCCCATCCTGTGTTTTACATCGATGTCCTCCTTTTGGGTTGGGCATTTAGAATTGAACTACATAGTTTGTATTTCTCTTGCATAGGGACCTTATCAGATGATCAGTTTCTCAACCCTTTAATATATGCGTCACCCACTATTTCAATAGTCTGACGAATATTTTTGGTGTAACAAGCCGTGTGTAGCCGCAGTAAAGTTGAGCACAACACTACGTGGCCAACTACAGCGAAGTTCGTATTTCCAGAGCGCTGAAGCAATAAAGTAAGCAGTTTTACAAGTGAGTGCCCCCAGAACGAATGTTCGGGTTAGCATACGCCCGATATTCTTATTTTATGACTGAAAAATCTCGCAAAGAATATTTCAGAGGAAGGTCGGAATTCCGCCTACATTATCTTTGCTTCTCGACTTATCTTTACAAATTGGGATTGAAATGCTTACTTACATTGTTGTAGGAGGTTGAAGCCCATTGATTTTGTCAGAACAGCTTGTCAAAAGTTCTCATCGTCATTAGCTCTGTTGAATTGAGTCCGGCAGACGGAGAATGCCTGTCGGTAACAAAGCGTCCACATTATGTTGTCGCGGAGTGCGGCGCGTTCCAATTAAGAGAGATTTATTCAACCCCTCGCAGTCATACGACTTCTCCAAATACATTATCAGAGATTTAACTTGGCATGACGATTGTTCCCCAATTTTCTAAACACCTTGACAATGCTATCGTAATTTGTCCCATTCTATCGTCTTCGCTGTTTGATTGCTTGCTCTAGGAAAACACGTTGCGTCATCGCACATCTCTAGGTTTGTTGTTTTGTACTTGAAGCTCGTCCCATTCGATATTCATTTACTCGAATGCTTTGTAATAATTCGCAAATGGAACACACATTGGGAATTCATGTTACGTTTTCGTTAGTGTTCATGTGAAGTGTTTAATTTGCGAAATAATTGTTCTACATATAAAACGATTTCACCACTTTGTGAATATACAAACAGTATCTACTGTAAATACCTAACACTTCTGTGAATAAAATGATGGCAAGCTTTGATCTTGATTAATTAATAACTTAGTAATATCTAACAACACATTTCATAATTTACTCGAAACTCTTTCACATGTTCCAGTACCTACGTTTTCATTATTAAAATTGGATAGTTAATTGGGCTACCGCGTACCGCTCCCTTTTGTTATAAGTACATGAACCACACCCCGTATTTATCTAAGCAGTAGCTTATTTAAAATGATAAACGAGCTCCCAATCGATTTGAATAACAAGCAGGCAGATGCTCTTAATCCTTTTGATTTCATTAAACGCATGCGCCCCTCGGCCCCTGTCGGAAATATCACTCGAGTGTGGAGCCTCCATTCTACTGTGAATTGTTTATAATACGTTTTGTTAGATTCTTTAACGTAATTTAAGGAATATCTTTTTTTACGATGAAATTCTTCTACGTTGTTCTTTTTAGAAAACGATAAGTCATTCATTTTAACTTATTACGTGACCAAATAATATTTGGTAGGATTTGTAATTCTACTTTTATAATGCCTAAGTATTTTGTCATATTTAATTGGGACAGAGAATTTTATTTTTCAACATATTTACCGTCGTACTTGTCAGATGAACAATATCATGAAATCAGAGGACCTTATCCTCTTTCGTTTCGAAAGCAGGTTATAATGAATTCCCAGCAGACATTCTTCAAGGTTTTACCAATTGCATAGTCATTTGTTTGATCGTTTCGTCAGGGAGAGGCCAAGTGAAAAATTCGTCAACATTAATCACTTCGAATACTGAAATACAATTTCTTGCGGTCGAAAAGATTTACATAAATAATTTATACCCAAGAGGATGCGCGTGTTCGACGCTTTCTAATCCACCGACTTCATGTGAGGACCATATTGCTTCCGAATTTAAGATAAGAAACTTAATTTTTTATCTTCAAATAATTTATTGTTCATTGTTTCATTTACGATAACTATAACAATTTCATGATATAAAATAAAACTGTAGAAATCTAGTAGGTAAGTAGTAATAAGTAAGTAAGAAATACCTGTTGTCCCTATAATTTTACCTTTGTTCTACCTACACTTTACAAAATTCACTATTTAACATTATGTGATAATTTTGATTACCTAGCTCTATATTTGATAATGTATTATTTTATCTTAATATTTTTTTTTTATTTGAGTATATTATGTAGAAAATACGTTTGTTATATTTGTTTCCATTACTTTGCGAATGCTGATATTTTCTACGTGCTGTCTTAATTTCGCGTTTCTTACTTTGTTGACGATACGCAATCCCTGCACAGCGGGATGACGGGAGGGTGTTGCTTTGCTCATCTTCATAAGAAGTGGCTGCGGTCCAACGAGCTCTGACTGAACCCCGGTCCGCTTGATGAAGCATTATTTTAGGCATGTGACTGTGATCGATTCGATTGAATCTCTCTCCGGACAGTGCGAGTTTTTACCAGTGCGTTACGTTCTGAGGATTGGGTACGTCAGTGAAGATGATGTAGTGTTCGCGGTAAACGCGTGTTGTTATGATGAATGATCCGTGTTATGACCCTCGTTTTAGTGACTTTAAAGTTATTTATTGACTTTGTAACTCGATGGTGTAACACATCACTTACTTGAGTTATTTATTTCATTCAATTATTATTCTTCTTTCCAATTTAAAGAATTTATGGGCTTTCGATACGCAAAATATTACACAAATAAAATCTTTTTATATGTGGTATGTAGATTCATCGCAAAGGTTCTTACAATTAACCTTGGTAAGCCACCAATAAATACTGAACTTGCTATACAACATTAGGTACGACTAGATAATAATTTACTGGCGCTCTGTCCGTTACAGTAGCATGTGCATCCAACCTAAACACTTTTAGCTCTCCGGCACCCGATAAATCATTCAATAAGATCTACAGAGCCTTGGGCAAACTTTGATGATCGAAATATGAAAGATATATTTTGAAGATGTAATAATATAACATAATTATTTATCTACTTAAGTATTTTACTAAAGCATTTATAGACTCCCATAACAAATCAACGGATTATAATTTCATCCAAACATTCGACCTTGTATATGAATTCTGGCTACTTGTTTATGCATGAATAAGATTAAGCACGGATTCTGAATATACGAGTATTAGCGTTATTAATAATCATTAGATTTACAAGCAATTTAGTTTCCATTAATGTAACAGTTGTATGTAAAAATACTGGATGTTCTTTTTGCCATGTCAATTTTTTTTGGGATTATTTGTACTCAAAATTATGAACAACTTTTACTAAGGGACCAAGCCTGAAATCACGAAAAAAGAAACTTTTCATACAAAACATCTATCTTGATTGGTCTAAATGTATGAAATCTTTGAAAGTCCAATTCTAGTAGACCGGTGACATTGGTTCTACATAGGTACATGCGATAAATGTAGAATGAGGAATAACAACAAAAAAATCTAATTAGTCCGTCAGTTAGATTATCAAAAAATATTGGATACATATTTTTTATTTTATCAAATCAATAAGAAATTACAAAGATAAGTCCCATCAAAATGCAGGATTGGGGCTTGTGACGTCATTGTACAACTACATTTTAGTACACTTTTTGCAGACCGGAAAATTTTAACGCACTGTTTCTTCGTTATTTTTTGTTTTCGGATCAAAAAAAAAAATACGTATCTAATATTTTTTGATAATCTAACTGACGGACTAATTAGATTTTTTTGTTGTTATTCCTCATTATATTAGTTAGTTTATATAATTTCTTGACGCATCCTAATGTGGACAAATCCAATATCCAACGTTTTTTGTAGCAACACAATATTTAAGCCCAAGTAAATGCCATTCAATTTACTTTTATTAGACGCGGGAACTGTGAATAAACAAACGTATTGCCGGCGAACATCGAATAGCCAATGTCCTTCGGCGTTGATTTTAATAACTCCACACGAATTAATAAGCTTTGGCCACGCCCCGTAGGCGTCAACTAAATGATTAATATGCCCATTGCAAGTAACTAGCGACTACTGGATCGTGAAGAGCGCTTCTTTTTCCCCACGATATTATGTTTGTACCACGCCTTACTTTTTAACAAAGCTAAATTCATACGTTGGAATTATTTACATCTATTATGTAATAGATGTAAATAATAGTGGACAACGTAGTCCAATACACCGTATATCAATCCAAGTGTTAATATTTAAATAATAATGTCAGATTGTAAATTGTTCCAGCTATTCGGTACGCTCTGGACAGTTTAATGTTCATTTATAACGCATGGTCTCAGTAATTTCGATGTTATTTCTCCGTATGATAGTTTCTCGTCTGGTCGTTCAACTTTAATATTACCAGTCGGATTATTCTTGGCAATTTTCGAATACGATTTGCAAGGATTTGATGTGATAACGAAATCTTTGCATACCTATGTAAGCAAATTACCTTTATCTTTAATATTTAATGTTGATTCGAGTGCATAACGCGAATCAATAATAGCAACACCAGTCTATTTAAGGTGAATCGTCCGAAAAATTTAAATTTTATTACGTTTTTTCTAATTGCAGTTCAGTAACACGTGGTATGTTTGTCAAAATATGATTGGCATCTGATACGTATGTCAATTAAAAAGTTATAATGTATAGATATAATAATCGTATCAAATCTGATTGGTTCCTTTTCGTTAAACTACAGTCATATAATATTTTAAATGCAAAATTAATACATAGATAATACTATAGCCATATATCTGAGATGCCAATAAATGACAATCGTACGATCTAAACTGCCCTTAGCAAAAAGCCTAATAATTTTTTTATTTCGGGAGCGTTTTGGAACTTTCACGTTAAGTTTCACCTTAATGAATAAAAGCAATGATATTTTATATCAAAATAGTAGTCAGCTTATCTTAGTACTAATGTAGTTACTGTGTTGCACATTAAAATAAGCGTCTGGAGATAATTCCGGTTGGAATTTACGTCGATCATGTTATCTTTGATCCCACATCAATCTTTGAGAGAGGATGGTCAAAAATATATTTTGGAAAATATTTAGTTTCGGATTACAGCGAACTCCGAATGTATTTTTTTAAGCATGCAAAAAGGCTTATGTACCTATTACAGATTAAAGTTGTACATTCTAAAATCGGACTCCTTATTTAGTTATATAAATGCTAGTTTTGTTCAAAGTATCACGTTTAAGTGATAATAACACTTTTCTGACGACTGATAAATCATGAAATCTTGATAATTACTAAACATATGAAGCTGAAATTTGGCTGGTGCAGGCAGTTTGTGTAGACAAAAAATAATTTAAAATGGAAAATCAGTTTGTGGAAACGAATTGGAATGGAAAATAAAACTTGTAAGTACTGTTTGAAGAAAATCATCAAAGGTAAACGGGCATTTTGTTCTGACCTATGACCTACCAGCAACCACTAACGAAACTACTTGGAGTATGTTTGTTATAGCCCATGAATACTAACCAATGAGATGAGTCGCATTCCTCAAAAGTACGTTTTTTTTAGCAAATCATTGAAATCGGTAATTGGGCTAATTGTGTGAAAGAGAAGGCCTCTTAACTCTGTACTGCAAGGTGGATTGCGCCTTACGAGCGCCAGAGAGCGTATTACAGTTAGTAGTAATGATTGAAAATCAATAATGGAAAATATACGTTTTGTGTTGAACCACAACATTTTTCCCGCATACATTTGGATTAAAATAAATACATTACGTGAAATATTAACCCTAAACAAAACTAAGCACATTTCAATAATGGACGCGAACTTCGAGCTTACCGGGTCAAAAATGCCCAATAACCTTTGTATTTCAAGATTATCTTTTATATTCTTAGGTGGAATGTGCAGTGCAGGACCTGTGTTTTGTATCGGAAAAAATATTGTACTGGCTGATAGTCTGCAACTTGGTAGCCGGCCACGTTTTTACGGCCTAACTTATTTTAATGAATTTTGACAAAGTGATAGCCTGGATCACGGAAGGAGATACAACATAGAAAACTAATTATTCCGTGGACACGGGTGAAACCGCGGGGAGAAGCCAGTCCAAAAATAAAAAGAAGAATATTCCTAAACCTGATTGAAAGCGATGCATGCAGCATTTATTTTGGGGATCAAACCGGAACGGATCTGATCCCAAAAAATCTCAATATGTCGATATAATAAGTATCTCGACAATCGACATCTAGTAGTTTGGACAAAGATTTATTTAATTCGGCTTCTTTACGTAATCCTTCTTACACCACTCGTGAAAAACAAAAAGATGTAAGACCACCTAGAAAATATTCAGATTTGAAAAATCCTTCGTCTAGACATTGGTTACTGTAGATTTATCCTTTTACCTACTAATACCCATTGTAATCGTTTTTGTAAACCAATATGGCGTGCACGTGTCTTTGTTGTTGCTGAAAATTATCTAAGATTACGTTAGTCCATAATTAGCATCTTTGCGTTATTACCACAAAATACCGCAGTCCATAAAGGAACAACAAAAACAATTATTGCTCATTGTCTCTTTTGTTTGTATTATCTCTCCAACCATTAGAGAGCAGAGCATTCTAAACACTCAAAAGATATTGGTGGCGTACTCCTTTATTCGCTAAGAAAGGGATTACCCGTGAATCTTTGGAAGTACGTTTTTTAAATTAATGCAATACAATAGTAAAGGTGCTTACGTTTTTTAAAGACAAATTTTATGTAAGTATGTATTTGATTCTTGAAATTTTGGTCAAAGAATTGTTGATTTCGGTGTATTTAAAATTCAACCTTTCTGCTTTATGAAAAAAATGTTAACGTACCATGTCAGTCGATGGGGATTATTTTGTGAAGTTTTAAATTTTCATTTATCTAATCTTAAATTTAATAAACCTGATACAATTTATGATACATATTAAATATTTCTATTTTTACATAAAACTAAACTAGGTTGCGTTTTCTATAGCCTAATAGTTTGGTGAGATTGTTCCAAAAATGTTGTGTCATTAAGTCGCAACCGCACGTGACCGAGGGCACCTGCCACCGGCCGGTCGTGCCGACATGCCTCAGCAACCACTGAAGTGCTATCATCGCAACGTTCGTAAATTTTACGAGCGATCTGTAAAACGAGCGGACTGACTGATAGCTACGGGACACAAAATGTCCCGTTTAACCTGATTCTCTTTGAATCGACGTAAATTCCATATTAGGTGTTTATCGCGTGAATTCCTCAACCCGTTGGCTTGCAAAGAAAATGTATGTCTCCAAACTACATATAAAAACTTTCTACTATACCTACATAAATAGTATTAATAAATTTCTACGCTTATGTTTGGAACTTATAATGAGATTTATCTTTTGTGTTGATTGAGTAATAGCCATTGTGTTTATGCATGTGGTTTCACCTGTATAAAGCGCTGACTTTAGATTAGGTACTATTAAAAAGTTAATAAATGTATGAATATGGTTTAAAACCTAGTAGTCTTTTTATTTTGTCTCCATTGATAATGATAATGCTATATTAAAAGTGATGCCTCTATATCCCAACTCCTTAATAATCAGAAAATATTTACATTATCTCATGTTGAGAATCATTTGAAAACTTATATTTAAAATAATGTATATGTTTGTTCGACATATTAACGACTGAATTTGGTAATAGCTCCAAACGACCCCTTTCTCTGAACATTCTTCTACTTATTTGCCTCGTTATAGCCTATTGAGGACGTTTATACTGCATTACTTGGGGCTTAAGGAAACATGGAATAACGGCACGAACGTTTTGTTCTGTCCCCTTAACGCGCGTCAACGTAGATTGCGATTGAAAAAATCTTTTTTTCTTGATCTATCCGTGCTAGGTCACTAAAAGTAGTCCAAAGCTTCAATGTAGAATTTGCTATGCACCCATTCCATTGATAACGCCACAATAAATTAAAATGACGTTGGTACTAGGTATAGATACTCAAGGCGACGATTTATTGTTGCGAGATTTGTTAAAATATATGATAAACTAAAGAATATACCTACATTACGAGGAATAGTTCTTTTAATTTGAATTTTTCATTAGTAATGTCAGAAAAAATCTAAAATATGCCCCTTTTTAAAACTAAGAATGAATTTTTCTCTTATTAAATTTTGTTCCATCCAAATAGGTAACTGGAAAATATTAACATAGATTCTCAGATTTAATAAAAAGGGAATAGTTTTGTTACTTTAAAAAAGGGTTAGTTTTTTTTTCAATGACAAAATACTGTTTTTACTAAAAGCGGGCCTCGCCTGTCTCGCTTGTCCCCGTCAGTTTAGTAAGGGACGGAAACATTCGCGGAGAGCATCCTCTTAACCAAAACCTTCAACAAGATCATAACATGCGAGTCCTATAATTAGCAGTTAGATATTAAATACAAGTAATGGCTTGACATAACAAAATAATCCGAATTATGTACATCAAATAGCCATATCAGGAACGGTAATTATAGTCGGAACAGTAGTCGATGAATAAATTTGATAATATTAAAATACCCTAATACTTATTAATAATGCACATAGTAAAAAGCGGCGCTTTTGACGTTTCTGGACCTAATACCTACTTCTCCGTGACATGAGAAATATGATGCATTCCGGTATGGGAATATGAAAACAAGTTGAATAAATCAAAGTTATTGGAATCTGTTCCACTTTTATGATAAGTGCGATGTCACTCTGCCTGCATCCATAGGTGTGGGCGGTTACACATGGTGGGACGAACGAAATTGATTTTATTATTGTGAACAAATTATAGGCCCCATGATCTTTATTTGTATTAAACCCTTTTTGAAGAACCACACCAACATAATACTGGCAATCAAATGAGACGCTCTACAATATTAAACGACAGATTACAAAGGGTGCTTCCCACTTAATTAAGCATTATGCAGAATTTTAATATTTACACACATGTATATTTTGAAATGACAGCTGATGTAAATAGTACGTATAGGATGTTGTAGCATACCTATTACAAATTTTGCGACTACTTTTTATATATTTTAAAGAAAAATAATTCTTCAGAGCTGCGATACATTTCCGTATGATGTATTACCTGCAAGTTATCCTAAACAAATATCAGATTGCATAACGTATTATTCGCAAGAAATATGATCCCTGATGTTGGGATTCTCTTACAAATGTTGACTCTTCGATGATAGCTATAAATTCCTACCACCTGAACTAACAGTGGATCAATTCTTTTGAAACGCCTGTATCATTTTAAAGAATTAAGACTGCTATTATGCATCTGCGCTTTTTATTGGTTGTCTTAAAATGCATATCATTATACAATTTAATTTGTATTTACCCATGTGTGGTCCACGTATACTTCAAAAGTCCCGCCGATCGCTACAAAGCCAAGAAGCAAAATTCCGTACGCAGAATTCATCATTATGCTCGTCCCTTTAGTACAGAATAACTCATGTCCGAATGACCGAAAGGTATTTTCGATCGTTCTTACAGTATTTTCATAGCGCATCTCGTCTTTTTCTCAAAACTCGGCTGCGTGGTCAATGTTGATCTTTGTAAAGCTTACCATTGTGCTCCCGGCGACGATAATTGTAGTCGAACATGATTTTAAATTTTTTTGTTCGTGTATTATCGTGGATGATGATTTTTTAAATGTTTGTGTTTCTGCTCAATGTGATGGGCATAGACGTGTAGAGCCCGGCGACTATTGTTCATGATCGTTCGGTCCGCAAGGGCTGTTTGCTCTGATGTCCCTATCTTCGAGCCTTTGTCATCTATGGCAGTATTAATAATGGTACATTAAATTTTATGTTTTGATACTTTTGTCTTCTTTTCTTACATAGTCAAAAGGAAAATCCTGAAATGTAACTTATATTTTAATAATTTTAATTCCTAGAATGAAATAAATATATTAGGGATCGAATATGAAATTCTAGAAATATAAATATTTTTTTTTTGGACTATTTATTCTACCTACTGGTAACTAGAGTATTCGAAAGTTTTATCTGCTCTCGATACCAAAAAAATCGAATAATTAACAAATACCATAAACGTTACTTCTACGCATACTTACAAGACTAAAATTAAAACTTAATGCTGTAAAACAGTGAACCTACTTACGACTACTACCAATCTTTTAAAGAGACTAAAAAAGTAAGTATCAAAATGATCAGAGTTGAGTTCAATTTATAATATTACATCCTACGCATTTTGTTCAAAAGGTAAACATAAAATTCGTTCGTATTGTCCGTTACCAACAATTGGGCGCATCTTCTTTATGAAATAAGGTGTATGGTTCTTACGACTCGTACGGATATGCATTTTCGGTCAAAATACTGACTCTTTGTAACGTGTTGGTTGTAGACCATCAATTGTGTGTGACGCGTTTTATATCTATAGGAAGTGTGGGCATTCAATCTGTACACGAGATATTGTCAGCCTTTCAAAGAGGCGGTCTGCTTACAATCAAATTACTCATCCTTACATAGAAGTTCAACCAAATGATTGTGTTAACTACGAATTGTGAACCTTCTAAAATTAATAACCTTACATTTATATTGAAAGTTAATATGACTCATAAAAGTTAATAATTTCCAAGTCTCGGTTCAGGTGTTTAAACACTGATTGCAGGACATATAAAATTAACTATAAATTCTTTATTTATGTGACAAAAAAGGAAACAGTGGGGACGCTCTTAGAATTAAATATATGCTCGCGATCATAAAATAAAGAATTTATAGGCATCCTTTGGAATTACCGTGGTTCGGTTTTATGACTTCACGGGGCGTTTATTTAGCGTTGCGTCGCGTCGCGTGGTCGTATCACACACATTCCAGATAACGCCCTGCTCCGGCTGCTCCCGATCTCGATGTAATCGCAATTTCCAACGTTTGTCTGAAGAAGCTATTACAACGTCAAATTAAAAGGTCTTTAAATGAAACATACAGTTTTACGAGACCGTATGCGAGATTCTCTTTTTTGCGCATAATTAAAAGTATTTTATGTAAGAGTATAATGAGACTGTCACTTGTTGAATGCGGATTATGGAATTCGTTTTTTTTCAGATACCTTTCATTATTACAACTCCTTTTAATAATAATGGGTATCTAAATGTTCTTTCAAGTAAGTTAGGTACCTACTACTACTACTACTTAGTAGATTTGGTAAAAATACAATAAATAAATTCCTTTCTGCCTAATCAAAATGAGAAAATATAGAGGTATATAAACTCACATACATACCTACATTATTACGATCAAAATACACAAAAAAATACCGTGACCAACAGTTTAACATGTTCGTTCACTCTATAAGTACGCGTGAAATTGTGATTATGAACACAAACGAGTGTTTCAATCGTCTCGTATGAACAGGTGAGCTGTTTACTTTTCAATAGAAATACTAAGTAGCTATAGTAATATTTTTACTTATTATTTACCTTTAATTTATGGATGGTTCTAGCTACATGATGACCTACACACGCTGTAATCTTATTGTTATCAATCTAAACTAGTAATAAAGCTGAAAACTTTGATTGTTTGTTTCAACGCGCTCATCTCTGGATCTATCAGTCGGATTTGAAAAATTATTTCACTAATAGGAAGCTACATTATCCTTGGAGGTTATAAACTTTTTACGTGGGTGAAACCGCAGGGGATAGCTAGTTTAAAAATAAAAGTCCTGACTCACTCTGCCCAAACTCTTGGATCACGCTGAACTTTTCTCTTACTTACGAGTAGTTAGGAGTATATACCTGTAGGATTTA
Organism: Tethea ocularis; assembly: GCA_963555595.1. Lineage (NCBI taxonomy): Eukaryota > Metazoa > Arthropoda > Insecta > Lepidoptera > Drepanidae > Tethea > Tethea ocularis. The sequence goes on from OY741968.1 coordinate 7,324,555, forward strand.
TGATTCATTGTTATATGATGTAAAATGGACAATTGGCTGGTAACATCTGATTACTAGTAAGTAGTAGTAACTGGTCAAACAAACTTAGCAGCGAATCAGCAATGGTTGTCAGAGACTTGTTTACCCATCTTCTGATACTGATCATTATTACATTAATATACATGAACAGCTTTTTATTACATTCAAATGGACCTTACGCAAAAAACATCAATCGATATAAAATGAAGCGTAGAGAAATAAAATGTTATAAAATCGGAACATATGTGTGTGCATTGTAGGCGCCGCAGTTGATATTGTGGTTGATTCGATACGGTTTTTGTGGAGCGGCGCGGGCGTACGGTCAGCCGCGTCATTAAGTATGACGGGTGCTTCGTGGGTTAGGTCATGTTAGCACGCAGTTAGCGTTAACTTTTATCAATATAGTGATAGGTTGAGGACCTATTAAAGCTTTTATTAATATTACAATGGTTTTTTATGGATTGCTATTAAAGGTGATTTTAATTGAAGAAACGTGTACTGATTAAGACTGCCATTTATATGCGAACGTTTGTTATTTAATCATAATTTAATAAGTGAACGAGTCGGTTCTCAGATTTAATAATCCTGTTTGGGATGTTTTATTGGTCCTGTGAAATACATTTTTCCTGAGACGCGGCTAAAAGCGCGGGTTGAACAAACTAATTAGTATAGCAGGGTGAATATACCTAGTTACACTAGGTAATAGATAAGTACCTTATATTGTATCAGTTCATTAATAATTTGGTAAATTGGTAAATTTATTGGTATTTTTGATATATTTTTAATTCTATTTTAAATTTTAACATTTTATTCTATATTTATTTTATATTAACAATATTTTCATTTCTAATTATACTTATATTCCAAGTTTAATATAAATATTATATTACTTAGATTAGATTATTATTTTACTGTTTAGACTGTTTGTATATAATTTTGAATTTTAATTTTGAAATTTAATTGTAGGTACTTTAATGAATTTAATGAACCGATGTATCTATGTGTTATCTATTTATTGTCTAATAGTCATGTAGTGATTAGTTTTTTATTGTGTATTATCTGTTTGTGTTTGTGATGTTAACTGTTTCATATTATTTAATGTGTAGTGTATTCCTTGTTGGATATCCAAATTTGATAAATAAAATAAATAATATACAATCATTCAAACGATCCATAAATTGAGCAGAACAATATTTTGAAGAGATGAATGGAGACCTTGCGAGACTGCCTAGATAGCCCACAGTAATCTTGTATGAATTCCAACATAAGAGGCATATTTGATTTATGGTTGTGCTTATTGTCTTATTAGAGCGTGGTAATGCGATGTTAAGTGTCAATCGATATCCCAAGTTGCCAATCTTATGGTCATGTAGAGGGCATTAGCCTGTACCGAAGTACCTCTAGAATATTACACTACTGCAGCAATCATAGCCTGTTAACCGTTACAATGCAGCAGCAGTCAGAACTAGCACCTCGGGCACGCCCCCGTCCAAACTACAACGACATGACTTACGTACTTTTCTGTTGGCTTGTCCGTCGAACGTGACTCGTGGGCCTTATTATAATCACAGATCAGCGATTGTTGCGACCATAAAATGTATAATTTATAAAAGCAGAGCGTAGGAATAATCCAGGAGACTGCGACGTGATCTTTTTTAAGTTAAGTCATGGCACTACGGTACACATTAGTTTTTGCGGAATCAACGAACTGATTCAATGTTACTAACGGGTGATAGATATTTTTTGTTCCATAGAAACGTCGTTTGTAACATGACGGACGACAACGCTTATCAGTATAATTAATTGCAATATATTAATGGAATTCATACTTACAAACGTTACGTACCATTTTCATGTCTGATGAATATGGCGTAAAAAGACCAAAGTATTTTTTTATTTAATAATTGTCATAACATTGTTTTACAATTCGACGAATATTAGTGTAAAAATATAAGTACCTATGCAAGTTAGGTCCACCGTGAATATCTGTCCACCCTGTCCTGTGACGGTACGGTATGGTATGACATAGTAGTGACATAACTTGATGTGGTTTACTGGGTTTTACGGTGAGCATAAATATAATCATTAAAATTCATATAAGTAATTCTAATACCTACGATTGTTAAGCCCTGTGTCTATTAAAGATATGGTATATGTTTGACCGTTGAAAGTTAAAATTCAAAGATTTACTTACGACTAAGACGTACCTATTTAATTATCTAATACCTAATAAAAAAAACATATCATACTGAAACACGGCAATTTTAATTTCAATGTTTGTCCATAAAATCAATAAAGAATATAATGACTTCTGATATATACTTTTTAATACTGAGTGCTTCTTCTTTCATAGAGACTTTAGAAAAATACTTATGTCACTTTAAATTCCTGTCATTCTTAATAAATTGTTATACCATGAATGCCTTATAATTTTATACATAAAATTGGCGACGAGGATGGGATATCAACACTATCAGGTATGATTTTTCTGATAAGTTTATAGTTGACGTTACAATTGAAGAAAAAAAAATTCAGATGGAACTTGATACAGGAGCTGCACTGTCTTCCATGTCTTTGAAAGATTTCAAAAAATTTAAATTAGGAAATAAAATATTTAACACAAGAGTACGTATGAGAACATACACAGGTGAACTTATTACACCCATTGGAGTTGTATATGTAAAATGTAAATACAAAGATCAACACTTCTTCGGGAAACTTTTCATCATTAGGCAAGATGTGGATGCCATATTCGGCAGATCATGGATACGAGAAATTAAACTTAATTTAGCAGACATTAAAAAACTGACAATTGACAGCTCGCATCCAAAATTAGATAAAATTCTTACAAAATTTGCACCAGTATTTGATGGAAAGCTTGGATGTATTCCAAATTACAAAGGGCATTTAACATTACAGGAAAATTCAAGACCAATCTTCATCAAGCCTAGGCGTATACCATACGCTCTAAAAGAGAAGGTAGATAAAGAAATTGAACGCCTATGCCAAGAAGGAGTCATTACCAAAATTGAAAACTCTGAATGGGGAACGCCGGTAGTACCAATAGTGAAACCGGATGGCACCATTCGATTATGCGCCGATTATAAAGTAACACTGAATAAGGTAATTAAGGATGAACAATACCCCATACCTATCATCGAAGATATATTCGCAGAAATGAATGGCGGAGAGTATTACTGCACTTTGGATATTTGTCGGGCTTACCTTAATATGCAAATGGACGAAGATAGCGCTAAATTACAAACACTCAGCACGCACAAAGGCACATTCAAAGTAAACCGATTAATGTTCGGAGTAAAAGTAGCTCCAAGTTTGTGGCAAAAATTTATGGACAGAATTTTACAAAATTTACAAGGAGTTAAATGTTTCTTTGACGATATAATTATACAAGGATCCACAGAAGAAGAACTACAGGAAAGATTAAATAAAGTTCTTGAGAAATTATTAGAAAATAACCTCAAGTTGAATAAGGACAAATGTAACTTCTTTAAGAAAAGTATAAACTACTTAGGACACACTATTGATAAACAAGGTCTACATAAGAATAAAGAAAAAATTCGAGCAATACTAGAAGCAGAAAGACCTAAGAACATTAATGAATTGAGAACATTCTTAGGGATGAGCAACTATTACAACAAATTTATTCCTAATTTAGCTACAATTACTCACCCACTTAACAAATTACTACAGAAAAATACGAAATTCATTTGGTCAGATGAATGTGAACAGAGTTTCAATAGAATTAAAAAAGAAATCGTAAGTGATAATATTCTACTTCATTTCAATCAAGATAAACCTTTAGTTCTTGCCACAGATGCATCGCCAACCGGCTTGGGTGCAGTTCTCTCACATCGCATGCCTGATGGTAGTGACAGACCAATTGCTTTTGCTTCGCGATCTTTGACTGCAAGTGAGAAGAAGTATAGCCAGATAGACAAAGAAGCTACAGCTATATATTGGGGGGTAAAAAAATTTTTTCACTATTGTTATGGAAGAAAGTTTACACTCATTACAGATCATAAGCCATTAACTACAATATTTCATCCAAACAAAATGTTACCAGCAATGAGTACAATGCGATTGTTCCATTACGCACACTTTCTATCAGGATTTGACTACAATATTGAATACAGAAATACATTTAATAATAGCAATGCAGATTACCTCTCAAGATTTCCGGTAGTGCAGACTCCTGAACATAAAATGGATCAACATAGCTTATTTCAACAAAATCAATTAAACACACTTAATATCAATCGCAATATAATAGCAAAAGAAACTATGAATGACCCTGAATATAACCTATTAGTTCAAGCTTTGAGGAAGGGTCAAACATTAAGAACACTTGGCTATAATGACAACGAATTAACGCTGGAAGAAAATTGTATTATTAAAGGTACTAGAGTCATGATTCCAAAGAATCTACGAAATAAAATTTTAGAAGAATTACATTTAAGTCACGTAGGCATATTAAAAATGAAACTATTGGCCCGCAGTTACGTCTACTGGAAAAATATAGATAAAGATATTGAACAACTAGTCACCAATTGCCGTGAATGTCGTCTCAAACAAAATGAACCGAATAAGGTTCAGATACATCATTGGGAAGCACCGACAGAACCATGGCAACGCATACACGTCGACTTCGCTGGACCTATACATGGTTACTACCTTTTTATAATAGTAGATGCGATGTCAAAATGGGTGGAGATTATTCCAACAAAAACAACTACAAGTACTTGGTGTATTTCAAAATTAAAAAATGTATTTGTGGATTTCGGTATACCATATATTTTAGTTTCCGACAATGGCAGGCAGGTGAACTGCCTGCCATTCGGAGAATTTTCGTCATTTTTGAAAAATAATGGTGTGTTACATAAAACTTCAGCTCCATACCATCCAGCTACTAACGGGCAAGCTGAGCGATTTGTCCAAACTATAAAGAAGGCTTTACACAGTTTGGATAATGAAACTGGATCGATACAGGACAAAATTTTAAAAATCAAGTCACAACTGCGTAGAATCCCCAACACGGCCACTGGAAAAAGTCCATACGAACAGGTCTTCGGCGGTCGACCAGTGAGAACACTTCTTCACGTTATGCTGAAGAAACGTTATATACCAACCAGCTCAAACATAGGGCATACTGCCAATGTGAGAACATTTCAATTGGGCCAGAGGGTCCAGGTGAGAGATTATAGTAATTCTAATAGTAAATGGCAATTCGGCACAGTTACTAAATGTTTTGGTCGTTTACATTATGAAATCTTAACGGATTCTGGTTTGGTTTGGAAGAGGCATGTCGATCAGATGCTGGGAACAACATTTGAAAAGGTTACCACTACGTAATTAAGGGCGGAGCCCTGATATATACTTTTTAATACTGAGTGCTTCTTCTTTCATAGAGACTTTAGAAAAATACTTATGTCACTTTAAATTCCTGTCATTCTTAATAAATTGTTATACCATGAATGCCTTATAATTTTATACATAAAAACTTCAGTGCAATCTAAACCACGTAGTAAGTAAATGTGCGATGCCATATTTGTATCGTTGAATTTGAGAATAACGAAAAAAAAGATACCTGAACGCTGACTATTATTCGATATGAAAAATTCGTGTTGCAATTTAGCATCTATTGTGTTGGAACAAAGGTGTGCTGCGTTAATAACAGGTGCATCGTTTCATTTCCAAAGTTTAGACGAGTCGAGCGCGGGCCCGCGATTACCAAAACGCTACGTGTAGAGATTGCTATCCCAAAGAACGGGATCCCGCGGGAATGCGGGATCCCGCATCACTTTTTAATCTGCTGGATCCCGCACCGCCAAACGCGGCACCTGCAAATTTGAAATAATTTTTTAAAATCGAATTAAAAACTACAGGTTTTTTTTTTAAAAGGACAACTTTTATTAAATATGTCTTACTTATATTATGCAACAATATATTTTTTTCTAACAAAATACTTAACAATTAAATCATAATTAAGTATAAGTTGTCGTTTCGCATGTGGCGGGCGGCTTATTCATGCGGTTCGTGTCAGACAGTTAAAAGTAGATTTTTTAAACAAAAACATGTAGTTTCAATTCGATTTTATAACAATTTCAAAGATGCGGGATCCCACGGATCCTTCGTGGGATTGATCAATCCCGTGGGATTGAATGAGCTGCGGGGCCTGCGGGATTTGCAATCCCTAGCTACGTGACTGGTTTTATTTTATGCCATTCTCGACTTTGATAGCGTCCATTTTGTGTAATTGCCGTTAAACTCGGAAACTATTTTTCAGTGTTTAGTCCTTTTTGGGCCCGTTGTTCGAGGGATGTTAGATTAGTCGTTCGGTCCGCCCACGTTTCATTAATGCGAATCTAATTTCTGTTGCGATGCAAGGCGGCTGTTGGATGTTCGAGCTTTTGCTTTTATCGTTGATCATCCCTTTAAATTATCAGTAGATATTTTATACAACAGATGTCAGAATAATAAGTCATTCTTTCCTTTTTCTGCAAAAGCCGCTTTTAATTATAATAGAGTATATATAGTACCTAATCGTTAATCGACATGCTCGTAACCAAAGATTTTCACATGTCATCTTGAAAAGACAGGGTTAAGTAACATGTGAGATTCAAACAGGTCTCAATAATATTTTTTGTAAGTTTTATGTGTTAGGTCTGTATATTTCATTTTTCAATAACAAGAACTTTTTTTGTCTTTGCAGCCCACTCTATGATTCAGCGAGATAACGTCCAAAAGATGGCGACATTGATAATAGTGAAGATAAGAGTAGATACATAGTACGTACCTACACATTCCTTTAGTGTGTAACATGATCTTTGTTTCATCTAAATTTACAACCAAAAAGTGGTTCTGCGATTGTGTGACTGTGAGTGTTTTTGATGTTTATTTAAAATAATAAGCAATGCGGGTTATGAGCACATATCATTGCATTAAATAAACAACATGCAATACTAGTAAAAGAATGGTCCTTGTAATAAAATAAATCATAACAATCAAACTCGTATATGGTAAAGTTAATAACGGCGTAATTGCTCCTTTATTGCTGCAGTGCTATTAAGCTCGTTGAAATAATTAGCCGCGCGTTTAATTATGGCATTTAAGTATTTATTGAAAGAAATATCAAGAGTTTTTATTCGTACGCTATCAATATAGAGGCAATCTAACATTCCAACGGTAGACGGTGCGGGCAAAACGTGTAACGCAAACAAAAGTAGTGCGAAACTAAAGGTAATAAAGAGAGGCTGGAGAGAACCATCCCCGGGCACGTACAGCAATTCGTTCTAATAGTCGCAGCCGACAATAGCGCTATTCCGACATTGTTTTGTTAGGACGGGACGTTGGGCAATGCAAAACTCGCACCGCCACCGAATTCTAGCCACGCATAGAAGGCGCCCAACTTTTTTTTCCACCCTAAACGTGGGGGGCGAAATGAAGTGGCTCCGAGGTGCCCCGAGTGCAATAATTAATGACGGATTGACGTAGTTAGTTGTGAACGTCGCAGTGTTTTGGTAACAAATTCTAATGAACTACTTGGCGTGAGACCTCACACATGGAATGTCATGAATTACGTCATCATCGTTGGTCTTGATTTTTTTATGGTAGTTTTTATTGCTGTCTACATTTTTGTAAAGTAGAGAGTTATTCGCATGTATAACGTTTGTAAATGGGGCGTTTGGTTTACTATTAATAATATTTTTTTTATCAATGCAATAATGATGGGATAAAACATATAACATTTGCTTATTATATTATTGACTCCTGAAGGAAGTTCTAGTCTATATAATAGTAACTGACTATAATAGTAAAGTAGTAGTCTACATTGCGGACATTTTGTGGTTTAACCAAAGAGAAACATAAAGTATTTTGAACATTACCCATGATAAGCGGTTACTTTCAAATAGTGTTTGAGTTTATTTGTGAAAAAGCCTGCTAAAATAATTTGAATCCAAAATATACCGCAAACGTTCAAATAGTTATTATCATATGAATGTGAAATAATGAGAAAGACAAAAAAAATGAATCAAGTGAGTTGATTTAAAAATCGATAAGCAATTGCGGTATCAAGACATTTCCTGCCGAGATTTATATAGGCATGTATCTGTCTAACGAACGAATAGTACCTACTAATGGTTGACCCACAAAACAATTTGTTACTATCACTTTTTAATGGAGCCATTAAAATAGTTTTGCGGTTAAGACCGAGTCATAACATTTTGGCGCCTGTTAGTGCCTTGGATAACAAATATCTTGCGGTTGATAGGATTGCGGGCTCCATTCTGAACATGAGATTGAGAAATTGTATTACATTATTACCAATCACTCTTATCCCCTTTATAAAATAAGAGAAATTGATTTTTTTGCTTGTAATATGTGACTAAACCAACATTCTAGAATTACCAAAGGCAAATTGTACGAATACCTACGACTTTCATTAGACCTTTGTTTGACTAGGATGAACGTGGTATTGCAGTTTGTTTAACAGTAAAGTATCGATGGACTATTGTGTCTATTAAAAGTTTACCTTGTCCTTTTACTTTCTGCCGCCTTTGTATTTATTTTTCTATTAAGTATAGTCAGAGTCAAAAAAATAAGAATAATATTATGAGACATTTGTATGTGCTTTCGAATTATGGTTTATTTATTTCTACAGTGTGAAGATGAGGAATTCCATACATTATTTCTATCCTATCCTTGTGCCATTTCTAACGAATTAAGATGTCCCTAAACGTAACTACGTTTTTTTTTGTGTGGTAGGTACGTGGTAATTTTTGTCACACAAATAAATGGACCGAATGCGTCATCTGTCCTAATTGTTTGACGGCTCATTTTTATAAAAACTGCAGTAGAGCAATTTGGTTTAAATTGTTTTATTTTCAAAGTCATAAAAATTATGTTTACATTTAGTTCAGGATATAAATAATGGTCAAAGACAGCTTACTTGTTCGTTCAATTGTCTTTTGTCGTGTTGTTTCCTGGTCGACATTTGGTATTTGGATGGCATATAAGGCGTTCGTCACTGAACAGATAGTCCAGCTGACTCACTGTGGGGTGGTTGAATATAATACAATTTGAATAGAACGTTCTAAACCGCTTATTAATGTTCAATGTTTTTTTTCTAAATAAAGAAAATTATTGTTTATCTACGGATTTGTGAGAGAAAGACTGCGCTGCCTTGAGGTTGCTGCTAAAATCTTGACATTAATTTGATATAGTTTTGACAACTACATTCTCTTTGATATTTGCAATATCTTCATGGTTAAATTTTTTCTGTAATTTATTTGTGATAAAAAACAAAAAACAGCTTTATTTTAGCTTTGTAAAGTGTAAAATTTGTAACAGAAAAGAGTGAATCCGCTTTTATTTAACCCATTCGTGTGGCTTTAACCAGGGAGTAATCTGGGTTGGGTTCTATTTAGGATTTCTCATTTATTTTATTACGAAATGCGTTGTTCCATCGTTGTCCCCATTGTCTAGTCGCCTTTTAAAATATTTTTTAGCATCCGTAAACCCCTTTCGCTTTGGGTGTTCACTCTTTTATTGTTTCTTTATTGCAGACCCTTGCCGACAACAAAGTTTGCATAACGTTCTCCTAATACGATTTTACGTTGGTCAGTTAGGCATACTTCATTGTGCTTAAAAGGGTATACATTTTATGTTTGTTTTAAGGTATCAAACATGTTTAATCAGCGATCATGTCCAAATTATTTACTCTAGATTAGCCCTCCTAAATGGGTAATATGGGTCAAAAAGTATTTATCTGTTAGCATAATATTAAGTTCAGGGGCCTCCGGGCATTTTCTATAATAACAGGTTCCCAAAAACAATTAGCCGGATCTCTTTGTAAAAGTAAAGAATTTTATCTACTAGATTTATTGTATTTGTGGAGGATGTTATCGTTCGTTTCGATTGCGCTGCGCATCGGACCGTTGTATAGAACACTGGCAGAAGAGACCAGGTAGACCCGAACGTTTATCAGCCGTTTTAGTTTTTTGTACACATTTGTTATTATTTGAATCCCTTGGATGTATTAATCTGGCGTGGGCCCACCAGAACCGGTCATTACCCAAAACTTGGGGGCGTATTGCGTCCGGGTGCCTAGTTATTATAGCTATTCTAATAAAATAGCCCCGTATCATTTACAAAATTATTTACATCGCTAAATATTTTATAATGATTGCTCCGTAATTAGGCTGGTAGCATACAAGGTTAGTGGAGTGAACGGCGTGCGACGAAATTGGGGGTATATTCTTTAATTTTTTATTTATATGTAATGGAGGGATTGGTAATTCTTTTACCTGTCAGTCAACTGGGAGATGTCACGCCCGTATATTATCAGGTTAGCAATATTTTACCGAAGCCTATAATTTTTCAAGCATTTATATTTCTGAGCCTATATCTGAAGGAACATATTATGACACATTTTTATATGAGTTTATTATAGGAGGGAATTTCTAAGGTCTATTTCTGCAGAATCATTTGAATTCATACACGACGTAAAAACATTTTCACAGCACGTTTATCGTTGTGGTCGCACATTATGTTCCCGACATATTGTCATAACATCCCATTTCATTTCACTTTAGAGAGTTGTCGCGAGCATTGTCGGTATGTGAGGTTTCGTTTAGAGACGGAAATGAAGAGGAATTTCCCAAAGAGACCTCTTCGTCAGAAAAAGAATATTTGTCGACTGTCAGCAACGAGTAAGTCCGACAATGGTCCCTGCTGGCCGCTACGCCGCGCCCCCGGAAAGAATCAATTATACAAAGCCCTATTCTAAGATATTTTGCCGAATGGGCGAACTGTTTGTTTAATAACATTGACGCTACTATAAAAGTCAGGGTGAAATATTTTGTAGCTTTTGTCCAGTATTCCTTTGTACGTAAATGACGCGATAGCTATTTTTTTCGTTATTACATTTCGTCGTATCATGTCTCTATTTGAGGCGGATGCGATGTAGTTTTTGTCTGGGAGCGTTTCCTGTCTCTACATAGTTTACTTTTTAATGGTTTTATCGTTCTTATACAACAAAGACTATAAATTTAGCTTATAAATAAAACATACATCATAGCAGCTAAAATGTGATTAATAGCTTGCTGCTTTTTATATTATTAGTATCACCCGTGAGACTTTTTAAGGTGCCAACGGAACCCAATTTATAATAAGCCTCCGGTGTCTGTCTGTCCATCCATTCGTCTGGCAGCGAGCTGTATCTCACGAACCGAAATAGGTAGACAGTTGTTTTTTTAAAGAATATGTATGTATTTCTGTTGCCGCTATAACAACAAATAATGAAAATAAAATAAAAGATGGGATGGAACCCTTCGTGTGCTAGTTTTTTTATTTTAATTACTCATTGACATTGTTTTGAATAAATTTTAACTTCTACTAATGTAAAATACATTTCCCATATAGATACCTCCTATTAATATCGTACGTGATATTTTTTCCGAAGTTCCTCACCACACGGTAGCGTTTTGGAGCCATGATCATCTCATTTCTATGCCGTCCTTATGAGGGTTATTATGTGTCATGAATTTGTCGACAAAACTCAAATTGTTTTTAAATTTCCTTTTTAAGAAGGCTGTGAGAAATAAGGATAAATAAAATTTATACATAAACAAATTATACTTGTGTTCTTCCTAATGTTTATTGCAAATCAATTTTATAAAAATATGCAACTGCTGCTTCTCGCTAGCATAGCTAGCAGTCTTGTTAAAATAGAAATTCATTATTTGAATAAAGTCTGCATCTGTCTTAAGGAATTATGGTATATATTGAAACAAATTACAGCATTTTTTGTTTCCTACTAATCTGTTTTTAATTTATTTTGGTAAAACGTACTTTATTGTTGAAGAGATCGAAGAATATATATAAAAAAATATAAAATGCCATACATAAATAAATATGTATTGTATGATATTGAATCAAACATGCAGGTGTTCGTTTTCGCATTACCCGAGTATTTTTACCGAAAACAGCGGTGGAAAATCGAGACCACACAAATGTTTGCTATGTGTAATATCACTCCGTGTTTTATTGTTTTTGCATATCTTCGAAGCGTTATTATAAATACTACCAATGAATTCTGATGAATGTAGCAAAAAATTACACGGACTGGCCTCCCTTTGTTAGTCAAATAAACACATCGGCCTGTAAAAGATAACCGCCAAAATAAACAACGCAAACGAAACCATTTAATGATCGCACTGCCATTCTGTAGACTTTTTAATAAGAAATCTATAAACTATAAATAGTCTACGTATATAATTGTTACGTATGCTGTTGTAATTTCTAAATGAATAGTCCTTCTGGTTATACCAAAAAATGAGCCTATAATAAAATCTTGTTTTATTGCAGTTTCCTCTGTGTAGGTTCGTTGGCATTCATCCCGAGAACTACCAAATCATTAAAACTTGTGTTTGTTGATTTTTCTTACCTCTTTGTTTGCTTTATGATAATAGGTGTTCGTTTCGTTGCGCTTCGAGCGCAGACGCGGGAGTGATGTGGTGTGAAACTTGACGCCTTCATTCACGCTCCTTTTTATAGAGGCACTTGATTTAGCGAGCCAATGTCGTTTTTAATAGACTCGGATGAAATTCGCCTTTTACAACCGTGAACAGTTCACGAATCTTGCCTTTATTAACGTTGTTAAAGTAATAAGGCTATAGTAATGACTCTTTGATTTGCATGGCTTCGTTAGCGGTCATCAATTAGTTTTTATTTTATGTTAAATTGATATGCTAAGCCAAATATATTCATTTTAGTTTAAATAATACCTAAATAGGTATTTCTACCCATGTAAGCCCTTCGGTAAGTAAGTCGGATACATAAATTTTCGTTTGTAAAACCAAGTAAAACTAAAGAAAATGTCACTTACTATTCTGACCCTTTCGTTTTCAGCTGAGAACGAAGCCTGCTCAATTTTCGCCAACTATTACGGTGTGTGTGTGTCTTTGAAACTGAACTAACTGCACTCATTAAAAGTTATACGCGGCCGCGTGAACCCTCGAAACCCAGATAAGTCCTCGATGGTATTTATCAGTTAACTCAAAAGTGCTCGAAGGGAAGTCTGTTCGGACCATTATTTCCCATTGTCCCTTAAAATAAGATTAAACTAGCGGCCGCCAACTATAGATAGCTCCCTGACCAATTCGCGAGCGAACTGCTCACGTAATAGTTTTGTTGTTATCGCCCGTAACCACTCTTCAGTTGCTTTTAGGACGATATTAAAAAGATTTTGGCAAAGCGCCACATAGATATTGATCTTTATGCTTCGCCAGACGGCCATAGGAGAACTGTAAGTGCCATGCCAGTCGGCGTAATGACTTCCCATGTTTGTTACTTTTAGATGAATTTAGTGTTTTTGGATATCTCTACTAACGTATAATAAATACCTGTTCTCTATATTTTCTGTTTAATATGATTGAATATGGTAAAAAAAAACATTCAAAGTAAGCTCACAAATATTCTAATGTGGCAAAGAACCAATTAAATCGATAAGTATAGTTCTGAAAATAAGCAGTGGGCAAACCATATCCCTGTGTCACAGAACCGACAACGAATGGAATGCCCCGCTATAGTGCACCAATGACCTGCAAAATAGAGGTTTAGCAGATGTGGCCTATATTTACCTAGCAGTGGGTGGACATCCATACCTTTAGTCTAATGATAATGAATAATATAAACTCAACAACTTCGTTCCGTTCGGAAAAAGGGGTGGTAACCTCTTGTTTGAGTCCTCATCTCGTTACAAAGATGATATCTATTCCCCGGCGGAGCGGAAAAAGAGAAAAGAGGATTGCCTCGTCGTGGTGTCAAATTTCCATTAAAAATAATACGTGTTTGTCTAAAATGCCAAATGAAACAATAGATAAGGAATCGAAAAACTTTTGAGCTAATTCACTGCAGCTGCCTTCTTATCGTCTGCGCAAATTAAAATATATTGTTAAAAAAACGTATGTAATTAAGTTGGTATGCGTGAAGGGCGACACCTGTGCTCGCTATCAAAGATCAGGCCGTTACGGTTTATGGGGTTCCTACCAAAAACAATGGAAATGGCAAAAAAGTCAAATGCGGGCCAGGTACCGTGTACCAGGGGTGCAGCGAAGGGTAAGGGTAGGCGTGCGGGTCGCGGCGGGGTTCCACAATTTATGATTGCGCCGTGTCAGAGTGCTAATGAACGCACTCTGTTGCTCTTTATTGAGATAACGCTCGCAATCGATGGCCGCGCCGGTATCGAGCCATTACTTATTGCGACGCCCGATCTCGCGTGTCCCTTTATACACATATTTTTTGCTCGGCACATTCGTGCCAAGTAACTATTATTAACCGTCCTCTCCATAGGGATGAGATAAGCTAATCCATAAAGTTGTTGCGGTCTCGTGTAATGAGAATATTCTCATAGTTGCATATATCTGCATTCATAAATGATATGGTATAACATAACATTATAAATTTAAAGAAGCTCATTACATTATGCTTATTGCGTGTAATTAATTTGGTCGTTTTGTCTATGAGTATAAATTTAATAAAATGACTTAGATACTAACGTATTTTATGTACGTATCTAATTGGCTTATGGTAATAAAAGTTTTAAATATAATTTTGAATAATTATTTACTACGGTATCTTGTTATTTCAAATAGCTGCTGATGGTCAGCAGCTGTTTGAAGTTCGCCGGTCGATATTTTGGTGCAAATTACTTTGATTTAAGCTTATTCGTATACAGCTTGTTAATAAAAAATGTAAAAGTACCTAATTGTTTTAACTGCCTATACCTTCTCTTAAAACGTCATTACATTATGAGTCAAAGTTATCAAATTTTCATATCTCCTCAATTGACATATGACTTATTGAATAGGTACCCAAGTTTTTATATGAGCAGTATATTAAGATCTCATGTCCACGGCATCTCTGCGACGACTGGCGCGTATCGACGATCGAATCGCATGATACGCGGTGCGGGAATGATATCATCATCGTATTCCATGTACCCGGCCATCGGCTACTACTTGCTGGTATTGTGAACTTACCTTATAGTTTACGACACGTACGTAAGAAATAATGGGACGGTATTCTCTCGTACACATATTATGTACCGTACCTGCATTAAATTCTAATTTTATCTTGTATTTGTCAAACGTGCCGTGTTGTTTGCTATCACAAATTCATAAATATTATAGTGTGTAAATAAAGAATTAGGTAAATCTTTGATCTTTTTGGATTTTTATGTTATTTTGGGGTAAGACGAGACTTAAACGTACTTAGGGTGTTACCAAACAAGCAAGAAACATGTTTCTTTGAATTTAAAAAGAACTTATAACAATTTATTTATGCCTAATAGGTAATTCAGTAACAAGAATCGTAGAAACAAAATAACTCGATAATTTTAAATCTTAACACGGTAAAAGTTATTCGTCTTAACTTAAATATTTTTTAAATGACAAATAAGTAAGTACCTATACTCCTGTCGGAATTTCATATGCGAACTGTAAATCGTTCCAATCAAATTATATTATGAATCTGTAGTGGACGTGTGTACCTGATATAAAATATCTAACGGTACTTTTATCTATCATTCAATATTGAACATGGCAGTGTGTCAGGACAAGTTTAAATAATAGTCACCATCATGCATCTGCACCTCTACTTTGTTATCACTAAATAATGCTATAAAGTTAGGCTACACCTACTTTGCTTTTCTTTGGTATAAACTTGATTAGATATTAGCTTTCCATTACATCTGTGATTCCCAATTTTACTACCCCTAAGATTGGAAAATCTTATCGTAGAAAATGTCTACTTTATGTAAGGTATCTCAACGAAATTTCATGTTTCTAGTCCCTGCGGTGGGGGTTGAGAGTTTATCTGTCAGTCAATAAGTTACTGTTTTATATACTTACATAGAATACTTCTTTTGACGATTTAGGGGACACAAAAACTTGGCTCCTTTTCACATTTATGTTTTTGGTCTGATTTCAATTACAGAAACGTGTTCGTCTTCCGTGCGTTCTTACATGTGATGTGTTTTTCATAAGATGGCATGTTTTCATATCGCAAACCGCATTCTTTAATGAGTTGCGAGTTGCAATGTTACATTGGTTAAAGCGTACCTATCTCATTGGTCGAAGTTATAAATGTTATAGATGGATAATATATAGGTATATTATATAGGTATATTATATAGAACTAAATTAACAGACATTTCTTACGTGTGCATCTCCCAATGAACTTAGAACAATTTTCCAATCCTTATTTGCAATGTAAGATGGACGGTTCAATATTAATTTTAGAAAATTATTGTATGAGTAGATAATTTAATTACGTTAATTTACCCACCATAAAATTTGTGTTTTTTTAGCATTTCTTTTTATGCCTGTGTATAATAGTTTATAAAGAAATATTTATTCATTTATACAGAAAACATTTATTGCAACTTACCACGTAACTACGAATACTGCTGCAATGCTTTTATAGCAATCATTTCCCAAGCACATGGGAGCTTCCACACAAAATACGCACCGTGCGTCGACCGAAGATCGTCTTTATCAGCGATCCTATCAATCGATAACTATTGTCCACAGTCACCGACCGAGCATTTAACTGTTGTTAAACTTACCGTACAAAGTGATGAATAGTTAGCTGATATGTTTATCTGTTCACTGTCTTATAAGACATGTCATTTTAATAATCTAATAGGACGATAACTGCGTATCTAGTCTTATAATCATGGTTTCAAATGTGTTGTAGCCAGAATTCTTGATTTTGATAGAAACACAGACATGTTAAAATATGCGAGGTAGTTTTATTAAAAATGTACAGTTTCAGGTTTATGATATCTCATTGAAAGTGATGTGGAATGCCGTGGGATCGCATACAAGGAGCTTAAGCTGTCGATGATGTGAAACATAGTTGGGAAATACAGTGCGGTAGAAAAATACTCTGTTGTAAGAGCCTGTATGGCTACCACCCTCAACTTGTAATCTACCACTTGAGTGCCCTATTGCCGTTGTCTTCTGGGTACACATAGGTTGTTGTTGATTTGGTCAAAGCAAGCCAATGTTAGTATGTAAAAGCGAGAATTAATAATTGTAAAATTGGTGTTCATAGATATTTTATTTTGTTTCAGGTACTAACCAATCTACTTAGCGTTATAATATTCATGATCGTAAGTAATCTTATAATAAGAACAGGTTGAGATGATATCAATCACTGTTTGATTCACTAATTATGTTTTCATAGGTCGGTCAGTGCCATCTAGTGATTTTAATCATAGACCGGTTATTGCTTGCCAGATTATAATATTATTGGATTGCTTATATCTAACATGAGTACATACTAATTTTATTTTTACTAATAAGAATAAGCCATACTCCATTCCACTAAGATAGTATATCTACCTACACATACCACATGCTAACTCCTCGAATACCTATACCGAGCATTCTTACATTTAGCCAGCCTACGTTACTGTCTTAAGGTTTAAAGAATTTATTATCTCAAATGAAATTACATTTCACTTATGTGACGAAAATACATAAAAAATATTTATAAAAGATTCGGTTAGCATTGTGCGTTCGTAAGTTATCAGATCTCATGTAGAGCCAAGCTTCTAACTCTACACGCCCTAACTCTGCGAGCCCTAACTTCACAAACTCTACACCTTAGTCAAAATATGTAGCTTGGCCGTTTCGTTACTACAAGAACTGTATAACAGAAAAGTAATGTTTGTAAGTTAACACTGAAAACAGTGTTTTTTTTCACCTTACGCCGACGGTAGCAATGGTAATTTAACTGGACTAAATATTTTTGATTGAATACACGACATAAATTTAATTGAATTTAATGTAAACGGACGGTAATTTGAAATTGGCTACTTATTTATTTATTGTGTATTGTACTTATATGTACTAATGTTATTTTGAAGTTCCTTATAATTACTTTTATCCCCCGAAATGTCGTATCCGCACATGCTACATGCATGTATGCATGGAGAAGAGTCAATGCCCCCGACGAAAAAAAGACGGGGTGTAATAAGTTTGTAATGTGTATCTGTCTGTGTGTCTGTCTGTGGCCTCATAGCTCCTGAACAGATGTGCCGATTATGATTTAGTTTTTGTTTGAAAAGTGTTCTTAGCTATGTTTCAGGAAAATCTGCTCAACCGTTTGGAAATTATGACTAATTTTTTAATGAGTCACGGGGGTTTCTTTAAATTTTTAATATTAGTTATGAATCTATAGTAGCGTTGAAACTGAAACGTTCTCAAAATTGTGGCATTCCAAATTCCATTGAAACAGTGCCGCAGACAGTCTCCAAGTTCTTATAAAATAACAGCATCTATAGAACGCCGATACGAACTAACGAGTAAATTACATAGCTTGCAAGTGTTTGCGGACCGCCCATCGCCCGTCTGGCCCGATTTCAAATTTTACACAGATCAAATGGGAAATCTATTTTGCTGTCTGACATTGAAAATGTTACAGCAAAAATGTACCTGTTGTCTAATCTGTTAATAATTAAATAGAGCTTTTTATTTTTGTCATAAGTAGTACTAATAACTACAGCGGTTTATTATAATTATATCAAAACAAACTTACTATTAGTTTTTACTACGTCACATCGTTCCGGACGGACAGGATACATAATTTTAGCAAGCGATGTACAAGCCCGGCTAGCTCAGTCGGTAGAGCATGAGACTCTTAATCTCAGGGTCGTGGGTTCGAGCCCCACGTTGGGCGTGATATTTTTTTATCTTCAATTTAATTTGTATATCATTATTTTACATGTAAGATTTATTTTCTTTTTTAAACACTGCACAAACCTGCGTTGCGAAGTACGTTAAGTAAGTTAAATCGTTGAAAGATCAATGGATTGGCAGATAACTCTGGCTTTATATTTCTCACGATTCGTAGTCACATACCTAATCACTCGTACTATACTCACTAAGTTTACTCACTCGGGTGACGATAGTTGGATTTATTTTGCCCAGTAATTTTTCGTCACTTATTAACTGTCTCTCAGTGGCTGCTAATCAATTCAGAATTGTTTGGTATCGACGTAAAATGTTGTCTCGTGTACAATTTACTGATCTTTTTATATACTTTTCTGATTCTATTGTATCAAATACATTCGTGTATTTATGAACCACTTCCTACTTATCCAATATCAATTAAATACCTTCCGCCTGACAGCGATTTCGGTATTTTTTTATTTATAAGTAGGTAAGTAGTGTAGTTTTATTTTAGGTATTAGTATTTTTTATATTAAATGACGTACTTTTATGTATATTTATATAAGGAGTTTAGTTACTAAAAAACCTATATGGAAATATTAACTTGTACAGAATTATCTATGCTTAACTACGTTTAACTGCCAGGTATGGTAACTGTATTTAGTTGATAAGTAGAAAGATAAGTACGTGCGGTAAATTTTTCACTTTAATCGTATAAATTTACTAAGAAATATTTCACTTAATTTTAATTACTTACCTTTATAAACTTTTAACTGTCTATATATAATATATATACCTTTATAAACTTTTCGCAGTCTGTTTTAATCTTTGACATTGGCATTACTTGACTACAATTAATATTTTGAAACATGTTAGTTTATAATATCTAACTGAAAACTTTAGTCATACCAATAAAAAAATACAGTAACTTTCTGGGTTATATAAAATCATGCTCACAAATTATTGCTTCACTTACAAAATATTAGACTACGCTAACAACTAGCTAATAGCTTACCTACCTAAATATGACGGCTATTGCTTACAGGCGGTAGCACAGCATTCTCCCAGTCACCCACGCGATGCATTGTATTATTATCATGTACCTCCTTATTTGTGTCAACTTATTGTCTTTGAGTGTCATTATATCATTGTTAAGGATGTTGAATCATTGTGCCATCATCTT
Source organism: Tethea ocularis (assembly GCA_963555595.1). Taxonomy (NCBI): domain Eukaryota; kingdom Metazoa; phylum Arthropoda; class Insecta; order Lepidoptera; family Drepanidae; genus Tethea; species Tethea ocularis. The sequence goes on from OY741968.1 coordinate 7,344,517, forward strand.
AGAGAGAGAAAGGGAACAGTACCTACTGCTGTGTAGGTTATGTGTACCTGGAATTATAAAACTAGCGTTAGTAGAATTTGGGGTTTGAAGAATGCATAGAGACTTGTTATTGGTGCGTGTTGTGCAGAGGTCGATAGAGTTTTAGTAGTAGTTCTACGAGGTATAGTTGAGTGTTACATTACACATTCAGTTTCAACGCACTACTCTTTTTCTATAAAGTAACTATATTATATTAATACAACTAGTTCATCATCATCATGCCAGCTAAAACACCTCCACTGTTCGACAAAAGCCTCCCGAAGGATCTCCACGATGGCCGGTCTTGCGCTACTCGCATCCAGAGGTTTCCCGCGGCCCTCACGAGTTCATCGGTCCACCTTGTGGGGGGCCTGTTCACGCTGCGTCTTCTGGTTCGTGGTGGCGACTCGAGCAACTGCCAAAGCGGCCGTCGGTTCAATAACTACAACACAACTAGTTATATTTTTGCAATTGAATCAGAAAATTGCCAAATTAATTGGTCTATGGAATATTATATAGGAATTAAGAAAATCTGACGATACAGCAACCAGAGTCGAGTGGGAAAAGTGCGGGTATCGCCTCGGGTCAAAGTGCTAGTTTCCACATAAAATTACATTTCAATCTCTGCGGCCGCGATGATTGCTTCAAAACCGCTATGTTAAAGACGGTAGTTTGCGGAAACGTTGCCTCTTTGGACTATTTGCCACAGTATATGGTTGATTGTAGACGAAAAAGTGGAAATATGTGAAGTAAAAATAATATGGAAAATTAATACTATAATGTTTATGTTTTTTTAAAAACAAGCCGTTTTTATGTTATTATTTTTTCCATTGTTTTTAGAATTTTATGTACTCACAGTAGGTACGTACTTAGTAACTCGAATATAAATATGATTCTAAGGCAGCGTTTAATGTACCGATTAATCGTAGAATAATTATTAATAATTTTTCATAGCAACTTCCCTATTGCTTACTACATTCCATTATACTGTAACTGTGCCGTCTCATTGTTAGTGAGTGTAACCTATTTTAACCTGATTATATTAAAACGATTCTGGCAAAACGTTTCCAATGTTCCATATTGCGGAGTATTGTTAGTTTGCATCAAATCGTTTTACAGCTCACATTCTTCCCTCTACTTAGTGCCATTAATATAATATTAATATCATTCGTTCTATTGTACACTTCTAAAATCCACACCCAAGCTTTATATTTGATATACCTATTTTCCGTATAGAAGCATATTTTTATTTGATTGTGAATAAGGAAAAACAATTCTCTTTTGCGAAGCCAATATTTGTAAAATATCTGAAAACATCATCGACGCCTGTACCTTCGTAAAAGAAAGGAATCTCTGACAACATAAAAACATCAAGCGGCTCAATCACTCGACAGTACCTGACTGAAGTAAGCGAGTCATAACAAGCGAAAGATTGAAATGAGATGATAAGGGGTGGAATCGGAAATCTTGCCGAAAATACGTACCTACCTATTATGAAGCGGCGGTAATTTTGCAAGGGATTCTTTGGTTTGATATAAGGCCAATCATTACCCAGGTCCGAGGCAGGCTTGGTGCATCGCTCTGGCTTTTTACAAGATTTACGAGATATATCTGCCGGCCGGCTTAAATATGCGGGGAGGGTATGTGAGTGGATCAATGTGCGCATAGGCATTTCACTATCCTTTTCCTTCCTGTTTTAATTGTGAATTTTATCCTATTTTAATAAACCCGGACCGTTTTAATATATCACGACAAAATCTGTTCACGGTTTGCCAAATTGAATATTGTGTATTCCTTTATATCCTCTTGTGTTCAGTAAAGTCGTACTTTATTGTTCCGTGCGTCTCGCGTCGCGTCGGGGCGGCTCGTTAACGCGACCTTTCGGATATTTATTGTATCCTCTTCAGAAAATACAATTTCCAACTTGAATGTCAATAAATTTGATGCTGTGCATACATTCGTTTTTTTACGACTGGGAAAATTAGATGTCATTCAAAATGATAATAAAATGTTGATTAAAACGCAGCATAATATATTTTACATGCACGATAGTCCTTTTATTTTATTTTTTAAAGAAATTATAAAATTGAATTAACATTAGACATGTTGAATTTAAATCACGCGTGAGTGAAATGTGAACACGAGTCGCGATTGTTACGGAAAGAACAATTCATCTGATACAAGTTAAAGGCGAGGGCGAGAAATAAGGTTATCCAAAATTGCGAGCAAGTGGTAATCGGATTGTCAACTGAGAAAGTGTGACAAGGGAACATCGCGTAAGATGCTCGGGGAAATTATGATAATTGTTCGGCCATAGTATTGTTTGGAAGGTATACTTTTAAACGTAAATTAATGTAGCTACGACGATGCAAAGCATTTTCCTCAATCCTGCGCACTGAAATTTTACTGCAAACATAATTTATAGCACCAAGACTCCAGGAAAAAATCCCAGCTGCAAACGATAAATCGCTCACTCTCAACTCAAAAAAGTATGAGAAAACAGGATTTCCACTCGACAAATAGACTTCTACGAGTTCCGTGTCTGCTAGTCGATCATTTTGTACCGTTGCTTCACATATTGTTTCGCCCATAAACGATGAGTATGAGATACGTAAATATGAAATTGAATTTGCATCGTCACTTCAGCCCTTACATCATAAACCAGCCGTAAAGTGTTTTTTGAAATTGTGTGTTGTGCATACTTGGCATCAGAGTTCGTTAGCGTTAAGTGATCAAGTGACTTTATGACCAAAGAATTTACATCCATAAGTTGTATTGTATAACAATAAACTGCTTTGCAAATAGATATTATGTTCATTTATTTGTATAGTTCAGAGGTCCATCCATACGTATTATTATAACAAAGTTTATGGTGTGCCGTAAACCAATAACCGCGTTAAAATTGTAGGCAATCGGTTATTCCATTTGTATTATTCTAATAATGACTTAGGTATAGCGTTGCTTCATGTTGTATAACTTATTTTAATCAATTTAAATTTATTTTACCTGTAATAAGAATGTTCAAATAGAAAGTGATGTAGTTTGGTCACATATTTAATATGTGAATAGTAGTTTTTGGTGTAAATACACAATTTATGTGTCTCGACGTTTCTGAGCCGGTCTTATTATTGCCTCTACAGTTCCCTCATATTTCTTATTCAATATCGATTTAACACTCTATCAGTTGGTGAATAGCAAGCATCGCGTGTGGTGTGCCCCTAACACTTAATATACGGCCTTCTTAATCACAGGCTCGTTTGTCTGAGATTTATGCCTCACCTGTTGCGCCAATTATTTACATTCAGAAGTCATTCCTCTCCAACTCTTTACGATTCATTATAGTGTTCGGTTCCATAGAGTTTGTTTGATGAACTTTTGTAGCAAAATTCCAAAGCTACTGTGGCATTTAAAATTAAAATTTGTGATTTTACATTTACACGAAACACCACTTACAATAAGATTGCCATAAATACGTAATCTATAATCTGGTTATTTTTTTCGCACACATGACTTGTTGAAAGAAAATGTAAATTGACTATGTCACATCTTATTATGATGAAAAATAGCGTCTACAAATATTTTTCTCGGCCGCCCATAAATTATTAACAAGTGTAGATGATTTAATACCGGTTTCGCTACGTAGTATTTACACTACTTTTGCGATGTTAAATAATAAATAGCGTCGATATTTTTTAAGTCGGTGTGAAGCTCGAAACCGGCTATTACCAGTATCAAGTTGCCAATGACGATAATTTGATAATTGGGACTGTCATAGTCCTTCAACAAGTCAGCCGCCAGCTGCAGAATTGAAAATACATTTCTTCATGTTATTATGGCGTAAGATTGAACTCCTTTACTGTATGTTTTAGCAGTCTCTCTCACTTAATGATTATTGCATCTCGAATTTATAACTATAGTTTTAGATAGGTGAACTATAATTTTAGAAAATAAACCAAGCTTTGTAGTTTGTCAATGCTAGTTTAAGCTTTATTTGATTAATATTTCTTGAAAGTAGTGAATTCAAAGCTTGAGTGTTATTTGATAAAAAATCTTTTCATGTACTCAGAGTAAAGGATCTCAAGTTTATTAAGGATAATGAATGACAGCTTTACCTCAACGTGATATATCTCTGAGATCACAAGTTGCTACCTACTTCGGGTTTTATTTTCCAATACGAAACCTGAACGCCTTTGTCTTTATGTCGCGTCAGCGAATTTTATAAATATTAGGCCTTTTTATTAAAAAAAAGTTGAATGAAAAAAAACTCACGCATTTATTTTTAACTTTAAGTCGTGATTTAAGATCGGAAGTAATCGTTAATTCGACTCTCGAGTGTTTAATCTGCGTTTTAATGCAGATATCGACCGAGTGCTAATTGATACGTGTCGAAAACACCACTTCACCATTTTTAACACCTTTTTTCACTCGTGATCCCTCATTTAACTTATTTACAATAACGCCGTTTTGTTTAAGTGCAAATATGTATTATGTTTGTTTAACTAAAGACAGGTGCATGAAAAAACCATTAAGCGATATTTTTCTTTGTTAACGTTAAGTTAATTATTAAATGTGTTAATAAGATAGTAGAGTGGTTGTATGCCAATCTATATTCAGTCTATATAGTCATGATTGGCTAATTATTTCACAAACAGTTATAAATCTTGTTTTCGTACTATTAACAAAATTACATCTAACTCACATTACATACACCTACCTATTTATGTAAGTAAGGTACCTAGTAATTTATAAGGTAGTACATCTAAATAAAAGTGTGTTAAATTATCAAATTGTGGGTACATAATCTCATTTCTTATTGGTATGGTAACACTTACACTATTATACAGTGTCTCGGCCGAACCGCCGCGCTGCGCCGCCGCCGCCAGTCTGACCGTGATTTATCTGCCTGCATCTCCGACCCGCGAACAGCCTGTTTATTGCCCGCTTGTTATTTATAATTTATTTTTAACGGTCACCGATTTGTAGCCGTATGTATAACTATACTATATTCGATGTTGAAAAGATCGTAAATGCCTCCAAGTTAAATCAAGTTGAAATGCTTGTTAATCAAAGGTGAAAATCGAATGTTGTTTTTGTGTGTGATTGTGAATGCTGACTAGTTAGTTTAGTATGTTTCCATTTAGGATTAAATGATTCGAATATGGAACATTTTTTGGTAGGTAAGTATAGAGGACTGACGAACTGGCAGACGGTTCAACTTAGTGACAGTAAGAGGCCTTACAGTCGCGCATGGAATTAGAAATACCAAACGGATTACCATTGTGTCAAATAAGAGAAAGTTGCATTTATGAATCAACTAGATTCCGCCTCGTGGTTATATCCGCATTTTCGAGAGATCTTATGTTTTCCCGGGATAAAAAGTATCCTAAGTAATCTAGGTTATAAACTATCTGTGTTCCAAATTTCATCCAAATCCGTTCAGTAGTTTTTGCGTGAAAGTGTAACAAACATACATCCATCCATACTCACAAACTTTCGCATTTATAATATTAGTAGGATTGATCAATGAGCAAAAATAGCTCAGTGTAGTTCGATGAGTATGAGGAATCATTTGGTTAGCTCCAATCTCTTATCAACAAGAGATTGAAAAGAGATTGGAGAACCGTCATCAAACAGCTACCAGCTACTTTCCAACACATCTTTAATTACGATACATAACGGTGGTTTTATTGTCAAATTGTAATAAAATTCAACACGATTTCCTACAGGTTTCTAGAGCAGGCTAAAGATTCAATGTCAACATACAATGTTGTTTCGTTACATGATTTGGTCATCGATACATCTAGCAGATTTACAATGCGACCCGTAATTTATGGCGATGTTAAATTCAGATGTAATTTAGCGTTGTATGTATCGCATAAATCAAGCTCATCTAACCGATATCAGGGTCTGCGAGACTTGTTATACTGATAACGTACCTGCCTGGCATTATTCGGCCGAAGTATTTGTACGTTGGCCGTGTCACGTGTGTAACTTTTAATTAGGTTAATTCCCGGATACGCGTTGTTATCGCGATGGGTACGCGTGTTATCTCCTCACTAGTCTTAATGTATTTTTATTACTGTTTCACCGTGTAATCTAATGTTTTTGTAATTAGTAAACTGTTTTATGTGTCTATAGTTAACGTTTGCTCTTGGAAAGTTAACTTTCCATAATGATAGAAATAAACGTATGTTTAGAAATTATACAGGGATATTTGTAAATTACCTGAAATGTTTTTGGAGACTTACTAACTTTGCTCGATCAAAACGTAAGATGGTTAAACTTGTTTTCATTGATAAGTAGACAAATAGACGCAGAGTCTGACAATTCATTCATGCTCGATGATGGCTCTTTGTAGTGCCCACAGCTGCTAGCTTCCATCTTTCTTCCTTTTTCACTTTTTGCACGAGCTTTTGATGCTGACCACCTTCGGTAATATAATCATTTATCATGGCGAACAAAAGCCTGACCAATGTAAAATAAAAAAACCTTTGTTTTAAGGAATGAATTAAGAGTAATTATTCCTTATTATAATGAGTTACAACTTATGCTGTTGTAAGGTTGTCCTAGTTGGAATAATAAGGACTTGTGAGTTTAATATGTGAAATGCCATGCATATATCATTGTTTCGTGGTATTTCAACAGAGATCATTCATTTTAACAGAATTTATCTTTTAATTAATGCAACAATTCTTTATACCAAATCCAGTAAAGCTCATCGAAGACTTATTTAAAATTGTATAATTTTTCGAATTGTTCATGGGTAAAATATAAAGTCAAGTCAATTATTTTTCCTAGTACAGGCCTCGAATATAGGTAAGCATCCAAGTTACCACTAACTCGAACATAGTACGGATAATAGCCAATTGAAAAATGTCAACGGGATACGTATTTAAGTAATAAATATGTATGTATTGATAAACATATAGGGACTTTATGTTTTTCCTTCACTTGAATAAGCTATGTTTACACATTTGCAGGTTTCACAGTATTTTATAGTAAATGAGGCATATCTATTTACTTTCCGAATTCTACGGCGCGGCGGCTAAACGGCTAATCGAGCGTACGGCAGCGAGTCGGTGAGTTAAGAATAGTCGATGGGATGCTTTTTGTCGTGTCATTCCAATCGTTAGCCTCAAACATTTAACTATAAATTAATTGAGTACCTAGTTATCGTATAGGTATTATATTGATAATAAATTAATAAAAATAAGAGAAAAAAAGTCGTAGCCTGTAGCAAATCCTTAAGCAGACTCCACTTATCAACGCATGCAATACTTATACCATCTATGAATTAAGACAATAATAAACATTGACAAAAAACATGGCAAGTTATTTAAATACCACTAAGTTCCTAGCGAACGGTCGATGTTAATGAAGCAGGCTACTAGTATAAAAAGTACTTGAGCCTATCAAAGAAAACGAGACAGCTACTTGATACATACTTTACACCCTATATGGAGACTTAATAATTTGTTTGCACATCACCCATTTCCTTCAAGAGCGCAACCGAGCGGGCAGACTCATTTTATATCGAGATAAACAGGTTCGTTTTGTACAGAGTCAGATTAAGCATTTTTTTTACTTACGAGAGAAATTATTATTGAGTCCGCCTCAACGAATATTATTTTTCTCAGAAAAAGATAGATCGCTTAAGCGATTTTACGAGAAATTAATTTTGGCAGTGAGCGACAGGGCGCGTCATGGTATGCCTCGCCGCGATGATTTGTTGCGATCCGACCGCGCTCGTTACAGTTTCCGATAATGACGCATGTACCATTTACTTAAAGGCGAGACTTAAGGCTGTAATTCAAGTCTTATCTCAGTTCTCCGTAGACGTCGGTTCACGTTGTTTCTACTAAAATAAAGCCGAATACTCATCGGAAACGAGTCTTTATTGTCCTGGTACATTTTTAGATTTAAACTTAGTTGAAAAGGTGTCCGCGTGGAATGCGCAGGCGCAAGCTCCACCCAGTTGTCGCCACAGCCGGCTGAGCTGCAATTAATCCACTGTAATGCGATACGAGCCTCCTGTCGTCGGCGACGTAATGCATCGTGATTTACGCGCAACGAACAAGCCGTTAATCTTATTACCACTTTCAATAACTTTATTATTGAGTATTGGATACAATGCCGCACGACCCAATTTAAACCTTCCACTAAGCGCCGAGGGATCATTTATAGATACGAACGCGGACTCGGTAGGAGTTAGGAAGCTTCCCACGAAATTTATTTTAGTCGACTTAACGATTGTGTTAGCTTTACCAAAAACGGAAAAGTTAATACGCCTGTTGCTTAACTTCCATTAAACAGTTATAAGAGTTTAACAATCCGATTTTACTTAGGACTGCCATTAGCTTTTTAGAATCTGATAAATGAAACTCCTGCTGGTCACTATTAATTCGATAAACGACTTCTTCATACCTACTCGGGTTCTTCTTGAATAATAATAAAATACCCTACACTTTCAGAATATCATCGTCGTCGTGTCGTGTGAAATCACTTCTTATTCAACCCGCAAAGCCTCGAGGCGGCGGTAAACGCGATTCAAATTCGACATGTTATCCCCTAAAACGTACCAATAATAAGATGCAAATGACGAGTCCAGTGGCATGGAGAACAAAAAACCTCAACAGTGGAAAAGGGATATTGCCAGAGAGCTGGTAATTTGCATATATTTTCGTAATAAGAACTTCCGTTTGGTGTGCCGGCGGTGTCACGAACTCAGCCATATAACTACGGTAGCTCGCTTCCGATCAGGCTTTGTTACTTCGCCTCAGGCGCCTTGATGCTTTCATATTGTTTAATGATATTTCGCGTTATTTTGTCTCGTTTCGAGTAACACCTAGCATTGTGTTTTCAATATCCATCAATAGTGGGATGTTGTCATCATAAAGGAACCGAAAAATTCAATACATGTTTTTAAAATAAATTATTAATAAGATTTAACTTTTTCAATAATGCTACTTTTTCATAAGTCTTAAGGTGAGTTAATGGAAAACTATTCTTTCCTTATCACTTTGTTAACCGTACGGATAATTTAAAGTCAGCTTCTACTATGCATATAATAGCATTATTATTACATTTACACGAAGTTTATATATTATATTGTGCGAGATGGGTGGCGCCACGCTGTCCTACCGCCGTGTTACGTTGAGTCACGTGTGTCAAATACATTTGTATTCAGACTCTGTGTCTTCCAGTACCCTTCTCATTGAATAAAAGTAATATAACGCCTTCAGCCAATGAATTATTTATTTCAATTTTAATTGAGTGTTAAGAGCCGTTGATGTTGTCTGTCCTTCATAATTGCTTATTCATTTGTCGTTCGTGATACAAGTTTCTCATTGTACGAGTAAGTGTTTATAATGTTATTATACTTACAAGTTATTGTAATTTCAAAAGCGTATTATAAAAAAATATGTTAATAGGTAGTTCCCATAGTGTCTTTCTGTATAAAATTCAGAAACAAATTAAACTTGTAGGTGCTGTGGTAACATTGGCCTCGCAGCTTCCGCAAAATTTCACACTTCCTGATGAAAGTTTTAACACGATTACCCGGTCCCCGACCATTTCCCCGAGCCCTCGACGACTGGACATGAAAAAACTTGGCAAAGAACAAACTAACCAACAGTCCAATTTAGCGACATCCGTATAAAGTTAAATGTACCCAATCTGGAATGTAACCGCATTTTAAGTAGGCACACTAACTTTTTGTGGACGTATCTTCATGAAAAGGCTTTATTAGAGTAGCATATATTAACGATGAAGTGACATTATTAACAAGAACTCCTATGTGCAAAGACACAATTTTACAGGAAACTAAAAAAACTTAGGAGTTCTCGTCACTTCATCGTCGATTGTGTTGAGCACTCATGCAAACGTAACTGAAGCATAGTGCCGAATGTTCCTCCTCCGAGGCATAGATAAATATTGATAGACAGTTCGAGAGGGACCACAAACTGTCAAACGTTTGAATTAGCTCAAAGTTGCTCCTTTGACCGGGAGCTCTCGATGTTTGTTAGGTGTTCCTAGGTAGTGACCGATTTAGAATAGTTGTTGTATGCAGTGTACACCCAAATTGTAATCGGAGACACTTCCTGTTTCGTGTTGGTTATGAAACTTTTGAATATTCTGTATAAATTGAAAGGGTAAAGTGTAGAACAGTTTTGTGGAACAGTTGTTATATTCCAGCACATTGTTAGCATAATTGTATTAAGAAAGAAAAGCTGAAGGAAAATAACAATTGCGTATCCTTAGTATTCTTATTAAAGCATCTGGTTATTATGCTTTTATTTCATTAACCGGTGTTGCCCTCATCGTTTTTGTCACAATAATAGGAGTAAAATAATAAGACGTCCAAAAAAAATTTTAAATCTAAACGGACATAAATAAGCAAAATGACAGATCAAGTAGTACAAGCCTCTTAAACATACGTCGTGTCAATAAGGTTAAGTATAACTTGCGCCATTTCACCTCTACATAATATTGTGCTTAAATTTCGGTTAAGACGTAATTATTCCCAATATATAATCAGTGGAATAACAATAAAATATTAGTTGTAGCAAAACGTTATTTGATGTGGGCTGGAACGGACACTAAAAAGGGTGTCGGCATATTAGTGTAGGTGGCAGCAAAAGTATACAGGCGCGTTCTATTTAGCAGTCTGTCGTCATATATTTATTAAAAAGACTGCTGGTATCTTTATGAATGTTTAAAGAACCTATACATTCTCACTTAGATTTAGTTGAGAGTCCAAACGACGTTGACGTCTCTTTTATTTAAGTCGCGTGCGTCAGTTCTTGATCTAATCAAAACTTGGCAAATTTGTTTACATACATCACGTGGCGTATATTACGATATTCACCACACGTAAACAGTTCGCGACATGCGACGACACCTCTTTTGATGTCCTCACTCTTCATGTACCTACATACCTACTTACGGGGCCACCACTAATAAAATGACTCTGACTTTGCGAGACATGTTAGTTAAATAAAACGAAGTTTGATTTCAGCGTGATTACATATTTCGAATCTAATTTCGTAGCAGCGTTGTTTGTTACACGTTTGAAACTATTTCCGTCGTCCCTACGGAATTTTGAACCGGTGGACGGTTTATCCATGAATACCTTTCTGTGTTGACATGATGTATAGTTTCTGACATGTTCAGAATAAACTAAAAGAGTATTTATGATCGAATCTAATGTATTCGTTTAGTTATTGTGTTCATAAAAAGTATTTCGTCATTTTGTGATATTTGATATGAGTGATCAAAATGTATTCGTAAGTTTCATTCATGTATACAAACGTTAAAATTAACTGCCGCCACTTGTTTGATGTTATAACTACTTAGACGTCCTGCTTTAAGTACTACGAGTATGTACAGTATGATTAATTGAACCAATAACTAACAGTCCTAACATTATTTTCAGTTTTATAATTTCGATGCCATTAAAGCTTTCGACGGCATACACCCATGGTAGAGCTCAGATAGACAGAGACAAGATGCCGCTATCGGTATAAATTAGCCCCAGTGTTGTACGCTGAGGAACAATACTGCTGTCACGGTGGCCGCCGTATCGGTTGTCCCCGCCGTCCACTTCGCACCTGGTTAGGGCTGCCACCTGTAACTTGTGACAATAATGTAATTTTATATTTTATAGTGTGTGATGAAAAAAATATACTCGCGCAGATAAAGAATGGGACTATAAATGACGTCGCTGCTATTTACTTCTCGCTCGCACTCTTAATGCCGACTATATCACTTGTCGCAAAAAAGTAACGTTGTTTATGTCCCGTGCAGTTCTGTCGTTTTGGCATTGTTATCATTATCCTTTATAATATGTTATAATTTAGTCTAACACCAAGAATGTAAATAACATCTAAAACTAGCATAATTATTATTGTAATACAAATTAACGTAATTCTTATAAAAACAATTATATCCAAGTGTACAGTTATGACGTTATTAGCAAAATATATCGTTACGTTATTTTATACCGTAGTTGTGCCGTAGGATGCTGACGATACGGGCTCAATTATTATTATTAGGGCTTATCGTACAGTTGGAGTATGTGAGTCAAGAGTTTATGCAGCTATATTCGTTCTTTTAAAAATAATTCCTAAAAATACAAATATTGAAAATACATTAATTGTACTAAGTTGTCTCTTAATTTTCAAAGTGACAATCTGACAACCCTAATCCACATCTTAAAGCACACGCTTGCACCTTACTATAAACCTTGTGCATATATTAATAGATTTTAAATTCCTATAAACGGCATGTTAGGGTTTACCGAATGGGTATACCTACTGTTGCGGCTGGCAGGTGACACGAGGTCCTATAAATCTGCGCCGCACTGCTCGCCTCGTAAACACAGCCGAAGCACAATCCTTCGATCTAAACTGAGACTGTTTCAATAACTCGTAATTATTTTGATAATTGTTAATTATTTTGTTTTGAATTGCCCAATGAAAAGAGTAAAAAGTAGGTCTGTTCGTCTGTCACCGTGGTTTTCTCCGTGGATTATATTTTTTGTAGTTTTCGAGTTATGTACCTATTTTCATATTTTCTAACCAATCCCAACTTTAACCACACTTTATGTCATTGTGACATGAATTGTTGAGTAGGTATATGTATATTTTTTTCCTTAATTCAGTACCTGAATAATGTAGGTACTTAGCGGATGCTTAAATTAAACATTTGTTACCATATAGGTAACCATTGCGAAAGAAAAATATAATAATTTGTATAAAATATTACCTATCAATAACAGGTAGGTACAAACCAAATGACGCATCTATAAAATCTAGTAGATCTATAGGAATAATTTGGTATTATTACATCATTACTACAAATAACAAGTATCAGTGCAAGACATAAAAGCTAAAGAAAACTACAATTTGTATTACAGTACGTAATTGTGTTCCGAACAACTTATTATAGGCCATTTTAATTAGTTCTCTAGTCTCAAGCTTGTTCCACATAATGGGACGTGTGTAAATTGAAGTCAAGTTTTTCGGTAACAAAGAAAAGTAATAAGGAATGGAATTGTTTTTCTTGAGAGATGTATCGAACTGCTGCTCCTATTAACATTGTTCCTTTCAAATATTTTTGTGTAGCACTAACAAGCCTTTTTCTAATAGAAATTATATAACTCTATCCTGTATTAATAAGTGTCTTTGATCGCTAAGAGGCTTTGCACCTCAACGTACTCTGAGTCTGGTCCCAGCCTCAGGCTGTTCAAATTTATGAGGTGGCGCGCTCGTGCTTTACCCCTCCCCCCGCCGCTGTGTGCATCTCCTCCCCCTGGAAACCTGCTGAGAATGCGGCCCCTCTCGGTCACTCATTGTAACGGCTCTCAGTTAGTTATGAACTAGAAGCAAGTGCCTCTTACCGTTTCAATTGTAGAAATCTTTGTGGATAGCTCTCGGTGTTAATTGTTAAAGTTTGCTATATTTTATGAGCCTTAGTACGCCCACCCAGTAGATTTATCTATGATATTTTATTGTAGAATAAGGTAAGGTAGCCTAAAGCCTAAAGTCTTGTTATTTATATGCTAAAACTAGAAAGATATACCTATATGTAGTTAGCTTAAAATTTGAATAAATTCAGTTTATTCAAATAATTCCTTTTAATTATGAATTGTATAACGTATATTAGCATAGATTGTGAAATCAAACAACAGTACATCATTTTCATAAAATATACCCAGATCCCCAGATTGGATAACGGCTCAAGTAAGTAAGTACCTATTACTTTAAAGTCACACCAAGTCGTTAACAGCACATTTGCGAAGTTGATTTAATAACCTGTTTGAAGTGAAGTTAGCATGTATATTAAAGTAACAGTTGTATTAGATCATACATACGTATTACTTATTGTACAGAAAAAAGGTACTGTCTTATGGAGAATAAAAAAACTGAGCTAAATAGAAGAGAGTATTCGACAAAATAAATAATAAAGAAGATGCTACAAACTTGCCTGTCTAGTTGATGTGTGGCTAGTTATGACGTCACAAATATAACATGCCTGTAAGAGAATAAATCTCGATACTAACTAATATTGAGAGTTTCTGAATTAACTTGGAAAGTTTTCTTCTCTACTAATAATGCACATAATAGAGAACATAATTATAATTATGTTCTCTCCAGACGATTAAACGAAACAGTGAAATATGCCACTTATATCCTGTCCTTCAAATTGAAACGTCATAATTTATAAGGCAATTTACATGTTGGTCTTTATTAGCAATGTAATAAATTAGCAATCAACCCACAATGGTTCAAATCAATATAAAATTTCGTTGTTGATGACCAAAGATCTTTTTACCTCATGGATGCACGGTCTAATACCTACAAACTTTATGAACTCCTCAGGGCAGACCCAATTTCCAGTGTGTTGGTAATTCAATATTGTTGACTATAATATCTCTCGCAATGTCTAAGCATAACAATATAGGTAGGTACCTCACATATTCGGAATTGTAATGTAGTTACGGAATCTACAGGGTACATGTCGTTTCCTTACCATAGGAAAGCAAGTTATTGAGAATACATGTATTATGTTTTAGCAATAACAATTCTAAAACATGTTACAGGAACAGTGCTTGCAATATTTTCACGTATTAATGTGTAGGTACTTGCGAAATAACTGTACCTTTTGGGAAATATTTGCCATGTATTTATACCAAAAAGAAAATTCTATTTTAATAGAGTAAAGAGGAATGTAATTTATCGTCGGACATCATAAAACAATCTAATAATAGGTAAATAATCATTTATTTATTTAATTTTTATAAAAACTTTGTTACATAAGTGTTTAAATTAGATTAACAAACGAACTTGTGTAAATGCTAGGTATCTATACTTGTTTTACTCAAGTATCCCGGGGAAAAGGTTTAAAGAAATAAAATTGTGAAATAACGACATTAAAACCTATCGAGCCCATGAAGAGTTTCGTGCGTTCCTTCTTCTCCTAATACGGTAAGTAGGTATTATGACGTTGTTTCAACTGAAAAGGATGGTGATACTACCGAACCCTAAATAAGGTTTTCGTAATTATTGGCTATCACTTAAAAAAAGCTGAGAAGTATCCTTCGTCCGTAATATAATATTATAAATGCGAAATATATGTGAGTGAGTATGTTTGTTACTTCTTCACGCTCAAACGGCTGGACCAATTTTTATGAAATTTGGTATGGAGGTAGCTGATACCCTGGATTTACACACAGGCTACTTTTTATCCCTCGGGAATAAAATACTGTACCTAATTATAATTTACTACCAGTGACGTAAGTGATAATAAGCAAGTGATTTTGAAACAAACAGGTACTTGAATCCACAGTAAAGTTGCCTTCGGCAGATTTAACGTGTTTTGTGAGTTTGAGAAATTGTTTCGATACCAATAACAGAAACATCCAGTACAACAGATGTTAATTAGGTAGTGGACAAATAAGTATATTGATGATAAGTGATGTAGTGTTGACGGAATACGCTCCAAGAAGTGTAAACAAACATCTTAAGGGTTTTTTCATAAACATTTATCAGGCGGGGCAGTGTCACTGTTGACATAAAAATTGTTATATCAAGTCTTAATGACAGCTTTTAAAACGATGCTGCACAAAAAAACTATAAGAATGAAATCCGCTGTCGTCTGATAAGTAATAAGTAAACTGTTTCTGTTACATAGATAAAAAGTTGCTTTTGTATTGACTGATGCGCTGAGAAAAGATTAAGTGCCTTAAAAAAGACATAATTTTTCACACTTATTGTACTAATAACAGAATACAATGGTGCCGATTCTGTTGTTTACGAACTTAACTAATATTAGACAAGTCACCTCTCTTTCATTTTAACCTTATTGAAAAAAGATAAAACATTTTTAATGCTGTCAGTTTAGTCCATGCCGTCGTAATATACGGATAAATAGTCGTGACCAATAAAGATCGCACTTAAATTCACGTTGAAATATGTGATCGGACTAAACTGATAGGACTAAATATCTTGCATCCCTTTCTTATATTTACTATTAGAAAGAGATATAGTGAGATTAAATTTATTTAGTTCGTAAACAACAGAATCGGCACCAATCTCGGTTTAATGGCAAGGACTTAATGCAATTAGGTACTTACATGGTACTAATACTTTGAGTAGCTATTGCAGTTCGATGATTGCTTCACAACTGTTTATTCCAGGTATATTATTCAATTCGTAAATATAATTAATATTATGTGACGAGGGTTAAACATCTAAATCAGCGAGATTGCTGTCTTGGCTTAGAGTCATTAAAAGTAACTACTAAGTAAGTAATTTTTTCGTCATTTGCGTTGCGTCGTGAACTTGCTATCTACCCATGCCTTCATGCCGAGTTCTCAGTCCCGATCTCGTTTGTTTTGAAACTACCCGCAAAGGATTTTAACGAGATTACTTTTCAGCACGTTTTATGGTCATCTCGTGAAATTTATTTAACTGTGATTTGTAAGGCATTTTTCATCAGTGCAGATTAAAAGAAATTCTGTCATTAAAAGTAATGGTCCACGGTTAATACCCCAAAGAGATTTATTTTCGGATTTCTGAGGATCAGATTTTAATGGTATTAATGGAATCGTTAAATTACAGATTAGACTTTTAAGTATACATATATCAGAATGTCTTTTGTAGTAAATTAAATTATATTTGTAACAAACATAAAAAAATATTCAAATGAATTTTATTAAAGGAAAATTACATGCGCGATTTGCCTTAAATATATTTACAAATAAATTTGGAACTTAAATATGTTATTTGTCAGCTTACCTATTGTAGGTATTATAAAACGCAGCCGCAACAGTAAAAAATATATAATACGTACGTAAAATTCATAAAAATCAAATAAGCTTGTATTTGTACATTATGTGTAAGCAGGTAATCGTACATATGTTACGACTGTGAACACTTTTCTCAATGTTGTTATTGCTCCCCCTCGGGAGCCACTACAGCTAAGAGCGTGAAACCGAACATCAAAGACCGTATAAAACGCACTTCATTCCATAAAGTTCCATAACACAAGCATCGGCAAGTAACGACCAACTTTACAAGAGCCGTTCATTTTCATTCGGATACCCTTTAGTAAACACTTTATGTTCCGTGCTGAAGAGGTAGAAAGACCAGATAAAACTGGTAGCTCACATGACCGCCGCAGCCACACGCGTATCGAGGCGCTTCCCATCTAAATGGAGAGCGGCTCACGAACTACCCGCAGCTATTGTAAACAAGCAGAGTTCTCTATTCAAACTATCGTTACGCCTTCTATTCGCCGTTCCGTGCCGTATTGACGATCCGGGAAAAGGTCTTACCGTTTGCCCGCTCAGTGAGGAACCTTTTTTTGGTAAGTATAGATTTTCATGAGTTGGGAGTTGGCTTAGACTTTATGTCTTCATTAGATTTTTTTTCTCTAACTTTGAAACCTAAAGACAGAAATCCTGTTATCGAAAGAGATACGAAGCGGGTTTTTTAAAGATAAAATAACGTCGTTGGACTATATAGAAGGACGCACCGTCAAACCACGCGGTATGTAGGTACTACTCATACCGCATGGTTGACAGAAACGAGTCAAAAAACATAATACGCAACGCATACTTTAAATTTTATACTCAGATTCAATAGCATCAATATATTTCTGCAGTTTTCATTGATTATTTTATATGAATACCCAACTACAGGGGAGTGCTAAACCTTGATCCGCTAGAACACATGTACATACCACGCACCGCGATGGGCAGGGCTGTATAATAACGCCTAAGTTCACACTTTTTTTTATTCTGGCAAGTTTACTGTTTGCCTCAATGATAACTTTACAGGATCAAACAGTGTCTGTATCTTATTTCTTAGGATAGTGCTTCTTTCTTTTTTGTAGAAAGTCATTTTTATTTTGAAATGTTACTAAAAAGCGTCGTTGTTTCTGACAGTACTTACACTTTTCTGCGACAATAATGAGACAGGCGACGCTAGGTAGTGAGGCACTTCGCCCGCCTTGCTTTTTAGACTGAGATGAAAATGCATTACCTAAAAATGTCATTGTGATATACTAGCCTTATTCTCAAGAAAAGTGGTGGGTACGTTGGTCTGCTTTTCCTAGATGCACCTAATTTAGAATTTCATTTACTCTTGAAAATAAATTTGTCTTTGATATTTACCGGCTTGAGTCTGCAGATTTATGTTTATGCAGTAACGCGGTGCTCACGAAGTGGCTATCGACGCGTGGATCCACGTGCGACCGAGGCGTGCCCTTGCCGTAAGAATTCGCGCATTTTTACGGCATAATAAAAAATCGTAAATAATGCCAAGTGAGGCCGTCCAAGTTGGGTCACGAAGCGCCGCGGGCCTCCGGCCGTCATCGGGACTTGTAAATTTACGAGTGTTCCATGAGTATCTCTCTCACCCGATCATGCAAACGTTGATTTGAAATTAGCTAAGAGCTATTTATTTTTAAAAAATAGCTTCGGAATAATACGGCGTGTAATAAAAATAAAACTTATACGAAAAGGTCAACAGTTAAGCTCCAGTTTTATAAGGCGGCAATTTTCGTCGAAATCAAGCACACGTCCGAGCAATTTGAGAGGAGGTCCTGAATATTATTATCACCGTCTCGTGGCCTCATTGCCTCTTTGAGAGGCGCGGAAGCGGCGGGAAAAATCACCTCTAAAATACTGTTACAAGACACGACGCGACGCGACGTTTCAACCGCCGCGCGTCGACAACGAGCTCGATTATAATGATAACGTTTATTAAGTTCACACCAACTAATAGTTGTTAAAAGTTTTGCGTTTTTGATACTTGGTATGTAAAAAAAACTATGTAAAAAATTATTGTAAAATAGTGTATTGTAAATACCTTATTTACTTTAAAGTACTATATTTGCGCACGATCTATACCTATATTTTTAACTAACCCCGACGTTTTGACAAAGTTATATTGATCGTTGTCTGTCATGTCACAAGTAAAACTGTTTCATCCCTTTCTTCCTCCATATTTCTGTAGAAAAATTGAATATTTACCTGGTCTATGCCTATTCCTCTAAAATTTAAATAGACGGATTTCCTACAAGCAAAGATTTATTTTAGTAATCTGAGCCTACAAGCTTCTCTGCAATGTATACTTGAGAAGTCAAATTAAATGACCGTTAATCCACCCTGGATCAGCGTATTATCACTTTATTAGTTTCCCTGCAGTGAGTAAGTAACTGCACATATAATTATGAACTATTGATAAGGATCAATTTGAAACGTATGATATAATATAAATATTTATAACAAAAGTTAAGACTTCTTACACGTCAGCTTTCAAAAGATTTGTTTAGGTCTAGTACGAGTATCAACAATTTTATCAAAGCCGTGGTTTAATTCAAAGGCAATAGAGCGAGCCAACATAATTTTCAGGCTCACCGCAGTATCCTTTGTATGTAACCTCAGCGGATTAACGAACTTCTGGTTCAGTTCAACTCAAGAGACTATATTCCAGGCGATAGATTAAAACGTTTAATAATTTACATTATTCTTATTCTTCCATTGGGTATAGTTAATTTTAATAGGTACCAAGTTGGTGGTACATTTATGACTCAATCACGCATCAACAACTAAACGGATTTGTATGCAACTTGGTACATATATAGATCGTACCTTGGATTACTTTATAGATACATATATATTTTTATCCAGGGAAAACACAAGATCTCTTGTTCACCCGGCGGAAACTAGTATTTGCTAATTATTTTTTGTAACATTTTCTATTATGTGGTCGGATGTGGTGGTCCATATATTTTTAAATATTAAGTGTGTATATCTCTTTATTATTGCATTACATACAGTAACAAGATTCAAGCTTGACCCTTCAAATACCCTGTACTGGAGGGTTAAAATGGAATACATGTATACAACATGAAATGGGCACAGATAAAATGGGCCAGCCTAGCCTATGGGCCGGTCGGGTAGCGGCGTCAAAACGTCTCGGCGCCACGGCATTGTACGGAAACGCTTCGTGACCCCTTTAAGCCTGATTAATGGGAAAGGCCTCGTCCATCGAAACCCAGTGTTTTTACGTAAACGACAATCCCCGTTTTAGAATTTTTCAAAACACGGTAGCCCACTTAGCGCCCCGTGTTGCACCCGATCGTAACTTAGCTCCGTTCGATACGGCTGCCATATTGGCTCGTTCTTTTTCGGTACAATTTACTGCGCGGCACTGCCGGGGGCCTACCGACGTCGTCCTCCTGAAAAGATGCGCACCGATTTATTTACCGTCGATTGCATTGGGGAGCGTGCCTGTGTCCGATATTTATGTAACGCGATGCCTGCTCGCGTGAATTTCCAACAATGCACATATAGCTACGTCTACATTGCATGGTGTCTCGTATTTTTTTCAAAATTCCATTTTAATCTGACAGCATCAAGCCATTATATTCAGTTTATCAGATTTATTTAGGCGTGTCGTCCGATTCTTCAGCACATTTCAATACACTTTTAGCCACAAAACTAACTTTCAAAAAATATTATTCGGTAGCAACTTTGAGTTTCGAGTGACATCCGATTGTCAACACCTATTACTTATCGTCATTACTCACTTCTCGCCCGACCATAAACCGCCGATAAAGCTCTTACTAATAAATAGAAGTCAACCGTTCTCTGTTATAATTTAAAATAAATTGAAAAGGAACAGTTGATAACGCTTACATTCAATTGGACTTAATGTCCAGCCGAACCGGTTCGTGTATTTTTTCAACCGCGGCATAACATTTTATGCTTAAATTATTTAAAGTAATTGTGTAGATAAGAGACATATCTTGTAACGATAATGTTCAATAAATCGTATTTGAAACGTTTGAGTCATTCGTATCGTTAATTTAAAAACCTTGTCCCGGTCGTGTAACGCTCAAGTGAATTTAAAACTTGCTCATCGAGAAAGTGCACTCTTTGTTTTCACAGAGTAAAGTTTAGACCTTTTGGAGTGTTCAGATTCCGAGATTAGTTCGCTTTGTAGTCTAGTTGTTCAGCAGAAAGTTTTTTCACAGTGATAATAGAATTCCCTCTCTGGCACTGACTCTGGTTTCGTCAGAATGGATAGATCACAATATTGGTAGGAACTACTTATACATAGTTTGCGTTTTGGACGTATTTTAACTTGATAGCGCTTCCGACTTGTCTTTGTAATGTCAAAGAAGAAACAATTATATTATACGTACGCTCGTTTTGCCTTTGATAGCATATATCTGTCTGCTCCCGTCTTGAAAATTGTCCGAGCCTTTATGTCCAATATTAAAGAGAACTAAATGTGCATTTGATGTACTACAACAGGCAGGGCCGCAGGCAGTTTATTTTACAGTTTAACATGTTATCCTATTTCATCAAGATATGGTAAGTTTTCAGAGACATTGAGGTATTTTTCGTTTGTTTGTTTGGACTATAAAATTTCTGAATAATAAAACAGACATAAACTAAGGGTTTAATTCATTGCCAGCAAACTTTATTTTAATGCGTACGTTTAAGTAAGCCTAATTTTACTCCCAGATCAATGCCTACAATAATAAATAAATAAATATCCTGGGACATTGTTCACACACGGGGTTATCTGATACCAAACTAAACAGAGCTTATTATGGAAACCAGATAACTGATATACTTACCTATCAGTGGCGAAGGGTCCATACAAACCGATTCCCATCAGCTTACCTTTTAGAAATCACAGTCCCAAATTTTCATCATTTCAAAGCCACTTTTATCATGCTTAAAATACACTGTAATTATAAAATTATCGGTTTTTTTTGTACGGCTTACTCTCGCCATAATTTCACCCCTCGCCACTGTTACCTATACTACTTTTTTTTGTGAATACATACATAAATAGATAATTACACTCAGGCACAGGACAAACAGACATGTTCATGCACACAAATGTTTGTCCTGGGTGGGAATCGAACCCAAGACCGATAGGTGGTGTCTTAACCAACTGCGCTAACTGGCTTGTCGATGAAAATAAGATGTCATAATGATATTCGTTTAGAAATATTTAAAGGATATTAGATTACATTTACAGTTATATGGTTGTTACAGTATTTTTATCCTCAAAGTTTGTCATGAATCAATTTTAGAAGCATTATGCAAGCATTCTAGGTAAAAATAGACTACGTACAAGCGCTTACAAGTTAGGGAATAATTGGTGGCAGGATCCCTTCCTACCTCGTTCCCTTCCACGTATCCCACCGGCCCGTAGCTTCAGTTCCAATTACTCTTTAGAATCGGTGTCCACTGTAATTGGATTGGGTTGGCAACCGGACTTGTTGGCATTTTAATTGTGCTATTGTGACGGCGGACATCGTCTGCCGCCCGCTACGATACTGTCCGCCCTAGACAAACCGCTTTTTACATTAAATTAGCACATTGCTACTCGCTATTTCTATCAATGAACTTACTTACCTTGTGATTGAAGATAATACAGCTACATTAATTAAAACGAATAAATGCAAATAGTTCTTAATTTGCTCTCTATTAAAATGACAAATCTTCCCACGATTGGTATGACAAAAACAAAACACGTGAGAACGCGGCACTATCGTCATAGCGTTAAATATTTCTTCAAGGGATACAAGTCGCGTTGTTTTAGGAAATCGAGACATTAATGGAATGACTGACACGTATTGTCGAACCACATTCAAAGAATTGTGGCGTCTTGAAATGTAAGGAATTGAGATAAGATGGAATTCTTATTAAAATATGTTTAACTTTGGTTAAATCTATCTCGATGTAGTTTTCCTTTGAATGATCAAGGAAAAAGATATTCAATACGCTTTGGGCTTATTATTTAAAAATATTCCGCGTAATTAACTTCTGTCAGTATGATGAGTAAGTATTATTAGCAGTTAAGTAGGTATGTCCATATCCATTTTTATTCACGAAATCGTTTTGTCGTTTTTTTTTTGTTATTAATTTAGGTAGGAATTGAAATTCAAACACAATCCTTTGCAACATTTTTCTTTTATTAAATGGTCTTAGTCTTGTTATTTGCTACAGACACCATTGTCGGCGATGCGACCACGCCGGAATATTTTATACAAATTTTAGAAACAAGAACAAGGTCCGAGTGACAGGTACACTTATTCGTGTTGGTTATTTTTGCTTAGTGAAGTTTTATCGGATACCAATCGCGGAGGCGCGGCATGTAGTAGAGATGAATAAAATATACATTTCTGCGTTCAGTTCGCCTGCTCGCGCCCGAATGGGAAGTTTGGATGCCGCTTTAATGGAGTTCTGAAGTTAGGCATTCGTTTCTATTATGGTCACGAAATTGTTTGTTGTCGTTGATTTAAATTTCACGCTCCAGTTAGTGGATATCAAATCTTATTTGTCAATTTATCTGCGCTTTGAAAGAAGCTCGCGCTTGTCTTTGAGATTCTTCTCTTTGTGTTGAATGAATTGTACATTTGCTTTTGTAATTGGTTTTGCCCATTAAAAGTTATCGAGGCTACTTTATTAGATTGTTAAGTATTTGTCAGATATTCTCACAATTTCCAACATTTGTATTGCTTATGTTAACATATTGAAATGACGTCGCATCGGTCATCTTTGTCCATTGTTCTATTTTATTTTGTCGAATTTTTCGCGACCCAAAGTCACTTTTAAATTTGAATTCTTCTACGAAAAGGTATCGGATGCTTCGCCTTTGTAACACTTTTTGTGCTATCCCGCACTTTGTTTTGATTCAGATATTATTTATGGTTCTTTGAGTTTAAGTAAAAATAAAATATATCAATAAAATTGCTCGTGCAGAACTGTTCTATCCGTGTTTACGTGACAAAGTTATCACACATTTTATGTGACTTAAATAATTTGTTGTTTCTTTTATTATCCTTATAAAAACGGCTACATTGGGATGGCTTTTATTAATAAACTTCTTTTTTAAAACAATGCTTTTGTTGTGCCTTTTGAAAGTGGCATTTCGCATTTTACAAAATAACAGCAATAATGAAATAGCAGGTATCCCAGTTATCTTGGTTCGTTTATTGCCGTATTAAGATCTGTTGATTTCTAAATAATAGTGGTAAAAGTCATAAATCAGCTAGTGCCTCCGGTGTTAAGCGGTGTCGAGCCGACGAAGTTCTATTTATCAAGGAAGTACCTATAACTATATAATACAGGTTTTAGAAGGTACGATGCATTGAAATGGTCATTTCCAAGGAGTTAACTGGTTCATGACGTCACCGAAACTGTATCGGCGAAACGGCTCATTTAAAATTTTATTGCTACATATTTATTTTATTGTTAATATACTTCTTTCCCAATTAAAAAAGTATTATGAGCACTCAATTCAAGCTTGTTTTTTATTTATAATGCATCTTTCGTTATGACAATATAAGATTTTGATTATGGACGTAGGTATGTACAATCAACGAATAATTACTCAAGTTACTGACGTGACATAAAAATCGCTTACTATGTTAAAAAAAAAAAAAAAATCAGGCTCGGTTCTAATAGCTAGAATAACTTGTAATATACCTACTAGTATAAAGGCTCTAAAAATTCCGAACGAAATTTATTGGAAACTACTGTCATGGCTTTAAGACTTTCTTTCCCAAATTGAATATAAACCGCTTATTACAAAACTATTCATTCAGCCATGAAATTACCTTCCGTCATTATTATTTTATACGGATTCACAATAAGTTTATCGATACATATATTAATAGGTACCTAATTCGGTTCATTGTATAAGTTTAAGCAAAAATTGTAAGACACTGAATAAAAAAATAAAACAAAGATATGATTAGTCACACCGCAATTCGATAATTTTCGAAAGCGAATGCGATGGGCTTTGAATCTACTCTCACGGTTTTTTTTGTGGTGAACCAATTCGACAGACAGCTAGATTATACTCGGGTTATTACCTACACGCTGATCAAATTACAACGTACTCACAAGCTACATGTTGGGCAGTCATAGGCATAAATGTATTCAATTTTCGATTTAAATAAATGTACCTACCTAGATACTCATTCAGATGTTTTTGTAAACAACTGAACCTAAATTAAATGTTTTAAAATCGAATGACTTAATCACTTTTGAAATATATTTTTTAACTTTAATTATAGTTTTTTTAAATATATAACGCAAAAACCTAACTTTAAACCTAATGTTAGAACTCTAAACAGGACCTTTTTTTGTTGTAAATTTTTGGCATCACACGGCTTGTGTGTTTTTGCCAGTGTCAAGTTGAGCTATGTACCTATTCTTTGTTCTTTATGTATTAAATTTTTGTGGAGTTATATTTTAGTTCAAAGTCGAATTTTGATTTTTAAGTAGGTAATAGACTTTAGTACTATTTAATAATCTGTGGTAATAGTTTTTCTATTCAAATGGATATTATGAATAATGTTATACGTTGGTATTATTTAAGCGTGACACTAATAGTATACGCGTGTGTACATTATTTTTTTTATTCCCTTGCGACAGTAGGTAGTGTGCCGTTATAAGCAGTAATGTTCGTGTCATTATGACATACAAATTATCTACACAGCATATTGAATTAACAGAACCGTGATTGAGAATTATAAATAATGTTACTTCATCGATAACTTAAAAGAACAAAGAATAAAAGCATACTTAAATCAAAATGTATGTTAGGTTCTACAACTGACGGTGTAATATTAGCTCACTTTTCCAATTTTCCACACGCTGAACAAACCTAAACTTTAAATCATATAAAAATGCAGAGAAAAACTACAAAAAAAACTTATATTTTTTTGTTACAGAAATATTTTTTTAAGGGTTCCGTACCTCAAAAGGAAAAAACGGAACCCTTATAAGATCACTCATGTGTCTGTCTGTCCGTCCGTCTATCACAGCCAATTTTCATCGAAACTACTGGACCGATTGAGTTAAAATTTTATTACATATATGTAAATCGGTGATCCTCACAGATGTGTAATGCAAATAAATTAATTTTAAAAATAGGGGCTACTTTTGGGGAGTAAATTAGAAAATTAAAAAAATGTTTTGCAAACTATATTGTGTGATATATCAAATGAAAGGGCTTGTTGTGAGGATCTTAAATATATTTTAGTAGTTTTAAAATATATAGTTTTGAAGTTATTTAAGAAAATAGGCGAAAATGTATACCATGTAAATGTTTTCCTGTAATTCAAATTACAGGGAAACATAGAAAACCATCTTTATGGAACCCTCGCTGCGCGATTCAGACTCGAACTTGACCGGTTTTTAGCGTTATTTCATGAAATTAACTCACTAATTAGTTCAACCTTAATTTAGCTACGAATAAGCTTATATTTTTTGCAAAATATCGTAGCCAACCTTTTATACCCAATTGTTAAACCAAGGGCATACAATGGAATTTTAATATTATTAGAAAATATACTTGATACACAAGACTAAAATCTATTGCAGCTTTATGATGGGCGTCCGACATGCGACAAAGTCATCTTGAACCAATCACATGCAGCGGATCTAGAGGCGCAATCAAACTGACACACTCCGATCAATATCTGATTCGATTGGAACACTGAAAAAGGGCAAGTACCCGAGCCGCCAAAGCAGCGATGGTATTCCATAAAAGTGCATCGGTTTCGAGCATTCAATTAATTTAATCAAGCGTATTGATTAAATGTCAGGTACCCAATTAAATTATCGGTAGCGGATCGCGGATGCAATGCGAGTGCACTTTGAGGCGTACCGGGTGTGTCGCCCGGGGGTGATACTATTCGCGCCTTGCCTTCCAATCTCATTCCAGTACGATTGCTGTTCCAGGTTGCCATCGTTTGATCCTTTATATGGTGGTAATATTGGTGCATACTACAACAGAACATTAATTCGCTTTAAACAATTTGCTGGTAGTAGTCTTATGATAAAAAGATCACCATAAATATTAGATTTAATCAAGTTTTGTTGGTTCAATTTTTTTAAAGATTTCTCGGAAATTTATGATAAAAAAGAAAAAATGTTATTAGAAAAGCAGACCAAGTTACATAAATGGATTTAAAAAAAATTAAATATAATTTTTTTACCAGAATTTATTAGTCAATCCTAAAGATAGATTCGTGAACACCTATCACATATTCTAAAATCGTGTAGGTGTGGTGTTATAAAAAACTCTGATTGTGAAAGATATCCAAAGTCTACAACACAGGCCATATAGATAAGCTGTCTGCCATTTGCAAATATTTTTGCATACATAGCACATTAAAATTCATTAGGACATTTTTTGACTCGGTTTATCTTATCCATTTACATTTATGACTATTTTTATTAAAGTTTGTTTTTTACGAGGACTATTTAACAACCGGATCTTAATCAAAATCATAACGAAATTTTGAACCGTCGATCAAGTTATAATTGCTCAATAAATAAAATAAATGTAAAATTTTGTTTAAGTTACTGTATATTCATTTTATGCTTAAGTATAGTATACTAAAAGATTACTGCTACTAGTTGTCTAAAGTAAAAATAAATGCTCAAACTTATCCGTTGTTAACCATGCCAGTATGTAAATGACACATTTAAAATCAAAATAAAGCATTTTTTTCTAGTACATACCTATGTTAGATCAAATATTAAATTCTATATCTCTTTGATATAAATAGACAACACCTTGTGTAATTATCTTTATTATAGTAAGTATCATTGAATAGGGAGCCAAATTAAGGCTGTCAATGAGACGTCAAACTTTTTTATATGCTCTAAAACGTTAATGCCATATACCTGCTCTGCTCTGTTCTGTTCTGTACGTATCTATAATCACTATCACTATCATCACTATATAGTATAATACAAAATTACTTCCCGCTGTCTGTCCCTATGTATGCTTAGATCTTTAAAACTACGCAACGGGTTTTTTTTATTGTATATACATACTAGCTGTTCCGCGCGGTTTCACTCGCGTTCCCGGAATAAAAAGTAGCCTATAACTTTCAGGAATAATGTAGCTTCCTATTAGTGAAAGAATTTTTCAAATTGGTTCAGTAGTTTCGAGCCTATTCAATGCAAACAAACAAACAAT
Organism: Tethea ocularis; assembly: GCA_963555595.1. NCBI lineage: Eukaryota > Metazoa > Arthropoda > Insecta > Lepidoptera > Drepanidae > Tethea > Tethea ocularis. The sequence goes on from OY741968.1 coordinate 7,372,575, forward strand.
CAAATCTTTCCTCTTTATAATATTAGTATAGATTATAATACAGAAAAGCCGAAAAAATCAAAGATTTTTACACCCGTCTGTGCGAAGCTGGGGCGGGTCGCTAGTGTTTTTATAAAAAAAACAATTGCAACACGTTTTAGACTATGTACCTTCTTCCTTGACCTAAATCCTCAATGGTTAATTAGTACTTGATGCTGCAGCCTGAATGACCCAATTCTTCTTCAAAGTTAATGCTAGAAATTTACTCTTTGAGATAGGACAGTCAGGTCAATCAAAGCAAAGCAACTTTTGTTTGTTTAAGGCCGTCAGTAAAATTGCGCCTGTTTCTCTAGCCACATGTGCATACATGGAGTTTAACTGGGAAGTGAACCCTAACCTTGCATAGAGGTGATCACCTTCTTTGGTGAAACCCTATTATGGTACTTACCTATATGATACCCCGATTATGGATATTTCAAAGGGCAAATCCTAATCGTGGCTCAATTAAAAATAATACATTTTCCTGAATACATGGTCTGAGATTGTTGAGTAGGTAATCTGTAACATAGGTATAGGTATATATTCGATAGGATCTTAAATTAATTATTTTCATGTTTTTTTTTACCATGAAAGACGTAAGTACAAAGGTACATTTTTTTATTTCATCATTCTAAAGAAACTAAGTAGTTACTTTTTAATTGATCGTTGTAATCATACGTACTTTACAAACATGTGACAATGTACCTAAATTTTAATTAGTGATAAATTAACATGTTGGAATCATTTTGTCGATGCGTAAATAAACTTCGCTAGCGCGTTGTGGGATCTTGTGGCGCCATCTATCCATCGGTATGACGTACATGTGTATTTTGTACCTTACTCGTAAGTGTTGAATTTTAATGGTATTATTGATTTAGGCCTAATATACCCTACCAATATCACCGTGTATATTATTAGTAATAGTTATAAAAATGTCTAGCCGCGCAGAACTCTAAAATGTAAATCTATAATTGTGAAAGTCACTATAATCACGTCATTGGTCAAAAAGTAATTTACCGCTCCATGAATCGGGACTATTGAACAACATAATTTATCGCCCATAAATGCGGCCATAATAAAATATTTACCAGATCTTGTCATAGATCACTTATATTATAAATAGACGCATATATTAGCACCTGACTGCGTAAATCCTCTTATAATTATAAACATGAAACGAGTGGCAACTTATCGTTTTAACAAGTTATTTGTCATCGCTTTCATAAAAATATTACTTAAGATAAGAGCACCGTTAATATACTCAAACAAGTAGTAGGGTTGCGAGCTTTATAACAAGGAATTCTACGCTCAAAATTTAGTAGTAGTTACTAGTTAAAATAGAAGATTCTTGAAATATATTTGTTACTAGCTTCCGCCCCGCGGTTTCACCCGCGATCCCGAGGAATTATTGTACTTATCAAATGATAAATATGAACAGCTTTTACTGTGGGACCAACCCTAAAATTTCTTTTCATACAAGTAAAACATTATCTTGATCGGTCGACCTACCAATAAGGTGACAATAATGCAACACCAGTGCTCATTAGAAACACAAATTATCCCAAAAATTGCTTCACAAATTCAATAGCGAATAAGTTTTTATTTTTTATTACGAGCTAGCCTTGTAACCATCTCTTTAGAGAAAACCGGATTTAGTCCAACCATGTTTACCGCTTGAACGTTTGCCTTAGTATTGTTAGTGATCATCAACATTTTGAGCATTTCCTAGCATCGTGGCAAAATCAAGTATTCTATGGTGGCAGATGGTAGATAAATCTGTTCATGATATTCAGTTCTTTTAGAATATATTAGGTGCAGCTATTAATTAATAGTAGGTCCTTTAGTTACACACATTTGACACATTGCGAAAGATAGTGCATGGAATCTATTACATTTTTTGGAGGCCGTACATGATGAGAAGAGATACAAAATATAAAATCGAGACAATGTTATTCAAAATATAATGTGACATTATTGTTTCATTGCATGATGGCAGCCCTAGCGGTTATGTGCGTGAGAATTCCTTTTTGATTGCCACTTGTTATACTTACAGAGTTCTGTAATAAGTCTGTTTCTTTTTGTTATATATTTATTATTTATAGATATTTATTATTTACCCATGTACTTATATTTTATAAATAGTAATAATGCATTAGTTTTTATATGTCAGTAACTTTGAATTCAGTAACATAAATATTTGTGTGTTTAGCCGAATTATCACTTATCCAGCTCCCGTAGCATGGCAAGCGTAGACTAGAAAAGACTCGAATCTTCGGCCAATTAAATCACATAAATATGACGTGGTGGAATTGTTGTAATTGGCAATAAATTGTAAAAATAGTCCAACTTGTAAGGCTCTGGAACTCTACTGTGTAATTTTACTTTGGCATTGGCACAGACAATTAATTTTCCATTGTATCGCCGCGTTTTGCAGATTCTATGTAAAGGTGACTTACTGATTGTGATTAAAAAAATACAAGGTATAAATAATTAGGAATGAGAAATGTTAAAAAAAACAAACATTTTTTTTGTAGGAATTACATACTTACCTATTTAGTATGAATTTCTACAAAATAGTCTCGCGGACAGAATTGCTTCAGTAAATAAAGGGTTCTGTTCGAGAGTTTCTCAGAGGTTCCGGCCTCTGAGTACGGAACGATACAAGCTACTTAAAGTAGAAAATAAGTGTGCCACTCAACTTACTGATTAAAAAATATATCTCCCACTTAAAATTCTATCGATCTTTTTTCCGACGGTTCACCATAAATTTTAGTACCATTACCAATTACAATACTTAGCAAGTTTCATAGCCAATTATCATATACCAGGCTTAATTCCAGAATCCCACGATCTCACGACTTGAGACATTTTTGTAGATATTTCGCATTCTTGGTAAGTCCGCAGATTGCGTTTGAACGAGCCTCCGTCCTGAGTGTGCTTTTCGAAAGGATCTCGTTACCTCGATTTAACTGTCTTGACACATACAAATTTTGTCTGCCTTTTTTTGCACTGCAGCCTTTGTGAGCGAATTTTATATTCGCGAAATTAGTCGGTTGGGGCTTATTGTAAACGAAATCCAATTACGTCTGAGCATTTTAAGGATTCGTGTTTGAAGACGGATCCTTTTCGAAGTGTGCGAAGTGAACTTCGTTATCGGATTTTGGGCCTTTTTTATCGTCTTCTTATATGTATTCAAAATAATTGAATAAAACGAGTACGTTAATAATCCTGTAATACATATATAATGATTAGCACATCGCAAATTAGTTACGTTATCTCTTAGGCGCAAGTGATGCATCGGGCATACAATTACCGGAGTAAACGTCACTTACTTGTCTTAGCTTGAAACCGGCTTTGCAACGAGATAAAGTACTCGATATGTCATTGCGCATTAAGATGGCGAAGTGCTGAAGCTGTAATTGAAAAGAACTAAAATTCTTGACAGCGATATCTTGTCATGTCTCTTAGTTCTAGTAACGTTATTATCAAATATATGTATAAATGTAAGTAAATTATGATCTAATTAATTAAACGAAAATCCTAGATGCGAGTACAAACAAAAGCACTAAGAAATTAATGAAATACTTTACACTTTGGTATAGTAAGTAGGTATAGTAGAGTAAATGTATACTTCTAGAAGGCGCAACTTTTCAATACCTTATAAAGTTTATATTCGAAGGCATAGATAACCATTGTAAAAGTTGTTCAGCTCGATAAACCTAGTTAATTATTGAAAAGAGGGCATTTACAAAGTATTCACAAAGTAGTTATGTATATCAATAATAATATTTGTCCCTGCATGTTATTTTCCACTACATAAATAGTAATTTCAATAGATTTGTTTTTCAGTATGACTATAGTAATTATTTTAAAACTTATTATACAGTGCCCCAGCAGCGCATGTGTAGTTAAGTGCTATAAAAGGTGCCTGCGCATGGACTTGTTTTTTACACAGTGAGGCGTGAAGGTTCTTATACCGTTCTTGTCAATCAAACTGAGTCTCTAGGAGTTCTTATCTCGTGATACTTTACCTTTGCAGTTTACATTTTCTTCTTGTTAAAATTGTTGGCAACTCATTATATTGTTGTTTCCAATGATCTTGATTTTTATAACCTATTCTAGTAAGTAGTTATAAGATATTCTAGTAAAATTTATAATTTTATACTATAAAACTCAGGAAAATAAATTAGGAGTGTGAAAGTGCTTTGAGATAAAAATATTGGCGAAAGAAACTTATTTTTTTTTAATTCAATTCTTTTAGCTTTTGCATGCAAACATAATGGGGTAGTCATTCGGAAATAATTAGGTACATTCATATTTGTAAATGTAGGTATTGATTGGTCCTGTCAGTAGTGGTACAGGGTATAAGGTGTGGTGAGCGGCCAGTGAAGCAATTTTCACGTCAATGTGCACTTTGTCATTATGGGCCAGGATCGTGACGCCTCAAGACAACTCGCAATTATTATGTATGTATAGGGAATTCTTTTTGACGTTGCACAGGGAATGTTACGCAGTAGATTTCATAATGTTCATTGGTGTAACAAGTCGTATCGTGTCGATTTCCTGTTTGTTTCCTTGTGTGGGACTCGACAGAGAAGGAGATCCAGCGGAATAAGTAACTTAATATTTGTCTATTGTAACTATAATTTTATAATGGATTTTCGCAAGGTCACGCCTGAGTCAATTAGTTAATCTGATTTAGTGTCATGGAGGATCAAAACATTTGTGTTGTTCCTAAATTTAAATTAGGGTGATTATAAGGTTTTGTTTGCAAATATCCTCGTTTGTGTAACATTTAATTAATTCTAATTGCAGTATTCGAAACATTCAATTTTATCAAGGCATTACAGAGAAATGCTAAACATTCAGCGGACTCGACTCCAAAGACGTCGCAATTCCCGAAGTTCACATTATTATAACGAGGTAGTGGCGCGTCGGCGCAGTGCAAAGTAAACTGTGCCCACAGCCGCCCGAATAACCGATACTTTGCAGTAATAGCCACGATCGAGGCATGCGATAACAAGCCGCCGATAGCTGAACTCGTATTTTATTTATATATCAGCTTGCCTCTTTTTCAATAACGCTTTTTCCCTCTTGCAGTGAAAATTTTGCTCTTTTATGTTGTTATGCTTGTTATGTGCTAAAGTAATTATTATTTATGTGGCTATGATACCTGAATAAACAATTATCTATTTGACAGATCCTACAACAGGTGTCCTTAATCCTGAAGAATTTATAACGTTTACATTAAAGTTTTCATTAGCCGTCGAAATTTCGTATTTACAAATCCATTTGTATTATTATTGGAAAGCACAAAATACTAAAACTTATGCATCATTATTTTATTAAAAAGTTTATTTAGGGTAGATGATTGAAAGGGGAGGGTTCCCCTTGAAGGGAAGTTCAGTAAAAATTGTGAAGTCAGAAATATTTTTTTCTCAATGGAAACATTTAATTAATTTTGAATGGATGAAAAATTGCATTAAAATATCATTGAGAATTCGATTCCCTGTTAGTGAAACTGATGCAAATGCCAAATAATAAACCTGTAACTTTATGGCGTCAATCGGTAAAGTTAATAGTTAGGACTAAATCTCTTATAAAAATTGTATCGAACAGTTGAAATATATAGTACTTATTTCCAAATGTTGCAAAACAAAGTCTTTCACATGTAGGCAGTATTTTTAACCAAAATCGAAATTTTTTTTTTGAATTTTCCGCACCAGCCGCAACCGCACCTGCACCTCTACATGTTGCTTGTAAATGAAATAATAATAATTGTATTTAGTAACATTTCGTTAACTATTAGTCGCGCGTAGCTGTGTGGTGGGTGACGAGGACGCGCGTCGGACGGGAGCTGGTGATGCCCCGGGCGCGGCTTCATTAAGGAGCGAGCCGCGATGGCATTGTTAACGTTTTTAATTCACGTGTCCAGTGCACGCGCCGCCTTCCGCCGTGTCCGGAGACTGCTGGGAAATCTCGCTGGAAAATTAACGCCACAATTTCTCCACCTTTTTTTCTCGTTTGCGAGGCGCTTCCATTTTATTTATTTCACGCTTCGATCGCGGCGCGGCGTTTAGTTAGAGCTTTTATTTTTATTTTGTTACAAACTTTTGTAATTTCCGCTCGTTGTTTTACCTCCAATTCCACTTTTTCCGGGTTTATCTATCTTTCGCTATATTTTATTTTAATCATAATGTTCATTCATCGTTTTGAACGCTATTTTCATCGAAGATGAATACCCAAGAGAAGGTCATGGAACGAAAAAAATATATAGCTTACAAGTTACATCAGTTTTGTTTAGATAGAGGTTAACGTTACGCTACAAAAAGTTAATTGTTTTGATTGCCAATACACAAACACGTCCGGTCGACTGTCCGTTGCAAGTTATCGCCTTAGAAAAGCGTCCGATCTTAATTAGTTTTCAGGTCTTTGAAGGCGCCTAGTATGATACAATCTCTCCCTTGCTACAATTTGTTTTCCTTTGGCACATGACACAAAAAACAAATACCTTTTTGTTTCATCGAGTTTTATTTGGATGTTCCCCGGTGATGTATGGTGATTGGCTCCCTTGTCCCAGCGCCCGTGTATCTTATTTATCATCATGATAATTCCCCCGGCGTATGCTCGAGAAACAATATTTGAATGCCCGACGCGTTTTCGTGCTTGACGTTTTGAATGTTTATTGATTAGATTTGTTTTAAAACAAATTAAACCAGCACGCCGTCGGCAAATTTAATTAAAGCTGTCAGTACGTCGACCTCTAAATATAATCCGAGGCGCGATATCTATGCACTATCTGATTTTTTGTCGTGCCTTATACAACGCTATGAAAAATGTTCTATTGTTAAAACACTAAGATAACACGTCCTTACATTGTAAGTTTAACAAAGTTACGATGATTCGTCATTTCGACGATGGGTTATGATGTTCGTAAGTCGGCGTTCCGTTGTTTTTTGCCGCATCCGTGATCCTTTCGTCCAATTTAATATTTACTGCTTGTCAAATATTATTCAGCTCGCTACGCCCTCTCCGGGCGATTCTCACTTATTATTTTTATTTACATGCCGCTTCTCGAAATTTGTTTTTTACAACTGCAATTTGTAAAAGCTCCGCTCGTTGAAATAATTGTAGAATAACGAGCGCATGAATGTTGTTAAGTAATTTGTTGTTTGAGTAAGGCAAAGCATTGTAAACGTACCTAACTCTCAAAAAGATTTTTGAGTTTTTACAAAACAAAAAAAATATCAAGGTCATTCCAGATTTCAGCAACTGCATCAACTAAACCTTGCAACAAAGTACTTAATTGGTTCAGTTTAGTTAGACCCTACGGCCCTAAGAAGGCACCCTTGCTAGCCTTCAAATGAGATGAACCTTCATGAAAACTCGGCAAAGTTCCGCTTTATAAATATTGTTTGAACCTTTAAAATTATTCTTAACTCCAAATGGGCATAACTTAGCACATAAAAAACACCAAGGAATATAAATAAATGAATAATAAACATCTGAACAAGTTTAAAATAATTATTTATTTTGCACAAACATAAACATGGTGTGCTTGTGCAGAGTATAGCCATGTCCAGCCATAATGAAATATCTCGTTATAAGCTCTTTTAATGGAAATAATAACCCGATTACCTACTACATCTTTTTGTCGCCATCTAACCATCATACACAAAGCATATATCCATCCAAGCCTTTTAAAAGGCTTTTCATTCTTGTTTATATTTTCGAAGATCTCATGCGATGGTCGAAATACAGGCAAAGAGTCCGATGTCCGTCGATAAACAGACGCACAGGCCGCGGCAAATTGAAATCCGACCGAGTGTGAAATGACTCCGGACCGACTTCCTGTCAGTACTCCCGGGTTCCCGACGTTTCTAATACTCCGCTTCTCTGAATTTTAACGGTAGGTATATAACTAGGATTGTTCTTCTGAACATCAAAACGATGTTTATTGACAGGATATTGTATGGAGGATGTTTAATGGACGCAATTAAAGTCAATTGGCCTTTTATAAAAATGTTGAAAAAAACGTAAAGTAGATTCTTGAGGACACAAATTATAAAAGTGTTGACTGTAGGTACTTAAACATAAATTAAAAAAACATCCAATACATACCATAAAATTTTCAATCTCTAATAAAATAGCATGCATACGGGACATTATAAGACTAAAACGTGTTCATCTTAAGTTCTAATAATGCCATCAAAATTGAATGGACTGTGAAATCGCGAGAAACTTTTCCAAATGTCGTAATGAGACTGGCAATTTGTTTTTCCTTACAAATGGGAGTCGTTCTCACCTTGTTGGCGCAACAGATGGTTTATGGTCCAAGTCTCATGTTTATGTTGTGTACCTAGCTACTAGGCACTATCTGTTTTAGGCATATTAATTTTTAACTGCTTTATTTTATTATATTTAATTAATAGTTGTTTTTAATGTTTACTTAATCTTCCTAGTCGGACACTCTTGACAGAGTGGTCGTGGTCATGGTAGGTCTCGAGTGGCGGCTTTTACAATGCGTCTCCATCTAATGGTGTTCGTTATCCACGTAGAGAAAGACTGGTAATAAATTCACTTGCGATAATAATTTATCTTAGAAAAAACAAGAAGCAACAATAAATTGACATAAAATAATGTGGTGGGTCTAACTCGTAGTCTAAATCTGGCTTTTCAAATTTTTGCAAACTTTTCAAATTCGTTATCTCTCATTACCTGTACCACACGTTAGATCCTTCCTCTAAAGCGGCTCCCGTTGTAGGGTTCTCCACTCCAACTCAACAATCATTGTCGTCACCTTGCGATGTCGCTTGTGCCGCCGCCGGGTTCCGCTTAATTATCTCAGCAAATGACGCTTTCGCTCACACACAGTCGCTCACTTTATCTCTATCTTCGTCATCGACTCTCATTTTAGCTGCCAGAAGGGTTATTGCCAGCTATTTTAATCTAGATTACGTTAATAATTATTGAATGTTTTTTCTTTATCGGCCTGTCTATATGGTAGGTAGTACTTAAATGTAGATTTAGACGAATTGTCTCAAATATAAGTATTTATTTTTTAATTCTCTAGGTATTTCTATGATACAAATATTTATCTGCGTTCTCAAAATGTTTCCATGATTTATCACCAAAATAAAATCGCGGATGATCACTCTACCGTACACTAATTGTCTCCATAAAATGTTGTCGTCGTTTAGATAAAGATGTGGGCTGTTTGATTGCGTCTCAATTTCGGGCCTTTTGATGGATCACAGTTTCCATTAACGCTGGGAGTGTCTTAATTTCCACATAGTTGTAGTCTAAGTGGTATAAGAGTGGTACGGTTGGTTCTATCAATCAACACTGAATGGCGCCGGTCGACAAGGCGAGTTATCGCTACAAAGTGGCATCGATTGATTACGTCGCAGCTAGCACCTTTTATCGCGCTAATTATCGCACCTTAGAACTCTTTTCGGTGGGAACTAAAAGTCGGTGAGTAGTAAAATTGTGATTAACAGTGATTCATACACAGAAACATACTTTAACATTGCATAAATTATTATACTTGAACGCTAATGAAAAGGATTCAGCAAATTTTCTTAAAATACCATTAAACTGTTATTCCCTTACAATTAATGTGTTCTAATACATAACTTTTTAAAGGGGTTTAATAAATTAATTAAAATAATTACACAATTTCATAATAGCATGAATTCATAACTAGATACATAACCAAAAAAAATGCTCTTTTTAAATGAACACCCGTATGTCGTTAAAACGCAATTAAAGCAAGTTAGCGTGGCATTATAGTCCACGTCCGTACTGTTACTTTGTTTGCATCTCGTCGTAAAATATAATTTCTCTTGACTTTATACTTTACCCACTGTACCCCCTGCCACGATGTCGGCCTTAATCACTCGTATTTATGTATCTTTTATGATACGCACTAATGAAAGTATCCATTTAAAAAAAATATACGCCCTCTGAATATAGGTACGATATAAAATATTGTCCAAAAGGATGCAGGTAATAAAATATTTGAAACTTTTTATTTGGAGAATTCACACTGATTCAAAACGGTTTATTTTTCTCATCAGAACGAAGGTATTCAGAAAGTAATTTATGTGGGGTTTATGGAAGAGTAGAACCTTCGCCATTAAAACAGAAAAGTTATTCCGCTAGGCTAGGTCATCATACCTGGAAACGCCCTCCAACTGCTGATATTGGAAACTAGTACTTATAGGTGAGTTTGGTCGCGCGATTCTGTGGTGTCACGCTGTAACTATCGCTTATTGTGGCGCCATCTATCCAATGGTAATGTATTCTCTTCTTAATTATTAATGTCGCTACAAGCTGTAGAAGATAACTTTTTCTGGGAACCAAACATTGAGCTTACTCAATATTTTATATAAAAATTAAGAAAAATCTAAATTGGTCAGATTTTTATAGTTTCTGACTTAATAAAGAAAATAATGATTGCCCAAAAAGCTTGCCTATGTTTTAAATCACTTTCGTTGTATTTCGCGGTCGATTTGTCGGTTGAATATTTCGCTTCAATTTCGGCATTTCTAATTTAACTCCAAGATGGTATACTCAGGCGTAAAATTGTAGGACAAGACGGGATGATTTTCGCGTCATCCAGACATAAAGGGCGTAATTGTTGCGCATCGACTGGAACTAATACGGCAGAAATGGAACGAGATAGGAGCTAAGAAGGATCGTAGAATATAATTTATCCGCGACGGTAGAACAAAGGACGGGTCACAATGGAACAAAAGAAGCGCCTGGAACGATCCCGGTTTGTTTTCTGACGGAAGCCTAATATAAGGAATCGATTGGTCTTAGTATAAAGTCGGCGAAGGGACCGTATCCTTTGCTTGATGACCAAAAAATACTGTGTCTAATTTTTATACGTGGTTTTAAAGATTCGAAATTTAAATGAAAATTATTTTTCGTCTCAGAAGAGACAACTAGCCATGCGGTCCAACTCCGTTCAACTAATGTCAGTGCAAAATATCAGTTGCTAAACATGATAAAACCTAGTGTTGTAGCTTTCAAGTGTAAATGCCGCGACATATCAGTAATTGGTTAGTAATAGGTTTTCAACTTGAGGATGAGCCAGCCAGACTGGTCTGCCTGTACTACAAAGTGGTAGATACTAACTTTTATTGCTGGCTTACTTCACTGAAAGTTAAAAAGTATTGTATGCTAACTACTATACTAACCTAACCTTCATCGTGGTATTAGATGTCAATATCGCAGAGTTATAATCGATAAAGTTTTAAAAACCTTAATATTATGAATGATTGGTAGGTAACATCTTAAAGTTTCAGTAAAAATTATTAAATGAAACTGGCTTACTGCAATATACATGAAAGAAGTTTTATCAATAAAGTGTCGAGGTCTCTGCCGACGAAGTTAGACGTCAATTTTCTTTAAATCGGTGGATAGGTGACAGAGCGGTGACACGCGCGGTAACACGACCCCCTGTGACTAGTAGCGAGCTCCACACTCCCCCACAATTTTTACATTCAGACGCTGATTTTACGTTTTCGAAATTCAAACTTATATACGTGATCCGAGTGCTAAGTTTGTATCGTTCAGACACTTCGTTTGATATTAAAATTGCACGATACAGGACTTTCCTTACCACGCTCTAGCTGTAAGTCTGGATCAACATGCCCTGAGCACGGATTAAACTTGCAAAAGTGGACCTGTTTTTCTTTTTAAAAATTCTGTTTGAGAAAACGGTACTTCGTTAATCTTTGGTAGAGGTGACTATAAAATATTTTTTTTACGTCTCGGGATTTAAAAAAATATTACATAGAATATAAAATATTATTATCCAGTTGTAGGTACAGCTTAAGAGACAGGTGAACGAGTTATCTAGCTCGTTTTAGTTTGAATAATATCTAGAACATATGTAAATAAAACAGTATAAATAACAAGTAAACAAATAAACCGAGGCAGTAGAGAATAAATTTAAAATAGCAAATATTTCCACCCTATCATTTTAGTCGGTCGTAACTCGAAAATTTATGTTTCTCGAGTTCGATGTCTATAATTTTACACCGACATGGATTATTGTTTAGTAATAAGAGCTTTATTTCAAGTATACTAAAGTGAATTGTTTATTAATTGCGTCGTAAAAGCTCGAGCGGGTCGAGTAGTTAATTCGCCGATTACACTTATGTAATTTCCGAGAAAATATATACCAGCCATTTTAATTACAAAGAAATTGATATTCGGTTATGGTAATGTTTATATGCAACTCGTTTACGAGTGTATAATTGAAAGCAATTAAGTAAAAGTAATTCAGATAAAAGACAATAACATATGTGTTCCAGTTTCTACATACTCGTACATAAAAAACCGGCCAAGTTCGAGTCGGACTCGCGCACGAAGGGTTTCTGTATCATTATCTATAAAAACGGCAAAAAAATCATGTCTGTTGTATGGGAGCCTCCTTAAATATTTATTTTATTCTGGTTTTTAGTATTTGTTGTTATATTGGCAACAGAAATACATTATATGTGAAAATTTCAACTGTCTAACTATCACGGATCATGAGATACAGCCTTGTGACAGACGGACAGACAGTGGAGTCTAAGTAATAGGGTTCCGTTTTACCCTTTGGTTACAGAACCCCAGAAACCCCTAAAGGGGTGAAATAGTAGAGTAGTTTTTACTACTCTACTATTTTACCCCTTTAGGATATAAATTTCGTAAAATCCTACGTAAATTAGACCTACAATATAAAATGATTATCCTTAAAATTTCAAACATCTATCGGCCCCGATTATTTAGGCTGGGCGTTGATATGTCAGTAGGAACATTGTCTTTTATATATATACTTGTAGATATACCTACAATGCTCTTTATTATTAGTTTATGTTTTAACTTACAAATACCCAAGGGAAATATAATGTTGCGAACCGTGATAAACCAACGAAGAGCGCGTGACGTCGTGGTCAAAATTCACCCTACTATAGAGCCTCTCGTGCCTCTAGTTACGGGTAACACTCAACTAGGGCACGATGGCTATACTATTTACTATTCATTATTATCGGCTTATAGGCGAACAGATACGCTCGACCGTCCCTCGCTCGGCCAACACGAACTCGAAGCAGATACGAGACCTAAAGTATCGAGACTCGCTTCGCTCTCTAAATCTTTCAAGATTATATTGTTACATTTATTCCGTTTTTATCTTATACGTCACTGTTACAGTACATGCTTGGATAATTAATTTCAATGTTAGTTTTCTAGACTTATGGGGTTCTAGCTTTGATCTTAATGCATAGATCTCTTAAAAGTTGAGAATGATATGGGTATTATTCTTTTTATGGGTAGAAAGAATGGTTTTGAATCATGGAATCAATGATTTCTAATTTATGTGACCCTTATTTATTTAACCCATAATGCTGTTAATTAAATGAGTTACAGTTTGGCCCCATAAGGCACCACCGTGGCCACTCTATCTTGGCAATCTGGTTGTCGTAAATAACCCATCGGGCCGCACGACGTCGTCGGAACGTCTCCGTTTCGTTCATAAATCTTGTTAATGAGCGACGCAGATCGTGCGCGGGATTAGATCGAAGGTCTAAAAACAATACTGGTTCTCTTGTCACCTCAAATACATGGAGAAAAGCTAATTTCGATAGCAGATTTTCTTTGCATGGGATTGTTGAAAGTACATGAATTTTATAATAATCATCAATAGTGAAACATTAATTTATTCCATAAACAAGAAGTAGCGGAATCGAAATCAAACTGGGGGGCTAAAACGGCCGCTCGAGCAATATCGCTATGGAATTCATATCTCGAATTTAGCAGCAGATTACGGTGTAATTTGTCTCAATTGTAAATTGATTGATTAAAATGATTTGCATTTTCACCAAAAAAATCATTTGGTTTTGCTGTAAATTCGAGATATGAATTGCATAGCAATATTGCTTGTGCTTCCTTTTTAGACCACCAGAACTTTATTTTATATCAATGTGCGTGGCAAGAAATGCAAGAATTACACAGACTTCCATAAAACTTCGAGATATGAATTGCATAGCAATATTGCTCGAGCGGGCGTTTTAGACCCCCTGAGCGATAACGCAACATCGTGGGTTCTTGCAATGAGCTTGAGTTTAGGTGATGGAAAATATTGTGAGGATACCATTTCACATAGGCAGGACGTATGCTTGTATGCTACCAGAAAAAGACACGGTTTTGTAAAATAATGTTTAAAAATATAATTAACGTGTTTGTCATAAGCTCAATACTTGAAGTTTTTAAATAATATAAATTACTTTCTGAATCTGAAACCCATTATCCTGTAGGCCATACTACCCAGGTCTTTGTCTGTAGTAAAGATCGTTAAATTAATAACCGAGTTCAGTAATGTCGTTCAGATTCAAGCACAGGTGAGGTTCCAAAAATGTAATATCCAATATGAAATCATAATACCATTAATGAAACACAATAATTCAATTAAACAATCGTAGAAAATCATTCGTTATAATGGGAATACGGTTGTGATTATTTAGCTTAATTACTTATACTTTAAAAAACTTTTACCCTTTTACTGTGTAATTTGTTTTCATTATTTGTACAGTTTTGATACTTTCAGTAAGTAAAAATAACATTAATCGTTTAAAAAATATTAGAAAGTATCGTGAAATATGTTACAACCCAAGAATGACCGGTTCTTATCGTTGCTAAATTATTTCCAAATGATTTGTTGATTCTGGATATTCTTAATCTGAAACTAGAAGCATTGCTAGCTAATAAATTACACTAAAACCCTTACTCATATCAAACAGCAATGTATTTCGAATTAGGCTCCACAGATTGGGGCGTGTATGGCCGGCTTAACATGCGGTGAATATCTAGGGAAACAAAGACGATGTCATCCTATCCGAAGGCGCTTAATACAAGCGAATAGGTAGGCCAGGTAATCTGGCTTAGGGGAAAAGGATTACAAGGTAAAAGCCTAATGCCGCGTACGTCTCTACACCACCGTTACTTGATCCTGCGCGTCTTAGTCGGGGTTCTATTGCAAATTATTGTTCACGCCACAATAGGCGACGTTGGCTTAGAATATGAGAAAGCAAAATAGTACTGCAACCGGTGAATAACCAGAGTAAGGCTGAGTACCTATCGTTGCGAAGGACATGTTGGACGATGGACAAGCACCAATAGAATCACTTTATTTACCTAGCCTCGATAAATGATCGTAAAGAATCGTATTTTAGAATTTCAATCAAAACTCAAGACCAATTTTAAGTTAAGACTTGACTGTAATTTTGATTCTCGTTCTAAAACTGATAATTAAATGCCTTCTTAAATGTTATTATACCTACTACTGGTATTTAGTTAGGTACTGATTACTGGGAGAAAATTAACTAAGTACCTACCTATTTACGTATACCTATAGATTTTATTGTCCTTGATTCTTGTTCTCAGTCTCGTTTTCATAACTTGTGTAAAGATGCTTTACTGATGTTCATATACTGTGGTTTGACACTGTACAGAGTAACAGAGCCCAACAATGCGTAGTCGGGTCCCAAGCCTTAAAAGACGAAGTGCCATTATTAATGGGGGGAGTCGATAAGAGCTTCGGCATGCGGCAACAATGTTCCAACGGCATACTTGTTTGCGTATACGGGAGTCAATATCTAATTGTCACTGGATTTGCTTAATTCAATTTGAGAAATTTGTGATTTCATTGTTCTGTTTTTAATACCTTTTAAAGGCTCTGTGCTGTAGCACCTTTGTTTCCTTCGTAGAGTTAAATCTTAATGCATACCAGATATGTATGGTATTAGGTTTCCGCCCCGCGGTTTTACCCAGGATCCCCTATTTTTAGGAAATCGGGGGTTTTTATATTGATTTAATTTTCAAAAATCCTTTATTAGGATGTCTAGGTAATATTAGATATCTGTAATATAAATTCTGTTTCAAATTATAATACTGCATTCAATATTATTTTTAGTATAGCTACTATTACCAGAGAGTCCGACACCCTGCAACAGAATTTGTCGCGAAATGCTATAATAAAGTTATTTTCTAAGACCTGATATGTTATTTTAATATACATAGGGTTTTATTTTAATTTTATTTTATAAATTTAACAAAAGATAAGACATATATTTTATGGTCTCTCTGACCATAAAATATATCTTTTTTAACATGTGTTGCATATGCTACCAGTGTTTAATTTGACGCCATATGACCGGCACCTTAGATGCTCGTAGACAGTAACACGGCGGCCAACAAGCTATTGTTTGCAAATAACAACAAGAAACGTGCACTTATCCCGACCAAACCGCAGACAAGGATAGTGAATGCCAAAATTCGAAAGCCAGAATGAGCAAGAAAGTACTGCAGTGAAAACCGCTTATTTGAGGAACTTACCGTTCTGGTGCTGGTTTTAAGGTCCAATTTAATAATATAGGTAAGTTCCTCCTCCTGGAATTAATCGGAGTCCAGCGTTAGTATCAGTTTTTCGGTGCATCGGTAGACGTTTATTGTAATGAAAAAAGTGGACTTTAACTGAATATAAACAGGGACACGTCGCGAGAGTGGGACGCGTGAGATGTTGTTGTTTTTGCCGCTCAAACTGCGAGCTGAGACGTGCGTCCGTGTTTTGTACGCATTTGTGTGAAAAGCGACATGCTGCGTGATCTACCCACTAAACGAATATATTTAGACATAAATAATGTGCTGTCAAGTAGTTCTGCTGAATACTAATGTATCACCGTATTTTGCCTTTGCCTCAGCTATATTTCTAAGGAACAATTAAAAATACCAATATTTTTTTCAAACAGACTCCTACGAATAGACGGGATGATAAAAACAGAATTAGATTAAAACACCTAATATAAATATGGAAGTGAAAATAATAAATTCAGGAAGTGTTACTTTATCAGCGATTACTTTGAAATATGAAAAGAAACAAGAATTGTAAAGAAACGAGGCTTTTACACAAAAGCTGTCAGTTTCTATCGCACAGGGATAAACGCAGAGATCTCCACGATCCATTGTCCCAGGAAATCAGCGCCGACAATCTTCCCGGGATCGGAATCTTATCCCGGGACTACCGGATCGGATCCCGTCGCTCTACCGTCCTCCGGATGTCCCGGAACGTCTGCCAGGATTATCCACACGTAGTGTTCTATGTGGGACTTTTCTCTTATTTTATTAAGCTGTGTATGACGTCAAGATACTGTTTTTTTATGTTATTTAATTTTATAATTGTATGATTTTCTTTATTTTCTATTATGAGAAAATTGATCTATGAATATCTATGTTAATTTCGATTTGGAGAGATTTAATAAGCAACGTAAATAACGTTGCTTATTAAATCATCACAAGGCAGTTCATGAGATTGTCAAAAGTTCCGATTCCTTGACAAAATTTAAACTAGAAACTGTCAGCCATGGTATAAGATTTAAGTGTTCTACGAGTACGTTAAAATTCCCGACGTAAGTATGTCTAACTGTTGCCCCAAAAATGTTGTCCTTAATTGATTTAACATGTCGGCGGGGAGACATTGCTCGCGGTAACAAAAACAGCCTTACGAACGGATTTTTGTATTACTCCTCTGCTACTGATCAAATTGTTTATTTTGTTAAGTACCGTAGTGTTTTGATACGGTTTGTACGTGCCTTAGTCGCGGTCTCTTTGTCACTTAGTGGAGCGGTTTCAAGAAGCTATCTTTGTTTTTCTGGTGCACATGGGATTGAAGGCAAAATCAGGATACCCGTAATGAGGGTTTCCAAATTTATTTCTGACACCAAGATGTCGCGACCTACGTAGGCGTGGCCAAACAACTGTCAAAATGTACTGAAATTTTTAAATGAAGTCCGAGAATTCATAATATTCTTAGGGTTTCGTACTCAAAAGGTGCCAACAGAACCCTATTACTAAGCCTCCGCTGTCCGTCCGCCCGTCCGTCCGTCTGTCCGTTTGTCTGTCAGCGGACTGTATCATGGACCGTAATAGGTAGACAGTTGAAATTTTCACATAATGTCTATAACACCAAGTAATGGAAATAAAATAATGTTACGATGGTAGGTAACCCTTCGTGTTCGAGTCCAATTCTCAATTGGCCAATTTTAAACTACAAGGTGCCCATATATTTTGATAGGTGCTTAGACTTTCGCTACATTTCTGCCACCTCGTGGATCACCTACAGGAAACCCTCATTAGAAGATCGTTTCTTAGTGCTATCAGGGTGGCTCAGCTAAAAATATTATCCTGTCGGTAGATATTTATAGACTATATATATCATGACATATACCTAGCCATAATTAGTTTATCAATACAGATGATAATTGCTATTAAATTCTTATAACACAAAATTAAATGGCAAGTATGTATTTTGTTTCGCAGATAGATATAGTATTAACAGCATTGACAATATATACCAAGTCTGTTTAAATCACATTGTATTATCTTTGCAGCTACTTAGCACATAGATAGCAAGATCAAGGCTGGCTATAAATAAATCATCCGGTGGCTGTCTGGTAGTGGTAATCGCGTCCAGACTTCAGGAGTTGTCGGATGGCCGTCGAGTAGCTGGCGCAAATTAGCGAGTGCGCGCTGCGATAGCGCCTGTTTGTATAAACAGGATTGGTGCAAAACACACGCTTTTAATTACTGTCAACTATTAATTATAAATTAAAATTAAAAAGGTGTGGCGCGCTATGGGAGAGCTATGTCCAGCAGTGGACTCAAAATGGCTGATGATGATGATGATGATTTATTAATTGATTTTATTAAGTAGGTACATACGTTTGGAACATGATATACATACAAAGTCGATCCTAAGATAGCATAACGTAGTAGTGTAATATCCAAGAACATCAAGATATGATGCTAAGCCTTCAAAGCGACAAGACGAAGTCAAGGAGACAAGAGGGAGTCATTATTTTAGATAGAATTTAGGCACTTATAATCAATAACCTTTGTAATAACTGTTAGTTTTCCGAAGAATAATTTAATAAATTTCCCTTTCATAAAGCATTTAGGTACCTAAAAGAGATACTACCAATTTGAAGAAAACACTCGTCTTTTTGAATTGCACTAAAACTACCAGCGGAAATATTCTTAAAGCGATATTAGGTATAAAACTTTTTAAATTTATGTACAAAGTTTAGGTACCTATTACCTATGTGTAAAATATAAATTAGTTATTCTAGTTCGCTCGTATCTTGAACCATTGCTTACCGTTCGAGTCGCGTGGCTGCGCATCTTTCGTTCTAATTATTAGCACCCGCCCCACAAAGCCTGAGGATGTAGTATAAACTCTTCTAGTCGTTCAGCTTAAGGCCAAAGAGCGAGATAAAACTATACAAATCCTATAAACGTATCTCTCTCACACGGATGCTAAGAATCCGCTTCAATGTTTGATGGTAATTATCCAACCCTGGTAGCTGTAATTGCCCTTTCAACCCTTCTTTGCCCGTTTAATATTCAGGGTGGGAACTTTAAATTGCTTGTAAATGTAAGTAAAGATTATTCACATTTTAAATTAAGTAGATACACAAAGAATTATGAATTGAAATCGTTTAGAAGGCAAATATCCTCATTTCACGACATAGGTATAAAGAAAAAGAACAATAGGCAAACTAATAATCAACCTTCGTTACAGACCGATCGTACAAATGTGTACCAGTTTTCGCGCAGAGTTTCTTGTACGCTATCACTTCCTACTATTATCGGTTTGCTACGCAGTGAAACCTGGCCCTTAACTAATGTCTCCTTTTGTGACCGCGAGGCCGGTTTAATCAGTTGTTTATATTATTGCCAGAGACTGTGCGATTTAATCGTTCGTTTACCGTTTCTCATTGTATTTGTTGAATGGTAGCGGCTTTTCCACGGCCTCGCGCGCTGCCGCGGAGGATAGAAAATATATAGGGGGAAACATACCGCCCGCCAGCGATATTTGTTTAGGATTAAGAGATTCAGCTTTCTGTGCGACGAGTTAAACGATAAACAAAAGCTGTGTCGCCGCAAACTGTTGTTTGTTTAATTTGTACATGCATGATAACGCGTTGACGATCCCCCTTTTTGGGGCTTCAGAGTTACGCGCTGCCGCTGGCTTAAAATGTTGTGTCAGTTTATCTAAGGGGAAAGTTGCAAGTAAGGGATTACGTGATTATACTCAGTCTATACAACAATTAGGAAAACCTTTAAGTTTAATTAGCAGTAGCGTAGTTCGTGATCAGCTGTAGGTACCTACGTTTATACAACCTATATCTACAGCTGCCGCATTCCGTTTCAGCTGATTATTTGTTAGATTGTGTTCTTACACATGGAATAGAAAATAATATGGCTTGTAATTATTTGTGAAATTACTGAACAGCAGCATAGACAAATTGAAATTTACCAAAGTGAAAGCAAACTTATAAGTACTTAATTCAAAACAAAAAAGAAATAAAATGTTGCGATTCATCCATTTATAGATATGATACCAACAATACAATCAATGTAAGTTGAATCGAATCACAAATATGTCAATTAACGAGAAAAGCGTGAAGATTTCCTATTACAGACACAGTGCACGCACACGTAATGGTTTATTGAATAAATTGGAACACAGTGTAGCACAGTAGCGTGTCTAATGTAGGAAAAGTGATGTGCCGTCGATGTCCGGTCCAGTCCGAAGTGGTCGGAGGGACGAGACTCGTCCGCGGGGCGCCCGATGCATCGACATTAAGATAATCGAATGTCCGTCCATTCGTTAGTTAATTAAACACGATACGGCCGTCGTCGTCGCGATCGTTCCGATTAATGACCTCAATTAAGGTAATCAACTCCTTGCAGATTTACGTAGGTAGAATGTCGGACGACGAGACAGCTGTACTAGGTATTAGGGACGTGACCTAAAGAAATAACAATTAAAAGCGTATTTATTGCGGTCAATTACATAGTTGAATTGTGTGATATAACGCCAGTCAAACTAATACAAACATCAATTTTAATAAGACAACACAAGTCTAATTTCGTTTTTATTTTCCTGTTGTTAAATGGCAAAAAAACGGAAACCTTGTACTTAATTTTTGTCCGTTGAAAAATAATATGATATAAAAACCTTATTAGAGTAACCCAGGAATAAATATCGGCTCTTGAAATTTTATGCACACAAATGTTTGTCCTGAATGGGAGTCGAACCTAAGCCATGGCGTGATAGGTTGGTATTGTATCAACTACGCCACGCCAGATGCCCCTTCGTAAATATACAAGTGTGAATAACATGAGTTAAAAATAAAGAGTTAAATACAATTTACAACTAGTTAAGTACTTACTGATGTTTATTTGCAAAACTAGAATTGCAAAGTACCTATGTTAGATGCTAGAGAAAATGTTCTATTCTATGCCATGGAACAATTTGATTGGCTATAAACGCAAACTAACCCAAGGTACAGAAAACCGAATGTCACATAATGTTGGTACTTTATAGAGCCAGTTCACCGAATGCGTCGCTCTCACATTCTCTAATTTCGTCCATTGAATTCAAATCGAAGAGTAAAATGACCGGACAGCGTCCAGCCATGTATTGGAACCGGGCGTTTTAGCTAATAACTTAATTCCTCTGGGAGTGAACATCTGCGTAGCATACCGGCTGACCTGTGTTTCGTTGCATTTAAAAACATTATTCTGTTATAGACTTGATTTGTGAAAATATTCTGTTATACGCTCCAGGCTTTAGTTTTGTTTTGTGCTATTGGCTTTGTACATACAATTCTTAAGCATTGTCGTCCGTAGGAGACATTTCGATAATGATACGCATAAGTATTATTCAGATTTAAATTCGTTTTTTTGTTTAATAGATAAGTAACTATCACCATTTAAAAGCATCAAGGACCACAAAAAAACAAACAATTCTGTGTCATTATTTGTTTCATTATCTCAACAGGTTCAATATCAAATTTTGTTTATTATTGTAATACAAAGACAATCTTTTTTCATCTTTTGATAGAAATCAACTAATACCTGAAATGTGGTAGGTACATATATATATGAGGTGTTACAGAGTTAGCGTTATCGTCTTGATTATGAGCGATTTAACTCTTTTTTTCAAATCTAACCAAGTAACATAAAAACATAGAAATAGCCCATTGGTTCAACTTCAATTCCATCTACTTCTCGAGACCCATATTATTGAATTGTCCCCAACTAGTCTATTTATCGGGCGAGTCATGAATATTCCTCACGTGCAACATTCGCGCACCACTGTTCGTGGGTTTCGTTTTATGGCATTTAGCTGTTTACTGCAATGGCAATACCGGGCGTATTGAAACGTGGTAATGACCATTGTACGCGGCAAGCGTAAACGCTCTTATTTGCATCGAAACGTGTCCGTATTACTTGGTATGTATGTATTGCTATCCTAGTCCACGAGATCGACTTGGAATGTGGCAAATTTAGCGATTGCTTGATTCTCCAAATTAAATTTTAATTTTGGTATGAATAAACTGGATACATTAAAAGGACAACGTTGTGATTATGTGCATGTAAGAATGTTGAAGAACGCCAGCCTTATTATTTTTAGGGTAGGTACCTTTTGTTATATTTATCGATTAGGAATGCTTAGCTTTGGCATGTGTTAGCTTTGGCTTAAGAGTTTCTTGTTACTTTTCCAGTCTCTTCCATGTAGTTTTCATAAAGAAAACCGGTTGTTTTGCTTCGTATAATGTGTATGAACATCAGTCTTATCTTTACACGTTCGAGTGCACTCATAATTTCTACCAGTAGGGTGTAACGGTTTGATCACCCTCGTGTTCCGTGTTCAAAGGGACCCATCATGTACTTGAACCAATTTAGAAAGATCTGCGTGTTCTCTCCTAACTCACCGTGAAAGGAGGCTAATGATGGTTGTATATGAAGTGTCGGAGTTCCCGCTTCATTGGTTCCTTATATCGAGCAGTTGGAGCCCATCGCGGTCGACAGAGATTAATCGACCGCTGCCTCAGAAGGCCGTATTAGCTATAACGGCATCCGGAAAATTGCTCGATTTTTCCACTCACGCCCCTTGTTGCCACGTCTACATATTGACAATAAGTTGCGGCCGATACGCGTACAATAAACGAAGAACTGGATAGACATTTTTTTATTCGTGGCTCTATTTGTCTTGGAATGAATATTATAGGTAGCTATAACAAGAGTTGTAAAATACTATACACATGTTCATGCGGATATAAAATAACCCGGGAATTTACCGACAGGGCTATCACATATTATGTATTCATAGCTTTCTTCGCAATTTAAAATAGGTTTTCCCTGTATGTGACCAATAAAAAACTGAACTAGCGTACTGGTATCTCCAATATAATTCGAAATAAATATTTGACTGCAAATTGGAATATTTATTAAGTAATAAAATACACTTATATGCTACGGCTTATATCTTTATTTTATTGATATGGAACGTTCATACATTTTGCATGTACAGATGACCGTTGGCTCTTCGAACTCGTCAAATGTTTATTATCATCATTATTTTATTTACTAGTTTGAACGATCTTCAACTGGTTTAAATGTAAAATTTTCATCAACTGAGTTTCGCTTGTATTGTTAATCCTTTAAATTTTATTGATATCTTCTCGCGGTATACGTAAATTGTAAAGTATGGGCTATAAAACGCCTGATTTAGTAAAGCTCTTTGCCTACGTACCGTTCGATGCACGGCTCGAACTAGATAATTACCTTACAACGAGAAATGATACTGAATAGCTCCTAACTTATTATATTTCCCCCAGTGCATTGCGTCCGTTTATGACGTTTACGATAGCTGTAATTGAAAGTTATTCCGCCAAACTTAAATGTAAAGTTTGCATGAATAGGAATATAAATTTCGATCATAAAAACAGACGTATTGGATTCTATATAGGTAACTTTTAAAGGAGTACTACGCAAATTTTCAAGCATTATTATACCCATCATAATGATCAACTTTTACTATGGGACCAATCCTGATATCACGAAAATGTTTTCAAACTTCTCTACGTCAGTAATATTTTTGAATTTGTTCTTTTGTATGAAATATTTAAACTAAAGTCTCAATTATTTTTGCATTTCTTTAGCTTATATTTATATGCTTTTAGAGTTATTCTTGAAAATTTTATGAATTCAATGCAAAGGGGCTTTTCGCTGTGATCGTAACTTCAAAGTGAATCTCTAGCTAGACGATACATTTACGGCAGATCATTTCACATCTCAAGATTCTAGTAGGGCCCTTAAGGTAGCGAAATTAAGAAATAATTCGTTCGTGTGTACTATTTTCAACAGTATAATTTATAATATATCTTTCTAAGACACTTCAAGTCAGTACTACATTGCCTAAAGCTACTAGCTTTTAAATTTAAGTCATGTAATCAGCTCTCTTTCACAGTGTTCTCATTGTTGACGTCACAATCTAACACTACCTTTTCTTAGATGTGTCGATAATATTCATTATTCATCACATATTAATATCATCGGTGAAACGTATGTACTCAATAAGCAATTACTTTTTCCTGTCTTATCGGAGATTATGGTACCTACTTGTTCAGCTTATGGTAGTAACATGTTTCAGGGCTCAAAACTTATTATTCACTGAGCGTTTCTTTTGTGTCCGGAGCGATATCAATCTGCGATCGTCTGCGGGTAGCGACGCCTTGGGCTCATCTTTACCAACCCACTTGTAATTGTAATACCCTATAGGGCTAGACTGGTTTTAATACTACCACCTAGCTATTAGCCCCTTCTGAGAACGTGTAAGTCCGTTTCGCTACCAATTAATTGCTAGTTTCAGTGACCAGATACAAAAGCCGAAACTATAAATTTTGCTGTGTGATGACCGTGCGATATATCTTTATCGGCGGGAACCTGTTGTCGTTGTTGCTTTGCCGTTTTAGTGTTGGGAACGTTTCATTTAAACGCCTATATTTATTAGCTTGTGAAAAATCTCCAGCAAATATATTATTTTATCTAGGCAAGTACATGTATATATAACCTTTATATTAGAAACGTGGACATTTTTGTAAAGTGCTATGATAGAATTTTGTTTTTCATCAGTTTATATAACTAAGAAAGATACTTACCATACATTAAACGTACTGAATGTATATAAAATAAACAAATAATAGCGCGTTAGGTTTCCCAGTTCCTGCACATTCTCAATTCATATTAAATTATTCGAACAGTGATAAATAGTTAAACTGCGGTTAAAATATTTGCAATGCGTTTCTATTTCAAAATCAATACACCTAATGTTACTTGCAAACTAGTATCACGTTTTCCATGGATTTTGAGAGGCGTCACTTGCGAAAAAAGCAGTACATGTCAACGCCGCCGGCGTGCGGCGTGACGTGAACATTTACATACAAAACGTGGTCTTGACCGCGCGGAGATAGCGTGGCATATATCTAATCGGCAGACGTCTGTCAATCACTCTTGACATGCATTCGCAGAGTAACACGTTCTGGATCACTGACCATTTGATCCAGACTTCGATTAAGTAAGTAATGCGTGATAGAGTGGGTATTATAGGCGGGATTCGATAATAATAGGTATTTGGTTTGGTTGTCATTTAAATATTTAAATTCTAAATTATCTACTTTTTAGCTATATACCATTTAAAGTTGCTTATAAACTAAACAATAAAAAAACGGTTTGGTAAAGCCCTAAATCCAATATCCAGAAACTGACCATATTAATTTATACTAATTATTAGAGCTTTTAAAAGTATACATTAATCTCAATATTCAAATATTTGATCCTACAACAAAAATTGGTCGGCAAAAGAGATTTAATGAAACAATCGTAAAATCGTATGATAATATTTTCAGCGAGATAAATTTTACAATCCGCTTTGATGTCCACCGGGTCTCTATGTGCCATTCATTGTGTCCGGATGTAGCCCGGATATTGTTTGACTAATGGCAAACCATGCCCACTTTCCCATATTGAAGTTTTGACGGGTACGGTTGTTTGATTTGAGATACGCATTCGGTTATAAAGGAGTATTGGCACAGATTGGCATAGTTGAACAATTGATATTCTAGATCAGGTAATAGGTATTTACTCAAATATTTAACTTATAAGGCCGCCTAAACTGTATATCCTTATCTTTAATCTTTTTGTTTTTTTTTCGTAACTGTTATTTGGTGTAAACAATAAAATATTTTGTATTGTCAGTGAATAACGAATAATATGTACCTAACTGTATTGTATACGACTTTGGTGACAATTGGGCCAAAAACATATATGTAATACGAGGTAACTAATCGTGAAATACAGCAGGTGCTTACGCTCAAATTCAAATAAATACTTAATGTAGATTTGTGCCTGTTTAACAAATTCGCAATGGTCCGACAATTTGCCGTGCTGATGACACCAGCACATAAATCTTAGGAGCTATTTCGCAAGCCATTAAAATGGTGCATAAAAGTAAATACAATATTTTTTACTCACACGTAACTCGTTTCCGTAGGCAATTGTAGCCGTATTGTCGTTGAAATTTAATTACGATTTTTTTAATGGAAACGTATTCATTTTTTATCGTGACATTTTCCTTTGACTGCTGTCTGGCAGTTTGACGTAGAACTGCGCGTGTGATAAGACCCCGTGTGCAATTCAGAAATGGAATCGACCCGCTGTCGCTTGGTGAATTCCCAGCTACGTTGCACATTTTCCGGGCGACGGAACGACCGGTCGCGTAAACCGATAAGCCTTCTGATTTACGACTTATAAACGCTACACTTCCGCGGGTTTAGTTGGCAGATTTGCACAACAATATGTGGGTTATTCTACTCTTCACTACGGACTACTCATCCAGACCGTCGTTCTTCATTCCTCAAAACCATTCGTTCATTCTTGTTATGTGCATCATAAAACGCAACTGCTACTATGGTTGCAGCGATCCGTGGACAATACAGACGTTCACTGGGACATGTTTATGTGTAATTGTGCTACGCTCCGGATATTATTTTCGTTTCAATTTTATTAATATTGCCTTCTATGACTGCAATTACCCAAATATAAAAAAAATATTGTAAATAAAATATTATTATGTACCTACTACGTTTAAAAAGTATTTAGTTCGACCTGACGAAAACTGTTAGTAATAGTTACATGTTTAATTTAGTCAACAGTGATGATGTGGCCTATGGTGGTAAGCACACAAAGCCTAAAACGGAGCTGGCTCTCAAGTGCAGCTGTCGGAACACACCTGTACCACAACTACTTCATATTAAAAATATAAATTAACAGGTAAATAAATTAAACATCTTGTTATATTTACTCGTTAATTACTGTTTACGCAGTTAACGAGACGGCAGCAATATGAAGATGTCCAACGAACAAATTGCTCGTCAAACAGCCCAGAACAATGGTCCTCGTTTTAGCAGACAAAGAATTTATGACAAACGTTATCTAGTTGATATAAATAATTTACGGCTACACGTAAATTTTCGCTCAAGTGTAAAATGTACAGTTATTTAACTAGGCCAGTAATGAAGAGCTGTATAACGCGTTATCATTCCGAGCTTTACGACTAATAAATGTTTATAGTAAATACTAGGCTTGCGTTTTGCAGTTTTAGATTTATATTAAAAAACTTAAATTTCTACGAGATAATAATTCTACATTTATGGATGAGCATCTAGCTCATAAAAAATAACTTTAATTCCTGCCAAAGCAATTTTGTTGGGTATCTATTCGGGCGTGTCCCCACTACGCTTACAAATTAGCTCACTGTTAGCCAATTTTGTAAGTATATCTTTAAACGTAATGTAAAATTCAATTTAAACGATAGCTAATTTAAACCGGTAGTATAAAATGATTCCCGCATTACTTCCTGTCGATTGTTAGTCGTAACAATGCACTCCGTATCAGGTGCTAATTCTAGCGGTTTCAATATTGTTTCTCCATAAAGAAAATATCATGGAATCTTCCGACTGACGCTATAGTGGTTAGCCACAAAGAAATAATGAAATGTGTAGGTAGCCTATATTATTTTACATTGGTACTTTGATGTTTTCTATTGAGCGGGATATTTTAAAAGATATGAACGATAGTAATAAACTGGCCCAATTGGTAATAAAAAAATGAAATACTTACGTATTATTATCCGTTGGCTCGAGGATAAGACGCCCATGACTTCAAATGAAGGGAACTGCTTATTTCGGCCGTCCAGGAACTGCTCATTATGTGATTAATTAAGGTACCATCTAATGCTGTCAAAAATTAAGCTGAATATTGAATATCTTCAGTTCTACATATAATGATTAAAACTGACTGGCTCGGCAGCAGTTGTCCTGCCCTGAGAATAAAAAAAAACTAAGATCAACCTACCTACCTCAACTTCATACCCTCATAGTTATTCTGCTATTCTCGGATGAGACAAATCCATCAAATCATAGATCATCAAAATCGATCCAACCGTTCTCATAACCGAGCTTTTTTATACATTAATATAATATATATAGATACCTTTCTACTTTGATAACACATTATCAAATTAGCTAAAGCTTCTTCAAAGGGCTATTTACCGACCTTGAATTCGAGAGACGTTAAAAACGTGCTTTCCAAGATTAGCGTGTTACCAACCTAATGTAATGGATTATGTAATATACTTCAAAGGGCGTTAACTTATAAGATATCTCACGTGAAATGTAGTACAGACGAGAAAATGCTTAATAATTTTAGACGAATCACGAAATATTATTTATAGGTCTCGTTTCTCTTTTTAAGATTAGCAAGTAATACGAATATACATGGTGATTTGTAGATCAGTGTTTTAATTTTCAGTGATTATTGTACTCATCATTATGAACAACTTTTACTATGGGACCAACCCTGAAATCACGATAAAAATCGAACTTTTTGACCGAACAAGATGTTTTGTATGACAAGTTTGAATTGTTTTCCGCGATTTCAAGATTGGTGCCATAGTAAAAGTTGTTCATAATGAGGAGTACAATAATTCTTGAAAAATTAAACACTGATCAACAAATCAGCCTATATCCTACTATTCTGATATTACAGGATGTTTTGCAGACGGTTGATACTTAAATAGTAGATAGATGGCGCCTTCTATTACTTGCTCAGACGTTTTACCGTAAATTTTGTAAAAAAAATCAGCTTGACTATTCTCTTCAGCTGTTTTTACTTGCTTCTGAAGCAGAAAAAATAAAGATTAATTTCCAAAAATTAAGTTAAGCTTGCAGTAAATTGTGCCACATATGCAGAAGCTAATCGCCTAGGTATTTACCTACTATAGTATATTTTGTTTACTCAGAAGGACGATAATAATCACATGTTTCTTGTTAGCATTTGTTCCCTTTCCCAAGACGACCAATATTTGCAGAAACGCTACACATATTGAAATACGTAGTCTGGCAAAATTTAATAATGTGCCGGTTGCTTTAATCAAACAAGTGATACAGTGCTCTTGTTAGTTCATTCTAAGTCGTCGACAAAATCGTTGCAAATTAAATCCTAATATTGACAAGATAATTATATCTATACCTATAAATAAACGCATTTTTTTAAATTTATTATTCAATTATTATTATTTGTATCGAAATGACAGTTATAGTTCAGAACAGTGCGTCGTTTAATACAAAAGTAGAAGCTACTTAAATTGTCACCACGTCACTGCTCTGTCACATATTTAAGATTTTAGATGCGCGTGTAAGCCGCAATACCGAGATCCTGTCCCTTCGGTCCACTGACGCGCTGATTTACAAGGCAAAATCCTTTTTGTCCATCTTGATGTCCATCACACGATGGAGACGTCCGCGGGATGCGACGATCTGATTTCGGCATCTTTTTAAACCCTTCAATAGTCGTCTTTTTGTATGTCAAGTGCGTCCACACGAGAGCTTCTACTGTTGAGAAAGGTTACAGGATAAAAGTGACCTCTATCGTAAATAAACATGGAAAAATAATTTAACAGTTTTTTTTAGAAATAGTGCAGATTATCCGCTTGCTGAAATTTTTACATTGAAGTTTTGATTCTAGGATCAACAACTTAACTTGATTAGAGAGCGTTTTATTGTTAGAATTAGTAACATTATATTAGTGTATAATTAATTTGTGAATATTCTAAGATAGATTGAAAGAGTTAATGTAATCCCTGCAACCAAACTGAATTCCAGATAGATGTAATCTTGATTCAAATTAATTCTATTGACTAGTCTACGTTTCTGAGCTAAATCTACACAAAATTACAGATATGATATGAATAGAAATTCTAATGATTGAAAATTATTTTTTATTGATTCATGTAACTAAAAGTATGAGATAATAAGTGAAGTTATAAAATATAGCCACAATATACAATTATATGGGAACGAATGTTGACTAATATATAGGTACTGCACTTACATGACCTGCTTAGCTTGGTAGTAAGTCCCTAGAGTAACTAACCCCTTTAGTTTAATTATCGTTAATACCTTTATGAATGCCGCCCGTATGGCGCTAATAGCTAGCTTACTAATTTACAGTCAAGTGTTGGGATGGACTGATTAAGATAACAAAGTCAACGATGCAGCATTAATTGTAAAGCGATACGATAATCCGATTTAGATAACATAGTACTGTAATTGCCTAGTACTTAACCGTTTACCTTCAAGCTTTTACTAAGTATCGTTGTATTTAATGAGGCTTTAAACCTTAAACCCCCTGTTTATACTGCCGATTATACCAAGACGTGTCTGGAAAGCTGATTTCAGACACTATTAAAGCCAAAATGTAGTTTTAAAAATATTTACTTACATAAAACCATATTGATAATGGAGTTATTGGTGTAAGTAGCAGTGCAAATGGGACATAACCCGCCTTTTAAGCATATCTATAACGTCAAACACTTATCCTATTAATCATAGTTTTTTTGTAGTTAAAGCCTCGTTTGTGTATCCATAGGTATTGCTAACTAATTAACTAAATTATACCAGCTCTGAGCTACTGTCATTTAATGAATGCCTTAAGACTTATGGGACCATTCCACTATTTCTATAAATCTTATGAACATTAATTATTCTCTTCTTTGAATAGCTGAATATAATAATGAATATGCTGAATATAATCTATCTATCTATTCTATGTATCTATATACTAATAATAAAGCTGAAGAGATTGTTTGTTTGAACGCGCTAATCTCTGGATCTACCAGTGGGATTTGGGAAACCTTTTTGAAATTGAAAGCCCAATTATTAAGGAAGGTTATAGGCTATAAAACATCACGCTACGACCCTCAGGAGCCGAGCATTGACAAAAAGAACGTTAAGCGGGAAGCATGTATAGCACGGGCGAGCAATGCGACGCCATTGTCAATGGATGACAGCGGTTGCCTAGGTTACAGTTTTTGTTATTTTTAAATGTCTTTTTTTTATGTATGTTAGCAATGTGTGTGAACTGTGTTTCCCATAGACAATTTTATGTTGCCTTATCTAGATCAGTTTGCATAGGCTATTTTTTATCTAAACGCAGGTGAAACCGCGGGGGACAGCTAGTAATCAATAAAATGTTGGGAATCATATTTATCCAAACTGAGATAGATTTTAAAAAATTGATGCTGGATGACAATAATTGTCTTGAGCTGACCTGTGTTATCGGTTCTTGTATCGGCTACTGATAACATATCACTAGGATAATAATAATAAATAAAGTTTCTTTCCAAAAAAATACTTAAACAATTTTATTGAATGATGCCTTATAGGTATTTACTCTTACATTATTACAAACGCTGTCTGAATTATTAATTAAAACATTATAAACTCACATACTATCAAAAGATTTATTGGTTACACGTAGATAAAACTAACAAATGATAGTGTCATCAAGAAAAATGTACTCAGAACATTTTTAGCTGACCAATTAAATAGCCTCCACACGCGGCCACTTTATACCTACGCTAAATGGCATCAAGATGTGTGTCCGCGGTGCTTTTATTATCTGATATCTCTTAAGTAGTGTCACGTTGAATAAAATCATTGGTGTGTGTCCAGATGGGTAGCGCGGATGAGTGATCTACTTATAAATGGCCACTTGGTGCGACCACAAACAAATTACTAAGAGACCAAGGGCTGCCTGGCTGTAAGTCCATGCGTCTGACTAACTAGGTACCGTGTTCTGAGCTGGCTCTTTAAACGATCTGTTTTACAATGGCATCATTTGGTATGATAGTTTTATTCGCATGAATATTGCCTATTTTAAATTTATTCTACCAATTTAATTCGTGTTGCCTTCTAGGCTTTGTTTTTTTTTGAAAGGACTAAAATTGGTAGCCTCTGATGGTTGCATCAACTTAGCCGGACAAAATCTCTGAAAAAAGTATTAATAGTGTAACAATATAACTTATTACTTTTTATAAATTAATGTTCAATATTGCTGTAGACAATTTTAGTCAGAAGAATTGCTTTCGTTCTTTTTCGCCGAATTTTTTCGTAAAATATGAAGTATATTTAACAATCTTTCTTTAATACTTACTTACATTGTAATTTTTATGTATTCAAAACTACTTTTTCAATTATATTGACCTACTATATTGTAAAATAATAACTAGGTATGTAGGAACTCTAATCTGACAGTTTTGAAGTCAGTGAACAAATCTGCGGTACCATGATAAGTTCCATTAAACACGAGTTACATTTTATATATTATTCATAGGAGTATTTGTGATCACTGTAGATAGACACAAGCAACCTTCGGAGTGGAATCTTCAGTCAGGTTTTTGCTTGGTAGCGATTACAGCACGCCGTTTTGCCCGGTAGAAATGGGTTGGGTTACGACTAGCTTTTATTGGCGTTCACTCGTTGGCCAGAAAGGCGTTTTTCAAAATACCTCCAGCAATTGCGCCTTCAACGTAAAAGGAAAAAAGGTAATGTGCAATGACTTTATATAGACAAGAGCTGGGGTCGGCGGCAATTATTTTGCCGATCCAATGTTGATCGAAACCGTAAAACAACGATGATGACTGACTATTGGCACTGCGGCTTCGTCATTGCTTCCGACCACGAGTAATCGATTGTAGACGATTAAAGCCTACATATTACGAAGTAACGACAAGCTTACCCTGAGGTACAACTAACCCGTCTTTTATCTGTACATCACATGCGATCGCAATAAAACTGTCAAATAGCATATTCTTAATATGATATGATACGATATCTTCATTACTTGCGCACCGTCGTCGTCACGACGCAAATAAAAAGTTTAATAAAAATACTTATCACGATTTTGACGACTGCGATATTCGTACCGTAAGTTGTAACATCGGAAGCCCAACAGACGCGTTCATAAATTAAAAGCCATCATATTTGTTTTTCGAACGAGCAAGTAAATAAAATTCCGATTGACAGAGCGTAACTTTGCGCAGTACGTAATCAACAGTTTTATACGTCGATTTCCCTGCTTTGATTTCGGGCTTCATCCTTGTCGCAGATGTGCTCGTTCTTCATTTGAATGTCATTTACCTTATGCTCTTCGTTGATTAAATCCAGACTGAAACGTTTCATAAAAGTTATTAAAATTAAAATGTTTTTTAATACTAGATTTCGATTGTCAAGCACGAGACAGGCTAGTTAAGCTTTAAAGTAAAGGTCAGTAATTAACAGGCGAGATCAACAAGCCGCTCGATGCTAATGGGGCCTTTCCACGTCAAAGGGCTAAAAGGCGTCGGAGCGCGTCTGTCCGAATAATGGGCCCAAGTTGTAGTGCCGCCACGGTCGCCGGGAGCTGGGAGTGCACGCTGCGACCCCACCCGACCCTCGTCAAACGCTCGATTAGTCTAACGTACATACACTAATTATTTTTTTACGATTTATTCACTTTTCAAACTCGATTTCTCCTCAATCGCCGTCATTTATATCTTTGGCAGCCCGCCCACGCATGACAATGTATCGAAATTGAATTTCCTTACGTGGCACATCGAATTATTAATGGTACCTACACGACAATGAGAGATGGACGTTATTTTTATTTGATTGTGGAAATATCTGGCTTCGTTACGATAAGTCTCCGTTTCTCAGGTTATCATCGGCAATCTTTGGCACGAACCCGACTCACTTGAATTTGAGGGACATGACGTTTATATCCTTAAGTGTTATGAAACGCTAATTAACAAATCATGATATTATGAGTGATGTGGGATCGCAGTGCTGAATCAAGTTGCTCAGTTTAAATCAAGCAAATGGAGAATAAAGACAGTTACTGTTCAATTATTATTAACTAAAATGACGTACTTTTCTTTTCTGTAAGAAGAAAATGTATAAGTTACAAGTTATATTAACTTTTAATTAAAAAATATGGCGTTATTTTCGCAAAAACTTATTATGTTACGAAAAGCAAAAGCAAGTAGTGCCCATTATGTAAGATGGGGCTAAAATTAAAATAACAATAAGGAAATATGACTTCAGAAATTTAAACGTTACAATACTTGGACTATTAAAACTCCAAATGTTGTATAATGTTGGAATTTTACGATGGTGCCCTATTGATATTTCAATGTAATCCCGCTTTGATAAAGTTGACAATAATGTCTAGCAATAAAATTTTAGACCTAATACGTTTTTGTGAAAAGAAAATTTATTATCTATGGAATCCGAAGGGCTCGTAAAACAGACCGCCTGTTATTAAGTGACAAATCGTTGGATTTAGTCAAAGTATACAGTCATAAAGTCACAGTAATGGACAAATTATACACTGGAAGCAAATTTTTACTCGACATAATATTTTAAATCGTCAGCTCTATTGTTTTAAAACACTGTTTACGATTGCGAAAACGTTGTTACGAATATTTTTTTTTGAGCATTGTGTCATTGTGTATTATTAATCGAATATTCGATATGAACGTTCTACTGAAGTAGAATAGTATACGGGATGAATGACAAATGAATGATTAAAAATTAATATTTAAATAGTGAATTACCTGCCGGCAGTTTGAATAATTAGCAATCGAATGGACGACCGAATTCAATTGTTTTACTTGTCAATGCAATGTTAATTTCTCATTGACTGTCATGTGAATGTAATCCAATAAATTAATGTAGTTTTATACATGCGACTTTATCAATGTCTAGGTTTCCCCGCGGTCTTACTCTACTTACTCCAAAAATCATCTTAATAAGTTTGAGCCCAGCCCGCTAGCCTGGTAGAATTTTGAATCCGTTCGTAGTAGTAGGTATTATTAATTCAATAGAATCGACATGTACAACAATAAGGTCTTTCCATGTAAACTTTACTTCCCCATCTAGGGGCCAATTATGATATTATACCTACCTACTTTTTTTAAGTAATTACATCTTTGTCCGGTGTCCATCTTGATTATAAATTATATATAGCTTTTGCCTCGCGGTTTTACTCGCATTCCCCGGATAAAAAGGAAAATGTATTTTATAATAACAGTTAAAATATGTCGATGTTACTCACCGGCCCATATCTCTATGCAAAAATAACACGTTTGGAATTCTCGCTTAATCATTTTAGTATCCGATAGTACGTATCATAATTATTCGATTACTATATATCTATTCTGTAGATTTAGGATTTGTCTTGACCACCCTGGCTACGCCGCGCAATTCTTGAAAAATTGCTGCGCCTTTAATTACGGTCATTTGTGTTCATTGCCACGTAAAATTATTCAAATTGCGTTTAATTTAATGTTCTTAAATCAAGCTGCGTGCCGCGTATTTTTCCCCCGTGTCGTGTTAATGGGTCGATTCTGGAATTAAATTCGACGATCGTAAATTCACTGGCACAATGTTACATAAACAAAACTTATCTTTGGCCGTAACGAGCAACAGTTGAATTATTATTTGGCACAAAATCACGTCACACGGTTTGTGTCTTATCTCTTTATTAAAACCTATTTTATTATGGTTATTTATTTCCTATATCGATATGGAAAAAAAATGTATCTAGTTACGAGTTGAATTAGTGTATAATATTTTTTTCCATTTAAAATAATTTTAATTTAATTAGCTTTTCAATAGCTACATGATCTTTACTGTAAATTTTTGGTATGATCAGTCAGTTTAATGTGTAATGTTTTAACGTAGATTGTTCCTACATTGCAAAGTCCTGAATGCCTTTAGTCCGTAAAGCAAAAATTCCACACAACGCTACAAAGCCAAATTGCTGAAGCGGTTCTAAAACTATCGACAGTGGGAAGTAATATAGAGGTGCCTGCATGTACTGGCATAACATGCAAAACATAACTGTCGTAACCATAATGTAATTAGCTTAAATTAAGGAGTCTCATTATCAAGCTTATAGAGAATGTTACAAACAAATTAAATCACTGTGTCTTTATGTTGATATCTTCAGTGACCTCAATGTTGCAGGAAGCGGCTATGATTACCATAGATTTAAATGTTGTGCACCTGTATCTATTATTGCTTATTTAAACCTTATAGAAATCTAAGAATCTACCATAAAATTTCAGAACCAAGCAATGAGCTTAGACGTTGAACTTTTACCATTTAACTCCTCTCTCGTACGCTTTGATATTTCACAGAGTTGCGCAGTCGTTAATGCAATACGGAATCGTAGTAGGTACTTCGGAATGTTTCAATTGTAACTTCTTCGTTACTAGTACATATATGTGACCATTAGTGCAAGGTAAATACCATATTCCATACATGTACAACAGATTGGCAACAGTCGAGACAGTTCTACAAATCGTGGGAGCTATTATCGTATTTTCTTAAAGACAAGGTTGTCTATTACCTAGCTAGTGCATGACTTACTGTGTATTGTATTGTGTAACGTAGCGCATACATGTATGTATGCTACACCACTGGCTAAGCTTAAGTCCACTCTAAGGATATCTATTTAATGCTGTATTGGTTTATCATCCTAACAATATTTAAAAATAGTCGTTGTAAAACAAAGATATAATATAACTTCAAGATTACTCACTTTATGTAAACATATCTTCTTCTTTGTCGGTGTCACTCTTGACAGAGTGGTCGTGGTCATCACTTCAGGTGTTGGTGGCAAGCTATGAAAACATAGTTAAGTAGAAAGTGAATAAAGTTCATCGTGGAGATCCTTGGGGAGGCCTTGGTCCAGCAGTGGACGTCTTTCGGCTGACATGTTACTTCAAAATATTGGTGTGTTTCATTTAAATTCTTAAATAAAGAACATGGTGGCGCGGCGTTGTAGACTGTAATTTTTTCGGCTGAATAGCTTGGTAACATAGCTTAGGATAGCACCCTTGGCGTTGAGACAGCAATCACGCTCGTAGCTAGAATACGGTGATCAGGATTTATAACAATGATATAGAATGTTTTACTAGAAATGTTTTGAATTTATAAAATGTTATTATAGATTTAAAAAACAGTATAGAGATGATCTGTATGTGAACACAGATTTCCTTTAGATTATTGCTATTATAGTTAGGTACTAACTGTATTTAGTAAAAATAGAACTAAAACCATATTTTGCTCCTAGATTTTCTGCTGTACCTATATTATTTAACAGTGATTCAATTACTGTCAAATTAAGTAATTCAGTAATCTTTATTTTATTTCTGCCGAAGGTTTGTTATTTTTTCTTGAACTATTCCCATTCAAACAAAAAAGTGACAATACAAAATAAATTAAACTAATATTGTCACTTCCACCAACGCTTTAATTCCCGTATTCCAGCACAGTGTCACCCGTTTCATACGCGGCAACAAACCGGAGGTAATGACGTTAAATGTTACAATGTTGCCGATGGCGAGTCCACGTGAACGGCAAATTGGCAGCTCGCTGCAGAGCTCTTTCGGCATAGCACTGTGTTGACTCCTTGTTATTTAAACTCGTGTGCCGATTAGTGATGCGGCTGAAACGATTATTTTGTATTCGAGTCAATCAAAACAAAATACATTTTATAAGCTTATCGGTATAAATTAATCACACTATACATTATTAGTAACAGTAGGTACCCAGCAAATTGCCGAAAAATACAAGCACTACGTACGGCTTTTGTGGTCAGACTGGTCCATCTGGATAGTTCGAGTTATATTATATTTATATATATTATATTTGGTAAAGATGCTTTAAGTTTCATTTTGATGAATCTATTTCCATTTTTTTGACTATCATCTATAGATATATGTATATATCCTTTCACCGTGCTATGATTTCCTCACGATGTTTTCCTTCACCGAAAGCTCAAGCTCATTGTAGGATTCGAACCCGCGACCTTCTTCTCGGCATTCGACGTCTCTACCACTGAGCTATCATCGCCTTAATTTGCATTTGCACTCAATTCACGTCTACACATTCATTCAAATCAAATCGAGTGGTCCTAATTTAGTTAAATTTTACGCGTGTCACATCACTACACCGATAATTGGGTAAGGTTTTTGTGAACAGTTTGTTTGAACCATATGTTATCCGAGTAAATTGCGACGTAATGCGGTTGGTCCAGTTAGTTTAACAATGTTATTAAAATAAATTCTTTTGTACCGCGTAAAAGCCCAACAAATGATCTCTTTTGACCGCGTAATGAAGTTGTTGAGAATATTTTTTATGCCACTTTTCTTTTTTACATTACATTGTAGTTGTTGGTAAGTTACTATTTAGTTCCCATGATTTTTACAAATGTATTAATTAAATCTTTTTAATAATAATTTTCACGTTAATTACAAAGTCTGAATGTTTTTGCTAAACTCCGAAATAAGAAATAATTGTATTCATTATAAAAATCATCAAAATTTTAATTTGGAAAATTCCTACGTAAAAAGCTGTTCAAAAGGCAAAATAAAGCTTACGTGGTTTATATGTAGGTAGCTAGTTTGTAATGGTATTTCACGGTATGAACTTTTGTTTGGGATAGTTTGTCCGCTCGGCCCGTTGTGACAACAAGCCAGGTTAATATCGTTAAATGGTACACTGCAAGTGCATGCACTGAAAGTAGCCTCCCGTGTCCCAAATATCGTCCACAGAACGTTGCCAAAATTAGAACTGGTGAAGATGGGACATGTATCACTATTTCCACGAATAGTTTAATAAAAAATAAACATACTTATTTAGCGTCTCAATTGTGAGATGGAACTAAAATTTTATTTAATCGACAAAAAGCGATTTACCTACATACAATGTTATTAGGTACCTACTTTAAATTAGATTAATCACTAAAATTATGTCATAAGTTGACATAATGCCTCTAAACTATTTTTGCATACCTACATGTAAGTATTCCATTAAACATTTTTTTGTGTCCAGTAGT
The DNA here is from genome assembly GCA_963555595.1 of Tethea ocularis. NCBI lineage: Eukaryota > Metazoa > Arthropoda > Insecta > Lepidoptera > Drepanidae > Tethea > Tethea ocularis. Next base: position 7,411,785 of record OY741968.1, read on the forward strand.
GAAAATTATAGGTGCAGTAAAAAAGAAAATTAAATGAAAAGCCTTTTATAATATAAACCATTTGGAACATCTGTAGTTGGATAAACTCTATGCTCGAACTAACATAATGGAGTAAGAAATCCACTTAAAGTTATTAAAACACAATAGACTGCCGCCCGCGCCGCTTGCTATCAGCCTAATTGAAAACTGCAATGAGGTTGCCGGTGTGTGTGCGGCTTTATCGGCAACTACTATGATGCACCTAGTAGGTATATAGATACATGAACTTTCATGTACAGCAAATTGATAGCCAGAATTCATACAGCTTTTTATTACGAAATAAAAAGTAGAAACATAAATAATGGAAATAGGGAAAACATATAATGAAATATTAAAAAATACTATAGTTAATGCTTGTGTGTGGTCAATTTTGAATGGTTTTCTACAACAAACAGTTTTTAACAACACTGAATCGATAAATAAAAGTAATTATTCAAGTAGTTATCAATTCATTTACTTTTTAAAACAAAATCATGTAGAATAGGTATTTCGATCAACTTAAGAAACATACCGAAGGCGTTTGTAATTAGTTACATGATAAACAAAGATCTCATGTCGTAACAAAGTCATCAAAAGTATTCAGTATTTTGTTTTTTACGTAACAATGTTTTGTTTCAGTTCGCAACGGCTATTCTTGCGTGCCAGTAGCTTTATCTGATGGCTTGGATATCAGGCTAGGAACAGCTGTCACCGATATAGTTTACGGAGGTCCAGGAGTTACCGTGAAGGCCGTGAACCCGAGAGCACCTAATCAGCCACAGACTTTCAAAGGTAACTCAGAATAATATAGATATAACGTCGTCTGTACCAAAGAAGGTAAGAGCCTTAGTTTAACTAAAAATATTGATTTTTAAGTTTTAAATTTCGTAGTTTTTATCATATTTGGAATAAAAAATGTTATCTACGAAATCATACTTATAAATTGTAGGCTTCAAGCTGCATCATAATCGGTTCTGAAGTTATCACACGCGATGCTCGAAAAGCTCGCTTAAGTACTTTCAGAAGTATGAATCATAAAATCCTTAATTCGGTCTCATAAAAAGTATTCAGTTTTTATTGAATTTTATTTTTATCATTCGTTGAGTAAGTATTTACCTACATAACTTCTCTTTCACTTTATCTTTAAACATATCGACCTGATAGATGAATGCGTCCACCAATCTAATTTAAAGTACCTAATGTTTATTTGTATGGACCTGATGGTGCTATATATAATGAAACAAAACAAACAATGAACCACGTGAAAAATATATCATGAGAAAATTTTAATCTTTAAAGTCCCTATAAGCTGAATTCTAAAATAACAACATAGTAACATCAAGCAGTTGATAAAAAGCGGTCTTCATATTGATTTTAGCCCGCGGCGCGGCGCACACCCATATTGCGTTAACGCTCACATTTTCTGCCCCAAATAGAAAAATCAAATTCATGTGGCCTTATTGAGGAAGTGCGGTTTGTGAAAAAAACAAAGCACGATAATAGGCGTTATGAGAAAAATCCACAATGCCGTCGGCAACTCCTTGTAATTTCTTTGTCGCGGAATGATTTGCAATTCCAACGCGTTAATTTTACTTTGACGAGGCGCAAAAATACGACCGGTCCTGTGTTGACCCGTAGTAAAAAAATAATAGTAAGCTAACTTGATGCCTCGGTGCCTCAGTGAGGAACGGAAGTTCTATATTCGATTCCTGGTCCATCCGTATATAGATACTTCTTAGCCCGACATTGATTCATCAATCATCAAGTTTATTTTCGACACTACTATTTCGGTGAAGTAAAAAATCGTGAGAAACCAGCATGCCCAAAAAAATAATTCTAATTAGTTTACGCACTGTTTATTAAAGAAAGCTCCTGTTTCATCAGTAAATATATTCGCTGTAGATGATAAGGATTACATAAGCTCTATGATTATAGTTGATAGAATAAGATTAAGGAGATTATGAAAAGGTTGTTTTACCATTAGGTGTTTGCAACAGGCTCCCATACATTTGTACAGGGAGTATCTAGTGTGCGAATAAAATCGTTGTGCTCGTATAAAGATGTTTACTGTTCTTTATTCACTATGTTTGACCCGACTTTCCCCTTATTACCCCGCCGCCTCCTCTCGTCTGGCCTCGGCCCGAGGCACTTCCGCCACATTTGCATACAGGCGGAGTCTATTGTGGATGAGGCAGTTAGATTTTTAAGAGGCGGCGCTTATCTAGCCGTTTCTAACTACTTCACACGTTGCTTAAATATACGTGTTTTCTATAAAATTAAAAAAGCTTTGATGCTTTTTAAATTTAATAATGACTTCGTTGAGACTAAAAACTAAACTAACTGGCGCATGGCGCGTTCGTAGGCTTTTGTTCAGCATTGTAGTGAGGTATGAAAATCTAAACGGATAGATATTTTCAATATTCAGAACCAGTGCTCACTTCCACATTAGGTACTATGGTATAAGGATAACAACAATGACATGTTTTTCTTTTTCAGTACAAAAACTGCTTATTCACTTGCTACATTTTATTATTTTTTATGTTCCGGTCAAAGATTACAAGGGTACGTCTCTTGTATAGAGGCAAACGTGTATTTTCCTCGTGCGTATCGTTTACCGATGTGATTGTAGTATCAGACCGCGACTACAGGCTGGTTAGTCCCTCGGGTTTCGGTACAATTGAACACACTCGAACCTTAAAAGGTAGGTAAACCTTTTAAGGCTCGAGTGTGTTGCCTTTTGACACGTCATATTGTTCTAAAGAAAAATACATGACAGAATAGTTAGAATGTATTGTTGATAAAAAATAATATTTATTAGAAACAAATTAAGTCTTTTGAGCTAAAATAGCATTGAATTTAGACCTATTGATAAACCTTATATGTATTTGAGGTACCTATGTTTTTATTAATTTTGCCGATATAAAATTGAGTTTTTGAGACAAGGAAATTTAAAAATGGTAGCTAACACGTTTTTACAGCTTATAAATATTTTTTATCGAACTCAGAATACCTACTACCGAAACAAACTCTTATTTTATACGTAGAATATCAATCCTAAACCCCTTTCTTGGCAGGCAGGTAAAAAGGCAATGAAAAGCACGTGTGTACAATCTAAAGAGCTCTTTATTTAGCATTCGAGGCTTGGGCGAGGCTTTGTTCGGGTCAAACTTCGGCTTTCACGTTGATTGCTTCCGCTCTACGATCCCTGTTTGGTACGATATCATTGGTAATCCAGGAGATATTCATGACACGATATTTAAGGCATTGTTTTACATAAAAAATGAGGAGAAAAAATGTCTGCTGTCTGTTTACTTTGTACCTTATTAACAGGTTATTCAGGTGATTCAAAATCGCTTCATGCGCAAGGCCACGGGCGCCCCGTGGTACATGCGTAATGAAAATCTCCACATTGACTTAGGTCTCCCCACGATAAAACAATTTATAAAACGCACCTCACGCAGATTTTTCAATACCGCCGTTAATCACCGCAACCCTCTTATAGTGAAAGCCGCAACGTACACGCCCTCCCGTATACTCCGTATCCATAGACCAAGGCAAGCCCTCAGCGAGCCGGATGACCCTATTACATTAGCTCAGATCGAAGCTGACGAAGCTCGTAAAAGTACACAACACACTACACACAACCGATCACGCTACCGTCCTCGACGGCGAGGACCGCCGCGACGTCCCACTCAGTCTCGTCCCGTTCAAGCGGCCCGAGCTGCCTACAGTAATCCGACCGCCCCCAATTTGTCGTAACTCGTACAAAGTCCTCCCCCTCCCCCGGTAACGCCCTGAGCCGAGGTTCGTACCCCATTCGGGGGTGCCCTCAGGCGTTGTTACCTAAATATTACCCGGCTGAGAGCCCTCTGCGCTCGCCGATTTGTCCGGTAAGGTTGTTGCAGCCATCTGAGGCTACCAACATAGTCCTTTCAAAAAAAAAAAAAAAAAAAAAAAAAAAAAAAAAAAAAAAAAAAAAAAAAAAAAAAAAAAAAAAAAAAATAACAGGCTAGAAAGTACCTACCTACTTTTTTACTGATAGCCTTTTTACAAGCTTTTATTTAACTTGCCGTGTTTAGATCGAATCTTGTAGGTAAGCCAATTTTGACTCACTACATGGTGTTCAGTTGTCCTGAGATTTGGTACACATACGACGATAATATGGTGTCATTGAGCTGGTCTGATAATGGAACTGAATAACAAAAAGCTTTTATACTTTTAATTATTTATTTTTAATGTAAGACCAATAAGTCATCTGATCATAAATGGTCATGTCACCTACGTTCGAAACCTTTTCCTATTCGTTTATGATCAAATATAAAGAACGATAATCTGTTTATTTATTTAGGTTTTTCTCTATTGCTTAGTATAACGCAGTTAGCGTTAGAGACATTGTTTTATTTTTCCTGAAAGTACTTAATATTTGCACATAGCTCTAACACAGAATATTTTAAATTTTTAAGCGGAATTCACAAAACATAAATAAAATCATAACTGTTAGTGGTAGTTATTTTCCCCATCAAGAGCAGAAAGGAGTTAAGCAAAATATCAAGCGAAACCAATATTGGTTCATTTTGCTCCGCATCCCTCCGCGTTATTGGAAAACCGCAGCAAAGCCTCAGAACTAGCTATCAGGGTAATTGTAAAATAGGGAAGGTTTTCTATTCGTTATGTAGTAGGTTTATATTATTTATCTATTTTGTGTGAACAATGAATGCTACCGTTGACTAATATTAACATTTATGAAATATAGAAACCTGATCAGGAAATAAAAAATAATACATTTGAAATAAGATTATAAAATTGTCTTATAGAGTTAAACATATTGTGTGTATTGCAGGTGATGTGGTCCTCTGTACATTGCCGCTGGGCGTGCTAAAGGTAGCTGTGGCTAACAACGGACAAAATCAACAGAACCATGTTAAGTTTGACCCGCCGTTGCCCGATTGGAAGGTTGGTCACACAAAAGTAATAAAGGACTCCGAAGAATACATGTATTTTTTTGACTTTTGAAACCTATCAAAATAGTTTTTTTCTCATAAGTTTTACCGACATTCCTAAAAGATCTTATTGTTTATAAGTCGTTTATTATAAAAAGAAAGCTGTAAATTCATACGGTTATTAAGTCATCGGTAACATGCACTGTAAATTGTAAAAATATTTCATACGTTCTTATCAATATAACAAGATTATTTTTTTTATGTTCAAGGTAGCAGCAATCAAACGCCTTGGCTATGGAAACCTGAACAAAGTTGTTCTTTGTTTCGAACGTACTTTTTGGGACCCGAGCGCAAATCTCTTTGGCCATGTAGGCACCACCACCGCAAGTAGAGGTATGCTAACGTGTTGATAGACCTACGTTCAAAGTTAATTAAATTTCACAACGTCGTTTCTCAGCAAAATTATTTTGTAGTTAACGTGTATGTAGGTCGTAAACGTGATCACGGTCGTGTCATGTTGTATGAATTTTCATCAGTCTACTCTTTTTAGAACAAACTGTACGTTAATAGTATCAGTTAATTTTAAGACTTAAGTCCAAGGTAAAAGAAGCAGATTTAGTGGCAGATAATTTGGTGGACAAGGATGCACACGAATTAATACTTTGTAATTGTAATTAAAGGTCAGTTAATATTCCCAAGCTGAAATAATTTATAACAATGTGAATCTGTTAGATCATGTTGCTGATAGTAAAAATAACCTCAAGTGTTATTTATTACTACCGAGTAAACCTACACCTTTATCAGTAGACAAGTAGTCGGTAATCCCGTTCTCACCAAATCCCCGCAAATTAACCGAGCTACTCTCACACCATCCCGAAGGACGAGGTTCGTAAATTATTTTCAGGTGTAAATAGTGTAAAACGTAGCAACAACGCTGCTTGCGATAACGAATTAAAAGCTGAATAATTTAACGCTACTGAGGTACTCTAAGGGGCCACCGCTAGTAATAAATCACAGCAAGCCAAGACAAGGTTTTTTACGTTATGCTTTAGTTCACCTCCTTAGTTCTTTGTTATTTGCTCTGCTAACTTCATTAAGCCTTCCTTCAACGCTGGGAAATGCCGGAATAATGTATTTTAGATTTTAAAATCGTGCCCAATTTAACTTTTCGGGCTTTCTTGTATTTTAAACATTTCAACTACCTATCTGATGTGCATGTATTCCCAAAGTCGCAATAAGAGTTATGTGAGAACATACACCCACCGCAGCGTATTTTCTCAAATCTTTACAAATTTACTAAGCTTAATAATAATTACCAACCGTATCGGCTCACAAATAAAGTTGCTTTTGATATTCCCTTCGTTAGCTCATTCGGTTAAGTTTTATTTCAATGGATCGCTCCAATAGTTTCAAGCTGCGTTTGAAGTCTGAAATACAATGGAAATCCCTTTTAGTTGTATTATTAGGCCAAGCCTATGCCTTCGATTACGTGTGTTATATATCTTTTGTAAGACTAAGGAGCTTTAAACCCCTCAATTCAACGTGAGGACGTTCATTACCAAGTTATGTTTTGACTTTCGACCTTATAAGGATTATTAAGGTAGACTTTGGCAAAGGCCACTAAGCTGAATCGAAACAATATCGTCGTACTTTTGCTTATGTAGGTACATACCTTCATTTAGTCACATCATTATACCATTTAAATCGCTTTGTTTTTGGTGCAGCAATATAACTTTAGTTGTCATAATGCCATTTATAAAAGCTTTGATCTGCACATCATGTACGGCGTAAACCATTGTGCTGCTTGTAATCTTATGTTTCGTATTTTCTACTTCTAATGAATCTTCTTTTAATAAAATGGTGACAAGTCTTTCCCAGTAAGAGCATCTCGAAGATTGCGAACAGATACGCTAATGGCGATGTGCCTGTCTCACTGATTACGATACATTGCTAATAAACGAGCGCATTTGTAAAGAAACACGATATAAATAAATCCAATCAGTTGTAGGTAATCCGGTTCCAAGTAGACGGAGTTGACGAGAACGACCCTAGGTCTGTTTATTAACAAGTAATTATTATTATGTTTTTAAGGGTGAGGGTTTGTGAGCGACAAAAGGTTTAGTTTATTAACCGACGAAAAACGAAAAAACGGAGGAGGTTCTCAGACGACGCGTATTTTTTTTTTTTTTAGCTACATAGCTTGAATAGAAACAATCATACTGTTGGCTTGGAAATAATGTCAATTATTATTATTAAGTTATGATTAATTCGTCATACATTTCAACATAACTTTCAATTCACTAAATTGTCAGTTTGTATTATTGTAAAATTCTATTGTTAATAATTTTATGTTCATAATCGTTTAGATTTTTTTTTACTTACTGTATCAGAATAAGACTTGAATTACCAGGTGAAACTTTGCAATCGCATTTGGAATCTTAGTGCATCGGCATGATAATATTTAGTCATTGATAGTTATTCTTAATAACAATAATATACAAGCACATTCATAACGTGTAAAATCGTCTAAAAATCTAATATAAGTCTTATTAATCCATATTAGGTGAACTGTTCCTCTTTTGGAACCTATACAGTGCTCCGGTTCTCCTAGCCTTGGTGGCCGGCGAGGCGGCTGCGGTGATGGAAAATGTCACCGATGACGTCATTGTTGGCAGGTGCATCGCAGTGTTAAAGAGCATCTTCGGACATGCTGCAGTACCACAGCCTAAGGAATGTGTTGTGACTAGGTAAAAATTTTAAATTTAAATTTAAACACTATTTTTATTATCTACCTTTATACTTTTCGTTTGTTCAATTTATGGCGGGCAGATGAAGACACATTCATCTTCAACCTGTCCAATTTCCGATTATTTGGGGTTAACGTGAATCTACCTAATATAAACGTAGCCCTTCTCAGAAACAAGCTCTTTGCATATTGTAATGATGATACCTGTCAGAGTTATACCTATTACCATTTTAATGTCTGCGATGTAGATGGCGTGCGGATCCATTTGCTCGCGGTTCGTACAGCTTCGTTGCAGTTGGTTCATCTGGAACCGACTATGATCTGCTAGCGGCTCCTGTACCGGGAGGACCAGGGGAGAATAGACTGTTTTTTGCTGGTTTGTACTTATTTAGTACCTATTTTTAATTTATTTAATTATCCTTGTATGATCTTTCAGCCTTCAAAAGCGATGATTTTTCTGGAAATCTGAGAAAACTGTATGTTCAGTAAGAAACACAATGGACCTACTTCTTTTCTTTAAAGATTTTTAGGGATCTCAAAAAGAGCTCTTCAATGCATTTACATTAACGTTGATAGGAAGCGATTAGCATTTTCCATCAGGTGGATTGTCTGTCTGCTTGTCAACCTGTTGACGTAAAAAAAAGATGAACACTCTTGCTTTAAGTTGTCTATAGAAGATCCGAAATGTGCTTATAAGTTTTAAATACTCTCTGTTTATCCAGGTGAGCACACAATGCGGAACTACCCAGCAACAGTACACGGTGCTTTCCTATCAGGACTTCGTGAAGCAGGTCGCCTTGCAGATCTACTTCTGCCCCAACCACCAATCACAAACGCGAGTGTTGCTGCAGCTACTGCCGCAGCCAATCAGTCATCTTGAGACCTGCTTCCAAGTCACAGTAATCCACTTTCCTTATTATGCTATCACTTAGTAGAAAATTCTGATTTTTCGTAGTATTTAGTCTCTTTGGTAGTCTTCGAAAGTTTTGTCATTAACTTATGATGAGATATTTCCTCATTCTGGACTTGAAATTCATACTCATTATGACTATCTTAAAGTAATAATCGGCAGATAATACGAAATTGAATTTTTTGTTACATAGTATTTACCTACTTGCATTCTTTGAATCCAGTTCAAATGAGCGAGAACAAAAGTTTTTCAAATCCTAAATAATTTAAATACCTACCTACGTTATGTGATTATAAGTGGTGATACTGTTGACAATGATAAAGTTGTTTCTATGTAAATTTAAGATTAATTGACACTTACCTATCTAGAATTTTAGCAATAATTATACTGTTTGACATACCTACTTAGTTAGTACCTAGCAACATAAATATATATGTGTCATCAAATAACAATATTTTGACTTTAATTTTATTGAAATCAATTTTAAGTGTTCTAGTATATAAGTTTAATTTTGAGTGTAATAAACACCAGTGATTGTGTTTACCGTATTGTGTGATTTGATTTGTTTGTATGTGGAAGTGATAAATACATTGTTTCTTTTGTAAGACTTTATATTGAAAACAGATTGAGCAATTTTGTAATAAAAAAAAGTTTTTTAAATAAAATGATGTACATTTTGGCAATTATCGAACGATCGGCTGATTGTTCAATTATTTGACAAAGCTCCAACAACCTAAATCCTTAACACAAAAGGTGTTCTTCCTTTTATCAATATTAATTGGACAATTTGATGTTGGTACGTTAAACAAACACACCTGCCGTGTATAAGGCACCTGTTATAAAAGCAAGGTTTCTGTTCCAAAGATCTCGCACTATCTCCTTCGCACTTTGACGTTAGACAGAGATGATACTTAGCCGTGAGAGATGATTTTGATTGGTGTTACGATATTTTATAACCCTATTTCGCATTTAAACATGCACTCACATAGATGTGTAACACTCATTAATGAATTATATTTAAACAAACGTCTATTTTAAACATCGTCTAAACGTGATCGCGTCACCGCTACGGTGGTGTCTGAAAAAATATCTGTGAAACTCTTTAAACGTGAATGATAAAATCGTTACGGCTCGTTATAGGCCTTTTCCAACATGGTGCTTTAGTATTCGGTCCTACGCTATTTTCATCTATCCAATCCAATAAATAAAATAACATATTAGATTAGAGAAACAAAAAAAATATCATTTGGCAAAAATATCTATTACAGAATGTTCGCCGAGTCATTGGGAAGCGATAATTCCATTAGCGATTCGATACGGTGTGATCGGGTGTCACTGTAACAAAATCATTAAAATCCAGGAGCGTCGATATACGATTACACTAAAACAACATAACGATTCATTTATTTATAGTTTGGTTTTAATTTGAGATTGTTTACGCGCTAGGCGGGGCTCTGACGGATTTATGGTGGAATTAAATTGCATTTTTAATTATTTTTCAACAGCCACGCTGCCAGCAAATTGAATACAAACTCACGTGAAATGTGACGATTTTATCTTACGAACCTATTATAGTTTGCGATGTAGCAAGTAAACAAGTACGATTGTTAAATGTTGTAGCCATGCGTGAAATTATTTTTGAGAACGCCTTATTTACGATATCATCAAATTTATTAAAAATAGCTCTAGTTATATTATAATTAATCATGATAATTAATATGCAACATTTTAGACAAATACAAGGGTTGTGTAAAGTTAAATGAGAACATAAAGTGGATAACGTCTTAATTCCGAATTAATTGTGTTAGGATGTACCAATAAATCTACTGTCGTTATTATAAAACACCAGTTTGCTTATCGTTGTTTTTCTCACAAAATAAATATCATGTCATAGGTATGTATTGTTTCAACAATCTGATTTTGTTCTTAGTACATAAGTCTTAAATTTGATCGTATCCGAATTAAGAGTTATGACGTTCTTTAACGGAAAGATCAGATTTTACTAGCCTACGCCCATTGATTACCACGGCTGATATAAGTTAGTTTAATGAAGTATTTTTATACTTGGCACTTTTTTCACAATGTTAGCTGACCGCGAGTTTGAGAACATGATCTTGATGGAGTGGTCTGCTAGTAAGTATGTTAGTTTTTTAAGTATTTTGTTCTAGAATTTATGTGAGTACCTAGTACCTACCTATATTGTTTAATCTATACAAATAAATCAAATTGAAGTACCTGTTTGTAATTTACGGTTTAAAATATACAGCTATGACAGACAGATAAACATAGGGCATGGACATAGTATAGTTTTGTAAAAAACGATAGCATGATTATTCAAGTTTAAAATAAAAAAATTGGTAAGTACCTACGTAAATATAAATGGTCAAACAAAATTCATGTCTCAAAATGTCCCAAACCTTAAAAAGCATTTAAACGTAAACGAGTTTAATTACTAACCAAATTACATTTTTGTTAACTAACTACTCACTATATCTCACTGTCCGATCGTCGTTTCGTTACAATTAACCCTACGGTGCTGGCTTTAGAAAAATAGCCTCGCTCTGCTCTTCGTACCGAGTCCGACAAACGAGGAATTAATATCGGAATCCAAACCCATTTATTTTGAGTTCCCACTTTACACACGGCCCTTCCTTATCTATCACGTAATTATGCATCAGATCTGTATTGTTTGCTTAACATTTTGTTCGAGCGATGAATAATTACACAGCTTTATTGTCTGCTACCGTGAATACGTTGAATCATGAATTGTAACGCGTAAGCACGGTTGCAGCAAAGGTAGATTGTAGTGCAGGTTATCAATTTTATATTATCTTTGATGTTTAGTTTTACATTATTTTTATATACTTTCTGTAAAACATTTTTACACAAGTAACTAATTTTGGCACGCATCATCTTAGTAGGTAGTATTATTTAGGTACCATAAATTAGTACCTTATCATAAATTATGACTGTTTATCTTTTATAATGGTATCTTCTCTAAATCTTCTAAATATTATACCTACATAAAAAAGGAAAACGTCACTCACTGATCTATCAACACAGCTCAAACCACTGGACAGAACGGGCTAAAATTTGGCATAGGTACCTACTGATAGCTATCATGGCGTAGCTAAGGGGGTAAAATAGGGGATCGCGGATGAAACCGCGGGGCGGGAACCGACTGACTCTTAAACTCTTAAATCAAAACTTGATAACGTTACATATTAATAATTGTTATAATAACTACCTAATATATATTATGGTTAGATACGCTTAGCCGCATTTACAATATTTATTCCAATTATGAATTTCCTACATAAGAGGTGTTTTAAACCGACTTCAAAAAGGAGGATGTTAACAATTCGTCGGAATCTTTTATGTATGTTCCCCGATTACCTACTCGAACACGCCTGGACCGATTTGGAAAATTCTTTCGTTTTGTTTGAAAGGGTAGGTACCTACTTCACAGGTGGTCCCACAATCATCAGGTCAGGATCTGATGATGAGACCCCGACGAAATCGAGGGAACTCCTCGAATAGGCACTTACAATGTTTTTCATTTACATTCAAAGTTATTTCGATATTTGCGCCTGGTTAATCTCCTCATCATAGTCATCACCTCATGTTACTGAGCTGATGATGGAAGGTACAACTCCTTAACGGATAGGAGTTAGGGTACAATTGTTATATTTGTATTATAATCACATTTTTGAAAAATTACATTAACACATGCATTATTTTAAAGCGCCCTCTACATAATACTTTTAAAATTAACAAGTTGTACTAGTCATGCACCACGTTGCACCTAAAACTACTATTGTATACGGGGTTAAAACATGCAATACTTTCCGGTCGCGTAAAAAAGATGGCGCTGTTTACAAAACTGCGTATGCGCTGGCTCAGAGAATTTCTTATGGACTGACTATCTCTGTTAGTATCAAAAATGGTGTATAGATGGCAGTTGTTTTTTATTTTAAAACGAACAGAGCGGGTGGCGTCGGGTGCAAAATGTAGAAAATGACGCAACGCAAAACGGCAGCTTACGACAACTTACGACAACTACCTTCATATATTTTGTACTTGAAGTGCGTCTAAGAATAGTTTAATTATTATGTTTTCTTGGAAATTGTAAATACGAGTAGGTAAACAGATAAATATAAAGGCATGTTCATAACGTGTCTACCTATCTACTGTAGTAGGAAGGTTTAGATGTTTCCCCCAGGGAGGTTGATCTTAAGAATTTTTGGAGGTACCTAAATGCATTTTCTTTCTTACCTACTTATCTGAAAATTTGCCTAATTAATTATGAAGGAGCGAACAGCTTAAATATATAGATCTAACTAACAATAACTAGGTATATCAGCTTATAAGTATATCTATATCTATCTATACTAACATTAAAGCTGAAGAGTTTGTTTGTTTGAACGCGCTAATCTCTGGAGTTAGCTACATACAAGCTATACTACAAGCTACATTATTCCCGAAGGTGAAACCGCGGGAACAGCTATTATTAAAAAGGGGGTATATCAAATTCTGTTTCCACCTGTATCTCACTGATTAATGAATAGAAAACAAACTTTCTCATTATTTCGCCTTCTCTACAACATACAATGTGAAATGGCCTATGATTAGCTAGGTCAAATGTCAAGGTGGCACTTGAATCCACGTGTCTACTATCAAAAATGACAGCTTATTAGCCAAGGCAACAGACCTTATAAACCTTACAATATAAAAATAAAACCCAGAGATTTTGTTTCATTTCTTGATTGCTCTTGAAACAAAGTTGATGTCTTTGAAGAATATTAAACTGAAGTCAGTTTTAGTGACCATGTCTCTCATGTCAGTTGCAGTATTTCTCATCACTTTATTTATTACAAAAGCTAAATCCGACGTTCAAAGAGAATCAGCGATGTCTTCAGTGCAAAATTTCAAAGAATTTGTTACTTCAATGATAAAGGAACAAAGTTTTAAAATACAAACGCTCCTCAAGAAAATTCAGACAAATGCTCAAACAGTGCTTTATAAGATAGAAAATATAAAACAAGATTCCAAAGGTGAAACAAAGGAGAAAAAAAACATTGGTGTTTTAAAGAGTAATACTGAAAACGAAAGACAGCTTGAAATACCGATATTGAAGAATAATCTAGATTTGAACGCTAAGTCAAGAAGTTTCAATAATAATCATTATGCTACCTCAGGCTATGGCGTTAGTGCAAATGCAAACTATGGTACTCAAACTTACCACCATCATTCCATAGGATTCGATCCTATAAATATTGTAGTATCGATGTCTCTGCTCTCCTTTCTACTTCAAGCACTTCAAGGTTTGCTTAGCAGAACAAGATTGCCTACGCAAGTAATCGAAGCTAGGAATTTCAACTCAATCCAAGACTGGCTGGGAAAATTCGAAGAAAACAATCTGGAAACAAAAGATAAGTTTCATTTAAAGAGAAAATATCCCAAGAAATACTTTCGCTGAACATTTATGTAGATAAATAATTTTATTGATATAAGAACAAAAACAGATTCAGTTCGTTTCAGTATTTATTTTGCACCTCAGTCTATAATCCTGCGTAGGTAGGTCCTTGTATTTGAGTCGTATTTCAGTGTTTGTCTGAATATTCTGCAAATGAACAATTTGCGAGCTTTCAAGTTAATTTTGTTTTTCGAATGCCGTCCTACATTTTTAATGCGAAGTTAATTGACGGTCGATATTGTTTCCATGTAATTTGTTATGTTTTCGACTCATAATATTAAATTAGAAAAATTTGGTACTTTTAATGCTAATAAATTGTGCGAGAAGGTTTTGTTGTCTTTAATTTTGACGTTGTGTATATCATCGAAATATTTGCCTTTCACGCTATTGGTAAAGTGACAATTCAGGTTATAAAATTAATAATATGTAGGTACTAAAAAAATAAAAAATCTTAAAACACACTTTAGCCATTGAAGAGATCCACTATCCATGTCTTGACTCCATCAGCAGACCCTCAACATCAAGTGCAAATGTATTGGATCAAAACGTATATGACTCCAAACTCGAGGGCTTATTAGTAGGTAGCCACTGAAGAGTTCCACTATACATCTCCTGGGTCCATTATCAATAAAAAAACATGGAAGTTCGACCTATGTACCTACTTCTTTATTTCTAAGTCCGGAAAAATATGATCAATAATAAATCAACATACCTAAGCTAAGCTATGCCACCTACCATAATGTTTATTCTCCAGGAAGGTATAATTTATGGTTGTTGCCAAAGATAGGTTTACTAATTTATTATAGTGAGCTATTTTCGTATGCGGTTTATATTTGTAATTCAAGCAATAAGTAAACATAATACATAAGGGTAAAAATAAAAGCACGCAAGTAGGTTTCACGGTTGGCTTGTGAATTATGAGGCCTGGAGGAAAATAGGCCTGTCATATTCCCCGTATCTTTTATGGCCTACTGTTTGTCTCTACTGTTTGGGTAGCGAAATGTTATTGGGCTTTAATTTATAATGGTTTATTGATTCTTATACAAATTATCTGTAAATATCCAACATGAGTATGTAACGTATTTATTTTCTTAGGAAAAACTTGTGAAGTAACCCTAAGTTACGAGGACGCGTGGGAACTTATGAATATTTTACGAAAACCTTACATTATATAATGGATACCTAGCATTTCTTGTAAATTAATGTCATCCTTGTCTTTCCTTATTTGATATTTATCTTACAATTTTTTTTAACCAGTTTTTATTATAGGTAGTACCTACTTACTTATGTATGAAATACTGGACATTTTTAAAAATCAGGCAATTAGGCATGTGTTTAACCGCAATGTCACCGTGGTCAGTGTTGATGTGGCCAAAGGTGGTAAGCATACAGCCTAGAAGGGAGATATTTTTTTCTAGTCATCTGGTCGGCAAATACAGAATCGCAGCATTTATTAGATGCTTGCAATACCCGGGGTATCACATCGACGCGTTACAGACCCTTTTCCCCCACACCAATTGAGATCTAGCGACCTTACTCAGGAGCACCTGTCCTGTAAGGTGGAAGTTCTTCCTCAGTCGAGCTGCTCTTTCAGCCATAATACTTTAATCTCTCTTAAAATCATACTCTCTCGTGGCAAGTTTTCAGTAAAAATGAAAATCATTTATGACAGTTGAATATCTAAAACATAGAAATGTTTATCTAAATCTTAATCTGCAAAAACATGAACCGTAAAGTAAGCTGCTACTTTTTACTTTAATTTAAATTTAAATTTTAAGCATTTTAGTGTTGGCTTAGGGTGGTTTCAGTAAAAATCCCCACATTATCCTCCGTCGTATAGCAGACAAGCGCGACCCGAGGTGTGTGGTGACCATCATGACATACATTTTATATAAAATAACTAGTTTTCGTCCCCGGATATCATAATATATTTTTCAGGGATAAAAAGTCTCCTTCCTTTTTGTATATGTTCTACTTGCTTCGTGTCAAATTTCATATCGATTGTAGGTAATAAACAAAAAACTCACTTCACTTTCTCTTAATAATATAATGACAGAATAAGAATAAATATCACAATAATCGCTAAAACCAGATTTATTTGAAATATTAAGTATTTACACAAATTAGGTTGGCATATCAACAAGAAAATTTCGATTATATTTATACTACATCAATACAATAAAATTAGTAGAAACTATGAGTACCTAGGTAAGTTGTTTTATCTAATGTTGTAACGGTGAAATCCATATAATTCGATATATGTAGGTATAAGAGGTCGTCTCATTTAAGTTGTTTTGCAACTCAACATAAAATTCATAAACATGCTAGCTCAAAGTATCTGGTATAAAGAATGTCCACGTTTTACCACAGACTTGGTCATAACATGTATGTTCCTACTAAGCCCTGTGACGTAGGTTAATGCATCACGCCGGCGCGCGCGGATTTTAGATCCTGCATAAACTATTCACAGATGAGAACCGACACTATTCCGTATGAATGAATTCTGAGTTTGTTTTTAGAAAAAGGTTTTCCTAGAGCTTAGTTACTGCCTACATGATTTTCTTACATTCAGTTGTTTGCATGACTCGCCATAAAATTACTTTTAGAAATTACTGACTTACCTACCTACTGAAATAAAATCAATAATTTCGTATAAAATAGGAGACAAATACTAGTTATGTACTTACTTGAAATGGACCGCAGATTTTTTTTGCGCGCCGTGCCTTTTTTTTTCTTTTTTCGTATTTTGCCAGTGTCAAGGTGAGCAAAGTATTTTTTTTTTCAAGTCATGGTCAGTCGGGCAGTCAGTTAGTTTATGTTAAGTTTTAGGGTTATAGCAATATAGATGGAAAGTATTAGTTCTACTAAAAATATGATCTTTTTGAGACAACATGAAAAGCCACTATTTACATAATACACGAATAGACAGTCCTCCAGTCCATTAATCTTTGGGTAACATTGAGCCTTGTTTCTTTAACTTTTTTTTGTGCTCATTTAATTGGTGCACTTATATTATTATGTATGGGACAAAATACGACCGATAAAATTCAATAAAACTGAAAATACACGATTCTATCTTTTATGTAAATAAAACAAAAACGCAACGTCACTTCGCAAGTTCCTGCCAAAAAGCCTAATGTTCTCAGCTAGTATTCGGTGCGCAGGTGGTAAGAGAAGCACTAGCGAAATCGCCGTACAGCCTATTTTAAAAATAGAATATTAAACTAAACATTTCTGGGTGTTTATAACACATTCATAATAATTGAGAAACTCAAATTCATTTGTTGTGGATACCTAATGAAAATGTTTATTGTATGAAGGGCCATCGCTCAATTTATTTTTTTGTATCTGTCGTGTTTAAATAGGGTAGTTGACAAAAATAAATGACCAAACACTAACCAATGCATAAAACATCTAAAAACACTTGGAAATATCAAATATGTTGTACATTTAATGCTTTTTATGATTTTTAATTACCAGTGGAACCACTAAGAGTAGATGATTTGATGCTGTGAAACTATGACGTCATAATGTAATATTTCATACAAAATTCTTATAAACTATCGTTTGGACATTTATTAAAAAAGTAGCTGGTTTGATGTGAGTCAACTACCCTATTATTTGCATAAAAAATTAAAGTTGGTGGGATGGTGGGTAACACTGACATGAATTTAAAAAAATAAACATCCTAGTTTTCGCTGGTTTTCGCCTGTGACAGTGTGTGTTCAATAAAATTAATTGCGTAGTTTATTAATGTGTCTACAACATTTAATTCAAATCCATTCACCAGTTGGTTTTTATCCCGCTTGTGTAAGAAAATTCCTAAATAAAATATTGAAAACGTCTCAGAACTAAAACAAAATATTCAATGTGTCAGTGGTGGTTATGATTTTAAATGTTAATGATTATTTTATTTATGGATCGTAGAGTTTGAACTAAGCTTGTGGTCAGTGTTTTGATGTGGTATCCTTCTGAAGCTGATGAAATTTGGATTCTAAAGTGAGTAATATTTTGGTTTATTTTTATAAGGCGTAGGTAGCTGCAACACAATTTTGCTAGTTTAACGCGGGGGTTGATATCGCAGTATGCCTCTGTTGCGCTTTATACCTGCAGTAACATGTACTTACGTACATTTTTGACAAAACGAACTCTTTTCTGTATTTTATTTCAAAATGTTATGCCCATTAATTTCGTATATGGAATGGTTAATTTTGTCCTATTTTCTTAAAACTAACTAGTGTGCATTTTGAATATAATTTGTTTATAAAAAAAAAAAAATATATTTAGATTAAAATCTGTTTATTTGTAGGTAAACTTGATTTTTGTTGATGAAAAATTATAGCGCCTACATATTTTGCTTAGCAAAGAGCAGCGTAGTAATTCATTGTAACCAAATGTAAGTAGGTGTTGCATTAGATACGACGTTAGTTAGGTAGGTACCTACTTACTACCATGTTTTTATTATTAATTCTTGCTTTATTTGTAAAATATTAAATTATCGCTAAACTATTTGATAATTAACGAATACCTAACATGTAATTACTTACCTACTATTTTTGCCAAACTTTTAGGTACCTGTATAGCCAATCCATTCAAATTGCAATAGGTAGGTAACTACAAAAATAATTTTATAATAAAAATCAGAAGGTACAGAAAACCCGATTCTAACCCTTCCGTTGAATGTTACATTGTTATCACAAAAGTGACTCGGGCAAATTCAGATCGCTTTAAAATTTTAATCCACATTTGGGGACAATGCAATGCAACTGTCAAGAAAATCAACACCATCAAAAATGGTTCCCTTTATGTCACATTGTATGCGATTTCTTAATTTAATATTCAGCTGCGTTTTCTTTCGCCAAATCCGTTTTGTGCTAATTTGACAGTTGGTTGACAATCTTAATCTTACTTCTGTGACAAAGAGTTAACCGGTAATGGATGAAAGAGTTGAATACGCGTCAAAAAGGACTCCCAACGATGTTTTTGCTGGAATAAGTAGATACCATATTTGTTCATACCTACTGAAAGATACCGTTGTAATAAAACCTTTCAACGGTTGAATGAATGACGATTAAAAACAATTTATTAGACATTTGGAGGATATTTAAAAAATAATAATATATTATTACTCATCACACCGCGAAATAATATTGGCAAAAAAAAAAATATACCTACTTATCACAATGAATCACATAGGCAAGTACTTACGAGACCACAAAAAGCCAAAGTAAACCAGTTAATTTTCGATTATTGGGACACATGTCACCCAGCACATCAAAGAGCGGTAACCCTTGCATCTAATCTATATTCAAATAAACATCGATAAAATTCGCATGGTCCAATCTAAACATTAATTAAGGAAATTTCAAAATAGTCTATTCAAATATCATCGGCCCCTTGTTAAACCGCTTAAGCTAATTATATAAAACATGGCCGGGGTACAAAGCTTACGTTTTGTCTTTATTACATCCCTTGTATGTACATAGTAGGAGCTCATTTTGTAGGATGTTCCCCTCTGCATATAATATTTGTTTGATCTTCAGCCGCGTGCTAGTGAGGGCAGGTTGTGATGTACCTATATACCTATATGTAAGGTACGTACGTATATTATTATTTTATGGTACCTATCTTAAATTATATCGTATTTTTTATTTCCTCGATTTTTGGAAAAGCCAAATATTGATAGCCTGATAGCTTCATCAACCTTATCGGATAAATTCGGGGGCTTGGTGATGCTAAAGTGCCTACTATTACTGTTTAGCTTCAAGCATTACCAAAATTTTTTTGAGAGTTTTGTTTAGGATGACAATATAACAATTTGTAAAGAGATGTCCATGGATAGATGTTTAGGTATATATCTACTGTAAGTCTTAAAATGTACCTGTTTGTAAAATGTAGGTACAACGTTAAATAATTAATTCAAGAGCTGCATCAATCAAATGCTGACGATAGGCTTCAAGGATATTCCAGAAAAGCAAATATAAAATTCATTAGGTACTACAGTTCTCGTGCTAATTTGTCCCTCGTCGGATAAGGAGGCTAATATCCCTCAAACCGTGAAGACGTCAAAGGCAATGCTCGAGACGGCACTTGTCTATTTGTAATTGAATATGAAAATCTTTCGCGCCGTGCGAGGGATTCTAGTACCGTTGATCTATGAGAGTAGCTAGATGTTTCAAACTTGATTTTACTAAATAGTAAGCAGCAAAAATTCAAAATGTATGACATATTTGCAGCTTACTAATTGTGAAGGTAATTTTATAGTAATGAGAAAAATGGATGTAGGTATAGTAATACATAGGTAATTTCATTTATATATTACGGTTACACGTGCCGTTACACTAATATTATTCTCAAAATTTTCGCTGAAATGTCGCTAAATCTCAGGAACTATATAAGCACCGACAAAGGTCCAAAATTGGGAGACCTGAGGTATAAGCAGGAACTGGCGCCAATATCCTACAAGACTAAAGGTAGATAAGTATTTATAAGTTTAGCTATTACCTATTTACCATACAATTACAATGCACTTTTTTAACCGACTTCAAAAGGAGGTTATTTACGTTTATATATTTTTGATACCTGGATCTACCTATCCGACTGTGGTACTACCGTTCCAGAATACTTTATGCTTCATCTGGAATCATATCCAGTACAATATTTTATGTCTGCAACCTCTTAGAGAAAAACTCGCAGTGAACATCGGCTCTCATCTCATTCATGTCTGAAGAGCTTGAGCAACGGTGAATAAAATTTTTAGTTGCTCTTAAAGAATAAATTTAATTCATTAAGAGACTTTTATTAAATTTTATGGTAAAAAGATTTGAGAATGTTGAAACTTTTTGTTCTGTACCTATTAGATTATTTGATTTGTTTGATATGCTGTGAAACATTTTTTATAATTTAATAATGAGGAATACCAACAAAAAAATCTAATTAGTCCTTCAGTTAGATTATCAAAAAATATTGGATACGTATTTTTTATTTTATCAAATCCATAAGAAACTACAAAGATAAGTCCCTTCAAAGTGCAGGATTGGGGCTTGTGACGTCATTGTACAACTACTTTTTAGTACACTTTTTGCAGACCGGAAAATTTTAACGCACTGTATCTTCGTTATTTTTTGTTTTCGGATCAAAATAAAAAATACGTATCCAATATTTTTAGATAGTCTAACTGACGGACTAATTAGATTTTTTTGTTGGTATTCCTCATTGGTTATTTTATAATAGAGAACGAAATTAAACGATTAAAACAAGACAAGTCTCTAAATAAACTATATTTTGTCTTCTATAGCGGGTGCGTAAAAGCCTTCATAAATCGCGTCTCTTATTCATCTTACCTTCATTATCCTACTAATTCGTAATAATATCTTGAATATGTTTGTGTGTAGATATGTAAGTAGATGTAGTATGTTTGTTACCACTCAGGTAAACAAAATAAAATGAGTATTAAATTACGCTTCTATTGATGTATTAAATCTTTGGCAGATAAATCATAAATTTAAAATAAATATACACCCGGTGTTTACACAAAATAAATAATATTTTTTTCTATAAAAATTGAATCTATGTACCTGCAATGCTTATTAAGAAATATGAAGCAAATCATCACCAAAAGATCGTAACACCTTACAACGTGAATGAGATTTTTCTCTCGTGTTTAAATATCAGAATACTGTCGATTGTTATTCTATAGGTATTACTTTCGCTATGTTATCACGTAGTAATGTTTAAAAGTCGCTGCACCTTTGATGTTCGCCGTAACTTTATACTATTTTCGACATCACTTGCTCAACCTTCGTGTTTTCATTAAGGGGCGGAAAAAAGGAAAATTGGATTGGAACATGAAAGATCGAAGGTCTCCAGAGATAGCGAGTCTTGGACGATTTAATTAGGCGAAAACTTGAGGAAAAGATGCAAAGTGAATTTGTTCATTTTAGCGTGGTAATTCATAGCATGCCTACATAACGTGATGATTAAAGTACGCTGGGGATTAGAGGGAAAAAATAAACATTTCTTGCAAAATTATGTTACGCTTGGAAACGCATGAAAACTTTGCAAGTTTCAGTGCTTATATTTTTGCCTTATTATATTAATTAAAAGCAGTCACTGTTTGAATTTCAGCTGCATACGAGTTAGTTTTTATTTTAAATATGTGGAAAAGCTCACATATAAACTTATTTATGGTTTTTAGCCTAGAGTACCTATTTTGTTACTGTTTAACTTCTCTCAAATAACTAGTAAAATATTTTAGCTATTTCATAGTAGATAAGTACTGCTGCAACACTTAGATTATTCAACAAAATCAAAGAACCATACAAATAAAATGGACATGTAAACAAGATACAAATATTCTGTGTAACCGTTCAACCCAAACCGTTTGTGTACTGAAAAGCAAATACCTTTATTATCTAACCGTATTCACTAGTGATTTGTAACCATACAAAGTTCCAATAATTGTTATCTCAACCATACAACCGCCTACAAAGGCTCTAGCCGTGTCCCACTGACTTTATTTACTTTCAACCGATTCCCAGGTCTATATCTATTTCAGTGGAGCTTCGTATAAATGTGGTACAATAACAATAAAGTAGGATTTTGCCACAGATTGCTGACATTTCGCCGGGACGAAGGAACGGTATAAAACGGGCCCAATCTCTTATTAAAAAAGCTTTGCATATACCCCCGGTCGGGTGAACGCTTAGGGGATTGTTGTACATTGAAAAAGAAAAATGAAGCGGGGTAGTAGTGAACACGTAACTAAAATAAAATTGTTTTTTCCCTAAGAAAAATACATTGTATTACGTAAGAATATAACAATGGTTCATTTCGCCTTTGGACTGGAAGTTTGTAAAGTATTTTAAGGCCAATATAGCGTTTAGTAACTTTAAAATCTATTATCAAGTAATATTGCTGAAATAATAGAACCCTTTGCTTATGTGAAGACGCTTGCCGAAGCCAAACTTGTCAATAACTGGACTTCACACAATATTGGTGCGATAGCAAGCCACAAGTAATGTGCTTAGTTGCTGAACTTTCCAGACACACGATCTTAACTTACTGACGACCTCAAAATTTGATGCCGAAATATGATTGATAGGTAAATTATAGTGAATATTAAATCAAAAGCTTTGTTAGATATGAAAATGTTTTTCTTATCTAAAACAAAAAAAGTTTTATTTAAAATCAATGCTGGCCCAACAAAAAAATACGCCAACACCACTCTTCGTGTAAACTGTTGTTATTACGAAAAACTATTTTAAATATAATATAGTATCTCTATTACTTATATAGTATGTACCTACATAGAGAATTTTGAACAGTATTGTTTTTAATAACACATTTATATTACATGCTAAATCAAGCATCGCAGCCCGTAGGTAAATAAGTATGCTAATGGTTTTCGTTTTTGTCGATCTCAAATCACTTTGACAGAGAAACAATACCACTAAAAGCTTCTCGTTATTTCATGAACCGTATGACTTAGTCGCCTTAAGGCCAAGAGTTTTTGTCAATACTAACTGCTATTTTAAACCGCACTAGCCTTTTTATGTTAGGTACACCTTTTCTCAAAGTTCTTAACTAAGTATATTACTAAAGTATCGAATTAACAACTACAACTTTAAACTTGTAGAATTCATTCGGCATTTGCGTAAGCCCTGGCAAAAATATCTCAAAATGAAACCAGAGTGTTGGCAGGACTTCCATCACGGATTACAATTCCGAGTCTGTCCGTGCATCTATCATTCGAATCCATCATTCAGTCAGATCTATAGGTGCTAGTCTCGAATGCCTAAGAACCCTTATAACATTTGACGTTTTGTCGGTCCCTGGTGACAGACTAAATCCAGGGTTTGCGACAAATTCAAGGAGCACCGACCTTTACTAGATGCTCTAGTTTTTGAGATACAAAAGTGGTCTTGACAGGAAGAGCCCGTCGTCAGAATTCAAATTCGTGACAGTGGTTGTACCAGAAAATGCCACACGAAATCAGAAGAGTTGTATAGAGAACTGCTCGGTATAAGCAGCTGAGGGTCGTTTATTCAAACTGCAGAGCAGATATTAGGGTAGTTTTCTGACATATCAAATTAGTTACTTTTTAATAAATGTAAAGACGATAGTTTATATGGAATTTTGTATGAAATACTACACTATGACATCAAAGTTTCACAGCATCAAATGATCTTACTCTTAGTGGTCCTACTGGTAATAAAAAATAATAAAAAGCATTAAAATTAAAGCAGTCGAATTATGCCTTTGATGTAACTGAAAAAAGTAGGTTAGGGTTCACTTAGAGTTATGTCCTTTTGATATGTTATGTAACACAACACTTAGATTACAATGGTGTAAAAAAAACGAAAGGACATAACACGAGTTATGCCCTTTTTGACTGGAGACACTGAAATATAGGTACAACATATTTGATGTTTCCACGTGTATTTAGGTGTTTTATGCATTGGTTAGTGTTTGGTCATTTATTTTTGACTGTCTAGGCCCAACTGATGGAAGTCACTGGGTTGAATATGATTATGAAAGCTAATTTCCCTTGGTATCGAGATAGCATTATTTTTTTTGAGCTTCTCAATATTAGTTTCACGTAATCTCTTATCGATGAAGGTTAATTAATTATTTACAATAATGATAATGAAGAACTTTTTTCTTTGCTACTGGCAGCCATTATTTTTTTAAATATATTTCTAAAAATGGAGCTTATTCAATGAATGGGATTGAAGCGTTTTAACAAACTTTAAAATAAAACGTGGGTTCATAATTTACTAGTTTCCGTCCGCCGGTTTCACCCGCGTTCCCGCATTTTTTTGTTTTCCCGGGATAAAATGTAGCCTATCTGTATGTTGTTCCATTTTTTATGCAATACCTAGGTAGATTTTATCTGTTATAAATACCTAATTTATCCCAAAATAACTTTATAAGATTACAAATTTTAGAAAATTCGCTGGGATAAAAAGCCTTTGCACTATTTAAAAATCGAACACTATTTTATTTTATTAGCTGAGTCAGTTTGTGTGAAGCGTGTTTACAGCGTATGTGCTAACATTGATTGACATGAGGTTTTAATAACAGTAATTAAACTTTGGTTAACGATCGGTCATCGCGCCGTCACGAAGGCGCTTGACGTTTTAAGTGAGTGCTTTTATTGACGTTCGAAGCTTTGTATGGTACATGAAACTCGAACATTTTATACTAAAGTAGGATCTACATAGGTTTTTTTGACGTGAAGTCATCTTGAAAAAAAATGCAGTGTTCAAAATATAGGTATATTTTTACCTATTTTTGAGCATGTACAAGGGACCTCGCCTAGACTCCATACATTTTGAAACATCACAACCTTTGAACGAAATAAACTGTATTTTATACAATGTGTCTTATTCGAGCTGCTACGAGTATGTTACAGTAACTTATTTTAAATCATCGCATACCTCTGATAAAGCTTGTTAATTATTCAATTATAAAAATTACAAACCGATATCCGCGAATAATGGCCTCTAAAGTTCCCTATATAAAACTGTAGTTAGAATAAATCAACGTGTACCCGTGGTGTACCCATACCATCTACGGTAAGTCGTGTAGGTATCCATAATTTAAAAGCGATGAAACCCTTTTTGCTTCAGTGTTTGAGCTTTGGTGAAAAACTGCGGTAGGTACAACGCGAATCGGCCTCGTATTAAAATAATTTATTCAAAAGTTTTTATCCATGGAGCGAACACGCGGTCTAAGTAGCGTTTGGTATAAATAGGAGATAATAATCTCATAAGTTAGGCATTTGATAGAAGATGACTTTTTTATGTCGACTACCTATTCGTCTAACTATTATGATGCCCTATTTTCAGCATACAGATTTCAAAGTATCCTCCCGGCCCGTACTTAACATTTATGTTTGGATTCAATACTGGCTATTTGGTGAAGAAAAAATGTAGGCATGTCGTATGGTGAATACGTTGTGTACAATAATACAGCTATTTTCTTCGCATATATAGGTGCAAAAAAATGCAATTTAGAAATAATGTACAAACACACATTTTTTTATCGGTAAAGGAATGGAAAAATAAATGAAAAGAATAAGACATAGGTATATAATGTATAAATATTATATTCTTAGGTAGAAGTTATCAAATATTTACTTATTTTGAGACGAATTTCAAAAGACCGCTAACCTCTTTTCTCATAGACAACATCCAACTTTACAGTCGTACCTACTTATCCCCTGTTATTGGGAGTAAATGAAACCCCAACTCAACCACTTTATCACCTGCGAAACGTACACGAATAAATCAAAATAAACCACGTACATTGCAATTAAACGGGGAGCGAATCTTCCTAGTGTAGGCAATAAGTAATAAGTATAACGCACGCTGGGAATAATAACATTTTATTATCTTATCTGAGAACATTTATAATAATTACATCACAGTATTGACAAGACCATTAATATTTGATCTGTTACCGATGAGAGAGACAGCAAAGTCTGTAGAGAGGCTTTTGATAAACACTAAATAATACGATTTAATCTTTTATGTCTATTTTTAAATGCATATACAACATGCTTGTATGGTGCATCATTTATTTATTTACTGCACCTTTTTTTCAATGACCACATAGATAAGCTCAAAGTTACTCAGTCAGAATTTTTGTATACGTGAAAGGATTCTAAATGTGGATAATAGTTGAGGAAATGTGTTACGGACACAGCTCGCAACTACAATATGTAAGCTGAAATGGAATGTAAAAATGGCTCTCGAGTTACGCTAGCGACTAAATACTTACCGGAAAACGCCGAGAGAGAGGAACTGTCATAGGATGAACTGAAGTCGTAGTTGCTAAGAGCCGCTGGGTGTAAGCAGCTCTGGGCTTAATTTATGGTGGAGACTCATATTTAGGTTTTTGGTACCTGGTAGCACCCCAGATGGCCATCATCCGTCACCAAAGACCTACTGTTACCTTTGTCTTTGGCCACATCATCAGTAGGTAACTTTAGTGAAATACAAAGTAAAAAATAATAGTAAACCGTAATAGAAATTCAGCAAGGTTTAATTGCTTTTGTACAAAATAAATAGTTTGTACTTACAAACGTACTTTTGGATTC
Organism: Tethea ocularis; assembly: GCA_963555595.1. Taxonomy (NCBI): domain Eukaryota; kingdom Metazoa; phylum Arthropoda; class Insecta; order Lepidoptera; family Drepanidae; genus Tethea; species Tethea ocularis. The sequence continues at coordinate 7,438,980 of OY741968.1, forward strand.
TCTATGGAGTCCATGTTCTTTGATTGTAACTAATATAGCAGTAATCGCAATGCTCTTTTAATTAAAGCCTAAGAAATTTCTTTGCGGCCATACGCTCTCGGCTCTTTCCTCATTTTATCTCTTATTTTTAACTACCATTTTCAGTTCCTAAAAGCCTTCGGCTTACTAATGAAAAATATTTATTTTTATAGTATTTCTTTGAAGTAGATCCATTTTTATGAATTCCCTAAGTACCCGATACTAATTTGATGACTTTCAAATGAGACACGGCTCAGTCAAATGAAGTTAAATTAGAGTTCGGGAATTTTTTACCAAAAAAATAAAAAAAATTACGCACTTGAAAATATTAAACTTAAATTAATTAAATATTAAAATATTAAACACAAACATTAGGAAAATATTAAAATAATCCCATATTTCTCATAAATTGCTGGTAGGTATCTAATAATAACCTTGAGGATTAATTTGTTTTTCCAGAAAAAATAATTTTAAGTCTGTCGCCAAACACGCTATTCCCAAAATTTTGTCTAACTGTAAGTATATTTTTGTAACAACAATATGAGAGAAGGTTTCCTAAAAGAGGTAGTTCTGTCAAGTTGATCCAATTGCTTTTTTCATGATAGTAAACTATAGTATCAGCATCAGTAATTTACGTCTATCCTATCCAATAACCTTTTTCCGTTGGAAAATGTTGTATATTTTTGGATACGGTAAAAAGCTTAAACGTCATATACCTAATCCTTTTTTATGTACAACACTTATGTCAATAAATGGCCCTAGCTCTAGCCATACTATCGTAACAAAACACCGAACCGCAATAAAAAGTAAAAGCCTACGAGCGTGTTGGGCTTTATCTGGCTCGCATAAATATGGCATAGTGGGGAGCTATTGGCCAAGAACATTTCAGTTTGTTAACATTGCCCGGACATTATTAAACTACGATAATAAGTAGTTAATTATCGACTGTCACACACTTACGTTAGACGCGTTTAGCTTAGCCTCACTTCATGAATCGCCAACATTTTAATAGTAGGAAATATTTTCTAGTGTGGATATACTTGTGTCATAATGTTTATTATTATTAAGAAAATCAATTATTTTTTACAATTTATCGGAAGCCGTTTGTTTGTTTTCAATTTCATCATGGAGGACAGACCATAATGGTAAGTCTTCTCGTATTTTCCGTACGTAACTTTATTAGTTAATGTCGACAGTGTTACAATTTGTGACTATTGTGGTTATCAGAATGTGTAAAAAGTATATTGCCCAAATTATTATACAGTAGATATTAATTGATATGATTTTTCAAATCCTCCAGAAATCTGAAAGGTAGGCAATACAATTCATTGCTGTTCTAAGAAAATAAAAGAAAATGTAGTCAACCCCTGCGAAGATTTGTGCGTAAGTATGAGTATACACACGGCGTGAAATATACGAGCGCGGGCGAAGCACGGCGTCCGCGCACTAACTCTGCTTGATTGGAATCTACCGCGGGGCACCGATAAATGAGTATACCTTACTTTCTACATGTACATAGCTTGTAATGAGAAGCGTAAACGATTTGCAGGAAGAGCCATTTTAGGTAATTCGAAATTGATAGAAATTATTAAACATCCCGTGTGTTTTGTGAATTCAAAATTTGACAATATTAGACATAAGTTCCGAATACTATAGTTGCATCACTAAATAATACCTATTTGTTTGTGAAAACCTTAATTTATTTGCGTTATACAAGAAAAGCTCGTTATTTCTAAATGAAAATATCAAAAGTCACAAGCAGCTTGTGGAGCTTTAAACGTAAGCTCTAAATCCTCCTATTTCTAAACGAATAGGACTGTTCAGTAATAAAAGCTTTTCTTTCATTGTGTTTGGGCTACCTACAATGAAACTCGTTGTTTAGAAATCAAAATGTCAGGGTTCACGGATATTGTATAGTTTCATATGTCGTAATAACTAACCTATTCTGAATGTGGATTCGACACAAAGGTTTACTATCTATGAATTTTACGCGATTGCTAGATATATGGAAAGGGTTTATTTTAAACCAGATCTTGCCCCGTGGTTTCACCCTTCTATCCGGGTTAAAAAGTAGTCAAAGTTTCTCTGCTTACAGGCTACCTGCGTGGATAACTTCATCATGAACTTTTATCTTTATTACGTAATCTAACATCGTAAAATAATAAAGCAAATTAGGGTATTAAAAACAAAATAAATTACACATACCTACATACAATACGGTATGCAAGTTTAACAGTACTAAACAGTGACCGAGGACTTGAGAGGTCTATAAGCCACAAAAGCGTCAACTTAGTTCCAAGTTCAGTTCTTGCCACATTATTTAATTCCATGTAGAAACTACAGGCTACAATTAAACCCGAAGCCAGCAGGCGTAGATGTCGCTGACTGTACGCGCACAACCGCGAAACTTCGCCAACCAATGATATGCGATTATTCCCTCGCGTAAATTACGACAAAAGTTGCCTTTATTTTTATTGTATGCTAGAGGAAAACGTGCAGTGTAAATACCATGTTCGTTACCGTTTAATTAAAATAACCAAAGTTACTCACTGGTTTATAACACATGTGTTTATTTTGCGGAAATGCATTGTTTTGTAGTTGTGATATTTTTATTTACTAGTTTGAAAACTTTTATAATTTCATCGTTATTACAAACTAGAACTTGAGGTATGAGTTTCTCTATAGAGAAAGTAAGCCTTCAAAGCGATTCCATTTGCAAGTCTCTATCGTTGTTTTTGCATATGTCAGATAAATCGAATTACCAGCATGACATAAGATATGAGGTGCCGCAGTGTTTAGCTTGATTTGTGGCCGTGTGTACCCACTTATAATGCTATTGTGAATTTTAAGTTTTCTCTATATTGCGATATATAATGATAAATCGGGTACGTCCAAGTAAATTCTTGAGGTAATAAATTCTGAGCAAGTTTGTCGTCCGACGACAAAGTGTGAGAGATCTATATCGAAGCAATGCGCTCTACTCCACGTCGATATGCTAGAAATAGTCGTAAATCTTCCCGTACACTTCCGCAATTATCAAATCGTTACATTCTACTGCACTTGCTACTAGAACTAGTTTAAATTGTGAGAGATAAAGTTGCAAACTTATTTATTTAGTTAAATTGAAATTTATTGTAGATTGGGAGGAAAATCTTTGTTATATAGGTAACCTAAATGAAAAGAAAATGTTCCAATGAATAGAGGTTTGATTTTCAAATTAGTGGTCTACTAATAATAGTACCTACGGGTTTAGTAAAAAATGTCATAGACAATCCCTCAGATGAACTAATTGGTCTTTATATTGTATTTTTTCCCAATTTGTATCTTATAATAAATTTTATTTCTTTTTTCTTCCAAATGTAAATTCGTCGTAGTAGTCACATTTTTTACAAAATGTAATAGGTATAGGAACCACAATTTATCAAGTTTCGAATTTATTCCTTTACTTGTACTGTAAGACCCTGATTCTTGCCATTTTTTTATTATAAGTAAACTGGAAGGTACTATCTATCATATAGGGTTTGGTTTACTCGCAAATAATCAAAATACTTATATTATTAAAGCATATTTTTTTATTGAGTCGACTTAGAAGCTTGATTTGTGCACATACAGCTCCAGGCGACTGTAGATGTTAGTATTTGATATTCATTTTAACTTGATATCTCCACGTGTTCCTGAGAAAAATGGTCGTGACAAATGGATAAACAAGTGATCCTATAAGGGTTCCTTTTTTGCTTTTGAGATATGGAACCCAAAAAACAAAATGTTACAAACATTGTCAAAAATATTACTTAAGCTGTGTACCTACTAGTGATTTATATATAACTTATACATACATACATACCATTTTTTACCGTATACGCGTACTTACCGTAATTAATATATTTCCCCGACTTAGCTTATTAAGTCATCTTGAGATGATAAATCGTGAGATTGTATTTAACTGATGTTTAACTAGTTAAAGGAGTTTGTTTGTATTCTGTTTTAACTTGTGATTTGAGAAATCGTTTCCCGGTAACCTGCTATGACCACCCATGGCTTTTAAACTCCATGTAATTTATCATTGCATGTTCTAAAATTATGGTAAATTGTTTCATGTTGTAAGTAATAAGTATATATTTTATAAAACAAACGGTTTTTGAGATATTGATCGAAAGACAATTAAAGTCCACCTATCCTAATTTTGCTTCTGTATAATGGTCGGACTCATTATAAGTAATTACGTTGAATCAATGTAATTACCTATGCTGTGATTAAATGCACACGCAGCGAGCAGTGAGGCCATTGGTCGATATTCCCAGCAATATTAAGTCCTACGATTTATAGTTATTTATTCATATTTTATTTTTATGTGAATATTTTTAAATGGCATACTGTTACCTGCTAAAGTAGTGTCTATATTTAAACCTGTAAATCTTCTTTAAAAAAAACGTAAGTAATAAATAATATTAAGAGTACTGTTATCCTGTTCATTTGCGGGAGGGTCAGGTGCGCCTTCTTTACGTAGCAATAGTAAGTATTCTTTGGTAATGTGGTTTGTTAGATATTCTGCACAGTGTGGTAGGTATCTATCGAATGATATTGTTTAAAATAAATATTTTTATTACTATATCGGTTAAGTATTGGGTGATACTTTGTCTAATAATTTTAACTCTAACTTGTGTATGTTTAAGATTGTATATCGCATCGCTGTGAATATTATGTAACTTGGTTGGTTGATATTTATGGCGTAATATTGTTACCGAGTAATTTGAGAACCAAATAAATTATCCATACAAATCTATAAATAGTATTCTTTATAGATTTTGTATTCTAGTATCTATGTAATATTATAAAGAAGTAAAAATAGGCAGCAGGTAATCTCCGATGATCCGATTCTAGGATTTTTTCACTAATAGAAAGCTACATTATCCCGGAGTGCTTTAATCCAGGGCATCCGGGTAAAACTACGTTACATAGGTATCTAGTAATGAATCTATAGTTAGGTACTGTTTTAACTATTCACCGCAGATTGTGAGAAAATGCCGAAACTGGGTACGGACGACCACAAGTCAAGGTAACCACTGCTACACCTTATGCGATTGTAATAGGAGCTATTTAATAAAGGTGTAGCTTGATCTGTGGCCTGTGTACCTATCTGTTTTTTCAATATAACTTTGGATAGCTTTCCATGAATACTGGCAACCGCTTTAAAGGAAAATATAAAATATTTAAATTAAATTACTTTATTTTCGGTATCATATAATAAGCGTTATCTGAATACACGGAACGACTTTGTTTTGAATTGTTTTTAGTAAAAAAGATGTTCCATGCAAATAAATGTTTGTCCTAGGTGGGAATCGAACTTGCAACCGGTGGCATAAAAGATATGATATTTTATCAACTAGCCCGTCACTGTGTTTGTCATTTATCAAACACTTTAGTCAGTAATCAAAATAGAATATTATTGTATAGATTTCTGTTACAACTGGTCGTAAAAATCATGTCTAGAAATTTATTTTCTTACGTGAACATTGTAATATTTTACACTGGGAATTTCAGTGCTGAGCACACGGTTTTCAAAAATGCCTTTGCGTTATTACAAAGTAACGTTAGAAAGGTAGCAGGCACCGCAATCTTCGCGGAGTACACTTTAACACCGATTTTCTGCCTTAAAGCGGGAGAGCCTTAAGCTCTGCCCCTTAAAAATTTCAAAGCTCCATGCACTAAAACTAACAACCGGGGAAAAAGAAAAATGATCGGGAGGCCTTAAGAAATCCAACGTACCTCCCTCTCGCCGCTAAATAGTTTAGTTCCACTCAGCCAGTAAATATTTAATGTTTCCGCCTGAATCCTGACTTACTGCCTTTAGTTAGAGCATTTAGTTTCGGTGAAACGAGGATTTATGTTTTAAGCCTTTGTTTGAGATTTTTAAACTTGGTAGATGGTTTTTCTCAGTTTCGATAATTCACCCACAATCTTATATGGTACATTCTTTGACTCTTCAAAGTAGGTATTTTGGACTTAAGTCTAGACGTTTGTTAATATTCTTCACAGTTCTTTAGAACTTGTCTATAAAATGACAGACGGAACACTCATACTAAGGGTAGGTTGCACCATCTAACGTTATCGTTAAATTGTATGTCAGAGCAACGGTTTTGCTAGCAAAAGACAATTCGATGGTGCAACCACCCTTAGTGTGGTAAGAACTCCGTCCGTTTTTTTGACATACAGACGCACTGTCATTAGTGACGATTTTAAAACATTTAATTATGCAATTAGTATTTTTTATCTAATGAACTTTTGTATTTACAAAGTGACTTTAATTTGATTTCTTACACAGATACCTTTTATACGAGTAACTTTTACCATCTTCCCTTTGACAAAAGAACTTTTGAACAGTGCCTGACGCTAATTAAACGACGGAGTTGATTAATAAGTCGCTCTAACTATTTAACAAGCGGAGACCATTGTGTTCTCATAAAAAAGAGCTCGTGCAAAAAAGAACAATAAGTTGCGAGGAATTGTCGGATTAAAAGCATTGAGTCATTCATTTCAAGCTTTAATTATCCACTGTTTAAACAAATCGCAATAAAGAACCAGTGTCAGTGCTTCGAGAGATCTCTGTCTGGCAAAAAGACATCGCAAAAAATACCGGAAGCTCAATGGTAACGTCTAACAAATTCCTAGAATGGTCCACTCCTCTCCACTTGTGTTAGTGAGGAATCCTGTCCATAAAATGTAAAACGAAACGCAATATGTATCTTTTCTGACATTCTAATTTTAATCTTATTGCTGAGGTGGTAACTCTGAATTTAAAAATTCCATGATAATTGTCATAAAAACGTGAGTTTCACGTACAACATTTGTAGCACGTATGTGGTAGGTAGTGTCGGATATTTCAGTGAGCATTTGCGAAGATGCGAACGATGCGACGATATAGCCGAGACCACTTCCGGATGGAAATGCGTTTTCAATGGACCAGTCATGTCGTTTCTACGATTTAAAGTTACGTTACGTACCTTCTAGTTGGCAACTCGTTTTCATGGTCTGGCTTTTATTGTACGGCTTCCTTAGAAGTGAATAGAGTTGTAAAACTAAAGTATTGCCATTGGAAGAAATCAAGTAAATTTGTATAAAAATGTTACCATGAAAAGCATTGAGGACGATCATAAAAAATATGTTAGTTCGACTTAGACCCAATTTCACGAACGACATAATACCACTAAACCATGGGGTAATTATGTAAATTTGACAGATTTTCTAGTCAAATTCTGTCTTACCCCGTGGATTAGTGTATGACATTGTTAAAATTGGACCTCGTTATATTAATTGATACAACCCGATGCAGTAGGTAAGCATAATCATTTATTATATTATAGAATTGCTCGTTTAATGGTATTAGATAAACACACTAGCTGGAACAATAAAACATTGCAACTTTCTTAAAAAACTAGAACACACTTTTAATTATTATAATTATTTTTTTGAACAAGCTTTTTTATACAACTCCAAAAGAGGGAAATGGGTTAATATTGACTAGCAAGTTTCGTCCTAAACATACATACAATAACACGCAAGTTATTAAACAAGTGTAATTATCGTATCAGGATATCATTTTTGTTATCAGCCAGTAGGTACATTATGTTTAGCGTCTTCTTAAGTAGCTACTACTTTTAACCATTACTAGTATGTATTTATGTAAAACAAAACATCAGTGGGATTCCGACTCGATCCGTCGTACTGCACGGACGTACCCTTGCGCTCCGTGCGCTACCCGTATCGTTTCCGCGAATTTATCGCTCGATTTGTTACCTGGCTTTGGCTCGGTCCCTTATCAGGCATTTTTTCGTCGAAAGACACCTGCGTTACTGTTTTCGTGGTAATTACCTGGGTATTTACCACGATAACAATTCCATTGTTTCTGACTTGTGAAATCCACGCTTTTAGTGGTGAACTAACGGATACCTAACGGTGCCAACGAAGTTAGTTCGAGCGTGCCCCGGGCGCTCACGGTTTCCCTTCTGGAAAACGTACACCCGGACGGGACTGGATCAGTCGGCCTTGGGGGCTTCCCTAGTCGACCCCAGTTAGCGCTAGGCAGGGACGTAGGAACTCACTGCACAATAAGACTGGCAGTGGGAGCACAAGCTTAGGGCACACCCTAGGGCCTACACACCTCCCAACCTATACCCGGTTGGGAGAGATACTACACACCCCCGGGCCTACCCACCCGGGGCGAATAGATAGGTCTTAGCTAGGGCGATTGCCTGAAGTTTCTTGTGACTTCTTCTCTCAGGAACGCCACGCGAACGAAGTCACAATAGTGTCGTCTTAGATTAGCTCCCCGGCCGCAAGGCCCGGCTGGCCACCATGGCCAGCCAACCTCCAACTCTGTCCCTCGAGGACATCCTCTTAGACGAGGAGGTACTTCGGTACCTCCAAGCTAAATTCCCGGGACACCAGATCCCCACCCCGTCCCAAAGCCGTCCCTCCTCCCGCGCTGATTCGGAGATGTCGACCCAGTCCATCTCCGAGTCAGTCGCTGAACCCATCCCAACCAACCCCCCTACCCAATCGTCAGAAGAGGACGATAGCTACCAGCTCGTCCCTGGCGGCCGTAAGCGAGGTCGCAAGGCCCGCATGGCGGCCGCCAAGGCGGCTAAGGTGACTTCTCCCCCGGAGGATTACCCTGTGACCCCTCCCTCCCCCGACTGCTTTCCAAACACTGATCCTGCCCCCACCCCCATCTCCACCCAGCGCGTTGCCGCCTGGGAAGGCACCTCCTCCCCTCCCCCGCTCATGGATACCCCAGTATCTGCTCCTCTCATGGAGGTAGCACCCACCCCTTCTGCTGCTCAGCTTCCAAAGAAGAAGGACGTACCCCCGCCCCTTTTCATCCAAGATAAGGGCAAATGGCCCGATGTGTCATCCTGGTGTAATGCACCGGGAGCACACATCAACTTCACCAATGCTCACCCCACTGAGCACGGAATCCGTGTCACAGTGTCTACCTCCCAGGACCACAGAGCCCTAACTAAGCTGCTCAAGGAGAGGAAAGTAGCCTTTCACACGTTCTGCCTCCCCGAGGAGCGTGCCCTCCGTGTGGTAATTAAGGGGATTCCCCACGAAATAACCACCGAGGACATTGAGAGGTCCCTCAAGGACCAATCTATCCCCGTACATTCCGTACATCGAATGTACAAAGGGCGTGGCCATACCCCGTATAATATGGTTCTCGCCCAGTTAGATCAATGCGACGAGGCTAAGAAGATCTTTAAGATCAGCCACGTCTGTCATCTGTCCGGTATCTCTTTTGAGAAACCTCACAAGGGAGTGTACCCCTCCCAATGTCACAATTGCCAATTGTACGGCCACACCGCCCGCAATTGTCATGCCCCCCCCAGATGCGTCAAGTGTCTTAAGCCCCATTCCACCGCTGAGTGCGATAGGCCGAAAGACAAGGCCCTGTGTACTGAGGAGCCAGGTTGCGTTCTCTGTAACCAACTCGGCCATCCCGCTAATTACCGCGGGTGCCCGAAAGCCCCTCGCCCCGCCCGCAAATCACGTAACTCGGGCCCCCCGCGCAACTCGCGCACATCGCGCAACTCAACGCGCACTGCCCCCCTCACTGACCCCTCCCAGACTGTCCTAGCCCCACAAAGATCCTCGCCCTGGAATCTTGTCAACTACGACAAGGACTTTCCAGCATTACCTAGTGCACCTTCAGTGCCTCAAACCCCAGCAGTCAATCCCCCAACTGCCCCACCCCCTAAACCCGTCTCCGCACCCACGCAACCTCTCCTTCCCCCTCCCCCACCCAAACGTCCCCCCCCGGCAACCTCCCAAAACCGCCGCGCAAACGCACCTAAACTACCACTGATCGAAGACCCGGACTTCGCTTTAGTGGAGCGCTTCGCTGAGGCAATAGATCTCAACGAAATTAGGGACCTCGCGACCCAGATCAGAGCGAACGAGGGCAACGGTCGTGCCCTCGCTTCCATCGCGATGCGTTTCCAAAGCATCGTGACAGTCCTTTCCAACTTCCGCGTAAAACCATAATGGATAATACAACCGTGACGTGTAGAATTAAACCCCGATCCCTCAAAGTAGGATTCTATAATGCAAATGGCATTAAAGGTCAACGCGATGATATCGCAGAGTTCCTGCGAAACCATCAACTTGACGTCCTCTTGATACAAGAGACCTTCCTCAAACCTTCTCTTAGGGACCCTAAAATTGCAAACTACCAAGTAGTCCGCAATGACAGGACTGACTCTGCCCTAGGAGGCACACTTATCTATTACAAAAGGTCCTTGTACTGCTCCCCCATGGATCCGCCTCCCTCCCTCCAGTGCATTGAAGCATCGGTTTGTAGGCTTGGCATGACAGGACACCAACCTATAATTATAGTATCAGCATATATATCTCCCTCCCGCAATGATTCACCACTCAAAAGCGATCTAGAGTCTATTTTCGCGCTAGGTAACTCTGTCATTCTGGCAGGTGACCTGAACGCGAAAAATATACTCTGGAACTGTCACTCAACTTCCCCCAGAGGTAGACTATTAGAATCCCTCCTTGACCCTCTAGACATAGACATTATCGCACCCCTGGACCCGACGCACTATCCCCACCAACTGACACACAGACCTGATATTCTTGATGTGGCATTGTTACGGAATGTAAACCTACGTGTGCATGACGTAACAGTGCTACACGAGCTTACATCCGACCACCGACCTGTTATCATAGAATTAGCAGGGCGCATAGGTTCCCCTGATGCAGGTCAAGCCCCCCCACAAAGGTCGTGACGAATTGGAATAGACTGAGTGAAAGCCTCAAGTCAACCACTTCCGTCCACCTTGATCAGATCCCAGATAGCCTCAACACCGCTGATGAGGCTGTCTGCGCAATCGACTCACTCACTAGCCACGTGCAATCGTTAATTAGCGATTGCTCACGGACAGTGCCAGCAGAGAGTGATCAACGTTGGCGCTTGCCCGATGACGTACGTGACTTGTTGAGAGAGAAAAATGCCGCCACTCGCGCCTATGATAGTTTCCCCGCAGAGGAAAACCGCATCCGTATGCGTGCTCTCCAGCGTGACGTTAAGTCACGCATCGATGAGGTACGACAGGCGCGCTGGGACCAGACCCTTACAGACATTAGACCCTCTCATCAAGCCTTTTGGCAGCTTTCTCGTGCCCTTACCAAGGACACGGTAGCACCCATGCCCCCATTAAATAGGCCCAATCTCCCTCCCGCTTTTGATGACGATGATAAGACAGAATGCCTCGCTGAAAGCTTAGAGTTTCAGTGCACGCCCAGTACCCTCCCGATAGACCCGAGTCATCTGGAGGAAGTTAACTCTGAAGTTGAACGGAGAGCCGCCCTCCCGTTACCACCCCCCCCTCTCAGCGAAGAGGATGACCCCCTCCCTCCGGCGACCCCTGACGAGGTCAAATCGATCATCAGGGATTTACACCCGCGGAAGGCCCCGGGCTCGGACAAAATCACTAACAAAGTGATAAAACTCTTCCCCGCCCACCTCATAATACTGCTAACTTCCATATTTAACGCTGCCCTCTCTTGTAATATTTTTCCACATCAGTGGAAAGAGGCCCATGTCATTGGAATCCATAAACCCGGCAAACCCAGGTCCGAGCCCTCCAGTTACCGCCCTATAAGTCTATTAAATGTCCTGGGCAAGATGTATGAGAGACTGATCTATATCCGCCTCAAAACATATGCCGACGCCAATAATCTCATCCCTGATGAACAATTTGGCTTTCGAGCCAAACATTCTTGTGTTCAACAAGTCCATCGTATTGTTGAACACATCTCCTCTCAGTACCAAGAGCGCAACATGACAGGTGTCCTATTCTTCGATGTCGCGAAGGCATTTGACAAAGTGTGGCACAATGGCTTAATTTTTAAGCTATTTACCTTAGGTGTCCCACATAGACTCGTGCTCATCTTACGAGATTATTTGTCAAATCGCCACTTTCGATATCGCATTCCTGGCGCACTCTCCTCCCCTCACCCTATCGGTGCCGGTGTCCCACAGGGCTCGGTACTGTCCCCCTTGCTATTTTCGCTCTACACGAGTGATATGCCAAAGACCGACAAGGTGCAGTTAGCACTTTTTGCGGACGACACCGCGGTTTACTGCTCTAGTAAGTCCCCCTCAGTCATTGTTAAGAACCTCCAAACCGCGGCTAACGCCCTAGGCGCCTGGTTTCGGAAATGGAGGATCGAGATCAACCCTGTCAAAAGCCAGGCGGTCGTATTCTACAGACCCTACCATCGAGGTACCCCCTCCCCTCCAAAGGCAGTTACTCTATTCGGTGAACCAATCCCCTGGGAAAGGCAAGCCAAATATCTCGGAGTAACTCTCGATGATCGTTTGACCTTTGATGCCCACATTAAAGCGGTCCGCGCGCGCGCCGCCTTTGTTTTAGGGCGCCTCCACTTTTTATTAAATCGTAAATCTAAACTTGCACTTAAAAGCAAGGTTAGACTTTATACCACGTGTATCCGCCCCATCATGACCTATGCTAGTACTGTGTTCGCACATGCAGCTCCATCACGGATCCATAGCCTTCAGGTGATTCAAAATCGCTTCATGCGCAAGGCCACGGGCGCCCCGTGGTACATGCGTAATGAAAATCTCCACATTGACTTAGGTCTCCCCACGATAAAACAATTTATAAAACGCACCTCACGCAGATTTTTCAATACCGCCGTTAATCACCGCAACCCTCTTATAGTGAAAGCCGCAACGTACACGCCCTCCCGTATACTCCGTATCCATAGACCAAGGCAAGCCCTCAGCGAGCCGGATGACCCTATTACATTAGCTCAGATCGAAGCTGACGAAGCTCGTAAAAGTACACAACACACTACACACAACCGATCACGCTACCGTCCTCGACGGCGAGGACCGCCGCGACGTCCCACTCAGTCTCGTCCCGTTCAAGCGGCCCGAGCTGCCTACAGTAATCCGACCGCCCCCAATTAGTCGTAACTCGTACAAAGTCCTCCCCCTCCCCCGGTAACGCCCTGAGCCGAGGTTCGTACTCCATTCGGGGGTGCCCTCAGGCGTTGTTACCTAAATATTACCCGGCTGAGAGCCCTCTGCGCTCGCCGATTTGTCCGGTAAGGTTGTCGCAGCCATCTGAGGCTACCAACTTAGTCCTTTCAAAAAAAAAAAAAAAAAAACATCAGTTTGTTCTCGTTATATACTTAGAAACTAACTTGCTGATTACATAGGTACTATAAAAATTAACTACCTACATAAAAGCTGCAAATTGGTAATGTATTATTATCAGGCTATTCATTGTAAATTCCATCACTCAGGCAGTCAATAATTGTAAATTACTATCAGACACGTCTGACCTAATGAAGGGCAACTATCCTTATAAGTTTAGCCGCCTGTAAAAACAGCAAAGAAGCAAGATAATTGTACCTGAATTCTTGCTGAACTTGATCACAGAGCCTACTTAGACAAGTAATTGACTACCAATTCATTTTTACCTAAAGATAGAACATAAACTGGAATGAACAGAATTAAGTGATTATCAAAAATTAAAATGATTTAAAAACGATTACACTATGTCACAGGCATTTATGATTGTGTCTATTGCAAACCTTAATTAAATATTTGAAGCTCAATTAATCTATTACTTATAAAAACGGATGCCTCCGCAAAAATAAACAAAGAAATTTTGTGTAATTTGATCAACTGTAAACACCTTTTGTAGACATACTAAAGATCCCAAAGTATTTTTCCTTTCTTTTCTTTTCCTAATTAGTATTGAGGTCGGGGAGTGACATTTGGATTTACCAGGTGGGCGGGTGAGCTAATTACATTTTCTGTATCTCTGGTATGTTGCCATTTCTTTTGTATGTTATTTAGGTTAAAACAGGACAGTGTTCCAGTTTTTTTTTTCTTGACGCTTTTAGTTTTCGTAGCTATTAGCTTTTATACAAATGAAGGCATCTTTTGTATAAAAGCTACTTCCACGCTTTTTCAATTAGAGTATTCTTTTGTAACGGTCCATATATTCAATATATTTGATTGACTTTACATATGATTTTGTTTGCCTTTGATATGATTACCAAGAACTTTTGCCACTGATAAATCTTATTCTTGTTACAGAAACATATTTTCAATTGTATCTCACACATTGTTATTTTTATCTTGCCATAATTTATTTCTTTAACTCCGCGGCAACGACGGAAGCGCGTTAATTGTTCCTGAGTCAATTGCACAATTATTGTACTAGTCTGAGGTGTATCGGCATGCGAGCAATGTTGACATGCTCTTTGTGCTTGCCGCTCATTCAACAACCGTTTGATAATGTCTATTCATTAGGTACCTTAGTCATTGTTTGAGTTTGTCTTCTGATTGTGATGGTATTTGAGAGTCGTGTCTATAATTGAATTAGTTTTGGCTTCCCATAATTTGCGCTACGATATTGCGTTTGATTTTTTGAATGTCGATGATGTATGTTTGTACTGTGTTATAGTTTATCATAATGTCTTAAAAAACTGTTTCTTTTTTTAACTATTAATAGTTAAAATACTATTGTGATAGTAAAGTTGGTAAATTCTGTTTTATTCTTCGTTAATAATAAATTAACAACCAGATTTGATCAGAGTTGTAAGACAAGATAAATAACATACAAATCGCGATTAAATCTTCAGTTATATTATGATCCATCACAAGCATAACGTTGATAAAATAATATTTTTGGAATGTAAACAATATTACTTCTTCTTCAAACAAATCTCTACTTAAACATAGCAAGCAACCATTAATAATTTTACTTGAAAGAATTTCTTTTTATACAAATCTGTTTGCATATTCCTGGTGGAAACAAGAAAGTGACGTGGAGCGTCCACGACGTCGCTGCCCCATGGGAAATCTTCACAAAAAGGTTCCGCGGACAAACAATAGAGACGACCAGTCTGTTTGAACTTAAAGCTCCTGACAGACAAAGGATGTGGATTCGCAACGTTTGTACATCAACATAAAATTATGTTATTTATATATTGAGCTCAATCAGATAGACCATCGATAACTTCAGTCATCATAATAATCAGGAGCTATGTCATATTACAAATCTGGTGTGTCTACTTATGTGTAAGGAATATAATAAATGTATTTTAATCTTTCATTCGAGTTTAAACACAGGCGTACAAAAGAGTTTTAGACATTTTTATAAATTAATAATTTATTTAACTTAACATCTCAATTTGCTTAGATATAAATAAAAAAGTAATATTACAGACGATAAAATCTGTTACGCTGAATAAAAATTCTCTGCTCGCAGTAAAATTTTCGTAAGGTGTTTTAAGTGCTATTAAAATAGCGTAATAAAAAAGCCCGCGCTATTGCAATGTTCATCTGACATCTCCTTTATATTTGAATTTTGCTGGAATTGTCGCCACAGACTTCGTCGTCTGGTAGATAAGAAGTCGAAATTATACGAAGTTAATGCTATTTTGCATTTAGGTAAGTTGAGATTAGGTTTATATGAGAATATATTTGGCATCTTGTGTTCTGTGACTGAGTTCGTGGGGAGCAAAATTACACAGGATTACAGCACTTTGTTTGCCGTACTCAGTTATATGACTTTCTGCAAAAGATATTTTGTACCACAAATTAAGAGTGATGTTAATTCAAAATAGAATTTTAATTAGAATTTTAAGGCGATGATAGCTCAGTGGTAGTGACGTCGGATGCCGAGACGAAGGTCCCGGGTTCGAATCCTACAATGAGCTTGAGCTTTCGGTGAAGGAAAACATCGTGAGGAAACCATAGCACGGTGGTAGGGTACTTTATAGTACCCGCCTGGCTGGCTACCACCCTCAAGTTAAAATCTGCCGCCAAGCACCCTTCGGTGTGTTCCGACAGCTGCACTTGAGAGCCAGTTCCTTTCTAGGCTTTGTGTGCTTACCACCATTGGCCACATCATCACTGACCACGGTGAGATTGTCGTCAAACACAGGCATATACATAGTAAAAAAAAAAGAATGTATGTACCTATACCTATTATTTAAATATTTTTTTTATTTTAACTTTTATTTTAAAGTAGATAAGTACTTACCTACTAATATGAGGCTGAAATAACTTGCCTTATAAGATAAAAATAGATTTTTAAAAAAGATTTTATTTATTCAGTCAGGCAGTCACGCAGTCACGCTTTCAAACTTAAACTCAAAACTCATTTATTCATTTTAGGACCTGATAAGGCAGCCACTTAAGAATGTCGATAGTTACAATTATTACAATAGACTCTCAAGAGTCAAACGTAAAGATTATGAGAGAACAGATTCTTGTGTGACATACGAGAAATAAGTGGTACTTTTTTAAGGTTATGAATTGTTGTTCATCATTAAATTAATTAATTGAAAAAACATTAGGTAAATCATATTAAAAACCCGAGCTAAATTATTTATTCGTAAATATTGTTTCAGAAAATTAAAACAAAACAAAAATATTATTTACATTAAAACCAGAAAAACTTGGTTGCTACAGCGTGCTCGAAGTTTTTTAATTCAAATTAACAGTTTCAATTTAATCAAGAAAACATTAACAAACACACAGCAAAAGTAAACGAGAAGCCTTAAAAACTTATAACTCAGATTTGTCGCAGGTACGGATCTGCAGAACTGTTGAGTTCGGATAACAAACTTTTCAACTAGGCGGGGTTTTATAAGATTTCAAAACACAACTTCTCAGAAAAGTGTCCAAGTTAAGGAAAATGTCAGCTAAAATAACTTGGAGCCAGAATATCTTGGATTACGTAGTTTTGTAATTTGTGGTAAAAATATCTATGCATTTTGCTGAAAATATTTATCTTGAGCACTATAACTGTTTACTCGAACCCATTCATGCCACTTATTTGGTAATTTTTTTTGATTAATTTAATTGATAAGTACCTACCTAGGAATTGATAGAAGTGTATTGAGTAACATAACATAATGTCATAAATCTTAGGTTTTTGGTAAATATAATTTAATTCATTCAAGCCTTCACGATCAAGATAAATTTGATGTAACGTAAACAAATTCCAATATTTTGATTTAATAATTTAATAAATTTAGAGCGGCCACTATTTTCCAAAATGGAGTATTGACGTTTATACAAAACTATCCAAAAAGCCTGTAAACATTTACCAAAAGGTTAATGAAGGACCCATAATTAAATTATCAATTAGCTCGCATAATTATGTACATACTAGACTATTGAAATTGAAAATGTAATGCGTCATTAGTAGGTAATATGACGCAATATAATATTCAGGTTGCATAACTATACGAATGCTATTGGAAACAATACAGTCACTAAGTAAGTACATATAACTTGAATTTAAATTTTCATGAAACCCCCGAATCACACTAGAATAGTGGTGATGATCTTCAAACGGCTGAAAGGATTTTCTTGAAACGTATCTTGATTTGGTAAAAATAAAACCTTCCAAATAGTTATACATAATAATATACGATAACTAATATTATTTATAATTTTAGAAGAAGCACTAAAATAAACAGTATAGTGTCGTACAAAAACAGACACACCCAGAATACGTAATACAAATGTAAACAAAAATACAAATCATCCCAGCTAATTACGTAGGCTCCAGCCGGAGGATGCAAAAAAAAACCAATTAATTTAACTTAATTTATTAATTAAAAGAATACAATATTCAATAAATCTAAAGAAGGTGTCTGATGGTCGATGTCAGTACCAAAAGTGAAGTATGGGAAAGAAATATTGGTGCGGTGTCCACCGCGATGATGTAAAGCTGCATCGGCGATTTAGTTGTTTCATCAATGCAGGAGGTCTTGCGAAATCGATGAGCTGATTCCTTCTATTACACCGTACTTGATTTTATCAGCAATTCCTTAGTCACACCGTATCGTAACACCTCCCCCCATAGAACAGCGACTATTTTTTAACGTTCAGTAAAAATGTTGCTGGGTTCAATTCTATCTCTTCAGGTTTTACTTTAATTCTTTGGGGAACATTTGGTTGTTCTGAATCTTCAGACTTTGTCGTCGGAGGTTCGATTTTCTTGCAGTCGAATAAGTTGTAACGGCGGGCCGCAATTATTAAAATGATTATAAATGAACTTGATAGAATGAAGTAGATAGGTATCGTAGTGTGATACATAGTCTGGTCCATAGCTTGATCTATCTTTACTGGTGTCTGCAATGATATTTTAGAGTTACTATCATGCAGATACTCTAGATTTATAGAATTGAGTTGAATACTTGGTTCTTCGTCTAGTCTTGCATAATTTTTCATATGTGGGATTCCAATTATTTTCATTACGTGTCCCTTGATACGGTTATCGGTATTAGTTATAGTGAATTCTGATGTCTTCAGCAGGCAGTTGTGTGGGACTACGACTAAATAGCTTCCTTGAAGAGTTCTATATTGATCTTGGCCACACGATGTCTGTACTTTAGTTGGGTTTGGAAAGCATAGTGTGTAATGCTTGTCGTCTAGTTGTTCTATAGCTTCTTTTTCCAGGATAATTGAATTGAATTTGCAGGATGAATCCAGTTGCTGTTGTTTGATTAACCGTGGAACGCAGTTAGGTTGACTTCCAATTTTGTAGCTAGGTTTTATTTCGCAGAGATACCACAGATTGATCTTAGGACATTCTGTCTCTATGTACATAGAACCGTTTCCATGAATTGCTATATAGGGTGAAGTTGGAATAAGGACTTTATGATATTTATTGGGGACAATGGATAGTTTATATAGGTCAAAGGATTCAGGAAAGACAATCGGCACCTTAAAGACGATTACTATTTGATTATCGATAAAGTAATATCCTAACTTAATAATGTCATAATAATTTCTAAGATCTATTTCTAGAACTTCCTTTTTAGAATATAATGTTCTCAATTTACTTATCATGTTACTAAGTGATCCTAGGCTAAGAATAGAATGAGATGTGCTCGATGCACGAATAAAGGCTAAATTATTTCCTAACTTATACAGCTCCTCCGATAAGGATTCTATATTATCGCTTAATATTACAAAATGCTGAGCTAAATGAGCATACTTAATTAAATCAGTTTCTTTGGTACTATCGCTTTTCATAATAACCTTTAAAACTGATATTATTTTATTCTGATTCTCTACAATACTATCTAATATCTTAGAATGACGTAATGTCCAATCTTTAGTCAGACTTATATGATTATTAATTTCAGCTTCTAATTTATGTTCGTTATTCTGAAGTACTTTAATGGCATTGTTATACTTAATAGCATCTGTATAATCTAGATTTCCTGAAATACTTTTAATGACTGAACCGAGTCCGTCGATGAGTCCTCGTTTAATACGATTAGGTTCAAACGAATGCAATTGTTCAGAAACCTTTTCAATTTTATCAGACAGATATTCAATATGTGGCTCGTATAATGATAAAGTCTTATTATTAAGTTGAGGTCTAAGTTCATTCAGCTGCGATTTTACCGTTTCAATTTTATAGTGAATGTCGTCAAGTTCAATAGTTTGAAGAAAAGAATGATAATGGGATATTAATTTGGTAGGGCCTAAGTTAAAGGGAAGCAAACCGGGTCCATCTTCTAATGTTTCAATTGTTACGTCCTGCGCTCGTACTAGGCAGAACACTATCGGCAGAAGTATCCTGTAACAATGAAGATTTTGGTGTTCTTTTCAGGCGTGCTTTGGCTACGGGTCCGCGTTTCTTTTTAGTATATATGTGAATGGGGAGATCTGCCAAAACTGTATCATGTGTATAACGTGGTGCTAATTTTTGTCGACTTGCCATGGGATTACGTACATATATAGATTGGTCAGGGTTGTATTCCTTTTCAGGTTCACGATCTTTATTCCTATTTTCGGTAAGTACTGTACGATCATGCAAAGAGGACTCGTTTATTATACCGTATGCCTTAACAACCATTTTCTTATGTTCCTGTGTATACTGTTGAAGTAAATGTTTCGATAGATCAATGTCTATTGGGTCTCTGGGGTCAAAATGGCCGGTTATTATTTCTAAGGGTCTACACTTAGTGAAACTATGGATTGAACTATTATAGGCTAGAAGGGCGTAAGGCATAAGATTAATAACAGATTCATTTTTCTGTTCTAACTTTAGTATTCTAAGGTGTTCAAGGATGGTTAAATGAAAACGTTCTATTATTCCATTATCGTTAGGGCTATGAGCAAGTACTTTATGGTGTTGTATTTTATGCAATTTTACAAATTCAGAAAAGAGCTGATTCGTAAACTCCGGACCTTGGTCTGTCACTATTGTCAATGGGACACCATGGTGAGTACAAAACTTTAGAAGGGCTTGCACTACACTGATCGCTGTACCATCTCGGAGATAGTATGCTTGAGCGTACTTGGAAAAGGCATCTACCAAGGTAAGATATTTTTCGTTTTGGGCAGTGAATACATCAAGGTGTAATATCTCAAAGGGTTTCGTAGGGGGTGGTACAATGCAAAATTTCTGTTTTACAGGGTTACGATCATATTTGGCCTGACCACATATATTGCAACCGTTTATGTACTTTGCAACATGTTCCTTCATCTTTGGCCAATAGTATTTCCCTGATAGCGCTAAGTAACATTCATTTATACCGCGGTGGTTAGTTTTACCCTCGTGGTATTTCTGTATAATTTCCTGCTGACGCAAATACTCCTTCACATTATCTACCTCGGTTTTAGTTAAGATAAGATTCATAGCGGAACTTTTAAATTTATCTTGAATGATAGGGATTATTTTGAACATTGCTGTATGTGGATATATAATAATGCCTGTTTTCACTTTGGGGTTAACATATTCTTTTATGGCATTGATAACGTCTTCCTCGAGGTTCGATTCGGATAGTTGAACGGATGTACGCGTATGGGTTTCGAATGGCTTAGTAACTGTTGCGCGTTTCTTTATATCACCCACTATAGTAAAACATATTTGCCTATTGAATTTATTAAGGGGTTCATCTGATATGGGCACTTCTAAAATAGGACTTTCAGCATCTGAGTGTACAGTAAGAGTAGAGGACCCTGTGGTTGAAAGTGCTCTTTCAGATTGGGCTGTATCTGTGGATGATCCTGATTTTGAGTGAGCATTTTCAGACAGATTGACCGCGACAGAACTTACATCTTCATTATTAATTTCGATCCGAGAGAGAGCATCGGCATTAACGTTATATTTACCGCATTTATAGATAACAGTAAAATTGTATTCACTAAGCTTAAGTCGCCAACGTGTTAATCTTGAATTTGGTTCCTTAAGATTCATTATCCATTGTAGAGGTTTATGATCAGTTACTATCTTGAATTTACGGCCGAATAAATACGGGCGAAAGTATTTAGTTGCCCAGACTATGGCGAGAAGCTCTTTTTCTATTGTACTGTAATTTATTTCACTAGTATTCAAAGTTCGTGAAGCATATGCAATCGGTTTATCGGAACCTATAGGCCCTTGAGAAAGGACTGCACCTATCGCTAAATTTGATGCATCGGTTGTTAGAACAAACTCTTTAGTAAAATCGGGGTATTGTAAAATCGGATCGTTAGTTAATAAGGTTTTACATTTCTCAAAACAACTTAGATAGTCAGAATCGTTATACGTGACTTTGGATCCCTTCTTTAAACACTGAGTCATGGGCTTTGTGATACGAGCGAAATCAGGTATGAATTTCCTATAGTATCCTAATAGGCCTAAAAAACGCTTTATTTCCGTAGGTGTTTTAGGTAGTGGAAATTTCTGTACCGCAGTGATCTTGTCTGGGTTTGGCTTTATACCGTCTTTACTAATAATATGACCTAAGTACGCTGTCTCTAATTTTAAAAACTCAGACTTATCCAGTTGAATTTTAAAATTCGATTCTCGCAGTCTTTTGAATACTTTTTCAAGGTTATCCATGTGCTCTTGTAATGAGGTACTAAAAACTATTATATCGTCTAAATAAACTAGGCAAATTACATTCTGAAGGCCCCTGAGGACATTGTCCATGACTCTTTGAAATGTCGATGGAGAATTTTTGAGTCCCATCGGCATTCTCAAAAATTCAAAATGACCGTGCTCAACATTGAATGCGGTCTTGGAAATATCTTCAGGGTCCATTTCCACCTGATAAAATCCACTAGCGAGATCTAGCGTAGTGAAATAATGGCAGTTCCCTAGTTTGTCTAAGACGTCAGTTATGTTTGGGATCGGATATTTGTCATCTATGGTTTTTTCATTAAGTTTCCTGAAATCAACTACAAGACGCCACTTCTTTTTACCTGATGCGTCAGCTTTCTTAGGAACCACCCATATGGGGGAGCTCCATGCAGATTCTGAAGGCCTAATTATGTCTTGATCTAGCATCTTTGTTATTTGATCGCGTACTTCCTGCCTATGTACGAATGGATATCTATAACTTTTCGTATAAATCGGAACTTCATCAGTTGTACGAATATGATGTTTAATCCGGTTAGTAAAGGTAAGAGCTTCCCCTTCTATATAAAATACGTCGGCATATTTAGCACATAGTGATTCTAAGTTAGCACGTTCTTCAATATTTAAATGATCGGTACGTAAGCGAGATAAAACTTCATCAGCGCGAGACGACAGTTGTTTAGTACGTTTGCACTCGGTATTAAATACTGACGCACTAACCGGTTGATCCATGGAAAAGATTACGTCATTCTGAGTGAGATTAGAGATTTCAATAATACCACGATTTTTACTGATATTAGTTATGCATTCACCAATTATGCAATTCGATATGGATTGTTCGGGAACTAATGCATCACCATCATGAATATTAATCGGTACTCTAATCAATTTTGATGAGTGGGCCGGAATTATATCTTCATACAAATTACAGTTTCGCGAATCATACATAATAATAGAATTCGATGCCTGACGAGTGATAAGTTCTTTAGCTTTTAAATCTATATTTGATTCCCACTTACTTAAAAGATCCAAACCAATTAAACCGTCAAAATAGTCGTGAAATTTATAAATGAAAAAGGTAACGTCGTCATTCTCATTAAATTCCTGAAAACAAGGCAAGGTTATAGAATAATCATTACGAGTCGTAGCATGCACATTAGACACTTCAAAAGGATCATAATTCCATGGCAAGGATGGATAGAATTTATTTACTGCATCAGGGCTAATAAATGATTGATTGGCACCTGTATCAATCAATAGCTTGATTGGAGGATTGGATATCTGTATATACGGTAATTGTCTTTGGGTCTGTAAGTTAAGTTCTATTTTGGCTTTTCTGATTTCGAGACCTGCTGAAAATCCTCATGTTCATTAGGAGGAACATCATCATGAGGTCCTTCAGGTGGGTTCGAATAATATGTTTCAGTGTATTGGCGTTCATCATTATCACACACATACTCAGGATATTCATAGCAGTCATGATTGTAAGAGTCGGAATAATAATAGGGTTCATATTGATTCTCGTAACATTCATTAAAATTAATTTCTCGAGATTTAAAATAATTTACCGGTGGCGGGTTTCCAAACTTAGTCCAATCATGTCCACTAGGTGGTAAGGTTTTCGTGACGTAATGACTGACGCCACTCATTGGTTGCACCGAGTTATTTAACTTAGGTGGTGGATTCTTAGGAGCAATTCTGAAGACGTTGCTCTGGGGTCTGTAATTAGGAGGCGGTGCAGCAAGCATTTGCTGAGTACGCGTAGGACCTCTATACGAGTATATAGGGACCTGATTTAAATTAGGTTTCCACATTTGTGGGGGACGTTGAAACGGTTGGAAAGGGGTCTGTTTAAATTGGCCTGGCATATTAAATACATACGGTCTCGAAGTTGATGCTACTGGTGGCGTAGGGCCATGTGAATATTTCGGAGACAGGCTCATTTGTGCGTGAGGTTGCGATTTCCGATCGGAGTGCTCATTTCTTTGCTGCATATACATAGTATTTGTTTCTTCATGCACAAACTCTAACGCCTTTTCTATAGAATCCGGTCGCATGCACCGAATACGCGATCCTAACGGGTCTTTAAGGCCACGTACATATGCCTGTAGGGTTAATTTTTTATAGAGTGATCGTTTTGATTCTATTGTACTCGCCACGTTTTCATGTAAGCTAATATAGGTCATGATAGTACTGAATAGGCCTTGACAATTTTCATAAAATTCTTGTGGAGATAAAGATCCTTGGCTTAATAAAGCAAGATCGTTATATAGCGAGGTCTCATCGCGTTGATCCGCGAAATTATTTTTAAGAGCATTTTTAACGCCTTCCCAGCTATCTGGGATGCCATTTGAGTTAATTAAACGGGCTGCATTTCCAGTCACTTTATTTAAAATGCCATTTAACAAAGCAAGTTTTATTAATTCATTGTCCGGTTCCGGATCCAAATATTCTTTTACTAATTGATCACATAACTTGATAAATCTAGTGAGTATATGCGGGTTTCCGTCAAATTCCGGGACTAATCTGAGTGCTTTTAAAATTTGATCCATTTTCTGGGCCATAGTACTTATATTTCTATTTGCGTCGTGCGAATCTAACCTACTATTTCTTTCTAACCTAGGGGATCGCGATTGCCTGGGATGGAAAATCTTGATAAATTAAAGTAGTCTTATAGGAAAAAGGAAGCAACTCCAGAATGATTCTAAAGTACTTACATGCGCATTATTGGTATCTCTGCTGTATCTATGTCTTGATACTCCGCCGGGCTGCAGCTCTAGGTTCTGGGATCTCGATTGGCAGAAGCCGGTCAGTCACGCGAGACTCGCTTCGGCTAGATATACGGAAATCTTCGCTGTAGTTCGCGTCACGCACTGACTCGAGATCCTACCGACTGCGCCAATTACGTAGGCTCCAGCCGGAGGATGCAAAAAAAAACCAATTAATTTAACTTAATTTATTAATTAAAAGAATACAATATTCAATAAATCTAAAGAAGGTGTCTGATGGTCGATGTCAGTACCAAAAGTGAAGTATGGGAAAGAAATATTGGTGCGGTGTCCACCGCGATGATGTAAAGCTGCATCGGCGATTTAGTTGTTTCATCAATGCAGGAGGTCTTGCGAAATCGATGAGCTGATTCCTTCTATTACACCGTACTTGATTTTATCAGCAATTCCTTAGTCACACCGTATCGTAACAAGCTCCTGTTTAATTCAATCCAAATTAATTGCAAAACAATGTGCTCATTTGTATTCGTAAATCCTATATTCGCTTTATAAAATATAGGTATACCTATACCTATGTTTGGCAATTTAGTTAAATAGATTTAACGTTAAAATAAAATTACAAAGTGCTTTCCAGACCGGAAAATTCGACTGTAGTTTTACATGCGGGTAGAGCAAACATAATACCTATGTGTAGGTACCTACTGTATGTAGACTTAGAAACAAACTCAATCAGAGAGTTTAGATAAATAGGATTCGAAGTCTCTCTAAGTCTGTTACCGGCTGTTGCGAACACTTAATCACCTTTAGATTTTACTAACGCCATTATAAAGTTTAAGATTGTCTTCAGTTAATGTAGGCGTCTTTTTATTATAATTCTATTATTATTATATAATATTACTTAAGATTCACGAAAATTTGGAAACTGTTACGTTTTGTATTTTGTGAAATAGTTTAATTGCCAAGTTTACCTTTCATCTTTAGTTGGAAAGATTCAGCTTTCTTTGGTTTATTTAGTAAATTGTTGAATAATTTACTTAAAGTCAGAACCTGAGTTCCAGTTGAGTACAAGTTAGAAACTACTTGACGCAAAAATAAATAAACACTATAATAATGTCTGAAATCAGCACAACACGTTTATTGTATCGTTAGATTGAGAACATTTAAGGTAGATATTTGCCTTAAAGCCCAATATAATTCAGCTAAATCACAGTGTTCCTTTCGATCTAATATAATTTCTTTAAAAATTATCTTACGGCTAGGTTAAAGGGTAGGTAGCTGACGGTAGTTATCTATATCCGAATGACATTAATAAAACATTCAATAAATTTCTTAAAATTGCTACTAAATCATGTAAGGAAGCTGTAACGTTAGAAAAAATAGTTGCCGTCTGTTCCAGCTATTTCCAAAGGCTATAAAACCGGTGCATCGTCCGAGGGCTCATAATAAACAAACGAATGAAACAAATACGGGTGGTCGGATACATAACATTGTGTGTGCCATTTGTTGACACTGCGCCACCCCTACCCTTGATTACATGGAAATACTTACTGTCAGCAACTGAAATGTATAAAATAGAGGAGTAGGTATGTTAATTAAAATATTATCTTATCTTAAATAGGTATAAAAATGAGTCCCTATTTCCCTTGGTCACGAGATCATGTGTGAGCGATTTTTTTTTGTTTTTGTTATTGTCAGGAGAGAAAAAAAAATAAGAAAAAAGAAATCAGTTGGTAGGTAATATTTTTTGACAGCATATAAGAAAAGTACGAAAATTAATATTAGAGTTTGCTTTTACCACAGCTTGGGAAAGGTTTTTAAGTGCAAAACTTTATCATCATAGTTACTTTACTATCACTGGTAATTCAGTCAATGTCAAACTTTTACGAAGCAATTAGGGGTCTAAGCTGTTTTCTTTGTTTTTATCTTTATAAAATAGGGATTATAACCTCATTCATGTCTCATAACTTCATAGGATCATATTTCTACGAGCTCAAACTTTTAAAATAGTTATACTTACTTACCGTCTACCTTACCATAGGTATATTGTAAATTTTTCATATTACATTTACTCGTTTTCATATCCAACATAAAATATAATTATTTCTCTGACCTGAATAAAACGTATTTTTTATTGTTTGGAATAGTAGAAAAATTTACGAGATTAAAAAAAAACATAACTACTGGTGAAACAATTGAAACATTTCCAATAAATAATTAATTAATAGGCATTTTTATTACGCTTTAATACTACATGTAATGTTGCAGAAAAATTTATTGCTTATCGATATTACCGATATTGCATGAGAGATATCTCTTTGTTTTAAATCTTTTCATGCCTGTAACAATGGAATTGTGATACAAACCCCAATTTCCGTTTTGGTTAAAAATAATAAAGACTACTTTAATGGAGCTTATTCTAGTGATTAACAATGATTTTTTTACAATCGTATAGTAAAACAATACCCAATACCAATATTATAAATGTGTGTTTATTAGTTTGTCCTCCTTTCTCGCAAAAACAGATCAACGTGATTTTTGTTTTGAGATAAGTTATGGGCCGGAGAGGAATATAGGCTAGGTACTTTGTATCCCTGGAACGCTAGTGATCCATAAATATTATATTGATTAATGTACGTTTTATTAAAATTATCGATAAATCGACTAAGTCACACTCTGTCGTATCTCCAAGTGTTCAGTGCCACGAGGATAATTTTACCAAGTAATTTTCGTTATGCAAACATTGTTGATTAATACTGGGGAAATATTTATTCTACGCTTATAATATAAAATCAAATGTATACATACAATTTGCAAACAAAATGTTGATGTTATTAATTTTGACCTTAAGATATTGACGATGTAAGGAGAGTTTATTAAGAATTTGGAGAAGAGCTAACCAAATGGCAAAATGCAAGCTAATCGAAGATAGCGATTACGGTCAAGTGCATATTAGCAAAAGTATGCTTCAAACAAAATAATAGACTCACGCAAGAGTATTATTTATGATTATTTAAAACTGAGAAAAAAAAGTATTTCTTCCAATCACCTCTTAATTAACATAAACTTTTTTGGTCGTTTTAGACGTTTGAATTTTTATGAAGATATAATATTTTAATAAAACGATAAGTTAAAATTAGTTCACGATTGGCCCAAGATAATGATAACAGCTATCCAATGCCTTCGTATCGGATTTCGCATCACGTCGCGTTGATTGTCCAGCGACAAACCGGGTAGCCTCCGGCGTTCCAATTACTAGCAACATAGACCATGCTACTGCAATATTCTACACATAGAGCAATGGGATATTGCCCAGAAGTGCCATATTTGTATTTAGTTAGTACCTACTCAATTTGGCTTGTCAATTTGTAGAATTATTTTCAGCATTCGTGCATTGTTCTTATTGCAGACCTTTTAAACGACTTCAAAAAAGAAGGATATTCTATGTATTTAACCGACTTCTTTTTTTTAATGTATGTTCACCGATATAGACCGATTTTCAAAATTATTTTTCATTCGAATGAGTATAGGTATATGTAGGTTCTTCTGAGGTGGTCCTATTGTCACCAAGTCAGGACCTGATGATGGAATCCCAGGAAAATCCCAAAAACCTAAAAAAAATAAAATAAATTACTTTTTACAAAAAAGAACTGCCTTCAAAACAATTAATAAGTAAAAAAATACTATGTGATTGAGTAATAGTTATAATAGGTTTTTAAAATATATTTTTTTGGGTGACTGGGTACCGTAAAGTAGGAGAGAGGTGCTTTCGTTATTTAATTATAATATTATTATATTATAATCACTAAATGTATCTACTTCTTAGTTATTCTCCGTAGGTAAAATCTAACTCTTTGCCTCCTTCGAGTCTTTTTAAAGTGTCTATTCTTTTTTTCCAATCACCTTGATCTATGCTTCTACCCAAAACCCCCATCTCTCACTTATCAGGACTTACGGGCTAATACCACCCGAAGGGCGCCGCCCAATCTGCCGTGCCGCTTATCTCAATTTAATGGCTTCCGTATTAATACCGCCTTTGTCTAATTTGAGGGTTGCCCGCCTCGGCTATTGTTTAATCGACCGGTAAAAATTTATGCGCACCGGTATTAACATTATTTAACGTGTTTAACTTTGTTTACTGACTGATTGATTACACGATACGAGTCAGGAGGAAAATCAGCAGTTTTTATTTTTTTACATAAAATTTTACACGTCTAGCAGATAGGTAGGGACTTACTATTAATTATTCTATGATTTTACAGAATAAGAGGTTGGCTTGTGCCAAGTATGACCGGGATGCAATATGTGTTGTTAGCGAAATAAGTACTTAATACAAAATATCCTACATATATTATAAATGCAAAGGATTGTGCGTGTGTAATGTTATGTCCATAATCACTTTGGATTTTGGATGAAACCTGGCACATAAATATCGTACTTTAAAATATAGGATAGGTACTTTTTATTTCCAGAAAACAAAAGAAACCTCGGGAACGCGGGTGAAACCGCGGGGTTTAAATATTTCTAAAAAGTGTTTCTTCTTTCTAATTATATATTTACGTCTATTTATACCACATAATGACAATAACCTCGTAAACATTGGCAAGTAAATGTATTAGAGCCTCCCCTATCACATTTGAAATAGTATCACGTTTACCCTCAAATCAAAAGAACGATATAATACGAACCGCTTCCGTCTAGGAGCCGTGACAGAAAAATTGTGAGTCAAAGCTATTGTTTCCAATATCGGGGGAGGGAAAACTTTTATTGGGCACAAAGTGGGTATTTATTCACGGTTCGAACGCAATCAACCGTGGATGGCGGCGGCAGGAAAGACGCCGGACGCGACGCCTCTGAATGCAAAGATATTCTTTACCAAATGCGGGTCATTTTCAAAGGGTTCGTCTTATGAAGGAAAATCGGCGGTCCCTTTTCGATTACCGGAGTCATAGATCAAAAAACCGCAATTAAGACAGATTATTTCTTTTTTTCAATGCGCAAAGGTCTTCTTTTGTGTCTGATGCCAGGTCTTTTGTGATTCACCCTTTATGTGATGTTTGAGGAAACTATTTTTAGTTACGAATTTGAAAGTTTTTTTCAATTATAATCAACTTCTTCGTGTTTTATTATGGTGCAAAAGGAAAGCATGACTGACTGACTGATCTCTCAAGGCACAGCTCCAACTACTGGACGGATAGGGCTAAAATTTGGCATACAAATAGCTATTATGACGGACACATCCGCTAAGAAAGGATTTTTGGAAATACTATTAAAGGGTAAAATAGGGGATCGCAGTTGCAAACGCAGGGTGGAAGGCTAGTTGAAAATAACAGTCTTTCATATGTAGTAGACATATAGCTGGTACAGTTATTACTTGGCGAACCAATATTTTCAGACTCGATACAGAACGCGTCTGGCATCTTAATGATTTTCGGATTCATTTTGCAAGTTGTATAATAGAGATGGACTATAATATAAGTTCTATTGCCCGATTCTTAGATTCTAACACAATAAAAGAAATATTTTTCTCTCCATTATTTATTTATGGCTCTGGGAGTAAGATTGCTGGAATATATTCTGTTCTTACGTTTTCGTGCCAGTTTAAGAACATGTTCTCTCTTTCATAATTTCATCTGCCATTGCTGTACCGTTTTTCGAGTTCTATACACAGAAGGTCCAAAGGAACCCTAGTTGTTCGTTAGTGTTACTATCTCAGATTTCTGACTTCAATATCTGAAAATACACATTTTGTGCCCAAAGCAGTATTATACAATTTATGGTAAAATTTTAAAAAGGACGCCTATTATAAATTAGCTATTTTTGAATTAAATTGTTGTTTTTTGTATGTGCTTAGGTATAATTGGATATTGTTAAATGTGAAAAATAGAAGAATAGCCAATATCAAAAGCAAAATTAATGTCAATACTTATAAATATCTTGTTATAACTGTACCTACTGTAATGTGTTTATCGTTCTATTTTGGGAAGGTGCAATGAACTGCAAGAGATTTAACCTTATAGTTTATTTTTTTTTTAACTAGTGAATGGCTTTAGAATTAACGATAAAATTGTAATAGTTTACGGATATTATTCTATCTATTATTAGTAATACATACAAGTTCATAAATACCTAACGTCGGCCACTATTATTACTAACATAGTATAATGATTATAATAGTATATAGGTATATATTTAATAATTATTAGGAATTATTTCACTCATCATCAAACTTTTCATACATTTTCACCGAACAAATTTTTTTGAATGAAAATTCAAAATAAGAACAAAATTGACAATTAATCACTGAAAATGTTTGGCCACTCATTTAAAAGTATCATCATCATCATGACCGTATCAGCCGAAAGATGTCCTGCTGGACAAAGGCCTTTCACTAGGGTCTCCACGATGGTTAGTCTTGCGCTACCTGCATCCTCTCTCTACCTTGTGGGGAGCCTGCCCACGCTGCACAATTTGCTTGTGTGCAGAATTTGTGTATTGAAAAGTATCTCTTCATATTTATAGTATAACCGTCTACATACATACGCATATTATCAAGTCATTATTTGATTGTTACATTCCATGCTTTGGCTGGCCACACTTCACCCTTTGCCTAAATATCATAAACATTTACCATACAATACCCATTAGGTACAATAAAATATTGCTAAACCAATAAAGCTGTACAACACTGAAAGATCAGCAATTTACAAAATAGTATGATTTATTCCAGTGGTCCTCTAACGTGGGGGGCTACTAAAAATATTTTGTGCTTAAAGTCTCTACTCGCCTCTGGCTTGACTGTCTTGAATCACATCTTTCTCTCCTGATTTTTCTTTTTTAGTGCCACCTAGAAATATGTAACTTTAAACCTTAAAACCAACTACAAGGGTCTGTTTTGAAATCACGGAAATCTAATTTAGTTACTTTTGGTAACACTAATTCGTAGTGGCTTCAGAATTTTTATGGATCTGTAACATTACCATTGCTGACCACAATTTGAGTTCTACTTTTGATGAAATTGGGTTTATTTTGGAGTGAAATATACTAGAAAGTTGTTATGTTACTTCCGAAATCATCCCTCTCAGCCAAAGGGAGTCCCCAGAGGCTTGATCCCGAACTCCTCATTTATCATGCTTGTCACGTGTTGACCATCCCTCGTGTATACTGCGCCTCATATAAGCACATAAAGATATACATAAATCTATACTTCTGTTGAATTCTGATACTTTAAAGGCATTGTTCTCATATACTTTGTTTGTACGATGGTTTTGGTTTATTTGTAATAGTTTTCGAAATAATTTCTATGAACCAGGATTTTCAAGTAAAAGTGATCAAAGTAAAAAAATAACTTAATAATTATTTGAAAATTAGAGAGCTATTTTGTTTTGATACTAAAATCTCAGCTAAATAAATCAATTATGATATGTTGTTATCCTATAGTAATGTTTTAAGTTCTATAAACAAATGTTAATTATTCAGGATTAGGGCCCAGAAATGTAACAATCGACCTACTTCGCACCACAATGGCTGAATGGATTTTGATGTTTCTGTAACCATTTTTATCTAAGAAAATGTAATCCCTCGAGTAGTTAACTTTATTATTTTAATCCCCTTGCAAATCACTACAGTTGAAATGGTTAGCACTAGTTTTTAATATTATTAGTTATGAATATCAATGTTCCATTCAACATCTTTCTTGACCATAATGACAGAGACTAGAAGACTCTATCTCTCTCGAATTATCCTCTGAATTGTGACACAAAATCTAGAAGTAGTAAGTAGTACGTAGTATCAAACGTTGTTGTGTCCGTTGTGAAACGCTGTGGTGAGCGTTGTGCGTTTCGATTAAGAGATCCAAGTTTAGTCTTCTGTAGAAGAATTATAAGAATTGTAATTTTACTATCTATATATCCGAACCGGTAGTAGAGTCTATTGTAAAACTGTAACTGTTGACATTCATAAGTAGGCACTTAACTAATTTATTCAGTTCAGGCCCTAATAAGGCTATTAGGGCCTAAACTGAATAAATTAGTTTTGATTTTGATTGTACACTGTATTCTTGGATTAATGCAACCTAAGCTATAAAAATAATCTTTATATGCAGATTACGCTACTAAATTGGGTATATAGAACATTAAACATACCTATCCTAATATTCGGAGTTTCGTATAGTTACCAAGTTAAAACAAACATTGTCGGTAATGGAAATCTGGAATGATTAATGCATCTCACAAGAATCGCGGCAGTAGATGTTGTTAATGTATTGATTGGGCGCTAGTAGTGCATAACTTGGGTCTAAGATGGATACCATTCATGTGCTTACAGTTTAACATTATGATTTATTGCGTAAACTTGAGACGAGAAACTGTTAGATGTGTATGTAACTAAAATGCCTAAAGATGAATGAAAGATATCAGAGGAGGATTTTTTGAGAATAATAGAAAACTGGTCCGTTTTAGGACAGTTTTGTTTTAGTCCCTTCTTAAAACATGGGGAGCGGATTCAAGGTACCTATGGCGAATCTAACTTGCCACAAATATTTGCAAAAAATAATACTATCAAAACTTAATTTTACCTTAACAGAAAGTGCTTCATAAAGATAACCAATAAATTGTTTGTTGCACAAGATTAGTTTATGCAAATGTTGGTGAACATTACATCAAAAAAATATTTTTTTCATACTTAAATAAATTGGATTTAGAATAAACTAAGCTTAACTAACTTCATCAATAAGAACTAGGTATTATTTTTTTTAGACCTTTTATTGAAGTTCTTTGATGTTTTTTGATGAATAATAAAATGACTTAGTAGATAGGTAAATTCTTAAAACTTTTCACAGATAGGTACATATTTTAATGTACTTCTAATCAGATCGAAACAAATTATATTTATTAATGGTACGTAGAAACGTAGGCAAAATATTTCAAAAAAATCGCAGTATATTGATAGAGCATTATTATTATTACCAATTTTCTCGTTCACCCTTCTCTTTCCGTTTCCGAAACAAGAAAAGCGAGAATAACAATCTTAGTAACCACAATAGCAAAGCGAAACCGAATTAAGTATTCCACAGTGAATATCTTCTTGTGAAAAAAGGAGGCTAAAATTACGGTGGGTTGTGATTTGAATTTATTACCCTTAGGCTAATTTTATTTCAGACGGAATGCGGGATCTGCTTGCGGGAGTATCTTGCCTATTACTAAAAATAAGACAATATTTTGAGGGACAAGGATACAAAAATGGAATAACTTTTGTTTATATAAATAAAACAACTAGAATGCTCGCTAATAATAATTCTTTACTAGAATTGCCGACTTATTACTTTCTACCTACTAGCATAGATTAACTAAGTATTTGCCTACAGTTTGGTATAGAATGTACCTACTTGCGCAGAGCAACGGCGGGGCTCTTGCGGGGAAGCGGGCGGCGCGGACCGCTGCCACCATACTCGCGTACTTTGAGGGACGACGCAAGATGTGTTTTACGAGACTTCGTCCAAAAATTACGAGTTGCACGGAGTACACCTATGATATAACTACAGTAAATAATGAGAATAATATTATGTAATTTAAATTAACGTAATTAGGTATGTACTTTTAAATTACAATTTTATTTTATTTTCCATTTTGTGACAATCCTGACACGTCTGCGTGCGACAGGGGCGGCCGCATCGCCCGACATCAAACATATATACAATACAAATGTACTCTTTGCATGAAACGCGATGCCACACTGTACAGAGAATATAGTTTCACTGTGCAAGTAAGTTCAAGTAAGTGAAAAATAATATAGGAAAAGAAATATTCCTCACATTTTGTTAAATTCATCCATTATTGTAGGTAGGTTTAGCCCGTAACTTCGTACCTAATATGAACGAACAAATTATGTATTAAGTCTAAATTTGAACAAAGTTAGATTGGACTTTGAATATAATTGCAAAAAGGCAGGAAGGCTCATGAAAGTTAAACAGGAAACAGCGATTCTAAATGCGGAATACCATTTGTGGTTACGTCTGTTCATTCAAAACCTACTTCCGCAGGTAAATGCAGCCTCTTAATAATAAAAAAGCGGGAGAAAGGAAAACTCCGGGAAAACGACCACTGTTTATTGGAAAACAAAAGCAAGTGAGGCATAAAATATGCATAATGATTGTACTAAATTAGGACTACAACAGTCCCTTTTGCGCCAACTTAAATTGCTTATTGTTCTACATTTTCGCCTCTTACAATTATAACAAAATATATTAAGGGGTATGTGTGAGTATGTTGTACTATAACATTATGATTTAGGGCTCAAGATTATAAGAAACCAAATTTTGAAGTATCAAGTTTGATTGCTTTTAAAGTGCCAATAAATTTTCTTGTATGCAAAAATTGGTTGTAAAATGTCGCCTACAAGTTGGTGGATCAATCTTTTATTTTAATAGTTGCTAGGTAGGTTGACTTTCAAGATTTAAATATTTTTATATTATTTGGACAAGTGATGAAATGGTCATAATCTGACCAAGGAATTTGGAGATATTATTGAATTTATCAACGTTAATTAGCATAAATACCTACGGCGATAGATACTGAAAATAGAGCTGACTTCAAAGTAGGTTTCTACTGAAACATTACGGAAAATCCCCGGAATAACGATGTAGGAACTCTAATCTGACAGTGTTATTGGGTATTATTTTTAAGTCGACAAAAAAATCTGCTGTACCTCTATGGAACACGGGCTAAGTACCTACTCTTTTTTTATTATTTTACATTGTTGTTATGTGTTACATCAATTTTATTATTCCATAAAGTTACGTCAGAAGGTTGACAAGGTGGCAGGCGGTCCACCTGATTCCTATCACCTATCGCCATTTGTAATACCAGAGAGGTGTTGCCAGTGTGTTGCCGACCTGTTGCAATGCCAAGAAGGCAGGAGTTACCTAATGCAATTACAAATAAAATGTTTATAGTTTTATCTTTTCTATTAATTATGTTAATACTTTTTTTAAACCTACTTAAAAGCATACAAAATTTTGGAAATATATTATGAGATGTTAGTTCAATCTTTTTTATATTTATTTAAGTAGTAAAGACACTATATACTTATACTCACCTATTTTTAAGGTCAAATAATGCAAATATTGTGGATAACGCGCCGTGCATACTACTCGTGTTTTGACATCCGAAGTGAAATTTACGATCGCTCACCGGTCGCGATAAAACCACCTTTGTCACAAGCAACACCGGCAACGCTCACCGAATTTTACGACCAAATAAATTTCCAACACTATTATGATTCAAATAAGAATCGGACCCACAAAATATAAACAACCCTTGAAACTTATTCAAAAGATTCACAATAGGTACATTTTACAAAACATGACGCTTCAATTTAAAAAGAAAAATATTTATATAAATTTACATATCCTTTAGTACCTAAAATCCAATTGTAGGAACATGGTAGGACTCTTTTATGTCATTTTATGAATTCTTCTCAGACGCACACACTTGTGATTAATAAATTAAAAGTTATGTTTTTCTCTTTCATGCAGGATTATAGAGATCTTTAGGCAGATGCTATTTATTTTTATGGAGCTTAGTTACATCTGCTTTCATTCGTCATAGGGTTTAAATATTAATACATTAAATAATTCTTAACATATACTTAGTGAGTGATCAATTCAGTAATAAATTGTTACGGGTTTTTTCTTTTAATTGCAAAGTATGGAGGTATTGTTGCTATTTTCTTGATTACTCTCTTGAACATTATTAGATATCTCTCCAAAAATATCTTAATCCAAGTTATTGGTAACATTATATATTTATCGGTGTTCCTAATTATATACGTAAATTACCCACACAGTTACCCGGCTGAGAGCCCTCTGTGCTGGCCGATTATCCGGTAAGGTTGCTGCAGCCATCAGAACTTTAGTACTTTAAAAAAAAATACCCACACAGCAATAACAAATTTTAAATAAAATATAATTTTATGTATGTATTTTTACTTAGAAAGAAATAATCGAACTTATTTACCTATATGTATTTAGGTATAGTTTGCATAACATAATTTATTCGCAATAAAACAGTACGAAACATTATCCAACAATCCAGTTACCTAGTTCGCTCTGTTAAAAGTATTGATTACATAAAATTTCCTTACCAAGCGGATCCCCCTAAAGCTGTGAAAGTGTGAAGTGTATGGCACATAGCTGATAAAGTAAACATCGCCTGTATAGGCAGGGTTGAGTACAGGCTAAAGTGTCTAGTCTGCGAAAGACCAGGGCACTTAAGACCAAGACAGGTGAGAGGCTTGGATCAAAGGGCTCCATTGACCCGTTTGCGGTTGAGCTGTTAGCATTTACAGAGGTACCACTGGTTTTGGTTTTCGCTTCTGTGAAGTAGGAATACTAGAAAGTACTGGGACAAATAGAACCTTTTCAAGTAGAAGTAGTAGAAGTCAAAAATGTTAATTGCTTACACAGACATGGCCTAAAAACCCTTGCCTTGAAAATGCACGGTGGAACACGACAAGTAGTGGGTCGGTCATTCATATTCCTAGTTCAGTGCCAGATAGATAGTATTCCCAAAAAGATTATCTATATAAGTATGTATTTACAAAAAAAAAAAGTAGTATATCAGTTACCTGGTTTCTATAGTACAAGCTCTGCTTAGTTTGGGATCTGATAACCGTGTGTGAAAGAATGTCCCTGGATATTTATATTTTATTTATTTATTTGTCTTCAGATTAGGTATGCAAAAAAAAATATTTTGAGTTATTTAATTGAGTTTTTTTTATGTTTACTATGAAACTCATACAACACTAGAATATTAGAAAAGCTGCCACATAGTAGGGGTAACGAATAGCAGTTATAACACAACAAACTGGGTTAACTGAAGATGTTTGACGTCACGCTCGACCTTCTACCACAGAACTGCTTATGGATTACTTTTATAAGAGCTGGCTAATATCGCCATTTTACGGCGAAACATATATTAACTGACGGATTTGCAGAAACATCTGTTTCGCCTACAATTGGGCTATATTAGAAACTCCATTCTGTCAAAATAGATGAAACTAAAGATAAATATAAATGCCTAGTCAGGTCATAAATTCTGTCACATGTTTAATATAAAATAATTGAAACAAGTTTATTCATTATGTAACCATTTATATACCAAAATGAACTTAACAAAATATAGATTCTTATGACACTAAAGTTTATTCAAAATGACCTCCGTGATTTTGAATACAGGCCTTCAATCTGCGCGGCCAGTCGTCTATCGCAGCACGAACGAGGTCCATGTCAATATCGGCGGCTGCCTTAATCAAGGATGTCTTGAGTGACTCCAAATTGGGATGAGGCTTTGAGCTAGCCTTTTCCTCCAAGTGTTGCCATATCTTGTAATCTAACGGATTCAAACTTGGACTGGAGGAGGGCCAGTCTTCGTGCCGGATGAAGTCGATTTCACGCGCCGCCAGCCAGTCTTGTGTGCTCTTCGCTCTATGAGCTGGCGCCGAATCTTGTTGGAATACCCAGTGCCTGTTATTGAACATGGTATGATGAACAGGTTCCACAAGGTTCGTCAAAACTGTATTTAGATACACAACTGCATTCGTTTTTACACCTTTCTCACAAAAATGTACCTCTGTTAAGCCCCAATAAGAAACTCCCAACCATACCATGAGCGAGGATGGAAAATGACCTCGTTGGACACGCGGAATACGGTTGCTCGCTTCTTCACTAGTGTGCGTACACCTTATCATTTTGTTTGTTGTAGCTCTCTTCTACGGTAAAAATAGCCTATTCGATAGAAGTCATCGAAAAACGTATAAAAAAAGTTGGTTGCCTCATCCTATCCTGGCACTTTCTGAAATCGGCCAGATTTTAGGGGGCTGAAAAATGACCGATTTTACCTCATCGAGTAACAAGATGCCACTAATGCCATTCCATAGCTTAGATAAGCCCGATGATAAAAATATAAGGTTGCGTGACCTCAGCCTGGAGGATTTCCTAGTCGGCCAGGTTTTATGTCGGATTTACGAAGACAAAATTTAAGGAAATCGTCTATAAAACAATGAATTTCACAAAATTTCAATGGTTTAACTGTATGAAAATGGCTATGATACATATTTGAGTTCATACAAAATCAGTCAAGTGTGTGTCGGACCACGCATTCCATAAAATTTCATATTTTACATATTTTTGAAATCTTTAAAATGAGCGACCCTACCTCTTCGAGTTACAAGATTTCAATAATGCCATCCGATAGCTTAGATAACCCCGATTATAAAAACATAACGTTGTCTGCCCTCACCCTGAAGGATTTCCTAGTCGGCCAGGTTTTATGTCGGATTTACTATGGCAAAATATATGGAAGAAATGCAATTAAATTCACATTATTTCAATGGTTTAACTTAATGACGATTGTTTGATACTTATTTGAGTTCATACAAAATCGGTCAAGTGTGTGTCGGACTACGCATCCCATAAAATTTCATATTTTGCAGATTTTTTAATGCTTTAAAATGAGCGACCCTACCCCTTCGAGTTACAAGATTTCAATAATGCCATCCGATAGCTTAGATAACCCCGATTATAAAAACATAACGTTGTCTGCCCTCACCTTGAAGGATTTCCTAGTCGGCCAGGTTTTATGTCGGATTTACTAAGGCAAAATATATGGAAGAAATGCAATTAAATTAACATTTTAATGACGATTGTTTTGATACTTATTTGAGTTTATAGAAATGCCGTCAAGTGTGTGTCGGACCACAATAATGCCATCCGATAGCTTAGATAACCCCGATTATAAAAACATAACGTTGTCTGCCCTCACCCTAAAGTATTTCCTAGTCGGCCAGGTTTTATGTCGGATTTACTATGGCAAAATATATGGAAGAAATGCAATTAAATTCACATTATTTCAATGGTTTAACTTAATGACGATTGTTTGATACTTATATTGTTTATAAAAATGCTGTCAAGTGTGAGATCACACCATGCATAGCAAGTTTTCATAGCAGATTGGTTAACCCAAAATAGTTTTAATCTAGAGTTCTTGTCCCAATGTATCTTATTATGGTACATTATATACATTTAAACTATTTTTCATCCAACCTGTGATGAACTTGCACATAAGTAATCAAGTTAAATTAAGCTGTATTATTATTAAAATAATATACTTATAGTTTGTGTTAATTAATTCAACTATTGTGATAAAGTCGAAGTATGATAATAGTACTATTTTCAGTTTCATCAATAGCCGCATCCAAGTTGAATGATTGATGATGATTTTTCATGTTTATTCCGAGAATAACTAAATACAACTTTAAATATTATTAAATTTACAACGTTTAACTCTAGATGATAGTTTTCTGGCTGAAAATAAACTTTTTCATTATCCGTCATATTCAATAAATATACTTCCAAAATCTTCGAAATATTGTAGATTGTAGAGTTCTCGACCAAGCATAGCATAGAGTTTAGTATTTTATCACAGTTTATTTACCCTATATAGTTTAAATTAAAGTACCTAAATTTACAAATTTGTCCAGTGAGGTTGAAGCAGCCATCAGAGGCTATCAACTTTAGTCCTTTCCAAAAAAATGGCTTACGAAAGTTTATATCTACATATCTTCTGACTGACTGATTTATTAAAGGAGAGCCTAAACCACTGGGGCTATAAACTTGCGGCTTTTTATTCGTAAAAAAGTTACCAATTTATTAATGATTAGTTAAAATTCCGTAGTCTTTATCTTTATCTTTGTAGGATATTTTGGATATTTATCTGACAAGTGACGTATGGTGATCGAAAGAGTGAGATGGAGGACACTATAAAATTGATTTAGTTAAACAGCGTTTATGAATAAGAGGGCTAAAGTTTATCTCCCATTCACTATGAACTTGAAGTTTGGTAATTTTTTTTATACCTAATGTCACCACAGTATGATAGATTAATTTCCTATCAAAATGTATGGGTTTTTTTTTCGATTTGTGACTTTTCTAATACCATAACCTAACTTGGCCCCTTAGAGCCTTTTGTTCCTTCTCGGAGACAGGATTGATTAAGATAATATAAATTATTTGAAAAATCACCGATTTCTCGCAAACTGTAATTTCTTTTCAAATTCTGTAAATGCCGATAGCAATAACTTACAAAAACCGGACAAGTGCGAGTCTAAATCGCGCATCGAGAGTTCCTTAATTTCCTATGTTACTCTAAATATTTAGGTTTTTCTGTAATTAATAGGTAAAGAACTATTTTCTGTATTATTTTCAAAATTTTTGGTGCAGTGTTTCAGAGAGAAGTGGGGGTTCGCTTATTTTCTTAAAAATCTTAAAAACTATTCGGTATAAATGGTTGTACATTTGCGATTTGCGTTAACTTAAAAATTCGTTTTTTTTACAGTTTAATGGCAATTAGACCTAAGTATTTGATATGCATTTCAACTTGATACCTCTAAGCGTTCATGAGGAAAATGTTATAATTATTTAAAAAAAAAAATATGACAAGTCATGTGATGTAACTTAAAATTTAAAGTTTTCGATTTTTTTTCTTTTTGTGCTATAAAATGTTGCTTCATGCCAAATTTCAAGATTCTAGGTCGATTGAAAGTATCCTTCAGGTTTTGATTCCCTTGCGAGTAGTTGCGAGTTTCAAAATATGTGGCTTAAATTGCTTTTTGATTGCGTTGACATAGAAGTTTTATTTTGTTACAGCTTTAAAGGTATAATAGACCTGAGTATTTGATATGAATTTAAAATTAATACCTCTACGCGTACATGAGGAAAGGGGTCGTAAGTTTAATATTATTAAAAATATTTTTATTATATAATGTAACAAAAAAAATATGCTTTTCGCAATTTTTCCTTCTTTCAATTTGGGGCCGTTCAAATATTACGTAAGCAGATTTCTTACAATTATTTACCCCCCCATCCCCCTTGCAGGAAAAGTAAGCAAAGCTCTTACCCCCTCCCCCATGCTTACGTAAACATTTTTCAATTAAAAATACGTATGCGTTTATATTTGCGGGAATCCCCGAAAATGCGTTTCGTTTTCAAGCATAGACAATGTGAGGGTTGCCATTTGTGTAAAAAAGTAAATAACTACCGATGACGTAATCAACATCTAGACTCCCCTAACCCCCATGTCATCCAAAATAAGCAAAACAAAGACCCTACCCCCCATAGTGCTTACGTAATACTTGAACGGCCCCTTTCTTGATTAAAACTATGTTATGTAAATTAGGTTTGGGTAAAAAAATATTGATACATGAACTCAAATACGTATCAAAACAATTATCATAGAGTTAAACCATTGAAATAATGTACATTTAGCCTTAGTAAAAACGAGTTAAAACCTGGCTAAATATGAAATTCTCCAAGCTGAGGGTAGGCGACCTTATATTTTTAACATCGGAGTAATCTAACTAAACTATCGAATGGTATTATTGACATCTTGTTACTCGAAGCAACGCTAAAATAATATAAATAAAATACTTTTAAATAAGCAACCCTACCTGAGTTCAAATATCTGTAAAATATGAATTTCTATGGGATGCGTGGTCCGACACACACTTGACGGCATTTCTATAAACTCAAATAAGTATCAAAACAATCGTCATTAAAATGTTAATTTAATTGCATTTCTTCCATATATTTTGCCTTAGTAAATCCGACATAAAACCTGGCCGACTAGGAAATCCTTCAGGGTGAGGGCAGATAACGTTATATTTTTATAATCGGGGTTATCTAAGCTATCGGATGGCATTATTGAAATCTTGTAACTCGAAGGGGTAGGGTCGCTCATTTTAAAGCATTAAAAAATCTGCAAAATATGAAATTTTATGGGATGCGTAGTCCGACACACACTTGACCGATTTTGTATGAACTCAAATAAGTATCAAACAATCGTCATTAAGTTAAACCATTGAAATAATGTGAATTTAATTGCATTTCTTCCATATATTTTGCCATAGTAAATCCGACATAAAACCTGGCCGACTAGGAAATCCTTCAGGGTGAGGGCAGACAACGTTATGTTTTTATAATCGGGGTTATCTAAGCTATCGGATGGCATTATTGAAATCTTGTAACTCGAAGAGGTAGGGTCGCTCATTTTAAAGATTTCAAAAATATGTAAAATATGAAATTTTATGGAATGCGTGGTCCGACACACACTTGACTGATTTTGTATGAACTCAAATATGTATCATAGCCATTTTCATACAGTTAAACCATTGAAATTTTGTGAAATTCATTGTTTTATAGACGATTTCCTTAAATTTTGTCTTCGTAAATCCGACATAAAACCTGGCCGACTAGGAAATCCTCCAGGCTGAGGTCACGCAACCTTATATTTTTATCATCGGGCTTATCTAAGCTATGGAATGGCATTAGTGGCATCTTGTTACTCGATGAGGTAAAATCGGTCATTTTTCAGCCCCCTAAAATCTGGCCGATTTCAGAAAGTGCCAGGATAGGATGAGGCAACCAACTTTTTTTATACGTTTTTCGATGACTTCTATCG
Source organism: Tethea ocularis (assembly GCA_963555595.1). Taxonomy (NCBI): domain Eukaryota; kingdom Metazoa; phylum Arthropoda; class Insecta; order Lepidoptera; family Drepanidae; genus Tethea; species Tethea ocularis. Next base: position 7,482,168 of record OY741968.1, read on the forward strand.
AATAGGCTAGGTCTCTAGTTGTTACTCGATGAGGTAAAAAGCACCAAAAAAAGGGACCTCTTAACTGCCCATTCCACAAAACCCTCCAGGTTGCGCCCACGCAACCCTGTTTTTTTAAGAGTATTTTTTTACTATACTCCACCAGAAACTAGTCCCATGTTGTTACCTTATGAGGTAGGGTTTACTACAGTGCGCTCTCCAACCATTAGATAATAAATAAAAATAATAGATAAAATTACAATATTCTCACCATTAAACATATACAGGGTGGAATTTTGTAATGCCACCTGGAGGGGAAGTACTCTTAATACTTTAGATAGAAAATTTTACTCAAAGGAAACATTCCTTTATTTTTGAAAAGAAAAAAAACGGCATTAAAGATTTTTAAAAATTCGCTTGCCGCACACGGTAATCGAACCGACTAAAATCTGTAAAAGTTGCACCGTGTACTTCTATTGCATTGATTGTTAAGACGATTGCAATTTGCACGTGTTTGTAATGCAGACTCCTTTCTTAGATGTGACATAACTGCGTGTATGACGTAGTTTAAATATGGAATGTTACATTTGAAAATAGATTTTCATCTGTTATTCACATTTGATTGTTTTTACAAATCATTTCATAATTAATTAGTTAGTTTAAATTTTTGTACATAATTAAATTAATTTAAAATTTCATTGTTTTCATGTAATTCAATTTATGAAGTTTGTTAAAGAGATTTCATCCTTATTGACCCTAACAATCAATGCAATAAAAGTACACGGTGCAACTTTTACAGATTTTAGTCGGTTCGATTACCGTGTGCGGCAAGCGAATTTTTAAAAATCTTTAATGCCGTTTTTTTTCTTTTCAAAAATAAAGGAATGTTTCCTTTGAGCAAAATTTTCTATCTAAAGTATTAAGAGTACTTCCCCTCCAGGTGGCATTACAAAATTCCACCCTGTATACTTCGATCGTTAGGTTAGGGAGAGGCTAAGAGCTGCATGGAATCACACAAAGCGATGCACTGTAAGTAGTTTAAGGAAAAAAAGGAATAGGTATTATATGTACCTACTAATATACTACACCAATAAAAGTAACGGTTATCACCTTACACATTTAATATATTTAAAAATAAGAATTAAATATTATCATTTTTCATCCATTACTATGGATTTAAATTTAAATTATTTCATGCTTTAATACTAATTATACTAAGTACATACATTACCTTCACATGAAATGGGACATTGTCAATAATGTATTTTTTTATTATCTGATTTGGAAATTTTACTGCCGGACTCGGCTGGATAGTACGCGCACGAGTGGTGGGCGTAAACTTGACGCATGGAACATGTCTCTTGTACTCGATATCTAAACAAAAAGCGCCCAATATATACGATTTAAAGAGACAATTAATCAAGCTCTTTACTGCTTCAGTCCTTACGTAAAGGTTGTATTAAAGACATGCATGGTATTTCGAGTTATATCGACATACGTTAATTGTACTTTAGGTAGTTATATTTTTTTTTTGGATCATTGACTTGTTTTATTCATTAATTTATTTAGTATTTCATTTAATAAAGTAGGTTTTTTTCATATTAAATACATTGGCTCAGTAAGCAAGATAAAGTAATAGATGTAATAAGTAATCCAAAATTAGTAGGTAGGTAGTTTAGGTTTCAATAAATACCTGACATTTGCAGGTACGAGAGCTATAAAATTATTTTAAAGAAGTCACAAATAATACAAAAAATAAAAGCATGACTGCCGGTACAAAAAGAGTTATTTTTTTCAGGTAGTCGTGTAAAAAAATATGACCTACTCCACAGTAAGCCACATACATTACAGAAATCAGGTGCAATAATAATTACTAACCGGTTGTTGGAACACATAAAATCACTCCTAATTTGATTGTGTTTTGATAATATTTAGGTATGTAAAATAAAACAATTATTATTTGTAAAAAATATGAACCACGAATCAAGTCAATTCTGTGAAGGGACCCTGATTTTGCAACTTCAACAATGCACCCATCAACCGATATCAATGTGAACCTGTCCAAATAAATTACAGCGAAATGACGCCACTGCACTGTCGATCTTTACACCAAATCGGTTTTTGTGCTCCAAATAAAATGTCAGTGACAAACATTCAAATATAATTATACAATATTTCAATGAGTTTTTCCCTCAATTATTGCATTTCGTCGTGCTACCAGTGGCTGCGTTTCGGGCATTCTTCCGTAACGAGTCTTGTGCATGCCATGGTACGCCGAAGTAACTTGTACATTTTCACTGACCCTATTTCTATAAAGATAAAGATTATGTTCGAATAAACCGGTCAGAGCAACATAAGTTTTGTAGACGTAATATATCTTTTAATTTTATAGGAAAGGTGGCAAGTTTAATGTTCCTTTTTTTGACTCGACTGTTCCTCAAATTCGTACTTGTTTTTGTTTTTCATGTAGCCGTCATATTGAACTTGAGGTTTTTAAAAGAAATCCGGCTGCAACTAAACTGGTGAACCAAAGTCTTTATGATCAAGTCTCAGGTTGGTGTCGGATACACACGCTGCGCCGGTCAATGAATAAATTGCATATTTATGATAACTTATTTTCTACATCATTCTTAGTTCCACGAAATATTAAAGGATAGATAAAAATTTGAATCTTATATTTTATTTTCACCTGACTAAGAAGTTAATAAATATAAATAGTAAAACTACTATTACAACAATTAGACAGATAAATCAGAATTAGATTTTTTTGTAAAGATGAAATAGATATTAGCAACTCGGAGCACTCAGCTCGATGCAACATAAAGTCACATCCGAGCTAAATTGTTTTAAAAATGCAACCCTGAAAAATAAATTTAACTTTTTTTTAATAAAATCGTACTTATATCCTCTTTGCTCGCGCCGCTGCCACATCAAAGAGCTGGCCGCACGTCACGGCGCATCAGGGTTGACACATCGACATTGGATGGACTGTCGCGAAAATTAAAGCTTGGGATTAAAAAACATTACCTACATTTAAGCCCTCGCCAATCAAATGTCCGTGCAGACAATTAAGTAGTGAAGCTTTTTTAATGGTTGAATAGGACCAGTTCTTATAATGAGGACCACTATTTTTTGATCAACCATTTGCATAATAATAATTAACTTCATACAAATATGTTAGTGCTATGTTATTTACTTCGCTACGTTAGAAGGGAGAAGACTTACTGAAACAGAAACATCAATGCAATATCTTTATTTGAAAAACATTGCAGTTTATTCATATTCATACGCTATTAACGCCAGTTCGATGTCATTGTTACATAGTTTAAGGTACTTAAAATATTTTATAGGAAACATAATGGGGCAGAAGGAGCAGTGCTCCAGATAAGGACTTATTTTATTAAAATAATAACTCCCACGTATTCATACATTCGCGGCTCAATCGCCTCCGATAACTGTTAACCAGTTGTACATGAAACGCTTATCCTCTGTGTGAATATCTAAAAATAGGCACAAAATGGGAATAGCTTCGAGCGGTTAGGGGTCTATTCTCGTTGGACGTGTTATCCAACCCACGCGTCTTGCTTTATTGGTCGGAATTGCCCCTAAACGTTACCAATGAGACGTTTGTTGTTGTATATTTACTGCCTCTAGACTTGCATGGTAAAAGGCCAGCACTGATATAATAAAGTGCAAGATATATTGAGGTCCAGACACTCTGAACCCCACGATTGTTGGGACCAACGATTTATTCATAAAATTGGATGTCGTTTACTCAATTCACTGTAAAAATCCCGATTCAACCGATGTTCCTTTAACATAAAACCAGTAAAACGACGTTTTGATTTTTATTCAAATTACCAATGTTGTGTTTTACATTTTTAGTAAAACCATCGAACATTAAATGCTCGTGTATTTTTAACGAAATTACTTTCAAAGGCTGTGTAGCCACAACAAAGCAAACATTGTACCTTCCACACGTGGCTAGAGTTTGGTAAAAATAATACGACTAAATTAAAAGCAAATTAATATATTCGACGAAATTAATTTTAAAGCATAATTAATAGCTAACATTTTAATTAAGGAAAAATTTCGTTACATTCTTACAGAAATTAATTTGAAGTAAAATTGAAGACGGATAGATTAAAAATAATGTTATTTTTAATAAGCCTCCTCGATAACTCACTTGGTAATTATAAAATCTGCATTGAAATCTAGGCTATAGGTAATAGCTAGACAGACACGTTGCTTGTTGTATAATGAAAGGATAAAGATTATTATTTATAATATGTTAAGTTAATAAGTTAACTCCTATGTAGACAAGATTGCCGTTTTTACTAAACTAACTTATTTGATCATTAATTATATCAATTCAAGCTTAAATTAAACATTTTTATGAAATAGCTAGTGCTACGTAATTACTCATGGGAAACATATACGATGGAGCGAGTGGATTAAAATTTTGATTGGATGCGAAAACTTTGTTAATTTGGGAATAATTAGATCAAATATCGAATAAAATTGCGATTGGGTTCCCCTTCAGTCTAGAGGTCGATTACCTAAAATATAAATATGTTTTTAATCGATACCAAGAATAGACTTAGTTGCTTCTAAACTTTAATGGGGAATTGTTAAAATTTTATGACATATAAATATGACTATCAGTTTTCAATAACCGTAAAATCGACGTAATATACCTGACGTACGGGCTCGTTTGTTCATTGTTTATCTTTAGACTATAGATAAAAAGAGCATATTAAAATGTATTAGGGAACGCGTCGTCAAGGAATCGTAAACAAACGAAAGGGGATGTTAATGTAAAAACTATTTGATGTTCTTACACGGGCTTTGAGCGGTATATTTGTTTATGGAGTTCACAGCATATTTTTTGAGGAGCCCAGCTTTGTTGGGGATCCTCCGTGGTACTATGCGTGGCAATGTTTGCACAATTTAGTGTGTTTATTATTCCCTCCGAGTGTTTGTGTGCGAATAGGGATGTAAAATACATTACGTGTACGCGAATCAAGAATTGTGTGTGGTCTGTGTGATAGTTTAAAGCGATTATTTCAAATCATATCCATATCATTTATATATGGACAGAATATGGGTTGGTTATGCAGATTGAATACAATACTAGTTTCACTATGTTCTGCCTGCAATGCATTCAAAAATTTTAACCATTGACATGAAATAAGTAATCCATTAATTTATATCACTTGATATCAAAAACATATTATTTTTTTATGTCAGAAGGTTGACAAGCAGGCAGGCGGTCTACCTGGTAAGTGGTTACCGTCGCCTATCGCCATACATACATACATATAATATTATACTAATAAGAGTGTATGAATATGTAAACGATTTATTTATTTACTTGCAGTGCTCGGCATTTTCACCCGTTCAATATTTATCATATATACGTGATATCAACATTCAAGCCTTCCTCAATAAACGGGCTATCTAACGTATAATAAATACTATTTGTACAATTTGCCCTTGATAAGAGGTATTTTGCGAATCCTACAAAATTAAATATTCAGTATAAGTGTTATTATTGGCTGTATATGTTACCCGCTCGCTACTCTTTATCACTTGCGACCTCCTTATCTCATACATGTCGGTATTATTAAGATAAACCAGTGGCGGATCCTCATCCCTCGATGGAAAATGTTTACATTTTGCTGTTGCCATGGTTACATTGTTTACTAATTGTGCTACAGATTGTTAAACATTGAAAGTACCCTCTTTTGTACATGTTAAGAAGCCGTGTTTGATGAAATTAATTAAAAAGCATATGTAGGTATACCTACATATGCTATATGAAATTAAAATCACTTCATATTAATCCCGTAATGGTTAATTTATGAATTATATACTTATGTTAAATATCCGTATAAAACCTTAGCGTTTAGTCTATGTAACCTATTTAACTACGCTTTATATTTATGCATAATAAAGCAGCTTTAGAGGTCCCTCTGTTTTCTAAAAGCCTCCCTTTATAAAAAGGGTATCGGGTATTGCATGTAGCTTTACTTATGTTTCCTTCAACATCCGTGCCAAGCCCTAAGCCAAAGGGGCTGTCACGACTTAAAACTGAATTATTTTAACAATGTATTTACAGCAAATATTTATCTATAGCTTGAAATAGGTAATGTAACCGAAAGACGGGTGTATTTCTCCTGCCCTGTCACGTTTTTCAGTTCTTGGCACTACTAGGTTAAAAAAAAGAGATTTCTTGCGTTGTGTAGGTATAATCTTACCGTGATGATGACCTGGTCGAAGTTGCTAACAAACAAAGCTTTGATTTTAATGGTAGTAGACTGTATTCTTCAACATAGGTACGAGATACCCTGCTATGGCACCGTATAATACTCGTAGGTATAGAAGTACACAGAATGGAATAAATAGTGAAGACAAAAGGAAAGTTAAAGAAATTCACAAGCCTCGTATAAAAATTATACCTGTCGCCCACAAATACATCCATACACGAGACTTCTTGACACAGTTTGTGTTACTAAAGAGCGTGTATTATTATATATCATGTAGTAATAAATACAACAAACATTAATCATAACAATTAAGCATAACATAACACCCACACGTCAAAAGTTACAACAAATCACAAAACTAAAGGTGACGCGCTTCGCCGCAAAAAAAACCGCTTGAGTGTGATTGAAAACGGGCGTATTCAATAACCCATTAAACCATAACGCTAGTTTTGACAGATGACGCATGAGATAGATCTCGCGTGACTGATGTGTGACCCGAGGCCGACTGGTTTAATATCCGTAACTGTTTCGTATTTATATTGAAGGCAATTTTTTTCAGGATTTTGATAAGGACGAATTTGATTAACATGAAAATATTTTAGGGGTGTGTATAGCTTGGATCTATCTACAACTACTTTCTGTTCTTTTTTTGTAAAATTAAGCTCTTGGCTCTTACATTCTCTGTTGTTATACTGATACGCAGGAATTGTAGCAATGGTGACAATAAGTTAGTTACAGACACCATTAACTGATGTGCTGTCACGTTCCATAAGTAAACATCAAAATGTAGAAAATAGGAGAAATACGATTGGTATAGTAGGTACCCAATCGGTTTATCATCCTATTCGGATCTGGACTTCAGGAACTCTTAAATAGCCTTGAAAATATATTCCTGTAATTAGTTTTGCATATTCATTTCCACATTGTACATGTACTTAGGTAATAGTAGCATGGGAATCAGCAGCGTTGTGTGTGACCAGTCTGTTACATTGTCCATTTGAATGGAAATCTCTACTAATCAGAGAATATAGAATAGATAGGTGGATTAGTTAGAACAGTAGTTCAACTGGGTACTTTAATTTACTTGTGACTTCTCAGAAATGTTATAGGTGTGACACTGATAATTATAGTTATCTACTTGGAATCTTTTATAAAAGCACAGTACCATAATTTATGAGTAGGTACTCTGTAACCACCAAAAAATAAATAAACTATCAGATAGCTATAATTACGGATATATTTATATATTTAAATGGTAATTTATTTTGACTTGTTGAAATAAGTACGGCAATATTGAAATAAAACTATTTAATTTAAGAAAGCCTAAATCTAAGTAATTTATTAACTGTGATAGTAATACTATCCTTATTTCTTTATCATATTTTTATAACAATTATCATACCATGTTGATAAGCATGGAAATAAATTAATTATGTCAAACTGAAGAAAAGTTGATCCACTGAATATGTTTAAAAACGTACTGTATACCGTAAGGTAATATGCAAATACACATCTCCTATCAATGACCATCGTATGTCCCCTCGAACATATAGTTACGATGAAGATGACTTTGAAGCACATTTTAAAGATACTTGATATGGAAATGACAGCCATGAAAATTGTTCATCACCTTTGACATCGATCTAAGTTAGAACTGCCTTTGTTATGTCGCATTCGGCTATAATTGTGATACGGTTGCATCACATATTGTTATATTTTCAATATATAATGGATGAATACTTTGAGATTGCATCTTTTCAAAATGTAGGTATGTATATTCGTTTTTTTTTTATAAATATAACCTGCAGAATTCTGATGGGAGTTATAGTGAAAATTCTCTCATTCGCAACGGGAAGGTAACAATACACAAAATGAAACATGTATCTAAAGCACCGAAGTGCTTCCAAGATATCCATTGCAGAAGAGCACTATTTCATACGTTTCCCTACTTAGAAACTGCACTGGGACGATACTTCTAAACTTTGTTATTGGATGCACTTCTCAACGTTAAACATTCAAAGCCACAAAGTTATGTTACGTGATAGGGGAGTAATGTCTATTGCTTTTATAAGAAAGAACATTATATAAAGAACACGCTGAAAGTATTGTTTGAAACTTTTATGAAAAGATAATTCTTTAATGGAACAAAAATATCTTACCAGCAAAAATATTACTTTGACTCTATAATATTTTTACGTGCCTGAAGATCAGATGCGAAGTATGAAAATGTTTTCAGATTATTTTTCGAAAATCTATACTAGGACTACTGACTAGAAAAATTGGCTGCATTAATATACTTACTTTTTTCTGAAGACTCATATCCCCATAGTATACTATGAGGATAACAAGAGTAAAGTCAGTCAAAGTAATTTATCTATACTAAAAGCATAGCTAAAAGTAATGTTAGTATATTTGTAAATTCGGATTTAGCAGGTAATCTCCGGAGTTTCTGATCCGATTCTAAAAATAAGAAGCTACATTATCCCCGAGTGGTATAAACTACGGCGAAGTATAATTTTATATAGAGATTTTAAAAGTTTTATATCTCTACATTATAATCGATCCATTTTATAAAATATCCTTGTGTGCTTACCACCATCGGCCATCACTGACCACGGTGAGATTGTGGTCAAACACAGGCCTATACATAGTAAAAAAAAAAATATACAAATCTTTTTTGTGAAAAATAATTTATATTTATTGTTTCTTGATAATCTCATGGCAACATCTAAGCCACATTGTCATAACGACACGTAATACCGCTACCCGCCCAAACCAAAAGTGGTTCGTCCCATGCCATGTAAAAGCGATCGAGTTACGACTACAAACATGTGCACACAATTTTAACATACAATGCAAAGTGGGCGTCATATACAGCACATACCATTTATACTGCACTAAACTTCTGTGGTGGTTTTGTTCGTTAATTTCATTATTTTTTATTGTTATCACATTATAATTTGGTATTTGTATACACGGGGCGGATATAGACGAACGAATCTCTACTCAATATAAAACAAAATATTAGAATAGGAAAGCGATTAGGTACTTAGTATATAGGTATTATATTATTTCTTTCATATTTTTTTTTTTAAATTATTTAACACACATTATAACATCATCACAGAAATTCAAATTTATTATCAAGAGTATTTATATGTAGTTTATAAGTTACTAGCTGTTCCGCGCGGTTTCATTCGCGTTCCCGGGATAAAAAGTAGCCTATAACCTTCAGGAATAATGTAGCTTCCTATTAGTGAAAGAATTTTTCAAATCAGTTCAGTAGTTTCGGAGCCTATTCAATGCGAACAAACAAACAAACAATCAAATATTTCTTCTTTATAATATTAGTGTAGAGTATAGATAACAAGCATTTCGGGAATGAAACGTTTGATATAGCCCATGGCATAAACATTTATACCTACCTACTGTAATAGAGCGTACTAATAGAAGTGCAAGGGATGGCAACATGGGGAAGGGGAAGTTGGTAACCCGAATGTTGGTCACACCGAGAGAGGTTTACATATAGAAAAGTTGTAAGTTAATAGGAGCATATTAATTAATAAAACCCAAGTGCTAATAATATAAAAACAAAGTATTTTTATTTATTCTTCTGCATGGCGCAGTCGGTTTTGAACCAACAAAAGTAATTACAGTTTCAGGATTAGATTATTTATCAGTAATTAATTACTAAGTTTTGTTTTTATCACATGGAAAAATTAGACGCTAAAGAAGGCATCATGGCTAATATCGAATATCGAATGCCAGCAGCGTTGCAGCTGGATTCTATTGAAGATCTTTTACCAAAATGGAAAAAATTCAAGCAACAATTCAAAATATTCATGTGTGCAGCTGGATTTGAGAAATTATCCGAAGCGAGGAAAGCGGCCATTTTGTTGAATGCCATAGGGCAAGAAGGGCAAGAACTATATTTTAACATATTAAAAAAAGATGAAGAAGATGATAAATATGAAAAGGTGGTGAAATCATTTGATGAATACTTTGAGCCGAAGCAGAATGAGTTAATTAACACATACAATTTCAACCTAAGAAATCAAGAAGAAGGTGAAAATTTCGACAGTTTTTATTCACAGCTAAGGAAATTAGTAAAAAACTGTAATTATAAAGACCTGGAAGACCGTATGCTTCGAGATAGAATTGTTATTGGGATTCGAGACAACAAACTTCAAAAGAAACTTCTGGAAATCAGTGATCTCACTCTCAGTAAGGCAGTGGATATGTGCAGAGCTGCTGAGTTATCCAATGAACATGCCAAGCTGTTGAAGAAAACTCCAGAGTCATTACAAGTGTTGCAGTCAGTTGATGTCATCTCTGAGCGCAATCAAGCTAAGTATAGAAATTATAACAACAGTAGAGTGAGTAATGAGTCTAAAGAGTCTAAAGAGTGGATAAAAATATTTTCAACAAGCATTTTTATCAGTGCTTAAAATGCGGTAAAGAGCATGGTCCCAGACAGTGCCCAGCTTTTGGAAAACTTTGTAATAATTGTAATAGATTAAATCATTTTGCCCAGGGTTGTAAAAATAAAAAAATACAAACAATGAATCAAGAAGATTCATCAATTAATTTAATTAAACATAAAGATAACAACTTTGTTCATGATTTATGACTGCTTAAAGTGTGTCATTCAGTGGGTAATAAAAATAATTTTAATAATAATGAGTGGTCATGTATGCTTAGGGTAGAAAATAAGAGAATAAACTTCAAGTGTGATACAGGGGCAGAAGTTAATGTTTTGTCTATTAAAGATTTAAAAAATATTGTCGATGATGAAGAACCTTACTGGTCTGAGACAACAATTATTTTAGAGGCATTTGGGGGCACAAAAATTAAACCCCTTGGGAAAAGAATATTAAAAGTTTTCATTAATAATGTCGAAAACATTGAAACTGAGTTTATAATTATTAAAGAAGCAGTGCGACCAATATTAGGGTTAAACTCATTAATAGAATTAAAAATATTTAATAATACTAAAATTAATTATATTAATTTATCGAATAAAGACTTAATTATTCATAATTATATGGAACTATTTCAGGGTATTGGTGAATTTGAGACACCACTTGAACTGCACATTCAGTCAGGAGCTCAGCCAGTTGTAAAACCACCCAGACGAGTACCTCATGCTTTGATGGATCGTTTGGCGGATAAGTTGAAAAGTCTAGAGGAGAACCAGATTATTGAGAAAGTTGAACATCCAAAATCTTTTGTAAGTAATCTTGTAATTATTGAGAAAAGTGATGGAAACTTAAGAATTTGTTTAGATCCAAAGGAGTTAAATAATGTATTAATAAGAGAACATCATCTCATCCCTACATTAGAAGAAATAATCACTAAGTTATGTAATAAATCTGTTTTCTCAGTTGTTGATTTGTCGGATGGATTTTATAATATAAGGTTATCAGACAGATCTGCTGATCTTTGTACTTTTAGTAGTCCCTTTGGCTGTTATAAATTTCGCAGATTACCCTTTGGTTTATCTGTTGCACCTGAAATTTTTCAAAAATATAGTGAAAAAACTTTTGGAGATATACAAGGTGTTATTATATACTGCGATGATCTGTTGATCTGTGCTGATAGTGATGAAGAACATGATTTAATATTAAAGCAGGTTTTGGAACGTGCAAAGCTATGTAATGTCAGATTTAATAAAAGAAAATTTCAGTACAAAATGAAAGAGGTTAAATATTTTGGACATATTTTTTCAAAGGAGGGTATGAAAATTGACCCTGACAGAATAAAGGCAATTTTAAATATTAAGAGTCCAGTGAATAAAAAAGAATTACAAATATTTTTAGGGATGGTTAATTATTTAAGAAAATTTGTTGATAAATTAGCAGATTTAGTAGCACCATTACAAATATTATTAAAGAAAAATAACAATTGGCTATGGACTCAATTTCATGAGGATGCTTTTACAAACATCAAAAAATTTATTAGTAAAGCACCAGTATTACAAAATTTTAATAGTAAATTACCAATTACCATACAATGTGATGCAAGCAAAGATGGCTTAGGTTGTTGTTTAATGCAGGATAACAAACCAGTAAGTTATGCATCAAGAAGCCTCTCTGAAGCGGAAAAAAATTTCTCACAAATTGAAAAAGAACTTTTAAGTGTAGTTTGGGCAACAAAAAAATTTCATTATTACATTTATGGGAAAAAGTGTACAATACTTAATGATCATAAACCTTTAGAAAGTTTATTGAAAAAAGGGGTTCATGAAATTCCATCAGTTCGCTTACAAAGACTTAAATTAAAATTATTAAAATATGATATTGTTTTTAAATATCTAAAAGGAAGATTAATGCATATAGCTGATTTGTTATCTCGCTCCTATTTAAATGAAATTGATATGGATCAATCTTATATGTATGAAGTTATTCATTGTATAGGCTTAGCTTCACAATTACAATGCCCGGAAGATTTAAAAAAAAAAATGGTATTAGAAACATCCAAAGAAGAGGTATTGTGTAAGGTAATGGAGTTCATTAAAAATGGTTGGCCAGAAAATATAAAAAAATTACCAGATAACTTCATGCATTATTTTAAGCTAAGGCAATATTTAACAATAGATCAACAATTAATATTTTTGAATCACAGACTTGTTATACCAGAATCTTTAAGATTAGAAATTTTAATAAAATTACATGAAGGGCATTTGGGCACAACTAAGATGAAACAAATTGCTAGGAACTTATATTATTGGCCATTGATGGATGTACACATAGAAAATCTTGTTAAGAAATGTGTTACATGCCAAACATACCAAAATAATAACATAAAGGAGCCTTTACTCAACCATGATGTACCTTCATTACCATTTTCAAAAATTGGGGTTGATATTATGGATTTTCGAAACAAAAGTTATCTTGTCATATATGATTACATGTCAAAATGGTTAGATATTAAACCAATTCCTAGCAAATCAGCACATAGTATAATAAACTCATTACTAGAAATATTTTCATGTTTCGGCATCCCATCTGAAGTAGTGGCAGATAATGTTCCATTTAATTCACGGCAATGCAAGAAATTTGCTTCAGAATGGGGTTTTAAATTCACATTCTCTAGTCCAAGATATCCACAATCGAATGGGATGGCAGAACGTGGAGTACAAATAGCAAAGAAAATGCTAATTAAATGCTATGATGATAAAACTGATTGGAGAGTAGCTTTGCTTCAATATAGATCTTCTCCTGTATGTGGCACACATTTCACACCTTCTCAGTTAATGATGAGTAGAAATCTTAAAACAAAATTACCTGTAACTTTTGAGTATTTAAAATCTAAAGTAAACTATAATAGGGAAATGGAGTTCAACCATGTTAAGAATAGAAATGTAAAAAATTATAATAAGAACACTAGATTTAAGAATAGTTTCCATCCAGGTCAAGATGTTTGGTTTAAGAAAGATCCTTTAGTAAACAAATGGGTGTCAGGAAAAATAATAAAAAATAATAATTTTAGATCATATGACATTCAGGACAGTAATGATTGTATATACACTAGAACTTCACATCATGTTCGTTCTCAATAATCAGGTTATAAATGTTTGAATGTGCAGCTCAATGGTGGTTTAGTTAACTGTTTCTAGTAAAATAGACATGCAGAACATTGTAGTAGTTTGATCTCAAATATTAGTGATGTTTTATTTACATACATTATTTCTGTGTAATAATAATGATAAACACTAAGAATATGTACCTACTTAGTATGTCGTCTTATAGTTTAGAGTATATTTTTATTTTAATTTTTTGAAAAAGGGGATGATGTAATAGAGCGTACTAATAGAAGTGCAAGGGATGGCAACATGGGGAAGGGGAAGTTGGTAACCCGAATGTTGGTCACACCGAGAGAGGTTTACATATAGAAAAGTTGTAAGTTAATAGGAGCATATTAATTAATAAAACCCAAGTGCTAATAATATAAAAACAAAGTATTTTTATTTATTCTTCTACACCTACTTTCATTGAAATTTTACTGGATAAAGAATAAAGGTGTGTTTAACCAGTTCCTCAATTTAATGATTGTTACCCCAGTGGCTACTACCCTTGAGTTCAAAATGTATTCCCAAGTAACTTGTCATTGTGTTCCCGTACTTACGTGTACATCCCTTGTACTCATGTGTATAATAAATAGCACAAACTAAAATACTTTATACATTTTACTATCTTACCTTCATCACTATCTTAACAAGCTGCTTCAATAAGTTAAAAACATTTAAGTAAAAACACATATTCTTTGTCCTTATCATTTCCCTAAGTGATTTATCTATTGATTATTTCTCTGTAGCATGCGCGGGCGCCGCCAATGGCACGCATTTACTGACTATCACTTTCTGAAGGTGGTAATGGGTGCTTGTGACGTGTAAACCAGGGTTGTTAGCATTACTTGTTGCTCTTTAAAGGACCTCCTTAGATGTACCTTTTATAGGATCAAATGCCTTCGTTAAGGTTTACTCAGCCGGCATTTAATATGGTAATATAGGTATTTTTTGATTTAAATTATATTTAGTTGTTGATATTTGTGTTGTAGTCATACTAATTAAGGCTATATTGAAATCAGTCTTTCATAACTTAGTTTAAACATTTTATGGACTGCTAACCATCAGGTACCCTATTAGGACATGAGTTTTAGATTTTAGATAACATTTGGAAGATGCGCTTGTAAAAAAAAAAATAATTAATAAATCAAGATGTAATAAAATAATCCCATAATTTAAAATAATATTTTTATTGAGATCAATAAATAACTTTGTATCTAAAGCAAAATACATGTAATCATGTAGATAAGGCAGTAGGAATGCATCTGACACTAGCGAAAATTTATTCAGCGTAGGATGATCCAAATAGCTCGGTTACTACCTTAAATGGACGTATTTACGAAATAGTATGGGATATTTGAATTTAAAGTAGTGTTTAAGCAGTCCTAGTGGTGCTAAGCGATAGGAATGAGAAGTGCATACTTTTAAATGGGTTTTCTATGTTACTCATATATTTTGCTGAGTGCTGATTAAGAATGACGTGCAAAAACATCTTGAAAGGTGTAATATAAAGTGTTGTTTACTATACTATTTTGTGTAGCGTAAAGCATAAATAACTTCTTTATATCAACTACAAGAAAATAATAAATGAACACTTTAGTAAAAAGATACTTTTATCAAATTTAAGTAGGCTACAATTAAAGTAATAGGTTTTTAGACATTAAAATGACAACTAATACTTTATAGGTATATTGTACAAACTATAAACATACTTAATGTTGAAATATAGCTTTACAAAATATTGTAATTTAAAAAAATATTTAAAGGGAGTCGTTTAAATTCTCATAAAATGCCGCCTAAAGATACGTAGGCATTTATCTTGGATGTAAAAAGTGGATTAACGTCTTATGAGACGTTAATCCGAATGTATATCAGGGATTTGCACATTTTGGATCCAGTTTGCCTCTTATCTGTTTATTTTGCCGCATATTTTTGTTACACATGAATATTTTCGAAGGCTCAATGGATCCTGTGATCCTTTCCAACTGAACTAGTACTCGGTAAATTAAAATTCCTCCCTCAGACATTCAACTAACAAAATTAACATATTCACTGTTTCATCTCAACTCGTTCCCACTTTTGAATTTTCTATTAGTGTTTACAAAGGCAAAGTCAATACGAACGATGCGGTAGCCAGAAATGTTAATGCAATACGATTGTTTGATCATTAGTTACTTTAACAGTTGCATTATAAGATTGAGTTTCATTTGTTTCTAATAGGTTATGAAATGAAGATCCACACGCTGCTCTTTTGTTGAGATGTGTTTACAGAATTTTCGTAGTATTGACTTTGGCGTGAGAATTGGTTGCTAACGTCCGTAACGCTGGTAGGTCCTATCGGTCAATCTCACATGCTACTGTTAAGCACTTCGATGTGTGTAAACATGCAAATGTGTTTGCTGGTTACTAGTTTCGATTTAGGATTATCGTGACAAGCATTATCATTAGCAAAGGATTTTTTTTATTATCAGAATGAAAGAAAAGAAATATGAAAACATTGTTAACATTGTCCAGTTCCACAAATAATTATCATCATCAGCTCACCACTAAGCATTTAGTTCAGCCTATCCTTATTAACTTCTGTGAGATTTTCGTCTTCTATTTCTCCCTATAAATGAACCATCATACTTATATGACGCGTGATAAAGTAAATTAATTAAGTATATATTATAGAAAACTACTTCTTTCCGACACATACTCTCCACCCTACGGTTTCACCCGCGATACCCCATATTACCCCTTTAGGGATTTTTAAAAATTTCAGAGCGATCCTTTTAGTGGTTTGAGCTGTGCATTGATAGAATATATTTTATGAATGTAGGTAATCCTTGGAAACACTATCTAAAAGACTAGTAGGTACTCTCTCTTACATAAGAATTGAGAGTTGTCATACTGTTTCCGCTAAAATGTAAGAAAAGTCTGTTAAGAATAAAAATTCCTGTTAAGATTCCGAAAACATAAGTAGGATAAGAGGTTTGTGGCCTTTAAAAGATCTTGTATAAAGTACACAAACCTTATTTCCCCCAACCTATCTATTACTTACCACTTTTAAGGTGTTAATATTTATTAGATCTTAAAAAGTTTACTATTTTGATTAGTCTAACTTATTAATATGGTACGAACAGGTTCATTAGTAGTTACCGAGGGTTCCGTATGTCAATATTAGAACGGAAGTCGAAGTTAATAGGCGTGTCATGAAGCATTGATTGCTCCAGATTGCTTACAAAGTAGAGTTAATTACTCATCGATGGCGGTTATATCATATCATATCATGTATGAGGTGCTTGACATTTTCTATCAGTAATTATGGCTTATATTGATGGAGTAAGTTCTTTAAGAGTAAGTAGTCTGTTATTAATTATTGAGGAGTAAGATAAGAGAATATAATTAGAATTGATATTATTAAATGTGAAGTTTGATTTGGAAATTAGAAGACTTAAATTTAAAATTTTGCTTACGAAGGAGTTTAGTAACTCCTTCTTCGTAGTGGTGAAAAGATACTTTGTAGGAGATAATCATGTAACTCGCTACTACGCTCGAAGTTTTATCTGTCTCCAAGCACTTACCAGTGAGCTTTGGAGAGCTTCAACACATAGCATGCTCACTTTAATGTGCTGAATTTGAAAGTCAGATTTTTTTTAAAGGTACTGCTTGCTTTGTTAAAGTTGTATTACAACCTAATCGCAAACAAAAATAAAAAATGTGTTACTGTATGAATTAAATCTAAAACCAGCTCAATCGTTCTAGCCCGTTTGTTCTCAATCTCAAGATCTCATCTTTACAATCAATAACACCTGGAACAGGGATTGTCCAAACTAAATCTGTAGCATTAATGCAACCTCCACTGTCAGACTTCCGACCAAGACGCGAACGTCGTAATCAAATAACTCAAATAAACTCAGATGGAACTTTTCAATACGCTTCGTGACCATGACGCTTACTACTGAAATGCATTATGCCACAGTGCGCACTGAAAGTTTATGAGAAATCTTATACCTAGCCGTTACATGTATCAAAACGTTATTTTAAAATTCGAATGGTATGCGATAAAAAAATTCGAATAGTATATTTTTGGGTGAGTTATTTTGTTCTAATGGTAGATTAGCTTTGCTTCATTGCTTGATTGGTAGACAGGCCTCTCCAAATAATTGCTACATCTTCTGGTCCTTCAATTTCTGCATCCATTTCGCCCCTGCCAGATTTCGCTGCACAAAACAGGTCGCTTTGCTTGACTGTGTATGTAATACTCAAACCAACTTTGTTTTTCTTACTGTACCGATAGGCAACAGTAAGCACACAAAAGAAGGAAGCGAACAACCATGCTCTTTCATTAAATTGTTTAAAAGAATGAAAATAAATTTATGTTCGCATCATATAATTCAATATTTCATAATAAATACTTCTCTGTTTGACTGCATCTTGCATAGACACTGCCCCCAAATCAAAGCTTCTGTAATACGAAACACGTAGATCGATTCGTTCCGTAGTTGCGCCTGTACGTCGGTAGATCACAAAAACTTACCCGACTCCAATTAAAGACCTGAAGTCGGTGTTGCTCTGTGTTAAACTTAATAAAACCATTTGATTTAAAGATTACCGTGTCGTTTTGTCACAAAGTTGGAGAACTTAATTTGCGTTTACGCATCTAGTTAAGCAGGGGAAAGATTAACAGGGGTTGCGTTTCGAATGAAACTAAATTGCAAAGGAAGTCACGGTAATTATTAGTTTAATCCTTTGCTCTGTGGTGGGTCTCGAACTTATAATATTAATGCTTGGTTAGGATATTGGGAATGTATTAAATGAAATTCAAAGACCCTGACTCATATATCATCGCACAGCCTAAACTGCTCTTCCTAAAGACATGAAATTTGTATACCGTCTTCGTATCTAATTAGTCGTTCTTTTTTGACGTCCACCGCTGAACACAGGCCCTATCTATGTTCAGTCAGTTTGTTGTAATACATATGTGTATATGTAGTGTTTAAATGCAACTACTAAGTTACATAATAATTTACGTGGGTTCTTTTATAAAACTATTTTGGGACCAACATAAGTTCTTTCGATTTGATAATAATAATGCCAATACAATTGATACAGCGTTTTATTACGAAATCATTCGATACAAATGAACTGATAGTTACGTAGATAGAGGTAAAATTAACAAATACAATTAGGTATTACATACAAATTGTGCTTTTTATATACAAAACGGTAGGTATAGATATAAGATTCGCGACAATATCAAACTATGTATTTAATTATCTGAATTGATTTTTATTTTGAACTGTTCGCCTAAATATTTTTTTACAATTTGACTGTAGTAGTGTATACAATTTAGTCTATTATTACTAGCTTATGTTATGCCTATTTAAGTTTGTGCATTTGATTTTGTCGCGTAATAACTAAATTGATAATGTAGTCTTATAGTAACAACAATTAATAATTATAAAGACAGAGTTAAGACTAGCATCATGTGAGAAGAAGTACATAGTATTATGATTATCAATATAAAAATATGACAGTAAATGTAACAAAAATAATAATTGTAAGGAATAAATCTTATTCCAAGTTAGGTCCTCCGTGCTTATACTTTTTATCATTGAATGATAAAATAGTAATGAAATAATCTTTCTTATAAGCTATTGAAATACCTACAAATTTTATATACATAACAATGGTTTCTGTACATTTAATGAAAAGGATCGTATGTTTTGAAACCTGGGACTTAACATGACATTAAAAAAATAAATCTTATGAGATTCTTATATTTATAAATACCTATAATATGGTTGCATTTAACTCAGCAACAAAATCTTATAAAAAACTAAAACGTAAATCATAAATCACAGCAAATCTCAATTACCTATCTACCTTTACTTTACAATGTCTATCTAATTTAACAAACAATATTTTTATATCTTACAATAAAAATTTACATGAAATGTAGGTATCATTAGGTACTTATTAATTAAAATTATGAAAATTCGTATTTCGTAAATATTATAGGAATATTATTTGATAATTACGTCATTAATTTTAATTATATAGACGACAGTGGAACTAAATAAAATAATACTTATACCTATTAGGTGTAAAGAGATTTTTGCAGGGTCGGCAACGCGCCTTTTATGTAACAAACTAATAATTTCTGCATCTGCGCCTGGTGTTGCGTCAGAAAGCTTCGATAACCTTATCTTAGAAGGATCCACGTGCATGTTTCTAGCTAGTAAAAGCTAGTTCAATATTAAATTGTTTATTATCTATGAGGTCCTCAGATCTAGGCTATATGCAACATAATTTAAAAAAATATTTTTTATTAAAACAAACTTACAAGTCACTAGCAAAATGGAAAGTTTATGTTATCATTATATGATTTTTCCATCTTCTAATTACTAGTTTATCTCTGTATCAAAATATGCATCATATCAAACGTGGCTATCGTTTAATGATCCAGTTTCGTTCAATAAGTTAACGGAATACATTCTAACTTTGCCCATAAATGGCGCATTACTCGATGCCCGTCATAAATATTCATTTTCGGCAAGCAAGAGGAAGTTTTCACGCTTTTCCGCGGTCTCGACTTGAAGTAGATGCGGGAATATTGCCGAATTTATGAGCAAAAATATTCCATACTTGGCGGAGATTCCACTCCTGGTGAACTTCGTTGATTCCTTATCTATCTATAAGTTAATGGGATATCGATTCCATATTATGCTTTATTTATCAGTGAAAACCATATTGATTGCCAGAAAAATCTGATCAAGAGTTCCTATCGTTAGGTAGACATTGCCGGCTCTAACACTGTTCTACATCTATGGAGGTAGCTTAGCATAATAATGTTGTTGAAATTATTATTGAAGAATCGAATTTCTTAGATTTAATAGTAAGTAAAGTATTGCACAGACAACTTACGTTATAAATTACAAGATAATTAATAGACTTAAAATAATCAAATATTTACAATTACTATTTTACCCAATTCAAAAAGACGGTTTTGGTATGTTAAATTTAGTACATGCTTTGAATACAATCAACATTGTCACTCAAGAGTTTCATAGTACGGGGTTTTGCACTTTAAGTGTCCGAGATCAAAGCAAAGCTTCTTCGAGCTGGTCGAAGCCCTCGTACCATCAGTCACTCTCGTAAACGGTAGAGTTTGAGCTCTTGCGACGGCTGTATGGTGAGCAGAACTCGATCCTGGTGTCAGGCAGCCAGGTGTACGCAGTGCGTTCCGAAGATGCACTGTAACAAACAAATGAAATATTTTCAATCAATCATCAAGAATGGAATTTCCTTTCTACTAAATGTTTTTTTTTCAGTAATGTAAGGTTTTACTATAAAAATAGATATATAATAATTATAAAGTGGTTATAGTGAAACGTAAACTGATACACGAGAGTTTAGCTAAAATAATATTTCATAATAGAATTCTGAAAATAGGTTAAATTTATCGGTTTCAGGAATTTAATATATTCTAGAACTATTTCAACATTATTTAAAATTTCACTCTCCGACTAATTGAGACGTGTCAGGTCATTTGAAGCGATTCAAATTATTAATTACAAGCTGCATACCCAAAATACAAATTCCGTAATTTACCTAAATAGTAAACTTAGGTAATATTTGTTGTGTTGTATGATAAATTTAATGATTCGTTTGGCTCTAGTCATGTATCATGTCCAATTAACGTTTACGGAATTCAATGCTCCACATTGTAGTTGTAACACTGCATGCTTTTAATGGTAATCGAGACCAACATTTACATGAGACAAGTAACAATTGAAACATGTTCGGTGGACAAAACAAAGGCGTACCAAGCCTTAGACACTGTAACGTATTGTAACAACCAAGTTGAGAGAGTACGCTGGCAGTCAATTTAGCTGCAAGCTACAGCAACTTACCAACTTACAAATAATTTAAACCCTAATGCAGTTATCTAATATAGAATTTAAGTTCAGATGCATTGAAAAGTTAATGTATTCGCGCCTTCAAGTGCCACCTACGAGCATTTGAATAAACAGAAGCAATATTTACCTTTACCTTAGGTAAAGCATGTTGTTTTAGAGAACCCCTATAGAACAGGGGTCAACGTACTTGACATACTTTGTAAGAGGCTGCGGTCGAACAACAATAGTGCATAGTAGGCATAAACATGGATAAAGATAAAAGGTTTTCTTGAAGAAAATCCATTTAGTACCTATATAAATGAAAAAAAAGAATACACTAACGACTGGCAAAATAGAGCTAATGAAACTACGAAAGTAAAAATTGAGGCGTAAAAATACAAATTGCTGTTCATTTAACTTTTCGGTAGGCACTTGTAATTTCTGGCCTTTGTTGGACCGCATTCACTTTGAAATAGAATAAGCTTTGAAATTTCACGTACATTTAAACTTGCCAGGTTTGTAGTAACTCTTCAATACCCTTAGCTCAGTGCTATGTTAAACGGTTCAAATATAATCCTTTGTCTAACTTTAACATATTGATGTGAAATAACTAAAGCCAGTGACAGATTAGCCTTCACGCCCTCGAGAATGACTAGTGTGGTCCAGTGGTCACAGACGTATTAAGATTAACTATTATCACTATCATTCAACTATTTAGTGTCACTTGATTGAATATTAGGTACAGATGGTTTACATAGATAATTTTGATTCAATTGTAGAGACTAAGAAATATTACATTGATTAAATTAAATGAGTTGATACTTATACCAACTCATCATCAATTACACATCAATTATGTTATATCTTTCAATTAATTTAGGTATATACCTACTGCAGTTTATTGGCTTCATTTTATGAAATTATTTTTCTCCTATATAATTTTCTTATTCAATTTATTATGGTGGAATCTTATTTCTTAGCTTCAATTTAAAACGACTTCCCCACAATAGATTTTTCTACGCAAAATATTTAAATGTAAATGATGTCTCCGTATCTCTCTATTCCAATCAATTGGTACATAATTGACATCGAAAGGAGACCAATAGAGAGAACAAGACGGACACTATTAAAAGGAAATGAAGGCGACGCTAGGCAGCGCGGCTCGAGCGAAATCCAATTTGAAATAAGTGCCTTCTGAATTAATCCGGCCACTTTGAGCGGACCGGATGAAATTTCTGGTATTTTTCACGTCTAGTAATAAAAACGAGCCCTCGACGCGGGGAAAAGATGAGTAATAGCCTCACCCTGAGCTCTGAGGAACTGTGAGGAATAATAATATTATGCTCGTACGATAGAAACCTTTTTTAATCCGGCTGGGTAAGTATCAGTGTTGAAAACGATATTGCCCCGTTTGAGGCAGGACCACTGCGCTGATGAAGCATATTGTGGGACTAGATAAAGAAACTGAACGTGTTTCAGTTGATTGCTATCATGGATTTTGGTGTTCGATTACGATTCTACCTTTGATTTTCATTATGCTTACAATCAACTATCGCTTTTGGCTTATTATTTAAATGGTATAAAGAACTAAAAATAAGTTTAGTAAATAAGTTGATTATAACAGAACATATTGCATGTTCTAGAACTATCCTAATATATTTATTTATCACGATTAAGTATAATAACAGAAATCATAAATAATACTCGTACGGATTTTTTTTTGAAGTCTAGGACTGTTTATTATAGTATAATCTTTAGACGCTTTTCAATTACTCACATATTTACGTAACCATTTAGATATAGATTAAAAGGGGATCCTAATTTATCAAAATAGCCGTCAAAGTTACTAGATCCTAAATAAGTACTTAGGAAACAAATTCAATACAAGCCTACACAGCTATATGTTGAATTATAATTTTATACATGTTGGGTTTAAAAGCAACTATAATTAACGACATTTAAAGGGTGGAAATTACATAGAACTCTAATAATGGAGTTCGGTAATTTAACATTCAAAAAGTTGTTTAATTACAAATTCGGATGAATATTCCGTAGCCACGGTGCGTAGTTAGTAATAATTACAGTTGTGACAAATTGTAACGTAGTTTCGTCGTATAAAAAGAAAACTTGAAATTATCAATTCTTGTTAAAATTTTTGGGTAACCTATTGTTGAATTTAATTTAACGTCATCAGAAAAAGTAGCGATACAAAAAATTACCACGTAATACAAATCTAATCATCAGACAACGATCTCTTGTAAAAACAACTAAATAATCACAAAAAAATTAAAAGTGTTTTCTTAAATGTGGTTGTGTTCTAATAGCATTACGGTGCACTTGAATTATTTTGCTACCATAGTCTGTATAGTATTCTCTGTTAAAAAAATCATTTACAGTACATTTATTACTTTAAAATGACTAATTAGAACCTAGCCAAGTGTATTCTGAGTGGTGGCTACAGTATGATTGCTTGTGCCAACAACTTCATACTTTGCAGCACCTGGTTTAAACTTCAAACTAGATCAGTTAACACCTCATCTTCGCTCTCGCGTGAACATTTATGACTAAGGATTATTGAGTTACACCGAGTGCTCACTTGAAACTTAAATTTAAAAGTAAGTATTTACTTACGTTTTATTTGAGCTTTAACTAATTTTATAATTTTATGTGAGTAATTTTCACAGTAAATTCTTTAGTAGATCAAACGATGTTTAAATTTACGGCTCGTCACAATTTAAAAGGACTTAAGGTTTTAATAAAGGAGAGCTTCAGTTATTCTTGCTGTAAAATATTATTTATCACTCTATTATGTATTCTAATAAGTAAATATGTATTGTTTCCGAAGGATATATTCATGTGCTAAGTTTCGTCTGAATCCGTTCAGCAGTTACGGAGCTAAGTGGTAATACACATTCACACAAACTTTCGTATTTATAATATTACGTCTTTTACATTAACGGGCCAGTTGGCTTGATTAGTTAAGTTACTAACTATTACGATTCCGGTTGTGGGCTCGATTCCTATCCAGGATAAACGTTTGTGAGTTTACTTCAATATGAACGTACATAGCTGTTTACCCTAGGTTTGGGTGTAATTATCTATTAAATGTTATATATCACTTATCTGGATTTCGTAGTAGGCTTTGCTTTGTGTTGTTTCAGGCAGCCGTGTGTGAATAACGTCCCGGGATATATATTTAAATCTTTTAAAAGCTTAGATCACAATTTATCCACACTCTACATAACATTGCTTAATCAAAACGCAGTAACGTTAATGTCGGATGCAACCAATAATCTCCAATAAGGATACAGCTTAGCCGGATTCAAGATATTAACACTACTGTTGTTAACGTCAACATATTTACAGCTAACTATCTCCATCTAGCAGACCACCATAAAATAAAGAAGGTATGCACTGCGGTGGCATAAGCCGGTGTAGCGAGAATTGACTGAGTAAACATATACGCAGCGGTCAAAATGGAAGCTCTATTGTGTCAGTATGTATTCATTTGTATGGCAAGCCTAATATTGACTGTACGGAACTTGTTTCGTGCAAGTAAATATTGAACCGCGGCGAGTCATCGCCGAGCCATCTCATGATTAAAATTACTCTCATAAAAATTTATAGTGCGTGACATTTCACTTTATACAGTAATCTCTACATATTGCCTTTTCTGTCCTAATCCGAGACCTAAATAAACCACCCTTCGCTAAAGCAGCTTTAATTTTTTTACGTAGAGTTCATTATCTCAAAAAGCCCAAATGGAGATTTGCCTTTTTGCTTAAGTGCCCGAAAATTCCAACATAAAATCACTCAAATAATTTGTATCTTTTTAATCGACGTTGTCTTTTTACTGCCATTTTGTATAAAGTGGCTTAATGAAGATGATAGGATAACTGTAATGGGCATTTTATTTATATGCAATTTATTTGATGGTCTAATGAGGACCTTTTAATAAAATAAACTTTTTGAAGGGCTGTTTATTAATGGCCTACTTTTAAATTTTATGTCATTCGATAATGAATTCGAACTGAATTAGGAAATTTAATTGAAACTTCTTCGGTGGTCCAGCCAGGTTAATTAACATTCGACGCCTCAAACATTTTTGTATAGAGTGATAAATATGTTATAAGTCATAAAACGAGTCTCGATTCTTTTACGAGCTATCGAAAACCTTTCTATGATTTCCAATGTCCTATATAGTTCCGTGGATGTCATAAACTTTAATTATATGTATATTTTTATAGATAATAAATGAAGTCTCGAATCAAGGTCGGATTTATACGTTTATACTACAAATGTTCTATACCTTGTTAATAAAACAAGTCTGTTTGTTGGTTTATGATAATATAACTTGTTATATTATAATTTTATTTGTATTTAAATGGGAGATTACAAGGTTGAATTTATAAGTATAAGTTGTGTTATTAAAAGGCTCGACAGATATCTGTAGCTCTAGCACGAACCATTTTGACGTATCGAAATCTGAAATACTTTCCATGGACCAAAAAAATAACCACTTGACCTGTATGTAACATTTATCATTTGCTATTATACTTATTTTATTTACAATGCGATGATGCTCTCCTACTTTAATAAACAGTAGGTATCATTTCAATAAAATAAGGTACAATCACTTTAGGGTTGAACACAAGGTAATCTACACACGATACAGGGCCATAAACGAGGGAGTGAAATAACTATTCGACTATCCCATATCCCAGTAATGAAACTGCCTGGGAACGCAAGTTTAAACAATTCCCGGATTCCAGTAACCAATTTACAGAACAGTTAAACGCAGTGTAAAATTCCCAATGTTGGTCAATCAACCCCTAATGGTAATACGCAAGACTGGTCGCATTACTGATGTGGGGATGATAATATTGTTTGGGTGTATCTAATCTCTATAGAAACCCTGGTTTTATATTGTGTGAGATTTATTGTTTGTAGAAAAACAATATGAAATACTAAATCACACTTTTTTGTCATTTTTATTTTTCAAAATAATGTATGTGAAATTGTAAATCAAAAGTACCTATTCACATAATGCTAATATGCAAATGTTTTTATCGAAAATATTATTTGTGATATCAGTCGCTTACGATCTCTGGGTCTCGCTCGGTCTAATTTCGAGGCACTAGAACCTCTATGTATGAGATCTAAGCATATATAGTATCTGGCATAGCTTCTCGGTAAAGTAATACTGAAGTTTATTAATCTTAACCGGGTCTACAAGTTAGATTGGCACCCTCACATCTTGTTTTTAAGGCTCCTCTGAGGTATGAAAACATAGGATTAAGCGCTTTTTATATGTTACTAGCTTCCACCCCGCGGTTTCTCCCGCGTTCCCGAGGTATAAAAGTAGCATATGTGTTAATCCAGGGTGTCAGCTACCTCCATACCAAATTTCATCAAAATTGGTACCCGTTTGAGCGTGAATAAGTAATAAACTAAACATATACTTTCTCATAAACTTTCGCATTTATAATAAATACCTATTAAGTAGGATTTAAAAAAATATTGTCAAGCAAACAATAGTGTTTTAAAGTTGAATTTTTTTATTACGCACGTATGAAAGGTTAGAATATTATATTCTACTCATGCCTACTTTCATAAATGATTATTAAAATGTATCACTCCGAATTTCCAAACTATTTTATTCAAATGGATGTCCAACACGCACTTCGCTGACTTTTTCCTTTCAACATTACTCAAATAACATTGAAATTATTTATGTGGAATTTCTCTCAAGCGTTTATTTTGAAATACTTTGCGTGTTGATAACGACCTGATGATTTTATTCATAACGCACATAGTAATTTAACATAATTTTCACTTTAATATTACTTTTCATACAATAGCAAATTACGTTTTATTATCTCTCCATTCGATTTTGAAATATTTAGTTCACAAATTTTACGAAAATTAGTGAACTTCCAAAAGCAAATAAATTTGCTAAGCTAATAATATTTTTTGCATTCTGTAGATTTGATTGAATCCGTAAATAGCTTCCCATAATACAAAAATAGGTTTGATAAAGTTATTTTTTTATTTCCACAAACTATCGACATTATATTTTTTAACGATAAGTTATTGACATGAGGTCAATATTCTTAATACTTAAACATCATTTTCGTTTCATAAATGCTTCTAAACTAAATTGAGAGTTTACACCATTATCTCAGTTTTTAAAGGCGATGGCGATGGCTAACAAGGTTAGGTTTCGGTGAAGGATAACATCGTGAGTAACATAGCACGTTGGTATGGTATCTACTTTGTAGTACCTATGCATGTTTAATATGATATATAAACAGTAGCGGTAATGACTTCAATATGAAGTATAAAAAGTAGATATCAATCGTACTTACCTATAGTATCTAAAAATAAAGCAATTATACTATTAGACTATTTTATAACCAAATAAGAAATAAACATTTCTATGACTTTTAATACTGAAAAATTCAAGAGGTCCTTATCGATAAAACACGCAACTGATAAGTACATCACTAAATAGAGGAAATGACATAGTGCGTGATATGCGGAAACGTATTAAATGAAACACGAGGGGTGCCAGTATTGTGCGTGGGGCCGCACTACTGCACACACGCATACATACCTATATGAATTCATACATACACTGACGTCCTATAGAAACTTATCGTTTTGTTTTTTTTTATACTACTAAGGTAGCAAGCAAGCATAGGCCCACCTGAAGGTAAGTGGTTACCGTCACTTGCAATACCAGATGTAGGTATTGCCAATGTGTTGCCGACTTGTTACAATAACGAGAAGGCAACTGGCTCTCAAGTGCAATTGCCGGAACACACAGGTAGGTGCTTGGCGACAAATTGTTAAACTTGAGGTGGTAGGTAATCAATGGTTTATGCCCAAAAATTAGTTCCATCGACATCTGAATCTATACTAATAGTAAATTAATAATAAAAACTAACATAATTTAATCTCTCTATATCTCCTTTTCATATAGAAAGGGATAAAATAATTTAATTCCTGTAAAAAATTCCAGTTGCTTGTTTCAACGTAAATTTAGTGTGTGTGTGGCTGTTTTATTGGCCACGACAACAGCTTAGAGTCTAAGCCTTATAGAAATTTGACAGCTTTAAAACCAAGGATCAACAAACATTATTTTAAAACAAGGTGTAGAACGTTGTACATTATTACAGCTCCATAAAATTTATTAAACCTTTTTCTATTTAATTTATTTGCTCCGTAGAGAGGAACTAGTTACACAACGTTTGACGGTTCCACGATTTAATATCAAATATCCTACCTACCTAATACTTTATTTATACCTATTTCCGTTTTTACAAAAAATTATAGCTACCTTTTACATGGAATATTTGCCCCTTTTGTAGGCCATGCTTTACAAACATTGGGCGTTGATAAGCGGATTAGGCTTTACCTTCAGTTTCAAGATAGTATTACGTAGGATTGGTACCTTTACTTGAAAACCTATATGCTTCTTCTGGAAACATTAAGCTTAACGTTAAGTTAAGTATATAGGAGGTCTAATACGAGTACCTAAGTTATACATGTACATTATTGTACATAGATGTTGTACCGATTGGATGAATGAAACCGCATCAATAACTTTGTTTGCAAAGTAACCCAATATTTCAGTTTTATAATTAAGGGTACATATTCTTTCTTTGTAGGTTTAACCAATAAATTTTGAAAGTTTTACCTTGGTTTTTTAATAGTTATAAGCTATTAATGGTTTGTGTGATAACATAATAGCTAATTAATAGTTTAAAATGATCGATTTAAAAAAAGAGTAAAACCGCCTTCAAAGAGCTATTATACTGAACAACGCAAAAAGAATTAATAATATCGGTTCATTAGCCAAAAATTATGCGTGAACAAACATTAAAAAAAACATACAACCGAATGAGAACATCCTACAAATTTTCTTTGAAGTCTTTAGAAATGTGATAGATCAATCATTGATAGTTCAGTACAAATCTTGTTGTACCTACTACATATTTGTAATATTACATTTGTGAATTAGGATTTGGTAAAATAAGGGATTAGCTAACACAATTTATTCCAAGAATTTCATCACTTCCTTCCTATCAAAAGTTTATTCATTATAAATTATTGACAGGCTAATAAGGAACTTTAAACAAATTTCAAATTATACGCGCTGTATAGGTAAGTACTTGCTTAGCTACCGAGCTGCGCTCCGCTTTCGCCTGGTTTGTCACAGGTAATTATATCTTTCTTTCCTCAAACATCATTTGTAAATACAAAGTAGTTATTTATTTATTTATTTATTTATTTATTAATCAAAGGAAGATCTACAGCTAATTTAATAAACTAGAATTTTACATATAAAACAGAAAGCCATTAATAGATCCTCACATTATACATATCTATAGGTAATAAAGACAATTTACAGTTTTCAATCTATACTAATAATAAAGCTGAAGTTTGTTTGTGAACGCGCTAATCTCCGGAGTTACTGGTCCGATTTGAAATAATCTTTTACTAATAGGAATCTACATTATTCCCAAAGGTTATAGGCTACTTTTTAACCCGTGAGCACGAGTGAAAGCACGGGGAACAGCTAGTCTTCTTATAAACACATAAATTTAATTACTAGTCCAAATATATAATTAAATATACATCTGGTTATATAGGATTTTTGAAAATTCAACCTCTAAGTGTGTAAAATAGGGGGACGAATGAAACTGCGGGGTGGAAAGCGAATGAAAAATAAAACAGTACTAAATCAAGACTCAAGCTGAAGTATGATAATAAATATATTTCAATGAATAAAACTACAATTATAGGATCAATCCGGACAATAAAATAGTTTAACAAACTCAATTTTGTTCAAGGGTACGAACTGAATAACCACAGAGTATTATAATTACCACCAATCCATATGGCAAAATCACTTTTCGAACACGAGAATTCTACACGACAATGGTCTGCTCGGCTTATTAGCGAATACAGTTACATTTAACTAAACAGCTCGAGGCAAACCTATAATTTAGGGCATTGGACCCCAGGAGATTACTATTCAAACTATTTCGATCAAATCGATTTACATGCTGTGATTCCCCCACTAGTATAGTCTCTGTGGTAATTTTAGACTTGTAATTTGCTATGGGAGGTACCTAGTTCGACCAATTTACTGTTACATTATTGAGTGTGATTAAAGCACCGGGTACTGTAATGGCCAGTTAATTATATCCAGTTACTTACCAACTATGTATTTTGTTCGGCGTTATTATTTTGTACTCGGTTTGTGTTTTGATATCGTGTGAATTTATCATCTCATTAATATTACATACTTGCGATATTATATTGATGTTACGCTTTAAAGATACCTATAAGATTTTGGTGAGGGTGTTATCGTAAATTTTATTCCCTTGATAAAATAAATATAGCGTGAGAATAACAAACACATTTAATGAATTACAGCCCCATGGTATTGAATGCTTTAATAATGACCCGTTTTGGCCTTTAATAAAAAGTAATTCATAAAAAATATGCGCCATAAACGGTGGACTGCAACAAAATATTATAGTGTAATAAATAATGGTACACCCCGAATTTAGCGATTGCTGCGCACACGACGCACGCTTAACTAAGTTTGTACAACCCTTCGGTTAAAGTTGACATTCAATTCATTGTTAAACATAAATGTTCGCGCCGAACAACGCAGTACTTATTATTTATTACGACCCCGCATGTCTCCGTGAAGTTAAAAAATTCAATGTCCTATCGGAGATTATTACATCTTTCCACGTTTAATTGTACACAATGGGTAAACAACAAAAGCCGCGTTCTACATTTGTAGCAGTTGCACTCGAATTCATTATAATGGACGGGACATGTTCCAAAAAGAATGCACACATTTGTTGCGGCTTCGATTTTCTATGTGTCGTGCTCGTTCAAATTTGAATGATAAAAGTTTTGATAACTTCAGCCCGTCGCTCGAGCATGTGAATAAATGAAGATATATTAATCTAGTTGGGGTTAAATTGTTATTAAAACTATGATTAATGGTTTCTGTTAATGGAGCACAGATTAAGGAGCGGGCTACACGCAACTACGTACGAAATTAACGTCGGTTAGCCCGTGACATAAGTGTAAATTTATCTTCATCATTAACACGTTAGTATCGATAATGAAACTATAACTTTGGTCGGGCTTAACCATGAATCACAATGATTTGATAAATATAGACGTTACTTACAAGTTTATTCATTTTCACAAAAAATCTACTAAAATATTTAAATTGTAATTTTTAACGCAGTTATCTAACTAATAATGTTGAGAAAACTAAAATAACCAACGATTAAAGTCAAATAGAAAGCATCACTAAATTACCGAGAAGATAAGTCATAATAATTCTGTTGGATAACAAACTGTAGGTACGTGCCTCCACTAAAGACAAACTTGAAGCAATTGTTACTAAGAAATTTATATGGAAAGCAAATACTGCAGCAAACCATATGTTTTATTAACTCATTATAGCTCCATAGAGTTTCTTTTCACGTTCAAGTTTCACAGCATGTTGTTGTTCAAACAGTATTCACTACCTAGAAATTAGTGGTCCACGTCGATATTCCAAGTAAATCATAAATAAAGCAGCAGATTTTGCAGTTCTGCATCAGACTAATAATTTTAATGTAGAATATAAAACAAAGCGTGGTTTTACATTTAAAAAAGAAACCAAATCTATGTAAAAATGCTTTAGCGTAGCAATTGTTGTAGTAAGTGAACCAAATGCGTTTTATTGGCCAACAGTATGTTAATATTGCAGTAATAAACTTCCTCCCACCGAAACGGCATCGAAAAAAGAGCTTGCCGGTGCAAGCGTGACGAATGAAATATCGATAATAAAATTAGCATAATCGATACATTGAAGTCATTGATGCACCCCAGTAATGCACACAGTTTGCCGTATAGTAACGATCTGTATCGAAGTTTATTGGCATTGCTCCATACAAGTTTACATGCACTTAATGTACATGGAATTGAAATTAAGTATTATTTCATGCAAACGATCGCGTACAACGACAATTATATGTGATATAATCTGTGTGTTAGTGTGTGCTCGTTTCCGAGTTAATTATTGAAACAGCCTCGTTTGTTTTGCTTTTGCACCAATTATTATTTTTATTTTCGCTTCCAATTTTATTCTATTCACAGTTCTGTGTGTGATGATCGTGATTGGTTTCTTTTGAAACATAATTTTATTTCTTTTTGTGTACCATATTTTGTTTTAAAATTTATAATTTATAAAATAGGATTCTCAGCTTCAACATGTTAAGTTTTATACCGAAAGGTCTAACTTTTATTCTGAGTGCTCTTAGGTATAAGTACTTTTATATTAATTTGATAATAAAGCATATATTTGGAGTATAACATGTTATAATGGTCTAATAATTATTAACATCACGTAGGTATTATAACAATGATACATTTATACAATTCTAAATGATTGCCATTTCACTGCTTGCTCTAATTGATTAGGTACGTAATAAAAATTGAGTACAGTCCTGTAACCTAGCAAAAATGTTTAGATGCCACCCAAATACTAAGCTATCTAACTGATATATCTAAGTATATACCAATATAATCTGTATATAATAATACTAGCTGTTCCCTGCGGTTTCACTTGCGTTCCCGGGATATAAAGTAGCCTTATAACCTTCGGGAATAATGTAGCTTCCTATTAGTGAAAGAATTTATCAAACCGGACCAGTAACTCCGGAGATTAGCACCTTCAAACAAACAAACTCTTCAGCTTATCAACGATTAAGTACCTATACGAATTTAAAAACTTAATTTATTTTATTACGTTTCATTTTCTCTGTAAAGGCTCTGTCAGAATATAATATGAAAATAGTAAAATATCAAAGACTAGTAAAAAATATTATTCTCATAAATGGTAGATGTTGTCTCAGAAAATAATATGGGATCCAATTGGAACAGTAAAATAAAGAAAATAAAGGAAGAAATCAGACTGGAAATTTTAGGTCTATATTAGCGATCAGACCGGAATGACTCCGAACATCTAGGTAAGTAAGTAGGTATAATGCGATACGGTATGGGCTGGCGCCAGCATATTGTGATTCAATTTACCTACGCTGATCTGGACATTGCATTGTCCGACGTCCTAATGGAAATTCATGAGTTGGGTGTTATATCTACAAATAGTCTGCAAGTTATTTTAAGGATACGTTTTTTAACGCTAAAGAATATGAGAGTACATACCTACTTTGCAAAGATTATGCCAGTGAATTTAAAATTATATAGACAAAAACAACAAATTTATCGTATGAAAAAATGCGAACGCGCTCGAAACGTAGCGAATAACCAGCCAAATTCACTTTCGCTTTTGTAATATTAGTAACGAGTCTTTAACCTACCAGCCGCTGTACTGGAAAGCCAGTGCATACCAATTTCGGGCACATGGTCACTAACTATGGTGAGGTTATGATCATAATATAAGCCGCAAAATGACTTACATTGAAAAAGTGATCAAACGCACCGGAAAAGCTCCACTGAAGCAGTAGTGACATCTCAAAGTTTACTATTATTACATAATAGTTATCAAACTGTTAGTACTCATACTGTTAGTACTCATACTTATAAAGCGTGACATAATAGAGAAATTCATTAATTTTAAGGTACGTTATATATTCGGTATCTAGTAATATGTAAGTGGAAACTCTATTCAAAGTCCTGAGCGAGCTTAATTCCAGCTCATCGGTTGGATTTTCCCGCTGTGACGTAATATGACAAGATTCGATTATACATGGAGTGTCTGTAGCAAGAGAGAGAGGGTTATATAGATATTTTCAATTGAACAGAGAATCAGGTCCTATTTTTTGAAATGTTTAGTTGGTTGTAGGTGTTTCTTGTTGGTAGAGGGTTCACCTGATTATGGTGGTTGGATGGTAGGTGAGCTATTAGTGCCTGTGGTCATTTGCTGTACACTACTAGTGTGATTTGCCATGTATTTCCAACCTTAAGAGCTCTTTTTAAGTATCTTCAATGAGCATTTATATTTTTTTAGTGTGATTGTTTTACGTAACAATTGAAGAGGAAAATAAGGAACGAAAAGGCAACGGTAAATTGTTTTTCTGTAAGGAGAATTACTCGCTCTAAAAAGGTAATTATTAACGACACGAAAACAGTAGGTATACTAGCCAATACATTATATAAATTGTAGGTACACTGAACGCTAATTATACTTGAGACATTAACAAGATCCGAGTAGTATAATTAAAACTAAGCCCATTCACAAACTATAAGTTCAAATTTAGACAATTACATCATCGTTGGTAATACCACAAATTCAAGTTAACTGACCTAATAAATTTATTGTGCCATAACTAGCTGTATTAGTGAGTTATGTCTCGCCTTGCTTGCTTACTGTTTCCATTGTCGTTTGTTACAATTTATTTTTATATACTTATATAATTATACCTTGTAAATTATGAGGTGTGTGGAGTCTTTGATTCGCTATAACTTAAACATACTTAATAAAAATAGCATGCCAAATTTATAATTTGAAGAAATAGGTTTCTTTTGCTGTAGGCAAATAATATGTCTAGGTACCTACACATTCTTACGCAATTATGGCATTAAAATATCTATCTATTTATTCATTTCACAACTATTTTTACAGGTCAAAAGTATTCTACATTTATCATCTAGGTCTATCAGCCTACAAGATACCTAACCTACTTATGCTCAAACAGTTAAACTCTCGTATCGTACAAACAACGAGAACATACATCAAGCACTGTTCCTCAGACACCATTTTGATGAAGATTTATGTAGTGTATCCTAAATCACACATAAAGCATTATTCAAAACAACACTGCCACGCCATGTTAGTAAGCAGTTACTCTATTTCCGTACATAATAAATTGTTCTAGAGGCGACTCTGCAACTTTTCAGTGTAACGTTACAAAATCCCGTCGACAGGCCAACTAACTAGCTGAAAGAATAACATTTCTGTCCGTCAAAAACTAATTTCGAAAAGAAAGTTTGAGTTGCAAGCTCATATGAAAGCGTTCGTTAGCGAAAATAGAACAGTTTGGTGGTTTTCACAAACTAATATTATCTTTTCGGAGTGGAACTATGGAGCCAATATTTTCATTTGTAGATTGCAAGTATAAACTGTTTTTGCATTGGTTACGGTTTGTTTATAAAGCGTAGAGTCGATTTGAATTTTAGATGATGTCATTATAATTCAAATAAATCATTGTATTCTATTGCCAGAACTCTACGGAGAGGGGGAAGGGTCGTAACATCGAGTCGAGTGATGTGATACCCCGGATGTTGTATCTCGGTGTGGTATCCCATCAATAGGAAATAATAATCGCTTTCCATCAGGTGAGCCGTATGTTTATTTACTGTCTTTTATCCTATGTAAAAAAAACTAAATTGATTCGTGTTGAAAAAATATGACTAAAAGAACCCATTACGGGTAATCACGTCATAACAGAATAGAAATAAAAAAGGTCATCTTACTGACAACAAAAAACGACAGCAACATACCGCATTGACATAACAAATAGAACTAATAATTGTGTGACGCAGTCGTAACGTGTCGTTTTAATTCTACTGAATCAAAGCGCCCCCAATCATCAAACACCGTCCCTGTAAATAAATAAATAGGCACCAACTGTGAGTAAATATATGGGGACGTATTGTATTGCCCGCATAAAAAACTGTCGTAGCTGACAACATACTGCCACTAGATATGACATGGAAAAAATTGAGTGTGCTCCCTCAACTCGTTAACTATAAGAAGTTAAATAACATTCCAAAGTGCTACGGTGCTTGAAATTCATGCGTAATGCTTCTGGTATTTAAGAAAACTGATATAAAAGTTAGCCCTGCTTTTAATTTCCATACTACGTGATTTCAGTTCAAGATATATACCTATATAATTTAATGATTATTTAAAGAACTGTAGGGTTAATTTTGTCACATTTGCAGCTTCAAGCATGTTTTGGATATCATTTCATCAACATCTGTTTCGCCTAAAATTGGGCTATATTATGAAACTCCATACAAATCTGTCAAATAAGATGAAATGAAACAAAAGATAGTTAACAGGTCGATTATATGCCAACCGAAACATATTATAAAGCTGCAAATGTGACAAAATCAATCCTATTGGTGTTTTAAATGTTTATAATAAATCCAAATCGTATATAAAATTATGAATCTTCATGAATCTCATATTTCAAAATTTGGCAGTGATACTGATACGCGTACTTGGGCTCCTTCCAGTAAAATTATAAACGAAAATTGCAAAGTTGCTGATACGAGGCAAGTACTTTTATATTCGCGTCTGTACTGTCGCGTACTACATTTCATAACGTAGTAAATCGCTACTCGTAAACGCGTAACCGCGCGGTGTGTCACTAAAATTAAACATTAAATGATAAAATGAATTACCAACAGTTATGAAACGTTACGACCACTACATAAGTAACATATATTTTTATTATCTCAACCGTGAACGTTAACGTTACTGCCGCAACGTTATGTTTCACAGGCTATTCATTTATTAGAACTGACAGCAAATTGTCCATAAATAGCGATATAAATATTTCCGAAACAAATTTGCAAGCGAGCGTATCTCACAGAAACGTACAGAGCACACATGCAAACTACTTTATTTGTGTTATAGTGTGCGGGTTGGAAACTTTTGATCCCCTGATATAAATCTCCATCAGAAAATAGGGAGGGACGTAACCGGCTTAAGCTTAACTATGTGACTAGTGGCCCCGAACCATAGTTTAAATATATTGTAATAATGATAAAATATACTAGTTAATTTAGATCTTTATTTATTTTGCAGTAAAGAGCTTTTTGTCATAACATTCCGTCATTTGTACTAGGAACGTGTCGGTTCCTCAAATATTGTTTCATATTTCGACTCTTGTTTTGTTGTTTTCCTTGTAAATAGATTTGTATTAGAGCTGGTAATCTCATTTTCGTTACTTAGTGAATCTTAGTGAAAGTTAATCTGTGCTCTTAATTACCTATTATGCTTTTCTGTTAATATTCCAAATATTATTGCTATGTTACATAATATTTATGTACAAAGAATATTCTACTTACTACGTGGTACGTACCTATTCTATTTTTTGTGGGTACATACGTACCTATTAATTTTTCCACCAAATATGTCAATAACAATTTTAACTAAAACTGAAAATAGACAAAACTTTCTCTCAAAGTACCAAATCCTACCTAATACTTCCAATATTCCATTACATGAAGCGAAAGGGTGATAAATCAAACAATGTCAAAGTAATTCCGAACCTAAATCCCTCTTAAACTTTCGTTTACACTTTTCGATCGTCACAAGATAGAATTTGTCCACAAAATAGATAAACACAAAAGGTACCTTTTGTGTTTATCTATTTTTATGTTCTTGGTAATTTGCAATATATAATTCGCAGCAACTCGCGTGACATAAAATTAAATATTTTCTCTTACCGTATTAAAAAAATTCAAAACATAAGTTAAATTTTGAGTCACGATTTAAATAATTGAAATGAATTTGAATTACATACGGCATGACATAAGGTTGACTTTCAATTTGCACAGTATATTCTTGAGACATATTAAACCTGATATTGTTGCTGATGGTCGTAACGATTCAATTCAGCAATTGCTGGCTTTATTTTTGACCACACCAATATTCATACACACATGAAACAATATCCTTTCTGTTGGTAGTTATTGCACCCAATTCTTTGCCATGGATTTCGTATATTTTTTAGATTTGGCTGCGAGTGAACCTTCTGTTTATATTTACTAGTGAGCCGTCCTTGCTATTATTAGAGATACATTTCTTTCAGTAGAATGGGCTACTGAAAATGTACGGCATTTGTAGCTGAACGATTTAGAATCGCGTCGAATTTGTGACGTGTGAAATATTTAAAAACTAAAAAATATTACGAGCTTCCTAGTCTGTGTGTGACAAAATATGTGAAAATAATTGTTAAATACTACTAGGCACTTGCGCAGTTTATACTTATTTTGAGATGGCATATTGGACACCTACCTATGTAGGGTTTGTGATGGTGACCAATTGTTACTATGGGACCAACTCTGAAATAGCGACTTAGCGAAGATTAACTTTACATTGGTCTACAAAATATTATTATAAAAATCATACTTTTATTTTCACGCCGGTATTTTATAATGCTATTAATTTTTAATATTAAAATAAATTAATTTGAAAACAAAATTTTATTTCAATAATATAAATATTCAACCGGAAACATTCGAGAACAACTCATTTAAAATGAATTCGATAATGTGGAACGATTTTGCGTTAATCATGTTATATTAACGCTTCTACTTTATGCATTCACCAAATATTTTGCGGCTACGCTGTGATTTTAGTTGGGAATAATATGGATGAGATCAATTTACAGCTATGTGTTTTTCTCACAAATAGATTGAGAATTGATATTGTAAGATTTTAGTTTTTCTATGACACGATAGTTCAGCCGAGAATTTATATAAAACGGCTTACGTTTGACCGTCGACTGATCCCAGTAAGAAGTTATGACGTGGCAGTGGATGTAGCACGTTTGCCCAAAAAGATGAATAAAATAAAATGTATAAAAGTAACTAGTTATAATAGAGTAGAGAAAGAAGTAACTTACTTTACACCTCTCAGTTTCACCCGTGATCTCTAGTTTACCTTGTATGGGTTGAATTATCAAAAATCCTTTTTTAGCGGCTGCCAACGTCATATAGTATAAGTAGCTATCTGTATGCCAATTTCAGCCCGATCCGTCCAATGGCTTAAACTGTTTGTTGATAAATCAGTCAGTCATAACTTTCCTTTTATATACCTATATTTAGTTAGACAGTAAACATAACATGTAGTACATTATTTTATGTATCATCAATCGATTTCGTAGCGCACGCCAAATGATGTCTTTTATCGGCATTTTTTTTATTTCTCGGGTTACATTGTTAATTTACGTGCTTCAAATTTCTTTTGAAAATAAAATATACTCAATGACAATTTAGCTTTCTATAGGTAAAGGAATTTTTAAAATCAGTTAAGTAGTTTTTGAATGTATTCTTTGCGAACAAACATAAAAACAAATCTTTTTCTTTATAATATAGAAGTGTAGATGTGAGCAGGTCCTCACAAATATTTCGTTTCTCTTAACATTGTTATTCCCTTGTGGTATATTATTGAACTTAATGGCATCATTTACCGTTTTTCGATTCCCAAAAGAGACCGCGGTTCGTCCGCGTTGCGTAATAGCGTTTTTTATTCCTGCCCATTTGACAAATATTGATATGGGGTAATGGTAATATAGTTTTATCTCTTTCTATTTTAACGTATCAGACAAGGAAAGACATGTAAGACGTAATTGAAAAAATAGGTGATAGAGAAGTTAGTGGCGCATCCTTGAACATTACCAACAACTGTTATTGGGTGATATTTTTATGAGTGGTTGGAGTGACTTTTATGATTTTATTAGCGGTAGAGTATGATTTATTTGTACTGGAATGGATAGTTTCTCCTATGTAAAGCTTACTTTAATTAAATTTACGTACTCGTTTTGTCAATAAAATCAATGTAATAAGTAATTTCTCAACAAGGTGTAGATTTGAGAGATAAAATAAAATTTCATAGAATTAAAGATCTACTTAAACTTGATCTACTATCTACTTAATTATTAAAATCCAGTCTGGATTCAACAAAAACAGGATACAATCAAGAAGATAAATGGTACTGATTTTTTTTTGCTTATCAATTAAACTAATTTTAATAAAATCACATATCCTTACAAACATTAGGTACATTCTATCTATAGAAAAAAAATATTACTGTGAAATAAGTAAGCAGTGGACGTTTTTCGGCTGATATGATGATGATGAAATAAGTATATGCCAATTTACAAAGAAATAGTCGTGTAAAAGTTATAATACTACAATTCTTGTCGCACATAATTATGTTGACAAAAATACGACCTATTACTGAGCTACAAATAGCAAACAAATTAATAAAATTTGAATTTCGCGGCTAACCCGAAGCATTCACAATAATATATTTTTTGTTAGAAAGAGATTTAATAAAACTAAATTAGTTTACTTTGTAAACAACAGAATAGGCACCACTAGTAGGTATATTATTCTATTTATATAGCTTTTTCTCAGGAGGAGGGAAAGTTTGTATGTTATGTTCTGGTCTGATTCAAAAAAATATTTCACTAATAGGAAACTATATTACATATCCCTGAGTGCTATAGGCTACTTTTTATCCTAGGAAAGCGGGTGAGTCCGCGGGCAACAGTTTCTAAATATATGAAAAAAGATGTAGTTTTCCTTTGAATTCAGGAATAGGAAGTAAAATTAAGGATTTATGAATACGGTTGTTAATTGATAAATAATACAGTAAAGTTTATAGTAACTTAATTATGCGTTAAATAAATTAAACTCAACATTTTCATTTAATTCGACACAAAAGAGGGTAATTTAAATAAATATAACATGTAAATTAGGAAATGCGACGTAAATTATACAAGAGTAGGTACCTATATAATGATGTAATTACAATGGTAGAAAGGACTTGCCCGCCGAAACGTATAATTAGTGGATGTGGGTATT
Source organism: Tethea ocularis (assembly GCA_963555595.1). NCBI lineage: Eukaryota > Metazoa > Arthropoda > Insecta > Lepidoptera > Drepanidae > Tethea > Tethea ocularis. The sequence continues at coordinate 7,523,525 of OY741968.1, forward strand.
TATTTATTTTTCGGGGTTTTTAATTGTCAATTATTATGCTCACTAAATTTCAACTTAAATTAACCAAATTTTTATATTTAAGGCGATGATAGCTTATAGTGACGCCGAATGAGAGTTTCAAATCTTCAATGAGCTTGAGCTTTGGGTGAAGGAAAACATCATGAGAAAACCATGGCATAGCTACCGCCCTCAAGTTGAAAATCTATCGATTAGCGCCAACCAGTATGTTAGATCATCACTGACCACGGTGAGTTTGTGGCCAATAAATAGTAAAAACAAATGTAAAAGAGCTTACATTACATCAGCAATCTCACTAGTATTGCCAATGCTCATAGGCAGGGATGACAACTTATCATCTGCCTGCTTGTCAACCTATTGACATGGAAAAAAAAAACATTTTAACTTGATATATGAATTCGAATACACAAGTTATTCGTCTATTTACTGTTATCTTGTCTAAAGCGCCTGATAAAAAATTCCAAAGACTTACAGTGCTAATTACCTATTTAGTAAGGAAAATGTTCAGAAAATAAATTAGAACGGTAACACTTTCCTGGAAAATTCATAAATTATTAATAGAATTTCTTAGTAGATGGTGCGAATTAGCTTTCCATAAAAGGTTACTAAATTGCATCGAAGATACTGGTATATACCAGTCATGGTAAATACTTACTTAAAACTATTTTAAGACATTGATTGGCAATTTTACAATGTCCATAGCTAAGCAGACATAATATTAAGCATCAGGAATACAGGTCTTAAAGTTAAAAATATTAAATCTAAAATAGGATTACTAACTGCTATAATTTATTTTAGTGACTGCAAGTTTATATGATAAATGGATGCAGCGTGACTTGCAAACGTGCCTAATTCTCATATAAACCACACTATTAACGTCACGATGGAAATATCAGTGTCTTAAATAATAAAGACGTCATGAAGAAGGATCTGAAGATTCATGCAGGCAGAGCTGTAAATATTGATCACTAACAATAATCGAATAAGCGAAAGTACTAGTCTTTCTCGTTTGGATAATTGTATTTTACCACTCTAATGTTCAGTAAAATAATTTTGTAAACCTTTATAAAACTGATAAAAAAAATTAAACGAGAAACACCTTTAACACGGTTAACAAGGTAAGTAGTGGTAAAGTTAGTATAATATGATTCGTGTCGGTCATACGGGTGAAAATTAAATAGTTATTATATTTTCAATTAATTCATTAAAATTGTATTACACGCCGCGAGGTGACGCAGTGCCTGTTGGTATATTCATTATTTATTATTCATAAGGATAATTATAATTACCCAGTATTGAAAAATATGTTTGCTGTAGAAATGCTGGAATATTTATTTTTATTAATTAAGCAAAGTAAAACCAAATCTAGCATTATAATATTTAAATTTAACATAAAACAAAAAACAACATTAACATAAATTCTTAGTTAAGAAACGTTTACAAATACAAAATTACTTTATAACGTGTTTCAAAAACAGTTCAGGGGATTTTAAAGAGTAAATGTCATTTGTTACAATAAAGAAATAGGGCTTTCTTTATTTAAATATAAATCTCTTCAGAACAAACAATTCGAAATACCTCAAGACATTACAGTGGGGCTCCTAAATTTGCGTCTACAAGCAAAACGCGTAGAGTTGGGGTGAGTCTGCCAAAATCGTATTTAAATTCGCCGATCCCGACACGAGATAAGCAAAATCATGAGTAAGGTTGGAAGGGTTACGGCACAGTCGGAATTTATTCAGTAATCGAAGTCTGTACCTACTTATAAATATTAATTTCATATTGTGTATCTATTTAGGTATATTGCCCGCGAATACAATGGAACCAATGCGAGCGAAAAGGAATGAATCAAAATTAAACAAATAATTCACTTAAAGCTTATAATAATATCTCTATTTAACATTACCGTAGTTACTAGTGTTATTAATATTGTGAGAGAAATGGTTAGAAATAAAACAATGTTTTCTTTTTCACACATTAATTCGTAGCATTTAAATATCACAGTATGCGTGTAATATGCCTTCAAAGTCTTTATTCACTGCACATTTTTTTGCTGTGTCATGAGCTCGGTTGGTAGGGTTATAGAATACTGCAGCGTGAGGCCGCATAATTCCATTTCCAGTGGGGTGTCCACGCCTTTGGTGTTGACGGAGATATCTCGATCTTGAATGGGAAGCCTCTTATAGTCTTTAGCCGAGGAAATTTCTTTTAAAATGTTTGCAAACACAACAAAGTTTATCGAGAGATCAGTAGAATTTGTTTGCTTATTTTAAAACGTAGAATGTAGATGCTGAAATACCTTTTGTATAATTTTAGGTTATTACTGGTTTTTTTACATGTAGCACTTAGCTAGATATTTATATTTATTTTTATTAGATCAAAAATATTCAATAGAAAATTATACATGGGCTCTTTAAGTGAGCCAAACATGAAAATGCGGGGCACTTAAATATTAGATTATTTATTATTTTTTAGATTAAGTAGCAAAAAAAATATTTATAACAATTTTTTGTCATCACCAAATCTAAACGGTCTGGTACTTAGCATCAGCAATTAAGCGACCCGTAATTTAATTAAACAACCAACAATTTATTTTAATATGTTGGTTTTTTTTATCCTGAGCTCCAACCGTAATTTAGGTACCCTAATCCTGGGCCCTATAGGGTTGTTCAAAAGGGGTGAAAGAGGGAAAAAGTAAAGGGTGATTAAAGATAAACAACGGTCTGGGCAACGTGAGGTCCAGAACGGCAAGATAATTTGCAATTGTATAATTATCTTCAGCGGTAAATTAAACGGGAGTTTTACGTCTTTTGGTGGCAACTAAGATTTATGTTGGAGGGATTACACCTCAGAAGTTAGAGTTATTGGACGATCCCTGAGCCCTCCAAGCCTTAACTGCCATACCATTTCCTCTGTACCAGGAATTAGAAGCTGCGATTTTTGTATAAATTATGACTGGCGTTTCCCTATTTGAAAATGAATCTGAACCGTTGGGTGTTGTTTTTCTTTCTTTATATTACCTAATAAACTTTTTATTTATTTATTAATCTTATGAAAATAAATATAGGTAGAAGTTGGTACTTTTGTTATTTTGGTGAAATTTTCTTAACATTTTTGTTTTAACTAGATAATGTGACGTACCTACTCGTACCTAATATAAAATCTTGTATATGTACTACCTGTTTTCAATTGTCACATTTTATTGCCATTACCTTTACAAATTATTTATGTAGGTACTTAGTTGCCTTAACTTAAACATTATTTATTTAATTTATTTCATGAGCCAAATATATTTTACAATTACATTTTGAAATAGGTATATAAATAAAAATTAACTGCTGTTTCGTACTTACCTACATTAAACATGTCATAAAAAATATTTTTAATAGAAAACAGTACTAAAATATTTAAGTAGGTATATACAATTAAATTACGCTTCAATATAAGTCTCACATTACACGAGTAAAATTGCAAGCGTTCACCGGATCGTAGCGTTGTACGTTTCGAATGTTGAAAAAAGCTTTTCACTCATGACATTACGGTTTCTATAAAGATCATCACGTCATTATGATTTAAATCAAGGTCAAATTAATCTTAGTATTCCAATAACAAACGTAGTAATGTATGAGTAATTAATATCTCAAACTGAAATAGTTAGTGATTAATGTAATCATTTCTGCCTAAAGTTATAATTCGCGTAAATAATTAATGTGATCTTTGTCAAGGATAAAGGTTGATTACTACCTTCATCATATTGTAGAACTAGCTTTGCGTTCCTCAGTTTCATCGGCACTCACCTCTTAGGGGTTGAATTTTCAAAAATCTTTTCTCAACGGATGCCTACGTTATAACAACTATCTGTACGCTAAATTTTAGCCCAATCCATCCAGTGATTTGAGCTGTGCGTTGATAGATCAGTCATTCAGTCACACTTTCTTTTTATACATATACGTATCTATATAGATTTAGATTATAGGAATTAATCTCTCATCAACGAATGAACGGATTTGGAAGGAATCTTGATACTGAAATAAATCATATCTGGAATAAAATGCAGGACACTTTTTATTCCGGACAAACATCATATCCCTCAGGTAAGCGGGTGAAACCGGCGGGAACTAGTAATATAACTCTAGTTAATTGTCAAGGGATAATTAAAATAATAGCATTCTATTTTAGCTTGAACCTTGTCCTTGCTCTAAAAAATTAATATTCAAATTTATCAAATAATAACAATAAATGTTCATCATCATCAAGAGAGGATACTTTAAATTATGCATACCTACTTCTCTCACTAAAATAATCCCTACATAATGTTAATAACTTCATCCAAAAGGTTCTAGTAGTAGGTACATACTCGTATGTGTTTGATATGAGTATGTAACTACGAAAACCTTTGTTCCCGTATGTACGTGCAATAACAACGGATTTTATTGATAGAGAATTAATTGCAAGCGTCTGCATTGTTTTCCCTTTGATTAAAGCTAAATGAATTGTGTCTCGAATTAATTAATGTGTGACCCTACCTGAAGCAGCTGCATTTATGCATAGTGCAAGTTAATTGAACGAATGACATTATTAATTCTTTGAAAACTCATTAATTATTATTAATAAATTGGTATGAAATTTCTAAACCAAAACGAAGGCAAAAGGTATTTGAAACAGAATTAAATTTTATTTTACCAAAGACTTGGGCTCTACATAAAAAAATTGTAATTTATTTACCTTAAAATGAACATAACAATAAACATTTATTTAGGTTATGAGACACAGAATAATATAACTCATGAAAAAGAGCTGAAAATCTCGAAGTTTCTCAGTGAAATTACATTGAAAGAACATATATCAAAAACGTTGTCTGTTTCATATAAATGTACCAGTTATTACTTTTACGACATCACATACAATAAAAGATGAAAAAACAAATATTTTCATAAATAATATCTCTTTGTGTACATTTCATCAAGTCGCGGCGATTCCTCGACAGAATAACCTTATGAATATTTTTGAGACACACAAGTATTTTGAGTTTGTTACGATTCATGATATATTTCTTCCCCTATCCTTATATTTACTATCAATACTGCGAGGTGGAGTGGGGAGGGGGGGGGGGGGGTAATATAATAGAGTCCAATCACACTTAAATTTCTCTCCAATTTTATTCCTTAAGATTGTACACACATAATTCACTTCTTAACTTTATTTTCACGTTCCTAGATTAATAACTCCTTTAACAAAATAACAGTTATACTGAGTTTCTAATATTATAAGTTCCCAATCATGGAAATTGAAAATATCCTGGGAAAATTTTTCACACACTGTTATCTGATCCCAAACTAAGCAGACTTTGTACTATGGAAATCAGATACCTACCACCTTTTTTGTAAATACATACTTAAATAGAGACAACCAGACCCAGGACAAACAGACATGTTCGTGCACACAAATGTTTGTCCTGGATGAGAATCGAACCCACAACCTGCGGCGCAATAGCAGGTCGTGTCTTAACCAACTGCGCCAACTGGCCCGTCATATTAAATTGTCTAAGAAAATATGTCAATTATTATTATGTAACCTAACCACAATAATATTGCGGCTGTATTATTTTCGTAAAGAAGTAGGATTATTCGGGTGTTTCCCTCCACTGTGTCCTTTGTTCTTGTTAGGGAGGGCTTATGCCAGTATTAGGTTTAGTGCTGTTTCAAACATTTTTGTTGGGATTTTTTTGACTAATGGTCCCTTTTGCGATTTCATCTTGAATGAAGATTTTTGTTGTGTTCCTCAAACAGGATGAGAAATATACCTAAACAAATTTGCGTCTCCTTTGTCTTCTCATTAACTTTAACCTCTTTTGATAGAGGCGGTATGTGCAAGAAATAGGTACCAACTAAATTTAGAAGGGAAAGTTACAGGTAGACGAATTTAAAAAAAAAATGAATTTTTAATAAAATAAAATGTCCCAATTGTTACTGTAGTACATAATAGGAACCTACTTAAGTATGGTATAGAGCTGAGTGAGTGAATTGAGTTGACATTTAAAAAAAATATAATGGATATATTGAGAGAAACATAATTTATCTCTTTTTACTTAAAATAATATTAGGTTATTTCTACTGTACCTATATTATCCTTTATTTGACTTAGGCCTAATTCGTATACCTAGCCCCCGGGAAAAAAAAATGAAAATTTTACAGATTCTCTATACAAATTCTGTCACATAGCCATATTTAACCCGTGGGTTGCCCCAAGGAACGGAAGTGTGTTTTGGAGCATTTTCTTGTCGTTTTTTTTATTTACATAATAATATAAAATAAAAAAAATACTGTACTTACTCTACGTAGCTACAATTTTACTCTGATCATAAATTATGTAGAATATTTTTGGTATAAGATTTCCCAATTACGGTCCTTGCGAAATAAAACTTTCGTACATATATATTAACTGTCAATCTAATAAATGATAAAGGTAATCAATAGTTACCTACTACATAGGTTTATTTAATATAATAATACTCACGTACCTATATCGCTGTAACAACTTTGTAAGTCATTTAAATACGTATATGAGCCGTGTCCGGTCAAATTTATATCGTAAAAAATGATTTTTTGATTGGACCTGCTATAATGGACTTTACAAGGAGGTGATATTTGTATAGAGCTGTTGTAATCTTTATCTTTAAAAATAAGTACCTATTTTTGAATAGTCATAGGTATTTATAATGTCCATAATAACGATACATAAATTATTTTTTTAAAAAAATCGTAGACATATTACGATAGCACAATGCGAGTATGGTGAAAGTAGTTGGTTAGATTCCAACAATGGGTAATAGTGTATTTCAACAAATACCGGCCAAGTGCGTACCGTACCGCACTACGCGCAATATAGGATTCCGTAATCCCTCGCAATACGCGGACTTAGAGGAGGCTTTTTGTTTGATACTATGAATAATATTAATCGAGTTCATGGTTTAAAGACTAATAACGTCTGAAAACGGGCTCAAATAGGAAAATCGACTGATAACTTATGAAGCCTACATAGTTGTAATTGTTTTTCCTTTTAATTTCACTATAACCTACTTCCGAGATTTTTTGTGTATTTGCGTAATTAATAAATAAGAGTCTCTGAGCTAAGGTAAACTCGGGTGGAAAGGGTTCCATATTCTGAGAGAACTTCAAGACTTAAAAGAATTATCGTTTAGGCTTTCCTGTAATTTACGAGTAGGTAAGGCCTTACCATACATTATTATTTTTTTTATTTCACATATTATTTATATTAATATATATTTTTTATTTCTCTCGAGCTCTGTATTTTTTGATTTTACAAGACAACAACAGCAAGATAAGTTATAACGAAATCAAAATAAATTGTGTAATAAAACCTTTTATTTCACAGCAAACTGAGAACAACTTTTAGTTTAACGAACAAAGTACACTTAAAACAAATATAATAACTTCGTTTCTCATATGTTTGCTGTCACACTTAAGCACAGTTGCGACGAAGTTGTAACAGCTCTCTATATATCAACGGGAGAGCGTTAGGTCATCACGAACAAGTGGGACGTCCCTCTGTCGGGATGCGTCCACATGTTATTGACCCTGCCCTATTGTTACCACCATATGTTAGCCGAAATTACCTCGTGCCTTTAAGAAATTGGCGAAAATTTCATAAAAAGAACATAGGTACTCGTATTTCTGAAATTGTTGAAAGTTCTTTCAATTTTCGAGTTAACAAGATTTTTTTGTCTGCTTTTTATTCTCAATATGTCTTAGAAAAATATTACCATTATTTGGAACGATGAAGAGCTTATGAACTAAAAAAGTTGCATTAAATGGATGTAGGTAGTATTAGAGTATTTCGTTAGGCTCTAACGTAGGTACGTACGTAAGTAGGTACTTACTTACGACTATTGGCGTGTTTAGACTTAAAATTAGATTACACATGGTACCATGTTAATATATGGGTCTAAGTTTTGATATTATTCACTCTTCATAATTTCTCGTTTATAAAAATATCTACCAATTGAATTCCAGATACTTAAACTAAAATTCATTATTGAACACTCCACGACATATGTTAACCGACAAGCGCTTTTTAACTTCCCGTAGAGAAATTCAAAATTCGAACGTGTAATGGCGCAGAATAACGAACAAAACAAGAGGTCAATTATCATTCGATAGACAAGGGTGGACGTGATAAAAACAGATCTCCTAACACATAATTACATAATTGTGCGGCCTCGTCGACGCGCCTCGGGTAACGACGCCACACGAATATGGGTTAGCCAGATACCAAAAAATAAAACTACACCATTACGTTGATTGTAATATGGATATGGCTTTATTTTGTACAGAAATTACGAAATGCAAAATGGCCGGCAGTGAGCGCTTGCGGTAAGTGGACTGTTTGTGGGATCTGTTTGGGGAAGGTTTATGTTCAGCAATGGATGTCTGTACGATGATGATAATGATGATGAATACCTAGCCAGTCCGCTATAAACGAGCTCTATGACCTACTTAATTATATGAACAAATAGGTAGGATGGTAAAAATAGGTCATATAATTTCGCAAAAATATTAATATTTGTATTTGTTACATTGTCTTTTGTGTTGATAATAATTTATTTTCATTGCTATGAATTTTCCTTTCTTTATATACGAGACTTTTTGCCTTGTTAATTTTATACCCAATAATTCTGAAATTAAATCTACACAAATTATATATTGTATTATTGAAGTTACCACCCATTTTACATACATGACGTAGGTATATAGATCTTCGTCTCTTGATGAGTAAGGTGCCAAATTCTATATATAAGGTGGTAAGGGCAGATAAATAAAGAAGGTAGTAATTAAATTATTCTTTGTAATGTAATTAATATCTAGTAGAATTAACAAAATATTATAGGTATTTGGTAAAATTTAAAAAAATGCGGGGTGATTTATAAATGTTAGGAAAATTATGAAAAATTCAATTGAATTTAATCTTGCAGGCATTTTTTAATAATAAAAATCTTATAATAAAATTTTAAGTACAACGTATCCATACAATTTTTTCATCGATGTAACATAGAACATAAAGGCTCTAAAAACTAGTTTAATAAGAAGGTGGAAGTAAAATATTTTATGTACCGGAATTGTTAATAACTGTGCGTTGCGGTTGAATCGTAATCAGTCCAGACGGGCCTCACTGACAATTCCCATTTAATTTTAAAGCCTGACCAGGAACAGAAAAGTTAACAAGACGCCGCACCGCCTAATTATACCTTAGATAAAGAACAAACAAGCTCCGAAGGCGATTTTAGATTGTTATAACGCCATATGTTATCTATTGGGTAATTTTGCATAGTTATTATAGCTGTATGTATGATTTGAAACTTGTTTGGTTTGTGATTGGTTTTGGTTCGTGATTTATGAGTAAAGAGAAGGTTATTGTGTATTTCTTATGCATTTGTATTTTGTGAGTCAGAACTTGCAGTTATTTTGTACTAGCTGTTCCCCGCGGTTTCACTCGGGTTCCCGGGATAAAAAGAAGCCTATATATAACCTTTAGGAATAATGTAGCTTCCTATTAGTGAAAGAATTTTTCAAATCGGACCAGTAATTCCGGAGATTAGCGCGTTCAAACAAACAAACTCTTCAGCTTTATTATTAGTATAGATAACGTTGCAAGCATCTATATACCTTTTTTTTTTATTTACGAGGTGGAAATCTTCAAAAGATACCTGATTACAAGAGGGGTGTAACCAGGTTATGTGGGATTTTTACCCACTAAAACCATCCCGGTGGCCTACCGCTGTGCATGTCATGGAGACACCGGGTCCTCCGTTGGATCGGCGCCGGTGTCACCCTCGCACTTTGCCTAACGGCTCATCCCTGTCGACCGGCTATGCAGTCCCTTCCCAATCCAGCTTACCAACAGCACTGGCCACATTGTGCTGTTGTCTTCCCCGAAAAGCATCTATATACCTACCTATGCATTTTTTCCTTAGCAGTATAAAAATAAGAAAATACTGAACCTTGCCGTGAAAGAATCATTGAAATCAGATAATTCAGTTTCGCAATGTATTTTCTTATAGACCCATCACCGATATGAAAACATGAAAATGCTTTTAAAAGTTTTTCATCAATCAACAACTTAAATACCAATATTATAAACGCGAAAGTAATTCTGTTTGTTACCTCTTCACGCCTAGAATGCTGAACCAATCGCGATGAAATTTGGCACGCATGATAAATAGATATGAAGAAGGACATAGGTCATTTCTTACTGTGGGACCGCGGGTGAAACCACGGGAGACAGTTAGCTACTTATAATTTTAATGGAAACAAGATACCTCTTATGTATCGAATTTCTCAAAATCATGAAGGAATTTATATTCTTCCCTAACCTTTGAAGTTATATGAGTGAAAATGTTTCCCTAGGTAAGTTTATTAAGGGTATATATAATAATTTTAATTTTTTTGCCTACGATATTATTGTAAGAATTATTATCATGTAATATGTCAATTATTTTGTCACCATAGATAGCAACTCTTACAAGCTGTCTCTTTAAGTCGAAAGCTGAGCAACACAGAATTTATATAAAAAAAATGTGTTCAATAATTCCAAGACAATTTCAGATGTTAGACAGGATGGAATCTGTTCAGATTAAACAACTGGTTTCAATTTCAAATCCATCTCACAAGTTATCAAAGTTCAAGCATTGTTGTACGATAGAATAAATTAAGTAGCTACAACACAATGTAGGTGTAATAAACCGTGTTTGGTCTGAGATTCTGAATTCATTACTAAGTTTCCGGCTAAAACTACTCGCCTGTCTATTGATGATAGTTAGTTTCAGTATCCATCCTTGTGCTATGCATATTAATGGGTGTGCATGTTATTAAGGGGATATGTTACAGTATGATGGAGTTCGGTCCTATAAGGAATGATCTCTAGCGTACTGAGCTATTAGAATTAAGTTTCAGATTATTATACTGTGTTTAATAGTTATTTTGTTCAGTTAACATTAAGTTGCGTGTTATTTCTATTATATTGTAGCAATTGAATACAGATTATAATCTGTTTTCAATCTCTTCTCGTTCTCTTAACTCCCACATAGATGACGTCAACAGAAAGAGTGTATAGTAAACAAATGTTTAGAAAGAGTGACAAATGTCTACGCAACTATATATTAAGAGGATGCTCTCCGCGAATGACTCTATCCCTTACTTAACTGACTGAGACAAGCGAGACAGTCGAGTCACACATTTAGAAAAAGACGGTTTTATATAATTTAAAAAAACTAAGCCTTTTTTTAAAGTAAGATAAATATTTCCTTTCTATTAGATCTTAGAATGTATGTTAATATTTTCAAGATATTTGGATGGACCAAAATAAGATATAAAATGATTCTTAGTTTTAAAAAATCATGATTTTTTTCCGACGTTACTAATGAAAATTCAAATTAAAAAAAACTATTTCTAAACTTAATATATTTATATCTTTTGTAACATAGAATGCCTATCTAGAATCATCATTTCTTCTGAGAAACGATAACGATACCTATCTGTAAAGTCGCCTTAAAACTGTGTGCTTGATCACTACATAGTATAAAACAAAGTCGCTTCCCGTCCTGTCTGTCTCTATGTATGCTTAGATCTTTAAAACTACGCAATGGATTTTGAAGCGGTTTTTATTAATAGATAGAGTAATTCAAGAGAAAGGTTTATATGTATAATACATGCATATAATAGTACAGAAAAGCTGAGAAAAGCCGGGCGAAGCCGGAGCGGGTCGCTAATCTAATATAAATGGTAGGTATTCTCCTTAGAAAACTTATAGTTCTCTACGTAGTTCTAATTTTAATTTCAGCAACCATTCTTGATGAGTCGTTTTAATTAGCAGATGTTGAAATTAGATAATATTTTAAGTTAGTTTACCATTAAGAATTTTCATGAACATTAATTAGACTATTTAAGTTCAGACGTCTGTTGCCGACCGCCAAAATTTTAACTTAACAGACTGTTTTAATTATATTTTCACGTCACATTTTAAGCGAGTAATTACGAGCAAGGCTAGGGTAACAAATTACAGTGAAAGTCTTTCTAATATTCAACAATTTTTATTGGACTAAATGTATTTTAAAGCAAATGGTCGACAACGCACATAAATCTGACAGATTCTAAGAAATAAACGACAATTATGATAATTATCACTCGATCACAACGTTACTCTTACTCAACACAACCATAACAATAATTAAGACCGTAAAAAAGGTTATCTCGAAGAAACCAGTAATGTTCAAACAAAAACACTGTCGCCGTCGAGTTCTTGATTTCGATTTACGACGTCTTACCACTGAATAATTACCAAATTTCTCTACTCTGTCCATGAAATCTATATTGAGAATTATCACGATAGAATTAGAGTTTAAAATCGATTAAATAGTCTAAAAAACAACAGCTCTTATTATGTTGGTTGAAAGATAGTTCAATACGAGAAGATAAAGTATCAAATTCTCACAGGCCCATTAACAGTATCAAAATGAAGAAGCGGCAACGGTCTTTTTCCAAAATTAAATGAATTATAATTATAAACAATTACTGGTTGATTTAATGAATGGATAAAATACGTATTAGAAAGAGACATAAGTATGTGCTGGTCTTTATGAGGAAGAAGGAGGTGTGATAGACAACGCCTACGAAGTTTCTTTGAATGTACGATTCGGCAAGCGATAAAAATCGCCGGTCTTATTCGTCAGTCTTTTTTTAATTAGTGAGGGGTCCGACATGTGAACCGAGGTGGCAGCCATTGTATGAGGAATAAATAAAAGACGTTTATAAATGATCGAGCGAGCTCCCAAGATGTAGATATTGAAAAGGATATACCTACCTACACATAAAATCAGTTGTATGAATGAAGTTTTTGTATTGGCCTATTTATTTTTGGTGCATCTAACTTTTCTTATACATAGACATAATATTAATTATATAATTGCCTAAAAATAATCTTTGAAAATATAGGAATAAATTTCAAAAATATCGCTTTTTGTATATAGTTTCCAGCCTGCGCTTTCACCCGCGTTTCCGAGGGATAATAACTAGCCTTGTTACTCCAAGGTGTCAGCTACCTCCATACCCATTTTTATCAAAATTGGTTCAGCCGTTTGAGCGTGAAGAAGTAACAAACATACTCACTGACAAAATTATCGCATTAATAATAAAAGTAGAAAAGAGCTACTTAAATATGACGTATCTAAAATACTGCTAAATCAAATAGAAAAATTTCAAAATCTGCAAATAACAAATTAAATATGCCTAGAATTATAATTAAATAGTATTTCGAACTTTTTCTTAGTAGCAATTTATCGTTCTGCCTTATTCTATAGTTAACGTTTCAGTCTTATAATTTGCATAAATTAAATAAAGGTTAACACCGTATAATTGGATCGTCCGATTCGTAGTTACAGAGCAAACAAAATAATAACGAATGCTAATTGAGGCGTAGTTATATAAAGAATTGGTCATTTTTGCTTGAAATTGCTTGTTCTTAACTACGAAGAGAATCTTTTTACTTTCCAGAAATTCTCTTGGGAGATAACAATGGGTAAATTGGTTATTTTTTAATATTTTGATCTAGATTCTAAAATACAAGGCTACATATTTCTAATGCTCTCTTGTTTTTTTCTTGTGTTAATGCTCTTTTGTCTCGATGGTAAATTTTCTAATTTATTTCTCAACTACATAAAATATCATGTTCAATAATTACTAATATCTTTTAAGGTCAAATTATGAATGAATTATGAATCAAATCTCTGGCCTTATCACACTACGTAAAGACATTTTCACGAAATATTAGGTACATGAAGTGTATAGTAAATAGGTGTCCCGTAGGTATGCTTAGGTGAAACACCGGCAGGAGATTCAGCTTTATGTATTTGGCATGACAATTCCAGGATGGGGCAGCTGCTTGCCCATGATTTGCTTATTAACGTTTTGTTTCAAGACCTTGAATGCGCTTCTAAATTTAAAATTTAGTAACAAACGTTATGATGTAATAGGATCTAGTTGGTACTGTTTATTTGTAAACACTCACAATAAACAAAAATGATATAATGTTATAAAAAAAGTGTGGGAAACTCGACCTGATATGAGATGCAGATAAAAAGATAAAAAGGATCAATAAAATTTATTGATCTACGATATTTTGACATAAACCTTTATCGCCAAAGAAGTCGCCAAAACTCTCACGAACTTCGACTCCTACGTTTATAATCCTAAGCAAATATACTACCGTATAAAAGCAGGTGTAGTAAACTCTTTGGTATGGAACTATTTTAAAAATTCTATAGATTTGAAAACTATTGAAGCAGAAATCACAATGCAGAGGATATGTGACAGGCCGGAGGACCATGGTACAAAAGTTTTCGAGTATGCCATGACAAAGATATATGCTACAACCCACAGACCTTTGATAAGCCTTTTGTAAATAAATATAGAGCTCAAAATAAAGTGCAAAATAATTCTCATGTGTAGTTGATGTAGATCAGAAATGAATGACATGTTCAAAAATGTCTCCGCGCTAGATTTTTTTGACAATACACAGTAATTGGTGGGTTGGGTACCTGGGTACGATGGTTTTTGTCATATTACAATAGGTACCATTGGTTGTGTCACAATGGGCCATACGGAACAAGAATATCGAAGTAATTTGCTCATTGAGATTCTTGCAACCAATATGGTGGTAATGTTTTTATTGTTAAAAATCATTAGAATTACGAAATAATGATTTTTATTTTTTAATTGCAATGTAATTTATCAAGTTACACAATAAGTGTAAAAAATTGTAGGTATCTAAAATTATAATAATACAGACCTGTTTTTCGTATCCAATCCATAGATCGATGAAAGACATGAAAAGAAAGTTAAGTGTTAGTTAAAGAATAATATAACACGAATAAAACTAAAATGTTACACAGTAATAATACATTATAGGTGAATTCAAACATTTAATTAGCCACGACAGATTCACTTTCCAAATGCGGAGGAAATGGTGAAAATATTACAGAAGTAATACCTACTCGAGTGGGTACATACGCTTGTATTCTACGTATAAAGAGACCCTTAACTCCAAGCGAAGCTTTTAGTTACGTAGAAATTCGCAAACCGCAACATCTGGCGTATATACGTTCTACCGGAATACTCGTAGATTGCATTTTGTATACTTTCGCTAACGAATGAGCGGTGACATTCTCAAGTAACCTCAATTTCGTGTGAATAAAGTTGTGTTTCTTTTAGCAAATGTCACTAAATATCTACGGCGCTTAAGACCTTCTGGTTTTAATGGTAAGTTTCAATCTGTTGTCTCGTCTATCGGGCTATTTCGTACAGATACGAATTGCGGGTAGTACAGACGTAAACTTGATTTTCTCGGGACCAATTTTACCAAAATGAAAACGCAAAAATTACTATGAGATGAGATACCAATTTAATAACATAATAGGTACGATATACTTACTTGTATGTATATGATATCATGTAAATTTAATTTGTATTTATCATGTTTAGCTTCAGCAAACATTACATTTAGACTTGCACCCCGGCTTCACACGGGTTCAATTATATTAAAAAATTGCCTATGAAAGTCAACTTTTTGTGACTTGTTTCCAAAATATTATCTTCTTTGTAATACAAGAGGCTAAAATGATCCATTTCATATGATATCTGTTTCGCCTACTGGCTTAATTGGGCTAAACCTATAACCAAATTTGTCAAATTAGATGAAACAAAAGATAGTTGACAGGTTAATGAAATGCCATCCGAAACATATTATGAAGCTGAAAATGTGACAAAATTAACCCTACAGTTCACATTAAATATTTTCTTTGTGCTTGTTATAAATACGCCAATATACGTAAGTAGTAATATAAAAACAAAGTTAGCGAAAAGGATTGTGCCACCACGCTCCGAAATCGAATGAAGAAAGTTTTAATATATTTTTTCTTCCCTTCCCATTTTGTTCCTCTCATTTGTGACGTTGAAAACGTCTACATTAAAATAGTACGAGATTGGCCGCTAAAATCTGCTGGTAGATATTTAATTTACGGTAGTAAGGCTTAAAGTATACCTACATTGAATACTTCAAATTTTATAGGGTTGCCGCTTGATTAGTTTTCGATAGTTTGAGAAATTAGATACAAAAAGGATTGTAAATTCTTTTCCTAAGATTAATTTAAATTACTTAATTTTTGTTTGAAAAAAATGACATTAACAAATCAAGAGCCCTTGGAAATAATCAAATAATAATAATCGATACCTACTACCTAGCCCTACTTCAGTTTTTGAAAACAAAACACGCACACGCATAAATTCTAAAACAATGCCTACAATAATATAACGCCCATCAATTTGGAACGTTACGTATCTATGTATGTGATACCTATCTTTAGTCCCACGAGCGCTGCTTAATAAATCAAATACATTATAGCGTATGATTGTTCCGATTCGTTATTGTCTCACATCGATTACTACCTTTATTTATACAGTCGAAACGGTAGGCGTATAAAGCTGAGTTCACTTGAATACTTTACATAATGTACCCTACTTACTTAATATTTTGTTATACCAAAGCCTGCTAAATTTTCTGATTGAAAAATGAAAATGAATATAGTAACGCATAGTACTTTCTTAGAATAGTCCAGACTGGATAGCAGGTACCTAACATAAGTGGAAGTATAAGAATTAGAAATATACCTACTTGTATATTTATAATTCTATTTGTTTTACCGTGGTGGAAGGCTGATAAATCTTTTGGCTACCAAAGAAAGCTTAATTTTAAATAATCAACTTTACAAGAGTAAAACCTCCTTCAAAGACAATTAAATTGATGTTGGGTCTGGTGGGCTGGAAGATTCTATAGCGAGATAGCAGTAAGATATCGCAAAAATAATCATTAAAATCTGCTAATAAGGAAAAAAGTTATGCCTGAACAAACATAAACAGCCGAATTGAGAAAGGTTAAAAAAGTCCGTATTAAAAAAAAATATTTAAAAATCCTTTTGCGTCGTAAAATATACTTGTATATACATACCTTTAGGCGCACACGTAAATATTCGAAGAAATACTTGAGATATATCGGCACGCCCGAAGACACTCCAATTTCTTAGTCCTAAGTAAACATGTTACCGGTGTAGTAATTGCTCACTGTATTTACAGTCTTTTATTGTGTATCGTTGTTCAAATATTGTTTTTGAATGCATCACTTGTCTTACCTACAGCTGCGTTAGTCAGATTGTTATTCGAGACGAATATTCGGAAGTTAATTTAGCGTTAATTTTGTTTGCCGTTTAAGATATGGCAAACAGTTTTTGCCAAAAAAAAAGGATTACTACAAAAAGCTTTGGTTATTATGACTTATGTATTATTTGAAAGGAATTAAAATATTGAGTTTGCTGACTAAACCGAAAGTTATTATTAAATTTTATTAAAACGTAAAGATGATGCTTTTGACTCTGAAAGATATTTCTGAATAACTTTTTGACTTTGAGCGCTACAAACCTCACACCCGCCCATAGTTACACCTACCAACAACTTCTAAGTAGCCGCTTCAGATATTATGAAAAAAATGCCATCAAGTAAGCCGATATGAATAAACGGCACCTACGGATAATTTTTCTAAAGTTACAACACTACAAAGACGCTACCGTGTAATTTGAGATTCTAAAGGCAGCTTAGGCGACAGACTGCGACATTAAAAAAAACTTTCAATCGAGCGAGATAGAAATTCAATATGGCACTGCAACGCAGATTAAATTTTGCACAATCTAGAAGCACAATCGACAGCTGTTACCAGAAATTTACCCAACCGTTGATGTGATGAGTTTCGGCGAAAGGCATCATATAAACTTTAACGTGTCTCATAAAATAATTAAAATAAATTCCTTGTCAATTTTGAGGTCAACTATGAGTAACATTACAATATGAGAATGTAGAAAATAAAACTGAATATTAGAAAATGTGCTCATAGGGGCTATATTGAATGAGCTAAAAATCTGATAGATTTCGGTTTATAGCCAACGACGGGCATTCTTAAAATAACCAAGAGTATAACGAGAAAATTGGTCCATAAAATTTCCATTACCCAAATCCAAACACCAATACGGTGATGTGCTTTGTTTATCTTGGGCACCTTAGCTGCCAGGTTTTATGATACCCATAACATTGGTTGTCAATAAAATCTTGGTGTCATACACATAGGAAAAAACAATACGGGAGTTCAATATTACTACATGACCATAATAATAAATATAAAAACGATTTATGCACGTCTTATATCATGTAAACCGTTTTAATACGATTTTATGTTTACAAAAAATGTTAGACTTTTTATGTAATTGAATGACATATTAAGTTCAAGAGATTTTTAGATTACCGCAATTTATATATTGTTTGCATGAATCTATTTGTGTACGAATAAAATTAAATTTTTCAATTACTCAATTGATGTGACCGATATTATATATCACAGTCTGAGTATTGTATATGTATAGGTACTTAGTTATTCGAGAGTATTCCAAGTAACTTGCGGGAAAACATCTGAGCGAGTAAATATAGCTAATGCGGCACGACAAACAATCAACCAGCGTTCCTGGACATGTAATCGGATACAAAATGGTTCTCGGTACCTCTCAAGAGCTCGCAGACTCAACACACAGTAGCCGTACTCCGAAAGAAATTACATCGAATAACAACAAACTTTTATTTAAATGACAAAATACATTCTCTTTGAAGATAATGTGAGTGGCATTGAATAGAATTCATGAGAATGTTATCATTACAAACTATCACCGTCTGGCAAATCCTTCGTTGAAATCGAACCTTCAACTATACGAGTAAATTGCATAAGCTGAGTCCATTGTTCTGATAACTCAGCATTTTTTGGTATCTACATTTTATTTAAGAGATCTCAAACATACTGAAGTCACAAAACGTTGCGATTGGTGCTTTTATAATTTATCTTTCAAATGCTCATGTTTTAATAAAATGTTCTCGAGGTAACGACATGAAGTTTGTCTCGAATATACGAGAGGGATTTTTATTCTGCCGATGAAAAATTTCAACTAGGTACTACGTAAATGATTCAGCAGTGTTGCGAATGTTTCTGCACTACTTACCTCAAATCTATCTTCGCTTGATGCTGAATATGCAATTTTATGGTTATTCGTGTGGATGGTTCGATTTGTGGTGTAATCTGGAATGATTGATTGCCGATGTGACTCTAGCAATATCGAGTGAATGACTTTCCAAAGAGTGCCAATTTACTTGGTTACGCGTTTGTTTTTTCATTATAAAATATTTTTTTAGACTCATATTCATACAGTAACTCTCTGTTGATCTCTTGAATACATATACCCGCTTCAAAATTGTTGTTTTACGTTTTTTTTTAATAAATCACTAAAGGTTACTCCTTCCGTTAAATAAAAAGTATTCAGTAGACTTTGGTGACATATCAGAGATCTTATCCGAACTAAACCTTCGCACAATGCCTCGTAATAATGGGCACACAAAAAATGATCGGTATCAAAAAGCAGCACTAAAGGGGACAAAAATATGTCCACAAAACACATACAAAGCACATTTGGTGACAAAAAACTAAAGTTGTTTACTTGTGTGCGTGTTTTAACTAAAGGGTTTTGGATTTATAAATCGTTGTAGCTTGAATGGAAGCGGTAAAAAACGTACGGTACAGAAAACTTATATATTTAAAATGTTTAATAATATGGTGGCTCGTAGAACTAGCTCTACTTTTTTTTCTTTATTTTTGTCAATCTGATCTTTGGATGTGATTTCGTCCTCACAGCACTACTCGGACACTCTCGTTAATGGGGTACCTATGAGGCTGAACCCGCATTATATGTATACAGGAGATTTCTATACTGGCGACCCTACGTGACAAAACTTTGTCCCACCCCACATTCAAATTTCTGAAGGAGCAATTGAAATCGGAGATGGTAAAGAGAATTAGAGCGGGGTCTTTTTCGAGCGCTCGTTTTTGTTTCGCGTACGTTCAAAGCGGGGCTTCTTTTGAATCTCGATCAACCATCGAACTGGAAGTGGGGTGTTGCGTTTATTAGGATTCCCTATGGCCTACCAATCGGCCGGTACGACTTTGCGTAATCTAATAGCTTATTAATGAAGGGGAAGCCTTCGATCGACCCCTATTTTCTATCCTAGCGAATTTTAAAATAATGGATTCGATCTCTCGCTCCTTTTATTTATTGTCGGTTCATTGCGTCGTATAGCTGTCTTGTTCCAGCGAGTACTACGTATCGCGAAGTGGGAAGGTCAGTGGCGCGAGCGATGGCTCCACCCACAAAATTTATAATACAATAAATGAGTGAAGCCACAACGTGGAACCGGCCGCGGAGATAACACGTAATGTCAGGTTATTGCGTAAAAACAAACGACAAAAAAGTCGTCCGTAAGAGAGATATACTGTTTCGCATAGCGGACCTTTATGATCCCAACAAGAGCTAATATACGACCGGGAGATTTGCGCTCCATGGATTATATGTGCAATAAAGAGTATAATTTAAAATTACGTTTGCCACAATGTAGCTATTAAACATAATTGGTGAAGCGTCGAGCTTAGCGCAGTAGGTACCTTTACAAAAAGGTACTATGTTTTAACCTATTTTATTTTGTTTGATTTTGATTTTCGTTACTAGTTATTTCTAAATTTTTTACCAAAATTTTCTGGTTATTACTTTACATAAAACTAAACCTAAAACTCGATAGATGGTATAAGTTTTGGATGATATGAGTAAATATAATTTTGTTTTATATAAGAAAGTTGATGTATTTATAAGCAATAAACTTTTGTAATATAATAAATTCGATATAGTACCTACCAACGAAAACGGAGGAAGTGACTTTCTTTTTGTAGCCTCAAGCGTTTAATCGTGAATCAATTTTGTGTTCTTTCAATCGAAAAATCTCAACTAATTTGTAAAGGTCGCTTGAGACCACCCTTTAATAAAAACGTGCTATTACATCACATAAAACTGTTGCTTTGCATTACCATAGCATTACTAACAAATATTTTAGTCACTACTAGCTACTCACATAATACCGACTAATTAACCTAGCGTAATGAATTACGCAATTTTTACATAGAAATAGACCTGTAAAATATACAAGGTAATAATCTACTTACATAATTACAAGGCCTATCTCGAAATCAAAATTCGTCGAACCGCGACAAGTATAACAAATTCTCTGGCGATGACTCGACGATTACCACAGGCCTAACACAATCTGACGTCATGAATAATATTACATAGGAATAAATTTTACCCGGTTTTGCCTCGTATGGTGTCCACGCCCTAATGGACTTGTCATGTTATGGTAATGAGTTACACGCAAGATAAGGTAATATATCATTTTATTATGATATCATAGGAATACCACCAAGAACGCTTAATACCAGTGAGTTGGTATCGATGATCCAATTTTTTTGATTAATGGTTTACACGCTTTTTTTTGTACGCGGGACTATTTCTATGATTAAAACTTCGATTATGAAGAGATCGATATTTTGGAGACAGTGTTAGGTTCCAGACCATGTCTATCCTTCCAAAAATAATCATGGACTTAATTGCATAATAAAAGTATCAGACAATGGATATGCAAGATAATTTTGGTTGGACGCATAAGCGTATAGAAAGTTTAGCGTAAAACTTTTGGTGAAAAGTCGCATTCAGAAACAATGATGGGGGCAGATAAATTCCCTATAGTTTTTGAGTAATCCAGTAGGAACTTAGCTAGATTTATGTATAAAAATTCTTTGCTTCATTTGTTTGGTTGTTTATTATTTTGAAGTTTGTATGAAAATATTTATGTTTTGTTTTTATCACCTGTGTTATGATTGTTAGAATTAAATGTATGAAGGAATAAGTATAATACCTCATTGCCCTTTCAGTCCATAATCACCCAGAAGTACCTATTCATTCATCAACTCTAAAATATTTTAAAATATTTACGTAGACTGAGAATTGAAATACCCAGAAAAAAATATTAATGTTGAAGTATCTACTGTAAAAATAAGATTTCTTGAATTAAGAAAGCCAGTTTTCAGCTCACGTATAAAAGTAAGTTCCATCTTATCAAACTCTTCGAGGGTTATGGCTATTGGACCTTTGATTGAGGGTCACATACCTATAATAGAATGAAATTGAAAGTCATTTGCAAATATTTGTCTTACGTACTTGAAATCAGCTTAAAGACGTAAGCATAGTATAATTTAAAGTAATCAGTCAGATGTAGCGTAGAAAATATTTGTAAAATAAAAACTGAATACAATGAACCATTTGAGATAAAACATTTTCATTTTATACGAATCCGTAATGGCATAATAAACAAAATTTTATCATCTGATAGTGTTAATGACCTGAAATTGTCTTATCAGAAGACGAGTTTTAAGCAATAAATAGGTCATTCCATTATTAAAACGAGTGAAATTATGTGCTAAGGATATTATTTGAAGAACTTTGACCTGGTGATAAGCTCTGTAATATTAATTTGTATCTTTATTAAATATGGAAATGAATAAGGATGAAAAATGTTTAAGTTAATTTAACTAAAAATAAAAGTCTAATTTTAAATTTAATTATTTCAAGAAGGGTTGTTAAAATATCACAGTTGAAAGGATATTAAAAAGTACTTGATACTATTTTTAAAGTTATGATAAAACATTTCTTCAACGCCTGATTCTCGCTAGTCACTTGGTCCTTCAATCAAAAATAAAGTGAGGTAAATTGAGTCCTATCCGTTTGACAGTCTGGTAAAAATGATTGAGCCACATCGTTATTCTTTCTTTTTAGATATACTGAAGCTTTGTATATATTTACGTTTATTTTCGGAATTTCAATGATATTAGATAGGTAGATAAGAATATTAACTATATATAACTTTTCTGTAAAGAACAATGGGCAACTTTATATGGATCGAGGGCCCAGTGTAATATTAGCTTAAGTAAAGGTAAATTATTGTACTTTTGGAACAACTTGCTTATTTGAATCATTAGAGTGATGCTGCTGTAGAATAAAATGTTGAGATTATTTGGAACTTCATGTTAATAGAGAAAAAAAAGTGCTTAACAGTGGGCCTACCTATTCTGATCGTTCTTTATAAAAGTCAATATTATTATTGTGCTGGAATATTATACATACTATAACAAGAATGTTGACGGATGTCCAGACTGTAAAACTGTATCTTTTGATATAGTCAGTCTTAATAGCAATAATTGTAAATAGAGGTAACATAAATTCTTTAACCATATTATTTAAAACAGTTTTTAAAAGATATTCTCCATAATGGGGTATTCCATTTCCATTTTGTATTCCGTTTTTGAAAATGTGAACGCATAAATAATACATATTTTTGAATATGGAATGAAAGTTGAACAAACACAAAGATTTAAGTACCTACCTGTTCAATGTATTCTAAATGCGTACACGTGCCTTTGACAAATATAATATACTCCGTGTTGAAGAAACGCGGAAGACAAAATACATAATATAATATAATATAAGTCATACTTACTTTGTTGGCTCCATACAATATAAAATAATACGTACCTACACTTTTTAGGTTAGGTACCTTATTTTTCTTTTATGTCATTTTATGTCGGAAGGTTGACAAGCATGCGGTCCACCTGATGGTAAGTGGTTACCATGGCCTATCGCCATTTGCAATACCAGAGGTATTGCTAATGTGTTGCCGACCTGTTAAAATGCCAAGAAGGCAACTGGCTCTCAAGTGCATTGCCGGAACACACCGGTAGGTGCTTTGCGACAGATTTTCGACTTGAGAGTGGTAGCCAGCCAGACGGGTACTACAAAGTAAGGCAACTGGCACCACCGTGCTATGGTTACCTAACAATGTTTTCCTTCACCGAAAGCTCAAGTTCCTCTAAGCATTTGACGTCAATACCACTGAGCTATTAATGATAGATAGCCTTAAAATTTATTTTAATTACACACGTACCTACTCAATATTAATGTTTTAACCGGGATATCTTATCTCTATTAATACGGACTCGTGACAAACTTAAATTTAATTAAAACTGGAAAGATGTGGATGAAAGAATAAGACGTAGTAGGTACTTACATCTTTTATCGGAGTAGTAGGTAGGTATTTATCGGATGATTTTATTAAAGCGAGATTAAGAAAGTTGATACGAGATTTCAATGTATTTCGAAGCGTACGAAATTGTTTTTGCTACCATAAGACGTGACAAAATTATAATATTAATTATTTTCTATTTATTACCATTTCATGGAATTTATTTTAGAAGCAATATTCTAAGACCAGATTTGGTTGTTAATAATGGTAGTGCCTCACAGAATGATGTTAGACCATTTTATGTTGAATATGTTGAAGCGAAAGACGAAATTTATACGAAATAGACAATTGACGAGGGTACGAGAGACATAAAGAAACTTTGATGTGAGCTATTCAACTAAGAGTAAGAGAAATTTCGCGAATCGTGAGTAGAATTTTGCTTAGTTTGATTTGTGATGGATATCCTTAGAAATTGGAAATTCCTTACGAATACTCGTTCTTGAGCTCAACGGTTACGTTGTATATAAATTGGGTTTGACAGGGAAATAAGCACTTTGTTTTTGAAGACCTGCATAGTTCAAATGAACCTACGTGAATAATTTTTCTCTTTCCTCTTTATATAGTTGAATTTACTATTTACCTATCGTACGTAGGTAAGTACATAGTAAAAAAGAACTGATTGATATTGGAATTGTAGTGTTCAGTAGAAAATACTGATTTATTTTTAACCCACTCTGTGCTTGCGGTATATTAATAGTGCCTGGCAGTTTTAAACTATCCAGTAGGTACATAACTATCACGCCATAGGTCGTGGGTTCGATTCCCATCCAGGAAAACATTTATGTGCATGAATATGTCTGTTTGTCCCGATTCTAAGCGAGATTATCTTTATAAGTTTGTTATTTATAAAACAAAATCTAATGTAGCATAAATGCTGTCTAGTTTCCATAGTAGGTACAAGCTCTGCTTAGTTTGGGATCAGATAACCGTGCGTGAAAAATATCCCAGGATATTAGGTATTATTACTTATCTTATTTATAGATATTATTTATCTTTGTAATCAAGGATATTGGACCCTGTCAAAATTACAAACAATACCACGATATATTATTTAAATTCCTTTATGTCGCTAACAATCCCCATACATCTCGATAGCGCATAAGCTTAGTCATTCATACACATCTCGTATCGCAAGATAAATTGTCCCGGCACACAAATAAACGCGGTCTAGAGAAGAAAAAGTAACAAAAACCTCACGTATACTACGCATCGTATCTATACACATCTCCAACGATAGTCGTGGTAATTTATTATATTCAGTTCGCTCCGATCCATTGACTTTTGTGGTCGTCCGGAGACCATCCTTTGTAACAAGTCGAGAGCTCTAAACGGCCGTGTAATATGAATTAATAAGCACAAAGAATCATTATAATGCGTTTATTTGTCGCCACGTGGAAATATCTAGGAGAGTTCTGCTTTATTGTATCTACGATGTACGCCGCCATTGTGTAAGGCCGGAACAAATTTTGGAGTATCGCGTGCGCAAGATTACTCTTCTGATTGCAAAGAGTGTGAAATAAAAGAACAGTCAAGTCTTTTTATGCGCTGTTTAAATGTACCCTAATTTTGTTTCGTCATATTTCTTGAAATATCTATTTTTATTCTGGTTAACAATAATTTATTGAAAACTAGATGTTCGTGTCCGGAGTCACTATGGTTATTTTATTGAAAATTTCATACATAAATGCCATCCAAATTTAGGTTTAGGTTTAAAGAACAAATTTATTTCTCATAAAGAATTTTACATAATTCACTTACTGAGAAACAATGTTTTAAGTAACAATAATATTAATTAGAGCGCACAAAGTTCCCACTCATCCGGTGAAATTCCAAAAAATTTCTTTCAGACAAACCTTGTTCTGAAGTTTACAAATACAATAAAGAAATAATCTGCCAAAATAAGTGCAGCCGTTTTGAAGTGATGCACTAACATGTATTTCGGCAATTGATTTATACTTATTTAAATTATGGTATTTATTTATTACAATTTTACTATCAATAACACGAGGATAAGACAAAAAAGTAAATTCTAAAGTTATTTGTTGTAAAATTATTTGAAGCATCTCATCCTCTTACAGCGACCACGGTAACCGTAAAGCGGGCAGTATGATTATAAAAATCTCAAAATTTACTTTGATAAGCCTATCAATCTAGTAAACATCGATCGTTCTGAATGATACAACTTAAAATTCAAAACAGTTAAACATATTAAATTGTAATAAAAAAAAAAAGATTCTTTATTGCGGATGAAGGTATAAACTAGACGTAGGTATCTTGGTGTTGAATCAGTAGATTCGACAACTCGCCGCCTCATATAGATGAAAGGGTCGCCGAAGTTCGGTGGTGTCCGAACAGATGAACTGAATGGCTTAGAGGTTGTCGAACTATTGTCATTGTTTGATAGCAAGATCATTGTCCGGTAAGGTTGGAGCAGCCATCAGAGGCTACCAACTTTAGTCCTTTCAAAAAAAAAAAAAAAAAAAAAAAAAAAAAAAAAAAAAAAAAAAAAAAAAAAAAAAAAAAAAAAAAAGAAAAAAAAGCAAGATATTTTTCTGTGGTTTATTGTAATTTATTTCAAGCACCAGAGTAATGGAATAACTGGTGAGCTTTGGAAGTAAAATATAAATATGCTGGTTAAGTATAAGTACCTGGTTGACCGAGCTTTGCTCGTTCTTTTTTAAAACGATGTTTTCTAAAAATGAAACCTAGCTAGATCGATTTATTTCCCCCGAAACCTGCATGCATACATTTTAATTTTATGAAAATCGTAGCAGCCGTTTCCGAGATTCAGATTATATATACAATTAGATAGATAAAGTATAGTGATCGTTATTGTATTAATACCTACGTATCTAACAGTTCTAACACGTCTCAAAAACGAGTGATTTTATGCTTGAAACCTCTGAAGGTTGTATATTTATCAAATTTTTACTTTTAATAAAATACTCAGTCACAAGAATAAACTTTGCTGATATAATACTCAATAAAGCTACACTTTGAGAGTGACGACAGGCTGACAAAAAAAAAGAAAATTAACATGTCGTCTACGCATATCCGGATTTATTAGGAGATTATATCGTAACTATAAAAAAGTACCGACATGTGTTTCAAATGAAGACATTCAAGGAGGACAACAACCGTTATAAATTAATATGTCGATCATTTTTAATAATAGTGTGAGTTTACTAAATTGAATTTTGATTCTTCAATACACTCGGTATCCTTTTCAAGAATGTATTAGTAGCTAATGTACTTTTTCAGAGTATGAAGCCACTTGCCTGAATATCTATGATCTATAGTCGACACTTCTGACCACCTCATCTCTTTGGTTTAAAGGTTTGGCATTTTTTTTTATATAAGATGGGCTTGCGTTTGGCCACAGACTCGTCCATTTAGTGGACGATGACGAAGCCTATGATGGAGCTCATTGGACCTCGTTTTCCTCCAGGTTCGCTCTATCTAATCTTTGATAACGTATTTAACACAAAAATTTTGCAGTTTTACGCACGTACTCGTAAGTGCTTTTTAAAAGAACGATACAAAATTGTGAATAAAAAAGAATGAGGATCAATTTGTAACACGCGAGGTGGAGTCATTGTCCCATAATTTTGTGATATCACTTTCATTTTAAATTAGTAGTCGCAACGGCGAAATGATTGACTAATCACAATTAGGTATTTTGTTTAAAAAATGAGATTACCTTATATTATTATCTCGTTTGAAGTTGTTATGTATTTATTTTTATTATTAATTTCTTATTTACACGAAAATAATTATGTTCTAAAATAAAAAATAATATTATAATAGTAAACACAAAATTTTCATATGGTTGTTTTTTTGGTATAGTTAGTTCAAAAACACAAATAAAAATTCACACAAACACATCAATCTTGTTCGGAGATTTTTAATCCGATTTCAGAGTTGGCTCCGCAATAAAAGTAGGTCATATTGATAAGTACCTACCCCTGCAAGTATCCCTTGTTCAACCTGTCGATAATGGTATAAAAAGTGTTTTAAAAGGTTGAAAATAACATTGAACTCTATATATTTTATATGAAGTCAGTGGTATCCTACGTGTTCCCACTTTCAATCATATTACGATTTATGAGTGTTTACCTATTTCTAAACTTCAACATTAAAGGCGGTACCAAAATATCATCGGTATAAAGGAAACGATACAATACAATTAATTATAAATTTTTATAACACTCCCATTCTTCACATCCATAAGTAGTTAATATTATGAAATATTAGCTGGTTATCGAATCCCCCGCGCCGCCTCTAGTCGTGCTTTCGTTTAGGGTTCTTTAGGTACGTCTTTTAGGGAGATAATTTATTAACCTAGTAATATTTTAACTAAAGCTTTGAAAAAATATTGTACTTTTAAATATTTTTTTTGTTAAATTTTTAACCCGCTTTTTTACATGAAACGTAAAATTTAGTCAAATAATTTTGTGGTGGTGAAAATATTACGATACCTACGGATTTTTTGTAATCAAATCTGTATATAAGTATATTTTTCCAAGTTTCAAAAATGAAATTACTTAGTTTATTTGTAATTAAATGGCAGTGCTTTATGAGATTTCCGATTTAAAAACTATAAAACTTACCTACATTTCAACAATTTCATCAACTACGGAATCTTTATAATTATAATGCAACTCACCGAACTAGTATTTATACGATCACGCTTTTATTTTTGCAGAATTTTATAAAAAAATATGAATGGCCTCTCCGCCCCTTTCTCGGTCGAGAGCCGATTGTTTTGTCAGCGCTACACCTGGACGCAAACTAATGCGTGCGCGCATACTGGCGTTTATAACGGTTGCAATGCCCATTCAAAATAGTCGTACAAGAGGTTTTTTATAATATCTTGTGACGTTATTAATTTAGATAATTCTGAATACTTACTACTTTTATTACGTTCAAAAATAAAACTGAGATATCTCCATGAACTATGAAAAAAAAAAAGTTTTGGAGTTTTAGAGAGGTTACTACACCGTCAATCTGAACAAGTATTTTATAACTGAAAGTAAGTAATCGATAAGCTTGAAATGTTAAATTTAATCATACTTTTTTCATATTATGGTTAGGTTATAAAAAGATACAAAACATATCCGTTACTTGAAATATAGGTATCTAATTATGAAAATTAAGAGCTATCGGAATCAAAGACCATAATATTGTGTGTAAATTACGATCAACAACCATCATTGTTGCAGGTGGAAAAAGAATCGAAATAAAATAAACGTTTTCATAAATTCAAAATAAAATTTAATTTTCAACGCATTAACGTACAGTATTCATATTCCAACATTAATGTATTCCTCGTTTCAATCTGAATTATTAATTATAATAGGGTCGTTTTACATAATTTTCTTATTAGAAATGAGTTAAATTATTGCCGCGCCTGTGTTTTAGCGGCATCGTAAATTGTGGTCAGTTAAAAGTTTTGATGATACATTTTTAATTAAATCTTGGTTCGTTAGTTTGATTGGAGTAGGTACGTTCGTAAATTTTGATGCTTTGATTGGTTGATTGACATTACCGCTGAATTTGATAATGATCTAAATTTATTTTTCTCTTCGCCATACGGAAGCTGATGTTTTAATATAACTATCGGCTTACTAGTAACTTACTTACGGTCTCAGTTATTTATGCCAAAATCATTTTCAATCAAAATGTTATATATGGATTGAATACCTACTATTCGAATATAGAAAGCCCGTGTCGAATTTATTGCGTAATCGTTTTTTTATTTTTTAAGGCGATGATAGCTCAGTGGTAGTGACGTCGGATGCAGTGACTAAGGTCGTCGGTTCGAATCCGACAATGAGCTGGTGTGGAATGTATCATTTTAGCCCCATGTATAACAATGTACTATAAACTTGAATTTGAATTCTATTAGATAACATTATTTTAGGTACTTAAAATGATCTTTAAGCGAATAATACTTTAGTAGTAAATATTAATAATTAATAATATAGTTACATCACCTCATGCAGTTTCATAAAATACCTTGGGCACCTATCATAATACAACACGAGACTAGATACTTGTATTGTTGTATGTTTTCACAAGCCTCAAGCATTGCCTACAATACACCTGGTATTGAAAAATCTTAACGCACCGTTGCACTTCAATGCAAATAATTAGGTGTATATTTTACAATTTGCCAAAGATCTCTATTGTATCCATTGTGTTGTAAGTGGATTTCGTTACCTACAAAGGGCATGCCGCTTGACACTGCTACCTCTACGATCTTAGTACGTGTGTGTATAATGTTATTATTCGGAGCCGCATCTGTCACAAAGGCCGTTGCGTCCATAATTTTACAGTTTAATCAGCGTTAAATGTTCACAGAGTTACCGCGTTCGAGAGCAAAAAATTAAAAAGAGATTCCGCAGACGGTCGCCTCAAGAATTTCGAGTCCATAAATCATTCGGTCTTCAAATCAGCATGACAATAAAATTGAGTATAGGTAATCTGCAGATGATGATGATAGTCGATTTTTGTCTAGATGAAAGTTTTTATTAAAACTATTATTTTGAAGTAGGTACAGCACTTTTATGAACTTCTTATAACTTTTATTAGATAAAGTTGTATTATTGATAGGATGATCAATCATATTTAGATGTATTTTTTATGACGTTATTATGCCTGTTATATATTTTCTTTAGAAATGATTAAGGTATTAAAAAATTTCGTACAAAATATACTAAAAAAAAAATAACATAAATAATTTTACTTATCATAATAATCTAACATCAATATGGTAGTAAGTATGTAAATGCTAATCCTACAGGATAAATTAGTTTCTGTCAAATAAAAAGGCATGGAAGAGACCATGAATAACATACAGCTTTCTTTATAGCAAACGAATTCAGCTCGCAAATAGAAGTCGAGAGCAATTATTATGATAGATCTAAACACTGAACTTCAAAGGAGTACAACGTTTCTTAGAGAAATAATATGAAGCAATGAGATAGGGTTCTTCATTCAAGGTACAAAGAGATATATCATGTATTATGTTTCATTGTGAATTGACCACTTAGCGGGGAGAGGAAATAATTTATTCAAACTGTACAACGTTCAGGGTCCAACTTATTGGACCGTTTGGTTGGACTATAATGTCTATTCAGAAATTGAATAGCATACCTACCTCTAGTATAGAAGTAGTCGACTTTTGTGTTACTGACGTCAATTCATTTTTTTTATGTCATATTTTTCTCATCAGTAGAAATTGAAATAACATTCAAAGTTATTGAAGAACATCAATTTATTTTCTCTTCATTTTAGCAAATGTATTACGTTGCTCACGACTAATTGATTCGTTATTACAACAAATTGGTATGAAGAATCAATTATGAGTATACTGTGTGGCAGCTAAAATTAATTAGCCGGCTTCCCTGGTCTGGTTCACAAAAACAGCAGATGCGAGGTCGGATCGGTACATACAAGCTGCATTATTAGGTTGCTCAGTAATGTTTTGCCTTTTTTCTACTCTTTTGCTAACCGCTCGCTCTAAAACACCATCTGTATTCAGACACGGTTCACTATAGTGTTACATACGAACAAATGGATTTGACTAACTGAACATTAAATAAAATTTAATTTAATGAAAATATCAAAAAGTTGTGGAATTAATAAAAGAAAAACAAGAAATATTAATTGAAATGATCAATGAAGCGATGCAATAAGAACTTGAATCGACAAGAAAAATCCAATTAGATGAACAGTAAGTAAAAATACAAAGGAAGCACGTTGAACGTGATAGCAATGTGTACAAAATCTGAGTTTAACTTAATTATAACACTTGTCTATAGGGACCGAACGTGATTGTATGACTGTATGGGAGGGAAAAGATTTATTGCAATCTTGCCGAGTCGGTTAGTAAGTGTTGCTTGACTTTTTGTTTCATTCCCTCCACGCTTAATCACTGGATGATCTTGGACTAATGTGTTTTCGGTATCGACTGTAGTCAGCGTAATAATTGCGCCAAATTTATTTTCTTGTTATTGCTCGCCGCGCCGCCGTCGGCGCATCTTTAGCTTGAGAAACAAAAAGTGTATTTGAAATTTTGACCATTTCGAATCTGACAAAAATATGACCGTCTATAGAATTCACTTATAAAATGATTCTCTATGACACCATTAAAAATAATTTATCATTCTAAAATAAAATAACGCGCGGCGATTGCATACTGCTATGAATGTCAGTAATTAAGAGTCTGATCGTTGGAACCAGTTCTAAAACATAATATTTATCATGGAAACTATAACAAGACGATCGAAAATTTTATTTTTAAACTTCAACTTCTATTAGCTCGCGGCAATAAATTTATTTTAATTGATTACCTTTAATTCACAAAGAAATGAACCGCCTTTGCTCTTTAATTACATTTATGATGATTACAATCTATTTAACTTGTATCGCTTCTCACAGTTATGAGAGAAGAAAAGTTTGCTACCTACCTACTTACTTACTTGTAAGTAACTAAAGGTTCAGTAAATTGATAAAGTTCAAGTAAATGTGGAAGTTTTGGCCTTAAACACACTTGGGGTAGCAAAATGAGATGTTGAAAAATTAAATTATACCATTAAGTATGGCTATACGAATAAAACTTCTGACATTCAGAAAATGTTCAACAATCGTTATGCAATAAATTGTGTTTTATATCAAATATTATGATTATGAATGTTGATGGGTGAAATCATACAAGTATCATTAAAATTTAAATCAAAGGCTTTATCCTCTCATTAAGTAAAGTTCAGACATTCACAAGACATTTATTAAGTATTGTCGACGGTTTTGAGAATACATTCAATGGCATTGTATTTCAACGTATTGATTCGTACAATTATTGCCAATGACTTGGACTATATTGAATTAAACTAATGTTTTTGTAAGAAATCTTTGTATTAATTGTTTCAAGTCTATTTTTTTTTATACTTTGATGAGATAATACATTTTATAAAGATTCAATGAGTAACAGCGAGTTTACTTGTAGGTAATTGTGTCAGGTGCATTTAACTCATCATTGATAATAATGCATTATGGACGTAATAAGCTACACTTATTCCATTGCTGCCAGGATATATTAGTTCTATAGCTCAACAAGTCACAATTAATAATAAATTTTAAAAGAGGTACGCCTTTTACGAAAATAAATTAAGTAAGCCAGCGTCACTCGAGATCATGTAAAGATTTTAACGAAACCCCATACATCCAAATCTGTTCAGGCATTTGAAGGTTATGGTGGAATAAAGAAACTCACATACATTAACCCTGATTACTCTCCTTTTTTGGGCAGTCGTGTAACTAATAAACAATATATATGAAGCTCTTCAATTAGAATAGAATATCAGAAAATATAAACAATAAGACATTCAGAAGCGTAATAAAAATCTGTAAATAGCTGCCATAGCTCATCTCAATAAAAAAACTACGTACCATAAATTAAGAACTTGACAAAATGATATTTAATGTCCCACCGTCATTTATTACATGTGTGAGAGTTACGTCATTACCCAAAACTCATTTAGGGGGCAAATACCTCGGAGAATCCATTCTTAATTTTAAGGACGCGTTTTTTCAACGCGTCTCTATCATCAATCTGTTCGTCTTGAGCACTACTTATTTCCTTGTTACTTCTTTCGTCCTGCTCTTTAAGGGATATACAGAGGGCAACAAATAGAGAATGTATTATCTATTTTGTCTTACTCGTGACAATAATTAATGACTGGATTTAAACGCTTCCTCACGCCCGTGACATTAACATAAATAGAATGATCTTCGTTTGCTCGTTCCAGCCCCTTTGATTCCGTATTTTTAGCATAGCAAGCTCAAGTTTTGTATATTAATTTGCTGTGTCGTAGAAGCATTGCTGTTTTCAGTACTTTGATGTCTTGCGTTAAGGTGTCTGGTGATTTTCAGCTTAGCAGCTATTAAGCCTGCTGGACAGTGTAGAATTTGTGGACTGATGTTTTGTGTCCTCTTCATTTTATTACACACACTTAATTTTAGTACAAATTACCATCCATATTACTTATTAGTTATTATTTTGCAAGTCTTTTATAAAGATGTAATACTATTATTTTCTGTTAAATAACAATAGCTATACTTACTGTGTATTTATACTCCGTCTGGGTTGAAATCTGGGTTAAAAAGGTCCTAATAATTGAATTCCTTGAGTAAAAATATCCTATATTATTAGCTATAGAAGCTATATTCCTTTGTTTTAATAAAATCATTTTTTTTTCATAGCGCATTGTTTTGCTCAAGAAGTTTGTAATACGAGTAGATACCAGGTTCAAAGATATCATTTTAAACGTCCTTCCTTATAAATTAGATATTTTGTGTCTGCATTTGCATATTTTTAGAACTAACTCTGCTTAATACATTTGTAACAAAACTATTAAGTACAATACTGTTCCATTTGCTGGACAATGCTTGTCTTCTGGTGTCTTTAGTGCAAATTTATATTGTTTAAGAGGCTGTTAAGGTGGTAATAAGATTTTATATTTTATGGTCCTATCTGTATGAATGTCTTCATCAAGATAAGTTGTATAATTTAGAAATAAAATAATGTTATCGAAATTACGAAAGCTTTAGTGATTATTGAATGTAAATATTTTTAATTCATATTAATTTCAGTCCTTCAAATATTAAGTATCTTAAACTTTAAAACTCATACTAAAGTAAGCAAGTCACCAACAATTATTTTTAAAATTCTTGGAAAAAATTAGTAGTCAAGTAGGTAATGTCAAATTACGAGCCAATTTACTAAGAATCTTTTACGTGAACATTAATTAGCTAAATTTGACATCATATGACACGGAAGATCTATATCTAAGACTTCATAATAAAACTAACAAGTCTCTAGAACTCACGACAAGATTGCACGAAACGATGTCACTGTACCTACTACAATAACAGGAGTTCAACTCTGAACTGACCTTGAGTTGACGAACAGACGCGCTTGAATTTATGTATTTTTTGCTATCACAAACCAGTAGCAGTTTGAGGATTGTTATTTGATATAACCAAATATTTAGATATGTAAAATGATTAGCGCTACTGTGTAGTAGAATTTAAAATGCTAATAAGTTACAATGTTTTTTTTTTATTTGTAGGTACTAATTTAATTTAAAGGATGGAACAGTTTTTTTTGTAGTTTCAATCCATCTCACATTTATATTCGGTCATCATGAGAGTAGATTAATAATATAATATCTTGAAACAGAGTGTATCAATCAAATGTAATGAATTAAGTATCTTACTTATTATTTGAGGAGCTGGCGAACAAAAGCAGACATGACTCATTACTTGTTTTTTACACTAGAGCAAAAAATCTGAATTTGAATGTTACAGATTAGCCGAAACTTGCACGAAATCAGACTTTTTGAACTGTGTTGGTTTACCACGTACCACTTTTGAATCAAAATATTCTTATACTATAGATGTAGGCTTAGAGATTACAAAACCATAAAAAAAACATTCAGAGTGGACAAGTCCGCTTTTGTTCGCCATCTCCTCATTTATAAGAAAGTGGTGTAGGTACCACCCTAAGGTTGAATGTCGCTTGCAGATTCATAGGTGATAATGATTAGTTTCGCTTGCAGATCAGTCTGACAACTTACAACATTTTGTTTACTGTTTGTTACGTGACAGCTGTTCTTAGTTTGAACCTTTGTTGTAATTTCCGATGACTAGGAAACTAAATCAAAACTGGCACACCACTTTCTTGGCCGACCGTACCACCTTCGAAATCTATAACTGAACTGCTGTAATGTAGACTATACTGTGGAAATATCTAGAAACAACTGTTATTTTAACATCTCAACTCATATGTAAGTCTCACTAGCCGGATAGTATATCACGAGTGCCGGCTACGTGATGCCTGATGATGGTTATGATAATTTCACGCGAATATATGCGAGTTAGGTACATGCCTGAGATTGTAACAAAGTACGCAAAGTTACTTTACATACATAGTTAGTTGAAAGGAAATAATGTTAATAGTGATCTGAGCCCTGAGGTATTGTACTGGTGTTTTGTAAAATTTAATCTTATAGTGTGCGGATTTTCCTAATTAAATTTAATGCCTGATTACCTATTAGGTAAATATTGGCATAATTTTGTATTCAAAATTATACATTTTCATTATAATGAAAAGTTTAAACCATTGTAATGATTACCTATAGGCATTAGTTTCAACCTATAACATGGATGAGTACATAATACGTACCTAATACTTAGACACATAATATTATGTTATTTTTTTTAAGAAACCAAATTTAATAAACCATAAAACTTACTATGCATGGGTATAAGGTTGTTTAACTGATTTTGAAAATAATGTACTTACAACAAAATGTAAAAAAAATGTGTGAATAATCAGCACTTTACATTTAGGTATTATGATTCCTTTACACATCACAGCTCACGTCAGTAGTTAGCACGAAACTAGTTTTAATATTTTCTGTAGATAACTCGTGTTTATTATGTTATGAACATAATGTAAAGTTGAATGTAGAATAGAGGTAGAATTTATTTTTAATAAATTTGTAGGAATTTTGATCACACGCTTTCTTGGCGACGTGAAATATATTTACATTGAAACACTAATAGAGTGTTGACCACGAAACACACTGAGAATACAACCAGCCAATAATGAAATTATATATAGGTAGGTATAGGTATCCTATAAAGGTTGTAATTGGTACAGGCCTTGAAGAGTAGGCAGATAAGTAGGTATAGTTTAGCCATTGACTCTTTGATCAAGGGCATAGTTAAAGTCTCTCTTCTAAATTATACTTTTATTTATATTACCTAATTATTTTAAGAAACAAGTATATTAGGTAGGTAAGTTTACTATGGTAGGAATCATTGATAGCGGAACCCTAGCCCTAAACGCAGGGGTGTGTGCAGATAATCCGGTAATAGTATGTATGTGAAGTCTTCTTTATAATAAATCCAGTTTGGTACTAAGCCAGGCGATTTGCAAATGAGATAACACCGCATGTCAGTATGTGACGTTAACTTTAAACATCCTCGTTAGTTTTTTTTAATACTGTTACTAAACTACCCGTTTCTACTAATTCATTATCTTGCTTGAACGACATTACGATATCATTTACCGGTGAAATTCCTTCCTGGTAAAAATATCAAATAACTATTTATAGAAAGCTTTAGCTTTGTACTTTCACAAATTTTCCACGTTCTTCGCGTTTATGAAAGAAAAAAGAAAATAAAAAATATTTAGACACAACCTCACTCACTGTTATCTCAAATAACATTTTACCATCACATCCTCACTCTCCTTTACTAGTGATGATAACGAATTAAGTCGAATTATCTTCAGATCTCAAGTCAGTTCTATATACGGGGCTGATTGATTCAAGACGGGGCCTATTACGTTTCTCTTTGATTCCCCTATAACTTTCGCGTACGATAATCTATTTGAACCAATACCAATGTAGGTAAGTATTATGTTTCTAGGAAACGGTTAATGCTTCGAGCGTTACCTACGTGAGTCTGATTATATTGGATAGATTATGATATCGAAAGTTAACGCGCATTTGCTGTGGTTTTGCTCGTATTATTATTTTTTGAAAACATTTTTATTTGATTTTAATAATTAGGTATCATTAATTCCGCTTAAAACAATGTGCTATTGAATAAAAAAAACTATTTTTATCGAAAAATACATATTTAGTAGGTTTTTTTGCAAAACATTGAATGTTGAAATAATGCAAAATTTGCATATTAACATAATGTACACATTGATACTTTTATATAGCAAAGTAAATAAACACAGACAACTATTTACTGAATAATATTATCTACTAGCGAAGATATTGATCTTGTTATGTTTCTTTAGATAATCTTTTAGTAATTTGCTGTTAGGACATAACTAGGTTGTGTATAAAAACGTGTTGAAATGTAAGTAATATTCTGTTGTGTATAGATTTCTTTTACATGGATTACTTTTAATAAAAAAAATATTTTGCTAAATACAAAAATTAAAAAAATACTACCACTAATGTTAGTTAATATTTGCCGGCATTTTCATGGAAATATATCCATCCTAAAGTATGTAAATGATTAAATAATATTAAAATACATTGTAAACGAAATGCAAATTATTAATTTCCCGGTCAAAGTTCAATAAGCGATAGACTCTCCAGTTTAGCGTCGAGCATTAAATAACTTTAAACAAATTTATTGTAGCATAAATTTTGCCTTTGCAAATCTTTCCTGTCAAGCCTTCAGCTCCGTATACTTCCGCTTAGAAATACTTTGTAGCTGTTCAGTATTATATTAACTTTACAAATGAAAGGAATAAAAGTTTGTTTAGCTATGATTCAAGCAATATAGGTACCTACCTACTGGGATAATAAATTAAGGTAGGTACTTCGATAAAGTAGTTTATTTTTATAGTAACTATATTTAATATAAGTAAATGACTATTTTTATTAGGTAGGTACCTACCTATTATTGTTAAAGAGTTTGCTCTAAAATCAGACTAAATTGGATTTTATAATATTGGCAATAGTAATCTGCCTACTAGCTGGTAATGTTACGGTTGAAAACATACAGCTAAGTGGTTTCTAAACTTTATAAATGGTCAGCAACATATTCGCGACAGTCAAGTATACCACTTGCCTGCAGTCTTTTGATTTTTTTTAATAATATATCGGTTTAATATTCTGCAAGAATGCAATTAAGAATACCATTCAAAACGCAATGTAGTTTAGATAGTCCAATAAAGGGCTACACAATCATCGATGTTATTACGTAAAAACGAAGGCCCGAGGGCCTACCGAACGATACCAATTTGTTTTTCTCATAACCTCAGGACATTTTCGTATGCTCCAATTATTAAATTCTTATCCCATATCGTGCATCGGGACGGAATGTCCTCCCAAACAATACTTAGCGCTAAAAGAAATATTTCATATTAAGTTGTATATTCATACATTTATGAGCACTTTTTCTATGGACATAATTTAGTCAGCGGACACTTCATTATTCATTAATAAAAACATTATTATGAATTATTTATTGCTTAAGCTCGTCTTAGACTGAATTTTATGCATTGTTAAGTAACGATTTATTGGGTCTTTTAGACATCGTAAATAACAGCCAAAGCGTGTTTTCTGCTTGCTTTATAAAATGATGATTATTTCAATTTCAAAAACTTAAAATAATAAATTTATTTCTTAATAAACCCTAAGAATATGTAATGACAATGTAAAATTATATAATTAATAGTCGATTCGTAACCTTTGCCACCATAATACTCAGAGGACATTCGATTAACATAATGCTAATCGAGCAATAATCGTTTGACAGCCAAATTCAATTCCATAAATGAAAATAACCACGAATGTCCAAATTGCCGTAATTTACATAATATAGCAAAATATTTGAATTATTTAATTAGCACGTTTATAATTTGATTTCATTTTGAGGTATTTTATAATATTTTTTGTGTCTGTGTCTATATGATTTAAATTATGGACACAGAATAATATAGGTACATAACTTTAAAAAAAGTAACTAACCAAGTACCTAACTGTGGCATAACTATAATTATTATTTAATAGTAATGTAATGTAATTTAGTAGCTGAATTCTCAACGGGAACATAGATAGTTATGGACAACACTGATTTTTCAATATTTCGGAGTGACAGAACCGGTCAGAAAGGTTACCTACCATACCTAACTAAAAACCATCCTACTAATATTATAAATGCGAAAGTTTGTATGTTTGTTACTACTTCACGCTCAAACGGCTGGACCAATTTTGATGAAATTTGGTATGGAGGTAGCTGACGCCCTGTATTAACACATAAGCTACTTACTTTTCATAAGATATAAACTAGCAATTCGATTCAATTTAGCCGAGAAAGATTTTTCTAAAACTCACTCTAAACAGAATTACAGAACATTTTCGTAATATTTTTTTACCAGCATGTGATGGATGATAAATTACTTCACCACTCAGTCTGAATGCAAATCGTTGGAAGTGGGTCAGCGCCGCGTGCAGATATTATTTTCAACGCTGAACCACACCACTACTGCGGACCTTGTCTCTCGAAATGATTGATATCTTATTGTTCAGTGACATTTTTACGATTCTCTGGATGTAATAGAAAAATTTTACAACACTCGACGTCGTAGAGTGTTGCTCTTTGTATGCGGTTTAAAATTATATTGTGTTGTTGCGATTGGATTGAATGAGATTTTTTTCTTGAAGTTCCGGTCATTGTCATCGTCAGGATAATTGATAGCTTTGGGTAAATCGTAAAATCTGATTGAGTTTACGATTGATGCAACTTTTGAAGATGGCAACGTTGAATAGAAAAGTTGTAGCTTCAAATCATTACTATTTATTGATCGGTTTCTTTTCTCATCTCAACAAAAAAATTAAGTGTGCTGGGAAAATACTCGAGTAAAAAACGTACAATAAATAATGTAGGTATAATCATTTGATATTTAATTTTGTGTAATTTTTAATTATAAAACTTACTACAAATATTTGCCACTAACAAATTAAAATTATTTCTAAGTTTATTTTTTTACTAGCAAATATGGATCCAAGTGGTCTGAAATAAATGTAACCTACAAGTTTTTGTTTTGTGTGTTCCAAAAAACAGCTACTTCGACATTAAAAATATTCCTTCCATGCAATTATTGTTTAAAATATAAACCGCACGGATCCTGCTTCTCGTGTACCAATCACGCCATTAGTCTGCTAAATTGTACGCTATAAAATGCAAAAAAGCCCCGGAATCTGAATCCATAACAAAGTAAATGTCTGCAATCTTAAGCTGTGGTGTTTCCAAGTAAGCTTTAATATATGTGTTAATACTTACCCTGGAGCAACACTTAGGATGCGTATTTTAATGTAAATTGAAAAGGTGTTTTTCGATGATCGCTCTTAATTTTGTCTGCTCATGTTCACTGGATTCGATTGCTTTTATGTAAATGTATCTATCCTATTTTTTCTGTTTTTTACTTTATTTGAATTACGCAACAACGTGATTCTTTGATTATTTATTTGGTTCTCAGGATTATTAGGTATATTAATAATATATTATATCAATTGTCTCACAGATAGGATGCGCAAAATACAATAATTCTAGGTAGTTAGTCGTAGTAGTTTTTGGAATTATTTAAAAGCATTTGCAATTGTGTGTTGAAAATGTTATTTTTATACATGATATAGCGCCAAAAATAACAAAGTTTTCAGAGGCTGAAGCAACCTAATTTGTACGTAAGCTACATCCACCAGGTAGTGATATTTTAGGAAATACTGTGAAACTCATCAGTGAGGAACTGTACCTGACTAAAATTCTAATTTTCATGGCATTATGAGCCCTTCGTCGGTAGGCCATCAATCAAACAGTTGAATAGAGACACCGTTGAGCTGATAATATAGAAGACGGTTCCGTATATACATTAAATTAATGATTTTTGTGATTTGAATGTTACAATTTATTATAACTTCTGTTTGTATTTTTTATTGATTACTGTCAGAAAATCTGTGTGAATATGAGTTTAATTTACAATTGTTTTAACGTCTCAAAGAAAAAATAGATATAGGTAAGTAATATGGTTATCGATGAAACCTAAATTTAAACATTGGTTCTAGTTCTCAACGATTGACGCCATTGATAAATATTGCAGCAAAGTGAATGATATTTTCCGTAAGAGCATATTCGTTATGAGAATGAAAAATATATGTATGAGTAATAACAAAAAATATCATGGCCATATTTCAAGAGATGCTTCAGCTTCGTAAGTAGGTCACAGCAATAATTCCTACAGGTTTTCCAACCATAAATGTTTGAGCGCGGGGAAGAAGTAATGACGATCATTGTATTAATGGACTATGACAAAGTGTTTTTATTTTCTGGTAGTTTATAATAGTATTTTAATTTTAGGAATGGACTTTACATTTTTAACTAGAATAACTCTTAGCAGCTACATTCTACATAATTGACTTTCTTATACCTCCAAACATAATTTTAGTAAATACTTAGTGGTCTAACGGAACCCTAATAACGGGCTTGGTGTCGCCTCCTTATGACAACGGATTCACAAAATATGATGATGATGATGAGTTATGTAATGCAATCATCTGTAACATTTGACGCGGACGTTGGCCGCGGTAGCGATGGTAAAAAAATATTTTAAAATTATTTTTACTGGGTTTAGGATTTTTTGCTTGATCTTCTATAAAATTTACAATAATAAAATTAGATAGGTTTTGTAAAGTCTGCTGGGTAAGATAGGAAAGTAAACAAATGAATAATAAAAATGCTCAACAATAATCATGCTATTAGCAGCAATAGCTTTCAATAAATAGCAATAGTTGACAAATAAACACAACCAACATTTTCTACTTTAAAACACTTAGGCATAGTATGTTGAAATAAACTGACACTGAACTATAAGATCATCTCAAGATTCATAAAAATAATAATTATGGTTATTCTATACAACTTGTTTCGCCGACGCTACTGTTGTTGATGACGATTAAAGTAATACGGCGTAACATCCAAGTGGCCATTACCCGTCCCATACTAATCTGTATGCGCAAGCGCAGGTAGACAGTGCTGAATGTCCATTCAACTCAACAATATTGTTGTTATATTTTATCCCACAAACGATGACCTTGGTATTTCAATAACAGTTGTTGTCGTAACATTTAGCATAACATAAGATTTGTTTTATTTTGTGGTTTCTCGACGAAAACTGAATTATTATTTTTTTGTTGCAGAATCGGTGAGTAATCCTGTCTGCGGGGTGAGCATGTCATTATATTTCTAGTCCATAGCGATTTAGTAACTGGAC
The DNA here is from genome assembly GCA_963555595.1 of Tethea ocularis. NCBI lineage: Eukaryota > Metazoa > Arthropoda > Insecta > Lepidoptera > Drepanidae > Tethea > Tethea ocularis. Next base: position 7,566,581 of record OY741968.1, read on the forward strand.
TGGGAGTAGAACTTAAAAAAACAACATAAGAACTAATATGTTATGTGGATTACGTAAAGGAAAAATATTTTTAGTAACCTATTTCTTTTACAGATTTGTTATTATAAGATTAAAGATCTACTGCAACGATAGGCACTAAGTAAGTACCGAGTATAACATCATTATGTACTCTATTAATTTACCTTAAAATCGGATAGCATATAACAGCACATCCAAATAGGTAGTAAGTAGGTATATTTCAGTAAATAATAAAGTAAGTACAATAAATAAACTTGTAGTTGAAAGGAGATACGATAACGGATCCTTGAAATCCACAAAATTGCTCTAATGAGCTAACATTACTAAGCTATGAGCTAATATTTACTTCATTTATTATCTTTTTAACATAACTGAAGTACCTTTAGTATACCTAAATTGGACCCTCATCAAACAATGCTTAAAATCGACAGTAGGGTAAAACAGTAGGGCGTGCCTCATACTGACCTATCTGGTCCGGGGTTAAAAGGTCATTAAACTCTGATCTTAATCTTGGTTTCCAATATCGAATGTATTTGGGTCATAGTTTAATGTGATGTTATTTTTTCCTTATTTAGTTTTTCGCTCCAGATTCACTCAATTCGTGAAAATAATCCGATACCAAAATAAAATACAATCAAACTAGGGAAATTATTTATAAAAGTACCTTACTTCTATAATTTTATTGTATCAAGTCTACAGATAATTTAATTTCCTACTAACTTAAGAAGTCTTTTGATAGTCTTTAAGAGACTTAATTAAATTTTAGAGTCTTCCTTATATAACTTAGTTAATTTGATTTATATCAAATACCAAATTAGTACGAATCTAATAAACTCTAAACTTGCTTAATTCCACACCAAGAAACATATTCAATTGTTCAAGTACATTTTCAAATTACAGACACAAACTGACCAGAAGCGATCGGATCAACAACCGTAAGCAATAATCATTACTTTCGTCTCATGAGCCTTGAGAGATGCTTTATTGTCTCGATTCGGCTTGTTGTCGACTTGTTTCAACAAAATAAAAATAAAAGAGATATCATCAAACTTGTATTATGAAACCTCACGCAATAGGGCGCACGCGTGTGGGAAAAACGTTGGAAATAATTTCTTGGCTCGAATCGGAATGGGCGTTGATAGAATGGCGTTATATATGCTGAAATATTTCTAATTTGGATGAGGTTAGTATAAAATTTATCGTACATTTTATTTTTAAAATAGAAAAATAAATCTGTTTATACTAAAATACATCCTTGTTCCGAAATCAAATTCTTGACACACTTAGCACAGTGTCACAACACTAGCACGTACTAGAAAACAACAAAGTGCATAACCTTGCAAACTTTATAGGTACCTACAAAGAATTTCAAATGAACAATACAATACAACATGATAAACAATAACCACTCATGTTATCGAACGTTTCATCTCACTAAAAATAAAAAAATAATTATAAGTGTCACGTCAAGCGAGAGGAAACAAAAACTATAGTAGGTGGATAGGCATTTTAGGCACTAGACAGACAGCCTAGATATTATTCAATTTTAGAAAAAAATAACACTATTTAAAAGTTTTTTACTGAAGAAAATCTCGACGATAATGTTAAAATACAAACCTCAGTTTACCATTTTCTTACAATGTTTTCAATAACTCTTACGACTTCGAAACGTAATAAAATGTACCCACACAAAACTGTTATTTCTTTATTGTTATGCCGATCCAAATCCCGCTTGTAGACAAAGCGAATACCAGAAGTCCATAGAAAGTATATAGTCCCGTGAAAGCAGCAATAACTTTTTAGGGCCTCTATGAAAATAACTTTTACGATTGTTAGGAATTAATATCTGAAAAATGGTTTTGGACCCTCATATCTTACCGATAAAGTTCCAATTCTGTGGGAAATTGCTCCTATATTTTTTCACTCTGAACTTATTTTTCTCCCTTTAGATTTTGAATTTTTTGGAATGTCTACGTTTAGCAACAGATGATTGTAAGTGCCTTAGGTTGCAACACCTGGGGCATCACTCACGTGTTGCCGATCCTAGGATGAAATGGTATGTATATCCCTGGGCATTTATACGACACAGTATTGTTTTCTTATAAATCACTGCGTAAGGTTTGTTTTGCAAGTTTCGTGCTAGTCTTTTGTAGGTTTAATATAGGATGAATCGTCTAATAAAAAAGCTGTGAAATATCTCTTACTTCCGTTTCAAGGAAGGAATGAATGTAGTAGTACTAACTTATTAATTACGTTCTACGTCAAGTAAATACAAATTAATTGAAAAGGCTAATGCTTGTTGCTGAAAAAAAATGAAATTGTACCAGCAGATATAGAATAAATAACCTTGATAAAATATTAAAGCTAGCTTAGGTGTATAAGTTGAGATAAGTTTTGCAAACTTGGCCCAAATAAGCTCCAAAGTAATCCTGGCTCACTGAAACGCAATAATCCTGGAATCCAATAGATAGGATGTCTGATTCATAATAAAGTACATATTTTTGCTCCAAATAAGTATATTAAAGCTAAAAATCTTATACAATTTTCATAACACGAGAGGTAAGTGCGTAAAAGCAATATTTTTACAAGAATAGGTAATTCTTACATACGAAGCGGGGCTTATAAAAAGAGATTGGGTTTTACACGTGTTTTTCAGTAATATATCTACAGGCACGGAGATATACTTATTCACAAATTTATGAATATTTTCACGTTCGTATCATAATTTAAAGCATTTAGCTTCATAGAATAGGTATAATATTATTCCTAAACTCTCACAATCTTACTTACCTATAAAATATGCCATATTATCTAAATTCAACAATACGCCTAGATAGCCAACCCATTATTTTTAAGGTGGTCTTAAAGAATGGTCACATTACGTACACGTGTTATAAAGGCAGTTGCCTATTCCAGCAATAATTCCAAGTCGTAACGTAAAACGGTTACAGTAACAATCTAACTTTTGTAACATCAACGCCGCAACTCTGTCGACGGAATAACAGACGTATAAAAGTTCTTTTTGTTATTTTAAGCACCCGCTCGCCTAAAAAGGTCGCCTAATTTGTCCGCTGGAATTCGACATTATTCCTATCTACCATTGTTTGTGTTACAATTACCGGGTTAAATAGCGCGTTTAAGCTTTTTCGTTAAACTTTACAGAGTGAACTTAAAAGGGTTAAGCCGCCCGCCCTAGCAGTGAAATGCTTGCGTTTTTCTTTTGTTTCGGATTTTGGTACGTTTAAATATTCAGTAGGTAAATAGCTTGACTTACTGACCTCTTCAGCAAAACAAGGGTTAAGATTTGTTTGATAATGGAATCGTGACTTTAGTAACGTTACGTTTACGGTATATTTCTCGATGTTTATACTAATATACTACGCATTTAGGGCAACCTACCTATAAGATATGTCAAAATTATGCTTTAAGGTTCTAGTTGTTATATTTTGACGTCAACTTATAAAGTACATATACCTAGGTACTACATTTTATAACTCGTAGAGAGTTTTTATTATAGGTAGGTACATTCTATGGTTGAATAATATAATTAGCGATGACGGAATATGAAATAATCTACAGGATCTAGATAGATAAGTAGGATCTTCTCTATCTAGCTTTCAACAAATATTGTTAATTATTTACTAATCGTTTAATACCTCAAAAGGATATTCTTTATCATTCCTTATGAGAAAATTCAATAAAACGCACCCCTCGCAAATTTATCTGACAGCATCTAAAGCATGATAAAATCCAAGTTATGCTTAAAAACGTCTTTGTATCTCGCGCACTTCGCGCTTCAATGCAATAATTTTCAGTTAACAATGCCTTAATAAGGTGTGAAGCGCTCAGCTACCGCTTAACTAAGCGCTATCTCGAGACCTGACTATCAACTCGATTCAACGTTATCAACAATCGGTCCTCTTAATTGTTGCTCAGCGCATGTTGGGCCTTAATTAGTGAAAATACCCACGACCTATCAGAGCGTACATCTTTGATTTTGAATGCATTTGTTGTTCGCTTGATAAAAGGATGAGATTCTACGTGATGGCACCAGTAAATTACGTGATTTTGTTATGCAATATAAGACAAGATTATTTATGTACCTCTTTTATGTTAAAAAATGTTTGAAACTTCTGTAAAAAGAAAAACTATGTTAATAAAATTTCATAGAAGTTGAATATCTATGAAGATATTTTTAAAGCCATTATAAATATTATTATTTTCATACGATTTTTTTAAGATTTTATTTGTGTATATATACGAATACGAAGACTATTAAATACATATTATTATTATTACTAATAATATATTATAATATAATAAAAATAAATTATATCACAATAATAATAATATGTGAATTACGAATGGCTTCTTAAGATACTTGATGTCTACAAATGCCCATCTATGGTTAAAAGATTCCTTCAGTTAGCTATGCCCTCATGGAGAGTGATCATGACAGCACGTGGATCACAAGACTCAATCACTACTGAACCCATTTCATCAGACGTGGAATATTCCAGGGTGACTCTCTTTCGCCATTGTTGTTCTGCTTGGCCATCAACCCTCTTTCATTCATATTAAATAAGTATGAATTGAAAGGATACAGACTTCGGGATAACATTTGGATCAATCATCTATTATACATGGATGATCTTAAAGTATTAAATAGAAGTAACTTAAAAGTTTTGTTAGAAACTGTAGAAATATTTACAAATGACATAGGAATGAGATTCGGATTAGATAAATGCAATACAATACATATTAGTTCAGGACATAGAAGCAGCACTACTACAGGAGGGGGTCATATATTATTGAGTGGGGAAACTGTTCAGCAGTTGGCAATGGAAGATAAATACAAATATCTAGGAGTGCATGAATCAGGTAAAATAGAACATGATACTGTTAGGAATCAAATAACCAAAGAATATTTTAAGAGAGTTAAAAAACTACTGAATACGCACCTCAACTCACGCTACTTAATAAAAGGTATAAATACATATGCTATTCCGGTTTTACTTTATTCGTTTGGTGTAATAAATTACAAAAATAGTGATCTCAAGAAAATAGATATCAAAACAAGAAAACTACTAGCAATAAAAAAGGCACATCAACAGAAAGCAGAAGTTGAAAGATTATACTTACCACTTACACAAGGAGGAAGAGGGCTATTGAATGTAGAAAAAATGTATAGAGCGCAGATAATTAAATATAAGCAATACTTAAAAACCGAAAGTGATCATCTTATTAAAGCAATAGTACAACACGACACACACAGAGATAAATATTCGATTATGAAGGATGCACGAGACTAAGAAAGAGAACTGAATTTACAACAAGGAAGCATACATACAGATAAAGAGATCAAAGAGTCAATAATTAAATATCAAAACGAAACATGGCGAAGTAAGCAGTTGCATGGGCAATTCCCTAAAAAAGTATTAGATCAGGCCAACGTAGATAAGGAACTTTCTTTTAAATGGACTAAAAAACAACAGATTTCACCTAGCATAGAATCATCAATATTTGCCATACAGGACCAAGCCGTTATGACCCGACAACATCAACGTGACATACTTAAAGAGCCAGTAGATGGAAAATGTCGTCTATGTGCCTGCAAAGATGAAACCACTCAGCACATCATATCTGGATGCGAAAAGTTGGCAGGGACCTATTATATCCAGAGGCATAATAACCTTGTCCAGTACGTCTACTGGTGTCTGGCCAAAAAACACAAAATAGAAGTTTCTAACCTATGGTGGAAAGAAACACTCACCCAGCCACAAGTTAAGGAAAATGAAACTGCAAAAATTATGTGGGAAATGCCCGTCCAAACTGATGTTACTGTAACGCATAATAGACCTGACTTAATATATGTAGATAAAATAAATAACAAAACATACTTAATAGACATAACTGTACCATCCGATTACAACATAGGCCCTAAGGAAATAGAAAAACTTAGCAAATAGCACCTCTTAAAATCTGAAGTCAGTCGTTTGTGGAATACCCAAACGGCTGTCATCCCCATAGTTATAGGCGCAACAGGAATAGTAGCTAAAAGCATAAAAAAATACATAGATAAGTTAGATACCACAATTGACATCAGCATCTTTCAGAAGCAAGCAGCCATACACACCTCAACCATTCTCAGCAAAGTACTAGGAGACACAGTATTTGTAAATAATAGACAAGACACACAAAATAACACAGATACTAATATCTCTTTTCCCGTGAGTTACGGGACGGGATTTTTATTTAATAAAAACCGACTTCAGTCGTGAAAACAACACTAATAATAATATGTGAATTACATAACGCCCGTCAAAAAATTTCGTAAGCAAAATTAATTAGAAAAAATTTTTACCCCTGAAAAAAGACGTAGTTTTTTGTGTTTTACCTCTCTTTTTCTTTTTTTATTGCCTTCTGCCAGTTTTTTTTTTTTTTCATCGTTTCTTCTTACTACTTCTACCCATACTCTATTTTGCCCTCCCACGCCCATTTGAATAAAATAACATGCCTTAAAAACCAATCAAAATATGGAAACAAACATGTTCTCCCCTTCTGGTTTATTCATTGATAAACAAGAATAACTTTCAGTCAGTTCCAGAAAACTAATGTTGAGGTACAGAATACATGCGATGTATAACATGAAAATCACAACAAACTTGACAAAAACCGAGTTTTTGGTGGTAGTGAAAAAACCATGGGCTCACAAGCCGGTCACAGTGCTGACTGATAAACAATATAATGGCGCGTCACTACGAGCCACAGCCGCTGTGATTGGTCGTTCGTACGACTGATGAGACCCGGTAACCCGTCTTGCACGCAACCCCGTCTTGCCCCACCTTCCCCTAATTGCCTATTACTTCACTGATTATAAGATATGCAAATGTATGGTCTATAAGTCCTTGATTTTTTGGGATAAAGAACGTCCCTAAAAAGATAAAGAGCTGTGGAATTGAAATAAATTCAACAAAAATGAAATTTTTATCCACTCATCTGCATACCGCATAAACCCATTCAAATTATCTAACATGGTTGATCTTTAGTTGCTCACTGAAATGTGTGCTTGCATCCCTTTTATTCTGGGACTGGCGCGTAGGGAGCACTGAAAGGCTTAAATTTTAATTAATTTTTCACTCCACGGACTTCTTTAATAAAACCGGGGGCTTAATTGCCAAAATATTTCACAATCCCTTTAGAATGAGAAGGAAGGTACCTTAAGACGTGTTTAATTAGCGACGTGGTATCCATTTAAATGGCACGGCGCTAGTTGTACTGTTGTAGAATTTTGAAATACAACAGCGCTCATTTGTTTACGTTTACAAATGCCGCTTGCATTGTAACATACAATGGGCTTTGTTAAAATATTACATTAAGTTTATATTTTTAATAAGCTTTGGACAAATCTTTTGAAATAAAGAATTAATTTGGATTAGAATAAAATAGACATTAGTACTGTTACTAAAGTATGCAGCATCATAAAATGTTGCGGCACCTTTAAAAACCACTTAACCCAAGCTAATAGAATTATATGTTTTCCAAAACATTTTCCTATCCCTTCTGAACACACGCTAAATACCTTTATAACGAACACAAAAGCCTTCCAATTCATTTGCTTATCTATTTAAAAAGAGCGGGTTGGTTCGGGGCGCGACACATTCAAAACCAATGAGGCCTAATGTCACAAAATGTCGGTGTAGGCTCATCCATCCACCAAACATGGGCCGCAATGAATTGAGAAAAAAATGTAAATATGCCTCTCACGTTACCCGACCAAGCGTGAGCTCTGTAGAGGTACGTATATTTATAAACCTTTTACAATATCATTAGGTATGAATATGTTTACCTTTTTATGATAAAACGTCGAACGCAGTTGATTTTGTGTTTCTATTTGAAGTTTTCCGTAGTTGTAGTGGAAATTATATCGATTTTTTTAATGGATGTAATAGGAATATGATAATGTTTTAAATCTCAAAAAAAAGTTACATGAGATTCGTTCATTATTTTCATACCTTATATATTTAGCCATCTATGCAAAGTTATCAGTTTTATTACGTTTAAATACTAACATACCTATGTACCTACTAGTAGTATTCTTGTTTTTTTTTCCTAAATGAAATTATTAGAAAAAATAGGTATGGGACAGTAAAGATAATTCACTTTTTACCTAAAATCAATATCAATTCAAAGTTATGAGCAGATAAAAGTGACAACAGGAAACTTTGATACACCTAAACAAAAAGTAGCAAAAGCACTTTGTATTGTATAAGAAACTTATTTCTCCCTCCCGCAAGAGGGAAGAAACCTCTCTTTAAATTCAATCCGGAACTCGACTGAGCCTTTACGCAAACAAAATATTATAGGAATTCAAAATCTTATTCCCTTGCCAATTCCGGGACCGCATCAGATAGTTCTCTGGTGTTGACAAAAAGGCAAACTTTATATTCAGTTACATATCCCCCTATATTTTAGTGAGCGTCTGTGGCAGTTGCCAAATGGTATACTTTAATACAGGTCTAGTTGGCGAGTTACTGGCAACGTAGACACTTTGAAGACTGCCTATAGAGGAAATATAAACGTCCTCATTCTTAATAAGGACGTATTTAGATTGGTTCATGGTTTTCATGCAAATTCAGAGGTTTTGATAATGATATAGTAAGATAGTAATCTTGATTATGTAAAGTATTACTAATGGAAATTATCCTCTCTATTGGCAAACACTTTGAAGATATAAAAACGCACCTATGTCATAGTTCACTTTTTTAGTCATGAAAAGATAGCAAACAGATGCAAATGTTTGTATGATAAAGCGTGTTGCAGTTCTATCGTCCATCTCCGTGTCGTTGCTTTGGGATCATGTTTACTATTGTAAATGCGCTCTTATACATTCGTACGGCGGAATCTCTTCGAAAGAAAACGCGAAGTACAGTGAATATGTGAGTAATATTCACCATTTATTTGGTGGCTGTACTCTGAAATAGCTTTTTCTTGTTATCTAAATTATCTATTATCTTCTTATGTCGAGGCATTTGGTACGTCGAATGGTATTGATAACGGTTATATGTGGACGACTTCTTTACATTGGTGTTTTATGTTTCCGCCGATACCAATAGTTTGTTTTGATTCTTCTTATGCTATGCGAATGCTATCTATTCTTATGCTATGTTAGCTACGTTGAAGTAGTGTTCAGATTTAGATAAACAGGCTTGCATTAAACTGTTCTTAATTTTATAGACACATCAATCACTCATGCATTCACATATCTACTTATTTTTTAAATTTTATGTTATTAAATGTTTTCAATATTTTGACATTAAAACTTTTACAAAAAATTAGCTCGAGCTCTGTTGGTAGGTATGTAAGTAGGTATCCAATATAATATATTCTAGGATAAATAGCATTATATTATTTAACATGAATATATAAAACGGGGTTCAATGTTTGAACAACAATGTTATCAATAATGCTATTCATGTTTCACACGCAAACAAACAAGGAAAAAATTGAGAACCAATATTCGGTAGCTTGCGTAGGTGTCAAACGGACAGCGGTCCAACTTTATCAATATCGTGTCGACTCTAACGCAGCTGAAGACGTCTCTCGGCTAGATTAACTTGAACCCTGAAAATCATTGGCTCTACCTCATTTTGGTAGACATTGTAACCGATGCGGGAGGTGAAGAGAGTCTGATCAGAATGGTGGAATCACTCACACGTGTACGTGGGAGGTACTTTGGAAAGAAATCAAGATCTTTGTTGCAACGGAAGCCAGGTGATGCATTGCTTCGGAGTCCGCTCACTCAATCGCAAGATTCCAGATTAGATCGCTTTCTAGCTTAAACTGCTTTAGCTTACATTTGAATTTGTTTGTTCTTGGGTGATTCATCTTATAGTTACAGGGTAAATAAGTTATGTTGTATACGTTTTCACACATAAACGACGGAAGGGATTTGGATAAAACTTAGCACATAGAATAGAATACATTTTATTGTTTATGCCACAAAATAGAACAAAAAAATATTTATCAAACAAGATAACAACACAGACGGCCTAATCACTAATCTTCAGGCAAGATTTGCAGGCACATAGATAAATCATACTCTAGAATATCATACAGGTACTTTTTGTCCCGGAAACGTGAGGGAAACCACGAGGGACAGCTAGTTTCAAATAAATTTCATATTCATAAACTACTTTTTTATGTCTGATAGATAATAAAAATTATAGTTCACCAGTATGGTTCAGAATTCAATCAAAATATCAGATACACAATAAATCAATGAAATTACTCGGATTTACTCTACCAACAAATAGGGAGAGTACTTGTTAACATTTCCTGTTCTAAGGACGGCTTCACGTAACTTTTCGATGTACTTCTAACATAAACAACATGGTCGGTCGGTACTTAACTCCCCTTTTGCCGGAGGCCTTAAACAATCTTAATCAATCGAGTACAATGCGTCATAGAATCCCTTTAGCCAATAAATTTATGGTAACCCTTTTACTTATTTTAGGGTTATTCCCTTACTGAAGCAATATGAAAGCTTTTTGCTCACACGCAGAGCAAACATAATGATTTAGGAATTTTTGGATACACGTATGTAATTCTAGCTTTTTGGTAAATGAAAACATTGAAAGGTAACTTCAGTTCATGAAACCGTAAAGCATAAATCCTGAAATCTTTTCGTGTGGTTTCAATTCAAGACAATTAAAATAGTACCTATTTCCTCTTTATATAAGTAGTGGATTTAATATAGAATATAATTATAGAATATAGTTCATGCAATAATTATGATGTTTACTTGCGACTATGATAGTACCTAACATGAAGCAATAAATTGTGACATATTTTATTCAGTTCAAATTCAGTAGAAGATAATTTATCCAACTTGTCTATTATCGGAAGCATTAAACATTGATAACATCTCGACGTAACATCCGTAATAAACGATTGATTGAATGTGGCAACTCAGAACTATGTCCACGAATTCCAATTTAAACTAAATGTCACTGTAACTTTGGTGTAATTGTTATTCAGTCATTCGTGGCAATCATTATGGGTAATTAGGCATATTTACCTGTCCGCCGTGGCGTCGACGCGGTTATTCGACATTTAGTAACATAGTAAGATTTGACATGATACATTACATACGCCTACGTATATGATTCAAAAGGAACAAACTGGTTAATCAGCGTTGATTTAAATTGAAAAGTGTTTGATGACACGAGCGTTGACGTTGATTGATTTAGAGTTTAGCAACCGTTTAGGTTTTTAATTAGTCATTTATTCGAGTTACAATTGATTGTTTTTGTAACACTGGTGAATGTTGTAATATGTAGGTACAGAGAAGTGTTGGTTCAAATTTATATTCTTGTGTAAAATACCTTGACTAGATTATAAATCTTTTAATGCAATATCCTTGTACACACGGCCACAGATCAAGCTACACATTTTTGTTGCAAAATAGCGCCTATTACAACCGCATAAGGTGCCGCAGTGTGAAGCTTGATCTGTGGCCGTGTGTACAAGGATATTGCTAAACACATAAAAATATATCTGGCTTTTCTTCTCATTAATATAGTATAGTAATTTGTATAAACTTCAAATGTGTATTAATCAATGGAAAAGTAAGTTGGTATCGAGAAAATCAACTTATCGTAGAGGCAGACTTTCAAAACTCAATCACGAAGGTACGATAGGACCTACTTTATAATCCATTCCGTGTTTGACCTTTAACAACTTCAAAGCCGGTATCTAAAGAAGTAAAGAAGATAAATCTTTGGTTTTAAACTTCGTCCCGTGCGAATATAAATTGTGAATCTTTAAATGTCCCGTCTAGGCGTAAAATATACGCAAGAGGTTTAGCTATGCGGCGATGATAAGAAAATAATGTCTCCTTACAAAGGTTGTACGCAACGTCTTTCTTATAAACTGCATCCGCACCCATTATCTCTTAACACGTTGCAAAACTTATGCTGCACCAACGTCGGTTCCCTATCGCGCCTTTTAAACACCACTTTCCCGGCTTTCGCTACATGCCGGGCCTTCATCAGATATAAACACGAAGCGAGTCCATACACTTATTTATTTACCGAACCGAGATGATTACTTACGATGTAAACCGTGTAATAGCTTGCAGGTTCATATTTTTCCTTACAATATCCGCCTTCCATAATATGTATTAAAGCTGTATATTCAAACTTAAACGCCCATAGGCCGTTTCTTTCTCTAAAAGAATATATTCGCAACACGGGGCCTATTAGCATAGGAAAGTAATTTAAACAAATTGCCTAAACGATTTTTGTGTGAGACGCGACGCAATTTGTTTAGATAAAGTGGGTATGCTAATATTTATGCGGTAGTTCTAATTCACATTTTGTTCGCGTGACTTTTTCACAACTGTAGGTACCTATTAGATATTTACAGGAAGTTTAAGAACAAAAGTTTTGTCACCCGCGACATCACAAATTTTACCGTTGAGATTACGTAACTCGTAAAGTTTGTCGAAATAATGCTGCAATAAATCTAGCTATGTGTACAATATTTCTCATCAAAGTTTTTTGATGTCTGTTTATTTTTCTTCTATACAAAAGAAGACCGCGCTAGCTTTCATAATTCTTCGAAATTGCTTTATTTACTTTTGAACGATAACGCTGTGAAATACTGTCACATTAAAGGTTAACTGTAGCCGATAACATTTTGCCAAAAAATACATGAAAATGTACATCAAGATAATGTCCCCTTGCTCATTACAAAAAAAAAGTAAATTCTATTCGCACAAAAACGGTTTTCTGATAATGTCCACCCATTAGAGGTTCGGAAAAATGAATCTTTTGTTGACTTTTTGCTTTGTAAATTGCTTTTTACTTTACAACAAAATTGTCGTTTAACATAATTTTAGTCGTTGAATTATCAATTACGTCTGGTAATGGTTGTGAAAATTACCTAAACGTGTTCTTTCACGTTGAAGATGCTTTATCAAAAATGGCTTTTTTAAAAATAAAGCGATTTTCCAGTTAGTATTAATATTTACAACATAAATTTAAAAACGTGCAGGAGCAAACAAACTGTGATTGAACCAATAATAGCCCCGTAAAATATCGAATATGGCGCCTATAGTGACTAGGTTGCCTCATAAAATGCCGTGTTATTTTTTTGTTATTCTTTTTGATGGGAGGCCATAAAATAAAGGCCTATTTATAACTTGGTTAAGAAAGTGTTCCGTATAATATACAATGATAAATATTAATATCGGAGACCCAAAGTTTCGTTTGTATCAGTCGATCCTTCGATGGAGAAAGTAAAATATGACAATAGGAGTCGGTTCCCTTTGAAAGTAATTTGTCCCGAAGGACAAGTGTTGATAACTTTCTCGTGTAACAATAATTATTATTAGTTGTTATGTTTCGAACATTAACTTACAAAATGATATTGTTACTATATTTATTAAAATATTTGAGATCTTAATTTTATTGGATACATAATGTAGCTGTATTTGTGAAATTACTTTTGTTTTTTTTATTTTATTGTAAAATAAAAATAAAAGTGATTTTTTTTTTCAACTTGGTAGTACCAGAGATAAGTCGCTTTCAAACAAACAAATTCTTCAGCTTTATTATTAGTATAGTGGTATAGTATAGATTCAAATATATATACGAAAACATATAATAAGTATTTATATTTTTTCGTTTATTATGTAGGTAAGCCAGTACCTTGCTAAAAAAAATATATAAAAAAAAAACAAATTCTAAGTAATATTTGTTTTTATGTGTATGACGCATCTCTTGTATACAAATTGCGTTCAATTTCGACTTTCGCTTACTATCAGCATATCATAAATGAAGTATTGTTTAAAGATTCTCCCTAAGAAGTCGTTTGTATTGAAAAGGAAAAAACACTTTATTTATGAGGAGACGGGTAAATCTAAAAGGCAAAGAATATTGAAAGAAGATAGAAGAATTTATGACTAGGTACGAATACATTCTTTAAGTCATAGTCATCCATATTATTGGAGTAAATAATATCTGAAAAATGTATGAATAAGATTTTGAGATTGCTTCTTTTTTGGCTCATTAAGTCTTTTAATACTCATAACTAGGACCAGATTCGGTTGGCATAAAAAAAGAAACAGCGTTTTCACAGCGACTCTACTGTTTTTTTGCAAAAAATACTACTACTACCGTCACTGAGGTATCTTTTCTATCCTGAAAAATATGTTAATACAGTGCGGTTAAAAAATATTACGTAAACATATAAAATTCCCTGGGTAAAAAAGAAGTACTTACCATAGCTTATAATTTGTACCTTAAAGCATGTAATGAAAATGCTGATTTAAGCGTTGTTTATTTGCTAGACATTATATGACACTTAGAACTTTCTGTACTGGTAATAAAAACAAAAGAAACAGTAAGATAGGTAATAAAATTAGACTGGCTTTGTCTGTGCGTCAATAAATCCCAGAATGTAACCCACAAATAAACCCCATTAGTCCTACTAACGGTTTGTATATATACAAGCAGACATACAATAAAACTAAGTTAGTTCTGGTCTAATTGTACTTAACTTATGCTTAGCTTTTATGCCGTGGTTTCACTCGTGTTCCAGTGAATATTTGATTGTTTGGAAATCTTTTTCCACTCCGAAAAATAAAATTTGATATCTCTAAGATCTCTATCTTAGAGATATCAAATTGAGATTATTGGCTTCAATGACATAATAATTAAAAACGTGGGATATTTATTACTTGTAAATGATCTCTAAATATTATAGCGCATTTATCGATAATGCCTCATAATCAATAACTTAACAACCAACTTCAAATGGATCACCTAAATTATTAATTACACAAAAGCATGTTATTTTTAGGAAATTATATTTTGGTACGAAGTAATTTTAGTTAATCTTACAAATTAAGATGTCCATGAATATGTTAGCCTTTTTATTATATGCCTTCAGCACTGAGAATGCTATTCTCTTACGTTTCATTTGTCGAATAGCACGCGCAAATATGCCGTAAACAGACTTCTCACGTGATTGCTTAGTAGTAGATAGAGACAGAATATAGTTCTGACATTGCCTTCTGTATCCAAAAATATGGAGGTAGGTAGGTATATAGTGTGTTACATAAACACAATTGCTATCTAATTTGTTATCTCCTAAATAAAGAAATATTATCACTCAGTAAATCCTATGTTTATTCGATATAATCACATTGTAGCCTCTGGGCGTAAATCTGGAGTACACAATGGAAAATAAGATTTAATTAACTATGAAATGCGAAACGCCCGTTACAATTGGATTTGTTTCGGGAAATATGTTTATGGACCTTTTGAATATCAATCAGATTAAATTGTACTGAAACAATGTTGTTTTGTGTTACAATTTGTTCATTCTTTATTAGAGGGATTTTAAAATAATGGGTAGGTGGCATATTAGCTTTGGACGGATCAGTTAGCGTAGTTGATTGAGACACCAATTGTTATAGATACGCCGCAGGTCGTGGGTTTGATTCCCATCTAGGACAAACATTTTTGTGCATAAACATGTCTGTTTATTCTGAGTCTGGATGTAAAAAAGTTGTAGGCAGAAGTACTTACTTATATCAGTTATCTGATTCCTTAGTACAAGCTGCTTAGTTTGGGATCAGATAATCCTTAGGTAAAAATTATTTATCAGTTAGGTAAAGAAATAATTATATATAAACGTCATATTATGTAGCTTTCAAGTTATTTCAGATTTTATTATAAACTATTAAAATGAGACGTTATAACGGCAAAAGCTATGTAAAAGTAAGAATCCAGAATACTCTAAGTGTTAGTGAGTATATATGTAAATAAAAAATATTTCTCTTTTTACTACCAACTTTTTTATAATAACCATCAAACACTCAAAATCTAAAAATTTAACATAACAATTCATTCTTCGTTTCCATTGTTACTCGAAAGTAAAGGAACGGCGACCTCAATCTATATTTCCGTGCAACTTAATCCTGAAATTGTAATCTTACTCGCGAAACCTCAAGAGGAAAAACGACGACTAAACTTTGAATACGGATAAAAGTAACAGAAAAATTTAATCACCCAAATGTTCGTGCTCATTCAAACATTACGCTTCAGAAGCAAGCTTTGCTCACTGTATGGAGGAAACAATTCTCAATTTTCCACCGTCTTCCCCTTTAAGCAAATCCGCACAAATTCCTAATCCTTATACGGTTGAATCCCATGGGATCAGCCGAAGGTATAAAGTTACGGGATATGGCATAGCAAGGTCTTATTAGCCGGGTTTATTATGCCTAACTCTAATTTTATGTTGTACAACAGGTTACATATTACAATTTTTAAGCTGGAGAACTTCATGATGTAAAATATTATACTTTCATCTTCATTGTAGGTACGTCGTATTTATGATAAGTTGTGTTCTACACAATTAGTTTGTATTACAAAATGCCGTAATAAAGAAATGAACAAAACATTTTTTCATTACCCTTTGTGGGCGTCTGCGTTTCAACAAAATTATTAGCGTAGTTAGAGTTAAATAACGCACACCTACACTTAATAAACATTGAGTGAGAGAGAATAAATCAAGTAAAATGAGCTTAAAAGTTTTTGTTACAAAAAAAATACTTTTGATTGAAACACGCGAGGTGCCATATTTTAAACAGCTTCAAGAAATTTTACCTTTACCTAAACATCGTCAAGTTTTCAATACCGTACAGGTTTTGTTACAATATTTGCTGAATATATCTAAGCCTGAACAGGATATAGGAAAAACCTATCGTCGCCTCACAGCTTATTATTCAAGTTATTTGCTTTCATGTTCAATAAGTTGCGAAAGTTCTTTTTACTGAAAGCACTTTTTAATTCTTCCAGTTGAGTAAAATACCTTTTCTTTATTATCAAAGCTCACTAGCCATTGAAATAGGAATAAATTCCCAACACATAGAACTCAGTTACCACTGCGATGGGTCTAACAGACCTCCTCTTAATTACCATGCATTTGGTCGAGACAGAAAAAAAGGATATACCGTATAACTCTGGCTCCTTTAAAAAATATGGTCCTGGTTCTCTTATTTTTCAAATACCCTAGATGATTACTAATAGAATGGATACATCAGTTTGTAGACTGTTTTGGATTTGACTAATTTCTAGAGATATGTTTAGTAACTTAGATAAAACATGAAGAATGTGTTTAATTTTCTTCAAATTGTTGTTGATATAAATAGCTATTATACCTATATGTATTAAACGTTTAAATGATGATATTAGATTAATTCTAATAGGATTAAAGTTCTCGAGTGGATCAGATTATTCTAAAAATAATCGCTTTAGCTAATTAATCTATTTATATTACCGATAATAAATATTCCCTGATATTTTTTTTTTGAGATTCAAACGCAATTCGATTGTAACAGATGAGCTGCCATCTAAATCAACCATAATAGCAGCCTCTAATTTATTCATTGATTTATTTAAAACGATCCTAAATAATTATACTTGGACATCGACACCATTATTTTAACTATTGTTTAAGTTGCCAACTGAAATATGGTTAGACAACCGAATCATGGCCGAATGCTTGATTTATAAGCTAAGCGTAGGCGTCATGTATCTACAAGCATACGAATAATGTATTTTCATCGTACACATGATAATTAAATTTGACCTCGGGCGTTACGAGAGAATACAACTTTTGCTTTTTTATTTATGACCCCAACGAAGTTTACTTGACACTTTGAAATACAAGGTGCTAATATTACCAGCTTTATCCGTAAATATTTTTAACGCTGCATAATGAGGAAACAGAGATTATTCCATAATTATTTGAGGAGATGCGAGAAAGTTTGTTTTTTGGACCTACCTAGACGCAACTAGAAATATAATATTATTTTCCTACCACGTTGAGTTTTATCTCTTCTTGAATCTTTCCATCTTCGTTAGGAAAGAGTTCAGTTGTTGGACTAAAATAGTAGTTTATGATACTGTTGCATAATAGGGGTTATTAAACACGAGTGTGAGTTTAAGTACCGAGCCGTAGGCGAGGTTCTTAATAGTATCACACGAGTTTTTAATACCTAATTATGTGCAGTATCATACAGTACTTTATCTAAACTCATATAAATAATGTAATTTAAAGGTAAAAAATCGATAATATTTTGTCATAGGTTTTCATGACTTACGGGTATCGATTATTCGTCATTTCCACTGCCGCCTCCACAATTTCAGATCCAAGTTTATTTCACCTTAGTATCACTGCTATTTTTCTATCATTTATGGCCAAATTAAAATATGTATGCAAAAAAATCAATAAAATAAACAAACATTAATTATCATGGCGCCCAAATCCTTGTTGAGAAAAACTCACTACCGCAAACGCGACCACAGAGTAAATTTGCATCTAAAATTGAATTGGTACTGACTGATTGATTCCTAATTGTTTACAAAGAGAATATAATACGACGTTTAATTGTTTAGTCATGTCTGGCCACTTATAATTTTTTTTTCTTTATTATTTCGTTTGACAAGTTGACTGACAGTAATTGAAGTATTAAAACCCAAAAAACATTATGAGTGGCCAGACATGTCCAAATACTTGTACTTTAATGAAAAAAAGTTATTTTATAGCATTATCTTGGGAAGAAATCTGTGCTATAATATAATTTTTTAATTTCATTATACACGGGTGTGCATAAAGTGGGTCATTAAAGTACTGTTTTTGATTTCATAATAAGAACATTACGATATGAGAGTAGATAAAGTATTTTATTCATAAAATAATAATATTGTAGACAGATAATATTTTATAGTTGTGATCTTACTGCTAATAGTAATTGTTAGAAACTGTTTTGTAACTTTATAGTCCATGGTTGTATTTTCCTTTTTTTACCAAAAATGTGAATGAAAAATAAATTATTCGTAATGTTGTGTCACAGCTTGGTAGTTTTCAATGTTTGCAACATACTATCCACTATAAAAGGTTTAATTCGTAACAGTAATATCCAACGTTTAATCAGATCATGACATTGCCTATATGAAATATCTGAATGTCGGTATTGAATTAGTTATCTTGAAAACCCCTTTATTCATTTGATTAAAACATGAATGAATTCCATAAAATTGAACCTAATCTTTATATTTACTAAAATAAAATATTTAACCAGCTCATAAGCCTGATCTATTCAAATCTAGCCTTTTAATAATAAAACTCTTAAATAAACATTTCAAACAAAACCAAAGCAAATCTATCCAAGGATTGTTTTTAAATAGAAGCTACTATATTCTGTTTGTGGAAGCAAATTATACTTTGCAAGATAAATCGAAGCTCCAATGAACCTATAAAATATTTGAGTTCTATATTTATTTTCATAATAAAGAAAAATGTGGGCAAGCTTACAAAATCAGATATTATAATTGTCTTTTATGTAATTGAGGGAATCTAAATTTTAGTTATCAGTTTGGTAGTATTTGGAAATGTTGAACTGGGGTTATCTGTTTGTATTCTGGAATCCAACTGTTTTTTTTTACTCTCTATTTTATTTAGTTACTTTTAAAACATCGATCGAATTTATCACGATTTGTTATTGACATAACTTTCTAGAAAGGTATTTATTATGTTGGTACTAATACAGTGGCTAACTTAGAAGATACAAAATAAGTGAGACCACACCTGATGGAATTCGTAACGACTCGTTTATGACATACACCTAAATAATAAACTGTTTTAACGCCATTTTGATGAGTATTTCTAACGATTATTGGTGTTAGCTGACACATAAATAGGTTCGCGGGTTCCGTAACAAGGACAAAAAAAGTCAAAGGGATTTTTATATTTCGGTGATATGTTACCGGAAACTGCGCCATTAGTGTGCTGCTGTAAATTTTACAAATTAGTAGTGTATGACAAACTAATATTAATAGATTTTCGTCAGCCTCAGGCGTTTTTATTCATATTGGTAGGTTTCTGGTTTCTCTAATGATCGGGCAGATGTCATCGGCTTGTCAGTATGTGATCCATATTTCTCTATTTTTGGTGTTTTGGGCGTAGTTTAGGTCATTATACTCTTGTAACGGTCCTTAATATGGAATATTTAAAAGATTATGATGTTATTGATGATGTATGTGGTTAATGTTGATCCTCGTTTTATAAGTCTGAATGAAAATGTTATATTTTTCTCAGTATATGGTATCTACCTGGATGGTGGCATCCTAGTTAGGTGGTGATGTGAACATATGTTCCTAAATTGATTTTAATATCATAAAAAATGTCTTTTTAGGCATTTCTTAAGTTATATGATAAAAAAGATATAAGAGTGAAACAGAATCTAAATTTATATATACACGTTTATTTCTGTTAGTAAAATTAGCTTCTGTAATTAGCAGAAGATATAACAGGAAGTCAATCCTAAAAAAGCTTTGCATTTTAATTCGAATATTGTAACTATGTACATTCAAACTTTTCTGATCAAAACAACACAAGTTATTAATGCAAATATCTGACGTAGAAACGCTATGGAGTCCATTAAATTGTATCCGTGCCAATACACAAGGGGACCAAGAACTTTGATTAAAATTTCATAACACCCGGCTTAAGCAGTGCAGGCTCATTGTAAATTATGGTTGAAATCTCAATATTTTATGAAACAGACCTTTTGTTAACATGCTTAACGTTAATAATGACGTTAAATATACCACTGATAATTGAAAGTTGAATAATTGATTACATAATAACATAACAGGAACGAAAATAAATACATGAAGGATGTCGTAGTTGGAGTCGTTTTATAAAAACGATTTACTTCGTATTCCAAACTAGAATTAAATTAAGGAATATTTCTTATCTACTTACATTTAAAAAATGTAAGTGCTTGCACAAATATTAAATAAATATAATTATAAAATACATATATCCGTATTTTAACTTTACACTGTTTCTTTATCAGTGGAAGCAGCCTCGCCTATTAGCAAATATATGAAAGTGTAGGGTATGATCTCTAATAAAAAAAACTGTTATTTTCCACACTCATTAAAGATATGTATGATCAGATGAAGGCGAGACTAAAACAAAGTCCCGGTTTAGGCGAGTTAACAAAACGCCCAGCATTCCCTTGAGAGTGCGACCGGCTATAACTCATCCAACTATCGCCGTCAAGCCACCGAGAAAGCTATATATCAAGTTTGATAGTCAATTATTGGCACTTGGTACTGGTAACCGCGGTCTTCGGGTTATCTAAACCATATATACCCTGCCTCAGGGATGGGCCTTCGGTAATATACTATTCATAAGTATAACTACGTACGTAAATAAAGGTTGGTGCGTACTCAAGGGGCGTTTTGATTCATATTCTAATATGATGATCATACGCGTGTGATGTGAATTTCATATTCGGTTCATTTGTAGTTTAGCTCTATTCATATTTGATATAAAAGCTTAAAGGAACTCTGTAATAAAATGTGATTTATGTTTAAAATAAGGTTATTATAATTTACTACCTACTGCAGAGATAAAAGTGAACAAGATGGACTTACTTTTAATAACCAATGTAAGCTTCTAATCAAAATGTTAACCAGTCCGTGCTGTAATAAAGTTTGTCAATTTAATTATTATTGCTAAGTTTTACGAACGTTTTTGTTTTAATGACCTCTAGGACCGCGGTGCGCTTACGAGATTTATTATCAGAAGGACACTAAAGCGCCATCAAACTCTGATGTTGGGAAACTCGAACGAAATGAACACCATAATGACGGTCTCTCAGTAGAGCTATTTACTGCGCTCCGAAATTTCTCATGCCCGACACTATTCACATTCTTTACCAAGTTCCAAATTGAATTAATGACACTAAAAAGTGCACGGACTCACGGAACTCTCAGTAAAATTAACAGTACCTAAAATTTACTGTATTGAGGAACTCAACATTCAAACACCTCAAACATTCTTCGAAACGACATAGAATTAGAACATGTCATCCGGACGTTTACAATTCTAAACGAAGTTTTAACATTTTGACAACAAATTGGACTAGAGAAAATGTTGTAAGCCGGTTGTTAATGCATAAATAGACGTGTGTTAACCAAAATAGAATTGAGCGAACAAATGCGTCTGTTGGACTACCAAACATTTTTTCAGAAGCACCGGTGCATGTGATTAAGGGATGGGATGGAACATTATCTGTTCCTGCTTTTGTGTCCTTGTTTTGCGGTCTGTGATCGTGCATTCTATCATCGCTTTAATTTAGATCTTATTTTATTCGCGTTAAGATATTAACTTCAACATTAACACTGCCAGTTATAAATGTATTGAGTTACGCAAACCCAATACGGTTGCCTAGACGAAAGATGATCTCTGGCGGTGACATCTCTAGTCTACGTAAAGGATTATCGAATGACAATATGCATTTTTTTTATACGTGTGTACTTATACAGGGATATTCAAAGGGACTCGATGCTTTTAAACTAGGATGCTATTAAATTGCGCATGCGTCTTTTGTCAAGCCATATGGCATTTTCCAGCAGATGGCTCTTTTGTTGAGCCTACGTTTTTGAGTAAACTTTAGTTTAGTATTTAAGAGTCTAATGATATTTAAAAGAAAAATGGCCGTTTGAGTACGTATTACAAGGCTCTTGTATTCCCAAATAGAGATCATAAGAACTTAAAGTTTACTTTCAAATTATTTATGTATGATTTAAAATTGAGTCTTATGTAACAGTTGCTGTTATTCAAATCAAGTGTATAACGAACGCTTCAGTTAGTTGAAATTAATTATTTAAAAAAAACAGTTGTCCTTCTATAGCTAGATGAGACACAATATGTGCGTTTGTTTAGCTCTGATGTTCAAGATAAACTATTTCCGTAACGTTGTGTCCTTTTTAAACCGTTTCATGGCCGGTTTCCATAAACTACTAAAAGTAAACATCTTTTCTTGGAAGTGTTTAAAAGTGTTATTCTAGGCAGATCATATTAATAAAGAATGACCACTTTTCATTTCATCACTTTTATTTAGTTTTGTCACTTTTAATAGGTAGGCAATGTTCAATGTAAACATATTATTTAGATACTCATTTACCCATAAACCTACTTAAAACAGGGCAACAAATTTTTACAAATTAACCCAAATTACGATAAACAGCAATGCAAATGTAAATTTCTTTTATTTACGTGTCATTGTACCACAAAAGGTAAAATGTAACACTCTAGAACTCTGAACTTCTATAAAATCCGTAGCGGCTACGTTAAATTTGATTCAACCAAAGAGCTCCAAGGAGTGTATCAAACTAAAATTTTATCGTTTTTGCCGATCCCTTTAACGATAAAGTAAGTTAATTATCAAACTAATTCCATTATACCGTCCTTGAGCAACAATTTGAACCCAAAATATTCGATTAATTATTGTTTTATGCCGTTATTTTGAACTTAATCAAATTTACTGGATAAGTTACTAGCGATCGCTCTTATTAATAACTTAAGAACTCGTTTGCTTAACATTTGCATACACAAATTCTGATTAAAATATGGAGCGTGTAATCTTATTTAGAAACCTATTGAACAAAAAATGTACAGGCTTATCCATAGTCTCAAAACATTATGAATAAGTATTTCTCATGTCATTCAGGAATAAAAAATAGGTACCTACCTATATTATAAATTTGACTAACATTTTGTGCTAAAATATAACACAAAAGAAACCTCTTAATGGATTTTACAAAACGTAGGTACCTAAAACATCATGAGATTTTTTAGCCCATTGTATTTCAGTTTTTATTAGCAATATTTTTATTTAAATCCGGTAGTCAATAGCTCGTGGCGAATTAGTATTCAGTCTATCAAATAAATATGCAAGGAGTTAGGTAACTACCGAACTATTATACTAGGTACTTATTCATTGTTATATATTTTTAGTATTATGAAGGAATTGTTTTAATGATCAATTTTACTTTTTGTTCAGCAACTTATTTGCGTCTATTAATATTTATCTCTATTTGCCTCAACCGAAACATAACATCTAATGTTTTTAGACTTAGTTTCCTTTGTAAAACAAATATGTTTCCAAACTCTAGATTTATGGGATGGAAAACAACTTTTTCCATTATTTCATCGCTGACCTATCTTCGCATGATAAGGGTACGGACAAATATAACTGATGTTGATTTCCTTTTGATTTGTCCGCAAAGAGATAATAGCAGTTTTATGAGTTGGTGGCTAGATGTCGCCTTGCCACTAACGTTATACAAAACGGATAAAAAAATATGAGGATATATCACACCGTGTGTTCGTAATGGATACAGAATGGTGTGCCGAATCGAAGGGGGATAGTAACGTATGGTTGTCACGAATATGTTTTTTTTTACCTTCTTAGATTGCTAACTTCTTAGTTTTTAACTGAAAAGGCTTTAGTTCTACACTGTTATTTAAACTTCAAATTCTATTTTTACCTATAGTATTGTATTTCTAGATAATAATATACCCTGTGCTGATTAATGTTTTAGAACTTAGTCTTGATTAGGTACCTACTCTTGTATTTTTAATTGTTTCTTTACTCTTATTTCTATTTTCATTCTTTTATTTTAAAAATATCATAATAAGAAATTTCTCTGTGAATTAAAATTAGGTATCTAACCGTCATAGAATTACCTAATACATATACCTACATACAATATAATAGGTATATATAATATAGTTCTGTTTCCCTTTACTCAAAACTTTGATAGTGACTTTCAGTTTCCAATATGTTTGCATATAGGTTGAGTTACCATTCGAACCTACTTCTTTGAAGTCGGTGATGTGTCTTCAAACCATAAAGGTTAAATAAGTGTTACCTATTACGGCTTTTACGTCATTCTTAATTGATTGCTTGAGTTTGCTTGAGAGTTTTCATCGTGTACTCGTAGAATTAATTTAGTTAAATAGCATACCATGAAACATATGCTGTTTAAAATAAATAAAAAGGTAACAAAAGGAGTAAAACAAAACAAAATAAAATTTTGAAAGTGTGTATTTCATATCTTCTTTCATAATATCCGTTTTATATTTACAGTTTTATATACAAAAATCATAATATTTACAGTCTCTCTTTTTTATGACAATGATTATCATGTTCTAACAAAATTATAATAATAAATGCATCTGTACATAATATAAGTTTATAACTTTGGTATTATATAATATTTAAGCGATCCTAAAAATGTTCACTGTGATGTCAAAATTGTATACAGTTTCCAATATTTACAACTCGGTACCCATTCACTAACCGTTTCATAAATTATTATCGCAGAATTTAGGAAATTAATCCAACTCAGAACTTAAATAAAAAACTAGCGTCCTATCTGTACAAAAAATAAATGCAGTTTCATATTCGGCACTTTGAATTAGATAATAAATATACTTAATATGGAACAACCTATAAATTAATTATCACTTTTGTATTGGACTAATACGCTTAAGCGTTGCAAGTTATGTCAGTGTCTGTTTACCTGCGTTGGAGCATACGCTACGCCCAGAGCTGCGCGTGCGGTGGCATGCGGTGGGAGTGCGGGTCGCGTGCGTGGACGCCAGCCGGCATGGCCAAGCCGTCGCTCAGCAGAGGGGGGAGCTTGCCCGGCGGCGGCGGAGGGGGCGGCGCCGGCGCCCGCCCTGCCCCCACCGGGGACACCGAAGCGTAAATATTCACAGTCGAACGGTGATACTGACACTTCCTTAAGTCCGGCATTGCAAACCTCAACTTTTGCCAAAACTGTCTATCCCCCCACTCTATACACGTATTGGCCTTTAAACATAACCTCAGCTCTGGATCGATGTCCCTATTCGGAAGCTCGCCTAGCATTATTATTATCAGTCTTCTTCGTCTCTCTTT
This sequence comes from Tethea ocularis, assembly GCA_963555595.1. Classification (NCBI taxonomy): domain Eukaryota; kingdom Metazoa; phylum Arthropoda; class Insecta; order Lepidoptera; family Drepanidae; genus Tethea; species Tethea ocularis. The sequence continues at coordinate 7,592,442 of OY741968.1, forward strand.
CAATACTTCGTGGAGTGCCGTCTTGAATTCGAAACGACACCATTCGTTGTTGATGAAATTCTTAGATAAGACTATTATGGTTCTTTTTGATGACTCGACGGCCTCTATTATCGTATCCGCTACGTATGCCGAAGCGTTAAAATCGCGGTAATGTAGGCAGAGACGGAAACTAGGATCAGCCGATTCGAGGCCGGGCGCTAGCATTTGAGCGACGAACGCCTCATCTTTCACGCTATAACTTATGTAGGCGTCAAACAGACGATCTTTGTCGGCTTCATCATCGAAAGCAGTACTTTTATAACACATTCTAAAGCCGCAATGGTAGTAAATCCAAACTCGCAGTTCGCGGCGCCAGTAAAACAGCCCGCATATTAATGCCGAACTTATTACAAATATGCAAAGTGATATTAAAAGCAATGGCAGATAATCGTTTATGACTTGATTTTCGATTATCGAGGAGCTACCTCCTACATGGCTCGTACACATTGTTGAGTTAAAATCTGCCATGTGCGGGCCCACGGCATTAGTTACATTATCGAAGACACATATTATCTTGTCGGCATCTTCTACTTTACCAAGGTTATTTTTAAACCATTTTCGGAATTTGTGCATATATTGACAATCGCACGACCATGGGTTCCTTGATAGACTTATCTCTACTAAATATGGATTCATGGTGAATTGCCACACCGCGAAACCGTAAATGTGATTTCCTTCCAAGCGTAGTACTTCCAAACGCCTCAACTCCATGAACGTTCGATTATCGATATAATGTATTTTATTGTCCTGCAGATGGAGCTCTTGTAAATGTTCCAATGGCGACAATTCAAACCCGAGCAACTCTTTTATATTATTTTTTTCTAAATGCAAAACTGTTAAGCGTTTTAGTCCACTAAACGTATTATTATACAGTGCGTCAATATTAGAGTTATTTGCATACAATATTTTTAAGTTTTTACGTCCTATAAATGCGTGACTCGTTAAACCACCAAAATTATTACCGTCTAAATATAGTTCAGTAGCGTCCATAGGTATACTATTAGGTATTTCGGAATACCCAGCAGCCGAACAGTCCACAATATTCGCTGACCACGGTTGGTCATGATAGCACGTACAGTTCGATGGGCACGTCATTTCACAATCACAAGCGTCAAAATCACAACAATGACACAACGTAAAACAGTGAGTTTTATATGTACACAAAAACTGAGATGATTCCGCCTCAATAAGCGGAATATAAGTCCTTTCACGATTATATAATAGCTTGCAATATATGCTTTCTAAATCCATCACTCTAGGGTGCTGCCTGAGGTGATCAAGTTTGTTAATGCGTTGTAGCCACTCCATTGTACAATCACACTGGAAAGGATTTCCTCCAATATAAAATTCCGGCAAGGGCCGCCCTGGATCCACTGGAGTTAGCCGAAGCGCATTGAGATCCATACTAGTTATCTGATTTGCATACAAATCGACTCTCGTTAAATTGGTTTTTCCAACAAAAGTTTGAGCTTCAACTTGTGTAATTTGATTATCATTCAGAAACAGCAGCTCCACACTACTGGGAATAGAGTATGCTGATATTTTTGTCATTTTGTTGAAACTTGCATCCAATGTTTGTAAACGCAGCTCTTTATCCATACGATAGTTATTTCCAAGTTCTTTGATGTTGTTACTATGGAGGTCCAGCCATTGAAGTCCCAAAGGGATAACAGTGTAATCAAACCATTCTATTTGGTTATCCGATACGTTCAACCACAACAGAGAGGGAATATTCACGAATAGGCCTTGTATTTCTCTCAGTTGGTTGGCATCTAATCTAATGGCTTGTAGAGTTGATAATGATTCAAAAGCATTTATGTCAATGTGTTTCAGCTTATTACGTGCAAGATTTAGAATTTGTAGAGAAGGTAAGTCTGAAAATACTTCCTTACTTATATTTTCTATTTTATTTCCAATAAGTCGTAAGCCATATACGTTATGCAAACCGACAAAACCGGGCTCATCCAATGATGTTATCTGATTTTCGCCAAGATCAAGCGTTCTCAGTAATCGCATATTTCTGAGCGCTATGGGTACTTTCTTTAAGCGATTTCCATTTAAATTCAAATCTTGTAAGGAGGACGTATTTCTAAAGGCTTCTGGATGGAGTTCTTCGAGATGGTTATTGTCTATAGAAAGCAAAGATAATACATATAAGCCGTTCAATGCATAAGCGTCTATCTGTGATATTTTATTATATGATAATATCAGTGTATGCAAATTATTCATAGGTGCAAAAGTATCTGCAGCAATGTTTTCTAACATATTGTGCTGAACGTTGAGAATTTGTAAAGTGTATAAATCTTTGAAAATGTTCGGCTCTAGCTTTGTCAATCTGTTATTAGATAAATTTAACAATACCATTCTTATAAGGCCAGTGAATGTGTTCTCATTTATCCAAGTACTTGTCAAATGATTGTTAGATAAATCCAACGCTAACAGCTGATCTAAGTTCGCGAAAAGACTTGGTGAAAGCACACTAATAGAATTGTTTTGTAAGTAGATTTCTTTAATCACCGGCCTACTATCTCTAAATAGATCTTGAGGTAGAGCAACGATTTTGTTGTTCGAAAGATCAATTATCTGCAGTTGTTTCAATCCAGAAAGTGCTTTGTCAGCCACCATTGATATTTCGTTATCATGAATGTGTAACTCCTTAAGTCTTCGAAGTGCCATAAAACCATTCTCAGGCATCAACACAAAGTGATTACTAGATGCATCTAAGACTTCAATATCTAACGAGCACGAAGCATGTGTCACTGATGATGATGATGGAGCAGGCCCTTCTTGTTCACTTATCAAGGCTTGATGCATTGCTCGCTCTCTAAATCCTAAATCACTGACATCTTGAAGACGATTTGAAGATACGTTCAAGTATACTAAATTGGTTAACGGGCAAAACAAGTTTTCTGGGAACGACCAAATGTTATTAAAACTGAGGTCTAACTTTTCCAATTGCCGAACAGCCGTAAAGCTTTCCGATGCTATCTCCAAACTCATAGCGGCCCACTCCGTATTTTTCGTTCGGATCGTTAAATTACGGAGGTCTCTCAAACCTGAGAGTACGCCAGGCGGCCATCTTCCAATTTTACAGTTATCCAAAACAAGCTCACGCAGTTTAACTAAATGCGCAAAACTACGGTCATCTAGTGAGCTTTTGTACATCATTTCTTCATTACACTCTATTCTAAGTGATGTGGTGTGTTCTGAAGGTATGACACTGAAATTTGTTGTGTCAAATTCACTGTTGATTGTTCGAAGTTTACATGTTAGAGAAACTTCGTGTGATTCGTTAGGGCCTCGTAACCACCATTGACAATCATCGGGAGCTTCATATTTCAACGGTAATGAGCTCTGATCAGCAACATTGAGTCCAATAACGAACCAAATTGAGATTTGGCTAAGGAGATATTTCCTTGAAGACGTCTTGTGAAGAGCCATTGTAGGGAAAATTAAATATCAAGGAAGAATGAAAATAAGACACGGTAGGCTCAGTGTCATGTTTTTTCCGTCGGTGTTCGTGTGTTGGATCCCCTTGCCGGATGTGAAGTATCCATCAATTTATAAAGTCTATATCAGCACCACTTTAACAAATAGTCCTCGTTATGTTACACATGATGATAATAGTTCACTTTACTATTTAACATAAACAAACAGTCCACATTTGCTGAAACGTTCAGGATCACGAAATAATATTGTATACAAGAAATAGTAATGTATATTAATCGAAATGATTATGTAAATCAATATGACTGGTTGAGTTATAAAACCGTCCAGAGGTTTGTTATTGTAATACGTTGGTGATAAGCGTGTTTTCACAGAAACGTAAGTCCGATCAAAGCGTCGAGTGGCGCGACCGTGCCCTGACGCTGCTACGAGACGACTAAATGCTAGCAGAGGGATTGCAGTCGAGTCGAGTATACGCTCTGTAAAGGGGCGAAGGGCGAGGGGCGGGATGAGCCGAGCAGTGGCGAATGTTCACGACGACTTATTACAATAAATTATATTTTTACGGAGCTTTAAACGATCGGCCAAACCTCGAACTTTGAATGAACGAAAGCATCAGCAGCTGTAGGTATTTTGGATGTTAGGTAGACTAAAAAAATCTTATTATTATTAAAATAGTTTGCCGCATCTTATTATGTACCTACATAGCATTGCGTTACCAAATTAATTTGGTATATTTATTCATAATCTGTATTTCACATATTTTGTAAAATATGTAAGTACTTTATTTTATTAGTATTAGATATTTTTATTACCTATTTGTAGTTTGAATAATTTATTCTTTTTTTTATCACAAAAATTATGATTAAGATCCAAATCAGTAAATAATGTTTTACCATAAAATTCCAGTAAGTGTGGGAAATTTTGTGCGACAGTTGCCGAAACCTTCAAAGTGGTAAAATATTTTGCATGCCTTAACACAATCGATCTGCCTTCCTACGTCTTCTCAGAAATATAACTAATAAAAGAAGATTATTTTAGGAAACTGGCTGGAATTCGTGAGGCTGCCTGTCTTCGCGCTCTAAATTAAAAGTAATAAAGCAATCTCTTTTGCTTTTATAGGATCTAGTCCGTTAATTTTTTTCTAGTTATATATTTTCATCTAACAGGTCCAATAATTATGTTGCTCCCAATATTAATATAGAAGTATATTTCTTACTTTAGTGATTGATTTGTTGATCGAAGGTGTTTAAGCTCAAATCCATAAATATTCAATTCAAAATCAAATAGGATTAAAAAAAGATCTAATAAATCAACATAAATCCTTTTTTAAATCCATTAAAAATAACATTCCTTCAAAAGAAATCGAAATGAACTTACCGCAAAATGAAAAGAAACTCATACTGAACAAAAGACGCTAGACGCTTTCACGTTCACGTAATCGGGATTAAAAATCAACCCTTTTTTAAATAAATGCTGAAATTAAAAAGCAATGGAATAAAGGTATTAAAGGATTAAGGTAACAAAATTCTTAAATGTTCCAACAAAAGATTTTTCTGTTAACGCTTGGCGGACCACACTGGCTGTCAGACGACGGAAGATATCATTTTAATCCTTTTAGTTAAGTTGACTATGAAAAGACAGATGCCTCGGCATCCGTGTTTTTCTTTTGTCACTTAGCTGACGCTTAATGCTTGACGTGAGATAAATTAATGATAAACTTTGTCACTAGTTATGACTTTTGACAGTGTTGTATTGTATTAGTCAGACAGTGTCTAACGTTTTACTTTGAGACTGAGAAAATTATACAACTTAGCTTAGAAACCCGTGTCTCACTAATTTATAAATGGGAAAGTTTAGATGTTTAGATGTTAGTGACTCAAATCAAGCAACAACGATTAAACGGAGGTTAGGTTTTCTAAGGTAAAAATTATATTTTACCCTTAACATAGATAGGATACCCTATATGTAGAAAGAATGTTCAGAGTAAAATCTGCCAAAGCGCCAGTTGTTGAGTGATTGAGTCATAATCAACGAAACCACAAAATATGATAATCTTTCGAAGTAATACTTACCTCGAAATTACGATGCTGCATTACAATTTTGTTTATGTGTATAAGATTAGTTAAGAAAGAGACCAATTAAATATAAATTAAATAAACTCTATGTTGGTTGTAAAGAATACTAATTGTGTAGTACATAGTAATTAACGTTGTCTTGTGTGATCGATAAAATCTTCTATTTTCTTAAAAATTAAGGGAGCAAACAATTTATGAAGATTTGTATTTCATAAGAAGTTGGTAGTTACTTGCATTGGTCATAGGTATGTATAAGTGTCGATAGTATTTTCATCGAAATGCTATTATTTAGCCATGTATTAGGTATTCAGTAGAGGGATAGTTAAATCATATACGGGCCATGATTCTCCAAACATTTTCATTGAAAACATTACATTTTAAGCACCTACAACACTTGTCAAAACAACCAAACAACTAATCAGTAGACGAGACAAAGACATAAAATCTAAGCAGCGATGATGTAATTGTGTCCCTTTCCCGTTGTCCTTAAAAAACATGTGTTAACATTTTGTTATTCCTCAAAACATCTATCAAAGAGACACTGAAGCGTGTTAAAGTTATTACGCCGAAGTGTTTCACATCACAATCTGTCAGCTTACAAAATGAATAATGATCAATCGTTTTCGCTATATTCGCCGTAGGGTACCCACCTTGCCCACGCATCGATATTTATGTTTTCCGATGAATACCCGAGTCGATATATCGAGTTGAATAATACCTACTCTCAACTTTTGTGGGTACATTTAATTTATTTATGTATGTATTCGATTGCTTGAGATGGGAACAACCGAAATTCGATTTACAGTAAGGCGATCTTTTTGTGCAGCTAAAACCTCACTTCTATATGTGAAATGTTGAAATCGAAAAGCAACCCGCTTATCCAGAATATTGTTATTTACTGCAGCCTTGAAAATCGTCTTACACGATAAAGAGATGGTGTATGTATTACACATTTCGTACCAAATCTGACAACTTGATAATAAAGGAATCGAAAATAATTTAAAAAATGTATTCATTTGATATTTTTGGCAAAAGGATTGATATTGCCGGACAATTGACGTGGTTGGTTTCACGCTGCAGGTTGTGAGTTCGATTCCCATCCAGGACAACATATATATTGACAAAAAAAATGTATTTTATCAGTTATCTGGTTTCTATAGTACAAGCTGTGTTTGCTTTATCGTCAAGGCATTTTGTACACCACATGTAATTTAAATTATAGAAGCCATGGTATCTCATAGGTTATAAATTAATTTATCGCGAATATAACCTGTGGTACAAGGATAAGATAAAGGATGCGAGTTATGGTATAGGAGATAATACTTAACAAGGGTAGGATAGGAGGATAACAGCAGGACATCCTATTACCTACCTCATGTGTAAACTGTATCTCATAGTTAAGTTATTTTTGCGCCGAGAGGCGCAAATTTTCTTAGTTGCAACGTGATGCTCTTTACAATTTTTCTTCATGGTTAACAATCCAGTGAATATTTACTTCCCCTGATATTCTGTATTGGATAATAGGTACCTTTCATAAATTAAGACTCATAATTATTAAATAAAATTCATTTTTGTAAAAATAAAATATTACGTGCGTCATTATGCATTGCTTCTACGAAAGGTCCTAACCTACCCAAATAATAATTACTAAACTGTTTCCAAATACGAGTGGAAATCTCAAGAACATAATCTCTATGTGAACGCAAATCTCAAGTCTAGTTAGCCACTTGAAATACAAGGGTTTTACTCGTCACTTCAGCTAAAAAAATAGCAGCTGATAAAACTCAGCTCCGAGCTCACGGGGCGTAAATGCGTCCCGGCATAAAACAAAATGTGTAAAATATTCACCCCCGCGTATTACGCACACGATGGAAGTACAAATACGATAACACGCGAATCCTTGTTAGCATAGAAATTGCGTTTCAGTAACGTTACCTTTATGTTTATTTGTATAATTTGTAGCACAACTTTTTTATACAAAATGTTCGTACTAATGATTACAATGGGTAAAGTTTTGGAAGAGACTGCATGAAGCAAATATTGGAATGATTATTATTGATACAGCTATTTGTTATAAAAAATAATTCTATCTAATAAAGAAAACCAAAGCCTGCTAAGAGTATGACCCAGATATGATGTATTTATTAATTTGTATTCATAAATACCATATCCATGTTTTTGTATATCGGTTGAAAAAATGTACTGAACCCGTGCAAAACCTAATATGATATTCCAAAAGATTTTTCAACAATAATTTGGGTATTCGAAAAAATTCTATGTATGTTAATGTATTTTAAAAGAAAACTAGATATTGAATGATCAAAGGCAGGCAAAAAGATGTTTTTAAAGTAAATTCCAATACTAATCCCGCATTTGATTCAGATTCTTGTTATTTCTTATACGTCCTTAAAAAAAGAAGTACATAAATTCAAATAAATTTAACGTGTTCCTGAAAAAGATTTGGCTTATTAAAAAAGTGACAAAGTAAACTTCCTTGAGGAAGTAAAGGAACGCATTCAATATTTCCTTCTTAACTTTTTATTTCACCTCTGTGTTGACAGTCACGGTTACCAATAATACGGCTACCATAATGCCTCAGCCCAGAAAAAGGTAAACATATTATTCAATGTAAAATTCCTCAATTCATAAAAATCACACCGTATAAAATCACAAAATATTAACCTTGACAGAATGCGTGAATCTCTAAATTAATATCCTTGAAATCTAATCAAGACAATTAAGAACGCTTCTTTCTTTATCCGCGGTCTGTATCGTTCTCTTTTACTCTTTAGTATTATTATATAGTCTGTCTATTTCATATCGTCTTTTTATAAGGTATATGTGACAGGGGATGGTCCGCAATATTTCACGTGCAAGGTCTAGAAGGCACCCACGCTCAGGTAGCAAACATTATCACCATAAGCGTTGTTCATAACTAAAAAAGTTCTCGTTTTAAAAAAAAAACAGGGGAATAGAATCGCCTTACAACTAAATAAATTTATATTTGCATATTTTGCTTTACTTTTACAGTTGATAATATAGATACATATTTTGTAATAAAAGCTTTGAGAGAAGTTGATACCAATATTATTTTGCGCTCTAAAAACTACATGCAGATTAGAAAACACTTAGGCATTATTTTGTCAACGTCAGATAGCAAGAGCTAGTCGTGGAAATAAATATAGATGAGTGATAAAATTTTAAAGAGAATATAATATATACAGTATGTACCTATGTGAAAAAGCGCGTATAGAAAATAAAAGTTATCCCGTGTTAATGAAAATGGGCCTCAGTGGTAGAGGCTAATTAGCTACCGGTCTCAAGACAAAAAGCAGTCTCTAAAAGTTTGGCAAAACATATACTGACTTATAAATAGTTAACAAAATAGAGTTAGGTTCTTATTATAAAAATAACTTTACATAAAATTATTTCCAAAGATATTTTATTTTTACCTTTAGTATTTATATAAGATCTTAATATAAATACTAAAGCATCATAAAGTTTTTTTTACATTTTTCTTTTAAGTTTATTTATGTTTGCCCCAAAAACTACTCCAATCATTCCTATGTTCGAAATTCCCGTCAAAATGAAACTATGAAACCGATAAAAAATAAGCAGTTCAGAGTTGAGCTACGAAGAAAAAATGACGAACAAAAATAATAATCTCGAAAAAGATAAAAAGCTTTGTTTGGTGTCCCTTTCTGCGATACGCCATCTTTTGTGCCAATTATGAGTCCTTTAAAAAAATCGAATGTCAACGGTTTGTGGGTGGGAATTTGTGGACAAGTATTTTTGCAATTGTTTTTTATTACTTTTTCTTTGTGAACATTGCAATGATTATAATAAACAAAGATTTTTTAAACTAAGCTGGATTATCCAGTAAAGTTTAAAACAATTCAATTAACCTTTTGCTCGATGCGCCAGAATTAAAAATAACTGCAACGTGAAATGAAATAAACATAAATCCATTCAGAAATAAAGTGATAATATTAAAGGTATAGGTATGGCTTACTAGACAAATGTTGATGCGTTTGATAAGTATTTCAAAGTAATAATATCAGTATCGTGTAGGTACTATGGCGAAGGTCGAATCCTATAATAAACATGAGCTTTCTGTGAAGAAGAACATCATGAGGAAACTATTAATTTATTATTTACTTTTTGTTATGTTATTTGCTTGAGCTTTAATTTAATTACTTGTTCTACTTTTTATTTTGCATCCATTTTTTATTATTATTCGTTTGTTCTTTCTTCATTTTGGTAGATTTGGTTCACCTCTTTATCAATTATCACTTAGTATTTGTATGTGAAAACTGTATTGCTTATAGTTTTTATTTCTACTTACTTAAAGTACTTATGTTAAGCTGTTTGTTATCCGAATAAAATAAAATAAACCAACGGTGATAGGCTAACCTGTGCCTGTTACTACATTCAAAAAGAAAATCTGTCTCTAATAACCTCTGCTGTTTTCCGGCTGCATTTGCCGTGCTTATTTTGGTCATTATAACATGGTCTGATTGTGTAAACTATAATGCTGCTTTTAGTTTTTCCATCATTTACATACTGAAAAATTGGTAATGATACTTTAGAGTACTTTAAACTTTAAACAATAGGTATTTTTCAATTGCATCCTCAGTAGGAGAGGATTCTCAGTGTGGAATTTCATTTAGTGCAAGGCTGTCCTTACCTCGCCGCATGGTCTCAGACGCCTCCGTATCCGTGCAGGCAAATTATACCGCGCTCAGCTAGACATGCCGACTATTTAACGCAATATTATTTATCTTACTCAACGATTTTTTCCAATTCATACGATGTGGTTTTAAAAAATATATTATTTTCAGCAATGGATTGTAAAATTACTCATTTAATTCATTCAAGAATATTTTATAAATTTCTATTAGTTTAGTAGCTAAGTCAACACAGCAGTGTATTATTAATTCATTTCTGGCTTTAGTCTGAGCTTTTAAGTAAACGTCTATATTGAGTTAAATTTTTTAATTCTAACATTTTTCTTATAAATCTGTCAATTTCAACCCCAAAATAATTGATGAACTGCCCACACATTTCTAGCTTAGCAATCGCTTATTTACTTCTAAAAGATGAGTAACTATGGATTAAATACCTGAGGGTTATTATCCTTTTACTCCAAATATGACCGAAAATATGAGTTCATCACCTTTTATCATCCCACATTTAAGTCCGAAACAAATAGCTATGGGTATTTGACCCATAATTTAGAACAAGAGCTTTGACCTGATTGTGTTCTCATGTTACTTATTATCATTAGGTTTGATGTAAACTAATCCGGTAAGTACCCAACGGTAGTATCTACTGTACAAAAATTTTGGATTTATTAATTCGCATTTGTACTTAAGACTAAGTACACTCCAAATTTAACCTGTTACTTAACGAGGCTTTAGATCTTATTCCCTTCTTGTTTTATTTAACTTTGCCCAAAGGATCTTGCGGCTATAAGCAAGAATATCTGCCGTCATGAAATCCCTAAAAGTCAATTTGTTTTATATACTTTTGTTTGAATAAACTCGTTAAAATTACAAAAGGTGAACAAGTAAGGAACCAATCTTCCGTAACAGAGATTATCCGAGCTAAGATAAAAGAGACAATACTGAAAAAGACCGACAAAGATTGAATTAGCGTTACAAGATTACAAATGGTATTTCAAAGCAAATAATTTTAAATAAAACGATTTTTTGTAACTTTGTCCAAATCCGTTTATTGAATTCAAACGTATTCCGAAAATACTTGTTTTTTGATTTCCATAAACTGAACACTACTCAATATCTATTTGCATTCGGCACAAGTAACTAGGTATAATATTCTTCTGGACTATTCAAAGGTTTCATGTCTAGTCCCAAAAACGTAGAATAATAATTTTTCAATCTAAGCCCTTTGACCTGATTCCTTTGGAATATATTATTGTAGTTACAAACTATATTATCGGATTTTTAGTTCAAATCTTTTTGTGATGTAAAAAAATATGATTTAGATCCAAAGATCCAAGCAATCCAACACTCCGAAAATGCTTGGTGCGTCCACATTTTACGTATTCCTCGCTTCTGTTGGATTACCACGATGGCTCACTAGTTTTTGTTTCTATACCTATAAAGACATGATCAACTTCGTCTTTACTTGCTAAGTGATGATGTAGGTGAAGGAGGTATACACACCAAAACTCTAGAAAGTTATTTTACTAATTTATCATCTATGCCTGAAAAGGGATCTTGATTTTGATTTTCGTACTAATTACGTATGTCTAAAGTTTATAATTTGCAGACGGTGATTTATTTGCAGTTTATTACTTAAAATACCTATAGAAAAAAAAATCGATAGCTACATCTTTTAAATTCGATATGCTTATGAAATACGAGTAGGTATGTTACTGAATTGCAAACTTCAACAGATTAAAAAGTTTCTAGACATCATGGTGAAACTTTCCCGGCTTGTTTTCAATAATGTTCATAATAGACTAGTTAGAGTGTGTTAGCATTTAGAACATAATTAAAAAACTTCACATGTCGACGAATAAGTTGCAATAAGCTAATAAAACTAATGTTAAATTTAAACTTGCGCTTTATGAAATTAATTTATCATATTACTACCTACTATTGTGAGTATATCTACAATATAAATATATCCATTTGAAATAAAGATAGATATATAGGTATGTTTTTAAACTTTAAAATAATTTGACACATATACCTACGTTACTCGTATATCCTTTCGACGAACTTTCATAGTTATGTAATAATCATAACTGGCCCTCAGTACCTAACAGTTCTAGCAATAGTTACAGCTTGAACTAGGAAGTGCATCACTTCTGAACAAGTTGAAGGCTGTTACCTATAGAACTTAACTGTTATGAGACATTGCATATTATGTAAATCCATACAATGACCTACTTCCCAACAATTTATTAATATTGAGATCAAAGCTATGAATTCATCCTGTTTACCTATTAATGATAGAATTATGGGATAAAAATACTCGCATTATAAGTAAAAATAATAATTTTACCTTTTTACGAAAAAGGTTACTACTTACATTTTATTTCACTACTTTTCGTTCAGTCTCACCTTGATTGATACTCTTAGTTACTTTAAAATGATGTGTTAGTGTTTCAATATAGTCACAAAATTTATTTATGTTTAAAAAACGTTTCTGTATTTTATACGGTCTATAAATTTGCATGATGCAATTGAGTGAGTCTCCAGCAAACTCGTACTGGGTTGTGACCGCTCACCACATACACCGCTCATACAAGTTACGGTTGCTTGTGTAACATAGTTTGTAATTAGAGGAACTAGCTATTTGCTAAGGAAGTCAATGTTAGAGCGTTATTAGATAACTGGTTTGACTTTACGCGACGCTTGACATTATGTTGCATGATATGTGTAGAGGCGAGTAATTAGAGGATTACCAAATAAATAATTCCATACCTATATAAACAGAACTATAGATTACACTAAAGAGTCACTGTGAGGGAAGCAAGTTTTACCTAGGATATTTAATATTTATCTTCTATATGGCCTTTGGCAAATAAAATTTGGTGGAAATTAAAAAAATTGTTGGAATTTTATTTCTAAAACAGAATCAGCAAAACTGTAAGCTGTTAAAGTAATGTTAGGTTCTGAAAATCCAAAGTTAAGTGCATTGAACTTAAATGAAGAACATTGTAGTCGCTTTAAGAAAAGGCGAAATAAATTGGAACCCTTTGATACTTTTGGAGTTAGCGGTGCTTTTACAAATGATACGCAATACCCAAGACACTTCGTAAGGAATGTTACTAAAGAATTCGAATACAAATAGCGCATTCGGCGCTGCATCACAATAGTTGACTCGATTCGATTTGAATTGACCTTTTGTATTTTTGTAGATGGACAAACTGACCGTAACTAGTATTCGTCACACGGTTGAAAACTTGTTCAGTTCTAATTTATCACATTTAGGTACAATACTTTATAAGATAAGTCGTCAAACACGAGAAAACTCTATTTCTGGATAAAAATATGGTAATCAAACCAATACTTACCTCTAATCAGAATCATTAATCTGAATTAAAACTATTTTTAAATAATTAATTTTGTGTGATACCTATTTAGGTGCAGTTTTAAAAAAATATGACTCGTTCAATCGATTTAAATTCTTTAATTTGCGGACAAGGATAAAATCTTGTATTGTTAATCTTAAATAATGTTTAATAGAACCACATTCTCAAACACGACGCCCAAACTAGCCCAAGATTAAAGATAATAATCTCGAAGCACGCATGTATAAATATGATATAAAAAACGTGATAAGAATTTGTACTTAGATACATAGCAAGGAACTCCATGTATGTAGAGGTCTTAATTAAGAACGCAGCAGACAAGTTATCTGGCTACCGAAGAAAATATTTCATCAATCATATAATGGTTGATTGATAATGTAACGTGAATTACTGATAGATAGTGCTGCCAACTACGGGAATGCTCATCTCAATTTATTTACATGTGTTTGTACCACTTGTTGATGTTGCCAACGGTAAAAGATAGTTTTATGGATACGAAGAGAAAAATAATTGGAGGCGACAATTTTATTGTTATTTTCTATCATGTCGGAAAAATACATGTATATTTGAATCGTAATGTCCCTTTACATCCCCTAATCCATTTCCAGGCTTGATGACATATCCAAGTCAAGATGCTAATATAATAGCAAGAATTTCGTCTGAGAGGGATGGGCGCGAGTGTCGATTTGAACTTCAATTTACTATCCTGAAGTCAGAATGTATCTAGATTGAGAAGGTACTAGATCTTAGTGGTATACGTTCAGTAGTAACAGTAAACAAAGATTACAATATTCAATAGATTCAAGTAACTAAGATTCAATATGCCACCTCCAAACTATGAAATATTATAACATATCACCGATCAAAGATACGAGCGCTAACGAACCGTCGGATGTGATTGAAAATCATCGTATAGGAATGGTGTCCTAGACGGAAGCCATTATAAATCATACTGAGACGGTAGCCCATCAATAAGGTTGATTATTTGATAACCACACAAAATACGGTCAAAGCTGTTCCAAACGCAGAACCGGTGTACGAGTGAGAGGTAATTAAAATAAAACTTCTATTAAACATTTCTATTGGTGATTTTCTTCTTTGATGGTATAGGTATTAAGAATATGTTAGGATTGGACTTATGATTTTATGATAGGCACCAAATAGGCACATATAATGTGTGAATTTTTGTGTTCGTGTCTAGCTATAGTGCTATAACTTTTGTGTATTTGAAAGTTTATGGTGTCAATGTTTTTTTTTCATCATCATTTTTCAGTTCATTTCTTGTTTGATTTTTACATTCAAAAATCTAAGTAGGTACTCTATGTTAGTGATATACCAATTTGTTCTACCTACTTAAAATCAGTCGGACTTGACGTTTTACAATTTTAAAGTGAACATCATTTGAAGTGATACAGGATTTGTAAATAATTTGCCTATCACTATACCAAGCAACATTCTGCCCTTATAAATATAGAGAGAGAGGTATACTCATAAATTGGTATAACAATGGCAATAAAACCTTGAATCGCACAAAAACCCAATAACTAAAAAGCAATTACTTAATTAGAGATTTAGTCGATAACCAAGGCAGGTGTAACCACCAGAGATCACGATTAACCGTCGGCCGGACATCAATTCGTTACAAATTCTATCATTTAGTTACACCTCGTTGAGTCAAGGACTCTCCAAGTCATTCCATACACAATAAGATGGGAAAAAATGAAACAAATTAACCGATTCAACCTGTTCCGTGGACCCCTAAAGAGCGGGTTTCTGTTAAGTGAACTAATTTATACTTGGCCGTATCATAAACAATATTGTAAGGCAAATGAGGTCTGAGGGCATTTAATATGTTTTTTTGTAGAGTATCGGTCCCGCGGCAAAGAGATGTTTAAGTGTCGATGTTTGAACATGGGGAACACACAACAATGCCAATATACGGGTTGTTGTTGAACAGCCCGACAGTGATAAAAAGTTTCAAAATATTTATGTTAAAAAAATAAAAATGGTTTATTTAAATAATATGTTATTAAAATAACTAAAATATTTTTTCTTTTAATTTAAATTTCCCTTTACGTATTTTGTGCTTATGAAATTCGGCCATTATTATGATTTTACACAGTAAACGAACTTATATGAATTTTGATGATAGATTGAATCTGAAATTATCTTTAAAAGCAAATGGAATTAAAACAATTTTTATGTTTTAATCCTAATAATTTAAATAAATACGTTAAACAACAAATTGATATTACGCAACGGTACAGTATAAGTAGGCTACATAAATTAGTTTCCGTTGGCGCCCGTTATTAAAAAGGTCCTATTTCGAAGCTGAGGCCGACACACAATATTCCATTTCGTCTACCAGTGGGGGGTTCGGCCGTTTCAATCGTTGCGACAATTAATCAAAGTACAGCAGTGTCATCCGGCACCGGTCAGACCCGAAAACACACTCGACGAATTTATTGTGCGTACTTTTTTACGTTTTTTATTTGCGCCGTAAACGTTACGCCCGGTGCGGTAGAATTGACATGCTGATTATGTAGATGTGAGTTCGTTGGTTATTGTTGAATCTACTATTGGTTGTGTATTTTGACATCATTTTTTTATCGACTATCAAAAGAAATCACTAAACTAGGCAATTTATTCATAGAATACGTGAATATTATCGGACGAGTTGACTAAAGTTGGCTTCGAACCATTGAGTGGTGTAGATTCTACTAGTAAAACACTAAATCTTTATTTAAATGATTGAAATTTTTTAATTTTCATAGTTAGGAATGGCTATGATTTAAAGCGGCAGAATGCTTGCAAAATGCTTATTTATTAACAAGTTCAGCGGTTAAAACTAAGCAGTAATTATTATTTATTAGTCTGCTTACGTTTATTTTGTAGTGATATTGTAGGATAAAATAAGCGACCAATTGTTTTGTTATACTGTTCTTGTTTTACTGTCGCACTAATTTACCGACCGCAGTAAAATAAAATAACTGCTTAATATTTTTTTCAACTGATCATATTACCTCTCGAATGTTTCATTAACAGTTTTAAAAACATTTCACATTAATCAATCAAAGCAGCACAAATTTTAATTAAAATGATCGCAATTAATTAACTCCAAGATTCCAACACATGCACAATGGCTAAGTTGGCACAGTCCATAAGCCTAGCGCACACGTGTACTCCGCCAGCATAGGCGGTGTAACGTTGCATGGCGACAATAATTTAACGTCACTGGCACTTGCATTGAAACCACACTACAATTTAAGACCTGAGCAATAAGGGAGCCAGCATTGTCTGCCAGGTTTCGAGTTACCAGCATTCATGCACTACGCTTTATGTTGGCCTTAATCTAGTTTCTGTAATGTTATGTATTGGTTTACATAACGCTTCATTCCCTAGGTCTTGAGGTCTTGGAAACGACCTACCGCCGACTTTATAGGGGTATTAATTTTTATTTACTTACAATGGAATTTCTTGCTTTTTAAACAATAAACAGAAAAAAAACGCGAGATATTATATAGTAAGCATCACTTTGATAATTAATAGTTTTTATTTGTTTTTATGATCAATTTGAAACCATTTTATTAAAAACTTTTAGACAAAAATTTAAATCTATTCAGATATTTATGCGCGATGCTTACGCAAAAAATTCAATATAAGAATTTTGTATTTTCACCCAAAGTTTGTATTTTTGTTTAAAAATCTATGAATAGATGAGACTTTTAAAAAATATTGTAACTTTAGTTATCTAGTAGGTACGAGCCTTATGAGCTATAAAATCATTGTCTTCTAACATTAATTGCCTTTATGGCTATTAATGCTAAGAATGTGGAAGCTGTTTAATTGAACCAACGATATCATGTACCAGACTCTTAATAAGTTAATTGTACAATTAGCCGCTCTTACGTAATCAAAGGCGGGACAATGTTTTCGATGGATAAAAGAAATGCGGTCATGATCACTGTAATTCTAATCTCTTTGACAAATTGAGATTACATATACCTACCTAAAGTTAGCAAAACCAAATGTGATGTTTCAGTATTCCTTACTTAAAATAATACAATTCTAATAAAATTATTTTTTTATGAAGAACTAACTTTGTCTTTCTTAAATGAAGAAGAAGTAGAGATTCTGCATAAAAAAAATACTCGAACGAATGTTAGCTAGTTAAAAAGTTATAATAATTATCTTGGATGCAACACCCAAATCACAGTAAAATAACTAAATTAGTTATGTTCTGAGCGGATCATGGAAGATAAACCAGTCTATAAAATGTTATCCAAAATAAAAGATCAAACTCTCACCAGAAAGTCAACATATATTGTAACTACGTCACATAACCACCTAATTTAGATAAAGTCTTCAGTAAGTCGGACGCAAACAAAGCGAAAAACTTTTGCTCTCTCGCCAAGATAGTCATTAGGTTGCCTCGTAAATGCCCTTTCGTTGGTTACGAACGGTGCGCACTTCGATATCCCCATAACTTTCCACGTAAGAGGATTGCCTCTAAAGGATATAGCAACAAATTGACTGTAATTTCGTTTTTTCTTCTCACACAAATCTGAATAGATCTTATGGTAACTTTGGGATTCGAGTGCGGTTTACTACCTCACGAATGCGAGACTTGTTTGAGAAAATTGCATGTTCCAATCCATTCCAATACTTCCTGTGAGCTTTTATGCTCATAGCCTCCTACTATTTACGAGTATTGTGTTTGATAAAGTTTGAAATTATGGAAAATGGAGCTTTTTACTTAACTGGAGCACGCAATTGACCTATTGTAAATACGTGTATATTTGTATAATGAGCTAAATTGTATCAGGTTCACAATTATTTTACCTAACAGGTATTGTATTAAAATATATGAAAACGTGGCTTTATTTGCTGTCGTTAAGTAAAAGACCGTTGCACTCATAGTCATGCCTTCAAAGCCTTCTGGCTTAGTTCTCCCTGATAATTCTCCAGCGGAAATTAAACGTTGCAAACCCAAGTGAAACGGGAAAGTTTAAAATTAAAACTGTTCACTTTTATCCTTTTTTTTCTTAACGAATTTAACAATCTCTGCTTGATGCTTGCGGATTTTCTGACAACAATTTTTGATAAACAAAATAAACACTTACTTTTTTGTTGCATCGGTTCCTCATTTATTTTTTATTTTGTGCAATATTTATAAAAACGAAAGGAATTAAAAGAAAACATAACTTAAAAAATATAGTTTACTTATCTTGGTTTCCTTTACATGTTTTACTCTACAATATAAACAACAATACTACAATGATGTTTGGACTTTTGAATGTTGCTGTACCTAAGTAAATCAGTTAAGAAAGGAAATCCTTGATATGTACCATCAACAAAGTTGAAGCATGATCAGTTTTGAGACCGTTTCGCTTGCAGACAGTAATCATAGTTCACCCTGTCCATTGTTGACAATAAAACGGCCTCTTGTAAAATCTTTTGTCTACACAATTTACTGACAATGACAATCTACTATTTTATGACAAGCACATTGTCTGGTTATATTGTGTGAGACACAGGTAGCGGTTGTTCACTGCTCACAAAATACACCCTTAAGGTGATCATGCTTCAACTTTGTCGATAGTACCTACATCCGATACTTGCTACCAATAGACTTTTCTGGGCAAACTTGCTCCTTCTATTTTATTTTATTCAGCCAGCGTTATTACAATGGTCTACCAGATGCAAAAAAAAAACATAAGTGCTTTTATCAAAATATATTTTAAAAAAACTCCAAAAAATATATTATTAATGCCTACCAAATTTTTCACCAAAACTCAATTGGAAATCGTAATAAGAAGTACATTGTGTTCTCTAACCGAAGCGACTAACAATTGTTTATTACAAAACAAATCTTGGGGTTTATATGTGAGTTGAGTAATTGCCGCCGTCCTAGTGCACAATAAACTTGCTAAGGTACACTGCACGCAGTAAATTCCTGCTTTACGTCTTTGATTAGGTACAGCTCTCAGATCATGAAAACAAAGGATGCTAATACTTATTAAAATCATCATCATCATCACGTCAGCCGAAAGACGTTCACTGCTGGACAAAAGCCTCCCCCAAGGATCTCCACGATGGCCGGTGCGCAAGACCGCTTATTAAAATGGTGGTGATAAATTATACTGTTTCGATTATTGTACCTACATTAAACCATTAAGTACCAACAAACACAAATACTCTGACAACGAGTGAGACTATGAAGAAGAAATAATAGGTATATCTTTTATATACGCTAGGTATATCTATACTTTAAATAAAATATGATATCATTATAATCCATAGAAATGTAATTCCTTGAAGAACGTTGTATTGTTTAACGCTTTTTATCTGCCATAATCTGAAAATATACGAGTAAAATTTGCCACAGTATTACCTCGTGCACATCGAAGAGCGCTATGCTTCCTCCTTTGATTTATGATCAGTGGAACAGCTCGTATTACTTCATGACCGAGCAATGAGTGTTTATACGCAAGACGGCTACTGCGTCCAGTTGCAGTGGACCATGTTTTACATAATGCTCAGACCACCCTTTAGTGATGTATTGTTGGCGAAATTTATTTTTGTGCGGCTTTCTCGTACTAGATGTGTAATATTTTCCATAAGTTTCATATGCAATTTTGTATGTTAGTTACCTACTATCATCAATTGTCATAGTTATTATTTTGGTCATCAAGTAGAACAATAACGCTAATTAAAGTACATAGTCATCCATTTTGTTTTTTTGCTACTCCCAAGAGTACCTATACCAGGTAATTATGCTGGCGACCGTGAGCTAAACTCAGATTCGGCGGAGCGAAGTTTCTGATAGGTGTGAGAAATTTTCTAACAGAAGATTTCTCATAATGTACGGCTGGCCTAAGAGCCTATTAATAAATATATATTTTGGAAGTTAATCTATTGTTCAATCACTTTTTCAAAAGGAGAATAAATTGATTCCGTTATTAGAAATATTAGGTCCAAATATTAAATAAATTCAAAAGAAAGAACTGCAGAAGACCCCGAATCCGTTGCGCTGTCAGACGTCAACTCATAATAAATGATCTAAAAACATTCTGGCATAATTCAACACAGCCTTTTATATGAAAACTATTATCAATTTGGCAAGCTTTAATATGATCATTATTTCAATGGTATCCACAAAATGAATGTTCTTCATTCTTATGAATAAGCAGATTAATTTTCGCTGGTAGTAATCGAATTATTTGATTGTAGTAGTCAAAGATATTATAAATTTTTCATGGTATTGGATTTTATGTTTTGTATCATAAACATAGACAGGCAGAATAAATATATTCCACCTATAACCTACCTATTACTACTTGTTACAAATGTATACTTTTAAGACATGCAATAAAAAAATAAATTATCTCAGGTGTCATTAGGTGTATTTACTAACAAATAAGTTTTACTTATTTTTTTAAATTTATTAACGTTATTTATAGAGCACCTTACAAATACAGCTCCCAAGACAAAAGGGAACTTTAAAATACATGAAGTTTTTGCTAACAGCTTCAGCGGCAAAGTTAAGTTAAGCGTCCGTTGAATAATTTAATGCATTGCGTAACTTTACGCTCTTAACCGACATAACAACTGTTTGAACATACATTTAGGAAGGGTTATTATGTACTGAATATATTAAGGATACATTTCCAGTAATTCAATTTTATTTAGAAGTAGTGTGTTTCCAAATATATTTTATTTTATTTACACTATCAATAAAATATTTTTTAACATTTATTACCTAATTACTTATTTTACACATATATTTTAATAATAAAAATATTATAATAATAATATAATGATGCTTCATTAGAATTCTTATTAAACTTTTTGAATTTTTTGAAGATATCTAGGTATATTATTTTTTAAACAATAATACCATACTAAAAAGAAAACGGTTGTTAAAGAAAAAAAGCTAAAATTCGCACGTTACGAACTGAATAAGATAATTTATCGAAAGCTAAGATCATAGGTCCAGACAATTACTTGCAGTTTTGTGTCAGAATTTCTACATTATCATATGTAGGTACTGTTTCGGCATATGATTTGTTTTATAATGGGTATCATTTTGGAAGACACGAGAATAACTGCATATATACCTACAACGTACGTAGTTATTACTTTGCGTCTATTATAACCAGTTTAAAAATTTGGTGAGTATTTCAAATGTTATGTTAAAGTAGCCTTAATTGTATAACATTAAAGGCTTTATTAGTTTGAATAGAAATACAAGTAACGGTAAATATAAGTTTGACGGCATCAAAACTAATACGTGATCATGGTTCGTCCAGGCATTTGCATGTTATTTTCGGCTGTTATTATCTAGCGTTATTGTGAAAAGTTAATAACACTTTCTACTACTATTTCGTGTATGAAAGTACTTATATAGGTATAATTGAGTATACCTATAAATAGGTCAGTTAAGTATATAACACATATGCCTACCTATATGATTGTACATCAGTGGGATCATAGTATAATTTTTTTAAGTAAATATTTACATTCACCATAAAATAGATCTAATCTCTGTAGTTCTTAATTTTTCTCACGGCGACCACTTTCCATCCGGTGGATCGTCTTCCTGTTTGTCAACCTTTTGACATAAAACAATATCATTAATTGGACAAAAAAATATTTTCGAAACATACCTAAATCCTCATTAATTAAACTCTGATTGGGAATAAAATATTATCAGTGTTTGAAAGACGAATTTCGGATAATCGACGTTCGGAAATGTAAGACCGCAAATGAATCAAACAATCGATTGAATCATTCACTTAATTACGTAATTAATGTCAGAGTGCGCTTTGTACTGACATCGTTTTAACCAGCACTAACCACATTATGTAGCTGAACAAAACACATGGGTAAATACCGCAGAAAACATGAAGTAATATTATAATTACGATTCGGTTTTTAAATGATTGTATAAATAAACGATCCAATTTTAAATTGAGTTAAATTAAACGAGATTCAAAATTAATTACTCTTGCTGGGTATAAAGTCAGGGTCTGTAATGTCTTCTCATTATACGGTTAAAATATAGCTTAATGGTGATCACAAATGATGATTCATTCATTAATCTACTGATATTATTTTACAGAATAACTAGGCCTATACCAATTTACGTATTTCTATGAAGTTGAAAAATGAACTTTTGTTAATTCTGTGCTTGTATGTTTGATGTTTTTTTTATACACTGTATACTTAAGGAAGTCCAGAAATCTTCAAGATTTCACATGAAACGAATTTTAGCTTATTCATATATGTACAGCACATCGATGTTAAGTGTGATGGGCGGAGCCTACAATTAAGATTTAAAGTTAATTGCCCATAAGTAGTTCAAACATTAACACAGAACCGTTATAACTTTAGTTAATTACGTTTTGAGTGCAAGTCACGTTTCGTATTAAATACGAAAGGTGTAAAGAAAAATCGCAACAAAACGCCGAAACAATATAATTTAAGTTAATGAGTGAATTCTTTACTGGTCTTAAAAACGGAGGAACAAATTAAGGCCGACGTTTCAATTACATTCTTGTGTAACTATTGTCTTCGCTACACTGTACAAATAGTTACACAGAAAGCACTATAGGTTCAGCGCAATACATTTCAGTAATTAAGATCGAAGGCGTTGCGCTGCTTTCGCCGACTCCAATAAAGGTTTGAGAGCATAAAACGTTTGGAACCTTCGGCTGAACGGCGTCGTAACTCTTGCAATTAAGTCGAATTAAAAAAAAAAACGAAGGAAACCCGAACAGTACAGCTGTTGATTAAACGCCATCTCGCGGGGACCCCATCAATAACAACAGTTTAATTAAACAGTTTTTATTCGCGCTTGAATGGTTGGGACGCTAGCTTTTAATTTTGTGTTCTTTAAATTCTTAATTTTTTTTTCTTCAATGCGCTCACTCTTTGACTTTGCTCGCAAAACAAAGACAACAAAAGACTCGTTATTAAGGTTTATATCACAAAATAAAAGTGAATTGTGGAATTTGATTAATGAAAAAGAAAATACATTCGTAGGTGCTTCAAGTTTTTGTTATTTTTGACGCACAATTTTTACATACCTAAGTATTTTATAAAATAAAATAAAATAGAAATCTTCTCATATCTTCTTCCATAACCATATTATGGTTCAAGTTGATTTCTAACTCCAACTACAAGTTACTCCAAAAATGAATATTTGGTGAAAGACAATTAGAAGTTAAATTAGGGAATGCCAATCTTCCTTATTCATCAGTATCATTACCATAAAATACACATTATTACAGATTCTAATTTGATAGAATAACATTGAGGTTACATTAAGCTCACAATAAATTTTATTTAATTTTCAACATGGCAACATTTAGGGTTAAAGTAACAGAAAAGTAAATTAATTTAATTACGTAATAACCAATTATCTCGATAACATATTATTATAATTTGTTGTTCACATATAAATTGGAAGCAAAATGCCATGTAGATATTTTTTAACAAACAATAGACGGACGATTTCCAACTCTATCTTTTTGACATAAAATTCATAACACGGTGAAAATATGTCAACCAATGAGTGGTAATAACACCAAATATTCCATAAACATTGAATGAAATGGCTATAAATTTTGTTTAATGCAATTTAAAGGCATTGTTTCACGAGAATATAAAATAGATAACATATCCTCGGTTATTTTATAGTTATTGGAGTAAGAATAGATAAAAACGTAAACGAGTCCCTTACAGTGTTGTTAGCATATAAAATTGATAAGGATGTTTATTTTTACTGGAGAAAGCTTCTAGTGTGAAGGTGTCGAAAAATTGTGGGAAATATATACGAGTACCTATATAATTATTGATATTATTAAGTAATCAATCATGTTATTGCTAATAGGGTAATATAATATAATAAATATTTTTTATAGTATTTTTAATAAAATATGATAATTCCGTAAAAAAGTGATATTAAAATTAAAATTGTCCGAGAAATACGAAAAACATTACACTAATTAGAAAATTACTAATTGTAATTAGACAGAGATCTTAGATAGCATTTTAATATAATAATCATAACATCAGTAATTATTAGTATTTACTCATAAATTCTATGCTAATATTGATGAAAAGCGTTAAAATTTGTTTGGATATAGAAGGTAATAAGTATTCGAAATTCGAAATATAAACAACACTATCCCCGATCCCCTGTAGGTACACACGTTACTTTTTATGCCAAAAACTTGTGAGAAACTGCGGGAATTAGCTAATGAAATATAATTAATTATTGAAATGATCATTCATAGACGTGAGCTAGGTTAGAGGTACATGCTTTACCTACTATAGCCTCCCCCACAAACTACTCACATTTTAACATTTCAACTGCAACATTGTCTCGTTGAAATATTGCATTATGCGATCACTTTAACTGTCCCATTCAATTAAAACAATACCAGTGCGTACACAGGACCTAAAGTTAGACTAACATAGTGCTTCTCACGTATTAGTTTTATAAATGTTATGAGTAATACGTGCGTGAGATTACAACGTGTAGCGAGAGAGTCACTCATTATTTTCTATGTTTCACTTTAAAAATAAGTGGGTACGTCCAAATCCTGCAAATCTATCTTTTTTCTTTTTTCTATTAATTAGCCATGTTTATGTATTTGCTATAAATATTAGACGTAGAAATCTGCATCATGCAAGGCATCACCAGGCACCACACTAAGGAAATTAGCTATGCAAGAAATAAAAAATAATTAATTTGATGAAATGATGATAATTTTGATGACTGATTTATATCATAAGTAAGTAACCTAAAATATAATATTTTATTCACAAAAATATGAATTGTTTTAGGCATAAAAACTATTTGCGGCGATTGAAAAAAATTTACGGAAATAATGACTAGTGTGGTAATGTAAAGTAAAAAATACGAGTGTTTAATAAGCTGTATTTATGATTAACACCTAAAATAGGTGCTGTAAAAGCAACGAGTGTGTTAAAAAATATATTACAATATTATGTATATAACCATGTTTTATATTTGAAAGTTAAAGTAGAAAATTTAATACAGTTAATACGTCAACCAAAAACTTGGAATATTTCCAGATAATTTTGAGGCCATTTGTGGCCTTTATGATCCGGGTAATCCCTCGACAATTTTATATTACCTACATATCACTGTGTCTAGCCATGACGTGTAACATTTTATAACCGCCAATAAAGTTTATGGGCATAGTATTTTTATTTTAAACACATTTTTAAAATTACGAAAGTTATCCGCGGTTTTCCATAAGTCACATAGCAAAAAGTGACCTATGCCTTATAGATGCTAAAGGTTATCTGCGTGTCAAATTCCATCACGATATATTGTGCCGGTGGGGCGTCAATAGGTAGGTATGTAACAAACAAACTCACGTTCGCATACCTATAACAGTACTAGCAGGCTCCTGCGGTTTTCACCATCATTCTCTGGATAAAAATTAGGCTATCTCTCCCCATAACATATTCCTTCATATGGATTAAATTTTATCACAATTGGCTGTAAACAAATGTATTTATTCATAACTTCAGTACCTAGGCTTAGAACTAGTTATAATAACTATCTTATTCCCATAACTACGAATGAGTATTGAATTAACAATTTTTTTTTTATAAAATATCTTAGTATACTATTAGAAATTTAAAGTTTGTTGGCATGTGAAGATCTTGTGTGAGATGGCTTTTGTCAGTTTTTCAACGTGTTGTGGGAATACAAGTATAGCAAATATTATAAGCATTACCTAATGAAAGAAATATATGTATGGAAATATATTACAGAAGACTCGATTTGTTTGTAAATTTGTACTTTGTCTGTTTATGTTAAACCTTTTCAAACAAATCAGTTACCAATCAAACTAAATGAGGATTACCAATATAGACAACCTATTTTAAAACGATTTAATGACTACATCCTAGTACAAAAGCATAATGATTGCAACATCGATCGTGTTTTTGTGTAACCAAATTGATCTAGCCAAATTAGGAATGATGATTCAAAATGTGATTGATATGTTATTATTATAAATTGTATGTGTAGGTTTTTTATAACTTTCAGGCTATGTTTTGTACGTAGATTTGTTCTACTTTATATAATCAAAAATGGAGCCAGGTTTTGAGGGAGCCACTTGCATTATTTCGGTTGTTTCGGAACAAATTTTGTACGAGTTTCCACAAAATTGGACAGTATGCCGAAACGTTGTTATTCTGAAGATTATATTTATTTTAAGAATAATTTTTAACTTGAGGGTAGTAGCCAGTAAGGGAACATAGAGACGGACATATGTCCGTAAAAGGAGGGTTATGTGTTTGACCTGTAAGTAATATTACTTACAGGTGTCAAACACATGGTGGCGAAGTTCTACGAAAGACTGTAGCAGCAAAGAAGAAGACTTCTGTAAATAAAAGCAATAAGTGTACCATCTAGTTTATTCTATAGTAAATAAGTAGAATATTTCCTTCACGAAAATGCTTTGACTTATTATTGTTATCTTGTTGATTGGGCTATAAATAACAAATAACATGTTCTGTGCTAATAATTTGTTTTTAAACGTACGAGTATGTAGGCAATAATGTATTAGTTAGAACTGACTTGTCTACTCACCCACGCCACAATAAAGAATATATTTTAATGACCACATAACAAGGTCGTAAATAAATAATTTAATTTTAATAAAGAAGGTGTTTATAAAAAGTTAGCACATATTTATTAGTTCTAATGTGTAACCGAAAAGAATATTGGTTCATTTTTTTATTATCATAAATAATTTAATTAATTCTTATTTATGGTATTCCTTTCTGAAAACTATTAAGGATGTTTATGGATGTTTTGATCTTAAAACAGACTAATTAGCTCTTGTATAATGTTATGTTTAGTTTCAATGTACTAAAATAAAATTTTACGACTCTATTAATTTGATAGTATTAGCTAAATGTCATCATATTTTGCTAATTAAGAAACATCCACAATAATAATAATATTTTAAATTTAAGTGTGTAGACACGTTAATCTCTGAAACTACTATTCCTGTGGTTGTAGGTATCGATTAGTATACTATTCGCTATATCACAATATTCAAAAGCGGGTGAAAGCTCTATCCAAATATTCGTATTGGAATGGAAAAAAATATTGAATATACTACATACAATATATACTATATAAATTATGATTTGAAAATACCTAGGTAGGTATACAATATGCAATAATAAATAGCCAAGAAGGTACTTCTCTATTAATGCATACGATAAAATTATTTAGATATATAATATATAATAGAGCTCTTTTATTTTGAGTCAGTATCAGTTCTTATCCCAAACATTGCCATCTGTTTTTGTTTTATGGATGTAAAAAAAACATTAGTGCATTACATTATTTATCCTGAAATCTTTATCACCAACATACGCAAACAGAAAGAGTATCTTTTTTATTAAATGTTAAATTAACATTTTACATATTATAAGTAGGCACACGCATATTAAAATGAACCTCGATATTATCAAAGCGAATGACTTTAGTAAGGATCAAAGTGAACTCGTAGACTCGTAGTAAATAAACCACGTACGAGATTACGTTCCCCATAATAATTCGAACAAGGTACCTATAGTACTTTCTCTTAATTGCATTCTCACATACATGCCTATGTTATGGAAAAGTTAATGCTTGGATAAAATTAAGTTTGTTTATACCTATATTATCATGAATTTAACCTATTTTGTTTGGGAGAATCAGGTGATTAGTGTTATAATGTAATTAATATAGTGTGATTAATGTTATATTCGTTAACTATTAAACTAGTAATTGCGAATTTCTAATTTATTGAGGGTCTTGTGTAGCAACTACACTCGAGAGCAATGAATCTGGGTCACTTAAAGAAACCTATAAATCTCGGAAACCAAGAATGCTTAAATTGTACTTTTATAAATTTTTCTTCATAATTTGTAGTCTCATTATTTCATCAATGTCCTTTTCTAACAAAAGAAGTAAAGCTGAGAATTTTTCACATTACGTCCAATTTTTATCGGTCATACAGGTTCTTAAAGATATTTTATGTTTAATCTCATAACAAAATTAGAAGTTGATAATATTTAAAATGTTTTCCAAAAAAGACAAGACTATAATAATTATGACCATTGTCGTTCTTCCCTTGCGTTAATTAAACTTCTTCCAAAATAATCCAAAGTAAAATATCAAATAACATAGCTGCTGAGTAATCATGATCAACATAATGATGTAAAACAAGTTTAATACCAAAACTTGTACTACTTAATATTCTATAATAGTTTTGTCTGTAATATTGAATAATTAATTTTGATCTTATTTGTAGATTAATAGGGATGCGTTTTGTACTTAATTATGAGAATTGTTGTTTATTTTTTATATTTTTAGCTAGAATACTAAAAATGAACTGAACTTGTTTAAAAGTTTCACTGTAGGGTAAGTTGGTAGGCACAGAATACTTATTATTAGTGTGTTATTGGGTAAAAAATATGAAAGTAAAAAGAGAAAGGAATAACAAAGTGTATTATATCCGAACAATAATTAAACTAATTAAAGAGTATTAAAAACAAAAATAGTATCAAGTAAAAGTTTTTTAATACACATGTAACACTAAAAGCTGCGTAAGCGCAACAAATTAATCTAACGGTCAAACGTAAACAAAAACGCAGAGAAATTATAAGAGAAATCTCACGAACATCTATTACGGATAACAGATCTTCCAAATTAACAGTTCGAGACGATTAACTCGAACTTACTCCATACAGTAATTCCATGTAACATCTTAAACACAAATGATGTATATGTGAACGCCCATAGACGTACATGGCAATTATCGACTGCGCTTACTAATGTGATAATCTCTAAATGTTCTGCTTTGATGAGTTCATCGAAATGTAGAACTCTGGATGATTCAAGGTCATTAATTAGATTTTTTTCCGTAGTTTGTCATGTCATACCTTCGTATATACATACTGACATATGTAGAAACGATTATTAGAATATACATAATTGGTATGTAAAGTTTTACATCAATGAACGTTATATTTGCTTCATAGAGCTACTAATAGCTAGGTCTTTCTTACTTTGTATTCTAAGGTCGATGTTCATTGACTAGAAAAAAGTCCGATACCTAAGTTATAATCGGGCGTTTACCATGAAATTTCGTAGGAAAATGTCATTGTTAACGCACGATTATAATTAGATGAGCCGGTTTTTAGTCTGTAAACATCGACCTAACTCTTTTATGAAGTAATACTTATGTTGTAATAGTTTTAAAACTATACTGGAATATACAAAACATAATAATATTTTGAGTTAATGTGCTAAATAAATAGAATAGTAATACTCGAAATGATAAAGTAAACTCAAACTGTACTTTGCACTGTTATTTTATTCATACTCATCTTTCTAGATAACAATATTTTGTATATGCCAATATACATAGTACTCAATATCTAAAGTACTTCAAAGTGGTAGTAAACACATAACTGTACTGCAAACAGGCTTAACTGAAGTCATGGGAGATTTTCTTTAAGGGAATCCACTATTAGTGTACCAAGTAATTATGGCCTTTGAATTATATCGCGCCTCGGTTGGGATGCGCGAGCGCCGGTAACAAGACAACATAATGATACGAACCGCCTTTTGTCTGTGTGTTTCGCCACCTGCCCAAACAATAAGAGTGAAGGGATTATCGATATCGATTATTCGACGAAACGCACTAATAAATATTTTTGCATGTATTCATTTGCCTCATTTTGTATCGCTGGATAAACCTACTATTACCAAAATCTGTTTAAAGCATACTTAATTTTATTAACCCTATAATTTATCGTATTGAATATATTCAAATTAAATACGTACTTAAATAAAATTACATACTGCTTTCAAAACACGATAGGCTATTTACACATACTATGATGCAATCATAGGACCATGCTATATATTCTTAATAAAAGCCTTTTATTTAAAGACTATAATAACTGGAGTGATTATCCGATAGTATTTTTAGTGGGAGTGTTTTGTATCTCATAATCAGTACGACTTTAAATTAGTACGCGCAAAGTACAGATCTATTATAAAAGTTATTTAGCTCATTTATTAATCATACATAACACCGGCAATAAAAACAATAAGCAAAAAACATCGATATGAAGACTGTGAGGTCGGCATCCTTATAATGATACCTTGTTAGCGGCTGTTAGTCATTCCTTAGCTGTGATACTACTTCGTAAGGAAAACGAGACTCTTAATTTGAACTTTGAAAAGTGTGATTTCTGTGCCGTCAGGAAGTGTTAAGTAATCATTTAAAATCAGTCCGCTCTTACACGGATTAAGTTTTAACGAAGATGTTTTTGTTTCAGGACTGTCGCTGCCTCTAATTACAGTTAGTATTAGTAGTACGTAGTATATTATTTATTCTTTGGTATTAGTAAGTACCTACTCGGGTAGTAATGATGGACATCAAAGTTGATTAAATGTTAATACCGCCATGAGTATCATAAAATTACTTTGTTGCTTGAGGAAATTAGTATCACAAAGAAGTTGAATAAGTATCTATCTGTTTAAGTAAAATAGACTACTCTCACAAAATAGCTTTTACCAAGAATTACTGAATTCTGTCAGAAAAATACCTAATTTTATTTTATGTAAAACATTGTTTTTTTTTTCTTTATTATAAGGGAAATACTTAATTACTCTTTTTTATTATGGCAGCAATTCAGACTTAAAAAAAAAACATTAATCGAATTACATAATTTCGACATTAATGTTATTTTTATTACTTTATGAAATTCATTACCAAAATTAATTTCTATAAAATATGAGAAAGCTACATCTATTAATTGAATAAAAATCTTTTTGATTAATAAAAGATCATCTAGATCTGAAGTTTTATAAGGTAAAGGTGCCACATAAATTCAAACTTCGTCTAAATATCCCAATAGCGACTTGTGGGGACGCACACTATCGCCTTTCTTTGTAAGGCGATTTATAGCTATTTCATGAGCTTTATTTACTTTTATAGACGCCTGATGCCGTAGAAGTCTAAGCTATAAATTACACCGGACCATGGTAAGACTCCCGGACACACTAGCTTATATCGTCGTGAATAACATTTTCCTCTTATTATGTTTTCGGATATAAATTAGAGAGATTTATACTGTCGCTCGTTGTAAACAGCCTACCGCCACTTTCGTTTAACAATCGGGAGCGATTGCGATGTCGTCTCGATTGTCCGAGATATAAATGAGATTGTTATCTCATAAGGCATGGTGTGGTAAGTTAACTTGCGAGGATAAGGAACGTTGTCGCGGACAAATAAAAGTTTTTTTCTTTCTTTGTCAGTACAACGTTTTATTTATTGCTTAAATAAAATAATCCTTAATTAGATTACATATATTTATTGTAACAAGAGTTCAGTGATTCAAATGTAGTTTAATCAAATACATCAGAATTCAATTCCCAATCAAAAGTAATAAAAGTTCCACGTTATTTATTTATCGTAAAAAAGTTTCATTTAAAGGTAGGTAAATGGATTTTGATCAATAAAGGTTGTATAAGCCCATTTGGCTGTATAATGACCCGAAAACTGGTGCGCGTAATTAATAGGCCATGATGTTGAGCGCCATTGTAGGATTTATTGTTTTACAGCGCATTCTGACTATAAATTCCTTAATTGGCCCCCACTTTGCGCTCAACGGGCCCTTAATTTACAAGGGCAAGCACGGATACTATCAAAACCTTTTTTTTGTAAATATATACTTACGCTGAGGTAGTTTAGGCTTTCTGGACGGCTTTTCTTGTGTTGTTCACAATATTTTAAAATAAATTAATTAATTTAAAAAAAATATGATTAAATTCATCATATATGTGTATAATTGTGCTTGTAACTAATTATTTTTAATAATCTTTAAATCGATTGTCTGTTATCTCTAAAACAGTTTAGTTTAGCTAAGTAACATCTACATAATATAGGATTAATAACTTTAACGCAATGAATTTCTAATAATTAAATTTCACACGTGTACAAACGGACGTCTAAACATATTTCATTATATATTTCGTAACAATCCAAACCGACGTAGTTAACAAGGCAGGCATCATATAATTTAGGATGGGAATGCTTTTACAATGTTAAAGCAGCTGTCCGCAGACTTGCAACCTAGCAATTTTCACATTTAAAATAACTGTTTTTTTTAAGTATAAACTTAATGAAATCTCAAATACGGTCTATAATAAGATTAAAAGACGGACTCGAATATTTCATTCAATATGTTTTTTTTACTAAAAACGTTGAGCAAAAGTTTTGACATGACCCTAAATTTGAGTCATTGTTTTTTTCTAGCAGTCGATGCAGCTTGAAAATGCATATTTTCCCGGGTAATTCAGGGTATGATCTATGTAACTTCCAAGTTTAATCGAAATCCATTGAACCAATACGTTGATCGTAATAGGATCACAAACATGCAACCAATCATATTCATAACTAGCTTTCCGCACCACGGTTTCACCCGCGATCCCTTATTTTACCCCCATTAGGATTGAGTTTTCAATATTTTTTTCTTAGCTTATGCCTACGTCATTATAGTTATCTGTACTATGCCAAATTTCAGCCCGATCCATTCAATGGTTTGAGCTGTTGATAGTCAGTCAGTTACGCTTTCCTTTTATAATGATATATTTAGAAGTAGAAGATAGAAGATAACAAAAGTTAACCTTGTAATATAATTCTAAATACTTATCTAAACAATTAAATATAGGTACCTAAGTACTTTGCTTGAAGCGTCTCGAGGAAGTTTATGAAAATACTATAAGACCAGACCACCACATTATAAGACTTTGTCCGCGTACGGGTGCCGTAGCCACCTCTGGCTAGCACCTTTGTGTCCTTTCAAAAAAAAAAACATTATAAGACAAGTACAACTTATTACAAAATAAAGACGTCTTTTAGTCAAAGGTACGCTTCAATATCAGAGATTTGAGACTTGAATCTCGTTTGGTGAGATGGCGCCGAGAAGCACTGTAGGTATAATATTCAGGGCAAAAGTCAGTCACGATATGCGAACTTCTTCCGTCTTCCTGGTGCTTGATTGTGTTGTAAATCATGGAGAAAAATATAATAGAAAAAAATCGTACATTATTTTATGGTCGATAACTTAAGATTATATACTTACCTAATATGTTACGGCTAAAAGGCGAAGAACGGTTATGCCTAGTTCTAGCCGGCTAATTGTCCAATTCGAATATGTATATTATCATTAGGTAGTATAGATTTCAACATTTCGTTAAAAAATGACACGGATACTTTAGGATACTTACGGATACTTTTTACACTTCTGTACATTTCTAAAGTGTACAGAAGTGTACAGTGTATAGTGTTTTATTTGTTTTCAAAATAGTTTTGCATAAACCATAATACCTAAGTTTAACCAACGTAACCTTTAAAAATCACCTAACAACATATATCACGCGCTCTTTTCACCCCCGAAGAAATATAATCCTAAAAAGT
Source organism: Tethea ocularis (assembly GCA_963555595.1). Lineage (NCBI taxonomy): Eukaryota > Metazoa > Arthropoda > Insecta > Lepidoptera > Drepanidae > Tethea > Tethea ocularis. The sequence continues at coordinate 7,626,620 of OY741968.1, forward strand.
AGTTTGATACGATTTAAATATTTTCAGAATGCATTAAGATGCAGAATGAAAGTTGCTTTGCTTAGATAATGTTTTACGACATGGCATCATATTATTGATTTTAAGAATAAAACTAACGTAATGATACAATGTCATCCGGCCAACATGCACTTTAAGCAAAGGTGAGTCACAGACAAGTTTTACTTTTATTCTTTCACAAAGTTCCCAGTATTGTTCCAAGATCGTAAAAGTGAAATACAGTATCGTAAACGATAGCAAAAGTATTTTGTAAATTCACAAAATATAACAAATAAAATTGTTTAAAGTGAAACTGAGGCAATAAAGACAATAACAATAATAATAAATTAAACAAAACAAATTGACGAAACAAAAACTTTTGTTACAATAGTAGGTAGTGTCGCAATGAAAAACTGAGATAAAAACAAGTGGACCATAAAGTTACTGTTGTAAACATTGTTTATAAAACAATTCGGCAGACTCAGACGCAAACAAAAGTTTTCGTCGAAATTCCGTGCCACCCTTTTGGCTTCCTTAAATCGTTATGGCTGTAATAAGCCTACGGCGAACATGTGACTTTTATGACCAACCAGTTCTCTGGAGTTTTTGGGTGAGCACATTTTGTCACTAACGCAATTACTGAATACGGTGTAGGTAATACAGTCTCTGCTATAGGACAATGAAGGGTATTTTTGACATTTGTGCGAATGCTGCGTCCACAATGATACCTACGTTTTTCGGTAGATACGAGAGAACTATAAATTACGTAAAACATTTTTTTTTAACAATTTGAGTTGTGTTTCTGTCTTTACTCTGCATTATCGAGAAAATTAAACTAAGGTTATTTTTGATCGAATGTTTATATGGTTAAATATCTTTTTTCCATTGCAAACTCTCATTAGATTGGGATCAGACGAACATTATTAAAATCTGAAATTAAATTTTATTTGGTGTTACAACGACAGTTATACAACTTTCAGATATTACTTACTATATCAAAATTAATAGAAACGTTATTGGATATTCTGTTAAAATAGACCGTCTTCAAATTATACTAAAATTCTCTTGCTATTTATTTCTCATCAGAATCAACAGACAATAGAATACAAACTCCAAAATTACCGGCTTAATTCCTCGTCTTTATTACACAAAGTACTCCGGTGGGACTTTCTTCAGAATTGTCGTTAAGCCGTGTTACGTGTAATTAATTATAACAATCGACGAAGAACCCACGAAAGACGAGTCGCGCACCACTCCGGGTACAATAAAATATTTCCAGATTATGATATAGAAACACCGAAAGCTAACTCAACTCGTAATAAATCTGAGACTTGTTAATTACCAGACGTCCTCGAAGATGAGTTGTAAAAGGCCTCTTTCCTTTGTTTTTGCCGCAACTTTTGTCAACTTCAAAAGACTTCCAGTGTTATCGAGTTAGCCGTAATAAATACGACGTCTCTCGAGGCATCTCTACGCGCCTGTGCCTCATTGTAAACAAATTTTACAAAACTGCATAAGTTTCCGTCGTGAATATAAAGTGCCTATAAAAATTCTAGACTTTTCTGTCCACTCTCGTCTTCTCTTATTTCATTAGGAGACCCAAAGGAAAATATGACAATTTCGTTAGGGGAATTAAAAAGTTACCTGTTCTTAGATTAACGTACTAACAAGTTTAATTTTCTTCCGTACCGTGGCCGGCATTAAGCTTGCCCAAAACGTAACTTTCAGTATAAAATATTCAAATTGACTTTGAAGTCTGAATAAAATATTTGGTTTGATCACTCTACCGTCGATTCAGATTCAAGGGTACTTACTATAATTTCAGTAGATTTATGTATTTTAAGATTAAAAATAGGTATTCAATGAATGTTCAATATTGATTTAAAATCGTATAGCAACAAGTTTATTGAACTTTGAAAAGTGATTACTTCGATTTGTTTTATATCGAATTGATTGTGAGTAATTCAATTTCAAATTAAGGTACATCTTTTAATGTTTAGGTATTTTAATGTTTTTAATCGTTAAAAGTTTTATTGAAAACGCCCCTAATGCAATAGATGAAACATTTTTCATGTGCTCATTAGTAAGATAAATAATAATGAATTGAGGTCTGACCATGCATCCATAACTTTGTATACAGAGTTTATATAAAATAGGCGTTTTCTACACGGCAAGGGTAACAAACGATGCGGAACCTATGCCGTTTTTATTTTATAACGAGCCTCTAAACTATTATTATGGCGTCACTATGTCAAGCCTACATCACATTTACATCCGCCCCATATCCACGCATTCCTTACCCACAATCTGATATCGTTTGTTTTACAATCACCAATACCATAAAGACATATCAACCAACCTATATTAGTAAAATATACAACTATTTCAAAGTCAGCAGTAGAGGTTACATTACAAATGATAGTTAAATGATTTTTTGACAATATAATACCGATGTAGGTTATCAAAAGTTGAAATTCGTTAATAACAATTACTTAAAAATGTAGATAAAGCAATGAGAAAAAAGTTTTCTAGAGGCACCTGTTACGTTTGTATATTCAAGGAAGTCCGATAATGTGTTTTTAAGTAGATATCCTTGTCTTGATTGATGATTTGTGCGTCTCAATAGTTTGTTATACAGAAGATAACTGGATCTAATAGAATAAAAGTGATTTAAATTTGTTTATCTAAATTAAGATAGATGTTTTACCATATACGTGTACATTAATAACAATTAAGTTAAATACCACATTTACTTATTTTTTATAAATGTTTAGTTTAGAAAGTTTTATTTTTTTTCAGTGATCAGTTAAATAATCTCGCAGATGAGATGCGACCCATAACAAGGTACTTACATAAAAAAAAATTGAATTCCAGGAAATGCTATACAAATATTTAAAAGACAACGGTCGGTACAACTACTAAGAAAACTTATTCTAGAAAACGAAGCATTATAGTTATTCGTAATAATAAATGCAAATATTTTTTGTTAGTACTCATTTATAAAACAAACTTACTCAGTCTAAGAAAACAAGTCTTCCGTCCAATTTAACAAAACTCATCACATCAAAACACTGAACAAAACTCAATCCCATCATATTTATTCAGTAATCCGTATCATCTCCATAGGGCCAAAGTACTCCATATTTTTGGGAAGTTTTTAGCCCCAAAAGAGCATTTCATACGTACAGGATTATGCTCTGCCCGCCAGAATGAACGTGCCCATTTCGCTCAGAGTTCATTAAAAGCAATAACGTGGATGTAGCCTACAACGCAATTCCGAAACTAATCTCTTTTGTTTGCATTTTGCACGAGAACCAAGCCAAATCTAAATCGTAACTGGAATCAAGCGGAAGATGAACCGAATGAACTCCCGGGCTGATGTTATGAGAATAACTTTGAAGTACTTTTTGAAACGTTACCTACACTAAAATAAAGGAATCACTGTTTTTAAAAAAATTTATTTTTAATTAAGTAATTACATTTATAGGTACCAACTACAATGATAACCTATACTAATACTATAGCCTCCTAACCCCTGGCTTTACTCGCACTCAGAATCGTAGTGACGGGGCAAAATAACTATATTAGTAGGTACTCCAGTAATCTAGCAGATATATACTCAGTCAGAGTACTTTGACGCTAATCTAATTTATTGATATTTTATGGAAATATTTTAGTATTATTTTCTACTCTTAAATATTTTTTTCTTAATCTGTATAAGGTATAGCCAATACCTAATAATTACCTACCAATACCTTTTCGGCTTACTGCATCCTTTCAAAATTATCAGGCAGAGGTAATGTTTGTATGTTTGTAAGTTCGGATGTAGCAGATAATCTCTGGAGTTACCTACTGGTCTGATCGACGAAGCTACATTATTCTTGATGCTATAGGTTACTCCTTATCGCAGGAACACGGGTGAAACCGCGGGAAACAGCTAGTAGGAAATAAAAGATTATTTTGCTGACAATTTCATATTCATTCTTTTTATAAAATATCCAAAGACGTAACTGAAAGGTGCTAGAGAAGATAAAATATATTAAATTCTAAGCTAAAAAATTCTTTGTAATGTTCTGTTATCTTTCAATGTGACGAGACCATAAAAAAGATTTCGAGAACACAAGCACAAATAGCTACCTACATACAACAACACTTCATTGCTTATTAATTTATTAGAGTAATGTAATGCTTATAAAATAAAGTGCCCTTTTCATTCCACCTATTAACAAAAATACATAGGAAAACACCATCTTAAAATACGAATTTCCAATTGTTGAGCAGTTCAATTAGATTAATGGCGTCATTAAATACGCACTACGCATTTATAAAGCATGGCCTATCGTAAAGGCTGCCAGTATCCATGGCGCGATTTAATTACCTCGAGATGGGAATTCTGTATTGTTCTATAATGTACCTAAAAAGCTAAGTCTACACTATCGACACCGATCGAATCAAAAAAATAAAACTATAGTTTCTGTCACTTACAGAAACTATAGTTTTATTTTCATTACAATCCACAAATGAGGAATCTTAGAAATAATGTTGATTAGTCTTATTAAGTAATTCTCTATGTCGCAGCTTTTGTAAGGTAGCCTAAGAGCAAATTAAATAGATTTTACTAAAGGCATGATTGCTTGTAGTTTCTCTACGGTCGTTTGCCATTCAATTGCCGTGAGATGTGTGAGGCGCTTTTTAAGGGTTACCATTTAACTTGACCAGTAAACTTAAAATTTATTTAATACTTACCTAGTAGTTATTTAATTAAAAAATAATTATTTAAGGATCTTTACTTCTTTTATTTTTCAGTTTCCAGCAACCTGATAGAAAGTGTATAATACATAATAAAAAATAGTATTCCATCTCTGAAAAATTCCATCTCTCTAGGTAGGTACAACCTATTCAGTAAATAATAATTTTCAGAACAAATTCAAACTTAAAACTCAGTCCCAAACCCTACCAATCAAGTCGTGCTAAAATAGACTTTAAATAACTCAAGTAAAAAGGGCCTATAAGGAATTTTTAAATCGACCGCTTTGCAACACTGAAGTGCGGTGTTTAGTTAAAAGATCCCAACCATTTGCATAATCGACGTTTCTACAGGTGCATTGGCAGTGTATTGGCAGCTGATTTAAGTTCCTTACGCTGTGACAAGAGGCTCCGATGGTCTTATAAGGCAATATGCTTCGATGGCCATTTTTATTTATTGAGCTTTTGCGAATGGACTGTGTATTTTGGTTCGTGTCAGACGGTAGCACCGAGATTTCGCATTTTATTTTTATACTGTAGGTACACATGAATAAATTATTGATTCTGAGCTCGAAATCTATTAGGACTTCATTCTGAGAAGGTACAAAAGAATCACTAGTGCTTAAGATTCTTTAAGAGGAACATTTGGCATGACTCTTGCTTTACGTGGAAGAGTATTTTTAACTTTTTATCTACTATTAGTAAATCTACTATTCATAAATAATAAAAAAATATTTTCTCTGATGTATGATAAGTAACTCTTTAAAGATATGTTTATTTTAACAAATCATTCATATTTCAATCATAATAATTATTAGTGTGATTAAATTAAATTATGAATTGTAACGTCAACATTATTTAACTATTTAACAGGACACGTGTTACTTGCTGAGTTTATATGACATTTAAAGTTGAAACGCACGTAACGTTTTATAATTGAATTCTGAAGCTTCAATATTGAAAACAAAATATTCAGTGAAGAATAGTCAAACAATATTGCCTACGGCCAGCCTCCCACGTCGTGTGATCCCTGGTTGAGATGTACTCATTCCACAAGCATTAATGCGAAGTAGATTTATTATACTGGAACTGACATTTGTTTCTGATTTAAAACATTGTAGTTTGATTTAATTTATGGAACTGAAATAAACGTTATAATACTAAAAGTAAGTAAGCAAGTAAAAGTAAGTGGAAGGTAAAGTGTAATTTAAAGTAGGTAAATCATCGTGAAAAAAACATGAACATGATTTGAAATTAAATTATGAGAGGCGACAACGTGACTATTATAGTTTAGTTTGTAGACAACAGAATCGGAGACAGTACCTACAAAATATTTTTTTACTATTCTATCCAGTATCTCAATGTCGACAGTTTCACATAAATCACATACCATCTATATTCCGTGCAGTGGACACCTGCAAATACCACTTCTGAGACATAACGAAATCCAATTAAATACATCTTGATATTTCACCAACTGATCATTAAAGTACAAGGCTTGTTAGAGCTCCTGTTTAAGAGAACGAGGTGTCACCTAACTATGAGCAAGTCATGATTTCAGCAAACTTATTTTGAGCAACAGATGTTTCCTGGAATCGTCGCTTATGTCGTGATGTATTCCCGACTGAATTTGTTACCATGTCTAGACTCGATATGTGAATAATGTAATGTTTATTTTAAAATATCTTTTTGTTACGTACTGACATGAGGTCAATATTAAATCGTTATTTGTACTTACTATCGATATTTTTGTTGCTTTTAATATTTTTTAAACCTATAACTTCCAACCAACAACTCGGTATATTTATTGATAGTAGAACTTTCTGAGCGTAGAATAAAATATCAAAATTACATTTGAAATAATATTGAAATTTTCAACGGTCGTGAACTAAATTATTTTAATTTAATGCTAGAGCACAGAATTCCACGAGATACTTGACTATATACTGAACTATCATCTCTACCCTTTTACAAGAAACTAGTGCCGTTGTTCATTAATTAAACGTTCACCCTCGTTATTATCAACACCTGTTCTTGAAAAGCATTTAATAATGACGTCAAGTAACAGCTGTGCGCGGTTACGGCGCGAGTAGAACGTTAGTTTTCCGCAGGAAAGCCTGCAGGAAAATTAAAACTAAATTAATTGTATCGAAGCTACATTTAAATTACGAATAAATCATAGCATCATGCTTTTCATAACCATAACTTCTTTGAAATACAACTTAGCGTAGGAAATTCGAATATTGCCATGGAATAAAAAACAAGTTTTTGCCATTACAAAATGTATCGTTGGTCAGTGATATCTCTAATCTTAATAATATTTTCGGTATTCTTTGATTTAGATACAGTAAAATAACACCAGCGTAACATAATAGCAATGATGAGGTCCAGCAAAAAAAGCCGAACGAAAAAAGATTTCTTAAGAAAGCGCGTGCTCTATGTTGAAGCTAATTATAGTGATAATCCGAATCGATCCATTTACACGATTGCGCAAGCATCGAGTTCTCGATTACTAACCGAGGTATCATTTCCAAATCGGCGCTGCGTTGCCTTACGTTCGGCTGATTCTTTAATTAGTCCCTTATCAAGATCGATACGTGGAGAGTAATCGATGCGATGTAATCGAATGTTAATGTTGTAACGTTACTTACATTTCGGAATTTAATTGGACCATATTATTACTATCTGTGTAATTTATTTCGAATATTTCATTGACACTTTTAATCTTATGATTATTTAAAGTTTCTGTTTGTTTTCTTTATATATTTGTCAGTTCATTAATTGTGTCTTTTATCAATATGTTGAAAACTTGACTTTCGAAAATAAGAGTTAAAAATACATGTCCCTCTGTTTCGATTCGACTAACACCAAGTCTCATTACCGGTTGCCACTGATAAAATCTAAGAGCCAGCGTTGTACTGCCACATCACAAAATAACAAGCGCTTTGTAAAAAAGCTTAGTTTTCACCGTTAAATAATAAATAAAGAATACCATACTAAATCTAATTTAAATCAATAATAATGTAAAAACAGTAACAAGTATAAAACCCAGTAATAATGTTTAGTAACCATGAAAATAGGTACTATTTCTGCAACAGAATTGTAAAGAAATGCATGGATTTTTAATGGAATTCCTACTGAAATGTATTGCCGTAAACCTTGAAACAATGTCATAGTAAATCTATCGTAAAACAGTTACAGCCATTTAACAGTAACCGATCGGAATAAACATTACGATCACTCCAACGTCACTATGGTCATTAAACTTGGCAATAAATTAAATGTAGTTTGCATAACCATACGTCTATTGAACATTACATCTGTAAATCTATAGCAATAAAGATAAATTAGAGATAGATACACAGTTTTATAGCCCGATTATTGTTTGTCAAAGACGCCGTCAAAACTATTGGAACCGTTTGATTACTCACGACGTTAATTTAAATTAAAACTGATTTCATTAATTACAAATATAGCCAGTAATCTTTATTATGCCAAATGTGTATTAAACGTTGTGTGAGTCCGGTCTGAATGTGTAATTTTTCCACACTAATTAAAACTGAGTTCCGTTTTATTTAGGCTTTTATTTTGTTTAATCATAGAAAACTTTATTAAATACGACTTGTTATCATTATCTTTTTTTATGTCAGAAGACTATGGTTTTCTCACGATGTATTTCTTCCTCTATAAACATGAGTCCAAGAGCTTCTTCACTGCACATTTTTCACTTTAGCATCACTGCTACTCAGCTATAATCATAACTATTGTTAACTTAAACTTTTATAAATAAGTTATTTAAAGAAGATCGACATCACCCTGGTCCTGCTCCAAATAATTTGTTAATTGTTTGTAATCCCTGTTCCCCGGGTCACTCCGGGTGTTGATAGTGTTCATAGTCTACAGTAACCGCTTACAATCAGGCGGGTATGCTTGTTTGCTGACAAAGTCGTATTTAAAAACAAAACAAAATAAATGGTTTCCATTAAAGTTTTATGTCACTAACTTTGCTTATAGAATTCCATTGATATATATATTTTAAAAAGGGTTCATGTCTTTACACGAGTAATAAAAAAATTTAAGGTACCATTTAAGCTATATTTCAAGCTCAGCTTGTATTGCTAGCCCTCTATGGTATCATGTTGCTTTATTATTTGTATTATATTAGCATGGATATGGTTTGGATTAAGTATTTTCACAACCGTTCTCGGGATAAAAAGTAACCTATGTCCTTTTCCATATCATAGACTATCTGCGTGCCAAATTTCATCGCGATCGGTTCAGAGGTTTAGTTGTAACAAACAAAAAACATACAAACAGAGTTACTTTCGCATTTTTAACATTAGTATGGATCAATGTAAATCTCTTTTTTACTCACGTACCTAATCCTTTGAATCTAATCTAAATTCGTAAAACATTATGAAACTTGAAGCAAGTTGCAAGGATAGAGTCGTATCTACATACATCCAATGTTGGAAACGGGAAGTCGGTATTCAGTTGCGTACTCGCTCATCAACGGGGGATTCGCCTCAATCTACCAAACTTCCTCCTTGCAACATGTTAACCGTTGAGAATTTCTAAACTTCAGCACAGATGATAATCTTATCTGAATTAACAAGGAAATTGTGATTTTGGTACTTCATTAAAACTTCCCCTTTTGAAAGGAAAGGTACCATATACAATTTTGATGACATGTTTAAAAACAAATTTAGAAGTAATACCTAATAAAAAAAGTCCAATTGAACTACTTAAGTAACTTCTATTTAACTAAGCCTTCAATAATAGGTATATCTACCTAGGTAAATAAAAAAAATATTATTACAGCAAAATTTGTAAGTTATTTGTACAAGTAAAACTTATAGACAAGTATTTACAATAACAGACAACATGTGGGTGTGTATTTGTGAAACTACTTTATGTAGTCAAATTAATGCTATAGAAAACAAAGTTTATAGTAGCAACAAACAAATGGTAATTTGTTACATACGCTAAAACTATTCGTTGGTCCATTTGACATATTAAATTATAATAAATAACACAGAGAATAAAACAAATAGGTACTACGCGAAATAAACTCGACCATTAAAATATGGTTGAAATAAATGCGGCGACTAGCCTAACGCATAATAGATCCTATAAGCAATAAAATACGTTCACAAATATTAGTACAGATTTGTAATGGCTATTGGATACACGTTTGCAACTTGTAGCTGGATAGTTGGTAGTTGTTATACCTCATTAAAAAGCAGCGGTTTCCATGGCCATTGGAGTTTGTTTATTATCCATATGTAATATTAGATGAAAATTGTAATAAAGGCCGAGGGAAGCCCGCAAGATGGAAGATAACAAGCTCTCGAGGAGAAGTTAACTGTTGCTTTAAGTTAGAAGCATAAGCGAAAATCAAGAATGTTTATTTCTGTATCTTTTTTAGGTCAATTATTTGACAAGCTGGCAGCAAGTGATCACCGTCACCAATGAATATTTGCAAAATTCACTTTCCCTTCTCTTGTTACATCGTCATTGATAAATTTAATTCAAGTGATTTCCATAATTTATTCTCTTTCTACCATGAATATCTCTTTTAAAAGCTTTGGTATTCTTTCAATAATTTTCCTTATGATTTGTTTTTGAACATTGTTGCAGCAGCAGTGAACATTTTCTATAAATCGGCTGTTAAATTTAACGGTACTTTTCTTTTAACTTGAACACTAGTAAGCACTCGCAGCTGAGTTGATTTATGCCCACAGACGGTTCATACGTTTTGCGTACGTTGTGTAACTGTTTCTGACCTCAACGTCTCATCAGCATGCGTTAATCCCGTAGGATGCTAGCTTTGTGGCGGTTTGACTCTTCAGATTACTGGTGAAATATTAGTAGGGGCAATATTGATACTGGTATGGAATGTTTAATATATTCCTTTAATGTGTAGGTAGTATTATCTTGTAAGGAGTCTCGGAGTTATAATATTTTTATAACTTATAAGTACTGAGTAAGTACATCATTATTATTTTTAGATGATATACTTTCGGAATAGTATAAGTATTATATAATTTATTCCAGCGAACAGACACACTTTCGCATTTATGAATATAAGTTTGGATAGTAGACGCTCTAAATTGATGCGTAGGCTGATTATAGAAAATTGATAGAAGAAAAAACGAATGACCTAAAAATAAAAAAGTGAACACTATCAAAAATGCATAACGTCAGTAGATATCATTTAGTGAATTTTATTCTGTCATTAACTAAGTCAAATCAATCAAATGAAACATTTCGTCTACTACAAGGATCTTTTGGCACTTGGTCAAAATCGGAACTAACGCCGCTAACTTACTTTTTGAGAGTTCGCTTTGTACCGCTTATCATTATTGTTTTTGCTCATTATAAATTCAAATAATATGCCGAAAGTAATAAGACATGGTGTTAGAGAGATACTTAGTGTTAAAAGTTAAAGAGCGCCCCCCTGCGATGTCATTTAACGACCAAAAGATCTTTAATGCACTGTAAAAGTATGCTAAGAAAAGTACTAGTATATTGTATATTTTGAAGTATGAACTTTAAAACTAATAAATAGTGTTTCAGTTAGATCATCAATCTTGACAAAATAAAAACAAAACGAGTGTTGGCGTAAACGTCGACGGAAAAATGGAGGTCCAACAGCAATCTTATCTTCATTTATAGAGCAGTAAAATTACGCCTCCCGCGAAACATAAAGGCCCGTTTATCATCCACTTCGTAGGTAGTTTAGGCAGCAATGTATTGAAGATTGATATCCTCTGAACGGTCTACGTTATTTTTCTTTGTGAAATATTTTTATTAGGGTCCTAAATCGAGCTCACTTTTTACTGGATTTCTACTGTGTAGATAACGTTCTTGTTTTACGTATACAGATATTGTTGCTTTGTATATTTATATAACGTAGATGATAAAAATAGAGATCAAAATATTAAATAAATTTAATAAGCATAACAAAATGTTACCTAAATATTATAAAAAATAATAAGATTTAATTAAAATAAATTACAATAATCCTTAACTAATAAAAGCGTATATATAGGTACAAATAAATTATTTCCCGCCCTAAAATGCATACATACCTATGCTCGCCGTTAGCGTACCTAATAAAGTAGTACAGCGGCTGCGGTCAGACTATACACCAACTAACTTTTTTGACACATTAATGAAAATGAAAGCGGCCAAGTGCGAGTCGGACGATCTCGTTCAAACCAATTTTCAAAAGTTTGCATATTAATGTACATCATATATTTTTTTTAGTTTTATCATTCTCTTATTTTAGAAGTTACAGGAGGGGGCACACATTTTACCACTTTGGAAGTGTCTCTCGCGCAAACTCACCTCAATATCATTTTTGAAGACCTATCCATAGATACGCCACACGTATGGGTTTGATGAAAAAAAAGATTTGAGTTTCAGTTAGTATGGGGAACCCCCATAATTTATTCGGATAAAAGTGGCTGTGACAGATAGACAGACAGACATGACGAATCCATAAGGGTTCCGTTTTTTGCCATTTGCCTACGAAACCCTAAAAATATACTAAACTCGAATGGATTTTATTCTTTATCTCAAAAAGAACTAATGTAGTGTTTTTCACTTACAGTCAATTTTTATTCAGAATAATACTGAAAGAAAAATGTAGCTATAAAATTTTTATGTATAATAAAGGGATTTTCCTAGAAATTTACCAAAAAGAAGCTAGCGGATACACGCTAGGATTTAATGACAGTAGATCAAAGTCCACAATGGTCAACAGATTGTATTGTAACAAACGATCTATGTTGGGAACTAAACGAGGTTAAAAGCTTGCGAGGAGCGATGTTTTGTGAACATGTCGATCATTGTGTCAAACGGTGCCGTCGAACTAGAAATAAGTGAAAACACCCTCTATCTTAGACCTGTAGACATTCGTGAAACACATAAAATAATTAGCAATCTTAAAAATAAAAAAAGTCATGGAATAGACGAATTGCCTCCTTTCCTAGTAAGACAGTGTGCAGATGAACTGGCACTTCCCTTTAGCGTTTTAATTAATCAGTCGTTCGAAGAAGGTATATTCCCTAACCTATTAAAAAAAGCCATAATCAAACCACTATTTAAGAAAAATTCGAAAACAGACCCTAGCAACTACCGTCCTATTGCTCTTTTACCCACAGCTTCAAAAATTTTTGAAAAAATCATGTACAACCGCGTTTATAACTTCTGTGAAAGATTTGAAATTTTTGATGAAGGACAAAATGGATTCCGAAAACAACGATCAACAACCTTGGCTGTTTACAAATACATACAAGATGTCATTAATATAATAAATAATAGAGAATATGCAGTTGGCATACTACTCGATATGACCAAAGCATACGATAAAGTTCAATTTCATATTTTATTGGACAAACTATATGGAATAGGGATTCGTGGAATTACCCATCAATGGTTTGCATCGTATCTTAAGGATAGGGAACAGTACGTGGAAATAGAATACCTCAATTATGCGAAAAAAGAAATAGTTAACATTAGATCAGATAAAAAGGTTATAAATGCGTCAATTCCCCAGGGTAGTGTAATCGGATGCTTATTATTCCTTATTTACATTAACGACCTTCCGAAGATCATGGATGAGCCATGTGTACTGTTCGCAGACGACATATCCCTTCTTACTTCTTGCCAAAGTAACGACAACATTAATGAACGCCTCGAATCAATGCTTAGTAAAACAATAAAATGGATGGATTTACACAACTTAGAAATTAACTTCAAAAAAACAAAATTAATGACTTTTCATCCATATCAAAAATCACCTATATCAATCAACCTTAAAATTAATAATACAACATTAGAAACCGTTAACGACTTCACATTATTAGGACTCACTATAGATACACATATCAGCTGGAAAACTCACATCCAAAACATTAAATCAAAAATTTCTAGATTTACTTACGCCTTTCGCGAAGTTAAAAAAACCACCGATTTACCAACCGCATTAATTACATACTATGCCTATGCCCACGCGTGGCTTAGTTACGGAATCATTATGTGGGGAAATAGCGTAGATGCGCCTGCGCTCTTCATACTTCAAAAAAAGCTGATCCGTATTCTGACAAATATTAACCAAACCACTAGTTGCAAGCCCTTCTTCCAAAAACATAAAATATTAACTTTACCGTGCCTCTATATCCTGGAAACGTGCAAATTTGTCAGAAAATATATTAATTTCTTCACAAAGCGTGAAGAAAAAAATAAATACCGATCGCTAAGACATAAAAATATGTTAATGTTACCCACTTCCCACTTAACAATACACTCTAATAGCCCATATGTTATGTGCATAAAAATATATAATAAATTACCGGATTTGCTAAAAGATGAAACTGACACTATATTTATTAATAAACTGAAACAAATACTGACAAACAAAGCCTATTATACAATTAATGAATACATAAATGATAAAAAAATTATATAAATAATAATATACTAACCAAATACATGTATACCTACGTAATAAAGAAACACGAATACCTAAAGTAATAAATATAATTTAAATAATACTGACATGATACTAAATATATATATGTCATTAAATATTAATATAGGTACAATTTAACAATTATAGAATGACTGTAGACCATTTATATCTCCTCTCTCCTATACCTCTCTAGAGATGTTGCTGTGCCCGACAGGGTCCACAATGTATGTATTACATAATTACCACCTAAGGTGTACACATTGTGGAACGCAATTAAATAAATAAATAAATAAATAAAAGTGAAAAAAAGTTCGGTAACTAGTTTACTAATTTGTATTGGAAAATGAGAGTTGAACAAATAACCTTGTAAATTATAATAAAACATCTGTGTCAGGAAAATGAATAGCCGAATTTTAAAAGTAATTCCAGGAAAATGTTATGGCATTAGCAATACTTTCAAAAAAATTGGATTAAAAATGTATACATTCGTGAGTTACAAATATGTAAAAGAGCTACTCTTTCAAGTTTTCAACCAAAATAAATTACCGACTCTAATCTAAATAAACTTTGAATCTTAACTCCACGTCCGTACGTCAATCTACGTGAAAGAGTAAATGAGTAAACATTTCCCGAACTTAATAAATTATCTCAGTACCTATAACGGTTCACGCTAAAATCGTTATTTATTAACTTCAAAGCAACCTACATTTAAAACGAGGTTTCAAAACCAAGGTCTTCAGTGTTTTAAACTATGTGACTTATTGGAGTCGTAAATGTCGCCTATAAAATTGATATAATAAAATTCGTTGCGCAGGAAACATTTTTCATGTTTGATAATATTTTGATGTTATAAATAACTTTGAAATATGCGCAAAAGTTATTGGTTTGTAAGAAATGGAAAGTTTCACATTAGACATAAATCACAAAAGTTAATAAAAAACACGCGTATGAAATAGTTTTACCCGTCTTATTTAAGTAATGAACGTATTTCTAAATAAATAATTACTTGAAATAAGCTCGAAGTCTTCTATTCAAGTTAATGCTTAAAATTAATGCCAAGAATGAAACCAGACAAACAACCGATCCTCGCGATAAAAGCGTATCTGTTCCTAAATATGGAAAGAGCAAATTGCTATGAAAATTCACAGGCAACTTATAATATCGAAAATCAATTCCCTTACCCTATCACGTAGGTCCCATTACAATATTTCGACATGAATGCAGTTGGGTGTATTTTGAAGTTTGCCGGATAAACATCTTGTCGTGAGCGAATGTGCCTGTTAACACGTAACGAGGTGTGGAGTATAAGCTCACCAGTCATGATCATGTCTTAGCAAGTTATTCGCCGACCACTGACCCCGCTGTAATAGTGAAAATGACTTTAGTAACATTTTAAAGCCCTCCTATTATACACCTTTCCCACTCAAAAATAAGACCGATCTTTGCATTATTTTTCAAACCATGTTCGGAGGTTTCGATTTAAAGAGTGGCAGACGTCGGCACAAGCGATAATTTGTATGCCTCATTGTAGTATTATCTGTACGTGAGCTACGTATAACAAGTGTAAAAGAAGGAATACGAGTATAAATAAGGAAATAAATGGGTTTGAATTATAAAGTCTGGGGAAGGAAATCGAATCTAATTATAGTTTTGTTGCAGAAGATAAAATATGGAAGTAAAAGTTAGGCAGACTTAAACCTTTATGGGTCAGATTTGATTTAAAAAAATGTTGAAGCTAATATACAGTATGTTAAATATAATTAAAATTACTATATAATTAAAAAAAATAAAAGACCTACTTATCTATTATATAAAAGAGTAGCGGTTTTTTGGGTAAACATCCCCCTGCCCACACCGCTGAACCGATTAATGTGAAATTTGGCATGTGCATAGATTTTTTCACCCCATTTAAGAAGCGATTTTTCGAAATTCCTTTCCGCAGTGGTGGAAACGGGCCCTTTGTGCGATTTTAAGAATCTTAATATCTCTGGAACCATAAGGTCTAGGAGTCTGAAATTTTTAATGTAGCTTTTTCAGTAAAAAATATTAGATATGGGTGCGAGCGTTTCTCAAACTTTTGTCTATGGGAGGAAAATTTAAAAAAATAAGGGATTTGCTTTGTTTCCGTTAAACCTTGATAACTTTGTGAGTTTGAATGTTACAAACTCAAAATTTATATTGTAGGTAGTTTAATAATACTGCTAAAATATGTTTTCGGCGTTTCTCAAACTTTTTTTCTTCGAGGAAGATATTACCGATGGAAATTAAGCATTTTTCAAACTCTTATATCTCTGCAACGGCTGAAGATAGGTAAATGAAATTTCGTATACGCGTTATGCTATACAAATACTACAAATTTCAATTTGATGTTTGTCAAAGTTTTGCCCATAGACAATGAAAAAATGTTGAAAATTTACTTTTAACATCCTGAATTTCTCAGTTAATATTCATAGCAGAAGCTTGATTTTTGGAATATAAGCTTTTTACAGTATTTGTTTTGAAACATACTGTTAAGTTTCTCAAACTTTTCATGCGGCATAAAGTTATAAAGGGTGAAATATCCAATTTTTGCACTTTAATATTTTTGTAATGGCTCAAGCTAGGGACCTTAAATTTGGAATATAAACTATTTAATACAATTGAAACAATATTCAAACCAGTGTTTCTCAAATTTTTCATAGATGTCAATTTTATGACACCTTAAATTATTTTCTATCAACCTGTATAACGGAAGTACTATACAACTGAGAAGCATGATTTTTTGGAAATAAGCTACTCTTAGCACGCACTATAAGAATCCTAAAGCATTTTGCAATACTATTTAGCAATGAAATGTTATAGAGGGTGGAAAATTTTATTTTTGACTTTTAGTATTTTTGCAATTACTTAAGCTAGGGTTCCAAAATTTTAAATGTAGACCAAGTAACATAAATGTAACAACATGCAAATAAATAATTTAAAAAAAAATGATCGTAGACAATTTTATGACCTTTTTAATTTTTTTTTATCAACCTGTATAACGCAAGAACTATTTAACTAAGAAGCATGATTTTTTGGAAATAAGCTACCTATAGCAAGCACTATAAGAATCCTAAATCATTTTGCAATACTATTTAGCAATGAAATGTTATAGAGGGCGGAAAATTGTATTTTGGCCCCTTAATATATTTGCAATTAGTGTAGCTAGGGATCTAAAATTTTTAATGTAGACCATGTAACATAATTGTAACAACATGCACATCAATAATTTCAAACTTTTTAATCATAGACAATTTTATGACATTTTTAATTTTTTTTCATCAACCTGTATAACGCTTTTCCTATTCATTTAACAACCACGAATTTCTGGTTATAAGCTACCCATAGCAAGCACTATAAGAATCCTAAAGCATTTTGTAATACTATTTAGCAATAAAATGTTATAGAGGGTGAAATATTTCATTTTTGCCCTTTAATATTTTTGCAATTACTTGAGCAAAATATCCAAAATTTTGAATATAGACTAATTAACACAAATGTAACAACATAGAACTCAAAATTATTCTAAATTTTAGTCATAGATATTTATATGATTTTTTTAAAAAAAATATCAGACTGTATAAAGCTACTCTATTCATATAAGTACCATATTTTATGAATTTAAGCTATCATATAGCATGCATTGCTTATAGCAAACTAAGAACCCTTCCACTCACAGTATTGTTCAACTTTCATGCCAAAATAAAGTAACAAAGCTTTAAATTTTCTTCAATATCTCAAACAAGTGATCTAAAATTATAATACTTAGCATTTAGTTTATATAAAATAACTAGCTGTTCCCCGCGGTTTCGTTCGCGGGTTTATAAGTAGCTTATAACCTTCGGGGATAATGTAGCTTCCCATTAGTGAAACAATTTTTCGAATCGGACCAATAACTCCGGAGATTAGTGAGTTCAAACAAACTCTTCAGCTTTATTATTACTACCTATATATAGATTAAGTTTTCACCCAAGAAATAAAAAAAAAAACAAATTTAGTAAAAATAAACTCAAAACCAATTTTGAAATAATTAGGACCTTCTTAAGTAGTATTTGTTTCTATGAAATCCGTATATAATATCTACAACAATTCAACTTAAAAATATTCAACGTTAAAGCAATTATCATCAAACAAATTACGTATAGGACTTCATGTCGGTGAAGTCGTGCATAGTTCGGTTCTTTTCGGTATTGCTCGGGTTACATCGGGCGCCGCGTCGCATCGCCCGTGCTATACAAAAATAAATAAATATCCTGGGACATTCTTCACATATTTTTTTTCAGGTTTTCAATTGCAAAAGGATTTTTCCAAATCCGACTGGCAGATCCAGAGATTAGCGCGTTCATACAAACAAACAAAAACTCTTCAGTTTCATTATAGTTTAGATAGATAGATATATAGATTATTATTAGTATAGATAAATTATAGATAGGTTTATGTTGGCAGTTCTTGACAATTTTGCATCAATCTGTATTGTATCATTGTCCTTAGTTTCTCACAAGTTCTGGGATAAAAATACCTACCTTCTTATCTCACGGGTCTACCTCTCTGCCAATTTTCATTACACACTGTTTGAACGTTTAGAAAGAAAGAAGAAAGAAAAACTTTTATCTCCTGCATTGCATGCCATTCGAAACTTATAAAAAAAATATCAAACATAAAAATTCAATATACCTACAAAAATAATAAGATGGCTGTATGGCTCTGAACCTTTGACTGTTTTTTTTCAACGTAACAAAAACTTATGTATGACTAATAATGGATTGTAATTTTTGACAAGTATTTAGACGTGAAAACTGAACTTCACATGCATAATATATTTATGTAGCATTCAATTGTTACAGAACTATACCTGTCCCTGGATATTAAATAGCCTAAAACCTTCATCTAGGAACCTGAACCTAAGAGGATACCTATCTTTGAAAAGCGCTTCATAATCTGTACTGTGGTTCTCAAGGTATGAGAATACTAACGGACAAATTGACCTACATATTATTTGGTTGGTTAAATTGAGTACGGGGTGTTCATGAACTCTAATGCGGGTGAAACCGCTGGGCGAAAGCTAGTTTATGTATAAACTTTAAATGTTAGTAACATAGAAATTTTGTTAAAAAGGGGTAGTATAAAAATTATGATATTAGAGCTGGGGAGAGCTTTTTTTTCCATAATTATTTGATATTTACTCTTATAAAACGTGTTTCGATACATTTTAAAAAGCCTCGCTGAATTTATTTCGAGACTTCTCCAAACGGTACCTTATTTTATATCCGTAAAACTCTTCGTAGTAATCAACGACTCCCAGTCCACCTAATCTCACTTGTAGTTTCTAATGCTGATCTTATTTACTTTACAAACTGAATCTAGGCCAGCTTTTATACGAAACTAGTATCTTCCTTGGAAGAACATTCAAAAGCACAACTAAACCGGGTCCGAGCAAACGTAGCGTTGAGTCGACAAAGCGTATTCTAACGCTCACTGTATCCTTTAACACGCCGCCTTTGTTGCGAATCTCCTCTGGTGTTGATAGAACATTCGCAGTTGAATCTGGCTTAAGTTAAAAGATGAATTTCATATTATTATAGTAATTAACTTTATCGTGGAGATCCCTGGGGAAGGCCTTTGTCCAGCAGTGGACGTCTTTCGACTGACTAACTTTAATTAACAATATAATTTTTTGAAATTTTCTTGGTTAGGCAATCCATGTCATTATTCTGCAAACCAAACCGAAATTATACATAATTTATATTACTTGAATGATACTGCTATTATTATTTTTTATCTATATCAATTGAAAAGTAATCAGTGCTTGTCTAGCACTGGTCAGTTAATATTTAGGTATCACTTATTTGTCATTGTATGAGAGATATGGGTCAAAAGAGACGGAAATAAAATATTAACGCAAGAGTATTTGTTTTAGGCCAACAATCATACGGTTAAAGTAACATAACATAAGGCCGCTTGCACCCTTCTACCACCGCACTTCGTGTCCTCTTTCCATATAACGAGTAAACTTAGTCCTACAATGCACTAGAGATTATAAACTCCTAGTACATTGTGTGACATTGTTACTAGAACTTTGATGAACTGCTTAATTTCTTCTTTGTTTCATTACATTTTACTTTATCTTGAGGTGAGTTTTATCATTGTAATTTGCATGTTTCTTAGTAAGTTTAATTTTATCATAGTTGTTCTATTTCATTTAAGTTATTTTAATTTTAATGCATTATTTTACATGCGGTATGCATGAGTAGATAAACTATTTACTTTATGGTTGGAGAGCGCTCTGTAGTAAACCCTACCTCATAAGGTAACAACATGGGACTAGTTTCTGGTGGTGTATAGTTATAGTGTATATTAGGCTCAATGGATAAGTACAGATTCCTTACATTTTACAATATTTGTCCTACTAGGTAGTAGGTACAAAATTTGTGTGTGTATTACCACTCAGCTCCATAAGAGCTGAATGGATTTGATCGAAACTAGAAACATTGATATTTCATACGATAGATTAAAATTCCTAAAAACTTTTTATCTCGTTGTTTGTACTGAAATTAATGTACTTTACGCGTTTGATTTTTTATACAAAAGCGTGCATAATCAACTGAGTAGTGTCTTATTAAAAAGTCTAAACACAAATCCTAATGCAGAAGGTAAATGGTCAGCGTTATGCCGAGGTGAGGCAGTTATTTTTTACGATTATCGCGTCGGCATGCAGGGGCGGGATTGTTAAGGAGTTTACATACCCATTCGGAACTTGGTGTTTTTCCTGAAAAGTACTTTGAGAAATCTTAGCTATCTTCGTAGATTCTACGCATCTAAAAAAGGCGGTTAGTTAAATGAATATTGGAACTTTTCAAAAATATTGTTGGTTATCGGGTCTTTAACTATTAATGAATCCGGGTGTGTAAAACCGACGGCCCCTGTGGCAGAAAGGTTATCTAGTGACGAGACGACCACCAACCGGAAGACGCAGCGTGGTCAGGCCCCACAAGGTGGACCGACGATCTTGCGAGGGTAGCGAGGAACCGCTCGATGCGGGTAGCGCAAGACCGGTCATCGTGGAGATCCTTGGGGAAGGCCTTTCTACAGCAGTGGACGTCTTTCAGCTGATGTTGAATCTGTTAGTGTAGCTTCTTAGTAATTAATTTATTGTTACCCTATAGTACCTCGTAAATATTATAGCTACATTATATTTTGTAAAATTGGTGTACCCCTCATTTGGTATGAAAGACCTTTAAGTAAACTATGAGACTTATGCATTGCTAACTTGAGCAATATTCACGCTAGGTCCTAACAAAATAGCCGTTTAGCACGCGGTTTCGTGGGCAGTATGGAATTTAATGTAGCGCATTATAATGAGATGGAATATTAACTGAAAATAGTAGCCTTTGGCATAATTTTGGACTACACTTGAGAAAACTGTTTCTTAACTAGATAAAATATACTATGCACGTTAATACCTATCATAAAATATTTTTTCTCTTTTCAGGTCACATGTTTCAGGTTACCAATGGGTGAGTTAAATGAATAAATATTTATTTTTAGTTAGACATTAAAATAAGACAAAATACAGTAATAATTTTGATCGCATCGCAGAGAATTGGAATCCCAATTGTTTCAGTCCGCTGTAATTCAAACAATTACGACTACGTTTTAGCGAGTCAAATAAAAAAGAAAACAAAAAACGGTCGTCAAATTGAATGAACGGCATCCAATATGGACGAAATGAGTAACCGCGTTGACCCTTTTCATTCATTAATTAATCCCAGACGCGTGGAACTCACAAAATAATGGACTCTTAAATCGATCACTCACATGGAAGCGTCAATCGGACTCGTAACAGATGTCAATTAACCTCAATTCTTGAACATGAACACGCTAAATCGTTTAACGAACCATTCCTGGAGGTAATAGTTCCGTAGTGATAGTTTAATTTTGTATCACTAAAATCAATTTAAAACTTAGTTATGCTGGGGAACTAATAGACATCTATAGTTCCCCAGCATATATATAGTTTATTTTGGGCAAATATTAAGTTACTCGAATGGGTAAGTACTTCTACCAAAAAGAATACCTACCGCAGCCAAATATCTTTGTGGGAACACAGCGTGAGTAAGGTTACCAAAGCTTATCGGGGAAGGGTCGGCAATATCGGCAAAGGGCAGCGCGTAGTACTATACCTATAGCGTCCATAGGTTACGTTAACCGCTTACCATCAGGCGGGCTGTATACTTGTTTACCGGCTTTGTTGTATAAAAAATAAGATGTTTATTTAGCATTGTCCTAACCTAAATGTTGCGAGTATCTCAAATCTCATAAATTTATATAGGTAGTTAAGTAGGCACTATAGAATAACAAAAAAGATTTTAGCTTACTTACTAGAATCTTCTTAGAACTTGTAGCATTGAAGTGACAATACATGAAGACTGATACCTACAATAATACAATTTCACAATTTCACTATGATCGAATCCACATTGAAGAGCTCTCAAATGTTATCCAATTTATGGTGCACGTTCTAACAGCAGTAGCTGCAATGCTTTCACATGACTAGTCAACCTACGCTTTTAAAAAAATAATCTGTATAATACATGTAAATTACATTCATAATTTGTTGCATTGAATTGAATGTGTTATGCTAAAGGTAATATGCTAATGAAGCGTGATTAGCGAATATTTGGCATTAATAACAATAAATCGATGAATGAAAATGAATTATTTTTGTGAATCTACGCTCAATCGTGTGGTTTATGGAAATTATTGAATGCAATTGGACCCCATTTCCAGTGGCACGGAATTTTGCGGCCTGTATTTTTAATCCACGATAGCTTATGGTAGCTTACTGTTTACAAAACGTGGCATACAGCTAGTAATGGGTAAACATATAGGTGCACCTAGAGGCGTATAAGATGCGAGCCGGAAAATTGATGCATCGAGTTGGGTTTCGATGTATGCACTCACTCCCAAAGATTCTGTCACTGCAGTGAAATGTGCACGATCCATGTGTCTAGTTGAAGTTTCAATATAGTGATTCTGACCTAGCTCACATATACCATTACGCGAGCTAAATTACAATCGACTTCTGTGAGGATGGGAAAATAGTATCATTCCGAGTTAGATAATAGTATCGTTTCCGAGTAAAAAGTAGCTTATTTCCTTAACCATATCATAAGCTATCTGCGTGCCAAAATTCATCGTGATCACTTCAGTGGTTTAGGCGTGAAAAGGTAACAGACAGACATACAGTAGACGGTGTCAGTTTCTATAACTCAGTTTTTTTTATATATTTTTTGTCAAAGTATGGTAAGTGTAAAAAACAATAGACAGTCTACCTAATACCTTTGCTAATACAAATACACCAACTAATATTAGATTTAAAATCAAATCTACGCGACAGTATAAAACACAGAATTCACCAGATTATTCCGCTATCTTCAAGTTACTAACTGCTCTCTAGGTCGTCAATTGGGCCTGAGGGCATCTCACATAAAGTTAAACGTAGTCTCACGCAATCCTCGTTTACCCTATAGTTTATCGACAGGTACTAAATTGTAGAGCTTACTTGAACACTTAAGAAATAATATAGTCAGGATCTTGAGATATTATAAATCAAAATTTAAGAAACGTGCCGTAACCAGCCGAGCCTTTACTTATTAGGGTTCTCAAACGGAGCCCTACTACTGCTGTCACTCACGTGTCCATCTGTCCGTCGTCCGGCAACTGGTGTATAAACATTAAATAATTAAACACATATATCTACTAAGACAACTCTCAGATAGGTACTAATACAAACATCGAAATACCTATATTCAAATTCGACTAATAGACTAAATTGCATGCAATGATGCTGACCTAGAAATGGGTAGAACATTACGTGGAACCAAATGGAACCATTATTTAGCTAGATAGATCAATAATTTAGACGTACTGGCTTGATTTACCAATTAAGAGGACTTCACCGCGAACCAGTGCCATACAAAAATACCTAATCATTTTGTGTATCAACGAATAAAATGCTCAAAAAACTTGGAATATTTGATGGAAATAGGGAATACTTATGTATATTTTTGTATCGCATTTCTTCACAAAAATGAAAATATCGTAAAGAAAGATGACATAAATACGAAAAATTTATGAGCATTTTAATTATAAATATTAACTTGCAGTGATTTAGTAAACATAAAGAACTTCTCACATCAGAAAGTTTTATCTCCATTACCTATTTGTCAAATTATTAAATTAATCATAGACTGTGAAACATAAAATAAATGCCTCAAAACTATTGTGTCGGCAGGAGCGCGAACTCCACTCACGAAAGATTGAGATAACAACAATAATAATAAACACCAAAATCACACGGATCACTTGGTATTAATGTCCTCTTAAACACAGCTTAGCATTCAAGCAAGTTCTGTAATAGTTCAAACAAACATTACATACATACAATTTACTGATTGGCAATTCAATCTGGTTGTTAGTGACCGTCTAGTCTGTGTTTAATTATATTGGTACATTTACAAAGACAATTAGTAAATTGTCTGTGATTATGTGGATGTTCAACTGGAGCTTGGAACTAGGTTAATAGATTGCGCTAAACTATTAACTTGAACTGTCAATAGTAAAGTGACAACACGACAAGTGTCGGATGTATTACCATACTTACTTTTGTAGTATGATTCGTAATAATATCGTATTTTAAAAAGCTTAATTTGGACTTAGATTTTTTGAAACTTATTTTATTGGTACCCACTACTGAACATATGCCCTTATAACAAACTCAAAATCTAAGAGGTACCTACTTAAAAATTAAAAAATATATCCTTATTTAATAAGCAAATGTAATTGTCTGGTATTAAAAAGCTTGAAATACAAATTTTCATCCAAAGCCAAATTAGATCCGTTTCCAAGATTCACGGTTTTTTTGTACCGCAATAAAACGATAACTTCAATTCTTCGATACAGCAGGAGAATTCGCGGGCGGAAGCTAGTTTACTAATAATTCCTAGAAGTACGTAGTTATGAGTCATTTTATAATTATTAAAATGATTATAGTATTAAATACTTGCTATTGGTCTCCAAGAACGGTATTTCATTTTATTTACATATTTTGTCATCAATAAAGCAAGTAGGACTTTTTCTAAGTTAAATATACCTAATAATGATAAGATCCATCCCAAGAAAGGTGAAGCATTTGTGTCAACATGCTTGGGAACGAGTGAAACTGGATGAGGTCCACTCGACTGTGGAGGCTGTCCACAGGGTGTCGAATTACCTCAGTGAAGTGTTGTTAAAAAGTATAAAACATAGATTGAGGAAGAAAATCAGAGAAGGCATTCAGAAATATAAAATTAAGCTTTTAAATAAAGTATATTTGTGTTCATTTCTAAAATTTAATTTTAATTTAGTATGTTTGTGATGGATTTGAAATGGCAGGTACCTACTTTATTGTTTATAGAGTTTCAGACAACATTATAATACTTAAACATTCACTAAAAGCTATCTTGGATTTTGTTGAGTAATTAATTAACCTTACTTTGTATTACAAAGAACAGTTACTAATAACTTTTAAAAGTATAATGTTTGCTTGTTATAAGTGCCGGTCATTGCATTGTTAGACATAATATCTTGAGGTTGCTATAATCTAATACACTTTGCTCCGATATGTATCTTTCAGCTTTTTCCTGCTATCAAATCCGAATTATAATTATTTTTTTATATCAAAATCATTTCTCAAAACAATTTACCACTACAATTTGTAACTTTATGTAAAATTTACTCTCACACGAGTCCAGGTAACCCTATCACTGCGTCGACCCACACGGTGGCTATCTTCATACCATTCCAGTGTTCAATGATCAATGTGACTGACTTTGGAATTCGATGACGTAATAGCTAAACACAGATTTAATAATGGTCGAGTTATATTTTCTTTTATTACGTTTATTTATACTACTAGGTACAGTATTTCTATGATCATAGCTAAGTATTGCAAATTTATGTTTGCGCTAATATATTAATTAGCAGCTGTAAGCTGTAGTAAGTACTAAATTACTATACTTAATATACTTAATTTCTCCAGGCGTTCATGGACAAACAGTAAGCCAATATTCCCTTTACAAAACTGCTTTTTAATAACTATAACTGACATCCAAAGAGGAAACGCTCCCAGCCCTCTGGGAACTGTGCCGTTGATCGGCAGCAGCGAGGATTTTTTTTATATGTAGTTTGTATATTTGTTGTAAATAACTATTACTGTTAAGTAAATTATAATGAATACTCATAGTTTGGTATTTCATTTGGTACCTAGAGATAAACAGCTACGATAATATGGCGCGCCCCTCCAAATTAGTGTTTCCACATGTGTAGTCACATCCCTACGAATGAGTTTTTTTATGGAATTATAAGTATTCATCCAGTAGCAGGCCGCGTCTTCATTATCTCACTTATCACCAGATTTGTTGAACTAATAATAACTGCTACAGTGCTAGACAACGGACATGTTGTCATAGAGTCCCTACGCCAGTGCAGCGCCATTTAATAATGAGCGATTACCTAATAATCTCACTCTAGTCGAGCAACAAATCCTTGCATTTGTTCTTTTTTTGTCGGCCGTATCAGCTCGCACACATGCGTTGTGAGTCTGTAAATACTTTCACAAATATATATCAAACATTTTGTGCTTTAGAGGGGCGCGCCATGTTATCGTAGTTAATCTGTACATTACATTATGTATCTAAATTGATAAGAGCCTATTAGGTCTCGCTTGATGGAGCTTCTTCAACAAACACAATTATAATAATTGCATACTATTGAAGTATCGTACTAGGTACATAAACTACAATTAAGGCTATAATGTACTACTAGCTTCCGCCCCGCGGTTTCACCCGTGTTCTCGAATCTTATATTTGCCCAGGATAAAAAATTGCCTTTAAGTTATTCCATGGTATGATTTATCATTAGAGTATGTCTCGTATCATACTGATCCTATTTTATCCTATCCTACTAATATGATAAATGCGAAGGTTTGTGAGTGTGTATGGTTGTTACTACTTCACGCTCAAACGGCTGGACCAATTTTGATGAAATTTGGTATAGAGGTAGCTGACACCCTGGACTAACACATAGGCTTTTTATCTCTCGGGAACATAAGATGCCTTGAGAAAGCGGGTGTTTTTTTTTTTAATTTTTTATTTTTGTTGGGGGGCCAACAGCTTATAAAATTTTGAATAAATAAGTTACCGCTTAAGTAGTGGGTGAGCAAATCACATCAATCCGTTGTTTAACTGCTGATTGAAAAAGGAGACAAGCCAATCAATGCTCTTCAGATTTGAATAAAGAAAGGATTTCATGAAACTCAGATGCTAAGATTTATTTATTTTATTTTTTTTATTATGTGAGTTTGGACTCTGACTTGGCAGATATTGAATCGAAACTTCATCTTAAAATTTCTTCAAAACTAAACGTCGTGGTTTCCAATTCAAAGAAATTATTTTATTTATAAAAAATATTATTATTTACAGTATGTGCAGTATCAGTTATTTGGTTTCAATAGTATAAGCTCTGCATCATCTCATGGAGCATCAAATTATTGGCTTTATTGAATTTCGAGAGTGCCTTATAATTCGTATCACATAGGTACCTAGGTATATACATCAAAATTGATCTGAGAACATCATACTGTTTATATAGATTATATTATATTACTATCGCCTTTATAATAACAAGCGTTCCGCATATTAGTCGTCTGTGTTGCCATAATACTGTCAAAGGAAACATTATTATACTAGTATATTGAACAATTGATAATTAAGGAGGCAGTCGGTTCTAATTACGCCTATATGGCTTCTATGGTACGCATTTATAGGGTGATTTAATTTTACAACATATAGGGAGGTACATAATCACGTAATGGTATAGACTTTGTTGTTTCATCATCTTGTCAGCCGAAATACCACTACTGGACAAAGACCTCCCAAGGATCCCCTTATAATAATATACAGTTAAATAAGTAACAAATACTATAAATGTTTCGCTACAAAAGGCTTAGCTAATTTGAAAGTCTGGAGCGTGAAGAGGATTTATATTTTTTAACCAGCACCGGTGAAAACGATTCTACCGTAAAACATAAGCTTGAATTAAAATTCACGTTTTATTTTAAACATCTACCTACACTGATAAATTACACAGTATGATTTTGATATAATTTGAATATTATGTAGTACATACAGTACCGGTACTTACTTACATAATATATTACCTACATCAGATGTTTTTGGAATAAAAAAATGCAATATGTGAAATAATATAAAGTTGCTACGGCATTTATTTTAACCACCAGTGTCTGTGGTCTAGGTCAATGTAAAACTTGGATGTTTATCCACGATCGGCACATGGAATTTTACAGATATTTTTTATACATAATACATTTTTTTTGGAAATGAGGTTATTATAGCATTCTATAGGTGAATGGTTTGTTAAATCGGTCCAGTAGCTCTTGAGTTTATTCATTACAAAGAAAAATATATATGTTTTTGTTTTTTATATTACTATAAATTTTTAGATGAGATTGCTAAAGGCTAATACTAAAAAACCGTGGCTAACTTCTGAAAAGTCTGATGTGCACTTGAGCATGCAGAACAGTTCCCGTCATGAAACCATAAAATGCACTGCACGGTGATTCGGTAAAGTATATTAAATTACAGGTAATAAAAAACTTACAATGGGTGGTAAAAAAAGTAAACAACCAGTACCGTACAGTACACTGGCGGGCCTGAGGGATGCACGCTCGAGTACTGGCTAGTGATTTTATGCGACATTAAATTACTGTTGGGAATTTATGGAACACCTTAGTGCATCCTGACGGTGGAAGATGGAAGTACTGTGTCGAAGCCATTCTCTTTGAGTACATTCAAGTACTTTCGTGTGTTGCTTTTGTTATTGAAGAACTGTACATGTTTATAATAATAAATAATAGAAACATGAAAGGATAAACGGTATTTTCTTTTTCATTCAGGGTCAAAATTAGCTTAAGACCGAAGGCGAGAGTTTGATTGCTATATTCGGGAAAAAACGGGCAAAAACTTAAAATAAATGTAATTTACCAGTCATATTATCAGCTAAGAAGAGCCAGGATATTTTCCTCGTTTACTGATACATATTTATGTAGAAATATAGAAAATAACGAGCACTTCTGGCAATTTTCGTATGTAAATAGGTAGCACTTCATAGTAACACGACACGATGCGACATAAATATAATATCTTGACAGCGTATACGTAAGTAGAAATAAAATAAATCTTCAAAGGACCGCTCACAGGCTTATCGACTTCAGCCGCCTCACTGATTCCTGAAGATACTTAATTTCTTTACACGAAAATAACAAGCTTCTAAGATATATTATACATAGGTATTTTCAATAAAACATAAGTATTTTGTAATTCGAACAGAAGTTATATAAACTTCTTGGTTTACATAGTTTTTAATAATGTGTCAATCATAAAGTTACTGAAAACTTTTTACAATGGTAACTGGTACAAATTGAAATTCTTCTCTTTAAAACCATAGCATATTTATATGCCTAGAGGGTACGCATCAGAGTCATTAAATTCGCTCAAGTTTTTAAATTAGATCGAATTATACATCCAAAGGCGGATTCTTTACAAGTTTCTCAACTCTAGAAGCAATAAATTCAAAGGGAACAAATAACTTGACTTACGAAATTAGCTCCAACTTAATTGTCGGGGAGGGAATAGAGTTTATAACTGTAGAAAGACGAGGAGAACGTTTTTTGTATGAAAATTAGGTTGGCGAAAATTTTAGGCAGTCTTCAAAGAGTAATACTTTAATTGTTTTCAATTTCTATCTTTTATCCTATAATTACTGCTACTTACCATCAGGGTGTAAGCTTGTCTGTTAACTTTGTTGTATATTATTAAAAAGAATATAGGTATAATTATGTATTACAAGACACGAAAGAAAAAAGGTTCCAAATAATTATGTATTTGAAGGCAAGTCTGCAAACCTTTATAAACTACTAGCTTTCGCCCCGCGGTTTCACTCGCGTTCCCGGGATAAAAAGTAACTCATGTCCTTCTCCATATCATAGGCTATTTTCGTGCCAAATTTCATCGCGATTAGTTCGGGGGTTTAGGGGTGAAAGGTAATAAACATATTCACTTCCACATTTATTAATAAGGAGATAAACCTACAAACATATTTTTCTATTTTGATTATTACAGATAATATGACATAAGTACACACAATATTAATAAGCAATTCAATCAAATTAAAAAAAAGGAAAAGAAATATCTTTCGATGTTCCATCTTGCGTAGTGAATATATAAAAAAGAAAGAATAAGGTAGCGTACGTCGGCGTAAGAAATTCTAAGGTATAACAATGTAATTTAATGTGATATTATTTCTCTTTGCAACACTTAGGTAGGTACCAACCTACTTATTACTTTACTCAGGTATATTGCCCAACCCTGCGATACGTTTCTGGAATACTTAATGTAGATTACAAATTCACTTGATTTATAAACCCATTATACTTCCGCAATAGAATAAGAGGTTTTACTTCGTTATTTAATCATGTTTTTTTATATATAACTAAGACGGCAGTTTAAAAAAAAACAATCGTTAATTAAAAGACTTTAATAATATTATATGTTATAACTGTAACAGGATCTACCTACAAGCACTCAGAAAAAATGTAGATCTCTAATATAGACATTTACTTATTATTCATAACAGTCATAAGTATTTGGCCAAGAGTCTGTGTTTTGAGTTTAGGCTGATGTTTTTTTTTATTTATAGTCTAAGCGACGCGAGCCGTGCAAGCAGTCAGGGCTGCAACACTAGTAGTGCAGGGTGGTGCAGGGAAAGAAAATAGTAAGGAGCGGGCTTTTCCAGCGTTTTGCTGTGCAGCTATCTATGTTGCGATACATCTAATACAAATGCAAATAATGTTTTATATAAATGTTTACAAGTTAATGTATATTTTACTTTAACTAGTTGCCAACAAATTACCGAACGATGCAAGGTGATACTTCAATGAGCGAAACTTAATCATGCCGATAAAAAAGACACGCTTTATTAGTGTTGTGAACAATGGACATTAAAATTTTATCGATACTGCGCCTCCGCTTTTGTTTGAAATAAACATGATAGTTTGGTTTAAATAACAATAGCATATATTGGTTGTCATCAAATAACATGAGGGTCGAATAATGTTACTCATAAATTCTTGTGGGTTTATCATAAAATAAATATTCTTCCGAGTTAATATAATATCTCGATTAATCTCGAGTTATTGTATTTAATGTAATAAAATAGTCATATTGTTACACATAGTAGGTATAAACAAGATAAAAAATATGTTCCTAACGAGGTAGGTAAATGCATTTTGCATACGAGAAAAAATGGTAATTGTTGCGGAGCTGCTTTTCTAAAAAGCATTCCACAAATAATTGCATTCCAAATACGAGATAGGTTACGTGTAAATATGTTGTGGTTACCTGCAGAACTGTAAATTCCGGTAAATTAATGTGAAATTTTGTGCTATGTTTGTAACCCTAGGTAATGATTTGACGGGTGAAAGATAAATAAATAAATTACACCCAGGAGTAAAACATTATATTCTTATTCCAAACAAAACAAATAGTCTCCTGGAGACGTGGATAATACTATAATGTTTATATTGTTTTTTTCAACGCTTAAGTCTTTTATACTGATAAAAAAGTGCCGTGACTAACTGACAAACAAACCCCAGAGCTACATAAATGAATTTAATATGTTTTCAAAAATGTTACCCACATTAGATTAGGGACCTTAGAGACCTAAAGTGAAACCCCAGAAAGCAATTTTTTTTGTTTGTTTTGAGCATGTTTTTTATTTATCTAATTTTCCTCGATATTTATATCAATGAGCGATTACAGCATTTAACACATACCATCACTAAGAATCGCGCCCGCGGTCCTCGCGCAAATTATACACCACATCGCTCACTCTTACAATTTGCACCTCTCGCTCGTTTTGCAAATTTATATGAATCATTATTGGTTTGAATTATAGTTCAGCGTACGGCCACGTTTGGCCCGACACCACTATACTACTTGCAAGTGAGAAGATTATTATACCAATGGATAAGTACGCAGTTACTACAATGTTACTTTTAGCCTTTCATCTTGTGGTGATATCAATGATGTCGGTAATATTCCTCGGTTCCATATTGTACGTAATAACATACCGTGTTTATGGAAATTTTGTATGGCTAGGTATCACAGTTTGTTGAGGTTGTTTCAGTTTTCTTTAAACAATGGGTGATTTTGGGAAGGTACTACTATACCGAAAGGGTATTGGAATTAATCATTATTACTAGAAATTGATCTTTATAATATGGTTTTTGTTAGGAATTTTGCTAATTTAATAATTATTTTTATTTTGCATTGTAGATATTTTATGCGAAACTTCATATCTCTACTTAATTTTTCAAAATTGAATTTTTAGTAGTATATCTCTAACTTTTCGTAGCTTAAAGTCCAAACCGCATCAATAACACGTAGAGTCGGTATTTAATCTAATTTTACGTTGGTTTGATTCATCCTTTCGACATGGTTGTCTATAATCAGCTTCATAAAGTTCATTTACATTTGCATATGGTCAGTAATTACTGTCATCGAGATTAATGATTCAGTGTTAAATGTATATTGTCTTATAAGATATTTAGTTAGCGTTAAATACTACTAATATTATAAATGCGAAAGTTTGTAAGATAGGCTGTTGTTGAATGATGGATGGATGGATGGATGTCTATGACTCTTTCACGCAAAAACTACTGAACGGATTTGGATGAAATTTGGAACACAGTTTATAACCTAGATTAACACATAGGATACATTTTATCCCAGGAAAACATAAGATCCTCGAGAACGCAGGTGAAACCGCGGGGCGGAATCTAGTAGTTAATATAGGATATTTTTGGCCGGAGTAGTAACAACTTTAAGTAATAGCTTTATTTATGGAATAATGAATTTTATTTAAACTGTTTATGGGTTCTTTTAGAATAATAAGTTTAGATTTGACGTAATGAACATAATAATTTATACCTGGAGCAGTTCTACCTAACACATAACTAGGTATACTTGAGAGACTATGCTAAATGGTTAATCCTGCGCAGATACTTTGTTATTTACGCCAGTTTGATTTTGATTGACGCAAAATCATGCAAAATTTATCAATTTAAAAATTTACGTGCAATTTGCTAGGTAAATTTATTATGCTGTGTATTCGAACATGAACTTATAAAGTATAATTTTATTTGGTATTTTTGAATCCTTCATATCAAGGAAACGTTTACATGTTCGTAATTTTATTACTTCCTTTAGGGGTATTAACACCGCTCATTTTTTGAATAAAATTTATTGTGTGAATAATTCTGAGATTAGGTATTTTTGTGAGTAAGTTTTCAAATAATATACTGGGTGGTTTGGGTAGGGTATAGTAGGCCGAAAGGACATTGAATTATAATATATATTGAATATTTTAGAATGGAAAGAGCATTAAAATATTTATTTTTTATACTAATTATTAAATACCTATTAAGATTAATTGAGTACTAAAATATAAATCTCGCCCCATCACTATATTTCAGAGTGCAAGTAAATATTTCAGAGATTTATGCCAAACTTCTCATATCATCATAATTTCGTAAAACTAATGCTCAGGCTCTGGCTTCTAAAATTTTGAACAATTATTAATATACTTACTTACCTGTTTTTTATTTACGTGGGTTATAATGATGTAGACTGTCTGCAGTGGTTATAAATAACTAAAATCATTCTATCATCTAAAGAGCAATTTTACAAAAAGCATATTCTTCCGCTAGAGGGAGGAAAAAGCTTTATGGAATATTCATAGACCTTAAAAACCCTTAAGGTCTATGGGAATATTATATTCCATGTGTCAGATTGTTAAGATGTCAAATGTATTAATCCAAAATATTTTCATAATTATAATATTAGGAATAATACCCAAGTTCGCGTTTCAGTCTGAAAATATAACAGAAAAAAGTGTAATTACTCCAAAACCAAAGCTTAAAAACATTTTATCCGAAACTTCCAATGCACCCACAATTACAACGGCTAATACAGTGGCCGAAGAAAAATTTGATAATGATGAACTGCAAAAACTAATCGTGCAAAATATTAAATTGGATAATAATATTGCTAATAACAATAAAAGCCATGAACTAAAATTGCAGAGAAAAACAAGGGACTCTACAAATAAGAAAATCCCTTATTATGAAATAAAATGTTTGTCGTGCTTTTCGAATTCGATTGAGTCAGATGACAAATGTTACTCTGGAGAAAGGTATGATAGTTTTCTTTTTATTTAAAATATTTTAATGAAATTATCACTTTATTATTATTACCTTCTATACGCAAATAAACTTTACCTCTTTGTAATATTAGTATAGACACGTATAGATATTCAATTTACTAGTAGTAGTGTTTAAAAAAAATATGTACAAATATATAAAATATAATTTACATAATAATTTAAAAAGCTGAATACCCATGTAATACATGAGCAGTTTTTAGATGTAGTCTGTAGATGCCTCGTGATCAAATTTTTGCGCATTCCAAGGTCTTCATCACTACAACTTTTTGTATTTAATTATTTATAAAAAATATTTATTGTTTGCCTAGTAAAATATTGTTTTCAGGATTCTATCAGAAAAATGCGCCGATGCTGAACAATGCTATGTTGAAATACACCCTCAATACATAAAAAGAGGTTGTATTTTACCAGGTAGGCTAAATAAAACATTTGTATGCAAATGTCCTTTATGTAACGACAAACCTTCTTTCGTACCAACATACTATGAATATAGAAAAATCAGTGATTGGGAGTACGATAACAAGCGTCTCCAAAAATCATCGATAGGAATGGACCTTATCTGTAAAATCTGCGAAACCACAGGATTAAATAAAGTATCTAATAGTGCTTGCAAACTTGGAAGAGAGTGAGTTACCCAAATTTTATTAAACTTCAACATGTTTTCTTTTTTTTTTTTATTTTTATATGTATTTCTTATTTTTCAGTTCCGATTATATTGTTTGCGGACATAATCAAATATGTTTTACAAACATAGATGATGAATCAGATTCTGTGACTAGAGGGTGTATAAATAAACCAGCATTTAATTCTATGTATTTTTTTTGCAACCATTCTCAGTGTAATAATATGAAATTCCCACATATCAAGATAATAACAAAAAGAGCCAATTTTTTGGTTTCTGATACAAAAAATAATAGTTACAGAAGTAAATCTCAATGTTTATACATATTAATGATGTGTGTTGCAATTATTTCAAATTCTATTGAAGAACTACTTTGAAAACAATTTTTTTACGCAGTTCATAATAATGACAAATAATGTCAACAGACACTTCAATTTGACATTGAATTTATTGTTAACTATAGAAACAACAGTACCACAATGGGTAAAAATATTTTACGTGTGATTTTTTATTGTATTTATGTAAATAATGGCATTAATTGTGATGAAAATGAAGATGTTGATAGTAAGAATCCATTACCTTTCTTTAGGAGACAAATAGAAGAAACCGTTGAAGAAACTACGTTAAACGAAAGTGTCAACGAAGATCAACCTAATAAATTAGTATCGTTTCTAGTAAATAATGTGAAAGAAATTTTTAATGATCTGGTTGACGATAAAGAAACTGTCGAACCCTATAGTATAACCAAAGCTACGATTATTTCCTTAAATACTAATCCATTCACAACTGATGAACCTAACGTAACTAGAACTCATTCATACTCTAATACGATGATACCAAATAAAAAAAAAACTCTTACTACTTTATTAGATGCAAAACCTCAAGAAACTGTACGGACGGGAATTTCTGATATTGGAAGAGATGAATTGATGCACTTATCTAAAGATTTAAAATATTTTTATACTACAGATGGTAAAAAAGTAGAAACTAATAAATCTGAAGTTACTTTTTCTCCTATAATCAATAATTCAAAATCAGAAATGGAGCTTCCTGATACAAAGCGATCTTGTATAGCTTGCAATAATGTCATAACTGAAGATTGTTATGACCCTAAGCACAAATTGTATGTATATTTTTGTACAAAATTGTAATTAACTAGTTATGCAAAATTGATTACATACAACTAAGTTTGTACTACCTATCCTATCCTACTAATATTAAAAATTGCGAAAGTTTGTGAGTGTGTATGTTTGTTACTTCCACGCTCAAAGGACTGAATCAAATTTGATAAAATTTGGTATTGGCTGACACACTGGATTGGCCTTGGTGTCTAAGTAATACCGTAGCTAAATAATTTATTGTTTCTGCGTAAAGTCACCAGTGCTCATCAGGCAAGGAGGAAGGGTCAGCAATGCGTGAGTGAACCTGGGACGCAGATTAGATACTTATATGCGGACACCGGGTAGTGGGTGGTCTGTGCCGTGGGTGTTACAAGCGTTCCTACGGTAACCGCTTAGTAACAGGCGCGTGCGCCGTATGCTTGTTTGCTGGCTCTATTGTATAAAAAAAGCAGACATTATGTTTTTTGGCAATACAAACTTTATAATTCATAACTCGCATCATGACGAATGGCTTTTAAATTACTAACAAAACCGCTTTCTTTTGTAACTATTAAATTTGTAGAATACCGTCGGTCGTCTGCGAACGTGACGAGGATTTATGCTATTCGCAGCACACGCCTTTTGGCGTGATCGATCGTGGATGCTTCAACGCAAATCACAATCTCACCACCTACGTGTGTTCCTGCAATTTGTGCAACTACATATCCATTTCTGAAATGCCATACATTTACTCTAACAAGCAAGATTGGGTCGATAATGTTGTTGAGCTCTCACGTACAAGGCATTTTACAAAATCGGTGTTTAAAGATATGTCTTGTTTAAAATGTGAAGTGAACACGACTACTAAAATAGGAAATATGCTTGACAATGCCAATTGTTTGGAAGGGAATATGTACGTACTTTTTTTCTGTTAGTAATAGGAGGGTATTAAATTTTTCTCATTCGATCATTTAGTACTACGGTACGGGTGTATTACAGTTTAAAAAGAGTCAAATACTTGATCAATTGGAAGACTTCATATGGTTTGTTCAAATTAAATAATAGTTACTACGTTAGCTTTCCATAGGTCCATATATCTTACTATTACTTAATTTCCGATTTATTTATTTTTCGTTTAGCAAATTGAAGTTGAATTATATTTTACAAATGATAAGTACTTACGTAATACATTTTGAAATATTTGCAATAATTGTGTGAAAAAATTTAAATTTATTTCAGTGGTAATGTGCCAACCGAAGTTTGTGGAGAAAATGAAATTTGCGCAGTAAAAGCACAAAAAAACCATGGCTACATGTGGCGGGGTTGTGTCAAATCACCACTTTATAACTATTGGTTGGCATTATGCGATAGCGATTTATGCAATTACGATGCTCTAGTTTCTATTTACGATGAAATTTGATGTTTTAACCATATTTTGCAACGTGTCATGATTTATTATTGTTTTATTGATTGAATATAGTTTATTGTTTAAACAATATTTAAACTAGTTTTTTCAATGTTTATCATCTTTTTTATTTTGTATTATTTATTGGAATATAAATGTTGATTAAGATTCTTATGCTTACTGTATATGACCACATCGTAACTTTTATACGGTTAGTTTCATAAAAATAGAAAAAGAGAATCAGAAAGTTTAGAGCCTTTTAAACATAATATTAATATTCCATTGATCCCTATAATATTCAAAGGTGGCAATACATAATTTCCATGGTAAAGCAATTTTTCCATCACATCGTATCATTATTAATTTTTCATCGCAAATAAAGTGCATACAACAACATGGGAATAGGATATAAGCAGCCGAGAGGGAAGCTCTAGAGCCAGGCGTAGGTAACCGTGAACTAATTGAATTTCACGGCCATGGATCCACCCCTTTGAAGGATTTCATCTGGCGGAAATACTCGTGCGTGGGCACACCATACTAAAACTCTGAACCGCTGATCCGGAATCCGCGATAGAAGTATTTACTGTTCGATTATACATTTTGTTGTATCGAGGTATGCCTAAATGATAAAAATATATATTTTAGGCTTTCGTACCCAAAGAGTGCCATTATTACTAAGCCTTCGCTGTCGGGTGGACATCCGTTCGCTTATCAGCGGACTGAACCGTAATAGGTAGACAGTAATTTTTTTTACAGAATATTTATTAGAAAACGTTGAAAAATGTTTGTTTTTTGTATGTAGAGCGTAATACATATAGGTATTTACTGTTGCCGCTATAACAACAAATAATAAAAATAAAATAAAGATAAAAATTACAGGTCCCCATACAAAACACGAGATTTTTTCTACGTTTTTTCCTTAACCTTAATAATTGCTGTAATAAATGAACCGTAATAGGTAGACAGTTAAAATTTTCACAACAACAAATAATGAAAATAAAATAATGTACGATAGTACGAAACCATCGTGTGCGAGTCCGACTCGCACTTGGCCAATATTTTACCCGTCAATATGCTTGTGCTTTGACCATGCTATGTGGTCAAATGTGGTAAGTACCAAAAGTCTAGAACGGAAATTACTCAAATGCAGCTGCCGAAACACACCAGTAGGTCTTTACCTACAGATCTTTGGGTACCTTACCGCCATGTTATAGTTTCCTCATGAAAGCTCAATCTTATTGTAAAATTTATTACCACGGCATTCGACGTTCCAACTACTGAGCTTTCATACTTAGGTGCGAATAAATAAGTTACTACCATTAATTGATTGCACTCGGTTCTTATAGTAAGAAGTATTTTATGCCCAACTCTTTAGAGTTTTAGTTTTATCATTCTGCGCAGATTTAAAATAAAACGCCGAGTGAATCTTGAAAACTCTTTTAGAAATAACGTATCATCTTAAAGCAGTGTGAAAGCTCAAGTGGCCCGCCGTTTTCTTCCTTACATCGCCCTCTCTAGGGATGCTTGCTGCAGAAGTCTGCAATGTAAGCTATTTAAATATTTTATTGTATTAAATAAAATTTTGCTTCTCCTTTGCATAAACATGTCAATTATTTTTATAACTTTTTTATTATTGATGGTGAACTTTGCAGGATTGCATTTAGTGTGGTTGAATAATATAATATTTATCATAGGTTATGTAATAATTACCATTATTTAGAAATATTTTAAACTGAGTAGGTAACCAATTAATTTTAGGTAAACAAATTAGTTTCGGAAAGCATTCGATTTTTTTTTGAGCAGAGACTCACCGTACCTACCTACTTGGCAAAACTACGTCTTATCTAAGTTACAGAAAATGATCACGTCACGAACATACCTCCCATCTCAGCCTCCCATTACCTGGCCCAATGCCCAAGTATAAGGTTTTGGCTGTACTCCAAAGGAAATAGTTACTTTCAACTTAAGCCTAATATATAAGTTTCCAAAAATATTATTGACAGAAGCTAGCTCTTTGTTAACTTAAATTCATGAAAATTTAATTCACAAATTGTGAGTGAGTAACTAGTCTAGACACATGAATTACTTACCTACATTTTAGAGAGCTATAACTAGGAGTAGCTATACCTAACATATTTCTGGATTCTATTAAAATAAAATGGAGGTTGGTATTTTTTAGGTACTTAGAAGTATTGAGTTTTAATAATTTATAAAATATCCCGAAATCACCGTATTATAAACTCATTGCTCATAGATTTTAAATGTAAAATGCACCGATTACTCACCAAAAGGTTGGCGTTGGAGTAATTCGTGGTTGGAATGTCCTCATAATGACCGCATATATCTTTTTAATGAACTACTAGACTGCGTTTGCTATGCGAAAATGGGCTTTCGTAGCAATTCTCCAAATATATGGACTCGTAAGTACTATAGATGTACTTTACTTAGTTTTTGCAGACTACCTATCTTTTATGTAATACAAAGATGCTTTTTGTTCTATTGAAATGAGAATTTTATAGTATTATGAAACTTTAACATTGCGATGGGTCTTGGATGAATCAACTTTTAGTCTTATCTACTTGTAGTAGTCCAAATAGTTTGTGAATTGATACAAAGTGGTAACAAAACATTGTTACTTTTATTGCTCTTCATGTTACTAGAGTTACTCTATTTTTAAATGAAACGATAAAAATATATTACCATTCCGAAACTCTACTTGCACGAATAAATGTAAATGTACTATATTTTTTGCTAGTGTTGAGTTTCTAATAATATTTTAGACAATAAAATAACAATTATCAGATTTAAATAAAGAAATAGGTATTATCTTTTCATACAGATTTTAAATCTATTTCGGACCGAACAATATTTGATCTTCTTGCTTACTCCCAACTAAATTACTTCAGATAATAGCCAGTAATCCCGTTTCGGTTTATTCAACACTAGTCAAATGCAAACAAAAAGTAAGATAATCACATCTCAAAGTAGACGCGATCATTGCTCGCCCTTACCAGATTATAATAACAGTGTTTCTGTCTTGAGACGTATAAAATTGTAATGAGTAGTGTAGCAAACGTAGAAGGCACGCTAGTTTGAGATGCCTTGAGGCACTCCCCGCGTTTCTTTCAACACGTACAGCACTATATGTTTAATGCACGCCTAACTTTTGCCTTCAAAGGCGTCTGAGTGAGTCTGAAAGGATTTGAGATTCGCAATCGTGTTACCTTAAACGAGATACTATTTAGCCAAGGGCAAACACACCGTCGGTAATATTTGCTTGGTAGATAAATGGCATCTATAAACCTTTGGGTGAGGGAGAAAATTATAGGGTAACTATTCTGGACTTTCTGTCTTAAAAAGATTTACAGTAGACACATTATTTTAAATCCCTTTGAAATTCAAAGAGTAGTTCTCATATATTTTTAAGCTTCAGAACTTGTATCCAAATATCATTCAAATGTAATACATACATATAATAATCTTGAGGGATATTAAAATACTGAAAAGTGTATATCGTTATTAATAATCCTACAATTCAGCAAAACTATTTAACCATAACCATTTAATTATAAAGTTTAAACAATTAGAAGTTTAGCATAAACCCTTTAGTGAAAACCCTAAGTCGTATTTAGATTACTTCAGTAATCTAGTAGGCACTATTACTCACGTTACCTAAATGTATTTTAATGCTTATTTAAATAAGTTGATATTTAACATTTGTATCACTTGTATATGTTGCCAAGGAGCTACTGGTGTATTCCGACAGCGCTGCACTTGAGAGCCAGCTCCCGCTTTATGTGCTTACCACCGTCGACCACATCATCACTGACTATGGTACGATTGTGATTAAACATAGGCACATGGTAAAAACAAGTAATGTTATTTTCAATTCCACAATATTTTTATAACCTGTATATTATTCAATACTCTTGAGTCAACAATATCCGAATGTATGAATTGACGAACCATCCATTAGCTTACATAAAAAAAAACAGCAAAGTTTCGTTTTAAAATATGTATTTATATGGAATTTATCTACTGAATTTAATTCTCAAAAAACCGGGTAAGCACGTGCAACAGCGACCGATCACGCATATAAAAAGTATTCCACTAACGAGCAACGTGCAACCCTCAGTGGGAATCGATAAATAACCATTTTCTGACCGATTTAATTTGGACACTGATAAATTAAACGATGTAGCTTTGCAATTTAGACAAAATTTTAACCGCACCTGATACAATATGACCAAAAGATGGTTATGCCTTACATAACATTTATTATATAGGTAAGTGTCCGACAATGAGAAAATAATTAGTCACATTTTTGTTTGATTGATTTATGTCTTTGTAGTCGCCAATTTGCATTGGGTATGTGAAGTTATGAAGTCTCGAAAAGGCCTCGTAAATTACGAGACTCGCTTTCGAGGAGAGGTGGTGTGTCTCACTCAATTTGCTGACGCCTTTTGGCCGTTGTGAATAAATATTAGTTCGTCTGTTGTAACATTGTGGTCGGTTTCTTGTCCATTTGATGTTTGTTTAATATTAATCATTCATAAATGATGTTGTTCGAATAAATTATTCCCGTTGCTATAATTATAATCTCGTTAACGTGAACCCTTGTGACTTTGTGGTTAGATCTTCTCTGTGTACAAATTCTTGTGGCGATACATTTTCAAAATTCAATCACAAATATTTGAGTCTTGGGCAAAGCAAGTAACGTTATGTTAATGTTTGGAATATTTCAATCTATTGAAACAAACAAGGCATATACAAGATAATGGAATGATGAAACGAATACCGATTTATATCATTTGTAATTAAGGCAATGTTTAAGAAATCTCACAGTATTATCAAGAATGCGGTCCCGTGTCAGCGGCGACAGTAATATATTGCTGACATAAAATCTCGAGATTTGGATAGATATCATTTCTTGAATAGTTGGTTTCCGCCCGAGAAGTCCACCGGTCCTTCTGACATGGGGTCAATAAAAATGTGAAAAAAATATTTAGATAGCGCAGCCTGCAATAGTATCCATCAATGTCCAACTCGAATTTACTTTTTATTATTTTAAAATCAATATTCATATTTGATACAATAATAATAAGGTATTGTCTTCTTTAACAGCACGTAGGATTACCACGTCGTTTAGATTTTGCTAGCTTCAGTATTTATTTATTTGATAATTCGTGCATTCTTAGATTCAATAATTACAAATAAAAGTTTCTCTTACGTATTTGGTTAGTTTTAGAGGGTGCTATAAATAATTTGGAACATTGAATGTCATTAACTTTTTAGTTACTTTTACTAAGAATCAATACGTTACTATCTAACGTCCCATTTTTTTTCTTGTCTTTATTCAGTTAGATTTCTTAAGAAAACCTGTTTCAATGATGAGTTACTTACACCATACGTTATAAACATACAAACATAATCCAACAAGATAAGCCAAGTTTATGAAGGCATCAGAGGAAATAACGTGTGTCAATGAGCCACATACGATGGAATTTACTGGTACCATTTTATTCTTCCATGTATTCTATCAGCTATTCCATCAAAATTTTATTAGAAACACTGGCCGGTAATATTTACTACCAAAAATATGTTCTAGGAATAACAATTTTTTTTCATTTTTCCTGCAAAATGTACCTACGCTGACTTTGATGGGAAAATGCCATTTACTTCTAACAGTACCTAAATATCAATTTACCTAGGTACTGTTTGCCTATGTCATACGAAATTTTCAATTTTATTTACACATTTTTTTAGGACCAAGCTCCAAGGTAAAAAATCATTGATTTTATTTATATGTTCATGAGATTTGCTATTTTGATTTTAACCTTAGTCTTTATGTATAAACTATATTTTGAAGTGTGTTTTTTATTTTCCCCATATAGGAACACACTGAGTATGCATAAACATTTTTAATAAAACATATTCTGGGAACATGGAAGAATTCTGCTTTTTGTTACTACAATTTTTACATGCTGCGTCGTGCCACAGCTTAACTATTTCCTACAGCTGGGAAGTGCGTTTGATGAGCGATGCCGCCACCCGTGTAAGTACTTATGCTTTCGCACGCAGATGTGCCAGGATAATCACAAAATGGAAAATAAAATAAACGTGTAATTTAAAAGCTACTAATATACGTTACTCGAACCTACTTAATATACTACGCTCATTTATTTTTCATAATATTATTATCATTATTTACTTTAGGTATATCATAGGTACAGTCCGTGCAAAGTTATTTATTTTTTGGCAACGGTCCGCGCCGCTAGCTTCCCCGCAAGACCCCCGCGCGCCGTTGCTCTGTGCAAGTAGGTACATTCGTTTACGAACTGTAAGGAGTAGTTAAACTGTGGTGGAGCACTGGCGCTTCTACACAAATATCTTGTTCGAATACGTTTTTGCGAGATATCCACCGTGGTGCTATTCGGTGCAAGCTCAACGTAAAAGTTGCTCAGTTTTTGCTACAAAATTTAAAATGGTCAGTAATTTTAAAATAACATGCTTCCATAAAATACCAAAGGCTTTTTGAAAATTCCTTAGTAAGCAAGGATCCGTTAAAATGCAGAAAAATTGTGTTTTCAACCAAATCAAATTAACTACACATACCTAATTGGTTGCATATATGTCAAATAGAATAGTTAGGTACTATAGTTTTACTTAGGATGAGCTTATTGCCTTAAATTAAAACAATTCTTCAAAAACTATTCTCAATAACTAAAATAAATGTTTACATGCACAATGTTTTGGTAATACGTAGACGTTGCAAATATACTAATAAGTGAACGGATTT
Source organism: Tethea ocularis (assembly GCA_963555595.1). Taxonomy (NCBI): domain Eukaryota; kingdom Metazoa; phylum Arthropoda; class Insecta; order Lepidoptera; family Drepanidae; genus Tethea; species Tethea ocularis. Next base: position 7,671,188 of record OY741968.1, read on the forward strand.
GATCCTTTCAACATGACCGACAAATCACTTTCAACGGTACCATAAGACGATAGCCGATCATTTATTAAAGTTCGGCAGTTCTCACCGATACAAGTAGGTGTTAATTGATTGCCCCTGAGCTCGGTACCTAACGGGTACTGCCGGCAATCTGTCATTACTTTCAATGAGCTATCATCCGATGTTGTGACTTACTCGCTATCTTACAAGCTTGAGGTCATCGGCGTATTGATGTTTTGTGCTCATTGTTTCTCGAAATATCCATCAATCAGTACGTACAGTTACTCTACGGTTGCTGATGGTAACCTATCGGCAAGATGCATTGTAATCTCTGTAAGCCTATTAGAATATTTAGGTTATTGCACCATGGCTTGGTCTTGTGGAGGTATTCAGATTTCGCTTTTGTGTATTGTTATTTTGAGTATTGTGTTTCGGATTAGGTTAAGTATAAGATATACATGGATAACTTTCTTCTAACACTAGTCTCATACCTACTGGCTTTATATTTGACATAGATGTTATTTGTGGTAGGTACCTATAATATTTTTAAGTATTGCATTAAAATAACTTGCTGTAAATAACATTAGTTTTCTATCATTGTATTTGATGAGTTTCAATAAATAATAGATAGCTTTTAGTTAATTTTTTATTTGCAGTAGATATGGTAAGCTATAATGATATACCTAGGTAGCTATAGGTATATAATTAACGGAGTTGAACAGAATTTGTTCAACTCTCAACATTATGTCTGTTAACCTACCAGCCGCCACGTTTACCATGACTTTTCGTAGGAAAAATTCATAAACGCCCGATTATAAATGTATCGGTCCATTTCTCATTCTTGACGGTGAACATGGACCTCAATGGTCGCCGAATTAATCGATGTCCCATTGTTTCTTAGGGCAGACGAAGACCACGCTTGAATGGCCCAAAAGTAATGTTTAGGGACATCCTACGCTTGAGCTGAATCCTTCGCTGCCAACAATGTGAAGACAGCGGAGTTATTAATGCTCCCGGCCGAGCCGCTTGCCGCTAACTCGAAATGTCAAAAAGTAGGCCTGCATCCATGAGGAATATTTGTCGACTATCTGCAAATATAAAACCCTTTTTGCTTAAGTTTAACTTTTGATTTAACTACTTACGTTTTATATACGCATATAATACTAATCTGTATGGTATTGTGGATAATATTTTCACATATAAACATAAATTTGGTAAATAATTCAATACTTCTAGGTATAATAATTACAGTTATTGATAATCTAAGCATGTAAGAGTAGGTATAGCTCTTTAAAAGTAAACTACATATACTGGTATACCATTTTTAGATAGATAGATAACTACCTAGAACATGACGCTGTTTCACAATGGGCTGATCATTAAAACTGAAAGCTACAGATAACATTTGGATGTAGAGGAATTAAAATTAATTTTAGGACAAAAAAAATATTTATCTTTTTCCCTCCACACGTGTAAACAAATCTACAAAATATATTTTTTTATATATAAAATTGTTAAATAATTACACCCAGTTGTCTGGTGGACTATTGATCAACGTCCATTGGGCAGCAAAAATCATTCCGACACCACGCGTCTGTCGGATGCAACACAACCAAGACACGAGACAATTATGTACGTCGCCGCAGGTTTCGCGACGCTTGTTTTTATTGCTTTAGTATGCGTCGCCCTTTTGGAAACACTGTTACTTTTTGTTGTTGAAATACAACCTTAAAGTGTACAATGTAATGATCTTTATGTATAACTTGTCTTTTAACATAAAAGCTTACTTGTTTTACAAAGTTGCTTACGTAAAAGAAAATAACTTATTAAATACGAGTTTAAATTAAGAATGGATTCTTTTGATCTTCCATCTCATCAAGTGTTGAGGAAACAATAAAAAACATGATTGAATGATTTATTCTTATTCTTCACTTCAAAATTTATTATTAAATAAATTCTAGTCAAAGTATATGACTAGAATTTATTTAATAATAAATTTTCTATGATAAAAAAAATTGTACCTACCATATTACCAACAGTTTCCTAAACAATACAGTTAAAAATTAAAAACAACAAAACACATAAAAATAGAAACTACGATCTTTAGAAAATTCCTACTAAACGTTTTGTTACATTTCGCAAAAAGCACGAAAACGTTTCCACCCTCTCACTCCATCTTACATACTTATTTGACGTCATTTTAAAATACTTTGCCGTCTCGTTATAGATCGCTGCATGTCTGAAGTATCCACGATGCAGATACATCCGCCAGAAATGTTCGCTCAGACATCTAGAAAACCACTAGAACGCTGTAAGAACTTTTTGTGAGTAACCATCAAGGATGCCGCCGCCGTGTTAACAAAATGCTTCTAACAAATCCTTTCTCGACACATTCTAAGGAATTAAAAGATTTCAACGTCTGGGCGTAACCTTTCTACCGATTTCGGATATTCAATTAAGGTAAAACGTGTTCTGTTTGAATTGTGCTCAAGATGTGCTGATTCCATAATGTCACTCATACATCTTAAGTAACTTAAACGTGTCAAACGTGAATAACTCACGACTTGAAGCGTCTGGATGAGTTCACATTAAAAATTTGCCGTAACGAGTGGAATTCTGTTTCAACAGCCATTTTGTAAACTTTGAGTGGCTTTTGTTCAAGGACTGAAATGTAAGGTATATTACTTACTTTGTTAATATTAAAATTATTAAGTAGGATATTAAATATATAAGAGCCTATAAAATAAGAATAGGTACTAGGAATATTTATTACAAAACTAGATTATAAGGAATCTTAAGCAACTTTTACAAAAATCATTAGCAAATCATGTCATTGTCTCATATTTATAATTATGAACCTATTTTTAATATCTTATATAAAATTATAAATACCTTGACCCAGATATGGATTCTAAATCAAAAGCAAACGATTCTGACAAGTTGGTCAACTTTAAAATTGAGGACGCCATTTAACACTTTGTATCGCAATGTTTGCTTTGGCTCTATTCGCATCTGTGAACTAGATTAATGGCAAATCGTCGAGTGCTAAATCACAGAGTGCTCGTAAAAAACACCTGTCCCTGCTGTGAATTCATAGTGTATCGAACATTTGATCGGAGCCTTGTTAACAGTCAGGTTTATTGTGTTAGATAGATTTTTTGACAAATGTTGTAGTGGATTGTTTTGTGGTTTCCTAAAGCATATTTTTGTAGAATTTATAATTTTTTTTTTTATGTATATGCCTGTGTTTAACCACAATCTCACTGTGGTCAGGCATGATGATGATAGCCGATGATGGTATGTACACAAAGCCTAGAAGGGAACTAGCTACTCTGCTGATCGAATAACAGACACGAGTTTGAAATGTTTATATAATATTGATATAGCTTTTAGAAACCCTATAAGTACCTACCCACTGACGTATGACTACGTAATACCTACCTACGTAAAATTCGATACAAAATTGCTAAACTAATTATGAGATGATCATTTATTTTTATTTTATTTTTATTTTATTAGGCTCACAAAACAGGTTCACATCGAAATATAAGGCAAAGTACATGGATCCATAATATACCAGTTCTAGATATGAACCCAAAACATGTGGGCACAGCATGAACATACAAAATAAACAATAGTGATTATAGCTAAAGGTAGAAAGAAATACATACACAAATAAAACTAAATAATTAAATTAAACAAGACTGAGACAGATAAACACATTACAATAAAATTATAACTAATAATAATTTCTAACTAAAAATAATATTTAAATCAATCAGGACAATGTTTCAACACATAATATTTGAATGTTTGAGGTCGCGAGTCAAATATATCTATGATATTATTAACATGATTGAACTCATTGTATAAGCGACACATACGGACGATAGGATTATAAAAGGAGGTGTTGTTTCTATGCACTTGGAGGGTGAAAGTAGGTGGGTTACGTGTTCTCCAGTTTGTGTTAATATTCAATAGGGACAGTAATTGGGGGGAATCTAGCGAGGAGTGCACTATTTTATGGAGATAGATAAGATCCTGTTGTTTACGCCGATGTTTTAAAGATATCATATTAAATTTTGCCAATCTGTCCCGATAGTTATCGACTTTCCGATGAAATCCATGTCTGTAAGCTAAAATTCTGAGACACTTTTTCTGAACACTCTCAATGCGGTCAGAATGTATAGCATAGCACGGGGACCATACTACCGACCCATATTCCAAGACGCTTCTTACGAGACTAAAATACAGAGCTAGAAAGCTGTGTGGATTTTTAAAATCTTTCGTCGTTCTCGCAATGAAACCCAGCAGCCGGTATGATTTAGCTGTAGTGAATTCATAATGCTCTCTAAACGTCAACTTATCGTCAAACCATACGCCAAGGTCTCTGGCCACTGATTTACGTTCCAGTATTTTCCCTTCAATTTCATATGAGTATTTAATTATGTTACGTTTTTTTGTAAAGGATATGACGAAACATTTGTCCAAGTTAAGATACATTTTGTTATGACTACACCAGTGATGAATAGCAGCAAGGTCCCTTTGAAGTCTTAAACAGTCATTTGGCTCGTCCACATCAGTAAATATTTTAAGATCATCTGCGTACATAAGTGAAAAACATGAAAGTTTAGGGACTAGATCATTAATAAAGGCAATGAAAAACAAAGGTCCTAAATGCGATCCTTGAGGAACACCAGATTTTAAAGTGACTGGTGACGATTTATGTCCCTTAATGGCAACCAACTGGTTTCTATTCTTCAGGTACGATTGAATCCAGCGCAGCAATGAGCCATGCACTCCAAAGTTGTGTTCCAGTTTATGGCACAGAATTACATGGTTGACCTTGTCAAATGCCTTTTTAAAATCGGTGTATATTTAAAGGCGATATATCGAGTGTTGTGAAGAAGGTCTTCACGTTTTTAATCGCGTGTCTAATTCTAGCATTCTAATCGGCCCATAGACTATATCCGAGAACATATACCTAGGTACATAAATAGTTAATATTCTTGGATATTTAACAGCAATAAGGGTGTGTTTGAGTAATATTATTTAGCAATAGCTTTAGGCGTAATAATAAATCTCACACATCTAATAGTTTGCTAACATTATTATGAGCACCTAATATTTTATCAGGCTTTTTATCTCCTCAAACGTTATCTGTAAGTAATGTTCAATATTGATATATTAATTAGTTTGTATAAAAGAAAATACTAGACTTACTCAGCTTCTAATGTGTTATCTGTATTTTATCGTGATTCTGCGAAAACATTTCACTTAATATATTTACTGACATTCAAGTCAATACATAGTAACTAATACTGTTAAGTGGTCATCAATCAAAACTTAGGTAGACTATTTATGTTACTTTAGTATACTCTAGTACGTAGCCAAGAGGGTAGGAAAATCTGGAGGTAAATCACGCGTAGGAGGTACTCAACATCGACCGTGTTGGATAATTGCTTTGTAGAGCAATATTATCGCCTATAGTCAGTCACCGGATCGAGAAGAATGTTGGCCGCCTCTTTGCGGGGGCTTTACGATTCCCCGTTGCTTAGGGGGTGCCTTTATAGTTTTTAGCGTCCAATGAAAGATATTGATCCATAATCAGTCCTGGCAAAAAGGAAAACTGTCCTGGGTTCAATTTATTCATAACTCGTATTTTTTTCTTTACATTTACCAATTGACTCTTTTCAGAAATAATCATGATGAGGCCGAGGAATTTTATTAGATTTATACTAAAACAACAAACACGCTTCTTGGGGGTACGCGGTTACCATATCCTATGGACGCTAGTAACACCCGAGGTATATAATATAATATAATAACTAAATCTAGAAGCTAATCGACAGGCTATTTTGTAAGCTGATCTAATAATTCCTTATTTTGGTATTATGGTGCATACATGCGTTAATCTTATTAAGTTGCAAAACGTGCTGGTGTGGATAACGTATGAGCACCCTTAAAGAATAACAGGACGATGATAAAGTAAGCTTGTAAATTTTCTAAAGGAAACAGTTTGTTTATTGTTTGGTTTCTCGGTACATTCGCGCGCATACGGCATCGGCATACAGTTGCCAAAAGTCGTTAACACAACCCAGGCACACTTCGTAAATATCGGGTTGTTGGCGATATAACCGTTATTGCTTTACAATGTATGAATATAGGATAGTATTATAACTTTGTTGTAGCAATTTATCTCTGATTGCATAATCTTATTTCATAAATCGTCCAAGGAAAAAATTGGTGACCTGTATTCATTCTTACATTAGAACTGTTTTAGATTTTGCATATAGTTATCCAAATTTCTTTAAAGCTAAAGTACATACTTACAGATATATTTTCATAAATCATACAAGTTAAAAGTAAAGTATACACGGTTTCAAATGTAACCGCACGGCCGTAACTCAACCCTGAGACTCTTACGCAAACAATCCAAACAATCATCTGAACATCGCAAGATATGCTGGTAAAATTAATTATTTTAATACACTGTTGTTATAAACAACTTACCGTACGGGCGAAGGGCGGTTTATCATTATCTCCCTAAAACAGAATAAGGGGACATTATAAATTTAATGTGTGTACTATCGTGACCCAGGACAGCCTAATACAAGATGTTGGAAGCTAGCCCGACCTTAATACCACGATAAGACCTACTGTCAATGTAGACAAGAGAAGCGTGACTTGACCTTAATTTAACAAGTATTTATGCGTTGTTTCCAGTTACACAAAAGCTATTAAAAAAGTAAAATTTTGCCTTGCATTTTTTTCTGTGGCTGTGACCAATGTTAAATTTCGCTTTTTAGGTCATCTCTATTTTGTGTTTACTATGATTATTTGACAAGCGAATATAAAAAACTATACTTTTACCTATTTTCTGTAATTATACTTAAACTATGTGCTTATGGTTGGAGAGCGCACTGTAGTAAACCCTACCTCGTTAGTTTTATCACCTTCACCCGAAGCCTTCACCTGACCATACTCCTGTCAATCAAGGCAATTAAAAGATTTCCAGCAAGTCCAAATGATTTACCGCTAATTTATTAACAATAAATTGCCACTTTAATTATGTTATGGAGTTTGGTGCAGAGTCGCAGAATAATAGTGGTTAAGTTTCAACCACGCTCTAATTCCTACCTTGTTCATTTCAGTACAGTTCTGTTATTAATTAAAATTGTAGCCGCTTGTTTGGAAATTTATTATAATTACTGTAACAGAGTTTGACACTTCTGGCACTTCTGGACTTAATATTGGCTGAAAAAAACGCAAATTTTTCGCTTTAACTTTAAATTAATATAACGAAAATTTTAATAAACAAAATAATTATATATGAAGTTCTAAAATGTTACAAAATAAACCTATTGTTATGTGATGATGGTACAGTGAAAAAGATAGCATTTATTGGATCGGGAGACAAAGACATGCAGGAAATGAGTAGAGCTCAGAATTTTCCCTGCGAAGTATGCACGGCTCGTTTCAAACGAATTTTTCAGGTGAGCTCAAGATAATGATAGTTGAGAGGTTGCGGACTCTTAACATCCCTCTTATAAAAGCTTTTCAGCAAAATGAGCTGTAATGACAGTGAAAACCACTTTCTGGTCCAATGTTTCTTTTTGCTCAATGCGTTTAAGGTAAACGCTAAAGTTAGACTAAAAGGGAAGTATTTTAGTAGAAGGAAAATTGTGGTAAGTGATTCTGTAGTATTTTATCTTGGCTCTTTGAATATAGCGCAATGTAAATTTTATAAATGTACTAGTAAGATTTTTACTACTTTCTAGGTATGTCTTTATCTTTTCTTAATTTCTCTAATTTGACAGAATTTATCTCAAAACCATTTTGTTCCGTTATCCATACTAATATTATAAATGCGTAAGTAGCTCTGTTTGTTTGTTACCATTTCTTGGCTTAAAGAGAGGGAAACTTAGGGGTTGAAATTATGAGTATTTTTTATAATTTTACTATTATGCAAAGTATATTATTATACCAGCTATCATATAAATGCGGACGAAGTCGCGGGGTAAGCAAGTTTTACATAAATCAATATTATCAAAAAAATTATCCACATTACAAACAATTTAAATATTGTCATATACTTATACAGCGAATACTTAGTTAATCTTATCGATAAAAAGGCATATCAGTCTTGCTGCAAAACTTGTAGCTAGCAAACTTGCTCGAGTACTAAAACTTGAGTGTCTGTTTAGTTTAAGAGAACCACTTTATGTCAGATGACTTTGAAAAGTACGTATTTCTTTCAGCGCACACTACTGTAGAGGTAAGAATAAAATTGTACCGGAGTTTTCACGAGCAAAAAAGTTTGGACATTTTGACAGGTTCTTTTATCACTTCATATTAACTTAGAATCGTGTTTTTGTCGAGATCTCTTTGATATTAAATGTACGTATATCAAAATTAAATTTAAAGTTGAAAGTTGAGTTCACAAACAGCCCATCAGAACATTTTCTGACATAAATCATATCGTTTTTAAGACAATATTAAGAAAGACTTAAAGTAGTATTATAGTAACTGTCACTATCAATAGGTTGTATAATATTATTGACTTACAAAGTTACTTAGAGAGTTCTTTCGGAAATTAAATTACGTAACTAGTTTATAAAAGATAGAACTAATAAAAATACTCTAGCAAATTAACTTTATGTCAATAACACTGAAATTTTCATTTTCTTTATAGCTCTACTATAGAACTATTATAAAAGACTTTTTAAATACAAGAAAACTGAGGAAGTCGGTGACTTAAAAGATCTTTTCGAAGTGCTCATTACGACATTTCAGGACGTCTTGGTGGTCATAAAGGCAATTACTCTACATTTTCATTGTTTCTGGGAAAAGTGATATTTATTTTCACTACAGTGTTTTTATTTCACAAGGTTTTATTTTAACTAACTAGTATAAATCTTACAATTCAATTTTGTAACACTTTTTCTTTTGATAATAATATTAATGTCACTCAGTAGTTTTAATTTTTTTATTTATTTTCTGAACCCTCCAAAATTGGCCCCTATGTTTAAAATTCGTTAATTTACGTTACATGTCTATGTAACCGACTTAGATTATGTGTTCCAAATTTCAACTCTTTGGTCTTGATAGTTTTGGAACAAATTGGCTGTGATAGACGGATAGACAGACACACGAGTGATCAAAATCAAAACTCATTTATTCAGTTTAGGCCCTGTTAAGGAACTTATGGTCCTATAGGTATGGAGCTTTTGACGTACGGAACCCTAAAAATCTGCATTTAGAATATGAAATGCTTTTGAGTGAAAAATTTGAATCTTATTAAGTAGAGTGTAAAATTATATTTTTTTGTGGTGTGGTGCATTTTCACAAAACTTAAAGAAAGAAGTGTTTTTATAATTATTTTATTCAAATTAGATAACAAGCAAATCAATATCAATTTTTGTCCTTTCCAAAAAATAAAAAAAAAACAATTATTTCATTGATGTAGCATTACCTACCTAAATATGAATCAGGCGATTCAAAGTTTTATGTTCTTATATACCTACTTTTAAAATTACCCTAAAATGTCCACGAAAATAGTCAAAAAGTTCATCGTAAACTGTATTACATACAACTTACAGGTAAATATTAAAAAAAATACAAAGCACTTCGTATCCTAACCATTAAGAAGCTTAGCTTCACTTAAGGGTAACGTCGTCACAACATTAAAAAGTTGTGCAAAGTATGTTTTATCACTGTTTGAAGTTATACCCTAGCTCGGAGGCGTCCCTAGCACGTAAGCTTGTGGTCGTCAGAGAACTCGCTAATGATGTAAACCTCTTGGCTAACTAAATGCGTCTTGTTGGCTTTAGGGACTGAATACTGTGTGAGTGAAAATGAAATCCACTCTAGATATTTCCACTTTACATAATTATTACTTTAATTTCAACAAGGTACTATAATAGCATCAACATCATCTCATATCAGCATTATCAGCTGATAGACGTCCACTGCTGGACAAAGTCAAGGATTTCCACGATGGCCGGTCTTGCGTTACCCGCATCCAGCGGTTTCCCGCGACCCTCACAAGATCATCGATCCACCTTGTAGGTACTAGTTTAGTTTATAGCAACAGAATCGGTCCAATCCAATTTGTTAATAACCGTAACATTCTATTACATAATAAAAACCCAACTAAAATGCTAAAGTTAAATAAATTGAACATAAAAGGTACACAATTTAGGTTGTTATCAAAAGAAAGGGGATTTGCCAACAAAATAGGTAACAAACTGAGCTGTTGTTAATTAAAAAAGTCGGACGATGTTGGGAGAGCCTGGGAGGCATTAAAGTCCCCTCTTTACTTACCTGATTACTGAACAAAGTGACTTTTTATCCTGAAATTAGTGTGAAAGATCCAATAAAAAGTTGGACCACTATTAAAATTGTTCTAATTTTTTATTGGTATGAAATAATTATTATAGATTGTTAGGTACAGTGATTATCAATTTTAGAGCATATTGTCGCACTCCCTCGTGGTTTTGCGTTCCTGGGATATAAAGTAGCCTATATTTTGTTCCAGGTTACGACCTATTTTTTGCGTGAAAGACTAATAAACATCTTAACATCCAAATTAACTTTCAGATCAATTATATTAAGGATATTAGGATAAGTTTTCACCGCACGGATTCACTATTGGATTAAAAATCTTATATTACTTACAGACGTTTTATTTATTTGGACTTAAGACTTATTTAAACATTTTCCCATAATGTGGGTTACGTTTATTTCCTTGAATTTGAAAGTTAGAAGTGGTAACAAAATTAAACTGAGGCGCTCAGTCAGAATATTAAAGGGTCGCAAATTAAAAGTATTAAAACAGTCTGTTATAAGTCGTTTCATTACAAATGTACAGACGGACAGACACTGACGTGGAAATAAGTTTTCCTCGAGTTAAGTCTCATGAATATTTATCTCACTTCCTGCGGGGAGTACAAACTTTTGAACGTTTCCCACTTGATCAAACTTTACTCTTAAAACAGCTCAACGAGGCCGTGATCCCGGACTCTTTTAAATATAATTCAGAATAAGAAAAAAAAACTTTGGACAATAAAAAAGCTTGTATGAATTTTTTTCGATGAGGAATCGATGACTTGTCAGAAACCTAACATCACTTCAGTTGGTCCAGCTGTCTTCTTATTAACCTTCTGACCTTATAAAAATGATATATTGAGCTTAATTTGCCTGTGTCACCAATAAATCACGCGTTTTTTTACACAACCTCCTTTCAGCTTGACAAAGTTACAGTCTGCCGAGTAATTTTCATCACGAATGTTAAATTATATAATATTTTGAATGTGTAATCAAATTCCATGATTATATTTAATACAAATATAAAATGATTTACATAAACATAATCAAGTAACAAATTACATTTAGTCTCTAGACTCTATTAATAAGACTAGAAAGGCAAACTCAGTTAAAGTTTCTATTCCATTCTAAAATCAATTATCAAGTAACTATCAGTATTCTTGCAAGTTATAATGTGTTGTGAATCTAATATTAATAACTTGTGCAGTATGAGTCTCTATCTAACTTAAGTTAGATCATTAATGAAGTTTAGAATTTAAATATAAATACAAGTTAATAACTTTAATCAATTTTGTTACAATGAAATACATAAAAATAAATAGGACTTCACAAAATAATGAGTATCAGACTGTAAAACATAGCTTAGATTGATACATGGATTTTTTCGCGGAAAAGAGCCAGTAGGAAATTCAAAAACATTTTTTTTAAAGTTTATTAAATTAAATATTAACATTATTTTAATAATATTTTTTTTTAAATAGATATCCAATACAAAAATAGCCTAAACGCTTCGCAAATAAAAAAAATATTGAGTCTTTATATAAAAATAAATCAATTTCATTATTCAGAAGAGACATAAAAAGTAAAAGTGAAAATGCATGCTAACTAAAAACTAAATTTAACAAAAAATATTATCTGCAATTATGTAAAATGTTGTTATTTTAAGTACAAGAATGACCTGACTATTTTGAGGAGTAAGTAGGTAGATAGGTGTTCAGTATAAGTTAGCAGCGCAGCATCTTTTAAATCCCTCGGTAAAAAGACTGCGCTGCAGAGCTGTCCCCCGCGGTTTCACCTACGTTCCCGGGATAAAAAGTATCCTATAATATTTGGGGGTAATGTAGCTTTCTATTTAGTGAAATATTTTTTGAATCCGACTGGTAGATTCAGAGATTATCTTCGTCAAACGAAACAAATTCTTCAGCATTATAGACAGATATTTTATCAGCTTCTTTTCAAACACGGCTTTAATGGACTAATATGAACATGTTCGTCTCTCTAACTTGCGCTAGCTGTGAATCGGGTGCCTAAACTACAAAAGTGTGCTCAACCAAGGCGGGACCCGTTCGCGCAACTTTTGTTTGGAATTAGAGGTAAACACATTAGGTAGCATGTTTGTGTAGGCGCCGGCATTACTCGGCGAACTTGTTTGATCTGAGACAAAACAAACCGGGACTAATCAGGGACAAGTTTGGCGATTTGGATTTTTAAACTGTTTGCTATACGCCCTGAAATGTTTTGTGTTGTGGCATTTCGTGTAATGTGTTGAAATGTTTATTGAGGTGAAATAGATGGGTTTCGCTGCATTCGCTTTGTTATGAGGGAATTCAAACAGTGATAAATCAAATGCAGTTTCTGTTATTAAATATGACAGTTTAACGAATTTTCTATAGAAATTTTATCAGACAGCCATTTTTATCTCGTGGATAAGTAACATTTTCATGAAATAGTCGTATATGTCAGTAATATACCTTGGAGGAATATGTTGATGATATCTTTTGTTATTAATCAGTAAATATACTACCATTCTTCTCGCAAATAACATGTTGATGACCTACGACCTATAACACAGCTGCAATTTGCAAAAATCGTGATAAAATTTGAATTTCGCGCTCCAACCGAACGTTTACCCTTAATGTAGATTTATAAATTTCCTATACTGTCATATAAAAAGTAATTCAATTGTATACCTATCTGATTATTCTCTTAATGTAGGTATATGGAATATCACTCTATGAGTAAAGCTAAATAAAATATTTATATGTATAATTTTTGCTTACCATCATCGGCCACATCTTCACTGACCACGGTGAGATTGTGGTCAAACACAGGCCATTAAATAGTAAAAAAATAAAAATAGTCGAAATGCTATTAGTCTCTACATCGACAATCTGCACTATAAGTAATCACTACTATTTATTATCCCGAAAACAAAAGCAAAACGCATTATCAATACCATTACTCAAGTGCTATTAACATCTCAATTGACCATAATTCTCAAACAAAATACGTGCGTATTGCACGAAACAAACATGGCCAGCAAAATGGACAGGCGAGTTTGCTATCACGACCGTAAATTATTTGACAAGAATACATTAATCTTTATCTCGCAATACCTGACTTATAACCACCGGTCGAGCCCTTTTAAAGGGTTTTAATTAGTGGTGAATACGATAAGTGTGTGGTCCAGCCGTGTTATCGCTTGACAAGAGTTAAATGTAATCTCGAACTCATTCGTAATGCCAGAAAGGATTAAGCGTGCCGATTAAGTATACGAATACCTACTTGACAATGATTTAGGATTATTAAGGTCAGGTATAATACCTATAATAGTTTCAGAACTCAGTTTAGCTATCCGGCACTGTTAGTGATATATTTTGCAATGAGTGTGTTTTTATTGTTGTACTGAAAGCCGCTTAAAGTTTTAAATTTGTGGAACTATAACTAACCATTTTTTAAATGGAACATAATATTTAAAATAGAATCCTACCAAAAACATTTCATGTGAAATTGGCTGCCAAACAAGCTCTTAACGCTTTCGCTGTAAAAAGTTATCAGATCACAGGAAAAGCCAAGCCGCTAAGCCCTGACTTTACTAACCCTACACCTTGGTATAAAGAGTACGGCTTGGCGGTTTCATAGATGTATTGCACAGCATAACATTGAAGACCTGTGACGTAATTTCCTCCCGTAAATAAGTCCATGGGATAGTCTGGCCATATATACAGATTATATGAAACCGCCAAGGCATACTCTTTAAGCCAAGGTGTAGGGTTAGTAAAGTCAGGGCTTAGCGGCTTGGCTTTTCCTGTGATCTGATAACTTTTTTACAGCGAAAGCGTTAAGAGCTTGTTTGGCAGCCAATTTTACATGAAATGTTTTTGGTAGTATCTCATTTATTTTTGTAAGGTGCCCTCTATAATGCATGTATAGGTATACTATACTAGATTATAATACTAGGAATTCTCTGGAAGGAAGGAACCTAGTTTTACTATTTTTATAGACAGATTCGCCTCCTCCCCCACTCCTTTATGGAGGTGGGAGGAAAAAAGTTTAAGAATTTTTAATATTTCTGTTCTTTGTATATAAATCCTGGGCTCCATAACAAATTTCAGCTTTCTAGGACATCGGGAAGTACCCTACTTTTACTAGTTCTGTATACAATATCTAATGTAGTAATATTTTGAAACCTGACGAAAGGCCCATATACTTACACTTATCCCCTAATTTAAAGGGTTAAGGGATGATGTTTTTTTTTATTTTCAGATCTCTAGCATGAAATTAAGTTGTATGGGAAGTCCCATACAAACTTCCATCCCCTAATTTAAAGGGTAGGGGGTGATTTACTAAAAATCCTGATATAGGTATTTTATTATTTATAACAAGGAGTCCCTATATCAATTTTCAGACCTCTAGCATCAAAATTTTTGCGGAAGTTTCATACAAACTTCCATCCCCAAATTTAAAGGGTGGGGGGTGATTTTCTAAAAATCCTGAAATAGGTATCTTATTATTTATAACAAGAAGTCCCTATATCAATTTTTAGACCTCTAGCAACAAAATTTGCGGAAGTCTCAGATGAAAATGATTATAAGATAATCCATACTAATACTAATCTGTCTCCAAAAAATATGAAACTTCGGGCATAGCCCTCTCTATTGCTCTTCGGGGGACCTTGGGCCTTCTTATGAGGCCTATCGTACGTCGCCACATCTTTGCTCTATAAGTCATCAATGGCAACAAATTTATTGGTCAAAATAGTGAAAATGTTTCCAACTAATGTTCGGGATGCCGGCTGGCTAAGCACTGTATTTTATGTCGGGTGAAATATAGGTGTAGTACCCTACCGAAATATTTTCTTAAAAAACTCCCTCAAGTATGATAATGAACGTATAAAATTCTTTTGCGTCAGTTGCAAAAGCAAAACTTGGTATTGTTGTTTCTGAACTAATTTATTAAATTAATTTCCTTAGGAATTTGCCTGAAACTCGTTGGAATTATACTTGTTTCTCAAATAAGATCCACGTGAGCCAACAATGCTTGAGCAAACTGTCTTTATTTAACTTGTATTTAATATCTGAGACGTGTTTGGAAGTTCTGTCGTGGTGGAGTTGGATCAAATTTAGAATTTCGTATTACGTTCTCGTTCGTATATTTGTTAGAATTTATTCCTAAGCGGTAAGAGTTATAACTTTGATAGCACTCATTAACTGCTACATGAGAAGTTGTGTTTGAATTTTGTGCGCTAAGTGTAAATACCGGTTTACTAAAGATGTTTCTGAAAAATAGAATCATTTTAAGCTATAAAAATCTTTCTTTTATACATAAGAATTAAAATAACGGTTAAAATTCTAGTAATTTTTATTTCAGACAACAGCTTTCTATCCCGTAATTTCACTTGGGATTCCTTTTTATCTTTTAAATAAAGAATTGATTAAAAAAAATGTTACGTTTTAAAGTATGATTTTCGAATTTCTAGACCCCTGCAGTTGTCAATTTCTTATTAGGAACTGATGTCACTATTGGAACTCTTAAAGTACCAAATCTCTTGTGGAATTAAACGTTTACACCACCATAAATTATTCCCCAAGTTTATATAGCTAGTGAATATTTATTACTGACGTAATTAGGTTCGTGCCTTCAAGGTTTGCGCAACTCGAGTCTATCTAAATAAATTAAACATTCCTTCTGAGTGTAATGTGCATGCATGAGCGAATAACATTTAGGATTGTCGACTAATGTCAAAGAGAAATAGGAAAACACTTAGCAGGAGTTTGTACAGTTTTAGTGGCTTATAGCTAGGAAACGAGACTATGTTGGAGTGTATTTTCATGTTGCACGTTTACATTAATTTAATACATTTTAGTCACAAATTTTGATTCATGGAATTCCATCCAACGAATTTCTGCATCATCAACGTTTAAATATTTATTTTGAAAATCTGACTTCGGTTTTAAAAACTTTTGATATTAATCTAGTGGATTAGAACACTTTGGCGCAAAGTATAAAGTAAAGTATAGTTCCACTACGTCTAGTCTATATATATTGAGAAGGGCTCAGAATTATTTTTTTACTAGGTGTCATTACTTTTTTCCAGTCTCACCGCTTGCCAACTATGTTGAGCTCTATTGTTATCGGATTCCTTCAGTCGTCTATTATGCAGCGATTTAGTCGAAGGTTGCTGTTCTAGACTATTCAAATGTGAAATAAAATCTCCGTTATGGTTATTTCTTACCGTTACAATAATAGATAGTTTTCTTGCCTATCAATCTAGATTTTTCTTTTTCTATAACCTAAATGCCTGTGTTTGACTTAAATTTTACCTACTTAAGAGTTTTTAAGAGTACATCTCTCGATATAAAATAGACGTACGCTTTTAGAAAACGTAAAAAGTATTAAGTGCTTATAAAAATTCTTGTAAGAAAATAAAGGATTAGTTAAAAAGCGGGTTTAATTCTCTCGCAATATCCAACTTGTAGCGAGATTGGAACATAATATTCCGATTAGTGGGATCGTTCTATCTCTGTTAAATTGAAAGGAGTCTTCCCCCAGGCTACATCCTTCATTAACTCTTTCGATTTAATACTTAAAACCTTTTTCGAATTCTTCATCTGAAAACAGTATTTTTGCTGTAAAATCTTTAATCTTTTACAATTTTACTTGAATATTCGATATTCAAAAAGGTTATTACAAGTATAACACGCTTTTTGTGAAACTTTTAAATCATGTGGTACCTATCAAAGGACTAAAAGTTTTTATCCACAGAGTAATTATTAATGCCACAATCTTGGCGACAAGAGACCAACTGTTGTTGATTTTTATCACGATTTTATTGTTTTGTCTTCGCTCGCCATATGGTGACATTATTTTATGTTTAAACAATATGTTGAAAAGGATTGAGTTCCAAGAATGCGTTGATATTGCTGAGATATAGGAATACGCATTTGTATCGACTTTATTTTATCAACACAATATGTTCACATTAAATTCAAGCCAGAATGTATTAATCATATAAATTTTAAGTCTCATTTATATCAACAATTGATAATAAACATTTGATACATGGGGTCAATAAAATTAATCTTTTTTTTGTTACGATGTCAAGTAAAGATATTGTGCAGTCAGGTCAAAGCGGTATCTTTTGTTCCGTCCTATAATCTGTTCAACCCGGCTGCCCTTTATTGTTTTTATGCATGTGCCTAACAAGGAACCATGTGTTTTTGCGGTCAGGACGACCGTGTCACACATCACATAAAATGACTGATGTTCATGTGTCAGCTACTTTTCGTTACAACAAAGATTAGAAGAAGAAATAAAATTGGTAATGTCCTAAGATTTGATACCAATTTAAATCAATGATTCCACCTCATAAATAGTTCATGATTTATTTTTTAAAGGACTAAAGTTGGTAGCCTCTGATGGCTGAATCAACCTTACCGGAGAAATATATAGTTAATGAATCAAAATGCTATTGTTTTGATCAATTGATCAAGTGCATGGTAGGTATATACCTACATATTACATTATAAAGCATAGGAATAGGATACATTTATAGTAATATGACGTTGTACTAAATAGGGACATAACAAACTTACGAAACAATAAATAAACCTATTTTTGAAACTGAACCTATTGAAACTGTTATTATACTATAACTAATAAATTACTATGATCGTCATTTTTCTAATATTTATTGCACCTTCTGTTTTTTACTCTTTGATAACAGAACACGCCGACAAAGAAAGTGATGTGACACGACATGTGCAAAATGTTTCACACTTACGATGTGACAAAAACACTTTAAACTTTCAGCTAAGGGCTGATTTTTCAATGGCTGATAAGCGGTTGGTAATATGGTTCTTAATTTGAAATAAAACAGTTTCTAAATAACGATTGAAAACTTACGGACCTATATTTATATACTACTAATTTTAAAACAAACAAAACTAGTGCAGTATTATGACACAGATCATAAGATACCTAACAGAAGCAAAGCGTAGGTACGTCAGGTACCTACTTACGTAAAGTTTTATTCAATTTTATTCTACGTGCTATGTATAGTATTGTAGTAGTACGTATGTAATATAACTATAATCGAGCAATTCTTGTAGGTATATAATATAGGTTTTTATTTCATGTATCTTGGAAACGGCTCTATCAATTTGGATGATTTTTTTGTATTTAGATAAGCTTTTACTTTTAGATAGATTTATTTAAGTATATTGGCGTTTTTTTACAATAAAAAAAACGCAATTTACTTACATTAAATAAAGTGCCAAGCGTACCGGTCACCCAGTCACCAAAAGTATATTATGTAGCAATTTTTCATTACAAAATTTACAATATTTCGTCACCAACTCACAAACGGAACTTAATGAAATTACAAACAATAGCATAATTCTGCTGTAAAATTCAATTAATTCTTAATTAACTATTCATATTAAACAGAGTAGAAACTTGGTAGAGCATGCTGAATACTTTCCTCGTAACATTGTTAAGGGATTATGGAGTAACAGCCAACTTGAAGACTTAGCTATGCGCCAAACTTAAAATATACATGAAAATGTAAGGAGTCTCAAACAATAAGGATACTCTTGAAGTTGGTTGCGATATCGGGTACGAAAGTATGTCGGCTTCGAACGGAGAACTAATTAATCCAATGAGCGGCGTCTTTGCACTAACGAGGATCGTCGTTTGTGCTCCTTCCATTCTATGCCACTGAGAAATTGTATTTTGGGAATCGATGAACTTATAGCTGACACTGTATTAACCGCATTTGCATAGTATCAGCCTTTAAATTCTCGTTAGGCTAGCTAGTTTGAATCTGACGCTTAGTTTTATTCTAGACTTATTTTTTACCATCCTCACTAAAATAAATAACAACGAACAATTTAGAGAGCATGGAACAGTGTTTATAATAATCGAATGATTTTGATGAGAAAATACTATTAATATGTGAAACGAATAAATAAATTGAGTTTTGATTTGATGGATGACTTAGAGCAACGTGATTTATTTTTTGGCAGTATCGTAACAGATACACCGATAAAGCTTACAATTGATATAGACGAGTTCTCCGCCGTCACTGACAGTATCAATTTATACTATTGGCCTCACTTGCTTGGATCAGATGAAATCACAATAAAATAGTGCAAATTTCCATATTCAGCAAAGTATACAGAACTCTAGATATCTACAAAATACTCAAAGCATTGTAATATATCATGGTCAGAAAAATATTGTACCATTATTTCAAGTGGCGTGAACCCGATAATATGAATTAACCCAAAGTAAATTGATTGATAGTAGCGCCAGAGACGTAATCTTCATTCTTCACTCAGCAACTCCACGTCTACTTGATGTCTTCCACAGTAATACCAGCTGACTTTGTTTCTAATTCAGCATATCGAAGAAATTTTTCATGACGTGTTCTTATTGGAAGTGACGTGAAATAGAAACTCAGTTCCGAGTTAAGACAAGCCAGTTGGCGCAGTTGGTTAAGGCACTACCTGTAGCGAAGCTGGTCGTGGGTTCGATTCCCATCCAGGACAAATATTTGTGTGCATGAACATGTCTGTTTGTCCTGAGTCTGGGCGTAATTATCTATATAAGTATGTATTTACAAAAAAAAGTAGTATATGTAGTATATTAGTTATCTGGTTTCCATAGTACAAGCTCTGCTTAGTTTGGGATCAGTTAACCATATGTGAATAATGTCCCAAGATAATTATTTATTTAAGTGAGGGTTACTTAAAAAATTGCATCCAAAGAAGTTTAACTTTTCATTTTTGACAAATAGGTAAGTATTATCAATCAGGATTTGTTTAATAATGAATTCATCCTAAATAAATCCACTTAAACATGTCTCATTTGATCAATATAACCTACTCATTAGATAATCAATCAAATTATCAATTAAAAGATTTCGATTGGCTATAACCTACATAAATGACAGAAGTCGGTTACATCCGTTGTTAAATCTACAAAAATGTTCTTTCTAAAAACCAATTCACTGCCGTGAAACTAATAGCAAGTCGTTCAATTTGCTGAAATTAGACTCATTTGAGCGCCACTTCAGGGTAGCTTCTGGCAAAATCGCAGCAAGTGAAAAGCAACGATCAAGCCAGTCCTGATATTCGATGGATAATAGACATCGTTAGGAGCTACGTTCGTTTGGGCGTTACTTTTTCAAGTCATTGAGTCAATCGTTTACGGGGCTGTTGTGTTAACTTTTACATCGCCAAGGGAATAAGCTGCTATAGAGTTGTTATGTAATAAAAAGAGTAAATAATTTTAATATGGTATCTTTTTAGCGATGAACTGCATTTATAAATTACCCAAGTATTCATAATTTTAATGAATTCATTAAACTAAAAACAGCACAATTAACTGAGAAAATTAATCTTATTTAATGTAATTAAGTTGTATACAAGATAGGCAAATTAGCTATACGGAGCTAACTAATAATTTCAAGATATTATTTAATATTTTAGGTAGTCCTCTAAAGCATTAGTGACTGGCGAAGCGAAGTATACCTATATAAAATAATAAAAGTAAAGAAATAAGCATTGTTGTTAATATTCCACAGTTTTGCTGTTCTGGTTTAGTAGAGTCATTTTGGACGTCAGCCTCATTAGTTGAGGTAACTGGTCCAAAATTCAGCTAAGTCATTACCTCGACCAACTAACTTCTCGAAGATTTTAGCAACACATTCTGGTATTTTGGTCATTTTTTCATTGAAACCAATCAGTTGGACATTGTTTATTGAAGGTAGAGTGAGAAACATGACCTAGTTTCCAGTTGTGGATTAAGGGGATGACACTCCATCGCCAATTAGCCGGCTTCGCAGTAACTAAGCCGATTGGACTGATAAATATCCGCGTCAGATGCACGTCGGAAGATTTCCACAGGCAACGGGAATTATGTGAAGTGTTACACTAACAATAGTACAAATAACTTACAAATTATTTGTGATAAAACGAGTATCAAACTCACAAGCACGCATAAAATGTCGGATATTTTTATTCTATTTTGAATTGAATTTACTATTCTTTTTAACTTCAATGTTGATGAATGAACAAATATATTCCTACTGTCTTCCTATATACATACGTTAAATTATTATATTTAAACGCGTAGATATAAGTTTCATATTACTACCTACTTATTGGTACCTACCTACTTTTACTCTTTTTCCTTCTGTATACTAAGTATCGTATCAGCACAAAACTAATAATGTTTCCGATAATATTTCAGCAAATATAAAAGAAAAAACAAAGTCTTAATCACCAATTAGCTCTGTTCATTTCGCTTATCGCAAAAAGCTTCATCAGCGTCCATAAATCAATTACCCGAATCCGAAGGGATAGACATAACATGTAATTGACTTGTTCGTCAATTTTTTCTGCTTTTCTTATTTTTACTTTTATTCTATAGAATAAAGAAGTATTTAGTTGTAAATGTCCCGTTTAGTTCAATTTATTTAATTTTATTGCAAATTATGGAAGATTTAAAATAATGAAACCTACTTTTAATAAAATAAATATTCACAAGTACAGCAGTAAGCTGTAAGCGAATAAGCGGTCTTTTGTTACCTTTTCCTCATATTCGTTAAAAAATCCTCTCGTATAAATTTTAATCCCTACAAAAGTTTACTCTTTGTTTTTAAAAAGGCTTATATAGGTACCTGTTCTATCTACCTACCTAATTAATTCATCAAAGTCATTTAAATGTTTCACATAAGCTTTTAAATTAATTAATCCTTCAATTTACTTTGAAAGTTTCCTTCTATTCAAGACAGAAAGTATCATTAGAGTGGGAATAAAATAAGTTTACTAGTTATATTTGTCAGTCTTGCTTCATAACTTTTAACACATCACAGCTTCTTTCAACATTTTAACTTCGAAATTAAACTTCGAAATTAATTAATTGATGTTTACTATTCAATGTTTATCAAAATATATTTTTTTTAAACAAAGTGTTAGAGGTATCTAAATCATTTGATTTTTACAATCGTAAACTTGAAGTCGATTCTAGCTTTTCTTGTTTGCAAACACCGGATTTCCGGTGAGTACAAACCTTAATGTTCAGGCTTTATTGATTGCCAGTTTATTTTCTTTGGATTTCTTACCTTAGGCTATCAATTTGCCGAGTGCGTCAGTTATTGCTTTGGTTTTCGCTATCCTTTGGACCAGCTTGTATTAAATTTATGAAAAGAATTTCAACCTTTCAGTGTTTATTTCGGTAGTTCAATGGTTAAATCTTTAGTATGTCAAAGCCATCCTATTGTTGTAAACAAAGTTACCAGGTAATTATTGTAAACATTGAATGCATGATTTTAGGTATTACGTTAGACTTTCTTCAGACAAATACTTACTATAGTGAGTTTGTGAATAAACACAAACCTGTCTAATTATTAAAACTATGGACTAAGTTTTTTTTTAAATATACCTACTCAGATTTTAATCATACCTACTGAAATATTTTTTACAACGTCACTGAGTAAGTAGAACATAAAAAATTAACAATGCTAAAATACTTCATTTTTAAAATGACAACAAAGGTTCTAGTACAAAACGGCGCTATAACCATTAATAGTCATTAACCTAAAAATCTAAATTGGGGATGACTTTCAGCTCCACCCAGTGCCAAAAAACATTAACTAAGTTCACGCTACTCGATCCAAAACTACCGTTTTGTATAAAATTACGTCATAATTAGGCAGAAATGAAACGGGAGTCAAGCGAGGGTGTGGTTTGGTGCAGGCGTGCTTTTTACCATTAATTAGGAATCGAAACGGTTCATGTATCATTTCAAGGTTAGGGTTCATTAAAAGGCACGGTGCTTCTATTTGTGAGCTCAAAATAATAATAAGCTTAGTAAGAAAATATTTTATTCCGGATGAAAGTGAAGTAATGAAAACTCTTAGGCAAGGTTCATTCAGTAGGCATTTTTCTTGAGCTCATACTAGAATTTGGCGTGTTGGTTTTTTAATGAATTGTAGGTAGGTATTTCCGTGGTTTTGTGGCACAGAGATAGGTTATGGGCCGCTGGTAACATAGGGTGTTTTTATCCCGAGAATGTGGGTAAAACCGTCGGATGGAAACTAGTAGTAATCCCTAGTACTTATTTATCTGAAAAAATGGTGCTAAAGGGTAGTTTACTTACGTAACGACTATCAACTCAGGATATGGTAATCCGTTAATACGCAACTATGTGATTTCCATTGTAGCAAACATGGCACAGGCAGGTCGACACGTAGAATGTCCCAATGATTAATGGCCCAAGGGGCAGTGGGCCGGGCCGAATCAGATGCACGTGACGTCACAGGAATAACGTTCAAATAATATTACACTACAGCAAGGTGATAAATGAATTAAAAATTTGAGTAGCACAAGATTTTTTTATTTTGTGTCACTATGAAATTTTTCAATGGTATAAATATCATTGAATTAGTATACTATTTTATATTGGTTTTCTCCACTCATAGACTATTATTATTTTATTCAGTAGGTAACTATTATTTAAGTTCAAAGAGAACAAATGGATTGCCAATAATACCTTAATTATTAAACCTTCAAAACCGGTAATAACTATTTAAGAATGTTTTGAGATTTTCGTATCATCATTTACCCTTTTATATCCGGGCAAAGACGCCACATCCGGCCCACGTTCCGTTCAACCATTTCAACTAGTTTGAAAGGAAAACGTTCCTACATTCTTTAGAATTGACCGTGCCGAGACGGTCATCTGTGAATGGAGTTTTCTGAGTTGAAAATTGTGAATTTTATTCTATTTTATTTCATAACTTTTAAAAGAAATAGTAAAATTGAAATCGAAGTGTTTTACGAGTTTAATTGCGTTTAACAAACAAATAAAGAAAAATAAGTATTTCTCAGGCTTTAGTAAAGAACTAGGATTTTTATACAGTTCCAAAGGCAACCACCATACAAGGTTTTTCTTCGTGAAAAACCTTTAAGTTAAATTTTAGATTTACATGAGGATTGCATTGCATATTATAGTACTAGTCTTACAATTGTGATCAAAGACCCAGATTGCATGAGCTGTTGGATGTATATGACTCGTAACTGTTCATCATAATAACATCAGATACCTAAATATGATCACTGGTTAATGGCTCCCAGTAGTAGGTAATTATCTGAGATAGATCATATCCTAGAATGACATTATAGGATACTGTGTTTTTTATTCCGAGAAAACTACATTTTTGTTTTCTCGCAGTTTTACCCGCTAGTATAATTTGTTATGTTGTTCGTAGGCCCAAAATTCAGTAGCACTTCTATATATGTATAAATGTCAACTTACGACGATTATTGTAGATACAAAATACATTTTTCTTAAATAGATATACCTACATTTAATATTAGAAGAAGGTATATACAGAACCTAAATGTAAATTATATGTACAGAGCTTATTTAAAGCAATAGTATTTACAAAATTATTTGATATTCATATACAAGTGTAAATTCAATAATATAGTAAGTGCAGCAGATGCCCATGACGGCCGCTTGGTGGCCGGAAACGACGCCTCCACCGGATATTGGACAGTAAACCGCCGCTGTGTATCAATTTGAATGTTTAGCCGAGCTTGCACTTTGAGATACGTTTGTAGCAAGTGGTTGCTGGTTGATTGTAGATGGATTGACCGGTTTTCGAAGCGGAGGTATAATTCGGTAGCTAAAGGTAGTAGGGAGACTACTCTTAAATAATAATGATATGAGTAATTAAATTATGTTAGATATTATAATTGAAGAACTACATATTTTTTAGTAAAATAAATCGGTATAATATCTATCTTTTCAGCAAATTCAAATTATTTTAGTTTTATTTCAGATATAAATTTTGTAATCTTTTATTTATAATGTCAATGCGCATAGTCGCATCGTTCATAACATAGTAACTGATCTAAACTGGTGGTTAACTACAAATTTTAAATTAATTATTAAATTAAGTACTTATTTTATTGTTGATTTCGTCTGATTGGTTTAAAAAACTTTACTTTTAGGAAAATAAAGAATAAAATCGCTCTATTTTTAAGTGTATACCTACGAGAGATTTACATAACAACAGCATTTATTGAGATTGAAAGAATTATAATACAATAAAGCGGCTGAATAAATAAATATGAACAGCAGTTTAAATAGTAATGGTTTGAATTATCCAAAAGAGATCACTAAAATAAACATGAAATCGCGACTATTTCCCGCCTAGGGGCTGCGGAAATGTCCACAGCGCAGACTGTCCACTCCGTGACATATTCGGGCGAACAGGAATATCTGTGTTACCCGCCTTAAATAGTTCTATATCGTACTGTTAAAATGTCCATTTTGTTTCAATGTTAGTTAATGTAGTCCCATTTAAAACGACCTCATTTTATAAAGCCGTGATGGCGATGGACGGCTTTAAAATATCTCACTAACATTTAAATTTTACTGCGAAACTCAATTAGTGTAAAAATAGCAACAGATTTTTAAATGATTGCTTACTTATTCATAATGGAAATTAAAACAAATGGACAACAACAATACTTAGTGAATAGTAAAAAATATAGCTTTAAATAAAACAATGTTTTCATGATATTTATAAAAGCTGTATCATATCTTGACAGGCCAGTTGGCGCAGTAAGTTAAGACACCACGTGGGTTCAATTCCCATCCAAGACAAACATTTTATGTGCATGAACATGTCTGATATTCCTGAGTCTGGGTGTAATTATCTATCTAAATATATAGCTATGCTTAGTCTAAGATCCTGATAACCGTGTGTGAACGATGTCCCAGGTATAAAAAAATTATGTTAAATTAGTAATTGTTGAGTACTAATAATTAAATTTTATAAAATATTATATTATCAAACAAGAAACTAGGTCCGAATACAAACTAATGCATTAATTTTACCGATTATACAACTAGCCGTCGTTGCACGGTTTTGTCAGACTGTGTCCGGATTTGGCATACTGTGCGACGGCTGGATGCGGTTCTGCGGTGACTGTATTTTACCTATATATAACTTTGTATATTATCGGTTGCTGAATTTGGAGATCTGCTTTATAAGGAGATACTTATGTAAAGTTATTTAAAATATGAGTTTGAGGATTATTATAAAATTGTATAACTAGTCTTGTGATACTTTGTTTTTGTAACTCAGAATTATTGATTTACATTAACTTCTGCGTACCTACTTCATTTACAATCAATTTATTAAAGGAATACGTGACTGACTGACTAAATGATTTGGCATACTATGATTGCTATTATGACATAGGCATCCGCTAAAAATAGGTATTTGAAAATTGTACCCCTAACGAAGTAAAAGGAGGATCGCGTGTGAAACCACAGGGCGGAATCTAGTGCTTTATAAAAATACTCGTAAAATAGAAACCTGCACGCACTAACATACTTTAGCGGCAAATAGTACCCAGTTACAAATACTTTGGGAGCGTAAATCAAGTGTTAAAAAATTGCAGATGCTCTGAGTAAAAGTTTGCGATTACAGGAACTCGTAATAAAAGTTCTGTTATTCACATTATTGACTACATACACCTCTTTTAATTTCCCGATCAGTACTAAATTGAAAATATATTTTTTTACCAAATTCTATTTTTTTTCTTATCGGCAAATTCTAATTTCGACAACATCTATAAATACCTACTTAATTCTTCCTTAGCTGGAAATATTTTCATATAACCTTTTGCAACCCTGAGATATTAATAACACTGCTTATTATTTTGTGGAAGGTTTAGAATATTTACAGCCCAAGGAAATTGTATTTCCTAAAGAATGTAAGATATTGGAAATCCCGTTAGAGAGCAGACCTTTAATAACGATTAAGTCGAAGAACTTAGACATTGTTCTTAAATATATAACTTATATTAGAAAATAACTTTGCATACGAGGTTATTGATTAAAGCAAAATAGTTGAATGGACGAATTAATTTTAAAATAAAAGCAATAGACTAATTGGTTATCTAGCTAGTTTAACTTATCTCAAGTCAAGGGTGTGTTATAATATTATAGCCTATTATATAAAATTTCCTAGACGTTTTGAGTTTGAGTTTAAATACTTAGTGTCTTTTAAAAGCTTTGCTGCTATTTTCTCTTGTGACATTTTTGATGTTGAGAAATATTTTTACACGTGATACACTACAATCTTACTATGATATGCGATGTAGCCAAAGATTCTAAGTACAATAAAGCCTAAAAGAGAACTGGCTATTACTAATGAATTTTCATTGGAGATTAATATCTAAGCAGTAAAGATAGAATGGAAAAATATTCTGATTATAATACGTTATATGAAAAGAACGCACATAAAAGCGGAGAAATGAACAAATTAGAAATAAAATTTAGGACACCTCTAGAAATAAACAAGGATGTAACAATATTTTCCGTTTAAGTGGAATATAGCGGATGGCAATAAGCACTTCAGCTTTGCCAGCAATATCTTTTTTTACAAATAGACGTTGTATTCCAGGGGTAAACGAGTTTATTTACGACATTATTCTTATAATGGCTCGTAGTACCACCCTTGGGCACAGTTTTAGCTGAAAACATTCGTATTGCAGCTGTGGGACTTATAAAATTTTGAAATGCGACAAAGTTCCAAAGAAAGATCTGTATTGTTTTATTTTGAAATATTTTTATATTTATTTATTGAAGCTGACTTATCATATTATTAAAATAAAATTGTAACGAAAATAAAATCCACTCTCAAATGGATGTGCACTTTAAAAGCATTAAAGGGCCATGTGTGAAGTAGGTAAGTCCCAAACGAGGTAGGAATTCTAATATGCCTGCGTGTAATTAGGTTGTTTGTATTACTAGGGAAAATATAGATATCCTGTGGTATTACCTATAAGGACGTTTCCTAATAGTGTTGGCGCTATAAAGATAAGCTTTTTAATTTTTCTATACGTTACGTAGTCGTATTATTTTCAATACGTTACGTAGGCTATATTTTTAAAATATATATTTTCTTCCGTATCTTATTCAGTCTCGTACACAAATTTACTCCCCTGCCATTACCTACACCGCAATTAATTAGCACATTTAGGCCACCTATTCCCAGCTACTTTGCAAAAATCCAGCTTATTAAAAAGTTTAATGAATTATTCCCGGAATGAACTATTTTAAACTAACATCAGTCACTCATGCGAGGAATGTTCTCTTTAAAATGGAAAATTTTAATTCGAGAAAATACTTCACTTGGTAAATATCTAACGTTTTGTGTTGCTGACATTGGGATAATATTTTGATTGTTACTAAAATATTTGCATCTGTGTGACGAGATGATTTTGTGATAAAATAAAAAAAGAGGAAATCTAATTGGGTATTTTGTCAAATGAATAGTAAATACTACTTAGCATTTATCCTCTGTCTCTACCATAGACTACGCACAACTACGTATGTATGTCCTATTGCTTAGTATATTTAAGCATCAATTGGAGAAGATAATCTAGCCATATTTGCAAAAGTTATATTATTTTATAAATCATAAAATAGCGTGAGCCCGTCCAATGAATTTATTAATTAAAAATTCCAATTATCAGTTAGAGTGAGTTTAGGTATTGAGTGTAGAGTAGAATTAATTAGTTTGTTTTCTCCACAGTTTCTTTTGGCCCCATTGTATGTACACAGAGTATTGAGTATGTAGTGGGTGTAGAATGAAATTACTGATTAAATTACGTCTTAATTTATTTTTGTTTACTAGTGTTTAACGTTAGTTAGGGAATCTTTTGAATTTAACTATAGTGAGTGGGGGACCCGGTGTTCTAAAACACAAGCTACGGCTTAGTTTAGGCTCCAGGGGGCTTACCATCAACTCTTATTGCGATCCAAATGAAAACCTAAATTGAGTTGCTTCGCTATTTCATACCATGACATCATTATACCGATCCAGTAATATTATGATCGTAGTTGGTTCGCAATTGATACGTAAACTCTTTTCGTTCATTCATTTTTCGTACCATGAGGTGAGATGTCAACCTACTTTGGACCGTTCAAGTGTCAATATAAGCGAACCAAAAAAAGTTACTATTTTCTTGTCAAAACTGAATTGCTTTCTAATTTAAATTGTAAAAACTGATAATAATACATAGTTTCAGGTATTTTGATTTAATAAATCATGTGCCATAATGTTAAAAATAAGTTATTTACATTTACCTACAACAAATATACAAATTACATATAAAAAAATCCTCGAGACGGCCGCTGCTGCTGCCGATCAACAGAAGTCTGGCAACGTTTCCTCTTTGAATAACCAAGCTAACACGTTGGCGGCCGGTCCCCCGAAACCTCAATAAGTTTTTAAGTGTTCGAGCAAATCAGCAAGCCTCAAGCCTTAGAATCGGCCGACGTTAGAGAGTACCAAAGGCCACGGTGCCCAAGCTCGCCGAAGTGATCACCAGCGATGAGGATAAATTGATCCTAGAACCAAGACGAAGACGAATACCTACACGGTCGCGCGGCTCGAAGCGAGAAAGTGAACAACATCTAACATAGTCCCGCCCGATATTTGTGGATAGAATGACTTGCAACCAGTGGACCTGAGTCCTTGCTCGAGTCCCGTTCAGAGACAGCCATATAGGAGACAGCTAGCAAGTGTGCGCGATCAGACTCCGTAAAATAAAGTGAATAAATTTTGCAAAGAGGCTTGTCCTACGCTCTCTGAGAACAACTCAAGATTATAAATATTTGTGCCTGGACAAGCTGCCTGCCTCCCTGCCTGTTATAGAGTAATTTTTTTTGTATACGTGGAAAAGGTAAAATATACTTAGAGACATTAGGTAATACAATTTTGCAGCTACGTACAAAGTTTGTAACGTGAAAATATTATGTTATTAAACAAACTTCACAAAATTACTAACACCATTGTTTGAATTTAAATTTCCAATATCTAAATAAATACTCTTTCATTTGACCGTTGTTGATTCTTCCAATGATGTCAATAGCAAACAAATATTACTTTTGATTCACTATCACTACATAGTATAAAACAAAGTCGCTTCCTGTCTGTCTATCCCTATGTATGCTTAGATTTTTTTAAACTGCGCAACGGATTTTGATGCGGTTTTTTTTAATAGATAGTGATTCAAGAGGAAGGTTTATATGTATAATACATGCATAATATAGTACAGAAAAGCCGAGAAAAACCGTGCGAGCCGGGGCGGGTCGCTAGTATATAATAAAGAATAACGCGAAATTAGATAAGTTGTCGGTAAGTCGTTGGTGTGGGATGCCACATTTGTTGATACACTTGCGCCATCTCACTTGCCAGCGGCATGTAGAGTTGCAGGAGCGGCTGCGGCTGGTGCGGAAAATTCCAAATCCAAAAAATACGCTTCTATTGGCCCAAATATTTTTTTTTTGCCTTTTGCGGTCGAGACCATGGGTCCTTGGGGGTTCGAGGCTCGCCGATTTTCTCGAACATTATCTTCAAAATTTATTGAGGTCACAGGGGACCGGCGGGCGGGGAGCTTTTTCCGCCAACGCGTTAGCTTGGCCATACAAAGAGGGAACGCTGCCAGCCATCTGGGAACCTTGCCGTTGATTGGCAGCAGCGGCCGCCTCGAGGATTTTTTTTATATATAGTCTGTATATTTGTTGTAAATATTGTATATTATAGGTAGGTACTTGCCAAATCAAAGTACCTATCATTCTACGATAAGTTACATCTTACTTTCTAGATTAAATTTGAAACTTTCTTTACCGCTTTGCCATTTGCTTTGCTTTGTATGTGTGTGTCACTGTTAACTATTTGGATACATTGCTGCAATTTAAGATCTAAAATGTATATACGAGTCTATAGAAATACTTACATAGCTCCAAGTATGATACCGTTAGGTATTTAATATATACATAGGTACTATTGAGAATATTTTTCTCTAAATTATAATCACTCAATAATCCATAATACTTTAAGAAAATTATGACACAAAAGTCAAAACGTGTATACTTTTTATACGACATGTGCATGTATCCGATCGCAAGTTTTCCGTTCTAAAATATCGTGGTAGTAATATTTTTTAAGATAAGTCAACATTCTTATATGTTATTTAATGTTATGCACAGTAATTCATTGATTGCTAGAATTATTTAAAAGAATATTATTTGATACTTTGAGACGTTATTTATTTTTATTTTTTCGTAAATAGCATTTCAAAATAACCGTAACTTACCGCAAAATCACACATTTAGGTTTTAAACGTATCGCATTGACTCAGAGTAAAAGAGACAGACTTATGTAATTACCGTATAGCATCTTCACTTTCTAGCAAAACCCGGATCAGAGACAATATCGTTCATTCATTCCGACCAAACGCGATTCTTTTTTATTAGCTTCATGGTACGAATTTTAGCAGATCCGTTTAGGTACCTAGACTGGATTGCATCGGAACTGAATGGCTATCTAAAAGTTGATGGTAAGCCTCCAGATCTCCCACAAATTACATTTTGAGTATGTAGTAGTAATTCTTATGTTTGTAATTTGTGGAGATAAATAAATATATCATTATAAAGAGGAAACGCTGCCAGCCTGCTAGGAACGGCAAGGGCCGTTGATCAGCAGCAGCGGCTGCCTCGTGGAAAAAAAAAAAAATTATGTAGATTGTATTTTGTATATTCGTTGTAAATAATTGTAGATAAGTAGCATAATATAATAAACTAGAGATAGATTACTATTAATGACATAATTTGTTAAAAAAATGTTTGTTCAAATGAAATATACTAATTAATAGATAGATTTATTATTATATTGTAAAGTTAGATAATACGCAAATCTCCTATTTTGTGAAAGACTGGTGTCTGTAGGTACTACCCTGTTTTACAGGTGTCTGATAACCTTTAAAATAGGCTCTTCAGATAGTTTGTACTGCTTAACAAGCGAAAACTTAAATGATGTTGAAAACTTTAAATGATGAAAAAAAAGAAAGCAATATTTAGATTGAGATCTTGCTTAACCAAAGTAAACTATGAGTGGGATAATATAAAGTTGTAGGACTTTGGAAAAGGACTGTGAAAATCTGTATTAGTTACGTTAAAAAGTAGTTAAAAAAGTTACGAAAAAAACGTCATGAAATTTTAAATTTTCGTCGTTTATGAGATAAAATTACGGTAACTGTTTACCATCAGGGGGGAAAGTATGCTAGTCTGCTATTTTCAAATTAATCTAAAAATGGGCATAAAATCTTCCTACAATTTAATGTATGTAACCTAAACTTAATTGTAGAATTCATTAGCTGTTCATTACTTTGGTATTAACACCAAGCGGAAAGAAAACACATCATTTCGATTCGCTTTCTCCATAGACGTAGATGAATTCGGTTTCAGTGAACAAATACAATTATCCTGAGCCAAATGAAAACGTAACTGTCACCAAAGAGGCTCTTATTTAGTGTCTCTTCATTAAGCCTGAGTGTTTACTTAAATTAAGATACCTACCGAGGAAAGATGAAATCGAATACACTCAAGGAGCTTTCGTACTATAACATTTTAATTATACCGTGTATTCAGGGAGCTTTCCTCGTGAAGGTAATTAGGTGAAGACTTTACAAAATATTAATTAATATTTAGGAATATAAATGATATTTTTTTTCTTAAATGGATTACTTTCTTAATTTCATGTACTTTAAAAAAAATAAAATAAATTCCGTATATCAAATATGTATTAAGTACACATTTATTTTATGTTTTTAAAGCAAATCCAGAACAAAATGAATTCATAGTTTATGTTATACCTATCTCTCACATCAAAATGGATTGTTTTTCAGAAGAACACTATCACAAAAGCTATTTGTTCCACTCTATCGCAGTAGGTTACCGGCACTTTCTATTAAAATTATCATATCTATAAATAATAAGGGCCTTGTTATAATATTGAGGGAAAAAATAAAAGGGACACCACACTTCTGGAGCAAAATTTTTGAAATTATTTTTGTTCAATTCCAGGTTTTTTTATATTGTTTAAATATTTTGTTTATTTTACCTTTTGACAAATGAAACAATTTAATTAATTGTATTACATTTGCAAAATGATGTTAAAATTTTATTATAGATTCCATATTTAGGTATATATGCTAATCAAGATAGATTTTGCAAGAAAATTTCTAATATGTAAAAATAAGGTATTCTGGTTTTACATGTAATATTTAACCTATAAATTTCAAGCAACATTGTCACTCTACCATAGACTCATCGCCTAGCACCTGTAATCGTTTTTAGGGCGCCGATGACATGAAAAACTAAACCGAAAGGGACAGGTGCGAAATCCTTGCACACCGGGGGTCCAACCAAACAGTCCCTTTGCCGACCCATAACCTTAATTGATAGGAATCGTTAACCTTTAAACGAACGCCTCTTGCCTTTCCACGACATATATAGTCTTTTGATTCTAATCTCGATATTTTTTCGTGTGTTATTTTATATCATCGTTTTATTTTCGGGTGCCTACACCCGATAGATTGTTATTTCGTAATAAACAGTCCATTCTTTGTCATTCGATATTTTTGAGATGATACGATGAGATTATTTGAGATCTTCGTGGCGCCGTCGCTTTAGTTATTCTGTCTCATGTCAAATTAGGAATGGAGTGGACAGCGCGGTGGCAGTGGAATTATTGCTCGTTTAACGATGATTATTTTTATATACGAGTTGCTCACCGATCTGTTAGTAATTGGTGAATCCTATGAAATTTATTCTTAGTAAATATGTTTACTTTTCCAGGGAATATTTCACGAGTATTTTACGTATTACAATACTATATAAGAAAAATATAGGTATATTTTAAGACTAGATTCCTAATTAGAATCCAGATATTTTTTTAACTATAATATTACGAAAATGTATTATTATTCTTTTTTTTAAATAGCATTGATTGTATCACCTACCGGTATTGATAAATCTCAAACATTAAATCAATTTAATTTTATACTTACGGCTTTAAAATCTTAAAGGTGTAATCAATATCTCGGCTCGAGTTGACATAAATTTTATAGAACCCACATTAGTAACTCCGCCTGATGTTTGTATGTTTGTCATCAGTTCATGGAGTTATCGTCAATGATCTGCCGAAACTATATTTCTTTTGATATCTTCCAATATATTTGATCATACCGGTTCGTGAACATAAAATGTCGGTAATTTAATTTTTATAGCATTAGCTTTATTTTAATTGTAGAGCATAAAAATGATACACCATTATTTTTATTTAAACGTTTATATCTATGCAGATCTAATTACAAAATAAAAAATCATAACTCAGCCTCTTCATCGTATTTTTTTTTAATGAATGACTAGCATAAGTGAGAACTCTGTTTTCACTTATGCTAGTCATTATGAACTGAACTATATATACCTATTGCCTACGTGAATCGATATATACTTATATTTTTTCATGTCAACAGGTTGATAAACAGGCAGACGATCTGTAAACAGGCTGTAAAAGTAAATAAAAAAATAGTCTTACATTATCTGATCCACATTTCATTGAAACAAAGACTGATATCATCGGGATACCAAGTTTTAGGTTTTTTCTGGCTGGTTCAAGCTCGGTCACCTCTGCTAAATGGACCGAACAGGTGCATTAAAGTTTTTATATAAACTACCCGATCATAAATCGCCTTAAGTAACAAGGGTGAGCTTTAACTTTTTTAGAGTCTATTAAATAAGGAAAGAACTGTAACAAACTTCATAATTAAGTATAAAGGAAAAAACTACGTATTCTACCTACAATTTGGTACTGTACCCACCGGCTTTAATTTGAGAAGGGTTTGATATCGACGGTTCCGCTATAAATCAAATGTTAAAATAGCGTTTTTGTTTCAAAGTCAATTATGTGGGGCGTAGGTGTCGAATTTAATTTGAGCAATTTATAAAATTTTAGTCTCGT
Source organism: Tethea ocularis (assembly GCA_963555595.1). Taxonomy (NCBI): domain Eukaryota; kingdom Metazoa; phylum Arthropoda; class Insecta; order Lepidoptera; family Drepanidae; genus Tethea; species Tethea ocularis. The sequence continues at coordinate 7,706,418 of OY741968.1, forward strand.
TTCGTAACCCATCGGTATTTAGGGTTATTGATGAAACACAAGAAATCATTGTAAGGTTTTTTAGGTTGTTCTAATTTTCTTTTCCCAGATTCAATTTAATCTATTTACCCGTACTACAACAGATTGTTCATCCATTTTGATACTCAACAAAGGCCATGTGATTTTCAACACAATAGGTCTCATGGCGAACGTATAATGTTGTCGGTAGTCCTTTAATGTCGTGTTGTGACCATGTAGATGTCTAGATAAGGCTCGGCGACGGTGGTCAGGAGGGTCGGCCCTCTCTATTATCTATAAAGAGTGAGCTCGCATCGCAATCGATGAGGTGGTATAGATAAGGATTTTGATTCATTTAGACTAAGTGCATTCGGATTTGTTGACTTTTGGCATACTTTGATGTTTTAAAGAGATGGTAAGGTATAAGCTAAAGTGATTGGGAGTATTTTTCAAATTCAAACTCAAATATTTTTCCTTTGTTACTCTTACTATTGATAATCACCGGTTCGGAATATACCAAAACTAAGAATATTTTTAATCGTATTAATGAATCCGCAATGACATTATTATAAATTTTAAATATCATGTAGATACTTGCATGCTCTACGTTATTAAGATTAGATATAGGTAGGTATTATGATGGGATGACTATTGCCATACTTTCTTCTGTATCTTACTTTCATATAAAAGTATTTAATTCAGATAAAATGCTTTTTTGGCCATCAGCCTATTACGATAATTTTTAGTATGGCTTAAACTATGTATAGTTGATTCCTATTTAAATACCTATAAACGGAACAAGTAATAAATATATCAATGCTCTCATTATAATAATGCCATGTACATGTTAGAGAGACGTTATAGATTTAAGTCTGACAGTGATGACCAGATAAGATCGTACCCCGATTCATTAGGCGTAATGATATGGTTCGTTAATCTAGGACAATCGACAATTCCCGTGTAACCTATGCCGTTGTTTGGTCTTAAATAGAATTTTACAACCTCCATGTCCGGTGAAATTGATAAAATTAGACCAATGTTTGATTATTTTCACGGTACGTAAGCATTAATCGCTATTTATTGCCCATAGACTGTTACTTAGATCATTAAAAAGAATATTGGAGCTTATCAATTGAAATTTGACAGTATAAAAATTGCTACAACTGTTATATTAGAGCCTTTATTTGATTGGATAGGCTTACATTGCATTTGATCACTATCAGTGAAAATGGTAAAGCCATTCAAACTAGAAAATACGCTCTCATGTTAAAACACGCCAGAAAAGGCTTTTCATTGTAAAAAAAATTGACATTATTTCTTCTTTCTTTCTTCGTCTCTAGTCTTAGGTATATTTAATTAAATCAGTATGCTATTATTTATCGAGTTAAATAGACATAAAATGGCAGTTTGCCCCATCAATCTATCATGGAGGACCCACTCCACAAAAAAATTAACTCAATTGAAATGACTTTGAACTTGAAATTATTAGCAGGAATCACTTAACATTTCCATTAAATAAAGACCTTTCAATATCATACTAAGAAGATATTTAACCTCCAGTTATGGCGGTACAAGAGGTCAAAAGAAATGGTTTGGTAAATCGTGACTAAAGGCGATTGTTTGGTTCAATTTTTCTGTTCGTAACGTCAAGTATGACGAGTCAAATTAATCTTTGTAGAATAATCAATTAAGTAGTGGAGGGGGGGAATCTGGATTAGATAGTATCGATGCTCTGTCGGCACATGCGTAGCGTTCGTGAGACTCGTTATAAGAAAATGGCTGGCTACAAAGATCTTGATATTTGGAAAACTGGTACAGATATTCTATTATTAGTTCGTAGAATAGAATTACAATATTTGTCTAGTCTCTTACTATAAGTATCGTGAAAACTGACTGAAGAGACATAGCAGAACATGTACGAATTTATACAGAAGTAGACACTGTGTTACATTTTATCTGTCAGGAATACATTTGTATATAATTAAGAAATATGAAACCCTTTACTTGTTATACCCGTATGTCTTAATGGTAGATATATCAGTCAGTCAGTCAATCAATCAGTCAAGCTTTTCTTTTATATATTTAGATAAGTTGCATAACAAAGACCAAAACTGCCACATCGGAATACATACAGTGACGTTCAAAAGTATGACGGTATGTTTTGGTATCGACTGGTCAGGTATTCAAAGTATTGTCAGTGATTTAATTGAAACAGCGGGAGTCAAGACCACGGACCAACACCCGCATCCGACCACAGGAAACAATGTTTTGTATGAAAAAAATCATCTGGTACATTTTAATTGCCTTCATATAGTTTAATTAGTCTGTGTTCTCGATGATTAATGTTGTACCGTAAATGGTACGTGTGTGATGACTATAAAATATGCGGTCATAGAAACTGGACTTGTGTTTGGTTTCAGATGCGACGTGATAAATGATTTTTGTCTGTATAATAAATCTGTAAAGGGAAATTTAATATGTGTATGCTGGTCTCCCTCACTTATTTTTGAATTACAACAGGCCTGTCTGGGAGTTGTTAATTGAACGGTAGGTATGTTTAATATTAGTCTATTTTTTATTCCCATCATTTTTGTACTTTAAAATTATATCGTTACCATCTAAGCTTCTAAGCTGTCTCTCTCAAGCTTATGGGAGTGAACGAATACGGACAAAATATCCTGAGACAGTTCCGCGTATGTGGACTCCCTTGCCCCCAAGTAGATCTTTTAATATGGAAACCATAATACTGATAGGTTATATATAAAACTATTTAAATGTATATTATATACCTAGAAAACTTATGTTTTACAAAACCATATACAAGTCATCATATATTTTATGTACCTTCTAACAATACGAAAGAATTAAAAACTTAGGTACAGTATGACACAACTTAGATGTAGCATCGGCGAATCGTTTTCGTACACTTCACTTCCGATTTACACAACAAATAAAAATAATTCAGTATCGCGCCATTCAACGCTCAACAAGATCATTTTTGCCGATCATTTTTTAACTCATGAGTAATGTTGTAGGCGCACTCTTTTCGAGAACGATCGATTTTACGAAGTTTGCCGATGCTTCATCTAAGTTGTGTCATACTATATGTGTATATTAGGCTGAATACTATGGTATATTCGTGTATGTATAATGTACCTACATTATCAATAACCCTATAAAATATCAGGAATTTCAGCATTACCATAACGAAATTATGACTATTTATTAAGATTATGCTAAAGCTCAGCATAATCTCTCGTAATAGCTTTTATTTGCAGTCTGAAACGTAGTAATAGGACGAGATACTTAGCTATTTTAGTTAGACACACCGATGTGTATTTTAATGCTAGACTAATTTGATAATATTTTTTTTAAATATGTATGAATGTATTAACGCTTTCAGTAAGTGTTCCTAATGGTAGTATAAAGCTTTTTGAATAAAATGCAATCAATAATTTTATCAATTAGTTTTTTAGAATCCCAATTATCATGGTCTCAAATCCGATCGCACGAGTGAAATTTGTCAAAAACTAGTCACAATAAATACGTTAAAGAAAGATGGCACATAACGGTATATATATTCCTAATTGTAGTAAACCATAGTATATTTTAATCCTACAAGGCCCCGTGGTTAAGTTAGGCCTAAATTTACTTAAACAGGATAAGTATAACTAACTTACCAGTAGCTTATATAGGCACTAGCCAATCTGACGATCAATTCTCTGATGAATGAGAATATTCTCAAACTAATCTCAACATCTGTAACTTAGACAGAGAGGATTAAGGGCTACAGAATGTTCTTAAATACTTATCAGTTTAATATTGATGTTTAGGAATTTGGACGTCATGTTGACTTTCACAAGAGTCTGGATTGTAGTATCTTGGATAATTACTTCGTTATTGTTCATAACGGTATTTCGTGAAGCAACTGTATAAAATTGATTAGCACTTTAAATCTATACTAATAATAAAGCTGAAGAGTTTGTTTGTTTAAACGCGCAAATCTCTGAAGTTATTAGTCTGATTTGAAAAATTCTTTCTCTACTACATTTTATCCCGGGAACGCGAGTGGAACCGCGAGGAACAGTTAGTATGTAATAAACTTTTCACTACTCTTGCTCAAAAAGTCCGTCATTATAGTGTACCAGAGCGGGGATAAAATAGCTTTTCTCCCCCTAGGGGAAAAAGTATTCTATTTACTCTACGGTTTCTATTTACTTCGCTAAAGCTCGGGAGTAAACTACCTCGTATGTAATGGATCATTTTAGCCCCTTGTATAACAAAGTACTATTTCTTTGAAGTACAATGAGTTCGAAATATAAATAAATTAGAAATCTCCGATTTGATTAAAAATGAGAGTATGGAATAATTATAATTTTATTATTACTTTTTTATTTCAAGACATAGTAACGAAATTCAAATCACATATTAATATTATGATCTAATAATATTCTCTATCTAATAATTAATATTATATCAAAATAGTATTGTTTAATCTTAACATTAAAGTACCTACAAGTTTAATATTGTTACTTTAATTTTAAAAAGTTTCATGCATTATTCATTTATTATTTACCGGTTATTTTACATTATTTTTTGTAACAAAATCTTATTTATATAAGTTTCTTATTATAAATTCAAAGATTATATTATAAAACAAAGCCTACTATTAGGTGGCTCATTACGTGGAAAACAAGGTGGTTATAAAGGAAGACCGACTCACAGTTGGCTGCTTTTATTCAAAGTCAACTCATCACAGCAAACCTAAATAAAGTGTATTTTTTATAGTCAATCTCATTATAAGAAGTCAACAAATTCTAGTATAAGCTTTGTATTCTATGTGTCTACGTATTGAATGTCGCAAATACATCCATACAAATTAGTCTCGAGAGGGCTATACCTATCTTCATTTCGATAGAATTGTTCTGATTGACTCGCACTATAGTTAGGGATGGTAATCTCATGTTGAGTTTACTGCCCTACCCTTGACAATTTTATTATAGGTTGCGGTCATTTCGTCTTAATTTTTAATTATATCTACTGCCTCGTTAAGAATATTGCAGTAATTTTATAATGGGGTCCCTTTCTACTTCTTGGTAAGGCGTCCCTGTTTCATGTGATTGTTTACATTTTTATTTTTTATTAGTTCTTATTAGTAGTTCTACTTTATAAATGAGATGATTGCAAATAAAGTTTACCTTAAGTGTACCAATTTCAATCTGTCACCGGCAATTCAGTTTCTTAACACCAAGGACTTTTCATTTGTCAAAATAATTATTGTTAATTGTTGAGGCAGATGTCACCAATACATTATACGTACTAATTAACCTCGCTAAAAGGAGGCGTAACAAAGAAATTGTATCAAAATAATACGGACCGCTAAAAAAATTAACAAAAACACCGCGAACAATAAAACAATAAAAAGGACAAACACAAGACAAAAGAGAAATACTATAAATCAGCTGTTGTGGAAGTGTCTCCCTTTATAAAAGTATGGATAGAGGCAGACGGTTGACGTTAGGGCTGTTAACTGGGAATTTATTGTTCATCACGGCCGAAGAAGTCTCATTCTCGTAAATTTTCATGTAATACGAGTGGATTGATGCAAGATGAGACCTGATAAGTACGGAACGGAAATAATTGGGAGGTTTTATGGGCATACTGAGGAGGTAGCACGAAAAGTAGCTATTTGAACTTTACCAACTTATTTTTACATATTACATAGTTCTTAATATTTAAACTCTTGTTGTTAGAGTTGATAGTTGAATGGCAATAAACATTTTGATTTTGTAATCCGTTCAGGTCGTTGAGCATGTTTTTAAATTAGAATTTGTAGTATGTGAGCGGTCATTGTGGGATTTTGAAAGCATTACTGCAATGTAACCTAACTAATTGCTTTTGTTTTTAATGAATTTCTTTACCTTATCGCCTCGAATTAGATTAATTCTTATCTTAATTCAAGCTAGGTGTTTAAATAGAAGGAGAAAAAGAAACATCCAAAATATATACTTTTTTTTTGTTTTTTCATAAAAACATTAATGTTAATTAAAAGTTCTATCACACGCTTTTACGATGAAAACCATGAATTTTTTCAAAATTACTGGCATTTAATTAATGAAGGGAAACAGAAAATAAGAACATCAGTGCATTCAAAACGGGAATGTTTCCCGTAGTAAAATGGATTTTAGTATTCCAATATGCGTCTCATCAACGTTGCGACCTAAAAAGTAACTTGTTATTCGATGTCCATTTAATTTATTATGACTTTTATTGTTTGAATTTAACGATCCCTAATTTGAATTTGTTCTGGAGCTAATAGTCTCGGGGAATCTAAGTTTTAAATTCTAAATAGTTAGCTTTACAATCAACCCAATCTAGTATAATAAACCACTCAAGAAAAACTCTCAAAGTAGATCTGACAGGAAAAAATAATTAAGAGTACGACGGATAAAAATCACCCAGAAAGGTGGTCATTTATTATATGTACTTAGTACTACTGGTAGTCCAAGTTTATATTATAGGCTGTATATTAAAATTAATAAAAATGTTTCACCATTAGCGTTGTCGACTGTCCAAATGTACGAGGTTATAGTTAAAATTGAAATGATTTATAAAGACACGATGCATATTTTGACGTGAGTGCAAAATATTGGCAGCATTTTTAAAATTGCAATATGTGATTGATGAATGTACAGACAAGGTAGAGCATTTTGCCTAAATGAAAAAGCAATAACCATTCATCATTTTAACATATTTTATTATTTCGCTACTTCTGATTTTTTTAGATACTAAAAATGAAAGACTGATAAGGTACTAATATACCTACATGAGGCGCATTTCAGCAATTCCATTATACGTTTCCTTTGATAAATGTCGATGGTACCTATAAAAGGCAATATATTCAGTTGTAATATTTAAATCAGCGCTTCTGTTACCTACGATCTTTCAAGTTATTGTTTTATTGAGTAGGCACATGAGTTGAAATAAAATAAAAATGCCAGCACACTTGCACCTAACCAGCTAACTGTGAAATCTCATTCGAACAGCTTTTATATTGCACTCGCAAATATGTACACCGGTCATTATCCACACCTTTTACAAACATCTTGAAAAAGCCCTAACTAGTTCTGTTTTGAAATGAAATCAGACCTTATTGTCTACCGAATAATACTCATAATTCAATGAAAATCGGTATGCGCATTAAAGAACGCGTATTTAGCGGACACCTTTGACGTACGAGGAGCAAAAAATACAAGTGCACGATACGTTGTGATGAGCCGGTGTGCTCCGTTTATAAATATTTATTACCTAATTATCGAAGGCTGGCTTAACACCTCTGGATGTTGTTTAGCCAGGGGCGCGCATTCAACTGCGAGACAACACCAATTTGTATTTTTAATTCAGAATTGCAGGAACGAAGCCATATTTTTAAACTTGTTAACACCGTAATAAAGTTGTCCATTACCTATCATTCTGTCAGAAGGAATGTTTGCAATGAATTTAAAAGTGTTATAAACTCATTCTTTAAGGCGTTATACAGTTGTAATAAAAAAATATCGGAAAATAATAGTCGGTATGGACATGGTATTTTATGTATACAAACAAACATAAAAGTCTATGTATGGTGGCATGAATATTTTAGTTGTTATTCTTATCAGTCTATCGACATTTAAGTATCTAGCTTACATCTAGTTTCACCATTTTTTATTTTCACCTACGTAGTTTTACTAACACTAATTTTCATAACAAGAAGGTTTATTTTAAAAGAAACATTTCTTAGCGTTGGAAAACTTTTATTTGTGTACTTAAATTATTTTATCCGATTCATTTTAATATATCGTCGATAGTAAACCAGTTGGGATGTGTTGCCTCATGCTAAATTATCGAAATGTGGCGTTTTATCGGTAAAGAACAGCAGTTTACACTTAAACAAGTGTCGGTGACACTATCGGAGTGGAGTTATGCGTTTAGTCACCTTATTAAATAAAGCTTTATCAACAACGTGGTCCAAATGTGATGTCCGAGTCTTGAAAATGGGAACAAGTATTGTGGACAACCGATAAATATTACATTATTAAAATTATCGTATACAGCCATAGTTTAAATAAAAAATATATATATAGGATTATACTTACTCAAAGTGTACTTACATATTTATTTCTGAAAAATCGCGAGGTTAAATTTATAGAGTAAGAATATTTATTATATTTGTTATTAAATTCAAAGAATCTTCATTATTATTCACAGTTATTAAATCAAGCAAATTAAGTTTCAGATAAAACAGACCAATTCAAATTAGGGTTCCTTTCAATTTATTTTATTTTTCCCATAAATTTTGCCAATGGTCATAGAGAATACTCACTAGTTTTCTGTATCTGTGAGAAAATACAATTACTTGTCCCATATAAAAACCATTTCAATTCAAATGATGGCTGAAATTTCATAATGAATAGGCTGCATTGAAATTACTTTGAAAATGTATGTTTCTGATATTAAAATGAAATAAAAAATAATAATTATGTCGGTAGTCTTTGATTACATATAAAATATTGTATACTCGTATGTGGCCTGAACCTATATTTTAATTTAAGTACGTATTGATAAGTTTAAGTAAATTGGCTGTAACGTCCCTGGTTGATCGCTCTTCAGTCAAATAAATTATATGAGTAAGTCAATCAATATCAATTTTTCAAAAACTATGTAAAACCCACAAAATAGCCCAATGTGTAGCTAATAGTTCTTGTTTCTTTGTATTAAAAACAAATAGTCATTTTAATAGTACAGAATAAATAATATACAGGAAGTCCCTCCCTATGATATGAGCCGAAGGCCCTCATACATAGAGCACAAAATCCGCTTTGTCCGTCATTCAAATGTTAGCAACAATCAATCAACTGGACAGGATAAACATTAGTTTTGATTTAACATTCATTAAAATAAACAAACATTTTTGTTGCGCGCACGCATCACGGAATGTGTAATTAACGTCACGACTTCATATTTCTTCTTGAAGTGTGGACGTATGTATTTTTAGAAACAGAAGGCAATCCCTCAAAAATGTTGACGTTTTCCATTTTAGTTTGTGAACTTTTCTTTAGTTTTACTATAAATAGAGGAACGCTCGAACGTTTTGAGAATGCAACCTTTGAGTAAGTAATAAATTTTAACAGACGCAAGAGCAAATAAATAATTACTTACTTTTGCCAGAGAATACTTACTACATACCTACTACCGTAGAATAAGAAACAGTACTACAGTACGGAAGGCTTGGTCTCTAGCAAAGACTGTGTTTAGGGACTAGAACGTACCTACTCCACGAAAACTCATATATTTAATCAATTCCGATACATCAATACAGTTAATGTAATAACCTAATAATAATAAAATGGGTGCACACTGTTAAAATTAAATCAAACAAACAAAAATAAGTACTAGTCTTACATCATATGTATTTTGCTTGCAGTGATATTACAGACTTAATATAAAAATACGTACCTATCTCGATTGTTCCATTAAATGTTTATATTCCTTATAAAACTCTGCGGTTATTATACGCGTCATAAAATAATAAAAACCTTTTTTAATTCCCAATAAATTTTATCAGCCTTTTAATGTATACTTTCGATAAAATTTAAGGTAGGTATGTACCTACTCATTTGGATATCATATATTATTATGTAGTAATATTCAAGTCAGCTTAAATTTAATTTACATAATATTATATTTCACTACCTCCGTAACAACTGAACAAATTTTTATCAAATTTGGTAAATATGGCATCAGATAATAATTAGCCTTGCACCTTGCACCTGGGTTAGAACATAAGACCAATAAGGACTAGGCTTAAAGCTATTCTAGTAACATGGCATTTGACAGGCCAGTTGGCGCAGTTGATTAAGACACCGCCTATCGTGCCGCAGGTCGTGAGTTCGATTCCGAATATATGTGTGCATGAACATGTCTGTTTGTCCTGAGTCTGGATGTAATTATCTATATAACATGTATATAGCTCTGCTTAGTTTGGGACCAGATGTGAAAAATTAACCAGGATATTTATTTATATTTTTTTTATTTGAGTGTAAAATAGGGACAGCTATAGTCTCAATAAATAATTAGCGCCAAAAGTGGTAATGACTAGAAGTCAGGCACAACATACTTACACCTACCGTGCATGGTGACAGATTTTCAAGTTCCAACTAGAAGGTGCTAGCCAGTAGCTAGCTAGCAAGTATCCTAGCACCATGCTATATTTATATCACGATATTTTTCTTCGTCGACATTTCTTTATGGGACCTTTGTTTTTTTGGGGCATTCGATATCATTGCTATTGTTATCTCAATATTTCCCTAAAGATAGCTGTACTTCATGCTAAAATCATGCACATTCCATGTTTACTGTGAAAAAATAAAGAACAGTTATTAATAACCGTATTAGATAGTTAGGTTATATTATTAACACAATAGTTATATACCTAGTTCATACCAGACATACATATGTAATGATGACACGTGCCTTAAATAATAGAGCACGTATCATAAAACTAATGATGCACAAAAATATTTCCCGTGTAGCTTCATGCCCATCGATTAATCAGGACATTCATTTTTTATTCCACTTTTTATTTTTTAAAAGCATCGGTAAACGCGTTCCTGTGTTTGGTCAGAGTGACCACACAGCGTCCATTAGGGTTTATTAAGAGTTTAGTCAATATTGATAAAAGTTTAATGGTCGTTCGGTGACATAACGATGCAATAAAATTATGACACCGATAATTAAATAGGTGTAAGTATCAAATTTATTGCAAAAATAATTGAATTGATCACGTACTGAATGTTTGCACTGCTAATGAGCATAACATTCTACGTAAGATAACCTTCAAAACTAGATCTGTGCAAATTAAGAACACAATGTTGAGTTTTACAGTTCAATTAATCATACAACTCCAAAGATAAGGCTAATTAAAGGAACCTTAGAACATCGAACGTTATAATATAATTAAAAGCATTTTGTTAATTAAATATTATATTCACTTTAGATGTAATCAGATCAGCTTTACAAATATCTCACCTGCGGTCCTAATTTCCTTTCTCTATCATCTAAATTTCATTTGCGGAAATTGCATTGTTCATACAAGCCTGTTTAAGTACTGAAAGCATTAGTTCACTCGGTAAAATATTGGTAGCTCGTGGAATAATATAACAAGCGTTATGAACACACACATACAGAAATAACACCATTAGTCACGTTAAATTTGGTGGTATAACAGTATGTACAAGACTAATTTGAGAAGCGAAAATCAAGAGGGCTCATTTTGATAATTGGATTATACTGTTACACTTATTATGTTGTAAAAACAAATACGCGTGACGATTTGTGTCTTATAAAATTAATTTAAAATGTCTTTGATGAAGTAATAAAATAGTTTTATAATCGAAAACTATTTGATTTACCTTAAGATGCACAAGCTAATGAATTCTTTTGGAATTTATTATTCACTTAATTATTCAGTTTAACACAAAGCCAACAAAAAAATAACTGACTCGTCATAATCAAAAAAGTAATAAATACCTGTACTTACATAGCTTTAAAAATACAGTTTTTAACTTATAATAAAATTAACTAAAATGTTTTAAAAGTTAAAATGCTTTAGGTTGTGCATTTCAAGATAAATCAAATAGTTTTCACATAAAAAAACATTTTTTTTCTTCATCAAAGACAGTTTTAATTTAATTTTATAAGACACAAATAGTCACGCTTATTTACAGTATCAATCCAAAAGCAAACATTACCGAAACACTTCGGTCTTATTAAAATTTCGGCTCGTGCGACAAGTTGACTTTCCGCTTTCGACCAAACTCGGTCATAGTCCAATTTTAGACTTTGAACTAGGGAAAAAGTTAGGACGTGGACAGGTAACTCGTTCATTGTGATGGCGGAGGCAAATTTGCATTGTAATGGATATCCGGGCCTTCGTTGTCAACCCTTGTTGTTTATACTGTAATTCTTCATAACGTATGCGTTAGCACGACTCATTTATGTTTTTATCATGGTTTCATAATGTGTTATGTATTTGTATGCAAAAGTTATTAATTTACTACATTTATTGTTAAAATCGATAACAAGCAATGTTGTATCTATGTATACCAAGAGTTTCCTTTACAATTTATAGCCAATATACCTAAAAAAAACTATCTTGTGGTTTAAATATTTATATTTATCTCACACTCATTGTTGTTTACACTCATCCAATGTTGGCGTTGAGCTCAAATATGAATGGACAGCTACTGCAAAATCAAGACCTCAGAGTCAATATGTCAAATCGATAATATTTTCTGTGGTCAGACAATGCGATTCTGCGACCGTTGAGATTCTATTATTTGCGGGTGGCCTGCAAACGAGACAATCTGCGGTCTTTGTATCATGCGCAATAGATTCGTCAGTTTTGTTAAAATCTGCGGGAGATCAGAACATAACTACTGATAGCAGATGATTGAGGTATCGTGGAATTGTGTCAATGTAATTTTTGACTTATAGATTTGCGTTTGCTTGAAACTGTGTCTTTACAGCTACAACAATGTGAACAATAAATCCTTGCTACAGAATATTTTCTATGTATTTTAAATGCCTTACTAGGTTAGGACCAATTACTATAGTCTAGTGAGGCATTTAAAAGAGATACGCTACAATGCATTTTTATTCCGCTTTTAATCGGCTCAAAGTCATACTTCAATAGAAAGCAATCAATGGCCTTGCAACAGTAAAAAGCGTAGTTCGATCGAAAGCTAAATACCAGGTGTATTGGCATATATGTAAAAATGTACAAGTTCAGTCCAATTCTCGTCCCGAGACCCACTGGACTGTCCACAATTGAAATGAAGCAAAGGCATCTCCCGTCGACCGCATTGTTCCTTTGTTGTACGCTCGGCCAGAACCTTTGTCCAAGAATTGTTTTATACAGAATGTAAGTCACGAATACCGTGTACTGTATAACTGAATAAGGACGGCTCTTTCTATGCCCACTACCCTGGTTTTGCGTTAACCTATATATAGATATTGGTATATATAAACTGGACCATTTGATTAATTCATTGGCATGAATGATGTAGATTGTAACAAGACATTGTTGACAACGCTCAAAATTGATGTAATTTTCTAGACTATGAAGATTCAGTTGACAAAAATCTGTTAAAAATATTCCAGATGTTTTAATTCAAAAATAGAAAATAACGGCATACGAAATATTTTATTGACCAATGATAGAGTCCATATATGATATTTATATAATGCTGGACTTCAAATCGTGTACGATATACGGAGATTGAAGAAAGTGCAACCAAGGTGGTTTTGTTGCGGTGCATCGAGCATATTTCTTACGGCATTTGAAAGAATATTGGAGAGAAATTGTGCACGTAATATTCTCAAGGATACAGGATGGAGGCCGGGTATTGCTTATGTATTCACGTCAGTTAAAAGTCGAATATTTCCACAGAATATTTTGTTTGCGAAATTTTTATACGATGGTCCTTTGTCGATAAAAGTATGCCCGTAACAAATTTATTGGGCGAATCCTACATACAACTTATGACTATTATTGAGAATGAAATATTCGCAAATGGCTTATCCATCTACCAATGTTAATACAACTTTTTTTTTCTCGTTGTATTTATTTTTAAAACCTGTAACCTAATCAACATATTTTATCCATCTTATAACATTTGTTATCAAAACACTTATTGGCGTGTTCCAGCAATGCACTTGAAAGTCAGTCTAGATACGAGCTTACCATCTTTGCCCACATCATTACATAGGTAGGTCAGTCAGGTCAGATAAATATAAACTAAGAATACAATGATTACTCTGTGTATATTTTCAAATCTTTTATAATTTATCCCTGATCAAGTGATCATTGATTTCATGTTTTCAGTAACTTTGCATTATTTTATAATCAGCCTCCTCACAAGCTATCTACATAAAACGAAGATTACTCCCAAATAATCTCTTACATCTTAAGTTATCAATAAATAATTTTAGCATCTACAAAACTCCCATACCATATTCGTCAACATTGCTCGCCCGTATTTACTCGCGTGCTGGACTTGACCTTCGTACTATCTCAATCTGATGCCGAGATAACCGCCTACATTGTTCCCAGCGGGACATTTGGACAACCACCCTTTACTTTACTACCTTTATGTTACGTAATAGAGTTGATATTCACTTGATAAGTTAGATAGTGGACTTGGGATAGATTCGTCATAGAAAGCTACATGACCGGGTAACACGTTGCTGTCGTGATTTTGCTTATACCTATACTATAGTCAGATGATATTGTTATGTATATGTAAAGTGGAAAAATATTTTCAACCAACATAGAGTACCGGGCTAGAACTAATTTAATAATACTAGAACGAGATCCTGCGATTTTTTTTTATAATTTCATGTAGGAAAATTTCACAAAATATTAAAAAACTAACAAGTGAACTCAAAAATATTTTAAGCTATGTGAACTAAATAAACATTATAAAAAATGCTAATTTATCAAGCAGTTTTACTAATCAAAGTAACAAATTCACTATTAATGGAGAAGAGGTTGCTCTACGAAGCAACTGTGATGCAGATTTTTTTACGTAAAGTAGGCAGTAAATGTCAATATTGTGAACAAATTGTGGAGATAAACGCCCTATAAAATCGTTCGGGCCGTTCTCGTAAAACGCTATTTAACAGAAATAATGGTAGATTTCCGTCTGCTATTCCTTTCTCTTTAAAAAATAATATAGATTAGTGAATATAAAAAATGTTAAAACGGTGGTATCTAGAACTAGATTATATAAAGTATTAAAGAGTATAAAAAATTGTGTAATAAGCGCATTCCCATTGCACCATATTACAGTGCAAGTACTGAAAAACTAGCATGACTTCAAAAAAAAGTATTAGCTAACTTAAACGTAGATACCAGATATTGGGCTTTATCTTGAAGGAGTAAGGAGTATTTTTACTTGTGATAAAGTATTTTATTTCACCTTTTGGATTGAAACCCGTTAGCCGAGTTTGCGTTGTATATGGTAGCGGAGAATAAGTTTTCTTCAACAAAAAGGCATGAATAAAATGGATGCCTATTGGTGCAAAGCAGACCGATCGGAACGGGCCTCGTTGTCGACAACGCGTTGAAAATGCTATCAAACTTTCGCTTTTCTAGTGAAACTTGAGATCGCGGAAATTGCATGGAAATAAATACGGACGCAGTCGCAGTAGTTTGCTTGGCAACTTTTAAATACGCTCAACGTCGAACAGAAAGCCTTTGTTAATTTAAAGCGAGCGATTCGAATGAAAAGGTTCATGAAATATCATATAACACAGCAGCACTCCAAATACAAATTGGAGTTTCATATTGGCTTTTCTATGCTATCCTGACTTCATTTTTATAACAACTTTTAATGAAATACCTTTTATTTTATAAATAACTTTGGGTTACACTGCCGAGCTTGTATAATTTGAATATCTTTCAAAGAAACATTTTTGTGAAACAACTTTTAGTCCTAAAAGATGGCAATAAAAATATGCGGTGATTGAAGATTTGAAGTACAATGGCGGAAAAAATTCCACAATCGGCACTTTGTGCAAGAAGCGGAATACGTGTACGAATGAAATATTAAAGTTATAAAGGACCGTGCTTCAGAGAAAAGTAATAAAGTAGTCAAGGGTGAGCTCGGTGCGAAATCATGTGCCGACTTTATTGCAAATTATATTTCGGAGTTCCCCCCTCACTTTATCAACGGGTTATTCTCAGATCTAATTTGGAATTTTCCAAGAAAAATTGTTCGTATAATAAATTACTTTTCAAATAGACGATAACATATTTACATACCCTCACGCTTGTTACTTACTGAAACGAACGAAGAATGAAAGAGGAGGTTGTCAAAGTGTATCAATTATAATAATATCCATGACTTATCTTATAGACTTATGTACACACCGCCACAGATTATGCTACACACTGCGGCACCTTATGCGGTTGTAAAAGGAGCTATTTTGCAACAAAAATGTGTAGCTTGATCTGTGGCCGTGTGTACATGAAATTCTATAGGCATATCAAGTAATTAATCTATACTTCTATACTAATAATCTATTCTAATATTATAAAGAGGAAAGATTTGATTGTTTGTTTGTTTGTTTGCATTGAATAGGCTCCGAAACTACTGAACCGATTTGAAAAATTATATTACTAATAGGAAGCTACATTATCCCCGAAGGTTATAGGCTACTTTTTATCCCGGGAACGCGAGTGAAACCGCGCGAAACAGCTAGTAATAATAATATATAATATTATAAAGAGGAATGATTTGATTGTTTGTTTGTTTGCATTGAATAGGCTCCGAAACTACTGAACCGATTTGAAAAATTATTTCACTAATGGGAAGTTATATTATTCCTGAAGGTTATAGGCTACTTTTTATCCTGGGAACGAGTGAAACCGCGCGGAACAGCTGGTATGATAATTTTGTTTTTCTAAATCTACCGAGTCGTCAATTGAACATGCATTCACGAAGCTGTTATTATTCCCAGTATAAGTATTTTAGAATAAATACAAATACTGTTTTATAAATGTTTAGTTTTCGAATATTCTTGTACGTTTGTGCGTATTGGGTTTTCCATTATTAACTATTTTTTTAAATGTGCCTTTAGATACCTTAAAACAAACGGAACCAAGAAGTCATGATATTCCTGTACGATAAATTAACGATCTAAACATTTGTTTTTTTTTATGAAATTTATCAAATTGAGAATTGCCCACTTTAAATCTCCTTTATGCTGATGTCATATGAGCGACGCGTTCAAAATTTCAAATACTATTTAATGTCAAAGTTCAAATTTTTATCTCTTTACGTCCATGCCTTATATCTCTTTGTATGGAGAGTATGGTACTTTTTTTGGGTAAAGTACTTTTTTACGTCAATGGAAGAGATATTGCCAATTTATTTTGCTTTATTATTTATGTATCTAAATGTATCTTAACTTTGCCTTCTATTTCGATGTGAACCTGTTATGCGAGTCTAATAAAGTAAAATAAGATTACACGACTATAATTTTAGAACTGTATTGAAATTTTAAATAGGTGCTCTGGTTTAAAGTCATTCATAATTTATAGAACCTATTGTTAATAAATGTTAAACTTATATTAGTTATCATAAATTGATTGTTTTTAGTGCAACACTTACTTCTCTTTGTCTTACAAACATTGGACGATATTATCCGACTCGCAAGCATGGTATCTGACCACATTCTATTGCTTACTCTAAGGATCATCTTTGTGTAATTTATACTTTCTGAAACAAACCTATAAATATAGCAGGATGAAGCAAATTCATACATTTCCATATTCTTTTACCAAACAAATTTCCCAATGTTGGTATTTGCATAATTACCTAACTAGTACCTGTACTAGCTCTACTAAATACCTCTACAGATTCTCAATTTTCAGCTTGAGCAAACTTCAAAGCAAAACTTACTGTGTGAATATTTGGTTAAGTCGACTCTCCTACAGTAGTCTAAAGTGCAGGTTAAGCCGTGTTCCTAGCTTATTTTGATATAGTTTTTTGAAGAATATCTTGCTCCGAAAGGTAATACCTACTACCTAAGTTTTTTTAAGATAGATAGGACTTAGCTTTTTTCGCATGTAATAGCATCATCGCACAACATCGACATTGAATTGGTCCTACGACCATCCTATTTAAAAAAAATTGTTAAAATTTGAAGCCACTCCAGAGGCTTGCCACGCCTTGCGATCCTCCGTCCTCGTGCTCCTCCATTCACTCCAAGCTATCTGCATCGAGTTATCTGTCCAGCGAGTTACACATAAGATACATGTAGGCATAATTAAACCAAAACAATATATTTATGCATGTAAAGCCATCGAGGAACAAAGCTAGCAAGCAAATAATACAATATAACATAATTTGATATTAGCCCAGATTACTCCTCTTGTTAGTCAAGTAGCATATAACCCCAGTTATTTATGCAGTAAGTGTAATACACACTGCTTTACTGCTTTTGCAACATTAATAAACAGGCACAGCTTGGTGTTATTTAGGCAACTATTTGTATTTAAAAAATGTGATCTAATGTTAATTATTATTATTTTTTTAAGTTGTGATGAAGCAGTGCTTATTTTTTTTAGATAATAAAAGACGGCTTACGTTTTATCTCGTGTGAAATCTTATGGCGGAAAGAAAGGTTGTGGATCAGAAAGTTTTTATCTTAGAGATAACGAAAAAATAGAGATTATTAAATTGTAGAGTATATTGTGTAGGATGCAGAGAGGATTGTTGGATATCATGAAAAATTAAATAATTTTTTTTTTCTCAGAATAATTTCTACCATTTATAGTGTAAAAAGCTATATATATAATCTGAATCTCGGAAACGGCTCCAACGATTTCCATGAAATATTAGTATGCAGAGGGTTTCGGGGGAGATAAATGGATCTAGTTAGGTTTCATTTTTAGAAAACGTCGTATAAAAAAAAACATCAAAGCTCGGTCAACCAGGTACTAGTTTTTTAACTGTATTTAAACTGACTAATATGAACTAAATATCACTTTTACAAACTAGTTATCTCTGCAGCCATTAGAACTAATATTAATTCGGTTTTACCAATAGATAGAGCGTACAAAATGACATGTACCTAACTGAATTTTTACTAATTTTAGTAAAAAAAAGCGCATTTATCATGTTTTACCATTATTATTAAGCAGACGAAATAGTCGGTCGGAAAGCTAATTACCTATGTAAGCTATTTGTTGCATTATGACCGTGTGTCACAGCACGTGGCGAACTCTTAGTAAACAATTTTAATAGAAGTATGAATATTTTCTACAGATTAATATGCCAAGCACGTAGTTCTGGAAACCAGGCAATTTTCTTCGTGCCGCTAATGTACAATCAACCACATTAAAGTTATACCAACTGCATGACATTTATTTCATGAAAAAGATAGTATACGCAGTTATAAAACACATTACATAAATTTAATATATTTTGGCGTACCATATTTATTTTACGTAAATTTTTTATCGTACCATGATTCTCCAACTACGAATTAAGAGTGAAGAAAATATTATGGTATCTCGCAATATAGCGAGGTGGTAGTGGATCCAGGCCCCTCCCCCCGCTAAAGGACTCCAAATCATCTGAGTCCTCCCGTGACAAATTTTAAATTAAACTTGATATTACCCTCAGCGGGAACAAGCCCGTCATAAATCAAAATCCTAAATCCGCCACTGTAGTGAGGTTAACTAAAATTCTCACAAATCGATAGAGGAGATAATATTAATGTAGTTTCAATGTGACATATTTTTGTCTTTCAATTGAATAGAATCCTATCGGTTATTTCCAAAACTAGCAAAGCTTGCATATTAGCTTTATTATTATAGCGAGGATGGCACGCCTGGATACACCGGATAACTGGAGCTACTGATTTTTAAGCACAAGTCGAATCCTATTTGGAAAATCTTATACGTATTTTCTGAGGCATATCACAAAATTACGTTAGTTTTGATCATAGTTTTAGTATACTGGCGGATCATCAGTATTCAATCTAAATATTCTAAGACACTAAATTACTTACCATGATTGTCCACGATAGGACAAATTAAAAAAGGTTTTCTTTGGTCATTATAATTCTTGCTTAGTACAATTAAATAGGTAGTCGGTACGATGAATTACGGAGCAGAGACGTGGTCGTTTTTGATGGGCCTCATAAAAAGCTCAAGGTCACCCAAAGAGCAATGGGACATCGAATCGGTAATAATGAGATTCGCAGGCGAACAAAGTAACCGAATTTCCAAACTGAAGTGGCTGTGGGCAGGGCACATCGCTTGTAGAACCGACGGCCGCTAGGGCAGAAGGGTTTTCGAGTGGCGACCACGAACAGAAAGACGCAGCGTAGGCAGGCCCCCCACATGGTGGAACGATGATCTCGTGAGGGTCGCGGGAAATCATCGTGGAGATCCTTAGGGCAGGCCCAGCAGTGGACGTCTTTCGGCTGATATGATGATGATGATGAAGAGGTAGTCGGTTACGTTTCACAAAGAATAAAGTATTGTTTTAAAAAAAGATTGTGTGGCCTCGAAGACTAGCGCTGCAGTATAATGCGGAGATAAATACCTTTTTGGCCTTACAATGCCTTTTTTCCCTTGTGGTTGTTCATTAGCAAGCAAGTACACACTTTTATTTGCTTTTTTTGCGAGTCTACAAATTTAGTTTCTTTCTTTTTTCTTTTACAAAAAAATAATAATAAACAGCAGAATGTTGATAGTTATTTTGGTTTTATAATATTTTTGATTATTTGGTTGTATTATTATAATAACTTGCATACACATACACATTCTAGTTTAGCTCTTTAGACATTATTGAACAGTTTTACAAAAAAAAAAGTCTTAATTTTCATTGTCAATAAAAATAAAGCATTTGTATGCCTGTCAAACAAAATAATAACGTAAAGGTGAAATGTTTGCTATATTTGAGTATTTGCCAAGTTTTTTATGTCAATAAAATATCGCACATCTATCGTGATATTTACAGGACAGGAGACTTCGTATTTGTGGCCAAGAAATGTAGCAATATTCTCTCTCGGAGTAACTAGAAAACTAGTCGACTCACGAATACTGAGTGGTATGATAGAGGGCTAGTCAGTCGCCGATTACTTATCGTGATAGGAATTTATGTTTTTTTGTTTAGTACCTACCTATATAAATGTCTATTTATCAACATCATCATAACGTTTTTGGGGTAATTCTCTTATTATTGTTTTGTAGGTGACTCTTCTTTTTCTGTTAAATAAAATCATCAATATCGTTACTATTTTGCTATTTTTAATCCCCGTAAAATAAAAGAGGTGTTACAAGTTTATAGGGTTTAGATCTATTGTTTACAGGGTAATCTGAATTCTAAAGTTATTTAATTTGCATTCAATAAAATATATCTTAGATTCTTGTGGTGTGCTACTTTATGTAAGGCTCTTAATATAATATTTTACACATCATGTTCTTCTATAAATAGATAGCAAGTGCACACGTAATAAGGCAAATATTCGATGTTATTTATGTCGTCAGAGTTGGCTTATGAATGCTAATTTCAGTGAAAGATAACTCTTATTTGGTGGCATCAGTCAGATGCTGTCCGCAAGTAATAAAGTTGTACGCAAACATGAGACTAGGGTATTTATTTTGGCAGATGATTTATTAAACAGTTATATTATTCTGGTAACTGTCAGCAATTTTACGTTCCATTATTAAATAAATATGTGAAAAATAATCGAATGACCTCAAAACCTAACCTAGGGTAGTATAAAATGATGTGTATAGTATAATTTAAGCTCGTTAACTCAAGTACGTTAGTAGTTATTAGTAGGAAGATAAAAATCAAATATTGGTAGTTCTTATAATACAGCTAATTATGGCATTAACTTTGCTGTTTTTACCATTAATTGTACCAGCATATTGCCATAAGGCTGTATAAAAAAGTGGGTCAAAACATAAAAAAGTGGGACATATATTTTCTAATGTATGAATATTTGATAACTGCATTCATGTTCACGGTATGGAATATAGCCTATAGCACTCAAAAATAATGTTGCGTCGTATTATTAAGATAATATTCAGAATTGAATCAGTAGATCCGGAAATTACCTCCTACATCCAAATTAAGACATAAACTTT
Organism: Tethea ocularis; assembly: GCA_963555595.1. Classification (NCBI taxonomy): domain Eukaryota; kingdom Metazoa; phylum Arthropoda; class Insecta; order Lepidoptera; family Drepanidae; genus Tethea; species Tethea ocularis. The sequence goes on from OY741968.1 coordinate 7,728,130, forward strand.
TACCTCTTTATAATATTCATACAATTTTGCAACGGAAGACGCAGAGTGGGCTGGCCGGCCCCACAAGGTGGATTGATGATCTTGTGAGGGTCGCGGGAAACCGCTGGATGCAGGTAGCGCAAGACCGGCCATCGTGGAGATCCTTGGGGGAGGCCTTTATTCAGCAGTGGACGTCTTTCGGCTGACATGATGATGCTGATTTTGCATTACACTAACTTAATGGACTGCAATAAACTTATTGTATTTGCGCTCTAGTGTCCCACAATGTCAGTTCATATATTAAACAAACACTAAGCTGTACGCTAAGATATTTTTATTAAATTCCACGGGAGGCCGTTTCGTCGCATCTACTTCCAATGCAAATGGACTGGTACTTATTTTCAAAGCACTCGAAAAGAATTCATTTCATTTGCACAAGTGACATAATATAGAGAGATAACAAATTGTGTTCTTTTTTCTTGAGTTATTTTACATTTACGGTAATAAAATATCTAAGCATCTTATTCGATTAAAGTCAAATAACTGATATTCAACACAAATTTATTATTTTATAGATATTTACAACAACACAAATATTTTTCTTGGAAGGGAATCGAATCTTCGACTTGTAACGTAGCAGTTATGATGTCTTACCTCAACCCAACGAGCACATAATTAAAATTATACATTGCTTGAGAGCAAAAGAGACGCCTTTGCTCGAAATTACTCTGCGCGATCGAATCAGAAATCATGAGATCCACAGGCGAACCAAAGTAACCGACATAGCACGAAGAATTGCCAAACTATTGTAAGCAATAAAAAAAATATTGTTACTACTCCTCAAGACCTTTTTGAGAGAGACTGACTTAATTGTATGCATGCATACATGCAATTAAGTATCACATCGTATTCGACAAAAAACACTCGCTGCTAGAATAGCAGCCCAGCACTCACTATGCACCAGACAGTTATTGCACCACCCTCTATATTTATTGTTTAAACGATCTCTGCGTTGTTATTAGATCCTTAAACAATGCTTTCGCATGTGTGATATTGCCTTTCTAACTATGAAAACTAGTTTTATAAAGTTTAACGACTATAATCTGTTTCTTAGATACTAAATGAATATTTTTACAAGGAAGTAGGTATAAAAGTAGTAAGTAAAGATGTAATATCCATATTATTATGAACACGTCATGTTGATTTTACAGAAGGATTTCAATAAAGAAGTAATAATTATAAAACAAATATCGAATTAAAATACATATTGCATAACTGGACATGTCAAATATCAACCAATACAAACAAAATTATTGCCACCTTTCCTGTTACGCACAATAGCTACTGATTTTCTGGCCAGTTGAACAAATATCAACTTCAAGTTCGCAGGTATTGTTTATAAAAAATGGGCAGATGTTGTCAACAGGACGAAAGCACTGACAAAATGGTATACTGCCGATCCTTTGTTAAGTAAACTAAGCATTCAAGATGTTCCCCGAATTACAAAATGTTTAGCTATTTGTTAAAGTCCTATTAAGTTCTGTCACTTCTGTACTTATTTCGCAGTTTTGGCTGAATAAATACAAGCTCATTTCGACTCTGTCGCTTTGAAATAAGGACGGATGGAATGTGTTTGGTATTTGTAAAGGCATAATTGTACTTCGACGCAACGAAGACTATCTCAGTTTGAATGAGACGTCGATAAATTAAATTTGTTTCCGCCGTGTGAATTCCAAAGTTGTCTCAATTTGTTTTCTATTCCACACAATGAGTCGCTTTTTATGCAAGTGTCCTAATGTTCTTTGTATTATTTTCAAATGATGCGTGTGCGACGAGTCTTAAATTCCAATAGTAATTTTTGACAAATGAGTGTTGTGAACATATGATTTTTTAATCCTTGAAAGCGGTGATAATTGAGAAATGACATTAACAATATTTATTTGATGACAAAACGTATTTCTAACCCATAAATATTTAATAATGTAGATTTGAAGGATACCTTGTGACTTTTTATCACGTGAAATAAATAAGACAAAGTATAACCCTAACAATAATAGTTATGTACTGCCTTTTATAAAGTTCTGTCAGTAAATAAAACATTTTACTGAATTATCTGCTCAATTTAGCAGTCAAAGAGTTGCCAGACATAAAAATAAAAACACGCATCATTTAGCCCTAACCTTTGTCCATTGCCTAAGACAACAGTTCATGGCTACCAGATAAAAAAAACACTCAATAGGCATTTGGTAGACGGCAACTGAACACTGTGTAAATAACGATAAAAGTATTTGCTTAGACGAGGCGTACAAAGATCAGAGTAAACACTTAGAAACGCCCACCAAGTCACTGTACCACATTGATACGCCAATAGTTCTTTATTTATGTTGTGATTTTGAAGATTGTATACGGTGATTACTTTAGTGACCACGCCTTAAAGTTCAATCCTTTTCTTTGTTGTTAAAATTCTATGTTACTTTCTTAATTCAATGCTTAGTGATCTAAAACAAATATATAAAATAAATATATATAATAAGTTCACTTGGATAGCATTGCTACCAGCTAGAATGCTAAAATTAGATTTAGTGCTGAAATCATTCTAGGCAGCCTCACTCATTTAGTTTTACTATTGTTTGCTGCTAAATTGTGGTCTCAAATCTTATCTAGATATAGTTTTTGCTTATTTAAACTATCGCTATACAATGGTCAAAGCAATATATGTAAAATAATATACAAACTATTCTCGTAATATAATCTACAAAATCAAGAGAGATTTAGGTTACTGCCGATCCCAAATAAGTCAGGACAGACAAGAACAAAAAGGGACAAGCAAGACAAAACAAAGATATGTCAATTCGCCACAAGCGTACACTATCTGAAAATACACGAGTTAACAATAAGATATCTAAATAACAATCCGCAATCACCGACGAACTAATCTAAGTTTACAGCAAGTACGGTATCAAACCCTGATTTTCACCGCCCGAAAGCGTTGCCTGTCGAATTTCACGAACAATTTACGTTCAAAAGCCTTTGAGTCGTGTCTAATGTTTTCGCTAAGCATTCGTACAAATTGTAGACGTTTACTTTGTTTTTAGTAAATTGCATGCACTTACCGTTTTGCTAAGGGGGACGATGTATATTATAATGTATAATTCATTTTGTGGTATACATTCGTACAGGTACATATATTTTAGCCTTACTGTTTTGATGATGTTGAGGAAGCATTGCATTCGTACCTACAATTTATTTTCTGTTGCCATTGTAGTCGTCTAAATAGGTACATTTAATATTTTACTTGCTGTACCGTGCGTTTCCACTCGCGTTGCTGAGATAAAAATTCTTATAGCTCTCAAAAATAATGTTTTTTCCTATTTTCAGAATCGGATCAGTACTCGCAGAGATTAAAGGTTGTAGCACAAATATCAACTTGGAAAAGGATCGTTACCGTATCAACTCGAACCGCTTAGTATTCTTTGTATGAAACTCCTTACTGCAATGCACACTAATTACCTCGCCTCAAGACATGCTCACGAACGGCTTGCAGCTAGGCGTCGTCAAGCTTACGGCTAGGCGTCAATCAGCGGTCGGCGCGGCGTCGCCTAGCTGCATAGATGATCCGATTTTGTTACGTGCTTACCTTAGTTTGACAACTGGTTTAGGCCTGGTTGAAAGGTGATACGGTGACGATCCCTTTCCGAGTAGATATGTCTGCTACGACCATAATTCCTACATCTTCTTCTTACCTAGTCCCATTTCTATTTGGGGTCGGCTAAATAAATTCCTACATCCAAACTGATAATATAAAATTAGTTAATTTCTTATTAATAAATGAAGTAAGTATATCGTTATTTTTGGTTTTTGTTTTACTCCTCTGTAATCTAAAAAATAAATAAGTACACACAAATCGTCCTTTTGCGGAAATGTTTGGCATCTTTTCCACGAGGATTGTGTTACTATTCAATCAGCTGGTCTTTGTTCGATGGATGTTAAGGGAAAGAGAACAAATTACCGAACATAAGTGTATTTACTTACTCGGATCGCTTTCCGATCGTACATCATACAAAGTATCGCTTACGTACAAATTAACGGATGGAAAATATTTGCACAAAAATTGTGTCGCTATTGTATTTCCTTGTTTGTTTTCTTCATACCATCTACGACAGGATTCGATGGTAGTATGTAATATTATGAATTAATTTTCTATTTCAAAATTTTATGTTATGTGATAGTCTGTGTCTCAATGATAAATACATTTATTTTCAATATCAGTACAAGATCAAAATAGTGAGCTAAAGTTTGTAAGTTAGAAATTCAAGAATCAGAAAACTGTTAGTGAAGTATTACTGAGTTAAACTGGTGATATTAAATAATAATAAAAATAAGTATCTTGTATCGTGAATGGAGTTCTGAAAAAAATTAAAGTAAAAAATTTTTTCGACAGTATGCCATTATAATTGATCGTAATAAAAATAAAATTGTTTTGTATTGACAACATCGGGATAGATCATTAACTTTATTTTTTTATAAATATTTAAAAAAGTTAATTTCATTGTACGTAACTGGAACTATTTCTCGACCGCGCATGCAGCTGCAGGAATCATGAGTGTGTCACGTATTTTGATTTACGACATCTCTTGCTGAGACCATACACACTTCATACCAACAAATCATACACTGGATTGGAATAACGCTCGCCTCGCCATGATTCACGAGGGAGCCCACTAAAACGCCACTTTATTGCTCAAAAAGAAATTGATTTGAAATTTTACTGCATATTAAAATAACCTTTATATTTGATTGCCACTTATTTCAAAAAATGAATTCCGTTGGTAGCAAGTTTATACACAAGTGCCAAGGTGGAGGCGCCCCACTGACTTCTCGATCATGAATCAACGTAAACATCGATTCGTTTAATTGAAAATAAGTTGAGACGTGAATAGTTGATACAAATTTTCCGAATATAGAATTTTAATCGTTTATTTTAAACGCAATATTGCAATGAAAATTAAAAAAAATTGATATTCGTTTAAAACATAGGTAGTACCTACTGAATACGTTGGAAATATACGGACAAACATATTTTTTAAAAAGGATACGTTGCGTTTAAAGATTCTGATATGGATTTTTTTTTTGCTATATGCCATTTGCTCGTACAGTCAGCAACATCATGTGGAAAAAAAGAAAATAAAGGTTTGGTAAATAAAAACATGAATACAAATTACATAAACCATGCATTTCTACATCATGAATCATTATAGTTTTTGTGTACCTATCTAGATATTTTAAAATTTGTATCTGTACAGCTCTTATTGTCTGTCCTGCATACCTACCGATTTCTAATGGCAAATAAAGGTTTTAGAGAAGCAAGAAAATACTTACCAGAGCCCTGCGCGGTGCCATTCTCCACCAAATGGTGGAGACTAGCACCGCGCGCTCCTATTAGTCCATTTGAACTAAGGGATAACGTTAGTAGCTTCGAGCTTTATAAGTGGTCTAGAACCTAATCTGATTAAATTTCGTTAACTTTGAAAGAACATACCGACATACTGACAGATATTCTTGAGAGCCAGTTCCCTTCTTCGCATTGTGTGCTTACCACCTTCAGTCACATTACTGACCACAGTGAGATTATGGGCCTATACCTACATATTAAAAAATATATATGTAGTATAATGTATGTCTTTTGAAATAATCATTACGAAATTGTCTCTACATATAATTTGAATGGGCAAAAGCGTGTGTCTACTCTTTAATCAAGGTCTTTTGTTGAATGACATTCAATATTCGAATATCCATTTATCTACTAATGCGATCTTGATTGCATACATACCAGTAACACAAGCATCAAAATAGGTATCCAGTCGTCTCTAATTAATTTGTACTACTAATAGTAACTGCCTTCAATCACTGGAAGGTGATTCAATTTAAGTCTATCAGATACTCAATGCTTAATTTAGGTATCGGTTGCAAAGATCATTTCAATCAATCGTTAATGTAGATGTTCCAAGTAGGCATTGTTTTGGAATTCGTTCCCGTAGAGAAATGCCTCACAGAGGTATGAAAAATTATACTTACTAATATATGACTTCCGATATTAACGATTGTGTTATATCTAAACTTTAAAAAAAGTAACCCTAAGATTAATTTAAAATTGTGAAATGATATGGATTGTTCGTAGCTTTAAGCGTTTTTAGCTGTAACTAAAAAAGTTATCGCTGCAAGTTGCTTTGAAGCATTGCTATAACATATCAAAATTTGAAACAAATTACTTTCTGTTCTGGCTGTCCATGATAGTAAAAAATCGTTTAGAAAAGTTTATTGCTTGATACCTAATTGAAAGTTACCTATCTGATATTAATTGCTCTATGAAAATGCCATTAGCTCTAAATACAGTCCATTAAAAGCTACGATTGATTGGGCGGGTCGCAGGAAACTTTTTATCAAATAATACAAATCTGACAGTCCCAAATATTATTGGAGCTTTGATGAGGATTGGCAGTTCTGCCAAAAAAAGGTTGGTTTAAAAGTTGCATAAACATAGTGACAAGGTACTTTTGAAAGTAAAACCACTTTTCAATAGATCCTTTGTTTCTACTTTCGACAAATAATAATAATAATTATTATATTTTTTTTACTATGTATAGGCCTGTGTTTGACCACAATCTCACCGTGGTCAGTGATGATGTGGCCGATGATGGTAAGCACACATAGCCTAAAAAGGAACTGGCTCTCAAGTGCAGCTGTCGGAACACACCGAAAGGTGCTTGGCGACAGATTTTCAACTTGAGGGTGATAGCCAGCCAGGCGGGTACTACAAAGTACCCTACCACCGTGCTATGGTTTCCTCACGATGTTTTCCTTCACCGAAAGAAAAAGCTCAGTGTAGGATTCGAACCCGGGACCTTCGTTTCGGCATCCGACGTCACTACCACTGAGCTATCATCGCTACCTATAGCTGTCGTGATAGAAGTTGGCTACTACCAAGAGGGCATAGCGGTATAGAAAGTCGTAGACTTGACAGTACTTAAAATTGTGTCTGTGTTGTATTTTGGGTAATGATAGAAATAGAACTCAGATTGACACCATTCAATATTTTTAATAACTTGAATAGTAATTCCTGATTTTGTTTATAATTTATAAGAAAATCGAAGACTTCACGGCGCGACGGTACCTGTTCTCTATTATAACAATAATACGTTGTTTTCACAATAATAAGCTTAGTAACATTTCAAGGAAACTTTTCGATATTTTTAAATATGTTGAATATTAAACGACATCAACAAAGTTATTAAAAGCGTCATCCGACATCGTTCCAAGAATGCAATTTGCAATGATTTGCGCCCATTAAGCGTCCGAGTCTAGACTGAAAATTCCTCTTGCATTGCGCAACTCATTGGGTGACAATTGCTCCCATTTGCAGACTCGATGGAGATAGGTTTAAATAGCAGTATCATTTTAATTTCGATTCTGCAGTTGCTTTTGATTTGATCGTGTCTGAATTTGTTGATTAGTGGAAAATACATTGAATTTAAGAATTATTTCATTGGCCAAGATTACTTTTTCGCGTCGTGTCTGTTTTGAGAAGGGATGATTAGGACTCTTTGACGCTGATTTTGATGAAATAGGCACATAGGTGGATCATGCTCTGGAATAGCATGTAGGCTAATTTATTCCAGGAACTCGGGTGAAACCGGGATAGCTAGTAGGTACCTACTATAATAACTGTAGTTACAATAGTTTTCATTTTTTTTATTTTTTTGTATTCTTAATATAAAATTCATAATAGCGTTTTACTTATTTTAACGATTTGGTGAAAAAATATATTCTAATCAGTGCTTAACTTTTATTCTGCAAATAAAAAAACAGACGATTTCTATTAATAAAAATAATGAAAAATTTTGCACCACTAGCAACCCATACACGAAAATGTTTTTCATTTGCAAGGGGTTGAATGTTCAATACCTTGATGGATTATTAAAACGTCCGTTTTGACGTTAATAGATTTCTTGTGTGGGGTTCACATTGACGACGTTATTAAATACATGAAATGCAGTTTTTCTAACGACAAATACTCGTATTTTGCCATTAGATTTTGTAAAGGGACGCTTAGGGCGCTAATGTGTGCCAAATGACTTGAAATATCGACACGCGCTGTTCGTGTAAACGATTGCATTCTATCTTCTGTCGAGGTATGTGCTCTGTCATGGTAAGATAACAGTTTATTATGCTTATTTTTATATTTTGAACCCTATGCGTTTTGTTTTGGTGAGTGCTCTGGACTTCTGCAGCTATATTAGGACATTACAACAATTCATCTCCATACAAAATGAAGACAAATGATCTTATTTAGAATGTCAAGAAATAAAACTTATTGAAATATTATCATCAACATTTTGTGATATTAATTAGGTAATTTTAATAAATTATCTAATTGGGTCTGAGTTTGACTGTATGTAAAAACTATAGCCATTAAAATATGACATAAAAATAAAATTAAAAATTCTAATATAAAATATAAAAAAAAATATATAGTATACCTACGTATGTAAAAATAATATAGGTTGATAACGATGTATTTCAATCAAATCAATCATCTAAAAAAAATTATGAAGTCTGTAAAAAATATCTTGTAACGGACCAGTAGCAGAACTAACTGAGCTGATAAAAAAACAAAAGAAGTCAGTAATTGAAGACCAGTTGCATAGAGGTGTTATAAGCGTTCTAGTTCGCATTAAAGGCCTCGTCGCTCTTACGTTATCTCGTACCATCGACCCGCCCACAGCTGTCAAACGAACAAAATAAATATGTTATTACTAATGCGCGCACTAGCCCGAATCAGATAACCGGTAATCTCCATTACAATTAAAAACTTTCGGGTTCAAACACCGACGTGGCACAACTCTACGGATGGTGGTACTTAGTGCGTGATTCGACAGAATCGCTACGTTTTTGTTGCCGATGATAAATAAATTGTGTGGAATGGACTTCGTTTTGCGGAATTATTGGATATTTATATGGATGAGTGAACGATACTGTCATTAATGTTTATTGGATAGATAGGCAGTTGATATTTTTCAAGCCAATTTTTGTTATAACAGGTGTGAAAAATATTAAAAAAAGAAACACTTCATGAACACCTTTTCCATAAAGCCTGTGGAAAGTGCATGTAAATAAATTTCTATCTTAAAATACTGCATGAAAATCTTTCGCACCCTAAAAGCCATATATTAAAATGGTAATAAAACCGCACTTAGCCTTCAAAAATAATAAACGTAAAAAGCAGAGACGAAAATTTATTTTCACTTTCTCGCTTCATAAACGGAACAATAGACAAACAATAATGGAGAAAATTTGCATTCACTGCGAGCATTTTTCTACCATCTTCCGGCGGAGACGACGCAGCAGGTTCGCTTCATTAAGCGCCAAATTATCAACACACTCCACCCTCAACATGCAAGCTAAAATAACCATTAAACGCTGAAAGCGAAAATGAACAAATTCCTCGTGGAAATTCAACCGATGCACGAAGTACTTTAAGTTTATTTTCGTCTGAGACAAGATGGAATGCAAGCGATTTTTGCTGAGAAGTTCGTCCGATCATAACTCACGAGTTGCGGAAAACTAATCACACTTCACGATGAAGTCTTTGTGTTGGATTTTAAACTTTATTGTGTATGAGATAACAGTGATAATAAAATATTAAATATTCAGGAGAATTATTAAAGGTCCATACTTCAAATAACGTACAAACCGAACCCTCTTTCAGTGTGTTTAATTGTTTTGATTTTAAATTTTGAAATAAAAAGTGTAAAATCGGGGTGCATTTTTAAGTGCAATGGTTCATTATATTGAAATCTATAGTATTGTATGCTATTAAAAATAACATTTCGTTGAATTTTTATAGTTGTGCGTATGGGTCTACAGCAGTGTTCACAATAAATATGCAGATATTCGATCGACATATTGTTCGAACTAATTGCAACGTCCGTTTTGTTGAAGCGTCACATAGATTGGAGAGAGCCGTGTGATTTATTTAAAATAAAAAATACGCTTCAAAATATTTCCACAGACATAATTTATACCTATATTTTTTGGTATTTCGGCGAAATTTCGTCCCACAAAACCTAGGTATTATAAACTTGTTGATATTGTTTGGATATTGTATACTGAAAGGGCTTTGAAGTTTTTATACATTATAAAAAATATTGTAGAATGGAAAACAATAGGAAAATATTTTTGAATATAAGTTTATATCGCTAAAAGGATTATCACACAATAGGAATGGTATAAAACGTTTGAAAGTTCTGCGTATGCATGGAATGATAAAAAGTTATATTTTTTCATCCAGTACTGAACCGAGTGTATTTATCTCGTCGCGTTGTTCCAAACGAATAAGCACGTGTATACTCAGAACAAAGAACGAAAACAGGCATCAACTAAAACTAAAAACGCTCCAGCGTTCAACTGCATTGCGTGTCGTCAGCGATCGCCTGCGGGTGCAGTTCTCTTTTCAAATTTTCCCCTCCAATTTTAACCTCTTTTTTAACATTTTTGCTCTGCGAGTAGGTAATACAATATTCATTGAAAGCGTGTCTGGGTGTGGATACCCACCCAACACAGAGAAACTAAGGCCCGTACCGAAACGGGGAAGCGCAAATAGTATTATTCTGACACATTTTGACAAATTGAAGTGTGATAGAGGCCTCTCCCATTGTTTCATTTTTATTCGTAACTCGATTTCAGTGTTTGAACAACGTTCGTTAGTGATTGTCTGTGTTTGATTTATATTTCCTGCGTGGAGCGCGTTGCAAATCAATCCAAGTGTGTGGGCGGTATTAATACTCAAAGTATTCTGTCTTACACTACCTACGCTGCGTGCAAATTATGCTAAATATTACATTACATTATTATTAAGGGGATGCTATCTGTGTATGTCTCCATCCCTTACTAAACTGACAGAGACAAGCGAGACAGGAAAGACGTGATTTTAGTAAAAAAGGTTTTATATTATTTAAAAAAAAACTAATTATTTAAAACGATGCTCCTAATGAAAAATCACAATTTTTAAAAAACTATTCTTGGTCGCATCGCCTTAAATCGATTCAACTTTATGATGACTTGTAACTTGTTTATGTATTTTCTATTTAATAGAAAATACTTATACAAGTTTTGGAATAAAAAGTAATCATACTGTACTCAGTCTACTAATAAATCTACCTAAATATAATCCACTTTTGAATATTACTTACGTTTAAAAAATAAACTGGCTGAAAGCTGAAACGCTTGCAGATTAAAAACACGCGCGCGGTCGGTATGTCCTTTACAAATTAAAAAGGGACATTTTCGCGTAAATCAGACGGGGAAAACGCTTAATTACTCAAAAATCGTATTTACAAGCATACAAAACTGTGGACAGGTTATACTCATTAAACGTACAGGGGTCGCTGCGTAAATTTTAAAAGGCTTCTCGTTTACGCATTAAAATTCACACGTAGTATGTACTTGGAAAAATTATGACGAATGAAGCTACTTACTTGTTGAAAATGTGCTTAATTTTTATATTTTATATATAGCAATATCCCGAATGTAATGAATGAAATTATTTCGATATTATATTCATGTACATATTATATCATGTGTTTTTGTTGTACGTACCTGTGGCGCCTTATGCCGCACAATTTATGTCACGACAGCTGGCAACACAGAGAACTCATACATTGTTCGGGATTTTTCTACCAGCCAACGGTTTTTCAGGATTTAACATTTTTATTGTAAAGACGTAATTCAATTACCTATTGCAATATTATTCAGTGACTGTTAATTTGTTAATACTAAATATTATAGTGTTAATTATGTAGTGAAGGAGTCAATATATTAGTTCGTGTGTGTACGGTTGAGTTTCACTACCTCATCTGCCGTACCCCAAATTGGTGACCCCGACGTACGCCTTATGCCGTTTAGCAGTGCTAGTGCGGCCCGCTTAGTAGTAAGCTAAGCGGTCCCATGGATAATAGGTACCACTTGAGCGGTCCGTCTGCAAACGAACACAAGCCTGTCCATAGTAAAAAAAAACATAAAATATAGAAATCACACTATAATGATTGTTGCTATACTTACTTAATAGTTGTTGACAGCTAAAATATATGTTAATAACTAACCATTTTATATTAACAAGAATTAACATTTCGTCGGTTTTCCCCTAAACTCAATAAGAATTCGATGAAGAGATAGTACTGAGTTGTGCCATCAATAAAGCTTTAATAAGCCAGCGTTTATCGTTATTTTACACGCAACTTTCGAGTTTAAAGCGACAAATATTACGATATGCAAATGATTTTTGACAAATATTCTCGAAAATTTATCACATTAACGGCTCTTTACGGTCTCATGTCGTGACTTATGACTATAAAGTGAGCCTATATACGGATACAACGTGTTTATTGTAGTGAATATTACTTTTTATAAGGTATGGTATGTAAATAAGAGCAATATTTTGTATATTATCAGCGTAAGTCATTTTTATTACTGGTGTTATTATTTTACTATGTACCTATGAAATAACTTTTGTTGCTATTATGCATGACTAGCTACTATCTCTACTATCCCTGCAATCTCACTCTTCCAGAGATAAACTGTAGCATATTAGCCTTCAAAATAATAATGCAGCTTAATAATTTGTGAATGTTTTTTTTTAAATATTGTATCTTTGAAAATAACTATAGTAAAGCAATGAATACCCAACTCACAGCAAATAACCAACATACTACACGTCATTTACGTAACATATTGTGGACCATAAGGGCGCGATATCAAACGCATTCTATAAAATAGCCTCACCAATAAGAAAAGATTGAACCGCCGCGCGAGATGGCCGGAATATAGATAAAGATCGCGACACACCCGGACTACACAAAAGGGCATTAGTATTAGTGGCAAACGGCCATTACCGACCGCTAGTAATAGTACGGTGTATCGGATACCCTTAATGCCTTGATTTAGATATATTATTGTTGTCTGGAAAGTCTGTGGAAAAGTTAGGGCTGACTGTTATTTATTGAGCGTATCTATAAAGCAAAAGAGGTATTAGCAAGAAAGATTTAGTGGAAACCAACCCTGGTCTGGGTAAAGCGTTTCTTGTTATCTTTTAGCTATAAAATTCATGTTTATGTTAGTAGATATACCTATTAATCGATTTTATTATGTGCTTTGTTGTTCCGGTTTTATGTTTTATTTTTCAGCCATCGTAATGAAAGATCATGATTAAAGTGTAAATATTAATTTAGTTAATATAAGCTATCACGTAGTATCAACAGTGCCTTAAAAATACTTTTGTTTGACTAAGTTTTATTTTTATCTTATTGTGCCTTCATTTCTCTACTCAATAGATATTTTATCGATAAGCCCAATGCATGGGACTGCGATAAGCGATGATATTCAAATTAAATACCTTTGACATTTCGAGATTACAAACATCACTGATACAATGCCGAGAAGTGGTCCCGAAGGCCAAACGTTAGAATAATATGGACGCGTCAAATTCCAGAGAAATAAAATTAATAATTAAAAATATAAGAAATTATTGCAACATAACAATTTCTCATACTTCTTATCATTTATGTACCTATTCTTTTTATTTTCGCAAATATTTATTAACATGTTTATTGATTAGAAATAATTTAAAATATCATAAAAACATTCTAAAATGAACGAATACAAAAAAGGGTGTAGATAATTTGTTTTTATATAGGTAATTTTATTTTATATGATACCTATGCATGAAATATAATAGGTATTTAAAATACGTATCTACACAACTACAAAAAATAAGTAAGTAAATGTAATGTTTTAGTATATTATAAAAAATAATCCTTTTTTTTCTATATAATTTCAAAATCATTTTTAGTTATTATTTTATTGTCGTTATTATTGTTGTAATTATTTTTATTTTTTAATATTATTGGAAATTTTCCATTACGAGTCCAATGACTAATAAGGTATTTACATTTACACATTGTATGTATAAACTCCTTGAAATAATATTTTTTTAAATTTTAACTTAATTCGTAAAAGGCGCTATATCCACACAAATGATAACTACTCACACATGAGCTATCACGGCAACGCACTTACGATCTCTGTCTCCGGACAGTGCTATCTTTATCCAATTTGTTACCCTTATCGGGAATTAAATGCGTTTTAGGGCCATCGCTCTCAGACTTTTATTTTTTTATTAAATTTTGAGCCAATAGAGCGTCGGCAATACACGAAGCCGAAACAGACAGGTGATAGATTTTATGATACACATTTATCGATTATTCATTTGTTACCCAATGAGTTTTCAACGTCCTTTCGATATAGGTTACATGATTTTCTAATTAACTGGTTTGATTTTTGTTCTGCTAATGGGTATATTATAGGAAAACGTGACTAACTGACTGATCTATCAACGCACAGCTCACTCAAACCACTGGACGAATGGGATTGAAAGGCATACAGATGGCTATTATGACGTTATTTCAAAATGTAATCCCAAAAAGGGTAAAATAGGAGATCGCGGGTAAAACTGTGTGGCGGAATTATATTATATCTTATCAACAGATCCCTTCATTTTTATGGCGACTAATTTTATATGACAAATTGTAAATGTTACCACACAAAGGAAAGCGTAAAACGTAAACAAGCTCGAATATTATTTTCCTTGTTTTAATCAAGTCGTAGGAAGTTAACTGAAGTTGAAACAAACATCGTAAAAATAACCCCTTGGTGATGAAACCACGTGACACCGTATTGTGTATGTCACAGACTTCAAGATTCTTGATATATCGGCCAATCTCAGGAACAAGCAAGTTTTATTATCTGTTGACATAATACATGGAAAAATCAAGATTTGTTTTAAGAAAATATGTTGCAGGAAGATTTGGTATAGAATATTGTGTTTCACGGTTCAGTGAATTAATCTTATTCAATTGAAGGTGCATTTATTAATATATTTTCAATAAATACGAAATAATACCACATTGTCCAATAGGAAGGTACCTGATTTTTTTACAATTGATAAAATACCTTACCTATCATTATTTACGGTTCAATATAATTATTTTCATTGCTTCGTTCGATTTTTTTTCTGAAACTAAATGATAATAATGAGATATCGTATAAAAAATCTGACCGTTGTGTTCACATTTCAAATTGGTCTCATTATGTACTTAGCACTTATCATGGCTAGAAGGAACTGGTGTATGAATTTAGAATACCTATAAAAATACTTCTTTATTGAAATCAGGTGAGAGACCAATTTGTCCTCGATTTAATTGAGTAATTTGCTACAAGACATTGTAGTGTCATTACCCAAAGTTTACCCGGAAGTCTATGCCGAAGCAATATGACCAAAAAAAGGCATATTAAATACACTAATAAAGCAATACTGATAAAGATAAGCCTAAAACACACCCAATGCCATAAATGTTATATTTTACAACATAAGTTGGGACCAGGGGATATAAAATATTCACCCTTGTTAAAAGTTTGTTTGAAAATTAAAACATAATAATATAGTATTGTAAAAATATTAAAAAATGGATCCTTGCGTTAGCCTGGCGCTTACTTTTTTTGTGTATTTTTCATTTCACTGGTGTATTTTATTTGTTTCAATGATCATTTCCTTTTTTCTTTGAAATAAATGAATTATAAAACATAAACATTGTTAAAGAATATTCAGTTAAAACATCGAAAAAATAAACTGAAAGGAATATAGCTAAGCGTCATTATGTCAAAGCAAGTCACTTTACACCTTAATGGATTTCGGTTACTCGCCAAACGACAGTTTCCGCGTCACTTAGCTTTACTTCCGACGTAATCGATATCATTTCACCTTAAAAATCAAGAGAGGTGTCACTCCTAGTTATTTGAGACCCGGTATCAACGTGTCAGTCGCACTTTTGCAGGAAGCCTTATATACTTTATTTACCAACCTTGTCTATTAATCGTAGGTGTAGTGTTACGATGGTATGAAATTATAGAAGCGTTTATTATATAATGTACTAACTATACTGATCGTCATCATCTTAGTGAACACAAATGGCATATAGTTTGTTATGCCCTCAAGTTGGCTTAGAATTCTAAACCGATAATTTGTTTGAGTTTTCGTTCCTGGAAAATATCATAAAGCACCAAACCACCCTCGAGACGAAAATCTGTCACAATCAACCTATCGGAGTGTATGAAAGTGCAGCTGTACTTGAGACCAACTGGGCTATCGCGTATCTTCTAATGGTAATCGTAATGAACACCAGGCTCTCCTAAACTAACGGAGACGAGCGAGACAGAAGTAGAGTGATTTTAGTAAAAAAGGAGGTTTTATGTTATTTAAAAAAAAGCCTTTTTAAATATTTTATTCTATGACGCGCTACGACGACCGTTTTGAGGGCGTGGTGAGCCCTCATTAGTTGATTTCCAATAATGATGTTCCATCCAAGATACGTGGTAGAGCCCCAGTTCCTTTCTAGGCTTTATTTGCTTAACCTTTGGTTATATCTTTACTTATACAGCGATCAATCACCAAGCAAGGTTTCGCGAGCCCTTAGATTTGAGTTCTCGGGTATTCTCTGACAGTCAGGGGTAAACCAAGCTAATAGTTTGTGTGGAATGGGTTCGCCGCTGAGCCACATCGACTCATCTTCAGTGACAGCTTATGACCGTAATAAACTCCTCAAAAGTATTTATTTGTAACATGAATTTCTACAATTATCGATATAATTTTGGGCATACATCCTAATTAAAACTTAAGCCTCTTAAATTCGCGTAATACACAACTAAGCTTAAATATTTATTCGGCATTATATACGAGTATATTTTATCATAAATATCAGACAAGTATCTCATTCATAATCCTCTTACATACCTCTTGGAAGAGATATTAATAACTAATCTTTCATGTTTTATCCAAGCTAAATTAAAATATCAATAGTATTCACTCGTAGCCTACACAATTACGTCATTGTAATCATGAATAAAATTAACGTTCAATATTTAACAGCAATAAACTTACAATAACTTACCACCCATACCGTAACTAACGTAGAAATTGAGTATTCATAATTGTAGGAAAATTGATGCTGGCTCTAGAAAATTGGTCATAGACGTTTGAGGTAAGTTCTGAGTTGTTGCTCTTTTTGGTCGTACTACAACGAAAACCTCTCTGACTACTGCTTAGGAACATTGTATTTGACTTCTGATGTAAGTACGTTATTCCTTCCGGCCCGTCTAGATCTGGTCCGGATAGAGCAATTATTCAAATTTACTCTCTTTAAATATCAAAAGATGTTTTTATCAAAATTATAACTATTTCAAGAACCGTTCCTAGTAATTGTTAGATTCAAGAATATATTATAAAAATCTGTATCACTAACTGAACTAGGTTATACCGAAAACCCAATAAAAATGATTTAAAAAGAATTGCTCAAAATAAAGCAGACAAGCAAGCGTTTCATTTATCAAAACTTGAGAAACTATTTAAAGATTTATTATGGTCAATTCATAATCTCTTGTCCTCTTAATATGGGCGTTACTATTCAGACTAACAGGTGGAGTCCAAATAACCACACCTTTTATTTATTATTCGGTCACATAAATTATTCAAAAGCGTAACAATATTATGCGATGTGAAGCGCGATAGAAACTAATTTGAATTAATTTGATGCGTTCCATTTTTTTTTCGGAGGAAGTATAAAAGTTTTTATGTGGAAATTCTGAGACAACTTTGGCCATATATTTTGTGGCATTGTGTCACCGTTTACATGTATAGCATGGTTATACGTAAACACAAAACAGATGCTTCCTTTTGCCTCTGATTTACAATTATGACGGATTTTATTGTGTATGACTATGTTTCTTTTGATAGTTTCAACATGAAAGTATTATAGTAATTGGGCCGGCAATAATAAATCAAATCATCATACAGGCTACATGACATAATAAAATAAATTTTATTACTAAGTTTTTACGTAATCCTGTACGGAAAAACACAAGAATATGTTTGTGTCTCTGCCAGTTTTTACGGCTATATAACAAAAAAATTGTCTGTGGCTAAAATGATATTATAGGTACCAATTTGGTCTATGGAAATAAACGTTTTACCTACGTAATCAAAAATAATAATTTTGATATAGGTACCTTGAATTCCTTAGTCATAAAAGTTTATGACTCATTTACTAGGTGCATGATTTCATAAAAAAAACATGCAACATTTTATTTTTATTCTTAACAGCAGACAGCAACCAAACAATTAAAAGCAGCTTATAGATAATCTCACGGAACAATTAACCACAGCGTATCTTGAGGCAATTGGCGAAGCACTCAGTTACGGTACTTATCCACAATGATAACGATTATTCCTAGACATTAGTATAGCTACTGTTGTTACCAAGCTCACTGAATTTCACAGCGATCCTGGTTGCATACTAAGCATTGAAATGTTTTCAGTACCTACCTATTTGCGCTTTTAAGTTTACATAACGAAGAATAAATGTCTTCATCGTCTCTATATATGCTAATATTATTCAATGTTAAAGTTTCTTTTTTGTGTATATCTCTAGAAATACACAAATGTAATTGTGTTAGAAAGTTAATAATCTAAGGCCCAATTGCACTAACATCGTATAACACTAAGCCTTGGGTTCAATATGTAAATTTGACAGATTCTCTATACAAATTCTGTCACATAGCCATATTTGACCCGTGGGTTAGTGCTATTAGACGTTGGTGCAGTTGGGCCTAAGAAGTACAGAAACACAGACAGAAAGATACTTTTAATTTCATGAAAGTCATTTGTCCAATCATGGTTTTCCAGCCAGCAGTTATTGTAATGACAAAAAGAGGAATTTCGTAAAAAATTGAGAATTATATCGGTAAATCGTTGTACTGCTTTTAAAAGGAGTAGAACAAAAATAAACCAAAAAAGAAAAACATTTATATTTATTTTTAAAGACACAATACATAATACATATAATTACACAAAAAGAAAAAATAGAGTCGTCGCCATGTTATGTCATGAACAACTCGGCAATAGGAAAAGTTGGCAAAACTACGTGAAAGATATTAATTAATTATAATATTTGTATTGCTGTTCAGCAAGTTATTTATCTTATATTCAAATATTCTCAAAGTCAGACATTGTGCTTGAGATGTTGACAGTAATTCCTGAGAGCTCTTCTCTTTAATTTTGAAAAGAGAATAGAAATGAATAAAATGACAAAATTCAGTTAAGAAGACCTTCTGAATGTTACATCTTATGAATACAACGAACTTTTTTCATTTAGAATCATTATTATGTTTGAGGTTTCTTTTATACCTACATTTCAACAGATGGCGTTAGTTTCACTCAGTACATACCTGTCTAGGTTACGTGAGAAACTCTATTTCAGTGAAATAGTTTCAAGATCCTTGACTTTGCTTTTATTAAAATTTATCAAAATAACTATTCCCAACGTAGGTATCTATACAAATATTTTAAATGGGATAGTAGCTCTCTCTGTCTGTCTGTTTCCTTTCACGCCTAAACAGGTGAATCGATCACGATGAAATTTGTCATGCAGATAGCTTACGATATGGAGAAAGACATACTTTTTATTTTCTACGTGAAACAGTGGAGAACTGCTAGTTTAATAATAATTCTACTAGTCCACAGGTTATTATTGTTGACCTAGAAACTTTTAAATTTATTAGAGACTCTCTTATTAAATTTATAACTTATGATAGCTCACTAATCAAGTAAAAAAATCTGATTCAGTACCGTCAATTCAATAAGGGAACTCGTATATCAGCATCTGGAATTAATATAAACGGATGCTCGAGTATTCCGTCCGTAAGTGATTGAATCACACTTTATACCGCTGTCATAGGATCAACACTGATAACGTGTAACACACTACCGTTCTTATGAACTCCTTATACTTTGTTTGTTATTAGAAAATGAATGGAGTCTTTTCGTTTGATTTAAATTTGTTAGGATAGGATTTGTTTTACTATGAAAAATATTTTCTAATGTCAGTATAAGATACAGACTTTTCAACAATACGTCATACTTTCATGAAACTTTTTATCTATTTGGAGTTTTCAAAAAACCTAGACCTGATATTCTAAGGGTTCTGCAATGGATTTGATTTTAGTGTAAAGTATCAATAATTTTATCATTAACTAGCTGTTCCCCGCGGCTTCACTCGCGTTCCCGAGATACAAAGTAGCCGATAACCTTTGGGAATAATGTAGCTTCCTATTTGTGAAAAAAAAATTCTAATCGGTCCCGTAACTCCGGAGATTAGCACGTTCAAACAATCTCTTCAGCTTTATTATTAGTATAGATAGTTCATATGAGTCAAAGCGAAAGAGTACATATAGCCATATAAATAAGAAATAATTATTATTCTCTATTAGCATTAGCTAGCTCACCCACTATGCGAGCCTAGTAATAGATCAGCGGGATTTACAAGCCTTTAAATTTTACTTTTTGACTTCGTATGCATAGCGGAATTTATGTAAAAAATGCTATTTTTTTACTACGCATAGGCCTGTGTTGATGCAGTCAGTGATGATGAATACAAAGCCTAGAAGGGAACGCTATTATTCTAATTATCTTATACGATACGGCAGTCACTCTAATAAGCATGAGCTTTCGTGATCGATTCCACTTGAATACTGTCTCACTATCAACTGTACTGTTTCGATCCAAGTACAACATGCTTATGTTTGCAGTTGATAAAAAACTAATACTTCATTACAAAAGGATCATTATCTACTAAGGTACTTGTATTATAAGTTTGTCGAAGAACATAAATAATTTATGGCTATTATAACTAAACACAGACATAGGTACAGTATGACACAACTTAGATGTAGCATCGGCAAGTCGTGTTCGTACACTTCACTTCCGATTTACATAACTAATAAAAATCATTCATTATCGCGCCTTTCCGTTGAAAGGTTTTCAAGAATTGAACGTTTTCAATAAGATCATTTTCGCCGATCATTTTTTAATTCATGAGTAATGTTGTAGGCGCACTCTTTTCGGGAACGATCGATTTTACGAATATTGCCGATGCTTCATCTAAGTTGTGTCATACTATACTATACACTAAAACTCATTTGTTTTCAAAGTCCACCTCGCTTGTTAAACAGAATTTTGACATGTGCCATACGTGGGCGTCTTTCTTTTCACAGTGTAGGTTTGGTTGGACCCACGTGCCCATAATTCTTTTGTTCTGCTTTCCAGTATGTTTATTATGAATGAAATTTTAGTTGGTTTGTATTTGTATGCAAAAATGGATTAGTTACCAGTTCCAATCAGGGATTTAGGTTTGAGTTGTCGTGACTTGCTTTCGACATTATTCATCTGTATTTCATCAGGTAGCCAATTGTTATTTTAAAATATGTTTATTAATATTTGTCTTGTATTTTCAGTAAGTTTATCGATAATCATATTTAAATTGAATTCAAGAAACAACTTTTTTCCAGGATTCAATTTGATGTGAGTGCCTGCATAAAAAGCTAGTACGAATGGAATGAGTCACTAGTGATTTGAAAAGGAATAAGATACGACTGCCATTTTATACTTACCATCTACTACATATACAGTGAGTTCTATTTTCTTTAACAAGGAGTTGAAAATTGAATGTCGTGTAAAAATAAAAACGTATAATGTAAATTAGTTTCTTTGCTGAGGGTCGAGCGACCTTTTCTCTCTATATGATCGGTATCGGCCGTACTCATCGATGGTTCATCGCGACAATACTATCGAAATCTGGTACCTACATCGATATGGTAATACCAATGCATTCCTTACCTTTGTGTACTTATGTTGATGAGGTGGGCGAAACTCTATTGATATACATTCGAGGTCATTGTTAATATTATAGGGAGGACTGGATTTTAAAAGGCAATTTATTCTGTCTCTCGATGGGACATTAGATAATGCTTCGTCATTTTACTTTTTGTTGGGCGTGATATTTGATGTCAAAATTTGTATATGATACTTGTAATCTGTCTGGTTTCGTAAGCGATAAATAACAAACTAAATAACATGAATATGAATTAATATCGAAACATGGTTAAAACTCCGAATATTATTTCAATATTGTCTAGACATCCAATGGAATTTTAAAAGCTATTTTCTACACCTTATTATTATTGTAATTACCTCTAGACCTATTTAAAAAATGTTGTAAGAGATCTATAAATTTTCATCAAAAGGTCATAACCAAGTATTGTAGAGTTAATTTAGAGTAGTACTATTAAATTTCAAAAACCCTTTAAGACCCGTCGCTATCATGATGGTGTACCACAATAATCCTCTATGCCCATGAAATTGGTGTTTACCCAAATTAAACGTCGGCAGTAATTGATACAAATGGTTGTTTCTAGTTAAATGTAATTGAAAGACAGGGAGCAAGTGCAACCAACTCCAGTTCCAAGAAGGTAATGAAATTCTTTGATAGAATAATGAATTGGTTCAGATAAAGTTTTGAGAAGAGCGTAAAATATATAAGTTTCTTACGTTGTAGATGCTTGATTAATTGTGATTTATTAGTGTTATCAATGATAAAGCTCTTACGTTGGTTCTTCCTCCATATTAACCTTTGATACGACATTTATAGTGTAACTTTTTCCTACGAAATTATTTAAATTTAAAACTTTTAAAATAACCACATAAAAAATTAAATAAATAAATTTACCATCTACCAAATTTATTATTCACTATTTTTGTATAGATACCTATTATCTACAATGTAATTTGCGGAGGTAAGTCCTATACCACTATAATAATACCCTATCAATATTTTAGTTCAATTTAATTTAATCGAAATCTGAACCTTAAAATTCAATTTGCAAAAAGATTTTAAATAACAAATTTCAGACAGAATATTTATGCAAAAAAATGTTTAAAACATAAAACTAAGGCTTTTCGTGTTTATTAATTAATTAGATATGTTTTATCGATAATTTACTTCTATAAGAAATATCTAATCGATAAAATGGAGTTTAATGTTTTACAGCATTGTTTAGTTCTCTCAACGTTTTAAATAAAATCTTTTGAATTGGCCATCACTTCACCTTTGTGATCGATATTGAATTTTAATTTATCAGATCCCTGCTGGGTAATGACACATTGGAATATATAAATAGCAATACGTACCATTGACCTCAAAGTTTTGTCGTATTAAATGGTCGTTTGACTATTAAATAGGTGAATGCTTTGCCTTTCCCGCAGTTAAATCAGCTGGATGCTATTTATTGTGGTCTGAGGCAACATTCTATGTGATTGGTTTTATTAACTGAATTATCAAATAATGCTGAACATAAAATAAAATCTATTTACATTCGGTAAGACTTCGTTTTAAGAAAATTCTGATATTATTATAAATTAAAAAAGAAACAATATTCAAACAGCACTAAATCTTCTGATTATTAAGTGTAATATAAATACCTTTTTTTACCTAAAAACAGCGGTTCACATCAAGCTAGATATAATAGTTGTGCTTAAATAACTCTCTAGCTGGTCCCTAGAGGCGCTGTTGGTTGTTCAAAACTATCTTCATCTAACTTTTTGTAATATCGCATATTAACGTCAAGCAAACAGTAAACACAAATATTATCATTGCCGCTGTCAACTGCTCTCTATTCACGTTCATATTAGTTGTCCTTTTCTAGACATGTTGCTGATTTACTGTTGCCCCTCCAGTTGGAAACTTTCCTAATAAATAAACCTTATTCGCTCCGATGTCAAACTCCATGCTTCTATAAGTATCTCTAGCATTGGACACGACGGTTGGTTTTTGTGTCCATACTACATAAATTTGTCCCTTCACCCTACATACAACATATTCTGGGACCTTTATGAGTAGGGTTACTCTGATTAAGGTTAAATTTAGCAATTTATCTCTTTTAATCGTGTCATAACGAACTTTGTTGGTTGAACTAGAAACATAGTTTTGTATATTAGATACATTTACTACCACTGTTTATATATTACCTCAGAATACTAACAATGAATATTCATGCTAAAATGGTTTAAGTTCAAATGTTAGCTGTTTTCTACAATTAATTAGTTGGTTTAATACTTGTTATTGTTGTAAAACCATTATCTGTGTTTTACCACAATCTCACAATGGTCAGCGATGATGTAGCTGAAAGATGGTTAGCGCAAAAAGACTAGAAATAAATGGCTCACTATTACAGCTGTAAGATTACATCAATACGTACTTGACGAAAGATTTTTAAGTGGAGCCAAAGCTTTAACTCTTTATAATTATGATTCTAATCCGCAACCATCAAAATACTTAACTGAGCTAAAATTGCCATGAACTACTACATATATATAGATCTGATGAAATCTGTAAGAATAATTTTATGAAAATTTTCATTCACTGTGTATAACACAAGCCTAACGGGCTTGTGTTTTACGAAAATATCAGCAACGTGATAACGTGATTGAAGATGATAACCATACAAAACTGATAAGAAATTGATTTTAAATGCAGAACACACTGGTAATTGATATTGAATACAAGGGTAACATTAACCAGCTAAACTCATTCTTTTCCGTTACTAAACTTATAGTTAGATTATACGAAAGAATTATATAATATCTGAATTTCTTTCAAACAAAACGTAAACATGCTTCAAAATGACTTCCGTAATATACGGTACAAGTATATTTTTTAGATGAAGTGTTCAGTGCTCGGTGGCTGCCAAATGCCAAGTGCCAACTGTGCCAGGCGTAACTCTCGTGCCAGATAGCCTACATCTAGCAGAGCACCCGTTCAATATTACATTCAAACATAAGATTTTATGACGCTCATTTGCAATTTTATTGATGTAGCCAATATTATGCTGATATTATTCTGCAAAACTACAGTATGCGTTAAAATTAGATCTGTAAATAGAAGTTTGGTCATTGTAACTTTGAAGCTTTCAAAGTATTTTTTACTACTGCAATCGAATTGTATTGGAGTTGATCCAAATGGGAAAACAAATACAAACTGATCCTGTGTTTGTACCTACTAGATTTCGTTTGCGTAAAATTCGAAACCATTTCTTTGAAACACAGAAAACTTGACTGATTTACAAATATCAAATAAAAACATGAACAAATTTCGACAAATTACACTAAATACTATAAACATTTCCATTTTATTTGCATAAAAAAACAGACACATATGCAATAAGGTTATTAAACCTTTGTTATAAACTCCAAACTATATTTTTAAGATAAAAATAATATTGAAACTGGGTTGTATCACTTTTCTACCCATCGTTACCTACCAACTATGATAATATTTTGTTTGTTTTGTTGACAGCGGAACAGAATGACTAAAATACAAAATTTGTAAATAAAAAAGAATAGACATTATGTCCCGCGGGACATTCGACGTGGGTCTTAATGACTAAAATCTCATGCTAAATTAAAAAATGCTAAAGTGAACATAAGACTCCTCATACTACTCCTACTAGTACATAATTAATCTTATAAGAAAACTGTCAAAACAAATAAGAAAGTTTATATATTGATACAAATTAAAAATTCGTAAGAAAACCTTTTATCGTAAAACAGGAAGTTTGTAACTTGAATCAATTTATTTCTAAACGCATATATAACAAGTTAAAACGAAGCGACGCGTTTCTAAATCTACTTTCGTACCAGCTCTAGGTGTCGTAGGATAGGCTGTAAACAGGAACAGCGGTTTTAAAGACGTCACATTACGATTTTCTTGGCATAATTCTCAAGCAATGCAATCTTTCTCTAAATCTGCCTTTCCTACTCTCCTGTTTTTCTTCTATCTTCAAAATGTTTATATAAAATTGGCATTTATCATAATAGTTGGTAACTCGTTTATGAAGGTATCGGTGTAAATTATATTAACAATTTTGTTATTGCATTAACCCTTCGAAATTTGACATCTTCATCACAAGAAGACATCAAAAAGTCATGGGTAGAGCTTAAATTATTTCACATTACAAGATACGCAACTACCAACATAAAAAAATACCTGTTATCTTCTACCCAGTCATGCTCAAATATTCTCGCTTCATCTATTCCAAGCTTAATGAGCAAAGCCGCGAGCGTTTTCGCAAATCTTGCAAGTCGAAAGTTTGTATCGCAGAGTTTCGGGCGACGCTCCTTTATTCAGTTAGTTAGGCTCGTATGTGTCCGTGAGATATTCAACTTAGCGAGTGAACTCGTGGCAAAATGGTAGTTCAAGTGTCTTGCCGGTTTTATAAGATTTAAGTATTTTTAAACACTCTGGCAATATAGAAGACTTTAAACTAAAACATTCTTATTTTTCCCAATATTAATTATGTGGTTGTTCACGACTGTACCGCACGTAGATTTTGTTTGATGCGAATTGTTTGAGCATAGAAGGAAGGGAAGGATCTTATCTGGGGTTACTGAATTATACTGACAGGCTAAGTCAATAATTTCAGCCGGAAAAAAACTTCCTGCATTCTTCTTTTTCTTACTTGTTTAGGAGTTAGAAGCCTGGGTCAGTCAGACGCACAGAGTTATCACAAAAATCGACATTCATCAAAATGTATGTCAACATACAAAAACATCTAAGAATGCTTACTTAAACAACTCGCTGCTTTTAAAAGAAGAAAATATTATAAAGTTTTATTTTTAAACGAATATACCTATTCAGAATGAATGTTAGGCCTACATACTAGGCATGTGTGCTTTCCAACGTCGGAATTTAATGAAAATCATAAGTTTGTTGTATCTGGGAAAGTTGAGCTTTATGTTCGAAACTTTGGAAGTTGTGTCTCCACGGCTGAACTCAAGTTAGACGTAATTTGCTGACGAGCCACTTGCTCATCCCCATTTTAACGTCGTTTGCCTTTTTTTTGTTAGAAGTAGACATTTCATGTCTATTTTATTTAGTAATTACAGATTTTATGCTAGGTATGACTGAATTTATGTCGTAGTATTCAAAACTTTTATCGTAATTGTATGCATGACTAAGCTAGTTTTCTGCCTCGCGGTTTCACCCATGATCCCCTATGTTTAACTCCCGATGTTATATGAGGGGTAAAGTCTGTCTGAGATATCAAAGCTCATCATCAAAACGTATGAACCGATTTTGATTAAGATTTTTTCTAGAAAATCCGGATAGCCGTTTAAATTCTTTAAATTTTTAATTTTAGGTAGGTAACGGTGCCGATTCTGTTGTTTAAGAACTAAATAAATTTAATCTCACTATATCTCTTTCTAATAGTAAATATTAGAAAGGGATGCAAGATATTTTAGTCCTGTCAGTTCAGTCCGATCACATATTTCAACGTGAATTTAAGCGCGATCTTTATTGGTCACGACTATTTACCCGTACATTACGACGGCATGGATTAAACTGACAGCATTAAAAATGTTCTATCTTTTTTCAATAAGGTTAACATGAAAGAGAGGTGACTTGTCTTATATTAGTTAAGTTCGTGAATAACAAAATCTGCACCAATACCTCTTTAGTTAAGGATTTTCCAATTTTAATATCTATCTATCACAAAGACCACACCCACCAAATATGTCTTTAGAATCAGTTTTTTTCGCAGTTTAAATGCAGGCATTGCAAAGTAATTTTAATTTATAATATTTAGAAAGGGCTGTTAAAAAAAAGATTAATTACAGTTAAAAGTAGAGTTGGTTGATACTCCATATTTTTTTAACACAGCACACTCTATTCTGTGTCGTCATTTATGATTTTAAGATTTGCAATAATCTCCAATATGGTGTGAATTGCACGCGTTCGGTTCGTAAGCACGATCCTCAAACAGTCAACTGTTTGCAAATTTTATTTGTGTTTCACTGTTACCAGTGATAACAGCTCTATGGAGATAAAAATAAGCTTATGTTTTTAAAGTGCTTTTCAAATTTATGCTTTATAGTATACACTTTAAAAACTAAAGTTATTTATGATAGAAATTCAATTTGTTTCAAAATTAATTTAGGATTAACACTAGTTCTGGGTTAGAAATATCTAAGGTCATAGTAATTTTTTCTTTTTTAGAAAATTTTCAAAAATCCACTCTTAAGGAATGCCTACGTCTAGCTATCTGTATGCTCAATTTCAGCTCGATTCGTCCAGTGGTTTGAGCTAGCGTTGATACATCAGTCAGTCATTTTTCCTTTTACCTACCTACCTATATATTTAAAAGATAAGATTCTTAATATGTTCTACAAACCAAAAAGTGTTATAAGCTACAAATACATAGCACTACCTACTTAGTTAGTAAATCGAAGAAAAGTTCTCTAACACAAATAATTGATTCGGTGCCCCGTCGTCAAGGAAGTCTCAGTTCTATTTAAGTTTCCTAAAAGGAAATGAAAGGAAATCAGAACCCGCGCCTTCGCAGCCTTTATCGAACTTATCGGAATATTCCTTAGGAGAGAACGGTAGTAGAACATTTCATTAAAGTGACTTTGAGATAAAAAAAAACCTGCTTCATGAGATCATTTTCTTAGAAGGAAACGAGTCTTGTGTTGCATATATCGATCGACACTCATCATATCCGTTTTAGTTTTCATCTGAAATGGTTAAATTTTCAAATTTATCTATTTGATACGATAGCAAGCGTACCTAATTCAAAGATTATGTCTTAAACCTACTTTTCTAACTAACGGATGATAAATTAACTAAAAATATAGCAGTAGGCAGCTGGACTTGAGAACCAGGACATTTTCCCTTCTAAGCTTCTTACCGCCATCAGCTACATAATTACCTACTGACCACGGTGAAATAGTGGCTAAACCAAAGCCTATACATAATAAAAATAAGAACAAAACCATAAATAAAATTACCTTGTAATATTATAATAATATGCTGGTTAGTATAAAATAGAGATAATAATAAAAGAATAGTCACAAAGGTTATTATAATATCTCTTCATTTATAAATCCAAATAGTTGCGAGAATGGTTCCAATTTTGAAAAATAACAGTGACAATACCAATTTGAGTGCAGTGAGGGTGTGAGCTTATTATCCTGTCATACACACTCGACAAGTGTGCGCAGGACATTGGATTTAATGGAAAGTGTGAGAATATGTATAGGGAGGGTTTCTAGATACAATTGCAAAATAATAATGCTCTGTCGAGCTTATTATTTAGGTACTTATCAATGGTCTATCGAACGGTATAACTATTAGATATATTTAGCACGTAGAGGTAGGTTTGTTTCGCTAATATGAGATATTATTTAAATCGGTTTTAATGTAGGTTTTTCAAATGATAACAAACAACCTAATCATAATACCATATGTGCTTGTATATAGGACCCTGACAGACGCTAGTTTATAATGCACCTGCAGCCATGCTTTCAGAAAAATTATAGTATGTACCTATATTTTTTTATCAACCAAATTCGACATAGGTAAGTACCTACCTAATTTTGTAACAAAAATTAAAAATTAAACGACAAAAAACGAACATATTTTTTTGCTCTCCATTCAGCCGTCTGGAAGCCATCTCTCAAATTAGCGTCACCCCGGCCCGTTCCAGGAGGTCCCTTCAAATATCAATTATGTCACCGCCGGCAGCAGTCTTCGCAGAGAATGGTGATTAATTAATTATGGGCTGCTGCAATTTGTACAGGTCTTTACAGTATCGTCGTTTAGGGAAACTTGTTTCGGTTGCGGACCGTACTTTGTTACTTTTTGGAAAATTTGCGAGGTCTAATTTTTAGGCTGCTCATATTATTTAAAAATGGTTAACATCTAATTCTGATACAAAAATGTTATAAAGAAAAATAATAACGCTCAAATAAGTGAAAAAGTAATTCACAGTTGAGAACTTAATCTCAAAGAGATAAGGTTAAAATTATTTCGTACGCACACATGACTGTAATCTGAAAAGAGAAAGCTCAAATCGCGAACGTATCTAATAAAATATTAAAAACTTGCTGGCGTATATTCGATGTGATAAATTGAACTGTAAACCGAAAAGACTTGTGAAATATTCGGCTTTGAGTGAAGTGCACTAATGGTTGTCAAACAATGATTAATGACTCAAAAAAATAAATATATTTTTTATACGAGTTCATCAGATTACAAATACCTTTATAAATATACCTACGGTAAAGTAAGTGTTTCTGGGAGGAAAACATTTTCAATTTCAAAATGTTTTTTTTCATAATTTCATGTTTGTCTCATAAAACTACTAAGTAAACTTTTGAAATATATATAAAAAGTATATCTCGCCATAAACGTGAGTGTTACCAGTGTTTCGCCCAATACCTCTACCACGATTATAAATTGAGCCAACCAAGATGGACCAACAATCTTTCGTCATTTAAAATATTTGAAATTATAATAATAAAAATATGTACTGGAATTTATGTTACTATGCTATTATACACGCAAGTAGAGGACTTTTACCAGAGATTAATGCTAAGCTCCATACTGTCATAATTTTATAATATTTTATAATTGCTGAGGCTCTATTGACAATGATCTACATACCTACACCATCCCCAGTATTCAAACTGCATTAATTAAATATTAAAAATGTTGTTTTAATAAAAGTATCAATTAAAAACTGTTTGCTATCTGGTTGCAGCCGCACCGTTATGCGATTCTATGGTAGACAAAGATTAAAATTGCCAATCTAGCTGATTAATAAATCAAGACTGTCTGGGCAAACAGGGGCGGATGCGTCAACATTACTGTTTGAGTTTCGGACTATGAAATCCATTATCTGCAATTACTCAACTGGTGTAGTTTGTATTACGATACGTAATTGGGGTTATTAATTGATTTTATACTGAATAATACGCCGGTTATGTGAGTTTTTGTTGGTTTATACTTTCAGTTAATTATGCAACTGTTATTCCAATATATACATAATGTCCATAGGTTTACGTGATTCAATCATATTTTGACTGTTACGTATTTTGTTGTCAAGTTTTAAATGTCCTAGGACTTTTCTGCATACACGGCTATGTGATCTCAATCTAAGCAGATTTCCAATTTTTTCATGCAAATACCTATATCATAAAAAAATCCAAATTATCCGGTGGTGTTTCCAAAAAAAAACATTCATACAAACCTTCCTGACACTTACAAATAAAATAAAAAAACCACCAAATCGGTCGAGCCATTTTCAAGTGATGCTCAGGGGCATACTTGTGGAAATAGATTTTTGATAAATTGCGTTATAAATAGCTCCTACCACATAATTTCCAAAAACAACACACAAGTTTTATCCTAGTAAAAGCAGAGCATAAGCTATTTAGAATTTTGCATATTTCAACGAATTCTTTTTCATTTACCAAAAATATATTTTTCATACCATTTTACTACTAAAAATGTTTATTTACGCATTACACATGGCCCTAAAATACTTTAAGCTTTTAAGTAAAAAAGTCGATGGTAGGTGTATTTTAATTTATATTTATATAAGTGGACTAAACTTTGATAATATCTGCACTTACAAGTTTTTGAAAGTCTATCAGAATACGCATTACTTACTTGTAATTTTGTCAGTACCTAAACTATAAGTAATTTAAAAGCCTTTTAAAATTCATAGAGATAAAATGGATTTTGAATTTAAGATTCATCTTACAAATATAACAAGTAACTACGAAAAGTTATTAAGATTAGGGATGTCGAATGTATATTATTATTTCAACTTAACAAATTGTCTGTCCCGGCTATTTTTGGGTATATATGTGACGTCAGAAAAATTTTCATGGGCTTTGATTTTCTTATCCCATAGTTCATTCATACGTCCGTAGAAAAATGAAAATTGTAGCTTGTAAGGACGTACGTTCAATTGAGGAAATATTATTTAATGAATATCGACTAATGTTGTAGGTTCTATTAAAGTTAAAAAAGTTTTTGTTTTAAATCTATACTAATATTACAAAGCTGAAGAGTTTGTTTGTTTGTTTGGTTGAACTCGCTAATCTCCGAAGTTACCGGTCCGATTTGAAAAGAAACAGTTATAAGATATAATTTTTGATTAAGATACAAATTTAATCTCACTATTTATCTCTTTCTAAAAAAAAATAAGAAAGGGATGAAAGACATTTTAGTCCTGTCAGATTAGTCCAATCACTTATTTCAAAGTAAATTTAAACGCGTTAATTTGGTCACGACCATACCTATATCCGTAAATTACGATGGCATGCACTAAATCAGACAGCATTAAAAATATTCTATCTCTTATCAATAAGGTTTTTATATAAAGGAATGACTAATATTAGTTTAATTTATGAACAGAATCAGCACCACTATTGCATTGCCAATCTACTCAATGCAACTGGTGATTAATCCCCAAAGTACTCCCAAATTTGTATCCAATAATGGCCGGGATAACTTGCAACATTTATATTTTGTATCGTCAATCCCACTCCTTGACGCTTCCATTTACGATCTATTTCCGTACTTTCATCACATCATTCGGCTGGACTGTATACCTAATGGATTAGCCATTTGTCTGATTAGCAACATCAATAAATAATGAACCAACATGGGGTCAAACCAAATCATTGATTCATTAAACTTTAGGGAGCTCAAATACTATGTGACGCAGCGTCTGAGCACACTAATTAACCTTAGTAAACTTGATCGAAGGTAAACATACAAACACGCAAACAATGTTGTTATATTCAAATTTTGGTAAATACCGATAGTTATAACAATTGGTATTCAAAAATGAGCTTTATGTTTGAATAATAATATTTTCAAAACCAATTCATTAATTCCAGATGATAACTCAGTAGAAATGACGTTGAATGGCGCAATGATGATCAGTTTGAGTCTTTGGTGCAAGAAAACATAAGGAGCCCATAGCTCTATGGTAAGGTAATTTGTTGTTCCCTCATGAGTGGCTACCAATCTCAAGTAAAACATTGGTCTCCAAGCATATTCCGGCATGTTCCGGCAGGTAAATGTCAGAGAAAGTAATTCCCTTTTTGGCTTTGTGTGCTTACTACTTTAGGCCACATCATTATATTTCATGGTGAACATAATCTTGTTTCCAATATCAATTGCCCACGTACCATTTATTTAAACAACTAGCTTTTCTATAAACATAAACGTAATTTTCCAACCTATAGATTAAAAATAATCTTGTCCCATCACTACCTTTCTGAGTGTTACTTGGGTTTCTCCGGCGATTTTAAGCTACACTTTTTTAATAGTTATAACTTGATAATAATGATGTACTAAACCAAAACCATCCTGTATACAAAAATAAAACCTTGCGTCTGCAGAGTTTAGTACTCAATCAAAATTCAAGGCCACGTAAGGCGGTGGGATTTAATTAGGGCAACATGAAACGCGTAAAGGAATTTAAGTTCAAAGATGCGTTCATGTTAGGTAACAAATAGGAACTGACAAAATGTTAACTCGGCATGAATTATGAGCCCCACTCTCCACAACCCTGGGGAAATTAAAGTGTCTTGCAGCAACTTTAAGACGACGACGAGCAGGTACAGACTGAACGTTTCTCATGGAAGTGGAATAATAAATTTAATTCGTACTCTTTTGAAATTGGCTTCAAGACAATTGTTTCCGATATTCTATTGAATATTGACAATATTGAAATTTCAATTTATTCACCTTGAGGGAGATTTAAAACTGGCAATTTATTGCTATTATAACCTATTTCTAAAGTTATCCTATTTCAAATTTGCATCATCAGAAATATGCAAACATCTTCACTTACCTTATGTTAGCTTTTTGCGCACTTTTTTATTAACATAAAACGTAATTTGTGTATGAGATTACGTATGATAAAATTATTTCTTTTTTTTCTTTTGATACCTACTATATTATTTTAGTAATTTAATATTAAATTTCTCTCGCTTATTTTATCAATTCTTAGATAGTATAAATGTTTACTCTCTGACTAATGACAGTTTAAACATTTATTGACATGTTGCAGTAATTTATAAAATTTTTAACTCTGTTTATCTATAACAATTTAATTTAATAATGATAATTAAATTTCATATAGAATAGCAATGTATAATTTACTCTTTGAACATTAAGTATATCTAGATTATCCGACTTTAGACTGTACTTTTCTCTTATTTCTTAATAAATAATAACAATATTGGAAAAAAATACAATAATTTAAAAAAACGTATAAAAAATAATTGAAGTTCCTTCCTTATTTGCATTTTTAAGAGATTATTCAGAGAAAAAGCAAGATGGAATTGCTTGCATTGTTCCGTAAAATAACGTCTCTTTGAAACGTTAAAGCCATAAGGATGCAACTTCCGGACTTAAAATGAGGTCAAATGTAACAACCAAAGTAAATTTACTGCAACGACTGGGGAAGAAAACATTAAAAACCCACTTGGAGGTCGTCCAAAGTAATATTTCTCCCGAAAATAATTGTATAAAAAAATGTTTTTTTTTTAGTTATTTAGCTTTACCGTTTAAAAGTAAATTTTTAGATACCAAAACGTGTCATAAGTATGAAAAATCTTCATCAATATTGACGATAAATAATTAAAAGCAAAACAACATCCATTAAGTTAAAATAAAAACTGGAGTTTGAACTTCAGAATGGAATGTGGAACGTAAATGAGAGATATTTAAATGTATTGAAAATGCTGTACGTTTCTCAAATAAATACTTAAACAGTGTTTTTTCACTACTTAATACAGAAGTGAAATAACTTTGTTGTGTCCTGCGCGTGAGTAAGGTCGCCAGAACTCATCGACAACTCGCAACTGATACCCGAGGCGCGGATTAGAAAGTGCTGTGGTTTATTCCTCAAATGTCGCCAGCGTCCATATGCTACGGTACCGCTTACCAACAAGCTTACTTGTTTCCCGTTTTGTTGTTTATATAAAAAACTAAACTAGATATTTTCCGGGCTCGCTTGCGGATTAGTCTAGGGGCTCATCAACCGAACAAATAGGGCGTGTCTGAAAACAGAGCCAGCACATATGTACCGACACTCTTGGGAAATAAATGGTTCACTCCGCGCCTGATTGTAGCTTGTAAGATTTTTTTCTATAAATATTGATGTAAAATGTAAAAAATTGGGGATAAATGTGGATTTTTTTAGTGACCTATAGGCCTGTATTTGACCACAATCTCACCGTGGTCAGTGATTTGACCGTAGGTGGTAAGCAGTAAGCACACACACACAATGCTTAGAAAGGAAGTCCGCAGTCGGAACACACAGGTAGGTTTGACAGATTTGCAACTTGAGGTGACTTCAAAACTACTCGACCACTGTGCTATGAGTTCCTGATGATGATGTTTTCTTTCAGCCAAAGCTCAAACTCCTTGTAGGATTTTGAAGTAGGTATTAAAGAGTGCAAGCACTCACTTGCGACCAACACAATTTTCTTACTACTGTCTCGATGTTTTTGTTTCCAATTTTAAATCATTAATTATTATCTACATGAATTAATAGTCAGGTCCAAAACAAAATCATATAATTCTACTTACTCCAATTTTAACCAACAACTTCCCAAAATTTCTGCCCTTTCCCAATTATGGCGATACATCCAGAACTGGGCTAACCCGGTTAGTTTTGCAAGAAATAACTTTCCGATTACCGTGTCTACCTGTCCAATACAGAGTGTTTGGTATAAGTTAAGAGAATCGCGATTATTAGGTCTTAAAATGGGTCTTAAATAAACAATAATTACTAGCTACGCTCACTTTTACTGCAGTACCGCTTTTGCTCTTCGCGCTTTAGGTACTCAAATGCCATCAACAACCTGTAGAAAATGCAATTGAAATGGGTGAACTAACCAAAATACATTTCTTTTTTATAGAAATTAAATTCTATGTTGATATGCAGGAACATTGTTATAATTTCAAGTAGTCAGCTTTTCGTTAAGGGTGTTTAAGATTTGAAGAACCTACACAACGGATCAAGTTTTATTAGCCAGTAAAAGTTTACTTTTTACTTGTACTTATTGCTGTCACAATTAGGTTTATGTCTTTTTACTTGTTCCAAACCTAAAAATGTTCGTTGATCGGAAGTCTAATCTACCTACACGTCGATTTTCATTACGAGCTAACCGCGTTATTTGGTCTTTCTGCCTCAAAATAATGTGTACATAATTTAAACTACTATTTCCAGTTCTCGGTGGCAAACTTTAGTTTTATAAATAGGGCAAAATATATAAATTTGTTTATATAAACAACAAACTAAAATAATTCAAACAAAAGTTGATGCACAAGAAATATTTTCCCTGCAAATAATGGAATACAGTTGCATTTGGTATAAAAATTTAATCTGCTAAAAGTGCCTAGCGTCGAGCACGGATCCAATATTCAAATAAAGAAACACAACCACTGACTCGTCGGCAACATTAATATGATTTAGTTTTATTTTTGTCGAATAGTACGCGAAAAGATTTACTCCCAACCTCCCACGCCGGCCTAAAACTTTGCCCAAAGTTATTACTCAGGTAAATACAGTTACGGAAAAATTGCAAGAACGCTTCTACTTATACCTTTTACGCCCTTTGTAAGTCCCAAACTTGACCGTTTATCAATCTAGGTAAATGATTTTCCTTTCGTACTATCGTAAATAGAGTTATAATGAAGTTAGAGTTATAGTGAATATCCTGATTTATAGGCAAACGTGAGAACATAAATATAACTATAATGGTGATTATTGACATGCCATGCAACGTGATTGCGTGTGTCACGGAAAAAGGTTTGAACTAAAAAGCAAATTAACGGTTCCATGGAAATCCAAATGTAAACATACGTTATTGCCACGTCAATAAAAAAACGAGCACCTAT
This sequence comes from Tethea ocularis, assembly GCA_963555595.1. NCBI lineage: Eukaryota > Metazoa > Arthropoda > Insecta > Lepidoptera > Drepanidae > Tethea > Tethea ocularis. The sequence goes on from OY741968.1 coordinate 7,764,876, forward strand.
ATAGAGTGGCGTAAACTACAAAGTTCTGTTGCATTATTATTAAATGTTTTCATGATATAAAATAGTACTCGCAGTCTAAGAAACTAATTCATTCCACAAAACCACAAAAATACCACTTATAAATAACAAATGTTGACTTCAAAGCACTTTAAATATGAACTGATACTTGAGACATAACATGCTCTCCAGCAAAAGCCATCTGAAAAGTAAATTCCATAAATAATTTCTTATATAATATTAAGAATCTGCACCCCTGTACAAGAGTACTTCAATAATGCAAGCCTTTACCCGTAAAACGTAGCGTTGTAGCGTAGTTTCGACTTCGTGTAGAATGCGAGTCCGCTAAATGGCTCACGCTAAGAATTTAGGGGTAAAACGTGCTCCAATATGAAAACGATGTGATAAAAAGGAACCGCAGTATTGTAATGTGTTAAATCGGAACTAACATCCGATAAGACACACCTGGTTGTAATAGTTTATGGTCTTTAGAAATCCTACTGATGCTACTTTTTAGAAGGAAGCCTTCGAATAATTATCTTTATAAATTTAAATCTTTTTTCCGATGTGAAGATGTTTTTACTCTTCAGGTAAAAACTTCCGAACAAATTTTGATGAAACTTGGCACATTGAAAGATAATACCCAGGAATTTCCCTGAAATAACATAAAGGCTCCTTTTTACTCAGGGAACGCGAGTGAAAACGTACGGGACCGTATTAATAAATAAATCATAAACTAACTCAATGCTTTTAATTTTTTTTACAAATATCTTTTATTGTTTTGGGAACGTACATACGTCGATGATGGGTATTAAGTGTTTTCAGTACATAATTTCCCTCGAGATGACGAATACAATGTAGAAATGATGTAGGCTCTTTGCATAAACAATGTTTTATTTCGCTGTCGGGAATATGCGAATAGTACACAAACTGAGCCCAATGATTACCCAAAGGAGAACTATCTTTGAAATAAAGAATTAAATCATACAAAGGCTATGTAAGTTAGGTACTTGTTATCTATTTAACAAATAAGTATTTGTCTTAAATTTTCGTTGGGAAAATGTGGGTTTATCTTCTTTTTGTATTAATTTAAAAATTTTGTTTAGTATGGGATACAATCGGACTATTATTTTCTATTTATAAATTCAGAATGTGAGTGACATCTAAACGAAAACTGATACTATGGATTTAGTACATGATTTTAGATTTGATTGATACTCAAAGGGGTAGGGTACCTTTTAGTAAAAATGTTGACTATTGAGCGTGCTCTACGTAACCGTACTAGTTTGGTGATTAGTAGAAGTTCAAAGGTAACTTCTTTATGCTTAGCGGACATATTGAAGAAAACGCCAGGTTGGTATGGGTATATGGTACCCCTGATATACTTTTGAAATTTATTATATTGGCTACCTTCACCAACCACTTAGTTCCTAAAGCACACTATTCCTGATAACCTCTTACAAGGATCATCTGCGGTAAGTCTTATCGCCGGAGCATACACTCCATTAGGTGCTGTGCTGGCTATATAGTATAATAAAACCTCGCCAACAAAAATGGTAAATACACTAAATCCTATTGAAAAGTGTAACTAATAACAAAATGGCCAATCCATTAAAGTTAATGTATGATATTAAATGTAGCGATGGTATAGGGAGAGATGCATTGCCGGTCGATGTTAACCAACGGGGCATGAAGAGCACAGCTATCTGCGCATTTGCTATATTAGTTGCCTTACTAAAGTGCAGTTACACTAATTTCAATCACGTTATTAATTTTTTCCCATTAGGAATAACTGCAATTGAGTGTTTACTAAACTGGTGGTAGAATCAATTATAACTTTTGACGTTCAAAGCATTTAATTGAAACCAAAATATTCTGCTTGCAAGAGAAACTTATACTGGGTGAAAAAGACTACGTTAGAAAAGTGACATGATGCATATATCGGTAACATGATTTTGCGTTTAAATTTTGCGGACGTTTTCTCTATCCTCAAATAGACGACTATTATTGGTTCCTTTATAATTAAATGTCAGCGATTTACAAGTAAACAACAGGTAAGATTTATTTATTTAAAAGTGTTTCTGTTACTTTGTAGAGTGTGAGCGCTTTGTACATTGACTAATGATTGATTAATGTTTTTTTTTTTGTTATCTGATTGGCAAAAAAACCGACGCACCGATATCAATGATTTGAGGGTGGATGTATAAATCTTGTGTTTGTTCAATAATTAGCGTTAAACAGGTTTACATTGTAATTCATTCATTATCGCATATGTTCTGTTTGTCAAAATTTAATTTATAAGTCTGATTGTTGTTTATCCTATATTATAGCATCAATATGTATGTTCAAAAATTTGAGAACATTTTTGAGAGCAAGTGAAATTCTTTTGTAATTTCTTTTTGAGAAAATAAAATTCTTTAACCATAAACAGGCAGACGATACTTAAGTATTCTGAAAGTATCATAATATTTAAGTAGTTAGCATCGCCTACGGATATTAGTAATACCAAGGTTGTTGGTATGTTGCTGATCTTCAAAACGCCTTTTTGAAGAATCCCATATTATGATAACGCCAGAGATAATAATACCTAATTGAGTTCATACAATCATTTCGTTAAATGTCTCATATTTTTCAATGATGCCCTACAGTTCTAGTCGCTAATTGAAAGTCAATTTTAAATAGGAAATCCAACTTTGACATTGTACTTTACTTATATCTATTGACCGGCCATTTTAATTATGCTTCAATGAATATCTGTAGGATACATAAGGGAAGGAATAATACAAAACAAAAAGAAAGTACTGTTTGTACATATTGCTAGCAGTTCATTAGGCAAAGGAAAGTTAGTACAAAGGGAAGACATGAGTTCATGAAAGCAATATTAACCGTCATAAACTTGAACCTGCAAGTTAGATAACTTTGTATTATGTGTGTTTTTAAACGATATGAGTTTTCCTACTTTAAAATTATAATATTTCATTGAATTTAGGTTGGTACAAATGTAGGTAGGTACGCAATATTTTCTTTTATTTTAGAGAGTATGAAATATTTTCTATAATTGCCTCTAAATAAAAATAAATATTAGGTATCCAGTTTAGACAAAAAACTTTCATCGTGTTTGCTAAATCTAAAGTGAATTATTCGTTCGGTATGTTTAATAATAGGCATGTTTGCTAGCTTTGTAAATTGTTGTAAACAACCAACTTTGTGCATCTGAAACTTAATTATCATCCCCCACGGGCACAAATGGAAATGTGAAAATTCTTATTTCCCTTGAAAAACTTTAATTTAAAGTTTGTTGCCAACCGGCATTCCTAGGCGGTATTCGTACGAGCAAACTGCACTTCCTTATAAGCTTATTTTCTTCACAGGGACTCGAAAATTTTCTTTAGATTAGTTTCTCTTGTTGAGAAAAATAGGATAGAATAAGGAATAATAAGTTCCCGTCTTCTCTTAAATTGGACTTCGTTTCTTTTGTACGACAATTTTTTGTTGGTTTATCCGGGACTGAGAAAATGCCATTGCTTTAGTTATTAAGAACTTATTTGTGTAGTTAAAACTTGGAAATAAATTCTACCACCGTTTGCTAACAGCTTTCACGAGTTAAATTTCTTTTTATTCTGAATCTTTTATTTTCTCATGAATTTTTAAATAGAAGGTTAGACAAAGGCTTTATAAGGCGCATGAAAGCGTCGACGAATTACGAGTTGTTTGCAACTATGCAATAAAGCATGATATTCTGAGGAACAAAACATTTTTTAGGTAAATAATAACTATGAACAGTATTTTTCACTTTAAGGAATTTATAAAAAAAAATATATGGAAGATTTACATTTATTGTTTTCATAGTTTTGCTTCCATAGTTATTTAACAATTATGCACTTGCATAACATAAAATAATGTCTATGTAAAATATTAGAGATTGAAACGAAGATTTAAAAAATAACTAGATATGTCTTAAAATATTTTAAGGCTATGATAGCCGAGTGGTATGAAAGTCGTGAGTTCTAATTCTACAATGAAGTTATGCTTTTCGTGAAGACTAACTTCGTGAATTGTGAAAAAACCATAGTGAAGTGGGGGGTAGTATTTTTTGTTGGTATCCGCCAGGTTGTTTTTAATGCTCAAGATGAAAATCTATCACCAAGTATGTTCCGACGCCTACATTTGAACCAGTTTTCTCGTTGGCTCGTTCGTATAGTAAATATAAGATCCTCTTACGATGTTAACTTCTTTTGATTCTTTGAGTTTCTTTTTCTAAAATAGTTCCATAGTGACGTTTGTTATTAGACATTTAACCACATTGACAAATGTAAATTACATTATTAAAATGACTGTAATACAGCGTGTACTTACTCTTCCATTAAGTCATATATCCTTGTGTTGAACTCTGCAGTATATTTTGCATCTTGAAAGTAAAAGGGCAATTCAAAGAAATGAAGTCTAGCGGTTTCTCGAATCTGTCTTCTTAAAATCCGCTGGACCGCACTGGCATTCGGAGATAACACTAAAAAGTCAAATTACAGAGACTAAAATTTATTGTACGAAATGTGGCTTTTAGTTAAGGGAATAATGAAATTAGTTTCCGTCTGGCTACACAAAATACTGTGGAATTTTGATCAAAACTTTGCAAAGATGAGCGGAGAGAGGAAAGTTTTCTAGCTCAATTATTGTTGAATTGTATAAAATGAACAAATACGAGACATTGGTAGCAGTAGTTTAAAATAATACTATGAAGATTAAATTATAAGGAATTAATAAAACGTAACAAAATTAAAAAAATATCTAAGCAGATCTTCGATCAACAATAACAATTGATAATGTTGATCGAAGATGCAGATCAACAAAAACAATTTTAGTTATCAATACAATAAAGGCGATTCCACAGGCATTACGCACATTCTACATGTGAATAAACATTGCATGTAAGTTCGTACAGTGCAGATCAATCGGATAGTTTCTGAGTGGATCAACTCAAACACCTTCAGGAGTCACGTTGAATACGTACGCGTAATTATGTCGCTCGTATGCCATTCACATTATTTTGTGCTACATTATATTACCATTATACTTATCTGTATCGTATTATGAAAAAAAATCTCCGTTCATTGGATTATAATTGTCTTTCAACATTCTTTTGTTTTTTCATCTTTATTGGAAATGTTTCACGGTTTTGCCTCGAATGCGGGGCGCTAACTCGAAGCGAGCGGCATCTACTTGCCCACATTTTTACGGTTCATTGGATGTAAAAAGAAAATACCGTTTTAAAAGGGATCTGGGTGCCCTTTCTATTTTTTATTCAATTTTGAAGCAATGCTTGGTCCGTGCCCATGCATCTATCTACAAATGTTGGTATAGGTACCGATTTATGAAAGGATTTGATTTCAGTCACACAATGTTTTGAATTAGATGTTTGATGCTACAGACTTTTTGGATACCCAACTATTGTAAATAACCAGCTTTCCGCTCTTGCCCGGGCTTGATTTTTCAAAAATCCTTTCTTATCGGATTTCTACATTATAAAAGCTTGTATGCCAAATTTCAGATGCATCATCAATAATTTTCGCAGCGCACGCCAAATTATGACTTTTATAGGCAATTTTTTTATACCTTGGATTACATTATATAACCTCGCTTGTTCCCGTCAGTTAAGTACAGGACGGAGATATTCGCGGAAACCATATCTACGTCTAATTTTGATGAGGATAACAATAATGCTTACATTGACATCTGAACTCTACTATTTCTGCTACTTCATATAAACTTTTAATCTTCTAACAGACTGACCTAAGCAATGATAGTGCATTTTTATTTGCAACGTCACTATTCTACCCAGTTGTGATTTTATAGTTCGGGCGGGTGACGACCTGAGACCCAACTCTACATGCTACTCTCACCCCTACACGTATATAAATACAGGCCAAAATACCTAACATTACAAGTAAATGATTCTGCGAAATGTTATTCCCAATACCATTGATTTTGTACGTTAGCACTTTATTCCACGGGCGTGTCTAAAAGTGAATGACGAGACATTTTAACCTACAAATTGTAATAATGTGATTTGTGAGTAGGCGTCTTTATTTCTAATGTAAATTTCAAGTTACGCTTCATTTCATCGGTCACGATTTTGGGTCTGCTTAGCATTTCGTTATTGTAGTGTAACCTAACCTCTGACTCACATTTTTTTGTAGTTTGAAATCGAGTAAGAATAGACCTTTACGTAGGCGAAATTCGGATGAAAAAAAAAATATCTGAATGATGACAAAAAACTCATGAAAATAATTCGTAAAAAAAGTAAAGCGGTTAGGTACTACCTCGCTATGGTTTCCTCTATATGTTTTCCTTCATCGAATTCGCCACGGCATTCGACGTCACTGAGCTATGTAAAAAAAAGCTTTTGTACGTTTTGTACCTAGGTCCAATGTCCTGACGCTGAATAGGGTTCAAATCCTGCAATGAAGGAAAATAATCAAATCATAGAACGGAGGTACCCATGGTAAATAAAAATTACCTTGTCATAAAATATCTCTCTATGAAACTTTGAAGTATATTTTTGAATGAGAAAATATATTTTATATTAATTATAAAATAACTGAAATTGCTCTTCAAAGGACATATTGCAGACATCTTTCGGCTCATTTTAACGCTGAAATATTAAAATGTATATAATATTTTGTAAGTATCTGTAAAAGAAAAGTTTACGTAATATTAAAATTTTAAATAAGCAAAGTAACTAATTTCTCTAACTAAATTCTCTGAAGACTTGAAATCATCAAAGACTACATTTATCTTGTAAGTATATTAAATGAAATTTACCTTATAAACTACTCAAAACAAAATAGGGCCCACTTCAAATTGCTCTTAGAATTCGTTTATAAAAAACTCGCAAGCTAATCGTTAGTAGAATTAACTTTCGTAACATAAAATACACATGTTTACGAGTCACTTACAATGTTTTGAGTGTCAACTTTATTTTATTCTGAAGTGGGTGTATAGAAAAAACTAATGTACCCAAAATCACCCTATGAACGATTTTGGTATCACTTGTGTTCACGACCTCGGTGTGACTGCTGCGTTTGCAATTTGTTTTTTTTAAGTTGTTTGTTTAGTTTTGGTATTAGTCCTGATTACCATGCCTGGTACTCGCCGTCATATGGATATGGAAACAGCCACAAGGGCGGTTGTTTTGCTTCAGGAGGGAAATTCTCAGAGATCCGTAGCCATAAGTGTCGGTGTGTCTCGACGAGCTATCCGAAACCTATGGGAACGCTATCAAGAGACAGGTAGTGTGTCTAGGAGACGAGGATCAGGAAGAGTTCGAGCGACTTCCGTCCAGGAAGATCGGTACATCCAGTTAACTGCACGTAGAGATCGCACTGTCGTCGCCCAGACTCTACAAACTCAACTACGACGAACTACTGGCACTCGAGTGAGTGATCAAACCATTCGGAATCGACTCCATGAAGACGGGCAACGTTCCCGAATGCGTGCTGTTCGGCTTAAAATGACAAGAGCTCATCGTGCAGCGCGTTTAAGGTTCGCACGTGAGCATTTGGAGTGGACCATTAGTGACTGGAGGACTGTACTCTTTACTGATGAGAGCAAAGTCAAGTTTTTTAGTGATGATAGACGTGTACGTGTGTGGAGAAGAGAAGGCGAACGTTTTTCAGAACCATGCATCCATGGAACAGACCGTTTCGGGGGGCCCAGTGTGATGATATGGGGCGGAATAAGCTTAATGGGTAAAACAGAGCTGGTGATTATGAATGAGGGTTCTGTAACTACCGCCAGTTACATCGAGCGTGTAATTCGACCTCATATCATCCCATTTTCCCAAAGAATTGGCAATAATTTCGTGTTTATGCACGACAATGCTCGTGCACATACGGCCCGCGCCACCCAGGCTGCACTCTCTGAAGCCAATATTACGGTATTGCCATGGCTAGCGATGAGTCCAGACCTGAACCCAATTGAACATTTATGGGATCTACTGAAAAGAAGCTTAAAAGCAAATTTTACTGCAGTGAACAGTCAACAAGAACTCATAGACGCTCTCAAGGACTGCTGGCAGCGAATACCAGACGAAAACATTACCCATTTAATTGAGAGTGTTCCAAACAGGCTCCGAGAGTGTGTCCAGGCCAGAGGAGGCCCTACTCGATATTAAACATAATGCAGCTTATCAAATTTAATGACCAAAATTGTGATACACAATGTTTAACTTTATTGTTAGTAGTGTGTTAAGTTCTCAAAAAACCGATTATTGTGTGTAATAAAAAAAAGTAAACGATTTTTGAGTGTTGGTTGTGTTTATTTGGTTTCTAAATCTGTAGTCTAAATATCTTTATCTTTGAAAACTGTTTAAAACAACATATTTTTAAATTACAATAGAAAAACAAGGTGGGCCCTATTTTGTTTTGAGTAGTTTATTTTTTTTGTACACCAAGCATAAGTATATACCTATAGTATATTATAAGTTTATCTCGTAAATAATTTGTTAAACTGCTTGAAAAAAAAACTTGGCAGATTTGGATCTAAGAAAGTTCTTATAGCAACGGACTTTTGAAATAAAAGTGTCACGTAGAGAATAGGTGCGATTTTCGCAAATGAGCTGATCAATATTCAGGCGGCAAACGCCTTACCGTAACAACAGAACAAATTCGAAAGACGAAGTATCGGCTACGGACGGCCCTTAATGTAATTATCATAATGGCGACCAATAAAAGAGAGGTTCGGAATTCGTGACACAGCTTTAAAAAGTACTATCAAAGGTGCCTGAGGCGGAAAACGTCGCATCTTATTTAGCGCCCTCCGAAAAGAGGGTACCACTGAGGGTCTTACCTAATCACATTACGTACAATGAAAGAGCTCCAGATAAAAAAGGACCGAAACAGATTTGCATGAAACGTCAAAGTTGATTACGATAGTCGAGGTGAGACCTTAAAATATGTAGATTCGAATAAATCATTATCGACACTTGTGCCTATTCTATTACATGAAAACGTATTTTTTAAATAAGTGAATTTTAGTAATTTGAATCATAAATCAGAAGAGAAAGGTGCAAATATTTTATATTTTAAAATCTATTATAAATAATGTCGTGAGCGTGACATTACTAGCAAAATTTAAGCAAATCTTTGTTTTGGTAGCAGGATCACATCATTTCTTACGATGAAGACATTATGGTGGTGATCAAGCCTAAATTGCCACGTACTACCTAGATATATAATGGCAAATATTTATGAATATTCAAAATTACTCAAAATTAGCAATAATTTTATATGAAATATCATTTGCAAACAGTCTTCTATTAGTCCATATAGAAATAAGTCTATAGTGAATCACCCCAGTGTAATAATATTATACAATACTGGCAATTCCATTCACATCTATATCGCAGATCCGATCAACCGTGAAGTCTTTTATATTTGGAGTCACGTGCCGACCACCGTCCAGGAAACCGACAGGATCGAATGTGTTTGAGCGAATCTAATGCACTCAAAACCATGCGACATTGAAGCGAGGGTGGAATTGGGGCCAGTGGAAACAATACAAAAATTTGAGGATACTATATTATTTTCGGGAAAATCAATGTTGGAATGCTTCCTTTAGGAACAGTGGCGACAGGAAGGCTGATCATTATTATTACGTCTGAGCATGAATGGGAGCGTGTCTACCAGTTCCGTGTGACGTTTCCCTTATAAATGATGGCTTTATAAAAGCGGTTATTTTGTCGTCAAGCTGTCCGCTCCTCAATTTGTTTGTTTTAAAAATGCTGCACGTACAAATATCTTAATTTATAGAATTTTCACTTACCTATTGATGACTTTTTTTGTGATAGGTACAACCATTACAAAATTATTGATAAAGCACAAAATAAATTATTTGCTGTACCTTTCCCCAGTTCACTTATAGCTAGCATTTACTCGCTGATGAATATATATGTAGATTTATTTTTAATGTTTATAGGTATATACAAGGTACTAGTGAATGTTTAAAATTTATGAATCAATCAAGTCTGTTGAAATATTTTTTTTATAACAAAATTAATTAAAAAAAAGTATTTCAATATTATTCAGTTATAAAATAAAATGAATAAGGTACCTACTCTAGATGTTCGTGATCGAGTCAACTGTTGAAGCTTCAAAAGGGGAAACAAAGATCACCCCCTTTTTATATTATTGACGTGTCGCAAACTAAATTGGTACTTTTAGGGGAACAAAAAAATCCTGTTTTATTTGACATATTAGGTTTATTTCTCTTCGTACGATTTGGTTTTATATCCTTAGAGACAGGTGTTTTGTATGGTTCAAAGTTTATTTTTATATGTAGCTGCAGTAGAATGTGAAGATGATGTTCCATTTTATTGAGAAAAATTCTATCACTAAATAAATATGCATTATTAATAATATTTCAAAGGCATTTTTTTAAGGCAATGATAGCTCATTGGTAGTGACGTCGAAATTCGAGACGAAGGTCGCGCCCTTCGACCTCGGTTCGAATCCTACAATGAGCTTGAGCTTTCGGTGAAGGAAAACACCATAATACGGTGGTACTTTGTAGTAGGTAGGTACTCGACTGGCTGGTAACCACCCTCAAGTTGCCTTCTCGGTATTGTAACAGGTCGGCAACACATTGGCAAAAACTCTGGTATTGCAAATGGCGATAGGCGACGGTTTCCACCCGCCTGCCTGCTTGTCAACCTTCTGACATAAAAAAAATATATTAGTCTATACTAATAAAGAGAGAAAGATTGTTTGTTTGTTTGAAACTAATGAAAACTACTGAACCGATTTGAAAAATTATTTCTCTAATAAGAAACTACATTATCCCCAGGTATCATTTATCCCGGGAACGCGAGTGAAACCGCGGGGAACAGCTAGTAAACAATAAGAACATTGTGGTGCGATAAATCATCTATACTATCTTTGTCGCAAATGGATTCTAAATGCTCTAGTTATGCGCACAATACGAATTGTATAGGGAAGTACCTATAAATAGAAAGCGCCTTTGATAGGTGTTGTCCAGCTCAGAACCAATTTGGGAATGCAATAATAGCTGACATTGCAAAATGTATGGACTTGTGATAGCTGTTGAAGTAGATATTCTGAGTTATTTTACGTATTTATATAGCAATGCCATTTGTTAAGTGCAATAACATGGTACCTTCTAGTTTTTACCACTCTTTCTCTTTGCTACTTATACCTTCCTCATCCACGAAGTGATTGTCAACCAAACTAGACAATGAATTATTAGATAGTACTTCCTCGTGGTTTTATTTACGTTTCTGACGGATCTTAAGATTTCCTGCAATGAAAAGTATCCTAAGTACTATTTCAGGATAATAATATCTTCTATGTTCCAAGCGCTGAATTACAGTGCTGCGTGGTAACAAACATACACACACACATAAAATTTCGCATTCATAATATTAGTATGATGTTTTGTCGTTGGACAATGTCTATTGTCATCGCAATACGAATATTGACCAATAATGTCAATACTGTCCCCCACTGAATGTTTGATAATGACTGCAGATAGGTTTGAGTGCACCCGCATGTTGTAAACCCAGTTAATTTCGTATATTATCACAGTGCGGAAGATAAATGTTTTGATAACTTCTTTGTTATCATGAATAAAATGGAATGTTGGTCTAAATTAAGTTAGATCTATCTATGTTTTGATAGTGGGAGATTCTGATACATGTAGCCAATTTTAACCGTGGTGAATCGACAAAGTAAGTGACAATATTTTTATTGCTATTAAATTAGATTTTCACTATGCAACTTATTAAGTGTCATACATATTTATTTCAAGTAATATTATTATTTTTTTGACGAGGTATTAGTATTTTAGACGTATTAATTTTCTATGATATTATGCGTAACTTTTCTCTAACCGAAAGTAGGTAGATAATTAGCAAAGTAAAAAAATAAAACCAAACAGAAAAGAGAAATCTATTCTGTGGAAACGATAAAATAGTTTATTTCAACACATTTTCCCAATCAATTCTTCACATTGCCCGGCCCCTCCCAACGCGTTAAGACCCCATTACCAAATAAATATATGCAATTTATTACATTTACCAATTTACATACACTTTGTGAAGACACGACATGTTTCTTCAGTTAAATGTCATTAGGGCGCCGAGAGGGATGCCAAAGGGCGACTTGGCACTTTGAAAGATTAGATAAAATTGGACGTGGTATATATTATTTAAGTTTTTTTTAAAGTATAAAAATGCTGTTACTCTTGTTTTTAATGTTTCTATTAATTCCTACTTATTGCATGAGAATAGATCATTTTATATTAACTTTGTAGCATGGGGTGTGAAATAGTGCCAAGGTTAAACAAATATTATTTTATTAAATACCAGCAAAACAGACAAAATATGTATAATTAAATTAATTCATACATTTGAAGGTTTATTTTTTAATGATTATTCTTTATAATGAGCAGGGACGCGTCTATCTAGGATCGGAAGAGATGGTTACTAAATATATACTAATAATAAAGCTGAAAAGTTTGTTTGAACGCTCTAATCTCTGGTGTTACTGGGCCGATTCGAAAAATTATTTCACTAATCTACATTACTCCCAAAGGTAAAGGTTACTGTTTTTCCTGAGAACGCGAGTGAAACCGCGGGGAATAGCTAGTATAAAATAAATCCTATGGGTACCTAGCCTATATTTATTTAATTTCTATAATATATTTTACATATCTACAACCATTTTGACATCTCAATGGTAGTTTTCTTTTTATAAATCTTTTTTGCGAATAACTTAAAAACTTGAAATAGTTTTAATGATATTATTCAATTCAGTTTTTTTTTAAAAGCTGAAACTTTCGTAGATCTTCGTCTTCTTATATTAAATTCTTTTTTTGCTTTTAAGACCCTTAAAGTAAGTTGCTAGAGTCAAGGATTCTTAATTAGTGTATATTATTAGCATAAATATAAGAGATCTTTGGAAGTTACAGCCACTCTAGAAAAAGTAAAATGAGATTTTCTAAAAATTAATTCAAATTTGAGACTTTTAATTGAGAATGTCGACTTAAATTAGGGAAAGGAATCATGCAATTATATTACCTAATTAATAAAATGAAATTTGATAATACTTCATCCAAACTTCTTGGATCTCTGAAACAAAACTGTATTCCAAACCATTACAAAAAATGTTAACATTAGTTACAACGTGAATAGTCGTTAAATTAAAAAATAGGGCAACTATAAAAGCTACATTAAAAAAAAAGTGTGCACACGGCATTTCACCCCCAGGGCGCACAAAACTAAGTTTTTAAGTGGAATGTCTCTATTATGGGACATTCGATAAATGGACCGACTGAGTCCTGCATTAAGAGTACTTTGACAATGTACCCTGAGGCATGTCGCGTGGCTGAACGAATCGAACACTTTTTATTGATCAATATAAAAAATAATTTGATTGTAGACCGAAAGCCCTAAGAGTCTGACTTCTATGATGGCCTGAGGCAGCAATTGAACTTGTTACTGAGATAGGGCACAGAATAAAAAATTGAGGGGATTATATAAAATGCGTGATGAAAATAAAACTATTAATTCTGAATACAAAAACTCCTCTGGGTAAATTTCAATGATAAATTAATATAGATGTATTATTTATTTTTATTTTGGACCAAAGAAAAGCAATTACAATGATGAGAATTTGAACATAAATGGGCTAGCTACTTGATGATTCTCAAGTTATATAAAATGCATTAAAGTTCCGTGCAAGAATCCGTTTGTATTATAGGCACAGTAAACCATTATTGTGACAGTAAGCGGTAGGTTATCATAAAATCCATCGTATAGTAGATTATATTATAGGTGGATTATATAAAATGTGGATTATCTAGCAAATGGTCTATTTGATGTTAAATAGTCATCATCGTCCACGAACATTTTCTATAATATGGGGATAACCAATGACCGATAAATTGATATCTCAAACCATAAGTATTAGATAAACAAACAGTTTATTAATAATTACTAAACAAAATAAATCTCATGTTCTACTTCCAGTGACCTTAATAAGGTTAGGGTCAACCGATGTGTACAGAATCAGTCGTGCAACCTTTATCACCACCATCTGCTACCAAGCACCAGCCAACGAATAAGATGGCTAACTATTTGATCGCGATAAACTTTGCCTTGCTACTATTGTAACGTTGTGAACTTGATAAACAAAACGTTATATTAAAGTTATTATGATGGTCGACGTATACATATACGCAACCTGCGCTACCGGTACCTATATGAAATCTGGGATCCAGTTAAATTTAATCAGAATTGATTTGTTGTTCATTGTTTGGATTTAAAACTAGAATAACGCCAGTAGGTAAGCCCGGCATCTTCATAAATCACTTTTCGCTTTACTTGAAATTCAAAATCTTAATTGAATGTCTTTTTATTTTAGTCATAAAGTCCTGTAACGTAAAAGAAATAATTTTCAGTTATCCTCTACTTCATGTAGAATTTATTAAGGGTCACACTCACGCCCTACCTCGGCTCTGTAAGTAACTGTTACGAAAACGGAACGTTTAAATTCCGAGAGCAAAAGTGTCGCTATATATCACCCCAACATAATTTCTCGTCCCCTATAAAAAGTGAACTTTCCTGGATCCCTCAAAGTGCACCGGGCGTCTGTTTCTTATTTCCCCGATACTCGGGCAAAATCGGAACTGATTGTTTTTATTGCCCGATCTGAACAGGGGTGCTGGATAGTCTCAAACTTTGAATCTATTTGAAACATGGTATTAGATTTTTTTTTAGCGTCGGAAGTTTCTTCTTGGTTATCAGCTTTTATGAAACAATACAGATGATATATATATGGCATAGCACAGTGTATGGTTATTTGGCTAGCTAGCTACCACCTTCAGGTTGAAATATGTCGCTAGAACATCGGTGTGTTTCGGCAGTTGAACTTGAGGCCAGTTGTTTATTTGTTGTTATTGACACATTGGGTCCCCCTGAGTTTCGTAGCCACTCACTATCTGATGGTTGTCCGCCTTCTGAAATAAAAACAACATCCCTTATTTCACTATGTACTCGTACGAACCTACAATATAAACAAGAACAATTTGTTTGTAAGCTTCAAAGTGATCAGTGGGAATGTTACCCAGTAATGAAGCGCATTTTGAAAGGGTATTCCAATTGCAAAGCTGAAAGATTCCAATCCATTCAACCATTGAGGGTCAATACCCTCGAAATATTGATGAAACTTAATACCACTCGAATTTCTGACAGTGACTGTAATATAAATCCCTGTCCTATCCCGAATAATCTCGACCACAATTCGTCGCGCGCAACCCCTCTCGTCTCACCCTAAATCAAAGCGCTCGCGTCACAACTCAACAATAAAAAAAGGGAATATTTATTCGTTATTTGTTGTCGGTTTGCATTAAAATAAAGCTACTATCTAGGCCTCAGCACCCTCCTCTGGTTCTTATCTAAGATCGGTATTGCATAAAATTCTCATCTTTCTTTCCAATGTGACAGTTGCCAGCCCGAGAACGGCTACGCATCTCATTTAGCAGGCCTCTTATTGTGTCTTGTCTGTTATATTTTATGTTGGAATGTTGATATTAGGACCTCTTAGTTCTATATTAGGTAACAATTGGGATGTATTTGGAAGACCGAATTGTATTAGTGTACGCTTCTTACACCATCAGAGGCTTGTCTGGCTAACTTTATGCGGGTGATCAGACAAACTGTGTAAGGATTTTGGGTGTGTTTTCTACTTGATTAGATCTATTTTGTCAATTTTTTCAATGGAATGGAATTTAGAAAAGGAAATTAGATTACTGATATACCTAGGTTCCTACTGTTTGTAAATACCTAAATAGATAATTATATCCAGACTCGGGACAAATAAACATGATCATATACAAACTCTTTGTTATTGGATGAGAATCGAACCTACAACCTGCGACCTGATAGGTAATTATTTATGTCAAAAGAAACAAAAGACCTTTACCAAAACTTTTTAGGCGATGATAGCTCAGTGGTAGTGACGTCGGATGCCGCGACGAAGGTCGTGGGTTCGAATCCTACAATGAGCTTGAGCTTTCGGTGAAGGAAAACATCGTGAGGAAACCATAGCACGGTGGTAGGGTACTTTGTAGTACCCGTCTGGCTGGCTACCACCCTCAAGTTGAAAATCTGTCGCCAAGCACCTACCGGTGTGTTCCGACAATTGCACTTGAGAGCCAGTAATTGCCTTCTCGGCATTGTAACAGGTCGGCAACACATTGGCAATACCTCTGGTATTGCAAATGGCGATAGGCGATGGTAACCACTTACCATCAGCTGGACCGCCTGCCGGCTTGTCAACTATCTGAAATAAAAAAAAATAAAAACCTGGAAATACTTTTAGGGTTTAATTTATATCAATTTAAATGCGATAGGCAAGAGCTCGAGCACACGATGTCGCACTCAGAGCGACACGTGCTGTAGGTATACCCCGAGGCAAGTTTATCGGCAACCCTTTTAATGCATGATTTCCAAATTAGAATGAAGTAAGTACCAATTTAATTAAGTTTTGAAATGCTCTGGGTGATTGTGACGTTTTCTTTGAAAGGATGTGGTAGGTGACATGGGGTTAATTGTAAAATACGATTTCGGATTTGATAATTTCATTTAGTAGAGAAAGCACGAGAAAGAGTGGAAATATTATAGTTCAAAGCTAGATTTATACACGCAAAAAATATATTGTTATTGCAATTTAATTTCAAAGCTGATACATTAAAATGAAAAAAAAAACAACACACAATTATTATCTTTTGGACAAACAATAAATATTAATTATTGGAATATCTTTGTTAAATAAAAAATATATGAGAAGTAAACAAAATTTCACCACATATGACAGTTGAGTATTCTGTGGTCAAACACAGGTCAATACATAGTAAAAAAAGTATGTAATAAATTCACGGACAATAAAATTATTTAGGTACAGAACATAAAATAAGTTTTTATGCATTTTTAGTTTATCGGTATCTCTTTTACTATAAGCAAACTACAAAATTATTCAGTATAGGATTCACAAGCAATTTCCTATAACTTAGTAACACGACCTAACAGTATCACATTCGTATAGCATGGTCGGCAGTTAAGACAGCCTTCCTTATTAATTGGCCTATTGCTGTAAGTAATTGCCCAGTGCAGACTAACTGAGACCATTATGGTGTATAGCCACATGATTAAATACCATCCAGAGGTCACTTTCTTTAGAATGGAGGAACGTAAAATAATTATAAAAAATGTGGGGTCTGTAACACACGTCGGTCACTCAGGCTCTAAACTTGTCATAGGAGTAGCAAAATGGAGTAGGTTCTCAATTGCCTGAAATATATTGTCGACTGATCTAGTTTTTCTACTTGCAAATTCAAAATTGGGGACTAGTAAGCTAGTAGGTATATGGCATGTATACACGGCCACAGATCAAGCTACACACTGCGGCACCTTATGCAGTTGCAATAGGCGCTATTTTGCAACAACTGTGTACGTACCTAGGGTAAAAAGTAGCCAATGTCCTTCTCCATAATTATCATATCAGCTATCGATTGGTTCAGAGGCTTAGGCGTGAAAAGGCAATAATTTCGCATTTAAAATATTAGTAAAGGATAAAATCATTTCACCAAATCATTGATTGACGTTATTCCATATCTGATATATTTAAGCATACCTACTGCATATGTACTTTACGTAGTGTGATAAATGAAGCGTGAACTCTGATAATATTTACTCATGTATTGTGAATAATACAATGCAGCCTTAATGTATTAGTATGAACTAGGACCATAACTTTATTAATTGGCAAGTTGAATGCACCAAATCTGCCATTATGATCATTTTGGGTATAGCGTATGGTGAAACTTTGGGTAGTAGAGTAGAGGTATATTATAATAAGCATCTACGGTTTCTTGAAATCTAAAGTAGTATATTCATGTTTTGGCAACGACGTAATATCATCAGTGACGTCATCGTTATGTTATGAGTTAGTTTCAATATACCTATTACCTATATTCTAGTAATGTATAAGAGAATATTGATAGGTTATCCTATCTTGAAGTAATAAAGGTGTACAATAGCACAGTCGGTCACAATTGTCTTGCCAGAACCAAAAAAAGTGTTGCCATATAAAAAAAAATATTCTAGCTAGAATTGGTTACTCATAAAATTCAAATAATCGGCTTAGGTAAAGTTATGCTAGGTGGGTAGGTAAAATAACAAATAAATCCATGGTTAGACAATATTAAATATTTTGTGCACATAAACCTAACAAATCAAAATAACACTGCAATGATATTTGCCTCATTTATTAACTTAAGAAGATAGATATGATAATTATGAATATTCCCAACACACAACAGCTTTTCACACAACAGCTAGGTAAATATTGTAGTGATCTCAGACCAATGTCAATAAAGGCGAAAATGGAACTAAACATACAAGTTATTCGAGATTGCAACAAAGCTATGAGCGAATATAACGACTGGGGTGACTTTCATTAACTTTTCCAATGAATACAGACATTTGCCTCCAATTTATATCGTTGGTTGCAAACATTTGGTTCATATTATAAAATATTTGTAAACAATTAAATTACATTTTAACATAGGTTGGATGGAGTTTTATGACAATGCATATTTTACAATTCATGACTATGTTTTAGGAATACAACATACTACAGTATGCTAAAACACACACATTTATTATAAGGTAAGCCCAAATAATTTGAACATAAAAAAAATAAATAAAAAGAAAAATACCTTTTAAAAAATGTTTACAAAATGTTGAACACCGCTGAAATGGAGACAATCTTTAATCGCAACAAGTCAGACCCGTTTACGTTACGGCCTCATAATTACATTAACTACGCCATACATGTGTTACAGGCAGGACTTTTACGTACAGGGTGTTCGTTCGTAATGTTTATTTGCTCATAAACGCGACAAGGGAAATAAAACATCTTTTTTTTACTTACTTTGTAATTTAATATTTTGCTATAGGTACAATTAGATTAAAAATTGTTACCCACGTTCTAATAATTTAAAATATTGGCTATTAGCTGTTGTTCGCGGTTTCACCTACGTTCCCGGGACAAATAAAGGTTATCTGCATGCCAAATTTCATCGTGATCGGTTTACGAGAAAATGCAACAGACTAACAATTATAGTTATTTTCGCATTTATATTATTAGTAGGTATATAAGAAAGGCAATTTTTTTTTTTTGGTCTTAATTTTATTTTTTATTTTAAGTAAACTACAAGATACGTTAAATAAAACCGTTTAAAGACACACGTGTTCTATTTAAGCAGAATTTTTTTCAAATAAATCTCTTAAAAAAAACACGTATAGAAAATCTTCTAAGCGGGCAGTTATTTTAAAGTATGGAATGTTATGGACGTTATGGTACAGCGCAAAATATTTTTTCATTTTTTTAAGAAGTCTTGAGACACGCTGTATATAAAATTAGAAGCACCCCAACAGACCGGCCCAGACAAATTGTCGCACCCCATGCTCACATTATTGCCGATATTTAATTGTTTGCGTAATTTATTTCGCAAAAGTAGGAACAGTGAAGTGTTCAGAATGGTACACTTTTGTGTATGAGAATAATATTTGTTATGTTGCAGATTGCTTAAATAATTATATCGTGCTATATTAGGATGCTATTTTTGAAGTTTGTGACCACTTTTCTCCTTGAAATAAGCCTTCTTCTCCATGAGTATTACAACATTTGTATACAAGAGTTATATTCAAACTGAACAATCTTAGTATCTCTTACTCCTAGTATCCAGACCCCATAAAGGCAAAGGATCAGTAACGCGTGACTTGTGAGTGATACCCCGGAAATCCCATGGAAAGAATTAAAATCAACCTTATTTCTATCGAAATAGAGGTGGGCTTATTGGACTTCTTTCGTGAGATATTCTTTACCTCCAAATGTGACGTAAGTATGCTCATTTGCAAACTTTATCCTGTAAAAATAACACACGCATAAAAATCTTACAAATATAATATAAGTATTGCACTATGGACGTTACATACCGAGGAAGATAAAGGTAGGTACCTACATAACCAGAGGGCAATGGGCATAACTAAACGTCGCTTGCAATTTGGACTGCCATCACATTCACTGCGCACATTATGTGACACATGCATATTTCAATGTTAGTCACGCACATTATAAATTAAACTCTTTTAATTGAAACACCCTAGTGTTTATATTTTACTCGTAACTATAGGTGGAATAAAGCTTTTTTTACCGAATTGGCAATAGGGATGATGACTAAAAAAAATATAATTAGTACATACCTAGAGGCTAAACAAGGCGTTTCTAATTATAGAGGCGTAACAGGAACGAAATGGACGGAAAACTCTGAATTTCCTCTTCGAGGTTTAAAGGTCCTCCCAGGAGGTTCCAAAGCTTCTGGGCGGAGTTAAGGGTAGGTATGTGGTTACCAAAGAATTAAGAAATCTGGTTGTCCAAAATAGATACCAAAATAAAGTAGATACATAACTAGTTTACATAAACTACTTATTTTTGTAAATACATACATATATAGATAATTACTTTCAGACTCAGGACAAACATACATGTTCATGCACACAAAATGTTTGTCCTGGATGGAAATCGAATTATGTTATGATATTATAATACATTATATAGTACAGTTACTGCATAGCAGTACTCTTAACCGC
Organism: Tethea ocularis; assembly: GCA_963555595.1. Lineage (NCBI taxonomy): Eukaryota > Metazoa > Arthropoda > Insecta > Lepidoptera > Drepanidae > Tethea > Tethea ocularis. The sequence continues at coordinate 7,785,601 of OY741968.1, forward strand.
CCATCGACCAATAGCCTTGCCACTCGCTGCATTTGCATATGATCAATCACAGCATAGATTAGTTCGCTTGTATGAACTACCGGATCGAAAGTAAATATTGATATTTAATTATTTTCAATATGTGAAGATGTTTGTTACTCTTTCACGCAAATACTACTGAACGGATTTTGATGAAATTTGGCAAATTGATAAAACTGAATTAACATAATTATAGGATACTTTTTATCCCGGGAAAACATATAAAAACTTCCGGGAATGCTGGTGAATCCGCCGGGGAAAGCTAGTAGATAATATTATAAATTTAAATTGTGATGTACCTCAGGATGTGAAGATGTAAGTACTTACCTATGTTAACATTTCACGCAAAAAGTACGGAACGGATTTTGATGAAACTTAGCACATTTATTTATTTGTGTAACAATATCCTCAGATCTTAGAAACGAACAAAATATTTTTCGTGGATTACTAGACTTATACCCAATTACGGATATATACTTTAATACTTAAACTAATTTAGTAGTCACATAATTTTATTATTTTCGGACATCCTAAATAAATAATAACACCCTGTAATAACAAATAGGCTGCTGCGGGAACGCGGGTGAAACCGCGGAGGACAGTAATAAACTTATATACTTATACTTGGGAGACTTTATAAGCAAATTGGGCCTCCGTACTAATTGTGTCTATAACGTTCCGCGTTTATCGCAATTGGAGCAGCGCCATCTAGTTATGTGGTATGGTAATTGTTGTCATTAAGTAGTAGGTAAGTAGTCTCAGGGAGTCTGCAATCTGCATCACTGCATAATTTTATACATACCTACTTGGTTTAATCAAATAGTCCTATTCAAATAGACACTTCGATGGTACCATAGCTTTTGCCTTTTTTATTTTTTTACGATGTATAGGCCTGTTTTTGACCACAATCTCACCGTGGTCAGTGATGATGTGGCCGATGATGGTAAGCACACAAAGCCTAGAAAGGAAGTGCAGCTGTCGGAACACACCGAAAGGTGCTTGGCGACAGATTTTCAACTTGAGGGTGGTAGCTAGCCAGGCGGGTACTACTAAGTAACCTACCACCGTGCTATGGTTTCCTCACGATGTTTTCCTTCACCGAAAGCTCAAGCTCATTGTAGGATTCGAACCCAGGACCTTCGTCTCGGCATCCGACGTCACTACCACTGAGCTATCATCGCCTCTTGGTTTTATTAGTTTACAATAATAGCAAATAATAATTTCTACTAGGTACCTACTGATGTCTTACAGTGTGTTGGTAATATCTATCTAATAACTTAAAACGAGCAATTCTTGTACATACCTACATATATAAATTGCGTGTATTTTGGAAACGGTTCTAACAATTTTGATGAAATTTTGTATTTACATAAAGTTTTGTTTCTATATAAGCGTCTTTCCTGAAAAAAAAAAGCGTTTTACACAAAATAAGCAACAGTTACTCAGATCATCTTCTCTATCGTTTCAGAGCCGCTGCGGTCGTGTTCACTCCTCACACGATCTCGAGCCATCTCTCCCTGTTGGCAGACTGACTGGTGCAGTCAGAGACGCGTCTTTCCACTGCGGATTTTACTACAGGTCAGTCCAGCGCATAGATAACCTGGTGCAGGTACATTTTCCATAAACCACAACAGTACCTATTAAATTATTCATAATATCCAACAACAACACTATTTATAGATAACCTAATAAGCGGGATTACTTTTAATCTAGGGATGTCCATCAAGAATGTCGATAACTTACGCAAGTAATTCATCCATTACGTCCAATAAGATATACTGCCCTTGTGCGTGACGGCTTATCTTAGATAATGCTTTACAGTTTTACCAACCATATAAGGGGTAACGGATATTTGCTGCAATTATCTAACGTTAATTTGGTAGTGCAGTTAAATCGGATGGGGCAACCCTTGACACATTTAAATAAATGGGTTGAGATAAAGTAGGATTGATGGTTCTGTAAATAAATAAGATTCTATTATTGTATTTGCCTGAGGATTTCAAAATCGTTTTCGGAACTTTCACGACCTATTTAAATATGCATGCATATTCTGAGTCAACGAAGATAATGATTCTTTGCATTAGCACAGCTTCCACAGATTTGAGGCGCTGGCCAAAAACACGCTGTAAATTATTTCAAAAGTGTAGATTAGGTGTATCTTTATAAAAATACCAGAAAATTTTAGGTAAGTACATTGCATTCATAAAGATCTAAAAATTTTTGGAGGAATCCACTCCAATCAGAATAAAAAAATAGAACAACTTTGTTCTAAACCAAAACATTTTTACGCTTATAAGCGTTTTCATTAGGCCAAATAATAAGGAGCACGTACCTACGTCGTTTGGTAGGGCACATAAAGATAAGGTACCTACATTACCTGACCCGGGAACCCTGATTTGGAGATACGGGATTAAAGTGACATTAAAATATACATAATATGTAGATATACTGGACAACTGGTCGTCGATTTTTAATTGCTGCATAATTGTAGAACCCTAGTTTAGACAGATATAATTATGTACCTACTGTGAGATTTTAGGCTTGAAAAGAAAACGGAGAATAAAACCACAAAATATATTTCCATTTAGGTTATTGCTTATTAACCAACTATAATATTCACATTTTTCCAGATTATTGCTAGCATTGTATTTTTTTAATAAATAAGTACCTACCTACGTGAGCTTTTTCATGTACCTACCTACATACCTAGTTTTAAGTTCAATCTAGTTTTTCATAATATTTTATGAAATTTCATTCCCTTTTTTAAGAGCTTTTATAAAATATCTCAATTTAAATTGAATGACGCTACTGTTCATGTAAACTAAGTATAAACTCTAAGACAAAAAACGTTATTTAAAATAAAAATATCAAGCGAGTAGGTACACAAAATAAATTTTTACTTACCTTTTCTCTCGACTACTATTTATATGACCCAAGTCTCATTAAAATCTATTCAGCCAAACCGGCAATATTGAATATCAATCCTTTACACAATCATTTTTTATATTAGTTTAGTTTTGTTAATATTCTTGAATAAAAAGCATGGAGCACATGACACCGATGTATGTCACATAGAAAAATAATGCCGATATAAAACAACTAGCAGACTATTTTTCATCTAATAATGAAACAAACCATAAAAAGTTGGTTGAATAAACAAGTTTGACAGATGAACAAACTATATCTAACTCGGTCAATCGAAACATTCTAAGAATAAAAATATGAGAAAGTTTTCCAACTTGGGACAGGATTCTAGGTAAGCCCGCAGGTAATTTAAACAGTTCTTCAGTTCTTTCTGGGTAGGGTGAAGTTTTTAGTTTGTTTGCTGCTATTGTTTTGAAACCCTACAATTTACTTAGTTTAACATAATTTAATTTCTCATAAAATAATGGCAGTTAAGTCTATATCTTATCATATGCCATTAATTAAAATGTTCTTTACAATAATTCATCGCAAGGGCAGTCATAATTAACTATAAATATTAAACTATGTGTATTTGACTGAAACAAATAATCACCAGACCATGAACATTTTCCAACAATGTGCGTAACAAACGGATCTCCCACAAACGGCAACGGCACCAAATATGTGAAATATTCACGACAAAGTCAATTAATTGTAGCCTTTAAACCTTTGTAATACGGGATATGTAGTATCCGCATTAATTTGCGGGTTTCAAGTTGCAGTATCGTGAATTGTCACCCCGTAGCAATTTTAATTCGCATACAGGCTTGAAATTGTCCCTTCACGCGTAAAGGAATGTCACCGTCGAGCTTTGACAAACGGTACGACTGTGCATTTTTCATTGTGGTCTCCAAAAGACGCAGTCAACCGTGTAAGTAGAAGTTTATTTAGTGTCTTATTTCTTTTTATGCGACCCTGGTAGCTCCGCAAGAAATGAGATGTTTTATGAAATTGTTTTTCCGGGACATTAACCAGTCCTAATTATGGTGCTCGCTTGAACTTTGGGCCAATTTCCCTGGACGTTTTCACGTTGACTGTGACAAAGTGTGTACGACGGGAGCGAAAACAATTTCGCGAAGACGACCGTTTATTAGACGGCTGGAAGTAATGTGAATTTAGGGCTCTTTATTATATTAACATAACATAAACTATTGTTATTAAAAAAATTGTATTTATCTCAATTCTGACGTATTGGTGCCGATATCATTGTTTACAAAAGAAAATAATTGATCTCATTTTATCTCGTTCCGACAAAAACATAAGAAATGGATACCTATTGAAATTTAGTCTTGTCAAATTAGTTTGCTTGTTTCAACGTGCAATTAGGTGCCAATGTTTATTGGTTTCAGCTTTTTCACCATAAATGACAAAGGATAGACTTGCTTTCTATTCATTTTCAAAACAACAGAATCGGCACCATTATTCGTTGCAAACATTTCATTTCCTATGTCTCGTTAAATAATACTCGTAAATATACCATTTACAATACAGAATTCAAAAAACAGAGACTCGTTTAAAAATACTTTTCTGAATACCAATAAATTGCTATACACGTTATCTTCATATTATTTTAGGGTTCTATGTAAATAAGGGTTGGCAAGAAATTTTCTTACAACTTTATTATTTTCTATACTGCCCCTTATATAAATTCCCCTGTGTAAAGTCCCTTTTTTATTGACTGACAGATCAAAATTTCATATTTTAGACATCAGGGACTAGCATTACGTGACTGACCATCCTGTTTTCATTAGTTTCGTTTATCTATATACTAATAATAAAGCTGAAGAGTTTGTTTGTTTGTTCGTTAATTTGGACGCGCTAATATCCGGAGTTACTGGAGCGATTTGAAAAATTATTTCACTAATAAAAAGCTACATTATCCCCAATAGGTTATTTTTTATCCCGGGTAATAATGAAACTTATCTATGCTGCAACTGAAATATGCTGGATGGATAAGATGGTATCACTTTTTTGATAATTTACTTTGGTTTGTCACAACTTCTATAATCAAATATTCAAAAATTTTTCGTCGAGGTTAATTTTTATTTTCAATTTTATATATACAAGCTATGGCTAGGGTATTGATGAAAATTATTTACATAAATAAAATAATAAACTATAAACTAAAGAAACTTTAAATCTAAACTAAACTAACAATAACTAAAAATTAATATAACTCTAACACTAAAATTTACAAAATACAAAATATTTACAAGTAGAAAAGTTGTGCCAGATCACTGCCCTGAGTGAACGTGCCAAGAAGGCTGGCGGCATTGCCACGTTGAATGGCAATGCTGATTCGCTGTGCTAGATAGACACCAGCCTTCCTGTCACGGGAGGTCTCAATAAGGCGCCGGGAGACCTCTTTAAACAAAAGAAGGGCATCCGGGCCCCACGGCCCCAGTGTTTCAACACCAAACGCCACAAAAATGCATCCATTGCCTATAGATGCATATTTGCGGCGCTTAAGGCATTCTTGCTGGGCGGCAGCGGCACCGGCCATGACTGAAGTGTCTGGAAGGTGAGACGGAGCCAAGGTATCGACGCATGTAGCATCCCAAACCAATGGTCGTCCCAACTTCCAGGGCACTAAAGTCATTCCGTCCGGTCTCTTGCCATCGTCGCGCACCAAGCCACTTGGTTCTAAAACGGCTGGTACGCCAGCGGTGACAAGAGATCGGCGGATTAGGTCATTTATGGCCGCATGCCGCGACATACGCCCAGCGCTCCTACAACAAGAGAGGCCATGATGACCAAGGTGCCCAACACTGTCTCCACAAAGGCAGCGATGTGGCACAATACATTTGGCTCCTAATCGCAGGCAACTGCTAATTTTAAATGACGCATTGTCGAGCATCGTGCCAATGTTGGGGGAAGGTAAAGCATGGAGCCAGAGCCCTGACTCCCATTTGGTGGAAGCAAGGAGACGAGCTCGCTCAGCAGTATTATTAGCAGACTCCAAAAGAGAGTTATGAATTTGCCTGCTGAGTGGCTCGTCCCACTGCCTCTGTGATTTTTTTTGTGACGGAGCATCTGTGTTTGGACAGGCCATGAACCAGGCGTTTCTGGCCTCAGGCAGTAACGAGACCTCAAAGTCACCAAGTGACGGATCAAGAATTTTACCAATGAGGTCACGTGTACTGTGAACTGAAGACAGAAACGCCGGTAAAGAAACACTCGAAATTTTGCGGATTCCTAGACCACCAAAACGTATAGGTAAGGTGGCCTGAATCCAGGTGCGATCATCGAAATCAATATTGAGGATGGTCATGAGAGTATGCCTAATAATGTTGTCCAATTTTTTTAGTATATTTTCGTATTGCCAAAGATTGCTGCTGCGTAAAACATACGTAAATTTTGGTACAAAAAGGCAATGCCGCATAATAAAATAAGCCATGTGAGTATTAATTTTTTCTAGCCGTTCAGACGTAGAATAAAAATTTTGAATTTGTTCGTCTACAAAAGGGTCGAATGATTCCTCGAATATGGGCGAACCTAGGAGTCGAAGTGAACTTTTATTAATTTGTTTTAAATTTGGAGCTAATGTATTAAATTGCGAAAGAGTTAAATTCTGGTCTATAGAACAGTCAGGTATATAGATTTCGCATTTTGAAAAATTTAGGTCTAAACTAATTTTGTGGAACTCTTGAACTAGTGTTTCAAGGTCGTTGAGGACTGTGTTCACATCACCTCCTAGAGTCCCATCATCCAGGTACCACAAATTAAATTTTGAATTTAACTTCTGTATGATAGGATGAATAGCGAGTCCGAAAATGGCCGGTCCAAGAGGATCACCCTGTTGACAACCAACGGAAGAAGCCAAAGTATTGTTTTTGTACATAAGTTTGGTCGGGGAATAGTAATTTTGATAAAGGAATGGATATGATAGAGGGATTTTATTTTTTACTTGCGTCAACAGAGTGCCTCGGTCGATAGAATTAAAAGCGTTCTTAACATCCACCTTCAAAAGAACTTGTGCTACGTTGGAAGAAAGGTAAGTTCTCAAGGAATGTACAGCCGCCTCACACCCACCCTTAGAGCCGAAGCCAAGCTGTACAGGCTGAAAATAGGTGGCCAGATCGGCAGAAGCCGCTTTGCAGCAAATTTTAGCTGCAAGCCGGCGATAAGTGGAACCTACAGCTATTGGCCTAACGCCACCATCCTTTTTGTTCAGCGCGCACAGATTGGCTCCGTAAAGAGTTCCCAGAATATCCTCATTTACCTTTCCTGATAACATCAGATTTATAAGATCCGTTAAGTCCTTCAACAGAGACTCTGCAGCATCACCCGAAGCCCCAGAAAGTAAATCTTTTAAATGTTGGGGAGACAAACCATCAAGACCGCCAGCTGAGCCACCGTTAAAGGACATCACGGCTCTAAGGACATCCTGAGGTGAAGATATCAGAGCTGGATCGGTGGGTAGAGGCGGGTCAGGGAGACTTAGGTTATCTGTTGAAGGTGGATGTTTAGATTTAAGAGCTTGTAATGTAGTCGGATTATTGGGAGCCATCGTATCATTAGAGAACAGTAAACGAGCTGCTCCTCTAATATCCCCATCGCTTATTTTTGATTCTATGTTTTTAAACAAATAATTTTGATTTGGTTTAAAGTCCGAAAAGTTATTAAGCTGAGAAAATGTATTTGGATGGGTACAATTTGTTTTTATTTGGCTTGTAAGTGTTGTTTTTTTGTGTCCTTTATTATTCACATTAAAGTGTAGGATATTAAATGGGAACAATAGCAGCTCCTCCCAGCCACGCTTTGAATTATCAGCGATAGTTTTTTTAATCACTTCAGATAATTTTTGGGCTACAGAAATACGAGCACCTCTGGGTATTCTTTTTACAAGCGGAGTTGAATTTTTTAAATTTGCCAAATGTTCGTGGAAAGGGATTTGGATGTCCGGAATTTGGTTGAATATAGATGGAGCAGAGCAAGAGAATCCATCCTGGCACTTATGTGACTTACCAAGATGGATCCTCAGACCTCTTTGGCCCTTAAAAAAGCGTGGCTGAGGGCATTTTGGACACTGAACAAGGTTCTCCAATGATACAGGCTGCTGGCTTACAACTGTTGGCACGTTGCTATTAGCAGCTCCCTGCATATGAACAAAATGCAGTCAATAAAGATATAAAAGATAACTGTAGTTTAGAATTTTGCTAAAAAATTAAAATTTAATAAATATTTAACATTAAAAAAAAACAGGGCGACACTGTGAAGAAGCATGGTAGTCCGATACATATTCAGGAGCATCATCATTATGTAGAATTATCAAATGGCATGCAAAAGAGCTGGATGGTTCTTCTTGCTTCTCTTTCTCTGGCTCTGGTTGGCTGTTGCCAACAAACTGGCTAACAAGCCAGCTGCACAAATCCACCATTTTCCGAGTCCATTAGTTATACGTCCACCAAGTCCGTTAGTTATACATATTCGAAGGGGATTCTTTCTTACACATATAATTTTGAAGGAACGTTGAATTCAGTGAACGAAGGTGAAATAGACCTGTAGAACTTGACAGATGTCTGAATTTTTTCTATAACATTTTCCGGCTTTTTAGGCACTGAATTTGAAATGAAAATAGTTTCAAAATAACGCAATACACATAAATTCAGATCTCGCAGATTAATAAAGATGAAATATTCATGAAATAAAATTAATTTTCATTTATATTTTCAAACAGAATTTTGACGTTATTAAATTATTATTGATACCATAATATTGCTAGAACGACTTTGTAGAATTTGCTCTTTGAAGTAATTGAAGTCGCGAATATGGTAGGTAAATAAGTTTGGGTAAATAGAGGTTAATTTATTTGAAAACATATTCGTGATTTCAGTATTGGTCCTATACTAAAAGTTTTCCATTGTGATACACCATTCTGAAGAATTATCGGAAAAACTCAACTCAAAATATCCACTCAGTATTATCGTAGGTATGTATTAAGTACGAAACATATACAGTATAATAGGCAGCAAGGGTTCAACTAACCTCGAAAGGTGAGGCAATGAACTACCCTTTAATACTATGACTATAAAGTTTAATGTTCGAATTAAACTATATCATAACTTTCAGTATTATTACCATCATTACATCAAATTGCCATATCACATCTCTCTCATACCACTCATACATTTGATGGAAGCCTGCAGTCACGTATGGTGTCCCTTTGGATGGGGAAATGAAATAATTTGTCTTAGAGGGGTGCATTTCATATTTACGTGGGGTGAACGAACTTCAGTTTATGTTTACCACGTGTTATATAAACGTCACTTTTTAAAGTCAAACAAAGTGTAATTTTATTTGTCGTTTGTGTTATAGTTTTATACTTTTGAATAATGTCCGATAAGCAATATCTGGCTGTTAATTTGTAATTAGAACAGTATTTGTATAGATTTATGATGAAAAGATGGGTAATCTTTTCTTTTGACTTCAAAACAGTGTCAGATTAGAGTTCCAACATAGTTATTTTATACTTTTTAAGGCGGTTATCTTTTTTTGTAAAAAGTAATTTACTAAACAGATGATACCAATTACCTACCACTAAGTTGGGCGCAAAGAAACGAGGCCATGATTTACGATTCAATCTTATGACGACATGGAATAAGACACACGTGAAAATTGCCAATTTTTCATAATAAGGTCGGTTACGAATGATGCCACATTATTCTCCGCGCAAATTATTTGATCTTACTGAGTTTTCCCGTGTATCTACCTAAGTCGACGCCATTTTATTATAATTTGCTGTGAGGGTATTTACTTTTACCTGTAGGTATTATTTATTTTATAAAAATACCAAGGTAAAATATATACTGGTCGCTATGGAAATCAGTGGGAGAGGCCTATGTTAATTAACTACTTAACTAATTATATTTGGTTACAGGATATCGACAATTTTTAATCACCAATTTCCTCTTCACTCTGGTGCTCAAATTATTTATTTATTATTTATTCATGGCATCCGGCAATACTCGTTGTAAAAATTAGTACTTGAGTTCTTTATTGCATCTATAGATTCTGAATAGCGACCGATTCTCCTCATTATTGAGCTCATTAAAATTATATAAGAACATATACCTATATAACAATAATAAAGATATCATATTATTTGCTATATTTATTTTGCTGAATAAAGGGGGCATAGGTTCCATTTTCAGATTGAAACAAGTTTTCTTTATTGAAAGATGTATGTAGAAGATGGTATGATTAAACACCAAGCTATGACACAACACACAATTAATTTTCTTTGACATTATAATATACAAAAAGAAGAAAATAAAGAAAATTACGAAAAAGTTTCTAACAATAGGTTTAGTCATATAAACGATTATGCCGCCCTACACTAATACAAAAACAATTAAATGTAATGTTAATTATTTGATGATACTATAAAGAATCTGTATGCGTATATACCTATACAAAGTAAATTTTAAACCATAACTTTTCACTGTAAAAACATAAACAAATCAACTTAACGATAACAATATTTCCTAGCCATTTAACCCAGAAATTATTCCATATCAATTTACAGTGTATGAATGCACGGGTAAATAAGCTATAAATTGTCGTATCGACTGTACTGTCATTGCAGAAACCCCTTACTGAGTAATATTCTGTATTATAAAACGCTGAATTCCAAACATTGTGAATAAACCGCATTACAAAATACAAATATAATAATATTAATTTTAAAGTAGATACAATATATAAATAATAAATTATATATCATTCGTTTTAAACAAATACAATTCCATTCGTTTTGAAGACAGCACTCGTCTCTGAAAGACAATGCTGATTCAATTGCAAGTCCGAAATTACTGGAGCTTTTGTAACTAAAAACCTATTTTCTTTAGTAAATTTGTTAAAGAACAAAAATGATAAAAGCATCGGATTCATACAATAAAACTTAATTTGTATTTGGGAATAAATAAATAATGTAAATATTCATATTACTTGAGTTTTACTTTCGAAATATAATTCTTTTTAAAAGAGTTGACTTTCTACCAGACTGCCCGAAATTAAAAAGACGTCTTGTTTTCAGAGTTCATCTATGTATGTATTAAAATGGTATAAAGTAACGGACTAACATCTAAATGTTTTAAGCGAAGTATAAGGTGTTAGGAGAATAAGGCGCTCATAGTTTTTTTTTAAACAACATATAATAATATTATGTTGGTAGCCTCTGATGGCTGCATCAACCTTACCGGACAAATCGGCGAGCGCAGAGAGCTCTCCTGTCCTGTCCGAGTGTAATTATATACTCAAATACGTATAATAGCCCTTCTTCACCAGATAATGTTATTATACTCTATCACCTTGTTGTTACCGAAGAAAAAGAAAAAATCGTTTTCCTGTAAAACTTTTTGACGTATCTAAGTTTGAATCTAACCGTCTGGACTAGTCAGAAAAATACGCTTTACCTCATCCGAATACTTTTCCAAAAGTGAAATATAAAGCGATCGGCACAAATCCCCACAAAATTGAATCTATCGAAAGTTTTCTACAAGTGAGTCAAAAAACTCACGTTTCAGCTTGCTGCTCGACTATTGAATTCAATAGTTATTTATTGTTAGCGATAAAATAATATTAATCTCGGGAGGATTACAGATGGATTTTATTCTCGTACCCGCAAGTCGGAACTTGGAAAATAACCCTCAGAAATATTTGTTGACGTATATCATAATATGGATTACCTACCATCGAAGCCTACCATATTTATTTATCCATTTATATGCAACTAGGTTTAACGATTGTTTTATGTATTTTTTTTTAAGTTTTATTGAATATGCGCGACTATATTCTCTTCTATTATTTATATTTCTCCATAAGATACGTAATCTATTTTGTTTTTTTGTGGTCGCTAATTACCTTAGATAAAATAATTTTTAAAAAAGTGCTCTTGGTACATAATTTTTTTTTATAGAAATGTCCTATTTTCTACTTAAACAAAACTAAAATTGTTTGTGCTAGCGCGCTACTGTTAAAATTATTTGTAGTAATTTCTTTCGTTTCTCGTTCTGAATATTCCAACATTAAAATTATCGATCTGATAAGTAGTGATGGTTATACCACAGAGGAAGTAAGTTATACTTGAGATTTTATGTAGCTGTCCCCCGCGGTTTCATCCACTTTCTCGAGATAAAAAGTAGCCTTTATAACCTTTGGGGATAATGTAGCACTCTATTATAGTAAATTTGAATCCGACTGGTAGATCCAGAGATTAGCGCATTCAATCAAACAATAGCTATAGCTAGATTATATATATAGGTAGGTTTCTAGCAAATGGTGGGTCCTCCCACTTTTTACAGGGAATGCAATTTTGTTGGTTTTACTTTTCTAAAGGCACATCCACATTAACATCTTCGCTTCTTATCAGAACCAAGTAGTAATCAGCTGTGGAAGTTTCCGTTCCGTGCGTAAGAGGGATTATATTTTCGATAACTTAGCTTAGGGTGAAGGCAATAAATAGTGGAAAAGAGATAGCAAGGGAGCCAGTAGGTACCCAGAACGTAAGTAATCTGGAAATTCGTTATGGTTTTAAGAGAAAAATACAAGAAAATTCCCGTGGGAGCAATTTGGTATTTTTCAACAATGTTTGTCATAGTTATAGTTCTTAGGGACCCGAAGTGGAAGCATGTGCACTATTTATTATTAAAGAGCTTTCTTTTTATTTATTGTTGCGTGCTTAGTGTTTTTATTGTTATTTTGAAGGGTGGAAAATATGTTGAATAATGGGTTTTATTTTTCACACAATAAATAGTTTAGAGCCAGAGTTTTACAATGCAAATGGTTATTCTGTGCAATGGAGAGTTTGCATTTATCTAAAAAAGTTCAAACTAAAATTACGTATACCTATTACTTTTTATTTATTGGAGAATCATCTCTATAACTAATATTAAATGTCAAAGCTAGCAAGGTCTATGATGCTTAGATTGAAGTTTTCATATTCTGATTTGAAGGTTTGTAAATATCAAAAATGTAGACAATTTTAGTACTAAACTTTTAATCGTAAAACATTTTAGTGACGACATAAAGCCATAGCTACACATGCTCACTCCCCACTGCGGTTTAGGAAAAAACGCAATATTGCATGAGTTTGAAGGGAGGTAAGTGTACCCTGTGGATTTACAGCATTAAATTGGTTCAGCCAGGGTTGTCTCGTGAAAGTTTTTAAGTCGATTCGCGTGACGAACGACATAAAAGTTTGAGTGTTAGTAACTGCAAAGTTTGTGTGCTTCGAAATATGTAGCCTTGTTGGCCGTTATCGTTATCAGATATTACAGTTAGGCGGTGTTCTGCATGACATATTTGTGTCTATCTTTGAAAAATATGACTATAATTTTCTATTTCAAAACTTCTTATATATTGCAACAGATGTTTAAAACATTAAATAAATGTTTATGCCAACTATAAAATGTATTATTATAGTTATGGAATTACTACGATTTGTTGAAAATTTAGTTAAAATACATTTTGCGCTCACATAAGTTCTCTTCATCGCAGCCTATGGGAAATACGCAAAGCACTTATATATAGGTATTTCCTTTTCTTTTATCACGATACATTTCTAATTTACAGCTGAAGTCATTATAATAAAAAAATAATAGTAGGTATAACCAAAGTCGTAAAAAGAGCAACAATTTCCCTCGTAAAAATTTCATATGTTTTGCAACCCTAGTGATCTTGTCTCTGTTGGCCAGCAGAAAGCCTTTGTCCCATGACAGACGGGCAAGTTTATCACCATTGCGACATTTTGTAGTTATTGCATTCTATTGCGACCAAGACGTAACATAAACGCACCCTTAGCAATAACGCACGATGAAGAGATGAAACGAATCGTAGAAGCGAAATAATTTATTGCCAAAGCTATGTTATATTGTGTAACTTAATAAGTAACTTTTGCCGCTTATAAAAATGCTTCATAAACTTTATTACTTTGTTGATCTGTTGGAAGTTAAAGAAATTATTTATATTCGTAATCGAATTCGATATTTTATTTGGCAGTAGTACTTAATGGTTTAATAAAATTTTTCTTTTAATAAAACATGATTTGATGTTTTTATTTGTTATCAAAGTTTTATTATACCTTATTTGAATTTCTTACTGTTATAGTAAATCTATAGATATCATTCATGATCCGCGTCTTTGAGATAAAAAGTAATCCTTGTCCTTCTCCATAATCATAGGCTCCATAATTATAGGCGTGAAAAGGTTACAGACAGAAAGACAGTTACTTATGTATTTATAATATTAACTACCTAGTTAAAAATTATGTCAGGAAGTAAATTATAATATTGTCTCAATAAAACAATATTCGAGACGCCATTCTCAAGAGAACTACAAACTACAAGTCTACTAAGAGTTCCATTACCCCACTGAGTTCCACGTCACATCAAAGTTACATTCGTCTCCACATCTTAGGCACGTGCATCAACTCCCTGTGGACCTTATATATTTGCACAGAGATTGTGTGCTCTCCCTAGTTCCTACCTGTTACTAGCTCTCCGACTTGTTTGCAAACGGTTAATACTGCTGTAACGTTAATTTTATTTGCACTCGAGTTTCATTGTTACGAATTCGTGTCTGGAAAATTGGAGCCCGAAGTTAGACGAAAGGGTAACAGAATGTTGTCATTGCTTAGATTTTATTTGGGGTAAGAAAGGCACTTATTATTTTAGCGTCACATGAACTTTATCCCATCTATAGGTACTAATAATAAAGCTGAAGAGTTTGTTTGTTTGAACGCCCTAATCTCTCTGCAGTTACTGATTCGAAAAATTCTTTCATTAATAGGAAGCTACATTATTCTCGAAGGTTATAGGCTACTTTTTATCCCGGGAACGCGAGTGAAACCGCGGGGAACAGCTAGTTTTAAATAACGTTATTCCACAATAAAATGTATCATAGTTCAATAATGTTAGTTACTTACGTAGCAGAGTGCAGATTTCCTGGGGCATGTAAAACTTACAAGTTATGTTCCTAATTTGCCTTTCAAATACTTTGGAACAGAGAAGTATTTTAGAGGGCCGCTTTGACTGGGAAAACACGCAAAGAGGCAAGCGTTACGTGCAAACTATCTAACCAAGAAGCCAACTTAGTGTTGAGAAATTCCGTCCGCGTAATCGCCAAAACACAGTTCCCAAGGGACCCGTCTATATTACCCTCCCTATCTCCAACATTCTTACAGTTTAATGTATGCAAACGCATTTTGTTTCAAAGCCTAGCTCCCTCATGGATGGTGTTACTTGAGAACCCTCAAGCGTGCTCACCTCACCGCCGCCTCGAGAAGTTTTTCCCTCTGTGTCACAACATGCTCTTTGATCTTCACAAATGCGAATATAATGTCGGAACCAGTTAAGAACGTTCTATTTCCCCCTTTATCTGACTACATCCTCACGGGTATAAGTTTTTCTGACTATGTAGTAGTTCTTTGTATATTTCTCAAGGCCACTATTGTGATGGAAACTATTTAAATAAAACTTTTATTTATTTCCTATATTATAATTTTTATTGCTTGAACTTGTAATTAAAATAAAAAATACTAGTCAATACTATATACCTACTAGCTAGGTAGGTATAATCATTACCACTAGTCTTCCATCCAATAACTATACGTCCACAAAAATAACTAATAATAAAAATATCTGTACAGCACTAAGAAAAAGAATAACTCATAAACGAATACTTATTTCTATATGTCAACTTAGTAACGAGGTACAATATATCACGAACATATTAAAGTCAAGTTAAGCCCCCAAAGTTGGACTCATCAATCCGTCTTTGGCTAAATATAGATATACCCAATGATGAGGGATTATTTCGACGACAAAGTAAGTATCAACATCACCATGTGGTGTCACCTCTAAATAGAATCCGACGCTGTCACACGTGGCTCTACCAAAAACAGATCGTTTCCTTTAAAAAAGTTAATTTGGCGCTTTTTGTCACAGGACAGTTACAAAAAGTCACATTTTTTAGAAGCCGTTAAGAGGCATGTGCTCCTATTAATGATACGTTAGTGTGGTGCGCCAGAAATGTGACTCCCATTTTCCTTTGCAAGGGAGTTTTTTTTTCAATATGATTGAATTCCAAACATTCATCATAACTAACATTATTTTAAAAATGCTACATTGAGATGGTGCAGTTACCTCGCTAAGCCACGATTTTTTTATCAGTCTATAAATTAGGTACCTACCATTCGGAATGAAAACAAATCAAGTTTTTGATCATTATTTAGACCAACCTTTGATCTAAAAGGGCAAATTTTATTCAGGTACTTCTGTCATAATTAAGTCGTATTTTAATCCAATTCTTGTTCTTGTCATTTATTATGCTAATATAAATCAAAAAGTTCCGTAGTAGAGTATCCGCATAGCTTCATGTATCATATCAAAGAATTATGTCCCAGGGTTGTAATTAATAAAATTCTTTCTCTATTTAAAAATCTAAATTATTATCAAAGCGTGATAAAATTTTATGTGTAGCCACAGATTGCGTGCTGCCTTTTATACTAGTTTTAAGTAATAAATCTCTTAGAATTATTTCAATTATGCTCTTTTATATTTTTACACGTCCATAAATTTGCCTCAACTATGTGGATTAAATTAGTACATAGGTATTTAAAATAAAACATTTAAATTGTTTATCATATTTAAATACAGACTGTAGACATAATGTTGCCTAGTAAAGTGTGAATTCACAATCAACCAAAAAAGATTTTTGTTGTATTCCCTGCAAAGACGTGCATAAAATTTCAATGATTTGATTTGACTCTGGCATGAACGGTACAAGAAGATTTTTATCCTCAATATTGAGTAGAAATAAACTAAGTAATTTAGTAAGCTACTACTAACTAACTAAGTGATGGAAATATCACATGCCTGTTAAAAATAGTCCCAAATATTAGAAGTTATTTACAAAAATAATGTTACAGTTCTTACAATAAAGCTCTAATAGTGTTCACTCATTCATGATTGAATACTTACAATGAACGGCCATCAAACCAACAAAATGTACTTATAACCAAGTTTGTATCCTCGCCATTCGTCTTCCTCTACTTGATGGATGAGACGTCGCCACTTCACTAATAAATGTAAACAAAACATAATTTTTTCCCCAAAAACATTATTAATGAAAAGCTTCTGCTGATAAATTTAATTGTTTTTGGATGTCTCGAGATGTTTGATCTTTACCAAAGATAACTTTTTTGTAACATTATGTCAAATTATTGACACGGGAGAACCTACAACAGTTATTACACAGCTTTAGTATAAACTAAACAAAAAATGGGCTATTCTCTTACGGGTAAAGTTCTACTTTGTGTAGCAGGACGTAAACAATTAGTGTCATATGGAACCCACATATTTTTTCCAGGAAACTCAGTCACCGTAAAGGTAGTCCTCTGGAATTCAACGTAATAGACAAAATATTTTAATGAGCATTTTTTAAAGGAGTAATGATAATGTGTGAAACTTTTTCGGGTGAATTCTGACGAATATGTGGTTCAACTGCGGTGAGCAAAGGTACGGAAATATTGTTAAAATTCCGAGATAAAGCTGTGGACATTAACAAAGCAAGCGGAATGAGTATTGATATTAACTTTTTAAATTGCTATATTTTACCGCAGACATTACATATTTATGGAGAAAATCTGATTCATTTCTTGACTGAGATATCATTTGTACACTGACTCGTACTAAGTGAGTACAAATATAATCAAGTAATACTTAAGATAAGTAGGCACCAAAAAATATAGAAAAATTAAAAATATTAATCAAATCAGAAATGTATGTCAAAACAAAAGTGTGTTATCAAGCTAAATAAAAAAATTAAAAAAACAAGTAGGTATAGGAATTTGAATTTATCAAAACTGCTGACTTTACTTTACTAAAGACACACTTAATTCAATCGAATGACAAATAATCGATCGATGATTCACACATTTCATATTGATGTCTGTGGTGACCAAAACTCTACTAATTGGACGAAATGCCCTTTAAAGGTTCTCATTAAGACAATAACAAGTGATCTGATACAGCATCGATTCCAGGGAGCCATTGTAATGTAACTGTGAATCATATTTAGGAATTGTCGTTGAGTATCCTTAACCTTCCTTAAATTTTAATATGTTCTACGGCAACTAGATCTTGATCTTGCACCATTACTCTATCTGCCTTAGAATCTCAAATTGTAAAACGCTTTGATGAATAAAGTTATACCTTCAGATTTGTTTTCAGATATACCTATGACAGTGATAACACATGAGTAAATTGGTAATAAGAAGTAAATTATAGATTATTATAGATTTTGTAATATGTAATTATTATTATGTAATTATTTTATATTTATACTAGCTGTTCCCCGTAGTTCCCGGGATAAAAAGTAGCCTATTACCTTCGGGGATAATGTAGCTTCCTATAAGTGAAAGATTTTTTTGAATCGAACCAGTAACTCCGCAGATTAGCGCGTTCAAACAAACAAACTCTTCAGCTGTCTTATTGGCGTACAATAAAGAGTATCTATCAATGTACCTATTTATACCTTACCAATAATATAGTACTAAATCCCAAATAAGGTAGGTATGCAATAAAAATGTAATAAACCCTGCCTATCTAGAATCGCTCGAGTGCCTCACCATAATCTAGAACCAAACGCTGACCAGGCACAAAATAAGCCAACACAATATCTGAGTAAGGTTCAGTTATTTTCTCATTTATCATGATGCCTTCTGCAAATACTAGTAGATAAACATTTTACTGCAAATTAATATTTAGTTTTGTAAAATCATCAAAACTATTTTTAACATAACTTAAGTGCCTGAAACTTGAAGCAATAGCCATAATGATATAGTGCTTCTAAGTGATCAATACTACCAAATATCCTGTGACATTCTTCACACACGGTTATCTGATCCCAAACTAAGCAGAGCTTATACTGGAAACCAGAAAACTGGTATACATCATACTTTTATTTTTTTGTAAATACTTCCTTATTATAAATAATTACTACCAGACTCAGGATAATGACATGTTCATGCACACACAATGTTTGTCCTGGATGGGAATTGAACCCACAACTACGCCAACTGGCATGTCATGGTAATAAATATTCCTAAACATGGCGCAATTAAATGCAACTCATCAGTTTACTTAACTTGATATAAAGAATATTCCTATAGGTAACATTCGTTTCAGATATCTCCAATGAAATCATTCTACTAACTGAAGTAGAACAATGAGCTATTATTTTGTTTTGCACGAGAAAATGTCTCAATCGCTGATAAGGAACGTACAAACAATGTTTACGGTTGATCCATCCCGTTTTATGAGCTCCTTTGTTTTTCTCACGCATATTTGGAGACAAGAGGATGTATTCAAACACGATAAATAAATCTTTGAACGTTTTACATACGGATGCTTGGAGCGGATTTCTCAAAGATATTGGATCTGATTTCTGAAACTCTTCGCATTTTATACCTACTTATATTTCGATTGTTCAATGAAAATGGCTGTGAATTACAGACGGTTGCACGAATATAACGGAACGGAGTTTGTATGAATGTGAAAATATGAGGATGGATGGATGTTACTTTTTTACGCAAAAACTACTAAACAGATTAAGATGAAATTTGGTATATAAATAGATCATACCGTGGAAAATATAGGATCCTCAAGAACGCGGGTGAAGCCGCTAAAATTCACCCTGTATATTGTAATATAGGTAGGTACCTAATAAAAATACATAGGTAATTGTATAAGATAACAAGATTCGATTCAAGATTCGAAAAAGTAAAATTTTATCATTCCCACGATGGCATTTCCTACTTTTTTTTTAAAACAAAATGGGTCCGTCTTCTTATAAAAGAGAAAAAATATCGTCTTATGATGATGCAGAACAATTTGAACTCTACACTATTTCATATAAAGTTCAGATTAATACCGCGGCTTCAGTTAGCTGAGCAAAATTTGCATATCATAAATGTAATATTTAGCTCTCAACTTGCTAATTAGAAGTCGTCTTTTAGTACCGTTAGCAGACTCAAGAACAAGTAAATTATTCAACACTGACACGAGTAAATTATTTTGGAGAATAATATTTATGGAATAAATTAACGATCTAATTTTACCCTAAAATCCTTATTACCCAACATTTATATTTATTAGTCAAAATATGGGCAAAAAATACTTTTTCTTAATCACCATACATCTCCGCATCTTTAACTAAAATATCGTCCATATTAGTGTATTGACCTATATACTTATCGGGAAAAACGTTTCATTCTCTCTTCCTCCAGGCGCTAGGTTTGCTTTTTTTGCAGACTATATAAAGGTAAGGACTAAGAAAGCACCCTCACAGAGACTGTGTCCCGCTTTTAATTAGTTGGGAGTTGTTATTATTGTTACGGCAAATGTACCCATAAAAATTACTCAGCACCTTAACAGTAGGTATCACTTGGTGCAAAATTTTACACCGACTTTACGCCAAGGCTGTAAGAAACTTGAAAATTACCAGTCTACCTTCATTTTACAAACAAGACGAGAATATTTACGCTCAAAGTTTTGTATGCGATACCAAAGTAAATATTTAGAAGCAGTATAACAACTTCATTTAAAAGCCAATGATAATTTTCTCAGGAGCTTTGGGCTCCTAAAAAGTTTGTGTATCACGGTGATTTTAATATGATATTATGGCCAAAAAATACGATTTCTGCAAACGATTTTATTTTCTTCTGCTGAAATTGAATTTCATTTTTAAATCTACTTACCTATTTGAAATTAATCGTGATTTACGATCCTAATATTTTATTGTTAACGTTCTAATTATTAATGGGCCTTTAATAGTTAGGTTAGGTACTTTACTCATCATATCCTCATGGATTACTGAACATTACATCATGATTGGATATTAAATCCTCAAGTGGAAATCCTACAGGCTCCATAGAAGCGTACCTTCCTAACTATTTAACCATGCAGAATTATCACGTTAGTAGCTCTAGTTAATTCACTGCTTAACCAATATACTGTGGTTCAGGCAGTAATATTCAGATATTAAGTAATGTCTATTATTATCCTGTTATGACTAAAGATACTGAAGTTTCGGTAACTGCTCCCGAAGGCTTAGAGGTAAACATGTAACAGACTAAGATGTTCTTACCTTTGTAAAGGCTTTGTAAACAAATAGGGTTTCTTGTATCTTTATAATCATTATGTAATCTAACAGCGTACACAAGATATTATTCAAAACAATAGATTCCGAACAATAGAGCCATGATAAATTGATATCTTAAACTTGAAATGTTGCAACCTCCTTGCCAGCTGTTAAAACAAAGCTTGTGCTTTGTCAAAACATAAAGTAGATACAGCCCTCCGGTTTCACCTGCTTTTTACACCCGCGGATCTATGGGGCTTTAGTCATTGGGACCTAACGCCTAATTCTTTACTGATACCTAATATAAAGAGGTAGTTTGTTTGCAAGTAGAAGTAAATCTCTAGAACTACCGATTCGATTCTTTCGATTCTACTACAGCTTTAAAGTTTGTTCGTTTTTCGTTAATTTCGTTTTATGTACGTTCACAGAGAGTCGGTGAACATACCTACATAAAAAAATAAAGATTATATACAGGCGAACATATAACCTCATCCTTTTTTGAAGAGATAAACTACCCACTCACACCTCACACATTTCTTTTTTCAATTGTATACCTATAAATGCGTACTACATAAGCTAAGTAGATATTTAATGGTATTTGTTTAGTGGTCCGTGTAAAGATAAGCCAGCAGGCTACTCGAACCTAACAAGAAACTTAAGTCATATTACATACTTCACAAACTTGGAGCTTATAGTAGGTACACTATTCATTTACCTACCTCAGAGCATGAAAATCAGTAGGTACCTATGTAGGTATCGATTGCCACATCTAGTCTTGTGGAATCTAACTCTATTAACATGGAGGAGAGACAGAATGTTAACTCACTCAAGACAACTATCGATTGTGCTGTCATACAATTTTATGAAAATGCCAAGATCAAGACTAAAGTTCGATTTCGAGTTATTTTAAATTAAATGTAGGTAGGTACCAATCTTTGTCTACGGAGCTGAACTTGGTCCCTGAGACTGCAAGATCGCCGAAAAATCGATGCACTAGAGATGTGGTGCTGGAGAATCCTCCTTAAAATCCCGTGGACGAGTTTTCGCACCAATCCTCAAAGAGCTTCATATAACGGAGATACTTTCGACGACTGTGCAGCCGCGAATCCTCAAGTTCTTTGGTCACATCTCCAGGAATGAACAGTCGATGGAAAGACTTGTTCAGGGTCAGGTTGAAGGCAAGCGTTTCCTGTAGCCGATCCCCTACTCGTTGGACGGATCGGTACTCGCAACGCTAGGGACCGCCATAGATGTAGAAAAATTGCGAAAGCAACAATTCTAACCAGGGAAAACATAAGGTTTTAGACCCTCCATGTACTCCATCTATATGAACTCCGACCACTTTGACATAAGTGCCCGACTGTGAAGAAGAAGGTACCTGACTGATCAGGAATGAGTTATGGCTTCACATCTCCTTGTTTTTGTGTCCTTTGGCTTTCTCTACACAAGCCTCAAGAGGCATCCTTAAACAACTTGAACTAATCCTTATTGTGGGTAGTAAACTATTAATTAATCAAGAACAAGTAGCTAGCCGTCACGTTCCAATGAGGCACAAAGTTCTGGACCTTTTGTGGTTTGCCCTAATGTTGTTTACATTGTCGTTAATTAAATGGGGACCCGGATGTGCAATTAACTCTTTAGATAGCCAACAAACAAAGACGTCGAGATTTAATTCTCACATCATGTGGAAATTATTTACTTTACAAAGGATTTAGGTTTAGTCTTGTAGAGCATAGGGTTTCAAAGTAACCGTATTTGTCTAGCGGCAGTTTTGTTTTTATGTTTCAAATTACTCATTAAGATATTTACCTACACGTATTCCAAGCTTGTTCTGTTTTAAAAAAAGGTTCCAACGAATTGAGAACCTCTTCCTTTTTTGAAGTCGGTAAAAAAATATTTTATTCCTTCCATTACTAATAAACAAAAACATTTAGTAAAAAATAAAATTCAATTTGTAACTCATTCACTAAAGAGGCATCTGTCCATTATTCGTGGTACTTTATGAAATTGAAAAGACTGACTGTAATTTCATTACTAGTGACATCTATTTAACATCTATGATCAACAGTCTGTCGACAAGATAACAAAAATGTTACAATACATTTTCACAGATGCCGTTGTTCACAATAATGAACGTTGCAATAGCAACGGGCCACTCTAACGAGATTTTTAGTATTTCGAGTAGATGGCGCTTTTCAAGATATCATTATTCCTGCCATCTGTGCTTCTATATTGGTATTTAACATTTATTTAAACCTTTAGTTTGTAGTTTCAATTTGCAACTCTTGTTGACTTTGTTATAAAATGAATTCGTAATATATTGCACAGATGGTGCTTTATGTATTTTCTTATTTCATCCATACCTACTGTCAGTTATTTTTTCACACACGGTTATCTGATCCCAAACTAAGCAGAGCTTGTACTATGGAAACCAGATAACTGATATACTACATAATATACCTAGGTACAACTTTTTTATTTTTTGTAAATAGGTACATAGGTACTTACCTATATACCTAGATAATTACACCCAGACTCAGGACAAACAGACATGTCGTTGCACATAAAATGATTGTCCTGGATGGGAATTATTGGGAATCGAACCCATGTTCTACATTTTTGGACCCTCTATGAGAAAGCTATATAGCTACTCCTATGCCTCACTCCCACCTAAAAACTATGCACTACGTCAACGAGACATATCGAATTCCAAGACACAAACACCACAGTTTACTTACTGGGAGGAAACTTCATTTATCCCAACCCAAGTCCCGTGACGGATCACCTTTATCCTGAAGGCATTTTGTTTGTACACGTACTCTTGTATTAAACGATAGCCCGTAATAGCTATTATGCTACCCCTTTTGGGGGTTGCCAGTTAACGCTTCGCCCAGACGTCAGTGGTGATTCGCTACGGTGTACAGAGATGTACTTAGGTAACTATTTACTTACGTCGCCATCGCTTATGCTACTGCTCCTGCGTTAATGTTAATGTGGCAAATTACACATTAGTTAATGCATAAAAAACCAGAGGCTATAAAGGGGAACTGCGCCGTAAAAGCTATTTCTTGATAGAGAACGCGTTGCCTGTATATAATAGGTACGACATATTTGAACTCCTAAAAGAGGTTGTGGATGAATCAAATGCATCGTCGTAGAAATCGGTGGTTCTGATTGAAACAACTCTAAAAACTGCAATGCTTTCTTATTCGACCACTGTATTATTGCAGAAAACAGACATTTTCAGATTTTGTAATTCATCCCAAATCCAGCCCATTACCGTCTGGCTTACAAACTGCAACCCTTTGTAAATTGTAATCTTATTAGGTACATTAGTTAAGGGTAAAAGCCGATGTATAGCCTACATCAATACCACTTTGGTATGCAGTGTAGGGACTAAGGATCTCTTTGTACATATGCCAGCATACTTTACAAGAGACTGGCACTTTAATTTAGAGGAATTTCCTAAATTTCCTAAATTATTATGCCTCATTTTATTTATCGTGAACATTAATAGGTAATCTAATAATTGTATAGTGTACCTACCCATATATTTAGGTATTCAGAAAATACAATCAGATATTTTAGATGGATACCAATTTGAATCTAATTTTGAATTAATCATATTTTATTCTTACAAATAAACAAAATTAATAAGTTGACAAAAAACAGAATGTGAAATAAGTAGAATAACAATTTTTGGTGTATGTTTCTTTTTGTAATAAATAATCATTTCATTTCTAATATGTACAAAAACGGCTGCAGTACCCATATCCATACGTGACAAAAAATACCCTATCTCCAGAATAAAATTGTCACCAGACTTAATAACACGACCAGATATTAGAACATGCCCGAAAAAAGGTATTTCTTAGTCCCTAAGGCTCGACACGTGCCCGAACAGAAACCTCTCATGGACTTCCCTCCTTTATTTACACTAGAAAAATAATCGAAATGAAATATTATTTTTGGAAGCTGTAGTTTTTGCTGGCGTGATTTTCTCGATAGATAACTCTAATATTTCACCAAAAGCGAGCCGTGCAAATGAGTGACAGCGACGATTGATTGCCTTCCGCTTGTTATTTGAAAAAGCGAAGGGCCATTTTCACCATTCCTTCTAAGATATATATCATTGGAAACGTCAACAGAGTAGAAAATTAAAGTCAATAAGACGCGGACGACCGGTAATAAGCTCTCACTGTCTGACTGTTATGAAACGCCTTTATCTCTCGCAAGGGTGCAAAAAGAATTGGCCAATTTGTCAACTGCTAAACTCGAATTGCTAAGTGCCGTTTCATTGTTACCCCGCTTTCATTTTTTAGAGAAATTCTCTTACCTTTAACATTTATTAAAATTTTTGCAGGGGAAATGAGAATTGTTTTTTTTGTCTTAATCTGTATTCGAAGTGAGATCGTCTGCGTTGAGCGTTTTATTTACATATTGGACGAAGGTTTTTGTGTTTATAATAAAAAATAAAATTAAGGATTCAGGAGGCTTTGTTGCGACTGTAAAATGAACAACTCTTTAATTCAGAAGAAAGCCCTATGGGATTGGTTAACATTTGTGAAGACAAACATAAAAATCTCCACCATATATGGGTAACTACTAACATAAACGTATACTATATTTATTACCAGTGTCATAAATATTATAACTAAGACAAAAAACAAACCAAGGTTTAAATACCAATCTGATAAGGTTAAAAATATCTTGTAATAATGTAGGTATATTGTAATGTAACTGATTCTGTCAAATCGTTACAATTTAACACCAAAGTTGACCCAACTTCTGCAATAACAGCGATAGTTATAAAACAAATAAAAGCGAATCCTGAAGCAATAAACGACTGTATTCAAACAGAAACAACGTGAATGTGCATAAAATTGCTTAAACATCTATTATTTATAGACATCAGATAGTGGTATCTCGCCACAAAACTGGGATTGCAATAAAGAGTCACGAGACGTTTTATGTTTCAGTCGTTGTATTTTTGTATGTTTTTATCTGTTATTGCGTCCTAGGGCGAAGTTATGGTCTAGCCATGACGAATGTTTATAGAGAAATATCATCGCACGCGCGATATAATGGTTTTCGTATTTTCCTTTTGTCTCATGTTTCCGGAACTTGTATTTGATTTATTTTATCTGGACTATGATTGAGCAGTCGTGATTGTTACTATGGAATATTGACTTTATTTTTCAAATTTATAGGTACTTACTTTAATTACTAGTAGTACTTGGCATTTCACACAGCTTTTCTATTCAATCATTTTAGTTATTTTGCTTCTTTAAGGAGTAGGTAAGGAGTTTTATTATTTAAAAAATCTTTCAACACAGTCCACTTCATATATTTCAAAAATCTCTTTATTTGATACTATACCGACTTACCTACTAGTGTTTTACTAATACAACAGTATTATTTGGATTGTAACAGGTTGTATAGGTATAAGTTTAATCGTTTATTTTTATTTTGAAACATTTTAGACTTCTTACAACTTTAGATTCTAATAAATGACCTACATATTTTATACAAAGCTATTTGTTTTCATCTAGACTTAGCTGCCTATTATATTATCTTGTATAATTAATATTCAATTATGGTAAAACATTGCATTTACATTGTTACATGAAGATTTCAGTTTGTAAACTTTTAAAATAAATTTGACGAGAATAGATATCTTTACACATTGGTATTCTAACCATAACATATACGTTCTTCATTACTTATCTTCAAACGCATCGATACGCAACATTTATTACGCTACCAATTTCAAACATATTTTAGCCTTTATGAGTAGATGTTTGCAGACTTTAACACAATGGCATTAGGTTGAAATTTTTAGTTTCATGATTTTATCAGCTGCATTATTAAAGTTGTTTGCGAATGTCTAGAGCCGTTCTATCACGTCAAAACAAGGAGCGGGGGAACAATGTATTGCAGTTGGCAATCTTAGTGCCCTTTCCACAATATCTTTAGTGTGACGCCCCTCGATATGAATAATGTGTCATACGATCGCGCCCTTTTATCTACATTGAGGGAAACTTTCTGAGATTTTGAAGAAATATCATTGGGGTGCAAAAATTTGTGCTCCATGATGTTTTGAAATGACATACGAGGTGTCATTTCATTATAAGTCATGTAGTCACACACATGTCATGATTCTGAATCATTGGCGTGATGTCATATTTTTGGTTTTTCATAATCGTTCATATAATGTATGATCTTCTTCCATTTAGCCCTTATATCCGTCATATCTACTACTTTCTTACACATATCATATTTCACACAATCCATCCATTTCAATATCCATTGATTTCATAAATTTAGTCAATGAGGGTTCTGTAATTTCCCATGTTACTTTAAATACCATAGACTTCTTATAGGTTTTCCTGTAATCTATGATAAAGAACTATTTTCTGTAGCTAAGTATTCTTTTTAAATTTTTTTGGCTCACTTTCTTTCATTATTTCTTAAATAACTTTAAAATGTACCTAAAATTATTTAAAAAAATATTTGAGATTCTTACAAGAAATCCTTTCATTTGAAATATCACACGATATAGTTTGCAAAACTTTTTTTAATTTTCAAATTTACCCCCCAAATGTGGCCCGTGTTTAAAATTCATTTAGTTACGATAAACGTTCGTTTTTGGGTCACCGTCTTACATATTTTTACCGAATTTCAACTCAATCGGTCCAGTAGTTTCGAAGCAAAATATGTGTGACAGACGGGCGGACAGACAGACAGACACACGAGTGGTCTGTCTGTCTCCTTTAAGGGTTCCGATTTTGAGGTACGGAACCCTAAGATCAAATCTAGGTAGTCTAGGTAGTATCAAGCAATTCTTGTATATACATACATACATATTAATTATATAATCTGAATCTCGGAAACGGCTCCAACGATTTTCATGAAATTTAGTATGCAAGGGCTTTCGGGGGCAATAAATCGATCTAGCTAGGTTTCATTTCTGGAAAATACGATTTACCAAAAAAAAACGAGTAAAGCTCGGGCAACCTGGTACTATTGTATTAAATGAAATAAGTATACCATCCTACACATTTCTCAGAAATATCAACAATTTATTACCATGGAATTTCATTTTACAAAACTACTCCCTTGAATAAAAATACTCCTCTAGTAGTCGTAAAGGGAAATAATTAACTAAGTGCTGGCTGAATTGTGGTCATAACCATGACTTCCGTTAATTATTACTAATAATAATAACAATGCTAAAGTTTGTCAGTGAGTATATTTGTTACTTCTTCACGCTCAAACGGCTGGACCAATTTTGATAAAATTTGGTATGGATGTAGCCCACAGCCTGGATTAACACATAGACTATTTCCGAAGGATAAGATAGAGGTTTTAGAGGGATAAGATCCCTCTAAAACGTGGGGTAGAAGATAGTCAATAATAATAGTAGTGTCAAGTCGAAAGTCTTCGACTAGTGTGTGTTGCCAGTGATGACTTACGGAGCAGAGACGTGGTCGCTTACGATGGGCCTCATAACAAGGCTCAAGTTCACCCGAACAGCAATGGAGAGGGCTATGCCCGGTTTTTCCCTGCGAGATTGCATCGGAAATGATAAGATTCGCAGGCGAACCAAAGTAACCGACATAGCCTGAAGAATTGCCAAGCTAAAGTGGCAGTGGGCGGGGCAAAGTTTCTCGTGTGGCAACCATGAACCGGAAGACGCAGAAGACAATCTTGTGAGGGTCGCGGGAAACCGCTGGATGCAGGAAGCGCGAGACCGGTAGTCGTGGATTTCCTTGTGGGAGGCTTTTATCCAGCTGTGGACGTCTTTCAGCTGATATGATGATGATGATGATGAGGGTGGTCGACTTCAGTCTTTCACTGACCTACATTAGGCACTAAAATGTCGACCTCTCTCTATATATAGGTAAATGTAATTTATTTGCATCCACAGAAATATTAAAATTTCAGTTTAGATTTAGGCATGTATAAACATTATATGAAAAGGTATAAAAACAGTAAGTACAGTTGCGTAAAAAATACATTCACATATTTTTGAGATGCTCTCAGAGATAAGTAACGCATATTACGAGATATTTAAATGAACATTCTACCCTCACGGCATAAAAAAATGTGAGTACAAATACTTGTATTATTTTTACGGGGGTGACTGTTTAGGGCAGGGAAAAGCCAATGTTTTGACTCAATACGCGAACTATAAAAAAATGCATGGGCACAATGCAATATTTTAATATTAACTGCGTCATAGGGTGCAGGGTGCATTCTCGGTTGAAGAAAAAATGTTTAATATTTATTTGGATTTGTGTGGACAAGGTTACTAGTATTTTTTTGGCAAGCCACGTATTCCCTGAGAAACAATGTTTTGGATACACAGTTTCTGAAACATCGCGTAGACGTTTGCATGAACAATGTTCCGAAAACTCTGTCGTCCACATCATCAGTAAAGTTGTTTACAATATGTTGCCTGAGGAGGTTTACTTACATTAATTTTCAGGCAATGTCTAGTCGAAAGAAAAGAAAAAGATGGTGGTTACCAAAAACCATTTTTTTTTATAATTAGGACCTTCCTAAGTAGGACTAACCTACATGTATCCTCTTTGTAACCTAAGAATTTAAAAAAGTACTTATTTGTTTCTATGAAATCCGTAATATCTACAACAATTCAACCTAAAAATATTCAGAGCAGTAAAAAAACTTGGCACATAGATAGATCATATATCATGAACATGCCCGGGGCATAGTATGTATAATATAGGCTGCTTTTTATCCCGGGAAAATATTTGATCCTTCGGGAGCGCGAGTGAAACCGCGGGCAGCTAGTAATCATAATAAAAGCTTGTCAAAACTTTAAAACATTATTAAAATAACGAGAAAATTCAAAAGCTTTTATAACAATAATATACGTCGAAAGAAAAAGGCCTACTTTCAAATAGGACGTTGTAGGAATTACCATAATATTTATCTAGACTAGACATTTACATAATTTTACGGGCAAGCTAACCAAATTACTTGTCATAACAATCCAACGTACGCATTTATAAATGAGTTCATTTAATATTATAACGATCTCTTCTCATAATTTTATCGCAGTCTATATGTATTCTTTCTCGGGAATAACACTTTATTTTCCTTAATTTTGTTTGCTAATTTGATTATAAGAAATACTGTATTTTTTTTGTCTACTAGGTACCTATACCCTATAGTTAACAACCCTATGGTCTATATCTAATTAAAATTGTGTGCAAAATCTATTTTCGATGTAAAATAAATGGTGATTGACTGAAAAAAAATTATGATTTGCTTAGCTGTCCCCCGCGGAATCAACGAGTTCCCAAGATAAAAAGTAACTTAATTATATTATTATTCCAGGGCTTGATGATGTCATCTATGTGCCAAATTTCATTAAAATACGTTCATTAGTTTAAGTATTAAAGCGTAACAAATATCTTTACAACGTCACATGCTGACATCCGAACATTCTAAAAAAATTTCACATAGATAAATAAGCAAAGATAAATTAAAGAAGCAACTGTACCAAGGTATCATGTTTTACCTAATTTTGCATCTACGACGTCATCATCTCGACGTTTCGATCAAGATACATTCATTGTGGTCACGAGTGGACTGGACCCGATACATTACTATAACATGAATTATGTTCGCGAGAGTTTAAAAAGTATTTTAAAACAAGCTGTTCCGCGCGGTTTCACTCGCGTTCTCGGGATAAAAAGTAGCCTATAACCTTCAGAAATAATGTAGCTTCCTATTAGTGAAAGAATTTTTAAAATCGGTTCAGTAGTTTCGGAGCCTATTCAATGCCAACAAACGAACAAACAATCAAATCTTTCCTCTTTATAATATTAGTATAAATTATATTATTAGTATAGAAGTATAGATTATATATTATATTATAGTATAGAAGTATAGATAACAAATGATTAGTAATAGGAATAGGTATCTATACTATTATCAACGTTTCACCCACATTTTACGACATAAAAAACTTGCACACGCAGTGACTCCACGCTGCGGGCAACATCGGTTTGCACTCCCTGATATTAGACTAATATTCGGCTACCCTCGCTTTATTAAAAACCAAGGGCCATTTGTATGTATTTATAGAGCCCAAACATAATGGTCCCTGTCAACGGTACAAAACCTCCCTGTAGATTAATTTTGTTAAAACATTTCGCCTATCACTTTCCGGTACCTTTTGAAAATTTTGGGGGCTAACCCTCTGCTGGTTAGAAAATTTGAAAATTTAATCATTTTAAATGTTTCCTTGCCAAAAGAAGCGTTTTCAAAAGAAGCACAAAATTAAATGTAATTCAATTTCAGTGTGTACAACACATTGAATTATCAAATATCTTTGGTACAATACGAGTACCTATGTTTGTTTGTACTATTACTGTTTTCTATTTAAATACCTACTCTTTTACTTCTTTCAAATTATGAAATAAAGATTATATTTTGCCCCGCAGTTTTACCCGTGTTCCCGGGATCAAGTGTAGCTTATGTATCTTTCTGGCCCATTGTCTATCATTGCATAGTATTGAACCGATTCTTCGTTAGTACTGCTTAAAAAAAAATGCTGGGGAGTGGGAAGTAGGGAATAGGTTTCATAAAGCTCAATTTAAATAATAAAAATGACTATATAAAAAATGGTCGTGAGATGACTATACTATTATATACGAAGAAAATCCAGCAAGTAAGAATTGATTTCTACCACAGATTTTTACCCAGTAAATTTTCTCCGCTCCACCTAAAAATTAATCATTGATAAAATAAAAGTGTTGTGATATATGAAACCCAGAAACCTTTTATCTTATCTCAGTAACTCTAAATTACATACTATTCAAAATGAAACCCAATTTTATCTGACTTGACCTACGGACTACAATAATTTCGAATACTAATTTTGTTAGTCAGCTCTCCAGACAATCTCAGACGCTAAGCCCTTGATTTATTTAGGTATTAATTACTTTGGCACTAATTTCAGTGAAATTTATTATACTGGTTATAGCAACCTAACTTTCTTTATATACTTACACATAAAAGTACATTTTAAAAACCTTTAAATGCCTTTGTTGCGTCTAACTCATAATATAAATGCGAAAGTAAGTTTATTTCTTACTTCTTGCCTCAACGGGACGAACAATTCGTCAATAGGGTAGTTGACAATGTCAAAAATAAATGACCAAACACTAACCAATGCATAAAACATCTAAAAACACGTGGAAATATCAAATATGTTGTACATTTAATGCTTTTTATGATTTTTAATTACCAGTGGAACCACTAAGAGTAGATGATTTGATGCTGTGAAACTATGTCATAATGTAATATTTCATACAAAATTCCTTATAAGCTATCGTTTTGACATTTATTAAAAAATTGCTGATTTGATGTGTCAGTCAACTACCCTATTATGTTATGTTGGAATTTGACACGCAGCAGATAGATTTGAACTAAAATGACCGCTAAAAATGGTAACTGTAGTGTAGAAATGCCGGCACCCACGTCAATATAAAAAAAAACTTCCACGTAAAACCGTACCAGAAAAAGTAAATAGACAATTAAATCATTACTTAATTTTATTTTCAGTAGGCACCCACCTAAATATATGGACAGTGGCGGTTGGTTGGTCACCCTTCTATTAATATCAAACGCAAGTATGCTAATACACTCTAATCTGATTTATTATTTACATCATATTGATGAAATGCATCTCTTTCATTTCATACATCCTCTTCTATTATTCACGAGGCTCTTTCAAGTTACGGAGGGGTCTTACAATTGTATTACTTCTGTTTGTGTTTTTCTCTCTCAAAGTTATTGCTCTCAGACATTTTGTGGTGTTTTCATCCCATTACCCACCTGACAGAGGCCATAAATATATTAATACGATAGACATATTTCACAGCTTACTGTTTGAATTATTGCAATGTTATTTCAAGTTTATACTGATGTTTGGGTACTTTATTGTGTGTTTAAGTTGTTGTGTTATTATTATTGTTTTATATTTAAAGATTGGGATAACTGTCCACCTGATGATCATCTAGTAGGTATAAAACAAAAATGTACCAGGAGATTACCAAAATTAAATAAATAAATATCCTGGGACATTTTTTCACACACGGTTACCTGATCCCACTAAGCAGAGCTTGTACTATGGAAACCAGATAACTGATATACTACAAATACTACTTTTTTTGTAAATACATACTTATATAGATAATTACACCCAGACACAGGACAAACAGACATGTTCATGCACACATTATGTTTGTCCTGGATGGGAATCGAACCCACGACCAGCGGCGCAATAGGTGTTGTCTTAACCAAATGCGCCAACTGACCCGTCCAAATTATAGGTTATTATTATTGTTCCCCGTGGTTTCACTCGCGTTTTTGAAATAAAAAAAGTCTACGTCCTTTTTCTTATCATAAGCTATCTGGGTGCCAAATTTCATCACGATCGATTAGATAGATTATTAGTATGGAAATATATAATGGTTAAGAAAATGCTTGCTGCATTGTGTAACCATTATCTTCAAGTACAACTTTCAATGATAAAAAAGGTGTTTAAAAATCTTTGTACCATCATTTAGTTTAAATTGGTTAAATTTAAAGCTCGTAAATTTAAAATTTTTAAACATGTCTTGTACGTTGACCCTTTGTACTATGTCACTCGTTCCCGATTGGTTGACGCGGCAACTAATCAAATTAAAGCTAGAATTTAATGATAAAGGATCGCCGATATCAAATAGTAATGCCCAGTGTGATTATCGATAAATCTATTTTTCTTTGCGAAAATAGTTATTTTTTTTAGTAAAATAATAACCGTCGATAAATTTAATTTCTTGGTTTATTTTTCAACTAAAAATTATCCACAAATTTTTACAACCTTCAATGCTACTTATGTCTAATTTTAAGATAATTATTATTAGGTTTACATTGAGTTAAAATCCAATACATAGGTAATTAGGTACTTTATTATGTATTACAGAAATAATATTCAAACAAAATGTTGAAAAATATATGTATAGGCAGGTATATATAATTAATAAACATAATTACACCGTGGTCAGTAATGATGTGGCCGATGGTGGTAAGAACATGCCTAGAAGGGAGGGAGCTGGCTCTCAAGTGCAGCTGTCTGAAACACCTGTAGCTGCTCTTTCGGCAGATATTTTTGCAGTTTCAACTTGAATTATTATAATTGAAATTAAATTATGTATCTATTGAAATGCGATATATTTCTACTATATCGATAAGCTCCAATCCCTATAGGTCTGATGAAACAACAGATTCATTCGTACGGACCGTGACGGATCCGTTTGAGATCGGGTTCACTCCAGAATATATGACATCAGAGGGTGCGGGCAGAGGCCAAGGGTTCACGAGATGCCTAACTGATGTTAGGATTTGACTAATATTTTTGTCTCTTTGATATATTGTGTAAAAGATTACATATATCACATCTCATAACAATCAATAATCAAATTTATTGTTGTTCAATTGTATTGTATTTTCGTCAATATGCATCAACAGAACTGCATTTTACGACAGATAATGAGAATAATAAATAATAATATTTTTGATTTTTGATACTAATGTTGTAAAAAAAAACTAATTTTATGGACTAATATAAATAAAGAAAAAAAAAATAATAATAGCAATTATTTAATTCCATGCATAGTACAATTAGGTAGGTATATTCAACTACAATTATTACACTTTAATGAATTTGATTTCTAAATTATAAATTCTATTTTGTAATTAATTTAATCATTATTTTTTCTAATTATTATATTATTAGTGGTAGTGACGTCGGATGCCGAGACGAAGGTCCCGGGTTCGAATCCTACAATGAGCTTGAGCTTTCGGTGAAGGAAAACATCGTGAGGAAACCATAGCACGGTGGTAGGGTACTTTGTAGTACCCGCCTGGCTGGCTACCACCCTCAAGTTGAGAATCTGTCGCCAAGCACCTTTCGGTGTGTTCCGACAGCTGCACTTGAAAGTCAGTTCCTTTCTAGGCTTTGTATGCCTACCACCAGCGGCCACATCATCACTGACCACGGTGAGATTGTGCCCAAACACACAACAGCCTATACATCGTAAAAAAAAAAAATATATATGGACCCTGTTTGGGTAAAAGCCTCATGAGATGTTATAAAAGTAAAAAAATAAAACCAAAATACACAGTCACAAGTATCAACGAGCAATCAATAAATATGATAAATAATGTACCTAGTCGCGCTATCAAAAACAAAAACCTGAACATTTTATTTTAGTAAATAATTTCTAGCCAATCTTTTCATAAAGCATTTCCATTCAAAACTGTTCAATAGTTCGGAACACATAAACAAAGTAAGTGTGAACCAAGTATATCCGACGATACTTGGTGAGCTGCCAAAATACATTTATCAAACGAACGGTTAGTCCGCACACACGATACTATTACGATTCGACCGATTATTTTCTCGATATAACCGTATAGACTGAATGGTTATTGATCATTGCTCTTTACACTTCGCTCTAAATAACAGACTCTATATGTAGTATAGGTAGGTAAATATACCCACTAACTGTCATAAGTTCTTATGTTTATACATATAGTATACCTGCATTCATAATTTATTAAGTAGGAATATTAGACCTTTAGATATTGCTTCATAATCTACCCTTTTGACTAAGTTTAAGAGCACATAAGGCAAATCTTGAAGATCAATGAATTGAAAAGCTTTCCAGCCTGCAATTACATATTACCTTATTGGATGTTTACGTTATACCTACCTATACAGTAAATTGTGAGTAAAATTTAAAGTCTCTAAACATGATGAGGAAATCATATACCGATGGTCGGGTACTTTTTATTACCCGCCTGGCTGGTCAAATTTTCTAACCAAGTACTTACCGGTGTGTTCTGACAGCTGCATATAAGAGCCAGTACCCTTCTAGGCTTTGTGCTTACCGCCACTATCGGACGCTTCTTTACTTATCAACGTGTGATTGTGGTCAAGACCTAAAATAACTGTATTTCTCGTAAATAAAAACTATAGACAATACACATAAAGACTTTTTATTTACAGCCTTATTGCAGTTTTACAAAAATATCGTGCAGTGTAAATCAAACAACACTAAATAACATTTTGAATCACCCAAAGAAATACTTTCATTGTAACCACCGTGAATTGTACGCATAATAAATATCGTTGAAAAACCAAACGCGTTACATGTTAACAAAGATTTACAACTGAATGAATGAGTTTAATGGTTATTTAAATATAAGCTGTCGATAAGCCCGCATATCTGTTTGTATGCATTGATAATGAATTAATATATATTCCAATGTAAATCCTGATGCATATCATGCAATAACTTCTATCTATGGAAAAAAATAGGCAACAGAACTAGGTATTCATGAAAAAAGGAAGGGTTATCGCTAAAGATAAGTAGGCACCTAATTGATAATTCTCAAGAGACAGACAGTTTTTAAAATATAGGTATTTCAATATAGCTACTTATAGATTGCAGTTCACAGATTCAATCAACAAATTATGATCTAGAAATATTATTATGTACTATCAAAGAATCATGATTTACTTTACCTTTTTTTAAATCTGAAATAGAGTCCTTGGTATAGCCTTGCTACATCACTCATATCAAAGCTATTTACATCTCTAAAAGAAATCCACTAGAAACTATAACGATAAAGTGTAGTCATGCAAATACCTACACCAGGAAATATACAAGTACCAGACGTATAAATCAGAGAGGTACATTTTGCAAATCACTACCCCATTCCAACGATACCTAAAGAATACAGATTTGTATCGGTAGAGGTTATATGTTGTGCGCCAGGATTAAAATAATTTTATACGCCGAGATTGCCGACAAAAGTTAAGATTTACTGACAGCATCCGACTTTCAAGGATGTGTAACTGTGTAGTGTGGATACGTTAGAAACATGAACATAAGAAAGCAGCAGAATGCTGATATGACGGATAGAAGGGCTGAATGGAAGAAACGTACTACATATTGCGCCGATCCAAAATGATCCTGTTTCTAAAGTTAGAAACATAAAAGAACTGTTATAATTATACCGACTGAATGTATTATTTTTTTGACTTCCCTTCCTTTTGACTAAAGATATATTCCTATTTGAGTAATAAGTGATGATGTGGCTGAAGGTAGTGAACACACTAAACCTAGAAGACTGTTTTTTTTATATCAGAAGGTTGACAAGCAATACCAGAGATTGCCAATGTGTTGCCAACTTGTTACAATGTCAAGAAGGCAACTGGCTCTCAAGTGTAATTGCCGGAACACACCGGTATATGCTTGGCGGCAGATTTTCCACTTGAGGGTGGTAGCCAGCCAGATGGGTACTACCAAGTAACCTGCCACCTGAATACAGTCAGAAGATTACTGCGCTTTATTTCACTGTCATTCATTTCTAACTTCAATGTTTCGCGTAGAAAATAAATAATTGGTGTCGAATTTACGAGGCGCGTAGAGCCAAGTCACTTATTGAGACCACGACTGTACGATGTTCAATTTAAATTCCCTCTTCCTTTTCGTAGGACGTTGTGTGTCAGACCTTCCTTACCTTCCAAGGATTAATTACGTCAACCATGATGTCGCTTTCATTTTTTAACATCGGAATTCTTAATGTTTATTTCCTTGTTAAACGGTTTTGAGTTTATTGTTCTGTTCAAATGCTGTAATGTATTTTGAATGAAGCAGAGTTCAGTATACCTAATATTATTTGAAAACATCATTTACAATTCAGACAAGTACTCTGTTCTCTTGAATCTCCTCTTAGTATTTATATTATTTTGTATAATATGAATGTCAATGAAATACCTTCTTTATCGTGAAATTATTATAAATGCATTATTGTCAAAACGCAACGACTTTTTCTCAATCCTTATAAGTTTTTCGAAGGGTGACATCCTTGTCACGTAGTTCCAAACTCTTATCAAAGCTAATTTATCTTAATTGCCACCTTAATACCACAATTTAGATTCTGGACCCTGCTCTAATGAAGCGCCGTGCAAGCCACCGTCGGCGTTAAATACCACATCCAAATTCCTACAAAACGCGATGGGTGCTGATCGCAAATCAACAATAGGCATGACATACCTAAATAGCGACATAATATTTTTGAAATCCTATTGTTGTCCGGCAAAAAGGTGCTTTGTTAAAGGGTGACACGGATCAGGCACGCCGACAATGCTGTTGAATATCAATATCAGAACATCACTTTTCATGTGCCGCCTGAAGGAAGAGCACAAGACGAAATGGACTTTAAATGCTCGTAGTACAAAATCCAAAATCAATGTTAGTGCTTCAAGAAAAAATACGTTGGCATTCCCAGTTGCGTCATAGAGCCTCCATCCCTAAATCGAGATTTGGGTTCTTTTGCCAGTAATTTTCGAGTAGGTGTATTTTGAGCAGCAGAGAGAGACCATTTGTCTTCGCAAACGAAGCGTTTTGTGCATTGGCAAATGGTAACGGATGTTGCACGATGGCACGCGTCCGATTCCTGACTTATTGGTTATTCGACTTACTCGTACGCTCAATGAGGTCTATTAGTAAATTAGACTAAAGAGATAAATGGCAGTATTCTTTTCAGCAAGCCAATTTATTTGTGCCTACTATTTTACGAAGTAGAATGGAAGGAATTAATTATTGTTGACTGTATGGAGTCTTCATTATAAACAAAACGATATGTTAATAAGATATTTATAGTAGGTACAAGCTCTGCTTAGTTTGGGATCAGATAACCGTGTGTGAAAAAATGTCCCAGGATATTTTGTTCCAGGATATGTTATATGCTGAGAAGTAGGTATAATGTAGTGCTATAATTGTTCTAAACTAAATTTACTGTAAATAGTGTAACATAAAATGCATAAAACATATATACACAGTTTCATAAAATTTTATAAAAGAATATATGCTATGTAAATCTCTACAAGAAAACAAAATTTCATAAACTATAAAACAAAGCAATATTCGATGGGGGCTTTGGTTCCGTACAAGTTTCGGGAATGAATGAATAATTCAGAATGCGAATCGGCAGTCCGTCAAGACGCTCTCAGACCGTTGCATTTTGTACGTAAATCAGCGGTAATATCTGCGAATATCGTATGCGGTGCTCAGAAGCATTCTTCGTCTTTACGTATTTTACATTCGTCTTATGATATTCGACTTATGTCTGGATTTTAGTCTATTTCCGTTTCGTGTTGTTTCAAAATGGATATTTTGTCTTTTTATTTACTACTTTGTATATGAATATTTTAGCTTCGTTTAAATTATTACTTTAATATTTAGAAGTAGGTATATGTTTTTTACTTAAGATATTAGGTAATTAAATCTATGACTATGACTTAAGATGTATTAAGTACTTCAGACATATTAAGTGAAACACATCAATATTTTAGTCTCGTCTAATCCATTTCACATTAATAAAAGTAAAAACACGTAACTCCGAGCTCTTAAGGAAAAAAAGGTTCTACATTTTATTTTAAAAGTCCGCACTTAGCTATTCAGTTTTCCATAAAAATCTAATAGAGGAAACATTTCACTCCCGTCCGCCATAGCTCTCCATTTTAATGAATAAGTAAACAAAATTAGTGGGGTCCAATATCGAAATAAGTGAAACGAGTAGACGGTCAAAGCTACGGGGCCAGCATATAAAGTATCCATTTGAAGAAAATAATTTTAACCTTAAGTCGCTTCCTTCGAAATTTTTTACCGAATCCACCGGGAGTTTTAGCCGTTAAATAGGTGCTTTAAATCAAAATTATTTCCAATTTCTTGGACATTATTTTAATTTTATTGTATAATTTTATATTTATTACAGTCGTTACTAAGTCAGCAGTCTTGTTGAAATCATTTAAAAGTTTACAACTTTCAACAAGACTGTTTCATCACCATATTGTATTCACTTGACCTCAAGATTTTATCATCAGAACACACCATTAAACGCTTAAACTCAAGTAGTTCCATAATGGTAAAACTAAACAAGAATATCATATTGCAATAAAAATCCATAATTTCGTATTTCCAACTCACATAGCGGCACACACTTGAAAATATCTTGAGTGCATCGTTGAAAGTAAATGCTGGTATAATTTCTGGTTCCACTGCGTTTGGATTGCATTTAGAGACGTTAGGGGATGTTACCGGATAAATTTTATGTTAACTGTAAGCAATAAAAATAGCCTTTATGACGATACGTGGAATGGTTACGTTTGTTTGCGTCATTTAGTTGTTCTATAACGTGAATTCAACAAGGTTTTATTGAAACAGTCTCGGTTGAAGCAGCATTGGAGTTTCAATTTGCTGGAGTACCTACTATTTTATCAGTAAATCTACAAGTTAAAGGAAATCCTCGCATTTGCTCTTTTCAATATCTCGATATGGGAAAGTGTGATTGGATGTGTTTCAAAGAGAAGCAAATATCAATAGATTGCGGAGACTAGGTTAGCATGCAAACAAAACCTCTGTCACATCTTAGTCATCTACTATCCTATCTGCTACTATAATATGAAAGTTTGTGATGATTTTGGACACGCAATTTATGAATTTTAAATACACATTATCTAAATAAATAAAAGGAAATAGATTGACTGCTCGGCCACTGGACGGATCGGGGTGAAATTTACCATACAGAAGCTATTGTGCAGTAGGCATCTGCTAAGAAAGGGGAGTAAAATAGGGGATCGCGGGTGAAACCGCGGGGCGGAAAGCTAGTTATTATTATAAATATTGAAATGTAGGAATGTATGTAAGTATAATGGATGAAACGATACCCGTAAGATGTTCTTCATATTAGTATTTAAATCATAGGTAGGTACTTACAGTCTGTTAATTAATTAATAACGATTACATGGCCATTACTTTTTAAATGGGTACCTACCTACCCAGTAGTGAAGTTTTTTCATAATCATAACACTTGAGTAAAACCACCTATTTTATTTTGTACCTATATATTCTTAAAGTTAACAATTTAAAAGGTAATTTTGCCATTTTACTTACCTCATCGAATTCCATTGCGGTTCAGCAATGTAAGCCATAAAAATAGCCTTGATGACTGTACGTGGAATGGTTACAATTCTAACCTGAATTCAAGCAGAATTTATTGAAATAAACGAGGTCATTTCTATGTATTGGAAACTACGCTGAATTTGAGATTTACTAAAAAGCTGGATTTTTAATAAATCTTTTAAGCTTTTGGTTGGAAAGAATCACAGAAATCAAATTAATGTTGCTATTTCAAATTATGATAGGTATATAACGATTAATTTATAAGCACATGTAGTATGCTTTTATTAAACACGCTGAATTAGCTGAATCTGTAGGTATACTAAATATTTTCATTTAGCCAGAAGTCAAACAGGTCAGGAAATGGCACTATTAATATGTTTTTATTTTTATGTCCAATTGAAAAGCCAATTAAATACATTGATACAACACGTTTCGTAATGTTTGCCCGCCGGAAAAGCATGGAGTACCAAAAGTGCATTCGAAAGACCGTGTAATTTGTTACCAGCCTCGTTCGGTTTTTAATTAATTTCACGTACATCCGTTAACACTTATTTTTATCTGCATTTTTGACGTATTGGTAGGTTACACTATTATCCTAGCTTCCGCCACGCGGTTTTACTCACGTTCCCGGGATAA
Source organism: Tethea ocularis (assembly GCA_963555595.1). NCBI lineage: Eukaryota > Metazoa > Arthropoda > Insecta > Lepidoptera > Drepanidae > Tethea > Tethea ocularis. Next base: position 7,827,423 of record OY741968.1, read on the forward strand.
AATATAGCCTACCTCTCCACTCTATCGACCTAATCCATTGGTTCAAATTTATAAAATTATTAGCCAAGAAGTAGGGATGATTTTGTCTGTGATCAGAAATATTCTGCAATACCACATCCTTAAAAATATACTGAAAGTAACAGTAACATCCTGCTCTGCAATAATCTCCGATTAGATTTTCTACTTGCTGAAAAACCATTTTGATTGTAATAAAGTCATTATCCCCATTAAAATATTTTATTAGCATAACCATAATGGATTTAAGAGCTAATGCCTTCACTAACTACTTATTTATATCTGAAGTCATAGCATTCATTTCATAAAACAAATTAAATATTCTCTTTTCCCTTGCTTCATTATAAATTCCTTAGTGCGCAGGCCATGTCCATTTCATAGCCACACTGCCTGCTGTGACCCCATATTATATATTTATCTAGGATATAGTATACAGCAAAGGAATAATAGTTGCCTCAAATATGAAATTATGGAAACTAGAAATGATATTACATAAACCAATTGAAATTATAAAATTAAGTATTTTATTAAAAAAACATAAACATTGAGCTGCAGAGCTAGTCTAGCAGAATTTTATTGGTTCAAACTTTTACATACTCTGAATTTTTATTCTGAATCATTATCTTATCTGAATTGTATTCTGAATATGTAAAACTTACTGTAATAACTGTTAAATGATCTAACTAGCTTTGTTCCCACGATTTCATCAGCAATCCTTTATTTAACCTCTTTAGGATTTGATTTTCAAAAATGCTCTACAAGGCGCATACCCTCCAAATTTCATGTCTCTAGCAGATTAGGCTGTGCGTTGACATACCAGTCAGCTATCAGTCAGGGATTTTAAATTGTATATACCTACATTATGTTTAAAGATAATGTAGGTATATACAATCCTAACATAACTGTGACATGAAATTTCCCTATCCAGTATACGCTTACTCCCTGTTATCAACGCTATGTATGATAACGTACATTCGCCAAACCGCGGCGACATGCTGCCGCCATTATGCGTGCGTCCATTGGTGTTCAAATTAAATACATAAAGAAGCAATGTTAACATACATACGACTACAACTATAGAACGGACCATAACACTTGTGCGTCATATGGTAGCGCAACCGAAGTATGTAAATTGTTGTTTTCCAACAAAGCCCAGTTTCCTAGCCGATTTTAGAATAATCCACTTTTATTTCAAAATCAAACTCAAAACTCATTTATTAAATTTTAGCCGTTTTTAAAAATGACTTGACCACCGGTTCGGAATGCACTTTAACTGAGAAAACTCCGGCAAACAACACATCGTAGCCTGTGTAATCCTATCCACAATAAAAAAAATAACAGATGTGTGTTGAAAGCAATCCAGTTGTAAGTGGGACGTGATAATTCCCGCATAATGTAGCCATCAGCAACTGGGTTACTGGATTGATATCGTACTGTGTCACAATATTAAACAGATCAAATTTAAAGCAAAAAAATGCCTTTACATACTGTTTTGTCGATATATTTACAACTATTACTCATTTTTAATTCAATGTTCCTACAAACATGTTATAAACAGTTACGTCAGTCACTCGGTATATAAAACTTTTGAAAGCAGTATATACTTACGTTTCATCGTACATGAGCTTTAGTTTGTCAAGCTTTAGTCAAGCTGGTTGATGAATAAGGATTTAGAACTTTGTGCGTCAACCCTATAAGTAGCTGGTAGCAAAACACTAGTCAGAGACAAACTCAAACTTTTACATAAGCTATGTGAAATAATCCGATGATAAGCTTATACAACGTTAGATAGATATATATCAGTAAATGTTTGTTATTTCACTGCCAACAATCGGAAATCTAATAGTTTCGTCGCAGAAAAACAATACGAAAGTGTCATCACAAACTTTTATGTTCGCTCCTAGTTTCTCTCGTCTCTGATACATCTGTGGCTAACTTCAATAGCCCGATTTGGTACCATTCCTTAGTGATTAGCACTATTGTATAGCCTTTGGAACAATGTATCGCATTGGAAATCTCCCTGTTATTATGTCTATAGTAACAGGTGTCACAACCATCATAATATGACATTCTTCAATTTTGCGTTATTTTTTGTAATGACGATTTCTGTTGCTCTACCTAGACGATCTATAATGTTTCATGCATCAAAGACGATTAAATAAAAGCTTTTTAAAACAATAAGTACTTTAAAAATATTTTAAATTTCTTATAAATTGTATAGTACCTTACACGACAACTTTACTATTTAACACGAAAGGATTAATTAACTATCCGCAAGTCTGACTCAAATATTCAGTTCATTTTACTTAGGAGACTCAAATTGACATCAAGATGAGAATGCTTAACCCATTAAATTGCCATGGGGTGGTCTGTCTGACCCCATCTGAGTCTAAAATTACACTAGGCACAAAGAAAATTTAAGTGTATTTTGGTTCAATTAGTGGGTGAGCAGGGGGTGTGAAATTGTGTGAGGGGTAGTAATTTATTTTAAGTGTGACAGCAAATAGTTTAAATTGCGCTACAATTAAAGGATTTGTCATGTATTGTCTGTCATGTTTGAATTATAATACTCTTCCTCCTTTAGGTACTCGCTGTCCCTGGATTTTTTTTTATATGAAGTATGGGACGGCCGTCTCGAGAGCCTATGGATTATACATTATTCTGATCTCATTTTTAACATTTTTTTCCCATGAAGTCGGCAAAAAAGTAGGTAGGTAGGTATACGGTATGCCTGGTAGAAGTTAACATAACCAAACATCTCGGAACAAAAACAAAATAAGTGGAGTGTAGTTTAGGTTCTCTGAACGACGAGCGTTGTTGTAGCTGGAGGTTCAATTTCCACATAAGAACAAATATAATTTGCGTACCTACATTAACATAAATTATTATATGTAGGTATGTAGTATGTATGTAGGTATGTAGTTACAAATTGAATTGTTCGATTTTATTTACTACATAAAAAAGCTTGTAGATATAGAAAGACAGAATCTAGTATAAAAGCTTTGTAAGTTTTGAAATCAGCTTTTAGCTGCGTGTGAAGAAAACCCCAAGAATGACGTTGTACCTACGTATTATAAATTTTAAGATAGTTGAAAAAACAATAATGGTACTTAGTTAATATGGTTAATACATAAAAATCGAATCACTAACTTATACCTTTATGTACCTAAATGAGGACATATCGCATTAAATTGTCAAGACATCTCTTAATTAAGCTGAGAAAGGTACAGTCCCAAACGTATGTGTAATAATCATACAAACAGATATAATATAGATTATAAAGTCATGAATTTTAATTGGCATAATATTTTGAGAATGTAAAATATTATTACTGCTTTCCATAAAATAAGTCTTCCACATTCATTTTCATTGAGTGATTCGCAAATTAATTCACATAGAGAAATATTATTGTTCTACCGTATTTAACTTTTTGGAATTCGGAATATTAATACCACTTACTCATAATAATATTATAAGTCAGCTTCTCTCTCTTTCAAAATATATAGAATATTGCAATAAAATTTTTTGTATTAAGTACCTACATAAATAAGATATTTCGGAAGAACCAAAGATACCAAACACGAGAGAATTAAGCAAAAGTGTATCTTCGAGATTATGAAACAATTTGATGAGTGTTTTCTCTCTCTTTTCTCATTTTTGTAAAGGGGGGAGTTTAGTCTGTTGCAAAAGCTAATCTATTGACAAGAAGCATTTAATGAAAAAAAAAATCTGGCTGCAATTCGTCGTCAAATTCAACGTGAAAGGAACAAAAATCTGACAGCGAAATAGTGACAGGTTTGATAGTTCTGACGTCTTGTTTATTTTTGTAGCCATTATTTAGACACTTCCTTTTTGTCGTATTCTACAATTATGGCACAATACATGTAAAATCGAATGATATTAGAATATCTACGTTTTCATTTACATCACATAAATGCCTATGATAACAATGGAAAAGCACATCCGACAAACGAGAACAATAACTCCAAAACCCTTTAACGTATAAAACGTACTATAAACAAAATTATGCTAGAGAAACAAACGTCCGAGGAAGGAACATCAATTCCAGTGTTACACGGTTAATCAACATAGAAATTGTAATTCGAATATCGGCTCCCCAATTACAATACATTTACATACAGATTTGGTTGGATTGAATTTCAACGGGCATAGCTAGCTTGTTAATTTGCCTAAAAGGAAAGTAATTGCTTGCACGGAATTTATCTCGCGTGCTAGTATGTGAACTAACGTAGTTTCTCTAACGAGTTTCTTGAAAAGATCGTTTCCTTATTTTTTTTTAAGGAATGTATATTTTTAATTGCAACTAAATTGAAACGGAATGTAGCAGCAGCTAAATGAAGTGATTTTGACAAGATTTTCATCCACAGATAGCTTATGTGATAAGGGGTAATATGCACTTTTATTGTAGAAAAATAAGATTCCTCACAAAAAAATAACCCAATTGGGGACACGGGTAAAACCGCGGGGGACAGCAATTATTAATCTAATAGCAATCAAATTAAATAGTGATGTAGGCCAACGTGCGGGAAATATAAAAATTACACATTATGTACATCAATTAATTTATAACTAACAATTTCAAATAAAAAAAAACAAGCATTCCAAAAATCGTCGAGAGAGTTTAGAAAAAATATGGCCGCCAACAAAATGCATTCAGGCCATTGTGGCATTGTTCGTAATAGAAGCTATTTCACGAACATAGAAGCGGGTAATCGTTTCATTCACCATGATTGCGTTGAACGAATAAATATTCTTTTTTTACACACCAGCGCCCTACAGTTTCCGCAGGACGTGTGATTGTGAGTACTTGACAATGGTGACGCGTGTCGACTTGAGTGTTTTTATTAGCGAATTTCTGAAAAGATATCGTGATTTTTGTTAATATTAAATGAGTTTTCAAGTGAAGACTTTAGCAAACTAAAATCATAAATAGCAATATTTTTTGCCTTTTACTTACTAGTCTACTTAGTTTTACAATATTTCTTCGATTCAGTCCTTAATGTTTATTTACTTTAGAAAATTTTCGGACTCGAAACAGATACAGATGAAAATTGTACAGCAAAAAAGGAATCTAATTATAGCAATATAATTATACCAAATTGCTTTCCACGTTATAAAAACCATCATCTACGAACACTGCACAATATCATATCTTCCTCCCCTACCCTTTCAGACGTGTGATGCAACTCATAAGAAAATGTCTTTTAAAACATTCGCCATGTGGCCCTATCCCTTTATATTTTAACGCAACTTTATTTGCCCAAATTTGATGCAGTTAAAGGGTGCATAATTTACTTTTGGGTAATTATTTTGCAATAGGGCTCCGCAGATGGTGAACTCCGAAATTAGGGATGAAGTTAAAGAAAACTCTGTCGCAAAGTTTGTTTGAAAATTTTAATTAAATTGCCACTTCATGTGAATATAATATCGATGGGGACGTCTTATTGGGTGAGACACTAAGGCACTTCGCTATTTTATTAAGAAACTTGGAAACGAATCTGGAAATGGGTATCGAAAGGCCTATATTTCATTTGATTATATGCCTAAAAATAACGTCTTGTTAGTTAAAACTAATAATAATTCATTTAAAGTAGGTAACTACTGAGTTTTAAAAAAAACATAGAAAGAATATGTTTTGAATAAACAAAGTATTTTAATAAACTATTGATTTCCTGTTACATAGGAATATTCACGCTTACATAAAAAAAAATCGTCGTCTTAGCAACTTATTAATAATAACTTCTTAGCCGTTTACTATGTTTAAAATTACGCTACACTTTAGAATAGAATAGAATACACTTTATTGTTTACACCACAAATATAGGAAAAAAAAAGAAAGAAAAAAAGACAAACAAAATATAGTGACAACGACATAGGCGGCCTTATCGCAAAAGCGATCTCTTCCAGGCAACCTTTGGGTAATAGGAAACGGCTATAAATGACTTTATCCATAAATTCACAAAATAAAGTACGTTCTAAATACCAGGCATCTTTTTACAGCATTCAAACAAATGAGATTCGTTAATGGGAAAATCTAGAGGCAAATTCTCGGTATTTGAGCCTTGGCCAGTCCCAGTTCGGATATCCAATTTTCTATACGTGACCTTTTTCACCCCGGATGTCACATGTTCAACAAACGAGGTGTCTTTGAAAACGTAATTAGAAAATTCCCGAACGACATGGACGTACCGTTTTCTGCTCTCACATGGATTTCGCCTCTTGGTTGGATATTCACAAATTAGTTTTGTTCGTAATGATCTCTTTATTTGACAGATCCTGTTTTTTTTTTTTGCTGATGTTGTCTAATCAAGACCTGACGTTTTATTCTGTATTAAAATGACAATTATAATATTTATTCATCATCATCAGACGTATTGATCGTAAAGCATTTTTATTTTATCTTATTTCTTTGAAAAACAATCGATTATTACCAAAAAACCGCATTCGAGAGTATCGAAACGAAAAATTTATACTTACACGAGAAATACCAAAACGTGATGTAAAATACGAGCGAATTAAAAATAATATTTACACTACGCAAGTGGAAAAACATAGTTTATTCAATTCTTCAGGCACAACTTTGCCACCACCTAATCATTAAATACGTACCTAAATATAAATACAGAACCTTATTCTATCGTACCATTGTATCGTCTGGTAGGCGTTTACAGACATTTTAGCAACTGTAGCGTTTTCAGTTAGAAGTGTAAAATAATAGAATTGCCATTTCCCTGTGGTATTGCGGCGCACTTGTGTAATTGGTTTAGATAAATTAACAAAGTAGTTTCAAAGAGTGATCTCCTTTGGGAGACAATTTAATCGTTCACAGCCCGCCCTTTGTTTAGCGCGATTCTTGATGGTCGTTTTACGGTTATTATTTACCACCTTATTTAGTAGGTACCTATAACATTTCTTTTTTCTGATAATATATTGCTCAGTTAGGGGTGTAAGTATTTATCTTATTAGGTATATCTATTTAAAACGTTTTTCGATTAAAATGTATGTATTGTTTCATCAGATCTTTTTGGAAAACACGGTAACCTTAATAAATCCATAAATTGTTGCACCATTATTCCGATCTTAGTTAATTTTTGACTCATTTAAAATACAAATACATTTTCCAAACAATGGAAGATGTTTGTAGTGGTAAGCAATACAGCTAAGGATATAGGGCCTTATTAGATATTCGAAGACCTCACAGTGCTTTAGCTTCTATTTTCATGCACGAATGTCTCTCACTGTTGCTACCAACATCAAAACCAAACTCAATGCTATCGACAACCATGAAGATATGGAGCGTATCCAAACTGAGCAAACCGACCGTGAGATAAGCCTGAGACTGCATAAATCTACATACACAAACAGCATGCATGGCTATGACAGTATGACAAAAACACCCACCAATAAACTAAGTGCATTAATAGAAGCGGCAATATCCATAAACGCTCGAAGCAAAAATTAAACCAAAAGATCACCCCCTTTATATATGCCTTGTTCGCGCCAACTTATTACATAGATAGGAGTAGCGTAGTGGCATGTTCCCATTCCTATTTCCTATCCTTACGCACTCAGTGCAATCCGAATATCCCTCTCCCTTTTCCTCTACCAATAACGCTCTGGCTCGGCGCGAGTTGCGCGACCCTAGCGCCACCTAGGACTGGAAGAAAAAAAAGTAGTTAGTCGGAGGAATTTCATTGTCTGACGCTCGATATGGATTAAAATAAATCAATAAAATATAAATAATGGTTTATACGTAATAAAAGAAAGTGATAGTGAAGTGTTATTGACGGCGGCCGCCAAAACTATGGATTTGTGAATATTTGTGCACTTTGCGAGAAAAAATACCTATTCAAGAGAAACCGAGGTGAGCTTCCTTTCTATCTAATACCTAATTCCCTTTTTCAATGTCACTGCGTTACAAATAATAAAAATATTGAATTTGGGTTGTTCTTGAGACAAAATTAGAATCAGCGCGTAAACATATTGGTCCTTCGAGCCGGATTAATTAGGATTGATTGTGATTTTTTTCTCGTGTGAAATCTCGGTAGCCATTTTTGTTCAAAATGCCTTCCAATCCACCTCCGTCAAATTCTGATGAACGCCGTTTGCAAAAATTGCAAAATAAATTAGCGGCTTTGTTTGGACGGGTACAGACAATTTACGATTCAATTTCTAACTTAAATAATGATCCGATTAAAATTGAGGATTTCTTGGCGGATAGTTTTACGATTGATACATTGCGTAATGACTTTATGATTGCCATTGAAGAAAGAAATGATTATCAATTGTCTGTACCGGAGGGCCCGGTGCCGTCGTACAGTTCGGTTATTGCATTCGAGCAGCTATATACGAAAATAAAATATAAATCTCATCAATTGTCGCAAATGGCTGAAAATACTAGTCGCGAGAAGCAGAGTCCCATAGTTAAATGCGAAAAACGTTTTTTAAAATTACCGCGATTGGAACTCTGTGCATTTGATGGTGATTATGAGTCGTGGCCCATTTTCTATGAGACTTTTAAATCGGTTATTCATGAGAACCCGGACCTTACTGACAGTGAACGTATTCAATACCTAACTGGTAAATTAAAAGGCAAAGCGCTTAGTGTTTGTCAAGGTATTTTACCCACTGCGGAAAATTATAGTGTTATGTGGAATGCTTTATTGACTAAATACAATGATAAAAGATTATTGGCCGCTTCGTACTTGGACAAATTGTTGAATTTGCAAAATGTAAGTGATAATTCTCCAACACAATTAGAGGAATTTATTGATAAATTTTCTTCTCTTTATTCAGCTTTAAAACAATTAAAATTAAATAGCTTAGAAGACTTTTTGTTTATTCATATTGGATGCAAAAAAGTAGGCTTAGAAACGGTAAAATCCTTTGAGATTAAATTCAATGATACAGATACAAGTTGTTTGGAATTCATTACTTTCGTTAGAAATCAATCTCACATTTTGCAACGTGCACATAATGTTTCGAAAATAACATCGACAAGTTGCAAAGCGGGCAGTACTCAGGCGCGTAAAAATAATAATACGTCATTATCGCAGTCAGTAGGTTCCGGAGCGCGAGCGTCTCACACTAATGTGAAATCATTTATTAATCTGCAGGAACACGGTAACTGTTTGTGTTGTGGGAAGAGTGATCATTTCCAGTTAGGTCAATGTCCCAAATTCTTGTCAATGATCCCTAATGATCGCTTTAAATTTGTAAAGATAAATAAATGTTGCGTAAATTGTTTAAATAATAAACATGTGATCAATAATTGCAAAGATACCAAACGATGTAGCGAATGTAGTCGTAGTCATCATAGTTTGTTGCATTTCCCTAAATCGGCATCAAGTAGTAACACCAGCGAGCGCGATGCGAAGTCGATAGGAAAGAGTAGCGCGATCTGTACGTCCGAGTCCGGCCCTGCCTCGTCCGCCGCGAGTTCTGCCGCTGCGGCCGGTAGCGGAGCTGTGTCGCTCTGCGCCGTTGGCGAGTGCCCCGCTGCCTTTCCGAGCGTTTCTAGTACATTGCATGCGTCTACCGTCTTACTCGGTACTGCTCAGTGTCATGCGGTTGATAATGAGGGAAACATTTTTGTATTGCGTGCGTTAGTAGATAGTGCGTCTCAAAAAGATTTGATTACTACTGAATGTTGTAAGCGATTAAATTTGAAAGTGCATGAACCGCAGAGTAAATATGTGTCAGGTGTAGGTGACGTCATTAATCCCGTGGAAGGAGTTACCTGCCTTACTATTAGGTCTCGCTTCGATGATTCGGTTAGGTTTAATATTCAACCAGTAGTCGTAAATCGTATTACCAATGAATTACCTACCGCGAAGATAGACACGGCGCGCTTGGATTATTTAAATAATATTCCTATGGCGGATTGTAATTACTACACTCCCGCGAATATTGACCTAATTTTAGGGACGGATTTATTTGCCCGAATTCTGGGTCCGAATACGATATCTCGCGATACCGGTGAGCCTGTAGCGATCGAAACCTTGTTAGGTTATGTAATTATCGGTGAGGCCCCGGTGATTAAACCCATATGCAGTATTGTGCGTTCGTTTTGTACGCTGGATGAAACTCTGGAAAGTTGCGTTAATCGATTTTTCGAGTTGGAAGAGGTACCTAATGTATCTAACTGCCTTACGTCAGACGAACAAGCTTGCGAAAAATATTATTGCGATACCACTCGCCGCGAACCGAACGGGCGTTACATTGTCTCGCTGCCGTTTAAATACGATCCCTCCGCTTTAGGAGACTCTATGCGTACGGCCGAGCGTAGGTATTTATCATTGGAACGTAAATTGTTATTAAATCCGGAAGTAAAGGTAGAATATGACAAAGTTTTTAAAGAATACCTACAGAAAAATTACATGCACCCCGTCGGCATTATTGATGAATTAGACAATTCTAATGATCAATATGTAATACCACATCACGCGGTGGTTAGGCAAGATAAAAGTACGACTAAATTGCGTGTTGTATTAAACGCGAGTAGTAAAACGACTACCGGAAAATCATTAAATGATTTATTATATACTGGTCCGAATTTACAAAATGATTTGTTTCAAATAATATTAAAATTTCGTTTGTTACCAGTTGCAATAAGTGCTGACATTCGTCAAATGTACTTGCGCGTTTTGATGGATGAAAATGACACGAAATTCCTAAGGTTATTATATAGATTCGATAGTAATGAGCCGATTACCGTATTTGAGATGTCTCGCGTAGCGTTTGGTTTGTGTTGTAGTACGTACCTAGCTATTCGTACCATACGTCAGGTCGCTGCTGAGGAGAGTGATCGCTTTCCAACTGCGGCTTTAATTGCCTCGAAAGATATATTTATGGATGACATAGCCTCGAGTTGTTCGTCTGTGCGAGATGGGGTTGATATTTCTAATCAGTTGATTGAGTTGTTTGCAACCGGAGGGTTTGATTTAGTAAAATTTTCAAGCAATTCTTCCGAAGTAATGGCTAGCATTCCGGCATCTCACCGTGTTACAGAGGCAGTCGAGTTCAGTCCCGAAGATTACCTTAAAATACTTGGTCTCTTTTGGCTACCGGCTGAGGATATACTCACGTTCAGTGTCAATGTACAGTCGCGCGATTGTACCAAACGAAATATCCTTTCAACTATTGCTCGATTATGGGATATAATGGGGTTCGTGGCTCCGGTAACTTTACTATCGAAATTAATAATTAAATCTTTGTGGGAAAATAATGTAGGATGGGATGACATTCCCCCTCCAAATATTGTGTCTTTGTGGCGGCAAATTGAGTCGGAGTTGCCATTATTTCAAAATATTAAATTGCCCCGACATGTAGGCGTGATTGGTGACTGTGTTGTTACCGTAGTAGGGTTCGCTGACGCGTCCGAGCGTGCCTATGGCGGTGTAGTGTACCTACATGTTTATATTCCGAGCGAGAACCGTGCGGTAATTAATTTGGTTTGCGCTAAATCTAGAGTCGCACCTTCTAAAACCGTAATTACGCTGGCTAGAATGGAGTTGTGTGCTAATTTAATATTAGCAAAATTAATGCGTATTGTTATCAACACTTATTCTGATCGCTGTCAAATATCGCATGTGTACGCGTTCACAGATAGCACGGTAGCGCTTGCGTGGATTCACTCTTGCCCTACTCGTTGGCAGACCTTTGTTGCGAATAGGATCTCCAAAATTCAGAATGAATTGGATCCTCGACACTTCCATCATATTAGTGGCAAAGAGAATCCCGCGGATTGCCTCTCCCGTGGACTAACACCAGCTCAGTTATTGGAGCACCCCTTATGGTTCCATGGACCTCCATTCGTCAGAGTACCGGTATCCGAGTGGCCTGTGCGCGAATTCGATCCCAACACCGTAGCAGGTGAAGCGACTGAAGTAAAGGTTAATGTTTTGGCTACTACAACTGTTACACCTTTGCCCCCTGCTCCCGTGTTATATGAGCTCGCTGCTAGAGTGTCCTCTTGGGCTAGACTACTACGGATAACCGTATATGTTCTTCGGTTTTTGAGAAAACTGCCTAGAAAGTTTGTAATTTCAGATTATGATCAAGCCGAAAAGTATATTATCCGTGATTTGCAAAAGGTGCACTTTACTAGCGAAATTAAGAGTGCTCAAGTGGGAAAGAAATTACCTCCTGCTTTTGTAAAGCTTAATGCTTTCTTACAGGACGGAATTTTCAGAGTAGGCGGACGTCTGGTCAATGCTGACTTAAATTTTGACAGTCAACATCCAATTTTATTACCCCGAAATGATCATATAGTAAACATTATTATTGATCATTTTCATCAAAAATACCTTCATACGGGTCCTCAACTGTTAATGTCTTTATTAAGACAAAAGTTTTGGATATTATCTGCCCGTAACATTGTACGAAAGCGAGTGCAACAGTGTAATGTTTGTTTTAAGGCTAATCCAACTAATACTGTGCCTTTTATGGCTGACTTACCGGCGTGTAGGGTCCAAGAAGCCAAAGCGTTCTGTCATACTGGCATGGATTACGCTGGCCCTTTGCACATAGTGCCTTACCGTCGTCGTGGAGTGCATAGTATTAAGGCATACTTATGTTTATTTGTTTGCCTCGTGACTAAGGCGGTGCATCTTGAATTGGCATCCGACCTCAGTACCGAAGCCTTTTTAAATGCATTAAAAAGATTTTTATCTCGACGCGGTCCCGTGGCGGTTCTGTATTCTGATAACGGCACAAACTTTGTCGGTGCAAAGTCGAATCTCAATGCAACATATCAGTTATTAGAATCTGCAGATTACAAAGATAAATTCGCTAACATGACGCGTGATAATCGTATTGAAATTAAATTTTACCCGCCTCTCAGTCCTCACTTTAATGGGATGTCGGAGAGTAATGTTAAAAGTGTCAAAAACCATCTCACAAAGGTAGTTGGGAATCAGCTGTTGACGTTTGAGGAAATGCTAACAGTACTCGCTCAAATCGAGGCTATTTTGAACTCGCGTCCGCTTTCGGTGTTAAGTAGTGATCCTTCTGAGCCACTGGCTCTAACACCCGCTCATTTTCTCGTTATGACTCCTTTAAAATCTCTTCCTGTTGAGGATTTGACTAACGAAAATGTCACTCTTCTACAGAGAAAACGGTTAGTAGATCATGTTATACAGTCGTTTTGGAAAAGATGGAAGGTTGAATACCTACACACATTGCAAGTACGTAGCAAATGGCTGACTCATAGTGAACCAATTCTAGTAGGAACTGTTGTTATTCTGAAGTCAGAAAACAGTAATCCTATGGACTGGCCTATCGGTATTATCGAACGTACTTTTCCCGGTAAGAATGATAATATTGTCCGCGTCGTTGACGTAAGAACAAAATACGGAATTTATCGGAGGTCGATTGGAAAGGTTTTTAAATTACCAAACCAATAAATTAAATTTATACAGTCCACTTAATAGTATCAATTAATTAGTATTACAAAATTAGCTTATTAAATATTAAAATTAACTTGAAACTTGTTTAATAAAATAAATATTACATTAAAATATAAATATATAAAGTAAATAAATGCTTAATTAAAATAATGTAATATAGCTTTGAAGGATTTTCATCCTGTCAAGCCCGGGGGGATGTTCGCGCCAACTTATTACATAGATAGGAGTAGCGTAGTGGCATGTTCCCATTCCTATTTCCTATCCTTACGCACTCAGTGCAATCCGAATATCCCTCTCCCTTTTCCTCTACCAATAACGCTCTGGCTCGGCGCGAGTTGCGCGACCCTAGCGCCACCTAGGACTGGAAGAAAAAAAAGTAGTTAGTCGGAGGAATTTCATTGTCTGACGCTCGATATGGATTAAAATAAATCAATAAAATATAAATAATGGTTTATACGTAATAAAAGAAAGTGATAGTGAAGTGTTATTGACGGCGGCCGCCAAAACTATGGATTTGTGAATATTTGTGCACTTTGCGAGAAAAAATACCTATTCAAGAGAAACCGAGGTGAGCTTCCTTTCTATCTAATACCTAATTCCCTTTTTCAATGTCACTGCGTTACAAATAATAAAAATATTGAATTTGGGTTGTTCTTGAGACAAAATTAGAATCAGCGCGTAAACATGCCTATTCACATATTATGTCTATTCAGTGGAAGAGCGTGAAATGAACAGAACCCCTGTATAGGGTTGGCTCTGAGGTTTTGTCACCCTTATTTTTTTGTTCATTCTTCCATTGCAAATTGCATATCCGCAGATATTTGCTTGAAATGAGAGATTACGCCCGCACGTAAAAAACAATGAGATTTGTATGATAATACTAGCTTCCGCCCCGCGGTTTCCACCCGTGTTCTTAAGAGATCTTATGTTTTCCCGGGATAAAATTTTGCCTATATATTCATTCAAATTTCATTCAAATCTGTTCGGTAGCTTTGTGAAAGAGTAACAAACATCCATACATCCTCACAAACTTTCTGATTTATATTAGTAGGATAATAAATATATTCATAGGTATTTATATAGCTATTAGAGTCTATATCGATATGGTAATGAACTTTAAACAAGAATTCCTTTTCTTACAGGAGATTTTAATTTATAACTATTAACGTATTTATAATTTAAAGAATTAATGGAAACTTTTTCTCACAACAGGTATGAATTACAAATATTGCATCTAAAGCTCAAGCTCGAAACTTTATTAAGTATCAAAGCACAGTAAGTCCAACGACATACAGTATAATTGAGGCGAATATGCTTTATCTATTATTGAGAGATTTGTAACTTTACAAATAAACGCCCTTTGAAGGGATGGAGAGGATAACTGTTTAACTACTTGCAAGTTGCTGTCATATTTATACGGAAATAAACGTCTGAATTTGCATAATTATAAAATAATTTGAATATTGGGTATCGTTTGTAAAGTTTTCATTAAGTTTTAGAGAGAGGTCAGGTAAATTTATTCATTGGAGTGAAGGTGGGTAAAGCAAATAATATTAGGCCAACATGAGTTGTTACGATTAGCTTTGACATAATAAAAGTTAAGTCGTCTGAACTATAGGTACTTTGTCTTATTGAAAAACACTGTAAAACCATTAGTAGTAACGTAGCAAAATGTAAAAGCCAAGCAAGCTAATGATTTAGTTGAAAAACACGTGAAATTATAGGTTCTTTGGTAAATAAATTTGAGCTTTATCATCCAGGTGAATTAATAGGTTTGCAAAAAATATGTAGCATATTATAAAAGTTTGTTCTATATAATTGAACGTTCTAATTAATATCGTTACGCAATTTGTGGTAAAAAAATAAGCAAACTCTCCTCAAATTCCGGTCAAAATTGTTTTGGCAAAAACACACAGAATATTGACCGATCCAGTCTTTGACCTATTCGAGGGGATCTTTTTATCTTCTACGATCCTATAGTTGCTCTGATTATATGTTATGATGTCATAAAGTGTGAACAAGAGTCATTTTCATAGTCAAGATTGGTACCTACTTCAAAAGGTTCTTTGTTTTCCTATTATGACTGCAAGAGCAGAGAGGCCTACTCCGAAAAACAAAATGGTACAATACTTAACCAATAGAATTATATCACGTCATATTTTCTTTCATTCTATTGGTTAAGTAAGTTTCCACTATACTCAACAATACACATCGACGCTCAACAATAAACAATGACGATGTTTACAGTCCAAGTTTTGTAACAATGTAAGTCGGGTTGTGCGTAGTGTGCGTATTCCCTGCATTGACATGTTAACCCGACTAGTCTTTCAGTCATTTTGTCGAGAGTTGTGTGGATGGTTATCCGATTTGTCACAAAACATTGTTAATTAAAAATGTTTTAGGTCAATCCTCTCGCAAACAGGCATATCGATTTTTTTTATTTGTCGTTCAACAGGCGCCATCAATCATGATTATATTGAAGATATCAATTGACTAGTTGCAATTTAACATATTATTCCAATATTTTTAAACTAACATTGTCTTGTGACTAGTTGCGAAGTCTTATGTCATAAGACTTTGTTAAAATAACATTGTTACTCGACTAGTGGAAACTCACAGTACCTAATTATGATAATGTATTCAAATCTTCAGATTTTAAAGTCAGTATTATATTTGATTTTCTTAGGATCTAAGTGTCTTTAGAAATCAAGGCTGGAAATCAAGGTTGACTTAGTGTTTCCTCATAAAATATTTTACAAAGTAAAGTGGTTCATTGATCGTTTCGCGATGAAACTTTAGTACAAGTACTTAGGACTAATAGCTGGAACGTGACTAAAGTTAAAGGGCAATTTTGCTGGAGACCTTAAGAATATCATACACTAACAATATGGATGGTTTTATGCAAAAATAAGTAAGCAGTAAAATATATTTTTCTATTAATGGCTAATTATGAAAGTAATAATTATTGTAAAGTCATGAATAAAATTTAGGACAAAATAAAACTTTATAAAAAGATATCGTATCAAAAGCAACGTTCCAAACGTTTATTAGAGTTTGACTATTCACAAGTGCCTCTGAAGGTATATTTGAGTGAATGTTGAAATATTTCATTTAATGTATTACAGAAATATTATACTCAGTAGATCAAAGGATTTATTATGTATCAAATTACATATAGCCGTTTAACCAAAGGTTAATAAAATGAATGCATACAATTTTATATCAATTTGAGTTACCTGTTATTTAGCCACATGGAATAAATAAAATCATAGACTCTAAAGAAGATAGTCTGTGAATAAAGATAGTGTTCTTGTTAGCTCTACACTAGCTTCTACTTTAATTAAACAGCTTAACTAAACTAGTATCAGCAACACTAACTTATTTATTCATTAGCTTTAAAAACCGTCTTCATTTATGTATGACTCCATCCAATTTACTCCCCCCTTACAAAGGTCTTATCTTGAATGAGAGAAGCTTGTTTTAATGTCGTTAATTTAAGGCTCCAGGAGTAACGATTTCATTGTGTTGTGTTGTGTTATACCTACAAGCCTCAGGCTTCGATAGGTATTCAATGGAGATTAGATAATAGGCGAACGTTGTATAAATGTTCCAGACAGGCCTAATAATGGAAATGGATATCTACTGATTCGCTTTTGCTTTCATTGTTCCATTAAAGAAAAGTTTTTACAGTTTTCTTTTCAGTCAGTTGTTCATTAACTATCTTTTTTATTTAGTATATTATTTTGTTTAAATCGCATATCAGATCCCAATTTTTTACAATTAGAACCAGCCCCAAAATAAAGTCTACTTCCGCGCCAATCCAAATGGTAAGGTAATTCAAAAGTCTAAAATTTACTCCCCAACTCTTATTACATAAATGTTTTCTGGTGAAATACAAACCTATATAATATAGCATCTTCTATCTCATTTTACTTCCGACCTGGGACTTAATTACTATAAAAACCTGGGATGAGTGATAATGACCTTCAAGGTAAATAACGTTATCTCATCAGTTAATTTTTTACACTAACGACGACATCATTGCATACAATAAAATTTAAATTGATTCCCCTTACTCTCAACGCGCAATCTAAAATCGTAAAACATAAAAAAATATTCCGGACGCATAGTCTCGGAAATCCACTTTTTGTCCGACATTACGCCCAAATTATAGACATGGTGGATCGTAAAGGGGTGAACGACATTGGACAATGTATTATACAGCATTATATCGCCACATAATAATATGGAAATCTGATTGTGTTTACTGCCTCAAAATAAACCTCTTTTTTATTGCACGTTGGTTTTTGAGTCTAGTAGTTTTTATGGTGCTCGTAAATATAAAATTAAATGCTTGGATAAGGAACAATATTTTAACGCTCATAATGGATTAATTGATTTTGTTTTACGTGGAGTCATTTTATATGTCAAATCATTTGTTAGGTTCAGTCACGCAGTAAGTTTAAGCAAGGTTTTACAGTTTTAGTCCATTGGTTGGAGACACTGCACTCGAAGTTGTAGACGACTACATTTACCTAGGACAGACCATCCAACTAGGTAGGTCCAACTTCGAGAAAGAGGTCAATTCGTCGAATCCAATTCGGTTGGACAGTGTTCGGGAAGCTACATAATATCTTCTCGTCCCAAATACTGCAGTGTCTGAAGTCGAAAGTCTTCGACCAGTTTGTATTGTCAGTGATGACTTACAGAGCAGAGACCGCTTACGATGAGCCTCATAAGAAGGCTCAAGGTCACCCAAAAAGCAATGAAGAGGGCTATGCTTGGAGTTTCCCTGCGAGATCAAATTAGAAATGAGATCCGAAGGCGAAACCGCCTAAAACAAAGTAGCCGCCGTCACCGTAAATCAGCACGACATCGCTTGTGCCATTTCACGGTGACGGCACCGGTTCCGTTAGTGCCGTTAAACGGTAGCGGCGCCGTGGTGATGAGTCCTAGCCCTTAGAATAGATTCAAGTTTAGAGGTGGAAATTAAAATACTCTTACGACCCCACGGCCTCTCCGACTCGGTTAAATGTGGATTCATATTTTATTTAATTGTTTAATTAAATCATTTTACAAAATATTTTTTTTTTACAAATCAGCAAGCTGATTTAATATTATTTCGTCTTGTTAGTTTAAATTGGCGCAGCTTTATGAATAAAATTTTGTAAAGGCATTAAATGAGAACATTACAGCCAATTTGCTGTATTAAAATGCACATGTTTCCAATTGTTGATACACGTACGATAAGCCTAGCCTTGTTGTAATCTGACTTTATCGGTATAATTGAGGACTGTTTGAATCGAACAATATATTTGTCACTTTGTTTTTATACTTTTGTAGTGTTTTGTTTGATTTATTGTTCAGCGCATTTTCACGTACTTTTTTACGCAAAATAAATTTTAATATTTATTTATCCGAAAAATAGGTACGTGTCAGGATTATTTAGTATCGGAAGACGCAACGTGGGCAGATTCCCCACAAAGTGGACCAACGATTTGCGAGGGTCGCGGGAAACCGCTGGATGCAGGTAGCGCAAGACGGGCCATCGTGGAGATCTTTGGGGGAGGCCTTAGTCCAGTAGTAGATGTCTTTCGGCTGACATGATGATGATGATGATGAAAATCAGGATTATTATTGAAATTATGAGTTGATAATTTTAGTCAAATGATTTATCAGCATTATGAGCAATTACCTATTTAGAACATTCCGTATTTTAAATGACTGCTGCTCTTTATAATGTGTACCTACCTAACTACGGTGTGTACAATTTGTTTATTATTTTCCTACGTAGGTACGTATAATAAGAGTTGCGTATGTAGACATCTGTTTGAATTCCTATCTTAACATCTGACATAACTGAACATCCATTCTCTCACACAATAGTTGAGCAACGCCCAAATGACAAACGGTGTTATTCGAAGATTATCGCCTGAACATGACTAATGACTTGTCGGTTCTACACGTCTCGCTCTTCTATATGTTAATTGTACAGAATGCTTCTAACACTAATTTACACTGTGTTTATTTTACTGAAACAAGTTTATATTTACAGTTGAAATACAAACAATCAAACTAGTTTGAATCTTAAGTGGCGTACAAATAGAATGCTAATTCTGTTGGATAGTATCAAAATTAGAAGCATTGTATGATTCACACGCACTATGCTGTCATTTCAGCTACGCGTCTGACGTATGGCTTAATTTTTCATCTTGACGAATACTGTGTAAACATACGAAATGTAGAGGAAATATTTTATTTTTGGAAAAGATTGTTATTGTGGACTGCACTTTTAAGGTGGCGTTAAATAAAACGTCGGAGTTGCGAGTTAGCGCGTCGCCAACTTTCTCTGGGGGTGTAGAAAAGTAAGTTGGGTGAAAGCAAGACTTTATGTACAATAAAATTGCTTGAAACAAATTTTCAGCGGTACAATTGATTTGAAAGTTCCATTTTCATACTGTAAGTTTTTTAAACTAGAAAGAATTAGCCTCAGATGGCTTACAGTGGCTAACAGTGTAAGCTTGAAGTACCAGCATACATTGTCTGTGTTTATAATATGACTTTTTTAAATAGGTACTTATGTACTCCCAAAAGCTAGATTTTAATATTTTTTTTAAAATATTAAAGTACATAAAGCCAAGAAAAATTCCATTAACTTTACGCTCTAAAAAAATACATATTTTAAGAAAAAGCTTTTAAGAAGTAGGTACTCGCTCATGTTTGAACTCAAAACTTGGATATTGTAACTTAAAAATGCATATACTTTAAAAATTGTTCCCAAGAGTGGGTGTGATATAACGAAGCAACCATCAAACTTACGCCAGTTAATAATACAGCGAGTGTAACACCGCCCTACTTTCCGGGTTCAAACAAAAAATACTGTTTCAGCACGCGAATCGAATTTAATATGCATACCGTTTAGGCTCTTTTAAATAGGGCTGAGAATTGATAATGTCGATAAAACTAATTTTTTAGAGGACTTTGAAGTTAACTTTCAATTATTAATATTCAACAATGAAATAAAAGGCATACGCGTCGAACATAGAAACTCCTCTTTTTTTAAGCCTGTTAAGTTTAGTCTAGTTTAGTAAAGTCGTCATTAACCCAGAAAAAATGTTTGCGGAAAAACTGCTTCTCATTTGTATCAGAAGTTTCAACTAGTAGGAATTATTCCTACCTAACGAGAAGTAGTTACCATTCCATCGACAATAACAATACCAGGAGGTTTGCCAATATGCCGACCTTTACAAATCCTTGAAAGCAACTGCAACTGCCGGAACATAGCAGTAGTGTTAAGCAAGCGAATGATTTTGAACTTGAGAGTGGTAACAAGCCAGGCAGGTAGGTAGGTACTACAAAGTGCCATTTAAAATTATTCACCAAAAGTTTTTGGCTCTACAAGACTACATTATAAATTCCTGATTATAAAATGGCTTTAAAATGAAAATATGTTCGCAAATTAAAAGAAAATATCGATATTTTGTAACCAATAATAATTAATTAAATTTCTCGATTACGTTACTAGTCTACGGTAACAAGGTGATTATTGCTAGGGGCGGGACAAACTCACTCGATAACCACTCTTAACAGCCACGTAGCAGTGAACGTAATTACCAAAAAAAACAGCTCATGGGAATATAAATCAAAGTTTCCCGAAACAGGCTACTTTGTGGGCAGCGATGCGATTACTTGTTGCTTTGTTCTTACTTTATTAGGGTATTTGTATAAATAGATCAGCAAATAATATGTTCGTATGCTGATAGCAAATCGTAGATACAGACAATTGTTGTATAAATCATGTATTTGAAGCTCTATTTACAAAAAAGCTAACTGAATATGAAGATTGAAGAAATGGTAAGATTTATTAAAATATTGTTGTTGGTAAATATTTTTTATATTTTGCTTACTAGTTTAATATTTAACGTACAAACAGTATATTCCTTCAAATATTTTATATTTTAATATATATACCTATACCTACAAAAACATGCATGAAACCAGTAACATAAAATGTAAATTTTTACACAACGGAAACCCATTTGAATACTGTCTTAGCCTGGAGACATTGAGGTATACACACATGTGACAACAACGAATTCCTATAAAAAAAAAATATTGTTTCTTTTTTACCACAATCTGACGGTGGTGAGGTGAGTGTGTATATAAGCAAGCACTCAAAAACAAACATGGTGCACTATAAATTACCCTACCTCCAGATTTTATATGTTGTTATTGTAAATATTTTGTTTAATATTATTTAACCTTTTACTTTAATGCTTTTGTTTAACTTTTCGAAACTAGAACTGACAATGGTGTCTCCCATCTTTGGAAAACATATGTAGGCAGAAGGTAGCACTCGGTAGGTACACATACTTACTTCGTATTTTACTAATTACCTATGTTTCTTTCTATTGAGATATTATTTCTTAATATCGCTTTAAACAGTAGGTAAGTAATTTTTTTTCCAAATCATCAAAATCAAATCACATCTTCCATCTGTTCTTACCTTAACGAATCACTGTAGTGGGTGGTCCGGAGATCAGAATATCACGAGCAACAAATTGCCTTGTACTTGTTTGCGTGCCCACATAGCTCAATTACGAATACTGGCCAATTATTACATAAACTCTTCCCATGGGCAGTTAAATTTCGTCTAGTTGGTATGCACTCAAAGTCATTCCCAACTCGACCGGGTAATTACGTGTTAGCTTTTGAATTACGCCAGCCATTTTTTGTGATACTATTGAATTATTTATGGCTTTGCTTAAAGTGGTGGTAGTTATGGTAAATAATAATGGATCCGGTTTTTTGATCATGATAAAAATTTTATTGGTCTTTTTACTTGTGCTCTGTGTTTACATAAATAGGGTAGATATTTGTCGTGAGATTTTTTTTATGCAGCTATGAGTGTTATCCTCTCCTTTACAAATAATATTTACCATTATTTATTATATTATTATACTAATATGGTAGCACAGAAGCATATAAAGGATATTAGTCATCATCATCATATCAGCCGAAAAACGTCCACTGCTCTTTATCGAGCCCAAGGATCTCCACGATGGCCGGTCTTATGCTACTCGCATCCAGCGGATTCCCACGACCCTCACAAGATCGTCGGTCCACCTTGTGGGGGGCCTGCCCACGCTGCGACTTCCGGTTCGTGGTCGCCACTCGAGAAACTTTCCGTCCCAGCTCACTAGATGGTATTTCTCTTTTTTTTTTTTTTTTTTTTTGATTAATCTTCTACGTATTCAAGAATATTTTATTCTTCATTCATAATTTATGAATAACTGTCTGTCTCCATAGACCAAGGCAAGCCCTCAGCGAGCCGGATGACCCTATTACATTAGCTCAGATCGAAGCTGACGAAGCTCGTAAAAGTACACAACACACTACACACAACCGATCACGCTACCGTCCTCGACGGCGAGGACCGCCACGACGTCCCACTCAGTCTCGTCCCGTTCAAGCGGCCCGAGCTGCCATTAGTAATCCGACAGCCCCCAATTAGTCGTAACTCGTACAAAGTCCTCGCCCTCTCCCGGTAACGCCCTGAGCCGAGGTTCGTACCCCATTCGGGGGTGCCCTCAGGCGTTGTTACCTAAATATTACCCGGCTGAGAGCCCTCTGCGCTCGCCGATTTGTCCGGTAAGGTTGTTGTAGCCATCTGAGGCTACCAACTTTAGTCCTTTCAAAAAAAAAATAGGTAATAGACAGGTAAATTTCGTTTCGCATTTATAATATTAGTATAGATTAGTAGGAACTTTTAATGTTTTTCAAGTGATTACACTTTAAGTACATACGTAAATCAATTTACATGTTCTCTATATCATTGTAACTGTTCAATAAAATAAAAAATATGGAGTAATCTTAAATTAAAAAGCATGTATTTAAACGGCATATCATGGTAGCTCTAACTGTAGACAGACTAAGTATATATGTATATTACTAACATAACATTGGCAAGTAAAGACTAGCAATCGAGTACATAATGAAGGAAACGTGATTCGAGTTGGGTTGGTGACCTAAAGAAATGGGTGGTACAAAAATTGGTTCACTCACAAACATCACTGAAAAAAATGGAGAAACGAGAAGAACATAATGATGAATGTTCAATCACTCGTACCTTCAATAATCAATCGTACCTACTGGACAATACTTAATTTTCAATGGAAAAAATGTCTTCTATAACGTGTCTAAGTACTAAAGCATGTTACCTTTGGATATTTAGGTCACATCACATATTGTGAGCACTTATGAAAAATTCTTGTAACAAAAGTTACTCTTAAGAGGTTTCTTCGGCTATAATATATGTGAGCATGTTAACTTCTGAAACATGTGGTGTCCCAGAAAACTATTTTGCAAGTCTTTTATCTCATTTTCATGAGAATGGCTTGAGTAAAAAGTTTTTCAAAGTTCTTCAAGATACAACAGGTGTTCGTAATAATAGGTACCTAACAATATTAGCTAAATGTCTTAAATATTGATTACCTTGTAAGCTTATATCTAGACTATTAAAACCATTCTAGTATTCATTGCAGACATTATTTTAAGCTTTATATATTAGTTGTTAGAGGATAACAGACCTACTGCCAGTGCTGTTGAATTTACGATGTTTCATAAACTACCTGCAAAATTATCATTGCTTAATTAAGATAAAGCTTAACGAAACAGTATTAACAACATTAGTGGTAGTGCACAAACATATAAAAATGTTAGAGTATGGGGCTACAGCAGCTCCACGAAACTCGATCTTAGTTTGTTTATAATTAATGCTCGATACACCCGCTCGGGAATAATTCAACGCTTTATGCACCCTTGATAATATGAGATGAAGTTTCTGTCGGGCGGCGCAGCGGCGCGGGGCGTGCGGTCTGATGGGGCGGAGTCACCGAGCGCCGCCGCTCAGTCGGTGGGCAGCCGCCATCCGTGAAGCTCGCCTGCCACATCCGCGCCTGCCGCTGTCATGCCACGCGACTCGCGATGTCGTTTCCAACGTGTGAATATTTATGACGCGATCCACCTATTCGCTTTCTCATAAATGGCACTGCCGACATCGATGCCTCACCTCAGCTTGCATATGATCGTAAAATGCCAATAAAACAGATTGTCGCGAAAAGACTCGAGCGCCGAACTTTTAATCGAATAATAGTGTACGTGTTGTTCTACTGTCATGTCATCGAGAGGAACACCGCGGCCGAAATGCCGCACGAGTGCGCGTACCGCAGTCCCGAGGTGGAAACGTCGGAGAATGCGGTACTGTTCTGCAAGATCCGAACCATTAGCAGTTTGGATCACTTGTTACAAAACATAAGCCGGACACATTTCGATGATGTGATATCATTACACGTGCAGTGTAGTGAGATTCTGTTCTTTGAAAGTACGCTGACTGCTCAGACAGAGAAAACACCTGCAAAGCAAACTAATTTAGCAAAACTTCGAGACCTTGTTATTGATAAGTGCAAGATACGACAAATACCGGCACTTGCATTTCAAAACTTCAAAGACCTCAAGAGGCTACACGTGACAACTTACAACAGCGAGTGGTCTGCTATGACAATGGAGCTAAATGAACAAGCCTTCCAAGGTTTGAACGAGTTAATTGAACTCAATCTTAGTGACAACAATATCTGGAGTACTAAAACAGAAACATTCTGCTCATTGTATAGTTTGAAAACTTTAAACTTGACTAACAATCATTTGCAAAATATTAAGACAATTGGATTTTCTGATTCTTTGAGAGAACAAAATCTAAGTGTAAGAAGTTGTAATTTAGTTATAGAAATACTTGATATGTCTTACAATGATTTAATTGTTGTTACTGATAACAGCTTATCGAAACTACGTTCATTGTCAAAATTGTTGCTACAAAATAATGCAATTTCTACCCTAGAAGACGGTGCCTTTGAGGGATTGCTCAGTTTACAGGTTTTGAATTTATCTAGTAATTTCATGAATATACTGCCACCAGACCTCTTTGCAGATACTAAATCTCTAAAAGAAATCAATCTCAGTAATAACACTATCAATACATTACCACCAGGGCTTTTTGAAGGTTTAGACCAACTGCAGATTCTTGATCTTTCACATAATGATTTTACTAGTCAATGGATAAATAAGGGCACATTTATAGGGTTGTTACGGATGGTTATACTTAATTTGTCTTATAATAGGCTTACTAGAATAGATCGTTACATGTTCCAAGATTTGTACAGTTTACAGAAATTGAACTTAGAACATAATGAAATTAATGCAATCGATGAACATGCATTTGGAGAACTAAGAAATTTGCATTCAATTACACTTTCAAGTAATAAGCTTTTGCATATTCACACCCACCTGTTTACAGATTTACATGTCCTGCATGAATTATTCATAGATAACAACAAAATTAAATACATTGATGATAATGCTTTTGATAACATGACAGCTATTGAAGATTTAGTATTAAACGATAATTTTCTATCGTCTATTCCCGCGTCAATTCGTAAACTTCGGTCTCTGAGGTCATTGGACATAGGGAACAACAATATAACCCATCTGAATAGGGAAAACTTTCGCGGTCTGTCTGAACTTTACGGTCTACGCCTAGTGGATAACAAAGTTACGTATTTAAATGACGATACTTTTGAACATTTGCCACAGTTGCAGGTACTTAATTTAGCCTCTAATAAAATTAAACATGTAGCATCTGGTTGTTTCCGTAAGAATATTAATCTTAAACTGTTACGAATGGATGGGAATGATATAATAAAATTGGATGGTATATTCAATACTCTTAATAGTCTAGTTTGGTTAAATATGTCAGCAAATAAAATTACGTACTTTGATTTTAAAAGTTTCCCTAATAGTTTAGAATGGTTAGACTTACACCAGAATTACATAGAAAAATTTGCCAATGACGACATGTATTCAAAAGTCAACATTAAATTGTTAGATCTGAGCTACAATAATATCACTCAAATCACGGTTACATCAATACCAAAATCAGTTGAAAAACTGTACTTGAACGAAAATCATATAGAAAGCATTCAAGTCGGTTCATTTTCTAAACTACAAAGGCTATCAACTGTGACGTTAAATAATAACAAACTAGTACAACTTGACATGAATGCGTTTAGGTTAGATCAAATAGATGAAGATAGTGACTTACCCGAGTTCTTTATAAGCGGAAATCCATTTGTTTGTGACTGTTCAATGGAATGGATTCAGCGCATTAATTATTTAAGCCATACTCGACAATACCCGCGCGTGTTAGATTTAGATAAAGCTTTGTGTTCACTGGTCCACTCACGTGCTAAAGAGAAAAAGATGATAATAGACATGTCACCTTCTGACTTTCTCTGTCCATATGAAAGTCATTGTTTTGCCCTTTGTCATTGTTGTGACTTTGTTGCTTGTGACTGTGAAATGATTTGTCCAAATAACTGTAGATGCTATCACGATATTACTTGGAATGCAAACGTAGTAGATTGTTCGAACGCCGACTATACAGAAGTGCCGGAACGAATTCCTATGGATGCTACTGAAATATATTTAGATGGAAATCATATAAGTCATTTGGGAAATCACGTTTTTATAGGCAAAAAGAAACTACAAGTATTGTATTTGAACAATACAATGTTGAAAGAAGTCAACAATCAAACTTTTAAAGGAGTAGATTCTTTGAGAGTTTTGCATTTGGAAAATAATAAATTGGTTGAATTGAAAGGGGATGAGTTTTTACATCTTAACAATTTGAATGAGTTGTATTTAGATCATAACGCTATAGTGCATGTTGCAAACAATACTTTTTCGTCATTGAAATCACTTTCAGTTCTTAGAATCGACGATAATAAGCTTGTCAATTTCTTTCCATGGAAGTTATTAGCTTCGTCTTCCAAAAGTTTAGCTCATGTTTCTATTGAGGGAAATCAATATTCTTGTGACTGTAAAAGCATAGCTGAATTAGATTCATGGCTTAGGAGAGATCCAGGGGACCCTGAAAAAATGTTATGTACAGACCCGGAAGGAAAGCCAACAACAATTACTATAGCTTCAGTATTAAGTCATTGCAAAGAATATATGGGTTCTATAGGTGATCCCACTGTCTCCAAAGATGAAATTGTATCCAAATCTATATTCCTTCCTAATAATTATTTCGCTGTTATTTGTGGTGTAATCATAATAGTCGTAGTAATCTGTCTTATAGGTGCTATCTTTTACGCTTTCAGATATGAAGTTAGTGATTGGTTCTATACCAAATATGGAGTGCCCCTGTTTAAGGAACAAACGTGTTCCAATGTCGATCATGTATTAGATGGAAATCCAAATCATATGTACGACTATTATGTGATATGCAATACCAAAGATACAAATTTCATATATCATAACATCATGTCTGAAATCGAGTTTAGAAAAATGACTGCAAAAAAACTAACGGCAAATGAATCTTCACTAAATATTCTCACGCTAGATAGTTTTTCAAAATCATCTAAATTATCAAAACGTTTAATTATTGTACTCACTTCAAATTTTGTTTGCAACGATCTCTGCGATATTCATTTCAGAAATATATTTTATAGTTACTTGAAATCGTTAAATCGTAGCGATTTAAACAAAGTTATATTTATTAAGATTGTAGATAATAACCAAATTAGCAATGAACTTTGTTTAGTGTTAGATAAGTTTAAGAATATAACATGGGATGATCCTCGTTTCTGGGATAGATTCATCGCTCTACTCAATTCTACTGACACTATTATTACAGTAAAAGGTTCCGAGAAGAGCGTATTCAAGAAGTCGTTACGTCAGACTCCAACGTTGAGATACACTACAATGCCGGTCTCAAACGATAGTTGCTCAAAGCAGAATTTCACAAATTCCTTACAATATTGTAAGAGGAACGACGGCGAATCGTCTCAGAATGAAAGTTCGCCGTCGTCGGACAACAACACGTACGGCGAAGGGAACAATTCGAACAATAGCTACATGTCTATTGACAACAGGACTTGTCCTCGGTTTAATTATGACTTGAGGCTGTCCCCTAGCAGTGGTCACGTATATTCTAGGGTAGATGATATTTCCCCATCTGTACCACGCTCTATAAACGGTAGTGCCTCTAATAAAGGACGCACGTACTTCGTTTGAACAGTAAATGTGACTTTTTTCAACGTAAGTTTCATTTCTTTCATGCACTATAAAAGCTTGCACGTTTTAATATTCATTCACTTTATTTATTTAATGAAAAATTGTAAATACATTGTACTTATTAAACGTAATGTTTCTGTCAATTTTCACATACGTAATGTAAGTCGAACGAAAATCAAGTCACGTTGCGAAAATATTTTAATGATACAATATTTGTACAAAGTTCGTGTGAAAATGTTGAGTCTGATTATGGAAACACTTTTCAAATATTTAATAATTATTACTTGTATAACATAGTTTATTAATGCTGTGAATTATTTTCACATGGCGACACTGTAACACAACACCAAATAGTTTAAGATGGTTAAAAGTAATACCTATCCATGATTAACAATTATTATCACAATTATTAATATTTAGAATTTATTACTTCATTATTGCTGTTTATTCAATTTTTATTCCATAAAAATTGGGATACTTACTTTTTGTGAGCAACTATTTAAAATAAAATTATATTTGAAATGACTATTTATTTATATGCTTTGTTGGTAGAAAAATTATTTATATCCAATATTTATAGTGTGGAGGGTTGTTTTTGTTTGGTTACTTTCTTTGATTTGACTATATGTGTCAAGTGGTATGTTGTATTTATCATTGCATCCTCATTATTACAATATAACGGAAAATGTATATAACGATAAAATATGTGTTTGCAATGTTACCGTTAATTGGCATAGATGTATCGCTTGAGTACCTATTTTATAATAATTAAGCTAAATCGTGATATTAGATTTAATAATTATAAACTTGAAAAATAAATGTAATTTTTGGATTGTAATTATTAGAAATAACGAGAATTATTGTTTTGTATAAAAATGTGTACAAAGATATCTTGAAAACGTAATAAATTATACTGACGTTTTGATACTTACAATGCCTTTTCATTTGAAACATATTTCTTTGTAGTATCCTCAAGAGTAATTAGGAAAAAATAATATTCAACTTTAAATTAATATTCAAAAAGCAGCTTTTGTTATCTCGGAAAACCATATTTCCAGTAATGTTGATATAATTATAAAACAATACAGGCACGGTAATGTAATTATGGTAATTGTTTTGTTTATTGGTGAAAAATGTAATTAGTAAATTATTGTTAGAATGTAAATTAATAATGTAGAGACAATAACATTGTTACAAATTGAATAGAGATTCAAAGCAGACACGGTTGTCCACAATTTGGTACAGTTCACATCGACTCACCGTGAACGAAGGCAGAATAACCGAATTTGCGGGAATTGATTCGGACCGATCAGTTAGCCGAGAACATTTGAAGCAATCGGAGCCTTTATAATTTTCCCTGAAATTATAAAATGTTTTGAAGGGATATTACGTAAAATATATATATATAGCTAGAAATAAAATAAACATTGCCGATTTTATTTAAAAAATCTCGGTACTAAAAAATACGTAATAAATAGTAATTTCCTTCTCGGCATTATAACAGGTCGGCAACACATTGGCAATAACTCTGGTATTGCAAATAGCGATAGGCGACGGTAACCACTTACCATCAATGGAAAGCCTGCCTGCTTGTCAACCTTCTGACATAAAAAAAATACGTAAAGATAAAATAAAGGAACAAACATTTAGTAACTTTATATATGTTCTAACATAAGTGTTTTGTATGTACGTTGTTGGTGTACCTTATCCAAAAAATAAAATAAAAAATAAATAAAATAACATTCTATAATACATTATCTCAATATTTACATATAATTACATAAGTAATTATTTATAGCAACTAGATTATGATAAATACATCATAGCATTTTACTATCTTAGAAGCTTAGGTCGTTTTTTATAAAAGTCAGTAGGTTAGTACCTACGTGTCTTAAAAATAACATTGCAAAGAAATCCTTGATTTAATACATATTTTTTGCATACAGACCTAATAAATTGTTATTTATTATTGGTTTTAGTGTAAAACTATTAGAATTTTAAAAGTAAATTATTTAAATCCTAATAGGACTTGAGTTTATGTATAATTTTAATGTTTACCAAAATCCTGGTCAAATCTTTGTAATGAAACTGGTTTTTAGTACTGAAAAATTATCAGTATATAAGTACGTACCTATAGGCCTAACATTGTATAGATACTCGAAAGTGATTCAAAGGCCGATACCAAAACTATTAGATAATGTCATGATAACCTGAGTAGGTACCACTTTAAGTTATGAGTGTACGCCGTATCTCTACATGCGAAGGTGTTAACATTTAGTGACTTATCTCCGAATAACCTCTTACTTATACAGATTTTACGTCATTTATATTTATTACTCAATCACGTTTTTAGAGAAATAATGATATGTACAGGCTAATCGTGTTTAGTGTTCTAAACTTCAAAAAAAAAACTAATATACCTATACATATAGCATTTTTGTTTTACGTCATACTTAAACCTAAATTTTCTTATTACCTACATGAATCATTTTCATGTATAATCCAGGTTTTAAGATAGCGCCCTGACTTTTTCTTTCAAATAACTGCTTTCATATTTGAAAAAATAGAGACACGATATTATGAATGAGAATTTTGAAAAAAATGAAATTTTGCGCTAAAATTTTGAGATATGGAAATGAATTGTATAATATTATGTATATATGAAAATTCATTCCTCAAAAAGTTTATGGGGTTAAGTTAATTAGGAGAAAATTTGTAATGTTTAAGATAGATTACAATACTATATTGGTAAGTAAGGTTCTGTTTGTTATTAGATGTCAGTAATTATAAGTGTTTTGGGAAATTATTAGTCACGTAAGGAGGTAAATAGAAAATTTGGAGACGAAAATCTAATAAGATAATTTAGAACCTACATAAAGTGGAATCTGTTAATAAAAATAAAACATTATCAATGTTCTAATTTTATTTGTGTTAAGGATTTATCTTTAGGAAGGCAGGCACAATAATAATATTTGATATCATAGTGAACTTTGACAATCGTGTGTGACTCTAATTGGCTGATTGTTGTGTCAATATGATATAATCTTTAAGTCAGGACAATCAGTTAGTTTGAATAATTTGTATTTCATAAAAGATAATAATCATCAGAAATTGGAATTCACCTTTACTCTGATTAAGTTAGGTACCTATATTTTAAATTTGAAGTATAATTATATTTAATAAAACTTGTAGCAAAGAACTTTCCAGATAGTACCTTCTTCGAAATAGAAGTATCAGGTACTATTCTATTATATAAAAATACTTGTAGTAAATAAAAATAAATAAATTTAGTAACACTGAAAATTTTCCAAAATCCGTCTATCTGACCGTAAACAAAATTAATCGTATTTTCCTATCATGCATTTTAAGCGCTGATTTACAATCATATTAGTCTAATCTTTGATCTGATGAAATATATAGGTCTTAAGGAGAAGTTAACCGACAAGAAAACAGCCCGATAAATAGTAATCGGGCGTTTACGATAATTTTTTCCTATAAAAATTTACGGAAAAAGCCCAATTAATAATTTAACGGACGTTTTCTAGTCGGTTAACTTCTCCTTAAGACCTATATATTTCATCAGATCAAAGATTCAAAAAGCTTTATCCACCTTCAGTGCTGAATATTTTAATTGTTTACTGATTTTCATTCACATCCACTACTTCTTTAAACTCGTGCTATTATTGAATTGCGACCCACGGCTGACTCAATAACTGCTACAAAGAAAACTGACGTTTACGGCTTTCAGAATCGTTTTAAAATCTCAATTACCTGTTTATTGATACTAAACGAATTTTAAAGTTACACAAGCATTTAACATTGCCATTACGTTTGTGGGGACGTTAAATTATCAGGTTTATTGTTAAAGTCGTCACAGAAACAATTCGAAGAGACGAGAGTCCTCCAAGGAGTTAGTGGTTAGATTACGACACTATTAAGTGGTAGGAATGTTTAGTTAATTTGTATGCGTGTGGCTAAACATAGTGGCCACATTTTCGGTAATTATTATTGGTTGGAGAGCTACTTCTTTTTTATTTTTAGTTAAAACGTGTGTAAATAGCTACTGTCTATTTTATGATTGTATTTACCGTATGCACGTTAACTTTGCATTACATCCCGTGGTTTCTACGTATTTTCTCCCCTTAGGGGTTAATTTAATAAAAAATATTCCTTATCTTTATCATAAATAAGGTCCTTATAAGACAGATCTCTGATAAATTTTACCTATCTAGAACGAAAAATTTGGACGCTAATGAGTCAGTGAGTGAGTTAGGAATTTTCGATTGGATTATTTATTGCTTGTTTTATGTCCAGAAAAACACCTTATTACCTACTTATTACTATAATTATAAAAAATGGTTATCACTACCCTGTCTATTAGATATTTAGTCCACATTCTGTTATATGATTCCTATTGGAAACAAGATTTATTGTATAAACTAATAACAAGGTTATTGACACTGAGTTGGTCCTGTATTGACGCCAGGATTATAATTGACCAAATGAATAGACCGTGTTTTGACTCAATAATAGTTTTAACACAAACACGATATATATTATTGTCAATATAGAGTTAATCATGAATTAATATTTGCATAAGTTAATCATAACATTGTAGTGAGTGGTGATAATACCATTGTCACATACGCTTCGGGTACGTTACTGATAACATTATGTGTTGTTTATAATCATATTAATTATCCATGTCAACAAAGTAGGATACATTAGTCACATCTTATTTGAACGACGCCGATTCTGTTGTTTATAAACTAAATTAATTTAGTATTACTATACCTCTTTCTTGAAACTGTCGATAGGAAGACCTAGAAGTACTTATGGTGTCTAAAAAAGAATCTCCGGTTTGAACAGATTTTTCTGTTTCAATAACTCTTTCAAAAACTTCAATTTTGTTACAGCAGGGACGGGACGAAACTCAACAAACTATTTTGACTCTGCGTGTAATTATTAATATAACATATACATATAGTAACAAAGTAGTATAATCTTCATATTATTTTTTAAGTAAAAAACATAATAAATTGTGATTTTTAAGCACGATACATTACATTCGTAGTGACTCATTTTCCATGATTAAGTGGTGAGAGAGAAAAGTAATGTGAAACAAAATGAACAAGTTTCTTTTACTGTATGTTCTAAACATGTTAATAACTATATTTAGGCGATCGCAAATTAACGTGACATAGTTCGTTGTTAAAATAACGGTGTGTTTGTGACACAACCTTGTTTCCTTAAGTTATTAACAAGTCAAACTTTTTGGCAAATATGGGTCATGGAAATTATTAGTAATATTGTTGGTTACCTTTAGTTACACGCCTAAAAGGTACCGTGGTTAGGAAAAGTTTTTGCTGTTCATTTCCTCAGTGTAAATTGCTATTTATTTTTTGGTTTCCGCGTATTTCTATTTTAAGAAACAGGAAGTCGTACAAAAGATAGAATGATAGTGGTATCGATTTAACTTAGCTCACAGATTTAAATGCATAAATACAACATATTTTTTAATACGTTGATATTGAATTTTGCAGTTAGTATTACCTAATAAGTACTACCCCATTCTACATTATTGAATAAAACATGTTTTATCAAGGCCCAATTTCACTAACGTCTGATAACTCATGTTCATGTCAAATAAGAATTCTCAAAGACGAAATCATAAATACAAAAATATATTCTAATTCGAATCGTTCTTACTTGAATTTTCTTTTTAAAAAATTAAATAAAACTAATCTAAGTTCTTGAGACATAATAATACCTAATGAAAAATAATAGTAGGTAATGTTCCTATAAACCTTCCTCCAGCTTCGTTAACTCTACATAATTATCACTGTCATTCAGATGTTATCATCGAATCAAATCCTCCTTACCCATGTTTGTCGTGATCAACTTAACGAACTATACCTTTGTAAGTTCCCAATTCGTTCATCACATTCCCCTATTGGCTGCCAATTTTAATCGGATGTTGGCTGATGCATCGAAACGCATAATTACGATTCAGAAACTCTCACGGGAGAGCGTTTCGTATTAGTTTTGACATTCGGCTTGATGGATGGACCACAATCTCTGGACAAATCTCACGGATGAGGGCCCGTATGATATAACAAGGGTCTCCATAATGTCAGCTAAGTGACGTGATCTGCACATTTGTCACCTACAAAAGATTTTTAGAATAGGTACTTCTTTATTTCTGGAAGATCTCTTAAAATAGTTGTCCCTCGCGGGAAAATTAATTATATTAACATTATAATATACTAACTGACCCGGCAGACGTTGCCCTGCCCTGAGAACAAATAAAAAACTGGGAGCAAACTACCTATACCTACCTACCTCTACCTACCCCTACCTACCCTACCTACCCCTACTTACCCCTATCTACCTACAACTACATATTTACCTTACTTTTTTTTCACGTAAATTTTTATTTCTGTACTAATTTTGCGGAGAGTCTCACACAAATTTCCATCCCCTATTTTAGGGGCTGGGGGATGATATCCATAAAAAAATAAGGCATGTATTTTTCGTTGGTAAAAAAGAGTCTGAGTACCTACCGATTTTTAGCTTCCTACTTTGAAAACTGCGAAAAGTCCCATATAAAATTTCACCCCCTCTTTTAAGGGGTTGGGGGCAAATTTCCAAAAAAAAATGATGCACGATTTTTTTGTTAGTCACAATTTGTGAAAATTTGTGAAGGTAGAAAAATTTTTAGCTTTCTACCTTTAAAATTGCGGAATGCTCCATACAAACTTCCACCCCCCATTTTAGGAAAGTGGGGAATTAGAAAGAGACAAAAAGTAGCCTATGTCACTCCCCATCCCTTCAACTATCTCTACTTAAAAAATCACGTCAATTCATCGCTCCGTTTTGCCGTGAAAGAAGGACAAACAGACACATAGACAAACACACACACACACACTTTCCCATTTATAATATTATAAGTATAAGTACGGATTAAGTTTAGCTGCTGCGATTATGAGTGTGACAATGAGTCAACTTTGATAATCACTAATTAGCTAGCAAAATCACTAGTAAATAATAAAATATGTAATACGATTAGCCATCCATGTCTATCGCACATTTTATATCAATATCAGAAACGTAAAATGCCTACCGAATCAAGCTAATAACTGCACGAATATGGCAACCCTATCATATTAAAATCTCAATTGAAACCTATTTTGAACACTATAGGGGTGGAATTTGATTGGCAGTGTAACATAGATCGTGCGGGAGATACGTGTCAAATTGGAGGTATCAGGGTAAACGTCAGCTTGACAGTTACTGGACGGTTAGTTGAGAGGCAGATTGATTACTAATATTGTTAGTTTTTGCATTAAGGAGATTGATGTTCAAATAATGGCGTGCGCTTTTTGTGTAGGTATTTTGTATTTAACTCCCAGTACGTGTTGGGCCACGCGCAGTGAACCTTGTGTTCCATATAGGTAAAATATCATGGTACCGCAGATTTATTCACTGACTTTAAAACTGTCGGATTAGAGTTTATGTACGAACTCTAATAGTTATTTTATACTTTTTACGGTCGGTTGCTCGTACTTTTAGTTAAAGTTATAGTCAACGTTAACTTTAACCTTGCTACCATTACCATGCTTTGACCGTGTGGTTAACTTTAACGATGATCGAGATCCCTCGGTCGGTTATGGTTAAAAAGGTTTCGGTAAAAAAAATGGTTAAAGTGACACAAGCAACCCAGTTTGCGTATCTTTCGGCGGTTAATGTTAACTATAACCGTAATCTAACTTATAACTTTACTATGAATGCGGTTTATGCAACCGACCCTTAGTGGTTTTGAAGGAGGTTCCCTTTTTTGTTAAAAGCGTTTTTTAGTTTTTTGCCATTTCCATCAACAGATCCTGAGATGTCTGTGAGTGTGACCTGTATGTCTAAACTTTAGACATAGGTGTGTCTATGGGTGCTAAAACTTTAGACTCTAAAGGTTTTTTTTTTTACTACGGCACACTAAAAACGTCGACAAAAATATACCTACACTACAAATATCGTCTGGAACGGACTTAATCCAAAAATATATTTCTTTAAGTATGCACCATAACATACGCTCTATAACATGATGTTACAACAAATAACAATAAAGGTACATGTTTTTTTTTATCTACCCTACCATAGGAAGTATAAAGGAGAACAAAGTCTATAGTCAACTTGATGTTGCCACATCAAAAAATGTCAACTTCCGTTTCCATAGTGAACAAGAAAGCGTGGCTTATGTGTGACCATGAATGGCATACATTGTGCCATTATATTCAATGCAGTTCTTAGCTGTGAGCTTTCAAAATATTGTTACGAAACTATTGTGCGATACAAAGCATTTTACTGGATTCGTCTTCTTAACAAGTTATTTATATAGAGACGAAACGGTATATACTCCTATCATATTTAGTGTGTAAACAATATTTACAATTATTTACAATAATTATACAAACTACATATAAAAAAAATCCTCGAGGCAGCCGCTGCTGCCGATCAACGGCAAGGTTCCCAGAAGGCTGGTAGTGTTTCCTCTTTGGATGGCCAAGCTAACGCATTGGCGGAAAATGCTCCCGGACCACCGGTCCCCTGTGACCTCAATTAGTTATAAGCATGACACAACTTAGATGTAGCATCGGCGAATCGTTTTCGTACACTTCATTTCCGATTTACACAACAAATAAAAATAATTCAGTATCGCGCCATTCAACGTTCAACAAGATCATTTTCGCCGATCATTTTTAAACACATGAGTAATGTAGTAGGCGCACTCTTTTCCAGAACGATCAATTTTACGAAGTTTGCCGATGCTTCATCTAAGTTGTGTCATACTATACGAAGATAATGTTCGAATGTTTAGTGTGTTGAATAAAAATGTTTTAACTTCTGGTATTCTACATGGAAGAGCCGGAGGTTAGCCACTATCATGTCATTCATCTCTAATTTAAATCGCCTTTTGCTTACGATTCACACTTCCGGATCCATGATTTACTTTGAACTTCGCCAAAAGCTGTCGCAACTATTTCTGAATTTCCTTTTAAAGACTATTGACGTCATTGTGTTCCTTTATACTTTAATTTATTAAATTCCAAACTGGCTGAGTAACTAATTTATTTGGAGATTTATTTCTTCGCATAAGAAAAATTGTATTATCAACTCTATATGAAATACATAATGCTCTCTGATGCATCTCATATGATTACAAGACTAACAATGACTACCAAATCACAAAAAATATTTCCGAAGCAATAGCATCTTAACGAGGGTCATTGTTGCCCCTTACATGTAAATGTGTCGTTATTCTCATATGATACGACTGCTATTTCATTAAAATCTATATTGACTCTCATTACGCAATACAGTCATTTTTATACTTTGTTACTATACGTTTCTTTTCTAACACTTTAACTGATATAAAAGTCGTAACATTGTGAACGCCGTTAGTTCATAATATATATCGTGAAATTGTAAACTGCCAAAGAATTGTGTGCCATACTCAGTATAACGTATTAATTTACGATAGTCTATAATTTATCCATGTTAAACACACCGTTAAACTGTGAACTGGCCTCATACTTGAGTGCGACCTTGCGCGCTGATTGGTCAAACGGCATATGCCCCGCGCCACTATCTTTGGCTGTTGTCAAAGATAGTGGCGTTGCATACTATGCAAAGAAGTTGTCAAAATCTTATGTGAAAGTACCTGAAGGTTTAATTTCTATGAAATATTTAATTTTATATTCACTGACTTAGGTTATATCTATCAAATCAAATCAAATCAAAATTCATTATTCAGTTTAGGCCCTAATAAGGCACTTATGAATGTTACAGTTTTACAATAGACTCTACCACCGGTTCGGAATACACTTGAACTGAGAAGACTCCGGCAAGAAACTTAGCAAGGCTTCTTTTTTTTCTATGATAATACATTTTGTACAACAAATAACATCTGCATCAAAAACATTATTTAATGACCACTTCCGACCACGGCTGGCTTTAGTTCAGTAACAAACTTCTCTACCACGTTAAATACAACATTTCAAAAAAATTATATTGCCCTTTATTGCAACGGTATAAGACTTAAAATTGTGGTATATTATTGTATATCAAGAACGTATGCAATTTACGATTGTTACCATGCTGAGTCCAGAAATCGAACAATACAAGAACGCGACACTAACAGGCCAAGTTCTTGCGATTGACAATTGCTACAATACAAAATAATATTATATTACGCAAGTCCTTTTGTGACACTTTGCCTTTGTGCTTATATTTAGAGCACGCGATAGTAAACTCGATGAAAATAGTTGCGATATTTTTGAAAATATATCTACACCTTAATATTTACAGTGTCACTTAAATAATGTTTTTAAAATCTTTTACTTTTATTTATATACTCACCAAAATTCATCAAAATAAAGAAGTTAGTTTAGTACCTAATCATAGTGCTATATTTGCTACATTCAATAGGATAGTTTCCTGACATCAAATCAGCTTCTTTTTAATAAATTTCAAAACAATCGTTTATATGGAATTTTGTATGAAATACTACACTATGACGTCTAGTTTCACAGAATCATCGTAATCTACTCTTAGTGGTTCTACTGGTAATTAAAAATCAACAATATTGATGTTGATAAAACATAATTTGATGTCTCCACGTGTTTTTAAATGTTTTATGCATTGGCTAGTGTTTGATTTTTTATTTTTGACTCTGTCAACTAGCCTATTCAAGAATTTACTTCGAAGTAAATCGATTGACGCTATTAGTTTTATCGTATTGCTCATAATATCGTTCCTCAAAATGACAACCCTCTAAGCAACTCGATACATACCACCCACAGGGTTGGATTGAGTATCGTTTTACAGGAAACCAGCGGTTGTTACAATTGTGTCATACATAGCGATCGAAATGCGAATCTGGCGATTAAATTTAATCAAAATTGAACCTTAATCCGAAGCATTAATAATCACGTTAGGACCGGAAGAATAAAAAAAAGGCTGAGACCGCAAAATGACGGACGACAATCGATGATGTTAAAGTTTTTGTTGATAGAAAAGTATAATAGAACCGTACAGATATTTTATTGTTGGATGGTGAGGTATTGTGACTTCGAAAACCTAATTTCGTATTACAAATGAATTAATATTAAACTGAGAGATATTGAAATATTTGTTAACAAATGTTTCATTATCCATCACGTATAATATAAGATTTTTTTTCTGAAATCTCTAAAATATAAAAAAAAACTAATAATGTTTAACTTCCTGAGGCTAAGTCCATAGATCAAGATGATCAAAATTATAGCAGACATCTTTAAAGCAAAAAACTCGAGCGCGTTTACCAAAGGAAACAAGCAAGAATGGTTCTACGAATAGAACTGTGGTTTATTTTTTAAATTACCGTTATTATTCCTGGTAACTATGTAATCAGAGATCATTGGTTTAGAAAACTGCAGGGTTTTTGCTTTATCATAGATGGTTTTGTAAGTTTTTTGCTGAAATGGTTATTATGGTTAATCACTTATGATTCATCACTTAGACTCTGCCAAAACAGAATGTCATGTACAAATCTGAAAACTACAGTACATAAACCATACGTTTAGTGAAAAAATATTGTATTTAATTGGAATCTTTCAATAATTTTTGTTTCTAAACGTATGCAATATATTGAATCAGGAATACCTAATATACTCAAAATTTCCAGCAAAAGGTCATTGAATTGTGTAATCTGCATTACGTAAACCGACGCCACATCATAATAGGCCCCCGTCAGAGCATAATTTCTGTTCCTAACGATCCGAAACATTGTTTGTTCTTCTCCCAAGTCGCCGCCGTTGTCTGGCCTTACTATAAACGTATGTAACCGGCAATCATTCTATACCCAACGACCTTAATGATAGCCCTTCGAACGAGTAAATTATCAATTCCGCCCCAAGGGACCGGACCTTGTTTTTGGAAAGCGGTAACAAGCCTATCATCTGCCCCCTTTAAGACTTCAATAAGCATGATTTTGAACTTTAGAATCTTCAAGATTAAGTTCAGTATTCACCGTTTTGTATGGTTTAAAAAAAGGAATACAAAATTGTTGATTAAAATTCTTTGACCTTGAACGATGTCTGTGGCATGTGTTTTTTATTCTGTATTGCCAGTGTTTGCTTAGTCCAAGCGACGACGATGTTCCTTCCTTTGTAAGCAACTAATAATAATCTACGTTATGTCGTTAGCTCTACCAGTTCGAATGTTATAAAATTTATAATTCAGGTCGGAATAGGCAGGTAATATTTTCTAAATTAGTTCAATTTAAAATTTCTGGACGTTAAAATTATCATAAACTTTTCTCCACGGTTTCACTTTTGCTACGTGATGTTTTGAAGTGCAATATATATTTCTGAATAATCGAGATTCAGAAGTTCGATATATCTTGTGCAAAAATAATTCAAATCAGACTTATCAATACAAAAACTGACGTGATATGAAAATAGACAAAAGGTAGTAGGTATTTGTTGGTGATGCGTATTAATAATACATGCAATCGAGAATGTAAAAATAAGAAAAATAAAAAATCATGCGTAAAATGTGCTCATTAAGGTCATTAGCAATGATCCCTTGGAATTGAAAATTATAGGCGGCGGCGTTGACTATAAGACCATTATATGGATTGTCTGCATACTTGTCAACATAATATAGTTTCATCATGTCAGCCGAAAGACGTCCACTGCTGGACAAAAGCCTCCCTCAAGGATCTCCACGATGGCCGGTCTTGCGCTACCACATCCAGCCCTATTGGGTAGTATACAGATATAAAGTAAAACCTTATTTCTTATCAACTTCATTTGTCCCACAGCGGAATTTCAACTTGAAGTTCCATATTCATAAATTGTTTCATAAAATAACGTAAATCTAGTTAATAGCCAGTTGCATGTTAGTAACGTGAAAACCATTATCGCTAACTATATTCAGCGAACTGCATAAATATTTCCATGAAGAACTAACTTCCGCTGGCTTGTCGTGCTTAAATTGGCCAAGTATTTTGTAAGAAATCTGCGTGTAAGCTATACCTACTGGTACACGGAACTTAGTATTTTTTCTTCAAACATTACTTGAATCCTACTTCCTACTAATATAATAAATGCAAAAGTTTGTGGGGATGGATGTTTGTTACTCTTTCACGTAAAAACGAATGAACGGATTTGGATGAAACTTGTCACATAAATAGATCATACCCTGGAATAAGATATAGGCTTCTTTCTATCTCGGGGAAAACATAATATCCCTCGGGAACGCGGGTGAAACCGCGAGGCAGAAGCTAGTTATACATAAATCTATATCAACATATGTTGTGATACATATGTTGATATCATCATATCAACATAACATAATCATTTTTGTTAAAGAAGAAGAAGAATACTAAACTTCCCTAACTTTTTAGGTAAATAAATCTGGAATCTATGTTTGTCTTTATTGCCTTCAGGGTTTCTGTTAGGTAACTACAGTATAATATCTCAATAAAAATTACAATAATTATAAACATAAACGCAAATATTATCGTAAAAGCTTACGAAAAAGTATCGAAAAAGTAGTCAGGATTTTACTGTGTTACACAAAGTTATGCAGCTGGAAAACAAGTTTAGAAAACTAGGCGAGGAAACTTCTGGCTTGTCAAGAATGTTGACGGCTGCACGAAGGTTGAAGGGTTAAAGGTAACCAATTCCCCCATGATTTACTTGTTTCTTACCTTTTATATGGTTAATCGAAGATTTAATACTGAACTAGTTACGCGTCGTTTGCTACTGAAATTTTTTGTACTAATAATGTATGCATTGTTGTATGTTAATGATTTAAACCGTAGTTAATTGAAAAAAGTATTATAATTATCATCATCATATTTTTCATTGTAATAATATATTGTCAATCACAAAGGTCTTCCGATATTTTTCATTTCAATTAACCACATACCTACATCAATGTGGCTTCTAGCAACCCTAATCGACTTGTCAATCCATTAGGTAGAAAGACGTCACGGTCTTCCTAACCAGTAACTATGGTATATAACATAATAATGAACGTACGTAAAATATATACCTGCATCCCTAGATAGATTCCAATGTGAATCACAAATTTTCATTGTTTGTAAGAAATTGTCCCAGTTTTACGTCATATATTTTATACAATAATCACTGTGGCGATCTCGATCTTTTGTGGCATACCTAAAATTTTATCGGAGAAAGACAAAAATTAGAATAATTGGTTTTAATTCACGACATTTCAGCTACCAGAAAATTTATAATTATACCTTCTGCGACAAAAAGCGCATATATTTTTTTTCTACCATATCATTAGAACATTACCAAGAAAAAACCATCTCATTAATAATGTCATAACTTGTTATTGTAAGTACCTACATTGGAAATCGAAATTAAAATAATTCTAGTAATTACTGAAGAACATAATTTTCTCTGTGACCTCTGCAAAAGCTGTTTTTTTGTAAGTAAAGAAAATTTAAAAGCGAAATGTATAATTTATATGAAATAATGTATGTACAATCTTGATAAGTTGAGATGCAAAAGGTATGTAAAAATTAAAAATATTTGATACACTCATTATTACAATCTATGTAGGTGTATAATATAGGTATGACTTGTGTATTTTCTTATGTAAAATACAATATCAAAGTTATAATTTTGGGTGGTGATACGATTATACAGACATACTTGTAATAAAAAAAACTATAATAAGAAGTATACAGAATGACACATCAATTCCAGTAGCTTGTTTATCTTCATTTGAATCATAATTAAATGATGAAGAGCGCCAATCAGCAGACGGGCGTCACGGTCACCACACCCACCGCCGCCATCTTGCCTCGCGTTGCGCCCGCGCCTATTAATTGCCTCATTACCACATTGGAATAATAATATATCATTAATATCAACACAATTTAGACTTGTCAATACGGATCCAACTTTATTTTTTCAATTAATATCGATTTGTACTATAAAATTAAGTAGAGAATCTCCTACCAATTTCTAAGAGACAGTTCATCATGTTGAAATATGAATTTATAGGTAATGGAAATAAAAAAAATAAAGCTATAAAATATAAAAAGGTAATAACCATTTTAAAGCTTTTAAGTTAATGATCTCATCAAATTGGTCTTAAATTGGTAGAGCGCAATTATTTTTTCTCATAGATGGTATGTTAAAAGTCACAGTCATCGTTGTTAGAAAATGCTAGTTCACCAAAAATAGATGTCCAAAGAATTTTATGTTGCAAAGGGCTAAGTCAAATAAAGTAGTAACAGTAAAGGTTAAAAGAAATAAATTGAGCTGAAGTCAGTATTTAGTTACTTACAAGAAAATAGGAGATAACCTGTAATCTACAAGAACGTAAAAATTAAACCTTATTTAAGTAAGAAAAAGCTATATCGAAAGCATATAGTTTTTGCTGTATCAATATACTAAATAATGAGAACCTTCATTCAATATTGCGTAACATATAAAAAATATTGTTCTACCAATTTGCCCTTTACAAATGGTTCGATGCGCACACATCAAAAGATTCCAAAGGAAAGACATCGTTATTCTTGATTATCTGCCGTAATTATTAAGGCCAATAACATCACAAACCTTAACGGCTGACTTGTTTTTATTTTAGGAAAAAAAACGGGACAATTTGTGGAAACACAACACAATAAATATTAATTTGAAACATTGCTCAAGTTTTCTGCTTACCTACCAACATACACTAAATAAAATATTGTAGTAAAAAGTAATTCAAAATAAAATACATTATTTATGAACAAGCTGTTTTTCCTCATTATAATACTTCTCTAGATTATTTATATAATTACATTTAAACTCAATCCAATTTTAGAAGAAGTAACTAA
This sequence comes from Tethea ocularis, assembly GCA_963555595.1. NCBI lineage: Eukaryota > Metazoa > Arthropoda > Insecta > Lepidoptera > Drepanidae > Tethea > Tethea ocularis. The sequence continues at coordinate 7,871,901 of OY741968.1, forward strand.
AACTATGCTCTAAGATTTTTGTAGTATTTACAAGTAGAAATGAAACCTCAGTGACCTAACCTAATACGCTATTGACTAGCCACAATTGCGTATTCAACATCACATTGTTGGTGTAATCACATCCATTGAATGTTTGACATGTCCCTTGGTCATGTTCATCTGTTTGGTTTCTAAAGTCACCGTCACAAATGGCCTGCTGTAAAAGTCCGACGTAGTTAATTTAGTGCGCCATCATGGCTCCGGATCTTGTTCGGAACATTATGTCTAATGTGGGCGGTGCTGTGTTGATTCTTAAGATATCTTTGCCTACTTCGTCGATTGGGAGCCATATTTTAAATTGTTTCACTTTTGTGAGGTTGGAGTGAGCAATTGAATGCTTTCTTCAAGGTATTTATAATTTAATGGTAGCATTATTACTAAGGGGTGCAAATACTAACTAATATGTAAGTACCAAGTCTGTTAAAGGACCAAATTATGCAATCGAGAATTAAATCTGCTGTTCTATACATTTCTCGACTAAATCTCGCGCCTTCACTGGTGTTTCCGGGATTATTATTTATTGTGTACCTATTCTGTCTAAAAGTTCAAGCTGTACATTTTCATAAGAAAATATTTATATCTATCATCTTCGCATTCAAAATCTCATACTTTTTAAAATCTGTCGTTCTCCATAATAATATAAAGCTCAATTTTTTTTTCAATTGAATTTTATTTAGGTATTTCTAGTATCTTATACCTAAGGCAGAAATAATAAAATTGTATCAGCAAATTGTTTACTTTAATCACTTCTTTAGGTGTTCTATTCGTATTGAACGAAGGTGTTATTAGAAAAGATCGTTGGTCGCAATAGTTTTTATTATTTTTATTCGATTTATTTTATTATCTATTTGTTATCAAGACTATCTCTGAGGTGTTTTCTTATCACCTTTTTATTTCGTATGACTGAATTTAGGGTCGTTACTACATGTGATGCCGGATCTATTTTTATTGGCTGCTCTAATGGATTTTCGTAATATGATCCTTAATTTTGGTGTTCTTTTTTTACAACGCACTATACTGAGCTTTTAAAGTCTTGTACCGCACACGTTTTTACTTTAAAAGTTATCTCATGGCCAGAGATAAATCTCTATACGCTTGATTTAATTTATAACTCGTATTAAACTTTTATATGGTTTCCTCTGTTTAGTATAAATTGTTGCATATTGCTGAACAATATTAGCTTCATTAAATTCTATTAATTAGTAATAGTAGTTATTGAAGTACCATTCAAATCTCAAACAAAGTTAAAACTGTACAATCATAACGATATCTGTCTTCTATATGATGCATTTCAATAAATACTCAAGTAAGACAAATAAGCAGCCATTTATAAAACTCACTGTACACTTAACAAAACACGAAGCTAATCATAAAGCAGTAGGTGGCTAAAGTAATTGGGTATTGTTCCTCCGAACGTGGGTGTATTACATTCAGTAACTACAATGATGTTTGCTTAACACGTCACTGTATTTGTTTCACTGAATTTTATTTATGGACTGTCTGATAAGATATTACACGGATGATTTGTTTGTAATTGACAAGATCTTTTTTTAATTTCTCTTGAGTTGCTTGTTATTTTAGTACTTTCTTCGTTTTTTTATTACAGAGAGTCAGTCTTTTACACTGATATTTCTTAAAGAGAAACACAATGATTTTCTGTCTATAATATATATAATTTAATATAAATATTTTGCTTATGATGTGAACTATAAAGTTAGATTACAATAATAACCAACATACTTGTTAAAGTGGTGACCCTAACGTAATATGATAAGGTTGCATCAGATTGTAGACTATTTTTACATTGTAAGAACCAGTAAAATGCTATATCAACACCCAAGGTGTAAAAAAAAACTTACAACACGCAGATCGGAACTGCAATGCGGAAAGCTAGTCCAGAATAATCTAAATAGTATTTACTATATTATTTGACTGTGATATTGTTCATAATCTTAGTTCTCACTGTTAGTTAGTTCATCTGAGAGAAAACGTTAACTAGATTTAATTCTGCCTTAGGGACGTTTTCACATCGATAGAAAGTCATTATTCGAAACTGCATTAAAAATATAAAAAAGCTTAAACTAAATCCTACGCTCGAGTCGGATCCAAATGAGATTTATTCGCTACTATTTGCTTCCGAACTTAATTATTGAACACAATGATCTTTGAAACGCTCATTTATTCCGGATGTTTTTCATCTAATCTCCTTTTTTGTGAGCTTAATGTCTAACAAGGCCTCTTAAGTCTTTTCTTGACGTATATGCGACTTAGGAATTCTTATTAGTTTGTCTAAATAATGAGCCCTTGCCTCCCTAACTACAATACCAGAAGCTAAACTTATGTAACTTGATTTAGTAGTATTTAAAACACACGTACCACAGATTATACTGTTTATTTTCTCATGTGCACGTACCTTCGTACACGTAGGAAAAAATATGACTCAGAAAAAAGTAAATGCATACATACAAAAACGACATCAGAGACATATTAAGGTAGTAACTATTAATAACTGCATGCATATTAACATGTCCACTGGGATACCTAAACTTTTAATCCCCACTTTTAGTCTAGTAACCCTCAAATGCGCAGTCCAGTCCGCGCCCCCACAATGCAATTTAACGTGATTGCGTATTATACATTTATTATTTACCGTTGCCATATCTACTGCAAGATTAAACGGCGACTTGTGCGAAGATTAAATCCAGGATTTTATTCCCATATTGCTGTACATTTCCACCCCACAGTTGAGGCAGAAAACTCGAGTATTCATTGCGGGTAGCCGAGTTATGTTGGCAAGGGTTGACGACGGAGCGTTCGAGGGTTAACCTCAAACATATTTGAGAACTTGAAATTTGTACTTCACCTTTTGAGGTGTTACTTATTTGTAGGTAAAATTTCGTTCTAAAATACAAATGATTGTATAGTTACGTTTCCATTCTGACTTGGGTAGGTACTAAGGTAAGGTAATATACATAAAAAAATATTTTTGTACTTTGAGTTTATCAAAAATATTTTAATGCTACCAAGTTATTTGTTAGTTTTTTTATTTTAATTAAAAAGTACACTTTGGCAACTATTCTGTTTGGATTCGCATGTTTCATAATTGTTTTATTAATTAAGGTTTGTACAAATAGCAATGCAGGAGTACTTAACTACCCTTTATGTTGTTGCTACTTGTTACTTATTGCAATTCGCAAATAACTATCATTTATTTTCGACAACCCTAGGAACTGAAAACCAAGATTTATATTGAGGTCGTGGTTATTTATACTCACAAGCCTTATTTTTATTCCCTGTGTGATATTTTTAATGAGGCAACTGAATAGCACTGCTGCACCTTTTATTAACTTTTAAAAGCATTAGCCGGGCCCAAATAGCGGGAATTCAGGAGTTATGTCTCGTGACGGTTTGTTTATTGCTTTTACAATAGCATTTTACTTAGAATTTCATTTCTAGACTAATTTTCTTTTTGTGTCTGAATAATATGTTATTTTGATAGAGTCCAGGTATTCTTTTTAACGCTACATAAATAAACAAATAAATAATTAATTTATGAGTAGGGATCACATTTTCCATCAATAAAATTAATTCAGGTTCAAAGTTGATCAATATGTTATAACCCTTATAAAACCCTTATGCGATATTTTTACATAATCATTCAAACACTTCACTGTATGTACACAACTGTTCTAAAAATATAATAAAGTCCCGCCCGCCTCAAGCAAAAGGTTTAACCCTCTATTTGTTTTAAAAACATATTCAAGGCAGAGATGTGCCCATAATTGGGTCTCACACAGATCGCACTATGCAAATGTAGCAATTAGGTTAATAAAGACCCAGACCCGGTGACCCGCTGGGTTAACGATAGCTTAACAAATTTACACGCGCGTCCACTTGCATTAATGGGTTAAGATTTTTGTTTGTACGAGAATCTCGGCCAGATTTCATGAAAATTGTTTGGAAATTTTTTTTTGTTGACGTACCTTACTGTTTTTTACAATTTTTAATAGTATATGAATGAGGAGAAATTAGGTATTTTAGCCCTGCGTAGTAAAGGGGCCAAAAAGCTACTCAAATAATCTAATAGATACTCAGTTAGACTTACGTTGAAGCGTATTTTAATGTTACTTTATATTTCAATAATAAATAATAATATATTCAATCACTCAGCATTCAGCAAATAAAAGTATTTATTTAATGCTACGAGCATTAAATAAAGAGTATACCGGAATACATGAAGCAGTAAAATATACATCCTCAACATAAACATTGGTAACTAAATAACCTAGATGCACGATGTAAGCAGCACGAAGCCCTGACATCCGTAGGCGCAACTCTTCACGTTTCACTCAAGTTTAAACGAGCTAAATATTTGATGAGATCAACAAGATCAAATGAAATAGCAATGAACAGGATACATCGGAGCCGGGAGTCAGATGTCTGAAGTTTAACAAGGGTGTTCCTATATAGTGGAATATTATAACTATCGATGTACAGGTTGATGAATATATCATGTATGTAGTAGCTAGAAATAATTATAATTGATTATTACCGAATAATTATAATAATTAGAAGACTTGGAATGATTTAGATGATAAATAGGTTAATTTAATTAATTTCACATGGTATTTTGAAGGATCCATATAACAATCAAATAAAAGTGATAAAACTTCTAACTGTTACTGTAAAGATTGTAAAGATAATAGGAATTATCGTCATTAGCTATTATAATCTTATCCATAGCATTTAAATAATTATAGAAAAATAAAATATATCTTTCATAATTTATAAAAAAATATCAGCTTGGCACAAAGCAATGATAGACTTTTACTTTGTCCTACTTTACACGTAGATTATTTTTGCATTTTTTTATTCTAACGGTTATATTTTTTTTATTGTAAGTACCTAATAAGATTTATGTTCACTATTAATTTATTGATAAGATTTGTATTATTTACAATAAATACCTATACTATCTGTACCTAATTCTTCAAATTTATAATTAGTATATTCATATAATGCTCGTAGAAAATAAATAAATTATTGAGATTATTTTGTGTTAAAATTGAAATTTAATCACCGTGTATAGCATTACCTATCGTAATATTGGATTAACATTTTGAATACTCTCAATATCCGAGGTTCTTGAGTTACAATAGCTTCATAGGTATAATCTTGCTTAGTTCAGATTTTGAAGTGTTTCGATGGAGTGACTTCGAGTTTAGATTAAGTAAATATAATATTAAAAATAAACAGTCAAGTATGTACCTCAACTCGCGGTATAATACCTGGAAATAAAGGGAAAATGGGAAACTAAGAATAATAAGTAGCCCTATATTTACCAGCGATACTTTTCGCAGAAGATGATACTATGACAATAAAAAACTTAAGGCCGTGGGTTCGAATCCTGTGAGCTGTGGTAATAAATACATTTTAAATATTGTCCAAAAACAAACCCAAAAATTTATCAATCAAAATCCAAATTTTACATTACTGATTCCAATTCGTACACATACGAAAATAACAGAGAACTATGACATTCTGAAAAATATAACAAGATTCAGCTAACACAGCAATATTTCTTTTAAAGTAACAAAATGGAAGCGAATAAAGAGAACACTATCCAATATTAATATCGTCCCGTTTCAAAAAGTTTCAACTGAAAGCAAGTCCGTTATCAATATTCATAAGCACAAGATGGTATCTGAGGCAAGCAATAAACAAAGACCGTCCGAAGTGTAGCGAGGCAAAGTAACCGATCTCAAAGAGCTCTTACTTACTGCACGCTCATAAATTTCAGTTTGCAACTTGCAGCGTAACATTCGATCAATAAGTGTTTTGTATGGGCTCTATATTTGCAAGTTAATACGCCACATCAAAACTTACCTTCCAAGCCAATATACCTTACATCACGCGGTTAAACGTCAGTCACGAAAGACCCTATTCCGCGAAGCAGGTTATATAATAATGCACCTTCAGTTAAAGGGTAGATGTGTTAGTAAATTAGCTTATACAACTACTATACGACGTTAAGTTACAGTTTCACTGCACCGAATGCCAATGATCACGTGTCTTATGTTACGTGGGGTAAATCTGATCACGGTTTATGGAAGCTAGGAAATTATGTTGTTATAAATTCATCAAGGTTGTATGTGGGTAAAAGGGTTTATTGTTATCTGTTATGTGGATTAGGTTTATAGGGTGAAGGTTGGAGTTAATTGACTATTGTGATCACAATGCGTAGCTCGCGACAATGGATGTTTATTTTACGAACGGCTGTCCAATGAATGGGACAATTCATTAAATCTTTATACAGTTTAGAAATAACAATTGACTCTCTGTATTAGCCCGTCCATTATCGAATCTTAGCACTATGATCTATACATATAAAATACTAGCTTCCGGTTCGTGGTTTCACCCGGATAAAAGTTTAAAATTATTGTTATTTTAGGGTAAGTATCTAAGTGCCAAATTTCATCCAAATCCGTTCAGTAGTTTTTGCAACATCTTCCCATCTCCATTTCAATGTTCACATCCATAATAAAGCTTCATATTTTCAATATATAGTGGGAAGAAATAGACTGAATGATGTCAATGCACATTTCAAACAGCCAGGTATATAAATTTGAAATAGGTTTCCTTACGTTAACTTGGAATCGAAAATTCAAAATAATGTAGGTATATAGGGTTTCGTTCATGGATGAAGCTAGTTAAAGAATATGGTTATCAAAATAGGCTTTCACTATTATCACAATCAATAAAATACATTGGAAAAAGTTATTCTGGATATAATTCCGAATGATTTAGTAACTAATAGCTGCAATTGAGGGCGACTAGTAGGTACAAGTTGTGCAAATTATAATACAATAGCTTTACAGCATTAGGAAGGTATAGTTTGCCTAGTTGTAAAGAATAATTCATAGTTTTTAAATCGATCACGCGATAAGTTTGCAGTTATTTCTGTCTGATAATTTGAATCGATATGTTGCCGATATGTGCTTCACTACATTCGTACATAAAGGCTGTTTGGGAACTAAAAGTCGTTATAATAGACCATCAATTAGCCCATTATTAATGTTACCTAGTTTTGTTTAAAATACTAATTAGAAACCTCACACATACCTAATATTAGGTAGGTAAGCTTTATGTTGCTTTCCACTAAAGACCGTATCGAATGCTACCATATCTCTGTAATATTTAAATCCTTGTAAAGAATTGTTATAGGAAATTGCTACAGTCGTTTTGCCAGTTATATGATATGACTAGTTTCCATGAATCAATTAATGAAGATCACATTAAATCTGATCTTTTCAATGTTTCATTCAATGCCTCGATTCATATGAAATATGATATTTCCCCTCCGCAGGCTGAATCTTGAATTAAAATAACTATGTCTCGTATCCGATAATATGAATAATATAATTTATATTATAAGCACGTTTCGCCGACACAGAAACACCATTTCCATTTTCATAACTTAATACGAGCGTGACTAAATCTAATAAAAATATAACATTTATAAATCAAGGAGTTAATCTAGCGATCTCAATAAATTACTATATTTTCTTTGAAGGATTAAAAATGTATCAGTCACTAGTCTATTTGAACTATTTTTGGGTACGCGGGTGGGCAATAATTTGATTCATTAAATCCGTAGGTGGGCTCTTGAACTTTGGTCGAAATGACCCATAATGCCCCTTGTTAAAACCCAAGGAAGATAATTCGAGTTAACATATTAATCTAAAGCCATAAATATAATAAAAAAAGATGTTTAGAAATTGTTCTAACTGGTTTACAGGCGAGCCGTAAATCTTTTATCGAGTTAGCTAATTGATGGTCTATATCAAAGAACATTATTTGGGGTCTAGTTGAGTTGTATGTATATATTGGGCTTGGTAAATCAACATAGTATCTTATTATAAACTAAGTGACTCGACAGACGTTGTCTGTCAGGTTTTCAGATTTCTATAAAAATCCCGTAAAAAAAAGCAGTTTCAGATTTTGGCGATTTTTCAATTTTTTTGGGAGCCTTTTATAATGTTTTTTTTTTTCAATAAACCCTATATGTTTTAAATAAAAAATAGCCATCGGTCCAACCGTTCTCAAGTGATGCACTTACCAACAGGTTGAATGCAACAATTACCTAATACTGTTTGTCAGTTGACAATGTTGCCATCTGATTAAACAAAAAAAACACGAAAATACCTATAAATACATAAACAATTTACAAGGTTTGTTATACGCTAATTCCTGTATAAATCAAAATATGGGTCTAATACCGTTGCATAGACTGAAAACACAAAGGGATTTAGCCCCTCAGTTATTACGGGTTAATATTATACTCGTAACTTTAACACCCGTTATGTTATACCTAACGAATCATTCCCCATAAATTTTAATTAAACATTTGATACTCCCGGATGGTTGATGGTATAATCTACTTTAAAATTAATAATGTTCATATTTATTTAAATAAACACTGGTCTGGTTTCTGACACATCGATTATACTGAGTTATTGCCCGATTGGTGTTATTATCTCAGGCAGTTTCCCTTTATTTATCAAGTTATAGTATTTGTTTTATTTGTAGCTTTTATTTTACTCTTTAGATAAAAATATTAATAGATTTTAGTAATAATCGATTAGGTAGTAATCTAAAATTGTATTGTTAGTAGACAGACATGTATAATTTGAAATAATTGACAGACCTGAAAATACTATTACTATAAATGTAAAAGTGTGTTTCGTTGGATTGTCCCTCTTTACCGCAGAAACGAAGCAACGGATCGATTTTCGGCATATCGATAAATTATAGGCCGGAGGGTAACATAGGCATTTTTGTGGAACCTTGTAATACAACTTACATACACCTAAACTTACAATCTGTAGGTCAACATTTACCGTGCAGCATCGTACAGTCTAAAACTGAAAGCTACGAATGAGCATATTGTAGTAGAAAACGTGTACAATGTAGTTAGGTACAAATCTATTTACATCCTACCGCCTGCATCGTGTCGACTCTTGAAGAATGACAAAAAAAAATGACATGATAATTACACACGTTAGACTATTGCGGGGAACGCTAAATCTGGTACGCTGACGGGTCCACGAGATTAAAGAGTGGTTATAGTCGAAGAGGTTAGCGTATTTAGAATTTACTAGTTTCCGCCACGCGTTCCCGAGACATGAAAAGTAGCCTGTGTTAATCCAGGATAGTCTGCCTCCATACCAAATTTCATCAAAATTGGTCGAGCTTTATTTATTTAGCTTAGATTTTTTTTAAAGTCTCATGTTGATTTTAAGTTGTAAAATTATTATATTTCTATAAAATGGATTCATGTTTTTAGCTTGAAAATAAAAATGTTTTTATAATTTATTATTTTTTACTTTGACCTTGTATTAAGTTAATCTGAAAATAATCAATGGATACACAGTCTTAACTCATTAATTACAACTTAATTGCTGAAATTTCCTGTTTCTATATATTTTATTTGAATTCTCATTCTATTCTTGGAAGAAGTTTCTCCTAAGATGTCTAGAAAACCTATTGAAACTATCGCAATTTTATCATAATTAATATTTATAACTAATTTATTTCATGTCAACTATTAGTTATTACCTATTTATAGTAAATGTGTTCGTGTTCCCAAACTGTTTCCGTCTCCAACATTGTATTGATTTTGATGAAACCTTATACGCCTTTAGTCATAACTAGGGATAACCATATGGTACATTGATCGAAATTATGACTCAACAGCCTTATAGTATTTTAAGTGTTTAGGTCGGCAACGAATTGGCAATCCCTTCTGATATCTGCTTTAAAAATATATTATACCTTCTTATAAAATAATAATAACAATAAATATCTTGTAATAACACTTCTAAATATGATATTTTTCAAAGAAGAGCGCCAAAGTTTGATTTCAGGGCTTATAATAACAAGACTAATAAAAAGGTTTCAAAGATTCTTGAAATCACCTAATATTTATTCAGGCACCAATATCCAGCAATTTTCTATATTTTTTTCACAGACTTCATTGGACCTTGGAGTTCCAGACAGTGTACTCATATTGGACAATTCACACGTAAGGTAAAACAAACAGAGATTTCAAAGTAGTGGTGTTGAGAAGTCGATAGTCAGCATTAATATTTTTGGTAAACTTTAATAATAAAATATAAACGCACCTATGAGTTATTTTAAAGTAAATGAAAACAGGCTTAAATACGTATTTAGATGTTCGTATTATGTTGTACATTTGAATCCGAGTGTTGCCACACAATATCATGCATTTTGAAATTGAAATTGTAGGCTACTCTACAATATCAGTGAAAAACTGGGACAGAATACTTAAATATAGAGTCGCCATTTAGTCACAATTATGTATTACCTAGAAATCGATATTATAGGTTTTTTTTCAAACAATGCTGCGATTATACACGCTGACTTTCCATGTAATGGAATAAACACTAGCTTTTACACATAATATAAAGTTGTCAATATGAAATTACATAATTGGTCAGTAGTTGAATGCCTTGACAAAGGTTGAGGTTTTAAATCCTACAATGACTTTGATCATTGGGTGAAAGAAAATATTGATGCGAAACTTATAGCATGGTGGAAGGGTTATTTGTATTACACAGAAATTACTAGAGCCTGGCTTCTAAAAATTTTAGACGTGCAGTTCTGTACTGGTTAGTTTATCCTAAAATTAAAGACATCGATATCAGTTTGTGGAATTTTTAATCAAGAGGGTCAGCACTATCACGATCCCAGTTCCTATTGAAATAACATTCGTCCAGTCCACTTATATCAGATGTCTTATTGTTCTTCATTTCATTCCATTAACGTTTGTGTAAGGGACACTTTTGCCTAATGTTTTCTTTTGGACTTTAGCTTCGGTTAGATAGTGCCATAGGTAACTACGATTATTTTTCGTTCTTTGTTTTTGATACCAATATTTGCTTTGGAAAAACTGAATGTTTTTGGTGAATCCATATTTAGTTTTCTTAATGTTACTAAAGGTAATAAAAGGTTTAAAAATATTCTTCGGTAACAATGACAATTAAGACTTTGTTATGACAATAGGTACTGCCCCTACCGCTCTATGCTTATGCTATGCTAGCTGATCTCCGTGGCTTCACTCGCGATCTCGGGCTAAAAAGTAGTCTATAACACTTGGGGATAATGTAGCTTCCTATTAGTGAAATAATTTTTCGTATCGGACTAGTAACTCCGGAGATTAGCGCATTCAAACAAACAAACTCTTCACCTTTATTTAGATATATAGCAAAGCATCTCTTCTTCTTATTTCTAGTCTTGATTGACCTTTAGACGCTTGCAACACTAGGGGTTAGTGTTGCAAGCGTCTAACGATACTGGTAACCGCTTATCATCATCACAACTAGACAACAGATGATGATCTTGAAACAGGTGAGAACATTTTCGACTAAGACACCTTTCGAACAGAAACCGATTCATACGTTCAGGAGCTATTATGCCACAGTCATACATATATAGATACTAACATAAAACGCTCTCTACGTCGGGGATTAAAAAAAAACATAAATTTAATTTGCGAAAGTTTAAAGAGTACAAATTAATCTATCTGCAGTTGCCCTGTTAGCTAACCCAAGAGTGACCTCTTGTGCTAACAGAATTCAACTTTTAAATATGCAACACTAACTTTCAAATAAAATGTTCATTGCAGAGAAGTTTTGATGCTTTTTGGTACGCTTTTCAAACATTTTGACATGCATTTTTCCTGCCTTTGAACAGCAAACTAACTGCACATTTCTACCTAAGTACCTATACATCAAGGTTCTATTTGGAAACGAAAAGGCACCCTAGGAAAAATAGTAATAGAAAAATACTAAAGGTTATATTTTAAAAAGCAAAAATTTAAAATTCTGTATACCTATCTACCGGGCGTTACTTTGCAATTATTTTATGCCCTAAAATATAGTTGAGTCGAATGAAATTATTTATTTAAAAAAATGTAGTAACTAGGTAGGTAGGTAGAATCTACTTACTAGGTTATATATACATAGTACATTTTATTCAGTGACGTTTCATACTGGACAGACATACACAGTTATATGTATGTATAGTTATACAGTTCGGGTAAGTTAGAAAATATATTTTAGCTGGAAAGTGGACCCTGGTGACATCGGCGATCATCATCCATCTTATCGTGTCCTACTTTCAATATTTTATAATAATATTATTTTTATATTACTTTGTGAATACTAAGATATAGTATAGGTATATTATGTACCTATACTTCTTGAACTTATGCCGGATTTGACAGGCTGAACTACTTTTAACATCGCAAATGGCTGAAAATATATTTATAAAAGGGGTTCAAAACCCCCTGTTCTTTTGCCATGAAATATGGGTGATAGAATACCAACTCAAGGTCAAGGCTTCTCATAAAGCTAGTATCAACACCCGATATGTTATTAAAGTTAATTAAGTTCTATATCTGAGCTTGGAAGCTACATTTAATGAGTCTTCCTTGTAAATATGTTCTAAATAATTTACCAGCCAAGGATGTTCGAGATAGATTAGCTAACATAAGAGGACAAATTAGCAGCAAGTTGTTAATCTACTAACTTTTGAAGTAAATAACACTGAGATTGTCTTAATCTATTTTGTCAAATACCGACATCTCAATGTCTCCTATTAACAATTGAAGGATTGTCGTGACCATGGAAAATTAAAACACTTAGGGTTATGTACCCAAAGGGTGGTGACGGAACCCTATAACTAAGCCTACGCTATCCGTCCGTCCGTCTGTTCGTCTGTCAAAGGACTGTATCTCATGAACCATGACTAGACAGTTGAAATATAGAATATTGTTGCTGCTATAACAACAAATAATAAAAATTAAATTACATTAAAAATTATAGGTGGTCCCCAAAAAAATTATACATAATATGGGTTTTTTCGATGTTTTTTGGTCAACTTTAATTGTAATAAGATGGTACGGAATCCTTCGTGTGAGAGTCCGACTCTCACTTGGAGATTTTTTTTTAAATCTTTACCCATTTTACTTTCAGTTTCATCAAAGTTTTGATTATTGGTACCTACCACCTAAAAAAATACCTATTTGAAACACCAAAAATACTCCTCCTAACACGTTATCATACATATTGCATCTTATCACATCAGAGTTTAAGTTTTCCTATCCTCTCGAAACTTGCAACAAAGGATGTCAACAACCCCGCCATGTTAGCATACACTATCCATCAACGCACAGGATCCGCACTACGAATGCATTTTGTCACAAGAGTGAGGTGTTTATTCGTGTTGCTCACAGCATTATCGAGTCACTTTGCTTGTTTATTAGATAGCGGTTTTAAGAGGGAGCTTAAGCGAGTACCATAGGTATTTAAAACGCATCAAAATACACAGAGAAGTTTGTACCGATTGGCTATCACCTTCAAGTTGAAACGGTGTTACCTACTCGATATCTCTATATATTATATTATTATCTATACTCCTATCCATTTCGAGAAGATAGTTATGAAGCATTCCCGAACGTGTTGCTGTTCCTTGTAGGTATAGTTTTCTAACTATTCTGACTTTGCTTACAACTAACAACACATACCTAGTAATTATACATACATAATAGATTAATTCATTTTTCTTATATAAAACTGTCAAGTCCTAACCAATTTTTTATTGAAAATAGGGAAATATTGTTTAATATTATTATTTCATTGAATAAATTTTTAGCACATCAATTATTGTTATTAATACTTTAATAATAACCATTTTTTTACTGAATTAATTTAAAATCTTTTGTCATCTACAAAATCGCTGTCGCCTTTAAATCTACTATCACACTCTGTGACTTACCTTAATAATTCCATTTCGAAAATGAGCTTTCGTTATCGATATGCACTACACAGTACTTAGACTGTCTTATGAGCCGTTTAATGAAATCGGTCATTACCTAAAGTGCCAGTAAAATGTCGTGTGGATAAGAAAGGACATTTTCGTAGGTTAATAGGGCTGTCATCTTAAAAATACTTGAGTCCAAAAGAAATGTGAAGTAAATCCTAGATGTGACAACTTTGTCCCAGTTTTTGACATAAACATATTATTATACCTCTTACTGGTAGAAAAATACATTACTAAGTATTTTAAGTAATGTGACGCGTTTACGAAAGTCTTGCAAAACGAATGACAGGAATGAAAACACGTCTGGAAGTAAAAGAAAATACGATTTCTGGTGTGTAGATACTAATAAAATTAAAACAACTACAAAATATTCAAGTTAACATTTTTGCGTCGACACATCAATGTTTTGTACTATTTCGATGAGAGACATCTATTATGACTAATCTTTTAGGAATTAGTGAATTAGAGAATACTATAAGTCTAATGTAACATTTTTCTCGTGTTTTTCCACGAGATGAGATGCTTGACCTTAGAACCTAAAATTAATTGTGAAGGGACCGAAACTATATAGCGGATAAAACCGTACTTTTATCCGCGTTCCAGAGAGATCTTATGTTTTCCCGTAAGTATAGTCAATAAACACACATACACACATTAATGATATTAGTAGAACATAATAATCTGAAATTAACTAGGTTACAAAAAGATTTATTTGTGTTTACTCAAAATAGCACAACACAGTTAAAAATAATATTAATACTTAGGTAGGCTTGGGCAGAGAAAGTATAGTATCTAAAAACTAAAAGATTCATTAAATTTCAATTTAATCTGTAAATTTTGACGCATTTATAAATACCTTCTAACGAGGAATACTGCTTTTGGTCATAAACATCGTTACAAAAAACGAGATCATCATAATATTTGGACCGAAAATAATACTTATTCGCGTTTATCGGGTTGCTTTCAATGTAAACATATAAAACATGTTTTCATTTTATGTAACGCTTAAAAAAATAAGTTCACATGATTAGGGGCATGAATAAAAAGGTTTTTGTTGGTCACCTACAAACAAACACAATCAATATGAAACCATTTATATGTATTTTATTTTAAGATGCTTTCCTTGAGGAAGTATCATTTGTTGACAAGAAAAACAGGCACACAAACGTTCGTATAATCTAAAGGGCATGCCTTTTAATGAATGATAAATATTGTAAAAACTTTTGGTAAAATAGAATCAGACAAAAATAGACGCAAACTTGAAAGAAAATTAGAAGAAGAAACTGACACATTCTTCGAAATAATTTAGGAAAAGAAAGAACTGACAGCCCTACAACAAGATAAGACAGTGATACACTAGCTGACTCATAAGTTTGTTGTGTAAATGTAAGCTTAGATTAAAACAGTGTTGTAATGTATAGAGTCATTATTAAAACATTGCGGCGTAAATTATTTGTCACAATTCCTGATAAGTCACTTTTAACATAGTCCGTTAAATTCTTGGAATAATAATATGTTTGTTATTTTATACAAAAGGCCATTGTTGGTGTTATGTTTTCTTGGTAAATATTGCACATACTATGGAAATAAGCTTTTAATGAAAATTGATAATTTGTTACTGAGAATAAACTCTCCGTATTCGCTCCGCACTGTGACCACATATCTAAAGGCGCTTGATACAGTTTTTTTATTATTTTATTAATAGTTGGCCTATGTTCCCTGTGGAAAGTTTTAACATGAACAAATATGACTAATTGCCCTAAGTCTTTTATAACATATATTAAATCTCATCTCAGATTTTCATGACTTTGTTGTGAATCATCACCTCTAATCTCGTACAAAATGATGTAGTTAAAATTATTAATTAAATTGCAAAAATAATAATAGAAGCATAAGGAGTTAATTACCCATTTCCCGTTCAATGTTGATGCTTTTCAATTCGGACAGCTCAATGCTTTTGATATATCTAAGAGATTATCCACTACAGTCGTTTCTAAGGCCGCGCACACGCGCTTGCGACTGTCATTAATTTGGTAAGATACTACGATTAATAAATGCAATATTAATACATATAGTATATTTATTGTATTGTATAGTTTTATTTTGTTCTTATAAATTCCTGCTAAATTTGGAAAGTTGTAAATATTATCGTTGGTGAATTATAATAAACTAAACTAATATTATAAATGCGAAAGTAACTCTGTAGTCTATTACTTTACCTGTCATGTCTATAAATCACTAGCAGATTTCAGTAAAATTTCAACGTAGTTTAGTCAATGATGATTATGTAAAGGAACATACCTACTAAGACTAGATACCTACTTTTTATTCCGGGAAAAGCAGGTTGTAACAACAAAAGTACCTAGTATAAGAAAATAAATACATAAACCTATTGTTCATAATAAAAAAATGAATTCTATAACTCTTGCTATGGTGTGAACTTATCAGATAAAACATAATAATTTGTAATTGGTATAATAGAATAGCTTTATTATTAGGAATACTGTACATTATATTATTATTATTAAAACTAACAAAGTGGTCGACGTAATAAACCTACCAAGAAATATATAGAAACATTTTATTAATACAATTAAATTGCATTATAGTATTAATTTAAACCTATGCATTACCTATATTATTCCACATTCTAAATTGCAGAAAAAAAAATTCAAAGTGACCAAAGTAGGTAGTGAACGGTTTCAAAGGAGCTACCGCGGACGCTCAAATTGTGGAATGAGCAACCCGCCCTGGTTTTCCCAAGGGACCAGCATAAGGTTCTTCAAGAAGGGCGTGAAGAGATTTTTTCAGGGTCAGCAACGCGCGAGTGATATATCCTCATAAAATTAAATTACATTTTAATAATTAAAACTATGAATTTCACATTCGAAATTGCAGAGAAAAATTCTCTGTTATCAAAATCCTCACCGCTCTCTCAAATCTGGACTCTATAATCCAATCGCAAGTTTCCGACCACCCTTAATCACTAAACTACCGAGTGTTTATTCAGATGCGGACCATCGCTAAAGAGTACCAAGATTTACTGGAAATGAAGAGGACGGTTCACGCCAGGGACTCGGGGATACTACAATAACAATGTGCCGCCAAAAATACACCCAGTAAGTGACAGGAGTAAAAATACAAGTTATAGTCGCGTGAGAGAAATTTTTTGACGTCGATAAAAATATGCCTTTGTTATTTTATTCATGAGTTACTGACGTTATTGTAGTGTAGATGGTGACTACTTTCTATTAATAATATTGGTGTGAATGATTCTAATTATTCTTATTAAGCATCATATTATATCTGTTTCATGGAGTTAAATAGACTTAGTTTTCGATATGTAATAAATAATAATAGGTAAGTGGGAGGATATAAAGTTAATAAATAATAACAATAAAATGACTTTTAATAGTCATTATTTATAATTTAGAATAAAATTAGAAAATATTGTTGAGATTTAGCGCACAAATAAAATTTTATTATCTTTATCTTCCCCTAAAACTGTGCTTTAGGTATAATCACTAATGTCAATCAAATAATAATACACTTGACTAATTAATCTGATTAAATAAGTAAAATTTAATTGGTTTATAAAAAAGATTGTGTGATAGCGATAATATTTCGCTGACCGTCGAAAAGGGATAGAAATGTCCATTTGAACTCAAGACTTGAAGTCATGACATCTTTTCATTAAAACAAAAATTGCTAATGACTCTATCTCCATATTTTTGCATAAAAACGTCAGCACTTTGTAGCTCTCCTTGAAGATAAAAAGTATAATTACAAGATACATCTGCATAATCTTTTGACGCCTCCACTCTTATTATCCGACACATGGGTGGAGATGGTTAATGTTATTTTTATACTTTTTGCTCGTAGATGGTTTATTACTCAAAGGTTCAGGGAGGACCGGGAATAAATTTGAATCTTTGTTTTTATTAGATTTTATAAATGTGATTTGTCAGATTCGTTTCAAGACCATGTGGCTTGAGATGAACGTTCAAACATGCAGTGAATAAATGTTAAAATATGAAAAGTTGAATTGGAACGATTTAATAGTTAAATCTTATAGAAGATAACATCATCAAAATCTTATCTAATATTGCATCATTATTTCCTTAGATGGGGCTCAACTTTCTCACAACAAGATAAGACTTATGGTCATAGGGCTGTCATAGAAGACCATAGAATATTAGTTCACATATCCCTGAATTCCACTGCTAAGGCATGAAACTTCAGTTTTTAATTAAAAAAAAATATACTCAAAGGAGTAGACCTGATATTAACTACTACTGACCCAACTAAGATATAATAAAGACACCTATGCAGGAAAATTTGAATTAATCCAATGACCTTATTCACAAGCAAAAACACAGGAATAATTTTTTTATTGTTTCGGAGAAATGCCGAATCAATTAATAACATGCAATAATCCAATGGAACGCACATATAAAAAACATGTTTACATGAGCAATTTATACGATATACAGGGAGGTATCTCGATCGTTAATTTGTTTACACTTTGCATATTCCATCCGTGCCACTGTTTACATTTCACATCTAAGGATCCTCGTAAAACGTAATAAAGTTCGCCTACCGATGATTATGGCCCTTTGAAAATAAACTTGGAAGTTGATTCACAAACACTGCCTTTTATTTTTGTTTAGTTTACTTACTTTCTTTCCCGACATCCTTGAGTTATGGGTATCATCGTTATTCTTTCGGAGTTTTATGAGAAACTTTACTTGCTCCGTCCCCTTTTATTGATACATTAGAAATTATTTTTTCGTGTTATTTCGCCATAAAATTGACTTCCAAATTTTGTTTTGCTTAAATTATTTAAATATCATTTTTGTTACAAAGTTGTCATAACTTTTTTATCGTGTAGCCGTAAGTTACAATTATTTAAAAGTTTCTAATCGTAATATTTGACTATATATCTCACCCCACTATGACTCCTTTTATCAACAAATAGATTTATCAGTTTAGACTAATCTTTTAAAATGTACTTAAATACAATAAGCATAGGCCAGTTTATTTGTAATATTTGTATTCATAAATCAAATTACAAAACGGACAACGGAAAATTCTTCCATACATACTCGTATGAAGCACTAAAGGCCGTTCCTCATTCCACGCGTTTTATACTTCGGAAGCACGGCAGCTATAAATATTCACTTGCTCCCTGTTTGTTTCCACCTCTTAGGCCTCATAAAATTAATGCCTTTATATTAATATTTATTAATATATGAATGTCTCGGTGTACATTGTACTAAAACCGCTCATGATAAAATGGTAAGTAAACTTTATGGTGCAATAACGACGGCATTATGTTGGTGCTGACTATGAATATATATTGGGTAAGCTTACACTCATTACGATCTCTCTTTTGCACTTTAGCAGAATAAAAGAGATAACACGATTAGAGTAAAGGTTACAGACTTACTGTTAATTATTAGATAGGCGTGATCTTAGTGCCTAGTAACATAATTGCCCGAATTTGTAGATAATATTTTATTGCAGCACTCACGGATTTCCTTACTTTGGTAAAATAAATTAAAGATGAAATAGAAGTTTGAATAACTAAATAGAATATCACTTTTATGCAAAAGTTGATAAAAAATTCGTCAAATAAAATGGAAAAGCTAAGTCAAAAGGGGTTGAAAGCCCTCAGTATGAGGACAGGATTGTGTTTAACCATAATCTCATCGTAGTAGGCAATGATGTCGCCGAAAGTTGTAAGCAAGTCCATAATGGAACAGGCTCGTACAATTACCGGGACAAAATTAGCAAACCAACAAGGAAAATTACAAAGGAAATAAAAAAAGCCTCTGTTTTAAAAATGTGTTCAAACTTTCTAGCAACTAGTTTTATATCCGTATATTAGCTTTGTGCCCCGCGGTTTCACCCAAGATTACCACCCCTTTGGGGATTGAGAAAGAATTTCCGAAAATCCTATCATAGCGGATAACTACATCATAAATATCATAATAGGTACATATTATTATACAGTATGCCAAATTTCAGCCCGATCGTGATCCGCGTGGTTTGAGCTGTCTGTTGATAGATCAGTCAGTCTGTCAGTCACGCATTTTTTATAGGTTAGATTCAACACATGGCTGATGGGCTTATATGGAAAAATATTATTATATAGTCAATCGAGTAAAATAATACATCATAAATAAAAAGCCAAGTAACCTAGCTGCCTGGAAGATTAAAAGAACAAGTTACACCAACATGCAAGAGTGAACCACGAAATTAGATTTTCACGAATCAAAAACGAATTTGTAATATGATAGAACATCGTTATTCTTGGAACTTTCAAAATTACAACCGATAACAAAGTCAAATGTTTGACTGGTCCAAAGGAACTTCAGCGTTAAGACCTTGGAATAAGGGTGATGATTAAAATTAAAAGAGTTGTAAACTGTCGTGTGCCGTTCATCCGGCCGGAAGATTGCTCTTTTGATATGATTAAAAGGGTGAAGACTGTTTTACACAGCAATTAAGGAGTTTTGTAGCTTTATAGTTTCTATTTCTTCATCTGTTACCTAAAATTAACATAGAAAGTATCTATATCACTTTTGCATGAAATTAATCATCTATTTAAATTGCTATCTAGATGACATTATTATATATTATTAAAGCAAACGTATCCCTTTTAGTAGTCATTTGTCATGCACAACATTATTGTATTTGCATGAGTTTCTTTCAATGGCTTTATTTTTTATTCTTAACTTTTTATTATTAAGATAGCTAATTTATGCGCATAAGTAACTTTTTTATGAACAAAGTTTAGCTTTTTTCGAATTAAATTACCAAAATTTTTCTGCCTCATATGTCAACAAAATTAATTTATTATTTCGTGCTCCGATATTGGATGTTTTTAACACTGGAGACTGGTTAAAAGCACAAACAACTGAACTTTTCACTTACCGTCCGAGCTTGTTTGTTAGTCCTTTTCAACGTATACTTTTAAGGGAGAAATCGCTAAATTTGGTTCTTTCCAAATGTGTGATGACGTATATCATAAAGTTTTGATTTTAAGGCTATTCACTTCATTCTTACTTTTTTTGTTACCTACATAAATAAAACCTGAAACACAATGTTATTTTTACCTATTAATACTTCAACAGGCATTAATTGTTGATTTAATTTCATGTAATTGTTTTATAATTATCATTCTTTGAAAATGTCACTTCATATAGTAATAAGTAATTATTCTCGATACTTTGATAGTCTGACACATATTTATTTAGTTTTAATTGAACTTGTGACGAAGAACCCATGGTCACCTAATGGAATTCACGTTTCGAATTGCCATTCATCACAGGTCATTGTTGAAAAAAATCAAGGCTGAATTGCACAATACCTACTCTACCTATTCTGTTTTGTCTGCAGCAGTATTTTGTTTTCGCGACAGGCGGAAACGGATATAGAGGGAGACAGAATAATAGCCGTCGGAAATGGTCAGATATGGTGGAATCTTACTTTTTTTTCTCTTATACGCTGGACATTGTTAACTCAATAAATACAAAATACTGACGTAATAATAAACTTTATTCGTTTGTTATCAAAGTTGAATATCCTTTGATGTTTATTTAATATAATTGATGGTCCTAAAGGATTCGGCAAAGTATTATTCAATGAATGCAAAAGAGTCGGATGTGGGATTACATCTGGCAAAATTGAGATTTCTTCTGATAGTTAATACGTATCATGGTTATTGAATCATAAGGTTTTGTTTAGTAGTTGTCCTTATGTTCAAAACGAACATAAGGGAATAATAATTTGATTTAAATAAATTTATTTTGACCACAAAGCCGGAACTCATGAACAGCTTGGAGTGGAATTTAGGTATGTAATACCTAACATTATTAACACTGATCGAGATAGAATTCTGGCTATTTAGACAAACAAATTTATGGATGTAGGTACTTTAACAATGTTATTAACCGTAACAAGCCATATGAGAAAATTGGGATACCGCAAACATCGTCTTAATAACGGCTCAACTCAAACAATTTACAAAGCAAATATTCAAACAAACTTAATTAGAATATCCTCAGTGTAACCAACGTGAAATATGTTGTGTTACTGTAGGGAATATATTGATTGGCCATTAAAATAATGGGCGCAAGTTTGAGCGATACGCTCCGTCGATGTTAGGCGAAGGGGCATTTTACAAACAATATTCAACCAGAAAATTTTGAACCCTTAAACATCAGACCTATTATATATTCTGTTCAAAAGAGAAAGATCAAGTCAGGTTGGACGTGTAACTATTTGTTTAAGATTACTACGCCTCGCGCCGTCCAGTATCGAAAATAACGTGAAAAATTATCAAAAAGTAAAAACGAGTAATATCCGGAGTAGTATTGTTCTCGAAAGACGTCTGTCGAGTTAATCGAAATTAAGTGATCCATTACAAGATACCGACCCCTTATGTTTAATAAACGACTGTATTATTTATTAAATCGATTTTTATGCGTCGTTGGACTTGTGTTGTTTGGTTCTTTGTCTGATCATATTTTATCGTTATTTATTATTTCACTAATAGCAAGCTATAGGCTAATTTTTATCCCGGGAACGCGAGTGAAACCGTAGGGAACAGCTAGTATTACATAAAACTCAATAGAAGTAAGAAACCAGACTCTAATTGTGGGGTTGGTTTCTCGAATCACCACTATCTTAGCCAAGTTAATGCGTACAAAGTTTATATTTGATAAAGAAACTTTTAACTTGGTCGTCGCTGGAAGATATGATTCTGCTTTTCGTTATTCATCTACCATGAAATATGCTTTCATCCGTTAGCTAGAAAATTACAAACAGAAAATTATCGACTAATATAGGTATATAATATTACAGTACAAGCTAAAGAAATTTATCACATCTACATTTACTTTTGGCAAAGAATCTTTTGGCGATGATAGCTCTGTGGTAGTGACGTCGAATGCCGAGACGAAGGTCCCGGGTTCGAATTCTACAATGAGATTGAGCTTTCGGGAAAACAATCACTGAGGAAAGCACGGTGGTAGGGTACTTTCTAGTAAAAAGTAGGAAAATCTGTCGCGAAGCATCTTTCGGTGTGCTCTGACAGCTGCACTTGAGAGGTTCCTTCTGGCTTTGTGTCCTTACCAGCATTGGCCACATCATCGCTGACCACGGTGAAATTGTGGTCAAACACAGAACTATACAAAGTTAAAAAAAAACATTTTAGCACGCAGAAATTTCTAGACATTTTTTGTGACAAATTAGGCAGAATTGCTGATCTAATGTCTATGTCAACGGCATAAATTATTGCGTATTAATAAGTCAAGAATAATACTTTTATTCAGCTACCATTATTTCGATTATAAAAAGGTAGGTATAAAATCGCTGAGTATGTTTACGAAAAATCCATCTTTTCGAGAGCCATATTTTACCCACCCGTCTTCGTTAATTCTCATATACGTTACGAATCCAAATCCCATTGCAGTAGTTTAAAAAAGCAACTTTTTCACCCCGTGATTTAAAGCTTAGTACCTCCTCATGTATACAAATCCTTCTAACATTTACGATTTAACCCTTTACCCGGCCCCTACTTTTAATTCTCACTTTGAAGTCGCCCAGAATTAGTTGGGGCGAATTTCTTATTTAAACATTGATTTATAGTCGACACATTTTGAGGTATGACCCGTATGCTCGCACTTAATCTTGATTTAAGGGACGTAAACCGCTTGTCGGTACCCAGATACGATTTTGAAAATAATTTACGATTTACATGCGAAGTCTATCTTTCGAGATTTCATTTTGTTTCAATTGACACTGTTATAAATTATTAACGGATACTAAAGATTCCATGAAAATAATATCAACACATAAAATTTATAATAAACTAAGTTATTACGAATATATTATTTTTGAATCCTGAAACTTAAAAAGCCAAAGGGAATTTTGAATATAAATTATTCATGCAGTGTAATAAAATGTATTTTACCAAATGAAGCAAACTAATTAGATGTTTAAATAGTTCGCAAAGATTTTCAAAATAAATAATCTAAAACATTTTCTCCACAACTTTGTATCATAGAATTCCTTAGTACATGTGAAATAGTTCACAAATTTTATAACATTTCGATAACTATTCGAAAACTTCATCAATTTGGTATTAAGGCAAAAGTTTCATTTACAAAAAATCGGAGATATTTTAATTAACATTGTTAAAAAGTTAGGGATATACATGTAGGTTACATACCTACTACTCGGTAATATTAAAAACGTATCTAGTTCATTGACCCTATATCTACTATAATAGCATATGGCATAATTAAATCTACCCCTTACATGCCTTATATAAAGAACAAGCGAAAGGCTGACAATGAGTCCCAAACCATAGATTGCCCAAACGTCCTATCCACACATGTTGTGATAAGTTGATAACAAAGAAGATTCTGTCAAAAAAATACACGACGGGGTTGTGTCGTTTTATTTCAGAGTTCCTATGGCCACCTTCTAGCTCCAGCACCAGACCCTGGTTACCATATAGGATCAAAGTACTCGTCAATACGAATCAAAAGAGCCCAAACTCGATGGGGTATTGTTGTTTTATTGCGGAGTTCCTATGGCCACCTTCCAGCTCCAGCATCAGATCAGCTCCATGTCATAATAATTTTGCATTGTCATCTGATTTACACATGCATGCAAAATTTCAGCTCAATCGGTAACCGGGAAGTGGATCTAATTATACTTGCAAGATTTGATGACAAACATCTCGGTGCAGATGTTTTTTTTTTTTTTTTGGTAAATCGTGTTTTCTATTAATGAAACCTAGCTTGATCGATTTATCGCCTCTGAAACCCACTGTATACTAAATGTCATGAAATATTATATTATAATATAGGTATATTAGCTATAAATAGGTACCTACTGTAGATGACGAATTGGGCTATGTTGCTAATTTTTAGAATTTTAATGGTTGGCATAATAATGCTAAGTCAACGGACTTAAAAAATATTTTTTTCTACTCATTCATGCATTTGCTGGCCAGCGGACCCGAAAATTATAAGTACATTGAGTGACTTGACCAACGCGACGTACTCAACTGTCCAGTTCCGATTTGATTTATTTTGATAATAATTACGTTAGAGAATAGTCTAAAATAACAAACACGTATTTTTTTTTAGCTGCCCAATCCAATATTGGGAGAAATCTCCAATAAAAAAAATCTTCCAAAGTATTACAGTAAGCTTGTTTTTGTCTTTGACGTTCCATATTAAAAAAAATGCAAAGCAACCCCCATGACAATTATTATACACGTAGGTATGCCAATGTCAGTCGATACAACTGGACTTTAGTGTGTTTTGTGTACAAATAATTTATGTACATTATTCGACGCGTAAACAAACGAAACGAATGTTCATATTAGTGCTATGAAAGTGTGAAATGTGTGTGTTATTAGTGAAGTGTGTACCTACATACTTTGTCAGGCTACCCATTTTGGTTTGCGAAAAGCAAAACAAAAACACCGAGAAATCGATTAAAAGCGGACAGTGGACGTAAGTGATTTAATATTTTATCATAATAACAAATTTCATAGGCCTTCGAACGGTTTAAGATTAATACAATAGGTAGATATAATTATCGGAATATCGAGGAATATTTTTTTCTCATTTATGTCGTAAAAGAGAGAAGTATGAACGTCATACGGGCTAGAAGCCCACCTGGGTTTATCGCGTGGGGATGTAAGTACTATTTCTTTTTGTTTCAGATAGGTTGGTCATTATAGGTACGTACTATCATAATATTTCATATTCAGTTTGGTTGTTTATTTTTTAATGTCATCAGGCACACAACCCATTTCATGGAATGAGGTCATCGCCGCCTATGGACATTATTTTGCAATAACACGGAGATTCCCATTGCCCACCTTAAACAGCTCTTTTCCAGCCATTCTTGAACCCAAAAACCACATAGAATAGAATAGAAATTTATTGACAGCAAATAATAATAAACAAAGTGTCGAGAAATATACATATAGGTTTCACTAAACATAACATTAATAAATAACAAAAATCAACAATTCAAACTAAATATAACAATACTGGTACAAGATATATTTTCTCGCGCCATGAAAAAAAGTAGGGTGTGCTGTCAAAAGGAAACCAGCTCAGCATGTGCTGAGGTTGAGACATGAGGTTCTAAAGAAGCCCAAACACTCTTAAATACGTCAATTGTTTTTCTAATCATAATTTTACTTACTACCTTATGACATGACAATTATACGAAATTATTTTTACTATTCATCAATTATTTTAGGTACTGAAGGATGTGAAATTAAAATTTTCAAATTATCTGAAACCAACTTGCGGATACGGCCGTCACAACATCCACTTTAATTAGTCCAAAAATATTTTAATAACTACTGACCGCGGCCCGAAGACCGTAAATAAAATCCAATGGTGAGCATGAAGATTATTATCACGTGCCGTTTAAACTTTTAATTTATTGTTTTCGGCGTAGACCCACAAAGAAGTGTTGCTACCGAGTTGTTTTTTTTTTATCCGCCAATAAAAGTGATTGACATTAATTTGGTGTACGTAATGACAGAATAAAATAGCGCTCCCATGATTACAAGTCATAAGAGCTAGCGGGTAACAATATTATTGGAGATTTTATTACTAAAATAGATAGGTTGAAACAAAATCTTCTATATTTTTGCATAACCAATGTTTGGATTACGCAAGAATTATATGATTTTTTTGTCTGTATAACTACTACCAGTGTCAGATTCAACATAAAATGTCAATGAATATCTATAATAACATCAAAAATCCTCATGGACATATACCTATATTAAAGAGTTAGAACTGATTAAATAAAGTATATTTGTTTAGTAAACAGGCGTATAAAAAGTTAAGTTTGAAAGCTAATCTGTAATTTTAGACAAGTTTAGTAAACTCTTAAAGATATCCATCATTAAGAAAATGTCACTATCGTACTGAGTTATGAATTCAATTGAAAGGCTATCAAAAATAAGGATAATGAAAGATGATTTGATAACCCTTGGAAGTCTTGTCACTTCGACCACATGCATGTGACTTTATTGCTATTAAAAAAACATAGTTGGATTCGAATGGCGCCTTTGTGATCAAACAGCAAGAGTTAACAGGAAGTTACTTCTAACCATAAATTACAACGTTTTTTACATGAATCGTCATTCAAATGTGTAACCTATTCTATAATAATACTTAATCAACATACCTACTATAAAGATGACTTAATTTTTTACGACAAAATATTTTCGCCTTAATTAGTTTTTAGTTATTCAATGAAAAAACACAAAGGCTCTTTTAATAAGACGCGAGAGAAACAAGTTTATTTTAACGTTAAACTTAATTAAAAAAATAACAGTATCTGGAGGTTAGAGACGCCTACTTAATTAACGCTTTTAATGTTAACCGAGTTTGTTTAGAACTTATTATCAAGTGTAATATACCTACGTTATACAACAATTAAAGATCCAAGTTTCTTAGCTTGTAAAATTTACGTTTAAAATATATCTTTATCAAATTATTTATTTTTATTATTTATTTTATTTGAGAACTTTGCGCCATATTGAAATATACTCACAAATGCTAATTAGTTGAACTTAGAGCTAATTATTTCTTTATCAATTTAGGGTTTTTATTAAGTTAAGACTGCAATTAGGTACAAAAGAAATGACTAATGTGATTACCCAAAAAAAAAAAATATTTTTTTTTATTCATATAGAATATCCAGCTTGGATAATGAAGTAGGAATATAATAATTTAACTTCAATTCTGGTAATAAATGAAGTACATTTGATAGAAGCCAATGTTTTGCAGCAGCGGCCTCGAGGTAAATCTAATATATTTCTTGGAAATAATTAAATCAATAAATATCCTGGGTCATTTTTTTCACACACATTTAACTGATCCCAAAGAATGCAGAGCTTGTACTATGGAAACCAGATAACTGATGTACTACTTTTTTGTAAATATGTTTGTTAATTTTGTATATTCAGTTTGTCCTGGATGGAAATCGAACTCACGACCTTCGGCGCAATACGTGATGTCTTGTAACCAACTGTGCCAACTGGCCCTTCATTAAATAAATAAAGTTTTAATAATTTTCACCACGTAATTGGGCATGCGACAAAAAGGTCATTTAAAAAAAGTGCTTAAAGCGTGAATGATTAAGCGCGTTCGTTTTCACTTCATTAATAATATCACTTTCGAGCATTTTATTAAGCTCCTGGTAATTTATAAATACTTAATATGAACGCGATGGTCATAGATCACGGTAATTGGCGTACCAACAGACGGATACCTACGTATAGTTTATACGACGCAGAGACTCACTGGATTAAACGTAGGCACGCGAACTTTGCGGCTTTTGTTTTCAGTTAGCTCTTTTAAATTGTTGGCGTTTATATTGTGAGTAGGTACTCGTATATATAATTAATAGGTTTTACTTAGCACTGTGACCTACAAATAAACAGGTGAAAAGTTACGATGACTGTTCATTATTGTTAAGTTGTTGTATTGAGGTTATGATTATTGTTTGACGTTTATTTGGCTTTCATTCCCGTTTCATATGTTAGCGAATTTAAAAACAAATATCGGTTTTGTTTGAAAACTAGAATAGGCTGGCACAACGATTATAATATACCTACTTGCATGTATATTATAAGTTGGTAGCACAGAGAAGAGAATAATGGTAGTTTTGATAACAGTATCATTAAATCATACTTAGGTACTCAAAACAATCATTCAGTTTCCAAATGTGAAATAGCTGTTATATAGACTGGTTATAGTAAATAAACCACCAATAACAATAGATTACCTAGTCCCTAAACATCGATATACTAAACGGAACTTTAAAACATCTGCAGAAAAATCATTCGTAGCATAAAGTATTGTCTCATTCGATAATATAGTCACGTGAAAATAGTGCCGCAAATATAAGCAAATAAACGCTCGGTGACATTTAGCTGTCGTCAGTCTATTAAGGGCTCTCACCCAACAGTTTATAAATGACCAAGTGGCATGCAACCACAGTCATTCGGCGGAAAAATTGCTCGGGCAGGTACGAGTAGGACCTTGAATAAACAATTTTATTTCCACCTTATTTTGGTAGGCTTACTCGTATTTTTTGTTTTCAATTTTAGGAAGATTGCGAGCATTCTGTGACCAGCATTAATTTTTGCTTTAGATTTTTAAGAGCTTGTAAATGTGTCGCATCGTTAAATCGAATATAAATAGAGTAATTATCGATAGGTAATTGATAAATTAATAGGCCACGTGTTCTCACTTTAAATATAAATACTGGTCCCTATTTGACTGGCCAGTTTAAAATAAACCAATTCCAGCTGAAACAAACAATTACAAAAGAGTTCGAAAATTCTCTCTCAAATTCAAACAACGCACGAAAGTATCAATTAATTACTTTATTGTAAACAGATTGCTTAATTAAGGAAACGAAATGAATAAAGAGCGTTTAGCGAACATGGAGTCAAATTAATTTTAATGATAAACGATTTACACAGCGGCAGTAGTCACACAAACGCACTCCATTTGGAGGTAAACTGTAATTTTCTACTCCATTATTCAGCAGTAGGTATTGTAAAAGGTATATCTGAAGGGGAAGATGGCAAATCTAACGTTATATAAGATACTGTTATGGTTTAATTGTATTCATGAATTTTGATTTATTTGAACAGCTTGAACGTCTTACTTGGCAAATATAATATTAATCATTTTGTTGTTAAACCTATGCTGGGGGACGCTCTCAGTGTGTCCAACTTGAAGAGTTCTGCTCTGACTGGTGTGCCTTCACTGTTTGTATGCTTCAGGGTGGCGTTCACTCTCCTCTTCTCTTCTATCTTTATCAATACTGATACTATGGTTACCTCTTCCAATTACTATCTTTATGCTGATAATTTGCAGTTGTATCAATCAGCATTTCGAGTTAGCAGAGGCGGGCTTCATTGACGCCATGAATTATGATTTAGGCTCTATTGGTAAGTGGGCAAGGTCTTTCGGTCTTCATATCAATCCCTCTAAGTCACAAGCAATCTATTTATTAGTTAAACCTAAAAAAATACAATCGGATAAACAAGTAAATAATATTTTGTTTATAATTACGTATAAAACTTTATAAAATACAATAACTTAAACTCCTGTCCCGATATTTTCACGTCTTTCGTCTTTCTTTTCACGTATACCTGAAATTATGGTACAGAAAATAGGTACTTATTTTCTTCTGAAAATGGCCTTTGCTCTTCAACTATGGGGATTCACACAATCGAATATTTAAATCCCATGAGCACAATTTCGTAACACGTGCACCTTTCTAGAAGCTTTTACACTAATGCTTTATGAATCATAAATTAGAAAATGTGAGACGCGTGTTTCTCAAACGTGATGAGAATCTCCAAAAAAGGATCTTTGTCTTGGACAAAAAACTGTCTGAAATTGAGATAAAGTAGTCTAAATTAAGTAAGTAAACTTTTTTGTTTCGTTGCTGTGGTTTTTTGGCCAAATTTCCCAGGAGTAAAAATATTGTTGGTAAAACGAACTCTAAATTGATAACCAAGTTATAGTAATGTAATTTTCTTAACTAAGTTTGTAAAAGTTACATTATATAAAACTAAAATAATCAACCAATTATATTATCTATACTCGTTTACGTACGCTATTTTCATCTTTTATTCATTTTATTTGCAAAATAATCATTAAAATTAAGGTAGTAGGTACAACAGACGTAAAAAAATATTGCAATGGATGGTGTTTGTTTAGGTTATAAAGGGTGAATCTGAGGGGTTATAAAAATGAAATAAATTGTAACAAAACGTAAAGTAAAAGTACTTTTTGATATAATTTTTTTAAATTGCTAATGTTTCTGTATAGGTAGGTACTATAGATAGACGGTAATATGAAGGGACCGACGATAACTATATACTTAATGTAAGCTAATGCTCGGCTCGATTTTTGCCTTGCTTTACAAATATCTTTTCTTCAAAATCAAAATCAAAAACTCATTTATTCAGTTTAGGCCCTAATAAGGCACTTATGAACGTCAACAGTTACAGTTTTACAATAGACTCTACTACCGGTTCGGACTTCATTTTTTACCCTACACCCTACTAATATGTCGATGTTATCCTCTGCCTATGTTAGTCATACCCTGAATAATATTAGAACCCTTGAAGTGGTAAAACTACCATGTTAGAAATAATATATTATGACTAATATACCTATTAATTTGTCCTAGTAGAGACGAATTTTCTACCAATGAACCCTAAAATAACCGAGTACCTTGATTCCCGCGTAAACCTTAATTTGCCGCTGTATTACCTAACAAAATATAAAAGGGCAATGCCCTGGAGCAAACAGGTGTGGGGAGGTAGCTAAGTACATAAAGGAAGCAAGCTTAAAAAAGGTTAAAAATGTTAGAATTTTGGATGGCGAAGTAATGTAACGTTGCGTTTTGATTCTGTACCTTTTAATTAAGTTGGAAGTTTGAGCGATTAGATGTATTTTGATAGATACCTTCGTCATGTCATCCTACGCGTTTGGCTATATTTTTTTTCTAGTTAAAATTAAATCCAATAAAAAACATATAAAAACCCACTAAAGTAAGGAAATAAAGCAGGATGGAAAAAAATGCTGGCCTCACAAAAAAGGGCAGATAAAATCTTTTTTAGATCAGGTCTTTTTTATAATTCCGAAAATATTCTTTTTTGTTTTTGGTTTGCTAT
This sequence comes from Tethea ocularis, assembly GCA_963555595.1. Lineage (NCBI taxonomy): Eukaryota > Metazoa > Arthropoda > Insecta > Lepidoptera > Drepanidae > Tethea > Tethea ocularis. The sequence goes on from OY741968.1 coordinate 7,903,612, forward strand.
TCAGAAACAAAATAAATATATTCATTTCTATGCTATTACTATACAGGTTATATAATCATGTAGGTTCTGTTTTATCGCTAATAGCGTATGACATAGACCAAGTAAGTTTAAAAAGGAAAAAAAACATTGTATCGCCACGGACTGCTGTGTTTGCGGCGCCTCCAGGCCATTGAAAATTAAAATTGCTGCCAGTTTTTTTAACTGCATCACTGAGCTAAGTCTTCTGTTGTGTATTTTTTAACAAAAAAATTGCGTAGGTTTTTATACACTCTTATTATATTGAGCTTTTTATTCCGTGGAAAATAGATGTTATTGGGCTCGGTTGCTTAAATATTATTCAGATATGTAGGTACCAAAAATGTTAATATATATAAATAAAAAAAATAAATATCTTAATTAATACATTAACATAAGACCATACAATAGCTTGAAGACCGTATATAGAACAAAAGGCGTCATAGGTACACCTAAATAGTGACGTACTTACCTACCTATCACACATCAAACATTTTTATTCATTTACGTCGAAGTACGAAAAAAAGTTTGAAGAAATACCTATTTATTGCATCTACATAAACCGTCTCTTTATTATAATATAAATAATAATGTACCATCCACTAAAATATATATTGCAAAACAAAGTATAACTGGTTAAAATAATTTTGGGAATAGCTCTACCTACTCTCCCAATACAACCGAAAATATTCACAGATTACCTAACAGTTACGTACACAACTAATTAAATCGTATTGACCCAATTGATAACCTATAAATGTTTTGCAGAACATCGACCTGAAATTACTGAGGTAATTGGTCGCAATTTACAGGTTGTTGGCATCAATTATACATCTTTCGTCGGAAATACGACAATAGAATACGCACAAAACAATATTGAGCCGCGGCAAAATCAGTACAGGGCCAACGTTTAATTAAACGCAATATTGCGGTGTAATTGAGGATTAATTGTGCACTGGTTTCACATCTATCGAGTTTATATAACAATTTTATGAAAACGTTTTTTTTTATGAAAGGACTAAAGTTGGTAGCCTCTGATGGCTGCAGCAACCTTACCGGACAAATCGGCGAGCGCACAGGGCTCTCAGCCGGGTAATATTTAGGTAACAACGCCTGAGGGCACCCCCAAATTGGGTACGAACCTCGGCTCAGAGCGTTACCGGGGGACGGGGAGGACTTTGTACGAGTTACGACTAATTGGGGGCTGTCGGATTACTAATGGCAGCTCGGGCCGCTTAAACGGGACGAGACTGAGTGAGACGTCGAATGAAAACGTGTGTTGATCAACTTTTGTTTGTAAAAGCATACTTACTCGCATAATGTGAATAAAAAAGCAGTTCAAAAAAGCTAGGCGTAGGCGGATAAAAAATGTAGAGCCTATGTTACTCGGACCATATTAACCGTATGAGTAGTTCAGGTGCTACGGTGGAACACGCGTAAACAACGTACTTAAACTGATAAAAACAAAACCCTTTCTTTAGTCGGGTAAAAAAATACATTGTAATGTAATTTCTATGTTTTTTGCTCCTACCAACTTGATAAAACACACTTTTATTTCATACAAATATATATCTTTGTCATAGCCATACAATAGAAATTGTTACTACATTGAATCCGTGAGGTACATGAAAATGTAGGTATTTGTAGTAAGATGGGAATATAATGCTCCTTATTGTTATATAATATATTGAAATTCTTTGTGTTACGTTAAGATCAAACGTATCTTATTCACAAAAGATCTCATATAATCATTTCACGATATCCGAGAACCGAACAACTAAAATAATAGAGCCAGAAAATGGAGTAGGCACGGAAAGTTTCTGGTATCACCTATAAATTAAACATGCCAAATATGTTACGAGCTCCCTTTGGAGTACCCTCTAATAAGTGAAATAAAGCAATACCAAATAGTTAAATTACGAAGGTTCTTTGTTAATTAGGTAATTAAAAATACAATGTCTAGTAAGTAGTTATACTACTAATATTATAAATGCGAAATATTGAGGATGAATGTATGGATGTATGTTTCCACGTAAAAACGGAACGGATTTGGATGAATTAAACCGCGGGATGGAAGCTAATGTGTAAGAAATGTTTAATTCCATTAGCAATTAAAAAGTTTTGCGTAGGTTGGCACATGATTACGAAGTAACCTAAATATCCGGCACCTTCAAATACGGATATGATACAACAACACTACCTTCTAATATCCAAAGGGCACATTAAAGATAACATGTTAATCTAACGCGGAGGTATTTCTGTCATTAATTTAGATGTGAATTCATTATGTACCTCAAGACATCGTCAAACGATCACGTATGGTGACGTCACGGATTAAGGTCGCGATATATGATACGGGAAGGCTGAAGGTATATTGCTTTTGTGGATGTTTCCTTGAATATTAAATTACACCGGGTGGCTTTTAAATTATAATATTTTTTCTATGCATTACAAAAAGATAAATTTTTCGAAAATTTATTTTTATAAAATTAATGAATTATCAATTCAGCGAGGTTACTAAGGAAAAATTTGCAAGTAATAACTCTTAGGATAATAATATTTATCAATGAAATGTAAGAGCGGAGCGGTGGATTGGTAACGGTACAAAGTGTCTATAAACGTAATCTTTTTATACAACTTTGTGATGCTATTTATCTCGATATTTTAGTACTGATACTAAAAGAAAATAATTATGTATATACGTTAACGGAAAAGTATCTAATCTGTAATTGTATACATTTCCTAAATATCTATCGGAGTACTACATTTGGTATATTTGTAGGGATAGCGGTATTTGGAGGATTGTAAGTGAATGGTACTTTTGTGCGAATACTTGCTATTTTATGCAAAATAAAAAAAATAACCCCAACCTATTTTTTTCAATAGTTTCTATATATTTCCAAGTATCATTATTGTTATAATTTCCCAGGGGAAATTATAAATTCCTATATTTCATACATTTCCGGTAACATATATATTGTTATTTTCCAAAGATGAGATTTATATATATTTTGAACGGTGACTAAAAAGTCATCCTGTATATTATTACTTCACATTCATAATGTTTTTGTTAGATTTATTGATATTACATTTATCAGTAGTGATAATAATATCAATATACCTAAAGCATTACAATACTCCAATATTTTTATAATACAGAAAGTTGAGTCATGTTTCACAATAAAGAAAAATCCACAAAAGTAATGGAAATTCTTATAGAAATTGCATACCGCTTTCCAAATAAACGACACTCTATAATTAAACATTGAAGGGAGATTATCATCTCGCGGGCCGTGGCTCACTTCATTTGTTACTTCGCTGACAAGTTAAGTCTCAGACTGGGGTGGTGAGGTAGTCAGTATTCATAAGACACCTTCCTTACAGGCGTTTCATTATAACCCCCGCTGCGTAGATAGTATAAGAGAATTGAGGCGGCAACGTCTAGACGCAGTAGCCTGTTGAATATAATGCCATTAGAATGTTAATGGAATGGAAATCAATACAAAAATGCAATGTGCTATCTCGATACGAGTCGATGAAACAGATCGTTAGATGAACATTCTAAGCAAGATGTAAAAGAACAACGCAACTTGCTCTACATTATAGGTGGAGAAGAGAAAATCGTTTCGGTATTTAGAATATTAATTTAGTTAAGGGGGATGCTTCAAGGTAGCCCGGGACATTCAAATTTTATTAGGTACGTTTTTTTGCTAATTGCAGCTCAGCTTTAGGTCGTAAGTTTGTCAACATGTGATTCGCGACAAGAATGCATATTTACTCATCATGTCAGCCGAAAGACGTCCACATACTCGAAAAAAGCCTCCCCCAAGGATCTCCAAGATAGCCGGTCTTGTGCTACTCACATCCAGCGGTTTCTCGCGACCCTCACAAGATCATTGGTCCACCTTGTGGGGGTCCTGCCCACGCCGCTTTTTCCGGTTCATGGTCGCCACTCGAGAACCCTTCTGCCTCAGACGATGATTTATTTTGTTATTAATCATTTATTTTGTCATCATGAAATATCTTGATGATTTCTTTTGTTACCTAGAGCATTCACTTTAATATTTTATAAATACTTTTTTGATCTACTTTTATAAGAATATTTTCGATTAATAATATGCCAATCCAACGTTTTGACTACTATAATTTATGACTTATCTAAATATTCTTAAGCCTTGTTTTAAAGACTGCCTACATACATCGTTCACGCGACTTGCGATTCTTGTCACATGGTGTTTTGGGTGCTATGTAATGCAATTTTGATTAACTCATCTCAAGCTTGCACTTGATTAGCAACTTTGGTTATTGCAATATTGTGCCTGTAATTATTATTAGTTAGTACATAATTAGCAAAATTAGTATACATTTTTTTCGGTCAAATCATATTTATTAATAATGGCCGTTCTATGGCTCTCAACATTTTACCCAGCTGTACTGGAATCGAACACATAATTTATTTTATTTCAGTATAACACTCTTGTAAAAAATTCGTAAATACATACGTATATAAAAATGAAAAAAAAAACAATACAAAGAATTGGGCTTTATTTATGCTTATAAAAATTAATCATAAAACATTAAAACACAAACAGAATTCATTATTGATTTCAAAGATGAATCGTGATATCACGTAGCTGAATTCCTGGATTAAGTAGCTTGTGAGGCCCCCTTTTTGAACGCAAGTGTTAATTTTACGATGAAAGCACAATGAGCCCAACATGCAAATTAATTATAAGTAGAAGACAGGTTTGGATTACGCTTTACAAAAATATACCTTTTGAACAGGAAACTGAGAAATATCTTATTTTATCAAAATAATAATGTCAAGAAGAATACCAAGTAGGCTAAAAATGTAAAAAACTTCAATGTATCAAGGATATGCAATTAAATTTATTTTCAGAAAATATCGATTCCGTGTAAAAATTGAAAAATGTACATACCAAATATTTATGATTTCTAAATCCTATACTATTATTATTAGTCTCGCTACGCGCTAATCTTTTGTGTTACTGGTCCGATTTGAAAAATTATTTCACTAATACAGGAATCTACATTATCCCCGAATGTTATATGTAACTTTTTATCCCGCGAACGCAATGAAACCGCGGGGAACAGCTAGTTTGTTAATAAAACTTGAAAATATAACTTTCTTTTCAGTAGGTAGCCTGTAGAACTGACACTAAAGAAATCAGAGGCATAGCAATAAATCTTCAAGAGTCGTGACAAACATACAAAATTAGCTCTTTCTGAAAATTGCTCAATTTCACTACTCACCCCAGCGGAATCCAACGGTAGCTTTGCGGTACGACACTCACTAAAATATTAAACATGTACTCTTATTAAACTTTACAACGCGGCGTGGAAACGTGGTACAGAATTTTTCTATGTTCAATGTATATTTTTACGTTAGTGTTCAAAATGAGAATTGAAAATGATATTATTTTGCATTTTATTTCTTTCTCTTGTTTGTTCATTTCGTCTTTTCCACACCCTTTTCATTATAGACCTCAAAAGCTCCAACAATACCAAAAAAGCTTAATAAATAAGCAAATCTAATTAAAGTAAGGTTGTGCCCACACAACAGCGGACTATGAATGTCATAATTAACATTCAAGTCAAGCAGCTAACTAGCAAAACAGACTTAATTAGACGAGAACGTCTTCATCAACATACCTCAAGGGTTTAGGTTTTCTACGCCGTCGGTTCTCATCTGAGGAGGCTTTATGTAAGGCGTAACGCAATGCCACAGCACATTGCCGATGGGAACCGCAAGGAAGGTAACATAGATGTGTGAATTTTTGAAGAATTTTCCAAATTGTGAATTGAATGGTAACGACTTGAAAAAACGGTGCTAAAGAAATGCAAGGGCATCATACAAGTGATTCACTATTAGGTATTATAATGTGACAGAAATGGTTATTTTTCATCTTGGCTATCCATGGATAAAATCTAGCATATTGTTCTCATAATATTATATTGTTGTAGTATTATTTATTACCTAATATTACTTTTGTATTCTTAATTTGGGTCTAATATTTATAAAAGCGAATTTCATATTTTCACACCTAAATCGCTGAACCACGTGAACTGATCACGATGTATTTTGGCACGCAGAGTGTCTATGATATGGACACGGATATACGCTACTTTTATAACCCGGAAATGCGATGGAACATTAGAAATTCTCCCAACGTAACAATTGAATTTATATTTCAAAAAATACCGAGTGGACCATCAGATTTTTTACGTTATTTTAATATTATGTTCTATAAAAACTCTGTATATTTATGAGGGAATTTAAATCTTTACACAGTCTTGGACCATTTAACTTCAAATTGCTCGAAGTAATGACTTAACTATCATACCAACACCAGAGGTAATGATGGCCTTTGGATTGTTAAACAAAGAAAAATAATAACTACTACAGTTATTATTGCCATTCATGGTTGACTGGTGGTCAGTTATCCAGAAATCGTGTTAACATAATATTACTCTACGAGAGTTCAACTATTTAATTATATGTAGCAGATACTACTTAAAATTGTTATTAACCATGCTTTTTCTTCATTGATACGTAAGGTGTGATCGATTTAATATAATAGTGTTATAAATCTAAGTAAGTACTTATTTTTTGTTTAAATAATTACCTGTACCAAAATAATAAATAGGTACCATTTATAAATAACTCTCTTATTACTGAAACCCCACGAATATCGATTGTATATGTAAACATGAATTGTATTAGGTACGATAACCTTAAAACTAATTCACAACTTTCTTTAGAAAATGAACTACTCTGCTCAAATATCCGTTGAGCACACTGCTTCTGCCATCAATGTAACCTAACAACCACTGAAGAATGTCAGCATTCAAGCAACCTGAAGGCGAGTAATTAGTGCTAAAGCTCTTATTAGCAATGAGCACGAAATAATAGATTTACAGTGGTGTAAGCTCCGTGCAGTACCTGCAAATCCCGCAGTTATATTTTATACCGAAGATATATTGCTTTGGAGTAGTGAAGTATGTGGGGCTTTATATTATAGGTTCAATTAATTAAAGACAAGCTGATTGGTGTGAGGTTTAGATACCCTGACAGAGTCTTAGGTCGTGGATTAGATTCCCATCTAGGACAAATATTTTGTGAATACGTCTGTAGTTTCTGTCCGTGTGTAAGAATAGGTACAACGAAACGTAGTATGATTATATTGTATCTTATTTTGTCGTAAGATATTAGGGATTACCATTACTTACTAATATTAAAAAATAAAATGAAGCTGCTAAAATGAATTAATTAACTAAACGGCATCACTAAGGACAATAACCTTGACAATTTGTCCATATAATAATTTGACAAACAAGTATTGAAAGCCTAGGTGCCCGCTTTTATTTAAAATTTAAATCATATTTGTAACTAAAACAATTTGTTAAAAACTCTATCTCCTTTTTTTGGCTTAGGATTTACTTGCAACGGATTTATTAGCTATTTTGTCAATATTTTCCCATTTAAGTTAAAATAAAATATAGATTTTTTTTTTCAAAATTCTGTGATTGTTTCTTCAACTTTAATTAATACTATTAAAACATGATGAACGAAACTATAACATTTATTTTTCATAGGACAAATAGACGAAAAGATTCGCCAAAAAACTGTCGAAACACAGCGTATTTTGGCGGATTGAATTACGATACTGCCTTAACACAATGGCTGAAGGTAGTCATGTTACAATTAAAGTAAGAGAACCCCCTCAAGTAACTTAAGTTGTAAGGAGAAGCTAGAGTTAACGCCTCATGTTCTGACCTCATACAAGTACCTACAGTAAAGAAATAATAGTAAGTTAACTTAGCATCTGTGCAAAACAATCTGCATAAAAAATTGCTTAGAGAATATCCAAGTCATTTTAGCTGACTATCCAGCGAAAATCTCCACAGTTATTGCTTACTTATGTGCAAATTAAAGCAAAAATATGAAGATGACATACTATTCTATTTTTACTATGTTACTTGCTTCGTACGGGGTTAATTAATTAATATTGTATTAACAAGCCACGTTCGTTGTTAGCTGAACTCCTTGGCGTAGTAATTTTGTTAAATATTTACATGATATTCATAACATAACATGTTGATAATTAGGTAAATTTGAACATTTTTGTTGAACACTTTGTTGTTAAATCAGTATATTGCTATTAATAGCTATTTTATGTTACATAACTGATTATTATTTATGGTAATCAATGGTAGTGAAAACGAATTGACTTCATTATTTAAAGCACTCTTATATCACTACATAGTATAAAACAAAGTCGCTTCCCGTCTGTCTGTCCCTATATGTATGTTATCTTTAAAACTACGCAATGGATTTTGATGCGTTTTTTTTAAATAGATAGAGTAATTCGAGAGGAAGGTTTATATGTATAATACATGCATAATATAGTATAGAAAAGCTGAGAAAATCCGGGCGAAGCCGGGGCGGGTCGCTAGTCGTAAGATAAAAATAGTTTTGCTTCCTTTATTTCTCGCGGTCACGCCCTACACATTGGAAATGAAATCAAGCTAGCGAAACTCGTAAAAAGTGTCTTCAAAATGTCCCAGGATATTTATTTATTACAATTTAGGCATACCATTTTTTTACGACATACGCTATAGCTTGCTTCACCTCCAATGTACGTGTGGCGTTTAATTTTAAGCTATGACAGCGCCTTATTAGACTATACGAAGTGACATCACCATAAAGTTATATCGACGCGGATTTGGTATAATCAAGTCGCAAAATGCTTTAATGAAAACAATTTTAGGGTGTAAACGATGACATTCGGTTCGGACAATGCGACACATTATGCCGGATGTTTGCCAAGTTTCTGATTATATCAGTTGAGTATCGAAAGCAAAATTTCAAACCTAATTTTAAGCCGTCATGGTGTCTCTGCCAGGAAGTGCCACCCGGCGAAACCAATTTAGAGGCTGCGGCGGTCGATTGAAGGACGACAGCCGTTGCATCGGCCGATTGGGACTGATAAGCTTAACGAGTAGTGTGAGATACGCACTCGGCTCAAGCCGCTTCATTGTCGGTATATCTAATGTATGTACTTACATATCCATCATACAAGAATATGCACCAACTGAAAAAAGCAAGTGAAGAAAATATTGATAACTCCTTACAAAAGTCCGCATAGGAATAGAAGCTGTTCATAAAGATTATAAACTGATAAGACTAGATTGGTTTGCGTTGGAGGAGGATTAGCCGTGGAAGGGTTCTTATTAGCAAGTGGAAATAGTGCACAAATAATTTCAAAATAAAAAATCTTGTATAAATAAAGAATATTTAAATTTGAACTAATGTTTCTGTTTTATTAACAATTTGCTGGAAATAAAAGGATTATTTAATTTAATTTTATTGGTATCTAAAGTAAGGAGACCCTTTAAGTTGCTTAATCAGATAAAAACGACTGAAATAATTAAATCTGGATTATGAGCAGAAAATCAAAAGGGTCAATATGAAAAAAAAACAATATTAATGATGAAAATCCCTCAAAGCTTTATTTAAAGCCATTATTAATAGCCATACATTTTATACATGTAAAGGACAATGAGCTGTTTCAACTGGTTCCCGGGATTCGCGGGATTCGCGGGCCAATCCCGCTAATTGTGTCCAAACTTTGGCGACGAGACGAGGGCTTTTTAATTAAAACTTATTCAATATTATAGAGTTGGATCGAGTTGGTCGGTCACTCGAATAACTTCGACAAAGTTTTAACATAACATTCGGACACAACGCTTGTCGATTTTTAGCAATTAATAAAGGAATTTTAGAGAGAAGTCTTTAGGGAAAATTAGTTTATACTTACAAACGAGAAATAAAATCATAATCTCACATCTGAACTGAATTCATAACCCAATTCAGTTCAGATGTCATTAAAAGATTCATTATTTTTCATAATATATAATAATAATTGTGATCTAAATTATTAGATTACTTAATAGTAGAATTATATTAGTAATATAATTTTACATGTAATATTTATAATATTATTGTTATGTAGAGTAGAAGTATACGAAACTAACTCAAGGCTTAAAAAACATAAGACACTGATATAATATACATGTATAAGTACATAACCAGGCAAGGAGTTTTGTTCTATTTTACACTACTTAAGTCGCAAGAAGCCAGTAAAAAATAAATTGTTACAAAATATAAATTTTAAAAACTTTATTAAGCTCCAACATAATTCATGTTGGAACACTAACAGAGCTTGTAATGTACCTACTGATCAACTACGTAGGTTTATAGCGTAGCGTTGCGCGGCTATCCCATTTATTTTCTGGAAACGGCAAACGACCAATAAGTCTTGCTTCCCAGGGATATTAACACTATCATAGGTTACTCTCTAGTTTTATGAAGATACATTAGACACTGCGACATTTCCATAAACGACACTAATACTGTGTTATTGCAAATTGAATTCCATAATATGCTAGTATTTGCAAGTCTTATTAATCAACAGTTATTCATATCTAAATCGATACGTAACATATCTAATGATATTATAAACTAATCACTTTTTTGACATTAAATTAAAATGCTATAAATTATAGTCATAAAAGTAGCATGAAACGTATATAATTACCATATAAAATTATTTCTAAATCGATCGAGATATCGCTGTGGAAAGGTTGTTAAGTTTTATAATTTAACGTCCCGGCGTTTGTGAACAACTGCGGCACTAAATTAAATTTACATCGAGACCGATATCCGATGTGTGTAACGGACTTTATTTAGTGGAAGTGGACGGACCGAGCGGCCAAATAGTTAAATGTCCAATAAGTCCCGCACTCGATATTAACTGCGACATAGTTTACTGCACGCGCCGCCTGTTCATTATTACCAAGTTCAGTTTTATGACATTCAAAATTCCAATTTATATAATTGACCAGTTTAAATACTGGAACGCCATCTAAGGCTTTAATTATTGTATTTTCATTATATTTTATTGCTGACACTAATGGATTGAATTGCTTTACTTTAATTGTAATTCACCAAACAATGCAAAATAAAAGAACTCACCGAAATTCTCAAAAATATTACTACGGTAAGTAAAAAATATAACAAGCTTTAAGATAAAGTTGGATATGGTGAAACGTGGTTTTCGTTACCCACAAGCCTGACGAGACCTTTGATACGTTATTGAGTACAATTTACGTTTTCATAGCAGAAGAGTGTTCCTTTTTTCAGCAAAATTTTTACGTGGGGAAAATGTTTTGGAATCTCTATGAATGCTTGAATTTGGCGTGTAGATAACCTTTAGTTACTTTACATAAGTAATTTAAAATTTTCAACCTTTCATACATTTTGACTGATAGATGTTTTGTATGAATGATTTGTTTGTTTTTTTTTCGTGATTTTAGGGTAAATGTGGTCCCATAGTAAAAGTTATATAGTAAGGCATAATGATGAGTACAATAATTCTTAAAAAAATCGAGATGACAAAAAATTAAACCGGTACTTATATTTATTAAGAAGGAATAAAATAAGTTGTGTTTTCTAGGATGTCGGTATCTGGTGGCATATTATGATAGTAATATTTTCTCTATCTCTATTTGAATATAATCTTGTGCCCTAACTTTGAACTACTGAATCACTCATTAGATAAGGAAATACCAATGTAAAAAATAAAGAATAAGATCATCATTTATAACAAAATCAAAGAGAGAATAAAGACAATTATTTTCATTTATATAGACATATGTTTCAAAGATTTTCAAGCAAATAGCTTCTAGAAAAGGATTTTCGCTATATCAAATAAGAAACAAAAGGTGAATAGGTCCTCTCAAGGATTTCGTCAATGATTATTGAAAAGTTTCACCGTAAACCCGGGATAACCCTGTTTGCTGGCACAAAGGCCTTTGGCCGACAATGTTATTTTATCCTGATGAAATATAAGATTGAGATGAAAAGGCCGGATTGATTTTTAACGGATTTCCTTTGTTTTGTAAATTCTTATATTACCGCAATCTACTTTACTTATGTCAATATTTTGGTTAACGGATCAACTTTATTAAAAAAAACATAGAGTATGATGAAGTTTCTATATGTAGGTACCTATATAGACTTAAGTACATTTTAAAAATAGTAATGAATATCTTAGTAAAAACATTATTTTACAATTTTAATCAACATTTGCAAATTTTTAAGGGATTCTGACAATACAATAATTTGCTAGAAAAGCTTCGGGAAATTGGTGTATTTTAAACTAGCTAGCATTAGTTAAGACTTAATGAAGTAACAAGCAACTTATAAAAAAAATAACCGTTGCAAGACTCTCAGGAACTCATAACTAAGACGGTAACATCAAGCTAAGACAATCTTAATAAGCTATCTCAAGACAAATAACACTTTTAACTCTGTGTCTAAGTCCACAAATAGTTGACTATAACTAGTGTAAACAAATTGCGTGGCTGTGAATAATTCATCAAAGAAACAGGCGCTGACAAATGAAATCTAATGAATACGATATGAGATGAGGAACGTACGACGAGATTTGTGTAAAAATACTAGGTGTAATTTGGTGCGAAAAATATTTGGTAGTTTGTTTTTTTATGTCGGGAGATAAAATTTGTTTAGATCATGCTTTGAAAGCGACGACTCATGTATGTGTATTCAGTTTGTATAAAATGGAATTGCCTTATTTTGATAACAATGAAAAGGAAATGTGTTCTCTCAAATCGTTTACCATAGTGATACTGAAGCAGTAAGGTATAAATTATACAATTTTAAAAGTTGTGCGTAATTTAATTCTACTAATATTGTTTTTGCAAAAACTTACGTTTCAACAAGTCAGAAAGATCTAAATTAAAGCTAAATAGATTTTAAGAATTTTAAAATTAAACGCGAGAAGTTAATGCTTGGATAATATTTGTTAGCACAAGGATATTTTAATGTAGGAAAAAATCTGTTTTTGATTATTTTTAATACAACCATAATTTCCTACAAAAGTTCAGGTTACACACTTACCATTTCCATAAAATTACTTAAACAAAGCCAAATAATTTTCCATGAGTGTTATGTTCATAATAATGTCTACTTACAAACATTCAATAAAAAACAATAACGCATTTTTTGGTGCGAGTTTATCAATTAACTTTAAATAAATGATTCGGTACCGTTAAACTAATAAAGATATTATGTTAGGGTAATCATGACAAAAGTACATGTGTTACATCGTGGGGTTTGATGTACCATTAGAATACGTTCATATTGTTTCGAAATAGCGATTCTAAGGGTCGGTTGCATATAGCGCGGTCATAGAAAGGTTATAGTTAGGTTACACTTTAATTATTTTTTGACCGTAACCATAACCGACCGAGGGAGATCGGTCATCGTAAAAGTTAACCCTAAAGTCAAAATATGGTAATGGTTAAAGTAAGGTTAAAAATACCGTTGACTATATAACTTAAACTATAAAAGTACGAGAAACCGACCCTAATTTTAGTGATGGATTTAGGTGTATTAATAGATTGAATGTATTGTAATTTATCAGACCAAGCTCTCCTAGCCTTATCTTTTCGACTATAATCGTAGCAATGTACATACAGATCAAACCAAATCGCTTTTACTGAGGCTTATCACTATGGTAGCTGGCTAAGTGAACCTATCCCGCGGCATGGCTTTATTGCAGCTCTGATGCCTTCTCGTATTTTGATGTGAACAAGCACGCATTATTATAATTAACACACATACGGTATTTTGTTTCTAAATAAGGTATTAGATTTGTGTTTGACCGTAATCTCACCATAAGTTAAATAGAATAAAGAAAATATATATGATATATTTGCTCTTTTGCCACTGTCTCGTGCCAGCTCTACTCGAGCCAACCGGCATTGCCAGGGACGACGGCAAGAGACCGGATGACATGACTCTGATTCCGTGGAGTTTGGGAAGGACGCTGGTGTGGGATGCTACTTGTGTAGACACATTGGCCTCTTCTCACTTCCAGGGTACTAGCATGCAAACAGGCGGGGCGGATGAAGCGGCTGAGAAATTAAAAAAAACACAAAGAGTCTCGGCACGGAGTATAATTTTGTCTCTTTTAGTGTCGAGACCTTTGGTCCGTGGGGTCCCGGTGCTCACCAACTCTTCAAAGAACTGGCTAAAATATGCATAAAACCTACATGTTCATGCACACAATCCTGTCCTGGATGGGAATCAAACCCATGACCTGCAGTGCAGGGTTATAGTTGATATCTCAACTAACCACACCAACTGGCCTGTCACCAAATAATTTGGCCAAAGGTAGTAAGCATAATCTAGGTGGAATCGTGGTGGGTCTGTAATTAAAGTACCCTACCATTGTACTTTATTTTCATCACGATGTTTTTCTTTGCCATATACCTATATCTGAGCTCACAAACATGATGATGCTAAAAAATAATTTTCGAAAAGGAAGGAAAGGAGTTTTCCCGGAGTGGAAAGGTAGAGTAACATAATTTACTTGTAAGCATATGTAGGTATATGCAAAAATAATGTTTGCTCCCATTACAAAATAGGTACCTAAGCAAATATTATAGAAATCCAAATACAAAGTAGTACTAATATAAAAGCAAGTAATACGCGCGCGACATAAAGAGCTCCAATCCTTTGATATCCTGCCTTCAATACGTTTGTATGTAAGTAGGTATATACAGATCATTATTATTAGGCCTACGTACGCCTGCATATTTTTTTTCATTTTCTTTCATATCCTTCCTTATTGCTTAGTGAGTAATAAAAATTGGTAGAAATGGCGCATAAATATCTATTACCTTGAAAATTGACTTCGGATGTTTTTATTTGGCTCACGACAAGTTATGACAAAATAATTGCTAAAAAACTGGAAATAGAGGTTTTTTAAAAGTTCAAACTTCATAATCTCTCCATTTTTTATTTTATTTCGACAAAAACGATACCTCGGTAAATCTGGTACCTATAAAAAAATATTGTTCAATTTTTAATCTTTTTCTCTATATTTATAACAGCCATTGACTTATATTCTATATGTCGATGATACCAGCTGTATAATAAGTTATTTATAGTTTAATTACCTTGTACATATTACTAAAACAAAGTCCAAGACAACATACTCGGCTAACACTTAACAAATAATAATACTAACTCCGAACTAAACAAACAAGCATCTATCTATATCGACAGGAATATTGTCTTATTTATTAGGACCGGACGCACCCCCGCCTCAGGCAAGGATCCAATATAATGGAATACTTCAACGTTATTTGCAGATACAACGGGTACTTACGAGATATGCCCCGGGCCTGTATTAATGTGAGGAGTACCTATGTGCTTAAATTGTGACGACACGAATAAAGACCGTATTGAGACAAATCCGAGGATTTGTGATACGCTACAATATGTTACAAAGGTCTTTGCCAGTTTTATAATAGAGCGAGGTATTATTTTAATATTGTTTTTGCCCTAAAGCCCTTTTGAGTTATTTTGTTGTTTTGTTGAGAGTTAGCGAAGAGCACGGAAGGCCACTGTATAAAAGTGAACTATCTGAAAGACAAGTTTGATGTTATTATTAGTTGGAATTAATCCATCTGTAGAAAATGTTACCAATAATTAATAATGAATTTTGAGTTTTTGATAGAGCTACATTAATAAGAAGGACGATAAAGCATCAATAATTAGAAAGTACATATCAGATGTTTAAAAATTACCTTTAATTTGTGAAATAATAAATAATAGAATAGCTATTAGCAAGCATAAGTTAAGTTAAGTGCATCCAATATTGAACAACTATTTAATTGCTCTATCGCTAAAAATAACAAAACCAATATTTCGTTTCAATTTATACCACCAATAAACTATGTAGAGGACAAATTTATTGTAACTAATAATGTTCGCAAGAGAACTTATTCGAACAGTACAGTGCCCGAGGCAAAATAATAGACAACTTCAACATCGGATATACCCACTGTATTACATTGTAGCCATGTTTCTGCATAGAAGCAGTTAATGTAACTTTGTAATAAGGGTTACTTGAACAGGGGCCCATGTGGTGAAGCCGCTTTGTTGTTTAGCCCCGTCTCGTCGTTGCATAATTTTGTTATGGTTTCTCTAGTGAGAAATCTGGTTTTGTTGTATTTTAAACAGAACGTCCATTGTGGTTAATATTATAGTATAACTTTGATATGGCTGAGGAGGAACTCGAATCTAGTGTATTTATTTATTGAGTGTCGTCTTGCTGTGGAGCTTTGTATGATAAAAGAATATGTACCTGTACCTATTTATTCCTGACTGGGAGTATCTTTTATGGTTATTATTGTCAAACTGAAACAGCTTCGAGGAATGCTCACTGGAAAATAAAGGTACTTTTTTACCTTCCGTTCTGTTTCTATTTTACTACGCTACGCTTCATATTTCATATTATTTTCAGCACACAATTCGAACATATTGTTATAGAACATTGTCATTTCTACAAGTTACAAAACCTCCGTAAAGTAGAGAATAAAGTCAAGTTTAGAGATGGGTAAAATATATTTTTTTGCTACATTAACGTTCATAGCTAAATATCTCACATGTTTAATGCGAGCACGTGTATCGACTTAAACCAGATGTTGCTGAAAATCTTTGACCCACGAGCATTCCCATCAACTTTATTTTTTACGCACTGCACTTATGTAGGTATTTATCAGCTGATTTATGGTTTATTTTATAGGACGGACTAGTGTCATAATCTGCACGTTTCAAGTGGTTCTTCCATGTAATGGTGACTTTATGTCTGCGTTCTGTAATATCCGGTTTCTTACTCAGAACTAATTTGATTGTATATTTTGTGGTGAATTATTATGACATAAGATCGATATTAAATTATATTTTAACCTCCTTCAAAAATAGGAGGAGGTTCTCAATTCGGCTGTATATTTTCTTTTAAATGTTTGTTCACGCATATCTTTTTTGCTTATGAGCCGATTTTAATAATTCTTTTTGCGTTGGGTTCTGAAATATGTTGGTAGGTTGGGTATATTACTTTTATTGTCTTTGAAGGTCTGTCTTTACTCATTTTTTAAAGTTGATTATTACATTACAGAATTTAATATTACATGAGATTACATGATAATATTGTTTAAGTAAACTAATTGTTGGTGACAGATACTGGGATTCAAAAAATATTATGTTGTAGGGAGAATTGAACTAGGTCTGGCAAGATAAAAATAGTTAAAATTGATATATATATATATAGAATAGAATAGTTATATATAGATGGGGAATAAAAAAAACAATAGTTATAAAAAAAACAAGTTGCAATAGATTAGTAGCGCCGTAAAAATTCACACCTGCAGACACTTTCCGGCACGAGACATCACTTAAATGTTCAGGAGAAACACTTCAATACGAATATTAATATATAAAAAATATTACCACACTCGCAAAGTCGTAAAGCACCGAATCCACTTGTAGCGAGCACATAGTGAAGTAGCGTTCCCGGAGGAGCTCGGAACAGGAAGCGTCTCTCGCTACAGCGATTCCCGGAACGTTATTGTGTAATAATTACTTATACCGCATACTCAAATGTTCCGTTTCGGGACTTACTAGTGTGACAGAGGCTTCTTTATAATATAACCAAACATGATATTTTGGGGTATAATAAGTCTTCGGTGTAGAGAGCTAATAAATGAAACGTAAGATTATGATAGCCACAAGGAATAACAAAAAAGGGTTACCTACTCAGAACAAAATTAATATGAATACCTAAGGATAAGGAAATGTAACTAATAGGATAAAAGAAAGGTACCTAAGAATATTACAATATTTGTATACAGGATTGACGATAATAATAGAACATAAAATTTTACTGAGATATAACTATGACACGATAAATGAATAACAAAAAGATAACAACCTTAAATATATATATGTAGTAATTTAAGAAACGATTCTTCAAGAACTGTGTTTAAAGATGACACGAGTATCGCAAAATCTGAAGCCACATTTGAGCTCATGCATGTCTCTTTCCATACATCCACAGCCCACAGTGTCGATAGACAGACTATGTGCATTCCTAGAGCTGTTTTAAGGCACCCATAATTCCTCGCGAGTGTTTCTCACGTAATAATCGGATAAAGTGGATGTTGTGTGTGTTCATTGCTTAACGTGCAGTGCTAAGCGTTATTGCATTAATGCATTGTTAGAAAGTAATATGGATGAATGATTGGCAGAATATTGTCAATAAAAGATTTCTAGAAGACTATTTTAATGTAATTGTTGAAGACACTGATGATTTTGCTGTTTAAATAACAGTAAGTATTTATCCTCGATATGATTACACTTCACAATTTAAGTAACCACATATATTACGATCAACAAAAATGCAAACAATTGAATAGGAACCCACCGATATAGAAGGGCATGACACAAAAGAAAAATACGGTTATTTTACACCAGTGCGGTAGATTATATCTTTTATGCTCAAAATCAACAGGAAGTTTCTAAATGGGGCATATAACCTATACTTATTACTGATGCTGCCACGCACCGAGGGTGAATAAATTTTTTAAACCAAAGGGTTTGTGCAAACAAAAGTAATTTGGTACATTTTTTTCAAGTAATTGTTCGTGATATGGAAAATCAGATGCAGTGTGGGGAATTTGCTGAGTTCGAAAAAGTTAAATTTGATTTTGGCGTTATAACAGAGTTAACACTTCAGCGGGACATTGGAGAGTTTGCAGCAAGTTTTAAAGTAGATTAGTGAAACGAATTTCAGAAAAACACCAGTGTCAATTTTAAGATAAGTATTTTTCAGCAACTGCTATCTGGAACTAAAGATAAGTGCAGTGAAGTGCACTATGCAAGCTTTTACATTATTAAAATGCCTTATGGTCAAAGTAACTTATATTAATAACTCTTTACTTTTCAATAAACTATTTGATAAAATATGGTTATGCTGCAGTAGTTTAATATCATGATTCTGACTTTACCATTATATTACTAGCCTCTAGCTAGATCATTATTATTTAATTTCCAAATGCTATCTAAACACCCTGTTCAGGTACCTTAATAGCTATTGCACCTACAATTACCAGAATATTTCATGAAGTCGACCTGGTGATTTTGAAAAGGAAATTCCAAGTTTCAAGTCGGGTTAAGTTAGCTTTAACCATGATTTATTCATTAACATCCTTATTGTTACCTCTGTGGAATAGGGAATAGGGATATTCATTTCATAAGCTAGCTTTTGCCTCGCAGTCTTACTTGGTTTCTAAAGATAACTTAGGTATAATTTTATTCTACTGCCTAATACATCTGTATATTAGATGTTAAAATCTACCATATACTTTATTAGATAAATGTAATAGTTACTTTCAGCTATTACAGTAGAAATAAATAGGTACTTACATATTTTGTAGTTTACTAATATAAACGAATCAATTTCAAGAATTTTATTGCTGTACTCACCAAGTGCCATAGAAAAAACAGTAGAGTTAAACTATAACTATGAAATGGTTACACAACTTCCGTTAATGTTCGCCTTTTAAGAAACTATAAAGAATGATATCAAAGAAACAATTTAAATTGACTGATTCCTTAGAACCCAACGTTGTTATGGATGGGTTGTTAATATTATTATAACGAATATCTTCTTTTCATCTTATTTACTTTAAGCACTTAAGATCAAGCTATGGACATCTTTGAGATTAAATAATACTTTTGTAAAAGCTGTTTCCTGCGGTTTTACCCACGTTCCCAGTATAAAAAGTATCTTCGGGGATAATGTAGTTTTCATTAATAAGGAGAATTAAAAGAAAAAAATGGTACATTTGAAAAAGTATTTTGAGAACATCATTGTATTGCAAACAATCTGAGTAGCTTTCAGTAACAAATTACGCTTGCTCTACAAAAGAAAACAAAGTAAACCCTTAGTTTCTTGGAATGGAAATCACGAATTCCATTACCTGTTTAAGAAGAAGTTTTTATACATCATTGAACAGGGGATAATGAAGATTTGCCACCAAGTAGCTAAGGGACGTGTATGGGACTTATTTTCTTACTTAGCTTTTTTGTCCTTTTCATTTAACTTTGACACTTTCTTTCGATTTGAGATAGTTTAGTCTATTTTGGCCATCAATATTGACTTTTTGGAAACGTTGGAAGATGCGATTCTTGAGATAGGTTTATGATCATCAGTAAACTGAAAGAGGATATTATTTATACTGACCAAACATATGACACTTTAACAAATAACATCGTCATCAAAAGTAATAAAATTAACATGACAAATGCTATCAAAAAAGCTACAATACTTAATAAGCCTAAGCACATGGTAGATACTGCAATCTCGATTCGTGACATATCCGACTCATCTTTGCCACATGTTCGGTATTAGTTATATGTGGTAGTTAAATCCCCTTCATCATAATATACAATGTCGAGGATTATAGGGATTTTGCTGGTTTAGGAGTGCTGTTGGTGGTCTTCGACCCTTGGTTGGGTTTTTTGCATTTATGGGTCGACATGCGTTCGAGTATGTTTGAGAGGTTTAGTTTAGGCATCTGTTAGGGTTTAATATATTTCAAACACAGTTTTGAATTTAGTCGTCATTTTGAGTTAGTAGGTACTATAAAATAAGTAACGTATTATTTTTATCATAGGTTATTTATATAATTATGTCAGTACAACACAATGTGTGATTGTTTGGAAAATATATTTTTGCAGATGAGTTTGCAGTCGGTATAAAAAAAATTATGAGTGTTATGAATGTTAACACCAAATCAAAAAACGTTTAAATTAAGTTGATACATAGTTGACTTACTTACTATGGGTTTGCTAACCTATTTAATGTTACTCTTATTTATTTGATAATAATTCTGAACGTTGTTTTGCTTATTAAATATCTATCATAATGTATTTCTTATACTTACTATATGGATCTGAAAAAGTAGGTAAGTGTACTTTTTCAAGTTGTTCACCGACTGGACTAAATAAACGCTGATTACCGCCCGATCGGAAATCAAGTGAAGACTATAGCATATTATTTAAATAATATATCTATTTACTTATTGCCATAATCTAATGTTAGATTATACAACCATTTTATTTTATTTCGATTATCATTTAAATTTATACAACTAGAACGCATTGAAATTTACCTTTTTATTCTGCTTACTAAAGTCTACAACTTACTGGTACCCGCCTAAATCTAACGGGGCGCGATTTTTATTAACATTTTGTTGGACCATTCTATCACCCCTGAAGCTAATTCGACTCATGTTCATTCATGATTTAGGATCTTTATTGTGTTAACAGCGAAATTAGTATCGAAAGGTGTGACGTAGCCACTTGATGGTTATTCATGCGCACGAATGAAACCAGTTCGTGATATTTTATGGGGTCTATTATACCCTTTGAGTGGGCTATTTTTTAAACGGATAGCACAGATGCTTGGTATGACAATACCAATATTTTTGGTAAAAATAATAATTTGCGTGGCTAAGCTAAGCTAAAATATAAAGGGTTGAAATATCATGTGTCACTTAGTGAGGGATTAAACTGTATTACTTGTTTTTGAGGACTATTTAGATACAATTTCAAAATCAAAATATCCTTCCTATTGACCATTGTATAGGAAATACCTAAGTATTCCTTTTTATCGACGTTTTAGAACGTTTATTGAAATTTTAAGAAGCTTTAGGCAAGTATTTATTTACTTTCATAGAGCAAGTACTACGACGATTACGTGATTTCGCAAAGTTATTTTAATTTAAAGGTTATCTAATAACTTTAAATGAGCAATTTTTATACATATATATACAATTTAGATAGGACGTTTTTTCTTGACAAACGCGCTATTACAAGAAAAAACCTCCGGTCACCCAGGTACTAAAAACATAATATTATTATTAATTCTAAAAAAATGCTAACTAACCAAAGTTTGTTGTCACTTTGTAGATTATCTACATAGCTTGCTTTGGTCATTTTGGCTGAAAGGAATTTTGCATGGATAATTTGCTTAAACGTTGTATACATGTTAAAGCATAGGTCAAGTGCTTTTAGGACCGCCGCCGGTCACCCCAAGCACATTTTCTTAATTACTCTTGAATGTTTCAGTAGCGGAGATTCCTAGGTTCATACAGTTTGTGGTTGGATTGAAGGTAAGTGATTTTGGGATAATATATATAAAGCTTCAAGTCATTCGAAATGCCTATTTTCTGAAAGTGTTGCAGTCTTATCAAAATAACATTTCACTTAGGTATTTAGATAAAATGTATGTTTTATTAACTCATGAAGTTCGCAGTCTGTAATTTCAAACAAAATCAAATTATAAGTAATGTCATCATAATATAAAGATATCAAAATTACACTTAGCCACGTAAGAAAACCCTGAAAATAAATGACTATATTGTGACAGTCATGCGCTCTTTGTCGGACGAGCAACTAGGTAGATGCGCTTAATGAAAATCGGCTCTCCTGTTTTCTGCATATAGAGAGGCAATTTACTGAAACGATCGCATGCCTTCGAACTAATGCGAATTATTACTGGTGGGAAGTTCATGTTCGACACTTAATGACTATACAAATACGAGTACCAGAGTATATAGGTTATCTTGAGAGTGATAAATTAGTGCAAATTGTATGTTTTTTTTATTTAGTTTTAGGTAATAAGATAATATTATGAAATTTTTCGACTAATCTTTTTGGCATGACCAACTTATTACCACTTAACATAAAATGTAGGTTTCAATTAAAAAAAAAACATATTTTCTTAAGTTTTAAAGCTCTGAAATAGAAATCGCTGGTGATTATTTCAAGAAAACATAGTTCATCGTAACAGCAGTGTTGTCAATTTACTATTGTCTAGTGTGACATAAAATACCCTATGGTTCTCGTTAAAATACCGAAAAGTTTACGGTTAGCTTAGCTTTGTGCACAATTTGAACGGTATAGAATAGCTTTTCATTTTTACCTTTAAAATTGTGAATTTTTAGCAAAGCCTTCAAAGCTGAAGCCTATGTCGGTAACCACAGTGACGACATTATAACATCGCTATTTATGGTTTATTTTTCAAACTTTTAACTATGTTTCCAGCTATATCAAAATATTCGGTGAGTAGGTACTTATAGAAGTCTTAAATATACAGATTTTATGTAACTTGCAATTTTAGACAGGTACGTTTTCTATAAATTAAATTTATTTATTAGACAAAAGATGAGACTATTTATTTAAAATTGAACTTAAGATTAAGTAATGCATATAATTAATTTATTGTAATGCATACAAATATATGCGTGAATACTGTCTTTATGTGTCAATGTTTAAGTAGGTACATTTAACAAGCATTCAATTTACGTTGACCATTCAGAAGCTAGAGAACACTCCATTATAATAACCATAGGAATGTAGTAAAAAAATTAATAAAATCTTGATTTATACTTTATTTTATTTATAGTATAGTTACGTTTTATTAGAGTCGTGCAACATTCATTTAATGACGCAATAAGTGGAATATAAAAACATTGTAGTTATTTTTAATATAATTAAACTAAAAATTATACATTCTAATTTAAAATAACATAGTTATACCAAATCACGAAAAGATTCAGTATTCTACTATCCGATTTGATCCCGCATAAAGAAATGTACCTACTGGTTTCATTGAAAAAGCTTTTACTGTGAATCTGTTGATTTGTCCGACACAGAACATTTATTAATGGGATTCTACAAAACAAACTGTCAAAGTCCATTAAGGTATTCTTGATAAAGCAAAGCGGTTCAATTTCGAACAAGTTTAATCAGAGCCGATGCAATGCACACAGCGACCGACTGAAGGTAACCCGACACTGATCCAACAAATCCGGCAACTTGTCGCGTGATATCTCCGGACACGTGCGTCCGAGACTACTGATAGAACAACTTTATAAAGTTTGGATTCTGGACATGTTTTAAAATATAAATGTGGAGATGCACATTTTTTTTGCGTTACAATAGTAATTGATGAAAATCATGGTAGTGATAGTAGGTACCTATATAGCTAAGGTATATTAGGCATTTTTTCTACTGTGTGTACTACTCTGGTAGTACCCGCTTTGCTGCCTCTTCTCTTACCCTACTCTCAAATTGAAGACCGAGTATTTTGCATTTGCGCTTGAGAGTCAGTTGTCTTTAGGCTTTAAAAATGTTGACAACAGTTAGGCAATTGCTAATTCTAATATCTGTAGATTGTCTCAAATAAAAGTATACAGTACCTAGATAATATAAAAAAATCAATTCCTAAATAAACGTTTGTTTATATTCATAAAACATCAATCAACAATAGGTAAAGAAGACATGCAAATTAATATTTTTAGTAAGAGTATTTTCTCACAAGTACAAGGACAAGTAGGAGTGGTACCTTCGCATACTTGCAATACAAAAAGGATGCACCATTATTTTCATTACATTAGCGAATGTAATTTCAAACATGCAAGTTTTTACATCACAATTTATTTTGTCAAATAGCGACATAGTAATGATATTACTATTGTGTTAAAGAATAGAACGCGTCGTCTTGGTAGCAAAGAAACCCGACACTACCTCACGTCTACCTCCCGTCTTCTAAACAAACACCGACGACTGTATCTGAAATAACATAATAAATCATTTTCCCTGCCATGTGAGATTTTTTCTAATGAAATTTGTTAGTTTCGTGACAATCTGTTCCGCTATTTGCTTAGCGTCACTAAACAGATGGTCGGGGACCACATACATCACTCTCAAATATTAATTTTTAAATGTAATGACACTTTTGAGTTTGACACGGAACTAATAGCTTCTTATGTAGGATGGTTCATTAACTTTAATAATTATTACTTCGAAATACTGCTTTTTAAACATCAAATTTGTATTTATATTTGTTCCTACTTATTATTATGCAACTTTAAAATATTTTTATATCTTGTTACTAGTCTTCCATAGACACATAACAATGTAGTTGAAAGCATCTCGATGAGACTCGCTTGGTAACTCATTAATTTAAATCATCACAATTCAACTGAAGCAGTTACCTATTTGTCGATGAAACTTTAGTTAAAACAACATGAACAAATAAGCGAACTCTTTGCTAGAAAACAAGTTCGATTACTCTTCGGCGTTCGTATCATGTTCGCAATGCTATTAGAACGCTGACATTCGCTCTGTCGCTGCACAGGCATTCGGGGAATCTCAAATTTACTCATTCGGTATTTTAGTCACGGCTCGCAATACCAATCCTACGCTGATTTTTACTTCTTTCAATTCCAATTGCACTATTTCACCTGGTAATATGTCTCCATATTCCATTAGATAGGTAGCTGATAGATAGATGGCATGCAACTTGGGAAATGAATAGATGCTGATCATTATGATTTCATGCAATAATTTGATATTTTTGCTGGAGAATATCTTCATCATATTTTAGGTTGAAATTTCTAGCTGGTTCTGTCATATCGTAAAATTAAACGCCCCACAAATTTGAGCTGAAATCACAAAAATGAATTTATTTACTATTATTTTTTTTTTATTTAATTATCTTTTAAATCATTCATTGAATATTGTATTCTAGAGAGAATTGTGAAAACAATCTCTGCCCTGCCAAGTGAGAATCAGACTCACACACGAAGGGTATGTACCATCGTAACATTATTTGATTTTTATTTTCATTAATTATTTGTTGTTTATTATTTCGTTCTACTTAAAAATATGATTATTGGACATTTTCAATGTTCTTTAATACTATGTATTTCAATAATTTTGTATTTGTCTGGGTTTCTCGACAACTATAGTAGAAGAGTCTCGAGTAAATAAATATTTTCTCTATTCGATATGCTTGCCGATGTCCAAACGTAAGCCCACAAACGTAATTAATTGACATTACTATTAATTACGTTTGTGACAAAGGTCTTTTTATGGGTCTTGCTTAACAATTTATGAATACTACAATATGCAGAAACTTATTGAATGTCAATGAAATTTAATATAACTCAATAAAATATTCTGTCTAGACCAGGATCAGGGCAAAGGCATAAACTTTTTAAAGCACCCTTGAGAACAAATTTTGTTTGGAGCGTCGTAAGTTAGTGACCGTCTAGTGAAAGAAAAAAGTCCCGAAACAAATTGTTGGCAAACGAGAGAAGTGTCCGACAGCGAAAATATGTTGATTGAATAAAGAAAAACTATTAAAAGTTTCTATCGAAGTTTCTGGTTCACTTGCGACAGACAAACGGACGCAATGCGTAGAAAGGCGACTAACTATAATATGTTTGACTGTAAACGTAGCCAAGTCTCGAGATGTCGATAATGTAAGTACCTATTTTACCTTATCTTACCTACAGGTATTATCTACATTAAAATAAAATATTTTGCTTTCTTTCTTCTTTCTTTCTTACATTATAGATATTATTTTTTTGCCATTGGATTTCATGATAATTTCACAGCTGTTTTCAGCTAAACTTGAAGTTTTTAATTTAGCTTTCTTTCTTACAACATAACGAAGTACCTACCTATATAAAATTAAACAGTAATACCTACTATTTATTGTTGATAACAGCTATCTAGGCTCTATAAAATCTATAAATAGCCGTTGCCAAGATCTTTGTTTCTTTTTTGTAGCACTCGTCAAAATTACAGAGTAATTTGGTAGCAAAACTTTTTGTAGACGCAAAACCAATAATAAAGTTAATTTACCCTTCAGATTGGTATAACTTTCTTAATACTTTGTCCATATTATACCCACTCTACCGTATGCCATTCTCGAGGATATCCGTAGGTAGGATATAATAATAAAAACGGTAATTCTCTTTTATTTATTGCATTAACTTCTACGGCAATAGACGTCTAATACGGCAATATTTCTGGCTGTTAATTCTGGTCAATAAAATCAAATAATTGTATGATATATGTTTTTCCAATAAATTGATATGTATTTCTGAAATAATAAACTATATTCTTGATAGTTTCTCGTTATTGATTTATTTTATACTTTTACTATTGATCAAATCAACTGAAATTGAAATTTTGTAGTACTTTAGTACTTACATATATATTTACGTTTTTTTAAACATCTGGATCCGATTAAAGGATCTATTTACTATGACAATATGGACATACTTCGATAACCTAAAAAGGGTTGCATGCAACTGTCACATTGAATTATTTGCATACCGCAACATAGCCATGGATACGATCCAAATACTTATCATTCCAGTAGCCATCAAATAATTCACTCCTTGGTAGTTTTTTAATGGGTCCTCGACGTCAATTAAAATAAGTCGCTTTTTCGGTTTCCGTAAAAAGTGTCGAACGGACCGAGCTTTTGAATCTTTCGGTGCGATAGCGCATTCTACAGGTGCAGTGTCTGATGGTGGCCAGCCGTGTCAAACTTCGACTCAAACACGTAAATTTAAAAATCTTCTAGGCATTCCATTTTGAACTTTGTTGTTCTTGTAATAATGATTAACACTTTTTTTACTATAAGTTTTTGTAAAGTTGTTGACCAAACAAAAAAGTCTTGGATTTTAAATGATAGAGCGTTAACGTTCTTCCTTTGACCCCTATCTTATTCAACGTGCCTTATCTAGGATTTTTTTGAGATATTTTCACGTTAAGTAATTAAAAATTTAGGAAGAATAACACGAAAGAAGTTACACCTAGTTTTTTTTTCAATATCTAGTAAATACACATATTTACGTAGAAATAGTAAGAAATTTGAAAAAAATATTTTACTAAATAAAACGATTGAAATAAATTTAGAATTTATTGCATTTGCACATACAGGTACCAACACCTGGAAAGAGGGTTCATACTGTAGATACTCTGGTGTTTTATAAAAATACTATAATTTCCCTCGGGGACTATACGCGGTTTATTAATTTTATAAAAGAGAACATAATATTCATTTTACAATTTGTTACGAAATAGTAAGCTCCCTGTATTGCATTGTAGTGCTACCAAGAGCAGATGAAATCTTATTTTATGATATAACGAAATCTGAGACTAATTATGAATTGATCCCACCTCTATTAACAATTCTATTTTAATAATTGTATCGTACCGTTACCTAAGGCTTACATTAATAAGATTTCTAGTTATTGATTTAACAAACTTTTAAGGTATAATAAAGATTTAAGTCATTATATTTATTTAATTAATTATTTATAGAATTATACTTCAGTTTAATAACCTTATCAAATTTAGTCCCAATGCTCATAATTTAGTAATTGTACTACGGCTTTGTCACAATTCTTAATTTAAAATTTACTTACCAGCCGTATAGAATTTCAGTGGGGTTCGTCCGTATTTGCATACGTGTACCTATCCCTAAAAATCTATACTAAGACAATATATTATTAATCTTTAATTTACTTTATTAGCGTTCCTCCCCTATCCGAAGCCCCCTCACCCATGGGATTTGTAGGAGAGAGCGAAAATTTAAATTTGAATGACCCCCTGCAACCTATTGCTCGAATTTTAGAACAAATTTACCTATGCTCTACGTAATATTGTTAACACTACAAGATTATTGTTGACTCAAAAGGGTTGTTGAACAAAACAAAATGAAAAGCCTTATTCTGAAAATATTTACAAATGGAATACAGATGGTAGTCCCTCGTGGATCAAATACTTAATATGACAAAAATATAAAAAAATAGTTCATAGCAATTAATTCATTTGGAAAGGGTAAAAGTAGATTGAAAGGACAAGGATTGGTGTATAACTTAAACAGCACATGAAAAAAGTATTTTACAGTAGAAACAACACTTAATTATTTTTTATTTATATCTAGTCATTTTGATAAGATAAGAATTAATCTCGAAAAAAAATGCTTTTTTAAACTCTAAATTTATCAAAAAAGTTATAAAGATTATAATGAACCATGAATCCAAGCCTTTTTATATAGTTAGTACATTGTAACCAAATAAGAATAATAAATCTGACTTACCTACGTATCTAGTCGACACGATAAAACAACCACAAAATATTTACAAATTGTAACCCAGAAAACTAACGAAGTAAGCAATTAAGTGGCTAGTCCCCAACTACATTGCAGTACATCCAAATGCAAATACCCAGAGAGTAATGAGAGCGTAACTGCATGCAATTTAAAAGAGGCGAGCTTAACTCTCTTGCAGATCAGAGTGTGCCAAAAAGATACCTTTGAAACCATGGAAGCACAGATTAAGAATGAATAGTCTAACATGCACTTAGCAGTTGCTGCTATGCAAATGTGATAGTGTTATGTAAACAATGTATGCATGCGGTTACTAGTAAGTAACATGCGATAGATGTGGTCACAAGATATACCTAATGATTTACCACTTAAAGTTTTAGATTGTAACATTAACGAATAGCATGAGATTTCTTTGGAGTTAATTCTGAAAATCTCTACTACTTTATTATCCTTAACTTTACTAATATTAAATGTGAAAGTGGTTAGTCTTTTTTCACTTAGCAATAAAATAAGGATCAATGTGATTACGAGGCAGGTATATTTATTTTCTAAATAAATATACCTTTACGTAATAAAGTACAGCAAAGCAAAAATTAGGTTTGTACGTGCCATTTAAATTAACCTATTTGAAAAATCGACATAAAAGAATTCGAAATGAAGTTTCAAACAAAGAAAAAGTAAAGTAAGCCTTTGAATATTTCAGACGAAAAATAGCATTGAATTCCTGAACAGCATAAGTTCAAAAGGCAACTCATTAAGTGACGGCCAAAGAAATATTCGGGTTGTAATCAGCTAGCTGGCGGCGATTAAGACGTACAAACTTGAGCCGGCCCTGAGACAACGATGAACGTGGATTAGGAAAGCGGTCTCGTTGGATAAGCTTAATTCTTGGTTCCAATTTCAACAAGTCAATAAACAAAAGAAAATCGATAGGCTATGGTTGTAAATAATACATTTATGTAACCAATTATTTGTTTAGGTCTGAATGAACTTTACAGTTACTTACTTTTACGTTTACGAACTAGACGTAAAAAAACAAAATTTAAAAAATAAGAGTCTCCTTTTTAGAAAACCTTATAAGGTATCATAAAAACGATGACTCTTATTTTCTTTTAGAAATAATTTACTAAAAGCTTAGCACATCCTTAAATTATTATTCTACCACATCTATGTGCAAATTATTTCTAGCTCCTCGTTTCCCCCTTCTCCTATTTACTGAAAACTTTTCCGTCGTAGCTAATTTATTTTCCGAGTAAATCTTATAAATTCGGGCTCGCGCGCAGTCCGCACGCAATCTCACTCAAATGTCGACTTTTGATAACGCCATTATATTATAAGGTAGATTTATTTTCGCCTTATCTACCTTTCTAAATTCAATTTCTATTTCAACTTCAGATAAAATATTGTATGCTTTGTTCATAATTTCTTAATTTATTATTATTGCCTTCTGACACGTTACACATATTTTTTTAAATATTAAGTACGTCGTTATTACTTCAAAATTGCTTATTATTAAAAAGCTCTTTATGTTTAATTTGAAAGGTAATTTTTATACATTATATTATAATACATCTAAATCATACATATAAATTATAACTTGGCGCTAAAACCTCGGCTGTAGGAGGTACCTATTACATAATGTTATTTCGATTTTATACATAGAACTTAACTATATATCTATAATAAATATATAGTAACAATAAATCATCATGAAATAGAAAAGGAAACAACAAAACCTAAAATTAATAATTGAATAGCAAAATAGCGGCGAATTTATTTTTTGAATTCGCCGCCGAAGCAAACCATTTAAATTAGCTCCGATAACTTGAAAATCGAATGAAAGGGGTTTAACCAGGAGTGTTCCAATTAGTTTGCTGTTATTTTTTCATTCCAGTCGATGGTATCGAAACTGGGTCGTTCAAAAACCGATCATTTATTACGAAACAATTGCATTTCAATTACTTGAACAAATATTTGTAAATATATTACTAAACGTATGGCAGCTTTTTGTTCAGCGTAGAACCGAGTCAATTAGAAAGACTTTTCAGGATCCAAAAAAAATATTTACATTTAACACTAAAGTATGGAGATTTTAATAGTTACTCCACTTACCTGAGAGAGTGGAGAATTATATGGAGAATTTCATCTAAAATCTGGAAATATTTTCGAAAGTGATAGGTGGTAAATCATCTAAATTAATAATTAAACAAATGTTATCTTGTGATCTTCTAGACAATAGCCCTGAAAGTGGCTTATGTTTAATTTTCCTTCAGTTACAAGTCATTTTATAACAAAGGTTAAAGAATAAATTCAAGTGTTTTCATTCAATTTATTTCCGGGTTAATTAAATTATAATGAAATAGAGTTATTGTTGTTTCGTTATCCGATTAAAGTGTAGGATGGAAGTGTTAATTAAAAATTAGGCCTTTCAAAAAAATAAAATTTGGTGTATTGGTATTTTTTGAAGTTTTGTTTTAGAAAATCATGCTGTTTTTAAATAATTATTTTTCCTAATTTATTATTGAAACTATTTAAGTAGCATATAGGTAATTCAATTAATTTACTTATCAAATTAAACCTTTTTTTAAAATAATCTTGGTACTTTAACCTTTGTAACATAAAAGCGTGCAAGTAAATGAATCATTAAACACTTTCAATGAAAATATTAAGTACCTACACTTAATAATAATAATAATAATATAATAATAAAGCCTCTTTATTGCTGCAAATTTTTAACAATAAATTAGATGCCAGGGTTACATACACTATTACTACTTCTCTTAAAACACTAAGCTATTATTTTAATTTTAATTGGTAGGTAACCATGAGTCTCCTGTGCTCTCTTAACAGCTCGCCCTTTGGACGAAGGCCTCCTCCAGTAGTCGCCATTTTGCCTTATCAACCGGTAATCTGCACCAAGTTCCTCCAACCAGTGCTTTTATTTCATCACTCCACCTTTTTTTCTGTCTTCCTTTGGATCTTTTACCATCTCTTGGATACCACATTGTAACTCTGTAAGTCCATCTATTGTCTCTTATCCTACAGATATGTCCTGCCCATTTCCATTTAAGTTTTCTAATTCTAACCTTAACATCTGTAACCTTGGTTTTTTCTCTGATATCTTCCAGTGTGATTTTGTTAATTTTTTTGACACCAAGCATACTTCGCTCCATACTATGCTGGCAAGTATCTAACTGTTGCTCTTGTCTTTTTGTTAGACACCATGTCTGGCTACCATATGTCAAGCATGGCAGGATGCAGGAATCAAAAACATTTTTTTTACAGTGAATAGGTAGATCTTTACTTTTCATTATCTCCTTTAGGCTCCAATACCGATTCCAAGAGTTAGCTATTCTTCTACTTATTTTTTTATTCATATTATTTTTGATAGACATAATTTCCCCGAGATATACATATTCCTGAACGTATTCAATAGTCTTGTCATATACTGTCATTATATCTTCTTTGTCGTTTGTCATTATTTTAGTTTTGGCTATATTCATTTCAAGTCCTTTGATACTACTTGCGGCTGCAAGTTCTCTGATCATTTTAGACAGGATT
This sequence comes from Tethea ocularis, assembly GCA_963555595.1. Classification (NCBI taxonomy): domain Eukaryota; kingdom Metazoa; phylum Arthropoda; class Insecta; order Lepidoptera; family Drepanidae; genus Tethea; species Tethea ocularis. The sequence continues at coordinate 7,936,134 of OY741968.1, forward strand.
TCAGAATTTTCTGCTAGAAGAACTACGTCGTCTGCAAACCTCAAGTTATTTAATAATTCTCCATCTATCCGTATACCAATGTTTTGCCACTCCATTTCTCTAAATATTGATTCTAGTGTAGCGTTAAATATTTTTGGGGATAATGGATCTCCTTGCCTTATCCCTCGCCTTATACAAAAATCTTTCCCTTCTTTTTCCAGTTTTATTCTCGATGTACTGTTCATGTATATATTTTTAATTAAACGTATGTATTTTGGGTGAACTCCTTGTTGTTTTAAACATTTCCATATTTCATTGTGTTCTATACTGTCGAATGCCTTTGAATAGTCTATAAACGCTAAATATATTTCTTTATTATATTCGTTGTATTTTTCTATAATTTGATTTAATGTATAAATATGGTCAATGGTAGACCACCCACTCCTAAAACCTGCTTGTTCACGCGGTTGATTCTCCTCTAGTGTGCAATCAATTCTTTTTAAAATTATATTAGCAAAGATTTTGTACAGATTGGATGTTAGACTGATAGGACGGTAATTATTTATATCGTTACTATCTCCCTTTTTATGAATAAGTGTGATTGTGGATTTTGTCCATTGTACAGGAACCTCTTCCTTATCTAGGAAGTCATTGAAAAGATCAGTCAATATATTTAACACAGAGTTTACAGCTGCTTTTAGAAATTCATTCGGAAGGTCATCCATACCTGATGATTTGCCATCTTTCTGCGATAAAATAGCTTTATTTACTTCTATTCTTAGAATTTTTGGAACTTTTTCCTCCCCTATTTTGTTGTTTATGTCTATTTCCATTGCATTATTTACCTTTGATTTGTATAATTCTTTATAAAACTCTGTTGCGATGTTCAGAATCTTGTCTCTATTAGTATACAATATATTATCTTTTTTAGTTTTGGGTATCCACTCTTTTTTCATATCTAATTCTTTATACGCTTTTTTGACTGCTCCAGATGTCTTAATGTAAATTTCAAATTTTTCTAGTCTATGTTTGCGTCTGTCTTTGCGTATACTTCTATTTATTTCTTTGCTAATTTTTACTATGCTTTTTCTTTTATTTAAAAAATGCGCAGAGCCAAATATATTTTTCCTTTTTTCCATCAATTTTGCAGTAGTTTCTGAAATGTATTTATGTTTGTTATTATTATTCATAGTTACTATCATCGATTTGCTTGTGTCTTGCAGTAATTTTTCAACCATATTATACTTCTCCTGTATATTCTGAAGGGAGTTATAATCTGATTTATTCATAGTAACTTGTAGTTTGTTATTTAACTGTATCTTTTCTTCCTCACCATATGTAATATTATGTGATATTTTTGAATATTGTTTCCTTGACTTCTTGTTCTGAAGGGTATAAAGTTCCATCCTAATAATTCTATGATCGGTATGAAAGTTAAACCTATTTATTACTTTGAAATTTTTTACAAGCTCTGGCCTATTGATCATTATGAAATCAATCTCATTAGTGTGTATTCCATTTGGGGCAATCCATGTCCATTTTCGATTTTTCTTCTGCTTAAATATGCTATTAACTAATGTGAGTTTATTTTCTTGTGCTAGTTGTACTAATTTGGTACCATTATCATTTCTTTTACCATAGCTATAGCTTCCAATAATCTTTTCTTCTCCTGGTTGAGCTATTCCAATCTGTGCATTTAGATCTCCCATGACTATAAGTCTATTATTTGGTATTTGGTTTATCGTTCCCTGTAAATCAAAGTAGAATTGGTCTCTAATTGTTTGTTCGGCTTCTTCTGTAGGTGCGTATGTTTGGATTATTGACCACTCCTTTTCAAGACCAGGCAAATTAATAATCAAAACCGCAATTCTATCTGAGATTCCTTTAAATTCTTTAATATGTTTCTTGAGATAATTCTTAACGAGAAAACCAATTCCATACATGCCTTTTGTTATTCCCATGTGATAGAAAACATAGTTCGATCTTTCTTCAATTTTTTCTCCTATTCTTCTTACTTCAGACAAACCAATTATATCCCACTTAAGTGGTTCAATTGCTAATTCTAATTCTGTTAGTTGCTCTTCTGTTCTTAGTGATCTGACATTTAAACTAGCTATATAAATAATGTTAGAGTGACGATTTTTTCTGGTTTCTAATACTGAAGGGTTTTGGTCTTTTTCCCCCACGGTGACCAGCCGGGTTGGGAGAGTATTGTTTTTATTGCTTTTTTGTATTTTATTTTTGATTATTATATTTTGGATACTCCGGTTACCTACTGGTTGCTAATTTGGGTTATCTGTTATCTGATTTTTCCTATTCTTCATAACTTCAAAAGCATTTACTTTGTTAATTTTTGGTAAAGGTGTTTTATTTTCCTGCCTATTCAGTGTTCCTTGATTTTCTTCTTCTTTATGAGGGGTAGATGGTACTCTCTTTCTCTTTTCAGAAACTTTTTTCACAATAAGCTTATCATGTTTGATGTACGCATAATTGCCTTTATCTCTTTCTTCTTGCATCTTTGGAAAGAGAAGTTTCCTTTTTTCCAGAACTTCTTTAGTGAAATCTTCTGTCACATATAAAGCCTTAAGCTTCTTTTTATTTTTCAATATTTCAATTTTTTTCCAAATGTTAGAAAACGAAACAATAACTGGTCTAACTTTATTGTTTTCTGGATCTTTTTTACCCACTCTGTATATGTTTTTTATTTCGTAGTTCTCAATTTCTAGTTTTAATTCGTTTTTTAGTATATCTTTCAATAATTGGATCAACTCCATCGTTGATTTTTCTTTTTCGATTAATCCAAATATCACTAAATTATTTTTCTTTCTTTCTTTTTCCAAATTATTTATCATGATTTCCAAATTTTCAACTTTTGTTTTTAATATTTTGTTTTCATTTATTATGGGTTTAAGTTTTTCATCGATAATATTCCCCAAATTATTTTTCATATTGTCGTTTATTTCTTTTGTTTGTCTATTAATTTCTATCTTCATTCTTTCGAATAATAGTTCAAGATGTTGTTCCATTTTTAATAGACCGCCTAAGTTCGTAAAGTGAGTGGGCCGCTTTAGTTTTGTTGTTATCCGAATGTATTTAGTTTATAGGTAGTTATTTATTAATATTGACAACACTGATCTGTTATGTTACTTATGTCACAAATCAAACTTGTCCTGTCAACATATCCATATAACCTCCTTGTATTTAGGTTAAGATTAACATAATACTGTTTTTATTTTGACTTTGGTCCGAGATAACAATATATTTTGCACTATGTACGGTGAACTTTACGTCCGATGTTATATTTGTGGTAGATTTTCACTATTTAGCACTTTAAACGGATTTATCTAATGGATCGATAAGAACACGTATTATCACTGTGACAACCGGAACCGGAACCTACACTTACCACCTCATAAATATTTGACAAATGACATCATTAAAAGTCCCCCACTTCTAAATGTAAAACTTTATCATCGAGTCGACGCTAATACGGCACGCAATGTCGAATTTAAATGTAAGGTAAGGTTATCTTGAGTAATTAAGCCACTTTATTGATATTTCACACCTTTAAATTATGATTCATTGCGTTGATTTTTAAGTAACTGGATTATTGCGGGTTAAATTTTTTATTCCTTAGCTGTATTACTACGTAGTAATATAGTTCAAAGTTCTTTTATTGGTCAAAATTCAAGGTAATTGTAAAACTGTTAGCTGTATTTGTGTAACCTCTCTAATAAAAATGTGTATGTAGTGTTCACAGAAAATTAATCATCTTCAGCATTTATTTAGTCATCCTATATCCTTCACCATCTCCTTCTTGCACATCTGATTATTTACATTTATTTTATAAAAAAAAACATATAACGTAAATTGATTGGTAAATTACTTTATAGGTACTTACTTACATTGAACTCATTGACAGACATCGACAAATTAGACGATAAATTGTGAAGTTTCTTTTCAAGTCGTTTTAATAATAAAGACAAAAGGAATGTCCACGTTTAAATGAAAGTTTTTATATCTTTAGGGTTGGTTGAACAATGAAGTAATGAGTGAGTTGGTCAGGCGACGCGTTGGCGACAGACCTTATGACACTGGCTTATCTGTGGTCACACGCGATATTTGCCGAGAACTGCATGGGTGGGTAAAGACACGTATGCTAGGAAAACAGGTAAAAGAAATAATGTGAAGGTAAATATGTCGACATAGCGACTTATAAAGTTTAGACCTTTATTCATATTTGTTGTAGGAAATTGTTCGTGAACATAAAAATAACACATTAAAATATGGCTTTTCAAGTGAATTATGCCATGAATTTTCTTCATCAACAATATAGTAGGTACCTACCTCGATAATCTTGTAGATATGTAGTTACAAAATAGGTACTATTTAAAACTAAAAAATAGGTTTTTATGTGACCACTTTAAGTCCGAAATACAAAACCAACTCATATAAATCTCGTGTTTATTGCCCATTCCAATACCTACAATGCTAAAACACGTCACGTAACTCTGTTGTGTTTTGCTTATGAAGCTTTTTGGTGCTTTATAAAAAAAAAACATCAAAGTTTCTAATTGTCACTGAAAATAAATAATAATAATTATAATATCAGTACTAACTTACTAAAAAGAAAAATCCTTAGGTATATTAGATACTACCTGAAACCACCGCACTGAAATTATATACTAATTAGTTTCACGTTCAGAACGGGAAACTTTAAATTGATGCTTAGACCATCAATGTTATTCTTCTAAATATTAATATTTCATTTTAACCTTTCCAAAATATAAACGGCTAAGATTCCATGCCACTTAATCGTTCCATGGTGCCAACTTATCTGGCCGTTTTATAGTTGTCGTGCCCCGGGCAAATAATAATAAAGTCCGTCGTGGTATAAATGGACAATGTGCCTACGTTTTGCGGTCTAAACAGAAATTTCACGGCTGTAAATTTATTTTTTACTCGTTTTCTATTCTCGCTGATGTCTAATGTTTTATTTTTGTTAAACTACACTGATAAAATAAGCAGTGGATTTTCTTTTCAGGAATGCATGTAGATACATTTAAATTATATTTATGTTAGTACCTATTACACATGTAGGTAGTTTTATGTTTTACCTACCTACATAGTGCCAACGAGACTTTTGCTATTTGTTTGTCATAAAATAAGATTTGTTTTTTTATAATAATTGTCCATGAAAACGAATTTATTTTTAATTGTTTTAAATATGGATCTAGTTTCATTACAATTTAATAATAAAAATATCCTGGGACATTAGGTAAGTCTTTCTCACTCATAATTATTATAAAATTATAATTAGTCAGCTGTGAGGTATTTTTATTATTATTATATGGAACTTCTGTGCGGAGGCCGACTTGTTTTCAGTTGTAACAAAAATTATGAGGCAAAATCTCTTCATTATTATTTTTTCTGAAACAAAATCTCCTAATTTTTAAAACACGTACCTACATTGTTTATTATTATTTTCTCGTTAGGACTGAAGGAACATAATCTAAATAACCAAATATGGGGCATCAATGAGGGCACAAAAACCTATAAAACGGTACACTTTTAATTAAATGTAATGTAAACAGACACGGAACCGCCACCGAGTAAATTATGGCCAGGGGTTGTGGAACAAGGACAAAGTCAGCATGTCAGATCGGGCATAATATAAGACAGTTCTCGATAAGTTTTTATTTAGCACACAATTTTTATTCATGAAATCAAAGCTGATGTTAAAAAAAACTACAATGCATAAAAGTCATATGTTTTGAACTGGAGTTTAGGGTTTGACATGGAATTTTGGATTAGAAGATATGAAAAAGTTAAAAAAATACCTATATTTTTAACAATTTGCATACTTACCCACATATCTAGTTTTAACCGCTGGCACACGTAGAATAAATATGAATCCAAAACTCTGGGTCCGTGGGGGCCGAGTGGCCACCATCTTTTTAAAGAAATATCAAAAGAATCTCGTGAACAGAGTGCTGGCGTATTATGGATCAGACAATCAGCATTGCCATCCAACGTGGCAATGCCGCTAGTATTCTGGGAACGATGCCTTCTGACAGCGACTTTTTCATTTAGTTTAGTCTTTTTTATTTAAATAGTTTTTCCAAAATAAATGTATATTTTTTTACATTAAAAAAATGACAAACAAGCCACAACGGTCCACATGATAGTAAGTAGGTGCCAACTTTTACAAAGCATTCCATAAGATGTGATGTTTTTTAAACACAATTCAATAACACATCCGTAATTTTAATCCATTAATGTTCGTAAAATATGTGTGAACAGTGCACTGCTTGCAGTAATCCACAGAGTTTGGCAGGAAATTGTTATGTTTAATTATGTAACACGTTTCACGAATGATAAATAAGTATTTAATTTGCTTTTTACGCTAACCACGCATCGGATGAGATGAAAGTCCATTAGGGGAATTGGACTGGAGTGGACGATAGCACTTAAATAAATCTAGGTATGTTGCTAGGATACAGTGATTGGTTCTTTGATTAAAAGTATGGTGATTATTTAAGTGAGATACGTTGTAGTCACTTAGAAAATGCTTTCTCTTTAAGGGTGGGTTGCATAAAGCGCGTTCATAGTAAGGTAATAGATAGGTAACGGTTATAGTTATTTTAACCACCGAAAGAAAGCAAACTGGGTTGCTCGTATCACTTTAACTTAAATTTTAACCATAACCGACCGAGGGAGATCGGTCATCGTCAAAGTTAACCCTACGGTCAAAGCATGGTAATGGTTATAGTAAGGTTAACGTAAACCTGACTTTAACTTTAACTAAAAGTACGAGCAACCGACCCTTAGTTGTCCAATTGCTTGTTTGTTTTTTTTTTTGTGGATACACATTTTACTTTGTTTATATCACATCCCTTTATAAAATATTTAGCTTTATCGAGGTGCTTAAAAAATAAAAGCTTATTTTTCACGATGATGAGGCAATTTGTTATAAACATTTTATTCCTTGTCTACAACGAATATCATATAATTTAAATTAATTCTCAGAATAAATGCCTACATAAGATTATAGTTGCGTTTGCCTTTAAACGTGTCGCACGTCACGATTAACGTCAAAACATTTATAACTTCGCCTAAAAAACAACGATATGCAAACTTGGCTCTCATTACACTGCGGGAGTTCACGCTAATGAATTGTTGAAATGATTTATACTCTTTTCCTGGGTTATACGTCTTTTATATGTTTTTTTCTTAATTATGGAATAATAAAGCTCTATTATTGCTATTTTATGTACATTTCTGATAGGAATAATAAAGATAAAATGTGTATTAATAATTAAACACAGTTCATAAATACAAGACAAGTGATTGTTTTATTTTATTGTAAAAAAAAAAAAATATATTATTTATATTAAAAATGCGAAAGAGTATGGATATATTTATGATTTATTTTTACTCAATCATAATTATTGATGGTGAAGGCTATAAAAATACCTACCTACTTAAATTAAAGGCTACGTACGTTAAGATTTGTACCTGGAAATATTTTGTTAAAAGTGTTTTTTACTAGGTACCTACTGTATTTTATTTCAAATACATGCAGTTAAAGAATGTGTGATATGTTTATTTCATGAGCCCGAAAATATAAAACCAGATAGCATTACAGCGATAGGTATTAAATACAAAAGCAATTCTCGTTTAGTTCACCAAAGTAGGTACCTACTTATATCGTTAATCGTTAAAATAAGTATAAAGCTAAAGTGAAAAAGCTTTTACCTTATCCATAAGCCAGCCACGTGAGCTTTAAGGCCAAGCCAAGTAATGTTAACGAGCTTCAAATAAAAAAAAGGTTTTTTGGAACTTATTTTCTATATTCGCTTTGTAAAATAATGATATTAGTAGGCAAGCTTGCTACTACCTTTAGAAGTAGGTACCTATTTATTTTTAAAAGTTGTTTTGATCATAAAGTTATATAGGTAAATTGAAATAGGTTTATTTTGCACTCTCCATCTTACAACTTTATAAATTAACTAACTAACGATGGCTGCGCCCGTGAACTCCTATTTATCTCCTTAGGGGCAGAATTTTCAAAAATCCTTTCTTAGCGGATATCTACGTCATATAGCTATCTGAATGCGTGCGTTAATCAGTCAGTCAGACAGTCATGTTTTCTTTTTATATATGTATTTAGAAACTATAATATTTGTTAATATTCTCAGTTCAAGTGTATTCCGAACCGGTAGAGTCTAAAAATTGAAACTGTTGACATTCATAATTGCCTTATTAGGGCCTAAACTGAATAAATGAGTTTTTGATTTTGATATTTATTAATTATCTATAATATTTGCTCAAAAATAAAGATTGTTTATGAAACTGCAATTAAATATTACCTATAAGTAAGTAATTATTTAGCTAAGTCGTCTGAACTATACATTTTCAACTTGCTTACCATTTAACAAGAACATAATAAGGTATTTTAAAATATTTCAAACATGATTGATATACATTATACAAATATTATATACATTATACATACATTATATTCGATCTCAGTATTGCTATGATAAATACTACCTGCTAAAAGTCATTGTTAGAATTTTCAATATGCCTTAATATGTGGACAAATGGTCATGCGAATACATAGAACAGTCGACGTGACGGTTATCAACGGTAGTCACTTAGCATATCGCCGGTTGCTGCTGCTTTTTGTGTAGCCTAGGCGACGAACAGTGTACATGGCAGCCAGGGTTAGAGTTGCCATTCATGCATAGATTTTGAGATTAATCGTAGACGTATCGAGTCGCTCGGAATTTTATTTCTGCTATATTCCTTTGGTTTTTGATGCCATAATAGTATAATAGTGATATTGTATGCGTCAGATAAGATTGTAGGCGATGATTGCTAAAGGGTAGAATGGATATTAAATGTAAACAAAATTCTACTAAACCATAGTTAAATATAGGCATAAAAAGTTGGTATTCATCTGAGTAGAGAGTATCTTATATATTTATGAGATTAATTCAGCTCTTTTATACTTTGTGTTTAACAAAAATCTTGCTATAGTATATAACTATGAGGCTTTAAGTAGTCCTATAAATTAGTCTTCTTGAAAAATCTCTGACTATTCTACAATTCATTTGCTCTCTTTGCAAAATCTGATTGGCAAAATTTTGCCAATATCACATAAAACGGAATGATTTAATTTTTAGCCGGAATCTTATGCTGCAACCACACTTGGCCATTCGTATTTGTGTATTGGTCAAGATTCGGCAAATAATCACAATGTGTAGACCTGATACCGTCTTAAACTGGCCAAGTGTGGTTGCAGCTTTAAGTATCGGTAAAGAATCAGAATGTTATCGTACGATATAATAGCTTTTCATTGTTATTGTCGTGTAAAATCCACATAATAAACACAGGTTATATAACTGCGAATAAAACTTGCGTTTATCCGCTGCGGCACTAGCCAGCTTTATTTTCCTTTCGTGACTAGGTACTACCTTTATAACGTTGGAATGTCATTTTAAAGTATTATCGGCATTCTGGCAAAATATTTTACTTATTTCTAAGGTTTCACCAATAACGTTTGAAATGAAGAAATACTTTTGCTACCAATTTTGCTTTTTGGTGTTAGGTCGGGATTAAACATACCTAGTAATGTAATTTTATTTTATTTATTGTTTCAGAAAAACCAAACAGCTTGTAGTAGTAGTACAGACCAAGATATTACATTAAATATAAAGCCAATACAGGTTTTCACAATTAAAAACTAAAATTACATCTTAGCGGTGATTATTACAATAAAATTATTAATGAAAGTTTTGATTAAATTATACATAAAAAAAAAGTAGTTTATTAGTAGGTATTACATAATTTTATTATTATTATTTGTAAAAATGGAATGTTGTACTTATAGTTTATAACGCGTGTGTGTGTGAGAGTGAGAGAGAGTATGATTGGGAAGTCCGTCTGCATATTGTTGGTATGTGGGAGTGTGTAAGAAAAAAAAAGAAAAAATAAATAAATAAATTATTTGTGTATTTTACAATATGAGTATATTTATTCCTTATTTAAGTTGAGTGAGTACTTGAATGATTCCATTCCTGAATGCCATTTTTGAGTGTAGAAATATATCGACAACACTGAAATAGTTATTGTAACTTTTAGCTAGTCTTGTGAATAGTGCGTTTTGACCATAGTTAGTGCGATGAGAGGGCACATGAAACAGTGCCGTGTGCCTGGAGCGACGAAGAGGTGTGTTAAAGTTAATTGATTCAAGCATAACAGGACTATTCATGTGACCCCTCACTATATCATAAAGCAACAGCATGTCCAACAGCATTCGCCTTTTATCCAATGTGAGTAGTTTGTGCTGTTTACAACTATCCTCATAGGAGTTACAGTGATCCTTCAATTTAAAGCTGAGAAATCGCAAGAATTTGCTTTGTATTTTTTCAACACGTTCTTTGTGAGTAGTGTAATTTGGGTACCAAATGCTACTGGCATACTCCAATGTGCTGCGCACATAGGCGTAATATATCGATTTGATGCACTGAGGGTTTTTGAAAGGTTTACAGATACGTTGAACGAAGCCAAGATTACGATATGCCCTGCCAGTAATATTGTCAATGTGATCATTGAAATCGAGTTTACTATCCAGAGTAACGCCAAGATCGCGAATCGTTGTAACCCTTTCGATGATTGTATTATTCATAGTATAATTGTATTTAAGCGTATTATTATTTTTTTTTGCGAGTAAATGTAATTATTTGACATTTTTTGGCATTTACTGTAATATTATTAAGTTTGTAGTAGGTGGATAAGGATGTAAGATCACTTTGAAGTTTTTGGCAATCTGAGATATTGTCGACCCTAATGTAGACCTTCTTGTCATCAGCATACAGAAGGTGTTGCGAATAAGAGAAGCAGTTATGTATGTCGTATAGAAAAGCGTTGTAAAATAGGGGCCCAAGTAAGGAGCCCTGGGGTACACCTGATGTTATTTCTACGAAGTTCGACCTATAACCGCCAACCACTACAGCTTGAGATCGCCTAGAGAGGTAGGATTTTATCCACCTCAAAAGGTCGCCACATATGCCTAATTTTTCCAATTTATGCAAGAGGATAACGTGATCCACACGATCAAACGCCTTTTCAAAGTCCGTGTAGATCACGTCCACCTGCTTGTTATTTTCGAGACTGTCTAAGACGAATGAGGTAAATATAGCTAGATTAGAGACAGTAGATTTCCGTTTAAGAAACCCGTGTTGGTGTTCTGGGATTCCGCGTGTTATTACAGGTGCTATTTTGTCATATATTATTTTTTCAGCAACTTTACTAAAACAGTTTAGTATGGAAATCGGCCTGTAGTTTTCGATTTTAGTTTTAGAGCCCTTTTTATGGATTGGTAAAATGTGAGCTTGTTTCCAAATAGACGGTACTACGCCCTCTGCCAAGGATCTATTTAAGAGGGTTGTGAGAGGCCCTGCTAGTTGCTCAGCGCATTGAGATATGAAAAAAGGATGAACCAGGTCACTACCAGCACCCTTCGAGGTATCTAGTCTTTTTAGCTTGCTTAATACAAGTTCTTTGCTAATGTTAAGGGTATTTATTAGCGATGACTCGCCAAATGAAGGCAAGGTTGAGTCTAAGCTCTTAGGGTCAGTACATTGTAAGTGGTGTGGAATGAATACGCTTTGAAAAAACTCATTAAAACCATTCGCAATGCTTACGCCATCACTATGTGTGTTAGCATTGAGAGTGAGTTTTTTGGGATATGCTGAGTGGCCACCTCGCTTAGCCTTTATATATGTCCATAGTAGTTTCGGTTGGGTGGTAATTGAGTTTTCTGATAAACGGGTGTATTTTTTGTAGCATTCCTTTTCAATGCGGTGAAATCTAGTCCTGAGAAGGGAGAATTCGTCATAGTCGCGTGGATTTTTGAACTTTTTCCATCGGGTATGTGCCTTTGTTTTCTCTTTCAATATATGTATTAGAGCCCTGTTATACCAAATAGGATACGTATTATTTGTTTTTTTAGCCATTGGAATAAATTTAGACATACAGTAATAAATATTATGGTAGAATACCTGTGTTGCTTCATCCACGGTGGCTGAGCTTAAGAGAGAGGACCAGTCTGTATCAGCTAAATAATTGCATATATTCACATAGTCACCCTTACGAAAACTAAACTTGTTAGAGTTGGATTCACTTAGAGGAGCAATAGTTATGTCCGTAGCATTTATATTCAATGTAGGATGAAAATTATCTTCGGGGACAAAGGGCGAACCGTTTCTGCTTATTTCTACTGGAAAGTTTGAGAAAACCAAGTCAAGAACGTTGCCGCATGAATTTGAATGATAGTTATATTGAGTAAAACCAAGTATATTTGTTTCATCTATTAATTTTTGTGATGTGCGCTGAATTTCGGCTGACCCGCGTTTCAAAATTTGGGCCTCGTTAGCAGACCAATGTATTTGTGGGAGATTGAAGTCGCCCAGTAATATAGTATTAGGTTGATGTTGTGTAGAAACATGTGATAAACTATTAAGTATCATATCTATATCGTGTATTTGTTTAGGGATCCCTCCCGGTACGTAGGCCACACCAATACATAAGTCGAAAGATGTACTAGTGTGTGCGCGGCATGCAACGCTAGAAGGTATAGTCACCCAAAGACACTCGGTGGGTGACGTGGTGTAATCGGTGCAGAGCTCAGCTGCAAGGTTGCGCTTAGCACACACCATGACGCCTCCACCCGTGGATTTACCAGTGGCCGCGAGATCACGATCAAGTCGAAAGACATCGTATCGGCTATCACATAATTCTGAGTCCAAGAAACTAGCGCATAACCATGTTTCTGTTATTATTATTAAATCATAATTATTTGACGAAACCTGCCTATAGAAATCCGTGCACTTAGTTCTTAGGCCACGCACATTTTGATAATATATCTGTAATTTAGAAGTTATTGTTGGTACTGCAGTATGCCATTGTTAGATTAATATAATTTATATCGCTATAATAATAAGGACCAATGTGAAATGGCCCAAGTGTTAGTTCGGAATGTGTTTTAAAGTGCAGTTTCGATCGTAGTTTTTTTTCTGTGCTACGCAAGTGACAGCAAATACACTGCTCACCGCGAATGAGATTAAGATGTAATGTTGAATATTTTTTTCTTCAGTATGAATGCATATGGCATGTATATAGTAGGTACCTAGTTACTAAAGTGTTATATATTATTATATAAATAGAAAAACTGAATTTAATTACTTATTAAACATAGGTACCTAAAAGGTAACGCATGAGTAAAGCCAACAAAAATGAAGTCGTTTACGTTAAAGGTGTGAACGCACGTGAATATAATACACCTCATTTTCAACAGCGTGTCACGAGGCCAAACGTTTACCTAAACGCATAAATCAACCGCTAAAATGTACACATCAAGTATTAACCTAGGGACCGTTTACCTAAAAGTTCTTACAAATGATTAGTTTAGGCAATTAAAACGAATTAGGTTAATGTTTGTAGGTTTGAACGAAAAACCCCTTACTTTTTTCGTGCCGACGCGGCGGCTTCCAGCTTATCAGATGGCATTAATCACAATTTCCACCCCCAATTAAAAACACCGTTGGTTCACAAGAAATTGCTTTTATTTACACATTATTTCCTACTTTACTTTGTTCAGTTAGTTCGACAATTGTTTTTATGGCGATTGTAAAACTTAAACTTTATACAAGTGTAGTAAAACGATTTCATGTGTTCTGTATAAAACGACGTAGGTAATAGCGTAACAAAACACAAATACGTATTTTCTGTTAGAGTAACAAACATGACATTGTATCAGCCAATTATGTGAGGAAATATTGACAATGCATTATGTTGCCTGCATGCATTTTGAAATATTTATGAAAATCACCCCTGCATACCTACCATAAATTATCCATGATTTTTTTTCAAATGTTATTTTATAAAACACTTCTTTTTTTCTATTTTTGTAGATAATATCAGTCAGCGTTTGTCAAAAACCATGAAACGAGCAGTTGAGCGTAGTGTAGACCACAAATCATAATAACACCTGACCACAACCACAACGCGTTATCGCGTCCACAACGTGAAAAATTACCGTCTCCCAAACGCGACGGTAGTCACAGTTTTTCCGCACCAGCCACTAGGGGGCGCCGTCGGTCATTTAAATAAATTGTTGACGACAACTGGCGCACGAAACTCCAAAGACTCAGCAATTGAACTTTTATAAAGTAAATTGGACTAATTGATACAGTTGCTAAGGGTATTTTATTATTTCAAACGATAATTAATAAAACTTTGCCTTCGATGAACTTTTAATTATTTTCTGTGTTAAAATGTTATTGAGATACTTTTTTCTGTAAAGACAATTGTTAGAATATTATTTATATTTGGTAATATTTTATAGATTCAAAAATATAATTCGGAATCAAGATTTCGGATGAAATAATTATTTTGCAGGATTTGTTTGTAACAAAATGTTAAATGACAATAATTAATCAACTTGCTTCAACAATTTTCAGTTAATACGAGTGTAAAAAATTGACGTTAGTACCAAGTTTACATTTTCATAGGAAACGTGATAGTAAGCGTTTACTAACTTCAAGTAAAGACACTGGTGGTAAAGATGGAGAATATAGTTACACTGTGACCATACTTACCGAACTGAAAATGATTCGTCGTAGTAATGGTTCGTCTACATTAGGCCGACATCAATTATAGGAAGATTTGTCAAAGATGTCCTATATACCTATGGATTTTTAACAGTAGCATCTCACAGAAGTCAAAATAATATTTAATATACCTTACCTTTACAATTACATTAAAAAATTTAGTAGCGAACTATCAACGAACATTCGTTGGTCATCCTAGACTGGCCCATCAAACGTTCATTGTCCAGGTGTGTGTGCACCATTACTAATATTTACTCTCTGTCCAAACCCGGCCACCGCATTAAAGTACCAAAGGTTTCCCTTTGATCGTGTAACTCTTTGACTCTCACAGTAAATTCATCTTGAATACGTACTAGAAACTGTTTGGCTCCTATTGAAAGAAACTTCAGCGTGTCTGTTAAAATAGCAACAACATATTCGAAGTACTATACGTACTTATATTTTGTAGATATGTCTTGTTATTACAAGGATGTTGGATAGACAGAATACCTATCACTTTACCACCATAAGAAATTAAAAATATTTTAATTGATCTTGGATGTTCTTGGATAATTTTGGTTGTTTGTATTTATTTTTAGTGATTTGATTTTTGAATTTAGTCTGTGATATCTGACGAACATTTTGTTTTTATATCTTTAGTAAAACAAAGCTATAAATAAAGAAATGTAAAACTTAATACATACTAAAATAACATTAAATACAGTAGTAAACAAAAGTTCTTATTCCCGATATGAAATTAAGACATAAAAAAGAACGTAGCAATCTGTCTTATTGTTAAAGATATCTATAAAATAGTTTCTTATCCGTCGTTTGTCTCAGTCATAAACTAAGATATGTTAAACGAATGTCGAATAACGTCGCAAATGAATTTTTCTTTGAACACAAAGAAACGGTAAACTGGACTCTAATTCTAGATAGCACAAAGGTAAAAATTAAATGGAATATTATCGTATAAAGTTTTTCATCTCGTTCAGGCAGAAAACATTGGCGGGGTGCTTCACCCATCATAAAGGGGGAAACTTTACAAATCTAAGGATTTCTTACTTGCTTTTAGGGACATATAATATATTTATCACCCTCTCGACACATTTACAATGGAACTTGAGGGATTCATTTGGAATTAACGTTACATCTGATAACACAGTTTTAGGACGCGATACAAGGTACTGAGGAAGTTTTAAACACGTGTTTACGTGTATCTGTTTTGAAATTTTGAATATATATATTTATTGAATTAATAATTATTTCATTCATTCATTGTTTCATCAACAATTTCGCGCCCTGGTTTTAAACGTTCTCGAGATAAAAATAGTCTGTCACTCACCGACCCATATATTCATCACGTTGATCCGTTGCTGTGTTGCAGCATGACAGAAGGACAAATCAACAAACCAATAAACAGATTTCCTCATTTATAGAGTAGGTTGAGCTTAGTTTACTCTCGCTTTATTCAATCGACAATCTAAATATATGAATAGGTATATAAATAATAATCCAATATAAGAAGTAGTTACAGACATTTTATATTTTCTTTCCTGCAAGAACGAATGTCAAATTTTACAGCATACCAAAGCAATAGACATACATACAGCGTGGGTTAAAACGGCGCCGTCTGGAAATGAACTCATAACACTTTTATGAGAGCCGCGTTCACACTAGTACCTCCCGTCGAAGATATGATGGCCATTAAAAACGCCCGCCAACTGAGCAATCAGACGTTTTATACTGTCATCTTAATTAAAATCAGCTATTTATTGTTGCTGTTTCAGCTGAACTTTGATTCAAGACAAAATCCGTTCCATGATCAACCTGTAGACGTTTACCAATGGATTTCCTTCATAGGTAGCATCTTTTTTAGTAACCCCCGATGAAAAAAGTTGTGTTATAAGTTGAGTGTGTTTGTCTGTAGCTACTTAACGGATGAACCGAAATTGATATTTATTTTTTTGTTTGAAAGCTGTCTTAATCGAGAATGTTCTTCGCTATGTTTCAAGATCCGCTCAGCCGTTTGAAGATCATCATCTCTTTTTTTAATTTTAGTTATAACCTATAGAACCACATCAACATAATCCAATAATCATAACGAATTTTATTAAACGACATCGAAACTTCATAAAGGTTTAGTGACTCGTTTTATTGACTTTTTAATTATGTTAATTATAAAAATTGCTTATATTTTTTTAGTGGGATTCGTTTTCAATGGTTCCCATAGACGTAACCTGCTACGTTTTCCGCCTACATAATAACAATAAATGAGTTCGTAGCGTAGGGTGTAATGACCAAAAACGTCCACTGAGCGAACAAAATACCACAATGTATAGCAAAATTTTCAAGTATCTTTAATAAGATTAACATTTTTTTATTGCTATGGTTTTCTTTACTGCTATTACTTACTGCAAGCCTCTATCACGTCACTACCTTCGTAGTAAAATCAAATAATCTCTAACGCTGCACGCGCTGCTGTGTAGTATTCAGTGGCCATTTTTTGTACTTAAACCCTACTGATACACCGCTGCGCTAACGCACCAATAACAGTTTGTTCTTGTTTGACGCTCATTTCAAAAGGTAAACAGCCATCTGAACGGGCAATAAGGCCGTATAATGAAAGCATTAACTGTTTATACTACCTTCATGAACGCGTGCATTAAAGTGCAGTGTTATTTGAAATTTATGATTTTAGGTTTTTGTCTGTGCCATCATATGTAATACATAGAAAAATTGTTACAATCAATTTAATTTTTAAAGCACATTTATTTTGCTTTGCAAAAGATAATTAAGCATACTGAGGAAATAGTCATCATCTCGCTGCCCTGTTCCCAATCATTTGGCGTTGGCGCAATATGTCGTCATAATTAGCATTCACTCCTTTCTTACTCATATCATCTTTCAAACGATCCATCCATTGAGGAAATAGTATCAACTTAAATAGTAAATAAACCTATCAGTTTTTTTCTATTACATACTACATTTAGTACGATCACTGTTTTTTTTACTGTCCGGCCGCTATCAGCCCAGTCCGTGACTTACCTCTGACCTAGTCAGAGCCTATTTCTGAGATCTTAACTGTACTTTTTTTCTTTCAGGACGATGTTTCTTTTCTGCCCCCACAGGCAACAATAAAAAAACAGGTATGTTGTCACTTTAGATTTCACGAAAAACTCCGTCAAATCTTTAGGCTTTGAAAAAATAACCCATTTTTTATGCCACTATGGTACACACTTGTAGGGCATCTTTGGACACCAAGATCACTGTGATACGCCCAAAATTGCCACTTTTATGTTTTTTCGTGAGGAGTTTACAAACTCCATATACAAGCTCCATTTATACATAAAAATATGCTCTCACGGCGAGTCCTTCCTAATACGTTCACTGTTACATACCCATCATAATCTCCTTTTAATTGTCAAACTTCCGAACAACTAACAGTATTATAAATACTGTTAGTCCTTTATTTTTTTTATTTTTTTTTATTTTTTTTTTTTTATGTGGGGAAATCCTCATAGGATACCCTGCGGCCCCGGGGGGAGCAGCAGGGTTATGTCAGACTCCTACTGACTAAAACCCCACAGTGTTCCTACATGTCGCTGCCGGCTGGGTATACGGGGGCGCCGAAGCATTCGTCCGCGTAACAGTATTTATATCCTAGTCTAATAAGAAACATGCATAATAATATCAGTAAAAAATATACTTTTTCAGCCAATTAAATTGATACACGAATATATTACATGACAGAAAATACAGCCTCAATTCAACATGGCGGTAGTTGAAGCCAAACGGCGCGTAAACATTGTGGATTAAACCCAACCAACTATGTAACGGACTATGACTGTCATATACTTTGAAAAAAATAAAACTATTTACAGGAGCATATTACTTTCTTAGCTCTGGACTAATAGTTAGTTGTGACATGAGTTAATTAAGTAATAAATAAGCTCCAATAAATAACATTTTTTTTTTACGAATAGATAATGTTATTAAATAAAATGGCCCGCTAAAAGCATGTATACCATCGTACATTATTATATCCTGTTTAGGTGATTCAATGGCCAGAAGCACCAATCCAGAGTTTCAATAGACTTTAGACGGAGCGTTGAAATTATATCTATAAGAAACATATTATCTTCACAAAACGACATTTATTTTCGGGCAGTGTAAAAATATGGTTACTCATATCATTTCTATCGACCCAAGGAAAATCCTCTAACGACGTGAGTGTAGGTTCTACATTTAACGATAACGCGATATAATAAAAAGAAACGAATTTCTTGTACCTAAAACATGTGAAATAATCCCCAGTGGAGCCTTTTGCCATGAAATATAAAGAATGCGATAACTGATAAACACATTTATTGCTCGCAAGCGGACGCTTCGACCTATAAAATGTCTTACCGAAATGCTCAAAGAAAATTAAACTAAATACAAGCTCTATGAACGGAGTACTCTCATGGAAGATCAGAAGGAAAATTTTGTAGTAAAAGGACACCTTCTAAAGTCACTCTACGTGTTTATCCACCCCTCAAACGTAGAAGGGACGAAATTTCGTCAATCAAGGGATTTACCTTACACTTGACGCTGACAACGTTCTTACGTTACAATCCTAGAGGCTTAGCAATTCGACACGATAATGTTATAAGGAAGCCTGTTAAAATTCACAAGTTCTAGCAAGGGGCAAAAAGTTTGTTTTAATAATTTTGTGGTTGGAGAAATCAATCAAATCATAATATTTCAGGTATTATCTTCAAATTGTATGATTGGGCATAAATATAAAACTCACTGGTCCTTTCATTGTCATTTTCTTGTAATGAACTGATATTTAAATTACATTATTTATACTTGGATTACAGGCGATGTCTCTTCCTAGTTTGAGAGAGATAGAGAGAGTTTGAGAGTATTTTTATACAATCAAAAGAAAGCAGCCTTGCAGCGTTTCCAAAGTAGTTAATAATTCTATCTGCTAATCTGCTTAATACCTTCATAGTCTCGGTACAATTTTTTTGAGAATTTAATCACTCAATATACTTGAAAAGATTACGCACAATCAAAATGATAGGTCATGCCCTGTTTGCCCTTTATCAAATTGGGTCCAATCCCTCAGTTTGTACCCGTATACTCACGGCATCGATCGTGGGCGATAGTCAGTATTTTGTGTAGTTAATTATCCGAAGAGCTGCCGGTTTAATCCGGAAAGTCACGTGACACGCACGCGCCTATTTAGGGGGTCCTATATGTTTGACCCAATCGTTTGTCAAACTGATAGAATTTATCCATTTTGCATATTTTTATGTTGCGCAATGTTTTGTTAAATTGAGGATCAAAGCAAAAATTGCCACTTTCACCCCAGATTATTCATAAGAGGCCAAGAAAGAGGTCAATTGAAATACAAATCATCAATGCTGTTTTCTCACTATGCGTTGTCGATTTTTAACCGTAACTTGCAAAATTCGTTATACCTACATCATGCTTACCCATAAAATTTCTATTCACACGAAACACGTCTGCCCTAAAAATTTTGAACACATTTTATAAGTAAAATACGTTAATTAGTTACATTTATGTAGTTTTAATTACATTAAGATTTGATTAGATTCGTTATTACTTGCCGTACCGTATCATTTTACTTGTGATATTAAACTTATTAATGTCAATGAGATTCAAATGAAGCTCATAAAAGCCTACGCAAAACGGTAACTTGCACCCAGTTCATTTGTCCAAGTTATTTATTTGAACAGATATTCAAATAATTTGAAACGAGTTAGGAATATTATTGAAGTATTTACAGAATTTTGATATATTCTACAGTAAATGTCAAAATATTGTAGGCAATGGAACCGTTATTAGTGGTTTACTTATGTCTTGAAAATAAATTCATGGAATTCTATTTTTTTGTGTTTTGAGAGAGGTTTTCGGTCGAAGAAGTAGCTCTACTAGGTAAGTACCTCCACCTTATAGACTATGCTTTGTTCTTGCACGTAAGTAGGGTCGCCAGAGTTCATCGGGGAATGGGAAGGGTCGGCAATGCACAAGTGATATGTAAGTGGTCTGTGCTTCGGGTGTCGCCATAGGCTACGATAACCGCTTACCATCAGGCTGTCCGTACTTATGCTTCGTTGCCGATTTTGTTTGAGGACGTGCATCTCATTAGCGAGCCTATAGGTGGGGGTCTGTACCCCCTCAATTAGGTCGACAATAAAACCTCGTTCAAAATCACTTTATTTTATATATAATTTTTAGTTTTGGTCGACAATTGGTGGAGTAATCGCGTAACAAACATACAAAAAAAGCAGTCGAATTCTTCCTTTCAGTACCTCTTCCTTTTTTGAAGTCGTTTAAAAATATGTTTGTATGATGTACCTATTCAAATCAATTGTGTTAAAAGTTTGAAAAGTTTGTGAATAGGTAGGTATTTAACCATCATTTAAAATTTATTTTTAAATCAGTATATGTATTCATAGACTTACCTGACTTTATTTTGATGATGTATTAATCCCCATAGTTTTTATTTAATTAATTGCAATTATTCCATATTTTTGTATGAAACATTAGTAGGAAAATACATTGATTATAAATTTTGGTACGCATACCTCAATGCATACTTCAACATCCCCTTTCTTTTAGCCCTTACAGGCATTATAAAATTAGACCCTTAGATAAACAAAGATTTTTGTAAACTGCCCGTTTCAAAGATTAAACAAGATTACCCTGAGGACATATTTTCATATCTCCCTAAAATCACGAAGGCATTATTTTAAATATAAACACATTACATAGTTGAGGGTTAAAAATGCGCTTGAGGCGTTTATGCCTAACGACTGTGATTTTCATAATACGAACTTTTAGAGTACGGTAGGTATGTATAAAAATAAAAACCTGGGAACCTTGACGCTAATCGGCATGTAGAGAATGTAGCACGCTTGCCCAGAAAATGTCTTATTCACTGTGGTCTTGAATACCAAAATGTTGAACAGGGAAATAATTACTTTATATTAAACCGCACCTCAATATCATCTTCATCGAGACAAACAGGATACCTAAGACTAAAGACAATCCAAAGAAAACCATAAGAAAGTGTAATATCAAAGACTTAATGTCCTTTTTCAACTTCGACTTAGCAAGCGCCATCTCACGGCCAATTTCCTTACCCCCTTGCCTTGGATATTATTTTAATGCGTAACTTGAAGGAAATTTCTACGGAACGGTTATGGTTCCAGTTATAGTAGAAGTTGTGGTCCGCCAATTACTTGAATGGGAAACTGCATTCTCAGTTACAGCAAGTTACAGTTTGTTTTTCAACTGCAAAAGTTTTGAACGATTTTGCAAATAATTTTGTTTTTATTTTATAGGACTTAAATAGCTGGTTTGCTACAGTTTCAGTCATAAAGATTATGAACTTAACTAAAAACTAATCGAATATTAGTTTTCTGTTGTCTTGCTATCACAAACAATCAGAATAAAGATGAAATAGATTCCGTAACTAAATAATCACTATTAGTCGTAACTTATAGGTACGTCCGTTGAGATGTTACTTATATCAGATTAACCTTGAATATAATGCAAAAAAAATGTTTTAATTTTAAATTAACAAGACTGAATTGAAATTAATTTGTAGGTGTAAGTAAAGAGACGAATTAAATGCTACATCCATTCCTCTTAATATAAGTTGCATGTGTCTACTTCTGAACCAAGTCACATAGACAATCAATTTTAGATTCACTATGGACACAGGAAGCCCATTGACGTTTATAAACGTTCACACATCTTCAAGAGCTGATCGAGTTTCTCTTCGTATATTGAAGGCTGTTGCATTTAGAGCTCCTATTTCGAATGCTCATCTGGTAAATGCAGTACAGGCATTGCTCGAAGCAGGGTGGTACGCTCGCTTAAGTATTGTTGATATTCTAAACCACCCCAGTAGAACGGTGCTGGCCTCTGTCGCAACCGCACAGTGTCGCGTGGGCCCGCCTGATTGCAAGCATTGGTAAAGTGCGGACTTAGTGCGGCGAATTTTCCATTTGTTCATTAGAGTAAATGCTATAAGGTTTGGTTGTTCTACTTTTAGATGAAATATCAGAATGTATTGTAATTTTGTTTTAAATATGTAAAATGAATGAAAAGCTAACTAGAGCTTTTACGATTGTGCCTAAAAATTATATGTAACATTCATAAAAAAAATAAGTAATTAAAAGTAATCTAACCCAAGTTTTAGGTTTCGTGTAGCAATAGCAGGTAAATTATATTACTTTTCTGAAACCATGATTCGAAAGAACTGCCTATTAAATACGCTTCAGTGTAAAACATCACATTTTAATATTTACCATTTGAATACCAATATTTGTATGATTTATATTTTGCTATTTGCATATACCTACATTGTAGTCAAAAACCATTATTTACAAAATAATATACTAAGATGTATGATGTTACTAAACATGAATTAAGCAATTTAATGTCATGATTACTAATTGACAACTTTTTATTCCAAATAATATTTATTTAATATTGTAAAAATATTGAATGCTTCACATAATAATAACAAATATGACGTAGCAAGGCAGTAAACCTATGGAAGTCATTCCCAGTTGGCGAAGCGTTAAATGCTACATTTTCCGTGGCCATTTGCAATTCGATATCCAGCTAAGCTGAGCGGGATTGAACTCTGTGGATTGCGTGTCTCCTCCTATTTGATATTATAATAATATTCATCCCTTTTAAATATAGAGTGGATTAGAAGCGCAAGCTCCATCCACTTAGTATAACGACCAGATTAGGAGATTCGTTACGATTTAAATCGGAGCTATGACGGTAAGACAAAGTAATTCTGCATTGTCTACGTGATCTTTAAAAGTGTTATTTTTATCATAAATGAAAAAATAAGGTATGAATAAAGTAGCATATTTATTAATCAGGAGGTAGAAACCAATCTAAGGCAAATATGACAATGTATTTTATAAATCTTAACAATGCATTTAACAATTTCAGATGGTAGCAATTTGCAAGCGAATGTTTACTGAATTTCACCCACACACGATCAAATATTTTATTAGCATAACGTTTTAAAGTACTTTGAAATAATCGTAAAGAAAGGATGCTCATGGGAACTTCTTGTATTGTGTCTTGCACGACATTCATATTTTTATTGCAGAAAGTTTTACTGACTATTAAAATTCATGGGGTAGTTCTAAGTTGAGCTTTGTACATGCTTAACAAGTACTAAGAAAGGCTATTTAATTATAAGTAACACAGTATTTTCCACATATTTAGGTAGTACTTACAAAATCCTTACCATGGATAATTCTTGTCTTCAAATTAGTCCATAATTACAAAAAACGTACTGATATACTGAAGCCAAATTTAACAAGGAACAACTATTACTCACCTACATCATTACAAACATCTCAATCACCCAACTCTTCATATTAAGCACAATGGTTAGTTTTATTTCTTGGATTCTCAGCTTCACACAACACATGCTCGTACTTGCTTGAGTTATCTCTAACGCAGACAATCAAGGCAGGCGTGGGTGCTGCCCCTGGCACCTTTTGTTGCCTTGCAACTTATTGCTACAGGGTATCCACACACCTACGTAGACCGCATTATGTTCTTACAATAAAATCTTCATCGTTCTCTGTCCAACAGACTATGGCAGTAACAAATTGGTCATTCTTCAAACGCCTACAAAACACAAATATATTGTCTGTGTGCATTTTAATGTGTTTTAATGGTTCAGTACTACTGTATGCAGTGGGATTATGCTCGGATGCAGCCAGACATTTCTAGGCAAGATAAACAGTGGAGGCGTTTACCGAGATTAGTGCTACGTCTTGAACAGTTGAGATTTCCGTTTGTGAATAGCCTAAATGTTTATGTAAGGTGTTGTGATTATGATTGTGCATATTTACCTTATAGCTTAGTAATGGTAGTGCGTCTGAAGATGTACTGAAGTATGTAGTCTTTTTAGGTCTATAGTCTATACTTAGATAATATATTTTGCTTCGTGAGTCATTCATAGGTTCTACAATATCCACAAATATTAGCTAAGTATAAGTATAAGTGTTAGTTTTATGTATATTGTTGGCAACTCCGAAGTTATTGAGGACAGTAAGCTAAAAGAAAAACAGCGCAGCTTATCTTATGCCGTAAACATCCACATTCAGCCACACTTTAATTTCCCCAACAAACCAGCAGACAAAGTAAGAGAAAAGGTCGCATTGTCATGGCAGCTTGGAGAACTAAGAACGTAATGCAAGTCTTAATCTCACCCGAGAGCTCGCTACGACTGCCCTAATGATATCTCAAGACGCGCTTAAGAGGCCATACATAGGCTCTATGAGACGTTTTTAAAATTTAAGCCAACGTTAATGCATTCTACCCTGTTTACTGTAAATATTTATTCAAATTTGTAGGCGAGTCGACAATGCCGAGTCGCTGTTGCCTTTGTGATGCTGCTATATTAGCATAACACGAGGTATTCAATGGACAAAGTAACCGGTATAAAATAAAATTTTACGGTTTACCCTTATATTGAAAAAGGGAGGTCGTGTTAGGGCATAATAAAATGTCTACATGTTCTCGTGGTCGGGGTTATGGGAATTGAATATTTTACTGGCAATTGACGAGTATGTTCCACTTGTTTAATATTTAATAAACAAGGTTCCTTAGAAATGAGAATTTCATTTCATTTTATAACAAGTATAATAAGGAACTTCACCACGAATTACAAACTCTTATAAATTTTCATCAACACAGTCATGATCTGTATATAGGAAACGGTTTATCCGAAATTTTAACTCAAGTTATTGATAAACAGGTTATTCAATATTCAATTTTGCGCAACAGTCTACACTTTATAATAAACTTGTACAGAAGCATGTGTATCTGATGGCTTCCAGTTAGATCTTCAGACGATTTTCTAATAGTGCGTAGAATACTACCATTGATCAAATTCTCTTTATTAATACTTACAGTGCATCAAGAATAAGAGAGTTTTAGAAGAACGATTTACTGCCACTCGGTTAATTTGATCATGACCCCTGATATTAATTAAACAATAGCTTAATCCGCTCTTACTTCAACAAAAAATTCATAATCGATTCTTGAAGTTTGAGTAACGATAAATTTCATAATAAACTGTGCTCCGCTCTGGTCTAAATACTTTATTTTGTTGAACGCTGCCCGCGGCCATTGCTCCATTATTGAAACGAATTGTTTTCTGAAGTTTTAATATTAAAAGGCTCTGTTGTCGGACTTTACTTTAACTTATTTTTTATTTTATTTTTGCTTATGAAGTTTTGCTCGATAAAATATTTTTTTTTGGAGCTAAAAGGTAATATAGGGAATATATTAGGGCTATTTCCTAAATAACTATGGTAATTGCACATTAAGCCTGTTTTCCGACATGTAAAAACGAAAATTTCCAATATTTATTTCCACCTCGAAATTAATCTCTTCAAAATTATGAATGGAATCATATTATTATTAAGTAATGGATCATATAAAATTGGTAATTAATAGAAATTTATATTGAAAATCCTCAAAGGCCGTATTAATTGAGTATAAATTTATTTTACATTAGTGAATTATAAGGGACGTGAAAATTAAAGAAGCTTTAAAGTTTACCATTGAACTTTCATGAAAAGATATAAATTAGGCGTCTACTTAGTTCGGATAAAGATTTCCAATGTAATTACAATTCGAGCTTTTCATATGAATTAGTATTCAATGGCCTTCGTTTCTTACATTCAAAGTAGCAATGAAAAGGAGTTCCAGTTTGAAAAACATTTCCGACGTCTTTTCTATGAGTTGTTTTCATTCTGCGTACTTTTGAATTGTTTTTTTCTTCAATAAAAGCCTTTTATTTTAGAGTAATTTATATTTCTTACTAATAACTAAATAATTATTTGAATCGAGAACCTAATTTTAACTCTCAAACGAGAACTTATTTTCATTCCTTTGATTCAAGCTTTAATTAATAATGTATTTTAATATATATGCAGTTGATATCAGTTTCTATTAACTCTTTTCATATTTAGACCATTTTTTTACAATTTCTTTTCGGAAAAGTATCTAATTCAGTATATACACTCATATGATCATCAATAACAACTATTATACGTTATGTCCGGGTATAATAACCCTATCACTGCGCTTGGTAGGCAGAAATCATGTTCCAACCCTGCAACACACTGAAATTATGACTTTGGATGACTTCCAATACATAATTTATGTCCTCAGATATTACTTACAACGATATACTGGCATATTGTTTCTAAGCTTTATTAACTAGATAACAGTTTATTCTATACAAGCTTCCGACGCACGGTTTATTTGCGTTACCACCTGAAGTTGAAAATCTGTTGCCATACACCTGCAAGTGTGTTCCGACAGGTGCAATTGATAACCAGTTCCCTTCTAGACTTTGTGGAGTACTACTACTATGTAACCTCAAAAGATTGTGGTCAAAGTCAAGCCTATATATCTGGTCAGTAAGGTGAAATAACAATTACCCACATTTATTCCTTAAAATGTGCGGGTATAAATTTCTGTGCGCAATTATTGAAGTTATAAAGTATATATAGTTACCATTGTCCAAGCTAAACTGTTGTTCTTTTGCACACTAAAATTAAACGTCAATGTCAGTAACACTGCAACGTAGTTTGCTATTTCAATTACCGACAAGACCCTACCAGATTGGAATTTTCTGAAACATGCGTCTTTTGTTGGAATTTTTAATTTTGCCACCCGCCGCGTGCTCAATTTTATAACAATATTATCGAGGATGAAGTTTGTTTCAGGATATTTATTAGGAAATATTTGATCGGAAATATTATTTAGGAACACCCTGTTGCTTTAGTTATTAAAATTGTTTCTTATCCTACGTTAAACAACTCATAAAATCTCAAGTATTAATAAATCTCTTATAATAAATATAATTCTATCCGGTTTAAAACTCCACCTGAATTTTAAATTTTATATCACTATATCAGCAGGTACACGTAAATCTTGCAACCGTATTACAAACTTTAATTTCAATCCAGCAAGAAACGAATTGACTTCAATTTCCGATACAGAATCGATTCGATATACGAACATTATTTCCATTCGAACAAACCATATACAGCTATCGGTTTATAATAAAGTCAAATACAAAATGACTGAACTGAAAAGCTGGAGTATAAAGTAGAGTATGCAAAATAGTGGAATGACAAAAGTTAGTGGCGTAGTCAGCTAGCCAGTGGCCAGGTCCATTCCGAAGTCCCGATACGGTTTGACAATGCACATGCAAATTAACAACCGGCAAAGAGCAGTTCCGAGCGCAAAGTTTAATAGCAAAGCGAACTTGAGTTCCGCGATCCTTGCAAGTATTATTTTGGTAATGGTATTCTTGTGTATTCTCTGTAGGTATATCGATTGAAGTTGATGTTCGCCGACTAGAAAACGGTCCGATAAATTATAATTTGGCGTTTATGATGACATTTTCCAATAAAATTGGTAATCCGGTTATAAATTTTCGTTTTCTAGTCGGTGAACATCGACCTAAGTAGCTTTATAAGGAACAAAAGTCAGACGATTTTAAGAAAGACGTAGAAATTTGGACAATACGACAAAGCGGTCCTCATCACCAATACACAAGAGATTAATCTTACATGATAGCTCACATGGCATTACTTAAAAAAAAATATTCTAATTAGGATACTGGTACAGTCACATGCAAAATATTTTAGTCATTTATTAAAAAAAAAATTATACTAGTTGGCCAAGCAGCCGTTGTCCTGCCCTGAGAATAACCTATCTACATTCTACCTACCCACCTACTTTCTACCTACCTACCTGCAATAATTAACACAAACGATAAGGAATGTAATTTCTGCACTAACAAAAATCTGTTTCAAAGAAGTTTTTGATAGCGACTAAGCCCGGTTGATTTTCGTAAAGTGCCTATTTTTTTTACCATGTATAGGCCTGTGTTTAACCACAATCTGACTGTAGTTAGTGATGATTTGGCTGATGGTGGTAAGCACACATAGCCTTTAATTTTTGGGAATTGGCTTTAAAGTGCAACTGTCGGAACGAACACATTGAATAGTACTTACTTGGCGACAGATTTAATACCTTCCTTTAGTCTTTGATCAATTAGTAACTGATATAATTATGCGTATGAAAATGACGCATCTTTTTTATTTTAACAAAAAATCTTTGTTACTTTATTAAAATTCCGATATCGCAATAATAAGTTTTTAATTAATTTTCTTTTGGCGTTCACTGCTTAGTTTTCAGTGCCTTGAGGCAAATTATGAAACAATCTGGAGCTATATTGAACTATTCAGGGATCATTTTAAACATGCCCAAATTTGTTAAGAAAAAGAAAACTTCATAATTTTACAGATAATAATTCGTCATCAAATATAACTGAAAAAATATCATTATTTCAGCACTTATCCTTAGAGCTTGGGGATACAGTCCTCTGTTGAAAAACATCCATTACCTACTGGATTCATATTTTTTCCCAAATTAATAAACATTTTAAATCGAAAATTATGTTACAAAAGCTAAACTCTAAATTCAAAACTGTTTGTTTTGTCTGACCACTTGATAGCATCGATAAATACCTGTCCCCCTTACCATTTATCCAGCAATTGCACAGGATGTGCTAAATTACATATTGTCCTATAATATATTTTAATGAAATGCGTCCTACTGTCTGCGGGTGATTAGTGAAGCGAGAAATTGCTTAATCAGTCAACTGTGTAATGTGCGTCGATGATTAGTCCAATACAGATATGAAATCGACTGGAGTATTTTACGCACCTTGTAAATAATTGTTAGAGAAATGGCGGGCAGTTTGCGTTTGAGCAAAAAACAAAGTAAGAGTATTTTTTCTAGGAAAGCTAACTAATAACAAGTCTTGATGAATTCTCTCTTTGAAAATGAAACTTTTTCTTGGTAGGTATATTTACTGTGTAAATGTGAACATTTCTTACTTTAAGCATACGGTATGGTATTATAAGAATATTTTTACAAGGTTTCAACAATTCTTGAAGTTAAGTAAAAAAAAATGTAAAAACCAAAATGCCAAATTATGTTCCCGATTCAAATAAAACTGCACTTGTATTTAAACCACTGAATTACAACTCAACCCTTCACATATTCGCGTTACATGAGCCGTAAATTTGCCAACAAATGACCCTTGACGATTTTCGTGCAGTGAAATGAAGGAAAACAGAATCCACGGTTGTGACCACCCCTATCCGTCAGAAGCAAAATATATTGTCCAGCGTTACTCCCAAAACGCCATGTCAGGGTGATAATAAATGTCCATGTTACACTTTCCACCCTTTATATGAATTTAGTATGTCAAAATAGGATACTTTATCAGGTCATGTCGATGATTTGTTATAGTGATTAATGATTCGATCTGACGAGTGGTTTATATCAATTATTCGGTTTTCTATACGATTGTTTTCTGTTTCATTGGTCATGGTTTTAATATCGGAATGGATGAAAGGATTTATTGCTCACATATCAAGTTTATACTTGACAATTTGCACATGTATTACGTTTGTGTTTAATTGGTGTTCTGATAAAATACTTTCTGGTGAATTGAAATAACGATTGTCTTTTTGCTTTTCTGCCGCCAACACAAGATATAATATAGGCAATAAGACTATAATTACATTTATATTTTTTAAGTTTTATAACGAATCTCATCCAAATCAAGAGTGAGACAATAATTCATTAGTAAAGTCATATACGTCCACAAAATAGTTTTACCCAAAATCATTTACCTACAAGTCCCTGTATACCTACGACTATAGTCCATTTACTCCGCTTAAAAAGTTAAAACGCATTACAATTTTCCCCATTTACAAGCGTATCGTTAGTACAATGCCATATTGAATTCAAGTTTCCAATCCACTGAAAGCTGTTTACAATCACCAGGCAAGTAACACGGCTCGTTTGTGTAGAATAAAAGACTTGGATACAACCGGCGTGTCTGACTGCTGAAATGCTAATGGGGGAATAATTCTGGTACATACTTATACGGGAGTTGAGTCTTTTTGAATCTGTGTACCTACTTTTTGTAAATTTCCGCATGGAAGGGTATAATTATTAGTATTTTATTTTTATTTTAACCTAGCTGTTTCCTTCGGATTCTTCGTTCCCGAGACAAAAATAGCCTGTAGCACTTTGGGATAATGTAGCTGTGTCCTATTAGTGAAAGAATTTTTTGAATGCGACTGGTATTTCCAGATATTTTTTTTATTATAAGTATAGTTATAGATTAACCAATTAAATAAAACATGATTCATTTACTTTTGAATATTCCTAGATAATTTGTAAGGAAATCTGCGAACTTTTCCTGGCGATTTTAATTTGAATTCGGGACATTCATGATTTAGTATTCAAGGCGCGGCTTCTTAAAGTGAATTGTAACATCGACTTTCAATTGCAAAAACATTCCACAGAAGAGTGGTAGGCACGCCCAAATTAGCGGCTTCATTCGTTCACTCGAATTACTGATTACGCCGTTTTGAAATTCGAAATTATCCCAATTTTGGAAACCGTTTTGGAGTTATTCTGTAGACAAATTTTACGACGAAGTTAATTCTCTTACATTAATTGTTGAGTATTTAAGGCTCAAATGTAAATACTACTTATAAATAAATAATGTTGTTTATTTTAATATCCAGAATATAATCAATATTTATAAGAATTTGATTAAAAAAACAATTAAATCCAATAAATTCATAAATTAAATTATAATAAAAATACTTTATGTAAAAAGTTACAGTATTTTATAGGTATCTAAAGAAGTAATTCAGACTAACTTTATCTTTTATGGTTATTTAAGGCAAAATCTATTACATTAATGCAATGCATTGAATAAAGTATCTAATAGAGTCTCTCCATCGCATAATCACATTCGCGCATACAAATTAGAGTGCAACACCATACTATTTGCTTCCAAAGTTGAAATAGCTTTTGCGAACTTTTCTACGGAAAAACCAGAAGGAGTTTAATCCCATGACGAACTCAGGAAGTTTCGATGTCATGTTTTTAATTAAGGATTTTTATATAATCAATGCTAGCGTTGTCCTGTTATATAATACAGTTATCTAATTAATTTATAGATTCAATGTTGGTTAAATTTTAAAGTTGGTTTTAAATCTCAGATTATGGACCGGTTTTCGTCTTCTTCATACCGACTTGTTTTTTTTTAATAAATCAAAATTTTAATCAAATCTCATTTACAAAGCCTAGAAGAGGACTGGCTCTCCCTGCATCTGCCGGAATACTCTGGTTGGTGTTTGGTGTCAGAATAGCAGTAAATTGGTTGCCGCTCGATTCGCACGCTAGCCACGTCACACGTATTGTCTGTGATTTGTTATAATTATGAGTTACGAGTCCATAGAATCCTATGTAAACGTGTCGCGTTCCAGGGAGAGCGCGGAGTGAAGTTTGTCTGAGGGGCGCGGGTGCGTTTGATCTAACCATCTCGTCAGTAGCAAACAAGCAAATAAGCATAAAATGGCGTATTCGCTCAAGAGAGTGACGTATCTACGTACGTAATAATTATAACATAATCTGTGGTACGACTTATACATTTAATCTAAAATCTACCTGTCTATATCACACTCTCACTCATTTATTACGGTGGTGAAGTAAACTCTTATAACTTTTTTTGTTGCTCACTATAAACACTCAAAGGCTTTCAGCAATAAACTATCCATTACAAATCTAGAACAGTTTCATAAAAGCGTGATGATATCACCTCTGTACATAAATCCAGGCTAGCAACGGATGTGATAAAAGAAGTGGGTCAGCTCTATTTAGACATGACAGACTACAGCTACATACTGAAACTAAGTGATAACGTATCATTGTTTTCATGCTTGTACAAAAAACTCTCTATCATTAAGGCGACGATATCCGAGATATGATGATTCTAGATTAAAGCGTCCATAGGCTACGGTTAACGCTAACCATCAAAGCGGGCCTTATGATTGTTTGCCGATTTTCTTGTATAAAAATGAAATCCTAATATAAAATATAAATGACAACACTTTCACGATGTCAAGAGGTTATGAGGCCAAAGACGCAATAAGTAAAGCCTATCAGGTAGGTGGTTCTTAAATGCAACTACTAGGATAAATATGCTTGGAAACCAATATTCAGATTGAGGGTTGGAAAAGGAACCTACCACCAATAGATGCTACCTATCCATTAAGAGTCCATCATTATCATAGGCTTCTAGAATAATTAAAAGAATAAGGTATGTAATTATTACACGCAAAAATATTCATCGTATTCCATTTACCTTTTACATCATACTTACAAAGAATACTTCATCAATAAGGTAATGTACCTATTACTTACTGAATTGTTTAATAAGGTTGTTAATACGTCGGCCTTATACAAACTAACGAGATTCAAGCGCATAATAACACTGTTAAATTAAGTAATGTAAGCTGAATGTAATATGACCATTTTTTTTTGTTTGCAGATGGATAATCCCACAAGGTAAGTGTAACTACATTCTTTTACAAAATTGTTACCTATTGAAATAATTTAGAAAGACTTATTGATGTTGCCCCATTATTCAATAGAAATTTAAACTATTAAAATTAGACAATAAAGATTCTCTAAACCGAAAATTAATACATATATATCTATACTAATAATAAAGCTGAAGAGTTTGTTTGCTTGTTTGTTAGGAGACAGAGTTACTGGTCCGATTTTAAAAATTCTTCACATTATTTCCGAAGGCTATAGGCTCTTTTTTATTCCGGGAACGCGAGTGAAACCGCGGGGAAGCTATTAAAACTAAGATTAAAATTTAATTATATAAATGTATGGTGACGATGATTCTACTACGTACCTACCTACATTTTTAGATGACATTAAGTTGGCTCACATTAATTACATTATAGATAACTTTTTATCAAAACAATTTTAGCAGTCCCTTTCTGCTTTTGTATTTGTTTTATCTTCCTCTTTACTTGTCCGTGTGTGAACATAGTTAAATATTAAATATCACAATGTTGGTCACACTAGTTACATGCAATTGGGTCGGTGCTGCAAGGCCGGGATAATGTGAAACTACGGCGAGCGTATTACTCTTCATAAAATACTAGGCTTGTATGGAAATAGCCTTACTATTTATCTTTTTATATTTTCATTTGAATACCCTCAAAAGAATAGCACTCGTAATATTTTTCCTTCTCCAATCATTTTATAAAAAAACGTTTTTATTTACTCTTTGGGGGTTATCAAACCCCATATACTACGAGTATTTTTAAAGCTATACATAATAATAATAATATAGAGAAGATAGTGTAACTGCCGTAAAACAATAAATTATTGATGTAGGTGTACCTACGCTTATGTACCAAATTATGCTGATATTTTCAATTATGCATCAGAATAGAATGATATTTTTTCACAAGAAGTATTTTTAACTCTTGCTGTCGACAGCTAAATCACCGACAATATTTTAAAAAGCTTATTAAAATTTCCAATAAGCGTGAACATCTACAGACACCATTATTTATGTGCCCTTTGATCAATCAGACAGCTGACGACTAACCAAATTATGGCGATATTGAATCAACCTAAACAAATGACTCGTCTTTTATAAGATAATTATTAAACATAATTATTGTTTCGTCACGAACCCCAAACGTCTTTTGTAAAGGCCGCGCGCCGTCGCTCTAAAGAATCGTTTTCGGTATAATATAGCTAGATAGGTACAAAAAGTACCTTTCGTTATGTTTATTGCTGTATCCTTGAGGCTCAAGCTAGATTGTTTTTGATTTATTTACAAAATAGCTTTCCGCCCACGATCCCCTATTTTATTTAACCCATTAGGAATTTTCAAAAAAAATCTTAGTAGGGTATCTATGATACCTAAGTCATAATAGCTATATGTATTCCAAATTTCATTCCAATTCATTCAGTGGTCTATCAGTGTCTGTCATTGACTAAATAATTATGTTTCAACTGCTAAGATACTTACTGCTCTATATAATTTTGCTATTCCACAACGACGTAACTTAATTGATAAAGACACAGTAGACAGGGCGAAATTAAACATGACAAAATTGTTCGGACACAAAGAGAAATTGCCGCTCGCAGACATTTCCACGTCCTAATTATCGCAAATGACGAAGTACAGGCAGGCAAAATCTACGTGAAATAAACCAAAATTTATGTGGTTTCTAGAAAATTTTGTCCAAATTATATTTTTTGTCTCAACCGGTGCTTTTCTTTAAAAATGTTGATTGAGAGTTAATTTGTGTGATAATATACCATTTTTACTCGTCTGCTAATAAATTTATTGTGAATTTGTCACATCTTATGAATTCAAGGGAATTATTAAACTGCATGACTGGCCAGCAATCTTCTTAAAATTAATTCAAGGCATTCATGAACCACAGGCAAAGACAAAGCGCAAAATCTGCTGGGAGAGCATAAAGTGGAAAACAGTTTTAACTGAATTAATTCAAGAGCGGTTGTTTCGAAATTTCTGTCGTCTGTCTGAGTCGGTATGAAATGAAGGACATTGCTATTGTCGTCATCATGATGCTTTGTCATCGTCATAGAAATAATAAACTGTTTAAGATACTTACTAAAACCATTAACATCAATATTATAGGTAATGTTTTAAAAAATCAAATTTGTTGTTTGTACAGATTATCGTTTTACCAGGCATAAAAATAATATTTTGTTTAGGCGATGACAGATCATGTAGCCCTTGCTTCCAAGTGCTTTTTTTTCAATTCATTGAGCCTGAGGTTTCGGTAACGAAAATTATTGTTAGAAATTCAATTTTGATTATGTAACTTTTTTATACTTTTCTTTTTTTAAGATAAATACTTAGTTTGTAGTTCTGTGCTTTTTTTTCTTACAATTAATTGTGATATCCTGTTATTGGTTCTAGATATTTTAAGTTAGAAAATACTATGTTAAGTTCTATTAAAATTGCTGTTGAATGTCCTAATAAATAAAAAAATAAGTAACAATATTGTATAGCATATTTAATTTTATGCTACCATCAAAGTTTAAAGCAGTTTTTCAGCTCCTATTTTAAAATGATAAAATAATCACTTTAAGAGAAAAAACTTTTTAGGTACAGGGAAAACTCTTCAAACCATAAAACATAGTACGTAAAATATGTATTTTCCATGTAAGTCCACTTCATTTAATGTGACCATAAACATCGTTACATATACCGCTAATGAGCTCGCTTGATTTGGTTTGCTTGAACCCAAATGTCGTAATATTGCATACCATAACACTGCACCAAAATAAAGGCACGTCATTAGAAGTGTCAGCTGTATAAATTCCTGGAATTTCTGAACTAATGTCATGGAAAGCCATGCATATTATAAATGAACTTATAGTAATCTTATGCTAATGGTAGTAAATGTACAAAAGTCCAACAAACTTTTTAAATTGAGACTTAAATACAGCTAGAAAATGTAGTAGAAAGAAAAATAATTACTTTTTTCTGAAATAATAGTTAAACGTTAACAGTATTTTCTTTGTTTTGTGAAAACTGACCTGAAACTGTTGCCACCAGAATATGTGATCACGAAAGTTGTTCAGGTTTCCATTAATTTTGTTTTGTGACGTATAAAAATATTCGTTTCTAAACCAACAACGTGTGAAACATTAGGTATGTTGTGTTATAAAAACATATTGAAATATAGATTATATACTACTACTAAACATTAGTCATGAAATTGTTTCTTGTTTTATTTTAGTTAAACCCCTAGTACTGTTATCGATTAGATAATATGTACCTACTAATAAAATTGTATTTCTAAACTCTATAATATTTTTATGTTAACCTATTTACTTCCACAATACAGATGAAAACTCGACGTAATTAAAATATTTCTAACGATTTATATGAAAAATAACAACCTAATTTGACAAAAGTAACAGAGTATTATAGCTTCCGGGAATCGTCTCGTTAGTGATCAAATGGCCGCGAACATCGTGTGGAATGTTAACATAGCTTTTCTCTTTCAAAAACTTTTTCTTTTTATTACATCAAAGTCTCCCATAACGAGATTCAGTCGATGAAATTTTGTTTCACTGTAACTGAACAAAGGAATCTCATAGATTTCCGCGCAGAGTGAAACGTACAAAAACGCGAGCAAAACAAAGAAAGATAAATCTAGAAATCCCCTTGCAAAACGCCCACCGCATCGATTTGACTAACCCTACTGCTACTACGCTCCCT
Organism: Tethea ocularis; assembly: GCA_963555595.1. NCBI lineage: Eukaryota > Metazoa > Arthropoda > Insecta > Lepidoptera > Drepanidae > Tethea > Tethea ocularis. The sequence continues at coordinate 7,973,040 of OY741968.1, forward strand.
TCTGATGGGATATGCATTCAACACCAAAGTAAACAGAATGACCCCGGCCTAAGCAAATAACAAGAAACTCTAATTCATTATACGCGAGAAACAATAAAAGCGGGAACAAACGAGATTACCGATAAATCTGAAAGGGAATTTTTCTACACGGTAGAGGCTTATCTACTTTACGTCGTTTTGGGAATAAATACTGGGAGTCTTACTGCAATGAAGACGCTGCCGAACTTAAGTCTGCTATTGTCTGTTAGGATAAAAAAGGTACATGGAAGAAAGTAGGCCCAATCCAAGCTTTCGTAATCTCTTTATTTACTACCGAATCTCTTACTGACCAATTCATCCTGGTCAGGGTATTAACAAAAGTTGTGAAAACTAATATATTTGAACGTAATAGAGATTAAAATATTTTATTTGTATACCAGTCTGTATAATTTTGACCCGTTTAATGTTTTCTTTACTCCAACATTTGTTTCAATTGAGCAAAAAAAGTGAAGAAAAAAAAGATACACCGTTTTGCACTTTATCATTATGACAGGTGACAGAAGCTACCAGAATGTTTCACCGCGGCGCCAAAGTATTAAGTTACAGAACAGCAAGGAACAAATCGAATCGTGATTTGAAATCTTGTTCGGAAACCGAGAGATTGTTTAATTCACTGACTGTTTTCAAACAAATTTATCACGGATGACGAATTACTTTGCTGACTACTTTGAAAATGTTTTAAAATATTAAATTAAAATCACTTTTAGGTAGTTAAAAATATTGTTTTGATTGGCGACATAAATAATGACATGAATCACTACCATTTTTAAGTTGTGAAAATAAGTTAAGGTTTTATAATGTTAAAACTAAATACCGACTTCTATGGCTACATTAAAATGGATTTCTATTTGGAAACTGATATCGGATCCACATTCGTCGTGTGCCTAAAACTCATGGGTGAACCGAATTTAATCGTTGGACGCGCCAGTGCGAATAATGGCTACGACAAATTTTCCGTTCTGTCGAGCATTTTCCTCTGAATGCACCTACACAATCGACGATATTGCCTGCAAAATTGTATGCTATTAAGTGACATTCTAAATATAGGGATCCACGCGATGACGTCGAGATAGCCTGGCACATGCAACCCTTTGCGTGTTCCATCCTGTGTTTTAAATTTTCGGTTCGAAACTAACTCTAGCTTTGGGAATACAAGATCGATATTTGCTTGAGGTTCTTAAGACGTTTATAACTTTTTATAAATTTATTTGGATATACAACTGATGAAGTGTAACTGTTACACATCTGCCTTTCGACGATTGATTCGTAATGATGATTGCAACGTGCGGTTTGGAAGACAAGACCGCGGAAAGCTGTGTCGTGTTATATCAATGTTTTGACGTTAATAATACGACAACCGTAGCGAGGTAAAGATGACTTATTACAGACAGTATAATTCAGGGCTCTGACATGTCGGCAGGAGAAGACCCCGTGTTTATCTGCCGTATAAAGAAATAAGTAATCGAATTTAAATTTCAAGACCGTTTTGTAATCGCTTTATTATTTAAGTGATGGGCGTGTTCTTGAATTTTGGAGTCCACTTGTATCAATTACAATAAGTATAATGCAAAGTATTGGTTACATATATAACGAAAAGAAATATTACTTTATTTTATTTGCCTACCAGATTATATGCCACACTTGAATATAAAATAGATATTTAATATGTTACGTAATCTTTTTAATACCTAGTAAAAAAATACGTAAAATATAGTGATCAAAATTGAAGTATACGCAGGTAAGCTAAGAAGTCTATGTCTTTGTAGCAGCAAATGATTTAAACTAGAAGATGCTTCGCAATGAACTTAAGAATGAGCTAGGTAGTTGGGTACTAATTAATTGTTTCTTTTTCCATTAAAGCTTAGATTCATGATGGAGTTTTGATCCATAACTTTTACTAGAGAATTAAATGTCACCACATTGAGCTATCATTGCCTTAATTCCTAGGAACCAGTAATTCAATTCACAGTCTGCCAACAGGGAGTGATGGCAGGAGATCATGCGAAGAGCCATGTCCATCTCTACCGCCAATGTAGAGATCTCAACGTGACCACGACCGCTCTGCCAAAAGCGTAAGGACTGAGAAGAAGAATCATTCACATTCATCAGGAAAGAATGATACTTATCGCTTAATCTATCTATCTAATATGTTACGAAGGCAAAGTATCCTCACAATTTCTAACAACTGTGTATTTGTTACGGTCGTCTAGTAATATTTCCTCCGACGTATTACATTTCCTCTAATTAAAAGCAAGCGCGTTGAATGCACGGTTGAATGTCTAAACGTGGTTCCAATCAGGGGCCATCATGAGTTTTACGACTGTCTGTCTGTTGGATCTCATAAAAGCGGTACTCTCTGTAGCGCCGCCTCTCTGATTGATAACACATGCTAGCCTTAAGTTATAGAATTACTTTGTTATGAATAACATTTTCATTGTTGTCTTTTCGCTGTTTATTGTTGTGAGTAATCAGACATTTTTTGATGTGAAAAGATCACCTTAAGTGTTTAATTAAGACAGTTATTAATTTGTTAACTATTGTATTTACGAAGCTCTATGTTATGATTATAAAAAAAGATAGCTAAGATGTTCATAATATGAAAATATGAATTCATTGTTATTTCAAACGTATCGTACTTCATACAACTAGACGAACGAAAGCATTAGTAGATAACATTATTTTACATGCATTATTTTTCTGAATTTATTCACTAAAATCTTGTGCGTAAAAGATATTCATTGTTTGCTTACCAAGTGTTGTCACTTCCATGCCATTAGCGAAAGTAAATTCTGCTTCTCTAGATTTTATGCCGAAAAAGGGTTAACGCTTTATTTATTTTCGCTGTGGTCCTAAGTATACGTGTAATGTTACATACGTTTTAGATCTTACAATAACTTTGCTTAGGATAGACGTTTATCTATACGATGAGTATTCTCAATAAATATTCTGCTTTATAAATAAAAATGTTCATAATATTTATGAACTATAAAACATAATCCTCTTCATATATTCATACCTTTTATAATATTTTCTCACAATTGGAGCAAAATTTTATGTTACTATTTCCTTAATATTTTTAAGACCGTGTTTCTGACATCTTAAATTAACTTTATATTGCGATATCTCCATATTACCGTAACCACTGAAGAATGAGGCATTTTCATAAGACATTAATAAAGAATAAGTAGGTGTATTATAAAATGAATTATTTTTAACAATGTTCGTAAGTTTAGAGTAACAATCCTAATAAAATGGTATTCGATCTCAATTCTGTATCGCAAAACAAATAACATTAAATGTTAACGTTACAAAGGCAGGTGAAATGCCCGATGTAGGAAAGCTTACCAAATATTTACAACTGCCTCAAGTGGCTTTAAAACAAATTCTCCAATAATCTTGCCTCCGACTTTGTACTATTGTTTACACTGAATTTTGCTACTGGCTCCCCTTCGCGTGTATTTTTGTGGAACGCCACTCAATTCGTGTTTGATTTTGCCAAACATAAAGCATTTGTAAACATTTAACAGTCTTGTATTGGGTTACGCGTTTTCTTTTGTTCATTGCCATTCAGCGTGATCTATGTTATAAAATTATATAGGTATCAATAGAATTATCAATATCAATTGATTCTGATTCAGCATTTTTTAAATGATTGATGATATTTTTAATGGGCTTGCGCTGGCAGAATAGAATAGGTTTTGAAACTACTATGGCGTCACTTTTTATTATGGAACAAGTAACAACTAACAATGAGCATTTTTGTTTATTATCACTTACCTCTCCTTGGTTTTTCTCATTAGTAATATAAATTCCCTTATCATTTTACTTACTTTGATCATCAATACATTTTAAATATAAATTAATTGTCAGTAAATTAAATTCATAAGCATTTTCTGCGATAGAAACGAATTTCGGATATAAATAAATGAACAGATCGAATAAGTCGTTTTATCGTCTAGACACGTTTCTCTTTACATTATGTTTTGTCATTTCAAGCTTACACATGAAACATACTAATTCCCCTTCCTTTTTTTTAAAGAAACCCCTCGTGATGATTTTGACAGTATCTCCCGCTGAATGTTTACATCGTCACCAGAAAGCCATTAGTCGTCACTTTCGGTGCGTAGGCGCATCTGGCAGATGTATAATGGATACACATAACATATTATATCAACCACATAACCTTTTTTCAAAAACCTTGTTTAGATCTTATCTGTAGTAACTAGAGTTTCAAATTGTAAATCATAGACGTAGGTACATAAAATAGTAATAATTATTATATTGATCAGCAGCAGCGGCCGCCTCGAGGATTTTTTTATATGTAGTTTCTATATTTTGCTGTAAATAATTGTAAACATTGTATTGTCTTATATTAAACAAATTATAATACGATATTTCTATTAATTAAATTGCATACGTTGCATTTTATATCCATTGAAATAATGTATCTAGAAATATATTAGAAGTAAAGATAATAAATATTTTAGTTTTTAATCATTTGTTCGATACATTTTTGTAAAATTCATTCATTTATATTCTTAAATAACAGTAATGGTATATATCGGGATGGTCTCAGGGAGAATAAATCACCGATATTAAATAACATGCTTTAATCATGCACACTCCACAGTAATTAGTACAGACAGGCACTTATGATATTAAATCGTGTAAGAGAACATCAATAATCTTATGTTTTTAGTTTTAGTTGGTAAGCGTCACTTTCAAACCATGAAAATTATAGTAACCGTCTTTGGTGTTGACAGCGTAGAGAAAATATTTTCGGACCATGCTGCCAACTGTCGATGTGGCTAACGCCACACCACCCCCCTACGGAGAATCAAACTCCCACGGTTAAGAAAATAAAAGAAAAATCTTATTAATTAAAATTTAAAAATAAAATAAATATACCATTGTTTGCTCGCGGCGAGCGATTACAAGTCAAGAGGAAGTTTGAATTGTATCTTTCGACCCGAGCGCGTTGTGTACTCTGGCTTTTTCAAACAATCTTTGAGTGGGACAGTTTGAGGTTTGACAGGAGGCGGAGGAGGTGCAGGCGGGGCGGCAGGAATGTCAGATGATGGAGATACATCAGTTGTCGAGGATGGAGACTGGATCGCTGGTGGAGTGGAATCACTATCGATGTACGCCGGTTTTACTCGATCCATGCTCACCAGGACGTTCTTGTCGCCCATAGCAATGGTGATGGTTTTGTCTCTTCTGGTCACGACTTTGAAGGGCCCCGTATAGGGCGGCTTAAGAGATGTCCTTACGGTATCATCCCGTAAGAAAACGTGAGTCGAGGATGCCAGGTCTTTGAAGACGAAGGGAGATTTGTGGCCGTGGCGCGAAGCAGGAATCGGTCGCAAGCGTGCCATGTGCTGCCTCAGCTGAGTGGTAAAGCTGGTAAGGTCTTCGACGCGATCGGGAGCTGGAGAAGGAACTAGGAGCTCGCCAGGTAAGCACAGGGGTTCCCCGTATACCAGTTCGGCGGGTGACGTTTGTAGATCCTCCTTCAGAGCAGCGCGCATTCCGAGCAACACCACGGGTAAGGCTCGGTGCCAGGACCCTTGGTGACACATCAGGGCAGCTTTTAACTGCCGATGCATGCGCTCGACCAAACCATTCGCACACGGGTGATAACTCGTGGTACGAACGCGTTTGGCGTCGCATAGCTGCAGTAAGGCTTGGAAAAGCGCCGACTCAAATTGCCGGCCTTGATCGGTAGTCACGAGGGAAGGTACTCCATAACGGGATATCCACTCTCTGGTGAACGTTTCTGCGACCTCTTCCGCCGTGATCCCGACCATAGGCCAAGCTTCCGGCCACCGCGTAAAGCGGTCGACGGCTGTAAGGCAATACTGAAACCCTTTACTATAAGGAAGAGGACCTATAATGTCAATATGAATGTGGCGGAAACGTTTGGTCGGACTGGTAAAATTACCGAGTGGCGTACTTGTGTGCCTTGAAACTTTGCTTCGTTGGCAGGCGATGCAACAGCGAGCCCAACTACGGCAATCTTTTTGCATATTAGGCCAGACGAACCGGTCTGCCACCAATCGAGCAGACACTCGCGCACCTGGATGGCTAAGATTATGCAGTTTGTTGAAGAAGGCTCGACGGAAGGACGGCGTCAGGTAAGGACGTGATTTCCCGGTAGACATGTCACAAAAAATTGTGATGTCAGTACCAGGGACGTTTACCTCTTTTAATTTTAAGGACGATTCGGTCTGCATCTTCCGGAGTTCTTCATCGGATGCCTGTTCTTTAGCAAGGTCGGCGAAAGTGTCTACTAGACTGACGGCCTCCACTCGAGACATCGTATCCGCCACGACATTATCTTTGCCTTGGATATGGACGATGTCTGTAGTGAACTGCGATATGAAAGATAGTTGATTCAACTGTACTGGAGGCAGCTTTTCTCGCCGTTGTGAGAAAGCGTAGATCAACGGCTTGTGGTCCGTGTAAATCCTCACGTGCTCTGCCTCAAGTATGTGTCGGAAATGTTGTACCGCTTCGTATACTCCCAGCAATTCTCTGTAATAAGCTGGCCACGATGTTTGGCGCGATGTCAACTTTTTACTGAAAAAGGCAAGGGGTTGCCAGTCGTCATTGACGTGCTGTTGCAAGCAGGCACCAACATGGGACGAGGACGCATCCGTAAACAACCCGAGGCAGGCACCAGGAATCGGATGAGCCAGGATCGTTACTTGAGCCAGATGATCTTTGGCCTTCTGGAACGCAGCTTCTAATTCTGCAGTCCAGGGCACAGGTTTATTGCCTTTTAATTGAGTTGAGGCTAAGATGTTAATAAGCGGAGCCTGGAGCTCTGCTGCTTTAGGGAGGAAACGGCGGTAAAAATTGACCATGCCCAAGAATCTGCGAAGACCTTCGACTGTCTTGGGCAGGGGGAAGTTCCGCAAGGCTTCTATCCTATCGGGAGGAGGGTGGGTACCGTCTTTAGTGATCCGGTAGCCAACAAAAGTGACTTCATCTGCGGCAAGCACACACTTAGAAGGGTTGACTACTACGCCATACGAAGATAATCGCTGAAAAAGGGCTCGAAGGTGTTCCACGTGCTCCTCAGCGTTGCGGGAGAATACTAAAATGTCGTCTACATAAGGGTAGCAAAAATCGAGCCCTCTCACGACCTCGTCAATGAAACGCTGGAAAGTTTGTCCAGCGTTCCGTAGGCCGAAGGTCATGAAAGGGAACTCGAATAACCCGAAAGGTGTTGTTATGGCGGTTTTGCATATATCAGCTGGGCTGACGGGGATCTGCTGGTATGCTTTTACCAAATCTATCGTGCTGAAGATCGTGGATCCAGCGAGATTACTAGAAAAGTCAGCCATATGTCGAACGGGGTAGCGGTCGGGGACGGTTCTGGCGTTTAGGGCACGGTAGTCCCCACAAGGACGCCAGCCGGTTTCACCCTTCCGAGCTAAATGTAACGGCGAGGACCAGGGACTATCGGAGGGACGCGCAGTGCCACACCGCACCATCTCTTCAAATTCCTTTTTCGCTACCAGGAGTTTCTGTGGCGCGAGCCGACGAGGACGGTGTGAAATTGGTGGTCCGTCGGTGGTAATGATATGGTGGGTGACGTCGTGTTTGATAGCCCTGGGTACACCTGGTGGTCGTGTTAAGTCTGGGAATTCCAGAAGTATTTTTGTAAAGGGGGAACCATCAGCAATGATTGTCTTGACACTAACCTGCTGGACCTGTGCCAAGGGGGCGGGAGAGGAAAGTTTTGTGCTCCCGTCTATTAGCCGTTGATTTTTACAGTCCGGTAACAGGTGATAGTGTGCCAAAAAATCAGACCCTAAAATTGGGCAACCAACATCAGCAATGATGAATTCCCATCTGAAATCCCGCCGCAGTCCCAAGTTCAAGCACAGGGAAATGGTCCCAAATGTCTTGATGGTACTGCCGTTGGCCGCGCGTACGTCAAAGTCAGTAGGACTGTACTGTCCTTTAAGCAAGTGGCGCGGGAAACAGCATAGATCTGAACCGGTATCGATCAAAAATCGACGACCTGATCCAGAGTCTGTAACGAACAGGCGGCGGCTATGTTGTGCGCAGTCAGTTGCCGCCTCTACTGATTGCGGCTGGCATTTCCCTGGCCATCAGCTTTCCAGCTGCAGGGCTGAATACATTTCGTAGCCTTGCTGGTGAACCGTTTGTGGTACCAGCACAAACGTGAGCTGGAGCGTGATGCAGAACGAGAACCAGGTTGGTTGCGCGAGTTGGATCTGCAACGATGTCGACGATCCGTGTGCATGGCGTCCACCTTTCGAGCTAGGTCATCAATGCGGCGGATGAGCTGATCCAGGTCTGACGCGGGAACGCTGGTTGCGTGGACAGCGGGAGGTGCAGAGGTAAAAGGCGGCGCGTCGACAATAGTGTCGGCTATTTCCGCAACTTTATCAAGCGAAAGGTCTACCTGTGCGATGAGAATCCTCTGGACTTCTTTAGGAAGACGGCGCATCCATAATTCACGGATAATGCCTTCATCATCCATTTTCTTTCCGGCTAATGAGCGAAGGTGGCGTAAGAAACCGGAGGGTTTTCGGTCGCCAAGCTGTTCTTCACTTAAGAGCTGGCGAACGCGCTGGTCTCTAGATGTTGAAAACCGTTTGATAAGCTCCTGCTTTAAATTTTCGTACTTGTTATCAGCTGGTGGGCTCGTGATAATGTCTTCAACCTCATCAGCAGTACGAGCATCCAACATGGCCAAAATGTGACCGTACTTAGTAGCATCCTTAGTAATGCCGGCAACATCGAACTGTGCCTCCGCTTGGGCGAACCAGGTCTTAGGCTTATCTTGCCAAAAACTGGAAAGTTTGACAGAGACAGCCATTGTGCTAGGGCTGGAAGGAAGAGGAGGAGGGAGTTCCTGTGTTTTCATCTGGAGTAATTGACTTTGTAAGTCTACGAGTTGTTTCCTAAGAGTATTTACGTCATCTTCCTCAGACATTGTAACGAAAAATATATATCAAAAGAATTTAGAGAAAACTGAAATTAATTATTACGCAAGCACAGATCCAAAAAAATTTTTACCATACGCTCCCAGAAACCATTACAACCTGTAAACAATGCACCGAGAAAGAAACACACATGTACAATAAACTACAATCATACAACATAAAATATAAATATAAATAAAACAAACTACTATTCTTTATAACTCTGACACATAAATGGACAATGTCCTTTAAAAAAAAATGTGAGACACAAATGGACAATCTCCTTTAAAAAATCTGATATACAAATGGGCAATCTCTTTTAAAAAATTTGATGTACAAAGGAAAATAAAATAGGATCAATATTTATGAAAAAAAAAAATATAGTAAGTTATCATAAGGATTAAAAAATCTAGAAAAGTTGTATTAGTATTTTCATTACCCAAAAACTTTAACTTTAAATTTAAATACTATTGTTAATAAGGGCTTGTAAAATATTTGTTGTAGTGAGTTCCCAGTTAGGTAGTAAGTATGATATAAACTACACTGTTTCTTTGTCAAATTACTAAACAATAACTATTATTATAGATAAGAGTTTATAGTTTTCCTGCTAACACCAATATTATGATCACAAGTTATGCAGGAATACACACAGAATGTCTAAAGTTGTAGTTATGCAATCCCATGCAGTCATGAAAACTATTTAAAAAAAAAACAAGCAATCACTCACAGCAATCTGGTAAAGTCTTACAAGATGGTTTTGTCCGGTGTAGGGCATGCAATTATCCGCCTCATTTTACTATCCGGATATTTCGGATACTTCCAGTTCACTATCCGAATAAATCCGGATAATATGGATAATTCGGATACCCCCTTAGAAATGGGTAAATCAATCAGTCAACTTAAAAATGGGACTTTAATTAACATTTTTAAACACGCACGCTAAGTGCCTCAACCATTTATAATTAAGAGACGGCATCCACCCTCAATAGTCACCCCGCACGACGCCCAACGAAATGCTCAACAGACAGATCTCAAAGTCTCAAACTCGCGACACACGCCAATTTAATACAGTTAGTATTAAAGAGGCCATTGAGCAGAATAAAGGCTCTAAAGTGTTCGCAAGAGATCTGTCTGTTGGGCAGAGCCAACTGACGAAGCTGAAGACTGAGGGTGGCAGAATCATCACATCAAACATGTCGGCTAACCCGACACTATACTGAAGATATCCCGGACGTCAGCCTGTACGAGATTAGAATGGCTCTCAAACAACTCAAGAACAACAAGGCGCCAGGTGATGATGGAATTACAACTGAACTTCTGAAGGTACACCGATCCTTAGGGCCCTTCAGAAACTATTTAATTCCGTCATACTCAAAGGCCGGACGCCGCAAGCATGGCACAGAAGTGTGGTGGTGCTCTTCTTCAAAATGGGAGATAATTCCCTATTCAAGAATTACAGACCCATCACACTGCTGAGCCATGTTTACAAGTTGTTCTCGAGAGTCATTACAAACCGTCTCGCACGCAGGTTTGACGACTTCCAGCCTCTCGAACAATCCAGTTTCCGAAAAGGCTTTAGCACCATAGACCACATACACACGCGGCGACAAGTTATACAGAAGACGGAGGAGTATAACCAGCCATTATGCTTAGCGTTTGTCGACTATGAGAAAGCCTTTGATTCGATTGAAACCTGGGCCGTGCTGAAGGTGCCAAATCGACTACCGGTATATTGAGGTGTTAAAGTGTTTGTATGAGAACGCCACCATTTTGGTCCGTCTCCAGGACCAAAACTCGAAACCTATCCAATTGTAGCGAGGCGTGAGACAGGGAGACGTGATATATCCGAAACTGTTCACCGCTGCACTGGAAGACGTCTTCAAACTTCTGGACTGGAACGGATTTGGCATCAATGTCAATGGCGAGTACATCACTCACCTTCGATTTGCCGATGATATAGTAGTCATGGCTGAGACCTTGGAAGACCTCAGTACAATGCTCGATGACCTCAGCAGTCTCTCAACAAGTGAGTCTAAAAATGAACATGGATAAGACGAAAATCATATCGAATGTCAATGTTGCACCCACTCAAGTAAAGGTTGGGAATTCTGCACTCGAAGTTGTAGAGTACTATATTTACCTAGGACAGACCATCCAACTAGGTAGGTCCAACTTCGAGAAAGAGGTCAATCGTCGAATCCAACTCTGCTGGGCAGCGTTCGAGAAGCTACATAATATCTTCTAGTCTCAAATACAGCAATGTCTCAAGTCGAAAGTCTTCAACCAGTGTGTGTTGCCAGTGATAACTTACGGAGCAGAGACGTGGTCGCTTACGATGGGTCTCATCAGAAGGCTCAAGGTCACCCAAAGAGCAATGGCTATGCTCGGAGTTTCCCTGCGAGATCGAATCGGAAATGAAGAGATCCGCAGGCGAACCAAAATAACCGACATAGCCCGAAGAAAGTGGGCGGGGCACATCGCTCGTAGAACCGACGGCCGCTGGGGCAGAAGGGTTCTCGAGTGGCGAACCGGAAGACTCAGCGTGGGCAGGCCCCCCACAAGATGGACTGATGAACTTGTGAGGGTCGCGGGAAACCGCTGGATGCGGGTAGCGCAAGACCGGCCATCGTGGAGATCCTTAGGGGAGGCTTTTGTCCAGCAGTGGACGTCTTTCAGCTGACATGATGACGATGTAAAATGTTGTAATATTTGAGTGATTTTGATGTAATCCAATTAAAATTTAGTATGCTATATTAATAAAGTAACTATTCGTTTTATTCGTTTTATCCGGATAGTAAATCGAATAATATTCGAATATTAAAATCGACGGATATCCGGATAATTCGGATATCCGAATATCCGGATAGCATGCCCTAGTCCGGTGTCATTCGGTGTTGGATAGTAGTTCTCAGGCAGACGCAGAGCAGCTGCATGCTATGTCTGAATACACAAGCAAGCAAGGCGTGTGAGTGCTCCGGATTGCGCTCCCTGAAGCACCTTACAGCGTTGAGCAGTGACGTCCAGCTATATTTACCCCATGCATGTTATGTGCTGGGACACTTTGATCACTCTTCAGTGCAATATACCCCATGCATGAAATGGAGGGTTATATACCCTTGATTTGCAGTAGCTCCTCCTTCACTGGTAGTATTAGCATGCACGAACCTGGCCTGAGACTGTAGGTACTGGCTTAGGAATGTTCCTCGCGTTCGGGGTCACCAATTATCGGGATGGTCTCAGGGAGAATAAATCACCGATATTAAATAACATGCTTTAATCATGCACACTCCACAGTAATTAGTACAGACAGGCACTTATGATATTAAATCGTGTAAGAGAACATCAATAATCTTATGTTTTTAGTTTTAGTTGGTAAGCGTCACTTTCAAACCATGAAAATTATAGTAACCGTCTTTGGTGTTGACAGCGTAGAGAAAATATTTTCGGACCATGCTGCCAACTGTCGATGTGGCTAACGCCACAGTATATATAGACAATGGATATACCTACCTTACTTAAGCGAATACACTTTCAAAAGTTATTTCAAAGACGTCTCGACGACGTAATTATATTCACGTGGATTCGAATTCAGCTGAAGGTCATTTTATTAATATTCAACTAAAACCTTAATTTGATTTTTCAGGAAAATATTATCCAATTTTTCTGATATATCAAATTCCCTTTGCGTTCAAATAGAGGCATTATTAAAATCACAATAGATTTCTGAGACTAAAAGCGGGCCGACGCTTGAAGTATCAAACGTAATAAATAATTCCCTTGCCTCGCGACAAATGAGGTCATGTGTTTCTCCTTTACGTTTTTTCTTCACTTCCCGCGGGATCATGTGTCTTCTATTTCCGTTTCAACGTATCGACTGAACGATTTGCTCCTTTAAAATTAGAACATGTTCGCTGTTTAGTATATTGCGCCTTGGGTATCATTAAATTCAGTAAAGGCAGATGTCAAATTCACTCTTGCATCTGGAAACTTTTAGTCTTGAGTTTTTTGAGCCTACAAATTGATATTTGTTGGTGCGGTGTTTATGGCTGTTTAGTTTTTAATATAAATTGAGCTTTTAGTCCTCAATACAAAGTTAATGTTGATGATTCTTTGTACAAAAGTCATAACTCATAATATCGCTTTTTGTTTTGTCCAATAATACCTATTCGCTCGTCAAAAGATTATTGTCATTTACAATAAATAGTATAAATATTATTATAGTAAATAATAATAATGTCATACTTATCTCAATAATTTTCTTCATAAAGTCATTTCTAATCCTCAGCTTTGCAGATAATTTTGAGTTATGCCGTCAAGAGCTTAGTAACTAACTAAATTCCGCTTTACAACAAACGAAAATCCTGTACCAGCTTCAATGACGTGCTTTACTTGAAACGGACTATCCATTCATTTATAATCCTTTTGTACTCCGACCTATTTAAATCGCTTTAAAAGCAAATAGGAGTTTAACCCATAAACCGCATATAGCGCAATCTTCTATGTAGGTACAACCAGCAACAAATATATGAACTTATTGTCCAAAAATGTATAAAAAACTAAACTTTACCCTTATAGCATAAGATTTAAATTGGAATGCACGTGTATTGTTGAGATGTTATGTAATTGGCAGTGTGGCATTACGTACGAATGAAACAATGAAACTTAACCTTGAAAACGGTTTTACGAGGTGCTTTCGGCTCAAAATGTTATAAAAATGTCCGCAACAAGTGTTAGAAAGCTTTTGGTCTACGCACGTGTTTAGTAAACCAATAGATTTTTTTCTTTTGTGTAATAAAATATATATCTAGTCGAGTTATATTGTCGAAAAAGAAGGACATTGAAGAAAGATATAATAAATCAGTACGAATATGACCTAGATTAAATATAAACGTAGGTACTCCTATTATATATTTTAGCTCAGGTTGTGCCGCACAGCCGTGAAGAGATTTTTGTAGGAGGCTCCGCAATATCCCTGGTATTGCAAGCGTCTATAGGCTATGGTGACTGCTTACCATCAGGTGGGCCTCATACTTGCTTGTTTAGTAGAATCACGGCAGGTACGGTACGTAATGGTAGTAAAATCAAACATAATAATAGTTTACAATATTATAAAAGTACCTTCACTTACTTATTTAGATGTTTGTAGCATTTCTGTGACCGCCATATTTAAAAAAAAGAACGCAATCATTATTATAACACAGCAATAACTATGAATAGGTCCGTTAAGTAAGATATTTCTCCACAAGACATAAATGAGTTAGCGTATAAATAAAGCCAATAGTGCGTCATGACTTTGAAAATGAATATTTTTAGTTCTTTACCAATAAGTAATCGCTGACGTTTTTATTGCTCCCGATAACTGATGTTTGTTTTGTTAAGAACTCTTTGTAGCTATTTTTTACTCTGAAGATGAGCTCATGTCATGATTTGTATAAAATTTACGAGCATAGCTATTAATATTATATTTCAGCGAAAAAAGTTAACGTATACATCGAAATTAAAACGTTGATTTGTACAAAACTTGAAATTACCAAAAGTTCTTCACCTAAATTGCAACAAATTTTTGACACAATGTTGCATTCAAATACGAGCGTGTTTTTAATCCTATTTTTTTTTTTTTTTGAAAGGACTAAAGTTGGTAGCCTCTGATGGCTGCTCCAACCTTACCGGACAATAGTTAATCCTATTGATATCACATCTAAGGGATAAAATATGAGAACAGGGGAGAAACCGCGTGGTGGAAAGTAAAGTTGTATTCCCGTTTCTTATTAACTTAATTCGTGTGTTCCGGGACTTGAGAGTCAGTTGCCTTCTTGGCATTGTTGATACAATGTTTGATTACATTAGCAATACCTCTGATATTGCAAATGGTGATAGGCGACGGTAACCTCTTACCACCAGCCTGCTTGTCAACCTTCTGACATAAAAAATAATATACGAGTAATATGAATCGCAATCCTTAATTTTTATACTACTTGTCCTCCTACTTTTAAAGGTAATTAATTACCTGCAGTTAAAAAAACGTTTCTAATAAGACATCATGGAAAAATCAAAGGAACGACACATTTCTAAATCTGAAATTTTAACAGATATAAAGACAACCATTTCCTCTTAAATGTCTATTCGATCAGAAAATATCTTACTGCGTAAAATGAACGTAACGTCTTTTCATCGTGGGTAATCGAATTTCATTGCTATGACTCTCATACCAATCATCATTGCTGATCATTTTGTTAACTTTACGACTGCACATATCAATTACCACAAGTGTTGTTTTTGATACTTTCACGACGCCTGCTGGTAAATTACTTTCACTTATAGTTATTCTATGAGTTTCATCTCGTGCTGTAATAATGTTGAAGTTTTTTAATAATATTAGTGTTGTAAATTTTTGTGAACTGGTCAATTACTCTATGAACATTTTTTGTCCTGGACATTCTTCACACACTGTTATCTAATCCCAAACTAAGCAGACTATGGAAACCAGACAACTGATATAGGTACTACATTTTTTTGTAAATATATACTTATATAGATAATTACACCCAGACACAGGACAAACAGAAATATTCATGCACACAAATGTTTGTCCTGTATGGGAACCCATGACCAGCGGCGTGAGAGGCCTTAACCAACTGCGTCAACTGGCTTGTCAATTACACTTGTTATTATTACATAAGTTTTAATTTTTATGGTTTCTGTTGTTGTTATTACCAGAGATATAATATAAGGCGTCAAAACAAAATTGGAAAGAGATGCTATAATTAAAAACATATTCAAGAAAAGTCAAGACAAATTTTAAGACCTTTATGATAGGATAAGATGGGCTAGACCCCATAACATATTCGGTAGTACGGCAAACGAAATATTCATTATCTCATAAAGTGAACCAACAGACTTGCATCTTATTTCTTACAGTCCTCGAAAACTACCAGTGGGCTTTAATTTGCATACTGAATTTCAACGGTACATCAACTTTATGACCTTTTTATAGTGTTGTGAAGCTATCGTACACGAAATCACTTTTACACTACGTTACACATTACTATAAACAGCTACACATACTGTTGTTTACAATTTTAATCCTTCTAATGGTTTTTCGCCAACATCATAAATACTCTTTTAGTCTTCTACAGGTATTATCACAAAAAAATATTTCCATAATGAAGGCTATCATAAGTAGGTAAAGTTATTATTATTTTCATAGATGATACTCTCTTTTGATAGTAAGTGTTAGCTACACTCGACCTTTAGGTACACCCTTACAAGGACTAGTTTGATGAGCTTTAAGGGCTCTCATCGATATACTCTTCACTGGACAATATGTCCCTTATAAGCCTTATCATTTTGTTTATCACAAGTATTATTTGTTGCGTGCTCTATGTGAACTAAAAAGTATTTTATTATCACCATCTTCTCTTTAATCCATTAGTAAACATCGTAACATTTTAATTAATTAATACTGAAGCTATATATTTAGTTCTAAGTTCTCAAGTATCGTGTCTCCTAATTATATATCTAGTCAGTAGCTAATTACACAAGGTGCAACATATTGTTCGTAATATTAATTATTCTGGTCTCACGTGAACCTCTGCCTTCATGTTGCACAGCTTTCTAATTAGACAATTCTGTGTACAAACACCTATTTCATGGTGTTGTTCTATTGGTTCTAAATCTGTTCTTTTGGCAATATAACATTCACAATTTGGTCACAATTTATCATTCTAAAGCTTTTTTTCATCAGAATTATTATTTTTATTACTTTTACAAGAATGAATATGTAACGATTTTATTTCTTAAATTGTTTATTTTTTCTTTTCAATCTAGATTGCAATATGACATCGTTGCAAACTCAGTGTACACTACAGTGTACTATAAAATGTCATCTTGTATTTCAACTGAAATGGTTGTTGAAATATAAAAGAGTGTGTAAAACAAGGAGTCGTGCTCCATAGTTTTATGAACGCCAGCTCTCTGGCAACAATCGAGGCGAGAATAAATAAAAAAAATAAAAGGACATGCACCGTTTAAAGTCACCGGAGCCAACGGAATGATGAATATTACAACTGGGTTGTTCCAGGCCAAATAAGAAAGACTTGTTCCGTAAGAAATAAAACAATTGTTGGATAGTGTATTTGGCGTCGGGCTTGGAGATACTCCTTAATTTTTTATGAGGCGTTACCATACCAGTATTGTGGAAGTGATGCGAGGAATAATGAGACTATGAAACATTGTTATTCGCTTAAAGAATCCTGTCTATCTTCAACGTATTGGAGTTTATTATTCATGGACTAAAATAGAGCTTTGTTGAAACAAAACGTGTCCTATATATAAGCAAGGCGATAACATTAATAACATTTTCATCATAAAAATTTGCTTGTTTTCTATTCTATTATTATAGGACCATAAATCTAGCATTCTTTCTAATTTATATGAATTATTAAGTTTTCGAACAGAAACTAACTCAAATATTCGTTTTTTGTATGGCTGCCAACTGACAATCTTGTTTACACATCGTTTCGTAACAACTAATGGTTCATTTTGTCAAATACTCACACGTTATATATTCGTCGAGCTTTAGTATGAATCACGATAATGAATCAACTCGTTGGAGATAACGTGATAAATCTACAAACAGTTTATATTAATATTTCACTTTAACGGATTAAGTGTGAGACATAAATAACGTGTTCACATGTCACTTTGTATAATACGTCACAGGATACTATAATTTATATTATAATTCGATTTAACTCGAAAACTATTAGGTTATTCTGAAATGGAAATATATTTGCATGAAATCATGTGTATTTGTATATACATACTATAGGTATAATATTCAGAAACTATTCTATAAAATATTTGTCAGCTGAAACCAATAAAGTAAGGTATTCGTTTACAAAATACGAGCAGTTTATTTAAGTAAACATATCTATTAATTTAGCCTAAAAAAGATTATATTATAAAAAAAAACGAATGTCTATGTGTCTAACTACCTATATAAATCCAAAATTAATAGTCTGGATTACATAAACCAAAACATCGAACTTCGAACGATCTCCTGCCATTCCACACATATCCTGACTACCGAAAACGACCATAAAAGCGACAAATTTGTGCGCGCGACTCCATAAATTAAAGTTCATTAAAACTTAGCCAACGAGACCAGCGGAGTTTTCATTTACTCGAAAATGAACTCTAATTCGTTTGGCTGAACGATAAATTCGTGTTTTAATAAATTTATTTTTCACATGAATTCCGTCAGATGGGATTTCTTTTATGCCGACCGCGCGGTTATTTTCAACTTTTGGTCGTATTAAATGAAAGTGAACTTTTTAGTTCTCAAGTCTCGAAGTCGAAGCGAGTTGTTTCATTATTATTAATTCTCTGTGATTCACCGAACATTTGCCTCATGAAGCGGCAGAAATTACGTATCAATATACCAACACTTGTAAGCTGTCAAAAACTTAATATTCTTCATTACGTCTCCCCTCCGCCTCATTAATGTTTCCACTTGATTCGTGAAGAGATCACATATAATAGGTATATCCATATAATATATATCGGCCAATCCACTTATAAATAGCATTCACGTTTTAATTAGTTTCTAGTCATTATAGGAACCTTCCAACTAATCATTTTTAAATACAATACTATTACGATAAATGTATCTAATAATAAAATTTTCGACTCCACAACATTTTATTCTAATGTCGTCACTAACGCAGCGGAGAATCCAGGTTTCGTCAGATTTACACGAGTGGGCAGCTGGCGTCTTTTTGTCAAACTGTTAATGAAGATTTGTAACTGTCCGTTAGCTTTAGTGTGGTCTTAGACAACGTTAAAGAGATTTTCTTCTTTATCCCAACCACTATAAAGAGAATACGAATAGGATAATTTATCTCTCTCTTTGAACTTATTTAGCGCCGATGTTCGAACTATTCTCAAAATAATAAACATACGCAATAAGGCTTACAATTTTACAAGGCGATCTAATTTTATGAAGACGTTTGCAACGAAAGCGTTCGTTTCGTCCAGACGTACGAGACGGACGAATTAATAAAGGCCTGGCCCACAGCATTAAAACTTAATGGGAAACTAACAAGCGGAAACTAAAATATATAAAACAATATGCAGTAACAGCCTCGAGGAGATAGCGCTCTCAGTCAACCACTCGATAGTGCACCTGCGATAATAGTCTACTTAATATTAGAAGCGAAAAACTTTTCAATTTCCCACTTATTACCTCCGTCTTGCTAAACTTCATGGAGCCTGTATTTTGTTCTGAAAACTTTGTCTTGTGTGCTTATGACACGACATGTTTCCCGCTTTTTCGTGGTGAAAAAAATGAGGCGGCCATCACTACGTAATTGAAGTGTCAAAAGTTATCTGATTTAACTTGCAAAACGCGTGGCGATATGAAATTTTTTGCGCTACCGAGATCGTTCTGTGGAAAAAAGAGAATTCGATATGAGGAGAGTGTCTGCAATCAGCAGTCGACCTACATTCCAGTCGATATTATTATGCATGTGAACATGCTTGTGTTAAGCGACGCTATATTATTGTGCAGAAAATTGTATTTTATGCATGCGGAAATGATGCGGATGTAATTAATATGTAATTAAGCCTACATTGTTTAATTTTCCAACATAATTGACCCAAATCAAATGATTCCAAAAACAGAAGAGGTTACATTTAGACCTATTTGACCTTTGAAAATAATGAGCCAAATAACACTCGTGTTGCTAACAATCTCAAATATTTCGAACATGAATGAACGCAAAATTATAGAAGAGTGAAGATATTTTTTATCAGAACATCAATGGTTCCGTATTCCGTAATAATGATGTAGTATTCAAAACTATAAACACTTAGGTATCTGTTTATTGCCTAAAAGATAAACAAAACTTGTTTTAACATACATTTCAATGTTCCTAAAAGAAGTAGTGCAGAGTTCAGTTTCAAATATGTTGTGATAGAGACGGTACCCAAAAACAAATATAACGAACCGCATTCGCATTCAACACACCCAATTAAAATTGAAAAAACAACTCATGCTAAATGCTCAAATCAACGTAAAGACGTCGTTACCGATTCCTTAACAAGGCGATGTTAGTCCGGTACAGTTCTAGTTAATTATACAACAAATAGTAATGAAAATGAACGCTTTATGGATGCCGTGTGAAACAGATACCGTGAAATTAATTTATGTAATTGTTCATATATTGTTTGTATTGTAGGTAACTGTTTGGAAACTAATAATTACAGGGAAGGTAGATAATTGAAAATTTCCAAATTCACAACGAGTCTTATGAGAGTGATTATGTTATGTAGTAAAATAAGCCAAACAGACTTAACTTACGAGTTATACAGTAGCCCTAAAAGCATGAAGATAGTACCGAGTACCGAAGTGAAGGTAAACTAGGCAGAATGCAAAACATGCTGCCATCAGCTAAGAAAAAGAGTCTCATCAAAAATGCATTCGCCTCGGCATCCAGTTATGAGATCACTGTTGACTTAACTCGTGTGTGCAGGAATGGAGTTGCGATTACAGACAGATACATCCCGTCGAGTTTTTTTGCGTGTAATTTTATTTATTTTTCCTGTTTAAACTCAGGTCTTAATCATCTACTTCATCTCTACATTGTTATTTTCTGACAAAAATAAAAAAATTAATATAAATTTTCAATAATAAATATAGATCCTGATCCTTTGTTTGTCTTATGAGCATTGATGCAGTTTTAATATCAATATTTACTCACCTCTGGGAGTCTCTTATCAAAATATCAGTAGTTTTATAATCAGAATTATAATATCTGTAGCTGCTGTTTCAGCAGCAGCTGCACGTTAAAGCTTTTTTGGTTTTTCTTGCTTACTATAATTATAGTCACATAAAATCATATCTTTTTATAACGAAGCAGTATTTTTATATAATGATACCTACAGGTATATTAGGAATAAGAAATTTCTAGGTTAATTATGAAATATTAATGTTTTCTTCCTGTGATTGTCATCATATTCTTCACTGGAGCTTTGAGAACGCGTTTAAATTACATCAAAAATTTACAGCTAAAATCTGAAACCGACTTGCGTGACTACTCGTCCGGAGCGAAAGTCTGAACAAGCCTCCAGAGGTAATTCCCGCCCCATTGTGCAAGGGACGCGCACAGTAATAATGCACGGAAGCAAATATTAGCACAAACCCAGACAGGTCCGACTGCATAGGCAAGAACGAAAAAAGCAATAGACTGGAGTTTTATACTTTACCTGCAAAGTTTGATTTTAGGTCATTTTTGTAATGGCTTATTGCTGGTTGATTGGTGATTGATTATGAAGACTGAATTTCTCTGTTATTATTTTATATTGTCGTTATTTCCGGGGTTTCTTGTGTTAATCCAACCAAAAGGGTATAAACAATACATTATGTGTTATTTTAACAAAAACATACACAAACATTCACATGTAGGTACCTATAATATTAGTGAGATGAGTACTCGTAAGCGTTGCGGGAAACCGCTGGATGCGGGTAGCGCAAGACCGGCCATCGTGGAGATCCTTGGGGGAGGCCTTTGTCTGGCAGTGGACGTCTTTCAGCTGACATGATGATGATGAATATGATGTTAATTTCAGTTTTTTTTGGCATTGACCATTTGACTCGACGTCCAAGAAGAAGACATTCTAATACGCATAATATTAGTGAAAATATAAAGTATTCGTCGTAAAATAATACGGGAATCTGATCCCCGTATTATTCCTGAAACAAGAATTTAGCAGTTTATCCAACGAATAATTTTACACATGGACTTCATTCAGAAAACCTTGATCTACTGATGCTCAGAATAACTAAACATCTATTGCATTTGTTCTACCTACTCAATTCGATTGAGTGCTAGGTACTCTTCACAGAATACTTTTATTACAAAGATAAAGCATTTGTTTATTGGTTGTTAGAATTTATTACTGAATTACATTATAAAGGTATAGTTTTATAATCCTCGTTCAATTGAAGGCGATGATTGATTGATAGGTTACAAGAATAACAGGTACAGTTCATTTTAAGTAGGTATAAGTACTTAATATAAACTTGTTATACTTAATATAAAATGTTGCCTGTCATACAAATTTATTTTGTATGACAGGCAACATTTTTAGTTAGCTTGGTATGAATTAAATAAACATTATGGATAGGTAATTATTACTGGATGAATATGTAGGTAGTTACATACATTAGCATTTCAAAAGTTCAACATTATATTACAATCGCCTTCAAAAGTTAATTAAATAGAATATTTATATTGTTATATTTAGTTTTAATTGTTCAGTTATGCCTAGCTATTATTAGTAAATAATAATTAGTAAATTATTTAATTTAATATAAACTTAATTAAATTGAATAAGTATAATATTTCCAAGTCTTTAGGTATTTATTAAAAAAAAAATAACAAACAGTTACTCAATCTTGTTGCTAACGGAAGTACCGAACATGAGAGTATGAAATAAACCGGGGAAAAAAATAAAACCGCTGAGATCCTTAATGAGACGTGGAAAAACGCTTGCAATGTTTAATCTGATGTCATCTCGGATGCAATCTCCGCATTATTGTTTAGACCGGCATGCTTTTCAACTGATAGTGCTGCACTGGGTTTAATTTATAACGTTAATGAATTAAGATTTACTCGTTACTGTTAGGGTAGTCGATACTTTTTATATGATTAATATACTTGTAATTTTTAAAGTCATAATCTACAAAAAAATTACCTTTTTGTAAAATTAAGTTCGGATATAGGAGGTAATCTTCGGAGTTACTGACGTGTTTCTAAAAATTATTAGTTTTTTATTTGTGTTTTAATGTGTATACTGTTGGTGTCTAATAAAGAAAATAAAGTGCTACAGGCTACTTTTTATACCAGGAACGCGGATTAAAAATATTTGAAGATGATCACGATGCGCCAAATCCATAATGTTATCATTGAATCTGTTATAAAATCCACAAGGCAGCCTTCATTCAACGCTTATCTTAAAAACACTGAGTAATTTTGCGGAATAATAATATATATTATTATGTAGTAACTACTCTCATTGTTGGCCTTACCAAAATGTACTTACATAATCAAACTTAGGTACTTACATATACTGCATATTGCAACAATACAATGAGGACCTCTACTTAAGTATTATGCTTACATTTTGCAAAAATATGGTAGAATCATGACTTCGTTTTATTTTTCTTGCACAGCGAAAAAAACAAGGGAATTCCAAGACGCATTACCGGAACACATATTTCCCATCTGAGGAAGTGCGATAACATGAGGAGGCAAAGATTTTATGTTCCAACTTACGTTCCTGACTGTACCGACGGCTTTATGTTTATAGGGCCCCTTAATTAGATGATAACTTTGTTTTTGTACCAATTTAAAGACGACTGATTACCAAAAAATTGCAGATAATTTCGTTAATAAAATCTTGACTAAGTATATTTTTCATTAATTGAAAAACCTTAATGAATGTTTTGCACGAACATTTGATATTAGTATAATCGTGTTTCTTTAAATTTTAACAACATGAGTAAAAAGTCTGTAATTTAGTTTGTTCCATATTTTTTATTGTATCTCAGACAATTCAACACTTTATAGGATATATTATTACCTAATAGGTCCTAAGTATAATAATGATTCTCTAATGTATTTTTTATTCGCTCAAATCTTACTATCCTCATAGTTCCTGAAGTAATTTTTCATGAGGCTCCAGTAGTTTGGCTTTTGAAAGCTTTTCGAGTACCATACTGGAAAGTATTGTGCGGGACGACCTCCCACCACGAGGTCTATTTGATTAGAATCGCTGGTGCTAGTGGCTCAAGATCGACGTTTGTAGAAATCTGCAGTGGACATCCAAATGTCCAAGGAATTAATAGGACAATCGACAATGCACACAATGTATGGTTAAATTCATTTTTTGTAAATAAAATATCATTCACACTTCATGCTTAACTCGAAAAAAAAAATGCGCTGGATAAATAAAAACATTTTATTACACTAAAACATCAAAAAGAGCGAAGCCAACTATGTCAAAATAATAAAAAAAAAACTATTTTCATATTTTCAGACTATAATGAAAAATCTTGTCAAGAGTTATGCAACTCATTATAAATTTTTCACTACGTTACCACTTAAATAGCCGCCACCATTGATGTAAAAAACTAGATAGATCCACACTACGTTTAGTAAAAATATAAGTACAATGAAAAATTCTTACTTATCTAAATAAAAAATGAATTTGTATTTGCCGATATAAATTGGTTTTATTAAGTTTTAAAATTAATTATTTTTGTAGGTAACAAATTAAGCGTGTCGCTTTACTTTGCTAGGAATTGCTACATACACTTTTTAAAAATAAGAAATTGTGGATTTATTTTGATAAATAGTTTTTTGATATAGTTTATGAAAGCAACACAGTAAGCGTGGCTCATCTATTTAACACCAATGGATGGTGCATCAAAAATTAACGAGAGCATCTTTATAACAATTTTGGCTTGAGTCCAGTGGGATAACGAAGCCCGTCCATTCGTTTAGATGATTGATAGTGTTAGCTTAACACCTCGTTGGACTCTTCTTGATTGAGTGTGGGCTTTTTGTTATGTTTGATCAGCTAACCGATGGTCTACTTGATTGGGTGCCTTCAACGTTAATTTCTAAACAAGATCCCTTTGTGTTTAATATTTTTGTACATACGGAAAGAGGGAATGTAGAGCTTTATTATTATTCAAAAATCTTCAGTTTTTTTACATTAATTAATAATAATAATACTATATTTATTTCTTTCTTTCTTTCACAAAGATTACTTTATAACTATATGTTACAGAGATAATACAGTTTCCAGATATAAACTCCTTTGTGAGAGACTGGTGTCTGTACTAGGAACTGGCCTGTATTACAGATCACCAGGCTTCCTACCCTGGGACTAATACTGTTTTATGTGACTAATATTAATTAAGTTATTTTAAGCTTAATTATAAATTAAATTATAAAATCTAAAATTTAATATTGATTTATCTTAAAAACTAAGCAAAATCCTTAATATTTCTTCGTATTTTGCCTAATAAATCAATATTACCTGTTTATTTATAATTTTTGTTAATAGGTTTGTTTTAGTTTATTTATATGTTTCATTATTATTCGGATTAATTATACCAATACTAATATGAAAATGAATTTAATATTTCTATTATTCAACGGCTTACGGTTTTCCGCGACCGTGTGTCCACAACATATAAGTGACTGTAATAAGCCTGTCAATAAATCACGGCAACTTTTTTTTAATTTAGGCAGCTAATAAAAAATGTTCGATTGCAAATTGTACTCATGTCAAATTGGCATGGTTATGATATAACACGATGTTAAATGAAATAGTCGGTTATTGACTCTACCGTGTGCGTGAGATTAATGATCACCAAGTGTCTAGTTAGCCGTATGAACTACCGCCGCTTTTTGTGATCAATAAATCTTATTGGAGATTACTTTTAGCTTTCATATTTACAAAGTACGAACGTAGAATAAGGTACAAATATTTGTGCTCATATCGAAACCTGCTGTTGATATCAACAAAATTGTAGTATCCAAAAATAACAAATAAAGGACTGACTTATCGTGTAAATAGTCCATTCAGCTGTCGTAAAAAATACAGGATCACATTTTGAATAAAAATCCAATCAAACGAAATCATACTTTTACAGCCGTCGCAAATCTCTATAAACATTGAACGTTTGGAAAACCAATAAAAATAGACGTCGAAAATCAATACTAAATAATAGCAGGCCCGTTCCGAAAAGTTAGCTTTAGAAACTGGGAGCTGGGAGCTTTGTTTGATTGATTGCAACACAAACATAGATTTTTTATTCCATCATGGTTGTTTGCCCATCCGGATGCCTCCCTGAGCTAAAGGTTTCTGTTACGTAAATCTCAAAAGAACGCTCCCTATATTGAAATTTCGCTATTTTTTTTAAATAAAGTTACTGAATATAAAGTGATGTTGGTTTTATACTTCAAGGAAGTAGGCAGCATCTGCGCTCTCAAGAAGACTCGCCTTGAAATTGAAAGTTTGATATGTTTTTCTGAAAAAAAGTTTGTTAAATATTCTCCTGTTTTACTTTGAGGAGTTTTAGTAATCTTTTTCTTAAGAAATTTTGTATTTGGCCCCACTTTAAGAAAAATTAAGACGAATTTGTATCTTCAAAGATAGATTTGGTTATTTTACTTCAACAAGATTCTTGGAAGTGAAGAAAGAAAAATAATAAAAGCAAACTGAAATGGTTATGTCAATTTAAGTGACACAAATTCCTTTAAATCTTTTTACTTTTCTACCATTTATGATAATAATAATAACTCAAAGCAAATCTTCGAATCCTAACTAGTATCATTAGAGTTTGTTTGTTTGTTAGTTACCTCTTGACGCCTCAATGGCACAACCACTCGTGATTAATTTTGGCACAAGGGTAGATCATCAACTGGAAAATTTTATAGGATACCTACTAGCTTTCGCCTCACGGTTTCACCCGCGTTCCCGAGGTATCTTATATTTTCCCGGGATAAAAAGTAACCTATATGATATTCTATGATCTATCTATGTGTCAAGTTTCATCCAAATCCATTCAGTAGTTTTTACATGAAAGAGTAACAAACATTCATCCATACTCACAAACTTTCGCTTTTATAATATTAAAGAAGGACTTTTCCAACAAAACTTAAGATCCTCGTGCCGAAAACTAGTAATAATATGAAGTAACCATCTTAGGTACATGCTTGTTAACCACCAACCACTGTCTAGAGATTTATATCTGTGCCAAAAACAACAGTAGCATTATTGCCGTACCTAAGGCTTGGCCGCAGCGTTTGTCGGCACTCCAAAAACATCTTATCATTCGCAATATTTCACATTGTCATGTAAACTTCACATGACCTGTTGAAATTCCTCTTTAAGTAGTGAGATCACATTTGCATCATCGTCATGGAATCTCGGCTATCTTACGTCTGAGTGGGCAATTAAAGAATTTATTGTAATAGCTCTATCTAGGACGACCATTACACTAACGACCGTTAATTTGAGTGTTCAATCTTAAAAACAAATGGTGACATAGTGACAATAGTTTATAGTCTTCTATTTTAAGCAAAGCCACATTGGTTAAACAATAGCAATATGGATGTTATTTTCAGAACTATAGTCAATTCGGTAGCGATGTTTTCTGAACAATAAATAGAAAAATATTTATTGTTCAGAAAACATCATAATTACTACCTTAATTATTAGGTAAACTGACTTATTAGGTAAAGGGGTAAATATAATAGTAGAATATTCGTAGTATTAAAATTTCTGAATTTCAGTTATGATCGTAGTCGATAAAGTATCATCGTATTTAAATGTTTCCGTTGAATTTGAAATTGAAGCAACCGAGCCTATCTCGTTAAAACACAATACGCAAAGTTACCTACTTTCCATAAAAGTATCTACCAAGATTCACTTTAAAAATATGATATGCGAATATAAAGTAGTCATAGTAAAAAAACAATCCAGTATAACAACTAAGTAACCGACATTATTAAAATTGATTCCGTAAGGCCCTGCACACAGTGCCTTCACATTCAGATGTGCCCCTCTGTACATCCACGTTTAAAAGATGATTTGTTTAAAATGCTGCAACCACAGGCCGCGTGATGAATATCGCAGCCGTATATTGGAATAATGATCCTGCCTTGCACTGCATTCAATGGCATTTTGCATACAATATGGTAGATGGATTTATATTAAAATATGGCCAACGTCAGTGCCGGTTGCTCACGATAAATTATTCATTGCACACAGTCAATTTTCGTTCAAGATAAACAGTCAAGGTATAAATAAGTATATCAAATTCACAGATGCGTCTTATAAATATTCAGATTACATATTATTGTTCTCGGCTTGTCGGTAATTAGATCGCCCACGAAAGGAAGCTGCTTAATAGGTTGGTAGCGACAAAGTTCATAAATTACTTGGTCGGAGAAGGTCCATAATATATTTTCTCGGACCGATTTCATACATGGACTTAATTAGAGTCACATTGAACCAAGATATAAACATTTTAGTAGCAGAGTTTGTTTTCATATAAAAAAAACACAATATTGACTCAATGCTAATTTGTGACTAGTTTAGGCCTGTGACGACTAACAAGTTTAACTGGCTGTCCATAATATGACGAATACTGAACATGACCTTACCGAGTCATAAATCAAACCTGAGCGTACGATCAAAACTGACACGGATATCTCATATTGTAACCTCTAGAGGCATAACGTACATAGAAATTTAATTGCGTATTAGAAGTCCCGTACACATGTTTTCCTTACTTAAAAATAAAATACCAAGTTACTGTTATCCATTTATCCTCGTGCATTCTGTATGATAGAGTGTTGTAAGCATTACCTTTGTTTTGTCTCTCATTATAGATTGCCTAATTTTATCAGATCGTTTTACGTTACGAGTATTTACACTTCATTCTATTTCTCACTGGCATTTTATGATTCTGATTTTCGCTGTTTTCATGTCACATATATTAATAAGTCAAAATAGTATGACGCGCTTACCACTTTTGGCCACATCATCACTTACCATTGATATTGTGGTCAAAATTTAAAAATAAAGTGTAGGATTCTTCTATTTAACTTTTTTTTAATACAAACTCAATTTGGAGATTTTTCAGTAGGTATTTTAACCTTTGAAAGTAATTTTCAACCAATTTAATGTCTATGATAAAAACATAAGATCCCTTATCGAGCAACACTTGCTCTTATCCAATGTTATCCGAAGGCAGTTCTATAGATGATTAAGATTTCTATGACACGAATAGAACTTTTTTCTCCCGAGCGTAAGTGTTTGCTTCGAATGAATAGCAATAAAAACTTTATGATTATAGCTTTCATGGAAATAAAATTGTGCGATCAGAGAAAGGAGTTATAGGTATGTGGAGGAAATGATCTTTCTCTTCTGATATCGTAGATAGGATAGGTTCATAAGCAGTTTATGCGCTTATCAAATGGTACCTATTTGAGGAAATCATTTGAGCATACAATTTTATAACGCAATTTGTTAATTGAGTGGAAAATTTTATTCGGATCAAACCATAAATTACTATTTAATTGAATCAATTCCAATATATTACATTTTTCATTTTGAGAGAGATATTTTAATATAGCGTAAGTACAATCACCTATCAGAATAATATTTAAAGTCTAATTAATTATTTGATATTTGTTAGTTTTATCTTCAAGTAACTCACAGGTTACCTAAAATTATTTCAAATTTATTTGAATTTTCTAATATTTTTGATTTATTCATCCTTCGATGAATAATTCTGACATACTAAAACCAACAAAAATATTTTTTCAACATGTAATTATTAGATCACCTTCAAAGTTTTAGTATACAGCGAGTAAACTTATGCAATTCGCAAACTAAAAACCAAGATTCCCTACAGAACTTTCACAAATGTTCGCGGATTTGCAATTCCACAATAACAAAAGATTTCCTATAATGTACGTCTTGCATGCAGCAAACGTGGTATTAGGAATACAAGAGTATAATGACATGAGCTAACAAATTGGCGCGGGCTCTGAGCAGTGATAGATGGGTCTGCGACGTGCGTTCGAAACAAAGGCCAAAGTGTTGGTTGCAATCTCACAGCCTATTCAACAAAACATCGATGTAATAAGTGAACATTTTTGTATTGGATGATGTATTTTTGGAGAAGGTGGTTGTAGATTTAAAGTAAATAATTAATAGTTAATACTGCTTATGATTTATATTTAGTTAAATGAGTGCAAAGTATAAGAACGAGGGTAAAATATATGTAAGTGAATTTGCTTCTGAAAGTATTGAATTTACTTATCGTACGCACCTATATCGTTATGTTTCGTTTGAAAAAGTGACATGTCCATTAACAAAACATAGTTTCTGGTAAACCGCACTGGCACGCGAGCAAAACTCATTCAGCCAATTAGGCGTAGGCAGTGTTGCAACCAATCATCGTTTGACACAAGTCAAATTGGAGTTTGAGCGATTCGGTTTGATTGATACAAATCGAGGTCATCGACTGATTTATCAGTGTTTCATTTGTATTACCGAGGCGGGTAATTAAGTTTCATTACGTGAACTGTTTGCTCGTGAAGCTCATTTTGGTGTTCATATTTGCTTCAAAGAAACATCAGCCTGTACACAATATGTACTGGTTAATGCGTTTTCTGAAGTATTTTAATGTAACATAATTTTTAACTCATTACTTACATCCTTAATATTATAAATTGCGAAAGTGAGTTGTTTGATATCTTTTCACGCCTCAACCACTGAACCGATCGCGATTGAATTTGGACGACGATGCAGATAGATAAGGCTACATTTTATCCCGGAAACGAGTGTAACCGCAGGGGATAGTTAATTTTAAAATAAAAGGAATATGTATAAAAGAAGACACTATAAGATTTCTCTCTTTACATAAGTTTAGTATAAATATTTATTGTTGCGTAAAGTATTGAATCCTATATCAAAACGTGGACGTTGCTCACAAAAATAAATTCCAAACCATATTGAAGCCATGAGTTACCATAGAAACCGACGTCAATGTAAAAATGATCGTGAAAATATAACGATCCATCATGAAGCCATGTTTTATTGTGCTCGGCGGATGCCAGTAGATTATTTACATTGAATTGATGAGCATCCCAAAGGCTAACACCGTCTGACCTTGCCCCCAGCGGCTTTGTGAAAGTAATTCCATCTGTGTGTCTAATAAGCGAAAAATTTACCATTATGATCTTACATTTTTAGAGTAAAAACAAATTTATAGATAAATATTTGTAAAATTATATTTCAGAGACTCACAGTTTTTTTATGAAATGATGAGATTCTTAGGCGAACCAAAATAATCGACAAAGCCCAAATAATTGCCAAACTGAAGTAGCAGTGGGCGGGGCACATCGCTCGTAGAATCGAAGGCCGCTGGTGTAGAAAGGTTCTCGAGTGGCAACCAGGAGCCGGAAGACGCCGCGTGGGCCCCCCTCAAGGTGGACCGTCGATCTTGTGAGGGTCGTGGAAACCCGCTGGATGCGGTTGGCGCAGGACCGGCCATCGTGGAGATCCTTGGGGGAGGCCTTTGCCAGCAGTCGCTGGACTGATGAACAGGCTGAAGGTGCATACAAGGTCCAAAAGGAAAGTTGTTCTGTAACTCAATTATTGGAACACTGTGTGTTAGCAATACCTCTGGTCTGGCAAATGGCCATAGGCGACGGTAACTATTACCATTAGGTGGACCGCCTGCATGTTTGTCATCCTTCGGACATAAAAAAACGAAGGAACGCAGGGCTCTGTCATATGGGTACTCAATGCACTTTACACAATCGAACTAATTTAATTACCTACTCTGTGTTCATATGCACACGCAGCGAGCGCTCATGCCATTGATCGATGGGCGAAATACTATTCAGAGTACTGTTATGCTATTACATTGCGAGTGGCAACCATTTTTTGCCGTTATAATAGTATTCTTTGGCTCTACCATGCTATAAATACCTACGTACCAATTCTATTGTAACATTTTAGTCAAATAGTAACCATTATGGTGCCACTACAATTAAAGATCCTTGCCACTTTGACTTGGAAGGGTAGTCTAGACATCGATTGTCTAAATTAGAAGTACGTAATTGCTCAACAATTAGCTGTAATATATGCAATTAATTTTCTTACTGAGAATGTAATTGCTATAATTATTTCGGATTTGGTTTTGACATGATTTTAATTTGCTGATTTGATTCGAATTCAATTATAAACAAATCTCGGATTAATTGATTTATCAAAAATAATGGAAAAAGAGTACATATAGCTTAGTTTAAAAGCTAAATAATGGACATGTATCCTGAGACTATCTCGCTCTCTAGATTCGTTAAAACTGCGTCATATTATGTTCATTCGATGAATAGTTGAAGAGACTTACTGTACTTTTCAATGTTCATTGGTTTTGTAAAGACAGAACACTATGTTGTATATAATACCATAAATTAAAGGGATAGTATTTAAGATTAGACTAGACCTTTGATCCATATCATGACTAGTAATGAACTCACCAGATAAGATATTTGCGCCGGAGCATAATGAATGTCACGACAAGTCGTAATCAATTTATATCAATATCGGCAATGGCTCGCTCTGTACTTGTTAGCGAACATTAATATGAATTTTAAGGATAGGGTTGTCAATATTAAGATTTAAAACATAAACAAATTTCTTACACAAAGTACACATGTCACAAACAAAGTGTGGTCTAAAAACAGAAGTTTTACAACATTTAAAATAAAGGACACTTACTTACTGATTATATTAATTGTGTATATCTACACTGTAGTGTAGTGTATTTCAAAGTTGCTAGTAGTCAAATAATAGATATCGCGTTTACAATTAAAAAAAATATATTAAAGAGAAATTAGTGATTATGAATTAATCTAAATTATAGATTAAGAATTAATACGATCGAATAGTTAATGTATATTTTTGGCTTATAATCAAATTAACATATTGTAAATATAAAAACTAATATATAAAATCTATCTACAGATCCGGAGTCTTCATGTGGCCAGAACAATTAGTTCCATGAGTATTCTGCGAGAGGTAGTATGCCAGAAATTGCAATTGATTTATGAAAATTGGTTCAGCATAACGAACCAAACGTTCGGAAACTAGCCATCCCACACAGTATATAGATTGAAATAAACATAATAAATAAAAAATAAGACTCCTCTGTGCTACAAAATAATAAAAGTAAAAAAAAAAACAATTAGTGAAATTTCGTAACGTTATGATAACAATCATCGATACTAGGTATGACCGAATTGTTGATTGAAGCAGAAAGTATTAGCTGTTTTCGATAGAAATAGTATTGTTATCGGTTTATTAATATCGATTTGATCTTGACAGTTGTAAGTCAATGTCAATTTGACCACTGTTACTTTTACAAAGGTCGTATCGTATGGCTTGATCGTTTTTAATGATAAAATATGACTTTGAAAGTATTTATTAATCTAATAATGTTATTTTTGTTTTCTAAATTATTCACAACTTATAAGCGTTTTCTAGTCAGTGAACTTGGACCTTAGTCAGTTTTAAGATTAATATCGTGTTATTTACTTCAAAATTACATAAAGCAAAGCTTTTTACTTTTTGAAGTGACAACCCTGTACATCATCTATTCGAATTAAGGCAGAACATGTGTGGCATCTGCCTATATGCAGGCGGGCTCGTAAATACTCGTGTCTGCTTTAACCGGGACATGTGACCGTAGTACAGTGCTGACTATGGTAGGAGACATAATTGAAGATTAAACGAACTTACCTGTAAGTGAAGTTCTATCGTAATTATACGAAGCCTTCGTCCGAAGAGATTAGCATTTATGATTACTTGTAGTAGCGCGTAGGATTCACCACTTACACACTGAATTTGAGGGTACTCTCATTTTTTTTTTTTTTTTTTTGCTATTCTGCCTACCGCTCAGTCACTCCGTTCTCCAATTCATTTCGTTGAGATTAAAATATAGTATTTCACAAACATTGGGCAGGTAAACCGAACAACGGTATTTTTAGGGTGGGAGGGATGCTAATCTCTTCGGACGAAGGCTTCGTATAATTACGATAGAACTTCACTTACAGGTAAGTTCGTTTAATCTTCAATTATACTTCAGCCTTCGTCCTCGAGATTAGCATTTATGATTACTTGTAGATGTTTAGAGCATTTGTCGTTTTGTGAAATGTTTTACTATAATATTTACATATTAATGAAAGTAAATAATACGTAGGTAATAAATACGCTAGCTGCTTATCATAATTCAAGATAGTAGATAAGCATATTCTAAGGTGAGTACATACGTACTTAACTTCATTTTTATAAATGAAAAAACTATAAAAAAGCCAGGTATATCGCTCAAGGTAGGTATATAGCTCTATAGCTATTGTGCTAATTGGCATTAAAATATCGTAACATTCAATGGAATATAGGTAAAAAATATTAATTATTATTATTGAATATCAAAAAAGGTGCAACCCAAGATAAGTCTGCTGTTTTGTTAATATCTAGATTAAGTTTAAGCTGAAGCACGGCAAGTGTGTCGTGTGTTGTCTAACCAAAGACAGATACGTCGATTCATAGGTACAGTCCTTAAAAAGGTTTCAAAAACGTACTCACGTACAAACTAAGTACCAATACCATTTTGTGGTTTCTTAAAGTTGTCATTTGAACACCTAAATTTTAAAATTAAAAGTAGGTAATAGTGGAAAAACTACATAATATAACGTGAAAGATGAATTCCTCAATGAATTCAAGTCAAAAGTCAGTAAGTAAATCAATAAATTCCATAATTTGAATTGTTTGTCTACTGTTTGAAACTAGTATAGTTGTAATTTTATTAATTTTATTTTAATTATTACACAAATTATGTTAATATAATAATATTTTATACGGAAGTATAAGACGTGGCGGAATTTTTGGAAAATGAAAAGAATGGTCGACAAAGCCCAGGCCTAGGGTGGCCAGGTATAAGAGGCGGCTAATAGCGGCAAAAAATATTTATATACTTATAACTAAGTCTCAGAAAAATATGAACTGAAAAGGGGGTACTACACGGCCTAAGGCAGCAAAGACTGCTAGTCCGCCTCTGCCTATGAGGTGTACCTAAGTGTTTTCGCCCTATTAGCTGTTACACTAATAGCATTAGCTAGTAAAGTAGCTATTTTTTTTTTTTTTTTTTTTATTAAGCATTTCGCTTTTTTCAATATTTCGATACATGGATGTACATTTATGGATAACTGAAGTATCCACCAGATCATCTCCTAAATAAAAATTAGAATTAAAATAAAATCTAAGAATGCCCAAACTGATATTATCATGGTACTAGATATGCATCTTCATTATATAATTTGGTAAATAAAAAGTTATTTCATTCGGAATAGTGTATGCTTATTCACTTAATCATATATAAAACGGATTTACTAATTGACCGACGTATTAACGTCCAGCTGACTGCTACTTGAATTTCTGCGTAAAAGTCCTAATATAATATAGGCATCTACTATAAATGTTATTATTATTATTTCTTTGAAAGGTTCAAATTTTTTTTTTTTTTTTTTTCAAGGGAACCTGATAGCTTTCTGCGTAAGCTCATATACACAAACAAATTGTTTATGAATGTGTGCCACACTATAAGTTTTTATGTCTTATTAACGTATCTATACTCTTTCCACATTTCTGAAAATATTATAGTGGTCGCCAGGGTAACTTTCGAGTGGATAACTGGCGCTGGCTGGAGGGTAGAAACGTGTTATGGTATCAAACATTTTCACGTGGATAACGATATCTTGTACTTTATCTGACATAGTTTTATGTAATGATTTTACAGCGTAGAAATTAAATTCGGTCTAAAGTATAGTAAATGCCATAATTGCATTTTCTGGATTTTTGCAGTATGATTGTATTGTATTATGGGTCAATACTGAGATATTAAAGTTATAAGTTAATTTTCTGATAACTGCCATTCTATGTCGAAATATATTCGTCGTGATTCAAAATTAGCTTCTGCATTATTATTTATTAATTTGTAGGTTGAATGAATGAATGAATATTCATTCATTGTTGACCATATACATAAAAAGACGTTAAATAAGGTTAGGTATACCGAGTGATACAATATAGGCGGCCATATCGCTTAAACGATCTTTTCCAGACAACCTTTGGGTAACAAGAATTAATCAAAAAATAGTGGCAGGTGTAGCATCTACCTAATGAATTGAAGCAAGTACTAATAATTAACAATATTGTGGGACATCCCTCACGACTATCATCGGATGCAAAGTCAAGCAAAACTTGAACTTACTACTTCTTTATGAGGATCCAAGATAAGTATATGTTTACATAAATTTCTTGCAAATGGGAATAGAACTTACGGCCCATGGCGTCACATGCGCTTTGTTCTTGTTAACCACACCAAAAAACGGTGTCTTTCAAATCATTGTTAAAAAATATCATGACTTCCTACAGTTCCTCCTTAGTGTACTGGCCGTACGCTCCCTTCATCCCGTTGTTGAGATATAAATGGTAAACATATGACGTGTGCTGTGTTTTCAAACCAAATTACCAGTGTAAACACTTCGAATGTTCAATCTGTCTTTGCTAAAAAGATAAAAGTTATTATTTTTAATTAGTTATTAAAATATTTTGGCTCAATTAGAGTTTACTTTTGGCCTACATTTGGCCATTTGGTTCAGTTTTAAGAAAAATAAAAGCACAGTAAAACGTCTATCATAGGGTTTACAAGTCGATTTTGTACACACATCGAAATATGGTGTCCATAGTGGTCTTAAAATATTAAATTATCCGTTGGCTCGAAAATGTGACGCAAGTACCCAAACAACACACAAAAAACATATAATATTCCAAGAACTGCCATTAATTATAAAAATGTAAGAATGGCAGGTTTATTTATTTGTATAAGTTGCCATTGGTAATAGAATTTGTCTACACAGGCATTTGGCATGAATGCGGTGCGCTTCGGTATCTGCAATAAAAATATTTTTAACCAAATGTTTCACATTATCGGCGGTGGTAAGAAAATAACCGCGGACGATCGCGATCGTATGTGGGCTGATGTCGCCGCATGTAACGACGGAGCGATGGAGAGTTGGTCACTTCTGGCCAATTCGTATCACCTGACCGTAAATTTTTCACCTTCCCTCAATTAGTCTGCGCCTACATTGTGTTCGCGGGATAACTCTCGCGGATACGCCCTGCCTTCTGGTAGCCGAGCATGTAAAGGCGTTACTTTCCAAATATGGGGGCGCAAAATTTATAGCTCACTATTTATAGGGCACTATGTATAACTAGTTTATATAGCATATTATATAGATTTGATCTGACATTACACGGAGAGCCATTGTGGTCAGGATTTGATATTACTCGTAATTTGCTCATGAACATACAAATATCGGGAAGGTACAAAAGTATTTCGGAAACAGAGCAGTATTTTATGATTTTTATAACACTTTACAATTTTTTCATAGCACTATGTAAAAAACACAAGGTGAGGGTCCATTTTTGCATTTGCATTTACATGTTGGATTAAGTAATTCCCACATTTTTAACACGTTTGCATAAAACCTTCTGTTAATTACTAGAGGTGCTAGCTACTTGCTCACTAGTTAGGTACTAGGTGGGACGTAATGACACAATATATAACCAAGTTATGGTACTGTAAAGAGCTATGCACATTAAGCCAATAATGAACCTGCGGACAACTTGAGCACGATTTTTTGGCACGATATAGGCCTATAGGCACGCCCGCATTGAAAAATATTAAATATTATTAAGTTTCATCTCAGATTTCATATTAAATAAGGAACAGATAATCCACAAGTTATCCGCGACATTACGTAACGGTGCAGAGTGCCTTCAGGCATACCCGCAATACTAATATAGTATGTACCACTGTGCGCGATTATAATTGCACACTCCATGCTAAACAAAAGCATAAGATGATGGACAGGTTACATGACGAGTCGTCTAGGACATTATATAACGACACGAAGTAGCCCCACAGGCATACTCACAATACTGAATGTATCTTTAACATACCTTTGTACGTGACTAATTGCATACTCAGTGTAAACAATGAGCTTAGGTGGCATGAAGTAGCCCCACAGGCATACCCACAATACCGATTGCAATATCACTTGAACTCCATCCAGGGTAGATACTGCGATGGCTGCGTGTGTCGTCGCACGTAGCTCGTCGTGATGTCACCTCCGCGGCTCCAACCTCCTCCATTTAGGTTCGCGATGGTGACGATGAAGACAGCAACCAAGGAGGTGATGAATAGGTATTATAATAATGAACAGATAACCGCAAGGGATATCCCCAACATTATTTAACGGCACGAAGTAGCCCCACAGGCATACCCGCAATACCAAATACCTTTGTACGTGGTAATGGCACGAAGTAGCCCTTACAGGCATACCGCAATACCAAATACCTTTGTACGTGATTAATTGCATACTCAAAGTAAACACAATGAGCATAGGTGGCACGAAGTAGCCCCACAGGCATACCCACAATACCGATGCAATATCACTTCATCAATCCATCCCATCCAGGGTGGATACTGCGATGCCTGCGTGTTGGTGACCGTCGCACGTGGCGCGTCGTGATGTCGCCTCCGGCTCCAATCTCTTCCATGTACGTACGCGACGGTGACAATGATGACGGCTAACTAATTCTATTGCAATTTAAAACACTAATTTAAAACTTTAAAACATTATTAGAATAAACTTGTTTCACTATTAACGTAAGTAGTAACTGAGCTAGCGTGTGTAGTGGTCGAACACTGAAACGCGAATGAATTGGAGAACGGAGTGACTGAGCGGTAGGCAGAATAGCAAAAAAAAAAAAAAAAAATGAGAGTACCCTCAAATTCAGTGTGTAAGTGGTGAATCCTACGCGCTACTACAAGTAATCATAAATGCTAATCTCGAGGACGAAGGCTGAAGTATAATATCGACAGTGTTTTATTGTATAATTTGATATCATATTTTTAAAGTTATATCTCGTAATTTTGATTTACTATACAATAATCGAAGCGGCAGTTGTATGTGACAACAATTTAAAACAAACCTTTTTTTTCTTGGTCGCAGTGTAATCTTAAGTTGCAAATTAATAGCATTTACTTATTCCAGGCTTTATTAGGTCAACGAAGGTTTTATGATCCGCACACAAATTGGAATTGATCAAGTTAAGTAACCACAGAGAATTAATG
Organism: Tethea ocularis; assembly: GCA_963555595.1. Taxonomy (NCBI): domain Eukaryota; kingdom Metazoa; phylum Arthropoda; class Insecta; order Lepidoptera; family Drepanidae; genus Tethea; species Tethea ocularis. The sequence continues at coordinate 8,011,905 of OY741968.1, forward strand.
GGCCGGTGACCAGATACATTATCTGAAGTTTCGACCTGGCTATCTGATGGTCATTAATCTATTGCCAACGTTTTAGTCCATGGTCCATCAATTATGTTGGGTTAAGGAACATTCGTCAGTGGGGGAGTGGCAATCAGTGAAGAGTTTTTAAATGAAGATCCATGAATTGAATATGATTTTTCATAACTCAAGATATTTGTCAAGTACTTGGTCTAATACTCTAAAAATAGTAATTTTTAGTAAGTTTTTGTCAAACAAAATTAAAGTACCTAAGCTTGGATGTGATCGTGTAACTCGACGAGGTAATGTCGCCAGATTTTATGAATAACTAATTAATGACAAAGTATCTGTATGTAATATGCATTTATTATGATTAAATACACTAAAATAATTAGGGACTGTATTTCAGAATTCGTGACACCGATTAATCATACAAAGTTCCTTAAAATACTTTATTTTTACTCAATTTATTCGTTTATTTAATTATCAACTCATTAATCATAGATGATATTTTTGATTAATCATTGAAAAATGCATCTTTAAAATTACTTTGAATATACCTTACAAGTTTAATGAATGAAATCTTATCATGTTGCTTCTTTGGGGTTTCACAGTTATCGTACCAGTGGGGCAATCACGTAACTATGTTGCAAAAAGTTTCAATCTTCAAATTGTTAGAAATTTTACAATATTGAATTTTTTTCTATGAGCAATGAAACACTGTTAAAATATGGAGTTACCAAAACGTAAAAAAAACAGACAACCACAATATTTATATCAACATAGTTACGTGATTACCCCCCAGTATGTAAAATACATACTAATTGTTAGACTCTAGTTACACTTACTACAAACTTGAAATCTATTGACAATAAGTACTTTTCTTTGTTGCTACTACTCTAGAGTCGAAAATAGAATAACAATTTTATACATAGATCCCAAAGTGCAGTCCAATTTGATTGATCGTACACGATATCTCTTCAAACTATGTTGAATATTAAACGATGATGACTTAGTATAAACATGGACGAGTAGAAGTTTAAATAAATGAGTTACATTGAAATATGCCTTCTTCATATTAGCATTATATCTGGTAGAGTTCAATGATTTGTCTATGATTAATTCCTACCTTGTCAACATTTCATGATGCATGTTCTTATAATTTCGGTAACGCCTCCAAATCATTTTGTCGATTTGTTCTGGGCGTTTTTTGATCGGAATTCCAACGATTTAATATTTGATTGACTTTTTGTTTTATTTAAAACTTTAAGATTCTTCTTTTTGAAATACTTACCAATTCAGCAATTACAATTTATGGATTGAGTTTTGATTTTTACTTATATCTATTTTTTTTTAACTGATCAATGCCAGTAATCTTCTTAACCTTTGTCCAATATTAGACACCATCACATTATCGTAAGTAAAGGAAAAGACTTACTTTATTCTAACTTTAGTAATATCGTTACAAGATCCCTGTAAGTAAAAGTAGTGTTGTAATAAGATCATCCTTTATCCAATACTGTGAATGCTTTCTTAACCAGATTTGTTCTCATTATTCCAGGTAGATACAGCTTCTATGGAATATATAAAGAATCAAATAAATTGGATCTCTCTGCGTTGTATTAATTTAATCTATCATATAAGATTATGTTTATTTTTAAATTATGTTTTTTAATTTTTTATTTTTTGTCCCTAAACCAAAATTAAATCTATGATCTCTTCTTTTACATTTTCGTTCCAACCTGCATCGTATAAGTCGCACTAAGTTACTGGTCATGTTTTTATCCAGGTTACTCTGTCTCACCCACACGCTCTCATTGTTCCTCCATATCAGACGAATCTCATGTTTGTCTAACAAGAGACGTGTTTGATTATTACTACAGTTTTATCTACATCATTGGATTTGTATGGATCTTCTGAGAAATATTATATAAAAAAAAAAATTGTGATTTTTTACATTATATTCTTAGGTACGTAATTAGGTATTATTTTTTTGACTTAGGTTCTAGTTTTATTTTATCTCATTATAAAAACTCAATATTATGTTATTGAGGTTCGATTATAACCTAAAACTATGATCATACGCACACGCAGTGAGCGATGAGGCCATTGGTTGTTGGGGCGGAGCAATACTATCAAGAGTACTGCTATGCTATTACTGTAAGGGTAATACAGGTCGGTATCTGTGTAGAAATGCTTAGTATCATCGTATGGCCAGAGCCCCTGACACTTCATATAAGCTAACTACTGTATTTACCTTCTACGACTACCTCAGCACCAGTTTGTCCACACACCTTTTGTATTATGTGTGTGTCCGAGTGATCCCAATATGGCTATATAGCTAGAACTCCTACTGTGGGGACAACGATAATTACGCAAGGGGGATTGATACCCACGTAATGGTTAATTAATGAGATCTACTTACCTATTGTCCTGTATTGCATTAGGTACATTAGTATTTCTAAAGCAATTAATAAAAAATACTAATATATCAATCACCCTATCCAAAATTAATGGAAAAGGTAATTATAAAATCACCTAATGGCGTTGCTTTACAAAGGTGTACTCGTATTATAGTTCTAACATTACTCAGTTCCGGATGTAGTTTTATGTAATTATCCATTATTTTGGATCATAGTATCATTAAGCAATTTTGGAATAGTAATTAACTTCATAGTTAAAGAGTGACTGTTTATATAATAATTAGTAAGTACCTACCATATTATTTTTATATATTAGATTCCTTTGACATCATTTCCTTAATAACTTTATAAAATCTGTTAATTTGCTTTATTTATATAGAGGCAAATAAAAATAATAGAGATTTAATTTTTTTTAAGGAATTGGAGAATTATCACATCGTTCTAAGAACCGAAAAATGGTTCTTGAGGGATGGAGGGAGGGAGGAGGGGCGACCTCCAACCAGATGGTCTGACGATCTGGCCAGAGTTGCTAGGATTCACTGGATGCAAGCGGCCCAAAACCGCTCGTTGTGGAAATCTATGAGGGAAGCCTATATATGTTCAGCAGTGGACATCCTTGGGCTAATAATGATGAGGGAATAGGAATCCATTCAACACTGGACCGACAAGGTTTTCGTAAACTGTACTTAAAACATTAAAATTTTAGATAAAAATTTAAAAAAAAGGTCCACATTAGCACTAACATACCTATATTGAAACATGGTTTAAATAAGATTAAAATAATTTTACTTGTTTCATCTAGTGAGATTGACTAGGCCCAGTCAGGTGATGGACAAAAACTAAAACCACTTTTCTTATTATATCCTTTATGGTGTCTAGACATGAACGTATAATATGTTTGCAAAAAATTGTATCTATATCGTATTGAGTTTTGACAGCTACGAGTAAATAATAAGTTGATGATAGTTGAAACGTTACAGAAATAAAGCGAATTTATTATCCACTTACTTTTATGCCTTGTTATTATTTTCTATTTATAGGTTTTGTCTAAATAAATTAATTGTTACTATAGCGTATCATTTGTCTATTTTTGACCTATTTATTAATTTTCATCATCATATCAGCAGGAAGACGTCCACAGCTGGACAAGCGCTTTTTTACTCTGCTAAATTGTTTTATCAATAGTTTGTTTTACCAATTATTTGAGTCACAATAACTCATAAAATGTCTCCACTCCACTTGACTTTAAAAGTTAGTGAGTTTGTGAAAACCCTAACAACTAATATAGTCATCTGATAGTCTTAATCGTTATCGATACAAAAGTAGCTACTGCGAATTTAAAATTAACTAAACATGGGTAATTATGTAAATGTTTGTAGCGAACACATCCCAGATAACAGGTCGGACAGAGATTCAGCGTCATGCATAATGCAGCCTACTAATGCAGCTGTTAATTACATGCCCTTAGGGCCATTATTGATTGGCAATTTGTGTTCATGCCATTTCGTCTATATTGGCTTGCTTAATCGCATTACCGGTAACTGTTCAGACTTAAGACTATTAGATAATTTAATTAGGGGATTATAAGGTGTTACGCTATTTACAACAAGTCGGGTGAGTTAGGCTTCATTGGGCACTCAATTTAAGAGGATAAATTTTTTGAACAGATTTATTTACATGTCAAGCCACGATTATATAATTATAGCGTATTTTTATAGTAAGTAGGTATAATTTAAGTAACTGGAAACACAGTAATAAATAATAACACACTACATTATAAATATTGATGACCTAATTTCCACTCAATCTGTATCTTTGGCTCTACTCACAAACAAGCGACCATCACGTAATGATATCACAAAAGAATTGGCAGTCTCTATCGTGCTGGTAACATAAAAAAAACGTTGGCTCACAATATAAATGAAGAATGAACAATGAACACACGTATTTTTAAACTACATGATCGTTGGGAACATAAAAAAAGTAAAATGAGAATTAAGCCTGGACATTTTCCCGAGATACATTTTGTGTAAGCGCCGGATAACGTTTTTATTGTTAACAAGCAGAAAGCCGTGGCCACGAAGAGCCACGATGATATCTCCTCGTATGAATGATGACTTCGTGCTAAGCCTCTGGAAGCAGCCTAAGATAGACATGAATACGAGAGACAGGGCACGAATATGGAGATTCGCTTTAATGCGCTTCGTTTACTAGGAATACCTAGTAAAGCTGCATCACAAAAATTCTTACCTACAACGTTTTTCTCTTTGAAAATTGATAAAATGACTACTGAATAAAATTTAAGAACGGAATAGTTTTACTAATACACTGACGTTTTTTTTGTCATCAAACAGATCAATACCATGATAACATTTTTATAGAAACTTAATTATAGATATTCCTAGGCGTATTCGCAAAATTTAACAAGCGACAATTTTATATGTACCTACATGCCAAAGGTAGGAATAACCGTACGGTTATGTTTTTGATATAAATATTTTGTTTACCTTCTTGTCTCTATGGCAGCGACCCATCTAAGGAAGATAAGGGGTCGACGTTTTTAGCACAAAGCGTTTTCTGTTTCGGACCCTTTCTTGCAGGTTATTTGACTCGAAACGTGCCTTGGGAGTACCTGTTTACCGAGACCACCTTTATCGAGAGTCGAGCAATATTTTGTTCAGATTATCTCTTGAAACGCCTTTAACGTTCATCGTTCGACTCGAAGCCGATGCGATGTCTTACTTTACAAATAACAATCACGCTTTTACGACGCATCTTCGAACATGGGTCTTAGAGATAAAAGTGAGAAATGGCTTATATAAAAGTAATATTTAAAGTCACACCTGTGCATTTAAATTTATCAGAAAACTGACTGTAAAACTAAATTTTACTTAAATAAAATAAGTTTCGGCAGAAAATCTTCGGCTAATAGCAATATTTATGGTATAAAAATTGTTTATGGCTTACCTGATAGATGGTAAGCGGTTATCGTAGTCTATAGATGCTTGCAACACCGGGGGTTTGTATCACTCGGCATTGCAAAATGTAATTAGAGATTTTGAAATGGTTTCTTAATTATATTATGATCAGTAAAAGCTTATAAGTACTAATAATTTCATTAAACAACATTTTAAGTATATTGTATGTCCTTAAACCACTGTCTTTACAAAACATTTGTGGTAATAAAGTAATAAAATCGACCTCAAACTATATCATAAAGAAAGTACTAAACAATATACTGAAATATGCTCTTACAAAACAAGTTCAAATATGGTTTGGGAAAGATTTACAACACACGTAAAACAACTTCATTTATTTGCGGTGTTGACAACCATGAACTCACCAACATTTCTTATAAGCACAGTTTAAAAACTATTGTCTCAAGTGAATTTTATGGCAATAACATAATTGCGGTAGAATTCCTTTGTCTAACCGAGACGGACCCTACGTTTATTGCTGGTCATAACCTTCAAAAGATTTTTTTGCTGGGGATTCGGGAAACTGCCCATATTGTTAATTCCTCTCAAGGGATACGCCTTTGTTTTTTATCAGTTTTTCAATGCAAGAAAGGCAGCAAACAGTTTTGAATGCAGCGTAAAAGGTTTTTGGTTATGGCTAATAGAATTGTGTCCAATATTACTATTCTAGTAGCCAGTTTTGGTTTCAATTTGGCTCCCAATTCTCTATTGTCTTGTTTCTTAGTTTCACGCAGTGATGTTTCAATAATGTTTTCAAAGCTTCCGTTCTCATTGTCAGTTACAAGAATCTAATATTTTGTCGGAGCAAAAAGGTTGAATTTGTATAATTATGTGCTTAGTTTTATCTATATCCGATAAATAATAACAATGTGATTGATTATGTGACATCCATTCAGACACACACCCCATTTCCACATTTATAACATTAGTAGGATGTAGAATTTGGGGATAATTGGCCACTGACCCACGTACGTCATTATAATTAAGATTCAATGTATCGTGCCATACTTGATTCATTTCCGTCCAATAGGTTATTGAACCACACAGCTTTATAATCGCTTCAATGCGGAGCGATCCAACTGCATGGGGCGTTTTCTGATTTTGATAATCATTTTTTAGAATGTCTTTATTTCGATATTTTAACTAATTTAATACTGTGCTTCATTTGATAATGATTAAAATAACCTATATGACTAATCATTATCGAAACCACACATGGCTTACAATATTGAAGTACCCATTTAAAAGCAATCTGTAATAGATTAAAAAACTCATAAATATTCTGAGATAAACGAGACCATTCTTTCACATAAAAGTCATGTTGAACTTAGTCTATCGATACGGGACAAAGTCAACATTCGTTTTGTTATATAACGTTCCTCAGAGAAGATTGCTATAAGATGTTTTCGGAGACAGTTGTTACGAGATAAGTGGTAATATTGTGTTTGATGTCCTACAGTAAATATTGAGCCATCACATAGGTACGTGAGATATTGACTCTCAATATTGACTGAGTATATCAATAGTTGGACCCTGTCGTGACCTTGGTTCGACAGACCTCTTTCTCGGAAAGATCTTCATCTGATTTGAAACATAAATCTACAAATGGAGTATAGTAAAAGTTTCAAAACTATATTGATATTACACTGTGCAACATGCCACATCACTTACAAAGTTCAAAGTTTCTTCGGTATCCAGTACAATAACTATAGCTACGTCTATAGTTTTAATCTATGTCGGTTGGTTAATAAGATCTACCTTATCTGTAGTAGCATTGGATATATTCTGTCTGAGGTCTCAGGTCGTATCCCACGGTAGACGCAATTCGACACGCACGTGTTATGGCATTCGATGGCCCGCGATTAGACTTGTTGGTGACGCACGATAGCGCGTCTCTTGAATGGACGTGTTTTTCTACCTAACTAGCTTAACGTATTTCTTTCATCTACTAGTAGACAACTATTTCAAAGGGCTTTGAAATTATTTCGATATGAAAATACTTACTAATATAATGAAAAATGTTATATGAACTACTATTTGTTATATGATTTTATAATTGACGCGAAAAACAGCTAACTGAATTAAATAATGTATGTTTACTATTTTAAGGATACTACGTAAAAATAGAAAAACCGGAGAAATAAAATTGTCTGGTATAGAGTTAAAGATTTTAGTCCTGAACTTCAGTTCAGTTGGTTTCAACCAAAGCACCTTTAAATTCAGGAATGAGGATGAAGCTAGTTGGTTAAATAAAGTAACAAAACAATATCTATTAATTAACCAGTCATCATATTCATTGTATTCAATTTCCTGTTTTTTTAACATCTGTTCTTAAATCACATAATGTCCTACTCGTATATTCCCAAGCAAATTTAAACACTACAATATCTTTTGTTACAATTCCTTTTTATTCACTCGGAACTGTCAATCATTTTACTTTGTATCGGAAAATGTCCGCCCACTCATCAAAACTTCATTTTTACAAAAGTATCCTGCAAAAATATAATTATTATTATTTTAAAACTCTACGCTACGTGGAACATTATGCATAAAGTTGAACAGTTCAAGGTAACTTAGTTTTAAAGTTACTTTCTTATACGTTACTGTTTCAGATCCCGAAACGACCTCCTTTGAGATGAAATATGAGGAGATGCAACCATTGAATAACACAGGCCTAAGGTAAGTCTTCTGCTGCATTACCAATATTTTTGAGTGCTTAAAAACACGCGTGCCATCTGTTGTAAGCCGATGCAGTGCGGGTCCCACCCGTCGTCATTGTGATCTACCTCTCCCCGCGACCGCCTCCCTCCACATCACCCATGCGGCTTTCGTTCGTTCAAACTTCGTAGGTCAGTTACCGCCCGACCGCAGGGGAGCATGGCTGCGTCAAAAGTTTTACCGCGTTCTCTCACTCTCTGTTTACATGCGCTATAAAACGTAGTACGCACAATAACATAAACTTTGATACATAAACAGTTCGGTGATATAAAGTTTCTACGAGTACTTTAAGTGATATATGAGTGACAAATGTACTGTTTTATTGTGAAAAAATGACCAGGAACTTGTACGAAATGATTTCGTTAAAAGTTTGGATGTGCCTGCTCGTGGTGGCTGGTGCGCGCGCACGTTCCGCGCCGCCCGCCCCCGCCGGCTGTCAGTGGGACTATTCGGACACAAAGTTGAGTGAATCAAACTTTCTCACATGCAACATCAAAACAATCGGCTCCGTTGACTTTTTGTTTAAAAACATAACCACCGCGCAGTCATATAACGTCAACAAGTTGAAATTGACTTGCACCGATCTTTTATTCTTCGAGAGTTCGTTGCACATGAATACTGGCAGTTTTTTGGGACAGCTGCGGAAACTTGAGGACTTGCGCATTGATTACTGCAAAATCCGTTACGTGCCTGCGACTGTCCTGTCTCCGCTTCGTGATTTAACAAGTTTAACTCTACGTTCCTTCAATAACGATTGGCCTGCTATGACGATGGAGTTTCATGCTGAAAGTTTTCGTGGTTTAATGGAACTTCGGACTTTGGACTTAGGAGATAATAATATTTACATGCTGCCTTCGGAAGTATTCTGCCCTCTCTTTAGCTTAGAGTCATTGAACCTGACAAATAATAGAATTCAGGACATATCTGAAATTGGGTTCTCTAATTGGGGAAAAGGCCCGATTGCTCCAGGTAAATCATGCAACACTGGTTTAAAAATGCTTGATATATCACATAATAATCTGGCAAGGCTACCTGATAATGGACTTTCTAGTTTAAGATCTTTAGAAGTCTTGAATATTCAAAATAATTTGATTAATGAAATAGGCGACAGGGCCTTTGTAGGACTGAATGCATTGAAAATTCTAAACTTATCTGGAAATAAGTTAGTTGCTGTCCCTCCAGAACTATTTCAATCGTCACGAGTTATCAAAGAAATCTCATTAGCAAATAATTCGCTTTCTGTGTTGGCACCAGGATTACTAGAAGGACTTGATCAGCTTGAGAAATTGGATTTATCTCGGAATCGCCTTACAAATGATTGGGTTAACAGAGATACTTTTTCTGGACTTATTCGTCTAGTTATATTAAACTTATCCTACAACTCTCTTGCCCGTCTTGACCCTAAGTCGTTTCAGGATTTAAATAACTTACAAGTTTTAAATTTAGACAACAATGCTATTGAAACTATAAGTAATGGCGCTTTTGCTGAATTGAAAAACCTTCATATGTTATCGATAACTGATAATAAGCTTAAAACTATAAACGAACATATTTTTTCGAATTTATTCGTTCTCAGTCAGCTCTACCTTGACAATAATCAATTGTCTACTATTCATGAGAGTTGCTTCGAAAACATAACTTATTTACAAGATTTGGGACTAAATGGAAATAACCTTAATATGGTTCCTGAAGGTATAAGAAAATTAAGGTTCTTAAAATCACTCGATGTTGGGAAGAATAACATATCAATAATTACAAATACATCGTTTGAGGGCTTGGAAGAGCTTTATGGATTGCGTCTCGTTGATAACCAAATCATGAGTATACCCAAAGACACGTTCAGCACTTTGCCTTCACTACAAGTTCTGAATTTAGCCTCCAACAAAATAGAAACCATCGAACAAGACGCATTCTTATCTAATCCTACCCTAAAAGCAATCCGTTTAGATGGAAACAAGCTGACTGATATAAGAGGAGTTTTCAATAAATTGAATACTCTAGGATGGCTTAATATTTCTGATAATAAGTTGATTTACTTTGATTATGGTTATATGCCAGAGAACCTTGAATGGTTGGATATTCACAACAATAATATAACAAAACTAGAAAATGAACATAATGCGCAACAAAATATTCGGATGCTTGATGTTAGTTTCAATACTTTAGAAAACGTCGATGAACGGTCTATACCTGATTCTATTGAAGTCCTTTACTTGAATAACAATAAAATTCACACGATTCATCCAGGTACGTTTTTACAAAAAAGAAACTTAGAAAAAGTTGTCATGACGGACAATAAATTGAGGACAGTCGAACTATCAGCATTTACTTTGCCCCATATTCCAAAGCACAGATTATTGCCGAAATTCTTCATTGGAAATAATCCATTTGTTTGCAACTGTCATATGATTTGGTTGCAAAAAATAAACTTATGGAACCACATGAGACAGTATCCAAGATTTATGGATTTAGAACAAGTGATGTGCGAAGTAGTAAATAACAAATATGGTGGAAGAGCTAATCTAATGGATGTTCCTGAAACACAGTTCCTTTGCTCTTATGAAACTCATTGCTCATCAAGTTGCTTCTGTTGTGATTTTGAAGCGTGTGACTGTAAAATGACTTGCCCTGAAGGCTGCTCTTGCTTCCATGATAGCAATTGGAACTCAAATGTAATTGATTGTTCCAACGTTGGCTACACTGAAATACCTGAGAAGATACCAATGGATGCCACTGAACTTTATCTTGATGGGAATGACTTTAGCTCATTAAACAGTCATCTTTTTATAGGGAAGAAGAAATTACATAAACTTTATTTGAATAATAGTAATATTGCAACCATCGATAATGATACTTTTAATGGATTGCATTCATTAAACGTCCTTCATCTTGAAAACAATCATCTGACTATATTATCTGGTGGGGAGTTTTCGCAAACAAAGCACTTGAGAGAGTTATACTTAAATGATAACCTCTTGACAAGTGTTGCAAATATGACTTTTGAGAACTTGTCATCACTGAGAGTGGCCTATTTACAAGGAAACAAAATACTCGACCTTGACAAAAAATTAGCCCATATTGTACATCTCGAAAGTGTCAACGTTCAAGGCAATGTATTTACTTGTTCTTGTGATAACATAATGCTTTTGCAAAATTGGTTTAAGAAGACTTACGAAGATCCTACTGAAATGTATTGTGGCGATAAAAATGGTGTGATTTCTAATCTTACTGTGTTTGATATGATTGATAAATGTCGTGATTCTAGTGTAACGGACAATACAGTTCCAACTGAAAATCAACCGTATCAATATGATGAAGTGAGCGCGATAAAACTGAACTTTGTACCGCTTCTGGCTGTAGTTTTAATAAGTGTTATTCTAATTTTATTATTCGGTGCCTTGGCATTCTCGTTTCGACAAAATGTACGATTATGGGCACATTCAAAATATGGAGTAAGATTGTTCAAAAGTGCCTCTATTCAAGAAAGTGAACTCGATAGAGACAGACTGTACGATGGATATGCTGTTTATAGTTTATTGGATGATGATTTTGTATCTAAAGTTGTAGCTCCTGAAATGGAACACTCAGGCTATACTATGTGCTTCCATTACAGAGATTTACAGCATGCACCTGATAATTATTTGTTAGAGCAAATAACTCATGCCGCTGAGTCTTCTAAAAGAATATTAATATTTGTATCTTTTAATTTTTTGCAAAATGAATGGTCTAAAGTGACATTCAAAGCAGCAATTAAACATGTTATAACTTCAATTCACCCATCAATAAGGCGACATAGAGTAGTTTTTATTTTAACAACAGATGTTAGTGCTCTCAATTTAGATTTAGATTTCCAAAATTATTTAAAAACATGCAACGTCTTACTGTGGGGTGAAAAAAAGTTCTGGGAGAAAATTAGGTTTGTAATGCCAGACATTTCTAATTTACATTGGAACAAAGACACAATGAATTACAATCATGGTGTTTGCCCAAATGGTAGGAGGCACCCGTCTAGATATACAGCCTCGCCTACTGCGCCTGAGCACTGGTATAAATACGATGCTATCCCTCCACAAACTCCTACTACCGCTAATGTTGGTATTAACATCGAGGACGACTCATCCATGTTGACAAACACAACATTGACGAGTCAAATTCAAGACGGTGAAAATCTTCACCATAGTTACATTTCTATTGATACACAAAATTACGAACAGCCATACGGCGGTCGCCCTAGGCCTCCTAATACGTTACGTAAACATCCTAGCCATCAATCCCCCTCTATGTTGGACGAGCAAGGTTACTTACAACCTCGATCATCCGTACACGACTGCTTGCCTCAAACTCATCCAGCCGTACACAGATGATAAGATGGTTGAAAACTATCTTTATCTTACTGAGATATTTCATAATGGAACTTCACATTCCAGACACATGTGTAGGCTAGACTGCTTTTTAAGTTGGCCATGCCTTATCTTAACGTGATAATTCTACAAAAGTGTTGGTTTTAAATGATTTGGCCAAAACGGTAATGACTTCGTTCCTTAATAGATTACACTAAAAACTGTCATATTTTATGATGAGACTGTATTATTAAAATTGTATCTATGTTAGTAATGTGACGCCTTATTGTAATTTCGTTGTATAAAATAACTATGTTATAACTGTTAGTTGTCGATGAAGACTGAATATGAATAATGTGTGTAAAAAGCTATCTCCAGTATCAGGTGTGGAAATATAATGTATAATTATTTTGGTATAGTATATTATCTCATTGTTACCAAATATTTTGTAGATAGATTGTGACTTATCAATCATTGTATAAAAATATTGTATAGTTTTACTAGTCATTAGTTAGGTATTGAATAGTGTTGAATTATTTGTATATAGTTATTTTCTTGCTGCGTTGTAATTGATATCAATTTTCAATTGAACTGTAATATTGTTTAAATTATAATTGATATCGTTCACTACGAAGCTATAATGTATGTAATATTATTATAATAATGTCGACTGTTAAACATAATATTAAATTAAAATAAAACAATATCATCAAAATAATTTTCAGTTTTCTTTACATTTACTTTTACCGCATAGGTGCCTATATGATTTTTCTGATTGGATTAATCGGTCCGAATTGCCTTATTAAAAATACACCACCTAGTTCATAAAATTATTATTTTAAACGTAAACTCATTTATTAGGCACACACAGCGGTTTGTTTGAAGAACCATAGATGTTTCCCGAACTCTTTGTTTCGCCGACAAAGATAACAAAAACTTAGATAGTTTGTGTGAAAACCAAATGTCGGCATGTAACTGTTAACTTCGTTGTTTCGAAATCGGTATATTGGGAATTGGAAAAAATATAAATTGAAGATTTTAAATGATTTCGGTTCGCCGACAATCATCGTAAGCCATAATGACGGTCCCTTTTCAGGTAGTAAATGCACCCAAGTCATATTTCAACCGTCACGGATAGAATAGTAGCTATAAAAGAGATTTACAATACATTCTATCTATATTCGTTACTAGTTAGAGGTATATTTTTGTGACCTTCTGTCGGACACGGTCCGAAGAGCGGTTATTGATTTTTTCATAGTTTTCTAAAGCGTGAGTTTCGTATGGCGACATATGGTGTGACATACTTTGAATGACCGACGCCGCTCGACTGGTTTAATTTTTTCTTGATGAGACCCTTATCGGTGCCGTTGTTGTATCACAACTGACACTGTTTGTTTAATTAAATGGGAGAGAAAGGAATCCTCGTCACGAAAACGATTGACTTGGAACGAGCAAAGTAGTATTTTTTAAATTAAGACGTTAAAGAGTTAATATTAGGAACGTAAATATATACCTAAGTATAGAAGAAGTGCTTATGAACCAATTACAAAAAAAACTTGTTTTAGTAATGAGTAATTTGTGGTTAATAATAATAAAACCCTATGATATTCTTGACAAACGCATAAAATTTAATAGGTATTTAATTTAGTTTTTAATTTCATTCTACCCAGCACTATGCTATGCAATAGCTTATATAAATAGGTAGGTACTTATATAACATAAAAAATTATAGTATCAATTTTACTTGGAAATAAATTAGATAAGCAATAGTGACTTCCGTTTGATAAAATAACAAGTTAGTAAGAATAAACATAACGATACTTATTTTTGATATAAATATTAACCCAGAGAATTAGAATGAACACAAAAAAATTCATCACCATCTCAAGCTCAGTAGAAGATTTGATCTAACCTTAACTACAGCATCATCGCCATAGAAAAGATAAGCAAGCTTCCTCGTATCTACCTAAACCTTATAAGCTGTATATTATAAGTTTAATACTTGAATGTAATTTATTTACTAATTTACATGAAAATTTACAGTTTCTATTAAGTAAGTAGAGACCAAAATACTTTTTACATGCTAGGGTAAAAAGAACACAAAGATTATATAATATATAAATGTAATAAATGTGTCGAGAGCAGAAAATCCGTATCCATTATTATCTCCAATATAATTCGAAAACTATTTCTGGTTTCGAGATACCTGCTATCAATATCCGGGGATATCAGACCTATCTGTGGATTTCACGGTTAAGCGCACCATTGGGTCTCTCTATCATCCCCAAAACGAGATAAGAAATTGACCAGATATCAAATCGAGGTCCTTTTAGTAGCCTTTCATGCTTAATGGCTTATTACTTATCTTTTGAATTTTATTCAACAAATTCGATTTGTCTGAAATTGATAGTAAACTATTTCGAATGGTAGAGATCTTTCGAGGTACATAATATTACTCCTACTACCTAAGTTATTGTTTTATGCAAAATATCACACAATAATTTTGGGTCCGTGGTTTTACCCTCTTAGGATATTTTTTTTATAAAAGTTATTATGTTATTCCTGCATGGTTATTTACACAGGTGCAAAGAAAAATATCATTAGGTTACGCAGTTGAGAACTCAAGGTAACAAACTCACTATTGGATTTATATCTAATACTTACTAGTTTCCATCCCGCGGTTTTACATGCAATCCTGAAGATATTTTATTTTCCTTTAATAAACTCCTGAGTAATCAGTTCAGCCGTTATGGAGATAAATGGTAACAAACTTTCGCATTTATAATATCAGTAGAAAGTAGGATTGGCGAGAAATTGAATTAGGATTTTACTCCAGGATATATAATAAAAGTTTATCAATAAATGTAGGTATTTATAGCGGATCAAGAATTTGGGATCGTATAAGTATTACTGGAAAGAAAGCAAAGTATTTTTATTAAGTACCTAAGTAAGTAGGTAAGTACGCTTCGTATAGCAATAGTATTTCCGATAACGTCATTACAATTCTATACAAAAATTAAATTAATTCTTGAGCCAGTTAGTTTTTTAGTAATTTTTGTGTCGATCATTTTATAACAGCTCCAATAAGTTACCCATCCATACATCAAAACATTCGTCATATTTTTTACATATCCCAAAAACATCAACCACAACAAAAGCCAAAGACTAATCCCAGTTCTCAGGGTCAGATCAAATCATATAGATTTATATTTTCACTATGACAGTGATCGACGTTTGATATCCGAGATGTAAAAGATTTTTCTGTTTTGTACATTAACATTTGTTCGGTTGGTCAACTCACGCCACCCGCTGGTTAAACATGACGTTTCACACTTGAAGTTCGTTCGAATCCGTACAAAGGTCACGTCTTCTCACTCAAATCTCGTCCGGGAGCGTTTCGGTCAGAATTGGATCGTGACAACGGAGAGATACTTATCGTGATTTTCTGGCCAATTCCGATGCATCGTTTCGTTGTTAGAACCTGTAATGGGAGCATGGGAACACGAACAAACTTACCACTAACTAATATGGTAGAGTATTTAGGAAGCATGATTGGGGATACGCTGGAGCGTTATATTTGCCCATTACATTTAGTATTATGATTGACGTTTAACCTTTTATGTGTGTTGCTATACAATGAAATATTTTAAATTTAAAATGTCTAGTAATTATAAAAAATTGTCACATATTTTATTTTATTAGCCTCTCTCCAGGTTTTTTAAAATATATCTTTTAATTTTTTCTATTGCATGTTTACCAGTTGTACACATTATTCTTTCTAAATTGTACACCTACCGTTACTACAATTATAGCAGTTCTTGTGTTTCTAAGAAAACACTTGTAACTTGCGCTATCTAAGAATTTTTATAGTCTGCCTACTTCCATAGTAAACTGCTAAATAATTTATGTTAATTACACATTAACTTCATTGATAACAACCATTCGTTATTTTACAGTAACTTCTTTAACAAGAATATAATTATTGTTATTTACGTTGAAAAGGAGAAACATTAAGCTCTTTGATTTTTATAAATGAAGAGACTATGTCATGAGTTTTGCTAAGAAATGATAAGGGTTATAATCGTAATTCTTAATAATGATAGTAATTTAACAAAGTATTCATTATATTTGTTACAACTACAAGACTAGTAATAAATAACATGCAAGGTTTTCTGTAATAATAACATTAACTACTTGGATAAGGAAAATACCAAATAAAATTCGTAAAGAATATATATTTGAAAACATTATTAATTAGGCTGAGATCCTTCCCAAATAGTTTTGAATATTATCACGAATTAAACATTTGGTAGGTACCTACAAAAAAATGTATTATTAGATAAATAGGTTGATAGATATTTATTGACACACCCCAAAGAATGTTTTTTAACAAAAAACTTAACCAAAACAATGAAAGTGTCACAATGGGCGGCCTTATCACTAAAAGTGATCTTTACCATGAAACCCTTGGTCTTTAGTTTGGCAATATTAGGTCAATGAACAAATTAAAATACAAGTAAACATCCATCAAGAATTGAAGAAAAACAAGACAGCAGTTATTATTCTCGCAACACCAAAAACTCAATAAAGGAAAATAAATTGGGTTATGGGAATCTGAGGCTGGATAAATCACATCGAAAATACTGTCACGACAGGGGTAAAAAATGTGGGAAAACTACGAAACGATTTCGTTATCCCAATGTCCCGGCGAGTAAGCATGACCGACTGTGAATGGAAGGCATTGGTTGAACGGAAAATGAAACTACTTTACGCATTCCTTACAAGTTTGTGTACGCTACAATCCTCTTTAGCATGGTAATTTGAAATCAAAGCCGTTGATTTAGGCTTTAGGATGGCACTATAAAAGTACTGATGTCATTGTGGTTTTAGAAATTAACAAAACTAAAAAAAAATCTAAGTGAGTAGGTGCATTTAACCCGGAACGTAACAGCATAACAGTACTCTTAATAGCTTTGAATTTAAAGATTATGTATACTCTTACTTAACTTCTATTTCAATAGATTTCTCACTTAGTATCGTTCAGTCTGGTAACCATATGGTCAAATAGATACAGTTCAATTCACTGTGCCATGAATGTAGGTCAAATACCTAAATAATCGCGGGATACTTTATACATCATACTGTAAGCGCAGGATTGTCTATCAATTTTAGACTTAAATGCATCATGTTCCAGTTTGTAAGATAAAGCAAGATTTGTTTGTTTATTGATTGACTAACTAGTAGGTCTACTAAGAGATAGATCAGGCATTAGAATTTAGCATAGCTGAATTTTGTTTATGATCTTTCAGTAACTTTACTTAACGGCATATCGATCAATATCGTAACGTAACTACACAACAATTTTTTTTTTTTGAATGGACTAACGTTGGTAACCTCAGATGGCTGCAACAACCTTAGCGGACAAATCGGCGAGCGCAGAGGGCTCTCAGCCGGGTATATTTAGGTAACAACGCCTGAGGGCACCCCCGAATGGAGTACGAACCTCGGCTCAGGGCGTTACCGGGGGAGGGGGAGGACTTTGTACGAGTAACGACTAATTGGGGGCGGTCGGATTACTAATGGCAACTCGGGCCGCTTGAACGGGACGAGACTGAGTGGGACGTCGCGGCGGTCCTCGCCGTCGAGGACGGTAGCGTGATCGGTTGTGTGTAGTGTATTGTGTACTTTTACGAGCTTCGTCAGCTTCGATCTGAGCTAATGTTATGGGGTCATCCGGCTCGCTGAGGGCTTGCCTTGGTCTATGCTACACAACAATCATAGGTACAATAGTATGTTCAAAAAGTAGGTAATTGGAACTAGTAAAAGCTGATATTTGAAGCACATTACATTTTAGTTAGACTTTTAGACACAATAGGCTGGTTGACAGTGTCAAAAATAAATGACCAAACCAATGCATAAAACATCTAAAAACACGTGGAAATGACAAACGTATTCTACATTTAATGCTTTTTATGATATTTATTACCAGTAGAACCACTAAGAGTACCTAGATCATTTGATGCTGAGAAACTATGACGTCATAGTGTAGTATTTCATACAAAATTCCATATAAACTATTGTTTTGACATTTATTAAAAAGTATCTGATTTGATATGTCAGGAAACTTATAACACCACTAATGTACACAACCTCAATCAAACTATCTCCTAGTTATAAACTACAAACTCATGCCTCGTATCGTACGAGCAGCAGAACCTAAGCTTATAGTTATCACATATTATACCCAGAGCTTTATGTTTATCAAAATGGCGTTAATAGCTACTCTATGGCCCATCAAAACAACATTTTGAGAAGTTCTCACAACCTCAACATAATTCGTCAACAAATCAGTTAAAACTTTTATATGCATATAAAAAGAAGTTTTAGTAATACACATAATAGAAGTAACATTATTACGTCCGTATTAAACCCGATGGGCAGTAGGCAGTCGCAAAGTGATGAGTTATAACCAACCAGAAGAGCTATGAAAATAAATTTTTAACGAGTTCAAAGTTTGACATCGGCTGTATTGTCGGACTGGCGCATGGAGTATTCGTAAAAGTGTGTTCCACTTACAGCCTTTTATTTTGTTACATTTCAGCTTTTTTCAAATACCTAGTTACGGTTTTTGTAGCGCTAAGTGAAATTCCATAAACGGACTGGACGGCGTCTGAGTAGAATGAAATTGTATTTTTTGAAAGCATTAAAAGGATAAAAACTTACCTTTTATTCATAAACGATATTTAACTAAATCAGTGTTATAGTGTCTGCGTCTGACTTTTTCGATCACCACACCTCACGTGTCAGATAAAGACTTCGGAATTTTAACTAAATGACAAGTCGTAACTTTTTTATGAATAAGACTGTTAGTAGAAAGACATAACTTGCATTTTATTAACCAGTGTTAAAAAAACCTGCAGCTTTATATAACCTAATTGATACTATTATTATTAAAATAGCTAGATAGAGATAACCTTAGATAATCTTATCTATGTAACTTGCGTCCCCTGGTACAAAGAGGAGCACATCATTAACAGTTAGGGTCTCTTTGTGAGAACACGTGCTGTGTTAACAGTTCTATTGAATGTCGTAGTGATGTAACCTCTAATAGTAACGACATGAATATTTGAACTAGATAATATTTTTAACAAATTGTAGGTTGGTTACATAAAACTACGACATGTAGTTCTTAAAAAATGCCGTAAAAAAGCTCTTTAAGGTGGAGGCTTCGGTTGGGGCGTTAAAATATATCTTCAACATATTCCTCAAAGGTATATTACTGACATATACGACTATTTCATGAAAATGTTACTATACCTTGGAGGAATGTGTGGATGATTTCTTTTGTTATTAATCAGTAAATATACTACCATTCTTGTCGCAAATAACATGTTGATAACTTACGACTTATAACTGAGCTGCAATTAGCAAAACACGTGATAAAATTTGAATTTAACGCTCCAACCGAAGGTTTACCCTTAAGGTCAGCAACACTTCGGCAATCCCTCTATTAATTGCTAATGTCTATTTACTATATACAATCTGGTAGCTTCTTAAACTGTTGACAAAAATTTAATTTTACTTTTTTTAAAGGTTACTTTTGTAAGACTACAGATTTTACAGATTTAATGTTATATTAGTGTATTGTAGCACTTAATTCTTGATTTACTTCATTTTAATATACCCTAAAAGTTGTCTGTAATTGTAAGCGTTTTGTTGGTTGTCCATAAATAAATAAACCTTTTATGGTATATTTTTTATAAAGTGACAGCTAAATCGATAATTGAACACTATCCTGTGATATAAAGGCAAATGAAAGTAAATCCAAACTAGATTGAACCAAAACAGGAAAATAATAATATACCTCTGTACCTTGGTTACATAATTGAAGCTCGAAAAGAGCTTCTCACTGGTATTGAATTTATTTTTTGCTGACAAGGAAAGACACTCACTATTATAAACACATGAAGAAAAGTGAAAGGTAAATTATATTTCCCATTGATTTGATAAAATATACAATGTGCGAAGTGTAATTACCTTTGTGGTGGTTTGTAATGATTATAGATACAACGTCACAACACTCACAACACACCACACACACACACCAGAACAATTGGGTATTAATTAACATCGACTTGAGTGTGTTATATTCTGTGGTTATATCTAAAAATAATTCAAATTACCCTGAAGAGCAGAAATGCTATACATGCCTACGTAGTAAATATAAATATATTTGTGAAATACCGTATGAAGAAAAAAAATAAACAACCATATGGTGGCACGTACGTACCTATATACTTATGCACAACTGCTTAAAGTAGATCGCATAGGTAGTTTCGAAGATCATTTCATTCCAGTTTCAAAGTGTAAGCGGTTTCTGATTGCGAAAATTTGCACCTATAATTTGCAAAAATACTTAATTGTACAATAAACATGATAGATTGGTCGCTGAATGCGCTATACCGCACGCAGCGCGGTCTACTCAGCGAGGCAAAGGGCTAGAAATATGATTCTTTAGTTCATAAGATTGATTTATCTGTAAGTCATTAAAATTACTATTATTTACCCAGTCATCATCCCAAATAAAACAAGGTGCCATTAGCAGTGTTGCCTTTGAATCAATGGTACTTAAAAAAAGCAATAGTATAATTTCGCTGAGTCACAGAACTACCCTCGGGATTTCGTTGCCAACCGTTGGGTGCTCTGTCTTGAACATTTCTTGCAGGTACGTCGATAGAGTCGTTTTGATATTTTATAGTTAACTTATGTCAATAAAAGCAAATCATATTTGTACAATTTTGTACTTATGATACTTTAAAAGTGTGATTTTCCAAAATTTTATATGAAAACGTAAGCAATATTATTTTTATCTATGGATCTAAAATGTGACGTACCGTCAAAAAGTCCTATACTGCCAAAATAAAGATAACTTTCGCTAAAGAAGATTTATGTTTTCCTTTACACCGCGAAAAGGTCAAGCTAAATGAAAAAATATATAAAAGTAATTTCCAGTAAAGTATCAAAATTGTTTTTACCCGTCCAAGCTTATGAAGAATGACTGAGATGAATGACTTAGATAATTGAAGTGCACGTTCAAAAATTAAAATGTTTTTCAAATATTATTTTTTTACCTACGCAAACGGACGGATTAATACTAGATATAACATTTTATTTTAGATTTTTTTATCATTTGGTAAGTACCTACTTGTTTTTATCGTGAATTCAGTGGTGTCTTATAAGTAGGTATCTATATTCATTCTTATTACATAATACTATCTTATGCATTAAAAAATAAAGCTATTTACGTTTAAAACCTACTTTACTTACCTATTTATTTATTGTTACACAAAAAAGCCTTTCTTGAAAAATTCTAGCTTTCTAAAATTCCATACATCAACTTATAGTATTTTGTTATTTAATTACTGTACAGTATTTAAAATAAGTTGAGTTAAAGTAATTAAGTATGTATTAACTTTACAAAATAATTTCAGCTTTACATGAGCATTCATTATACAGCGCCATCTCATAATAAATCAGGGAACTTTTTTTATAAATGAGAGTCCTCGTAGACAGGGAACAAAAACGCCCGTCGGATCCGTAGTTTGCGAGCTCTTTATAAACTTACTAACTGTCCCCTGCGGTTTCACCTATATTCCCGAGATAGAAAATAGCCATAAATACTCGAGGATAACGTAGCTTATTATTTTTAATAGAGTTGTTTTGAGAATCTGATTAGTATAGTTCTGCATGTTACGTCCCACATCAAAACTGTCCAAAAGCGTAAATATTAATGAACTTACAAATCTAATAATGTAGGTATTTAACTACTTCGTACTAAAGAAAGTGATGAATACTTCACTATTAACTATGTATCTATAGGTATTACTTTGAGTGTCGCAAATATTTATTTATTTATACTGGCATAAAGCCTAATTTAAAGTTTTCACGAAAAAATAAGGTAGGTACTCTATGTATGTTTTGTACCAACTCAAAAACTCATTTATTCAGTTTAGACCCTGTCATGGCACTTATGAATGTCGATAGTTACTTTACATTTTTTACAATAGACTCTACCACCGATGATATATATCTAACATTCTTACATTATCTAACATTAAATGTAATGTATCTAACATTTAATTATAGAATATACGCCCTGAATTCATCCCGCTATATTTGTCGGCAATGCGACCGGATATGACCTATCGATAACATAATATTAATTAATATTACATTGTTTGACATAATTATTTTAATCTGGTTTTAACCGACAAAACGTCGTAGATAAGAGTCGATTTCTTAATTAAAAGATCGACTTCTGAAACATTACCTACTCCATAAATCATACAAAATACACCCATGTAACCCTAATGAATATTTCATAATACTCATATTTAAAATCACCTGAACCCACTATAACAAAAAC
Organism: Tethea ocularis; assembly: GCA_963555595.1. Lineage (NCBI taxonomy): Eukaryota > Metazoa > Arthropoda > Insecta > Lepidoptera > Drepanidae > Tethea > Tethea ocularis. The sequence continues at coordinate 8,034,790 of OY741968.1, forward strand.
ATACACTATAAAATATCCTTAATGGTTCTGAGCGATAAATTGTCCTTAATAACAGAAATATTTTATAGCTTAAATAGGCACAAAAAGTGTTCACTTTTCAATTTTTATGACATAAGTATTTCATTTAAAAATACCTTCCTTTTGGTGGGATGAGATCCGATCTTTGAATTCGTGTCAGAATAAAAATGAAGCTGCGACCATCCTAGCGGGTGCCCAATAGTTTTTTTTACTGGGTGCGCGGTCTATTTTTTCCCTTTTAATAATTCCGAAATGACAGATGAAGATGACCGGAGTAACCAAAGAGGTGCGTCATAGCCTCTTAAGAGCCACATTCCGATTTGATATAAAAGTTAGGGTGGGGTTTACAAAAAGTTAACATGTGTTTAGTTAATGTCAAAATTTTAAACTTCTGTGACGGTTGAAATGCCTATCAATATATCATTTCAAATATGGATGGAATATCAAATACATGTGTTGCCTTTAGATATTTTGCACGACCATAAAAAGGGATATTTTTGACATCAGATGGAAATAAGTCCTTTATAAGCAGAGGATTTGTTACATTGTTCATTTTTATGTAAATGTTTATGAAGTATGTTAATGTTATTAGTGTATATATAAACGTAATTGGCAAATTTAATGACAGACTCAAAAATCGAGACGTAAAGTATTCTCATGTTTATTAATTAAATCTACTTGCACGTTGCAATTTTTTTAATTTCAATTAAATTACAAACATTAGAGTCCTTATGATCTTAAAATTACTTGCGATTACTTATATTAACTTATTACAAATTACCGATAATATAAGTTGTATCAAAAATCATCTTAAATTCAAATGAATTTGCAGTATACTTATACTTACTCTACAAATTCATTTCTGAAATTTGCCACCTACTTAAAATTTAAAATAATAAAAATAGTACAATTGCATGATTCGTACCCATAAACAAGCTTATTGTTTGGAAAATACCTATTCACTTAATTCTTATTTCATGACTTCGTCTGACCTGCGTCTCTCTGCCTGCGCTTAAGGTCGGCGCGGGCGCATTGTATCTGATCGTAGACGATCATGGCTATTGATGTTACGAATAATGCACTGCAATTTGACTCCGTGTTTATATTTGAAATGGAGCTATTTGTATTGACTTTTGTATTGTTAATGTTGGTACTTACACTTTCATTTTGATTGATATTGTAATCATGAAGGAATATTGGAAATGAATTTTAACAAGAGGTCTATATCTAATACCTTTGAACGAGCAATTCTTGTATATATATATAATCTGAATTTTGGAGACGGCTCCAACGATTTGCATGAAATTTGGTATGTAGAGGCTATCGGGGGAGATATATCGATATAAATTTCATTTTTAGAAAACGTTGTTTAAAAAAAAAACAAGCAAAGCTCGGTCAACCAGGTAAAGTACATGTTATTATTGTAATAAAAAAGTGGTATACTCGACGTCCCCTGGTTCAAAAATCATACAAAGTACTGAAACCATCATCAATAACTCGGTAAAAATCATCAATCATTATCATCACAAAAGAATATCCGGAGCAGATGCTGCAATGATCAAAAGAGCTGTTTGAATCAAAAAATATTCTCAAGTTTTATTTTATAAACAAACAAGGTGTTAATACACTGAGATAGGAATCGAAAATAACTCTCCCCTTCTTATAAAATATTGATATTTAATAGTCGCATCACAGCCTGTGTAATGCAGGCAGTCCTGGTATACCTTTGGCATACCAGATTACTATATCAAATATTCCTTTTGGGAAATATGTATCAGCTAAATCAGTTCATGTCCCCTATGCTTAAAGTTCAAAATTACATGTTGAAGTTGGATTCGTTAAGTGCAGGTGGCATCGGATGGCATCGCATCGACTTTATCTTAACTATCACATCTTCAAATATCAAACTTTTACTTTTATGGTGTTTTAAAATGCAAGTCGTGTTAACTAGCTAACGGGTAATGGCATGTAATAAAAATATATAAGTTTTTTGTTTTAACCCAACGCGGCAACGTCACAACGGAAGTGTCAATAATGATGAAGAATTCCGTTCATTTATGATGGTAGTGACCTTTTTAACCATAAACATATTATTTTATGTTTAAATATAGTCATGTTATCTTTAATAGATACTCAGTAATTTATATCAAAAGTACTTATTGAACTAATCGAGGCCTCAAGAGACCGAGTTCTTACCGTAAACGCATTAGCTTGGCCATACAAAGAGGAAACGCTGCTAGCCTGTTGGGAACTCTGCCGAAGATCAGCAGCAGCGCAATCAAAGTTTTTTTTATATAAAAATATTAATAAAATTGTATCGTGTAATTATTTTTTGTATCTAATCTATATCTATACCAATTATAAAGCTGAAGAGTTTGTTTGTTTGAACGTAGCGCGTTCTCCGCAGTTACTGGTCCGATTTGAAAAAATATTTCAGTAATAGAAAGCTACATTATCCGCGAAGGTTACAGTTAGATTAAAATTTTAAAAAAATGTATTGAACTCTATAGAACTATAATTAAATATGTAGGCTAGTAGGTACATCAGCCACTTCATGATGAAGTTGAAATAATTACCACAATAAATTTATATCAACGCTAGCTTCTGCCCAGCGGTTTCACCCGCGTCTAGGGTGTCAGCTAACTCCATACCAAATTTCATCAAAATTGGCCCAGCCGTTTGAACGTGAAGAAGTAACAAACATACTTTCTCACAAACTTTCGCATTTATAATATTAGTCGATAAAAATTAAATTACGAACTACTATACGAGTATCTATATACTTATTGTTTCAATATTGGCACTAGCAAATGGTTTTAAAATTACATATTAATATGTTACATTGGAGTAAAGCCGGCGGCTAAACATGTCAATAGAGCTAACGAACTGATTGCATGAACCGTTTTAATCATTAAAACGGTTTTGTAACAAGGTAAATATTGTAAAACAATGGTTTATAATAATATTTGAAGTTAAACAAAGGCAACCTTTGAACGGTTTTGTCTAGACCGATACATATTTGGTCTACCTTTTTGAAAACATTTTAGCCTTTGTGTTTCTTTGTTTCTATATTATAATCCCTTTAGTATTGCACCATTGTTTTTTGATCGTCCATTTTTTATACTACGATTTTAATTTGTTGCTTCAACAAGTTATTTTAGTCTCATTCAAAGGAGGTTTAATATAATATACCTACTTGAATTTGATCATGTGTGTCTACCAGACTGAATAACATACATATATTTAAATAAATAAGCTTGTGATTTTTATTACATGCCAAGTACCTACGTTCGCATTTTATACATTAATTTGATATTTACTTCAGCGAGCAGATCAGATTTATATATCACTTGTATATTGACAATGGCCTTTTTATAGTTTGTAGTCTAATCAGGATTTTTGATATATAGGTACTTTTCTTATGTAATTTTTAACCCCCGACGCAAAAACGACAGGGTGTTCTATGGCATCATAGGTCCTGAGTGGGTGGACCGATTTCGATTTAGTTTTTTTCTTTTGAAAGATGTCTTAATCGAGTGTTCTTAGCTATGTTTCATTTCAAAATCAAATTACTAATTTACTAGTCAGTATCAGGGGTTTAATTTTAGTTATACCTAATTTTATTAATAGAGTCAGTTACAATAGGTATAGATCACTTTATCTGGAAATATTTACCAAACGATTAAAATCTAGTCATGGTAACGTACCTATAATTTGTATTGGCCGCATAGTTAACCTTGATCGTTATTTGGTTAACGTAACAGTTCCATAATAATAGAGATAATACTATCGTTATTGTTATAATATAATACGTTTCGTTCTAGGTCATTTTAACTTGATTACGATCCGTTAGTGGACCTCACGAGTCTAATCGAGATTTAGTAAGTTATTCGTGTCTGTAAAGATCGCCTTGAAAATTGTCTTTGGACAATGTAGAATATAAATGAATAGTACAATAGTACCAAAACAAATTGACTATTTTGTCCAACAAATTGTTTTTTATTTGATATTTGAGTTTGTTGTTGCTATCATACCTATATCAATATAGGTATGTATTTATTTTGCATTCAAAATATTTTAGAACTGTACATTGGTTGCTTTATATTTGTTTTTATTAGGTATGTAACTAATCAGTCTGACGAGCTAAATAATTTGAAATTTTCGTGCGGTTTCGGAAAACGAAACTATTCTGCGTCCCGGAGCTTTGTCTGGGGACAGGTGACCAAGAAAAGGGACAGTCCCGTTCAAAACGGGATCCATGGTCACTTTGGGCCCGTTTATAATTTTTATTTTTAAAATTTCACCAACATAAAGTTGTTTCATTGTTATTATTAATTAAATGTTGTTTTATAGCACATTAGGTATTTTAAAATAGGAGAATCCTAATAGTGTACGTCCACTTATGCAATTGTGTGGTTATACGGAAGACTCCGACAATAACAGTTAGACTAAATTTAACTTTAACGCTCCCAGTAAGTACCTAAGCAAAACACATAAACAGTCTGGGTTACATCGTCTTTCTCTCAGCACTTATTTCGAATATCCGTTGGTTTGCACAAATGAAACTAAGTTTGGTATCATGAATACTAATTTCAAGAATCTTTGAAAATTTTAAATAAGAAAATTAATAGCATTCTTCATCAACTTTTGATTACAAAACCGTAACATTACTGCACAAAATAGTCGTTTTGATAAAAAATTAATCTTTTGGGATATGAACATCTAACCTACAAAATTTTTACACGAATATTATACTTAAAATAACATTAGGATGAAGTAATAAAGCAATTAGAGACTTTTAATCAAGTTAAACTAAAGAAGGGTTGTGAGGTATAAAGCAAAATGGGAAAAAGTAAAAAACCACAGTCTCGTTCCAACGGCCACCAACACGTTTGTGGGTGGACTTCACGTGTCAATCATCGCAGCTTTGCCCTGCACGCTGCAATATTCACAAATAGCAGAAACTTTTTATTAAATATTAGCTATTTTATTTCCATTATAGGTATAGAAAATAAGCAAAATTTCTTCTAGAGGCTAAAAAGAGTTGCATGCAAAATAATTAAGCGGTAATCTATATATGATTACCTTTTACCATTAAGTACATCTTTTAATGTAATACAAATGATAAAGTGTCTTAATTCTAATTGCTTTTTATAATTAGGTTCTTTTTTTAATTTGACCTTAATATTCTATGGCTAAATAATTGTATGACTCAATATAGTAAGTAAACTCCTATCTTTAAAAAATATATTTAATCCCCATTGTAACATCAAATTTCAGACACCAGACCACATCAAGAACACCCCATGCTTAACCCTAATCAGTTTTTATGGAATAACCAGGGTCGTGCCCCGATAGCCTGATAGTTAAAAGGTTGTGGAACAATCGAGTGGCACTCGTGAGAACAGTATGCGGCCACTTCAAGCTAATGCACCTAACCTAAATCACTAGTTCAAAGATTTCAGTAGACAAACTACAAAACAAGTATCAATATTCTACTCGATACATTAGTATTTTTTAGCCTAGGTACTAGCCATAGTTCTTTTATTTATTTTATATTAAGCTTTTCGAATCGTATAATTACTGAATGAAAAGACTTTTCTGTTTCTTCCTTGGAACAGTAAATATACATATTATATTCAACTAAGACTAGGTATTAATTTATAGAAATGTATGAGCCTTTGATCAGCACGTAGTTAGTATTCCTTGACAGAATAATGATGTTGATAAAGTATGTGTTATACTACTGCAACTCATGTAATCTTGTACCGAAACTACAAAGCTTTCAACAAATAGTAAATAAGGAGAGCATCCTCGACTTCATGTCACGATGTCCTCGGTCAATACTGTTTAAAGGAGCTTCTGATCAATTGTACTTTCATGAGCTATTGCCATTTGCGTTGCAAGTTTATAATAATTTTCTGACTATTTAGATTTGAAAACATTAAATTGATACTCAGAATTCAATGTTAGTGAAGTAATAGATAGGTCTTCTGATCACCCTCGTTGTAAAAAAAAGGCTAACTGTAATATGGTATTGTGATATAAATAATTGTATATTTAATTTGGAGACAAATTTTAGGACCATTTCTATTAAATTTTTAGGTAAATGAAAAAGCATCGACATTCTATTTCATTTCAAATTATTGTACCAACTTAAATCGAATTTTGAATCATACCAATCCAATTCTTCTAAAATATTGCATGTACTTTATTGAAAATTAAGATTGTTTTAAAAAAGCCATGGTCAATTCGTCACACAGATGCCCCTATAAAGAATTCCATCATTCTCCTGACAAGACAGACAAGTTAAAAGTGAGAAAAGTTCGAGTGCTCATAGTAACCTTCGAGGTCGGTTACCCAGTATCGCTTGAACTTGACTGTCAGCGTGATTTGATACGACGCATCACATACGACTGGCGCATCCTTTGTTACTCTTATTAAATTACGTAATTATATCTAAGTTTTCTGACTTAAAATTATAATTTATACGTTTATCACTGCGTTTGTTATTGTTTGACTTTGATATTGTGAACTTTTTAGTTGTAGCTTTAAATGGTTATTTCATGCCAAGAACCTTTGATTCTTTTATATTTACGTCTTTTTAACTATGTAGCTACAAAGGTCCGTCATCGTCGGCGTCGGTTTGTTACGAGAGAGTGTTTGATAGAAAAGCGTTCTTTCTTCAAAGACAAGATCGACCTTATAAAGAGTTGTGTATACTGTTTTGTGTTGTATTCCTGCACGTAGGTAAGAGCGCCAGAGCTCATGGAAGGGTCGGTAACGCCTAACGCGTAAGTGTTACCCGGGGGACAGATAACTTACCCCGGGACTCTGGCTAGTGAGTAGATTAGTACCTTACCTGTTGCAAGCGTCTATAAACTTCGGTAACGGCTTACCACTAGGCAAGTCGTATGCTTGTTTGCTGTCTTCGTTACATACATTTTTTATTTATATTATTTAATTCAGTATAAACTAGTCATCGATCATAATTAACATGTTAATAAACTCCTAAAAAGTGCACACGGTAACATTAGTACATTTTGTTTTAATCTTTAAAATTAGCAGTCCATAAATTAAGTGGTTCCTTTTAAGACCGCAATTTACTAATATAAATTCACAAAACATCTTAATGCACCGTTTCCATTAAAGATAATCCCGATGTAGTCTTTTAAAACAGACATTCAAATGTCCGAATATTATTGATGGACGTCGCAAAAAAGGTATTCGACAGTATAGCACAATGCAATGAACCTGCATTAAAAAATTATTAATACCCATTCAGGAGAAATATCCGTCCGCCGTCGGGCCCCGTATGTCGTAATATGCGCTAAATTCTGCTAGGGTTGTTAAAAGCCATAATTTACATAACCAGTCAATTTGTTACATTTTACGGTAGACATCGTTGATTTTAAGATAAAATAAAATTTTCAAAAAAACCTATCCAAAAATAATACAGTAATGTTGTGAAGAAAGATGCTGGTGCTGGTGGAGGCCTCAAACAGGGAAACGTGGAGTAAGATACCCTACAGCTAAAGAGGTAGCAGATGATTTAATATTTGTCTCTTGTATTCAAAGTTTAACCAAGTCCTACGTACTCCGTGACTGGATTAATTTTATTACCTACGTTATTATCACAGTCACACGCAGCAGTGAGACTAATGGTTGATATTCATGGCAATATTAAGAGTACTGCTAATCTATACGTTAAAGATCATAGCAGTAGGCGACGATACATTCCCGAGTGGCTGTGAGTGTGCCTTCTTTACGTATTAATAGTTAGTATTCTTTGATTTAATTAAGTATCTATTGTAAGTACGCTATTTCCTTACAAAAAGTTGACAGCCCTAAATTGTGCACACAACGTATATGAATATAAGCTAAAATTGTTGGTTCCATTTTAAATAAAGACTGCGAGTGGAATTTAATATTCGTATTCGAGTCCGCGGGCCGAGTGGGAGGGGCCCAGTTGTTCGTGCCTCACCGGAAAGATTTATATTACATGCATTTTCGTATGCGAGTGATCTGAAATTGTCGAGCGTGGTCCCCGACAAGAGGTCGGTGGATATCGAAGACGACGGGCCGCATTGTGGCCCACGCCCATTGCTCGCTTAACGACTATTCAATACACTCTTGAATGAACGATTGCTCTTGTAAATGTTACGGGTGAATCGTTGAAATTGAGGTTTTAGAAAATGTCTAAAATTTAATAATCTTTAAAACTTTGCATTCAATGGACGCTATGCTCTTCTCTTAGTCTCTCATTTAGAGGCTATCAGCGCTAACCATTATAAAAGGGTATTTTTATTCGCGTTTCAGAGTTCCCAGTAAGTTTTTTGTATTCATGAGTACCTTGAAAGTTTAGCGTAACTATTAAAAATTGCCCTGGTTGTATTTTTGTAACTGCACTTGAGAGTCCCATTCCAGGCTTTCGCATTCACCACTTTCGGGTTAATTAAAACATACCACAGTGAGGTTATATTGATTTGGTAAAATAGACTTTCCCTTTTTTTATAGAAATATCATTAAACTCCATTATTTACATTATACCTACGACACATGCTTACAAAGTCCATGTGGACTACGAGCTTGGACGTTTTAGAGTTTGCTTGATATAAAAAAGATTGTAAAGCGATCTGTCGGTGTTGTCTTGCTCTGAAGTGAAACGCTCAATGTCGGCATTATTAATATGATACCACTTCATGGGAATTATATATTTGATTGAAAAATTGTTAACGAAACAGGTTTGCAGTATTTTCTGCCATTTATATGAGCCTGATTTTTGCATATTAAGGTTTGTCTATGATTTGATTGTCTACCACACTTTTTCAATATAATATTTTTTGTCGAAATCAAAGACTTAGGAAAGATTTGTATCATAAAGTTATGACAGTCTTAAGTATTTCTCTAATTTGCTATAGGTACTTCAGATTCTATGCATCGGTACTATTTGGCTCTCGTAAATACAAGAAAATAAGTACACTGTTAAAAATATTTTAAATACCTACCTATATTTTGTGATGCTACAATTAGATCCCATTTCATTAACAAAAACATCAAAGCTAGTGCACGTAATGGCGCCGGCGGTATACAACAGACTGCCAGATAACGTATTGAATTCTTGCTCCAGGTCCCAATTTAAGGCTAGGTTAAAAAGGTGGCTAGTTGAGCAGGCATTTTATAAATTTGACGAGTTAATTGATTAGCAGTAGGATTTTATTTGTAACACTAGAAATATATAATAACTAATAATATTATATAATTTCTCAGCTTAAGGTTTTTGACACTGTAATATTATTCTAATTGGCATTAATACTTTTTATAATTATTGAATTTGACATATAATCTAATGTATTCTATTATATTGTATTATTGACCTGTAACATACTGTTATCAATAAAGGACATTAAACATTAAACATTAAACATTATACCTAATGAATAATCTAAAAATAAATAATCGTTATCACTCGTTATCAAAACAAAGATCTTAACACCGATGCTCTTTTAAATTCATTGTAAAAACAGGTTATGTAAATATCACTCAATGTCATAGATAAGTAAACAAAATAAAGTTTTAAATAATAAGGAGCGATGAAACGATAGTTTTTGGAACTTAAAAAACCGAGCCAACCCTTTCGTTGTCGGGGAGTTGATCTAAGATACTTGACTGGGACAAAAAAGACATATGGATTCGTGCTATTGTGTTATTTTAAATAAGACTCAGATATGAGAAGCTTCCGCTTGAACAATAACCCATTTTAATATATATTTCATTTAGATTAATAATTCTGATTAAGTTCAGTTACCCTTCCCTTTTAATTCCAGGGTTTTACTTAATTATAACTTAATATTTTTTTGACTTAATTATTAGGTATCTCTAGTATTACATCATTGTATGTCAGTATTTAAAAGACGATTAACTGCTGTTTCCTTCTATCAGTAAAGAAAGGTACAGTTAGCGTCTAAAATAGCAAACAATTTACCTACATCAAATCACGCAATTCACAATTTTCATACAAATTGTTAAGATAGTGTCAATAAATAATATTTTGAAAAAGTTTTAAAATAACAAAATATTTTAAGTTATGATTGTACAGGGAATATTATATTAATAACAATTTAAACACTAAATAATAACCTCAAAAAACATAACCATAACAAAAATAACACAAAAAAATTAAAAAACACTTTCGTTTAATTGGAAACCTACAAAAACGAACAAAATGGGAAACTTTTTTCTTTTGTTACAGCAAATTATGTCTTAAAGAAGATTTATAATCCAAACAAATTTTCTTTGCGGCAATTGTTTATAGTCTTCCAAAGGGGGATTACTCCAGCTCACTGGATAACAAAAGAGTGCGGTGTTACAGAAAAGGATTAAACGGGTAGGTAGCAGTATCATCCGCTAAAAGCATACTTAAGTTTATGGAAAGTGTGTCGGCCTTAAGTAGTTTAAACCATGACTTCCTTATAAAGGTTGCACTTTTTGTTAAATCACGTTAAGAAGTGGCCTTACAGTCGATGCTATGCTCTGGGTAAAGTTTTTTATGTTCTGTAATAGAACAGGTTTAGGCTATCGTCGTGGGGGTTCTAAAAGGTTTTATGGAGGCATTGTTTTGTTTCTTTGTTCTACACTTTAATTAGTGCCCTCTGCCGTTTTACTTGGACCATGTTTTCGCTCGGGATATCTTCAATTTTCGGTCTGACAGATTATTAGAAAATATGTTTTTATTTTAAAGTCTTGAGAATCTTACATGTTTTAACATTATTTTATTTTTTTAATAAAAACCTCATTATCATAATAATTATCCTTATGTTTATTATTATTTATAATTCTAGTAATTAAAAACGAGAAATCAAATCAAAATCGATTTATATTTAAAAATAAGGTTCGACAGCAAATACCTCATCCGTTTTATTATCTCGACGAAACTTAAAAAAAACTATTTGAATAAATTTACGACTGGAATCATCTCCCAAAAGGCACATTTATCATTTTTGCTATTAAAACGGAACAACAATACTACGAACCCCGAAGGAGCCGATGGGCCCATCACAATAGCAAATGATACCTCGGGGCCCAAACGGCCTGAATGTGCCTTAATTAACCCTCAACTACTTATTGAAGGAATAATGATCTCTTGTTTAATTTATTTCTTTAAATGTTTGGTTGAGGGTATCAGGTAATTTAAATGTATACAAATATAAATACTTCTTTTATCACTTTTATGAGAAGAAGGTAATGGGAATGCAGTTTGCATCAAATTTGCAGTTTTATTTAAAAAATAATAAGTAACTGGTACCTACTTAATAAATAGGTATATCATATCTATTTATTTTATTTTAAAAAGTAGGAGAAAAGTAGGCTTTGTGTGCTTACCATCATCGGCCAAATCATCACTGAACCCGGTGAGATTGTGGTCAAACACAGGCCTATACATTAATTAATATGCCACTACAAGAATAATGAATATGATCAAACACAAATAGACATGTTTTTCTATCATATCGTATAGGTCATAGGTTTGATTCCCACGTAGGACCAATATTAGTTTGCGTGAACTGACGGTTTGTTCCGAGCCTTGGTGTATGTACACATCTATACACATAGGTATTATTTAACAAGTATCAAATAGAAATTCGTGTACCAGTTATCAAATTTTCATAAAGACAAACAAATTCTCTACTTGGCCGTCTGTAAAAAAAGCTCAAAGTACTTAATACCTAACTTTTTTTTAGTAATGACAATGCACGAGAGCCTAAATAAATCTTCTCTAAAGATGAAACATGTAACTACATAGATAAATAATACAATAAGTAAATAAAATATACTAAGATTAAAATTAATCATTAGAGGTTGCCTATCTGAGTTTCCTATTAATTTGAGCAAAATGATAAGTAGTAATATATTGATAGGGTCTTAACTAACTACAATAGAGTTATCTTTAACTATAACAAGCATACATTTATTAGGTATAATTATGGTATAAAATAAACAACTGCTCCTATTGTATACGAATATGATTAAAAAAACTTATATTTTTTTCATTTCAAAAGCCCGGCCAAGGCAGGTGGATGAAACAGGTGTAAAAGACAATTTGCTGTAGTCTTTTTTCTGGCCAAAATATAGGGCAGAAATGCCGTCATTAGTTATTTTCTTGGCTCGTAAGTTTGTTTTAAGTCCGTCACGCTATTGTTTTGTAAATAACGTGAAATGTTTTAGCTGAAGGCAAAATTCTTGCTGACGTCACTTTAGATAGAGGCCGATTTTAGATTGTTTTTTTTTCTGAAGTCGGTCTCTGTTAAGTTTTTGTTGTTTGCCTAAGGGATCGCCAAGCGGCACGAAGGTACGGTTGGAATAAATGTGATAATTATTTTATCGAGGGGTGTTCCTTATTTGTTTCTCTAATAGGTGCTTTAATGGAAGTCGGAGGTCGGCGGTGCGATTCAGCCTGTACGTACAATGCATAAATTAAGCGCAGTATCTGTTTTTCAGATCGGTGTTCTTTGAGCACTTAATTTTTGTTTAACTTTGCATTTGTGAAGGTAATTTAGAGTTATATAAACCTACGATAGTATTTATTTCAAAATGTCCTTTTATAGATAACGATTCTATAAATTATCTAAGTTAATTATTTTACAATAAATCATTTAATTTAAAACACAGATAACTAAGGATAGAATAGAACAATGCAACACTTCCTATAACGTATTCATGTTAAAGTGGCATGACATGTTAACTGTTTTGCATTCAACGACATGTCAGTGTTACTGTCCAGCATTGTACACTTTACAAATACTATTGTAGCATCGAAAAGTTTTAGATTCTATTGTCCTTATTACTTTATGATTAGGTTCAGCTTTGTTTGCAAGATGTTGTTGGTGATAGCATAGTAAGTAGTGTTTGGTTTATAAAGCTGATATTCGCATTGTGTCGCATCGATATTTTGTATGCACATTTAAATGCGGCCATCTATGTCAGTGTTCGGACAACATTAATACGCTACTGAAATCTAGTTAAGGCTGTATGAAAGTTATATAGTTTTACCTTTTCATGTAGTAAGTACCTTAAAGAGTAGTGCTATATTGTCATGTTAAGTAGGTATTAGAAATATGTTACTACGGGCTAACTCTGTGGATTGTAAATATAATCTTGCTATGTTTTCTCGAAAATACGACTGAATAAAGTACGTATGAGAAAAAAATATGCTACTGGACTAGTAAAATATTGTGTTGTTCATGAAAACTATGTTGTATTTTTCAAACGCTAGAGAGTTAGAGGATGACAGAAAGAACCGTTATACTAATTCTTGACAAGTATCTAGTGTCCAGACAAAAAAAAACATTAGAAAACATCAGTGTTTTTCAAGATACATGATTGTAAGCTATACCGATAATTTTTCTTATCTTAAATTATTAACAGTTTATAATATAATAACTTCAGAAACAGGCAATCCTTAATCTACTCAATTATACTAACAAAATCTACCGTTTTATGTTCTTTATTATTTAGAAATTTCAAATCTTAGGTACTTTTTGTCTTACTTCCTAATGACTTAAACGCATTATACTGAATTTCATTATATTAAATGAAACGTTAATTATTTTTATTATTAGGTATCTTATTTTTTTCTATCTATGTGTAAATTTCATTTACATACCAAAAAAGCAAAAGCGTCGGCTTGTCGGCTGTCGGTTTGTTGACAGCTGACATTCGACCGCGAAATTTCATGACTGTCTGTGTCCCGGTCACTCGACTGGTAAGCTATGTGAAAAGGTAACTAAAATGAATATTTTTCCATTATCCATTAACATTTATGAAAGCAGATGAGCGTTTGCGTGCTTCCCTTATTAACTTAGTCGCATGCGGTTATTCCGATCGATAAATGAAGCGTAGGTAATTTGTTTTTATGGGCGGTGCAAAAACAAAGTGGATTGACCTGATGCCGTCGCTCCTGGATCGCATGTGAAATTTTACCTGGGGGTATAGTAGTGACGAGAAAGCGGAAGCGATTTGTTACTATGAGAATTAGCAAGTCGATTATAAACTTGAGTCGGGCCTTAGGTCTGTGGTAGGGGAATTGATTGATTGAAAATTGGTGATTCTAAACTTTTTCTTGATTTTATTCAAACATACCTAAGAACAATCCCGAAAGACACCTTTGAAATAAAAAAAAATATCCAAATCGGTGCATCCAGTAAGGAGCTTCATATGTGGCTTCATACATACAGACACATACACACTCCAACAAACATATAACACCTCTCTTTTTTCGTCGGGCGTTAAAACACAGCATATTAATCGTCCCTCTCAATGTAGTGTATAACGTATAGTAAATAACACTTAGTTAGTTGTTTAGTTTATAAGCTTGTTAGCAGTCGACGTAAACTTGGTAACCCTTGTCGAAATATAATATTTTCGTAAACGCTTTAATTTCAACACTTAGTTCCAACCTAATAACGCCCAGTCATGTGAACTGATGCACGCAGTCAGATGGACAAGTGAAGATTTACCCACCTACGTAGTGACCCGTCCCCACCCCGCCAACTTTAATGGTTATTAGTTTTACAAAGACCAAACGCGGTAGTAATGAATTACTTTATAAGACCAGCACACGCCATGAGATTTTTTCACACAATTTGTAAAATTCACACTAACTTTTGGAATAAATTTAAACGTGACATGGGTTTAAAATTAAATTTACAACACGCAAAATGTACTACGCGTCTTCAGAATATAAATATAAAGGCGCCATATTTAGACGTTACTTTTGCTTTTGTAGGTAAACCAATTAGTTGTCACCAAGATGCCTCGCGACGAAATGTCTTTGATCGCATCAGAATCAAAGCAGTCACTAACAAGGACTAGGGCAGATTTATTGCTCTTTTACGAAGAATTCCTGAGAGCTACAATAACTTTTGAGAATTTGATTAAAAATAATTTGCCCGGAAGAGCAAATTATTTTTTATTTTTGTCTCCTTACTTATTTTAGTTTTGAATCGTTTGGGAATAATTTTATTTCGATTTATATTGGTACATCTGATTACCTACCAATATATATCTGTGATGTACATACCTAGTGGTTACAAAGAAATTAGAAAATTCATTAAGTTTATTATGATATTGTTTTCATCCAGAAGATCCAGAGAGTAAAATTTGTCTATTAGTAAACATTTATTCCTCACCCCACGCAGCAATGTCGTCTGTTCGCGCATTGTATACCAATAAGCATCATAACAGGACAGTTACCAATAATTTACTGACTGCGGTCATCGTACTCAATGTTCATTGCCTTTTGATTGAAACAATACATTAGTCCGTTACGCTCTATGGTGAAAACCATGATTCCATTTCCTCGGTTGGTACTATCAACCATAACATGAATGACCCAAACGATTTTGACCATGAAAAAGCTCGAGGCAATGATTACTTGTAGTTCATTACCACTTTCGCAATTGTTTTTACGCCTATTTAATTGTGACCAATGGTAAAACTCGTTTCCAGCTTTGTTGTTGATCGAAACAAACAAAAGAAGAGACACGAAGATACTAGAACCGCTGGTCGATTAAACGCATTAACCGAAACCGACACCAAGGTCGCTCTAAGAAATATGACAAATATTAGAAGTGTCAAGATCCTTGCGATTCGACACAATAACATGGGTGGACCTTTCAAATACCGCATGAATACTTTTTAATGTGCCAACGATACGACCAACGCTTTATTGTGTAGAGCATTAACAATAGGTGAATATTTTTTTTCCGTGAGACTTAATTCTTGAGAGCTTATTTTTTTTTGAAGAATTCACATAAACTGCATTTATATGAAGTCGTATCTATAAGAGGACAAAGGCTGGCTGTCGCGGTCCGAGATATGGTTGACAGCTGCAGAGTTTCCAAGCCAGCGCTCCTAACCCACCGTGAAACTTGCACGCGAACCAACAAAGACTCCGTTAGACTTTAACAATTCGATTTTCATTTAAAATCGTCGGTTTTTGACGTAGCATGTTGATGAAGTAAAACCACACCTACCGTTAAAACGGATGGGAGGCGCCATTCAATTGGTTCGCGGCCTTTTCTGATGTCAAATCGATTATAATACAATACCTAGTGTTTCTGTGACCGTAAGGGCTTTTTAATAGTTCCTTTAAATTTATATGGTTACGCTTCATCGATCACACCCACAAGTTCAATAAGTTTTGCAGTCATGGTTACTTTTGAAAATTTACAATCGAATAAAAAATCTGACCATACGAACAAAAGATAGCCCACATTTTTAATATGGTTGCAGCTTAAACTTTTTGTTATTATTTTAGGTTGGTATATTGATGATAGACATTGATGCAAATTGTACCACAAACTATGATTTATTTAACATTCAAATGCAATATTATATTTTTCCTCACCAATTTTATTATAAATTTAGGTACTTACCTATCTCTATTTCGTAGAATGGAGAAGAAATAATATAAAAACGTATTTCTTTTTAACATATTTTAAGTATTTTCATAGGATCACCTACGATATTTTGAATGAAACTATTGTGCAACCATCTGTGGTATATCGATCATTCTTAACATGTCATTCAGCTTCAAACTAAAATAAATTAAACAAAAATTCAATTCTAAGATTCAAAAATACTAGGTTATCTCTTAAAAAAATACCTGAATATGTAACGAAAGCAAATGCTATGTAACTTATAGAGACTATACATATTATAAAAACTACTTAACATACCATACATCAACTCAGTAACAGTTAAATAATTATTCAAACAGTTGAACTCAATATTTCGATTGAATGTAATTGAGAGGAAACTTATTAAGCAGCTGAACGTAGGATTTGTATGCGATCGGCTTCTTTGCGACATAGATAAGCTATTTCAAAGCCAGATAATGATCAGTATTCATGTTACATGACCAATTGTACGGATTTTTTTGTTAAACATTGTATTGTTAGGCGAAAATATTCGATTGCGTTTTAGTTACAATTTTGTCGTAGATTTCGTTCACAGTAATAGATATTTAGTTGCATTTGTCCCCACAAGAGATAAATTGCGCATTGGTTCAAGATATATCTACCTGATGTTTTTCTTTCTCTATTCTATATTGTTTGAATACAAAGGTTTAGATTATCCATTGCGATATTTTATTATGGTCAAGCCATAAAATACAGAAAAGTAACAGATTAAATGACAAGGTACCTAAAAATTAATAATATGATGGTATATCTGAAAACATATTTTTAGATACCAAATGTCTGCATTCACGAGTAATATTTTAGACTGGCTCTCTTCCCCGTGGTTTCACCCACAACCCTCTATTTTACCACCAGGAATGGATTTTCGAAAAACCCTTTCTTAGTGAATGCCTACCTGTTACAAAAAAACACACCCTCCAAATTGCATGTCTCTACAACGAGCCGTTTAGTTATGTCAGTCAGTTATCAGTCAGGGACTAAGAAATTTATAAAATAAAATACTAGCTGTTCCCGGCGGCTTCACTCGCGTTCCCGGGTTAAAAAAAGCCTAGGTATATATAACCTTTGAGGATAAAGTAGCTTCCTATTAGTGAAATATTTTTTCAAATCGGACCAGTAACTCCGGAGATTAGCGCGTTCAAACAAACTCTTCAGTTTTATTAATAGTTTAGATACATTTTCACAATTATTATTTCATACTCTAAGATAATTTTGGAATGAAAAATTATGCAAAATAACAAAACAAAGCCATGGCCAGGTTTGACAAAAAAAAATCCTTGAAATCTGATTCGCAGTAGGCAATCCATTGTAAATACCAGTTGAGAACTCATGGGGCTACAATGACAATACACCACTAGTAGTCTCTAGCCATTATCTAACTCTACGGAAGCTGGACAACTGCTGTTCTGATTGTTAAACTCATGTTTTTACTCCAACCATTTGTTTTTATAAGCAAAACATAATAGGGTTACAATACCCAAGAATCTATTGTTCACAACTGTTGCTTACCTTTATTGAAAACGGTAGCAAAATATTGTTTATTTTAAACTTGAAAGAGCTTTTCAGATGTGACATATGGACTGTTTCTGTCTGAGTGCGTTTTAATTTATGGTACCGTGACCACTAAAGAATTGGGTTATTGTCTAAAATTAGAAAGCTGATTCTTGTTAAAACAATTTGTATAGCTTTTCGATTCTCTGACCACACAGCGTTGATAATTGTTAACGAGATTATTTGAAACTTGTCTGGGTAGCGTTGGGTGAAATAAAAAAGAAGGAATATTTATAGTACGTTGAAATTATCGGACTCAAATATAAAAACGAATTTGTATACATACCTACAACCAATGATTTTAAGTAATTGGCGACCGAGTAATATTGGAAAGACGAGGCGAAGCTATGTTCTTTTGATTTTACAACTTTGTTTGAAAAAATGCGCTTTCAGTCTTTAAAATAATAATTATCGTGAACTTACAACGCACTTCTTTGTGTTAGTGGGTTAAATTTTAATTAAAAAACATCGCTAACGCCATGTGAAAATTAAATCGAACTATTTCTATTGAAAATTACTGTCATGTTATTTCTTTGCATACCAAAAAGGGCCGACAGACGAAAGTATTTTTTATTATAATAATGAAGCAATTTTCGAGCAAGAAACTGGGAGAAACAACTATTTTGTTTTATTATTAAATAATATATCGATAAAACAATAAACATTATAAACCCACATGATAATGCTGAACCAAGTTCATGTAACGGTTAGTTATCACAAATAAAACCTGCTTAAAAACAGTAATAAAAACCTCGTTATGTAATCTTTTGGAATGAAAAAATAAAAAATACCCACTCATTAAAGTTTGGAAGCTCGTTAAATAATTGTTAAGTGAAATTAGAGAAGATATACATATTATCTTTATTGGACACATTAGAATCGACAGGCTTTCAACGAGAAAGCCAACTTCCAATGAAGCAATTATATAAATGACTGCAATTAAATTCAATGGAGTACCACATGAAATGTGACTGAGCATCGAATGGCTTTTATTGCTGTGAGAAACAATCATTGTGATTATAAATCGTCGATTGATTAAAAAATATTTAATAAAAATAATAGGGCACTTGATAAAATTAAAATTATACAAAATGAGAATAACAAGCAATAACATAACATAATAGTTTTGACAAAAACAACAATGCGTTGTGTAACATTTTACATTGCATATGTTTGTTTTATTTTACTAAAGTATATAGTTGGACATCGTTTAGATGTCGATTGCGCAATTCTACTCGTGTTTACGACTTATAATGGTACACTTTCAGTACAATAAACATACAAATGAGATATGATTAAGGCCTACAACCATAGTAATTATGGGCATGATGTGGAGATTTTACAAAGCACTAAATAGGAGATGATTATTTATTTAGCGTACTTCTGAGCTTAATCATCATCAAATTATGCTAACGTAACAAAGACATTAAATTGGCCCAATTTAATGTCTTTGTAGTGATTCAAAATCAGCAATTACTTTATTTTACAAGTCACCTAACCTAATACGTTAGGAACTGCCTAGGTATTTTATCTTTACCAAGGAAGCATTCAATATAGACAAATAAATAAATACAAAACTGCTAAATAAACGCTGCCAGCTTGGTAGACTATTTTAAGTAATTGGCTGCAGTTTGTTTTTTCATATATAGGTATACTAGATTAAATTTTGTATATATACAAATAGCTATATGAAATGTGGTATACAAATAGCTATATGACGTAGGTAGGCATCCACTGAAAGGATTTTTGAAAATTCAAGCCCTGAGGGGGTTAAATAGGTTGTCACGGGTGAAACCGTGGGGCGGAAAGCTAGTTGTATATAAATATTTTTTTTTTATAAATTTATGACACCGGACTACAATAAATTTAATTTTAAGACTCCAATCTGAATAAAAAAATCCTTTACGATACCTATTTACTATGTCAGGGTAGATAAATTACCAACACAAAAAATTTTAATCAAATGTTTAAAAAATAAGACGGCAAAATTATCTATTAGAAATTCATTAAAATCCTATGTTTGTTTAACTGCCTATAATAACCCGTAATTATCGACTTTGGTGGTTCGGACAGAACAATAATTATTGCTTCAAAAACGGAAATGTTAATATTTACGAATAGCTAAACAGGTGATTGCGTACCCAATAATTAGTAAGGCTATTAAAATGCCAAGTTTTTTTAAATAGTTCTAATTAAAGTCTATGGTAAACTAGTTGGCATATACCGTAGATAACCTATTTTGCATGATCTTTATTATCAGGCGAGTTGACTAAAACTCTGCATTCTACTTCATTTGTTATTTATAAATTTTGTGTGATAAATATTATTATTTTATTTTACTAAGTATTTAAATTTATGGGCTGATGTTTGATCACAATTTCACCGTGGTTAGTGATGATGTGTCTCAAGAACACAAATCCTAGACTAAGAGAACTGGCTCTCAAGTGCAGTTGACGAAACACACCAAAAGGTGTTTGGCGACAGATATTATTAAAATAAATAGCTGTTCCCCGCGGCTTTCACTTGCGTTCCCAGTATAAAAAGTAACCTATACCTAACCTTCGGGGATAATTAAGCTTCCTAATAGTGAAAGATTTTTTCGATTCGGACCAGTAACTCCAGATATGAGCAAACAAAGAAGCAAACTCTTCAGCTTTATTATTAGTATAGATATATGTAGATGAAGATTTTGTATTTACTTACTTTGTTGTTTGGTATTTTATTTACTTAATTAACAATTCAAAAGAATTATGATAGCAAAATAATAATGATTATTTTTCGGCACTGCGTGCTTACACTACAAACTTGATCCCCCTGCCCTGTTTTCAATCATTTGGTATCGGCGCAATTTGCACTCTTCTTCTATTCCGCCCTTTCCCGTCATATCAGCATTCACTCCACTTTTACTCCATTTTTACTCATATCATTTTTCTAACACAATAGACAAAGCGTACAAAAAACTTAATTATTTGAATAAGTAATTTTCATCCGTTTGATCCTCCCCAAATTCTCTACCGCAAATTACTTGAGTGCAATAATTCAATTAGCATTACATTACAAAAGTAAACTTTAAACAGTTTAATGTCTTAATAACCGCATAGTTTATCACAATATGGCGTTATCTCATCGACACACATTGTGGGAGAGTTAATTAAGTAAATTGCTTTATCTACAGTATTGTTCAGAGACAATGGCAATCATGAGGGGAATTTTATTAACACCATGATTCCTATCTTCATATACGGGTGGCTGTCCGTTTGTTTAACAAATAGAATTGATTTGTTTGATTTTAATCTTTGCGATTGCTCTATTTCTTTGATTATATGAAAGAAGATTATTGATATTTCTAAATTTAATTCAGGGAATGTTTTCTCATGATAACACTATCATATAAATATAATTCCCTGTATAAGTAAGCATATATCATATTTTTTTTATTTTTCACGTTTTGTTTTCTTTCACGTCTTTAAAGTATTTTTTGACTTTGTTGTAGCAGGCATAGTGTGGAGAGAATCAGAAAAACGACTACTCTACTCTCCAGTCGCGCTTCGTAGAGTTTGGTTATATCTTACTATCACTTATCATCTCCTTGCTCTGTTTCCAATCATATGAGGTCGGCGCAATATCTACTTTTCAACAAATAACAACAAAAACATTATAATGTAAATTTTTCTTCAGTCGTCGTACCTACGTAAATCCTTATCATAATTTAAACTATAACATGAACATGATCTGGTTCTTAGAACATTTTTAGTCTCTCAAAACCGAAAAATATGACTAGGTAATATTTTTTTATGTCAGTGTCTAGCTCGTAGACATATTTTAGGTAAAACAAACTAACCTTGGATCTGGTAATGTCTTAAACTTCATGCCATGTCTGCGATCCATCATAAGTAATAAGATATGTGAATCTTTATGTCACACGTTTTTCTTTGGAAATGTGAGACTGTTTACGTTTGTAATGTAAGACATAATATTTTCTAAGAAAAGTTGCAGAAACGAATAAAAAAGTTGCGAACATTTGTCTTATTAAAATAGGTAAGGGCTTTAGGTTAGGACACCTACACTTACAATAAATAAATACAAAAGAACTGAAACCTTTCAAAATCAACCACCATTAAGTATATTGAAGTTATTTTCTATTCAAACACTTGAGTAAAAAGAAATAAGATAAGATAAGATCAGCGTTGTGAAAGCTAAATCTCTCAAAAATCTTTCTAATTGATGATATGAAATTTTAATTCACTTAAAAAAAATGTTCATATTGGTATTAATTGATTTGTTTATTATTCTCATTCCTTGACGTTAGTATTATCTCAAATATTATTCTATGTTGTACAAATGTTATTAATGTTTACATAATTGTCTAGGTCTATATCTACCTGATTAGTTTGTAATATTATTTGTTTTATATCCAAACAAACTTGTTTACTCTAATCCAATACGCTCCAGTATTATAAACGATAACTAGATAGTCCCAAATGACCTCTATGCATAACTTTCCACTGTTTGATTTAATACAGACCGGTTTTGATTCAATAAATTCAATATTATTACCGAAATAACGAATATAATATTCGTATTTTAATATTTCGTTTCAGTTGTTATGTCTAATGCCATCGTGATTATATTGGATTCCGTATAAGTAGCTAATGCTCCTTAGCTAATGACTAAGGTAACCAATAAGAATGCTAAACTTCTACTTACATATATAAATAAATAAATATACTTACTATCAATAAATAAATAAAATAAAAAGGTGTTTTAGTGATATTGATTGATATTGATGTCGATTCTGTTACGAACTAAACTAACTTTAATCACATCTTACAAACATGATTGTAAAAGGATTAGAGATTTTTAAATCTGTCATATTAGTCCTAAGCCATTGTCATTTAGGAAATGATCGAGACCAAATAAGATGAACCGATGGCCGCTGGGGTAGAAGGGTTCTTGAGTGGCGACCACAAACCGGAAGACGCAGCATGAGCAAGCCCCACACAAGGTGGACCGACGACCTTGTAAGGGTCGCGGGAAACTGCGCTGGTAGCGCAAGACCGGCCAATAAGATGACGCCTAAATTCACACAAACATTAGAACAAGCATTGTACTAATTTGACACGACATATTTTTATCTCTTTTATTTGATTTCTGTTAGAAAGATATACTTACTTATAGTGAAATTAAATAGGTAAATTTAGTTTGTAAACTACAGAACAGAATCAGGGTCATTGTTACATTACTTTGGTTAATGTTTGATATAGTAAGAAGGTATCGAATTTGT
Organism: Tethea ocularis; assembly: GCA_963555595.1. Lineage (NCBI taxonomy): Eukaryota > Metazoa > Arthropoda > Insecta > Lepidoptera > Drepanidae > Tethea > Tethea ocularis. Next base: position 8,058,124 of record OY741968.1, read on the forward strand.
GAGCCAAATAATTAAAGAAAAAAATAAAAATGGAACCCTAAAGATATAAAATTAATTCAATTTTGTTCGAAAACTTTCTATAATTCAACAAAAGAGCTGAAGCGATCTATTCGTACGTATTAGACACGTAAACACACTCGGTATGCGGCATTCATATTTATGCAGCAGTAAATATCTATCAGACATAATGTAATAATATCAATTTACATATATTGACTATAACATTTACATTACGAATAAATGAATTGCTTCAATAGAACTTAATAAAAATAATATTTTTTATTTTTGTTGCTTAATGTCGAGTTATGATTAAGCAAGTGTTTCTGTTATAGCCAAGTTAAAGTATAGTATGGAAAACAAATACTTATGTAATTTTATTTGAAAAATTTCAGGTAATAATACTTACACAGATGACCTCAGATAGGTACGTAATTTGGTCAAAGGACAAAATATAATCTAATTACAGTGGGGTGATATTAAAACATTATATATATTTATGAATTCTTCTCCTAAACAGACTTTTTATATGGTTTTATATTTTTTTCTAAAATAACTTTATTTTCCTGCTTTTTAGAATTGCTTGCGCCAAGCCGGTAACTTTTTGAGTTGGTAACTCCATATTGATTAAAAAAACAAGTAAACTCCTATGTTTCTCTTATTTCTACCACAGAGCTTCTACTGTCTAATAAGACGAAATAATAGCTACGCCCACATTCCCACAAGTACTGAGAAAAGTCGTCATTTAAATATTATTATAATAGCCAACCATCACGAGTCACGACTCCACAATAGTTGAATCTGTGATTTGCATAAAATTCTGAATCTAAATTGACGGTTTGATCTCACTAAATAACGTTTGTTTTCATATCAATATGTATATGAACCATCATATCTCCAGAATCTGTGAAGTTAAAATAAATATTTAATGTTTGACATAAATATGCAGATTTGCAACGAGGATTTGGAGTAAGGAAGTTTGTAGTAGTTAGTATCTTAGTAGAAGCAAACAATCATGAAATGACATAATAAGAATATTACAGGTTCAAAGATTTATTTATATATACCCTTTTTGTCTTACGTAATTACGGTATCTGGATTCAACATATTAGTTTTAAAGTTCTAAAGTAATTTTATTTTGAAAGTACTCTTATTTAGTTACTAGCAGCTCTACGAGTAGATAATAAATTAAAACTATTATATATACAGTAAAACTAAAATTTAAGATACCTAACAGTTATATATTTTTCACATTTTAACGCCCCGTGAATTACAACTCCGCATTAAGAAAAGTAAACCACAGAGTCCACATAACAGTAAATTATAAACCTATTTGATACATAGTTTGATATCTGTGATAGCTTAATCAAGTCTTTGAGATTTTACTACAATTTAACGGCATAGAGTATAAAAATTCCAACGTTATCAGTAAATCTGTTACGCAAGTGGACCGGTAAATGTTGGAAGATATTTAGATTCATGTTAAACGAAACGTAATAAGATTTGTGTCGGGAGAATGAAGCTGTCAGTGACATTAGCCGTAACTATCTTCGACACATTCGGATTGCACCCTGGATCTATAGAATTGATGGGTTGTGCATTTCCATTCGATAAATTTGACTCTTTACTCTACGCTAAATTAAATCAATTGGAGTGGCAGAGGCCTGTGTTTGACTACAATCTCAGCGTAGTAAGTGATGATGTAAGCACACAAAGCTTACCAAGAAGGGAACTGGCTCTCAAGTGGAACTGACGGATGACACCGGAAGGTGCTTAGCGACCGATTTTCAACTTGAGGGCGGTACCTAGTCAGGCAGTTACTACAAAATACCCTACCACCGTGCTATGGTTTCATGGAAAGCTCAAACTCATTGTACGATTCGGACCCGCGACTTATCCGATTCCAGTAAAAAATCATATTACCTTCAAACTTTAAATTAGTAACGCCATCAATTCTGATTTTCAAAATAAAGCTCCCTTTATCGTATTCAAAATATCGTAAGACAATGAAAACGTACAATCGTAAACCAGTATGCGACAAGTACAAGTCCTCACCGCACCGATAACCGAACATAAAATAGTACGTGTGTAATTCAGCGATTAATTAAAACTTATACAACCGTAACTGGAGTAATTACTGGTAGATTTGTGTTACGTTTAGTAGTGTTGTTAGTGCATTCGGTTTTATAGGCCCGAGTGTACCCGAGTTTATACAAGCTTGAGTAAGCCGTGTGCACGTGTAGAATATAGGTGAATCACCTATAAGACTGGTTGTTTTATTACAAATGAGAATTTAATGAAGTTAAGTAAAATATAGGTAACAATTGAGTATTGCGATAACGAGTATAATTTGAGTCACTGAAAAGTTAAAATTCACTAATCTTTTTCTACACCTATAGGAAGAGTTGGGTTATATTGAGCTTATATTTTCTATAAAAATACCTATTCGCATTCGCATAGTGAATTATCTAGTGAACCGGACGTGTCGAGATCGGTATCGATATCCTATCGCTAAATTAGCAATGTCGGCATTATTGGAGCGTTAACCAACACAACCTGAATGATCAATTTGCCGTTATGATCAAAATTAATGTTGTTTTACGTCCAAAACCTATTTTGATATTTTCATATTGCTGGTTTGGAACATTGTGTTACGATACAATCCTTTTGAAAATCATCAAAGCGTTTCAGAAAGTAGATTAGTCTTGTCTTCCAAGAGACATTTGCTACTTACTTATGACCAGAAGTCCAGATTATCATATAGGTACTCTTCTTCACCCTCGCACTGTCTCGTTACATGGGGTCGGTTTTCTCAATCATTAGGCGTCATTTTTGTCTTTAAGATCCCGCTGGACGTTTGAAAGCCATGGAAAGACATTTCTTCACGACATGATCATCATTTACTCGATACTTGATTATCCAGATTATCATTATACTCGTATTATATAAATAAAAAAAAACGCTAGAATAAAATCTTAAGTTTATCAACTACGGAAGAGTGAAAGTTAATTTACTTTGTACCTAAACAATATTGGCATAAACTTCAGAATCAGAACGCTCTACTTACGTGTTGGACAAAGCAAATCTTTGTCCAACACGCTACCGTTCGTCAAATATGACTCAGATATTTTAGTTACTGAGACAATTCAAGAATCACCGCGGGCGTTTACTTAATGAATGCCCAACCCAACGTCCGGTCAATTGTGAGCAAACAGTAGCTATAGCAAACGTTTCGTGGTGGTCTTTCTAGAACATGGTAACACCTACTCAGCTTGAAACAGTCTCGTTTGATAAATGTTTTTATTGCGCTGACCACAAGTGCTACAATCAGGCGGTAAGTCTGGGTGCATAACTAAATTGCAAACAATGGTTTATGGACTTTATGGTATTGCCGTGAGACGAATTGAGCTGGTAGTCGGGTTAGCTGTTAAAATATTCGCAAATTTGGTGTCCGGAGTGAAAAATGTTATAAGTTTCATTTTATTTATTTACTTACAGATTTTTATGAATGTATAAATTCTATAACGCTTCGTAAATACTGTTTATATTATATTACTTGCTGTTACACATTCGGACTTAAAACTATTATAGTATAAACTTTTTGTTTTATTGCAACACGGTATTCTAAACCAATCCTTACATTTTTGTATGTTATTTAATTAGTTCTTAATTTCTTCCTGGGATAACATAATAATAAATTTAGGACTTATTAACCAAAATTCTAAACAAATATAGTAAAGAAATATAAATAATAAAATATATAGTAGGCCTAGTCTATAAAAATATGAAGAAAATTGAAATCATAATTTCCTACTAAAATTAAATAAAAATGAGTTATACAGTTTCATTATAATGAAGCGTAAAAAACGCCTACCTACGCATCACAATATTCACAATGCACCAAACTGCGTGAGCTGCTGACTGCTCGACGCAAATATGTCCACCATTCGCGACGCTACACCATAAATTAAAGAGATAAATGGTTCACCAACAATGGCTAAATAAACCGGCCATTTCTTATAACACTCGAAATAAGCTTTGTTCGGTTTCATTGTAAAAACTTGAAATGTCCATATTACAATGCCAGAGAATATTAAAAGGGAGTTTAATACTCGCGCGAGTATTTTGATTGTCGCAAAAAAATATTAAGTGTCTTCTACGATATTTTTTTTTGGGAAGATCGGTCTATTAAAATATTCAATAGCTTACTATAATAGGCACACGATCCATATAAAACTGTGGCTATTGAAATTGTTTTGTAAGTCACATTTTGTTGGCATAATATTTTGCTTCAATAAATATTCGGGCATTTATGAAGCGAAATTATATTTCTATTTAATTTTGCAAAAAATTAAGTAGAAATAAATATTTTTAATATGGTGGCTAGATGAAAATGCAAACTCTACAAATAAAAATAAACTCAATTCAGATTTTTAGTCAAGACCATCATTGTATGATTTTATCTATGCTAAAAAGTTCATACATGAATCATAGTAATAAAGTCAATGTAGGTCTCTGTTATATTAAATCTGTAAAAAGTTCACTTACACATATATCCATAACCGCATCCTACCAAATAATTATCTATAAAACCGACTATTAGTAAACTTATACAGAGATCACAAAGAGTTTCTCATAAAAACATGCGATGTATAAAATAAGTGTTTACTTTGTCGGAAGTATCAAGAGGCCTCTTTGAAGTGGCTTCCATATCTGTTCATGGCATGGTAACCCTTCTACACGCGTAGATAACTATAAAATGTTACTATTTTCTTCATCTTCACTTAGGTTACTCCCCTCCGAGTTTCGAATTTGAACGAATATTTTTACGTATCACTTACTATGAGCGAAGGGGCTTTCAATGATAGTGGCTGTAAAAAAAGGTATAGAAGCGAACAAATTATTACACAAAACTGAAGTATTCTATTTGCTACTAAATTCATCTAGAATTACTCTTACAGTTTTATTGCTTTTAAGAACTACAGCAACTATTCATTGATTTTCTGTAGCAATGAATAGTTATTTGAATGTTGTGTGCCATAGGTGCCTATGGTACTAAATTTCAGTGGTGAAAGCATTTTTCGGATGCTCGATTTTATTCCTTATCTCTAAACTCCAATGTTTTCCAGCGAATTACCTCGAAAATGTATAATGGCTTAACTTATTAATGGCTACACACCCTACAGATATCCGGACCAAAGATCAGCAGCCTCTTGGCAACAAATTAGATAAAGCAATTTTACCCACAATCTTAGCAATGGCATTACTGCAACGGAATCTCACTCACTGTTTGTAGGCGAACTATGAACTTAACTTTGAGTAAAGAAAATCGAGCTTGATTGTGGAGAAGGTATTTTCTCTTTGTCTGATACGACATTATCGTTTTGAACCTATATGTATGTCATATTAAGGGGGAACGTTCGTTTGGAGCGCGAAATTCAAATTTTACCACGTTTTTTGCAAATTGCAGCTCAGTTATAGGTCGTAAGTTATCAATATGTTATTTGCGAGAAGAATGCTAGTATATTTACTGATTAATAACAAAAGAAATCATCAACATATTCCTCCAAGGTATATTAGTAACATTTTCATTAAATAAATAATAAACTTGATAAAATTTGAATTTCGCGCTCCAACCGAAGGTATACCCTTAAGTAAGGTCTTAGTACCTACCAAAAAAACTAGAAATGTAATACTTGAGTTTGTCATTGAAAGAATAAGAAAATGTTATTTTTTATATAAGAATGAAGAATAATAACCGTAATAAATACTGAATTTTTATGTCCAAACATTTGTGCTAAGTTCAAGCGAAACGAATTCAATGTTATAGTACCTATAGTTAAAGCTAAGTTTACACAATCATCGATAAAGAAAACAAGACTGTTTGTTTGTTAATAATTCAAGGTCAATAAATTAATTGTTATAAATATATTAATAAGTAATAGACACCAATTCTAATTTTGTTTTTTCATATAATATACGCAATTTTACTATTATAATATAATGGTTTGTAAATTAAAGTACCTACAGGACTGTACCTACTTTTCATTGCAGAAGATAATGTTAATATAAAAATGGCTTTACATTACTTGCACTATCATCAAGGTATCACTTCTTCCTGTTTTTTTTCCTATTTTAGGAAGGGTCACGATTTCCTGCAAATTTAATTTTTCACAAAATCTATCCATTGACATCTTTTTGAACTTCAACTAATTCGCTATGCTATGAAATCATAACCCGCTTTAAAGATTAGGCAGAATAACGTGAGGCTTAAAAATAAACTTCATATCATTACCTAACTATTTTTATAGCTGAATGTTGACTCCCCTAAAAGAATTTTGTCCACGCATCGCGTCTTACCCTCCAAACTACAACCCCCCCTACGAATTGAAAGGGAATGCAATTATTCCCTTTGATTCCTCATCCGTCCTATTCAATTAGAAGGCGTTTCTAACTGATTTTACGAAAGTATAAAATCTTATTTTATTTAGGTATGTAGTAATCTCCTAATTACTAAATGATAAATTCAAGTAAATATTTGAGTTTATGTGTCCTACGGCACGAACCGGTAGTAGAGGTGTTGCAATGTTCATAAGTGCGTTTTTCAGGTGCAGGTCGTAATGGCCTATAAGCTAAATAAGTGAATTTCCAGTTTGAATATCAATGAAAAATAATAGCAAATAGAGTGAAATTAAACAGTAATTAAAAACAAGGATCTGAGCTTAGGCACAAAGGTTTATGTCAAACAAAAAGACTTGATGTTGGTTTTATGTGTTAGTCTACAAAGTTCCATACTAGAAGATGGAGTTCGATTTTTTTATGCAACACATTATAAGCGTCCCTAATAGCAACTCTTCCAAGCTTTTAGAAATAAATTGGCGAACATCGTCACATCTGATTGGCTTCCTTCCGTTCATTGACAGACGTGGCAAATGGACCTAATAATGAGTGCTTGCGTCGCTTTTTACAAATTTTATCCTAACGCAACTTCCTGCTTTCTGTGTGAGCATTATCTCAGAGTAGGTATACCAAATTGGGTCAATGCAAAGTTAATGCAACCACGTAAATTACTCACATTTAAAAATTATTATTATATATTAGGCCTTAGAAAAGATAAAAAGAGTATAAAAGGATATAAGTAAAGTATACCGAATATGTTTAATCCTACTATTGTTATAACTGTGAAATTTGACTAAAATAATTTACTGAAACTTAGCACACAGAGAATTTATACCCTTGAATAACATAATTATGGGCTACTTTTTATCCCGGGAATGCGGGTGAAACCGGTAGGTGACAGCATGTCCATCAGATTGCCAAAACGACTGATTTAAAAATGTCCCTTACTACTTTGCTCATTAGTCTTGCTAGATATAATACGTGCTAATATGTATTATAACCACGTAATCGGCAATGAAAATAAATCACGTATTCAATTTAGTTTTAATTTTAACGTCAAGCAACTGGCTAGTGGCATGGTCATTTGTATCTAAGTTTCTAATGTACCTATTGGGGAAAATATGTCTTATAAGTCTCTGAGTCGAAAGATTTTTTTATATTTTTTATTTATCCTTTCATAAAGTTGTCTGAACTCCAAAGTTTACTTATTCACTTCCCATACAAGTTTGTTCCGGACTAATGAGGCGCCGTCATTCATTGCGCAAGAGTGCCGTTCGCGACAACAACCGAGCGAGCGTCGGCGCACATTCGCTACGCTCCGGAACAAATCGCACCCGAATACGGGCTGTTTTGATGCATGATAGTGATTTTTTAAATAATGTACATAATTGAAAGAGATTGTGTATCATTTCAAAACATAACAAAAGATACGGTTTTTATTCAAGAGTGCCTATATAGGTATGAGAAATTTTATAGTGTAAAGGTTTTTATAATGCCTTTTTGATTTAATATGAAATTCTAAATCCAATTATTTTTTATACTATGTCTTTACCTATTTAGTTTTCAATTCTTCATCATGATCCAAATAAAATTACTACATCAAGGTACCTAATACAATACAAAAATTCTATAATGTTTACACAGCACAGAAAATACACCAATAAGACAACAATATTAACAGAACAAAGAAAACAAAAATATTTCATAAAGTTCTAATAATATTTCATATACGTCTTTGAGACTACCTAAATAAAGCAATTCAAATACTTAATAGACCTTAATTGGCACAATAACCAGTGAAATGATAAGACAATCCAAAAATAAACTCCAGTCAGTCAAGTAAAGTCGGGCAAACATTTAATATGCATCAGAACATCGATTCTGTATGCAAATTCAAACAGCTGTTTATCAGCTTAACGATTACATTAAGTCACTTCGGTTGCTTCAAGCTTAATTACAACTTAGTGTGGGTGAACTGAGATGTTCAAACATACGCCAATCCTAAGCTAGATGACAGACTTACGAGTTGTTCGAAGTAAAACCAGTATTAATTAATTAAGATGGCACGATAGTGGAAAAAAGGGCTGGTAGCTGCCTAATGGCTGACTGGCTCCTGATGGCTTGTCTAGTACGGCGGATTTGACTTAATTGTATTGAAGCTTGACACGAGAAGCTTGAGAATGTTGGTTAGTTATCTCTGTACCTTGTCTTAGTTTAGTTCCATTTAAAAATCTAGGTAAATCTGAAGAGTTTGTTTGTTTGAATGCGCTAATCTCCGGAGTTACTATTTCGATTTGAAAAAATATTTCACGAATAGCTACATTATCCCCGAAGGTTATAGACTACTTTATATCCCGGAAACACGAATGAAACAGTTAGTGTTTTATAAAAACGTTCAAACTCTCAAAATAAACGTATTTTTTTACTTACACGATTTTCTTTCCGTAGCCAGCCAACAGACAGTATCACTTTTTCAATAGTTTATTTATACATAAATGCATAGGGGTACTTCATATCAATGAATGTCTTTTATGATAGGCGGTTAAAAAATAATATTTTTTATTAATAAAAAGTGTAGTTTTTTAACCGGGACGATTACAACGAGCCCTTCGAGATTCAATAAATAACTCTCACATCGATTCGTCATACTTCTTACATCTATTATTCACAATTATAATAAATTTAAAATCAAACAGGGTTTTTTTATTATTGAACATGAAGGGTAAAATGCTATACAATGTAAAGAAATAACAATCATTAAAATTTCTACATAATCAAGTATTTAATATAGTTAAGTAAAAATATTTTTTCAAATTATACTATATTTAAACCGCGTCACACATAGTAGGTACTTTACGTCTTTAACATTGTGGTTGTCATCCTGACGGATCTCACTTCACTTCACTTCTTGACTATGATGGCATTAGATGCGTTTTTTACACGGATCTCTTCTCTGCTGTCGCCATTTGCAATACAGATAATATTATCCGTATTGCAAATGGCGATAGGCGACGGTAACCACTTACCATCAGGTGGACCGCCTGCCTACCTGTTAACCTTCTGACATAAAAATCCTATTACAAACAATTTAAATTCTACATTTGGACCGAAACCCTAAATGTGCAGAGTCCAACTCACGATTGGCTGGTTTTCCATAGGTATAAATCAAAATCAAAGGCAGTTAAATCACATATAATTGATTTTATGTAGCACATAAAGAAACAGCATATATTTTTATGTAACTTCTACTACACAATAATATTCTTCATCTGACATTTAACTAGATTTAGCAAACATCACACGCATCTATACATTGGCGTAGGGCTGTACCAAATGTTATTTACTCTAACTTCGCGTTAATAGAGGGTGTGCTAAAAGGTTTGTAAACAGAACGGCTAAGTAACGTGTCAACTTAGACAAAGAGGTCTGTTTCCTTAACTAGGCGATATGACTCACGCATAGGTGTATTGATTGGGTTTCTAAAAATAATAGTGTTCATCCATATTCCAGAATTTTAGGGCTAAAACTAAGCTAAACGGGCTTACATCAGTCATTTTCAGAGGATAGACCGGAGAGTAAGGCTACCTTTCCATTAGAGAATGTGCTATGCTACATTGCTATTGATGTGATTGTATTGATGTGCACCAATCATATTTAATGGTGTGTGGCATAGCACTGTTGGAAACGGGTTCTACCACGGTATGTTTTTATATGGATGGATGCTACAGTAGGCGAGCGATTGTCACCGCGGCGCATAGCACATCTTACTCGCTCCACAATAAAGTAGCATCAGTGGAAACGGTCACAATGTCACGTAGCTTATCTTTCACTCGCATCGTAGCTGCATAGCACATCTCTGGTGGAAAAGCAGCCTAGTACTACTACTAGGCTTTATCTCGAAAACGCGAGTTCAACCTCAGGGCGGAAGCTAGTTATGAATAAGAATAATAAAAATAAAGAATTAAAAATACAGTTATAAAATGCATCCTGTTTTAAAACAATCATAGTGCATAAACTCTATCATATTATTTGTATTGTATCTAAAAACGAACTTTAGATAGCCGATAAGTAGGTACGTTTCGTGTGCGTAGCTACTTATATAAATAATCAAGTTATTATCGACACAATAAGGTTTAATCGAAAAATTATTGTCTAAGATGCGTCATATAGCAAGTGTGATGTGATAAACTCATATCTCATGTAAACTAATTAATAGAAACTCAAACAAGAGCTGTCCTAAAACTAATTTAATATATCTGTAAGCAAACAGTTTATTTGCCGATCCGCGTGACTGTGGCGCCAGCTGTTTGGACGAGGGTAGCTGCAAGTCACAGATTACCTACATAAATAATGTAGATAGATCTTTTCTTTGTTGATTTTGAGATCTAAATAGAGAAACAAAAAATATATTATGAGCCAGTTTATCGGTTGCAAGGTGGTCTAATGATATTAAAAGCTCAAATGTTGGCTAAAAAATTATGCAAGAAATAAAATCATTTTTCCAAGCAAAGCGAAGCTGCACTTTTTTTCTAAAACATGGGCAAAACAAAAATATAAAACATGGGCAAAGACTTAAAACCTCAAATGAGCTGGCACATCTGTAATTATTACTCTACTGAGTATAGCAGAACAGACACAACTTTTTGCTTTAGCATTGATCGGGCTTCTGAAGTGAGGTCGTTCGATAATCGATATCGATAATATATATCTTGTATGAAGTATAGGTATGTTGATTACAAAATAACATATACTATCGCTATATTCTTGGAAAAGGCAATAATATTTTTTGTGATTCTACATTAAATTACGTTTCACGAGGTGATGGTAGATTAGGTAGTGATCCTGGCATCTTCAAGAAATATCTACTAGCCGTTCACTTCGAGTTGTTCGTCGTCAAATGACGTCATAGGTATAAATAAAATAATAATAAGCGTTCCAAGCTATACTACGCAGATCTGACTTTTGACGCGAAGCTCGAAGGGAGACTGTACTGTACTGGCTAGCACAGTTTTGCTGTGTTTTCGGATATTATTGTAGTTTAGAACGTTATTATTTGTTTTATTCCCGTCGATACAAAATAATACTATTTGTTGACCCGTGATACAATATATCAACTAGTATTAAACAGTACAGAATGCTTAAAAAAATATTTATAACATGTCTAAAAAAATGTATTTTTTGCGGAGTCAAAAGATTGTTATAGTATGACACAACATAGATGAAGCATCGGCAAACTTTGTAAAATAAAAAGAAAGAGTGCGCCTACAACATTACTCATGTGTTAAAAAATGATCGGCGAAAATGATCTTGTTGAACGTTGAATGGCGCGATACTGAATTATTTTTATTTGTTGTGTAAATCGGAAGTGAAGAGTACGAAAACGATTCGCCGATGCTACATCTAAGTTGTGTCATACTGTACCTACCTATTTAAAGCTGCACCTATAAAATAGTGCAACGATGCTATAACTATAATGCAGTAGTTCAACTTCTCTGCAGACATTCCTTTTGCAATTAACTAAGTCCTGTGCCTAAGATGTGAAAAAAGCTATAGAGTTGTCCAAAACGGTGAGAAACGTCAATAGTCAACAACATATTGGCAATACCACTATCATGTGGAGCTCCTAACTACATACATATTTTAGCCCCGTAAAAGTTATCACAAAAATATGATTAACTAAACGTCAAATATTTTATGCCTTCAAAATTCAATCTCAACAATTTACCTGTATATTATTTTAAGCCAGCCTAGTCCCAACTATAAACATAAAAGCGGCTAATACTATCGTTCGGTAAGAGTCAAAGCGATCTTACGGAGATTCGGGCCAATGTCACTGATCGTATATTGTCGCCCGAGATGGCTCCGATAGCGCATGATAATGTAAGACTCGAGATTTGGTATTAAGCAGAGAGATAGGTGGAAGCGGATTCGATTTTTTGGAAGCTTTGATTTAGAAGAAATCAAATTTTGTATTCTAGATGAAATACAAGATTTATATAGCACACCTTTTTCTGATTGTATCCTTGCAATATATATTTTTTGTAGTAAATAAATTGAACATGCATAAACAACCATTTTAACTTACAGAAGAAGCTAATGAAGGCATAATTTATTTACTTTAAATTCATTCTCATATTAACGATGCACTTAAAGTAAGATACAACGAACATACCCGTTGCATTAACAGAAATTGTATCTATGCATGAAAACAAGATGTAGTATCAGTAATCAGAATCGAAGTACAATCAACATTAATTCACAACTTTAATACCAATAGATAAAATGAACAGAATTAACATGGCCTCCATCTTATCTGATGTCATTTATAGGATTAGGGCTAGATGAGGCAGATACCAATAGATGGGTGGTTGAACATCGAAGAATGCTTCAAGAGAAATCGTTCATTGAATATTTAGCTTTGTTTTTTTTGTTATTAAGGAGCCAGTTCAACTGGTCCCTGTTCAAACATCCGCTGCAAGTGTTTGTAGTAACACTTTACTTTGTTTCCTGGTGTCGTTATCTCTATCCTTTTAAGAAGGATGAAACAGGATAAAACATTTGCTTGGTACTTACAGTGAGAATTTTCAAATATTTTTAAGTAAACAATACTTCATCTTCATTTGATGATTACCTTTCATGGTCCAATGATTAAGAGAAGCTCATGCTAATATTAATGTAAACATGTCTTAAGTAAAGAATGATTAGTCTCCACTGTTATGATAATCATATATTAAACACTACTCTACACGAGATATTTGATGATTGTATTAGCAGTAGATTGTGATGGTGAAGATGAGAATTATAGATAGAAGAGTATTAATTGGTACAGAATTTACTTACCTATTGGAAGTGAATTAAGTTAACACTCTGTATCATTTCATCTATAAAAATAATCTTTATTAATATCAAAGCAGATTATAAAACCTTGTATCAACTTCTCAACTATTAATTACTTAACACAATTAAACTAATAGGTATATTTAATCAGATAGATTTTGACAAGCCAGTTGCCGCATTTGGTATGACACCACCTTTAGCACCGCTGGTCATGGGATCGATTCCCATCCAGGACAAACATTTGTGTGCATGAACTGAACATGTCTGTTTGTCCTGAGTCTGGGTGTAATTATCTATATAAGTATGTATTTACAAAAAAAAAGTAGTATATGTAGTATATCAGTTATCTGGTTTCCATAGTACAGCTCTGCTTTTGTGCGTCTGCGTTTGGGATCAGCTAACCATGTGTGAAGAATGTCCTAGGATATTTATTTTATTATATAGCAAGAATTTAATACATACTTTAAACTGGTAACATAAATGATAAATATTACCAAACATAACTTCAATGTAACTAACTATTTTATATCAGAAGGTTGACAAGCAGGCAGGTAGTCCAGCTTTTAAAGCGGAACTTCTTATAGTTTTAAACAACTAGGTATTTAGAGCGTGATTCATAACGGTTATCATGCCCCTCTTGAAAAACACATTACTAGTACACATTGTATAACCACAGACATCCATAAACAAGATGGTCTAACAAGTTATCAATAGCAAATAAACTAATAAAATTTCAAATCACATCCGCCGCTGTCCTGGTGGTCGCAACACTGACAAACCAGTTAAATCACCCAACAAATCAATACTAAAATGATTCTACTCCGCTTTTCAAACATGGTGGTGTCTGACCGCAGTCCGCAAACTTTTCATCGTCAACGATGGGTAACAAACCGCTAGTCTTAGAATGACCATAGTTCTTGTTTCTCACGTCACCGAGATAGGCTTTTTTGCTGGTACTTTTTTTATTTGTTTTCACCTTTATTTATTTTCGGGTTGAGTAAGTTATTTCAAAACATTTTATTTGAACCAAGATACTTTCAAAAGTCATAAATTGTTAGTAATATCAAATCTCATAATAATCTCTAGAGATTGTTCAGAGATTATGAAGATTATGATAATAAGCGTAATATGAATATTTGTAGCTTGTTTATGTACATGAGTAAATGAATATTGTGTATGTGACCAAGTCCACTATTAATTTGAGTCAGAAATAAGTATTTTATGTGAAAAATAAAATATTGGTCTGGTTTGCAGATTTGTATTTCTATCAAAATCATTCGGCCATGCGTCCACAGTAGCGCGTGTTATCTGACATCGTTTAAACTTTTGCTCTTTTTGGTACAGCTCAACAAATGCGGTTTAAACTATACAGTGATACTTTGTTGTATTGTGAATATTGTGATTCATATTTAGTTTTACTACTTTCCCAATCTCGTTTTTTTTTTATTAGATTTTGAAAACTACAACGTCTGTTAAATCAAATTAAAGAAATCAGTTAAGCGTCTATTTTATTCAAAAAAATATATAATCTTTCTTCTTATCTGACATTGTCTGTATTATTTATTTTACTACAATATGAAGGGCTATACAACAAAATTTCAACATTTCCCATATTAAGTGGGAGTGTCAGCCATCATTCATTGTACGTACATGTCTATACACGGTAATAAAGTGTTGGACGCCTACAGTTGTGACCACTTCACTGACGGATGGAATAACATTTCCAACTCAAACACAATGTTACCACTGTTCTTTAACTATCACTTCAACAGATCTACATGTAGTTTCTTTTTTTTAATCAGCATGCACGTCCATTGCTGTAGCGTTAATGTTAACAATAAGGTGTTATTAGTTTCCCCTGAGTTCATTTTAATTAGATTAATTTTGTATTTCCTCTAAAATGTGTTTTGGCTCTAAATTATGATTATTTGCATTACGATGCAGATGTATAGTAAGTTTTGTCTACTTAAATATAATTAGAAGTAACTGATGCATAATAAATAATTCGTTTGACACCATTGCTATAACCGTTAATTTCCCCATCGTTATCTTTTTAAGATGTTAAGGGCGCGTCTCCACTAGGCTCACAGTTAGCGGCAGATTATTCGCCGACTGACTCTGAGCGGTGTCAGCGGCGTATCGGTCACTGACTCAATGTATCGCGCTGTGAATCAGCCGCTCACTGAATAAGTCGGCAAACGAAACGCCGCAAACTGCGTCCACTACGCGCGGTATGGACACTCCATTTAAAAATAATAGGGAGGCAAACTGGAAGCAAACAGTGAGCCTAGTGGGGATGCGCCCTAAGTTTAATTGGATCAAGCTAATAAAAATCCAAATTTCTAATTAACAGGAATCCATGATTTAATCTATTTACAACAAATGTACAAAATACAATCTAGGTACATATTTAAAAAAACCTCGGGGCGCACGCTGTAGTGCAATATAGGCATGGGTCCCAGCAGGCTGGCAGCGTTTCCTATTTATCAAAATAGCACTAAAATTCTGAGTAAAATCACCATAGAAATTTAATTCAAGTTACATTCCCATTTAAATATGAAACGGGAATTTCTTTGAATATTCCATGCAATAAGTGTCATGAGTGAGATGATATATGAGAAATGTACTGCACCAAAATTTACTCTATAGTTGTCATATGAAGGTGTGAAGTTATGTGAAGTTTTATTATGCATTGTGGTAAAACAAATGAATGAGCGAAAGTTGGGCGCGCCGATCACGAGTTACACACAAACCACGTCTGATGTTTTATCATGCGAAGTCACGACATTTGTATCGTTTGTAAGAATTTGATGTCATTTGTTCTGTGGAGTTTCCCTTTAGCCTTGATTCATTGTCTAAGTCATGTTTAAAAATTTCACAATGGTTCGTCCACTTCCGGTTGCTGTTTTAATCACATATATCATTATTGATTAATTGAGATTGATATTCAAGCTTCCAAATATCAAATGACGAATTGACCAAAACCTATACTTTTAGTTTTTTGTTGCAGGATGTAAAAGTTTCCTTAAAGTTGACTGAGACAGAGCTTATTGTAAAATGTCATGAAGTTAAATTTCATAAAGTTTTCATAATACAAAGTCGAATACTATAACCTAATAGGTACATAATAAAACATACTAGTTTTAAATCACTATTTCACAAAATCTGACTACTCTATTATACCAACGACAACATGTTCATGGAAATAAAATAAGCGAATCTACTGAAGAGGAAAACCTCAGCTCGGTCAATCCTGATAACAATACGTTGATAACATCAAAACATTTACAGTCCTCAGTTTATAATCCCTTTTCGCTGAAAAGGAACGAGTCACAAATTTGCCCGAGAGTGCAGGTGAATCACTATGAAGCATGATTTGCTTTATTGCTTTAAACCTTTGAATACCAAGTAAGCTAGTTGTCTTCAAAGTCAACCGATGATGAGTCATAAGGTTTTATTGGCTTTATCGGGTGCCAATAAGAGCATTAAAAGCACATTTTGATGATATAGTGAAATTTATTTTACTTTAATTCTTTTTTAGCTTCTCAAGTATCTTACTGGCTTAAAGGTATTTAAGGTAACAAATGGCTATTACTAGCTTAATTCGACGATAGAATCAAGTGAGGAGAGTTAGTTATCTCATCCGAAGCATTGTGCTTCCGTATACCAGTTTGGTAAGGGCTAAAAAGAATCTTCCCGACCCGTGATAAGCAACTTGGAATCCACTAAACTATTTTAAGATAATAAGGATCGAAACCCTTTGAAAGGGTGCGGGCAGGAGTCAATATTTGCAAATATAAGACGTTATTTAGATGCAAGACACGATCTTCTGGTCCCAGCCTCAACCGTCCGGCCTTCTTATGCAAATTTCGCCATATCTCAGACTATTCACTAAGAGGTTTATTTGGCGACGTCCTTTGAAACTCCTCAAAGTGGGTGTATTAAATTTTTCATAACTGCCCACTCTGCTTAAAGTGCATTTAGCTTTCCGCATTCGTTGCTCGTTATTATATTCGATATTTATATAAAATTGCTGCTCGGAAATTTCTTTGCAATATAACTTTGACATAGGACAGGATATAGGACTTTGTACTTTACAAATATTTAACCAATCTGCATTTTGTAAAGCTAAGTAGGATCGTTTTAAGCTGATAACTTAGCCCTAGAAGTTAAAGTTAAGCTATACTAAATTTAATATGATAACTTTACCTTCTATATCTCAAGAATTATTCATTTCCTTTATAATCAATCTTTATACCAGTAATAATGAAGGGTTTAAATTTAAATCTCGTTAATGTCTACAAGAAAGGCATCACCCATGAAAATGAGTTTCTGTATGCCAAAAGAATCCCACATGGTAAAATACCTTTATCAAAATTACCTGTATCAAGGGAAAAACACGTACGTTTTTGGTTACCTATCTTGTCAGCACCTTTCAATTAATGCTGTGAAAAGCATTTTGAAATGAAAAAATAAATTTCAATTTCTCCAATGTTTCATGCAATTTAAAGCGAGAAGTTTTGAGTCAGCAAATATTATTCTTGCACATTTATTTAGCTGTCAATTTAGTAGAACAAATTTTATTTAGAAAAAATACTTTCCACATACACTAAGTTTGCAAGCGCTTGTAAACATATTCTATTTAATACACATATTAATATTTTGCACTTTCAAATAATATGATAGCAAAAAGTTTAACTTTCTTAAAGTAACTTTAATTTGATGCATCCATTCAAATAATAATTTTGATGGAACCATAATTGGCCTAATTAAGCAGCTATTTATTATCTAGCATGTCATTTAAAACCATAATTAAAACATCAGTCAGAGAAACTCGTGACTCGTGTTGTACCCAACGAAAGATTGACAAAGATTGTCCACATCTGCAGATTTTTACATTGCAAAACATGACACAGAGTAATAAAGAAAAGAATTGCTACGCCCTCACGTCACAGTAATCTTAGATATTATCCTGCTCACGTTTCCACCAAACAAACGGCGTATAACAATAATTTCTTTTTTTTAAATAACATGGTTTTGACCTGCCACCCCACCTGTTGTTGCTAACGAATTGAATTAAAGTATTGCATGTCAAAATGCAGTAAACCCAAAAAGAGGCTTCATCCACGAAATAATGATATCAAAATATTTCAACAGCCATTGTTGTTGTCAAGGGTGAGAAGATAAGTTAATAATATAATGATGTACTATTGCTCCCTCTATGCCTATTCGACTATTTCCACAGTCTTAGCTCTCATAATTTATAATTTTGGTTCTGCCTTTGGAATAACTTCTAACGCAGTTATTTAAGTATTAAAATTGTTTGATTTAGCTCCATAAAAGTGTTGTTATGTTAAACAATTGTGTTGTCATTATGTTTATGGTATAATGTCAAAATAAAATGTTTATTGTACGTATCTACTCGTACGCGCGTCATTAATTCGATTTTTATTCACATTAGCGATCGTGACTACATTTTTATTTCGGGTTGAAGTGAAATTGTTTCGATAACAGATCTTAATAGGTCATTTCCATAGTGGTATTTTTATTTCCTATTGTTTGGATGTTTCAGCTCCTAACATTTATGTAAAGTGATAAAAAAATGCTTCAAACAATTGTTTGACTATTATTGTCCACATATTTTAAAGGAAAATCCACATTAACAAATGGTTCAATTAAAGTCTCCTTTCACACTAGTCGTACATTAAGTTAGTACCTAATTGCGACCACACTGATTCACCGAACCTAAGTATTTTATTTGTTCAGGAAACTAATAAATAACTACAAAACGGGCTTGAGTGCCTAGGAAACCGACTCGCGACCCACAATAGAACGTAAATTGTTTGGAAGTACCATATCTTATACAATAAACAGCGTGTTTATAAGGAATCTTGCATGCAAACCAATGCAAGTCTTGTTTTTGTGAAGGTTATATTAATTCAAACCCTTCGCAGTGTTACTTATCTTCTTAAAAAGATGCACTTAAAAGATCAAGGTTTAAAAAACATCTGAAAAATTTAGTAGGTCAAATTCGGTATGCCCAATGAATTTTCGAATAATTAAAAAAATACTGACCTATATTTATATTTTTTAAACATATTTAGTTTTTGAAAATGTACCAATTTATTGTAATGTAGGTAATAAATCATTGAGTATCAGATATTGATTTGAACTTTTTATCTAAAGTATCAAAGTTCACCTAACTTGAAACTAGTTCGACGTTTTCAGTTATGTAGCGCCCTGAATACATGTTGCTAATATGTACATAGAACAAAGTGTGAGAACGAACTAATTTGACCTCGTATAGTGTGTATGTGTCATTCAGTTCCCAAGATAATTATATAGTCAACCGCGAAAAGAATCGTAATGAATTTCAAATACGACCTACATTTGCATACCTATGTAGTATGCAAAGTGTTAGGTCACACTAGAGTCTTCTTAGAAACTATTTTTATAGTTCCGAATATAATGAAATAGGATCTACTTGATATAGGAATAGTTTTACACGTAGATATAGTACATTGAATTGAAAAAATTGACACAAACATTCCTCGTTTGTCGTTCTTTCTATTAGTGAATAAACCATATCGAAATCCGTTGCGTAGGAGTGGCGTAGGTATATGGGAGATAATTATGATGGCGCGACTGCACCTTAATTAATTAACAATGAAAATTATGTGATTGTATAATATTAGGATCGAAAGCAAAATAAGGATCAGGTCAGGTATTGATTGAAAAAAATAATTATAACTAACAATTTCTAATGCCAGAATCGTCATGTTGGTCCAACTTTTATACATAAATAATATTTTTTTTTAATTTATTTTGCATGTTAATCGAAATTGCAGACCTCAAAAAAAAGTCTAGAAATTGCGTAAAACGTAACACGTGTAGCTCAAACTACCTATAATATTGAAAGATTGATTCATACATATGAGTGATAGTTGATATAAACAAGGTCGATTAAATTCTTATAACAGGGCCAGCTATCCAAACATACTTGACCAACATCAATCAATCACAGTTCAGTAATCCATTTTTTAGCTTTTATCTGCAAACACTGCTGTAATGTATGCGGGTGACTTCCCATTCTGTCAACACGACCCTCAGTACAATCACGTATCTGTGAGGAAACTTTTTTGCGGTTACATTGCTTGCCAACACATCATGTCAGCCGAAATACGTCCACTGCTGAATAAAGGCCTCCCCCAAGAATCTCCACGATGGCCGGTCTTGCGCTACCTGCATCCATACCTCACAAGATCGTCAGTCCACCTTGTGGAGGCCTGCCCATGTTGCGTCTTCCGGTTCGTGGTCGCCACAATAAACAAATAATAAACAATACAATAGTTACTTGTTATTAATTTTTATGACATTAGGCTGAAAAGATAATAGATGGACCACTTTTTGATGGCAATGGTCTTTCTTGGTTTTCTATGTTAGGTATTGATTAAAAGAACTGTTATCAAAAGCTAGAAAATCATATTGAATAACCCAACATAACCTACTTACTCTACTTAATGAGAAAAGAAGAGAGGCTGTACGTTCACTAATATTATTTTATTTTTTTCTAATTATCACTCATCATTATCAGGCTCCCAGTTAAGACTTCCAGATTTACAAGCTATGTAGTTTAGACAAACGTTTTCAATATAAATTCATTTAGAAAGTAGGAAGTATAAAAAATGTACAAACTATATTGAATTTTGTACAAACTAAGCATTGTATATAATACATAGAAAAGTACCGTAATAATCATTTGATTTGACCCGATGTAGGTACAGACGTGCACAGAGCGTATCTTCAAGACATTATCCGCAACCCTTGTTTGAACTAACTTTTGCAATTTTCTTCATGAAACCTATTCTTTTAGGATGGTCAAATAAGGCGAAAAGTCTTAACATATTTATTTAGTATTTAGCGTCTCTGTTTAAAAGAGTTTTAGGTATGTATGACTTGACTTTTGAGACTGAATAAAATAAGCTTTACTTTAGACTAAAACAAAGTAAGTGAATAAGTAGATGGTAACGCGCGAGTTTATAAATGGCCTATGCCTCAGAAGTCACTAGCGTCCATAGGCAACCGCTTACCATCAGAAGGGTCGTTTACTTGTTGCATATAAAAAAGTTGTATTCGGACCATTCCAACAAAAAAATAAAATTGATAGCACGTCACATGACAACATACAACTATGACGTCACACAATGAACAGCATTGTGCAAAAATGCACCACACACAATGGGAATGCAGCCTCATTTGTATGTAAAGACAGTTCGAGACGGGCGGCCCACAGTCTGTAATACAGCCAGCTCATATTATCACTGAATGCCACACGTATTATAAACCTGTGAACTGAATCTCAAATGTATGAAATGACACCTATAATTTTCTAAAGAATAGACTTCGTGACTCGCCAATTATAGTCGGGTCGCTAATGACTAGGTCTTGAAAAGCAAGTAAGGCACAGTGTTAGCAAGCATCTAATATTTGCAGTCATAGACAAAGCTATGGCTGTCATTATTTTTGATGATTGTTTTGGAAGTCGGATGTAGGCAGTACCTATTAGGTACTAATTGTATGTGCCAGGTTGTTTTATGATAGGTATGTTAGTAGGACTTTTCTATTGCCTCAATTTTTGGTCCTAGAGACTATTTTCATATTAATACAAAATATCAACTTTGCTAGATCAAAATGTATGATAACATTTTTTTGATGATGTCAGGGTTGGTTCCATATCTTATTTTTCAGTAGTTACCTACCCTTTCTTAAGGTCAAAAATAATCCTGTAACACTATCCAATTATCATAATCATAAACAGAC
Source organism: Tethea ocularis (assembly GCA_963555595.1). Taxonomy (NCBI): domain Eukaryota; kingdom Metazoa; phylum Arthropoda; class Insecta; order Lepidoptera; family Drepanidae; genus Tethea; species Tethea ocularis. The sequence continues at coordinate 8,080,177 of OY741968.1, forward strand.
TACTAGTCTATAAACATATTAAAATTCTCAAACCCTTTTGCACTTTATGGACGTAGTACCTAAGTAAGTAAACATTTCTTATACAATATTATATTTACAATTATTTACAACAAATATACAAACCGTATAGCTGAGTTTCTTGCCGGAGTCTTCTCAGTTCAAGTGTATTCCGAACCGGTAGTAGAGTCTAAAAATTGTAACTGTTGACATTCATAAGTGCCTTATTAGGGCCTAAACTGAATAAATGAGTTTTTGATTTTGATTATATATAAAAAAAATCCTCGAGGCGGCCGCTGCTGCCAATCAACGGCAAGGTTCCCAGAAGGCTGGCAGCGTTCCCTCTTTGTATGGCCAGAGCTAACGCGTTGGCGGAAAAAGCTCCCCGCCCGCCGGTCCCCTGTGACCTCAATTCATTTTGAAGATAATGTTCGAGAAAATCGGCGAGCCTCGGACCCCCAAGGACCCATGGTCTCGACCGTAAAAGGCAAAAATAAATCATTTGGGCCAATAGAAGCTTATTTTTTGGATTTGGAATTTTCCGCACCAGCCGCCGCCGCTCCTGCAACTCTACATGTCGCTGGCAAGTGAGATGGCGCAAGTGTATCAACACATGTGGTATCCCACACCAACGACTTACCGACACTCCATGGGATCAAAGACATACCATCCGGCCTCTTGCCATCGCCACGCATAATACCGACTGGTTCCAGTACAGAAGGCACATTGGCGACAACAAGAGCCCTGCGGATTATGTCATTGAGAGCCGAGTGACGAGAGATTCGGCCGGCACTTAGAGAGCAAATATTACATTTCTTTATAATATTTTATACTTTATGTAAACGAGACCCTGAAGTACACTTTAAAAGTGCAGTTAGTTTTAATAAGTTGCAAATGCAGTTGAATGCTACAAATAGGTGCAAAACTGCGAACTTGAGTATACATTTCGTTTCCTTTCGTTTGAGCGGAACTTATATTTACATATGAAGCAAATGCCGTGTAAAATTCGAGCTTGAGTAGGTACTACAATCATGAAATGAATGTTGAAGAAGTGGGAATAATGCACCCAGAGATTGGGAATAAAAAACAAAATCGTATAATCTAATTTAATTTATTGATCGAATAGAAAACATCTCCCGGCGACTTTGCTTTATGTTTAGTACCAATGTTATGAAAACTACAATGTTATTTTTACATAAATACAATCATAAGATGGAGCTGTAAAACTGTCAGATTAGAGTTCGTACATCTGGAAACTACCGCCTGGAAAGTAGACCCTTTCAAACAAAAAAGCATTTTCCAGGCGTCTTCGAGTAATCGGGAGTTAACCTCCTCCTTTTTTGAAGTCTTAGAAATGTGACGTCAAAAACCAAATCATAATAAAGCAACGAAAGTTAATTTATTTAATGAATATGAAACATAATTGAAACTACGGTTCAACCTATCGACGTAAAACTGATCGCATCCAATGTTCGATTGTCACTTTCTACAATTTCAACAAATCTTTACATGCGGTAAGTCGCATTCTAATATGCAGTTAACATACAAACTGCTTGTAATCATTGCTTTTATTATATCTAACATTTCCTAGCTCCTCGATTCAGTTCACACTAGGTGGCATTCCCCATCGCACTCCGTTAAGAGTGTATTGATGTTGTTGGTTGTAGCACTTACCGTGTCCCGTTGAACCGTTATGCAGTTTGACTTACAAATACGGAGTTGAGATGTTTCATTTTGCTCAGTTCATTGTGTACTTTTGTGTTGCTTTAAATCGTATCGATCAATTGATTAATGTTCTATTGTAGAAGCATGCTTACATTATGAAAAGAAGCAGTTTAGTCTTGTTAACAGATGTTTTGGTGATACCTATGTGGTTTTTAAGTCCAAGATAGAAGAGAAATCATCGCCTCAATCGGCTGAAGAGCAAGAAAGATTATTATTAACTAGCTTCCACCTCGCAGTTTCACCCGCGTTCCCGAGTTATCTTATGTTTTCCCGTGATAAAAAGTATCATGTGTTAATCCAGGTTATAAACTATCTGCATTCCAAATTTCATCAAAATCCGTTGAGTAGTTTTTGCGTGAAGGAGTAACAAACATACATCCATACTCACAAACTTTTGCATTTATAATATTAGAAGGATTATTACACACAATTTGGTGGTCTAACTTTATTCTAGTTGTATGTACCTAAATATCGATGAAAATAGATCGAAAACTTAGTAGTTTGAACTTTTGTAACCTGTCTCTATAGTAGAACTATTGATACCTTTTTATGATCATGACCCAGACGTTCTTGTGACACCGTTTTTCTCAGAATTGCTGCAAAAAGCTCTCAATTGATTGATTTGAAGTATTCCTTCCTGGTTCATTCAGTATTTGTATTATGTGAAAAGTTTTATTTAGGTATATATTATAGAATAAGAAAATGACATTTTCAGTTATGTTAACGGTCGAGTGTTTCATAGAATATATTTGCGTCATTTAGTTTTGTACGGTAAGATTTGTAAACCTATCTGTGTCACTATTTTTTATATTTATTTTTTTAGCAACATAGTTATTAATTTTAAAATACAATTTATTACCAAATGAGTACCATTACTAATTATGTATTACAAAAAATAAAGTGTCTGCTTGTAACTATTTGTTACGTTTCCATGATTTACATGAAGATCGGCATAGTCTCTAGCAATCGTTATCAAAAACATGGAAGCACATGTAATATTTACAAGGGGACATATTATCGGGTATCCGAAAAGCCTTTTCATAAATTCCCCACAACACCTCGGAAGGGCCCATCATTCAAGATAGGATAGTAATAAAATGAACCCTGTACATATTATAGTGTCATAATAAAGGGAAGGACATCTCATGGGATCCATCGATACTGTTCAACCATTAATACTATATTATATAATCATGAAGACCCTTGGTCTCTTGTTGATTTGTTTGCAACTAAAGTACGTTTACCGGTTGTCTCATAGCTAATTTATTATTTACTTTATTGTATTGAAATAGAGATGTAAATTATTTTTTCTGATCGGTTAAACAATCAATGTTATATTAGGCTGAGTCAGATACCATTAAAATTAGTAATCTAGTTTTGCATTCAAAAATACTTTCTCTTTGAAAATAATGTAGTAAGTGGTGGAATAAAAATTGTATATTTGCTTCAAACAAATATGATAAAAATATCAAAGCGTAACTCACATAAACAATTTAAAAACAAATTAAATGCCTCCAGCAACATAAAAAAAATAAAGGATAAAATGAAGATAAAGGTAGCTCTATGCTACTTAAAAATTAACATTTTAAAGGACTCTAAAACAGCATAAAAACTGGGGTTGCAAATTACATCTTGAAAAATACACAGGTTTTACAAGATTAACTGAGGCATCACCCCCAGCCATTGCTTTGATATCAGCTGTTTTGGAGATCAAAAAGTTGTTAAATTAAAAAGACTGCGCAGTACGTTAGAAGCGCATCTTTAGGAGTACTTCAATGAAATGGTTGATTCAAGGGTTGCTCATATGAAGTATAAGAATAAAAGTGTGCTAATTAAGGAATTGAAGTTTACATCACATGGAAGATGGAGTGTTTTTTAAATAAAGTGCATGCTTCAAAAGATACTACTTTTTTCAGTACTTAAGCAAAAAAAAAAGAATAATATCAAATTTTTAAACATTCTTCTAAAACATAAAAGTACGTACATATAATAAGCCGCAAGCTACCCATTGTTTCCAATAGAAGAATCACATAAATTAAAAATCTAACCAAGCCTATCATACCTAAGCAGGTGCGTTATGCAGGACCACGAACATTTGTTTGAATTTTTAATAACGTTTTTTTGAATTACTGACCGTAAAATAGATGTGGATGATCATTAATTATTACTGGGGTAGCAGTTTGTTTTAGCTCGGTCACGGACTGCAAATTTATTTACGAGTATGAGCAAACCATTAAGGGATTGTCGCCCCGGGCCATTTTATATGTTACAAGCAAAAAAATATATACAAATTCAAAGCGTTAGAGGTAAAAGTTTATAAAACTTGAAAACCACCCGAGGCCGTCTATTTTCAATCCTTTGTTTAATCAAAACTTAAGTGCTTTAATTATAACTAAGCAATCTGTCCAAACAAACTTGTTTGGAATGACATCTGGAGCAGTATCATATATCAACATTAATATGACAGGTGAATGTACAGGGTTTTTTGTCTCATTTGCGTATCATCTGGTCGATGAATAAAAATCCAAGCATTATCACCTGCTCTACTTGACACATTTTGTGTTTGGAACACCTGAATATTCAACGTGGCAAGGACGTTTCTTTTAATTTATAAAGTTTAACCAGTCTATTTTTATCTTCCAAGTTCAGATTGTGCTTAACTTTCCCACACTAATGATTGACATGAGAATCATGTAAATAAACCGTGTGTCGAATTGCATTCTATAAAGTATCGCGGATTATTGCACTTTCACTTTATAACTATGAACATTGAATTTTGTACCTGGATAATCTTTTATATTGCAAAGTGACGCAACAGAATGGCGTTGCGCTTTTGGGTCACTTTTTGTCATTTCCAGTCACACGCCTACACGTGTGCATAATCCAAAAAAAATATAACAATAACATTCGTTGCCAATATTGCGGCGAGACGAATTCTTTGTGCTACATTCTCGTGACCTAATGACTTGTTTTGCACAACGTATCAGGTAACCAGTGACAGATGCACCGAAGCCGGATAGTGGGAAAGTATAAGATGCAAACTAAGGTAGACGTGACTTTGATGGACTTTCTACTATAATAGCGTTCCGGGGTGCACTTAGCTTGTCATTCGTGGGAATTTGAATTATAGGTATGACAATCTCTAGTGTCATCAACAAAACAGTGAGAAAGTTCAGACTTAGCGAGGCCGTGTTTGAGAAACAATCAGAGTTCAAATTAATTGGTTGAATTTAAAGGATCGCATTGAAGTGATGATTAGTAAAGCACTCATCCGATCTCCAAATCCCTAAATTGCGTTCCCTATTAATTCAGAATTGAACGTGCACTGGACAATTGAACCAGTAATAGACGAAGTATGGTTTAACACGGTCTGTGGGCAATTATGGTCTTCCAATTGCATCGAGCGTATAGTGTTAATATTTTAAATTGTAGCTGTATGTAATTAATAATTATATATTGTGGGAACGCTGTTATCAAAATTTTGTTCAATAAATTCCGTCAGTATATTTAGTTTACATATATATATATAATAATACTCAAACGCCATATTTTGAAACAATATTCCTTTGTATGGGATTTAACTAATTTAAATGAACAAATTTAACTTCAATTATTTTGAAGTGAGCCGGGTCGTACCGTATCCTTTTCACGTTCACCCTTCCCCTCATTACAATCCACAATCCTCCATTTCTACATCTAGATAAGAGGCACCCATCTTTATTTTCTGCCGCACTCCCTCCTATATCGCTTTTTAGGGGTTACGTTCATTTCATTTCGATTCAATTCGTAGCAAACGAATTCATTTTTTCATAGTCAATGCAGGAAACTTGTGATGAACTTGCTGATAAAACGTTAATCTGTTATTTGTGACGGCGGGATATGCCTTTACATTCCTTTGAAAAAGATAATAATAGTTGATGTGAATAATGAAAAGAAAGAGGTAAGTTAATTTAAATTTGATTTACAAAACACAATGATTTTCAAAGAACAGCTGAGTTAAATTTCCTTACACAATCTTGATTAAGAAATAATTCTATTTCTTTGAATTTAGCGATGACGAATATATAGGGTATATGGGAAGAAATAATAATTACATGAATTGCTTTATCCTTGTATTAGTTTAAAACTTAAGTAGGCCAAGAACTCAGAGATCATTGGTTACGTACAGAAAATAATATTCTAGTTTTAACTAGTTACCATGTGAACTAGCTACAATATTTACTCTTATGAATTTAAAAATCTTATAAGAACTAGGGCAAGCTGTTTTATCCCTCTATTCTATGGATGAAAGAACTAGGCAAAAAAGACTTTCGTCTAGTGGTTTTTAAAATATGCTAAGGCCAGTTGGCACGATTGGCTATTACGCTGGTCGTGAGTTTGATTCAATCCATGACAAACATTTGTGTGCATGAACATAATGTCTGTTTGTCCACGATATTTAGGTATCTTTTTATATGCACTCTTATTGGTGTCGTTTAGTTTTTTACTCTAATAGATACAATATTTATAATGTCAACCAAATGAGATAATAATATTATTATTTTTCAGTTGACTTAGCTCCATTTAATACTTTTTAAACTATCGCAAACACAATTTAAGATGCTGATACCCGCTGTTCCAATCCATTCGTGACCACAATCAATGTAACTTGGTCGAAACGTTGAGGATAGTCAAAAACATATTTACTTAATATTATCTGCGTGAAAAGTCTCCACTTTTAGTACAATGACTGTCCTCTCTCACGATTCACATGTTATTTTGAGAACGTCACACTTGGTAACTCTATTACTATTACGTAATAGGGTCCTACAAAAAATCTCATATCTGAAATAAACGCTAAAATATCCCCCTAAAAGCAATTCACTTTCATAAAATAGTGCACGCACCCATGCACTGGAGGTACTCGTCACCGATCTATTTGGCGAGTGTTGTGTATGAAATGAAATGACATACCGATTGACCTAGTTTCTTGCACTTTTTCAAGTTAATTTAGAACTCTATTTATATGAGCATTAGAGAGAAAAGTTTTTTTAGCGTCAGCAAGGTTATCGTAGTTAAAATTGTTGCATCGTCAACTTTCTCCCCACTGTTGCCAGTTGCACCCTAATCGAATTGCTGTACGCATGGTGGTTCTCTTCTTGTGGGTCCGACCCTTATCCCGAACATCAGAGGTCGTATTGCGAAAAATAAATACGCATCCAAATCAAATGGCAATGCTCTAATTGGACCTTGTTCCGGTTGTCTTTGAGGATTACTTAATTGGGTATTGTCAGTATCAATTCATTTAATTATAATTAAATGTCTATCTATAAATGTGAACTAATTGCTTTAACTATAGAAATTATTCTTCTCTCTTAGTCTTATTAGAATGAAAGGTTGTCTAATATACTGACCGGAAAATTCGTTTTTCATTTCTGTATAACTTACTTACCTATAATACTTATTAAAACTTAATTTTACATACAATATATATAACTTCTCAATAAATGCATTCAATCCACCTATGCAATTCTCCATCATTATTTCATCATAAATCTCTACATCATCACTGACTTCCCCATCTCTTTTTTCTTCAATCTTCACGAAATTCAGAATCCAATTTTTCTATTCTATATTTTAGGTTGTTTTTCGTCTGAATACTAATAAAGATTCCCCGAAGTTGAGCTTAAAGCACGCGTAGAGTACTTGACAGCGCGTGCGCTGGTATTTCGATACGCTTGCGTGGAACGAATTGTCTAGACAGGGGAAAAGAATGTGCGTTATACTAGCAGAGCCAAAAATCCAAATTTTAATTTATAAGTATCGGACACTTATTAAAGTTTATTAGGTGTTTTAATATACATTTTTTTTACTTGTTTGTCTTGTGTTTACCTATTCAGTTAATAAGTTAATTTTTAATTTATTTTTTATATGTAGTTTGTATATTTGTAGTAAATAATTGTAAATATTGTATATTAAAGTATTATACATAGTAATTATAAAATTTTAAATATTGTTGATATAAAATACTCTTGCAAAACATGACCGTCATCTATAAATGCTTTTCAAGTCCAACCTAAACAGAACCAAAATAAATTATTCTAGTAGCAGATAGCCTTGCTAGCATAACGTACATTTTACTCCAGTTTTATGACAAATGCAACGTCCGGAAGAGAAAATCAAACACCCCTTTTAAAGGGTCCCCAAATCAGTTCCATTAAGTGAACTTTGTCACATGTCCAAAACAATATACGATATTGTATTGCTTTTATATTACGTACTTCGATTAACTTAAACAATATTTAGAATTAATGCTACACTGTTTTACTTTATTAGTAGCTTACTGTACTACATTAATTAATATTTGCTATTATAAGATTATTTTCGTATTTTATAATAATATCAAAGAACAAGCAATAAAAATCACTTCACATTTAATACACTAGAACACACAATTGTTATCTATTTTGAAAATATCAATTTCTTGTTTTTCCTTTTTTCATTTTTATAAACGTTTTATTTCGTTTAGTAATTCAATCCTCATCAGTCACTCGTTTCAATTAAACTTCAATATTAAAAAGCTTTATTCCATTTTTTTTATTTAAAACAAAAGACCATGTCATGATTGCTACTTTTTTTACTCGATATTTTGATGTTCGGCAAAAGATTGGACAGAGAAGCAATGACATCTTTATTCTTGTCGATAATTGCAATTTTCCACGTCACTGCATAGAAAGGAAAAAACGACTCAGTTTTTCTGGCCGAAGGGAGATCTAAGCGGTTTTTATTTTTTATGACGTCATTAACTAGAGGAAGTTGGGGTAAATAGAGCCTGCGGTTGCCTCCTCTATTTTAAACTGTTGATTGCGTTATAGTGGGCCGAGAGTGTACAATTACATTCTTGTTGGTTCTTGGGTTTGTTAAATTTAATTTAAGAAAGTTACTTTGGCTTAGTACCTACCTACAGCTTTTTTTTTGTCAGCTATAAAATCAAAGATGGTAGGTACCCTTCATCATCCCTAATAAAACTTGAGCATGAAAACAAATCTTTGAATCAGCTATTGGTTCCAGAATATTATTAAGGTTTATTGAAGAAAGAAGCGTATCATCACTCCTTTCCACGCTAAAATAAACATACAGTGTCAAAACACTCAAACTTTTTGTTCTCCGAAAAACTTTACACCTTAACACCCTCCAGGCACATTCACAGCGGGAGGCTAAAACTGAAAGATAAATCCCAAATCTAAGAAATATGTAATTTTAATAACACATCCTCGACGGGGGGCGCCACTGTCACCCGATCCATACGGCTACTGTTTACGCCGTCAGCTCCCATGAGTTCAGAGCTGTAAACTATCGAATTACATACTCGATAGATTTAACATGACTCGATTGTGAATTGAATCGAATGACAGTTTGAACGTGTTGGGTAATTTTAGTGGTTCGGAGTAAATCATGAGTTACAGTGTAACAATATTTAGTAAGTAGAAATTGATTGATGTTAACTTGATTAATTATTCATTTAAAGCTCGTATTTGTTGATACTATGATGTTAAGGAATTCAATGATGAAGAAACCAAAGAATTATTAAACTTTAAAACATAAATCTATTGAGATAGAGTTGCTTGGGAAACATCAAAGTAATTTAAAAATTAATTTAATACCAACTTACATACTACTTATCTTAAAAGATGCAACAGTTAAGAAATGATAGCCTTGCTTACCAGGCTTGAAGGCTAAAGAAATTATGAATTATAATTATGATTATAAGAAATTAAGTACAAAATCATCCCTAATACAAATAAGGCAAGACAGGCGAAGGGGTAGAGCAACTAACCTATGAGGTAAATAAATATGAACTCAAGAGAGACAAAGAAACGCAAAATAAAATAGTAAGTAGGACGCTATTTCTTGAATACAATATTAACGAAGCAACCAATAAAATTTTCATTATTTTATTTAAACATTGGGTCAAAGCAAAACATTTTTCAATTTTAATGTTAAATGATCTCGCAAAAACAAGATTGTGAACATCCGTTAGTTGCAATTTACGATAATCACTGTGCAAAGAAAGCTTTACCCCTCGGAGTTGATTCTGAAACTCATTTGCGGTCTATGTTTTTGATCTCCACCGTTTCTCTGCGTCCATTGAATAATGTAACTAAAATGTTGTAAAAAAACCGGATAAAAACAAAAAGTAAGTATATGCTCTATAATATATCTACCTTATTTTCAAACCAAAAATGATTAAAACTTAGTCATATTTCTACAAATATTTTGAAATTACATTAAAGGTCTATTAAATTCAAGACAGAAAAATATGAGTTATAGAAAAATTTTACGTATCAATTATCGAATTTCAAAAACTAAAAGTGTAAATGATAATTTCTTGGTTCACACACACCAAAACACATAGGAAAAAAAAATATTTGCGAAATCATTGCAAGAAAATTACAGGACTGTCCAATTTTACCAGCACATATATCGCCACTCTACCCACGTCTCATTACAAGGCGCTCAAGCGCATAATTCTGCGGTTGCCACCAAACGAGACGAGGTCCCAGTGGTTGGCAGCCACGAGCTACCCGTTCTTTTAACGCTTAAAGTTGAGCTTTAGTAAAAAAAAAGTTGGTTGAAAGGAAAATTGTTATTTTAATACTAGGTACTGACTTTTGGTTTAGTTCGACATAATACATAATATTATTCAAATTTTTGGGTTACCTCACATACAAAATAGACCTTGATCGATAGACAATGTACTAGTTAAGTGCCTACTAAATAAATTTATGGTAGAAATTTAGATATACTGCAAATAGACTCAGGAGATGATGTGACGATCCAACTTTCAAGTGCCGCTACTGAAATACACCGTTTTATTTAAATGTAGGTATTGAAGTATTTAGTTTTGTTGATAATGTGGAGGTGTTTTAATTTCAGTATTCATACTATAGTAATAGTTTCCACGATTACAAAACAAAATATGATTTGAACCATAGGAAGCCTTAGATCTGCATGTCAAGTTTCGTCACGATTATCACTTAAGTTTAAGGCATCAGGAGTAATAAATAAACCAACTAAGGCCCAATTGCACCAACGTCGTATAGCACTAACCCACGGGTTAAATATGGCTATGTGACAGAATTTGTATAAAGAATCTGTCAAATTTACATATTTAACCCGGGGTTAGTGTTATACGACGGTGGTGCAATTGGGCCTAAGTCTCATCATGTCAGGCGAAATAATAATTGTAACTATCGAAATTTATAAGTGCCATAGCTGGGCCTAAACTCAATAAATGAGTTTTGAGTTTGAGTGATGATGTTTATAGATAACTAGCTGTTCCCCGCGGTTTCACTCGCGTTCCCGGGATAAAAAGTAGCCTATGGGCTACTTTTGGACCTTTCGACCTGCTGGGATAATAATAATATGTTCCTATTAGTGAAATAATTTTTCAAATCGGACCAGTAACTCCGCATATCGCGCGTTCAAACAAAATAACTCTTCAGCTTTAATTATTGTAATTAGGTTTTTTTTTTTTCAAAAAAATATTTCAGGATCCTATCGTGAGCATTTTATAATTCATCTCCAGTCATAACATAAATCAAAAGCAGCAGCAAACGTAACACAAGAATAATATTACTTTCAATGATCTTTATGCATATGATCAAATAAAACGGTATCTACATAATCTATTGTAGTATCAATGTGACCGATTTTTCACGGTCCCACCATGAGCGATGAGTTCAATTGTAACCGATTTAGAGCTCATTGAGTCAAAACCGTGCGTGAGACATCGCATTGAAATTTTATAGTTGGTTTTATTACATATAAATGAGACTATTAAATTTATAGTCTCTATGATTAACTTTACGATATACTAGTTCCAGTTTAGTGTTGTAACACACAGATTTGCCGTATCTCCCTGATTGTCCGAAATGCCGCCTCTTTATGCCACAGTAAACATTAATTAAGCAGTAAACTGGGAAAGTTATGAAATAGGTAGATATCATCTCTTGTTTTATATCTGTCATCAACTTGATAAGCGAAGTATTTGAGAAATTGAGTAAATTTTTATTATTTCCCATCGTAGACTTTAAAGATAAAAGTGTTTAAAGAATACTGTTATAGGAAATACCTTTATTAACATGCAAATAACACTAATAATATGCGAATAGCAAGAGTTTTAGGTACTTGTAAAAAATCTGACCCCTGAAGTGGATTTAATCATGTCAAGGTAAACAAAATCATGTTTTTTTCGGTAGTTATCATATACTCAGTTTCCAATATTGGTATTTATTATGAAATTTAATGTACCATCAAAAGAGAAGTCGTGACAACTATCAATCGTTACACTAACGAGTGTAATAATAGCAAATCTAAAATATCGAGTATTATGACTGTTTACACAAGACCATCGTCTAATTCCTATGTAAATAAACAGAATAGAGATATTTTGAAATATTGTATCCATGTTGTTATGAGTTTTAAACCGGGCCAAGGTCCAATAATAATGGTTATTGTTAAAATAACATTTCGGCGATGAAAATATCATATGAGTTATATCTCTACAAAAATTTCAAAGTGCTCTTACTGAGTTTACATAAATGCATGCGTGTAAATAATCAATGGTATGTTGAACGTTGTCTATTGTCGAAGCTTACGCAACCCAAGATAATTTGCAATCTCATATTATTAGTACAGATGTCGAGATGAGATGGAATATTGATAAACATACGAGAGTAAAGAGTAAGAAAAAGTCAAATCAGTTAACCTTAGATTCCTTACAACAATCAGCGTGCGAAGTCAAGCCTTGTTGGTCCTGTCACTCTTGTTAAAGATGAAATTCAAGCCATATACAATAAGGCGTACCTATAAAAACGTCATGGAGGTTAGTGAACTGAAAATAAAGCTTTATTTAATTTTGTAGAGATAGACGATATTTTATGTACATGCTACAAGAAATGATGTCACTAAACAAATGGTGCTTTTAATCATTTGCTCAGAAATGTTAATGAAATCACTGTAAACATTTCGTCGGAAGTTGTGGCGAGAGAGAAGTAAAATTGTCATTAATACACGACAAGCCTGCACTAATGATTTGGGGTGTTCAAACAGAGTGTGCCACAAAGTAAGTTAAATGTGTAATTTCAAAACGGATAAATTCTAAATCGAAACATTTTCTGACGTCATTGTAGGACAAAAATATACCTACCAACAAAGAAAATTAAAGCTCATTAAACTTAAAACACATGCCTAAGGAGATATTTTGAAAGAAATGTTATTAAAGTGATGAGAGATAAGTATTTTGATCGGTTACAAAATTCCACAATCCTAATGGAATGGTAAAATGCTCTATAGATATCGTCAAACTGAAAAATAAGCATTTCTAAATAAATATGTATAACCTTTTAGAAAATTTACGAAATTCGAAATGTTGCACAAAATTTTGTTTAAACAAAGATAAAACTATGAAATAAAAATTCTACTACAATCTCGGTTAAAATGAGGTGCAAGAAAATGAAACTGACTCTAAAAATAGCTATTTGTCGCAACGAGTAACATTTTTAGTCGCTTGGTCAGATATGATTTAATGGAGTGGCGAGAGGTTCGTTAACATTAATAAATTCAGCTCCCCTACCACAAGTTGTTTATTATAATCGCTTCTGTGAATTTATTTTCATGAAATTTTGTCGACGTAAAAGTTAAATTATTTTCGAGCTCATATCATTTTAAAACGATTTTTAGCAAAACAATTTACGACATTATTATTAAATAAATTAGAGCGTATTTCCTCTATCGTTTAATAATTTTGGTCAGATCAGTTTTTGTTTTGTATTGGTTTTCAATGTCCAATCCTTAAAATGTCAGTTAATTTGATAGAGTTATCTAATACCTGGATAGATACTTATCTTGTTAGATATATTGATGAATAAGGTAATTTATTACATCCATTTACTATTACTAATTACTACTGACATATCAATCATCCACAAGTTAGCTAGTATTTTGTTAAAGAAATGAAAGAATCATAAACGGATAATATATAATGTGTTTTTTTAGTTAGTCCATGCAATAAAAGGAATTTTAATTATTATTATTATGTAGTTTTATTACTCACTCAAAAATCACCTCATCTCATGAATACGTAATATTTACTCATGGTAGCATCTCAACTCCTTCCTTACCAGACGCTTTTAACTTTCGTTCGGCACTTCGTTAGCCGTGTTTGTATTTATTTAGAACGTGATAAGTTAGCCCGGTGACAGAGAGGGGAAGAGGATATGTTCCTACAAACTCTCAGAATTCATTTGCCATTTCCTCGCATAATCTAAATTTTATTGCAGAACACGGCGCATTTCTTAGACACATCAATAAGTAAGTTTATAACTTAAGCAGACACAATATTATGTAGATAATACTGGGTGTAAGTGACATCGCAAAATACCATGAGCTCTCATATTAGTCAATAATGTTCATGGATTGTCGAGAGCATTCAAAATATTTCTCAACAGTAATTAAATTAGTCCAATAGCCATGAAACTTATCACTAATAAACAATAATCTAAATATCACTTCTGTTTTGGCAACTAAACTTATTGACATGACCTTTCGATGAAATTAAATACAAACAACATCGTGACGAGAAATAATCTACAGATTCGGATTGCTGAAAATATAATGTTGATTACGAAGAAATAACGTATTTAAAGCACGTGAAAGTTCACAAGTCTCGGGTATTATATTTAATCATTTATGGCGCGATATATTATTATGTACAAAAGTAGACTTTTTATTTTTTAAGTGTGCAAGTTTAAACAATGCTCATGGGAGCGTGTCGGCCAACAGCAGAAAGAAATTGAATTTGTAACCCGAGCGTTCAGCTCGTAAAGAGTTAATAATATAGGCAGTTATTCCTTTTGTTTGTAATAATATACCTACATGTTGGTATTAAACAAAGTAAATGAATACAGACATGGGACTACTCTATTTCAAGTATTATTAGATGATTAAAATAATTTTGAAGTTCTATTATTTTTTAAACAAATACTCTCTTTCTTTTTAGTCTAGTCCAGAATATTTGTTAACTAGGTGTTCCCCGCAGTTTCACTCGCAGTTCCGGGATAAACCTAGTAACCTATAACCTTTAGGGATAATGTAGCTTCCTATTAGTAAAATAATTTTTCAAATCGGACCAGCAACTCCGAAGATTAGCACGTTCAAACAAACAAAACTCTCCTGCATTATCATTAGTAAAGTTATAGATATATTGGATACATTAAAGTTGATATTGGATGTCACAAAGTTGTTTTTAAGATTATCATTGCCAGTTATTGAGTCACAAACATACCTATCCAAATCTTCTTCTTATTTCTTCTTTGTACGTCCCTGTTTTGGGTTGTCGGCTCTGGCAATTGGGCTTTGACTTTGATATTTGACCACCAGGTCGATGGCGGGTGACCTCTGCCTCGCTTTACTTCCGGCAGATTGAGGGCAATTTGTACAACATAGTCTTCGCTGCGTCTTTTTACGTGTCCGTACCATCTGATGCGGTTTTCGGTCATCTTCTCTATCACTTTAAAGCTACCTCGCACATATTCAAAAATAAAAAAAAACCACCTTTATAATATTAGTAAGATAAGAAGTCCTATTGCCCTCCTCAATCATTGTAATCCAACAGTGATATGAATTTGTGCGACATCACGAAATGCATAGGTCTCTTTGGAAAATGCTACAGCACAAAATGTCGGTGGCATTAATTAACGCGATTACCCTATTCGTGATTGGGGGCTA
The DNA here is from genome assembly GCA_963555595.1 of Tethea ocularis. Classification (NCBI taxonomy): domain Eukaryota; kingdom Metazoa; phylum Arthropoda; class Insecta; order Lepidoptera; family Drepanidae; genus Tethea; species Tethea ocularis. Next base: position 8,095,669 of record OY741968.1, read on the forward strand.
ATGGTAGGGCTGTTTGAACTGTCGACCTATTTACCGGACATTTGCTTTAGTCATTAAAATTACATGAGTTCAATTGGTAGAGTAGAAAGGATTGTAACTTTGTGTTTTGTAAAAGGTATAAGGCTCTATAAAGTTAGTTATATTCATAAAGACTATGGTTGCTATACAACATAAATCATCATCTCCAGCTTATGAAGTTTGTAACTATCTTCTACAGTTTTCTTTAATTTACTCCAAGAACTGTAATCTTCAACCCTCTTGGAATCAGTGTTAAGTATCGTCTTTCTAATAAATTACTCCTCAATTTACGCTATCAATAACATGACTAATTTATTGTAAAAATCTCTACCATCATTTAATGACTAGTTGAAATTATTACCACCTCATCGCCTTTAGGCGCATCGTAACAAGAAACTTTGAGTTCTAATTTGGTCCACCCATTGAGGACCCTAGTGTCCACTCGATCATTCTCAAATTCATCAGCATTCTGTTTCAAAGGCGAATAACTCTCTAAATGCGGTCATCCGATATGTTTGGTTTGTATCTTTGTGAGTTTGCTTGAATTTTGGTAATACCCGGTTACGATAAGTATATCTTTAGTTATATCCTTATATAAAATGTGCATTAGGATTTATAATTTTATACAACATTAATTTATTTAATTAAATTATTACGGTAGGACAACAAGAAAGGATATTTTATTTAAATTAAAATATATCACAAGATTTCAAATTCTAAACCATAAACATTGACGGATTAATTTCTACTGAATAGCAAATAAAAAAATAGTGAGTTTTTTTTATTTTAAATAGTGAGTTGCGCTACGATACTGCCAAATACGTAAGAAACATGTTCAAAGTTCAAGACATGAACTGAAAGAGACTTTTAAGTTATGTTAAGTTTGCCTCCTAATGATATTAAAAAACAAAAACTTGAATAATTAAAGAACTTATAATTACTTACTTTATATCGGAGAAGATAGCACCATTGATTTATATGTATTGCGACATCGTTACTAAAATTAAGATAACATAAAATTTACGATACTTGTTCTGATAACCAACTTTATAAGTAATTGTTACGTTTGTACAATTTCATCGTGCACAAAATATGAATGGGTTGACTCTAATGAAATATTGGCGCTGAAAATTGATACTGATTTATGGTAAATTCAGACAATACATGACTAATGACTTTATTTGTCGGACTAATCAATCACATTTGTTTTGTTTATAAATTTTTAGGTCATGTTGTCAATATAATGTGTCATTCAGGCATTAAAAATGGATGGACTTACTGAATCTCGAGTAAACTTAGAGAAATCTATTATTTTATGTGAAGATCACAATAGATCTAGTCTGGTCGCAGTGATAAGTTCTGGAAAAACTTGAAACAGATTAAAATAATCTTAGAGAATCATTTTTTTATTCTGCAACAAACGTAGGTAATATGATGAAATAGAAGTTTATGAAATTATCAACACAAACTGATCTTGCCAGCGGAATTTTGTATTATTTTCTCTATTAGTTATGAATTTTTATGGGTAATTAAAAAAAAATATTATAGTTCACGTTATACAGCTAACAAAAGATAAAAAAAAAGATATCATAAATTCGACCCAAACATGAATCGACGTTAACGCAAGTATTAGGTATTTTCATTTTGAAGCTTAGTATTAGGTAATTTCACACCATTTTGTAGGAAAAAGGTTCCTCCTTTCCTTTCTCAAGCTCCTTAACAGTTAACATTCGCAGCATTATCCGAGCGAACTCAAGGTTATAATATCTTAATGGGGCAAGTTTAGTACAAACAGCTGTCTGGAGGGCACTATTCTTCATTAGCAGCGAAGAGCCCCTGGTAAATTATTCTTCGGGTCACTTTGGTGCTATTTAAGTTAATTTAATCCTAACTTTGCACACTTCTCACGTACTTGTTCGTCGTTTCAACTAATATTAACAGTAAGTTTGTATCCAAATAAGGTTGTTATAATTTTAATTGCGAGACGATGTGTTGTTATTATTTTACATTAGGCAAAGGTAGCCATTTTATTTTTATTTCAGTTACTCTGGTAGTTATTTTTTCAGAGTTTGTTTAATAGTAGGTAGGTGCCTCGGTAAATTTGCTGACTCGTCAAAACAAAGTACCTAAGTACTAATAGTTTTATGATATTTAGTTAGTTTTCATTCATAAGTTTTAAGAACTCATAAAAAGAGTTTATTACAGTTTTTATTTTGCAAAATTTACATTTATCTGTATGGCCATAATTAGTAGTAGGTCTTACACATTGCTTCTAAACCAGATGATAATGTTTATAAAATTAATTGAAATTGTTTCTTATAAGCATACAAACTTATCAAATGAATTTCTTAAAAGCTTACTCCAATAAGAAAAGCTTAGCTTGGCGGCCTGCACGTGTTTATACTTTACGCATGTTACTTTTATTCCAACCAAGTTTGTTGTGCGTGCACGTGGTACACCACTATGAACAAAGATGGCGTTAGTGGTAGATATTTTTTACAGTATTCTAATATTTTACTGGTATATTAGATACACCATAATAAATGCAGCGTTTCTCTATTAGTTTAATAGCATTAATATCCCTGGAGATTCTTTACACACGGTTATGATTCTAATCTAAGAGAGCTTGTATCTATTATATACATAGTTGTATTATAGGTAATATAATAAAATGAATGTTCCGGCACTTACACCGAGTGCTAAGCTGACAACTAGGAGAAGTCGCCTATAGGTAGGTTCAAAGACAGCTCTTTTACAGTGTCTCAGGTAAGTTAAGTAGAGTTTATGTGTAAGTACCTATAGGCGATTCCTCCTAGTTGTCAGCTTACTGATTAAAATGATATACTTACCGACGTAAAAATACCTATTATTATTGCATCTGTGCTATCGTTTTATAATCCTATTGCCACAAATAAAGACAGTTCAAAAAGGATAATTATGTCAGAGTGAAGAACTTTTCTCGGAAACGCAATTTGTAACAAAGTTAATAAAATCAAAACATTTTATTGGCTGAGCTAAATCTAAAACAACTAAGAATTACGGGTGGCCTCCTCAGGCAAATTCTTTTCGGCATATACTTATAGTTAATTATTTTTATAGACCCCTTGAAGTTAACAAGCATTTATTTATTATGAAACAAACACAATAAATCGACGTTGAAGCATTAATAATACAGTGAACGAGTTTGTTTTTCTTTCTCTTTTCTTACATTTATCAAGAACGTGTCAATAGGTGTATACATTTTGTATATTTTGGTAACGGATAGTAATAAATAACCATGTTTTGAAGATAATGATGCTAGAATGAAGCCGGTTTACCAGGAATTTGATTGGTTTATACATTTTATTCCTATGTTTGATATATTTGATAGTTGTAATCGAACTTTTAGTACCTTTATTACGCAAACAATGCGTGTTTGCGACACAAGGCATTATTTAATGTGTTTAGTTAAATTGGAAATCAATTTTATTTAATCATATCTTTGTCTTTGGATTAAAAAGAAAGAATGAAAATACATTTTAGGTTTAGTTATTTACGCTTATAGGAAAATTATAGAAAACGCATTTTTTGAAACTTAAGGCGATAAAGCTCTTCAATGACAATAAGTTCCCTAGATATATTCAGAAATTGTCATTTTTCTTTACTTATCGATTTATGTGGCTCAAAAATTGGTACATCTATCATGTAAAAAAATATTTCAAACAAAAAACAGCGTAAAAAATCGACGTAACCCTTTATAAACCGTAAAACGTGCCGATTCATCGCATTGAATTTATGTTTATTTCAACGGATGCCAGAACAAAAGGGAATCTATTCGCCGAAATTTGCCACAGAAGTTACAGAACCAATATAAATTAGAAATGCGTGTTGCCACAAAAAATCCAAAGAGTAAACAATGGTCGGCAGGCTCGACACGGGTCTCACCGCAACTATTGGTACCTTTTGAATTAGTAAGCCGTGACTAACGAGGCGTGATATACACATTCTTGCGGTTCCAATATCGGTTAGCAGATCTGCCATAAAGCCATAAATGATAATAACGATATAGGATAGCACTTGTTTGTTCTATAATTGATTATGAATCATAAGATGACCACTATACATATCAGGAGGTTTAATTTCACTACATTTGCAGCTTCATAGATGTCTCATTATATGTTAGTGAACTCGTAACATGGACATTTCATTGACCTGTCAGTTCATCTGATTTGACAGATTTGTATAGAGTTTCGTAATTTAGGTGGGATATTTATTTCTTCTAATCCATCAGTTTTTTCATCGTAAATTGGCGATAATAGGGGGGCAGAAATACCCACATAAATAGTAATTAGTGCCTACAGTATTTTCTGGGCAAGCGTGCTGCATGCATCATAAGCTTCGTCATCGTCCACTAAATGGGCGAGTTTGTGGCCAAACCCATATTAGGTATATAAAAAAACTATTATTAAAGATTATATAAATTACTATACTTACTTACTGGGTAGGTATACCCAATAAATACTTTCATATGATCACAAGCTATTGAAACAAAGGCAGCTTATTGAAATCAGTACTGAGTTATGAAGTCCTTTGTGGCTTCTATCGCTGTAAAAGTTTTGCTGGCGGTTACGCTGAGTCAGTAACAAATATCCAGTTTTTAGGGGTATTTTCACATATTTGTGCATGCAATAAAAGTATCCAAGTAACAGTAAGAAAGTTTTGTTCACTAACTAAAAGAAAAAGAGGAAGTTCTCAATTCGTCTGCATATATATAATTATCCGGAAGAGTTTAGGTAGACATATTTTAATTTAGATTTTAGTAGACATCGTTTAAAATTAAAATAATATGGTCCTTTATTTATTTTATATCAAATCATCTTTATTCAGAATAATACCCAAACATAATCTCCACAGTTCAAAATTAATGTAGAAACAACGGACAAGTTTGGTCAAAGATTTCATCAAATGTTGTTACTTGTCTCTCAAAGTACAGACCAAACAATGGTAACTGCACTCAACTTGAGATAGAAATGATAAAATACACCACCGGTAAATAAAACGGTAAGTCGGCATCGAAAGAACCTAAAAGAGTGTTTTGTCAACGATAGAGATTTTATTATAATAAAAAGTTTGTTAGCCATATTAAGGGATCATTAAGATAGTGCTTATCATAAAAAAACAACTTGTCCGTTGAAAATATTTACCAAAACCAGGTATATGAGTATCTATGAGATAAAGTAAGATTGCGCCTAATTCAACCCACATTCGGTAGTGCTTTATGAATTTTAAGTGATTCATGGACTGTCGTTTTGTCTCGAATGTTTATCTTAATGGTTTCTGCTGGTGATTTATCATCATAATCCTACTGTTAACGAATATAAACGACACTTGCTTAGTATACTAGTTCCTGTTATTTGGTAAACGTATAAGATGAATTTCTTATAAGACCAAATCAATAAAAAAAATAACGCTATTCAGAAAAATTGGTATCTTTTCGTAAATTTTAACAACTTAAGCTTTACAGCGCTTTTCTCTTTTAGTAAGGTTTTATTGGTTCATCGTTGTTCATAGTCGGAATAAATGTCAGCATCCATCCTATATATGGCTTTTTTGACTTTACATCATTTTGCAATAAATATTTATCAATTTCATTTTTATGACACACACAGTCTGCCTCCTGTACTTTTTATAAATAAATAAATCTACGTTAACCAAGTAACAAACTGTAGTGTTTGCAGGTTCGCAGTTCATATTCCGAGTGCAAGACCAATATTTGCAAGCGTATTGACGTAGCGTGGGATAGGACTTAATGAGGTATCATCGAGACTGGGTTGTGTCAACCTTCGCGGCTTCTTCAACAGCTCTTGAGGTACTGTTCTCGTTATTTTTCTCTTTTGTTAGTAATATTATTGCTTTAGTTATGAATAAAATGATTCTGATATATTCGATGATCTCTCCAATTAAATCCTTACTAGATAAAATTGTCATGTGTATAATATATATTTTTGACCTATTTAATCATAATTAAGGCAAATATTTCCATTTCTAATAAACAGGTTAAATGACAAATCAACGAAAATATTTGTATGACTATTTTTGGTCAAAAGAGACAATTTCCTTAGGTAAGTACCTAGGTTCTTGCAACTAAAACGATCTTGCTACTTGCTTGCGACTAAAAAATGCACACCCGAAAGGCGTCAGATAGAAAACTTTCTAATATCCTTACAAATCGGTCATAAAGCCTGTACTCGGAGATAGTGATCCCCGATAAGGCTCTATTCAGTACCAAACTATCAATCATAGTTTATTGAAGGTTACCAATATCGCAAACTTGCACTCTCACGCTATCTTTTATGAGCATTTTGTGGGTAGTTTGTATTAAGCTTTGAAGAGGGAAATGTCAATCATGGTGAGATTGGGGATTTTTTCTTAAGTAGAAAGATTTCGATGCTCAAAGAAAATTTTATTAACTTTAGATCTTATTGAAGTTTTTAAAGAAATTATGATTGGCACAATAAATTACAAGTTTATACCTACTCTCTAATCACACCCGAATTTACTCTTGTGTGATTCTTCTTCAAATCCTATTAATATTATAAATGCGAAAGTTTGTGAGTATGGATGAATGTTTGTTATTCTTTCACGCAAATACTACAATTAGATTTGGATAAAATTTGGAACACAGATAGTTTATAACCAGGATTACATAGGATACTTTTTATCCCGGGGAAAGATAATATCCATCGGGAATGCTAGTAATTAATATAATCAAGCTAACCACAGTTATTAATAAGTTTACATAGTAAGTGAGAATATTTTTATACTTTTGTTGTGGCTTCAGTCACCCAAGCTAGAAATACATCTTTAATATGGGAGACTTTCCATCGAACGTACATTGGTTGGTACAGTTTTCTTATACAATTTTACGTAATCATACAATTTTGTAGGAAAAATATTATGTAAGGAGATAGTGTGGGTAAAGGAGAGCGAGGATGCATCTTTACTCTCTCTCTCTCTTCTTCAACCTATTACCATCCAATGCTGAGTGTAGGAATCTTCCGGTGCACTCCATTTCTCACGGTCTTTGGCCTTCCTCAACCAGCTCTTTCCTACATATATCCTTGAGGATGTTTGTGAGGATATAATTTGTGTTATGTGAATGATTATTTCTCTATGTAGGTCCGAAGAAAGTGAAATAGCTCTTTCACATTTTTCTATGTATAAAAATCATGTAGATAGTAGGTAGAATTTACTAGTCACAAAAAGTAGTAGTACACGAAACATTACTTTTAAAAGAAGTTTTCTGAATGAAGTTGTTCCTTTAGCCATTATGGACCATAAGACGTGACCATTTCTCTCGTACGTTAATCAAATATTGGTTAAGCCATCGGTTGTGTTTACAATAATACTTAAGTACTGGTCGCGTGCCGTGATCCATCTTATTTGACATTCAAATGACTTTTTAAGTTTCATTAGTACCTACTCTGAATATTTGTTTTCAAACTCTTGAAGCGTTTTTATTTGCATACTTTATCTTTGGCAAATGCAAAATTGTTATCGACGGGGATTAATAAAATTATATGATACGATTTAACTTTTTGGTATGTTAATGCGTGAGGTCGTTTGATCGTGTCAAGGGGCCTTTAAGGTTTAAAACTTAAGACATAAAATTGTAACTCTTTCTAGCAGAATTTTTATTTTTTACGAGTAAGTATTTTAACCATTATTTTTTTTTAAACGGTGTACCTATATATTTTATATTATGAGAACTATACATACTCCAATGTATTTCATTGCCATTATATCTTCAATCAATATACCTACTATTTTCAGTTTAAATATCTTCCTCGTAACATTATAGATCATAATAATTTACTTCACAATAAGTAATTTCTTCTGCAGTGGATTTTTGTGTGTCATTGCCATAGTCATTACCATTTCCACCAGCTGATCTTGTGAAGTATTTAAAGTTAAATATTAACTTATTTCTCACGTTTTGATCTTTTGGGACAAAAATATACTTGAATAGGTAATCATAGCAGATGGTGCGTTCAAAGGGTTCTTTATGGTGCACCTCTCTGTCATTATTTGTATAATAACTTGATTGCATCACATAATTTTAGTTTATTTTTCGCGAAACGAGTACCTATCCGCTAAAAAAGTTATGATTTTTTAAATAACTTTTTTTAAATGATTTCTATGAAATTCATCCACCTATTTTTATATTCTCATCTCAACTTCAAACCAAATTAAAAATATGCACTCCAGTATAAATAGGCATATTTTACCCACCCACAGTTTTCGATGAAATTGCACAGATCCAGTATAATGCAGTTTAATTAAGCCTTACAATCAGCAGCCGTTGCCAAAGGAACGCCCCAAACGTGGAATAAATTCTTGAGGGGCTGGAATCAGTTCTACTATCTGTGGTGACAACTTACCAAATTTTGCTCCAGAATCTTTTACCAAATCAGTTCTTATTCTATTTGTATTAGATGTTTCAAAAGTGCATAGTAAGGTTGGTATAAGATTTAATTTCATAGGGTTTGTCATCAGTCCCTAAACGTTTAATTTTCTTTTAATCCCAAATGCTACGATCTTTATCATTGGAGGGTTGCCACGGAACGAATTAAACGGATTGCGATGGTGTCCCAAATGAGGCTATTTTGTTCCTCCTGAGATATGCCTCATTGAATAGAGGGGCGCTGAACGTGATTGTTTGTATTTACGCTTCAATCGTTTATTATCGAAATCAGAAATCACGTAAACAGCACCAAAAAGTATTTAGTAAGTATAATTTCTAAAAACAAACAGTTGATTGCGAAATAAAAAGTAGGTATAAGTACGTAACGGATCAAAAAGGAAATTACTTAACCTAGCTGAGCTGCACAAAGTCAATGCTGTCATGAAGACGAAATACAAAACCATAACACACAATGCATTTCAAAGAGTAAGAAAGGTTTTCAAAGTACTTCTAAGATAGTCTAGAGCGCTTTACGATTTGCGAACAAAAGCCAAACAATCCATTGTCTATCGATTGTAGCCTCGAGTGCAGTTTGTCGTCAAAGGCCTTAAGTTGCTCTTTTCAGTGCCTTTACTATGTGTAACCGATTATTATTCACTTTCGTACAACGTGAATGAAGCACTAACATAAAAAGTAGCCATCAATGTATACAGTAGCACGCTACTAACTGTAATAGATCTTAAACAAGTTTTTAAAGACCACTTTCGAATGGACGTAAACAATAAAATCTGACTACCTCCAACATACTCAAACTATTTTATACAAAGTTTTGGAAATGTTTAAGTTGTAGATTCTATTCTAACAATTAAATCTATATTTGAATGATGAGAAACTAGAAAAGAATACAGTGGAATATATTTAAAAACAGATCAAGAAAACCTCTAACATCAGTAAAAAGAACTACCATAAGAAATATTAATATGAGATTTCTGAATCAAAATAATTATGACGGTAAGTGAAAAGATTTACCCTTAAACGATAAAAATGTATCAAATATGAGTAGACCATGAGTATTTATAGTAAACCCGTATGTCTCTATTGGGAACATGCTTAAAGCCTCCGATGTTCTTTACATTGTTTGAAGCCTTTACCATTACCGTGTAGTTGTTTAAAACAGCTGTTGACTTAACTCAAAGTTGTACGATAACATTAGATAAGGCACTGTTGATTTATAAAGCTTTAATGTTATTCTGTTTAATACACCTAAGGTCTTTGTTTTATATTTTGTAGTTAGGTACTGAAAAGTTTAGTTGTCAATAATCCTATTAAATAGGTAGTAAATTTTATAATCGCTGTGTGATTTATGTTTAATTACGATTAAAAATAAACAAACAACATTAACATAAATAATTAAGTAGGTATATGATCAATATTTTTCTATTTCTCTTTTTTTTATTGTAAAAGTTATAAAGGTTCCATTATATTTATAAAACTCTATAAATAAATTATTGTATTTAAATATTTGGCACGGTACTTACGTATGTATAATTCTAATTGTAAATAATAAGAAAAAAAAAACGTTGTAACGTAAAAGTAGGTGCAAACTGGAAAACAAATAGTAACATAAGGTCGCCCTTTTAGCTGATAATAAACTGATAATTAAAAAAATAAACTGATAATAATAAAATTAGGTGCTACAAAACATACTAGAAGCTGAAATAAAATAATTATACGAAGCCATACATGCGGAAATGTATGCATGGACATTACCGCAGACCGTTATTTGGATGGACCGTCAACTCTACGATTCGCCCGTGGGCTTGCATAAACATTTACGGTTCCGGATCACCGGCTTAGATGATTGCATTAAATGCGCATACAAAATATACATCGAGCCAGACCGGAACGAAATCGATGCGGAATCTTCTTAGGGTTTTGTTTACGGGTTGTCCAGTATAGTTGTAGATCAATGTGTTGAAATTCAATCTTAACATAACATTTTATGTATAGTAAGTTAGCAAGACTTTTCGGTTTAATTAATCATATACAAGTTTCTATGAAGCTTTATTGATTTTCGAGGATAAAAAATATCCTGTTTTAAGATATAAGTGATGTGTTAAGTTTCATTAAAATCTATTAAACCATTATAACTAGCACAAAGTTATTACATTGTTATCTATTAAAAGTATTATTTCAATAGCCATTGGATATATTCAACACTATAAGTTTCCTGTAGGCAGCAGGATTAGTTACTAACATTCTGTGTTATCAACCCGCAGGTTAATTAAATGCGAAATATCCGAGGGGTCAAACATCAGGGAATGTTGATTGCTCATCCTCTCTTTCTCGACTTAGTCCATTTGATTTACTACACCTCTGAACACGTGCATTTCCCCAAGATGTTTAATTAAGTTTAAACTTTAATTCCCTAATAATAAAGACTTTGGGAAAAGACGTGTAAGTAGCATATGTTTACACTAATTAAGCTATATATCATTTGGAGACGCGTGGCGCCGCCGTCTGTTAAACGCCTTAATGAAATAATCGCTGGGAAATGATTCTCTTTGATAGTTATTTTCGTTTTCCACGTTAGCATGACATTTATAATCAGCAATGTCAACAAAATATCATCAATTCTACTATCCACACCACAAAAAAAACGTAAGAAGTATTGCATTTTCTTCCATGTGTCAAATCGTTGTGTGGAAATCAATGGAGTTACGGATCTTTTTATAATTGCCATCTGTTCTTCAAGCATTTAAGTTTATCCATCCATTATTGAAGTTTTGGATTCGTTCCTAAAACAAATAACTAAATTATAAAGTGTTAATACGACGTTTTTTGAACTGATATTTACGTTGTTTGTTACATTTACTACAGCATTTACTGACAGATCTGACATTATCACTAACTCATTAACATATCAACGCATAACCTAAAGCGCTGGTTCTAGAGACATGTAGGTATTACACAATCTAATGATTTTCATGATATTTCGGATAATTATAATTTTGTGATTTGCCGCTTCAAATGGCAATAATTGAGCTCATTTGAAAATTCATTTCAAATAGTAATGTAGTTCAGCTAAATTGGATTGTGATTCGATTGCTTGCTGAAAATAACTATTTCCCTCTAAAATCCAAATGATAAACAATTTATGTTAAATAGCTTGGCCTCGGGTTTATTTCATTGGGGAAGAGCTGGATTATTCAAATAATTTTGATTATGAGTTGTATTATATTTAGACACTATATTTAGCTCAGCAAATAAACTCCGTTAATTCCTGGATTGACTGGGATAAAGTATACTTTTAAGTACAGACGCAACAATTGATTATGAGATTATGTTGGTTAGTCAATAAAATTTTAAAATGAAACTGAAATATTGTTGTTATATAAAATATACCTTTACTTTTTGATTTTCATCCTATTTCTTCTTGATAAGATCCATCCTCATCCTTTTCACAAAATAAATCTCATTTTATGAACAAATACGACAAAAATAACAGCCTTATTCCGCAACCGTTCTCACGCCGCCGATTTACGCCGCGGTAGCAGTAACAGGAAAAATCTCTCACGTCGCCTTTTATCAGATCGGGGCCTGTCATCGCGACACTAAACGCCCCGAAACATCCCCAATCGTGTCAATCTCTAGTGAGTGCGAATACTCATCATTTATCACGGCTCGTGTGTGAGGCGAGACCGTGCTGAATGAAAGAATAAGGATGTAGAGGATTCATTGTGAGGGATAAGGGAATAAAGTTCTTTTCTTGTTTTTTAAAGTTTCAGCCTTCGTAAAAAATAGACTTTATTTAGGTTGATGTGATGTCTGTATAGATTTTAACAAGGTATTCACAGTATGTTAGCTTAAAGTAGTTCTTTTAGTAAAAGTTATTGATAACTCTTTTAAACTTATATATTAGCTAACGATATTTTGCAATCACTAGCAAGCAATACATTGCTTAAAATGTAGTAAAGTATTACGAAAAATGTGTTTAAAGGCTACGTTTTTTAATTTGGAAACATTTTATTCATTCTAAAATCCTTTGTTTTCCTATTAAATAAATCTGTCAGTGCAGTACCTAAGCGATCTGCCAATATATTGCAAAATACCCATGTCTATCACGACCCTGATACACCATTCATCAATCTACCGTTCGCAGCACGACAACAACGCTATTCCGAGAATTCTATAAAAATGGATGATACATTTCCTTTACCTACTTTCACATAATGTATACCATCTACCACTTATCCTCATATCTTTTGATTGCAACCAGTTTCTCTGATCATAACTATATCAGGATCAAAATATAAAATAACTTTAGAATTTGAATTAAGTCGTTAGGTAATTAGTTATAAAAAAAAAATTGTTAGAAAAAATTACGGGTGGAAGATATTAATATGCATAATTCAATGACGCTATAATTTTCCTTGTGATGATTAGTCATCAAGCCATTTCTGGTTATTGTTCTTCATCGAAACTACAGTTTCTCGTTTCTTTTTTTAAATTTATGTTTGTGATATTATAGATCAATATGTTACAATGAGTAGGTACTTATACATTTGCAAATAAAGAATATCTATTATATTCTACAGGTAAGGTATATCTTACTTTTTGTTGTTTTTCAATATTATTAATATTTACATATCACATCATATCACACATTGTTGCAAATACCGCACACGAAGCTCAACACCAAGCCCCTAACTTTAGAATAAAGTTTACGACATCCAACACTCCCGTTGACTCATCATAACTCTCGATCGCACCCGTGCACCTTCATTCCAAAACAAAACACATGAGAGGCGTCATTCACTCTTGTTCATTCGTTCTTGTTTTCGGCAACTTTAGTGATGTTAGTCACATGAAAATCTTTACATTCTATAGCAATATAATAAAGATAAAGAACGAGTTTTGTGAGTGTCTAATTCATTATTCCGAGTGGTATAGGCTATTCATCTCATAGACGCAGTTAAACCCGCGGGGACGGTTACAAAATAATTATAATGAATTAATTTGGGACAACTATGAAATAATATGACTAAGGGTGGGTTGCACCATCCAACGTTATCCATCGTTAAATTGTCTGTCAGAGCAACGGTTTTGCTAGCAAAAGACAGTTTTGACATACAATTTAACGATAACGTTGGATGGTGCAACCCAACCTTAGGGTTGAATAGAAGGTAGGTATAGATATCATAGAAATTGCATTGTTCTAATCTGACTTTTTTACATTTATGTAGGTAATCGATGTCGGATCTAATTTGATACATCATCATCACAAATAACAACAAGAAAACACACAAGCAAGCGTCAACGCGAACGTACCGCGTGCACTAACGATTTACAGCAGCAATTAGTTATGTACCCGGTCGGACGCACGACAAACGATGTCGCCTGACAAATGGTGCCGGCCAGTTGGCCTGGGTGCCTCGCCAGTATGCCACAGACAATGAACGGCGAATAGTTCAACCATTCAATCATTTAGTCTTGGATTAGAAATACTGATTTCTGGGTGTGATACGAGTTATATTTTGTAGTTTGGTTGTGCCTACTGCATTGGTGCGTAATTTTACAAACAACTATGGCGTATGATTGATATTACATTTTGCATTTTCTAATTTAATATGGATTATTGTCAGTTGCCTTCTTGGCATTGTAACAGGTCGGCGACACATTGGTAATGCCTCTGGTATTGCAAATGGCGATAGGGAACGGTAACCACTTACCATAAGGTGGACCGTCTCCATTTAATACCTATTCACACACAAAGTACTGCACGTGTATATATATTATCAGACTTCGTACTGCTGTGATTTTAATACGAGCACTACGCATTAGGTGGGGATTAAAATATAATTTTAAATAAATTCTCTCATAGTCAATCCCATGCATGAGTTTCGTCATATCAACGTCAAAACGAATTAAAAATTGTAATCCTTACTAAGCCTACATACATTTCATCAATGAACTCGCTATACACTTGTACCTACAGATACTCAAAGTCTCCACCGCATATAATTAAATATAGGCCACATTCACACCACAAAATTCGGCTCGCACACATTGACGGCATAATCCGACTAAGTTTAGTTCCATGTTCGAACCACTTGTAAATTAGGCGAACCACTCCAATTAGTTAGTAACTGTGTAGTGGCTACATGACACGTTGGGCTAATCCCAGCTTACATGCGAAACTGTACTAAACAGTTGAAATCCTCGACAATGCACTACAGTCGTGCCTTTGAAGCCTATGACGGGATCAAAAGGACCTGCAAGCGTGGTTTACATTGTGGGGTTATACAGTAGTGAAATATCTAGGAAATGACCAACGTTATGCGGCAAAATAAATATTATTAACTTTGCTTTGTTGATATTAGTTTTATAGACTGAAACCATAAATTGTTCATTATTTAACAAACTGAAGTATCTATAGAAGTACTTATTTTGTTTTATTTTTGTAATGGGATTTTTCTGAATTTCAATTTTAAAACATGGTTAACATAATCAAAGTATAGTGTGCTCACGTTTGGTCTTGATCTCATCTGATGATGACAAAGACTATGAAGGTGTACGTAGTAATTTGTTACATTATATTCCGTATCTAGATTATTGAAGTATTAAACTAGATTCCCACACCAATCTTCCCGCACTGCAATAGTTTACCCCCTTAGTTGGGAGTTTGATGTCAATCATTCAGTTTCTCCTTTTAAATATCATCATCATCTCCCTGCCCTATTCCAAATCATGTCTGGTCGGCGCAATCTTCTTCTATTCAGCCCTTCTATACTGACATATACGACTATTTCATGAAAATGTTACTAATATACCTTGGAGGAATGTGTTGATGATTTCTTTTGTTATTAATCAGTAAATATACTACCATTCTTGTCGCAAATAACATGTTGATAACTTACGACCTATAACTGAGCTGCAATTTGCAAAAAACCTGATAAAATTTTGAATTTAACACTCCAACCAAAGGTTTACCCTTAAGTATGAAGTAGGTAGTTATTATTTTAAGTATACTAATTATGAACTTTAACATTGTAACCATACGAGTATGCGGTCAATAAACAATTCTTCTGCAACGCAACAGCACTTACGAGTCCAAATTCTTATTATTCCCATAGGAACTTGTGAATGCAAATACGGAAATAGACCGGCCGGCGTCGATAAACATTTTGCTTTACCCATAAACGGATGTGAGGAAGAAAATGAGTTGAATGCAAACATGATGCAAAGTTAAAACTGATTCTTTGCTTATAACATAGATGACGGCCCGTTTTGACATGGTGTGTTTCTTCTTGTCGCTTTGTTTTAGGGGCATGGATGTCTGGATGATGGATGTAAGTATATGAGCTGTCAAAATGTGTCTTTGGTTGTCTACATTACAAATCAGTATTATAACTCCACGATACATTTTTTCATCTACAACATTGCTAATGTACCTACTTAAAAATCTTGATGTAATGTTGTGGCGGCTGCACCTGAAAAATAAAATACTAAAAATTAAATACTTACCCACCCATAATACCTAATATTCAAAATAAAAATTAAAAAAAAAATTAAGTTAAGTACACTGTTTTACCGACGTGAGCCGTCTGACTGAACACATGCGCAGTGTCGCCACCGCTCGCGCCGATCGCCGGCGCCATGACAGTCCAACTAGTCGTCTGTCAGTCAATCGAGTCGCGCTACGCAATAAAACATTTTGTAATTACTCTTGCTCTGTATTGTATAAAAACTGTGTCAACTGTGCATAGTATAGTTTACGTGTATTGTGTTATTAATGTTTGTGAATGTGCCGAATAAACATTACTTACTATTTCAATCAAATTCAGTGTTGTTATTAACCTATCAGATACATAGAAGAATAATTTATGGTAAGCTCCCAATACCTTACCATAATGTTTTCATGATGATCCTAATTAATATGCTCATTACTTTACATTCTTGCTTCAGGGGGGTTGAAATTTTTCTGCAATTGGGACATGTGATAGAAATAAGCTCGAAATAAGAATCAAACCGAAAATAAACCACCTTCAGTCACATCATCACTTGTATGTATGTACACATGGCCACAGATCTATCTACACATTTTTGTTGCAAAATAGCTCCTAATACAACCGCATAAGGTGCTGCAGTGTTTACCTTGACTTGTGGTCGTCCGTACCTACATTGTAAAGAGAACAATAATCTCCAGAGCATCCTGCCATAATTTAATTATCAAAGATCAAGCGTTGACAACATGTAGGTACGAAGAACATTTAGTACAATGTTAGTTGCTTTTTAAGTAGGTAGTCATTATATGCAAATTACTGAATCGTGATGATTTCTGTTTCGATAGACGGAACGTGTTCCATTGCATTGTAGTGACACAGAGATCTTAAGGCCGTCAAACAATTATGTTCAGAAATTTAAAACTTTACAAAAAATCTTTGTGTTTACTTTAAATAATGTAGGTAGGTCAATTAGTCGAAGTTTGTTCAAATTTTTCAAAATTATGTAATTTTCTGCGTCAGAGAGAGAACTCCAGGCCTAGACAAAAATCATTTCGTGTCACGCTAACGCTAAACGCTAATTCCAAAATGTATGGCAATGACATTCCAAAATTCCAAAATGTATGACTTTCCATTTTTCGCATGGCATTTTTGATACCTACGCGTATAAATCGAAAGTCTAGAAGAATTCCACTGGATGCAAGTGGCTCAAAATTGCTCGTCCTGGATATAAATAAATGTACATACACCTACTCTCGATGTCAGTATCAATTTAATCTATAATATAAAAACCAGGAGAAGGTCTTAGGATAGGTAGGGGTAGGTAGGGGTAGGTAGGGGTAGGTAGGGGTAGGTAGGGGTAGGTAGGGGTAGGTAGGGGTAGGTAGGGGTAGGTAGGGGTAGGTAGAGGTAGGCAGGGGTAAGTAGGGGTAGGCAGGGGTAAGTAGGGTAGGTAGGGGTAGGTAGGGGTATGTCGGGGTAGGTAGGGTAGGTAGAGGTAGGCAGAGGTAGGTAGGGCTGGTAGGGGCTGGTAGGGGTAGGTAGGTAGGTCCCAGTTTTATTTTTGTTCTCAGGGCAGGACAACGTCTGCGGGGTCAGCTAGTATGTAATACCTTTCTTTAAAATTCAAGTTAGGTGTAATGTTCATTTACCTACTGAACAATAGGTATTTAATTTAGTGCACCAAGAAGTGGCAGTGTAATTGTTTTGAAAGTAACTGTCAGTTAAGACTTCTGCATGTCTAAAGAAGTTTCTATGGCAAGTCCAACTTGCACAATTCAGCAAATGTTTGCACGAAACTATAACACACGAAACTCGATAGGTATTCCTTTAATAATTCCCATGAATAGTAGATACTGAGTGAGATATACTAGGTGTATACTTGACTCGAACGAAACTGTCAGAACGCTTAGGTGAAAGGTTTTGTGTCAATTTATAGTACTTGTTACTTATTTTGTTGAAGGAAACAAGGTGTGGAACCTATAGTTTTTAATGAATTGAACTTTTAACACCACGTAGCTTAGCTTGTAAAGATTCTTAGCTGTTCTTAATAAGGTAGACAATGTAAAGACTAATATTTTCTATTACTATTTGTTAGATTTAAGTGCAAGTATAGGGGGCGTGCATCATGAACCTTTATAAACTCTCTAATTGCTGTTTTATCAGGCATAAAATTTTTGACGGCATTTAGAGCCTTTAGCATTAGTTCCTCAGGCCAATTTTGGCGAGTGGTTTTACGTTTATAAACTCGCGGTATGATCTATAAAAAATACGAATGGGGTAATATGATTCCAGGGATCATTTTATACGCACGACGAGGGATCATTTCACCTCACACACCAAATTTAAAGACATCAATCAAAATATAACCTTTAAATATATCGTACGGTATTCAAACATAGCTTAAATGTACCTGAACTGTAATGAAATCCGCCAATAAAATATAATTTCAATAAAACATAACATACAAAATGTAATTAAATATAAATATAGGCGTAACATAGTTTAGAAGCACATTTTTATTTTATTTTCTAACAAAACCACGCTAACTGCTCACACCACCTTGACACTCGGAGAGGCAACTAGCGGGGTTGCGGGGATGAAGTTTTTCGTACGATTACTTTTTTGTTATATATTTCTAGTAGTCACTCGTACCTATACGGTGTGGAATCATTTTACCTCGAGGGATCATATTACACGCACCTCCCCTAATTTGAATTTGAAAATAAATGAGTAGCTAAGAATAATCTTAACGATTGTCACTATAAAATATTATATTATAAAAATAATTTTGGAGTCGTCTGGCAATACTTAATAACCGACAAAAACGTCTTGGATTTTTTATTTTGAATTCTAGAAATAATAAATTAAAAGATAAAAATAAATTCAAGTTGCCTAAAATATGTTATTTTATTTTTTTGCAAGTTTTATATGCTGCGCAGTAGTGAAATAACCGCTAACTAGCTAAAAGACTTCCAGGACTGGATTCACCAATTAACGAAATTGTAATTTTTCGCAATTTCAGCTTTCCTGAAGAACCCTCTCAAAATTCGTTATCAGCTCTTACGCCTGAGCAGCGCTTGAGTTTCATCCCACAATAGATTTCATTTAACTAAAGGATAATAAAAAAATCAACATTATTAATAAAACAATAAATAATAAAGAAAAACAAATAATATAAAACCATCAACCCTTTTGTAATAAATCTCAGCTTTCGATTAGTTTTCCCATAGTTATTAGTCGTCGCAAGTCGACCAATAATTTATTTGTTGCTGTAGATTTTTATCTTTCTCCCAATAATATCTGCGGGCGGGACTTTACGATTGCGATCAGCAAATCTGAAATCAAATACTCGTTTGGGGATGGTTTTGATTTAAAACAGAAGGGGATGGAGGACTACCCCGGAAATATAAATTGAATTCTTATCTTGAATCATATTTAAGTGAATTTTCTACACACTCTATTATTCAATTGTTAAAGATTTGGGTATAATTTGAAAGCTATTGTTGACTAAAGCTTAAACACGTGCACGTCTGTAAATAAAAATATATTAAAGACAAATTAAAATGTACCAAATTTTAGTAGACACTACTTACGTTTACGGTACGATAAGTAGAAATCTATTCATGTCATACAAATTACCCCTATTTAAAACATACTATTCTCTGAGAGTCGGTAAAACTTGCAAATTACCATGGGTACTTTAATCATGATTGCATGGCAAAATAAACAAAATAAGTCTAAACACAAGGTTAAAAATTCAATTAAAAAAAATTGGGTATTCAAAGTTAGGCTCTAAAATACATTATAAACGAAAGCTTCGCCGTAATAGCTTCTAATCACTATAGAACTAATGATAATTATGACGAATTCCCTATCAACAATACTAAGTCTATGAATACGTATAACGTATACCTACTCAGAATGCAAACAGGTGTAAATAGATTAGCACGCTGAGATTTCAGTTCATGAATATTGCCTTAGTACTAAGGCAGAGAGGAAATGTAAGAGAATATTAATTGATAAATATAGTAGATATATACGAGTATATAATGAAACAAAACTAAATATAGTAAGTAATCTATGCAGCTGCTTTCGTGGGGAATGCCAATGTTCAGCAGTGAATATTGTTATATATTCAACAGTGATACCACAGTTTTACAATCATAGGTATTAAACAAACAATTTTATTATATTGTAATACTTCGGTAATACTGTCAGACCATTCCAAACATTCTCAAAATAAAACTTTAAAAAATATGTCACGGGATGTAAAGTTTACCATAACCATAGCCTTATCATAAAATTATGACTAGGTACTAACTGTCAACTTTCATTTAAAAATCGCAATTTTAAGACCGCATAATGCTCAAACATATGACACAAATCTTCATAAGACTATCTGGGTAAGTAAAAGAGTCAATATTAGCCTATATAAGTAGCAATTCACATGCCCAACGCGGCCAGGAGCTTTCATCCCTGCCCATTCAAACTTCTTATGCAAATTACATAATGTTCTTTACGACATGAGGATGGCGAACTTTACTTAAGGAGTAAATATTTATGTGGGTACATGTATATTTTTTAAGGAAAACATTTTTAGCCAGAAAGGGGATGGTTTTAGGACGGTTTCAAATGAGCCGGAGATGGTTTGGGTTTCATGTTTATATTCTGCGATGTTTTCACATTCATTCGTAAGTAAATATAAATAAAACTACAACAAATAAAACGAAATAAACTTTCCTGAATCAGTATTTATTATTTGCGTGCTATTTCCTAATTATTTAAATTATAAAAATTCCATGCAAAAAAACATATAGGTTACGCGGGCTATTGCATTGCCAGATTTCTTACGTCTATATGCTCGTTTTACCTCCTCTATCGATACCATGACTGTCAATCACTCGTTTCTTATCCATATAAAAGAAACTACAATATAGCTCTTTTTAAATGAGCTAAAATGCCAGAGATTTTATAACATAATTTGCCAAATATTTCACAGTCTGCCGTAAAAGTTTCAGGTGTGTGTGTGCATGACATCTGGTCCCATCAGATAACTTGCCAAATTCGATGGAGACCAGTTGGAGACACTCCAACTTGGCACTTGATGTTACATGACCCGTATTAATAAGCGGCTATTTGGTTGGCCGATAGTTGGTTATACAATTGATCGGGGTAATATAGAATATATGTAATCCTATTAACATACTTACATAGATTTTGTTTGAGAATCTACTGTTTGATTTGTGATAAGAATAGTGTTTGCTTGTATTTGGCGCTTAAGGCTCCTCTTTCAGCTTACGTAGGTATATAAATACACTGAAGGCAGATCACATATCTATAGTCCCTACTACAAAAGTCTTCCCTGACAACGATTGTGTTTCGCCCTAAGATGAATAAAAAACAAATATGTACCTACCTACTTCCTGACTGTGAATAAATCTACAGTTAATATTTTTAATTCAAATACACTCATAAAACAACTTAATTTAGTTATAAAAAAAACTTTATTTTAAGAGTTGAACATCAAAACCACAATCAAAACTATTATAAATGGGTAAGTATGTTTCTCTTTTATATAATTATCATTCTATCTATACTAATATTATAAAGAGGAAAGATTTGATTGTTTGTTTGCATTGAATAGGCTCCGAAACTACTGAACCGATTTGAAAAATTCTTCACTAATAGGAAGCTGCATTATTCCTGAAGGTTATAGGCTACTTTATATCCCGGGAACGCGAGTGAAACCGCGCGGAACAGCTAGTCTTTAATATAAAAACATTATCAGATGCTAATATTTTTACTACTGTCATTAATCACGCCAAACTCCAAATTATTCCAGAATATATTTATTTTACCAATAAGATCATTAAATTTTACACGCTACAATACCGCCCCTAGTATTTACTAATAAACTAACAACAAATCAAATACCAATTTGGTAAATAATTTTACCAGAAATATTACAATGGATAGGGGAGTTACCCAATAATCTCTGACTTCAATTTCCCCAGACTCTATCAAATATGGAATAAGCAATGATGCCTCAATTAAATCTTAGTAGATAAACCATTATATTAATATTAAATTGTTTATCAGAATTTATACTCGTAAGCTAAGAATGAAAAGCTTTGTTTTGAATTTGTTGTAAAATATATAAAATGATAGAAAAATTTAAACCTGGAAATATGGTACTTATTCGTTATCATTGATCATCACAAATTATTATCACGAAAGTTTTCAAACATAATGGGGGCTCATACTTTCATGAACTACCTATATAATAATATTTAAATAAATACATACGCAACCAATGGAAAATAAAGTGACTATTTTAGTAGGTACCCACCTAATGTAAAAAATAATCATTTCTCATAAGCATTTTACATAGTACATGTACCTATATACCTACTGGATGTTTTTTTGCCATCTCGAAATTATTGTTGAGTGCAATATCCCAAAAAAATCGAGATGGCAAAAAAAAACAGCCAGTATAGTAATTAGCAAATTACTGCTAATTTCTACCTGTTTTAATGCAGGACACGATAACTCTCGGTCACATTCCTGTGGAATCGCTTTGATAAACCAAGTCACTCTCAGCAAAGTGGTCAGGATATTTTTACAACTTTACTAAGATTGGCTATGTAAATTTTGAAAAGCTTTATTATACATGCTTGTATATTTTACAGCATGATTACAGCATTTGGGTTTGATTAACATTAAGTACAAATATACAAGTATGTAATGTCTATTTATCCTGTGTAAAATATCCAAAAAGCCACTTAGTATTACGTATTTCAATAAAATATACCTTATACTTTATTATTTAGCCTATCATCAGATTAAAAAGCCCAGATGCAATCAGTACAATGAAGAAAGTTAATGAACAAAATAAGTAACATAGTTACAATATAATTGATTATCGGTAATTATTAAACCTTTACTTAAACCACCAAGCCAAATAAGCTTGGAAGTTAACGCCGATAAAATATGTCCCGACAAAGTAATTTGCAAGCCTACAAGCGATACAATCTCGGTTTTCATTATTAATTTACCGATAAAATGTATCGGAGTCCATTATAGTAACAATTCAATTATTAAGTAGTTGTGAGCTTGCCTAACGACAAGTTGTGAATAATATTGTTCCTGTCAACTTTACTGCAATTATGATAGACTCCGTTTCGCAAATCTACTTGGTTTTGACTGATATAATCATTTATTATTATTATTATGACATTATGATATGATTTGCTGATAAAACCAACATTATTCTCATCATTAAAATCATCATCTATCAGATCAGTTAAGACCACATAGGTATATAGATAGACATTCTATGGTTAGTTAGGTATTAAATTTCCTGTGCGTTTTTCATAAAAGAAAATTGATATCTATCTTTCTTGTTTATTGAATTCTAAGAAATTGTGACTGAAAAATACTACCAGTTCAAGATAGAGATTATATTTAAATTGAAAATAAAACACTAGTAAGTGATAATGTCTCGTGATTTTGTCCCACAATTCTTGTAATGGAACGTCCTTTGCAAAAGCGTGGGTATTATGCACCCATAAAGCAGGATTGTCTGTAAACTGTGCTGGGCATGCAATATAAATCTCGACAGTGGCTGCGGGGTATAATGTCAGAAGTGAGACGTTAAGACCCGCGCTCGAAGATTGTTATTTGTTTGAATGAGAATAATATTTAAAATAATTTTCATGAAGTTTTAGAAGTTCTTTAAATAGTGGTTGTGAATGATATACGACGTGTAACACCATAGTAAAAACAGACAGACATCATAGATGATTTAATGAATTTACCAAATGTAGTACTTAGGTATCTACTTACCGTAAACAAGATAAAAATAAAGTAAAATAATCTTTATGTCGGACCATATTATCCATAAAACTATGTGACTTTTATAAAAAAGATAAAAATCAACCGACATGACCATTATTTAAGCAAAAATGCATATAAAACTCAATTACTAAAATATGCATATAATGGAGGCCGCTTGTAAAATTAAATTTACAGTAAAATTGTTGCAAAACGCTGCAACAAAGCATACGTACGATTAACCACAACGCTTCAGCAATTATCGAGAGACGCGTCACAATTGGAACTGACAAATTAATAGAGAACATTCGACACAACTCAACGCTAACTACTAATCACCACTTGAATGGTGAAATTGGTGCAATGGTGTGAAAATTTGAACGCAACGCGCAACGCGACAAACGCTTCCAGGATTATAGATGTATTGAAAATGCATTTGTATGTAATAACTATGCGTGTGTAAACCTTCATTACCATTTCCCGAAGGTACCAGGTCCACCAGTGGTCCACCAAGTTTTCTGGTAAGGATATATTTATAAATATCGCAAACTTCCCTAGAATTCCCTTCCCTTGATATATGTAGTTATGTTAATTAGGTATGTATGAAACTTGATTTTAAAAACTTTGCTGTAAAGATCTGGCGGAATTGTGTAAAAAACGCATCTGATGCCATATAATCATGAAGTGAAGTAAATAATTTTCCTGGGATATTTCTTCACACTTCTGATGTGATATATATACCTATATATACCACAGCATAAGGTAATTCTTTACACCCATAACATGTTCGAACGACTTTAGCATATTAAGGCTATCAAGATATTTAACCTCATCAAGCGTCCCGTGAATTTAACTATCATATCATAAAAGTAAGAATATTCAGAAGGCCCAGCGTAAAAAATCAGCCAAAAATTTGAAATGCAGTGTAAAAATCATACATCAAAAAATAAACACCCCTTTTAATACGTAAAAGGACATGCGTCCATTTCTATATGCAGTTCATGTGATTAAGAACAGACGCTTAGTTAAGGATAATTAATTCAAACGACACCCATGGTCCTTGTTTTAAAGCGTTCTTTACTTTTAACTCCCCTCGAAGCATTTAATTTAAAAGCAGAGGAAAGAAGACATAAGTTCACGTTAGAGCGGTATAAGAAGGTTAATTGCCCGATTTATAATAGGTCGTTATATTAAAAGTTTCTGTCTGACAGTTATTCTTAATGTACCTTTTTAGGCCGTAAAAGACTAGTGTTTTGAGTTAGGCGTCCCCTGTTTTAGAGTGAGTGATGTTAATAAATAAAAAAGCTAAGACTTTAATGATTATGAAAATGATAGTGTTTTTCAGCTAATGCTTTCTATATTTAAAAACTACAAACAGATTTTGATGACAAGAGACGAAATATATTAGGTATTATGGTGTTTTACTCTGATTGGAATGATTCAATATTTATAAATGAAGTTCTTATTTGAAACCAAAAATAAATATAAAAAAACTGGCTTGTATCATATTTTTAACATTAAAAATTAAAAAAGTCAAACAAGACTCGAGCCCTTGTCACTGGTTGACGTTATTTGTAGTTGTATTATTTTTCTCGTAGAGGAATAATACAACGACTAACTACTGGCAACGTAATTTGAGAATGACGAACGTCTTTATTCGTGCAAGTTGTTAAGTTAGAGATATATTCTCTTATATTATCTGAGATTGTCATATTAAAATCATTAATAAATTTCAATATGTTTTTAATTACTGTAAACAAAAGTAAACAGATTTTTCTATAAAACTGAAACTTATTAACTCGGCTGTGGTAAAGTTTTCAAAACTTTTCGGAACTGTAACGACATCTAGCGGCAAGTAATAAAACTCGTAGACAAATTACTTTTACGAGATGCCGCTGCTGGTTACTTAAATTCTTAAGTTGGTTTTAAAAGTTATTTTGGATTATTAAAAATAACTCCTTTTAATGGTATTAATTATGATAAAGTTAACTGGTTTTTGAAATCAAAGGAAGCACTTAGGTAGGTATTTGGTAGGTAGGTTCTGTGTAATAACATTTTGTAACTATTTTCCAATAAGTTCTTATTTCAAATCATTATAAACAATTGAAAGCACAATAATTTGAACCCATTCTGTTAATTCAAACCAATCACGGAATAAAATTCTGTATTCATCTTACCAACCTCTATCTTAAAAAAATATAATAATTTACCTACCTCATGATAATCATGACATTTCAATCAGTTGTTTATAGATTAATTGACTGATATCAAAGTAATTCCTTCTTTAGTCCTTTTAAAAATAAAAGGTTGTAAATGAGAATCATAAAACCATCAATACTCGTCATGGTATCTAATGATTGACATTTTATAGTGGTTTTATTTACTAATAATTAGATTCGATAAAAATTCTTTCGTAGATATCTTCGATAGATGTTTTAAAAGATCAGGTTTCATGCGTTACAGACTATATTAATTAAATAAAAGAACTTTTAAATTACTTATTAGTGTTTATCACATTTTATTACCATATTTCAATCGCAGGTATATAAGTTAAATTATATTAATATTTAAAGGCGATTAATTAATATTCAGTTAATGTAGGTAGGTAGCATACAGTTCGTAATCTAACGAATACTAGAATTTGATAATGTGTCAGTTCATTTCCTTAAAATATGAAAGAGAAATGGGTTTACCTTAACAAATAATAATAATAATATTCAGGAGTAAATAATTTAATTTGAGCACATGTTTCTTGAGCAAAAAATATTTTCCTTTGCACCAGTGAATATTTTAGCTTGGTGTTCAATGTGGAAATATAAACATAATTCATTTATGTCTATCTTAAGTTCTTTTTTTTGTATTTTGCCTTGCCGTGGTGCCCTGTAATAAAAAGTTTTAAGTATTTTGCTTTAAAATAAATATTTTCTGAACCAATACATTCAAGCAACTATAGAAACAGCAGCCAGAATCAGTCACATTTCTTACCAAAACGATACCTTTCCAACAAAACAGTCCACAGACCTCCGGACAAAAACAATATCGTCTACATAAATATTTATCAATTCAATCACATTAGCAAGCAACAGCAGTGTTTTGCTCCAGTATCGAACTGATACACAAACGCGGAATGCAATGCGATCTCGCACTAATTGATGATTGCTCATGTAAAAAGTTATGATTCTATTATCTTGACGATTCCATCTTCAGTTTCATTAAAATGTTTTGAAATTTTCCTGCTTTAAGTTATTTAGTAAGTTGCTACAATTGTAAAGCAAAAGTTTGAATAAAGACTTGCTAATAAAAGTCTAGCAAAAATTACTTCAGCTGAATTATTGTAAGTAGGTACTAATAACGTTTACTGTGTTTTAGATGCTTAAAATAATAAAACCTGAAATTATAAGGATGTGAAAGAAAAGGAATTTCAAAAACGGTGCCTTTCTTCATTATCGTATATTTATTTATTTTTAGTGAAGGTAGGTAATTCATATTTTTTAAATAATTTCTTGATGAATTGAAATAAAAGAATATTGTTAATTACAACAACAATAAGGTCGATTATGCACACTAAAATAATTAGAAAATTTTAAAAATCTTATAACAATCTCAAGTATGTCACGCAGTAGGTATTGTACCTAGGTATGTTTGTAGAGATTACGAAACTAATCCTCACCTTCTTCCTAATTATATGTAGGCTAATAGATCCAAAATATAATTATATAACAACGAAAACAAACATGCTACTTACTGGTCAAACAGTATAAAGATTACATTAGTAATCTCGCAAACAATGTAGCCATCCAGCTTTACGCGTGTAATTCAGACTGGATATACGAGCAAATTACCGCTGTACGTACTGTGGCATACAATTCTGGCTGCCGTTAATTTGGCTGGGCACCCGGACAAAGACTCGAACCATAGGAAATCCAGATTACAGACCGTGTTACGGCTTGTATTACATAGGCATGTTCCGATGTGGGCCTTTTCAAGTTATTTTAACCACGTAGAGATGACTGCCTCTCAATATTCTATTTGAACCCTTAAATAGTGGAAAAGTCCTTTCTTAGTGGAAGCAAACTCTTAACAATACATCCTTCAAATTTCATGTGACCAGCGATTTAGGTCGTTGTAGGCGTTGTGTGTCAATAAGTCACCATTCAGGGACATTGAATTTTATAAATGAACGAGGAGATAGATGTAGGTAGCAAACCAGTATACAGTCCATGTGGTAGGAAGTACTCTCTTGGGAAAACCACTACGAGGAGCTTATTTTGAGCTCTCCCACAGTTTGAGCGTAGATATATCTAAAATGGGTCAATAATACTTCTCGTAAATGAAATCGTGAACTGCGGCAAAAGTCATGTTCTCACTTCGCACGGTGACGATCTTTATATAATCTGTATACAAATATCATATGGACTTAATCTCAGCATTTGATATAGCGTCTGTATAAAGCACCTGAGGTAGTTGTCTACAAGCTCCAAACAAGGCATCCACGTTACTGCTCTAATATTCTCTCACAGACAGTCGATGTACGGTACAAGGTCCAGCGAGACTTGTCTAACACTACCTATAGCCTCTAATTAACTAGGATTAGCTCTCTACCTCCAAGTCCTGTGAAATGAGCTTGTTGTGCCCGTTCTACTATATACTGGCAACTAAGACAATGTAGAATATAAGAAAAGACCTGCTTTAGAATGGAATTTTTTATATTATAATTATAGGTATAAACATCAAAATAGTTATTCATCCATTTTTTTACATGATATAAGTGAAGATTTGTAAATGGCATACTGTTAACTCTTAAGTATTTAACATCTGTTTTTTTTCCTGTAAATCTTCTTACAAAGAAGTAAAAAAAAAACTTAGAATGTAATTATTATTAGTAGGGTTGATTAATAAGCTTTTATTAGATTAAGTTGGTTACAATTTTATTGTATTTCAGTAAATTAAACAATACATAATAATAATACGGTTATGTGTAATTGATAACCCGTAACACAAAGAAGTCATGGCTACACCTAAAACCTCTGGGTAACTAGTAGTGGGAACAATTTTAATAACAAAATTGCGGCTCTACGAGTGTTTATAACTATCATAATGTTGTCACAAAAACAATATATTTTTTTATTATAGTAACTTCAATCTACAAAATAAAGCGTGCAATAGATAAAGAACAAGTTTGTTCTTTATCCAAAGCTCGGCTTGAAGCGAGCGTAGTTAAAGCCTGCACTTTACGATCATTGTGCTGAGACAAACATAAACGCTTTGTAATTAACTCACGGGTGGTTTGTTTGTTCAAATTGATACCGGAATTACCAGATGCTTGCAATTCTTCTCGCTTAAAATGTATTTTTTTTTTCAAATTGAGAAAAACTTTTGGGGGAGTTGCTCAAAAGAAGATAACGTAAGCTCAACTTTCCTATAAATTTGAGATCAAATAATTCAACAAACATGATCTGTGGCCGTGTGTACCATCGGTAAAAATAAAACAATAAATTCTTTACCCGCACAATAATGCAGTTCTTTGTAAAGCGGAGAACAGTAAAATTATCCATAATTTACTTAAATAACAGTAGAAAAAATAAATACCTCATAATCCGCGAGCGATGGCGGTCGATTACTGGTAGAACTGGTTCGACTTTGTCTGTAATACGGTGACCAAAAATTACTAGAATCGTCTTATTTTTATTTTTATGTAATGTCGGAAACATTCACGCAAGTGCTTGCCAAACACTGTACAAAGATTTATATCAATTAGATGACCGATGCGCGAAGACATAAATTAAGACCATATAAACATTAATATTATATTATTTTATGTTAAAAAATAATCTTTTCATATTTTATAGCTCAATTTTGCTCGAACATTACTTTTTTTATCAGAGTTTGTCCCACAGCAAACATTATTCACCATGATAACATAGCCTTCATGGATTGGACTTTGTTTTGCATCATGAAGATTTGTATGTTATGTATGTTGAATAGTTAGTTTATCTTATGTGTTTAACATGTATTTGGTCGGTGTGTTAAATAATAAGTTTCTTTATAAAAGCTGTTCATACTGAAGAGTAACTCCATTAAACACTGCAGGTAAATTACATATAACTCTGTATATTATTTTTAATTGTATATAATTACAAAAAATATAAATTATCTCTAATTATCACAAGATCCTAGGGTATTTGTTAATTAAATATGCTTCAGATTACTCGTATAATAATTTAATTGTTAAAGAGGTATATTACTAAAAACTAAAAGAAACTAAAGAATTCCATATTATTCCTTTATCATCATGGTCATACAACACTACGTCACAAGTATCTCGCTCCATCAGTGGATCAATGAAAAATGAGTTTATTTACTGCCTGTTTAACTTTTCTTTTGTTCTTTTCCCGCCATTACTGTGACATGACCAAGACAAAAAGCTACATCATTATTGACATTAAATATTAAAATCCAGTAAAGAAATAAAGCTATTACCTTGAATATGTTACCACAGTTATTAATGACATAGGTACTGGACCAACCTGTCTGGTTGTATAAATAAATTATGATTACGGGCTACAATTTGCCATTTTTAATTAGGTAGGTATCTTATCATATATTATCTATACCTACCTATTATAAAGAGGTAAAGTTAGTAAGTTCGAATAGAGGAGGTAATCTCTGGAGTTACTGGACCGATTCATTCTCCTGAGTTTTTATTTAATATTATGAATGCTAAAGTGTGGGTGGGTAAACTAATCTAAGTATATCTATCTATACTAATAATAAAGCTGAAGAGTTTGTTTGTTTGAACGCGCTAATCTCTGAATCTACCAGTCGGATTTGAAAATTTCTTTCACTAATAGGAAGCTACATTCCCCGAAGGTTATAGACTACTTTTTATCCCGGGAACGCGAGTAAAACCGCGAGGAATATCTATTATTCAATAAAACGATGGTGTTATTTTAAATAATCTTACTATTATGATTAAAAATCGACAAAACAGAATCTTGAGAATATACTTCACTTTACAATTGTTTTATAGCGATTGGCGACAATCGTGTTATTGTCAAAATTCTTTTACCACGTCACTTCATATATTTCAATAGGCTTCTAAGCAGGACCTTTCTTTCAGGACCAGGTTGTCGTACTACAAATGTACACAGATCTATTCACCCTCGAATTGTATAGTAATTATATAATTTAAATATGGTAGAAATGGCGTAAACGCTATGCACAGTGGCGGAAAGTAATAAGTCCCTTGACACACTGTGATTAGTCTGTCATAGTGCTGGGGGGGCATTGTAATAGGTTTGCGGGGCAAGCGTCGAGGATTGTGTAACCCTACACTGGTGTTCGGTTGTTCCTATTGTGGTAAGCTTAGCGGATATGTAACAGTTTTTTTTATTAACTGATATACACTTATCAAAGATATATTAAATAACGATCATTTAACATTGGGATTAACGATATTAGGTACTAGAGATTCAAATTTGAAGCGATCTAAACGATCTGTAAATAAATTGGCACACAGCTACATAAATCAGGTATGTATTTTTGAAGTGAAGGTATCATTGAAAGTGTTTGTAAAGACAATATTATCTTAATTAGCTAGACATAACTTGGCTCGACAAAAAAATGGAATAAAGTTAAAAAATAAAATTTTGTTCTGATTTACTAACTATAATGAAAACTTATTAGGAAGATGGAAATAATTGATAAAATTGTTGAAAAATATAAAAATTTGTGACTGTCATAGCTTTTTTCTTAATCCTGCTAAGAATTAACGGTAGGTATCAAGATACCACCCACACCTATAGATAGGTACATGAAGATTTTTCGTTCGCACTTCTTCCATATCCATACCTTTACAAGGAAGTAAAGCTTTTTTTGTAAAGCAGTCCAAGAGGAAGATTTACATAACTGCCTTATTTTATTTAAGGGCTTGCTCTCACTTTGTAAAAGACACGGATGTCTTTATGCAGTTCCCTGTTTATTTTTGTTTTATTTGAGTAGATAAATTCTTTGTTTTTTTCGTCATCTTACATATTATGACAATGTTAAAATTGTATTATAAGCGGATCCTTTATACCTACTTTGTTAAGTAGGTAGGACTCAGGATCACTAAAGGATGGACTAGTAAACTATATAGACAGAGAGACCAGAAATACCATAGGGGAATTATTCTTAGGTACAAGAAGTACTTTACCGTAGTTAATGACTTTTTAAGAAATAAATAAAATGATTATAGGGACAATTTTGATTTCTTTAACAGAGTTACTGTTAAAGAAATCAAAATTGGCGTAGGTAATAACTTTCACAACATTCAGAAAATTAAATCAATGATTCCGAATTTAAAACCACAAAATACAAACTCCATTCAATACAAACACATAATACCATAGTGCCCCACTTTACAAATGAGTTGGTAATATTGAAAACAAGTCGTATTGACGGCGTGGCGTTTCGTAACATTCTCAGTACTTCCCTATTACATTAAATTATTAAGTCAGATTGAAGTTAGATTAAGGTGTATGGTAATAATCAGCATAATAGGTTGGTGAATGACTTGCTTCCGAGATTTATTCTTTATTACCGATATAAATTTACAGTGTTAGAGAAAAGGCGAAAAGGCTTTGTCTATGGTCCGATATTCAAACGATACTAGATAAATACCGGATAATCTATTCCTCTAGTTCCAATTTCAAATAAACGGCTACATACTGTTAACTGGCTATTGAAAAATCAGCCCTAAGTTAAAAAGATGGGTTTACGTTCTTCGCTGGACAGATGACCTGAAAAAAATTGCAGGGAAAGAATGGATGAGGAAGACGGAGGACTGAAAGGAGTGGCGCGCCTTGGAGGCTTATCCTCACCAGTAGAGAGATATAGGCTGATAAGGGCTTACGTTTGACCGTCGTCTCCACAAAGAGGAATTATGACGAGGCAGAGGATGAAACACGCTTGCCAGAAAAAGCCTACTCACTCTGGCTTTGAAGACATCCAGGTTATATGTGTCAGAAAACCCAGACCCCGGAAGTGAAAGAAATAATTTATGTTGAAAAATGTTGTTAAGACTTTGATTTCTTTAAATATCGTCGCCATTTAGTATTTTTTGAGGTCACTTCCTGTCTGATTGAAGGTTCCAGATGTAGTAATTTTAATAGGTATTATTAGTACCTACTACTGACATTTTCCTGATCTACTGTCAACAACAATCGAGTTCAAATAGAATAAGTTTTTTACGAACAGACAAGTCTTTTCATGTGTATAAATATGGTTGTGATGTGACTAACTGACAAGCGCACGCGCTGTGACGATTGCTTACCTAATTTGTGTGTGCTCAATCGACTGTATCAATTGTTGCAATCGATCAAGCAACAACAATTTATTATATATCAATTACATTGAATATTTAATCACCATACATAAATGGTTTCTATGTATACTAATAACAATAATACGATATAAGATCCGTCAATTGGAAATTTCAAGATGATCATCTGCCTGCATCATCGCAATATATGCTGAAAATAACTAAGACAGAAGCTAGAACAGCCAAAACCGATTAGGGAGAAAGAGTAGCGACCAGCTAGCGTAAAGCCTCGAGCAGAACGACCGACTTGGTCGCTTG
The DNA here is from genome assembly GCA_963555595.1 of Tethea ocularis. Classification (NCBI taxonomy): domain Eukaryota; kingdom Metazoa; phylum Arthropoda; class Insecta; order Lepidoptera; family Drepanidae; genus Tethea; species Tethea ocularis. The sequence goes on from OY741968.1 coordinate 8,129,090, forward strand.
GAGCTTGAATGCAAGCGACTGAGACAAATCGATTTCCATAACGATGAAATCGTTCGTTATGGAAATCAAAGGCCTAAGATGATGATGAGAAATAATGTACCTATATCTAATTATTTTACCTCGTTTATTTATTCTACCTCGATTTTTATTATTTTATCCAAGTTACTAAAGTTAGTAAAACTTTTACACTTACTAAAGTAGTCTGTTACCCGAAGCCTCACATTATAACCATTCAATATGGCCACCTCACAAACTGTACGTATAACTCGTTGTCACACATATCAAGCAAACCCTTCAATGTGCCTGCGGCTTCATACAACCTGTGCAATGTACCGAATCATTTGTAGCAGATGAAATGTAAATGCGCACTCGTTACGCGGCGCCCGCCGCCCGCTCCGTATTCATGAGAATGCTGGATAAGGTATAAGATTTTAGCGGTTAGGAGGTCGGTGATTTCTCGGTGAATTTGGTAGTGGTTTCTTATTCAAATACCTACATGTGTTATGTTGTAAGGGTGGTTTTATTTGTCACTAACTACTTACTGCTAGCAGTCACCGAATTAAAGTAGGAACTTTCTAATATAGCTAGTTAGAAACATTTCATTCAATATTTTTGTGCGACTTATGGAGAGGTTGAGTGAATGTTGAAATATAAAGTTAGTAAAAAATTTATGAGTTCTATGTGTAAAAACAATCCTCAGATTTGTAATCACTTTTCAAACGAAGAATCTGTCTTTAATTTTATTTATAAAAATAAATTACAATTTAAAAATACTAATGAACATGTTTTTACTTTTGCAGATACCTTTTCCCAGCTTCGTTGGGCATAGATCGTGGTTGAATCGAAGATCAAACGTCAAAAGCAGATTCGGTCGAATGCAGTTTTTTGGCAAGGTAGGTAATAAAGATTAAATAATTGATGAAGCAAAATTACAGAGTGACAAGGATCTTTTGGCAGTTGAATCAGCAGCACGATTTTTTACTTTCTCTGACACCACTGCTCATTAAATACTCTCGGTATATTATTTGTTTAAAAACAAGCAAAAACAACACAACATATTTACAAAAATGATAAGGGGACAGGGCGAACTCTCAAAAAGTGACTCTTTACAAGATATCGGCGTAAGTTCCGATTTTGGCCACGTGCCAAAATATCCTTCTCGCTTATAACTCAGACCTGTCTGCTGTCACAGAAGCATGCGCACATTATCTTCAAATGTGTCAACGGCTCACGTTCTTTCTCGTTTACTCCGTACTATCTATCTAATGTGACTTTTTGACTTATTTGTGCACCACTTAGTAACTATTATGTCCATTTTGCCTTTACCTGTGACATAAATTTAATAGGTACCTGTAAAGTTATGAGATTGATATTATGATACCAGCAATTTGTCAGTGGATTTTTAATTAGGCCGAAAATTTGTTTTACTAAAATTAAGCCTAAACTAATTAATGTAAAGGTGGACCGACAATCTTGTGAGGGTCACGGGGAACCGCTGGATGCTGGTAACGCAGTACTGGCCATCGTGGAAATCTTTGGGGGAGGCCTTTGTCCAGCATTGGACGTCTTTCGGCTGGAATGATAATGATGATGAAGAAGAGACCTCAAACTAGCCCAATTGCTAGAGCCGACAACCCAAGATAGACACTTGGCACAAAAAAGTAAGAAAACCTGACCCCAAATACTAGGAACAGGACCGGACAAAGGAAAGGTATAAAATTGACACATGGCTCAAATGATGTTTTTTTTTAATTCACTTTCAGCCTCGTTCATATTAACATACTGATTACCCACCGAAAATAACGAAAATGAAGTTCGTTATTTTCACCTTATTTGTACTGAATGCCTTTCCTCGTAGTACTTGTCACAATTAATGAGCGAGAAATAAATCTTACATGATTTATATATTAATAAGGTATGGTTGCGAAATTATAAAACAAAGTGCCATGGGGTCCAATTCTCAGCTCAAAATTTATGCGTTCCATACAGTCGGGCGATGCATCTCCTTTCCGTGTCACCCGGCCGGGGTCCAATTAAGTTCAACTCACGACCTCCGCGAAAGGCTATGAAATTAGCGATTTTAAAATAATTTGATGTTACTTTGACTTTCGTTATAAACATTCATTTGTTTTGTTTGATATAATCTTGGCGTAGCTGCTTAGCCACAATGATAGATGCTTGAACTTAGACTAGAATGTTTGGAATGTTTTGTGAGTGTCAAGTCAAGTTTTTTTTAAGAAGTTATGATAATGGTTTAACTATATCAGAAGGCGTCTTATCATTGTTTCCTTACGATGATCTTATACCCATTAGCTTCTTGGACTTTAGCTTCTGATAATAATAACTAGAATTAAATCTGAATTAATATTTTAAATTATATAGAATTTTTTTACTAATGGCCAACTAAAATAACTTTTTGTTTCGTGGCCACAAATTAGCCTTAGTCAGGAGTTCGTGCGGGAGAAAGCGGAAAGCGGGTCGAAGCCAGATCACCACTATTAGATTGTCATGTATGTTGGACGAGGTAATTAATTGTGACAGACAATTTTGCTACACTTGAATCATACGTGTAACTTATTGTAGCCAAACAGTTATGCGAATATTTCTCGTCGTGTTCGATTCATTTGCCGATTACTATAGGATCCGGTTTCAAAGTTAGAAGAAACGGCTGCTGAAAGAGAAAAGAGTTTTGGAAATCTATATTACTTCACCCATCAGCTGATGAACTAACAAGTTTCATAGTGTAATTGTGAGTTATTGAATATGGGTGCCATACACTAGCTACAAGACCCTTCATGTGTTTAGGTCTTTAGCTTTATAATCACATACCATGATGGGATTGAGGTCAAACACAATATAAGGAAATTTTTACTTTGAAAGAAAGAAAATATTTTTATTATGTACCTAACATACATACACGCAACATTACATTACAATTTATATTTAGATACGAAACAAAAATATACAATCAAAAAACTGTTCTCAATAAATTTGTAATGTTGCATGACGCCATGATTATAGGTTTCATAGACTTTCACTATAAGAAGACTTTTAATTTCGTTTGATGCGAATGCAGTGAAACTTAAAATAATACTTCTTATCATTAATTAATAGTAGTTGATACCTAATATAGATATTTTCCATCTACTTATACCTATCTTAACCAAGTGAAGGCAAAATTGGATATCGTGTCGTTTATGGAGGTGCAGGAATGGAAAAAGTTACACCGGCAAGAGCCAAGCTCTTAAATGTAAAAGAAGACCATCTTAAATACTTATTCACCAAGAGTTATCTAAAGTATTCCGATCTACTTCAAAATCTTAAAGTAATATCAAATTCCAGTTTTCTTTCCTCGATAAATATATAGAGTTTATCAAAATGCTTCTATAATCTTATCATAAACCGTTTATTTTATATTAACGTTCAAATATAACTGATACGAATTAACAGAATATTAAACATTCCATAATGTATATTATACATATGACAAGCCAGTTGGCGCAGTTGGTTAACTCACCACCTTTCACGCCGCTGGTCACGGGTTCGATTCCCATCCAGGACTAACATTTGTGTGCACGAACATGTCTGTTTGTCCTGTGTCTGGGTGTAATTATCTATATATGTATGTATTTACAAAAAAAAGTAGTATATGTAGTATATCAGTTAACTGGTTTCCATAGTACAAACTCTGCTTAGTTTGGGTTCAGATAACCGTGTGTGAAGAATGTCCCAGGATATTTGTTTATTTATATTTAACTTATTGTATTTAAGATAAATATTCTTATATTATCTACTTAGGTGCTGCAACAGAAATATTATTTTAATTGCATGTTTTTTCAATATCATATTTTGATAATTACTTTTAAGACTATTATCATAGTTTATGTAAAATTTTCATATCTTGGATAAAAATTAACTCAATTTAAACTATATTAGCAAACCAGGGAAACCTGGCTCTTACGGTTAAACGAATGAATTCAATACATTCAGCTCTGACAGGTGACTATTACGCAAATTTTCATCCATAATATCATGGATCTACCATAATCTGATTCATATTTTTAGACTGGAGTAATAGCAGCTAACGTCACAGGACGATAGTAACGGCATCATTTTATCCCTGATATTTATTTTTGAATTATTATTTACTTAAATTATCTCTACTGTTTAATATTGTATTACTATAGATTGTATTAATATAGCTTTAAATTTTTTTGAAAGCCATGAGCTTCTAAATATCTACATCTCGTTCAAAGCCACATATTTGATGCTTCTTTCCTGAAGAGTCTCTTATTTCTCATTTTCACAAGTTCATGAATGATGTTCGATTCATTCTTAGTCCAATACGTGGATGTCTCAATAGTTGTTTTCCGTTACATGATCACTTATTACACAGTGGTGCAAAAGCCTTTATTTGCCATCTTGGTTATTAGATCTTCGAGTGATTTCTTTGCCATTAAAAAATGTGTATTTGCGTTGTAAATATTAACTGGTCCAAATTACTAACGCAATTATCAAGGTAGCTTATTATCTGTTCTTGGTATGAGATTGGATGCAATTATTCCCCATCGCAATTATTGTTAAGATTCAATTTGCAATGTCATTCGATTATAATGATGATCCATAAAAAGTAATGTAGGTGAAATTGAATGGCAAAGTAAGCCCGTTATTTTACCCTTTTTATCTGTTAAACCAACTCCTAGAAGTAAGGTAAGTAGTAAGGTAGACAAGTTTAAAGAGGGACAGTAAAGATGTAAAACTGTTAAATTTGTAGTAATATGGGGTGAGAAGTTATATTTACCTTCACAGCCTATAATTTTATGAATGTTCCGTTTTGTAACTCGCGCGACGCAAGATCTGCTAGAATAAGCTACCGCATAGTAGCGTATTTTGAACTGCGGTGTATGAGAAAAAAAGCAATTCTATTCTGAAAGTAAAAGTTCAAAGCTTTCTACTGCAAGAAGGGAGCATTGTAGCTATTCCATTGTAGTCCTGAACAAAACGACACAATACAGTCTTAGACTGATTGATTAATTGACTTCATTTCAGTAGCTGATAGAATATTGAATGTTACGACGTTTTCCTATTGAAAGGTATTTATTGCAACCGTGAAAATATCTATATTTTTAATATTATTATTTGCGTTCTGATATACGGTACGTTCTGAGACTGAAATATTTTTTTAATTATACAATTTTAGATCAAACAAACCTTTGTTCTAAATCACATATCTCTTTAATCCAGCCCAAACTTATAGCATCATAAAAAGAAAACATCTGAAATACTTAAATAAATATTCCATAAACAAAAACTTCGTTGAAAGACGTCCTTTATAAAGCCATACATTTTCTAAACACATACGTTAACGAGTTGAAATTAATGACCGATGACGGACAAATCGATATGTTCATTTGTCACAGATCCTTCTTCAAGAGATCCAGCGTGTGCGCCGCTATTTTAATTCATTCTATCAAACGGTATACTCGCACGTTATAAATAAAGCAGCGGACAGACTGTCGCGACGATTCCACTCGCAATATTTCAAAGGCGAACGCAACGGGCGCTCCTTACACGGAATTCGTAAGGTTGGATGGGTACTTGAAAATATGATTAACTACTAAAGTATTTGTGAATTGTGACATTTGATGACAGTTAATCTAATTATTAAGAAACCAAAACTATGCGAAAGAATATTTACGTTTATTGCATGAATTGATTCCGATAATAAAGTACCTACCGATGTTATGTTACCGAGAGATAAAAAGTAACCTATGTGTTAATCCAGGGTATCTGCTACCTCTATACCAAATTTCATCAAAATTATCACAACTGTTTGAGCATAAAGAAGTAACAAACATACTCACTCACAAACTTTCGCATTTATAATATCAGTAGGATTAATATTACATTACTGGAACACAATAACAATTTTATCGTTTTGTTTTTCTTGGTTTTCTGTTCGACTTTTAAAAAGTTCGATTTGTAAAAAGCAAATTGTTATATTTCAAAAAATAAATAATTATAATATACATATTTAAAAAATGTAGCCTTGCTGAGTTTCTTGCTGGCTCAGTTAAAGGCCGTGTTTCGAACCGGTGGTAAATTCTGTTTTGACCTTCATAAGTCCCCATCTGGGGCCTAAATTGAATAAATGGCTTTGACTTTGACTTTTTACAGAACTCGACGGTAAAAACTAGATCAAAGATTTTCCTATCCTGCTTTCTGGTGATCTTTGAACCGAACGCATCGTGAGTCCTTTGATGAGTGCTTATGAATATCGTGAGCAAGCTTTTGTGACAGCGTAGCGGGAATACGAACCCAGCCGAACGGAATGTTAGGAATATCTTTGTAGAAATTTGATTTGTCTATTTACTCCAATGTTGTTTAGAAAGTATATTTTGTTTGCGGCAGTTGAAAGAGAAACGTCGGAAGTTATGTTTTAGTGACTTTGGATAGTCAAAACATTATATGCAGTTGGTTTAGACATCTGTATTTATGTGTTTCTAATTACGTTATAAATACACATATTGAAATGCGTTTAATGTTTTTGTAAAATACCGACTATATCTTACGTGCATAAACCTAAACACCAATAGTCCGCAGACATTTTAAAAGACCCATAAGGACCCATATACAAGGCAACTGACTCACAAGGTTCTATGTATAGCTAAGTGCTACACACCGGTACGTACGTAAACTAGGCGGGTAGCAAGGTAACATACTACTATACTAGAAAGACATGAAAGAAAACACCTAGGTAGGTAAGATAGTCATAAAAAGAACCCTTAGTAAAATCTACCGTATAATACAAAAACCAGCGTAATAACAGTAGCTCTCATCCAACAAAAAATAAAATAATCTCCTACATAGAACGATGCTTAAAAAAACAATCACAGGGTAAATTGTCCCCCTTAACAAGATGTCGGAAAGGTTGAGGTTGCGGTGAAGATAATTTTCTAAAACCGCAAGATGATGGGTGTCGAGTGCTGAGTCAATCGAGATGAGATAAACCAGGGACCCTGTTTAAGTAAGAGCAATGTCTTGTATACTTCATTTTGTCTAGGATTCTAGTCGATTTATTAACTTTCTTTAGAAAATCTAACTTGGTAGTTATGTCAAATTCTACAGTAGTTTTTGGTGAAGGAAAACATCATGTCTCAAACTCAAAAATCATTTATTCAGTTAAGGCCCTGTTAAAGCACTTATGATCGTCAAAAGTACCAATTTACTTAGAGTAGGTACCAGCTTTATTTGATTCTATTGTCTCATTACTAACAGGTTTAGGAGGTTTTCAAACATATTAGCAGATTACAATTTACTCTTCAAGCTTATAATTATTTAATTAAAATAAATTAGAGTTTAAAAAACACCATACTAAGTTATGTGAAAAAGTCACGTCGCCATGAGACTACCACGGGTCACTTGTGGCCGCACCGATTATAGTTTGGGTAAACCAGTTCTAAAGTGGAGACCACCTACTGATAGCATCCAAATCCCGTTGTACTGTCTAGTCTATTGGTTGGGGTTAGGAACCTGGAAAAAAAAACATATTAAAACAACACTAGCAACATTGACATTGTTTTTTGTGAAGAATGCAAAATGACATTACCGTTGTATGAACAAATTATTTTATGGTTATTGAAAACATAAAAACAGGGGTAATTGTTAAACGACCAACCAACTTAATTCCAGGCTGCCGATAAACCATATATTATTATGTTTAAAAGGAGAAACGAATAATTATTAACTGACATTAAAAACAAAGAGGTAGTTATGTTGTAAAAGAAATTACGTTGATTACTATAATTGCGAATGCAGGCATCCACGGAAAATAGCAAGGACATATCGAGTTAAGTTCTTACAATATCTGCTGTTAATAAAAGCTGCTAGCAAAATGCGAATTGAAATTTTGCTGCATCCACTGAGATGGTAACTTGGTTAGATTCCTCTAATGTGAAGCGATTAGCAATTATTCTAGACATATCAATATGACATAGAAATGTTCATAATTTATGTAGATCCTACAGCATCTAAATAATATAACTCTACCGGAATTATTTATGGTTCGTTCCACGCGCAGAAACCTGGCTAATATCGCCACATTACGGCGTAACATATAAATTAACTGACGGATTTGCAGAAAATCTATAATACAAAACTCCATACAAATTTGTCAAATTAGATGAAACAAAAGAAAGTTGACAGGTCGATGAAATGCCGAAACATACTACGAAGCTGCAAATGTGGCAATATTGATCCCCCTGATAGCGCCCTTCATACTCATTAAATCGGATAATATTTATTTATACTAACAAATCTGATTCAACTTCGAACCAGAAAGATATAAATAAGTACTAAGGCTGGAAATGCCTACATGACTATGGGTTATTGCGGCTTCCATCAACTACCAGCAGGGCAATTGTATGATATATATTTTTTATAATTTTTATAGTTTTTCTCTAACTGATGATAATTAAATTAAATTTTTTCTATTGTGTTCATGTAATTTGACTTTAAAATTTGGCAAGTAAAAAAGTAAACGCTTAATAATACACTATATTATTAAAAAAAAAAAGTATTTTACTTTCTCTTTTTATGCATGAAAGAAAAATACTGGAATACCTTAATCGTATCATACCTACATAATGTTTATGCTTTGATAAATAATTACGTAGAAGTTATGCGATGCTGAATTCAGTGAAATAAAATCTCTCCACCGATAAAATCTTTTTGAATACTAAAGACTGATTATGAATTTTAATCATAATATCTTCAAACATCAATAAATACTATAGTTTACTGTACATATAAGTAATCAAATTCATATTTTAATGTTATATCCCATTGCAAAAATATAACTTCTGTCACGTAGTAAAATCGGGTCTTCAATTATTTATTACATGTATTACGTTTTATCGATTTTTCAGTCGATTAGTTGTCATATTCCTGAACGTAGTTTAATTTGGAATTTATTAATTGACTATACCTTTTTATGGTGGATGGAGTTGTAGCCAATTATCAATTTTTCATTTCTTTATTAATACTCAATTAAACATTATTTGTAATTCGATAAATACTTAAATTTTATCAAATCGATTAATCGATTTGCTTGCGGTACAAAGTAAAGTTATTCCCGTGGCAACATTTTTTTTCTTACTGAGGCAACACTGATGGGGCTGTCAGCTTATTAATTAAATTTGCTTTGTTTTTTTTTCCCACATTACCAATTAAATCTACATTGTTTACTTCGCTTATTATCTAAATTTGGTAATAATTATTGTTTTGGAAAGTGCTAGATTTCATGTTTATAAATCAAATTAGAGTTCAGTGTGTTTTTGACGTATTCCCGTCCATATTTCATTAGTTCAGTGTTTGTTGGCTTAGTGTTTTTGACCGGTATTTCGGAGTTTTTCGACCGATTAGGGGACTTCTTCGAGTTGTGTACACCCTTTTCGTAATTAGGTCAAGATCATTAGTTCAATGGAACATTCTTTCTTTTCGCTCCCGGCGTCCCGGCGTATACGCATCTAAAGGTCGAATGTCAATGACCTAACCTTTTTTTGTGAGTATTCTCTTTGGGAAGCTTAGTTCCATCATTAAATCAGTGTCTCGTCATTTATTATTCGGTTTTCTACAGAATTTCGGCTGATTAGCCTTAGCTGACGCGGCCGATGATAACCGCGTGGCGTGGCCAGCCAGGGTCATCTTAAACCTCCTTTCCCTCCGGAGTCGACATGATCCACCTTTACTAAGCGTGGTTCTTTTCCTCCATAAGGTATTTATGGTGTTTTTTTTTAATTATTATAGTTGGTTAGGGTTTATTAACTTTTGTCCGAGTAGGTCCGGACAAGTAGGCAGGCACATGGCAGACAACTTATGTTGTACTGACCATGGATGCTTTCTAGGGTTTGCTCTGCCCAACCTTCAGTTGTGGCAGAGTATTTCAATTTATTTCTGTCCCTATTGTTATTAATTTTCCCTGGGAATAGGATGCCCAAGAACCGAGCACATGGTTGACATCTGTGACCAGTGTCCATCCTTCTGTATGCTCTGGCTTTGTAGACACACCACCCTAATGTCGACAATATTGGTGTCCATTCCAGGAGGTGTTCGGTGGGGGCCTATTTTTGCCTCGAGTTGCTGTTCGGTGGGGGCCTATTTTTGCCTCGAGGAGCTGTTCGGTTGGGGCCCAAGGGATGCTGTTCGGTGGGGGCTTATTTTAGCCTCGAGATGGTGTTCGGTGGGGGCATAGCTTTGCCTCGAGTTGGTGTTCGGTGGGGGCCTAGATTGGCCTCGAGTAGGTGTTCGGTGGGGGCATAGTTTTGCCTCGAGATGGTGTTCGGTGGGGGCATAGTTTTGCCTCGAGTTGATGTTCGGTGGGGCCGTATCGGCTCGTATCACTTTTTTTTATTTTGACTACAATTACTATAAATAACTTCTACAATCATACAAACCTTTAATTACGGGAAAGCAGCCGTTCCTGCTTTTGGCGCCCTTGAATTTCAATATAATTTAAAATAAGTAATGCAATTCATCTCAGGTTGCCCACATTAGTCTCCTTCTGAGAAGCTGTGGCATACTACCATTTTTATATTATCCTACTACCATTTTTATAACCTTACAAAATATAATATAATATATTTCAGTAAAAGAACTAAGCCAGTAATTAACCTTTGTTTCATTTATTGCTGGGGGTTAACGCATCGGACTACTAAGGGGGGGGGGGGGGGGGGTTAAAATCCGTTACGTTACAGTGACGCCCGTACGTGGTGGCGAGTAACCTGAGATGATTGTCATATTGTTAAATGTGTCAAAAATTGTATTACAATTACTACTTTAATCTTACTATTTTATAAATCTACTGCGGATCTGTGTTTTTAGCATATAAGTCTTGCGGATTTGTGTCTTACTACTACATATTGTTAAAACTTGAGATGATTTGCAAAACAGTGCGGTGATAAAAATAATTCTATTACATATTACTTCATATTCAACTACTTTAACTAAATCTCTGGTACACACACATCGTTTACTACTAATACAGCTTATTTTTGCATAATTTCCTTTTATCACTTTTGAATTAAAATTATTTTTGAGTTTTTTTTCCAACTCTGGCAATTATTTCAACTTTCTTATGCTGTGACCTTTTTGCAGTTTAGTAAAACATCCCACAACTGCATGTTATAGCCACTAATTCTGCCCTTTTAAAATCAATGTAATGTTAATATCTTTTGAATTATAATTAAGAATAAGTTTTTTTCCAAAATATTTTTGAACAGTTATTTTTTTTTTACTATAATACTTTATTCTTTATACCCCTTAAAGCTGTAGCTTGATTAGTGGTGCTTATTGCGAAGTGCTCTGGTGTGTACCAAGTTTACCTACTATATTTACTTACTTAACCTTACCATTACTTGACTTACATTATCTAAACATGGAGGAATGTAGTATAGCTTTCCAAGCTTTGCATAAAGATAGGGTAGCCCGGACCTGTAGGTTTTATTATGGAATGAAGAACATTTGTCCTGGCGCCGGTATATTTATGGTATGGTTTTCTATAGGTGAAGAGTATTGTAGTTTTGGGGATTAACTATTTAAATTCATATGTTATTAATTTATGTATGATTATCTTATTATGTGTAAGTATTATATCATTATTGAAATTTAGTTTTTTTTTTGGCCTTACACACAGGAGCGGGTAGTAACTCCTTTACCAAATAAATAAGCCATTGTACTAGGGGCGGATGATAACCTCTTAAAAAATAAGCCTTGCTTAGAGGCGGTTGGTTACCTCTTAAAATCAAAGCCTTAAACCATGATCACCAAAATTTTAAATTCCAAACTCATCCTTGTTCATTGTGGGATTACTGCCGCGTAACCACAGTATCTTATGTGTGTTATCGCAAGGTATCTCAAGGTGACAAGAAGAGTGACTTGTATTATATCTATTTATTGTATTCTTATTTTATAACATATATTGTGTGTATATGTATCTTATTCCTCTACCTTGTGGGTTAGGAGCGGTCGGTAACTCCTATAAAAAATAAATAAGCCATTGTACTAGGGGCGGATGATAACCTCTTAAAAAATAAGCCTTTCTTAGAGGCGGTTGGTTACCTCTTAAAATCAAAGCCTTAAACCATGATCACCAAAATTTTAAATTCCAAACTCATCCTTGTTCATTGTGGGATTACTGTCGCGTAACCACAGTATCTTATGTGTGTTATCGCAAGGTATCTCAAGGTGACAAGAAGAGTGACTTGTATTATATCTATTTATTGTATTCTTATTTTATAACATATATTGTGTGTATATGTATCTTATTCCTCTACCTTGTGGGTTAGGAGCGGTCGGTAACTCCTATAAAAAATAAATAAGCCATTGTACTAGGGGCGGGTGATGACCTCTTTATTACAAAAGCCTTTCTTCATCAAAGGCTGACCACTTGGTAGGAATAATATTTATTTATATTATATTATGATAACAGTCTTTTTTATTTAAGTATTCTCTCTCTTGTAATCATTTTATTTATTATTTTGTTTAATATTATGTAATAGTGGTATGTAGTACATTATATATTTAGGGGGGTTTAATATTTTGAGTTTAGGGTTAATCGGTTTGATGGTTTATTGGATGGTTTACTACTTATTAGGTAGGTGGGTACTGTTGTTACGACGAGTTGTGGGAAAATTTAATCTCCAACTAGCGGATTTTTCATATTTGTTTTTCATAGTTGTTCGTGGGTTCGGTTTGTTGGTGGAGGTTTATTTTTTTTTCTTTTTTTTTGTTCAACGTCTTATGGTTGATATCTAGAGGTATGTGTTTACTGGCGTAGGTTTGTTTTGCTTTTGCTTTCTTCTTATCCGGTCACAACTGGGTTGTCGTTGTGTCCGTTAGGGAGTTTGAAGTATATTGTTTTCATCTTTATTATTTTATTTAGACTTTTCTTCAGTCCTCGATTTATCTTGTACGTACTGAGTTGTTTCCAAGCTGGAGGACCAGCTTGAATTTTGCGCTTATTTACGCAAAATTCTTCTGACAGGGGGGGTCGTGTCACGTAGTAAAATCGGGTCTTCAATTATTTATTACATGTATTACGTTTTATCGATTTTTCAGTCGATTAGTTGTCATATTCCTGAACGTAGTTTAATTTGGAATTTATTAATTGACTATACCTTTTTATGGTGGATGGAGTTGTAGCCAATTATCAATTTTTCATTTCTTTATTAATACTCAATTAAACATTATTTGTAATTCGATAAATACTTAAATTTTATCAAATCGATTAATCGATTTGCTTGCGGTACAAAGTAAAGTTATTCCCGTGGCAACATTTTTTTTCTTACTGAGGCAACACTGATGGGGCTGTCAGCTTATTAATTAAATTTGCTTTGTTTTTTTTGCCACATTACCAATTAAATCTACATTGTTTACTTCGCTTATTATCTAAATTTGGTAATAATTATTGTTTTGGAAAGTGCTAGATTTCATGTTTATAAATCAAATTAGAGTTCAGTGTGTTTTTGACGTATTCCCGTCCATATTTCATTAGTTCAGTGTTTGTTGGCTTAGTGTTTTTGACCGGTATTTCGGAGTTTTTCGACCGATTAGGGGACTTCTTCGAGTTGTGTACACCCTTTTCGTAATTAGGTCAAGATCATTAGTTCAATGGAACATTCTTTCTTTTCGCTCCCGGCGTCCCGGCGTATACGCATCTAAAGGTCGAATGTCAATGACCTAACCTTTTTTTGTGAGTATTCTCTTTGGGAAGCTTAGTTCCATCATTAAATCAGTGTCTCGTCATTTATTATTCGGTTTTCTACAGAATTTCGGCTGATTAGCCTTAGCTGACGCGGCCGATGATAACCGCGTGGCGTGGCCAGCCAGGGTCATCTTAAACCTCCTTTCCCCCCGGAGTCGACATGATCCACCTTTACTAAGCGTGGTTCTTTTCCTCCATAAGGTATTTATGGTGTTTTTTTTTAATTATTATAGTTGGTTAGGGTTTATTAACTTTTGTCCGAGTAGGTCCGGACAAGTAGGCAGGCACATGGCAGACAACTTATGTTGTACTGACCATGGATGCTTTCTAGGGTTTGCTCTGCCCAACCTTCAGTTGTGGCAGAGTATTTCAATTTATTTCTGTCCCTATTGTTATTAATTTTCCCTGGGAATAGGATGCCCAAGAACCGAGCACATGGTTGACATCTGTGACCAGTGTCCATCCTTCTGTATGCTCTGGCTTTGTAGACACACCACCCTAATGTCGACAATATTGGTGTCCATTCCAGGAGGTGTTCGGTGGGGGCCTATTTTTGCCTCGAGTTGCTGTTCGGTGGGGGCCTATTTTTGCCTCGAGGAGCTGTTCGGTTGGGGCCCAAGGGATGCTGTTCGGTGGGGGCTTATTTTAGCCTCGAGATGGTGTTCGGTGGGGGCATAGCTTTGCCTCGAGTTGGTGTTCGGTGGGGGCCTAGATTGGCCTCGAGTAGGTGTTCGGTGGGGGCATAGTTTTGCCTCGAGATGGTGTTCGGTGGGGGCATAGTTTTGCCTCGAGTTGATGTTCGGTGGGGCCGTATCGGCTCGTATCACTTTTTTTTATTTTGACTACAATTACTATAAATAACTTCTACAATCATACAAACCTTTAATTACGGGAAAGCAGCCGTTCCTGCTTTTGGCGCCCTTGAATTTCAATATAATTTAAAATAAGTAATGCAATTCATCTCAGGTTGCCCACATTAGTCTCCTTCTGAGAAGCTGTGGCTTACTACCATTTTTATATTATCCTACTACCATTTTTATAACCTTACAAAATATAATATAATATATTTCAGTAAAAGAACTAAGCCAGTAATTAACCTTTGTTTCATTTATTGCTGGGGGTTAACGCATCGGACTACTAAGGGGGGGGGGGTTAAAATCCGTTACGTTACACTTCAGTTAATGAAGTTGATTTTGCAATAGGTACGTACTCAATTTTTAATTCCATTTTTGGGGACAGTGGAAGACGCGTAGAGGCAGGAGATGAAATTAATGTCGAATATTAAGGCCACTTATGTCGTTTTGATACTTTGCGAGTAAAACATCCTATAGGTTTGCTGACTTCTAGGATCATGAAATTTGGCAAGAAGCAATGTCCCACAGAAAGTAAAGAAAGAAAATCAACAGTAATTTGTAGACATATCATAAAAAATAGGATTTTTTGTTTATAGTTGGAGAGTTGACTGACCATAACGCATAGGTACCCATGTAAGGGTTTCAAATAAATGTAGGCCTTTAGTATTTCTTATTCTATGCCTTTGGTTTAGGCCTTTAAATAGCTCGATGCAATGTGCTGGATGGCGGATGACTTTATTATTTTAAACTTTTTTTATTTGCTCACAGTGCAAAGTAAATAGCTCGCGCTGCGTTTGCGCACTGCAGCCAGGTGCAATTGCTGCAATTTGTGTCAGAGCGATGGACTCAGACTCGTTTGCAATTACTACGTCTCGACAAAGAAAAATTGATTTTTCAATGTTGGTTTAAGGTGGTCTCTTATTATCGATGTTGCGAAGAATGCGTTTGTGCGTAATTACTTTATTATAATATGAGTTTTATCTAGTAATTATGGGTTTTATTTTTTGATAATTTTAAACAAGAAAATAATGTTTTATTGATCGATTTTATGACTATATTTTAAGTATATACCTACATACCCTACATAGGTATATTCATTAGCTTTTGTTGTGACATTTTTTTTTGCATAATGTGTGTTTGTAAAAACATTTTGCCACTATCGATTGATAAGTACATTTATTTATACTACTTTTAACTGATCTGCGTGTGACCACATAAAAATAAACAAACCGCTAACAACAAGGACAACAAGGATTTGATCTCGTCAAAATAGCAAGTCTTTTTTTCAGTACCGACAGTGCTATGAATAAAGATATCGCAAACAACGTCCGAACATTTTCGCTGAATGCAATTCGTTCTTTGTTCATTTTAAATAACCCCACTTGAATTTTAATAATCCAAGTGCATTTCCTAAGGGGTTTTATCCGAAGGCATTTTACATACGGCTCTTGTAATTGGATAGCCTTCTTCAGACAGGCGCTCGGTCGACAGATGGCATGTTCAAATTAAATTAACAAGGGTATGCGAAACGCTAGGCCTTTGCTTTAGACCCAAATCACTTGTACATTGTCGCAAGTTGACCTTTTCTATACATAACAGTTGCGGGCGAACGGGAAATAAGATGCACAGATGTAATTTTAAGAACCAATGCTGTATCTTCAAAGATTGGCTTAAATCCTGCTAAATTGATTGATTTATTTGATTATTTGAATCGCATACACGCTGCTATGAGATTATCATATAGGATATCGTCATCAACAGACATCCAGTGTTATAATGAACACAGAATCACCACTATTAATTCCATGGGTTTAATTCCATTAAGTGAGGATCCGGCACTGTTTGCTGCAAAATAAGATTTTGCCTAGCTCAGCAGCAGATGCTTTGCTATTATCAATGTTACCTAGCTCAGGATCATTTTAAAATATTACATCGTATTACATTTTTTTGGTCAAAAAATATTTTCTGGTATTATTTTTTAAAGTTTAACAGGATAGTTCAGGGTAGTTTTAGTAGGATAGTAGACTTTTTTAATAGCGATCATATCTGTCCGACTTCAACTCAGGAGTACTCAGTCCTGCACATAGACTTGCCTCTACCATAGAGTTTCGTGTTCCTCATCATTTTACAGCGTTAAGCATCTTCTAGCGTTCTAATCACAAATTCAAAATGGCCAAAAGGGCATCCAAAAGAGCCTAGACATTAGTGGCAATCGCTCCGTGTCGATTCGATTTCGAAAATCGTTTCCGCTTGATGACGTGACATGTCGGATACTTATACCAATTCCATACGTATTGATTTATCTAATTTCGTTTTCGCTAATGAAAATATAACTTAGTCTAGGCCCTCAGCACCCCAATAGCTAAGTTAACCGTACGTTAAAAATGTGAACTTGTTATAATATAAACAGGTCTTAACCAATTATAAATAAACATACAGTTTGTAGGGTGTTCAGTGTAGCAGGAATACTGTAATTTTTCTGTCTCAGGAATGCAAATTAAATGTATTAAAAGTAGGTTACTTAATGATAACTTAGAAACGTATGTATTTTAATGTAACCCCCTACTTGCAATGTTAATTTGTACTAAATACCTACACAATTTTTACAAATAACCATTGCAAGTAAGAGTTTACTTTTTACAAAAAATACTGCATTCGTTTATATAATAAAATCACATATGAAGTAACTAAAAATGTCGAATAATTAATTCTATGAGTATGTTAAATAAAAATTGATCGACAAGGCCTACTATATGGTGGCTCATTTACGTAGAAGAAAAGATACACGGTTGTAGTAGCTTTGACAATTGTATGAAGTTTTATATTTAAAATTCAAAAGAAAGATTCACAAAAAAAAGAAGCCTTGCAGAGTTTCTTGCCAGAGTCTTCTCAGTTTAAGCGTATTCTGAACCTGTGGTAGAGTCTATTGTAATAATTGTAACTATCGACATTCATAAGTACCTTATCAGGGCCTAAACTGAATAAATGTGTGAAATGAGTTTTGAGTTTGTGTTCTGCCTTCACTGAACTAAAAGTTTACTTCATAAAATATAGAGGCACTATAACTCAATCCTAATTATAGGAAACGATGTAATTATCTAATAAAACGCATATAAATGGAGCGTTACCGCTGCTTCATAAAGGGGTAGTTAAGAAATTACGCTGAATGAAAATTTATTGAATTAGTGTATCGCATGTCGAAAGGCAATCGTGAAGGTAATAACACTGGTATAGTAAAAGTGACCTATAAAATTACTGATGTTTAGCAGTCGATATTTAAACAAAGATTAGTTTTAGTTTTTTATACTGATAAAGGTAGCAAACAAGTATACGGCCCGTCTCATGCTATGCGGTTACCGTAACCTATAGAGACGTGATATACCTATCCACAGAAGTGATAGCTCGCGCCTTGAACCCTTTTTGAAGTACTCCATACTGTATTCCATAGAAGACCTATAGGTATTGGGTATGATATGAGGGGGCTAAAAAACTCATAGCCTAGTACTGTAATGTTTATAGCTCTACTATACTAATAATTAGCCAACCTCATATAAGGATCGTTTAAAATATTTTCGTTTAAATAGTTTATCCGACTGTAGGCAATGAATTGATCATCTTTTCTTGCATAGACTTGTGAACTACGTCCTAGATTTCCCTACATACTTCATTCCATAACATTAAATGCACCAAAGGAATCTCAAAGTAGCATTAAAAAAGCTCATATTTTCGCCAAGAGTAATCTAGGACAGACATTCAAGCGGCTCCAGACACAATACAATAATATACAATGTCAAAGTAATAGTAGTTTATGATACTGTTGCACAATAGGGGATATTATAAAACGAGTGTGAGTTTAAGAACCGAGCCGCAGGCGAGGTTTTTAATAGTATCACACGAGTGTTATCATCATTTATTTTATTCAAATCAAATAAATTTGTGAAATCGCAGACTAAAAGCTGTTGAAAATAGATAAAAACTGCAAACGCTTGGGACTTTCTAAACATCTCAGTAAATACTTAATGGCACTTGAATGGGTATTCAAATTCCATTGACATTATCAAAACAATACGTAATGTTAAAGATGAACTCTCCTTAATGACCCGAGTGAACGAGCCGGCAAACAATACCAGCATTACCATTAAAATGCTAAAGCATCTCTTGGGGATAAAATTTTATCGTCTGAAACGTCTACACTAAGATTGAAATATATGATACATTTTGTAATAGTTGAGAATTTACGAAAACATTTGAATACTTTATTAAAACTTGTATTATTATTTACCTTTTGTTATTTAGATTATATAAATTCTTCTCAAACACGAGGATTATCATGTAAAATATTTTTGTAAGTAGGTACTATTTTTATATTCAGTTGACAACCGCTAACGCCTTGTCCATCAATATGCATCTCTATGCGTTTGTATTTATGCAAAAACATCGCGTCGATCATATTATACTGTCATAAAAAAATATCTGAAACTGATCCACTTGCATATTGCAACTACTTTTGTTTATTTCTTAGATGTATTTAATTTCAAAACTACAATTTTATAATATTCTCACACAATACAAAGGTATTAACAAGTTGTGAAGTTGAATAATCAGTGTTATCTTGTCATCTACTCGTATCGGTGAGGCCGATTTATTTCATCGGTGGCTCATTTGCACGATGTGCTCGTAAATTCTCGTTTGCGGCATCCCCGTGACACTTTTATGATAGTGCTCGATATAAAGAGGATAAAAGCCTATTTATATTGCAACGGTCCGCGTATCAAGAGTATTTGTATTGCCAATTCAAATTGTTCCGTAGCTTTTTGAAATTATTGTTAAGTGGTTTCGTTGTAAAGGATCTTTAATACAGTGATAGTCACAGTTTGCTGTTAAGTTATTATATATCATTATCTTTTATTATATAGTACTACCTTTGTTATTTTTATAGAATAATCATGTTTATGATATTTTGACATCTATCACTGACTACACTGGGTTCGATTTCACACTTCGTGTGACTGTTCTATAGGTATTTCTGGGTTTGTTTGTAATTTTGTATAGTTTGCCTGTAACGCTACAATAATACGCGCAATAATTATTCCTCTGGGGTTTTTATTATTTCAGTTCCAATATTATTAAAAGATTCAATAATTATTCTTTCTCTTTCTATGTCTATTTAGGAATATTTGAAAAATTGCCTAAGCATTATGTTCAATACGTCGATTATAAAAGCTATAAATCCACTTTTAAAATCCTATCAAGTCTACAGAGATCCTTAAAGAAGAAATTTGAAAAGGAACCCAACAAACGATAAATAACAAAGTGATTCCTTGTAGTAACAAGAACGTCCATAAATATCACAGTATTGATTCATGGGATTATTAATTGCCTCTTCTAGACAATTTGTAGTCATAACTTGTTAGCATTTTCTTGTATCTTCTTGATTTTCAATGGTATGTTTGTTCAGCATCTTCTTATTTTAGCATATATCCGGGTCATTGTTGTTTTATAAACTAAACTAGCTGTTCCCCGCGGCTTCACTCGCGTTCCCGGGATAAAAAGTAACCTTCTGGGATAATGTAGCTTCCTACTAGTGAAAGATTTTTTCGAATCGGACCAGTAACTCCGGAGATTAGCGCGTTCAAACTAACAAACTCTTCAGCTTTATAATTGTATAAGGTACGTAGATAATTATTGAGTGAATATTTTAATGTAGGTAGAAAAAACAACCTAACTCAATCAACATGCAGGAACGTAAATATTTATTCGCGATTACTTAATTGGTCTCATAGTAAAATATGTTCAGCGTGGTATCTAAATACAGAGTCACTTTTCAATGAGTAATTGGCTACTTTTATCCCGAAAACGCTAGTTTAGCCGCGGATTATAAATAACTAAACAACCAAGTTAATGAAAAAATATCCTCTAATTTGACTAAGTGCATAAATAATGATAGTCGACGTATTTAATTGATAGTTAATATTTATTGTAACCGAAGATCAAATATTAATTAAGCATCTAACCTAGCTATCTATTACAATAGTTCCACTTGTCATTGACGTCAACATTAGAAACGATGCGTACACGCATATTCTTGACCAACAAAAAGAACTAACAAATACATAATTGACTTACCTGCAATTTTGCCAGTAGCAACAACTTGAATCCGGTGTCATGACTGTGCTGTCCATCAATGATGAATGATCTCTTAACGAATGTGGTTGTTATTTGAGGTTACTTGTTACTCTTTGCATGTTGAAATGTGAATTCAATAGAACGGGTCAGATAATCGAAATACCAATTAAGTGAAGAATACAAGAGAAGCAATCATTCATATTCTATACATAATTGAAATTTGTTCGTAGACATTTAGCAAGGTGGGGTCAAGTGTAATGATTGTATTAATTTTGGTTTATTTTTGATTTTTGGATACACACATATTAGTGAAAAAGAAGAAAAGTTCACTCTTGCAAGTATTTTTAATTTGTTGAAAAGCAGGCAGACTGGCAGATAAGTAATGTCTCATTGATCTATACTAATAATAAAGCTGAAGAGTTTACTTGTTTGTTTTTTGACCGCACTAATCTTCGGAGTTATTGGTCCGATTTGGAAAATTCTTTCACTGATAGGAAATTACATTATCCCCGAAGGTTACTTTATATCCTGGAAACCTTTTCTGCTAATGGTCCATGCACAATAAATAGGTATGTTAAAAGCTCAATAAGTATAATAATATGTACAAAGTATAAAACTTGTAAATCTTGATAAATTTGTAAGATAAATAAATTTTCATTTGTATAATTCATCAAGCAATTACAATACCTAACTATACGGTTGAAGCAGACAGACGTTTACATCTGTTATCTTGTGTTTCGCCTTAATCGCCGGTTTCCGAGGTAAATACAGCAAAACAAACACACAGACAGTAATGATCTACCCGGAGGTAGGTAGTAGGTATTTATCTGTAACGAGATATACGCCCAACAGGCTGTTTTTTAGCTGTCCAGAAATATGGAACGTTTAAAAATCGTTGTATATGTGCTAATGTAGTAAAGCTCGAGCAAAAAGTAAGAAAAAGCTCAGGCTCCAAATATTTTGTATGATTATTGATAATCTACAGTATTCGGCCTAATATACTGAACTAAAATCACCGTGTACAAAGAAAAAAAAATTGGCTTCTGGATATGCCAATATCATATATAGGTACATTAATTGATTAAAAAAACAACACATATTTATTATTTTAAATGAAGACTCTCATTTAATTAAATCTGGCCTAATAAATCTATTACTTACGATATAATTAATTTGCTCACGATATTTTATTATGACTTCCAAATCCAAATAGTGGGCTTCAGCAAATGTTTTATTAGTTTGTTATTAATAATTTGAAGAAATATGAACCATAATAATAAACAGTTTAAAGTTAAAAATTTAGTGCACTTTATGCAGGCTCATCAATAGTAGCGTAGTCTAGCTTAAACGCTCAATTGAAATTTAATGAAATATTACTCACGATAATAATCTCAATAAATTTATTTGAACGGCGTTCATTATTGCTTCGAACATTTTCTATTTGTCTGAACAATTACAAAAAAAAACAATATTTAACCGCTTACAGCGATTAATATAAGCTCATGCATAATGTTTCCATTGTTTTTTCTTCATAATCGACACATTCACAATTTTTATTTTTTATACCACTCGGCACAAAAAGTATGCATATGGTGATAGTAGCCGTACGTAGCCTATGGACGTTGGCAACACCCGAGGCATCTCAAAACAATAACTAAATGCATTAGTTACAGTTCTCATGCGTTAACGATCCTACTCTCCTCCCCAATGAGCTCTGGCGACTGTACTCAAGCGCATATCTTACATATTTTAGGTAGGTACTCTTGCCATAAGATATAATAATATATATAATTATCTCATACAGCAAAATAATCCAAATAATGGAAAAAACTTTTTATTACTGAAAAACTCACATTAAAAAAGTCCATCAAAATAAAATCCCAGCATAAATTATACGGTTTAAAATTCGCACTATAAAATTTTATCAAGTCAATAAAGGATAAAACATTTTAATTAACAATAAAATTCCTTTAGTACAGAAATAGTGCTGTCATAACACCCACCATTGTAAATCGGAATTCGTGTTACAATTTACACTGCATTTGTGTTAATTTTCAATAAATTGAGTTTTTTTTTGGATTATTTTATTTCAAAATACTACAGATGTCCATATATTTTTATATGAGAGTCTGTGTTCTTATTGACTATGATGATTTTATTCTATAATGCATTTTATTATTTTATAATCTTGCATTTTCTACACATTGAATAGTTTTTATTTACCAAAATCACGGTAGGTACCTATAATCTCATCCTTCTTTCGATATAAAAGAAAGCAGCTTCATATTTATTTTCAGACTTAAAATCATTTTAAAATTCCGGGAGTGTGTAGGTACGTCACAATAAATTGGAATGCATTCTCTACCGCTCCGCCTGGAAAGTTGCCCAATACGAAATGTGTATCATATTTATCAGGAACCAAATTAGCTGCTTAATTAATTCTACCCCCGATTCTCATTTGAATCTACTATAACTATAATTCTTCATTGGTACGCACTAAATTATTCTCTCCCCTTTAGGAGGCCGCTGTATGTCGATCCATTTTAATTGAATCTGAGTAAAACCCACTAGTGCCACTAAATGCTTTATTGCTAATTGATCGAGAGCTGATCGGAAATGGGGATTGTGACTATGACTGTGTGGAAGCTGAATATTTAACTAATATTTGAATAATGACAAGACACCATAAAATGACCTTTTTGTTAGAATCATTAGATGTGATATTTGAATGACAAATCTTTTTCATCAAAGGAAAAAGATGATAAGATAAAAGGCTATATTTACTTAATACCGAAACGTTTACCTACACACATGAAAAGGTTTATATTAAAATAGTGAAATGCAAAAAAACTAAATAAGTAATAAAAACTCCTGTGGTTTAACGACATAAAGTTTTTTATCCAATAAATTTTGAGTACCTATAATTTATAGTTTCACTAATTTGGGGCATATTCAATATTATTCCGATCATATTACTTTCAGGATTAGTTTATTTACTAAAAAATAATTTTGTTAAAGAAAATAGAATATTACAAGTTTATTATTAAAAAAATACTATTACGAAATAATTCAATGTATAAAGATTTACTTGAACATAATAAACATCCTTCTTCTTCAACAACAACAAGATGCTTGAATCAAAGCAGACAATACGCAAATACAGCGCTGCAGCGTTCGCAAGAAATGCATCTTAATAACTTCGAGTACCCTTAGAATTATCACATAAATCAAGATAACTAATGATTAATACGATAGTACACCATGAGAGTCACCTAGTACCTTGTATAACGGTTAAATGTAATTAAATTGAGCTTCCGTGCTCCGTGAGGCGGCTGTGTGACCGGTGAGGTAATAGAGAATAGCTTTGATAGTCTTAATACAAGCGTTATATAGATTGGAAAATTGAGTTCTAAACGTCAACAATGTAATCTTAGTGATTTATTTGATGATGGGAGAATGTTAGATAAGGATCTTTTGATGGTTAAGGAATTTGTTGCTTCACTGTAAGAATGAGATAATTTTAACAATCTTAAAAATATTAAGTTATGTACAGTCATTTAGTGAATGGGACAAAATGGCTAGATCATCAGGTTGACGAACTTTTACTTAGCATATGTAGGTTTCCTTGGTCTAGTTTTCGCTATGATGTTTTTCGACTAAACCGTCTTCTTACTTTTTGATCGAAGTTAATATTATAATTAAGAAATAATACTTTGTCTAGACTTATTTTTCTGAAACCACGAAGTCTGAAAGACTGTAGAGCTGGTTACCGTAATGCCCTATTTGCTACTACTGACTATTTATTTCTGTCAAAGTTGGTATGAATCTTTTAACCATAAAAACTAGGTACTGTATCTATCTTTCCGTAGTCTTTAATATTAAATATGTTTTTAGGTTTTAAAACTTGATTGGTCAAAAGTATAAAAGGCAAAGAACTCAGGACCACAGTAAAAAGTGTTGGTAAAGGTTTAATATAATGATTCAATCATTTTATGAGTAAACCACCTCTGGGTTCTCTATTATTTCAAGCAATCACCCTTAATTAATGTAGTTTTGTTGCAGATAATATCCTATCATATTTGATCAATATGAAAACCAGTTTGACAGCTTGTAGTAATAGTAATTGGGTGGAAAATGACGTGGCATATTATTTGCTGAAGTTTAATAACTTCTTTGCTGGCTTGTTAATAAAGTACACTGACTTGATTCTTATTTATAACATAAGAACATTAGCATTAACTAAAAGTCTTATAAAATAACAGCTGCTCGTGGAAATTACCGAAAAATATATAATTTTTTAATACTTTATTAGAAACATGAAAGAGATACGTCATTACTGAATATAAAGATAAATACTTGTTACCATAATCAAACAATGTCTGCAATTTTATAATAAAGCAGGTGGCTGCAACAAGAATGATGGACTTGTTGCAATAAATTAAAATGTCAGTCAGACGGTAAATATTGAAAATTGTTTTATCAGGCGGTACTATGTAAGTATTTTGTTCATTAGAATTGAATGTTTATTAAACAGTAAATTAGCTAATGCTTAACATATCAAGAATTTGTGTCAGGAAATTAGAATCAGTGATAAAAACGGACTTCTTTTACAATAGGTACTCTAAGTTCTATGTAAAGTAGACATGGAAACATTAGAAGAACGTGACTTTTGAGTAAAACTTTTGTACTATAGGTATTATCATTCCAAAAGCTCAGATTCATATCATCACGAGTTACAAACATAAAACAAACTGTGCTATTATTTTTGATGAGAATACCGAGGTAACATCACTAGAACGTGAAAAAATAAGCATTAGAGATAAAACTAATGATCGAAAGTACTACTTTCAAAAATTATAGACAACAAATTATATCAATAAAATATTTGGATATTTTATAAATTGAAAAGATACGGGAAAAAATTATGATTAATAATAAAAGTTACTTTGAATTTCAAGAATATCCATTTGTAAGTGGATAGGTAATGTTTGTAGAATAATAAATAATCTTCGCGAATACGCATGCGCTCTGCTGGCGTTAAGCGGCTCTACTATGGTGGTCTGAGTGCAAGGCACGTTTGTTGTATTTCACGAAGTTAATTTTAAAATTAGCATCAGTAAACAAATTGCTGCAAATTGTTTGCTTTCCCTTCCGACAAAAGAGACCTCAAAGACGTATGTTTACAATATCCAGCTAATGGAGTTTATGATTATAATACTATTATCCGTAATAAAATCGATGGATGATGACTTTATCAAATTGCTAGTTTCTTTCTCATTACTGTCTACTTCATTATGTCTGATAGCTTTCCATATTTAATATATGGAAATATTTGTTTCAGTAGCGGACCACACAAGGATGAAATTGGTAGCTCGCCGCATTTCGTTTTGCATATTTTCTGCATTACTGAGCAAAAGTCTTTTGTCAATATTGTCTCCTCGAGTCATTGAGTAAATGACGTTGTCTGTCTACTAAAATACAAAATGCAAATTAAGTTTTGCCTTGGCGTCTTCTTACTTTTTTGCTTTGTTTCTTTAATATCTGCTTTAATATTGAATGACGGTATAAAGTTTCAGTTTTATGACGCACGACCGCAAGGAGTTTTAATGATGTCCCGACAATAAATTTCATTCTAGCGAAAAATAAAGAAGCACTGAGACAATCCCTAATAATATATAATGGAGATACGACTGTCTGCATTTCAGTTTGTAATTATGGAGAATTTTGTTTTCCCTTGACCATTGATTACAACGTCTCCAAAGTAAATACAGAGTGCAGTCCTTGATTATTTCATTGGCTCTCGAAATTATTTGGATTCATTCAACAATGTTCGTAACCATAAAATTATTACGTGATTTTTGTTTATTTACTTATAAATTATGAGAGAAAATCTTATCTTCGTTTCGAAAATTGTTTTTTTTTTTGCATACGTCATCGTCAGTCAAATTTGATATCACAGAGCTCTGACTCGTGCTCCTAGGTAGTTACTTAAAACAAAATAATTAGGTATGTATGTATCGTTAAAAAGCTTTAACTACTTTAATACGTAAAGCATACATCAGCATGAAGACCTTGACAAAAGCCGTTACGTCTTATAGCAAGACAAGATTGCCGGACGCTCCGCAGTCTCAACAAAGGTTTTAATATCTGTACACACCCCGAGGCAGGAAGGGGTTATTTACATAAAAGCCACGTAGTTATTTAAGAACAATCCGGTGTATATACCTACTGGTACGACAACACGACTCAGTTTCGAATATTGTTATGCTAACTGCCTTCGTTAGTTTGTTCCCGGGAATTGTTTCGCTTTGTTAAAAAGACTCACCGGTACGTGCGCTCAGATTTGCACTGTGATCTTTGTAAACATGCGCGCTTCGAACTAATTTGCTTGAATTTAATTAAGATTTCGTGTGTGCAAAAATACATAAAGAAGGTTTTATACCACGTTTACACGCTACGGGGCGTTTAGAGTGAGCGCTAACGATGTCGGAATTTATACTGAAACTTTTCTCTCATCTTATTTAGATCATACTACTTGTGTAACGTGTGAAAGAGACAGTAACGCGTTTATTAGGCGGGCCATATGCCAACTTTGTCGAACTCATATAGAAACAGAATAATATTCATAAAATAACGAAATATGTACCTAGGTACAAGTACCGTAATGTCTTAGCATAATAAAGACACTGAAGCGAACAGCTGTCGGTTTTCCATAGACGATTATCGTTAATATCAGATAGTATCGATCTACTAATGATTACAAGCCCTTATGCCCCTCACGCTTCGCAAGTCGTTCGCAAATTGTTACCTTCTTCTTATACAATCTTCAATGGGTGTATTATTCTGTTTCCTGTATTTTTTTTCAAAGAATTTAGCTTAGTATAATGTCAGATGATTTTGAGTGGAAAACCATTTTTGGGTAGATTTAAATTAAAGTTTTACAAACTAAACTGGCTATTATATACATCACATCATAGGTTGTTATCATTGTCATTGTTGGTAGTTGTTTATAATTATGAGTACAATAAACCCTAAAATTCGAGATGGCAAAAAAATCATCCAGTATACCTAAGTGTTGTAAAAGGTCAAGAGGACAGCCTATGCGCTGGACTGATCTGATTAAATTCCTGACAAATAAAACTATAACTGATTAGGTGCTGTAGCTAGAGTCACGGCGCAGAATAGGCTAGTTGGCAGTGTCAAAAATAAATGAACAAACACTAACCAATGCATGATACAAAACACGTGGAAACATCAAATATGATTGTGTTGAATGATTTTTAATTACCAGTAGAACCACTAAGACTAGATCATTTAATGCTGTGAAACTATGACTTCATAGTGTTG
The DNA here is from genome assembly GCA_963555595.1 of Tethea ocularis. Lineage (NCBI taxonomy): Eukaryota > Metazoa > Arthropoda > Insecta > Lepidoptera > Drepanidae > Tethea > Tethea ocularis. Next base: position 8,157,179 of record OY741968.1, read on the forward strand.
TATTTCATACAAAATTCCATATAACGTTTTGACTTTTATTGAAAAGTAGCTGATTTGATATGTCAGGAAACTACCCTATTATGAAACAAGCTACGCAACACCAGTAGTGACCACGATTACTCTGTCAGAGCAAGCGATTGAGAAAAGACTATAATGCAAACGTCATGATTAGATGTCCCATCAGGGTAATAAAACGAAGTTAATGTTAGTATAATTACAAATACCTATGCCTTTTTATATTATATAAGTCAAGTAGACACAGCACTACCGTTTAAATTAATTAACTTAAGACCACAGCCTCCGATATCACACACTATCATCAGCTATTTTTTGTTTATTCAATATTACTTCTCCCCGGCACTTTTAATTAGACTTAATCTCGAGTTTATCTCGACGAATGTCTTCCACCGTCCACGTAATTTCGTATTTGGTAAATATTTCCGTTGATGACTTGTCTTGGACGTAGATAAGACCGAATTTACTTTGTAGGCGTGTGATGAAGATTAAAACCTCTAGATGTAGAGTTTAATTTAATTTTCTATTAGGCCTTCATTTACTTTAAATGTGTTCGAAGCTAATTAATCTTGAAGCAGTAGTCTTTTGTCGCTAGATGGCAGTCGGTTAGCTTTCTTCAAGGTATATAAGAATTGATAATATCGTTGATGTTGCTTGGGACTATCAAAGGTGACTAATAAAAATAAAAATTATATGAAGAAATGACAAAGAAGAAATACAAATATTTTATAGTATAAATAATCTAGATTCGTTAATACTAGTACTATTACCGAGGAATACCTGTCTATAAATAAAAAATCATCATAAACGAAAGTTATAAGCTTTGGAAATAGATTTCCATAATAACTTGTCAAGTTGTCAGTAGATCGTTAGTCTTACCACCTTTGACCACTTCAACCGTCCATCTAAAACTATTCGTATATTTATTTTTCCTAAATGCATTGATTAACTTACCATTAATAATATGCGTTATATTCAAATTATTTACACTTAGTAACACAAACAAACGAACATCACGTCAAAATGAGTGAGGGGATTAAGTTTTATCAGCTATGTAAAGAACAAGTAATTTTAGAGAACAAATGACTAAGAATTTCCACATAAAAATTATTTTTGAATGAGTTGGAATGCTATCGCACGGGGATTACTCCATAATGGTTAACTTAGATAAGTGTGATAGTGTTATCTTTATCGTAAGGTGATTATCAAAAGAAATAAAGGAAGTAAGTGATTATTTACACACGAACACTTCATTATTATTATACAGTGAACAACTTAAGTTTTGAGGCGACGCACATTCTTATATAAGTATGTATTTACAAAAAAAAAGTTGTATTATGTAGTATATCAGTTATTTGGTTTCCATAGTACAAGCTCTGCTTAGTTTGGGATCAGATAACCATATGTGAAGAATGTCCCAAGATATTTATTTATTTTATTTATACTGGTTGGGGACCAAAATTTACGAATACGATAGGTAATGAAACGCATTTGTGCTATGCGATGTGTGGTGGATCAGCGCTAACTCAATTTAACCTAAGCTTCGTTTTTGTCGACAGAGATGACACCTTAATAGTATTTGTTTTATTTAAGGCTGAGAACCTGGCGAACGATTCGTCTGATGGTAAGTAGAGATGAGCGTTATTTAACGTAATCGGTTTCAGTAACTGCTTACGAGGTTGATAATCGTGTACGTAGTTTCGTGGACAAAAATGTAACGATTATTTTACGTACCCAGTTTACACTCACTCAAAGACGTAACTTTAAAATAAAATGCAGCCAATCCTATGCCTGGAAAAGTATGAAGGGAAGTTTAATTGATAAAATTATTTACTCAAACAAATTACACGCATAGATTACATAGGTATTATAATACCTAGAAAACTGATACATATTCCTAATCATAACAAAACACGAAAGTAAAACTAATATTATAATACCTTCAACCTAACTAATTATGTAAAATTTTCGTAATCATATTATTATAATAAAAGTAACCAAAAGTAACTAACGCTCTACCTTATACAGAAGTAACTCATTACAAAAATAAGCAGTTTTGAAACTAGTTACTCATATGCACGAAACTACGTGTAACCGATTACGCTCAAAAGACGTTACGACCCACCTCTAATGGTAAGTAGCCATCATCATCTGATTCAAGTTTTTTTTTACTGTAATATTAATTGTGAATTTCGATATCACACTTACTGTAATCTGATTTGATCGTAGGGACCTTTAAAAGAGCGTCTTTAACTCTTGTATTGTAATTAATTTAATAAGATAATTACAACAATAATAACAAAATCGCCTGCAAAAAAGAGTTACTTTTCACGATTTTCCTTTGTTTTTCACGCGACGCTAGTGAGGTTAACAAAATATAACAAAAATATGTACACGAGCTTAACATTTCATTTTGCATTTTCATTATCACGTTCTAAACTTTACCTTCAAGCTACATCATATAGGACGCAAGCTAAGCGTTAAAGCGTACGTGATACATTACCGGTTACGCATTGAAACTTTTATCCCTACACGTACGTAGTGTTGCCATGGAATTGAGTCACGTGCTTCGTACAAGCGAACTCACTTTGCTCCTCTCCAAATTTATGCAATTTTCCGCACTAATGTAAAAACTGTTATAATCCCCGTTTAGTTATTCATGATAATTCCATAATTTTATACATATTGTGTAAAAATAATCCTTAGTAATGAGAAACGGCTGTAAAAAGAACAAATAATAAACTACAAGAAGGTTTATTTTCTCAGCTTTGAGAAAATCCATCACAATCTTTTACTTAAACAAACATGAATATCACAAATTTTAAAAATTGGAAAATTTTTCGAATCAGCTGAAAATAACAAAGCTTTGCCTGCATAACAATATTTTTCTCAGCATACATTTTTGTATACCAACAATATTTCTAGTTGGGTAACGTAGATCCAATGGCTTTACGCACGGTCGGTCGCAGGTCACAAAGTGGAGTGCTGTGCACCGCCATCAGATTGCATTACCCCATTCCTTCTTATTTACAAGGGAACCTCTTGTACGGATATTCGTTAACTCCATTGGGAATTTAAGAACACAGGCTTTGATTCGTGGTTATTTCAGTTCTCTTTCCGCAACATTTATGTGTTTCTTCTTACGTATGGATTGTATTGTAAAAATTTTGTTATTATTAATAAGGATTTTTTTACAAGAATCACAGAAAAGAGACTAAAAGTAAAGATGTATAAATAATAATAAATAGTTACATTTATTTCCGAAACTTCAATTCCAACTTATTAGTAATACAAAATATTATTATTTTTTATTAATAGATTTATAAATATTTCGTATTATTCCAAATTCCAAAGTGTTCCATAAATAAACTAAAATATAGAGCATTTTATTTTAAGCTAGTATATCTCATATCAGTGAAAAATACATATTTAAAATAAAAAGAGTTAAGTGGGTAAGTATATATTTAGTAATTGGTCGGTACCATGGTGCCTTGACTCTCCATGATATTACAACATTATTTCAACAATTTTCAATAACACGATGACTAAACCTATACTAGTTAAAATTTTCATTAACATAATGACTATTCCTACACCTATACTAGTTAAGTACCAGGCCAAACTACCTGGAGAGATAGGTAGAACCGTCAAGTTTAAGCCGTAATTTCCCAATCCTAGGCCTGTGCCTAAATCACGGCTTGATTGGATTACTCACGTTAGGGCTTCATCATAGATTAAAAAGATTAAGACCATAAAAGTTTAAATATAGACAACATCTACACTAATCCAAACCAACATTTCAATATATATTTAATAAATAAAATACAATGATTCGAAAAAAAACAGGTCACAACGTACTAGTTTGTACAGAGATTTATATGCAGTGCACCAACTCAATAACTACTTCTATGTAATTATGTATAACTAGCTTCCGCCCCGCGGTTTCACCTGCGTTTCCGAAGGATCTTGTGGTTTCCCGGGATAAAAAGTATCCTATGTGTTAACCCAGGTTATAAACTATCTGTGTTTCAAACTTCATCTAAATCCGTTCAGTAGTTTTTGCATGAAAAAGTAACAAACATCCATCCATACTCACAAACTTTAATATTAGTAGGATGTTCTTTCTAGTCTTAATTCTCAATATCACCTCTACACGTATTATTCTTTGCCATTCAAGCTTATTGCATGTTGCAATTTACCTTTATTAATGAACGACAAATACTAATATCGCATGCCTTTGTGTCTAGGACGATGATCGGTCGGCGGGTTTGCATGAACGCTGCCAGTAATCCGTTTGCGACTGACATTTATGACTAAACGTACGAAACTTCGCCTTGTGTGGTTATTGATGTAATCCTTTGTGAAAGGAATACGTAAGCTGGTACTGGTAAGTTGGTGATATTGTTGAGATGCTACTTTAGTTTGTCTTCAAATTATTCTAATGTATTTAAACATTTTTATTAATTTTTTGCTCCGGACATTTCTTGTGTTTATGAAATAATATAGAATCTTGCAAACAATCTATGTGTAATTTGGCTTGCATATTGAAAGGTCAATCAAGTTTTAAACTTTGCCACCCGTTTAATCTTATTTCGTTAACAATCGCAATTTACAAAAACCTCAAAATACGTCATGATTTCATACGAACCCGTGCACTGATACACATAACTGGCCAAAGCATTCATTAACAATATGTTGTAACGTAATCAGCGTTTCATTCGTTTGCAGTTTGATTAACTGCGTATTACTCGGTATTAATTTGATTTCAGTATATAAAACGCCCAATCTGCACTCATTTATAAATGCTGTCCGTCCATTAACACCGTGTGCCATTAATGTACTGCAATTAGTTAAATTGGCTTCCATTTTTGTGATAAATTTGTGTTAAGGAAGTCGATAATACTTCGGTATCATTTAACTTATGTTTTTAAGAGAAGGGTTGTCAGCGGTGATAAAAAATTTCAATTTAAAAAAAAAAACATGAATAATTTTCAATGTCAGCATTTTATTCTTAAATGTAAGGATTTATCATAGTAATTTATCAAAATATTCTGCTCATAGTAATGAAAATACGATCTTAAAACATTTTGGAGAAACGTTCAATTTCTATAAAACATACATTTAAAACTGATCCCCGCGGTGTCACTCGCGTTCCCAGGATAAAAAGTCAAGACGTCAGAATGTATAGAAAAAGTGAAAGTTGACAGTTAAACTGCAACTATCTAGAGGGCTAGTAATGATGAGGTATTAGGTAGGTATGTCATGTACCTACGCCATTTAAAGTACAGAAAGTAATAATAATATGTATAACGTTTTGAATAATTGAACTCTGAAGCTTTGAAACTTGCTTTTTTTAAATTCACATTCTTCATCTTTCATTAAATAATATAAAAATCCAAGAGCTGCAAAACTCATCGCTTACCATTCAACACTTGCATCAGCGCCATATTGATTACGCTGCGCGTACGTCGATTTATAACGGCAATTAGTCGGCGACGCGTGCCAACGACGACAACTGACAAATCGCAGGCGACTGCCGACTGTAACACGTGGGCGTTGCATTACATGATATGTAAGATGCATTATAAGGTGAGTTATAAGATTATGATTAGAAGATTTATTCAGATCAATTATTTAGGTTGTGAAAATTATTTTTGTAAAAGGTTAGTAGGTGATTCAAAGAAGAAGAAGGTACCTACATACTTATTTTACACAAGTAGGTAAGTATAGATTTAGAAAATTTCCTTTTCATTCTAATTACAAAAATATCTTATTATTAACATTATTATATTGAAAATAATTAATAATTTTATTTATACGCGGTTTAATCAAGTCGTGTAAACGTTGAACAATAATTCAAAACTTAGTTACAATATTCTAATTGACTTTAGCAAATGAATAAATAGCAATAATTGAGTCCTACTGTATATCAAATACATGTGAATCTCTTGGTCTGTTATTAAATTATATAACTTATTAACATAATCACCATGTTGTAATTGGTTTGTAATTGCGGTCAATCTGTTATTGCAATTCAATGCAGACGAGAGTTTTGTAAATGCATAGCTCTATCATATACATGTGGGGTTATGGAATAATTTACTAAATACCTATAGGTAGAGGAAGGAACTAGTCACGAAAACAAGTGGACAATATTTGTTTGCAAATGTTTTACCTGTGTCGTCACTTCTAATAATAAATGCATCTTTGACAAAAAGGTAGGTATCCTTTCTTGCTTGCTAAGTTGGTGTCGAAATAGTCTTATTAGATTGTGAAGACTAGAATTAAAAAAAAATGGGTATGTGTTGCGGGGTTAAGGGATAATTTACCAAATATAGGGTTTAAGTCGTAGTCGTCGTCGTAGTAAGGTGTACCTACACATTTTTTATTTGTTTTGTATTTTAGTTACAATCGAAGAGTATATAAATCTAAATCCGGCTTTGACAAAAAGTTGTCTCTTCTTGTCGCTCTATGTATTCTTTTTACATGGATATAAGCTTATTTATTTACAATTAGTTACTTAATATCTAGGTAATAGTAGATACATTATTCATCACATAATTTTAAAATGATAGGTATAGATAAAGTCTGAAGACTCTGAAGTACGTAGTCTACATAGTGTTAAGTACCTAAGTAAGTAGACACCGTTACCTATGAACACTAACAATTTCAGTGAGGCTGATCTCTACAATGTCTAGAACTTGCTATCACGTGCATCTGCCAGAACTTTTTTTTCATCAAGTAAAAAAATTACCACCCGGTAGCCATTCGAACGCGTAGGTACCTACTACAAAGTATTACTGATTATTATTTATTACTAGCGACCGCCCCGGCTTCGCACGGGTGCAATTTATTATATATAAACTATCCTAGTTTATTGTTCTTTATATTAGTGAAAATTGTTTTCGTAGTTTAGAAGAAGTAAGCGAAGAAACAGACAGGGTCTTTGTTTTATAGGTAGGTACTATTTAGTACGAGTACCATACCAACAGACATAGACCAAAGAGAAAATTAATTGATTCCATGCCATAGACAAATAACAGAAATAACATAAAAAGCCAAATCAATAGGGTATGAATCAGATAAGTAAAATTGGTAGCATTTTTCACAAAAAATTATCAATTAGTCATTTGGATGGGCCATGAAAATGCAATTTATGAGTTTTTAGTCAAAAACAATAAAATTAAATAGTCCTATTTCATTACATCAGTGGAAACAAAGGCAGGCGTGAAAAGCTCGCATGCGGCAGGAAAAATTAATGAATCCTTTCCCATTTTCCAGATTCAAAGGGAGGCAGTAAATCTAGGGTTGACAACTGCTTACGCTTTCACTCTTTAGTTCTGTTAAATATGATAAAAAAACATAAAAAAAGTAAAAAGTATACATACTTTTATTTCTCTAAGGGCCTATTATTACAAATACTTTTGTCGATGTCAGTATTATAAACGCCCAAATCCAGTCCATGTTTATAGTTAAATTGGATTTCAGCGAAACCGTGGCGTTTAATTTAAAAGTTTGGTTGTTGTTTACGATCTCGATAGGTGCCAACCCTGTAGATGCAGAATATTTTTAACACAGATAGTGGATTATTCAAGGGGAGGCCTGAAGCGCGTCACGACACGATAGGCGGTTTAAGCGGTCTGTGTGGCCAGAGCAATTTAAAATTTAATCATACGTTACGTACCGATAGCACGGGAAAGTTCCGAAACTGTTTATAGTGTGTGATATTTAGGGTGACACAGGGGTGGATTTTGTTTGTATTATTTTATAATAAAATACATACACATGATTTGTAGTTTTAATAGATGACATTTAGGTTAATTATCTTATGGGTTTATAAATTTTCAGTTTCTTATTTTTAAATTGAAAATACATAAAAAGAAGACAAGCTGAGAAAATAAACGACTTAGGTTTTTAACCTACATATAATATTTACATAGATGCTATGCTAACATATCTTTTATTAAAATATTATCACAAAAGATTATATTTTTATGGTAACGGTTGTAAAATTTTGTGAATCAACAATTTTAATTAATCATATCTCATTTGTAGATGAGAAAACAATCTTAATTAAACTAAAGTTTATCGTCGCCATCGTTTACGCCTTAATTTATATGCTAACTATACTACGTTACCTAGTAAGTTACTTATTACTCTCATTATCCTCAAATAAACCGTAGGGAGCGAGCGCATGAGTTAATTTGATCAAGCTAAGATTACGCGTTACGAGCCACTTAAAATCTGATTTGTTAAATTACTTATTTACTTAACGATTAACAATCTTCTGGATGGCGGGCGTGAGGGAACAATGTGCGATAAATAATTCTCACGGAATTCTCGTTGCATGCTCTCGATAAAGTTTATTGGAAAAAAAAATGTATAAAATAGCAAATACCTGCCTGTAAAATATTATTATCATACTCGTAGACATGTGAATTTAATTGAAATTACTTTGTCATTATAAAACTACATTGAATTCTGAAGATTCATTTATTTGTGTAACCATAAATTTAAAAAAATGTGCCAATCTACTTGCTACAATAGAATATAAGTATGCTCAACCATGCCGTAAAGTTAATACCGTAAAATTGTTGATACGAGAAAAAAAACAAACCTAGCCGAGTTATCATCACCAGCGAGTTCATCACTGTATATCCCAGCAGATGCATCAGCAAATACACAAAACAAAAAAATCATGCTAAACATTCCTAGGTAGTACAGTAGTTTCTAATATAAAATCATGTTTTTGTAAGTTCAACGATGTAATGAGACAAACTCAAACCGGCTAAACATGGACTATGTTTTTTTTTAATATTCTACGTTCTTTCATCTTTTATCTTGCAGTGAGATAATCCGGTGTTACATAATAAACCGTATATTTACCAAGTGTACAAATATTGAATAACACCGTGTTTCAACATTTGAATGACAGTATGCGAGATAAAGTTGATGAAGATTTCATTTAAAAAGCTTATCAGATTTCAACTGTCTTAAAATTTTACTGTAGTTTAATTGTTCAAAATTAAGAGTCTGTTCATTACTTTATGTAGATTTGTTTATAGCCCAAGAGAAAATAAAAACAGGAGATATATTTTTTAAACAGCAGGTATAATAGAGATTGGATATACGGTAACAAAACTGGAAATTATACACATTAAAAAAATTGTAGAATATTATACAGATCTAATCAATATCTCATCAATCTATACAATAAAAAAACCTAAATTACACACTACAGTAACAAGAGTAGTAAAACTGACATTAAGATATCAACTAATTAAAAACTCTATGAAAGTGCCCACTAAACAAGATAAAAATGCAATAATTTAAAACGTTTACGATCAAGTTTATTAGCAAAATTAATTGCGTTGAATATTTTATGGACGTGGCAGTGAATTGATAAAATTCAGCTTACTAGGCGGCATGCGGAGGTAGCTACAAGGCGGGTTTATCTGGTTAAAATCATTGCAATTGAGATTGGTATCATTTATATTCACTAGTGCAATCAATATATTGATACACTAGCTGTTCCGCGCGGTTTCACTCGCGTTCCCGGGATATAAAGTAGCCTATACCTTCAGGAATAATGTAGCTTCCTATTAGTGAAAGAATTTTTCAAATCGGTTCAGTAGTTTCGGAGCCTATTCAATGCAAACAAACTAACAAACAATCAAATCTTTCCTCTTTATAATATTAGTATAGATAAATTTCTCTTTCATTATAAAACGTTAGGGACTTTTCTGTTATGACAAAGAGAAGCAGAGAGTGGGCCAGACAGACCTTGTAGAAAATTATTTGAGAACAATTTATTCAGCTAATTTAATAACTAAAGAAAATAAGATGTATGAAGGATTAAAATTAAAATCTTATAAGAATTCCAAAACTAACTTAAAATATATTTTAATTACCTACAGTAGAACACGCATCGGCTCCTAAATCTTCGCAAAGCTTTAGGCAGGTTAGTTAATTTAAATATTTATTTGTTCGGAACCGGATAAAGATGGATGTCACTCGGCCATTACCCACGTACGTTCGATGGACTTAAATAAGATAGATCGCCCCGAAGCGATTTATATCAATTCAATGTAAACGATTCCTCACTATCCTTTACAATTCCATTTAAATACTATTACGCAGTAAGTCATGCGCCTATTTCGAGACGACTGCGCGTGTGAAATAGGACGAATTATGATTATACTAGCTGTCACTCGCGGTTTTACCCGCCTTCCTGAGATAATTTTGAGAGAAGACTTAATAATTTTCAGAAATAATAGTAGCCTTATTTACTCCGTATAACATAAACTATCTGAAAGTCACGTCAAAATCGGACCAGCTTTTTCGGTGATTAGCCAGATAAAACATGTTTTTTTTATAGGTATACTTACGGGAAATTTGAGACGGGTCAGTGCGGCTACCTTATGGGTTGAAGCCACGCGAATATGGTCTCAGGATCTCAACCCTTATTTTTTGAGTTAATTGCTATCGGCATTTACAGATTTTGAAAAAAAAATACAGTCAGCGAGAAATCGGCGATTTTTCAAAATAATTTTGATTAGCTTATTATTAGATTAATATTAGTAAAAAACTGTAACCTATTTATTTGTATAGATGCCAATTTTATTTTGATCAAGTGACACACGCACTTAATTGTGCAAAATTCATTTATGTTACCTAACATCAATAACATATTATTGCAATCAGTGTCATCATCATCGCTAGAAACCAAGACCTTCTGGTTATAAGGTGTTTCTTTCATCATTTACGGTTAATAATTTTTAATATTAATTTACCCACCTAGAAAATGCATAAAATATCACGGATCACATGCATAATAATGATTAACGGACACGAGAGGCTATTCCACGTACCATATTGAATGCGTATTGTGCGCACGAACTATTGGCGCAGACATATAATTGCACATTGAACGCACGCTTTACTCGCGTGCAGAAGTGCGTACGACGCGCGACGCCTAAGATAATGTCGCCAGTCGCCACTAAAGCGCAGTGGAGTCGAAGCTCGAACCTTATGACCTCACGAGCGCAGTCTAACTGGAGCACTCTAATTCTAAGTGTTGAGAAAGCAAATTTGTAAATAGATAAGGGATGAATAAACCTGCGTTGTAGTTAAAAAAAAAACGGAGTCATAACTTCTTTAATTGAAAAGGCTACTTTCGCAGAAGGATTTCTACCTTGCTTTTCACATGTCTTGTTTTTGTTTGCGTTTTATAGTTTTTTTGTGGTTTATATTTAGACCGTAAAAACATACCTAATGATAGCAATGAAAATTAAGCGTACTTCAGTAATTTTTCAGCATTTATTTAGTGTATTCCCAACCGGTAGTAGAGTCTATTGTAAAACTGTAACTGGTGACATTCATAAGTGCCTTATTAGGGCCTTAACTAAATAAATGAGTTGTGATTTTGATTTGATTAAGTACAGATATGTTTTACCATTCTCATTATGGCAAATCATATTTTGAAAACATCTTTGAAATTCTTAATTAATTACCAAGATAACAATATCGATAAGGGAAAAACATCTTATTTAAATCCAAAGTATCGGATTCATTAAGCTCACACTCAACCTAATAAAGTTCTCTCATTCTAATTCAATTCAAAATGGAATACGCTTAATAAGGTTTTTTTTATCTAGTTAATCTACATAGGCATACAGAAGCCAGCCTGAGTCGGATCATGGAGTGCAAAATGTTGTTTAGATGGACAAAATGGCGAGTGCAGCAGCGGGGTGCCGCGTCGCGACGCTACCAGCACTTTGCCAAATGCTTCTAGAATCCGGATTTGTTCGGATATAAGGCGCCTATGCTCACACCACATGAATTTTTATCTGTACTTTCTTAATAAAATGTATACCGATTAATTTTATTAACCAAGACATTTTGGTGGCTCTGGTAATAGTAAATATATATTTTCTAATAAGATGAGCAAGGTGGAAAATAATATCCTAATAAATATAGATGTACTTACCCAATGAACCTCCATATAATATTTTGTGTTCGATAGTTAGTCTGAATTTTTACTACTTATTTACGTTATCCTATTGGGATTGGGAGGTCACTGATAACTAGCTAGTTAACTTTGTTTTTCCACATGAAATTTTCAAAATAATTTCCCAGAAACAAAACCGTTTAAATGCCGTCACACGGTTGTCCACTATAAAGGGAAATCAATTAAAGCTGTATTAAATGGTGGCGCCGCCCTACAGGTTATAAGAACGGAAGTTGGATCTTATTCGGTCATAACCTAGAATACTCGTAAAATAAAAAAATAACATTATCCCAGAGAAAAAACAGATCCTTTGAGTACCCGGAAAATAAAGTCAGAATCTAGTATAAACATAAATATTTGCGAGAAATAACTGATATAATATAAAATCGATAAAATTTTATTGTGCGTAATTCTGACAAATATTTCGAGCCTTGTAAAATTCTATTACGCAACGGTGTAACAGGCAGTACTGTAAATCTTTAAGGCTTCGGGAAGTAGCTCTGGTAGAGCAGCACTCTTTATGAGTCAGAGACAACGAAACTCCCTTAAGTGATTGATTACTTTTATGTTCATGTTTATAAATCATCATAAAGATACAACTCGATATCAAAATAGAAAACTTGAGAAGAGCTAATAAACGTTCATAGATCTCGACATCGATAGTCGTGGCATTCAATACCTTAATTAAATTAGCCTAAACCATAAACAACATGTCATCTATCGTTGTTTTATTTCTCTAAGACTCGTATATTCTGGGAAGTTGGACTGAAAAGACAATAAATACCTCCGAGCGAATATTCGGCAAACGATCGGAATACTTCGGATAGTTCGCTGCTCTCCAACATGGGCACTCCTGCGCAGATAAGTGAAGTTGCTTGTAGCGCTGTCAAATGGGCCTATTTTATTACTGTTTTTGTTCAAATAACAATTTGAATTTAAACAAGAGCACTTTAAAAAATGTCGTAAAATAAAGTGAGGTTAGGCTTTCGTTGTTAACAAAACCTTTGTTAACATTAAATACGGTTGTTTATTAAAATAGTATAAAATTAGAGACGCGCTAGCAAAAACTATGTCATTAAAGTATCGTTTTTGAATTCATATTGAGAACATTAGGATTCTTGTGCATTTTATTGAATTGGCAGACGTTGTCTGTCAAGATTTCATATATATACCTACATAGAACAATCTCATAGAAAAAAACCGGTTTTGATTTGTTCCCAAATTTCCTAACTTTTCGGACAACTTTTTAAATTTTTCTTGCATAAAATCCTTCCCTAGATATATAAATTCGGGAAATTATTCATAAATACTGCATCATCTATTCTTGATGGATCACGCTCTCTACATTACATTTATCATCATTATTCAATACTTTCAGCACCTACCCGCTGCAAGTTTTTGCAAGTCGCCGGATCATTTCAGGAGGGCGTCCCACACTTTGCTTGTCGTGATCTTCAGTAAGTTCTCAGTTATTTTCGTAAAGATTATTATAATTAGAGACTATTTAACTTGAGAAGTATATTGTTCGCTATGCTAACATCAACAATGTTGATTTGTTTAATTTAACCAAGGCATTTTAAGAATATTAAATACGAGGGTCAACAAGGAGGATTAAAACATGGACATGTTTACTTACTTACTAACCCCAAATCAAGCCTCTGTGCTACCTCGGAATTTTTTAAGTACAGTAGATAGTGTTACTTGGACGGTCGTCTTGTCTATTACGATAAGAGGTTCTTTATAGTCCACAATCTGTCTGTCATTGTCGTGGATATTTTAACATAATTAATTTCCGTCTCAAGAAAAAGTGCTTTTAAATGTAAATGTGCACTGATTAAAAACTCAGAGAAATTACATTTAAATGAAGTAGTTAAAATGCGACTCAGATAGGATACAGTTTTATAAGTTCTTTGGGATTTGATGAAAGAGGTAATTAAAACTTGAAAAATGTGTTAGGAAATTGATAAGAGAGTACTAACATTAATGCATAAAGATAAAATCGAAACAATATGTAACGTTCGCTCCATTCCTGTTTATGTTTGCCTATTACTAATCCTACGGTAGGTACTACTAACAAAAACGCTTCCCAAAAACACTTAGATCTATTTTAAAATTCCGGTCCTATTCAAAAACGAGTATTGTTTTACATTGAAGTCACGTAGCATTCCGGTCGACGGTAACATCTGTCAAAGAGCGGTTCTAAAACCGATATGTTGTTGAAACCAAAGAATGCACTCCCTTACATACATTTCTTATACAAACAGCTTGAATTGCAGGCACTCTTGACACTACTAGACACTAGATGGAGCATTCCTCTGCTCTGGGACATATTGTCTTGAGTTTCAACCTTCTAAGCGCAATACAATAAAGATAGCTTTTTATTTTTGTTTCACTTCTGTTATTGAAGTATTCGTTTTCATTTGTAGCATGTTTGGAAACGAAAAATGAAAATTTTTCTTTTTGTTTTCACTGATCAATTTATAAAAATACCTTAGGTACTACTTGTAAAAAGTAGCAGTTTAGTAGATAGACTTTTAAGTCTTGTACATTTCTCTACATTTACTTCTGGGACTTATGAGTAGGTAGGTACCTAATTTCTGGTCTTTTCTCATGGTCTAGGTTTAGTCAACCGGGCCTCATATGCATATCATATCTTAACGCGGTATTTAATCAACAAATTTTCAAGCATACATATAGAGATACAGTTAGAATTACATATTCACGAAATACGAGATCCATTTTATCAAGAGCGTAAGCTATTGGCTCACCCTCTTAGCTTATGTTCGATCCAGACGGATAAATCAACAAACAAACAATGATGTTCCTATTACGCTTTAAGAGTGATCATTAAAACCTAACAAAAAGCTAATGGTTATCAAACGGGCCCACCCAAGTAGATGAATTTAGGAACGTGTATTTTATGTAACACGTTGTAAATTGCTATAGTTTGCTTCGCGTGCCCTGGATGGATCTGAACATTTCTAAGAATAAAATCCAACGCATAGCGTACAGCTCAAAGACATTTTTTTGTCAAAACGAAACGAAGAAAGTATTACAACTGGGACGACATGAATTTTTTCCCCGAACTGTTGGAATTTAAATTCTTCAACCTCCTTACGCGATCGCGTGTGGTCTAATTATGAATACGGCACAGTAACATTAACCAATGAAAAAATACCTCTAGCGGTTTCCCGGTGAAAATGGAATAAAAGTACGGATAAGGAAAACTTCAAGAGCTGTTAAGTGGCGATACCCTACTTGTCGACCCCATTACTTTGCATTTTATACGCCGTCGTCGGTTGTACTGAAACTTTGTACTTTACAGCGAAATACTTACGGAAACTTAACTAAGTCTTAGTTACACGGAATAAGTCGATTTAAGGTGCAGATCTATAACTCTTAAAGGTCTTTGTAATATGGTCTTATATTTATTTATTTATGAACATACACACATATTTGTATCTACTAAGAAAAAACTTGTAAAGGGTCAAGAGAATGTTCGTCTGTTCGCTGGAGTGATCAGAATAAATCCCTGACAAGTAAAGTAAGTTGTGTGTGAAGAAGAACAGAGATAGCAGAATTAAATGGCGCAGGGTTGTAAAATAAGCACCAAAAGTAACCACAACTGCTTTGTTAGCAAACTAACTACTAACAAACAATTGATATACTAAAAACCCGGCACTTTATAGCCCATTTATTTACAATTGCTTTACTCCCAGTAACATGACTAAATTTAAAAAATAACAATTTCCGCCCTTCTAAAAGAAATCAAAATCTAGAAATAACATAATATCATTTATAATAAATAGAGTCCGCTTTTATCATTGCTTTGAATACCTCAAATATGACTGAATACTTTTTAAACTCTCGCGAACACAATTCATGTTTATAGTAATGTAACGGGTCTATGCGCGAATAGACCTGTTACATTACTATAAACATACAATATGACTGAGTAACTAAAATATTAAATATATGTTTCATCGAAACATATTTACTTACTTAAATGTGTAAGTTAGTAAGACGTATCTTTAATAGCTAAGTGCTAGTCAGACTCGCACACGAAGGGTTCCGTACCATCGTACATTATTTTATTTTCATTGTTTGTTGTTGTTATAGTGGCAACAACAATACATATTTTGTAAAAATCACTGTCTACCTATAACGATTCATAAGATACAGCTTACTGATAAACGAACGGAAGGATGGATGGGCGGACAGATGGACGGACGGACCCTTGAATGGATGGACAGACAGCGGAGGCTTAGCAATAGGGTTCCATTGGCACCCTTTGGGTACGGAACCCTAAAAATAACGTATAGATATCAATATCAGTCAACTAAAATGTCCTGATCCGTAAATAAAAAACACATTTTCTTAACTACCTAAGTCAAACCTATTAAAATATCAATAGGAATTAATTTTAAACAGCACTTTATTTCGATAGGTCATTATGCGAATAGTGTTTGAACAATAAATTTGCACGGTAGCCACAATAAATTATCAAAAAATATTTAACCTCATATACTAAGTATATCTTGCAAAATTTATACAAGATAATTTATAAGCATAGATTTATTAATTTGGTATGTGTTGAAACTATCTATAATTATATTTATCAATTTTATTTTATACTTCAATTAATTTAATTTCTGGTAAAGATTTTGAAGTATCAACTCCAAATGAGTTAAAAAAAGAGATTTTGTTAAATCGTTTTTCATGTTAAACACTATTTCGGAACAGTAAGTACTTAGGAAACAACGTCTTTGAAGACTTCGGTGATTTCCATGCGTTAGATTACAAGAGGATTAATTACAGGAGGGGAAACTAAATTAAAAAATTCTGAATTATTTACTGAAAGGCGGATAAGTTATTTTTCATTATAACGACAATTTCTTATCTACATAGTTATATATAATACCTTCGCTACAAAAAAAAGAGCTGGTGCCAAACAAAAATAATATTTACATTAATTTTTGTAAAGATAAATGTGTTAGATAGGAATTTAACTGGCCACATAACACCCAATTAGTGGCAAATTTGTAATTCTAATGTAATGTGAATGACTCGATAAGTATTGTAATGGCCATTTAAATCATAGAATAAATACCTAATAATATATTATTTGTGTGGCATATGGCAGGTACGGTAGCTTGATCATAGGAACACGTTTTCACTGTACATAATCACAATTTTTTTACATTCAACATTTTCATTTGACTATATACCTACTCAGTGAAATAAAAAAAAATAAGTGTCGCGTCGTTATGCTAAAAATAGGTTAAAACGGTCAGTAATTTTTAACCAACTTTAAAAAGGAGGAGGATTCTTTTTTATTTATTTATGTGTATGTTCCTCGATTACTCAAAGACGCTTGGACCGATGTGAAAAATTACTTTTTTGTTTGAAAGGGATCACAGATAGTCCATCAGATCAGGATCTGATGATGGAATCCGGGAAAAATCGTGGGAACTCTTCAAAGCACTTACAATGTTTTTCATATACATTCTAAAGCTATTCAGATATTTGCGTCTGGTTCATCATCATATGTTGCTGAGCTGATGATGAAGTCAGCGAAAGTTAATGTTCCTTGGAAAATATAATGGTACCGCAGATTTTACTAGGTAAACTAAAAATTTAAAATCGAAAAAAAATATAAAAACCTACACTTTCGCTGACATCAAGACTGTCAGATTAGAATTCCTACATAAGTAATTATTTTATGCTTTTTATTGCCTTTGAAGACGGTTCTATTTTTTGTTGAATGTTTTTTTTATATTCCATAATCTTTAGCTTTTTATTCGCAAAAATATTTACACCTTAATAAATCACTACCAACATTCATTTTTAAAATATAATATTACCTACACATGACCTTTTGTATTGGATCAGCGTTACTCAGTGAAATACTGAATGCAGGGCTAAGTACAATCGTGAGAACAATGAGCCATAAATAAGTGTTTGTATCAACGCATAATGGTATCCCATGCCGAATAAATAATCTTTTTTTTTTCAATAATACACTTAAAAGGTACAGTGTAAAATTACTGTGCACGACTTGATAAAATTAATATGTTTATGAAATTGAACCTTCATTTATTATGTACCTATATTGATTCAATGAGTAAAATGCGATATTGAACCTACCATACCTTAGGTACTTATCGTAGAATAGATATTCGACAGTCTCAGAAAATAATTAATCAAGGGAATGTGTGAATGACATTTCCTTAATCAATTTATTGAATCGTCACGGTATTTTAATATATACCTAGTAGTAGTGTAGATATAGTGGGAAATGCAAAAAAAAGTCATAAATATCAAAATGTTTCACATAACATACTCACGCCATCCCTTCGCGCTTTCTTGTCGCGGGTGTCCTCAATTATTAACATTACGGGAGGTGCGCATAAGGCACTTGTTACATAAATAATAAAATACTAGAATACGCCGTGAAAACGGCAAAGAAACTGCAAAGGGTGCAACACAATGGCGTTATAAAAGCAACACTGTATCTTTATATGCGTTGACAATGTGCATTGTGCTTAAGGCCAACAGCGCTGCTTCGTGAAGAATTTTAATATTCTCAAGCTCGGAGATACAGCCTCATCCAGGTTCGCAGCCAGTTTGTACTACACGAAATTCTTTAAGAATTCATGTCGGTTATTCACCCCTATCTAGAAACGGGAGCAAAACTAGCGCAATGGGTTTCCTACTTATTTTCACTTTGCACCGGAATTTGGGTGAAACGTGGTTTTCGTGAGATAGAGTTTTAGTGGTTATTCGCTTATTATGCTGAACGAGTCGCACGTGAGGAGATCTTTGTGACTCTTCGCGTTTCAGCTTCAACAAATGGTGTAAAGCTACGATGTATAAACAGAGTTTAATCTTTTTGGGATTTTATTATACTGTGTTTATTATAATAACGTGGTGTGAAGATAAAGTATCACACATATTTTTTAATTCTATTTCAACTCAAGGGAATCTCGACATGAAAATAAAATATTACTTTAGCGTTTTAAAATATTAATTATAACTCAATCAAATCAAAAATAAGATCGTACAAAACTCAAAGGGATCGATTCTGCTGACGATACCGAGAGAATTATTTTTTAGAATATGGTAAACATTAAATTAAAATAACGATGCAAACTACACTACTCTCAAACAAACAACACTTATTGAACAAGAACACACATAAAACTAATTTTACAACACTACGCGCATTTATTACTAAAGAAAATCTTACATTACTTACCGTACCGTACAACCGTATCTTTTTGCTCTCATCTGTAATGAGTTTTATATTTATTTCAGCAGCAACATTACCTTGAACATTTCCAGAGACTAAAAGTACTAGCTTGTAAGACTGAATAATTTGGTATTCAAGGTAGCTGTCTCTTGTAGTATTAAGAAATTAATCTTGTAGTTGCAGTCAAGCTTCCATCTCGTTATAAATTATTAATATTTTAAACATCACAGCTACTTTGGTACAACAGTATTGTTGTTTTCTTTACTTCTGTAACTAGAGTTTTGATTTGTCATTGTTAAAACTACTTTCCTCGTTGCTAGAATAAAATTGAACAAAATAAAAGAAAAATACACATTTATAATATTAGTAAAGATTATTAAAGATATGTTTTTGATTGAAATAATTAAAAAAGAAGACATATTTCCAAAAAATAAGAAAACATGCTTTTTAACCCCCTACAAAAAAGAGGGGTGTTATAAGTTTGTACCGTGTATTTATTTGACTGTGGCCTGATAGCTCGTGAACGGATGGATCTATTTTGATTTCGTTTTTTGTTTGATAGGTGTCTTATTCGAGAGTGTTCTTAGCTATGTTTCAATAAACTCAGCTCAGCTGTTTGGAAATTATCTTCATTTTTTTTATTTTAGTTATTACACACACAAATAAATATAACAGTGCATCATAAATGTATGTATACACATGTATATACTCAAAACCTTATTGACTGTGCTTCTTCAAAACCAACGTCAAAGACTTCATTTTTGACATTCAATGTTTATGATAAACACGGCAGCGCAAGCGCAACAAAGGCAGTGTAGGTGGACAACCTATTCCTTATCGCATAATCAAGCGGTGAATCAGCTATTTCAAACTAATTAAAGATAAACAGATGAAGCGCACCCATCACAGTAAGTTCGTCCGCCTGGAGGTCTTCGGTTCTTTCAGAAGGTTTTTTTAATAAGTAAATTAAGTGCACGGGAAAATTAACTCTTCTTGGTGCAGTGACGGCGCAGCGACAGCGGAGTGACGTGACCAGCCATTACGGAGGTTCGGAGGTCGATGAACTCACGACTGTTGCAGTCGTATGTTTTACTACCTGATAATCTTTTAATCTATGGACATAGAAACTTTATTTGGTGACACCATTTGACAAAAAGTATAAAAAGATTTCCATAAAATATAAGTTTCTACGCAGCTATTTGTATCTCGATCATAGTAAACAAATATCATCAGGGCTGTCAGACTGTCTATCCCCAAACTCATTGATATGAAATTTCAACCCACCCTAGTAATTTAATAAACTTATCGAATAACGATATTGAGACAGCTACGTTATACATTAAATGTAGATTCTTGTCCTGTTTTCATTAAACACACACCCTCTTTTGCTAATAGAACAGAGAAATAAATAGAGTGGAGTCAAATTAAAACAAATATTTATTAATTAAATATAGTACCTACATAGCGTCGTGTTACACTATACTTTTCACTACTATTGCGAGAAAATAAAATAATCCAATACCTACTTTACCTACTTTACTTACCTATATTAAAATTTGTTAGGTATTTTTCACTTCACTTCTTTCTTATTGGCACCAATTTGTTTATTTTATATTTATCTTACAGCAAAGACCACAGATTGCCGATTAATAAATTATACTCACAGATTAATAAAACGAATAGTGCAAAGATAGATAGATAATACAATCGATTTTTATTTTTTTAGCTGTGTCTAGTTACGTTATTTTGTTAGTCTTTAGTTAAATTTTAAAAAAAATCTCTGGGAATGCAAGCAAAACAAATCTATTCCATAGAGAATCTGTGGCAAAAACGAATGTTTATTAAAAAAACAACATCATCATCAACTCCAAAGCTCTCTATGTTAACAGTGTAACATTGGTGTTTAATAAAAGGGCGGGCGCCCGTATACCCACTAAGCGTACCCATAGACAAACCACAGATAAGATCATAGACATAAACACGAATAAAAGCTAGCTCCACCAATTGGCCGAAACCCTTTCATACACCAATTCTCTTTTATTGAACACACCCAAATAACCGCTCTAAAACAAGTTTAATTGAATTGGACGAGATTCACTCGTAAGGGTGACAAGAATTTTAATGTAAAGCAATTTTGCTTAACAGTATAATGTTAAAATGAACATTTCTAATTATAGTTTTACATATCCACTACCCAACACATATTTGTGTCTCAATCAAGTCTAACGTGAACGAATTAGATGAAAATTGTCTCATAGATGCCGAAAAACGTAGGATACTTTTATCCCAGGAAAGCATTAGGTCCCTCCGTAAACTAGTAGGTTAATCCGGGGCAAAGTTCAATAATAAGATGTTATGTAATGTTTTTATTTATCACTGTAGTAAACTTAACCCCATACCCTTTGGCCTGCGCACGCCATATACCTACCTATTTCGTAGTTATTTAATTGTTCTCGAAACAGTTTTGCATAAACCACAATACCTAATTTTAACCAACTGCTACCGGCTAGAACTAAGTACTTCTGCTTTTAGCCGTAATATATATAATATATTTATGGATAAAAAGTACTTACATAGGCAATCATATCTCAGTGACGATGAATGTTGAATGGCTTGACAAAGCTCGTGAGTTTAAGCTCGAGTATTCAGTGAATAAATTTCTCGTGTTGTGTACTCTACCACCAAAGTTTTGTAGTAGAGTACTTTGTAGTACCCATTTAACTAGCTACCACCTACATAATGTCTCGACAATTACCTAACGGTATGTTTCGGCCGGTGGCTGTACTTCAAAGCCAGTTAGTTCCCTTTTAAGCTATATGAGCTTATCACCTTTTGGTACTATTAGGTACCTTAAAAAACAAATAATGACAATACAAATAAAATCGTTGATTAGTTTGAAATAGAAGAATTTTAATTAAATTTCAATATACAATTTGTGACCCGGCATTTACCTACCAATATTTCTTTGATCAACAATTATTACAAAAATGATTTTGGAAAACAATTGTTTATGAATATTTATAACATATCCGTTTTTAAATGTTTAGTACTGTACTGAACAAAAATTAAAGGAACTTATTTAATGTTAATTTGAACAATAATTAAATATGTAAATACGAGTCGAAAGACCTTAAGATTACATTTAAAGACCTGTCTGTTATGAAGATTATATATATAAAAACGATTATTTAAGGATTAAGTCGTCAGTGTATCAACTAATTAGTTGTGTAAATGTAAGACTAAAATGTGACGTCACATTACACAAATACATCGCCCAATAAAATAAGAGGCCTTTTAAATTATATTATTTAGCATATTGCTTGACCCGTTTGAAGGCGAGGCGCGTATTACCAAAATCATTTATATAAATATGAAGTCCGTTGGAAATGTAGGCACCATGCTGTGCGTACAATCAATTTATAGCGCTATAGGAGACAAATTGCGCTGCTCCTAGTATGTGTCACTATCCCACACACCGATATAGGTATAGGACATCTCTCTATTAGTAGCTTATATACTGGGAATACTCGTATATAGGGCAATTTTGGTTGATATAGTGTAAGCACATTATTATTATCAATTATGTTACAATATTTCAGGAGCCTTCGTTATGAAGTTATAACAATTGTAAGTTTAGCATAAAGCCTCCGGTGAAACCCTATATAGGTAATTCTCACTCAGAAACGTATCTATTGTTAGGGGTAGATAGCAATTTTACAAATCACCAGTATATTTATAGGACTACAAGATACTTTTTTGGGTTTGGGACCAGATTTGGTGCCTAATAAAACCATACCATATTGTTGAATAAAATACTTTCTTGAATTATTAAATTCCAAAAAATGATTAAACTATTTTATTTGTTCAAAATAAATCATACTATATAATCTTATTTATATTATAAATAATGTGAAAGTTTATGAAAAAGTATGTTTGTTTCTTTTCATTTTTGTTTGTTTTGCCGTTTGCTTGATGATAAGCGGTTACCGTATGTAGCCTAATAGAATCGACCCTGCAAAAATGTTTAGGTACCCTTCTAGATAAACGGCATGTAATTTTTTTAGTGGCGTTCTTTTCTGGTGAAAGCTCTTTTCTAAACCAACTTGATAATTATATAAGCTAACGAAGCCTACATTTATTTAGTACAGCTAAGAATAAGAAGTTATATTCCCATGTATAATATTAAATCTTTAGTTATGATTTACACAACACATCCTGTTAATAAAGTTGTTTTCCAGTAATAAGTTAGGGTTGCAATAAACGAGATTATTACGAGCCTATTAGTGTTGCCACGAAACGATGAAATTAGGAATTTTACGACAAAGTTGTAAAGTAAACTATCAATGTTATCATTGATTTAGCCGGAACATGTCCACTTATGAAGAAAAGTCTACTTTGAGTATTATTATTTTATTTTTTAAATATTAAAATTTTATCTGAAATTCATCATCATTACAAAATTGAGCGTAGGTTTTTATGATATTCAATAGAATGTGGGAGAAATCTAAAAAATGACTGATAGTGCTCAGATGAATCAAATTTATATCTCAAATTCACAGCTGATCCACGAACTAATTAATGAATTGAGTTTTATTACATGAGTTACTAGTATAACAATAAATATTGACATCACAAATACAAATTCTCTTCAGCGATTGGTATTGACTGACATAAATAATCATAACTTACCTTAATAAATAACCTTATAATATCTACGTGGTTGGATGACGTCACCGCATTGTCCAGGCCCGGCGCGACCGCCGTCGGACGCACGTCACGCTGTCCAAGAGACGTGACGCGGCTAGTCATACGTCGATCACGTCATTGACAGCCAAGTTCAGACTGTCAGACGGGGCTTGTTGTGTCGTGTGGAAATTGTGGAATGTCAAACGTGACAGGCATGATATGGCTTGGCTATGGCTCTACATTTTTTTAGGTAGAAAACAACGTGGCAGATTTTTTCGTTGGTCGATGTTACATATCACTTTGCGTGCGTATACTCGTATAAATTAGTTATTTCAAACATTTGATCAATGCATTGCTGATATTGCTAGTAAAGATCAAATCAAATTAGCTGTTCAATTGTTTTCCCAAAAAGTATAAAGTACAGTACAAAGTCAAGGAGCTCTCGAATATTAAGTACATATCAGATTAGGTATTTTTAAATTTAATAAACCCATCAAATCCCTTCCAAGCTCGTTATCTTATAATAACAGATTTGCATATGAATGCGATACGTCAATCTGCCTTAAGCAAATAAAGAAGCCCTCCTTATTCGGACAACAGCTGTTAGCGAACTCGATCTTTTGACCGGAACAGTTACAAAGGGAATACCTCTCACAAGTCCTAAAGCTCCCTTGAAATAATATTATGTTGAGGAAACCAATCATATCAAAGAAGAAATAGAGTTGACTTTAGTTTGTGCAAAGGTAGTGCAACTCAAAGAAATGCGACATGTTTATTTTGCGAAATCCAATTTTCTGCCGACATCTCATCTGTCAAAATGTAAACGTACGGTGTTATAAGTGTCTAAGCGATACTCGGGTTTGTGCATGATATATCTTTA
This sequence comes from Tethea ocularis, assembly GCA_963555595.1. Classification (NCBI taxonomy): domain Eukaryota; kingdom Metazoa; phylum Arthropoda; class Insecta; order Lepidoptera; family Drepanidae; genus Tethea; species Tethea ocularis. Next base: position 8,182,022 of record OY741968.1, read on the forward strand.
AGAAAGTATATTTAATTAAGTTGCAATGCAATAGTAAAATAGTTCTGTTGAGTGCGCAATAGGTAGACTCTATCTACGAGATTTAATTTTGTTGTTTTGGTCAGGGTCATATCCCGGGGAGGTAATTTTTTTTAAGCCAATTCGGCTACTTTTGTTAACTTTTGGGAAATTTAACCTTTTTTATGTCAATAGGTTGACAAGCAGACGGTTCACTAGTTCCGGAAGGATTGCCTATTAAATGATATAACATGATTTTTGATAAGCATATAATCTAAGAATAAATAGAATACATTTGTAACGCTAACGAATCATTTTGACATAAGACAATTTTTTAATATAAAATACAACAGTACTATTTACATTTTGATCTAATTTTATGCATCCAGCGCACTTGGTATCATACATGTAGAGATATACATATAAACAATAAAAGGTAATATAAAATGTATTTCAGATTCAAAGTTCACATAGGTACATTTACGTTTCGATACGTCAAAATGGTTCGTGCTAGCACTACAGTACTAAATAAAGGCAAACCAATCCACTACATCAAACAGAAGCTAACAAAACATAGCCTTGCCGATGTCAGCGATTAATCACAGCGAAGCGCAATAGCATCAGTCATATGACGTCATCTCGAGCCGCGAACATGTTCTCCGTACCCTTGATTCAGTATCACAATACTGCCGATTATCTTCAATCTTTGCCTTGACATTGTGCCTATCTGTTATTGTCAGACCATCTGATATTGAAACAATAGAGCTTAAAGGAACTTTTTTACATCAGGGTCTCCTACACTTTTGTGATGAATAAAGTCTGGATTAAGTATTTATAAAAGGAATTTACGAGTATGAGATTTATATGACTAGCTTTTGTGCCGCGGTTTCACGCGCGTTCCAGGGGATTTTATGTTTCCCGGGATAAAAAGTAGCCTATATGTTATTTTATGGTATATTCTATCTATGTGCCAAGTATTAAAGTATTAGGCTACGGTAACCGCTTATACCTGGAGGCAAACAACCATACGGCCGATAGACTGTACTTACCTACGTTAGATTGACGATTTTATGGTTTAAAAAAGGGAAATGTAAATATAAAACAAGATATGAAATGAAAGTTTTATATAACAAATCCAAACAATAAAAAAATTCATGAATGTTTGATATTACGATACCAATAAGTTTCTTCGTTTTGAGAACATAGAAACAGACCAAGTTCGCTAAGTTCTATAAATCATGAATGAGATAATTTTTAAATAACGCCCTTGTATCTTCAGTCTCAGAAAACATAATTACCTAATAAGACACCTGCGCCGTCATCAATATTTACAAATAAAACGTAAAAGATAACAAGCTGAATTAATAAGTGATTATTATTCAGGGAGGCGTCCTGAGCCCTGATTCACCTCAAATAATGTGTTCTACCTCATAAACTGCTCTGAAGATACGCATACTTACCATCGCGAAGTACCCACAAACAAACCGACCAAACGTTCAGAACTTAAACGACTAATTACAGTGCTTATCCAATTTGGCAGGGCAGAAAAACGCGACCCCCCTTGTACAGGAAATTTGTTTAAAATTTTCGACAAACAATGGGGAGATCGCGAATCGGATAATTGCGTACGGGAACAGGCCGTGACGCCAGCTATGGTATAAATCCAACAGCATGAACGGTTAATAACAGCGTGCTCAGGTTAAACAAGCCCCGCAATGGGACCTCATGTCAGCAATCTGTAAATCAGCAATTGGGTATTGCATGCTTTGTACCACTTAACCCGGCGTTAACGCAAATAAATATTTAAATTACAACACGAGAAGAGATGATGTGTGCGAATGTACGAGACAAAAACGCAAAAACAAAAAGTGTCGTAAATACTTCGCTATAGTAATAGGCTGGAGATGTAAAAAGTTTTACTATGTCAATAAATCATGAAGATTATAAATCGGTTTTACAACCTTATAGGTGATCGAAAACTATCATAAATCATAAGCAAAATAGGGGTTGTTCACTCCCACTGTCCCAAGACAGCCATTAAGAAATTCCTGTAAACACTACTATAAAGTTGAGAGCGAGATTTTGTAGAAAACGAAAAATGTTTTTAATTAACCGTGATTTAATACTGCCGCAATAAAATTAAATGCCTTCAATCAAAACATATCAACAGTTATAATGATCGTCATTAATCATTATAAAAATTCTCTATCGCCACAGCAAATAAAAAACTTATATCTACTAATCTCGTGTTTGGTTACATTATGGCTATCATTGGCTATTAAAGTAGATGCAAGTCAACATCAAATCATACGTGGCATCGATAAATTGCCAAATTATTTAAATCATGTGTGGTCCACGAGGAAATATCATACATACGAGTATCAATATTTACACGACCGTAACATTTTTTGTGAAAGCCAATATGCTTAATTATGTTTTATATTTAAATCACAAAAATAATGAGTTTTGAAAGTATTTAACTATCACGTATAACATCATATTTTATTGTAATTTAGTTTGTCTCTATACTTTTAGTACCTTTTTATTTTATCTCGTATTTAGAGTAAATATTCTTGTTACGTCCTACGTGCTCGTCTTTTCATTTGTCTGGAGACATGGAACATACACACATCTTTAGTCCTGAATTAATGTTCCAAGTTTTGCCTCAAATCTTTAACTAGAGACCACTAGTCTTCATTATAACATTTTGTTAGTGTCATAATAAATAAATTATCTGTGACGGTTCACGTCTCACGTGAGACATTAATAACTGGTAGTACAATAGTTATTACAATAACAATCGGGACAGGAAGCCTGTAAACCGATTATGTTGATCGGTCGTCAGTCAATATGACATGTACACAATCGATTGCAACAGATTTATGAATAAGATATCGCCGTTCCGATTTTTATCAAACGGTACTCAGTGATAGTCATGTGAATAAAATTACATTCTCGACTAATCTAACGGGTGTTACAATTAGTCGCGGTATTAACAAATTTTAAATGAACGGCGAAGAAGATTAGCTTCAATTTATTAATGATCTTCAGAACAAATTACTTGGAATTACGGAGAGAAGATGTTTAAAGAGGATATCACTAATTTGCAAATCATGTCATGAATCAACATTATATCTTCTGACTAAGTACATTAATTCTTTTACAACAGTAATTTACCAAGTTTGTAATGATGCGTCAATTTCCCGATACAATTTCCTACAGCAAAATAATACGATCACATAAAGGGTGTGATAAATTGCAGTCCACGGGGCGGTTGGATAGCGATTGAGAGTTGAAGATAAAAGTTAAAGCGACGGGAACAATAACCGATGCACTTCCTTTGACAATAGTCGCGGTTGGACCGGCCAGGCTTTGCTAGCTAGTAATTTATACGACGCCTCGAGATCGCAACGATACGCTTCACTAAATCGATCAATAATCCAAGAAAGTGATAAGGAAATCCAATAGGAACTATCAAATTGAAATGTCAGCAGGGTATAATCAAGGGCCATACACAATTTATTATACGGTGGGAAGCTTGCACGAGAGTAAAGTGGTCGGTAATAATTATGACGTTGTTGCATGTCTAGATTCAGCGCTGGTGGTCTCTAGTCGCCCGCGGACTTGATTTTCCTTTCTGTTTCAGAGATAAACAAACGATGGATAACACATTGTCTATAGAAGCATACATTATAAAATTAAAAAAACAAAAATAAGCAAACTTATTGTAATAGTTCTGTAGGAGTCGGCAACACCCACTCTGTTGTAATTATTTTAAACTAGGTTCCTCCGCAGTTTTACCCGCGTTCCCAGGATTAAAGTAGCCTTTATTAATTCCCGGTCTATAACCAATCTCTGTACCAAAAAATCCTTTTTCATATGATGGATTACTAAGTAATCTAAACTTACAAAGGAAATAACAAAACTTATATTGCTATACATTTTTTATATCACCAGCATTCAATCACTCCTCACGGGACCATCTGTCCGGTTCTGCTCCACATCAAATGCTAATAACATGACTATCATTATAACATGGATATGGTCGACAACGAGACACCAGGCACGCTCAGTTTGTCTTGGGCGACAAACACAAATATTTGACTCGAACAAGCAATGGAACGGAATAGCAAATCACAGCGTATTTGTATAAGAAGCGTACTTTGAAGCAGGTTTGTATTTGTAAACAGAGCAGTGAATGTTCAATACAGTTAGCTGTCATGGCTGTAGGCTTGTGATGACAAAATCAACCTTATTATATTATTAGCTGAGTAAGATAAAAAAAACACATTTCTGTCATATTATAAAAGCAGCTTGATTGAAAAGAGAGCCTATTTTAGGGTCAGCCATGTGCATGTGATCATCGTCGTTGCAAGCGTCTATTAGGCTACGATAACCGCTTACCATCATTCGGGCCGTATACTTGTTACTACGGCAAGTATAAAGATAGGTTATGATTTACCTACCAAGTTAGTAGCATAAAAAATTGCATTGCTTAAAATGTTGTAGGTACTCTTTGTATTGTAGAATTAGTTTGACAAGACTTCTACGACAACAAATATTCATAAAAAAAATCAAATTAAAATTATTGTATGTGCTTAATACCTCGCTTTGCTAGCACTTACCAATTATTAGTAACGAACCAGTTTAAGCATAAACTGCTATACTCGCAACGTATAAGGTGTGTGATAAAAACTTCTTAGGGTTAACACAAAAATGTATGTACAGTCGTGTATAAGTTTATAGCACACGTAACCATAAAAAAGCAGTTCCATCAGAGTCCCGCCTCTATATGCCTTTGCTTGACTCACCTGAGACTCACGGCGACGAAAAAAAAATGTACTTTATTCATGGAAGAAACGTTAACATCGAGTTTATGTTAAAATTCGTAGTGTAATGGAAACAATGCATAATGCATCGGATCGGTTTGACACAATGACGTATGGAGTAACTTTGGTTTGACGTTAGGGACGGGAATGTTAAAATGTCAAATGCAAGCGAGCCGCTATAATACGTTTTCCACAGTTTTTCTTATGATGACTTTGTGAATATTTTTTTGCAATTGTTAGCAATTTTTACGTTCAATTTATTTCTATAAAACGAAGGCAATGTTTGGCTTTAAGTGGACGCTGCGTTTACGCATAATTGGAACTCCTTTTTGCGCTCGAGTCGAATACGAAATGATTTCCACATTAATTCAGTTTTTTTATCCTTTGCTACTTCTGTACTTTGTATTTTATCAAACTTAAAGAAAGGGCGTTCCAGTTTCTTTAATCCGATGGTTGTGAATTCCGAATCTCCAAATAACCATAGACTACCAGTGTAGGAAAGTAAAACCAGATATAAAGATACATTTTCTCGCAGATGGATTGGATTCCAAATAAGGATTTGCAACGATAATGGCACCGTATCGTCTGCTATAATATTTTACTGCCTACCTATCTCTACTCATCATAATATTCAACATACTTTTCCCAAAAATATATTCAAACTGATATAATAATTTATGCAGAAATTACTTAGTTACTACTTCATTTCGAAGTATGGTAATTCTCATATACCTATACTCAATGTACTCATTACATTATTGTAATGATAACATTTTAAAAATCTTATTATCTGACCAAAAAAGTATTTGGTTTCATTAAAATTCTTTAAAAACCAAAGTTTTTCTCATTATTACAAATAACAATAAAGTCATCACTGACATTCTACTTATCATTACCTATAACGAAGCTCATCGAAATCTGTCACGTACCTATTACATTTCCTCGTAATGTTACCTTTGACGCTTCGACGGCTATCAATTTAGGCATTCCTCAATGCTCATCGATGGTGAGATATTGTCGATACACGGAAGAGTATAAAAACAATATGTGAGATCGTTAGGGGCGTGACCTGCGCGTGGGCATAGCGTCGGTGGACATTGTTTAAGAATTATACCATAGATTATGTAAATGTGCAGAGAGGTAATATTTATTAATTTAGTTTGTGAACTTTATAAGAAGTTATTATATAAGAATTAATTTGTCTAAGAATCAAAGAGTTAATACTATTTATTCTACGTAGGTCTTAAGCGCTTAAAGAAGTCAAAGATTCAAACCAAAGAAACTAACTTTTAGTTTGAATCTTTGACCTCTTCGGACCGAGTTCGGAACACATTATATACCAGTATTAAAAAAAGAATTGGATTTCTTTTACAAAATTTCCGTTGTTTCTTAAAATGTTTACAAAAAATATGCAAATAAAAAAAATATTGTCATGGACTTATCAACGCTAGAGTAACAAACAATATAAAAAATATACCTAAAATTCTTCAGAGTTCAACTGTATTATCCATTGAATTAACATTGCATCATATTGCTCCAAATATTATACGAGAACTCACAAAATCGTTAGCGAGTCGGCTAAACCGACACATATTCTTAGCCAGTCTCACTCACCACATTTCACACAAGCTATTATTTATTAGCTTGGGAGATCATAGCGATATTAGACCCCAAACATAGAGGCCGAGATGTTATCGTAATTATAATGTTTTCTTATTGGTATTTACACAATTACTTGTATAAGTACTTATGAGTATTCATATGAGGGTATCACGGACGTGATCTGGTGTTTGGAAATACCTTGGTTATGACGGGCACAAGAAACTTTCCATCATAGCATGCCATTATTAAAGTATACCACTTTTTACTGTTAGTGCGAATTAACACAACAATATATTTGAAGATCTTTGAAATTGTAATGAATGAAATCAGATGGGCCGCCTGCCTGTTTGTTAACCTTCTGACAAAAAAATCTTATTTTTTTGTGTTTAAGGTGCAGTCAAAGAGTTTTCCGTAGAAAAAAAACGTGTAAGCAAAAATGATCTTTTTTTGACCGCTGAAGCTCAAACTGAACAAGCTCATATTGTTTGCACATGAACTCAGCGTCACGATGGGGCATGGTTCAGGGCTAATTAAGCTGAGCACGACACAGGACAACCGTGTCATGTGTGTCATGACAGTTTGAGTCATTACACAGTATATTGATACATAGTAGCTTAACTTTGTTCGGTCTTACAGTAATCAAGTTGGCATGTTGAAAAAAGGGTAACAATCTAGTGTGCCACTTTATTTTCAACATACCAGAACACCCTGTGATTAGGAAATAGCGGATGCGACGAATTTGGAACCTTCAAATCTAAAGCCGGTGGCCATGGTAACCTAGGCACTGGTAACTTGCCTATCACGCCACGGGTTAGATTCCCACCCTGGAAATAGTGTACGTATGAAAATTTCAGATTATTCCGAGTCCAGACTCAGACTGAGTAAGTACCTAAATATCTATTAGCAATTATATTATACTAAGTAGGTACGTGACCGAATGTGTGAGATCTTTCAGGATATTTATTTAGTCATATCGGTGATCAATGGTGCCGATTTTGTTGTTTACGAACTAAATAAATTTAATCTCACTATATCTCTTTCTAATAGTAAATATAAGAAAGGGATGCAAGATATTTTAGTCCTGTCAGATTAGTCCGATCACATTTTTCAACGTGAATTTAAGCGCGATCTTTATTGGTCACGACTATTTAACCGTACATTACGACGGCATGGATTAAACTGACAGCATTAAAAATGTTCTATCTTTTTTCAATAAGGTTAACATGAAAGAGAGGTGACTTGTCTAATATTAGTTAAGTTCGTAAACAACAGAATCGGCACCAATATCAGTCCAGACTAGATAAAAATATCTTTCAACTTTTCTAACAAGGGCAATATTAACTTTATTTTATTACTTTCATATTAATTCAACCCACAATGACCTTGTAATACCTACTCAAATACTCACACTAGCATCAGACGTGACTTGAGCTACTGCACGTATGCCAGCTAAGAATCTTCACAATGCAAGAGAAAGCAAATGAGAACTATTAGTATACGCCACAAAGGGAATCTGCGAAACGCCCGGCTCCCATCTTGTTACTGCCCGCAGCATATTAGGTGTGTCGATTAATTATGTACAGTCACGGTGAAAAGTCTTTTGTCGTAAGGCTCACAATTAAAAATGTATAGGTGTTCACAAAAGCTGTCGCTTGCGCTTAGTTCAATGGTATATCTGTATAATAATTATATAAAGTGACGAAAAAATTGTGTAGGATTAAAATAAAAAAGTTACCAGAACAAACATTTCACAGACGAAGATTTTGAGACTTGGTAAAAAGTACAAAGAGCTTATCAAAAATATTTAAAAGCTAGCTTCCGCTACGGATTTTACATTCTCATTCCCGTGAGATTTCACTAATGGATAAAAAAGTATCCTATGTTTCAAAATCCGTTCAGCAAAACAAAACAAACTTAACTTTAAATAAACATACATACAAACACACAAATATAAACAACTTGTTATTATTTTTATACAAAAAACGCATAGCTCAAACCACGAGACGGATAAGGCTGAAATTTAGCATACACATAGCTATTATGATTTAGGCATCCGCTAAGAAAGGATGTTTGAAAGTTCAACCTTTAGGGGGTAAAATCGCTGGTGAAACCGCTGAGCGGAAAGTGCTAAGTACCATGAAAATATTTTACAAATTATCGTAATATAAAATGAAATGGAGTGTTAACTAACCCATTAAAGTCATATTACAGTAAGTGTATGGATCGTTGGTGTTAAATCACGGCAATGATTAATCTCCCAGATAGCTGATCAAAAACGCGAGCTGTTAAGAAATATCCCAAACATTTTTAAACGGACCGTGAGAATAAAACGATCTTTCTGTAGCCCCAAATAAAAATACATTTCCTATATAAAATTAAATGAATACGCTTCTTCTAGGCTTTAGTATGTTAAACATAAGCCTATTTTATTTAAAAACAAATCTAGTGCGTTAAATTAAATTTGTATATAGAAAAAAAATGTATTAGATCTTTTTGTTATACTTTGGGTTACATTATTGGAATTTCATAGGGATCCTTATTTGAAAATAAAATACAGCCTATATTACTCAGAGATAATAATAGCAATGTACTGGTCAATGGTTTTTCAAAATTGGTTCAGTATTTTTGAGAAAACTACAAATGTATTTTCTTTATATTAGTGTACTTATGTAGACAGCAATGTGTGATTCCCTTGTCTTCTCGATAATACATTTCAGTTGACGTCATTCCAACAAATCGTAATTGAATTAAACATAACATAGTAGTACAGTTGAAGTTGTAATTGTAAATCTTATTGTAAGTCACGAGGAAGGCACAACTATGCATGTCAACGTTGTCTGGGACGCCATTGCAGTACCTACAGTTTCATGACGTCAGAAAATAAAGTCTATCACTACATATTATAAAACACAGAATCCCTCACCGTGCTTGTCTGTCTGAACGCAATAAACTGCAATATTATTGAACTGATTTTCATGAGATTTTGACCAATACACGGAGTGATTCATGAGGAAGGTTTAAGTGTACTTAGTTCATTAAGGTTTTGTGTAAATTGACTGAAATATGACGAAGATTGTCCGGTAATAAGGTTGATTCAGCCATCAGAGGCAAAAAAAAGCGTTTAAATTACGTTCCACAGGTGATTTTAATAATTTGTTTTTATGACGAATATTACTGAAGATAATAATATATTTTAAGACTCAGATCTCTGAACTCTGCTACAAGCACGTAAATATCAACGTGTAAAGCCGGGGCAGTTGCTAGTAGTAAAGGAGCACCTGAGTAAGACGCTAATCTTGATTGACTTGTTTCATTCTTTATTTTGTAGAGAAATTCTTCAAAATAATTAATAAAGGCTTTTTGTACAGATTAAGTTCTTATTAAATTTGACAGCGTAACTACTTAGCTTTTTTATATAATCATGCTTGTTTAATTACTTAGTACTCTAAGTTAGTATACAAAGAAAATAAATACACTGAATTATAAACAGCCTGTTTTAAAAGTAAAATATGAAGACTTTGTTCAGAAGATAAAAAAATACGCTTGCAAATGTTTCAATGTTAGTTTGTACTAGTTATTCCCTCGTTTCAAATACAAACTTATCCTTCTAGAGTTAGAACTCAGTTCACACAGGCTAAAGGAGTATTTTTTAGTTCGTCAAAATATGTGTACCTACTACCTCAGTGAATACGTAGCTTGACAAAATTAAACTAACTAAAAAATCGGATAAGTGCGAGTCTGACTCGCGCACCGAGGGTTCCGTAAAGATAATGTTTTCCTGTAATTTATAGGTAAAAAACTCGTAACTGCAATCGTATTTACAGGGGTGTAAAGTGATAGTAGTTTTAGATAAAATTGGCTGGGACAAACGGATGGACGGACAGACACACACGAGTGATCCTATAAGGGTTCCATTTTTCCTTTTGAAGTACGCTAAAAAAATAGAAATCAATTTCAAATCATGAAAATATTATAGATATTTCACAAGAGTTACCAGCATATATCATAGTTAGGTACCCAAGTACCAGTACTTGTTTAAAACTACCTATATAAAGATTCACTACAAGAATTCAACAGATTAAGCTTGAGCGCGTGATGGAATATAAAGATTTTCCAAGTAATACCCGTAACCCATTCAGTACTTTATGACCTATCATAGTTTATGGTACTTCTCTCGCCTATTAATACTGTGGGATCACCAACAAATAGAAAATCTAGTGTCCTCAGATCACCATTACTAGAACCTATAAAATGTCTAATCATGTAAGATTTCGAAGTGACATGGGCTATTGCAATACCACCCTTATGGGGATAAGGCGTTTACGCTCTTTTGTTTAATACATTTATACAAACACAAGCAAAAAGAGCATAAGTAACAGTTTGCTACAGGAAATCTATTGATATGAATAATATGCAATGTCGTAAATCTTTAAGGATATTGCTAATATGGAGAGATTATTGGTATGTTATACAGTTTTGATGTAAAAATAAGCTTTTAGAAAATATCATAGGTCCTGCAAGATTTATAGAGTTTTGAATCCCACTAAAAACGTTACGCTCTCTTTTTTAATAGAAATAAAACATGTTACTTACATATTCACTTTCATCAAAAGTAAAAGCTCAAATAAATCCGAAAAAGCTCTAAAATAATCACAGAGAGCGTATTTAGACGTTAATAGATTTATGTGGTCAAAACAATTTATTTTAATACATTTGCTCTTTTGGGTATTAAACTGCTCATCTAATATTGAAAACAAAAACTAATACCATTTAAAGTTTTCTATTTAAGTACTATTCGCTGCCAGACCCGAATCATTTAATACCTTTCTAATTGTGTAACAAAAAACCCTTAAGTTGTGAATATTTCACGACTGAATTTACCAACAGCACTCTTGTTACTAATGAATAGTCTGAAATGTACCGCACGCAAATCGTGACGTACCTTTAATCCATCCATTTGATCTATTAAATTAAAATATTTAAAGGGCACACCACCAAAATTCGTGCACCTATTAAATCTAACCTCATAACGGATTCAGTAATTTGCCCATACGTCTTGTTATGGTCGTTTCACAAGATTAAAACCCTAGCCACCCTTCATAAATCGTACCCCACACACCTTACTTAATATTTTATTCACAGCTCTGGATATTCGTAAAAACGAATCCAAGTACCACCGAATTGTCAATACTGGTAAACTATGCTGGTTCGTGGTGCGTCTTTACTGCATTTTCGAAGTAAACCTCAAATAAAATGGACTCAATGCATATTATAGTATCATCATATGGAGAAATCGGTGGTTTATTTGTCACCAGGGTCGCATTTCTACACCACTTTTATAGGAATGAGTACCTATAATAAAAACCCAATGTGGTCATTTGTTGCAAATAGTTTGGAATTGAACAAAATACGTAAAGGCCCCTTGGGATAAGCATTGGAAAATCATTTTATTTGGAATATGCTTTTGGATCATACTTTAAAATAAATAAAATCCATCAATATTTTAAAATTCAATTTAAGTATTGAAAATAGAAAGCGAAAATGAAATTTGAATTTATTAGGAGGTACTTTATGATTCTGTTGTATCTATTGAATGGCCTTTTTAATCAATGTTGTGATTATATAATGTATAATTCACTTTTGACTGAAATAGTTAGGTGACTAGCAAAACGCTTGTTACAATTCCCAAACATAATCCACATGTAAGCGCTAAGCACACAATAAAATTCAATCATGTTCGCGGGCGGTACATTTCTGGCCCACAATAATGTTTTATGGTGACATTGCTCCCACGCTGGCCACGAATCAACAGTGTAGATTCCGCTTAAAGATGAATGGACCTGGATTCTGAACATTAAAATAAATCGGGCATAGTTCGAAGTCTAAGATATTGCGGTTGTCGGAAATCAGTTGATAGACGCTTTCAGTAGAGCTTCGGTTGGACGATATTGTTCATCGAAATTATTCTAAAATAAACCGTATATTACTTTGTAATACAGTGGTGAACTGTCACTGATCTTACAGCCTAATCTATTCTTCTTAGACCAAAACAAGCTTTTCGTACCTACAATTTCTTTAAGACTTGCATAAGTCTGAAGTACCAGAAGTATAACCATAATAATACCAGTAGTAGAAGCATATGTAAGTTAATTATCAAAATAACGATTATAAATAATTTAATAACATATCACATAACTAACGTGTTTTAAATAAAAGACAACTTATAAGCAGCTGATGTTTATCACCTGCAGAAATCGAAATAGTTACAATTTCTTTTCATAAAATAACTTCTTGATATCGTCATTCTAAACCACTTTCTAAACATAATTACTTTTTGACAAGTACACATCCTTATTGTAAAATGAGTAGCTTCTTTAAAGCCTTTTGTTTGTTACCTCTTACTGTCTCAACGTGCATAAAAAAAACATAATCTGAAATCTAGAAATAAGATTGAAGAAGGAAGAGTCCCTCGGGATTGCGAATAAAACCACGGTGCTAAATTTGGTAAGTAATATCCCTATACCTATATCTACTGCCAATTCCTCAATTGCCAACAAACAAATAATACCAATTTGTTATGTTTATCTTTTTTAATTTTACAAATTGGCACGTTTATTTTGACTAATGTATTGGATACGTAAACGCAAGTTTGTCTGGACAGCACTTAACTTTATAATCGGTCGCATCAATCAAACCACCCCTGATGAATTGTCCTTTTGCTTAAGGGCGATCTTCGATAATCTTATAATGATAGGGTTACACAATAGAAGGGTTCTTATGTCCATTTTTTATCGTAGACAAGTGTAAGGCGTCAGGCGGAAACTGGTGACAGGCAAGGGTTCAGTTTTTTTGGGAAAATGTTAAGATTAAGAACCCAAGGTGTTGGGTTTGTCAAGGTTGAGGATAGAACTAAGGTGATCTAATATCTTGTTAATATTATAAATGTGAGAGTGAGTTTGGGTTTGTTCGATAGTATCAAATTTTACTCAAGTGATTACGCGGGAAAAAACTAGTAACTCACGGGGAAAAGGAGTGTTAATTGATTTAGACCCAATTTCAACAAAATCATATAGCCTAATCTACTGGGTAAATATGTCAACAGATGCTACGGTACAGAGAGTACAATTTCTCAGTGGCGTAGCATGGCGTGGGCGAAGACAAATGTCTAAAACTCTAAAATCTGAACTTTTCGACAAGAACTGCCAGTCACTACTATAGATAGGTACTTAAAGTGGGGTAGGATATTTTGTGGAAATCAATACCTTAATTATACATGCAATTACCGTCATGTTTTTACGTAGGTAATCTTTACATATTTAATTAGGTATAGACATTATACTATGAGTCACGTTCTGGTAATGAAATCAGATATTTCACGTTCAAATGATCATATTATTGCCTTACACAAACATTTTATAGCCTATTACAGACGCCATAAACTATTAATAGTAAACAGTATCGATATTATCATTAGAAGTTTGTTTTATAATAACTCCCACAGTAAGCTACGAATGATGAATGAACTGAACCGATCTTTATCAATCGCCATGTCGGTTAGCCTCATTGTTAATACACCATTGTCATATTATATTTATAATAGATTTGTATCACGTGAATGTTTTCCATCACGCAGCGGTTTAAAAGTACACTTTCTAATAATATTATACCGGTTTTAATAACAATTTGCCGTACGAGATGAGTAATTACAAAGAGTCAGTGGTCTTGACAAATGTTTTGTGAAATATGTACCGCATCAATTTGATTGGACTCGGTCTACGTTTGACGTTGATTCATAAATCATAGTTAACTAGAAGCCCTACAATAAAAGACGTCAGACTGATATAATATTGTTTCAATTCCACTTCGGAAATAACTTTCGCATAGACTTACTCATACCAACTACTGAGATTTATTTTACTGGCTACCTTCACCGACCGTTACGTCATAAAAGACAGTGCTCTATTCCTGACTACCTCTTATAAGGAGCCATGGACCTTCTGTGGTACGTCTTGTTGCAGCAGCAATCAGTCTAGTACTCTTAGATTACTTTCACATAAATAAGTGTTCTTTATCATAGAGCCAAACTTCTTCGGAAAATGCCTTTATCTTCTTAGCTGCTCTTGAATATTGCAGGTTTATCTTGTCCTAAACTTTTCTTTCAAAAGTAAAAAACTTACTCAAAATCGGCTCATCCGTTGAGGAGCTATGCCACAGACAAACACAGAAACTTATAACCCCTCTTTTTCGTATTAAAAACTACGTTCATCCTCGAGTCTCATCAAAAGTTTCTTAGATCTTTGTACCGGCATTCCAGCGCTGGAAGTAGGGCATCCAAATCTTAGATCACGAGTCTCCCCGGTGTAAACACAATTGCCGTCGCTAACAGACAACACACATGCATCATTTGATTAGTGGGTAGTACCGGTACGTGCGTTTAGCGGAATTTGTCGAGACTATTTGACCTGAGTGCCATTTATTAATTCATATTTGACGCACTAATTGTTCTGTATTAAAAGTATCAACCATATTCTCAATACAGAAGTCGTTAGCTAATGGGACGTGTGTCCCCAAAGTAATTCTAGAAATTGCTGAAAATACTGAAATGTCACAATTGATTTAAGATTGTATTTGGGTAAATATAATTTAAAATCCAAAATCTTCAGTTTATTGTTAATTTTATTTGAGAAACGAACAATTTATATAACACAACTAGCTTCCGCCCTGCGGTTTCACCCGCGTTCACGAGGGATCTTATGTTTTCTCGGAATAAAAAGTAGCCTATATGTTTTTCCAGGGTATGATCTACGCATGTGCCAGTTTTCATCCAAATCCGTGAAAGAGTAACAAACATCAAAACGAGTAGGTACCTACTGACTGGTTCCTTTTTCTAGTAAATACAATGAAGTGGAAACATTAAACCGAACAGCGTGTCCCAATTCGCGGTAATTGTTTTAAATTGAGTCCATCAAACACTTGCGGACAGTTAATGGAAGTGATTGTTTTTGAGTCGTTCACGACTACCGTACACTGTAATCAATGAAATAATGCACTAACGACACATTTATATAGCATTTAGGGTTCTATTACTTCATAAATTACGGTCGGAAAACCTTTGAAGAGAGTACAGTCTTTACAATTTCATAAACCTAAACTATCGATACTAATTTTCAGTTAAACTAATTGAATACTAAAGTTAAAGAATTACTAGGATAGTACTAAACTATCCTAGTAATTCTTTAACTTTAGTATTTTTTTTGTGAGTAGGTATGTTGGTTACATAGAATACTGTTTATTACAAAAAAAAATGTTTTCAAATGCAGTTGAAACTGTGAGTTACCAAATGCATGTACCATCAACAAAGTTGAAGCATGATCAATTTTGAGACCTTTTCGCTTGCAGCCAGTAATCATAGTTCGCCATGTCCATTGTTGACAATAAAACGGCCTCTTGTAAAATCTTTTGTCTAGACAATTTAATGACAATGACAATCTGCTATTTTATGACAAGCGCATTGTCTGGTTATATTGTGTGAGACACAGGTAGCGGCTGTTCACTGCACACAAAATACACCCTTAAGGTGATCATGCTTCAACTTTGTCGATAGTACACCGCAGGTAGTTTTTAAAAATACAAAGAGAGACAAGAGTCTTAGAGAACTAAGAACAGAAACTTCAAATACAGCAAGTAAATAAAGCTAACTGATGTATAGATAATATTTTACAACACTAAAATTTTTATTCAATACAAAATAATGAATCCAACGTATATAGCTTTTATATTTAGTTTAATAAGTTAACTAAGCACTAAGTAGATACCACGTAATACAACAACAACAAGGAGCGCTAAATGAAATTCCCAAGCTTTTTACATAACATCATGTTGCGTTGAGTTTCTATCGAAGTGGATACATCTACGATCATAGAAACCTTGTACAAACGTACATGTTATATGTTTGTACCTATTTGTTACAGATGATGCAGAAACTTCTTGGAACATCGTTGTTATGTTGAAGGAGTTACTTCATTTGTAAGTACAATTATATTTTTAATAATTTTATTTTAGAGAGCCTTGTTAAAGTAGGTACATGATCTGGATTAACTTATTTTCATTACATCTATTGCTATTAAGTTAACTTTGTGAGATGCCACGTGTCGCGATGAACGTATAAGCATCACACATGAAGCCACCTTACGAAGGTAAACAGTACATTCGATAATGACCTTTATTGCTACGTATTTAGGATCGTGGGTGTATTGCTTGATTGTCTAGTAAAAGAGCGCCACCTTCTCACTAGCTTTGCATACAAATTTGGCATCGCTCAACCACATACCTTGATATTTATAATTTTATCAAGAGCACAATCATAAGAGCCCGTCAAATATTATTATCATCGTGTGATGGATGGCTAATTCTTAAACTATCTGATTAAAACCGGTATAAATGCGTGGGATCCGACTCACAATGCATCGTTTGGAACCGTTTGCCTGTATCGTAATATCGATATCCCTACTAATATTCAGGAAATAAGCTTAGGCCTTTAAAGGTCATAGGAAAATCGTTTAGTTCAATGTAAAGATATATTCTTGTTATTTTTTGTTGATCCATAGGTGATGCACGATATACAGGTACTACCATGGTTAATTCTATGACAATTTAAATTACATTAATGGTAAAAAAAAGATGTGATGATTAATTTATGAAATAATTTATGGCCAAGAGAACAATTGACGAACAAGTAAACCCGTTATAAAAAGTTTGTGTATTAATTAATAACAGTGTAGCTGTGCTGGGTCTCATAAAACTTGCGTATCGACATCCACTCATACATTCGGACAGTCGCAATTATTGTTATTTAATATCGCATCCATAACTCCGCGGACGTTAATGCTCAAACAAAACCCGGTACAAGCAAACAAATTTACCGAAATTGTTCTACCGAACGGCGAATAAAAATTACGACCGGTTTCTGCGCCCGCGGCACGTGTGGCTATTCAGAACTCACTCGAACTATATTTATTATCCGACAACATTTTTGAAAATTCCTTCATCATTATAATGACGTAGACCGCGTTATATTATAATATAAGTCAAAGCTTAAGCAAGCCTATTATATTCAATTAAGTTTATTTAATTCAGCTTTTTACGGTCAGAATATTAATACTAGGTACCTAGTACTAATAATTTTGCAAATTTATCAGAAAAACATTACATTACATTTTACGTAATCGTAAATTTTTTGTTCAGTTTTGATAAATTAAAAAAAAGGAATGCTTATTTTTTTTACTAAAACAGAAAATTAAATATAAACATTATTAAAATTGTATTGTGAATTAAAATTAATTATATTAACTACCAGAAACGCTGTATTGTACAGAGAACTCAAATTGCATACATGGTAAATGTACAAGTGGTCGATATCTGAACGATTACTTTGAGAATGGTCACCCTGCGCCAGAGTAGGCTCAGCATCGACCATCCTCCGATATTTATGCCCTCATAAAATTCGAACACGCTTCGAAATCCAAACGGTCACAAAACGTACGTTGTTTGTATTCTTCGATCAAACGCAATGGAATAATAAAATGTTAACTTGTAGTTTGGTTTTAGAGCAAATCACTATGCTATGATTAATTTTTTATGTTGTTATGGATAATAGATAATTAATATCGACTATTTGAGAACTTGAACACTACGCGATACCACGTTGTTGCTTTACAAAATTTCTAATCAAAAACCACTTGTCTAAGATGGCAGGTATTCATAAATATGTAGGGAATGAAAGCAAAATACCATTTAAGGTTTCTTCGTAATTGTAACATTTCATCGCAAGGTGAAATACAGCTACAGTTTGCTAAAACGTGCATAAAGCCTTTCCCATGTTCGCGCAATCGTGCACGCTTAATTAATTTAGTTTGATCTCGCAATGAAATAGAAATGTATATTTTCAATCATCATGAATTCTCACATCCAATTAACGATAGTTCAAAAGAAATTATTATTGATTGTTGCAACGGCGGCGCAACGTACAGTGACCGGTTGCCCAATGACATCATCCCCAAAAACCCAGCATCATTTTTTCTCCCCACTCATTGTTACTCAATTAATTGCATATAAAAATTCAATACAAAAACATGCCGCCAGACTCAAATAAAAATACAATAAGGCTAAATCAAAGTTTTATAGTCATGTAACGACAGGACGCCGATCACCGCGCATGCGTGATTAATTTTTTGTCAATTCCAACTAGCGTTAATCAAGAATTGAAAAATTGAAACGTATATCATAGATAAAACGAAAAATTAATTCAGAGCTTTATTTTATGTGTAACGATAAAATCATACGATCGGACCAAATGTTTCCGATCAATTTATTATATTCACTGGGTTTATTCGATCTTTGACAACTTAATGGTATTTTCAGTGTCGAGCGGTCTTAATTAGATAGTCACTGTGCCCGGAGCTGGTCAAATATTTTAATTTTTATGCGCCACCCACGATTAACAAAAAATATTTGCATTCGTAGTCACAAGCCACAACGTTATTATTAAGTTATAATTTTTACTCCCAAAGTTAGCTACAGGCGTTATCACATAAAAAGTCGTAGTTATAGAACTAAAAGGCTTTTTTAGACATAGCTCTATCATAAAAATAAATATATATGTAAAAACTGTACGAAGAAACTGTAGTTTTATAATCGAGTCATCATCGATTTCATAAAATTAAAAAAATCTTGATTGAACATCAGCAAAAAATCTTAAATCTTTATCATTTTTCCACTAATTAAATTTAAGCTACCGGCAAATCACATCAAACCACATCCTTACCCCGCTAACAAAAAAACTGCTGTTATCTCAAATCTATATTTATTAATTATTATTCAAATCAGTATTTTATGTACTGTGTCCATAAAATATTAATAAAGTCATACTGGTTGTAG
Organism: Tethea ocularis; assembly: GCA_963555595.1. Taxonomy (NCBI): domain Eukaryota; kingdom Metazoa; phylum Arthropoda; class Insecta; order Lepidoptera; family Drepanidae; genus Tethea; species Tethea ocularis. The sequence continues at coordinate 8,201,386 of OY741968.1, forward strand.
TAATGAAGATTAACGCGGTTTCTAACCGGGTGACAGCCGGCGGGTGCCCGTCAGACCCCGCGTAAAATAAAATGCAGACGACAGATTACCGGACCGCTTGTCGGCTACCGATGTCGTCAGACGATAACGTCTTAACGGGATGATGAGTTAATTCGATAGGCACTGCGCTTTATATCACTTCCAAATACAAATATGAACTGACGTCCCGGACAAATGATAGTTCGATGAAGGTTGACCTCGCGCGGGAATTTTTGATCTCGATAATTGGTTATTTCGAAACACAGGACGTGGCTCTAGATTTATGTATAGATACTCAATATACTGAATACATTGACATTCAGAATGTTTGTTAGCGATAATTCAAAAATATAACTTATTTAAGGATTTTGCTTGTTATTTTTATAACTTATCAAAAGAACTTACTTCAACAAAAACCAGTATTATGCTACATATGAGTACTTTAACTAACACGGCAACAAATCAAATTAAGAATAAAAGCAATAAAATATGCAATATCCATTAACACATACTGTGTTAGCACGGCATGATATTGCGTGCAACCAAATCTCATGGCACCATGCGTGCACAGGCATGCCACCCAACCATGCCATGTAATGCACCTGCACTGTCCCGACATACTTACATGCACATACGCCTTATGAGTCCGAACAAAATAGGAAGTCAAGGTCTTCTTGTACATTCATGAACATTGACTTTTAGAGGGTTAAGTATGTAAATACAGTCTTATAATTATGGGTTTGGATATCATTGTAAAAACTTTATAATTAATTAAGATTTACATACTTCTTCAATTACACACGTACTACCAATAAAAAAGTCATATTGTGTTTCTTTTGTACTGATCATTTTTCAACCAAGTCAAAATGTTCTTAGATGTTGTTTTATAATTGGTTTAAAAAAATTACACAATGTTTTAAATTCACCATTTTTTTTCCTAATTTTATCGATTACATTGGTTGGACAATAAATATATACAAAATTAGTTTTAATTCCTTATATATATTAGAATAGCTGCCAGAATTAAAATAAGTAAACAGGTAAAGTACATACATGAATTTCAAGTACAATAAATACTTGTACATTGCAATAATAAAATTAATCTTCCACAATTCGAAAGTTATACCTACAATTAAACTTGTACAAACTAATAAAAACATTAAATGTTCATTTATGCTTGCGTGTCTGGATCCTTTTATGGGCTATTATTGATTGTAAACTGTATGAAAATGGGCATTAAAGCTCTTCGAGACAAATATCTTTTCGATTTTTAATACCAACTCGTGCCGGTAGGGGGCTAAAAATTAATTGCATCGCCCATCTCTGTTCGTACTTTATCATGGATTGCAATTGGTTCTTATTTATTAAATTTATTGGGCTTTTTATCATTATCGTTTACGTATAAGAGTGGACAGTGGAGAATTGAGCGCTTGAGGAGTTTGATGTAAGGACTGCTTGATGCTGTAGAACACCATCATTTTTATTCTTGCAAGTTTTACAACGGATACTCATAAACTGTCGTATCAATGTGGCAGTTATTAAAAAAACTAAAAAACCCGACTGTAGAAACCGTAAAAGACAACAAGACTTTTATAAACAAGCCAAATAGCAGGGTATGTGTATTGTCTACGGTAACCACTCACCATTAGGTGGGCCGTATGTATGTTTGCTGCCTTAGTAGCATAAAAAAAACATGATCCATGTTTCTATAAATTTGTAGCTCTACTTTTTGATAATGCGCATCATCTCTCTAATTGATATTTAATCGCAAATACTTAACCAAGATTCAGGGTCAACAATCATTTATTATATCTCGTGACAGAGGTACACACGGCCACAGATCAAGCTACACATTTTTGTTGCAAAATAGCGCACATTACGACGGCATAAGGTGCCGCAGTGAGTAGCTTGATCTGTGGCCGTGTGTACCTAGACTGCTTAAATCATTCTAATCACATGATTCTACAATATCACTTTCCCTTATAACAAATGAAAATTACTTTCAGAAACGAAAGCGAGCGTGATTATGAGAAAATTGGATATTCAATCAGTTCCGATATTAGATCGCGAGTCCGCGAGTATAAAATTAATGAAATGGCCTCTTAAAATTCCATTACACGATTCTCATCAACAATAACACAGGCATTCATAACTCAGAACGTTAATAACAATAATCTGAAATAGTGAGCGAATCTCACCAATTATTATGGATTATGATTGATACCATTATTTAGTTAACGGTAAACCACATAGTGAAATTGAAAAACTTTAATGCGTGTTATATGAGCGATGGACGAATGTATCTGATTGAATACCAAGTGAATGGGCTCTATATAATGTTTTACTATTGGAAAGTACTTCTGATGTACTACGTAGGTATATAAACTGACCATGGCATGTGAGAATTTAAGAACAGCTGATTTAGTAAGACAGCTTAAGGAAGTTGCTCTTTCTTTATCCATGCTAATAATTATAAATGCGAAAGTATATAATACAAAAGGTATATTATAGTGTCAAAGAGTATCTGGAAGATAAGCATCTGTATTTTAATAATTGTATGTAATGTAACATAACTTCACGCTCTTATTTTTTTTTTTATCCCTTTTCTGTATAATGTTGTGTCTTTGTCAAAATGTATAATATTAATACTTTAAGTTTATGTTGAATTTAAATGTTATTTGATTTTTTGTTTGAGCTCCTGACATTATATTATAAAATTACTCGTAAGTTTTAACTAATATTACACTTTAAATAATAATTTTATTTTATTTAAAATTTTGTATGCCCGTGTGGCTGGATGTAGAGGATTATTTATAAGTTAAATTTTATAACATCTTTAAGTAACCTACAGTCCACAAATAAAGAATCTTGTCTTATCTTATAAAGTAACACTAAGTAACACTAAAGCCTTTGCTGAAACCAACATTATATTAGACTGATACGGAACATGACATCTTTCTCGATAATAAGGAATAGTCACCATCTTCAGTGCATCAGAAGCAACAATATTTTTTAATGCACGGAATGTAAAAAATTAGTTATCTAATGAACTTGAATGATAAATGACAATAGACATAGGTGAAATATGTTATGCCATTATAAGAATGCTAGCTGCAAAAAATAAATGACGTCATCAAATGACTATTGAATATCTCTGAATACAAGTCCTACTTAACAAAGGAATAATCAAAGTAACAGATTAAATAATTTTCTCAGAAACCGAATCACAGCATGCTTCTGCGTTTGATGTCCTAAACATGGAATTCGCAAAATCAACTAATTAAAACGATGAAATAGTAATTAATTAAGCGACTTTTATTTGATTATAAGATAAGTAAAAAAAAAATATAATTTATAGTCAGTCACCAAATTTATATTTGTTTTTTTTAACATTAAAGAATACTTCAGTAAAGTTACATGATTAAGAATAATATTTTTCGTCTTCTTTTGTCGCTAAGTAAAATTTTTAATTTTGGAAATCACGACCTGAATCTAATTTGATAACTTACCTACATAAAGCAATTCTATACAAATCAGAAGAAATTACGATTTAATATAGTATTTGCTTGCTTTCTTTCGAACTTATTCCTTTTATAACTATAGTTAGGCTTATGTATGACCACAACATAAAGCTTTGAAATAAGCTAGCTCTCAAATGCAGCTACCGAAACCTACCGTTACATGCCTGTGAAAAGATGACATGGGGGTGATAGCCAGCCAAGGAATTTGAAGTAAATTCCTATATTATGGTATAAGCTACATATAAAATGCAAATAAGATGCCTATAGTTATCTCGTTACTTTAATCTTTAAGTTCCTGCAACAGCTCATAGATTTTAATTAAAAAACTTATTTTCCTGTTTCAATAAACCAGTGATTCTTCTTCATCACTTAGATTAAAGCCCTCAAGATATGAAACTGTTATTAAAATGTTGCTTTAAAGTATTCCAATCAATTTACTAGACCGCAATGTTATCAAAGGCTGGTGAAACAGTTTTGCAATATTACGTTATACTTACTTATTACTGTGTCCATGAGGTTATTCAAAGTATATGCAAAAAGATATGATGAATTTATATGTTTAATCATGCTGTCATAACTTTTAGTACTAATTGTAACTTTCGATTTTCAATAGTAACTCTCGACGTTCTTAAGTAAGGCACTTACATCAGGGCCTAAACTGAATATATGAATTTTGAGATTGAAACTATGTCAAGTTTCAATTGCTGAGTTTCTGTCGGAGTCTTTTCAGTTTATTTCTAGCCGATGCGGTAATATAATCAATTGTTTGTGACAATCATAAGTGCCTTATCCATGGGAAAAACGACTTTTTAGTTTTTTTCATGTATGCTTTTGCAAGTCCATTAATGCCTCATCTCCTCATCAGTACTAAAAGTCATATCGTTGTTGACAACAACATCTATGATAATTTTGATTCAATGTTTATCTACGGATATTTTCGAAACGTTAAACTTATGTGTGACGTACTTCTTATAAGATAATTCTTACAAAAAAATTAAGTACAGCTTATCTCAACAATCTCGAAGGTATTAGTCACCCGATTCGCGATCAGCGCCGAGGTCTAGAACAAACAAGTTTTATTTATTCAGACCCTGTGGCATAACGGTAGCATAATTAATTTGAAAACAAGTCAACGGTTCCCGTCTTTCAAAACTGCCATCTTTCCAATTTACTTGAACGATAGCTTGCAATCATATAACTTAACCAATGATTTATAGCAGATTATATAGTAATTGTGACTTTCAGAAACATACACAGGCTTTTCTATGAAGGTTAAAATTGAGGGAATTGATCAATAATGTAACACATGTATTAAACTTATTAATAACACTATCACTACATAGAATAATACAAAGTCGCTTCCCGTCTGTCTGTCCCTATGTATGCTTAGATCTTTAAAACTACGAAACGGATTTTCGTAGTTAGTTAGATTTGCAGTTTTTTTCAATAGATAAGTGATTCAAGAGGAAGGTTTACATGGTATAATACATACATATTATAGCCGTGCGAAGCCGGGGCGGGTCGCTAGTTATAAATAAACTACAAGATTCGCACAAAATGTCTCGCATTGACAATTACACAATATCGAATAAAATAATTAAGAGAAGTTCATCAATCTACTCTGCACAATTATAATTAATAATAATAATGAATTCTTTATTGTGCTCTAAATAGTGAATTTTTATAGAAACCAACAAAGTTAAAAAAATATTCCAACTGCATGCCAACAACTACTTGCAAGACTACTCCTGCTCATATTTAAGCCGTATATTGTATACTTTGTTATAACCTAGCATTTCAGTAATAAGATTATCATTAAAAATAATTTTAATCGATGCCCGTTAATTCGAATCGTACCTGGAATTTGCATGCTTTGCAATGCGTATCCCATTTATCTCTATCTCAATCAACATCAGATTAAAATCCATATCCACTGAAAAACATGCCGTTATCTTCATTGAAGGCAGTTTACATAGCATTACTTGAATTTTATAGAGCAGTATTCGCATTTTGTATGCAATCTAAAACTGGTTTCATAAGCGTAAAATTGAAAGGTTCTCAATGTTTCTCTTCTCTTGTAATCTCTACAAGTAAGCCACTCAGCTACTACGCAGATAAGGCCGACACTATGACCATATCAGAACTACATAAAAATGGTAATTAGCCTTACTCACATTAATTATGTTGTTTATTTTATCTCCTCATTAGTGTTTCAGTCGTATATTAACTAGAATTTATATGTTTCGTCTTTATCATTTCGAGTTTTTACTTTTAGCTTTTATTGCAAATGTATATATTTAACATAGTAACTATTAAACCTTTTATTTAGTATATCTTCTATTCATCTCGAGGACATATTTATGTATAAAGGTATTTCTAGAATTGATTATCAGCTTTCATTTATCTCCTGTTTCTTGACGGTTCTGCAGATTACATATGCAATACGAATTGCTCCAAACTCTTCAGTAAATTGGTTCATCGTGAATATCTCAAGGGTATTTTGCTCTTATTTTGTTTTACTTACTTTTTTAAACTCCCAAAACCTAATACTTTGTGAGATTATAGGCAGTATACCTTATTTCCCACAAACTTCATCTGGCGTTTTTTCAAACTTCAAATCACGAAGCGTAACCCGGTAGACATGGCACGATTGCTTCCCTCAGGATTCCATCATGTACCGCGTCATCTCCACAATTAATTGCTCTCAATGCTCGAGACCAATCAACTCGTCACGGAAGCAACTTTTTGTACGGTTGACTCAGCAGTCAGCACCGTGGCCAAAAATGGGTTACTCCGATGTTTTGGTTGGATAACTCACAAAGATCTCGTTAATAATTTTTACTTTCGTTTTACAAATGTATTATTAATAATATTATTACCTCTTCCTATCTTACAAAGCACAATGCAACATCAAGATGACTACAAATAGGTATGTAATAAAGCGATCGCTCTAATAAGAAAGGATCTTGTTCATAAAAGGGCATCAAAAGGTTGAAGGTAGATAAGAATTACAATAGGAAAATATATCAATTGCAAATAGGTTATATAAGGTATGTACGCAACAACCTCTCTTTATTAAATAGCGTAGGCGATAAATTGACAAGAAGGTCGTATAACTCGGGACAAAGTAAACGTGGAGGATTCATCGAATAATTGTACTGCCAATAGCTCTACGCGGCTTTATTTTTTCCGCTGCGGTGTGAAGTAGCCGAAGGCATTTTAATGTGACAGCTGAACACATAACCGCACTTAATTTTGTCCTAATGCGAGCGGCCGAACATAAGAATCCTGGCCTTTAGTTTGCTCCGTTTTTCTCTCAAGAATATCTGTGAACGGAATCGCCGATGAGCCAGATAAGGCGTGTGTTTCTTTAAATATGCAAAGTGCTAACTTTGTGGTAGTCTTTAGACAGGATGCTGAATAATTTTACACGCTCTTAATGGTTCGCGTGTCGTTTTAATTCGAACTTTTTGGTTTGTGCCGACACGCTTTAATGCGAAATTTATTTTAATCACTTTGATTGACCAAAATGATGGTATCTGATACAATCAATCAGAGACAATAAAGTCAATCTCAGATTAATACGGTAGCAATAAATCGGATCCATTGTTTCCGCCTAAGGCAATAAAATGTACTTATAAGATGGCTAGATAATGAACTAGGATGTTCGAGCTCCCTCGGCAGTTCTTCGTGTCTTTGTCAAGGGGCGGTGTTGCCAACATCGCTTCGACATAATTTAGCACCCAAGCTCTAGACTAAGGCATTTTTCTAAAGACAATACAAGCCCCTCAGCCAATGGAATATTCAGAGTGCCTGAAGAATTCTCATTCTCGCACCCGCTAATGAATAGCTATTCTTTGAGCATTTTAACTATGGCCCTCGGAATGGAATTCGAGTGTACAGGTTTCTTAAAAGGTCCCTCGATATGCGTCGGACCCTTTCCGCTTCGTTTAATTTATGGTCACTCATACATTTTTATTTTTGTTTTATTTGTATTAATTATAGGCCGCATTAAAGTTTCGCGCGTCGTTTGTTTTTGGAATGTTTCTTCCTTATTATCAGACCCTGGATTAGAGTAACTTTATGAGGTTAGGTAACATTTTTATTTTTGATAATTTTTAATACCAAAACTAAGCTTAAATTTTTATTTCGTAAATCTATTGAGACTCGAATTATTATTATTTACTCAATATTTTCATTTATGATACTTATGACGAAAAACACAAACAAGATTTAAGTAAGGACATTAATCACATAATTTGTTACACGCATAGGAATTCCAACCCCGAAATAACAAGAAATAGACAAAGTATAAGGCCGCATCGTGTCTAATTCCTTCGATTACTCACCTAAAAAACATAGGTTTTATTGTTTCTTAATAGGAAACAATTGTAATAAGGCAATAAATCCAATTCAGATACGGCTGTCCATCTTTTTGTTACTATACGTTTGAAGTTTGTTGCTAATTTATATTCAAAGTATGTAGGACCGCTATTATGTTGAATGTTTAGGATTAGTTTTTTATTTTTGTTACTTTTTAAGGGGGAGTTGTAACTGTTGCGTCGCTGTCATCGTGGCCAGAATATATTAATGCTAATTAGATTTTGTATGTGTATAATTATTGAGTAGTGTCGAGCCCTTCTTATTCAAAATCATTTTGTTATACGAGACCTATGACATACTGTTGACGCTTCCTGTTATCAACAAGTACGATGGTTTTACATAAAATTACCAATCATTTATGAAGTTTTCTATCTTGAATATTGAAACGATATCTATAAAGTTTCCTTTAAAAACTCTTCCAGCTCTATCACTGAAATATGTTACACGATAATTGTTCTTGGATTGGCTTTTTTTAGCATGTTCCTTCGATCTCAGAATGTAAGTTCCAATTTATTTCAGGGCACATATTTTCCACTCAAATTCACAATCATTATTCTGACTAAGTTCGTACACACAAAATTTCGAATTTTATTACTTTAAAGATGATTTTGTTTTATTTGTGGGCACAGATAAACTTCTTGGGAGCTCTCACAAAACGTTTTATGAAATATTGCAATGATCACGAGCAACAATGAGCCGTAAAGGCAAGTGAATGAAACCAAACAATGTAATCTCTTCGACGAAGCGGGCGCATGATTTATGAATACAAAATCCACATTCGAATTTCGTCTTACTTAACGGCACCGCAGATTCCGTGGAATCTAGACTTAAAAATCTCATGGTTAATTTAAAATTTACTCAATTTGCAATCGCTTTTTCGAAATTCAACATCCCATTATATTATGTTCACTTAAAAAAATCCTGCATGCCCAACGCATGCAGGATTTTTTTAAGTGAATCCATTTAATCGATACAAGATTTCTTTCAGTTTTCTTCAACCTAAAATAAATGTCCGTTTTACTTTCAGAAACAATATATTGTGTATCGATTATACTTATTTTTTTTTTTAATGTCTGAGCATTGATCTACACGTAAGTTACACAATTTCCACGCTACTAAATACTTATTAATGAGTAGATAATAAATTTGCTAACGATTCGCATTCACATGTTTTATTAAAAATATTTTATTGCCGCTGATGAATGATAGCTTTAATTATTGTCTACCAATTATTAGACAAATTAGAGGCAGTAAAGTTAAAAAAGATTTTATTTTAATTAAGCGGAGTCAGTGTATCGGAACTAATAATCCGCTATAAAAATTGATATAAATCATAATTTACAGTTATTAGTTTAACTTTCAAAATAAGTTTTAAGAATACTATTTTATGGTTCAATTTAATGTTGCCAACTTGACAAACTTTTGGAGGTTGAAAAGTTGTCATTTAGTATTTTTCAACTCCAATTCCTACTGAGCAAGACACTTAAAAATTTCATCATACAAATAAATATTATACCTAAGTGTGAAGATAGGATGTTAGATTTAGATGCATCTTGGCACATAGATCATCATATAGAATACTTTATATCCCAGGAAAACATAAGATCGCTCGGAAACGCGGGTGAAACCTCGGAGCGGAAATTAGAACAATAATAAAAGTAAATCTTCCAGTTACGCACCCAAACCTGAATGGTTCAACATTTCAGTTCTGAATGCCAACATTAATATCCAGTAACACCTACCCTCATAAACCTATATCCATACCCAGGTACCTAAAATATACAGCTTAACAATTTTATCACGTTTGCTGTCTATTTGGTATTCAAAATGAAAGACCGGATGCTAAATAAGTACCTATAAACGTTCAATGCAACCGCGTAACCGGCGCTTAAAAGCAACAAATAACCCATTCACTTGAAGATAATTTATAAATAATCCTACCGACTGCATTATATTGGTATGAATGCATGAAATATAAAAATACGAACCTTGTCTCTCTTTATATGTAAGGAACACCTCATTAAATGTTTGTCATACAATTTACTTATCTGCATGAACAAGCCTATACAATGGGTTAAAAAATATACAAAGGTGGCCGCCTGTGGTAATGTAAAATTATGAACAGTAATACAACTTTGAGGTTACTTAGCCCAAAGAATACGCCTCGCGATTTAGCGAAGCAATGCCGTGAAGCTTTAATCCTACTTTGCTTTTTTTTTAATTTATATTTAAGCCAATTTAAAGATGTCTATGAGCAGTAACTTAACTCGTCTGATGCATCCGTTATGTATAAAAAAGATAGCGAGAAAATTGTGAATAGCACAGGTTTTTTAAAAACATCAATATTCTTTCACAAACAAACTTAGTTATAATGTCAATAAATATACGTCCTATATAGGTGCTCAGGTCAGACTCAGACTCGCACCTGAACGGCTTTCTTTATTTTTATTTTAGAGGAAAAGTATTTTTTTGAATCCTAACTAACCCTACAATAATTATTGTTTATATCTACAATTTTCAGTTCGTAAAACGCACCTTGCTTAGTTAGGTTTTAAAATTATATATTTTATTTTATCGCCAAAAAGTTATACTACTACTCATAGCATACTATAATGAATTTCAAAGCAATACAGCGTTGCCGTAGTCTCATGTTGTCGAATGAGTTATTCAAATGAACTTACACACGTTACACTATACGACTTTAGACATATTAAATAATGTATACAAGAACGCAATAAAATTCTACAACTTAATGACTATTTGTTGGAACAACATCCTAAGAAATATTGCGTAATACCTACTACTTGACAGGCTAGGTTTTTTTGCAATGTTAGGTGAAACAATTGGGATATTCCAGGGTTTGGACGACACGGAGCCCATCAACCGACAGCCTTGGATCCCAATAGAATGACCCCGTGAATTGTGAGACTAGACTAGATGGTATATTTTCGACAGTATCCAACCAAATGTGTGTGGTGATACTTTACAAAAACTTCACGGGGATTTTCACAACCGACGATCCTTTTATCAAAATTCACAAAAGTTTTCAAAGGGTTCTGAACTCAATACTTAACAAAAACAATTGACAAGAGACTTAACTGACCAGCAGTAAACCTGGTGTTTTCAATGTCGGTTAGTGTTGCAACTTACTTCAAGATGCAGAACAAATAGATTTTACTGTCAATTTTGCATTGCAACTGCAATTTGACTATAGCAAATTGATTATACTAGATGCGTTTTAAATATCTAGCCCAAATAATTATCTGTAGGATTCCTTGACATATAGACAAGAACGCAATAAAATCCTATTTCCTTTATAATTAAAAAAAATCGTCAATCGTAATGCCTAAATCTTACAGAAATCATTAAAATCTCTACATAATATGTTTTGTCTCCTAACGAGACTGGACAAATTAACTATTGTGAGCAATGAGAGCAAAATGTCACAGTTATCGACCCATCTTGCTATTCTAACGAATGCCATTTAGCATTTAGCTATGAAACTAGGTCCAACGGTTTAGCATGGCCGAAGTACTGGATTTCAAATTAGCTAAGCAATCTCTCATCGAGGTATCGCTCGAGACATCTCTTTCTTAACCTGTGTGATCTATCAAAGAACGCGGAATAACGGTCGTAACTGCATTCCCTAGAGTTTAATTCAGTTTGTATTACTTATCTAATTTAAGACGTTTTATTAAAAAAAAGTGTGAAATTTAAGAGCACATTTCAAAATGTGTGTAAAAAGTTACACAGTCGTAAGTGTAAATACATGTAAGTATTATTTATTTTTGCAATAAGTATCCTCTATTGAATCATTATGTTTAGAAAGATCATTGGGCATTTTTGACTCGGTAAGCTCGAATTTCGCGTCCATTATTGGAATGTGCTTTGTTTTGAAGGTTTAGGGTTAACATTTCACGAGTGTATTTATTTTAATCCAAATGTATGGGGAAAAAAGTTATGTGGTTCAATGCAAAACGTAAAATACAGCCTAAGGCACTATCGCAAGGTAAGGCGCAATCCGCATTGCAGTACATAGTTTAGAGGCCTTCTTTTTTACACAATAAGCCTATTTACCGAGATCAATGTTTTGCTAAAAAAATCTCATACTTTTGAGGAATGCGACTCATTTCATGGGGTAGTTTTTTCATGATAATTTAATTCATGATCTTTAACATACACTGACTATTTTCTTTAGTCGTCGCTGGTGGATCACAGGTCCGAACAAAATGCCCGTTTATCGCTAGGTACATTATTTTAAACTCGGAAAAAATTAAATTATTGGTTTATATTTAAATATTATTTTGCATCATATTTCATCATATATTTAACAATAACAGCTTCATCTAACTATGTAATATAGCAGTAAATTCAACTAGACAAGACTAGAGCTTGTTAATTGTGTCCGAGCGAATCCCGGAGCTATGCCGGGATTACAATCCGGACCTTCGTTAACGCGGGATTTAGCTCGTTGATACACACCCAAACACCCTTTACATTGGTAAATACGGGACTAAGCTAAATGAAAGCAGATTTTTTCAGTTACATACATTTCCATTTAGTGCTCCATATATAAAATCTTAGGTAATATGAGTATTATCTCATATTTTAAAATAGGTACATAAAACAGCTGAAATTATTCTATTCTATATAAAACTAGATTCTTCCCCGTGGTTTTTACCCACGTTACCGAGAGATTTTATGTTTATCCAGATAAAAAGCATCCTTAAATTATTACAAGACTAGCTTTTGCCTGCGACTTCGTCCGCGTTTTCGTCGTTTTTCGTAAAAAAGTAGCATATGTCCTTCCTGAGGGTTCAGTGGTTTTGATGTGACAGACAGATTAACTTTCGTATTTTAGTAGGGAAATATAATATGTCAATCCACAATACTGTTAAAAAATATCGCAATAAGGAACCGCAGAATATTATTATTAATAGCTGTGCCCCGAGACCATCAGCGTGTAACTCCTTGTATGTTATTATGTTAATGTATTGGTAATATTGTTTAGATCACTTTCACATGAGGCTTAAGTACATATAGAATGAAAATACGGCCCGGGAAAGAGCGACATTTAACTAACCATGTGAAAAACGTTAGAGTAAACAAAAATAATCAGAATGCTCCGAACTGCTAAGCTATCAGGAGTTACACGTATTATTGTGAGTCAACCATAAAAGATAGACATATGCTGTTGCGGGATATTTTTTAGACAATTTTATGTAGAATATTTCCGTCATACATGATTTCTATGTAACTTTAACCATTAAGGCTGCACACGCGACGGAATCTTAAAAAATGGAGTAATTTCTCCCGTTTTCCCAACATTTCCCTTCACTACTCTGCTCCTATTGATTGTAGCGTGATGAAAAGTATACTATAACCTGCCCAGGAGTATGAAGAATAATTGTACCAAGTTTCGTTAAAATCCGTCGAGTAGTTTTTGTTTCTATAAGGAACATACAGACAGACAGACAAAAATTTTACTAATTGCATTTTTGGCATCAGTATCGATCACTTATCACCCCCTGATAGTTATTTTGAAAATATATTTCATGTACAGAATTGACCTCTCTACAGATTTATTATAAGTATAGATATGTTCCAAGTTTAAATCAAATGTAACAGTCTTATTTGTCGCTTAGGCAGACTAATAAGACTGTTATTACTGAATATCTATAATTAAAACTGAGTGTATTGGTCGTTACACTTTCTCGAAACAACCTGAAATGACGGTGAGCAGGCCACATAGAGAGCTGCGCTAGAGTAGAAAGGTGGAGTGGGACCTCGAACTTAGAAACATGCGGAGTAGGACGCCCTCCAACTCGCTGGAACAGTTAACCTATGCAGAGAGTGAATAGGAGGACTGAGTAGTGGCGCGCCTTGAGAGACGCTTATCTTCAGAGGATTAAGACACTTGCTCAATGTAATCATAAAATCATCAATGATTAAATTACTAATACTCTCATCCAATTTCACATCCAGACTCAAACGACACAACGATTAGAAAAGCCTCAGCCATTTCTATCAAACAATAATCACACCTTGTACGTCATTCAGTGAACAAGTAAATGTCACATGAACAAATCACTTCCAAATTAACCTGACACTTTCAAAAGCTTATGAGTGGCCATTGAAAGTGATTAAGGCTTAACATTGTACGTTCACGAATCGTCGGCTTGAGTGTCCGTCTGTCCATCTCTCCTCACGTTCGCTCTGTGACATCTAATTACTCGCCAAATTAAGCCCGAGCTATGAAACTTTCTTTAGGTACTAATGGGGTCTATTCTTGAAGGTGTTCGAATAGAAATGATTTCGAATTCGAAATATTCTTCAAATGAAAATCATTTTTTTTGCTGATGTTTTAGGGTCAATAGTAGGTAAGTTTAGTGCAGCAGTGAGTTATTTTTTTAAGTAAGAAGTTTATCGAACCTATTATTGATAAGTACCTACCTACCTACATTGTTTAACAATCCTTTAAAATTTGGCAAAGTTTTTTTGGTCTTTAAATACTATTATATATCGCGTTACGTTATACTCTCTGCTGACTTTAAGAATATCCCCCAAAACAAAGTCACGGTGTTAAAGACGAACGAACCCATAAATGGGAAACAAAATAAACGTTTCCATTTTGTATATCTGTCATCTGACACTTATCTAATTAGAAAATCTTTTTTAAGCTGCATATGAATATGAAAATTAAGCTCACATATTATTAGAACTGAACAAATTGCTGTCGCGACCTTGCCGCGACGACCGGTAGTTTTATTAAAGTTTTAAAAAGTATCATAAAACTTTTTTAAAAACATTACATAATAACACAAATAGTTTAATCTTAAAGATATTTTAGCGTAAACTATTATAATTTATAATCATGTAGGTATATTTGACGGAGTACAGACAACGTAATACTTATTATGTTACACACAGCTATAAGTACTAACAGATTGCTAACAGATTTAGAAAGTTAAATTAATTAATTAATTGTAGGCCCTAATGAAAGCCAAAGCTACTGAAGTTAATACCGGTTCAAAAAGTCAGCCTGCAACTAAGAATAACCTGCAAGAATCTCGGCAAGATAATATTTTTTGCAAATGTATAACAATTTCAAATAAAATTTACAACAAACGTAGCAAATATAATAAAACATTTAAGCAGTACCAAAGGTCGAAAACCACATGAACTATCTTCAGAAATAAGACCCAATAAAAAACTATCTACCAATCGTAATTCAAAGATATCATGCAAACAATTGAATCAAACACATACTAAAATAATTACCACACTCAGCATCAGCATTGTATGTAACTTGTAAAAACATAGATAGTATACCCGATAGTTTAAACGTCTAAGCAAAGGTGCCACCACGAAAATCTCATCTTATCTCAACCACTGGCGTTGTTTGCCTTCTCTAATTGGCTAATTGGCATACGAAAGATAGATCAAGGGCCGAGATTTCTTCCTACTCGCATAGATAGTGCCGTCGCAGCCCTGAAATGTTAGCTGATCGATATCAATACCCATTGAAATACGCTTCGCAAACGTTAATTGTAATATATTTTAGGTTTTTACGTTGGTAAAATTATATATTTGTGTATTATATTTATGTATTAAATCTTATATTGAATTAAGAAATATATTTATAGTACTGTATTGAAGATCAATTTGTCATTATCTACCACGTTCCGTCTGTTCTCTGTCTGATTCAACGTTAGAGTCAAAATATTTTTATTAATAATTAAATGATTTATTTATTAGATATATGTACCTATAGATTTAATAAAATCAATTGTTTAGGTACTATAAACTAAACAATAGTTACATGTGGAGAGATTTATTTCGATGTTCGAATGAATCTTTTAATTTATCGAAGTCACGGTTCAAAACAAGGGTTATATAAACTTTGCATGCGCTTATATAGGTAGTTCATTAACGTATAATACTTTGGTGTTAGTATTAGTAGGCGCAAAAACAGCGCCGCGTGTGGTCGTACAAATGATTGTATGTACTGATAACGTGTATAAGGTTCACTTGAGATGATATGTTGTATGTTTGATTAAAAAAGAATAATATTATTATATATTTTGTACAACTGCGCTGTTAGGGATTAGTAGATTTTGTAGATTGTTATGGCTGGTTGCATATTAAATTGTGGATAATTTTTTTTGAAGCGTTGAATGCCATGACGTCGAATGCATGACGACGGTTGTGGCTTACTTTAGTTTTCAGTGAAGGATAACCATAAAACGGTATTATCTACATAATTGGCTACCCTCAAGTCTAAAATCTCTCCAAGTACCTGATGGAGTGTTCTAACAGTAGGTAGGTTTATTAAAAGTTCAACCGCTCTGATATTACTAATGTTCATAAATTCAGAGTACTTATTGACACTGTAAACTGTAATCATACTAAAATATTGAGTTTATTATCGTTCGCCAGTTGCGGCATCCTTACCTACAACACTATATTTTTTTTCTCTCGCAACAAAATTTTGAAAACCTTGAAAAATATTGTGCAAATGGCTAAAATAGTAATCCCAAGGCATCTTGAATAATTTCTTTACACGTCTTCGTATCGCCAAAGCCCACCCCTAACTGTGAATACATTTTTAAAGCAGTGCGCACATAAAAGGGAATACAGGAGTGTTATTCGAAAGTGCGGAAATGCGTCCCATACATCAAGTGAGGAAAATAGAAAAACAGAGGCAAGATAAAATGTGAGTACATCGCCGTGAAATGTTGCTACAATTTCGAAAGAGACAAATAGCCCTTTGACATCAACAGCATATTTTATTATGCATGTTGTTTGTTTGAAATGCATGCAATTTGAAATTGTTCACGCTTTAGTAAAAAATCTAAATTTTTGACTTCAACTAGCTTGTCACTTTGTAGGCAACGCATTGACTGTAGCGTAGATTTTAAACACACGATCCAAAAAAATATTTAAACTTTAGAATATAATCAACAAATACCGATCTTTCAGCGATTTACAACCTTCCCACAGCGGTACTAATGTCCATTCCATCTCACGCCAACAATTCTCATTTTAAATTTTCTATGTGTCTAATGACTATAAACGGAATGCACTTTCCACCAATGAAACAGTTTGAGCACTTTTTACCGGATAAAAATAAAGCGATAACCACACACGTGTGTATTTAGTTCTCTCATGCAGTGTCGAGTTCCCCTTTGCCCCGTGTTTCTGTCTCGTCGACCAAATTGTTCAGGACAGTTCACTCGACCGTATACTTGCGCGACACCAACTCACTTTGAACTCACTTAATTATGTCGATTTTGTGGACTGTCACCTGTGATATATCGAACATTGAGGGGGCATAAAAGCTCCTTTGTTAGATAGTTGGGTAAATAGGGATGCAGTCTAACGATTTTAGATTCAAAACGTGTTTAAAGTAAAGCCTCGTACTTCCGTTCTGTAATTTTAGCCGTTTAAAGGGATTTCAATCGCTTTCCCTGGTTAATGAAACGTTCTTTATCTGCCAATGAAAGTTCTATCAAAATCGGTTAAGTCATTTCTGTGCGATTAGCTCAGACGGACAGACAGACCAGAAAAAATAAAAACACGTGTTCTAGCTTGCAAATAAGGAACAATATTTTTATATTATATACAGACATTACCATTTTTTTATTTTAAAATTAGTGAAACATTTAAATAGTACCTACTAAATAAGTGTCTGAACAACAAATCAGTGGAGGCCTTTTGAATAAGAACTGTTCATCTATAGGTTTCAGAATTCCTTAAAATATACTTTGAAGATGAAGTAAAATATGAAATAACGTCAGGAATGGTCCTGACAAGAAGATAGTTTACTAATAGCAGGTTTTGGCAGTGAATTCCATCTAACCCAAATAATAATTATATAAAAAGACCAAATAATTGTCGCAATTACTCAAAGAGGTTGTTGAAGCTAATAATTTATTTCAACGCACAATTCAATATTAGGATTACAAATGCTAGTTCATTTCAAGACTAACTGTCCCCCGCAGTTTCACCCGCGTTACCATTTTTTTTTTTGCGCGGAACTATTATTTTTCTGAATTAAAACTCCTACATTAGTCCTTAAAACATCATAAGCTATCTGCCAGTTAAATTCCCAACATCATCGGTCTAGCTGTTTCGGAGATTAAGCCAGAACAAACAAATTTAAAGAGAATGGTTTTTTGTTATACGAGTAAGTAGATTAACTACCGTAGCATAACTAAAAAGCTAATATTTTGACAATACAAACAGACATTTCTATTTTATATATTTGTATAGGTCACGAATAACCACCTACAGTGATATGTTAGCAAATCTGTATATAATTATATCTTACATTAATCGTAACGGATCGAGCAATGAAATAACATTATGTTTTATATTATTTGCGTTTCTTAAATATTATGATATGATAGCCGTCGGCTTTTCAACATGTTACAGTCCCCGAGACAAGAGGATCATTTGGTTGTACGAAATCATTTGATATTTACCCGAGTACTTAGCTTTTTTTTATGAGCAAGGGTAGGATAGATTATATTTTATTAATCTAATGAATTAATTAAAACTTAACTTAAATCTAATTACCTACTTACAATAAAAATATAATTATATCCTGTACCTAAGTACTTGATTCCTTACTCAAATTGACTAACGCACTTATTCTTATTGGTCTTATAAGACAAATGAAATCGCGAAAGTCGATTTCATTTGTCTTTACGGTTTTACCCGCATTCTCGTACCTTGTTTCCCGTTACAAAAGTTTATCATACTAAGATCAATGATCATTGAAACCATTTTACCGATAATTCATATTTCACATTTTTTCTCTCAGATGTAAAAGAATTGCATAAATTCAGATAGTTTAAAAAATATTTCGAGATATTTATCTTATACTAGCCTCTGCCCCGAATGCTCAGATGTTTTCTTAGAGTAAAAAAATAGTTTTATTTTATTCTAGTCTAGGGTATAATTCATAGAACATGTGCCAAATTCTCTATGTACTATACCTACATCCATTACGAGATTAAGTACCTACAACCCACACAAAAATATAAGAGACACGATTATACATTTTTAAACTTTCGCAATTAAAATATTAGTACGATTATTAATTACAAAAACATGTATGCAATCTATCTTAGTGGATGCTCTAACGGTGAATCTAATAAATTGAGCAAGCATAGCTGATTGTTCGAAGCGCAAGTTACGCAACGTACAATTAGATATACAGCCTCAAACAATAACTCCTTAGTCAAGGTCGACGAAAGTAGCCCATGGATTTCGATTTCATTACGTGGTTACAATCACATGGCTTGTTCTAACATCTTGTATAAATTCTTAGATGTTGTGTTCACAAGACCCAAGTACACTGTCTTATTACAAACGAAGTTTTCAGTTTATTTTGAACGTACAAGTCTGTATCTACGTTCTTTTACCTACCAAAAAATCATCTAATTAGAGCGAACAGAATTTTCAGTATTTATAGCTAGCAAAACATGATTGGTTGTTAAAACGCTTGTATACGTATAATCAAAAAACTTTTACATTGCCAACATCGGTAATAAAATAATCAACATCAGAAACAACCATTAAAACTTGAAATTACTATTGTAAACTAGAAATTAACTAACAACTACAAGAAGTAGGTAGAAATACCAGCTGTCTCTCACGTTTTCACCTGCGTTCCCGAGATATTTTTATTTTGCGCGAAGCCCTTTTTCTTTTTCAAAAATAAAAGTAGTATCAGTTACTCCTTATATCTTAAGCTATCTATCAATGAAAGTCGTGTCAAAATTGGTCAAGCCGTTTCGGAGATTCATCATCATCATCATGTCAGCCGAAAGATATCCACTGCTGGACAAAGGCCTCCCCCAAGGATCTCCACGATGGCCGGTCTTGCGCTACCCGCATCCAGCGGTTCCGCGACCCTCGAGGTCGAGAAGATTGTCGGTCCACCTTTCCGAGATTAGCCGGACCAAAAAGACAGATAACAAGACAATTTTTTTTTAATAATTCACAATACTTTCATGTCTTAAAAAGCTGTTATTTTGTCATTATAAACAGACACTTCAATCTATTTATTTATATAGATGTGCCTTTTTTAACCGACTTCAAAAAATGAGGAGGTTAACAATTCGTCATGTATGTTATACTTACCTAAACCCAATTCGCTGACGAATAAATTATCAAAAACAATGCTTAGTACCAGACAGGCTAGCCAGATACATACATATATCTAAATATGCCACATACTAGTGCGGGACCATGCACTAGTATGTGAAACGGTTCCGAACAAAACAAACGGTCGGTCGGTTGCCGCGGTCGCGTGTTTCCGTTTCCTTCCACTAACTCACCACAGAGTTCCGTCTATTGCACCACGCGACGCATGCTGATGTATCGTAGATTTTATAACTATTGCCATGAGGATGTGTGGGGTTTCAGATTATGCGTCTTTTATTTGCTCGTTGTAAAATTGACGAGACGGGCGGTCTCTTTAGAAATGAATTGGCCATCTACAGTTTATTATTTGTATTAGCAAACAACCTACCCCCAAAACGTAATATTACCTACTGATGAAAAATTAAATTAGGAAGATATTTTTGTAGCGAAAATGCAAAAATTGTCCTAAAGACTTTGGATCACCGAAGGCGCCCCACTGAGGAATGAAATCCCCTTCATTTAATTAACCAATAATATTCATATGCCCACACAATAATTATGGACATGATATTACGTATTTATTACCGATAATTCTCGATGTAAAAATAAAAATGTGACTAACACCATCGCTAAATTGTATTTTTTGGATACGCCGAAAATAAAATTGAGTTCTCTCGACTGTTGGCTCTTGTACTTACTTTAAATATTCTTATTGGAGATACCTTTTTCAAACAAGGGTCCAGAACGAAGATACATTTATTGGTCTCCTTCTACTTGTAACATAACAACCTGACAAATAAATCAGTGCGGCAATAAAAATACAATTTAATGGATTCGGGCAATTATGCTTTGAAACATCTTTGAAATGATTAATAAGTAATCGGACTTTTTAATATACTTTTCGGACTTTAATGTTGTTTAAATGAAGTTGTACTTATTTAATAAATTTCTCATTATTAGGTACCTATTTATGAATTCTAGTAGGTTACCTTGAATTAATGGCTCATAAAGTAACATAGATAAATACTATAGGTAGTTTACCGCCCCGCGGTTTCACCCGTGATTCCTTATTTTACCTACCCCGTTAGGATAAGATTTTCATAAAAGTGGATGTTTTCATTTCATAAAGAAAACTCCCTCTATTTTTTTTACGTTTACCAACGGTTTAAGCTTTGCGTTCGGTACAAAATAATTATAATGTTATCAATTTTTCATTTCGCATCACAATTTGAACACTAATAGGTACTAAGCTATAAAGAAACAGTTAAATTTAAGACAGTTCAAATTAAAAAGATTCTAATAAGAACTCTATAATTTATGAGGACGTATTAATAGCTTTTCGTATTAGTAATGTGAACACACGTTTTACAATCTGTGAATCCGTATTTTAGGGAGATGAGCGTAGGAGTGTGACATTATTTCCGTAACCATTTCGTAAGATCCAGTTTTATTGGCTTTGCTTGCATTCTTTCGATCACTTAGCGGGTATCTACGAAAGTCTATCTCGGATATTAAACCTTTTCGAGAGGCTATCATCAAATTCGTGCGAAATTCGACCACACCTCAAGTATGATAATAGGCTTATATATACTTATACGCAGTGTGATACTTATTAGTAACTTTTTATGCCGCTATAAAAAGGGACGGCCCGTAATTCAGTGACCGTAATTTATTTAACGTGGATGAATATTTGGACCATTAAGGTAATTAAAGGAATAAATTATGCGGTATGAGTAACTCTCTAGAAAATATAGACTTTGCAGTAACAGTGTTAACGAACAAGTAAAAACACAATGCCTCTAGAAGCAATCCATACATGTATTAAGACAGACATTTATGCTTCTCGAGGCAAATTGGATATTCACAATTTCAATAATAAAGTAACAAAAACAGATTATTATGACAAAAGTAAGAGTGAAATAGAGAACGAAGAGGATAAAGACGTGGAATTAGGAACAATTAACAACAAAACTGCTCACAATGGTGACGACACATCAAAGGCACAGGTTTACCGGATTAATGTTCGAACAAAGAGAAACAAAAGGATTAACGCGGCTTTCATCTCAATTTGGCAATACTAAGATTTAAATTAAAAACGTGAAAGTGTCATTCAAATACGTAACGAGGCTCAGACCTTACCTGGTGACTTCAGCTGTCGCAAAATTAATCCTTACACATAAGAAAGAATTTGTGAAAAAATACGTCTCGTCCGATATAGTGGACATAATCTTTTGTAAGCACAAAAGTCGCACTTAAAATTAACTTTTCGACAAATCTTCTTTGACGATGATATAGCAAATGAAACCAAACCCTATTGTCTGAATAATAAGGATTAATTCAATAGGAATGCAGTTAATTCAAAAGTGAATGCGACATATTTATTTTACGAAATCCAATTTTCTGCTGACATCTCATCTGTCAACTTTAAACGTTCGGGACTATGGGACTGTCTACACGGTTTCACGCTTATTCTTTGCATATCGTCTTTGGTTCACATAAGTGTTTTTTAAATTAAAGTATTTCTGTTTAAAATTGTACCGTCAAGTGATTATTTAATCAGAATTGCAAGGGGATCAGAATGTTATTTTATTTTGTAGCTCCATAAATGTTCACATATTTTGTTTTTAGAACAACCCACTATTTTAGGTACCTATAATGAAAACTGACTCTAAACAAAACCAAAAGGGAATTCTAAATAAGGACTAATGTTTTGGCATTAACCTAGACAAAAGATATACTAATAAAATAGAATGGTAGCAAATCCATTACAACGTTACCCATAACTGATGACGTATGTAGGTGTCACAATAACGGTACATTTATTTATGGCGCCATAACTCACATAAAACTCTAAGCTCCCGGTACAATGATACCATCTTGAATTCCTGCCGGCCTCTGGTACAGTCCGATAAACATGATATACAGGGTATTGACTTTATAATACGACAAAAAAGTCTGTTAGACGACAAATATGGCAGTGAAATGATAGGTATAAGTATTTTTTAATTATATTCAACTGTTGCGAGGACTGTTATGTAGTTTATTGTAATTTTTTAGTAAATTTATCAGCAGCTTAAAAATTAATTCAAGGTATTTTGTTAAAATATTAATTGGAACTCCGGAATTCTCGCATGATAACATTGTACACGTGGATAAATAAATTCACACTTAATTACAAAACATATAAGTTTATAATTAATTATGTGAGCCTGATTAATATACTACGTTGTTATTGCAATTACAAGGTCACAATATTATTTAGTTAACACTGTAATTCTTTGTGGCCTCTTTCAATCCGACTGGTAGTGAGATTGAGAGAGACTGGTAGTGGTAGTGAGATTAGCGCGTTCAAACAAACAAACATTCTAGCTTTATAATTGGTATAAATAAACATAAGCAAATCCAGCTTAAAACAAAAAACGTATAATAAAATTATTTGTATTTAAACAATTTCAGCGCCGCTTCATCTGTTTTCATATGAGACATATGACAAAAGTCTAAAAAAGTATCATCCTGTAAAACGTACATTTGGTAATGAAAATATTTCAAAAGTCAAATCCGCTTAACTTTAAGGTTAACGAGACTGTTGTGATTGTGGCTCACATATTTAAAATTAATATTCAAATTACAGTATTAAAATATATTCTTATTTACTTGATGTAGAGTTTGGGAGCCAACATCGCCTGGGAGGAGTTCAGTTCTCCTAAATATGCGGAAGACCCAGTTGGACCATGATTTGTTAAAGCTTATCAAACCTCACAAAGGAATTTTATGATAAAACTAATATATAGAAAACCATCTTTGTTCATATTTGTAGCATATTCTTCCCAATTTCTACTATAATATGGTATAATTTTGTGAATATGATTTAGTCTACTTAGTATTATTTGACATGATTTTAGTATAGACACAGAGATTCTTCCATGACAGTCTAGTCTACCTAATATAAAAAAAAATCTATCGATACATACCTTTCTCTGAGGGTCGGTTGCATAAAGCGCGGTCATAGTAAAAGGTTATAGTTAGCTTACGGTTATAGTTAACTTTAATCGCCGAAAGAAAGCAAACTGGATTGCATGTATATCTTTAACAAAAAAATTAACCGTAACCATAACCGACCAAGGGAGATCGGTCATCGTCAGAGTTAACCCTACGGTCAAAGCATGGTAATGGTTAAAGTTAACGTTGACTATAACTTTAACTAAAAGTACGAGCAACCGACCCTAAGGTAGAATAAGACCACACGCTTTGTTTCTCTCACTTTGTAATCGTTTATCTATTGTTAGAGAACTAATAGAACTTACTTATTAATTTACAATCAGAATTTAATTTGTCTTATAAACTTACGAGTCTTACCTACTATAGGTATACTAAGCTTTCTTCAACATTGTCACCCGGGACATGCTAGGTCGTGTCTACATAAAACCTTTTAACTTAATCCGATGTGTAGTAATAAGAATATTGTAATTGAATGTCAAAGGGGCCGACTATGGACAGATTACGATGGCCCAGGACAATTTATAAGCGACAATTCCATATCGGTTGTGGTGATTGACAGCGGATAGAGAATCGGTTCGTTATGGATGTTTCTGATTGGTTGTTTCGGAAGCGTGACTGTGATTATTAGTGGAGGTAGACTAAGCTTGTTGTTATGCTTCTAATTATTAGTACGAATATTAGATTAATGGTGACAGATATATCGTACCTACCTAATACAGGAGTTTTATTCTTATAAGTACATCAGACGGATATTGTTTCGGCATTGCTGATACGTGAGTTTTATTATGGAATTTAATTATTTTTTAAGTAGCTGCAGAAATTCTATATACCTATATCTATCCTTATAGGCTTTGTGTTCTTACCACCTTTGACAACATCATCACTTGCTGTAGTGAGATTGTAATCAAACAAAAGCCAAAGAAAAACATCTTGACCCATTAAAATACTGTGACAATTGATAACTGCTAAATTGTTAACCAGCCAGGTTTTTTTGTTATTTAATAACGTTACATAATGGAACAAAATTTGAAAATCGAATAATCGTACATACTGCTCTCAAACTAACATGCTCGTACGTTTCCAAAAACCACTTTGTCTCCCCCTACAATTTAAAAAGTTCTGAAGAAGCAGATGACGGCAGGGTATACTCCGCATACCAATTGGACATAAAAATACAATAATGCATATTTGGGAGCGTAAATACAGTTAAATCACACAACCCTGGTCACATACCAGGGTTGCCACCGCAAAATACATTAACTAACGATCGTGCAAATATCGTCGGTGAGTTAAGTGATACATGTACAAATCAGAACAAATATATACTTATCTACGTAAGTGTTTGTGCGTTGCATGTGCGCAAAATATTGGTCATTGCTCATCATGATGATGTGACTTATTTCCTAATATCTACAGCGCTGATTTTCAGCAATACAAGTTTTCTGTAGGACCGTCTGTGAAGTCAGCTGTCCCATTCAAAATCTACCTAAATCTGTTCGGCCAAAATGTACCTTTGTGGATGGTCCCATAATAATAGCAATGCAGAATTAAAAATTAAATAAAACTTATGAGTTGAATATATTATGATGCAATGAAAAAAATATAATCTTAATATATAACAGTTTAAAATTAAACCAAACCATTACGCAGAACAAAACATAAATATGTATAATGTAAATGTGTCACCCCTACAAAACAGAAGGCTCAGAATCCTTCAATTCGTGTATCGCGTGCCTATCAGTAACACATCCCGTAGGAAACACGTGAGGGGAATAGAGCCAAGAGAAGCGCAGATTCACAGGAATAAGGCGCGACGAGGATGATGCGCCGCGCATAATCTTCCATATTCCCCATCTATAAAGATTTGCTTATCTATATTCTATGTCTCAAAGTTTCTCAGAAACACGTTGGAGCGGAGGTGTGGTATTTTGTTAGCAAATATAGGTTTCTAGGAATTTTATTATTGTTTCTATTTCAGTAGCCAATTTTGTTACTTAGTAAATTAGTAATAATTTTCATCATAGTACCTACTAAAATAGCTAAGTATCTCTTTCTAATTTTGTCAGGTTGAAGAAGTAATTCAAGAAAACCCTACTTTGATGAAATAACATACAAAATAATAATTTTTCAATTCCTATCAATTACTTATTAGTTCAATGTACTTAATTCATTCAATAAATAAACTCAATTATTACCCATTAAGAATCGATTGCCCATCCTAGCCAATGATATCGGTACGCCATAAATAACACTCCCATACGTTTTGTAAGGCATAATTACGCGTATAATACAAATGAAAAGCGCAACTGGGCACACGTACCGCCAATGTCTTGGCCAGATTATTTATTGCTGTTTTATCTTACAGCAAACCGTCCGCGATAAAATAAAATAAATGTCAGGAGGCCGTGATCGCGATTATCACGAGACGATCACTGAATCGCCCCTGCGTAACTTCTCTGCACCCTTCTATACTCTTCCATCTAAACACGCCACCATCGCTCCCTGTGAAGACGCTCTGCACTAAAAAGTTGAATGTAGAACGCAATGGATACCATTCAAAATTAAAATGTCGAATTAAATCAAGAAAGCGGTAAAACAAAATACACTTTGAAAAGACTTTAAAAGCCTACTTTACAACGCGGTAGTATTGGTAGTCAGTCATTGACTGGGAAGAAAGGCTTGCTCGCATGCCGTGCCTTCATGTTCGCTGGAGGGACAGCCGCGATCATTGTGTAAGGGAATGTCCTTTAATTAGCACATGTAGAGCAAGATTATCAAGCCGACAATGTCAGTCGCTGGTGACAACTGAATAATGACGTCGCTATTTATACCGAGATAATTGTGAAAGCAAATGGAGCAAATATTTAATACACGTTGATTTATCAAAAGTTGGATTGCGAGCGAATTAAAATAAACGGTAATTAATTATTAATAATTGTAACCATGCATTGACTCGGAATTTTATCAAGTATTTTATCCGTTAAAAGGTAACTAACTTAAAATATCTAGCAATGTAGTACTTAAACGCGTGATTTGATAATATGTTTTGCTATATGATATAACATTATAAATAACAGTATCTGTATCAGCCTCTAGATATCTTCCTAAACAAAACTTATGGTATACCAGGTATTAGAAAACAAGTAGGCGGAATATCAAACCAAGAAAATGTGAAATGTCAACAATAGTATGTATGATCCAATGAGGCACTTTTAATTAAACGTCTATGATCGAGAAGCGCTGTATCTTGCCAACATAATTTAGCCTGGAAGTTGCAGCCAAATTGTCTTGTGACAAGAGAGCCAAGTAAGCCCCGCCGGCACCTGGCCGCATCGGAAACAAGCCAAATCCTGGAACGGTTAAAACGCCAAGTTAGAGCCAAGTTTTGAATTAACCATCGTATCCTAACATGCTAATAATGTTTGAGTCACTAACGTTCTTTCAGTAGAGCCATCCAGTTTAAAAAAAAACACTATCAAAAAGAATACCAATGCGTAACAATTTCTTTATTGTCTTTAACTTATGTAAAGGTTAAAGATCATGGAGCAAGCAAAGATAACCACATCCCTAATATAATCCATAAGTCTGTTTGTTTCAAAACCAACATAATACTCGTTTACAAAGCCAATAAACCGAGTCTAATCAAAACAAACCAAGTTATTCCAAAGTAATAATGAACTCCGCCAAGACCAATAAACGCACATCCCATCATATATTATCACGATAATAATAACGTCATGTCCACTCGTATTAAATTGTTTATTAAACCGTACGGTAGCCGCTTAAATAACCTACAGGCATAATGTATATAAAACTTGGAAATCATGGGAACGTGCCTCTAAAAGATCACGTTTATGAAATATTAAATCTCGTTATATCTGTGGAAAAAATCTCATAGAACACGTCTTTTACTTAGAAGGTTTTATGCGGGCAGGTGCGCCGGAGTCAGCACCCACACGCTTAGTGGTGAAGCATAGAAACAATTATCATTCCGTGTGGTTGCGAAACATGCTTCGTCACTATCATTCTGGCCATCATCACGACTCGACTATTTACATATAATGACTATTCAACAATAAACAACGAAATGTGCAGCCCGAGGCCCGCCTCTGTCTTGAGACATAATATCATATTTTTAAAACTCTTATTAAAGTAATACGGGAATCACGTTGTTTCTTTGACAAAGTAAATATCCACGACGTATTGTGTAAGTCGATGGGCACTATCCTATAATCTTTAGATAAAAATACCCTTAGGTACTTATTTTTTTTATAATATTTCTAAGAACGAAAAAAATACGCAACATTAAGTATTAAATTATATTTAATAATATTGTTAAGGTGTCGGTAGAAACAGACGAACGTGTGAATTTCACATACATTTATCTTCTAAAAATATTAGTGAGAAGTGAAAATAACAACGGACAAAATTTCAAAACACCTAATAATAATAAATCTGTATTCCAACTACAATGGAGCAAAGCGTCTAAATGTTTACTAATATTTATTTTACAGGGGAAGATAAAACTTGTGAAATACACACATTTGTTTACTTCAACTCTTTGAAGTATTGCCACTTAAATCTTTAGCTTGACACCCCCAATTAACTTTAAGATAAAGTTAAAGTCATACGTAAAGCGAGACATGCGAATAAAGCTATAGTTTTTGATAGTATCGCAAATATTTGAAAAGTACTCAGCTTATTTTGTATTTGATTGATATTGGAGGTAATAATGCGAATGCATTTACCAATATAGAATATCTGCTCTACATAATATTGTAGCTTTACATTTCATTGCATACGGACAGAAGATCCTTAATTTACTGAACCCACAAATATTTATAGTGGTCACCTATAATCGGCCTTGTCTGACAATGCGCTTACTAAATAATTTAAAGGCAACATGTTTTACGTTTCATGAGACCATGTTCAGTGACAATGTCCCTAAATAAAATGGGCACATAATGTTGTTCGTTAAGGCAAGGAAACTAAAGGGCCTTCCTTGTAGCGACGCGTTCTCCAAAGAAATAAATTAAGTTTGACCTCACAATAGCAGCTGTAAACATGTAGGTTTATGTATGACGAGCACAAATTTACGACTCTTCAGCAAACTTTCTAGTGCTACTTTGTCTTAGGAGATGAGTTTAAAATATTTGCTTTGAAAATAGTTATGGGAGAGAACGTGTAAATATCTCGGAATTTTAACAAACATATTTGTGGAGCCCAAAATTAAAACTGAGTTTAAATTCTCATGTTTCTGGTACCAGAAATTATAGAACCGTAATCTACATACTAATAATAACATTGAAGTCGTTTTTCTTTTGAACGCGCTAATCTCCGGAGTTACTGTCCGATTTAAAAATTCTTTCACTTTCAAATCTTCGCCAATTATCGTCATATTTCAATAAATTTACACATAGCCTTAATAAATTAAATACCTGAACCTTTGTCATGAATCATTCTGTCTATAGGTGGAAAACGCATGAAAATCCGATCAGTAGTTTTTAAGTTTAAAACGAACAGACTGACTGAACTGATACGCGCAGCCTAAACTACTGGGAGTAGGGGGTAGTGAAATATTGCACAAAGCTTCCTTTATATAAAGTAGGCAGGCAATGACTACGATTTACAATTTTTAAGATCGAAACAATCCCTATTAAATTTTAAAGTCTAAGGAAGGAAACAAATAAGTTATATCTAGCTTGTTAAATCCCTATCCCAGTATAGGTACTTAGGTCTCTGTATTTATTTACTTGATTTTACACTTAAGCGGAGAATAAGACTAGACTCTAGTGACCTAATTACATTTAAATCGAACTAAACCAATTTATGGTCCCAAAGATACTTCTTATCTCTATTTAGAACTAATAAAAATAAATAAAGAATACCTACGAATATACTCAGGACACCTGAGGCACCAAATACACAATTGAGGAGGATACAAAATGTCCTGACTATTATACCTTTCGATAGCAACAGAAGATTGTCATGGTGTTTATGAAAATTGAAAAAAGGTCGTGGCTGTTTAATTTTTATTACATATTTAGACTCCCAAGTAAAAATAAAGTCGCGGTGAAAATCAAACATAAGAGAAATAAATTCTTTTTCTACTCCTAAGGTTTCAAAATCTTGTAAATATGTACAAAAAGTAGCTTATTTGCCCAGATTGTAACGCTTTCTCTATGCAAGCTTGGACCAAGCGTATAAAATGTACATCAAACAAAACGCACCACTGTTTGTTTAGTAGCGAGTGTTGAAACTGAGTTTCTTTCTGTGTCATTTTACTCATTTCCAAGTGCTATTATGAAAATAAAATATCATAAAATAGTAAAACATGAAAAGCTTAGGATGTCAAAAAACTGAAACATTTATTTATAACACGCCAGTAATAAATATAGAAGTTGTAATCCAGGCTCCTTACCGCCTAATTATCATTTTAATCCGTCATTATGAAGTAGCCTTTGCTACCGTTCTTACTTAAATTCCATTCACATTAGAAAAATTTAAAGTAGCCTCTTTGTATTCGCTAAACAACATCGACCTAATACGCACACCACACCACATAAATTATTATCAATATAAGTCATAGTACCAAACTGAATTCGTACCTCGCAGTAGCTATTAATGAAGATAAAATGGTCATAGAAATCAATATTCTATACAAACGCCAAACACAACTATAAAGCGGCTAACATAAATATGAAAATTTATACATACTTAATCCATCCATCCAAATACTATTACATCTAAAGGCAATTCCTATTCACAATCGATTAATATAGAATCGTTTATTAAAGCCGACTGTAATAATAAGATTGAAGTATTGAGATACGGCCCATAAAAAATATTCTTGTTTGAATATAAATTAAATTTAAGCAAATATTTTAAAATCCTAATACGGATTAACAGATTTTTTATGTTCTTAAAATGATAATACTAGAAAATATTGACATAAGTCTGTCCGATTGTTGCTATCTTGAATTGACGGAATGTTTACCATTTTATGAATTAGAAATTCGTGAAAATCACGTCTCAAATGTCAAAAAGTCAGATACACTTAACATTTTATTACTTGGCTTTATTTGAAATAGATATTCAATGTCACAAATGCTAATAATTTAAAAATTTAATCCTTACAAAATTAATATAAATATTAAAATCATTAGCACACAAAAGTAACTAGGTATAAATCGCTAGAATTTAATTTATATTTTTTTTGTGGATTCTACGTCATAGGTTATTTTGTTATTGAAATTGTGGTAAAAAATACAACAATACAAATAATAAGAGAAGAACCTAAAAGTCATTACTTTCTGATTATTATTTTCTATAATGAAACCAATTTTTATTCGACGAAGGCCAATAATTATTTAATTTCTCAACCCCACATCCTTTCAGTTCATTAACTAGATAAATGTAGCATCGTCGAGCCTCTACTCGTTAACTTTTTTCCATTTCGTTACCAAAATAAAAAAGATGGTTACCGGTTAATAACGGTTCTGGGAGAAATTACTCTTAAACATACGGACCTTTCGTCATAACTTGATACAAATTACGTCAAATCATGTGGATATTATTTTTTATGGTACACGAGAGTACCATGTGGTAAATTAGGGTCCCTATGGCATGTAGAAAATAAACAACATAACGACTCCACACAGTTTATTGTGTATGGAAAAAACGGTAACAACTTCCTAAAATGGATGTCGCGCGCTTCACAAATTATCGGTTTCGGGAAACTAGTTTACTTTGAATATTTTTTGTCATGTTTATTTTTTATCGACGAATAAAAAGTTTACTTAAAAAAAAATTTCGAAGGGGAAAGTATATTTTGTATGGTAAGTTTTTTAAGTTCAATATGTTAGTATTTTTAATACTTACATAATTTTATTGAAGAAAATTATGTCGCACATCAGTTTCACGAGCGATTTGACTTTTTTCATATGTAATTTTGTAATGCATGCTGCACTTTGCAGCGCTTAGAATATCTGGTGCCCATACATGTCAAATATTTTTAGTGTATTCCTTGATGGCCTGCTTTAACTATATCTAAATAAACATTAGACATACCTATAGCATATTGCCATAATCATAAAAAAGGTTATTAATAATGTAGGAAATCAATGAAGACTGGATAAACTCTATAACTGATTAGTAAGGAAATAGGATATCGTTTGGTAATCAATCATTGATGATTGCTTATTAAGCTAACAAGTTTTTTGCTACATCTTAGATACGATTTTTCATATGTGTTGATTAAAATCAGTTTAAGAAGAGAGTAATACATGAACTCTGACGTCATAGCTTTGAAAATTGAACTAAATCTATTTGTTTAGTTTTCACTGTACATGCAAGCTCATGGGATCAGCGGTGCAACCACGTAACTCTTTAGCAATCAGTTTTTAATTGAAACCGGTTATAGTACAAAAATCTGGTATAATATTCAAACAGATTTAATGAACATTTTCAACATAAGAAAATGTCTAACGATTAATAGATTGAAATTGATTGAAACTGATTGCATCAAAGTTACGTGATTGCCTCACAGATAGCCGTGTATGAAGAATGTCCAAGAATATTATTATTATAATCTAGCTTGTATTCCAATCATACCTAACTTACAGACTTACAGTACAAACTTACCATGCTTAGTACAAAAACTATTGATATTATGGTATTCTATAAAAAGTTAATGTTGTACAAAATTTTATGTTGATATAGAAAACCTTACACGTAATTATACTATCACCTTTAAAGTTCACATACTTATTTAAAAAAAAAACATAAAATACTGCAAAATAAGCATCGCAATAATAAAAACAAAGTTAAATTCTGTTATGTAATAAATGCCCGCAATCATGCGTGAATGACGACTAACGCATTGACAAGGATTATGCAATTTTGCTATTGGGTTCGCGTTAATAATGGGTTATTTGTTGTAACTGGATGAGACAATATTAGTTATATCACTTTTTATCTTACAAAAGCTGATATCGTTTTATAAGGTAATGAAAAGAAAAACAATTTTTTAAATCGTTTTCCAATATTAATAACAAAAATATTTAAATTAAAGCAAGAGAAATTTATGAATTTCACCTTTATCAAAAGGAAGGGATTCATTAAGTAGACTCTATACTTTGTTTCAGACCACAAAATATATCTTTGGAAAAATTAGAATTCGGTAAATGCGGGTAAAAAACGAACTAGAATTAATAAAAA
This sequence comes from Tethea ocularis, assembly GCA_963555595.1. NCBI lineage: Eukaryota > Metazoa > Arthropoda > Insecta > Lepidoptera > Drepanidae > Tethea > Tethea ocularis. The sequence continues at coordinate 8,234,682 of OY741968.1, forward strand.
TTCGTCAAAACTCTGTTGGGGTAGGAAGTATAATTAAGTGACTTATATTGATATTAATAATATTTTATTTTAAAATAATTAATCATTTTACAATCCAACCATATTTTCACATATTTTTCTCTTGTTTTCTTGATTAACAGATCACAGACACTTCTTTTTCTTCAGTATTATCAATAGACAATTGGATAATAGGTTGTATGTACTCCGATAAACTCTTCATTGGATGATACCTCAATACATTCCACGAACATGCCACTTCCAGCATCTCTAAATGTTCGACTCGGATAGATTTGCAGAGCGCGGTCGTCTGTTGGATTAGTGATGGCGTGTTATCACTTGGTTGCAGTCAGCTGAAACTTTAACTGGCTTGGTGCGGAATCCAGGAGGGAAGCACAAAAATAACGATGCAAAAATATTTTAGATTTATCTATTAAACCATGTTGCACATATATATCGATTTTATCCCATTTTTGCTCCTAGCAAACAAGGATTTGGATAAATTGTATGACTTTTTTATTAGACAATTTTAAGCATTATTTACAACATATATAAGTTTTAGCAAATAAATTAAATTAAAATAAAATATATATACAATGTCACTTACTATAAATAAAAACCGCGTTTAAATCGCCGCCTGAGGTAGTGTTACCAAAAAGCTGGCGACGTCACCTCGTTGAATTGCGAGGCTAATACGCTGCCCGAGGTAAATAAGCTCTTCAGTCACCTGTAGTGTCAGTAAGGCATCTGGACAACTCCCTAACCAAACCCAGCCACCCATTATTTCGACCCCAAACTGAACTTTTTATTCAAAGCTCAAAATAATAGCAGTGGTATCATTGTTAAAAATCAAACATCAGTAATTGCTGAGTAATGGGATACAACAGAAGGTGACAAGGCAAAGTGAGCAAGCAATTATTCGGAAACAAACTTATCACCAAGTCAAAATATTAGTCATACTTAGCACGCGTCTAGAAACCACAATAATTCTTATCTACTATGATTACAACTCCTTTCAAATCCATTGAAATGCGTGATTATTTATCTCAGTCATATCGCAAATCGTCTACAATTTGTACCACATTACAACAAGTCACGATCGACTCGGTGACCAGACGGCACTACCCGCTTGACCGTGGCAGCTCATTGTTTCACAATTCTATATTGCGCTTTTACACTGCCTCCGATTTGTCTTCCATCCGATACAATTCCGGGTTACAGGCTGACTGATGGATCTAATTTTACATACCTATAAGAATTATTTACCTACAACTTCTGCGTAACGTTCTCTTGTAATAGTTTGAGATAGGATGATGACAGCTGGTAATTGTTGATGATGTAATAACAGTTCAGTTACCATACTGTGTAAATCGTTATGTTTAGAACATGACAGCAAAACAGTAAAGTTATATGAAGTCGTATTTTGGCTTAGATTCATCGAGTTGCTATACAAAAACGTATTCTAAAAGTCGGATCGAACGCATTGGAAAAGCGCTCTTGCAGATAGTGCTCACTCACCGTTATACAAGTCCAAGTGCCATCTGGATAATTACTCCAACTCATTGTTTAGACGTTCCGTTTGACCGAATCTTCGATTGAGACTTATACTTGATCGCACTATTAAACAAAAACTAAACTTCAACATGCCTATGTGAAAACATATAGAGAAGATTTTTTATTGAGACTTAGTTATTTGATCAATTAATCTGGTCGCTTGTCTAGAATATTAAAAAAGGTTATAGCTGTGACCCATTTATTATATTACACCATAAAATAATGAGCCTCTCATGTCAACATTACTCTCATTACACATAAAAAAACGAACCAAAAAAGGCACGTTCGCCGCTCTAAATTTCAAACAAAATTACTGACAACAAACTTACAACGTCAATCACTTTGGCTAATGGCGCACAAAGCGATCTTATCTAAGGAACCATAAGCTCAGTTGTCAGCGAAGGCTGTGCGGCCGTGCCATAGAAAAAAGTCTCATTGAAAAATTATGAGATTGAAGCAGTAGCGACGGGGACCGGTCCGCGGGCAAACAAATGATCCATCTCGCTCTAAGATATGGACATCCGTGGCTTGGGGCCTCTAGTAGTAGGGCCCCGGAGTTGACCAGCACCGTTAACTAACTTGATATTAATCATAATTTCCACTGACGCGATCCGTTCAAGTGTTTTAGATGGCCGCCATTATCTAAAACTCTCGAAGCGAACTTTCGAAAGCAAGCATACGATGATAGATTGTGCAACGCGAAAATTGCCCGTAAAATAGTCGATATCATGTTTGCGATTTTTTGAGGTTGTTGCTTACTTAGGTGGTCAGCTAATGAGTAAAAAAATGTTCTAAAAGATGCTCAGAAAATCCTAAAACATTACCATATAACTACCGTTTTAATTTATATCTCTCCTAAACAAACATATGACTTGGCTATCATGCGGGCTGAAGTCTTTCTTTTATGACATAAAAAATCAATCCAATTTCTATTTTAGACTTGTATTGTAAAAAATATTGTAAGTACATATCCCTCACTATGAATGTGCTATAACCCTAATACGAACAATGTACTTGTTGAAAGATTCTTATGATCAAACATACAAGCTAGTCGATACTTGTTGAAAATTGGATAATTGGCCGCACCATTCCCACGCAATGATCAGTACGCATATTTATGGCAAGATTCACCAGTAAATTTGGTTAATAACAATTTGCCAAGTTTACAATCTATACGACGGATATTGATCTTTATTACCATTAGGATCAAGTTCATTTTAATTTAATTTGTAATGATATTACTTGTATAAGGAACTTTAATAAATTATATTGTATGTAGTTACATATTTGGATAAGACAACGATAAATAAATTGGGTTCAGTAAAATTGTAGAGCAGATTTTGGTAGGTGAGTCATTAAAGGCGGTTTAGATTCTCAAACACCTTTAGATGTCCGAGTCTAAACGTATGTTACATATTGCACCAAATATCAGAGTTTTCTTTACTTTAGTGTACTCGTTGATTATAATTTAGTTTTAGGTAGGTACCTATCTGTAATATATATCTACAATTTAAAGCACTTCAGCTATCTAGTTTCCATAGTAGGTACAATTTTTCCTTAGTTTGGGACTACCATAAAAATCTTTTTTCAATTCTAGTAAAATGATGATCCTAAATTACAGAAGACTGGTATTTTAACTAAAATAATATGTTATTCAAAATATTTTACAAAAAATTAAATTCGAAGCAAAGACGTCAACTCAATCAATTGTCAAAATAAAATTAATTGAATTTACCAAAAACAAACAAGTCTTTTCAATAGACACTGTATTGGGTCGATACAAAAATACAGCGATTTAATAAAATTCATTAGCTCCCATTGAATACTTGATTGACGGCTGGTCGGTACAAACGATCGAATTTGTTCTAACAATGAGAGTAATGAGACATAAGGGCACTTAGATAACCTTTGCGACGTCATCATGATTGTACCCCTTCAATTTGTTATGTTGATGTATAATTTCTACAAAAATTATCAATAGTCTTTCTGGCCACTTACGTCATATTTCTTCTTCATTGCTTTATATGTTCTACTAATTTAGATGAAATTTTTTTTGGTAAAAATAGGCAAGGTTTTGTTGGATTCAGAAATCTCCTAAATAAGCATTCCAATTTGCGTATTTTTTGTGTAAGACGTATCAAATAGAGCGTCACCAAGTCTCAACTGTCCTATCGCCGCAACGACAAGTTCCCTCAGTTCTGGAAACCTTGTTCCTGCGTTATCTGGTCGAAAAGTTGTCGAAGTTCGGTAACAAACCTAATGAATCATTAGCTAATCTAACAATAGACTGAGTGTTCGAAGAGGAAGAGATAAGATTTCGGTAGTGCACCGAACCCAAAAACGAATCATTGTTACTTTACATTATGGATATCTTATCATGTGCTGTTGCCGCATGAATAGTCAAGTGTGTGTTTCCGACAAGGCAGCTCGACGCAAGATGAAAGTTGTAATGGGTCATCATGATGCTGTGAAAACATTTACTTTCACGACAAATTTTATTGAATGTAATATGTTAATATACGCTATACGTAAACTTACGCAATTTAATTGAATTTTTATTTGCATTTGCAATATTACTATTACAAGACACAATCTTCAAACACTGCGATGAAAGCACAGTTCTTACTCAATACAAATATTAATTTGTAAGATTAACTTTTTTGTTTAGAAATTAAACCTCATGTCACTTTTACTTTGTATCATGCTGTACCTTCATTTTTAAAATAAATGATGATACTAAGTACGCTAAATGTTTTCGGTATAATGGTGTCTATTGTTACTTAGTTATCATATTAGAGACATGTGCTTGACAATTGTTTACATTTCTATATTTTTTTACATGTTGAATTTCTTTACGTATAAAACATGTTTTGCATTTTTAGTGTCGTAATAAAAGTAATTATCGGCTTGTAAACGGTAAATTAGTATTTATGTATGTGTTCAAATATATAAACACAGCATTTTTAGTGTCGCTTCTTTTCCATGTTTTGTGTTGTTTTTTTCCCTGTTCCCAATAATTTGGGGTTGGCGTAATATGTAGGTACTCTTCTTCCATTGAGCCCTTCTATCCGTTCCGTCATATCAGCATTCACTCCTTTCATACTCATATTACCTTTCACACAATCTATCAACACTGGTAAAATTTGTAAAACTTCCCATTTCCTTTTCTGTCGTCTTAAATTCTGCCCTCTCATTGCAAGGTAAGGTAATATCGCTTACAAAAACATAGCTTGGCACACGTTACACATATTTAATGATGTCATTAGCTGCAGGAGACAGTCTTACACGACGCCTCCGGCGCCCCATCGCTCGCTTTGTCGCCAACACGAATATGAATTAGCTTCGACGATACCTGCATAAGGTTTTCACTTACAAATTACTACTGTGTAGAAAATAATTAAGCATGTGGTATGTGATTGTAGTCAATTTGATCGATTTACTGTTGATTTACTGATTATATTTCGAGAAATTGGTGTAAAAGGTGTTGTGAATCAATCAGAAATTAGCTATTTTTACCTACTAATTATAGAAAACTAGCTGTTCCCTGCAGTTTTACTCGCGTTTCCCGGATAAAATTAACTAAATTTCACTTGAGAACTAAATAAATATACCTATATCATACGTAGCATGAACCTCTTCACTAATTAGGTTAAACGTCGCCATCAAGTTACAAACATTTTATAATTTCTTTAAGAAATTCTCAATAAATTATGTCTATTTGGAAGAAACAAAACCTTATTAAGAATTAATAATTGGTGTAGGTGTGGCAAAGTGTGGGCACTTCAGAGATAAATTTCGAAACAAAAGAATGGAATAAGCCGCAAATATGATAAGGTCCAACGTTGATAAACTTTAGCCCATTTTACGGGTTTGTTACGCAACTCCCATAAAGTGCATTCTTCAGTTATCGCTTCTTTTGTATTCAATTAGCCTTGCATTTAGATTACTGATGCCTTTCACGACGACAGTGGTAACGAGCACGGTCAGCTGTCAAAACGTCCAAACAATCAGCCAGGTGATCCCCCAACCAAACTTCCTTTCAAATTTCTGATTTAGCAATCTCATCACTGTCTTGCACTTCCATTGGAAGATCAGTTCAATATATTTCTTTAACTGAGCTTGCAGGAGCAGCAATGGATAAAACTAAAGCGATAATATCTTAAAATTTGGGTGATTCTATTGCAGGTGTTGCCGGTAGAGTTCGATTCGGGCCACATTGTTCAGTCTATTAAAGTCTTTCAGAGGTGGGTCAATTTGGACAAGGCGTGATCAGATTGCGCAATGGAATAAGTTTTGTATCCATACCATATGCATGTGACATGAATGTATGTATTTATGTTAACAAGGAACGCTTTAATGTGACACTACGAGCTTTAATGACATACCAATTTGGTATTGCAATTGTAGCATTTCTTCTCATACCTGCTCGTAATGATGTGAGGTGTCAATTTTAGAACAATGTGGTCATGATTTTCAAACTTATTGAGGAGAAATGCTGTAATACATACAGGCAAAATTCCCTCCTATATAAACCAAGAAGATTTAGTTTTTACCTTTAAGAGTTTAAAGTATATAGACAAAACATCTTCAACTGACTACTTATATCGTTAACCTCTTGCAAGGCATTGCAGAGACCTCGACTTCTTTCTAATTCTGACGAGGCAAGTCGAAGTATCATTTGTGGATATTGCATGGTACATGTTATGGCCTATAGATCCCATAATCGCACTACACATCTGTACAAGTTATATCAATTGCCTAACATGAATACGTAATGCGTTACAGTCGAATGATCGGGCGATTTGACAGGCAAGCCGACGAAGATAGGTATCGGACATTGCCACAATCCACAACATGGTTTGCGGTGTTGAAGAATCGATGTGTAGGGAACAGATGGTACTCTCGGTAACAAAACTGTAAAAGAAACAATCCGTGACTATTTCAGAGTAGAGTCACAAAATAGCCAAAGTACAACGTAAAGTGCAAATTACAAAAAAAAATCAAAGTATTTTAAACTCTTCTCTATTTATTAGTTACTAGCTGTCCCCCGCGGTTTCACCCACGTTCCCGAGGTTCATGATTTCCCGGGATAAAAAGTAGCCTATGTTCTTCTCCATAACATATACTATCTGCGTGCCAAATTTCATCGCGATCGGTTGAGAGGTTTAAGCGGGAAAGCGTAACAGACAGACAGACAGAGTTACTTTCGCATTTATAATATTAGTAAGGATCATAATATGCTAATTAAGGTGCTCGCGAATGAGACGGCCGTCCCATAATTATATATTTAAAAATAGAATTCCAGGAACTGCGAGGCAAAAATATTGAAATAGATATGTAAGATGCAATTAATCTTCTACTTTGTTTCCTCACCAAATATTTTGAGAATTATTACCTTTCGTTCTACTCGTATTAACGTCCATGTTTGTTACGGAATCACAGTCATTATGTTATACTGTAGCTTAGTTTACACCTACCTTCATGTTACTAACATAGTGAATGGACTATCTATTCCTACTTATTCTGTGAAAAAGTCTTTTACGAGTTCGATTGAATCGAGTAATCAAAGCGCCATGTCTATATCGATTCAACAACTGCTACGGCTATCTTATGGACGATCGATATTTGTTACATTCAATTCAACAAACGCTTTTTTGCTGTTCCCAAATTTAAATCGACAACTTTTTACGTCCCAATTTATGTCTTAAATCTATTAAATTAAAGCGTTGAATTGATATTTCAATTTGATTTGATTACATTGTAATTTAGTTGGTTATTTGGAGCATTTCAAATTGATTCACTGTCAAAATCGACACAAACGATTCAATGTCAAATGTTTGCGATAATATTCGATTATTTTATCGAATTGACCTTTAAAAGTGACTTCCATGGGTTTACTGACAATGTGTTAACTAAACAACTATGATAAGCACACTAGTTAACAGTTACACTTATAAACAAAATAAAAATTGAAGCATATCACCTCTTTATCATATTCCTCAGCATTGGTCCTACCTACCTACCTGCATGAGACTATTTCCCCTATTCCAGGTCAGACGTGACACTCAATTTCCTTTAAAATAAAGAATTTTCCGATCGGCGTAAGCCAAATCCGCCTCAATAAAAGTGGGATACCCTTACTCATAATCTGGATTATTCGTTAGATCTCACAATATCTTTAACCAAAGCTTGCCTTCTCTACTTTTACAACATTAATTTCTCTCAATAACATTATGAGAAGAAATAAACTTTTTTTTAATTGTAACTATTTTTGTCTACGTGAAAAAGTGCTTCGTCACCATCATAATTAACATTGACTTCTTTAATGTCTAAGCAAATAATCAAAACATTAATGACCGGTCGCTTAGTAAGGTTTTAATTAAATAAATGTAATCAAGCCTCCATACAGTTACACCCAGGTGCAAATGGTCAGTCGAACTTTCTATTTAATATCAACATGCCATTTAACTGCTGCCGAAGAACTGTTTCGTACGTAAATACAGTTTTACAGTTGAAGGTAAAAAAAAATAACAAGGTGGAGGCTTCGGTTGTAACTTACGACCTATAACTGAGCTGCAATTAGCAAAAAACGTGATAAAATTTGAATTTAACGCTCCAATCGAAGGTTTACCCTCATTCCAAGAATTTATAATGCTACATACTATGTAGAATGCCATTTATACAAACTTAATCTTTCTAACTTCGCCACTTTATTTCAGAATGGTACACAGAATGGCAATGCGCGAGTGACACAAACATTTATAGGCTACGGTAACCACTTACCATCAGTTAGTATAATAGCAGTATAAAAAAATATACAGTGGTAACCAGGCAGGAGGATGGGTACCTACAAATTGTTCACATAATGGGTATAAGTAACCTACAAGATACAAAAGAAATATATTCTCGGGCAAATAGTAAATATTGAAATGAGATTTCTTGATACACACTGCGCCAGTGAATGCTCACGTACTCAATATGCGTTACGAAAAAAAAACGCAAGAAGCGCGTTGCGTATTTTAATCGATTTTATCATGAACAAATTCGTCATGGGCTCATTGTCTTGATTGTGATGATATCTATAGATCGGATAGATCATTATTAAGCAACGTTAATTTTTATAGTAATTTATTGTAGCTTCGTTGTAGGTAGATATAACGATAAATTGACAATATTGTTGGATGATAGTTTTATTTGAAGTAGCAGACGATCACGACTCTTCTCTACGTACCTATAGACAATTATGACTCTAAAAAATCTGCTTGATGGACCTTGATATTACGCATTTGCTGTTCTGGGTGGAAATTTAATTTCATACTTAACACACTATCTACCTAATTACTAATACTAGGTGAATATTTCGAGATACTGAACAATTTTTACTCTGTAATCGCAAAAACGGTTTCTTATCTATACCTACATTTCGATTGAGAAAGGTTAACCTTTTGTATGAAAAGTTATATTTTTTCCAGATTTTGAAATGAAAAGTTAACATTTTTTTTTTCGAGATTTCAAAGTTGGTCTCATAGTAAAAATTGTTCATAATGATGAATGAAATGAGTAGGTACCCTGAAAATTTGGTAACTCATTGAAAAGTAACGCTGTATAATAAATGCAGTAGTACAATCGATCTTAATGTGTGTACCTACTACCTCCTGACAACCTATGGATGCACGGTATCATTGTCGCCGAAAGTTAAGGACATTGTAGGATTCAAAGTCGAATTTATCGCTATTTATTTAGCTTACCACTTTCATCACGACGACATTAAATTTGACGTCCCTACTGATAACATACACGAATAAATAATAACGCAATTTAGATAAGTATTTCGATTTCTGTACCATACCATAATTACTTTTTAATGTATATTCACATCGACTGTTGTTGACACCATCTATATTTCACTAAAATCAAATGCTGAAATCATCGCTATTGTCATGATTATCAATAACAATGCTATTTGTAAGAGTAGCCAAAAATCATTCACGGTAATTGATGATGTTAACTTGATTCCTACGCAAAATGTGCTCATAATTGAACAAGACAAATTACTATACATTGCATGCTATATATAGGTAGTTAGCATACCTACTACGTAAGTTACTCATATCTATATTAGTACCTGCTTGACCGACCTTTGCTCGTTTATTTTTAACCGCTAGATAGATTTATCTCCCCCGAAACCCCCTGCATACTAAATTTCATGAAAATCGTTGGAGCCGTTTCCGAGATTCAGATTATATATAAGAATTGCTCGTTTAAAGGTATTAGATTTAATGCTTTATGTTTTATTGTAATCACCTCATATCTAACAAACCTTGACAATCATTATGGCTATTTTCCTATAGTCGTCTGTCATACTATAGAATAAATCGATGGTGGATTGTTCAGCTATTGGTCATACAGGGGAGCTTCTTTCAACCCACTGATAAATTTCGAATTCTTTTTCTAAATTTATCTCCCTAGTGTTTATATAAGTCCTCTAAATTAATTAATTAGCTCATTTGTCCCAATGAAGCCTAGATTAGACACTTATCTTAAACCGAGACCAGAGAAGCTAGATTTATTTGCTAAAACAACATTTTAGATTGCTGATTCATTTATTGTTTAATTTTGGGTAAAATTGTATGTCTCTGATAGCATCTCAGGAAATTCCCACGGATAAACATAAACCGACATCTTTATGTTATGATTTAATTTTAAATATATTCAAAATTCTTCCACGTCGTCTGTCTTGGCGAGCATATGCAATGGGTTTTCTGCACAACATTCCATTAAACTGTACTTAAGAAGCATTTATCGTTTTAACTGCACCTTGCTTTTAAATACTATGAGAATTCTAACTTAAATGTTTGTACAAACCTACATGTACGATGTAGGTTTGTACAAACATATTACCTCGATATACTGTAATATCTGGGTTTATTGCCGGCTCTTCCGCAACTACCGAACTGTGCGTTAAATTTGAACAATTCATAAGTGCATTTTTGCCGGGTACGTTGATGAAGCCAATTTTAGTTCTTTAAAAAATCATAAGTGCATATGGATATATCTCTATTAGAGTAGCACCGGAGGTAGAATCCGCAAATTTTCACTTGCGTTACTCTCCTGCTTATATTACTATAGTTCATAAGTCGCCACTGATGTGCTCATCCTTTTTTCTTCATCAGTTAATTCATCACAAACAATTGATGTGGATATTCAGAATTGCCCCTGTTCCTACCTCTTAGTATAATCGACTCTATCCACTTCTATAATAAACATTTGCTTCAGTTATTTAATCCTGAACCATCTTTTCCATTTGTCATCAATTGGTACGTCCTCAAATTTGGTCTTTACATCAATTTAATTTCTGTATCAAATAGAAAGTTTTTTTTATAAGTATCAGGATAAATTTAGTAGTTGCAAAATTGATGGTGAAACGATTTTTTTTTAAGAAACTGTTATATGTATTCGATCAATATGTTTATCTTATCATAGAGCCTTGCGGCTCAGGGCCTCCGATCGATCTCGGTTCGACACCAACATGCTGCCTTATCAGCATACCGATAATCACTTTACAGTGAAACCTTTTCGTTGTGAATTTACTGTCATTATAAAAGTATAGTATGTATATCTGATGTGTTCTACTATTGATAGAAACTTAGTTTACAAACTAAATTAATTTATTAGTAGTCTCAGACTATTTAGACTATCTTTTTTCACACACACACACTATTGAAAAAAGATAGAAAATAAGTAAAAATATTTTACAGGAACATTGTAGTAACCAAAATATTAACGGCAATTAACTTTAATTAATTACTTTACTTTATAATCTATGTGCTAAGTTTCATCAAAATCAGTTTCAGTATTTTTCCGTGAAAGAGTAATAAACATCTTCACACACCTACACACATCGCAATAAACTAAAAAAGATACAGATAATCAATACTTATACAAAAGTTCGTTTGCTGTCGAATTTAAACGCGGATTGTAGTTACTAGTTCAGAAAAAGTTATTATTCATGTCTTGACAAAAGGCCAGCTCAAAAAACTTGCAATTGTATGAAAATACTTATATGAAATAAAGAACATGGTAACATTTCCGCTCATTACCATACAAACGGTAAACTTGGGATATTCAATGCTAAATGTAAATAGATTTAAAGCTATGGGCTACATAAGAGCTGTTACAGCGAAAACGATTAATACAATTTTATAACCATTTAAAAATAATTCTACTATAGTTAAACAACCTATAGGCAAGGTACCTACTAAAAATCCATAATTTGATCATTTGACATGGACAAATTGATGAAAAATCAATTTTGATTTAGATTCTAGTATACCTACCCACTGTCCAGGAAATTCACAGGAGTAGAGAAGTAAAATTTTTATTTTATTTTTATTATTGCTATATTTTTAAGTAAGATATTATGCTAACAATAACTACAGTTTTAGCTCATACGTGTAGCAATTACCAAAACTGTGTAGAAACTTTTAAATAGATATGTCAAATCTTGCCGGAGTCTTCTCAGTTTAACTGTACCTATTCCAAACCGGTAGTAGAGTCTAGACTTTTGACATTCATAAGTGCCTTATCAGGACCTAAACTGAATAAATTATTTTTAATTTTGAATTTGCAAGGTCTTTTTATTTCTTCTGACCTTCATTAAAACCAGAAAATGTCTAATGGCATTAGGCGCGTGTCCCACTTACTATTCTGCTTGGAGTATTTCTTAGCATCAACCCCGAAAGTTTGTCTTAAGGCAAGCTAGAGAGCAATCCGAGTAAAATTCAAAACAGGCTCACGTGCGCAGTACATGTAAATCTACTTATACTCGTGACAGGACTCCTAACTTTGTTTAGTGTACACTATCGCTATAATACGACTTGAGGCATTATTACGTTTTCTTAGGGGCATAAGGGAATAAAATAAGCTTTTAAGTTTAAAATTTGAATGACGATACTTGTTTTTTGTGGCTGTCATGACGCATTAAAATATACCTCATGATTTGACCGTATCTACCATCAAATTAACTTCACTACCTATCAGGTCTCTGTAAATAAACCCCAGTAAGTCATTTTTTAAATATTTTGGTACTATTTTTGAGAGGGGTCCTCCATAGAATTTTATCTGCATGCTCTTTATAGATATTCAGTTTATTTCTTATATATAGGAAGTTCGCAAAAGTAAAACTTTCATATAACGTTTATTTACTGAAAGATCAAAGAAAACGGTAAGTGCAATTTCAAAGAGAACATTTTAAGACATTTTTTTATACCTATATCAGAACGTAAACAAGAAACTATTAATCATTTAAATAGCGCTGCGTAGATATCGATTCAATTTCCTTTATTTTTTGTGGTATTATTATTTGTGCATCTGTTCTTAATACTCAATATTCACTATTAACGGTAAACTTGAGATATTCAATGCTGAATGTAAATACATTTAAAGCAATGGGTTATATAAGAACTGTTACAGCAAAGACTATTAATACAATCTTATAACCATTTAAAAATAATTTTACTATAGTTAAACATCCTTAAGGCAAGGCACAAAAAACTTAAAATGCACCCAGAATACGAAAATTTGATCATTTGAATTTGATCATTTGATTTAGATTCTAGTACCCACTGTCCAGCAAATTGTGTTTCAAGTATAATAATTATATAAGTATACTCGTGCTTTAAAAACATGATTAACCTTTTCTTAGTACCTACTTAATTTCTAATGGGACCATTAGATGATGAATTATAAATAGGCAAATTATCCTCATGACCTTATAAATTTTAAGAGTAATTAATTGCAACTAAAAGATATCCCGAAAAAAAAACTATTTCTTATTAATTGTTTAAAGGCGTTGTTGATGAAGGTAATAACGAAACTCCATACAAATCTATCAAATTAGATGATACAAAATATTGTTGACAGGTCGATGAAATGCCATCCGAAACATATTATGAAGCTCCAACCCTACAGGTTAATTTTGTGACATTTGCAGCTTTTTAAACGCGAAAATGTAATAACTTCTACAGTGAAATATATGTAAGTATATATTTTAGTAGTTACTCATTAACTATGTTAGTAATGAATATATAACATGCAGATTTATGAAAAATATACGTCTCTCTCCTTCTCCATCAAAGTAATACGTCAAAATTAAAAAAAAACCGCGAGCGACGGCGTCGACGCTCAAGTAAAATATAATATATAGCACACTTTATTAATATTCATTGGAAGCCATTTGTTAATACACACATGGCTGACAGCTCAATTTCACTGGCAATATACTATACCTATACAGTTCCCATAGAAAAAACTATCCCGACCAATTAATACTGAATGGAGAAGTTACGTCACATGTTAAATTAATTTCTTAATTATTTGAATATGTAGTTTTTTATAGCGGTTGACACGTAGACATGATTTACTTGAGGGTAATTATTTATTCAAGAAAACACTGCTTTGTTTGCTTACATGTTAAGTAAGACGTATAATTTGCGTATAATTGATATATAAAAATTTATAAGAATCCCACTATGGCCAATAGAGGGTTAGTACCATATTTCAGTATTTAATTTTATTGTTTTGTGCCAAAGTTGATCAAAATCTATTAATGTGCAGTATTGTATGAACAAAAGTAATTTTAAAATGTCTTATTGTGGCACTTACATTATTTTCATCTTCTAAACTGGTTAAGACATATTGTTTTTTTTTTAAACTATATTTATGCTATATCGTCTATTCCTGTTTTCATCTTTTGGAATCAATCCTAAATGTATACTAGGTGATATAGAATATTTTAGAGGGATAATGAAAGGAGTAATTTTCTCTTTTTCATTTTACTCTCACGCAATAACAGTACTGAATTTATTTTGCAATCATGATGTCAAATTTCACGGTCAAATATCTATTGATATTTTTTGCGACCGCGATCTTTCACGGGGCAAAGTGTAACGGCGAAGTCAATGAGATCAAACGTAAGTAAAAATATGTTTACCCCGACAGTTATCTGACTCTCATAAAAAATTGGAGTAATAGTTTCAGGTGCGACTTTTTGTAAATGTAAGATTCTCATTTTGTTTTCAGTTTTCATTTCATTCCTCATTCTTCACTTGATTAAAAACTTGAACCTTTATTTGCAACTATGCCTCTATTTTATTTTCTTGTTTGGAAATAACAATGCCTGCAGACTAAGCTTTTATGGTCTATACTATCTTATTATTATTTCAAGCTTTCACATGTTAGTATATTTAGGTCGACAAGGCAAATTTAACCCACTTCCCAGTGTTCAATTGATCAGAAACTTGGTACACATATGTAAGTCAAATGACAATACAATAATAATACGGTGTCAAGGTCTGAAAAAAAAAGGTTTACCTTTAAAAAACTCATTGAATATTAACTTATTTAGCTTACATATTGGTAAATTTAAGATATCGAACGACTAAGGTTTATAAACTAAAAATTATTAGGATGAGACGAGTTTACTTTGACTTCACTTAATGAGATAGATATAAGACGCTCATGTCCAAATGAAAAAGAAACTTTTACTTACTTTTTACTTCCTACTGCCTTACCTATCAATCCTTATCTAACTCCAATACTCGTATCCGGCACCATCAGTTATGCTTTTTGGCATAGCTTTAATATAATTTTTTTCTTCATCACAAATCGCGTCAACAAAACACAATTTCAATTTCTCACTACGTTTACATTGTGTAAATTCTGTGTGAATGTCATTTACAAATCATAAAAAAGGATCTCATCAAAAGTGCGGCTTATCAAAATTGGATTTAAAAAGAGAAGTATTTTCTTTCACAATCCGAAGCAATTTCTTACCGAGTCATTTTTTAATTGCTTTTTTGGTCACAACAATCGGCGAAGTCGGCGCTGACAGCGGGTGGCCGCCGGCTCCTTTTGCCCTCTCATATAATTATAATTATTCCATTAACTTGTACCACTGCAATTATTACGTAAATTCCTTTTCATCGTAACACTAATTTTAAGTTCTTTTTTTGCTTCCACTAAAAATCAACAATATGTTTAATTTGTAAAATTTACGAGCGATTTGTTTACCTTATTGATTTTTGTCATTTATAAAGTCACATATTTTAGTTTTATTAAAATGCAGTATAATTTTACTGGGTTTACCTTTATTTAGTTAACTTGAATCAGTCGCCCGCTTGGATCTACCTCAGTTGCTGAGCACTATTATTACAAGGAACGCTTAACTTATACTTTCAAAACACTGAATCCCGCAGGATATTTATGATTTCCCAAGATAGTTGTTATTATATTACGCTACATAGTTAATCCTGATTCTTAAATCAATTCTTTATGTATACTTTACTACTAAAATTTAAAATCATGCTAATACATAAGCTAAGCTACCAAGACTGGACTTTTTTCATCGTCATCAAGTATTATGTAAATCATTAGTCTTCGATTTTGAGATAGGTGTCTTTTGAGCATTGCATTGTTCATATTTTCCAATAATTTATTTTAGATTTTAGCTCAATCAAATTGTAATGTCAAATGCCAAAAAATAAGAAAAGTGAGTTGTAGTCCTAAAATTTACTCCAGTTTTTAGTTAAGGAATTCATCATGAAGCACGGTAGTTTATAGTTTGTAGCATACATATCGAGCTGGCTACTGCCCTCAAATTGTTATGGAATAACACAAGCTTAACTAACCATTGTAACACATGGATTGGTAGTCTTCAAAAGAAATGAACCTTTAGAATAGCGTTAACTTTATATCTTTTTCATATTACTAATCACATTTACAGCTCTTGGTATTATCGATATTTTTCTCTACATTTAAAAGATATTCAATAATTCAATCCGATGGCGCCTCAACTATCAGATTTTTAATTTAGTCGTCATAAATAATTTAAAACAAAGCAACCAAAAAAGTCAAACCCAAACCCAAAATCATCATTATTAATTTACAAGCCTCCTCATAAAATAAAACGCTAAGCGCATACAAAAATCATCAAATCATGTTAGTGCAACCAATCATTATAAATTACGACTGTTGTAAAAACTGAGCAATGCAAAAAATAGTCTTAATTTTTTATATTAAATCTTACCTATAAACAAAGACAAATTCGTATCGGTCGCCATATGACGTCCCTTCGCCGCCATTTTCATGTGATTTATAATATTATGTTTGACATACATTGCTTTGTTCCGTAAAATGATGTCGGTGGTAATAAGGAAATTGCAGCAATGTATGGCAAACGAAAAATAATGGTATTGTTATACTGTAGGCTGATCTGCAATATTTCTCTTCCCTGCCGTGTGTGGCCAGGTGTCATAAACATTTACCTAAATCAAAATGTATCAAATTAATTTAAAGAAGTTGCTTTAAAAGCTAGTACCTACTACATTATAATATTTTAATGGTAAACTATATTTTTTTTAAGTAATATTTCGTGGTGATGCTTAAAACAAAATAACTCATGTAGGTATTGGTACGATCACACGAATTATTTTATAATACACAATTAGAGAGAGAACTATAAGAAAATTTAACACGAATCAATAGTAAATTCCAAAACACAAAGGTTACCAATCCCTGGATGGTAAGTTTTATGTTTGTTGCCGCACAAAAACAATGTTTGCGGTGAGCATCAATTTTTTTTCAAAACCGAAATTCCGAAAATCCGCACTCGAGCGCAGGTAGCAATCGAATTTTAAAACTATTTGTATTTCTGAAAAAAAAAGAACAATAGAGAGTATACGTTTTACCTGACGCTGTTTATAATAAGGCATAAGAAATATGACGACATCCATATGTTGTTTTATTCTTGTCTGATGAAAAAAAAATGTTTAGCAGTCTTCGTGTATATCGCAGTGTTTGGAGAGTGAATTATTCTTTATTAGTTGTTTGGTGGGATCGTTAGAAATACGATTACAATTTTGTGGATGCGGTCTTTTTTGTTGTCCCGCCACGTGGAAAAGGAGTTTCTACATCGTTTGGCTACTTGAATCGGATTTGGTACAATTAGAGGTATTAGGCCTGATGTTATACGCAATGAATTGACGGATAGGGGCGGTTTTTTTAAGCTCCCAATTTGCTATTTCCGAAACTAGTTTCTTTGAAGATTTCTGTGAAGCTTAAAGCTTTGTTACACCAAATATTAAATGAGGTATTACATATTTTAAAGTAGGTACACATAATAATGCTCTTCTTAGCTATAATTGATTAACTTTAGTATCAATATAAAGTAAATAGTTATCATAATCAGTTTTCAATAGAAAAACAACGAATAGCACTTATTCAAATATTCCAAGTCTAAGCACATCCTCTATATATGTCCAAATGAAATCCTCATTAGTAGTAGGGCTGTGCCACAACCGGCTACAGTCAATGATAATAATGAGCCGTTATTATTTCTCTCAACTTGTATATAATTATTATCATTTTTTCCGTCGTTTCCGTCCAAACAACACGTCTACAAGTGAACCGGCTCATCTCAGTGATTATATAAGCCGTTACGTGTAATTACCAAATAAGATGTTTATAGAACGTGATTTAAATTAATCAACTGTGTAATAACTTCATTTTTGATGTCTAAGGTTTCCCGCGCTGAGTTGTTGACAGCTTTAGTAGTGATACCAATATCTAAGAGATTACTTGATATCGAAATACTCTAGAATTGATTGTCTATGAGATACCAGGCTCTATCAGTGGTTATTAAGTATTTTCTTCGATAAAAACGGGTTTCTATAAAGTGGATGGTCCGATGTTTAAATTTTTAACGAATACTTGTAGTGTTTTAATTAATTTCGACAATTTTAAGCACCTATGAGTCATAATGTTGTGATTAGCGAATATGGCTTTAGAATTATACCTTCATTCAAATTATTCATTCAAAACATAGAATTTTACATTGGTTCCTTTAATACAAATGTCCGTTATTTTGGTTATGGAACCAACACAACGTATGTTAAAATAGTTTTAAAAGCATAATTTAATACATACAATAAACAACTGATATACGTCTCATGCGCTAATCACAACATTCATTCCAATAGCTACTTACAATTCATGTAATAAATTGTGTTTTGACTTGACAAAAAATATAAGATATATTTTTTTTTAAATGCGGCCCATCACCTGCCAAATCTTTGGAAAGCTAGTAAGTTGATGTTCTAATCCGATTCAACATATGACAATTTCTTATCCAACAATTATTTTTAGGTCAAAATTCTTCACGCACCGTTTAGATGGCGATCCCAAACAAAGCAGAACTTGTTCTACGGTAACTATGTAATATAATGGATATTATTAAACGAGTACTACATCCACTGATTTTGAAATTGATACCTACTATAAAAGATATTATATAGGTACCCAGACATAGAACAAACAAAAAAGTTTACAGATTTTTAACTTGAGGGTGATAGCCAGCCAGCGAACAACAAAAAGCCACAATAACGAGTGTATATCTAGGTACATAATTATAATAAAAGTTTTAGGTGTATCTGGTTACCATAGTTACCATGCTTAGTTTTAAATCAGATGGCCGTATGTGAACAAATGTCCCAGGAACTATGACGTCAACTATCTCTTCATAAACTGTAGCATACTACTTTAGCTGTACGCTTGAATCCTTCTTTTAATTAACTAAAGGAAATGCGCTTGACTGCGCAATGCAATTATTAAGTTCCTCCCATTATTAAGGCCATTTGAAACGCGAGCCATTCATCGAATCCTTACCTTATACATCCTCCAATATTGCTCTTTGAACCATATAATTTTGAGAAATGTTAACATCGGTCAAATGTTAATAAAACCTGTCCATATATTGACAAGTTTATTAACCGAGCGGCATGTTTTACGATAAACTGTCAGTTTGTGCAAAATCAGAACAAAAACGGTTTTTCAGATAATCAAATTTGATTCGGAGCACATAAATCACTTTTAACAACACATTTAGGTTTTGCGATTACATACGATTAATAAAACCGGTCGGTGCACGTTCATGATTAATTATTAACAGAATCTCTCAGGCTCCAATCAAAATAATTATAACCAATCGCAATCCGCATTCAGTGCTATTGTTTGAGACTGGGTCGTGCATAAGTGAGGCAGCCTTTTTTAATTTATTATTACATTCGTTATCTAACCGTTTATTAATACATAGAGTACTCATTGAATAGATTGCGCATTTAGATTAGAAAATATAGTGTGTCTACAATATAATACTACTTTAGTATAAGAATCTTTTTTTTATTAAAAACACGTACCTAATATATTATGCCTATAATACTATACCTAATGTATAGATAGAGTATTTCACTTATACCTAATTTCAAACTATGACTTGCAATAAGCTTATAAAAAAATCCTGTATCTATGACAGTCTAATGTGCACTTCAAAATTCTTATGAGAAAGAGTGAGCATACTAGCGTTTTTTCAGCTCATCAGGGAAGTAGGAAGGGTCGGCAACGTGGATTATTTACAATAACGTGGATTCCGGAAAGTAAAGTACCTAGTGCAAGCATCTGTGGTACTGAACCCGCTTACCACCAGGCGAACTTGGTCGCTAACATTGATGTTTAAAAAATACCTTACACTTTTTTATAATAAAAAATTGGCAGTTACTATAAATTCTAATAAATTATCTGTTTCTATTACCGGTTCGGAAAATTGCTTTTGCTACGAAGAGCCGGCGATACACTCGGTAACTACTGTTTTTGAAACAAAGTTACATTGATTACCTACATAAAGTTTGCATTTTAGTCTAACTGACAAATATTTACGTATCTTTTCGTCAAACAATAAAATAATAATTATGTCTATTATTATTAAACTCCATTCCAATAACTCCGTGTATCTAAACAGACAGGAGCCAAAATTATTGTAAAATAACCTTCCAAACTATGCGTCAAACAATATTTACAAAAGGTTACGTATCATTACAAGTCATTTGGTGTAATTTAATATTTTAACAGCGGTCATAATCTCCACTTCACATTCACTCTATACGCCATAAGCTCTATGGTCAAATGTAATAGGAAAGGTCGTATTGAGCTTGATTTGATTGCGCAATATCACGATCAACTTTCATGTACCTTGTAATTTGAGGCGTGAATTTTGTTCATTGTGTAATATCCAAATCAAAAGCGGCGGGACCTTTGACCTCAGTATGGACACACGCCCTACTGTGAATTGTAACTATATGAAATATCTGAACATCGTAACTAAGTAATTGGTAATTGTAACCAATTTTAGATATAATTGTAAAATCGATATTGCTGTGTTTAAAATTATCAACAATTTCGAACAATCTGTTACCAAATAATATATTTTTTATATAAGATGGCAACACATCTGTCAAATGCTTTGAACAGGCAAGTGCTTGAGCTTTTGGTGAAGAAAGACCACCGCACGGTGGTAGGGTACATTGCAGTACCCGTCTGGCTGGCTACCGCCCTTTCGGTGTGTTCCGACAGCTGCACGTGAGATTCAGTTCCCCTCTAGGCTTTGTGTGCTTACCTTACCATCATGGGCCACATCATCAGTGATCACGGTGAAAATGTGGTCAAACACAGGCCTACATATTATGATAAGGAAGTATTTTAACTGAAAAAACAGTTCAGTAAGTAATTAGTGGGTTTTTATTAAAGAAAATAGAAAGAGCGGAAAGAAATAAAATAAAATATTTTATTAGAACTAAAGGAACAACTATGCTCGTTACTATAAATAAATTAGACCATTTTTTTATATTTACGGGATATTTATATTAAATTTTTGTCATGGTGACGTAGCAATTAAAACAAGTAGTAAGCAAAGTATTTTTCAAATTCATTTTATTTATAGCAATCATTAATGGAATGGAACTCATTTTATTAATTTTACTTTGATTCATCGCCTTATCGCGAGATTGGAAGTAGGCCTAAGAAAGATAAAGGTCGCTTCCAAGAATAAGCTATTATTTAACTGTAATATATTGCTGGGAGTAACTTTACGATTAAATATATAATTTAAATGAATCAGGATCCACGATGACTCCATAACGGAAGTTCCTTGATTCTTAACAGTCACGACTGCATATCTACTACCGTATTAGATGATTCAATAATATAATAATAATCATAATTACGTGGTTTGAATATTACATTAAATTAATGAAATAGAAATTTGAGAAACAATTATTTAATTCAGATGGAAAAAAATATACAAAATACTTTGTAACATTATGAACATCACTTGGACATTTTGATTATTCAAGGCTTTATTTTATTTGGCATGTAGTCATTCAAATAGTGAATAAATATGTTTCCCAATTTTGTTAGTTCGTCATTTTAACATAGCAAATAATTTTAGAAGTGTGTTTAGATGCGTGTCAGTAATACATTATATTATATTTAATTATTATTTAGATTTTATAATGACAAAAGTTATTTAAACATGATTAAATAACGTTAATATTATACTTCATACCTTAATATCGTATTATATCATAATATCGTACTAATACAAGTATCGTGTGGGTGAGTGAGACAGGTTTAGTTTGAGATTTAGATGTAGCGGCCACGGATGTCAAAACATGTAGAATATGGTGTCCAATCTAAAGAACTCTATTACCATATCATTATGATATGTATATTTTAATTTATAGTAAGTAATTTACCAACATTTATTTTAAAATATATTGGCGTGATTATTAGGTTATTAAAAATGGTTGACTACAAATACCTATCCTGTATAATAATAAATAACTCATAAAAAAAAGAAAATACCATTCGTATCTCTATAAATTATAACAATTATACCATAGCAATACCCGGATAAGGTAATTGATAAATAAACTAAACCTATAAATGTCACTCTTCCACATTACACTAAGAACGATGAACAATTTTTTTACCAAACGCTACGGAACCGAGAGCGCCTCAAAACCAATAATTCATATTTCTCATCGAGAACATCTTTTAAAGAAATAGTAAAATTAAAGTTTTTGCTGCATTCGGCCACCAACCGAACGAAAAACAACAATTAATAAATACTAAATAAAAAAATAAAGCCCCAGTGTTTCAATTCATTCGTGGGGCGGGGTCGTTTTACATTCAAGGGGAGGGTATCTCTCCAAATCATTAGTCCCGGAATGCTTCGGAAAGTGAACATGGTCCATAATTTTCGGTGCCCTTCAAGTTACGTCGGACTTCGTGGGCGGATATTGCCTTTGTCTTTATTTAAAAAACGACGAAAAAAACTGAATCCAAATGTCAGTTCAAAATATTTATTTGCCGGTCAATATGGAGCGCATGTTATTTTGCGGGTATTGTACGGGACCCGTGTTATTGTCCAGCAGGGTGATGTATTCACGACAACAGATTCATTATTCAAAATTATATGCCAGTCGATATTGAAAGGAGTGGGAAGATTAGAAAAAGAGAATTAATATGATTTATTTAGGCCATTGAACAATCTGAACATGGCTAAAAATAGTTTCTAATGGTGCATTCTGTTCTTTTGTAACTAATTCATCCACAGGATTATGATATGATACCTATAACGTAAATAAAATTCAAGATAGAAATTGTAATCATTTCATTTAAATGTATTATTTTGTCTTCGCATTGAATTATTAAATAATATATAATTTACAGGTTTATAGGTTTTTCTGTGGCCATAATTTTATTAAAAATCTATAAAGATCACAAACGCTAGAATTTACAAATTGATCAACCACGCCTATCGAACATCACCTGCACCTATGTGAACCACATGGCTATTAAAATCAGGTTTTCTGCGCTAATTATAAATCAACTCAAATCAAGTCTGCGACATGCTAAGAATTACTAGTGGGTTTTTTTTACACGACTACATATTTTAAACTTACAGACCCTAGTCGTATGATTTCATCATCATACAGTTAAGGCCTCCTCTCGTTTGCACTACATATCCCAGTGCGAGCAATACCTATAGGTACGTTCAGATCTGAGTCAATCCATCTATTTGATATCATTATCGTATCCATATTTCGCTTTGCTATTATGATAGACTCACCATCTAATAGCTGCATACGTTTTTTAAACTTCTGGCAATTAATCCAACTATTCACAAAAAGTATTTTACTATGTATAGAGAAGACGCCACTTATAACCACTATGTTCCGTTCAAGTGAGGCAAGGTTACCACAGTACGAATGCAGTATTTGTGAGATTTCGTAAATGTTGTGCACTAAAAAAAATGCTGAAGTCAAATTAATTAAATGTGACGTAAAATTCTAACGATATTCTAAAAGATAAGGGGTCCAGAATCATGAGCTGAATTTATGGTATCAGTTTTCGCTACGATTCAATTACACCCAGCACAGAGGCACCCGGTATACCATAGATGTAGGATAGAATATATTAAGTATTCTTTGATTGTTCATTTTAAGCTAGAGGATAATTTAACAGTTTCCCACCCTCGTAAATTCATCTGACCCAAATCTCCATTGTCTGTATACATACGTGCAGCGATTTAGAACAATTAGAATATTTTATAGCTCTTTTTTCTTTTATATCTCCCATCATATCTTGTCATGAATTAAGATAACCCCAATTCATGGGGTTATTAGTCTCGAATCTCTTGTTTGTACAATAACACCATAATATCATTAGTGCTTTTACTGCTGTTGTGTTCATAAAATTATGCGCTTTAGTTTTTAAGTGCATCGTTATACTTGTACGACTTGTTTAGGTTAAGATAAACGTCGAATTTAAGGTACTTTTTAAGCTTTCACTTTAATTGGTCGATGGTACTTAAAAAGCTATTTAAGGTTTTAACTTAAATGGTGTCCTGATCGTAAACTAAATGGAACCATAATCTATCTACAGATGGACAGTTAGCTAAAGTTTATAACTAACTAGCTATTCCCGGTGGTTTCACCCGCGTCAGCCTTACACAAATTGATATTTTCAAATTGGACAGGGAGTTCCTAAGATTATCGCGTTCAAACAAACAAACAAACTCTTCGGCTTTATGAATAGTATAGATATAGATAATGGTAGGTAAACAAATTATGTATTGGAATCGATATTACAACATAACTCGATTGGGAAGATAGCTAATCAACCTGTACATTTAAATTAACTACAGAAATGTGAAAAGTTATTTTACTAAAAGTGTTGCACGTGTTACCGTGTGTACCGCATATTTTTCATAATTTCAACATAATATGTAGATACTTATAAACCTCTGGCTGACTAACGCAACAACTAAGTATTTTATTGAAATTAATAATAAAATACGCTCATTTTCAACTAATTATTTATGCCGGCGCTTCTGTATAGGTACAATTAGCAACACAAATTGTTACACACATGCATTTGATAATGATCTTTATGGCTTAGTTAATAAGAGCCGCTGTGTGCCCAGCTGTGTGACCGTACGTACAAAACGCAAATAGAATCAAGTAGCTAATGATTATAAATTTACATGAATACACTATTATCATATGAATGATGGTCGTCTTATGTAAACTCAGTGCTTTTTAGCGGCTACACGGATGCAAGCTATTTTTCTTTATAGCCTATTATGGTACAAACCTGCTTTTTGTATTTGACGTTCTAACGCCTACGCTTTCGACATTTTTGTAAATTAAATTTGTATGTATATTGCAGCAAATTAAATAAATTTGTTTTACAATAAACGTGGTTTTAATATAAATTGAAAACAAACATATAAAAAGATATCTAATAAATAAATATCTTCTTCTCGACATTATTTAAAGGTATCTACAAGAATATAATTAGTAGCTAGAACTAAACCATATAAAAATCATCAAATCATTGTCACATCTATTTAATTTAAACCTATTACGAGTAAAACATTGATTTAGTGATGGAAAAAAATCAGGTTTATCACTACAAAATTTTACATCGATTAACATAATGATCAGCTAGCTATGTAGCCTACAATGAAAATGTGAATAAATTTTTGCCTTAAAGTTAGACGTTGTTGATACACCTACACGGAGCCGGAGACAGCGACAAGTTTCGTTTATTTAAATCTCAAATCGCTAACAGACAAAATCTCGTAACTGCTGCCCATACCCGTAATTTAGGTGAATTATGCTCCGATGTAAAAAAATGCTTCGTATTTATATTTAAAATAGTAAAGATCTTATGTAATTTTTTTTTATTATGACAGTATGTTTTTTTTGTCGTGGAACATGTGAATGATGTACCAGAATACCCAAGCACAAGACAACAAGGCTGTCTTATATTTCACCATAACTTGCCGTGGTTACGAAAAGAACAAAGCACTTGTACAAATATTTATATAAATTACATAAACTCATTATATACTTTGAGGTCCTCCCTTTGTCAATCAGTACACCTACTTGGGTGACCGCTCAGTAAATCTACTGATTTGCTTGGCTTTTTTTCATGAAAGACGCCTACCCAGATAGATAAACTTAAAAAGCAAAACCTTATCGAAATACAAAATTTATTCCAAACCATTTCCAATTTACTTATATTATACACAAGAATTGCTAATTAAAAGTTATTAGATTAATATACTTTAATTAATGATTATTTAATGCGCATATATATCAGTCGTATGCGTCATAACTTTCGCTAAAGCTCCGGGAACAAGGCACGACAGATCGCCCAGTATTTATACTCTCATAAAGGTGCTCGCGATTCAAACAAGCGATCACACGGACACAACAAATGTACCATCACAAAACAAACACGACAATAGTGTGACTTTCTAACCATTTATATGTATAAATCCTAACATTGGAATATTAGAGGATTAGTAAGCCAACCACCATAATATCATGTGACAATTGCTTGTAAATTATCACCACTACCATATCAATTTTTTTATCCGCTTCTGTCTTCATTAAAAAAGATTATCTGAGTGATCGTGAACTCAGACCAGCTTGGCGAAGACTGGCATCCCTTGAGGCGACTGACCCCTTGATTTACCCCATCATCAGCATCTTGAATTAGCAGTTCCAGACCTAAAAGATTTTGTTGTAGTGGGACTATACTCTCTAACACTATTTTTTTAAACGCGAACACAAATTAAGGATCTTATTTTCTTCACTCCAGAAATCAATTCTACGAGTAATGAAATCAAAAATAAAAAAAATAAAATAATGAACGAAAACTAACTGACATTTTCAGATAAGATTAACAACCCTAAGTGTAAAATATCATCAAAGTTATTTCAAAACACATATTTTAGCAGGTGTTCTTTAAAAATTAAATGAGACGCTAAAAGCATCATTTATTAATTTCTCACCTACGCTTACTTCGCACGTAACTCATAGGAAATATTTCTTTAGCAAATTAAGTTTATGATGATTGTATTGATAATCTGCGGCATAGTTATAATTTTTCAAAGTAGGTACATAATTTAATCAAGACCAAGAAGTTATTATATTTTATCTACTCTCATATCGTAATGTTCTAATTATGAAATCAAAAAACGTACTTTAATGACCCACTTTATGCACACCCGTGTATAATGAAATAAAAAAATTATATTATAGTACAGTTTTCTTCCCAAGATAATGCTATAAAATAACTTTTTTTCTATTAAAGTACAAAGTATACAAGTATTTGGACCTGTGTGGCCACTCATAATGTTTTTTGGGTTTTAATACTTCATTTACTGTCAGTCAACTTGTCAAACGAAATAATAAAGAAAAAAACGTTATAAGTGGCCAGACATGAGGAATAAACAATTAGCAATCAATCAGTATAAATTCAATTTTAGATGCAAATTTACTTTGTCTGTGTTTGTTTATTTTATTGATTTTTTTGCATACATATTTTATTTTGGCAAAAATGACAGAAACATAGGAGAAAAATAAATTGAACTAAACTTGGATCTGAAATTGTGATGGCGGTAATGGAAATTACGAATAATCGTAAGTCATGAAAACCTATGACAAAATATTATCGATTTTTTACCTTTAAATTACATTATTAGATGAGTTTAGATAAAGTACTGTATGATACTGCACATAATTAGGTATTAATAACACCTATTATGCAACAGTATCATAAACTACTATTAGTGTATTTTTCATTTAAATAACTGAACATTCTAATAAATAAATACGATCATCATCTGCCTAAAGAAAAATTCTGACGTAGGTATATTGCAGCGCCCCATAGTATGTGACGTTGAATAGACTATTGAAGAATTTGCTGTGACATAAATTTAAAACACGGAATTAAAGCCATTTTGGTCTAACCCCTTACTCCAACCAAACGCAAAAGAAAACATCAAAATAAATTGGTCGGGTGAAATTCAGTAATTTTCTAAAACAGAAAGAAGGGTTCGTTGACCACAGAAATAAATTTATGTTATTGAGCTTTCTATGAATCAGCAACATAATTTCAGGTTTAAGTCATTATTATCTTTAAAGTACCTAAACACGGCGTTTAACCCCATAAAAGTCCCTTGTGAGACCCAAAAATACTCGGGAGCGAAAATACGTAGTGCATTCTGGACGTTTTATAGCCTCAATATTTACTGCCTGTAAATATTACTGCGGTGAACAAAATTAACAAATGAATGACTGTTCATTGAATACCAACTTTAGCCGCTCGAAATTTTGATGCAGCAATCACTCCAGCTCGTAATAAATCAATTTTACAACAGCTTTTAATGATCAGTCGTAAAATATTATGTATTGTAAACCGTTTACAATCGCGAATTGTTGAAAATGGCCGAATGTGACCCACATAGGATGAGTCCTGTGTATATAAAATTAAATAATGTTTGCAGTTTCCAATGAACGTTGCGTGTTTGTTGTCGTTTACGAGCTCGCCAAATGTAAACAAAACATCGGTTACATTGTTTGCTAAAATATTTGGGAATAAAAAAAAAAAATTGGCCCAGCATACAATGAATAGACATTCATATTCATTAATTATATTTCTCTATCTTAAATGATAAGCTTGGTACATGTTGCTGTGGCCGAGAGTGTATCCACAAAGCCTGATGAGAAGGCGGTAGCTAACCAGGCGGTTACCTACAATATAGTAGGATATACTACTTCATTCCTCACTTATTCTGTAATACTTACTATACTGAAGATTTATTATGCCCAATAACGCTATAATATCTCTCATGTAAAGTCTGGAATATTCAACCATTGGGTGTCCATTACTGAAGACAGTCATTACTAAAGATTTCCACGGCAAACGATCTA
Organism: Tethea ocularis; assembly: GCA_963555595.1. Taxonomy (NCBI): domain Eukaryota; kingdom Metazoa; phylum Arthropoda; class Insecta; order Lepidoptera; family Drepanidae; genus Tethea; species Tethea ocularis. Next base: position 8,263,415 of record OY741968.1, read on the forward strand.
GGACTACTTACCTAATTCGCTATTCACTGGATGAACCCCATAATTCTTGTAGAGCTTCACAACAAACTGTCACAATATACACATAGCCAATCAATCAAAATCGATAATCTCTGACATTCAAACATGCCTAAATTACAGCTCTCAAGTCGTAAACTAAGATTATGCTTGTTAAAATTGATCTAAGCATTAGATTATAAGTAGGCAGAATCATTCTCAGCACAATATAGTCGATACCTCCCACAAGCCGCATATAAATAGCTATACCTCACGAGGTATACGACTCCGTGACCAATAAAAAACGATTAGCTCACTACTTCAACATGCGAAGAATTAATATTTGTATAGAGACGATCAAAGGTCGTCATGTTATGGTCTATCTTGTCACAAAAAAAAGCATCGATATGACTCGATGTATTATGGATTCTGTATCATAAAATATTTACATTATTTTATCAGATGTTATTTAAAAATTACAAAATAGATGTCCAATCTATAATTGAAAGAAAATCGTGCTTTCATAATTTCATATACCAATTCATTTTATGTAAATCTGTACTATAGAAGTATATAAAAAGCATAGATACGTATATAACTTGAGCGCATATTTTTTTTTTTTTAATATTAGGTAGGTAGTACTTTAAAAAAAATCTGCTGCGGAATCCTAAGAAGCACAGTTTTTGCTTCCAACGAAGACTGCACAATAAAAGTGATGGTATGTTCTTACAAACGAGAATTTATGTTAGCTTTATGCAAATAGCTGTTGACGGTCACACGCGATACTTTTTTTTACATCAACACCATTGCGCGTTGTTTGATAGTCATCTCACAGGTAAAAGAGCACTATAAGCAATGTATACAAAAAATTACAAGTGTCGCTTTAAAGGATGTTATGGACGCAATTTGACACGGAATTTTTGTGGCTATTTTCGTGTAATACGGCGATGTGTGATTTACTACTGCGCTTCTATGGGAACAATGTCGTTAGGTTTTTAAATTTAATTAAGATTTGTATTAAAAAGTTTGCATGTCTTCACGCTTAATCTTACAAAATCTGGTATCAGCTTCTACCATACATATTTTAGTTGTAGTTTTATTCTATTACAATTTTTTTTTAGTTTAAACTAAGAAAATTATTCGAAGATGAAATTGATGAGAAGTGATTAATGTAGATGTATTTTAGAGTACTTTAATATAATGGTAGAGTCATCGATGTAGATTGTGAAGTATACATTTTAATTAAACATAAAATATAATCTCAAACAGATACCTAGTATTTATTTATATTGTAATCACGAACAAACGATACACGGTCGTAATAAGAAGAAACGTGCTTTTTATCTCCTTACATTTCTAACTGGCTAGTAAATTATCGAGACATTTCTTGCGAAATAAAGTCGATGTCAGCTATAACATTTTCATAGTTTATAAACTTAAGTTTATTACCACAGTGCATTTTATAACAAGAGCAGTAACTAAAGTCGTAACTTGAGATTAAGTTATAAAGTGTCTCACAAATAAACCGAAATGTGGATTGCAATGCAACGAGGAAACAAAACCAGTTTATTAAGATTGATACCAATTATTTTGGTAGGTAACTAAAATAAGGAGGATAGTAGAAGCATAAACATAATCAATATGATATTTGAAAGTACTGAAACATAATTTGCAAGACTGTCAAATTAATAGATACTATACATATAAAACATATCTATTTATCACGACATGGACGAGGCACATCGCTCGCAGAACCGACGGCCGCGCCGCTGGGGCAGAAAAGTTCTACGAACCGGAAGAAGCAGCGTGTGCAGACCCCCACAAGGTGGACGAACAATCTTGCGAGGGTCGCGTGAAACCGCTGGATGCAGGTAGCGCAAGATCGGCCATCGTTGAGATCTTTGGGGGAGGCCTTTGTCCAACAGTGGACGTGCTTCGGTTGACATGATGATGATTTATCATGACTTTAAGATGAAACTGATCTACTGTTTTAGATTTAATTTTCCTGTGGTATTTACAGGTGCGAACAGGTCAAAAGGTTCCCTGTTGTATAATAGCAGTTAAAAATAACCAATATTTCATGAATGATAAGTTTATGTCGATACAAGACATATTTATAACGTTGTTACAATGGCATGTCAGAGATCACAAGTTTATGAAATGAATACTAAATATTGAATATTTGAAAATTTGTATTCTAATATTGGTCATCATTTTTAATGTTTGTGATTGACCGCATTCTTACCACGATAAGTGGCAGAAGGTGGTAAGTAGACAAAACCTAGAAGGGCTTAAGTAAAAATGAACAAATCGATATAAAAGGAGCTTCGCGACAAGTTTTCTACTTAAAGATGGGTATAATCAGCCGGGTACGCTGTAGTCTTCTACCAAAAAGCCTTATTGTCTTCATTTATGTCAAATACATATTTAAGAAAAAAATAATAGTAAGTAAATATGTGAAGTACCTGTATCAGTTATCTTGTTTTCATAGTACAGACTCTGCTTAGTTTGGAATCAGAAACTGTAGGTTGTTTATTTATTTATCTTAGGTTCTTTAGCACAATAAATAGAATTTATAAGTATTTTTAATACATAAAGATTTTGAAATATAATATTATTGAATATGTACAAGATTACAGATAACGCATTTTTAACCTAATGTGGCACTGCACTCAAATGAAATATGATCATCGATAGGTTTATATCTGGTACCTGTTACGCCAATCTTATCTCAGATGTATTTTCTATGTTTTTATTTATTACAACATAAGTTTTTTTGATAATGGAAGATTGTATCATATTGTTACTTGTTACAAAGGTTAGACCTTTGGCTAGGTCATTTTTACGAAATCGAGAGATCAGAAAGTTCTACTAATGATCTCCTAGTGTTTCAGACGATCTAATGAAGTTTATCTATCCCAAATCGCTTGATTCGGTTCGTAGTTTTTTTAGGGTTCCGTACCCAAAGGTTAAAACGGGACCCTATTACTAAGACTCCGCTGTCTGTCCGTCTGTCACCAGGCTGTATCTTATAAGCCGTGATAGTTAGACAGTTGAAATTTTCACAGGTGATGTATTTTTGTTGCCGCTATAACAACAAATACTAAAAAACAGAATAAAATAAATATTTAAGGGGGCTCCCATACAACCGTTGCCGTTTTTATAGATAATGGTATAGAACCTTTCGTGCGTGTGTCCGACTCGCACTTGGCGGGTTTTTTTATTTGTAAAATCATCATTATATCCCTGCCTTGTCCAACTATCTCTTTTTCGGTCTTCCTCTTCCCATATATCCATTTTACTTGCTAAATACGAGTTAGTGACTAAACTAGAACGCCATGAGACATGAGTCTCTCCTTCTCTCATTATGCGTCTCTTTTTGGCTTAGGTATAGAATACATGGGCAGTCAAAATATTTACACTATTTCAGGCAGCATCTTCATCACATGAAAACAACCGTTTATTCAACTTTTCACTTAGAAATCTGCGATATAAAATAAATTTCAAATAAAATTAATTCCCAAACAATATAAAACGAATAAAAATATTTTACATTTGCAAGGCATGTAATTTAGTGTCGGCAAATTGGCTGAATGCAATTCAAAAATGCATTCTAGCTGTGTCTTTGTAGTCGTTGTTCAATCACTAAAAGGAGCTTGTTTAATGGATTTCTACCATTACTGAGCAAATAATCGTACTGGACTTGTAAGGGTGCTCGTTTGTTGTAGCCCATTATCATAAACTAAACAATTGTAGAAGAGGAGCATTGACAAGAGATTGAAAAGCGTTTGGCAATGTTACAAGAATAAGGAAACACGTGTAAGAAAAATTTTGAGGATTTTTGATTAAAATAGAATCTGTTACGGGAAGGCTGTGTCGTGATTAGCATTGTACCAAAAAGAGTAGTGTAATAGAAACATACATTTAGTACCTATTAGCAAAATACTGATAGAATAGATACATAATTAGATCGACGTTTAAATATACATATTATTTCATCAAAGAAAAATAGCACTTTTCTATTTACTTCATTTAGAAAATCTCAATTTCCTAATATCTGCTACACTTGTAATGTTATAAGTAACTGGCAAATTGACTCAAATAAGTAGTTATGTACGTAAAATATAGTTAAATAATTAATTTAATAATCTTTTTCTTTTTGCATTACTATTATACCTTCTTATAGTAAGTAACCAAAAATTTTAATACATATTTTTATAGATAAATTTCCTGATAGCCCGCTCCGCTCATGTTATGATCCGCACCTTGGTACAGCCCGCGGCGCGCCGGCGCAGTCACGACGTGCTCGTCTCACTGAACCGCCAATTTGTGGCCGCCCCGTGTTGGTTTTGTTGAAGCCAGCATCTTCATACCTACATGAGATGCTTTTTACAACTTTTTGCCACCTCAATACGCCTAGATTGAACGTGAAAAAATGCAATGTATTGTGTTGCATCGCAATATGATTTCAGCACAATAGATATTTGAATTACCATCGTACACTGACTGGTAGCGCTATTTTTACTTCTTTTGTATTGGTTTTGGTACATCGATAAGGAAAAATATATGTAAATAAAAACACGTCTAAATAACGCAACAATTTTGTATGAAAATGTAATAAGGTTTTATAATTGCCGAAATCCCCCACTTGTTTGTCAATTTTAAAATAAACAAGGTGAACGCTTATTAACTCTTGTCCAAAATTAACGGAACATGAGACAATAATTAATAATTAGGTAATAAATATTTACCGCATGCACCGTCAACTACGAAATTTTCAAAACCCACAACAACACCAGCTCCAGTTGACCTTTGACTGCACGCTTGGTTTGCCCGCGGTCATAATTTGATAGATATGCAGCGTGGGGCATCGAGGGTCGAATTATAGTGGTCGCTCTCTATAATGACGAGCCCGTCACTCCGGCCGTCAGTCAGCGAGTCCAAGGAATGAGTTCATTTCCTTCGAACATGCGAGATACGATTTTTAATTAAGTTTTTGTTAAAAATTCATTAAAGCGACGATGGCCCGGGTGGGTCCCGAAGCTCAGCTCTACATGCATAAATGACTACGTAATTAATGAGTGTAGAACACGGCCACTTTACTCGATATAATGTAGAATTTTAAAGTTACGCCACCATTATTTGTCCGTAAAATTTTTAAATTAAATTGGCATGTGAAAAATATGCGCTATCTGTTGTCGTCTGTTGAGTATGGGTAGGAGACGCAATTTAAATTGTAAAATACGAGAAACAACGATGCGATCGCGATGGAGCAAATATGACTCGATGGTATGTAAATTCCTACTTATTTATACTGGCTCCTGAATGTCAATACGTACGGTCAAGTTAGTTTTTATTCATGGGAATGGAAGTCAATGTGTCAGTACTTTGTTGGTTTCCTTGCATTTGTAACATTGTTTTAAATAGTGTTTTATTATTACTGCTCGTTGAAGGTGAGTTTAGGGTTACATGTTAGGCATTCAGGGCTGACAGGCCTTTTTATTAGACAACTATAAATTCGCAGTGTCAAATAGATGCATAGGGATGGCGGGCAAATTTTAAAATATAATCTAAAAATGTGTAAGTAAGTACCTAGTTATTTTTCAAATAAACAAATTTTGTATAATAGTTTAATTATCTAACTTTATATAATCATTTTGTTAATAAGTCAAAACTAAAATAACAGCGTAATCATAATAATAATACCATAAATATTACCATTTATATACGGTAAACAAACCGTCTAAAACGTTATCAACTGAAATCGACATTACAACCAATTGGCTATATCCGCATTATATTTAGTCGCTAACGACTCAAGCGCAGCTGCGACAATGCGTCCGCGCAGATAGAGCGCGCTGTCACCGCGAAGCGCCGACATCATTTGTAAATTTATCTTCAAAGTGAGAGCCAGCCCTAACATATTGCCCGACGGATCGAACCGAACATCGCCGAATCGTTTATTTGTATCTAAACTAAAATGAGAACGTTTTTAAATGAATGTTTAACGTCTCACTTGAAATAGATCGCTATTGTGTTAATGTTGATTTTGTAGTATTTTCATGTGACGAATAAATTTTAATTCTTATGTGAAATTCTTGTACAAAAGACAAGTAGGTAATAAAGATATAAAAGATAGTCAAGAGGTCCACATTGGGTTAGTAATTAAAAGACCATAAAATTCCCAAAAAAGACTTTAAGCGATAGAAATATTATTATAGAAATAGAATAACTCGAGAACCGTTAGCAATTCTTCTAAGAAAAGACTTCAACGCACTGCGTCTTACGCATTATTCGAATTTCATACAATATTCATAAAATAACTGAAAACAAGTGTACAATAATTTGCTTTATTTTAATAATATTTAGAACTCAATATGCAATAAAACCAAGATTATTTTATTAGCCGACACAACCTTTTAAAATAATGTTATGTAATAACAATAAACGCTTACCAATCAGATAGCCAGCTGACATTTACGCAGAATAAAATTTATGCCCAACGAGAACGAATCGTATTTATATCTTCATTTTGGATATATAATGAGGTGTTTCCTTTAAATATCGTTTATAAACGTAACTCGTAAGATTTTATTACACTTATCAAATTCAATATCAGTAAAAATCATAGTAAAAATCCAACATAAAAACGCATGTTTTGAAATGATCGTATGCAAATATAACAATAAATTGTCTCAGTGTAATTTATAGTGTTACTGTTTAAAAATTTTAACACGTCTGGAAATAATTCATACTGAATTGGAAAAGCTATATATTGTAACAAATTCCGAATATTTTAGTGCTTAACGATTTTTTTATTATCTTTGAAAATGGTGATATGGATCTTAAAACAGGTGTAATAAATATTATAACGATATGAATTTGCTTATTTTCTGCCAATTCATTAAAATAAAACAAGAATACCTGTTACGTGATGATAATGCTATAAAGATATGAAAATTTTGGTTTTTCTGATTTTACTGAATTGCCTAAGGTCTCATAAAGTGGAAAGGGGCGATGAAGAAGAAGATAAAGACCTTATTTTCAAAATTTAATATTCTCTTTCTTCTATCGCGTCCAGCCAGCTTAATCCAAGTCAACTGAAATTTTTGCTTTTCTTGCCCAATAAATAAGATGACGCACGTAGGAAGCATATTATTTCTTTTAAAAGGTACCTAAAGTATCTATTATATAGATTCTGTAGGCGATAAATATTTTAGGATACCGGTGTGAATGGAAGCCGTGTCGTTTTATTTCTCTCGGGTTGATGTGGACCAGCTTTATGGCCGCAATATTGCTTGTGTTCTAGCCGATTGTGTAGGGTTACCATTATTGTAAGCGAAGCAAAAAATGTTTTAAGAATTCCAAAGGAAACAGATTTTATGGATATTCTTCGGTAACTGTATGTCTGTCTGTCAAAAGTGAAAAGTTAAATTAAGTACCTACTTATCCTGAAGTCATGGAATTGAAATTTCATGTTATTGTATGAAACTTAAGTTTCGTTATGTGTTATTATCCTACTAATATCATAAATGCGAAAGTTTAGTATGAATGTATGGATGGATGCTTGTTCCTCTTTCACGCAAAAACTACCGAACGGATTTGGATGAAATTTGGAGACACAGATAGAACTCCGAAACGCGGGTGAAACCGCGGGGCGGAAGCTAGTATGAAATAAATAAATTTTAAAACGATTAAATATCATTTTTATGAGGTATATTTATGATCAAATTTGTTATAAAGTACCTATTTTCCCCTTAAAATCTTGATGAAGCATAACGGATGTTTAATATACTAAAATACATTTAAAAGAAACTGGTAACCCTACACACATCGGAAACAATTCATCCATTTAGCATGTCTATGCAAGAGGCGCTTCTATCCAACATTCTCCTACTCGAGGTCTAGGGGTGGGTACTAAACCCTGTAGATACGATACGTACTGTATTTCTTCCATTGTAATCAACACGATAAAATAAAAAGTTGCCTATGTTTTAATCCAGGGTGTCAGCTACCTCCATACCAAATTTCATCAAAATTGATCCAGCTGTTTGAGCGTGAAGAAGTAACAAACATAGTCACTCTTAAACTTTTGCATTTATAATATTAGAATTAGTAGGATTTTATCCACTATTTGTCAATATATTTCCATGGCAAACTCCACTCGCTAATGTATCGACCTCCATAGCATTTATATACAAACCCCTAAAACATTAAAGGCACCTCGCGACTACCGTACAAAACAAACAAACCGAAAAGTTTTATAGCCGCGATAATTAATGTGCGATCAATTCGGTATCATTTGCCGACACACCGCCGATGTCGGCGTATCAAAACACCGACAAAATTCCAAAACAACACTTTAATACAGGGCAACAATGGACGCGTATTCAAGCCTAATTCCAATAACGAAAACAGTACACATCGGCACTCCTGTTGTCTAAACGCATTTTTCTCCGAAGCAAAAGGTCAATATTTACCCTTTCCATGAGCAACACAAAGCCTAATGTTTGCCCTACGTTGCACTTCGGGTCCTGTGTAAACTCACCCTAACAAATTGTATGGAGTTTTCTCTATCAATCACATCTTAATCTCATTCCTAGCTACAGCAATTTAAAGTTCAATATCAAACGGAGTCAATCTGATATAGTAAAGACACAGAAAGCATTATATTTTATGTCTATAGTAGCATTTAGTAGCTTCAGGCGATTCTGCGGTTATATTGTGAAGAACTTTATAAGAAAAAGGCAACATTGCCTCTAGACCTTTAAAGATAAACTATAACGCGATGTCTAAAGATATAATTATATTGATTTAATACTGAACTTGGGGGACGTATTTATTAATTACTCGAGCGTTTTGATTGTAGAACTGGTTATTTCATTTTCTCTTGATTTATACTTGTCTTATACGCCTACAATTAAAAAATGAGTGATAATACATTTTTAAGACTTATCTTACTAATATTATAAATGTGTGTGTGTATGATTGTTACCGCTCAAATCCATAATGGCTGAAAACTAGCATAGATTTATCATACCCTGGAATAAGATACATCATATTATACCGGAAAATCACCCCTAGTTAATGCGAGTAAAGTCACGGGACGGAGGATTACTATCCTCATATAAAAACAATATAATTATTTTGATCTTTTATTTGAGTTGACATATCGATGAAACTAAAAGCTAAATAAATATTGTTTGTATTTAGTTTTAGTCCATGAAATTTTCTAAACATTACTTAATTATAAAATAAAAACTAAAACAACAGATAGTTTATAACGTAAATATACACTGACATCAAACTATTCAGATAATAACACAGGAAAACGAGTGACTAACGTACATAATTATACATTCAACAGGGGACCGTATTACCTGGACCGGTGTACGCTTGCTTACCAACTGTATAGAATAGCTACTGGTTACGAGTACACACAATATATAGACTTAGGTCACCATTGGAACACACTCTTACTTTCATTCAATACTGTGCTAGAAATTCATGCATTTGCACCTTTGTATTTGCAGATAGTTATGTATCTTTTCATACATGTGATATGCGTACCTATGTTGTCCGTTTTCCAAGATTCTTTGGTATGCATAAAAAATCCGGACTAGTGCGATCCTGACTCGCGCACCGAGTGTTCCCTAAAGGTAATTTCCTATGTTACTTTAAAAATCTTCTTATAGGTTTTCCTGTAATCTATAGCAAAGAACTAGTTTTGGCCTAGTAGTTTCGGAGATAAGTGGTAGATTTAGTATCTTTTTATTTTAGTACACTTTAGTACTTGTGTAGTAGTAATAAGTTTCAAAAAAATTTACTACCTAGTAAAACTATAATATAGAGTTTATATTACAAATGTGTGTATATCTGCAAATTTGTTATGTTTTACGGCTCTAAACTTCTGACCAATTTTGATGAAAATTGATAGAGAATTGAGATAACACTATCTACCCTGTAAATACAGGAACAGACAGCAATAAATAAACCCTGTGATGATAAATGATGGTCTTACATCAATAACTAGATATGTAGGTAATGAGTCATTCCATAAATTTAGTAAATAGAGAAACGAAAGTACTCGTCCAAATTGTACCCAAGTGGTAAACTATGTACGACCTATTGCAATAAAAGCAAACGCTGATTTACTATGCAACTAGCCATGACATGTTATTACGTCCAAATCCGGTTCAACTGTAGGCGCCTTGTATTTCGGAAATCCTCGGAACTAACGAAGTCACCAATTTAGGAGCTGAGTCACAGTTGCACTCCGCAGACTTGAATGTCGATTACATCGTGACATTCGTACATGCAAATATAATTGGTACACAATAACAACTTAGATATAAATCATGTTACTGGATTCTAATTATATAAAAGGAAATGTAAAGGAAAACCCGCTTAAAGAACTCGAGTTCAAGTCAAGCAACCTTTTTTACTTCTCGTCGTAACAGTAAATTTTGAGTACCTTTTAACTGGCACCCATTAGTCAAGTAGGCACGATAAACATCTACCGACATTATTTTTGAGTTGAATTTTGAATGACACCAATAAAAGTACCCATATATTTACAGTTCACTCATAAATCTCGAAATAACACAATAAAACTAACGGCACAACTCTTTATTACACACCAATCCGTTGTTTTTCGATACGAATTCGCAAGACCGCCCTTTAGGAGATGGCAATTTCACATTTCGCATTGGAAGCAATAGCAATAAACATTTTCCAGTTAAAACTTCATTGTTCTACATCACAAAACAAAGGGTTGCCAAACTCGTAAACAATAACATAAATAGTGGTAGATCTTTGACAATCAACTACAATGTCTTTGTTACAGTAGAGGGACCCTTTGGGACGTTACGCAATGACTGATGACTCAGTAAGCAAGCTATTCAATGAACAACTGTTTCAGTGATAACTACCTAAATATTTACTGTTAGCTTAACTCACGCACCGTTAATATTGAATTGTGGTACGATCATTATTAAGTTATTCAAATTAACCTTTGACATTTGACCGACTCTCATAATGTCTCTTTTAAGTTTATTTTGAAGTGTGTTTTTGATAAGAAATATTTGATGAATTAATATTACTTGTATTTTTGATAAATAACTCGTAATTTCTGTTAGAATGGCTACGGTTCTACGCGTGACGTCATAAAGCTTTCGAGTAAACGCTAAATTGCCTACAAACGATATAATCTCGAAATGTTACGGCCCCAATTTACGAGTGTAGTTACCTCAAAGCATTCTTTATACTGAAGAACGATAGGCATTTTTGTCGAGCACAATATTCTTATGAGTTTCTAAACATGACCATTCCATTTAAATCCGAGTTTCGTCTCTGAATATGTTTAACGTTTTATTGCGCTATTATTCTTTATAGATGATCTTAGGAATTATCTAAATGTCTAAAACAGTCAACTTTTATATAAATATAATATATTTTCTCAACTAATTTGCTTACCTGCGAGTGATACTATTATTTAAAATTCCTTATAAGTATCACGAGTCTTATGATACGTAAGGCTGACATTATAAGAATGGAAATAATGCTTAATACCCTACAGGTTTTCGTGATAGATTTTGATAGGAATTTAATAGGGATGGAACAATGGTGGTATTCTGTTGAACGCATCGACTTTGTATATTGTCTGATGCAACGCCAGCGCAAGGCAAGGATGTCGGCATTTAATCCGACGGTGTCGCGAGCTCTCCGGACTCTTAATGGCGATTCAAACATACCGCCTATAAACGCATTAACCGACTGTCGGATCACGCATCTCACCCACAATACTGCATCCCTATATCTTAATCCTTCGATCGATAGCCGCATCGAAGAATAAGCTTTCCTTACATAAACACACATTATGTTACTCTTATAAGGCCACGTGACATTTCTTGTTGTTTTATTTTCCATAATTCAGTCCCCGGCCGCTTAAATAACATTATCTGAAGGTCGTAAATATCGCCCATTATCGAGGACCCTTCAAAATTCCACGCGGCGTTTTTGAACGAGAGAATGACGCGTCAACTCCATCCACCAAGAAAAATATTGAGACAACAGGCTCAGTGGAGTGCCCTCCGCGGCGACATAATGGCTTTTCATTGAATTCCTCTTGCTTTCTTTTGTTTATATCCCATAATGTTTCGATTGGAGCATGATGGAGGGCGGCCGTGATTACTTTAATAACAATGACGAGCCGTACAAAGGACGAGACCACTAAAATTATGTGCGGGGTCGATCTGTATGGTTCTCATGCCCCTCACGTAGGTACAGCCGGTCGCTGCGCCCGCTCCCTGACGTTTACCTGACGCTACTCACATTTAAATATTATCAACTCAAAAATAATGAGCCTTTCATGGAAATACATTAACTTTATGACCTGATTGCAGATAGCCCATGTAAAAACGTCCAATTACCGAAAACGTATGTGTTTGATCAATCTATTCTGAAAACATTGTCAAATAGATTAGATAGGTAATCTCTTATCTCGAAGATAACAAAACATGAATATTCGCAAGTCAAATAGGAACAAATAAAGGCCAGGAAAATTCTCAGATAAAAACAAACCAAATGTGGAAATATAAGGGTAAAGTCAAACCAATCTCGGTTACGTCTATTTGTGAACACGTCAGGTATTCTCGGACCGTGCTCGGTAAAGCATTAGGTATGGAAGCCTCGCCCCAACGGAAACAAAACGCATTTCTTTACTTATTTTAATATAGAATAAAGGTGTAGCGTAGCTTGTCCCCGGCGATATGTATGCGACACGGCAAAGGGACACGGTGTTTGATATGGTTATTACGTCCTTTGTAGCAAGGATAAAGAAGCCGGTGAGAGCGGTCTCTAGGACCCGTTGTGAGATTTGTCTTCATGATACGCTAAAATTAAAAAAGCCCTTCTAAATAGGATACACGGTCGGTCTCCTTGGAAATGGAAATGGCTCTTCAGAAACGGAACCTGTTCGGCAGAATGTATTAACAAACAATAAATTTGGTGTGACTGAACTAGATGCAATACGTCTTCGTGTCATCCATTCATGAAAATGAATCATTCGTCTTTATGAACTCTCTTAAGCCCTAAACCGAAAGATTCCCATGGAGCCAATTAACATATCTGTAGCATGCAACTAGTAATCAGAAGAGAATACTATGAATAGTGTATAATTTATTTATAATACTTACAACTACATAAATATTTCACAGTCCTTAGAATAGAGAGCTTTTACCAACGTCTTTACTCTTTACTATTACCACAGCAAAGAAACTTCCCAAGACCACCACTTCAAAAGTGAAGTATAATAGTTGTTTACTGTCTTCTCCCCATAGCGAGGCATATTTTATGGGGTTATATATGCACGTCCCGCTCCAGCGCGCATGGCTGCAAGCGATTCCGACACGATAATCGCAACACGGGAGGATGTCTCGACATTTCTTTTCTTCGCTGGGATATGAGGCAGTAAATAAGCCGGCCTGGACACGTTGACACCATGCTATTATATTGTTTGCGTAATTGCACCCCGCGACCTGATACAACCGTACGTCCAACATGCTCCAACTTGAAATGCTAATGCATGCGAAGCGCTCGAAAATTAGTCATTGTGATATAGGACACAAAGCTATGCTGGTACTCCTGGTACCGATGCGGCTATGTTAGATGACAGATGAAAGGCTCATTATTCCTTCTCTAATTATTATTAATAGATATTTATGATACTTTAGATTCGTATTAGTCACAACGTTATTTATGTTTTAAATGGTTTGCCAATTTAATTGCAAGAGATTAAATTCCATCAGATAGCGAGAAAATTGATAATACGCCTCAAAAGTAATACTTTATTCATACAAAGATCAGTGAAAGACATCCAACGATATGGAACTGTGGATATTTGATGTATGGAGATAGTCATCATCATATACAAACAGACGTTTGAAATAAACTTAATGAAGCGTCTAATGTCAACAAAGAGAGTAAACGTCCATTCGAAAAGTATTTGGAAAACATAGCTATCAAAATACAACTCGAAGACGCTTCTAATACGAGTATTTTTCTATTTAGGTACCTACCGATTGTTTGTCATCGTACTGAAATGGAAGAAGATAGAAATACCTTTAGATGAGATTATAATTATTGGGCTGTAGTGACAGCTTAAGTCAACTTGAGTACCTAATATCTATCTCAGGTAACCAATTTAATACCATATAAAAACTCCACGTACGTAGACTCTAGCACTTGCTCTTTGTCTATTAAAGAAAATAACATAACGACTAAAAGAAATGAATGATGAAACTGTTCACATAATATATTTGCCAAAGGTTGTACCAACATAGCAATAACATGTACTAAGCTTCCATATAACAAGATCCTTCGCTTTATCGCCTTAACCTGCTCCAAAACAAGAACTATAGAGATCAAGATCTAATCTGTTTGATCTGCGCTTGTTCGATGGGTCGACGGGCATAAGTCACATAGGGCCGGTGCTCCTAACACTCTTGTTGCCGGCCTGTTGTCAATTCGCAATGAATCTCAGAAAGCCGCATGTGTCCATCGCCTTATCAAAGAGATCTGACGCCGCATTCTTGATCAAAAGCGAGCGATACTATGATACTGCGCAATTTGAATATAGCCTGTGTTTATTGGAGAAAATATTATAATGGGATTTTTATTTGGTTTTAATGGTGGTATGAATATTAATGATTTTGATATAATGTTTTGGATAAAACTAGTATCACTATAAAATATAGTTCTGACTCATTGCAAAACTAATGTAGTAGAAAGTTTGCAAAAAATTTACAGTAACATTAAAAATAAACAAACATTGTTTTATTATTTTTAGTACGCCGTATTTTTTGAACAGGTTTAAAGGCGCCAACTTTTATTGCGGTCCGTTATTCGACATTAAAACTAGACGAAGGGTTCGCCAAAAGAGTTGCAAATAACAAAAACAACGCTCTACACACAAAAGAAAGGTCCATTCTGAATCTGTGCAAACATGACGCAGTGACCATTTGTATGTACTTCATACCGTTAAGGGCTTGTTTTATTGCCTCAAATAAATTGTTTTCGCAAAATTCGAGGAAAAGAAAGCTGTCGCCAATTAGTCAGATTTGCAAAATTCAGTAACGGTATTTGTCGCTAAATTCAAAGGAACATTGTACCTATATAATAAACGAAGGAGTTAGGGTAGTTTTATCGTCAACACCAATTTACACGGAAGCTTGACTGGTCCCTTTTGTATATCATTGTGCAGAGTTATCAATACGGTGTAAATTACACAGTTGTAATATATTTTATTTTTATACCAGTCAGAACCAAAATTGCCGTCTTTGAATTAATTC
This sequence comes from Tethea ocularis, assembly GCA_963555595.1. Lineage (NCBI taxonomy): Eukaryota > Metazoa > Arthropoda > Insecta > Lepidoptera > Drepanidae > Tethea > Tethea ocularis. The sequence continues at coordinate 8,278,759 of OY741968.1, forward strand.
AATTAATTAAGATCAACAGTGTAATTTTGGGGCAAGAATAATAAAATCATCAGTATTTATTCGATAATTGCCATCATGACAGTCATCATCAAGTTAATAATCACCAACCACACGAGTTTTACGACATCTGTGTTATTATATTACCGAAGCCATTCACGTTGATGAACTAAAGATATTCATAAAGGTGTACCAACATGTAAAGTTTTTTCGATGAGCCAATTATAATATTGATACCGAAAGAATCGCGAGTTATTGATTTTAATTGCTTGGAACTTCAGCCCTATTGAATAACAAAGCTGGTCTTCCAATTAGCTTTCAAATAAAACAAGTAATCAAAAGAACTATTATTTTATTGCTTCGAGCTAAAAAGAACTAGAACAAATAATGATTTGACAAAAAAAAACACCACGTTAATTGTTTCACATATTGGAGCCTATTCCAACTATATTCCCAACGTTCATTTAAACACATGGTTTTATGCATGACAACGAAATTTAGTGTTGTAAAGGTCGCTAAAGCCTCTGACAAAGAGCTACATTGTCGTGCATTTAAAGCACACGTCCGAATGAGGCGCTTTGAGTGACAGGCAAATAAAAGTAGACAAAAGGACGATACACACCGCCTGACGACGCCACTCTCAAGATTGGATGTCGGCTACAGGTAATTCTCACACTCTTCTCAAAATTAAGGACCAAGTCGAGCCAATATTGTGATAATGATATTAAATTCGATAATTATCAAAATAACTTTTGATACAAAACAATGAATAATAATGCTCTACAACATTTCCAAGTTGAAAAGCGATACTTATATCTGACAGTGTACGAGTGTCCGGCCGTGAGTTCCCAGGTGTAGAAGAGCTTTTCTATAGAGCAGAGCATGTAGCGCGGAGTGGCGCGGGAAGGGGGCGGACCACCAGCGCTGCGCCCGCGCCGCGATCCGCCGCATAATTACTGTGTACAGACGCACACACACACCTGCACATCCATCGATAAAACATTAAATTAAATTTTATCTGCCTTGTAAATTTCATGGGCATTGATTGAGTTTTTGGTATATAGACTCACCAGCTACGATTTCGGCTTCGAAAAATAGACGAAACGTTCGACGGTAGCGACATAATAATCGGTTGCGGTCGCATTCTGGTCAGTTTTACGACTCTTTTGGTAAGTCGATGGTAAAAATCAGCCCGGGTGATTAACTGTACATTTTATCATCGAATCTCCATAAGTAAGTATGTGACCTTTAAATCCCATAGCCACACATCTGTGTGGTATTATCAAAACCCTAGTGCCGTAGAATAGCAATAGATATTCTAAGTGCATATGCATATTTTAAGATCCAATCAAAAATGTCTTCTATATTTGTCACATGAAATGTCAAAATATGTCGTGAGAACATCAGAGGTTGAACGTATGATAGGCGCACTAGGGTTGACAATCTGAGATTGATTAATTCTCGATTTTTTCTTAGAAATCGATCTTTTACACCTCGTTTTCTTTGTGAATCTACTCATCAGGATTCGATTCGATTTAAAAATCGATCTTTTTCGGAGAAAATCGCCATCCCTAGCACAAGCGTCGTGTTGGACCGGTCACGCGAGCGCCTGCGCCTGCGTCGCTACACTTGTAGTTAAAGTTGTACAATGTATTTTCAACCCTGTATTGTTTTTGAGTTACAAATTTCAGCCTCAGGGATATTGAAACTACATTGTTGAGTCAAAATACAACAAAAAGAAACACGACTAAAGCCTGGATATATGTATAGTAGTATCCCCCCGTATAAATAGGCACCAACAAGTCAAGGACCATTAGAAGAAGGTAGATACATACATGCAAATATAAAAATGTTACAGAATCAAGTAAAAGTCAACTGAATGATGTCTTTAATGTTAATCCTAAGATGTACTGACTGTATTTCAAATAATTTAGAAAATATTAGTATCATTTATGTAACAGATTTAATAAATTGGAGGTCAATAATCTTAATACCAAGGAAAACGATACCGACTGAGGGAGTACCGTCTCACTCACATAAATTTCTCGATATAAACGATAATCGATGATTCATAATTGAGACTTGTAAGAGTTCTAAATCAATAGATAACTACGGAACATGATCTCATAATTACTGTCGAGCAAACGTCCGCGTCGGTACAAAGCCAACAAAGCGAACGGGAAGACTGTAATTCAACAACCCATCTGTGGAGACGACCCAGTAATGGCCATCTAAATCACTGGACGTAATCGCAACAGTGATTTTAAACAGAGGTCACGAAGCACTCCTATTGGGTGATATTTATGAAGACAAAAAAGACAAGGCCTCTCTGGATGCCATTTATAACAGAAAGTTTTTTTGTTAATTATATTGTCACATCACCCACCAAATTTTTATACAGCATCGTCGATTGTTTTTATGTCCATCGATCGTTTTATATGAGGGCTTTATCCGATTATGGCGCGATCGGCTCACGAATAAAAGGACCGTCGGAAAAAATCGGGGACTTTCGGTGTTGAAATTTCGTATCTAACCGACGTGTCTTAAAACACATTATGTAGATAATACTGACAGTATTTAACACATAAATTGTGTAAAGAGCTCCAAGAGACCCGAATGTGGATTGTATTACTACTAATGACTGCGTATCCTTATCAGGTAGCGCCGATGTCCTCGATGAATTAATTTATAGTGTTTGAAAGCGGCTAAGCGGCTTCCGCGTCCTCATCTAATCCTGTTTTCTATCTGGAAAACAAAGTGCGCCATGGCTGAATGACATAATATTTGGATATTAATTTAGCAGATTTAGGATCCACAAATATTTATTTAAATTTCCTTTAAATGATTATATCTGGCATAAATATCGTTACGGTTTCATTTTTAATTGTTTTTTTTTTATATACTGCGTGTTTGGTTACAATAAAATTGATTGTAATCGCGTTTTTCTGTTTTGTCTATAGAGTATATTTTTGAGCGGCATTCCAAAGGCACTATAAATCGAGGTTCATTACAGAAATCGCCGTAAAATACCTGAGCGATTCGACATCGATGTGAGGGCAGAGCGCGCGGGCCGCTGCGTGCGTGCGCGTTGGTTGCTGTGTGCGTGCGCGCACCGAGCCACACCACACCTCGCCGCGCCGCCGCCGCCGCCGTGCCGCGGCCGAAGCGTCGGGAACAGGTAGTGTTGTGTATAAACAAATAACAAAATCGACTTGTCTTACGGAGCGCGCCAAGGTCGGCCCCGTGAGCCTCACCGCCTCCGAACCTGCGCCCGCACCCGCCGTCCATCCAGAGACTACATTTTTTATACTTTTTTCTCTTCAAAAGCCCTTATTTATTGTGATGGCTGAGTATTTGGGCGCACAGTTTGTATAAGCAATCAATTTTATTCATTTAGACGGAACGAGTTCCCTTGTACAAATAAATGAGTGAATATAAAATATTGTAGTGGCCGCGAGAGTCTTTCGAGTGCGAAGCGACGACCGACGTTAAGATTGAAAATTGTTTTGCTTTTCTAGCTTCTTGTAACAAACAACGATTCAAACGGAACGGAACTTTTAAAAATATCGTATTCAGTCCGCAACTAGAACTAAACGGGGACAACGCAATAAACCTTCGGCTCGTAAACGTGTCCGTGAAATCGATATCTCAAACATTGGATTCTTCTATCGATTTCGTGATGAATGGGGAATGATATTCGATACCCGATCGATTCATGAATGGCGGGCGGAAGTCCCCAAGTTGATCGCGTCGCGTCTGTAAAGTCCAAGCGTGGAGTGGAACGGCAAGGCCACGGGAAGGGCCTCTCCTCTACCACGATTCCGGAGACTGTGACAAATCGCTGCGTGCCATCACTCTTTCTAATCGTTCTGCTTTGGGTCGACAATGATCTCAATTTAATTTAATTAACGCCCCAATGCACTCGGAGCTATGTGAACGAACTTATGATAAAAACTTTATCCTTTTTCTCGGTAGCTTAATAGGTAATAATTTGTCCGAGCGTCATAAGTTTCTTTTTTTTGCCCGAGATCAAGGCCTGCAGACATTTTGTATCTATAAATTATTTTCCAGCGACTCATACTAACAAATAAAAAGTATTATGAAATAGTTAAATTGATATTGAGCTTAGTCTCTGGTCAATGTTACACAATCGGATCTCTTTTTAGGAATGAAATAAATATCATCACACATTAACTAATACTAGGTAGTAGGTAAAGTAGTATCATTATCACTTCCTCATTTCAATTTAAGACAATACCTACATATTTAATTAGCTTTGCATAATAAGCATTTGATAATACAATGTAGCGCAGGTGACAAAGAGATAAAGTTACATAAAATGCCGCGAAGTTCCCATGATTGATACAAGTACATACATATATTATGCATATCATGGATTGTAATGCTAGAACTGATATATAAGTCTTACCTATACAATTACGAAAAATGACTAGATAAAACAAAAAGACTAGGTAAGTACACTTTTTAAACATAGGCTAGCAGTTTACTGGATGACATGATTTCTTATTTGTAAATGGAGGATAAAACTTGGGACAAAATATTTAAAAAGATTCACAAAATGGCAGTACTGGCATCCACAGTACTCCTATAAACTCAAAGAAACAAAAAGGACCAAGTACTACAAGAAGGTGACGGGAAGAGATTGGAATTATTTGGAACCTCGGATGTAGAAAGGATAAACCCGAGTATATGCTTGTGTGTTACATAAAAAATATCAGACTCATTTTGGTTATGGAACATGATTATTGGTTATTGATATAGGATGATTGGTTAAAACAATAGTCGAACCAAATCACTAGTAGCACTTACGTACCCGACCAATTGAAATGTCGATTAACGTTGTTATTTACTAAACTCAAGTAAACTAAGTAGATAGGTAATTCAAAAAGGTATATTTATATTTATTTATAACCCACGGCAGTTAACCTATTTATAAAAAACATATAGCTAATGTCAAGAATGCCTATCATAACTAATAACAGAGCTCGTATTTATGTCTCATTATCAAGTAAAAAACCACTTGGTCTATGTAACAAGACAGTAGCAAGCTAGCATTAGACACTCAAAAAAAACATGTAAATCGATCCACAACACGCAACGCTTGCATGCCAAGTGTGACTGTATCATGTTCTTCTATTTTTCAGGTGTTTACTACTTATTTTTAGAGAATTAAACGTAATTTCTTCTAGTTTACTATTTGTTTTAAATAATCTGTTAGATGTTTTACTTTACTTTATTGAAATCAATCAATGTGTCTGCTAGTGTCGATATTTTTTATTGATGTAATATTCCTGTTTTTGTTGTATAGATCACTAGTTGACCACAATCTCACCCTAGTAGGAAAAATACACATACAAAGCCTAGAAAGAAACTGGTTTTCAAGTGCACTATCGGAACACAGATTTTCAACTTGATGGTAGCTAACCAGACAAGCTCTACAAAGCGCTCTACCACCATGATCTGGTTTAATCATGATGTTTTCCTTCATCGAAAGCTCAAGTTCAGTGTAGGATTTGAACCCACGACCTTCGTCTCAGCCAAACCACTACCTACATTATCATCGCCTCATCTTTAAATATTTTTATAATACGAGTAATTTTACTAAGATGAAACTTCAGATGGTGATTCTAATATGTGGTAATTTAAGCTTAGTGTAGTTAATTTTGTGTTGAACTATATATTAAACTATGTTCACGTTAACTATAATAGTCTAACTGCACCATCAACATTTCCAAGACGATTAAGTAATTTTGTCATTACGTCGCAATGTGACGGATAGCAAAAACAAATGACAGGCGCGTAAACTAATCAAACGTCAATTACGGCATTACAAGAAGTATCACCGACTCAATCGCAGGCACATACAGAGAACTAACATGGTACGCTTATGAGTTCACAATTACAATCCATTATATACAGCGACCTTTTAGGGCTGAACCAAGCGACCGGCTTTCAGCAATGCGTAACAGTCGGCAGACGTTTGGTACACAGAAGTGCGTGTCGAGGCAAAGCCAGGGCACAACATTATGTCCCCCGTCGCGTATTGTTTGTCACTCAGAACGATTTCACGGGGACAAATGGCCACGAAGCTAAGATACGCCAGCACAAAGCAATTCAGATAGAATTAAAACAACCAGTTGATACGGTTTTAGCAGGTTGCTTGTTTATAATTCTTCTAAAGGCTCATTATAATGAAGAACATAAAAGTTTTTTCCGACTTAAGAAACGGTGTAGGTAATCGTGAATAAATGTATTTCTTTCTTCCTTTTTTATGAAAATTAAATGTTATTTTATTTAATGTGGTCGATCTTTAGTAAAATAAATTTTATCTTATCTTTACGATATTGTATGAACTCTCCATTACAATTTTCCCGCAGCGCTACGATGTGGGGTTTTTCAAAAAAGGAATGAAAAGAGCTCTAATGGATCGGCAACGCATTGTCAATATTTCTGAAGTCACTTATATCTCTGATTATATTAAATTAAATCCATACGTGGCATTGACCACTTACCTTCAGTTTCCTCTGCTTGTTTTAAAAACTTTTCATTTATTTCGACTGACTACGAACTACTACTATTACTAGCTAGTATTGAAAAGTTATATGTTAGAAGATAATTGCGAACAATAGGAATATTATTATTTATTACATACCTACAGGTCCAAATCACTTGTTTATTAACAATTCGAAAGTGTGTCTAAAAACACGTTCACTGACAAATTGAACCGTGAATGTAAAAGTGTATCAAATTGCAAAACACTCATCATTATAAGGAACAACCAACACATGAGAGATTGTTCAATCTGAGGGTATAAATTAGATGTGGGTGCATAATATATGCATTCAAAATAGCCTTTTCCCTGTCACCCTAGGCTCATTACGCAATAAACCGTGACGATTTGCAGCCTAAAGGGCAAAGGAGTGCGTACGAAATTGCGTCCAATTTTCCTCTCACACAATTGTAGGATTAGAGCAAAATTTATATGTCTGGCTTTTTCAAATTAGAGCGCTTCGCAAAGCTTAATTCCGTCTGAGGGCAGCAGCCATTCCATTTGTCGCTTAACCCAAGGCTATTGCTAACAATAGAGCTTTGCTCTAAGGCAGGTAAGCTCCTGTAGGTGCATGCGCTTAAGCCGATTCAAGTTTTCTTAGAAGACCATCGTTGGGAAGCCGTGCTTCTTGACTTCTGACGTGAGCATGTAAGATATTATTATAATTTACTGTATTTCTGTTAATATTGCTACTCTAAACTGTGTGAATTACATTGTCCCTTTCCAGCCAGTATATAACACCCAAGTAGTTATTATATACCTACGGGAAGGGAATATATTTCCAATAATACACAGGATATTAACCTCAGTTTGCTAAAGTTAAGACGGGTGATCACCCGTCCAGATGTCAGCCTATACAAGTGGGTGCAACCAAACTACGAAACTTTCGCCCACTATCGTATCAGTCTCATCTTAATATAGACAGATCAAGAATAAATAAAATTAGTGCAGATCTACTATAGATAAAGAAGGTACATGGTATTAAGAGGCTGATAACCTCTATCTGAACCATATAATTATTGGAGATACCATTTGCCGAGACAACTAATGTTTAACTATAAACGATGGGTGCTCAAGGTAAAATGAGCTGTAAATCCATGAGGTAAGGTGGAATTGCATGTCATAATGTTACGTGGCCCGTCAAGTCTCCGCTGGCACGAAGCCTGCGTCGCCGCCACGAATTGGTCTATAATTAAGAAATAAGTTAAGATACGGTTTTTAGCTGACTTTTTACAAAGCATCTTACGGGCCAACGCAATTAACCCGCCTTGTAAATTGAATGTTTGCTTTATAGTGATTAGTAATTAACTTTTAAGTTTTTTATAGGACGCACGACGGCATCGATCTTATTGATGCTTATTTGTTTGCCTCGGCGCAAATCAATTTTGTATTGTAAATATTAATTTGAAACAAGCTTTTATTTTTTATTGTATGTTCTAACAATGTAGTACAACACTTTGTTACTATTTATCGCTACATACTGTTTTTATAGCACTCATTTTTTTATCACCATCATATTTTATCTCGTAGACGAAACTCAACAATTTGACTTATCATATGGCGTTTCATTTTTTATCGTTTCTAAATATTATTGTTTATTTTTTGTGATACAATTTTTCTTACACTTACATATTAATCTTTAAAAAAATCCTGATTATAGTTTTGTAGTTTTCTTTAATTTGGAAGCTTACGCAAAGTTGAAAACTAAATACACATGTAGAGGGAAGAGGAAACGGAGCATCCGTCTCCGGGAACTTGCTTAAACATAAGTAGATAGTAGACGAAGTTGCAGAAAATACTGAGTAATTATTTAGTATATTTGTACTTAGGTGGATATATCATTCCTAATATTCCGTTTTTTACATGGAGCCAACTGCTCTATGCAATTATTCGTTTATATGGTATGAAGAATGTCTAGAACAAATTTTCCCAACATGGGTGATATTGTCCCAGTCACAGTGGATGCTGGAACCTTCCGTGGGAGGAGGATATCGGTTCCTGAGGCAAATCAAGGGCGTTGTTGCAGTAAAAGTAACTTTTTCATTAAAAAAAACGGTCGGGAATAGGTTTGGGAACCATTTTCTAAAAAACTATGTTTTGTTAATAAAATATACGCGATAACAATTTTAGTAACAAGCGGACTATAAATAAAATAGTAGATATCAGTAAGGAAACATTTCATAACTTAGTTTCAATATTCGATCAATTAGTAATAAACCATTTCGTCGCAAAGCGGTCGCAATCCTGCATAAATTCAATTAGGCCTAGCCCAGCCTAGCTGTAGTGGCCTATCCTAGCCCGCTTCACAGGCATAACCAAATGAAATAATTGATTTGTAGATGGCCTAACCCTCCAGGAATTGATCTCAAGCTTGAATTACTAAACTACAATATATGCAAGAATACGTATCAATTTCTGATACTCTAGTATGAGTAGATAAAACAGGTGAAATATGAAGATGTAGGTACCTTACTCTGTTTGATACCTCTAATGTCTTTAGAGATATTACGAATATGCTAGCTGTGCCCCGCGGTTTATATTTATTTACGCGTAACCCTAATTCATGAAATGCTATTATTCTAACATTAAGTACAAAGAGACACTTCAATTTTTTAGATATATTCCTTTGTACAATGTTTCATATCTATACCTTACCTAGTACCTACTACTTATCCGTTCGTTACTTAAATATAGGTCACAAAACTCAAACTAGACAGACATACATTCACAATATTATGCTACATTATTTATTCTGGGGTATTAGTCAGACATCGGTATGCATTCGCAATACTACCATAAACCCCGCGGTTTCACACGTGTTACAGAGTTCAGCTCAAATTATAATTTTGACCTCAAGATATAAATTAATTTAAACATTTTATGTGCCCGTGCCCGACAGCTTTCAATTCAATTATAAATAACGAAAAGGGTTTATTGTGCAAATATAATAAAAGCAACAAAATTACGTAGTTCTTAATATACAAATACGCTTAAAGTCACAGTAAAACGTGCATATATTCATTTGTACAACAGCCTATTGTCATATAAATACTTGGATAACAATAGCAAATAGGCATTTATATTACAAATATATTCAAATTCAGTAGTAAATGTGAGAGCTTAGTAAATAAGGTAGAGCATATTATGGCATAACGTTTGGAATATTTCTCGCTTCAATGATTTTAGCGAGCACCAGTGGGCGGCGCGGTCAAGACGCGTTTGCTTCCTTTACTGATCGTGCTGGCATTTCCATATGAATTTGTTAAACTGCTTGGTAGCATAATTTGGGAATGCCCTAATAACTGACGATAGTGCTACGATTTAGTATAGAGAGGATTTCTGTTATTTACATGACTAAATAAATACGAAAGTAACTCGGTCTGTCTATGCAGGCAGAGTGTTTTGTAATGATATTTTAGCCCAAAATCTACGGATAGTGTGCATCGTTATCAGTACTCCTACAAAATTATGAGCTACCTACTACCATTATGAAGTTATGACAATTAAAAGATTAGCATAAAAAATCCATAATTCGCACTCAGGAACGTAGTGACGGTGCTAGATTGCTATTTTAGTACTCAATTAATCTAATAGGTAAGTCAGTTAGACTTACATTGACGCTTATTTTATTGCAAAACAGATTTGTTGATTAAATTTTTTTATTTATATGGAAATATTTTAGTGTTTGTTTCCACTGTTAAATATTTATATGATCTGTTTAAGATAATTCAATGCGCTTTCGGACTACTATACCATTTCAAAATCACCCGCTATTCACGGCTTAACCTTTGAACCTATTGCGATAAAATTTGACAGTATATCATAAAGAGAAAGACATAGGCTACTTTTTATGCTGATGAAACTGCAGGGGACAGCAATTTTTAAATAACATACAATAGCAGAAGAAACTTTACGAGAATTGACTGACAAAATCAAAAACAATAACACTACTGCAAAACGAAAAATCATAATAGATTACGTCCGCCATTCCTATTACAATAGACTAGCTGTTCCCCGCAGCTTCACTCGCGTTCCCGGGATAGACTGTAACCTATAACCTTCGGGGATAATGTAGCTTCCTATTAGTGAAATAATTTTTCGAATCGGACCAGTAACACCCGAGATTAGCGCGTTCAAACAAACAAACTCTTCAGCTTTATTATTAGTAAGTATATAGATAACTGATCATTAACATTTTGTCTTTTTATTAGCTACACTAAACATCATTAGCAATCTAATCCAATCCAGGGAATCTAGAGCTACCGCACCGACACAACATAATCCAACCGCCGAAGCCGCTCCATTTATTTATTTATGGAGATTATTATCGTGCGTAATAATTCACTAAGTTTCAATTGCATAATGACGGCAGACAGAGCTACCAGCTACGAGGAGAGCGCTTAAGGCGGACGAGCAACCTCTGTGTACCTACAAGCTACAACTACAGATAATCTTCGCGAGAACTATTATTAAATGGTGTACTGTCAGTGAAACTCCTGGCCGCCTCCTGGGCTGGCCATGTTCTTAGACAGCCTCGATACACCGTCGAACGTTAACTTGTAGCTTTACAATGTTAAGTGTTTAAACTTGATTAACTGTTTTCCCTCTCTACGTGTGTTTAAGTGTACTTAATTCGATAAACAGAGATAGGATTGTTGATAGTGTGGACGTGTTGAAGTTATCGATAGTATTTCGATAATAGAATGTTTCCTGTAATATAAAAGAGGATGATAAATGAAAATTGTGATCGCGATTCTTATGCATCTCCGAGTCCGTTATTTCTATGTGACGGGAACATTGATAAAACATTAATAATTTTTATTTAAAACTATTCTCAGTATTATCTAGTAGCTATATTAATAGTAACTATCATAGGGTACATGCATGTCAAATTTTATCGTGATCAGTTCAGTAGTTTAGAAATGAAAAGGACAGAGAGTTACTTTCGTATAAAATATAAGTTTGCATAATTGCAAATTGTACAGGTCTAGATTTTTACTGTATTTTTGTCTAATATCCTATACTAATTTTATAAAGAGACAGTGCAGTAAAATTTGCTACTCTTCATCTCGACGAGACGAAAAGTAGCAAATTGACGAGTTGTAGATAAATATGGGAAAGTATGCATAACACTCTGAAATGTGTTATACAAAACTATAAGTACATTATTCTATTGTTTGTTCAAATACAGAGGAAATGATAAGATATTAAGGTAATCTTTTTGATGAGATAACGCAAGATGAATGTATGCTAATAATACAGATCTCAAATCTACTGATATAGACAACATATCAAGAGATTTATTGAGGTCATTTTAAAAAATCAAACACACAAATATGTAGATATTTGTGATACAGTAGATAGTAGTAGTACTACAACTTAATCGAACTCATGCTTAATCTTTGACACATTGAATTAAAATCGAAACTACCGGTAGCGCTAAGAAAGAGAAGCTTCTAAGAGTCTATAAAGATTTTATTCTACGTAGGGTATTCTGTCGTAAATTGCTAACGAATCTAGCAAAACTAATGATAGCAACATCAAAATGCGTGATGTGTAGTTGTAAATACGTACACTTAAACTTATATAAGAGCAGATGAATTTAGTGGACTCAATAAAAGCGTGACTCACAGAGCTATAAAACGTTAGTCCATAGCAAATCTTTCTTATTGCTGTAAATAGTTGGAATTGCAACGAACAAAGAAATTGCGAGAACCCGTGAACGATAGAAAGTTTATGTTTTATACATCAACCGCTCATCAACGCATCAACCGTATACAGATACGGATCAAATAATTGATGCCCTTCAAAATATTTCCACAGATGTAAGTTTGGACGACCTTTCACTGTATTAATGTAGACATTATTTTGTGTTATCTGCAACTGAGCACAGAATCAGTTTCAATTTTAGATTAATACATATTAGTTCCTAAGATTAACGGTCGCGTCTGTTTCTTATTGATATGGTAGCGTTCGTACATTATTTATTAAACTAATATGAAAGGCTGTAACGGTTGTATTGGAGAGGTACCAAAATTTCTAGTGGTTTTGTTTAATCAGTGATCTCCGTTAGAGTTTTAATCATCCATCGCCATAAGAGTAAATAAATTGAAACGCAACAGACAAAGCGCGCTTCTTCGTAGCAGTTTCCCATCATCGTAAGCGCCTGCGCATACGCGTCGCCCTCAAAATGTACCGTTAACTAAACAGATATTAATCATAATTTTCACTGACACGGCCTGCTCAACTATTTTAGATAATAGTTATTAGCTCTTTTTTACTTTATAGTGTTGCGTGTGGGCGACATTGGTGCAGGCAGCTACTGGAAAATTGCCGTGTGACATCGACAGATAATGGATTTAAAACTGCTCCTCAGCGAAGACACCTTTGAATAGCAAAATAATCACTTCCTGTGCAATTACGAAGAGGTACATTAGGGCAAGTTCTCTTGGTAATTTACTGCGGTTTGACGATTTAGCTGGAGCACCTAAGTGATGTTACGAGGAAAATTCTTTAACATTTACACATTATGTAAGTAAGACTGATATTAAATATAATTTTATCAAATCAACAATTTTATCGTAAACTAGCTTTCCGCCCCGCGGTTTCACTCGCGTTCCCGGGCTTAGCCTTCGGGGATAAAGTAGCTTCCTATTAGTGAAAGAGTTTTTCAAATCAGACCAGTATCTCTGCAGATTAGCGCGATCAAATAAACAAACTCTTCAGCTTTATTATTAGTATAGATTATTTTTAGTATAGATTTCAAATTTTATTTTATGTTTTCTTGTTTCGCAAAACTAAAAGCGAAATATTATATTTTTATCCAAGAATTATATATTAGCTAGTAGCTATTGTGTAGTTTTAAGTAATTAACATTTAAATCTTCAAAATACTACTATACGACGTGCAATCGGGCCTAAATAGAACTTCCTCACTAAACGTCTTGCAAAAGCCCAAGTCCTTCAATATAAACACGCATTCCAAATCAATAAGTGGGTACCAACGATATAACATTTATAAACAACATCAGGAACTGATTGTGCGCAAGACATGTCCCAGTTGTTCCCGTGATTTATTCGGCATCAATTATGAGTCGACAGAGGTTGTCATCCTCTAATAGATTCAATCGCAAGTCATCTAGAGATGGGACGACGATGCGACCACTTGATTTAATTCAGACAATCTGTAGCTGGTTCCTATTCGAAGGGTTTGGTTGGTCAATTTGATACATGCAATATGCATAGTTAGTTGTTTTAGACATTCATGTTAGGAATTCGTCAAACGAAGATTATGCTAGAAAGAAATCACTTAGACCAGCCTCCTTAATGTCGCCACATTACGACGAAACATATATTAGGTAACTGACGCGCAGAAACATACCTATCTGCTTCGCCTAAAATTGGGGTATATACAAAAATCCATATAAATCTGTCAAAGAAATGAAATGAAAGATCAATGAAATATCTATATTACGAATTCACTTCAGATGAAACATATTATGCTGCAAATGTCCAGATTTGGTCTACAACCTCTCCATAGGTAGCAATTGATGATGTGGCTGAAGGTGGTAGGCATACAAAGCCAGGGGTTACCAGCCAGGCAGGTACTATAAAGTACCTTACCATCCTATCGTTTCTTTACGATGTTTTTCCCTTACCGAACGCTGAAGCTTTAACGACCTTCGCTATCGCAATCGATGTAAATTCCACACTCGCTTTTAATTTTCAGATACCCACCCACCTACCAATTTTCAAAGTGATAAACTAAAATTTCCTTTAGTAGATCTATTAGTGACTCATAAATTTTAATTACAGTTTAATTGCCGGAACTGCGATCGTAACAGATCAAGTCACCCACTTAAATGTTGTAAGTCATTAAAATTATTAATCATATTTGTGGTTGCCGTTTACCATATGCTATGTTGCCACGAGAATAAATAAATAAATAGCATATATTGAAATGATTAAACGAAACTCTTTGATCTAAAAATCATAAAAAGATCTTCTTTGTCAAAATAAACATGATGATTTTGAGAGTAATTTTCGTACGTCTAAAAATAAAAGCACGTTGACGTACTCTATACAAAGTTTGCAGTAGCATCATTAACGCGAAGAATCTAAATATATTGCATTCACTCACTCAATGGCAGTGCCAAATAAAACAATTTGCACTTTTGCTCGAATTCAATTACTTCATAAGCACAACAAACATTTCACGACAGTGTAACAACTTATTCGCGGGCCGCGCGTTCTTGTTGGCTTTTTAATACCCCCGAGGCACTAATGCCCGGAGCCCGTACCACTACATCGACTCAGGCAGCTGCTTTGCCTCATAATTGCTCACATTTCAATCCCACAAAGTATAAATGCCACCTGAAACATCCTCTAAGAATAAACTACGCCGCACCAACTTTGAACAATAATTATTTTATCTTTATAAACATGTTTGTCTTTTATTTGCTACATTTTACTCGGTTATACAATACAGGAATAAACATATTACAACGAAATTACGATATCAATAACTTTTTAAAAGTGATACTAATGCATATTTGAAGAAATTGCCACGTTCGGTCCCTTAAATCGACCAGATAAAAACATTACTCGACGCTCTCAATAAATACACATTAATGTCCTGAAGCATTCTGGTTTACATTCCGTGCGGTTTCCAACGAGTTTTATAAAAGCTCCGTTCGGCCGCACACGCAATTACAAGCGCCTCTTTGCGATACAACCAATATTTATCTTCTTACGTAACAATGCTGTTAACTCTGTTACATTACCGCATCAGTTCTGAGCCTCGAACAATCCATGTTCACCAAGCCAGCGATCAATCGACGGCTCTTAGCTTTATTCACGACTCGGGCGCAGCGATTTATGTAAAGGTGGGCGCACACCGGCTGCGCGTCCATCCGAACCCGTGGACTTCGTGTCCGTGCATAAATAACCCACCGTGCAATCTTCCAACTTAATGATATTGCGATGTATTATCATTTCAGTCATTTGAAAAACGCCGATTACCAAATCGATTACGATTGGAAGTTATCACTGTGAGATATATATTTTTTTAAAGCTTTCGCTTGATATACGTTTGAATAAATAATAATAATATTGTTGTTTTCATTTTCAATTAATATAGAATTAATCTCTCATCCTGGGTTTTACATTTAAAGGCAAAACCAAAAAAGCAGATTAATTGCATCGACAAGACAGAATAAAGGCAATCATAAAATAAGCGGACCAATTTTATAGCGCGGAAAACAATGCGCTCGATTCGAACAATCGAAACCGCCGATGCGATCCGAAGGGTTGTTGAAGTGAAAGCGCATGCACTGGTACAAGAAAAAGCCTTGCGAGCCAACCAGTTATTACACTAATCGTTGCGATATAATTCCCGAGTCAACTTAAACACAGGTTCCTTGCGGATCGAAATGCAAACATGGCGGGCGCTTTGAGCTCGAGAGCGCGGGAACAGATGCGTGCCGCTTCTAAGCGACGAACATTGTAAATTAATATGATATGTAACACTACTATAAACTACACATACCTACCTACTGTTAACATTTTTAAGGATGTATCTACGATATGCATGATGCACGGTCATTGATTTCCATTGCATTTACATTTAGGTACCTTTTCAATAAAATTATAGAATCTATTAGATAAGATAGAGATCTCTAGTAAATAGGATAGCGCAGCATAACGGAAAACCTTATTACATAAATGACCAGACCTAAAAAAAGTATATCTATCGAATGAGAAGTTCTTGTAAAGTGCATTGTGAGAGTAAAATTTAAAATAAAACGTAACAAATATGAATGGTGGACATAGAACATAGTGATGTTAACAGGATTTTTACACCTTTACACTTAAGGTAGTAATAAATATTTCTTTATATTTGTCTAGAATTATTTTCATGTGTACTAGTCTGCGGTACCGTATCAAACAGGAATCACCGATTACTATATTACAATAGAAAAGCTAAACACAGATATTATATAGAGTATTTCTGCACCAGCAAGACTGTACCGTTATACGCGCCCGTCCCGTTTCGGTCCATCAAAACCGAGCGCCAAAGTCGCAAGTTTCGTTTTATCGCGTTCGCGCCAGAATTATCTCTCAATGCGCCAACGCAGGTTCGATACAAAACGGTTGCTCCCTACATCTCTTTATATCCCTATAAACGTTTTACATGTTATTTATCACGATCTTAGTGGGTGACCCGCTTTATTTATGGCGTTAAAATATGATAATAGTCTTACGTAAGTTTACCCAAACGATTATCGTTAGAAATATGTAAAGGGATTTGTTATTGCTGATAATAAATTACGGAAGTCATGATAAAGGCTATGAAACTTTCTGGACCCTGACATCAACTCCTTAATTAGCAAAGCTAATGGATTACATATATGGGATATTTGGTTCTTCATCCTACTCTACTTACTAACGAACTCAATTTCGAAGAACCCTTTTTGATGGCATGAGGCATATACTTAGTGATTTTCTTGATATCAGAGTCATATAAAAAAGTATTACATCATATCGTAACTAACATAAGTTTACAAATGATGAAATCTCTGTAAGATAAAAATGAAACTGTAGGTAGTTATACAACATTATTAGAAAATTAATCTTATCGGAATAATGGTCTTTTAATAAAGATGCAAAGGCGTAGTTCCGTCGATAGATCATTCATTGTGCGGAATTCTTTAAAAACTATTCCGCAGTAGTTCCAAATTCGTCGGCTTTTATTATTTATTGATACGATTATAAATTGAAAATGCAAATACATCGCGTATTCATAACACCCAGCTTGTAAAGTCGACGTTTACGACCCATGAGATACCCAAATATTTATTGGCTTAGAACAAATTAAAAGTATAAATTTAAATATTAGGGAACTAAAACCATTCTCATTTTGACACGTGACAACGAAATCCTGTTTTATATTAGTATAGGCCTACATGTCACAGTCACCCGGAGAGAATATTAATGAAATTCACCTTTTATATGTGTCGTATAATTTGTTCAAAGCCCATACACAAGCAGTTAATATAATTTTCATAATCATCTTAGTATTTTTATAGTAAATATTAATTGTATAATGCATTTTATGGGATAAGAGACACCCAAATTTTATTTTTTATGTATTATTTACCTACTCAAATCTATGGTCATTTTCCACTGACCGCTGGCAAAGCCTCTGCCGCGCCCGACAGTGGAAAATTACGTACAATGTTCTCCACCGACGAAGGCGACACCCTGGTACCGAGTGGTGCCATGTCGTCGCCGCCATTCAGAATGGACTGACAATCCTACTAATTTTGTATGTGTGTGTATTTATGTTTGTCACATAACCTAAAATATAACATGATACGGGAAAATACAATAGCCTTCTGGAACGCGGGTAAAACCGCAGGGTGGAAGCTGTAAAAATATAAAATGTATCATCATTCGGACCTCCAGGCCTGAATGTTATAGATTAGGTAATTAAAAGTGTGTTCTTTTAAGGGTAGCTATTAAAGTATAATATACGGTCAGGGAGGCACCGCACAATTATTCGCTTAACCCCCCACCAGGCGGCGCGGCGCAACATCACTGAGCGCCTGCGCACACTATATTTAAAATTTATCACTTGGATATTAAATGTCGTCCCACATATAAATTACTGTCCATAATAAGCTAGCAAATTGCGATTCCCGCTCGGATTTTGTTCATGAGTTAATTGGAAATATTAATTTTCAATTGCCGTTTTCAATACAGTGCAGTGCACCCCAATCTTTTATGTAGGTACATTCGGTGTTGTTGATTTCAACTCATTTAAAAACATATGATAGGTATTACGTTGAAATTATTTATGAAATACGCAAATATTGACACTATGTAACTAATTTATGGGCGCAGCGATCGTGACGAAAGATATGCAGGGAAATCATTTATTTTTCTTATTGCAGGCTATGGCCGGGAAAACAAAATCACACTGGAACGAGGGTAACACGGCGGGGCGAGAGAGAGCATTTCAAAAACACGTAATGTATTATTATAAAAATTATAATAATCCCCAAGAACAATGGATACCTGACCTGAAAATATTTCAACTTCATCAATGGAGTTATCATATAAGAATTGTCCCAAACGCCCTCTCGCGTTAACTTTCAGCACAAAATGGTTGACTGAAAGCTGGTTCGTATATAAACACTGCCACTGAATGCCGGCCGCAATTGAGTTTTCAGCCAGCTACCCGGGACCTTTACAACGCAATTGCGAATTATGTTTCAACTGTCGAGTTTACTACTGGTAGCGCCAATTTGTAACTTCATTTTATATCATACAATTACTTTTATTAGCTTATTCAATGCGTTTTATTCATGGTCTTTCTTTATCTCTTTTAGGGCAGTTCAGTATGGTTTGTAGAGATTATTTCTTTCTTAATATTGTTCAGGCCACATGAAGACTCCAAGAATCAATGACTTTTTAAATATATTTTTTTAAATAATATGTCAAATTTAAAAAGCCAAAAATGTAAAAATATTAGATTGAGATATTATTTCTTAATTAATTGGTTGGGTAGCGCAAGACCGGCCATCGTGGAGAACCTTGGGGAGGCCTTTGTCCAGCAGTGGACGTCTTTCGGCTGATATGATGATGATGAATTGGTTGGTAATAGTTAAATATAAAATATATTAATATAACTGAAGCAGAAGTGTGTGATATTTAAACACGCTAATTTCAGTAACTGGCAATATATGATCTGAAAAATTTACTTTGCATAGATAGCCTGTTTATTGAGAAATATTAAATAATATCACGCTGCGTACCTACTACGACGCTACGACACCCAAATTTATTCCGTAGAATCGCACATTTTCTTTCACAAATATATTTATACATATACAGTACCCAACGAATTGAAATTATGTAGGTAGCTGGATTATATTTATATATCAGCATACACGAATGTATCTTGTACTAGCTATTTTCCACGGTTTTACTCGCGTTCCTGAAGTAGTAAGGACTAGCCTATAGCACTCGGGGATAATGTAATTAGTATAATATAGCTCCTATGAGTGAATTATATACCTAGATTTTTTTATCGGTTCAGAGGTTCCTGAGTCAACTCTCCACATACGCATAAAGTCTTTATAGTAGGTATACATAATACAATTTATAAACCGACGGAATGTTTGTATGTTAGTTCCATTGTGAACTTATGTAGCCTAAACAGCTGAACAGATTTTGCCGAGCTGAATTGTTTTTTTACCGCAGTCTTTAAAACTAAGTTTTTTTGTTTTAACTTTGTTATGAATTACTACATTTTTTTTGTAATTGAATTGAATGGAACAGAATATAAATAGACAGAATTAGACTGCGTTTATATTAAAGGCACGATTACACCAAACAAGATTTTTTAATATTCTTCGTGTCACATCTTTCATAGATTTAAATGTAATTGCAAACATAATTTTCGAACGATTATCAACCTACACAAATATTTAACGTAGATGTTTGTGTCTGCATCACTAATTAGTTAGTGCCACCCACTGTGACCTAACCGAACCGCGACAAAATCACCCCACCCCGCTGGGATTTGGACTTGCTATCACCTTTTTCTCAGCATATAAATAAGACTATAATTACGAAACAAGTTTATACAAATCTGAAATTATAATCGCATCAAAATCGAATTAAATTCGCTTTTAAATTATCTTGGACGTTTTGTTCGTTAATTTTAGTGCATAACTTAAATTATGTCTTAGTAGATAATCCGAATCTTTAAATTATATTGACATTTAATTTAGCACTCTTATGTCATATAACACCAGCACCATTTGTCAGGCACAGAAGCTTTCATTCTTATAGGTAGGTAGGTACCTTTCCTACTTCCCTTGACGAACTCACCATGGTATATATGGATAGCGGATTATGGATTTAATGCTTGACGACAGATTCTCAATTTGAAGGTGTTCAAGATACTATAAAGTACCCTACCGCCGTATAACCTAATTTAAAACGTCATTTGCATAACTAAAATCGATTCATTTAATCGATAAATGCAATCGCGAATAAAGGACATCGCTTGATACAGGTGGGTCGATCCTCGCACGGTATCGTATTTCAACTCGATTGTGCATCGCGATCGAACCTTTCCGGTCGGAACTGTGCAACACGCCCTTCATACAACTATTGTACGATTCACATTAATTGGCCTCAGCCGCAGACATTTAATATCTCTTAATGTGCACCAAAAAACACAAAAAGGCGCCCCTAAATCTCCCAAAGCTGTACATCCGTATTTGAACGCTGTACTTATACAAAACTACAAACTGTAACGTGATATTTTTGTAAACGATTTGTTGGCAAGCAGATGGGTGTGGTACAGGAAATAATTCCTAAATTGTTACTAACCTCATGTGTATTATAGGAAGAAGTTCTTTTTTTTGCACTGGTACATGATTATTGTATGCTTAGCTTAATCGCAGGTGCAGAAGTTCATATCTAGTGTTACAGTGTATAGTGGTAGGTATTGTGTCTCAAACCTAAACAACACCTGGTTTGCGAAGGTATTTTAGAGTACTACGATTGTACGTTTATGATTCATAGAATTATAATATGTTACTCCTAGTATTAAATTACATACATAATATCAACACGCTGAGAAAATCATTTCTGGGTTACTAATATTATTATTTAAATTTTATTTTATTATAAAGAAATGATTCAGCGAAATGTACAAATACTGGCATTTATGGCGGTTTTCCTCGAAATGAGTATATCGCGCTGAATTTATTTATTTACTTTAACTAAGACTATTACCTTAAGACATTAAAAAAATTAAAGAAAGAACATAACAAAGTTTAACAGAAACTTAAAACTAATTTATTTCATTTAATAGGTATCTGTATACTCTGATAAGGCACTCATGAACGTCACAAGTGACAATTGACTCTACCACTGGTTCTGTCTCTATTATAGTTGTAGGTATCTTGTGACCCTAGACTAAACTTGGTTCACGAGTACCAATTATACAATGACTTACTTATATTTACACATCCCTAAAAAAACAATTCCCTCTATTTGTGTAACGGAACAAATCCCTACTGTCTTTAGCTTACCGTTCAGGTAGAGAAAATATTTTTTCATTACAATCCGGTCTCCGTGTCGATACGTTGTGAGTAGGGATTATTATTTCTGTAACATCTGTACATGTTACTCTAACTAGATACTAATAGATAACCGCGCATGTTTTTTATGCGATCCCGTTTTTTAATCTTTTGTGTTGAGGCCGATACCAAATGTGCATTTTATTTATTAGGGTCTGTAGGAACACAATGCGTAGGGCCACGGGAGTAGGGTAACAATAAAACGAATGATATAGGTCGCACTTGTGTCCACTTGTTATTAATATACTTTTTTATTAACGCAATAGCAACAAGTGTTGCTACGATATTAATAATGAAAGTCGTTAAATTACATTTTGACGTTAATCCCAAATTTTAGAGGCTGTCTCTTCATTCAAATGCTCCATAAAGAATCATCCAGACCCAGACATTAGAATTTTATAGCCTTAGTACACTAATAACGATATAACATAATACTTATCTGAAATAAGACGGACAGTTCATAAGCATCCTTTTTTTTTTTAGTTATTTATTTATTTAATTTGCATCCTAACATTATACATACATCAAACAGAGTAACATAAGATGGTATTATTTCTCGTAAACAATTTTTATTATTATTTGTTTATCATTTACTTGATGGTAGCCATTTATTCATTTGAGAAACATTAATAATTGAAAAATCTTTGATTATACTTTTTGTAATAAAGATCCCATTTTCATAATTTAAAAAAAACTGTAACAGGAAATTTAAAGCAGCTCAATTACGCGTGACATAAATTTATCCACTTTATTATTCCGCGTAGCGTCTAATCACATTTGAAAGCGACAAGACGCCCCCGAAGTTCCAATAAGCTACCGCTAATTACGTAATTCAAGCACCGTGACCAAAATAAAAAGCTAGAATAACTCAGGAGCATTGTGGCGGCGAGACGTAAAGGGAATGAGTTCGCGTGGGGAGATGGCCGGCTCGGGGTTTCCGATAGAACAGGAGGGTGTGGAGCAGAACATTTTTTACTACGATTGTCTATGGAATAAGGCATGATTTTTAGGAGAAGACTGGATTTTTTCTACTAAGTCAATTTTTAACTGAAAGGTAGGACGTAGCACATAAGGTAGGTTATAGAACACAAGAAGAGTTTAAAACTAGAGCGTAAAAATAAAGGTTTATGGTAAAAATTTGAAGGTTTTTATAGATCTAACATTGCTACTTGTTATCCAGCGAACACAGTTAAAACCGTAGGAGAAAACTGGATCATACATAAATTAATTCAACAGCTTATTTATTGCTCGTTTTTCAAAATTATCATGAACAGGTAAATATGGTTCGGTCGATTACAATACCCAGATTATTTACTATGTGAGGCCATTTCAAATAAGATATTGTTCAACTCTACGCCATCCCTATTCCCTTACAGCTAGCTACGGGGTCGATTTTAACGAACTAGGTATTGTGGCGGTGCACTGCTACCCGCGACATTCTGTTCTCTAATCACCATATTCAATTTCATCCACTTATTATTTTTATTTCGACAAGTGCGCAACCCCTATACACATATGCCACAATTTTTAGCTATTTATACTATGGTTTATTGATCGACACTTTAAATCTCAAGTGCCACATGTCTAATTTTCCCATAAACTTAACAAATATAGTGTTTATGAAATACAAACTCAAAACTCATTTATTCAGTTTAGGCTCTGATAAGGTACTTATGAATGTCGATAGTTAAAATTATTACAATAGACTCTACTTCCTGTCTCTACTGTTTATTCTAAGACTTTCGTTTACCTTTACATAATTTGGAACAAACCTAAGTTTTTCTTACATATAATAAGTTAAGCTGAGTGATTAGTAATAAAAGATAACATACCGTCTACTTAAACTGTCTCAAAATCAAAATCTCATTTATTCAGTTTAGGCCCTAATATATAGGTAGTAGAGTCTAAAAATTGTAACTGTTGACAATCATAAGTACCTTATGATTGTCAACAGTTACAATTTTTAGACTCTACTACCGGTTCGGAATACACTTGAACTGAGAAGACTCCGGCAAGAAACCCAGCAAGGCTTCTTTTTTTGTGGATCTTTTTTTTTGAATTTATGTAATTACAGTTGTTGTTTTAAATATACATAAACTTCATACAATTATCACTTAGCAAGTCCAGAGGGAAGCTACTACAACCATATATTCTTGTCTTCTATGTAATGAGTCATATACAAAATATTTATTATATTTACTTAGATAAGTGCACTTTATCTGTTGGCATCCGTCTCTTGCACGTCTCAGGTATTATCTACGCAAATCTAAGCCCGATACAATCACACATTCCAGTTCCTTCCCCACTTGTATTTAAAAAGTTAAAACTTTTGACTTAATACCGGGGATTTTGTATGAATAATAGCCTACAGATGTAACTCTACAAAAATAGAAATTAGGGGTTACATGCTCGCTCTGATCAATGATAATAATTAAAATTAATATTTTTATCAGATCCGATCTACGAAACCACCCAAGAAACGTTGTGGTGCTTTAACGGATATAATATATGTAAATTATTTTTGTGTATTAGTAAAACTTTTTTAACACGTTTATTTTTACAGTTTTATTATGAATTAGTGCGTTTTATTATGCTTTTAAGTTGTTATCACATTTCTGTTGGATTCATTTACATTACGTTATTTTTACAATGTAAATATTTACAATAATGTATAGATTCTCTAAAGATAATATAACTTGCTAATACAAAACAATATTTCAAACAGCGGATACAAATGTTACCGTTAAGCGATCGAGCGCAAAAAAAGTCAACATTTTATGTACAAAAATTAAATTAACGACCAACTTCGATCGAAAACATATGCGATACATTCTTTTCCTTCAACAGACTATTCCCTTGGCGAATTTAAAATTGTAAATTCCGTGTTCGTTTGCCTACAACAGTGGATGTTTTATAAAAACCCGCCCTGACTCCGCCCAGCCACGGAAACAGCTGCAGACCTAATTATTACAAACATCGTTTCTTCAACATTCGTCGTTATTATAGATAACTATTTTTGTGCTTCTGTTGTTAATTTATTCTTTACTAGCTATCCCCTGTGGTTTTACTCGTGTTCTCGGTATAAAAAGTTGCTATAATATCTATAGACTAAGTGCCAAATTTTATAGCTAAAGTGTTGGCTACCTACTGTAGGCAACTGGAGGAAGTTCATTGAAGCAAAAGTAATGAGTACTTACCAATAGTTTTCGTTCGACATTAGAAAAATAATTTACATAGGTACTTGTTATTTCTATTGAATTAAGTTCTTAAGCACATGAGGAAATAATATATACATAATCTGTGTTCTTAAGTAAATAAAGCTCTAAATATGTATGTATATAGTTGAAAATTATACAAAAATGTCAAGGAAGCAATGTCGGAAACTGAAAACTGTAATTACCAACACATTTAGCTTATGAGGTAGTTAGACATTTTTCCACAAGTACCTATCAATTACAATATGAGTACGAGTATTCATTTGTAATTACTTAAATATGTAGGTACATATGCTATTATTTGCCTTCACTCGCATCAATATTACAATTAGGTAAACTCTTTTCGTACCGTATTATTAAACTTTAATTATACACCATAACTAAGTAATAAACAGGCTTTAGTATTTTCACTACATTGGAAAATATAATCAATTTTATTTGTTTATACAAATAAAGCTGTAATGGAATGGTTTTATTAAGACATCCCAACGTCCTACGCGAAACTCTTGTATTTGAATATTACTTCAAACATTTCATTAACTTGCATGGAGGTATTTTATGGTATAGCTATGGGCGGTCACGACTATGGCTATAGAAGAGTTGTATAATGAGAAAAATAAACTTTGAATTTTTATATTATTGGTACAATTTTGAATGTTTTAAACATATTTTTGTATATTTACTTCGAGTCTAAATTGACACAGGTCATTTATTTTAATACTTGGAATGGAATTGATAAAAGGTTAATAAAAAAATATAATAACGATTTATATAATTATGTTAAAGATATATAATACTTAGGTACTTATAAAAATGATAATTTTTTAATTTGCTCTAGATTTTTTTATCATTTGTAGAGTATAAAATTATAATGCCTGTGTTTGGTTCATAATATGGTCGTACCTACTTAGCATATAATTTGTATAAAATACTCCATTATGTAATAAAATAACGACTTCAATTGAATGTTGCGTGCTAACGGTATATTTGGTAATCCATAAAAGTTCTGTAGAAACAAAAGAATTTTGCCGCAATCATAAAAATTCCTAAAAAAATATTTCGGTATTTCACCTACCTTTCGAATCAAAATCAGTAGTGTTGAAAACCACACAAACGTTCGGCAGTGAATTACATTTTTAACACAACTTATCTTCTTTGCATTACCGTCCTTTATCTCATTAAGATAGGTATTATCAACATAGATGATGCAAAACGTCTTGAAACTGTGCTACGTTTTATTATTCCATTTTCATAAGCGATGCCATCAACACTTTCGTAATAAACCTGTCTAGAGACCGATAACATCACAATCTCAACTTCACCAAAAGCTAAAAGGTCGTTTATAGGGACATAAACGTTTATAGAATCATAAAGCAGAACCAATCTATTGTTTCCACTCTGCCTACGCGCCCCGGCGACATAACTAATCGAACGATTCCGCTTTTTGTCTATACGAGGGACATAATCAATTGTCACCTCACCATTGAATATTTCCCACCTAAGTTCGAGATGTCTCGAATCCATTTGGAACGGGTTTGGAATAGTGTATCTACAATAAACGATCGGATATCGTATTGCACGGGAAAAAAGGTGATGAGTTGCCGGCGTCCGAGTGTTGGCGCAAATAGATGACCCTCCTCTTGGAGACATCGCTAGTGATGGCGACGATTTAGATTCCTACGACAACGGACATTTGAATTTCTATACGGCACGGTGTAATGTTACACGAGTTATACAATTAATATATTTTGCTTGTTCTGTTTGTCAAGTTACATACATTTGATATGCAACTTAATGATAATATAAACAGCAATAAAAACATTTTAAATGGATATGTTTAATATTAGTGGCTTCCCATAACGATTCTTTGAAATTTTTCTGGTATTTTGATGTAGAAATATTTTATGATGTAAACGTAGAACTTATTAGGAGTCTTCGATCGCTTATCTGTGTAATTAAGCTGTCAACCGAGTAACTTACCGCGTATAGGCTGTACAGTCTCATTTATTTTATCTGTTACCGAGATGCAGTTCAAAAATCGTGACATGTGTGTATGTAGGTACAGAAGGCATAATGGATCGTTCCACTTACTTACAAGGCTACTTAACAATAAAGAGACATCGCAGTGCAATCAAAAGTCAATTAAAATGCTGTTTATTCATCATCGAGTGGGCTCAGCGGATGATTTATAGTTTCGCGGCGGGCAATCGGCGCGCGCGCACTGTCGCGGCCGCTTTTTAAATTAAAATAGTACCGGGCCAGGCGTGATCTTATCCGACTCGATCAATTTAGATAAAATAAATATTTATACATGGACTTATGGATGGGCGTACAAAGCGCTCCGGTAAATTGATTATGTCAATGAAAACGCTTTAGACGTTCACCCCTATTCAATCACCTGTCATGATCTTAGATATGTGTTGTGATAAAATATTTGTAGCACAAGCAAAATTTAAATAAGGTACTATGTTTGAGAAAAAAAGTTATATATGTCAATACTGACTGACAACCATTACATTTAGTTTATATTTTTATTGATCTCTAGAAATGAGCTTTATATAAGCACCGGAATATTTGCAGAGATAAAGTATAATTTGAATAGAACTATTAATGATTTAAACAAATGTTAAGATGAAATATTGAATGTACATCAACTGTCCAAACTGTACATTGAGGTCAAATAGTCAATACCACCTGTTCAAAAATCTACTAGTAATTTATTATCATCGTCTCGTGAACTCGATTTCGACACATTACTTATGTTATTGACTATTTGACAGGTAGTTGTTAAGTTAAACTCTAGTGAGGTAATGATTTTTCACAAATGAAAGTCGTCATTGTAGATAAAAATATTATTTTATTCATACTCTGAGTTTGGAAGCGTAATAAATACGAAAAACTTTTCATGTTCTAACTAAAAGTTACATCACAAAATTATGTACTTATTTATAATTACTTATTTAAGCTATTTACAATTGACTAGGGTACATTTCAGTTCTGTGATAACTCTTACTTAATCTATTATTTACAATAATTCACAATTCCATTTAAGGTGAGATTTCACTTGATTTCGTCGATTAAACTTTATTTACAGATATTTTGTATTTATAATTATTTATTCGGAGAAACTTTGCTTTCTTGCTTTTATGATGAATGATTTCGAATCAAAATCAAGTAATTTCCCCAACTTAACTCATCTCACTCCAATATAAATTCAGTATAAGTACCTAACATTATCACATTACAAATATTACATCGTGTCAGGACTTAAAATAATCAGGAACCTTACGTGTACCAGCTACATGGCATTTGGTACATCCATGCATTATCATACAATGTCAGCTAATACGGAATGTAATAAAAACAAAAACATATCGGTGCAAACTTCAATAATGGCGTTTAGAACAGGTACAATATATGCCATAATAAGATTAAATAATTAATATAATCCATTGTTGCTAAGAGGTACTTTTAGTACATAATTATGCACAAATAGAAACAATGACATTATAGGTAGGATAGACACAGACAATAGTAATATACATAGCTGAATTTCTAGCTTAACAGCACCAACATAACATAAGCATATGTTTTAAATGTTTGAATCATTTTAGATACATACTATTTATTACAATACTATATACACACACATCACATTGATCGTAATATATTAAACAAAATATGTCTTTCGTGCGTGTGCCGTATTAGACATTGGTATCTGTTGAGCGGGCCTGAGGGGTCGCTCCTCACATTGGTGATTGTCTATGGAGACGTAGCTGTGGTGATGAGGCAGCCGGTCGTCTGGACGACCTTCGCTGCTCGCCACCGAGCACGTTTCGTCCTCGGTACTGCGCGCTGACACCTCCGCACTCGCACTGGTCGAGTGCAAAGGGCTCGACATCATTAGATTCGGCGGAGCCATCCCATATTTGTACCACGGGTCGTGAGACGTCGGCGGCGCGGTATACCTCAAGTTCCCGTGCCTCCCGAACCCCTCCCTATTACCACTTTTTAAATTATTCGCGTTATGAAGCGTCCGATTGGGTAATGTCACGTCCACATCCGGTAACCGAAAATTTAGCTTTTCCCAACAGTTCCGTTCACCCCACACGATCACTGTACATGTTTTAAGTAACACCTTTAAGTCTGGGTCTATATTTATGGCACTGAGGTCCGTCGTTACGAGAAATATAATTTTTTGCCGTCTATGCCTAACGTTCACTGAATTTATAGCACTTTGTACGGCAGCCTTTGACTCTGGCGCGTACCACTCTTGATGCAAAAACTTTGTCGATAACACTATAATGAGTCTTTTAGAACATTCTGATGCACTCACTAAACTATTACTGGAACGTCCCTCGATCAGCTGCACATCTCTATGTTGTAAACATAGCGAATGGCCCATGTTTTCTAACTCTGAGCTCACTGCCCGAGTCACGAAATCTTCGTCACCTAGGTTGTACACGAAAAACGCATCGAAACGTTTATTTTTGTTATCGTTCATATCTTTTGGTGCAGAACTGAATACTCTAACACCGTATCTCGAATGCATCCACAGTTTAAAATCTTCTCTGAACATGAAGAGCAAGGCACACATTAGTAAAAGTATAATTGCTATTATCAGCACCGCTGCAATATACGGGATGTAATTTTCGACACCGTCATTCGATTCGATGAATAATCGTTTTAAGGTCTCGGTCCCGGTCTCTTCAGTAGTGGTCTCTGTTTTACATTCCTTCGCCACAGTCGCTATGGTTTTATTCATCGGTTGCCCGTGAGCAAAGTAGCACATCATGGTATCGGTATCTTTTGATTTTTTTATCAACCATTGATTCAACTGCTCTACATCTTTACAATCGCATATCCAGTTATTCCCATCGACAGAAACACGCGTGCGAGGATCGTTGTCGCTAATTACTCTCCATGGCATGTAATCAACGTAACCGTTATTGTCAAGCCCCAAGAATTCCAGCGAAGGCAGATAATTAAAAGTATCATTCTCTATAACTTTGATTTTATTGTTACTCAAATAGAGTTCATTTAAATTTGGCACTCTCGTAAATTGAGTATTTCTCAATATCTCTAAGTTGTTGTTTTCCAAGTGAAGTATCCTCAATGATTCAATCCCGTTAAATGTTCTATTTTGTATTGTGTTGATATTGCTGTTATTGAGATACAAAACTTGTAGCTTCTTTTTACCGATAAAAACGTGATTTCCTAATTCTTTTAGATCGTTTCCATCTAAGTATATTTCGGTCGCATCCATCGGTATTCTGTCCGGCACGTGATCGTAGCCGGCGTTCGAACAATCGACCACGTTGGTGGTGGTCCAGGTCTGATCATGATAACACGAACATTTATCTGGACAAGTCATCTTACAATCACAAGCGTCAAAGTCACAACAATGGCACACCGCGAAACAATGTGAATCGTACTCGCACAGGAATTCAGAAGATTTAACTTCGAGCAAAAGCATATCCGATTTACTACGTGAATGGGTTAAAGAGCACCTTACACTTTCTAAATCCATTACTCTCGGGCGCTGCCTGAGGTCACTTAATTGGTTAATTGTCTGCAGCCATTCCATTGTGCAATCACACACAAATGGATTTTCACTTATATAGAATTCTGGGAGATCCTTGTCATCTGGAACAGTTGATATCGCAAAAGCACCGAGCTCCAATGTTTTTATTTTATTTGAATATAGCATAACTTTATTTAGATTGTATTTTTGTAAGAATGTTCCGGGATTTACTTTATCAATGTTGTTATCATTCAATATGACTGTCTCTATGCTACTCGGAAATGAAAATTCATCGATACTTCTTAATTTGTTGTAGCTGACATCAAGCATTTTAACAGCACAAGACTCTTTTAATCCATACGTATCTTCAAGCTTTTCTACTTTATTCTCATGCATATCGAGCCATTCAAGATTTGATGGTATATGGCTGTAATCAAACCAGAGCAACTCGTTGTTGGAGACATTCAACCAAACAAGCGGTTGGCTGTTTGTAAATATGCCCTTCAAATCCACAAGTTTATTGCCATCTAATCCTATTGCTTTTAGTTGTTGGTTCGCTGCAAAAGCTCCATCATCTATTTGATCAATATTGTTTGATGCCAAGTTCAAAATTTGTAATGATGGTAATGCAGCAAATGTATCTTTTGATATTTTCTCAATTTTGTTTCCCACGAGTCGTAAACCGTATAAGTCATCTAGTCCTTCAAATTGCGTTGTTGTAACTTTTGTGATCCTATTCATGCCTAAGTCCAGGGATGTCAAGAATCTAAGAGTTTTTATGCCTTCCGGAACTTCTGATAACTGGTTTCCACTGAGACCCAAATCATGAAGTTTTGTTATATTTTCGAAAGAGCGTAAGTCTACTTTTGTTATTCTGTTTCCATCGAGGAATAACTGGTTTAGTACATAGAGATTCGAGAAATGACCACTGTCCACTTCAATAATATTGTTATGAGCCAACGATAGCGAGTGTAGGTTTTTCAAATTAGAAAATGCACCATCAGCAATTCTTGATATCCTATTATATTCCATACTCAAAAATTGTAAATTATTTAAATCTTGAAATAGTAATGCATCTATTTTAGTTATTCTATTATGAGATAAGTTTAATACTATAAGTCGGACAAGTCCTGAGAACGTATCTCTATTCACCCATTCACTTGTTAATTCATTGACCGATAAATCTAATATTTGCAACTGATCTAAGCCTTCCAGTAATCCCGGGGCAAGCACACTCAAAGAATTATTATTCAAATATATTTGCTTGATATCTCTTGAAGATTGAAACATTTCAGGTGGTAAAGCAGTCAAAGCATTTGTAGATAAATTCAGCATTTGCAAATCACTCAATCCTACAAAAGCACGGTCCGCAACTGCTGATATTCTATTATTTTGTAAGAACAACTTCTGTAGTGCGCGTAAACTTGACAGGCCGTTATCGGGGAGGCCACTTATTTCATTATACGACATATCTAACGTTTCCAATACCGTATTACAAGATTTCCCTGGTGCAGTCGGACCATTGCCCCAGTCTGAGAATCCTAGGTTTGAAATGTCCTGTAGCCTATTCTGTGTAACATTCAATTCTTTCAAATTGTACAACAGACAAAATATCTCAGATGGTAATATCCAGATGTTATTATCGCCCAAATCTAGGCTTCGTAAGTCAGTGAGTCCTCGAAATGAGTCTCTATGAAACTCCATGGACATAGCAGACCAATCCGTATTATGCGTCCTAATAGTCAAGTGTCGTAGTCCACTGAGCGGTGATAATACCGCGGATGGCACGTATCGTATTTTACACGACTCTATCCTAAGCTCTCTCAGGTTATGAAATCGGGATAAAAGTTGTGTGCCTTCTTCTTTCCGCCTGCCAAAGTCTAGAGAGCTCTCGAAAAAGAGCACATCTGTGCAATGAAGATCTAGGACAGTGATGCGCTGAGCCTGAGACGAACTAAGGCCAGCCAACAGATCCGTTGCACCAGCAGCCGTTCGCAGCGAGCATGCCAGCTGCACGCGAGTGGTCTCGCTAGCATCACCCGACACGCGCTGCCACTCGCACTCCTGCGGCGCCTCCGACACTCGGCTCGTCAACGAAGCTCCACCGGCGCCAAGGTACATCCAACACCATGCCGCATACCATAACGCCAATAATCCCATCGATAACATCTCGAATAACTAACTCACTTTAAACTGTCACTTAATTTAAATCGTCACCGTTTGGTTCGCTATTATCGCGCACATCGCTACGTTAGTCCGAAAGCACTCGGAAAACTTCACGAATTTCCCGTCAAACTTGTTTCGAAGTACGACACATAACGGCTTGCGTGCGGCGAGATAAAGCGCAACAGACGCTACTCTCGGGGACGTATGAGGAGCGACTGAGTGACGGCGCGAGGTAAGTTGAGCGACCGGTGGCTCCGGCACGCTCCCCGCGCACGTATGCTCCTCCCCCGACAGAGAGATCAGACATACACCTCTCTTTCGTTTAAAAAGTTCACAACGGCAACAAGTTGCTCGCCACAAGATTGGCATGAACAGGAGCGCGCTTTGCGAGCTTTTATAAACATGGCGGTGCTTACTTTGTTTGTTTTGCCTAATCATAAAGTTTCAATAGCGTCTTGACTGAAAGCGTGTGAACTGCAAATTTCAACTTTTTACATAAAAAAACTTTATAGAATTATTTTTCACATCAATTAAGTAATATTAAAATCGCAAATTGTTTACCTTCACAGTAATTTTAATAAAAATTGATAACTAACAGTTAAGCAAACATTTTTTTCGTAACATGTAATATTCCAATACACATAATCAGGTGAGATTATTTATCGCCATCTATTGTTTTCTGATAAAACAATACATCGATCTTTTCGTCTTTATCTGAAAAAGTGTTAGTAATTTTGTCAATATCTGTGAAACGATTTGCGGGTGACTGATTACTTTTGTTCTTGAATAGGAACTACCTGAGTCGTGCGTGACGCATTTGCGATAACCCGCGCTTATCTCTAGGACTTGTCAAATTACTCACATGATGACATCATCTGTGAAGGGTTCCTTCAAATGCTTTAACCTCTTTAATACAACTTCTAGATCTAAGATAGTTTCTTCCAAGGAATTCTTGAAATAATTGCAATACCATTTGTCATAGGTAGTTAACCGATGCAATCATGCCTTCAGAAACTGAGCAATGTGTTTTTAATGGGAGTGTACAATGCTAAACAAGCTGAAGTTTACGGATATTATAAAGTAATCAATTTAAACTTAATTGTTTTACTTTGGTATTAAATGTGCAAGTATTTTATATTATATGCGGTGTTTATACTTTCTTTCACACGGTATGCAAACGTTGTTAAAGTTTAATAAGCAAGAAGCTTGACAGATTTTGATTTTATCATTATTTTATTGCAAATTACAACATACTGTAAAACTCCATATCAAAAAAGGAATTGCAGTGCAACATTTAGGTATATACCTCGTAACAATGTTAGGAATTAGGTAATTTTATATTATTAATTGGTCTTATTTATTTATCCACATCATCCCCCGTAGCATGGCAAGCGTTGACTAAAGAAGACTCAAGTCTTCGACCAATAATAATCGCGGATTAATTTCATCACGTTATAATTATGTGATTTCATTGGCTAATGATTCGATTCTTCGCTCTAGTCTACGCTTGCCATTGTTGGGGGACAGAGTTATATTTCTTTAATATTTTGCAACTATAATTTCTTGTAAGATATAGTGTCAAGTCAATCATTGATTCTCATTTACATACCTATATAGTATATCTAGGTTATATATTTCCTACCGTCTGGCGTGCGGAACCGCGCGTAATTTTTTTATTCAGATTTTCAGATAGGTACGTAGGTACTTTATCACACAATCAACGCTAAGCGAATATGCATTCCAGTGCATAAAATAAAAGCCGTCGGGGACATTAAAAGGGCTTTATTAGCATGCTCGGCGGCGAAACACAAAAATTGTCCCGCAAAGAGTTAACTGATCTAAACGAGTGCACTTTTGTGCGCGCCGCGATGGAATATCATGGATTTATCTGAGATCTATTATTTTTCTTAATATGAAAATATATGGTAGGTATTGATAGTAAAAACTTATGTACTTTAAAATTATATACAGGAACTAATATCTATTAAAATCATGTATGATGAACTATAATTATAACTACTATTAGCTGTAAATAAGTATCTTTTCAATCTGAATTCGTCAAAATTCACACATTTCTCGTTACTCACAAATTTTGTTTTATATGTATCTCTAATTAGGCACACTATCTAAAGACATACCTATATGCGAAACATTCGAGTAAAATTAAGTTTGCTCTGTTTTATACAGTAAATACTTCACAAAAAACACAATAGGTAATTATGTTCAGTCAAAATATTAAATTAATTAATATAGAATAGGGTTTGTTAATTAGCTTAATGCTTGCTTGCTTCTAGTTGTTCATTAGAGATAATTATGTTAATATTGCTCCAAATTGTGTATTTCGTATAATATTTGCTTTAAGGAGTGTTATTTGTGAGTATACAAATACATAAGCTGTGGTACAAATTAACTAGTTTGTTTGGTAAATTAAGGAAAACAAAGTTTGTCTTACATACAGAATTACGCTTACTTGATTTTCCGTGCGATTTATAAATAAAACTTATGTAAGTACTTATAACGAATTTTGACGCTAATTTAGCATACAAAAATCTAGTCAATACCTATGTTGTGTATATATATATTTTTTTCCCTGTAGTATGTTTTTAACAAGACTTTTGATAGACGAAGAAGAAGCAGCATAAAATCTTCTTACTTTTAATTCTGTTTCTTTTTTTGTAATGGCACTGAAAATTAAGTGAAAGTTAATTATAACTTTCATCCACCCATCACACGTGCACTGTGCAGCAAATGGAAATGCAAACAATTATTAGGTAGGTACTTGAGTTTCTTACTGAGCTATTTCAGTTTTCTATAAACAGTTGGAATGATTCAGTTCACTTTGCACTTTGATGATGTTAATTGACGATTTATGGAATATGTACCTTACGATATCTTCTACTAATTGGATCACAGGTTTTAAAAATAAAATATTATATATTTCTTGAAACAATGTGACAGTCCTATCAAGTGCAGTGCTAACGTGCCGCCCGCGCACTCAGGAAGTTGTAAATCAAAATGCTCTACCAACTCGTCACTCGATTTCTATATACCCCACCAGAATAACGAGAACTACCCTGCCTCTCCAACGTCTAACTTTGTAGACGACGGAATTAACCGTCTCTATGTTGATGGAGGTCTCTCTTAAATGGTAGTTTAGACGAACCACTGAAAATGTTAAATCTACTTTTTATTATGCGCACATCCTGCGTTACCCTGTTGTTCAGATGAGAGATGAGAAAATAAAAATTTCCCGGATCTGTTGTCGCTAGTCGTGGTTGGCACGCCTAATGAATAAGCAATACGTCACTATAAAGTGTTAATGATCAATGAGTGACATCAGCGTACCTTGATACTCGTATTTCGGAAGGAAGATTGTCCAGATCCTATATTATGGACAATAGAGATGATGACTGGGTAAAAAAATGGATACGTATTTTTTATTTTATCAAATCAATATAAAATTACAAAGATACCCAAGTCGCATCAAAGTTCAGGAGTAGTGGCTTGTGACGTCATCTCTCTGTAAAAAGTGTACTGAGACGTGACGTCACGCGAAACTTTGGTAGATGACTACAACTTATATATCAGATTTTATATTTCATTATAATATACAACGTGCCAGCTTAATGATGTCGAATGATACTGACATGTGATTTTGATCACCATAACTAACCACATTACAAGTGGAATCGATTCCAGCCAACTGTTCCCTGCGCCTGCGCCCGTCCTATTCATTATCTGTCAATACATTGGATCCATTGTGTGTTTCCGCAAAAAACGCATAAATCGAATCGATCTTCCTTGCTGTCTACCATTCATTTCGCTACACTGTGTCTATACCTCTAATGGTTGAAATCCCTAAAGACCCATACATATTTGGTGTTATTAAACGTCACAATATTTTGTATCAGTTGTGCTAATGGCGACAGTTTGTAAAGTTGGCTGCATTAAGGTCATATTGTCTGCTCTATCCGGGGATATTGTTGCCAAATGTGCATTTTGTTGCCGATTACATTCAAGGAGCTTTAAAAAAAGTTTATTTATTGTAATGAGTTATGATCTATGAATTTAGAAACTGTCTTGTAGTAGACTCAACATTGGATTCAAGTATTATATTTATGATCTACAGCTTCTCTTATCGTTGAAATAAATCTCTGTAAAGCTTAGTTAATGTCCTAGATCAAATATAGGTATACATCAAAAACAACTAAAAGTGTGCTCTATAGTTAGAGCAGAAATTGTTTCGTAAGCCTTGCTTGAAGCTTATTCTACGCATTAAAAAGAAAAAGGAGAGTAAGTAATATTTCATATTTTATTACATCACTTGTTATAAATTAATATTATAATTGTATAGGTAAGTCAGTTTTATTGTGTTTTGAAAAGTTACCTTGTTTAAACCGATTAAAAGAATAAATTCTTAAAAGCTATTCTCGAATTCTTCCCTGAGACGATTCTCCTAAATGAGAGAGACTCCGTCGTCCGCTAATGTCATTTTCTAAATCGTATTTTTAAATTAGCAGCCACAAATGCTGATTAGATTAGTGTTTTGTAATGAGAAAAAGCATTGGGACGAGGGAAGAAAAAATGATGGGAGAATTCGAGACCGATTTGGGGATACTTGACGAAATCCGACGAATGAATGTAATGCCATTATGATTAGCATTATTTGGCTCGTAGGGGCTGCGGATTCCGGTTTAAGAGATAAAGCGAATTTTGTACAAAGAGCGTTTTTTCTTTGGCGTGCTTTTTAATTTTTCCCCCACAAACATCTGTGCTGGGACCTCGGTCGCCGCGGCTTTAATCGCGTTTGTTACGCCACATGTTATTGATAGTTGAATGGTTTGTTTAAATATTTTTGTTGTAGAAATTAAGACTAGGTGTGCTCATACCTACTTTTTTGGAAGAGTTCCGCAGGTACAATCATAATAATTACTCTCAAAACCTTATTTTATGTTTCAAAAACTAAAATGCTATTTTCAAAACGGGATACTAAACTAATAAATAAAGCGGTAAGCTTAAATGAACTACTACTTAATTTTAATTTAGTCTAAATCTCATTTATATCAGGACTTTCTACATATAAACAACAACTTTTAACTACTTTACTGTCTGTGTGTCTAACCCGTATTTATGTGATTCTTTAAAGTAGGTACTAATAAAGGGTAACGACGTAAGATTAGAATAAAATTAATGGTTGTTTGGCCGTCCATGGTACCCTAAACATGCTTTTTAAAAAAATTATATGATTTTTTATATTTATGTGGGGATTTTAATAAATAATTACAGACGCGATTTGTAAACAGTAAGCTGAAATGTTTCTTTCTCTTCTCCCACATTTTATAGGTCTGGTTAATCCGGTTACGTTTGTCACGGGACATTTGGGACTAGCTTCACTGCACTAAATATTAATCTTTATGCTTTAACAGTGACATTAATCACAAAAGAGCTTGTGATTTATGTTACACGACACAAATCGAAATACAGTTAAAATTATTTCTTCATGTATGGAATCAGAACAAACGTTGCATTATTCTTGTTTTACACAGGGTCTTTAGAATGACCGCTGCTTTTAAGAGGATGATGCACGCGAATGACCCGACCCGTACCCGTACCTACTGAACTGACGGCTAAAGGTACGCTGTATTACAGTCGCTACATGATGGCACCGCTTTTGGAGGAAACCTTACCTTAAGCGTAAGTCTAGTAAAAAAAGACGTTAAAATTTTATTTAAAAAATAATAAATTATTTTTTTGTAATAATAACAAAACATTTTCCTTTGTATTAGGTCATAGAATGTATGTTAAAATTTTCAAGTTATTTGGGTTGGGTGAACAAAATAGAAGAAAAAATAATCAATAATAATAATCTTTAAAAGATGTTTTATTACCTGACGGTAAGTAGGTACGTACTGATAG
Organism: Tethea ocularis; assembly: GCA_963555595.1. NCBI lineage: Eukaryota > Metazoa > Arthropoda > Insecta > Lepidoptera > Drepanidae > Tethea > Tethea ocularis. The sequence continues at coordinate 8,317,308 of OY741968.1, forward strand.
AAATTTCTAGAGAGAAATCTCTTTTAATGAATAGTTCCTCTGCATATACCTATTCTCTAGTTTATAATAATATTTTAGACAAATCTCTTGCAACTACGTTTTCCCTCCATTCTGGAGGTAAAACCTTAAATTTAGTATCATTATTTCTCATATATCGTCGCCTTAAGCTTAACCAGCACTTGACCACAATGATTTTGTTATTTTACGTCGAACCTAGTTGTATCACAGCTTCGAGTTACGATACCTCTCAAACAGAAAAATGTTTCGTAATCATCACCCATATTCCACGTTTCAATATTAATACTAACAGCGTACAGTTCTTTGTCGGTCTATACGTCTTATAAAATAGTATAATTAAAACTCAAATCGAAATATCCACCACGCTACACAGACGCGCATCCTATCGTGTGTCAGTGACCGGCCCTGAATGGGCCCTAATTTTTTTTTTCAGGCCTTCGATTTGTGGGTTCTTGCTTTGTGATACAAAATTAATGATTTTTGGTCTGTGCTTCGCAGCGTCAGCGGGCACAATGGGCCGAGTGACAATGGTGCCCCGCTGTCCACGATATTGACGGAAGGCCTGGCGGCGGACGCTACCTACGCTCCTGGCTGCCCCACCATCCCTTTGTCCCCAAGAATTTTGACACGTCACGAACCAAATGGAAGCTCGTGAGAATAATCACAATATTTTATAAAAATGAATTCCTAATTATGATTTCGTCTCACCCGAGTAGTCTCGCGAGCGAAGAACCATTTTGTATTCTCTATACGTTTGCATTGTTGAGATTATATCAAAGGAACAAGTGCGACATGCTTTGAATATCGCTTATGAGAGGTTCTTTAATTTGCAAATACACAAAAGGTTTAATTTGCTTATATACCTATATTGGGTTACCAACGTGTGGTCTTCTTATTTACATTTCATTACGGTCACGACAATAAAGGCATAGTGCCCCAATAAATTTACGTCACTCGTTCATACAACTGTGCAAAACATCTTGCCCTGACGCTATTGTAGACCTCGAGGCACCAACACTAGGGGTGGTCTCGTGTCGTGGCCACTATTTAACCCAAACACGTTGTATTGTGCCATCATTGTGGTCACCCCAACATTGTCGCCGCATAATTTATGGCAATTCAATATAATTTCATTACCGCCAAACTGTTTATAAATCTGTAACTGCAGAACAGTATCAATTCGAATGACGACAGTATCGTTTGTTATGGCCAATAAATTTTAGGATTATCTTGTCCGTGGGCCGTGATTAGGTGCCATCAATGTTTGAGGGAAAGTCGAGAATTAAATCGTTTAAGCCCAGTTAATGGCAGACGCACAATGTCAATGGCGAGTAATGATAAATTGTTGCAATAAAGTAAAACTGTTAAGTAATTCGTGTCGTAAACAGGCGATCATAGTAGGTAGGTACGGGAGTCACGTGCTTTTAATCGACTTTACAGGTTATTTCTTCTTTACAAGGAATTCAAAGGAATAAATTATACATGTCCATGTTTATAAATAGATACGCGAGCGAAGTTAGGTACCTTAAACCAATAAAACGCCAAATATATAAAAACATTCCTCATGGTTAATAAGTTTATAGCAAGTAAACTGCCTTAATCTTATTCATCGAGCATTAAGGTTCACCTTAAATGATTTTAATTAACGTATTAGTAATTTAAAACAATCATCTGATGGGGAATCAACCAAAGTCTTTTTTGGGTTAACGGAATAAATAAGCATTTTATTATCCGTGCCGCATTTGCTATTACAATTCCAGCAGGCGTAGCCTACAACCGTTGTTTTTTATCGAATAATCCAAACCAAATGCTTGAGTATCGAGCTTATAAACAATTCCCGTAATTCATTCGGGATTCTCAAGGCGCCTAACAGAGATATACTGAAATGACCAATCACAGACGTGCTCAGCCTGCTAAATTCTGATATTTACCTTTGTGTGATTATTATAGTCACACCGATGTTCGCTTTAACGGTATATAAAAACTATAATAATACGGTAAGTTTCTAATATTTTTTTGTATACTTATTTTAATCGTTTCTGTATCGAGTATAAAGAATTGTCGTTTGCATTTACGATAATTTCGTGTATGGGATTGGCACAGCACATCTCGCGGAATTCTCATGGAACTAACTAAAAAAATGAATAAGGTGATGAAGGCGCAGTGGTCAAATAACAATAATAATCGTCCGAGTCGAGTACCGAGTTTTTCATTTGTTTCGACAATGGCTTCGTGTAGATACCAGCAAGTGGCTAAAAAAATATTTGCTAATTTTGAAAAGGACAACTTACCTACATAAAAAATAATAATAAATAAAGTCTGTAAAAATAAGGCATCATGATCATGTAAATTAATCGATTATATAGGAAGAATTTTCATTTATATAAGGCCAAATATCTATTAAAATATAATTCGAGTATTTATTGAAATTTTAATACAGTTAAAATACCTACCTAATTATTTTTGCAAACGAATGTTCGATGAGGAATGTCGGTGTAAAATCTATCACTGCCAAGTTCAGTTCGATTATTGCTCCGAAATCGACTATTTCTGTGTCCATTAGTTTAAGGCTTTAAGGCGACGATATCCGAGAAATGATGATTCTAGTTTAAGTTTTTTTCCGCATTGTTTGTTACAAGACATTTGTAAAAAATATATGTAAAACTAGAGAATATGTGACGAGGAATCATTTTATTCAAAATTTGAATTTTACATTAGTACCTAACGTCAGAAAATAAATCGTGAACTCGCCCCTTTTTAAAACAAACAATGATTTTTCTCTTATTTGGGCCATCCAGATAACTTGACATATTCGCAGATAGTCTCCTCATTTTATGTGATTTTAGATTAACGCCTGTGTCCTCAGCTAAGTATTGTATGATCAAATTCAAAAAGAAAAACATAAAGTTCATTCTTTGATTGAGTGCAATGACACATATTTTTTTTAAATTAATGCATCTAGTATCCCATTGAAATATACACACAAAATCTCATTCAAAACAGCAGCCGTAGGTATAGGAGAAGTTAGATAACAAACACACGTACCTACAGAAGAATTGTATAGGGAAAAAACAATAAAAATCTGTAAATTGGGTTTTATTTTAATACAAATAAGTTTGGAATTACCTTTGGAGGTACATTTGTACGTAAGATGTCATTCGTATGATGGTGATAAAATTAAACTAAACTGACAATTCCTTTAAATACTTCCTTATTCTTGACATGAATTTCTAATTGGCTCATTATCTTTAGATAATTTATGTGTGACAAGGTCCAAAGCGACATTCGGACTACAATAGTACTTACTCAATTCAGAAAATTATTGTTCTCGTTAATATTACAGGACTAACACCTTTTCGTCAACACCGTAGGTAATTATCGTGGGTAGAGCTATTATATTTTATTTTATGTGCCATTAAGTTTAACAACAATCGCCTTTTAGTGACGTGAAAGTGGACAATATTTATGTTTATATGTCGTTAAGATAGTTTCTAAACTACGTGTTACAGGTACCCACGAGACGCGTTGTATCTGGATGACTCCCGAGGTATCGCTGGATGCATTACCATAACTCACTTGCGTTTCACTCTACCTACTGATATCGTTGTTACTTTTGTGACATATTTGATTCTGTGTATGTACAAACGATTCTTGTTTTGTATATTTGAATATATAAAAAAATATCCAGTCTAAATTGGTTTAGGTCGTCATTTGAATTGCAGGAAGAGTCAGTAATATCTGCTTCCTCAGTCATAGTTCAAATGCAAATAAGTTTTAACCTAAGTATTCCAATATGTATATAGGTATGTGAATATTTTCTGTTTCGAATGTGTCCACTTTCTTTAAAATATTAATATTTTTTCATCGCCCAGGTGTACTCGTATAAAAGTGACTGACACTGACCTTACTAAGACGACGAACAAAGCACCTAGAGACCACACAAAGCCGATCGTTTACCGCCGAGAATCCCGCACTATTGTCATTGTCAAAACATGATCAGTTACAATAAATCTTATTAAAAGTTCTTCCCGCCACACAACGCCATTCATAAGCGTCTTTGATCCGACCTCAAAAGAATAGTTGTTTACAGTATATTGCGGATACTGCGCATAGCTTTTGTATCACATGCATCTGCTCCGTTTACCTGAACTCGTGAGAATGTAAGTGAAACCAAAAATAATTTATGACCGGCCACAGTGTTCCTATCGTATCTCGAGGCAGTCAGTTCTTTTATTTTTATTAGATAAGTAGGTACCTGACCCTGTAGTGTACCTAGCATATTGATGAATTGTTGGCATTTATATTTTCAGTTATATCACGTAAAAAAAACTATTTTCTCCAACTGCAAATTTTGGAAAATCTCAATCACAGATTAATGAATATAGTACTATCTTGGTACTATCTATACCTCAATAAAAAATAGTTATCTGTTGGTTTGCTTTAGCTTTTGTTTTAGCTTGATCTGTGGACGTGTGTACAGATGTTCCAAAAAAACGCGAAATTCAAATTTTATCACGTTTTTTACAAATTGCAGCTCAATAATAGGTCGTCTATTTGCTAAAATGATTTGCCCCTGATAAGTATACTATTTAGCCTATTGTTTATAAATCTGTGTATTTAGGTATTATTGCATGTATACATAATGCTTTTTAAACTATTTAAATCCATACATTGGTTCCTTTTCAATAAAGTAACGGACAGGAACCAATGTACTATAGTTCTATTATTTTCAATGCAAAATGAATACATAGATAAATTTAAATTAAAGTCACATCTGTGTCGCCAGTCATATTTTGACACACGACCTTTAATGAGCTGCAATAGGGTTCAAAGAATAGGGTAGTTGACTGACTTATCAAATCAGCTACTTTTTAATAAATGTCTAAACGATAGTTTATATGGAATTTTGTATGAAATATAACACTATGAAGTCATAGTTTCATAGCATCAAATCATATACTTTTAGTGGTTACACTGGTAATTAAAAATCATAGAAAGCATTAATTGTACAACATATTTGTTTTTTCCACGTGTTTTTAGATGTTTTATGCATTGGTTAGTGTTTGGTCATTTATTTTTGACAGTGTCAACTACCCTATTAGAAGAAAACGAATTGCAGCTCAAATTGCAATGAAATTTTTTCGAACCGGAAGTGCGTATTTAAATGTACTTTATGTATGGAAAGTCTGACCCAGTCTGACCAACTAATGCAATCCAAGAAAAAAGGCGGTAATTTTAAAAAATCTAGAGCTGAGAACCCCGGTTATACTATTTCTTGTTAAAAAAAAAAAAAATATTAATAATAATGGTTGGTAAACAAGAATATTTCGTCTTGATGATGGTCTTAATCAATACCAAAGTTAAGCGCTAAACGAAACTAGCTTGTCATTTCGCTCAAACCTACCTAACACGGTTTTAAAATAGAAAAGGATGAAAAGTTATTACTATAAGTTTATTTAGTGGGATAGACACTAAATACGATAATAGAATAAAATTAACACAAAACATAGGGGATAGAATTCGTAGTTGAAATACGAAACGATTTTGACAGTCTTAAAATTTTGCCACACTAAAAGCTTAGAAAATAATTCGTGGTCAGCTTTCGTTGGTCAGACATACTCGATAGGTATGCCATGCCACCGAAATCATCCTATTATACGTAGTATTTAGTATAGGCAAAGAATAAAGAATATACTACGTACTAGTATAGGGTAGATGACTGGACTTATCAAATCAGCTACTCTTTAATAAATGTCAAAACGATCGGTTACATGGAATATTGTATGAAATACTAAGCTAGACGTCATCGTTTCACAGCATCAAATGATCTACTCTTAGTGGTTCTACTGGTAATTAAAAATCATAAAAAGCATTAATTGTACAACATATTTGAAGTTTCCGCGTGTTTTCAGATGTTTTATGCATTGGTTAGTGTTTGGTCATTTATTTTTGACACTGTCATCTAGCCTATTCTATTCTAAAAAAAAGCAGTGGATAACTCGATCGAACTGAAAATCAAATATCAAAGTGACTATAGTCTGTGGCTTTATTTTTAGTCTGTAACACTATACATTGACAGAGTGGCCAGATTGTTTAATAAGATACTAAAACTGTATATTTTGTTACATTCGAGTGACGATCGAATGGTTGAAAGTAGGTAATTAAACATTCATAATTAATCCGTTATGAGCAATATTATTTCATTTATATTACGCTTTATGCTGTTGCTGTGTTAGATTTGTATATTTCTACCTTAGGGCGCGTCCCCACTAGGATCACTGTTAGCGGCAGACTGTTTGCTTCCAGTCGGCCTCCCTATGATTGCAATCCGCTTGATATTGAAAAGATGTCTGAAATTAGAAAATAATATGAGCTATTTGATTTCAGAAACTACTCTATCGGTTCGTCATCCAAATCAGGACTGCTGCCAAATCTTTTGACTTTATATTATTAAACTTCTGACTTTTAAAAATGGCTTAAAATTATGAGAAAAAAATATTATGTATGGTAATAAATTCTATAAAACTAGTTTATTAAAATAATCAACAGTAAATACATAAGTTGAATTAATTATGTAACTCCTAGATAAATTTAAAACAACTAAAATTTACACGAACAGAAGATACCTACCGAATGTTTTGTTACATGATAGTAGTTTCAATAAAAAAAAATGTAAGTAATGTGGTAAATTATAATAATAATCCAGACCTTAATATAATTAAATATGGAAAATGATTAGAATTTTATCATTGCTTTGATTTATTGACTTCTATGGAGTATATTTAATTTTGTATAATTTGAAGTAATTAGTATAAATAATATATATTTACTGGCAACTCTGACCACTGCGCTGCGCATGCATGTTTGTTGCAGTTGCACTTTGTTTGCTTTGTTGTTTTATCGTGCCAAAACATTGAATTCGATAATATTATAACGACTCGGACATTCAGTTGCCTTCATCGAAATGCTGATATCTTGGAATCTATGAAGTAAGTCACCTTTTATACATTTAAAACTTTACAAGCGGTTACAATCTTATTTGTTTCAACTTTATATGAAAATGCCACTGACTAAAGAACTTAACTTTTTTACCAAATCGCCGAAAGAAAATGGAATTCTGACTAAGTTATTAAAAATAATGTGGTTTACCACATTGATAACGATTACCTACACACTAAAATCTATGCCTAATATCCATTACAATCCTTCAGTTCTTCGCCATCAGTTCGTATTGTAGTAAATGAATGCATTATCTTCTATAAGTAGCATTGTCCTTGCTTGCTAAATAAAGCCATATATAGAACACCACCATACAGTTATTATTCACTTAGATACATTGTTTTACAACTTTTATAGAACTTTGCCTATTACCTGTGCTATTACCAACTTACAAAATAAATCTGATCCACAAAACTTTGAATCATATTGTTCTGTATAAAAATTTACATCTTCTTATCTATGGTAATGCTCTATTTGTAGTCAGGGTTATGTTATTTACCTCTAAATTAAATAATGATGGAATACAATATTGAAAACTTCACCTGACTTAAAGCTGTACTTGAGAGGTAGTCCTCTATGTGTTACTTGAGACTTTGGTTAAATAAGTTTAACTATTTAAAAATACTTTTGCAATTAGGTTAATTTTGTAGTGTCAGTATTTTAGAACATGTTTAAACAAGTTTGATAAATTCATGACCATTGACCATGCAGTGTAATATGAAACCTATTATTTAAAGTTGTGACAATTGAAAATACTTGAAATGAGTTTATTGACCTATTGAATTTGAATTAATTTATTACTATTTGGGTTGAATAAAAATCAAACTATCAATAAATCATACATAGAGGTATATTACCAACCTATAAGTTACTAAATTGTATCAAATTCTAATTAGGTATCTTACTTTGTTCACATTCAAATTGAGCAAACTGCACAGGCATGGCCATACCATCCATTTCCCAAAGCAACTCATAACTATTTCCATCATCATAATCATATCAGCTGAAAGACGGCCACTACTGGACAAAGGCCTCCAAGGATCTCCACGATGGCGGGTTTTGCACTACAATTTCCAGACCAAGATTATAATCTATACCATAAATATTTAAAAAAATCTTTGTCTTTGTTTTTTAATGAAACAATATTTAAGTTAACTTTGTCATACAGTAAATGCCTTAAGCCCAATATCCAAGATTTGGAAACTCAGTGGAAAAATTTACATGAGAACAATGGACATACACTCTGCTCATAGTTTGGAGACAGATCACAGATTAGCACAAAGAAAAATTGTACAAATCACCTGACATAATTGTACAAGTCAATTAGTACAGTAGGTATATAGCACTAAATTTTGTTATTGACAAGACCTCTCTTTTAGCAATACCTCAGTAATCTTCTATCCTATGCTGCCATTAGCTATAGAATGATTATATTTCAACCATTACACTATACACCATGAATTTACAATAGCTGAGTTTGAACTTGTACCAGTTGTACCAATTAAAGGTGAATTATTTTGGTGAAAATAAGTTTCAATTCTAAGATTATTGTGTAATTTTTCAATGTTGTATTGACCATTTTAACAAGTTATCAGTCCGAAGTGATTGCCATAAGATAGAGAGGATATATAAAGACTATCTACGTATGATGATGACATTACTGTATGTAATGATTACTTACAAACAATGGAGTATAATATATAATACTAGCTGTTCCCCACGGCTTCACTCGCATTCCTGGGATAAAAAGTAGCCTATAACCTATGGGGATAATGTAGCTTCCTGTTGGTGAAATATTTTTTCAAATTGGAACAGGAACTCCAAAGATTAGCGCATTCAAACAAACTCTTCTGCTTTACTATTAGTATAGATATATAATATCAAACATTGTTGTGGTCAAATGGTCTGCATACAAGTTGAGACATGACAAAGACCTATTTGCCTTGTTCTAGAAAGTACTCATGCAATAAATGTTTGTTTAGCAGTTTCCCCATAGTGATTCATTGATCTTACAGATAAAGTAAACTGTATGTGGCAGTTATCAATACACTTAACCAACTTCCTGCCAAATGACACTAATTAAATGACTAGATGTGATAAGGTGTAACCTTGGCATAGAAAACTTAGCAAATTGGAATCAGGGCAAATCTAATGTAAGTACTTACATGTTCATATTAGATTGGGTTTTCTTTGATATTAGATGCAAATATTTATTAAAGTTTAAGGTTATACCTATAAAAGTGACCACAGGGGTATTATTGAGTTAATTTTATTATTTGATGGGATGGTTGTGGGAGTTAAGTACTTTGCCTGCCACACCTCTGGTTGTGGGTTTGATTCGCACCCAAGACAAACATTTCTGTTTGTCCTATATGTAAGTCTGGGTGTAAAATCTATACATACATATAATAATATAGTTGTAAAGTAGTGTATTAGTTGTTTGGGGTCAGATAGCATCATTATTATTATTATATTTATGTATGCTGTAATTTGGCCCAAAAACCAGTCAGTGAGGATCATTGGATGTGTTAATGTGTTGAAATAGGTACACCTAGCAGATAGCCTTTAGAAAATATAAGGGCACAAACAACACCAGCTAAGTGGAAGGACTACTGCTGAAAAGAAAGGCACCATGACTTAGGCTTTGGGGGATTTTGAATTTAGGTTTGAATCTGACACTAGGTGTCCCCCGCGGTTTAACCCACGTTCCCGGGATTAAAAGTAGCTTATAACCTTCGGGAATAATGTAGCTTCCTATTAGTGAAAGAATTTGTCGAATCGGACTAGTCACTCCGTAGATTAGCGCTATCAAACAAACAAACTCTTTAGCTTTATTATTAGTATAGATAGATATTAAATTGGAAATATTTACACCTTGTCCTTTTTAAAATATTCAATAGGTACCTAATCCCTTTATATGTATAAAGATCATATAGATTTAAAACAAATGTATAATATACTAGCTGTCCTGCGTGGTTTTACTCGCGTTCGCGGGATAAAAAGTAGCCTATAACCTTCGGGGATAATGTACCTTCCCTATTAGTGAAATAATTTTTCAAATCGGTTCAGTAGTTTCGGAGCCTATTCAATGCAAACAAACGATCAAATCTTTCCTCTTTATAATATTAGAATAGGTATAGGTCTGTTGCTTTACCCACATACCTACTAAAAGAAAATATTTTTAGTTTTCTCCATAACATTACTTTCTGTAATGTAACAAAGAAACTCGTGTAAAAAGTCATAATGTTTGTAAAATAATATAAGTGATAATTTTCTTGTCTCAATGTCACCAAAATTAGATATGTAAGGTAAGAACATTGTAGGACGAATAGTAAACATAAAACCTGTTTGGGACATAATTATTTCTTGTAGATAATCATATTACCAAAGCTGTAGTATCTGGTAGATAGATGCAGAATGAAATATCCTAGGTATGTGAGCTACTTAAAAATATTATAGAAATTCGTAAAAAGGTCTTAAGATACTACGTATAAACAAACTTGGGAATCCTAAGTAATCATTTCATGTGATCTACACAATTGTACCTATGTTAAATTCATTTTCCTCATTAAATTTTGACTAAACAATTATGAATCACACCACATGATCACAGACAGATTTGTGCTGGCCTTCAAGATAGTTGTACCGATGATATGGACGTACGGTCATTGACTTAATTGTTCTCGAATTTTAGTTTCGATGATGTTTGCTTGCGTATCTTGTTATGTAGGTGTCTCTAATCTGCAAGGCCATATGGACATTGAGTTCTCAGTTTGATGGGCAATTTGCATCGGTCCACTAGTGCCCAATTATTTACAAAACTATTTTTATAAATCGGCAGTTTTAATTAGTGTTGTTTTAGTTAATTTTAATAAATCAAAGGTATTTAATTAAATACCTACCTTTTCACAAAATATGCAAGAATTTGTAGATGTGTTTTTTAAACCGTCAATTTTGTATTGTATTTTTGTGCTGTGTGTTGTTTGTTGTATAATACAACGAAGTCTCGTTATTTATTCATCGTATAATTCGTTAAGTAATTGTTGTAATTTTTATTATCAGGCTTTGATAACAATAGTGGTGATTAATATTTTAATTTTAGCTTATTCGTTAATTTACCAGAGATTACTATAACCATTTTACTGTTCTTCCTGAATAGGTTCCTTTTGGAGAGCGGTTTATGAATCATACACAATCATGACTAAACGCAACCTAAAAAATCATGTTACCACTACGTTCTGACTGAGCGAACAGTGCATCATGACCTACCCAACTAACTAATTAATACGGTACCGGGCTATAACGTATCCTGTTACATAATTGGTCTGCACCAAAACAGACACAGTTTCTCCACCACTAATTTCTTTTATAATATTATTTATTTGTAGTGTCATAAGGACCTCTTCATTCCATTCTTTATCCGATAGATTCACAAATAGCTTCTACTGCCCCGCGGTTTAACCCGATGTTTTTGTTTCATGGCATAGTACGTCACATTATATTCAAATCTGTTCAAATGTTGTAGTATTATGTGTTATTGAATCACAAATAAATACCACAATACAAGTCTTTTACACAAGTTGACTTTTTGATCAAGTTGAAAATCTTCAGTTAATACACTGTTTCGAGTCAACTTCTAAATATATAAAAGGTCTGACTGACTGATTTATCAACCCACAGTTCAAACCACTGAACAGATCGGACTGAAATTGCATACAGGTAGCTATTATGACGTAGGCATCGGCTAAGAAAGAATATTTAAGGACTCACCCTAAGGTGATAAAATAGGCAACCGCGGGTGAAACCGCGGGGCAGAAAGCTAGTTTGAGAGATATTTGTCATCGAGGAGTTGCGCCCTATATGAGCTTCCAAGATATAGCTTTCGCATTCAACCGAAAACTGCCTTAAGCTACATTAGGCCTTTATGACTCTACCACCAGCGTCAATCATGCTGCGGAAGTACTCAAATGAAACGATCAAGTAGAAATACTACAAAACTTTTGTTTCAGATGAACGACCTGGCATAATGGATAACAAGAACCGGAGACTGTTGCAGCACTATCAGCAGGACATTGTGAATGACCTGGACGTCTCTGATATCCTCGATGAGCTCTTTGCCAAGAAAGCCATAACGCGAGATGAATTTGATCACATTTATGATTTGGTAAAGTATTAACTGTATTACAGGTTTAATATAACCCTTGGGAGTCTTTCGATTCATCTATTACGCACCTGATATAAGGTGACTTATTGATTTCTAGATTAATGATCAGCTGATAGGTGAAAACAGTGATCAGCAATTTAATACTGTAAGTATAAGGATAGGAGGGTATTTTTCAATAGGAGTTTTTGCGAAATTGAGAGGTCTGTGGCAAAATACATTATGGGGAAATTTTTATTATCATCAACTAAACTTTTAATGAATAACAGTGCCTAAACCTTGCATCAACAACCGGTCTTCGCGCATTGAGTCGGGGGTATTTCCCATGCTGTTCTACAATGTTTTTGTGTCGTAAAAAAGTAAATCTGCATACCTATATGAAATAAATCAAAGATGAAATTATTAGCTATGTAGCGGTAATGTTTTTTTTTTAAATTTAGGTCACAATTTCGAGATTATTATTACATTTGTTTGACTCTTACTCTGAATGGGATCTAGCTACATATATCTCAAACTCAAAACTCATTTATTCAGCTTAGGCCCTGATAAGGCACTTATGTACTTCGAAAGTTACAATTGACTCTATCACCGGTCGGGAAAATACTTAAAATCTTATATACTAGCTGTTACCTATTACTTTCCATACCCTAAGCTACCTACTTATTTTGGATTTGTAATATTAATTTGTGCTAAAATCCCAGAAAATGTAATCCGAATTCAATGAGTTACTTTACTAATTATTTACGCGATATTCATTATATTACACGAAAGTCTTAAAAGTGTCTACCTTATGTCACAGTTAAGTAATTGCTACTACGCCTTTGTTTCAGACAAATCGCATAGACCGTACCAGATATCTGCTAGACACACTGATACAAAATGGCACGAACAGCTCTTTCGAAACGTTTGTAGACACACTGGCTAAAGACTACAACTGGCTGAGTAACAAACTGGCTGTGGAGAACAATGAACAAATGATTAATGAAAGCTTTGAGGACAGCCTTAGTAAGGGAGACGTGCCAAGATTACCTGATCGTCACGTGAGAAGAGATGTGGTGAGATAACTTAATAATATTAAAAAAATATTCGAACACGAAATTTTGTGACCTCGTACCATGTTCCACAGTATACAAAAATTGCACAGTATAGGACCTACCTATACTGTGCAATTTTTCTATAAAATGAGTAATTACTCAGTAAGCGCAACAAATTTATTGCGACTAGTCATAACTTTTTAGAGTCCCGTGCTCGAATGAATCTCGCCCAACGAGACTATAGTTATTTTTATCACAGAAAACGTATGATGAAAAAGAAATTTCAAAAATACTACAACAAAGTTTTTTATTATTCGTCATGATAGAGCCCATATTTAATTACGTATTCTGTGAAGATCAGAAAATAAATCAATCACTACTTCGGTGAATAAATCGTTTTCAACCATTTTTGGATTGCAAGCAGTTTTTTACTACTTACAATTTATTTTGAGTGACAGACTGCGTGGGATTCGTATATGAACACTCATTAATCTTTATTGTGCGTGTACAATCATAATTATTTAAGTAGCTAGAAGTACAAAAATAACAAAATTTTTGTATAGTTTGGGGCCTTTATTTGCCTTATTTTCTGTGTCGCAAATTCTTTATTGATTTGCCTTTCGGTCGTAGCATATTATAGCAAACGGAACCCAAGCGCGTAAGTGTGACACATCGCAAATAATCACAATCTATTTTGCACCTTATAACTATGACACATAAAAAAGTTTATACGTTTATTTACAGATTTATGCATTAAGGGGACTACTTTTTTATTTGTACTCGACCTGATACAGGTCAATCTATTAAACATTTTTGTACCCATTTTAATTTAAAGGAAGAATCAGTGGCAAGAGCACTAAAACAACTGACTCGTCACAAAATCCTGGCGCTACATGGCATGCCAGGCTCAGGGAAGACTTGTGTAGCCATCAGCGTACTGAGAGACTACCCTGATCTGATCACCAATAACTTCAATGGGGTCGTATTCTGGCTTAACTTCGGCAACTGCAAGACTGATGATGATATTGTTATCCAACAGAACATGTGAGTACACTATGAGTTTTATTACCTTGCGTTAGAGTTGACGTTCTCAAATTCATTCTTCCTGCGAGTGTTAAACACGCTTAATACCGAGTTTGGTACGGGATGCGATCGTGTGTGTATTAGACGTATTCAAAATTAAGCCAGACGTATTTTTTTTAACCCTCGACAAGAAAGAGGGGTTTTATATGTTAGTATGTATCTGTGTCTATCCGTGGCATCATAGCATCTGAACGGATGAAACGATTTTGATACAAGTATTTTTTGTTTGAAAGGTGTCTTGATCGAGAGTTTGTTCTTAGCTATGTTTCAAGAAAATCCGCTCAGCCGTTTGAAGATCATCACCTGTTTTCTGGTGTGATTCGGGGGTTTCTTGAATTTTTTAATTATAGACATCTTTATCGACCCCATTGTTTCATAGCAAACATGTATTGTTTATCTTTAACATACGCCATGTTTCAAAAAACTGTTCAACGGTTTTTAATTCTCCATATATATTCTTCAACAGTTTACTCCGAAAGGCATCATCTATTTACAAGAACAACTCGCTCATGAATTCCACGATCTCAATGTCTAGTATTGGCTCCAACCTGGACAACCAATCACTATCCAACTATGACTTGACATCACTAGAACTACGCGACAAATTAAAGAGTCAATTCTCCGAACAACCATTGAAGGAGTCGCTGCTTGTGCTAGACGAATTAAATGATAAAAAAAGTATGGAAGCCTTCGATATAGGATGCAAGATATTTGTCACAACGAGGGATGCTGATGTGGTCACAAATTTTAAACCAAAAATTATAAATGTGAGTGATAAATTTTTTAAACCTCATCTAACGCTTGCAAAATGCGTTTAATATACGCAAGCCATTAACGTATTTAACATTTTCTCTTCAAGATGCAAAAGAGAATTATACATACAATACTAGCTACTTATACAAATACATAGTTTAGTGTATTTTGAACACATAATATGCGGCAAAATACAGCCAATATTGATATTTTCTTTATTGAAGGCTAACCTAACTGAACGAGGTTATTTCAATAGCTCCGAATTTCATGAATGCTTTCTTTGGGCTTAAACTGAATAAATAGCTTTGACTTAGAATGTTTCCATTGTTTACAGATAGCAAACGACTTCAAAGAGAGAGAATCTCTAGAACTATTTGCCTCCTGCTTAGATGTACAAGTACGGAATTTACCGTGGCAAGCTAAGAAACTACATGAATTGTGCAAAGGCAGCACATTCCACATTGCGTTGATCGGCGCCCAGTTAGCCGAGAACAAGGAACGTTTCAACCATGACAGTAAAGCTTGGAATGAGTATTTGAAGAAACTGGAGAAAAAAGAGTTTCTGTTGTAAGTATTATTGATGTGACAGAAATAACCGGATTATATTCTATGCTAATATTATATAGCAGTTTGTTGTTGTACTTAATGTTCGAACGATTTGCAAAATATATTAGCATTAAATAAAGGAACATGACATGACAAGACTATGTAACATTTTAGACACTGCTAATTCCTAAGGATAATTTCGGCAAAATTATTTTGGACTAAGCCAATTTAGGTTTATAATTACAATCCAAGTAAAATTAGTGATAAGCTTTTGGCAATTATATCCACAGGCAAATAGCAAAATATGCTAGAATTATTCCATTCAGTTTTATTCCAGTTATTTATATGTCACTGCGTCTTAAACACTGTATTGTTTTCCTTTATGTAAAAAAATATATAATTTTACTTAAATTTTAGTTTCACAAAATCTCAAGACAATCCGATGAAGACAATAGAAGTATGCATAAACTCACTTGATAAAAATATGCTGCCACTATTCAAAATGCTAACAGTACTGCCGGACAACGTCAAAATATCCGCCAAAGTGCTCAGCAAACTATGGAATAAGGATGTTACCCAAGTGGAAAAAAACTTGAAGATATTGCGGAGCAAATCCCTCATTATCGAGTACTTTATTCGCGAAAAGAACAACTATATGTATGAGATACATGATTTGATAATGAATTATTTGAGAACTTGCACCAGTAAAGATGACACTATGAAATTACATAGTGATTTCTTGAAAAGTTATAATTACGATACTGATACACCAGTTAATATCATCGATGACGGTTACATAGCGTTCTATATAGGTTATCATGTTTTGAATACAAATAATCTGAATAATAAATGGAGTTTGTTCAAAAAGTTGTATTTGGACCTCAAGTTTTTGGGCAATAAAGTAAGACTGACTGGTCCGGCTGATGTTATGTTGGATTTACAGAAATATGAGACTCACATTGTTGCAAATGTAAGTATGCACCTATATTTTTTTCCTTCGTTTTTTTAAGGTCTGAGTTTTTGACCAAAATCTCACTATGGCAAGTGACGTGACTGAAGGTCGTAAGCACAAAAAGCTTACAAAGAACTGACTCTTATATGCAGCTGCCGCATATCACCAGAAGCTTAGTGATTCAACTTGAGGGTGGATGCCAGCCATGACACCCAACCACTACACCATGTTATGCTTTCGTCACCATGTTTTCTTTTACTGAGAAGTCTCGTATCTCAAGGGCTCATATTTCTCTTCTTTTTACTAATTATGGGCATGTGTATGACCACAATTTCACAGTGGTCAGAGGTGAAGTGGCCAAAGGTGTCAACCATACAAAGCCCAGAAAAGAATGGCTGGCTCTCAAGTGCAGCTTCCAGAACACATCGGTAGCTGCTTGGCGATAGATTTTCAACTTGAAGGTTCATCATGGCTTTCTACATCACTACCTAAACCTTGGGAAATAAGCTAATAATAATCTTTTTTCTGTATACTTAAAACTTCCTTAAAATACTCCTTTGACATTACAGGAACTAGACAGAAATCTGCTTCACAGTATAAAAGCATACCTAAGTACCCACGGCACAGACCTCTACCACTATCCGTTCACAGATATAGTGCAAAGTATATTGCAACACGAGACTAAAGGAATATTATTCAGTCGAGCGTCGGAAATCGCACAGAGTAGCTGCCAAAGGAACGAACTGTATTTTGATTTTTTGTGAGTATTATTTATTTTTAGTGGCTATTGTATATAATAATATCCTGGAACTGGATCCCAAACCAAGTAAAGCTTGTAGTATTTATCGATAAAAACAATTAGAAAAAAACATGAATGTTGAACACAATGTACGGATGTACAGTGATTTCATTAATGGAAGGTTTTGGGCCGCTTGCATCCTGTGGCTCTTTACGCTAATTTACCCGCATCCAGCGATTTTCTGCGACCCTCACAAGATCATCGGTCCACCTTGTGGGGGGCCAGCCCACTCTGCGTCTTCCGGTTCGTGGTCGCCACTCGAGAACCTTTTGGCGGCCGTCGGTTCTGCGAGCGATGTGCCCCGCCCACTGCCACTCCAGTTAGGCAATTCTTCGGGCTCATAATTTCTGACTTGATCTCGCAGGGAAACTCCGAAATGTGAAGGTTTAATGAAAAGTAATAAATCTATAATGTAAATCATACAGGCACGAACAAAATGTGGAGGAGATAAAGCACTCAACTATAGATGTCAAAGAGAACATTGCATCGGTATGCTTCCTTGGAGATTATGTCTTAGTCGGCACTTATTCTGGTGTTATTAAGGTAACTTTTACAGCAACTTTTAGCAGTTTAATCCCATATTTCAGTACGAGAATCGAAGAAGGATTGCATTCATCGAAAATAAACTATACATAAAATAAGGCATTCGGCTTTCACGAACACTATCTGAATGCAAGACTTGAATCATATATAGATTGTAATTCTTTAAAATGGGTCATAGAATGTTAGAAAACTTGGTGTTTTTTTTTTACATACAGCCTTCTGATGTAAATCAACCAAGCAGTGCTTACTATGAAAACTAGATAATTAATATTCTAATTTAGATAATGGTGCAGATTCTGTTGTTACCAAACTAAACTAATCTCAATATATTTCTCTTACTTGGGAGAAAATCGAACCCATTCGGCAGAGTCAAATCATAAAGTGGACTGGACTGTAAAAAAAAATATATACAATGTATGCATTGCTTCAATTTGAATTTTCAAGTTTCAAGTTTTTGTATGGTCTGAAAAAAACGTGTCACTCTAATTTTACTACATTAAAAAGAAACTCCAACCACTCTAACATAAAGTTAAATTTTGCAGTTCTTTCACATCCCGACAAATAAATTAAGGAAGGAACTGCCGGGCACCGATTCGCCAATTAAATGGATAGGCGTATGTCCGAAGAATCCACAAATAATCGCCTCGTTGACTCAAAGTGGAATTATCAAAATCTCTACGGTCTTCATTGATTATGTCCAACAGGATGATGATGATATTATTGAAGAAGGTAAGATGTTCTTCATTTAATTTTAAAACAGGGTTTTCATCAAAATATGGCATCAAATTATCCTACTAATATTATAAACGTGAAAGTTTGTATGTATGTATGTTTGTTGCTCTTTCACGCAAATACTACTGAACGGATTTGGATGAAACTTGGCACATAGATAGATCATACCCTGTAATAACATATAGGCTACTTTTTGTCCCGGGAACGCGGGTAAAACCGCGGGGGACAGCTAGTATTATATAAATAAAAGAAATAGAACAGATACTAAAAGCAATAACAGTTTTATTTTGTTACATTATGACGGTTATGATAAGAGCATCATTGTATTGATTGTATTTATACAAGATAATATTATAAAGCCTCGGGTATTAATCTCATTTTTAACAATGTGTATTATTAAAAATAGATTTCAGTCGTGGGTCCTCTATGTTCCTGTTATATTTTTACATGTCGTAATTTTTGATTAATTCATTTCTGACGCTATAACTAAAGTTTACCTTAACATCATATAAATAGAGTATATATATGTTGCAATATGTTTATAGAACCAGAAGAACTATGCAACAACAATTATCACTCACAAGTCGATATATACCCAAGGAATAACTTGTTCTTGAATTGTCGATGGACCAACAACGAGGAGACCCTCATCACCCACACGTCAAACAAGATAATCTTCTACCGAACTAATGGCGATGTGCTTAAAATCATTGATAGTTTTGATAGAGACACCGAGATTCTTTACTGTGTTCCCAGCAATAATGATAAATATGTCATAGCGGCCACTAAAAGTAGTATTTTCAATGTGGAGATGATAGATGTTATTTCTCATGAAAGAGTTGTGAGTTTTGAAGAGTCTGATGATGTGCTGGATATTTTAACTGTTCCTGGTAAGTTTAATTTGTAATTACATCGTGAGGAAACTATAGCACAGTGGTAGGGTACATTACAGTACCCGCCTGGCTGGCTACCACCCTCAAGTTGAAAATCTGTCGCCAAGCCCCTTCCAGAGTGTTCCGACAACTGCACTTGAGAGTTAGTTCCCCTCTAGGCTTTATGTGCTTACAACCATCGGCCATGGATGATGTCCAGTCGTGGTCATTAACACGGTGATATGGTAGTCAAACACAGGCCTATACACAGTAAAAAAAGAAACCAACTGAGAACTTATATATTATCATTAATCCACTTTTAAAAAAAAAACATTTTGCAACTAAGTACAGTAAGTACTATTAGCATGCCCGTAATATAAAACGACATATTAAAACAATAGGTTTTATTAGACAAATGTAATTTCTTGGTAACTCATATACTATTTATAAGCCGTTTTTCTGAAATAAATAAATAATCCTAATATTTCAGGTACCAGCAAAATAATAACATTAAAAGTAAACGAAATCATGGAGCATGAATACAAAATCAATACCAATTCTATAATGAACAACTGCAACACGTGCAGATGTCGAAGGATAATCGCATCAAAGGAAGTTAAAGATAACCTTAGTTTTATATCGATCGCTGTGAACAAGATTGGTACGCTTCTGTTCGTTTCTACAGATGATATAAGAGTGTTGGTCGTTGATTTGAAGACTTATTCACACGTATTCGATCTTGATAATAGACGAGGGTATGTTTATTTTTTGCTATAAAAATTTATCTATAGTAATATTATACATTTATACTAGTAGGGTACTTAGTATCCGCCGGACTGGCTGTCAAAATGTTAAAAATCTGTCGCCAGGCACCTACCTATGTGTTCCGGCAACTGCAACGGAGTAGGAGTAGGAGGTAGTCTCCGGAACAACTGATCCGATTCGGAAAATTGAAACTAATATACTACATGTCAAGCCAGATGGCGCAGTTGGTTAAAACACCACCTATCACGCCGCTGGTCGTGGGTTCGATTCTCATCCAGGACAAACATATTTTGTGTGCATGAACATGTCTGTTTGTCCGTTGTGTCTGGGTGTACCTAATTATCTATATATATATGTATTTACAAAAAAGTAAAAGTAGTACATCTGTTATCTGGTTTCCATAGTACAAGCTCTGCTTAGTTTGGAATCAGATAACCGTGTGTGAAGAATGTACCAGGATATTTATTTATGTACGATGTTTTTTATAAATACATACATACAATCACCCTCATCAGAAACGTGAAAGCAATGGCAGTGAGCGAAGTGTTCGGCTTGGACGACTTCGTACCTGGATCAGATGTACTGCTAACAGGGACTGATCCGACGGAAAATTCCGCCAAAGTGTGGTATATAGATGCTTCGTATATATCACAAACTGCACAGAGAAACGGGTAAGTGCTTTCACTTACCATTATGTAGTGATAAGTATAGTTACAAATTAGATTTGTAGTGTATTAGTAATCCTAATGTAATGTACAATAAAGTGCATAATAACTTTGTGTATGATCCATAATTGATCACAATGACCAAACATTTTAAAATATAACATCTTTTGTACACCATTATTTAATTCCACCACACACAAATTTCATAGAAAATCAGTATTTTAGTTTAGCCATAATCGCTAGTGGTGCCGATTCTGTTGTTTACAAATTAAACTAATATTAGTCACGTCACCTCTCTTTCATATAAGCCTTATTGAAAAAAGATAGCAACATTTTTAGTGCTGTCAGATTTGTCCATGTCACACGTAATGTATGGCTAATTGGTCTTTACCAATATAGATCGCCCTTAAATTCACGTTGAAATAAGTAATCGGACTAACCTGATTGTTTGTTAGAAAGAGATATAGTGAGATTAAATTTGTTTAGTTTGTAACCAACAGAATCGGGGCCAGTATCATCACAGTTTTGTTCCTTCCAGCAAAGTCCGCTTAACAACAAAATTCGACGTTAGTTTCCTCAAATCATTGTCGCCACAAACACCTTCCTCATCAACACCTAACAGTGGCACTGAGAGCACATTAAACACTCCTAAACGACACCAATCCTTCGGTAACCATAAAGATGTAACTAAAACGTTGCTAAGGAACACCATGAGTTTGGATAGGCATTCGCTAAAACCACTCAATTTGAAGGGAATTTGCAATAATAACGAAGGTGCTATCCAACCTTTGTTGGCAGTGGTCGATGATAAGAACAATATACAGGTATTTTCTTTCTTTTATTTTCGGTACTTGTTATTAAAATGTCAATTTAAGCAAAATATTTTATCGATCTTATCTTTATTTTTCCAAAATTAGTGATTATGAAATTATTGACAAAATAAGTAATATTAGTAACACGGGAAAATATGAAAACTAAATGAAAAAGATCTAACTCAATATTTCAGGTGATGCGCGGTAGAAAAATCCTCACAGAAATAGTTACAAAATCAGAAGACCACATAACAACACTAAAAATTTCACCTTGCAACCAATACATAGTGTACGGCTTACGTTCTGGCCACGTTAAGAAATACGCTCTTCGCACTAAAGAATCTACCACGATCATGGATTTATACAGTTCAGTGCAATATTTGAACTTTGTCAACTCTAATTTACTAGTAGTTGCCGCTAAAAATCGTGCGTTAATGGCCTATCGGTTTACCGAAGTTGCGGTGTGGAAACCAGAGATGCTGCAAAGGGGAAACACTAGTTTGGGATCGCAGGAGCTTCTGAATGATTTGCAAGGTCAGTTTATAGTTACTCCTTTTATGAGTCGGCTAATAGGGGTCTAATAAATGTTGGGTAAACAGGTGTTCTAGTACATCTGTGCTCAGGGAGGAACCTAATGAAACAAACATAGGAACAGAGGATCAAGTAATTGGCTTTTGTTTAGGGGCGCTTGTATTGCGTGTACACTTCTTTATTCTGTCACGTCACTATTTATCATGTAGCCAGAGAGCTACCGAACCAACTGACTAACCAGTTTCCCACAAAAATCTAGAATTTTTGACCTGTTACTCGCTGATAATGTAGCATTTTATAGGCGAATTTTATACTAAAACATAATGTAAATAACAACATATTAAAATTGTAGCCTTGGAGTAGACTAAAAAAAAACTTTTTTCATTTTGGATACTGGTTAGTCGGATGGGTCGGTAGCACTTAGGCTGAGATCTATAGAGAGTGCTTCGACTTTGCTTAGACTTTACTTACGTAAAACTTGGCTCATTTACGAGTTATAATAATGTTTATTTTTGTTTGACCATTAATTGTAGCAAAGTGTTTGGTAAGTCGTCGATTTGGTGCACTTAAGCTTTGCTTAAAATGCACTCAGAAGGATTAAAGTTTGTCTTAGCTCGAAGTAACGTCTGAGCAAAGTCTAAGTACGCTTTATAGATCTCATCCTTAGATCAATTGTTCTATTTATACATATCTCTCCCTCGGTTATATAAAAATGATTTTGACTTTATATTACAGGTGTTAAAAAAAAGACCAGTCATTCAGACCAGCTGTCGAGCTCAAACAGCGACACCAGCCTTAGTTCCAACGACAGACTGTTCCGTAACGGAGATATAAAAAACATATGCAAAGGCAGTGTAATAGTGAACTGTTTCTGGGTTCCCGGAGTAGGTCTTATAACGGTGGAGCATAATGCCAATATAAAGCTATGGTATAGAGATGAACACTCGAAAATGTCGTGTGTGCTGAACGCAAGGCAACCGCGCGTGAATATCAACTGTGCCGAGTTCCAGAACAATGTGTTGGTTATCTGTGATGATATTAATAAGGGATTTCAGGTGAGCCATAGTATCAGTTAACCACCTGATACTAAATTAGATTTTATACTTTATCAGATATTTTAACTTGTTTTTTTTTAATATAATATTTCGTTCGTAATTTTGCGAAAAATCCCTTGAAAAGTCTGACATTCAGGTCATGATTAAAGTTTTCTAGGAAGCAATAAATAACCAATAATAAAATAAAAGTAGAAAAATTATGATATGCCTATCTATCCCTTTGTACAAAATGTATAATTTATACCAAATAAATATTCTTCATTATTGTTTTTCAGACATTTGAACTAAGAGAGGGGGAAACACAAACGGAGTTGCGTATCATTCAAGAGTATAAGCTGGATATTCTAATAGTTTCATGCGCTCTGACTGCTGACGGCAATATACTGGCAATGGGGTTGGAAACGGGCAATGTGGCGGTAAGATCTATTTAACTTTTTCTTTATGTGCTTATCTTCCTCGGCTCTTTTATCAATATCAATTGACCCTTTAGACCAGCCATGTCAAACTCAGTCACCGGTGAGCCTAAAGCATGAAGACGGTAGACTAGGTTGGCAGCAAAACCTAATCTTCATCATCATCATCATCATCAGCCTATATTAGTCCACTGCTGGACATAGGCCTCTCCAATTGCACGCCACTGAGCACGATCCTCGGCTACTCTCGTCCAGCTCTTTCCAGCCGCCTTGCGAAGATCATCGCTCCACCTAGTCTGAGGGCGTCCTACACTACGTTTGCCGATTCGCGGTCTCCACTCAAGAACTCGTTTACCCCAGCGGTTGTCGGTTCTTCGGCTGATATGGCCGGCCCACTGCCACTTCAGTTTGCTAATCCGCTGAGCTATGTCGATGACTTTAGTCCTCTGTCGGATCACCTCATTTCTGATTCGATCCTTCAAAGAGACTCCGAGCATAGCCCTTTCCATAGCTCGCTGAGCGACTTTAAATCTGTGGACCAGCCCAAGCGTGAGTGTCCACGTTTCAGCACCGTATGTCATGACGGGTAGGACGCACTGGTTGAAGACTTTCGTCTTCAGACTTTGTGGAATTGGCGATGTGAAAACTCGACGTAGTTTTCCATATGCTGCCCAGCCCAGCCGTATTCTTCTATTGGCTTCTTTCTCGAAGTTGTTTTTACCCAACTGCAGTATTTGCCCGAGGTAAACATACTCCTTAACAACTTCGAGAATACTGCCCTGTACAGCGATTGGTTCCGGATTAACATGCTCATTGAACATGACCTTGGTCTTATCCAAGTTCATCCGGAGACCAATGCGTTTCGAGGAATCAGCTAGGCCGTTCAACATATGTTGCAAATCTTGCAGCGTTTCTGCTACGATGACGATGTCGTCTGCAAATCGCAAGTGTGAGAGGTACTTGCCGTTGATGTTAATACCGTGTCTATCCCACTCCAACGTCTTGAACATATCTTCCATGGCATTTGTGAACAATTTGGGGGATATAACATCCCCTTGTCTCACACCACGATGCATGGGGATAGGTTCAGACTGCCGGTTTTGGACCTGGACGGACATGCGTAGCGGCATTGTATAGACCTCTCAGCACTTGAATGTATCGCCAATCGACTTGGCATCGCTGCAAAGATTCCAGAACAGACCAGATTTGGACCAGAATGGAGTCAAAGGCCTTTTCATAGTCCACAAACGCTAAGCACAGGGGCCGATTATACTCTTCGGTCTTCTGTATAATCTGCCGCACTGTGTGGATGTGGTCTATGGTCCCATATCCCGATCGAAACCCGGCCTGCTCCGGCGGCTGGAACTCGTCGAGTCTTCGCCCAAGACGATTCGTAATGACTCTTGAAAACAGCTTGTAGACGTGGCTTAGGAGAGAAATTGGTCGGTAGTTTTTCAGAAGAGTTTTGTCTCCTTTTTTGAAAAACAACACGACAACACTCCTACTCCACGTCTCTGGAGTTCTCCCATCAAAGAGGACAGTATTGAAGATTTCCTTCATAACAGGTGTACCACCAGACTTCAAGAGCTCAGTAGTAATACCGTCCTCCCCAGGGGCTTTTCCATTTTTAAGCTGTTTAAGAGCCATCTCGATTTCGTCGAGGCTGACTTCTGGCAAATCTTCGGTAAAGTGGCGCGTCAACGTGGCTCTGCAATCCTCATTTTCAGGATCAGGTTGTGATGCATGCGAAGCGAATAACTGGCTGTAGAAGTTTTCAATTTCCGAAATAACTTCTTGCCTGGAAGCAACGACAACTCCATCCGTGGTGGTCAACTTTGTCAGATGGCTTCTCCCAAGAGATTGGACAAACACTTTGGACCCCCGATTTTGCTCAATTGCTCGTTGTATAGATCGAGTGTTTGAGCATCGGAGGTCGTGTCGTACCAGTTTGCCAATTCTCTTGTTTAGAGTATGCCTGTCTGACGAAGTGACTGGTGGGTTTTCACGTCGTTCCTTCATAAGCTCGAGAGTTTCTTCCGAAAACTTCGTCTTCCTGCCTGTACGCTGCATTTTACAAAATCTCACACCTTCCTCCCTGAGGATTTCAACCACATTTTCAAGGGCCTGGTCAATATCAACGCTGTTTGTGGTTTCCACGGCAGCAAATCGGTTCTCCAGATGTGACTGGAACGTTTCAGATCCCACTATGGTTTGGAGCAAGGTAGGTCGGAGCCTGGATTTCATCAAACGGACACGTTCAAGCTTAAAATTGATATTCAGAGAGCCTCGTACAAGTCGGTGATCGCTTCCGGTATTGAACCTGTTGATCACTGAGACGTCTCTAAATATACGCTTCTTGTCCGTTATGATGAAATCAATCTCATTTTTTGTCATAGTGTCGTGGCTCTGCCATGTCCACTTCCTTTGGAGCTTTTTCCCTCGAAAAGCCCCTCCTTTTCGAGGAAGTTGATAAGCATTCGCCCCCTATGATTCTTGCAACCATAACCATGGGATCCTACTACAGATTTGCCGCAGTTCTGTACTCCCACTTTGGCGTTGAAGTCCCCCATGACAACGTTGTAGTGGGCCTTGGTGGTGAAGTGTAGGGCTTTTGAAATGTCTCCAAACATATCCTCCACTTCATCATCCGAGTGTGACGAGGTCGGTGCGTAAACCTGCACAACCTTGAGGCTATACCTCTCGGTCAGCTTTATTATGAGATACGCAACCCTGCTCGACACACTCGAAACTTCTACAACGTTGTTACAGAGGGTTCTATTAACCAAGAACCCTACGCCACGCTGGGAAAGTTGGTCTCCCTCTCGGAAGTAAAGAAGGTGGCCTGATTCAAGGGTTACGGTATCCTCCCCCTCTCTTCGGACTTCACATAACCCAAGAATGTGCCACCTAATCTTTCCGAGCTCGATTTCGAGTTGCGCCAGGTGCTCGTCTAGCCGTAACGTGCGTCCATTGTACGTCGCCAAGGTCAGTTGTTTTTGGCAGCCATCCGTAACCCGGGGATTCTTCGCACCCCCTGCCCTACCGTCACCGTGACCGCTGCCGTGATCAGGAATAGCAGGGCGACCGGGAACTGGGGGCCGTGGTTGGTTTTGGCTCGCCATGGAGGGTTTGCTCATAATTGCCACGCTTAGCAGGCGGGTTGGCAATCGCAGTGCGTAGCTACTTGTACCGGTGTCGCTGCTGCCCTACACCGGCCTTTTGTATTTCAGTAGCTACGCTTGTTGAGATGGATATCCCGCCATCTGTCGGTCGCCGTCGCCTCGTCCGTTATATAGCAGGATGACCACTTGCAGGTGAGGTCGGCTTGGAGCACTAGAAGGTGTTGTGCTCCCATTCATCCCTAATCATCCCTAACCTAATCTTAAAGAAGACAAACTACTGAAAATCTTAACGAATACTATTATAGGACGAGTATATTTATTAAATTTCCAATAAAAAGAAAAATACAAATAAAGTACGAACGTTAACTTCTTTAGTTCGCGGGCCGCATGATCTGGCTGTTATCAAAAATTATTGCCGCAGGAAAATGTTCAGTGAGCCGCATGTTTGACATGGCTGCTTTAGACACAGCCACTACTTATTTCAGTTAAAAAAATAGTTTTTAATTATGTACATTGTCCTCGTTTAGCTATGGAACGTGAAAGGCAAACGTCTGATACAATACCTCAGTCACCACAAGAGTAAAGTCCACTGGTGCTCATTCTCTCCGGTCCCAACCCGCCTTTATCGCAGTAATGTACAATCACCTGTAAATCCCATCCAACCCCAAGGCGGGGAAGACGAACAGCCTCCTCTTGTACTGGTGACAATGGCTTCGGAGATTGTATGGTGGAATATCTCTTTGATAACGAAGATACGAGCTAGTGATAATTTTTGGAAGTAAGTATTCCCTTTTGGTCTTGAGAGGTTATTTTTTTTTACATAAATCTAAGATAACCTGTTTAGTTTTCTTCATATGGCACGTGATACTTCCGTATGAAGAAAGGTTATAACATTTTTTGTAATTTGCCTAGCATACCTTAGGGAGCGTTAACTAGAAAAAATAAAAGATTACTTGGTCAAGTACAGTCGGGGTAAGAAAAGGTTCGTCACCTTAAAGTCGACAATGCTTGCGCCTGGGCAATACCAACATTTCATTTCAAACATATATTTTTTTCTTATTCTCATAAGAACCTTCTCCTGACTTATTGACAACAAAAAAGAATTAGCGAAATCGATTATTTTTTTATACATTAACATACAAGTACTATTTTTTTTAATATTTCTAGGACCCGTCTCAATGTGGTGACACCACTAACCAGCCCGCTAGACTTAAGGAATGACATCGGATCGCCGGCCAACAATGTAGACAGGGAGTCGAATGCCAATTTCTTCTTTGGAGATGGCCTTTGCACCTCTCAAGACTGTTGGAAAGCCATTTGGAAGGGGAAAACGTAAGCTAATACCAGTATTTTCTTTGATCCCAATTTTACTGTCCAAGTAAAATACAACATGGTTTTGCTCGAAAAAGGTAGCTACACATAATGTTGTCCAAGAAATTGAAATTAGAAGCTACTATTTTTTAGTAAGCTAAAGTGTTTGCTGCGTTTTATGGCTAAATTATTGAACTTTACACAACATTTTTTATTCATGGAGCGCGATTGTAACGCAAGGATCACTTGTATATATTATATATACCTATAATCGGGATCTCGGAAACGGCTTCAAGGATTTTCATAAAATTTTGTATGCAGAGGGTTTCGGCGGAGATAAATCGATTAAGCTAGGTTTCATAGAAAACATAGTTTAAAAAAAGCTAGCATAGCTCGGTCAACCAGGTACTGACATTTACTTAAAAACTATTTTTTCAGATGCAAAGAAGGGTCCAAAAGGAGAGAAATCCTTGCGTGCATCAAACTGTCAGGTATGAACGCCAAGAAGCTATGTCACGACGGACAGTTCTCATGTTTTGTCACTGTCGACAACCCAGGCCATATACACATAATGAATATCATGAAGCCTAATACGTAGCACACTGCCTATTGAATTTGTTCTACTGTGCTAATCGTGTCTTTCTTCATTCACATAAGACTTAACGAGACGGATGCTGCGTTTATGAATATGATTTTTATGAAATAGAAATGAAGTTCTGTAGGTATACCGTTGAACTGAGACAGTTAGTTCGCGTTCTTAGGTCTTGTGTGCTACATCCAAACAGATGTATGGATACCCAAAAGTTAACGTATTTTAATTAAAAGTAATATTGTGTACTAACAACTCCGTTTACCCACACTCACTGTCTCAAGTAGTCAACAGTATGCCTATTGCAGGAAAATTATTACATAATATAATATACTCAGTACTCCATGTCAACTTAGATTATAAATCTGCTATTTTACCATATACTGCCCACAGCATTTTGTTCACACTATGTGAATTTTTATTTTTGATACTCATCGAATATAATAATAATAAATAGGGTCCAATGCAATGCGTTTTATACATGTACAATTAAAAATTAGTTGTAATATACATAGATTATGTTTAAGTTTTTGACAGTAACGCAAAGTTACGCCATTGTTATTTGCGAACGTCAAAAACTTGTGTACACTGCCACCAACTATCGTGATGTGGCAGAAAATTTAACACCGATTAATTTGACAGTCAGTTATCTGTTCATATCAGTGAAAATCTGCGCCAACTTTGCGCCATACTCCAGTCCACAAATAAGCTTAAAAAAACATCTTATACATAATCATATTTTCAGTGTGTAACTTGGAAGCCCATATCTAAATACTTTTATTATTTATACAAATACATTTTATTGTATTGATTGATTCACTGTAATTTAATTTAATTGAATTGATCTAACAATTATATTATGAAGTGAATGAGAAATTAGTTATGTTCTATTTTGCATAAGTCAATGCAATAATTGTGATAAATATTAATTTTTAAAGACATTTATTAAACAACGATTATCTTGCTCATTTTAAATTTATATACGTAAACGAATAATCAAACTTTAGATTTATTTTTTAATTATCAAAATAATAAAAACAGTGTTGTAAAAGTTAAACGCACATGTTTTACTAGACGAGTGTTGTTGTTAAGGTTGTTGTAAATTAGATGTAAGGTTTAGAGATTCTATTTGAATCAATGTCAATTGACACTTATAGGCAATATTGCACAACCATCACTAGCATGGCAAGTTATGTATCTCGTAGAGAATCTGATCGTAAAGCTAAAATTGGAGAGGCCACGATATTCGGGAAGGTGAAATGACGCTACATAAAGGAGTTATGCTTTGCCAATCAAATATATCACTCTGCAAAAAAAGTGTCAAACTTATAGTGATTGTTGTGTAATATATTAAATTTGCGACCAGAGCTGTTGTCGGTCTGACATTATCAAGTAAATGTTTATTGCTTTAGTTGGCATGAAATTAATTGTAATTTTGATCCCACCATACCAGTTTTAAATAATAATTTTGATAGATTTTGGCACACGTTTATATAGTCTCAAATTAGTTGATAAATTGGATCTGTTTTTGACTGAATTAGTTACATGATTATTTAATATCATTTCACGTTTATTTATTACAGTTTACTTCCCAATCTCGGCAAATCAAGTGTGGGAAATAAGCGATACCATTAGTTATGAAATTGTGTGCCATTCGATTGGCCAAATGTAAATATAGTTGTTATGTGATGAAGTCCCATGAAGGATCTCTTTTTGAATGTAGATATATAAATTTTATCTAAGTAATAAGGTTTAATATAATGGTGCTATATCATAATAGTAATGTTTTAGATAATGTGGTGTTCGTACAATATTAATTGATTTCTCTAAGCCTGGCGTATATGAAGATACAGACAGCGAAACGCAACGAAACACTGCCTCTACTTACACTGGGGGTACGCCTAGCCTTAAAATGTAATCTACCATTTTAACGTCAAATCAATTACTTCAGTGACTCTTTTGCTCCATAAAACAATGTTTTAACATACAATAGCATATTTAAGATACACTTTATTTCCTGACTGCGCACGACAGCGACAGTCGCAACGTACCTTCTAGACCCTACTATGATTTTACATTCGATAAAGGCAGCACGTGCTACAGATACTGTGTTGAACTAAACGAGGTACCTCAAATACCGAGCCTCATAGTATCTATATTGAACAAATCATTTTGCAAGATTTGAAATCCAATTTAAAGGTCAGGTAGTAAAGGGTACCTTTAGAGTTAAGCTGTTCTCTAAAAATCTACTAGGTAGTCCTCATACATATGGATGCAGTTTGTATTTGAATTTGGTGCATGTGTTTCTAGCAAATTATTATCAATTTAGAAAAAATGCATGCTCTGTTATTGATGCATGTGGGGGACATAACCGTTTATCGTTGTACAGACAGCTTCGAAGAATGTCAGAAATATGTTATTTAGGAAAAGATTATGCTCAATTTGCATTTTGTTTCTGTTCCTAGTTTTATCATACTATTTTATAAATTTGTGTTTTTTTTGTAATTACGTAACATTGCGCCATTTTTTTAATTTACATGCCAATTTATAACGTAATTAAAAAATATCTTTGACTAAATTTAATTTTAAGTTACCGATCAAAATTTAATTGTATGTAGTTCCAATCATTGTCTTATCGTAATGCAATAATTATAGAGATTATATTTTTTGATATTTTAGGTAATACCTTATTTTATGAACAATTCTTTATAATCCTTTAAATATACAGATTTTTCATTACCAAACATCTTTTACCTGAACTTTTTTCCTTCTATACTTTTGTATAGGTCGACAACACATTATTAATCTTCTTAAGATAATCTTATTATTGTTATACGTTTCCGTACCCGAAGGGTTCAAATGGAGCCCATTTGCTCACAACTCACGTTCCGTCCATCGTCTGTCACACAGGTTTCGATGATCTCAACACATCACCATTATTCCTGGGTCCAAAGACTAACATGGAATATGTAAAGATTAATAAAATAATAAAGCTTTGTAGGGTCCTACACACATACAGAAGAGAAAGGAAAAAAGAGAACATTCAGCAAGCAGTATGAGTACTGAATATTCACCGAAATTATAGTATATTATATTCTCTGTGCCGAAATTAAGTGGCAGAAATTATAATTTCATTAAATATAGGTACACACCAATACCATAAGTGGGTAGGTACCAAACCAGCTCATCAGAATTTATAATTCAAGCTATTTTTGTTGATTACATACAATACTTTATGAATAACTATAGTATTGTTGGTATTGTTTAATTCATAATATCTCAACTGTGGCCTTTCGCGTATAAAATGCTTAGTAAGCAGATTAATAACGTCAATACATAGCCGAATCGGGCTACTGGCGCCTATTGCTCGCGCACTAACTAACGCTATAATATATTGATAATATTTATTTTCTTAGGCGAAAATTGGAATATTAAAATTTCCAACTAAGAATTTAAAGTGAAATAGATTGCCTTTGTTCTCGTGTAAAAACCGTGAAAATATCATGTTTGGTTAAGGAGCAGTAGCAAATGAAAAAGGACCTAATTTAAATAATTATTTTTATTTAGTAAATAATACGCTACGAGATTTTTGATCTAAGACAATAAAGTCAATATGTCAAAGTTTATAATATAGTTTTTTTGGGTTTTAATGTTCACCTATTTCAGAGTTTTAAGCCCCCAAATCCCGTGATTTGGGGACGACACGCGCCTTAAATATATATTTTCATTCAATATAATATCATCAACCTATCTCCAATCCCGGAGCTCCTAGGGGGCACATTCTACATACATGGCGACCTTCTACATTTCAATATGTTATTATTATAACAGCAACAAAAATACACTTACATTGTGAAAATTTCAACTTCTACCTATTACGGTTCATCAGATACAAGAGATTGGGTCGAGTAATCAAAATCATTGAAAAAATAACGTTTTTTGTATGCATTTGTATGAGCGGAGCGAGCTGAGCGAGCAGCACCTATTTTATTTTTATTATTTTGTTGTTGTAGTGGCAAAGGAAGTAAGAAACTAAAATCTTTGAATAATTTACATCCGTATCCCATTCGATCCGTGGGGGGGAAAAAAAATACCGCTATTGTGGCTGAAAAATCTCAATGCTGATTTTTTGTTTCATCATATGGCAACACTTAACCTCTATTAAATTTTGTCCAGGGCTGCCAGCTTGTATTATTGTTTACAAAATCTGTACAATTATGTGACTGATTGTATCGTGAACCGTAAACATCATGGTTCATACTGATTGAACTGTGGGGCAATTATATTATTATGTATCGCTTTGTTGCAGGAAAGTTCAACCAAAAAATTTATAAAGTCGAAATTATTCCATGACCAATGAAGCACTATTTGAATATTGAGTTACAAAAACTCTTTTAGACCGGGTAGGTTGGTTGGCTTTAACCATTTATATTCGTCGACTTGGGAATCATACTCTGTGTAATGGGATCGGATATTATATTTAGGAAGTACATACAGTAATTATTTAAATGCCAATATAATGTTACAAAATATTATCAGCTTTTGTTCTGTATATGTCTGTCAGCTTTTCGAAATCTACCTAAAATAACAGTATTTAACATAAATGGCTGATAAATAGGTAGTTTCTAAACATAAAAAAATTGGTAGCACTAAGCCACCACAAAGTTATCAAAATAACCGCAATCAGAAAAATGGCCGAATAATTTAATAATATCTACTGGCAACCCTGTTTTGTTTATGTCAGTAAATTTATTTTTGAATATAACGAATTTTCTCTGAAGTTTCAAGTTAGTGGATTTGCGTTTTCGCTGAATGAGATAAAATAATTATTTACATGTCCTAATATTAATTAAGTCGACAAATTTAATGATTAAACATTGATTTACTTGTAAGTAGAATATTGTAGTGTTCTCAATAGTATGGCCCAGTTCAACTACCTCAATGAATTGAATAGTATAGCGACAATGGACGGGCCGATAACTCGAGGCCCTCTTCAGCGATGGGTGAAGAAAAGTAACAATGAGAACCTGAATCCTTCAATGAGTTCTTCGTTTAAGAATATTTCTAACGTAAACCTCAGTTCATGCAATCAGTCGATGCAAAAATTGTCGATATCAGCGAATCAAAGTTGTAACAATAGCGTCTTATCCAGTAATAAGACTCCGACACGAAATGAGAACAAGAAAGGAAAGAAAACTCCTTCTAAAAATAAGTCCCCAGGTATGTAAATACAATGTTATGTATGTGTAAGTGAAAACATTTGAATCATGCAATCTGCATGGAATTGAATGGACTAAGTGTTGTCAACTCGGTAGTCTCTTTGTTTCTGCTACCTATGGTATCATGGAAGACCACTACAAAGTCAATTTTGCATATTTCTAGGTCGTTCAACAACGCCAACACCTAACAAAGCTTCAAAGACACCCAACAAGGCTGACAGGTTTATCCCATCTAGGAGTAATTCTAACTATGACTTGTGTCATTATATGGTAAGTTACTAACATTTTATCTAGTTATATCATCAGTCAGTTTAGCATCAATGGTATTAATTCTTAATTTATAAAGGTTTCTAAGCTATTATTTAAACGTCTTCATTTGGAGATTGTATGTATGTGTCGTCAACTGGGATACTTTAATAGATAGAAAAAAGAGGATAACAAAAAAGTAAACATTTGGTGTCTATAATTTCAACTCTTAACATCTTCAACATCACTCATGTCTGTATTATCGGCATCACTTGAGTACCTATTTTCAATTCACTGTCAGCTAGCTACTGAAATAATGAGCTCTTGCAAGCTACCCCCTCACATGGTTCACTTGTTTCTTCCCATCCTCCACAATTTTTCAGCCATTCCAGCCAGTAGGTGACTTATCAATTTATGTGCTGTGATGTGGCACATTATCAAGCACAAGGAATCAATAGATTCTTGTGCTGGTTGGTAAACCTGGTGCTTATTGTGGATATATTTTGTGCATCCATCTCATTATGGTAGTCTCGTTGACTGCATTTACATTTATTTTACAGTTGAGCCGGGATGAAGACAAAGGTGATGAAATGGTAGCTCAAACAGCAGCTGGGGAAGCTCTCGGACGAGCTCTAGCAGATGCCGAACCTGGGAGACTGCTCCAGTACACATGCAAAGCTCCTGCGGCACCCGAGGGATACCAGAATAGGCTTAGAGTTGTGTATTCACAGGTACAGTGACATTGCTTCCTCTGCTTTAATATTAGTAGCACATATTTGTGCAACTACTGCATACATACATACTTATACTTTTTCTGTAATATTTTATTCATATAAAACATTTTGATAATTCCATATTATTATTAAGTATTTCAATAAAAACTATTCATCAACAAAAACTGTCACACAAAAGACATACCTAAATTAAATAAGTAATATATGTAATCTTAATTAATTTTCAGGCTAAAGTCCCATCTTCAGTGAAGAACTCTACAAGATACATACCCCAAGCTCCTGATAGGATTTTAGATGCACCAGAAATTGTTGATGATTATTGTAAGTAATTTAACATTTCATTAGTTGAAAAAAATATATAATTGTTTGTTCCAAATAGGCCAGTGTGTGACTAACACCTCACCTTGGGCAGAAATGACGTGGCTGAAGGTGGTAAGCAAACAAAGCCAAGAAATTAACTGGCTCTCAAGTGTAGCTGTCAGAACATGTTAGGTATTTTCAATTTAAAAGTAGCCAGCCAAATGGGTACTACAAAGAAGACTATGGTTTCCTTACAATATTATTCCATCATCGAAAGTTCAAGTCACTGTAATAAAGTACTTTCAAAAATTTTCGTGATGTCTAGTCTATTATTCTCATTAATATTCTTGTGATTCACCCGACATTCAATGTTTTAACTTAAAAATGTATAAGTATTTTTTATCTAAAAATAATTATTATTATCTCCCGAAACAGATTTAAACCTGGTAGACTGGAGTGCATCAAACATCCTAGCAGTAGCTCTTGGTAATGCTGTATACCTATGGAATGCTGGGACGGGTCAGATTGAGCAGCTGTTGACCCTGGAAGAGTCGGAGACAGTGTGTTCAGTTGGATGGGTGCAGGGAAGTGGGTCCCATCTTGCTGTGGGTACTTCAGCTGCTACTATTGAGCTGTGGGACTGTGAAAAAATCAAAAGGTTGAGGGTGAGTTAAATATTTTTTTCTGTGTCAGTGATGAAGTGGCCGAACATGATAAGCACAAAATGCCTAAAAAGAGAACTCTCAAGTGCAGCTGTCCTAACACATCAGTAATTCAGCCAAAAAAGTCCTTTTTTGTTCTATATTTTATACTATGGTTTCACTCGCATTCCTGGGATAAAAAGTAGTCTATATAGTAGTTTCCAGAATTCTTATATTTGGACCAGTAAATCTAGAGATTACGTCCTACATCCAATCTTACAAACTTTATCTACGTCTGGTAATAGAATGTATACATGTAGATGACAATGTGTTGTGTTATGTAATGTGTATAGGTAATGAACGGTCACACGGGGCGCGTGGGCTCGCTGGCCTGGAACATGTACGTGGTGTCGAGCGGCGCGCGCGACGGCAACATCGTGCACCACGACGTGCGCCAGCGCGACCACGCCGTCGCCACCATACACGCGCACACGCAGGAGGTACCATGCAATTATTGTCACTACGACAAGCGACTGTAGTATGTATAAGTAAAGAATACCATACAGGCCTTTCGCAAATGTTAGTATAAAATACAAATCTCATACTGTCACAATTTTTTATCAAAAGTGTGTGGAAACTGCATTTCTTGATAATCTATTAGCTTTTCAACAATATGAATAAATGTAATGTTCTGGTAGCACTAATTTCTACAAAATTCATTCCAGATATGTGGGCTGAAATGGTCTCCAGATGGCAGATACCTTGCATCGGGCGGCAATGATAATCTACTCAACATCTGGCCCATTGCGCAAGGGCAGCACTACACGCAGCCACAACACATTTACTCCTTCAAGTTAGTTATTACTTACAATTTCCAACTTATCATAAACCTTTCTTTTTTTCATGTTTCTGAACATGCAATATGTACTATCCATTATTTATTGGCTATTTAAATATTATCATCTACTTGTACCACCTATCCTATTACTAATGAAGTGCGCTAAGCTTTCCGATCAGGGCAATTTAAAATTATTACATGAATTAACAGTGTGGCACTTCCTGGCAGGGCCACCATCACGGATTTTAATTCAAAGTGAGAAACTCTGAATTCAAATCCGTGATGGTGGCCCTGCCAGGAAGTGTCACACGTGCTGTTCACAGTTCAACTAATATAAAAAAAATCGTTTTCCAAACTCAAATTTGAAAACAAGAAACGTCATTTAAACGATTTTTCAAACATTTTCACCATTTCAAAGTCACTTTTGTCACTGTAGTTATAAAATTATCGGTGTTTTTTAAACGGCTTACCCTCGCTATAATTTCACCCCTCGCCACTGCTACCTAGTGTAAATACACTCAATCCCACTTTTGTTTGTAATAAAATTATATTGTACTAAGTCAATTAGGTATTTATTACAAATGAGTACAATTTATGCTTACTGTTATTGTTTCAGTCAGCATTTAGCAGCAGTGAAGGGATTAGCATGGTGCCCTTGGAGTTCAGGGGTGTTAGCATCCGGTGGCGGTACTGCTGATCGGACTATACGTATTTGGAACATTAATACGGGCGCTAATCTTAACACTGTCGATACTAAGTCGCAGGTATTTATCAAATCTTGCACTGCTCTTGAGATAATTTAAGTAGTAGAGACTTTGAAGGTCGTGAAGCGTTTGAAGAAATTCGGCCCAGCCACCCTACACCGGCCTATCTTGTCAATGCTGATTCAGTGTTATTAATTTGTTGTCTCGCCAAAAGAAGATGTAATCTGTAGGGTTAATTTTGTCAAATTTGCAGCTTCATTGTATGTTACGGATAGCATTTCATCAACATATCTATTTCGCCTAAAAGTGGGCTATATTACGAAACTCCATACAAATCTGACAAATTAGATGAAACAAAAGGTAGTTGACAATGAACTGCCATCCGAAACATATTATCAAGGTGCAAATGTGACAAAATTAACCTTACTAGTCTCGCACTTGAATCGAATGGCTGCTATTTTATAATTTCAGACTTCTATTTGAATGAGGCCGTCGATCTTTTCACGATCGCGGTAAATTAAGACTGAATCTAAAACAGCATCAAAATAAATTAAATTGTTCCTATCTATTAGAAATATATATCCAAGTATCGCAGGTATTTATCAAATCTTGCACTGCTCTTGAGATAATTTAAGTAGTAGAGACTTTGAAGGTCGTGAAGCGTTTGAAGAAAAACATCGCAAGGAAACCAGAGCTCAGCTGGTACTTTGTATTACCTGTCTGGCTACCACGAGAAATCACGTACATGTGTTTTAGCGGCTTGACTGGACCTTCTAGGCTTTGCATCTTCGGGCACATCATTTCTTACTATGAGATTTAGTTATAATACAAATCTGTCGCCAAGCACCTTTCGGTGTGTTCCGACAGCTGCACTTGAGAGCCAGTTCCCTTCTAGGCTTTGTGTGCTTACCACCATCGGCCACATCATCAATGACCATGGTGAGATTGTGGTCAAACACAGGCCTATACCATCATTAAAAAATTGTTTGTTTGTAACATTGTCAAACATAGAAAGAAACACACAATGGTTACAAAAATTGTTCTCAAATTTCCAGGTATGTTCAATAGTATGGAGCACGCACTATAAAGAGCTGATCTCCGGGCACGGGTACGCGAACAACCAGCTGGTAATATGGAAGTATCCGCTGATGACACGCGTCGCTGAACTGACGGGGCATATGGCGCGAGTGTTGCATCTCGCTCTGTCGCCAGATGGCACTACTGTGCTCTCGGCTGGAGCCGATGAGACTTTGAGGTAACTTTACTTATCAGTAACTAAACAGGCAGGCTTATCTGCATATCAAGCGTGGTAGTACTTTATTACAACGAAGAGTAGAAGTGGAGTTCCCTAATCTACCCATATAGAAAATTATGGAATGGAGGTGGAAAACCATTTTCACAATCCTTGTAATATTTTCCTCCACCTAAATCTTGAAGTATTCGGCCCAGCCACCCTACACCGGCCTATCTTGTCAATGCTGATTCAGTGTTATTAATTTGTTGTCTCGCCCAAAGAAGATGTAATCTGTAGGGTTAATTTTGTCACATTTGCAGCTTCATTGTATGTTACGGATAGCATTTCATCAACATATCTATTTCGCCTAAAAGTGGGCTATATTACGAAACTCCATACAAATCTGACAAATTAGATGAAACAAAAGGTAGTTGACAATGAACTGCCATCCGAAACATATTATCAAGGTGCAAATGTGACAAAATTAACCTTACTAGTCTCGCACTTGAATCGAATCGCTGCTATTTTATAATTTCAGACTTCTATTTGAATGAGGCCGTCGATCTTTTCACAATCGCGGTAAATTAAGACTGAATCTAAAACAGCATCAAAATAAATTAAATTGTTCCTATCTATTAGAAATATATCCAAGTAGGCCTAAATAATTGTAATTATTTGTTTCAGACTTTGGAAATGCTTCATGATGGATCCATCTAAAAAGAAGGAGCCCACAGACACAAAGGCAGCGAAATCTTTACTCAATATGAATTCTTTGATTAGATAATTTATTTGTCTGTGACGAAATGAGTAATTTTGACTGAAAATTGTGATCTTACAATATTAGTAATGTAGCTAATGGTTTTTTTTTCTATTAGATACATTATCTAATTATTTTTATAATAATAATGATGATTTTATTTTTCTTGTAATGTGATTCTAATTACATATTGCATGTTTATGTACGTACGAAGGTTTACGTCATTTTTATTATTATAAGTTCCGTCTTCTATTTCTTCCGACAGGTTTTTGATGATAAAATCTTATTTTAACGACGCGGTATTTTTATTCGCATTTTTACATGTTTTTGGTTTTCGACAAACTAAGAGAAGTTGAGGTCGTAAAATGTACACCGCGTATCTATCTTTCGTTTTCCAATCTTATCTTTTGTTTTCCTACATTCTTAAATCTATATTATTAGCTATTTCCTGATTGATTACTAATTTATTATCATTTCATTACCTCAGCTTACTTGTTTTAAGTACTTTATAAAATGACCATGACCTTTTATCAATTGTACCCGATGTTTCTAAGAATGAATTGATGCTTAATACCTTTTAAATATGTGATTTTTACATTAATATAATAATTGAACTATTGTCTTGTTTTTTATTTTGGACTATATTTTTTAAATCCGCACAGCTAACCTGCACAGTAGGTTCGAAAACAATAGGTTATACACAATTTATAACCAATAAATTGTGTAAATAACGATTTTTATGATCATTACTATGAAAATACCGAATAGAAGAATAACTATGAAAATACCGAAAAAAAATTGTTAATAAAATACTGACTGAATTTTATAACAAAATAGATTCTGCTGCTAGACTACCAGAATAACATAAATTCAAAGATTCATAACATAGATTCAAATGACGGTAACAACATAAAATTTTAAACGCGTTTCATAACATAATAGATTCTGTTGCAAAACTACCAGGATAACATAAATTCAAAGATGTTTCAAATGAAGGTAACTAAATAAAATTTTAAACGCGTTTCATAATATAACAGATTCTGTTGCAAAACTACCAGGATACCATAAATTCAAAGATGTTTCAAATGAAGGTAACTACATAAAATTTTAAACGCGTTTCATAGCATAGATTCTGTTGCAAATCTACCAGGATAGCATAAATTCAAAGATGTTTCAAATGAAGGTAACTACATAAAATTTTAAACGCGTTTTAAACATAATATTCGCCTGCAG
This sequence comes from Tethea ocularis, assembly GCA_963555595.1. NCBI lineage: Eukaryota > Metazoa > Arthropoda > Insecta > Lepidoptera > Drepanidae > Tethea > Tethea ocularis. The sequence goes on from OY741968.1 coordinate 8,357,969, forward strand.
AACTACCAGGAAAACATAAATTCAAAGAAGTTTCAATTAAAGGTGACAACATAAAATTTATGAAACGCGTTTATCAACTAATAGATTCTGCTGGAGAACTACCAGGATAGCATAAGTTCAAATATGTGTCAAATAAAGCTGAATACAATTTTATAACAAAACTAAACTCCGCCCCCCGGTTTCACCCGCGTTCTCGAAGGATCTTGTTTTCTCGGCATAAAAAGTGGCCTATATGTTATTCCAGTGTAAGATCTATTTATGTGCCAAGTTTCATCCAAATCCGTTCAGTAGTTTTTACGTGAAAGAGTAACAAACATCCATTATTATTATTCGCATTATAGTAGGATCGTTTCTGGTCAAAGTAGGAAGGGACTGGATGAGGAAGGCCGAAGACCGCGAGGAATGGAGTGCACTGAAAGAAACCTACACGGCATAGGGTGGTAATAGGGATTCTGCTGCGTAACTACCAGGATTGCATAAGTGCAAGTATTTATTATTATTCCTCTCTCAGTGTAGCGGTCAAAAAATTGATAGGGCACAGAAAATTTAAGTTGAATAAACTTATTGTAATATTATCAATATAAGACCTAAATTTATTGTTAAAAACCAGAAAAACGTAGTATTATATCGATATGTAATAATATTCTGTAAAATAATACGGATATTGTCCTCATATATTGAAGGGTGCTCTAAAAGGAATATCTTTGGTGCTTTTAGGGTAGGTGCTCTAAAAATGGGTACGCAAATTGGAATACTTTGTTATGATGGCTTTTTATCTTATAAGTTTATGAATGAACTAATAAAGTCTTTGGCAACAAAGATTTCAGAAACTTAATTAAATAATTTGTAGCCATCATCAATACATCTGTTTATTACCGCGGTAGTCAATAGATTATGTGAAATTAAAAACAAAACTACACATTAGTTTAAAAAAAATGTTTTATTACTAACTTGTAAACATTACAACACAGTGGAATGTAAGAAAGAAAAGCATAACTAAAATGTATAAATTTAAAAGTAAACCGAAGAGACGTGCAATAAAAAGGTGCAATTTATAAAAATAGACTTCAATGTAAAATGTGATGTTGTAAAACCAAACAGTGGAAGCATGTGTAGTGACTAGACTAAGATTAAATTTAGCAGAACACAATTTTGTAAATAACACATCTAAGTAAATGCAAGGAAGGAACTAAATTGCTAAATGTTGCCGTTGAAATCATAATCTTATAAACTTAACTGAACAACCAAATTCGCTTAACGCTTAATTCATTGTACTTTTTATGAATACTCAAAACCGTACATCATCTAACGAGATAATAACTAACTACATCGATTGTATTTTTAGTAAAAATAATTGCTACATTAGTACATAAACATGATCATTTTCACAACTTTGAACTACATTAATATTCTTAAAATTTCCATTTCAGTCTCGCACTTATATCAGTTTCAAAACAAACTTTGTCTTGCAAATTACCAAACCAATTAAAATAAATTAATCAATTCAATTTTAATATATTAAAGAGATATTTTTTTTTTGTTTGGATGCAGAAAGTAAATTTTTAAAAATCATTCACTAATAGGAAGCTAAATTGTCCCCTAGGGCTTTAGGCTACTTCTCATTCCAGGAACGCAGATGTAACCGCGGGAAACAACTAATTGTTATATATTTAGTCAAATTCATTAGAATACATGCAAAACGTAGTTATTTATAAATATACATTAACAAATATTGTACGTATTCGACCACAAATTATTGGGCTACACTCTACGGCTATTCGTTTATGTACTAATATTACAAACTAATATATTTATATTTGACACCCGATATAATTTATTACCAAGATTATCCATAAAGCATACAACCTGTAATTAAAAACATTCAATCTTTAAAATATTCAAAATACAATCGATCGCCATAACCTTTTCAGTGTCAACTTTTAGAACTCTCACACAATAATTTAACGTTTACGGGAACACATTTCTAGTCTGATTATTCCACATTTATAGTTTTATAAACCTACCTACGACGATGGCTTGACATTTAACATATTTCTCTAAGCTCAAGTTATTATCCAACGTATTGAGTATACTATATGTTAAGTAAACCCTAACCTAATTAAGTATAATTGTATAACTAACTACATGGCTCTCTTATTGCGCTTACATATAAAATAAAATGAACTAACAATATATAAAAAATAGTGGAATAACTGAGATTCTCCATCACTAACGTTTCAATGCACCGTTAAAATAATAACAGTGATGTTATATACCGCTATAATCCTATTATATTTAACGAGTTACAGTCTGGATCAAACGTTTATAAAATCAACAACGTTTTAATTCGTTATAACTACAACCTATTCACTCTTACAAATAGAGCTGTTAAATTAAAAACTTATTTAAATTTCGTCCGTGACTGTACTTAACACTGAATAAAATCACTTTTCTAACATTAAAATACTAATATAACTACGCTTTCTTTCGATATAAGGTCTATTCGCACGTGAATGTTGCCGGAGGCGGATTAATATAATCATATCACAGAGGCAAGGCTGCGGGCGTGCGGGGACCCTTCTGTATCTAACATGGCGGACATCGCCACTGTATTGGATATAGGCTCGACATCCCGCACCAGTTGTTCATGACTCGTAGTTAAGGCACCGCCATACTTGAAGCTTCTACGTAAGCTCGATCGGATACTTTTGGCCGAGTCGCTTTTCCTGACGAATGATCTTCTGAGATAGTCACGGGTGAGCGAGAGGGAGTTCCTGGAGGTCGAAAACCTCGGTCGGCTCGTTCTAGAGTCAGTTTCATCGGTGATTGTGATGGAGGGTGTGGCGAATACTCCGCTATACTCGGGCGGTTGTGATGAGAGTGAGAGAGAGAGGTGCGCGTCGCGGTCGACGCTCTCGCTCACTGTGATGGCCATTTGTGATGTGTCGTCTGATGTCGCCGGCTCAGTTCGGGCTGATGTAATTCTGATGGATTTTGTTTATTTTAGTATATAGGTTTAAAACTCACTCTCATTTTATGTTTTCAAGAAATTTACTAGAACATAAAAAAATACAGTTTAGTTAAAGAGTCCAATCTCACCACCACGAATGTAACCAAGACACTCCTGAAAAGTCTATAAAAACACTTGGGCAAATTCAGTTTATGGAGGTAAAAGCTTTCTAAAAACACTTGGGCAAGTCCAGTTTATGTAATTGATCGATATTACCTCCTGAGTGTTCTGTAGCTGCGCCTGAGCGTGTTGAGCAGCCGTGCGCCGGTCGCGGTAGAGTAGGAGGGCGGGGGGGTGTACTTGGGGGGCGGGTCGGGGGGCGCGGGGGCTGCCGCCGGAGGGCCGGGGCCTCCTCCCACACCCACACCACCAGACAAACTCTCACCGCTTGTACCCATATGGGGACGGTACAGATTTTGTATGCGCTGGAAACACAATATTTTTTTATATGTATAGGCCTTTGTTTCACCATAATCTCACATTGGACAGTGATGATGTGGCAGACGGTGGTAGTACACAGCGTCCTAGTTTCGATTCCCATCCAGGACAAACATTTGTGTGAAAGAACATGTCTGAGTCTGGGTGTAATTATCTATTTAAGTATGTATTAACAAAAAAAAAGTAGCTTATGCTGTATATCAGTTATCTGGTTTCCATAGTATGTACAAGCTGTGCTTAGTTTGGGCTCAGATAACTGACCGTGTGCGAAGAATGTCCGAGGATATTATTTATTTACTTCAGTTATGACAAGGAGAAACTGGCTGACTGATATGAAAGGGTTCCTTGTATAATGTAGGCACTATGAACGGGTTTTTAGAAATGTAACCTACACGGGAAGAGGAAACGCTGCCAGCCTTCTGGGAATCTTGCCGTTGATCGTCAGCAGCGAGGCGGCCGAGAATTTAATTTATATATGGATTGTAAATATAATATATTCTTAACCATTAAAATGCCATACAAAAAATACAAACGAGTACCACCCTACCCGCTTGTCAATAAAGCACAAAAATATACAATAACAACAACGTCATATTCCGATTTACGTCATATCATGACAGCACTCAGATAACCTGGTCACGCGATACGATTTTCGAACGATATCACATGACCGATATCGAGTGCAAACACACGCAAGGAACAAATGAATGACCTTGCCTTATTTATTATGCAAAACTAATTGTTACAGACTGTACCCATTCACACTCACCAGCTCTTCAATACAGTCGCTTGTTCCATAATCCTTGAAGCGTAAAAACAAAGAAAATTTTTTTTTTAAATATTTACGAAATATTTTTTTTTAATGTGTTTAATTAGTTTCTTATTAAGAAACATTTCTCAAGCAACCATCTAATATAGGTAACTGTGAAAACCCCATCAAAATCCGCGCAATGATTATAGTTATAAATAAGCACAATAACAGACAGGATAATAAAAATATTTCAAAACTTACCTCTAAAATATCTGGCGGTCCTTTATTCATGTACCTCCAAGTCTGTATAAACGCAGCGATCGGTACAATCAAAAGTGAACCTTGTTGCATGAAAACTGCTACTTGACGTGACCATACTGGCCAATAACTGGAATATAAAGAAATATAAAGTTTTTATTATCACAGGTAACTTTGATATAAGTAGTTTTACGTGTCTTGGAATCGATCTGTTTACGATTACTCTTCCTAAGTTCGGAAAAAAGTAAAGTGATTTAGAATTAACATAGCAAACCGGTGGTAACGTTCTTATCAAGGCCTAACTTATGAGTTTGAATACGAAACTAAAAAAAAAAAGTAAGTTCGTTCACACTGTAACATCAAAGAGAACATCTGTAGGTACAGCATTTTTTACATTTCTACATACCCTGCAAGTTTCCTCCAGGAGTAAAGTTGCCGCTGTTGTCCCACTCGGAAATCCATCACGCATATTGCCTGAAAACAGATAATAAATTTAACGAAACCACTTTGCGGTTTTACTCGCATACCCTCCTCGGGTATGCCAGTAAAATATTTTTCCGGAAAAAAGCTATCCAGACCATTTTCTATCTGTGAGTTAAATGTCACGCTAATCAGTTCAGTCGTTTCGGCTAACATTCATATTTATAGCATTACACTAGCAGCAGGATAATAATATAAATATGAACAAGGCAGTTATTAAAAAAACTAAAAAACCCGAATGCGGTACGATAAATAGTGCAATAAAACTTCGGGATTGTTTTTTATCATTTCTCATTTCAAAATACATATTATTTGTAAATATTTTGTAATCACTTTTAAAAATCTTCATTTTCAAACACCACTCGATAGGTTCGGAAGAAAAAATAAATAATTTTAATATAGGTAGATACCCTAGGATCAATCATTCATCAAAATCGGTTAAGCCGTTTTTTAGTTACGAGGGAACATAGGGACAGACATACATACAGACAGGTCAAGCTCTCTTTTCGGTCGGATAAAAAAAGAGGCACGCATAGCGAGACAAAGGTCAAGATAGCCATCATATCCTGCCGCTGTTTTAGTAACTCACAAAAATTTCTCAAGGCGATATCAGACAAGAATAAAATAAACTAGCATGCTGGCGTTTTGGATATATCGCGAGCCATGCAGCATGTACGGACGACGACCATTCAAGGTAAACACTGCGGCATCTTATGCGGTTGTAATAGGAGCTAATTTGCAACAAAAAGGTATAGTCTGATCTGTACATTGTGTACACATTGTAATAATAAATAGTTAAATAACTTACACACAAAAGCACAGGCAGTACAACAGTCCAAGTGAAGCTGAGTAGAGCAGCTAAAGTAGCAGATATCCTCGTAGTAGAGGAGTATAAAGCTGCCACTACGACGTCGGGCGAGTAGGGCCGCCCGCGTACCACGAACACGCCGCACGCGAGCGATACTTGTACCACGCACTGCCACCATGAACCCACCCACACGTAGTCTATGAAGTGGACTATTTTTATACCGGCCTATGGAACAACAATGTAAAAAGATTTATTGTGATCTGTTTTGGAGCATGTGAGAAGTCAATGTTTAATAGTATCTAGATATTATAGTGTACTAGCTGTCCCCCGCGGATTCACCCGCGTTCCCGGGATAAAAAGTTGCCTATATGTTATTCCAGGATGATCTATCTATGTGACAAGTTTCATCTCATCAACAAACATACATGCGTACAAAATTTGATTACACAAAGACCTATTTATTCTATTGTACTGTACCTCATTATGCAAATATTATTGCGGAAACTTACGTCGGTACTTAGAAGCAATCCCATGGCCAGTCCAAAAACACAGCTGAAGAATGTGATAGTAGTCTCCCAAATTCTCAAAGCCTCAGCATTGATGGCCATAATGCCTGTGATGACGCAGTGCCATATTGCCAATAGTTGTGCGATGCCAAACATTATTAGGATGAAGTAGAATATCACCGCCCATGCTGGAGAGAGCTGCAAGATAAAAGTGTACATTATTGATGATGTTATAAGACCTACATTCCTTCCTGACTTTCTAGAAGTGCGTTAGTCCTTCATTATTTTATTTAGAATTCTAGGATAAAAAACAATTTTTAAGTCTCTCTACATTGTGGTAGGTGAAAATTAACTGTAGGTACTTATTAGATCGAGGACTTAAGACTGCACCGAGCGCACGACGCCGGCGGTGATTAGGTATTTAGTTGCCGTTCACGCACACTCGTGAACGGCAGAATAGCGGGTCCTGTGTGTGTGTGGCTGTGTGCGTTTGCCTAGCTTGAACGGCGGATAGGAAACGAAATAACTCCATTTTCAAAAAAATTGAGTGACAACGAAAACAATACAATTGTAATATTTGTAATTTAATGACCTACTAATATAACATATTTTGTGTTTTACCTAAAAAAATATTAATGAAAATGTTACTTTCGATATTGAAAACGTATTTATTTATCAATACCGTATTAATAATAGTTTGTGTTATTTTACCTATTTGTAAGTATCAAACTTAGTGCTTGTATAAGTGTGATGGTAGACTATAAAAAATCGCTTATTGAAAATTGGCCTTAACAGGGTCTTCTTCACGTCCAAAAATTAACAAATCTACAGAATTGTATTGTCTCGAAGCTAAAAACTACTAGCACTTCGGAACGACCACTCACTGCTGAGAAGAAATGCCGAAAGAAACTAATTTTCTATAATCAATTACATGATACATTTATATGGTGATAATGATTTAAACACGCATTTTTTATCATAATATTTATTGAATGAATGTTTTTTTTTTTATTTGTTTCTTATCTTTTTATCTTAAGTTATTTGTTTCTTCGTTTTTTTTTTTCCTCCTATTGTATCATTTAATTTTCTTTTAGTTACTTTTTTATTTCTATTATTGATTGCTTCTAGTATATATTCTGGTTCCTTTATTTCCATCTGCCTATCTAATCTGGAGTCTATCAGCTCTGGAAGAAGACAATCAAAATAAAACTTTTTAAGTTTTTCTTCCATGCCATTCCAAAATATTTCATCTTCATGAATTATTTCAATCTTCATATTCACATTTGTCCAAACAACAAATATGCATATTTTTCTTTGAACAATGTGAATTTGTCCCTGAGCCTGGAAATACCAGTCGTGATTTTTATTTAAAACGATATCCCCTTCTTTATTTATTTTCCAGAAATTAATTTTTTTCTCCCTTATTGCATCTTCGACACTTTGGGCCCGAGCCGCATATGGACATTTTATTTCGACTATTTTGTCATCTTCTACAAGTCCATCTGGACTTGCACCTAAAAACGGCAAATCTTTGTCAACAAATAGTCCACAAGTTCGAACAGTTGTTTTAAGTTGCGATTCTAGATGTTGACGTGCAAGAAATTCATGGTTTTGACCATAGCTTATGGATTTCACGTGGTCCAAATTTTTTTCAGTGACTAAGTTTTTGACCAAGGGCCCGCATTTAATTAGTCCTCTTTTGCACACTTTGCCAAATACAGAAGCTGTAAGCCGTAGTTTCCTTTCTTGGCGCCATTCCATCGATTCCGCTTGCAAAATCGTCCTTCTTTCGAGTGCGTGGCGATCATCTTCAGACAAACTTATGCTCTTTAAGTGTTCTGTTTTAGCAAACTCAAAATCAGTCTCGCTAAGGTCAGGTTTTTGGCACGACTCGCCATAATTTTCGTCACTTTGTTTATTAACGATAGATAATTGTCTACAAAATGTGCGAGATTTGAACACACGCCGTCTTGCTGAGGCAATTCTTTTTAAATTTCTAGACAATTCCAGTCGTTTAATTAATTTATTAGGGCTTCGTAACAAAAGCTTCTTACATATGTATGTTTGCGGCTGTTTTGAATTGAAAGACACAACTGATGCAGCACATCTTCCTGAATACGACTGTCTCCCCGAATAATTAATTCGTTTCCCCCCAATGAATTTTGCGATTACGCTATTGAATATTTCCGCTATATTACTATTTACACAGTGAATAAGGCTTTTTGCATTATTCACCAATCTAGAAAGAATTTTGAGGATGGCCGAAAAAATAAACCCACCGTCTTTACTTTTCATTGTTGGCACTAAATTTTCTTCTGGTGCTTCAACCTCGGTGAGTTTTTTGCAATAATAAGGTTTGCATGATGTATGGTCACCAAAGACATGATGTGGCGCATTCAACAAATCCTTTTTCAGCTCAAGAACTTTTTCTTCGAAACATATGTCTTTTGTATTTATATATTTAACTGCCCCATTAACAGATCGCCTCAAACGTAATATACTATTTTGTAAAAATCTTCGATATTTTATTGGATAATTCGTATTTCTGCTTAACTCGTCCAACTTGGTGCAATAGTTTCTTAATAAATGATTAGTACATTCTATTTTTTCTACCATTAAATTGCCATAGGGTTTAGCGTTTTGGATACTGCTAAATGTACTCGAATCACCATCAGCTATAAGTCGAGAGTATATTAATTTATGCGTTTCAACGGATGTTTTGAAACCTTCAACTAAAGCCGTGGCTTCCATTCCACTTGAGGAACCTGTATAATTTTTAAAACAAGTGTGTTTAGGTGTTTCTTCTTTTTTATTTTCTGCTCGAGCACAAACCATGCAATATTTATTTTTCACAGCCATATATAAAACTTTTTTCGTCCTGTAGCCTATAATCACAGCGGCACCTGATAATGCGTTATAGTTTTTTCTATACGATCTTTTTGACCAACAGGCATCTGCAACTACTGTTATCATTGGTATGCCATTTGAGTTCACCTCTCCATTCATAATAGCTAAATCATATTCTTCTTTGGCTGCATCTGCCATACTTTGTTCTTTAGCTAGTTCCCATAGTTGGCAAACCTTTGTATGGCACTTCGCATATAATTTATCAGACATACATGGTATGTTGAGATTGGCTGAAACCAGCTCTAATCCGGAAAATCCTGCACCAACAGACATAAAACTGCTCACTATATTATCATTCAAGTCGAGGTCCATCGAGTTATTAGAATCTGGACAATTTTTTATAGTGAAATTCATACGGCACATTTGACAGGTAAAATAAAATTTTGAAAGAAATCCTTTTTTAAATTCTTTGGTAAGTTTTAAACAACTCAGAGTACAGCCAAATGCTGAGTTATGATTAGAAATTTCTTGTAACCGTTGGTAAATGTACGCAAAATCTATAATTCTGTTTCCAGTTATTAAAATGTTCTCTTGCTGTTCATTTTCTTCTTCTATGATTAGTTCAGTGTCAGATGTATTTTCTAATGATTCCTACAAACAAAAAGCCATATTTATTAAAATTTATTACACTATAATGTACCTATGTATATTATTATATATTACAGTTATAATTAAAATAATTTGATTATTCATATAAATGAAATTCATTCATAAGAATACAAAAGACTTACCTTTTCATTATGTTGATTTTTCATCCTAAAACAGAAATTTATATTTATGTTAGTGTCACAGTAGTTAAGCTGTTAGTAAAAGGATACTTGTATGTAATAGAACTATATTCGTGCACAACAAGATAGTTTGGTCTAATTAGTAACAGAATTACTATTATACATAATTTTTTGTCACCAGATTTATTCTTTGCAACAAGCTTATCAGGATAAAATATAAAAGCCCAAAATGCCTTAAGTAGGAAATGCCTTAAGTGAAAACCGCATCAAAATCCATTCAGTTCAGTATTCAAGTTTATCGCGAACAGACGGACAGACAGACAAACGAGGCAGGGGGATTTGTTTTGTAATATGTATGTTAGTGATATGTAGTTATAGATAATAATGAAAAGTACCACCCCCACCACCTCGATTTTTGGCGTTCAACGTTTTTCTCGTAACGTTTTATTGTTTAACATAGTACGGAACCATTCGTGCGCGAGTTCGACTCGCACTTAGCCGACTTTTTATTATTTCAAATAAATGATTAACGTTAAATTAACTAAACGACTTACTTATTATTAATATTTTTTTTCTTGAATCTGGATTTGTTGATTACTTTATAATATTTTTCTTTTCGTTTTCCCATTATTATCTGAAACAAATAAGTATTTTCAAATTATATTATCTCCAATGATAAAAAGATAGTAATATTTATTTATTCTGATTATTGTCAATTTTGTTAGTAGCGCATTATTCTTAAGTAACAAATTAAAAATTTCAAAAACAATACTTACCTCGTTTTATCACGGCGTTGACGAAACGGCGCGGTCGTATGCGTGAAGGTGGGTCGCGCTGCAAAGCGACGTGAGCTCGCTCCAGACACTTGGGCACGACTGAATTCCCGAGCCCGCGGCCCGCGTATTTTAACTGATGCGCGGCCGCCATAGTAAAAATGTATGGAAAATTTAAGGCGTTTAATGATACAAGTGTTATATAGTTGTCTGACAATAAATAAGAAATGTAAGGCGGACAAACTGTAATATACATATAAAATTTTGTGCTTAAATTAAAATTAGGCTTGAGTTCTACTGTTATCATATGAAATTCTCCTTAACGGCAACCTATGTTTTTGCCATTTTCCATTAACTTTACGTAATTTTTGTAATATTAATAATTACTTATTTTAATATTTTATCACGGCGAAATTGTTAAGATATTCTCAGTGATGGTTTATGTTATTTTTATTTATTTTTTGAACGAATACTTATTATTTTATCAACTAAACCGGGAGTGCATGTTTGGACATTTTCGCTCGGCGCAGTCTTAAGCTTGGATCAAGTCTCGACTAAACAGATTCACGTTATTGTCTATTAGTTTTAAAATAACGTTGAATCATTATAAAATGATGACAAAAGTATGGATTTCCCGACAGATTTTCAACATGAGAGTTCCAGCTTCCAGCCAGACGGGTACTACAAAGTACTCTACCACCCTATTAAGGTTTCCTTGCGACGTTTTCCTTCGTCGAAAGCTTTAGCTCGTAGTAAAAAAACGTTGATAACATAGTAAACATGAAGTATCAGATACTATAATAGGCCATTTAGCAACAGTCAGTTACATATTGCTACTACTTCACTTATTATATAACGCCACAATTACAATAACAATTTGCACGCGCGCATAATACTTGAATACAATTTTATATTTACATCACACTTGCACAGAATAGACACATTATTATCAACTAAATTGTATTCGCTTATTATTCACGCTGAATGGGATTTTAACGGTATGAAACTGGTTTTACAGTCGAGTGCATGCTTCGGCGATTATTTTACAATTCCACGGTAACAATATATTGATAGTGGTTATTTAAAATCGCAAGAATTAAATTATCAATGACTAGCTGTTCCCCGTGGCTTCACGCGTTCCCGGGATAAAAAGCCTATAACCTTCGGGGATAGTGTAGCTTCCTATTAGTGAAAGAATTTTTCAAATCGGTCCAGTCACTCCGGATATTAGCGCGTTCAAACAAACAAACAAACAATCTCTTCAGCTTTATTATTAGTATAGAAGATAATGTATGGTGCAATGGGAAATTTTATTATATTATCACAATATGTGATACTTTTGATTAACCACAGATTTACTACTAATAACATGATGATGTACCCAAAAAATACAATTATCATTCTAACTTTGGCACCTGAATGATGAGTCAGGGAATAATTTCCACCCTTTTGCTGTTCCAATTAATGTGGAACAACCATAATAACATTTTAGCCAGGTAATAATTAATGAAAAAAAAAACTTGAAAATAATTTCCACTCTATTGCAGTTCAAATTATTCTAGAACAACCACATTATAGTAAAGTGGAATAATTAATTGAATTTTAAATACAAATTATATGTAAACATGCATGTTAAGACATTTTTTTTTTACACAAAAGTTAACGTACCAAATCAGCAGGCAATATAGCCAGTGTGGCAGGCACTATTTGCGTGGCTAACTGCAATGGCTGCCAACCGCTGAGCGTCCTAGCTGCGCTGCCACTCTTCCACACAGTCACTCCTACTAAGCTGCCGTAGTGTCCCATGTAACGTACTGGTGTTGTTACCAAGTTACCGGGCAATGGCTCATTCAATGGCCAAAGAAATTGTGATGATTTAACGGTTTCTGTAAAGGAGTTAATAAATATTTCTATTTAGTTGGCCAGTTGGCATGGTTGGTACCTGTCTAGGACAAACATTTGTGTGCATGCTCTGGACCCTTGGGTGCAATTATCCATATTATGTATTTGAAATAGTAATATAGGTTATCAGGTTTCGTTTCGATACCACAAGCTTTGCTTATTATAATAAATTACTTAGTTAATTAATTATTATAATAAATTACATAGTTAATTAGTTTTTATCCTTAACCAGTCTGGCGTCGCTGTCCGTATTTGGCCCAACAATTTTGTTGGCATATGGCTTTTGTTTATAACAAGTAGTTTCCGTTACGCTTTTATTATTTTTAAATGTTATTTTAATTTCAACCTTGACAGGAAAATATAAGAATTATAATAATAACGTTTTTAAAGTCAATAAGGACAAGATTCGCCTGCAAGAGTTGCTTTTCACGACTTTCTTAGATTTTCCTTATTTTTTTATTTGTCAGCGACGTCAGACTGGTTAATATACCTACATTGTTGATCATATTAAAATGAAATAAGGTTTTCATTGTTTCTCAGTATAACTAATTAGGAAATTTAAATACTCACCAAAACTGCCTGGTATATAAGCGTAACCATAATTCTTCAATATCTGCACGCAAGTATTGGCTAGAAACGAGCCTAATAACAACACTGCGAAGGTAAAAGCTACTATACATGCGCTTTCCTTTTGCAACATAGCACTGGTTTTATTTTTGGCATTCTTGTGTGAGGTCAACTGCATTATACATGCTCCCAGCAAACCCCATGTTAGAAATGTTTCTTGCGCAGCTGCGGCCCAACTCTGCAAACAAACCAGTAAAATTTAGATTGTAAGCCAATATGAATACCGTAGCAAATAAATTGAAGATATACATACATTACTATTTATGAAAAATTCACTCCAATCAGTCTCTGAGAATATATTCTTGACAGAATCGTACGGTATGAGCGTGAGTAATTTGGTACATAAAACCAGCGTTCCACAGATCGGCAGAAAAATCAGCATATACACAGCCTGTAATTACAAATAAGTTGAGATTTCATGGGAAATCAAATTAGCATAGGCGTTGACACCATAGAAATGTAAATAAAAAAGTATACAAAAATAATATTAAATGGCACAGTGTGCTGATGAATATAACAACACATTTTCATATTCGTAAATGTGATGTTATACTAATTGTTGTAGTCATCATTTTAAGTCATGGATCGTAAAACACATGGGTTTCAAACACACACATTTACAATAAAAGAAGTACTTATCACTAAATAAACCGACAGCCAACCTAAATGTTACATCTTATCGGAACTGTTAGCTAGCATAAGGTAGTTCTATACATTTCATTAAGATTTCTATGCATACCACTAATACGTATTGCATTACCTTGCCATAAGACCGCAATCCTTTACTGAGCGAGACGAATATGATCATCCACACCACGGCCAAATTGAACGCCACTTGAAACTTTATTGTCCCGAAATATGAGTTATTGGGCCCCAAATTCCTTTGAAGCACTTCACCATGGAAATATTGGGGTAGAGTTTCGTGAATTTTATAAGAACCGTTTTTAGCTGCCGCATCTGTAAAATTCAAATATTTTTTATAATGAGAGATCGAATTCATTTCCTACTGAGGAACGATCAAGTGAATTGACCTTGAATACTTCCTGCTACTTGTCTATTGATTGAGATCACATTTTTGTTGACAATTGACATTGAACAAACAATGGGAGATATAAAACTTGAATTACCTTCGAAGTTAAACTCATGCGGTAGAGCCCACTTGTATCTGTCATTTGCCGTTATAAATGCATCTCTGAAGTATATGAATATCCAAGATAGTCCAATTATGCTGTACATGCCAATAACTGCTTGTGTGATCAATAAAGATACGCCAACACCTTGGAATATTGGTGATATCCTCCACATGTCTACCGGCCCCGATTCCAACACTTGGCCCAAACATAGATGAAGGGTGAACAGCGGTATTCCGATCAAAAGAGACAATATCAAAAACTGTACTATGAAGCTTGCTGCAAATTGAACAATAAGTATTTTAACAGGAAGTTAACAAATATACTGATTATTTATCCGGAACTGAAAGTCGTTGTTACCTCCAAAGTGAACACTGAATATTGCAAATCTTGAAATGTTAAATATCCCTACGGTACAGCTGAGGCATGCCAGCATGGCGCTCATGCGGTGTGGCCACACTCCAAAAGGAGGTTCATCAGTCTCTTCATTTCTGTAAACACCCAATTAAGTGTTAGTCAATATGTAATCTCTTTATTATTTAGGCTGAAACAGTGATTTACACATAGACGTGAGTCATCAGTATCACATCCTATGACCTCATTTGAAGGAGTGAAGTAATAAAAATTACAAAATCGTCAAGGTTACCCAATAACGACTTCGTGCATTGAAATAATTGTCTAACTTAATATTGTTGAAAACGAATGACTGACGTAATGTACAGATATTTATTTACGGCGAGAAATAATATTTACCTCTCATCAGTGACACCGGGTGTCTGGCCAACAGGGGCGATGGCCAAGGATTCACTTGAAGAACTGGAGGCACTAGTACTCCTTGCCGTACTCCTGGCGGTATTCCGTCCGGTCCAGTCCCCCGCCGTCACGTCACTTTCACCCGGAGACGGCAAAGACAACGTCCTATTCATGAGCAGGGCACGTCGTCCCACAATCAGAGGCCCCGACGAGCCATCGCTATTTAGATTCGCAGCGGTCACTTGCAACTGTATTGGAGCACTCGTCGGCCGCATATTCACATGATGTTCCAGAAACAAAATAACGGGCAATGTGAGAGGTTCACAAGATTGCTGAGTAGAAATCGCCGGCAGAACGATAGGATCTAATCTTCTCATCGAATTCCGTAAATTATCGTGTGTCGTGCTCGCTCTCTCTAATGGAACCAACGTTTGCCTGTTGCTTTCAGAGAGATCTGAAAAACTTTTAGATCGACCGAGACTCGGAAGTTGAGGCCTATCTGAAACATTTTGCGTGATATCCATTTCTTCAAGTGATGGTGCTGAAGGATGAACACTAGTATACGTTACTACTTGCGTATCGTCTTCCATAGAGCTATGCGCCTCCGATTGTTCAGATTTGTCCTGAGACTCACCGATACATTCTTTAATTTTACATATGAGATCCTCTTCGTCGCTATCGAACGTTTTCGTGCCATCGTCAAGACACGCCAATAGAGATTTGTCCAAAACCTCGTCCAGATCATTCAAAATATCCATGAACTGGCAGAGCGCCGTCGCTTGAAATTCCTCGTCGTTTGTGATGTCGCTTGATGTGTGTGATGAATAGTTCGAGTCGGATTTGTAGCATTCAGGGATGGTCTTCTGCAAGTCTTCTCTGAGGTCGTCATCGTCCGGTGTTTTGTCCAAGTCATCGCTGCTGTCGTTGCTCTCGAAGACACTGCTCGAAGCGTCGCTATCTGCACTGCTTCCCGGCAAATTCACACTTTGCTCATACCGACCTTCGCCAATATTTACCACTTCCATTTTTATCGCATGGCCTAAGTCATAACCCTTCCTTTTTGGTAATAGCCCTGCAACAAGCGCCTTGGTTATCAAGTGATACGACATTGAAATATAAATTTAAAGATTTAAGAACACACATTTAGAGGTGACGATTTTCCACAGCTTGTACATGATATGTTATGCGAGGCGAGTGAATGTTTAGTATTGTATGTATTACCATAAGAATTAACTCGCTAATAAGACTAATTAGTGCAAGTAACACGGCATGAAAGACGGCTAAACGTTAACGCTCTGATGCCAAGTACCAGAGTGTGATACACAACTAGTAAACATGACTCAAGTGGGATTAGTGACTATTTGGGTTAAATTCCATTTACCAAATGTAAATATTCCATAAAGCGCAAGATTTCTAACGTCACATCGGTATAAGATTTAAATTCAGGTCAAACTAAAACATTAATCACCATAGTTAGAAAGAATGTAGGTGACACATATATATAATTTGTAACTTTATGCAAAAATATTTTATATAATTATGTATTCTATATAAGTATGTATTTACAAAAAAAAAGTATTATAATAATGTAGTATATAAGTTATCTGGTGTCCATAGTACAAGCTCTGCTTAGTTTGGGATCAGGTAACCGTGTGTAAAATGTCCCAAAATATTTATTTATTTAGTGTATTATTTTCCTAGTTTTAAGGAAAAATAAGAGTAATAATAAGGCAATAACACTTACTTCCTTTTGTACTTAATTGACCACAAAGTCAATTATAACAGTTATTTGTTAATCATTTTATCACTAACTTGTTATGATTACAAACTCAAGATAAGGCACTAACAAAAAGGGAAAATAACACTTTTCTTGCACAATAAACTGATAAAAT
Source organism: Tethea ocularis (assembly GCA_963555595.1). NCBI lineage: Eukaryota > Metazoa > Arthropoda > Insecta > Lepidoptera > Drepanidae > Tethea > Tethea ocularis. The sequence continues at coordinate 8,374,932 of OY741968.1, forward strand.
ATTTGCTATCCTATCTGCATTACACTTTATGTTTTATTTATTGACTGAGCAATATCTGGCAAATCAAGATTAGATATGAAACATCCATCATTTTAAAAGGAAAACTGATATGGATTTTCATTTCAATGTAAATAGATATGGAAATCAGTAGGGGTCATTGATTAGACCACTTTCAACAAGTGGGTGTCTCTACTTGCCACACTATCTTTGTCTCTTTTGGGGAAAAGTGACCTATTCACATAGCTAGGTTAGTAAATATAAAAAAAAACTTACGGCCATGATAAGACTTTTAACCAATAAGCAATAAATCTTGGGAGGACGATTTTAATCACTTTGTCCTTTATTTAACTATAATAATTTACAATTCTTTGATTACTTTAATTTTTTTGGATACTTAAATTTAGTGCGTAGTTTAATTAATAGGTATATTTAGATGACTGTAGGATAGCAGTACTTCTAGAGATTGATACCTATTTACTGAAATATCTATAACAACCATAATTTTCAGAGATAAACAACAGTGAGTATCACACACCCACTTTTAACTAGAGATTAAAGTCCTTACAAAATACGAAATCTTGAGAATTTTGGTTAGGCAGGTCTATACCTTTCTCAGACACCACTAGTTTTCAGAATATGTACAAAGAATACTAACTAACTATTACTATGTAAGGAACCCTCACAGTCCTCCACGAAAGTATTGTCTTCCATTTGCTCGCTGTGTGTGGGTGTCATCACAGCCTAGGTAATTTAATTAGCTTTAGCTTGATTGTACGAAGGATGTGGTATGACTATATATATCTAGTAATAGTAGTTAGTATCTGTTACAGCTCAGTAATAGCTGAATCTATAAAATGTAGCATGTTGATAAACCAGAATAAGTTATGGTACACATTACACACAGGGAAAACAAAAGATCCTCAGGAATGTACAACCTATGGGCTGTACCCCAGAAAAAACTTTGTATTATTTTTGTTCTGATACCTTTTTGGTATTTTTTTAATATGTACTACCAGAAATCTATCAAATCATGTTACATAATCTTTTGTGAAAAATGTCTACTTACTGATTACATGATTATATGAATATATATTTTTTTAATATAAAATACAAAATAACACATTCTTGGCAAAAGGTATACATTTTAATGGCAAACTAGGTTTCCCTGTATATGATCATACTAATATCATATCAAATGGTTGTTTTTGAATATTGTCATATTATAGACATGATAAAAGAGAAATCATGTAAATTTATCATGAAATGAAAACAACTAAATAATGACTATGATAAATATTGTTATTCTTTGCGTATCTGAAAGTAAATATTTTTTTAAGCTGATCAAGTTTAAATTTATGTTAAAGAAATAACAGTGTTATACTACCCTCAGATTTCTTAATATTATAAAATGCTAAAGTAATTCTATCCGTAAGAATTTCACACCAAAACAGCTAACCAATGGCAATAGCTACTTTTCATGCCAGGAAACTTAGTGCATACTAAGTACAACATATTTAGAATCCTTGAAAAATTTGGTATACACATTGCAATATGGATCATAATGAATGTGGTCATAAATGAAATGGTAATGGCTTAAGACTCTTTTACCATAATTTAATTCCACCCCAGAGTTTCACCTGCATTCCCCAATTTTACCCACATAGGGGTTGAATTAAAAAAAAAGTTTGTATATTCCTACGTCATAATAGCTCTCTGTATTGCCAAATTTCATCCTCATCCAACCAGTAGTTTGAGATTTGCATTGATAGATCAGTCAGTCAGTCATGCTTTCCTTTTATATATTTAAATGTACAAATAGGTATAAAAAAAACTAGAAATTAGTGAATTATCAACATGAGGAATTCATCAGAATAATAATAAGATTACAAGATTCATGGTTATACAATTATGAAGAAAAAACATTTAAAAACAACAGTAAGATTGTTCATACTAAAATGGTGCTATTAGCAATATTAGAGCAATTGTAACAACATAAGGAGTACCTAACAATAATAAAAATGAGGTTACAAGTTTACAAATGTTGCTAATTTAATTTAGATGTATTAGTAGAGAGCAACTTCAGAATAGGTTACAACAAATAAGTTCAAACTGTATTTTAATACAATGATAAGGTCTGCCCACACATTTATGATATATAAACGAATTTGTCGTTTATAGTAGATACTTGCATGAAATACCGTTACAAAATTTGTTACGAATATAAAATTAACGAAGTTAGAGTAGTACACTAACCTGATTTCCTGATTTTTTGTGTTCAGTTTAGTCCATTGGCCGCCAGCTGTTGTACCAACCAGACATCAACTAGATTGAAATTTTGATACCCCATTTATTTCTTCAACATGAATACAAATGATTCAATTCAAAACTACCTTCAATAAACTTACTCTTTGAAAAATGTGATACAATTTTTAATACTGTGCTTTGCTGTTACTCGTCTCTTGCTTTTTTTCAGTTTTTCACATTACTTACATTAGGGTTGGTAATCTAAAAACGATTAATCAAAGAATCGTTTTTTTGGGCTTACTAATCGATATTAAGCAATGTATCGATTCAGTGAATCGATCTGAGACACTAGAAAGTTGAAATTCGATTTTTACTTATAAAATTATTAGTGTAGTAGTCGAACGTACAGCAGCGAAATTTTAAAATAATAAAAAAAAAATGTTAAAACTTTTTTGGAAAATAAAATAAAATCAGCAAAATTAGGCATTATGTCAAGTGACATTAAACACCAGCAAGGTATTTAAGTATATAGTGTGCAAACTACTGCCTAAAGAGACATGTTTTTTTCAAACTTAGAATGTCCACACAGAAACAGATCAAGCTACACATTTTTGTTGCAAAATAGCGCCTATTACAACCGCATAAGGTGCTGCAGTGTGTAGCTTGATCTGTGGCCGTGTGTACAAAACCAGAAGCTTTATTATATACCTTTAAACGAGCAATTCTTGTATATTTATAGATATATATCACGGTTTCATTTCCAAAAAACACGATTTACCAAAACAAACATACCGAGCAAAGCTCGGGCATCCATGTACTGCATAATAATCTACGAGTATGACCACAAGACTGTATGCGATTATATTAAAGGATAGAAATTATAATAATTAGTCGCTATCGATACTTGTCGATATAGTATGTGATCAACAACAATAGCCACTTGATCTCGCTCAGGGGTTTATTCTGTGGCTAGAGTAAAATAAATAAAATTGTTCTATGCACTTGTGACACTTGTCACAATGGCTGCATTCCGAGACACATAATTCTCACATCAATGATTTGCTTTCCGATACGGATATCATACAATTATATAATTGAATACTTAATCAAATAATATGCTGAAAGAAATAAGAAGTGGTGTCAGAGAGATAGTATTAAAAGTTAAAAAGCGCTCTTCTGCCGATTTCATTCAACTGCCAAAAGATTCTTGTCACATTGTATGAGAGCCGTTAGCTAGGAGCTGTCGCTTTTGAACGCGCTAACAGTATTTAGAACTAAAACATTTGAGAAAGAGAATAAAATGAAGTCGGTTAGTGAAGGATCATCGCATTGACACTACTGAACTTAAATTATCGCAAATGGCGCATTTAATGACGACACCACCGATGCTGAATCACGATCACGAGACATTGTTGTCGCGCTAACATTAGATGTGATTCGGAATACAGCCAATGATTGTATTGGAGCCAAACAATTGTATGTTAAGGGGGAACGTTCGGTTGGAGCGCGAAATTCAAATTTTATCACGTTTTTTGCAAATTGCAGCTCAGTTATAGGTAGTAAGTTATCAACATGTTATTTGCGAGAAGAATGGTAATATATTTACTGATTAATAACAAAAGAAATCATCAACATAATCCTCCAAGGTATATTAGTAACTTTTTCATGAAATAGTCGTATATGTCAGTTACGGCCTATAACTGAGCTGCAATTAGCAAAAAACTTGATAAAATTTGAATTTCGCGCTCCAACCGAAGGTATACCCTTAACAAAAAAATTGTATGTTCACTTTAGTGTTCTAAACGTTAGTAACCTAATTAGCAATACTAGTAATCATGTGTTTCAATGAAGAATGAGTGAAGAATAAGATTTATTGATTACGGGATGTTCTAAAATTCCCGCTAAATTCAAATTTTATTACGTTTTTTGCTAATAGGGTAGTTGACACTGTCAAAAATAAATGACCAAACACTAACCAATGCATAAAACATCTAAAAACACATGGAAATATCAAATATGTTGTACATTTAATGCTTTTTATGATTTTTAATTACCAGTGGAACCACTAAGAGTAGATGATTTGATGCTGTGAAACTATGAAGTCATAATGTAATATTTCATACAAAATTCCTTATAAACTATCGTTTTTACATTTATTAAAAAGTAGCTGATTTGATGTGTCAGTCAACTACCCTATTGCAGCTCAGTATAGGTCGTGTGTTTATTAAAATGTGATTGGCGACACAGAGATATGGCTATAGATATAGCGCTTTTTTAACCGACTTCAAGAAAGGAGGTTCTCGAAATTTGTCTGAATCATTTTTTTTATGTATGTTACCCTATTAATCGAGAACGCTTGTAGGACTATTTTAAAACACTCGGATTCAACATTAGAATCGGAAACCAAAACTTTCAAATTTCAACTTTCAATTCCGTTCCCGAAGAGCTGTCAAAGGGCTATTTATTTAGGTAGGTAACTTTTTAATTAGTGAGGAGATTTTAAATAGCAATTGGATGGATGACAGATCTAACAGATTCGATAGCAGAAAGATGGAGTGTGTTTACGAAGTACTTCAAATAGCGGGAATTAATCTCTGAAGTTTTCGATTCCATGTCCGATGTCGAATCCGAGTATTATAAAATAACCCTGCTGATGTCGATTTCGTTGTAAATAGCAGTCGGATGACAGATCGAATGGATTCGATAGCGGAAAACGACGATCTCCAGGCGTTTATGAAGAAATTAAAATAACAATTTGTATATAGGAGACAATAGTCTCAAATCCGTTTCTGATGTCAAATGCGATGTTTTAAAATAGGTCTGCAGCTGGGCTGATTTGGAAAAATATTTATTTTAATTGATCTATTACTCAACCATACTCAACTCTCGGATGGACTTGGCAACACTGTATGTAACGTTTATTGACCACAGATTTATTAACATTTTACACAATGATATGAATAATCCTCGAGGGTCAAAGTTTCTTTCTTGCAAGATTGGAAATGTATTCAAATAAAACAATATAGTCTTTATGACTATTACAATAAGGTTTAAAATTACTGCTCTAAGGTACCTAAAAAGATAAGTTTATGTAAATGTTTTTTATAAAAATACGCGATAAGTATTATCATTTTCCTTTAGTTTCAATTCTGTTGTTCTCAGTGTGTAGTAAGAATAACTATCAAAAGAATTCATTATGTTACTTTTAAAAGGAAGCAGGATAATTAGCATTAAAATGCACACAACAAATAAGGTTCGTTCGTGTTCCTCTTTATAACTTTGTATTTTGACGCCTTCATTAACAAATCGCATTCTGCCGATTCAGTAACTTGTTGTAAATTAATTCAGCCAGTCGTGTATCAGCTGCGTGAATAGAGAGTGGGTTCGGTGTATTTAAATAATGTAATTTATAACAGAAAAACAAATATATTTTGGTTTTCATCAAGTCAATTTCATTCATTCACAGTTTTGGAAAGCAATGGCAGCGTATTCGTCGAAAGTTTCTCTGAATGAAGTGGTAATAGTGTCTGCAGTGAGGACTCCCATAGGATCCTTTAGGAGCAGCCTCGCCAGTCTTTCAGCCACAGAACTTGGCGCAGTGGCCGTCAAAGCAGCGATCGAAAGAGCCGGCATTCCTAAGGAGGAAATTAAAGAGGTTAATTTATTTTGCCTACTTTCTCTTTGACACTTATTTATTTACAGTTATCATTTGATCTTTCTTGACCATTTATTTGATCTAATTAGTACAAACTGGTACAAACAAATAGTTTGAATAATCATTGCTATAGTCATTTGTCATGATTAATGATTATTTATCAAATCACCAATAGCAACTAATGATAACAAAATTCTTCTTGTGTAATATTAAAAAAATTATAATTTTTAATGACATTCTGTAATTCTATTTTGAATTATATTTTGTAATGAAATTGAAATAATTTTCGATTTTTTCTTCATATGCTATTCCTAAATTGAAATAATTTTCAAATGCTTTTTTCATTTTAGGTTTACATTGGCAATGTTTGCTCTGCAAATTTGGGTCAGGCCCCTGCTAGACAAGCAGTAATTTTTGCTGGTTTACCAAAGAGTACCATTTGCACAACTGTAAATAAAGTATGTTCTTCTGGAATGAAGTCCATAATGCTGGCTGCTCAAGGCCTTCAGACTGGTGCTCAAGATGTAATGCTTGCTGGAGGAATGGAATCTATGTCAAATGTACCTTTCTATTTGAAGAGAGGTGAAACTTCTTATGGTGGTATGCAGTTAGTTGATGGCATAGTATTTGATGGCCTCACTGATGTTTATAACAAGTTTCATATGGGCAACTGTGCTGAAAATACTGCCAAAAAATTGGACATCTCAAGACAACAGCAAGATGATTATGCAATTGGTAGTTACAAAAGAAGTGCAGCAGCACATCAAGCTAAAGCTTTTGCAGATGAAATAGTACCAGTACCGGTACCACAGAAACGTGGAGCTCCCCCAATAATTTTTTCTGAAGATGAGGAATATAAGAAAGTCAATTTTGAAAAATTCACAAAATTGGCAACAGTATTCCAGAGAGAAAATGGTACAGTGACTGCTGGAAATGCATCAACTTTAAATGATGGTGCTGCTGCGATGGTATTAATGACAGCTGAAGCAGCACAGAGGTTAAATGTGAAACCCATTGCTCGGATAGTTGGCTTTGCTGATGGGGAATGTGACCCTATTGATTTTCCAGTTGCACCAGCAGTTGCTATTCCTAAATTGTTAGAAAAAACTGGTGTAAAGAAGGAAGATGTAGCTCTCTGGGAAATAAATGAAGCCTTTAGTGTGGTGGCTGTTGCTAACCAGAAAATATTAGAACTGGACCCAGCTAAAGTTAATGTACATGGTGGAGCAGTCAGTCTAGGCCACCCTATTGGCATGTCTGGTGCACGTATTGTGGTACACTTGTGCCATGCCTTAAAGAAAGGAGAGAAAGGTGTAGCCTCTATTTGCAATGGTGGTGGTGGTGCTTCATCTATTATGATTGAAAAATTGTAAGTTGCTTGGAATTAATAATCTCTGTAGCATCATTATTATTTTGTTACTCCTAAACACTGTGCCTTGTTAAAATTATTTGCTGTTACTGAAACAAAAAACAGTTTGTAAAGTTACTTGTTTTAAGAAGTTAAATTTTATTGTATTGTTAAAGAATTTGTAATTTTATATACCATGTAACATATGTAAATATCAAATGACAGTACTTTCAGCACTGACATTTGCTTATGATTGTAGTATAAATGGAATGAATGGTCAATAAATAAAACTTGTATTTTTAATTGAAACTGTTAATAACACCCTATCACATTGTTTCCAGAGCTGAAGTCATTGATGGGCCACCAGTATTGACATTTTATACTAAAGACCCATGTCCCCTATGCGATATAGCCATGGAAGAGCTAGAACCCTATAAAAACAGAATTATCATAGAAAAAGTTGATATTACCAGAAAAGATAATTTAAGGTGGTTACGGCTATACAAACATGATATACCAGTTTTGTTTCTAAATGGGAAATTCCTGTGTATGCATAAATTAGATAAGAATTTACTTGAAATGAGACTTCAATTAATTGAAGAAGAGAATTAGGAGAAAAATAGTTATTAATTTTTTGAATTAGTATGTTAATTATAAAATATATTCAATGGTTGAATTAAAATACAAATAAATAATTAGGCACTCTTTTCTTATTATAGGAACATATTATTTACCACTAGCACCCGCCCCGCGGTTTCATCCGCGTTCCCGAGGGATAGAAAGTAGCCTATATGTTAAATCTACCCTGGATCACCTAACTCCATAACAAATTTAATCTATACCTTTAATATATAGACGTTATGTGTCTATCCCTATCATAGTAGAACAATAACCTAGGAAGGATTAATATCCTAACGGTTGTTGGATGATATTTTATTAACCGACTTCAAAAAAGAGGGAGGTTCTCAATTCGTCGGAATCAGACTCTTTTTTTTCAGGGAGCTAATTTATTTACACCCAAACCGTGGTGGCTGTTGTGTTAATGCGATGCGAAAGTATCATGAAATATAAAATATATATAAATGATAAAAATAGGGTAGATTTTTTTTTTGTTTGGCTGGACTGAGTTGGATGTATTGTTTAGCTGTGCATCCGAATATCCGTCAAAATAAATGTCAGTTTGACATTGTTGTAAATTGTACCTAATGGTTGACATGTAAAATTTGCATGTTATATGAAAATTCAGTATTTTCTCAATTTTTTTGGTTAATTATGTGACCTTTTAAGTACTTCTATAAACGACTTGATTTCGTAGTAGTGCATCAATTATTTCTAATTCAACTTTTGCGTGATAAGTTTAGTTATTAGGAAATAAAAACAATGGAAAATTCAGCAATACAAACTTTAGAAGCTGCTGCTCAAATGCTGATGGTGAGAAATTCAATAATACAGCCAATAAGAAAATTCATAAAACATTATATCCTACATATCAATTAATGAAAGTAACTAATTATTTATCTGTTGTTTATCTATACCTAGTACCTACTCATTTTATATAACATTCAATGAAGGCTGAACCGACACTAAATTTAATTTAATTTGTATTTATAGATGGTTATTTAAATTACCTACATTTTCATGTTTTAGGTTTTATCAAAGAAAGGAGATTATGGTACTGCATGGTATTTATTTTCTAATTCTATACTAGAGGTTATTAGTACTGTCTTTGTAGTTAAATATGACAAAGACATCATATCATAACAAACCATACAGAAGTAATAAATTACTTGATAAAGTAACTAGAAACTTAAGTCTTCTATTACTACATTCAGAATTGTATATTATTTATTATTATTATTTATAATGTTGATGAACGCCAAACAGGCTAGATGACAGTGTCAAAAATAAATGACCAAACACTAACCAATGCATAAAACATCTGAAAACACACGGAAACATCAAATATGTTGTACATTTAATGCTTTCCATGATTTTTAATTACCAGTAGAACCACTAAGAGTTGATCATTTGATGCTGTGAAACGATGACTTCATAGCTTAGTATTTCATACAATGTAACCGATCTTTTTGACATTTATTAAAAAGTTGCTGATTTGATATGCCAGGAAACTACCCTATTAGGATGATTCTAACTAGATGTTGCGCTGTCACTAACTTGGAGTTATCAAAATCATATTAACAAGTAGGTAATCTCTTACATTATAAAAGATAAAAGTTCAACATGGATCCAAGATCAGTTTTAACAACAAACCTGGCACAAAGAGACAACTCAATGAGCTGTATCCCCATGCATACCTATAGGTGTTATAATTACTTTAGATGAAGAATGTTGTACATTCTTGCAGCTTGATTGAAGGAACTCACAGCGAAATATTTTATCGGTGAATCTGACATTCTGGCAATTCCTCCTTTCCAAATCTGCCTTTATTACATATTTTTGTTTTTAATGGAATTACACATTATCCATTACTACTCTGGGGTAGAGATTAGGAACTGGACACCCAACTTTCACTATGATATTTTAGATCTACAGTGATAAAATTTAATTGACCTCATTAGTTTAATGTGTCCCAATTAGGAATAAAACAATTTATGATGCCAATTACTAAACATTACTGAGTAAAGTCATTTTAACATGCATAGCTTTAATATTAATGGTAATATTTATAACAATTAAATATTAATATTCTTGGTTCATGCAATCACCTTACAACCCACAAACCACATAGTATTAGCCAATATGTTCTTGTTTTGTGTTATTTGAATCTGTTCTTGTGGTTTAAAGTAACTTATCAAATTACCATACAATAAAACTATATTATGGTCTGCACGTAAATAACAAATATACGAAACACCTATACCTATGAAAAGATAAAGAAAACAAGTGTTTTATAAATATATGTCTACAAATACATACATTCTATAAAATTTATGTTTTAGTGTACCATGCATTTTAACCACTAATTTTGCTAACTGTACTCATTATAAATATTGGTTTGGAAGATAATAAAACAATTAAATAATTCTGTGGGTTCTAATTACATCTAATCTGAAAGTAGCTATCTATGGTAGAAATGGAATGTTAGCAAAAATAAACATGAATATCATGATGTTTATTAAAAGTTGTAATTAAGGAAAATATTCTGTTTTTAATTTAAACTCTTTTAAAAAAAAAATGGATGAATGTCTCACATTCATCCATTTTTTTTGTGTCAAATATATGAAATATAAAATGAGCATTTCTATGCCCACTTTAAAAATAGTTCCAACCAAGGTTAATTCTAGGCTTAAGTCAAAGCCAGTTCAAACCCTATGAGGGCAAATAAGCTAATAAGCAAAGAAGCTTCTACTGGTTTGGAAATTCGCCTTTAAATTCGAAATATATTTAAGCTTAAATTCTTAAATATTTTTTAGACAATCTTGGCAATTTTTTTCAAAATGGTATATACTTATTGCACACAATAATAATCATGCATTTTTCCACATCTAAAGGCACCACCAAATATGGTGACATCGGAGCAGCGCCATCAAGCTGAGAGTGTATTCCTTGAATTTCGGAGCACCAAGAATCCCTATCAGCTATGTAGGGAAATATTGGAAAAGTCCACTTCAGACTATGTGCTCTTTGAAGCAGCTGGTTTATTGAAAGCAGCTCTAATTAGAGAGTGGAGCTTATTGTCAGAGAATGATATTTCTTCCCTGAGAGAGTATTTACTTCATTATTTATTGAGGAAAGACACTCCGCCATTTTTGAGGGAAAAACTTTTACAGGTACCTAAATTAATTAATTTTTAATCAAATATTTTTGCTTGAAAGAAAGCTTTGTGTTATTCCTATCCATAACATGTGTTCTATTTTCAGACTATTGCTATAATAACTAAAAGAGGCAGTATCGACGATGGCGGCAGAGAACGAAAAGCTCTACTTGGTGAACTAGAAAAGATAATTCTCAGTTCACCAATAAGCCAACAGAAGTTAGCTTGTTCGCTAATTCTTGCAATCATGCAGGAGTATGCTATTACTGTGAAATCAGCCGATGTGGGCTTGATATGGGAAGTCCATTTCCGATTGAAGAAGTCATTTGAGTCTTTAGATTTGAAGAGGATATTTAGGTTTACTGTAGGTGTATTGGAGCAAATCGTACGTTCGGGGCATCGCCCGGAAGGGGAACAAGCGTTATTAACCAAGCAGCTGTTGACTATAGTGGAAACTGTGTTATGTTGGAGCCATGTATCGCCATTGCTCTCAAAAAGGTTGATTGGCGCATTCGAGGCAATTTACGAGAGTGATTCAGCGCCTGCTTTACGACTCAGTTTGAACTGGAGAGATACAATAATGCAGCCGGAATTGCTAGCATTATTTTTTGAGATTCACATGTATGTGAGATCTAACCCTGATTTAGCCAGTCCGTCCCTCATTTGTCTGGTTCAATTGGCTAGTTTGAGTGGCGTAGTTATTTCTGCAAATAATCTTAAACAACAGTATTTAGAGAACTATGTTAATTCGTTCCTGAATATGATGGCATATATACAGCCTGTGGAAAGAGAGATGCTCGGCATATCTGACATTTATCGAAGATTGGTGCAGTTTTTCTCTCCGGCTTTGATAGCTACGACACCCCCGGCTCTGCTTCAGAACTTGACTACTTTGACTTGTCATTGCATTAGAGGTTCTGTTGTCGAGGAAGGAGTAAGTGTGTTATTAATATTCCATCAGTTTTACCTTGGTTTAATTTGTTTAATCTTAGGTATACCTAAATATCCCGGGATTTATTTATTTATTTTAGTAATTTTGTGTCAGGTGAATGATGACACAGTGTGGAGAGAGTCCCTAAACAAGTTCCTTCATAGTTGGAGTTCATTAGTTCACGACACGGATGGATACTCAAATGAAACATTATTGAATCCGTGTATAGAAATATTCAACACTTATCTTCAGTGTAGGCTCGCACCTCCAGATGGAACGAGGTAAGCACTTTCTTACTACCTTTAAAAAATAAAAGGCATCTAAAATTCACGTAAAACTGCAAAAGCAGTTGTTCATTCTTGGATCTTAAAGTCTAACAACTAGGTTTCAATAGCTTATACTAATATTATAAATGATAAAGTAACTCGGTCTGTGTGTATGTTACCTTTTCACGCCAAAACCGCTGTACCGATCACGATAAAAAATTTCTCGCAGATAGCCTATGATATGCAGAAGTACATATGGTACTTTTTATCCCGGGAACGTGGGTGAAACCGCGGGAGACAGCTAGTAGAAACATAAAATTAGAATGTTTAATGCATTTTGAGTGTTCAAAGTTGGATACCTATTTAACAAATTATACTGTAACTTAGAATCGAAATACATAATTCATAATATAACAGAAAACAATATTTATCGTGTACTTTTGCTATAAGAATACTTTTTTATTCGATCGGTAGAAGCTACAGAATTCCCTCTTTGGTGACTCATACCTATAAAGTCTTTGGTAAAATGAATCTTATTGCCACCAGGGGTACAGATAACAGTGAGGAAGACTTAAAAGATGAACAAGAAGAGGACGAGCGCAAACTGCACAGTAGTATTCTACTAACTATAGGTGCTATAGCTAGAAAGGCGCCCGCCCATTGTACGCATGTGCTGTTTACCTTACTTCATGATAGGAGTAAGAGGTAAGAGACAATGGTATTGATTATGTTGCAAATAGCACTAAAATATCTGACTCTCTTTTTTGGAATCATTATTGAAAACAGATAGATTTTATGCCATTGTCAGGGACAATTAGACGTGAACAATTTTGATGGAGACTAAATTCTCATTTATGGACGGATAGACAGATAGACACACGAGTGATCTGGTTTTTCCTTTCGAGGTACGGAACCCTAAAAACGAGTGGATTAAGTCTACGGGAGACCAGTGCCGATACTTGGTCTTCACATTGATGTGAATTAATATGATTTAGTTCACTGATGATGCGATTCGATGTATTCGTCAAAAATTCTAAATTATAAAAGATATTTTTTTTATCCCCGGGAAAATATAAGATCTCTCGGCAATTCGGGTTACACCAAGTGCCGAAAGCTAGTAGTATAACATAAGTTTGTTAGTTATTGTTTGTCAGTCAGCTAAACAGTTGCATGCTGCTTTGTAAATATATTCATGCAGTTAAGTAGGAACGATGTTACAAGGCCAAATATTGCCTGATACCTTTTAACAATGTTTAGTTTATTCAAATAGTTATTTCTAGATTGTAATATTTTATTTTGCAGGCTGGAAGGTCAACTGCAGCTCATGCATATGGGTAAACTGCCTGTGAGTGGCGGAGAACAATTAGTCAGTTTGTTTGAGGATTTGCATTGGATCTTGATGATAACAGGTATATTTGATTATAAGGCAATTTGGATATTCCCGCAGAATTCTTATTTTTTTACGTTTTATACTAATTGCAGCTCAGTAATAGGTGGTGTGTTTGTCAAAATGTGATTGGCGACACAGAGATAGGCTATAAATTTATCTATGTATTCATTTTGCATTGAAAATATTATAGAACTGTACATTGGTTTCCGTTATTTATTGAAAAGGAACTAATGTATGGACTTAAAAAGTTTAAAAAGTAAATACATATATATATACATACAATAATCACATAGATATATACATATCAGGTATCAATATATAAATATAAACAATGTACACACGGCCACAGATCAAGCTACACATTTTTGTTGCAAAATAGCGCCTATTACAACCGCATAAGGTGCCGCAGTGTGTAGCTTGATCTGTGGCCGTGTGTACCTACTTATTTAAAATAAAGAAAATTCATCCTGTATATGTGAAGTATCAGAAGGTGGATAGCACACAAATCCTAGAAGAAACTGGTTCTCAAGTAGGTACAGTTGCCAGAACATCGGTTGGTTTGGCGACAGATTTTGACAATTATTGATTGTATCAAAAGACCTAATACCCCTAATATTAACTGTTTCCAGGTCATTTCTTAGCGATCGACTGCACGGAAGGTGAAACGGTGATGATACCTCCTGAGATCATACATTATAGCATTGTAGAGAACGCCAACATTGACGCGTCCCTCCGGTACTTGGTTGGTGAAAGTACTAATACTGAAAACGTCGATCCTGTACTTAAGTAAGTAATGTATTTGAAGATACATACAATTTTTAACCTTTATCTCATTGTTATAATATGCAAAATGTATAATTCTTGCATGACTAAATCCTACTAAATGATTATAAGGTTAATCCTCGATCGAATTACGTGTATATTTTATTGTTTTTCTTTAGTTTTAAAAAGTCAGTAGACGAAGTTCAATGCAGGAATATATTATTATTTTTACCTTGTAGGTGTTCTAAAAACTTCAAAACACCTCTATTAAAATTAAAATACATTTACATTCTACTTTTGTTACGATAATACAATATGAATAATTCAACAATACTTGTTTCTTATCATTTCCTTTGTTCCAGCTTCTTCTTTAAGTAACAATACATTTTTGTAACTCTATTGTATAGTTCACCTCAAAAATAGATTGAAGAGGAAGTTTTACCTCAATATATTTTGCTATTGGAACTAGTGCATTGTTTAGATTCTTCTCTCTCAAAAGAAGGAAAAGAAAATTCTGAACGTTTGTTTCTACTTCACGCTATGTCTCTCTTATTTCCCCGTCTGACCCCCTCACTCAAATTGAGGATGGGTAATTCAGACTATAAAGCGCTATCCACACATTTCCGGGTACCCGGCCCTGCCGTGTTCCGTCAGGGACAGGAAAAAAATCGGTTACGTACAACTAGTACGAACTTGTTCACATAGTTCCGTGTCAGGAGGTCCGGATACTTCATAGTATAACGAACAACTCGGAACATGAATAGCCCTGATCCGGAAATGTGTGGATAGCGCTTAAGAGTATACAAGTTAGCAAAGCTAGCAAGAATTGTGTGGGACATTTATCATAAATGTACATTCAACGCCCGGCCCTCTAATGCATATGAATTTTTCCACTATATACACCTAGAAAACCTCGTAAAAAGCCCATTGGCTAATAATTAAGGCCCATCCGATAAATTGGTTAGACAGAACACAAACTATACCTGGTCATACAGCTATGCTAGGCCTTATAGCGGAACAGGATAGGAGCTTGGTTGACAGTTTGCGGTGAACACCACCGTGCTACGATTTCAAATGAACATGCATTTTTTATCGCCCCATCATATTGCTACTTTGTATCAATTAGTAAAAAGTACTATTTTTCTATCAGGTTAATAGGTGAAGTACTTCGTATAAGCGCATGGGAGTGCGCGGCACTGGAGGCTGGTCTTGGGTCAGTTTTCAGTCCAGAACTCTCCGCTACTGTTTCCTGGCTGCTGAAAATATGGGCTAATTCTTACTTGATGTCGCAGTCTTCTGTCTATTCTGAGGTTAGTTTAAATCACGAGAGAAATTTTGGTTTTGATATATATTTATGTCTGGCTGGAATTAACTTTTAACAAAAAATAATAGAACCGTCTTTAAATACATAAAAAAATATTATGCAGGAACTTAAACCTGAACCTGATTTGAAGTCATATCATTGACAAATTGTCGACAACATATTCGTGCTGCTATCCATTGAGGATTTCCGTTGTGGGCCTTAGTAGTCCAAGACCATACCAGCGCTATATACCTAAGAGCTATACTGTACCCAATGCAAAAAGAATAATTAAAATTGGTTCATAGACAAAGAAGTTAAAAGCGTGAATAAACTTAGTTCTTGATTTTCAAATCATTATAAGTTAGAGAGAAAAATGAGAAGTATACTAAAGGTCTCATTCTTATGTGAGACAGATTACAATTAACTTGATAACATATAGGTTAAAGGCATGATCGTGATTTTTTACGCTACATTTTCAGATGTCGCAAATCCTAGAGTGCGCATTCGGTCGGTCATCAAGAGGGGTATCTTGGGTGGTATCCCGACTGGCGGCTAGGGTTGGGACTTGTCTCAGGCATCTGTCAGCTCAACCCGCGGCTGCCAACCAAGCGTTACATCTACTTACAACACTTGCGCATACCCAGCACAAGTAAGTTTTAATGAGTAAACGTAAATTTAGATTGTCTCGTTGTTTTCACTATTATGGAAGTTTGTAGATTAAAAAGTAAAAAAATATATATTCAGTCAGAATTTTGTAGTGGAAACATTCTCAAATTATAGTCAGGAGCCGATTTTGAAAAACACTAATACAACATGATTAGATTTCTTAAAATTAATTTTACTAATCGATAATCTTGCAAGAATTTGGAAGAAAACAAAACGTAAGCTCATTTTACATAATAAAGACGGAGATATATTTCTCTCCCCTTCTTACCCAGAGTTTATAAATATACTTTGCTCCATACGCCATACTCTATCTAGGTGAAAATTTAATTTTAGGTTTCTTAACAGACAGAATCCTCTTGCCAGTTGCGAAGAGTTCCTTGCTTTAGTCGCTTGGGAAGCGTCAGGTAGCAATTTGCCGGGAGAACAAAGAAAGGAATTGCATAGAGCCTTCGCTTTAGCTGCCACTTATGCTGAAGGTACGTTTATAGACAATCTTCTTGAAAAATGCGAAGAGTACCTAGCTAGACTCGCATTTAGTGTTGCCAGGCGTCCGGATAAAAAGCCTGTCTGGCTTTTGTTAGACTTTTTTTATCACTACGAAAATTACAATAATATGTAATCCAAGTTATTAAAAATAACCATATAATTTTTTTTTAATTTTTTTTATTTATTATAACAACAAGGTGCACTTCATTAAAACTAAGAAATCTTGTATCCCACACTAGGGTGACCTGTTTCGTGGGATACAGTTACAAATACTTAAAAACTAATTAAAAGAAATAATTTAAGAATTCTCTTTGATGGGTGAATGTGAGGGTGAGATGGTGTGTGTAAATGTGAGTGTAGGTGATAGTGAGGGAGGATATTATGTGGCGTGCGCTGCGAAAACTATTGATGATACATAAAATAATGTACTACATGACATGTTTATAGTCTAACTAAATATATAAAAGGAAAGCGTGACTAAGTGACTGCCAAAAAAGGATTTGAAAATTCTATGGGGTAAAATAGAGGATGTGAAACCACGGGGCGGAAAGCTAGTCATCATAATAAAAACGTAATGTACTAAATCCACAGGTGACATAAGAAACCGTCTCCTAGCGAGTACAGTGGCCCTGCAAGAGAAGCTGATGAATATAATAAATATGCAGTCCGATACGGAACCAGTTCGTAACATGCTTGCTGATACGTTGGACTGTTTCATAGGAGTTACTGAAGGCGTTCGTGAGGTACGATACAATCTTCATCGTATTTGTGATTTGGTTTGTTGATACATAATATTATAACCAGTCTGGCGTCGCTGACAAATAAAAAAAAAGGAAAATCTAGGAAAGTCGTGAAAAGCCACTCTTTTGCAGGCGAATCTTGTCCTTATTGACTTTAAAAACGTTATTATTATCATTCTTATATTTTCCTGTCAAGGTATATAAGAATTATAATAATAACGTTTTTAAATATGCCCGAGTGCTATAGGCTACTTTTTATCCTGGGAAGGCGAGTTTTGACAAACTCCAAGAGAGTTCTTTGGGCTTATGGAAGCAAAGGAGTTTTTGAATTATCATTTTATTAAGTTCATCATGTTTGTATTTTTTTGGTTTTATTGTCAAAGTTATTCACACATGGTAATTGGAATTTGGGTAACGACTAAAGTTGGTAGCCTCTGATGGCTGTATCAACCTTACCGGACAAATAGATGAGCGTCGAGGGCTCTCAACCGGGCAACATTTGGGTAACCACGCCTGAGGGCATCCCCGGATGTGGTACGAACCTCGGCGCAGGGCGATCAGATTACTGCTGGGAGCTCGGGCCGCTTGGGACGAGACTGAGTGGGACGTTGCGACGGTCCTCGCCGTCGAGGATGATATCGTAATCGGTTTTGTGTACTTTTACGAGCTTCGTCAGCTTCAATCTGAGGAGTACATAATATTTTTTATTACAGGTTGGAACAATGGACGAGCAGTTCATGATACTAATTGGTGCCTTAGATAAGATACCTGCACTCATATATAGATATCATAATTATCCTGGCGTAGTGTTGCCTGCTTTAAACTTACTAGCCAAAAGTGCAAAGAGAATGTTGCATTCAGTTCAACCACAGAACGTAAATAAGTATGTATTGTTTATTTTATTTTTACTAAAACCACTATTTATATTATTCGCGTAAAATTGACAACTATAAATAGGGGTGATGACTAAAAATAAAAAATTAGTCCGTCAGTTAGATTACCAAAAAATATTGGACACATGTTTTTTCTTTAATTCTGAAAACAAAAAATAACGAAGATACAGTGCGTATAAATATCGCGTGACGTCACGTTTTAGTACACTTTTTACACAAAAGTGACGTCACAAACCCCCACTCCTGAACTTTGATGCGACCTATCTTTGTAAGTTTTTATTGATTTGATAAAATAAAAAATACGTATCCAATATTTTTTGATAACCTAACTGACGGACTAAATAGAATTAATTATTTTTTACCCAGCCATCATCCCTATTAAACGTTTTCTATTTTATGATTAATTTCTGTTGGCATACGTCACGTGTGAGTAGAAGATAAACTACGCTAACATGGCGCGCCCTTCCAAAGTTCAAAACGTTTGAAATGTATTTAGGAAAGTATTCACAACCCGATGCGTCAATATATGTAGTTTTTTTTACATGTTATTGTGTATGAATGAGATAGCAAGAGCCAGAGTAACTTTAATCTTAGAATTTGAACTAACTCAAAATTCAAATTCAATCTCATAGTAAAGTATATTTTTTAGATAAGCTTTCGTTTGACAACTATTTCAATGATTTTAGATTCCTTGAGATTTGTAACACGACATTCGAAGTGTATATAAGATGGAATTCTGGAAAAATATCAACTATACCACAAGATGCTGAAGAAGAGGCTTATGAGGTACATTACATTTCAACATTTTATCTACGCACAATTTAATAATACTTAATATTATATCCTATGATATCTTCAAATTATTTCCCAGGATAAAACCGCTATATGTTAAAATATGATTAATTTGTTTGCCATGTTTCAACAAATACGACTCAGAGATATGACTATATATTTATTTATGTATTCATTTTGCATCCAAAATTATAGAACTGTATGTAGGTCCATTGGTTCCTATCCTATCCTTTATATTGATAAGGAATCAATGTATGGATTTAAATAGTTTAAAAAGCATAATGATCACACATACTATCAACAAAATTAAAGCATGATCACCTTAAGGGTGTAATTTGTGTGCAGTGATCAGCGGCTACCTGTGCCTCACACAATATAACTATACAATGTGCTTGTCATAAAAATAGTCTAAACCAAAGATTTTAAAAGAGACTGTTTGTTGTCGACAATAGACAGGCCGAACTATGATAACTTGCTGCAAGGTCTCAAAACTGATCATGCTTCAACTTTGTCGATGGTACACACGGCCACAGGTCAAGCTACATATTTTTGTTGCAAAATAGCGCATATTACTACCACATAAGGTGCCGCAGTGTGTAGCTTGATCTGTGGCCGTGTGTACATACCGGCCCAAATCACATTTTGGTAAACAACAACCTGTTACTGAGCTGTATTTCGCGGGCTTTTTGGAGCATGAACCTTAACACAAGCAGACATGACATGTAATGTTATGTAGGATATTTGCGCGCTGATGGAAGTGATATGCAGCATAGCGCGGTCGGGAGGGTCGAGTGGGTCGGGGGGGTCGGGCGGCGTGTCGGAGAGCTGCGCGCGCGGCGTGCGGCTGCTGCTGCCGCTGCTCACGCCGCCGCTGCTGGCGCTGCCCACGCTGGCGCACCACGCCTACAGGATGCTCCGGGACCTGGACGCCGCCGATCAGGTACACACACTATACACTACAGTACAATACAGTACAGTACAATACAATACAGTACAGTACAATACCATCAACAACGCGACAGTACAGCAGTGAGCTTTTTTTATATTTTAATTTACAATTTTTTTAACTTATGTACCATGCTTTAGAGAAAAATTCAGAATTAGATGTGGTACTATTAATGAACTCTGTTAGACAGGCCAGTAATCGAATTGAACATGTTTTTATTTACTATTTATAGATACGTAATAAGATGTGACCACGGAAGGTCCTTGGTGATAGATTTTCAACTAAAGGGTGGTAAAGCCAGCCAGGCGGGTAATAACTAGAAAGTACCCTACCACCGTGCTATGGTTTCCTCACGATGGTTTCCTTCACCGAAAGCTCATGTCCATTATAAAATTAGAACCCACGGCATTCGACGTCACTACCATTGAGCTATCATCGCCTTAAATGTCCGTGATAATTTTAAAAACTAAATTGTATATTAATTACTTTCAGATAACAAACCTTCCCATCGAAGACTTCAACATGGTAGTAACAGCATTGCGAGTAGGACTCACGGCGGTTTCTTGCGATGTCTCAACGCTTTGTTGCGACACAATCGTTGGGCTGTCGAATAAGGCTCGAACACAAGGCGACGATAACCCTTATGCACTATCCTTGCTAACTCTAGCAGAACTTTTACTTATGCTTATTATTAAAATGGAAATACCCCCGGACTCTATCCCCGCTGCCGGTGCAGCTATCTACGCGTTGACGTGTGTAAAACCAGCCTTATTAGAAGGGTTAGCGAGACAGCTGATCGAGGCGTTCGCGGTCAACGACCCCGCCAATGTACCTAGGTTAGAGGAGGCGTTCGGTGTACTTACTAATGGAGTACTATTCGATGGATTAAGACCCCATAAGTTACGTTTTCAGGACAATTTCGATAAGTTCCTTGCCAGCGTTCATGGCTTTCTCATTGTAAAATAACTACTTCTAAAATAATTCTAGGTGAATGATTTTCGCTTTGACTTTAGTCTTAGCAAATTTTGAAGTCCGCATCGAGGATTTGCTATCATATTTTTTATGATTCTCCTTGTTTTCGATTGAATGCGAAACGTAAGGGAGTAAGATTTATAAATCCATCTTTTGCATATTTGTGCGATTGTATTGTATATTCGGATGTTTGAAAATAATATGAATTAAGTATTTCCTTTCAAAGTCCTTCCTTTGGCTGTGTCAAACGGAAATGTATCTTAACACTATTGTGTCTAGAGTAAAAATCGATGAATAGTTTTATTCAGTGCCATGAATTTAAATTTATTTTACGTAGTGTTCGTTTTGGTAATATGTATATCATGGCCTAAATTTGTACAGGGTGCTCTGTGACTCCAATTTGACGACTATGACTATTTAAACTTTATGATAATCAAATCGATTTGAATTTACCGATTTATGTATTCCGTAATTTTATGTGCCTATCTAAGTATTACAATTACATGAAATATAACTTAGTATTCACTCTATATATCTTATGTTCACAACGAAAAATAAATAGAAAATGTATATTATGGTTGTGAATGAGAAAAATTCAAATATAAAAATTACTGTGGTATTATATTATTCTTAGATTTAAACAAGTACTCTAAATAAGTACTTATGGCTAGTAGGTAGATAAATTATGATTTTCTACTATGCTAGGCACTTGTTAGATAATGGCCCCGATTCTGTTGTTTTCAAATTAAACTAATTTAATATCACTATCTCTTTCTAACATCAAACATAAGAAAGGGATATTATAAATGTAATCCCGTCAAATTAGTCCAATTGCTTGTTTATTCGTCACGACTATTTACCCATAAATGACGATGGCATAGACTATTATGATGGCAGCTTTAAAAATTTCACAACCTCGTTCAATAATGTTTTTTGATGTGACGTGATTAAAATTAGTTTAGTTTTGTAAATAACAGAATCGGCACCAATTTAAGTTTACATAGTTGTAAGTTATTTAGGACTTATTTACATATTTATTATTGCTGTTTCTCGCTCCATTTTTCATATTAGTGTAGAAATTGACGATTTTTAATCTTATCTACTAATAATCTCTGTTTTAGAGTTGACTATGATTTAGTTGGAGTTATCTGATGAGTAATATTCAATTTGACGCCATTTTGTAATCGTGAATTTCATCTATAGCATGCATTTTTTCTCAATTCGTGTGAATGATTATTGCTGTATTAATCTTTATCATTCAAAAATACTTTACACATTATGTCATGTCTTTATACGTTATGATAAAATCGATTTAAAAAACAGTCTGTTTATGTTATATTCAAATTCGAATTATATATATATTTCATATTTTAAGTGTGACTGAGGTCGAGACATTTTTTTTATATTTTTGCATTTATTATTTTCATAGACTTCTTAGGGTTGTATACCAGAATGGTAAAAATAAACCCTTGTGGTCGCTTCGGTGACTATTAGATTCAGACGCAAAATGGTCATATTCGCAAAAGGTACAGCTTGCCTTGTTTGTTGCAAGAGATTTGTAAAAAAATATTTGTTAAACTGGAGTTTTTCAATAGGAATTTTTCATTAGTTACGTCAAAAAAAAACCCGAATATGTCCCTTTTTAAATCAAAGAATTATTTTGTCTCTTATTTGGTCCATCATTAATAAATTGAAAATATTAACATACATTATGAGATCTAAAGATCTAATAGAAATGGAATAATTTTCTATATAAGCTAAGCCTTTTTTTTCTAGGCTTGCTTTAAACCGTTCTACGTATAAGGGAGAAAAGTTTTAAAACGTAAATTTTTGCGAATATGACATTTCAAATTACGTATTATATTTGACGAATGTAACCTTTTGCGGCAGAACCATTTATTAAACCGAATAAAAAATATATTCTCATTATAAATGAATTTAAAAACTTTGTTTAATTTTATGTTGTATGCATAAATAAGATGTGGGACTGCTTACGATTAGTATGAGCAAAGTATTTTATAACATTATTATGTTCATAATGAGATATCAGGAAATGTTTGTTTTCAGATTGAATGAAACACCTTTTTTGTACCTAAATTGTATACGGATATACTGGTGAAAAACAAACGCAAAGAACCCGGAAGGTTCAATAAGTAATAGAGAACAACATATAAATATAAATTCAGCTAGGGACAACGGTGAGAAGCTAAGCTTTCGTAAAATGACTTTCAATTTTGATTCAACAAACTCCAATAAGGTGGGAATCATACAAAGCCTAGAACGAAAATGGCTTTCAACGAAAATTGACAGAACATCGTAAGTGCTTGGAGAAAGATTTTCAACTTGGAGGTTGTAGTCAGCCAGGCGGGCACTTCTAACTACACAAGTTCGTGCGTTTTGATCCGTAGTCAGACGCGTTATCCGTTGCGCCACAGGGCCTGTTAAGTTCGTGCGTTCTTTTGAAACATTGCCTATGTGAATCATCAAAAATGAACGTATTAATCTATATAAATGCTAAATTAACAAACCTTCCGGATACGCATTTTTTAACACCTGTACTTATACCATGAGTTTACTACGGTAACGGAATCGATAGTCGCTATCGCTAGTGACTACGGTGCATAATATTGTATGATGATTCGAGCAGCGCCTCTAGTGAACCGTTGTGGAATTACAATATTTCTTTCATACAGTTTGTTTGACCGTAGTCGCTAGCGACTAGTATCTGTACTTAGTTTGTGCTAGCGACTATCAATTATGTAACCGTAGTAAACTCATGGTAGAGGTATAGTATAACGTAAGTTACTATTGTGTAGCCGTAACGATGCCAAATAATTAATAGATGCGATAAAACCGAGAGAATAATAAAAATAACATACAGAAAAATTAAGAAAACATGTTTTTAGTTGTACATTTCATTTGAACCTAATTATGTGGAAGTATTAACAATGAGGCAGAAATGAAAAAATCTTATTATCATTATTAATTAGTAATTGGAAGACATTTTGTAAATACTCGGAACATATTTTAATACATTAAGGCACAGTTTCACCAGTACAAGTAATTTAATACTAATCTACGAGATAAACTAAGTATGGCCATGTGATAGAATTTGTATAATCTTTCAAATTGACACCTTTACCCCGTAGATTAGTGCTTTACTGAAATAGGTTGGTGAAATTGAGCCACTAAATGGTGCACTATTCTTTTTAAATATTAATAACTGTCAATAAAATAAATTGTACAAATTTTATAAATTGTTCTTTGGTTTCAATAATAATAATACCTATCCTGGGACACTCTTCGGCCACTGATCCCAAAACACACATTAAACCAAACCCCCTAACCCAAAGTGTGAGTACGTAGGTACCTTCTATACGCACGCAGTAATAAATAGTCACCGAATATCAGAATTTGTCATTCCCCTGGATCAAACAGGACGGGGCTCTTCCTGTGAGGCTATTACGTATGTTAATACGTAGGCTTTGTTCATTCAGTTTCGTTCAATTCGTATTTCATCTCTCCCTAGAAGTACGGTAATAATAATAGTACGGTGGTAAGTATGGTGAGGTTGTGGTCCATAGATTAATATGTATATATGTTGTGGTCAAACAGGCTATAGGTATATAGTAAAAAAAACTGTTCTGGGGGTGGAAGAAGGTGACAGTGAAAGCGAACGAAATAGATCCCGAGTGCTACCCGAAGTTGTTATAAATGTCTAGATAAGTTACAGATTATTTCTTATTTCTTGCTTTTCAGAGTAAATAATTAATTTTGAACTTTTGTCGTATGTACCGCAGTCGGGGATTTAGTTTTTTAAATAATTTTTTATTTGTAGCAACACTAAAGATGCGCTGGGCCTGGCTGTCACTTGTCAGATACGTAGTATCCCCTTATTGGTCTGTGCTTGTCAGTCCCATCTGTCGTCTGTCAAGTCGTCATTTTAGGGATCGGCATATGAAAAACAATATATCGATATATAAATCGTATCAATTTTATTAAAATATATGGATCCTATGTAGAATAATAAATATCGATATTTTTTACCCTAAGGCGTGGTTACTTAAAAGTACTGTCAAA
This sequence comes from Tethea ocularis, assembly GCA_963555595.1. Classification (NCBI taxonomy): domain Eukaryota; kingdom Metazoa; phylum Arthropoda; class Insecta; order Lepidoptera; family Drepanidae; genus Tethea; species Tethea ocularis. The sequence goes on from OY741968.1 coordinate 8,400,181, forward strand.
ATATTCAAGAATGAACTCATCTGCATCTCATTTTTTTAAACTCGATGATCGGTGATGTGATTGGAACAGAGCAGTCCGCGGTAAAACGTAGTGATTTATATTCTCTTTGTCCACGGTCAAATACAAGCGACATACGTACTACATACGTATGGGCTGAGCCCTTAAAAATGTCGAATTTGATATTTAAAATATCGATGATATACATCGATTATTTCCTGAAAAAATATAAAAATTTTGTAAAATCGATGTTTTTTGCCCAAACCTAGTTCATTCCGATTTTCTAAGTAATTTTCATTATTTTGGGTATTTTTAGTAGATTTTTAATAATAAATTGTACATCAAAATAATATGAGTGTTGCGAGGCTTAGTTCGTCTTTGAATTCGTTGGGAGCATCGTCGCTAAACAACAGCTGTGAAGTAATGGAGAAAGGAAAATTACAAAATGAATTAAAAGAAATCTTCCGATCGCGAATATTCTTGGGCCGGTACATGGAAAGAAGATTAATCGATGAGCACATCGGCTACCGTGACATTGTTGTTGTTAGTAGTGCAGAAGTGGAGTTGAAAAGAGATTTGTTGGAAGCGCAGCATAAATTACACGAAGTTTACACTAACATCCGATGGATCGGCATCACGGAAACAGATTTACTGGGATACAACACATCTGGCGTATGTCTCTGGACTCAAATAGAAAACCAGCCCTTTGGTCCTTTCTGGTTCCAAATCAAAAGTCTTAAATTTAGGGATGATGAAATTATTGTGTCTTTGAAGTGCATTAGGCATATCACTGAAGCCTACATAGAACTGGAACCTATATTAATAGGAGGTACAAATAAAAACAAAGATAAGTCTAATGATACTCTTGATGCAAGTGCTTTATCACTTAATGAGACATACAAAGAGATTGTAGGGAACTTGAAAAGTGCTATATCTATTAACAATGTGAAAGAATTTATAACTTTTTTATTTGCCATCATTATTGCTATTTTTACTGGTAGCACAGCCTTGGTTAATTTTCTAGGGAACTTCATTTTGGCTCTAATAAGGGAAATATCTATTTTTACAAAAAATTCAACACCAATATTCTTGGGTACATTAGAATTCTTCAGTAAATGTGTTGGGGGATTTTACATATTACTAGCAATGTTATTTAAGCCTAATAACCCCATACCTTCAAACCCAAGAAGGCTAGGTATTGGTTATTATGAGCAAAGAAGTAGACAATATGATGATGGCCAATTTGACTGATCATGATTTATATTAAAAATGGATAGACATTCTTACAATGCTGCAATAGCATCTTTTATTTCTGTAAAATAATTATGATGTATTTTGTTAAGTATTTTTTAGCTTGTGACCAAAGTAAAACATATTTTTTACATGACGATTATATACTGCAGCATTCCTATTTACTTTCTTTAAGTTGTATATTTTGGCATTTAATAATTGATTGCATTTGTCATTTATGTTTGTTAAAAATATGATTATTTTTTGTTGTTAAACAAATTACATATAATTTATGTTTTCTGCACAGAATCTCGAGTTTTATTTTATTGATTTTGTTTGTGTTCAATTTACAAACACTATGACATGGATCTGGTAATAAGTATGCAGCCATAGTTATTTCCAGCCAATCCAATTAAAAAATGTAGGAATAAAAACTATATTTCTTAACTTATTCTCAAGGTTGCTTGGGTTTAATGGGTATTGGAATATTGGGAAATAAATAGGAAATATTTTATTTAAATAATAATTTACATGATAAAATATAAAATTGTTATTACACTTGATGTTTCAATGTGGTGCAGCTAGTTTGCCTCTTGTGATAGTTTCACATATTTTATATTCAAATTATACTGTTTTTTTTAATACTGTTGTTGTTATTCTATTGGTACTATTATTGTCCCATTTCTTGGATCTGAAAACTATATTTGTTTTAATATATTTTATCAATTTTATATTCATGACTATGCTATAATTATATACAATGATTGTATGTTTAATATCAAACTAGAACCCTGATATGATAGCACCTTTTCCTAAACTGAGATAACATGGCATGCCCCTCCAAATTACTGTTTCAATGTGTGTAGTCACAACCTTATAAAAGAGTTTGTATGTAGTTGTTATTCGTCGTCAGTAGCAAGCCGCCCATCCTAAGCATGTGACTTATTACCAGATTTGTTGGTCCACTAATCATAACTAGGCGACCGCGCAAGACAACGGATGTGTCATTTGCATAGAGTACTAGCCGCTAGTCGAGCAATAAATCTCTAGATTTATTTTTGTTTGACGGTACGTACCAGTATGCACAAATACGCAGTGAGTCTGTAAAATGTAAATACTTTAAAAAATAGATAAGTACTTACATTTCAAAAGTTTTAACTTTGGATGGGTGCGCCATGTTATCGTAGTTGCTAATCTCTACTGGTGTGTGTATGTAAGTATATCATAGATTAGGTAGGTACTTATATTAAAATAGAGCTGGCACTTCACAATAAATCTTCTGACTGGGAATCTTTCAGAGGATTTCCTAATAAAAACAACTGAACGTGGTCTAAAATGCCAGATAACAGAAAACATATAACAAGAAGTTAGTAAAGTAAGTTACCGAGTAAAAAAACGCTAGAAAAGATGTACTTGCTGTTCCTCAGTGCTTCTCGACTTCCAACAGGCTTTCAACAGAATCAATTACGTGAGATAAAAAACACTCCCTGTGTGGCTACTTCCCGGTATTCTAATCCTACTTGTAAGACAAAGTCATAAGAATGAGGGTTCCCCAGGGGTCAAATTTGAGACCAGAACTATACACATTATACACTACCACTCGACTAGAGCTCAGCCCACTGACCATAGGAATAAAACTTACCTAAGCGTTTTGACTGGTGTCGGAATTTATTATGCGAACTTGCAAATTTTGATTTATTATTTTTTGTATTATTATTTTTTTTCAGTGGTATTTGTACTGTCATATTTTTCATTTTTATTGGCTGAAAAGAATAACAATCTAGGTATAATTTATGTATTTTGTGACAATTTTGACAAACTTTTATAAATTCAAATACCTCTGTAGCCATATCTGCAATAATCATAGTTTTTGGTAAATCTTGTTCTTTTTCTTTTGTCATAGTTTTAGATACAATATTATTTAAAATGTTAGTTATAACTATATTCATTTCACTATTATCATATTCTATGAGAAGTCGTCTGAATAAAGCAAGAAGGTTTGGTAAATGTGACGTCAAGTCAGATTTGCCATAATCGCTATTGCTCAAATTTTGTAGCAAGTCTAAATGTGTGAAAATTTCATCCAAAGTCATGAATCGTCGATATTGTATTAATGCATTCAGAATTTTGTTTCCTGTACCTAGAAAACAGTGAAAATTATAGTGGATCACTAAGTCTTTAATTTGATTGTATATAATTCTCTATTACCTACATATCATGTATTTATCCAAATGATTTTTTGTATTAGTCAGTGTATACTGGTTTTATCTTTGGCCTCTTAATTCCGAAGCTGGCTGCGACATACATTACTTGGCTCTGAATTTTTGATGGATTTTGGTAATGATTTCGTTTAATAAACTTCTTATTACCTTCGTCTACTGGCTTGCAATAATATGATACATTTGAATTTTGCGACATTGGTGGATGCATCAAACTCAATGTAGCTGTTAATAACTCTAAAGTCTCAAATTTAAATTTTGATTCCTTTTTCTTCAGAATTTTTCTCATATCATTTGTTATTTTAGAAGTAAACTTTAGATATCTTCGGCCTTCCTCTAACTGTGCTAGTTTATAAAGAAATGCGACTGCTAAAGACTGAAATTAACAAATATTTTTTTATATTACTGATTTGACCCTTATCATGGTAGTAATAAAGCATATTTCTGCTTCTTTCTAGAGCTTGTATAAAAAATACCTGCGTTGATTCATCACCACAATTTTCATATTTGCAAGGCCACCGTATGCAAATAGTAACAAATGAATATTCTTCAAATACATTGCAGATATCTGCATGAGTACACCCTTGGATTATCTCCACTTTTTCACTATGTGATGATTCTGATAGACCCTGTGATATTAATTAAGCTGTTTTATTGAGATAAGCTTTACCTACTTATGAAGGTATAATTTTTATTGTTTTTAAGGTAAGGGCAGGTCCTTAACATAATTTTAATAAGTAGGTACCTACCTCATTCAAAAAAAACAACGCATTTTTTGTGTATACTCCGCCCATATAAAGAAACTTTTTAAGAATGCGTATATTTTTTATGATTTCCCCAAAGTTGGTAGTGATGTATTTTGTATCTTCATTGAATAGTATCATTAGGTCATTATACTCCCGTATGTTGAAACAGTTGCATTTTCTTGTTAGCCTTTTGTAAATGGAACAATCATCCTCTTCTTCCTATGTATTGAAGTGAATTATTTATTTTGTCATCAACCGTTTTTTAAGCAATATGTTCTTCCCAAACAAAAGGCCACGCGAATGTTGAACAATATTATTGATACTTTTTACTTTCGAGGTGAGGGAGCATAGATTAAAATCTACACCTCTTTAATTCAGGCAAGGTTTGCTTCTGAGCCACTATGACTATTTTATATGTCCTCCAAGCTTGTAGGTAAAGTCTAAATCACGAAAGAAGCTCCATTATGCCAACTTCTATAACTTCTTTTGTAAAATGGACTTAGGAGGAGGTAGGACTTATGAGTAATGGGTGCCACCTACCTCAATATAAATAGCATTCAAATTTCTTGCTTGACTTTCTAAGCGCTTTAGCGCAGCTGCGCCTTTTCCATCTGTATCTGTTGGATTCTGAAAATTGACAGAAGCTAACTATGATCATTGTCCATTCGTGTCTTGAGAATGCTTTAGGTAAATTCAATTTATTTTTACTATATATAGGCCTGTGTTTGACCATAATCTCACCGTGGTCAGTGATGACGTGGCCGATGGTGGTAAGCACACAAAGCCTCGAAGGGAACTGGCTCTCAAGTGCAGCTGTCAGAACACACCGAAAGGTGCTTGGCAACAGATTTTCAACTGAGGGTGGTAACCAGCCAGGCGGGTACTACAGTGTACCCTACCACCGTGCTATGGTTTCCTCACGATGTTCTTCATACACCGAAAGCTCAAGCTCATTGTAGGATTCGAACCCGCGACCTTCGTCTCGGCATCCAAATTCACTACTACTGATCTATCATCGCCTTGAAATTTAGCTAAATCTACAATTCCATACCTACTAACTAATTGAACTTACCTACGTCACGTTACCTACAAGTAGTATCCTAATAAAAAGAAAAATTAAGTTTAAAAAAATCATACTTCGATAGTTGGTGGTTTTGTTGATTTTATTAAATCAGTTAAATGTAGAATTGCATTATGGACCGGTTTTGTTGCGTGTGTTTTTGTTTCTATTTCTTCCAGTAAGTACATTAGTTTTCTGGTGCTCTCTTTTAGTTTCATTAATGAATCCTGAAAAAGGTGTCTAATGTTATCTATACTTAACGTACCTATACTGTGTAGCAGTGGCGAGGGTAAGCCGCAGCCGTTCAAAAAAACCTGTAATTTTATAATTACAGTGTATTTTAAGCATGATAAAAGTGGCTTTGAAATAATGAAAATGTGGGACTGGGATTCCTAAAAGGTAAGCCGATGGGAATCGGCTTGTATGGATGCTTCGCCACTGCTGTGTAGGTGTCTACTTGATGGCCTGTTTAAGTACATTAGAGGGAATATCCGCCTAGTGTGGGAGACCCCTTACGGTTACAGTGGAGCTTCCTACCAACGTCTAAACGCTCATTGCAAGTTGTTGGTAGAATGAGCGCACCGCACCATGGTTATCACAAAAGAGTACAACATTAGGTTCTTCATGAAGAATGTGTTTTTTCATGTCGGGAACGCGGGATTGAAACAAGCGTTGCCAGTGTCCATAGACTAGGGTAACCACTTACTATCAGACCTACGGTTCTAACTACTCAAGAGGTGTGAAGAGCAGAAAAAGCTACACTAATACCTATCTATTGGGATTGTCGCGATTTAATGATTTTTAAATGGTTGCGATGCCATAGGTCTAGGTATCTCCCCGACATAACTGAATGAAATGTAGGTACGGACGACGACAATTCAAGGCATAAACACTGCGGCACCTTATGCTGTTGTAATAAGAGCTATTTTGCAACAAAATGGTATATATAGTCTGATGTGTTGGCGTCTGTACTTACCTACCTACTTAAAGTTAATTTATTGAGTCTGTCCACATGTAATGTGTTGACACCACATATAAATAGAGGCAAACAATGTGCAACAAGAAGAGTCAAACAAAATGGGCTTATTTATTAGAATGTGACGACTTAGCGTTATACCAGGCTATAAGGTAACATACCACGTTAACATGGCAGACTGGTTCAGTAAAACTTTTACATTGAATGCAGTTGCTATCACTCTCGGCACACATATTTTGGTTTGGCTTCTTTGTAGTAGACGTCGGTCGTGTTTTCTGTTTACTTAAAGTTGACCTTATGCGACTTAAGCTGTGGTCAGTGTTAAAATCTGAATAATTATCATTGCTTCGCCCTATTAATTTTATATATGATGAGAATACACTATCTGATGAAACAGCCGAATCGCTGCATTCGTAAAACACATCTTCTTCCATTATTTATTTATTTGCAAACACCAAGTATTTAATCTTTAGCTTATCTTATTTTGGGGTTATGCTACAAGCATTGATAGGTATATATAATTGATCGAAGGCTACAGAACAACATTACGAGCTGGTAACTGGGACTGCAAAGAATGAGGTTTCTTAGACAAAATTATTTTTGTATCTTATTCTGATGTGATCTTCGTTACATAAATATAACTTATGCTGAAACAATATTTAATTAATCGCCATGGTTTTTTACTACTTCTATTTTCACAGTACTTTACAGGTTACACTATATCTGTATTTTTTTACTAATTCAAGAATCATACTTTCTGCCCCGCCATTTTTGAATTTTCGAGCCAATTTGACAAGTTGTCATGAAGTAGGTAATTACGTATGGCTTTGCCGATAGGTATTACCACAGTAATGTTATCTATTACCATGTTTCCTCAATAATTTTTATAAATAAACAAATACCTACTCTGTTTTTCAAAATATTCATAGCACAAATTTTATGTCTTAGATAAGACTATTACTTACCCTAACCTTGCAACGGCCATTTATTTATTATTATAAAATTATATGATTAATGTGAATAAAGGAATACTGATTTTTGAAATTCACGGGTGGCAGCGTTCCAACGACTAATTACGGACTGCTGGTGGATCTTTGGGAAACCTGTAGGTACAATTAAACAAGTTCTCAATCAAACATAAATACCTACAAATTAGGGTAAACAACTGCGAAGTGACATTGCGTTTTCATTTTATTTTCATAAAATAGTGTATTTTTTGAGTTTTATTGAATAATCGGTGGTATTTTGTCCAATAAAGATCAATACAAGTGCACCAGTGAAGTGCAATGAATTGATTACGTGTATAGTGGCTTTTCAAGTTGTCTCAAGGAGTCCACGAAAAGTTTTAGTAGAACTGCTACCATTGTACTAAAGTCTAAAACCTAACTAAAAATGATTAAATAAGACAAAGCTGTATGGCTCTGTACCTATGCCTTGTTAAAAAAAACAACAACAACATTGTTGTATGATTTTTGCTGTTGTTGCTTTAGTTTTGTGGAAACTTTGAAAGTTATGAATAAGTTGTAACAATGAATTTTAAGAGCAAAAATAATTACGATAGTCCATGTGACTCCGACAATGACTGGACCAATTCGTCAGATGATTCTAAATACTCCGATTCAGAAAGGTAAGTTATGTTAAGGCGGATAGGTAATCATTCATAAGTTATGGATAAGTTACATATGTTTATTCAATTGAAACATTAGAATACTTCACTGAAATTCTGACTGAAATCCTTTGATTATTTCAGGTAAATAATCAAAACTGTAATCATTGTAACTTTTATGTAATTTATGATAAATCTTATTGGGATTTATGAGATCATAAGTACTATGGCTATTGTTGGTAAAAGTAAATAAAATTGTAAAAAGATAGTAACGGAATGGCATTTAAAATATAAAAATGATGAGTTGGATTTGGTTCTCTGATTTGGTGAATTGGCAAACAATACACAATTGAAACTGTGCTGGTACTTCCATAAAGTATGGTTTTATACACAAATATATTAATAATTGATTAGTCACAAATAAATTATCTTATTCGCCAACTTATTTCCCTTATGGAATTACTATTCAAGTGCTTAATATGATCATGTTTTTTTTATAGTTCTGTACCAGAATGGGATTCCGATGTTGGAGAGGATGGAGAGTTGGTATACATCAAAGTTAAACCCTCAAATGATACAGGTAATGAGAACAAAGCTCCACTTTTAGAGAGTTGTGAGAGTTTTAAATTGAGAAATAATTTCAAGAGATCTTCTACAAGACGTTCTACAAAAGGTAAATTGGACAATTCAAGCATTTGTTAATTAAGTATATTTCTTTACTTTTGGTTTTAACAAGATTAAATCAACATCACTTAAATTTATGCACTTGAATGTTGCCAGAGATTATGTAAGAAGAACATTTCTATTTATTTTAAGAATTAAGAAACAGATTGCTAAGTTACAGGATAGAGAAAAAAAATTTTAACACTCATATAAAGTCCTGGTGGGGCTGAACCCACAGTTTTGCCTGCCTGCCTAAGAGGAATCATCTAGCCATCTTATATCTATCAAGTGGTTTTATGGGATTTCAAGTTTAAATTTTGTTTTAATTCCAGGGAGGATATTCAAAGTACTGAAAGCACACAAATCAAAAAATTCTGATGCAAAGAAAAAGGATTACAATTCAGCTTCATCATTTAACAAAAATATATCCAATGAAGATGATAGATTTATTGTTATTCAGGTAATATCCTTGCTAAGTATTACTGAAAATAGCAAAAATGGTGAAAAAATTATCACCAAGCCATCTAGACCCAGACATGTATTTAGCATATTTTTGTGATTCCACCCTTCAAGTGAAGATGGATGGGGTCATTATGGTTCAAGTGAAACATCATATTAGAATACTCTGCAGCATCAGTAAGAATGATACAGTATAATCAAATTATTTAAAATATAATAATTCTAATATTAACAAAAAGCTATTATTTTTTTTATTCATGAGCTTATTAACTATTTTAGGTCAGCAGAAACATGATATTCACCAGTGAGAAGAACTGTCAAATAGAAAAACTCTTTGGCATAAGTTTAGAGACACATTCCGATGGCAAAACATTGGTTATATCAGATTTTCTTACAGAATCCAGGGCTATTTATATCCCTAGAATCAAAAAAGGCTTTTATTTGCAGAAAATAAACGGGATTGATGTAAATTCTTATAATTTGAATAATGTTCTTCAGAGAGTGGTAGAAGATTATAATAATCCAAAACTGACTTTTCAAGTGCCAACTGAAGACTATAAGATAGATTTAGCAAAACTATTAACTATGAAGAATTCTCCAGAGAATGCATTGATACAAATTTTTAAGGATTCAATGTGTTCAGTTTTATACATATGTTGCAATGATATAGAATACAATAGCAATGATGACAAGGGTGTTCTCTATTGTTATCCTGGACCATTCAACCAAAATTTCTTATACAACACTAGAGGTGCATATGTGACCTTGGCACATTTGGCCCCAAAATCCTTAGGGACAAGTGAACCAACAAGTTCAACTGTGTTGCATAACAAAGTATTTGTTAATGTTATGTACACACCACATTACAATGACCTATTATTAATTGCACTTCCTAACAAAGAAGTTGACTTGTTTACTGCCAAAAAAGTTATTGTTGACATAGTGAGAATTTTGGAGTTTTCATATGGGTCTTTAAAATCTTGTTTCACAAAACCAAATAATGTTGATAAATTAGACAGTTTGTTTTCTCGTATTTTTGTAACACTTCTTTATGATGGGGGAAACTTTAACAGTGGTAATGTGTGTAATTCGTATTTTGAAGAGGTATTGGCAGCATATTCTGTTACATTGCCCCTGGAAGTCCGGGTGCAAGTGGATGATGCTATAACAGAGTTGGAAGCTGCTGATTATCGAGAATGGGTTTGTATTTTCCATTAAACAAATTAGGTATATATTTTAAGGAAATTATAGCTACATTCATTATTAAATCAGGCAGTGGCGGTAGTGACTTTGAATGCTGTAACATTTTTTTCAAATAACATGGTGGTGTTGTAATGTACCCTATTGTACTACACTGGCTGGTTGACTCGCTACTTAAAAATCTGTTGCAAATCATTGATGAGAGCCATTTCCCTTCTAGGCGTTGTATGCTTACCACCTTCGGTTTCATCATCACAGGCCTATTTAAAAAGAAGAAGAAATTTCCTAGGATATTTATTTTTAGTCCACTAAAGTGACAGGTACCAGGCTACATGTGAACATTTCAATAAACTATATTTTTTAATTACAGACAGATGACGTTGAAAATTTTCAAAGACTGTACACGGTTATAGGAGCATCACTTTATTATTCCGGACATTTGCTAAGTTCGCATCTACACGATGAAGATTTAAAAGAAATTAATGCATATTTGCGACTGAATGGTGTGCTCAGGCTAAGTATCGATAGGGAACTGGACAAACTTGTTATGTGGAAGGAGGTTTTCATAAATGAGCACAGAAGAACAAATAAGAATGACGCGTATGAGTACAGGTATAAATATTACATTATGTTTGTTCTGATAAATTGGTTCGTTAAAAAACGTAAATTTAAAGCAAAAATATTTTAACTAAATACCTATATGTTAATTTAAGAATTCCAGCTGGACGTTGGTTTCTACTCATTGTTGGTAAAGGCCACTTTATATTGGCGACGCTAATGGAAGCTGGGGGCTGTACAGAAGATGTGAGTAAACACGTTTTTCTGAAATTCCTGTGTAGAATATTATACGTTTGACACAAACTGCTACATGGCGACCAGTCAATATTGCTGCTTTTTTGATGACTAATGGGCAATAATGTTATTTACAGGCAGTAGGAGTAACACCACCATCTCCGTTCTATGTAGAAGAATGTGAAAGTTGCTTAGAATTGTTATATGACGTTGGCCTTGACAAGCATTTGGCATCTTGGTTCTTGTCTAACACTTATCCTCAAGTCGAAACCTCGCCGGAATACCTCACAAAGTATGGTAGGAAGATGAGGGAAATTAATTGTAAGTATGATTTTTTTATAATGGTTTACTGTATTTGCCATCTACTTCTTACAAAGTGACATTTAAAATAACCCTCATTTACCCACTGCTGAGTAAGACTTCTCTCTCCCTTACGTCTCTCTTTCCATCCAGTATTAATTCCAATCCAGATATGTAGGTATTTAGGTGTATCTATACAATACATTATATAAACGAATCATGTTTCCCCCACTGCAGCTTTAAAACCAGATGTGGCCCATAAGTCATCGACTCTTAAAACCTCGAAGTCTCAAACGGATATAAAAAGACGTCATAATTCTTCAGAACAAATAAACGTCGGTGCGAGCAGTACTGACAACTCTATAACTAACTATGGAAGCCACCATAGCTTGCACATGCAATGGTACAACGGCTCGCAGAAGTATCGACATTCGAGTTTAGATGTTAGTTATTCTGAAGATTCAAATAGTTTGAAAAGCAATAGGTAATGTTGGAATCATAATGCATACACTGCATGTTTTAATACAAATAAATTGAATAATTGATTAATTTGAGTTTAAAGTTGTACACAGTTTACCGTTTGGACCAAATTTTATTTTGCTTGGCTGGCGCCCAACTTGGGACTAGTTTAATAATAACAAAACTGTTTTTTTGTGTATTTTATTATAATTTATTTTATGATATTGCAGCGAAATAAGTGAAGAACGCGTTCAAGGCAGAAGAGCTGATAGAGAAAGGAGCCGTCGAGACTCATCTGGATCAGACTCAGATTGGGATAGACAGGTAGAACAATTTAAAGACAATGTCGTAGATTGGTGAGGAAATTAGTAACGTGCTGCGAGTTTTCTAAACTATACTATTTTAATTAATTATCAAAAATCCTTTCTTAGCGGATGCTTACGTCATAATAGTTATCTGTATGCCTTACATTATCCCAGAGTGCTATAGGCTGCTTTTTATCCCAGCAACGTGGGTAAACCCGCGAGAAAAAAGTGTGTTTGATAAAACAAATTATTGTTTATGTATCTCATATTGAATTAATGTTATTTGGCGGTCGATTGATGATCACATAAATAAAACATACAAAATATAAAAAATATTTTGATGAGAGTTGGTTGTTAACTTGAACCGTTATTTTATAGGAAGGCAGTAGAACAAGTGACAGTATCGATATGTCAGATATTAGAAAATCCTTATTGAATGAAATGAACCATGTTACCGTACACAGGTAATTTAAAATATATTGCTTTTATTTGAGGTAATTTATTACATTTTGTTTAAATAATTATTATTTTGCAGAATAACGGTTGGTGAAGAAAATGTTCTATTTCATTTTGTACAGTTGGAAACCGATAAAGGGGTACTTATAGCGCCTGTGAAAAATATAGAAATGCAAGCTAATAATGTATTGTATTCGTACATTATTAAGACATTCAGATCTGCTTGTAAAAAGATACACGAATTATTGCAGCATAGTATAAGGTGAGATATTAATTGACATTATAAAAATATGACAAAAGTAGTTTATATTTAAAAAAACAGTAACTTAGGTCACTTTGTCCACTGAGGCAACACTGCCCCAATATTTTTAATCGTAACAACTTTCACGGATTTTATTTTCATAATGCTGTTTTCGTTCTAAATCTGTATGTTGGATTTCACATCATCTATCTATACTAATAAAGCTGAAGAGTTTGTTTGAACGCTTTAATCTCTTGATCTACCAGTCGGATTCTAAAAATTCTTTCACTAATAGGAAGCTACATTATCCCCGAAGGTTATAGGTAGTTTTTATTCCGGGAACGTTGGTGAAACTGCGGGGAACAGCTAGTTATAATATAATATCCTGAGATATTCTTATGTACATTTTCAGATTTAAAAGGAATCAGGCGCCTTCCAATCCGTTAAACAAAATATTGGTTGCAGTTAAAGAGTATGGAATGTTGTTTGAAGCTCCACAAAATGTTTTGAACAAATGTGGGATCAGTAAGAAGTATTCTGAGGGATTTCAGTTTTGGGTTGTTGGGTAATTTCTGTTTTATTATTTTTTACCTTATTTTTATGTCTATTGTTTTTTATATAAAAACGAAATGCCATAAAATTTCGCACCCAGGTAGTAAATATGTATGAATAAATATTTATTGTTACAGGCGTGTATTTAGTGAGCCCGAACCGAGGGAGTTATATGTTTGCTACCACGAGTCTGTGCCACAGGATCTTACAGAAATCGCCTATTCACTCTCTTATTTAGAATAATGAATATTGTTAAGCTAAATTATTAAAGGGCCAGTATTTTCTATATTATATTAAGTCCTACACCTAATTCATAGTGCATTTATGTGGGTCACCGTTGCATACTATCAAGCCATCTTGTTTTTGATAAAAATACAGCTGGAAAAATCTAGTGTCCCCGCCAAGTCGAGCAAAAAAGGCACGGCCGTGCCTAATTATTGCAAGTCAAATTTCCTTAATTAACAAAATCACAGTTTCACTTATCGATTGATAGCAAAGATGCTAGAGGTCTGTAAATTGATGTAGGGACTCCTTGTTATCACTACATAGTATAAAACAAAGTCGCTTGTGGGCGTCTGTCCCTATGTATGCTTAAATCTATAAAACTACGCAACGGATTTTGATGCGGTTTTTTCAATAGACAGAGTGATTCGATAAAATCAAAATCAAAAAATCATTTATTCAGTTTAGGCCCTAATAAGGCACTTATGAATGTCAAAAGTTACAGTTTTACAATAGACTCTACTACCGGTTCGGAATACACTTGAACTGAGAAGACTCCGGCAAGAAACTCAGCAAGGCTTCTTTTTTTGGTGGATCTTTTTTTTTTTATTTATGTAATTACAGTTTTAAATATACATAAACTTCATACAATTATCACTTGGCCAGGGGGCTGCAAGTGCAGAGAGAAGCTACTACAACCATGTATTCTTGTCTTCTATGTAATGAGCCACCTTATAATAGGCCTTGTCGATCAACTTATGTTTAACATACTCTTTGAATTTATTATAAGACATCTTAGTTACTTCATATGGGATTTTATTATAAAAGCGAATGCAATTCCCGAGAAAAGACTTATTGACTTTCGCTAGCCTGAATCTAGGAGTAACAATTTTGTCTTTGTTTCTTGTATTATTATTGATAGGAAGGTTTATATGTATAATACATGCACATTATAGTACAGAAAAACCGAGAAAGCCGTGCGAAGCCGGGGCGGGTCGCTGGTAAATAATAAAATAAGGTGTAGAGTTTGTGAAGTTAGGGCTCGTAGAGTTAGAAGCTTTGCTCTACATGAGATCTGATAACTGAGCAATATGGTCTCGGCTTGGCAACATTTTACCTATATGAAAATGTTTTTGGTAGGATTTCTCAAATTTATGAAATGGATGTTAAGGAATAGATCATCGCGAGTACTTTAGTACTATGTATTTATTAATCTGTGATCGCGAGTTCGACTATGAAAAAGCAGGCCTTTTTTGTGTTTGATTTATAAAATAAAACACTTTTGTACCTATACCTATAAAGAAAACTTCAATGATATTTTAGTTTAATATATCATTGACCTACTTATATTGATCCGTCCAAAAATGTGATAAGAGAATAAATATTTTTTTTTATAGCGGATTTTATTATTTTCACCCTCCCGATGTCAGCACCCTTCAATCAGCACAGAACAATTAGCCTCGTATATACGACTACCTCCATTACTCATATTTATATTGCTATGGAAAAACTACCCTGGAGGCAACTGTGCTGCACAAAGCAAGGCCAAGAGACCGTGTGTCTGAAAATAATTTATAATAATATCGATACTGAGTCACAAAGAAGTCTATAGATCCCATATCGGTAGGTAGAATACCTATATGTACAAGAGTCAAACATTTATCTTTATCTTCATGACACGACCTATGAAGACGCAAGTGGTGGGTTCGATTCCCATTCAGGACAAACATTTTTCTGCATGAACATGGCTGTTTGTTTGTCCGGAGTCAGGGTGTGGATAACGTTAGGTACAACTTTGTAATATTTTGGCACTGACGAACTTCTACAATGTTTTGTACAACTCCTCCTAAATCTGGCTGTCCCATCACATCAGCCTCTCTCACTTGCTTATGCTTTTGTCTCCACAGTGCCGGTTTTAGCTCTACCAGCACCCTGGGCGAGATGTGATAACCCCCCCCCCCCCCCCTTCTCCCGCCAACAAAAGGGATTTTAAGCCATTATAGCCATTTTATCTTTAGACTTCAGAATTTATTTATTTATTTAGACTCCAGATAGCAGGACTCGCTCATGAGCGACCGGAAATAAAGGTGGGCCTGGCGCCCTTTTACATCTGGCGCCCTGGGCGATCGCCCTACCGCGCCCTGCCCTAACGCCGGTACTGTGTCTCCACAAACAGACGATCGAGGGCATTGTCAAAGTCTCAAAGTTATATTATTTTAATTTTACCGCTATTGAACTACCGGAAATATGATAAAATATAAAAATACATATATCTTTTAATCATAAATAAAATCAGGATAGGATTTCTGTTAATAAAATAGATTTATTTAATAGAAATAAAATAATTAGTCACATTTTTTTCATCACTGAATAATAGGATCCTCAATTCATTCATAATAATTCACACTTTATTAATTGTTGCCAACATAACAAACTTCCGTTAAAATTAATAATGTTATTTTGTCTTCTGTTTCAAGTAGTTAAAGTTGATTATAGCTTGAATACTATTCTCTAGAAGTCAGACCATTAATTTCACAGGGTGAGACAGAGAGATAAATATAAAAATACGAGATGTAGTTTCCAGTGGTGCCAGGACTGGTAACTTGTCGCTATTTAGCAACTTCTGAAGGTGCGTTGTCTGTTAAAAAAAATACGATTGTCTAATCGAGGTAACTAAATTCGTATTTTTTTGACTGATAGAATAAATTATATAATTTTTGGGATGGGAAATTATATAATAATTTCCCATCGGGAAATTTACCCGATGGGATAGGGAATAATTAATAAAAACGCACCTCATTTTCTGCCTCATTCGCTTAAGTTTCTGTTGATTGCTCTTGGGCAAACAAATTTATCCTGGGTTTATAACATTCCATATAACTTCCTGTGTGCCCGGTTTAAAAATCAAGTAATATTTTTTGCAGGTTTTTATTATTTTGTGATTTGTAGCACAGAGAAGATAGTTTTGTAAATACCTAACATTTATGATATTTCGTTTGGATATAATTTATTTAGTTTGGTTTTTATTTATAAGTTTAGTTTGCTGTGCATTGGTTAAGTAGTTCCTAATAAATTGTATATATATTTTTATAGTGTGTTTAGAAAGAGAGCCGTAACGTGGCCAAATTGTGAACTAACGTTCTAGTTTTATATTCCAACCATAATTAGGAGCTGGTTTCTTTCTGCCGGCATTTTAAATTTTATACTAATGAAATGGTTACAGTTGTAATAGGATCAAAATGGAACAGACGCGTCCTCCATTTTCACGACGGGTCTCTATCTGAATAAACTACCATAGGATTTAACTATTTCATCTGAAAAATTTGGCTATTTTACTCGGATCTGTCTGGCAGCACTGATTGTTTCCGTTATCCGCTCAATGCAATGGCTGGTTGCGTCGTTCGTACCTACAACTTTAATAAAGTGAATTTAAATTTGTGAATTAAAATGTTGTAGCGGATTTTTCACGTAGAAATTAAAATCATACAGTGAATACTTAATTTTAGTTCAATGGATTTCTGTTTTGATTGTTCTATGAGTCTAGGTTTGTGTGTGATTGAACAATGATAGCGAAAATGCAACCTCAACAAGCGAATGTTGCCGTGCCTCAATCTGTCACAACGCAACCCCAGTCTCAGCAAATTGTCGGAGTTCCCGCAAATGCGGTGATATTGAAAATGTCTGACATTCAACAGATATCTACAGTCGGTACGTAGTTTCATTATTCATTACTTGAATGAAAATTTTCCATGAGCCTGGGAATTTTCCTAAGGAAGCTCCGGGGGATATTGATGAAGCATTGTGATGGTCCCATTCATGTTTGCCTTTAGACTCTTCATGTTCATAGTACTAGTATGAAAAAATACAAAGATTTTTGACAGGGGGTACCTCCTTCTTCTGCACTATGTTTGTTTTTTCTTTCACTATTATGAAGCTACATTATGCTGTTAAAGGTTACTTAAGTTTTTAAAAGCTATTATTATAAGATGTTAACAAAGTTAGTTTTCCTCAGGTCTTTTGGAGTTAGCTCATCGGGAGTACCAAGCAGGTGATTATGAAAGTGCTGAGATGCACTGTATGCAGCTATGGCGGCAAGATGGAACAAATACTGGTGTGCTTTTGCTACTATCGTCTATACACTTCCAATGTCGGAGGTTAGACAAGTCTGCTCAGTTCTCCACACTGGCGATCAAACAAAATCCTTTGTTAGCTGAGGCTTATAGGTGAGCATTACAAAATACATAAGTAAGCACTGAATTTGATCTGGTTTGAATTCCGTGTTAATACAGGCAGCCTGCAGAATGAATATTTTGAACCAGTAATACATATTAGTTTCTTCCTTCACTTTTAATCCACATTTAATTGAGAATGCTCGAGAAATTTGCTTTAGTGTGATAAAAAGTTTAGTGTTCATTCAGTGTATTTTATGATTTATTTAATGTGCCAAGTCATCTAAATGTATATAATATCATTTATAGTCTAGTTATGAAAATGTATCTAATATTTTGGGTTACAAAAGTCAGCTCAATTCAAATAAGATCACAAACTGCATGTGTCTTTAGTTTATGTACCTACCTTCATTATTTCAAGACATAATATAGATAGAGATACATCTATAATGTGTGAGTCAATATCAACTGGTACTTAATCCACAAGACTCCAGACAATTTAAATACAAAATGTGACATCATAATGTTATTGTACAACCAACAACATCTATTTGTATAACATTAGGATTAATTAATCTGAGATGACAGTGGATGGAAATATTTGGCACGGAGTGGTCATTAAGAATTAGACCGTTTTGGTTGACATTGTCTGCTGCAGTTCATTGACATCTCCCTTTAACACTCAATAGCTTTCCGCCCCGCAGATACACTATTTTACGCACTTTGGGGTTGAAAAAATATTGTTAGCAAATAATTAATTAACCTGAGGTTTCACATAACAGCAACCTAGGTAACGTATACAAAGAGAGGGGCCAGCTTCAAGAGGCGCTCGAAAACTACAGGCACGCAGTGAGGCTAAAGCCCGACTTTATTGATGGCTACATCAATCTGGCAGCGGCTCTGGTCGCTGCGGGAGACATGGAGCAAGCAGTGCAGGCTTATGTCACTGCTCTACAGTATAATCCTGTAAGTCATCATTTTATATTCAATAATTTTCAAAACTCCAATCTTGAGTCAAGCCAGGTGGTTCTCAATTACTAAATAGGTTATTGCTTCGTTTGGTTGGTCATCTCATAGTAATTTGATGGAAATTGTATTGATATGTGTGCCTTAACTATTTGTAGTTTAACCAGACCATCAATTATTTATAAATACTGTCAGCAAAAACTAATATAAAAATATGTTTACAGCATAATAATGTTGATGATTTTTTCAATGTTTTGCAAATATGACGCTTGACGCAATAATAGTAATTTGCGACATGGAGGAAATGTGCGTCTGGTTTGCGTTTCTTAACAATAAATGTCTGTAAAACGAGTGTAGAGCGTTCGACACGATTCAAAACAAATGTATGAACACCTACTTTTAAACTATTTTGTCAATTTTTGTCAGGTCGATGTCATGTTGAATCAAAAAGTGCTTCGTTTCAGTATTCATTATATTTTATTGAGTACATATGTTCCTTTTCCGAGTATTTCGCTTACCGACGTTAGTTCTACCTACGATATTAATATTATGTTCTGGTTTCATATAACACAAACACAAGGTTGATATAATAGACATACAAGTACAGATGTTAATTAATTAATATCGGGAATATACAGACGGGCCAGCCAGTAAGTGCATTCCATGAAATAATATGAGACACCTAAATTGATCCTAATAAAATAATAGTAATTTATGGTAATACTGTTGCGTAATAAGGGTTATTAAAAAAACGAGTGTGAGTTTAAGAACTGAGCCGTAGTCGAGGTGGCACGCAAATATCCTATGATATAGGGATTGGCATAGGCAAAACTTTATACCGGGATTCTGTGTGAAACCGCTGTGAATAGCTAGTATTTTTATAAAATATGATATTTAGTCCCAAGATTTTGACTCCTGAATACCATACAGAGATCGTAACATCAATCGTAATATCTTGAATAAGTAAACTACGGTAGGTACGGTACGGTATGTACTTTAGATGTAGTCTGAATAAAGTGAAAAGAGAATTTCACGCACTTGGTAACAAACAACTGCTCAAATTAGCCTTTTGTCAATATCATCAATCAAGACTGAGTATGATCTATAAATAAGTGCATAATATCATGCATAATTCCCATTATTAGGTGGGTAGATGATGCACAAATTTCCACCTGCTCAAAAGCGTACGTTGGTACGCATGATGGTTCACGATTAATAAAAAAGTATGTCTGTTTACCGAGATATAATGATTGTATGTGGACTCGCTCAACCTTCGAAGTTAATTATCATATTGCGACAATAATTTCCTTGTTCTCAGCAGTTATCCATTGTTACAATTTGTATAGATCGTGATCGTCATAATAAATATACATAAAAGTAATATTCCACTCCATGTCTTTGACATTATATAAAAAATAGTTGAATACTTAATTCTACTATTTTTTTTATTGATGATGGATGGTTCAATAAACTTACACATGCTATGAATTAGTTTAGGCCATTTTTACCCGTTTGCCTTCCCAAATTTAGAACTAAATTTTCGTTCCCTACGGTACAATTTGTATTACCTTAAAAATATTCAGGATACAAAAAAATATCATCGCTTATTTTTGGAATATTCCATGTTATAAACTATCGTACAATAAACAAAGTCGATTTACTGGTTGAATTTGAACATTTTCTCAAAATATCCTGAACTGATTTCGTTTCGTGGTAGATACTTGAATGTTATTGTTATTGTTGCAGGACCTATACTGCGTCAGAAGTGACTTGGGCAATTTGCTCAAGGCGCTTGGGCGTCTGGATGAGGCTAAGGTAAATACAATTTCCTCGCCTACTTTCTGGTTTGCTCCGAAGTTAACAGGATTCTCTACAAGTCTCCTTTGTGCTATATCAAATTAGCGTACTCTCTGTTTTGTCAGCGTACTTTGCGATTGCGTAAAATCTTTTACAAAGATGCCACTTAGCGTACTTTTTTTATCATAATGGATTCAACAAAAATGTTTCTATAGCCTTAATAATTTAAAGTCAAAGCAAATTGTTTTCGATGACTCGTGTTTGTTGAAACCATTATCACTGTGTCACCGTGTGGATGAGATGGAAAACTAAACGTTATTTTTCCACTAAGACGATGTTTTCGATCTCGTTTTACAATGCTCTGTACTATCACAAAATATTATCTTTAAGCTAAATATTTTGTGACAGCCATGTTGCGTAAAAATAACAACAGTTTTCTCTACAACATTTTATATTTGATATATGTTTGCAAATAAATCACGAGTTTCTTATTATGAATGAGTAACATTTTTCCTGATATGCGTCTAAATGTTGTACGGAAGATTTATGAGTAAAGAGAGAGTATGCTAATGTTCATGTTTTGGAATTCTGTTGTTTTTATGTTACTACGTCCTGTTTTCTTCATTGTTACCTAGATTACATTTTAATCTTTGTGCTTGTAGTGATATCTAACTATTACCTACAAAGGAGGATCAAAGGAGTCGATAGTACATACATATATATCATATTAGTGGTATGACGTAGTGGGTTATGTTTATTTGTACAGTATAATTTGTCATCCACATCATGCCTGCCTGTCGCAACACTCTGCTCGATGACAGCGTGAGCTGGCAATGATCCTCTCGTACCATAAACATTTGATTTGCAATAAGTATATCAATACTAAGAAGACGATTGGGTGAAATAGTTTTGACTCAAAATCAACTAATTCTATTATATTTTCACAAGGTGTTGTCTGGTAAGACAAGTGTAGGTGTGACCGGTGCTGTATCTAGCTGGGTTACGGTTGGTACAACACTCGCTATCCCGCCGCGGTGACACCCTACCTCATGCAGGTAAAGTGGAAAAGGTTTGCAAGAAAATAAATGTTACGAACAGGTTATCGGACACGACACGTGGTTATATCATTGTCTTGATCATCATCTCTCATCGGCTAGGAAGTGGAAGCGTTCCTAGTCTTGCTCTACAGGTCAAACCGTTTGTGATTGCACTTTCAACATGTGCAATAATACATCTTGTTGTTTTGTCCTTTTCAATATGTTGATATCACATAGCGTCACCTCATTCCTTCATTACCCACACATTGACAAGTATCGAAAGCAACTAGTGCCATCGCAAATAATTTGACCTGTATTTATTTTTACTTATATTTTGGATATGTAAAATCAGTATTATGATTGCAAATCGATTCGTTTGCATTTCCTACTGATGTGTGTGGCTCTCGGCGTAGTATCGTGTTTTTAGGGTGCAATTTGCGTATAGCTCTTCTAACGGCTCGTGAATGGTGTTCGGCGGTATGTTGTTTCCTTTTTATCTTCGAACAAAGATGTACAAGATATTGTGGCAATTTAGGACGTGTTGACGTTACTTATCTTTTAACGAAACTAATTAGAATGACTTCACACCGCATGTGAGGCAGTTTAATTTACGTACATCTTTGACCGCAGCCTTTGTCACCCAACACCATTCGACGCTGTTGTGTAACTATTGACATTGGCGTAACGATACATTCCTCAAATCCAGCACATTAAAACAATAATATTCGATCAATTTGTAACATGTACTTTTTCCGTGTGTGTAGGCATGTTACTTGAAGGCCATCGAAACGAGGCCAGACTTTGCGGTGGCTTGGAGTAACTTGGGATGCGTGTTTAACGCACAGAGTGAGATCTGGTTGGCCATCCATCACTTTGAAAAGGCCGTTGCTTTGGATCCCAATTTCTTGGACGCATACATCAATTTGGGAAATGTTCTCAAGGAAGCTAGAATATTTGATAGGTGAGTTTATGTGTTGAATCCCGTTAATTATATTGCCATTAATTTGTTAGTGTCCGGTAAGTAACTATACATCAGAAGAAAACCGTATTTGGACGACGCGTCCGAGTTTTTCCATGCGTTATCAGTTCTCAACTACAATCAACAGTGGAAGGTTTTAATACTTGCCTGCGAGGTTTAAAATATTATATTTCAAACTATAATGCTTATTACCTACTTACAAACATGACGTTATTCATTTGTCATGACTGAAATTTCATAGCTGTTATACAAAAATATTAATTACACATTAGTTTTTACTGGAATTTTCCTCTACAGGGCTGTAGCAGCGTACCTTCGCGCTTTGAACCTATCACCAAATAACGCTGTAGTACACGGGAACTTAGCTTGCGTCTACTACGAACAGGGACTGATAGACCTAGCCGTCGATACCTACAGACGGGCCATTGAACTACAACCAAACTTCCCAGATGCATACTGCAACTTGGCCAATGCCCTCAAAGAGAAAGGCCAAGTCTCCGACGCCGAAGAGTGTTACAATACAGCTTTACGTCTCTGCCCATCTCATGCTGACTCTCTTAACAATCTGGCTAACATCAAACGAGAACAAGGCTACATCGAGGAAGCAACAAGGCTGTACCTCAAAGCTCTGGAAGTGTTCCCAGAATTCGCAGCGGCTCACAGTAACTTGGCGTCCGTATTGCAACAACAGGGGAAACTCAATGAAGCTCTCATGCACTATAAAGAAGCGATACGCATTCAGCCGACATTCGCCGATGCTTACAGCAATATGGGTAATACGCTGAAAGAGATGCAAGATGTTGCCGGCGCTCTGCAGTGTTACACTAGAGCTATTCAGATTAATCCCGCATTCGCGGATGCTCACAGCAATCTTGCAAGTATACATAAAGACTCAGGGAATATTCCCGAAGCTATTCAATCGTATAGGACTGCGTTGAAACTGAAGCCTGACTTTCCTGATGCGTACTGCAATTTGGCTCATTGCTTGCAAATCGTTTGCGATTGGACAGATTACGAAGCTCGTATGAAGAAGCTAGTCAGTATTGTGGCCGAGCAACTAGAGAAGAATAGACTTCCATCCGTTCACCCGCATCATTCTATGTTGTATCCGTTGACACAT
The DNA here is from genome assembly GCA_963555595.1 of Tethea ocularis. Taxonomy (NCBI): domain Eukaryota; kingdom Metazoa; phylum Arthropoda; class Insecta; order Lepidoptera; family Drepanidae; genus Tethea; species Tethea ocularis. The sequence goes on from OY741968.1 coordinate 8,423,732, forward strand.
GACTTTAGGAAAGCAATCGCGGCGCGTCACGCTAATCTTTGCTTGGAGAAGGTGCAAGTTCTCCATAAGCCAACATACAAATTCCCTCGTGACCTCCAAGGTCGTTTACGTATCGGTTACGTAAGCAGCGATTTCGGAAATCATCCGACATCTCATTTAATGCAGTCGGTACCAGGATTACACGACCGAATTAAAGTGGAGATCTTCTGCTACGCTCTAAGTCCAGATGACGGGACGACTTTCCGCTCTAAAATCGCTCGAGAAGCGGAACACTTTATAGACTTGTCCCAGGTACCGTGTAACGGTAAAGCTGCAGATAAAATTTACGGGGACGGTATCCACATACTCGTCAATATGAATGGTTATACTAAAGGAGCTAGGAATGAGATATTCGCTTTACGGCCGGCTCCAGTGCAAGTGATGTGGCTCGGATACCCGGGAACGAGTGGTGCTAGCTACATGGACTATTTAGTGACAGATGGTGTAACATCTCCAGTAGAATTGGCGAGTCAATACAGCGAGAAACTGGCGTATATGCCTCACACATATTTCGTTGGGGATCATAAACAAATGTTCCCACATTTACAAGAACGCCTGATTCTGAGCGATAAGGTGAAATCTCACAATAACTTAGGCAATCTCGCTGATAATGTTGCGGTAATTAACGCTACGGATTTGTCGCCTCTTGTAGAGAACACCGACATTAAAGAAATTAAGGAGATTGTGCGAGCGGCTAGGCCGTTGGAGATATCAATGAAAGTCGCAGAATTGCCGACAACGACCCCTATCGAGACCATGATTGCATCAGGACAAGTTCAGGTAAATGATTACTATATTTTTTATGACTAAAGGTAGTAACCATACAAAGAATGACATCTATGTTCTTTGACTCAGTATGTTGAAATAAAATATACTACAAATTATACTTGTTATAATTATTTCCTCAACTCTTTAATAACAAGTATGTATAATTTCCCTTTACAGACCTCAGTCAACGGAGTAATACTACAAAACGGCTTAGCAACAACGCAGACTAACAACAAGGCAGCGACCGGCGAGGAAGTGCCACAGTCCATAGTGATAACAACACGTCAACAGTACGGCTTACCAGACGATGCTGTCGTGTATTGCAATTTCAACCAACTGTACAAGATCGATCCACTAACGCTACACATGTGGGTGTACATACTGAAACACGTGCCAAACAGTGTACTGTGGTTGTTACGGTTCCCGTCTGTTGGAGAACCTAATTTACAATCGACTGCTCAGCAACTTGGTAAGATTTATTTTCTAATAGCTGTCCCGCGCTCGTTTAGTTGTGTTTCTATGTAAAAAGCAGCTTATGACATAGATAGGCAAGGTTATATGCGCACCAAATGTTACCATGATTGGTTGTGCCATAGAGGCGTCAAGAAGTAACAAATAATTACTTTCAAGTTACTTTCGCATTCATAATAATAGTTGGATTGATACTAAGAACCAACTAATTTAGACCAAATAATATAGTTTTGTCAGTAGTTGGTAATAAATTATTGTATTCAAAATTAATGGTAAAGACTGAAAATCATGCTTCATTATTGTTTGTATTATATTACTTTACAATTTATAGATATTTGTGATCGATTTAATGTTTCAAATCCTGAAATTCAGACTTGTTTGAGTTCACTAATGCTAACACCCAATACGGATTATATTTACAAGTGTTCACGTAATCTATTTCCTTTCCAACAGGACTACCCCCCGGCCGAATAATATTCTCCAATGTGGCAGCAAAAGAAGAACACGTACGTCGAGGTCAACTAGCGGACGTGTGCCTCGACACACCTCTCTGCAATGGTCACACCACGAGTATGGACATACTGTGGACTGGCACTCCTGTCGTTACACTTCCCGGAGAGACACTGGCTTCAAGGTTACTATTTTGTTTATAAAGACCAGTAGATGTTCAAAACAATAGGCTAATTGTAGTTGTATCGGAACTGTTGGTCGGTTTATAGTGGAAACTTAGGCCCTCCCATTACGATACGCTCAGGAGACTAGTGTCTTGCGAGTCACGGAAACTAATCGTCACGGAGTATCGCACATATATTTAGTATCGGTGCACAAACACTACGATAGCAGTATCGTACAATCGCGAACTACCGATTGCCTAAAATGTTATAAGAATACTCATAATAAGGTTGAAAGCCCCAAATCGGTTGCTTGTGGTTCGCATATCTGAGTCTCTGAGAGCTTACTACAGCAAGCGAGCGAGCCCTATTGACCGCAATGTGATGAATAATATCTTTGCCAGAAATAAAAACACGAAAGTAACAGAACAAATGTTTTATAAGTTCAATATAAATATAATTCACCTTCATGTGACTTTAAAATGTGTATCATCATAATCCTAAATACCTATACAATGATAAAGTTTGTTTATGCACCTGATAGCATCACATTACAGCTGGTTTTATATTTGTTTGCAGAGTGGCCGCGTCTCAACTGAACACGCTTGGTTGTCCGGAGCTGATCGCTAGGACGCGGCAGGAGTACCAAGACATAGCTGTAAGACTAGGAACTGATAGAGAATAGTAAGTATTCAACATTTATGAAAGTTAAAGGTGCCTCGAGCCCAGCAGTAACTATTATAGATTTGATAAAACAGAATTTTGATATTCACCTAGCTGGATATGATTAGTAGAAAACCGAATAGTATGTATGTGGTTTTAAAATTAAAGGTGGGATAAGAAAGGTTTATCAAATATCCTGTTAAGTAAAGAACATCATCATCTTGTGAGGGTCGCAGGAAACCGTTAGATTGCTTTTGTCCAGCACTGGACGTCTTTCGGCTGATATGATGATAATGATGATGAAAGAACATCATGTATTTCATTTACACATGTATTTACTTAACTCCAACTTTACAGCTTAAAAGGAATCCGTGCGAAAGTATGGACAGCGCGAACGGACAGCCCCCTGTTTGACTGCAAAGCATACGCCACGGGCTTAGAGATGCTTTACAATAAGATGTGGGCTCGGTACGCCCGCGGCGACCGCCCTGATCATATACAGGCTGTAGACAAATAGGCGCAGCGACAGCCCAGTGAATGTACTCAGTGGACAGCTAAGAAACGACGCGGGTGCTAAGTGATAGTGTTAAACAGTGGACACAGTTTATTAATGCAGTAACTTGAGATCGAAACGCGAAACGCAATTGGCTGATACTGAAAGCTACGTGGCTTGAAATTTAACAAGTGAAATGTAGTTTATTTCAGCGGAACAATAGGAATTGGGATACATTTTGTATCATTATTATTCAATTGATTCTTGTTATTAAACAGAGTGTATTGATATACAGAATCTGTAATACATGACTTGAGTTACTGCATTTGTTTTTACTGTGATGAGTGTGATTAATTTTAGTTGACGTGTAAGTTTGTACCGCTTTCGGATATTGTTGCAGTGGTTATGACGTCGTGAAGTGTGCAGAAAAAACTGCGTGTGATATTAACTTTAGGAGGTTACGCTGGACTCATTAATTGTTTCGACTGGTTTGTAAGGGCTGTTATGATATTTATAAACAATTATATGCTGAAACTATGCATGAAATCAGTGGATGTGAAACCTAAAGTTATACATTATTCATGAGAAATTCGTCGAAAAAAAAGGTTGACCGGTGTTTCACTACATGAATTAAGTAATTTTAACCTTTGTAAGAATGATTTGAGCAGGCTCTGAGACGTATTTAACTAAACTATACTTATCTTTCAAAATATTGTAGTTGTTGTTTACACATTTGTTTTCTAGTCAATGTTAATATAATATTACGAATCTACGTTTATTGGCGATACCTGAAAATATTTTTCGAAGCAATAATTTATATATACCAACAGCATAGTGGCCTTTGTTGTAAAAACTTCTGCAATAATTAGCGTTGTTATGAGTAATTGATTGCAATTTTGTAATTTACAGTTCCTAGATTATCTGTTTTATTATGGATCAATGAAATTTAATTTTTCCATTTGTTCTTACAACTTTTGCCTCTGTTTCGACAAACAATATATTGCATAATGATATACAAGTAATGGGAAATATGTGATTTCTGGGTAGCTAATTTATAATTCATATTGTATCATTCATACATTCAATATTGAAAATATAATGGCCTATGTAGTATCTTGTTACGAAATGTATAGATCACTATCTAATAAGTTATTTGGATGAAAATATGAATAGCTAGTTTCTACGGGATAATACAGGAGACAGAATTATATTCTTGTGTGAACAGATCAATCTGGGACAATTGTCTCCTTTAGTTTTCTAGTGTAAGAGAGAGAGATGGAATTATGTTTTGTCTTCCTATTATATCCTTTTCTAGATAATAAAGCTAATGCAATATTGTGTTATCTGATATAAATGAACACGCCTTACATCGCCAACTGTGTTACAATACATTGTGTAGCAACTGCCAAAGCTATGAATAAAGTTATTAAAACCAATGTTATGAATGTTACGAAACCTAGACCGTTGTTCTAGTGTCCGGACCGTACGTAAGACTGAATATCCGGCATATACGAGCATATAATATTAACTAGTTAAATATTACTTGTTAAACCTGCCATACATTCTGTCAGTGACTTATACTTAGGACATAATTAAAGTGACTTGTAATAGTATAATGAATACAATTGGCTATGCTTTTTTTTAAGTATATATTTTAATTAAATATTTGATTCACCCAGCGATCATTATAAAAGTTAGGGGTTTTTATTATAGTTTTTTTTTGCGAATTAAATGACATAAAATGCTATATCTAATCCTAATTTATTGTTGAAAGAAATGGGATGGATGTCATCAAATCATAATATGGTTGAGAATATAAGACATTTTATAGTTTATGATCTCTCTATGTTCAGTAGAGAGATCCTATTAAAATGAATTAGGATCATTTATTCATTTTATGCTTTTTGTAAATATAACATGCATATTATGACATTAACACAATAAAATCCTTTCTGATGAAATTGTGTTTGATGTATTTTTAATTTAAGCTCTTGATTAGTTAATTTATTCGTTTTATACATTTAAAAAACTATGGATTTGTGTAGTTGCAGACAATGAAATACAAATACAGACACAATAAAAAAATTACAATTCAATATAAATGTATAATATCAGCTAAGATTTAGTAATGCAATTAATTTTGGTACGAAATTATAATTTATTGCTGGTAAATTATTACAGTGCTTTTTTTATGTAATGTTAGAATTGAGACAATTTTCTGAAAATGTCTTAGAATAAGTTTTTATTGTCACCATTCATTTAGTGACTTCTCCAGTTAAATGATCACTTATAATAAATACATCTGCCGATTCATTGTAAAATGATAATTAAGAATAAAATATTAAAATAAATTGTCTGTTTCATTTATAAAAAAAAGGAAATACTACCTGCTAGACACAAAAACAAATCTATGCCTGGTCCCCAAAACCCCCACACAAATATTTAACAAAGAACACGTAGGTACATACCTAGGTACCAATCCAATATTGCCGACCAATATTCCTATTATTTTTGCAGGTGAAGAGTACCTACTACTGCCAATCCACGACCGACGGGTATAACGATATTTTTTTGTCCACGCGACTTTTCATTTTCCTATCGCTCGACTACGTACACATAACACCACTCCTCGCGAACGATAATCAAAACGAATAATTAAAAAATAACATTTTATTATAGGGATCCGTACTCAAAAACGGGTGGACTTTAAATAAAATAAAAAATTATAGGTGCCCCATTTAAAAAACGTGTCATTTTTAACGTTTCTTGCTCGACCTATTTTAAGCTTTTTAGTGTTTTTGAAGACAGTTTTATTTTTTTGGCGACCGATTTCAAAAATATTTTTGTATTCAAAAGAGTATACTCCTGAGGTGGTCCCATTGTCTTAGATCTGATGATGTGATCCCAGGAAAATAGCAAAAAACTCCCTTTTTGTAAAAAGTAATTTATTTTATCATTCCAATGTTTTCGAGAGAAAAAGCGCATGAACAGCTTAGGTACCTATCTATAATGTTGTATGTTGTAACAAGCCAGATAAATATAATGTTGTATGAAGATCCCAAGGTATATAATAATAATAACAAGGGTATTTAGAACGTTAACATTCGTATTCGAGTCGTAAAGCTCTTAAAGATATGGGCATTGTAAAGAGAATTGATTCGAAAATATCCTTGACGTGACTATTACCAAAGGGGATCGCGGCATGTCCTACCTATTCCAACGTATTTTATAATTAACTAGCGATCCACCCCGGCTTCGCACGATTTTTATCGGCTTTTCTGTACTATAATATGCATGTTTTATACATATAAACCTTCTTCACTCTATCTATTGCTGAAAACTGCATTAAAATCCGTTGAGTGTAAAAAGAAAGATCTAAGCGAACAGACAGCGGAAGCGACTTCATTTTATACCTACACTAGCTGTTCCTCGCGGCTTCACTCGCGTTCCCGTGATAAAAAGTAGCCTATAACATTCGGGGACAATGTAGTTTCCTATTAGTGAAAGAATTTTTCAAATCGGTTCAGTAGTTTCGGAGCCTATTGCAATGCAAACAATCAAATCTTTCCTCTTTATATTATTAGTATAGATAATTATGTAAAGATTTGGTGACAATATTTATTCCTTTGACTCGCAGTTCCTGGAATTCTATTTTTTTCAAGATCAACCTACTCTCTACGAGGCTATGAATGAAAAGATGAAAATCAGATGCTCTCAACTCAAGACAGGTCAGACTACAGACCAAGTTAAGTTAAATAGTGGATTAACTTTTATTTCAATAAACTTTGTAATCTACTACAATTTATTTTCCCTTTGACTCTAGGTATTATATTCACCGCTACTGACATTACGCAAATGTAATGCAATTTCAGTATATAATTTTTGTTGGTAATTAAGGTGTAGTATGTTTTCATTAGACGTAACGGTTTCCGTTTTGGTACAACAAAAGTCAAAACTACGAGGGTTACCTACTTACTTATTATGCGGCAATAGAAATGCTTTTGCGGCTGCCGAGTGGCGGCGGTGGCGGCCCGTACCCTCCTTGGCGGCGCATTCATGGCATTTCATTGTAAGCGGCAGTCGCGGCTCCGCCACCGCGGGGGGATCGCGCGCTTGCCTGTCGAGTGCCCAGCCATGCCGCGCGCCATACATACCGCTCTATTTACTACTTCGTTCATAATCGCCGTTATCGAATTGTTTCCGCACAGTACTCGCGTCCACAACAGCTGAACATGACCGCGCGTGACCTACGAACTCCACTTTCATTCATCAAAACTCTATTTTGACAAGTGACAAAGATGAAATGGACACAGTGCCGTTTAAAATGATAATTAACGCGATATTCTTTTGTTTAGTGATGGGCGCGGCGCTTACGGAAGCGCCTGACGATGCAGATGCTTGTTTCCGTGTGTCCAGTGAGAATGGTTCGGTGGAGTGCAACGTTCGTTCGCTGTCGTCCGACAGGGACGTGGTCGGTTCGATGCACTCGGACGGAGCGGAGCGGCTCGCGATCCGGTGCAGCCCGCTTCTTCTCGAGAGCACGCTGCGGGACCATCACTTCGGAAGAATGCAAGGTTTGGCGGAGATATCCATAAGCGACTGCAAAATACTCCGACTGCCCGGTAACGCGTTCGAAGGCTTACGCGGTCTGAAGACTTTGAGGATACGCTCCATGAATAGCGAATGGAGCAACAATAAAGAACTTGAGCTGTCTTTAGGCGCCTTCAACGGCCTGAGGGAACTTCACACTCTAGACTTGGGCTTCAATAATATTCGAAAGATTCCCTCGGATTTGTTCTGTGCCCTCGAAAATATAATTTCTCTTAACTTAACGCGTAACAAAATCAAATTCGTCGACGAGTTGGGCTTTGGCCACAAATGTGGCTCCACATTGCAAACAATTGACTTGAGTCATAATGACATAATGTCACTGCCTGCCGACTCTGAAATATTACATCTGCGAAGACTGACACAGTTATTTCTGCAAAATAATAAAATAAGCGAATTGCCACGCGATGTTTTCATCGATTTGCTTTCATTAAAAGTTGTAAACCTTTCCGATAATGCCATAAATTATTTACCAGAGGGATTGTTTCATAATACGCGAGAAATTCGAGAAATTTACATGCAGAATAATGAGCTGGAAACTTTACCCAAGAGAATATTTAATCGGTTGGAACAATTGCTCGTTTTAGATCTTTCGGCGAATAAATTGAGGAGCGACCACATAGAAGATGAAACGTTCGGTGGTCTAATAAGATTAATTGTGCTCGACCTGTCGCATAACGCGGTCGTACGAATCGCTCGCAACATGTTTAAAGACTTATTTTTTCTACAAATTTTGAACTTGAACAATAACACCATTGGGTTTATTGAGGACAACGCTTTTTCACCTCTCTTTAATTTACATACTTTAAACTTGGGACAGAATAAGCTACACGCAATCGAAGATCACGTATTTAACGGTTTGTTCATATTGAATAAACTGAATTTGAATAACAATCTTTTGGCTTATATTAGCGACGATGCATTTAGAAACTGTTCTGATTTAAAAGAATTAGATTTAAGTTCCAATAAGTTAACGAAGATACCAGAGGCAACGATGCAATTACCGTTCTTGAAATCGTTAGATTTAGGGGAGAATTTACTGACGGAGATAACGAATAGTTCATTTCTAAATCTATCACAATTGACCGGGTTGCGTTTAATCGACAATCAAATAGGAAACCTTACAGCGGGAATGTTCTGGGGCTTGCCGAGCCTGCAAGTACTCAATTTGGCGAAAAATAAAGTACAGTCCATTGAGACCGAAACCTTTCAAAAGAACACGCAATTGGAAGCCGTTCGTTTGGACGGAAATTTTATTTCTGATATTAATGGGGTGTTTGTAGCTTTGACTAAATTGTTATGGTTGAATCTATCCGAAAATCATTTGGTATGGTTCGATTACGCTTTCATTCCGGGAAGTTTGAAATGGCTAGATATACATGCTAATTTTATTGAAATACTTGGAAATTATTATAAAATTCAAACCGAATTGCATGTCAAAACTTTAGACGCGAGCCATAATCGTTTAGTGTCTCTTTCTACGATGTCGATACCTAATAGCGTAGAGTTATTGTTCATAAATAACAATTTTATATCGAACATAGAAACTGATACTTTTTTAGACAAGAGAAATTTGACTCGTGTCGATATGTATGCCAATGAGATCGAAAGCTTAGACATAAATAGTTTGCGTGTTTCGAGAGTAGCTGATGATCGGGCGCTACCAGAGTTCTACATTAGTGGCAATCCCTTCCGTTGCGATTGCACAATGAAGTGGCTGCTACTAATTAACTCTATTACTTCGAGAGATTACCCACGTGTGATGGACTTAGAAAATGTTATTTGTAAGGAATCCTATGTCCGCGGTGTTAAATACTTGCCGGTTAGTTCGTTGCACATTAAAGATTTTTTGTGTAAATACGAGAATTATTGCCCAGAGGATTGTCATTGTTGCGATTTCAATAACTGTAACTGTAAAACTTTTTGTCCCAGAAACTGTTCATGTTATCACGACTCTACAAAGAGCACGAGTGTTATTGATTGTTCTGTGAAACAATTAAAAATTGTTCCTCAAAATTTTCCTATGGAAGCTACTCATATTTATTTAGATGGAAATGTGTATAGTGAACTTAACGAGACTGTTTTTGATTCAATGCATAAAGCTGTTGTTATGTACCTCAACTCGAGTAATATTATTACGATCGGCAACAATACCTTTAATAGACTTACTGATTTAAAAATATTACATTTAGACGATAACAAACTCAAACAATTACGGGGTCTCGAGTTTTCAAAGCTGAGCAACTTAAAAGAACTGTATCTTCAAAGTAATTTAATTGAGTATATTTCAAACGAAACTTTTTCTCTTTTGGGGGCCCTTGAGGTTTTACGCTTGGATGGAAACAGACTCGTGAATTACGGCTTGTGGCATTTGGACAATAACAAAAAGTTACAATCGTTGTACATCGGCGGTAATAATTGGTCCTGTGATTGTAAATATTTACAAGGTTTCCTAACTTATGTATCTCAGAATGTTGAAAACGTTATCGATATTCATAACTTGTGGTGTATAAATGAAAAGATGAACCTAGCGAAGAAGCAATTGAATTTAAATGTGACCGTTTGCAGTGAAATAAGCGATAGTTCAATGATAAGCGCCTTCTTCGTGTCCAATAACCTGCCGTTACTGGCGTCGGCTCTCACTGGGTTCATGCTTATTTTATTAATATTAGCTTTAGTATTTACATTTAGATACGCTTGTAGAATGTGGTTATATTCAAATTGTGGTATCAAACTCTCTCCTCTATCGGGTGCCTTTAAGGATGCCGATAAGCTTTACGACGCTTATATTTGTTATAGCCCTAAAGACGAGGAGTTTGTTGTCGAGTCATTAGCTCGAGAACTCGAGAACGGGTATCCATCCTATCATCTCTGTCTTCATTATAGGGATGTACCACAGTTTGAGGCTACGTACGCCCAATTCCCTGATTTAGTAGTCGAAGCCACGGAGGCTTCGAGGCGAATAATAGTAGTTTTAACGAAGAACTTTATCTCAACGGAGTGGTCGCAGGTAGAGTTTCGACAAGCTCTACAGAAAGCGCTCAGAAATAATCCACATAAATTAATAATAGTGACAGTAGGGCTCATCTCCCGGGATCCGGAGTTGAAGTCATATTTCAAAACGGGTTTGGAGATAACATGGAAAGAGAAACGTTTTTGGGAAAGGTTACGTTACGCGATGCCGTTATCTAAGCGGCACGGTCAAAAGTTGAAAAGACTTAATTATGGAAGGAATTCTAATACGTACACCATGGATGCGTCAGTGTTAAACAGTACGTGTCAAACCCTCTGTGGGAAGTCTGCGAATTCAGCAGAGCGGTCGCCGTGCGATCGCCCCTTGTCCGAGCATATCTATTCGACAATAGACTCGGATTACTCGTCCACTGATTTCCAAGGACGGCATCACCAGCCGCAATCTGTGGTTTTACAGCACACTGTACAAACGTACCTGGTATGAGGAGCCTCAGTAGATAAACATTAACTCAATCGATCTCTCGATATATTGATCTGTAGACTTAGCCCTAGGCTACTCCGCTACAAAACTTGTTTTGTTATTGACGAAAATCGTCCGATTGTTGTAAATAGTAATAGATCTTTATAACCTATTTCTAATAGCGTAACTTTTGTACAATAATGATACCAAATTTTCGCATTTGAAAGGATATGCTTCTTCGTATTTATTACTTTTTTTAAATGAAATGATGTTTTAAGTATTAATTGGAAAGACTGTAAATTATTGTGTAGTATTTAATTCGATTGGCTGATGTTTGTATAGGTATGGCATTAAAGAAGTTTATAAATGATGTATGTATATGATTTTGATGCCCTATATCTAACCCGACCCGTGCATTATGATGAATAGAGTTGTAAAAATGTTGCGAGAGTAATAACATTAAAATACATGTTTTATTCTGTTTCCAATTCAGTTTTTTACGAGCCGGGCTGGAGACGGAGCAGCTGGTTCATGTAAACAGAATAAAAATGAGTAGAAACATGGCCGACATCCACGCTTTCAATAGGTACCTAGGTATACAATAAGTAAGCCTCACTCGCTTGCACTCGCTTTGAAACACTCATTTCCATTAAGGTTTTTTTCTCAATTTTCTCTGTCGGGAAAACCTTATGTTGCATTTACCACTTTGTTTTATTATAATCTACATAAACTCTAGATTTTTCCTTGGAATTGATATTTGGAAAAAACATGACGTTTTCGTTATGTTTAGTGTCCGTTTAATAATGAAAAAATAGATTATAGAAGTCGTCATTCCAAACAAATCCTGAAATCCAAACAAAAATAATATTTCATCCATACGAATTCCAACTTCTTAGTCTGTTATGAAAAACACGATAATATTACGGAAAATACATAATATCTAAAGTTTATGAATGCGTAGGTACGTAGAGGCGGAAAAATACGAAGTTATGTAACGGCGTAATCTAGTGGCCGATAAATTACGCTCAGAATGTCTCCCGTAAGATAGCTGCTGCAAAAACTGTATCGATCTCATGTTTTTTTCCCTGAAATTCCAAGAAATCCGGCCAGCTTGTTCTTTACACAGTTATTAGATCAATTTTATATAAGTTTTTCTTTAGTTAGTCTATGACGCACTTATACAGGTAATTGAACCTACGATGCGAAGTAAATAGGTATTACAGTTGATATCAGCATGACTTTTTATAAGTATTTTTTCGATTTCCTATGTCTCATTCAATACGATAAACGATTCTATATCGTTTCTTATATGCATGAAATTGATCGTGTATAGTATGAATAAATTGTCCAAACCGGCACACAAAACATTTTCGATGGTGTATTTTTCATGCTTTCATTGAAATCGGTATTCACAGATGTTTACAATTTTAAAAGAGTTTATTTTTATGTATTACCTACGAGTTGGAACTTATATAAATACGAAACATGTTTTAGACGCCTTTATGGGCTTTTTTTTAAAGTATTAGTTGACTAGGTTTTATTTTTGATAAAATGTTACTAAGCTTATCAATTTATAGTGACTTACAATTATCAAGATACATGCACAAAAAAATTTTTAATTATAAAAACTAGCTTTGACTATTGAACCTGAAAAAAAAACAATGTATTCTCTGTTTCAATGCCATTTTGCTTTATGTTAAATTGGAGTGTCATCAAGTTTCTATTAGACCAGAAATGTTCCTGTTATTTTATTTTGCACTTGGCGTGTCGCTTTCATACTAATGAGCATTTTTATTTGACCGTCGGATGCCATTATGGTGGGGCTCATAATGTTTGTTTTTGTAAAGTATCGTCGTGTGATGCACCGTGTTTTAAATTGAGTTGAACGAATCAGCCAAGTGTGCATCGGGAAATATGTCAGGATTATTCTTGCGCATGGTTTATTCGCATCAAATTATTTAGGTAATAATTGTCTTTTTGTAACATGAAAATTTAATTTTGGAACAGTGAAATAATAGTAAATAAATAGAGCTGTATTTCCCGTTTTTGTTTACGACCTGAACACAAAGACTCGTCGATTTTATGATGTTTAGAACATATTTTATTTACCTATAGAATTTTATTTTGGAATATGTTTTGTAACGTTGCGCTCAAATGCGCAAATGGTTTGATATTAAAACCAGATGTTTCTTAATTTCTTTGTTATAAAAAATCGTTTCCAAGTATGTATCTTAATCACAAAACAACTACAGTTCTACTTCCCACTCTTCAAAGCAGGTGATCTCTACTTGCAAGTTATTTACGGGTTAAGAAATGTTCATTGTTTAGTAATATCCATGGGGTCTGGAACATTACAATCTACCCACGCTTCTGGGTCAAGTGTTTATCACTTTAGTACTGATCTATAGGAATACAAATATTAACTACATGCGTAGGTGTGCTAAGAGATACGGGAGGTACATAATACGACAATAAAGAATATTATTAGAGTTATTTAGGAGCGTCAACATCCTCACATAAGTACTTAGCGGTCTATTCTGTATTATTTTTAAGATAGTTGATATAATAATGTAATAGTAATATAATAGATGTATTTTTGCAGTATTTACAAGCATTGAAAAAATTCTAATCTAAACTAAAACTTAAAACTCAAAAAATAAAAACTTGTAAGATATGTAAAATTGATCATTAAAATATGTTTTGGTAATTATATACATTTGTAGGTAGGCGTCATACATCTTATTGGTATACAATATACAATAAAGAGGATGGTGAATTTTCTTCTCTGAATTTACGAAATCTGCTAGATTCGTTTACTTAAACTAAAGCAACTTAACACATACTTAAGCAGCACACCCATTTGTTTTTTTTTTATTGCGAATTAATTTATTTATATAACCCATTAGATTTGATTAGTTACAGTAGGTATATATAGGAGTTTAAAACAATGAATAAGTTTAAAGAGACTACAAAAAAAACTGACAACTTATAAAATATGCCGGATGTAAGTCATATCGTAACGAAAACTGGACTCAGAAAACAAGATCTAAGTAAGCTAATAGTGTCAGTTAACAGTAAGTACAAAAGTTTCGTGTTAAATCCCATTTAAGGTTTACAGAACCGTTGATCGAGACGTGGTGTGTCTTCCATTCGTCAGACACACCATTTATGGGGTAAGGACGGAAATCAACGGGATACTAAATACACTGGAACATCTAACTCTCCATATAGGTAAGGATTACGAGATCGGATCTACTTCGGAGAAATCAGTCAGTCGAATATTGCCGAATGAATGCTGATCGTGATTTCATTTCAAATGGCTTAGTGTATCAAATATATTGGTAGACCACTTTAATCTTCTATATAGTTTGTATGTAGTAGGTACACGCACATGATTATGTATTCGGTTAATCAAAGGCTTTTGAAATGGATTTAAGGAAATGTATGTCTCGGTTTGGTTCATACTCAATTATTGAACATACATGAATAAATATTAATTGCCTATGGCGCGTGGTTTTGTAGGCTTACTAGACTATTCCACAAGTGAATTTACATGGTGTTGCTTATATCAAAAATATTTAAATACGGTATTTTGCTAGTGAAATGTCTAATGTTCGTCCGTGAAACCGCTCATCGTAGGAAGTTCTTACTAAGAACCCACTAGTGACAATATGAAATGGGAAAATCAGACTATCAAGTGTAGAATATTTAAGACGATACGTAGTTAAACTTTTGAATCTATTTAAAAAATAATAGTTTTTATATTTTTGGAAGTAGGTACTACTATTTATAATGGTCCGATTCGAAAAATTCTTTCACTATAATTGGAAGCTACATTATCCCCGAAGGTTAAAGGCCACCTTTTTGTACAGGAAAGCAAGTGAAACTGCGGGGAACAGCTAATGTATTATATGTGGCTAGTATACAGTAGTTTAAGTTGTTTATTGCTACGACGTAGACCTCGTAGCACATTTTGTTTTGAATAAAATTTACATGAATATTTTGCATCATCATAATGCAGGGAAGGTTTTTTAACATAAATAATTTAAAGAGCTACAATTTGAGCTGGTTTTTAAATAGCGTCGAGTTTAAAGCATAGACCTTCACAGCATTATTCAAATCATTACTATAAGTAGAATACCAGCTATTCATGGTTCGGTGACTATCCATTATAATCCATTTACAATATTTTTTATTGAATTAAACGCAGGCCGGATGTTGAGGCGGCTTCCTAAATTACATCACCATTACGGGCGAACCTGCAAATCATTGTTAAGTTTTAGAATAAAGGCGATTTTGGGTCTTGCGGCACCCGCACCGGAGATGTAGGTAGTGTACTACATGGGAGTCATATTTCACAATGTAAGTTTTTAAAATATTTTCTATATTTATGCAGCTACTATACCAAATTCCATCAAAATTGGTCCAGCCGTTTGAGCGTGGAGAAGTAACAAAGATACGACTCACAAACTTTCGCATTTACAATTATCAGCCGAAAGAAGTCCACTGCTAGACAAAGGCCTCCCCCAAGGATCTCCACGATGGCCGGTCTTGCGCTACCCGCATCCAGCGGTTTCCCGTGACCCTTACAATCATATTTATAACATTAGTATTATATCATGCTCTAAATTTATTTAAATAAAAATATTTTTGTATACTGCAAGGTAAGTAAACTTTCTAGTCCTCAGATAATTAGGTAAACCATTTTCTATTTATTTTTAGTAGGCAGGTGTTGCAATTAGAAGGAAAACAATATAAAAAGTTAGCAACCACATAAAAACTTCTACGCTTGACTGATGAAACGGCTGATTGACTTATCAAGATAGTGGTTTCAAATTGTTCGCTTAGAAAAACAATGTTTATTTTACGTAGCAGATAGGTATTTCAGCATATTTAATTTTAAATTGAATTTTCATTTTATAAGATCTTATAGATGGAAACCTAATATTATAAAGACATTTAGAAAATAAATAGGGAATATAATCTAAGGAATCTTTTTACCTACAGTAAATTGAATATAATATGATATTTTTTTCCCAAGGCGTGCCCTTCACGTTTGGTTGAAAGAGAAGTAGAGATAGGCCTCAGTAGAGGTCCTTGGTTGGGTCATATTATAAGAATTCACGTGACGTAATGATATACTTTTTACTATTTGCACAAATGTATAAAAAAAACCTGTACCTACCTAAGTATTTATAAGACAAATGCCAAATAACCTTGTATTACCTAATATATTTTATTATGATGGTTGCATATTATATACCTCATCATGTCAGCCGAAAGACGTCCACTGCTGGACAAAGGCCTCCCCCAAAGATCTCCACAATGGCCGGTCTTGCGCTACCCGCATCCAGCGGTTTCCCGCGACCCTCACAAGATCATCGGTCCACCTTGTAGGGGGTCTGCCCACGCTGCGTCTTCCGGTTCGTGGTCGCCACTCGAGAACTCTTCTGCCCCAGCGGCCGTCGGTTCTTCGAGCGATGTGCCCCGCCCACTGCCACTTAAGTTTGGCAATTCTTCGGGCTATGTCCTAAATATTATTATGTACCTAAATATATTTATTTGGTAGGTATGGTTGCCTATTTGTTTTTTTTTAATACAAACTTAACGTTAGGTTTGTAAGGTACAGTTCTTAAAAACATCATAATGTATTGTTTATGGAGAAACACTATACAATCAAGATTTTTAGTAAGCGAAGATTTATCGAAGGTGATATGCTTTCCATCAAAGTCTAGAAGGGAACTGGTCCTCAAGAGCGGCTGCCGGAATACCACGGCAGGTGCTTAGCGACAAGCGTGTGTGATAATAAGAACCTCAATTCAAAGCCCAAGTCAAGATTTGAGTTGAAATGAAAATAATTGAATTGAATTTGGAACGTTTTAACATAGTCTACGTGTTTATTCTCTTTCTAAAATACAAGTCTTAGATGATGTAAGTATTTGGAACGTGAATGTGTTTTAATAAAATTCTGCTCCTAAGGCAAAAAATATTAGACTGGCACAAATATTTTTACTATAGAGAAATGTCAGCCCTATTTCTCTATCAAGTAGGTACATAAGTCAATAACTGTTGTGAAACTCGATTACCAAGTTGATTTTTGACGGTCCCCATGTGAAGCTGTAAACTAATTGTCGCCGAGTTAAAATTTTAAGCGTGACTTACCCCTTGCAGGGGTCTATTAAATTTATTGCTTGTAAAACGAGTAGCTAATTTAGACTTTCATTTTATTGTGTTAAGCTTAACTAGTTTAGGCGCAAAGTGGCGCCGCGGGTGCGACTTCGTACGAGGGTAAGTTCTGAAATAAACCTTATTCTCGAAGCAATAAGAACGAATAGGAATATTTATGAGCGCGTGCTATGTAGACTTTTTATTAGCCATACGTATTTAGTAATAAAACAGTGGGGTGTATTGTGTATTTTTACAACCAACACCCTAAATGGAAATCCCTTGGTGACGATTCATATTGTTGAGTACTTTTGGGTAAATTATGTTTTGGTATATAGAGAGTTTTATATAATTGAATCTTCGAATTTTATAGAGGTGAATATTCTCACCTATACATTTTGATACCGTCACACTACTAACATGCTGTCTAAACGCTATATTTTACCAAAAATATATATCTGTGACTTTATTCTCAGAGTCAAATGATCAGAATTTTATATCAAAGAATCTCAGCGAAGGTATCTACGTCAAACAAAGCACATCAAGAGGTCATTGAAAAAAAAATAAACAAAAAGGAATAAAAATGCAGGTTATTATGATGGGTACTCGTTTATGGTGAACGAACATTGAACAAAAGATCGCTGGCACAATGTCATCGCTCATTTTTCTTGATTTTCACGAATCTCTGGCTTACACACGGATGCGTATGGCAGCTATATAAATTGTATAAGTAGGTATGTGAACGGCGTGTGGCAAGAAAAATGAGCTGTTATATAAAAATGTTGATCGTCGGAATTTAAATAGGTTCGTACCTATAACACCCTATAAGAATGTATAGGTATGAATGAAAAGTTAGTACCTACCTTGTAATTTATTACTCGGAGATGTATCTAAAACATCTAGATTTAATTTAATTGGCTTACGTAAGTTTGAAGCTCTAGCATGTAAACTGACTATTTCGGTAAATGACAAACACATGTCAAGATTCTAATCACATAATGACAGCAGGCGCGCGCGCAATCCACGAGCCAATCTTATTGTTTTTGTCGTACCTACATGCATATTTTATTGCTAACCATTCAAAGAATTGACACGATGAAAACGTATATTGAATAAAAATTATATATTAAAAAAAAATTCGAAGAAATATCTATTCTAGTAATAAATACGTGTATGGTTTCAAAGCGTAATTGATGAGGTTGCCACTTTCCACTCTATAAAGAAAAGCAGGGCTGTAAGCAAAAGTTAGTCAGATGTTCTTTGTAACAATATTTTTAGTATTATTCATATCACCTAGCAATAGATTTTTAATATGGAGTCGATGGTATTTCGAAGTGGAAACGAGTCGTAAAAACTTAAACTCCACCAACATAATCATTTCCGGGTTTCCTTCTAGTTAGTAAGAGGAAGTTTTAGTAATAAAACGTGAACTGTAAGAATCTAAGCGACCTAAGGTACCTTTCTCTAATTTAATTGAAAACAACAACATAATCGTATTAAACAACATGTTCTCGTAATTATTTCCTTTTTACAAGAAAATCAGTTTTATGGAGGATTACTTACTTTCTTTTTTTGTTTTTTAACTCAGTCACGTATACACACTAATGGCCGTGATGCTGTGCTATCTGATGATAACGTGACTTTACCTTAATAAGTGATACATCATCAGCTTTGTTACACAGATGTTTGAGTATTATTTTAGTAATGTTATTAAGATTTTGTATGGTTTAATTCGATACACATGTAACTAGTGTACCTACTAACGATTCCTGGGTGTACCTAATTATTCCTTCACTAATAAACCTCTTGTAGGTACACCACATAAAATAAATAAGCGTAATATTACATTAAACATTGTATTTCTACATGTTTCAAATGTTGTACAACATTTTGGCACGTGCCAGCCCAGCGGCTTTATTGCCGCGTGAAGACATTGTCAGTCGCATCGCGTTCTACGATACTAACATTCGATACTAGATTCGAATGATAATAATCGGTATATTGTGTGATACGAATATATCGATATTCACTTAGTAGTTTTGGCATTTAACAAAAACCGTTAGGATTATGTTTAATGCTAATGCGTTACGTAATCGATTGAATACAATCGATTGATAGACAGGTTAGATGCACTATTCATGAAAATTTGATAATATTCTTGTGCTAACATTATTAAAGAGGCGTTAACCTCGGTAAAAATAGCATCGAGTGCGAAATATGATAAGTTATTGCAATGCAATGAATGGAATGTAAAAATATAATGTAGGTACTTAGTTACCTATCATTATATCAACGACTACTACGACTAGCTGTTCCCCGCGGCTTCCCTCGCGTTCCCAGGATAGAAAGTAGCCTATAAACTTCGGGAATAATGTAGCTTCCTATTAATTAAAGATTTTTTCGAATCGGACCAGTAACTCCGCAGGTTAGTGCATTCAAACAAACAAACAAACTCTTCAGCTTTATTATTTGTATAGATAGATATAGATTATTATTAGTAAAGATATGGAAAATGAATAAAATAATTCCATACAAAGTTCAAAAAAATATCAACAAATTAGCATTAAAGCCATTATGCGTATTAGTCAGTGTCTATTTTGGTATTTTAATCTACTGTTTGTTATTTATTCTGGTAGAAATTCGTAGCACTATCACTCCATATACAGATATTATACCTATAGTAAGGTTTTCAATATTCCCTGCTCGGCTTGTGTTACAAACAATTACTACAGTGTAGGTAGTATACTAGATGTTTCATTGTTATCTGTAGTTATGTGGGTAGAGAGGCTTGTGACCAGTGTAGTGTAGCGCCACAACTTGTGCGTAGGTTGGAAAACTAGGTCATTACCTTAGGTAGGCGTATTTAGTATTTATTTACGTTGTAGCATGGTGCGGGTGACAGTAGCCAGAGAGCCCAGAGAGATATGAAATGGGCCTTATTGCAATGTCATAGTGGTTCATTTTCATATCTCTCTGGCTAAGGTCACCCGCACCAAGCTAAAATGTAAATAGTGTAATGTACGTAGGTACAGTATTTTAATAGGTAGCTATTAAAATACTCGTTGTATTAAATATCGAATGAAATCTACTATTCATTGAGTGTCATCGTTTTTTCATAATATAGTCCGAGTGACTATGAATATTCTAACCTAGACATTTATCTAGATCAGTTTGTAGTCTATGACATTTATAATATAGGTAAGTAACCCAAAAATCTGCTATATTTTTTCTGCATTTAAGCATTGGTACCAGATAATTCATCATATTATTTATTCCTATCCACTAATGTATCCTCAGCATTCAGCAACTCCATATACCTACACGATCAGTTGCTACCAGCGACTCCATAGCTACCAGACCATAACGACTACTGGCGACTAGATAAGACAATGAGAAATTATTTGTTGTAAGTGAAAGAAGAATTTATTAGTAGGAATTTCTCGATGGACAGGATATCAATCAATTTCCACTCCTTCCATTTACGGCGCAAACTAACTTCCTCCAGCGCCCACGTCTGCCCTAGATGTTCAGACATATTTGTAATTATTAGAGATTGTAAGTGAAACTAATTGCTTTGTTTTGACATTATGGCTAATTGAATAATACCTAATGTATCATGAGAAGAAAATAACTATTAAAATACTAGCTTCCGCCTCGCGGTTTTTCCCGCGTTCCCAAGGGATCTTATCCAGACGCCTGTACGTAGGTATTTTATTTTATGGTACTGCTTGTTGATTACCGTAGTACGGCAAGCAACACGCAACGGACCTAGCGTCCAAACCACTTTGTTAATCCAGGTTATGTGTTCCAAATTTCATCCAAATCCGTTCAGTTTTTGCGTGAAAGGGTAATAAACATCTATCTGTACTCACAAACTTTGGCATTTTATAATATTAGTAGGATTGAATAATACCTAACATCATACATGATAACGACTCTAGAATATCATAATATTACTGTCAGTATGTAATATACCTAGAAGTTCTTCGAATGTATTAGTTTACTGTCATATTTGGTAAGAGAATTATGGAACCAAGGAACGTGGGTAGGTCAGTACCTAAAGATTGAATAGCCATAAGAAAGATTCATTTTTTTTATGTCAGAAGGTTGACAAACAAGCTGGCGGTCCACCTTAAGGTAAGTGATTACCGTCGCCTATCGCCATTTGCAATACCAGAGGTAATTGCCAATGTGTTGCCGCCCTGTTACAATGCCAAGAAGGCAACTGGCTCTAAAGAGCAATTGCCGGAATACACCGGCAATAGGTGCTTCGGGCAGATTTTCAACTTAAGGGTGGTAGCCAGCCAAACGGGTACTACAAAGTACCCTACGACCGTGTTATGGTTTCTTTCACCGAAAGCTTAAGCTTATTGTAAGATTCGTACCCACGCACGACTTTCGTCACGGCATTTGACGTCACTACCATCGAGCTATCATCGCCTTATCTCATCAGGGCTGAAAGAGAGGAATAATAGAAGAGGACATCTTGTTTCGATGTCGCTACTGGATAATAAGTAAGATGACGCTTCCATTCTTATTGACTATAATATTTTGTAAGTTGTTAGGAATTATTAAGGGCTGGGAATATTATATTATTCAAATTAAATTAGGTTCGTAATGCTTCGACTATAGGACCGACTCACAAATATTTGTCCATATACATTGGTTCCATGGATCGATCAATATTATAAGCAAACAGATAAAAGGGTAATATCCTTCAATGGAACGTTTTTCCAGGACAGGTGCGGCCCTAACCGTTATTTATGAGGGTCCTTCCATACCACCCGTTTGGAGACGTCTGTGTTTCATTTTTATAGGATTTATGTTACGTTGTAAGGTATCGGAGCATTTCTCTGTACGTAATGTATATGTATACCTATATGTACGTATATGTATATATATGTATGTACCTATGTATGCGAAGCGACGTTGCGTTTTCGTTTTATTTTCATAAAATCGTTTTTTATTGAATATAATTTAAGTATTTTGTCCAATAAAGATCAATACAAGTACATCAGTGAAGTGAAATTAAATGATTACGTGTATAGTGGCTTTTCAAGTTGTCTCAAGAAGTCCGTGAAACGGGGCGTTTTAGTAGAACGGCTACCATTGTACTAAAACCTAACTTTAACTATAACATGACGTGAAGATGATTTTACATGACTTGAACTTTACTAAAACTACGAAACTTGACGATTGACGAGAATTGAATACATGAAGATAAAAATACCTACATTGCTCAACTTGACACTGGCAAAATGCACTAAGTGTGATGCCAAAAAGAAAAAAAGAAGAAAACTATTTTATTATCCTATTTATAGTTAGTTTGTAGTTTATACCGAACATTATTATTATTAACATTTCAAGTAAAAAAAATCATTAAGTAAAAGGTGTACTTTATAAAAAAAAATATTCAAGCGATTTTATATAGTCGTTTATTAGAGGATACTTACTGCAGTCTGCAGGTCACGACCGGGAACTAGGGATTCTCTCCGAAAAAGATAGATTCCGAAATCGATTCGAATCGAATCCTGATGAAATTATTTACAAAAAAATCGAGGTATAAAAGATCGATTACTCAAAAATATATCTTTTTTGATGTTAGCTTTTATTAGTATGGGAAATAAAAAAGACATAACAATAATCTATTTCTTCGTTTTTTACCTTACTCAAAGTTAACAATATCATTAAAAGTTTGTGTACTACCATAGGTACTACTAAGTACTTATAATTATTATGCTGCTGTAAGTTCAACTACTAACACTAAGAATTTTATAAGAAAATATCGACTTTCGATTTCCTAGTGTCGCAGATCGATTCACTAAATCTATTAATTACTTAATACAGATAAAAAAAAGGATTCTTTGATTAATCGAATTCAGATCTCCAACTCAACCGGGAACCGGCATCGCGGCTCTCGCGCCACACTAGTCATAGTCATGGCGGATAGATGGCGTATGTTTTTGTTGCGACAGTATGTGGGTATTTTGAAGTGCTTAGAGTGATATGTGAACAAATAATAGTAATTCGACGCGTAAAAAACACTGTGTTCATATTAGTGCTAAGAAAGTGTGAAATGTGTGAGTGTTATTATATTGTGTTCATATTGTGTCAAGCTATTTTGGTTTGCGGAAAGCAAAACAAAAACACCGAGAAATTGACTAAAAGCGGAAACTTGGAGGTAAGTGATTATACCTACCTACTTCATTAAAATTACAAATTTCATAGGCTTTCCAACGGTAGATGATTCATACCATATAGGTAATTATCGGAATATCGAACTATGAGCGTTTTATTTTCTCATTTATGTCGTAAAAAAAGAAAAATCATGGTCGTCGTCCGTCCGGGCGGCCGGCGCTGGCGCCGCGGCGGCGGGGTTGGTGGGATAGAGGCCCACCTGGGTTTACCGCGTGGGGGTGACATTTAACCACCAAACATTTCACACAATTCCTTATTCATAATAATTTTATACCTACAACCTCAGATTACTAAACAATTTTCTAAATCTGTGCCTACAACGTAATAAATAGACCCAAATGAAGTGAACTAAACACGGATCCGAAAACTGCGTTTGTTCAGTAGGTACATAGGTACCTATGTGCTGCTTGCTTCCAAAGACTTAAATGCTGTGGATATAGAGCTCCTATTTGTTCACAGTATCTTATTGTGACAGCGACGTCAATACGGGAACACCGACCGTCGCTCATATTTGTAAAACAACTAAAAACTCTCATGTATTCAGACTAAGTAGACTAGATTATTCTTTTTAGATAGGTAGGTACCTAGTAAAATTGAAAACCTAAATGAAAAACCAATTTACTGATCATAATGAAAGTTCATTGTTCAAAAAGGCTTTTTAAATCTGTAACACGTAATTTACATATTTATGCACTTACAAAAGACATTATGTTGTTCAAATTAATAATACTGCCTGGGCCAATTTGGCACAGAGCTCGCTCCTAGTGGAGTCAAGTGCCATCGTTCTGGGAGTAGTGCAATTTGCCTGCACCACAACTGGGCCCTTCAGCGTGCCTCTAAGAGCACACCAATTAAACGAGACAAATTCGGATTTATTATTCAGCGTGGGCGCAATTCAATTGGATAATAGACGACGATGTTTGTGCCGATCGCGGTATTACCAGTAAATAAGCCTGGAATGGTTATCGATTCCAAGGCCCCACAGGACATTTACGGCCGGCGGAATGCTTGTTAATAACTACCTAATAATGACTCTGTCTACAATCGAGGTTTTCTTAGAAGTCGATGTAATCAACGACGTCAGGCGGCCCCGCGCGCACCTGTAATTTGCTTGGATAATACGATACGACAACTCTCATTAACGTGGTACTGAAGTAGGTACCTATCACATGTAGGTAAGACTAATTATTGGCAGTCATTTCTGCCTTCAGGGAATAAATACTCACTTTATCATTAACGTTCTATCCTAAGTTTATGGATCCTATACATATAATTGCCAAATGTATGTAATGTACAGTTATATCATAACTCAATAATAATGATCCGCAAAAATGTTGTTGATAGCTATAATCTCCATATTTCATCTACATCCATCGGTGTCAGCATTTAAAGTAATTAAAACATAATTAATAGTGTATCGATAAATTAACGAGTCTACCAATAAAAGTTTGTTAAACATTAAAAGTAACTGTTAACTCCAGCTATTGTGAAATTACAACGGTGTTTTGACAAATGGAAAAACAGGCTCTCAATAATCTGTGGTAGATCTCAGCAACGTGTAATTAGACCGGCTGACTAAGCGGAATCTATGGGAGCGTTGTCCGTCTGACCCCGAGGAAGATTTAAGACCCCATTGTGGAGACTTCTTTATTGCACACCACGGTTTAAAATAATGGCAGGTATACGTTTTCGAGTTGTCGAAACATGCTTTCGAGATTGTGAATTTATCAGTCAGTTAATTGAATGTCAGCGCTTCGGCAGTACATTATTTATGTCTACAATTTTGTGAACGCTAAAGGCGGCATGAATCACGTATTTTGGAATAATCTAATTTCACACGAGTATAACGCATCACCCTCATCATGTCATGTCATGACACGGAGTGTTCACGAGAGGATGTTTACCATATTTTTTGTCCAATTCCATTATGCATCGCCGTTACCAATTAGTTATCATCAATGTTAGATCAAATTACGTCTCACATCGGAGGTCGACTCTTGGTCCCGTTGAATTGCATCACAATAATAGTTCTATGGGCAAGAACTGGCTAGTCATCGCTCACTGTTCGAAACGTAACTATTCGGATAATCGAAACATTTCGATTATAGAGCAATGTATTATGAAAAAAATATGTGGGGCATCAAGGTTCTAATACAATCTTTGTCTAGCTGACACTCATGAAAAGTTTAGATACTTGGAAGAAATAAATTCATAATTACCTACTACCTTATTTATCATGACCTCGTTAAGTACCTACCGTGAGATATAACCGAATACGGCTATGGTATGGAAAAAGCCTGATCGCATTTTGAAATTTACGTCAATATCAATAAGGACGCGATTAAAAAATTCTGGTTAATTATAGCAGCTGTTGGAGCGGAACTTAAGTGGATTACGTAACTTTGTTGCAATTTGAAATTTTAACATTACGACGTAAACAAATTAAATTATTTTGTTTTAAATTATTCTTCTAATAAAAATATATTTTAATATTGCTAATATTTGTTATCTTCGATGCAAAATATAGTCCTTAATTTGATAGAAATATTTCTATGTCGATAACGGCTCTATTTGCAATGAAGTACCTCTGATTGCGTATGCGTAGGTATAGGTACCAGAACATAAAAAACTGCTACATTGAACTGGTTTCAAATTGATACTGATTGTAACAAATATACGCAATAGCCCCGCTCGGCGATTACGTTGCCTTGCCGATTATTGTTTTGCGAAAATTGTCTGTCTCGTGAATATTCATTAATTCCGTTCTTGGAACCATTTCGAATCTATAAAATATTAAAGATAGGTACATTTTAAGTAAGATTATATATTTCTAGCTGTTCGTGGCCGGTGTCGTCCGGGTGATTTTTATTGAGAGTTTATGAAACCAAATTTTCTGACTCTTCCACTGGATTTTCAAAAAAAAATATTTAATACAAACCTTGTACTGACAATGACAAACACAACAAAAAAAGAATTAGCCAAATTGGTGCAGCCGTTCTGAAGTGATGCGTGCGAGCTCTGCGCTCGCCGGTATTTGCCGTAATTAGTATTTAACGTAACTTATTTTACCTACTTTCATAAATGTTATACAGTATCTAGGTAAGTAGGTACATATGTATTTTTTAGACTTCAATGATTAGTAGACTATCGACAACCATTGAACCAGTCATAATGCTAATTACACATTTAAAAACAATAATTATTCCAGCATAAAAACATGTTTTAGCGAAGGTACCCAAGTCTAGGGTGCGGCGGATTTTGTAGAAAAAACATAAAGGACGAAATAATAATATGTTATTACGCTTTCAACTGGCGCGCCACAAGTAATAGCTGGACAGAGGCTAACCGAATTTTAATGACCCTTTTTATCATAGTAAAATCTAAAGTTTTTAATCTATTCGAATATTAAAAGTATTCTACAGCCGTTACAAATGATTTTATGAATACGATTGTGCAACTTTTGTGTTTCAATTCTGTCTTCGGTCCTATTTATCCTTTGAATCCTAACCCTGATAACTAGCTGAATTAATAAATTCATATCTACAGATGATTTTGGGTATATTAGGTCGGGTCGATATTGCACATCATTATTCAGTACCAAAACATAATTATGATCGTTCCTTGTTTGTTTTTAATGTAAAATTTGGCTTATGCAAAATTTGAAAATAAAAACAGAATTAGGCATTATGTTCCACATCGAGTGTCCCGCGGATAATTTATAGACTCTAGAAATTTGATTTTAGCATTAATTTATGCATTTTTGTATTACATAGTAAAAAAGTATTTAGTAAAAACCCTATAGATATTGCACTTAGAAACGTATGTGATAGGGCGAAGTAGGTACTCACTTACGTCTAAGTGTGTTTTAATAAGATTTTTTTAGATGTTTGTATGTTTTTTTTCCATTCCACAATTTATGACCAACGAAACATTACAGCATATTATATACCTACACCTAAATTCTCAAGAATTAATATTTTCCGTCGATTTTTAATGCGACTCCTTACGATGACGGAGCATAACGCCATATTTCTTTTGTTATCGAGCTAGCGTCTAAAGTTCGGACCCTCTCTGTAATTGTCTATCACTTATCCCAATTATTCGCATCTGCTGTCAGTAGAGCCATTTGTTTCAGGCTTCCCTTACGATTAGAGGTCACTCGATAACTGTCGCAACCTTTGAAGTCTTGGTTCCATGCCACTTTTGTTGGCTGGGCTACCAAGTGGTTTTTATCGAGCCTAGGACGCTTCCGAAGGTTTCAAAAGAATTATATTATAATTATCTATAGATATTATTAATAAAATATTCATAAATTGGATTAGATAAATTTTTAGAGGTTGAAAGTGATGATTATGTATGGAAATAATTATTGTAATATTATAATCTAGAACATTCTGAACTGAGCAACACAGACAAAAAGCTTCTTATTAAGTCAATTGTTATACAAACATTATTTTCACATATCAGCATATAATATTCTAGAAAGATCTTTTCTCCACGCTTTGACAAAAATAGTGGTAATAAAATACAAATTACATTGGGTCCCCTTAATCAGAAGAGCCAGGGTAGCAATAATCCCGAGATAGATAAGATGGCATCAACTGTCCCTGTCCCTTTAATAAGTCCGATAGGTCAGTCCGCTCGAGGCGCGAAGGTCCTGACCCTTATTATGTTTATTATGTACTCGAGTTACTTCAGATCTGCGGTGGTAATGTAAGTAAAGGAAAATGAGGCCGCACAAATAAGTAAAGCTCGTTTCCCACTAATAATTCGTGAAGCTATAATTTTCATTTATGTTAAGGAATTTGATCGCATTAGAAATAATAGTTATGATTACAATTTGAATATAGAACGTTTCAATCTATTTTTATTGATGCTCAGACTTTGGAATTGCTAATGGGTTTCAATAAAATTGGCATTGAATCAATCTTACGAATTTTAGCAAAAAATAATAATCGCGAAAATAGTTTAGAGGAATTGGATAGGTACCTACAAAACAGAAGCTGCTACCAAAGAAACAAAAGAAAGTAAAACAAAAGCGACAAATTAAATATCATCCACAATTTGCACTGTCAGTCTAAATTATAGCTCTGATGAAGAACACTAACATTCATTAAAACTTAACTCGCGATGACATGTTAGTGAGAAGATGCGACTAAAAAAGAAACAAACAATATAAAAGGCGTTAATTTGAAACTGTAAATGTGTGGGTTGACTCAGTCTTGATTATAGTATTAAAAATAATGGTTTTAGTATCATATCGGGTACATTCGCGTACAGAATTTTACAAACATTAAATTAGTTTGCGGAAGCTTAAAAAAGATTTCCCACAAGTAAACTGACATCAAGTTTTTTTTTATAAAATTAGCGTTACGTTTGGCTTCAGTCCTCACTCTGGGAGCCTGAGATGAGCGATGTCAAAATCGAAGATGTAGTTAGTATGTCTCTATTGTTACAACGTCATAATCAATTGATCTTTGTTTTCTAACAGTTCTATTAAAGTAGAGATCGTCTCTGATACTAATACCTAGTCCTAAAGTCTGAACTAAGTGTTCTTTTAACTTTAATCATAAAATCGTTTATGAATTTGAAATTCCAGACAGTCATTTACATATTATAATACGGTGCTTATATTTTGAGGTCGCATAAAAGTGTACCGATTTTATTATTTAGGCCAGATTTTGTCTAGTTGATAGACTTAGGTACCTAACAATCGAATAATGCTAATTTTTCATGCAGGTGTTGCGTTATTTTATAGTTCTATAGTCTGTTTAATGAAGCCAATTGAGCGTTTTAAAGGACGGATTCAAGTTATATCCAATTGGCTGACACAACTCAGACTGTTAATTTTGTAGTCGGAAGATATATAGCTCCTCTTTACTACTCCCACTGCGAAGTAGTTGACAAATTGTCAGGTCGTAGCATGGTTCGTTTCACTCAGGCGTTCTATGTCTCGTGTGATGTAGCCTTAAACGAAATTACACGTGTGTGTGTTGTTAAGCTTTATACAGAATGTCGTCTGCTAATTAAAGAGCTCCGGTTGCCTTCGTTTTTGTAATTCGAAGCCGCATCGCGACACTTGCGGTCTGTGTGAAGCCACCACCGACGAAGCGCCCGTAATAAGGGTTGTTGTTTTGTTATCCAAATATTATGTATTCTACACGTGCCTTTATTTCTAATGATGATGTCTACTTAGGTCGTAATCCTAATAATATTAAAAATGCGAAAGTTTGTGTGAGTTTTATTACCACTCAACTCGGTAAAGGCTGAACATTCGATTCCAACTTAAAATATAGGTAGACGATACCTAGGGTAATAAAATGATTTTGTTTTCTAACTCTTGATGCCTCAATGGCACCACCAATTGTAATGAAATTTGGCATGTAGGTAGATTATAACATGGAATATTTTTCATTCTGGTAAAACATGAGATCCCTCGGGACCACGAGTAAAACCGCAGGGAGAAAGCTAGTATAAACATTATCGTCGAAATAATTCTACCTGAAGTTATTATTGTTTATAAATTCCAAGTTCGAGTTTTATTGAAGCGTCATCGATTTTACAATAAAGTATTTAGGAAATCGATTTTCATTATAATGAGTTCTTACTTCGCTTTATAAATAATCTTGACAAGTGCCCGATGATGGCACTTTATAGTATTAATAATCCTGAAATATCAACATAAATAGAATTTATGGCTATCAGATTACACGTAATAGACGTGGCAATTTTCCATCTTTTCATGGAGTACTTAAATCTAATTGTTTTAAATATTATAGAGTTCCCCCTCTTTTAATGAGTAGGTATTTAAATGTAATTGTTTCAATGATCATGGAATTTTATCTTTATGTGATTTAGGATTCTGTATCAAGATGAAAAAGTTATTTTAGATACACATTGAAAAAGTAGGATTATGTTTACATGATCTTCTAGGGCTATTAGTTAGGTAGACCAACGAAATAACTAAAGGAGACGATCCATAGCCATGCAGGGTAAATAAATGCATTTTTCACGAGTGTTTAGACATGGCGACAGAATTTTGGCAGAATTCCAGGCAGTTGGTCACGAGACGCCATTTATCCGTGCTAATGACCCGGCCAGAACTGAATTGTGACACTTAGGTTATTGCGATAACAGTAAATATTTTGATGAGCGGTCGGTAGTGGCAATTAATTAAATATTTATTGTTTCTTCTAAGTTTTTTTAAATAAGTGTTATAAGTTTGTAGTGTGTCTGTGTATCTGTGTGTATGTGGTATAATAGCAATAGCTCCTGAACGGATGGACTGATATTGAGTTTTTTTTGTTTGAAAGGTGTCTTAATCGAGAGTATGCTTAGCTCTATGTGTCAAGAAAATCCGATCAGCCGTTTGAAAATTATGACCAGTTTTCTAGTGAGTTTTATTTTTGAGGGATTCTTTAAATGTTAATTATTCCAGTTAGACGTTATAAAATGTTGTGTCTTGTTTATACCCAAGTGTATCTTTTACGTTTCATGAAGTTGTCCTTCTTTCTGTCATGTTTCTGTCTTTTTATCAACCGTAACGAACGTACTCCACATTTATTCGTTGTAATAAAGATCTCTTAAAAAGAATACAAAGACATTGGGCTCAATAAAAACATCATAAACTAGCCTCAAGACAATATTATGTTTTCTTTTACTACAATATGTCAATTATTTTGATAGACAACATTGTGAGAAAGTTATCCCAAATAGTTTGTTTATAGTTGGATGGAGCTTTTTTTACCTACCTATTCACCGTAATAAAATAAAAATAAGTACTGTCTTATAATATCATGTTATCTTTTTGCCCGCGGTTTTACCCGCGTTGTTGTGGGATATTTATTTATGTGCCAATATTTGATAAATTGGTGCCGTCATGTATGGAACTGAGTGGCAACACACATTATACCCCTTAAACTGATACCTTGGATCAATAGATGATTCTGGACCTCAGCGTAAAATTTTTACGTACTTAGGACATTTTCAAAAAAATTACAACTGCGAACAAAAATTTTAGAAAAAAAAACTACGCAAAATTTTTGCGCTAAGTGGTCCAAAAGGACACAATCCATGGTTTTAGTTTTCATTTCGATGTCACTTATACACAGTATTTCCTATTCTAGTGATATTATAAATGCTGAATTTATAAATCTTATGTTACCTACAAAGATAGATAAAATACAAGTAGAATAAGAGGGGCACAGAAATCAGTCTCTAGTTATACATATTGATGTCAATTTCAGGAAGGTCAAAGTGAACTGAGGATTTACGCAGGTATGGGATGGGATTTTGGTTTTACTGTGCAAAGTCTAAAAGATACGGGAAAACTGAGAAGAGTGAGTATAATAATGAATCCTGACATAGGACGGGATAACATTAAATTCAGTGAGACGTCATGGCTTTAGCAACTTTCCCCCTTTTGCGTTAAAAGAATAAATTCTTGCCCTGGCTTACGCTCGAAAAGTATCAAATAACATTATTTGTTGCTAACTGTGCCCCGCGGTTTCACTCAAATTATTTTATATTTATCGGTGGAGACCAAGACTGCCACTTCTGACACACAACTTTCAATTGGTAAGGTACGTACCTTACCAATTGAAAGTACGTACGTATGTACACAAACAGACAGACATAATAGTAACTATTCATAGTTTTGGTTTAGTATGAAGTCTGCTTACTTTGCTTATAGTATGCATGCACATAGAGATCAAGTTACTGTAGCACCTAATAGAATACGTTTCGTATGAGTTTTTGATAATATTCCAATACCTAAGTAAATGGATTATTTCATTCAATTAAACTTGTACGTAATATATTATTTACTCTATGGTCAAACTGAATGAATGTATATTACAGCGACAATGTAGGTAGGTATAGTTGTCTTGAAGTATGCTAAGCTTTCGTCAATTTATATGGCTTACGTACGTTCGTACATTTATAGACTAGCTGCCTTCACCCGCGTTCCTGAAATAAAAAGTGGCCTACAACACATACAGAAATAATTTAACTTCCTATTAGTTAGTGAAATATTTTTTAAAAGCTGACTAGTAACTTCGGAGATTCCTACATCAGGACTTACAAATTTTACCTCTTTATCATAGTAGTGTAGACTGTTTGTTGTTTCGTTTATGTTTAGTGTATTGTCAATAGTACATGTATATAGATACAGAATGTTGCAGACCCAATCACGGATCACTGACTTTCCCGTACAAAACGTTACTATCCCCGATACCTACATTTTATGTGGAAATCAATAAAATAGGGTTACCCTTGCCAAATACAAACACGTAACCTATACCCACCCCTTTCTAATTATAGGAGAATAGAAAGGGACACAACGTAATTGCAGTGTTGAAATTCATTTCATTATCATTTACTTTAAAACAAGGTCTGGCGCCACCGATCGCGTGACGTCCTATTTCAGTTCCCAAAAGTCCTATTTCCTTGGATATTATTATGCAGCTACCGTCACCTCTAAGAATAGTAAGTTAAAGTTGAAATTGATCATGTAAAAGTACAATAATAACTTCGTAAGCTCGATGTTATCATTATCAAGATAATGATTCATTGTGTAAAGTGGGCACAGTGAATGAGTCATGAGTAATAAAGGTTTAATAAATAATTTCCGTGAGATTGCACCCACTACGATGACGTCATTATGAGAACCTGTCACTTTAATCTACTCTAGTTATTATAGTGACGACCTTTATGAGTGTGATTCAGAAATTAGACACATATCCGGCCATAGGAATGGTGTTGTGATTACGGAATTTAAAATTTAAATAATTCGTTTCTATAAATATATTTATACTAGCTGTTCCCCGCAGCTTCACTCGCGTTCCCGGGATAAAAATAGCCTATAACCTTCGGGGATAATGTCCTATCGGTGAAATAATATTTCAAATCGGACCAGTAACACCGGAGATTAGCGCGTTCAAAAAAATAAACTCTCCAGCTTTATTATTAGTATAGATTAAAGATTGTATCATGACAGCATGATCATAGCGAAAATAATAACTATTTTAATTATTGACATATATTTCCGATGGAACTATGTATAGGACAGACCACTATCTCACTGTGGTTAGTGATTGGCAAAATATGGTCAACGGTGGTAATCACACAAAGCCTAGAAGGGAACTAGCTCTCAAGTGCAGCTGTCAGAACACACCGGATGGTGCTTTGGAACAGATTTTCAACTTGAGGGTGGTAGCTAGCCTGGCGGATACTACAAAGTACCCTACCACCTGCTATGGTTGATGTTTTGCTTCACCGAAAGCTTAAGGTTAAAATGCTTACATTTCAAAACCTGGACAATATGTATTTTAGGGCATTTTCAAATTATTTATTTAATTTAATTATTATGGTAGGACACAAATTACAATAATTATTAAATATACAATATATACTAAATAAAAAAAAAGAATAAATAAACTTAATGAATTATAATGCGTATAAATTATAGTCTTTAAAGATAGCTAACAATGATTAAAAAAAATCACAAACACCAGAAAACATAAGTTAATTAACTAAATACTAAAGAAAAAGAACCGTCCAAAAACCAACACCAAAAAACATATTAAAAAAATAAATGACAAACTATACATAACTCTTATATACTAAAGAAATCTTCGCCTTCTTTGACGATAAAATCGACGGTGATTTCAGTGCATACGATTCTTTCATTGTCCTTCACCAAGTAGCCGACGGCGTTGTACTTGCCTATCACGCCCGCTTTAGGCAGCTGTCTGTAGTCGAATATGAAATCCTTACACCCAAAATTTCCCTGGAAACAAATGTGCCATGGGATGATCTAAATAAAATGGATGTCAAAATATTTGCTTTTTACTAAATGCATATGAAAGTATATATACGGTACTCCCAATAAGTGTATTCCGAAACGGTGGTAGAGTCACGCATGAATTCGACGTGGAATTACCTTTATTCCAGTTTTTAATTAATTTAAAGGACTGTATTTGGAAACCGTGTATTTGCTAAAAATAATCAAATTAAATAATTATTATAGGAGATAATGATTGTTTTTTTTTTATTTTATGGTGTAATCAAATCGTGACGTCAAAGTCTATAACGCCATAGCGTTTTGAAAATGACCGTATGACGTCATTGAAAACATCGAGCAAACAGTCAAAGCACTGACATTCATTGAGCCGTAACTCATATTTTCCATAATTAATCTTCAGAACATTATTCTAATTCTCTTCAGTTCTCGTCTGACGTTAAAAGCTAACACACGCGCGCGTACCTGTACGGATCTAGTTTTTGTGATTGAATTTTTTAATGGAAGTGGGAATTCAAACCAGACGTGAGAAGATGGCTGCTAAACAAAAATCTACTTCGAAGTCTAACACCCCGATCCAAAGCCCAACCGTAAGGATTGAACAAGATCCAAAAAGCATGACAGTGGAATCATTGCTTAAAGAGATGAACGAAAAAATGCAAGTCATACATTCAATGAAATCGAGATTAGATGAAATGGCAGGATTAATCGACTTCTACTCTACAAAGTACGATGAGTTAATCGAATTTAAAAAAGAATGCCAACAGGCTTTGAAGAAGAGTGAAGCAAAAGTTAAAGACATAAGCAACAAAAATATCTATCTTGAGAAATGCAATAAAGCATTGGAGGAAAGAGTTCATATTCTTGAGCAGAAGGCAACAGAGAAGAGGATAGAATTAGTAGGTATTCAGGCACTGGAAAATAAACCCCTAAAAGATACAATAATTGAATTGGCAAACAAACTGAAGCTGGATTCAAATGAAATAAGTGATGCGTGGCAGGTAGGCAATGTTAAAGATAGTACAAAAAATAAAGCAATTATCATCAGCTTGCGCACGAGAGGCGCTCGCCAAGCTTGGCTTAAATGTAGGAAGCAACGCATTACTAACACATTAATCTCAAAAGATAATAATACACCTATCTACATAAATGAATACGTCACACAGAAAACTAAGCAGCTATTTTGGCAGGCTAGAACAAATTTAAAAGACAAATATAAGTATATATGGATTCAAAATTCTAATATATTAGCTAAGAAAGACGAAACTGCAAAAATTAAACTTATCAGAGGAGAGTCCGACATTGAATCTCTTATTAAAGAACATCATCAGAGTGGGTAGGTGACACACTACATAGTCTATAATGAATGTTATGGTAAAATCTGGCCAGCACCTTCGATCAACAAATCTTAGATATAGATTATAATTGCTTTGAAACATTGGAAAACTGGAAACAACACGTAAGCATAGATAATAAAAAGGAAACTGCATTGCATATTATACACACAAACATATGTTCTATTCGGAAACATTATAATGAATTAATGGTACTAGTAAAAAACTGTATTGATAACATAGACATAATGGTATTGACGGAGGTAAACATTAAAAGTATAGAACTATGCTTATATCAACTGGATGGCTACAACATGCACTTTAATACTAGGGAAAACAAGAGAGGTGGGGGTATATTAATATACATAAAGAATAAGCTCAAATATAGTACGCAAGAAGTGAGCACCAGGAATTGCGAAATCATGGTAGGACACATATCATCAGACAACTACAACGCACACCTAATATCTGTGTACCGACCACCGCACATGAATAAAGAATGTTTTATAACGGAGTTAAAAGAAATATTGCGCACAATCCCTAACACTTCCGAGGTAATATTGCTTGGAGATTGCAATATTAATATATTGGACGAGGGAATAGATTCAGCGGCCCACAATTACTTGAACACTTTATCGCAATTTGGTCTACACTGTGGCATACGTGATGTAACCCGGGAAGCGGTTTTGGCGGAGCGACGTGTGGCGACCTGCATCGACCATGCCTTCGTACGGAGTGTGAGGGCGCGATCACTCGGTGCGTACACGCTCAGGCGCCGAGTGGCTGATCACTACCTGATCGGTGTAGTCGTTAATGTCCCTATACAGGCTGATGTAACAAATAAAAGTATTACTATATTAAATAATGCTGAAATTCGAAATAAGCTTGATAATGTAAATTGGAAAGAACTAACACAAATTAACTGTCCAGTGTTACTATATAATAACATAGCTAACATTTTTTGTAATATATATAATTCATCTAAACTATTAATTACACATACTAATAAGAGAGATACACAACCGTGGGCTAATAGGGGCTTACAAAAAATGATAGATACTAGAGATACCTTATTTAAAAAATGGAAATCTTCACCAAAAAATATGAATTATAGATTAACTTACACTAGATATCGAAATAAAACTAATAAGGTCATAAATAAAGCAAAAAATGATTATAATCGTAATCTAATAAAAAATTGTAACGGAGACGTAAGAAAAATCTGGAGTCATATTAATACTTGGTTGGGGCGAAATAAAACTGGAGTCGATTCTATAATTGAAAAGTATATGTTAGAAAATGACTCAATGATGAACATCTGTGAAACTTTTTGTGATGTATTTACGAAGGAAGTAGAAAGCTTAAAACATAGATGTGCATCCGCTTTCTTGAGTAGACAGACTTATGTTAGTGAATCTGAAGTAAGTTTTAGGTTTAAGAACATCACACCGCATGGAATTGGTAGGATAATAGATCAACTAGATTGTGGCAAGTCGCCGGGATCTGACGCAATACGGGTCAAAGATGTAAAAGATCTTAAAGAACAAATAAGCCCGGTCATCGCTCATTTCATAAACTTATCAGTCAAAGCGAAAGAATACCCAAATGATCTTAAGGTTTCTCTCATTAGGCCAGTTTATAAGCAAGGATCCCATAGAGATTTTTCAAATTATAGACCCATAGCAATACTAAGTACAATTAATAAAATAGCAGAAAAAGCAATTGTCTCTCAGATTGTAAACTTTTTAGAATCGAATAAGGTTATCTCAGATATACAACACGGTTTTCGTCCTAAGAGAAGCACTGCGACAGCACTGGCTAGGTTTACGGATGATGTAAATAAGTTTTTGAATGAGCGAAAGCAGGTAGTTGCAGTCTTTATTGATTTTAAGAAAGCATTTGACACACTGGATCACGACGGCTTGCTACAAGCAATGAGTGAATGCGGGATCAGGGGTCCTATAAATGAGTGGTTTCGCAGTTACCTCTCGAACAGGATCATGAAAGTTTCCATTAGTGGAGTTAAAAGTAACCCTGGAACAGTCCAGTATGGAGTACCAACTGGTTCAGTTTTCGGCCCGGTAGGGTATATAATGCATGTCAACAGTATGGCAAATGTAATAAAGAAATGTAATACTTATATGTACGCCGATGATACATGTCTTGTATATGCGGATAAAAATGTAAACATAGTACAAAATGTAATTCAAAGGGACTTTGATAATGTTGTGAAGTGGGCTCATGATAATGGAATTATCATCAATATT
Organism: Tethea ocularis; assembly: GCA_963555595.1. Taxonomy (NCBI): domain Eukaryota; kingdom Metazoa; phylum Arthropoda; class Insecta; order Lepidoptera; family Drepanidae; genus Tethea; species Tethea ocularis. Next base: position 8,461,583 of record OY741968.1, read on the forward strand.
ACTAAAACGAAATGTATGAGGATATTTTCGCCATACAGTAAATATAAAACTCACAAAATTGAAATTAAAGGGCACACATATGAATGCTTGCATAGTACAAAAGAAAAATGTGATTGTAAGAATTTAGAGGAGGTAGTTTCTTATAAATATCTGGGCCTAACCATAGATAAACATCTAAACTGGAACACTCATATTGATAATGTATGCAATAAGTTAAGAATATTTTTAGGAAAGTTTTATTATCTTAGGCACATGTTAAATAGGGGCACTCTGTATACACTTTATTTTGCACTCGTCGACTCAGTTATTAATTACGGTGTGGGCAGCTACGGACTGACGTTCACTACACATTTAAATAAAATAAAACAATTACAGATACGATTTTTGAAATACTTAGTAGATAATAAAACTAAAATGGAATTAAAAAAGGATTATGAGAAATTATTCAAACTTTGTAATATTTTACCTATTAGAGAACTATGTAACAGTGCTATCTTAATTGAACAGTATAACTCTGATAATTATAAAGTAATGCAAGTTCGAAGCCGCCCACTTCGCTCGAACCGAACTGAGAAGTATAATGTTCCTGATACCCTCAATTATTATGGTGAACGTACTCGAGCCTTTATTGTACCCACATTATACAATGAAATAAGCAATAGCACCATTGATAATACCAAAACAAAAAAACAATTTAAAAAAAATGTTAAGCAGCACTACCTGAGCAAATTATATTAAGATTGTGATAGGTACCTACTTATCTACTAGTTGACAATATTAAATTTGTCTTATCGTGTGTTATTATAAAGATGTATTTATTTAGCATTGTAAATTGTAAATGGGAACTGTATCTGCCAACAAACTGCTCAGCAGTTTGGCAGAATTATTTTTAACTTTAAAATATGTATTTCTTTTGTAAAAAAAAAAAAAAATAAATAAAAAAAAAAAAAAAAAAATTAAAAATAAACCAGTGTAGCCCACCCACAAACAGTTACATTTGAAATTTCGGAGACCTCACGCTACACTACCGCCTCTAGCGGCAATTTCATCCTACTAATATTATGAACGTGAAAGTTTGTATGTATGTATGTTTGTTGCTCTTTCACGCAAAAACTACTGAACGGTTTTGGGTGAAACTTGGCACATAGATAGAATTTACCCTGGAATAACATATGGGCTACTTTATATCCTGGGAACGCGGGTGAAACCGCTGGGGACAGTTAGTATAGTATATTATCGCAGCTATCTAACAATGTAAAATGTAAAATATAGTGTTATTTATTACCGGCTTGACAGGAAAGTCGGGCGGTACCAATCCGAACCTATTCATGGCACTATAGAAGTTTTCCTTTGCGTGCTTCTTCAGGAAACGTTCCACGCTGTTATCCACTAAGACTTGGTAGGGCTTGCATCCGCCGTCCACATAAACGCACACATCTACATACACCTGCGGATTTAAACTTTAGAAAAAGATTTTTCCAAATCCGACTGGTAGATACAGAGATTATATAGCGCGTTCAAAGAAACAATCTCTTCAGCTTTATTATTAGTATAGATAGATAAATCAATTCCAACATTTATGATGTGGCATCACTTGAAACCGGCTCGACTAATTTGGCAGTTTTATTTTGTTATGTTCATAATTGTCAGGGCATGTTTGTTTTTGGAAAATCCACAGAGTAAGTTGGTTTGGATGATATAAATCACATGGGCATTGACAACTACGAAAAGACTGTCAAGCTTAAAGCTTTCAACCCAATAACATTCCTCAAACCAATATTCTTAATAGTACAATTTGAACTATACCTCGTATATCTAAAGTAATATCTATACTAATATATACTAATAATATAGCTGAAGAGTTTGTTTGTTTGAACGCACTAATCTCCGGAGTTACTGGTCGGATTCGAAAAATTCTTTCACTAATAGGAAGCTACATTATCTCCGAAGGTTATAGGCTACTTTTTATCCCAGGAACGCGATGTCCCAGTTCGGATTTACTCTTTTACTTCTTATTGATTTTCAATAAGCAAGGTTTTGATTTCCTGAGTATTTCAAAGTAGGTTTTAGGTGTATCCGGTAATAAAGAAAAAGCTTACCCCATAAGTATGATCTACCGTCTCATTGAGGTATATAAACATGTCAAAGCCATCCGCGGTTCGGTTCACCTTCTTGCGTCGCACGTCGTACTTGATGCGGTATTGTTCATCGTTGGGGCATCTCCTAATATTGAGTACCCGCCATTCGCCATTCGCCTATGGTATAAAGGGATGAGATTTTGATAAAACTCTCTACAAAGTTTCAGGAGCCAAGACAAATTACATTACGATGTTACGACATTTTGGAGTTAATCATAAATCTCTGGTAAAGCCTTTACTCAATATGTTATACGTGAGTAAAATCAGTAGCTCAAGCAGGAACCATTTTCACGTATCGTTTCGTAAATGTAGATGAACTTTGAATCTGAAATGCATACATTTAATTTAAATTGGAGATTTTATTGTATATTATTATTTATATATTTCTGTATGATACAAATTGTTATATTATATATCAAAATGTTATATAACTGTTTTTGTTATGTTTAAATTTGCTTACGTTTACGATTCGAAACGTCAAAATTATTTGTGCTAAGCCTACAGTACTAGAATCAGTAACACAACCCTATTGCTCTATCTATGCGGAATGACACTAGAGCGGCGTACTTGGGTGGCTTCATTCCCTGATTTGGCGTCAACTCAACATTATTTTGAGACTCTCCGTGGTGTACTTTCCCAAGGGAGTACAGCATGGGGTTTTTCAAGACGGGCGTGAAGAGATTTTTGCATGGTCGGCAACGCAAGAGTGATACCCCGGGTGTGCATGCAAACCACTTCCCATCAGGTTTTTTTTTACAATGTACCTATAGGCCTGTGTTTGACCAAGGGCCGTATATGCTACCTTAGTATAAAAAAATAAAAAACCTTACTATAATAAAATCACCAAAACATGTCACGTATACGAAGTAACATGCAACAAAAAAACAAAATATTATAATTTTTAACATTTTCGAGTACTGACCGAGCGTAGTCGGCAACGAATGCTATATATAATAGTGTTTAATAACTAAACATTATATATTAATACATAATACATGTTGAAACACATTCATACTAACATGTTATAGATACGATCGTTGTAGAATAATAACATGTTATTATGAATAATAACTGTTATTATGATTTATTGACATGTTTTTTGATGATATTTAGATTTATATTGAACACTAGTTTTCGCCCTGCGGTTTCACCCGCTTTAGAATTCAAGAATACCTCGTTGTTTATTTAACCAACCAAATAATATGTAGGTCAATTTGTCCGTTAGTGCTCTCAGAATTCGAGAACTACAGCACAGATTTTGAAGCGCAAGTTAACAACTCAATAATGTTATGATAATAATATTTGAAATGCTGTAGATTTGTTTATTTTATCAGTATTGTACAGTCGCGAACTTTAAATTTAGTAAAAAAGCTTTCGTGTATCTTTATTATAAATTTCTTAGAATCGAAGTCATTAGAGTCATTTGAGGGTTGCGGCGCAGCTACGGAACAACTACCATGTAACCTAGTTGCAAAAATTGCTCGAGTGTCCATTAGTTATAGAATGCAAATTTAATTGAGAAGGTTTATATCCGAAGTGAACAATACCAAAGAAAATAATCGTTGCCTCTCGTAAAACTCGATTGATGATGTCGACTATTGTTGATGTATTCAGCCAGGTCATAATTTTATGGTAAACCATAGTTTTTGGCTTCACTTCAAGCATCCAGAAACCATTGACCCTAATTCAGATAAATTCATACCATCCAAAACAGAAAAAGTTCCAAGCACATTCTTAAACATAGGAAACACAAATGCAGTATGCATATTGACTTAGACGTTAATGTGTGTGGGTGGGCGAGGTTCAATAACCTCAGTAAGATATCTTAAAATGTTATAAAACAACTATAAATCGCATTGGTTATCGTGGTTTATGGTTAGAGTAAACGTAAAGCTTTCACGGTCAATTTACTTCAGAGCAAGTACTGTTATGATTAACCGCAGGTTATTAGCTTAGATAGAGTCATTAGAGCGAGACATACTTAATTACTTTAGTTTTGTCAGTTGTGTTTTTTACTCTAAGCTTGAATGGAGGAATCAGTGTTTTGTAAGCTGAGTTAGTTCGAAACGAAAGCTATAGTTTATTGCTAAGTTTAAACTTTTTTTGTTACAGATATGACCAATAAAATAAAAATAATCTTGTGAACTAACAAAAAATAAGACTCTTCATTGACTTAGTTTTCTACGTACATAAAGTCTTTATCATCTCTTTTTCGTATTTTTCCAACTCTATAATATATATAATGCATTTGGTATTTACAGAAGTATAGAACATGCAGAAGTATCCAAAATTCAGTACAGAAATATTCACAAATAGTCATACTGGTCTCGTAATTCCCGAACAATATACACACAGACACAATACTGATTTTAAGAGATCAACTGATCATGAGTATGTACTCAAGTCATTGTCACATGACAATGACTTGAGTATTATTTCATAACATGAACATCGTAACATATAAACGAGGCCATGTTTAATAATATTATTGTAATAAATATAATTATAGATCAAAGAAATGGCGACAAATAGCAAAGTGGATTATTAATGGACAGTTTGTTGTGATACACAGAAGCCGCTTCTGACTAATATTGGCTGTAAAATGCGCAGTCGCAGCTCATTCATCATGTAAAGTTGAATTTAAGGCAGGGCCGTAATAAGGGATTAAAGTCACGGGATAAACCAATCTCTACTTTCATAAAGTATTATTGTTTACTTAATATTTCTTTACCTACAAATGACAATATATTACATGCATGCATGTATTATATTACTCTGCAATACATTCAACAAAAAAATCCGAGTGTAAAATATCGCATAGATTTGGCTCTAAATGCAAATAGTAAATGAACGAACCTGAAGCAGCGGATTCCCAAAACAACGCTACGCAAACTTATAAAATTTTAATTTATACATGGCCATCTCAACTCTATTAGAATCCGACTCTGGTCGTAGAATAATACTGGATAAGACATTTAGTGGACAGTTGGTACTACGCCATATTTACGTTTAGCCGGGCATAGCGGAACCGGCATCTTTTGTGTCGTGACTTTTTGTAACTTCTATATTAATTTAGTTAAGGTTCAAAATTGAATGAATGAAAGTTTTCTTATGTTGGCAGGACAGTGTGAGTTTGTGTTATGTCTGAGGCTACATCCCGTCTACTAATTAATTAGGATTACAGTTAAGGCGCGTTCAGTTGGCCCCAGATAAAACTTTGTGGGGTGTGACGGTAACCGCATACCCTTAAATCATTACGGGCGGCGCACGGAGGTTAACTTTAACCTAATCCTTCCCGCGATGCGACCTACTTTTGTTTGATTGCGGTCGTGAAGATGGTAGATAAGATTGTTTGCGGATCATCGATTTTTAGGACAGACCTCCATGGATAAATCTTTATTTTAAATTGATTTTTACTACGTATGTATAGGCCTTTATTTTACAACAATATCACCCACCGTGGTCAGTGATGATCTGGCCGAAAATAGTAAGCGCACTAAGTTTAGGAGGGAACTAGCTCTCAAATGCAGCAATCGAAATACTGGTAGGGTCTTGTCGATAGCCTTTCAACTTGAGGGTTGAGGAGAGAGGGGAGGCAAGACAACATGCTTTTGAATTACCTTCTATGTATTTCAGGTCTGGTACCTTTTTATTATAAGCAATACAATCACAGAAAACTTTTCTCATATAATCAACATTAGTAAAAGTTTACGACATTTTCACCTTTTATCGAAGAAACAGTGATGTTCAAAGACATCACGTCAAAGTGATGGCAAAATGTAGTCGATTATTGAATTCTTGCGTCAAAAATGAGGAACAGAAATTCACAAATGAGTCAATATCACAGATATATAGAGACTAGATGTACATATTTTTTTCTAAGAAATACTTCTGAGGTATATGCAACGATTTTTTCTTTTTATACGATTTCCATTAGCTTATGTACTCATTTACAACTCCTACCTATTGAGATGATTATTGTAAATCAAATTATGCCAGAGTAATGGAAAATAGTTTTTTTTTTATTCTTAACTAATAATATAATTGTTAATGGCTCAATAACTTAATTAGCTTCAAATTAATTCTATACTTATAGGGATTCGTTTCATAGTCTTAAACATGTCGATTGTGAATCTAGTTTATTTTACATCGATGGTCGTCATCATAAAATTTAACGCACCACTCGACGCACCCGCCGATAGTGACGATGGCGAAAGAAAGTGCCCATAAAGAGAATTGATGAACACCGCTCGTGGCGCGGCGTAATGTCACTGATGTTCTAAGTTAAATAAACGCCTTATATTGCGTGAGTGACGCGTTTGGGGATGGTTTTTCATAAAGTGCGATCCAGACTAAAATCAAGTAATTTGGAGGTTTTTGTCAGATGTATAACTTGAATGGAAAGATTCGTTTGATAGTGAATTTTATGTTGAAGTTCCAAGTGACGTACTTCCAAGCTGATAGAACTCAAAACTTGGCTCACCATTATCAAATTGTGTCCATCTATATCATACATAACCACATCAATGTAGAAATACTGTATTATGTGACTGACTCCGCCCCGCGGTTTCACCCGCTATCTATTTTACCCCCGTAGGTATTGAATTTTCGAAAATTCTTTCTTTGCTACGTCATAATAACTATCTGTATTTTCAGCTCGATCCGTCCAGTAGATAGATCAGTAACGTTTTCTTTTCATATAGGCTGCCTATTTAGGAAATCAGTAACATCGTTGTCCAGCATTTTATTCATTACTTAACAAAGATCGCTACCGTACCTTCTATAAATAATATTATTTGCTAAAATGTAGCGCGCTTTGTTTGTTACACGGACCACCTCTACATTTTGGCTTACATTATTACGGGCAAGAGAATGTTCCTCGTATAACATAATTTATTCGCTGGAACGCCAAAATGTTCCGCATACAGCCGTGTACTGTACTGTACTACAGCGGTCCGAGTTGTGGCCAAGTTTTCGATGCAATGCTAGCACGTATTGGGTTGGTGGGTGCGATATCATGAATATTATTGCATTTATAATTAATTAGCTTACCGCCCCATGGTTTCACTCGCGATCCCCTATTTCCCCCATTTGTGTGTTGAATTTTCAAAAATCCTTTCTTAGCGCCAATCCGCCGTCCAGTGGTTTAAGCTGTGCGTTAATAGATCAGTCATGCAGTCGATCAGACAGTCACAAGTACCTATTTAGATTTATCGGTCTCTTTTTTGTAAAAAGCAATTCATTTTGTAATTTTTACGTTACCTATTTCTTTTAAATTTGAGAACCTGCAAATAAAGATGTACCTACAATAATTATAATATCATGAAACAAGGAACTGCACTATTGTTATTAACAAAATACATTGTTAACAGAAACAAATAGACTGCATAATCAACTATGCCCAAGTGGCCCAGTAGCTTTCTAATCAATGCCCAAATCCGTAGAGCGGGTAGCCCACAGGCAGTCTCGGGCCACACCCGGCTTGTGGCCATAACGTGGCGTGCTCCCATCCTAGGCATTTGCATAGAAATTAACCGACCCGCCCGCATCCGTCCAGCTAACCGACATTTCGCACAGAATAAATAACACAGGCTCCCAGATCATCTCATACTGCAGCTTTAACTTAGCTGATTAAATAGAATATAGATCAGTGTGTTTTCTTAACATGCAAGTATTATTTGGTGCTAGTACCTAAAGAGTAGTAATCATTATTCTTTGATTTTGAAAACATTATAAAAATCCATGCTTTTATAATAAAAAAGATAATATCCAAATAAATGTTTTTTTTTAATTCTTTAACGGTTATTTGACCTCTAACTATTATAAGCAAATCTTATACCTACTATAGACACCTGAAATCTAATAAACTAGTGTGGCATGATTGGTTTTAAATAGTTTCTTTCTAACAACAGCAACAAATCTACAATAATTTAAATATAATTAAAAGTAAAACGTCACAAACTGACTGACTGATCTAACAACGCACAACTTAACATACAGATAGATATTTTTAAAAATTCAAGCCCTATAGGGGTAAAATAGGGGATCGTGGGTGAAATCGCGGCTCGGAAAGCTATGAAAGAAATATTGCTTTAAACTCGATATTTATATACTAATTAAATAAATATAAATGAATTATCAATTACGGGTGTACATAACGCTACATTACATTATAAAATATTGTTACATTACATCGCTCAATGACACTGAATGTATTATGAAACGTATTGTCGGATACCATTGTTTGAATCCCGGATCCCGTAATGATGTCACAGCAAATCTGATGGTTTTGATACAAAGCGTACAATAACAAAGTAGGCCTTGTTTATGTCCGGTATATAATACTCGTAACATAGCATTGGTAATGTCTGTATATACCTATATATTATGTATTCTGTGATGCTTTCTGGGCTCTGCTGTTTATAACAATATCAAGCTTCTAATTCAACGCATTAAAAAAATAAGGCCATTTATGTCGCATTATTTGATACTTGGTCTCTGTTGATTCTCCTTCAATCCGACTTATGACTCTACTGACGAATATTATTCATGCGAAAGTGAATATGGATGTATGGATGAATGTTGGCACATAGATAAATCATACCCTGGAATAACATATCTCGGAATACACTTTTATATACTTTTACATAAGTATGTAAAAGTATATAAAAGTGTATCCCGGGAAAACAACTCGGGAATGCGGGTTTAGAAACATGGTTAAACCATTTTTAGGGATAAGTAGGATATTTCTAGATATATGTAGAGACAACGTGGTACCTTTGAGGTGCCAAATAGGCCTATAGTGCAACAAAATCTCATGTCATCTCAACTTCTTGTCATATATGCTATGCCTATTAGATTGTGGCTTTAAATCTATTTGGCGTTTTACTTCAAAATTCAAATTTGCATATTAGAATCTGCGTCAGGTTATCGGAATAGCGGGATGTGTATATTAGTATGGTACTTCATAAATTAGTATCAGCGCAGCCTCGGCTATAAGCGGAAAATAGTTGATCGCACACATATCACCGCCCACTCTCAAAGACGGACCATAAATCATTACAATTGAATGGCTTCAATGCATAAAGCTATTAATGATTATACGTTATACGCTCCTTCGAACACTCAAATCCTCCACATGTTAAATAAATAACATAGTATTATTGAATACACTGGATGTTTTAAGTGAATTCAGTAAGGTATTCAATTAGTCTGTGGCTTTCGATATTCTGCTAGTACATATACACTGTACAATAATATAAAGGTTCAAACCCAATACGTGTTCCGATCCCCTTGTATGCAAAACAAATGTAATATTTATGCACTTCGGTAAACGGAAAATCGTCAATCCAAGATTGTTGATTTGATAAACATTTTGATTTATTTGCGGTGCGTTTTGTACAGTGCAGTGCTTAAACTGTTATAAGGGTAAATTTTACTGCACTTGCGTGAGAGTGAGCAATCCTTCATCAAGTATTGGCATAAATTATCGCAAGGGCTTTTATTAAATTTGTATTCAATAAGTTCGTTACGAGTGCATGTACACAAGCCTTTAGGCGCAGAATAATGAGAGTTACCATAGATCTTATGGTAAATGAAGTCTCGTTTACATATTTTTATATTAAACTAATATAAATTATCAAGGAAAATATTTAAAAATCGTATAAGAATGAAAAAAAGATCAGTTCCCATACAACTATTTCAAGCTGCGTTAATTATAGAGAAATCAATTGAGTCGAGTCGAGTCTAATAAATTTCTAAGTCTACATCGATTGGTAAAGAGGCCTATTCATGTCGAGATTTTATCATCAGTTAAGGTGCATGTACCATGCTACTAATACATGCAACTTGACAATTGTACGATAGAGATCTAATGTTTGCTCTTTTATAGTTTTGGTACCACACCAATGGGCGATAACAAGGGGCAGACATAAAATGTTGTTTTGAATTTATTGGTGCAATATTGAGGACTGGCGTTCAGGGTGATTACGTACACATAAAGGTGAAATGACAGTACTTGGTTACTTGCCTCGGTATATAAAGTATATGATATATTTACGTTGTCGTGAGCTTTTCCATTGTAGGTATGAGCGAGTCACTTCCTGCTCTTCCTGACTTGATTTTATTCAGGGTCGACGGAAATGTTTACGTCCTCTGAAATATTTTTAGTTTATAGCATTGTATGCTGATTTATAAAAGGAAAATCTCAAATAATATAAATTGTATTAATATTAGCACTATAATGAGAGAAAAATCTATACACATTTCAGTTAGATTACTGCTATAATGCAAGTAGACACCAAATAATCGAGCATCTGAATGAAATATCTGACTTGGATCAGGCAGACATTAGCTAGACTTTGGCACTAGCTTGGAGAAAAACATAAAAATAATAAATATGTGCCCAAAAATGTGGGCAATCAAGTTTTTAATTGTAATGGTGTGGTCATTATGTACACCAACGGGCACTTGCACTTGAGAGCCTTCTAGGATTTATGTACACACGACCACAGAAAATAAGGGACAGACGACAGAAAACTCTTACGTGACGATGGAAATTTGCAGTTGATAATGATGATTATTAAATTCAGGTGACAGCAATTGTTTCACGGATTACTAAAAGTTATTTAATCTATAATCTAATTATATAGAAGATATTTCAATCACGTCATATAAAATCCTTTTGCGTGTGGCCCATCCTGTGATAGTATCACGTAAAAAATGAAAATAACTCTTGTAATTACTGTCATCAACGTTAATTATGCCCGCGGGCTGACGACAGGTGACGTATGAAAAACAATGGTTCATTGTCGACCCTTTGTTGCTCGAGTAATTGTTTAAATTGTCTCATTAAGCGGCCGGCAATGTATGCGTGAGGATTTTTATCATCGTTTTTGTTTAGGAACGCCATTGAAGAGTTGCTTATGAAATCGTTTAAGTTTTTCTAAAATTACATATTTCTTATAGTTGTAATGAGGCTTGGATTTATTATTGTAATTTAGGTTATGAAATATTGACATGTCGGTTCATGAATAGGATGAATAATTTACTAAAATATGGAGCAAAAATACTCATACTACTAATAAATATGAAAGTTTGGATGTTTTTCGGATTTACCTGTAGGTAGGTATACATGATACTTTTTATCACGGGACAATAATAAAAAACAAAGGATACCTCGGGAACGCAGGTGAAACCGCGGGGCTAAAACTATAGTCAGTAATAAAATATTCAGTCTTGTACCACATGCACAATACTCTATAAATATCTTTACAAATGTTTCAAAGCTACTTTGTGCGAGCTTCATACAGGTCAGGGGACCTTTCTACGGAACCATCGGTACATGAACGATGTTCATATTTCATAACGTCCTAGGTCAAATGAAGCGAGAGCTAACGATAGGAGCCACCGAAATAAATTGGTATTTGATTTATATGTGTGTGTTCTTTTATACGTGCGTCGCGTCGATTCGATGCTACGTGTATTTATTTGATTTCAGATACCTTTTGTTTCGTATGAAATGAGTTTTATTTACTGATTTTGAAAATACATCATATATTTATATAATAATGAAATGTAAAAAATTAAGAAAAAGTTGTTTTTAATCAGCTCCATCATCAGGCCAGCTTCATAACACCATATTACCTATATATTGTACTGTTATCGGACTTACATAAAATTTGAATGTATTACGGTTGAATACAAATTCAATTTAAGAAAAACTAAAAACTACTTATATAAAAAGGACTAAACTAAATTAAAATGTCGCTGTCAGAAGGCATCGTTCCCAGAATACTAGCGGCATTGCCACGTTGGATGGCAATGCTGATTCTCTGACCCAAGTATATGCCAGCAACAGTACATTATGTGAACAAAGATCAATTGAATACCGGGAAGTAAGTCAAAAGTGAATCATTAATTTTAAATTCTTCTCATTATTCACCTATGTACCTATTCTGAAAAAATTTAAAACAAAATATATACAGAGCAATTTCATTTTTTGTAGCTTTCCACTTCTCTAATGGAGGAAACTTGCAAACTGTGTTTCGTACTCCTAATTTGTTCTGAACGAATTCTTTCTATGACACAACTTTTCAAAGTCTCCTATTGGTGTATTATGGTTTTACAAGTACATTTCGTGGTTAAGCAAAGAACATAAGTATGGCATAAGAGTAACATTATGGTTATGGGTTGATAGGGAGGTATTTTATTGAAATATGTTAACAAGCTCACTTTTTCTAACATTTTTCTTGTTTTTATTCGAGTTTTCTATAGTCATACTAGATTCCGCTCCGCGGTTTCACCCGCGTTCCCGAAGGTTCTTATGTTTTCCCGGGATAAAAATCCTATGTGTTAATCTAGGTTATAAACTATCTGTGTTCCAAATTTCATCCAAATCCGTTCAGTAGTTTTTTGCGTGAAAGAGTAACAAACATCCATCCATCCATCCATCCATCCATACTCACAAACTTTCGCATTTATAATATTTGTAGGAATAGTAGGAAAGTAGGATTAACTCTCGCAACACACAGAAACCTTGGTAAACTTTTAAAGCTAAGAATTAATCAATATTGCCAACATTACATTACATTCTTCAATTAAATTATCTGCTACAGTCTTCAGTAGCAAACGAAATCATAATAATGTCATGTAAGGGTTCAGTTATTTCCGGACCCATACCTTTTTAGTTCAAAACTTACGTAGTTCGAAAGGAAAACTGTTTGTTTGTAAAATCAAATTCAAACGGTATGTGAGTTCCTCTCGTTATTATGGAGGAAATTGTGCCCCAGCTGCGGTAAATTATCCGGAGATCATGGATTCGAACTCAAAACTCATTTATTCATAATACAACTGATTCTACTAAGTACCGGTTCGGAATACACTTGAACTGAGAGGACTCTAGCAACAAACTCATCAATAAGATCTATTGTATTTTTTAGGTATCTTTAAGAATGTGCTTGTATTATACCTTACAAATTGTATCTGTACATAACAAGCCTGCGAGCGAAAAGTTAATTCAAATGCTTTCTTCCTGCGATAAGTTGGACAGGAAGGAAAATATCGTGAAGAAACCTTCGCTTGGTGCTAGGGTTCTTTGTTTGTAGTACCCGCCTGGCTGCACCGAGGCTGACTGCACCCCTTATGTCAAAAATCGGTCTTATGTCAAAGAACTATCGGTATGTTCTAGGTACTTTACTCGAGAGCTAGTTCTCTTTTACGCTTTCTATGCTTACCACCTACCATGATGACATTGTAGTCAAACACAATAAAACAATTCAGAGAGATATCAAAAGTAAAACAAATAATTTTAATCACAAATCAGATCAAAAGTGACAATCAACTTACAGTACTTACGTTCATACGATACTTTTTAACCTTATTCTAAATAGAAGAAAATCAATTAAAAAGTCTTATAGATAGATGCGTGTGAATGTAATCAAGTGAAATACCGTGCAGTACGAATGCGGTCGATGCACTAAGCTCGGGTATATTTAAATCGGCTCCGGACTCGTGCAATTAACGTGCACGCCGGCTCATTACACGTTCGATACCCGGGCTAATTATATACCTATTGCAACTGGAGCGAATGATGGCCGTTAAAGTTTGCTCGACTTGTGTGCCGGGTTTTATGTCATAATCTAGGAGATTAGATGGGAGATAATGGGAGTTATGTTTGTGTATTTAACGTTTGCTTATGTTGAAATATCTTCTGGGTGGTTTATTTAAATTCCTAATAAGTTGATTGACTACTACAATGATACGATATGAATATGTCTGTTACTCTTTCAAGCAAAAACTACTGAAGGGATTTGGATGAATAGGTACAAAGGTTCTTTTTCATTCCGGGAAAACATAAGATGCTCGGGAACGAAGGTGAAACTTCGGGGCGGAAGCTAGTAATTTATTAAGTGTATATAGTAAATTCACTGTACTAAACATTACTTTAACTGTACTTTAACGTAAAAATATAACTTAAAAGTGTTTACGTGTTTCACACTTGTGTGTAAATTTATAATCTCGCTCCTTTTATATCTGTAATAAAATAATATCTGCCATCAACTAAGCTATACAGGCTGGCGCAAGGTAAGTATCTGGCAAAAACAAACATTAAATTATAAGTCAGTGAACATAAATCGTGTGACACTCGGGAACAACAAAAGCGTTTGGCATTAAACTGCTTCAGTACCAAATGGCACATTAAAATGTCAAAACAGAGCTGTCATGAAGTGACGCGAAATGACGCATCACGCCGTGAAATAATGACGTTTTATAATGTGACGCTGAGCACAAAGAATACAATGTTAACTATTGTTTGTGTTTGTCATAATAACGCTTTTCTTTTGATGTTTCATTCCATCAGCTTAAAACAAATCAAAATTTAATAAAATTAAGTGTACTTAATTAATTTATTTTAACTACCTAAGTATGTAGGTACTCAAATTTCCGGATCAGTATATTTTCAAACGGCATTCCAAAATATAAACAGATTTTTTGAGTAAAGTGGCGTTATATTTGATCGACCTACAAACAGGTTGAAAGCACGGTTTGCTGTAAACTGTAACTTTGGAGTATTTATAACTTAAGTTAGAAACACTTTTCCAATATACCACTGTCGCATCTGCACCATATCAAGTACTGTACTGATCAAAGGAGAACAGAAGAGCTCGATGAAAGACTCGATGGTTTATCGAAATTGTGATTTATATGTCCGGTCATTTTCTCTTTATTTACGTAGACGTTTCACTTGCGCCATTCATTTGTAAGTACATACGGTTTATACAAGGAGTCTTTAATTGTTTTCGAAACGAGAACAATGATCGCGTTATGGATGTCTTTAATCAATTTGGTGTCCAGGCCCGTTAGGTCTAGATGAATTGGTCTAGACAATTCACATTTGTTCCAATTTGGGGAAAGAATTTTCGATAGTTTCACCACGGCCCCAGTGTACACTTTGGAAGGATACTTTGTAGGTAAATACAAAATTTCTCGGTAACTAATTGTCATGCAACATTAATATTTCCACATTTCCAGGAAATTCATTCATACAAAGTAATAAGTATTCCCAGCTGACATCGTTGTAGACTGACAGACAGAGTCAAAGTAAAAGTTAAGTAGATACTTAGCTTGAACGTAGGCAAGTTGGCACAAGATTAGTTAGGTCGCAAGTTCCTCCTTAGACGGAATTGTGAGGAAGTGAATTGCGAAAACAGCATCTTGCATTCATAATTGCATGCAATTGTGAGTTCAGTACCTACTTCTTTGAGCTTTCCTTACGTTCTGAGAAATATCATTGGGAATTTCTAATATTTTAGGGAGGTAGTTAGCGTTATTTTGTTCGACTGGGAAAACTAACTGACCAATAACAACTGCAGATTAATATTATCACGTCATGTTTAAGCGCTTTCATTGGCCGAAGACGCGAGACTTCTCTAGTCTTCGCTTGCCATGCTAGGGGGGCTGGTTAAAGAACAGCTCGACTGGGAAAGTATCTTACAGAATACTGCTGCCAATGTTATGTTCCTGCTCGTGAGTTAGGTCACCAGAAGTCATCAGGAATGGGGAATGGTCGGTAAAGTTTGAGTGATACCCCGGTTGTTGCAATCGTCCATTAGCTATAGAAACCGATTACCGCTTACAGGTAGGCTTCATGTCTATTTACCAATTTTGTAGTATAAAAAATATATAAAAGTAACGCGTAAATCAACAGCCTACAGAGGAAATCTAGATTTTTCCCGTCACTTCACGATATAAAAGCAGGAAGATTACTTTTCCCAGAACGCGGGTGAAACCACGAGATGAAACTAGTTCATAATTTAACTTTCAGTCAAATGTTCCTATACATTATGTCTTATACTAACTGCTATAATATTTACATTTGGCTCAAAAGTTTCTTGGAATGGGTAACATTTATTCAAATACGAGGTTCGTGCGTTATTATGAAATGTCTTTGAATTAGGGATTCGTATTTAAATGCTCATTAAGAACATGAAATCTAAACCAAGCTCTATTTAACTTGAGTTAAATTAGCAATTAGTACACTCACAGCCTGTTATATGAGATGATAATTATTATTTTACGACATTACTCTTACTTAAAAAAGCTATTTAACTAAAATATGCTTTATATTCACCAAAATAACGTCATTTATTTAAAAAATAAATATACGCGCTTTGTTTCTAATTTTAGTCTATTTAGGACACTTTCGAGGTCTAATTGAATAGAAATTTTCCAAGTAGCGGCTGAGTTAAGTCCGGGTAAATTATATCTAGTTAAACTACCCCTCGGCTTTGACATCGCTTGCCTCCACAGCGAGTATAAAGCTGAAAGTTATTTTTATTAAAAAACAAATTTCCTTTCTCTGTTGAAGTAAGAACTGTAAAGTAAAATGTAATGTAAAGTAAAATGCGGCATTTATGTGAAAATGTCTTATGGTTAATATACTACTTTTATGCTAATATAATAAAGAGAGAGTGCAAATTTTATAATTGGAGAGTAATATCTGGAAGTAATTACTGATCCGATCCTGATTATTTTGCGAATAGGATGTACATTACACCTACTCCTATTTAGGCTATTTTTATCCTGAGATCGCGAGTGAAATCACGATATATAGCTAGTAGAATATAAACGTAAAAGGGGAAATTAAGCAACACTGCATGCAAAACGTAACAAAAATCAATATTGCCCGAAGTAGTCCAATTCATTTGCCGATTCTTGACTTAGACCGGATAAACAAAGAATGTGTGCAGATTGCAATATGTGATCAGCCAGGTATAACACGTTAAATTTTATGCAAACCCCTCAACTTTACGATGGTTATTTCAGTCGATAACTCTTTATAAACGGTAAGCCGACACCTGTAGCTGTCCGTGTAATACCATGTTATTTATAGATTCACGAGCGGCCATCGCGCTATTACAAAGAACAAATAAAGGTGCACTTTGAATATTTTCCGCTTTGCATAACGCGTAGGTAGGTAGTGATATATGTATCCTTATTCCCTCGGACATAACCAGACCATTACACACGGGTTATACAGGTTGTATTTAATTTGTTCGTCCGTCCGTCCGCATCGTAGGTTTAAGAGTTTAAGAGGTCATGCATGACATAAGTGAAGGTAGGCCTTAATTTATTTTGATTTCATGACAGGTTTACATGAATTCGCTCGAAATTTCGAGAATTTTCTAGGAAAGGACGAAGGCCACTTAGTCCTTTTCTGGATCGTAGCAACTTTTATATTATATGATATTACTACATATGATAGACTTATAAATATTCTGACTTTTAATATTATATATCAATTTGGGAGAAATATTCTACACAATACACGGTTATTTAATTAAAAACAGTTTAGCTAAATACAAACAACTTTTACTATGACACCTAGTCTGAAAAGTAAACGATTTTTGTTTTGACAAAGTACTTAGGTAGGTATTTAATTTAAACATTATCAGACTTTTTAATTTAATTTAAAAGAAAAGTGATTAAAAAACATCTGATTGAACACATCACTTATGGAACAGCTGTATTTCTTCTTGGTTCTATTAACATTGTGAAACCATCACGTAGGTAAGTACTAGGATATTATAGCAAGATTGTAGTTTTTTGTATTTAAAAATAACGTCGTCATAATTTGATATATCAAATAAAATTTACGGATTGTGGTTTGATTGGTAGGTAATATCAATGTAGAACATTAGTAAGTAGGTACTCAAACTTTCCGTGTTATTTTATTTTAATAGTGAAGTGAATATATCGATGCTGAAAGATATGATAACATTATATCAATTAAGGTGTAAAGTGAAAAGAATGACCAGTGTTTTTGCCGCGAATTTCGCTTTGTTCATTAAGCGAGCTTCGAAATTGGGCTGAAATATAAATTAAAATTATCTACTTTATGAACTACCGCCGTTAACCGAAACAATTTCATTTTGCTGTGAAATTAATTATCATACCAAAATAAGATATTTTTATCACTTTAAATTATTACGAAGTTTTTTAATATTAGCTTTCTTTTTGGGTTAAGGATGGTCCTGTGGTTTCGTCCGCGTTCCTGGGTTAAGTAGCCTATAACACTTGGGGATAATGTAGCTTCCTATTAGTGAAATATTTTTTATAATCGACGAAGTAACTTCAGAAACTACATGTACAAATGTTCGAATGTTACATGCATACTAATATTAAGGTAGATTAGTGAAGAAAATCTTTTCGTAAATCATTATCCATTATCTACAAATCATTTATGATAAGTAAGGTAAAGATAGAAAATTTAATATTCTATTTAATGATTATAAATCCTACTTATATTATAAATGCGTCTATATTTGCTACCATTCAGGTCCACGGCTGAACCTACCCTGGAATAGCATAAGTACTTCTTGTTATCCGGGGAACGCCGGGTTCGAAGCTAGTTTTTATTTTTAATAACGCAACAATAAATACAATACAACAGAAAAGTATTTATGTTCATATATAATTCTAGGTAAGTAGTTGAGTATTTATTAAAAGGATGCATACCACTATTAAAGTCATCCTGTACAATCCAATACCGCGCAGTCGCGACATTGATTATAAATTACAGGAATTAATGCACGCATGCTTTTGTAGATAAATATCTGCGTGTTTAATTTTGTTTTGTCTTCGCAGTTTGTAGGATGAGCGCGGGCGGGCCTCCAGACCGAGTACAGAGTATATAAGTATCTTCTCCGTGCGCCAGGAAATAGGCCTTTTGCCTGAGTACTTATGAGTCCGCACTCGTCTGTTTTTCTAAGAGCCTATTCAAGATTTTCTTTTATAGATGTTTTGTAATAAAATTAGAAGATTGAATTTAGTCGAAAAAGAAGGTATGTTTGGTGTCTGGGTTTTGGGACGAAATATATTTTATTTTTGCTATCTCGTTTTTTAGTGACTAAAAGTACCTACGAGATGCAATT
Organism: Tethea ocularis; assembly: GCA_963555595.1. Taxonomy (NCBI): domain Eukaryota; kingdom Metazoa; phylum Arthropoda; class Insecta; order Lepidoptera; family Drepanidae; genus Tethea; species Tethea ocularis. The sequence continues at coordinate 8,480,655 of OY741968.1, forward strand.
TCAAATAAGATAAGAGTTGACTTGTTTAAAAATACAATGAATTAGATGAAAGAAAATAATAACCATGAAGTTTTAAAACTCTATATTCTCTTTGTGTAGAGTTACATTTATATGTTTAATTACATTAAATCATGTTTCACTGTGAAATACATTTATGAACAACAACAAAACTCAAAGCAAAGCTCTACGCAAAATCCATTACAAAATTGGTACATACACAAAAGCATTCACCTCGGATTTCCGATACATATTAATCGATTGTACCTACATTCATATTACTATCGATTATCTCGTATTAATACCTAAGTCGGTAATGTATGTGAATACTGAAATCCATATCGTTACAATATATCTGTATTGTAAACGTCACTGAAATGATTTATAGTTTCCGTTTCCGTGTACTCTAAATTGGTCTAATGTGTTCGAGTCCCAAAATGGGTCGAGGATTGTTGTAATTATTCTAGTTGGAATTTCAGTGAATGTTTGTATCATATTAATCACTTAATTTGTATACTAGCTCGAGCCTCACGGTTTTACACGTGTAAAACCGCTTTGACAAACCGGTTCTTTTCAGTCTTTTACTCGTAAAAATAAAATATAAAACACAGACCAATTTTTTCCATAAATTGACTATTATATTGCCATGCCATGGTAAGTTATAATGAGGTGAAAGGTAGAAAGCAAAATAAGGGTCAAACACAACATAGGTTTCCAAAAGCTGACTCATAAAAATTCTGTCAGTAAATTTGCCGTTATAGAATTTACTTTTATGACAAAATATCAAATATCGTTTCTAAGAATAGCAAAATATAATAAAGCACCTTAAGCAACTGCCTGTCTGTACCAACATACAAAGTAAAACATATTTTCAGAATCTGTTTGCTTTACATATACCTAGTTACATATTGAAATATTCCCGGAATTTCCACAAACCTACATATTCCAGGTACATTTATCTCCAGATTTATCATGCATACAGGAAACAATACTGTTTGACTCAAGAGTGTTTTCATATGAATCATCCGGTGTAACGTTTCACGTTTCGTGTATACAAGAGACAATATTTAAGTTAACGACTGTTCCATGAATTTCAGCTGAGCCCAGTTTATTGCCACTATAAACTAACGCTGAAAACACATTACTCATTTTCAGCATTCGCGTGTCTCATAAATACTCATAAGTCATATTTAGGGATCGTCCAGAGAATAATTACTGCTTTTTTTGATGTTATAATGTTGAATTTGAAATGAGACAAGAAAATGTATTATTAGGTTTTTTTAATATTAAACACAAACTCAACGTGGTCAGTAGAGATGTAGTCGAAAGTGGGAAGGAAGTTTATGCTATTTTTCTCAATGACAATATAAAGAAACTTAATTTTTCATTCGATTGTGCAAATTGCAAAGCTATTGCATACTTACGTATTATTTTTAACCTCCATCAAATAAAAAAGGAGGAGATTCTCAATTCGGCTGTATGTTTTTTCAGCGTAGCTTGTAGATGACACCTCAATAAAAAGTAAAAGAGCAAAACATAACACCATTTGTCCGTAAATTCTTATTTATACCGTACCGTTTGTTTCAGAGCCATTATTTCCGCGGCTCTGTTTTCATTTTGCTTGATTTACGCCTTGATTGTCGTTTAATGACTCAACATTTTAAGCTTTGAATTATATTGACGTTTGATCATGACTGTTTATATATCTGGATATTAACTGTACTTGTCTAATGTTTTAGAGGAATTTTATTACTTGTAAAGTCATTAATTAAAGAGAACTGGCTAACAAGTGCATCTTTTAAAAAGAATCTTTTTTCCTGTCTTTTCTTCTCATACCTTCCTGCCCCTGGCACAACCATAGTTGTAATGCAATGGCCGCGTAAGAAGACCGAGCAGCAGTTTTTTCTTCTCGTGACAGAACACACTGGTAGGTGTTTGGCGACAAATTTCCAACTCGAAGATCGTAGCCAGCTAGGCGGATACTGATATTTTTGCAGGCTCGGCAATGCGGGAGTCATACCTTCGATATTGCAAGCGTCTATATTCTACGGTAACCAAATACTATCAGATGGGCCGTATGGTTCTTTGCTACCTTGGTAGTATAAAAAAACCATTATTCAAATCTTAAACGAACAAAGTGCAATAAATTGCATGTAAAATTTTATTCCTCATATTCTAGATATGCGATGCAAAACGCCGCAAAGCTATAACCCTTTGAAGTATATTATCAATAAGGTTATAAATTCCCAGACAGCAATAACAATTAATTAGGGAACTTATTACCTACTGGCCGGGAACAGATCCAGACCATTTGTTATATTGTGATGAATGTGCCGTGTAGCTTCGTGCCGTTGTCGACTTAACTTGTGCCGTTTATGACTGCGGATATTCCATTTAGGTACTTAGGTACCTTATTGTTATTTAAACAGTTTTCTGGTAAGCTAGTCGTAATTTTAGGCTTACATAGTTATTTTAAAGCCGGTACAAAAGACGTTTGTCCTGAGTCCGGGCAGAATGTTATGTTCCACAATACCTATTAGCTAACCGGGTATAATTATCCGTATAATTATATTTATAAAAAAAAACTATACTAATATATCAGCAGTACCTACAAGTTCCGTTTTGTTTGGGATCAGATGGCCTTGTTTCAAGTATGCCCAAGTAATTGTACCGAATAAGACGACTATATATTTAATAGTAAATTCGGATAAAATCGGTGGAAAATAATGTGTCAGTCAAAGGTAGAAACTGAGACGGTTTTCGTGAACCAGAATCCTGCGGGTTCCAACAATGCCCATATCGAAGAAATGAAAATTCACATGTCGACTATCAGTATTGTACTGCTGATAATTTGCACACTTTTGGGTCTAGGCGCTATATATTTTTTGTATAAGCAATACAAATTCAATAACTCTTATCCCTTCATAGGAACGACTTTGTTTAATTGCTTGAAAGAATGTGTACCTACCGATCTACTGCCTTGCCATTCTGAATTAATGTCTAAAACCCAACATAGATTTGTCATTTGAATCGAGTCTGCAGCCAAGCATATTTGAATAACCCCAATTAGATATTCTTCTTTTAGATATTTGGCCTCAATTCTGTTGTTTAAAAAATAAAAAAAATTTTGATCACGTTACATCTCTTTCTTACAAACATTATTGAAAAGGATAGGAGATATAAAGCTGTCAAATTAGTCTACGCTATTGTTATATACTACGGGTAAATAGTCGTGACAAATAAAGATCGACGCGTAAATTCGCGTTGAAATAAGCAATTGGACTAATTTGACTAAATTTCGTGTTTACATTCCTCATGTTTTTTTTTGTTAGAAAGAGATATATTATAGTGAGATTAAATTATTTTAGTTTGTGTACAACAGAAACTGCACCAATATATTTTTAAATTTCACTTATCTCATCAGAAATCTTTTCAAATGATTAAACCGCATCGATAGGCTATCTAGATGGTATTCAAATGTTGAAGTTAAGACATTAATGGTCTCTTAAACGAAATTTCTCAAAGGCCACCATAATGAAGATTTATGGCAACACAATAAAGAAAAGATTGAGCGATTGTTTGATTTATATCTTAATCGATACATGGCAACACACAAAATTAGCTTTTGTTTTATTTACCTCTCTGTTTGGGATTGGAAACGCTTTCACCAAACGAACTAATGCGTCAATTCAATCATTATATTCGCTTTGTTTTGCCAACAGTGCTGGTTTGAGAAAAATCTGCCAATGACGAGTAGAATTCATACGTCGGGTTCCTTACAAATTTAATGAATATTCTAGGCTCGACAAAGACCGTACGAACTAAAAGTACCTTACCTACCTATGTTTCAAGTGACAAACTTATAAATACCTTTTTAGCTTTGAAAGGTAGAAGCATAACAATGATTTATTAATCTGTAAAAAACCGCTTCGTTTTCTATAACATCCTCGCCATTACAATAAGGAAATATGTTTGTTTATTTTTTTTTCACTCTGAAACGGATTTATGGATCTACTTTTGCCTGAAGATAGAGAAGACTCGTTGAGACGAAAAGGATATAAGGCTTATTTTTATCACGCAAACGCACTTTCAAACAAATCCCGGGGCGATGTTAAAAGAACCCTTTAAAAATAATTTTCTTTTAACTTTATGTTATATACAGCAAATATTTTACTGCAACCTATCTACTTTATTTTCAATGAAACCACTTCACTAACCGGCTATTTTTATTTTTTTCTTGCGGAACCCCAAAAAGATAAAAAAGCTCACTGTACAACGAGAGATATAATCGGTGATGAGATCTCAGTCGTCTGGATCGCATTGTTTGTAAATGAGAGCAACGTAAATAAATAAAACAAAACGCACGTTTACAGCGCCCTCTCGGCACGATTGTCTTGGACCCTGAATCGACTTGATTGTATTCTTAAATAAAATAAATAATTAACTTTTTATAGCTTCATCGGGATTCATAAAGCGTATTCATTGGTTTTATTAAGACTTAAGAATTTGAGATCACTTGCGTGTTCATACAATAAAGTGCAAATTATAGATAAATATTTATTCCTTTACAACAAGAAATATATCTTAACTTTATGAATATATTAAATGCGAAAGTGAGTTTATTTGTTACCTTTTCACGAATAAATCACTGATTTGGTCGCAATAAAATTTGGCACGCAGATAGCCTATGTTATGGAGAAGCATAAGCTATACCTATAGGATAGGCATAGGCTAATTTATATTCCAAAAACACGGGTGAAACCCTGGGGCGGAAGCTAGTAGTTAAATAAAAGAAAGTAAATAAATGATATTGGTAAAGTCACTATATAGGAATCAGGCTCATAAAATATTTATGATCGTTTGATGACGTATGTAGGTACATCGTTGCAGCAAAGACCAAAGTCTATTTGTTATTATGTGAAAACCAGATAGCCTGAAAGAACTAGTTTCTGTTAAATTACATTAAAGTGTAAATACATATTTTAACTTGATTTGCTTTAAGTAGTTATGTTCTGAAACACATAAGTGTGACTTTCGTGTGTGTGTTTATGTTATACAGGGTTTTATATAGTCTTTAATAATGCGTGTCCTAAAACAGATATATATTAAGCCGTGGAGCCGTGAAACTATGAAGAGTAAACAACAATAAAGTGGCACCGTTTATTGATCAAGAGCGTTGAACGTTGACCGTGACCGTCCACCCGTGGTGTGTTCAAACTGCGTAACCGTTGAACATAACAATAGCTCAGGAATCAATTTGTGGTCGGTTAACTAGAGTTTTGTACACGTTGATTAATACCGATAGTTAAATATTGCGTCACAGTATAGAAGCTATAGGAACTTTTTTCTTTTTTTTTGTGTGCAACGTAGGTGGGAAACAAGCATACGGCCCGCCTGGTGGTAAGCGGTTACTGTAGCATATAGACACAAGCAACACTCTGGGCATATATTAATTACTACCCGACACTAGATTAAAAATGTTACTAAATCATAATACTAATATTATAATTTTACTTTATGCTCATGTTACAAAAATAAAAAATTGCGTATGTAACAAACATTCGCAATTTTTTCTCCGCTCCGCTTGCTCCGTAACGTGAACAGAGTTGGATGAAACTTGAAACATAGATAGATCATTTCTTGTATAAACAATACATATAAAACATATAAGATACTTTTTATCCCGGGAAATCTAAAAATAACTAGGGAAATCGAGTAAAACCGTCGTGCAGAAGCAAGATTGAGGCTAAAGATAAGTAATTATGCGACTACTAAAGTATTTACGTCTACACAGTCGTTTGTCTACGGTTCAATAAACTCCCATGGATTGCTCAACCAAGTCATCCGTCTATGACAGGGGTACTCAAACTTTTGGCGATCGATCGTTTCAAATTGGACTTATGAAAACTCTTGCGAGCATCCGATGAGTAATAAATAACCTTAAATTATAAGACAAAGCAATATGCAGTAAAAGTAATATAATAATAAATACCGGTGTGTTCTAACAACTGCACTTGAGAGCCAGTTTCCTTCTAGGGTTTGTGTACTTACTACCATCGGCCACATTATCACTGACCGCGATGAGATTGTGGTCAAACACAACATAGTAAAAAAATAAACTTTCTGTACATGAAAATATCCAAAATAAAATAATAAATAAATTTGGCTCAACTATGGGATGTGGTAGAATCTTTGCGTGGGGTTAAATATCCTATTTATACATAGGAGGAGGCTTTAGCCAAAATTCGGATTCTATGTTGGAATTTAGGTATCTTCAGTACATGGTTCTGTCTACCCTCATCATTTCCTCGACTGACACCTGTTAGTTACGGATCTGGTGCGGTGTTAAATTAATTTAATTGTCATTTCATTGCCCCCCCATCTTGTCAATGTAATGTCTCGACTCGTCTGATATGAATACGACTTGTAATAATATTTAATTAATATCAATTTACTTTAGTTTAGATGATATCTTATCTCTCATAATTTAGATAAATAAATTAGAATTAATTATACCTAGAATAAAAACTGGTATTCGATTAGAAAGCAAGTTTAAAAACCTAAACGAGATTTTGATAATTTTGCAAAAACAAAAAAAAAAAAAATTGACACTTTCAATCCATCTCAGAAACTCAATCAAATGCAGTTATTATAACGTATTCAGAAATCTTCTGAGAAACATAGTGAGATGCAAAGAGAAATCCATAATCTCTTATTACGTTTCACTTACTACAGAAGGGTTTGCTGATTCCACAATTCCAATAAAATCCATTGTTCCCATACTGTTTGAAATATAAAAAAAACACGACAATATAAGCAATACCATTTACCATACATCGTGCGATTCGTGCGAATAAATATGGAACCGCACGTATATTCGTCAGACTCCCCTATAAGAGTTAGATTTTTGATTTGTTACCCTCAACGTTGTCACTGTTATTGATGTGTTGCGAAATTGGAAAGTTCAGAGGCACTTATCTCTCAGATTTAGATAGCGGGGCAATTTATAAAGCGGGGTTTCCTTCCCCTAAAGTATACTCTTGACATAACGCGAGAGGCCTCCAGCGGTGTCGCTCGCAGCCGACGGATGAGGATTATTGAACTTGAGATATTGTATAAATGGTATTTCAGATAGGTTTATTGTTACACTTTAATCTTAGTGTATTAAGTTAGTTATTGAAAGTAAGCACTCAAAGCACTACATTACAGTTACCCACTATATTAAAACAGGCCTTACAGAATCATGGCATTTATTTACTTTGGCCATGGTTTGCTTTTCCATATAGATATTTATTTATATTCAACTGTCTACTAAAATGTTTAAATGTTTTTTAAATACCTACCAGGACACTTCTCTATTTATAAACTAAGATAAATATATCTAAAGTCCATCACATGAAAATACATCTAAAAACTACACATGCCAGTTGATCGAAACTAGATTTGCTACGCAACTGCGTGGAAAACAGCAAGAAAGAATGTAAAATCCATTTTCATAAAATATTTACAAAAAAATATCAGTTTCCTCTAAACAAAAAATAACTGAAAATCTTGCTGTACAATATCATCCTACAAACAATTTCATAATGAGAGCGTGTCGCGTCATCTCTTGAAGGCGAATCTCAAATCGATACTTGAGTTTTTCCTTGTCGTCAGTTTACGGTGGCGTTGGCCGTTTGTCGATTTCTTGCCGCGACAGAAATGCCCCTTATCTCAGATAGATTAATATTGAGGAGTTCGTCAGGGTAACACTAAAATATTTAATCTCGTGTAAATGTTGGGGATGAAAAATGATCATGCTGTATTATTATTATGTATGTAAGTGTGTTATTCTATCTGTATAAGTAGGTACTTACTTTCTTTTAGTGAGGAAAAAAGTGTGTATCCCAAACTTTTTCCGGCCCAACACAAAGTTTTGTTTGAATGTATTTAGGTATGTCATGTTAAATCATAAGAACTGCATTTGATTCTCATAAAATGGAATAATTTGTCGGTGATGGTTTCAAACTAAACCTGATTTCAACATACGAGTATTTACGCAATCTACAGTACACATTTACAATAGTGTTACGTCAAATTGAGCTTTATTTTTTTGTTAATGTTAAGTTATTTCTGTGTTAAATAATATAATAATATTGAGTTGCTATCATCTTCTGAACTTAATTGCCGGTAAATAGATAAGAAGCTGTCTATTTATCGATTCAACGATGTATCGAGTCATGTCTATACGGAATCCCTTCAATTAACTCGCTCCAGTCCGTTGAAATGCAGGATGAATATTTATGTGCAAAGTTCTTGGACACTAAAATAGGTGGATCTGTCTTTATACGACTAGTTTTAGTTCTTGGAATTTGTCATGGATGTATTCAAGCAAATATAACTTCAGTATACCTAACTATAATGTGAGTCAGTTCTTCTTTTCTTTAATCTATGGTAGGTAAACGTCAATTATAAAATTGACATCTAAATAAGATAGAGAAGTAGTAAGTAGGTACATATCTCATTCCTAAACTACTTCTTACTGCTAAGTGGTATTTTCTTTTATTCGTCTTCACAAATGAATTTTGCATTTAAAGTCAAGCGAGCTATACTTAATGCCCTCATTTGCTGTAGGTATTACACGCATGGCTATCACTCTCAAGTCATCTGTTGTCAAGCATCTACAGGCGTGTGTCGAACACTATAAAAACTTCAAGGTAAAACAAAAACATGTACATTAACCATTTTACCTCATCTACATTTTGTGTAATATCTATTTAATTCTACATCCATGACCTCAGTGGGTAAGTCCATGTCGTCCGTTTTAATTGCTGGTTGGATTTACTGTCAGTAACACATCGATGACAGCTCTACCGTAGGCTTGATTGTTTCAGGCGGAATGATGAGTCGTAACCTACCTACTGACAATGAATTAAATGGGCTTGGTTTTCCTCAATCTAATGACAGTAGTGTTAGCCTTTTGAATTTGGGTAAATTTGACTTTACTTTAGCTTTGTATAAATGTGTATTTCTTAAGACGAAATGATTTCAAATAAGACTTGGCTGTATGGCTCTGAAAATTTGCCTGCCTTTTGGCAAATTTAATGAAAGAACAACAATAAATGAATTGAAATACGGACTTATCGATTCGATATCGATCATACTGTAGTTGATAGATAAATAATCAAAGAGTTATCCTACAATATTTTTCAATGAGGTATAGGTACTATTTTTGAATTGAATTTGATTAAGAGTTTACTCTATAAAAACTAACAATTTTAGATCGACGTGGTTGGGAAACTAACTTTATCCATTTTTATCATTCAAAGGATCACAAAACAATTTCTTATATAAATAAATGTAATGGACCATCCATAAATTTCGTCACACGTGATGTTGATGTGAATTTCATGATCTTTGAATTCCATGTCACTGTTGGTCACATTTTTATTGAGCCCTTGGTATCACATTTAGAAATTAAAACTCAGACAACAAATGATATAAACAAATTAAAACCTTAGCTACACGTACAAAGTGTTGGTAACATTTTAAAGTTTTTCGTTACGTACGTTTTAGTTGAAGTTTAGAATTTTAATTTATGACCCACCCTTCGTCACACTTTATTTAGCCCCTCCCTCCACTTTAGTGTGACGTAATTTATGCATGGCCCCTAAAAGTTAATCATACAAATCACATGATTAGTCGCGTGCGCATAATAATAGTAATATAATATGCAACGTCTAATAAAGTTATTATGAAAATTGCTCAGAAGCTCGCAAAGGTACAGCTATTATTTATTAATTATGGGATGATTATGAATGTAATTCTGCTCGGTAATTTGTCTGACTATTGCATAATAACGTCAAACTATTGCCCCAAATTATAGGTCTTATGATTTCTGCTAGAATTAACTATCAACTTATAGCAAAATGAAATCTCTGAAAGATATTATAATATGATTTTGGCACCCCCTGAAATTTCCGCTCAGGGCAAGTCCTCCGGTTTCCTCCCTCTAAATCTGGGTCTAACATACTAGGATTCACTCAGCGGTTTTACCCGCGTGCCCGCGATAAAAAAAATGTCTAAGTTATTTAACAGTCCATATCCTATCTCTTTGCCAAAAATAACGTCGATCTGTTGCTTCATTGCTAAAAGACCGTTAGACAGTTAGGTTCATGTTTTAAGTGCAAAGTAGGATGTAAAAAAAATTACCCACTGTAAAATGAATACGTGTAGTTGACAAAGTGCAAACTGCATAGTACAGTTAGGGGAAAAAGAGCCTTTTTGTCAAACAATCTTTTTATTTTCCACCGAGTAACTTGATACTGTCGAACTTTTCACTTAAGTTGCGCTCGTCGCATCTGCGAATTCACAGTGAAGGCTTTATGGCTAAACTTCTCATTGCTGTAGTATTACTGTAGTATAAAGTTCAAGTTGTAAAATAAACTAAAGGCTATTTTAAAGGCTACTTATATAAAAATATCAAACAAAACACCTAAGTACTTGGAATTTCGTAAATTTTCTTAAAAGTGAAGAGTTATAGTAGCAAATAAATATTACAAAATAAGGATAAGTATCCTGACAGCGAGTTGAGGAGAAAATGAGTCATATTTTACGTCACATAATTGAAAATGAAAAATCTTGTCCAAAGTCGATCTTCGTGACACGTATATTATGAAGGGCAACAGAATATGTTTTACGAGTTATTGTGTTGCAGACATCTCATTATTATTTATAGAAACTGAAGAATAAAATCTTTTTACGAGATATACCTATATATTTCAACATAAAAGTGGTTGCTTTGGTTGTTAAATATTCTGTGGTTAACCGAAGTATAACAACTCAAAATTTTGTTTCGTTTACAGCGTCTGGTTTACGAGTTTATTCCCCGAGTTTACTATGGAGGCTTAATGAAATTGAACAAACTAATTAAAGGTAATAATTTTGCTTGCAATATATATTTTTTTTACTTTTACGACTGTTTATAGACGCAGCTATTAGTCGTTATAAAGTAATTCTGTATGCTTATGCCGTATTATTTTGAAGGATTCCATTGATTGCGTTAAAGACGAAGCTTGGTTGATATCAACTTTATTCATTTAATTTAGATTTTAAGAAACCTAATCGGATAATTATACATTTTTTCATTTAATATAGTAAAATTCTTTACATTATTGTTTCGAACATTAAAAACAATTATAAATTAAATTAAGTAATAGTTAGTTTTTAGTTAATATTTTAGTTTCATTTAATGTTTTCGTGTAAATAATTGTAAATATATAATAATAAATACCCGATTAATAATAAAAAAAAAAAAATTCAAAAAAAAAAAATTAAGTACTAAAAACGATCTACTTAATCTAAGCTCTATTTTAGTCATCATTCTAAGCTTGCATACATAAACAAAACTGTACACGCGTTCGCAGTCATTTACCGACTGCGCTCCATTATAGTGAAGTGTCATTTGTCCAGTCATGTCACCTACTATTGGCAGTTCCATCCTAATTAGACTCGACTCGACTGACACTTGGAATATTGACTGAGAGGCCGATGGACGTGAATTTACTGCGTTGTCCAAAATTAGAAATGGTGTTAGAGCGATTTGTACAATTAGTTCATACCAGCGCAAAGTTACGTTACAACGTTTGCTATCTAGGGATTGTTTTTCAATTCACATTTTCTTGTGTTTTTGAAACCAATATATAGGTATTGATGTAATATAATTAAAGTTGTATAAACTGAAAATCTTATGAAATAAACGATACTTTGGTAAATCTTGTGCGTGATATAAAATAATCAGTACGTGGGCTTCGAAGTTGGTAAATCTACATAAATCGTTAAAGTAAATGAGATAGGTAATTGCTTTATGCCCTACCATAAATGCAATTTGCACAATTTGCATGTTTGTATTGCTGTAATAGTGGTTATTATTGGTCTATGTTTTACTTTCCATTATAAGGTAAGTATTTTATCTTATAATTAAATTTATTTAAAAATGATTTTTCTATACCTAATTAGGCTAGTTCCGTAGTTTAGGAGTGAAAAGGTAAGAGACAAACAAACTCACTTTCGCATTTATTTATGTTAAATTATATTAGAAAGGATTACCTATCATATTATTTGACTTGTGACATTCGGATTCAATCTCCAGGCAAAAACTGGTAATACGAGATACTTAATTATCATTAAAAGCGCGCATCAAACAGTTGCATACAAAAACAATATGCAAAATTAAGTTTATTCTTTTTAATCACGTGACTCGTATTTTAATTGGTCGCCTCTTATAAATATAATATTATAAATAATGAATAATAATCTATGCGTCATGCCTCAATTACATGATGCCATATTAAGAAGACTTCATAAAATTGTATTTATTTTAGTCAGTACTTACTGATGAATATTAATATTTATCCAATCGTTAAATATTTATAGTTATTTGATTGAGCAGTTTATGTTTGTATATAATTAAGTTACATATTACAGGCATACACAGCTTCTGTGGTAGTAATGGAATACGTAATAAATTGAAACTGAATTATTTTAAATTATGATTTGCTTCTGTTTCGGCTTGGTCGTAAAGTTTAATTGCCATGTGTATTTATTACTTTTTCCGGGGTAAATTGACCAAATTTAACCATTTTGGGTGGGTGATTTGTAGTGTGGTTTATTTTACTGTTTTCTATTTTAAACCTATCTATAATAAAATGATCTGATCTATACTTTATTAACTTCTTCTTAGTTTTCAATATAGCAAGCAAATACCTAATAATATTAGGTATAATGGCGAAAATAACTCGTGTCTGTCTGTCTGCTTACCTTTTCACGCCTAGGCCGTAACAGATTGCGATGAAATTTAACACGCAGATAAGGCTATCTAAAATTATCGTGTCATAGGCATGACACGATAATTTTCCTATGATATGGAGGATTTAATTATATATTTTAAATGGACTTATACACGTTCATTTTATATGAGAGCGTTTAATATTGTGTGCGTTCTACTATATATCTGCTTTAAAGTTACTAAGTAAAATAAAAATAAAAATTAATTGTCATAATATTTTATTTTTAGTCATGTATTTTTACGTTCCTATAAATAATATAATATTAAATTCCCTTGTAAATATTGTAACACTCAGTTTATTTATATTTGTTATAAAAATGTTTATATTGTAATACAAAAAAATGTAATACATTAAAACCGACCGATGACGTCGAGAAAAAAACATTAAATAATTAAATACTAAAATAGTAGTTCAAGTAATTTATTGTAAATTCGTCATAATAATAACAAAATAAATGTTTTAACTATGAAGCAATTTCAAGATGTTCAGCTGGTACATTTGCAAGTAGTTTTCCGATACCATTGGCCATTATTTGGACCACCTCTTTGATAAATGGCTTGCCAATACTCAGCATCAGCTCTTTCCAATTGTTGTCCAATATTTTCAAGATCGGTTCAGCTGTGAATATAAATGTACCTAATTGAAATCAATAAAGAATGTGACATGTCTCTGACATTTCTTATCAGCGCGCCTAGTTCTATTCACCACCATGGAATTATTTATTATTTTCTTCTCTGTGTAGTTCAATTAAAAAATTACTTATGCAATTGATTTTAATGGATATCAAATAGTTGCCATTGTCATTAATTGCGTAGCAACTGGTAATCAACTAGTTTTATTGACAAGTCTCCACTAGTTAGCGACTTGGCACACACTTTATATTTGTAGTTTTTTTTATAAAAAATAAATTTATTATAATTAAAAAACATCCCCTAACGGTGGCAGAGTATCAAGACTTTGTTTTTTTTTTTATTTTAGTAGTTTTAATTACATAAACTACAATGTATATACTTATATGTAGTCGAATAGTTAAGATTTAACTTGATTTTTCATAATATATCATTTTAATGTACACAACACTAGGTAGTTTATAAACAAATAATAATAATATTTTTGTTAATTAAAAATATAATATAAAATCATAAAAGGCATTAAATTATCATATTAGATGTTAATAAATTATGATTTAGTAATTAATGAAAAAAAAAATTACCTTTCTTCGTATCTCCAAAACAGAGGTTCTCGAAAGTAAAATAGAACTTCTCTAGAGGTTCGTATGTGTGTTCAATATTTTTAATTTTCCAATGTTTCTTGCCATCACTACCATCTTCCTCATCGACGTCTATTACTGCTGACACTCTTAATTTATCTGAAATGTTTAATTATTTATTAATTTATCTTTAATTTTTACTACTAATAGTATGAATGATGCTGAAATTTATTGTTTTTGAAATAAAATCGAAGCTGGAGTTCAAACAAACTAATTACAATAAACAAGTATGTTTTTTTTAATATGTTCCTCAACCCTCAAAAATCATGAAAAAAAAAACATACTTACAAAGAGTTATTAGCTCTCTTTGTAAATTTTTGGTGCCTTTATAAAATTAACGTAGTATAAGGCATGCAGCGAGTTTAAGCTGTTTTGTTCTGCTAAGATTTAAATAAAAATGTTACCACTCTTAATTCTGCATGGGCCTGCTCCATCAATTGGGACGAATAGCAGCTTTCCTTTTATGCTGTACTCGCCCACTGCTTCTATTGGACAATCTATGTCCATTGATATTTTTGATGGTTTTTTATCTCGGCTGTGAAATATACTTATCCGTTATAAGAATTTGTGGTTTTTTATTACTTATTTTAACTTTGCAATGCGTTTTTCTCTTTTTTCAATTACCATATTATAGATTTTTTTAATTGAGCCTCCATTAGCACTTTTATTTTTCTAGGCCAACCCTCGGAAATCCTGCACTTGTTCTTTGAGTTGTCGATGAAGCAAAGCATGTGATGAAGCTTTAGTTGGTACTTATTAAAATGTTTTTTTTTTTCAGAATAGAAAACTTAAAAACAAAACCCTATTCTATTGTAATTTCTTACCTTATAGATAGCATTTCACATTTGCTCAGACCGGTAACCTTTATTCCCTCTAAGAGGAGCTCTAATCCTTCCTCTACTGCTTTAATGGCCTTCAACGGTAGAGGGTCCAAAGCAGGTACACCTAATGCTTCAACCCCGCCAGTAACGAACGGTATAGCGTGTTGTGCAGATGTTAGGATACATTTCTCGTCGTCCCAAGTGCATGGTGTTATGAAGTCAGCTAGTAAAGAAAGATCTTTAAGCTTAGGTATATTGTTCTAATTTTGAAGAGTTCAGGCCTCAGGGAGTATGCTTGTTTACCGACTGCGCGATATTTATAAAACACTAGCGAACCGCCCCGGTTTCGGACTTCATTTTTTCCGACAGACGCGCGGCACGTTTTTTTCCGACATCTTCAACAATCATCGTCATAATTCAACCAATTTACACGAAACCTTAACAAATAATACACCTAAACCTTCCTCATGAATCACTGTCTATTGGTGACAGCAGCATAAAAATCTGTTCAGTATTTTTTGAGTTTATCGCTAACAGATTGCCCACAAATCCAAAGGTTCTCGGTTAGTCACCTTTTACGACAGGTACGAACACCGTAGCTGTTATTATGGCTAGCCCCAGCTACAGGGCAGAGGCTTTGGTACTAACTGAACCAGACGCTTTGATAAAATTCTTACCTGTGTGTCCATGTACGGTATAAATTATGCAGCAAACACTAATTAATAGGATCTTAATTACAGCCATTTTATTATTGAAAAATCACCTTGAAGCTTGAACACTTAATGCATTAAAAATCATCACGGGCTTATTTAAATACTTTATATTATGCATATTAGGTATATACTCATTTAAAAGGTAACAAGACCAAGGTGATTTTAATTGTGTCCTGTGTTTATTATTTTATTTTCTGACGTCTTTCAATCTAACCATTAGGTGAACTTAAATTCAGGTTGTTGTTTCAAGTCTCGCCATTTTTAAGACGGATGCTAGTTTTTTTTTACACAATTATTTACTAATTATTGATAATTTACAAAAAATAAATACAATCATTGTTAGTTAACTGACGTAGCACATAAGCGTATGGCCCGCATAATGGTAAGCGGTTTCCTTAGTCTATAGAAGTTTGCTTGCATCACCAGTGTTCATAAATCGCGCATTGCTGGCTGTAAAAATCACATCAGACCTTAGCTGTACTCGATTGGGAAAACCACAACACATAATAACCAAGTGGTTATTATTTAAATTAAAGTTACTATATTTTATTTTTAATGTTTTGTAAAAATAAAAGTGAGGGCACTGACTACTAAAATAAAATATTTTTTTAATATTTATTTCCGTTTGTTCTATCCAAGGAGTATATAATCCTACCAAAAACATTTCATGTAAAATTGGCTGCCAAACAAGCTCCTAACGCTTTCGCTGTAAAAAAGTTATCAGATCACAGGAAAAGCCAAACCTGAAGCCCTGACTTTACTAACCCTACACCTTGGTTTAAAGAGTACGGCTTGGCGGTTTCATAGATGTATTGCACAAAAGCTCCCCGCCCGCCGGTCCCCTGTGACCTCAATTAATTTTGAAGATAATGTTCGAGAAAATCGGTGAGCCTCGGACCCCCAAGGACCCATGGTCTCGACCGCAAAAGGCAAAAATAAATAATTTGGGCCAATAGAAGCGTATTTTTTGGATTTGGAATTTTCCGCACCAGCCGCAGCCGCTCCTGCAACTCTACATGTCGCTGGCAAGTGAGATGGCGCAAGTGTATCAACACATATGGCATCCCACACCAACAACTTACCAACACTCCATGGGATCAAAGACATACCATCCGGCCTCTTGCCATCGCCACGCATAATACCGACTGGTTCCAGTACAGAAGGCACATTGGCGACAACAAGAGCCCTGCAGATTATGTCATTGAGAGCCGAGTGACGAGAGATTCGGCCGGCACTTAGAGAGCACGACAGCCCATGGTGGCCAAGCTCGCCGACGAAATCACCACAGCGGCAGCGATGAGGATGATTGATCCTGGAACCAAGACGAAGACAAATGCACAGGCTTAAAGTCACTCGATCTAACATAGTCCCGATATTTAATCTAAAGTATAAGAGCTATACAACTGAAACTTTATATGTTTAATAAGTTCACTATTCCTCAGACTAGACATCTAGATCCCGAGAATTTTGTTGATCTGGTATAATCCAAACCCAAGTTATGAGGGTTCAAAAAAACGACGAAGCGCTTCGAGAAAAGGTAGGTAGTGCCCTCGCGCTTCGCTTGGCTCGTTTGGCGGGGGCACGACCGTGCCCCCAGATGAAAAACAACACCTACTTAAATAAAAATGTATCATTATAATTCATCAACAAAAAATACCTAAACAAATATTTATAATTTAATGATCATAATTTGCATATTTCTAGAATTTGAATTAAATTGTTAAGCTTTGCACCATGTTAGGTACATATTGTTGTTTACATATTTTTTACCCACGACGGAAAGGAGACGGTATATGCGTTTGGGGTGAGAGGTTGTTTGTTTGTGCAAATCAATGTTGCCATTTTTCTCCAAAACTACTAGTCCGATTTTGATGCAATTTTCAGTCATGGATTCGGGTTTGATTGGTGCATGTTCTTAGATAGGAGTTACGGTGACAACTCACCAGGGGGCGCTATAGTAAAAAAAAATTTGTGCAAATCAATATTGCAATTTTTTCTCCAAAACGACTAGTCCGATTTTGATGCAGTTTTCAGGGGTTCGGGTTTGATTGGTGCATGTTCTTAGAGAGGTGTTACGGTGACAACTCACCAGGGGGCGCTGCAGCAAACATTTGTTTGTGCTAAACCTAAACTATTAGTCCGATTTTGATGCGGTTTTCTGTAATGGGTTTGTAGTTAATTATTGGGGGTTCTTAAATAGGTGTTACGATAGTAGCTCACTAGGGGGCGCTGCATTAATATATTCTATTGTGATAAGATATCTGATATTATCTGTTGGCTAAATGATCATAACCTTGAAGTTAACTTTTCAAAAACAAAGCTTATGCAGTTTAGACCATACCAAAAGCGGCCGCTATTAATTGACTTTTATTTTAATAACACAAAACTAGAATGCGTTGATACCTTCAAATTGCTAGGCTTAACTATTGATACGAACGTTAACTGGAAAGCTCATATCCGTGACGTAACTGGTAAGTTATCAAGGTATACGTAAGCATTGACCGAGCTAAACAAAACTACAGACACTAAAACAGCCCTGTCTGCCTACTACTCATACGCGCACGCTTGGCTTCGTTATGGTATAATTTTATGGGGAAACAGTACAGATGTAGATAGTCTCATCATATTACAAAAAAAATGCATTCGAATTTTATCAAACATAGATGTTTTAGTAAGCTGCAGACCTTATTTTGTCACACACGGCATCCTCACACTGACATCCCTATATATTTTAGAGATTTGTAAAAAACATATGTCCCTTTTTTCTCAAGCTAAAGATTTCTATTCACAACCCCGAAGCTTAAGACACCAAAATAGATTAGCATTACCCAGTTCAAAACTATCAATTTTTTCTTCTGGTCCATATGTCATGTCAATAAAAATATACAATAAAATTCCCCAACCTATAAAAGAAACACAAAAACTAAATGTATTTAAAACACTACTATCCAAATATTTAAAACAAAAATGCTATTACACACTGCAGGAGTTTTTTGATGAAAGATAGATTAGAATTTGAAATGTGGTTAGGAATCAGGAACTTGGCCTGTTGCACTATAAGCTGACTACTTGTTAATCTTGACATTTTAAATATTCATATCTTTATTTGTTTTTCAATTAATCTAATTAAATATAATAATTAAAGATAAATGTAATGGAAAATACGTGCTCTAATTAATTATTATTATTGTTGTACTGTAGGAAATTTTTCATTATTTTATATAAATGTAAATGGACATTATAATAAATTAATCCTAAGTATTTTAATGAATTTTAATATTTTATTTTAATTTTTGTTTTAACATGAAATAAGCATACATTAAAAAACTTTATTCTATAACATACGATATTTACAGTTTTTTTTTTTTTATCTTATTTTTATTTTTATTCTTTGCTGTGCCCTAACAGGGTTTCATGTTCTGTTCTATATATTATGTATTATTTATCATCCTTTTACACATGAAAGCAATAAAGTTTGAAGTTTTGAAGATATAGAACTTGAAAATTAATTTAATTATTATTTTCATTCATCGTAATGATATCGAGTTGAGTTACAAGAAAGCCCCGGGCAAAGTTTATATGCAAATATTTTTATCTAATGTACATACTACTGTAGCAGAGGCGTATCTTCCATAGAGTCATTCGGCCGAACGCCCGGTGCGGCGCGTTATGTACATAATATCTATGCTATCTAAAAAGTTTAAAATAAAAAGCAAAATTAAAAATTTTGAAAAAACCCACGACGGTTAAAAAGTAATTGAAAATGGATGAAATAACTTAAAAAGCCCCGACTTAAAAAATAAATGTAACTTAATAAAAAATCTAAGAATATCTGTCGGGGGCTGCCATCACTATTTTAAATTTCATCGTAAATAAAAATATGTATCATCATCAACTCCTAAAGGTCCCCACTGTAGAAGTATGGTGCTAAAAAATCTCCAATTATTCACGTTACTATAAAACTGCAAAACTAGTTCATTTAATGGCAGCCCCAGACGGATATTCATAGATTTTTTATTAAGTTACATTTATTTTTTAAGTCGGGGGTTTTTAAGTTATTTCATCCATTTTCAATTACTTTTTAACCGTCGTGGGTTTTTTCAAATTTTTTAATTTTGCTTTTTATTGCAAAATAAAAATCCGTCTATTACTTGTCAAATTATTTTTTTATTCCAATATCTAGTCTAAACCACGAAAACAGCCTGTATTACAGCTGTTTTCAGTTTCTAAACTATTTCTAGTTCTTGGGAAGGCATCTCACGGAAAAATAAATCCAAGTTGTGAACGAGTTCCTTCAGACATACTTCAAACAATGGCTTTCCGAAATTAGCAACCATATCCGTCCAATTCTCGTTCAACAGGTTCAGTACTGTGTCACCTAGAAACATGAAAATTTATTTAGAATTTAATATTTAAATTAACATAAGTAGTTAAACGATTGTTTCAATAATAATTAAATCCTCATATTCTACGGCGACTATAGCTTAAAAGTGGTGACGTCACATGCCGAGGTGAAAGCTCGTATTTGAGTACAAACTGAACAAAATAATAACTCTATGCAAATAAATTGCTCACCAATACGTCGTTGCATGAAGGAAAGACAAACCAACAAACAAACTTTTAAATTGTAATATGAAATTAACCAACATTTACCTTGTGACTTGTTTCCATTGAACATATTTTCAAAATTCATGTAAATTCTCTCGACTGGCTCATATTTGTACTTGAAGCTACTAACTTTGTAATGTTTCTTCCCATCCTTGCCTTCAAATGACTTCAGAGATAAATCTATTTTGAGCCTGATTTTATCTAAAAAATAAAATTATATTTAATCTAGATTTGGGATACGACTGAAACAGTGGGCATCCCACACTGCTTTACCCGTGTTCCTGGGAAAAAAAAATTGCCTGTCCTCCTCCATATCATATGCTATCTGCGTGCTAAATTTGCGATGGGACCGGTTCAGCAATTTAGCGTCAAAAGGTATTACATCATCTGCTGGATGCATTATCATCAATGCCTCTCTTAGCCTGGATAATCGGACTAGGATACTTCAACAACATGTATAGGTACATGATTTGTGACATATTTAATACCAGTTTTAATCTCGAATGGTCCATTTCCTTCAGCTTTTACAAACAGAATTTTTCCATCCATTTTATATTGACCGGTCATTGTAATTGGACAATCTGCTATCATGGATCCTGTTGACTTCTCACCCTCTACGTGGCGCCTGAAAATAAATCATAATCTTTTATTTTACCACTCAAACTTTTTTTTCAAAGTTTATGTTTCCGTTTATTGAGTCCATTCATTTCAGGAATTCAACCTTCATAAATTTGACAGTGCACTTAGAGGTAATTAAAATAATAAAAAAAAAATATTATACTAGCTTTCCGCTCAGCGTTCCCATAGGATACCTAAAATGTAGCCTTATGTCACTATCTTTATGCTAATAAATCTTATTATGCAGTTCTACTTACGAAATGTTAACAAAGGTGCACTTTTTAATGCCTTTAACTATAACATTTTGGAACATTAGTTTTAGGTCTCCGTTATCAGCATTGACAGGGCCTAGTGGACCCAGTGGATCACTAGGAGGTAAGCTAAGGTCTGGCACGCCGTCCGCCAAATATGGAAGGGCTATTTTAGATGACTTTAGGATACAGTCACTGTCTTGCCAAGTGCATGGTTTTATGAAGGGTGCTGGAATGTTCAAAAATATTTATTATTTCTAATGTACAAGTTATGATCGAGGAAGGTAGATTTTATGAATAGGAAAAGTAAAAAAAAATGGTATTGTAAAACCCAACCAAAATCTATAGCATTTTTTTTAATTATTTATATTCGATACTGCTATAAAAATGCAAAACTACTGAAATAAAATAAATTTAACGGGTCATATACGGTCTTGCAGCACATCTTGCAGCAAGCGAATATAGGCTTACCACGAGCTAGCTGTTTCCTGTTTGCCAACTAAGTGGTATATGACAATATTAAAAACCCTATCATAGATGCTTTAAAAAATATATTTTTAAAATTAGATAAGAATCGATACAAAATTTTTACCTAAAAAAAATTATCACTTTCAGTACAAAATTTTAAGCCTAAAATCTAAGAAGAAATAAAAATAAAAGTCCGGATTCCATAAGTAATGCGAAAGTCATTACCCTTATTAGCTTTTATCTCCAGCATAAAGAAGGAGATACACAGAAAAATACACTTAGCACTCAACATTATAAATCTTATATTAAGATTTGTATTAGTAAATTGTTGTGGAACACTGGCATATTTAAATTAGGACCACTATTATTTATACCATTTAGCTTCAAGGTTATTTTATTGCAGGTAGAACATACCTATAGACAGAAACTTTACAACCGATTTAACAATGACGAAAAAAAAAACAATGACTCTCAATTCGTCTTATTTTTTAGGGTTCCGTACCTCAAAAGGAAAAAACGGAAACCTCGTGTGTCTGTCTGTCCGTCCGTCTGTCACAGCCAATTTAGTCCGAAGCTACTGGACTGATTGTGGTGAAATTTGGTACACTATCTATGTCGGTCGGTAACTTTTGAGGGTAAAAAATAAATTTTGCAAACTATTAATTGTGGGACATATCAAATGAATTTTAAAATAAATAATTATGATGTTATTTAACAAAGTTCCATTTACCTCCCCCCCCCTTATCTCCGAAACTACTGGGCCTAAAATTTGGAAAAAATATAGTTTTTTTCCTATAGATTACAAGAAAACGTCTGTCTCTCGACGATGGCCGGTCTTGCGCTACCCGCATCCAGGGTAATAAATCGGAAATTTGGATGGCATTTTTGTACGAAATTATCAATAAAAAATACCCGCGTGACGTCATACACGACCAGCTAGTAAACTATGAATAAATACTTATACTTATGTGTATCCAACTGGGTTCTACGTCAGAGTTAGGATTGATGGATTGCTCGATGTTAATAGATAGCTGTTAATGGTAGATGGATGAGAAGACGGTGGAATGAACGAGCACTTTATTGAGTGTTTTATGTGAAAATTGGATCGGACAGGGCTTAACAACTCCTAAAATATCGTAACATCTATGGAGAATTGTTGCAGTATTTTATGCTGTAATGTCATTACCCTCAATTATGTCTTCCATACTTTGTGTGTGTACTACTAATAAAACGTAGCTAAATTTAAAAATATGCGCTCATTAATAAGTTAAAATTTAAAGTAAAAAAAATATGGACAATCTTTTTTTCAGATCACCTTAATAACACCATAATTATTGTTGTATTGTCATCGGCATTACTTACTAGTAAAAGGCCTGTACCAAATTTCAAAATATTGGACATCGGAAAGTGGGTTAAAATTGACTTGTCAGTTTGGACCTAAACATACTAACGTGTGAAGTTAAATAATAGTAGTTTATGATACTGTTGCATAATAGGGGTTATTAAAACACGAGTGTGAGTTTATGCTTACTGCTATTTTTCTATCATTTTTGGCCAAAATAAAATATGTATGCAAATAAAAACAGTACAATGAACAAACGGGAAAAACTCCTAAGTTGAGATTTCTACCGCATAAGCGACCACAGACAAAATAAATTTGCATCTAAAATTATAATTGTTTAGTCCTGATGTCTGGTCACTTATAATGTTTTTTTCTTTATTATTTCGTTTGACAAGTTGACTGACAGTAATTGAAGTATTAAAACCCAAAAAACATTATAAATGGCCAGACTTGTCCAAATACTTGTACTTTAATGAAAAAAAGTTATATTATAGCATTATCTTGGGAAGAAAACTGTACTTTAATATAATTTTTTAATTTCATTATAGACGGGTGTGCACAAAGTGGGTCATTAATGTACTGTTTTTGATTTCATAATTAGAACTTTACGATATGAGAGTAGATAAATATGTATAGTATATAAATTGTAAAAATCAAACATAGTAGGTACGAGTGACTGATGCAGTCATAACTTTTTGTCGAGACTATAATTGACGTGCAGGTAAATTAACTTGATGATAACGAACAGGTTGTGTGTCTGTTTTTTCTGAGTCTGGGTGTATTATATTAATGTTGCTCAGCTTAGATATTTGGCGTCCATAGTAAAAGATAGATCAGATTAAATACCGTATTTAGAGAATGTACCAGGGGCGTCAGAGCATTTATTTATAAATAATTGTAACTACACTATTGACGTTGTATAAATTAAACAGATGAACTTTATTGCAAAGAAATAAGGCCCTTTTTTGTATCTCTCTGGCTACTGTCTCCCGCACCTAACTACAACGTAAATAGTGTAATTCTTTTGAAATTTCGTATAGTAAATTCTACAAAGCTTTTAAATTAATATCGAAGTGATAGAGACAATGTAGGTAACTTACATATTTTATATAGAACGCAATTTCTGTATAGTAGAAAATATCCGCCGATGCCATACCAAATGCATTGGCTATTTCATACAAGATTCAACGTTCTCAAAGCATCAAGTGGAGTTCAGGTAAGTTTACTCCACGATGCGGCGCACCTTTGAACGCTTCCACTAGAGCAGAGCATGACCTATTTAGATCTTGATATATTGGATTTCAAATATTTAACTCGGATATTGTCATTTCCGAGTTGTTGATAGCTACTCCTAACTTTAAATAGATTAGAAATAGTTTAAAAGAGAAGTTAAGAAAAAGGAATTTAAGGAACAATTGGAAGTGACTGAAGGAAATTTCAATACACCCTGGGATATTTTTTCACACACCCTTCTACAAGACATCATCTGAGGTTGGATGGCTGCTACTACAAATCATGTATACTACTTTTAATATATATCATAACACAGCTCAACTATCATGACCTGTAGTCTGGTAGTCAGGTTACCTAAACCTCATACCAAGGGCCCAATCAAATGGATGGTCAGGTTTTACTAAAAGCGTTTATAAAATCAATCCATTTTTAAAGCAACAAATACCGATACAGTATGCAGTACCGATTTAGATAGAGTATAAACTCTAAATTTCACAGCAACGATTAGCGGAACCCAAATGCAGCGCAACCCCAAAAGAATGTACGCTCCAAATACCACGCCAACAATTTCTCTCCAGCTAGCTAATCACGGCTACAAAAAACCTAACTAATAGCAGGTACCCACAGTTTGTGATACAGTGTAGGTGCACCTACCCAGCTTGTTCCGGTGGTCTCCAGAATTTGCATGCAAATGTGTCGGACACGCCACGCGCGCCGCACGATAATCGCTACGCTACCCGACCTATCTGAGCTTGTCCTGCTTTGTCCAGTGCCTTTTGTCTCAGTTAGATGCTTTGCATCAAATCAGCTTTTTTTAATGGTATGGTTCTGCGATTTCAAACAGCATAGATTTCTGTTTACTTTCTTGCATTAAATTACTATTTGCTTCATTATATATCTCACAACT
This sequence comes from Tethea ocularis, assembly GCA_963555595.1. Classification (NCBI taxonomy): domain Eukaryota; kingdom Metazoa; phylum Arthropoda; class Insecta; order Lepidoptera; family Drepanidae; genus Tethea; species Tethea ocularis. The sequence goes on from OY741968.1 coordinate 8,505,710, forward strand.
TCTGTTGAAATTGGTTGCTAGGTTAATGAATTTATATCGCCAACAATTTCTTCCGAGTAATTCTACAATTTTCTTATTTGAGTTGCATTTCACGTTAATAAGCTCATGAATATTCTCCATCAGGTAAATAAATTAGAAAAAAGTGTTAAAAATACAAGTACCTATTTTGTAGGTTCTTTATACCTACAAATAATTGTACAATGGAAAACGACACAAAAATATTTCCATACAATCTTAAAAAGTATTAATTGAGTAATACTACTAGAGTACTAAAATCGCTCTTCGCCCCATCACCATGTATGTGTGACTATCTAGTACCTACCTAAATAAAACGCCGTTTTCTCTAGAAACTTGATCAATCATTCAATCAATGTCTGCTAACTACGTTTTGGTTTTTATGTTGTGGAATGAGATTTGATAATAAATAATATTCCCGGAATGTCTGAAGTCCTGAATATTTAGCAGTAAATGCATAACATTTTATAGTTCAATTGTTTCATTGTTTTTATCGTTGAATTGCAATACATCGTGTAGGTATCTTCAATATATCCCATAGAAATACATTTGAGCACGCGCCTGTATTTGTAGATTTAATACCTATGAAACAACTCAAATCTAAACCTAAGTAGGTATGGTATTTTATTTAAAACCAGGTGTGAAGAAGATATTCTTCATCACTTAAGAAATCTAGTCAAATTTTAGATTAGTGAGATCCTGCAATACGCACGTAGATTAGGTATATCCTGATGATGAATCGTTACCGATCGATAACGTTTAAATCATAATTTCTGAAGTAATGGGATAAAACTTGACGCGTCAGGCAAAATACCAACATCCATTTCCGGTACGGTATTTTAAAAGGAAAAAGTTTAAAATAATTTAAAACCTCTCAGTAATTACGGCATGCATGACACGAATATCCACGCAAATATGAACTTTTAATATAAGTAATAAAGTAATCTTTTGATGTTCCTTTAAAGTATCCACGCGTCAATAAATACAGCAGGAAAATCACGCACTGCGCTTTTCGCATCTGTGGATTTTTCTCCTTTTTAAAGATTATGCATAATGTAGTGGCACTTTGAATACGCTCCAGTAAGTTAATACCCCTTGCTTTTTTTCGATTTATCTTAAACTAGGTAATAATACATTTACCTACCGTCTATTTTCTAAAGTTCAATGAGGTGATCTATGTTGCCTCCTATAAATGAACTAAGTTAAATAGCAATTTCTTCTTAGTTATCTATGCTTCTATGCTCAGTAGCAGAAAAATTTGCTCCATCTTTAAAATTTTGAATTACTAGAATATGAACAACAGATCTATTATGTTTTTTTTTTAACTGCACTCAAGGATTATTGATTTTAAGAAATGTTCCCTACATCGAGGGGTGCTAAATACAATGTGTCTTTTTCAATGCTTCCCTCACATGATTGCCGACAACTTACGGGATTCTGGTCACGGATGTTCATTCTGTATGCTGGACGTGATATTTTGTATCCACCGTGTTAAACGTAAGTTTATTGTATCTTCTGTTCAAAATTTCAGTTGGAGAATTTGTGAGTAGAATATAATTATAACCAGTTGTTTCAGCTATAACTTCAAATGTTAAGTAGGTTAAAAAAAAATGTTAATAATTTTTGTACACTTTGTTACGATATGAAAAGTTCAGAGATGAAAAGGATTATTTTTATGATTCTTTACGGGTAGCGAATTAATTATTTAGTACTAGCGGTTTCACTCCTATTCCCGGGATTTAAAGTAGCCTATATCCTTCTCCATATCATATGCTATCTATCTGTGTAAATTTTATCATGATCAATTCAGCAATTTTGGAGGCAATTTACAGACAGACAATAACTTACCTTTGCATGTATAATATTAGTATGGACAGACTAGATTTTATCACTTAGAAATCAGGTTTTGATATAAAAATAACTCGTTTGATCTCTCTACTCAATAAAGAGAAAACCTATCCAGCGTAAAAATACATCTCAGATACAGAACCGGCCCTCGGCACGTCATTATTGTGAAGTGCACTTCTCACGTCGATCTCCGCTCCAGCGCAACACATAGTAATTATTCGGAAAGTTTTCACTTATGTTTAACTTAAAGCTACGAGATACGAGGGTGATATCAAAGAGATCATGACTCATAACTACACTCCAAGAGCATGTTTTTGCGACCGGTTTTATAGAACGTGTGGCCGAGTTCTGTTTTAAATAACATGGAATTATATTAATGTATTATAATATGTGTGATATTATATTTATTTTATTATTGTATAATTTTTATAGATATTGCCAAATTCTTGGATAATTTGGAATTAGTTACGCGATTGGGTTAAAGGATAACGAAATATACCTAAGCTCAAGGGATAGGGTTCATTGGTGATGGTCTTAAGGAAGCTAACAATTTTAAGGTTGTTGAGGATGACGACGATAATGATTAGCACTACACTCTCAGTTAGTACAACGACCGCCCCATGTCCTATACTTACAACCATTCGAGCACATATCATTCTTATGTGTAATAAAATAACATGGAAAATTAAACTTATTTTCATAATATATATTTCTCATGACGATCTGTCACCGAGCACCTAACGGTGTGTTCCGGCATGACAACTCGTCAATTTTGGCCATATTATCACTTACACATAGAGTTGATATCAATTACAATTATTAGACTAGGTACTAAGTCTATTAAAAAAAAAGTATCTTCTGCTTTCTGTTGTAATGAAATCAGTAGTTTAGAGAGAGTTTGAATTTTAACACACGTCAAATAAAACCATATGCCGCCATTGTCCCTGGCCAAGCAAGCATCACATCTAAGGTGATAATGGCGTCATTGTTCCATCGTTGTGAAAGCTATGTGTGAACTGTTACACGCTACAGTGATCTCGACCGACAGTAGTAGGATTGTGTAGTGTTTCCTTAATGGAAGATTGTAGGAAAATAAACGTTGATACGCTGATGGTTTCAGTGAAAGTAAAATTTTCAGAATATATATTTATAAATATTTTTAGGAAAATTTATGTATATTTGTAATAGGGTAGTTGACTGTCATATCAAATCAGCTACTTTTTAATAAATGTCAAAACGATAGATTATATGGAATTTAGTATGAAATATTACACTATGACGTCATAGTTTCACAGCATCAAATAATCTACTGGTAATTAAAAATCATAAATTGCATTAAATGTACAACATATTTGATGTTTCCACGTGTTTTTAGATGTTTTATGCATTGGTTAGTGTTTGGGCATGTATGTCAATAGCTTAGATTATTCTACTAAGGTCTATGTTCACAGAAAACGGGCGTTTACCAAGAATTTTCGTAGGAAAATGTCATCGTAAACGCCCGATTATAATTTATCGGACCGTTTTCTTGCTGATGAAGATCGACCTAATACTACTATGTATATATTATTATAGTACCTCAATATGAATGTGAAAGGTGACGATTGTGGCTCAGTCACGCATAAATGATCACACATAGATAGATCTATACCCTAGAATAACAAATAGGCTACTTTTTATCCCGGGAAAATAGAGATACCTCGGGAACGCGGGTGAAACTGCGGAGCCGAAGCTAGTTTTATATAAAGAGCACATGTAATTTATACCAAACGTAAATACATTTCTTAAAACATCACTTTAAGTTAAAGTGAATTCGTTTTGAATATACTTACAGAGCACAATGTTACTTTTAAACTTCGAAATTAAACTTGAGTACCTAAACGCGAAGTTCAATATAGTTATAATGTTGAAATAACGTGAAGCTATTTTCCTTCATAACATAGACGTTTAAGTTCATTGTATGATATTCCCAAGAGTGAGTTGTTCACGAAATGAACACTGTTTTGCTTTGCACCTGGTTTCTGCTTACTGATTCTTATTCAGTACCTATGCCACCTCTACTGCTAGTTGCAGATTTATTATTTTTGTCTGGACTAGTTTTATTTCAGTTTATTTATCAAAGAAATATAGTTATTATAGTTTTTTTTATTGGGTCAGTTTGGTATCATACATTAAAATACAAAAAGTCCGTTGAGTAAGGGCTAACTGTAAGGATTATATATATATTTTTATTATTTTGGAAGAGGTCAGAGATATTGAAATTATTAGATTTTGGTAGATATTATTAATCCTGAGGTAAATAAATAAAAATAAATAAATAAATAGTTTTTAATTCTGAGTTTACATGAAAACTGCAGGGGTTTTCGAATATGGTATAATAATCGTTTCGTGAAAATAAAAATGTTTTATAAAAGTACCTACGTAGAAACTTATACGACAGTTTTTGTATAAAAAATTGCTGGTTAATAAATTTGGCTAGTTCATTTATCTTCGTTCTATATTTTATTTCGCAGAAAATAAATGATAGCAAACATTGACTTCAATTGACATAGTACTAATAATTCTTCACTTCGCTCATATAAATAATAATTCTAGTCGTTTTGCACGAAACCTATTCAGTAATTATTACTTTTTCAAGTAATAATCGCAGGGGTGGAGTGAAGACTGCACTTGTTAGAGTTGCAAGTAGCAAGTCACACAATTACATCAGTATCGTCAGAATGCACAACTATCAAAGCCTCGCTTTGCCGCGTGAGAAAATACCTCTGTTGCACGAAGTTAACGCGGCTTTAACGAGGAGATCATAAAAGAGCCATTCCTCGAGACTCAAATGGGAATTCACTGGTTTTATCAAGAAAGGCTTTATAATTACAATTTATTTAAGCGAAATGTAAAGTTTTTGCTCTGTTTTCTATTACAATCTCTATATAAATGAAATTGCTACTGCGTTTTTTTTTTATGTTTATGCGGTATTTTATTTTCGTCATACGAAACTATTTCAGGATTAAAAGTAAGTACTCAAACAAATAGCAGTTTAAAAACTAGAAAAAATAACTCTCCATACAAAAGTTTCACACCAGCTCCGCAGAGGGCGGTACTATGTGTTAATTAAGTATGCCATCTGAAATAATTAATTAGGTATGTTGTAAAAAGAAAGTCAACCTAGTGAAAAATGTTCCCGTAAACTTCTATCTGATTGCGTATACAAAGATTATTTTTTAATTTATTTTGTTTTATTAGGTTTACCGGTGACTTTCAATAGTTATTAGTTTTAAATTAATTTCAGTAAAAATTTAATTATGCTAATTGTACTATATATTTAAGATATAATACACCACTTGCCTCTAATTAGAAAATAAAAATAATGATTAAATGAGAAAAACTAGCATCATGGACAATATATTTGTCCTATATATTACCTAATTAATTGTAGGCTTACTTTGGTGTTGTAATTACAAATTTACAACCGCAATTGAGGCCGTTAGCACAAAAGTGGCCGAAGCTTGAGATAGGCAATAGCAGATAGGCTACTTTTGTATTATTAGCAGAGAAAAAAAAACAAAAATAACTTGCAAAGCCGTCTGTTGACGATAGGTCAAACAAGAGATAGGCCAGACACGGTTTTGCTTTTAATTTTAGCACATTTAAAATAATTTGTAGACTTTGTTGTAGATAAGTCAGGATATGAAAAATTGAGAGTTAGGCCGCTTTTGCACTGACAGCCTCAATTAAGGTAGTTACATATTCATATTTGAAACCCGACAACTTTTGATTCCCGATTCAGTAACACAAGAGAGCACAATTAAACTTATACCTACATAGCAGGTGGTGATTAAGTAAAAGTTTGTACGGGTGACTAGTGCAGGCTGTATGTAATTAAAACGGCTTCGCAACTCAAAGTCGGATGCTGCAACATGAATATTCTATTGCTGACTGGTCTGGAGCCCTGCATGGAGTAAGTTTGACGGTATCACTGTCATGGAACTGCGTGCTCAAGGCTTCTATTTATAAGTTGGTTGGAAATTAAGTTGTACTTATGTACTTGTATCGAGCTTGGAAGTTGTTTCGTAAGGTTACTAATGATGTAAAGCTCATAAGGTAATCTCAAGGCTATAGTAGTTGGAGCCTTAGACAAGACCTTTGACTTTCAAACAATATGTTCGGATTAACAATTTAGTTCAGGTACTAAGAGCATTGAAAAACTTCTGATAACTTATAGGAAAACTTGACTCTCCAAGTTTTGAGTCGCTATTCAAAGCTCAAGTTCAGTGTCTACTAATCTATTCAAGTTAGGCCCTAATAAGGTAATAATGAATGCTATCAAATAGACTATACTTACCAGATAATTAAACGCTGAAATGTAGGAAATTGTTAAGGGGACTATAAATAAATAAATAATAATCCTGGGACATTCTTCACACACGGTTATCTGATCCCAAACTAAGCAGAGCTTGTACTATGGAAACCAGATAACTGATATACTACATATACTACTTTTTTTTGTAAATACATACTATGGCGAGTTATTGTGAAAAAAGAGACAATTCTCAGAATTGAGGTTGAGCAAGTTTAGATAAATTTCAGTTTAAAATCATGACGAAGTTTCATCATCATGTCAGCCGAAAGGTGTCCACTGCTGGACAAAAGCCTCCCAAGAATCTCCACGGTGGCCGGTCTTGCGCTACCCGCATCCAGCGGTTTCCCGCGGCCCTCACAAGATCTACGTCACCTTGTACCCCACAAGGTGACGTAGATAGATAGGTGACGCCTACCCACGCCGCGTCTTCCGGTTCGTAGTCGCCACTCGAGAAACTTTCTGCCCCAGCAATTCTACGAGCGATGTTGGCAATCCTTCGGGATATGTGGGTTACTTTGGTTCGCCCACGGATCTCATCATTTCTGATTCTTTTGTATGTCTATAGAATATCTCAAGGTAACATACGCATATAACTTTTTTATATTTTATCTCAGATAGGGCATATCTTCACCATTTCTATTACTCAAAGTTCTGTATTTTTTATGTTTTTTCGTTTCTTTTAGGGTAGTAGAAAATAATTTGCAATATCGAAAGAACTGGTGGCGTCTGGCGTCTATCCTCCGATCGTTATCTGGGCCTATGGGAGTTCTTAATAGATATTGGGAGTATTATAATGTAGATTTACGAGAGACATTTGCAAATAGCATAGACACAAGTCTTTGAAAGCTTATTTGTCTGTATTCATCAAAATTTAAGTTATCCTTGAGTTTACAGAGTTATTTATTAAATTATATCTTGAAAGTGGAATTTGTCCTCCTTGATTATTTCGCAAAGTTTTGTTTGAGTCACGTCATCGTCCTAAATAAGTTACAAACATTGTATACGTGTCTTCTACTTGTCCTCGTGTAAATGTTAACTTAATTGAAACTTTCACTGAGGTCAGTTAAGGGTCAGCACACACAATAGTCGCGGCCCGCTGACAAATACCCGCCGGCCGGCATCGCTAACATTCCGGCGTAACTCAGACGGCACGGGTTTTAATTACGTACGTAATTGCTTTAGCGAAAATTGTTCTAGAACAACATAATTTCAGCAGCGGATAAAATAAAAAGAGGAATATTTATACTTCCTGTGTTTACGATGTTTAATAAGATGGAATGTTATGCTCAGAGTTTCTAATTTTATACAGGAAATTTATGTGAGCACGTCCCGTCTTATAATTGAATGTAATTTTTTAAACATGATACCTACCGATTATAATTACCATTTATAATTATGTCTGGTATTCATTTGGTGTTTATTTATTATGATTAGGTACAAAGTCGACTTCATTTAAAATTATGAGAAAAGCGAAAAGCGAGAAAAGTTATATACCTACTAAGAATGTAAAAACCTTACACATAACGTTGTTTTTACAATTCTACAATGAAAATAATTAACCAAATATGCCGCAACATTCGCTAAAATACAACCATATAATTAAGTAGGTTGGTGGTAGGTAGGTGGTTACAATTAACTTGTTTGTTAATTAACAAAATACATAATGAAACAACAGTACTCTTTAATGTGTCAGAAAAAACAACTTTAGTAAACATTAGCAAAGAGAACAAGACAGTTTCATAAACAAGTCATCAAAAGACAATGAAATAAAAACAAAGTCTGTATTATAAAGCACGCTTCACACTGATTGACGGCAGGCGTGGTACGACGGTAGCGACGAGATATCTATCGTTCGTATGCGATGTGTTATAGTATATACAATAAGAATTTTGACAGTAACTCAATTATTAAAAGTAAATTGGATGCTGTGTAATTTAAAAAGGCTTTTGGGTTCGAATAATATTAATGAAAGCCCAACTTATTGCTTAATTTAAGGAAAAGTTAATAGTGTATAAGAATTCATGTTCATATAAAAAGTAGGAACATTATAAAATTCATCTACTATTCCATGATAGATCAATATTTTAATATTATACTCGTAAATGCGAAACTAAAGGTTGCCTGGTAGAGATCACTCTTAGTGATAAGGCCGCCCATTGTGACACTTTCATTGTTTAGGTTAAGAGTTTTATTTTTTATTTTTTATACATTTGTAATCTTTGAGGTGTGACAATAAAGTATTATCTATCTATCTATCTATCTATCTATAACTCTGTTGCGAAAGTAACTCTGTCTATCTAACTACTTAGAAAAGGTAACTTTTCTCCTAATATGTTAAACCGATCGCGATGAATTCTGGCACGCAGGCTACTTTTTAAACCAGAAACGCAAATGAAACTACGAGGGATAGTTAGTTACGTTGCCAGCTTTTTGGGAACCCTGCCTGCAGGCGGTGATTTAAATGCGGTTTATTATTTATAGTTACTCTGTATATAGGATAGATAGTTTTAGTTTAATTTTAATTTAATATTTCATATATGTTATAATAGTTGTTATGTATCAAATAAGTATATTAAATGAATTGTTACAAATATTTTAATACATTTCAATTTTCTAAAGACATAGTTTTTTTAAAATACAAACTTCACATGATGGCTTGCTACTTAGCTTACTGACTTGGATGATAAATGCACTACACATGTAGTAGGTGTAATGGGTGTGAGCGCGGCATTGTGCGCTGATGTATTGCCGGCCTTAACTGATGTTAGTCTGTTCAAGTCTTTAAGTGCACATAAATGAATAATACTCTTGTAAGTCCTGAACATTATAATATCAATTATTTTCTGCATATTAATTTTGGAATATTTCTTTGTATTTGTTTTTTTTTATACACCAAAGTCGGCAAACGTCAAAAAGTATACGGCCCGCTTAACGCTTGTGTAAACGGTTACTGTAGCCTATGAACGCTAGCGACACCTGGGGGGCACTGAAGATTTACTAATCCGCGCCCAGGGTACCCGTTTCTCCTTCCCGATGAGCTCTGGCGACCTTACTCATATATAGGAACACAACATTACATGTTTGTGCATTCTATGCACGCTTGTTTTACGTTTGATGAGCTTTATATTAATATTTCCTCATTCATCAAATTCTATAATAAATTCTGTACACTGTTAATTTATTCATAATCCGCAAGGTTACTATCATCAGTAACCTACATGTAAACATGTAAAAAGAAGTTCTGACTCTGATTGAAAATATAAAATAAATTTTTGGACTAAGGAAACTGAAACGTTGCTCCCCATATCATGAAGGGGAAAAGCCTTCCTACCCTTCATGACGTATAGATAAAGAAAATACCTAAATTTTTTGAAATTCAACTTCTCATATCACGGCTGAAACAAAGTGATATGAGCCAAAAACAACTGTGAGGCAGAAAGTTACTCAAGGTAATCAAATATTGTCTTTCACTTATATAAATACATAATTAGGTGTAAATATCAGCCCTAGATTTTTATTCCTTGACATACCTAAGTATATCCTTCCCAAGTAAATTCCTTAAATTTTTATTAAACACTATTGACATTCAGGATAGTTTCTCTGATGTAAAGTTAGCAGATCTGAAAAAGAAAAATATACAGTACGTAACTAAAATCTAATCTTATTATTATTAAGAAATCTCACAAGTCCGTGATTATTAGAGGAATAAGTTTTTAAAGTAAGTGATGAAATATTAGGAGCTCCAATAGAAACTAGGACTAGTTGGATAACCTTTTTCTTTGAAGTAAAAAAAAGAATCTCCAACTTAATTATTGAAGTGAGAATGAATTAGTACGAATTTACGTCAATAGATGGCACCACTAGTATTTTAGATCGCGCTATGGTTTGCTTCTCACAAAATGTACTTATAGTCTCTGCCGTTTTATAGAAATTATCATATCATCATTGTCCTACTGCTGAACATAGGCCTTTTCTCTATTTTTGATAGCTCTCTTCCACCGCTAGGTGTAGAAAGCTTTGTTTGATAACCCTTTTATAATTTAAAAAATAACGAAATGGTTCAGCAGTCTGCGAACTCTGCGATTGTGTAATCTAATCGGGTACATACATTAAAAGAAAAGATTCCGACGAATTGATAACCTCCTCCTTTTTGAAGTCGGTTAAAAATAATCAATCATAGAATTCATTCATACTAGCTACTCTAGGTAGCCCCAGGGCCCCAGCTAACAGCTAGCTACAAGTCGGCGACTTCGTTCGCGATGGCGGAGCTATTGTTGCGGATCATGCGGATGGAACACACACACGGATAATATTTTTTTGTTCTGTAAAACATTTTTAAACGTTCTAAAGCTATATATATGATCAATATTAATAATTATAATGAAAGTACAAAACAAGCGCTTGTATAATAAAAAAATATCTACCGACGCTATAATGCTGTCATAATATTCTCGTTACAATTTTTAGAATTTTTAATAATGAAACAACATTATCAGGTTAGATCTACTCTAACTCCCACGACACGGGTATGAGTTCGATTCTCGTCCTGATCAAACATTTTTGTGCATTATTCTGAGTTGGGGTGTAAATAATAGTAGATTATTGTATTTAGAAATAATACTCTCAAAATGAAACCCAAAAATAATGTCCCATGATACAAAGAAAGAATCTGATGTTTTTAAGATTTATTTTAGTTTTGTATTCTATAGGATATAGCCCCATTATGAAAACTAGCTATAATAAGCAATATAAAAAAACAAAATATGGACGAAAGCAGTTCAGGTATGGCTTCAATGCAAATACGTCAAAGAAAACTTTATTCGCTTGCAGCACGAAAGACGTAACGAGCCAACAAAGCTGTTACGAGTAAAGAGCTGTCGGCATATTCGCGGCTTGGTTTATAAGAGCTAGCGGTAACATTATTTTCATCCATCGTACATAAACTATAAGCATCTTCTGGATTACTTCTAAATTTTCTAACAAATAATATCAGGGACACTGTTGTACATTTTGGATAATATGAAACGAATTAGACAGATCAAGAGAATGTCATTCGTAATTTTGGGGTCAAATCCAAAAGCAAAACACGATCATTTCAAGTCTCTTAATTCTTATTATTATAGGCCTATGTTTGACCACAATTTCACCGTGGTCAGTGATGTTGTGGCCTATGGTGATAAGGCACACAAAGCCTAGAAGGGAATTGCCTATCAAGTGCAGTTGTCGGAACACACTGGAAGGTGCTTGGCGATTGATTTTCAACTTGATCTCTGTGCTATGGTTTCCTTGTGTTGTTTTCCATCACTGAAAGTTCATTGTAAGATTCAAATCACGAAACTCGACGTCACTAGCCCTGAGCCATCATCGCCTTAAACGATTCTGATCCGCATTTCTCCCGTCTCCCACGCCACGTCGCAATGGTTTGAGAAGCGATTCTACGCCACAACCTCGAAGTTCGCTTCAGACGTACCGCAGCTGAACAGACTAAGCGTTTTATCGTCAAGTCGCAGAGCTGAGCTCCACTGTGAATTCCACGATATGCTCTATCATACCTAGCAACAACTGTCTCTTAATATTATTGTAAATAATGCTATGGAGAATTGAGGGTGTTAAGAATGAGGCAGATTGGACATTCTGAAGTATCTATAAAGACGGAAAGAGGCAAGTCGATTCTGTTGATAACGTTGTTGTAACTAAACTAATATCTATACTAATATTACAGCTGAAGAGTTTGTTTGTTTGTTTGAACGCGCTAATCTCCGGAGTTACTGGTCCGATTTGAAAAAATATTTCACTAATAGGAAGCTACATTATCCCCGAAGGTTATATAAGCTACTTTTTATCCCGGGAACGCGAGTGTAAACGCGGGGAACAGCTAGTTAGTCATAAGATATATTTAAAACCGTCAAATTAGTCAAGCCGTGACGAATAATAATCGTGCCCTAAATTCACATTGAAATAAGCAATTGGACTAATTTGATAGTATTAAATTTCTTTTATCCCTTTCTTATGTTTTTTATTTGAAAGAGATTTAATTAGTTTCGTTTGTACACAATAAAATCAGGATCACTGTCAGGTAATAAGTACCTAAAGTATTATCTACCCAATGGCCCTGATTCTTGACATAATAAAGGCAAAATAATAATTTATGCAGAATTTAAATACCCAATAACAAAGTTAAGTCAACATCTAACAAAGCTTGCCCATAAACGATTCCTGTTTATAGTTTGACCGCATAGTGTTTTGTGCTAACATATTTCATATGACCACAGAATCCTAATCTCTACTTTGTTGTGAGCGACCACACGTTTTGGGTGAAATGCCGTGTTGTACTGCGGTCAGAATATGTTCATGTTTTTGACGTGATTCATACGGATCCATCACAAAATTAATTTCTAAAGGTTAGTCATATATTTGCCAAAGTCACCTAATAATTTAGATTTCTACCTGCTACGTTTAGTTCTTTCAAAAAAGAAAGAGATGATGTCGCATCCTAGAAATTCCTACTACATATTTCTTACTTTATTTTAGTTTGGTTGGATATTTAGATGTTTGTAACTCAAATACGCATCAACGACTGAACTGATTTGGATGAATCTTGGCACATAATTAGATCATACCCTAGAATATACCGGCAATTAGAGTAGGTATACACTAGTTTCCGCCCTGCTGTTTCACCCGCATTCCCTAGGGATCTTATATTTTTCCGGGATAAAAACTATCCTATATGTTATTCTAGTACTACTACTAGTAACTCATAATTTAACCCACAAATTATTACTAAAACCTACATTGATTAAGCAATAAATAGGTAAAACTGCTAGATAACAGTGCTACTTAATCATTCCAAACAAATATCGCAACATTCAATCATACCTGTATGGATCAATTTGTTGGCCCAGTTTCCATACTTCTGGCCCGAGCAGGTCAGCAACTACTTATAATGCATGAGTTATAACCATACCATTGGAATATATATCGCCCAAAACCAATTTGTAAAAGGAATTCAGAATTGGAACACTGTCTACAATTGCTCTTTACATTGCATGGTTTTCAGATATTGTGAGCAATTTCATAACTTCTTTGTATTGTTAAAATTTGTATTTTTATTGGAACAGTTGTATAGCGATAACAGGCCTAGCAATAGGATTATAACTTTTGAGTATAATCCTTGATAAAATAAAATAAATTTTGGTGTAAAAATTTTACGGAGGTTTTTAATTTTAATTTTTATTAAGCCTTAATCTTATCGATAGAATATCTTTCAGATATAAATTATTTGGCAGATTTTAATGAGTTATATACATTATTTTCCAACACTTTGCTCAAGAACCTGAATAAAATGCAGGGCGTATGTTTCTGCTACGTAACTCAACAATCTTTGTATTCGTATGTTTCTCTCCATCGTTGTTTTTTCCTAAACCAACCACCGCATTCAAAGGTAAAGAGATTTATATGCACACAATCGATAAACAACATGGATTTAATGGCTCAGATGAAATTTAGTGTTCAAAGAACTAAAAACACACGACAAAGAGCGTTAGCTTATTGGAAGAAATAAATTTCCCTAGCGCACCTAAAGATTTTCATTACATTTGAAGTCACTTGACCGAGTTTCCGCCACAAAGGAATCCAACTTTTATCTCTTTAGCGAGGCATTTATTGCGGTCAGCGAAAAGGTCTTTAGATCAAAGGATACCTACTATAAAATATTTAGTTGGAAAGTAGCATTGAAAGCTATCCTTGTTACATTTGTTCTATGTTGAATGACACAGATTATTTATCTGATCGAGATCGCCGAATTATGGTGTCGGATGTAATTGTTCTTGCTGTTATCTTCGTATTTCGATTATTTTGAACCAATTTAGTTTAGAAAGTATAGTTTGCGTGGATATTATTTGTATTGTTTAGAAAGGAAGATCTATCACACTTATACCTACTTACAATTTATTTTTATTGTAATGCTAGTGATTTCCTTCCTTCTCATAGAGTCAGCGTCAAAAGTATATTGACTTTAGTTTTCGTAATTTATTGACATTATCTTGTCAGTGGGTATGAAAACTGAGAACTGCGTAATATAAAAATATTCTGAAGTGATCAGCATCTTTTGATACTGAATGTACAACATTAAAAAACATAAAATATGTTTCTGACCATATTACCTAAAGTACTTACTTAGTCCTAAACCTAAAATATTCAATATTTTGTACAGCAAAATAAGTTTTTACCTAATCAGACGTATGCATGCACATCCTTAATATTTCTAGTGGATGGAATACTGTTTATTCGTACCTACAGAAAATAGATGACAAAATCAGAATAAACTCTACGGGTCGGTTGCATAAAGCGCGGTCATAGTAAGGTTATAGTTAGGTTACGATTATAGTTAACTTTAACCGAAAGAAAGCAAACTGGGTTGCTCGTGTCACTTTAACTAAAATTTTAACCGTAACCATAACCGACCGAGTGAGATCGGTCATCGTCAAAGTGACTACGGTCAAAGCATGGTAATAGTTAACTTTAACTAAAATGTACGAGCAACCGACCCTAAGAAAATTTTATAGATAAGTCCGAGTTTATAAAACTGCAATCACTCGTAAATAAGTGTCAAACGTTTTTGCAATGTCATTTGTCATGGGCCCTTCAAAATACTTTTGGGTTAGAATGTACCCCTTGACATAACTGAGACCACTGTTTCTTAATATAATCTTCCTTCACGCACTAAACTGTAATCCTTTTTGTCATTGTAATATCTGCATTGTTCATTCCTTATACACAAAAGTTTAAGGTCCGTTATCGCATATAATAATTCTTCCAGTGATGCGCAGATGTGCATCGAAGTGTCTATCTTGATTACAAGATCGGAATACGAATTTAATTTGTGTGTAAGTAAGGGATGGTTATTGGATATCGGTTCAGCTGCGGAGCTTGTCACGAGATAATGGATTTAAGAACGCTTACTGAATATTTAATGAATCGGATTTGTATTGTCAAGAATTTGACGTAGACGGTTTTAAAGTAATCTAGTTCTTGTCATTCGATTTGAATTAAGCGAAAAGATTGACAAAGTTTTGTAATATATAATTAGAGCTCTGTTAGACAAGATAATTATCTACATAAGGTATTTAATCCACGGTCTTGATGATGCATTTTGGTAGCGACAAATCAAACAAGTTAAACTGTAAATAGAAAAATAAAACATGATATTAATAGCCTTTATCTTTAAAGAGCGCAACCCAAAGTAACATTATTACTACAGAATTTATTGATTCTTTATTAATTTTATTACCCTGGCCGTTGTTATAGGCTTCAAAAGAAAAAGAAAGGCACGTTAATGAAGTTATAACATTGCCAAGTACAGGCGAGTACAAACCACAGTGGTACCCCGCGGGGCCACTTACATTCTCATCACTGACATTAATGCTCAATTGAAATTATATTACATCTACCAATTGACATATTTTATGTCTGCAATTAATTATTCAAGATATCCTTTTTATCTTCGACTGTACCACAATTAAATTAATAAAATACGATTATTTCTTAATGACAGCTTACTTTTACGACTTCGAAAAGCGAATACCGATTATAATTCGTTCGGTAATAAATATATTAAAATGAGCAATTAAGAGATTATCGATATAAGACCTACTATACCTAATTATAATGCAATTTGCAACTGACTGGCTTTTAGCGATAAGTCTGCGATGTGTTACAGGCAGTGTTGAGGCACTAAAAGTGCTTTTCAAGAGCTCGCACACTGACATATTGACGTTTTGCAATAATCTCGCGATAAATAAACAGTTGCTGTTAACTACAAATATGTAATAGCGTACTAAGATTTATACGTAACGTCTTGAAGTGATTCAATATTATTTTGTTGCCCTGGCATAATTAAAGCTAAAGTTTTATGGTCCCGTAAATTTACAGGCTGTGTTGAAACGTACGCGTGTTAATTTACTTGAGTAGCACATTCGTAATTTCGTATTCTGCTCATAGGTAAGTCATAGTACATAGTTTATTAATAGTTGTAATATAGATACTTTTTATGATAGTTTAAATTTCTTGAGATGTTGTACCTAATAATAAATATCTGGAGAATAAAAGTTTGGTACTCTTTAGCTTATTAAAAAAAAAGATTTGACAAAGAAAGGTTGTAGAACATAAATCGAATGATAGTCAAGTTCCAAGACAATAATTGTGATTTTATGTTAAAATAATAGGCATTTTTAACACATTTGTTTTGACGGGACTTTCAATGACTAATTAAGTAAGGCTACTTTTTAGTTTTTATCCCGAGAATGCCATCATCAATGAAACTTGAGGGGCAACGTATCCTAACAAATATTGCTTTATATACGAAAGTGAGTTTGTTTGATTTTTAGTTATTTCTTGGGAGCTCAACGGCACATTTTTTTAAGATAATCTATGGATCTACTATAATATTAGTACCCCGAGTTCCAATGTCTATTTTTTTTCTGTTTTAATCTCACTTAACTTCGTAAATAGAGCAATAATATTTACAATACAATAAATATAAATAAATTAATTTATTGTTCTTGAACTTTAAAGGATACGTTGATGACTAAACTGCGATTGTGTTCAGTCGATTTGGCTTTCTCTAAATCCACTGCGATGCATAAATATATCTATCCTTAGTTTAGTAAGGCCCACCGCATACGGAGAACTATTTGTATTTCTTATTTTATTAAATTTGACTCCTTCATAATTAATGCGCCTTAGAAATAATAGATAACCCCAAAAATAACCTCTAAGACCTTATTCAATGCATGAAACAATTACCATAAGATTTTTAAGAGACATAGACTGACGATTTTTTACTCAACCTACAACCTAATAGTTTGGCTGTGGGATTAAATCCAGTATTTTTTATTAGGTAGTTTATCAGGACCACGAGTAGTCGCATTGATTAGTACCTAATTTGTCTTTTTTTGTACTATTACGCCTTACGACGGATAAAATAGCTATTATCCTACATTCTCAAAAGTAAGACATACAAAAATAAAGTACCTACTTACCTAAGTTAAATTAAGAAACAGTCTCGCCACTTTCTTTGGTGCAGTCTGCGGTGGGCTTAAATCATCGGATGGTAAGCTCGGTCGGGGTCTATTAAATTTATTAGCTGTGAAACGAGAAGTCTAATTTCGAGTTGAAACCATTTTGTTTTGTATAACAGAGTTAGTCCGGTGAGATTTAGTGGTACGCTGCGGGTGGCATTTTCAACGCCATTATAAATACGTGTTTAGTTGTAGATATGTCGTCAAACTAGAGGAGCTACCTTGTAAAATAATGGCAATGAATTCGGCTCCCATATTCTTATAGAATTCAGCTATAAATATTTGTGGGAACACTGTCTCGTGTGAGGAAAAATAGTATAGAATCCAAGAAAATGGAAGTTACCTAAAATTTTTTTACGCGGTAGCGCCGCAAGTGGATTGAAACTGCGTGGAAACTGGAAAATAATGTTGTATTCAAATTTGCACAAAGCCTAGAACCCTCCATAAACTACTTTAGTAGTACTAGTTAATTAGGTACGTAGATATTTATGAAGGTAAATCCTGTGACGTACTCGGTTCCAACACCTAGCAACCTTATATTAGTATATAAACATATTGATCGATTTATGGAACATATTAAGTCTGTTTTAGTACATGATGGCTTACTCGAATATTTAAATGACGAAATCTCTTGGGTATAGTACTCGCTCTTGCACGACTTATTTTACATTAAGCGATTTAGTTTATTTTGAAAAGAGTAATTCATAAGTGCCTGTGAAGGTCTATTTGAATAAAAATATTTAATTTCAACAAAGCGATAAGCATTACAATCAATTAATTAACATTCTGTAAATACAATTTAGATTATGAACTTTATCACAATACATAATACCATAAATTATAATAATTATTACACAATAACCATAACAGTCGTACATTGTTTGTGTGAGCAACATATAAAATAATCGTGTTCATTGAATTGCTATGGAAGCTGTAATTATAGTTTTGCTTTCTGGTGCAATACATTCACTAGTTTGTGTGATAGCTCTGTTGACGACGTGGTGCCTTATCCCACAGTGGAGAAGCATCCACAATTATATCAGTGTCAACCAAGTAGTCTATGGAACTTTATATTTGTGCGTTGAAACTTTAATGATTTACATCGATTCAATTTATTACAATGAAATTTTACAAACATTTATGATTGTGTTCAATATGTATAGTTTTGTGACGTCGATATGCTGGTCCCTCTGCGCATCACTGCTGGCATACCTCAAACTCGTACTCTTATACCCGTCTGAAATAAACGATGAAAAGCAGAAAGCATCGGCTTTTACTTACGGATGTGCTTCTACGATCATGTTTATAAATTACGGAATTAGTCCATATATTATGGATACTCACAGTGTAAATATTAGCGGTGTAGCAAGCCTTAATGTTATATGTATAATAATGACAGTTAATTTAGCAATTTTCTTGAAAGTGTGCTTTTCTGTGATGTCTTGCTATAAAACATCTATGTCGGTGAGGAATGTGGGGCATATGATGTCACTGATTGGTGTGGCGGTTGTGTGCGACTCAGCAATGATTGTTTACGTGCTAACAATAATGTTTGGATATCACGTAAAATGGTTGTATTATACAGCGGTAGTTATTTTCTCGCATAGATTAGTCTTGTTGACACTTTTCGTGTTGTTTAAAAGCTCATCAAGAAAATATTGGAAAAGGTATCTGATGCAGCGGAGAATACGTGTGATATGATTAATATCTTCTATTTTTAACCGACTTCGAACTGCTCGATGCGTACCTATGTTTATTTTATATACCTATCTATATGTTTATCGAAACCACCCAAATCGGATAAGCGGTTTTTATACGATTTGGATGGTTTATATTGTGTTTAAGAGAGACTCATGATCTGACCATGGACTTGACAAGATGTTATGGAATTCCGAAGAATATCGCAATTGAAGTACTTAATTCTATATTGTCAAATATTTATTATAGATATGCACAATGCATATCCTCAGTCAGTGACAAATGTGAATTCAAAATAAAATATTTAAAGATGATAGGGTACTCGTAGCTTAATTTCCATGGAAAAAATCAAATTTCTATTAAAATAAATGGTACCTACTAACTGCACATGGTTATTTTTCACTTTATAATAGAAGTAACCAGACGCTTTTATTGTTTTTGTTACATTCTAGATAATTATGATGTTAATGTTCAATATTCTTCATGTTAGCAGTATAATATAGAAAAAAAGAAACGAACACAAAAAGTAAAATAAATCTTAATTGGTGAAAGAAAGGTGTTTTTTTAAACAATATCCTATCATACAAACTAGAGATAGCTGTGTAACTCAGATGGCAGCCTTCCTATACGTCTACAAATCTAGGCCACAGTAGTTATTACTCTTTCAGAAGTCAGTCTTCAACTAAGAAGATCTTCAAGGGGCCATAGACCATAATATTTGATAATAATTTCAACTCGCGCGTTCCTGAGGGTTCATTTCGCTTTCATAATAATAATGGTGAATTCAATGTCGTGTGAATAAGAACTTGAATGTATGTGTAGATCTAATAATACACACATAAACATTATAAATACAATATGTATTCGAACAGCCCATTCGATTTCACTGTCGATTGACTGATAGATCGACCAGTTTAACTCGATTGCTCTCGGTTCGTTTCTAACAAATGTATTAAAAGTGGAGCAGTAAAGTATGAGCCAGAGAACGATTATTATCATTCATTCGATCTTCGATTCATGCGAGTATATTTGCTTTTGTGAACTGAAATACATTTGTTTGTTTTGTAAGTATTGAGTGAGTGAGTTGTATTGCGAAAGTTGGAATACTACTCGTACCTATTCCTTGTTTATTTTGAGAACTTACATGAAGTTCATAATCGATTCTGGAAATACTATTTACTATACGTAGCCTATAACAGTTTACCATCAGGGGGGCCGTTTACTTGTTTATAATACCTAAATATCGTGGGACATTATTTACATTATGAAAAACAAGATAACTGATATACTACATAAAGTTCTTTATACGTATATAGATAATTACACCCAAATTCAGGACAAACAGACATGTTAATGTATACAAATGAATGTATACAAAGTATGGGAAACGAACCCACGACCTACGGCGCGATAGGTAGTGTCGCCAACTGGCCTGCCTGTTTGCTACCTTAGTACCTATAAAATGATCATGCTTCCACATACATTCACTACTTGCTAACTTCCGTAGGCCATCTGTCCAGTGAGCTGGTGCATGTTCTATTACGTTTCTCTGTTCAAAGTCTCGACTCCAGCACCTTTCTGCTCCCAATAAGAGTAACAATTAAAAAATAAATTGCGCCATAACTTCAAAAATTAAAACATCTTTGTTCAACAACAAGCAATCTTGATAATATCCGTCCCGGATGTGAACAGCTTACGCGTTATAACTTAAATGTAACATTTTAACTCGAAGCCTTTAATTAGCGAGTGCCGCTGAGCAATTGTGTCGTACAAAAACTGGCGCAAAACCCTGAAGGCACGTGGGGTATGGTAATTATATTTCACAGACACCGTTTGATGTAGCAAAGTATCACGTAATATTGCTATTAAATATACACGTACTGTTATTGTGTACGTACATGCAATATCTTACTTTATTGTACCAATATTGTAGAGGTTAGCACGGTGGTAGGGTACTTTGTAGTACCCGCCTGGCTGGCTACCACCCTCAAGTTGAAAATTTGTCGCCAAGCACCTACCGGTGTGTTCCGGTAATTGCACTTGAGAGCCAGTTTGTCTTCTCGGCATTGTAACAGGTCAGCAACACATTGGCAATATCTCTGGTATTGCAAATGGCAATAGGCGACGGTAACCACTTAGATGGTAGGTGGGCCGTATGCTTGCTTGCTACCTTAGTAGTATAAAAAAAAGAGGTAAAGTTTGTTTGATAGTATTCGGAACTAATAATCCGATTTCGAAAATTAGGAATCTACTTTATACCTACCCTGAGTTAAGTAAGGTACTTTTTTATTCGGATGAAACCGCAGGAGAAAGCTACTTTATTATTTATTATCCTACTAATATTATAAACCTACTAAGTTAAACTGCAATATTACGTTTTTTTTTCAGGGTCGGCGACACGCGAGTGATATGATTATGTTGCAAGATTATGTGCTACGGTAAGTGCTTAGTCATAAGTATGCTTCCTAAGTTTGTATAAAAAAACCAGACAAGTGTGAGTCTGACTTACACCCCGAGAGTTTCGTACAGATAATTTTCATTATCTATTTCATTTTTTATTTATTTATTAAATAGGTATACATGACAAAGTAAACTTTAAAGCAACATAAAAGCTTCCATAGGTTGGTCTAATCTAAGGTATAACATTTCTACTTTCACCCTCAATTATTTCTTAAAGTAATTGAGTAAATGGTTTTATTTAATGATAATAGAGCTATAGGTATTACGTAAATGAAATTACCATGGATTTATAGCTTTACTTGTGTTTGTGAGGACTTGGTTCTTGCCAAATGATTCCAGTAAAAGAAAAACAGTAACATAAAACAATAGTCTAAATAACATCTGGAACTTAGTCTTTGACTGAGGACTTTAATGACGTAATATGTGTCATCTTTAATATCAACTAAGTAAATCTATCTAAACTAAGTAAAACATCGAAATTTATCTGAAAATCTCATTGACGAAGAAATGAAACGAGAAGAACTGAATGTTAACATGACTTATTCTCGTACATTGTTCTTTTTAAACCAAATACACTTATAGACTGTACTTTATGTCTCAACTTGTATCTTTGTGAAAGAAAAGTTATATAAGTGGTTTATGGCAGACTCTGAACAACTTCAAAGTTTGCTAGCAATTTCCTCAAAGCTAGCTAGGTTATGGCCTTTATTTTTTAAGGGCATATTTTACTACCACCGTACCAAGTACGGTTTTAAGACTGTTTCTTCTAAAAACGGCTTCGCAATTTCACCTTTGATTCTGTATTTGACTCCTTTCCTTAGGGGTTAAATCGCGGAATAGGGGTTTATTTGTAACTAGCAGTCCTTCGCGGTTTCACTCGGGTTCCCGGTTAGTTTTGCCCGGATCCCTAATGTACACTGACAAGCTCGGGGATTAGACGGAACGAGTAAAAAGTTTTTATTTTGACATTACAAATAGACTTTTCAATTTTATTTATTTGAATCAAGTAATTTTATATTTCAATTGGTACAAACTGTCGATATCGATATCAAAATCATAATTTATAAAAAGATAGATGTTAGTAGGTACACTAGCACTATTGAGCAGGAAAGCGGTCTATCAAGTGGTCTTATCGCTCGAAGCGATCATAAAAAATAAAATAGGCGAATCCTGCTTATCTGGTTCGTAGAGGCAAAGTTGTCCTGCATTTATTTTTGACAAGTTTTCGCCCCGCGGTTTTACCCGCGGCTGTGAGGGATCTCAAGTATTTTACAGATAAAAGTTTCCTATAATAGTATTTATAGCTTTTGCCCCGGGATAACCATAGACTATTGAACCACATGTGGTGGCTAGTATGTGTAGTACTATCTAATAATTTACAAATAGCTGTTTCCCGCGTTCTAGGGAAAAAATAGCCTGTAACACTCGAAGATAATGAAAAAGGTAATTTAAAATACTCATACATGAAACCAGACAGTATGTACGATTTGAGTAGATATTTTATACATTACTAGCTTTCGCCCAGCGGTTTCACCCGCATTAGAGTTCATGAACACCCCGTACTCAATTTAACCAACCAAATAATATGTAGGTCAATTTGTCCGTTAGTATTCTCATACCTTGAAAACCACAGTACAGATTATGAAGCGCTTTTCAAAGATAGGTATCCTCTTAGGTTCAGGTTCCTAGATAAAGGTTTTAGGCTATTTAATATCCAGGGACAGGTATAGTTCTGTGACGATTGAATGCTACATAAATATATTATGCATGTGGAGTTCAGTTTTCACGTCTAAATACTTGTCAAAAATTACAATCCATTATTAGTCATACATAAGTTTTTGTTACGTTAAAAAAAAACAGTCAAAGGTTCAGAGCCATACAGCCATCTTATTATTTTTTATTTTTGTAGGTATATTGTATTATTATGTTTGATATTTTTTTTATAAGTTTCGAATGGCATGCAATGCAGGAGATAAAAGTTTTTCTTTCTTTCTAAACGTTCAAACAGTGTGTAATGAAAATTGGCAGAGAGGTAGACCCGTGAGATAAGAAGGTAGGTATTTTTATCCCAGAACTTGTGAGCAACTAAGGACATGATTGTCTCAATGATACAATACAGATTGATGCAAATTTGTCAAGAACTGCCAACATAAACCTATCAATAATTTATCTATACTAATAATAATCTATATATCTATCTATCTAAACTATAATGAAACTGAAGAGTTTTTGTTTGTTTGTATGAACGCGCTAATCTCTGGATCTACCGGTCGGATTTGGAAAAATCTTTTTGCAATTGAAACCTGAAAAAAAATATGTGAAGAATGTCCCAGCACGGGCGATGCGACGCGGCGCCCGATGTAACCCGAGCAATACCGAAAAGAACCGAACTATGCACGACTTCACCGACATGAAGTCCTATACGTAATTTGTTTGATGATAATTGCTCTAACGTTGAATATTTTTAAGTTGAATTGTTGTAGATATTATATACGGATTTCATAGAAACAAATACTACTTAAGAAGGTGCTAATTATTTCAAAATTGGTTTTGAGTTTATTTTTACTAAATTTGTTTTTTTTTATTTCTTGGGTGAAAACTTAATCTATCTATAGGTAGTAATAATAAAGCTGAAGAGTTTGTTTGAACGCGCTAATCTCCGGAGTTATTGGTCCGATTCGAAAAATTGTCTCACTAATTGGAAGCTACATTATCACCGAAGGTTATAAGCTACTTATAAACCCGCGAACGAAACCGCGAGGAACAGCTAGTTATTTTATATAAACTAAATGCTAAGTATTATAATTTTAGATCACTTGTTTGAGATATTGAAGAAAATTTAAAGCTTTGTTACTTTATTTTGGCATGAAAGTACTGTGAGTATCGCCCGTGCTATACAAAAATACTGTGAGTGGAAGGGTTCTTAGTTTGCTATAAACAATGCTTGCTATATGATAGCTTAAATTCATAAAATATGGTACTTATATGAATAGAGTAGCTTTATACAGTCTGATAAACTTTGTTAAAAAATCATATAAATATCTATGACTAAAATTTAGAATAATTTTGATTTCTATGTTGTTACATTTGTGTTAATTAGTCTATATTCAAAATTTTGGATCTTTTACTCAAGTAATTGCAAAAATATTAAAGGGCAAAAATGAAATATTTCACCCTCTATAACATTGCATTGTTAAATAGTATTACAAAATGCTT
Source organism: Tethea ocularis (assembly GCA_963555595.1). Classification (NCBI taxonomy): domain Eukaryota; kingdom Metazoa; phylum Arthropoda; class Insecta; order Lepidoptera; family Drepanidae; genus Tethea; species Tethea ocularis. Next base: position 8,530,382 of record OY741968.1, read on the forward strand.
TAGGTTTCTTATAGTTCTCGCTATGGGTAGCTTATAACCAGAAATTCGTGGTTCTTAAATCAATAGGAAAAGCGTTATACAGGTTGATGAAAAAAAATTAAAAAGGTCATAAAATTGTCTATGATTAAAAAGTTTACAATTATTAATGTGCATATTGTTACAATTATGTTACATGGTCTACACCCAAAATTTATGATCCCTAGCTCATCTAATTGCAAAAATATTAAGGGGCCAAAATACAAATTTCCGCCCTCTATAACATTTCATTGCTAAATAGTATTACAAAATGCTTTAGGATTCTTATAGTGCTTGCTATGGGTAGCTTATTTCCAAAAAATCATGCTTCTTAGTTAAATAGTTCTTGCGTTATACAGGTTGATAAAAAAAATTAAAAAGGTCATAAAATTGTCTACGATCATTTTTTTTTAAATTATTGATTTGCATGTTGTTACATTTATGTTACATGGTCTACATTTAAAATTTTGGAACCCTAGCTTAAGTAATTGCAAAAATACTAAAAGTCAAAAATAAAATTTTCCACCCTCTATAACATTTCATTGCTAAATAGTATTGCAAAATGCTTTAGTATTCTTATAGTGCTTGCTAAGAGTAGCTTATTTCCAAAAAATCATGCTTCTCAGTTGTACAGTACTTCCGTTATACAGGTTGATAGAAAATAATTTAAGGTGTCATAAAATTGACATCTATGAATAATTTGAGAAATACTGGTTTGAATATTGTTTCAATTGTATTAAATAGTTTATATTCCAAATTTAAGGTCCCTAGCTTGAGCCATTACAAAAATATTAAAGTGCAAAAATTGGATATTTCACCCTTTATAACTTTATGCCGCATGAAAAGTTTGAGAAACTTAATAGTACATTTCGAAACAAATACTGTAAAAAGCTTATATTCCAAAAATCAAGCTTCTGCTATGAATATTAACTGAGAAAAACAGGATGTTAAAAGTAAATTTTCAACATTTTTACTTTGTCTATGGGCAAAACTTTGACAAACATCAAATTGAAATTTGTTGTATTTGTATAGCATAACGCGTATACGAAATTTCATTTACCTATCTTCAGCCGTTGCAGAGATATAAGAGTTTGAAAAATGCATAATTTCCATCGGTAATATCTTCCTCGAAGAAAAAAAGTTTGAGAAACGCCGAAAATATATTTTAGCAGTATTATTAAACTACCTACAATATAAATTTTGAGTTTGTAACATTCAAACTCACAAAGTTATCAAGGTTTAACGGAAACAAAGCAAATCCCTTATTTTTTTAAATTTTCCTCCCATAGACAAAAGTTTGAGAAACGCTCGCACCCATATCTAATATTTTTTACTGAAAAAGCTACATTAAAAATTTCAGACTCCTAGACCTTATGTTTCCAGAGATATTAAGATTCTTAAAATCGCACAAACGGCCCGTTTCCACCACTGCGGAAAGGAATTTCGAAAAATCGCTTCTTAAATGGGGTCTACGTGACAAAATCTATGCACATGCCAAATTTCACATTAATCGGTTCAGCGATGTGGGCAGGGGGATGTTTACCCAAAAAACCGCTACTCTTTTATATAATAGATGTAAGTCCATTCACAATAATATGGTGTTATTGAGCTGGCCTGATGATGGAGATTAATAAAATACAGCTTGCCTGTAATTTCCTTTTACATGAAATTTAAACTTATTTCCTCGCAAATATGTTATAAAAGGTCGCACGACATACGTGCGCTTTGAATGAAATGAAAAATTACAGTCTCTGCTTTCTTGTAGCAATATCGCCTCGGCTGTAATTTTCAACTGACCGCACTTATATCATAATGTACTATTAAGTAATGTATGTGTATGCGCAATCCAATGAAACTTGTTTATCACTGATAATCGGCTTGCATAAATTTCCGATTTTCAAAATAAAAATTGGACAACCAATACTCATCATAATTATTTAAGCTAGTTGCGATAGGTACTTACTTATAGAATAGAACACGAATTCATTAAAAAATACGGTAATAAAACATTTTTTTTGATGTATTTTTTTTAATTATTTTTTTATAAATTTATTAGAATTTTATTCAAGCAATATATCAACTGGCGTATAATAATAACCAAAGCCTGTATAGCTTGGCAACGGAACAGGCCAAAAAACTCATCAAAAACAGAAACCAAACTGAACTGGCTCAATCGTAAACGATAAAGATTGCAATTTCATTCGCAAACACGACTTACGGTGAAATTTTATTTTTTACCCAAAGATTTTGGGTGTTAATATGTAAATATGCATGGTTTAAGTGCAGCCTTATTTAAATTTGCAAACTAAATTAGCAGAACTTTTTCGTTTAATGGAGCTAAATTTGTTACGAACGATACAGTGAAAAGTACCTGAAGAGTTAACATATAATTAAGCATGCTTACCTATACGCTTGGTCGGTGGCCAGAATTTAGATTTTTGTAGGTAAATTATTTACGTTTTTTTACTCAATGTCTTTACATTCAATTATTATTATTATGATAATTAAAACCATCGAAATCGTTGTCTATCTGTTTATCGTAAAACGAAGAGCATGCCTTTATGTATTGTGACCGCGTTCCTGAGATCTAAAGTACCCTATAGCGGTAGCAAGTATAGCCTATAGGATAATGTAGTTTCCAATTAGAAACAAAATATTATCAGATCAGTGGTTCCCGGAGATTACCCTTCATGTACACACAAACTCATAAAATTCGCACTTTCTCTTTATAAATAGTAGAGTTTTATTTAAATACCACCATTTTGGCAACCTTTATTCGGTATGCTCACAGGAAGTTCCTGATAGATACGCGGCTGATGCAGCAGGCAAGCAATCCCGTTTTGTGGGCATTGCTATCTATTTATACCTATGGGAAACCGTAAACTCCTGAGACCGGATTTGTTCTAGATTCGTATTGGTCACATTTTATAACCAGTTGCAGTCTTCAATATGATAGCATATTTCAGCTTTTACCGGTAAAGTTCACCTGGGTTCTTCAGTCTTAAGTTTGTTATTTTTCGAAGGATTAGACGTAAGTACTCCGAACCGGTGGATTTTTACGTTTATATGTATCCTATCAGAGCCTGAACTAATAAATTATAGAGTCTATTGTAAAAATTGTAACTATTGACATTCATAAGTGCCTTATTAGGGCCTAAACTGATTATATGAGTTTTGAGATGGAATGAATTTTGAGTTTGACTATTGGGTGCCATTATTTTTTCTCTGATGCAAGCTAAGTATAGTAGATTGAGTTGTCAAGGGTGAGTCAGATCCTGATTGGAATAAAGTACCGGGATCTAGTCACCAGGGCGTCTCTTTTGAAGCACCATCATGTTGTCTATGCAAATGTTTTGATTATGTTGAAGGTGAAAATTATGTCATAAACTTAAAATATATCTCATGTTAAAAGTTTGAACCTGTGCTTAATTATGTATATTTTAATGCATTTTCTTGGCTTAATTACCATCTTCTCCGGGCTTTGCATTTAAATGTACTTTAACGTGGCATTAAATTTGTGTGCGGCACGCTGTTTGAATTCTGTAAGTTCTGTTTAAAACACTGGAGTAAAGCACTTCGTTTTATGCTTTAAATTGTATCTTAATTAATATCTGATTCAGTAAAAAAGTATCGAGCAAGTTTGAAAACCGTAACGCCGTCTCTATGTTATGCACAATATTGAATTAATTTGGGTATTTCTTTACACCAATTATTGTTGCAAAATTGAGTATCAAATAAAAGAAAAAAGAGAGTAGGTCAAAACAAGGTCATTAAAGAACATTTTCGTATGAAGGAAATGTCATGTTTGTTGTTTATGACAGTATATATATGTCCGTTAGCGAAGATATTAACTGATAACTTAAAGATTGCTCATTGAATGTTCATATTACGAACAGGAAACCACATAGAAAAACTACAACCCAGTTTTCGCTGAGTAAAATGATTTTGATGAGGAAGATTAGATACAAATAGTAAAAAATTTAAATAAAATACTCGTTTTAAAATAGGGATTACCTATTACCTAAAAAAGCACTTAATATTTATCACTGAAATAGAAAAGTTCACTCAACTTGAGCAAATGTTTTTAATTTACACTTGCAGATACATGGTACCTAATCCTTCTCATACCAACTACTAAAATGACAGAACATGGTACCAGATATGTACCTACTTATAATAAACAGTTCAATGTAACTTTGTAAAACAAGTTAGTTATACTGAACAAAAAATCGCTCTATATAATCTATGAATGTAGTTGAATGTACATACCTACTTAATATCAAAGTAAACTAAGGTCACGGCGACCCTAGCGCCCCACAGGCGACTTTATAAAGGACGGACGCGTTACTTATTACAATAACCCTATTCGGTCTATTCTCACAATAAAATACGAGCATTATTAATCTTTACTTATATTCTGTCGCCAACTGTTCTTTCTTACCTACACTGTATGAAAATACATATATACTTCATATCCTATATATCAATACATATATAGGTCATATTACTAATTTCACGTTCTTATTTTAATTTTACCGTGACTACAAGATACATAGGTATAATCTTATCCAGCGGTTTCCCATTACCCTCACAAGATTGTCGGTCCCACTTATGGAGGGCCTGCCAACGTTGCGTCTTCCGGTTCGTGGTCGCCACTCGAGAACCTTAACTCCTTAAGTCATCACTGGCAACACACACTGGTCGAAGACTTTCGACTTGACCTAATACTAATTAGATAGATTATATACCGCTGGTTGAGGGTAGCGTAAGATCGGGTATCATGGACATTTAGGGAGGCCTTTGCCCAGAAATCTTTCAGCTAATATGATGATGATGAGGCTATATAGCATTATCAGTTTTCTAAATTCATTAAGGTTAATAAATAGGGCTGAGATTTGAGACTTTACCTTCGACTGTTAGGTACTAGTCTACTCTACTTTAAAGGTGATCAATCAATATGTTTTATGATTTATAACGTCAGTTTATGAATAATAATTTCTATATGATAGGATCTAGGATTCATAAATCAGTATTAGTCATAAACTAATTCAACTTGCCGGACTCATCTCAGTATTAGTGTATTTCGAACCGGTTGGTAGAGTCAAAAGTAGCCGTTATAGTCCGTTCCTAACTGCCAGGGTCAGGGCCTAAACTGATGATGAGTTTGAGTAAGCTTGAGTAACCTTAGATTTTTTTTAATGAACGGTGGTAGGGCATTTTGTACTACTCGCCTGGCTGGCGTCCACCCAGGCGGTGTGTTCCAACAGCTGTACTTGAGAATAAGGTTCCTTTCTAAACCTTCTGTGCTTACATATGGCCGCAATATAAACATAATACCTTAGAACATTGTTAAAATAAAAGACTAAAAATGAATCGTTCATAAATATAAAATAAATATAAGTAGTCGTATGTATGTTAGGAATGTTTCCCAATATTTAATTTAATTTTACCTAGATATGTATTGTGTATAAGTCTGTAGGTGGGTACTTTTATTACCCAAGGATTTGAATAAACCAGTAAAATGTACATAAATCACGTTTGTAACTAAATCCAACATAATCCTGAAACGTGTGGTAAAAAACATTTTTTCATCTAAATGGTAAACTAACATGTTTTCATTGCAACTGGCGCCATCTGTTTTCAAAATGGGTAAAGCTTAAATTTCGAACATTTATAATATTCCAGTGTATTGTTGAATGTTCTTTGTGTAAATGAACTATATCGTATATAGAAAGTAATTGTTAGGTACTCAATTTAAATAAACGATACGTTATAAAGCTTGTTTAAAAGATCTACAGTTTTTGTTTCAAACTCGAAAAAAGAGTAATTAATCAGAATTACGCAATTCTTGTATTAGGGCCCGTTGCTTAAAGCGCGGTCATAGTTAGGTTACGGTTATAGTATATACTTTGACAATAACTTTAACTAAAATGTGCGAGCAACCGGCCTTAAGAGTTGAAAACGTTTATAAAAGCTATATTTCCTCAGCAACAAAGAACAAAAGGCGATAATATCAGAAATATTTTACTCTCAGTTTAAAATCCCTTTAGATATTTGTTTAAAGATTATCTCGGTACACATTTTCCAGCTATATTATCAGAACAATACCAATCTGTCTTGAATATGACACGGTGTCGGCAAATATTGGCACAGTGTCTTTTGTGTTTATTGTTAGGGAGACTGAGGTTTTCTCAATGGCTTTTGATCTTGTTGGAAATAATGAAGTGTTGTCTGCTGTTCTTAGGCAAAGATTTAATGAGGCTCGTTATACAAGTGTGTTTATTGTTAATTCCTCTGGTTTAGGTGACAAAGAGCCATGTTTACTTTGTCATAAGTTGAGTTTTGACTCTTGTGACATCATTAAGAGGGCAACAATGAGCAAAGCCTCAAGAAAATATTGTATAGCTTCTGGGGTTATTAAAGGATTGATACTCGTATACTTGAATTATCAGCCTATATCTCTCCATTGCTAAAGATAAGACTCTCCCAGGCAACGCCACTCACAGTGATAAAAAGATAGTAGAAGAATAAAGAGAATTTACTGTGAGTTTGAAGTCCCTCCCTGCTATCAAAAATAACGAAGTACCTATCATATAACGTACGGCGGCACGAGACAGCAACAAAGTACGATTGATAGAAAATCTAGTAAAACTAAAAAACAAAAACTTGGATGTATGCATTGACAAACCTAGGTGTCCGTTTTAGCAAAAGCTTACTTGACTGCTTTGTAAGTTATAATTATACGAGAACTTTTCTGTAGAAGTATCAGTAAGTGCACTTTATAGTACTGAGACTTCCACACCTCTTCAGGTTAATTGTTTTGTATATATGTATAGTTTTATTATTCAAATTAGCGATATTATAGATTTTAGAAACTTCTCTTAAAAGCAACGGCGACCGAGACGCGACGCTTAAAAGGTTAAATTTTTACTCTACCCACTAACAGATGGCGCTACTAATAACAAAACAACGTAATAAACATCGCAAAATATATCATATTATAATTTTAGTAACCTTGATTAATATTCCACTAATTGTTAAATTCACAGCACAGTACATCATTTATTTAAGATATAAGTAATATGAAGTGAATTGCTCTCGCCTCTCGGCATTGTAACAGGTCGGCAACACATTGGCAATACATCTGGTATTGCAAATGGCGATAGGCGACGGTACCCACTTACCTTAGGTGGACCGCCTGCCTGCTTGACAACCTTCTAGCATAAAAAAAAGTAAATAAACCAGGATTCCCGAGAATTTAAGTACATAAGTGAAAACCCATTGCACTTAGGTATAGATATTATTATTTATTTAAAATTACGGAGATATTATTTTGTTTAACAAGATCATTCTCAGATCACCAAGTAATTCAGTTATACCTTTTAATTCTACAACTCAATACAATTTATTGGTTCTTGCAATTCTATCTCATGCAAATAATAAAAACATCACCAAGCTCATGTAACCGAACCCTCGTATCTATGGAAGACGGATCCGTTCGAATTATGAAATAAAATTTAATTACGCATCACTGTGCTTAGTTTTTTATTTCATTCATATTTTATTACTTCATCGCTACCTGATCATAGGCTTGATCGGTAACTCAAACAGATCACTATCCGATTACTAAAACAGTCACGGGTTGTGATACAAAAAGTGCCGACAAAGCGACGACAAGCGGGCGACAACGGACGCGGACGCACGGATGGTGCAGTGGCGACCGCGGAGTTTTTACTTACTTGTGTCGCTGATTATACACACGGCTGTGATGGTTGAGGAACTAAACATAATAAAACATATTATGCCCCATAATACGTGAGACGGTTTAAAGCTCCGTTCCTCTCTTACGTCATAATATGTACCTAATAGAAAGTGCTGGGACTTTTATAAAACCTGGGTTTAAACCAGAAACTTATGTGATGGACAGTTTCACATAGAACTGCTATTGGCTCACCATGGATATTAGGGGATACAAATTTCTAATAATCTAGAATCTACAGTAAGTAAGTTATTTATCCGTACGGACCTACTCCTTTGATATCGAGATATGTTAATAATTTTACGAAAGTTTAACGATATTTGTGTTGGGATTGTGTCATCAATAGTACCTTTTTAGTGGCTATTTATAATTCATGGTTATTAAATCGTTTTAAATTAACACGACGAACTCAATTTTCTTTCTGTGATTTCTATAATTAATATTCGCCATTCTTCTTAGCTTTGTGTCAGTATTAAGGGCGCCTTGTCTTAAAACACACCTGCTTAGAATCTTGATATTGAATTCCCAGACTTCGAAAACCAGTCAACAAGATCTACTGTTTCCCGCAAATCTTTGCTTTTTTCAGTCAAAATTGCTTTGCTTAAATAATTGCTACGGTTCAAGTTAATTTGGTCTTTTAGGAGTGTTAAAAAATTATGGTCGATATAAAATTCCTGTTTTCATATAATGTTTATGCAAGACGCTTAGATTCTAAGGGATTTTTATACAGCTCACTTAACAAACATTTGTGGTCACATTGCAATATAGTTAATTTTTTCAAAAAATGTATTTCGACAGTCAGACAGTGCAGACGTATTATCGATTTTTTCACATTCATTGATATTAAGTAAAAAGCAAGGTGTATGTCAATAAAGTTGCCACCAGAAATTTAAGTAATGAAGATTAAATGGTCACGGGTGGTGGTAAAAATCCGTGGGGCAGGTGGCAGCTGTGTCGTTGATGTAGATGCATTTCACGGGTCTGCAGGAATACGGGGCAACCTGTCGATGATCATAGATTGAAAAAGAAACATACAATTCGTAATATCTGCCTACTAATTAGATAACATCTTACATGTAAAAATGATAGTTTTTCAAATGGTCATCAGTTTACTTTTAAGTTCTTTAAACTATTATTCTTTGTTTAAACGTAGTATTTGAAACCTCCAATCCTATGGTTGGCCAAATAATGCTTAAAGCTTACTGCAGTAGACTGATGATTAAGTTTTTTTTACTGGTTTACAAAATAAAGAAACATAGTAGGTATGTAAAAAGAAGCATGTTTAGTTGAAAATAATTTTGTTCAAATGGTAGTGTTAATAAACCCAATTATTTTTTTTTACTTTTAAGTACCATACGTAGCTTGTATGTTTTACTAATAAATACTAACATGGATTAACGTTGACCTATTTATGGTACTAGGTAACTTCGGATTTAGTTCTTCAATCAATTGCCCTGCCTGTATTCTGATCCGTTAATAATCTATGACATACAAATATACCAATCTTACACCTGCTTTGCAGGGAGGCGACAATATCCGACTATTTAAAAAAGTCCCTTATCGCATGCAGAAGGTGGAAGCGTAACAAAACAAATCTTATCTGCTTACGTAGATAACGTAAGGTATATTTCGTCTGTCCGGTGTTAATTGGGGATAATATCGACCATTTTCCTTTGTTCCCTGTGAAGATACCGCTGATGTATTCTTTGGATATTTTTCGGAGGCCTTTTTATTTTTCGAAATGTGGTTAAGGGTTGGTAGATAATTTTCATATAAGTTAGTATGTTTTTGTAATTTGAAATAAAATGAAAAGAACAATCTGTCAATTATTGAATGAAAATATTTTGATTTGGTTAAAAATTATGGTCGAAAGACCTTTTCTATATGTTTTAAGGTTTATTTAATAGATTTAGTAGATTTGTATATTTCATTACCTATACATAGATTTTAGATGACTTCATGGTTAAGTATGTACAGGAGCCAACATATTCCATTTATAGAAAAATATATCTTAACAAAATTGGTGGTTACTTAGGTAGGTAAGTTACTTTTAGCAAAATAAATTCATCTTCTAAAATATAAAAATCCTTTTACATAAAACTAAAGGAGTACATCAAACTTATCTCTCAAAATACGTGATATTCCGACTAAAAAGAGACATTAACTGTGGAGCCGTAAAACTGTGATAATATCTTTCAAAGGTGAGGCGTCGCCGTGATTTAAGGTAGCGCCAACCGTCTAAGAAACCATAAAGATTATCTCGCTTTAAGCTAATGGATCCTTTAATTAATTATTATGAACTAAGTACTTGTTACTACTTGTGTATTTTGCGGCAGTGTTTTTTTTCTATGGAGTCTGGAAAGTCCGATGTTTAATGGCTACTAGTCAAGAGTCGAACGTTCAGGCTGCGGATTTAGTTCCCGCTGACAACGACATTAGGTTCTTGAGATTTTTTTGATTTGGCCGGCACGCGCGAGTTCTGCCTCTGGTGTTCCAAGCGTCCATAGGATATGATAAACTCATACTATCAGGCGAGCTGTATGCTTGTTTCTAACCTAAGTACTATAAAAAAGTTAAACACTACTTATAATATATTTGTTATAGTGATCCTCTATTAACCATACGATATCCCAACGCCAGTGGAAAATTTTCATCGAGTATGTTATGTTCATAGTAAATATTTCAAAATTTATAAATTCAACCTCGTCAATCCTATTGGATTTACAAGGTTGGATTTATAATTTTTCGACTTATTCTGATGAAGATTCTCTACGAACCAATGTAAAAGTGTATACAGTCACGTCACTACTTGAGATTATAGAACAACTTAACAGGCTCTTAGCGTAAGAAAACCCGGAGTTAAGCTTTGCAGGTGTGAAAATAGCTTATTTAACTAAGCATACCTTTTTAGTAAAAGGTGAGGTAAGTATGTTATTTCGGGCTGAGAGAAAATTAAGAAGAGCGGATACGTACACATTTTTGGGTGTTTAGTGCAAATGGACTGTTGGAAAAGCTTATGAGATTACATTTAGGGCCTTTGTGTATGTTTTTTTTCTACAAGTGTCTACAAAAAGGTTTGTAATTTTCAGAATCCTTGAACACTATATGGTGAAAACGTTTATTCGAGAAAACGATTTTGTGCTTTCGTCGAAAGCCAGTGCTGAAGGGTTTGCTAGAACTTTACTAAAAATACGCCCCGGCACGCCATTTGGATTCGTTCCACGAAGATATAATTTTTGTGGTTAGATTTATTATTTGTTTCATCGTACCTATAATTGTTGAAAAATAAATACTGTTTGAATACGCAGAATGTATTAAATAATGTGTTCAAATATAACTCTTTATTTTAATTTATAACAGCAAGGATAGTCATTACAATTACTAAGACCATAACTTATCCCGAAGCGGTGTTAACTAAGTGATTAATCGTCCATAACTTAATGGCTTACTTTTATGAACAATCCCCTAATTTGATTATGCATAACATTTATTTTTTCATACACAATTTATTTATAGGAGACGTTAAAACGCCGTAAAGTGAGAAACGACCGCAACGAGAGGTAACCAAAACCATGTTTGAATGCTTTTGGTAGTTATTAAGAAGTTTTTATTGCTTTTTTGATACTTTTATAGATCATGTTTATGGCAGTATTTATATTTTAAATTCAATGTTGTATAAACAATTACTCGGTAATGCTAACGGGTCATTAAGCATGAAGCTGTAAAAATAGGCTTGAATATAACTGTTAATTTCTTTATTTAAAGATGTTATTACTTTACTGCGATTATTTTATTTTGTAGTGGTGAAATAAGGAAGATATCATGCTTTATACTATATTTAAGAACTACTAATTTAACTAATACTAATGCTTTACTTTTATTACATAAGTAGATAGTTTTTGTATTTAAATAGATTTTAATTTTAATATTTCAACGTATGGCGTCAAATTTAGTAATGATATTTAGTTTTTAAGGCGATGATAGCTCAGTGGTAGTGACGTCGGATGCCGCGACGAAAGTCGTGGGTTCGAATCCTAATGAGCTTGAGTTTTCGGTGAAGGAAAACATCGTGAGGAAACCATAGCACGGTGGTTGGGTACTTTGTAGTACCCGCCTGGTTGTCTACCACCGTCAAATGGAAAATATGTCGCCAAGCACCTACCGGTGTGTTCCGGCAATTACTCTTGAGAGCCAGTTTGCCTTCTCCGTCTTGTAACAAGTCAGCAACACATTGGCAATATCTCTGGTATTGCAAATGGCGATAGGCAACGGTAACCACTTACCATCAGGTGGGACGTATGCTTGCTTGTTACCTTAGTTAAAAAAAAAATTATATAACCAAAATTGGCCACCATTTTATTCGTTATCTGGTGTGATTTGTGACGGACTGATACGACAAATTTTTGGAGCCAATAGAGAATTTGGATTTCTCAGCATAGAATTACTTATATAAATATCCTGGGACATTCTTTACACACTTCCATCGGATCCTAAACTAAGCAGAGCCAGGAAGGAACCACTGTACTATGGTGTGTTTTTCTTCATGTCATAAATTAAAAAAAAAAGATCCACCAAAAAAAAACTCCTTGCTGAGTTTCTTGCCGGAGTCTTCTCAGTTCAAGTGTATTCCGAACCGGTAGTAGAGTCTATTGTAAAACTGTAACTGTTGACGTTCATAAGTGCCTTATTAGGGCCTAAACTGAATAAATGAGTTTTTGATTTTGATTTTGATTTCACCGTAAACTCATGTTAATTGTAGCATTCGAACAAGATGTAGGATAGTATAACCTTCGCCAGGGCATTCAATGTCCCTACCCTACTACTGCACTGTGATTTTGGTAGGTTATAGTAGGTCGAGGATAGTGAGCATCATTATTTATAAGTGCATCATCTTCTTTACATAGTATAAAATGAAGTCGCTTCCGCTGTCTGTTCGCTTAGATATTTTAAACTACTCAACGGATTTAAATGTAATTTTCAGCAATAGATAGTGTGATTCAAGAGAAAGGTTTAAATGTATAGGTAATACATGCATATTAAAGTACAGAAAAGCTGAGAAATTCAAAGATTTGTACAACCAAAGCTGGGGCGGGTCGCTAGTTATATATACCTACCGCGCACAATATAATCATTACTATGAACCCTCACAATCACTATCATCCTACTTTAGCAAGCGGTCTTCATCATTATTCTCAGTTACAATAAGAATTACAATGTCTTGAATAATTTAGTTAAGAAATAAAAACACATTTAGGTACGTCACTCCTACGTATCCTATAATTTATCCCTATCATATTACTAAGTGTATTATATGATGCGACAACAATAATACCAGTACTGTTATAATTGAAAAGCAAAATACTCCTTATATTGCGGATAAGCGGTAATTTGCAAGGTACCACATAAGTGCAACTTGGCGCTTAACACTGTATCGCGTGAGGACTGACAGCAATTACTTGTACGTTGGTTTGTGTCTCCGCAATTAGAGAAATTCCTAGGCATCAGACTGTGGGAGACATATTCCAGCTAACGTTACCTGAGGAGTGTTGCACCATTTTCGTATTTAATAACGTTTATTTTTTACTTTTGCTTTAATTTAATTTTACTGTTATAAACCTGATTAAAGCACTATCAGGTACCCGGATGAATAGATGAATGGAAAAAAACGGTTACTTACAACTAGTACGAACTCGTTCACATGTCTCCGTGTCAGGCGCGTCCGGATACATCATAGTATAACGAACAACTCGGACCCGGAAATGTCTGGATAGCGTTTTAAATTGAAGTTCACTCGCAAGTGAAAATTGCTTAGCATCATATTTTTTTGCAACATTCTAGGGATAGGTGGAGTTTTCATAGCGCAATGAGAATTTTTAACTGTAAAGTATATTACGTCTGTTTTATTGCTTTTTTACGACGGCGGAAGCTTGTGACCGAAACTAATTACTTGATTGACAATGTAATACAGGTGCCAAGCTCAAATTAGTTATAATTCCTACTGGAGGATATAACTTCTACTCAATTAGGTAATTAAACGGAAATAGGTATTTTTAACAATAATAGCCGATAGATTGGATTTGTTTTTCGGGGGATAAAGCTTGAATCTATGCACCAGGAAATCTGAGAACATGGAGCCGATGATTGGAAGTTGCTCAGGGTAATACTTGTGAGCTTATTACGATGGTTTCCCCAGAGAAGAATAGCATGGGATTTATGGGCAAGGTGGATTACTCTTTGAAAAAGAAAGATCTTCCGACAGTCTGGATATTCGTGTCTGGGAACTGCTGTCCAATTATAGATAGATGTAAATATGTTGGTATCTTGTATATATATATATATCATAATGGCAGAATAAACTTAGCTAGTGCAAAGTCGATTTTTGTAGCGCCATCTATTCATCGATGTGTACCATCTGTGCTGTTTGAAAAGTGTCATAAAAAAACTAAGGCTAAAAGTTCATCAAGATGGTAAAGGGAAGTTGTGAAGAGATTTTTGCAGGGTTGGCAACGCATGATTAGCGCCCCTGATGTTCCCCTGATGGGTCTTATATATAGTACTTGATGACGAAACTGTTTTTTACAGTTCAAAATCTGTTCAGGTTATTTATTCATGTGTAATATGCTCTTTTGTATTCTGGTTGAACATTTTATACCTACCGATTCAATTTATGGTGTTAGAGTAACATCCGAAGAATCTCAGCTCTTTTAAACATAAAAACTTCATTTTCATAATGCGAGGGGCGGAAGCTATAAAGCGGAATTGTTTCGTTTTTTTCCGCTGCCCCATTTTTTTAATATTTCAACTTCTACGTTTGAGTGTATTCGAATCCGGAATGTTAATGATCATGTTGTTTATTGTTGACAATAGAATAATTATTTCCGTTTTTTAAATTTTTACTCAAAATACGAATTTATTAACTTAGGTAAGTATTTCATTGAAATAAAATAAATTGTTTTTGACGTTATGCTAAAAGTTTTTGAAATATATAATGATTACCAAGTCCAAGTGCTTTGGACAGTTGAAATTTTGAGATTTATTCATTATTTGATTTTCTGCACTACTTTTTTTCCCTTCTATACTCAGATTACCTGCAACACTACTTAGTATAATAGGTATATGTAGAATGGTTTTATTTTAACATTTTAACGTGTTTTAAGTGATTGAGCTCTACATAATGTAATAGAGATAATAATAATCATGATATTTGGAAGACTGTTCGTAAAAATAATTGGGGATTTAAATTATATCAAAATTGCCCTGAAAATATTATCATAGATAAAAATATTCTCACTACATTAAGAAAGGCCCTAAAATTCAGTCATTACAATAAAGTTTTCAGGAAAAAATGCAACGGAATACAAGTACCTATATTTTATCTACCAAAGACAAAATTTCCTAATATCAAAGATGCTTTAAACAAATATCCTCTCACTATACTAGGTACCTATCTTAAATGTTTAATGCTGACATTAAAGATTTTTCATAGTTCCAGAGGAGTTTGGGACAGAAGGCCATATTTCCTTGGAAGTTTAATTCCAGTGTCCGCGTCCCGCTCACCTGACTCTACTCTGCAATATTGGACGAGTAAATCATTCTCGGCTTCTGACCTTATTGAAAAAAAAAAAATACTGCTGTTACCTGAAAACTTGATAATGGTATTTTTTATAGAATTTATATCTTGGTCAGCGTTAATATCAATTCGACTATTTATGTTAAAAAATACATGCATTTTTAAGCCATTTTAAACGCAATAAATTTTTAATCTTCTTTAGAATAAACACATTAAACCATAATCTCAATTATGTAAAAGGTGATTAAAAATTCATTTAATTTGTGTTTTATACTGAGACTGGTACAATCAGCAACATAAATAGCTGAATATTTTGGGCTATATTACGAAACTCCATGCAAATCTGTCAAATTAAATGAAACAAAAGATAGTTGACAAAACATACATACTATGAATCTTCAAATGTGGCGATATTGACCCTCCTGGTAGGCATTTTAAAAATTTATACTTATCTGTTAATTTACTTAAGTACTTATGCTGTTGAGCGTACTTAATAATTAAGTTACTAATGTCAATACGGTTTCAAAGAACCTATGTAGAATAGATCTGATTAATACCATATTCTCAGAATTGTTATATAGCATGATACGAAAATTTTGACCAAGACTCGACCCATCGTCCCTGCAAAGGCAGCAAATCCTCGGATCTTATCTTCCCTCTCGTCATTAATTACCAAGTATCATGAAATGACGTTTTGTAGATCCAGGGGTGCGTAGTTTAGGGGTACGTTTTGTGAGGGTCTGTAATGACAGAATTTGGGAAGTAAAAATGCATCTTTTAATTCATTTTTTTCTTAATTTTCTGTCTAGAGTTACTCATCTAGACTAGTCTAAAGAAAGTGATTTACGGGAATATCCTCTTGTGTATTTTAGGGTTGGATACTGATGATAGGGAGCCAGCAAGGAGCAATTATCAATGACGGTTAAAACAATTACTCTAAGGCCGATAGTTCAGTATCACACTGGCCATTAGAATCATGAATGATGGAACGATAGCGGTAGCTATAGGTTAGGTACTTTATTTGTACAGCAAATCATAATTAGTAAAATATTAATAAAAAATGGCGTAAAATAAGATAGTGAGCTTGCATTTATTAGGTGACAAACTTTATTCACCAATATCATGGTGAATCACGCCAACATCTCTTTGTGGTCAAACTCAAAACACAATTATTCAATTTAGGACCTGACAAGGCAATTTCGATAAATACAATTGACTCTACTGCCTCTACTCTATTGTTAGGATAAAAATTAAAATAAACACATTATCAACAACAAATTAGTACAAATAGCACTACTAAAAATAGAATGTAATCTAATGTCCTAATAGAGTCAATCTCAGATTGCCATCCGCCTACGCTAAATTACGCTAAGCCGTCCATTATACGTTGGGCCAGCATGTTGGCCCAACAAGTACCTACTGGAACTATGAACTAATAATAATACCTAACTAAAGATTTGTGACATATTGGAACAAATTAGGAACACAGTATGATTATTTTGCCCGCATTCTTGGGGATAAATGCCCGTATATATTTAGTTGTGTTTATTTAGTACAATTTATATAAATAATAAGTCAAGCTGATATTATAATTGTTTGTCAAAGAGACCCTAATTTCTGTATGGAAAATCTCTAAAGTTCATATGTATGTACCTATATTTGAGTAAATTAAAAAAAACAAAGATAACAGCAATAATTTGTGTAATTAATGCAATTTATTAGTCAATGTAGCGTGCCAAGAAACCAAATTGAATATAGGTACTCGAGATTCTATATTAGTTGAACAGACATCCTTTCCAAGAAGCCATTTGTAATCAGGGCCGGATTATGGGCGACTGAGAGAAATAAACGCGTCGACTCGTGTACAGAAAGCTCAGAGCAATCGTAATAAAATGCTTTTTCACATTTGCATAACATCATTTAACCTACATTTAAATTTGCAATGTTTATAAGAATGGTTTCGAGTTTTCTTTTTTTTATTTTATTGCTGGGCAATCCAGCGAGTTTATGGCTAAGTGACCTTTTTTAACCCTAATTTATTTCCTAGCTCCCGCGGCATCACCTGCGCTTCTGGGATAAAAAGTAGCCTGTACTTGATAATATAGCATGCTATTATCATAGAATAAATAATATCTATTATTGTTTTTTTTTATAATCGGACCGGTAACCCGTTCGGTGAGTTGAACCCAGATGTCTGAGTTGAGTTATCATAATATTATCGACAAATACGTACAGAATTTCAAAACTCAAGAGTTACAGTTAAAAAGCTAATTAAAGTGTCAGAAAAGAAAATTTTTCACACTTCATCACAAATTCAAGTGACGTTAAATTAATATAAGTAGCACTAAAGACATCTGAGTGACGGTATGAGTCTGCCCCTGTTCACCAGTATATGAATTATGTGTCAAGAAAATATTTTAATGCGTTCGCAGCCCGTTTGATACATTGGTCGAATAAATAAAACTGAAGTTCTAGAAAGTCTGTAGGTAGGTACCACCACGAAATTACATTAATCATCTGTGAAAATATAGAAATATGAAATTGCAGTTTCCAATTATGATGGTAGAAAATAGTTTTAGACTTGTTTTATTATTTTGCCCAATAACGATTTGTCTTCTACGTTTATTCTTTCTCACTGATGGCCAAATTCTTGGAGAAAATTAATCAGCACAGCAATAATAGTGATCTTTATATACGTAGAAATAAGGCTCCAAACCAGCATAAAGTTGTGAGGGAATGGTACCCATAACACAACACAAAATAGTCTCTTCTTCGGCCATCGTAAATCGGTCTACTTCAAGGGCGTACCCAGCATTTGACCAGGGGGGGAGGGTAAATACCCAGCTTTTGGCCTAAAGTTAATACATAGTAATATTATAAAAATTCAGCAGGTATTACTGTGGGATGGGAATTGGGGGGCAGCTGCCTTCCCCTGCCCCCCTTCGGTACGCCCATGGTCTACTTAGATAATAAATGTCTATGAATCACTTCTAAAACATGTGAAACTAAATGAAAAAGCAAGCTCGTGATACAAACGTGTGAAAGAATAGCAACGAACTGTCACAACTCTACCATCTATATGACAAGAGCATTGATGCGTTCACGATGTGGACAGTGCCTAATCAAATACTAGTTGCAAAAAAACTAGGGCAAACGCCTGCGAAAAATCAATGAATGCTCTTTTACTAACAGTCGATTGATTTGAGTGAAAGAGACACAAATAGAGTACCTATCAATAACAAATTTGCAAATAAGTACAATGTGCAACTTATACCGTTAGGCAAATAAATAAAAATAATAAAATGTTGAAAAATTTGCTGTTCGATGGGCTCTCGTTAGGTAAATCGTTGATGATATCTTCTCCAGTGTATTATGTACTACCAGTACAAAATATATGTATGTTGTAAATAGGGTAGTTGACACTGTCAAAAATAAATGACCAAACACTAACCAATGCATAAAACATCTAAAAACACGTGGAAATAACAAATTATGTTGTACATTTAATGCTTTTTATGATTTTTAATTACTCTTAAATTAAAGAGTATATGATTTGATGCTATGAAACTATGACGTCATAGTGTATTCATCGTCATATTTCATACAAAATTCCTTATAAACTATCGTTTTGACATTTATTAAAAAGTAGCTGATTTGATATGTCAGTCAACTACCCTATTAATTGTAATGCCATTTTTGCAGTAAATTAATAATAAGGCGCTATATGAAACCTTTGCTGAAAGATAATAAGTATTTTTCTTGTAGGTTGTAGGACACAGAAAATTTCAGTGCAATATTTTTTAATTATAGCCCTATTTACCTTCTGTAATAAGGTCGACTGTATCTCAATATTGTTTTTCCGTGTTATTTTTTAAGATGCTCTTGCTCAACCGTAAAGACGCGGAAAATTTAATATTCCACGGGCAGATAGCTCATATCCTATGAACCGTGCAATATTCGGCCGGTATCAGTATGACCAGGATGATTTTTTTTACGAGGCAACTTTTTATTATGTCACGTTCTTTGTACCTTCATATTGGCTTTAGGTTAAGCCGGCTTTTCTTAGCTTAAATTATTTATAGTAATATACGCACTTCCTACTTACAAAATTGGGTTTGTTTGCCTGTTTTTTCTATAGTTATGAGTGGTGCCTTTTTTAAAAGTAAATAACTGCTGTATTTAACTCTTTATTCTTTGTTCTCTTACCGTCTTTAGATTATATCCCCCACTCCATTGTTTTTTTCCCCGCCACTCAAGTGAGTAATGGTTGCTTTGCTTTTGAATTTTCCACTGAGTTACACTGAAAGTAAAATTAATATTTATTTGCTTGCATATTAAACACACTTCCCGCTTAATCAATAAATAATATTTTATACTTCGATCAACTACCTGTCTAATAATATTGACATAATACAAGTAGGAAGCTAATGAGCCATAAAACAACGCGTAGTGTTGGTGTCGCCGTGGCCTGGCATATACGAAGCACGGAATTTTGCAAGTTAGCGGCAATCACTTATGTTCTGTAACATATTGCATGCCGCACGGCACGGTTATAACCGTTCATTTATTGTTGTGTTTGCGGGCTATTCATGGTCGCTGTCTTGGTAACTGATGAGTTGTGAGCGTCCAGGCTTTAAAGTCGCATGCAGTTTGTTGACAACCCTTTACCACGATTGTAAAGAATTGCGTTTGCGTTTACGACATTCTCTATTAGAATGGTTAAAGCGCCTCTCGCGAAATACTATGGAACTACTTTCTACCATACAAAATTGTACTAAACGCAAATGCCATAGTAGGTAAACTGTCATATTAGGTACGTGAAATGGTTTAAAGCATGTCTTGTCAAACCTTGAAGGTTTTAAGTTCCGGCTCTTTTTCTCTTTCGAAAAGTAACAGATATATTTAAAAATCTATTTTATTAGGCTTAAGTATAATCTCTTGTATATCACGAGTACATGGAAAGCATGCCGTGACTAAATATACTAGAAAACATCGCGAAATCATTCGATGATCAACAGGCATTCAATCGATTTATTTTTAAAGCAACATGTGGCGAACCGCATTCGCTTATTCACGATTTTTTCCTCTACTTCATTTAGAGAAGAATAAAAGACTTTGATGAGACGAATACAATGCGCACCTCAATTGATTACAAGAAAAGTTCAACACCGACGTAACTTTGATCTTCTACTACTACTATTTAAGGTCTTAATTAGATTGATAAGCTCTCCTAAGTTGATTGTCTATAGTGATCGGTACAATCATCTTGAACAATTAATGTTGATTTCGATACCGCTATTTGATTCAAATCTCGGTTTAACAGTACCAGCTGTATGGGAAATGCGCCAATTAAGTTGCTATACAACAATTAAAATGCGATGTAATTGAAGGATCAGAAATGTTGATTGAAAATAATAGCGTGTAGTGAAACAATGATATTTAAAGCGCAACTAAAAAGAGGCTCAATTATGGAAACATTTCAAGTAATGTTCAGGAAAGTGGTCGATATAATGCGTCTTCATAAATTTGAAAACGAATGCAGTGTTGCTATATAAATCAGTTACCAATAAAATATGTCGTTTTTCGTAGTATAAATCTGTGTTACCATCTAAGTCGATTACTAGAGTAAGCATGGCAATGATAGATTTTTAACATGAGGATGTAAAATGCATGCACATTTGTGCATGTGAGGAATAAGATCGGTGATCTAAACTAAATGATGAACTGTCTCCAACTTGTACGAAAACGCTTGAGAAATCACCACTGTGGCACAGAAAAATGCACAGTAAACATTACCAAGGTTACAGTTAAAGCAATTTTCAATAACCCCCAGGGAAGTGTTAGTATGCCGAGTTATGAAGGATAAGATGAACCAAACGGTCTGTTAACTAGTTCCAGGTAGTTAAGCGACGCTAATGACTCCTGTCAAAAGTCATTATACACACAAGGCGATCAATGTCCGCTATCTACGAGCTTACACATAATTATAATAAATCAATGGTGTCCTATTACGTAACTTAAAGGAGGTTGAAGTGTATACCTATTGTAGAATACTTCGAGATGGCATATTTTTATAACCTATATTGGTTTTTAATTTTTCATTGGTTCTAAACTCACAAAATAGTATTAACAAAAGATTTGGTTATTTCGTGTTTATTTTGCCATTTATTTCCGTTTCTTATTATCCAAAGGTTTCCTGTAAGAGATCGCTTTAGCAATAAGGCCGCCTATCTATCTTAAGACCCGGTTTATTTTTATTTTGGATGGATTTATGTTTAAACAACCTCATCATGCTATGTGATCTTAAGGCCAAAGGTGGTAAGCATACGACCCCTAGCTGTCATGAGCACATTACCGGAATACTGTTTTTAGAACGAAGTTCTTTATGGCAAGTTATCATTTGTCAGTTGTTTTTTAGAGTGAGGCTAGACAGAAAAATGTGTAAACAATTTACAATCATTCCTATATATTATGTCCCGAAGTGGTACTACGATAACAAGAACCTCGACCCGAGAATCTTAACATCACTATATAAAAAGGACTAAACTAAATAAAAAAGTCGCTGTCAGAAGGCATCGTTCCCAGAATACTAACGGTATTGCCACGTTGGATTTCAATGCTGATTCTCTGACCCAATTTTTTTTTTTTTTTTTTATTTATTTAATCATCATCATATCTGCCGAAAGACAAAGGCCTCCCCCAAGGATCTCCACTCTAATAAATTATTTAATATATTAGATTTATTATTTATTGGTAGATTAGACTAAATAAATAATATTTATATTTATTTTTGATTTTTAATATTTTATTTTCAAATCCATGCTTACAATCGATTGTCTTTTTTATTTCCTTACTCATCAATGGTTAAAAATATCGGCGAAATGTTTTTTATCAATCTAATTGAAGCAACTATAAAAAGCCGTAAACAATACATAATCAGCTGAGTTCGGGTGAAAGCTTACGTTAGTAAGAGAGGTTGTTCACCGTTGATTATCAGTACATTTGGGTGATGTATGGTGCTCATTGTAAGGAACGGATGCAGCGCGTATGGCGTCTGGAGGTCAAGTTCAATGTCTTAGGGTGTGTTTATATTTGTGTCTAATTTTATATATTAATCGAATCAGGAAATAGATTATTCTATTACTTGAAAATGATTACTTGCTTGAGGTATTTTCAAGATAAGAAATTTGAAAAAAATAATAATATATATGTTTATTAGAAAACGTTTTGTTAAAAAAAACAGAAAATAAGTTTAATAGACTCGCAAAACGATACAGAATGATAAAAGTTGATTCTAAAATTAAATTAGATGCTGAAATTTTGTGAAAATGACTAGTTATTACAAAATTATAACTAACAATTTTATGTGTAAAACTAACTAAGGTTTTAAATTCAGGCAAATGCTATATTTATAACGGTGGTATTACTCATCACTCCTGACTTCACGTGACCTGTCGCAGTTTACTTATCGTGATTTGTGGTGGCAATGAATTGCATATGAGAGGGAAGGGCTTTGAAAATTATATTTGCTTGGTGCGCATATATTGGTTCAAATGTTTATATTGTTTAGACGGCGTTTTTATAAACATGTAAAATAAATGTTTGTGTAATTTTCAATCAATATTTGTTTTAAATGCACGTAGCTATATCAATTACAGTTCTCCAGGCTCCCATCATCAGATTGACCTGATGACCATGGAAGGACCTGGAAAGCATACCCTTTAAAAAATAAAACCAAATCGGTCCAGGCGTCTTCGAGTAATCGGGGAACATACACAAAAAATAGATTCCGACGAATCGTTAACCTTCTTTTTTGAAGATGGTTGAAAAGAAATTAAACTTTTAAACTTATGATATTTTAAAGTAGCAATGAGAATACACCTTTAGGCCCTGTATTCAATCAATGCCAAGCGTTTAAATTACGATGACTTATGAACTATGTGGATCAACCTACTGACGCATCTATCGAAGCATAAATTATTAAAGGTTATATATAAAGCTCACTGATTACTTGAATTTTGGTAA
The DNA here is from genome assembly GCA_963555595.1 of Tethea ocularis. Classification (NCBI taxonomy): domain Eukaryota; kingdom Metazoa; phylum Arthropoda; class Insecta; order Lepidoptera; family Drepanidae; genus Tethea; species Tethea ocularis. Next base: position 8,553,751 of record OY741968.1, read on the forward strand.
CTTGTTCATGAATAATGTATTTTTTTAAGAAAAATAGATAATATTCAATTTTTCAATTTTACACAAACACTTGAAATGTGCGAGTGCAAATTGTAGTAGAGATCCAGCTATCCTTATCTGTATCTTATATACCTACTTGGAATAATATACATAGTAGGTACAATCAGGTCAAATGAAGAAACACTGCTAACCTACTGCGGGAATCTTGCCGATGATCGGCAACAGCGGCTGCCTCGAGGATTTTTGACATACAGATTTTATTTTGTATTAGCGACCCGCCCCGGCTTCATACGGCTTTTCTTGGGTTTTCTGTGCTATGATATGCATGTATTATACATATAAATTCCTTCCTCTTGATTCACTTTATCTATTGCTGAAAAATGCATTAAAATTTTGTAGTTTTAAAGATCTAAGCGAACAGCAGCGGAAGCTTCATTTTATACTTTGCGTAAATACATATAATATACTAGCTGTCCCCCGCGGTTCCACCCGCGTTTCCAAATAAAAAGTAGCCTATGCAACCTGATCTAGATAAGGCAACATAATAATTGTCCATGGGAAAAACAGTTTTCTCTTAAATATATTCCAACATGCTTAAAAGTTTGTCCTTGTGCTTTATTTATATTGACTTCAGACGATAGGTAGGTAATTTCACAGGAAATTGTACCTATTCGTTTAAATCTATATGGTAAATCTGTGGGTATCATCGGAATGCGAGGTATCAGTACTGTTTGCCCAACTGCTGGCTCAGTCAAAACCAATCGCTACTATGACAGAAATCTAGAAATTTTACTTGAAGTCTGGTACCATTACATAAATTTGGTGGTCTAATATCTATTTAACATGCATTGTCCTGGATGACTGTCTGACGGATCAAACATAGCCTAAACCGCTGATCGTAGAGACCTGAAATTTAGAGGGTGTGTTCGTATGAAGTAGGCATACTATAAGAAAGGATCTTCCGAAATCCTTAGGGGTTGAAAAACTGGGAAAAAGTTTGTATGGAACAACGTGATTCCTTGGTCCAATCTACTTCAAATTTTGCATAAACATTCTTTAAGATAATTGATGAAAGACGTGTTTTGTATTTTATTGAAACTCATCGCCTATCGGGGTTAAAAAAGGGTAGAAAGTTATTTTGGGGGTGATTTGCATCGAAGTTGATATCAATACTGCTTTTGAACTCACATAAAAGCTTGGTGCAATGCAATGCATATGACGAACAATTGGGATGAATTTGCTGTTATGTCTCATGACCGTCTTGGCAACAATCATGGGACAAAAAAAAAGTATAAATTAGATGTTACAACACTCTACATTTCTGCGAGTTAGTTGCAGCCGGTCAAATATACCCATTTGTATTTGAAGTATATCGAAATGGAAACCAGTATGCCAAATTTGGTACCGAAGACCAACCCATCAAAAGGTTACGTTTTTCCCAAGACCTTTCTTATGGTCACTTTGATCCCTACGCTGATGCCGATGGTGATAATAACACTGATCAGCGTCCAATAGCCAATCTAAATATATAAAACTTTTAACAAAAATTTGAACCGATATCATGGTACCGCAGATTTATTTCGCTTACTTCAAAACTATCATATTAGAGTTCCTAAATAGTTATTTTCTGCTTTTTAGTGCCTTTGAAGGCGGTTCTATTTTTTGTTAAAAGTTTTTTATTTTTCAATTTTGAATTTCTTATGTGTAATCAATGACTCTCAAGGTCACTGACCTAGGATAAGCATATTAGCGTTGTAGTTTCCATCATCGTTCCTATAACATTTAAAGAATTATCCCCTAACTCCTAACCATTAAGGAGTTGTACCTTCCATCATCAGCTCAGCAATATAAGATGATGACTACCAGACGCAAATATCTGAATAGCTTTAGAAAGTATGATGAAAAACATTGTAAGTGCCTATAAAATTTAAAGAGTTCCCTCGATTTGTCCAGGATCCTATCATCAGATCCTGACTTGGTGACCATGGGACTACTTGTGAAGTATACCCTTTCAAACAAAAAATATTTTTACAAATCGGTCCAGGCGTTCGAGTATTCGGGGAACATACAAAAAAAAATATTCCGACGAATTGATAACCTCCGCTTGAAGTTGGTTAATTGACTGACCGACTGACTGACTGATCGCGGGTGATATCGCGGGTAGAAAGCTATTTAGCATTCTATATTAAAGCTGAAAAGTTTATGAAAAACATTGTAAGTGCCTATAAAATTTCAAGAGTTCCCTCGATTTGTCTAGGATCCTATCATCAGATCCTGACTTGGTGATCATGGGACCACTTGTGAAGTATATCCTTTCAAACAAAAAATAATTTTCCTAATCGGTCCAGGCGTTCGAGTATTCGGGGAACATACAAAAAAAAAGATTTCAACGAATTGATAACCTCCGCTTGAAGTTGGTTAATTGACTGGCTGATCGCGGGTGGCATCGCGGGTGGAAAGCTATTTAGCATTAAATAATAAAGCAGAAAAGTTTGTTTGTTTGTTTGAATGCGCAAATCTCCGGAGTTACTGGTCCGATTCGAAAACTACGCTGTCGGCTGGTAGTTTAACCATTATTTTGTCGTTGATGGCGTCAACGCTTATATTTCTGGCAGCTAATTAAATTAAATTGCCCTCTCACTCATCCATTAATGTTTTTTTTGGTCGATATTGGCTATATCCGGATATACTCTACAGATCAGGTCTTCAATGTTGGTCACGATTTTACCAAGGTCTTTGTCAATAGCTATTTTTTTATCTGATTCAGGTACTTTCCCATCCCCGATTAAATGGAACTTTATTGGGAAATCTGTGCTTCCTCTACCCAAGTGACTCTTCATTTTGGTATACAGTTTCAATAATTCAACAGACTTTCATAATGAGGAAGATTTTAAGCAAGATTTAATAATATCTGCTCTAGTTTCCCTAACAGGCAACGTTTATCTGAAATCACCAGAAAATATCAAAGTTATTCCACCCATGGCTATTTGTGCATTTTATAATTCTGAGAGTTCTATCTAAAGCCTCTAGATGAGCTCTATGAGTCATGTGCACTCATCCCATATTATTAGGTTTGCATCTTGTAAAACCTTGCCCAATGGTCCATTTTTACGTATAGAGCGTACGCTGTCTTTTTCAAGAAATACCGTAAGGTTCTGTTTAGAAGTGAAATGAGCCGTCCTTCTACCTGTCAATAGTGTAGCAGCAATAAATATCTGATGATGCAACAGCAATGGCTAATTTCGTTGACTTCAAAACTATCAGATTAGAGTTCTTACATAGTTATTTTATACTTATTAGTGCCTTTGTGGTTTTTTTTTGTTAAAAGTATTTTATTTTTCATTTTTTAGTTTCTTATGTGTAATCAATGACTCTCAAGGTCACTGACCTAGGATAAGCATATTAGTGTTGTACTTTCCATCATCGTTCCTATAATATTTAAAGATTTATCCCCTAAATCCTACCCGTTAAGGAGTTGTACCTTCTATCATCAGCTCAGCAACATGTGACGACTACCAGACGCAAATATCTGAATAGTTTTAGAAAACATATGAAAAACATTGTTAGTGCCTATAAAATTTGAAGAGTTCCCTCGATTTCTTCAAGATCCCATCATCAGACCCTGACTTGGTGACCATGTGACCACCTGTATGTATAGTTTCCAAATCGGGTCAGGCATCTTCGAGTAATCGAGGAACAAACATAAAAAAAGATTCCGACGAATTGATAACCTCGTCTTGATGACAGTTAAAAATAACAAAATACTGTTACCTAGGCGACCGCTGTCATCCATTGACAACCGCGTCGCATCGCTCACCCATGCTATACATGCTCCCGCTTAACGTTCTTTTTATCATTGCTCAGCTCCTGAGGGTCGTAGCGTGATGTTCTATAGCCTATAACCTTCCTTAATAAATGGGCTTTCAATTGCAAAATGGTTTTTCCATATCCCACTGGCAGATCCAGAGATTAGCGCGTTCAAACAAACAAACAAACAAACAAACAAACAAACAAACTCTTCAGCTTTATTATTAGTATAGATAGATATGTATAATATATTTGTTGTAAATAATTGGTAATATTACAAATATTGAAACATAATGATGACAAACAAACTTTACGCCAAACTTTAATGCGCCTAACGCTCCCGTTGGAAGCAAAACACCTAATTGTTCCCTTCCGTTCACGCTACAGAAACAAAGGACTAACTAAAAGCGGGTATGTTTTTTCATTACATTCCTACTTTTTTGAGTTGGTATAAAGTATAAGTAATTAGCGATTTGAGAAGTTTGTAAGAATCGTGGTGGCGCAGTAGATAGCGTACCAACTTACAATCATAAGGTTGCCAGTTCAAATCATTGACCTTAGTTTTGATTATTCAAGACTGGCTTTTCGGAATTGAATTTGCGTTTTATAACTATTATGACTATGATAGATAGATAGATTGTGGTTAAACTGGAGCCTATTTTACTTGTACACACGGCCACAGATCAAGTTACACACTGCGGCACCTTATGCGGTTGTAATAGGCGCTATTTCGCAACAAAAATGTGTAGCTTGATCTGTGGCCGTGTGTACAGGCAAAATAACTTTTCATTCTCACTTTTCGCTTATATATTAGACCACGTCCTTTACATTCGAGTACCCCCTGTTATGTCGGCTGTTTGCGGAATTACTTTTTTTAATTTCCCATCGGCTAGGTATTTTATATTAATCGCAATGGCAGAGATATTTAAGCGAGATTCTTCGTTCTTTGAAATTATGATGGTATCACATGTATATTTTTTTCCATGAATTATATGCATATGTACAAATTTAATATCCTTTTCTTTTATACTCTATCAAATCTACAATGACCTACTCCATCCATAGTCTATGAAATCTTCTTTAACATTTTTAAACAACTTTACAAATTAGTGTGGCGGATATGATACCCTAACTATCAGGCTTCGTTACCTACCATCGAGCATATACACTTGTGTAAAAACATGTTTGTATGATCTGAGTCTTGGTGACTCTACAATATAGAATTAAGTATTATTATTAGCTACCTATCTGGTTTACATAGTACATACAAGCTCTACGTTCATATGAGCCAAAAGACGTCCACTGCTGGATATAGGCCTCCCAAGGATCTCCACTATGGCCGGTCTTGCGCTACCCGCATTGCATCCAGCGGTTTTCCGCGACCCTCACAAGATCGTCAATCCACCTTGTGGGAGGCCTGTTCACGCTGCGTCTTCCGGTTCGCCACTCGAGAACCGATCTGCCTCAGCGGCCAATGTAGAGAATAATATCACGTAGAGAAGCTCTAAGTACTCTAAGTAGTAGAGTGTAATCAGCTTACCATATGGAAATGTTCCAGGATATTATTAGAATTGTTCTTCCTTTAATGACAGCCAACAGGTGTTTCTCTTTCATATTTGAACAACGTAATCAAAACAAATTGATAATGTTCTATCCTTCCAAGACACTCCCGGAAAGGGAGTAACAGTTTTCAATCTGTGTGATTAAATCAAATAAGGCATAGCATTGCTTCCATAACGGGAATGGTTACTTGTTAGTCGTTTGTTACTCTAATGACCGTGTTTCCCTACAAAACATGTACAACAACCCCACGAGAATTATTTCTGACAATATTTCATACATTAAATTATTAACGCACTGTTCGTGACATAAATGCACGTGAAATCACATGAAATGCAAAAGCTGTGACAGCCACCAATCGTGATACAAAACTATCTAATACAGTTTATACAATCGTAATCAACTCTATATCTACGACATAGGAAGTTTTTTGATAGCAAATGTAACTTTATTTAATGGTATTGCGTGCCGCTTTTAAACGACGTTCGTTATGACGAAAAGAAAATGTATAATTACAAACAAATTAAATTTTAATGTTTTGATTGTAGTCACACTTCTGTGATGTTTCGTGAATTAATTTTCTTGCCATTTTTCATGTTTACTTAAAAATAAGCTTATAATATTTATGACTTATTTTTTTTTGGACTGCATATCATTTTAGTATCACTATCAGATAGTTTTTATACTGACACCCACAAGATTTATAATGTATTCAACTTATGTATACCTACTCAGAATAATCAGAATCAGCTTCCTTTGGAATGTATAATATAATAGACACATGCCTAGTGATTAAATTGGATAGAACATCTGATGATTTTAAAATCAACAAAAAAATGTCTTCTAAAGTAGTTCTAAAATGTCGCAAACCAGTATCTCGTTTGTATTTTTTCCGTATCATTTAGGTTCAATTAGCTTTATCTATCATTGGATTAGCGAGTTCCTGAATGTTAAAGGCTTGGATACACTCTGTACTTCTACGCTAAAATAAAATAATTTATTTATTTGATAATTTACTCGTAAACTTACAGTATAAAAGAAATTATTTGTGTACCAAGCTTTGCAATTTTATATACAGTACCTGGTTGACCGAGCTTTGCTCGTTTTTTTTTTAAACAACGTTTTCTAAAAATGAAACCTAGCTAGATTGATTTATCTCCCCCGAAACCCTCTGCATACTAAATTTCATGAAAATCGTTGGAGCCGTATCCGAGATTCAGATTATATATGGGCATTTCTCTACTAAATGGAAAATCGTTGTCCCAAGCAAATTTTATATAATAAATTTTAATATTTCTCAGTTTTTTGTATGAATAATGACGAAGTATTAGGTATTCTTGACACGCCACAGCTTATTAAGTAATTTAATAATGTAATATTTATTTAAATCAAACTCAAACACCTCAAAACACAGTCCCCTGGTATGTCCTTTTTCCCGAATTACAAGTCTTGTGACCAATATTGTTTTTTTTTGCCGTTGATAACTGAACAAAAAATATTAAAAGAAACAATCAGCATCTTTATAAATTACAAAAAAAAAAAATACTATAAAAATTTAATCAAAAAATCTCTATGTGAATGCTGTTCTCAAATTTTTTAAACAGTCCCCTGAAAAATTTTTAAAACCGCGCTTTAGTCAAATTTTGTACTGGCGCGAATCGTTAATATCGTGAATCGGAACACAATCAGTATGAAGTTTGTCCGGCTGCATATACTCGTACAAGAATATTATTATCAGATATTAGCTGTCCGCCCTAGTACAGTGAACCTACGCTTCTAACGTTGTCCTACAATATAATAGGATTTTTTTTTTATCAGCCTCATTTGAAATCAGATGGCCGATATTATATTATGACAATCTCACCGTGGTCAGTGATGATTTGGCCAAAGGTAGTAAGCATACAAAGTCTAGAACGGAACTGGCTCTCAAGTGCAGCTGTCGGAACATGACATGCACAACGGATTTTCAATTTGACGGTCGGTGGTAGCCAACCTGACGAGTACCCCATAGTATATACCCTTCTACCGTGATATAGTTTCCCCTATTGTTTATAAATCTGTGTAGTTTCCATACGATGTATTAATTCACCGAAAGCTCAAGTTCATTGTAGGATTCGAAAACGTTACCTTGGACGTTACTACCACTAAGTTATCATATCTAAATTGATCATTACGATATTCCTGTTGGAAACTGTTTTGTACCTATAGTCCATGGTTCTTTTTTACTTAAATGTCAATGAAAAATAAATGAGTCGTAATGTTGTGTGAGAGCTTGGTGGTTTCATTTGCAGCATACTATCCACTTATAAGTTTTAATTCCTAACAATTCCCATATTATTTCTAAGCAAATTTATCTGTTGTACATGTATCCAAGTCTTTATTGGACCCTCTAAATTACATCGAACCATTTTGGCAGCAAAAAATGTGAGGAGTCATACTGAAGCGTAGAGTGGTTACTGGTTAGATTCGTTAGAAAAAACTTTTTTCTTCACTCCAAAGAATGTATTATACGAACTAGTTAATTTTACTTATAGATTGTTTGTGTATGTGTATTTGTGTTGGTTGAGTAATTGTACTCATATGAGGTAGTTCTTAATTTTACTGATTATTTCCTTAGAGATATTTTAGTCAATTGTTTTGTAATAAATAATTGTATTGTAGATTCACAAGCAATAATTATCAGTTACATTTATCGTCATTATAGAGACGGTTTAAATTATAAACATTACTTATATATTTAGCCGCAATAACAGAATTAAAAATGCGCTTTTGAAGAATTACAACACAATCTTCTATTATATACTTTTTCTAATGTTTTTATGTCATATAATATATGCCATAAGTAGTTGTGATATAATCGATTGTTGTAACTGAACCATAAAAACTCTTCCCCTAAAAAACAAACCTCAACTTATTAGTTTGTCGTTTTACAAGATAACATTCTAGGAATCTTGCAAATGGTTTTGGCACGTGTCTACTCCCTCCGTTGATAGTGAAATGTTTGCTGTTTACAATTCGACTGTGGGTAGGCTATAGTGGGTATAATAGCGGATTGGATAAGAAAATAATCTGTAAGTATTGAAAGTTTTGTATTAGAGTCAGAAAGCTGAAATACTTTTTTATAAAAATACTTTACGACTGTGGTGTCATAAGTGCCTTATTAATTCGATTAGGTAAATGTCACAGACTTGACAGTGAAATAAGCGCAATGACTATACTATTTTTTAATAAGTTACAGACATGTTCTCACTAGTTTATAATAAAAGTAATATTTTAAGTGTAATCGTAAAGGTAGGCTTCCGAGGCTCGCGGCTCGCGTCAGACGCGCGCGGCCATAGTCAACATATGGGAATGTATGGAGCCACTTCCGTGTCTCGCGAAAGACGCGCGCGTCCGGGTCTACTATGGCCGCGCGCGTCAGTGGAGCCACTTCCGAGGCTCCCGACAGACGCGCGCGGGTTAGACGGCTGTATAGGTACTTTAACAGGTTAACACAGAATTATTAAGTATCGCAACAAATTTAAGAGAAAATATATAACACTGACAATTAAATAAAACATATTTGATTCATATCATAATGTGACAAGGCCTTTAAAAAGGTTTGATGTTGATATGAAACTACATATAGGTCAAAGGTGTGTAGGTAAGGTACTATTTTGACCCTTGTTAACATATCAAGTATAATTTTCCTCGGAAGCCTAACTTTAGAGAGACACATTTTTGACACTGTTGGTCTTTTTTTGCATTATCCTAGTTTGTAAAAGAGTAGTAAAAATCGCTAACACCTAAGTACTTACTTAGATTTTATCATTGATCAACATTTATTCAAATTATATTAAACAAATTCAAAAGTCTTTATTAAATCAAGTCAAAGTGATCTTTTAACTTTCACATTACCGCTACCGCTTCAGCTCCAATTACTTGCGAATAAAGGAACAGCAGCCTAATTGTTTGACAGATTTTTTTCACCGATACCACAACCCCTCGGGAATAAATCAGTGTGTTATTGATTGGTAGTTAGTAACGCCCCGATTAATACGTTTTTCTTCCTGATTCGGTCATATTATGGGGTTCATGCTACATTAAATAAAATAATGTATGTGAGAAAAATACCAAATGTGCTAAGAGTTTGAGCTACAATATTTTAATGTTTTGAGAAATCTGTATATGCTGCCTGATAATATTTACAAAATAAGTCCGTAGGATTCAACTTATTTAAGTCCATAAGTAAGCCCTAAAATATCTGTCTTAACATTACTTATTGTCTTTATAAAGATATAAGTATAAGTAGCTCTATATTTTCAATTTAAAATACTTCTAGGGTCTGCCAACGACAAAACATAAGTCAGCAGAAAATATGTATGCAATAAAAGACAATTTAATATTTCATTTAATTTAAACTAATGTTATGATATGCAATAAAATGATTAATTTTAGTGATTTAATATATCTATCCGCGATTACTCAGTATTCGATTAGTTACTCAAAATATTTCAATTAAAATTTATTGTTATTTATTGTTTATACCTATTATATCGTATAGGGAATACACATACGCTATAACCAATACCTTCTCTAAGTCATTTCCATGCATTTAGTTTCTTCATACCATGAATGGATGACTCATACTCATAGATTGAAATAATACGAGCACCTAACTGTGGTTACACAGTACTTAAGACAGTACTAGAATATTTATTACAGCATTTATGATGACATATCCTTGTTGGACTAACCCACTAGATCAGAATGTCAAATTAGTTGAACCTGTACACACGGCCACAGATCAAGCTACACATTTTTGTTGCAAAATAGCGCCTATTACAACCGCATAAGGTGCCGCAGTGTGTAGCTTGATCTGTAGCCGTTTGTACAATTGCTAGGCTAGACAGGTTTCAACTGCCCATTGAGTCCGGTGACAGTTTTATTTTTAGTAAATGGCTATGGTAAAGAAAAAATAGTAGCCTGAGAAAAGCTTTAGACCAACTTACTTAACTGTATCTAAATAAATAAAAAGGAAAGCGTGATTGATTTACTGACTGATCTATCAACGCACAGCTCAAACCACTACTGGACAGATAAGGATCGGATCGGATCAGGTAGCTAATATGAAGTAGGAGGGGTTTGCGGGTGAAACTGCGGGGCGAGAGCTAGTAACTATATATAAATTCAAAGTCCCTTACGGATCACTGATTAGCCAAATCCGCTGGTCCTAGAGATATGAAATTTGCAGAGTGAATTCCTTGTAAAGTGTAGGTATCGACTAAGGAAGGGTTTTTCGAAAATCATCTCCAAATAGAGTAAAATATGGGATCGCGGGTGAAACCATTGGGCGGAAAACTAGTTTCTAAATAAGGATGTAAGTAGATATGCTATCATTTAGAAAGATTTAAATATGTTTTTGTCATCATCATTAATCGCAAATCAGAAATGGATTTTATCGAAAATTATTTTTTGTCCGAGGATATTATATCGTAGATATAATTCAAACATATCACTAAATAATTTATAAGACATCTTTATGTATCAGATACAAATATTATAAAGATAGATCGTTGGTAAAAATGTGCTGACGCACCACCATTTATTAGAGCTTGAATCGTTTACTGATAAAAATCGAAAATTAATGGTCTATTAGTCAAAATAATATTACAGACAGATGTTATTTACTGGTTATAACAAATACGCTGTAATGATGGTATAATAATATTATCCTTTTAAAATTATTTATCCTATTATAAAGTTTGTTTGTTTGTTTGTTTGTTACCATTAAACTAATGCAAGAAAGGTTTTGGATAAATCTTGGCACATGAAAAGTTCAAAGTATATACTACTAGCTACCACCCCGCAGTTTCACCCGCATTCCCGAGGATCTTATGTTTTGCCTGTTATGCCAAGTTTCATCAAAAGTTCAAAACATGAACTTTCCATAAACTTTCGCATGTATAATATTAGTAGGACTAGTAAGACAATAATACGTAGGATACTTTTGATCTCTTAAAAACGTAAGATCGCGGAGCGGAAGCTAGTTTGACAATAAAAATAAATTGTTAACAATGAACAAACATAATGTAAGTACAAATTGATGGAAGGAGAACTTGGTAGCAACAAATAAACTTGGTACAAGAGAAAACTTACGACTGATATTTTCATTACCCTATCTCCTACACAAAGTCCTATATTCTCGAACTTTGCAGGGAATAAACTTTCATACGCTTTAAAGATAAAACTGGATAAAACCTTTCCAGATTCCAGTGTAAATCTTGTAAATTTTACGCGTAAGTCCTGAAAATACTTTCTAGAATTGTTTTTGGTGTATTTTGAAATTATTCTGCTTGAAAATTGTTGTAATAATATATGAGAGGGAAGAAAATTATCTAATAAAGACATATATGATTTAGTACAATCACAGGTACATGTTTAAAAAAAGTACAAATAAGTTGAAAATATTAATTGAGTATATATAGAATTTTTATTTTGTATACAATACCTACAAAAAAACAATCCCACCAAATAAAAGTTGATGACGTTTGTTTACATTTTTTGAAATATGTAAATATTTTAACAATAATTGTTTACATTATAAATAGTATTTCTATACATTTTACTGTTATCTCAATTTAAATGTTTTTACTAAAAAAATCAAAATTAATCAAATCATTTCAAGGGACGGCATAAGTTTAATAGCTCCCTTTTGTCTTTAAATAAACGAACGGGATTCACATCTACCATATGTTTTATATATTCACGGTCGTGTTGACGTTTTTATATCCTTACTGTACGTGTGAAGATCAAAAATAATTGTTCTTTTATGGTTTATTATGATACCAACGGAGTGTTTAATGCTGTTGACAGTTTCACGATGGGATAATACAATTTATTACTTCATGAGACATAGAATCTTTGCTTTTCAGTGATATGTTTATCTGGTGACTTAGCTTTTTTGCAGCGCGCGGCACGACATGATATGATAGTGCTGCAGCAGCGCAGACTTTTTGCAATACCTAGACTGTAAATTTCTACTATATTATGCGTAAAATAATGTCTCACATGCAATATGGGGTTATGGGAGTAAATAAGTAACTCTAATAAATAAAACGATGCTGACTCTTCCTTTCGCTCTTTGGCTCTATAACTATAAATATAATCGTAATGTAATGAAACTTCTTATTTTTGTTTTATCAATAATTAAAATAAAAATGCTCAATTAACTTTTATATCTATCTACTTTATTTTCCCTTTACATTATAGTCTGCTCACACAATACTAAAAATTAAAATCACACTACATAAATATTCAAAGTATATATAGGAACTTATGATTCAAGCTCTGATATATCCACCGCACTGAAGAAATTGTTAACATTTTTGACCATTTTACCGATGACTGCCTTGACAATAGGTGGACCAAGTTCTACGACGATTTCGTTGGGGCTGTTGGCGATCAGTTCACGTGCTGCACGACCTAAGGTCAAAAAGTTGATATCAATACTAATATTATAAAGAGGAAACTTTACCTCTTTGGTTTGGATCATGTTCGGAGCTGTTCAATGAGACCTCTCGCTGGTTTCCGCCGACATATTCATTCAGTATTCAGTGTAACAAATAATAAATATCTATGCAGGCATACCTAAAACTTCATTTCCGTTGAATAGATTGTCCAATTGAACTTCAGCTTTGTCTTTTAACTCATATGAGTATTTGTAGTCTTTAACTTGCCAGTGTTTTGCTCCACCTACTTCTTTGTCGTATAGATCTATTTCTGCTGTAATTTGCAATTTTCCTGAAAGAAGGAATGTTCTCCATAAATCAATTGCCTTACTAGTTGCTGATTTGACTCAATCATGCTTGTAAGTTTCTCTAAAATAAATAAGAAGCTTGCTATTTACTTTATTGTTTCCATGAATATAGTTTAAGGTAGGATTTATTCCGGTTTCATTCCATTAAGAAGTGGACATTTGGTAAAATAGCCGATAGAAAAAAAGATAATATAGATCTGGTGCAACCGGATGGACTCGCAAACATATTATTTTTATTTTTTTAATTTGCATCATCATGTTAAGTCATTAGTAAGTACTTTAGGTATGATTGATAAGATTTCTAGGATACATACTTAACAAAACGTGAGCATCTCCCTTGCCTTCAATCGGCAGGATGAGCAGTTTTCCGTTCATTTCATATTTTGAAATCAAGTCGACGGTAGGACACAGGAATTTGACGAATAACTTGGACTTTTCCTTGTCACGTCTAAAATAAAATACATCATAATAATGTCATTATACTTTACAAGAATCGTATACCTATATAACTCATACATTTTAAGTCCATAAAATTTAAAGCAAGAGGATTTTTTATTATAGACAGATTGACAAGCAGGCGGACGGTCCACATGATGGTATATGGCTACATGGCTACCGTTGTCTACGGACATTTGCAGGTACCAGGGGGATTGCTATTGGCCAGTTGGCACAATTGGTGACACCACCTATCGCGCCGCAGGTCGTGGGTTCGATTTCCATCCAGGACAAACATTTGTGTGCATGAGCATGTCTGTTTGCCCTGTGTTTGGGTGTAAATATCTATATCATCATCAATGCTTGGCTGTTATTGGTGTAGCTTCTTCCATTCTTCAAATTCCAATTTAACCTTCACTTAGTCAATGTTGTTTTTATATTATTAATGTTTATATATATATTATTAAGGATAATGTTAATTAAGGGTAAACGTTCGGTTGTCAAGTCAATTCAAATTTTATCACGTTTTTTGCAAATTGCATCTCAGTTATAAGGTCGCAAGTTATCAACATGTTATTTGCGACAAGAATGGTAGTATATTTACTGATTAATAACAAAAGAAATCATCAACATTTTCCTCCAAGGTATATTAGTAACATTTTCATTTGCAAAAAACGTGATAAAATTTGAATTTCGCGCTCCAACCGAAGCCTCCACCTTAAGTATGAAGGTTAAAGCAAGTCTCGGAGTAAATATTTTTCTTACAAGCAATTAAGCCTTTTTAAAAACCATCACGACTATTCCCACAATCCTGACTACCTTGAGATTCTGTGCTTAGGGCCCCTGCCTCGATTGCCCACGATCCCAAACAACCCTTTAAAACAGTAATGTAAGCCCCAGCTACAGGGCAGATTCTATACCTACCTGTCATTATTATAAAAAAATATAATTTTACAAAAAAGGTGGCCTGTGGGCCGTATACTACGTAGATAGAGACTTTAATTAATACCTACTATAATTTCATCGGTACGAGTAAACAATACCTTGAACTGAGTAGGTATTTACTCGTTCAAGGTCTTTAGGGACTGCCTCAGTAGTATGGACTTGACATTATGAAGGTAAACATGGTACTATGAGTAACTGTCTTATATAATATTATTTTTGTTATATATTTGAGTATAATACCTAGACTTACAAATAGGAGAATTCAGTACGATGTATGAATAATTCAAATAATTAAAGAGTCAGGATTAATGAATAATTTGTTAAATATGTCTTTGTTTTTTAATTAAAATTAGCTATATTAAAATATAATTGAGGAAGATTTGAAAATTAAATTAAAACTATTTTATTTTACTTCACATAAAAAACTGACTACCTAATTAAAGTCTTAATTACATTAGTAAAAAAAACTTCAAAGTTAGTTCCTTAATTAAAATGCCTAATGCTTCAAAAAAGTGTAATGGGTAGGTATGTACTTACCTACATAATAAAGTTTAATGTTTCTTATGCGGCAAACAAATAAGCAAATGGATAAAATACTTGTGCTTTAAGAAATACGAGCATGTCAATGGTAAAGGTTGTTAAGCTAATGGGTCGTGAGTTCGAATCCTACAAGGAGTTTGAGCTTCATAAAACTTTTGTCGCTAAGTGATCATAAGCTTTGGGTAATTTTGGGTCCAATAGGGTAGTTGACAGTGTCAAAAATAAATCACCAAACACTAACCAATGCATAAATCATCTAAAAACACGTGGAAACATAAAATATGTTGTACATTTTATGATTTTTAATTACCAGTTGAACCACAAAAAGTAAATCATTTGATGCTGTGAAACTGACGTCATAGTGTAATATTTCATACAAAATTCCATATAAACTATCGTTTTGACATTTATTAAAAACCTAGCTGATTTGATAAGTCAGTCAACTACCCTATTTGCTCTCTTTTAAAATCACCCGGTATAAGTAGGTATATATTTTTTTTACGATATTTCCTCCACGCTTGGCGCTTGATATCCCGTCCCGGGGGAAGTGTGACATCTCCCCCCAGCACCCTTACTGACCTATCGCACGATGCGTCATGCATTACCACGACACCAAAAGAACCCTGTTTAATCACCTTTTACGACTGTTATTCTAAGCTTTAGCTGAGTAGGGACACTGATGGACTTGTGGTGTGCGTCAAACTCGCTCGTCAATATGAACGAGAGATGTCCACAAGTTTAATAGGTATTAGTAACTAGATTCCGCCCCGCGGTTTCCCGCATTCCCGAAGGATCTCGTTTACCCGGGATAAAAAGTATCCAGTGTTAATCTAGGTTAAAAAATATCTGTGTTCCAAATTTCATCCAAATCCGTTCAGTATTTTTGCGTGAAAAAGTAACAAACATCCATCGATCCATCCATCCATCCATCCATCCATCCATCCATCCATCCATCCATCCATACATACTCACAAACTTTCCCATTTATAATATTAGTATTTGTAGGATATACATACTGCATTTTCTTAGCGACGCAATCCGTCAGCCCAGATCCGGATATGTCATTTAAAAGTAGTTTTAATGATGATGAAGAGGCGTCCAAGGTCTTGATCTTGAAGGGCTCTAGTTTTTCAACGCCAAGCTCCGGAATACCTGCGGTAAATATCGGGATCGCCGCTTGCGTCGACTGTTTAATGCAATTTGAATCATCCCACTTGCACTTTGTTATGAATGAGGCTGAAAATAAGAAAATAATTATGTTATGTAGGTATAAGTATTCCTAATATAGGTATTTAATTAAATTAAATATGCGCTCATTTCCCAAAAGGGAGAAACATCAATTGATTATTAATCTACAGTAAATAATATTATAAAGTGTAAATAATTGATTTATTATATGATTGTTTGTTTGTAATGGATAAACTCAAAAATTACTTCTGATTTTAAAAATTGTTTCACCCTTAGAAAGCTACTTAATTTTAGTAAAATTTTAAATCCCTACGGAGGAATCAAAAAATATCTTGAAAAGTCATTAATAATTATTGATGACACCTACATAAAATAATCGAGGTATTACAGATCTTATAGGTTATTACTACAAAAAAATTAAAAGGAAAGTGTAACTGACTGACTGATTTATCAACAAACAGCTCAATCCACTGGACGGATCGCGCTGAAATTTGATATATACATTATCTATAGATATTATGAGGTTAAGCATCTGCTAAGAAAGGATTTTTTTTAAACCAACCCCTAATAATCCCTATACATTTAAATATGGGATTGTGGGTGAAACCGCAGGGCGGAAAACTATTTTATCGTTACAGTCGTGAAAAAATACTAAAACGATATTGATATTACATACTTATCCTAACTGTGAGAGATTGGACGTACAGGTTTGGATATTTGTGATTCACGCATCAACTAGGAACGAATTTGCATCTTTATACCAGGGAAACAAGATCCCTAAGGAACGCGGATGAAACCGCTGGGTGAAAACTAGTTAGTAATTTATGTAAGACTAGTTTCTGGCCCGCGGTTTCAGCAGTTTTCCCGAGAGATTATAGTTTTCCTGCGTGATCCGTTCACATTTGTTCGATCAAACAAAATGCATGAAAATATTTTTTTCTTTATTTGGTTGTTTTAAATATTTTGCTTTTCCTTTGTTGGTTTCTTTCGATTCCTAGTAAAAGTTGTTTATATTCACAAGTACTGAGGGTGAATTAATTTAAAAATAAAATTACTATATTATTACCTGATGCAGCATTCGCTTCATAAATGAACCCTAAAATACACACTGCTAATAAAACTTTCGTAAACATTTTAATTAAATATAATTTTAAAAATAAACACAACTGGACCACTCAGTGTATTTCCATGTTATACAATGAAATACATTAAACTTCCATATTTATATGAACATTTATGTTTTTATTCACACAGGTCTACGCATAGTTTTTACACTAGAATAAATAAGCGTAGTGATGTGGTTCGTAGTTAGGTATATTACAAGTTGTACTCAAGTCACAAATAATTATATTTTTATGTTGTTTTATTATTTAATCACTATTATATATTATTAGGTAACTAGGTATTCATTGCAAAAATCTTGTATACATACAGCAATGGAAATTTCTAAGGTGATTTAAATAATTATGATAATATATTAAATAATTATTAAAATAAAGCACAATAAACTAACTACTAACTACCATTATGAAAACTTGTTGTTTTACTCAAGGAGTTTGAGTTTACTGTAGTGGTAAAAATCTCATAGTGACTCGAGTTTAAAGCAAAGCAACGTCACATCTCTAACGCACAGCCCAATAACAAGTTTCCTACTCCAGTGACATTGGATACGTTTTTTTTTATTAAATTGAATAATTTCATATCATTACGTGCATTGACGTCTTTACATATTGGGGATAGCTGCTGTCTAAATTAAATTAATATATATTATTTTAAATTTTCTTTCACAAAATTGACAGATCTTAATTATTATTTGTTTAACTTAATATGTGATTTGTTACACATAATGTAAATTCGATGAAAAAACAATACCTAATATGGTGTCATTCAGCTGGTTTGATGATGGAACTACACTTATTACTAAACTATAGACATAGAAATAAGGATTTACGTTATGTAAAACTTAATATTATGAATGCGAAAGTTTGTAAGTATGTTTGTTACTTGTTCACGCTCAAATGGCTAGGCCAATTTTGATGAAATTTGGTATAGAGGTACCCTGGATTTTAGCACATTTACTTTTTATCCCGTGAAAACATAAGATACCTCGGGAACGCGGGTGAAACCGCGAGGCGGAAGCTAGTATAATAATATAAAGTAGAAAAATAATAAAACGAACTAACTTTGCCAGCTGTTTTAGAACCTAACGGGTTTGGTACGTGACCATGGCAAGAGACCGGACGGTATGTCATTGGTGCCCTGGAAGATGGGTAGGCCCCTTGTGTGGGACGCTACATGTGTCGACACCCTGCACCATCCCACATTCCAGATACGTATGTAGTCGCCGGCGCTGCTGCTTCCTAACAAGAGTGCCTCAAGCGCCGCAAGGAGGTACGCTGCTCTGCAGAGGTCCAACGTATTTTCGGCGTTTGGGGTTGAAACTCTAGGGCCCTGGGGACCGAAGGCTCGTCAATTGTTCAAAGATGTCACCTTTCGCCTTGTTGAGGCATCTCTTGACAAGAGGGCTAGCACATATTTTGCTCAAAGAATTGCCATTGCCACCCAGCTTGGCAATTCTTGGCACACTTCGCGGGGCAGTGATTTGGCACAAATTTTCTATTTAAAGTTAGGTAGATTTGTTTTTTTTTACATTTAGATTTAATTCACTTGTTCTTATTCTTTCATAATATTATTGATCAATTTACAATAATTAAACAGTTATAAAAACACACAAATAAAATTTCAATTTATTAAGTTAATCTAAAAAATAATCATCTAAAGATCAAGAAGGTAAGACAAATGTTCCCACTTTATTTTATTCTTCTTCGCTTAGAACAGGTAAAGCAATTTTTTTTAATACAATTATTATCAAAAATATACAATCTACATTATTAGGAAATTTCCTCGAAGCGGCCGATCATCGGCAATCAAAGACATAGCATAGTGATAGACAAGGCAAGGCGAGCGAAATCATACTCTACGATACCATAGGGTACGGTAACCGCTTACCATCAGGCAGGCCGTATGCTTGTTTGCTGACTACTTATGTAAAAAATAATATAATATATAGTGCTGCTAACTCCCAAAACATGTTACTTTTATTTTAAGAACATTAATATACTTTGTAATTTCATTATTAAAAACTCTTTCTTTACTAACAAGTCTGAAGTATCTGAAGAAAACGAAATTACCTATGTGAAATAATCGATGTATTATATTTATTTTATATATGTAACATATGAAAAATAATTTTATTTAGTTTTCTTCTGATGATTCCTATTCCTACTTTTTCAAACTATGCTTTAAACAAACTTAACATTTTTAACTGAAAGTTGATGGGTTAAATGTTATGCAAGATCTACCATCTCACTGCAATACAAAAATTAAAAAGTCCTTAAATGTAACCCTGAACATATAAACCCCCCCCTAAATTTTGTGCGATAACTGCTAAGTTGTGGTAAACCTACCTATTTTACATAATTATATACAAATTTTAACCTAGATGATTTTTTTACTAGCAGCTTATCCAGTAATCTAGTTTATTGAATTGCCTAGATTTTTACAAAACTTGTTTAGATTAATTAAACATTTTTATTTTAGCTTTGTCTTGAAGAGTTTTTGTTATTTATAATCAAGTTCATTTAATTAAAAATTTTATTATTATAATGTAGTTTGTATTTGTGTGTATATGTGGTATTTTGTTATTTAATTTAACAACAAAGGTTATATACTAATTTTAAATATTTATAAAAATAAATAAAATTCAATCCAAAATCTATTCTATTTACAACATATTTACAAGAAGACCTTACTTTTCACGAATTTGTGGGGGGGCCTGCCCACGCTGCGTCTTCCGGTTCGTGGTCGCCACTCGAGAACTTTTCTGCCCCAGCGGCCGTCGGTTCTACGAGCGATGTGCCCCGCCCACTGCCACTTCAGTTTGGCAATTTATGTCGGTTATTTTCGCCTGCGGATTTCATCATTTCTGATTCGATCTCGCAGGGAAACTACGAGCATAGCCTCTCCATCGCTCTTTGGGTGACCCTGAGCCTTCTTATGAGGCCCATCGTAAGCGACCACGTCTCTGCTCCGTAAGTCATCACTGGCAACACACACTGGTTGAAGACTTTGGATTTGAGACAATGCGGTATTTGGGACGAGAAGAAATATCTTCTAAGCTACGTAATAACGTAGCTTCCCGAACGCTGCCCAGCCGAGTTGGATTCGACGATTGACCTCTTTCTCGAAGTTTGACCTACCTAGTTGGATGGTCTGTCCTAGGTAAATGTAGTCATTTACAACTTCGAGTGCAGGAGTGATATCCATTTAGTAATGTAATTTATAGGTAACAAACAGTAATAATTCTTAAATAGTCACTGGTTTATATCCTTCCAAAATCTGGAAAACTGGTTCCAATTTTTTATGCTGATGAGCTTAAAATTGTTAAGTCTGATGATGATTGTATAAAAAAGGTAGGTGTAGATAGGTAGGGGTTGGTAGGGATATGTAAGTATAGGTAGGTAGGTCCCAGTTTTTTTATTCTCAGGGTAGGACAACGTCTGCCTGGACAACTAGTTACAAATAAAAAAGAAATGTTTAAATGATTTATTCTCATCTCATAACAAGTCTTGTATTAAACAAAGCATTAAATGTTTTTCAGTCTATGGATAGGTTTTCAGAAGGCACCGTGCTGAAAAAATTTTGTACGGTTTTAAAGACTCTTTCGATAACGGCCTCAATGCAGGGTGAGCCGATTTCTCGTACGACTTCGTTTGGGCTATTTTTCATCACATCATTTGCTGCCTGTGCTGAAATCAGATGTTGCTTGATAATTCCGTGATGAAGGTTTATAAATATTATTTAAAATCTTAACAATAATATTAGTAGGATTATTTACCTACAACAAAAATACAGACTATATTTAAAAAAAATCGTGATTCAACTAATTATAAACTCACAAAAAAATAATTTCCGCGAACAACCAAAGTGATGCCTCCACCATAGTAGGATTACTAATATTATAATGCGAAAGTTTGTGAGTATGGATGTTTGTTACTCTTTCACGGAAAAACTACTGAACGGATTTGGATGAAACTTGGCACATAGATAGATCATACCCTAGAATAACATATAGGCTACTTTTTATCCCGGGAAAACATCAGATACCACGAGAAGTTTTATTTATATGTGAAATCTTCAGTTGATGTTTTATATTTCAAGAAAACTATAAAAAAATATTTTCTGTAATAAATAAAAGGTTTTTCAATTGCAATATACCTTACCTAATATTTTGTTGCCATTGAATAGATTTTCAAATACTAAGTCAGCTTTATCCTTCAGTTCGTAGGAATGTTTCCAGCTTTTGAGATCCCAATACTTTTTACCATCTGTTCCAATCTTCTCACCTACGTCTGCTTCAATACTGATTGACGCCTTTTCTAAACATATAATAATCGTATTTTAATTATTTCTGTCAAAACTGAATTCTTTATAGGTACTATTTCTGAATTCTCTATTGAACATAATGATTTAGAGTTGTTTTACGAATAACCAATTTGAAAATTTATTTTATTTGTTGGCTCCCTAAGAAATATTCACATTTTAGTCTTTATTGCGATTTTCTCGTATAAAAAAAACAATATTAACAGATTATTTTGCTTTTGGTAGGTACTCACTGAGTGCTACGTGAATTTTTCCACTTCCTTCCATGGGCAGAAGTAGTACATGTCCACTCAATTCATAGTGCCCTTCTAGTTTGGAGTTACATAAAAATTTCAGATTCAATTTGGATTTAGCTACGTCACGTCTGAAAATTAATGATACCTAATTGTAAAGATCAAAAAATCCTGAAATAGGTACAGTATGACACAACTTAGATGTAGAATCGGCAAATCGTTTTCGTACACTTAACTTCCGATTTACACAACTAATAAAAATCATTCATTATCGCGCCATTCAACGTTCAACAAGATAATTTTCGCCAATCATTTTTTAACACATGAGTAATGTTGCAGGCGCACTCTTTTCGGGAACGATTGATTTTACGCATTTTGCCGAAGCTTCATCTAAGTTGTGTCATAGGACGCTCATTGACAAAAAACAGCTCACAACGCGTTATGGTTACTACAATAAAACATTCACATCGCGAAAAAAATTTTTACATGAGAGGTTGACAGATTATATTTATATTATATCTTTCGATTTGAATTCGAAAAAACGGTGAATTTCATCGGGTAGGCCATTAAATACTCACTGTATTTTTCTAGCTTGGCAATTGCGTAATCCTGTTACTGTGACGTCACTTAGCACAAACTTTATGCTTCCTTTGCTAGCATCTATCTGTTTAAAAGGTAGTGGGTCTAATCGTTCAACTCCAAACTCAGGGAGACCACCGACATATTTTGGTATAAAATCTTGAGCAGAATTCTTAGCACATTTTGTATCGTCAGATTTGCATTTGGTTACGTATGGTACTGAAAATATTTTAAATAACATTATAACTAAAATTAAAAAAATAATGAAACTTCTGAAGCACTAGAAAATAAGTTATGATCTTCAAACGACTGGGCGCATTTTTTCGAATCATAGCTAAAAACACTCTCGATTATGATACGTTTCAAATAAAAAATCTTACTCAAAATCGATTTTTACGTTCAGGAGCTATAATGCCACAAACAGACACACAGATACACATTATAAACTTATAACTCCCCTCGTCAGGGGTTAAAAATCTACATGAGTAAAAAAACTATGGAATCTGTAAAAAATTGTGAGTGATTTCATGATTGAATTAGACCAACCATAGATCTCACTGGGACTTACAAAAGTAATTTATACATAACTAGCGACCCGCCCTGACTTCGCATGGCTTTTCTGTACTATAATTATGCATGTATTATACATATAAACCTTCATCTTGAATCACTCTATCTATTGCTGAAAGCTGCATTAAAACCCGTTGTGTAGTTTAAAGATCTAAGCCAACATACAGCGGAAGCGACTTCATTTCATACTATGTAAAGATTTGTAAAATAAAAAGTGAGAATATAAATAGAACTAAAAGCCTTACCTGAATTAGCATTGCTTAAAGTTACTACAGCTAATACGAAAACTACAATTGTTTCGTACATTTTAAACGATAATTATATTACTGTTATGTCTAGTAATTACGCAACGCAACTGTTAAAGAATTATAATCGCGATCTTTATTTATACTAAAATGTTATGACGCTGGTTGCTCTTAATAAGACTACAACTTTTTTATAGGGGTCAATCGTTTTTCCTTATTAATCCTTTGATAGCACTCAAAGGTGTGTGATATGATATTAGTGCCACTTTGAATGATATTTATGAATATCACGAAACAACCTTAAAATAAAACCGGATAAAGGTAAGAGGTTAAATATTTAAAATAAAAAAGAATCATCAATTTGTATGCAAGTCTGGGTCAAAATCTATTTGTTTTAGGTTTATTACCGGTTTAGCAATGTAATAATCGCGTAAACCGATGATGCAACGTGTGTTCGTTCATTAAGAAAACTGTATTTTATGTTATCAGTATTTAAAATCAGTCACACAAACTTTTCATTTATAATATTAGTTGGATTGACAAGTGGATGGCCTTCAAATATATTGATAAACAGGTTCTATAGGTTCATTGGAGTCAAGTTTAAGTTACACTTTGTATTACGTATTTTCATTTTGATAGAAAATAACATAATAGTAAACACTTCCACATATTGCTAGGAAACAAATATCAAAGTTTTTTAACCAGTTTTGCTAAGATAAATAAAAAATAACATTCGGACAGTCACACACGACGAGTTTCACATACGACGAGGTTGTACCTAAAGGACAGTTGTATCTATTTAAAATAAATATAGTAATTATGCAACAGTATCATAAACTACTATTTATGACTATCTATCTATATACTTATTACGGGTGCTAATTTTTTTAAACACTTGTAACTATTAATTCAGCAAGACCCGTTATTTTAAAGTTTTTAGTATGAATTACCTTGATAATGTTAAAGACACGATTTTCCTTTAGTCGGTGATCCGGTCTATGGGTCGTACGTTATTGTGCAGACTTTAAAAATGTTTTGGTTGGATCTTCCCATAGGTATATGAGGCATATGAACGAGTGACGAGAAAAAAAATGTCTGTAATAGAATTATGTAGGTACCTACAATTGTCAAAATAATTATGTCAAATTAAAATTAGCTTCGTAATACAAATCTTACCTTGTAAAATTATTTGAGCGTACAAAAAATGAGTGTATAATTACCAAATTGTCTGGCGAGAATTCAAATTATTATATACATGCAATTTTTTGATTTCTCAGCACCATAATTTAGCGTTATAAGCGTTATAGTACCTATATGGTATTTTTATGTAATTGCTTATAACCACAACTCAAACTTTAAATTGAAAAAATAATAAATCAATTTACTAAGGTTTGTTGACGACTGGACTGATAAATTATTCGAAGTACTTTTTGTCCTTCGAATATAGAATCGAAACTTTTGAATATAGAATCTGTTACTCTTTGGACTTATTTTAAAGGAGAAATGTTTATTTTAAATTGAGTAATGATTTTTGTAGTGGCTTTTTTGTGTTGATAAATCATGAGGAAACGTGGATTTATAATCCAGATTTTGTCATTATTGATTTTAAACAAAAAGGTTTGTTAATAGAGCTTTTTAGTAGGTAGGTACCGAGACTAGTTTGAACGTCACGAATACGTCACGGAAGATTATGTTTATTTAACATTGGAAAATGTTGAGGTCGAATTTAAACAACTAGGTAAATATATAATGCACCTTGGCCACGAATAGAACTTGTACTTCCGCTCATCATGTTAATTTTAGAAAATATTATATTCATTCTCTATGTTTTACATTGTTTTGGTTTTATTATTTACTAGCTGTTCCCCGCAAATTCACTCGCGTTCCCTGGATAAAAAGTAGCCTATAATCTTTGTGGATAATGTACGTATAGCTTCGTATTAGTGTAATAATTTTTCGAATTGGACCAGTAACACCGGAGATTAGCGCGTTCACAACAAACTTTTCAGCTTTATTATTAGTATATATACCTAGATATTTTTTGAATTCGATTTTTTTATAGGTATGTATTAAACTTAACAATTTTTTTTATTACAGTAAATTTTTCACTCTAAAATTATATATAATAGTAAACATATAACTGTGTTTAGCTAGTCTCTTCAGATCGTGTGATTGTACCTAGTAGGTAAGTGGTGATGGTGTAAGTCGATGGTTTTAAACACACAAAGTTTAGGAAAAAACATCTCAAGAGCACCAACCGGAACACATCGGTACCTATATCATAGTATAAGTACCAAATTCTTATGAACAAAATGTAATTAAATAATGATTGAAAAAACTAATACTTTGTGAGTCGTATCACGTGGCCGTTGGATGTGATTTGATACATTGTAGATGAAATCTTTCAGAAACGTAGGTAAAATCTCGGGGCTATTTGTATTTAATTCTACATAACTTAATGATTTAGCTTGGTTTTTTTTAGGCCCAATTGCACCAACGTCGTATATGGCACTAACCCATATGGCTATTTGACAGAATTACGAGGGTAAAACTGGTATAGATGCCGGAATAGTTTAACCCTGTAGTATAGATCATCATCATGTCAGCTGAAAGTCATCCACTGCTGGACAAAGGCCTTCCCCCAAGGATATCCACGGATTTCTATACGTAGATAATAATCAGTCAAATTTTCATATTTACCCCGTAGTATGGGGTGCAGTGGTGCCGAAATATATGAAAAGTCCTATCAAATTCGTCTGATCGTTTTTTTTTCAACGTGTATTTATTCGCCGCGCGCCGGTCATGGCCTATGAAAGACAATTTTGTATCCTTTTTACAATATGTAAGAAAGAAAGCAATTACCAGTTGTCACGTAGTAAAATCGGGTCTTCAATTATTTATTACATGTATTACGTTTTATCGATTTTTCAGTCGATTAGTTGTCATATTCCTGAACGCAGTATAATTTGGAATTTATTAATTGACTATACCTTTTTATAGTAGTAGCCAATTATCCATTTTTCATTGTTATTAGCATTTCTTTATTAATACTCAATTAAACATTATTTGTAATTCGATAAATACTTAAATTTCATCAAATCGATTAATCGATTTGCTTGCGGTACAAAGTAAAGTTATTCCCGTGGCAACATTTTTTCTTACTGAGGCAACACTGATGGGGCTGTCAGCTTATTAATTAAATTTGCTTTGTTTTTTTTCCCACATTACCAATTAAATCTACATTGTTTACTTCGCTTATTATCTAAATTTGGTAATAATTATTGTTTTGGAAAGTGCTAGATTTCATGTTCATTTATCAAATTAGAGTTCAGTGTGTTTTTGACGTATTCCCGTCCTTATTTCATTAGTTCAGTGTTTGTTGGCTTAGTGTTTTTGACCGGTATTTCGGAGTTTTTCGACCGATTAGGGGACTTCTTCGAGTTGTGTACACCCTTTTCGTAATTAGGTCAAATTCATTAGTTCAATGGAACATTCTTTCTTTTCACTCCCGGCGTCCCGGCGTATACGCATCTAAAGGTCGAATGTCAATGACCTAACCTTTTTTGTGAGTATTCTCTTTGGGAAGCTTAGTTCTATCATTAAATCAGTGTCTCGTCATTTATTATTCGGTTTTCTACAGAATTTCGGCTGATTAGTCTTAGCTGACGCGGCCGATGAAAACCGCGTGGCGTGGCCAGCCAGGGTCACCTTAAACCTCCTTTCCCTCCGGAGTCGACATGATCCACCTTTACTAAACGTGGTTCTTTTCCTCCATAAGGTATTTATGGTGTTTTTTTTCATTATTATAGTTGGTTAGGGTTTATTAACTTTTGTCCGAGTAGGTCCGGACAAGTAGGCAGGCACATGGCAGACAACTTATGTTGTACTGACCGTGGATGCTTTCTAGGGTTTGCTCTGCCCAACCTTCAGTTGTGGCAGAGTATTTCAATTTATTTCTGTCCCTATTGTTATTAATTTTCCCTGGGAATAGGATGCCCAAGAACCGAGCACATGGTTGACATCTGTGACCAGTGTCCATCCTTCTGTATGCTCTGGCTTTGTAGACACACCACCCTAATGTCGACAATATTGGTGTCCATTCCAGGAGGTGTTCGGTTGGGGCCCAAGGGATGCTGTTCGGTGGGGGCTTATTTTAGCCTCGAGATGGTGTTCGGTGGGGGCATAGCTTTGCCTCGAGTTGGTGTTCGGTGGGGGCCTAGATTGGCCTCGAGTAGGTGTTCGGTGGGGGCATAGTTTTGCCTCGAGATGGTGTTCGGTGGGGGCATAGTTTTGCCTCGAGTTGATGTTCGGTGGGGCCGTATCGGCTCGTATCACTTTATAAATATCGTATCGTATAAATAACTACTACAATAATGTAACCCTTTAATTACGGGAAAGCAGCCGTTCCTGCTTTTGGCGCCCTTGAATTTAAATATAATTTAAAATAAGTAATGCAATTCATCTCAGGTTGCCCACATTAGTCTCCTTCTGAGAAGCTGTGGCATACTACCATTTTTATATTATCCTACTACCATTTTTATAACCTTACAAAATATAATATAATATATTTCAGTAAAAGAACTAAGCCAGTAATTAACCTTTGTTTCATTTATTGCTGGGGGTTAACGCATCGGACTACTAAGGGGGGGGGTTAAAATCCGTTACGTAACAGTGACGCCCGTACGTGGTGGCGAGTAACCTGAGATGATTGTCATATTGTTAAATGTGTCAAAAATTGTATTACAATTACTACTTTAATCTTACTATTTTATAAATCTACTGCGGATCTGTGTTTTTAGCATATAAGTCTTGCGGATTTGTGTCTTACTACTACATATTGTTAAAACTTGAGATGATTTGCAAAACAGTGCGGTGATAAAAATAATTCTATTACATATTACTTCATATTCAACTACTTTAACTAAATCTCTGGTACACACACATCGTTTACTACTAATACAGCTTATTTTTGCATAATTTCCTTTTATCATTTTTGAATTAAAATTATTTTTGAGTTTTTTTTCAACTCTGACAATTATTTCAACTTTCTTATGCTGTGACCTTTTTGCAGTTTAGTAAAACATCCCACAACTACACGTTATAGCCACTATTTCTGCCCTTTTAAAATCAATGTAATGTTAATATCTTTTGAATTATAATTAAGAATAAGTTTTTTTTTCCCAAAATATTTTTGAACACTTACTTTTGTTTGACAATAATACTTTATTCTTTATACCCCTTAAAGCTGTAGCTTGATTAGTAGTGCTTATTGCGAAGTGCTCTGGTGTGTACCAAGTTTACCTACTTTATTTACTTACTTAACCTTACCATTACTTGACTTACATTATCTAAACATGGAGGAATGTAGTATAGCTTTCCAAGCTTTGCATAAAGATAGAATAGCCCGGACCTGTAGGTTTTATTATGGAATGAAGAACATTTGTCCTGGCGCTGGTATATTTATGGTATGGTTTTCTATAGGTGAAGAGTATTGTAGTTTTGGGGATTAACTATTTAAATTCTTATGTTATTAATTTATGTATGATTATCTTATTATGTGTAAGTATTATATCATTATTGAAATTTAGTTTCTTTTTTTGGCCTTACGCACAGGAGCGGGTAGTAACTCCTTTACCAAATAAATAAGCCATTGTACTAGGGGCGGATGATAACCTCTTAAAAAATAAGCCTTTCTTAGAGGCGGTTGGTTACCTCTTAAAATCTAAGCCTTAAACCATGATCACCAAAATTTTAAATTCCAAACTCATCCTTGTTCATTGTGGGATTACTGTCGCGTAACCACAGTATCTTATGTGTGTTATCGCAAGGTATCTCAAGGTGACAAGAAGAGTGACTTGTATTATATCTATTTATTGTATTCTTATTTTATAACATATATTGTGTGTATATGTATCTTATTCCTCTACCTTGTGGGTTAGGAGCGGTCGGTAACTCCTATAAAAAATAAATAAGCCATTGTACTAGGGGCGGGTGATGACCTCTTTATTACAAAAGCCTTTCTTCATCAAAGGCTGACCACTTGGTAGGAATAATATTTATTTATATTATATTATGATAACAGTTTTTTTATATAAGTATTCTCTCTCTTGTAATCATTTTATTTATTATTTTGTTTAATATTATGTAATAGTGGTATGTAGTACATTATATATTTAGGGGGGTTTAATATTTTGAGTTTAGGGTTAATCGGTTTGATGGTTTATTGGATGGTTTACTACTTATTAGGTAGGTGGGTACTGTTGTTTCGACGAGTTGTGGGAAAATTTAATCTCCAACTAGCGGATTTTTCATATTTGTTTTTCATAGTTGTTCGTGGGTTCGGATTGTTGGTGGAGGTTTATTTTTTCTTTTTTTGTTCAACATCTTATGGTTGAAATCTAGAGGTATGTGTTTACTGGCGTAGGTTTGTTTTGCTTTTGCTTTCTTCTTATCCGGTCACAACTGGGTTGTCGTTGTGTCCGTTAGGGAGTTTGAAGTATATTGTTTTCATCTTTATTATTTTATTTAGACTTTTCTTCAGTCCTCGATTTATCTTGTACGTACTGAGTTGTTTCCAAGCTGGAGGACCAGCTTGAATTTTGCGCTTATTTACGCAAAATTCTTCTGACAGGGGGGGTCGTGTCACGTAGTAAAATCGGGTCTTCAATTATTTATTACATGTATTACGTTTTATCGATTTTTCAGTCGATTAGTTGTCATATTCCTGAACGCAGTATAATTTGGAATTTATTAATTGACTATACCTTTTTATAGTAGTAGCCAATTATCCATTTTTCATTGTTATTAGCATTTCTTTATTAATACTCAATTAAACATTATTTGTAATTCGATAAATACTTAAATTTCATCAAATCGATTAATCGATTTGCTTGCGGTACAAAGTAAAGTTATTCCCGTGGCAACATTTTTTCTTACTGAGGCAACACTGATGGGGCTGTCAGCTTATTAATTAAATTTGCTTTGTTTTTTTTCCCACATTACCAATTAAATCTACATTGTTTACTTCGCTTATTATCTAAATTTGGTAATAATTATTGTTTTGGAAAGTGCTAGATTTCATGTTCATTTATCAAATTAGAGTTCAGTGTGTTTTTGACGTATTCCCGTCCTTATTTCATTAGTTCAGTGTTTGTTGGCTTAGTGTTTTTGACCGGTATTTCGGAGTTTTTCGACCGATTAGGGGACTTCTTCGAGTTGTGTACACCCTTTTCGTAATTAGGTCAAGTTCATTAGTTCAATGGAACATTCTTTCTTTTCACTCCCGGCGTCCCGGCGTATACGCATCTAAAGGTCGAATGTCAATGACCTAACCTTTTTTGTGAGTATTCTCTTTGGGAAGCTTAGTTCTATCATTAAATCAGTGTCTCGTCATTTATTATTCGGTTTTCTACAGAATTTCGGCTGATTAGTCTTAGCTGACGCGGCCGATGAAAACCGCGTGGCGTGGCCAGCCAGGGTCACCTTAAACCTCCTTTCCCTCCGGAGTCGACATGATCCACCTTTACTAAACGTGGTTCTTTTCCTCCATAAGGTATTTATGGTGTTTTTTTTCATTATTATAGTTGGTTAGGGTTTATTAACTTTTGTCCGAGTAGGTCCGGACAAGTAGGCAGGCACATGGCAGACAACTTATGTTGTACTGACCGTGGATGCTTTCTAGGGTTTGCTCTGCCCAACCTTCAGTTGTGGCAGAGTATTTCAATTTATTTCTGTCCCTATTGTTATTAATTTTCCCTGGGAATAGGATGCCCAAGAACCGAGCACATGGTTGACATCTGTGACCAGTGTCCATCCTTCTGTATGCTCTGGCTTTGTAGACACACCACCCTAATGTCGACAATATTGGTGTCCATTCCAGGAGGTGTTCGGTTGGGGCCCAAGGGATGCTGTTCGGTGGGGGCTTATTTTAGCCTCGAGATGGTGTTCGGTGGGGGCATAGCTTTGCCTCGAGTTGGTGTTCGGTGGGGGCCTAGATTGGCCTCGAGTAGGTGTTCGGTGGGGGCATAGTTTTGCCTCGAGATGGTGTTCGGTGGGGGCATAGTTTTGCCTCGAGTTGATGTTCGGTGGGGCCGTATCGGCTCGTATCACTTTATAAATATCGTATCGTATAAATAACTACTACAATAATGTAACCCTTTAATTACGGGAAAGCAGCCGTTCCTGCTTTTGGCGCCCTTGAATTTAAATATAATTTAAAATAAGTAATGCAATTCATCTCAGGTTGCCCACATTAGTCTCCTTCTGAGAAGCTGTGGCATACTACCATTTTTATATTATCCTACTACCATTTTTATAACCTTACAAAATATAATATAATATATTTCAGTAAAAGAACTAAGCCAGTAATTAACCTTTGTTTCATTTATTGCTGGGGGTTAACGCATCGGACTACTAAGGGGGGGGTTAAAATCCGTTACGTAACACAGTAGAACCACCGAATAGATCATTTGATGCTGTGAAACTATCAAACTCATTTATTCAGTTTAGGCCCTTATAAGGCACTGAATGTCAACAGTTACAATTTTTACAATAGAGTCTACAACCAATTCGGAATACACTTGAACTGAGAAGACTCTGACAAGAAACTCAGCAAGGCTCCTTTTTTACTGCACTATGACAACGTAGTACAGTATTTCATACAAAACTGCAAATAAACTATCGTTTTGACATTAAAAAAAAGTAGCTGATTGATATGGTAACACTGTCCTAATAACGTTAATGGAAAATTACATTTGTTGGCTGTCATAAAGGTCTTGGCCTCGAATGACCTTTCGATGAGAATAACAGGAAATAATACTATGGTGTATGGATTAGTTATCACTGACGGTTTTTTTTTTCAATTAATGGAAAACAAATCAGTCAAAATAAAGATGAAAATTATTATTATTATGTTGTTAGTTGTCCGGTGTGGATGTCTCAGGACTTTTCTTTAAAATAAAAAAAAATAAGCAAATTTTACACTTGCTTTTGTGTATCAAAAATAATGTTTTCGTAGATTTCTGACACCACAAAAATCACAACTAAGTACTAATAAGATTCCTACGTTATGATACGATGAAATTCTTTTTGCAGATAAACTGAGATGTTTTTCAATATGTCGTAACGACTCCTTCCAGAGAGGGTAACATCGTGTGATAGAAATACTGCAAGATTCTTTCTGTTTGTGTACTATTAAGTGTTTTCAATAGGGAATATGCATGATATTGCTTTAATAAAAGCACATTCATTTATGAAGAAAACAGAATTTAGCATGGAGTTTAAGTATATGCTACGGTATATGGCCGTCATAGTATACAACGTCACATACTATGTCCGATCTCTCTGTCTAATCGCTGTACATTAAGTTTATTTTCGATTAACACATTTTTATTCTCAATTCTATTTTATTATACAAAATAGGTCTATGATTAAAAAACAAACCTGAAAATAACTTGTTTTGTTATCTCAAGCAGGTTATTTGTGGAAAAAAATCTTCATTACGTATCTACTGAGCATATAACTGACGGAGTCTTCACGCACTTTGCCATTTTTATTCAAATAATAATAAATACCAAATAATATTTTTAATTAAATGGTACATTGTTTTTTGTAGGGTTAAGAAACTGGACATTGTAATTAGCAATGGCAAAAAATGTTGATTGGTCGAATAAATTAAAAACATGTTTAAATTGTATTAGTATGTTTTAATTTCAACTACGGCTAGGTGGAGAAGGACAAGGATATATTAAATTTATAATGTCAAAATCATGTTAACACACTTTACCTAGTTATATGCCTACCAAGTTTGTTTTACCAGTTTGATTTTTGTATTAAATAACAATAATATACTGGGACATTTTTCTTCATGTTGGTGATAATTTACAGTGGGAAGTATTCTTAGTAGCTGAACATAAGCTTGGCTTAGTATCAAAAAGGATTTAAAATAGGGTTGGGTTTTACTAAACATGCTACAAACTTTCTCACGTAATAGAAGGGTAAAAAGACCTCGCTTCGTTAAGTCAAATATATCAAATTTATTCTATAAACAACCAATACCGCTTACTTGATGGTTAAATCAGAATTATTATCGCTTTTATTCTCGACTATGTTGCACAATTAAACTGCAGATCTTTTTTACTATTTTTTTTTACAATATAATAGTTTTGTATTTGACCACAATATAACCGTTGTCTTTTTTATATCAATAGGTTGACAAACAGGCAGACGGTCCATATGATGGTAACTGGTCACCGCCGCCTATAGACATTTGTAATAGGTACCAGGTTTTTTTAAATTTGAATTTTTCTTTAGTAACGTCAGAAAAAATCGTAAATAGCCCCTTCTTAAAACTAAGAATGCATTCTTCTTTTATTTGGGACATCCAAATAACTTGAAAAATATTAACATGCATTTTGAAATCCATTAGAAAGGGAATAGTTTTCTTACTTTTATCAAAAAAGGTTTAGTTTCTTTTTAAATAACATAAACCCATATTTTTTACCAAAATTATGTTATCACTCGAATAACTCCTCCTTTATTTCAATAAAATTATTATCACAGAGTGTGCTTATATGTTATCACTCGAATCAGCACTCTGTTCAAGCTTGCAATTTTCAATAGTTACAATTCTAGTCTCGAGTTACTTAGTATGGCCGCTGAGTTGCAGTTAAGAGCATTATTATTCCGCGTTTCAAACATACTCATATGTCACGAGGACGATATGACAGGCTTTTTCCTCGTTTATATGTTTACAAATAGCATTTTCTGTCTTGTGATGGCTTTTAGTGCGGTCTCATGGTACATGATATCACAGACAACATGTTCAATTTTACATGCGAATTAACGTCGTATTGCTATTACTATAAAGATTAAATAGTAGTAGTATATACAATGAACTGATTATAATTATGAACATCAAAAAGTTAGTATTATTTGGAGTCAAGTCTTCCAGAGCTTGTATAAATGAGACAATGCGTCTATATTATGATTGCTACATAAATTAGATTTCACTAAATTTGTCCGGTAACGTTGATGCAGCCATCAGAGGTTACCAACTTCAGTCCTTTCCAAAAAAAAAAAAAAATGATTTCACTGCTAAGACCTGTAGCTATAATAAAGTGCACTATATTCTACACATCGCTCGAAGAACCAACGCCCGCTGGGTCAGAAGGGTTCTCGAGTGGCGACCACGAACCGGAATATCAGGGTGGCCAGGTCCCCCCCAAGATAGACCGATGATCTTGTGAGGGTCGCGTGACACCGCTGGACGCGTGTAGCGCAAGACCGGCCTTCGTGGAGATCCTTCAGGGAGGCATTTCTCCAGCAGTGGACGTCTTTCAGCTTACATGATGATACGGTGATTTTGGTTTGAGTATTGAAGAATGAAAAGGTCATTGAATAGGTCATCAAAATATTTCCATAAACCCAAAAAAAACCAAGAAAATTTTAGACAGATTATTCGAAATGGCTATCTCGCTCCAACACTACGTGTCTGACTAAGTGCAAATTAGGGTTTACATCAGAGGTGAATGCTGGAACTCTAATTGTTAAACAAACAAACAAACAAACTGGGTAAACAGTGCCCAGACTCCTGTAATTTTGTATAATTATGATGATGTTCCTACCTACACAATCTGCAGTTATCGGCCTAATATATAATATTCCCAACCAGAATCATCCTGTATACGTTTTTATACTAATCTGTATTATCAAAATATTTACTTAGTTTGGGATAAGATAGCTTAAGTAGTATGAGATAATAATACTATTATGATAATGACCAACTCAAAACAAAAAAAATAATTTGCATATTTATAGGTAAAAAAAGTGTATACTAAAGATATACCTGAATAATCATAATGTAATTAAACTAAATCCAGTTACAGAACGCAAATGGATCCGAATGAATCTCCGGCAAGAAGTTAATTATCATAATAACAGTTAAAAGTTATTTGGAAGTGAACAAATAAAATTAATCACGATAATAACTTAAAAAAAATGTAATGTTTTATTGAGTATAATTTAATAGTCTCTAAACCTAACATTACAATTATTCACAATATAAATAATAATATTATTAACAATAAATAAATAAATACAGTTTCTAAGCCTATATTTAACACGCGTATTTGACATTCAGCAATACAGTATCAGTGCATTCACAAATTTGACCACTGAGCAAAGATCAGCTAAAATCCAGTGGGATGTTGAATTTGTGCCAAAACAGAATACGACGTAATTTAAACCTATAATTAAATAAATACTCCTCTTGCTGTGTCTGGTGACAGAAGTTTCTTTTTTGTTTATACGTTTTCTATTAAAAATTGTCCAGTAGGTATGTGTTTCAATAATTTGTTAAAGGCTTTTAGCACCGTTTTTATGCACGCATAGAATATGGGTCCTTGTAGTTCTTTGGAGACTGGCTTCCAATATTTATTTGCGAATTTGAGAACAGCATCACCTGAAACACAAATAAATTTGAAGTCCTTGGGTCTACATACACCACCATAAAAAACCCAAAATTTCATACTCGTAGTTTTGAATTAAGTTTTCAACTATATTAAAGTTCTTCTGCAGTCTGTTCAGAAATCGTTTTTATATTACAACCATATTCGGGAGCTAGTTTCTTTCTATCAGTATTTTGAATCATGTTACAGTCTTAAACTAATTAAATAGTTGTAATAGTCCCTAGTAGCATTTTGCGTTGGCCAACGGTGCCAACAGTTGTTTGTGACAATCTAACGAACGGCCAACAATGGCCTCACTACTAATTGGTAGGCTTTGCAACAGCAAAATCATACAAATATCTAACATAAGCCCTACTGCCGGTTTTGGTTAGATTTCCAACCAAAAATCCATACGAGCAGCCTACAATGGGCCTACTGTGGTTTCGCTCAGCATTCCCAACGGAAAATCTATACGAAAATAAAACAAAGGTCTTACCACAGTTTTCCAACCGAAAATTCATACCAGCAGCCTACAATGGCCCAACTGCAGTTTCGATCAGCGTTCCCAACAGAAAATTTATACGAACATAAAACAAAGGCCTGACCGCGGTTTTAGTTGGATTTTCAACCGAAAATCCATACGAGGGCTGCTCATACAATTATCGTCATATTTTAACAAAATAACACAAAACAATCTAATACCTAATAATCTAATACCTATATAATCTGAATCTCGGAAACGGCTCCAACAATTGTCATGAAATTTAATATGCAGAGGGTTTCGGGGGAGAAAAAAACGATCTAGCTAGGTTACATTTTTAGAAAAGGCAGTTTTAAAAAAAAAAACTAGGAAATTAGTCTCGATGAATGTAAGTAGTACGTGTAATTTACGTATCAACACGTACAGTACATCACGCTTAGTTCAAATAAATATGAGTAATTTATACTTAGTTATTTATATAACAAAAATATTATGATCCCTGAATAATTTTACATGCTTTATTACAAATGTTTTTTTCGAACATGAAAATAGGTAGTATTATGCCAACCAACAACCAACTAATTTACAAAGGGGTGCGGGCCGCGGGCGGGACGGGCGCGGGTGATGCAACCTTGACTTGACACGCGCGCGAGTCGCCAAACATTCGCCGTAGGACTGTTGATATTTTTAAAAATATCGGATTTTCGATATATCGATATTTTTAAATATATCAATATCGGAGTTTGATATATCGAAAAAAAATATCGATATTTCGATATATCGGCTTTATTTAAAAAAAATAATCGTAAGGCAGCTCAAAAATGATTACACAGTTTATAGTCCAGTATATTTATTAAGCAAATTAAATTATAAATGTATAAAAGTGTTAGGTTATAACTATATATAGTTCTTAGTAATTATTGTTTAATTTAAATAAGACAATTATGTGTACCAATATTTTTCAGTAAGAGTTTTTAAAAATACTCTTTGTTTTATATGTTCAGCTGTTTGACTACTACGATTATTAGGCACTAAAAGATTGATTGTAGAAGCAACTCGTTCAGATGCTACAGATGTAGCAGAAGAAATTAAATATTTAACAGCTATTTCTGATAGCACGGGAGTAAAATGCCTACTATCGATCCAAAATTTTAGCGATTAAATAATTAACGAAAAAAAATTAAAAATTAAAATTTATTTAAAAAAAATATCGACCATCGATATCTACATTTCAATATCGAAATATCGATATATCGTTTAAAAAAATATTAGTAATAAATATCGATATTTCTAAATAATAATATCGATATTTCGATATATCGATATTTTATCAACAGTCCTAAATTTCGCCGGCCGGCCGGCTAAATCGGCCATTTTGTATTGATAATTTTGATGTAGTTGCGTGCTTTCTGTGTGCTCACGTTTTTTTTTGTTTTTTCAAAGGATAGAAGAGATTTTTGAAGTTTATTTCTATAACACAAACAAAATAGTGTGCAAGTGAATACCTACGACCTATTCTTTTTTTAGTAATCTTGATAATGTACAAGGTGGTTGAGTTTGACGATTGTGATGGGAGTATTGGCGGTATTTTGGGTAGTTTGAGCGTCAAAGGAGTGGATTACTCGTAAACTTGAGGAGTGCCTTTAGCCTCCACATAAAATAGTTTCAAAATTCAACAAGTGTCTGATAAAGTGCCTGCCAACAAAAATATTACCAGACGATACTTGGATCGTCTATCCCTTCAATCGGATTTTATATGAAACAGGTGAGTTGAGTGTTTTTTTTTTTACTGTCATTGTATATTAAACGGGACTATTACTATTTATTTTGTACCAGGCCCTCCTCCAAAATAAATAATGCCAGATTAAACCAAGCAAGTAGGAGTCGGACTCGAGCACTGAGGGTTCCGTGATCCATATAATTTATAAAATAATAAATCTCAACTCTAATGATAAGCATCTGTAAGCGCGGTCGAAAAAATAGATGGGTGACCGTTTTACATATACGTAATTTGTATTTGTTGTTTTACGTACAAACCATATACTTCTCTTAAGCTTAATTTGATGGTCATTGAATAGTCCTGGGGCGGGATTAATTTGACACCTGGAATATACAAGCTATTTTGGGAAAAGAGTTTGTACAAAAATGGTCTAAAAATTGCCATGAAATCGAGGTTACTGGTATGGAGATCCCCCTTGGGTTTTTTAATTTTTTCTCAACAATTGTTCTGTTTCGATTTATCTGGTCCTGACTACCTACCTGTGTGACATATATTTCTAATAATATTTTGTTGCTTTTTCTTGCCAAGTTCAGTGATTTGTATTTATTATAAAAATCAGTCTGACACAAGCATTAAATGTAAACGGTCAAAATCTGTGATATTAAATTAATTGATAGTACAGATCAGTTACTTGATGATAACAGAAAATAAATTCATATCACTCACAAAAACTGCAAACTTATGTTTACTTATGTTTTGTTAAATAGTATATTTATATATTTGTTGTAAATATTGTATATTATAGAATAAAGTAGTTCATAAAGATAGTGATAAAAAGTATGTTTTGATTTTACAGAAACCAGAATAATAAGTGCACCTTGTATTACATCAAAGTCAACTGGAGTAGATATGGGATCTAAGACAGCCAGCCATGGTCCTGGTAAGTCTCAATATATTAAATTAGTTATACTATAACTAAGTTATCTGTATTGCTGATAATTATTTGCGTGTATGTTTGTTACCATTCAGCACTGCAAGACTAAACAGATTTGGATGAAATTTGCTACATATAGAAATTTTTTAATGTTTTCGCGGCTCGGAATACAGTATTATATTAATTATAGTTTGTCTGTCTGTTTGGTACAAATTTTGCAATCTATTTTGAACTAACTTCCTGTTGGGCTGGAAACATTTATATGGGATAGGTGACCGTAATAATGGCGGGGCCTTTATTTAAAAAATTGATATCTATTTTGTATCTTTCGTAAAAATATTAATTAACACAAGAAATTATTAATTACTTGCTGGCCCGGAAAACGTCCTGCTCCGCAAAAAAATATGGTACTGAAACATACCTACACCTACCTACCTATCCCTACCCACAAATTGTTTCCTGCACTTTTGATGATGATTTATGTAGGTAATAGTAAAAACAATAACTATATGATAAAATTTCTTACCTACAGGTGCCGTTTGACTAAATAAACCTTTTGAAGGAGCCACAGATGCTGATATTTATGCCGTAGTTTCAAACTGGTTCCGGTTCACTAAAGATAGATGGAGGCAAAGAAAGCCGAAGATCTTTAAGAAGTACAAAGCATCGCCATATCAGGGCTAGGACTGCATAAATTATAGGAAATTTGACAGCTTCAACATGTAATGTAGTTGCATCGAACCTTGAGAATTATAAAAATTAACGAATGTAATTTGTTTTTCCTTTTAAAGGTTTTCTTCTGCTAATAAAAGGGAAAGCAAAAATGGTGCTAAGACAAGTTATGGTTAGAAATTATGACTAAACAAAAACTTGCGGTCATTTTTGCTATAGGTAGGTATCTAACCAAGTTAAATTGCTTATTGATCTTAAAAAAATATATATATATTTATATTCATATTATGAAGCCATTGTCAAGTAAATCAAATTTCCAATAAACGTCATTGCAAATTTTTTTTCATTTATCACTGATATCGAAATATTATGTAATTTATTTTTGCATTTTTTTTAAGTAATTATATAATAGTGAAATTCACCAACATAATTTAAC
The DNA here is from genome assembly GCA_963555595.1 of Tethea ocularis. Lineage (NCBI taxonomy): Eukaryota > Metazoa > Arthropoda > Insecta > Lepidoptera > Drepanidae > Tethea > Tethea ocularis. Next base: position 8,593,782 of record OY741968.1, read on the forward strand.
TTTTAGATCTTCCATAAAGCATTCAAATGTCTGTTATCAAATGTTAATTTGCAGTTAGATTTGAGTGATGTTAGTGAATTCAGCCATAAGACCTTTACTTTGTATGTTACAGAATTACATTTGCAACATAAGGCCTACAGCTATATTCCACGGTTGGTATACAGTGATTCTATTTTGTAGATCCTTCCTACGCCATAACGTAGGGTTACAGTTGTTTTCTAGAGTCTATTTTCGCGCTAGGTAACTCTGTAATTCTGGCAGGTGACCTAAACTCGAAAAATGTACTCTGGAACTGTCACTCAACTTCCCCCAGAGGTAGACTATTAGAGTCCCTCCTTGACCCTCTAGATATAGATATTATCGCACCCCTCGACCCGACGCACTATCCCCACCAACTGACACACAGACCTGATATTCTCGATGTGGCATTGTTACGCAATGTAAACCTACGTGTGAATGACGTAACAGTGCTACACGAGCTCACATCCGACCACCGACCTGTTATCCTAGAATTAGCAGGGCGCATAGGTTCCCCAGATGCAGGTCAAGCCCCCCCTACAAAGGTCGTGACAAATTGGAATAGACTGAGTGAAAGCCTCAAGTCAACCACATCCGTCCACCTTGATCAGATCCCAGACAGCCTCAACACCGCTGATGAGGCTGTCGGCGCAATTGACTCACTCACTAGCCACGTGCAATCGTTAATTAGCGATTGCTCACGGACAGTGCCAGCGGACAGCGATCAACGTTGGCGCTTGCCCGATGACGTACGTGACTTGTTGAGGCAGAGAAATGCCGCCATTCGCGCCTATGATAGTTTCCCCTCAGAGGACAACCGCATCCGTATGCGTGCTCTCCAGCGTGACGTCAAGTCACGCATTGAAGAGCTACGTCAGGTTCGCTGGGACCAGACCCTTACAGACATTAGACCCTCTCATCAAGCCTTTTGGCAGCTTTCTCGTGCCCTTACCAAGGACACGGTAGCACCCATGCCCCCACTAAATAGGCCCAATCTCCCTCCCGCTTTCGATGACGATGATAAAACAGAATGCCTCGCTGAAAGCTTAGAGTTTCAGTGCACGCCCAGTACCCTCCCGATAGACCCGAGTCATTTGGAGGAAGTCAACTCTGAAGTTGAACGGAGAGCCGCCCTCCCATTGCCACCCCCTCCTCTCAGCGAAGAGGATGACCCCCTTCCTCCCGCGACCCCTGACGAGGTCAAATCGATCATCAGGAACTTACACACGCGGAAGGCCCCGGGCTCGGACAAAATCACTAACAAAGTGATCAAACTCTTCCCCGCCCACCTCATAATACTGCTAACATCCATATTTAACGCTGCCCTCTCTTGTAATATTTTTCCACATCAGTGGAAAGAGGCCCATGTAATTGGAATCCATAAGCCCGGCAAACCCAGGTCCGAGCCCTCCAGTTACCGCCCCATAAGTCTATTAAATGTCTTGGGCAAGATGTATGAGAGACTGATCTATATCCGCCTCAAAACATATGCCGACGCCAATAATCTCATCCCTGACGAACAATTTGGCTTCCGAGCCAAACATTCTTGTGTTCAACAAGTACATCGTATTGTTGAACACATCTCTTCCCAGTACCAAGAGCGTAACATGACAGGCGTCTTATTCTTCGATGTCGCGAAGGCATTTGACAAAGTGTGGCACAATGGCTTAATCTTTAAGCTATTCACCTTAGGTGTTCCACATAGACTCGTGCTTATCTTACGAGATTATTTGTCAAATCGCCACTTTCGATATCGCATTCTAGGCGCACTCTCCTCCCCTCACCCCATCGGTGCCGGTGTCCCTCAGGGCTCGGTACTATCTCCCTTGCTATTCTCACTCTACACGAGTGATATGCCAAAGACCGACAAAGTGCAGCTAGCCCTTTTTGCGGACGACACCGCGGTCTACTGCTCTAGTAAGTCCCCCTCAGTCATTGTTAAGAACCTCCAAACCGCGGCTAACGCCCTAGGCGCCTGGTTTCGGAAATGGAGGATCGAAATCAATCCTGTCAAAAGCCAGGCGGTCCTATTCTACAGACCCTACCATCGAGGTACCCCCACCCCTCCAAAGGCAGTTACTCTATTCGGTGAACCAATCCCCTGGGAAAGGCAAGCCAAATATCTCGGAGTAATTCTCGATGATCGTTTGACCTTTGATGCCCACATTAAAGCGGTCCGCGCGCGCGCCGCCTTTGTGTTAGGGCGCCTCCACTTTTTATTGAATCATAAGTCTAAACTTGCCCTCAAAAGCAAGGTTAGACTATATACCACGTGTATCCGCCCCATTATGACCTATGCTAGTACTGTGTTCGCACATGCAGCTCCTGCACGGATCCATAGCCTTCAGGTGATTCAAAACCGTTTCATGCGCAAAGCCACGGGCGCCCCGTGGTACATGCGTAATGAAAATCTCCACATTGATTTAGGTCTCCCTACGTTAAAACAATTTATAAAACGCGCCTCACGCAGATTTTTCAATACCGCCGTTAATCACCGCAACCCTCTTATAGTGAAAGCCGCAACGTACACGCCCTCTCGTATACTCCGTATCCTTAGACCAAGGCAAGCCCTCAGCGAGCCGGATGACCCCATAACATTAGCTCAGATCGAAGCTGACGAAGCCCGTAAAAGTACACAACACACTACACAAAACCGATTACGCTACCGTCCTCGACGGCGAGGACCGCCGCGACGTCCCACTCAGTCTCGTCCCGTTCAAGCGGCCCGAGCTGCCATTAGTAATCCGACCGCCCCCAATTAGTCGTAACTCGTACAAAGTCCTCCCCTTCCCCCGGTAACGCCCTGAGCCGAGGTTCGTACCCCACTCGGGGGTGCCCTCAGGCGTTGTTACCTAAATGTTACCCGGCTGAGAGCTCTCTGCGCTCGCCGATTGTCCGGTAAGGTTGGAGCAGCCATCAGAGGCTACCAACTTTAGTCCTTTCAAAAAAAAAAAAAAAAAAAAAAAAAAAAAAAAAAAAAAAAAAAAAAAAAAAAAAAAAAAAAATACAGTTGTTTTATCTCACGAAGACGGGTTGACCTTCCTTGAGTGTAGATGCACATGCACATTGTTGTGTGCACGGGCGGTATAGTATCGCTCTCGAAGACCAACCCGCCTGCGTAAGATAAAACATCTGTAACCCTACGTTATGGCGTAGGAAGGGCCTACAAAATAGAATCACTGTATACCAACCGTGGAATATAGCTGTAGGACTTATGTTGCAAATGTAATTCTGGCCCTACAATTCTAAACAGTGGTTGGCCCAACGTAGTCGTATAGCTGTAGGCCATAAGTTGCAAATGTTAATCTGGCCCAACGATGAGAAACAGTGGTTGGCCCAACGATGAGAAACAGTGGTTGGCCCAACCATGAGAAACAGTGGTTGGCCCAACGATGAGAAACAGTGGTTGGCCCAACGATGAGAAACAGTGGTTGGCCCAACATAGTCGTCCTGGCAGGCCCTATGTTGGGAGACATCGTTGGCATTACTGAAAACAGGTGTGTCACTCGCAACGGTTGACCAACGGTAGTGGTGGTTGTGCCGATCAGTGGCCCAACGAAATACCAACAAAAAATGCTACTCGGGGTATCAAAACGGAACAGACACCCTAATATATTCTACGCTAAACAAAAAAGGTTATTAAGCGCAGCAGCGCCTAATTAATATTTTTTTTTCTTACCAAGATCTTTTCGGCCATTGAATAAGTTTGTAAGGTGAAGTTTCATTCCTCCTTCTAAATCACCGTCAACCCTAAAACTCTTGAATTTCAAATGTCTGTAACCTTTTTTACTGGTAAAGAAGTCAGTGTCGATGTCGACACGCACTTTGTAGTCATCTGTAAGTTTTAAACGATTTTGTAAACTTTATCTTCAAATTCGGAGCTACTGATGATTTTTTTTCGCTTTCTTCTGTACTGTCCGATTTCAGTTCCTACATTTTATGCTTTTTAGTGTCTTTGAAGGCGGTTCTATTTTTTGTTAAAAGTTTATTTTTCAATTTTTAGTTTCTTATTTTTTATCACTGACCTAGTTTAAGCACATGCGTGGTCCAGGCGTCTTAATCATCACCAGCAATCGAGGAATATACAAAAAAAAAGATTCCGACGAATTGATAACCTCCTCCTGTTTGAGGTCGTTTAAAAATGAATGTTGAATAGGCTTCAACTTTCTATGAAATCTTTTATTGACGTTTTTTATAAATTTCAGCACAAATAAACTGGTTTTAAAACCAGTCTTAACATTTAAGCTTATTCTATTAGAGTAATAAAATGTTAATAAATGAGAAAGGAAGTTTTAATTTCGCTTTTACATAATATGGAGTTAACTATTTTTGTTTACCTACTTGATATATCAAAATAGTGTATTATTATGATGATAAATTAAATGAACACCAAAATATAAGCCATCAAAGATTTATTCCTATCTCTTTCTAGCAAAACAGAATTAAGCATGGAGTTTATATGGCCGTCATAGTATTATGTCGTCACATCGTATATCCGATCTCTCTGTCTAATCGTTGTCTAATTAGTAGTTTCAAAATGCTTATATCTCCCTTGTTTCTTGGCCGACTTTTGGACAAATGTTGTTAAGAAATGCGATAAAAAAACATGCATATTCCCTATTGTACTGTGCAATTTTTACGGAACTAGTAAGTATCTAGATATTTTTAACAAAATAAAAACGAAGATACTTACAGACTTCTACACGATAACGCCCATCTCCTTCAATAGGAACTATGATAATAACTCCATCCGCTACATAATCACCCACCATTAGAAGATATGGACAATCAAAATTAAACTCTAACTTCGATGCTTTTAGATTTAACCTGAAACACTTAACAGCTACATGTCATTCAGAATTGATTAAATTATTAGTTAGACCAAAATCGAATCAAAATCAAAAACTCATTTATTCAATTTAGGCCCTGGTAAGGCACTTATGAACGTCGATAGTTACAATCATTACAATAGACTCTACCACCGGTTCGGAATACACTTGAACTGAGAAGACTCCGGCAAGAAAATCAGCAAGGCTACATTTTTTTTGTGGATCTTTCTTTTTTAAATTTATGTAATTACAGTTCCTGTTCCAAATATACATAAAGTTCATACAATTGTCACTTGGCCAGGGGGCCGCAAGTGCAGAGAGAATCACCATGTATTCTTGTCTTCAACGTAATGAGCCACCTTATAGTAGGCCTTGTCGATTAATTTCTGTTTAACATACTGTTTGAATTTATTGTACGACATCTTAGTTACTTCATATGAGATTTTATTATAAAAACGAATACAGTTCCCGAGAAAAGACTTATTGACTTTTGCTAGCCTGAATCTAGGTGTAACAATTTTATCTTTGTTTCTTGTGTTTAGGTTATGGCGATTACTGTTAGTGTCAAATAAATTTAAATTTTTACGGACAAACATAATATTTTCAAGGATGTATAGCGACGGTAAGGTTAATATCTTAAATTCCATAAACCGTTTCCGTAGGGATTCGCGAGGACCCAAGCAATAGATTGCACGAACGGCCCTTTTCTGCAAGATAAAGATTGATTCCAAATCCGCAGCTGAGCCCCATAACAAAAGACTGTAGGACATTAGACTATGGAAATACGTAAACTAAACCAACCTAGCTGTCCACATCTGTTATTTGTCTAATTTTTCTGACTGCGAAAGCGGCGGAACTCAATTTGCTAGCTAAGTTTTCTATATGAGGGCCCCATAGAATTTTACTGTCGAATGTTATGCCGAGAAAAACTGTCGTATCAACCAGTTCGAGACTAACATCATCGACTAGGACACGACTGTCACTCTTAGCAACATTAGGGAGCGAAAATCTTGTACATTTAGTTTTAGAGGAGTTAAGCATCAGATATTGGCCGCAAACCATTTTGATATAGTTGATAACGTGTCATTAAGTTGTGTAAGCTCTGTGTCTTTTCTATCCACTTTAAAAATTAAGGAAGTATCATCTGCAAATAAAACTATATCGCACAATTCATTAACCATATAAGGCAGATCATTGATATACGCCAAAAACAAAAATCGACCTAGAATTGATCCTTGCGGTATGCCTGTTTTAACTAAAGACCGTTACCTACATGAGTGAACCAAAGAAACAGATTCTCCCAAATTATTTTAAATACCTACAAGTTTTTACTTTTTTTAAAGGACTAAAGGCTTTTGATGGCTGCAGCAACCTTACCAGACAAATAATACCTAGTGAATTTGACCAACATGCACTATTAAAATAATAGTTTATGATGTTGAACTATTAAAATCAAGTAACTAACTGCATCTTATAAATAATTATGTACATGGGTGATGAAAATCATAATCTTGTTAAATCTAAAAGTAACTTGGAAAATATCAACTTACTTAGCTTTTGAAATGACACAATCTTTGAAACCTATGAGAGTAGAATTCGTTAGCGTATATTTAACGAGCGCCAGATTCCCTTGTACAAGTTTTTGAGGCATTGGATCTAAGGATTTTATGCCTATTTCCGGCACTCCTTTGACAGTTTTTGCAAGTATCTTTCTTGATAAATCTCTGATGCAATAATCGTCGTATTCTCTGCATAGTTGTAAATTGAAGTCTGAAAGATATCACAACAAGTTAGTTAGTGTTTTGGGATCTGTTATTATTAATTAATTTGCTTGTGTTAGAGATCCCGAATTTCTAAGGTCATTTAATTATTTATAAGTTGAAATGTACAAGATAATAATGAAGAATAATTAATTATTATATAATAATAATTAATTATAAATAATTTTTTATTTATCTAATATTTTAATATACGTTATAAAATGTATTTTTAAATTGTAAGTAGGTAGTTAGATTTAAGTTTAGTTTTAATTTATTTATTTAAAACTTATAAATATTATTCTGTTCTTCTGCTTTAATAAGTAGTTATTTTAAAACGTTTATAAAATATATAAATTATATTTTCTTCTACTGTGTATTTGAATTAAGAAGTGTTGAAGTTATATATATTAATACGTAAAGTATCACCCAGAAATATACTTGTTACACCAACATTGAGATTTAAGAAATTTTAAGCATGCAACTTATAACATCAAATTAATATCCTTTCATATTATTTTATAGGGAAAATTTAAATCTAATTAAACTTACCAGGGTTATAAGAGACACCAAGCTTAACACAACATAAAGAAATCAGAAATATCTCCCGATACATGATATTGCTTTCTACACGGGCTGTGGAGAAATGCTTGTCGGTAAAAGTTCGGGTCAATTTATATTCACCATATAAAATCCTTCCATACCATTTTGACATTCTAAAGAGCCTGTTTGGATACTGTTATGTTAAAAAAAACACTTGCCTGACATAACTGTATGAATCAGGTAGGTCATACAAATTCGTTTACTTTGTGACTATAAGCACTAAGGTGGTGAGTGCCTGTATCTATATTATATGATAGTGGGTTACCTGCTTTGAGATTTAAAAATAGAACTAATCTATATATATCCCCAATAAGTAATCAGTGATGTTAACGTTAAGCGGGAAGCGTATATGCATATAGCATGGGCGAGCGATGCGTCGCGGTTGTCAATGGATGACAGCGGTTGCCTAGGTTACAGTTTTTGTTATTTTTAAATGTCTTCAAGACGAGGTCATCAATTCGTCGGAATCTTTTTTTTATGTATGTTCCCCGATTTCTCGAAGATGCCTAAACCGATTTGGAAACTACTATTCTTACAGGTGGTCACATGGTCACCAAGTCAGGATCTGATGATGGGATCTTGAAGAATTCGAGGGATCTCTTCAGATTTTATAGGCACTAACAATGTTTTTCATATATTTTCTAAAACTATTCAGATATTTGCGTCTGGTAGTCATCAAATGTTGCTGAGCTGATGATGGAAGTTACAACTCCTTAACGGTTAACAGTTAGGGGATAATTCTTAAATATTATAGGAACTCTAATGGAAGGTACAATGCTAAAATGTTATTCCTAGGTCAGTGACCTTGAGAGTCATTGATTACACATAAATAAATAAAAATTGATAATTTTAAAACTACTAAAAAGCACTGTGTGTGAACTGTGTTTCCCATGGACAATAAAATTATATGTTGCCTTATCTAGATCGGGTTGACTAGACTTCTTATCTTGGAAACGCAGGTGAAACCGCGGGGGACAGCTATTAATATACTTATATTATATTCTTGAGCATCCTTTTTGTTTTGTTTAAGTAAGGTTTATGTTTGATATAAAAAGCTTAAAATTCTTTTCGAGTTTACAGAGTTAGTCTCATAGTTAAAAGTTGTTCAGCATGGCAAATCCATCATCACAAGATCATTACCAATTTTAATCTAAAAGAGCTCGAGATTTTCTTTCCAAGGAACCATGACGTCGATTTGAGACATAAAAACTGTATTCATAAATTCAATTTTAAAATATGAATGGTCCTGGATAATTTCTTCACAGATTATCATTATAATTCTAAGAAAAGTAAAGCTTAGCTTAGCTTATTAAATCCGATATCTTCTTATTAAAAAATAAATACTTTGTTCAGTTTAAAATTATTTATTCCAATTGACTGAAGATCTCATCAGCAGGAGTTAAAGATAGGTATTTATTAACGGTGTCAATAATTTTATCCATAAACGCATACATAAGAGGTACCTGAAAAGAGTCTGTAAGCATCCTCCAAATTTGATTTGCATATATGTTTGCTGCATCCGCTGTAATAAGATTGATTACAATAATTAAAAGACCATGTGGTGCGAATAATATAATCTATAGGCTATTATAAAACTATATAGATTTAGAACTATATAGAATCTATATCCTGTTCGTCATACTGAACTATTAATAATAAGTTAAATTTTAACCAGAGATCCGAGAAGATACCCAAGATTTCAAGCTCAAAATAGTGTGTTAAGGGTAAACGTTCGGTTGGAGCGCGAAATTAAAATTTTATCACGTTTTTTGCAAATTGCAGCTTAAATGTTATTACAAATATATTAGAAATATATAAATACCAAAATGTAAGCAAGGCATAAAATGAAAAAAAGGTTTATAAAAATCACTTTTACTATCATATAAAAAAGGGGGTTTAATATTGCTTTTGATCAGTTTTGTCATAAAACCCATAAGTGTTAATTCCAAAGTAATTTACAGGTACCAATTGTAAAATCATGAAAAAATAACTGACTCGATTAGGTCCCGATCCAACGCAATAGAAGGGTAGCATAAGTTTGTAGCTTTTGTCGGTATATTTGTGGGATCGGATGGACCAATTTTAGTGTCTTTTTATTTGAAGTTTCATGTAATTGAAATGGTTTTTAGTTATAACTATTTGAAGGACATGAAAAATTTACACAAAACAAATCTTTTAATTTCTTAAGATAGAATTATATGTAGAGCCAAACCCAGACCCATAAGTGTTGGCTTTGCACCTCTGGCAGGTCTTCACATATCTTTATGTATTATAAATACAGCATCATCATAAGAGCCAAGGCGCGATGAACCAATATGCCCTTGCGCATCACTCGATGTGGCGTTGATTTGACTTGATGAGTATATTCCATCATGCACCCCATATTTGGAGATTTTATAAATAAAAAATTAAGAAATGGTTACTTACATAACTCTTTGTTCCCGTGATAAAAATTGTTAAATTCATATGTGACCTTTTCCATAACATCGATCCCCAATAAGTAATCAGTGATGTTTAAGTAATCTTTACCATGGTCTATATTGTGTTTAATATTGTTATAGATTCCAAAGTGTATATTATCTGAAAATTAGAAAAATATAGACAATATTTACACATTTCAAACCTAATATAGCAGAAAATCTTGGTGAGAGTAGTAGTACTTATTTGAGAACCTGTATAACAGGATCAAATTATAAACTCAATACATTTCGATGGCCTCTTATTTGAATCAGTAAATAGGAAGTTTACGGAAGCTCTGAATAAATCTTCCGATTTTTAAATAATTGCATCAAAGTGAACTTTTAAATAAATAGGATAGTGGATTTCAACTATACAAGTGGATTTCAACTTTAACACCTTTACCAAGCGGACCGTTATCCTTATTTTCCTATATCATTGTATTAAAAAGATATTCTTACCATGAACAATTCTGCTAAAACCTTTTCCTTCTACATACAAATAACCCAAATATCCAACCATCTCATATTCTGATTCTATAACGAGCCGAGGGCAAATTATATATCCTATTGCTTTTTTTCCGTCGCTACTAAACCTGAAATTAACCAAAGCAAACCATTTATTCATCGTGGAGAATTAAACAAGGAGTCTTATGAAAAATATGGTTCTTATGAAAAACAAAATCTACATAATATAATTAATTAATTAAAATGAGTTACTTTTTCACCAAAAAATATTTAAAATACATAGGCTCTGCTGTAAATTCGAGAAATAAATTGCACGCACGTAGCAATATTATTCAAGCGGCTTTTTAGATCCCCTGAACTTTGTTGAAGATTGAATCCTGTGTTTAGAATTTTGAAAACTAAAATAAACATACGTATTCAATTTAACATTTAACTTTTTCATAAAAAAATATATTTAAAAATAATACTATCCTACTAATTACATATTATTTAACATGAGTTTCTAATTGTAGTATAAAGAGATACTCCACAGAATAAAGCCTATTATTTTATGTAAGAAAACTAGAAACTTACTGAACATTATGAATATAGCAGCTACTAAATCCAATTAAGTACGCATTCCGGAATGTATAATGAATGCTTTGTAACCGTTGTTCTATCAGAGGTTTGTAGACAGGATCAGAACTGTCTAGACCAATAGATGGAATTCCTTTTGTTAACTTTGCGAACGCCAATTGGGACGATTCAGCTAAGCATGAATTATCGTTGAAATCACACGGTTTTCTGGAACCTGAAACACACCATTATTGATATTTTTCTGATTATCAACTTTTAGGTTTTTTCTAGTATAAATGTCCTGAGAATAAATAAATATCCTGGGACATTCTTCACACACGGTTATTTGATCCCAAACTAAGCAGAGCTTGTACTATGGAAACCAGATAACTGATATACTACATATACTACTATTTTATTTGTAAATACATACTTATATAGATAATTACACCCAGACACAGGACAAACAGACATGTTCATGCACACAAATGTTTGTCCTGGATGGGAATCGAACCCACGACCAGCAGCGCGATAGGTGGCGTCTTAACCAACTGCGCCAACTGGACTGTCGATGCCAAATGTTTAAGTTCTTCCTATAAATATAGTCAATCAATTATTATTAATATATTATTATTAGTATTTGGTGAAATTAAACCCCCTGGTTTTGCTTTTTATCCATACATTACAGAAAAGAACGAAAAATGAAATAAAAACTGTGTGAGGCAAAATATCAGCAAGTTGGAGATCCGCATTTTTTTTTGGAAATAAATTGTAATATTAAAATACTTACATAGAATTTGTGAAAAGCCACAGGTAAAAAGAAATAAAATAAAACTTTTGGACGTCATATTTATCAAGTCTTAATACGAAAATGCATCTGCAGTCAATACTCGCATGCTTATAAATGTTTCATTTCCTTATTGTCAATATGTTAGGTATCTACAAGTTTTTACAATCAATTTAGTTGTGAAAAGAAATATGCAGTCTTTAATTTAAATCAAGTATGTAAAGCGGTTGATTTAAGTTTTAGTTGCCACTTATGAAAAGTGTTTTTTAAATATCTTTCAATATAAATTGGGTTACTTTGACACCTCAAGGTAACTTTGTATGACCTTTAAAAGTAATTCCTAGCTTTTATATCTTTTCAAACACATATAGTCGTATAATAAATCACATAGGTACACTTCTACTCACATCTCCAAAATAGTACTTAAGATGCTACAAAACTTTTGAACTTTAACTTTCCTTTTTTTTATTAACTCTTTATTTAAATAAGTCAGCGATACGTTTTAGCAGTTTATCAGATCTTGGCTTCGATAGTATCAGAAGTATTGTATTTAATTAAATCAAAGATTTTTACACTAAAGTATTACTACCGTAGGTACCTACTAAAATTTATAGAATTGCATTTTTTACATATTGTTTATTTTTAGAATTAATTACACTGTTTTACGAAATAGTTTCACCAATGGCACTTTCTTAAAGTATTTGTTGATATTATCGACGAACTTGCTCATGAAAGCGTACATTGTAGGTTCTTGGATTATCACGTTCATTTCATTCCAGTGTTCGTTTGTGTATTTGTGTACAGCATCAGCTGAAAAATTAAATTAAGGTTTATGAATCGTCTAACTATTCCTTTTTATTAGACTTGCGCTTGCGTCAAATAATGTACACACTATGCCAAAATAAAAATAGTGAAAATGAATAATAAATGAAAGTTAAACTCCGTTGAAAAACACATTTAATTCCAAGTTAGGCTTTTATGAATGTTTTAAACAACTCTATCACACATTAATATTCTAAATCATTTAATCTTCTTAAATAGGTACTCTAAGTATATAAAGTAAAGAGTGAGGACCGCCTGACTGACTGATCTAACAACGCACAGCTCAAACCAGTAAACGAATCTGGCTGAAATTTGACTTACAGATAGCGATTACAATGTAGGCATTCGCTAAGAAAGGCTCAACTTACTAAAATAACACAAATTGATCGTCCGTATAAAATAATAGCTGCCGGCGGTTTCACTCGCATTCCTGGGATAAAAACAATCCTATCTCTCAAGCTGAACCAATCATGTTATTTCCAAATTTCATTAAAATCGGTTTAGTAGTTTCGGAGATTACCGTGAACGAACACGAGATTTTATAATATTTGATATGTAACTTACATTTTGCCTTATCTCCGTCAAAAATATTTTTCCACTCGTAAATTATTCCACCGCGGGCGTCTAAACCTAGAGTGAAATTCTGGATACTTATATGAACACTATCTTCTTTATCCTTAGTGTTATCCAAATCAGAATAAATTGCTATATGATAATCATCTGAAAAGTCATATTATAATTCACAGTATTTTCTTCAGTACCTACATAAAATATTAAAAATAGAAAGTACTTATAATAATTTGCACATTATTTGTGGGCTAAAAATAAGTGCTTGCAATATTTTATTAACCTCCAATGAAAAAAGAGTTACATAAATTAAAGAAAAAAATTGAAATTCTTATCAAAACAAAAACACTTACTATGGATAATCTTGCAATCACCTTTTCCTTCTATGCGTAGAGGTCCGATATCTCCAATTATATCGTATTTTGATTCCATGGTAAGGCGAGGACAAACGAAATATGCAATTAAACTAGATTCCTTGAGCTTGGGCCTGGAAAAGTACAGTAGATAAAATAAATTTTACGCGATAATTTAATGCAAAATACTTTGATTTGAAAATGCACTCTAGGTACGTAAGATATGAAAAAATACGTCATCATTTTCGTGTTGTCCAGTTTGCTGGGTAGCTAAAACTGCTCGAAAAGATTTGAAAATTAGCAGACAATGCAATCACAGACAAATTTTTAGTATAGTTTTAAAATGTAGGTAAGGTTTATTATAAATAGTGATTTGTTTTCAGAAACAGGATAATAAAAATATATCTCAATCTTTAGTTATATACTGAGGCAGATTTTTTAATCCTCGCGTCTCGTCTATATTTTAAGGGATTTGCACTCATCATTATGAACAACAAACAAAAATTTATAAAAAGTTTGAATTTTTTTTTCAGGGTTGGTCCCATAGTAAAAGTTGTTCGTAACAATTATCACTGAAAATTTGGAGGGTGATTAAAAAGTCACCCAGTAAAATTTTAGTCATCGGGTAATAATGTTCTTACATTATTGATTGTATATTACATCTCTTCATACCAATCAAATTAGCATCGGTAAATGTGTAATTTAAAGTAGGCAGGATGGCTTGCACCCCATCTTGATGCAGAGGATCTGAAGACCCAATTCCTAGTGATGGGATTCCTGCTATCAAATCAGTAAAAAATCTCCTAGAAGCTTCCTCCGTACAATCATCATCGTCTAAGTTACAATATGATTCTTGAGTTAAACCTGTAATATTACAATTTATTCATAAAATGTAGGTACAGCCAGCAAAATAAGTAGCTGAACAGATACAAATTTAAAAATAATCTGTACTCTTTAATTGCCACTAGTAAATAAATTTAGATATTTTGCTAATCTACACACTATACACTCTACTTACTTAATCTACTTGATAGAATGTTTAATATACAGGTGTTTTGTAAATTTCTTCAGCTCCTTGAGTTGCTGACCGTACCATTAATTTAATCAGAAGTAAGTTTGCTTTCGGTAGAAGTTAGCATGACCACAGAATACATAATAGCACAGGTAGCATAACAAAAGCAGTTATCTCACAACTTATTAAACAAAAAACTCATATTCCTAGCTTAGGTCCTTAAACAAAACAGAGATGTGATACATGCAATAATGTTTATAAGTATATTATTTTACTTACTTGATCCATAGCAAAATAGACCAAAAAATAATACAATTACTCTTTTTGAAGAGAACATTTTATCATGAAGTTTCGAACGTGAGTGCTCCTATAAAATGAACACTATTAACATAATAACGTATTATTAACATATGCAAATTAAAGCGATAATTTAGACAATAAGGATGCGAAATTTGTTCATAAATAAGTTTACTAAATTGTCTATCGTATTAATAAAAAAAATATAGTGTTATCGATCAAAAAGTAGCCAAACCATATCGCTAAAGTTACTTGACGCGTCGTTCGACATAAGGTGACGTCATCCACGCGATTTTTTACTTTATTGTCTGTAAAACGTTATTTTTCTGTCATTTTATCATGAATCTATATTTATTTGAGATGAGATTGCAATTTAAATGACAAAGATAGCTGTAATGGCCAATTTAGGAGAAAAAGTTGTTTAACGCTAGACCCCTTATGTGTCGCTTGCCGTAGTACGGCAAGAAACGCGCAACGAAAATTCCTTAAATACCGAAGCGTGACTGGTTAATAATAAAAATATTTTTTAACAGGCAACAATAATGTTGCTATCAGGTTTATGTGTTCACTTACTTAAAATGAGTATAGACTACTTTTTTATCAAGGGAACGTGGGTCGCACAAGGGGAACAGCTAGATTTATGACCTATATGTTTGTGTGTGTGCATTTGTATGATTGTACCACTCATCTCCGTAACGATTGAATGAATTTGATTTGAACTTGGAACATGAAAAATACGATACTGCTGTTATTTTATAAATTTCGATATCAACCGCAAAATGTCTTTTGTCTTTGGCTGAGATCTATAGAGCGTGCTTAGACTTTGCTCAGACTTTACGTAGGGTATAAAACTACGCAATAAAGTCAATATTTGTGTATTTTAAATTGTAGCCAAGTTAGCCAAGTCGTCGATTAGGTGCACTCAGACTTTGCTTAGCACACACTCAGAGAGATTCGAAGATTGCATTTTAAATACCGACTTAGTACGGTAAAGTCTGAGCAAAGTCTAAGTACGCTCTATAGATCTCAGCCTTAGTCTCTAAACTTATTATTACTCGTCTAATAAGTAGTTGTCGCTGTTAATGATCTGTACTATCCTTGACTTTAATGTCAACTCCATAATTCGAGACTATTTTGATATTTATTTATGCGTTACGTAAATACACCACACTCGTTATGATAAAACTTTCCTTTGATCAGACTTGTTTAAAACAACTTGAAAATCTATATCTATCTATACGAATAATAAAACTGAAGAGTTTGTTTGAACGCGCTAATCTTCGGTTAAAAAAAATCTTTCACTAATAGGAAGCTAGATTATCCCCTATGATTATATATAGGCTACTTTTATCTCGGGAACGCGAGTGAAGCCGCGGGGAACAGCTATCTTATTTACAACGAATACGGAAAATACATATCGAGGTGGTCACTTCTACTCACTTTTGAGTATTACCTACTCAGGTATATAATTATAATAATTAGGTATATTTAAAAAAATGTCGGCAAGCATGATCTACCGACAGCCGTAATTGAGAGACAGTCTCCTTCTAGGCGCCGTGTGCTTATCACCTTCGCACGTCATCACTGACCACGGAGAAAATGTAGTCAAAAACTGGCTTAAGTATGTAGCAAAATAAACAATGTTGCATAAAATTGAATAAATTACGAGTCACTCATAGATTCCAACAAACGTATGTATTATTTACATTGAAACTAACAAATATGTGCTGAAAACTCGATACAATACAAATCTGTTTGATTAATTGATTCCATGTCCATAATTGGAACAGTCTGCACATAAGTTCAATCAGTAAAAATAAATAAAATTGTTGGGGCATTTTTTAGTAGCGTTACTTTTGATTAAAATATATTCTATGATTAATTACTTTTGAATAATATGTATTCAATGATGGAAAACATTCACTAAACTTTTATTTTATAATTGGGATTTAAAATTATTCTCGCTGAGACAGTTTTTAATTGAATAAAACGATTTATACCTAATACACCTCATAATACGTCATAATGTTCTTCACTACTATGATTAATAATAACAATAATAATAAACTGGGTTATTTGTAATACCTGCAGAACTTTATGTTCAGACCTTGCTTGTTATTAGAAATTTAAGGCGGATTAAATTTTCGTTTTAGTAATTCAGTTCTTTGGAACGCAGTTAGCCATTAAAACTGGTTGAGAATACTCATGCGTAAATAACGTATAGGTACACAGGTAAAGTGATTTCTTCAAGAGCTTTTCTTCGTTCAGTCTTTCATTTATTAATTGATTATTCACCAAAATTGTGCATACACTATTAATTCTGACCAAGAACGAGATTTGCTGTGCTGTTTCACGTCTGGACGGGCGGTGGAAGTGAGTCGAGTGACCTGAACGTGGCAGTCAGGCTGTTTAACTACCAAGCTCATTGGTCCATCAATTGAAATTCAATGTGCGCATATTCTCGTATATTTTGATATTATAGGTGCACATAAAAGATAAGAAGAATAATCAACTTAAGTAAAAAATTTATCCTAATTTCCAGTACGAAACTCATACTTCAATCAAATTGTAAGTAAACGTTGTCTTCCAAGTTTAATGCCTGATTTAGATATCCATGATCATTAAACTGATAAAGTCCAAAAGTAAACCTAATTTCAGTAATGCGAGTCATGATTAAAATTGAAAAGAAAGACGTCGCCCCTTATCACCAATGTACAGTGACTTGAAAGATTGAATATAAAATAGAATTTAGCAAAACTTTTAGCGATAAACGTATACAAATTTAGGCGTTTCGGCCTATCCTGCCGCAGAGGCGAGATAAAAGGAAAGTTCCAACGAAATGGATCGAGGCCGAGACTTTTATCAGATTTTGGCAGAATTTGTTCAACGAAACACATTTAGGGGCTGCTATCTTTTTACGCGAACTTTCCTCTTTATGTGAACCTGAGGCTTTAATTAAATTAAAGTGTCTGGGTTTTGAAATGTTACCTTTCATATGTCATTCACTTTCTATTGGAGTTAGTATTTTAGTTTTTAATGCTAATTAATTTGAATATATCCATGTTTTTTTATTCTTCTGTGCAACGTCTCTACGACATTTATTAGTCGTAATAATGCGTGGTTTAAAACGATCAGCAGAACAATCTAGAAACTTGAATTTTAGAACAGAAGCGAATATTCAAAGGCATCTAAGTCATCATCTAGTAGGATTGCTTAGCCATCGCAGCCAACGAGGCGTCAAATAATCTTGGATTTACGCTGCAAGAAACCACGTTAAGCTTGCAAAGATGCTTTGAAACAGAGATGAATGGAGTAGTCACGATTTGCATAATTTTGTACAATAAATAAATAATATTTCCTCTCAGTGCTAAGTATGTCAATTATATTTTTGTAATAAATTATAATAGATCAATTTAGAGAGAAAATAAAAGATTTGAATTGTGTACCTACACATGGAAAAACATATGACATAAGATTTAGTATTTACCTGGCCCATATCAGTTGTTGAATATTTTGTTATCTTCTATATCGTCTATTGTAAGCATTTAATGTGAGGCAAGGAACTAAAAAAAAAAATTTTGGTACTAATCTCTAAAATACTTACTTTAGTACCTACTAACCTACAAGCCAGGCAATATAGAAGTAACAGCTACTACCGAGCTTTATCATCACTTTCTGCTGCGACATATTAATTCCACTTATTGAAATGTATTCTACACATAATACTAATGAGTCTGCGAACTTCTGTCGAGGTATTTATTAATAGGTAGGTACTTATCCACTCTTATCATTTCTCTGTTCACTGGTAATGCGCTCCATTTGCGCTGTGAGCTTTATGATTATTCCTGCGAACAATTTAATATTGTTCCGTATAGTTGGCGTTTAAAAGTTAAACTTTTATCCGTTCATAGTTATATCGCGCGCAAAATGTTATGATGCAATTACATATGTACGTAACAATAATAGGTATACGAGTTTATTTAATTAATTTTCAGTAATTTTCACGTAGATACGCCACATTATGAAATTTCTTCAAAAACAAATGATATTCTTTTATTTTGGATGTGCGTGAATTTATGTAAATAAAATTAAAAAAAACTGCATTTAAGTGAATTAAAGATGTATGGGTACTTTTTCCGGTATGGTTGATGAAGCCATCAGAGGCTACCAACAGTACCAAAATTAGTCCTTAAAAAAAATGTAGGTAATATATATATATAGGTATACTATATTTATTTTACACGGCTATGTTCCCAAATTAAGTAAAACCTACAGAAATCACACTTAGTTCCCAGGACCTGGAAATGTTTAAAGTTTATGCACACAAATGTTTGTCCTGAGTGGGAATCAAACCCACGACTAGAAGTGTATTTGCTGCTCATAGAGGTAGCAATACAAATTTTACGTAAGTAAAAATTGTGAAAGCTATGGGTGTAAATAAGGACAATCAAACCCATGTTGCGATCAACTTCTGGAATTGACAAAATAATGTCCCAAACCAAACATTATTAAAAATACATCAATTTAATTGATACATATTGTAATAAGATAAAATTTACCAACGTTATTTCTAGGTATGGTATGTATAAGTTCCTATCTGAATGAAAATCTCGATAGTATTATGCTTTGAACCAAACACAAAACAACGCCATCTTTACATATGGTTTGGAACTACACAGAATCAAAGCCTACATTGTGACAAATTGTTGCCAAATTGAAAGCACTTTGTAAACCTCTGTAATTTTTTATTAATGATACAATACCTTAATTCTGATATAATAAGGTTTTATAACATCTTATAGAATGCTTAATACACAAAATAACGTTTTATATCATTTTTTTTATTTGTTTGCAATTTAATTAATTAGATTATATTGAAGCAGTGCTACGAAGGTAAATACACAGTTCTTATAAAAATGTCTTTAAAAGGTGTCGCCACGTGTAGGTACTAAGACAAAATTCAATGTTCAGTGTATTTATGGATTTGATTATTTTATATTATCTAAGTTAGTGTAGTTACATATTAATTAATATTTAGTTCATCATAACCATTTCTGGCATATCTGATGAGTAGTCACGAGTATTCGTATATGGCTTCCCTCACAAGAGGCTGAGAGGGTAGTCTGTAATTACCAATGAGAATGCAGAATTCAAATGACATTCTATTTTTATTTGGTATTTTTAACTGAAATTTTGAACAGTCGATAGGTAAAGATTGAGTTTAGCTTTGCAGAATGCTAACATAAATCGTAGTACCACTATATTTTTATCTGTTCTTATTATCACGTGCTTGATTGACCATGCTTTAACTTTTATTCCCTTCAGCTGGGACGTGAAATTATAATTTCTAAAAGCTTTTCATAATAAATGTTGGTATCCCATTAAATTGTCTACAAAAACCGATCGATGCGATGGTTGCAAAATGATGTGTGGCCTGCGTGTACGCATGTCATTGTTTGGTAATCCCGGTGGGTTGTGCAAAAAATATGGGAACTATTATGATGCAATTTAGTGTAGTCATGTCACAAAATTTATCGATATAAGTTGGTGTGAGTAGATAAGAATTATCATTATTTTATTCAAATAGGCTTTCGGATTCACTTATGAATGTCACCTTGTTACAATTATTATAGTCTAAATCTTACCCATTTGGAACCTTCATTTGCTAAGAAATGTTGGCAACAATTATTGTTCGCTCTCCGCCAAAACTACAAAGTAAAGTCTGTAAAAGCAGATTCAAGCAGATCAGCCCGCATAAGCTGCAACAGCTGTACATAAGACAAGAATAACGCGAATGGTAGCCATCGCTCTCTTACCCATATTGGAGAGAAGTAGACGTCCGGATTGCCACACGACGTTGCCGCAAGCATAGACTTTGGACGAGGATGACTTACTCTTACTACAATAATAATAGTGTGAATTCTGAAAAGCTCATAGTGAGTTTTAAACTTGTTATGAGCTTTATCACCGGGTTTGGGGTGAAAATACTTAGAAGATTTTTTTTATCACAGTCTTCTCAGATAAAGTGTATTCTGAACCGGTCAGTGGTAGAGACAATTTTTATAAGTAGGTACATTATCTGGGCCTAAACTGGATAAATAATTTTTAAGTTTATTGTGAGAAAACTTGTATAACCAAATAAATATCAGAGATTTTAAAAATTACTAAAAATATTTTTGATGCTTCCTCCAAAAGTTATGACATAATTATTTTATGACAAATACCTATATAAATATCGATAATAATATATTGATCATCTACCTGCAACACTACCAACCCCAAAAGCAAGGCACATCGATTCAGCTGACAGAATAATGACGCGCCCACCTCCGCTCGCCATTGAAGGCCCACCTCGACAATGGCATAGCAAATAACCATTATTATCGATGCAAGGGCCGACTCTATTAATACGGGCCCTGAAGGAGGCGATTATTGAGATTCGATACAAACCGAGACATTTGTATTGTAATTGTATTTAAAAACATTCTATGACTGCAAAATACTTATGGAAGAACTGCATTAAACAAATTTCAGAAAATCCCGATCGAGCAATTTTCTTTTGGTACGTAATGAAATTAAAATACAGGAATGGGATATTCTGAAATCATTTTGACCAAAAGAATCTTTCTTTACATAGGTATTTAGTAAGTATACCTACAAATAGATTTATAAATTAAAATTAGGTACGAAACCCTTTACTAATTCATATACACCTACTTTTTGAAAATAATTATAACTAAGGCTATGTTTCTTCCAATGTAAATATTTATATTATTCTTTGTTCAAAACTCCTGCGATAGTTTGCTGTTTCGTAAAACTTTATCATGCCATTTCTAGGGACATCCTACTAGTATTCTTCTAACAATAACTTTTTATTAAAATGTAACTAGTTTAATGTAGTAGGTATATATAATAGTATATTAGCTGTACCCTTTCTGGGATATGTCACCGTAGCCTAAAATGCTTAAACAATTTTATTAGTTTTTTGCTATAAAACAAGCAATAAGGAAATATTACTTTCGATCATAGTTGTTAATGTTGGTTAAAAATACGACGATTGTTTTATTGAAACAATCATTTTATACATAGGTATCATGATACATTCTGGACCTGGGTCATACCTACCTTTACCGCTTACCTCGAACACGCGAAAAAAAAATTTGCAGAACAAACGGCCATCATTCTTCCGTCACAAGCTTCACAAAGCATTTTTTGTGCAATTGTGCAATGATCACAACAGACTATAAATAAAACACGCCTACTTTTGTACGACATTGCGCCAGATATGTTTGGGGTTTCATTCAGTTTTGTTAAAGTATGGGACGTGATCCAGAGAAAACAAAAGCTTAAAAAATCTATTGATCGAATGAATGCGAACAAAACAAAGGACATTGAAGTTGTTTTTTGAGATCATGTCATTAAACAAAAAAAATGTTAGCTTAATATGGCTAACACAGAGAAAGAGACAAAAGTTAGATAGTTTACTATCAGATTATTATCTTTCCTGAAACATATGGAACAAATAGGTAATGAGCCAAATAATATTGCTTCTGATATTTGAGAATTACTATAAATAAACCCAAGAATGTTACGCGCACAAACCATTAACATTGAAAGAGTGATGACTGTGTAAAATACATACATACCTATATTTGACAGTCTGCTAGAATAATACTTAAAATTGTATGAAGCAAAAGTTCCAACCAAAAATAACATTCACTTTACTTAAACAAACATTTGTAGGAAGTTTACTTAAGAGCTGTAGTCGAAAAAAATTGCAGTCGCAGGACCCAAAGCTTTCATACTGTGATTAATCCGGACGATAAGAATGCCACAAAGCCAACAAATGTGTGCCGAACAGATTCCAGATTGAGAGCCGATAAACTCACTTTTGAGGTAGAAAATGTTTTTTTGAGCGAGTTATCAACTTATCGAACAATCTCTTTGGTACTGTTGGGAGGCAGCACGTGTTTTGACTGGTTATTATATTTTTGCGGGCGCTACGCCGGCTGTTTTCAATTGTCTGTTACATTTTTGTGCTGATGCTATCAAGGATTCTGGTATGTCATCCGAGGTTAAGTAGGAACATAATGTGGTAACAGTTACCTACGTTGTTACTGAGCGTAATGTCATGTTAGTGCAAATGTGATATTTGTTGAAGTGTCAGGCGCTAGGAAAACTAAAATAAAATATATAAATGTTGAAGTCATAAAACCGTTTTGAAATGGGCAGTTAACATTTTTCCAACCCATCCAAACAGAAAGTCATGTCATGACTCGGCATTAATTTGATCATGAAGAGGGTTTACGACAACTACAAATCCTTCTTCTAAGAACACAATAACGAGTGTAAACATAAAATTGTCCTTACACTCTAAAACTGAGATATTAGATAGATTAATTGCTCACAAGGACGATGCGTCGTGTGTGGTTGCCTTTGACGCGTCACTGATCAAAATCACGATAATGACCTAAAACTTAGTGAGGTGAGCGTTATAAAATTCTTCGAAGTAAACGTCACGATGCCATTACATACCAGCGCTCTTTGTTGTCCTACGTCTACGATGCTTGATTATCTAAATGCCTTTGATACAATGAAGGATTAGAGGCACTCTCGAGTTGGCCTTAATACCATTGTAGCTATAAGATTAATAAAGTGGTTGCATCCTTTTTTAACATTTCAAAGAAGTCATATTAAGTTTTGTAATACATCATCATCATTATATTAGCCAAAAGTCGTCCACTGCTGGACAAAGGCCTTCCTCAAGGATCTTAACGATGACCGGTGTTGCGCTACCCGCATCCATTGTGGAACATGGTGGAAATTAAACATTGAAGTATTATTTAAAAACTAAGCTATCCAAATACATGCAATTTCTAAGTATATAAAACTAGATGATACTACAAGCTTCAACTAACTACAATCTTTAAATGATTTTAATACGAGTAAATGGATCGATCAGTACCTATAAAATCGCTTATATAACTGTTAACTAAATCTGTGTAACTAAGCCAAAATAATTCTTGTCCTATAGTTCATTATTAATAAACAGTCTCATTGTATGTTTGTTTCTCCTATATCCCAATAAGCACTTACATACAATAGATTTCACAATAATTCGTAGTTAGTAATGTTTATCCGGGACCCGGAAAATCAGTTTTCCGAAAACATTATCGGAGCAAATAAAGAATGATTTGTTTGTGCAGACATGACATCTTCCTTGAGAATGCTCATTTCACGTGTTGTCTAAGACGTTATTGTGTTTGGGAAAATACAATTTTTGGTTAAAAGGAGATGGGGCACTGTTATTGTGTGAATATCCGTGCGGTTGACAGAGTATTTATATAAACAGTCCTGCCTCGAGGCCTATTGTGGCAAACATTAGAGAGAGCGTCCTTTAATCCTCCGAAAACAATTTCGCACGAATTGTTATGCTCAGTTGTTGTGAACATTGTTTGTCCTTTGCTCAATCGGCTGTTCAATTTTAGCAACAGCGTCGTCTGCTACACCAAGATTAATCCCAGAAAACATGATAAGATAAGTTTTAAACTTTTGAGTAGGTATTGCAAATACAACAAGCTGCAGTGTTTGTAAATTTGATATAGCAAGCCTGGTGGTAAATTGTGTAATAATAATGTTCCGATCACAAATGAGGTTATAAATTAGAAGTTATGGCTGTCAAAGAATGGAGAAGTAATTTTTATATTGGTTTCAACTGAAAGGTCATCAGATCCTGTCATTATATTGCTGTTTAGTCCTGCTTAGACTAGAAGCACAGGGTGCTCATAGTGCACTTTATAAAATCGAAATAATTTAATTGCCTATGCTGTGATGACATGCAGACCTAAGCGATGAGCATTAGTCGATGGGCGGGACAAAACTATGTACTACACACTATATTCCTGTTTTTTTTTATCAAATTTTAACTTTTACTTGTATTTGTTAGTTATTTTTAATTTTGGTTTTGTTTTCTATATAGTTTACCTTAGTAATAATTGGTTATAATTATTACTAAGGTTTCATTTAATAGAAAATTTTAAAACCAAGCAATTCTATAAAAAAAGGTTTGATTTTCAAATATAGGTAGGTAGGTACCTACATAACAACAATTAAAAAGCAATTTATAAAATACCTACAGAATTTATGCGCAGTTTTAACTACGATATAATGTTAGTTAGTACAATGAGGCTTGCGTGTATTCAAGTTCGTCGAAATGATAGTAATTTCAGGCTAAAATATCTTTTCCAGTAACCGTATTTCATGTACTTTTTAGATTACATAGTAATTTTCCTTGATTGTTGACTACGTGAGTGAGTAACATAAATATAGTCTTTGAAACATATAAAAGCCACATTTAAAAAAATCACTTGTTTCAAAATATTTTTAGGTGACTTATCGCTTCTACAGAATCTAGTTTTCAATAACAGTTTTGGCAAAACGGTATAACCTGTGCGGTTATAAATTTTAGAATAACGTAGTCCATAATACACATTTTATTACGTCCTAGAATAAATAAATCAACATTTATTTCCTAAAATAAATTCGTGTAATTTCTTCAGAAACAATAAAATATAAAATAATCGTTGAAACAATCGCAATCAGAGCCGTTGAGCAATTGTAAATTGAAACGGAAGTGGCCATAAACCATGCATTTAACTAATATTTTTAATGAGCGTGGAATAAAAACCAACATTTCGTTTTTATATTCAGCCGTATGACCTAGTTTTTAACGACATCAGGGTGCGGGTGGTTGTATATCATAAGTAGAGTCTGACAACATTCTGAGCTTCTATCCGCTTCTATTCACAAAACCCTGGTTTTGAAATTTGGCATAAAAGTAGTTTTTAAGATACTAATCAATACAAGAATTTCAACTTTATTTTTTTCATTTTCTCAGGTATGTTTCCAGTCTTTCACTACCTACAGTGCAATACAGAGTACCTATGAATTAAACGTAAGTATCTACCTACTATTTTAACGTGTATTGGAAGCTCCATGAAATGTTACCCACTATTTATTAAAACACATAAAAGTTAAAAATGTTAAAACTAAACCTAAAAATTGATCAGCTTTATTTTTAACTTGCACCCCTCCTTAATTGTATAGATATTTACTTACACCTAAAACACATTTAATCATATATTATTTACTTGCCTTTCATAATTATTTTTTTACTTAAATAGAATACTGAACGTTTTCGACTAGTTCCGCCTCACATTAAATTCGGTTTTTTAACAAATATCAGCCAATGTTACTTTAGAGTGTTATCGAATTGTATTAATGTCGTACTTTTACGTGACTCGACCAACTAATCAGATGATATTTTAACCTGAACAAGCAACGCAACAGAATGCGTTTTATTGCATTTTTACTTAATTAATCCTAATTTTGGGAGAAATATGGCTGATAACCAAAGTTCAGGTCAGAGGTCAGACAGAAGATAACAACTAAACAGGTACCACGGCCACAGATCAAGCTACACACTGCGGCACCTTATGCGGTAGTAATAGGCGCTATTTTGTCGCCGTATCTGTGGCCGTGTGTACCTATTTAAGGCCAGAAGAAATATGACTATAATACTCAATTATAGAACTGTATAATTTACTCATTAAAAAATTTATTCAGATGCCAAAATAAAAATAGGAAACTGGTTAATTGCATCTGATTCGATGTCAAATCTTACAGTTCTTCGTGTGGTAGCGAGTGTTTCATTAAAAGACCTTGGAAACGACAAGAACTAAATTAACATTACTATTTTGCCATAAACTCATGAATTATTCCGTAGTACATTAGTATACCTATTATCTGAACAGACATTCCTATACAGAATTGCTATCATAAATGGGTGTTATTAGCGATTGACCACCAGTTCACTTGAGCTCCCGCTCTTCCCCTTTCACATACAAAATCACTATAAGAGGGCTTCAGAGAATGGCACTTCATGTGGCAGGTTAGAATGGCCACGTTGATACCCCAAGCACGTTTGACAATTAATTCGAGTAGCGAATGCTCGGTTCATTAGAGAGTACAATTGCTGCGTGCTATTCAGTAAGTTAATTAATTGTGTATTTTGTATGGAATATTAGCGCCAGTTGTATAGTAGCAATATTGTAGTGGAACCTAACACCAAAATAACGTATCATCGCTGCATAGCGTTGCATAATAAAGAGGTTTGCAGCTATACAGTTCATATTAAAAAAGCGTGCTAAGAGTTGGATGCGTAAGAGTGTAGATGCTCTACTCGAATGATTCCGTTCCGTACTAAACTGAGTGGAACTCTTAAAAATACGTATAAATTATATAAAAAAAAACTAGTTATTTTTTTTTATGTATGGAAACTATTCCATTTACATTAAACCTCAGATTGTATGATAATACTTTCATGTAAATTATTTTTAATTAAATTATTTAATGTAATAGGCAGCCAATGAATT
Source organism: Tethea ocularis (assembly GCA_963555595.1). NCBI lineage: Eukaryota > Metazoa > Arthropoda > Insecta > Lepidoptera > Drepanidae > Tethea > Tethea ocularis. Next base: position 8,620,740 of record OY741968.1, read on the forward strand.
ACGCATAATAGGCACAACATATGAAGTATTGATCGTAATAATTGTACGTAGTATATTATTTACTCTATGGCAATAATGAGTTTCAGTGTCATTTGTGTTGATTAGTTTATGTATCGATGCATGGATACGACTGCTGTTTCCAATCAAACTGATTCCACTGTATTTGGGCAGAAATTATGACGATTGTTTGTTTTGTTAGCTGCAGTACCTAATTACTAAGTCAGAGTTATTTTTCAGATGTTGCGTAGTAAATAAATAATTTAGGACATTCCTCACAAAACCTGTAACTACTTTCAGATATTTAGTAAAATGATCATAGATTAGTTTAGATAAACATAATATAAAATAGCATATTCCTAGAAATTCAAAACGCTGGCAACAAATATACATTTTCATACACACTAAATATTTATGCATATTCTAGATGGTAATTGAACCTACATGTGGCATAGTAATTAGTTAGCTTAATTAGCAAATTACAGTAAAATAATAACTCCATGAAAGAGATTTGTTCAAGATTTCAATTCGGACAGAATATAATAATTGGTATATTTAAAATATTATTTTGACCATTATTTCTTTGCATTATTTTACTAGTAAACTAAATATAATTTTAGTTAGTAGTACCTATTAGTAAAAGCATTGATCATGTTATTTATTTGCAGTTTATATTAATATTACTCCATCTGTTTTTTTTATTTTACTGCGATATTATTATTCAAAATATAGCGCATACCTATAAAATATAAATTGTGGTGTTTGGTTAAAATATTATCAGAAATATATATATAAAACTCCTGAATTGTAAATGTAGCCCTTAACAACACATTTTCCCAGTTCATTGATCCATCCAACAGATTGCTGTAAATAAAGGTAAAGTTACAAAACTTGTTACAGTAGGTAAGACACGACTAACTTATCGGAGTTCGTTTGCTCCATTCCCGATTTCTTCAGTTATTACAGAAGTTATGATTGCCTTCTTGTAATCAGATCTGAAGGTTTTATTAAGAGTATATATTTACTTTTTATAATATGTTTATGTATCTCTAATATTACTACTGTATATCTACATATTGGTGTCGATTCTGTTGTTTACGAACTTAACTAACATTAGCCAAGTCACCTCTCTTTGAAAAAAGATAGAATATTTTTAATGCTGTCGGTTTAGTCAATGCCGTCGTAATATACGGGCAAATAGTCGTCACCAATAAAGGTCACGCTTAAATTTACGTTGAAATAAGTAATCGTACTAAACTGACAGCACTAAAATATCTTGCATCCCTTTCTTATATTTCTTATTAGAAAGAGATATAGTGAGATTAAATTTATTTAGTTCGTAAACAACAGAATCGGCACCATTATGCTACTAATACCCGGCTGAGAGCCCTGCGCTTGCCGATTTGTCCGGTAAGGTTGCTGCAGCCATCAGAGGCTACCAACTTTAGTCCTTCCAAAAAAGAAAAAAATCCTACTAATATTATAAATGCGAAAGTTTGTGAGTATGGATGTATGTTTGTTACTCTTTCACGCAAAAATTACTGAACGGGTTTGGATGAAATTTGGAACACAAATGGTTTATAACCTGGATTAATACATAGGGTACTTTTTATCCCGGGAAAACATAAGATCTCTCGGGAACGCGGGTGAAACCGCGGGGCGGAAGCTAGTCGGTAATAGTTATTAGTGAGAGGTATGTAAAATGTCTCTAATCTTTCCATCCTTTATTGAGCTTTAATTTCTTACTTAGAGAGCCGATAATTTAAGCTTACAAGCTGACGGTTTTAGTTCAACGCATTTATCGGTGTGTCCGTATTAATCTACTTAACTTTCAAAAACGGCAAGTTTCCCACTTTTAGCCAGATCTTTAATTGTCGTAGTTAGATTATAACCAATCATAAAATTGCAAAAGATCTTCAACATCCGAAAAACCTTCAACTGTTAAATAATATCAGAAAATTTACTCCAAATACTCAATTGAAAGTAATCTTATTGAATGTTTACCTGCAACCTTTCCCATCGCGATGATCCGTCTATGTACTTACAGGCTTATTGTTGGAGACAGTTTGAAAGGCGCGACCCAAATATTGTCACAATGGACCGAGAGCCTGAGGGACAAAGAGCTACGTATAATTAATGACTAAGACCACGAAATGTCGCCGTCTTGTGCCGACGATGAAGTGAGCCTAGCAATGAGAAAGATGTTGAGATGTTACTGTTACATTTTTTTTTATAAACTTAATAATACCTATATATTTTTTATAATTTATATTGACGGGACAGTTGGCGTGGTGTGCTATTGAGGTGCAGGTCGTGAGTTCGATTCCCATTTAGAACATACATTTGTGTGCAAGTATGTACCTATGTATGTATTTACAAAAAAGTTGCAATATGTTTTTATATTACGGTATTATGGTTTCCATTCCATAGAACAAGCTCTGCTTAGTTTGGCATCAGATAACCTCATGTGAGAAATGTCAACGAATAAGTTATTATTAAACATACTAGGGTTTTATTGGCTCCACATACACAAACATACATAAAATAGGTAATTAAAGCTTCGTAAATTAAAATGAAGTCGGTTAATAAACATGAAATATTTTAAGAAATCTACCTACATCCAAAAATAGGTTGACATATTAAATTTTGTAATAAAATTATTCTCAATGGTATTTCTGTTCTACGCCATCCCACACCACCGGCTCTCATATCGTTAGATTAAGATAAAACTAAAACAATAATCCTTTTCATTTCGTCTATAGTCCTTTATTTCAAAACCACTATGAATGGCATAGTCAATGTCTTCATATCTATAGACGGAAAAAAAATCTGTGTGGGATGTACTTTACAGACAACTTTTGTTATACTTTGTATCGCTATTAAGACGAGAATAAAACCTTGTGAGATATTACTCTAGTCGTTTGCTCTCATTAGGAATAAGTCTAGTCTTTATATTTCATTGCAGTCATTATAAACAAAGAAATATTTACTTTAGATGTGCCCGTGATTCATTTGCGAGGCTTTATTTGTATGGGGTTCAAATGTTTTTCATACTCTATTTTTGTATAATGTGACACGTAATTACCCAGATATTACAATAGTCTGATCGTGAATATTTATGCATTGGCTTAAAGTAATGCCAAATGCAAATTTAACTGAAATAATATCTAAAAAAACTATTAACAATCGTAATTATTTTCAACCACAAACATTTAGGCATCAACTTCAATATCTGCAGCAAAAATCAAAACTTTATTCACAAAACCGCAGACATTTCTTGGAAAAAATATCTTCTATTCGGAATTGCAGCAAAACCTTTTGATTCGCTATTTACTGGCGTTCGCTGTGGCTTCTTAATAAAGCAAAGGTGTTTAATTGGCTGACAAACTACTCGCGAAGTAATTACGTCCTGGCTGGCATCGCCTCAAACAACGCGTCAATCTAGTCTAATAGAGATGTGATCATAACTTTCGATATTTTTTTATAAACTACTAGCTATTCCTGTGGTTTCACCTGCGTTTCCGGGGTAAAAATATAGCCTATAGCATAGACTTAGAAAAAAATCATGGACAGACTAAATTCGAACATTTGAACGATGCTACCCAATGATGCCAGTTTTCTTGTAAATATAAGCTTCATACACACCAAACTGTTGCCGATTTTTGCTTTTGATTTGTGGTTCATTTGTGGTTTTGACAAGGGGCGACTCGATGTAGTCTATTCCTACATTCGTGGCCTATAGGTATGTTATTCCGGCGAATCTAAAAGTTACTGGTTAGTAGTTTGTATGTAGGTTAGTCAGAGGTACCTAATCAAGTTAAAATACTCATAATATAACTTAATACTGAATAAATAAGTAAATTTCATTTTATGTGAATTAGTGTGTATGTTGAGATAAAATTTGGTATTCCATTAAATAAAAAAATTGGCACATATATTAAGTATTTATAAATATAAGGTTACTAATAAATAAAATTAAAATGTATCTATTCTTTCTCAATTTTATCGATATCGATAACACTCCTCCCCCACTCCAGGTGAAATTTGCGAACACTTCAAGTGTCAAAGAACAGCTTTATAGCGCCCGTCGTGTGCGGTTAGCAGCTATTACGTAGCTACTGCACTGTTGTAAGGAAATGCTTTCGTTGCTGATGCGGTATCAGCAATGCTGATATGATGTGCCAGCTTTCTACTTCAACTATTTTTTTAGGTGTTCGAATTTTTATCTAGTCCTTTTCTATTTAGAGGTATTCCACTTTGCACACCCATTTTTAGAGTACCTACCGCCGCTAAGAGCACCAAAGATATACCTTTAAGAGCACCTGTCAATATATCAGCTGGGTGTCTATGAGGTAACAAACATTTTATTCTTCTTCTATCTAGTGGGGCGATGCGTAACATGACCTATCGATAGAATAAAACGGATATTTATCCTTTTTTTTACAGAATGTTATTATTACATATCGATATTTAGCTCTTCCATTATTATAAGTTTACTCAACTTTAATTTTCTGTGTCCTAACTATTTTTGGACCGCTATATTAAGAAACATTAGAAATGTGGTATTCGAGAAGAATGGAGAGGATTAGCTGGACCGAGAGAGTGACTAACGAGGAAGTATTAAGATGGGTCAAGGTTAAAATAAACTTACTAGAGACGATAGAAAATAGGAGAGGAACGATGTTAGGCCACTTTAAACAGTACGACGAACTAATAAAAAACCTCATAGCAGAAAAGCAAGGATGAGGAAGACCTAGATTGAACGATATAGAGCAAGTGAAGGCAAAATTGGACGTCGTGTCGTATAAGGAGGTGCAGGAAGCAACAAACCACAGAGAGTCAATAATAAAGTTGACACAATGTAAGTACATATTTATTGAATGTAACATCCGGTGTTCGTTCCCGTAAATGACTTTGCGACAAAACATTTTAATCAATCTACAATGATCGATGTGGAAACGAATATTTAAAAGTACTTAAAACACCTTCAAGAACAAGCTTTTTTTTATTCAGCACCATCATCAGACCAGCTCAATGAGATCATACTTTTATATTGTCATCTACCAAATTTTAGATCAATTGAACATACAATATTAATAAATTGTACTTTGTATACTTGATATATAAAAGCTTGCAATAAAAAATGAGATGCCAATAATGAGAATCTTCTGGCGTTCTCAAAACACAATATCTAATATAGCACCCTTCTATTACTCCAAGTGCTTGTCAACACATATTGGTAGCATAAGGGCTACATTAAAAGGCATCGGAGCGTGTTATGAGAATAACTGTGGTATGGGACGGGTCATGTACAGACATTAACGGCTCGAATTAACAGTTTAATTAAACTTGTGCGTATGGTTGAAACAAGCTTATGGAAATATTAGAATTCATTCTATAATAATATTGCGTTTGTTTTTTAATTGAAATAATTATTTTTAAAATAAGAGTAAAACTTTCAAAGTTGATAAACTTTTAAAATTAATATGGGACCTTGGCTATACCGAACGCAACGCCAAAAGAATTATTAAAATCGGTTCATATGCAAAAAAGTTATGAGTGAACAAACACCAAACAAAAAAAACATACAACCGAATTGAGAACTTGCTCCTTATTTTTTAAGGAGGTTATAAAATAAATGCAACAGCGTTGTTTTACAAATTATCTGGCACTATGATAATGTACAGACGAAACTCCTTTTTTAGTTATCATAGACTTAGCACTAATTAAAAAAAATAGAAATAAAAGGATCTCACAAAATACTTACCACAGGAACTGACTCATAAAATTTCGAATAAATTCAATGTTAAATAAATTAAACATAACCCCTTAACACTTTTCAGTGTTACAATATCTTTTAGGGTCTGGGAGACCCAGATATAGTTCATATTATATTATTATAACCGATGGTGTGAGACCCGCATCTGGTTTCATATAACACCTGGTATAGACCCTTTAATTAATTTTGGACGAACCTGCGACACGCGATAACGGAAGTGGTGGTTGGTTGCCCCTAAGATTTTATGACGGTAGTAAAAAAGGATTTAATTATATTATTCAAAGATAAATTTTGGGTTTATACACATTAGTTAATTTACATTCTACTTTTTTGGTAGATATAATTTTTACGTGTAAATTGTAGTAAGCTTTATGATTATATTCTTAAACAAACATGATACAATAAACATTGCACACAGTAAGTATGCATGAAATTCGAGCTGATCTTAAAAACTTATAGATAAACTTATAGATAATTTTTAAAGCTGTCAAAAACTATTACATTAAATATGCCATTATCATTTGCATAAAAATGATCTTATCAGTTATGATGGCGACTAAGTTCACATTGAAAACAAGTAAGTGGACTAATTTGACAGAAAAAGAAATCTTATATCATTTTCTTATGTTTTTGTTTGAAAAAGATAATTATAGTACGACTAAGCTAACTGAAATGATTTTATAAATCATCTTACTATACTGGGGATAGATAAGTGATATTGTATTAGTTTAATGAGACCTAAAACCATGGATTCTGTAGTTAGTTTAGTCTGTTGCACCACTTTGAGTTCGACTTAAAGTTTTTTATAACTTAAATGAAAATACTGCGAATAAAGAGATATCTACATTTCTATAAAACACCAAAATTGAGTACTGAATGGTTTTAGTTTTCGTAACGATTTCACTCAGTTTACACCCGGTAGGTAGCAGCAGAAGCAAACAAGCCCTTAGCTACGACATTTCTTTTCACATCTATATAATACATATTTCTATCTATCCAAAGGCACCAATAAAGAGTACCAACCAGTGTGTATGTGGTACTAACAAGCCAATATGGTGAAGATTAGTGGTCAGTAGAGGTCGTAACGATCGTTCCGGCGGCAGCGGACGCAATGTGACGCCGTATATCACGGGAATGTGAATTACTGTTATGATCCTTACACCAATAAAGGTGGCACAGTGGTTATATTTGTTACATTAATAAATGTTTGATCTTGTTACATTTCAATTGAGTTTTCTGGTGGGTTTTGATGTTTGATTTTATAGGACGTTGGTTTCAATTGTTTTGACAATAATATAGGTACGCTATCTGCAGTATTTGGCCTATCAAACCCTAAAATCACCTGTAGATATAGAAATGACTAGAATTATAATAGTTATTTTTCAATTCTGTGAGATGTTAAGTTACTTAAAGATATAATGAAAAATGGCGACCAAATTTCATGAATATTTAAACGTACCTACATTACTAGTTCATGGTGTTATTTTGTAAAAGAAACTGATATTATGAAAATGAGTTTCATACTTTCATTCCAAATAATGTAAACCGCAAAGGTGATTTTGAGTATTTCAGAGAAATTATCTCATGTTATTAAATGTTTCATTTTTATTGTGTTGTAACGAAAACCGTAACACTGATTTTTTTAGGGAGTAGGTCTTATGATACAAAATACCTAATATAGGAATATGCCTCTTTTTATAGTAGGCAATTTAATTTATATATACTAAAATGACTGATTTCTTTTCGAAATATAGAAATATAGGTATTTAAAAAATAATGTTATGATTGATGATAATGGTTTAGGTATTGTTGCTATTATTAATTACCATATTTTATTCTAAATATTAATAACAACGCAGCAAGTTTATAAAACATTCTCAGAATATCCGCGAGTTTCCAATAATCGAACGCTCGATGTCAACATCGAAAGTAAACTTCCGAAAGAGTTGGGAAGTAATATCGAACTCCCACGGGCATTGAGTCAATAATAAACAGAGGGGGCGTTTGATACACTCGTAAACTAATAACCCCGCCCCAGACAGTGGCTCTATATTAATAAACAATAGACCTGCGACAAATAAGCTGTTCGAAACAATCAGATAGAATATTTGGACGAGGGGAAACTTGATTGAATTTTTACAGCAGGCAGGCAGAGTACACTTAAGTCCCGATATTTTGATCGAATTTGCAGTTTAAAGGAATATTATTTTCGTAATAGTTTCTGGATTGAACTTAAGTGAGCAGCTTATGGCGTCAGTATCATACAGATCCAGTTTCTAGGATATTATTACAAAGCAACGTATTCACATGTAGTATGAAGTGTACAGTAGTGTACACGAGATAGCGCTAGTCACCTTCAAATTGTAAAGCCCACAAACCATATTGAATTACTGAACCAATAAAGGTTCAATCCAGTAAGGCAGCCGTTACTAAGTTATTGTAAATCAATGTAGCGACAAATAAGGGGCTCAAATATTACTAAACTTGGCGCTGCTACTTGCGGCGAATCTCCAATTAATGACGGAATTAGAAATTGCCAAGTTTCTAAACTTCCAATGAACCAATAAATTGTCCCTAAATTCTTGGCAATAACACTGGGAACAGATTAACTTTGAAGTCGACTTAATGGGGCTTATTAGTAAATACAAGATTTCGGTACCCATTGAAAATTCATTAGAAACTTTGAATTTCTAATTTGGATGAGTTATGCTGGTTATTTAAATTATTTACATAAGCATTTATTTTTTAGATACGCACCCTTCCTTTATTATTTTTCATCCTTTAGCTAATTCACATGAAATTATTTAGTCTTATTGATATTTAAAATCATTTATAAATTTTGTCTCTTGAAATCTTAATTAAAACAAGTGTAATCTAAAAATGGGAAACAAACTCGATGTTTGAACTTTCACGCAACAAAAGTGTTATGCACGTCATGAAACATGCCCAAGAGCCAAAATGACACCTTTTTTAATACATTGTTACATAATTTAACTATTATTTACTAATACTAATAGACTAATATGTCACATGTAGATAAATATCTAATTGATTATTTTATGTATCAAAAAACAAAATGGTTGACTGAGCAAACGTAGTTTGATAGAGGAAGACGTAATTTTTTAAAGAATTTCTTACGTATTACAAACAATGGTGGCCGCGTCCCGGTAGGTGCGGCTGAATGAGCTAATTATTTACAATCCGACATGCAACCAGAACCTTGCTCCAAAAAACTGGGAACGTGAAATCACATTTCCTAAGTTTACTTTGTGCCCGAAAAAAAACAAAAGGGTTCCCCTGGATATTCATTCACAATTGATCGATAAAACCATGCTCGTCCAATCATGAACGCTACCAAATTAAATCACTGATTGGAGTACTATCTCAAAATTTAATGAGAACCTAACTTTTAATATAAAAATGTCACTGGCCAAGTTTCATCGATAATGATATTAAAAAGAAATTATTTCAAAAAGCGAACGTGTAGTGCTGTGCCACACAGCGGTCGATGCGTTTGGTTGCGTGATCGCCTCGCGTGTCTCATGCTAGCCTCAAATTAAAAGCCAACCGATAAGACACCGTGCACCTCACGACTGTCGCACGACGCGTCTCTTTTAATTACGCACCCTACACCTTAGTTATCTACCCCTTTAAAAATACAAATTATAATTATTACCGAAGCTATTTTAAACATTTTCTAATTAGTAAAGTTACAGTTTACTTTATCTAACAGATAAACGATAAATTATTGGATTGTTGATTGCGTTTGAACATGCTTTTTAGAAAATATTATTTTTTTATTCAATGTATGTGTCGATTTATCGCTACTTCATACAAGGCTTTCTCGCCGTTTTTGGTTCATTAAAATACTCTGAGAATATTTTCAGAGCAAACAACATCCGACAGAATAAAATTAATGGTATCGATTAACAGGCGTCGTGGAGTCGAGATCGCGTGCGAGTGATGGCAACAACGACACCTTCTGGGAGCTGTCTGTGTCAATTTTAATTGGGCCAGCTCTTTTTGCTCTTACTACGATGCGGAACGTGATTTCACCGACTTATTTATGTGAGGTCACGTATTTTAATACATAGTTTTTATAAGGCATTTACGATCAAATTTATGATATTGAATTGCTCGTTTCATTTGTTTACTAATTTTATTGTAATCTTGTTAGAAGTAAAAAAAATAGAGGCGATCAAGTGGAGCCCCGATTATTACATTACTTAAAAGTAATAAGTTATCTACCTTTTAATATAGATATAACTGGGGATTTAATAGTGGACATTTTTTTCTATTACTAAATCCACAAGCTATTTACAATTCCTGTACCCTCAGATATAAATTCTGAGCAAATAGTTCAAAAATTAACAATTTATAATAAGTACTAAATAAACAATAATGTTCTATAGTTTTACCATGAACCGTCCTCTAAGGTGGGGTTTAGTACCTAACCCAAATTTAAACATCTAAAAACTAAAATTCTCCAAGCATTCAGTATTATCATAAGGAACATATCAAAAATTCCAAGTAGATAATCTAATTTCATGCCACGTGGTCCATCCGACGGTCGATTACGGAACAGCAAATTGGACCATTCATTGCCCGGGCTAAAGTCCTGAACGTCTTGAGGCATCTTATTGTCTAAATGAGACTGTTATCTTTGTGTTAGGTATAAACCGTCTTACAGCTTCATTGAATAGCCTCTCACGAAAGCCTTGGATTACTGAACTTTATTTTGATTACGTTTGTACCTTCTTTGTTTTAAATTTAACTAAATGCTCTTTGAATTTAATTAGCGAAGAAATGGGAATCTATGTTATCGCTCAAGGGGTATTTATTTTATGGAAACTTTCTGAACCTCTGGAATTTTGTAAATTTCTTTTAAGAAGCGACTTACTGAAATATAATGCTGAATTTTTAATAAACTTTGTAACATTTTTTTACAGCATGTATATTTTATTATAATCTTTTTCTAAAACAGAGAGAATATTATTTTTTCTTAAACTGATTTAAGATTTTCACCATCACAGGACAATTCAGGTTTCATCTATCAATACAATTTTGTTTACAGGTAATCTACTTCTAAAAGCTAAAAATGGGAGATAGTTTTTAGCTTTAGCTCTATGGCAATGCTTACCTTCTTGCTTAATGCATAATTTTTATGATGATAAAACTAGTTCTTCTTTGAAGACTAAAAAACGTATGTTCTTTTAATCGGGATACATACCTACTCATTAGCATAAGTCATTTAATGCCTATAAACCAACCGACACAGAAAGTTGCTGCACCTAACCGAAACCTATTCATCAATACAGGTTTTTTTTGTATACATTTTTGCACAAATGAAACCAAAACACCATTCCATTAAATAAAACGGGGTCTCGTTGATTCGTTCTAATTTCTGCAGTTGCTATTTCCACTGCAACATTCATTTCAGTAAGTGCCGCGCGCCGAAGCGTGTATTGAGCCACTCGGGGATTCATACAATCGACGTTATAGACTCTCATACTTGTAAATTCTAGTTTTCTTTTACGACGAAACGTTTTCTACAATATCCAGCTTTATTGAAAAAGCTGGAATATTGCCAAGATATAGATTTCGATATAAAAACTCATAATATAGAATAAGTTAAAATTAAATCCAGTAATGTTCTTTATGATTGTTTTATGGCAACTAATGTGAACATTGTTATTGCATTCAAAACAATCTATCTCTCTGTTTATTTTATTTTATAGACGGTGCATCTGTATTACTACATTTTTAAACATATAATTACGGAGTGGTTTTAAAAGCTAATAAAGTTATATGGTTGTTAACAAATCACCATGGGAGAGATCTCCAAGCTTTAAAAGCCCAACATAATTGTGAAATTCCGTCTGAATTCTCTCTAATTGGAACTGGTCATCTAAATTAAAATGTATGCTTTTAAATAATAATACTACAAATATAAAAGCACCGAAACATTTAATTGTGATACAAACGTATTGTACGTGAACGTGTCCGTTTGGAGATGTATTTTCATTTAGTACGTGCGTATCAAATGGAAGGTTCGGAAATAAAAATATAGACGTAACGTTGGTGGAACAAAAAAAAATCTTAATAAACAAACGCACCGTGAAATACCAGTTCATATAAATAAAAGTGAATAAAATAAATGTTATGATGTTGAGGTTAATAGACAACAACGATCGTTTTGAACTATTAATACCAAATGGATTTTCAGTCTTTTTACTATATATAATAATTAGCCCTTGTAATTTTGTTTTATTGTAATACTCTTTTTTTTAAATCACAATTTCATTTAAAATCATAGAACCTCACCGAAAAACGCCTAAGACTACATACCTACCTGCTTAATAAGAAAATGTCCCATTTACTCACAATTAGGTACAAAATAATAGCACAAAACCTCAATGAATCCACGTAACTTGCATAAATATGGTTATTAAAATAAACCGGAAAACATAAATCATAGAGCAGGAACTTTTTAGTGGTATATCGCAGTTTGTCTGACTCGTCATCTAGGCGGGAATTATGTAGGGAATGCGTCATTAGCGGTCGCCCTTCACCTTACCTACAGCGGAGTCATTCACTGTCTTTCATCGAGCCTTTTTTGGAGCGGATAAAAATATAAAAGTTCATTAACGCGACATCGCTGACGATGGTCTCGTGTCGAGCTATTTTGCTTACAATGACAGTGATAGTGAATGATATGCAAGGGTGGATAGTCTGAAATAGTTACTAGTAACGAGACAAGAGTAACTTGAGATTACATCAATGTTTTTTTGAAGATAATTTTATTTTTTCTGCTGTGTTTGACTAGTCTCTCTCCTTCGAGTTGTAGTAAGTACCTACACAAATCCGCGATAAAGGTTAGCAATTAAATACAGCTACCATACACACATACATACACACACTGGAGTTCTTAGTAAAATTATTTGAATAAATTTACTTTTTGGTAGATATTTTACATTTATCATTTTTTTATACTTTTCCTCGCTATAGTATGAGGTAAACTGAAATGACATCAGAATTAAATAATATCATTATCTAGGCATTAATCTTAACAAACCTTTCATGATAAAGATTATATTTTGATAAATAGCAATAACTTCCATAAATTCTTTCTAACTAAAAATCTTTTATTTCTTCTGATGTCCACAAAAACACAAATCACAAACGAAATGAACACAAAAGTGACAGAATAGTTAATTCTATACAACTTAATTTCAATTTCATTGAGCCAGAGCCAATGACCTGAGGTTTAGTACATCAAGGAATTAAGCCAGTTACATATTGCGTGACACGACAGACGTGATTAGAGCACGTGCCGCGGACGTGACGTCAATATCCGTGAAGTGATACCACGCCCTTACACAACTAGCCATCTGATAACATCAAATACCGGATAAAGTGAAAGTTTCAAACAATAAAATGGCTGTTTCATTGTGTGTAATCGGAAAATTTAAGTACATATTGGTTACTTTTAAAAACAACTCTTTTTTTAGTAAATCGTTTACATACAGTTAAAAATCGTACTCAATAGGTAAACATCCATTTTTATATTATATTAATTAGTATCATTTCTTAGTAAGTTTTTTAAGCTTTACATAAATACTTGGTATACTTATCTATGTTTTAATTATCATAGAAAACTGGCACGTGGAATGAAACTTGAAAAGGTAAAAAAACCGTTAATTTTAGTACCTTTTTCTTTAGAATTTCTTTCAGAGATAAACGAGGCAGATATTATTCCTCTTATAATTTTACTTATTACAAAAGCAGGTTATCTTACTTACCTTTAGGTCCTGGGTACCTATAATCAGATAAAAACAGATTGAGTCCCTATGGGACGTGACCCAAATTTTGTTAGAGTCTAGTTAGCCGTTTCGTCGAATGTTCTGAATTCCGTTTTATATTTTAACTTTAGAATTAAGCTACTCGATTTATTTTTCAAGTTATATTTCAGTCTGTATCGTTTAAAATATTGTTTCTTTAATAACTCGCGTATTTACCATTATTAGCATCACAAAAAAAACTCTCTTCATTGACTGCACTAAATATTAACGTAGGTACTTACTTATGCGATTCTTGGCTGATGAAATTGTTTCTTTTCAACTATAATCGGTTCGCCAAGTCAAGCAAAAAAATAAAAATATTTCCAAATTACATTTAGAACCAGTAGTTTAAGAATGATTGCAAGTCAACGTTTCTTAATTTTGTCACTGACTGACTCACTGATCATTAAACTTCTACAGGCCAAGCTACATATTTTGACCATTTAGGTACACCCTAGAGTTTGTGAAGTTAGGGCTCGTAGAGTTAGGGCGTGTAGAGTCAGAAGCTTGGCTATATAGATGAAATCTCTAAAAAAATACAACTTCTTTAGGTATAGGTATGTTCCACTAGAAAAAGTATGTTTTATTTAGCAATTTCAGATTTGATTCTATTCTAAAAGTTATTTTACATCTTCAATCCAATATAATGTTTAGAAAATATATCAACTCGAAGTTTCCACCAAGTAAATAGAAGCTAACGGTTAACGTCCAGGTTGTCTGAATTTGTTATTTCTTTACCTAGATCATCCCAAGTCGACTAAAAAAATTGCGGGCTCACGTTGACTAATGGATACCCATAGGTCTCCATGTGACAAGGCCGTTTCGGTTCAATGATCTATGAAGATCCGAGCAACCACATTTTAGTTTGTTATCATTTATTAATAGTCAGAAAGTAGGCCTCCCTCGGGTAACTTATTTGTTATTCTGAAGACATTAGTTCTATGTATCTACGTCATCTTAGAATAAAACTAAAGGATACTAACTATTCAGTATTATGTAAAGAAGGCGCACAACGTAATAGTATAAAGGTTCAAGCACATTATGTCGGGTCACAGCGGGGCGGAACGGGCCGCAGCGCAGCGCAAAATGCTTATGCGGTGGAATCTGGGGCCCGTTCCGCCCCGGCATGGTGTGCGATAGTTCATATAAAAAACATACGAGTGATTTGAGCGGTTTTTTGCACCGGCCCGGCCCGCTGCGGCCCGACCTAATGTGCGTGATCCTTTACTGTACTATTAACAGTACTCTCACCGCTCGCTGCGTATGCGTGTATACAATAAAGTTAATATTATACTTACCAGTTTCATTTCCATGTATGTTAGTGGATGTAAGATCTCTCTCTCACAATTTATTGTATTGCTCACCTTAAATACAAATCAAACAACCCGCCCTTAGCCTTGAGAATCTCGTACATAACTTTTTTTTAGTCTTCAAAAAATTTAGGTAGTAAAAAAGCGTTCCACGTTAAAAATGTCCTCTATTTTGTGTATGTAAGAGTGATGTAGGTTTTCTATACCATTACTTTATATCTTTTTCAAGGCAAACATATTATTATAATTTATTGGGTCTTTATCCAAACTCCCTCACCTTTTATTTATGCAAACTATTATGAGAGTTTTTTTTGTACCTAATATGATTTCAGTTTTATTTTTCAGAACCTACTTAGGTATTCAGAAAATAAAACAAATTAATTACCATATTCTGACAGCGTGTTTTGACGAAAGATATACACTTTTATAAGGTGTAGGTATTAGGTACTTTTTTTTATAAAAAACAACAGCTTTATGTTGCACATTTTCTCCATTCACCAAATTAGTGCAACTAATTCCACGACATATTTTATATAAATGGAAACTAAACAGCTGCGCAAGGGGCGCATTGAAAAACTTTAATTAATAAAGATTAGTTCACAATTTAGCAAAACAACCCTAAGCAATAGTGATAAAGTTATTTGGATACAATCACATTTTTCTTTAACTTTCTATAATTAACAAAGCCTTGGGGCAAACATGGAAGGAAAAACAAAGAAACTCGATTTGGGACCCTTTAGGGATCGTAGGGAGTATTAAATTTGCATTAGACGAAATTGAAATACGCCCTTCGATGAGTCGTTACGAGGGAAGACTAATAATGTCGTCAATTCACATCGGAGAGATCCTCAAAGTCATGGCGTGACTATTTGATTAATTGAATCATTTTTTGCGTCTTCCCCTTTGAGGGATTTCGGAGTAGAATTTGTCAATTTGCTACTTGAGCTTCCTGTTTCTTTACTGGCATACAACTTATTTTATTTCTTAAATGTAACCTTGTTAGAAATCCGAATACTTTGATTGTAAATGCGGTCTCTTTTCTCTTTATCGGCTCTAATAAAACTTTACTGTCCAGTACTTTCAGATTAAATCATAAACCTTAATATTTTAAGTGCTAATTTTATAATCTACATTTAATTCTTGTTTAAACTCTTACAGTAATAACTTAAATGTGATTTTTTTAGAAGAAAATTTGCAAAATCTCGAGTTGAGTGTATTATCTCTGTACTATATTAACAAAAACACAACGGTTAAAGTAGTAAACGACTCATGACTATGACTCAGTCATGACCGGTCACGTCGTCAGCACGTTCCACCTTCCTATCACGCCTACCATCATATATTCATGTGCTGACATTCTTCGCTAATTGAATTAACCTGAAAATAAACCTATATAGCATCACGTTATTTACATTTCAACAGTACCCCTTAATCTGAGGTGAGATTTTGCCTCCTTATGTGTTCTACCGCTTGTACAATGAAAGTGTTGAGGACTTGTTTGACTTGGCTACCTTTTACCATCGCACCTCTCACTAGGACATGGAGTTCATCCTCACACACTGGAACCTAAATGGTCTCGTGCGGTTTCAAAGGAGTTTCATACCACGGACGCTCAGGTTGTGGAATGAGCTCCCCTCTGTGATTTTCCCAAAATATTACAGCATGGGGATCATCAAAAAGGGTGTGAAGATATTCTTGCAGGATGGGCAACGTGCGAGTAATACCTCTGGTGTTGCATGCATGTATAGGACACGGTAACCACTTACCATTAGATGGGCCGTATGCTTGTTTTCTGCCTTAGTAGTATAAAAAAATATGTATAAAAAGTTATAATTGGGTCACTCATCAAACTTTTGACTCTATGGTATAATATTCATGCAGGTATGTATAGTCCCAGCCATATTTTAGTAACATTTTTTATACTAGTGAATAAATGTCAGGTCAGAGTAAAGTTAATTAAAATAACCTACCCTAAGTCACGCTATGTTTTGTAACGTGGAAAATTGTAAAGTGAAATATGCAACATGTAGTGCTCAGGTGCTACTTTATTGTATGAATGATTAATTTTCATTTCATTCGTTTGTAATCCGTTTTAATAATATAGAAATGTAAGGTTGAGTGAGTGTCTGTATTTCATGACTTTTCAGAACGATGAAAATAGGCACAAGTGGGTAGTTGAAAATATACTACTAATAATACTCATGTCGGTTACGCAAAATCTACAATCGGTATAATCTTATTACCTACGCCCAAACTTTGGAAAATATTGCGTCAATGAAATGGCTACTAAAAATTTTCATCCTAAAGGTTACAATATCAAGTTATATTTAACTAGCAACCCGCCCAGTTTCGCACGGGTGTACCTACAAATCTTTGAATTTCTCGGCTTTCTGTAATACGCGTGTATTATAGATATAAAACCTTCTATTGAATCACTCTATATATTGCTGAAAACTGCATTCAAATCCTTTGAGTAGTTTAAAAAAATCTAAGCGAACATATAGCGGAAGCGACTTAATTGTTATACTATGTAAAGAAAAAAAGATTCCCATAAAAAATATAAATTTTAAAAACTATTAATGAAACAATTTCAAAGTACAAAGCTTTATATAAAATGTATAATATAATATATTCACATCAAATAACGTTGATTAAATGTCATTCACTCACCGGAACTAATATTCAAATACAAATAAAATAGAATTTTACACCAAAGTAGGTAGGTATATCGGTATAGTCTAGTATAGTTATAGAGTTCCCGTATGTTTTTCCAATAACGGAATTCACATATACATTTCCCAACAACGCGACTACGTGATAGAATTTCATGACATGGAGAATGCGTGCAAACCATAGAAATATTATAGAATAAGTGTTTCTCTTTTTTCCAGCAATACAAAAAGTATTTTTTTTACTATGCCTGTGTTTGACCACAATCTCACCGTGGTCAGTGATGATGTGGCCGATGATGGTAAGCAGACAAAGCCTAGAAAGGAACTGGATCTCAAGTGCAGCTGTCGGAACACACCGAAAGGTGTTTGGCGATAGATTTTCAACTTGTATAAAAATATTTATGCTGAATATTATTGTCTTTTGGAATGACTTGCTTCCTTTCTTTATGCGGTTTTACCTGCGTTAGCGAGAGATGTTATATTTTCCCCGGATATAAAATATCCTATAGGTTATTCCAAGTATGATCCATGGTATGTATCTTATATATTTTAGAGTGACAAACAAGTTTAAGTGTAAGTCTAATTGAGTACCCATTAGATAACTCGAGTACTAAAATAGCTATCTCGCCCCTTCATTACGTTTCAGAGTGCGGGTAAGGCTTTTACTAGAGACTTCCTCTAAGCTTCCAAATGTCATAACTTCGTAATAACTCTTGAAATTTTGTAGGATTATTATTATCCGTAGAATTTGGGCTGAAATATCCTCCCAAAATCACCCTGTATATGTATTAGGAATTAGTATCTATTTAAATGCAGCGTGGGCAGGCCCCCCACAAGATGGACCGATGATCTAGTGAGGGTAACCGCTGGATGCGGGTAGCGCAAGACCGGCCATCGTGGAGATCCTTGGAAGAATACCGTGGAGAACCTAGCTTTTGTCCAGCGGTGGACGTCTTTCAGCTGACATGATGATGATGATCTATTTAAATAATGTGTTATACAAATAAAGTTCTTAAATAGCTTTTGGGCTTGATAGATTTAGCAAGCCAGTTCTAAACATTTTTTTTTAGATTTCTATCGTGCCAACATACACATCGACATACATTATCGGAAACAGTAACGAATGGACATTTATTTACCATCGTGTTTATCCAGTTTTGAGAAGGGTGTGATCAATTTGTTTAGAAGACGTATGCCGTAGATTCTACTTATCATTTTGGAATTTCGACATTATTTATTAAGATAATATAGGTATAGGTAACTGAAAACAAAGTGTTGAATATCACAAACTCACTGCGGTCCACCTGTTTGAAAAAGGTTTATATTCTCCACATCTTGATTAGAACTAGCTTTAAAACAACAAAATGGACGTAGGCTATATATTTATAACCTAAGCTACTCTATAGAGTAGAAAGTCATAAAGCTGAATTAATGTCAGATATAACTAAGTTCGAAGATAATCATGGGGTCATTAAGAGGAGGCTCTCCGCGAATGACTCTGTCCCTCATTACACTGACGGAGACAAGCGAGACATGTTCTTGTGTGTGGAATAAATGGTAAACAAACTAAGCATTTTTTTAAAAGTAAGAAAACTATTTCCTTTCCACTGGATCCAACCTTCTGACCTAAAAAAAATGTTTTTATTCTGACGTTACAATAAAAAAATCTATATAAATATTCTCTAGTTTAACATATATTTTTTACAAATCTCTTGCAATAAAGAATGCCGAAAAAACTAAATCTAGAATAATAATTTCTCGTATATCGTCGTCATAACATAGATACCAAATATTTCAGTATTACAATCCATTACGCACATTAAAGTCCCTAATCTATAATGTAACAATGGAATGGATCGGAACAAGTAAACAGATATTGCATATGCTCACATCCTTCTTCCGGATCCGGTAGTTTGTCGATATTAATACCTAATGAATCCTCATAGATACATAAGTCGTCGTGATGTGATATTCCAATAAATTAATCATTTTCACAGTCATATTTTCAGTTTTATTTAATTTTAACCGACCTCCAAAAAAGGTGGTTCTCTTTTTATGTTTTTCACGCATAACTGTTTTGTTTATGAACCGATTTTTTTTTTTGCTTTGGGTTCAGTAAAGCTCCCATTTAATTGTATTGTCTTCGAAGGAGGTTTTACTCTTCTTGTCAAAAGTTGAGTATTATAATTTATACTATACATCATATGTATAGCACCTGGAATTCTTAGGGCAGGACAACGTCTATCGGGCCATCTAGTGAAATATAAACGTGAATAAAGTAATTAAAATTACATCGTCTTTACAAATTATAACAATAGAACAAGATTTGAATATTATTCTTTGAAAAAGGGAGTTACTGAATTATAAATTAAAAAAGTTTTCGGATGGAACAATCATTTCTTTGTTTTAATTTCATAAATCTATTAACTTCGGATTTATAATTAGAGAAGTTTTGTTGTAATATTTTCAAGAACCAACTCAAGTATTGGTTGGTACCTAATACTTTGTATAATTAATTATCAAACATTATAAACATAAAAAAATAAAATAGGTAGGTTAATTATTTTTCCTTTCGGAAATTATTGTTTGTTTTTTCGTTGCGTGTCAATCAGTGTTAGCGATTATTATGTAGATATAATATTGACTCGCTTAATTCCGGGGCTGGTGTTCATTATCGAGTACTTATCAGCCGTTTAGCCAAATCTTGTAAGTAAAATGTTTATATAATAGGGGTGATAATTGGGTAAAAAATAATTTAAAAAACGTTATCAAAAAAATTGGATACGTATTTTTTATTTTATCAGATCAATAGAAAATTACAAAGATGCCTATGTCGCATCAAACTTCAGGAGTGGGAGCTTGTGACGTCATCTCTCTGTAAAAAGTGTACTAAGACGTGACGTCACACGAAATTTTAACGCACTGTATCTTGTACATTTTTTATTTTCGGAACTTAACAAATTTTTGGTAATCTAACTGACGGACTAATTACATTTTTTTAGTCATCATCTCTATTGTCATTATTAGGCAAAAGGCTGATAAATGAACACAAGCAGCAGTAGGTACCTACTCGAATGTAATTATTAGAATAATCCTCGTTAGTGTAGTAGTAGTCTATAAATTTCTTAAGTAAGTCAAAGTTACATTGTAGTATATTGTGCGGCTGTATATAAATTGTACTGCGGGGCTGGTAACGGAAGCTTCGTAGGGATAGAGATATAGGGAGGAGACTACGTGCCCTTCGTAGATGTACCTTGATACTAAACTATGGAAAAGGATATTTAATTATTATTATTAATTAAAATTACATCCAAAAAATATTAAAAAACAATGAAATTAATCCGAAATGAAGAATGGGGAATGTTGGTGTCATTAGACGTTATTGCAGATACCTATAATTTTGGTTTCAGACGAATCTAAAAGTTATGGGCGACCGTACTATAAATAAGTGACCATTTTGTTTGTTATACTCGATAATTCGCTTAAAAAATTACTTTTGATGATTTATTTGCAAAAATTAGACCTAACACGGTGTTTATTTACACGAGAAGATTATTAGGTACTAGCCAAGTATAAAAAATGTATTTCAATTTACTTCTCTACATTAAAATACCCTTACCTTTTTCTTGAGCCGCGAACATACTTATCTAGAGCGACACAATTTGCGACAAGCAAGACAAGTGTCTGCGCTTAAGTCTGCTTAGTAAAGTCTTGCAACTACGCAGCGCCATAAGCATGAACTCTTCACTTTATTATGCATTTTATATGCAACCAAGTTAAGCACGAGAAACTGTTATGTATGTTTTGTAACTGTGTGTAGGAAGTGAGTGCACCGTCTTTATATTTTTCAAAACTATAAAGACTAAAATTATTTAAGAGAGGTAGAGCATAGCGATTTATCGCTTGAAGAGCAGCTCGACTGGGGAAGTTCCTCCACCTTACAGAATACCGCAGCTAAATAACCTGGTTGTGTTCCTGCGCGTGAGTAAGGTCGCCAGAGCTCATCGGGGTGGGGGGAAGAGTCGGCAATGCGCGAGTGGTATGGTCAGGCGAGCCGTATGTTTGTTTGCCAAATTAGTTATATATAAAAAAAAAACTAGCAAAGCAAAATGAGTGAAAATTGGGAGAGATTGCAATTTGTACCTAATATAAAACATAAAACTAATCTTGATCTAAGGACAGCGTTTAGTTTATTAACTACTCCTGAAATTGTTCTCACCATTGCAGTGTATTAGAATCAAGAATCGCCTCCACAAAATCACATCCTATAAAATGTTACCCCTCTAATGTATCCAAATAGGGATCTTATCTGCATTGTAGCGCTCTTATTGCGGCCATATAATGATGTCAACACATTACGGGCGTGCCCTGGCATGAGTGTACTCTGGTATACAATAGACCCGAAACTCATTTACTGTTTATTTTTATACTACCCTATCTGCAGGGTTAGGCTCGTAAAAGGGGGTAAAACCTGTAAAATGGTGCAGGATTTTTGTTCATGTTGTACCTTTTACTCTTTCTTGTCTCTACAGTATGGACCTGACAATACCTATAGGTAATACGGGTCTAGACACTAAACGAAAATATAATACATATTTTTTCCGGTAGTGTTTGATATAAAATTACCCATTTTAAAAAAAAAACTATTCCTTGTCACCTAGTTCGACATATATTTCTCTAGTTTAACATATATTTTTTTTAAATCAAATCTCTTGGAACAAAGAATACAGAGAAAAATGCATTTTAGAATCATCATTTCACGTATAGCATTGCTTTAAATAATATGTGTTAAACCATTTTTTTTCTATTTGTTCCATCCAATCTAACAATTTTGATAACTTAAATGATTCACACGTGTTCTGTCATCATAATACACAATACAGATAGATTATATTGTAAAGATTTAACACGTTACCTTTAAAAAAAAAAACAATTCTCAGCGCAACCATTTTACGATAACGTACCTAATAATTGTAAACCCTTGATAACGACAAAACTAAAAAATCTTCCCATGGTTGTGAATCATAGCAGAATGGTAAATATTATTGTCAAAACAATAGATTTTCTTTGAAAAACTATTAGGGATAATCCTTTACCTGAGATAAGTGTAATACCGGATGTTGGAGTCAATGGGGGTTTAAGTGAACTAATAGTGTTGTTATCTGTGGTTACTTAGCGCCGTAATAAATGAATTAAAACCTTTGGTAATCACCTATTGTTAACATTTGAAAAATGACAAAAAAATGATAATTATGTGTAAACCAAATTTTTTTTAGTTAACATTTCTAACAATAGATAAGACTGGACGAAGGTGATAAGTAGGTATACAATGCCTATATAATACCTAGTAGACCTAATCGGCCAATACCCACGTTTGAATATTATAAAAAGCACTATGTTTAATTATTTTAACTTTTACAGTATAGCAAATATTTTTCATAATATTAACGCCAACGTTGGTTGTGAAAACATTAATTTTATAAGAGCTTTTAGCAGTTGCGGTTACATTTTGGAGACTAAAGTCGAGACCCATCCGCATTGTGGTTGAGGAAGCAAGAAATAAAGTTCCCTTTTTGTAAATTTTCACTCCAATCCGGTATATCCCAAATACCTCCTGAAGTACCT
The DNA here is from genome assembly GCA_963555595.1 of Tethea ocularis. Lineage (NCBI taxonomy): Eukaryota > Metazoa > Arthropoda > Insecta > Lepidoptera > Drepanidae > Tethea > Tethea ocularis. The sequence goes on from OY741968.1 coordinate 8,643,964, forward strand.
ATGTTTTATACTAAATTTATTTAATGTAAATAGCTTTTCTTTTTTTATTTTAGTTTTGTTTTTATTTAATTTCAAGTCAATTTTTAGTTTTGATGTAAATAAATAAATAATAATACATAATGCTGGGGTAGGATGTCTGTGAAATGTCGTAAGTGCTTGTTTCATGTCTGTCAGTACCTTGCCTTTAACCTTCAGTGTGACTCCTAGGGCATAAACTGAATAATTGTTTTGACTTTGTCTTTGAATACTAGATTATACTTAATCGAATTCTTTGATGATAATGGGTATAATTATTAAAAAAAAAATGAAATTACTAGCAGAATATAAAATAAAATATTTTATAATAGCAGGTATTATCTAGAATTTCACGATAATTATGTTCGATACACATAAATCAAGGGCATTATCATAAGTTGTTTACGGGGGAAAGCCACAAACTGTGTTGTGTTGAGAGCAACAAGACTTTTCCATTCCCCCCTCTGTGCATGCTCGCTCAGTCCCAGTTTGAAACGATAAAAACATTAGAGTGACATAAAACATTTGAGAGAATTTTTAACATTCGTTCAAAATGATGTGAAAGTCGGTAAAAATTTGCAAGTGGCTTTTTATGAGCTTAGTCTTTATACTTGTAAAAATACTGCATATTTTCTGACAAGCAGGCGCTTTACCTACCTAAGGTAAGTGGCTATCTTTGCCTATTATTTCATGTTTGACCATATTCTCACAATGGTCATGGCGATGGAAGTTCTTCTAGGCTTTGTGTGCTTACCACCATCAGCAATGATGATGGCTGATGGTGGTAAGCACACAAAGCCTAGAAGAACTTTTAGCAGTACCAGAGGAAACACAAACACAAATTTGTTGCTCATCTTTATAAAGCTTTGAAGATAACTGGCAAGCTCTTAAGTGCTGATGCATACTAGGCGACAAGTTACCAACTAGAGGGTGGTTTGCCACCAGGTAAGTACTAGAAAGACCTTTACTTCTTTCAAAGATGTTTCCTTCACCGAAAGTTCGAGTCGTAGAATTCAAATCAACGACTGTAGATTCTTACTTTATCGTGTGCAGTGCCATCTATTGACGAATAGATTTATAATTCATGCAAATTATGTAATTAAAATAGTTAATAACACTGTACCTATAGTTGGGTGTACTTCTTAGCCTGACGTAGCATTAAGATTTTTGTTATATGAGCCCAATGTTAAGGTTTCTGTTTTTCCTTTTTCTAATAATAAAATTTGGATTATATACCTATCCTATCCATTATGCTATAATTTCGAGCTAAAGCATTCTGCTGTCATGTTGAAATGACAGTAAATATATTTTAAAAACATTATTTTATTGAAATACACAACCAATAATAAAAAATCTGAACAATTCAAATATTACAATCATTGATGTTTGAGTTGTTTAACGAAAAATTCAGATACATAATCCAGTATTAATAACTAGATTTCGATATAGGTACCTTTTAAGTAAGAAACAACATAAATCAACAAAAACATATTTATAAAATAAAAAGAATAAAACCTATAAATAAATTACAAATATCGTCGTCCCAGATCGTTGCCCATATATAACTCATGAAATTATATTTAGGCATTGTTGTGATTTTACAATAATTATCATTCTACAGTGCATTTATTTCTAACTGAGAAATAAATTATACTTGAATATTTATTCAGCAAAATAGCGCTACTTGACGCTAGATGTCGCTACAGGTTCTCGCAAAACTAGTAGCGAGCTTACGCGGGGTGCGGGGAAAAGGGGAAATAAAGTTGCGCGCCCCTCTGCCACTTGAAAGAGTCGAGCGCTACGTTAGTCAGTCGCAACGCAACCGTGCCGCGGAGAGATCGTGTTACATCCCGCGCCGGCTGTCACTTCACGCAATAAATATTTAATACACAAACTAATCAAACGAAAAACCTTTGTTTATAAGTGAAAAGTTTAATTTACCGCATTTATAAAGGACTTTAACTATATTTAATAACAAGGACTACAGTGCAGTGAAATGCTAGGAAGTTTTTCTTCAGCCCTTGAGTGTACCACGTACTTTGTTTCGGAAATGGTGATATCGACCCACTGGGTGTGTTTATGAGACGTTTGTAGTGAAATGAAAAATCTGTGATAATGTTCGCTATCGCGGCTATATTCTGCGCGTTGTTGCACGTTGGATGGACGGTGCTACCGTCGGATAAATGCGTCCGGGCCTCAGACAGAGGCGCGGAAAGTGGCGTGCTCTGCAGAATACGCACGCTGGATGGAGAAGGAAGTAGTACCGCTTTAGTTATTCCTGATACAAGCCGGCTCACTATCGAATGCAACCACCTACTATTATTTGAAAGCTCCCTTAGGGCACACTACTTCAGCTCTAACCCGGGACTCACTGAACTTTCGATAAGCAATTGCAAATTGCTTCATGTGCCAGACAACACGTTTCAAGACTTGAATAAATTAAAAAGGCTGAAGCTTCGATCAAAAAACTTGGAATGGAGTCCGACCAAGAATTTAGAAATATCTTTAAATACATTCAACGGTTTGTCGGAACTACAATCGTTGGATCTCGCTCAAAATAACATCAAATTTGTTCCTTCGGGTGTATTTTGTTCACTGGAAAATCTAAATACGTTGAATTTGACTCATAATAGAATACGAACAGTGGGTCAGCTTGGGTTTGGACAAGGGTGTGGATCTAACTTACAAAGCTTAGATTTGAGCCACAATGAAATTAAGTCACTACCAGAAGAATCGGAATTATTAAAGTTGAGAAGTTTGCAGCATTTATATCTTCAACATAACAATATCACTGACATATCAAGTGAAGCTTTCAATGGACTCGTATCAATGAGAGTTCTGAACATATCACATAACCATTTACATACTCTGCCTGAAGGACTGTTTGCTAACGCTAGAGAACTAAGAGAGATTTACTTGAATGATAATACACTCTTTGAACTTGCTCGAGGTATATTTCATCGTTTAGAGCAATTAATTGTCTTAGATATATCAAGTAATCAGCTTACAAGTAATCACATTGATGACGGAACATTCCTGGGTCTTATACGGTTGATTGTTTTGAATTTATCGAATAATGCTTTGACAAGAATCGACGGAAAGACATTTAAAGATTTATTCTTCCTGCAAATATTGAATTTGAAGAACAATTCAATTGGTTACATCGAAGACAATGCATTTCTACCTTTATATAATTTACATACATTGAACTTAGCTGAGAACCGACTTCACACAATTGATGAAAATTTATTCAACGGTTTATTTGTATTAAGCAAATTAACGCTCAATAATAATTTGCTCGTTAACATTGATCGCAAAGCATTTAAGAATTGTTCTGATTTGAAAGAATTGGATTTGAGCTCTAATCAGTTGATGGAAGTGCCCGACGCATTATGGGAGCTTTCATTTCTAAAAACACTTGACATGGGGGAGAATCAAATTTCCGACTTCAGAAATGGATCCTTTAAAAACCTTAACCAGTTAACTGGGTTGAGGCTGATAGACAATCAAATTGGAAATTTAAGCGTTGGAATGTTTTGGGACTTACCGAGCTTACAAGTGCTTAACATCGCAAAGAACAAAATTCAGTCAATCGAACGAGGGACTTTTAACCGGAATTCACAATTGGAAGCCATACGACTCGACGGCAACTTTTTGTCGGACATCAACGGTGTTTTCTCTACGCTCGCGAGCCTTTTGTGGCTCAACTTATCGGAAAATCATTTAGTGTGGTTCGATTACGCATTTGTGCCTAGCAATCTCAAGTGGTTAGACATTCACGGAAATTTTATTGAACACTTGGGTAATTATTACAAGTTGCAAGATGAAATCCGTATTAAAACATTGGACGTTAGCCATAATCGTATAGTGGAAATATCACCCATAGCGATTCCAAATAGTGTTGAACTATTATTTATAAATAATAACTTTTTGAACAATATCCATGTGAATACGTTTTTCGATAAAAAAAATTTGACGCGTGTGGACATGTATGCTAATGAAATTGTGCATTTAGAACTAAATAGTATGCGTTTATCTACAGTGCCAGGAAATAAAACTTTGCCAGAATTTTATATTGGTGGAAATCCATTTCAGTGTGATTGTACTATGGAGTGGTTACCTATTATAAACAATATGACTGCTATGAGACAATATCCGCGTGTGATGGACTTGGAAAATGTTTTGTGTAAAATGACTAATACGCGTAGCGGAACTCACGTGCCCTTAACTAACCTTAAGACAACAGACTTTCTTTGTAAGTATGAAACCCATTGTTTTGCCATCTGTCACTGTTGCGACTACGATGCGTGTGACTGTGAAATGACTTGCCCTCAAAACTGTACTTGTTACCACGATCCATTATGGAATACAAACGTCGTGGACTGTTCAGGACAGTCATCTATGGAGATACCGCATAAAATACCAATGGACGCTACTGAGGTATTTTTAGATGGAAACAATATACGGGAACTACAAAACCATGTTTTCATCGGAAGACAGAAAATGAGATCGCTTTATGTAAACAATAGCAACGTCGATAACATACAAAATAGAACTTTTGCTGGTTTGAATTCCCTGCAAATACTCCACTTAGGAAATAACAAGCTTAAAGAATTAAAAGGTTACGAATTCCATCAATTGAGCAATTTGAAAGAATTATTTTTACAAAATAATTTGATAAGCCATATCGCCAACATATCATTCCTTTCTTTAAGATCATTAGAGACATTACGCCTAGATGGCAACAGACTTGTCGATTTTGGAGTGTGGAGCTTTAATAATAACCCTAATATGAAAGCTTTGTCGCTCGGTAACAATTTATGGTCTTGTAAATGTCGCTACCTGCAAGAATTGACTGCATATTTGGCCGAGAATGCACAAAAAATCATCGACATTACTGACGTATGGTGTTGGAATGGTGAAGCAAAACCGCCACAGAAAAAAGAGCTCAACTTAAATGGCACTGCCTGTAGCGATTATTATGCTGATAATTCAGTTATCGGAAACATGTTGGTGTCGAACTATGTTCCCATGATGGTATCCACTCTCACCGGGTTTATGTTAATTTTATTGGCTCTTGTCATATTATTTCTATTCAGAGACTCGCTCAGAGTTTGGGTCTATACAAACTGTGGCATCAGAGTATTTTCGTTTGCTGGAGCATTTGAAGAGAATCAAAAATTGTATGACGCTTATGTGTGCTACAGCCCGAAAGATGAAGAATCCCTCGTGCAGTCATTAGCGAACGAATTGGAAAACGGGAATCCGGCATATCACCTTTGCCTTCATTATAGAGACATTCCACACCACGGCGCGCAGTACATGCAATGCGCGCCACCTGACGTTGAAACCGCCAAAGCATCGAAACGAGTAATCATCATTCTTACGAGAAATTTTATGCAAACAGAATGGTCCCGATATGAATTCCGACAAGGACTGCACGAAGCACTTAAAGGGTGTATTTATAAATTAGTTTTAATAGAGGAATGTACAGTTGTGGGTGACGCGATATGTGACCCTGACCTGCGGCCTTATCTAAAAACTGGCTCGCGGTTGAGATGGGGTCAGAAGAGGTTTTGGGAGCGACTGAGGTATATGATGCCAGATTCGTCGCCGTCAAATCATAAGCCTCGAAGTCATAGCTATAGGAAGAGTATAAATACATACACGTTAGATTCATCCGTGCCTAACGGGGGAAATCGAACGCTACCATTTCCTGACAAATCACCCGTGTTGGGTGGCGGGCAGGGCGTCAGTGCCCCGCCTGAGTATAGCAGTGAAGTGCGACAATCGCCATCTGCTGTTAGACAAACACAAGGAGTGGTGTACGGGCCGGATGGGAGGCCGATCTCAGACCATATCTATTCGTCGATAGACTCTGACTATTCATCGTTGGAGCACGGCATGGCCCCGGGCCGGCGGCGGGACATGCGCCAGTGGCCGCCGCCACCACCTCTCGTAGATACGGGCAATTCCGTGCAAGCCTACCTAGTCTAGAGGGCCATACGCCCACCTTCCAGTCACATGTAAATATTGTATGTTAGTTCTAGCGCGCTGTAAATATTGTAATTATTAGTCTGTAAGTGCTATACCAAAACTATGTAAGTGAACTATTATTGCCTGTTCGTTATCCTGTGTATAGAGTTAATACAATTTTAAAGACTGCTGTAGTATATGAGTATTGTAAATAGCAAAAACAAGTGATCATACTATATTATTATCAGTAATATGGCGTTATTTATACAAGTAAAATAAATTGATGAAGATTTATAATTTGACATTTTATTTGAATAACCTCCCAATAATATTCTCAGAACTTATTTCTTTTAGTTTGGTAATAATTCATTACAAGTAATTTACTTTGAATTACTTGAAACATTTTAATGAGATTAATATCTTTTTTAACTATTACAGTCATAGAATAAATTATATTAAGTAGTTACATACAATTGAATTTTAGTTTAATTAACTCTCAAGCTACAATTCAACATCAAGACGATTAATTTCTTCATTAAGTGTTAAATTACTTACCTATTACTTTTTTAATTAACCAACATATCTTTAGATAAAATTAAAATGCAAATTTATTTATTAAATTATGATTTATTTATTCTTATTATCTCTCATAATTACTTCAATTATAGTCACAATTTTAATACATTATTATATTACAAAACAGTAACGAATTTAATATAAAGCTCAAACACATTTCAATCATGAAAGTGCAAAAGCAAACACGATTTACATATTTATGAATAACAGACTGAAGTGTAGAGTACTTATGCTGAAATTATACCATGCATTTAACATTTAGATATTGTTTAAAATTGATTTAGAGGTGATATGATTTTATGTTATTAAATAACAAATAGTGAGCAAAGAGTTATAATTTAAATATAAAAATAACTTTTTGAAATACCGGTCTCAATAAACACAATTTTAACATTTATTTTGCATACTTATTTACATAAAAATTAACCCAATGAATAGAAACATAATTCAATTACAGAATAAAATTAACATCTCAATTCAAATCAATTAGCTTGAACACCGAGATTTATTTTACTATTTATTTATTAAAACTATTTATCATAAATCCAGTAATACGAGTAATAATGAAATCAGTTAGGTAATGATATTTATACGGCGTATCTTAATTAAAGTGATTTCAAAATTTCTGGGTTCCTGGAAACTGAAAATTGGTAAGTAAGTGTTTTTTAATACTGTTTAATATAATAATTCAATTGAATACATTTTTAAGTAGGTACGGTCGGCTAAGTAAGTGGTGTTCTAGTTTTGATTTCGTTTCCTAGTCATTGAAAATTACAACAAGGTTCAAACTAAGAACAGCTGTCACGTAACAAACAGTAAACAAAATGTCAGTTGTCAGATTGATCTGCAAGCGAAACTAATCTTTATCACCTTTGAATCTGCAAGCGGCATTCAACCTTAGGGTGGTACACCACTTTCTTCGCCGACCGTACATCATAATCATTATCAACAACTCAGCTGAGGTATAAATGATTCACTGAAATGAAATAAACTAATAACACTGGCTTGTAACCTAAGCCAGCAACTTAAATGTACATTTTGATATATTACTTGTTGAATTTTGCTTAATAGGTATAGCAGATATAAGGTTTATGGAGTACTAAATCTAGATTTACATTGTTACTGCAAAACATCTTTCTGTAACTTAATTATAAGGTTACAGAAAGATTTGGATGTTTGTTGATTTGATTTACAATCAATTACAATTACGTATATTTATCTATTTTTTATTCCGAATGAATGAAATTGGAAAGTAAACATAAAAAACATCTTACTGATATTTAAAAATCTGACAGTGTGTAAGGTTGTTTGTGACCTAATCACGTCGTAATGGCTGAACGAATTTAGATTATTATGTAGATTATTTATTTGATATAACATAGTATACCTAGATTTTATCTTAACATAGTAACGATACCTCAGGAACAAGGGAGATCTAGCTTAGAACATATTAGTTAAAAATAAAAATAACATTCATATTTTGGAAACAACACATTATTCAATTTACAAATAACTCTCATCAAATAAATAATAAGCAATTCCAAAACGAATTCTTGGCAAAATTCCCAACTGGCATACAGGATCATATAAAGTAGAGAAACAATGAGCATAAAAGTACAGTCATGACAAGATACATTTACGGACCAACAAAACTCGACTCCACATTTCTTATTGCGCTCGAAGACTCGAAGTGAAGGTCCATAAAGAATATATTGGTGTAGAAGTTGTGTAGCCGACTGTATTACTTAACATAATCGGAAATTCACTTTGGCATGTCGCCAGTACCGCTTCCTGCTTATCCTGAGTATTGTAGCAGACTAACTTCATGATACATGTCATTTATAACTACTGAATACGTAATTTGGGGTAGCCGTTGTCCTAATAATGGTAGAAAAGATATACTGTATAATAAAATGAAATGATGTAGTTTTTGGCAAGGCATTGTGTTCGAAGATTTCTTGTAAGCTATTATGCAAACTTTATTTTATACGCTGTCAGCCTAATTTAAATGTATATTTTCTTCTGGAAATCTTGATGGAAAGTGGCCATCAGCCTATAAAGGCATAATCAAACTGTCTTAAAAATTCTTAATTTATTTAAAATAATGATAATGTTTTTCTCCCTAACCTATCGGGTATCAAAATTAACGGTTTTAAAAGGTGATTTCAAAAATATACGCCGTTAGGTAACTACAGGACTTGTTTATAATTTCATTCTGCTCAGATGACATTTTAAGTTTATCAAACATATTTCAAAACTAATAAGTGCCCAATTATATAAAAATGGTTAGTACCTAACTACTAATATCAACTTATTATGTAGTTACCTAATAAGAAACGATTACCTAAACTGTAGTGAACAAAATAGTAAAGTAACTAGGTACTTACCTACATAGTTCAAATTTATTTAGTCCAAGCTGATTTATTAATCAAGGTCAAGATTAATTCCATAGGCCTCCATTAAGGATTTATGACGAACAATGTTGCCAGCCTGATTGTATCAATTACGGCTCGTTGTGATAATAAAGCCTGGGTTATGTATAAATACTCGTATTTTAGTTTACAGCATGTTGCGTAGGTACCTATGTATGCGAGAGTTTATTATTTGAGCTGAGAACAATAACTTTGTGAATATATGAAATATGAAAAGAAAACATTATTGCCTAGAGAATATAAGTATGTAATAATGATGAAGAACATATATCTCTTAACTATAGGTAATGTAGCTTTATTGGAAATGTGAAAGTCATTTGATTGATAGCTAAAGTTCTTCTTTTATTACCTAGATATTTTTTTATTTTACTACTATACAATATTTACAACAAATATACTACATACTTATAAAAAAAAATCCACGAGACGGTCGCTGCTGCCGATCAACGGCAAGGTTCCCAGAAATTCTTCTTAAATTCCTAGGTATATTATTTTGAGTTTTGATTGAGACAACATTTAGAATGCCAATATACTAAAGCTTAAACAAAATATTCAACTTATCCCGTTTCATTCCACTGTACTGTTTCTGGAAGATATTTAACTAGTAGGCATAAGATACTGGTGTCGATTCTGTTGTTTACGAACTTAACTAATATTAGGCAAGTCACTTCTCTTTCAAGTTAACCTTATTGAAAAAAGACAGAACATTTTTAATGCTGTCAGTTTAATCCATGCCGTCGTAATGTACGGGTAAATAGTCGTGACTAATAAAGATCGCGCTTAAATTCACGTTGAAATATGTGATCGGATTAAACTGACAGGACTAAAATATCTTGCATCCCTTTCTTATATTTACTATTAGAAAGAGATATAGTGAGATTAAATTTATTTAGTTCGTAAACAACAGAATCGGCACCACTTATATATTTCGCCACATTTGCTTTAAACATATAAAAAACCAGTTCTTTAGAAACTCATGATTGTAAATATATTTTTCTTTAAGTCAAGACAAGTGTAACGACACCGGACGCCATTTCCGCCGCGGCGCGTGATCGTTGTAACCTTAAGTCGGCTAAGCACAAAACAACTGGACTTGAATACCTAATACATTATTAGCTTATATGTCTGTGAGTCGACTAGCAATGGGTGATAATGAAAAGTTATGGTGACGCACCATTGTTTCGGAAGCTAGAGAGGATGTTATAATGTATACGTTTAATTAGTGTTGTCAATATACAAAGGGGCGACAAGCTGGAAGATTCACGTTGGTTATACATATCAATGGGTTTATAAATTAACTAGCTGTTCCGCGCGGTTTCAATCGCGTTTCCGGGATAAAAAGTAGCCTATAAGCTACGGAAATAATGTAGCTTCCTATTAGTGAAATAAGTTTTCAAATCGGTTCAGTAGTTTCGGAGCCTATTGCAATGCAATTATATGCAATTGTATTCCAATGCAAACAAACAAACAAACAATCAAATCTTTCCTCTTTATAATATATATTTTTTTTTTACTCATAAAATGTTTATTCACTCTCGCCTTGTAAAGTGTTAGTTCGCCTTTATAATATTAGTATAGATGAAGAAATTAACGGTGTTATTTTACTTTGGATATGAACAGTCAATAAGTATTAGTGGGTACCGTACAGACGGACTCTCTAAGTTCTGTGTTTAGGTTTTAAAACTTATAAACTATACACGACTTTCGCCTGAAGTGTGGTCAATTCAAACTATAATAGAAGGAAAATAAATAGGTACTTTGTATTAGCACTGCGCTATAGTTTTCTACGGAAAGCTCTAGCTGAATTCCGACTTTATTACTTTTTAATTTTACGTTAGGTAGGTATTAGATTTCCGCTAACACATGAATTCTGTATCAAACCTAAAGCACAAAACAAAAAATCAGGTTAGTGTACGGAAATAATTTTCATTATTGAATTGTTATCCTATGTCAATTAGAAGTCATTTTCATTCCAATTTTGTTTTATAACAATGTAGACCTTTTCATAATATAATAATTTCAGAATTTGTCATTGTAAGTACCTACAAATATATACCTATTTCGTTACCGTGTTACCAATGCAAGGGCTTGAACTATAGCGTGCTTTTTAGCAATAAATTAATTACAAACCGAGTTCTTGGACCTGTTATCGATGTAGACAGTAACGGAATTTAATTGGGTAACTGTAGTTCTATTATAACTATTCCTAGTTCGCGTAATAAATTCAGCAAAACTGACAATTGATAGTGTTAGGTTAAACTATATTTAATTTGGTTGTATAAATATACTACATAAATATTTGTAGGTAATTCAACATAATAGGTACTGTAACAGGAATTGTTTAACAATAGTGAAATCCTGATTGCTTACCTGAATAATTTACTTAACACAAACAAACAATTTCAATAAAATTGTGTGTATTGCAATGCAAGATGGTGTAAATGTACAAATTCTTGGGACTTACTATGAATACAATACTTATTACAAAAATTCGCTCATTAGTGTTTTTGAAAAGGAATAAACGGATCTCGGAACGGAGTCTATGAAATATTTCTTTTATCTGTGCCTCTTTTGTATAGGTATGAAAGTCAACCACCAAATAAGTTAGCTAGTTCATGGAAAGTATCCAAATCTAACACTAGAATGTCTCAATGAGTGTTCGCAATTTGACCAGTTGTGTAATAACAAAATGCAGGTTGACTTAGCAAGTCATTAATATTGGCCGTGACAGACCAATTTCAAATATTTGCAATAAATTACCTATACAAATGTTTGATCAACGGTCAGCAAACAATATTTGTTCACAGAGCGTGGGAATATTAATGCAGTGTGAAGTGGAAATTTCTAATACATATTTGTTTATAATGTTGGTTATTAGTATCTTGACGAATATTTTGTGGCAGTCAGTGGGCGTGCCAGGTGTCAAATGTTTGCCTACTTGTGTACGTTCTTACAAAAGTCAAGAAGAAGTTTACAGATACATTTTTTTGTTTGTTTTCTCGTTGAGTTTCTTATATTTGTATAGAGTTGCATGATTTTGTTTGTTTTTAAACTAGTTTTTGGTAGTTACTAAGATATTTGGGGATCCGTATTATTATTACTATGCAACTGCCTCCATTGCTACACCTGTCATAAAATTCTCATTCACACTTTTAAATGCACATTTAGATCGTGCCTTTCACTTCGCGGTCTTTGAAATTTTACACCACACATTAAAATAATAATATGTAACAAATCTGTCACGGTCCAGTAGGAAAGTTTATACAATGTCAACTTACTTTCACTTTATTCGAGTTTTTATATATTATTTTTCACATTTTATTTTATACTAAACGGTAGTCGTACTAATTACAAACTAACTTTAATTTGGTTTTACCACTAGTCGGTCGATTGGATATCGCAAAGCATGTTTGCATAATTATTTTTTGCGTCACTTGCAATAAGGCTTATATTCGTTCCAAATTTGTCTAGTTTTTAGCATTTTATTCGAATGTTATCCACAAAACGAGGTCCGTTTGTTTCGAAGCCTATTCGAAAATTACAATTTCTCCAATTATCTTACAAGTCATCTATTTTATTTTTTTAAAAACATGAAACCCAATAAACTAGCATAGTACTAATTTCCAGGTGCCAAATAAAATATATATTTAGTACAGAGGAAAATCAAAATGAATTATAAATTAAAACATAAATATGGTCGTACTTCAAAAAAATCAACACGAATTTAGGACATCGTTTGTCTTTCTACGTCAACAGCTAAGTAAAACAATTGGCCATAAAATCATCCGTACGTGTCCCTACAAAAAGAGAAAGCCTTAGTCCATTCTAATGTCCCGTTTCTAACAACATTATGTCTTATTTAAGAGATACAACAAAAAAAAAAACAGCTAACGCTGTGAAAGAATAAGGCGAAATGGGCCATAAACGTTGTCCCGTCGGATCTAAAGACAAAAGTCTTGGTGCTACCGGCGGAGAAATATTTTGGGATGTTGTAAAATGTCTTTCTTAGTTATTGCGACATTGTAGAATACACTTTTTTTTCCAGTTCAGTAGGTTTTGACGTCAGGGACAATGGTAATTTTAGCTTCTGTTTTGTAATGAGTCTAACGACAAAAGGTTGCAATGTTTTTGGATGCCGACGTTTTCTATTGTCTTGGATTACGATCTTGTGTTAAAGTTTTTCTAAATCTAAACATGAAAGGTTTTTTTCATCAGTAAGGACAACTCGTATTATACACTTCTCATCAGAAAAATCAAAAACACCTAGCAAGTTTATGTTTTGTAAGGATTATCAGAAAAATGAGTATATTTAGGAATATTAATACGTCCATAAACACGGAAGTGTTTCGATTTTTCTGATGAAAAGTATATATTAGTCAAGAATGGATATGCTGATTTTTATAAAATACCTAATAACCTTCTTATAAATCTATCTAACTCTGACTGATAGACAACGCACAGCTTAAACCACAGTCTTTTGAAAATAATTTTATGATTTTGTATTAGAGTTTTTTATATAACGTAGGTGAGCACTAAAAATGGTTTTCCAAAATTATATCTACCCCTAAGAGATAAATTGGCAGCAGTTTATTAGATAAATCAGCATCAAAATTTTCGTCTTTCCTGTAATGTATTTACCGTTTGTATTACTGTTGCATGTAAAACGTGCAACTTTTTAAAAGCCAACAAATACAAAAACATTTTTGGCAAACCGTTTTCCTACTTCCACTATTTACTGCTTTAAATATTTTTAAAATCAAGTAGTGCAAATAGAAGTCTCTTTATATCCAATAGGTATTTACTTAGCCTGGAGATATAAAAGATAGTGCCGACACCGATTAAGCGACAAAAACTCAGATGGGTTGTATTTAATCCGCTTTTTTGTAGCATACTGTCAGCATTACAAATGCGAAACCAGCAGACCAGAACCGATGCTCAGGACTGCACACATGCTCAGTTTTTATCACTCACATGTATAATTTTATTGCTCAGTAGCGTATATCGCGACGTCCTGTTTATGCCAAACAGATACGGATTCTCTCCCCTCAAGCATTCGGGAGCTGTCGGTTGACATCAAATAAAATTTAATTTGCCCATTGTCTGTTAGGGTTGTTTGAGAGGTATATAAAATACTAGAAAAAAAAAGATAAATATCATTAAGGTTTTATATTACTGTGAATGAATATATGCTCAGAATATTTTCGATGGATATGTTTTTTTACTTGCTGTCTTTTGAGAAATAAGGTGAACAGAGTTATTCAACGTGTCAACCAACAACCATATTTCAGTAATTCATTAGTAAAATCAGTATCGTCACTACAATTTTACATGAATTTTACTGACTGACTGACTGTGACAGTGAGACTGTTTAACTATGTGTGAAAAATGAAATTGTTAAGCCGACCAAACCTTCGTATTTATTAGTTTATTTCAATATACTATTATTTTTAATATATTCATGTTACGTAAAGAATAAAAAACGTATGGTTAAATTTACTTAAAATAATTATATTTTAACTACCGAATAATAACGCTTTTAACTACCTAAATTTAAAATTAGATTCAATTTTAAAGTTTTAATTGGTCAAAAAGTTATTAACAAAATTGAAACATTAGCCCACATTAAACGACCATTCCAAAAACTACCGGGAAGGTTAACATCGAACACATGTTTATGTCTATTCATGACTAGTTTATTTGAAAAGTTTGGACCAATTGTGTCCCACTTTTGTCGTAAATCATTGAAGTACTCCTGTTGCTTGCTACCGAACTAAAGTTGGTCTGTTCGTTTTATGATTCTTTTGTTTAAAACTTTTATTGGCCCGGCCTCTGTTCCGAAAACTAATTTATTCAGGACCCTGAATGGTCACAACCTTGGAACTTGCCTCTACTTTCCAACGGTCCTCCCATTTGCCTTTTTACGATATTCTCCTTTCGAGTTTGTGTAAACTGTTGTATCCAATCGTTTATCGATAGCTTTGAGTAAGTTGGTAGAATAAAACTGGATGACTTTTTAATACCGTTAAAATACTCGAAGTCTATAAAAGCTTGAGATTGTTCTTTTTATTGACACAGCTCCAGATTAGCTACCTACTTCGTATTTACTATGGAGGAAAGATTTTTAGTTTTCTCTTAAATAACATTGAGATAAAAACGTGAATCTATTGTTATATTAGTGAATCAAAATTTCCCAATGCAGCCTAATCAGATCTACTCCTATCCTTATTCTACCTGCAACCAATTAGATTGGAATGTCACATGAAGAAAAGAATCCAAATCTACTGGACTTGTAGATTTAGTACAAAATAGTAAACACACACCTAATAGATCTAAACATAGTAAAGGTCAATAACCTCTATAACATTATTCACTAAAAACCTGATCGAAATTTCATTCCAAATTACTATCGATGATACCTATTAAAACGATAACGATTGCGTAATGAAGGAATGACTAAAAATTTTATCAATTGATTCACTAGGGTTAATAAAATTTTATCATGTCACACTTTCTAACATAACATAACCATAACAGATAATACAAATGGCTCTATATAATTTAACACCTATGTAATAGCTTTGTGTAATAGAGTTCGGGACCATGGTATTTCTATGGTGCTTCCACATTGGAGTCGTCCAAACTGTAGACTGCTGTCAAGATTCGTTCCAACATTTTGAAATATTTAATAGAATAGGACATTCCTACAAATTAATATTTTTGCAATAACAAATAAATACTTATTAAACACTAAGTTAAGTTGGTTTATAAGTTTTTTTTTATAGTAGGTAGGTACATATCATCACAATCATTGATGCAGTAACAAGTGATAACATTAAAGTTTGAAATTATTTTGATGTAGATAAGATCACGAAACAACTCTTTTTTGTTAAACACCAGTGTGTGGGAGTACCTTAAAGCGTACGTAATGAGTTTTTAAAGTTATTAAGGCAAATTACCATCGGGGAGCGATCAATAAAGTGTGTAATAAGTCACGGTGATGGCTCGGTAGGCGTTTGAATCGCGGCTTCTGATGGAAAAGCTCTTGCTTCTGTGCAGCCGATTAGTGATGATTTATAGGCAGAACGTTTAGTTTTTGCTTAGTATTAAGTTGTATAAACGTTTGATAAAAGGGCTATAAAATTCAGAATGGTGAAAAAAAATTGTATTAAAGAAGAGCTTTCAAAATAAATTGAAATGAAATATTATTTATTCAAATAGACCTTAACAGGCTCTTATGAATTCTCAGACTCTAATGCACGGTTCGGAAGGTAGCTTTAGTACCTAGTAGTTAAATTTTAAATTTAGTTTTTTAAGATAAAGCCTATGCTTCTAAGCTTATCTAAATCCTAAATGAAATATTACATCAACCATTCATAAATGCCGGTCTTTCTATCTTACCATTTTTTTTATACAATCATAAAAACTGATTTTGAAATGCCTGTGCCATAGGTACTTTTTTTTATTTATAAGAGTCTTCGGTAAACGGGACTTTGAGCGCTGTCCCAATATTGTTACAAGCTTTTAATTGACCATTATCATTAATAATACTATACAGGAAACTTCATACAGAAAAACTTTTATATCGATGATCGTTTAGTCCGAACGCTGCGGCCGAAATGGTTATTTAATGTGAAAAAATTATAGAACTCTTTTTATTTCGACGTTCTGGTTATGACCGACTTAATTACTGGTTTACTATGATTTATTATATAATGCAGGAATAATTTTTAAGTCCGTCCAATGACGTATGACTTCTCTCTCAGGGAACAGGTTGGTACGCCGCTGGCGTTTCGATGTTGGTCATAGATAAGATATGGTGAAGATTGGAGGGTTCAGTTTCTCGCATTTTATTCCTAAGAGTGAATATCTCCTATGAGTTATTGCGTAATTGATATGGTGAAGGTATTGTATTGATATATGAGGCTATCAATTGATTTATTCATACTTCTGTAATGGTTGAATGAAGTGTGAAATAAACATTATAATTTATCTTATAAGTTTCTAAAATTATCGGTTGTCATATAGGTATAAAAGTATCGTAGTTTATTTATTTGCAGTTTTATAATATAAAAGTCTTCATTTATTTTAAACTTGCGACCCTACCGGGTACGCACGGCTTTTCTGTAGGTACTACAATATGCATCTTTTATACATATACTTAAACCTTCCTCCTGAATCACTCTATCTATTGCTGAAATTATTATTAAAAACCGTTGAGTAGTTTAAAAGATCTAAGCGAACAGACAGCGGAAGCGACTTCATTTTATACAAGCAGTCTTCGTATAGGTACTTATTTGAGATATCCGTTTTTTCGCCGAATATGTGACTTTTGTAAAAGCCTAGAATAATTATGTTGGTTTTACGAATAAATCTAGAGAAGTATTTTCTTAAGAGTTGCTTAGTGACGAAATCTTAAAAATAGAATGGTCAGTGTAAAGTGTAACAGACAGAAGACTGATTTATGAAGACTACCGATAATTATACTCACTCATAGATGGGCTATCTGCTTGTTTGCTTTACCTTAGCAGTACCTATAAAAAAATTACCTAGTAAGTATGAAATAACAGATTACCTTTTAAAAACCACATTCCTAGTTTTTGCAGAACTACACATTCTTTCGTGAATATGACGACATATTTATACTTAACGCAAATTACCTGAAACATGGAAATTTAAGACAGAAATAATGTCAAACGTATCTAAACACATGTAATACAAACTAACAAAGCACTCATTAAAATGGAATCTAGGGCCAACCTGTCTCATTCACTTATCTATGGCCGAGCGCTACATGCAATGCTTTCTACTGCTGCGCCTGAGTTGCCCCTGTTATAAATAATACTATAATGACAAGGAATTACCGTGTTCTGCCACACTACATAGCTAGACTATCCCGTTCTTACCGGTTCATTATATTCAAGGTCTAAACCTACTATGTAGTTGTTTTATAATGTTAGACATTTCGAAGGGAAATCATGCGCATGAATTTGTAGAGCGCTGAGTTGAATTCATCCGTGTATTTACATTGAGGAAGTGAAATCAGTAGAGAAGAAAATAAATGCCGATAAAAAATCCATTACATATTTATATAAGTTTATTAAAGAACATAGAAGATAAGGCAACAGGTATTTATCCATGAGACGAATAACATCTTTGTACGCAATGCAATTTTTTTTTGTTAGAACATTTTGGGTCTCAACTTAGCCTTAACGGAATCGTTTTTGTATTCAAGATGTTAAGTATGAAAAAAGGCATATTGATGATGATTTTTTCTGTTCCCTAGATAAATTAACTTTGTCAAAGATCGCATTTGCTTAGACTAGAGCTCAAAATCTTTATGTTTCATTGAGACCTTCGTCCATATTCTCTTTGAATTCAGCGGGTTGTACGGACGACGACAATTCAAGGTAGGTAAACACTGCGGCATCTTATACGGTTGTAATAGGAGCTATTTTGAAACAAAAATGTATAGTCTGATGTATTAATCATTAATTAATTATGCTTGAGTTTGTATGGAAAGTGATCATTGTTCCATCGTGCACAAATCGAAGTGTATAAACATTTTGATTGGTTTTATTATATCGAGCGCATTGAATATTCATTATTGTGACCCAGTTACATGATGTAATTAAATGTACAATTGAAATTCATCGGATATTATTTCGCTGTTATCCCACCTACGTATTAATATTAATAAGGTTAATTTTGCGAGCGAGGTCTCTGAGTTATGTCGCAGGTGCTTACTCATGTATATAGGAATATAGCCTTTCATATTATTAATGTTGTATCAAATTATTAAGCTATTGTATTGATAATAACTAAGTTGTAATTAAAAGCTTAAATTAATTTAAATTATTATTGTTGAATATTACATAATCAAGTTTATTTATAAAAAGTTTTAGTTTGAAGAAAACGTTAGCGGAAGTGAAGACAATAACCAACTCGTTGATGCAACAGCTAATTATTATGAAAAAAAAAGGTACCGGCACCATCAGCCGAAAAACGTCCACTGATGGACAAGGATTTCCACGATGGCCGGTCTTGCGCTACCTGCATCCAGCGGTTTCCCGCGACCCTCACAAGATCGTCGGTTCACCTTGTGGGGGCGCCTTACCTCGGCATGTAGATAGAAGTTATATTATTTAGGTCTTTTCAGTGGTAACAATATTTACAACAAATATATAAAAGTACATTTAAATTCTTGTCTATATTATATACCACAAACTGAAGTCGGTTAGGTATATGTATAGATTGTAAGCTTTGTGCGGAACCCTGTAGAGAGGCGGGTCCCAGCTTTGAACTTAGCCAAAATTTTACATAGTAAATAGCTATTTCAGTTTATTAAGTAGTATATCCAAAAATTGCTCTCTAATCCGAGTTTTTTAAAATCGAAAGTTTTAGTAAGGCAGGCTAATAACAGACTTTGATCTACGTAAAATATATACCTATGGTCAATGAAATTTCAATTTCAATAATTCATTCTAAATTCTAGTAATTTTCACGAACCTACCTACTTTTTAATTCTAAGACATTCTTATACTTCTCCGAAATCTTAAAAAAAACCACTTAACCTATTATTACTTACTATATGTAATCAATAACCAAACAATGAGTCCGATACATACCTTACGAACACACTCATACTTCGAGCATTCTAAAGTAGGTACCTACCTACATCACAATCAACAATTGTCCAATTCTGGTAAGCTCCTCATCTTACAGGATGACGTCAGAGGATCTTATTACCCCACGAGGTGATTATTTATTAAATCAGTATGAGGGTACAACCACAGTAAAATATAAAGCTAGTGTAGTAGGTAAACCAATTATTCTTTAAGTCTTTCCAATCATTATGTATCCCCTACCATCTTCGACCACATCATCACTTGTCTTGTATTGTGGTTAAACACAAGCATTTTACAGAAAAAATAAAAAACCTGGTAAATGTATCCTGTCTTACCTATTGCTGTTCTTTGCGGGCTAACCCATGTTCCCGGAATAAAAAGTAGCTTATGTCCTTCTCCATCGAGTGCCAAATTTCATCGTGGTTGGTTCAGTTTGGGCGTTATAAGGTAATAGACAGATAAAATTACTTTCGCAGTAATAATTATTACTGTGGATTTATTGCTTAACAAACATACAAAAAATCTAATCTTTCCTCTTTATAATATTAGTGTAGAAGAAAAGATTATTATCAATATGTTTGATTAGAAAATGAGTTATGTACTGTTTCAGCTATATAACTACTGTGGTACACATTAAAACAATGTTCTTATACGAACACGCGTCGTTAATTACAAACAAACATGATGTGGAGAGTTATGACGATATGAGTACAGGAGCTAGATGCATTAAATAAATAAGTAAAGAGTTATGTGCATGTGCCGTAATAATAATAAATCTAGATATGTTGTATACAATTTTCTTGTAACTTGAGATATAATGGTCTGGTTTTATCAATTTGTTGGGAGTACAAAATAGTAATATTAAAGTTTTGTAAATTGAGCGTAAGTAATATTTTGTAATAATACTCACATATTCTTTGGCTTTAAATAAATATGAAGACAAATAAATTTGATTTAATAACGGTTGATAAATCACTCAATTAGCATGTTCCATCTATTACCTACTAATAAAAAAGTTTAAGAGTTTGTTAGAACGCTCTAATCTTCGGAGTGACTGGTTCGATTCGAAAAGTTCTTTCTTTAATATGAAGCTACATTAAACCCGAAGGCTATAGGCTACTTTTTATCCGGGATCATGTATAAAACCGCGGGGAACAGCTAGTATAACAATAAATATAATTCAATAACAAAATATAGTGAAACAGAAAATAAAATATTCGAGTTAAACCGCAACTATCCTTAGCATCGATAACAATAAACAAGCACTCTCAAATAGTTCTATTATTAATAATACCGTAAGTATTAATATGATTCATTTCAGTAGCGAGCTCTTCGCCTATAATTCCATAGTCGGTGCTTCTGTTCTGCTGAAAGGACCATTGTCCACTGTAGACCGGAATACCGCACTT
The DNA here is from genome assembly GCA_963555595.1 of Tethea ocularis. Lineage (NCBI taxonomy): Eukaryota > Metazoa > Arthropoda > Insecta > Lepidoptera > Drepanidae > Tethea > Tethea ocularis. Next base: position 8,664,997 of record OY741968.1, read on the forward strand.
GTGCTAGTTACATGACCATGCTTAACTACCAACGTAGTGTAAGCATCCGATTAATCAATTCACAAGCAGATTATGACATATAATACATGATGGATCTCGGACTGCTTAGGATTTCAATAGCTGTTTGTTCATAATTGTATTAGATTTGCTATTTTACAAATCAATTGCTAATAGTAAGTTGAGGTTATAAATATTCCTTTCTTTATTTATAACTAGCTTTCGCCCCACGGATTCACCCGCGTTCCCGAAGTAGGTATCTTATGTTTTCTCGGGATAAAAAGTAGCATATGTTATTCAAGGGTATGATCTATATATGTGCCAAGTTTCATCCAAATCGGTTTAGTAGTTTGTACGTGAAAGAGCAACAAATATACATACATACTCACAAACTTTCGCATTTATAATATTAGTAGAAAGTAGGACTAATACCTAAATATTTAAATCAGAACAAAAACATATCAAATTAACAATAAAATTTAAAGCTGTAAAATTGACCATAAAAAAGCAATAGGAGAATGCTATCAGCTCTGCTAAGTCTGGAAATAAACTGGTGAGTACTAGAACGTTTTATTTAGGAGCCAGCACGGGAGGACATTCGAATCGGATGTCAGACTCTACATGCACTTAATAGTCCGACTTTATTACCTAACTGCCATTTAACCTTTGCCATTCATCTGAAATGCGATTACTCACAGATTACGTTTGCTTTATGGATATAGCCAATACCTTTTCTGCAAACTTTTTGGGGTTATAGCCTTTGTTTTGAATGGTTCATAGCAATTTATTCAGTTATAAACTATTTTAAATAGCATTTGTGTTTACCAAACAACGAAAGTTGGGATTTTGTTAACCCTTACAGTAGAAAATTCGTTTTGAAAATTTTACAATTGCTGGAGAACTTTTATTCAAATGTTCAGTTTCATTTCGTTTGCTGTACAGTTTTTATATAAGTATAATGCTATTGTATTCGTTATGCGGTTTTTCTCGTATCCTCGAAGGATATACGTTTTACTGGGATTAAAAAGTATTTTAAAGCTGTATTTTATTAATGTAGGTATGTAATTGAGTGTAAAATCTTCTTTGTATGTATTTAATCCAAAGTAAATGAATAAATTAATGTCAATTAAATCCGTTACATATAACGTGATTAAAAATAACGTCAATACAAAAAAATATAAAACTAGCTGTTCCTCACGGTTTTACCCGCGTTCCTTAGATAAATAGAACCCTATGTCCTATTCTATTTAAGAACGTCGATAGTTACAATCATTACAACAGACTCTACTCGCAAACAGTGTAGTTTACTAAAGGTGAAAGAATGTTTGAAATCGGTTCAGTAGTTGTTGAGTTTATTCATTACAAACAAACATACAAAAATCAAATCTTTCCTGTTATATTATTAGGCTATATAGCATAAATCTCTCAATGTTAACCGTTTCCAAATTACAATAATTTAATATCACTCCTAAATGCAAGTATTGTGGTCTCGCATGTAGCAGGAAAGTAGGAGGACGTAATCAGAAATCTAATATTTTAATCTTATCTCTCTATATATTTATCTGCTCAAGCTATTGCTTGTTATTATATTGACGTCATCAAATTCATTGATAGCACACGCTATCGTTATGTACACCGTGCAAATATTGTCATCACATCAAATTCTGCGTGCTGATACTACTGAATGGATTCGTCAAGTTGACAAGCACTAAAGTACGTAGTAGGAATGTAAAATTAGCTAGTGTAATCAATTTTTGATAAACTTATTTATGTAGCTAATTCACTAGCTATAGAAATATTTTTTTATTACTTTCATGATTACAAACTGAAGCACTAATAATTTTGTAGCGTTAACAAAGGCGTCCTTTAATCAGTAAAACAAAATATAACTCATTCCGACTCGATCCGTCGTACTGCACGGACGTACCCTTGCGCTCCGTGCGCTACCCGTATCGTTTCCGCGAATTTATCGCTCGATTTGTTACCTGGCTTTGGCTCGGTCCCTTATCTGGCATTTTTCGTCGAAAGACACCTGCGCTATTGTTTTCGTGGTAATTTACCTGGGTATTTACCACGATAACATTCCATTGTTTCTGACACCGTCATCAAACTTGTGAAATCCACGCTTTTAGTGGTGAACTAACGGATACCTAACGGTGACAACGAAGTTAGTTCGAGCGTGCCCCGGGCGCTCACGGTTTCCCTTCTGGAAAACGTACACCCGGACGGGACTGGATCAGTCGGCCTTGGGGGCTTCCCTAGTCGACCCCAGTTAGCGCTAGGCAGGGACGTAGGAACCCACTGCACAATAAGACTGGCAGTGGGAACACAAGCTTAGGGCACACCCTAGGGCCTACACACCTCCCAACCTATACCCGGTTGGGAGAGATTCTACACACCTCCGGGCCTACCCACCCGGGGCGAATAGATAGGTTTTAGCTAGGGCGATTGCCTGAAGTTTCTTGTGACTTCTTCTCTCAGGAACGCCACGCGAACGAAGTCACAATAGTGTCGTCTTAGATTAGCTCCCCGGCCGCAAGGCCCGGCTGGCCATCATGGCCAGCCAACCTCCAACTCTGTCCCTAGAGGACATCCTTTTAGATGAGGAGGTACTTCGGTACCTCCAAGCCAAATTCCCGGGACACCAGATCCCCACCCCATCCCAAAGCCGTCCCTCTTCCCGCGCTGATTCAGAGATGTCGACCCAGTCCATCTCCGAGTCAGTCGCTGAACCCATCCCCCCTACCCAATCGTCTGAGGAGGACGATAGCTACCAGCTCGTCCCTGGCGGTCGTAAACGAGGTCGCAAGGCCCGCAAGGCGGCCGCCAAGGCGGCTAAGGTGACTTCCCCCCCGGAGGATTACCCGGTGACCCCTCCCTCCCCCGACTGCTTTCCATCCACGAATCCTGCCCCCACCCCAATCTCCACCCAGCGCGTTGCCGCCAGGGAAGGCACCTCCTCCCCTCCCCCACTCATGGATACCCCAGTATCGGCTCCTCCTATGGAGGTAGCGCCTACCCCTTCTGCTGCCCAAGTTCCAAAAAAGAAGGATGTACCCCCGCCCCTTTTCATTCAAGATAAGGGCAAATGGCCCGATGTGTCATCCTGGTGTAATGTGCCCGGAGCACACATCAATTTCACCAATGCCCACCCCACTGAGCACGGAATCCGTGTCACAGTGTCTACCTCCCAGGACCATAGAGCCCTAACTAAGCTGCTCAAGGAGAGGAAAGTAGCCTTTCACACCTACTGCCTCCCCGAGGAGCGTGCCCTTCGTGTGGTAATTAAGGGGATTCCCCACGAAATTACCACCGAGGACATTGAAAGGTCCCTCAAGGATCAAGCTATCCCCGTACATTCCGTACATCGAATGTACAAAGGGCGTGGCCATACCCCATATAATATGGTCCTCGCCCAATTAGAACAGTGCGACGAGGCCAAAAAGATATTTAAGATCAGCCACGTCTGTCACCTGTCCGGTATCTCATTTGAGAAACCCCATAAGGGAGTGTACCCCTCCCAATGTCACAATTGCCAGTTGTACGGCCACACCGCCCGCAATTGCTTTGCCCCCCCCAGATGCGTCAAGTGTCTTAAGCCCCATTCCACCATTGAGTGCGATAGGCCGAAAGACAAGGCCCTGTGTACTGAGGAGCCTGGTTGCGTTCTCTGTAACCAACTCGGCCATCCCGCTAATTACCGCGGGTGCCCGAAAGCCCTCGTCCCTCCCGCAAATCAAGTAACTCGGGCCCTCCGCGCAACTCGCGCACATCGCGCAACTCAACGCGAACTGCCCCCCTCACTGACCCCTCCCAGACTGTCCTAGCCCCACAAAGATCCTCGCCCTGGAAACTTGTCAACTATGACAAGGACTTTCCAGCTTTAAGTAGTGCACCTTCAGTGCCTCCAACTCCAGCAGTCAATCCCCCAACTGTCCCACCCTCTAAATCCATCCCCGCACCCACGCAACCTCTCCTTCCCTCTCCCCCACCCAAACGTTCCCCGACAACATCCAATAACCGTCGCGCAAACACACCCAAACTACCACTGATCGAAGACCCGGACTTCGCTCTAGTGGAGCGCTTCGCTGAGGCAATAAACCTCGACGAAATTAGGGACCTCGCGACCCAGATCAGAGCGAACGAGGGCAACGGTCGTGACCTCGCTTCCATCGCGATGCGCTTCCAAAGCATCGTGACAGTCCTTTCCAACTTCCGCGTAAAACCATAATGGATAATACAACCGTAACGTGCAGAATTAAACCCCGATCCCTCAAAGTAGGATTCTATAATGCAAATGGCATTAAAGGTCAACGCGATGATATCGCAGAGTTCCTGCGAAACCATCAACTTGACGTCCTTCTGATACAAGAGACTTTCCTCAAACCTTCTCATAGGGACCCTAAAATTGCAAACTACCAAGTAGTTCGCAATGATAGGATTGACTCTGCCCTAGGAGGCACCCTTATCTATTACAAAAGGTCCTTGTACTGCTCCCCCATGGATCCGCCTCCCTCCCTCCAGTGCATTGAAGCATCGGTTTGTAGGCTTGGCATGACAGGACACCAACCTATAATTATAGTATCAGCATATATATCTCCCTCCCGTAATGATTCACCACTCAAAACGGATCTAGAGTCTATTTTCGCGCTAGGTAACTCTGTAATTCTGGCAGGTGACCTAAACTCGAAAAATGTACTCTGGAACTGTCACTCAACTTCCCCCAGAGGTAGACTATTAGAGTCCCTCCTTGACCCTCTAGATATAGATATTATCGCACCCCTCGACCCGACGCACTATCCCCACCAACTGACACACAGACCTGATATTCTCGATGTGGCATTGTTACGCAATGTAAACCTACGTGTGCATGACGTAACAGTGCTACACGAGCTCACATCCGACCACCGACCTGTTATCCTAGAATTAGCAGGGCGTCGTGACAAATTGGAATAGACTGAGTGAAAGCCTCAAGTCAACCACATCCGTCCACCTTGATCAGATCCCAGACAGCCTCAACACCGCTGATGAGGCTGTCGGCGCAATTGACTCACTCACTAGCCACGTGCAATCGTTAATTAGCGATTGCTCACGGACAGTGCCAGCGGACAGCGATCAACGTTGGCGCTTGCCCGATGACGTACGTGACTTGTTGAGGCAGAGAAATGCCGCCATTCGCGCCTATGATAGTTTCCCCTCAGAGGACAACCGCATCCGTATGCGTGCTCTCCAGCGTGACGTCAAGTCACGCATTGAAGAGCTACGTCAGGTTCGCTGGGACCAGACCCTTACAGACATTAGACCCTCTCATCAAGCCTTTTGGCAGCTTTCTCGTGCCCTTACCAAGGACACGGTAGCACCCATGCCCCCACTAAATAGGCCCAATCTCCCTCCCGCTTTCGATGACGATGATAAAACAGAATGCCTCGCTGAAAGCTTAGAGTTTCAGTGCACGCCCAGTACCCTCCCGATAGACCCGAGTCATTTGGAGGAAGTCAACTCTGAAGTTGAACGGAGAGCCGCCCTCCCATTGCCACCCCCTCCTCTCAGCGAAGAGGATGACCCCCTTCCTCCCGCGACCCCTGACGAGGTCAAATCGATCATCAGGAACTTACACACGCGGAAGGCCCCGGGCTCGGACAAAATCACTAACAAAGTGATCAAACTCTTCCCCGCCCACCTCATAATACTGCTAACATCCATATTTAACGCTGCCCTCTCTTGTAATATTTTTCCACATCAGTGGAAAGAGGCCCATGTAATTGGAATCCATAAGCCCGGCAAACCCAGGTCCGAGCCCTCCAGTTACCGCCCCATAAGTCTATTAAATGTCTTGGGCAAGATGTATGAGAGACTGATCTATATCCGCCTCAAAACATATGCCGACGCCAATAATCTCATCCCTGACGAACAATTTGGCTTCCGAGCCAAACATTCTTGTGTTCAACAAGTACATCGTATTGTTGAACACATCTCTTCCCAGTACCAAGAGCGTAACATGACAGGCGTCTTATTCTTCGATGTCGCGAAGGCATTTGACAAAGTGTGGCACAATGGCTTAATCTTTAAGCTATTCACCTTAGGTGTTCCACATAGACTCGTGCTTATCTTACGAGATTATTTGTCAAATCGCCACTTTCGATATCGCATTCTAGGCGTACTCTCCTCCCCTCACCCCATCGGTGCCGGTGTCCCTCAGGGCTCGGTACTATCTCCCTTGCTATTCTCACTCTACACGAGTGATATGCCAAAGACCGACAAAGTGCAGCTAGCTCTTTTTGCGGACGACACCGCGGTCTACTGCTCTAGTAAGTCCCCCTCAGTCATTGTTAAGAACCTCCAAACCGCGGCTAACGCCCTAGGCGCCTGGTTTCGGAAATGGAGGATCGAAATCAATCCTGTTAAAAGCCAGGCGGTCCTATTCTACAGACCCTACCATCGAGGTACCCCCACCCCTCCAAAGGCAGTTACTCTATTCGGTGAACCAATCCCCTGGGAAAGGCAAGCCAAATATCTCGGAGTAATTCTCGATGATCGTTTGACCTTTGATGCCCACATTAAAGCGGTCCGCGCGCGCGCCGCCTTTGTGTTAGGGCGCCTCCACTTTTTATTGAATCATAAGTCTAAACTTGCCCTCAAAAGCAAGGTTAGACTATATACCACGTGTATCCGCCCCATTATGACCTATGCTAGTACTGTGTTCGCACATGCAGCTCCTGCACGGATCCATAGCCTTCAGGTGATTCAAAACCGTTTCATGCGCAAAGCCACGGGCGCCCCGTGGTACATGCGTAATGAAAATCTCCACATTGATTTAGGTCTCCCCACGTTAAAACAATTTATAAAACGCGCCTCACGCAGATTTTTCAATACCGCCGTTAATCACCGCAACCCTCTTATAGTGAAAGCCGCAACGTACACGCCCTCTCGTATACTCCGTATCCTTAGACCAAGGCAAGCCCTCAGCGAGCCGGATGACCCCATAACATTAGCTCAGATCGAAGCTGACGAAGCCCGTAAAAGTACACAACACACTACACAAAACCGATTACGCTACCGTCCTCGACGGCGAGGACCGCCGCGACGTCCCACTCAGTCTCGTCCCGTTCAAGCGGCCCGAGCTGCCATTAGTAATCCGACCGCCCCCAATTAGTCGTAACTCGTACAAAGTCCTCCCCTTCCCCCGGTAACGCCCTGAGCCGAGGTTCGTACCCCACTCGGGGGTGCCCTCAGGCGTTGTTACCTAAATGTTACCCGGCTGAGAGCTCTCTGCGCTCGCCGATTGTCCGGTAAGGTTGGAGCAGCCATCAGAGGCTACCAACTTTAGTCCTTTCAAAAAAAAAATATAACTCCTCAAACATAAACATTACATCAGATCAGATCAGATCTTAAGAGGAACGAGAGTCAAGATAAGCCTCTGTGGATGTTATCCATGATGTCGTGACAGTAATGAGCAATATATTAAGTTTTAAAACTTAACTCACTCCTACGTATTCACCCACTGTTTCAGATAACAAATCTATAAAATGCCACCTAGTACTGACTCATTGTTTAATGGATATTGAATTTACATAAACGGAGAGTATTCCGCTTAACTCCTGTTGTAAAAGCTCAGCGTCCTTAAATGGAGTTAGCAAAATGTCGTGTTTAACATTTTTCTGATTGAATAGGGATTCCTATCACCGTATAGGGAGGCGATAAGATTGCTTGGAGCTGGTTTTATGTTTTATAGTTTCGATTTTATCTTCGTATCTATTTATTTGATGGCTAATGATTATTCTTGTGGCTTTAAATGAACGGGATTTATGAACGTTGTTCTGGTTTTTGCTCTATAGTCGTTTCATGTTAATTTCAGCAGCGGAACAAGGTTAGTTAGTAAAACATAACTTAGTTTTACTAACTAACCTTGTTCCGCTGCTGAGACTAGTTATGTATAAGCTTATTAAAAACCTTCAATAATAAAGTTTTCAACACTTTATAAAATTCTCAATATCGCAATAATGTCTTATATGGGGTTCTTAGAAAAGGACGTAAAAGCTCTACGTGGTAGGCATCATATGAGCAATCTACTTAGTCATCATGTCAGCCGAAAGACGTTCACTGCTGGACAAAAGCCACCCCCAAGGATCTCCACGATGGCCGGTCTTGCGCTACCCGCATCCAGCGGTTTCCCGCGACCCTCACAAGATCGTCGGTCCACCTTGTGGGGGACATCTACTTAGTGCTGCAGTTTATTTTTATGCTAGAAGTTGAGAAACTGGAAGACCATTACCCGAGGCAGCCGATGGAAAGTGCAACTAGCCCCGAGAGGAATTGAACATATGAGTGATTTTGCACAAATAAATATCAGAGCTCGAGCGCACAAAAACAGTTTTGACCAGAAGCAGACCTGTAAGTAATTATTTCTGTAAGTGGCAAATACCTACTCTATCGAAGAATTGCCAAACTAAATTGGCAGTGGGCAGAGCATATCGCTCGTAGAACCGATGGCCACTGGGGCAGAAAGGATCTCGAGAGGCGACCACGAACCGGAAGACGCAGCGTGTGCGGGCCCCACAAGGTGGACCGACGATATTTCATATTTAATTTCATTATAATCTTGAAGAATCAACACGTAGTGGAGGCTCAGCCAATTAGAACGCGTTATCTCTGTACGAAAATTGGAGGAAAAGATTTCGAACAAACCAAAGGGTCATCGCTTCTCTTGGGGTTAGTTCTTCGAAGATGGAAGGTTATTATCCTCGCCTATGAACCCGGAAAATGAGTGCTTAATTAGTTCTTGATTCATAGAAATTCAAGACATTTTGAATTTTTGACTAATGTTTCTAGGTATGTTTTATACTAAGGCAGAGAAACAAGTATGCGGCCCACCTGAAGGTAAGGTTGATTTATCTGAAGATCTAGAGCAAAATCAAGCATGATGGATTGGTTATGGAAAACGTCAGATATGGTAAACTCAAATAGATCGATGGATATGTTAGAAAGTAATCGTTTATAAAAGAAAGTACCGTTACATTAGGTTATAGAAACTTAAACTAGAAAAATTTAGATGAAAACCTTTTTATTGCAATACTAGTGAAATATGGAAAAAAGTGATCGTATTATGTGGGTATAGTGTAATTTTCACTGAAGTGCGATTTAAACTCAAGGTGGATCGACAATCTTGTGAGGTTTGCGGGCAATCGCTAGATGCGGGTAGCGCATAGACTGGCCATAGTGGAGATCCTTGGAGGGGTTGTGGACGTCCTTTTGTCCAGGAGTGGACGTCTTTCGCCTAATATGATGTATGAAGTATGAAGTAGCAATACTATGGGTAATACTAATTAATGTTATTGTATTGTAAGCAATCACCCGTCTATTGTTTTATTTAGATTGCGTGTAGCATAAATGACCGTCTGTGTCAGGGTACCGAGAAAACTACGTAGCAAGTCATACATACAACTAAGAAATTCTTGAAAATTAAGCATTTTGTTTATTGCTTCAGTGCAAAATAGTGCTCTTCGCTGACTCGAATTTTTAATGGTAAAATGCCAATATCAATTTCAGAGTTTTGAAAAATGCTGATAAATATTTATAAAACTATGTACCTATTATTATAATTTATGTAAAGTATATTCTAAGTATTTGTGATTATTTCAAACATGTATCCTATTTCCGCATTCACTTACTACACAAAAATATTATACTTCCAAAAATATTCGGTTACAGGACTAGGTAGGTACAAACTAAATTATAAAAATATACAAACCGCACTCAAGTGGATTGTTTAACGTCAGTGCAGACATCCACATGGTCATTTTCTTATACACACTAAAATCTACATGTCACATCCGTCATAACTTCCGTTGAGATTGCCAAACCCAAAAAGAGACCACAGTATAGTGTTTGTACAAAAAAAACATAGCACTCCTTTTTTTGACACGTGCTAAGCTATCACGCTCTTTTTACTTACTCATAACTATTCTATTGCTGCATACCATTGCTTAAAATAGATTTAAAAGGAGAGATGACTAATTTTCAGGCTAGATTTATTTTTTATTTTTTTTATTTAATGTTTATCTCCTGCCTAGTGGTCCTAACCGTGTTTTCGAGGCATCTTGTATATTTTCAGGCCCAATAGTTTTATTCCCAAATATTTTTTATCTGAATCTGCAAACATCCATATCTATCATGTGGAACAGATAGGATAATTTTCTGAAATGTGTGGTCAAACTTTTGAATTTATGATATTAGTAGGACATCTGTAGCTTCTAATTGGTTATTAGTATGATCATGAGACTGAAAAAGACACAACTGTGTCTTTTGCAAGTGTTCAGAGGAAAACTGGTCAATGTACTCAGGTTTACCTCCGTCTATCGTTTGGTTGGATTAAGGGAAGGTCGGAAAGTGTGTACTTATACCCACGAAGAGGACCTTTACGGTCATAAATTAATGATATTTTTTACTCGTCTGTGTGGTCGCATAGTGTAGATTGCAACGATAGCCTTTGTATGGAAATCGTAAGGTGATATCCCACTCTGGTTGATTGCCAAATGTGATGGAATGCTATTACATAGGTACCTGATTATAATAGTACTCGCAAGTGATCGTCATCGAAACTTTATTGTTTTGTTTTGACTATCGTTTAATGGACAAATATTTTGACCACCCGCGTAGTATCAAATATAGAACTGCGTGAATAGACGTTGATTCTAAATAGACCTTGCTTCCGCACGGTGGTTTTGCCCACATCAGAATCAGGTAACCTAAATCTTATTCTAGAATCGAAAGTTATATGGTATACTCGTATATGAAAAAAAATATACAACACGCTTAACAAAACACGAATAACAAAAGCTAAGTGGTAACAAATTTATAACACACATTTTTTTTTCATAATTTTATTAGACTTAGTAGGTATATGGCGATCGGTAAAGGGCCAAGTGTAATTCATATATTACTTAGGTAATTTGAGAAATTCAAATTAGGAATGTCCATACCTATTCGATAATATGAGTATGAAACATAAGTAAGTACATCATAGGAATGTAGTTTACAATAATATTATTTATAAACATTTTGCTAACATAGAAAATGAAGTTATCTTGCATATGCGTAACTATAATTATTTAAACTTTATCATAGAAAAGGGATCGGTATAGAACGGTCTAATCAATAACGCTGTAGGCATAAACTACTTCAGCTGATTGCAAACATAGACTACGCGGGGCAATTTGGCTTAATCATAATGGGCGATTCAGTGTAATGCCTTCATCGAGCACCTGCGCATAGAATATAGGTGGTCCTGAATAGACTAGACAAACGGGATTGAGATCCATCTAGTGTTCCAGGAAATAAAAGGTTACAGAAACTAAACTTTAATAAATGAAGAATACCTAATAGGTCGCGTCGCATGAAAGGAAGGTTGTGTTGTGTAGTGAGGTGTGTACCTATGTGTGCGTGTGTGAATTATAAGAATGTATAGTAAGCAGGTAATCCATTGAATGAAGCTACATGTACCTATCATATATAACTATTTGTGGAAGTAACAAGATCTGTCATGAAAATATTTGTTAATATGGTTGGTTTATGTAAGTAATATGTAAAATAATTTTAAAAATACAATGCCCTTGAGATTTTTACCTAGACTGTCTCGATTATTGTTGTGAGCTTTTAAAATTGTTACATTCCACTTTAACATAAGAATGAGACTCGAGTTGAAAAACAGCCCACAACAAAACTGCAGAGAGGACAAAATCTGTCCAAATATTATGATCTAGAAAGTGATAACGTCTTAGAAATTTCAAATCAGTGGGATATCTCTGGGTTAGGGTCGGTAGCTGCGCTTGGGTGGCGCGCGCGTCGGCACGTGAGCGATGCTCGCGAAGCGTCGAGTTGGGCCCGCCCTCCTGCGCGGGGGGGTACGCAAAGACTATGTACCGCAGAAGTGCCATTTATAGGCTATGATTGATTATAGATCTCAAATCCACGACAAGTGGATTTCTAAAGGACTTTCTGAAGCAAGGGACAGGAAATCATACACCAGGAACACTGTTCGCACATTCAAATGATTCAATGACATTATGGCGCCGATTCTATTGTTTACAAGTTAAACAAATAATTTTGACTTTACCCTTTTTTAAAATTGAAATCAGCTGTCAAATTAGGCTATCGTCATTATGCCCGTCGTTTATTGGGAAATAGTCGAGTCGAGAAAGAAGATCGCACCTAAATTCAAGTTGATATAATGTAATAAGTTGTAATAATGACTACCGTTGAAGCAATGGGATTAATTTTGCCAAGACTACATACATATACCCTTTCTTATGTTTTTTGTTAGAAAAAGATATAGTAAGATTAAATTAGTTTAGTTTAACAGTATCGGGGCCATTATTTATTGCACCATCTGTTCTTCTATAATCACCTACACCGGTCACCGTACATGCCGACCGCTCGCGCCCCCCACCAAATGCGTGCGCGCACAAGAACTACATCTACATAATTACTCCAAGCTCATTGGTGACTATTAACATCAAGATAATTCAAGCGTCTGTCCATCGGTGTGTTTAATTAATACCGTATCATGTGGGTTGTCAGTGAAACATAATGAAAGTTGATGGTTTTGATGTGGATTTTTGGATTTTCATTCAATAAACTTGAATGGATGTTGTGTTATTATACACTATCAGAACACCCGTAGGTCTAAATGAATAAATTATTAACACACACATATCACTCTTTTGGATGATCTTATTTGACCTATCTCAGAGGAAAAAGAAAACTAAGTTTACAACAGTTCAGAGCTCTATGGAGCCAAAGGAGTTAGCTAGGTAAGCTGCAAATAAAGCTATATTCAATAATTATGGCATCTTAATCATAATTAAATACATTCATATCACATTAAAATAAGTAGGTAACACATTTAGTCTGCTAAATCGATTAAGAGCATAGCTCTATGAGTGCAGTGCAACGGGGAATGTGTTGTGCATTACCACAAAATGCACTATGTGTTTAGTGCATTATCACAGTTGTTCCGGTATGTTTGATGAGCACACAGCTGTAAAATCCCTGCATATTAAGGCCACGAGCCAGTAAGTACAGACATAAGCGATAGCGGAAGCGTGTGTTGGAAAAATAATAAGGCTTAAATTTGAGAACCAGTTCCCTTTTAGAGTTTGTGTGCTTACCACCTTCGGACATTATAATTTCAGTGTAATTGTGTTCTAACACAAGTCTATACCATGATAAAAAAAATATTCTAATCCTTCTGACCTAAGACATATAAGGCTATTTTTGAATGGCATTTGGTTATATGACCGGTATCTGAAATTTGAAATACTATAAATATGAACTTTGCGTGCGTTTTATTGTTACCACTTAGTTTTGTAGTAATAGCCGCTCACCAAAACATGCTCAAAAACACAATATTTATTTTTATGTCATGTTTTGAAAAAATAAAATAATAAGTTGTTCTGATGTCCTCAGTATTTTTTTAAAAGGTATCACCATTTTTTTTATCGCCATGTCTGTATAGTGTAGTCATATCCTTATATTAATTCTACACAGGAAAAGATGAAAGGTAGGTCAACAGAAAAATTCTAAGCTCAGATACTACTTTGTTACAATCTTTTAAACGATTTTCAACCTTATTCTCATACAAAACATTCAATATTTTTAGATTTTCCGGTAAATATAAATTGGATGATACAACAGGTATAAAGGACCTTTTTGTAGGCGTTCTCTGTTTTAATAAAGAATTTGGGGATTCTTTATACTCTAATAACAGTTCAAATTAGGTGTGAACGTTTTTTTTGTATGTTTGTTTATTAATAGTTCGTGAATTGTTTATATAAGTTTTGTGAGGTCCACGAGAAACTGGCGCTGTTTGTAATTGGATTACTAATTCCTTCGGAATTAGGTTAATAGCTTTTTAATAACTGAATCGGCGCTACTAATGATAGGGTTCACTGTGGTTATTCTGTTTTTATTTTACGGATAAAAAACTATATTCTCATGTTAGTTTAGTTTACATTTACTGTCAATATTTTTTTATTTTCTAAAGAATCGTACGTTTAGTTTATAGACATTGGTGTATACTGGGATTTCTTCTGCAAGAGTTTGAATTTCTATTTTGATTTTTAATATTCTGTCCGCCAGATTCAAATCCACAAAGAAAGAAGCCTTGCTGAGTTTCTTGCCGGAGTCCTCTCAGTTTAAGTGTATTCCGAACTGGTGGTAGAGTCTATTGTAAAAATTGTAACTGTTGACATTCATAAGTGCCTTATTAGGGCCTAAACTAAATAAATGAGTTTTGAGTTTGAGTTTGATTTGAGTAATACTCCGTAAACAAAGACAGAGACAGGAGTTTGGTAATTACTGCCAATCACCCACGTACCTGATGCATTCAACAGAATAAGTACGCATCTATTAAACTAATCTTTCTGTTTATGCCTTTTGTGATCGAGTCCATGGAATCGGGAGGGTCCAAAGCTTGCTGACTTGCACATTATCATCAAAACTAATCGAGGCCCCGAGAGTTCGACGGGCGGGAAGTTTTTTGGGCAACGCATTAGCTTGGCCATCTAAAGAGGAAACGCTGTCAACCTGCTGAGAATCTTGCCAAGTATTGGCATCAGCAGCTCAGTCTTTTCAGTTTAAAAATCGAAAAACTGAAACGCGGGGAACCGTTGGATGCGGGTAGCGCAAGACCGGCCATCGTGGAGATCCTTGGGGGAGGATTTTGTTTAGCAGTGGACGTCTTTCGGTTGACATAATGAATTTTATTGGTAGATACAAAAATTGTAATGTTACCTACATTGTAGTTTAAAAAAAGAAATTACCTACCTACCGCATGCACGCAACAATAAAGTCACACGTCGACAATGTAAGACCTTATCCTCAAATGGCCAAGCTGAGCCCAACGAACGTCTTGCAACACTCAAATTATTCCCCGGTCTCAAAAGGTGGGCTAAAGAATATCGGTCCCTTTGTCGGCGGACAAAACGGCACAGGTTGTAATTTGATAAAGTTGAACCGCCTACAACACGGTCCTTTTCTTTGAGGGTTAACCCACGCAACCTTCAATCTAGTCGTGGATGTTGGAAATGTAAATAGAATGGATATGACTGTTGTTGACGTGATGTGGCACGTATACCCAACCCATTTTAAATTACAGTCGTGCTTTTATACGCCATATAATTTGTAAGTACATACTAGCTTTCGCCCTGCGGTTCCCGGAATAAAAAGTAACCTCTTCGGCTCATAGGTAACTTATCTTTATACCAAAAATCTCGTTCATTCGCTGCTGAGAGAAAGAAATTAAACCAACAAACACTGTAGCATTTATATTAATATTAGTAAGGATAAAATAAATAATCATCACTGATTTCTTCAGATATATCAGCAGATGATTTGTATATCTGTAGGTAAATTGTAAAAATAATATGCAAAACATGCGACATAATAGCACCTCTACTTTTGTTAACTTCACGTTCCATGCCCCTAGAACGTCCGGATCAAAATTATACAGGTTTAATTAAATCGACATTAATCCGGGACTATTCGAGATACTTGCGTTTTATCGACGTCGCGTCGCTGTCATTATGTCATTACCCTAAGTTTTTGGAAGGACATTATGAGAATTTGTCCGGAATGCGCGAGATTAACATCGGTGCCTCAGACGTTTTTGACGTATGTAGAAAAATGTATTTGTTATTTTTAAATATCCAAAATAAATTTCATAATTACTTAAGTTAAATTTCAAATTTGCGTGTTATTGCTTTAATAGTGGTTAGTGAATCAACCTTACGCTATAAATACAATTTCTATTAATAAACGTGTACATTTATCAAGCTAATCATATACAAGCCATTACGAAGTGAATGAAGGATAAAATGTATAAAAATTATAAACCATTTTGTCGACAAAAGCCAACCATTATAATCAAATACCAGTTTGCGGGGTTCAAAGCCCTTCAAAGGGGATAATATTAAAATAATTTATAATCGTAATAATTCAACACTAATCCTTGCTCATGCAACGATTTTTTATCGGTTTATACAACAGTTGTATACAAAGTTTGAAAGCTGGAAGAAACTGTTTGTCCCGAATTTAACATAACAATAAACTGAATTAATTTACCTAAGTTGGTTCACAACGATCCTTATCTACATTTCTAGCGGGTAAACACTAAACCTTAATCGTTAAAACAACAACGTCGAGATTAGGGCATGCTATCCGGATATTCGGATATCCGAATTATCCGGATATCCGTCGATTTTAATATTCGGATATTATTCGATTTACTATCCGGATAAAACGAATAAAACGAATAGTTACTTTATTAATATAGCATACAAATTTTTTATTGGATTACATCAAAATCACTCAAATATTACATCGTCATCATGTCAGCTGAAAGACGTCCACTTCTCCTAAGGATCTCCACGATGGCCGGTCTTGCGCTACCCGCACCCAGCGGTTTCCCGCGAACCTCACAAGTTCATCGGTCCATCTTGTGGGGGGCTTGCCGACGCTGAGTCTTCCGGTTCGTGGTCGCCACTCGAGAACCCTTCTGCCCCAGCGGCCGTCGGTTCTACGAGCGATGTGCCCCGCTCACTGACACTTAAGTTTGGCAATTCTTCGGGCTATGTCGGTAACTTTGGTTCGCCTGCGGATCTCATCATTTCTGATTCGATCTCGCAGGGAAACTCCGAGCATAGCCCTCTCCATTGCTCTTTGGGTGATCTTCAACCTCCTGATGAGACCCATCGTAAGCGACCACGTCTCTGCTCCGTAAGTTATCACTGGCAACACACACTGGTCGAAGACTTTCGAATTGAGACACTGCGGTATTTGAGACTAGAAAATATTACGTAGCTTCTCGAACGCTGCCCAGCCGAGTTGGATTCGACGATTGACCTCTTTCTCGAAGTTGGACCTACCTAGTTGGATGGTCTGTCCTAGGTAAATATAGACCTCTACAAGTTCAAGTGCAGAATTCCCAACCTTTACTTGAGTGGGTGCAACATGGACGTTCGACATGATTTTCGTCTTATCCATGTTCATTTTTAGACTCACTTGTTGAGAGACTCTGCTGAGCTCATCGAGCATTGTACTGAGGTCTTCCAAGGTCTCAGCCATGACTACTATATCATTGGCAAATCGAAGGTGAGTGATGTACTCGCCATTGACATTGATGCCAAATCCGTTCCAGTCCAGAAGTTTGAAGACGTCTTCCAGTGCAGCGATGAACAGTTTCGGATATATCACGTCTCCCTGTCTCACGCCTCGCTGCAATTGGATAGGTTTCGAGTTCTGGTCCTGGAGACGGACCAAAATGGTGATGTTCTCATACAAATACTTAACACCTCAATGGTATATTGAGGTAGTCGATTTGGCACCTTTGAAGAGACCTCAGCACAACCCAGGTTTCAATCGAATCAAAGGCTTTCTCATAGTCCACAAACGCTAAGCATAATGGCTGGTTATACTCCTAGGTCTTCTGTATAACTTGTCCCGCGTGTGTATGTGGTCTATGGTGCTAAAGTCTTTTCGGAAACTGGCTTGTTCGAGAGGCTGGAAGTCGTCAAACCTGCGTGCGAGACGGTTTGTAATGACTCTCGAGAACAACTTGTAAACATGGCTCAGCAGTGTGATGGGTCTGTAATTCTTGAATAGGGAATTATCTCCCTTTTTGAAGAATAGCACACTTCTGTGCCATGCTTGCGGCGTCCGGCCTTTGAGTATGACGGAATTAAATAGTTTCTGAAGGGCCCTGAGGATCGGTGTACCTTCAGAAGTTCAGCTGTAATTCCATCATCACCTGGCGCCTTGTTGTTCCTGAGTTGTTTGAGAGCCATTCTAATCTCATACAGGTTGACGTCCGGGATATTTTCAGTATAGTGTCGGGTTAGCCGACATGTTTGATGAGATGATTCTGCCACCCTCAGTCTTCAGCTTCGTCAGTTGGCTCTGCCCAACAGACAGATCTCTTGCGAACACTTTAGAGCCTTTATTCTGATCAATGGCCTCTTTAATACTAACTGTATTAGATTGGCGTGTGTCGCGAGTTAAAAACTTTGAGATCTGTCTGTTGAGCATTTCGTTGGGCGTCGTGCGGGGTGACTATTGAGGGTGGATGCCGTCTCCTAATTATAAATGGTTGATGAGGCACTTAGCGTGCGTGTTTAAAAATGTTAATTGAAGACATATTTTTAAGTTGACTGATTGATTTACCCATTTCTAAGGGGGTATCCGAATTATCCATATTATCCGGATTTATTCGGATATTGAACTGGAAGTATCCGAAATATCCGGATAGTAAAATGAGGCGGATAATTGCATGCCCTAGTCGAGATTAATAAACGTTGTTTATTCAGAAAAAAATCTCCTCTCTTTTCAAGAAACGTAGAGTCATTAGCAAATCACGTCAAAGCAGGTAGAAAAGCGAATTTATTGAAACTGACCGAGAATTAGGATCATTATTTTAATTATAGTGTAAACATGCTTTTAGAGCCAATTTGAGAGGTCTTTCTATTTCTTATGTTACAACGTAGGACTATAATTCTGTAAATTAAATGGAAAGCCATTATCATGACATAATAAAATGTTAGTTCATTTTATCTAAAGTATTTTTTAAAAGGGCAAAAATTATTGGCATTAGAATGCTTTTACAAGAAGAAAAAGGACAAAGGAAGTGATAAATTATGCAAAAGAAAACTCTTTACACATAATTTAATAAAATCTCAGATGTTTGGGCTTATGATATTTGTCGAGTACATTTCTTCCCCAAACAAATTAAATCCGTTTAATACAAATACTTAGGCAAAGCAAATGCTGGTGCAGATAACGCTAGATGACGGTGAGAGGGGACCCCAGGATTACCCTGGACTTCTGTAATCTTGCCCTGACAGCTTTCACTCACGGCCACAACCGGCTTCATATGAGGGATTAGTTTGTCATTGATGTGGAAACTGATACAAAGACTGAATTTGCCTTTAATCACCTGTACTTTTTAGGGATTATTGAGGGCTCGGATTGTTTGCTGAGCCAACCAGAAGTAATATGCGTATGATAGGCTTTTTTTCTATTTTAAAATGGTAAAGGATATAAACTATTTCAGAACTTGAGTGAGTTCTTGAATATAAGGAAGTGGTAATGATATAAAAAGACAAAATAAACTTTTATCTTATCGAATCCTATAAAGTTCCCTCATAGCTTTGAGGGAACTTTATAGGATTCGACTTTGCTGGAAAAATATGAGGTGTAAATATGAATGCCTTATTTAGTCATGTCGGAAACAAACCAGTTGCCAGTAGCCTGAGAAACTCCTAGTTGCAAGCCTCCAGGGAATTAAATCATAAAGATTCATTCTGAACATTGCGGAGATCTGATGAACGAGCTTGGTTCGTACAAGAGAACACAAAGTAATATCAAAGTCGATGGCAGTTTCAAGATTGCTGATCTTTTTTCTCACAATTTCAAACTAGTGTAAAAGAGATGGCAGATAATGTGATAAGTCAGACGGTGCTTGATAGCCCTGCGGCATCCGACTCTCAGATGCATAAAAACCAGGCGACGTCCACACTACACGCACGCACTCACAGCTTTGATTACACAACATAACACGCACACACGCGTTCACTGTGGGATTAACGTCAGACAACCCGTTTCCTGTTACCTGCTCTGGAACAAAAAGTAGACGTTGTACAGTAATGTAGAATTAATTTTACATTTCAAAATGAAAATACTGCAGTAAGCTACAAACAAAAAAAAACATAATGAGTTAGTACGATAAAATGAAATAAATGGTGGTAAAGTCAAAACATTGAAATCGCTCGACCGTTTTGAAGTCTCTATTTTCTAACACCGAAAATGTCTGTAACAAATCCGTGCAGCGGACGCAATCTACGGGACTTAAAACAAACAATTACTTTGGTTTATTTGAAAAGGAGAGCAAAAAGCCGAGCAATCAAATCGGTGCAGCTACCGTGCAGCAAAAAACTTCGGCTTGGGATGTGCTCGGCTGATGTAACGGGCGAGGCGGCGGCGGCGGTGGCCAACGTAATAAGGTAGTCGATGAGAGCTTGGCAGATCATTTCCACGTACCTACACGCCTTTCACTCGATGCTAATGCAGTCGTATATCACAGGGAATTGCTTCATTTATGCAACCTTGACTTTGAGCTTATTAATTTATTTAAATCTAAATGAGAATCATTCAAATTCTAAGTGAATCAGAATTATTTGTGTAATTTAAATATTTATTTACATTTACATGTATTTCATTCTTAATCGATGGTACATTAACATAAAATCATACTTATAACATAGATATCAAAAAAGAAAATAATTAACTTAAAATATTTGAGCTATAGACCGTTAAACAACACGTAACAGTTTGGAAATAATGTTAGTATTATCGTCAAGCAAAGTCATTTCCATGTTCGATAAAATATTTGTGAAATAATGTAGGGTAGGGTCAATGTACGATTAGCATGCAAATCAAACCGATCGTGAAATACAAGGCCAAGATCCAACAGACCACCAATTTGAAATCAAGATCAAAGACCATGAATCAGCTGGGAACCCGTAACTAATCTAGGCAAGGTGACACACTTTCGATAAAGGAATCCGCCTGGTACGGGTACCGTAGCAAAATGACTTCGAATTTTCATAAATAATTCATAAGATCTGTGAACAATAAATAATATGATTCGTTTCGCCCGAACCAGCTGCGCTAAGGAGCGCGCTGAATCGCACGATTTGATACGCGCCTCTATCAACTTGGCCTTTGTCAAAAGGCAAGCTAATAAAGTTTAGCAGATGTGATTTTCTAAACAAGACACTAACAAATGGAAGCTGGATGCGGAGCGCGATAGCATCGTAAGAAAATGGACGGCAATCTTGGAAGGCAATTTTCTCTTTATAATATGATTAATGTACTGAGTACTTACAAGATATTTTATACCATAAAATAAGTATAAAATTTAAAAATGAAAATAATTTACTCGTTAAATTTTTTGAATGCTATGCTGTTGAATATATTTTGGAATGTTAACAAACGATACTCGTGTTAGCGTGTAGAATATTTAGCAACACATGTCTTGCAAAAAACAATCGGAGACCTTTTCATTTTCGCTATCGCCACACGATCGATATCAGCCAGATATTTTAAAATGGAACTTGTAAAAACCCATTGCCGCGAATATTTTTCTACAACATTCTGATTCGGACAAAGAAACAGACCTGCATCATTATGGCCTATTGTGACTGATTTAAAATTTTCCAAAAGCGAATTCGTCAAACGTAAAACAATTCGATACGCGTTTGAATTTGTTGTTCGGGTTTCAATTCAATTTCTTCGTCGTCCAAACCGTTCTCGTGAATTGGGTCGCGTAAACGGGTCCGCTCTTTTGGGACCAAAACGTTATTTTTTCACACAGATTGCGCGTTCTTTGATCTCCAGAATGTGTGCGTTAAGCGTTTCCTTCGCTTTGTACCAGGGTCTGTGTGTGTCTCGTACCGACTTCGCCTTTCGTCAACGACACCCAGCGGGATGTGAAAATCAAGTAAGAGCGATTTGCAATTATTTTTTATTTTGCTCTTTAAAGTAATCATTATTCTAAAAGTAGTTTTATCTTCAGATTTATTTAAAACATACTTTGACTTCAAATTATAGCGTAGTTCAGTGGTAAAATTCTGTAGTGCTCCAGGTAAGTAAGTCAGGGCGGGGACTGAAATGTGTCATGAATTCAGGAAGTCGCTCTTGACACAATTGAGCATTATGAACATTATTTTATCCACGCTAGAAGAGTTTAACACGTCGTAAACTGTAGGATCCATTACGTGGGCGTGCTCAAAAATTTTCTCAATATACTTTATGAGTTGCCGTAGGAAATGGTATTTTTTGATGGATTTTGCTTTATACCCGGCTTTATCGAGAACGTCGAGAGACATTTTGATTGCACTTTACTAAGTCCTCATTCAGAAATTCTTCTAAAAACGAGTGAGCATAAATTCTGAGTAGCCAAATGGCAAATGCGATGGGTGACGCGACGGTAACAACTTAACATCAGGTGGACCGCCTGCCTGTTTGTCAACCTTCTGACATAAAAACAAATTGGCTCGGTGAAAGGACAAAAAAGTGAAAATTATTATATTTTCTAAATTATCCTAAATATTTATATTTATGTATTTGTGTTGAATTATTTCGAAATATTATGAAGTGGCACATAATAATAAACATCATAAATATTTATAGTAATATCGTATCTCGCAATTATAATCAACTTCCTTTTGATTGATTCAAGTCCACTGCATTGGTAAGGCCATAAAAAACATTCTTCGTGAGTCTCACACATTCCCATAGTGCCGAGAGTGGACAATATTTCATTTTAACTAGTGAATGTAGAATAGGAACACCAAAATACGTATCTTTGTTCCCTGTGGGGTCTCGACTTTCGGCTCAGGTGACACTGGGGCGTCACTAATTCGATTCGACAAAAAATCTATAATTAAGCGTACCGAAAGCGAAACGTACGAATAAGAAACTTTACAATCATTTTGTAAAATTGTTTAGGGACACTGATAGCACACACGCTGCGCGTAAATTTTTCGCCTCTACGGGGTTAAGTTGTTCATTTATTTGACAAAAGATGCACCGTTACAAATGTCAGAAGTGTAAAAATTAATGGCGACAACCTTTTATTTGACTCCATTGTCTCGAATAAGGTTGCTTTGTCTATTTTGGACGGAATAATGGGAGTGTTTAGCGTCATAGCTTTTGTTGCGTTCCAGAAAAAATACGTAGCAGTGATGAATAGGTCGCGTGGCGAGCACGACGAGGCTTTGAAGTGTGATTTTCTTCGCATAGGTATTAGTTAAATAGATGAAGTAAAAGAATTCGAAGACTTAGAAACATTGTGTTTGACAATGGCGCGACCAAGGGTACATGTAACTAATACACAAGATACAAATGATGTGATGATGCAAGACAATTTTCTCACGTTTTTTAAATGTAAACCTTAGCGATTATAAAATTAAGTGACAAACTACATAAGTTACTTAGAGTCAATAACTTAGAAGTCAATGATTTTGCATTAGATATAGTTAAATCGGTCAAACCGGTACTCAGATGCAGGTACTTATAATGTAAACATCATATGTATTGAAAGATCCCGGTTAATGAAACAAGTCTGCAAAGTGTTGGATCTTGCATCGAATCGATTAACTTGGACTTGGTTAAAATCATAAGAATGATAAAATTTTACAACAGTTAAAGAAAAAAAAATATCAAAGGGTATTTAAAGCATTGATCGACCTATGAGTAGTATTTTGACTATTTAAATAAAAAGAAAATTAACCTTGACCTAAAAATAGATTAATATGAAAACAATTAAAAATAAAGCAATACGCGATGATAAAAATATTCTCTCTCAACCACAGAAGTGGTTAGCAATGTGCATAGGTCAAATGGGCTAAATAAATAAAGTAGTTGTATCGCAATCGATTTACGTACCAACACTAGTCTGTGAAGAAAGGAAATGCGAATGATATAGATTTACATTCTGACGTACCTAGTGATCTGGTTCAGTCGTAACATTTTTGATGAATAACAGTCGTCTAACCGTAGAATTGAAGGTTCGTAAATTTTAGAGTGGCCTGTAAGAGTAGATACTTCATAGAATAGTTAACAAAACGAAGACATAAAAATTACAAACATAATACAAATTACTTTAGTTAGTAGCAATCTACCTATAGGTACACTTATCTTATGAGATGATATATGTAGTATTAAACATATTTTAGCAAAATGACAGTAAACATCATATATTGAATGGTTTGTAAAATATGCGGTCGTAAACGCCTATCATTGCCCAAGTTTTAAAAATAAGTGACTCACGAACGTTAAAATATTACCACAATGTACGATGATACACCATACATTTCTGGGATCCAACGAAATTAATCAAAATTAAATTTTTAAAATATATCTTGACCGAACGAAGATCAATATTAAAATTCAAATCCTATTAATGACTAATCAAGGATCAATAGGAATCCTCCGTGTACGGTCGCCGTTTTAGAATTTGTAATAACCTTAAATCATCACAACGAATGGACATTCTTAAAATCCCGTAAATAATGTCTCCATAAAATAAGACCCATTCTAAATTATATTTTGACATGAGAGCGAAAAATTCCTTCACCAATCGTGCACTAATAAATTTCTCATACAAATTTTGCGCTATTTCATTTAGAGAGAATTAGTTTTCCGAGAAAGATTATAAGAAGCGACATTTTGAAACAATCGTGTAAAGACACGCAAAGAATTTGGGCTCAGTCTGGACTCTTTAAGTTAACAGGAAATCATGGCATTAGCATAACGCATTTGGGTGTCTAACAAAATTTACGGCATACGTTTCTTGAATATTTTATTGCCGGAATCGTTGTGGCGCCAAAACGGAAGATAAAAACTATCACCTTAAGTGTGTTCTATGGGAAGTGTTAATGAAAGTCTGGACAAAGGATAAAAGGCAATGTGTGGCTCTTAAAGACCTCGTAATACTTCTTAGTAAGTTGTTTTAGCACGTCTCACTAAGCCCCAGATTAGAAATGAACAAAATAAAGGAAGTCTTTTATTTAAAACGTGTCTATACTATACTAGGTAACCAATGCGTCAGACGCAATGCGTGCAACAATGGCTCCAGACAAAGAACAACATTTCTCAAGAAAAGCTTATGCAAAAAATATGTTGAAGTTCTCACTTCATATCTATGAAATCAGTGGTTTGTTATTTTCTATTTTTCTTGCTTACAGCATAGAAAGATGAGTGATAGTATAACGACTAGTTAGTGAAATATTTATCCATGCGTACAAATGAGTGTTTGTCGGAGGTAAAAATCTCAATGGACTATTCAAAACATTTTGCTGTGCTGGAATAAAAAAATATTACGACACTAAATTACGAAAAAAAGCTATTCCGATACCGGGAATCGAACCCGAGCCTCCTGGGTGAGAGCCAGGTATCCTAGCCACTAGACCATATCGGATATGTCACTTTAGTTAAAATCAGGTAATAAAAGGATAACCTTGATAAATAAAAGGGCATCTGTGCCATCTGTACGCTATTCTAAGAGTTCCGAATCCAAAAGCTACACATAAAATAGCAACCACTAATGCTATTAATTGTGACATAGTTTTAAATATTGCTGAGCCAAACATAATCATTTCAAAGTAGGACTACAAATGGGGCACCACATGAATGGGCTTCGATTTGTACATTCCAAAAAAGTATTTTATTTTCTTTTATGATGTGTTGTTTTTGACTTTTGCTGAAAAATTAAAAAAAAATATATATGATTGAGTGATTTTATATCACAGTTTAAATTTATATCACAGTGTATAATTATAGATTGGCATAAATATTACAAGAACAATAGAAGGATGTTTCTATCACAGTTTTTTTATGTTAGTTCTGTGGACTGGTTTTTAACTAGTGACTACTAAAACATTGACCAAAACCAATAAATATGTAGGTAAGTACTAGGAAGGTCGGAACTCTTGGTGCGCGAGTCACACTCACACTGGCACTTGGCCAGCTTTTTTAATTGTAGGTAAATATTACTTTTATCGTTTGTTTACAAGAACAGTGAACGGTGAAATTAGCACTGTTCGATGCCATTACATCTCGGATAAAGAGTTGACTTATCATAATAATATTACCTAAGTGAAGACCGTTGTGTGAGGTGATCGCTCGACCACCCACAGAGTTGTATGAACTTGTAAGCCATTGTAGCCATGTTGACTGGATAATGTAATACGGTGTAAGCCAGCTTTATGATTAGATTAGTGTGAATGAGTGATTTTGTTTGACATTTTGACACGTTGGAAATTGAATGGCGAGATCGGTATCTTGTGATGTTAAGTTTCTATTATTTCTTGATTTTTTTAATGTTACAATGGTAGGATTTTATTCAAAATATTAATAAACTATGTACAAAACTAAAAGTAACTAGGTACTAAGTTAACTTAAGGTATTGTACCTATATATAGTTTAATTATGTTATATTAATTTATATTAACTTAACTAAACAATACATCTAAAATTAAAAGTAGCTGACAAATAACATTTCTTGACGTAATTAAAAAAAATGTGGTGATTTAGGGCTTTCTAGAAAACTGGTTTATTATTCAACTATATCTAAATTGCTGATAAAGTTTTACTTAGTTTCAGCAATATATATTATACATATAGGTTCAATTTTGTTTTGGTGTTCTGAACAACTGACCATAACTAACAAATATGTTACATGTAAATGTATTGCAAAATGCTCTACAAAATAACTGCACTATCACTCCACTTGGAATGCTCATTAAATTTTATAAACTGTAATGAATAACTAATAGATTAACTAACACATGTTCGTTGCTAAAGCTACTTAAGATCAAGAAACCAGACGGCACGTCAATCAATTGAAGATCACTCTTACATTAAACATATGCTCAGGCGTGAATTATTACATTATAGGATTTCTCTTACTAAGGATTTTTTATATGAAAATCAATAAATCGTAATCTTAATATTATTAAAAATAAAGAGATGTGTTTGGTTAGTATTTAAATATTGTAGTATAGAGTACATAGAAAGCATATTCCGGTGCCCAAATCTTGTTCTTCATTTGAAAATACAAAAGTGCTTTCCATTCTGAGACCAATCATAATAAAAAACCTACGTAAGGGAAATTTTGTTACAGATTTATATCTAACTAGCTGTCCCCCGCGGTTCCACCCGCGTTTCCAAATAAAAAGTAGCCTATGCAACCTGATTTAGATAAGGCAACATAATAATTGTCCATGGGAAAAACAGTTTTCACTTAAATATATTCCTACATGCTTAAAAGTTTGTCCTTGTGCTTTATTTATATTGACTTCAGACGATAGGTAGGTAATTTCACATGAAATTGTACCTATTCGTTTAAATCTATATGGTAAATCTGTGGGTATCATCGGAATGCGAGGTATCAGTACTGTTTGCCCAACTGCTGGCTCAGTCAAAACCAATCGCTACTATGACGGAAATTTTACTTGAAGTCTGGTACCATTACATAAATTTGGTGGTCTAATATCTATTTAACATGCATTGTCCTGAATGACTGTCTGACGGATCAACGCATAGCCTAAACCGCTGATCGTAGAGACCTGAAACTTAGAGGGTGTGTTCTTCGTATGAAGTAGGCATCCTATAAGAAAGGATCTTCCGAAATCCTTAGGGGTTAAAAAACTGGGACAAAGTTTGTATGGAACAACGTGATTCCTTGGTCCAATCTACTTCAAATTTTGCATAAACATTCTTTAAGATAATTGATGGAAGACGTGTTTTGTATTTTATTGAAACTCATCGCCTATCGGGGTTAAAAAAGGGTAGAAAGTTATTTTGGTGGTGATTTGCATCGAAGTTGATATCAATACTGCTTTTGAACTCACATAAAAGCTTGGTGCGATGCAATGCATATGACGAACAATTGGGATGAATTTGCTGTTATGTCTCATGACCATCTTGGCAACAATCATGGGACAAAAGTAAAGTATAAATTAGATGTACATTCTACAACACTCTACATTTCTGCGAGTTAGTTGCAGCCGGTCAAATATACCCATTTGTATTTGAAGTATATCGAAATGGAAACCAATATGCCAAATTTGGTACAGAAGACCAACCCATCAAAAGGTTACGTTTTTCCCAAGATCTTTCTCATGGTCACTTTGATGCCTACGCTGATGCCGATGGTGATAATAACACTGATCAGCGTCCAATAGCCAATCTAAATATATAAAACTTTTAACAAAAATTAGAACCGATATCATGGTACCGCAGATTTATTTCGCTTACTTCAAAACTATCATATTAGAGTTACTAAATAGTTATTTTCTGCTTTTTAGTGCCTTGGAAGGCGGTTCTATTTTTTGTTAAAAGTTTTTTATTTTTCAATTTTGAATTTCTTATGTGTAATCAAGGACTCTCAAGGTCACTGACCTAGGATAAGCATATTAGTGTTGTAGTTTCCATCATCGTTCCTATAACATTTAAAGAATTATCCCCTAACTCCTAACCATTAAGGATTTGTACCGTCCATCATCAGCTCAGCAACATAACATGATGACTACCAGACGCAAATATCTGAATAGCTTTAGAAAGTATGATGAAAAACATTGTAAGTGCCTATAAAATTTAAAGAGTTCCCTCGATTTGTCCAGGATCCTATCATCAGATCCTGACTTGGTGACTATGGGACTACTTGTGAAGTATACCCTTTCAAACGAAAAATATTTTTCCAAATCGGTCCAGGCGTTCGAGTATTCGGGGAACATACAAAAAAAATGATTCCGACGAATTGATAACCTCCGCTTGAAGTTGGTTAATTGACTGACTGACTGACTGACTGATCGCGGGTGATATCGCGGGTGGAAAGCTATTTAGCATTCTATATTAAAGCTGAGAAGTTTATGAAAAACATTGTAAGTGCCTATAAAATTTGAAGAGTTCCCTCGATTTGTCTAGGATCCTGACTTGGTGACCATGGGACTACTTGTGAAGTATATCCTTTCAAACAAAAAATAATTTTCCTAATCGGTCCAGGCGTTCGAGTATTCGGGGAACATACAAAAAAAAAGATTTCAACGAATTGATAACCTCCGCTTGAAGTTGGTTAATTGACTGACTGATCGCGGGGGGCATCGCGGGTGGAAAGCTATTTAGCATTAAATAATAAAGCTGAAAAGTTTGTTTGTTTGTTTGATCGCGCGAATCTCCGGAGTTACTGGTCCGATTCGAAAACTACGCTGTCGGCTGGTAGTTTAGCCATTATTTTGTCGTTGATGGCGTCAACGCTTATATTTCTGGCAGCTAATTAAATTAAATTGCCCTCTCACACATCCATTAATGTTTTTTTTGGTCGATATTGGCTATATCCGGATATACTCTACAGATCAGGTCTTCAATGTTGGTCACGATTTTACCAAGGTCTTTGTCAATAGCTATTTTTTTATGATTCAGGTACTTTCCCATCCCCGATTAAATGGAGCTTTATTGGGAAATCTGTGCTTCCTCTACCCAAGTGACTCCTCATTTTGGTATACAGTTTCAATAATTCAACAGACTTTCATAATGAAGAAGATTTTAAGCAAGATTTAATAATATCTGCTCTAGTTTCCCTAACAGGCAACGTTTATCTGAAATCACCAGAAAACATCAAAGTTATTCCACCCCCATGGGTGGTAAATAATGGCTAAACTACCAGCCGACAGCGTAGTTTTCGAATCGGACCAGTAACTCCGGTGATTCGCGCGTTCAAACAAACAAACATTAGCCATCTATTTGTGCATTTTATAATTCTGAGAGTTCTATCTAAAGCCTCTAGATTAGCTCTATGAGTCTTGTGCACTCATCCCATATTATTAGGTTTGCATCTTGTAAAACCATGCCCAATGGTACATTTTTACGTATAGAGCGTACGCTGTCTTTTTCAAGAAATACCGTAAGGGTCTGTTTAGAAGTGAAATGAGCCGTCCTTCTACCTGTCAATAGTGTAGCAGCAATCAATATCTGATGATGCAACAGCAATGGCTAATTTCGTTGACTTCAAAACTATCAGATTAGAGTTCTTACATAGTTATTTTATACTTATTAGTGCCTTTGTGGTTTTTTTTTGTTAAAAGTATTTTATTTTTCAATTTTTAGTTTCTTATGTGTAATCAATGACTCTCAAGGTCACTGACCTAGGATAAGCATATTAGCGTTGTACTTTCCATCATCGTTCCTATAATATTTAAAGATTTATCCCCTAACTCCTACCCGTTAAGGAGTTGTACCTTCCATCATCAGCTCAGCAACATGTGACGACTACCAGACGCAAATATCTGAATAGTTTTAGAAAATATATGAAAAACATTGTTAGTTAGTTAGCCTATAAAATTTGAAGAGTTCCCTCGATTTCTTCAAGATCCCATCATCAGACCCTGACTTGGTGACCATGTGACCACCTGTATGTATAGTTTCCAAATCGGGTCAGGCATCTTCGAGTAATCGAGGAACATACATAAAAAAAGATTCCGACGAATTGATAACCTCGTCTTGATGACAGTTAAAAATAACAAAAAACTGTTACCTAGGCGACCGCTGTCATCCATTGACAACCGCGTCGCATCGCTCACCCATGCTATACATGCTCCCGCTTAACGTTCTTTTTATCATTGCTCAGCTCCTGAGGGTCGTAGCGTGATGTTCTATAGCCTATAACCTTCCTTAATAAATGGGCTTTCAATTGCAAAAAGGTTTTTCCATATCCCACTGGCAGATCCAGAGATTAGCGCGTTCAAACAAACAAACAAACAAACAAACAAACAAACAAACTCTTCAGCTTTATTATTAGTATAGATAACGCTTCAAAATCTTTAATGGTGTTAATGTATCCAGGTTTACTCACTTAAAAAAACAAATTTTATACGAAAATCGCTGTCAAAACGCATACCCTAACAATTTAATACATCTGCCAACCAACTTGCGTGATTCGAGTCGATTAAAGTGAGTTTGTCACCATTAGTAAGACCTCTGGTATTAGCTAGCCTGTAATGTACCGACCTATTTATCAAAGTCAAATTAGTAGGTGACACCGGGGCGAAGCATATGGCGTATTAGCAATGTGGGCCACAATCTCTCCCACCATTATTATGACGAAATTGGTGCTAAGTAAATTATATGAATTTGGTGTTGAAGGTAGGTACATTAAAAACTAATTTAATATGCCTTTTGTTTTCTAGAAAGTTCACAGATGGTAGAATTTGGGGTTATAAAGTGAAGTTATATTCTATTTTTTTTATTATACAATTTGTTCAACTCAGTACAACTATATAGGATTCGCAAAAAAAAAAAAATTAGGTAGATTAATAAAATCATAAGATCATATGAAAATAATTCATTATCTTAGTAATTACGTTCTGAATTATTGATGATTTATGTTACTTTCATAGGTACTAGATAAAAAACGTTATCAAAATCACTATGAAGATACAAAAATGTGCAAAAAATTTAAAACGGCAGCTAAAAAGTTATCGACATCAAAAAGAACGAGCGTGTTTCTACTGCGATATAATTTAGTAAAAAACACGTAGGTACAAAAACAAATTTATGCCTCATCGGGGACTGTCCTCCGGCGGTGTCCATTACACGATATCCTCAGTGATTTATTAACGTGGATATCTGAGCGAATAAGTACATAAAATAATATTGTGAGGTCCTGTAATGAAATGTGGGAGGCGGTGTCACTGGTTCACACTAGATAGTAGACATGTTTTTTTGTAGACATCAACATTTTCATGTAGTCTTTATGAGTTGGAAATACTATATGTATTTTTTCATTTCATTTCATTATTTGCTTATATAGGTAAGAGTACAGTTAGGTCACATATATAATAACATTGAAAACACTGTATATAGCCTCATTAGGCGTGCAAAATATAAATAATCAAATAAAATTCAACACAAATTATCATCATTCAAAAAAATCTGGTACAGAATAGTATGCTTTGTTATGATGTATGCTTTCTTACTTGGCATGTTCTGTCTTTTAAATTAAAATGTTATTCGATGCTGCTTTTAAGGCGGACAGATCCAAAAACACAACCATAGACCGTCATTTACTGACCTTTCACCATCATTTTAAATAGATACTTAGAACAAAAGGCTTATAGGCACGAGAGTACTTCAAGACCGCGTCATTCATCATTCAGGAAAAATGGTACACTTGACTTTTACAAGAAGATTCCTCTCGAGTAACAAAGCAAGTTTATAGTCTGAAAACAATGCCACTGGTACCAGACATAGTGACAGTGTATAGCGATAAAGCGGTATGCCAATTACCAAGGTAACGTGGCTCAAGCACGCGATTGCTTGAGTCAATTTCGTACCTCTACAAAGACTGCAAGCCCCACTGTTTATGAGTGCACAGCGTGCCGTTTATCTATGCAATGTACTGCTTCCTCTAACGTTTTGTTTGATCATATTTATGTTGTTTCCACACGGTCTCTTTACTTAGGGCAGGTTTATACCGCCGTAGCATCTCATTAGAGAATGCATTTAATACATTCTCTGGATAATCTAGAGTTTATCTGATAAGATTTTCATGGAGCTATTGAACTTGGAAGAGCTTGGGTTATCTTTGAATTTATCGATGAACAAATATATTGTTAGTAAGGAGTCAATTTAAATAAAGACGGTTTAATTATTTAATATTTTAACGATAAAGATCTGACATATGAAACCGGATCAGAAGTAGCAAAATTTACACGCATAGGCGGTATATTGTGGGCTTTAGAGGGAAAGGTAACCTGTAAACTTAAAAATTTCGTCTCCCTTAAATTTGTAAAAGATAACGTGAACAAAACAGACATGGTCCAAAAAAAAGAACCGAAATTCCTAGATTAAAACTGACATGACAACGGGCGCTTGATTTGAGGTTTCTAATGTCTTTATAAGTGCTGTCAGACATAAAGCTAATGAAACAGCCTTTTTATTGATCTACCTGCGAGGTGACACGAATCCCACTACTTCCAACTCTACATTATGTTTTTCTTCAAATTATTTTGTGTCTCCCTCTTTCATACATCTTTAAACACTACATAGAAAGAGATAGGGATAACATAAACGTAACATTAGGGATATTTCATTTGGAGAAGTCGACCCCCATCATTTGATAAGCCGGCGAGGTATTTTAGCAGTAATCCATTAGGCCGAAGAAATATTTCAATTATTTTGAGATTAAGATTTTACTATTTCTATTTTAAACGTAGATGTAACAAAATATTAAGCTAAACATGAAGCTATGGTCAAATACTAGAAATAACTTAATTATATTGATAATCTTATTTCTGACACAATCTAAACTAGACAGATCGAAATAGATTAAAACGGCATGTGGCAAGGAAATAAACGCCCTTATTCATAACAATATCTAAAATTTATATCAGGTTCAACAAGCTGTCGCCGCCATTCCACCCGCATCGAAGACAATTGATGCAATCATCGCCAATGAGATTTTGGGGTGTGTAAAATGGTGCAGTAATTTCATCGGCCACAACCAAATTATTATACCAACTATTCAATGATAATTTCATCTGAGTGGAGTTAATGGAAAATTCAATTCTGATTTTATAAGCAGCATAACATAATTAGTCATCTGTTGGGTGAATAGTTTTAAAGATCGTTTGCATATCGTTACGTTCATACATACATAGATATAAAAGGAATTCCATTGTCAATTACGTATCTAACGGCTATTCTAGTTCTTCTTAATTTTGTTAAAAAAAGTTCGATCTTAATTTTGAGTCAGATGGCTCCGTTTTATGTACCTATTCTACTTCGACAGTGAAATCAATGTGTTAGTCAGTAGGGTTATAAGCAGGTAGCACTTGATAGTTGAGTGGCTATCGTATACCTGACATTAGCAATACCCGGGGATTGCCATAACAGCAGTGCATGAAATAATGAAAGCCTGTGGGTGTTTGTGTGTCGTGTTTAGCGACAGATTTTCAAGAGTGTTATAGTTTCCTTCCTTGAACGCCCAAACAATGTGGATTCAAACCATCCATGGGTTCGACCCACCAAAGTCATATTAAATCATCAAATACCTTGACATTACTACCTAAGCTATCGTCATTTTTAGATTCTCAGTTTAAATACAAGCACAATATATTGATGTATTGAATATCCTTAGATCCTTCTTCTTCTTCCTTCGGTCGGCTATCACTTAACAATAGTCGTAAAAGTATATTTTGTGTTCTGAAATATCAAAGTACTTTTTATGGTGTTGGTTCAAGCGATGTTTTATTACTATTGATTTGTTTCCGTCAGTAACGACTATAATATCCTTGATAAATAAGTTATATTCGTGTGTAAAGATAAGTTAACTTTATCGAGCGACACATTCATAAATCAAAAAGCCGTGAAAAGGTCATGCGCTGGTTAAAGGCGATAAAATGCTTTTGGATTTTGTAACAGATAGTAAGTAAAATATTTATATCTATTATAAATTATCATTTTTCTAGTTTATTTTTTATACGTAGGTATATTTTTTATACACAATTCTCTTAAGAAAACTACTAAACTATTGTGCAATTCTTTCAGAAGAATCCATATTTCTCGATCGAATTTTTGCCATGCTTCTTTCAGCAAAAAAACTAAATTTCACATCGTAATGTTAAAAATATTTTATTAAATACATAAACATAACTATATTGCGTCATAAGGCTTAATTCGAAAGGACTAAGTTTAATTGTCTTTATTTTAAGATATACATACCTATGCATACCTTGAATAAAAAAAAAACACTTTTGTATATTTATTTGAACAATCTCCATAAAGTTACTCGTATTTGAATTCCAGTTCTATGAAGTATTAAGTAAATAGAAAATTGAATGATGAAATGGCGAATGAAGTTATAAGGGTACCTTTAGTAGATATTGGAAAAAGTTTTTGATTCACAATATTCCCTGCTGAAATTCAATAATCTACTCCATATTTGCAATATATTAAAATTAAATAAGATTTATGTAAACATTTGATAAAAATAAGAGTTTAGATACACAGAACATAATAAAAAGGTACCTATTTAGAAAAAAAAAATAGTATAGTATAAAAAAAATAGTAATAGTAAAATTATGATGAATTTTTTATATCTATTTAATTTGTGACTCTTTGAAAAAAAAATGTAATAATAATTAAATATCAAAGAGTGTTTGTTCTAATAAATTGATCCAGAAAGAAAGAATTCCAAGTCAATCTTGGGGTGTGGTTGAATGAAACGGGCCTAGGGGAGCGCTGACAACGATTATTTGTCGCTAGCCATGAAATGTAAGTAACTGTCGCACAAGATTTATTTTCAAACATGCTGTAATCTTTTCACTCGTGGGCGTCTAAGCATTTGTTTGAACGTTGAATGTTGTTCACCCTTGTGTATATTTTCTATCGAAACATCCTTGATAAGCGCGGGTCCGACCTCCATATTCGGCGATAAGGGAAAATATGTTAATTTAGCCGCTACGAGAGAGCCGATATGACCTACTAAGTGATTGGATTCCTGATGCGTTGGTGTGTTTTGAATTTGAAGTCGGCCTGCTTCAAAGATCGACCCAATGTTTACAAATTGCTTAGCGGCAAGAGAGAAAAAAAACTCGAATTGTTCGATTGAGATATCCGTTTGGATTAAACCCGATTCAAATAAGATTTCCGAAGTGAAATTATATTTCGTAACAGGTAAGGTTGTCTCAATAAAAAAGATTCATCTGTAATTATAATTTATGTTATAGATGATTTTTTATTTGTGAAATAAATCAAACTACTACTATTAAGACTAAACTAAAAGTTTATAAACAAGAGAAACAAAATATCGTGCAAAAGGATGCCTTTTCTCACAATATGGCGCCACTAAAATTTCCATCTTTCATAAAATATTAAGGATTACATGGACGGCCGTTCCATAAAATCTAATTTTAATTAAAAAATAAGCAAACGCGTAATTAATTTCGTCGGTCGCCTCGCCGGATACAATGGTGTACAAAAATTAAGCGCTTAGAGTTGAAACGCTCGCGGATGAATTGTACTCAAACTTCACCTTATTTTTTTTAATGAAAATTATGATATCAAAAAAATCATTTATGCCTCAGTAAAATTAATTCCTTTTATTATTTCTCCTACCTACTTCTCAAAATTACTTTAGTAACAAATTCCGAATTTGTGAAAAAAGTCGTTAATTACGTCGTTGTCTCCGATAAACTAATTTCGGGCTCGATAAAGTTAAAATGGGTCTATTCCCGAACGCCCGGGGCAATGTTATTTTATTTGTCAGCATATCGTTCTAAAATAATTAGAATGGGAATTTATGGATGTCATCGGAGGACCGTGATTTAAGGGCACGCCGAGCTCAGTTGCCGTATCCGCATTGTTTAAATCTTCGCGTGTCGCGTCTTATCAACTAAATCGATATGTCTTGAATAGTCAGCATACATTTTTTCCTTTTACATTAAGTCCACAAATTTCTGACGGTTTTATTATGGGTACTTTCAAGTAGGTTACTTAATATCTATTTATTTTCGTGAAAATACAAACATGAAACATAAAGGCGTCGGAAATAATCACTTGCCACCTACATCGACGTTTACCAAAACAACTTGTGAATATTTTAGTTAATCAATACCATTTGTGACGTGGTAACGTAGTATTATAATACTATGAAAATAACAGGTAATTTAAATATTCACGGGCCCTTGGTCCATTTATTTTTAGACAGACAATAAGGTGAATCAAATATTGTTATTGACCATAAAATAACAAAGTAATTTACCTAATAGGAGATTGTAGAATTTGCTTTAACTGTATTGTTTGAATCCTTTCATAAATCACAAATAAAACAATGTTCATGCAAACTGGGTCAAGGTCACAAATAGCTTAATATTTTACTCGCTTCAATGATTGCTGATCAAACGATTTTTTTAAATATCAGTGAATACAAAAGGAATATAGACTAAATCTTACCAATAAGTTAAAACAATATTTTCATACGTCACAAAGTTTTTTCAAATCCCTAAAAGGAGTTACAGTTTTATCAGTCCCTAAGCGGACTATACCTACCCAAGACATCAAACTCCGGAACTACTGAATGAGATCGCAATCTTTCAAAATGACAAATGTCGTGCACTGTCCCTTATTTATCGCCTACGTTCCCAGTAAAATTAACTCGATTGGAATAACGAAAGGCGCTGTATTAATCACTGCCTCTTCTAACAAATTGTTGGTATGTGCACCACAATTTTGGTTAGCAAGAATGTACTAGATTGTTCTTTGCTTTAGTAGTATTTAGTCGTAGATACCTACTTATTATATGGAATAAGTATATTATGCATACAAGTAACGAATCTTTTATTTATTTTGAAAGGACTAAAGTTGGTAGCCTCTGATGGCTGCAACAAAATTACCGGACAAAATATTTCATTTCGGTATAAGTAGTCCTTTTAGTTTAGATAGTATGTTTTTTTTATAGGTTCGCATCACGTTCGCATTCTTACTGATTTACTATGTATTACTGATGAATAAAAGAAAATGTAAATAAAAATAGGTCTTATCAGGGCCTAAACTGAATAAACGTAACGTCTACAAAACAACATATTCATCTGTGATCTCATTTCGAACACATTTTGTTGCATAGAGGTTTTGTATACCTTCCTGATTTTAATCCTGGCTGACAAGAAGAAGAAATCTTTATACATTTTTTAAATATGTTTGGTGTCCTGTTTTTGATATGTCACTGCGTTAATAAATTCAATAGATTATGGGCCCAGAATAATTTTTAATATTATTTTTTAAATATTACAACGTGAAAATGTCTGAAAACGTGCAGAATTATTGTAATTCAGTGGAGAAATTAAAAGGACGGCAGAATTATATAGAATGGAGGTTTGTAATGAAAAATATACTTATTCATGATAATTTGTGGAGTTCTATACAAGGTTACGAACCAGATGATAGCACCAAACTCGAAATGAGAAAAAGATTAGATGAGAAGGCTAAATCAAAAATTTGTTTAACTGTTGAAAAATCTTGTTTTTCTCATTTGATGGGGACTGATACTGCTAAACAAGCATGGGATGCTCTAGAACGTGCTTATGATGATAAAGGTCTTAGTTCGAGAGTACGGGTACTTCAAAACCTGTGTACAGTCAGACTAGAAAACTTTGTCAGTATGGAGGCGTATGTCAATGAAGTTTTATCATTAGCTCAACAATTAGCGAATATGAATAAACCTATTGATGATGAGTTTCTGGGAGCAGTGATGCTCAAAGGATTACCATCTGAATACGAACCCATGATCATGGCGCTAGAACATTCAGGAGCTGTTATATCCACTGATTTGGTCAAGACTAAACTGCTGCAGGACAAACGTTGGACAACTCATGGAGCTTTGAGTGAGGGCTTGTATTCGAATAGAAAGAGCGCTACTACTTCGAGGGACTCCGGGACGAGTAAGGCACACCATAACAAGGGAGAGTCAAGTACGAAAGTTACTTTTGGTCGTAAAAAGGAACCGTGGTGCTGGAAGTGTCGACAAAAAGGACACCTGAAGAAAGATTGTTCAGATAAACGAGATCTTTCAGGGAACTTGGTGATGTCAGCATACACTACTACAGCGGATTCGGATGTTTCGTGGTATATTGACTCGGGAGCTACAAACCACATGACTGGCAAACGCGATTTGATGACTGATTTGAAATCGCATGATGGTTCGGTGACTGTTGCCAGTGGAAATAAACTTAAATGTACAGGAATAGGTAGCGTTAAGTTGTCGAATAATACGATGTTAACTAACGTTTTATATATACCTAAATTATCTGTTAATTTGATATCTGTTTCTCAATTGATTAAGAATGGTTGTATTGTAAATTTTGATACTAATGGTTGTACAATTTCTAATTTGAGCGATGTAATAATTACGGCAAAAGATATAGGTGGTGCGTATAAACTTCAGACTTACAGTCTAAGGGCGAATCTTGGTATTAGCACATCAACTTGGCATCAGAGACTTGGCCATTTAAGTGGCAATAATTTAAAGCTTCTGAGACAGGGACTTGCTAATGATATTAGTTTTCAGGATGACCCGTGTAAAGCTGTTACTTGTGAGGTTTGTTTGAAGGGAAAGCAAGCACGTTATCCTTTTCCTAGTAATCCTGGGAAGTCTGTGGCTGATAAGCGGTTGGATCTTATCCACACTGACTTATGCGGACCCATGCCGGTAAATTCGCTTGGTGGCAAGAGGTACATACTAACATTCTTGGACGATCATACGAGAAAAGTGTTCGTGTACTTTCTGAAGCGAAAAAGCGAGGTGAGTGAATACACGAAATTTTTTATTAAGCTTGTTGAAACTCAAACAGGTGATAAAGTAAAAGCTTTGAGATCTGATAATGGTACTGAGTATGTAAATAGGGATCTTAGTAATTTCTTGAAAAGTAAGGGGATTGTACATCAGGTAACTGTACCATACAGTCCACAACAAAATGGTGCAGCTGAGAGGCTCAATCGGACTCTACTTGAGAAAGTTAGATGTTTACTATATACAGCAAACCTTGATCATAAGTTTTGGGCAGAAGCTACTAGTACAGCAGCTTATTTAATAAACATTTCACCATCTAGTAGGATTCCTGGAAAAACTCCAGAAGAAATCTGGACTAGTAGAAAGGTGAGTTTAGAGCATTTGCGTGTGTTCGGTTGTGAAGCATTTGTTCACATTGAAAAATGCAAAAGAAACAAACTTGATCCAAAAAGTAAGCGTTGCATATTTCTAGGATATGAAAGTAATGGTTATAGGCTATATGATTTAGACAAAAGTGAAGTCATTAGGAGTCTTGATGTTGTTTTTAATGAAACAATCTTTCCAGGTGTCGCCAGCAGAAAGAAATCGGTGGAGATATTTTTTCCTATAATTAATGTTGGAGTTGATGACTTGTTAGATGACGAGCCTGAGGTTGAGGTTGAGGCGGAGATATCACCCATACCGGTAACTGAGACTGAGGTGGCAATACCAACCAGGTCTGAAGTATGGTTTGAGGCGGAGTCGGACATGCCAAGTTCTTCTACTGACACAGGTGTTTCATCACGGGAGATGCATAATGATGGACCAGCTTATAATTTACGACCTAGATTTCCGAAGACGATGTCTGCACTTGAGGATGAATTGAGTGAACCGACAACTGTCAAGGAGGCTTTGCAGTCAAGTGACAGTAAGCTGTGGAAGCAAGCTATGCAAGATGAGATAGATTCATTTAATAAGCATGAGGCTTGGGAACTTATTGACAGACCTGTAAACAAAAATATTGTCAAAAATCGTTGGCTGTTTAAGATAAAACGTGATACAAATGGAAAAATAGCATGTTATAGAGCCAGATTAGTTGCAAAGGGTTTTACACAACAATTCGGTGTAGACTACAATGAAACTTTTTCTCCAGTTGTACGACATAGCTCATTGAGGATGTTATTATCTCTTGCGGTTGAGTTGGATTTGATGATAGACCATCTAGACGTAAAGACTGCATTTCTAAATGGTGATTTAAATGAGGAAATATACATGACACAGCCGGAAGGTTTTATTAAACAAGGCGATGAACACAAAGTATATAGACTCAAGAAAGCTGTTTATGGATTGAAGCAGGCGTCACGTTCATGGTACGAGAAGGTAAAGCAAATTTTATTTTCGGAGCAGTTTATGCAGAGTAAGCATGAGAGCTGTATCTTCAGTCGTCACGTGGGTAAGAAAATAATTATTATCGCTCTTTATGTTGATGATTTTTTCGTATTTTACAATTGTGGTGAACTTGCTAAAAAGTTGAAAATGTCCTTGAAATCTAATTTTACGATTAAGGATTTAGGCGAGGTAAAAAATATGTTAGGTATTAAAGTAGATCGTAGCAAAGGTGAGCTGAAGCTAAGTCAACGAAATTATATTGAAAAGTTGCTCGAACGTTTTGATATGCAAGACTGTAAAATAGCCAAGACGCCATTAGCTGTAGGTCTGAAGTTTTCGGAGAGTATTTCTCACGATGATAAACTACCCTATCAGGAATTGATTGGTAGTTTGATGTATTTGTCTGTGACAACTAGACCTGACATTTCTTTTGCTGTAACTTTTCTTAGTCAGTATAATACTCGTTACACAGTGGAACACTGGACTGCGGCTAAGCGAGTATTAAGATATTTAAAAGGTACGATTAATTTAGGCCTTGTATATAGAAAAAGTAGTATCGATGATAAATTTCGATTACTTGGGTATACTGATGCAGATTGGGCTAACGGTGAGGATCGTAAGTCATATACGGGGTATGTTTATATGCTAGGTAAAAATGTTATTTCCTGGGGTTGCTATAAACAATCGTGTATCGCACTTTCGTCCACCGAGGCGGAGTATATTGCATTGTCTGAAGCCACTAAAGAAGCGGTGTACGTTCGTGCAATATTTGCTGAATTCACTGGTCAACTAAATAGTGTTATTTTGTTTAGTGATAATCAATCAGCTGCTAAACTCGCTACCAACCCAGTGTTTCATAAACGTACCAAACATGTGGATATACGATATCACTATGTACGCGAAGCCGTTGACTGTAAAATAATAGAATTGAGGTACATGTCTACGGATTGTATGATAGCGGATATTTTAACTAAGGCTTTGTTAAATATTAAGCATAGTTATTTCACTGGAAAAATGTTAGAGGTCATTCAGGATTAAGAGGGCGTGTTGCATAGAGGTTTTGTATACCTTCCTGATTTTAATCCTGGCTGACAAGAAGAAGAAATCTTTATACATTTTTTAAATATGTTTGGTGTCCTGTTTTTGATATGTCACTGCGTTAATAAATTCAATACATTTGTTTTATTTACTTTTAGAAATACAAAAATATACATAACTGATTCCTGCGGTTTTATCTATGTTGTACGTCCATTAAAAAATAAACTTTATAATTACAACAATCATAATTTACGATTAAAAGTATAGTGCTATATGTTATCAACTAATTTAGCTCGTCTTATGTAGGTACTTAATGCCTAAATGTAAGGTTCAATGTTCGACAACAAACAAACCGTTAAACACAAGGTATTTATCAAAGTTTCAGCTTAAACTCTAATGCCTTTAGTTTCTTAGAAACGGATATGGGTTAGTGTTAATAATTTATTACTAAAGTTTTCCTCGCGTGGTTTTCGAACTAGGTATCCTAATTTCGTAAATTTTCAATCCCCTTTCATTGAAGGTACTTCCTTTGATGCGATGTAACGTAATATTCAGAAAGCTACCTGCTTTTATTTGATCGGTTAGGTATATTAATCTTCATTCATCGGTATTCGTAATACCTAATACATTGTTGATAAAATTAAAGCAGCGACAAAACTTATAAATAAAAACAATGTAGCCGGGTAAAGATTAAAATATTATCGTAATAAGTGAGAACTTTATTTTATCCTACTAATATGTGAGAATGGATGTATGTTTGTTACTCTTTCACGTAAAAACTAATGAATAGATTTAGATGAAACTTGGCACATAGATAAATAATACCCTGGAATAATATAAAGGATACTTTTTATCCCGAGAAAACATAAGATCCCACGATACCGCGGGAAAAACCGCGGGGAACAGCTAGTATGATATAAAAACAATAATTACGTATCTTGCTTATAATGTGTCTTAGAGTAAACATCTCGATCTAAATCTCGTAATATTTGTCACGATTGTTATTTTTCTCAGCTCTAGGATTTACAGGACGGTCCAAGTTAGCCGTAATAAATATAAAAGTTATAGCTTGCAGGAGCCTTAACCCTTCGCTTTGGGCCCACCACAAGCGGATTACCGTCATTACTCATTCCTACCGTCTAGAGTGCCCGAGGCTGAATCGAAGGGAGACGCAGAATTTAAATGTGTACATTTTTTCTCAGGTGCTTATTTATGCTGGCCTTGCTGAGGATTTGGACTATCGTTGTGATCTGTTGTTTATGGTATGGTATCTTGTTATTGATGATATTAAATCATGATAAGATATAATGTGTGACAAATAGTATGAATCTCGTTGTCATTTGCATGCCTTAGGTAGACGTATAGAGGAGGCAAATATCTTTGATCATCCTTGAATCTTAAAATATTTTGCTGAATCATATATTTAGTTCGTAAAAAGTTATAAAAACCCAAGTCTTTCAATAATTTCTATTAAAACATAAACCAACTAATTATGTAATACTAAAGTGTGACTTTACGCAAATTTTATCAAAGGTATTGTATATCCATAGTAGGATTTGTAAGCTGTTGTGGTGTTTAATGTCTAATAAATGTGAAGCTTCAAAGTAATTTTTTAATAGTTTGACTAGACAGACATTAAATGGCGGGATTGTTTGAGTGTAACTTTATTAGTTCAGATAATAATACAATTC
This sequence comes from Tethea ocularis, assembly GCA_963555595.1. Lineage (NCBI taxonomy): Eukaryota > Metazoa > Arthropoda > Insecta > Lepidoptera > Drepanidae > Tethea > Tethea ocularis. The sequence goes on from OY741968.1 coordinate 8,707,990, forward strand.
AAGTTACAAATATAAGTTTAAAAATAAAAATACAATTTTGCCATGTTTTTGTATTAGGTACCTACAATTACTTTTTCTGAATTAGAAAACATCAAAGTACAGTTCGGTGTTACAAAAATCTGGCAATTCTATTTTACAAATACTTTCCCGTTTCAACTGAACAGCCGAAAGGTTTTATTGATTAGATCGACCATGTTCCACTTTTATATTGGTCCTAAAAGCGTATATAACAGAATGTGTGAGTAAAGAGGTTTACTTAGCCTTTGATTGTTTGCGATACATTTCGCACAAGTTTTGTGGACGAGAGAAATAGCTACGAATCTTTTACTCACTTTTATTTTAGGACGTATGTTTCGATAATATACCTATTGATATATTTTTTGTAACATATGATGGACAGACTATTAATTAGGCTCTAAAAATGTTTGGCTCTTTATATATTCATACATAGAGAAAGGCACATAATCAAAGGAAATTGTTAGCTTTTCGCAATGCTCTTTTATCCATAATTTTCTGTGTTACATCAAAAAGGACGTTAATTTCCTTCCTTAGCATCCCTCAGGTTGAGCTTAGGCTACTCAAGATATATTTCTTCCTTTCAAATCTTTAGATCCATCTGTTAGGTTTTACTTTGTCTGTCAGAAAGTCACAGTAGGTATTCCGTAATAAGGTACGGTAAAGGTATGGTACTTACTACCTTTTGATTTTATCAAATTGATTATTGAAGTCTTAAACTACCTACTCTTAATCAAATGTAATTTTCCATAAAATATTTTTTCTGTAAATTGATAAATAATGTATACAATCTCGGTATATGAGATTTGCTAACATTTATACCTATCTTAAACATGAAATATAAAAATTCTTAAGATTTTTTTTTGACGATTCTCAAACACCTCTTCATCTTCGTATTCATTCTATATGTCCGTGAAAAATATTTCCTCATTATAAGCATTTATATTGTCTTAACACAATAGCCAATTCTATTTGTGTGGCATTACACTGACTGAACAAAAGTACGACTGTCGAAAATTTATGATGTTTATCTTCTACAAAGCGAACACAAAGGATGTCATTTACGGTGCCTTTATTCTAAAAAAAGCTGTAAACAATTGGCAACTTTGACAAGCATCACTAGAATGACAAAAAGGATTACGTGTCGCACTACTCGTACAACATTGTATTTATCACTTCAGATACAAAAAAATAACTCATTTTAAACTCTATTCCGTAAGCGAAAAGATAAGTTAAACTTATCTTATTTTTTTCTTGTTGTACGATCTCTGAGTAAACACTAGCTTTTGTGAATATTCTTAAGCCAAAAATTCAATCTGGCGGAATAATTTCCGCATGGAACTCTTGTATAAACAACTTATTCAACCGGTGCAAATTGCTTTCAAGTTCCATTTGATTCAAGTTGACAGTTCTTTACAATCGTCTCCCAGACAATAATATTTTCTTTGCTAATATAAATATGGTATTAATTTTAAATACATATAGACGTTACCAATTGTGATTGAAATTATTAAATCAGCTGAACAAGCAAATTTGTACCTTATTATAACTCAATAAAACTAGGAGAGACTTAAATTTAACTGTCATGTACTAAGAGCCCTTTGGTGTTACTACAGCAATAACTTATCTGTGAAATTATTTGACATGGATTCTACTATCAGGTAGTTAGAATAGTTAATCGCTTGGCTAGTATATTATAGTTGACAAATACGTTGGCATAGAATAATAACCGTGTTTTTCTTATGTTTGTCTTTGAAGGAGATTACAAACATGCACATTGCGCGCTCTTCAATCGATGGTACTCTCTCATCGTGACATCAAAACTATTTGTCTTTGGAAGAACTTGGTGACTTTCTACACCGGGTGTGTAAGAGATGAGTTATTGTTTTATCCCCTTGAAACACAGGTTCATGTCTGCAAGTCACGACATTGTTCATGTATCATGTGTAAGTTTGAAAATATTTTCCGGGAATTTGAATTTTGACACTTTACATTTTGTGTTTTAGACGAGAATTTAAATCATGAGACTGTGTGTCTATCTCACAAAAATAGGAAATATTGTTTCAAAATAAATTATTGGAAAAATTTAGCTTTATTCTAAATGGTAATAATTTTAAACTTATATCGGCACTAAATCTTGCAACAACAGAAAATAATGCTACTAAAGTAAAAATAACATTAACATACGAACTCGTGCAACCGGAATGCAAAAATAATACGTTCACACGCAAAATACAATAATTAAAACAACACGTAATTTGTCGGGTTTTTTGTACTAACATTAGCTCAAACGTTTCGGAGCGAATCGCTTAAATAAAAATGCATTCTAAAATAAATCGTTGTAAAATTTGTGCCTTAGGCACTGACGGTGAACGTACATTCGAAGCCGGTTATTAAAACGACTACACTATGTCATTATTCTCGAAACAGAAAAAAAGGAGTGAATCGTAACAGGCGCGCCACATATCATCGAGGGAACTGGCACTTATGCGCGTAGTTTCTATCGTAAATCAAAGATATTAAACGGGATGGCGGAACCTCTTTCGAGTTCACAGTATAAATCATAGAGGCGCAAGAAGACCTCTTGCTGCCACCAATAGGGCCTTTGCGAACACACCGTCCATATAAATCAATAAAATACAAAATAAAGTATGTACAGAGTTCACATAACTTTTGTCACCACTGGTTTATTTATGGTCTGGAAAATCTTAAAAAATCTTAAAAAAATATTTTCAGAACAATAAATAGTAAACTTTAATAAATATTTATAAAAGGTAGAGCTAGATAATACGGTAGTGGATAAAAATAAATAAAATACTATGGTGTGGAAAATATAAAAAAAATATCTGCAATAAATTTGCACTTTATAAGTAGAAAGTTGAAAATCTTTCGGTAAACACCTACCTGTTTTTCCTGTAACTGCACCTGAGGGCAATATCCCTTCATAGTGGTCTAATAAACGCATATTCACAATCTTAAAAATAATTATAGGTAATTATGAATACATAAACTATGGGATTTTTTTTTGCAAGTTGAAATTTCTTTTGCAACACAAGTAGTAGGTATTATCATGTATGTATTTCTTGCCTTTGTAGATAACTAAAAAACAAGATCAAAAAACGAATGATCAGACACGCCTATAACGAAACCCAAACTGTAATGGAGTGAATTGAAATAATTATTTACAATAATGATGTTTTCGCCGTAATGTGCAACTTTCACTGCGCACGCGCCAATTTTGAGCGTGATCATATTGTCTCTTCCAATTTTAAACGGTCCGTGCCGATAACTGCGGTTTCATTGACTTTCCGTTTCGTTTATCAATGTTTCATTCGAAATTACTTTCTTTGTGAAGTGAATTCATAGATCCACATAAAGATATTTTCAATCGTAAAACTCACTTTCTACATCACGTTCCGCTAACAAAAGGCCTTAATAGTTTTGGTATTGACTGTTTGGGTCCGACTTATCCTAGGGTGAAAAGAGTTACATAAATTTCATGTCATAACTAGTTTCAATCGGAGATCATCAAGGCAATATTTTCCAGTTTTTATAAGCGCTTCGTAAAGGTTTCGTAGTTAGGATCGTGACGAGATGCAATTTGATAAAGTCCTCTGACTATTACAGCTGAGTTTGTTGATGCCTATTATTTTTATGAGGTAAACTCTTGCGATACCGACACCTAACTTCAACTGGAATTCGTCACAACCAACCCGTTTAAGTACGTCCTTATGAATAAGGTTCCAAAATCTTTCTATTTTAGTTTACCAGTGACCATGTACGTTTCAGTTTTAAACCAAAGTGTGGGATTTATATCCGTTTCTGTTAATCCCTCACCAACCAGTTGAGCTCCTTTTCTTCGAATGTAAACATTCACAGATAAATAAATCCCTATGCTGATGACAGTCTTTTGTTAAGGTGACAGCCTTTGAGTCACAAGTGTATCCTGGCCTAAAATAAAAGATCGATTGAAGATATTTTAATTTAAACGATCCTGATGTATGTGATGGCTTACATGAAAAATGTTATTGATTTGGATTGAGTTGAAAACAAACTACTTTGTTTTATATTTAATATAATTCATTCATAGTTTTATAAAATATAATAGACTCTAGCATCTCTTCGCTCTGAGACGTAGGTATGCTCTTTCACCACATATCTTTTTCGCAAAGCTTTATTTAGAAGCGCCGCAGCGCCTTTCAATCACGTTCGTAAATTGAAAAATATGTAAACGAGCTTGATATTCAATGTGTCGCATGGAAAAACATGGAGCTGTCATTTTTAACGTACGATAGATGGCGCGGGCGGTGCGCTAACACAGATAAATCGGTCGGAAGGCGCCGCGGTACATTGCCTGCCTTAACGACCTTTGCTACGGAATCAGTTTAGGGTTAAAGGTGATTTTCTTCACCCCTATGTGTGTGTATGTTCGTACGTAACGTGACGTCAAAGGAAGTTTCAGGCGTCAAAAGATATGATATGATTTCGTCGGTTGGGAAAAATGTGTGAAAGAAAATGTTGTGGCAATTTTGTTTTGTTAGAGCACGTTTGTTGTTCCTAAGTACTTAGGTGTCAATATTTTTGATTTTGTTTTCTTCGAACTGAATTTTGATATCTTGGTCACTGTTTTTGCTTTCGAAATTGGACGCACTTTTATGCAATATGACAATTTGTATTGTTTGCATGTAGGTATGTAGCACAATACTAAAAGCTTACTCAATAAAATTAATGAATTACAAATGGTACATTATGTAAGCCTTACTTACATACATACCTACTAATGTAGAAGAATACTTCAAAGCTTAATAAATAAGTGATCACTGACGAATAAAGTTGTCATGACGTTATGTATAAGATTTAACAATAGGCGTATAAGATGAGGGCGTCGGTACGTTGTATAAGCGACCGTTACCTAGATTAATGTGCGTGCCACATACTACGTGAAGAAAGATCTTTGTGGGAACCGCGTTTGGATATGGAGTGAAATTTGAGATATACTGTTTTGTTGGTTGGTTTACGGATTTGATTTTACAGTTCGATATCTATAAAAAAATTGGAAGCTGTATTAAGTTATGCTACTAAAGTATATATGGAGTATAAAAATAGTCTTGAATATTTTAAACGCGAATGGAATTCAACGCAGTAAGCAGATCAAATGACTCATAGTTGAGAAATTCTTCATAATTTTTGCAATCACCGGTAATGAAGGGTAACCTTACTCCGGATCTTACTATGAGCCTGATTTATATGCAAAAAAAACGATTGCACTAAGTAGGTAATGCTTACTCTCCAGTATTATGCTGGCCCCCTCTCAAGCTTAAAATATGTCACCAAGCTCTAAAATTAAAGTAGCTTAAAACAATTTTGATAACTATTGCAAATTATTTTTTATTTACTTTAATTCATTATTACGGCAGGACATTCAATAACAAATAGATACAAAATAAATAACAATTAAATCTAGTTAGACAAACTTCAAAACAGTGTGTACTAGAACAGCGTCATGTTATAGTCCTTTTGTCTTTGACACTCCCTCACTATTTGATTTATAGATTTGTGCGTTGACTGCTTGTCTCCTGCACAGCTTATTAATGAATTTATTTAAACGCTAATGAACAAGTTACGTTCGGGACAAGTGAAACCAATTTATCTGGATCCAAAATGAAATGTTATTTTAGGCTTATTCGTTTTGCCTGTGAGTATTTTGATTTCCCTGTGAGTTTGTGATTTTTATTTGAGCATTTATTTCATTTGTTATATCCGAATAAAAGTTATGTATTTCTAATTGTATTTTAGTTTCTTTTAAAAATGTTCTCTGCAATAGGTATTGTTAATTTTATGCAGTAGTATTTCAGTATCATTATGGAATAGTCATACTATAAATAAAATAAATAAAAATAAAAAGCCTTTTATTCGCTCTCCATGCATATTTCAGTAATTACATTGAAACTATTAATTCACGATTCAAATTCAAATTCAAAAGTGTCTTTATTAAATGAACTCATTGCAAGTATTTTTAATCGTCAAATATGTAAATATAAAAAATATGTATATAAAAAAACTATAAAAATAATAATAAAAAATAACAATATGATAATAATAATAACAAAATTCATAATTAGATTAGTTACATTATATAGGTACGTATAAGTATTACAAGAATTATATTGTTATTATCATCTCATTTATTAAATATATCTATCTCTTGTAAATTACCTACATTTTATTTTTTAAACATTGCATGCAAAAAACCCCGTTCGGGTCATACTATGCTGATGTAAAAATATATCCTACTTTAATATTATAAATGCGAAAGTTTGTGAGTATGGATGTTTGTTTGTTACTCTTTGACGGAAAAACTACTGAACGGATTTGGATGAAACTTGGTACATAGATAGATACATACACATACCCTGGAATAACATATAAGCTACATTTTATCCCGGGAAAACATAAGATACCACGGGAACGCGGGTGAAACCGCGGGGCGGAAGCTAGTATGATTATAAATAAACATTTGACTTTTAATAATAACATTATCAGTTGTATTATATAATACTGCAGTTCTAGCATTAAAGCGTGCTTCATTAATTTTAAATACGATTTTACTTCATATTGCAACGAAGCTCATTCAAAAGACTAGAGCTTTTTACTAATGCTTTCAGAAGCTTAATTAACATCCTCTCTTGTGAATAGGCGAGAGTAGGTACTTAATTCAAGCGGGATACTACATAGAGCGAACGTGTGTCTATGGTAGTCGGCAGTCGGGAGCCGGTAGGTATAATATTTAGATGTAGATTTCAGCTTAGACTGCAGACAGAGAAAAACAATACTTATTATGATTAGGTTTAATAAGGTAACATGTGAGTTACATACATTTTAAACCACATATCGTCCTCCTGGTTTTTGACTCTAAAACATCTTCAATAAACTAAAGATATAAGTATAATCTTACATTGAATTTCTAGTGCTATTTCTCAATTAATATTTAGCGAGCAGAACTTATTAAATCTTAAGGAATAACAAATATCTTTTAGACAGAGAATTACTATCACATTATATTATCACATGCCGGGAAATCTAAAGATAACTTATAAAAGATGTTTTGAAAATATTTATACCTACTAATCAAATAGTCTGCGATGCTACTAAACAATAACTAATTTTTTTTTTTATGAAACTCCCGAAACTCACTAGAAAATTGGTGATAATTCTCAAACGGCTGAGTGAATTTTCTTGAAACAGCCAAGAACACTCTCGATTAAGTCACCTTTCTAACAAAAAAAAAAAATCAAAATCGGTCCATCATTTCAGGAGCTAAGAGGCCACAGTTAGACACACTCAAACACAGACACGTTAAACTTATAACACCCCGTCGTTTTTGCGTCGGGGGTTAAAAAGAACTGCATAAAATGTTGTAATGTTTATTTGCTCACGTTATATCTCACACAACTTCTAGTCGTGACATACATTTACCACCTTATCTTTAATTCAGCTAAAAACAATTGAACGCTAAACGTGTTGAGTCACACAACTATAGTACCATGTGAGAATGCGAGGTAAATTCAATTCTTGGCGCGGAACCATCCAGCCGGCGAAGATTTAGGGTTCATTTTACTCGGCATAAGTTATTTGCTCATGAACATCTGGAGCGACCAATTTTAGATTGAAATTGTTACGTCGTACGAAATTGGAAACTTTACCTCTTGTCTTGGCCTTTAAGCTGATTATGTCAAGACTTCTAAAGGTAGCTCATAAATAACAAGAATTTATGACAAATAAATGAAACATGTTAAAATGAGGACTAAATTTTTTATTGATCTTTCCATGACCATCAAAAACATTGAATTAAAATATTTCATTGGACTCATAATTATTCTTAATCGTATATAATTGATAAATAATATCAAATAACATAAATTACTGTAATATTGAATTCCAATTTCCCTTGCCCTTTCCTTTTGGTGTTCATTATTTGTAGTTCTCGTTCTGACTTTCGCTTCCTTTATTTATTTAACAAACATTGCTACGTCTCTTGACTCACATAACTTTCTATAAAATGAGACATAAATACTCTGCAATTCTAGCAATAAAAGGGAAACATCAAAGAGTTCGTTCAGGGAAACCACTATTGAACATAGTTGGACCGCGCCGAGCGTTAGATTTTCTTTTCTCTTTTGGCATCGTCGGGGCTTCCTTTCCAGCCACGCTTCTCGCGATTAATTAAAAATTGAATAGAACTCTAATAGTCATATTGTGATAACTTGAATGGTCCTTAATGAATTCCCATTCTGCAAAGTAGGTCGTAGTCGGGAAGTCGCATAATTGGTGGAAAGTCGGGATCGGTGACCGCCGTCTGTTTCAGGACGCTGCACCAATTTTAGGTTTATTGTTTCGATAATTGCTCCAGGGAAATCCGCGATGAGTTCAGTCGAGTTCACTTAAAACTTTACCCCTAGATACGATTCCGCAATATTGGCCTCAACCCAGTTTCGTTTTGTTATCTTAAATTTTTGTTTAATCGACCATGATTGAGTAGGTATATTCAATAAATATTAAACAGCATCTTTATAATTGGATACTCAGTTGATATTCCTGTACTATAATTAAGTATTATTAATTAATTTAGCTAATGTTTCTTTGTACTTTCTTCGTCAGTTTTATCTGGTTTAGTATTTTTATTTATTTTGTCTCCCACTGTTTCATTTTACTCTGTAACTTCTGTATCGTAGTTCAAGTCACGTCCTGTTTCCATACATACGAATGAAGGTAAATAGACACCTGTATTGGTTAACCTCTTATAAATACCAACTACATTTTTACCTTTGGAATGAAATGATAACCATTCTAAAGGTAATTTATATTTATCCGAGATAAATACTATATGATGACAAATTTTGAACTTTGACCTTTAATAAATCTCTGGTGGAAATAAAAATTACAAATTGGCTCTAACAGTGGGTAGAATTATTTGGGAAAAAACTTATCGTAACAGTGACTAATGTGTTCATACGAGTTCTGTATTCGTAGATTACTGTTACACCATTTAACTGAGCAGGCGCGCTATCAAAGATTTCTACATTAAGACGGTGCGACGATAAATTGTGTCCACTTAATATCGGGCCGTGATCATTCATTACTAAGGCATTACCTTAATATATTTTGGTCAAATCGACGTCTAAGTAGATTTCCCTCGGTGTAGAGATTAAGGACACCCACGTGTTTTATCAATAATCCATTATGTGTACGGCAAACAATGAGGTGTGTTATCAGAAGCGTTTGCATCGACGTCCAGCATGATGAATGGTCGTGAATGTACATTAGAAAATGTCAATAAATAAAAAGTCAATATCTGTGTGCCCATCTCATGGAACGTCCGCAGTGGTAGGTAACTTGAGATCAAATGATGCTAGCATGCGAGTACAGTCTGTTCCCTAATTTAATATGAAGAAAATTAAATTCTTTTATAAACTTTATGGAAAAGAATAATTTAGGAGTAAATTTAAACAACATTAAAATTAATGTTTTTATTAAACAAACACTGAACTTGTTGATACATTAATTGTCACAATAGAATAAGTAGCTTTATATTATGTTAATTTAAATTATAGGTACCACTATATGAATACAATCCTATACGATACTAACCAAAAATTCACTCAGTTAATGTTTAAACAACGTACCTATGTATTACTATTAGAAATACTTGAAGTCAAAATGCACTTATAATAAATATATAGACTTTAATAAGTAGTGGAACCGGTAGCACGACCGCGGTGAGATAAGTGGAGTTATGCTTAACTCAAGTTCAATATACACCATCGCCTCCGCTCCTACGCTCAATTTGCCTCGACAAACTGGTCGGTTTCACTTGCATTGTTAAATCTGCATTTAAAGTTTACTCTGAGTGTGAATTCATGGTTTACGAGAGATTAAAATAATTGTTTATGATAATTTTGATGATTCGTTTTTGTTCGTAGCATTAATTTGTTTCTTAGTTATGAATTACCCAAAAATAATGATGCTGATTGTGTAAATTAATCGTAAAGCTAAAAAAAAAATTAAATTAAATACCTAATGTGTAACTAACTCTATGTTTATACCTACTTAAAATTAAATAGAGCATTCAGTTTTAGCATTAGTTTAATTTCTAAATACAAAATGAGGTCGTAATCTTTATGACTGAACCCTCAAACTGCCGAAACTGTTAATTTTGCTACAGCAACCCATTCAAATTAATTTATTTTTGAGAGTGCGCCTCCAAGCAGACCGGACGTGTTTAGGCGGCCAGCCAGGGCGGTCCCTGCGCTTGAAGTAAACTAAATTTAATTATGTGCTGCCAACAATTTCTAAACTAAACTAGAATGTTAGTAGGATAGATAAAGTTTCGAATTGATTTTACAAAAGGTTTTTATATTGCTACTAGCTATCTCCCGCGGTTTTGCCCGTGTTCCCAATATCGTATAGGCTGCCTGCGATATATTAATTTAGCGGTTCAGACGTGAACGGGTATCAAACAAACTCACTTTTGCATTTTTGCTATTAGGCAAGATTTACGACAAGTAGTAATTTAGAAAGTCGGACGGATGTAGGTAAGCTAAATGTACGTTTATGACATTTAGCTAACACACAAATAAAAAAAGAATATACTCGTAAACTCAAGTATAAATAGAGTCCCTTTTTTAATTGTTGTTGTAGCAAATACATTACAATTACCTACCAAAATCAATTTCTTCACGGCTATCTTATATATATAAGAGAATAGACCATAAAGCTGGCTGCTAACTCGGGCGAAGGATAAACCTTGCTATCCAACGAGGTAATGTGGCCAGACTTCTGAACTCTACTACTGGGAAGCGATTTTAATCATTTTTTTAAATTTATATTTATTTTAAGTACTAAGAATTAAGTTTAGTTTTAACTTATTCATTAGTTATTATAAAGTTAAAAAAAAACGTTAATAGACAATTACTATTTTTTTATAACAATTTCAGATGAAAATATTTTATTATTTCATACTTTTTAGAGAGTAACTTTTTAGTATTTAATCGGCTTTTAGTTTTAGGATTAACTTTTTTATTAAGTACCTACCTAATTAGAATGCTAACAAGTGATTATAGTTGATCTAATTTAACCTAACTATACCAACATAAATTGACATTTTCACCATTGAATTGTAGCCCATTTTTTTATTTCCTCAATTTATTGAGAGCATTTTTGTATATACGTTTAGTAGAGTTGTTTATCTAATTATTAATTAATACAGGAAGCACGTTATAAAGTAAAGTGACAACAAACTCGACGTTCCGCATCGTCGGATCGAATGGTCAATGTATTTTAATTTTAATCGCTCCAACTAATTAACCGTGGCAGCTAAAATAAACATAAAACAAAAAATGCATCAGAAAGAGAATTTTACGGGGAATTAAATACATCCGTTTATTTCGTTGATAAAATCAAATTTTCCACCTTGACATGAGATAAGATTCTGATTTTGTGTTTGGTGATATGACATGATAGCTAAAATTAATCCATGATCAAAAACGTATTCCAATTGATAATAATCATTCAACTAAAGTAAAATTAATAAGGCATACTCACCAATTAACTTTGCTAGCAATAAATCTTCATTATAGATAATTAAATAAATAGAAGATAGCGCTTTACAATAAGCTAGGAGCATGCAAGGTTTACAGATGACTCCTATATCGTTATCAATAAAAATCTCCGTATGAAGAATGGCCTTACCACCGTTGCGTGCCACATCGTTAAGATTTTATCCCTTACCTCGTCGAGAACTAATCTGTACTTGGGACGTATCTTTGATATAACTACAATGGAAGGGTTGAATAATAGGACATTTTTTACTATTTTTATTTGTAGATAATCCCGAGGGAAGCAATGGCCGCGTCTCACATGACGAATCGATGTTGTTACTGCGGAGAAAAAATATTCTTGCTGGAGGCTGAATCGTTTCTCAGGCGTATTATAAGGACTATCATACGAGATCTCTTTTATATCTTCTAGTTTCTAATATTATAGCAGTAAGATCCGTGTTTGAGAAGTTTAATTAGGTATTCATTAAACCAAAATCAATGGTTTTGAAAATTTATTAAGTACTTTCTTGCGGACGTAAAATGAACATCCAGTTTACGATTCAATTCAGAAGTTTTATTTCTTTGCGAAAATGAATTTTAGGTATAGTTATTTCATTCAAATTCATGTTATTTTTCTATTAACAACAGCATAAGTTTTATATAGTTCAATGACATCCAAATTTTACGTGATAATATTATAACTGCAAACGTGTAGGTAAAATGGTTAATCAAACAAATATACAGAGTGTTAAGTCAATAAAAATATTTTGCTTCCAAGTACCTGTACAAACAACATTTTATTTAAAACCGTTCGACTTCATTATATAATCATTAATCGTATGAAAGCGCACATAATGTCACGTTTTATTGTAAAGGAATATAAATAATCATGATTCAAAAAAGTTCGATGTTAAACAAAATGACAACATATCTTGTTTGTACATACCACACACGTTTGACTATAACGTACCTCTTATACTATCGGAATAGCTTATGATGTACCTTTAGCTAATTTAGGTAGCATTGTGCACCTCACAAGAGATGCGTTTGAATAAGATTATCACGGGACTAAAACCCGTTGGGAGTCATCGCTCATAAATCATAGCCCATAAAACGAGACTGACAATACTCTCTTTCTTTAGCATTGCTTCCTAGAGACCATTAATGATGGCGGAAACGAACATCTACCTATCAAAATATAAGGTGCAGAATCGATCGATGAAATTAAGGTACTCCGTGACGAAGCTAGAGATAGTTAAAATGACAGGCGAACTTAATATTCCGTTTGATCGGACCAATTGTTAGTATTGTGTTTACTGTCGATTTTTAGAAAGCAGAAAAAGTTTTGGGCTTATTGAGAATAGTAAGATGGTGGAGTTTGAGGACAAACATCAATCATATCGGCCGTCACTTCATTTTTGGCTAATCCAACAATTTCAAATGCGTGGATGATCAATGGGAAATTGTCTGTAATGAGGCTCATGTCAGTTGGCACCGTTACTGCTTATGTTAGGAGTGACAGCTGTTTTACTACACGCTATAATATTTGTATGCTTTATTAGTATGTCGAGGTTATTTGAATTGAACTTAATGTTTAGGTTTATTTTCTAAGCTTCTTAAATTTACAATGTAACTAATAATTGAGTGAAATAGAAACTGGACTCATTATTATACGAGGTCAATTACTTTGACAAATAAAATCCGAAAATTTGAATATATTACAACAAGGTTACAAAACACTATAATGTTATGAAATATACTCTCGTTATACACAAATCTAAGTAATTACAAACTGTTTTTATCATGATACTAACGAATAAAGTTAATGGTAGTTACTTAAATGTAACAACTGGCTAGCACGAAACACAATTTGGACACAATGGTAGCACACTATCGACCAGAATTTTGATAACATGTCCTCAGACACGACTCTTTTTATTCTCCTGCATTCTATCCCCACTAAATTGGAATTTGTGTACGTTATTGTGGTCGGGGGAATTAGATCCGCCGCATTCAAAACTCAGACTATCCTATTGAGACCTCGAGGAAGGGAACCGAATCTGATAAGGCAGATCGTCGATAGGGACCCTTTTTCTTTGCGCGACACCTTTGTCATGACAAAAGCCCTGTTTGGCCTCAACTGTGGCATCTGAATAGGCTTGCAATAACGCGTCCTGGCCTGAAGCTCGCATCCCGCGAGATCGGTCGGAGATATACTACTCTCTAAAGATTTATTAATCTTTCTCGTTCACTGGAACAATGAGCGCTTTTGGTAGGCACCTGGTGGTTTTTTCTCAGCTGAAGTACGCTCGAATCGTGTATTCAGTTTTTGCACAGCTCGAGTGAGGTAAGTGGTGTGTGGAGAGCGATTGTGGCTACTTTGAGTGCTAGCTTGGATACTTGCCTAAACAATAGCTCCATAGACGCAACCCCTTATTTAGTTTTCGATAAGTAAATAGATGATATAAAGGTAAATGAACATTTTATAGTGATATAAAAATGTATCACAAAAGTGAGGTTTCTGTTATTTTATTCTAATGAAAATGAAACTCGAGTTCACAAATTTTTATATTATTTTTTTCGGATGTATCTTATTTTAAGCCACCAAATTGTTCTAATCCAGGAATTGCGTAACTATCTTCTTCGATCACAGGAACTATTTCAGACCAAAACTCATTTATTTTGTAGAAACCACTCGAGCGTTCGAGTAATCTTTGAGTAAAAAAAGTTTCATTCACAGGAGAAGAAAATTCAAAACAATTTTGAGATAAAATTATTTACCTTATTCTACATTTTGATGAAAAGCTTACACAAATTTTATTAGATAGAGTATTTTGATATTGAGTTTGTTTACTTAAATTGTAAGATACAAATTATTTCTCTTACTCGTACTTACATGTAAAATAAAGTTTTACTTTTAATTTAATGTCACATCCCTATCTCTATCATCTATATATCAAGTTACATCAGAACTGATATCAACTATTAATTTCCAAGAAAATAATGCATTGTGAGTAACCAAAACTTAAGCCTAACGTGTCTCAAGATCATGTTACGCGTTTAATTTGTCTAGATCGCGTGCTATGGGTCATATCTCGACTCCTTGGTGGCTCTAGGCAGAAATTCTTACACGTTCATTCGCTGAATCGTATCATTTTTGTTTTTAACTGATATAAATATGTGGCATAAGCTAAATTATGAGAGCGAACAAATATATTTTTTTGGTTATTTTGTTTATTATTTAGTTAAATTTTATTACTGTAGTAACATTTTTATTTAAGCGTATTTTAATTGGTTTATCGTGTTCAATTGATTGGGTACAATTACCTTTAACATTTTAGTGAACTCAAAAAGTAAAATGCAATTTTAACTCCGATTCATTTCAATGTTGATTTCGATTGAATTTCAGTGTAAAAAAGTACCTAGTAGAACATGAATGAAAAAGCACCATAAATGTGCCTAGCAATATAGTATTGATAAAATGGCATTGTTAGAATAAAAACCATAGATCACCAAATTATCAGAAGGCAATGTGCATTTATTGAGTCAACAACGGCATTCAGCTGCGTTTATTGTCAGCCACATCTTGATAAGATACCCACATTTTGGCAAATATATCACAGCGGGATGCCGTCACAATATTTTTGTATCTACGACTGTATCTATGGTTGGGGATTATTTTTTTTGGTGACATCGAAATCGACATTAAGATGAACCGGTGTTTGTGGTCATTGAGAAACCTTAATAACTATACAGAATTATTTCTTTAGATTTAATGCCATTGTTGGATTCAGAGGGGAGTTGGTTGAGCACACGTTACAACATAAAAAAACTTAAACTTAAGAATCATTAAAAAACATAATATTTAAAACAGAAAATTTTTTGTTTGTTTGTTTAAGCTCAGTGTTAGTGACGTCATTTGCACTTGTGAGCTAGTTCCCTTCAAGGTTTTATGTGCTTACCACCATAGGCCACATCATCGCTGACCGTTTAGACATTATGGTCAAACATACGCCTATACATAGTAAAAAAAATATTAATAGTAACAATGGCATAAATATATTATCTGAAAGAAAATTTATGTCCCATTCCTCAGAAACTACTTGTGTTTTGATCACTCCCTTGCTCCCAAAACATTGTACAAAAGACGCAGAATAAACTCGAGCGACAAACTTTACTTTGTCCCAAAAAGTAATTTTTTTGTGTATTATATTAAACCGCCCTTTTCCTAAATATATTGTCGTATAATGATATGATGTCTTTATGTCGTGGTTCTATTGTGTAACACTTATCTGATCGTATTCCGTATTTTGTATAATGGTCTCGATTGTTAGTCCACCGTTTTGATGTAAGAATGTGGTCATTGTTCATGTCTCACATTATTTAGGATTAAAAGAAAGGTTTTTATTTTAAAATTCAATCTTTAAGAGAAAAGTGAATGTACAATTAACATATCATATATAATATTGAGTAGATAATCATAGTAAAATGTTCATTTCATAAGCTGAAACATGAAATCAAAATAAAATACAGAAAGTAAACTCCATAACGAAATAAGTCAGAGAAGGAAAAGTGTAAACTAAAAAATCTTTCATTTAACCACGAGTGTTTGTTAAATCCTAAAAACCTGAATGGCTTGCAGATTTTGATTTTTGCCGTCGAAAAATGACTGTTCAAATTGAAAACTCTTTGTTACAATATTTTTTAGTGAAAAACCGAACAACGACAAGGTTTTTTACGGTGTTTTATGGTGATCAATAAATTCTGATGGATTTCAGAGTTCCAATACAGTATTTGCAAAATGTGGAGTTTATAGTGACCATGAAACCATAATAATTTAAAGAAATAACTCCTATAATAAAATACTTATAACCATAATCGTGAGGAAACCTGCATGCCAGAGAACTCAAATTCGAAGGCATGTGAAGTCTGCCAATCAGGGATCAACTGAGGCTTATTTATGCCTGTATGTATTTGAGCTGATGATGATATATCATTCTTGCAAATACAATGTTTACCGAATTTTATATACTAAAGTGAAAATTACGTATAGTGAGTATATCAGAAATGTGGCCATCAAATCATTCATCATCAATATTATCAGCCCAAGGATGTCCGCTGCTGAACATAAGCATCCCACTATGAGCGGTTTTGTGCCGCTTACATCCAGTGACTCCCAGCGACTCTGACCAGATCGTTCGCTAGTCTATCCATTAGGAGGAAAAAAATAAGCAAAGAAAAATACTATTAGAAGTGGTAAACTTTAGGTAGGATATACGAAATCTATTCCAGTCAGCGTAAGAGCGGTAATACTGATCGTTTTTCGCCTGCGGTCGCTGGCAAATCTCTCGTTTAGTATTCTGCGGTCGCGGACTCTGTCATCGGTTTATCGAATCTCGTGTTTCCAATATGAGTTTAATATTTATCTTTAAAAGTACCGATGGGCCATTGTTTATCTTTTTTGTGGTTACCTTAACCGACAAAAAGGTTTGCTGTAACATTGGAGAAGACATTTTTAACTTGAGCTTTTCTTATAAACAGATTTTATGATTGATGGTCAAACTAAATTTAATTATTGAAATGATTAAGATTATCTGTCATTACTCTTGTACTTATTTACTATGTATTACAGATGTGAATTAGATAATAATATATGGAATAACATAGACTACTTTTTATCCCGGGAACGAAAAGAAAGAAAATAACAAATAATCTCTAGTTGTTTGCAGTAAGATTCTAGATAGAATATAACTCTATTCTATTAAATGCCTTGATATTGCGAAATTTTCCTTGCTCCTACTTTGCGCTGTTCTTATTAAAAGCTGACGCGGTCTGTATCTGTTATTTGGAAAACAGCTGGTAATCCTAACAATTTATCACTCGGAGCGGATGCAACTTGCTTAGATTAAGGATATTCTACTACTAATACTATTTTTTTTTGTAAATTATTCTAAGTTTATTATACAATTGAAATTGAGGGTATCCCACAAAAATACGGGTGAAACCGGGGCAAAAACTAGTATTATTTTAGTAGAGAAATAGAGTAACTGAATTTATTACTAAAAATCTGACACCAACATCTTTTTCATATTGTTTATACCTTGATTTTGATCACAATTTAATTTTTTCTAGTAAACATCATAATAATCTATTCCAAGAGTAACAAGAAGAATTTAGAAACTCATTTTAATATTGACGATTACCTATACCTACCTATATTTAAATATCAATGCAATTAGCCCAATAGTAATTTTAATGTCGTATCTATTGGACCAAATGAAAATTTAAATCTATATTAATTTAACTTATCAAGAATTAGAAAGCCGCTCGGTCTTACGGACCGGCTCGGTACAATAGACCCCTTTGAGGATTACCGTGCGCCAATCGTTCAGATCAAACTTTTTTTTAGATTAATTTCATGTTATCTCTAAGTAATTACACGTAATCAAAGCTAATGTATCTCTGGAAACGGATTCCGCTAAGAATATAGACCAAAACCAATCGAGTGATTAAGTCTGAAGCTTTTAACCACAGATAGAAATTATAACAGAACCGGTTAGGATTTTGTTACTTACCTATCTTACCATATTGGACCGTTTAAATGGAAGCTAAATGTTCTGTTTAAGCTGTGCTTATCTAGTTTATGTCTATGTAGGAATTTTATCCAATGGTGGGATTTAGAGCTTTTTAATTTGGCTTCTAAATAAGCTGTATAAATTCAATGTGGTAAAATGAAGGTGTTTGATAGTTGTATGAGAGTTGCCGGTAGATTTTCTATTAGTGGTAATGGTGTCAATTTATTTAAACTTAGTTAATTTGACGTAACTCAAAAGGATTAACTCAATTCAATTTTGTTAAGAAGTTACAATACCAGAATTTTAATATATTTTAGATATTATATGACAATTAGGAATATTTTCCAGACTTATGGTTACTATGGTATTTTTTTTCTTTTTATAACAAAAAGATTCTACACTTCTTTTTGTTTCGTAGTTGTGAAATAAATTTTACTTCAATACTTTAATTACTATAGACTCAAACTGTGAAATGACGAAAAATTTTTTTTTCATACATTTTGACCGAGTTCGGTTTATGTTTTGTATGAAAAGTATGATTTTTTTTCACATTTGTTTCCATACTAAAAGTTGTTCATATTCATGAGTGCTTCCATCCCTTATAGGGATTAAAACGACCTGAGTTGTTGTCACCTCAAAGTCTATTAAAAAGGGGTTTTTTAAACCATCATGTCTCCTATATACTTATTTTCAATAAAAAATTATATGTATGATATTTTCAAGATTTCCTTCAACCTTTCTTCAGCTTTTAACGGAACTCAAAACATATTTGGATATACTTAGATAGATAACAACTTGAAAGCCAGTGTTTGTCTAATGTAATTTTCTATTTAATTTGAAATTAAAAATATATCACAAATATCAAATTCTAGACCACATAGATTGATGGATTCATTTTTAATGAATAGTATTAATAAATTCATTTTTTTGTGAGTTTTTTTTTACGTTTTCACGAGTTGCGCTAGCTTGATTTCACCTCCAATACGAGTATGTTTGGCGATAATTTTACGACGTGCCGGGGCCTTAAAAATTGCTCTGTAACTATTAAGTATTTGGTACGACCCCTTTAGTTGCCTACACTTGGCATCATTCCACGCTGAAAGTCAAATC
The DNA here is from genome assembly GCA_963555595.1 of Tethea ocularis. Classification (NCBI taxonomy): domain Eukaryota; kingdom Metazoa; phylum Arthropoda; class Insecta; order Lepidoptera; family Drepanidae; genus Tethea; species Tethea ocularis. The sequence continues at coordinate 8,727,287 of OY741968.1, forward strand.
TAGTGAATATTACCATAAACGAGGCATTACTGTCTCAGTAATGCCTATGTTTCGTCATAGCTTACCTTTGTTACGAACAGCGGTCATGCCCTTGCGAACGAATAAGATCTATTTGCATGTATCAAAAGTTCATGCCACACGATTATATATCTTAATACAAGCAGTATAAAAGAGAGGAAGTTGTGTATGTTTTCGAAAGTGTTGCAATTGGAATGTATGCATTTGAATAATGTAAGCCTGTCTTGGAGGCTTGGGAGATGACTTGACATAATACTGCATCAGGGATGTACAGTATGGTTGATATTAATATTGATGAGCAAGCTAACAGTGGCTCATATGAGTTGGAGAATATAATATCTATCTAGTATCTAATTAATTAACAATAGAAGCACAACATTTATGTGGTTTACTAATAATCTATAAGAAAATATCTCTAAAGATTCTTTACCTTCTGGTAGCAGTGTGCATGTCTACTCGTATACCTTTATTGAAGGTTGCTTTATTGAAGCTGTTATCGATAATGATTACGAAAATAATAACCAAGATCAGTCTGAAAAATCGATACATAACGAAAGATACGAATTCAATATTAGCCCAAATTGTTTTCACAAGAAATCGTGATGTGTAACTTGTAAATAGATATGCAAGTCCATACAATATCAACGTACGACGGATACACTCAGTCTCGGAAGCGCACAGGTTACAAATTATTCCTCCCACATACTTATGTAAGTGCACCTGAATCAATCAAAACATACATTGGTTCCGCCTTTTATGCGTATGTTACGCATTATGCTCATTGATTATGTTTTATGAACAGTAAAAATGGTCATTAACACGATCGTTTTTTTATTTGATTAAATCATTATCACTGTAATGTCAAAGTAATGCGTTTCAATAAATGCATATGAAAGTACATAAAATAATATGTGCTAATTTTAAAAATGTTGTCTATCCGTCTGTTAGTTCCAGCTAATCCAAATGTTAATGTAGCTTAGGCTACTTTTATTTTAACACAAAAAAAAAACTGACAACGTGGTTGAAAAAATATGTAGATTTTCCATGATTTCCATGTTTATAAATCATCTCATCATCATCATATTAGCTGACAGACGTCCATTGCTGGACAAAGGCCTCCCCCAAAAAAACCACAAGGTGGACCAACGATCTTGTGACTGTCGCGGGAAACCGCTGAATGCGGGTAGCGCAAGTCCCGCTATCGTGGAGATTCTCATAAATCTATCTACTACCTATTAATAACTATCCTCATAAAAACATTATAAAGCTGTTGACTTGGCTGCATGCAACAACATAGCGAATGCCGGTGAATTTATTTCTTTACACTTTGACAGTTGCCAACTTGAGTCACTGGAAAAATTATTTCGCGCACCAACCCCAAACTTAGCTGAAAGTCGTGAATTGTGAAGTTTACCCATATTAAGCGTGACTTTGAAAGATTTAGGTCTGACTCTCGGCATTCCATTAAGCTCTGAAATTTCCATGAAAACACTTATTAATGATACACATAAGTCCTGTAATCCATTCAATAAATTTTGTTTGAATATATCCATTTTTTGCCACCGACGAAAAAGAGGGGTGTTCTATGCTTGTAGTGTGTATCCGTATGTCTCTCTGTGCCATCATAGCTCCTGAACGGATAGACCGATTCTGATTTAGTTTTTTTCTTTTAGGTGTCTTAATTGAGAGTGTTCTTAATTAGCTATGTTTCAAGAAAATCTGCTCAGCCGTTTGAAAATTATGACCAATTCTCTAGTGAGTTGCTTTAAATTTTTATTTTATTCTTATTGTTGCAAAAGTTTTTTTAACATTATTTATGGACCTTTATTTTTGTGTGGGAAAGTTCTCATAGGATACCCGACAATCATGCTAGGCTAGGTTATGCCGGACTTATATTGACATGATCAACTGATCAACAAAGTTTTCACTCCCGCAAACTGAATTGTAATTCAAAGTAGGTAACCGCTAGTTTTCTCATTTATAATTCAGAGTTCACCTTTACGTACATGTCACTTGTAGCCGCTTATTCTGAGTCGTTATACTTGATTGCGATTGGTAATTTTACCGACCGCACTTAAATCCTCGTAGGTGTACATTTATGTGATCTAGTTACACTATAATGACTCTTAATGCGGTCGTTGAATAGCGACTTTTGTTACGATTATACCTATATACGCTGTTATGTTGCAAATTTATTTCTTGTTATTTTCTTAGTTTTCATTTATTTTCTGACGGCCTTTTGAGTGCCGTTAGTTTACAAAATATCTCGCGGTCTTGCAAACTGCAAGCTGTTAGCATTGCAAAAAAATAATCATCTGCAGCTAACAATATTGTTTGAGGTGGATATGTAGTAATCATTATCTTCTTCCGTTGCTCTTTAGCCTGTCACTAGTCTGGAATAAAAAGTATAATTAATTAATTAAGTATAAAGCTGAAGCATATTATTATAATAAATAATCGATATTAATTAAAAATTTGTCACCACTCTTAAATTATTCAAGACGTTCCCATGTGAAATATTAAATAAGCATTAAAAAGATCAAAGCGACATCGGAGGGGTAACAAACTTAGAAAAACTGTCTCAAAACTTTTGACAGTTGATGGGGGTTTGACATCCCTATTTTTATGCGAAAGCATATCTTAAAAAAAAAAAATACTACTAATAGAATTTTACATTATGTCCGGTTTTTAATTTTAAATGAATTAATTTGTATTTAAATATTTATTCAAAAAAATTACTTCAAATTGACAAAATACGAACCATTTAATAATTTGTTGTAAAAAATCTCAGTCAACTTACCAGCTTATTTGAAAAAATGAATCATCTATGATTCCACTTCACTAATTCTATCTCGGCTATGCTGTAAATCGTGCTATTTCTATTACTGTCTTTGATCTGGTTAAACTGAAAGGTATATTGTACCAAACAGGACATCTAGACCAGCCCTACCATTTGAATACAAGCGGCATTGTTCTCAGTGGATTGGATCGTATTGTCTCATCGATTGGACCTATTTATAGGTGGACAACGTCATATGGATACAACACTATGTGGCACAAGATATAAGAGTTTGTATGGAAATTAATGCTTTAGTTGTCTTTCTTAGGTAGGTGTCTCAGAGCCATTTTTCTGTACGACGGAGGGTTGACTATCAGGCTGATGGTGTACTACACCTGATTGTTAATATTTTATTATGTGTTACATGGTAAAATTAAATATATCCGTCTCCTTCTAACGTCATTTAACAGCTAGGGCTAGGCTAAGATTTGCTTTAAATCATTAGCAGCTTATACCTAATTGCTTTAATTCTAAGCAGATTTTGAACGTATGTCTAATATTATTAGTGTAATTTAAATATGTAATTGCATAAATATAAATAAAACGGAAGGAAGTTATACGCCAGCGCGTTAGTTTAGCCATCCAAAGGGGAAACGCTACCAGCATTCTGGGAACCTTGCCGTTGATCGGCAGCAGAGGCCGCCTCGAGGTTTCTTTTTAAATGTAGATAATTCTATAGATTGTAATACAAACAAAAGGATACTAATAAATAGGAAGGTACTTAATGAACTATAATACTTTTCAAAGAGTCCATATTACTCAATTTAAGAGCAATTTATATAAGACCTATCATTTCGCTTTCAGCTAATAACTTGTTCGTTTAAAACAAGAAAACATAATTGTACGTGCGAGTGCGACTGCGTAACATGCGAGTATTCGACACATGGCAGGCATGGGTGGATCCCCGAAGATTTGTCGTTGACAAGTGAAATAAAGAATGTCACTTTTAGTATCGATCTTAAATTACGGAGGGCGTTTTGAAGTTGGTATTATTGTGCAGTTGGTTTCATAATAAAAGGAGCAAATTCTTGGTTGTCACTAAGGTCTAACTTTCTTAGTTTGGTTATAACATTGTTTGCATTGGCTTTATGATTTCCATATTCAAATTCAATTCAAATTCAAAAGTGTGTCTCATTGCAAGTATTTTACATTAATTCTATACTGAAATGGTGCATTATCATAATCATGATGATTTGTTCTCCAGTTTGGTATGTTATATTGTAATTTGGACGCAAGAAGGTACAACATATACCTACCAGAATAATAAGCAAAAATTTTAATATTGTTAGTAAATATCTGAGCATGCAGAGTTTACTTAGTAACTTCACGTGAGAGGCGTTGACATGTTCACTTTGAAATATATTTATAGCAAAAATTTTAAAGGTATCACGTCATCAGTATTTCAAACGCTTTATTTTTGTCTTCGGTTAATTATCATTGTTCAATTTAATGCAACAGATTAAACTGCAATATATTTTTACCGTATAGCTTTGGATGCAGTTTTTTTTTTATATATTTCGACAGGCAATTTTCAAACGATTTTGTTCAATTTATTTGTGCTGTTTTATTGTAACATTTCATCACAATTTATATCTATTGTATATTATTACATGTTTCCTTTATCTGCTACTATACCTTTTCATGCTATTTTCTTTCCTTTTTCATTTCCGTGAACATCAATCTAAATGTTAATATACCAAACTACGTTTATTTGTATTTCTCACGTTGGTATAACTTTGTTTGTTCCCTTACCAATTTGGTTGGCATTAATCTCCTTGTGATTTGCGTAGGCGTCTCCTATGGACCATTGAACTAACAATATTGATCTCATTAGTTAATCCTAATAACTAGTTATGGTAATGTTTTAACATGTAGAACTTTCGGTTGATTTAATCTGAACATGTTTTTGGCTTTTGTAAACTCAGAAGTTTTAGATACACCAGTATAAGCTTGTCGCACTTCATTTTGTACAACTCAATTTATATTCTAACAGACTTAACAGAGTCAACTATCTTGTTAAACGTCTACATATATGTACAAATCAATAAATATTACACATGACAATGACATGAAACTAGGAATTAATTTTAGTATGTTACGGTGGTTCTTTACTTTGTGATGTTACTCTATAATCTTCTGGCCAGTATTATCAAACTCATGATGTATCTAATGTGTTTTATTGGTCCTTTGCATACTTGAGGAGTAATTCCGGTGTTACCTACACCGGAATAAATTAGTTACAATAAGCTTTTGATGTACTACTATTACGGTAAAAAAATATTAATTACTGGTAACGTATTTTATTTATGTAAAATATCACTTTATACCTATAATTTGTTTTTATTGATAGTATAGCATACATATATTTGAAGGAACCCCGAAAAATACTTAATTGATAGTAAAATCATAATAAAATTCAAGCAACACCATAAAAGAAGACAATCTCACAGGCAGATTAGACTGTACATTACAGTTTGTTTGATAGAATAATCCACATTGGAGACTATTCATTGTCTAGATTTTTCATAAACATTTCGTTCAAGCTAATTTCAATCATCATCATCATCATGTCAGCCGAAAGACGTTCACTGCTGGAGGTCTCTCCCAAGAATCTCCACGATAGCCGGTCTTGCGCTACTTGCATCCAGCGGTTTCCCGCGACCTTCACAAGATCGTCAGTCCACCTTGTGGGGTGCCTGCCCACGCTCATATTTCTCAACTTTCAATATCTTAAACTAAAAGCATCATACCAATATTGTAGTTTTTCAACATCCTTACCAATCTTTTCGTAGTTTCTCGTCTCATCAAAGAAGCGGCTTACCTGACTGGAGGCAATTTCTCTGTCCACTGGTTTTGGAAAAGGAAACAGTAAGCCCGCTTTAAGTCTTTGTAGAGCCTTTAGAGCTCGTATGTAATGCTTTTGCTACATGCGAAATGTGTCAGAGCTGATTGTATTGGACATTGAAAGATAATTACGTTACGTTTTATCAGAAAATGTAAGGAAACGTTCTTCCTATGTAGGAATATTATACCAGGTGATGAAGTATTTTAATTGCCGCGTCTTTTTTACTTCATAATAGGACTATGTTTGACTATAATCTCACTGTGGATAAAGCGCACAAATTTTGGAATAATTTTGTTTTAGGCTCATTTTACTTACTCTTAATTAAAGGTAAAGTATGTTTTAAATGTCGAGTTTGGTGGTGGGCGTGACGAAGGTCGTGAATGTGAATCATAATGGATAGGATGGTGGTTGCGTATTATGTAGTACTTTCGGTTTTTTTTAATAAATTTCGGTAGGTACACATTAGAAATGCTCCTGGTATTACTAATATTCATAATAGATGGTGGCCATTTACTACGAGGTAGACCGTCTACCTGCTTCGTAATATTATGCTATAAAAATGTAGCTTTCATAAAGTTATTAGGCTGCATACATAATAACCAATAATACTACATAATTTCCGGAGCCTGAGCATTACCATGTCGAAGTTATGACGATTAGAAGCTTAGAATAAATCTGTAGTAAAAACCTTTACTCATACTCTGAAACGTAGTGATGGGGCGAGCTAGCTATTTTAGTACTCGAGTACTTACTTACGTTGAAGCGTATTTTAATGCTAAACTTGTTTGCTGATATTTTTATGAAATTTTGAACTATACGTATATGAAGTATAATAAATCTGAACTTATAACTTTTCAATAAAGACAGCACATTGATATGCTTCTAAAATCGAAAAATACCACAATATCTACAAAATAATCACAAAAGACTTTCCGTTTTATCATAAATATGTTATGTTCTAACTTGTTTGCACAACCATTCAGTTAGGATACATGAAATTCTCACACAGAATACAGAACCAACTAGACTGTATTTTAATTTTGTAGTGATATCTTCCAGAAATAAGCTGTATCATGTTTTATTATTTGTTTCATTTGTTTCAATTTTAGTTTTATTTCAATTTTAGTAGTTGTAATTAGTTCTAAAGTTTATTTTAAGTTAGTAAATAGTAATTTAAACAATTTGTTAATATTATAAATCAATGTTAATAGGTATATATCTCAATTTATCCCAATAGAAAAGTATACATGTAAAAAAACAAGGTACCTACATACTTACCTATTAACAGAATAAAAAATGGTTCTTACTAAACTTTAAGATATACCTAAGTCTATCGCAGATTCTGTTTCTATCTATAATCTGTGGAAATGTACCCCCATGACGCAGTGCGGTGCACCTTCACAAACATCATTTAAATCACAGATGAATCTGCTTGGTTACTCCTCTAAGTGATTTTGATGTTCAACTCGGATGCTCGATGCCATCTGGGAGTCAAATGGGATATTCTCATGTTGATATTAGATCCTTTGATTCGAGGAAGGTAAATAAAGCTGTGGTATATCTTGGAATCTATGGACTTAAGAAAAACTAGCTGTTCCCCGCGGTTTCACTCGAGTTCCCGGGATAAAAAGTAGCCTATAACCTTCGGGAATAATATAGCTTTCTATTAGTGAAAGAATTTTTCAAATCGGTTCAGTAGTTTCAGAGCCTATTCAATGCAAACAAACAAACATACAAACAAACAATCAAATCTTTCCTCTTTATAATATTAGTATAGATTAGTATTAGTATACAAGTATAGATAACGGCTTAGACGATGGCTTTGCAACTAATGTGATCTTTTATTTGTTGATCAAACTTAGTGATCTTCGGTTCATCATCATCATCATGTCAGCCGAAAGACGTCCACTGCTCGACAAAGGCCTCCCCCGAGGATCTCAAACTTTGTTTAGCAAGGCTTTTAGTGATTAATTTCTTACGAATATTTTTTTTGATTATATAACTAAGTATATATACATATATTTAATGTTATTACATCGAGTTATATTATATAAAGATGGAAATAAAGTAAATAAAAATACCTTTTTAAATTATGTAGGTTGCTATTATGACTGCGTTGATGATTTAGGTCAACAACCTAAGCACACTTAAATAAAATTTTAAACAACAAATTACGTTAGAAATGAAACCACCAACGTTATTAAGGACAGCGGTTAGAGAAGTTATAGACTCAAAGCCACTAAATAATACTTAATTTGATGAATTCCGTTCCGTTGGTGTAGTCTAAAATTATTCGCATATAGACAACAAAAGCTTGTAAATTTTATGTTCTTGTACTTCTGCCAGTTCGTATAAGTTAAAAAATCATACAGTTAAAATAATAAGTTACAAACGGCTGGTTTAGTTTTGGAGAGGCAAAATATTAGTTTATAATTTCTAATAAACGTAGCTATTGAAACTTATATACCTTTATGTTTGAGATTACCAACACTAATATTATCGTTCGAATTAGATTAGATTTAGCAATCTAATAACATCGAACATCAAACATTGATTTATTGTTTAATTTATTTATTTTTTATCCTTATAAGGCAGGCAATGAAATACTGTTGATTAAATTTAATCAAAGGATCACAAAAATTAACGCCGAAGATTAGCAAAAAATCCCATTGAATAGATGCTCTTAATTGCATAGCAAAATTCTTTGTGTCGCGGCATATGTTGATAGAAATATGATAGCTTCATTTATTATCTGTAGGTAAGGTTTCATCTCATTATATTTCGCTACGGGATGCCAAATCGGGTTTATGTATAACGTCCCAACAATAGACCAACTAAATTGTTTTAATAGACCCACAGAATTTGAGAGTCATTACGCATTGTTGCCATTGAAACCTATCAGCCCTGGGCTCATAACACCTGGTTTTGTATTAGATTCTTATCAAGATTGTTATTAAATGCATCTGATATTTCAACCGAAAGGATGTACCTACCTACGAGGAAAAATACAGAAGTAATATGTAGTTGAAATAATCTGTAGGGTTAACAAACATATAACGTTAAGGCTACAATAATTATGTATAATGATATTCTACTTATAACCTTCCTTCAACCTTATTTTACCTGACGCGGGATTTAATGTCATTGAAAAAAAAAAAAATTGAATTTTCAGCCCTTTACTAAAAATATGGAGGTAGGTACTTATGTGCAAGATTAAAAAGTATCGTGATTCTTTTAAAATGTTATTACAATGCGTAACTTAGTTAAAACAATAAGGTCCAAAAAATAACAATCTGTGAATACATAAACATGTCTCAAAGAAAACAATGACTAAAACACGATTGGTATTAAAAATAACCGCAGCGTTTTAAGTTGATACTTCAAATGTGACTTCTCACTGCGTGCGGTAGGCAATGTTGAAGCATTTGTAAAATGAAAGGTTATTATGTTTTTAACGCGCCCACACGCACACGAAATCGATGGTACGTGCTCTAACAAAAAACATATGTTAAAAAACAATGGTGTGATTAGGTGTGATAGAAAATTTGAATTAGGAAATAAATCTGCGTTAAATTTAAGACAGGACGTTAATAATAAAGAAAACGCAAAAGGTCACAGGGATTAAACAAGCTAAAGTAGAAATTGCATAAACAATAACAGCATTGAAAAAGGAGATGTGTATGAAGAAATTTTTAGAGATAAGGCCGAAAAGCGCATCGTGAATTGCCAATTTTTAAGAAATCGAATGTCTTATCCACGTCAAATTAATATCTGCAATCATAGCTAAAATTTAATATTAAAATCTTTATTATTATTCATAGAAAATTCCCCTTGTGACAGCCAGCATTCACTTTAACGAGTAAAGAGTATTGACAAATCCTTCGTAGAGTTTAAAGATTTATATTAAAAAAATAAAATTTCTTATGGTCGGACCTCCAACCCCAGAGGACATTTGGAAAAAAGTAATCTATTCCGATAAGCCAACAAGGCGACTGTTCATTTTTATTTTGTCCATTCCCTGAGGCTTAGAGCATCTTATGTACGTCTTTTAAATTATGAGCTTATAGCGATTTAAGTTTCTAAAATATATAAAAGTAAAAGCGTATGAAGAGATTTTTGCAGGGTCAGATTCACTTTGTATAGCTGGCGTCATTAGCTATGGTAACCGATTATCAGGCGGGCCGTACACTTGTTTCCTATCTTATCTTACTAATATTATATGTGCGAATGTTTATTACTTCTTCGCGCTCAAACGGCGGGAACAATTTTGATGAAATTTGGTACGGAGGTAACTACAAGGACACCCTGAATTAACATATAGGCAACTTTTTAACCCTCGTGAAATCGCCGGCGGAAAGCTAGTAGCAGTATAAAAAATAACTTAAGTATTTACTTTTTGACTTACCTACAATTAAGTACCTAATTTTTTTTGTTATCTATACAAGCATATTTTTAACACAATGAAGCAAGAATAACGTAAGTTAATTCAACGATTAGTTTCCTTCACAACATTTTGTTCAGTTCCTAATAATATTCTAAACTCTTATAACATAGGCCAATCCCACAGAGGCATGACGATGCATTCGCCGTCTACCACAGCCTTAATCTCTCTACGATGTGGTTGCGATAACGTTTGTGTGGCGACCCTGCAGTGCTGTCTGAAGAACGTGTCCTTTACAGACTAGAAAAGACCTTTGATGATTAATCTTACTGTATGGAATCATTGACTTCATATTACATCATATCTCTTTATACGGTGATATTATGAACACATAAAAACATATTTACATGAATGAAAATATTCAGTGTTTGAAGACCAATCTTCATCAACTCAAGAGAATCCCTGTTTAAACAATACTGACATTTATTGACCAGTAATAAAAATATACATATTAGTGAAGTAGATTACCAACATTACAATGGGTGTAATTTAACTAAAATAAGTATATATTTTCAAAAAAGTATTATTTTGTAGTCGTTTCAGTTATCTGGTTTCCATAGTACCTACAAGCTCTGCTTAATTTGGAATTGAATATTAATCATTTTAAGCCTTTTCTTATTAAACACACAACGTGATTGCAAATGCTTGATTTAATAGGTACCTACTATATTAACTACATCTGCGAAAGTATGAAATATTTCTGCCACTAAGATTTCTCATAATATATATTTTATTTTTATATTTAACCATTCTTAGACGTTAGAACGCCAACACCTAACGGAACATTCACCTTTAGAAACCCGTAAAATACGATCGTAAAAAACGTCACCATCGAAATAGTTGAAAAACATAAAAATACCAAATCGTCACAAAGCAACGGAAGCATTCCTACCCCCATTTAAATATTTAAATGTTTCCAATGACAGAAGTTAAAATTCATAGCATTTCGAATACCACCCTCTTTTGAGCTCAAATAAAGGCACATAATGCCCCATTTAATAACAAATTAGATCTCACCGAATTAATGAAACGAAAAGGTTGTGCCATAGCGGCTTCTTTTAAAATACCTTTGTTCGAGAACGACCGTGTTTCATACGTAATGAACATTGAGAATATATAACATGGCAAACAATGGAATATCGCCTAACCCACCATGCAGATAACGAAAGGTCTGTGTAATAACTTTCAGAAGGTTCCGTGCCGATATTTTGTTAAATATTGCTGTCCTATTTAATTGTTTCTATTTAAATTGAACTCGATAATATTTTTATTGTTACGGAAGAAATATTGGTCTAATTTATTTTGAGAATAAAGGTGTCTTTATTGCCTATCTATTTAGTTTATCAAAGTTATTTAACCCGAAGGGTTCTCGAGTGGCCACCATGAACCGGAATACGCAGCGTGGGCAGGCGCCCCACAAGGTGGACCGATGATCTTGTGAGGGTCGCGGGAAAAACCGCTGGATGCAGGTAGCGCAAGAGCGGATATCGTGGAGATCTTGGGGGAGGCCTTTGGGCTGACATGATGATGATGAGAAGCTTTTAACGTGAATTCATTAACCCCCATAGTAATACCAATTTAAAGTTGCAAATAGTAAGTTTTAAATAGCAACCTGCCTTCACGTAATATTATATCATACTTTAATTTCGCTGATTTACTTTTATTCTATCTTAGATACGTTTCAGATCCTATTTTATTATTCTGATAAAAACATTCGTCAAGTTCAACAACAATCACGCTACGCAGCGGTAAAATTTTGTTACGAGTTACCTAAAACGTATATACTCATTTGCACGTTCGCGTTTCGTATTCTGCCTCTACAGGGACGGAAGTGTGGCTAAACAACAAAGTTACATCTAAAACCACAAACCGCTAGCGTTAGGGCTCCTATTTTAGAACGTGAAGAATTTCACCTTCTCGCTGAAAATGGGTCTCTCGTTTCTCTACGTGCGGTTAGTGCTACGTAGGTTTTAATACAACTTGCATCTTTGTTACGTAATACCGGGTTTCTTGATTTAAATCTGGAGGACTTTTACGTTGCGTTTTACTCTTACCTTTTCGCTAAGGTTGAAACTTATCTTTATTATGAAAAGTTACATCCCTAAGAACGCAACCTTAGAATATTAATGAAAGAGTCTAGACTTTATTGATTAATTAGAAGACATCAAAGTCTCCAAAAAGTTCCAATACAGATTTAGGCATAAGATTTCTATTATTCATAGCATTATTTTTATCTGAAAGAACATTTTAATAGTTCAACAAAACCGTAGCAATTATTCTAAGATAAATTAAGTAAGCCTTTGTGTAATTTCGTAAATAAAAACAAATTTATTCCGGATCAGCCCATTACTTTAATAAAACAGTTATATTAACCAAAACTAATTAAATGTTTTACTTATTCCTGACTGATTAAAATTGCATATACAGGACGGGATCGTTAAGTTAGCCTAAGTGTATCAAGTTTCCTGGACAGTGACTTCTGAACTTAATTGGATGTAATTTGCCACTCTAAAGTAAGTACTTAACAATTTAGCACAAATCGTAAAATTAGAAAATTAACTTCGTCGATTCAATCTCTTTTAAGTAGTCTTCACGTATTGGATTACAAAGTCTTAATTTGTTCCGATAAAGGATTTTCTCACGTTGTTTGAAAGACTTCACACTGTTTGAGATATTCTAAGAAAGTCCGAGTTTAAAAAAGTGGACTTATCGCTTGAACTATCTCGACACATTAGTTTAAAGATTGTACAGCTGACGGCAGTTCCCAAATGAATTTTAATCGTGACGTTCCAGCGAATTCTCAAAGCAACAGATCGCATATTTTAAGTTGCGGTGTCGGGATATCTCATGATCTTATGTGAGATTGTTCTGTGGTAAGGCTTGTGGACGCAAAAGGGATTGTTCATGACATGAATATTAATTTAAGGGATGTTATTATGAACTGAGAGATAAGATTATACATGTTTCGAATGAAGACAATCATGATAAGTATTTCGAGCTGATGTCATAAAGTGAATTGAAAGTTGAATCTAATGCAATAAGACAGTGATTGCGTGGTTTAGAAAAAGTAAGGCAGATACAGACAGAGGCAGATAGCGACTTTATTTTACTATTTGATAAGTTTCTAAACAACATTGAATAGTTAAAGTTTAGTTCTTGTAGCGGGTATACTATAGATGATTAAATTAGTTAAAATGTTGTATTAGATTGTCTAAAATGTAGTATAGTTTACAAACTATAGTTGAAACTTCGATTGTATTTAAGCGAGACTAATCAAATACCTTTACCTTTTGTATAGGTGTGGAATTCTGTAAATTACTACAATAATTTAGTTTTTTATGAGTAATATACTTTTTTGTTATCATCATCACGTTAGCCTAAAGACGTCCACTGCTGGACAAAGGCTTCTCCCAAAAATCTCAACGATGGCCGGTCTTGCGATACCCGCATCTAGCGGTTTCCCGCGACCCTCACAACTAAAAAAATATGTTTTTGTATCTATGAAAAAAAAATGCAGCCGCAGTAGGTATAGAAGACTCTCCCATTGAAAAGTGACCAACCTACTCACACGTACGTATTTTCATTTTTTTATGTTAACCAGCAAAAAATGTGGTAATTCATTGAAATAAATCTCACGCTCAGTTTTATGTAAAACCATAACTTGATAAATTGAAAACGATGATACATGAAAATGCATCGAACGTAATAATGAAAATACAGTTGGCTAATAAATTTTTCTCACATGTAAGCACTTGTGAAAGAGCCGGCCAATATTAAGTTTCAGTATAAACAAAAAAATATTGAAGCTGCTGCCATAAACTTTATTCGCAAAATGATATCTCGCTCCAAAACAAACAGGCCTTCAAAACAAAACTTGCAGATAAATTGTTTGCTGAACACTTCAAATCATTCGTCGAGTGTTCAGATCAAATCGTTCCGATATCATAAAATACAGAGCCGAAAATCGTATTCGCTGACAGAATATTAATTTTAAGTTATCGCCATGCTCGCACCCCCTGCCGTTGGTCGTGAAACAAAACAAATATGTTTTAACAATAAACTGAACAATTTTGGAGCAATAAATTTAGGAATTTAACGGGTCGCCGCCTCTTTATTAAGTGTTTATATTCGTTATGCTACTTAATTTTTAAAATGATGAGGCACTGTTGAAAAATTTAAGGTAGTTGCTGTAATGATCAAATATGATATTATTTTTGATGAAAAATTTGTTAGTATTTTTGGATGAAAACCAAAGTGGGGTCTAAAATGGCTACTCGAGCGATAATGCTATATGCAAGTCATTTCTAGAATTTACAGCAGAATATATGACATTTTTAAAATTAGAAACGACATGCATAGTGAGTAAGTTCTTCTCTGGAGCCGTGACCGCCGGTATCCCGGACCCTGTTCCAGATACTGACCGGAATCTGTTTATACTTTTAAATAAAGGTCACTTAAGTACATCAAGAGTCAAGACTAACAACTTTTGGTCTATGACTTTTGCCAAAACGTAATCAAGAAAACAAAAACATGTTTTAGTGGCGATTTCTATCAATCGTTATACAAATACCTAGTACTGCATGTCTTAATTGACTCCCTCTATATTATAGCTTACTGTTTGTGACTGCCTTGTTTATGGGGAATTAAACAGATTTTTCTATTTTTTGTAAGGGAATAAAAATCATTTAATTAGAAAAAGATGTAGAACAAAAGTTGTCAATATGTCATCAATGCAAAAATAGATCGGCATGCTTCTGACAATTTTAGAAAAAAGGACACAAAGCAGCGCGTGCGATCAATCGAGCATCACAATAACGCTGTAACTTGATTGATATTTGGCGTTTCGACGCACGATTTACCATTACGGGCTATTTGCCGCCCACCAGGATAGCCAGTGATGTATGTGCAGGATACCAAGTGACTTTTGTTTCACTAAAGCGTTGAGTGTTCAGCTCGATATGAGTTTTATGGTAGGGTACGTTCCGGGTGTACGGGTAATAGAACATTAAATATTGGTTGCTTTACGCCCGTATGGGTATTAGGTGATATTTATACGGCCACAAAAAGGAATTGGGAAAAAGGAAGTTAGATTTAGTAACAACGATTTTTAGAATATTTTTCTTATTACGACAGTAGGTATAGCTATTCATTCTAGGTTTGAAGAAGATAATAGTGCAATATTTTTATGCTAAATAATTAATAAATTACAAGATTTGTTTTTATTATGAAATATATAATCGGACAACCATAAAATATCAATCATGATAGTGTTTTCATTTTAGTCTACCAATGTTTTCATTTTAGTAGTTTTTATAAATGTATAAGTAGGTAGGTACTTATCTACGTTTAACCACTATTAAAATATCTCGTAAATTGTACTAACCACAAACATGAAACTGCAATGGCTTAAGAGAACTGGAGCATGTTTGTTTTTGCATAAGTGCACCGCAAAAATGAGTGTATAGTCTTTACAAAGTGCTGCCACTAACTAGGTCAGTCTGTCAGTTTAGTCAGTGCTAGTTCTACTAGTCTAGCTACAAGTCTGCTTGTCTTGTTACAGAAAACCTTTATAGAAAAGGAAACTATTAAGTATGTATAGTTAGTACGTAAGTGAAACTTTTTTTTATCGTTTTTTTTTTCATTTATCAAAGACATTATAATAGAATGATTTTGGTAGGTTATTGTAGACTACTAAAATTGCTATCGGCCCTTCAATGCGTTTCTGATACGTCAAACTTTTAATTGTATGTTAAAAAAATAACAAACACAGGTTCAAAAAAAAATTGGAATGATTTATTTTATTTTACGTCAATACCTTGATACACTTGCAGACTGTTCATCTGATGATATTTGATCATCACTACCTTTGGCCATATGCGATACCAGAGAGATTGCCGACTGTCGCCCTGATTGCCAACATTCATGAGCTCTTTTTACACCCTTATCTCCCTTATCACCTCTCACCATCTTTTTATATCTCATATTGTACATATTTAGTTCCACATGGGAGTAGCATGAAAGTGAAACTTTGGGTCACAATATACACAAGAATTTTTAACAGGCGGAAGAATACCCTTATTATTACTTTTGTTTTGGAACAAAAATGAAACAATACACTTGTTACTTTCTGTATACTTCTTTATCCTTGTTGGTAAAGAAACTACTACACCAACATGCCGCCAAAATGTCACCGGAAATTTTGAAACTCCGCTATCTGTTTTTGAAGGTTCACGCTCGACTAGCCCTTTGGATGTGGAACTTTTTGTGCGGCTATTTTTCTTAGCTTCGTAACGGAAATCTAAACAATGAGACGGGAAATAAAAGAAAGCTAAATTGAATGTCTTGTCCTGTTACAAAGTTGAGTAATTTTTTGATGTCTACGTATTGTTTCTCGACGCACAGTTGTGAGCAGCTTTGATAGATTGCTTTCTGTTTCATTCCGGTCGTAAATGGATGTTACTTAACTGTTATAACAATTTATTATCAAATGACTAATATTCCTATGTTGATTTCAATTCGTTTATCTAAATTAGGTTTTGTTTTTCATTGAGAATAGGGTAGTTGACACTGTCAAAAATAAATTACCAAACACTAACTAAGGAATGAATGAATTTTTTAAAATAATACTTTTTGGCAATGAAAATTATAAACATTCTTATCATTAAGTACTTTAATAAGGATCGCATTCCTTTACTCGTACCTAATAATTCGAACATGTTGTCCCAATAAGGGTAATTTAATTTATATCACTTTGGCGAAGTAGTAAATACTGGCTTTAGAGGCTAGAGTACACACGCGGTCCCTTCAGTCGAATAACTTACAATTACAGGTAAAAAACGCCAGCGCAGAAAGCGCTTTTTGATGCGATCGCCGGCTTGTTTGGTACATAGACACGATTTCATTAGTGACGATGTCGGATTTACGAAGTAAACTTTACGATTGGTTTTATTTTCCATTGTTATTATTTTGTACTGTAGGTATATAAGAGCTAAATAGTATATTTTAGAGTTCTTTTTAATGGGCTAAATGGTGTTAGCCTTAGATAATCGAACAACATGCACGGATGCTAAGCAATTTGTGAAGCTTTATTGCTTTATATTATGATTCGCCCGTCAGTCGCCCGAGGGTTACTTCCCCTAGATCCGGGTCTGAATGTCGATCAGGTAGATCTATAGACGTAGCGAGACAAATATTTCAACTGAAAATTATTCTCACACGGGATAGTGTTACACAAAGAATTACTTCTGCTGAAAAATATTAATAGGTATGCAAGCAATGGTATAAGGTTGTGAGCTCGGGAGATAAAAGAGACGAACGAACTGTTTGAAGTCAACTTTATTACTGCTGTAATATAACATTGATACATAATGGTGAGCACACATTCACACAGTAAATATATGTACTCCATACACTACACGCCCACCGTTAAAAAATAAAAAAATAATATATATATTTTTTTTTTACATAATAAATCTTATAATACTAACAAGATTACATAAAATTGATTACATTTTATTTTATTGTTTATAAGGTCTAGTTCTATTCTTATGAACTAACATTTCTTTACCTTTATAATCTATTTTTAAATTCGGTTCACAATCTTCGATTACTTTAAAAGGTCCTACATACAGAGGATCGAGTTTGTTTACACATTGCTCGTTTCTAAGTAGTATCATATCACCAATATTGTAGTTAATAGGATTTATATACTTATCGTACTTAACTTTTCTAATATGTTTGCTCTTAATTAAATTTTGCCTTGCGTCATATTGCGATTTTTGAAGTCTATATTTAAGTTGTTTGGGATAATCATAAGGGTTATATAACGGATCTACCTCTAAAGTTAAATTGCTCGGAATATTACACAGTTTCCCGAAAACTAGTTCATACGGTGTATATTTTGTTTCTGTATGTACTGTTGTGTTAAATGCAAAACACCAGAATGGTAACCATACACTCCAATTCTGTGGTTCGTTATCAGTATGAATACGAAGATATGATATTAAATTTTTATGACTGTTTTCTAAACTACCTATTGATTGATGATGATATGCTGTAGATGTTATTTGTTTAATTTGAAGGATTTGGCATACTTCTTTCATAACCATCGAAACAAACTCAGTTCCCCGATCAGATATAATGTGTCGAGGAATTCCGTAACGTAATATGAAATTGTTTACAAAAGCTGTTGCTACCGAAATAGTATCCTTATTACGAAGGGGATACGCTTCTACATATTTACTAAGATCACACTGTAGAGTGAGAATATACGAATAACTATCACTATCTTTACTTAAGGGCCCGACTAAATCTAAATATATCCTATCAAAAGTAGAATGTCCCGTATCTGTTATAACCATAGGGGATTTTATATGTTTAAAGTGTTTTTGACGTGAACACTTTTCACAACGACTCACAAATTCGGTTACGTCTTTTTCCAATCCTGGCCAAAAGAAACGTTTTTTAATATTGTTAATCATACGTCTTATGCCAGCATGACCGCTCGTTGGCAACATATGATAGTCGTTTATTATAACGCGTTTTGTATCGTGATCACTTATTTGTATGACACCATTTAAAATACATAATCGCGGTCCGGACCAATTTGGTGTGTCATTTATAATACGAGTTAACTCTTTTATTACTTTATGATTATATTCATTTTTCACGATATATAAACAATCTATTTTTAATTGATTGCAATAGTAACCTAATTTCCTCACAAAGGCATCTCGTGCGCAATATGATCGGAACGAAGGATTTACATATATTATTGAACTTGTAGAACTATACGCGAACAATGATTGTTCTGTTGATCTTCCCTCTATCTTAAACCATTCTTTCTCATCCACAAACCTCAATTCAGTACAATCGTTTGGTTTTTTAAGTGTTCCCACAACTTTTGGATGATCGGTCCAATCGTTTGTGTTAACCTTATCGACCAAAGGGTTGTCACCAACATCTCGATCATTTGTTTCTTTCATACGTTTTCTCTGCGCTCTAGTCAGAACAGACATAACATTCTCGTTCATTTCTTTCAATTCCTCACTCGATATTCTTATGCGTGACAAAGCATCTGCAGCTGCGTTGTCCGCTCCTCTGACATACTCGATTTCGTAATTATATTCTTCTAGTAATAGTCTAAATTTTGTCAAACGACTAGATGGGTTTGACATGTTAAAAAGATATATTAATGGTTTATGATCAGTTTTTATTAAAAATTTTCGCCCATAAAGGTATGGTCTAAAATATTTTACGGACCAAACAATAGCCAATAACTCCTTTTCAATCGTAGGATATCTAATTTCTGCTTTATTGAGGTTGCGACTAGCGAATGCTACCGGTCTATTGTCGTTATTTGATAACACCGAACCTATCGCATAGCCGGATGCGTCGGTTTGTAATATAAATATATTATTATCATCAAAATTTGGGTATTGCAGTATTGGTGGTGAGATTAACTCATTTTTCAATGATAAAAAAGATTTTTGGCATTCTTGCGTCCAGTTAAATTTTACATTTTTACGACCTAGTTTATTGAGAGGTATGGATTTCTTTGCAAAATTAGGAATAAATTTTCTGTAAAAATTTATAAATGCAACAAATCTTTTTGTTTCGTCTGCGCTTTTCGGGACGGGGTAGTTTTGAATGACTTTGACTTTTTCTGGATCTGGTTTTATACCTTCGGTTGAAATGACATGTCCTAAAAATTGCATTTCTTTCCTTAAAAAATCACATTTATTTGGATTTAATTTTAAGTTTACCTTTCGAAGCCTAGTTAAAATATCTATGAGATTTTTATTATGAATATCTAAATTACGTCCAAAGCAAATTAAATTGTCTAAATATATAAATAGTTTATCATATGTGAGTCCAGACATGGCTACTGTCATTAACCTAGAAAATGCACTAGGACTGATTTTCAATCCCATGGGGAGACGAGTCATTTGGTATTGACCAGAAGGAGTTGCGAATGCTGTGTATTTTCTGCACTCTGGGCTCAGATTTGCCTGATAATAAGCTTGAGATAAATCTAATTGTGAAAAATACATTGCACCGGATAAGGAATCTAAAATATCTGTAATATTTGGAAGTGGAAATTTGTCATCAAGAATTCTATCATTTAA
Source organism: Tethea ocularis (assembly GCA_963555595.1). Classification (NCBI taxonomy): domain Eukaryota; kingdom Metazoa; phylum Arthropoda; class Insecta; order Lepidoptera; family Drepanidae; genus Tethea; species Tethea ocularis. Next base: position 8,747,557 of record OY741968.1, read on the forward strand.
TTTGCGAAAATCAATTACTAATCGCCATTTTTTAGTATCGTCATTTGATTTTTTAGGCACCAATAAAATAGGGCTTGACCATTCGCTTTTTGCTGGTTCTATTATATTTTCTGAAATCATTTGTTTTATTTGCTTCTCAACTTCTTTACGCTGTGAAAATGGTAACCTATATGGTTTGGCATACACTGGATCTGCATTCGGTTTCAACTGTATGGTCTGGTTGTATAGATTAGTTGTAGTTAATTTGTCGTTAGGTAAGTTAAATACGTCTGAAAATTTGGCACATATATTTTGAACTGATATCCTTTCCTCGTTATTTAAATGACTTAAATTCAGTTGACACAATAATGTACGTACTCTATCTCCATCAATATTATTGTCTCTTTCAAAATTACATATATTATATTCTGACAAACTATGTATTTCTGGCCTAAAATAGTTAAGTTTTACTTCTGATTCGCGAGTATTAAGTATTTGTATGCAAATTTTTCCATTGGTAGGTTTGCATAGACTCCCAGCCATGAAAACCCCCTTGCATAATTCTTCTGGTAGAACTACACATTCATTGCTGAAATTTGTATCTATCTTAAATATTTTTTCACACCTCGGTGGGATACTTAGGAAGCTGTTTTTGCATAAAGAACTAGCAACCATGGATACCGTAACAATCTTTTTAAAGTTATTAATTGATAATGTATTATCTTCAAAGTTTAAAATAGCTTTGTAGTTTCGTAAAAAATCTCTACCAATTATTCCATGTTGTGTACAAGGTAAGTATTCTATTACATAAAATTTGTGTACAAATTCCTGCCCATCTACGTTCAATGTAATATAAACATATCCAAGTGTTTGAATTTGACCACCAATACCATTTATGTGAATGCATTCTGTATGCACTGGAATATTCCAACGTATCACAGTTTCGTATTTCAGTGCCGACAGAGATGCTCCAGAATCTATTAGAAAACCATATTTGGCATCTTGTACTAAGAATTCCACCGAGCTATTATTGTCACAGGCTAATATGAAATTATCAACGAAAAAATTCTAAAGCCTGGTTTTTATTTGTTTCTAAATTTTGCTCGACCTGACCAACCGATTCAGGGTTATTGCGCATATAATGTACGTTTTGAGTACGAGTAAAACTACGACTCTGTCTACCTCGATAAGATGATACTTGTCTATGACCACGATTACCTCGTTGCGACTCTGAACTTCGAGTCTGCGACTGATTGTTAGGAAAATATTTATGGTTGTATCCTCGTGAAAACTGCATACTTGGTTGACCTGTTCGTCTAACAAAATGTCCTCTATTATTGAAGTTACGTGAATATCTATAATTACCTGATCTACCTCGATTTCCGAAGTACATCGACGCTTCAGAGTTTTGATGACTACAGGAAGCTTCTTCATCTTTCGCTGCTCTTAACGTATCTTTCAAGGATAGGTAATTACGTGCTGCTAAAATAGTGCTGAGTTGTCGATTTCGTAAGCCGTTGGTGAAGCTTTTAATTGCGAGTTTCTCATTTAAAGGGCGTAATATTTTATACGCATTTTGGTCACCGTCAGCTTGGGAAATGGTCAAATCAACAAATAATTGTTCTACTTTACTCCCATAATTATCTAAAGATGTACCGTTTTGTCTTAATTGCACTAACTCATTATGTATAGAAGTGCTGGATTTTTTAGTAAGCAGGTGGTTTCGCATATCGCCAACAAGTGATTCGCAAGTATCGTATGATAAGGATAATCTTAATTTAGCATTCTCATTTAGTCTTGTTTTCAATACAAATTTAATTAGCATAATTTTACCTTCACTACTGAGCGTAGAACTATATAGTTCAATGGCATCTATAAGGTTTTTTGTCGTATTTTCATCACCGTTCATAACCGGAAGTAGCGATACCGCAGTCTTAAAATTGAAGGTCTCCATTATAGGGATTTTGCTTTCAACACCTTCGACAGTACTCTCGGAGCTGTAATTTTTTGAACAAAATGTTTCTATTTGTACGTATAAATCTTTTATAGAATCGCAATAGGACTGTATTTCTTTTAAAATTTGACCTTGAATTTTTTTTTGTTCAATTTGTTTAGATAAGTCATTTATACATTCATCAAATTTTATACGTAACTGAGTTGCCTCATTCAGTTTTTCTTGTAAGGTAGTCTCAGTTCTTTTAACATAACTTAACTTTAGTAAGTTATCTCTAATATGTTTAAGTTTGGCATATATATTTTTAAGTTCACTTGCCATTTATTTATGTATAACTTTGAAATAGCTTCATAATAATTAATAATAATTGATTCGAAGACATTGACTCATTATAGGTATATATTAGGTATACTACTCAACTCTTGAATATTATAAAATAAGGTATACAAGTAATATAAAAAAATTAACTAAGGAATTCCTAAGGAGTTCACTGTAGGTCTACATGCATTTCTTACTTACACTCATCACTGATTTTTAATTAATGCACTTTACAATGTTTCTCACTTTTTTTCAATATTCACCGCTCCCGACTCCTTCTGATGACACTCGTAGCAAACCCGAGGCTCGTCCAGACGGTTTGGTCGACGAAAAGATCGCATAAAGTTTTGCGTCAAATATTCGTTTCTTATCCACCCTTGGTGGCATCGTTTATACATTTTGAATAACATGTATAATCCGGCAACAGCGAGCATGGTGCAAATTACAAACATCACTATGCTTATATTCGATAAGTGATATTCTTGCGAAGAAATGTTCGATCCACCAGATGCATTCTGGTTGATGAATACTTCATCTTTTTCTACATTGGAACGGCACATTTTCACAGGTCACATAATGTTTTTTTTTTATTTTTGTTTTAAATTTCGGAATATATATAAAAGTCACATTTTCTTAATTATTTAGTTCATGAATACCGAAACGAATTTCGCGCGACCGAACTCTGGCAGACCGCCTCGAGTGGCAGGGTCGCCATATAAGGTTGTGAGCTCGGGAGATAAAAGAGACGAACGAACTGTTTGAAGTCAACTTTATTACTGCTGTAATATAACATTGATACATAATGGTGAGCACACATTCACACAGTAAATATATGTACTCCATACACTACAATGGAAATAATTTTACCTTTTGTACCAATTCACCGAAATTACTTATTTCGTTCAAAGCAAACCGAAAATCAATACCTACCTGTAAATCTTCTCAAATTTCCAAACTGAACACAATAAATTGCCTCCTAATTGCCGACGTCACCGCATTGCGAGATGCCGTATCCATTGAAAGATGTCAATTTTTTCAATCACATTCCCATTGGTTGGGCATCGATGGTTTTTGCTGTGTCCGACCGTCGACTTGTCGAAGTACTTTTTACCGAACTCAGGCGGAATTTTTTGCCCTTCTCAAAATCATCTGAACACTAGTACTTACCCATATATTTGGAAAGGTGCTCTGATGGCAGTCGTAATTGATTGAATTCGCTGTAAATAAGCTTTATTTTTATTCGATTCTCTTCTCGGTTGGTTGTAAAAAATACTTATGCACATATTTTTACCGGTGTTTTTGTTCGTAAAAAATAAAATCATTAAAGAATATCTTCTCCGTCATTTTATTCATGCTGTCCATTCATGTAAGGAGTTTCAAGTAGTTACCTATCCAATTGTATGTTTTTATATTTATTCCTTATCTGAAATCTTTTTTTTTATTACTGATTTCTTTTTATTTGAAGAATGTTTTCTTAAAAATATTGTTTAGTTTTAATACAAAGCAGCGTATTAGCCTTGCAATTCAACGAGGTGACGTCGCCAGCTTTTTGGGAACCCTGCCTTATTTAGGTATAGTGAGTAACATTGTATATATATTTTAATTTATATATGTAGGTATATTACTTAGATTACTAAAAGTTAAAATAAATGTCTGTTTTAATAATTCCCGTTCTACATTTTATTTTAATGTTAAGTGGGTACTATTTTAGTTTTTATCAAAATAGGATTCTTTCGATTATGACCATCCATGCCCAGTTGAAAAGTCACCTTTAGAACTCTACAACAGTAGAGCTCAGGATCTTTTGCATCGATCTTTCCAATAAGAAGGTCGTATTCAGACCAACAAGAGGATAACAAATATATAATTCTGAAGGGGTTAGGAAGGCGTTACTTAACAATTAAGTTATGACGTCAATAAATCGAACAAATTCAAACATATTCAACAATCGCAGTTGCATTGATTCGAATCGAATCATTCAATTAAAACACCACGAAGCGAACATTGGCACAGCGATTGAGATCAATATCGCAGTTTTAATAAAACAGATGGGGAACGGGCTGCCATATCCGGCTCTTGCTTATTTTTTTCCCGACGAAAAAACTTCAAGCCCCTCGAAAAAGCAAGCAATGATAATAGAAACAACGGGAGCGCCGTTCTAAAGGGTTATTCGTGTTTTTATTTGCGCCTATAGAGGTCTTTTTAGAATACGTTAAAAGGAAACGACTCGAAATGTCCCGGAGAGTGCGTGGGTGAAAAAATAATGCGGACAGTGTCGCCTATCGCTCGTCTGGATGTTAGATCCTTTTATGTCGAACAGTTTTACGTAACATACAGTTGAATTAAATACATAATAGTAGTTTATGATACTGTTGCATAATAGGGGTTATTAAATACGAGTGTGAGTTCTTAATAGTATCACACGAGTTTTTAATACCTAATTATGTGCAGTGTCATACAGTACTTTATCTAAAGTCATATAAATAATGTAATTTAAAGGTAAAAAATCGATAATATTTTGTCATAGGTTTTCATGACTTGCTAGACGGGAGTTTTGCTGCACATGCTAATGCCGATATGTTTTATTTTTATTTTTTACCTTTCTACTTAAAATTGGGCTTCAAAAAAGTAACAGCTGTAGTTACGAGATAGCTAATTGACTTAGGTCACACAATACATGCTTAGGTATAGATAATATTGGTGACTAATTATTTATCTTCCTCTAAGCTTTAAACGTTCAATTGTAGGTAGGTAATTTTTGAAACGTTCTTGAAACTTATCTCAAAAGAATACTATCGTACTATGAATAACTTGAGGCCATATTTTATAAGAATCCCAGCCTAATTGGAGATTAAGGGCACGACATAGAGCGTGACCAGTTTGTGGTGACAGTCTGAATTCTTAATTACATATTATTTAAGTAATTAACTGCACTTTCTATACTATTAATTATCAGCACGTAGTTTCTCTTTAGATGGGTAAATGATTCATGTCCTTGTGAAAATATTATATGAGAGACTAGTATTGAGGGATATTATAATTACCTAATATTACAGACATGTGTTTGTGGTTTAGGGTTCGTATTTGAATAGAGTTGGCAAAGAGTTTTAGACTGTAGCAGATGTAAAATAAAGAGTCTTATTAGAATTCAAATTCAAAAATATTGCAAGTGTTTTTATCCTACTAATATTATAAATGCGAAAGTTTGTATGGATGTATGGATGGATGTTTGTTACTCTTTTACGCAAAAACTACTGAACGGATTTGGATGAAATTTAGAACACAGATAGTTCATAACTTAGGATAGGATACTTAACACATAGGATACTTTTTATCCCGGGAAAACATAAGATCCCTCGGGATCGGATCTAGTTCCTCAATATTTCTCACTTTCTTTTTTTGTATCTAAATAGAAAATAGCTTTGTGAGATTAAAGAACAATTATATTTTAAAACAGAAGATATCTTTACGACGTTTTTTACTACACACATACATACTTCATACTGTCTATTTTATGTGTAAATCTGACTTTCTTAAAAAAAAAGTACAAATATTTATGTTTCTTTTACTACCTTTATTTAAACTACTTACATCATCTGAGATACAATCACGCACAATAACGACGAGACCGCAATGTTACAAAAAAAATATGGTTGCACTCATAAAAATATCATAAATACCAGTTTTCAAAAATGCTCTTACTAGAATATGATAATATCTTTTAAGCTTTTATAACAAAAAGGGGTGCGAGTAAAAAAAGCACATAAAAGTAGGGTCCTTGCCCCGTTGACGGGCACAACGAGTTTTATTACAAACGACAAGTTGACGAATAGGGCTTAAAACACTACGGTGTCGTGGCAAAGAGTTTAGATTAAAAGTAAAACCGTCAGTGACATATTTTTGCCTATAACTTCATATAATTAATTAATAATTCAGGTTATTTTAGTATCTAATAGAAAACATCTTGTAAGACATATTAGAATATCACCTAAATGCAGTCGCAAATCATTTTTGTACCACTGTCACTAATAATGACGAATATTGTGATATAAATTAAACTTTTTACAATCTTATTTTTTAACAACATAATGATTTACGCGTATTAATTAATCATGTTCAATTGACAGACGGTGTAACCATAGAGACATAAGATAAATAAATTAGAACCTTATTATAGTCAAATAATCTAAAACATTTGGAGCTCCCTTAATATATTGTGTATAAAAAAATCGTCGTGTATTCATTTGTGTTATTACATAAAAAGAGAAGAAATGGCAAAGCTGTGGAGTAGAGATGTGTTCCATACAAATGGCAACCTAAGCAAGCCTGCTCCGGTCCGCTTGGGTTGTCATCTATATGTAAATAGGTGTAATATGTACCTACACTCTCATCATCATCTCAGCTTTGGTGGATACTGCGCTGGAGAGGCTGAAATGTTATGACCAGAACTTATTTAATAAAATGCCTACTTTTACCATCTGATCAGATTTAATCTTTGTCAGTTTGGGCTAGGCATCGGGCACAATGTTGCGTGACAGAACGGTACGGCACGCACGCTGTCAAATGATAACTTCACGTCTATCAATTTCCAGAGGAATGGAACACTGTGGTGTGTTTAAACTTTATTATGGCCTTCATAGATAAGGCGACCCAATAGAATTAGTAAGTCGCAACGTCATAGAATAAAACTAATAGGACGGTATTTATTTTTGTTCTTAAATTATCGTGGCGTTTTTAGGTCGAGTTTTAGTTACTGAAATGGAATGATAAGCGTGAAACAGTGCTGAACTGAATTTCAATTGATTTACGTATCTTAATGTTATTAATTTACTAGAAGATTAATTATTACCCGAGAACTGTCACAATTATACCAAGGCTTATGGTACCACATGTCATACATAATTATGCTGTGAGTGGTTTACAGGTTGTGTTCATGAAGATGGCTGTGAATCATCAAGAAAAAAACATTAGGTACTACGAAACTTGGTATATGAAGGTTAGGCAGTTAAATTCAAAGGAATATGAAGTGAAATAAACCAATCTATGCTTGGCTCACGTGATGGTCTAATTTTTCAAAAATTATCCTGTATATGAATCTTTATCTATACTAATAATTAGCTTTAATAAAGAGTTTGTTTGTTCGAACGCGCTAATTTCTACTTTTTATCCCGGTAACGAGGGTAAAACCGCGGGGGACAGCTAGTGGTTTATAAATGTATAATGTGGGCTATCAAAGAGTGAGATGTATCATACAGAATGGATACGATCATCTTAACGGTTGAAATCGACTGTAAAATTGTATTGTGGGATCAGAATTACTCAAATATCATAAAAGTACCAATCATTTTCATTACTTACCATTTACTTAGTTCAAGAATAGGTAGGTATAGTTGTGAATCAAGAAATTTGTACACAATTAATCATTGTCAGAAATGAATTAAGTAAATCTAATGGAAATATTCTGTAGGCGTACACATCTAGATTTAGGTTTCGTGGTAGGTATTTGACGTTAGTGTTACCCAAATTATTTATCTATAGAGCTGTCGATTATATTGTATATATATCGACAACGCATAGCATAAATCGGTGAGACTAGGTCCATAAAGCATGAATGAGTATTTTTTTTTAAAGTAATTCACTCTAATGTTTTAATGCCATGGCAGAAACCGCGGGGCAGAAAATTTGTCGGTACCTAAGTAAAATAGCCTTCAGATAAAAATATATCGCAAGATATTTTTATTTCAGGCAACAATTATGACTAGACAAGACAAAATTTCATGAAAATCGTTGGAGCCATTTCCGAGATCCAGATTATATATATATATATACAAGAATTGCTCGTTTGAAGGTATTAGATTATCGATACATACAAAATTCAGCACTATCGCAATATGCAAAATTCAGTACGCTAATCACGTGTGACCTAAGATTTAATGGAACACGTCATTAACATGCTACTATCAGTTAATGGTTGAAATGGCACTTCTATGACTTTTTGTTTATATAGATACCTGACTATTTTGATGGATAAAGATAATATAATAAAATCATAGCGAAGGAAATACCCTGCGTACCTACCCAGCTAAAAGCTTTTCAATCCTGGTTTTAAAAGGCAGATATAAAAATAACCGACATAGCCCGAAGAATTGCCAAACTGAAGTGGCAGTAGGCGGGGCACATCGCTCGTAGAACCGACGGCCGCTGGGGCAGAAGGGTTCTCGAGTGGCGACCACGAACCGGAAGACGCAGCGTGGGCAGGCCCCCCACAAGGTGGACCGACGATCTTGTGAGGGTCGCGGGAAACCGCTGGATGCGGGTAGCGCAAAACCGGCCATCGTGGAGATCCTTGGGGGAGGCTTTTGTCCAGCAGTGGACGTCTTTCGGCTGACATGATGATTAAAAATTTGAATAAAAATAGTTTTTCTACATAAAATATTTACGTATCAAACTTTTCTGTTTTTTGTAGCATTATTATGCTGCAGATTTCATAATTAACTGCTAATTACTACAAACAAAAAGACTAATAAATAGGACCAGGAAAATCTGCTGTTATTATTATAAAGGGACTGCCGACCTGAGGGAGCTATATGTTCTCATCATTTTTATTTATGGCAACAAATTAAGCCTTGTTTGAGCTGTGGGCTGCCGATTTTTCTCGCTCACTCCGCAAATTACTAACACAGAATGCTACTTTTGTGACGCACTAAAGCATTTTGCGTTAAAATTAAATTTTATTTTATTACAATTCATTGCTACTTATATGTAAACAAAGGATTTCGAATAATATACTATGAAAAGTCGCTATAATTCATTGTCTTTTTTATAATTTACTAGCTGACCCGGCAGACGTTGTCCTGCCCTGAGAACAAAAATAAAACTGGGACCTACAAACCTATCTCTACCTACTCCTATCTACCTCTACCTGCCACTACCTACCCCTACCTACCTTACATACCTACCCTACCTACCTACCCTACCTACCTACCCTACCTACCTACCCTACCTACCTACCCTACCTACCTACCCTACCTACCTACCCTACCCTACCTACCTACCCTACCTACCTACCCTACCTACCCCTACCTATCTACCTACCTCTACCTGCCACTACCTACCCCTACCTACCTTACCTACCTACCCTACCTACCGACCCTACCTACCCCTACCTATCCTATGTCCTTCTCCTGGCTCTAAACTACCTCCCTGCCAATTTTCAGCTAAATCGGTTCAGCCATTCTTGAGTTATAAGTGGAGTAACTAACACGACTTTCTTTTATATATATAGATATTCGGAAATATAAATCTTTAGTTTTTGATAAATACCTAAAAGAAAATTAAAAAACATTAGTGGCCAGTTATAACATTCTCACGCAAAATAAAATTGTTGAAAATTTAAATTTGATTCGAACACTGCGATTTTCGCGCGCGTTTTGTAGCGAGTTTCAGTTCTGTTTCGTAATTACTTGGGAGCGACGCGCGGGTGTCGCCCGGTGTATTTGACAGGTGGCGCGAAAGTAATTGCAGCCTGCGGCCCGATGTGGTTATAACTTCAAAGCTTTTAACGTTCAATTCTTTCATAAAAATCAAATCGTATCTATCTCAACTTTTTGCTATGAGCACGTGTCAGTTACTCTGTTTTTGGTTAAGTGGCATCAATATGACAGGTAGGTAGTATATTTTGATCAATTTAACATAATGAGTCACATTTGATCAAAGAATCAGATGTAATATAATTATGGAGAATAAATCTCCTTAATTTTCCTACAAAATGATTTCAGTCTCAAGTTGTTGTTACGGTCAAAACACTAAATTAAAATAATCAAAACCTACCAAAACAAAATCTATTCTTATCGTGTTTATGAACCTTAACAGTTTTATTAAGAAGGAGAATAAAATTGGGCAGCGGGAGAGAATTTAATTTAGTCGTAATTATTTGTATTCAATACCAATAATTCTTAGCAAACAAGGAAATAAAAAAGTAAATAAAGATTTCCTGGAACATAGTACAGTTTTAAGCTAAGATTGTAAATCTGTGTCGTTAATTTCATAAGTCCCCTGAGGGTGGCTTTTCTTAATTCGTTTAGGGGAGGTTTTAAGCTTTTACGTGTTAATGAAAAAGTGTTTTGCATTTAAATGGAAACACAACACTCACTAAAAATACATTTTTGTTTTTTGCAACATCGAATAAGTTTGATTCTCTTTATTTTTACCTTCATAACATTATGTTTTATGTACCTAGATATGTAGGAAGATCGGGTTGTTGGTCCAACTTGGTTGACTCAACGTAGTAGAGGTATTGGGTGAGACACTGGTAACACTGTGACGTTGATGACACGGACTAAGGCTTATTTATTACATTTGGTTCAGAAACTTTTTCGCAAGCTCTCGAACTGTACGTTCGTTAGTACAACAAGTGCTGAAGTGATTATTAAATTGTCAAATTGCTATAATAAATCTGTCCGGCCCATGAGGAGTTTCTTGCGTCGCTTCTTCTCCTCATACGGGACTATTCGAAGCGATAGTATAACGTTGTTTCATTCTGGGTCCTCTGAATCCTGATACCATCGGACCCTAAACACCATGTTCATATCGCTTAGCTGTCGCTGACTATGTATATAGATTTAAGGTTTATTTCATAACTGCTAGATAACTTTTTATCACCGAAATTGGAGGTTGTCTTACTAACTGTTACTTATGGGCAAATACTTACATATTTAATTTTATTTGGTTGAGGCTAAAAAAGATATTAATCTAAAATTTGGCCTACAGGTACGCAGCTGCTATTATGGGCGTTTTTTTAGCCTAGTGTAGTGACATTTAATTTAATTATAAAAACCGGTTATTCCTAATTATTTCGCTTGTCAATAAATAACGTATAGAGTCAGGTGGACGCCGATTGGTGAATTACTTTTTAAGGTAGACAAGGTTTTTTATTTAATAATAACTTGTTGCCACCAATGGGAGCAGTTCACTAGATGACATATTATGTACCTATCTATATAAGTTACATACTAAATATAAATTTTCAGTTACAATATGAAATATTTTTAGTATTATTTTGTTGTTAAAGCGACAATAGTAATTAAAACATATTTTGTTTATATATAATTAAAAGTTTCATTACTGTCTAGCTATACACTCACTGATAAATGGACGGACAGCTTAGTAATTAGGGCTCCTTTGGCACTCTTCTTTTCGAAATAATCGGAATGTTTTTCGAAATAATTATTTTCTAAGATTGCCACAAGTGTATACTTTTTCTAGAATCGCTTGAAATTTTCCAATGATGTATTTTCAGATACATTTCTCCTAGCATGATAGGTCGGAAAACCTTCAAGTTTCTTACTACGGTATTTTATATCCCATTGCTAAATGTGACAAAGAAAGTGTTCACGTCCACATGTGTGTTAGCAGGTAGTGCGCTTTTGCGGTTTCTTTGCGTGCAGGAAATTCGTGAATGAATACGGTGAGCTCGCGGGATCGTTTAGGTGTCGAAGTTTTTGCATTCCCACGGTCCTCTGGGACCATTGAAGGGTTAATATTGACGTGATGAAGATTTTTTGCGCAATCTCTTCATTTTGTCACTTGACATGAAGACGAAGAGGTCTTTGAAAAAATATCGACAATTTTCAGTAAGTACGTACCTACTTCAAATTTTATACAGTCATAAATAAGTAAATAAATTGAAAATAAACAAGTAAATAATAGATTTAGAATAAATATTATATTTACTAGCTAATTAATAATTAGAAGCATTTTAATTTTGTATTGTAATTTAAAGCCTTTTAATAATGTAGGCAATTTTAGTTATAGAGTCAATGGGGTCAATTGCAATTTAAAGTAGAGTTATAGAGTCAGTTTAGGACTGCCTAAACTGGTGGGTTTAATTAGAAGCATATTAGAGGCACTGGCCTAGGCTAAATATAATTCAATCAGTCACTTACTTCGCTACCGATGCCCTTTAGGAATTTTAAGACAAAAAATATAATTAAATTAAAAAGTGCGCACGGACGTAGACAGATGGTAAAGGTAAACCGGTGTGATTTATTACAGGTGAATAATCTTGTTTCATATTACTGAAATCCGGTCGCATCTCAGGAGAAAATATGTTACCTACTTAATTTGCACCTACAGTGAACAGTTGAGTTATGAATATAGGGTAACTGTCCAATAGAGTTCAAAGGATATTTCATTGAAGCGTTTTGCTTGTGTATTTCATTTTCTTATAAATAACTTTGCATGTTCTTATTTTAACTCTTAACCTGACAACGTATCTATACTCCAATGTACACATAATTTGTATTTTCAAATATAGTAGATTGTTTACTTCCTGGCAAGTTAAGGGTTAAATGAAACAATACTTTTTATTACCTAAAATAAAGATTAGAAAATCAACATTAAAATCAATGTATAATTCGTATAATAATGCAAAATATCGGCTTAAAATAACATAAACTAACACAATAAAAAAGCAGCATTGGCAAATGTATCACTTTGAATGTGGAAACATCAGTTTCATGAGCGCTATAGAAATGAAACCCTAAAAAATACACGCATATCCTTTATTAAATTCTAAAGGAGTGGCCTACAGGTTTTCAGTTCATTTTTCATCAATCCAACATACTTTTTATTTTTCAATATTTTCATATTGTTGTTATAAAAAATATTTTTCAATATTCATTGAATTATTATGTAAGTCATCAGTGAGCAAAGTGCCTGTTCTGTTAGATAGTAACATTTATTTTAGATTTTTTTTTTTAAAAGCTGTCATTTTGTGATGCATTTCGAATCTCCGAGGTATAGACATATTTTTAGCTTATTGGTATTTGCATCCATGATAAAATTCTGATGCTCAATATTTTGTACTGAACCTGATTTGTAACAAACAAAAAAAAAATATCGTCACGCCTATAAGTAAGTAGGATATCAAGGAGCCAATAAACCAACGTGTATTAGGTTCTGAAAATAAGGGCTGCACCACAAATGTAGTACGTTTCGCTCGACTTTTATAGGTCATAAAACGGGATAATGTGTCGGAGAGAGCGTATTTCGGAATTGTACAAATTTAGACTGTACTAGAGGCGAGCGGACCGCATCTCGATATTAGCCGATATGTAGCCGTACTTAATTCGAGTGCATAAAGATCACTTATACCATACGAATTGAGGATTTTCTTATTTTTACTGAAATAATTGTATCGACTTATACGAATAAATTACTCTTTAAAAAAATAAAACTTTTTTTTTTATAGGTTGTACACCAAATGGTTTAAATACTTTTTACTCTATGATAAAATTATAATTAGTTCCCTTTAATCCTTTGATAGAATACTAGCTGTTAATTTTATAACTGAAGGTTACTTTGTATTCTGGAAGCAAATAGCACTTCACACATCGGTTAACGATTCAACAAATAGGTGTTGATGTGTGAAACAACTTTTTTGACACTTACCAGCGTTGAAACCAATAGCAACTTTCAAATTGACAGCCACTGTAATAGTAAACATACTCTTACAATGAACAACACTTAAAAATAAAACAAAAAAAACAAATGGGGAGTTTTAAAGATTTAACTGCGTATTTTTAGATACTTTTCTATAGTCTAACTGTAGATAGCGAATGCGTACTTATTTATTTTTATTTTCGTCGTATAGTGTAAAAAGATTTTTTTGCCTATCCATGCCTGTACTTAGACCGAACGGGTTGGCACTTAGGTAAACTCCCCGAAGAAAATCGCACTATTTGTCTGCTTTTGTTTATTGATATTTTCACTATGGGAGCTAACACTGCATTCGGTAGCGCTATCTCTGTGCTTAAAAAGTTTAATGTAGCTTTAAAAGAGTAGTAGTAAGTTGTTTTCTGATAGAAAACAAAATATTTAGTCTTTTCTTTAATAGAATTAGATATTTGTTTTTTTCACTTTCAATATAGGGTTTTAAATGCTTTCATGCCAAGATTTAATCTTTAGTATCCATTTAATAATTAGGTTATACTCATACATTATTATTACATTATTATTACTTTATTTCATTAAAGCTAATATTTTCAGCTAATAGTTACTCATAGTTTCAATTAATTTTGTTGACAATTTGTAACTCAGTCGAGATAAAAAGTCCTTTAATATTTATTTGACCTGTTCTAAAAATACAGATCATTTATTCATATACATATTTGTTTACAAAGGTACCTATAGGGTACTTCGATATCTTAAAGCACTTGTTATGTACATCAATGATCAAAAAATTATTATATTGTCATAAATAACTAATAGAAGCAAATCTTCAACTATTTTTTTGAGTCTAATATTTTTTTTATGATTACTAAAACCATAATAATTCCTAAAAATTCCCTATGCCATAAAAACTATATTACAGTAGAGCGTTTCAATTATAGGTACCTACTAGGTATGTTTTCTGCTATTTTAGCGACAGTCGTTAAAGGTATTGACTAAAACATAAAAATGTTAGAAATTACTTGTGAAACGTGGCATAAAATTACGTCAAAGCATTTAACACATACCTACCTACCTATTAGTATTGTTGTGCTATTAGTATTTTACACCTATGTAAGATACGAATTGGTAGGTATAGGTTAAATGCGTATTAGATATACAGAAGAAAGTATGTTGTCAAGAAATAAAATGTGAAGTCGGTGTCTAATTGTTGTTGAAAATATTAGACTATCTATACTTCTATACTAATATTATAAAGAGGAAAAATTTTGTTTGTTTGTTTGTTTGCATTGAATAGTTCCGAAATTACTGAACCGATTTGAAAAATTATTTCACTAATAGGAAACTACATCATCCCCGAAGGTTAAAGGTTACTTTTTATCCCGGGAACGCGAGTGAAACCGCGAGGAATAGCTAGTTGTTAATATTTTGGGTGGGTCCCGGTTTATCTCAAGTTTTCAGGATAACATACTTTAGGATCTTTGTGTTATAGATGATATTCTGAGCCAAAATTCTGTCAATTTAGATAAAAAGTGTTTTAAACATTAGTTTTAAAATAATTAATTCTTAGTATCTTTGCGAAAATCAAAAATATGAATCGCATAAGATTCAATAATAGGCAAATAAGTATAAGTAAAACTAGATATAGGTTGCTAAAGTATGATTTATTAAGAAACAATACACACTGATTATACGGGTATACCTAAATGTAGCTATAGAATCTCCAACAAGAGAAATCTGATTAATACAAAACTAAACTAAATTAAACTAAACTTTGCTATGAGATACAGTGTATAGAATACAATGACATTTAAAAGATTTTATATAAGCATGCTATGATACTAAATCAAATCTTATATCAATAAGATATTAGGTACAATTTAAATGTCGATCTCCTTTTAAAATTACCTATGCATTACTTAAATACTTTCTGGAGTTAACAATTCTTATGTTTTGAAAAACTAATAATAGAGTAAACAAACATGACATTGTAGAAAGAAAAATAAATCGATCATAAAGGTACAGCTTGAAATTCACGTCGACAAGCCGATACATAGCATATTATCTGAGACAATGGGCGCCTGATTGGTTTAGTTACACAGAACAGACTTCCGATCCCTACGCGGTGGAACGGAACGTGACCGAACTACACAATCAATTTGACACTTTTTTGGACCCTGTATCTTTGCAACCCTACTTCTACCAATATCAAACCATATAAAATGAAAGATTCAATCTTATGTGCATACTATAAGGTATACCAATATTACAATGGGATTTTACCAAGAGAAAATAAAAAATTGGCTTAAAATATAGCAACGGAAAGCCAGGAAGGAAAGAAAATTGCCCGGTAGACATATTATCGACAAATTCCCCCTTTGTTCACTTGAATTTTGTCCAACAAATCGATTAATTTTAACACAAAAAACGTCAACTCCGATTAATTTCGTAAGCATCGAGCTGTCTTGAAAGTTTTGACTTTCATTATTTTGCTTATAAAACAGAAGACTCGGCTATCATCCATCATTCTCGAACATCGACAAAATAATAGGGAAATTTACGCAACAGACGATATCGCAGCGAAGATCTTGCGTACTATTACAAATAGCATTAAAAGTAATTATAAAACACACACACATAATTCTCTTTCTATGGTAAAGATGTGTATCTACATGCGAGGCGTGAGAGTCTTTATAGAGAATAAATTTTAATTGGTGCACACAAGTAAGTTTTATAAAACATGTTACGACTTAATCGTCTCAGGATTGGCGGTTAATGAGCGGAAAGATTGTAAACGTATTAACGACGTGGGCAGTCTCCACCGAACTTGGTTTTGAGGGTTTCCTTGAACCGCCCGCAAACATATTTGGATCAATTAAAAGAATTAAGCGAAGCCTTCGATCATTGTTTCGTTGAAAACAAAAATTTTTGTGGCTTTTAAAAGATCTAAAAAGTTGTGGCCGAATAAATTCGTAAAAACATTCAAAAGGAATGTTTATCAGATGAATATTAAATTCTTAATGATGTTAATTTTCTAGCTACAACATTACTCAATGATACAAAATAAAACAAAGCAAAGCCGATGATACTGAATTTAAATGCATACCTACATGATACTAATGAATGACGTCGGATATTTGATAGGACCGGTGCCGTCATTTATATGAAACTTAATCGAATAATTGATTATAAGAGTGGAACAATAAAGTGATTAGTTTAACAAAAAGTAAGACAATGAGTTATTATTCAACAGATAGGTTCCTATTGTTGGACTTAAGATAGTACAAGAACGTTTATCTGACAGCTTGGGTCGTTGACCGAGCGTTTGTATCATTTGTTTATGCGATCATCGAACCTCGATATTAATCTCCTAACGATGAACATTCAGATTCCTTTGGCTGATATCCAAAGGTTACCTTCTTCCTAAATTATATTCACGATTTGTCATCTTTGACTATTGATGTTGACCATTTAGCGTTGATGACTATCAAAGCTATACGTTTAGATTCAATGACATCATCTTCTCGAGGTATTGTTGTAGAAACTAATTTGAATACCTGGGATTAAGACATTAAAATCTCAACTGTAATCACGACTGGTTCTATAAAATCTTTTCCAATTAAGTAATTACATAGATACTCAAAAAAGTAATGAACTTGAATAAAGAAACAGATGGCAAGACATAAAATAAATGTAAATGCAATTCTATATGATCCAAGTTTATAACCCCACTAGTGTTCAAGCTAATTGTTGTTAAGTTATAGCCATCTTTAAAGTTCTTCTGAAAATCGTTAAAAGTTTTATCAAGTTTGCTTAATTAAACCTCTCAATTTTATGTTTGCATAAAATTGTTAATCCTTATCCACAGCAGTGCGTAGGTAGATTCTATATAAGTACATATGTCCTTAGTTCTGTTGGAATAAGCAAAGTAAACGAGAAAAATATATCAGTATTTAGTCTCATACTTAATAAGTTGTTCGACGCTAAGCGGATTACGTCTCGATCGGTTGCCTGATGGCAATAAATTGTGGAATCTTTATAATTTTTAGTCGCCCGCGCCGATTCCATATCGTCATAAATTAAATATGGTTAAAAATGCAGCGACTCCAAACGTGTGCTTAAGTAGGCATTATTCTAAAAGATAAAGTCGTTAACTCGCCTCTCGGGGTTTCGTTTAAAAGTGAGTATGTAGAGGATAGTTATGTCGTATAACTTTACTGCTTATACCCACCTTAATCCCTTAAGTACGAAAGGTAAAGGTGCAGAGAAGATTTTATTATTATACGCAGCAAATAGATGTTATGGAGAAATTTTACACGTTTATTCCTAGTAATAGAACATTTTAGATAGTTTGGTAAAAAAATGTACAAAGGCTTATTTTTACTTTCAGAGTTTAATGTTAAAGGAGATAATTATAACAAGATACAATAAAACACACCTTGGTGATAATAAAACACATTTTAGATTTTTTTTTAGTTTGTGAAACAAAGTATTTTTCATTTTAACCTATTGTAAGGTTTAGCATGACTATTACAAAGAACCCTAAAGAACTTTACTAACGACAATATTATCACAACATTCCTAGATACAGCTATAGAAAAAAAGATAATAACTTATCGTAAAGCTATTTTAATCGAGATAACAAAATACGTCTGCTGGACTGGTTAAGATATGGATCCAATTCCAATATCGGATAATAATACCTTCTGTAACTCGAATAATCTGCCAATACCAACGTTACATTGGGAATAGTTTTTTGGAGCGAAATATAATATTATCTACTTTTTTGTACTTCAATAATGACTTTATGTAGGTATACCTGCTTATAATATTTCATAATAAGCGCTATTAAAAGATTATTATTTGTTTCACGATTAAAAGTCACACTTGGAAATATTTTTTTGTCAAAATGTTCTTGTCTTTGCATACTCACGCACTTGTTATAAGTGGTAGTAAGTATTTAGGCTATGTAGCCTAGAAAAAATCTGGCTCAAAAGCTACCTATGAATGCTTAGCGGGAGATTTAAAACTTGAGGGTGGTAGCCAGCTAGGTAGGACTGCGAAGTACCTTCCCTTCTAGTAGTACATAGCGTTCTTTAGCTCGGAGGGTAGTTCGACTGGGGAAGTCACATACAAAATACCGCAGCCATAATGTGTGCGCGTGAGTCAGAGCTTTTCGAGGGGCAGACGTGTCCCGTAAGTGATAGATACCTACCATGGGCACAGGTTGCTTCCTATAAGAACTCCGGGTATATCCATAGAGATTTGTGAGATTGTTAGTCGATTTCATTATAAAACCAATAGTTAAATTTTTTTACTTTTATGTACATCCTGCCTGCTAGGGTTTCCCTTAACAATCAGGAGTATTAAGGCCTTATTCCAACACCCAGGTACCTTCATGGACTTCTTTGAATATGGGATAGGTACCCATGTATTGCAATCCTACGAACAAGTTGTAGTAACATAATAAAGGAACACACAAACCTATTTTAAATTAAAACATATTTCATTGGCATCATGGTGTGTGCCATGTTGTACCGTGGCAATAAACCCACATGCCCACTCTAATAGTTGTAAAATGTGTAATGCTCGCGGGCGCATCCCGCGGCGCTCAGCGTCGCGCCGAAGCTTACGATTCTGACTTTATAGCTCAATCTCTTGCACGCTATATCAATAAATAAAAATGTTGGGAAACAAAGTAGGTAAAACCTTTTTTCAATCGCATATTGGGTCGTATCATCTTTTTTGTATGGCCTTTCATATTTATTTAAATACGTCAAAGTGATAATAAAGAACTTTTACCTTGTCTTCATGTTACTATCGTAAAAGTCTGGGAATTATGTGCGTAAAAATATCCATAGTAGGTACCTATGCCTATTCTAAAATAGGCACCTAAGACAATTTGTGTGATACATTAGAATACTTGAATAAAATTATTTTAATTTTATAGTAAACCTTTACACTTACAATTAAGTTACTACCATCACATTTCACTTTGCCATATAAAAGTCCTATAAATTGGACTTAACCATTTGTGAACTTTAAAAGACTTGGTTTCAAAAGCATCTGAATTCCTATTAAAACTAAAATTAATCCAAGTCGCTTCTTAAAACGCATCAAATACGAGTGATGACCCAAAAAGTATACTGTGACAGTGCAGTCGACAACTTACTGTTACCAACTTATATGTGCTGTTGAAATTTTAGAGCTCATGAATATCAAACCTTATAGTCACGCAATATGGTTAATAATTTTAAAAGTTTGTATTTTCCACGGTATTTGGACTGTAGTTCCGTTAAGGATGTCACTCATTCAAAGTTTAACGATCAACCTAATAGCGTTTTAAAGCTGTTCCCGAAATCCTTGAAACGTGACTGGAGCGTCAACAAATTTAAAAATGAATCTGTCGGCTAACTTAATAATACCCTTGATGCGCTCCTTTGAACTTCTACACACGATATCTCGGAACGTGCTATCAATTTGTCGTCTATTTGTAATAATTAAGTTTTACACCTTAATTTTATCGTGTCATGTAATTACTTATTCAAAGTGTCAAACGACTATTTTGCAATTTACTTTTACATAAAGTTACTACAGGATTATAGGTTTTGGTTGTATTATTGTAAAAGGAAACAAAATTAGTAACAGAAAATTGGAATATTATGATAGTCAAGTACTGAACCGGTGGTAATTTCAGTAAATTTGACCTTGATAAGTGCCTTTGTGGGGCCTAAATTTAATACATGGCTTTGACTTTGACATTGAATCAAGAAAACTCTGTTCTGGCGTGCATAAAATAAAATGTTTTTGGAAATTCAGCGTTCTCGCCCAAGGGATATTTATACATATTTATAGTTTTAATTGATTAATCAAAACTATAAATATGTATGGTGGATAAATATAATTCTAAAAAAAAAAATTGTATTTTCGGAACGTTTGTACAGGGCATCTGGGATTTTTTCTATTTGTAATTTATTTTTTATTATTATTTATTTATTTATTATTTACTTTATTTTTTAATTTATAAATATGAATTAGTTTAGGTAGAATAACTAGGCTACTAATATTGTAAATGCGAAAGTTTGTGAGTTCTATTATGTAAATAAATGTTTAATTAAAAAAAGAAACCCATCATAAATTTTAATTCTTTATTCATAAAATTATGTCAATTTGAATAATAATTTGTGCAGAAATATAACAATATTTTTTCAAATTACAAGATATTTCTAACATTATGACTTCATTTGTAACCGACAGTGGAATCAACAGACCGTGGAATTCTACCCACAAAGTAGCTTCTCATAATATTATGTTTGATTTATTTTAAAAAATACAGGAAAACAGAAATCCGTTTTTATAATACTCGTAATAACGCAAGTTTTCAGGTCACACAACACAATGTTTTCCATTCCACCGTCAGAATGCGTCTGAATATAACGCTATTCTAAAACAATTCCCATAATGCCACATGGTATTTCACAAAGAATGTTACGGTAAAAATGCAAAATAAAAATATTATATCACTGGCCGGCCTATTTACAGAGGAATGTTGATTTTTGTTAGTAATTCTACTTTTAAAGTGTTATTAAGTCTTTTCGCTAAAAATACAACATTCTTTGAAAATATTTGTATAAAAAAGGGAGTCATATAATTCTTCCACTGAAGTTTTTAACATTCCCAGATATTTATTAAGAATTGACCACAGGATTGAGAACTGATGATCCTTGGGAGAGGTCTTTTTCCAGCAGTAGACGTCATTCGGCTGATACGATGATGACCACAGATTTAAAAAAGGAACGAATTTAAAACAAAGAACACTGAGACAAAGAAAAGTCTGGATACATAGCAAGAGAATAGAATGAACTATACGCAAATAAGTATAAACTTGAGCAGTTCATAAACATTGTCTCATTTTAAAACTTAAAATGTTGTTAGTATTTTGTTACAAAATAAGTCGCCGAGGAAAAATAAAAAATAACCATTGAGCTTATGTTCCACTCGAGACTGAAAAAGTGTTTCTAGCACGAAAACTTTTTAATAAGCAACTTTCATCCTTGATTCTATTACACAGAAGTCTTTATGCAAATGTAGAAATGCCATTCTAGTTTCTCAAAAATAATTTGATTTTCGCGGTTTTACTTGCTTTCAAGAATTTTAGTGAGTGGATGAATCAAAGTCATATTCAAAGCCTTAATTTTATTTAGACCCTAGATCTTATGAAGGTTGAAGCTTCTGAAGTTACCACTGATTCAGAAATTAGTCTTCAACTGAGAAAAATCAGCAAGTGTTTTTTTATATATTGGAACAATCTCACTAAGGTAAGAAACTAAACTAGGAAACTAAGAATTCCAACAAACTTTCACTAACAAGCCATGAAACGTAAACGTAAAAGTAAAACACAGCACTCAATTCTGATTCTGAAACTGAATACAGTTCGAAAGAAATCCACTGGGAACTGCCGCGTCCCGATAAGTGGCAAGATGCTTTCAATTCCAATAAAACTTCTCTTTTCAACGAGACTACTGTTTCAATCTACGTAAATCAAACTTGTTTACATTTCATCTGCCTCACTAAGCGCTTTGGCCCTTTGTCTTGAGCAATATTGTATATGATGTTAGAAAACTGAGGAAAATTGAGAAAAAGTAGCGTTTCTTACCTGTCAGTTTTCGTAATAGGTAACAGTAGATATATTGCGATTATTTGTTTGAATTGGACGTTGTTTAGATTGCTCAGTTGCTTGGGAATTAATCTTTTATATAATTTAGTTTTGTGAAAAATAAATTATGTAGGTATATCAACTTTTTTTTTCGCTTTGTATCGAGCAATAGACTATAAAGTTAGGCTGGATTATAGTGATATTAAATTCTTTTCTTTTCGTTATCTTTTATAAATTTCAATTGATAATCTATTTTTTTAGCATTATGTAAATTTCAAATACTTCAGCTTTGTGACCGTTAAACAGTTTATTTTTTTATGATAATCTACTAATGTGGATAAAATAACCCACCGGCGAACTTTAGTTTAAGTTAAATACACATCTGTAGACACATCCTACTCTAATCTAATGAAATAACTAGCTAAAACTTTCCTTGTGCAAATCTAGAGCTTTCATAGCTATTTAATCAGGATTATGAAGAAGCAAACGTATAAAACTATCATTGTATGATGTGGTATACGGAAACAGTCGACCAGCTACTGGCAACTTCATTTCACAACGTAATCCGTTCAATTCAAGAGTTAGATGTGAACTTTACTGGCGAGCAAATGAAGTAAATTGGATTTGATTTCCGACTCCGAGCTCCGACTACCGTTTGGGATTCCATAGTCACGAATCTTTCTATCAACGCTTTAGAGCAAAGTCTCATACGTGAGCGACTATCGTGTGGTTTCTATAGAGCGCTCGTCTTGTATTTTTCATTAATCTGAATTCAATACATTAAGCAACACAAGTACAAACATATTTTGTGCTAAACCTGCTATTGGCGCCAAGTTTCATAAACTATTTGAAAAAAAAAAAAACTTGTTACTCGATAGTAATTTTTACAACCATTTTAGGAAATTTAGTAATATAACTATATTTGTAATAAACATCGGTACACACTGTTAATATTGTTTAAAAAAATATTTTAATGATAATAATATCATTATTGATATGATAATAATACCTACAAGTTTTTATATTATCATAGCGATATATAATATACCTATATATTATAAAGCCTACATTACCATAGGTGACAAATTTTATAATATTGACATATAAATAAAATACGTAATGTTGTCGTATCCATGAAACCAGAGCTTAAATTACAACCTTGTAGCGTATTAGCTGCTGTATACCGGTGTAGTATTACCGGTAGAACATTAAACACTGGCTGAATGAATGCATTGATGCGTTTGAGACGATAAAATGGATCGTGAGCAGCGGATCTGCGCGCGGACGATTTGAATCGGCATGTTTGTCGTGCAAACGAGACCGTAGCTTAATTAAACTCGATCGGAATTAAATCGAATCATCGTTACTGGGTTAATGCATGCCACTGGTTTTGGTTTACTTTATGCGGTTATTATTACATTGGTTAAACCTGATTTTCCAGTTGAAATCAATATTCATTATTTTCTGACTTTCCTTAGGGCCCTGTCATGTCGTAAAATTATCGACATACATCTTGAAGGTGATACATCTACAAAAAATGGATTTACTATTCATTATAATGGAATCCAATCTATGTGGTTTAGAATTTGTGTTTATTTGAAGTATACCTTTTGGACCGATAACTCACGGAACTACTCTCTTAGGACATAAACTTTGAAATAGTCTTAGGAAAACGACTTTTAACAGACTTCGCAATGTCAAATTTAAACTTAAAACTAATAGGTACATTCAGTTTAGGCCCTAATAAGGTTTTTGCGAACTCCCTCTGTGGATATATGAATACTAGAAATTGAACTCTAACAAATGCAATTTAAAACACAAAATTAAAATAGTTCATTTATATGACCCGATTAGTAGTTAAGGTCTTGAGTCACGTCTTTCGTGCAATTACACCAACGTTTCTCTGCCTTTAATTTAGCTATCACAGGCTCTTAACCTGAATATATAGCTTGGCCTAGTAATTAACGGAATGGGACCTTTTCATATAACTCAGTGAGCGACGGTAGTTCAAGGCATTCGGAGATGTAGCAGTGTGAAATGAATTATTTATAGAATTAATTAAAAATAGCTAACGTGACAATGAGGACAAAGATGATAATATCATATAGCCTAAACGGAAACTAGGTCCTATTCCAACATATCTAATATCTGTATTAATAATAAAGCTGAAGAGTTTGTTTGAAGAGGATATATAGGTTCGAATAGGAAGGTACATTATCCCCGACGGTTATAGCTAAGTAAGTATAGGCTACTTTTTATCCCAAGAACGCGAGTGGAACTGCGGAAAACAGCTAGTATATTATACCTATAGCTATATGTAACTTGTACTTGTACTTTTCCCACTTGAGAGTACCACGCTTTATAATCAGTTGTCAAAAACCACATCAAATTCATCATCTGCCTACCCTATTTTTTATTTTTCCCCAAACACCTTCCGTGGTATTCTGTCAGTGCACTTTCCAAGCCAGTTCCCTTCTAGGCTTGGTGTGCTTACCACATTTGGCCACATCGTATTTCCAATCAATTGCGTTTAGCGCAATATGTACTCCATTCAGCTCAGAAGAGCGACAAACGAAAAGAAGAATCTTCTTTTCGTTTTATATAATTAAAGTTCGTTAGATGAATAAATTACTATAAACGAAGCACAACACTTCCTATGTTCGTTCACATATTATTCTTATTCTAAGAGGGTGGTTACTGACAATAGATTTACGGGCAAGTGAGTAGCCCTTAGGCCTAAGATCGTCTCGGACCCTTGACAAATGTCGCACTTTTATCGAGTTGAAAAATTTATGTTGCGTAAGTGTGCTTCGTATTAGCACTCACAAACAACTATCACAAACAAGAAATAGTTCTACGTATCATTTACTTAATCGTTACGTAAAACAATAAGAAGCTTATAGTACTGTTTAAAAAAATCCTTTGTTTTTTTACAGGGCTACGTAAAATTAAAGGATTTGAATGAAACTTGTCACATAAATAGATCATACACTGGAATAGCATTATAGGCTACTTTTTAACATAAGACCCTTCGGAAACGCGGGTGAAACGGTGAAGCGGAAGCTAGTAAATGAATAATAGTAATTGCGGACCTCTCTTTATTTATTGCGATATCGAATGATATGGAGAATCAAATAAAAACTTCATGCAAATAGTTGCGATGATATTAAAATGCATGGGGTAGCTCACGAGTTATTGTAAAAATTATCTAAGGATCATGAAAAATTGAAAATAATACAGATTTTTTTCATAAAATTTCCAAACAATATTAAATAAATTATCAAGAATTAATTTTTTATGCTCGCATTTAATGCCATGGCAATGTTTTTGAAACCTACCCTAGGTTTTAATTAAAAGTTGATCAGTAGACTGTGAAATCTTGTCAAGTGTTCACTAGACAGTTGAATGTATTGGTATGTCTAATAGATGAAGACAGGCGTGAGATTCGGGTAGGGCAAATGGTGTTCGTTTTAAGGTGGGGTTTCTTCTGGATCTTAGCTTGATGATTTTTCTTTGACATTTTTTTTTACTATAATGTGAGATTACTATAGTAAAAAATATTTGGTAAGAAATAATGTAGTTAACGTTGCGTAATTTTTCAGGAATTTGACAAAAAAAATGCATACAATTTACGAAATCTTGATATACACTGACAGTTTATTAATAAATTAATAATAATAATAAAATTGATTCAATATTTTTTTTACAGCATTTATTATTGGCCGCTGTAATTTAACATTGCAATTAAACAAATAATATTTGGGTTTTTACATGGCTTTTAACCTGAAATTCAAACGGATATATAATCATGTACTGAATCCATGGACCTATGCAGTTTAATTTTTTTTTAATTATTAAACATTATTTACAACAAATATACAAACTTCTGGCGATCAACGGCAGTTTTCATTTAAATAACGTTTCATACTAACGTTTTATATTCTCTCGTAATGAAACTGCTCCTTAAATTCTTCAATTCAAATGGGTAGCAGTGTACGTATTCAGTTTCATAGTATTTTTTTTTCTATTTCTGGGGCGCGTTAAGTAAATTAACGGCTGCGTCAGATCATGGTAATTTGATAATTAGTATTAATTTATTAAAAGTCAGTATTGATTTATCTTGAAAGTGTGATTTGTACCAACATTACATTGAAAAAAATAACAGTCAAATATGGTAAATAGTTTATCGATATGTAGCTATTATGCAAACTTTTAAATTAATAAAAAGAAAGAGCAGATTTCGGTCAATGACTTTAGTTCCAGTGTAATGAAAATGATTTAGTTAAGATCCTATAAAAAATAATGACTAATTCAGTTCTTCATTAAAATAACAGCCTCTCTCTGTCACAATTTGAAGCTAATTTAAAGGACGCAGGTGTAAATTGTTTAAAAGAAGATTACTTTTGTCTCAAGTTATTTTATTTCAACTTATTGAAATTGCCCACTAAATTGCTCAAGTTATTTGTCTTGGAAATTTATTAACTGTCTCTTTTGGCTTCGTAATTAAGACGATTGAGTAAACGAGATTAAAGTTAAAGTCCCAGTGGAGATTTGCAAAAAACGTATTTTGTGTTATTTGTGGAAGATTTTCATTTAACGAAGCTCATTTATTATGTATTTTAAAAGTAAATTATCCACTTGTAAAATTAAAATTGGAATAGCATAGCTCTGTTAATAAGCTCTTTGTGTGAATTTCGTGGGTACAAAGTAAAAAATGTAATTTCAAATTTAATCAATATTCAAATCAATCTAAGCTTTAACGTTATCCTAACTGTTACAAATAACGAGGTAACTAAAAATCGGCTTAAGTTATGTTATTTAACTATAAACCCATGGCGGTATACTTATGTCCGAGAGATATCTTGTGCAATGGTAAACGAAATCACTAGTCTGTCATCTTGTACTTAAAGTAATCCGATTAAACTAAATAGAGTGATATGTAACGGTACTATAGGTACGACGAACCTTGATAATATGAATATTTGCTTTGGACATGTTTATTAATACATTCTGGGATGTTTATTCCATACAGATTGAACAAATTATTTCATAAATTCTATTGACATATACTTAGTATTTTTACTCTGTATTGTATATTGTTTAACTATATTAATTATCTATTTTTGTTTCATAAAAATTGCATTATGTATGTTTTGATGCTTTATGAAACGCTGATCGCTGATTTGAAATAACGTTAATTCTTGACGCAAAATAAAATAAAAGCTTTATTTAAAAAATATAATATGAATAAAAATTTAGATTTAATAACAACCTTAGAAATGATTTACCTACCTAAATTATACTATTTATATAATAGGTACTAAGTTACGTTCACATTTCTTATTGGTAGATCGATATTCAAATTATTTTTCATTCGCGCATTCCACTATTATCGAGTTATATTTTCATAACTGTCAATATCAAATTTCAATTTCATATATTCAGTTTCTGATTCTGTTATAAAAGGCGTTAGTTTGTTGCTTTAGTGACACCAAAGTATCGGTTTTGTGGTTAGATTTGGCCATTCGATATAAAAACCTTTCAAATTTGATTGACAATTCGATTGACGTTTTAGATACTCGGTGACATTTTTGAATCGGTGACCGCAACCGAACTTGTTTTCTACTGGTTCAAAATTTAACAATCTTGGCCAATAAATTTAAATTAGATCATATTGATCAACTAAAGATGTCTCTGAAAATAATCAGATTTGTGGATTTATATCGCATTTATATTGCTAAAACCTTTTTATTTTATTTATAAGAAATGTATGTTTTGATGCTTTATTTATAAAACTATAAAAAAGTTAAAACCCATTTTTCTCTACTCACTCTATTTTATCTCAGAATATAAATAAAATTAAAGAAATCAACCTAAAAAAATATTACATGCGTAGAAACACCTGCAGTAGGTAGGTACCTACTCAAGTTCAAAATATTATGATTGAATATTTAGGCAATGAGTCCACCCGAGAAACCATTTCAAACCACACTTAACAGTAACCGATGGAAGATAAAGCCGAAGCGAAGTGTCACATTCAGCAAACTGTCAAATTTGCGGTCCATTAGATTTCATTTTGATCGAGATACGAGCATGAATCTGTCTAATTAATTTATGATTTCGTAGAAAAACCATAATAGCAATTTAAACTTTATACGTTATATTTAATCAGCGCATGATAAATTGAAATAAGAGGATTTGTAACATCCAAAAGGATTTGTTATACCTACTTATCATATCATCAAACATATTTATTGGCTACATCCGATTGAATGTCGAATGTTCGAAATATAAACGAAAATAAAATCGGAAATCTTAATAGGTACTTCCAGTCGATAAAAATATTCTTTTACGGGTTTTGATTTATAGTATGTCAACAGACCTCAAAAAATAAATGTATCAATTATTGATTAATTAGAAAAAGGACACAAAAAATTCTCTACAATGTTTCAATCAGACATTTTAATCGCTGCTATATACCTAACATAATTATCATGTAAAAAAAATTGCTTTATTACACTGATCTAAAACTATCGCGAAAACATTTCTGTTAAAGAAAATTCACCGCTCCATTACTGTACCTACATCAGACGTAGTATAATCTCAGGAAGAAACATCTGAATAAAATGTAAGATAGCAACGATATTATCCACTCACATTTGACTAGCGATATAAACATAAAGTAGGCCGGGAATGAGTATGAATCAGCTTTGATGCCGTCATGCAATGTGTTAATATTACTGATGTTTCGGTACTAGATGTGACATAACATATTATTGTGATATACGCTCTCGAAATAAGGTGCAATGCAATCAAAAACTTATGAAAGTATATACGAAAAAACTGCCCATATAAAGTGCGATGGCTAGTAATAATTTAAAAAGTAATTATAGGTAGATTATAATTTTTAATAATTATAGTATAATAAGGCACCCATGTTACTACAAGTCACCAGACTCTACTCTGCGTTTCGCACAAGAATTCGTAGACTATAAAATAATGTACTAATATATTCGATACAATAATAATATTAGATATTTAAAATACATTCATTTGAGATTGCTATCGGTCAGAAATCATAGCTTCAAAAAAATCCTGGTATTTTCTTCCAAATAGAGTCAGGTAAAAATTACGCTTCTTCCTTGGTGTAATAGGTCCAAGACTCTGGAAAACGTCACTTCATCTATATTATAGATACCTTATGTTGAAAAGAATGTAATATATAAAATATTGAAATAACTATCATAGGGTGTACTGTTGACATTTAGAATATTCAATCTCAAGTAAAGAACGTAAGTCACATCCATTCTAACATATTTCTTACAGCAATTTCTCTTGGCACTCGATTTCACGCATTCTATGCTGTAGAAACCGAACGACCAATAAGCGTGCACCGGCACAAGTATAATGTGAGATATCGTTAGTATAAATAGCAATAACTAGCCGATTTCAGCGACAATACATGTACCCATTTCCTAGTTATTGCCGAAACGGAGTATTTTTATTAGCAAATTGTATCAAGATCTAACGGCAGATTAGTCGAGATTAGTTGAATTGGTATGTTGATAATGATCAGCTGGCCGAAACTTGGAATGTAAGAGTAAACTTTCGATATTTAATGAATGTTAAAATTATCTCTATAGACAATTTTTATTATTCGTATACGTTTAGTAGGTATACGTCAACACACGTAGATGTATTAATTTTTCATCAACATCATGTCAGCCGAAAGACTGCTGGACATAAACCTCCCCCAAGAATCCCCATGATAGCCGGTTTTGCGCTACCCGCATCCAGCGATTTCCCGCGACCCTCACATGATCATCGGTCCACCTTGTGGGGGGCCAGCCCAGAACTCTTCTGCCAGCGGCTGTCGGCAATGTGCCCCCTGCCACTTACTTGAATTTTTCGCTTTCATACAAATATTTTTTTTTTTATATTTTCACATAACATTTTCCATAATAAACCGATATATAATGATAAAATTTTTCATAACCACTCTTTAGTTTAAAACGAGTGTAAAAGTAACGTGACAATGATAGTGAAAATAGTGCTTTATTTGCATGACTCAAAAAGCTTTACTCTTGCCAGCATTAAAAAAGAATTACTGCTTCGGAGACATAACAATTAACTGGGCAAAGACCTCTTATTAGCCACACAATAAAACCAAATTCATGCACAAACAGCGCGAAACATTTGAAGTTTCCGACACTTTGCCCTCATACGTCACTTGCAGCAACATGCGATTTGGCGTGATTCACGCGCCCATTCGCGTCAAAGTCTATGTAGACTTGACGTGACAGTAACGTGACGTGACATGGTTGGAACTATTTGAATATTTCTCCTGCAGCTATTCGACATTGCTTTGACGTCTATCATAATCAGATTTTCATTCATATAGGAATAATAGTTTTGTCATTATTTTACTATTAGGTAGTCTTTAATTTTTTTGGTGGAAGTACCTATTTACATTGAATTTTTAAGGCGATGATAGCTCAGTGGTATGTGACGTCGAATGCCGAGACGAAGGTCACGGGTTCGAATCCTACAATGAGCTTGAGCTTTCGATGAAGGAAAACAACATGAGGAAATCATAGCGCGGTGGACCACGGTGAGATTGTGGTCAAACATAGTAAAAAAAAATGAATTTTTAAATGGAATGGAAGCCTATCAGTTGGCACTTAAGCATTCAACTCACATATTTATTTTCTGGTATCACTGCAGCCGTTTAAATTCTGTTTACTTAAATCGCACGCCTCTTCACGCCGAGGAGTCCCGTCACCTATGCAACTGCTTTCCTTATCGCCCGTTTAATTGGGTGTTACAAACGGCATCACTCAAGATAATCCTTTAACGGTATCAAAATCGTGGAATCTGCATCTGATACATCGTCTCTGGTGAATCGAGACTGACTGGTATCAGGCTATTATTTCCAACTTGCCGCTAATTGACAGCGTGCGCTCGGTTCGATTTATTTTTCGCAAGTTTTCGACATGCGAAATACTTTTTTAATTCGCGCAATAATTCGAGTTACTGCCGACGATTCCGAGAGATAAATCGCTGTTACGTGTTTAGTTTGGACTCGTTAAGATCTCAGCGCTTAAATTCAGGGAGCCTTTTTATAGTAATTGATTTCACAAAAGTTTTTAAAAGCTGACTGTTTGCTATTCCAAGATTTTTCTGTTGACAGCGTCAAGATTTTTTTTATTTGTATGTATAATTTGGAACGGGTGAAATAGTTCTACTTTTCGGTAAATATTGTTTCCAGTGAAAGCTTTCAGAAAGCGGTGTTAATCATTGTACCTGGTTCGTCCTGAGGATATTCAGATACAAGTCATGTGTATTTGGTAACTATTAACGTTTTAAGGGACACAATAAACTGACCCTACGAAAAGCTTAAACTCAGCAAACGACGTTGTTAATTTTCAGCTCATATTTTTATGACTAAGATGAAACAGTTGATGTACTACAATAATCTATAACTAATAAGAAAACAGATAAAGTCACATCAAAGTTAATCATAAAACATCGACTTAGTGATGTTTACGACTTGCTATAAACTGATCTTGTAGTTTCAACTTCAGTATCTCAACTCACAAATTGCGTTTTATTAGGACATGAGAACTTTACGATGCGTGATATATGAGCAGAATAAGTTTACAATGTTGAAGGAAATAGATCTCGAATGTTGTGTTAAGACCCCATTCCCTGAAAAACGCTAAAACATGTGTTACGGTTTCCCAAAAATAACGGCAAAAAACCCACATTTAATAACATCTCAAAGACATTTTAAAATCTAAACAGGTATATCAACAACTTCACCTAGCCATATTTTTGAAATATTTTCTCATTTCCAGAAAAAAAACATAATAAATTATCTCAAAACCTAAAATTGACCTTTGCGGTTTTCCAAATTTACATTATTTCGAATGAATTTATTATAAATCTTTTTGTATAAAATAAAACTTAAAAGTATGAAACCCACCTTCACCGTCTCAGTTTTTTTTACAAACTAACACCATAACAATAATCTGCGTTTAAATATTCATGAAATTCGTCCGCCATTTTTCATAGTAATTTGTATGGCGGAACGTCACCGTATTTATTTGAAATTGATTTGAATTATTTCGAATGCGTGTATCAAATATTTTCAGTACCTTTTTCGAATCAAAGGTCACGCCAGTTTGAAGCTCGACGAAAATTTTGTTTTTTGCATAAGTTGGGTCGCGACTGCTCAATAAGACATTATGACTGACAACTGTCAATATTGTTACTACCTACATAACTGTAATATTTCAAAATTATTGAAAGTCATCAATATTTTAAACTCAAACTAATTCATACAAACATACGGATAAACAACAACACTAAAAATATTAATTCGTTTTCAGTGTCGCTCAATTAGTTCCTTCCTTTTTTTTCTCAAAAAGTTTGCAATTACAGACGAATTTTCTACTTATATGTATACAGGATGATTTTGAAATGGTATTTTAGCCCGAATTCTAAGGATAGTGTACATCATTATCAGTAATCCTACAAAATTTCAGGTGCCTGAGTACTACCATTACGATGACAAGATTTACAAGTTTATCGAAAATCTCTAGTAAAAGCACTCGCAATCAGAATAGTACTAACAGGGCAAAATAGCTATATTATACTCGCTCGAGTA
Organism: Tethea ocularis; assembly: GCA_963555595.1. Taxonomy (NCBI): domain Eukaryota; kingdom Metazoa; phylum Arthropoda; class Insecta; order Lepidoptera; family Drepanidae; genus Tethea; species Tethea ocularis. The sequence goes on from OY741968.1 coordinate 8,780,584, forward strand.
ATTTAATCGATACTCAGTTAGACTCACATTGCAGTGTATATATAACGATGAACTAATTTATTGATTGATTGATTGATATCTTTCGTTTGTATAGAAATATTGTAATATTGTTTTCCACTCTTAACCGTGTGGGAAGAATGTCCCAGGATATTCATTATTATTATTATTTATTTAAATATACTCTAAGATTGTTTTTTCATGATCTGTATAAGGTATACATCAATGCCATTTCGGTCTACTATACCATTTAAAAATCAGCCTGTATAATTCGTCAAATCATGATATAGGTTAGGAATATAATGATTTGGTGAATTATACAATTGGCCACCGACTAGTTCAGACAATGGGAATCATTTCAAAGATTGGATTAAGTAAAGTTTAATAAACATAAAAATAGTGTAGTAAAAAAAAATAACATCTTTCCATATCACATTAACTATTTACCACAAATGGATCTTTATATATAATTGTAAAAAGCGAACATGTTTATTTTATGATTTGTAGTGTTTTGAAGTCGTCTCTATTCTTTGTTAAATGTTTCTTTGTCTTAATTGTTTTCTCGCTGGTCGAGGTGAAAAGTTGCATGATTCACACGAGAGCATTTTTTTTTTATATCTCGTGCTTTTAAATCACTCACTGTGGTTAGTAGTTAAAGAATTTTACTAGACGTTAGACTACATACTTCATTAGTTCATGATTTGAAATCCGCACTCGTAGCGAAAAATAACTTGCGTTATTTTTGTAAGAAGTAGTCAAAAATTGAATCATGGGCATAGCGAGTGATTTTAATGTAGACTATTGAGCACAGTGAGTGATTTAAAGCCACGAGAAAACAAAATATCTCGTGTGAAACACATTTTTTCAATTCTACCAGCGAGAAAACAATGAGGGCTATCGCGTATGAATTCGCCGCTAGAGGCGCTAGTGTAGCGTGAGGTCTCCGAAATGTCAAACGGATGGGCTATGCGTGTGTATTTCTAATCTAATTAGAATAAAGTTGTCCCAATAACTGAGATTAGGTATGGCAAATAAAAGTTCAATGAATGCTTAGAGGCAGTTTTATCATTATTATAAAGTATTCAATGATTTAAGTTCACGCCAGTAATAAAAAAACTTTGACAGTGATCCACTTTAAGCCTTTTTATTACCCCACCTTCCAACCATACAAAGAATGCAAGTTGCTTACAGTTCGACAAATTTTCATATATCAAATGATCCTAGATCAACACAAAAATATAAACTTTAAGACCGCTAAAGGCTTTATTGATAGTAGACGCAGAAAAAATATTAATTTCAATACACACAAATCAAAAACAGTCTTTGCTCAGCATTTCAAAACATTCTTAAGTCCATTTTCATATAGTAATGCCACTAAAATAAATGCTGAGCTTCCTCTATACAATACATATAATTGCAAAAAATATCTCAAACAATGGCTAATAACTCTTTCATACGATGTCACTGAAAAGTTCTTTCTTGTCCCTAATTATTGGCTCTATCTTTTTATCTTCTCGTGATTACTTTAAAAAAACGTATCTAATCTCTATGACTGCTTTTACTTCTCACCAATCTTATCGCAAATTTTCTGTACCCATCTTTTAAGTAGATACCTACGCTATATGTATCCTATACGTGTATCCTTTGTCTTTATTATTGTTATTCGTAGTATATTTCCTATATTGAAGTGTACTCTAGTATCTATTTTAATATCAATATTTTATACATTCAAATCAGCTTACGTATATTTTATTATTTTGTACTGTGTCATATTTAGTATAAACCTACACATAGGTATATCGGTAAAACATGTTTTTTGTAAGAACAGTAATTAATGGTCTTGCCATAATTTATCTTAACCTATATAAATCTTGTATGTTAAACAGATTTGATGTTAACTCATAAGAGCTTATTTGCAACGCGGAAGAACGAGCTGATGTCTACAACACAGGACTTCCTAGTGTAGACTCAGCTACAGCCACCTATATTGTGCTCAACCTAATATTTATTTGTATTACTTAATTACAATTTTCCAGACTGTAATAGGTTAAGTTTTTAAATGAAATAAATAAAATAAAAAATAAAAAAAACTACTTCAGGACCTTACACGACAGTGGCGCCAACTGGTGAGCACAAAAACGGTAGCCCTCATTAAGTCAATATTTGAAACTTGTTCTATTAACGCTTTTGGAGTTAGTCAACTATCTTCATTGCGGTCCAGCACAATTTTTTTTAATATATCATAGAAATAGTTCAAACAACGTAATGCTGAAAAAAATTGATATCCGCCATTCCGATTTAAAGTTTTTTTTTTAGATGTTGCGTTTGGAAACTACACTGCCTGACATTCGTATCAAAACTGAACATGATATTTTTATAGGAAATTTGTTATACAATTTTATATAAAAATATTAAGTTATTTATTTTAAATATTATTTCGTGTCCTTAAAAAGGCAATAGTAAAATTCATAAACTTTAATTTCAACAAATAACACACAAAATGTTGTGCCTATGTGTTAAATCGCTAGGCTAAAATGATTTTCTGATCAAACCATCGTCCATTTTATTTTAGACTAGATGGTGGTGCTCCAGAAGGCGGTGTTCGTTTGAATCACTTTTCTTCACGCTCGCAGCAAAATAGCTTTTTTTGTTTTTACACGTCAAAAGTGCTTTTTTCGTGCGAGAGAGGTGAAAATGTATTTTACACTTTCAAAAATATAAGGGATGATACGCTACCGCGATATGCCTGGAACGGTACATTTTTCATTGACCGATGATAAATAAAACATCATTATAAATTGTTACTAGCTTTGCGGGATACGAGTTAGCAGGATAGTTCAGTTAGCTCTCCTACTATAACCAAAATTAAGTGTGTATGCTAATTAATATAAAAGTGGTTATCTAAATAACATGTAGTACGCGGACAGTGGCAATGCACCCATTTCTCTGTTAAAATGATGACGCAAATGTGTGAGTAAAATATGTCAATGTGTGTAGTCTATGATAAATTCCCACGCTTGGAGACTAGCCTCTTAAAGAAAAATTACACATTATCCTACATTGTTTCATAATGTACTCTTTTTTTCAATATCAAAATCAAGTGAGTTTTACATAATTTTCGTTGGGCGCTGTAATTATTCCCACCTTTTATTGATAAGCTATCATAGCATTTTAATTTGAACCTGGTTATTTTCAAGTCATAATAATACTACCAAAAAATATAAGCAATGCATTCAAATATAGAAACATCGAACTTTTTTATCAAACTCTAACTAAAGTCCCGTAATACAACCCATCTTCGCAAGAGTACCGCTAAATTATACACCCGCGGTCCGTAGTACCCCATTACGTAGGAAACGTGCACTAATGCATCTCATTCTCTATTTGTCAAATTATAGCCCGCTCTTTAGTAGTAATATCACGAAATAAGATAATGCTGGCAAGTGAGAGTGTGTCGTGAGTTGCATTCAACTCGTTAAGTATTGTGGACATCTGACATTCGCACGTTAAAGGTGATTTGAGGTGAAAGTCTTCGTATAAGATTACAAAGGAGCTTAATACGATTATATATGTAGGGTCTTGGTGTGAATTGCTCATAATAAAGTACTTACAAGTCATCATGTCTATAGAACTTTCTGGATGTAGGTATACATACATAGTATTGAGAAGTATAAGAGTATTAATAAGAGTTATGAATTTTTACTACCTTAAATTTTTCATAGGATTAATTATTAAGGTATAATTTATCAACCCGCTTCCGTTGAACTTTTAAGAAGAGATAAAGATGGTAAAAGTTAACTAGTAGGTAGTATCAAAGTTAAAGTGTAAAAAAATATATAAAACTCTATTTATAATCTTCAACAATAGACACATCTGAAGCACAACAAAGCTTTGATATGAGCAACATGATACTTAAAATCAAAAGCTTTTATTACAATGCAAAAACACATCGTAATTACATACCATCACATCATTTACCATCCATTTATTTTTCCAATTATTTAAAAAAGGAACACAGCAGTTGACTGTACTAGACCCATTAGCATACAAACAGCACTACCGAAGATATACGAGATAAATTGTCAAGATAAAGCAGCGGTGAAAGAACTACAGCCTGGCGTAATTATAGGTCGACCACGTCTAGGTGTAAAAGACCGCGCGAATCTACTGTACAGAGATTAAACTAGACATTATTTATACATGCTACAGCATATCTGGCGTCACAAATATCTTTTTCAAAGATAATGTTACTTGTTTTGATCTCAATAGATAGTAAATTAAAAATGAAAAAAAAAGATTCAGATGAATTGATAACCTCCTCTTAAAGTCGGTTTTAATTCACCTTTTAATAATTAATTATCGCGATAGATATAAACATAAATGTAGGTTTTTTTTTATCACAACAGTAAAAATAATAAAATTTTGTGTTAATTTAATTGTTTTTAGTACAGTCTGGCTACCATCTTCAAATTACAAATCTGTCATTCTGGGTTTGGTGTTACCACCTTTAGCCAAATCATCTTTAACGATGGTAATATTGTGTGTGAAAAATATACCTACCTACTTACACAAATAAAAAATTAAGATATTTTACCACAAAAAAGGTACAAATAATAGTGATATATTTAATATTATAACCTATTATTAAAAAAAGACCATTCGACTAAAAGTATACTTAAATGTAGGTATTTAAAGAAAAAAATCCTCCGCCACAAAAATTAAATGAACTGTAAATAAAAATGTCGTCGTAAAGAGAGAAATAATCTGTTTCATGTCAGTGACTTTGCAAAAATATATTTTTACTTAAATCTCTAGTGACATAAAAAGCTCCAATGAGCAAATAAATGTAATCAAGGGTTTTTTTGTATGATGCGAATTTATTTATGTTAAACAAATAAAGATTGTAATGAAAGTTACTTTCTTTCTAATAAAGTAAAGGTTTTATAGTAAAAAAAATACAAAAATGTCTATATTAATATCCTGTAGAGTTCAAACTGTCAAGAAATAAACGGCTAATGAACAACCGTTAAGTAAATAATTCCTAAGCAACCGTTAAGTAAACATTAGAAAGAGCAATCAAAATAAAATTATATTCATTTCGAGTGATAGTCGTGGTTTCGGTTCCGGTCGTAATGGACCCCGGCAGGTGGCGTGGAAGTTGTTATGAAAAAAAAAATAGAAAAGTGTATGAAGTAATTATTGTGTAAGGTTCTGTCGGAAATATTATTAGTATTCTTTCGATAGATACCAGTAAAAATTCTAATGACAAATTAATTAAGTCCTAGTTTGTTTTGCTATAATCTAAATATATAAAAGGAAAAGGTACTTGATTGATCTATCAACGCACAGCTCAAACCACAGGACGGATCAGGTTGAAATTTGGCATAGGTGCATGTTATTATGACGTAAATATTCGCTAAGAAAGGATTTTTGAAAATGGAACCCCTAAGGGGGAAAATAGGGGATCGCAGGTTAAACCGTGGCAGAAAGTGTAGACCAACCCTATAGTTAGAATAAAAGTAATTTCCTATTCATTTGTATTTATCGTAACGAAAAAGATAAAAACAATTTTGATGTAAGTTTTTCCATATTTATATTTCCAATTCATGTAATTAAAACTCTAGCTATTATTTAAATAGATTTAAGTCTCTTTTTACTAAAACTCTCTTTAAAGTAAGACATAAAACATTACTCTACTTATAAATACTAATATACATATAATAATTTTATAAGTGGAACCCTAATAAAGAAGTCGCCATCGAGTGTGACTGATTTGACAACATGTCGTCAATAACACCTGTGGTGTTGGTTTGTTTTAGACGTTTATTTTAGCTATCGTTAAACATAATTTTACATTAAAATAACACTTAGAAAAAAAAATAAGCTGCTATCAATATTTTTAAGAGATAAGCTACGTAGGTATATAATCTACCTAACATTTTGACAGTCAATTAATTAAAAAAATATATTTGCACTCTCTATATTTTTATCAACTATGCAGATGTACCTACTTTTTAGTACCACCTACTTACTCTATTTATAAGTGTAATTTGTAGCCGTACCTAGAGCCAGTTTACTTTTAGGTTTTGTGAGCTCACCGTTTTCACTTACTATGGTGTGATTATTGTGACAAGCCAAAAAAATAAAAAATATTATTTCTGTCCACGGACTAAAGTTGTAGTTTGTATGTAAATGATACGTTTTTTTTTACTTTCATATTTTACGAGTATGTTTATTTATGCTGATAATTACCATTAATTTCAGTTTTAATGCAGACGCCATACGCCAGTGTTAATTGAAATAAGCAAGGTGTAATTTTATTTTGTACAAGTACCTATATTAGAGAATGTATGCATATGGTGGGATTTTATTAGTTTTTTTTTTTATAATTATTGCTTTTTAAAAAAATGTATATCCATTTAAAAGTAAGACATAATAGTAAGACTTTATATTATAGCTAATAAGTAGGAATGGATGTATTTTTTATAAGATAATGTTTATTGACTTTAAATATGTTTTAAGCAGAACCTAAAAAAGAGACAACAAGAAAAAGTAAAGTTTTCATTGAAATTTCATTTGAATATATGAATATGAATTTATTTCATACATAAAGTTACTTAATAGACTTTTCTTATTAATAATTTTAATTGATTAAATCTCTGATGAGACGTTTTTTTCATCTTAGCTAGTAAATATTTATAAGGAAAATAAGGCACAGCTGCTCTAAAATTATTACCAACATTTTATAATACTTCGATATCAAACATCATAAAAATAACTGCATGTTACTTTGAACAGTTGACAGACTTCCGTTATGATTACTTCATACAAAAATATCGAAAGTTGATAATCAACAACATAGAGTAACCAAAAAACAGAGAGCTGCATTAACCTATAATTTTCCATACTAAAATCACGCACTCCACATCGTGAGGAAGCTCATTTTATAATGGGTGTATCACACATAACATTCAATCAGTCAATATCATTTTAAACAAATGAGCTGGATGAACACGAAGGCAGTCGCTAGTTTATATAAAATTTATAATTTATAACGCACATCAAATATTATGTGCCAGTTTTCATATTTATATATATTTTTTACGCTTCTAATTAATGAAGCATTTTAACGAGTGATGTTGGAAGACTTAATTAAGCAAGTATTATGAATAATACAAATGATATTTTAATCTAATTGGTATAAGGCGGAAAATTATTTGAAACGGAATGTTAAATATTTAATTAATGGACTTTTGAAATCGTGAATGTCAATTAATTGTTTAAAATTGAACTAAATAATAAAAAAATATTATTTTGTGATATAAATTGCGACATGATTTATATTGTGACAGGTATTTGTAATAGTGATCAAAATTTAAATAACAAGTCCCATAACAAGCTCTATAAATCAATAAAAATAATTGTCTAGCCACTAAAATCCCAACACCTATTTGACATTACCAAAAAAATGCCGTAGGTACTTTTTGCTGTGGAGTCAGGACCAATTGCAACAGTCACTCCCTAATAACGTGTACGCTCCCCTTTATGAACTTCTTTAAAGGTGAGATCATGGATAGGAAAACTAGAGGTTTTCTCTTTGAATTTCTCATAACATAATAAATAATTCTTTAACAATTACTCACTCTAATGAGTGTAAAAATAATTTTATAATGATCATTTTTATTTGATAGCTAGCTTTCCACCCTGCGATTTCACTTGTGGTTTGAATTTTCAAAAATCCTTTTTTATCGGCTGCCATATTAGCTATCTGTATGCCAAATTTCAGCCCGATCCGTTTAGTTGGTTTGAGCTGTGTTGTGCGTTAATAGATTAGTCAGTCAATCAGTCAGTCATATTTTTTTTTATATATTTAGATTATAAATCTAAGTACTAATGACTATGACTGATTAAGTATTCTAACATACTGTAATTGTTATTTACTTTCAATTTGTTTATAATTATGTACGGACGACGACAATTCAAGGTAAACACTGCGGCATCTTATGCGGTTGTAATAGGAGCTATTTTGCAACAAAAAGGTATAGTCTGATGTGTTCGCGTCGGTAACTACTCGAGTAAGTACCTAACTATAAATGCAATATTTTTTGATATTGGTTCATTATTGCAGTTTGCAAACACTATTATAAATCGCTTCTCGCATCGCTCAAGTAATGTCTACTAACTCGTAACGATATCGCCTCATGCCCGCACCCGGTATACTCCTGAGACCAACTGGAAAACGCTAACAAGCTATTCATACAGTTTTTCCCATAAACGAGTTACGAAATATAAAGAAACCAACCCCCTAATGATGAATGAAGAATGATATACAATTATTTATAATTGGACGCTTAGGTAATTTTGTTTGAGTTGATTTCGTTTCAGCGCTAATTTGAATGGTGATATTTGCTTTCGTATGTTAATTAGTTGCTGGTATTTATTTACGAAATTCTATCTTTCAGAGTTTTAATACGGGCAAATATAGTACCTATTACATATTGTTGTCGACAGAAAGCAGGCCTATAGAGTACTACAATGACCTGGTACGCAGCTGTTTGCAGCGGCTTCCAGCAACATTTACCAATCTAGATCGTTATCAACAAGGAACGCAACTTCAACTGTGAGATTTATTTAGAACTGAATTTCTATCCGGATAAAGGCAAGCGTTCATCTTTGCGCATTGCACGCATTGTACGCATGGCATCAAATGAATTGATTTGACAGGCCACTTGGCGCAGTTGGTTAAGACGCCACCTATCGCGCCGCAGGTCGTAGTTTCGATTCCCATCCAGGATAAACATTTGGGTGCGCGAACATGTCTGTTTGTTCTGAGTATGCGTGTAATTATCTATATTAGTATGTATTTACAAAAAAAAGTAGTCATGTAGTAATATCAGTTATCTGGTTTCCATAGTACAAGCTCTGCTTAGTTTGGGATCAGATAACCGTGTGTGAAGAATGTCCCAAGATATTTATAATTGTGTAAACTGGTTGAAATATTATGTCGGAAAAAATCATCGTTGAAGATCATGACATGCTGATATAACTCCTTATAGCCTAGTGCGAATGCACTTTATTATTACCAGCAAATTAAAAATAAAACAATACTAAACTTTCCACATTCCTCCAAATAATAGCAAATCAGTGGTACAGAACACGATATATTAGTTTCGCCTTCTGTGGTAAATTATCTCTCATCGCTGTTATTAATAATAATGATCCGGTATTAATACGTTTGGTTTCGGATCTAATGATCCGTGTCTTTGGGAGCTCTGTTGCGTATCGTCTCTATAGAATAATTCAACGTAGTAAGTTAGCATAGTAAATATACCTATATGACTCGTAGTAAGTTAGTGGAGTTAACTACATGCTACAGGCTAATTTTGTCACATTTGCAGCTTCATAATATGATTTGAATAGCATTTCATCAAAATATCTGTTTCGCCTAAGATTGAGTCATAGATTTTATAATAGGTTCTTTCTTTTCAAATGATTAAAATGAAATGATCTCTTAAAAAATTAAGAGAATCCCTTAGAACCCTATTTTTTTTTTTTTTTTTTTTTTTTTTTTTTTTTTTTTTTTTTTTTTTTATTTTTTTTTTGAAAGGACTAAAGTTGGTAGCCTCTGATGGCTGCTCCAACCTTACCGGACAATCGGCGAGCGCAGAGAGCTCTCAGCCGGGTAACATTTAGGTAACCACGCCTGAGGGCACCCCCGAGTGGGGTACGAACCTCGGCTCAGGGCGTTACCGGGGGAAGGGGAGGACTTTGTACGAGTTACGACTAATTGGGGGCGGTCGGATTACTAATGGCAGCTCGGGCCGCTTGAACGGGACGAGACTGAGTGGGACGTCGCGGCGGTCCTCGCCGTCGAGGACGGTAGCGTAATCGGTTTTGTGTAGTGTGTTGTGTACTTTTACGGGCTTCGTCAGCTTCGATCTGAGCTAATGTTATGGGGTCATCCGGCTCGCTGAGGGCTTGCCTTGGTCTAAGGATACGGAGTATACGAGAGGGCGTGTACGTTGCGGCTTTCACTATAAGAGGGTTGCGGTGATTAACGGCGGTATTGAAAAATCTGCGTGAGGCGCGTTTTATAAATTGTTTTAACGTGGGGAGACCTAAATCAATGTGGAGATTTTCATTACGCATGTACCACGGGGCGCCCGTGGCTTTGCGCATGAAACGGTTTTGAATCACCTGAAGGCTATGGATCCGTGCAGGAGCTGCATGTGCGAACACAGTACTAGCATAGGTCATAATGGGGCGGATACACGTGGTATATAGTCTAACCTTGCTTTTGAGGGCAAGTTTAGACTTATGATTCAATAAAAAGTGGAGGCGCCCTAACACAAAGGCGGCGCGCGCGCGGACCGCTTTAATGTGGGCATCAAAGGTCAAACGATCATCGAGAATTACTCCGAGATATTTGGCTTGCCTTTCCCAGGGGATTGGTTCACCGAATAGAGTAACTGCCTTTGGAGGGGTGGGGGTACCTCGATGGTAGGGTCTGTAGAATAGGACCGCCTGGCTTTTGACAGGATTGATTTCGATCCTCCATTTCCGAAACCAGGCGCCTAGGGCGTTAGCCGCGGTTTGGAGGTTTTTAACAATGACTGAGGGGGATTAGAACCCTAATAAATTTATACTAAATTTTTAATACTAAGTGTTCCATGCTTCTCTACAAGTTCCAAGCGTATGCGTGTTTACCAACTTAATTAAGTAAAAGTAATTTAAAAATCTACTAGATAAGCTACCCGGCAAACTTATCATACCTTAGAAATCCTTATTTTATAGTAGGTCCTTCCACCAAGTCTCCAATTCAACACATCACGGAAAACCGACTAGCTAGCTACCTTCCATTACATGTAGAGCTCGGTCTGCTCATTAGTATGACAGAAATGGCCATTATTTTTAATAACAACAAAAAAAAAACAGATTTATATATATCCTGTGTAACCGGAATTCTTTGATAGCAAAAAATATTTTAAAATATACTTTGTTGATATTTTTTACTGTATTCTGTAACTTAATTTTAGGAATATAATTATGCAATTGAGTAATTTTTTTTATAATACAAATATTTTAAGCTTCTCAAGAACTAAATAATTGAAAATTGAAATATCTAAATGCATCCCTCATGAATTTTAATACTGATTGAAGTTTCACCCCTACATATAGCCAACTTATATTTCCCTGGAGCCCAAGGCAGATTCACAACCCCCTTTTAAATAGTATAACATATGTCCAAAGTCCTGTCGCTATCCTTCTCTGGCTTACGAATAGTGTGAGAGACAAAACTAAACTATTGCTCTACGTTCACATATCAAGGTACAAACTGGGAGCTGGACAAAGTAAACATATTCCCGTCTCCCCATGAGGTAAACCCGACCCCAAAGTTCTAGGTTCCCCTAATAAGCCTTCGCGTCTCACCTTAGGGTAAAGTGACGTCGCCTTGATCAAAGATTAGTCATAAACAAATAGTTTTGTAGAATCCGATCTTTTGCTTTTAATATTTATTTTGAAAGTATTTCGAGACTATTTTATTTTATTAGTTACAACATCTTTTTCCGTTAAGGTTACATAAAAATCCTAAATCAGTGATCTCTTGGGATCGTAAATTAAAATGATGACATAAAGTTGCAAGCAAATACAGTACTGTATCGCTTGTCTCACAATATATTTTACTGTACTTGACAGTTTGTACTACGAAACGGCGAAACATAGATACTTTATTAACTGACGGATTTGCAGAAACATATCTGTTTCGCCTAAAATTGGGCTATATTACGAAACTCCATACTAATCTGTCAAATTACATGAAACAAAAGATAGTTGACAGGTCGATGAAATGCTATCCAAAACATAATATGAAGCTGCAAATATGGCGATATTGACTCCCAGGTCTTTCTCGAAGCTTAACTATGATATGGATATATAATTAAAAGTCATTCCTATTTTTACCAAACCTGCTAGTTACACTAACCCACTTATAATAGAGCACTAGACAATCTGCACACTCTGCTTTTTCATAATCTTTGTAATGAGGGAGAGGTGAGGTCACATGATTAATGTGTAGGGGTATGCCGTGGTGTGGACGATAAACGTGGCGCGTCTGATCATCAACAAGTTGCAAATTAATATTGCGAGCTGTGTAACGATCACAACCTGTTTATAACTGTATATATTGCATCTTGAGTCGGAAGGTTATAGGTAGTACGTTATAATTTACTAGTATTTGCCCAGCGGTTTCACCCGTGTTTTCTAGTGATGTAAAGTTATCCTGGGATAATGATTGATTAAATGGTCGAGGCGCATGTTTTATATTAGTATGATTAGTTTTTCTTTTATTTATTTTCATGATCTCTTATATATTTCTCTTTAGAGGGTAGAAACCTTAAAGGATGACATTTCTTCATGCAACATTTTTGCAAAATTTTTGTTGCAATTTGCTTTCTTCTTATTATGTTTTAAGTCTGGCTCTTTTCTTTACATTAAAAGAAAGTTGATCATTACATTAAATATATTTCCTAGTTTTCATTTGCATAGTTAGTACCTAGAAAATAAAGACAGAAAACAGTATCCGGAAGAAAATTCTACTTCGCTACAATACTTTTTAAAATTCTTTGTTATTAATACCTTTGCGGGTCTCAAAGGTAAAAACTTTTAGAGATTGCAAACTTTTGCCCCTAGTTTCTTACACTACTAGACACAACTTTTTCTATCTCAATTACAGTTTTGCATGTTTTGTTTTCTTTATTTTATGACTTAGATCCACATTAGTTCTTTTTTTAATTAACAAAGTTATTCTTGCGTTTTGTAGAGAACCGTTGGAAAAAGTTGTCTAGAATATAGCGCCAAAGTAAAAAATATTTATTTTAGTAATTGTTATTTTCAAATTATTTAAATGTATACAATTTGTGGTGCTTTTATGTAGATATAAACACAAAATACCTACAGTCTCATTATGGCATGCTCAATGCAAACATACAACTTTTGTTGAGAGAGGAAGTTATAAATTCGTCTACATTTTTTTTTATAAACTAAATAAGCGACAAAAACAGCGCATTTATATTGACACGCCAAAACACCTTTCACTTATTTCCTCTATTAACGTTCTATTTTATTTTCCTCCTTATTATATCGTTTCATTACTGATATTATCTCACCTACTTTATATTTTTTATGATCTTCACACGTCAAACATCTTACCTTATCTCCACTGATCAGTGCGACGCGTCACTTCTTCACGAACAATGTAACGAGTTGAAATATGGTTGATAGTATCGCCACATTGCTGTCGACGAAGCAAAAACAAGCTACGACTAGATGGAAATGTATGGTGCATGTCGTTTGTTTTTCAGTTTCTAGCTGGAATGAGTGGTATCAATTTCAATTACAAAAGAATCTAATTATAATTATTTTGACTTAGTAACCACTTTTTTCAGTTTATTTGCTAAGTGTTTTTAGATATTTAAATCTTCAGTAATAGGACTTTTTATATGTAGTAAACGTACTGTATTTTGTATGCTTTTCTCTTTTTGTATAAATTATAGGTCTACTCTTAAACGTGCCTATTATTAATAACTAAATATACTCTCTTATGTCTGGTCAAATAGATAATTATTTGTGATTGTAGGTATATATAAATAAATTTTATAAACTCATTATGCATATTTTACTACTTACAGAAGTAAGTGAAAATATAAAAATTTGCACTTCCTTTCTTAGCCTGATTTTAAGTTTTTGAATATTTTTCAAAATAATTTAATGAAACACCTTAATCTCCCAGCCTTTTAACCAGACAATTTTATATTGTCTATTACAAAATAAAAACATGGATGTAATTGTATCCACGAGAAAATAAGGTAAACAGTTACAAAAGTCACACCACAGCAAAATGGCGCAGTAAAAACAAATGCCCACGTAAAGTGGCAGTCGACGCGAGCGCAGCTTGTTTGACGTTAAAATGCGCTCGCGGCTCGCGTAATGTTCACAACGACTCCTAGCCTATAAAATAATGAGCATAAACCAAACTGGGGTGTTTCTTAGAAAAGTTAACAATCTATGTTTAGTTCCTTTTGCTGTCTTCACTGCTTGAATTTCTTGTAAAATATGAAGTATTAGATTACAATCAGTGTGGGGAAGTTGAAAAACTGTAGAGACATATTGTGTGGTAATGTTTTAAAAAGGATAAAATAAAATAATCTACAAATAAGCTTGTATGTAATACGATAAATGAGAAAGTTTGTGAGTGTGGATGTTTGATAATTATACACGCTCAAATGGCTGGACCAATTTTTATGAAATTTGGTATGGAGGTAAGCACCCTGAATTAAAACATAAGCTACTTTTTATCCCTTGGGAACATAAGATCCCTCGGGAACGTATAGTATAATTATATTTATATTTAATCTCTTACGTAAATACCTACCAACCAATAAAGAGTAATCTATCCATCTTAAACGCAATTAGAAAAACACACGACATATTTTCGCGTACGAAAACATTTGAAGTACAATTGTAAAAAATTGTGCCGCTGTTCCAAGAGTCGTACCTTCATCACGACATCCTGCAACATAAAACATTCTCTTACATAATGAAAGGTAATTTATGCAGACAGAAAAGTATCTGTCTTTTAGTTAAATAATGTTAGAAGCAGACCACACAAACGCTATATCCTAGTATCATTGGTTCAGAGAAGTAACTGTAAGTCAAAGCCAACAATATTTTCACTAACAATGAAAAAAAAATATGCAATCTAGTCGTTAGTTAAAATGCATTTCCAAGACATGATAGTGATAATGTTATTCCTTACTATTATGCTATGGTTTATGCTGCTGTTATAAAGAAACAAAATAGTTAAATCTGAGATCAAATAAATAGTAACGCATCGTAATTTTATCCGGGTTTTCGAAGGATTTTTCTGGGATAAAATGTATTCTGCAATAAATCTGAATCATTATGGTGTTGTTAATAAGAACCAACATTTTTACTTGCGAATTATAAAGCTACTAACCTGTTTTTTTTTAGGTATGTAACTCTATTTTTTTAATCAAAAGCTCGAAGCCATTCAGAGTATTCACAGTCTAGCATTAATTGCGTTCGCAATGACGGATCTTCACTTATTTTACACCACTAATGAGATTGGGGTATTTTGTAAAGTTATAGTACTTACTTTCATAAACAAGACTCGCTATAAATACTTTACATTACTTTACTTACTGTTGTAGCATCACATCACTACAAACACCGGGACATCACTTAGTCGGCCATTATACAAGACCGGAACATAACCTTACGTTTTTTGACATCTTTCATCTATGTGGTTGCGAGTGAGTGATATTCTTTTATTTAAAATTATACATCAGAAATAAGATCAGCGACCAAGACATTAATCTCATGCGTAAACAATCTTTCTCTGTCTATCAAGTAGGTCTTTCAAGTATCCAATTGTAACAAATTGCCAAACTTTACACTCGACCTTCCCCAATAAACAATACGTAGAACGTAATTACATCAAGCATTCTACTCGTGAGTCCATCCCCGTACAACCCGGTTGATTTCCCACGACGAAATCCCTCTGTTGTAGTCAACAATGAAATATGCATGCGTGACATACAAGCCGTGAAACAACGTTAGCCCGTGCTATGCCGCGGATTCTACAGCAACCCCTCGCGTTTGTGTGCGTTTCCATTGTAGCCGATGGAATGTGAGTGAGCGGTGCTATTTTTTACACGACTGTCCATAGAAGGAGAGTAATTTTTTCAAGCTTCATGTATGTATGTGAATTTCTTTATTCCACCATTATTTTAAAATGCCTGAATAAATTTGGATGTATGGGATATGGTTAGAATCTATATACATAATTCCGAGTGAAAAAAATCTTTCACTAATAGGAAGCTACATTATACTTTTACTTTTCATCCATACTTGAAACATGAAATATCTTACGTCTGCAAATCATTATAACAATCCTGCAATTGTCGTACCTATTTTATTTATACATGTTCGGAGAATAAAGTAATCCTTGTATTATATTAATAATAATCTTTCACCATTTCTTTATATTTCACATCAAACATACCTACCTAATAATATTTTTATTTTGTGAAACACTGTCGAAAAGAAAATGGAAACGCACACACAGCTTTACATTGTCGATAAAGTTCTGATATAATTTTTTGATATCGCTTGAGGGGTGCTTTTGATACCGCTGAAGCGTTTTCGATAAATTCGTATCTAAATCCAATATCGTCTTTATGAGTCGTATCTAGAAAATTCTTTCTCAACAGAGATCATTCCAATTGAAAAGCTTTTAAGGTAATATAACGACTTTTTTATGTTTGATAGAGGATAAAGCGTTGCGTAATACAAATTAGGTACTATTGTAAAAAAATACGATTATATGTAAAAACTTCTCTATAAGAAGTTTTTACCTATTATTTATTTAGGTATAAGTAGACCTCGAGTGTTAATCAACTAAACTGTGGTAAGTACCTACTTTGTGGTATCCGACTGATTGGTTAGCACTTCGGTATGTCTCGGCAGTTACACTTGAGAGCCAGTTCCTTCTAGGTTTTTTGAGCTAGCCGACTTACCATGGTGAGATAGGTAAAGTCACAAAAATTAAAATGAGATTGCTCAATTTTCAAATGAACCACCAAAAAATTCTAAGGTGCTTGATAATAACTCAATTTGAAAATCAAAGCTGCATATAAAGCGTAAAATTATATAAAATAAAGCTTTACATTGCATGAAAGATTGTTTAACTGCAATTTCCGACGGATTTTCTCTTCAAACAATTCAAAGTAAACTTAAAGCAGTTTGTTTCTTTGACGTAAGTCCAGTACGTCTGAAATAAATTATGTAGCTTGTAAGTGGAACGTAACTGCATATCTGTAACACTATAAACAAGGCTACAAAGTGCGGTAATGAAATGCAAATGCCCGCATATTCCACGGAACCATTTTGCTTTGCTAGTGTAAATAATAAGGGACTTCTTGATTGTACTATTTAAAGTGATTGTAGTAGCGAGGCTTTGTTTGTAATAACAACTAAAAGGAAAAAATAATAAAATGCTCATGCCGTCTTTAATGTTCTGTACTTAATGGAAATTGAGAAATCTTTAATAATAAAATAAATATCCTGGCACATTCTTCACGCACATCTGATCCCAAACGAAGCAAAGCTATGGAAACCAAATAACTGATATACCTACTATAATATACTACTTTTTTTGTACATAAAATATAGGTGTATACAATACATAAATAATATTATACAGATGGCTTACGTATTTTAAAAATTACTATACACGAACCAGTAGATAAAAATGAATTAAGCTTATTCCATAAACTGATGAAAAAATATCCCAGGATATTTCTTCACACATGTTTTACGAATAAATAATCTATGCTAATATTATAAAGAAGAAAGATTTGATTGTTTGTTTGTTTGTTTGCATTGAATAGGCTCCAAAACTACTGAACCGATTTGAAAAATTATTTCACTAATAGGAAGCTACATTATTCCTGAAGGTTATAGGCTACTTTTTATCCCGGGAACCCGAGTGAAACCGCGTGGAATAGCTAGTCGATTTATAAATCGAATAATAGAGTCATAAATAATAAAGAAACGACAAAACATTGGAAACCATTAGAAAGGTGTTTTTAAATCAAATATTTTGGCCGTCATCTTTAGGATTGTCTCAATAAGCCTAGTTCAAACAGTAAACAAATAAAGACAATATCGAAAAAATAAACGCTTTGTAAGTCCACCCGGTACCAATCTCGATGCTTATTGTAATAATTTTATTAGGACTAGTAAGTTTACTTGAATGCTTATTGGTTTTCTAATTATATTTACTAGGTTATATATGTATAGTTTGGATTCATAACAGTTCCACTAACCCCAAACCAACCTTTATAGTTACCTACATAAGTTATATTTTTTAATTTAAATAAATAAGATGCTTCCCTCATAAGTTAAGGAAGATGATGATGATGTATTACGATCTAAGGAAACTTAAAACACTTATGCAGCTAACTTACATGGAATATTAATTCCAGATTGTTTAATGGATCGCAAAGCTCCATCCTGCAGTGAGGTCATTAATCTCTCCGTCTCTGTTGATGTGCTAATCTATGATAGGTAATTGACTAATGGGTTTGCGCTAACAGTGCGGTTAACGTGTGTAGCTATGTGAGTTGTTGGAATTAATGATTTCTTATTGAACCGATGGTTATAATGCTTGGAAAAAATTCCATAAAGCCATTGATGGTAAAATTTAATCTCCTTGGTACATTCTCGATGTTAACGATATTTTTTGAAGATGAACCACTTTTAGTTTATGACCAACTATTAAATAGTAAAATTGTTCAGTATGATGAAACATCATAGTCTTTATGGATCGCACAGGTTTTTTCTTCATTATGTGTACGAAAAAAAAATAAACAATTGTTTTGCTTTACGTAAGCAATGGTAAGTAACTACATTTAAAGTAATTTTTGGGTTTCGATTATTTACATTAATTGATGAAATTATAACAGGTAAAGTTTTCTTTTCAGCTTCAGATAGTGAATATTAAAAGCAATATAAGATTTCCTAAATGAAAATATTTCGTCTTCTGCATTTTTAATTAGTTTTTATTTAATCATATTATGCGCAATCCTTATTTGTATTGCAAATTAATACCTGAACACACTTACAGTTTGTTAAATGATTCCGGACACATCGAGCCAATGCAGGTGATGTCACTCCCACGCCGATTTATGCATAGCGTTGTAGTTAACTCGATTTTCATTTATTGTTTTTTAAGAATTATAGGTAATATTGTTAAGAATAACTATATTAGTATACCATTTTGGGAAAGGGGTTTCTTCGTTGTTAATAGATGACCAACTGATATAAACTATTGGACGATAAAATTTACAAAATAATTCTGTTATATCTGTGACTGTCAAAAAAATAAGTGACCGCAGTTTTTATACTAAAAAAATACGTGTAAATTGTATTGAATCTTCAATATCATTAAGGTATGTGAATTTTAAATCAGAAATATATTTTATTGTAGATTGGATGTTGCTTTGCGGTTTTAATCATCTTATTGTATGGTTTCTCATTATACAATAACCTCTTTCCAAAATTATGCACACGTCATGTTGTTATAATTTGTTTATAATGCCTGATCATTGGACGGACAGGCTTTGCTTTAATACACTGTTAATGCGATATCAGGGCTACAATTTGCAACGATACCCACATTACAAGCGGATTCAAATGACAAAATGCATGATGATCAATATAATTGTTGCCATTTTTGTTCGTGTAGCTGTATTTTTTTCATTTTTGAAATGTATTTTTGATTATTATTTGAAATATATCTACAATACTTATTATTTTCTAATATTTTTGCAGGTTGGTATGCATTATACCTACAGTAATTGTTGTGCATATAAAACTTTTTAAAATATTAAAAAACAGGTTAAAATAAACAAGTGAATGACACTATCCTGACCCGCAAAGTGAGCAATATGTGAGCAACATAAATGAACAATGTGCTATAATTATTGCCACAATGAACTGTCATACTGATTCAAGCAATGACAATTGCTAGGGTAACGGTTCTAATATCTGACAAAGCTATCTATTGCCATAAAGGATAAGCGAAAGCGATTAGTTGAAAAAGAGTTTTTATTTCCAGCAACTTAATCGAATTTAGAAAAGAAGATGAAGTATTTAGTTAAAATATCTACAAAATTAAGGTGTACCATACTTAGCAATAATTAAACATTGTCACATATTCATAAGTTTGGAATCATTTTAGAGTCTGTTAGATTATATCTAGAAATTATGACAATAAGTTAAATTATTAATTTTTCAAACAAGACTTGTATTGAGTTGGCAGTTCTTCGGGCTAATATGTCGGTTACTTTGGTTCACCTACGAATCTCATAATTTCTGATTCGATCTCGCAGGGAAACTCCGAGCATAGCCCTCTGCATTACTCTTTGGGTGACCTTGAGCCTTCTTCTGAGGCCAATCATAAGCGATCACGTTTCTGCGCCGTAAGTCATTACTGGCAACACTCACCGGTCACAAAATTAATAAGGCACCTATTACACGATACCGCTTATTCTTT
This sequence comes from Tethea ocularis, assembly GCA_963555595.1. Classification (NCBI taxonomy): domain Eukaryota; kingdom Metazoa; phylum Arthropoda; class Insecta; order Lepidoptera; family Drepanidae; genus Tethea; species Tethea ocularis. The sequence goes on from OY741968.1 coordinate 8,800,721, forward strand.
GCACCAGATCTAAGGTTAGAGAATTAGTACAGGCGGCCTCTGTAACTTGAGCCGGCATACATATGTCCTTTATTTCATTCCATTCACCCAACAAGGGTTGGCATTAAATTTATGTCATATTCACAAAATGCTGCCACGATACATTCAAGTTCAATGTTGACATTTGTATCAAACAATACAGCATGTTCATTGTTGCCATGATATTTTGCTTCCAAATCAAATGTCTTTAAAAGGTTACTGAATTGTTAACTTATTTATTGTTTCCTAGGTAAATGTCAGCGATTCATTAAGCTAAGTAGGAAAGGTGTTTTTCTTGCGATTTTGATATTTGCTTTTACTTTTTTATTGTTTGAAATATAACTTTATTATACAGGTTTTTTTTAAATATAAGTAGGTACTTTTTCATAAACATAGTAAGCGTTTCTGTTATAATTATTTTTAGCCTTAGAGAAATCCTCATTATTTCATTTCATAACACTTTTTGACAACTAAGAAAAACTTTGATATTCAAAACAAACCCAAACAAATTTTGTCACCGATAAATTTGTGCGTGCTGTATAACAAAATCCGTTGGTAACAAAACTCCAGTCAACAGTTCCCGGTACGTAGGTTAATCATTTTATTCAACAGTATACTGTTACCCCCGAAATATTATTGACACACAAAATGTCGGGGGAGGTTGCCAAATTGAAAGTGTGGTTGGAAAATCGATACTTATTGTAATTCTGCAGTATCGTCTATAATATAATTATTATGTTTGTTTTACTATGTAAGGTATGGTAAGTACACAAAGCTTATAACAGAACTGGCTCTCAAGTGCACATGTCTTAATACCCAGGCAGGTGCTTGGCGACAGATTTTCAGTCTGCCAGACAGGTTGAAATTAGCGCGGAATTGATTTCCAGTTATATTTTAAATCTAGACACCCACAGATAAAAATGTATCGATGATGAAACCTTCAAAGGATATCTCGTTTCAAAAGCGAAATACTTCCGCAAATGATATCAGTGCATTCGATCGACTCGCGTCGATGGAATGAAATCAATTTTCAGACTTAGTACGCGCCGTCGATCGTGATCTCGAGTACCGTTCTTCATTAACTCGATTTTTATCGCAGCCGATTTTTAATAATTGGAACTCGACTCAGATTTTTGACGGGGTTAATTAAGGCTCTTTTTCCAGTTTCAAGTTTCTAAGATAAATCTTCGTTCTTCCAAGAAGGCGATTATTTTATGGTGTGCAAAGTGCTGTTACTTCTTGAACTCTATTAAAAAGGGTTTTTTTAACCATCATATCTTCTATTGGTATATAATAGATACTTATTATATTTTATTATATTTATTATTATAATTATCTTCAAAATTAATTGAGGCGGGGAGCTTTTTCCGCCAACGCGTTAGCTTGGCCATACAAAGAGGGAACGCTGCCAGTCTTCTGGGAAAGTTGCCGTTGATTGGCAGCAGTGGCCGCCTCAAGGAAATTTTGTATATGTAGTTTGTATATTTGTTGTAAATAATTGTAAATATTGTATATTATAGATACTCATTTTTATGTCTGACATTCTCAAGACCTTTCTGCAGCTTTTGACAGTACGCAAAAAAACTTAATTTTGATTGATGATTGCTGAAACATAATATGATTTTTGTTCGATTTTTTTGTTAATTCTACTATATTAATTTTAACTTTACGCAATATATTATCATGAATGTCAAGTTAACGCCTCTCAGCACCGTAAATCACTAGATAAACATTTACCTACTGTATAATTTTAATATAAAACGTGTACCCAAACAATATCCCATAGCATTCAATATCTATTCTACTTATCTGATTCACACTAACAATTGCACTCGTTTGAACGACTTTGCATTTATTGTTTTAAAATCAGCTAAGGCCATAATGGAGCGAACCGTGAGATTTTATCTCGAGTTAAATGTTTCGTGAATAAAATCGGTCGCGCTCACTCGAATCGGATCTCGGATCGTTGCCGATGTATCGATCGACTGCCGATATCGGTCCCGATCATATCGCTGGACGATGTTACGTAATTATAGAGTAGTTTTACGGTTGCTTTATTCATTCGGCGAAACTGCGAATATGAATTATTCAATGAGATTTTTCGTGTGCAGTTTTTTTGGGGGCACTGATTTTTCTGGGATATTGTTGGCATAGCTTCTTAATTTGCTCGAGCATTATTAAATGAAAATAGGCTAAAAACTTATCCTGACTCCAAGCTGCTTGCACTTCTGCTTGCAAGCAAGCTGCAATTGATAGCCAGTTTCCGTCTAGGCTCTCTGTGCTTTTCTACGACTTGGTTCACTAACCATAGTGAAATTGTGGTCAAACGCAAGTTTATACAGAGTAAAATTAATCTATCAAAATAGGTACCGTTTAGAAATACTTACCCATTGACACTTCAATGTGAACATAATAACCTGTACTTAAAAAGACATCAGTGTTAAGCATGAAGGGTTGTTGAATGTCTCTTAATATACTCACTTATGGGGCTGATGGGTGAGCGTCACCTTGTCTGCTAATTTTACGTTAACATACGTTTGGTCGCACGAAGCTTATTCATCCATAGGGATGGGCCGAAACGCATTTTTTTATCGATTATAAAAAAGATTTATTTGAATAGGAAAAACTGAAATAGGTAAATTTTTTGCAAATTTGAATGAAAACCATAATATCAGCAAAAAAAATCTGATTGTTAAAATTAAAGTATATATAAATTAATACCTACAACTAACCTAATTTCTTTAAACTATGTTTCTATATTTCTTTTGTATATAAAATGTTGAATACTTATAAGTCAGGATTTTCAACGAACTAGACAAAAATAATTATTGGTAATAAGTGCGGATCTCTTACCTACTGTATAAGTACGAGTAGTGAGTGGTCTATGCCTCGGGTGTTCGAAGCGTCTATAGGCTACGGTAACCATTTAACATCATAGGCATGCTTGTTTGCATACTTTGTTTACCTAATCAAAATTAGAGTTTTTTTACCTACTACCTACAATAGTCTATGTCCATAAGACACGCTCAATATTCACAAGTACGAAAACTTTACACGTGAATGGAATTGCTCAAATTAAAATGCATCATGGGAATACGGTTTGAGTGCAAAGCCGATTGTGGTATGCCGAGCGATAACTCCAAATACTTCCAACCGTTCCTTGGGAATTGTAACTGTTCATGATATTATACGTCTTTCAGTTTTTTTTTAGAGCTATGAGATTTATATCGGTGAATTGGAAAAGTACCTTAAGTGGTTTTGGATCTTTTACAATAAGTGAAATATATAAATGATTTTGAAAAAATGCTTGTCATGATTTAGAAATTATATTCAAAGATTAATTCGTAGCACCTTCAATATAACTATCAACTATCGTTTTGTTTATTTACCTGACAATAATACATATTATCTATTTGCACCACTTTTGTAATTGTATTCAATTGTAATTTCATGGGCTTTTCTTGATGTTCGTGAAGGGTAAAACCTCCTCAAGCTAGCTATCATTAATAACCACAATTATTCGCTTGTGTGCCACTGTCCTAACATTGAAGTGTCGTGTAAGGGTTGAAACCGACGAATGGGAAATGACGTGCTTCGCATTCGAAACGGTCCCATTAACTCGCATCGCTTTTGAGATGCAAATGAGATTTTTTTCTTTATAAAAATCTCTTCATTGAATATTTCAAGTCGCGCCTTGTGGGTGAATTTATTTCTTTTCTGGCTTTGAATTCTTAATGTAGAAATCAATGAGTGCCAATACTTTCCAATATTTTACTGATACCTAAGTATTTTTTCACCACACATCATAATTTTTTTTTTGGTAAAAACCTACTCTTTGCAATAGACTAATGTATAAAATAAAATTAAAATCGATCATTATAGATAGATACCAAAGTAAGCCAATAACACAGTTTCAAATACATCATAAAAGCTATTACCAAAAGTGTACGTAATTTGAATAGGGTAGAGGCACCAATAATCGACCATTGTGCTCGCATACGCCCCGGCTCCATGTTGTCACATAATGTCAGTATCGGAAGGGCTCAAAGTGTCACCCCTGGCAGACGAGTGCACTTGCTACGCGTTATCCAGATATGTTGTGAATTTGCCTCGGTACTTTGAATGACGACTAATTCCATTGTTAACGTTCTGGCATATGGGCGACATGACAGGAGAGGTTTAGTTCGGATTGCCAATATTGAGAGTTCAATCGTAACTTAAGCCTGGATTTATTTCTATGTATTTGTTCTTTTATGGAATTTATATTTAACATTTACATTTTAGGGTTAACTGGAGTGCAGATTCATATTCAGTTTATTCCATATTTAAATAATAGTGATAACTAAGGTCATTAGAACTAATGGTATTTTGAATAATAAAATGTTGAAACCTAAATTAATTGTGTATTAGAAAAATAAACATTTGGATAGCCAAAGATTAATACACTCCATAGTATCAAAGCTTTCGCAAATTCTATCCGCGTAACACAAGCAACATTCGGCCGTAAAATAGCAAACAAAAACACAATTAGCAATGACGAGGTACGTACAGGGGTGAACACAATAGTGGTCGTGGCACGGTCCATGTTTGGTACAGCTACCCTAATTTGTTATTACTGTCAGCCGTTTGGTGAGCTTGTGGCCACCTTATGCTAATAGATGTATACCCGCCTTGACAATTGACATACTCACTCATTCTTGTACCTCATTTATTGCTCAATGTAAGTAGTTACGTAATTATTGTTTTTATTCCTTTCTTGGTGTTTCTTTTCTTTATTTCATAAAATATTTTGTCAAGTTATATAGTGCCATTGTAACGTAACGGATTTTAACCCCCCCCCCCCCCCCCCCCTTAGTAGTCCGATGCGTTAACCCCCAGCAATAAATGAAACAAAGGTTAATTACTGGCTTGGTTCTTTTACTGATATATATTATATTATATTTGGTAAGGTTATAAAAATGGTAGTAGGATAATATAAAAACGGTAGTAAGCCACAGCTTCTCAGAAGGAGACTAATGTGGGCAACCTGAGATGAATTGCATTACTTATTTTAAATTTTATTGAAATTGAAGGGCGCCAAAAGCAGGAACGGCTGCTTTCCCGTAATTAAAGTTTTACATTATTGTAGTAGTTATTTATAGTAATTGTAGTCAAAATAAAAAAAAGTGATACGAGCCGATACGGCCCCACCGAACATCAACTCGAGGCAAAACTATGCCCCCACCGAACACCTACTCGAGGCCAATCTAGGCCCCCACCGAACACCAACTCGAGGCAAAGCTATGCCCCCACCGAACACCATCTCGAGGCTAAAATAAGCCCCCACCGAACAGCATCTCGAGGCTAAAATAAGCCCCCACCGAACAGCATCTCGAGGCTAAAATAAGCCCCCACCGAACAGCTCCTCGAGGCAAAAATAGGCCCCCACCGAACAGCTCCTCGAGGCAAAAATAGGCCCCCACCGAACAGCATCTAGGCCCCAACCGAACACCTCCTTATGGAGGAAAAGAACCACGCTTAGTAAAGGTGGATCATGTCGACTCCGGAGGGAAAGGAGGTTTAAGATGACCCTGGCTGGCCACGCCACGCGGTTGTCATCGGCCGCGTCAGCTAAGGCTAATCAGCCGAAATTAAAAAAAGGTCAGGTCATTGACATTCGACCTTTAGATGCGTATACGCCGGGACGCCGGGAGCGAAAAAAAAAATGTTCCATTGAACTAATGATCTTGACCTAATTACGAAAAGGGTGTACACAACTCGAAGAAGTCCCCTAATCGGTCGAAAAACTCCGAAATACCGGTCACAAACACTAATCCAACAAATCCGATCCGATAAATGAACATGAAATCTAGCACTAATTATTACCAAATTTAGATAATAAGCGAAGTAAACAATGTAGATTTAATTGGTAATGTGGGAAAAAAAACAAAGCAAATTTAATTAATAAGCTGACAGCCCCATCAGTGTTGCCTCAGTAAGAAAAAAAATGTTGCCACGGGAATAACTTTACTTTGTACCGCAAGCAAATCGATTAATCGATTTGATAAAATTTAAGTATTTATCGAATTACAAATAATGTTTAATTGAGTATTAATAAAGAAATGCTAATAACAATGAAAAATGGATAATTGGCTACAACTCCAACTACTATAAAAAGGTATAGTCAATTAATAAATTCCAAATTAAACTACGTTCAGAAATATGACAACTAATCGACTGAAAAATCGATAAAACGTAATACATGTAATAAATAATTGAAGACCCGATTTTACTACGTGACACGACCCCCCCTGTCAGAAGAATTTTGCGTAAATAAGCGCAAAATTCAAGCTGGTCCTCCAGCTTGGAAACAACTCAGTACGTACAAGATAAATCGAGGACTGAAGAAAAGTCTAAATAAAATAATAAAGATGAAAACAATATACTTCAAACTCCCTAACGGACACAACGACAACCCAGTTGTGACCAGATAAGAAGAAAGCAAAAGCAAAACAAACCTACACCAGTAAACATATACCTCTAGATTTCAACCATAAGATGTTGAACAAAAAAAAAGAAAAAAATAAACCTCCACCAACAAACCGAACCCACGAACAACTATGAAAAACAAATATGAAAAATCCGCTAGTTGGAGATTAAATTTTCCCACAACTCGTCAGTACCCACCTACCTAATAAGTAGTAACCCATCCAATAAACCATCAAACCGATTAACCCTAAACTCAATATATTAAACCCCCCTAAATATATAATGTACTACATACCACTATTACATAATATTAAACAAAATAATAAATAAAATGATTACAAGAGAGAGAATACTTAAATAAAAAAACTGTTATCATAATATAATATAAATAAATATTACTCCTACCAAGTGGTCAGCCTTTGATGAAGAAAGGCTTTTGTAATAAAGAGGTCATCACCCGCCCCTAGTACAATGGCTTATTTATTTTTTATAGGAGTTACCGACCGCTCCTAACCCACAAGGTAGAGGAATAAGATACATATACACACAATATATGTTATAAAATAAGAATACAATAAATAGATATAATACAAGTCACTCTTCTTGTCACCTTGAGATACCTTGCGATAACACACATAAGATCTGTGGTTACGCGACAGTAATCCCACAATGAACAAGGATGAGTTTGGAATTTAAAATTTTGGTGATCATGGTTTAAGGCTTTGATTTTAAGAGGTAACCAACCGCCTCTAAGAAAGGCTTATTTTTTAAGAGGTTATCATCCGCCCTAGTACAATGGCTTATTTGTTTTTTATAGGAGTTACCGACCGCTCCTAACCCACAAGGTAGAGGAATAAGATACATATACACACAATATATGTTATAAAATAAGAATACAATAAATAGATATAATACAAGTCACTCTTCTTGTCACCTTGAGATACCTTGCGATAACACACATAAGATACTGTGGTTACGCGACAGTAATCCCACAATGAACAAGGATGAGTTTGGAATTTAAAATTTTGGTGATCATGGTTTAAGGCTTTGATTTTAAGAGGTAACCAACCGCCTCTCAGAAAGGCTTATTTTTTAAGAGGTTATCATCCGCCCCTAGTACAATGGCTTATTTATTTGGTACAGGAGTTACTACCCGCTCCTGTGTGTAAGGCCAAAAAAAAACTAAATTTCAATAATGATATAATACTTACACATAATAAGATAATCATACATAAATTAATAACATAAGAATTTAAATAGTTAACCCCCAAAACTACAATACTCTTCACCTATAGAAAACCATACCATAAATATACCAGCGCCAGGACAAATGTTCTTTATTCCATAATAAAACCTACAGGTCCGGGCTATCCTATCTTTATGCAAAGCTTGGAAAGCTATACTACATTCCTCCATGTTTAGATAATGTAAGTCAAGTAATGGTAAGGTTAAGTAAGTAAATAAAGTAGGTAAACTTGGTACACACCAGAGCACTTCGCAATAAGCACCACTAATCAAGCTACAGCTTTAAGGGGTATAAAGAATAAAGTATTATAGTAAAAAAAAAGTAAGTGTTCTAAAATATTTTGGAAAAAAAAAACTTATTCTTAATTATAATTCAGAAGATATTAACATTACATTGATTTGAAAAGGGCAGAAATAGTGGCTATAACGTGTAGTTGTGGGATGTTTTACTAAACTGCAAAAAGGTCGCAGCATAAGAAAGTTGAAATAATTGCCAGAGCTGGAAAAAAAACTCAAAAATAATTTTAATTCAAAAATGATAAAAGGAAATTATGCAAAAATAAGCTGTATTAGTAGTAAACGATGTGTGTGTACCGGAGATTTAGTTAAAGTAGTTGAATATGAAGTAATATGTAATAGAATTATTTTTATCACCGCAGTGTTTTGCAAATCATCTCAAGTTTTAACAATATGTAGTAGTAAGACACAAATCCGCAAGACTTAAATGCTAAAAACACAGATCCGCAGTAGATTTATAAAATAGTAAGATTAAAGTAGTAATTGTAATACAATTTTTGACACATTTAACAATATGACAATCATCTCAGGTTACTCGCCCCACGTTGGGCGCCACTGCAACGTAACGGATTGACGTTACCCCCCCCCCCCCCCCTTAGTAGTCCGATGCGTTAACCCCCAGCAATAAATGAAACAAAGGTTAATTACTGGCTTGGTTCTTTTACTGATATATATTATATTATATTTGGTAAGGTTATAAAAATGGTAGTAGGATAATATAAAAACGGTAGTAAGCCACAGCTTCTCAGAAGGAGACTAATGTGGGCAACCTGAGATGAATTGCATTACTTATTTTAAATTTTATTGAAATTGAAGGGCGCCAAAAGCAGGAACGGCTGCTTTCCCGTAATTAAAGGTTTACATTATTGTAGTAGTTATTTATAGTAATTGTAGTCAAAATAAAAAAAAGTGATACGAGCCGATACGGCCCCACCGAACATCAACTCGAGGCAAAACTATGCCCCCACCGAACACCTACTCGAGGCCAATCTAGGCCCCCACCGAACACCAACTCGAGGCAAAGCTATGCCCCCACCGAACACCATCTCGAGGCTAAAATAAGCCCCCACCGAACAGCATCTCGAGGCTAAAATAAGCCCCCACCGAACAGCATCTCGAGGCTAAAATAAGCCCCCACCGAACAGCTCCTCGAGGCAAAAATAGGCCCCCACCGAACAGCTCCTCGAGGCAAAAATAGGCCCCCACCGAACAGCATCTAGGCCCCAACCGAACACCTCCTTATGGAGGAAAAGAACCACGCTTAGTAAAGGTGGATCATGTCGACTCCGGAGGGAAAGGAGGTTTAAGATGACCCTGGCTGGCCACGCCACGCGGTTGTCATCGGCCGCGTCAGCTAAGGCTAATCAGCCGAAATTAAAAAAAGGTCAGGTCATTGACATTCGACCTTTAGATGCGTATACGCCGGGACGCCGGGAGCGAAAAAAAAAAATGTTCCATTGAACTAATGATCTTGACCTAATTACGAAAAGGGTGTACACAACTCGAAGAAGTCCCCTAATCGGTCGAAAAACTCCGAAATACCGGTCACAAACACTAATCCAACAAATCCGATCCGATAAATGAACATAAAATCTAGCACTAATTATTACCAAATTTAGATAATAAGCGAAGTAAACAATGTAGATTTAATTGGTAATGTGGGAAAAAAAACAAAGCAAATTTAATTAATAAGCTGACAGCCCCATCAGTTTTGCCTCAGTAAGAAAAAAAATGTTGCCACGGGAATAACTTTACTTTGTACCGCAAGCAAATCGATTAATCGATTTGATAAAATTTAAGTATTTATCGAATTACAAATAATGTTTAATTGAGTATTAATAAAGAAATGCTAATAACAATGAAAAATGGATAATTGGCTACAACTCCAACTACTATAAAAAGGTATAGTCAATTAATAAATTCCAAATTAAACTACGTTCAGAAATATGACAACTAATCGACTGAAAAATCGATAAAACGTAATACATGTAATAAATAATTGAAGACCCGATTTTACTACGTGACACCATGTATAGTATGACACAACTTAGATCAAGCATCGGCAAACTTCGTAAAATCGATCGTTCTCGAAAAGAGTGCGCCTACAATATTTTTCATGTGTTAAAAAATTATCGGCGAAAATGATCTTGTTGAACGTTGAATGGCGCGGTACTGAATTATTTTTATTTGTTGTGTAAATCGGAAGTGAAGTGTATGAAAACGATTCGCCGATGCTACATCTAAGTTGTGTCATACTGTACCTACTACGATACCATTCTTTACTAATTTTACTTTTTAGAATCGTCTTGAAGCAGCTTATCCAGACGCATATTCGACTTGCTTCGATGTTACTTTAACTTGTCTACATTGGTTTTTTCTGCTTTGTGATTTTTTTTTTAATATACTGAAGTAACAGACTGGCACACTGTATTTTCAGTCTTTTAATAAATTAAATTAAACATTTCAATTATATTTTATTTATAGTTTATATCAAATAAATTGCGTACCTTCCTTCCTACCTATTTTGTTGCGGTCGTTGTATATTTTACTAGATATTAAAATTATTGTTCAATTTCATTGGTCACATAAAATTACTGACACATGAATGCGCTCGATATTAATCAATTTAAAATATTGCCTACATTTTATTTGTGTATTTTCAGCAATAATATTTATGAAACATTTTTTTGAATAAAATACCTTGCTGTTTTTTGTTCAGTTTACGTGTATTTCCAACCAGTGGTAGAGTTAATATGAAATGAAATGAAATGAAATGAAATGAAATGAAATGAAATATGAAATGAAATGAAATATTATTTATTCAAATAGACCTTCACAGGCACTTATGAATAGTCAGACTCTAATGCACGGTTCGGAAGGTAGCTTTTGCTGAGAAGAGCCGGCAATAAACTCAGCAATTACTCTTTTCAAAAAACTTTTAAACTTCATAATTTAGGTACATAAAATATATCCTGCAAAAGCGAGCGCTACACCCAAGCCTTTTTGTCATTTAAATATTCGTTAATATTATAATAAGCCTTTTTTACTAAAACGGTCTTAATATGTTCCTTAAATTTATGTGAAGGCAAATTTAAAAGTGAAAGAGGTATCATATTATAAAAGCGTGTACACAGACCTAAAAACGAACCATGCACTTTTTGGAGTCTATAAGCAGAATTTACAAGTTTATGCTTATTTCTAGTATTGATACAATGCACGTCGCTTTTTTTTACAAAAAGACCAATATTTTTATGAACAAATAATATGTTTGCATAAACATACTGTGACGCTACAGTGAGGATACCGATTTGTTTAAATTTATCCCTTAGGGAAGCCCGAGAATTCAAATTGTAAATAGCTCGCACTGCTCTTTTCTGTAAAATAAAAATAGTTTCTATGTCAGCTGCCTTACCCCACAGTAAAATACCATAGGACATAATACTATGAAAATAGCTAAAATAAACTAATCGAGCTGTATCTACATCTGTTAGCTGCCTAATTTTTCTAACTGCATAAGCAGCTGAACTGAGCTTCCCCGCAAGACATGATATATGGGTGCCCCATTGAAGTTTTGAGTCTAAAGTAATCCCTAAGAATATTGCTGACTCAACAAGACCTAGAGACTCATTATTTATCATTAAGTTACAGTCAACATTTTTTACATTGGGTAGTGCAAATTTAATACATTTAGTTTTCTTAGCATTTAAAACTAGATTATTTACAGTAAACCAGTTTAACACCTGGGCTAATGCACCATTTAGATCGTCAAAATTAGATTTCTGTCTATCAACACTAAAAATCAGTGAGGTATCATCAGCAAACAGTACAATTCCACAGGTATTTTTAACATAAAAAGGAAGGTCATTTATATAAATTAAAAATAGGAAAGGACCTAAAATAGATCCTTGCGGCACACCCATATGCACAGGAGAACCAGATGATTTGACTCTATTAACATCAACACTTTGAGTTCTATTCCCAAGATAGGATATCATCAGATCAAGTGCTGCACCCTTAACTCCATAATAATTCAGTTTACGTATGAGCGTCCGGTGATCAACGCAATCAAAAGCTTTAGATAAATCACAGAAGACTCCAATAACATTCTGTGACTTTTCCCAAGCGCTAAAAATATTTCTCAAAAGTGCTACCCCGGCATCAATGGTTGAACGACCTTTTGTAAACCCATACTGCTCATTATGTAAAAGTTTATTCAAATTAAAGTGAGCAAGTAATTGCGTTAAGATGATCTTTTCAAATACTTTGCTCAGAGCTGGCAAAATGGAAACTGGCCTATAATTAGTAGGATCACTAGGGTCACCTGCTTTGAATAAAGGAATGACTTTGCTATGTTTCATTAAATCTGGAAATTGTCCACTATCTACACATTTATTAAAAATTAAAGCTAAATGGGGAGCAATCTTGTCTATGATACCTTGCAAAACAGTTACGGATATATCCCATAAATCACCTGTGCGTTTAACTTTCAAGCTTTTAAATGTTTTGACTATGTCGTAAGGTGTAATATGTCTAAAATTGAATAGTTCACAGCACTCTGAGACATTGGTTTTCAATATTAATTCAGCATCTATCGGTGAGGAATTTAAGGAGCTGGTTGTATGCACCGGTATGTTAGAAAAGAATAAATTAAACGCTTGTGCAATATTATTATCTTCAGAAATAATACTATCATTAATATTTAACTCAATACCTTTACTATTGTTACGAGATTTTCCCCTTTCAGCGTTGATAATATTCCAAGTAGTTTTAATTTTATTATTTGACTGACTAATTTTATTTCTCAAGTATATGGACTTAGCAGAAGCACAAGCTTTCTTAAAAGTTTTAGAATATTTTTTAACATATTCAAGAAAATCGATATTTTGGTTATACTTTTTCATGCCATACAGCTCATACAACTTAGCTCTACTTTTATAAATACCGACAGTTGCCCAGTCATTAAACTTAATATTATTATTTTCATTAAAAGTTCTAAGTTTGAAAACTTTATCAAATTCTTTCTTTATAAACTTAAAGAGATTGCTGTAAAGATTATCTGGTTCGTCCTGTGCCATGTTTAGAGAGACAATATTACGATTTACATTATCATTGAAGCGAGCCATACGATTTGATGTTATAGGCCTACAAGTTATTTTATGCGGAATAACATTTGTTTCATTTAAAAGACTGACTTTCTGACCACAATGATCCGAAGTCAGCTCAGTTATAATAGATTTTTCAAGTACCTCACATCTGCAGAACACATTATCTAGACAAGTGGCAGAAGTTTCGGTGATTCTAGTTGGCTCACAGAATAAATTATTGAGATTAAATGATTTGAACAAATTAAGTAATCTTAGCTTTGTAGGTGAATCTACTAACAAATTAACATTAAAGTCACCACATACTATAACATTTTTATTACTGGTTTGAGCTTTCTTTAAAACATCTTCTACAACTAATTCAAACATATTATAGTCACCTAAAGGAGGACGGTACACGCAAATTATAACGTAGCGCTCAAGCTCTACGCAGGATATCTCAACAGTGCGCTCGATAGACAAGTCTACAATATCTTTGCGATCCTTACATTTAATATCACTTGAGACTAAAATTAAGCTACCACCGTGTATAGCTGATTGTCTAACAAACGCACTTGACAATTTATATTTAGGATTATTGAGCAATAGCTCGTGACTCTTTAACCAGTGTTCAGTTACACAAAATATATTAATATTATGGTAATCAAGACATAAATCAATTTCCAATTCTTTGCCAGCTAGACCCTGAATATTCTGATGAACAATATTTAAATTATGGGCCTGAGCTTTTGTCTTTATACCTAAAAACCCTCTCCAGACGCCTTGTTATTGCCAATAACACCCATGTCAATAGTCTCAGCTAAGCTACTAGTAGCTTGATTGTAAATATGTATATTTCTGGCTAACAATGTAGCGATGTGTCTCTTACATTTTAATGGGAGATACATGGTATCTTTTGTCAACTTAAAATTAAATATAAATTTATTAATGTCAAAATAATACATGGCGTCACTATGACGATGGCTCAAATTATACAATGTCATATTCATGTCGTATATATGTTTATTCTGCTCCTGAGAAAACATATCAGAATATGGAAATGCACATAAAACAAATTTGCATTTATAATGGCTGTGTAAGTCAAGCAACTTGTTAAAATTACTAATTATATCTTTTTTACGTAAGGGCAAACCGTCTCCACAAAGTATAATTACCGTTGCATCCTTATGTAGTGGTTGTGAATGAAGATTATCTATTAAATAACCATAAGGAGCACCGGGATAACATATATTAATAACCCTTTCTTTTAATTCATTGCTTAGTATAGGCCCGAAATTTTTACCGATTTTGTCACACATGACAATGGTTTCTTTAATTGTGTCCTGTGCCTTTAGTTGTAGGCTTTTATCTAAGGAATGGCTAATATCTAACTCTGCATGTGAAGCTGAACTACTTACTGCGCTTAAACAGTTACAATGATTGTTAACAAGAGAATCAAGACGGTCACTATTATATTCACTTAACTTTAAAAGCTCGTCTGCCGCTGAAATATGGTCTTTTATTTGAAGCTGAGCTATACTATATTTTTTATTAATAGCTTCTAAGGAGCGCTTGAGGTTATCTATCTCCTCAAAAAGATGTTGAGTGTTAGTCTCATATAAATCCCTACTCTGCTGAATGCTAATATTATATTTTTCTATTTTACCTAGTAAATGAATGCGCTCTTTTTTTAACGATGTATTTATTTCATGCGTTGTTTTATACCTTTTCAAAATTTTTCGCGATTTCTTAATAATTCTGTTGAATTTTATATATTTTTTTAATTTATTCCGGCTATTAAAATTTAACCTACATGGCGTGTTAGCGTGAGAACTATACTCATTATCAGAATCTGATGTCAAATCTATGGTAGACGGGAGCTCAACACAGGTATTATCTGAGTGACAGACCAGTAACTCATCATACAGGCTTCGAGTCGCGTCACATTCCTGAGATTCTTTTACCGTCTCCAGATGGTCAATAGACTTTCGAGCCTCGATTAGGCTGACCTCTAGTTCAGTGATGCGACTCAGAGCCCTCACATGCGTATCACTACACTCGCTAAATGAATCCACTTCCGCCTGGAGCTGACTACACCGTTCAACGACATCTGCATACTTAATATCTAATTTCGCGAGGTCTACTTTTAATTCAGAGTTCTTTTTTATGATTATTTGTATTTCCTCTTCACTATCGTCCCGTTCCCTAATGAGCCGGTCGCAAAGCTCCTGAGACTTTTTCAGTTCCTGGAGAGCCGACTTCAGCTTGTTTTCCGTGTCTTTAGCTGTTGCCTTGCGGGTCATCATTTTTAGCTCGGTGTCAAAAATGTCGCGGCGAGCGTGAAAAAGAAAGAAAGAAGAGGTGTTAATAATATAAAATTAAAATAATATGAATTTGTAATAACAGTTACAATATAAAATAATAATAACAAATATTCGTTTAAAAAGAAAATTATATACCTATTATTATAATAATATATTTACCAGATTAATAAGATAGATAAGTATACTTATTATATAAATAAATACGATAATCGGAACAACTAATATGAAACAAAAATAGTAAGATTATGTATCCCTTCTACTTAGAACGCTTAGAATTTTAACTGAGCGCGCAGAGAGATTCAAACCATATATTTCAAATAAAATAAAATATTTATACCTATGTAAATATCTATAAAAATAAATACTATATTGTAAGTTTCAATAATTCACTCAGTTGCTGTTACTATGAACAGCCACTTTGTCAGCAGCAAAGTGTACAGAGCAAAGAATTTGAAAATATTTATACTTTAAAATATTAAATTATAACGATGCTATAACGTTAGTAGTTTTAGTATATACAATAATAAAATATAATAATATATATAATATAAATTGCTACAAAAAAAAAAAAAAAAGTTCTGATGACAAAAAAAAAGAAAAAAAAAAAAAAATATGTAAGAAAATAATTCCCTTTCTGTGGTTCGAACCGGCGACCGTCCCACCTTCAGCCGCTGACGACGTGACGTCTTGCAAACTGAGCTACGTAGCTCTGGTACTCGTGTGATGAAATAGTCGGTCCAAAGCAGCTGATTGTGGATTTTTATAAATAAGAAAGGAGGTGTGCGTAAAATATTTTTTTTTCAAGACTAACCCCGAAATTGTTATAAATAACTAATTTTAAACTAATTAATCGTAGATTTATGCACTATTATTTGATTTAGTACTCTAAACATCCAGTCAATTAAAGCACTTGTTTACAACGTTGATTAAAGTTTGAAATTAGTCACTGGGTACAAATTTGAAATCGTTCACAAGCACTTGGAATCAGTTCGATAATTTATTCACTTGTCGGTTTCAGATAACAAAACTAACAATTACACGTAATGATTATGTATTTCGCTATTAATTGATTCTATTTTTATACATTAATATTAACTTTATAACAATATTTTGAATTAAAATTACGGAGACTATGTTGCTTGACTGACTGACAGCTGTCATATCCTATATATATATATATCCTAATAGTAATTAATAATTGCTTTATGACAACTTAAACTAAATAAATGAGTTTGAATCTTGTCATCTGTACTATACATAAGAACTTTAACTAACAAGGAAAGGTACCCAACTGTGGCTCCGATAGTCTAAAATAACAGACGCGTATTTTTTTTAGCTGCCCAATATCGACCTACTTCTGTCACTTTTCTGTATTTTAGAGGGCAATTTCTCCCAATAAGTTGAGATTGGGCAGCTAAAAAGAAATACGTACGATCATAAGCGAGTGGTGAGGCCATTGATCGATATTTGCAGCAATACTATTAAGAGGAGTATTATTCTATAGGTTACGTGTGAAAGCGGTGGGCGACAATACATTCCCGGGAGAGTGCGTCTTCTTTACGTAATATAGTTAGTAGGTATTCTTTGGTAGAACCATAAACCATCCTAATGGCAAAGAGGCAATCTGTGTCGGAGTAGTAACATTACAATATGGATGATAAACAACAATGAAGTACATTCGTCTTGCACCATGCAAACCATTTGCCAACATAATATTCTCAGATATGCCGTGCGCTGGAGAATAATATTAATCTAGCTGTGATTCATCTTTTATCGCTCAAGCTTGCATGTATACAGTCAAAGTACTATAAATCAGACACCAGTTACACAACAGTTCGGTTCTGTTCATAGTGGAATTCTATCAGCTTAGCATTTCGATCTAAGATTCCTTACTGCGGTATTACCCGAATTTCTGAGGGGGTTTTTATTCCAGAATGTGGTATACTAGGGCTCGCACAGTTTCATCCACGTTCGCAGGATAAAAAGTAGCCCTATGTCCTATTATACGGAAATGCCCTTTTCCATGTAATAGGCTATCCACTTGCTAAACTCACGCGTTCATCGCGATCGGTTCAGTAGTTTACAAACTCAAACTCAAAACTCAGATATTCAGCTTAGGCCCTAATTAAGGCACTTATGAATGTCAAGAGTTACAATTATTATAATAGACTCTACCACCCTGGTTCGGAATATATTTTCGCATTTATAATATTAGTATGTATGAATTTATGCCAAATTTAATTATATTCCGTCCAGATATTAAAGTATGGTCGATTTGCAAACATTCCCATACATTTTAGTAAGATTGTAAGGGTTCATTATCGCAATGAGCTAATTTAAAATGTAGCTTCACAATATTATTCATACTATTATTCAAAGTACACACGAATATAAATCCTTTAACCTTAGAGCTCTCAATTTGTATAGTAAATATATTAAGCTCTAACAATTGTAGGTTATTTTGGTTTCTATATGCATAGACCTCAATACTACTTAGTACCTAACATGATAAAACGAAATCAATAGTGCTCTCATACCGTGCAAAGACGTAATAAACGCATGAAAAGTGAACAGAGAGAAACCATTTGTTCTACACTCTATTCCACTTCATATTGTAACCCCAGAGGTTTTATTACAACGCAACAAAGTTCACAATAGATTAACATTCACGTCAGCATAATGTAGACATGTTTGTACTAGGATGAAATTAATGATGTCAGTATTGAAAATCGTTTGTTTTGTTTCGAAAATGTGTTGCCTGGCTGAAAGTATCGCTAGGTCGTATTTTACTTTGTTGTTTGCTGTCTAAATAGGTCAGTGATGTAATTATTATACTTTTACGTTTTTTGAATCGAAAATTATATTGTCATTTTCAGTATCGGTAGCCTTTTCAGGAAATATGTCTCTACAAAACATACGCATAATCTTTCAGTTTCTTGCCAAATACATTAGACCCTGTTCAGTTATTCTAGGAACTTTACTTGCTGAGCTTTATGTGCTTTTAATCCAGTGTGAGATTAAATACAAGCTTAATTAAACTAAAAATAAAATCTGTATCTTGCTCTCTTTTTCAACCTGTTTCCACCCAATGCTGAGTGTAGGTCTCTTCAAGTGCACCATTTCGCACGTTCTTGTGCCTTCCTCATCCAGTCCCTTCCTTGATCAGAAAATCACCTTGAAAATCTGTAAAAGTACCCATATAGATTTTCAAGGTGATTTTGTCAAATAATAATATGAATTTATTTTTGACCTATCTTTCGATTTAGCTGCCGGAATTCTTAGTACCAAGTCCTATGAAACCATTCTCCCGACACAAGCCAACAATCACTTTTAAACTACTTTATTCAATTCTACTCCAGTATTTTCTTACACTTCAAGCCTTTGGGGTACTAAATCAATTTTCGATAGTCGCTAAGTAACTGATAAAGCGAAACAATGCGAGAATGTCACCTTTTGATACGTCCAAGGCAACTGGCCATCGTGCGATTTGTCGTACGATATCAGACGCTATAAATCGCTGTTAGCGTTAAATATTGCCGCTACGTCCATTCTTTTGATATACAACGACGTTCAGTTACGAAGTGAAAAATGGGATGTAAGTGCCGAGAGATAATATTATTGTTCCAAGTTTATGAATATGAAGTATGAGTAAGGAGAAATAAATCTTGTAAACTATGTATTATATTGTTGTAAATAAATACTGAAGAGAATCTAGACAAGCATAATTATAATAATGTGCGATCTCGAATATAAAGCATAAAATGTTGCAATTGTGGCGAAATTAGCCACCCTTGTCATCACACTATAAAATTGAGTTCTAGAGTTAGAATTATGTAAAACCCATAAAGTAACTAACGATAGTACCTGCCTGTAGCCAGCAATATATAGTCCATTATCTAATAGAGAAAATTATAAATTCAAAAAAGTTCCCTACTTACAAAGAAATCTTAGATAAACTTGCAAACTTTATATTCTCTTTTTCTTTAATTATGAAAATTTGTTAACAGTACTGTAAGGACCTAATTAATTACATTTTGATGGCAGTACTGTAAATTAAAATGTACCTAATTACTTAATTAAATTCTTTGCAGAAAAATGTGGCAGTGTACCTAAGTCGTGGCAACGGAGGATTCATAAAATTCAAAATAGTTATAAATTTAAATAAGTAATGTCTGAAGGAAAAATATTGTTATTTTGCTATTATTTTATCACAAATATAATTATTAAGCTGAGGTAGGTGTAGCTTTGAGTAGGTACCTACTTAAATTAATTGCCACCTCCACATGACCCATTTAAATTGAATTCTAGTAAAAAGTATGCACTTTCATCGTTTTCGTGAATCAGTAATGCAGGCCTTAAATCAGACGAGGGACAGACCGCATTTGCATACGAGTAGGGCGACAAAGAACAAAGGAAATCGTAGCCTTTTTAATTTATTTTTTTATTCTGTCCGATACGCTATCGGCAAAGGCTGCGGCATAACTCTACCTATCTGTGCCCAGTAAATCATTTATTTTTTTAATATATGTCCTCTTTAGTTATTTAGCTAGCTTTCCGCCCTGCGGTTCCACTCGTGATCCCCTATTTTACCCCCTAAGTGGATGTGTGTGGACCTTTCTTAGTGGATGCCTACGACATAATAATACCTATCTGTATGCCAAATTTCAGCCCGATCCGTCCAGTGGTTTAACCTGCGCGTTGATAGATCAGTCAGTCAGTAACGCTTTCCTATATTTAGAAGATAAATATTATTTAAAGTGTATAGGTACCTACTGGTTTTGATAAATAAAAGAGGCTAATTTCTCTCTTATCAATTTAAAATTCTGGTTTTAAAAAAAATCATAGGTAGGATGTTTTTTTTTAAAAATACATTGTTCTCAGAAATATAAATATTTCCACCCATACTCACCTAGTTTTCAAGTAAAATTTCAGTCACGTATTAACGGCCGCTTAATTGAATTTTAAATCAAAGCCTCCGTCAGACTTCATAATAAAGCCTAAAGTCGCTTTTGTAAGCTCGCAACTTTAAAGTGGATAGATTCGATGATTTTAAAGGATTGGATTAGATGGGTGAAAATTGTTTGCCAATTGTAAAAAGTTTTCAATTAAATTCATTTTGATTTTCTTAATATAAAATCTACCAATTTGAATCTGTAACTGAGCCAAAGGTTTAAAATATATTCAATAAAGTTTAATTTAATATGTAAGCTTTAAAAAGTTTCATTAAAAAGTCCTTATTCTATTGTTACTGAAATTTATTAAAATCTTATTTTTAAATGCAAATAACAACACAAAATCGTGTAACTCGCTACCTGAAGCCTGTTTTAATAACTTTTATGTATGCATAAATGTATTTAAAACTGAATATAATAAGCATTTCATTATCAAGACTAAAAATAATTGATTCAAAACAAAAGTAGATAAGCGCATAATAAAACACATAAGGTTTATTACTTCATAAAATTTTTATGTTATTCCCGCTTCAGCTTATCGATAAGACCTAATCCGCGCACGTGCACAAAGGTAAATGACGTAGCTCGGACGGGGTTACATTGACGTGGCGTCAGCGATTCATGCCACAATCTCTTTCAATAATTATTAACACCTTTTTAAAATATTCTAATGACACTTATATATTGATAAATAAGGTTGATTTTACAACTACATAATGCAATTCAAGATTTGTCAAAGGAAGTAATCCGTCAACAAGCGACGACATAATCGACGCGTGTTACATTATAATGAGGGCTTTTAAGTTATGTTTATTTTTAAAACTAGGTTTTAGTTTGAGAGGCCTCATATTTTTTGAATTCATTAAAGTATTGGTTATGCGTTAGGATTTTATTTTTTTCAATTTTTTTTATAAAATCCTGTATCGAAGACATTTAAAATCCAGTCATATTTAATTAAGTTTTAATAGACAAATTTAGTCATTAGTCCAAAAACATAATAATGGAGTGAATAATTTGAATTAAATATCAATTTATTTCTTTGACTTTACTAAAAGCTCTAGATATAAAACAGACATTTAATTAGTAAGATAAACAAAATGTCTCGTAAAATTATATACTATAAAATTATATCGCAAAAGGTTAAGCGTGCCATACTATATCAAATTAAATCCGGTCTTGTAATATAGACATTATCAAAATATTTTAACGAAACGTGTTTTAATGGTACCTACGCTTTGAAATGGCGAATTGATTCTGATACGCCCGGCGAACAATTAAAATGTAAATTAGGCGATTGTGCGACTGCCTGAGATCAGCTAATGTGAAAGAAGAAAAAAGTTATAAATGGCGCCGGCAGGGCTAAACTTGAGGTTGTGCCTTTAAAATCGTAATATTTCAGACGACCGTTAAACTTACTACATCTTCCCTTATTAATAGGTATCCACTGATTTTACTACCGTAAACCCAAGCCTTGTTTAGATAATAAAAAGCTTTTGACATTATGCAACTGCTTCAAGAAAAATATCACTGATATAGCTTTAATATGATACGAGACTTAGATCCATGTTCACCGACATGAAAACGGTCCAATAAATTATAATCGCGAGTTTACGATGACCTTTTCTACGTAAATTCATGATAAACGCCTGATTATAATTCGTCGGACCGTTTCTAGTCGGTGAACTCGAATCTTAATATTTCAAATAGACATAAAACATGACAGTTAAAATTTAAATTATAACGAAGCTATTCCAATTTCGCCCAATATGGGAACAATCTGATTGAGAATAAGCGTTTGGAATTAGTAATGAGGACCAATAATTTCTTATCAGGTCTGCCCTCCATTGAATTGTGCCGCAATAAGTCATAATTACTTAATTAATGCAGCATACCCGTAGGTTATCCATACCCTTCATAATTCAACCCACATATCTACATGACCTGAATTTTCAAATCCCATATTCCATATTCAATCATGTGCTCCATTTAATGTGTTGACTCACTGCGGGTTGGAGGACTGATTGTTGTAGTTTTAATATATTCTGTGGCTGCATTAAGAATTGATGGCATCGATTTGTAGGTGGCTTGGAACGTAGTTAAGTGCAAATCACATCTGCCCACGTTGATCTTAATTATTATACGATTGTACGCCTACACGTGTGTCAATAAAATATGCATTCTGCCCCATTTGTTTCATTGTTAGTTTACAAGTAATTGTTATTTGTCGTTTAATTTCAAAAGCAACCAGTAAATTTGCATAGAAAATAATTAGGTATATCTTTCATTATAATGTTGCTTTTTTTTTAAATCTTATTTATCGAATCTGTTAGCATTTGCATTAGGTACATCTCTATTGGAATGTCGCATCCCTATTGTAATGTCGCTCCCTATTGTTCGTTCATTATATACTCATATCTGTTGACAACACTGCCTATCATGAAAAAGGTATTTTTGGTACTGCTATCACGTTTTATTGTATCCTAGTAGCCAGTAGAAGTACCTACCTATAATAACTACTATGGCCAAACATTAGATTTTTTAATTTTTTCAGGCCTTAAGGGCAATGTACGGTGGTCTCAGGTTGCCGATATGTTGCGGTTGGTTTATCTGTCATATATATTTACAGGCTGTCTTTTGTTGACCAGAACTGTATAATCAGATAATTTGTCTGAGAATCTTTTCAGAACTTATAGGCAAAATGGAGACAAACCTTAAGTCACCTAAATGGAGTTCTTTTCCCAATAATAATCTAAAAACCATTTCAATGTCATCTTCAGAACCCTGGCAAATCGGTATAATATTGTCATTTATATTTCAAAAGGTCAAGTACAGACTGATGTCCCAAGCTGGCTCAGTTACCTAATGACATGATATAAAGTAGGTAAAGGGCATCGTTCCAATTCAATCACGAGCAATGAAACAATTCGTAACAAATGTCAAGATCATAAGGATCTTTGGACCGTATGAATAGACTACGGCTGAGCGGTAAATCGTGACTCTTTTTATGAAAATGACGGATCTGGTATTACTTACTTGATGTGCTTTGTCTCTATTTGATGAATTACTGAGGTCAATTTTTTGTACTATGGACAAGCTTATACTTATACTTAACTGTCTACGACTACCATTTGAAAGATCTTTGGCTAAAAGATATTCGAACTGAAACTCAAGTTATTTTAAAATCATGCGTCTAAACAATCAATAATACAAAATGGATAATACTATAAAAGCCTTATACACTCTTAAACGCAAGCACCAACCACTAAGATCAAAATGTATAGTTTCTGAGAGTAATTGTTGCGATAGTCTGTGAAAAGGCAGTGGGAATAATGGTTTAGCTTCTTACAAGATAAAATCGTCGTGTCGCTGCGCGCTGCCACCGTCTTAGTAGATCGCAATTCTACATCAGACTCTAGCGGATGTTTCAATATTTTATGTATTCATTAAAATATTAACTTTAAAAGAATCTTGTTATCTTATAGCTGTTGTTGAAAAAAAAAAATTAATTTAACTATAACTACAACATCAAGATAATTGTGGCAAAAATGGATGAGTAGTGAAGATAGAATAAAGATCAGATAAAAAAGGAGATTTCTATGCATTTTCATAAGAGAAAGATAATTTTCTCAACCTGTAGATTTCTTACTATATTTTACGTAATACCATCCTTGCATATTTGCGAACCGGGAGTCCATTTTTATCCCGCCGATGCAGCACTTCTGCGTTCCCGGTAATTGGTTGAAGTTATCTACGTCATTACATCTCGACTCTTCCCTTTTTTGCTGGTTTTATTTCTCTCTTTTCTACCGCGCCTTTCGTTTGTTTTTGATTCAATTACTTTTAATGCCCGCAGATCATAATCTGAACGAATCGCTACGTTTGAAAATTATTGGGGCTCAGTTATTTCTGAATTATTCCTTGTAATCTACCAATTTGTGCTAACATAATACATACAAGTAGCCTACCTACCTATTTTTATCATTTTCATTTCCATGTCATAATTTGCTATAATTTCGCTGTTGTTTACATTGGTTGGATCAGTTTATGGGACCAAAAATTGGGTTTCATCATTTAAATTAATATTATGATTTATAAATCTTTAAAATTCGTCCTTTGGTATTTTTTATCCATATATACCTTTTCATACTATCCACTGCTCTCTTCTATGGGATGGAATAGCATCTGGATGCCAGCTTAAGGTGAATCGGCCGAAAAACCCGCGAAATTCAAATTTTGATAGGTTTTTTTCAATTTGCAACTCAGTAAAAGGTCGTATATTTGTCAAAATGTGATTTGCGCCTCATTTATATGCGAATTGATTACTGTATGTATTCATTATGCTTTTTAAACTATTTAAATCCATACATTGGTTCCTTTTCGATAAATAACGCGCAGGAACCAATGTACAGTTATATAATATTTAAAATGCAAAATGAATACATAAATAGATCTAAAGCCATATCTCAATGTCACAAATCACATTTGACAAATAAATGACTTATTACTGAGCTGCTATTTGAAAAAAACCTAATAAAATTTGAATTTCGTGGCCTTTTTGGCCGATCCCCCTTAAGCCTTTTGACTCGACTTAGCGGTGTGCCATAAGAACTGTCAAGGATTCCAGGTTCACAAATGTTTAGTCAGAGAACCGTTGAAGTAGTCTACAAAGAACGGTGTTCTGATAAATTGTTTGACTAGATGCCCACGTTTACTTTTAACTATCGTACCTTTCACCATGGGCCCACCTCTCACATTGACCAAAATAGTTTCTTCTTCTGTCCTATTACAAATAAGTTTCATACTATTTGTAATAGGACAGAATATTCCCCGCCCGTGATTAATCTGAGAGGATATAGCATAGGGTCTTCAAGAAGTATGCGCCAGTGATATACTTGGCTATACCGAATACTTTTTTGCTACTTTAGTTATATAAAAAACCTTCATCTTGATCTAGATAGTCGTAATATTTTTCTTCTCTTAGCCTTCTTTATCCGGATTAAAGACGGTATTTAAGGACATGATATAATTCATACAGTATCGTAGTTGAGATCGGTATTTCACTAAATGAACGCGTCTCAAGCGATATTTATAGCGACGGTGGACATAATTTAATAAACAAAGCAGGGCCGAGCCGACATTTTAATGCCACCCCGGGCATAGGATCTGATAATGGATCATAACTGGTTTTCAGTCTTGGTAGATAGCATTGTAAGGAACTAGTACCACTTCGTTACGAGCTCCTGGTAAAATGTACGGTGCGCTCAATCGTTAAGCAAAAATACTATCTGTGTTGGTGCTATTAATAATAGTATGCACTGCAATATCTGATACAGGTTTGACGCATATTTTATGTGCCAGTGAGTTTAAAATATTTTTCGATACAAATTATTTTTACGTGAGGCAATTTATTATTGTATACGTTGGTAAAGTTTGAATGAAAATAACGAATGAAAAATAAAATCATGAACTTAATGTAGGTAATAGGTAGCAAAATTAAAATAATGAAAATTTCTTTTTTTTTAGCTAATTTTTTTTTTTATTTCATGTCTTGAGATAGGAACTTGTTCTCAACTCACCCTGTCTTATAATCGCCTTACTACGAGTATCCCTCCAAATTTATTTATGTTCCCTGGGGGGAAAACTACCCTGTGTCAAGACTGAATTGTCCGCAAAATTTTGGTAAGTAAGAAAAGCGACCCCGTGGACGATCACATAGCCAATGAGTGGATCACGTCACTGCTCTCACTGGTAGCCTATTTTACTCCTACCATTAATCTTGTACCTAAAAGGAAAATAAGAGCAAGTGCATATGACCACTTGCACCATCAAACTTTCATAACAACTGGTCAAGAACAAATACTTGAAATACCATATCATCCAGCATGACAAATGACTGGCACGTCTCGTCTCATATCATCTGAGATGGAAATCATACTCAGACAACAAACGAGAAAGTATAAACATTTACATTTGAGACGTCCAGCCGCCAACAAAAACGGATCGTGCTTCAATTTTGGCCTTATCTAGCCTTTCCTTTGTTTCCTTGACAGGTGCATTAGTGTGGTATCACACAACAATTAAATGC
This sequence comes from Tethea ocularis, assembly GCA_963555595.1. NCBI lineage: Eukaryota > Metazoa > Arthropoda > Insecta > Lepidoptera > Drepanidae > Tethea > Tethea ocularis. The sequence goes on from OY741968.1 coordinate 8,827,191, forward strand.
ATCGATGTTGCCATATCACGGTGAGTGGATGTATGGTCAAGGAACTCTGCTGACGTTAGCGCTATCTGAATTCTTCGATCAGGTCTTCAATTTGATTAAGGAATTCCTTTGTTTCGATGTAATGTTTACCTGCTGCGGTCGGATGACTGACGAAACCTAGTTTGATTAGTTTCGGGTTTGGTTGTTTACTAAGTACGGTATTTTGCCAGAGTATTTGAATTATTCATGGAATTAATTTCAATACACGGTTAGATTACTAGAATTGCAGTTTTTTGGCAAAAAGAGTTTGTTTGTTTGAACGCGCTAATCGTAGAAGTTACTGGTCCGATTCGAAAAAATCTTTCACTAATAGGAAGCTACATTATCCCCAAAGGTTATACCGGCTAAATTTTATCCCGGGAACGTGAAAGAAACCGCGGGGAACAGTTAGTACATAATCATATCATTAAATTGACCTATCTTACGAATGGCATAATTTATGTTGTTATGTTATGTATCTTGTTATGTGACAAGTATTTTCTGAAGAAAATTGATTAGCTTAATATAATGGTATTCTGATTCACTCTCTATCATATCTCAACCAACCATGTTCTAACTAAATCAAGCATTTTTATCAGAAATGGTCATAATGGTTAAGAAATTTTGGGTAATTTAAAGAATGCTTACCGAAGTAATTTATTTAGAAAGGTCGCTAGCTAACCAACCTGATTCGTTCCCATACTCATTTTGACATTATATACAGATTAAACAGCTCGATTCTTATAAAGCAATTTACAAGTAAATCTAAAAGCAAACACCCGATTAAAAGTACAAACTGATGCCTTAGGGTCATTCCACTGGTATTTTGGGAGAAATTTAAGCTATTAAAAGAACATATTTTCACGCACCCAATATTTAGAGGCTGAGTGTCTTAAAAAGCAGTTTTATAGCTTTTAAATAGCAGGTAACAGTTCGTTGAGGATGAGTCGTAAAACTTTGGCTATCTCCAAACACAACTGTCTCACGAGTTGGCCTGTGTCGTTTGTGAGTGGGCCGAAATAAAAGCCTTTTTTATGTTTTGTCAAATAATTTTACATTAGGTGTTATAGACATGAATCATGTTGTATTTTATTTTTTACCGTTACAAATGCAATCTTAAGAGAAGTTTGGATAAATGTGTTAAAGTTACTGTTATTAGAATAAATGCTTGTATTATGGCTAACCTGAACGAAATATAACGACTAATATAATTATAAATATTTCAGTAGCTGAATATTTCTATGTTATTAAATGATTAGGTTTGATTAATAAGATTAGATTACATAGGTCAAACAAGTTCCGTGTATAGCTCAATATGGTATCTATTTCCGTTACAGGAATGGTCAGAGCAAACAGAATATCGAGCCTTGTACTGGATACATTGTTCGGGACTGCCCGTATTTAAAACCAAGTGCATACAGTCGTTAAGGAAATTATGTCACAAATCTACATAATAAATATAAATTATTGTTTTAGTATCTAATTATAAATGGTATAGTTCACTAATGAAGAACAAAATATTTACTAAAACTATCTTAGTGCTATATCGGTCCAGATCGTGCTGTTTACTAACTAAACTAATTTAATCTCACTACTTTGCATTTATTTCTAACGAAAATATTAATAGGATAAAATATTCTTACCCCCTTCAAATTAGTCCTAGTTATACATGAATTTTGAGTATCACAGAAAATATCTTTAAAATAATATCGCATAATTAAATAAACTTCACACAACACGGACAAAAAGTTTTAGAGTTGGTCAATTTGTTTACTTGTTAAAGTTCACCACAAGTGAGCAATAAATAAATAAGGTATTTAGCCCAATGTGTGTGGGCCTAACCTTAACTGGTGGCACGATATTCATGGGAAACCTTTGGGCTAATACAATAGGTCGTATACATTTGGTGCTATGAAGTATGACCTGATACAGGTTGCTGCTTTGAATTCCATTCAAATAGAGTTGAGAGTCGTGGCCTTGGTCGGACTTGGAATGCTTGCTTGGCAATACTTGGTCGCTCCTTAATTGGTTTAATTATGGTAATCCAAGTAAGCTAGGTTTCTAATTTCTCTAAAACCGTTTCAAAATTTGGAAACATTTATTTTTATGTATTTATGGCGATGATGGGTTTGAATTCTGCAACAAGCTTGAGTTTTCTTTGAAGGAAAACATTATAGCACGGTGGAAAAGTACTTTTTAGTGGCCACCTGGATGGCTACCACCGTCAAGTTAAAACTCTGTCGTTAAGCACCTACTAATGTGTTCCGTTGTATTACTACAAAATTAAATTTAAATTTTTTTGCCGACCTTACCAAAAAGATAATTGGACTATTTTGTTTTTCTTGTTGTAAGTTATTATGTATGATTGAAATTCATCTATTTTTTTCACTTTTGTTTTTATTTTAGCAATGGTAGGGTTGAATCTTATATTTGGAATCTTTATCAACACAATTTCATTTCATTTTGTATTTAAACTTATTACTTATTATCTTAAATTATGCAATAACAATAACTTAATTGAGTAGATGAAACCAAAACCGTGTTTTTATATCAAACCACACAAATTCTGGACAAACAATAAAAGAACTTAAGTATAAAATAAAGGGAAATAATAAAAACGCCTACCACACAATAAATGGTAACCCGATAAAATGTTGAACGTAATAAACAAACGAAAATATGAATCGAGATTACTGTAAGCAATACACGAACGTTAGTTATAAAGGCTATTCCTGCGTGGGACGACGCAAATGGTAGTGAAACGAACACGCCGTATGAGACAGTGCATCATTTGCAATTACATGTTATTGTGCCTTTGTACCATTTTAATGTCCGACAATACGCCCTCGTTCCTAAGAATGTGCGCATTGTAAGCAAAATAGTTGGCCGTTTATTTCTGTCAATTTTTGCATGAACCAATGAGTACTAACGAGGATAATGCTATTAGATAATTTATCATAGCATTTGAATGCCGCAAAGAGGTGCAATTTGGCATAATCCATAGCGGGTTATGGAGATATTATCTCATCTTGTTATTTCGCTATTATTTTGTTTACTAAGTTGGCTTTGGAAATTAGGTATAGGTTTTATTACATTGAATGTCCTTTCTGTTTTAATTTTCTTCGTGCAATTAACATTAAGTATATGGTGGATTATTTAGTAACCTTTAATTTATTAATATTTTTTATTTTGTGCTTTGAAACCGTGGTTGCTATCAGTTTAAGTCATGATTGTCTTATGAAATTCAAACAGTTGTTTTGAAATAGCCTCCCAAGGCAGCAAGATAGATTTATAATGCCATTGATAGTTACCTACTAATGTGCTTAAAGATTAGCAATGTAGTCGATAATTGTTTTTGCTGACACGTTCCATCATTAACCAAGTCCCATCAAATATCAATGATCACAAAGATTGCAACCTTTGACTTTTTACTACTAACCTGACATTTATCCGTTCAATTTAGCCGTCCAGTATGATTCAATTCATTAATCATTCTAAAGGCTACCCGCGAAATAAGCTCCCATTAGGCTGCAAAAACAAAGATGGATAAAACCTCGCGTGCTGTAAGCGCAAACGCAAATATTGCCTCTTGTTAATCTTTTACACAAGCAAACGCATAGCATTAAGTAAATCCTTCAAATAATCCAGTACGAAAAGCCGACAAGTCTCTGTCAACACTCGACGAACGCGATTTCCTTGGCAAGCGGTGAAGTTCTCAGCGTATTTACATTTTCACACATAAAGTAAATTCCTCGTATCCAGAAGTTCGAGGGCGGGGAAACGAAAATAGCGATTCATCACAAGTTTTAATCTGTTCTAGAGTTTGGCCCACTTGCGGTTTAAGGTACGACAGACGGACGTTTGTTTGAATCGCTGTAACTTTAATTTCAATTCAATTTGTGATAGAAGCGGATTATCTACCCACATAAACTATGTCGTGAACTATGTTGTGAAGTATGAACAATGAAGTAAGTAGGAAGTTTAGAGGATTTTTCATAAAATTTTATTAATTTAAATAATTACAAAAGCTTGGAAAGCTTTGAATTTTTTTTTCGCTAACAAACAAAAACTTTAATGGAGCATCCATTAAAGTTTTTGTCATCTTTAGATGCCTTTATAATAATTATGTCAAATGTCACATAAAAAAGGGAATATCTTGCATTAAATATTACTTTTATATTTTAAAATCTTCTGAATACCTTAGGAATCATCTAAAATTCATGTGACAATCTTAACTTTGCTATTTACAAACACAAACGCTAAAATACATTGGAAATTTTAAAAAATCAAACGAGTAATGCTATTTATAAAGGATATTAAAAATTTAGTCTTAAAAAATGTGTGATAAAAATTGTGTTTAGTCCTAGTTTGAAGTTCATCAAAATTAAAACCGCATGTTTGTGAGACCCAAATTTATCGTACACTGTTTGGACGACCCGGTGTGGTTAGCGGCTCACCTCTGCAACTGAAAGTACTCCACATATTTTACGTGAATTCTATTGTAGCAAATAAAATATTATTTTTACCTTCATTGCGTGACACTAAACACGCAACGCACTTTCTGATTTATTTTGACGGGGTTACCGCTGACTTTTGTTTTGTGTACGAATGACGGTATTTACCTAATTAGGACATATTTTTCGGATGCAAAATAGGTCACTTACTGACGAACATTACAATATATGTAAACCAAGGTATCAAAAATTTGTCTGCGATAGTCATTATTTGGTATATGCTGCGAAAACTAGAAATAGTGTACCTACTACATGTTTAAAGTCTAAATAGGTAGGTATATAAAAAAAGGGTGACTGACTGACTGATATATAAATGAATAGCTTAAACTACCGGGCTGAAATGTAACAATGACGTAGGCATCCGCTAGGAAAGGATTTTTGAAAATGTAACCCTATGATATAAAACACCGGATCGCGGATGAAACCACGGGGCGGGAAGCTAGTAATACCTATATATTTTAGTAACCCTGATATTTATACCCATAAAATAATACTTTATAGTTTCCACTGTTTTCTTTTCCTTTAAAAGACGTAAGTTTAACGTTTCATTCATAACTTTGTAGAAAGTTAAGAGCTTATGTAGAAAGTTTTATAATTTTGAAAAGGTCCCACATGAATTTCATCACAAATAAACGCCCCAAATACATCATCCAAGATTTGCATATCATAAATTAATCCTTATTGTTCGCATCTTTATAACATGTTTATAGTAAATCAGCTGTTAGCGTTAAATCAGCAGCGTTTATTGCTTGCAATCAGTTAGCTGTCAGTTAAACTGGAATATAGAAACCACATAATGGTCATGTTTACTGTTTACGCTACGTATTATGGGACGGTTTATCGCTATTCTATTTTACAGAGCTAAATCTTGGAGAGCGTGAGATATTAATTTCGTTTTGTATTCGTGCCATTTGCTTCTGTGTTTCGTAATCTGATAAATGGTTTTATGTAATTCATTTTCTATATTACGATATATTGTTGGATAAGGATTATTTTGGATGGCTTTTAAATTATAACTAGTTAAGTTGGTTCGGGTATATGGCGCGTGTCACATAACTATTTTAATGATTATAGTAATGGAGATTTTTTATTTCAGTTGATTAAAATTAAAAATCAAGTCAAATGTAGATTAATTGAAATAAAATGTAAGTAAATAATGTTGACAAATAGTTAGAAGTTTTAAAATACTTATAATAAGAAAATCAAGCGACTCCTGTGGGGTGGGGTTATCGCTTAACAAAATGGTAATGAACTTCATCAACTGGACTTCAATTATCTGGAGTTATATTGTATCTAGACCCCATGCGAGATTTTGGATGAGTACATTGATATAATTGGCTCGCGTGTCTCATAAATATACCTAACAGAATTGCAGAAAATGGAGTTAATGAAGTTAATCACCATTTCGTTACGCAGTAGCCCCGCCGATTGTTATTCTATCCTACATAACCCTCACTAGTCAACATTAGCGTTATTAAAAATACCTCTTTTAATATTGATAGTCCATTATAGCTGAGCTTCTAGATATTTCTTTGAAACACGAGACCGCTCCGTCAACTTCTAATTGATGCTGTCAGTTAATATAAAGCGGGCCTTAACAATACCGGAGTAAGTATCCATTCTATCGTCCCCTGAGAACGTTCCGGTATATTCGATTAAATTGTTATTTCGTTAGTTAGCTTGTTCTCTATGGAGTTTACAGACAAAATTGTGTAACCATTGTTTTATTCATGTAGCTAAGAATTGCGATCTTAAACAACCTTTTCAGGTACTTAGTACTTATTAAGGCCTTAACTTAATTTAAATTAAATTTGAATATTTTGACAATTCTCATAAAATTCCTTCTCTACCAAAAAAATAATAAAAAGAGATTAATAGAGAAGATCGTAATACGATAACTAAATACTCGCACAATAAAAAAGCAATGTTGTTCGTAAATGAGTTTCTTGCCGGAGTCTTCTCAGTTTAAGTGTATTCCGAACCAGTGGTAGAGTCTATTGTAATCATTGTAACTATCGACGTTCATAAATGCCTGACCAGAGGGCCTACTCCGAAAAACGATACACGATAGTCCGACCATCGTTGTCAAATTATTAACCAATATAATTGCATAAAATTAACGTGTCGTCAGTTTGCTGCAATTCTATTGGTTAATAATTTGACAACTATGATCGAATTATCGTGTATCGTTTTTCGGAGTGATAATAAAATTGTATGAAGTTTAAAACTGTAATTACATAAATTAAAAAAAAAAGATCCACCAAAAAAAGAAGCCTTGCTGAGTTTCTTGCCGGAGTCTTCTCAGTTCAAGTGTATTCCGAACCGGTAGTAGAGTCTATTGTAAAACTGTAACTTTTGACATTCATAAGTGCCTTATTAGGGCCTAAACTGAATTAATGAGTTTTGATTTTGATTTTTTGATAGAGTAAGCCCTCAGGGCCTAAACTGAATAAATGAGTTTTGAGTTTGACTGTATTTACAGAGTACAGGTGAAGTTAAAGCGGTAACATTTGGTCCAACAAACTATTTGGTTCGACCCATTACCCCCAACAAATCAATAGTTACTGCATATTACTGTTCTATAGCAAATGGTCTTGCGAGAGAAGCTGCGCTTTTTCGATTAGCGATAAATCTAAAGTTTAATTGTCCGTAAAATAAAAGGATTAAACATTCTATTCGATAGTAGGTAGGTAGGTGTCTACACTATCAGAACATTCCGAGGCTCTATCACCCAACTCAAAATTTTATTGTTAAATGTAATTTGCCGTAGAATTGTTATTAGTGGAACCATTATCTATCACTGAAACTCCTGAAGTGGCAATAGTAATTTAAACGAGAAATAAATAAATTTTATTGATATAATATTGATGAGACTTCAGTGTGTGGTCGTTTTGTACCATTTAAGTTTTCAAACACATTTCCGATGAGTAAGTATCATAATATTTAATATAGTATCTGATTAGGTACTAGAAATTCTAGTAGGTCTGTTTTTATGTCAACTAGGTATTTGGTTTTTCTTTATTTTTGGTCTGTTTTTTTTTAAATGTTAACCTATTAGTGAAAAGTTCAGACCAAAAATAATAAGTGATTCAATAACGAAAGCCATATAATTTTTTGTTTGAATATAATTTAAGGACTACGAGTCCTTAATAATGGTCTTTAAAGTGCAAATACCTACGCAAAAATCATTGTAAGTAGATGCTATTGCAAAAAATGATAATTTTATGCCTGCAATAAACCATTTAACTCCCTGTTTACGTGTTTTGAAAGCTAAACTAATAAGGGCATTAAAATTATATGAGTTTAACACAACAGGACGCCTATACAAAGACATACACAATGTATGTATGTTTTCAAACACCCGGTCGTATAATTTTATAATACCTGTCGACAAAGTTTAAGTTACACTTTATAAACATGTAGTATTAATTTTCAATCTTGTGCGGAAGATTTAAGACTTACAAAAGAAAATTCTAGTAAAGTTAATGGCAAATATAAAATATGCCAACGGTCATAAGCGTCCAACAGTGGCTTGACCATCTTTGTCAATAGCCAATCAGCTAATCCTCACGAAACTCACACCAAACACGTATATACCTATGAGAATCCGGTATTCCGTTTGTTGCTTTTAAAATTGGTCGGATAATAAAATTTTACGATACATTTATTTTAATATTGGTGTCGATAAAATCAAAGAAAGGTTGGATTTAAGAGTATCCTATAATGAATAGATGTGATTAAATTTAACCATCAATAAAACGTTGGTTATTTGACGTTACACGTTTATAAGCTTGTAAAGTTGTACGTTTTGCTATATTCTAGCGACGTAAAAATTATGATATTATTTTATTTATGATGGTTGTAAATATTTCAATTGTCTGGATAATTAGAATGCAAAGAAAATATTATATAGATACCTAATTTGATTCTGAGGTACGAGTTTATACGGTATTTTCATTGCAATAGGTTAGATTTTTACTTTCCGCGAGTTTATTGGGTACTATAAATAAATTGCTGAGGAAATGGAAGAGGCTTTACGTAAAAATTAACCCATCTTATTCATAAATGCTGTTTAAACAAATCAGTTAGGTATAGTGTCCTCCGTTCCAGTTTCCACGTGTCAGATAAACTCTTCGGAAATTTAACGTTTCGACTATGGAGGTTAGGTAATGTTAATTTCATTCAGTAAATACAAAAAAAAGCGATAGATGCAATAACAATTTCATAACATAAATACAAACACAACGCCCGTGCTAGTGCATGACAAATTCATAATCGACACGAGACGATGCATCACTGTATTTACTTACGAATTTACTACGTATCTCTTCATTATTTCTCTTTATCTTTTTCAGTGTATTAATATTTTATATATTTGTGTAGTTTATTTACTTTTAATTAGTGTTAAGTATTTCTATATTTTGTTCTATCTAGTTATGTATATTCTTTTACTTTCACACACTGTGTCTACATTTATTTATATTTTTTCCAGTCGCAGGGTTGCTGGAAGAAATTTCTATTAGAAATAAGCAGTCCCTTTGTACATTTGTATCTTTTATGTTTTTTTTATTATTACTTGTGTGTGTGTACATAAATAATAAATAGAAAGTAGAGAGTAATACGTTTGATATATTATTATAATAATTATAGTAAAGATTACAATTACATTTATATTATGGTGTTAAATATTACGTATGCATTATATAAAAATCAAAATAAAATGTAAACAATATACCTACCTACATGCGTTTATTGTTTTTTTTTTGTAGAAGAAATTAATAAATCTGGAGAAGCGTAGACCAGAGCTCTAAAAATAACTAGTAGGTATATAGGTTTGGAGTCCTATCTCCTGCTACATATTTAATTAAGTCATATTATATCTATGTATAAATATACATCGTAATGAAAACTTACGATATCATGTATATTATAGATAGATTAGGGTAGCGCAAGACCGGCCATCGTGGAGATCCTTGGGGGAGGCCTTTGTCCAGCAGTGGACGTCTTTCGGCTGACATGATGATGATGATGACGATAGTTTTTCAGTACAAGGTCTGCATAGTATTGGATCAGATAGCTGTGTATGAAGAATGTCTCAGGATATTATTAATATGATATTTATTTCGGAAACATTTGAGATTAGTGTAAAAAAAGTTGTTTTTAACCCGATTGCAAAATAAGGACATGACCATCCTACGACAAATATGCCTTGCCTTCGAACAAAAACAGTGAATATTGTTCTTTAAACGTAATAAGTATTTCATTTATATTTCCTACTGAATAAAAAAAAAAATACATACACAGTCATTATTTTGACTGAAACATTATAATCATAATTTATTTGTATTTAAAGGCCTTTTATTGGATCGTATCTATAAATTATGCAAGGACTAATATTGATTCTTTGCATAAGGTCCATTTGGTTTCTTTTTTATAGGTACTTAATGAACTCCCATGTCTTGTTCTTGTATGGGTTGAGTATATGCATACCCGCATGCGCCAGTGGGTGTTTATTGTTTTTTTATTGCGCTTATTGCACGCTGCAACATGGAATAATCGAATGTTTTAATTTCAATTTATTTGATAATTCATTTTACGACTCTATATTGCTTCTATTAAAATCTTTGGTATTTTAATTATGTTATATAAAATTCTTGATAACGAAGTAAATATGCTACACTCTTCGTATTATATTAATCCATTATAAAGAAATATCATGTATTAACGATGGTTACGTTTTTAATGTAACTTTAAATTTTTAATAGGTAATCGATTTATTAAAATACCATACAAGAGAAGTCCACAATTTTACTGTGGATAATACCTACATTTGAGCGATGATATAATTTTATCGTTAATCAGCCCGTATTGTACATTGTTACTTTATCCAAAACAATTGATGCGCACCGAACATTGTCATATCGTATATGTAGGTCCTAAATTGTAGGTAACATACTTTGATCAACAATATCATATAATTCGGTTAGGCGCAAAAAAATCGTCTCGGTAAATAACAGCTCACTTCAGAAGTGAGCTCTTATTTTGTTTAGTTCGAATAATCGTAAATTTTAGATATTTTGAAGATTTGTGACTTTATTACTGGGTACTATGGTTGTAATTAGGTTGAACTTAAAACTGTTTTAAAACATTTATCTCCGTTTGTTAGTAAACAAATGCAGCTGTAAAAGTATATATTCCGCGGACAGCATTTAGCTAGGATTTTGTACGTATCCCGATATCTATGATATTGTTGATCAAAGGTAACATACAAACAAATGGTGAAATAAAAAGCATAACGTTGTACAATACTAAATGTATTTGATGTATCAATTCATACCTCCGAGGCATCTATAATGGATTTATTTGGTATTCCGATTGTGTTAAATGAAAATTATTACTCTGATGGTCGTAATAAAATTGTGAGATGATGTCTTTGTTTCTTTGTCTGTCTATACTTTATTTATTTGTATACTGTGTTTTATAATGTTTTGATTGTTGTTCTTTCAAAATTGTATAAAGAGATTATGATTATTTTGTTGGTAAAATGGAATCGATTCGTTGATATGAAAATACAAGGAAATAGCTTTCCGCCCCGCATTTCACCCGTTTTCCCGAGGGATTTTATGTTCCCGAGGGATAAAAAGTAGCCTATATATAGGTATGTTATTCCAGGGTAGGTATGATCTAAAATATATGTGCCAAGTTTCACACAAATCCGTTTAGTAGTTTTACGTGAAAGAGTAACAAACATCTGCATTTATTATATTAGTAGGATTTACTACGAAGTCTCCAAAAACAAGCATAAGACATTGTGGTAAGCAGTTATCGTAGACTAATAGACACTGGCAAATCCCGGAGTCAGACCACCATTTTTTACTTCTTAAATCATTTGCAAATTCGTAAGATTCTGAATTCATTTCTAGGTCACGTACTTATGATCATCATTATAGTAACTTGTGGTGAAAAATAAAAGAAAATTAGTGGTGCAAACGTAACGACAAAAATAATATTCTCTGACTGATTTTATCATTTTCATTTACATTTTCCGAAGTAATATAATATAATATTCTAGCAGTACACCATGGTACCGTTAAAAGGCTGAGTAGACTTATGTGCTACGTAGTATAAATAAACCTCTTTGAGTTCCAGTCACGCTATTCAATAAATATCTTAAAGTCGCGCAAAAAATAGTCAGCGTATGGGCTCGAAAGAGAATAAATAAGACGCACATATAAATAAATTGCAGTTTTGCTAACAAGAACAACTATTTGATATTTTGATAAGTCGACGTTTTACAAATTCTTTCATGCTTTGTCATAATAAAATGAATTGAAATTCTGTTTCGCGATCTTTACAATTATTTACAACAAATATACAAACTACATATAAAAAAAAATCCTCGAGGCGGCCGCTGCTGCCAATCAACGGCAAGGTTCCCAGAAGGCTGGCAGCGTTCCCTCTTTGGATAGCCAAGCTAACGCGTTGGCGGGAAAAGTTCCCCGCACGCCCGGTCCTCTGTTACCTTAATTAGTTTTGAAGATAAATTCTGTTTATTTAATACAAATAATATTTTGGAATAGGTTAAATACCTAATAATGATTTTTAATTTCTATTTTCACTCCGTTTCTGAATATTTATCCATAAAATTTCTTGATTGTCTTTCTGCTTAGTCTTTAATGCCTCGTTCAGACTTTATAAAGTGGTTAGACGAGTGCTACAACAAGTTGAAGTTATTGTTGTGGTTGGTAACTTGCCACTTAACTAGAACTAATTTGCATAGTCTACACTCACCAACTTATCTACTTGACACTTTAACTTTTCAAAGAATTTGAACGCAGACGAAATAACTAAATTTTTTGAGAATCAAATTCAACGTTAATTTTTTTGTGAATTGTAGAAAGTCTGGATATTTTTTCTATTATTTGGAAATTAATATAAGTTGTCTAAAAAGATTAGGACAATATCAGCAAGCAAATTCATCAAATAATAATTTAAGACCCCTAGATAACTAGACGTCTTAAATATATTTATAGAATACAACCTACCTTAAGTAAAAAAAGTATACTGCATACGCAAAGAAAAGTGCAAAATAAAAACGCACCAGCAGTTGATTGAACAATATCACTCATCGATCAAAATTACTTAATAACAATTCGGATGAAAAAAAAACCAATTCTGCAGTAGGTACACATCCTGGTACAATACATTCAAATAAAAACCATTTAGTTTTTTAAACGTTTAGTTAAGTTTTTGTTACTATTGATATAATTCTAAGTCGTTGAAAACATATATTTAATTTAATAGCTAATAGTTCACAAAAACTGACAAGTGCTGTCAATATAAAGCCAGTGTATACAGCATTTTTGCTATTTCTATCACAAACGGTTGATTAAAGTCATGGACAGTCAGTACGAAAAGATAAGCGTGTAATATTTATTTACAAGTTACAAGCGGTCGCGATTTAGAATCTTATGTTTAGTATTTATTTTATTTATAATAAAAAATAAAAATAATTATAGCCTAATTAAACCAATTTTTAATATTTACAAAAATAAATTTGTTTAGATTAAATAGTTTACAAGGGCATTATCAAAATAATATAAATTTGGTCCATATAAATGAATCCATTTTTTTTGTTTTATACAAAAAAAATGTTTTTCATACATTAATTTATTTGTATCATAATATTTACTAAAATTAACCCGATCTATCATTTTTTTTTTCAAGACATTGAAATCCAAATTGTATGGCCTTTTTTATCATCCCCTCATTATATCTACTAAGCATATACCAGCTACCACAATCGCTCCACTTATGCAATATACCATAACTTAAAGAGAAGCAGTGATACGGCGCTCGCATCATCGGTCAATTACAAAAAGGTAATCCCGGGGAGGCACTTAATGAATCATTATGGCCGACGGCACGGCCGACTCGACGGGTGATGTGTGCACGATTTATAGTCCTGATTTCGTTTTACTGTTCATATTTTCTTTTATTTTTCTCAATTTTAGTCCAATTGTGGTTTGTGTGGCAGCTATTATCTTTCAGTGAACAATGGGTATTGGATTTTTGTTATGTTTGGGTTTTTGCTGATAGGTAACTCGTGGTAGCAACTGTATTTTGTTTTATTTTAAACGATGCTCCGTAAATGCTGTACTAATTCAGATGATAGTCAATACACACATTAATCTATTCATAAAACATTATCCAAAAAACCACTGCTACCAATAATAAATCAGTAAGGTTCCCGGCAAGCTTGGATGACAACTCTAACGCTGTTCCCATTTATTTTAAAGAAATATTTTATACTTTATCATTATCATCACCATATCAAGTCGAAAGATGTCCACTGCTGGACAAAGGCCTCTCCCAAGGATCTCCACGATGTCTGGTCTTGCACTACCCGCATCCAGCGGTTTCCGGCGACCCACGCTGCGTCTTCCGATTCGTTAATTCGTAACACTTTCTTCTAAATTAATTTTTATTAAAAAATGCGCAACGAAAAATAAATGCTTTACATATTTTGTAATAAAAGTTTTCTGAACCCTATAAATAAGGGTTGAATTAAACTACGTAAACTATACATTTATTACTAACAAATCTAACACCAGCACTATAGATCCTAACGAGTTTAGCTAGACGTACGTTTGAGCGACTCAAAGTCAAAGGCAACTTGCGTCCACATCACTCATAGCCGGTGTGAGTATGACCTTGCCTATGTCGGCGTGAAGTATAGGTGTGGTGTGAGAGATTACTGACAACCGCCAAACAAGTGACCGATGTCCGTACTGAAAGTCAAGTTCAGGGGCCGTATTATCTACTCTTATTGCGATCAAACTCGTGAATTGTAATTTGAATGTATGGAATAGTAACATTTGACAGAAAGACTATTCAAAGATCCAAGGCTATTATATATAAGTTGATAATATTTTCTATTAGTTAAATAACTTGAAAATTATAGTTTGCTTTACTTTGTGCTTAGTATTGTGTAGTCAAGTAAGTAGTTTTTTAATAATATAAGTATATTGATTGATCGTATAAATAAAATTTGTTGTTATTACAAAAAGTTTAACTACACTCAAGTTAAAAGTATTAATTGCTTTGACCTCCTTTACTATTTAAAGTTTATATTATTTGCCAAAGCTCAAAAATTCTAGTAATTTTTAAATTCAGCTTTACTCCAACGTATTTTTGCATTTCACAAAATTCTCCTCAAATTATTCTCATTTGATTTGTATTTGTAATAAATTTTAAGCGTTCCAACATCAAATATCATAAGATCTTTCAGCCTCTTTGATAAAGCACTCCAAATTGTGTTTTGAATATTTATTTGCCAAGTATCTGGAATTACATTAATTCCCCTGCTTAGCCCTCTTTTTGCGAGCCAAAGAGTTCTGGAAAACGTCGTCTAATTAATAATTTATTAAGCTCTTAAAGAAACCGAGGACAGAGGTAATGAGATTTTTTTAAATATCGCGATTCATGCGCTACCGTGAATACAGGAGTAAGGACTAAGAGCTTGTGTAATTTGGAGTGATTGTTCCGGGAATATACCGTTTTGTAAAAATGTTTACAACAAAAACCCTGCTTAATTTACCTTTTAAATCATTATATATGATCGTATTCTAGCCTTTATATTCACAATGCCAAGACTCTTAATCGTTCTCTGGGAAAGCAAAAGTAATTTGGTAAATAATACCGCCGAAGGATACAAGCAAAGCAGTACAACGTACATGCTTAAATGACGTTGTTATAAACCGATTAAATTGCACATTGGATAGTATGTGCCTATATTTTACATAAAATCATAGTTGACTGCACACGATCATATTTTAGTTATGATAATCGGACCTTTAATAATTTTGTGTTGATGGTACTTCATATAACGACTATCTTATGATGCGGTCAGGAAAAATTTACATAGCTTCTGATACAACGGAATAAGGATGGAATTATATATTTTTTGGGATAATGAATACAACTTTGCAAGTTTGTATTGATTTTAAATGCAAATGTGCAATTCGTTTAAAGTCATGTGAAGGTGTCGTCTTGAAGCCTCGCTAATTGATGTATTATTATTGTTCGCAGGCCTCTCCTTGAAAAATATTGTTGCAATTTAAATAAATTATTGAGTACAGCAATATTGTGTTATATTATAATTTAATTTATTTATACTTCTGTTACAAATGATTGAAAAACTGCGTTAATTAAAAAAAACAATGGTGCCGATTCTGTTGTTTACGAACTTAACTAATATTAGACAAGTCACCTCACTTTCATTTTAACCTTATTGAAAAAAGATAGAATATTTTTAATGCTGTCAGTTTAATCCATACCGTCGTAATGTACGGGTTAATAGTCGTGACCAGTAAAGATCGCGCTTAAATTAACGTTGAAATGTGTGATCGGATTAAACTGACAGGACTAAAATATCTTGCATCCCTTTCTTATATTTACTATTAGAAAGAGATATATATATATAGTGAAATTAAATTTATTTTAGTTCGTAAACAACAGAATCGGCACCAATAGCTACTTCTGAATTTAAGCACGTTAAGATATATTGGTTTATTTTACATGGTAACGACACAGATGCTACATTCTTATTAGGAGTATTAGTATAGACAAGAAATATTTATATACATTTCCTTATGTTCTACAATCATGGGATCTAGCCTGAAGCGTCTAAAAACCGTTGCATTCCATCCAATTTAACTTGACATTCGAGATTTAAAGTAACATTAAGAAGGTTTATTTGACAGGCAGGTCTAAGTTAAATGGACGTTCATTAGTTTGGTCGTAAAAAACGTTGCGTTACTAAAATTATGTCTTTATTAGAACCATTATTGTTATTATACGCTTTAACATTATGTGTAAATAAAATGAGATGAATACTTCAATTATTTTGTAATTTTTGGGGGTTTTACCCATTATTATCTTTATGTACATTAAATACAGCGTTTTGATTTAACTGTGGGTTAGATGTTGTTTCTTAATGTCTATCATCATTTTATTAAGAGTAAAAAATCGGTGGCGATTTTCAAAATCCTTTTGTTAGTTCCTCTCTGTATGGTTTCAGATTATGTCCCTGTGTGAGACATTCTAAAAATAAATAAAGGGAGTTGGGACCAAACACATGTCATTTGTCAGCGTTTCACTCACATGACATGGAGTACTTTACTATACGCTCGTATGTTGCTTTTTAGTGGCCATTTTATTTACTTTCAACGCTTGTGTTTAAACAAAATCACTCCATGATAAATTTTGATGTGGCCAAATGTAAGCATACAGAGTCTAGAAGGCTAGTAGGTATATACCGACAGAATTTCAACTTGAGGGTGTTAGACCGCCAGGCACTACAAGTATACGACCACCATGCTATGGTATTCATAACGATATTTTTCTTCAACAGAAGCTGAAACCCTGAACCGTGCATATGACATATCTACCACTGAGCTATCATCACTTGACATCTGTAAGTATCATTGAAATTTGTTATTTTTGCGAACTTGCCTTAGGTCTTCAAATTCTCTATCATGAATTGGTTTTAGTCAGTTAATCCTCTTATCTTTTTTTCAATTTACCGTTTTTCTCATTAGACTGCATTTCTTCTTAATAACTTTGATCTCAAGTAACATTTTACAATAAATACAAATACCTATGTGTATCCAAATGTGACAAAACGTAAGTTTATGTATGAATTCCATAATAAATCACGCCCTCGGCCGCCATCCTGAGACTGGAGACTTGTCCCGTACTCATGTTGCAGTATGAGAAGCTAGTAAAGAAAATGTAGAGCATTTTGAAAATAAATGAAGAAGGGCGACAATCACATAAATTAAACAAATGATTTAAAACCATTCTCAATTAAGTTCAGGAATGAATATCACATGAATTATTCTATCTTCTTGCATGAAATACTTACTATAAAGGGGTTATACAATTCTTGTAGAACATGGGATTTAAAATAAGTAGCTCCGGCTCTTTCTGTTATATAAATTTAGAAAGTGGTGGTTATATTTAAGACCTGGGCTTTACTAGACTTGCCGGCTTTAAACCGTCTTTTATAATAAGAGGATTAAGTTAGAAATAGGCTTAGATTACATTTCATGATATTTTCAGTGGGAACTTAAAAAATAAATTTTATATCTCTTTTTTTCATAAATTGTAACAATATTAAATTTGTTTATTTTCTCACCACAATATTAGTATGACATCGTAAGTAGGTAAACTGTACATAACTATAATTATGCATTTATTGTGAAGATGACGATGTTTTTGAGTTGAAAGTAACTATATTTTACTCCCGAATATCCCATGGATACTGATTAAAAAATTCCTTGTTTCCAAATACTACTCCTGTAGTCAAATTCTAATCTTTCCTGCGGGCATAATGTAGTTTTAAACAAAAACTATATCGATGTTGATAAGTATACTTTTTATCGAACTATGATTCGATAATTCCTTTAAAATTAAACCTATAATCGGTAATGTGATCCAAACTAAATTAACTGTTGTATCATTGATAATTTCACATACTTACGTGTACCTAAACAAGCTATAATGATCTAGTTTGTACTATTTTAATTTTCTATGATGGTTCCGTAGCCACAGTAGGTGTTTTTTGGTATTTGCTCCGATTTTTTTGCATTAGACAACATGTTTTTATTTAAGTATTAATAAGTAAAAAAAAAATGTTAGTGGATATAAAACAAATAAAAATGAACAGATTAAAATAAACTGAATAATTAAGCATCTGTATTTTACTAAAGTATAAAAAAGTAGGTGTTTCAATAGAATGTAGGTACATTTATACATTACCTTGTAAGCATATAACTTCAACAAGTACTTAGCATGTAGGTAGGTACTTACTCATAGTATTTAGAGACTCTCGGGGATCTCTTTTACATTTGTAGTTTCATAAATATTTCCTATCTGGATGAAAAAAAAAATTAAGTAGTAATACAGTAGCTATATATATATTATTCACTTTCGTAACATAAAACATTCAACTATTTTTACTTTTTTTATTAACATTTTATTATGCTAGTTGGTAGTTATAAAAAGTCAAAAATATTCCAGTTTACGGAACTCCAAAAATCCAATAAAATCCAACACGTCATACACCCAGCCAGTAATACAATCGAGTATAGTGAACCTATAATACAGATAACTTATAATCTTTGTGATAGTTAACAATCACACTGGTGAGTGCGCGGCGTAAATTGTCCCCGCGAGGTTTGCCGGCCGCTGCTGTCCATTTAGAAAAATCTCCTGCGCTTGCGGCACTTTGCCGCGCTGTACTCGGGATGGTTGTGGTGTGTTCAAATTGAGCTATTTTCAGACTATCAACATACTTTTATGGATGGATTAACGAAGAGATAAATTTTGTCAAAATTAATTAAATATTTCTTCGTACTTAAGTTCTTTTCAGTCCGTACCCTTATAAATATTATAATTTCTGTAAATTTTATAGAAATACATTTCTCAACCACAAAATTTAACCTCACAGTATGAACACGTACCATTATAACATTCATCACGTTGTAACCGACCCATCACTAATTCCTTGAAGACGCTTTTCATTGGCACTTTGTCGTAATGAATCCCCTCATCAAAACATGACAGGTGCATTCTGGTTATGAATTTTATGCGACATAAATGTTTAATGGATAATAGCTTTGCGTTGAGGAAACTACCGGTCGTCGTACGTGTAATCGATCGTTATTAAGTGCATTTGCACTGAATATTAAATGTCAAGTTAAAAGCGGACCCCTGAGTTTTTAAATGTTTATGGGCAACGATGACAATTTCTCCTCATGTGGATTTTCTACCTATTGACATAAAAATATTGAGATGATTTACAAAGATTTTAATTTTGATCTTTTATGGCCCCGATTCTGTTGCTTACAAACTAAACAAATTTAATCTCATCTCTCTCTGACAAACACTCTATGAAAGGGATGAAAGATATTTTAGTCCTGTCAGATTAATTCGATTATATATTTCAACGTGAACTTAATCGCAAGAATTTCGTCCTTATACGCGCAGAATTTCGCAACCATTACGTATGTAGCAATAGCAACCAAGATTAATTTCTAATGGCACTAATAAAAAATCAAGTAAAAGCAGTAAGTATTACAGAAAGACGATATATTATTAAAAAAAATGTATTAAAGCATAAAGAAATGGGTTGTAAAAACATAATTGGCTGTTCTCATAAACAATGACCCGGGTGCTACCGCCTAAAGCCACGAGCAAATGAAGCATGCTCTCACGTGCAACAAAGCCATTTTTTAAGGCCTTCCAACATTCCTAATGCACCCCTTATCACATCTTCAAGATCTATGAATTTGAGAGGCGGGATAGGTCTAATAAGGTTGGTTGTAGCGGACCTATAACAACAAAATGCCATGTATGTTACAAACACGTTGGAAATTCGGTTCCGCATTAAAAGTCAGCCCGTAAAAGGTGGATAACGGTGTCATATAGATTACCTACGTTTAGTGTCTGTATACGACTCAAATTGAGAAAATACCACTTCTTTTTCTTACTGCAATATTTTTTTTTAATTATAATTTTCAATAATAGCTTCTTTTGTCATAATTATCGTATTTTCATCGATCTAAAATACCTATATATTTTTTAGCTAAGTATATGTATTGACTACTTACTGGCTTGATAAATTAATACAAACCTTTTATTATTCAAAATATACTTATTAAGACAATTGCATTAAAATTGCGTAAAGAGGCATGTGTTAATATAATGTCGCCCCTGGTACAACTTGTTTTTTTAGACAGTTTTATATCTTCTCTACGCTAAACAACATGACTTAATCCAGTTGTTACGATGTCTCATAGATTAAAAATACAGATATGCAACGTTTTTCTATTGTTATTTTGTTTTACGTACTAATCTGTTCTTTAAGTTACTTGTAATCATTATATCATTTGTCATAAAATCCGCTCAAAGTCTACCATATAGAAACGAGTTTTTTTCGCAATACGATCTTATTTGCATGTACCTTATGGATAAGTAAGGTACCGCCGCTTGAGGTACGTGAGCGGCTGGACGAGGGAGGTAGACAAAGGTAGACAAATGTCAAGCTGACTGTCTTGTCCATGTATTGTCAATCACGTTCTCCCCCGTCCTAGGCAGTGACTAGCACTTGCACGCAGACTATTGTAGCGTTGTGATGCAATAACAATTTTGCAATGAAGTGTTAACTCTACTAAACTAGTCTCTCGTTCTTCTATGACAAAACTAAGTTAGTTAAACGCCTCCCGAAGGCCTCATAGACCGTATCCGTTTAATCTGCAAGCGCAAAATATTGCGCGTCATGTTTATTAATGCGGTGTCGGTTTATTGCTTAGGTCGGCAATTTATTCATTGTTTGGACCTGGAAGAGTTTAGGGAAGTGTTTTAAGTTTTAATATAGCTGTGAGAAAAATATGTGACCCTATTTTTTTCCGGAATGTAAATATTTCTGTCTTTGTTTATCTAAGTCTTTTTATGATATCCTATTGATTATAATACCTACATATGTACTTATACCTTTAGCGTTTTAACTAAAAATAAGCTAGTTATATAGTATTAATTATATTTATTTATAGTTTTATTATTTTAAGTAATAAAGGTTTTCGTTTCAATTTATTGTAAAAAAAAGTTGTAATTTAATCAATATTGTAAATTTTGAAAACATTATTTTATTAAATTAAACAGAGCTGTTGATATTTTTTTTCTTGAGACCAACAGCTTTTATGAAAATACTTATAACTAAACTTAAGAACAAAGAAATACCGGAAGTCTTTTTGGCGGGAACTTGCGAAGTGACGTTGCGTTTTCGTTTTATTTTCATAAAATCGTGTATTTTGAGTTTTATTGAATATTATCGGCGGTATTTTGTCCAATAAAGATCAATATAAGTTCACCAGTGAAGTGAATTGAAATGATTACGTGTAGTGGCTTTTCAAGTGGTCTCAAGAAGTCCATGAAATGTTTTTGTAGAACTCTACCATTGTACTAAAACTTAACTAAACCGACTGACTATGACTCGAAGAAGATTTAACATGACTTGAACTTTGAAATATGACGATTGACGAGAATTTTATACATGAAGAATATAAAAATACCTACATTGACACACACGAAGTGTGATGCCAAAATTAAAAAAAAATAAAAATAAGAAATACCGCCAATAACACCATATAACGCCAATTTTGCACGAGAAGCTTAAATAAAAAATGAGTGCCGAGCCTAAAATATAGGTAAATATATTGGGTATCGTTAAAATTAATTTGTATTAAGAGGCTAGTCTCCAAGCGTGGGAATTTATCATAGACTACACACATTGACATATTTTACTCACACATTTGCGTCATCATTTTAACAGAGAAATGGGTGGATTGCCACTGTCCGCGTACTACATGTTATTTAGATAACCACGGTACAACCAGTACATACCAGATCTTACATATGATAATTTTATATTAATTAGCATACACACTTAATTTTGGTTATAGTAGGAGAGCTAACTGAACTATCCTACTAACTCGTATCCCGCAAAGTTAGTAACAATTTATATGATGTTTTATTTATCATCGGTCAATGAAGAATGTACCGTTCTAGCACGGTAATGATTATAATATTACCGTGGTTCTAGGCATCTCGCGGTAGCGTATCATGCCTTATATTTTTGAAAGTGTAAAAAACATTTTCACCACTCTCGCACGAAAAAAGCACTTTTGACGTGTAAAAACAAAAAACGCTATTTTGCTGCGAGCGTGAAGAAAAGTGATTCGAACGAATACCGCCTTCTAGAGCACTACCACCATCTAGTCTAAAATAAAATGGACGCTGGTTTGATCAGAAAATAATTTTAGTCTAGCGATTTAACACATAGGCACAACATTTCGTGTGTTATTTTTTGAAATTGAAGTTTATGAATTTTACTATTGCCTTTTTAAGGACACGAAATAATATTTAAAATAAAAACTTAATATTTTTATATAAAATTGTATAAAAAATTTCCTATAAAAATATCATGTTCAGTTTCGATACAAATGTCAAGCAGTGTAGTTTCCAAACGCATGTTGCGTTAAAAAAAAAAACTTAAAATCGTAATGGCGGATATCAATTTTTTTCAGCATTACGTTGTTTGAACTATTTCTATATATTAAAAAAAATGTGCTGGACCGCAATGAAGATAGTTGACTAACTCCAAAAGCGTTAATAGAACAAGTTTCAAATATTGACTAAATTGTTTTCTCGTGGCTTTAAAACACTCATTGTGCTCAGTAGTCTACATTAAAATCAATCGCCCGTGATTCAATTTTTGACTACTTCTTACAAAAATAACGCAAGCAAAGTTATTTTTCGCTACGAGTGCGGATTTCAAAACATGAACTAATGAAGTATGTAATCTAGAATTTAATCAAGAGCGTAGCAGTGATTCTTTTTTAAAATTATTTAACTACTAACCACAGTGAGTGATTTAAAGGCACGAGATATTAAAAAAATTGCTCTCGTGTGAAACATGCAACTTTTCACCTCGACCAGCCAGAAAACAATTAAGACAAAGAAACATTTAACAAAGAATAGAGACGATTTCTAAACACTACAAATCATAAAATAAACATGTTAAAACTTTTTACAATTATATATAAAGATCCATTTGTGGTAAATAGTTAATGTGATATGGAAAGATGTTATTTCTTTTTACTACACTATATTTATGTTTATTAACCACTTTACTTAATCCAATCTTTGAAATGATTCCCATTGTCTGAACTAGTCGGTGGCCAATCGTATAATTCGCCAAATCATTATATTCCTAACCTAACCTATATCATGATTTGACGAATTATACAGGCTGATCTTTAAATGGTATAGTAGGCCGAAATGGCATTGATGTATACCTTATACAGATCATAAAAAAACAATTTTAGAGTTTATATAATAAATAATAATAATAATGAATATCCTGGGGCATTCTTCACACACTGTTAAGAGTGGAAAACAATATTACAATATTTCTATACAAACGAAAGATATCAATCAATAAATTAGTTCATCGTTATATATACACTGCAATGTGAGTCTAACTGAGTATCAATAAAATTACTCGAGCGAGTATAATATAGCTATTTTGCCCTGTTAGGACTATTCTGATTGCGAGTAAAGGCTTTTACTAGAGATTTTCGATAAACTTGTAAATCTTGTCATCGTAATGGTAGTGCTCAGGCACCTGAAATTTTGTAGGATTTCTGATAATGATGTACACTATCCTTAGAATTCGGGTTAAAATACCATTTCAAAATCATCCTGTATACATATAATAAGCCTATAGAAAATTCGTCTGTAATTGCAAACTTTTTGAGAAAAAAAAGGAAGGAACTAATTGAGCGACACTGAAGACGAATAAATATTTTTAGTGTTGTTGTTTATCTGTATGTTTGTATGCATTAGTTTGAGTTTAAAATATTTATGACTGACTTGAAACATCACAGTTATGTAGGTAGTAACAATATTGACAGTCAGTCATAATGTCTTATTGAGCAGTCGCGACCCAACTTATGCAAAAAACAAAATTCATCGTCGAGCTTCAAACTGGCGTGCTCTCACCTTTGATTCTAAAAAGGTACTGAAAATGTTTGATACACGCATTCGAAATAATTCAAATCAATTTCAAATAAATACGGTGACGTTCCGCCATACAAATTACTATGAAAAATGGCGGACGAATTTCATGAATATTTAAACGTAGATTATTGTTATGGTGTTAGTTTGTAAAAAAAACTGAGACGTTGAAGGTGGGTTTCATACTTTTAAGTTTTATTTTATATAAAAAGATTTATAATAAATTCATTCGAAATAATGTAAATTTGGAAAACCGCAAAGTTCAATTTTAGGTTTTGAGATAATTTATTATGTTTTTTTTCTGGAAATAAGAAAATATTTCAAAAATATGGCTAGGTGAAGTTGTTGATATACCTGTTTAGATTTTAAAATGTCTTTGAGATGTTATTAAATGTGGGTTTTTTGCCGTTATTTTTGGGAAACCGTAACACATGTTTTAGCGTTTTTCAGGGAATGGGATCTTAATAAATGTCAGGACAGGCTTTACAAATACAGAAATAAAGTTCTGATAATCTCTTAAAAATACAAAATAATAATCAAGCTACCTTTTAAATATATTTTTTTTGTCAAAAGTGTGGGCAGAGTCTATTAGCTAATAAAACTTTACTACGCCACAATACTTAATTAAAAAATAGAAACCCGAATGTTCTAATTAAAATTAATGAAACGCTTTATAATATGAGTTATTTATAAAATCTGGTTTTATGATGAATACCAAAGAATATGAAAAGATAGCTAGGTTATAAAATGTCTATAATGTCTAATTCTAAGCTATGTTATCTTTCTATAGGTACATAAACTTACTTTTGTTGAAATTTTTTAACATGAAATGTTATACTTTACAGGTGTTGATAATTTTTCACATGTAAGGTTGCATTGTCTCTCAGTATTTTTTTTAGTGTATTCCTTACTGGTAGTACCGGTGAAAAAGAAATGTATTCCGAACGGGTGGGTGGTCGTAGAGTCAATCGTAATGTAAGGTAATGTGTTTGAAAGGATATCTCTAATCATCATCTGGCTACCTTGTTCCCAATTATTTAGGGTAGGGTAGCGCAATATGATCGCTTCATCCATTTGGCCCTTTCATTCGCAGATCCATATATTCTTTAATACAGAGAATACCTCTACGAGCTATACCCATTATAAATTTGGGATCTTGTAATTCCTGTTACATTTTATATTTAGATACTAGGAATTTACAAATTTCTGATAAACCGTAGAATTTATGTCAACAATTAAATTGTTAAGTCGATAAATATGCCAGTACATATGTACTGGCATTATATAAATAGCATTAGGATATATATCCTAATGCTATTTTTGTTTACGTCAAACACAAAGAAAATATAGGTTAGGTACTTTAAACGTCCGACTAGCAAGGTTAAACATTTGTCTACTAGTTTAAATGAACACTAAGTCCTTGACACAATTATCCTTTCTATTGGTCAGTATATATAACCTTTTCATTTGATTTTATATTTTAACCGAATACAATCAAAATAGGTATTTATCGTTATAGAAATAAAGTTGAAGTCGTGTGGTATATGGTGCGGTTTTCTAACTAACGACTCTACTTCATCTTTTGACTTTTGCGTCTTTGTTCACCTGACAAGGTTCGCGATAATATTGAAATACCGCACGTGAATAGAACGTCTATCGCTCACAACTGTTTATACACACGGAGTAAATTTTGAACTAATATATTTTTTGCGAATTTTTCTTTGTAACCAGTTCTTTTTGGAAATCACAAATCAGAAATATTTATTTGTTAAACATAGGTAGTACAATAGATCTTTTATTCTGGAATAAGTAGAATTGTCATTTTTTTTAAAGGACTACAGTTGGTAGCCTCCTCGCCTCTGATGGCTGCATCAACGTTACCGGACAAATCGGCGTGCGCAGAGGGCTCTCACCCCAATATACTTTGTAACATATTAGTAATTATAGTATATTTAATCCCAGGATACATGTTACCTTGGGATTGAATTATTATCCCAGGATACATCTTATCCTGGGATTGATTATCTTTCTAAAAAAGAACAGGGAATATTGGGTAAAATACTATTAATAATGATATAAGAAAGATTCTAATCACGACGTCGGATGCCGCGACGAAGGTCGTGGGTTCGAATCCTACAGTGAGCTTGAGCTTTCTGTGAAGGAAAACATCGTGAGGAAACCATAGCACGGTGGTACTCTACCAAGAGTACTTTGTAGTACCCGCCTGGCTGGCTACCACCATCAAGTTGAAAATCTGTCGCCAAGCACCTACCGGTGTGTTCCGGCAATTGCACTTGAGAGCCAGTTGCCTTCGTGGCATTGTAACAGGACGGCAACACATTGGCAATACCTCTGGTATTGCAAATGGCGATAGGTGACGGTAACCACTTACCATAAGGTGGACCGCCTGCCTGCTTTTCAACCTTCTGACATAAAAAAGAACCATCATAATTTACCTACACACCTACCTACACCTTTAATTAGTTAAAACATTTGTCTAATCTGCCAACAATTTTATTTTTGACCATCATAGTTTATTATTTTAATAATATTGATTACCCAATTAGCTATTTTATTTATAAAATTTATCAATTTTACTACCTTTACGTTTAGTCAAACGTCTGTAGATACAAAACTTACACCCTATATATACAACTGAGCTGCAATTAGCAAAAAACGCAATACAATCTGAATTTCACGACCATAAAGAGCTTAAAACTTGAAGGTGACGTAGGTATTATCTACATTTTTGCTCGACAGGTGATGCATTGATGAATACGAGTTTTAAAATATTTCACTCTAGTCTAGTTTACCTTGCCAATCCTGCCAATGCAATAGTTCAGTTTTTGTGCATACAACATTTTTGCTAAATCATTGCTCGACAAGATATTTGACGAAGCATGTAGCAGTGTGTCACATATATTTACAAGAATTTATCGCAACCATATGATTAGTCTATTGTAAGGTGGCTACCGTTTGATACTTTGACAAGGTCGTAACTATTTCCACAGAATAAAATATATAGTAAGCCACACGAATTAGTTTCATTTGTTACCTACTGGTAAATAATCATCTTGCACCGTACTCTTTTATGTATTAGATCCTTGTGATTTATGTAATTTTAACATAACTTTAAACGAGAAAATCTTGTACATACATACATACTTAAATATATTTTGTGTATATCGGAAACGGCTCTAACGATTAGGGTATTTTTTTAAGTATCTAGATAAGTTATTGTTTTTCAAGTTTATCTATATAAGCTATAAGGACGAGCATAGAGCAATAGGTATATATAATATTTATGCTAAAATTAGCCACAGGAGTCAAGAATTGATAACTCAACTCAACATATCTACCCATTCTCTTGCTCAGTCATACTAGGTTTTTTTTATTAAAATATTTCCTTCTTTAAAATCTGGTGACCAAATCTAAAAGTCACAGGCCAATGCAAGTTAGCTTACTGCTCTCTTATTACTGTGTTATTACTATAGAGATATAATTACAAGTAGCTTTCGTATGTCGTTGCTTTGTGATAAAGAATTTTTAAATTACATTATGTAACCGATTGACTGACAAGCCTATTGTGGCACTGATATATTCAATATTTAAATAGTTGCGTAACTGACTTTAATTTTGCATTGCTTTTATTGGTTTAGGTTATATAAAATATAGGTAAGAATAATTTTATCATATCATAGGGTTGACGAAATTTTAAGAACATATTTTCAAACTAGGTGAAAAAGATAAACAATATTATATTTATTACTCGTATATTATTTACACGAAGCATTATGAAGTTATTTTTTTATCTGCCTACCTATTTCCAGTTTTAAAAAAATGTCCCAGGTTTTTTTAACTGTTTCAAAACTGTCTACAACCCACTCGTAGAGTTTAATGGTTTAATAACTTTCGGAAAAAAAATATATGGAACCTTCAAAAATTATATCAAGCAAGGTTTTGCTACTGATTGCTTTATCAATAAATTGCAGTTGTGATCTAATATATTTTCCATTCTCAATTTAAAAATGTATCTGTCAAGGTTATTTTTGAATTTCGCAATAGTAAAGCTTTGTGGCAAGCAACGTATCTACATAAGTAGATTAAATTGTTTAATGACAGGTAATACCTATGTTACAACAAATAGTACTCTTTAATCATCCCCAAATATTACATTATTGACAAATTTCATTGTAGAATAACACGAGTTATTATGTTATATGCCTTCATTACATTACCTGGCATTATTGGAAGTATTACCATTATCATTATTGAAAAAATAAATATGAAGAAAATATTCCATATATTACTGCTTTGACAACGTTCAACAGGTGGAAGGATGTGAATTAAAGAATAATATAATAAGGTACATCCACAGTGACCACAACAGATGTACATAATAATTACCTTGAACAGGAACTGTTTATAATAAACAATAAACGTCATTGTAACAATAGCCTGAATTCATGGAAATACAAATTTGCATTACATTAATAAACAAAATTAATTTATCAAAGGCTGAATATTCACGTTACGGATCCATGAATTATTAACCGTAATTATTATGTTGACTATACTTGTGATCAGTATTCAAATATAATAAAAAAAAAAAAAAAAAATGTATAATTATAATACCTATACATACAGCATAGATATACGTATAAAATTATGTACCTACATAGTTAGTACCTAATTGTGGAGAGATAAAAAAACATTCTTATTTCTTTTTTCTAACCCTTTTATAATAATTATTATTGATGATTAAGTACATACCTAAACAAAGATTAAATGCAAACAAAATATAAAAAAAAACTATTTTAAAAATGGGCCTAATGGTTTTTCTTTGTACCGACCTTATACAAAGAAAAACCATTTAAACAAGTAATTATTATGAACTGTGGACTAGTGAGGCTAAGATCAAAATATTACTACATTGTCCCATTAGATTGTAAATGCTTTAAAATGTTATTATTAAATAAATATCAGTCATAAATTCACACGTATAGGTGTTAAATTCCCACTGCATTAATTTCGCTGATCAGAAATACATTAATGATAGTAAGTAGATGCATTCTCAAATTTGTTACAAAAGCTATATTGCAAATTCTAACGGAGTCCACACAATATTTCATTAAGGAAAATTAAGATTTGATTTAAATTTGATAATGTGTAGGGAAAAAGTAGTTTAGTTTTTGTCAATTCTACATGAGTTTACTAAAGGAATAGAAACTAGGTCAAAAAGGCGAAATAGAAACGATTATTAGCAACTGCATCGCAAAACTAGAAAATTGCTAGTACTCATAAAAACAAGTCGCCAACAACGGCAGTTGGACACCATTCCATAACAGGCAACAGTGGAAAATTTTCCTTTTTCTTGGACTTGAGTAACTCATTGACGTAAGTTTCTTTAAATTCAGGTCAGGCAGGTGGTACTTTTGTGATGATAAAAATACTATATAAGCTTATTATGGGAGGTTATTAAAATTTTACTAACTCTATTATTTATAGTTACTCTGTATATCCTACATATAGATATTTTAGTTTAATTTTTAGTATTTCAATTATTTTATTTTTATTAGTTATTGTAAATAAATATACCTAGTTAAATTTAATATACTGTTTTCATTATATTATCATTATCAATAATATTAATCTTCTGTCTTACATCTTGGCTAAATTGGCCTATACTTTTGCAATTTAATAAAACTTGATAGTTGGGTTTTTGTGATGTAATTATATTATAAGGATCTTTTTCTACTTGTCGACCATTATTTAACAACATAAAGAAATAAATCTGATATTCAGAATAATGATTTCGATTTACGAAAATAACCAATCCCTAAAATGAATAAAGCCAGATTTTATTACAACATAGCAATCACTTCGTACTCATGGTAGTAAACAGCGGTTATTGAACAGATGTCGATCCACTGACCGTCATTCCGGACCGGAATAAGCAAATTACGAGCGTAATGGTATAGCTAGTGTACAATTAGTTAGACGATTTCTCGAATCACCCAACTGTAGGTGTATGCATAAATAATATTATTTAATTTATGTGGCGTAGGTAGGTAATATGAAATTGAGGGAAGGTAGTGACAGTCGTCAGACAGTAATTTCTGTTTATCAAAATAATTGTTGCAAAACGGTTTGTGAATCGACTACTCTTTCACGCAAAAACAACTGAACGGATTTATATGAAACTTAGCACATGGATAGATCATAATCTTGTTATAACATATTATTATATTTATGTTACTTTATCCCGAATCGCGGGAGGATCCACGGGGGACAGCTATTATCTAAATTATGTAAGTACTTTTTTGTACAACTGCTCAGAGGGTTTACTCCGAAAAACGATACACGATAGTCCGATCATCGTTGTCAAATTAGAATCGGAGTAGGTCCTCAGCACAATGATTATATAGTCAATATGGTAACTAAACATACTCAATTTTAAGTCAAACTTTAAATTAAGAGTAATGAGTGAAAATAATAAAATTACAGTGTTGCAGAAAAATCAAGCATGGATTGAGGGACTGTGGCCACCCTGACGGTTTGTTTAGCGGCCACAATGCGCTACGCTAACGAGTCGCGCGTCTGAATAAAACATTGCTTGAGTAACGGTGTGGTTGATGAGTAGAAGCGATTTCATTGAACTGAGGAGGAAAAGAAAGCATATTATGATCTTCTTGAGATACACTGGTAGCTCATAAACGGAAGATAATTCATCTTCCGTTTATGAGCATAGGTTCTATTGTGCCTTCCTCAAAACTGTTCGATAACTCTCCCCTACCACATCCGCTACCGTATTGCGAATGCAACCATTTTTTCTACAAGAACTTTTCTACAAGTTTTAATATTTTTTTAAGTTAAAAAATATGTTAAAGTGATTTCAGGGTCTAAATTAAATTAAAAGAATGCAACAATTTTGCAAGCTTTTTCTTGAGTAATATCCTACTAGTCCGACTAATTCCTACTAAGTATTCGTATTATAAATGCGAATGTTTGTGAGGATGTATAGATGTATATGTCGATTTAGATGAAACTTGGCGCATAGATCATACCCTAGAATAACGTATAAATATGAAAAACAAATAATTAGATTTGACAATATACCGCGTGGAGTTAATACCCCAGCCCACACATTAAACGGCAACGTTTCACTTCGCACAATAGACTCGGTTTGGCTGTAACCTAAATATCGGATTGTAGTGGCACAAGCATTCTACGGAAATGTCGCTGTTTATTTTATTGAATAAAATATATTTAGCCTGCGGTATTCAGTTGCGAGCGCCTAATAACGTACCAAATCACATCACTTATTCAGGATTCAATAATGAACTGATTGATTGATGTGTTTTTATCGGTGTGTAAATAAAATTGAGATGGATTTCTTTTATCCTTTCTTTTCTTTCGATTGGGATTTTCTTCTGTACTCGCCGAAGATCTTTATCTGTTTTATTCCAATCTTCCAAACGTTTGGTATTATTGCGCATAGTTCTTTAAATGTTAATATAATAAACGTGAAATAAATAAGTTTTTTATGTATTAGTTAATTTTAGCTCTATACAATACAAGAATCCCCTAAATTAATACCCTAAATATTGCAAATATCCTTAAAGCAATATTAGCAATTTATAAAAAGATTGAGTTTCTAAATAGTGCCTGTTGAAAAATTACGTTATATGATTTTTTTTTTAACATCATGACAAATACTGGTGTCGATTCTGTTGCTTACAAACTAAATAAATTTAATCTCACTATATCTCTTTCTAATAGTAAATATAAGAAAGGGATGCAAGATATTTTAGTCCTGTCAGTTTAATCCGATCACACATTTCAACGTGAATTTAAGCGCGATTTTTATTGGTCACGACTATTTACCCGTACATTACTACGGTATGGATTAAACTGACAGCATTAAAAATATTCTATCTTTTTTCAATAAGGTTAAAATGAAAGAGAGGTGACTTGTCTAAAATTAGTTAAGTTCGTAAACAACAGAATCGGCACCACTATCTTGATTGTTATTTTTTTAGTAACGTGATCATTGACTATCTTTTTTAGCTAACAATTACTAGATATTACAAACAACTATTACAAAGTCGTTACAGAACACATCATATTCCACTCCTAGAGCACGCCACTCCATCAAGTAGATCGGAAATGAGATACTGCCTAATCTCAAAATTCTAGTTCAGGAGTTTCACTTGAGTAAACCGTAGGTAAAAGCTAGTAAATAAGCAAACAAGTAAACTAAGAGGTAACTACATGACATACTGAGATAATTTAAGCAATAAAAAAAATAAGGCTTTAATACTGTAATTATGTCAAATATTTTTCGATCTATTTTTAAAGTGGCACCTGGACCGTCGTCAGTTCGTCACTGATAAATAACTAGTTTATCTGGTATTCGATGATGGTGGTGGTGGTAGAACATCAACACTTGGTGACATTTAGTTCTGATGTTATTTATAGTTTACGTTACGATTTCTATTCGACATCTCACTATTTGTTTGAATGTTCGTGTTTCACTAATAGGAAGCTACATTATCCCCGAAGATTATAGGCTACTTTTTATCCCGGGAACGTAAGTGAAACCGCGGGGAACAGCAACTCTTAGATAAAACGCATCTGAAGAAATTATCTTTTTTTTTTTCAAATACATACCTACTATTATACTCTACGTTACCTCTTACTCTATTTACCCTATTTCTACCAATATCTCAATAAAATTGAGACAATTTCGTCGGTTACGTTACGTCATCGTCTCGTCTATTCTCAAACAGCATGATCACTTGGCAACTTCTCGGACAATGCTGTAAAAACTATCAAAGTTACTATTTTAATAGACGACATCGTAATGTCGTATGCCCATTTTGATCGAAGGCAGGTGGAAGCAGATTTCTGAAGTTAATTGCAAGTGTATTTAATCGAGTACAACTTTTTATTTTTATTTACCTTGACAAGCATGAACAGCAAGCTGGCGAGAGGATGTGGCTCTATTTTTAGAATTGTTCATTCATAAACATTGCTCTTACTAATAATCATGAATTTGTAATCGTATCACGATTTGATTTTGTCATATACCTATAGGAAATCATTTACATAAACTACTTTTAAGCTTACATTATTTATTGTAGGAAATGTTATTAGAGTACAAATATTTTGCTTAGAATCATTCATTATTGTTAACCCCGCGGTTTCTCCCGCGATATCCCCTATTTGAACCTGTAGCAGTGTGACATCTAGTTATAGAAACAGCAACGCAAAAGCTATAGAACTGCTAGAAATTTAAGATTTTGAACAAACGTTACGTTAATAATATATTCAAGTAAATTAATCTATTAGCAATTAGCAATATAGTACTAATCATCATGTACACAACTACAGTAGAACAAATAGGTGTTGCTAATGGCATGCCATCACGTACCTTCAGCCTTCCGCATCCAGTCACTTCCTGCTACTTTTCTCAGGTCATTGGACCATCTTACAAAGATCAACACAGTTCCTAGTAAACCACGTTAAGACTAGATACAAGTTTATCTTAGATACTAATGTCTACTTTGATAGAGTTTTTAGCTAATGAAAAAAATATCACCAACAGAACTAAAAGTACTTCTGTATACAATTGTATGTAGGTATGTATAAAATACTGAGAATGAACAAATAATAGGTCATTTGTCGTAACAACTCCATCTTTTCCATGAAGTGCGTTCATTACAGAATAATTAGATATTTGTTTTGAAAGGGTGCTAGGTGCATAATAATTTCTCATACAACCTTTTTTATTTAGTCATACGTAATTTAGCAACTTCACGTCATGCCTCGTTGTTTACATTGTGAACTAGAATTACCAAGCTCTCGACAAATTCAGTTAGACCTCTATTTTCTCCAACTTCCCTTAAGGTTTGTTTGTCTTTCCCCTTTACATTCGGTATCTAGCATGTCTGGACGGATGGCAAAACATAATTGTTCGCAAGTAGGTAGTACATTGTCTCGATATATTTTGCTGTCCTCGATGGCAGCTGACGAACGTTGAGACTTGGTGAGTCCATTGTAATGGCGCAAAGACTACAAAGTCGCAGAATGTTCGTTAAAATAATTGTTATATTTTCGTTGAGCGAGTTATTAGTTGCACTATTTTCCGTACAGTACATAAGTAAAACTGTCTACAACGTAGAGCTTAATTATGTTAGGTAATTTTATTTAAATATATATAAGTTTCTCAATAAACTTCGGTTGTGACCTATTTTCCATTCTTAGCCTAAAGTAAAGTTCTTTGACTAAATTAAAAATACTTATTTAATTAAAAATAATATTACTGTTCTACTCCTAGTTACTCATAAAATCAACAAGTTCTATATCGAGAGAAACAACAATGTTTTTGTAATATTTTTTATCAGCTTCTGTCGCG
Organism: Tethea ocularis; assembly: GCA_963555595.1. Classification (NCBI taxonomy): domain Eukaryota; kingdom Metazoa; phylum Arthropoda; class Insecta; order Lepidoptera; family Drepanidae; genus Tethea; species Tethea ocularis. The sequence goes on from OY741968.1 coordinate 8,861,787, forward strand.
CGTCCTACCAAGCAATTATTGCAAACTCGTACTTATTTAAAAAGTTGTTCGTAATTAACAGGTTGTACACCATCTGCCCATCGTATATTGACTTAAATACACATCAATATTTTTAATAGCAATCTTGACTCCAACCGCTTAGGTTCAAAATTGCTTGATATCAAGTACAGCGTTGGTTTGGTATGCTAGTTTTCTGTTTTTGGTGATTAACAACTGTCTTCCATCATTTTGAGCTTTTAACGTTTTTAACCGCCTAAGGCAGGGATAGATCGTTCTTTACGTCGCTTATAAGACGTAAAAATAATGAGATAATCTCGTTTCATACAAACCTTATTTATTTAAACCGATTTATGTATTGAGACACAAAATAATTTCCAAAGCTAATAAAATAGTTGGTCGAGTTGATGTAAATGATTTGCGAACATCATTCCAAAGAACGAATATCAAAATATTATTTGGAAATTGGTAGTAAAGCGCGCAATAAGTATCAGATATTTTGGTATAACACATATTTTTTTGTATAACCAGTAACTACACCGCATACACCTTATGATATCTTTAAGTAGCATAATATAAAACAATAAAAATTATACTATGTTGGGAAAAATAAAACACAAACTATTATTATTTCTTCAAATCTTTCTCTGAATTTTGACTATCCCGGACTTTTCTGTAGGTACTTATTTTAAGACGTAGGTACCTACCTAAAATTCTATAGATATGGTAGGAATGTCTTATGGTTTCGTAATTAAAGCGTATAATGTTACGTAAGCGCCCTAAAAATGACATTTTACTAGTTGATTAGGTATTAGAAATTGTTTAGGTTTAAGCAGAAACTTTTTGAAGATTTTCTAAATAATGGTAAGCTCCACATTCAAATCTATTGTGTAGCTTAAAAGATCTGAGGTAACAATATTAACTTTGTTGTAATGCTATTTAGAGAACAGATGAGCATTGAGCATTTCACGATAAACGAGTAAAATTTTATTACAGTGTTCTTCCTCACAACAAATATTTGTTACATATAGGTACCTACTGCGCTTAGCCAGGTTGAGAAAAATTCAATTAACACGTCCAAATTTCCAAAAAACTACCCTTCGTGAACCTCCATTAAGCACAACAAAGTGCCTGGATGTCATAAAATATATTTTCCGATAGTCAAATTGCAGCATCGGCGTTGGTCACAAATCTTTTCCGATAAATTTTGCTCGACTGTGTAGGTAACTATTTGTCTGTTAATCGCATGGTTTTCATCTATTTTTTATTTTATCTTTTTTTATGAAAATACTAGCGACCCGCCCCAGCTTCGCACGGGTGTACAAATCTTTGTATTTCTCAGCTCTTTTGTACTATAATATGTATGTTACATATAAACCTTTCTCTTGAATCACTTTATCTATTTAAAAAAACCGCATCAAAATCCGTTGCGTAGTTTGAAAGATCTATGCATACATAGGGACAGATAGACAGCGGGAAGCGACTTTGTTTTATACTATGTAGTGATGATTAAGTACTACTGCACTCAAAAATATATCAAATGAAGTAATAAAACAATATTAGATATAATATTTTTACGACGAGGGCGCTTTTTTGAACCCAGAGCGAAGTGACGGAATCCCGAGCGTAGCGAGGAATTCTTTAGTAGAAAAAAGTACGTCGCCCGAGCCAAAAATATACTTTGCGCCCGAGTGATACACTCTACTTTTCATCAACCTGTATGAGAAAATAAAAGGCACCTCATATTTTATTATTATTAGAGTAACAACTAAATTTAAATTAAGTAGTATCTAATAATAAAACAACTAAAAACTTATATTCACATTTGAGATATTTTCGCAATTATCAGCCGGCGGCGCGACTATGGGTCTTTATTGAAACAATATTTGCGTTCGATTTCTTTGGCGTTGAACACTAAGATGTTCCAAATTACAACAAACAACATACAACAAAAAGTGCGCGGCAAAGTACATTGCGGCGCACGTATGCACTTATAAAGAGGAATAAAGAGGATTAATAACTCATTACTGCCCGCTAAAAGTTTCTTATAGAAAACACCACCTTTGGGTGCACTTCAAGGCGAACCAAGTCGTCCTTTTCGAATCGATGGGATCAAAATCATTTTTTCGTTTCGTTTTTCCCGTTATTTTTTATCTTTTTTTAAAATTCTTGATATATCATAAAAGCATCGTTGTGATTTCAATTCGACATTAAAGTGATTTAACATACCTTAGTACTTATTCAGCTTTGGCCGTTTGGTCAGTCGGAGCGGTCGACCAAACGCCGTAAATGCATTTAGCGAATTATGCCTTTATGCCAGTTGGATTTGGTGGCTGGTAAAATTGTTGGCACACTTTACCGAGATGGATTTCTCACACCTGTGCTTTGAACAGAAATTTTTGCATAATACGTAAATCACGGTTCTATTAGAATGCCTTCATCTACATGCACATGCTTTTTATCATAACAAGTCTAAAGCTTTCTTACGTTATGCTGGATTGTTTCGAATAACCAATCTTGACTGTATGAATCTCATTGCATTAATTTATTTATTTTTTACTTTGCTTGACCACGATCTCACCGTAGTCATGATGATGATTTGGCTCAAGTTGGTAAATAAACAAAGCCTAGAAGAGAACTGACCCTAAAGTGCAGCTGTCGAAGAGACCCAGTCGGCAGACGGGTATGGTACCTAATTGCCTAGTACAAATTACCTTGCCACCGTGTTAATATTAAGTGTTGGGTAATATTTTAATCTTTGCTATAGAAATGTTGGTGTTATTACCTTTCAAGTGATATAAGATTTACTTAATGTAGCTGCATCATCTATAACTTACAAGCATAATAATAATAAAAAATGTTGGCTAAGCAATTGAAATTATTATTGACCTTCGTAGATATCTAACGATCTAAAGTCTTTGCAGTTCTTTGAAATTACTAGATAGTTTTGATAAAGTCATCAAATATGACATAGTAGACTTATCTAACATCTTGTCAAATACAATTCTGTCGCAAGGTACCTACTTGTTTTTGTAATATTAAAATTGTATGTCTAAACGGAGTGGACATTTTTTTTTTTGAAAGTACTGAAGTTGGTAGCCTCTTTTGGCTGCACCAACCTTACCGGACAATAGAGTGGACAGTGTTTCGTAGTTATAATATTTGTCTTTCGTAGGTAGTTATTATGGTTAGCGTATTAGGTACATATTTTAAGCGTGATCTGTTTAGAACTGTATTTTGTTCCGATTTGTAAGTGATAACTTAATTTTCATTTTATTTATTTTTTCGTTTGTCGCCAAACACCTTTCGGTGTGTTCCGACAGCTGCACTTAAGAGCCAGTTCTATTCCAGGCTTTGTGTTATCACGATCGGTTACATCATCACTGAACACGGTGAGGTTATGGTTAAACACAGGCCTATATACGTAGTAAACAAAGACCTTTTAACTATTTATTTTCAAGCCAGTTTTTTAAATATTATTTATAAATTTTAGAATTTTTTAAACTCTATATCTGACTAAAAATCAGTAATCCATTTTTATTTGCTAGGTTATAATGTTTCTACATCAAAGTGACACATAACATACATAATATAGCCTATATAAATTGTAACTAAATGTCAGCAGTGTCAAACAAGACGTGACAAATAAAATGCCGATTGCAGTTCAATAGAACAAGTCACCTCTCACTTTTAACATTTAAGATCAACGTGTATTAGAATTATTTAAGTGCCATGCAAAACGGATGTAGACATATTTTTTAAAGATAATCACGGAAGTACCTATTAATAATTATATTATGACGTCACATCTTCCAGATTTAGATAACACACTAGGTAAGACGGTTGATTGTGTAGGTATTACTTTATTAAAGATTTTGTTAGTGGATAAATGTAATCAGTTTTTCAAACAAAATAAACTCCAGAAATCAGGGAGGTCATATTCACAGTTTCATAATATGTTTTGAATGGCATTTCATCGACCTGTCAACTATCTTTTTTTTAATTTGACAGATATGTGGAGTTTCGTAATACCTATAGCCCAATTTTCGGCGAAACAGATATGTTATGAAGCTTCAAATGTGACACAATTAACTCTGCAGGTATTTGTTACACCTATTTTAATGTGCAATATGTTCGTAAGCATGTATATAAATATAATTTTAGTTAGATACGATATAGTTAGTGTTGTATGGACCATTAGAATGGTTGGAAAACAAAGACCTCCAGTCCCAGAAATCGCTTAACAACTTATTAAACTAGCTCAAGAATAATGATACGATAATTAAAACATTTTTCAAAGAGACTAATTTAGTATGATATTAATATCCTATGGCAATACCAATAAAGTTAATTAAACCTACGCAAATATTACTGTTGTAAAATTTCTAAATCTAGAAAAAAATAAGCTAATTTCCTTTGATTATAATTATTTGCTGGTAGTATTAAAATAATATTATTAGATCAAGGAAATTAGACTTCCTTTACAAAATAATTAATGTTGGATTATGTACTGTATAAGACTAGTATAAATTGCCTATATCTTTATTGCCAATAATTTCAAGTTGCCCCAATACAAAAAGTATGTTATAACCCATACGCGTCTTCAAATTGTCCTATCTTTTTCTATTCTTATTATTAAACTCCAGAAGCTAGCATTCATCTCTTTTTTAGACTTTGCTTCTGGTTTTTATTGTAATTTGATATTATTGATTTCAACGCGTTTCCCGCAAAGAAGTTTGGTTTGTAGTTGTGTCAAAATTCCAGAACACTCCTCTCATTAACTCAAAAAGTATAGTTATGCCTGGAGTCAATACTATGAATGGTGACAAGTTCCTTGGAGATTTGGAGAGCAGAAATAAATTGTGTGTAAAACCTAAGTGTGCTAAATAGATCTAAGTGGCAATAGTTGCAGCTTTATAAAGCCGCTTGTAGAGTACTGCTCATTATATGTAACGGTTTCCTCTCAACTTATTTTCCACTGATGCTTGCCCTACTTCCTTTCAGTTATTTTATTCCTAGATAAAGTGGTACACTTTATCATACCCTATATTCATTTGAGTATTTTCATTCCATTATTAATTTATGATGCGATTCATTTTCTGTAGAGAAAATACAGGTGACTTTTAAATTGGTAACTGTTGAAATTTTCAGACATTATTGTACTCATCATTAACTTTTAAAAAATTTCATACATTTTGACCGAACAAGATATTTTTTTTATATGAAAAGTTTTTTTTTTTTTAATTTTCGAAGTAACTATAGGTTTATTAAAGAGGTAAAGCATAGCATTTTCGCTCAAGAGCAGCTCAACTCGGAAAATACCTTCACTCTAAAAGAAAATCGCCGCCATATAACAAGGCTGTAAAAAGCTGCTAAAGCTTATCGGGAGGAAGAGTCGGTAACATTATTGTAGAAAAAAAAATTAAACTGCTTACTGACCGTTCTACCTTATACACTAGTTACCTTACCGGAGCACGTAATAAAGTGATTGTGCCACGATCGTACAGGCTGATTATAAATTGATCAGTTAACAATACCGCTTGATATTTGTAACAAGAATGATTCACTTTATGACATCATTTGAATTATGACATTTAATTAAAATGGATCATACTTTTTAGCTAAGGCATAATAGCGGAAAGCTATATATAATCCGACCAATACATCTGAAGACAAAAAAAGAAAATAGTAGTGGAAACATTCCTATGAAGTACAACACACTTGATTAAATGCACTTATAAAGCATTTACATGGAAAATAAATATCCTGGGAAATTCTTCACATATGGTTAACTGATCCCAAACTAACCAGAGCTTGTTAAACGGTTTCGAATAACACCAAAAGCCCATTCAATCACTCACATTTATTTTTAAAACAAAAACCCAATTCACTTAATTAAACATCCATCATCATGTCAGCCGAAAGACGTCCACTGCTGGACAAAGGCCCCCAAAGGATCTCCACGATGGCCGGTCTTGCGCTACCCGCATCTAGCGGTTTCCCGCGACCCTCACAAGATCGTCGGTCCACCTTGTGGGGGGCCTAACCACGCTGCGTCTTCCGGTTCGTGGTCGCCACTCGAGAACTTTTCTGTAATATCTTCTCGTCCCAAATACCGCAGTGTCTCAAATCGAAAGACTTCGACCAGTGTGTGTTGCCAGTGATGACTTACGGAGCAGAGACATGGTCGCTTACGATGGACCTCATAAGAAGGCTTAGGGTCACCCAAAGAGCGATGGAGAGGGCTATGCTCGGAGTTTCCCTGCAACATCGAATCAGAAATGATGAGATCCGCAGGCGAACCAAAGCAACCGACATAGCCCGAAGAATTGCCAAACGTAAGTGGCAGTGGGCGGGACACATCGCACGTAGAACCGACGGCCGCTGGGGCAAATATCCATATTCTGAGATAATACCTAACTATATATAATTTTAATAAATATTTGTAACTAGCTGTTCCCTGAGGTTTTACTCGCGTTCCCGGGATGAAAAGTAGCTATAATCTTTGGGGATAATTTAGCTTTATTTTTAATAATAGTTTTTTTTTTCCAACTGGTAGGTAGATCCATAGATTAACGTTAGTATAGATATTTATGATTTAGGGAGAAGAGGTTATTGCTTTAAAACCGAATATTAGATAATAAATCAAAAGAGGTTAGATAAATCAAAATTCAATATTAGTATACAAGCTAATATAAATTTCTAAAGTATCAACAACACTTGCCGTAAGTGTAGACAATGTATGGGATAATATTTCATGAGTTTTAAAGTACGTAATATTGAAGCACTCTTCAGGTCCCATAAGTGCCCTGAAGTTTGCCGAATGGAGAGATATTCTTACTAGTTTATTATAAGTGCATTGTTAGCAGTACTTTAGTCTTAAAGGACTCCGCCAAGGTACCTATTAATTGGCTAAGTAATTTATCCAAAGAGTCTTGTTTACAAAGTTTACTGTGGTGCTAGTGGGTGTATAGAGGCAATTAAGTGAAAACACTCGTAAATGCTTATGAGTAATTTCACTGTATCTTTTTGTTAAATCGCATCAGTTTACGGGTTTTTTTAATGTAAAAAAGTCTTATGTTTGAACTTCCACTGACCACAAAAAGAAAATATTATATGACCGAGGATGTAGGTTATCACATAATAAGTGTCGAGAAGCACAGACCAGTAGGGTTCATTTTGTCACATTTGCACCTACATATAGTATGTTTCGAATAGCATTTCATCAACATATCTGTTTCGCCTAAAATTGTGTTATATTACGAAACTCTACACAAATCCTTAAAATTAGATGAAACAAAAGATAGTTGACAGGTCGATGAAATGCCATCCGAAATATATGATGAAGCTCCAAATGTGACAAAATTAACCCTACAGAAGCAAAATACCTAAGTACCTATGTACTTTTATGTGTTGATAAATCTTTTCTAATCTAGTGTAAATTGGAGTAAACCTATATTAGAATGCAAGTTTTCAATATCGCAATTAGTACCTATATGCTTGTTACATTCCTTAATTTTTTAACGTATAATACTTAATATTAAGTCATTATTAATTTTAATACTACCTGCATTGATTTCTGATATTAATAATGTATGATGAGGCTTCTAGGTGGAGCGCGGAACCTAATACCTATGACACAATATTTCTCGAAGTTTCAAACAATATTGAAGCACTCCGCCGACGCTACGTCCCCAAGCGTCGAAGTTCCCAGCTCCATTGTGATAAACGCCAAACAAACTTGGCCGAGTTCGACCAACTTGGCAAATTTTGGCCGAAAGGTGCACTCGTAAACAAACTCTAGTAAAGTTTTAATTGCTCTAGATTGCAGCGGTACTACACGTTTGTGAACTCACGTGTGTAATCTCAGTGTGCATGTTTTGTAAAATATGCATGTTTTCGAGTTGCAATGAGAGCTCTCGAGGTCCGTCTATTTGGTGTATTGTTGCTGTTGGATGTCATTGTTTCGATATTTATGTGACATTATTAAATTTACTGAGAATACCTGAAATAACAAGTCAAAAATTTAATAATAATTTTATCGTTAAGTAAGCTATTATGGAATTCGCGATTTCAGTGTTAAGTATACCTCTGTCCACACCTGCTCAGCTTGCACGTTTCCAAATAATATTCCTATTGAGATATTGCAAATTATTTTGCAATAAATGTGGAGTAAGTATGTTAATAATATTTTTTGAATGTTATTATACTTAAACCTTTGAGATCTTGAGTACGTAGGTAGGCACCATGCCATGTACTTAAGTAAAATGCTATTTTTCATTTGCAGAACAAGGTGAAATTCACAACAAGGAAGAGACATACTTTTTAACTATCATCAATAAATCAATAAGTTCCGAGCTTATTTTCTGCACTCACACACAATAATGTTTTTTTTTTAAAATATGCATTTTAATGCGCACGCTTCATTACGATTCGAATCATGCACGCTTCGCATAAATCCGACCGGACATTCCAATAAAGCCGTTAAATATTTCATAAAATGCGTGGGGTTTAGGCATATGCTGGCGTTCACCCGAAAAATAATATTCTAGTTTTTTAAATTCGAGTTTGCTAATGATTTTTGAAAGTAGTAAAAGTAGACGCTAATCCTGATCAAACAATTTTATATTGATCGACCAGGTATTTTTTTTTGGTCAATGTTCTGAAATATGTAGTCTTATCTTGTCTAATAGTATAGGTGGTATAGGGTTCTAATTTTATTTTTAATTCTATTCCCAAAAAAAATTGGTAGTGTAGTGTATGATAGCCGTTCCTAGCTACTAAGACCACACAAAAAAATTACAAACAACGAGTACCAATCAGATGACTAATATAGTCAGAGTCATCGCGACTCTTCTACTTTTATTATTAGATAAAGAAAAAAAAGATCAAGATTGCTTCTGATAGCATTTTCATAGTTTTCCCACGAGATATTGAAGTACAAATAGAATAAAAAGCTCCAGAGAAAGACGATTCCGAGTCGTTCAAAGATTTTTATGTGTGCGAATAAAAGACAAGTAACTCTTACTTATGGCTGTACCGTGAGTTTCTTCAAAATTAATTGGGAAATAGCATGACATTTTTTTTTGCTTTAATAAAAGCTCATTCATATAAGAAACAGTAAAAAAAAATATTTCGGCTAACTATAATTATAACCAAGATAATTTTTTTATGGACAAGCCATCAAAAATGTATTCGTATCTCTTTCTAGCAAAACAGAATTTAGCATGGATTTTATATGGCCGTAATAACTATCTCTCTCTAATCTCTCTGTCTAATCGCTGTCTAATTAGTAGTTTAAAATGCATCAATATTCCGTGTTTCTCGGCCGATTTTATTTTTAATTTTACATTTTGACATCTTTTTTACGGTATTTTCATATTTTGTTAAGAAATGCGATAAAAAGAATAATGCATATTCCTTATTCATATTATTGATCCTGAAAAAACGATTCAAAGAGCTTTTTATATATTTGGTTGACAAATTGAGTTCAAACATATTATTTGATATCTAGGCAACATCATACAGTTAATTATTCATATAGCAAATAATATCAGAGGTTTATTTGTGACGTATCATTGCAGTCAACATGATTTATTCACAATTATACCGTAAATTTGTTTTCACTACCTACATATATTGTTAAATAATGATTAAGTTTAACCAAACTCAGTTAACACTATTAGGTACCTACATACAAATAATAATTTCATAAATATCTGCCTACACCTGCTCAACTTTTTCTATTGAGATAATTATATTCCAAATTATATGGCGATAAATGTATGAGATGTAATAGATTTTATATGGATCACTAGATTCCGCCCCGCGGTTTCACCCGTACCCGAGAGATCTTATGTTTTCCCGGGATAAAAAGTATTCTATGTGTTAATCTAGGTTATAAACTATCTGTGTTTCAAATTTCATCTAAATCCGTTTAGTAGTTTTTGCGTGAAAGAGTAACAAACATCCATCCGTACATCCATACTCACAAACTTTCGCATTTATAATATTAATAGGATTAGATATGTAATCTTATACTGAAGACCCGTCCGTCATCCATTTAATGATGAATACAAACCCAAAAAAAGAATATACTCCGCTATCCGGTTAAAAAACGTAAACTATCATCGATTTAGATTAAATGACTTTAAACACTCAGACAAACGTGTAAACCGATATCATGAAGGTGATTTCCTTTACATATAGAAAACCAGTTATTATGATAATTTTTTGATTTTGATTCACATTCTTGCATTGACACACATACATAGTTTGCAAGTAATACATAGGTGCACACAATTACACAAGCACACGTGTATACAAGTATTTACACATGTCACGTAAAGCAATATCTTGGTAACATCCCCAAAGCAGGCAAAGTTGGGGAAATTGCAGAAAGACAAATGGTAGTGGTGAGGTGGCTTGTACCGGTAACCGTGCCAGTTCTCAGGCTTTGTCGTCAGGGCCTCTTTGTAACTTGATTCTATCTGGATCACATAGAGCTACCACGACATACGGTGCAAGTTGTAAGGTTTTATTTTAAAGTACTTACGTGCTAATTTTTTTTAAAGAAGGTTCTTTTGGTGACAATGAGACTCTGTCTGATAAAGAACTAATTTAGCTTTTCACGACATTTTTAATTTTAATCAAGCAACTTTTTAGAAAATAAAATATTTATAAGAACGATAGATGATTTAAACCAATGTGTAGTGTGATTTCAGTAATAAACACATTTTTTTGTAGTTGTACAATACTCAAACACACAACATAAACAGAAGGTGTTGAGGTATTTCTCACACTTAACCTATCTGTAAAGGTCATTACAAATTATCAATTCACCACTTTGTATCAGAATCTGAGTAAAAAATCATTTATTCATCTGAATGCAGCTATGTACCTAGGTATATCCTAATATGATACACATTTACCGCTAACTCTTGTATATTACAACGCTTACCAGTAAACACCGCTTACACCAGAGCAAAACAAGCGACCTTGCTTTCTAATAGCATACTGATAGGAACGAACCACATAATTTTAATGAGCCAATAATAACACAAGGTTTCATTCGATCGCCCAGATAATGTTGTTGAAGTTTTGTCCCTAATTACCGTCGGACTACTTGAGGGTGACAGATAAAATCTTCGCCTCGCTTTTGCCGTATCTCTCTCGGTCTATTTGTTTCTTGTTATCAAGATTGCATTGCGTAAAGGATTCCATTGTTACTTACGTAACTTGAAGCCAATTAACCACTGCGAATTGTTGAATTATTATTTTGTTTATTGTTAGTTTGCATGACTTCAAATTTATGATGCTCCGAGGACATTTTAATGTTTGTTTCAGTTAAAATTACTCAATCGTAACTAGCAATCTACTTCCTTGAAATATCGTTTATTTGTTACTTTTAAACAGCCTTTATTTGAATGAATGAAATTTTAGTAATAGTTTGTATTTACAAAAAGCCTTTTTGAACGAGTAGTTCATTAATCAGTTAATTTTATATCTTCACTTAAAATTTACTGCAAAATATTAGATATTCGTGCGTGATAGCGTGCGTGATATTGTTAAATTTTTATAAAATTGTAGTTTATAGAAATAAATATATTTTGAGATGTTTTAATGAGATCTCTTGTAAAGACGTCAGCTATTCAAGCCAAGGAAGGCTTGATTAGTGCTACGTCACTAATTAGATATATCAACATCTGTCCGTAGCTTTAAAGTAACAGAATGAATTACCCTAACACCTTTGAAATTGCAAAAAACACCTTAGCATACAACAATTAAGGTATCGAATAATTTACAGAAGTAGCTTTTTAAAATTTGTTCATTATAGAATAATTTCAAGTATAATATCTAATCGAATTTCAAATGCGGCTAGCATATTAGCCCTAAATACCATAACAATCTGTCATAGTCACAAAAGTTTAATTAGAATTTTAATCATAAAAGCCTCCGGGCATATTAAACCTGTCACAGTATTCTAATTTCGTTTAAAATTCGTTGTGGCAATCACACGGCGACCTTAAGTTAAGATCAACTTCTGACATAACTGACTCACACTTACCGTGTTCTGTAAGCCTGATAAAATAATAACAGATTGCGCTCACGCAGTGTGTAATTAAGAGTCTTTATGTTGTTCACCGACTGTGTGAAGTGGCAATGAAAACAATTAAATGGTGTGTGTAGGTGCGTTGTAAATTTAAAACCGAGAGGTAAATAAAGTGTCTGAAGGAAGTCACACCAAACACAGAGAAGCAAGATCATTCCTGAGAGAGAGCAGCCTTGCTGTGTTTCTTGCCGGAGTCTTCTCAGTTTAAGTGTATTCCGAACCGGTGGTAGAGTCTATGGTTAAAAAGTATAACTATCGACATTCATAAGTGCTTTAACAGGGCCTAAACTGAATAAATGAGTTTTGGGTTTGAGTTGAGTTTTGCAAACATTAATAGACTAGCTTTCCGCACCACGTTTTCACCTGCGTTCACGAGTGATCTTATTTCCTCGAGGGATAAAAAGTCCAGTTTGAGTGTGAAGAAGTAACAAACATACAAACTTATACTATTAGTAGGAAAACTGTAATTATATGTAGGTAAATAAATATAATATTAAAAAAAAACATATTGACATAGTACGTACGTGTAGATAAGCAAGTAATTTATTGTTGAGAATATAAATAACGCAAATCAAACACAAAATATGTCCATCATCTTGTTTCATTCAATATGTTCTATATTGCAAACGGATGTAATTTGCATACATTACTGGCATTTAATATAACTACAGCCGTTAAGTATGACGAATTTCGGAGATGGTATCTCTATACATCTGAAATTAATATTAGTCAGGGCAATTTGCGGTTATTATTTCTGCGAAGTCGCCAAAACATCAAGCTTATTACCGTGATCACGTCCAGCAAAAAGTTGACGATCTAGTTAAGTAGGATGTAAGACTGACTTATATTTTGTTATATTTACTTACCTACATACCTTAACTTTGCATATAGACTTTATTTATGACAGACTAGCTTTCGCCCCGCGGTTTCACAAGCGTTCCAGAGGTGTCTTATGTTTTCCCGGTATAAAAAGTATATGTTGCTATATGTTATTCCAGGGTATGATCTATCTATGTGCCAAGTTTCATCCAAATCCGTTCAGTAGTGAAAGAGTAACAAACATCCATCCATCCATCCATCCATAGGTACATACAAACTTTTGCATTTATGATATATGTAGGTTTTCTTTAGTTTTACCCACGTTCCTGGGATAAGTAGCATAGCACTCTGGGATAATGTAGCTTCATATTAGCGAAAGAACTTTTAGAAACGGACAAGTAATTACAGAGATTTCCTGCAGTATATCTGAACATACAATCTTTATCTCTTTACAATATTATCAGTTTAAGTAGGTATCATCACAGAAAATTTAATGATTTCAAAACGATGGAACTAGTAAATTTGATAATGATATTATTAAACTCTCATAAAAACAGATATCAATCAGGTTAGTTAATAAATAAAAAACATTAAGAAATAACGAACTCTTCAAGAAAATAAATAAAATGTGAAATCGAAACTAACAAAATCACATTTAAAATAATGAATGAACCTAGTAACATAAAAACTACTTTTTAAATTTATATATTTTCAATATTATCACCGTATTACTTAACTGAAAGCAACACGTAAATCTCAACTGACTAAACTAACAATTTAAACATAGTCCGCTATATGATAACTGTCGCACAAGCTCTTATTCAAGTTGTAACAGACAATGTAATAAATCCTGGATTGTGCTCGCGGAAGACATTTTGAGTTTTGAAAATATCTGATGCTTTGTAATTCCCCGACCGTGTGTGGGTTGCATGTAAACATTACAGCATAAATTATTGTAACCAACTTATTGACGCAATTGTATACGTTGTCGTCTTTGTGTAAGGATGATAATTGCGTGCAAGATTAAATTGGTGCTCAGTTAGAACTTAAGTGCGCTGTATCGTATGTTCTTGTAATGATTATAGAAACAAATGTTCATCGGGCTGTTGGTAATTTTTTATGTAATGGGTATTATTTTGTAAAATTATTAGAAGAAATTTCATTTATTAAAACGGGATTCCCTATTGAACAATATGGGAACCATATTGGGCAAAAGACCGAGAAATAAGATACCTTTACCCCCAAATGTTTATGTCAACCCCTGGAAAACCGCTATTGACCACTTTGATTACTTTGGATTTTAAAACTCAGGAGTAGCAATAGATAATAAACAATCTTATTTCATTATTTTATGAAATCAATACGGTAAATTAAATACAATAAAAGTAATAAACTGATGTGTTTGAGCATTATACAACCAACTTTTGATAAATTACTACATTGAATCGTTAATTGTAACCGTCTTACATACAAATATTCAATGGCCATCCATTTACTTCGAACAATCTTCAATCTCCCGTCAATACATTACGGGACTACAAAGAAACTAATCCATAAATTGCTGGACTACACATCCTGTTGACAAAAGACAAGTCTAGACGATGTAGATAGTTGTATTAGGTATTGAGACAAAACTATCTTGAAGAGACAGTCAAGTTAAAGATACCTTAGTACATTAGTACATAGTTGCAATTTTTTTGTCATAATTTTGGTAAATTAATTAATTCGTTGTGTTTAGTATAGTACAAGCTCTGTCTGCTTAGTTTTTTTTTTTTTTTTTTAATAGGTACTTAATTAATGATTATTTAATTAAATTTCTTTTTAAAAGACTCTAACTACTAAACAAACTAACTATATACTTATAAATGTAACTAAAAATAAATTAATTATAAATAAAAAACTTCCCCTAACTCCTCCCCTGGTGGCAGAGTACCAAGAATACTGGCGGCATTGCCTCGCTGTATTGCGAGGCTTATTCTTTGGCCTAAGTAGCCGCCAGCTCTGGGATCCCGCGTAGCTTCCACCAACCGCTTAGAGATTTCACTAAAGAGGTGGTGAGCTCGATGACCCCAGGGTCCTAAGGTTTCAACCCCAAACGGCTCAAATATATACGTACTTGATATTCCGCTATATTTGTGCCGTTTGAGGTTCTCTGCACTGTTGGCTGCTGCGCCAGCTTCGGTCGATGTACCATAGAGATGCGATGGAGCAAGAGTGTCCACACACGTGGCATCCCACACTAATGCCTTACCCATCCTCCATGGTACGAGCGTCAAACCATCTGGTCTTTTACCATCATCACGAGCCAATCCATTGGGCTCCAGAATTGCGGGCACGCCAGCGGTGGCAAGAGCCCGACGTATGACATCATTGATGTTTTGATGTCGCGGTATTCGGCCCGCACTCCTAGAGCAGGAGAGCCCATGATGACCCAAACTATTGACGGCGGCGCCGCAGCGACAAGGGTGAGGGATGATGTTAGGGGCACCAAGACGCAGACATGTAACTACACGGAAAGTTGCATTGTCCAGAAGAGTCCCAGTGTTTCCAGATGGAAGTGCCTGTAACCATAAACCTGACTCCCATTTTCCCACGGCTAAGAGACGAGCACGTTCTGCAGCATTACTGGACGTTTCAAGTAAGTTATTCCGAACTAGTTTGCAGAGCGGCTCGCCCCAGAGCCTCTGCGAGCAAAGACTTGTGGGGAGGTCAGTATTAGGGCAGGCGGCACACCAAGCATTTTTGGCTTCTGTCAAAAAAGAAATCTCAGTAATTTTGCACGGTTCTAAAATTTTTGTGGTAAGAGGTAGCGTGGCATGGACAGAAGCCAAAAAGGCTGGGAGGGAAATATCTGAGGTGTTTCGGATACCCAATCCACCGAATCTGACCGGTAGGGTCGCTTGAGTCCAAGAACGCGTATCTAAATCTATATTAAAAACAGTTGATAAAGTACGTCTTAGGGTATTGTCGAGGTTTGTCAAAAGGTTTGGTTGTTTCCAAAGCTGACAACACCGCAAGACATACGTGAATTTTGGTACGAAAAGACAAAAACGAATAATAGCAAAGGCCATATGGCAATTAATTTTGAGTAAACGTTCAGATGTCTCATTGAATTTTAGAATTTTGTCGTTAATAAAATCAGGAAGAGATTCGTCTAGAATAGGGGAACCCAGAAGACGAAGAGACTCACGGTTCACTAAAATAATATTGGGGGCTATCGTGCTAAATTGTGATATAATTACATCTCGGTCTGCTGTACTGTCAGGAATAAAGAGTTCACATTTACTGAAATTTAGTTCTAATCCTATTGCTCGGAATTCTGAAATAAGTAAATTAAGGTCTGATAGAACCGTGGCTGCATCACCTCCTAGGGTCCCATCATCTAAATACCATACATTAAATTTGGAATTTAGTTTTTGTATGATTTGGTGGATTGCGAGACTAAAGATAGCGGGACCGAGAGGGTCGCCCTGTTGACAACCTACAGACGAATATAAAAGGTTATTTTTGTATAGTAATTTAGAAGGAGTACTATAGCACTGCCACAAAAAGTTAAAAATTTCCGGAATGTATTTTTTTATTTGTGTCAAAAGAACGGTCCTATCTACGGAATTGAATGCATTTTTAACGTCTACCTTTAGCAGTACCTCGCCGCCCTTATTTTCTAAAAAAGTCCGTAGGGAGTGGACAGCAGCTTCGCAACCTCCTCTAGAACCGAAGCCTAGTTGAAGAGGCTGAAAATAGGTAGCGAGCTTGCCACTGATGGCTCTGCACGAAATTTTGGCTGCAAGTCGCCGATATGTAGTGCCAACTGCGATAGGTCTAATGCCGCCGTCCTTTTTTTTTAAGGCACACAAATTGGCGCCGTACAAAATATCTGTAATTTCGGGAAGCACCCTGCCGCTTAACAAAACATTAATTAAGGAAGCTAAAGCTTTTAGTAAGGCTTCCCCTGCAGTGCCGGAGGAAGCAGTGGTGAGGTCTTTAAGGTGTTGCGGTGAGAGGCCGTCAAGGCCACCTGCAGACCCCGGCAGAAACGACAAAATTGCGTTGCGCACTTCATCAGCAGATGTCGAAAGAGGCTGTAATGGGTCATCGTCCGTAGGGGCGGCTGGGAACAGAGAATCTATAGGAGCGACAGGGTGCTTATCGCGGAGGGCAGCGAGAGTCTCTGGGGTATCTGGAGCAACCGCATCATCGGAAAATAGAAGACGCGCGGCACCTTTAATATCTCCGTCACTTAGTTTACTTTCTACGGATCTAAAAATGTTGTGCGAGAATGTTTTGGAAATATTGTTAGGACGGTTATGTAATAAATACGTAGAACAATTTTGTTTCACGCGAATAGTGAGAGAGACATTAGAGTGAGGGTCTTTTTCAACGTGCAGTACTCTATAGGGGAAAGTAAGCAATTGCTCCCAAGCCTGCTTAGAGTTATCCCTGAGAGTATGGTGGATAACTTCAGTAAGCTTATGCGCTACAAAAGTTCTGGCACCTCGTGGAATGCGCTTTAAAATAGGTACAGTGTTTTTTGAGTTACTTAATTTTTGCCAAAGTGGTAGAGATATTGCGCTTACATCAGGAGGCACAAGAGGATTGGATAACGATGTGGTAAAAGAACTTGAAGCATCATCCGTATGTGAAACCGGATGGCATCTGGTGGTATGGATGCGCAACCCTTTTGTGCCTTTAAAGAAACGCGGTTGCGAGCACTGTGAACACTGCACGAGATTCTCGGATGATGAAGCTGCTTGGCTGCTGGACAATACCATGTCTGTATCTCGGTAGTTCACTTACATGCTTACCTACTATAAATGTACAAATTATTATAAAAAACACAATAAACAGAATACAAAACGGTATCACATAATCACTGCGCATGTCTTGTTGCACCTGTTGCCTGGGTGATGAAAACTCGTAGACCAATGGAATTCCATAAAACAGCTGTTGTCCTGGCAACGGCAACAACAATGTGGATCTCGTGCCCGTCACATTTGACATCGGCGCGCTCAGGAAAAAATTATGATAAAAATGCTCAATAAAAAACACACTGACTCTCAAATTGTGAGGCCTGCGCACTGCACAACACATAAATTGGGGATTTAACACCTCATTAGGACTAGAAGCCTGACTTGCACTTCCAACTATTTTTAAATTATTTTTTCACGGACGAGTTAATACGGTCGTGCATTCTTTTGACGTCTGCTTAGTTAGGTATCAAATAGCCTTGTGGTGTGTGAGAAATACCAAGAGAACATCGAGAATTTAATTGAGCTTAATATTTGTTTATTGATGCAAAAGTTCAACAGCAGATAGGTATCTAAGGTTAATCGATATTATCTTAAGTGGTAATTATTCTTAGTTCCAAATTAAATAGAGTAACATTCAATGAGATCTTGTGTTCAACCAAGGCCCAATTGCACCAACGACGGATTAAATATGGCTATGTGGCAGAATTTGTATAGAAAATCTGTCAAATTGACATTACTTAACCCGCGGGTTAGTGCTATACAAAGTTAGTAATTGGGCCTAAGCAAGTAAATAATAAAGGTTTATTTTCGAGTTTCTAAATAATTACTAAACAGATTTCTCAAAGCAGTTTACTCTCAGTATAATCAGGGCATTGCGTTTGCGCTTGATTTCCAATAAGTAGCTCAATTAGACTGCCTCTTTATTAAGAAATGAACGGTGCTCGTAATACAAGAGATTACCATGGAGCGGAAATTGAAAATTTTAAAAGCTTTTTAAACATAAATACCTACCGAACCTCAAAATGATTCGCACAGTACTATTTAATTTTTATTAACATTTTAATATATGAAATGGTTAAGATTTCATGTAGGTACCTAATGGTATTTTAGTATTAATTTAGGTATTTTCCTTTTATGCTGCAGCTCGTGGAGCAAGCGATTCCCATCCTGGACAAAAGGAGAATTATTTTGTCTGCATAAACATGTCTGTTTGCCCTGAGTTTTGGTGTAATATTCTATTTAAATATGTATTTATTGCATCAAAAAGTAAAATACAATGTAGTACATTATTTTAGATATATTTCATGTAATTTATAAAATGCATTTTATAGAAATCGACCCTTATTATGACTGACGTAAGCATCCGCTAAGAAAGGAAAATTCCATGGCACAATAGAGCATCGCGGGTGAAACTAAGGGATGAAAAGATAGTCGTAGAAAGTAAAATAAGTAATGTTACTCAAGAAACAATGTGGGTTTCATACGTTTATTCACAAAAGTAATAATGATTCCAAAAGTAAGTATGTCACAAAAACCAATCACGTCAAATGTCAACAATTCAATAACACGACGCCAAAAATTATCTACAGATAATAAAAACAATATTGCACAGATTTCATTACATTAAATGTCGATCAGGAAATTTAAATGCATCCATCCGAAATAACTCGATTAACAAATTGTCAAAAGAAAATGTAATAAATAAAACAAACTGTACATTATGAAATATGAAACGATGATCAAATAAAAAGCTCGTTTATTACCAGCCGGCCTCAACGGAGAATTATTTGATGTGATTAATTAAAAGCTATAATTAATGAAAGAGCAATATCATATGCAAGGTGCGCCGCGGCAATAACATGTGAAA
Organism: Tethea ocularis; assembly: GCA_963555595.1. NCBI lineage: Eukaryota > Metazoa > Arthropoda > Insecta > Lepidoptera > Drepanidae > Tethea > Tethea ocularis. The sequence goes on from OY741968.1 coordinate 8,881,333, forward strand.
ATTAACGCGCCGTAAAACATGCGGAATAAATTCGAAATAGGTAACGTGTCCCAGGAATTTAATTGAGAAATTGAAATAACAATTACATTGTATGAATTTTCACGTTCCAAAAAACCCGTTCAAGTGCGAGTCAGACTCGCGCACGAAGGGTTCCGTACCATTATCTATCGTCTACCTATCTAAAAACGGCAACAATCACGTGTGCTCTATGGGAGCCCCCTTGAATATTTATTTTATTCTGTTTTTTTATATTTTTTGTCTTTTGTAAATTTCAACTGTCTGACTATCACGGTTCATGAGATACAGCCTGGTGACAGACGGACAGACAGACTGCGGAGTCTTAGTAATAGGGTCTCATTTTACCCCTTGGGTACGGAACCCAAAGAAGCATAAAATGTAGGTACTTTTCTAAATATGTTTATTCCAATCTCAAATAAAGTAAAGTAGATCAACATCAAAAACGTTCGTTTAAACACAAAATAAACAGTCTTCTCCGATACTCTTCAAATCTAAGGACGGTACTTCGATGAACTTGTAACTCAATCTAACTCTTACAAGATTCGCAAGCTGATTAGAAAGGCTCCGGGCAATGCAAACATTAAACGTAATAATATGAAAGGATTCAACAAGTTATCTAATACAAATGTTGCTCTTTGTTATTTCAAATTTGAATTCTGCATGAAAACTTCGTTACGTATTTTTGAATCATCATCATGTCAGCCGAAAGACGTCCACTGCTGGACCAAGGCCTCCAAAGGATTTCCACGATGGCCGGTCTTGTGCTACCCGCATCCAGCGGTATTTTTTGGATAGGGTTACTTATTTATTGAAGGAATCCATCTTTAATTAGTGTATGAAAACTTTTCAAATGAGATTTTGTATAATTCCTTTTTTAATTTTGCAATTAATTTATATTTTACCTAATTAATTACAGAGTAAATGTGAATAGCACAACATCATCTCAGCTAACTTACAGATGCTTACATCTTGAATTTAGATAATATTATAAAACATTTAGCAAGTCATTCCCTTCAATAATATCGATAGCACAGCTGTTAAATGTATTAGCAAATACAATTTAATGATAATTGATATCCTTGTCAATCATAGTTAGAATTTTATCAACAATTAGTTCATACTTATCTATTTGCGATCGAATTTTTGTGACCGTTTTGTAGGTATCTCTGCGTCGATCAGTTTAGTTACGCAAGCTTATTTTGCTCTGAGACACATATTTTATTAGAGCAGTATTGCAACATGGTTCACATTTCACTTTGTATATTCATGCAAGATATTTCGTATGGGATTATGTACGGTGACATTTCATTGCATTACTTTGTATAGTATGACACAACGTAGATGAAGCACCGGCAAAGTTCGTAAAATCGATCGTTCCCGAAAAGTGTGCACCTACAACATTACTCATGTGTTAAAAAATGATCGGCGAAAATGATCTTGTTGAACGTTGAATGGCGCGATAATGACCGATTTTTATTAGTTGTGTAAATCGGAAGTGAAGTGTACGAAAACGATTTGCCGATGCTACATGTAAGTTGTGTCATACTGTACTACATTAGCATAAAATAGTTTGGGGCGTGTATTGAAATGTTGTTCTGAAGGTGACCGTCAATTTGATCTGCGTAGATTATGGATATGGATATGACTCGTTGCTATCTGTTACAATTTAAATGTCAGAGAAAATTAACTGTAATGGAATATTGAAGATTATTTAAGAATTAGTTAGATGATTTTAATAAAACCTAATTAAGCGAACGGCGTAATTGAACAAACTATTAAATATACACATTTAAAACTAAAATAGGTCCGTCGAAACTTAAACATAAAATAAATTAAAGAGATTCTGAAACTAACTACGACAAAAGATTACATAAAAAGCTATTTACAGATTAAAACTAAGCGCAAAGAGGAGCAGTATACTACAAAAGTTGTTGTGTGAGTTGGTTTACAAAGTTTAATTAAAAAGAATAAGCTGTGAGTAAAATATTAATTCCATTAAGAAAACCAATAAAAGCAAAATGTTATGCAAAACGTTCATAAGTTTAATGCACATTACGCGGAACTTTTCATTGATTGCTTTAAGTAACTTGTGGTTGCTAAGTTTTAAATGGGGTTATATTATTATGAATGTGTCTGGCGGTAGTCATGAATTGTGCAAGTCTGCTTTGAAGTAAGTTTCGTTACAAAGAAAATGCAATAGGTAAGTGAAAGTAAGTTGACAATTAGTTATAGTTGCAGTTTTATACAGAGTACAGTCAAGACAAATTGTTTTGGAAAATGTTGTTATGAAAAAAACATTACTCATGATGATGAGTGCATAATATTTTGGTTAGGAGCATGTAAATGCAGCTTGTATTAGGTAAGTAATTCGTTTCTATTATTATGATTGACATATGACATTATTTTCGCAATTGTAAAGGAGCAAAAGTGTCTAAAGCGAGACCGTGTTCCTTATCAATAACAGTACCTATCTAAGAAAGGGTTGTTTCAATTAATATTAATAAACATTGTTTTAGTGCATAAAATACTTCTGAAGAGAAAAAACTGTCAATTCGTGAGACAATGTGTAACACCTTCAGTATTCCTTCACCTACAGTTAAAATTCGAGTCTATGTATAAATATAATTTCACGCACGCAATAAAAGAAAGCCATTAGTTATTCTCAGTCACAGGTTTCACCATAAACAAAACTTCTCTAACGGCTGCAATCAAAAAACATTCACATGGTGTTATCTTAAGTCTTTATGCTCGGACCGAACCTGTTTCACGACCGAGATCAACAATAGCTGCGGGCTGTCCACCTCTTTATTGCCACTTACACCTGGAAACAATTCATAAGATACTAGCGATGTAGTTTGCATGGTAATTTTTATTATTTACTAGCTGTTCCTCCACTCGCGTTCCCGGGATAAAATGTAGCCTAAGCTTCCTACCTATAATGGAAATAATTTTTCGAATCGGACCAGTAACTCCAGAGACTCTTCAGCTTTATTATTATATTAGTATAGAACATTTAACAGTAAAACAATTACTGATCATAAAAGTGTTTCAACAGCTAAATTTGAGACCCAGTTTCCTTCATTGGCTTTGTTACTTTATCATTTTCATCCTCATTATTACTTATCTTTTAGATTATTTATGTTTTAGATAATGGTAATACAAGCCATGACAATACTCTTCCCACAGTGCCTTTACTTACTCTGTGCCACAGTCCTTGCATAAAGCTAATACGAGTACCTATTTTATTAATTTTTCGTTTGAAAAATACATAAATAAAAAAAATAATTGAAAACACATAAACATACATTTTGGCGCCAGAAATCCCCCATTATGTTTTTTTTTTTTAATTTTAATGCCCACCTATTATAAATTGCGGGATATAAACCAAAAACACATAAGAAAACATTATAATATTTTCTGTTAAGTATCTCAATTTGACTCGCTCCATTTTTTTTACTTGCATACACACATCACTCAGGCCAGAACCATTTGGTAGTACCTTTATGTCCTCACAAATGTCTTAGGCTTTGTAACATTGCCGCATGTCATAAAGACCGAATATATCCGTGAGACAAAGCCGCGGACGACACGTGTTCACTGTTCATCTATGTAGGTACATAACTAAGTTGGCTTTTTAAATTGTGGGAACATATAAAAATTGTCCTCTTAATTAAATTTGTTGCATTGTGATGACTCAGGTGATGAATTTATATTAAGTTTCTTGATTTTATATCATCAGAAATTTAAAAAAAGTTAAGACAGTGATATGGATTTCTTTATTACTTAGAAATTATTAATATTTATCTTAAATTGACTTGCACAACCTCTGTATATATTTTTAAATCTTTACTTTCTCATAAAACAAAGCGTTATTTTTTGATTGATTGATTGCTTTTGTTAAAATGAATTAAATGTCTGAACTAAAACATAGATCAAAAGAATGGTTACATAAGTAGTAAATAAATTAAATGTAGAACTCCCACACTGAGTCGTGCTCTTCGTCCAAGGCCGGATCAAATATCCTACAAGACGTCTACGGAAATTGCACTTTCTGTATCCCGTGAATGTTTAAGAACTCCGGGCTTATCTTACTTTTGCTAAGTAAACTAGCATTTGTTATTATTGTATTTTACTTTAAAACTCTCTCATGTTGCTCTTAGTTTCAATATTTGTAGTGTTCTCAAATTGTGTCCCCTTACTTTCAAGTTATGTCGTAAATGAAGGTATTTGCCTTAGCAAAATGGATACAAATCGTCTATGTAATTACCTAATTTAAAACAAACTGTATCATAAAAGGAAGATTTCGAATTTTATATAACAACTGGTCATCAAAACTTTTACTTTCAATTTGTGCAATAGATTACCTTTTATTACAGGGCATGGCATAATTTCGCCGCATAAAACTGCTTATTGCAACTTGATGAGGACAAAATTATAAGTTCCTTTGTATGAAAGTCATTTTGTATAGCAATTACGGGCTCGCTTTCAATAGAATGATGTGTAAAGAATCAGAAGTCAATGCAATATGAAGATTGTCTGATTGTATCTCGATAGAATTAATTATTGGCTCTCATTAAGTGTTTATGCAACGATGGGAACTTATTTTTTAGGTCAATGATGTTTAAACATTCCAGCTACTTAATTTACTTTGTGTCAGTTGAAATGTCGAGTAAAATTAATTAGATATTATTTTAATTATGTTTGAAGTCGATGTTGAAATTAATATTATTTGTTGCTCGAGGATTATTATTCATAGTGGTGAGACAAGGTCAGTTGTAATATAAATGTGCTTTTGTAGTTCTAATTAAAATGAATAACTAGTTGAAAAATGGTCTTTACTTTTTCTTAGACATTTGAGCATGAACCATTAAATAATTTAACTAAATGCTTTTAAGTTCTTTTTTTCACTAAGTTTCGTTAGTTTTTTATCTATATAAACACGTGAAAAATTTGAAGTTTTCTATTGTCAGGGTTCACATAATAATATATTACATAATGTCTTGATTTCATAATAATATTAACTGTCAAAATTAAAAACAAAAGATGTCAATTTGAGGAACGATTATAATACTTACCTAGTTTTATTTTTGTTAAATCACAGTTTTATGTCTATTACTATACTAAAAGCCATTTAATATTGCTAGCCAATCAGTCCAGCTCGACTGAACTTGTATCATAGTTATGACTGTTATGAGGCATGAGTACGTAAAATCACCATCTGCTTACAAACATCCCAATTCCGTGAACATTGTAAACTGGCAGTGTAAAAAGTTTCAGATTCCTGTATTGAAAACTGTTATGAACAAAGAACGGCATCTGCCTCGTCCCAGCCTCCGGCGTACTCTCTCAGTAATCATCTGACATTTTGAAAAACGTAATGAGTAACCGCCTTAGGCGAGCTCCAGTTTGCGCAATGACTAAGTATGTCACTTGTGGTAATTTTTTTTGTAAATACGTACGGTGCAGATGGACGCAAGGTTAATATTATTGTTCAATTATAGGATAAAGTATATGAAATTATTTTTTGTACTTCGGTCTTTTATGAATAGTGCGCAGTTATGTTATTAATTATGACAAAGAATTATGTTCAGCAAGCTATTTTGTCAGCTAATTATGAATATACTGGGTGTAAGGGACAGCGTACGGAAAACTGATCCCATCAACTCATGATTCTGGAGCCTGTCACTTCTTTCACTACAACTCATTTGTTTTTTTCAGAATTTTACGTAGGGTTCCTGGGACCTACCTACCTACCCAGGTCCCAGTTTTTTTATTCTTAGTGCAGGACAACGTCTGCCGGGCCCGCTACTTATTAAATGATATGACTACAGTTTCATTCACTCGATGTCAGAGAATCAGATCGATACAAAAGCTGGCCCTGAATCCAAAAGTAGGTATGTGGCATTATCTAAAAAACGTTCATACAAACACACTGCAGGGTTTGTGTAGCATAGAAACTGATTTTAAAATAAATATTTATTTATTCCCTCAGCTTATTATAGGTACATGTTTTGTTTTGCTGGCGCTTGAAAACTTTTTCACGTTTAAAAAGTTGTCACGTTGTGATTACATTATGTTTAACTTTTTGCACAAAATGGGTTCTTCAAAAAATTTGCCTACGTCTGTTGCTAGTGGTTACTGTAACAAAAATATAAAAAAAAAAATTGTCGCGTTTTAATCATTGTCATCATGACGTTGATTTGGATGTTGTGAGCTCACCTTGAATGTCAAACGAGAATGCTGCTGGGCGCTTCATACAATTTTAGATCTATGCTTATCGTTTTATAGTGCGTGACACACACAGCATGGTACCGAACTTAAGCGTATTAACTTTGTGACTTTAGTGACTCCTTGGAAGATAAACAATTGATATTTTAGTGTAATTGTGAAAACGCGCGTTTGATCGAATCGAATATTTTCTATAGAACGTTTTTATAACATGAAGACTTCATGAAATATAAAATTTTAGCTTTCCGCCCCCAGTTTCACCCGCGATCCCAAAGGATAAAAAGTAGCCTATATTTTAATCCATTTAAAGATGTTTCGGATGTACCTTTCATCGACCTGTCATTTATCTTTTGTTTCATCTAATTTGACGGATGTGTATGGAGTTTCGTATAATATAGCCCAATTTTAGGTTTCTGCGTATCCGTCAGTTAATATATAATATTTCATCGTAAAGTGCCTAGGGGGTTAATTTCGCCACATTTGAAGCTTCAAATATAGGTATTTAATATTTGAAAGGAATAAATATACCAAAATAATAAATGGTAAAACTGCAAGTTGTGTATTAATATTTAGGACGATCTCCAGCAAAAAAAAAACGATCTCTATTAAAATATGAAACCAGAAAATGGGGCGAAATTAACAACATGTGAGTGTTACTGCTTAGTATATAACAATATATATATAAAGTATACATGACATAAAACATATGCCGCTTCATAGATCACAAAAAATATTATATAAACCCACGTTTATTATTACGGCTTATTAATTGAAAATCGTTATAGAATCTTATACATATGATTTCTGTTTTATCTAACACAATATGTGTCTCATAAAATTTAAACTTGAGCAATCTTAACTAATAACTATTCTAGTTTATTGTGATCTACCTACGATTAGTAAGATCAAATAAACGCTAGAATTTAAGGCTACCATTACATGTTAATTGTACGAGAATTATTGTAACGGATATTTTCATTGTTAGTTACTTGCAATAAAATTTTACAATACGTTGTATATTGTGTTCTAGATTTCTGTTATTAAAGGCTAAAACTTGAAGTTATTTGATGTTTTATGTAGTAATAAATGTTTGTAAAACTTTAAAGTGTTCTCAAAAACAATATTCTTCTTTTATTCAAATATTCAAGTCAGTTGGCGCAGTTGGTTAAGACACCACCTATCACGCCGCTGGTCATGGGTTCGATTCCCATACAGGACAAACATTTGTGTGCATGAACATGTCTGTTTGTCTTGTGTCTGGTTGTAATTATCTATATAAGTATGTATTTACAAAAAAAAGTAGTTCAATTAGTATATCAGTTATCTGGTTTCCATAGTACAAGCTCTACTTAGTTTGGGATCAGTTATCCGTGTGTGAAGAATGTTCCAGGATATATTTATTCAAAAGTCACAAATAAAAATCTACAAAAAATTAAGCTCTATCCCTGTATTGTGGTACAATGACTTCCTTTACACGGTCACCAAAAAGTCAACATCAAAACATCAACATTGATTTTTATAACCGTATACATCATGTTGTGACAATCAATTACTCACTGGGTTTGACGTTTCCAAACTACATTAGTATCAATCAACGTCGAATTAATTAGATCAGATACACCCACCTACGTGTATCCGAAACTATACAACCTACTGATATGAACAACGCTTCTATTTAAACAAATATTGTCTATTAAATCATGTAATCTTATGTAGATTAGTAATACGGTGAAATTAAAAATTTTTACTATCATGAAATTTTAATAAACATGTAAGAAAAATTTTATATCTGTGAATTATGCATTAGTTGAAATGCTTTTAGTATTTTAGTAATAATAACTTTTATTATTCAGGCAAAAGTACTTATTCCTTAAGTACTTTTAAAATTGTGATAGTTATAATCAGGCGTTGTATAAGTAAATAGTGAATGCTTTGCCATTTAAGTTCTTATTTTATTAAAGCTTTTCAGAAAATTATGAATGTTTATGCCGATTTCATAGCTCAAAAATGTATCTGGAACATACTAACTTTTTATGATATCATCGAGTCTTGGTACTCAGACGTAAAGTAAATTAATTTGAGGACCTTAAAGTAGGCTTCATAAAAGTAGTAAACCATGATAAATCTCGTTTAATCAAACAATGATTTTCAAAACTGGTAATTCCGTGAGAGAGTCCTTAATTACCAAATGCAGGGGAGTAAATCAATCGCATTAATAAACCCAGCTAATATTAAGCTCAAACGACCAAATATAACCAACTACAATGCGAAATTCAATAACAGGTCCTTTCAACCGTGTCTTGTTCGCTCATGCACTTTATGCTTTTTGTCGAAAGTTTAGTGTGGATATTCGGGAACTTTATGATCACAAAATAAGGATACTGGGTGATTTGTTAATCACCCTCGAAATTTTCAGGGATGATACAATCATGATCATTATGAACAACTTTTACTATGGGTCCAACCCTGAAATCAGGAAAAAAATATAAATGTTTCATATATTTTGACAGAACAAGATTGATGTTTTGTACGGTGATCAAAAAATCATTCTGTACGTATGTATAATATAATATTGACAAGAATAAAATATAAAATGGATGATATAAAGGATCATGAAAGAGGAAATAATATGAATTAACTTTATGAAATCAGGCGTAAAAAATTGAATTCTATAAATTAAATACTTTGTTGCATTGAAAAGTTTATATCTAAATCACTGTCTCTAGAGATTAAATCATTCAAAACGATCCCATCAATGCTATTTCCATACGAATGTTTCCTTGGAAGGTACCTACGCAATTTTTATGGTGCAAAGAACAATAGCAGTATTTTGAAGAATTAACCCGTGGATTAATTAACATATCCACGGAGCGTATCTAATTACCTTCCCTTTTTAATTAAAATCTTTAAACCTCTGTACGCTTTATTTGCTTCCGTCCAGAGGGTTACAGCCTTTTTATGGATTTTTGCTTTGATCGAAACCCTTTTAGTTACGGGTTCGTTAAGGTTAAATATAAGCTGATAATTAAGTAAGTAACTTTAGGATTGGAATATTTATTTTCTTTGCCTAAACTTATACTCAAAACAACTCTGTCTCTTAAAATACCTTTACTTCTTCTATTGGTCAAAGGTTTTTTGGGGAATATTAATTTTATGCAACACCTAATTATATTTTAATAAATAAGTTTTGAATAAGTTTAAATATGTATGGCACTTCTAGCTAATTTATAAAATAAATAATTTTATTACTTCAAAGAAACCTCTCTCTTTTATCATGTGTCACAGTAACCGCAGATTACATTCTTAATCCGTTTGACCCTAATAAGATTCTTATTTGTCACCAATGATTCCTTATTACAATTAGTCATTTAATATCATAGGGCAGTCCCAGGAAACGATGGCTCAATATGTGTAGTCATGAGCCAATAGACTAATAAGGATGTGGAGATTCTCCACTGGAGAATTGAAAATTAACCCTGGCCAAGAACATGTTAGGAAGAAGATGAAGATTTATAATGTTGACCATTACTTACAATATTTATTTTCTCATTGTCAATTTTATTATTTCGGTCCGCTAGTCTTCTACCTCTTAGAGTTTTACAATGTTTTTCTTATTTCACCTTCACTTTTACAGGGAAATGAGCTATATTGCTATGTGTCTTTACAGCCTTGTCTTAAACGGTAAAACTCTTGGTTTTAAAAAAACTCAAAAAGGTCCAGTTGCTTCGTACCATTAGTAAATATAACCATTAGTATCATTTTGACGTTCGTTATTCAAAAATGTCCAAATGGGTTGCTTTTTGATAAAAAAACTGTTAGTAATAGTTATATCATTAATAACTATTACACGTATGTCAATTTTAGTAGATACAACTGGACCTAAATCAATCACGAAAAAATTGTATACACCTTTCGAATTACGCTTTTTAATGATTTTAAATTTAGAAGTCTTTATAAGAAGACTAAAAAATATCCAGCCAGTTACCTTCTTGGCATTGTAACAGGTCGGCAACACATTAGCAATACCTTTGGTATTGCAAATGGCGATAGGCGACGGTAACCACTTAATATCAGGTGGACCGTCTGCCTGCTTGTCAACCTTCTGATATAAAAAAAAATTATATTTAAATGCTTCACCTACTTAATTTATTCATATTCTTAGATTTAGCTAGAGAAACAAGCTGGAGGGACGTAGGTGCGTAGGCGTCGGTACATCGTCACGCGATATTTCACCAATAGCATGTTCTCATTATAATATCCGAGGCATTAGTTAGGTAGCAGATAGAGAAAGATACCGGCGTATCGGATATCAGATGTAAACGGCGGTGGGACAGGTTAACAACCTACAGCAGCATTCCGCCTTGCTGGTTTAATGATGCTGATTTATATAGAGATGTTGGAGTTAGTGTGTTTGAATTATTTTCGTGTGACAAGACCTATCCTTTAGTAGTTAATAGTTGTACTGATATTTAAAATGTTAGTCTGTTATACTTTATGTATTTTTGAGACTAACTTATGAATAAAAATGGAAAATAATAATTATTAACCAAACTATAGGTATCTCTTTCTAATAAATGATTTTGAATTTAGGTAGTATTTCCCCGTAAATTATATGGCATATTTCAATATCTCCTATTCTATTCCATGTTTGTAAGAAAAAGAAGTGACTTGATTAAAACTAGTTTTGTTATAAACATCAGAATCGCCACCAATAGGATTTCCATCCACTATTAAATGTGGATAGGTATTCTCTTTCTTACGTCATTATTTCATGATTTGAGATAAATTCTCTCTTTTGGATTATGTCATCTGCCCATCGCGTCGACGGTACGTTCATCGCGTTTGTTAACTACTAGTCTTCATATAGTTCTTGTATCTTCAGCTCTATACACGTTAATTATTTCCAAAGGTTCCATACAGATAATATAGAATTGGAGCGCTGTTTACTGGCTATTAAATGTGAATGCGATTCAATTCCACAGTCGTGTTCGGACGGTAACGAAGTGTGTGCGATGTAGAACTACAGTTCTAATGAAGTATGGTGACTTGCCGATAGTAAGATGAGCTCGAGTCGTGGTCTATTCATTATTTACTACCAACGAGTACAATGTGCTTTTTATATCTATGGCGACGATATGAGAAATGATGATTCTAAATGAAGATTTTCTCTGCTTTCTTTGTTGCAAGAGATTTTAAAAATACCTATATAGTTTTTTTTAATTTGAATTAGTAATTTTTAAATAATCATATTTTTTTAAATTAAACTGTGTTTAAATAGTCAGAATCAATTTTTTGTAAATTTATAGGAAAATGTGAAGGTTATTTTGATATAGGTAAAGGTCAATTCTGTTTGTAGGAATGTTGAGTCAACACAAGTTTGAAATGAGGAAAATTTGTAACTTTTACTTTGGCAAGAAACTCTCCAAACAACTCAAAATAATAACTTTTGGAAGTTATACAAAAGATAACAAATTTTAATCAAATTTCATTATTATACATATACTATGTTTTTTTTAATCAATTACATCTACATTACCTAATTTATCCACACTTTCATGTTATTTAGGTACCTTAGACAATACCTATAGAATATTGCGCGAATTTAGCGTAAATGATTAAACAACTAAGATTATTAGTTTTGCATAATACAAGCAACTTGGACTAAGTTATTCTAAGACAGTTTCAAGGAGTTATATCATTTGGTTCAGACTCAGGTGGTCGCGTTGCAAAATGTCCTGCCCCTTCTAATTCGGACAACAAATGCAGCTGTTATAGTAACCGACGTTGATCTGAATTATTACCTACCTGCTTCAGGCCATAATTTAGGCCCAATGTATAAATATTGAACTGACCACTTTCTAAAGATTTGGTATGGTAGGTATTGTCGCAACATTGTAATCGTAACGCTGAGGCTCCTAAAATTTTTTAGGATTGATAACTAACGGTTTTACCTTCTATTTTACCCTCTTTGGGGTTGAATTTTCAAAAATTCTTTCTTAGCAAAATCCAACGTCATAAATATACCAAAAGTCTTCGACCAGTGTGTGTGGCCAGTGATGACTTATGGAGAGAGGCAGAGACGTGGTCGCTTACGATGGGCCTCATAAGAAGGCTCAAGGACACACGAAGGTCAATGAGCAATGGAGAGGGCTATGCCCGAGCATCTCCTCCGAAAACTCCGAAGTTTTCCTGCGAGATCAAAACTACAACAGTCACCGTCTAATACTAAACTACTTCGTCATTTGGGACCACCACTTACCATTTCTGTTACTACATAAATTATACTTAGCATTGATTCGAACGAAGATAATGCAATCGTCAAGTCAAAGCAAAAAGCTAAGCACTGCCTGAAAATAAATATTTCTTAAGGCGCAGTCATATCGTAAAATTACTGCCCCCACACATTGGAGATGAAATCAAGCTAGCTCAACTCGTGAAAACGTAGAAAACTCGAAAAAAATTGTATTTACTATTTATTAAAAAATATTCCGTCAATGTAGCTATGTGGTTCAAAATTAAAAATTTGTCTTGTTATAATTTCAATTTCAAATAAAACAGACAATGAAGAGAAAAACTGTGTACAAAGTATTTTTTATTGGTTATCAAGTATATCTAATTATATTCTTATCGAGATCCGTCAACGGCTGCAGAAAGGTCTTGAGGTCATACATACCTACCCAAAATGTTTCCATTTTAATTTTGTTGTCTTTAGGTTTTACTCTTTTTGTTAAAAGTCGATTGATATTAGACTTCATGAAGTGACATCACCTTATCTTATACCGGTACACCGTACACACTTGATTATCTGGTATTATAATAGCAATAACAAATCTTGTTATCGACGATTATAGTTTCCCAATACAATGTAATAAATGATTTGCATACCAATGTCGATAGCCTATAAGTATTTATTTGAATGAAACTATTGCATTGCATATCAAACATGATGATCACAATATATATATTAGTTATTGGAATAAGAGTTATTGGAACTTTGCATCCGACTTTGATTTGTGTTTACAATAGAAAAAAAATAAGATTATTCTAGACAAGCTTCCGGCCCGCGGTTTCACTCGCGTTCCCGAGGATCATATATTTTCCTGGGATAAAAAATACCTAGCCGTTATTTTATTACAGGGTATGAACTATACACATCCATACATTTTATACCTACCTAGGATAGGTATTTCAGACAGTCATTCTCCATAAAATACTCGTCAAATTCTAAGACCAATCTCGGTTCGTCCTTTCCCGTAATAAAGTTGGCTTCGTAATAATTTCTAAAATTAGTAGATACCTACAAATACAATTTTGCAATCGCGTCAAAAATGCTTGGTGTGCTGTTTTATACGGAAAAATATTCGCCGTCCATGCAAACTCGAGTTTAATTTCTTTTAAGAGATTTCAGCGGACTTTATCGAATTCAGTAGGCGAGAGTGAAAATGAAACAATTATGCAAATGGGCAACAAAATAAAACTCATTTTATTAATAATAAAATAACGGGAGTTTGCATTTGAAAATGAAATAAAATTTCGTAAATGGTGGCATTAATTGTCGGGGTGGGGGAGTATGGGTGTTGGTCCCCAGCCTCCCCATCTGGTTTCTATCAAACAGAAGTTATCTCGAAGGGGAGAAGTTTTAATAAAATTCCGAATGCTTCAGGCAGTTAGATACAGAGATATTCTTATATGCAATTTCATCTAGGTATAAAAGTGACAAGTTAGCTGGAAGAATCTTTTGTTTGAATGGATGTCTTTGAGGGATTCCAATATTCTTAGAACCATATTCCCAGTGAATTGATCTCAGACACTGATTGGAACATTCGAATACCGGTTCAAAAGCTTTATGAGAAACTTTCGGATGAAACAAATACTTTTTTTTATCTTTCAATTGTTTATTAGAATATTCTGTTAAAATTAATTATAACTAAATTGAGACACAGTAAATTGTAAGCTGTAAAATATTATGTCGTATAGAATGTAACTTAATAAACAAATAACGATTAATCAAAATTATCAAGACCCAGTCAATTATAGGTATCTTTGCTCAGCGAGCAAAATTATTCGCTTGATAATTTGACTGTAACGAAAATTAATTACCAATCTTACTTATAAGCAATCTATACTAATTAATATTTCGTTATTTACCAATCTGAAATTTACAGGGTGATGTTTATCGCAATATTGGAAGTTCAAAGCGGCCATAAGAAATTTCGTTAGACTCAATTAAAACGTTAGTAGGACTAAGTAAATATTTCAGTGTTACTTTGGCGGCTATTTATGGCCCTTCTAAGGCTTAATTAAGTCGTCTTTGATGTTCAATCTGTTACGGGAAACTCAGTAATTGCGTCGGCGCGTATAAGCAAAGTTTTTTGCTTACTTTCCAGCTAAATACACATTATATTTTGTGAGATACCCACCCACGCATGAATTATGTACTTACTAAAATTTATTTATAAGCTAAGCTATTTAACTAGATTCTTTTATTATAATAGATTCCTTTGTACGAGCCAGAATTAATAATAGGAGTTTTTATAATAAAGTTTTTATTCAACAATAGTATTATGTATACTAATAATAAAGCTTAAGAGTTTGTTTGTTTGAACGCGCAAATCACTGGTGTTACTAGTCCGATTCGGACGCTTAGTAAAAAGACGTTTATATTTTTTTAGAACCTATTTTTTTTAAAGTAAGAAATCTTCGTTTCCATTATATCTCAGAATGTATGATAATATTTTTCAAGTTATTTGAATGGACCAAATATAAGAAAACATACATACATAATGAACTCATTCAACACATACCTATTGATGAATTTTTGCAAATAGGTATAAACCCACGGTTCAAAGGCATAAGATACATTTATCCGGGAAACGCATTATTTTTAGTTAAATTCCGTCACACAACCTCCCATCTAAACCCTTAATTGTTTAATACAAATATGCGCATCTAATCTCGTAAAACACTCGGACATAATCCTCACTCCATAACGATTAGTCTTGGCAATTTTGGCACCCCTAGCATGGAGTTACTAATCCGCGACCGCACAAAAACTTAATTAACCAAAATATATATGGGAGTGTATAAACAAACAGCCGACGCGAAGTCACTCTCTACTCCTCTGGGACTTTATACGGTGATACTATTTCGTGTAATGACTCCAAAATGAGGCTACACCTCCCGCAATATACGGCGTGTGCGTGGGTTTATATATTTCAACTGGAAGTGTTTTAAATCATTTAAAAAATATTGTGCTTTATAGCATTTGTTAGAAAATATTATAATGTCTATATCTTCTAGTTGTTAGGAATTAAAGCAATTTAAAGCATTGGAACATGCTGGAATTACAGTTTAGATGAAGAAAATAAATTCATTTTCTTTATATCGCATTTCATTAAAAAAATGTGGATTTGTTTATTCTACTCCAGGCCCATTGTTTAACAAGTGGCGACCTAAACGTTCACAAAGTTTTCCGCTTGAGTTTAATTTAATTTTTTCATGAAGGTTATCATTTCGCACGTTATGTTTCTTCCATTTGCTGAATACCAATGTTTCTTTATTCACGGCATCTCCTTAATTCATACGCGTCACGTATCCACGGGGGGCGTTGAGCCATTCTCGTGAATCGAGTAATGCGAACAAAATGAACGCACGTATTAAAGTATCGTTGCCATATTATATTAAACAATGTATTTTATTAACAATACCTAATATTATATTACTTGAACTAAACAATTGAGTTGACTGGAACGTAAAATGTTTGAATTAAAATTTCTTTAAAACGAAAGATTTTCTTCTTGGAAAATGAATACATTATTGAATGGAGTGAATGAAGTGGCAGTGGGTGGGGCACATCGCTCGTAGAACCGACGGCCGCTGGGGTAGAAAGGTTCTTGAGTGGCGACCACGAACCGGAAGACGCAGCGTGGGCAGGCCCCCCACAAGGTGGACCGACGATCTTGTGAGGGTCGCGGGAATCCGCTGGATGCGGGTAGCGCAAGACCGGCTATTGTGGAGATCCTTGGGGGAGTATTTTGTCCAGCAGTGGTCGTCTATCAGCTGATATATTGATGATGATGAGATCAATAGATACATTTAAATACTAAGAACTTTTAATATGCATTACTTATTGATTTAATAAAACGTTATTTTATTTTAATTTAGGTAGGTAGGTACATGAACTACCAAATGAAGACGGACTGGTTTGTTTTCAACCCCTCCGTAACATCGTCTACCAATATCAGATTATAATACATTTACAATATTAATCCCTGCAGGCATATTGAGAAACCAAGAACTGATAACGTATAAAAATCTTCGTATAAAAAACAAATATAATAAAGTTTGTGTATGTTTGTTGCTATTCAGCATGGATGAACGGATTTAAATTGAATATGGAACATAATATAAGTCATACCCTGGAATAATATTATTGATCCAGGGAAAACATAAGATCCCTCGGGAACGCAAGTAAAACCGGGTGACGGAAGCTGGTCAAAAAGAATCTTCCTCTTATTTTTTTTTCTTATATAAATAAGTATTTTTTCTTATTTAAGAGGAAGATTTTTTTTTGGAAAGGACTAAAGTTGCTAGCCTTTGATGGCTTCATCAGCCTTACAGGATAAAAACAATAAAAGTTCTAGCCTTTTTTTCTTAATACCAAAAATAAGCTTGTGTTTGACCACAATAAAATTTAGCGTGGTAAAGATAATGTCACTAAAATTAGAAGGTAATCAAGTCAATATACCTATATACCTACGTGAAGATAGATTCTGAATACTTGAGGTTGGTAGCCTGTCAGTCGGGTATTGTCTCACGTGGTCTATAATACTGCGACTCAAGAAACCTCATCTCGATCATCTTAATTAAATTTACTTTACACAGACAGCCCACATTCTTCTCCACCAAATAAATTATACGAAACGATATATTTTCTCTATAATTTGATTCGCCATTTAACTCGCTCAGTGCTGCCCTCTGCACGCCGAACACGCACGCACATTCCTAATATCTCTCTTATATGAATATTTGTCTCAATGAAAAAGGAATTATGAGTCAAATTCACCGCCCACCCCCACTTTTATGGGTCACAGGAAAATTTATATTCCACATACACATGAAGAATTTTTCATATAAGCGGAAAATTGTTGTATTATTTTAAAATATAGGGGAGTTTATCGTCTCAATGATATATGGACTCATCTCTATTTCATGGAGAAAGTGTATTTATAGTGACGTGTGTGAGTACGGGAGATGTTCAGATATTTGTTTAGGATCTGTGCAAATATTTGTTGCCTTTTATATTGCTCATATTGAATTAGTTTGCATCTCTATTGTTACTTTTTATACCTTGTATATCGATTTCAATAATTTCAAAGCTATTTAATGTTTTTATTTTGAATTCTGTAACTGAGTTTTCTGATTACATAGTGTAATCAGATAACTCAGTCCTTCAGCTCACTTCATTTTCTATTTATGTATATCATCTGTTCTATGTTTTTCTTGTTATATTATTTGGTGTGAAAATAAAGTAAGATATAGGTATTTCTTATTGAAATTACAAGGCAATATTTCACAGCTTACGTGAGTCTTCTATATCATGAGCTATAAATTGACCTTGAAGCCAACCAACTACGCTCAGACTCAGTACCTATGTAAAATATCGTAAACTAATAAATTATGAGGCATATTTCTATATACACTTAGCCAGTTTGAATAAGGATATTTATGTAGATAATAAAATATTTAGACTTATTTTGTCCGTTTCTGCCTTCCAAACTATGTACGTTATCCAGCCTTACTCATTGCGATGCCATACCGTCAAGGATGTCCCCCTCTACTAATAAATGGGACTAATTAATCCAGAGTGGCATCTGTCATGTTAAAGAATAGTCGGGCCGCCCCTGGGCCTCGCTTGCAGCACAAGTTACTGACGCCAAGTAATTGCTTTTGTTAAATCAACAGCCCCGGTACGGCTAGGTTAAAGTGACATTATGGAATATTAATATTTAAAATTCAGTTATATTTTAGATCAGAGAGTGATAAGTTTGATATCAAGTGATAACTGGTTATTTTACTGGATAGTTTACATGAAAGACTAGAATTAACGTACATTTCATGTAGCAGCGTGGTAGGTAGGTATATTATTGATGTGACACAGTTATTGAAAGGAAAATAATAAATAAAGATATTACAAATTAATTTTTTTTTCATATCAGGAGACTGACAAGTAGATAAGCAGATGTTAAGTGGCCAACTTATTCAAAATCTACTAACTATTAAACTGTCTTACTGCTTAATCGAATTTAGCTAAAGAAAGAGACGATATTTATGTACCTCGTCATCATATCAGCCGAAAGACGTCCACTGCTAGACATAGGCCTCCCACAAGAATCTCCACGATAGCCGGTCTTGTGCTACCCGCATCTAGTGATTTCCCGCGACCCTCATAAGATCGTTGGTCCACCTTGTGCGGTACCTGCCCACGCTGCGTCTTCCAGTTTGTTTGTGCCACTCAAGAACCTTTCTGCCCCAGCGGCCATCGGTTCTTCGAGTGACGTACCTATCTGAAAGTATTTTACAGCAGAAAAAGGATTTTAAAACTGATCCACTATTTTGTTAGTTGATTTTGCGGAATACATCGTCTTACTAATGAATTGTCACTGAATTGCACGTGTGCCAAATTGTAGCCAAGCAGAGCCCTATTGAACACTGTGATAAATTTGTTCGATGTTCAATAAATCACTTGGAAGTAACATTTATCTCATGTCAATCTGTATAAAATTGAAACGAGTGTATTTAGTCCTGTTTTAGTAACATTCAACAAAAAATAAAATGAGAATATAGGTACTGACTCTCTTATTTTATATAGTACAATATAGGTATTGTTTTACCCAGGATATACTGATTTTATTACTTTTGATGTATTTTTTTTAATTTACATAACTTTATTTGTATAACAAGCGACATTTTAATCACCGGGTCTCTTCGCGCACAAAATATTATCAAAATATAATTTTGACTAACCTCGACGTTTCTGACTGTAATAATAAACAGTTTTTTTATAATGGTACTTCTTTTAATTTTACTTTAGAAAAATATTATGTTATTTATCACCCATTATCTAGCAAATGCTAAAGTGATGAAAGTTAACGGTGATTAAAAACATATTGAGGATACTATAGGTATAAATATTACAGTAGTAAGGTAGGTACTTTGTAGTAGTCAAAACGGGGTATATTCTATGTTGAAAATTTGTTGTCAAACAACTATAAACTCTACTAGAGTGCTTTCTAGGCTTTTAGTCGACAACTTATTGCCAATCGTCCTGGTGTTGCTAACGTTCATACCATTAGGTCGAATGTCTCTTTGTTAAGGGGATAACTAAGCCTATAATATACTTGATGATTCGTCCATACAACCAATTACTCAAAGCTTGGGCGCTTGCGGATGGGATTTAGAGGAGGCTACGAATTTACATATACTTCGCGAAATGTATTTTAGTATTATTATTTAACGAATACAAAATGGTAAAAAAACTATTTTCTTGTTTTTGGTGTAGGATTCATATATACATGATGAGCCAGTTTGTCAATAATGACCGATTTAGATTTGAAATAGATGTGCCAGGTTATTTTTTTTTTGCAAAATTCCGGTATTATTAAATTATGATAAACTAAACTAAAATATAATATGTAGGTACCTATATATTTTTGTTTTACGATCGATACCAACGTCTAAGTAGCAAAACGTCCAATTACCTACCCAAAACGTCTATATAGCAGTCCAACTATCTAAAGACGAAAGGATTCGTCATAACAATCTGTCTAAATGCATCATATTTTTGCGATTTGACCCCAGTTCCATTAGTATGTCGGTACATTCTTATATACTTAGGTTAGTATGTCTAATTACATTTGTGTAACAATGACATTATACGTGTAAACAATTTATAAAACAATAACCCATTGCAATCACTTGTTGCTACATCTCTATTCCCATACTTCACAACGACCACGATAAGTCCATGAAATAATATATTTCAACAAAACCAGTAGAAATAATGAGCTTACAGGTTGTACAATCAAACATAAGTTACAATATTACGCATTAGCTGTAAAAAGTTACGAAACCAAGTAATTTAATAGAAACAATGGACGCAAACTGACGAAAGAATAACAACATTGTTTACTAAGATTTTGTAATCATTACATACCGCATCACAAAACTCTCCCGAGCTCTGATTTGCGATGCAAATTACCAAGTATGAACGAAATAACTTCCTGACTGATGACTCGGCTCGCGCAAATGCCTATAATGACTAATATTTCACTTTTATGTCGCTCGAAGGCTGCTCTAAAAAGAACTTAATTATCCTCGTAGAAAGTTGCGAGCATTCTCAAGCAACGGCTGTGATTATACGACCATAAAACCAGACTTGAATTACTATGTTTTTTGTTAAATATTTTTGAATAATCGATACCTTTTGGACGATTATAGCTATCGATGGAATTGTCGACTCACAATAGAATGGAACAGCGTAAGTGAAATGAATTTTTGATTTGAAAATCTATTGTTGCTTTTGAAGAATAACCGATTATTATCACAGTCAGGCGCAAATCGGAATTCTTCATCGTAATTGCGTAAGATTCTCTTGGTTAATCTTATTACGCAACTGACAACCGTTATTGCACGTTTGATGGAACTTCAATATTTTTAATTTAATTTTGTTAATTATTTTTACCTCCTTATTATAATTACGTAAAAACCATAGCAGAAGTAAATTATTTTGTTATGCGTTAGTCTTAATTGCGATGCTTGCATTTTTAATTTACAGATCGCGATTACTCAATGCGATCTGTAAATTAAAAATGGAATTATATGAATCAAATGAGACAATTTCTTGTACTTTGCTAATTTTTCGATTGATATTAAGCTACATTTTGTCATTTGGTACGCGTAGGTCTATTTGCTAGAAGAATAATATCGCCACAGAAAAAGAAATAAGTTTTAAGTTATGATATAACTCAACCGGCTTTAAAACCTTAATATGGCGAAAACCGGCTAAAATTCACAACGCAACCCATTTAAAATCACTTTATTGCTCAAAACCTCGCCAGATAGAGACAATAAATTATGGAGTAAACGGTGCGCATGACTACCCGTAAATTTTGACTTTCCACAGTATCTGAGTACCACAATTCGTCCGCGGGCGAAGCGTGGCCCATAGATTAATGCTTATTCAGAATTATCGAAAGAATACTTTGTTTTTAACACGTGAATTTTGCTCACGAATTTGTATTATCTGTGCACGTTCAATGCATCTTAGTTTGACGTTAAGTTTGCTTAGATTTATTGACAGGACCTCCTCTGTGGATTATTTTATAGTTTTGCTAATTTTACAAAAAGATTACTGAATATTTTAGGGAATAAAACGTATGCTCAAACTTGCTAGAGCTGTTAATAGTTTAGTCTCGTTTCATAAAATAGTACATTAACATTTTTGTAAACGATACTCAGATTTACAACGTATTTATATCGATTTTATAATGATGCGAAATTAAGCAGCTGTAGACCAGCCAGTATTTTTTAGTCTGTACAGTATTAAAAAGAAAATAATTATTATTATTCGATTTCATAAGCATTATTAATTTTCAGTAGGATTCTTGTTTTTTTAATATTTTTAATCTAAAATTTATCTATAATGTATGGTCTTATTTAAAAAAAAGTTTTGTTTGCAGGAGACTTTGGCTTTGGAAAATATGAAACCTTAATTCCAACGTTGTTATTTAGTTATGTTCCAATGTTGAATAATTTATTTCATAACTTTTTTCTTTTAAGATAGTTTAAAAGTTGCGTAAATATGACTGAAATCTATGATGGGAGTGGTTATCACTCTATAATATATTCGAATTCAGACGATCATTAGTGTGCAAAAACAATAGTTATGTCTGTTTTTTCCGACTCCGGGTTTAATTATCTCAGTAAACAATTATCTGGTTTCCATAATACCTAGGTAAAAGCTATTTTTGGTTTGGGTTCGAATAGCCGTGTCTGACATCATTCAGGATTTTTTCTTATACATATGATCGACTATCAATATTAACTTATATACATAGTCAACACAAAATACAGTGTTGCCTCAAAACCACTTGTTCTTTTATTTTTTTATTGTAAATATTGTACACGCAACATTAAGCCAATATTGATAACGTGAATCAATATTCCCACCATCATTGGCTCAGTAACCTTTTTCACAGCTAAGGCTTAAGTCTGCAAACATGCTTACTGATCTCTTTGTATTTTATCCCCTGGCCAGACATAAAGGATAATGTATTCTACATCTTTATTCATAGAGTCGATATGAGCTTGTAAGTTTTTAATCAAAAAATCGAATATTGTTAAGCCAACATAAAGCAACTCCGTGAACGGAGAGTTATCGGATCCACGATATTTTGAACGCCTTTCGAACTGAAATTAAGGCAGCATTACGTTGACTGACCTGTCAGTTTTATCAAATTTTCGACAAGTTTTTATAAATTTAGGGTGTACTAACAAGTGAGATTAGTTGACTAGCTTTCCTACGCGTTTTCACTATCTATGTGCCGCGCCCACTGCCACATAAGTTTGGCAATTCTTCGGGCTATGTCCTTGTTGAGCCTTCTTATAAGGCCCATCGTAAGCGACCACGTCTCTGCTCCGTAAGTCATCACTGGCAGGCAACACACAGTGATGGACTTTCGACTTGAAACACTGCGGTATTTATATTTTTTTATTTCAGCAATATTATAGCACTGAAATTAAACGTGTCGAAAATTTTTTCTCATAGGTATTGAGACAATTATAAATGTCAAAGTTTGTAGTAGTTTACGAAGCAGAGACGTGGTCGCTTACGATGGGCCTCATAAGAAGGCTCAACTAGAACATAGCCCGAAGAATTGCCAAACATATATGGCAAGGTCACTCAAAGAGCAATAGAGAGTGCTATACTCGGGTTTTTCCTGAAAGATCGAATCAGAAATGATGAGATCCGCAGGCGAACCAAAGTAATCGACATAGCCCGAAGAATTGCCAAACTTATGTGGCAGTGGGCGGGGCACATCGCTTGTAGAACCGACGGCCGCTAGGAGAGTTGTCGAGCGGCGACCACGAACCGGAAGATAGCGTAGTCAGGCCCCCATCAAGGTGGACCGATGATCTTGTGAGGGTCGCGGGAAACCGCTAGATGCGGATAGCGCATAAATAAAAAATGCGCACTAAGAATTTGATAAAAATAAAGGTACCTAATAGTTATGGTATAGGAAATTCAACTTCTTGCTTTTTTTTTGTAATGCCCCGCTCACACTAACATGCAACTTTTGCTGGGTTCACAAGCACGAACTTTGTAGCTTTTGCTTGAAATACAGCACCAATTAAAGTTGACACCTCAAAGCCACTGTTCACTGTAAGGAACTCGCACGAATCCGAGACATCCAATTGGTTTTCACATAGGTGTTGCACTTTGTTCCATTTATTTTTATATGAAACGTTGAGATTCTAATATGTTTACAAACATTAAAAGTTATTTCCCGTTAATATGCAATCAGTCCCAGCAATTCAAGCAAATGTACAGCAAAACAAAAATAATTATAATTTGATATCTATTTCAGGTACCTATAATTTATTTCATATTTTTAATTACATTTAAATAAAAGCTTCTTGCATACCTACTATTAAGTATTCTATATATGGTGTTGATGAATAAAAAGAGAACAATAAAACGTATGAAGCCAGATGCGTCAAAACGGAAGCCTGCAGGGTAGCAACCTGTATAAAGAACTCACAGTCAAAGGCTTTGGATTATTTTATTGTTTCCACAGTCTACTTCGAGGTGTTTGATATTATAACCATTCTTAACTAAACATATAGGTAGCTGTTTCTTCATATTTTGTTAATATGATATTTAAAATGATAAGAATAGAAAAATCCTTATCATATAACTTAAGTAATGTACTTTTATCATAACCAATATTCCCTTACAATTTCCCATATGAAATGATATGAAATAGGCCTTCACAGGCACTTAAGCATTATTAGAAAATAATAAAGGTAAGATGGATACTATTTGCACGTACATGGTAACCGCTTGCCATCAAGTGGGCCGTATACTTGTTTACCTAATCCTTAGAAATACATCATATTTAATTTTTTAAATAAAAGATATGAAGGCAATAAGGTCTGTTTGGTTACCACCCTCAAGTTGATAATCTGTAACAAGTACCTACCGGTGTGTTCCGACAGTTGCACTTGGGAGCCAGTTCCTTTCTAAGCTTTCACATCATAATTACTGACCACGATGAAGATGATGACTACCAGACACAAATATCTGAACAGCTTTAGAAAATATATGAAAAGCATTGTAAGTGCTTACAAAATTTTAAGAGATCCCTCGATTATTCAAGATTCCATCATCAGATCCTGCTGATCATGAGACCACCTGTGAAGTATTTCAAACAAAAAAAGATTTTTTCAAATTGGTCCACTACTCTAAGGGTACCAACCCTTAGAGTATTCGGGGAACATACATAAAAAAAGATTCTGACGAATTGTTAACCTCCTCCTTTTTGAAGTCGGTTAAAAATAGATACTATTTCTCTATAGAGAAAGAAAACACTTCACCTCAGCAATATTTTCAAAATTAAGTGAGAAAACTGAACGAGGTATGAACGAAATGTTACTCCTATGCAAATGAGCATAAAAAATCAAAATAGGTACTAAAAGGCACCAAAGTGTAAAAGTAGGATGTCTTGTATGTTTATATGGAAAACTACGTGAACACATTACCTCCCTCTTGGGGTGGTTTGGCGTGTATAAAGAACGCTTTCATGCAAAGTGGATTTGTGAAAGTTTTCGCTTGAAATAATATTTGAATTTGTAATTTTGACGTCAACCTGCACATAAAGCAAGATGGATTGTGTCTGACTTTGAAAAATATAGCGTATAAGTATGGGATTTAATAACCCTCCTTTTTGCTTCGCCGTAGTCGGGTTACGAGTAGGTACTCCTGAACAAGTCTTATCAAAATTATATAACTAAATACTTGTTAACAATACTTAAATTACACTAGATATTAGTATCAGAGTGCAACTGCTGATTTCACCCACATTTCCCAGGATAAGAGAGGTTTATTTTATTTCAGAATAGGTATGATCTGAATATGCTTAATGCAGCAGTTACTTAATATATCTTCTAATCTGTAGTGTTTCGGATACTGGAGGAACTTTTAAGATGAGACAGACGTGAGTTTATAATATAAAAATACTCTAGAAATTAAATTATTTATGAAAAACAAATAATATCTTACCTATGTTTCTTCGCACATTTATTTTTCAAAATTTCTCAAGGGCTGTCATAACAAATTGCAAAGAAGCCATTCCATAGATCCCATGAGGTCAACGTCCCTTCCCATATCTCGCCCTAAGGACGCCACCCATTTCCCTAATATATGCGTCATATGATAAAAGCGCAAACATGTATGAATTTTTATTTATACCCGCAGATGTAGCACCCTACTAAGAAACTCGAAGCAGCAATATCATTTAGAGATTTTTTTTCTTACTCAAATAATTATAATTGTGTTTTATCCTATAGCTTATACTCTAATCAAAGTTTTAAAAAGAAATGGCATATTGTAGGTATTCTCCATAATTTCAAAAACTGTTGTGTTTTATGTGAAATTTGAATAGAAAATATTCCAATTTATATAGATAATATTCGAATTTATGTAGAAAATATTCAAATTTATGTGTATGTGAATATTTAGATTGTGGCTCAATCGCGCATAAACTGCTGAACAGATTTGGATAAAACTTGGCATATAGATAGAGTACACCCTGAAATAACATACATGATACTTTTTCATCCCGAGAAAATATAAGACCCCTCGGAAACTACTTGTACATAGTAGAGCAATTGAAGAGTAGGTAGGTATAGTTTCTTATGGAACCTCTGTGTCATGACGTACTGTCTCTTAATCTAAGGAACTATAAAAATGTGTCGCCTTCAAGATATTGTCGAACGCGGGTAGAATATGATATTAAGAAATGGTTGAATTTTATGGGCATTTTAACGGCATAATAATGTTTTATTTAACTTGAATATCAGTTTTAGGATATTTTGCAGACGCTTCCTTCAGTTACAATGTTGCAACCCCAAGTCAGTCCTATGAGAGAAACATTTATTTTATTCCGAGGTGTTATTTTGTGTAATACACATGCTTCCTGATATTGTTAACAAATACATGAGAAGTCAAAGAGAGAGAAACAAATATACAAATATATTTTATAAATACCAAACCCTGAAGACTTGTAAATGTCAATGATTTCAGATATCATAATAAATATGAATTGTGGAATGGATATTGTAATAAATCATTTTACAGTTTTTACAATAAAAATTGATATAAAACTCTTGTACTATTTAAATGTGGTTATTTAATTATCCATAAAATACTGAAATTTTCTCATAAAAATTGGCCTTTGAAATAACTTTCACTCTTATTCTATTTTTTTATGTCCTAGGTTTTATTTAGAATTTTATTACTGGCAGTTTTTATGACAAGGTTTGCTTAAAAGTTATGTTAATTCCTATTCGGTATTACTCATACAATAAGAAAAGTAGTAGGGATTCATCATCATATTACTCCAAGGATGTCGACTGCTACATTTCAGCACTTGATACAACTCGGTGCTTTTGTCATAGTGCGCTCTTGAGATTATTTTCCTCATTGGTTTATCGACTCTTTTTTTTATGTCAGAAGGTTGACATGCAGACAGGCGGTCCACCTGATGGTAAGTGGTTACCGTCGCCTATCGCCATTTGCAATACCAGAGGTATTGCCAATGTGTTGCCGACCTGTTACAATGCCACGAAGGCAACTGGCTGTCAAGTGCAATTGCCGGAACACACCGGTATTAGTCCACCTATAAATTTCAAGAAACAAAAAGCCATCCAAGCATAACGGAGATATATAATTACAACTTATTCAAATCGTTTCAATACTCGTAGCCTAATACAAAATTAAATAGGCAATTTGCTTGCAAACTAGCCAATAAAGAAACCAATCAGCATTATTTCTACTAATAACCAATCGATTGGTCCCGATAATAATAGATTCTCCTTATCCATTTTAGAAGCAGAAGTAATTTGAATTGTTGGATATAAAATGGTTGAATTGAATATAATTGTATCTTACTATCGGTCAAACTGGAGACTTAATAACATAGTTGTGAATTTTTTTGCTAGTTCCAAAACAACTTATCCTCTGATGGTAAATTTAGTTTCATGTACTCATTGGTATTTAAAAAAAAGTAGGTACTTAAATCTTATCTTAAATTAAATGGGAATCAAATTAAAGAAAGCAAATGTTTTTTATAAAAAAAACGTCAAGTGTGAGTGGAACTTATACCCATGGGGATTCAGTGCACTAGTCATGTTTTTTATTTTGTGGGCGTTTTACAGGATATGTAAATAACTGCCAATATTTGTTTCGAAATAATTCCACACGGGAATTGAAAATAATGATTTTTAGATTTATGTAGGTACATATATAAATAAAAAAAAACCTTAGCATTTGATATTGTGTAGCAAATTGGATTATAAAACTCATAATTTATGATTAAGTTTGTACTGAAACAGTGTCTCTTTAGGAGTTCCGTTTTTCCAGTATGACAAACGATACCCTAAAACATTCAATTTGAACTAGTATTCTTTGTAAAGTAGGTTAACTGTTTAATAATAGAAGTACGGTACTGCATAATTGAATAATCCTTAAAGTATATTCTGTCACAACATTACATTTAAATTCAGCCGCAATGCCGTAGGTTGTGAGTTCGATTCCCACCTAGGACAAAGTTATGTGTGCATAAAGGTACCTATTTATGTACAAAAAACTAGTATTAGAAATTCCCAATCAGACCTGACCTTTAAATAAATAAACAAATATCAGGTATCACAAATTCAAACACGAAACTCATTTATTAAGTTTAGGTTTAAGTTCAAAAACAAGTTCAGAATCTTTTAAAAACGTCTATAGAAGTGGCAGTCATATTCTACAACTAATTACTAACTACACTGCATATGAATGTAACATCACCAATTAAAACTAGGGGTCAATACCTGATGTGAGAAGAGACATCTTGGGTTCCTTCTCCGGGACTTTCGTACGTGACGGCGGTTATCTCACCCGCACTTTAATTGAATACGGTTAGGCAACTGAGTAGGGTTAGGCCACTAAACAAGAAATCTCTATATTCAGTTTGTTTGAGGTTTGTATAAACTGTTGCGAGAATTTGGGGCTAAATAGTGATAATTTTTCATTTTCTGGATATAAGAAGCATATATCCCGTTTCATGAGTGAATAGGTATTTTCCCGGCAAGCGTACGGTGGGCGGGTCTGAGGCCATACACAAGTCATATAAAAATGCCGCATGATGTTTACAATCTCATTATCAAATCAATTAGAATTAAATTATCGGCTTTGCATTGTATAAAATTTAGTATTATATTTCTTGCATAGAAAATAATAAAAAATGTAATATTGTAAGTTGTTAAGTACCTATCCCTTTTCCAATTACCTATGTATACGCAATCTTATGATGGTGTCGAAAATACATTGTGTGTTCCAAATAAAATAAATAACCTGTCACATCAAAATGGCATGGACAACACACGAGATGTGCGATAATACACTTGATAATAAAATAATTTGACTCCAACGACTTGTATACAACCACCGGTACTAGACCTCTTTACCTACCTAATATTTTAACTCATTGTGATTCAAAATAGATAACCCTTTCACGTAACCACAGGTCATGTTTACCTGGTCGTTCAGCTATGACGGGCGGTCACTATACAAGAATACGATGTGTACGTGGCTTTTTTTAATTACTGTCCGTCAATACGACGCACAATCATCAATCAATAAGTCAAAGAGATTGATGAATGGGCCAGTAAAATCAATTCAGTGGTGATGATGTTTTGTTGCATAATTTGACACTAAACATATTCAAAGGTTAAAGTGATGTCTCATAAACGGCTAAACGACTTGTAATTGTTTTTTTTACCTTCAGCTTGGAGAATTCAAATAAACTTTTAAATGGGATAATGTGACGTTTCATCAGTCCAAACAATCCAAGCTTATCAACAGTCAAATCTCGATGGTCAGTCTGAATGGTCGATGGCACAATGAAGCCCTAAATAACGTCTGTGGACGTCGGTGCGGCGCCTCAGACGACGGCCATGGCCGCGCCGTCGTATTTGCGAGGAGTGACGGACAATGCTAGCGTCCTGACTGCCCTGCCACTGGCTTTCATTCAGGCGAGCGTGCAGCGGGTAGAAGCGACCGCATCCGCATTTACGGGTTATTGGAGTGAGAAAAGATAAAGCTTTTTATGGGGAATTGAAATGTTATCTATTAGAATATATTTTGAATGGTGTTTTATTTTTTTGTCAAATTCCAAAGCTATTTTTCATGTGCTAAATAAAAATATTTCACTAAGAATTTTCAGCCATGTTTAATTTAGTATGAGTAGGGTTAATGTTTTAATACTTGTCGTTATTATAACGTCGTTAAATGACATAGAATATAATAACATGGGAAATACCACTGTATTATGCTGTCATAACATAATTACTACCGAGGCAGTGATGATATGATCACAGTATAACATAGAGTTATCATAGGAATATGACTGATGATTAAATTAATTAAATATCATTCTAAAATTGTTTACAAAAAAATAAAAAATATGGCGACAAAAGTTAAATAACATTAATAAACTGGTTTCTATCCCGCGATTTTGCTTTATTATTTCTATGTAGGTACGTACTTATCTAGTAATAGGGAAATAATAGAATGTATAGGGATTTAAAAGGGAGAGTAAAATAAAATAATTACACAAATATTTTTTTTACATTCAGCAGTTCCTTATAAAAAATCATTTAATAACTGCTATTTACTTGATCAATAAGCCATTACATAGTACCTAAATTTAGAGTGTGGGCTCCATTACGATGCCACTCATATTCAGTATTTCGCTTCAGAGTATAGTTTAACAGATGTACTACATCAATTACATTTAATCTGCTAGCAGAACTATTGCTAAACGCGCCAGCCACCCAACTTGGAAAAGACTAATCGACAATAATACATTTGCATAGAGCAACTAGATGGCGCAGTAGGCAAAGTGCGCTTAACAAGAAAATGTCAAGCAACAAAGCAACTGCGGCCTGAGTGCCTGACACCTCTGAGACGCGCGCCGTGATTGCGCCGCGCTGTCTCGACACTCTGAGATATTAGACTTGCTCTGTGTCGGTGCAGTTGGTTGCTGTTGCTGAGTAAGAATTACATCTAGAAGAGTCTAGTCTTGTCCAGTGTAAAAAAAAATATAGATAATGAGACAAGAATCAGTTAGGTAAGTAATAGTGTCAGCTTTCCGCAGAGTAAATTGGATTTAATTAATTTCTAACCCTAATATTAATTTGATCTTTTTGTATTTTTGTTTAAATCTAGTTAAGAAGCAGGCAGACGATCCACCTGTTGGAAAGTGGTCATTGCCGCGTATAAACATTTGCAATACCAGAGGGATTGTCAACGTGTTGCTTACTTTAAAGCGCTCTTTTTACACCTTTTATGAAAAACCCCATATCGTAGCGCTGAGAGAAAACTGAATTATTCGCAGTGAGAACGTCCAATTAGGTATCTTGAAATATTATATTATTTAATATATTAAACTTCATACAAAAAAAAAACAGTAAAAACATACATACTTAAATTAACTTACTGTTTCATCTAGATGTGATATAAGTTTCTTAAATAACGAGATCATGAAGTCATTTAAAGTCACTTCATGTTTTTTTTATCTACGTTCAAAACTTTTGAGTCCGAGATTGTCTCCCATCTCCTTCTAGCAGGTTATTAATGTAGTTTTAAAATGTGCACTTCTAAAATGACTTTATCCAAGTTTAAACCGCGTTTAAGCTTGTCTTTGTGCTCCTGACGGGACTATTTAACTCAATTCATGAGGAATAACACTGAATGGTTATGAAAAGGAATTGTTTGACTGTGGTATGTAAAAAGTTTGAGTACGGTTTTAAAATGACCAGTGGAAAATTATGCTTTATCTTCATGCATGTTGGGTTTGTGGAAATGCTGAAATTACTTCTGCAATATTTATTGTGCTTGGTGCTGATTTTTACTACTATCTTAGGGCCGTAAGACCGATAGACAAAATTTAAGATAAAATGTGGATTACATTTCTCATCACGTTTCACATCTAAGATCAAGTGACAAATATGGACAGATCGGTTAAACTTCGATTTATCCCATAGATACGGCAGTACTTTCAAATAAAAAATAATTATGGTGAAATGTGACATTGACATTGATGTAACAGTTCACTTCTTTTCTTGATTATATGGCATTAGATACGTTTTTTACACAATTCTGCCAGTGTCAGGGTCATACATCTTGAGGGAAATGTCAAATTAAGATAGTTTAATCTATTAACGGGAGTTTAAACCCTCAAAAAGGATAGTTTAAATTAATCGATAGTTTAAACTATCATTCATCGATCAACTGCCGTTGATCTTATGAAATAATCAGAGACGGGAGATTAAACTCCCTATCGTGGTTTAAGCTACGATTGATTTTACGGGTCTTAGATGACATTGTGTGCTTTTGTGCATTTATAGATAATCTTTGATTTTTGATTTCATTTTAGTATAAATAGATTTTATTAAACCCGGGTGGAAATCGATATCGTTCAGTAGCAATTTAATAGTATTAAAAAAAAACTGTTTTCACACGTGACATTTTGTATAAGGCCAATAGATAATTTTCTTGATCAAAACTCTGAACGGAATTATCTGACGGTGAAATACATAAACCAAAATTTTTCTGTATTTAATGTGTAGGTGTGGAGTCAGCAATTAAAAGTTAGTCCAATATTTTTTTTTAAATTGGTACGTACATAATTTGAATACACCTCAAAAAACAAATTATAAGTTCGTATCGTTCGAATTTAAACCATGTAAAAATTACAACCCTGCCTTATTAAGTCAATGGCCTTATGCGAAAGCACTCTAACACAAAAATAATGATCGTTGAAAAATCTTACGTTAAACATACTCCATAACTTTCCCTTCCCTTAAGCAAAATTTATGTGCAAATATTTTGAAAGTCTATACATTAGTTAATGAATGCAGCTCTTGGCTATGTGTACGCAACGTCTTCTGATCCTTATTCTGGGAAACATCAAAACTTTCCGTATTAACTTTGCATAAATCGAGTAGGTAGCGCTTTCGAAGTATAAATTAGAAATGCTATTTTGTTAGTAGAACTTTTATTATTGTTACGCTTTTCAAACATTTTTAATTGGAATAGACGTTAGTACACTAATAATTTACTTAGATACTATTATAAAATAACGAAGTTTCTTTAAAAGAAAATGCTAATTTTCGACAATTGTAGGTAGGTAATAATCAAACCTATTCGTTGAGAAAGTAACTTTTATAAATTAATAATTATTTGGCAAACATTTTAGTATCTGTTAATTACACTATAACAAAAAAACTCACATTATATTTTTTTCAGTTCACTTATCACTGCGTTGTTCACTTCTACATCACACAAACCAGAATAAGACTGCAGTGTATAATGGATGGCAGCGAGACAGTCATTTGACGCACCCCTGCAATACCATTATAGAGCCTTCTGACTATCACCCTCTGAATAACGATAATTCGTTTACACGCTTTTCTTATAATAAACGATGATGAATTTTCTATAAACAACAAATATTTTAACTTAAAATAGGTAAATATTGTAATAAGAAACTAGCATTCATCTCGTAGTTTTAAGCAACTTATCCCAATTGCACCAACGTCTTATAGCACTTACCCACCGATTATAGGTATATGGCTATGTGACAGAATTTGTATAGAGAATCTGTCAAAACATATTTAACTCAAGTATTAGTTTTATAAAACTATCTTCCGGTTTACGTGTAACGTCGTGTACGTTAGTGCAATTGGGCCTTCATGTTTTACCCTGAAATAATGTCTGTCCTATATGATCAATTCTAGAATAAGGCTTTTTTTGGAAAATAAAAATAGAGTCCTTCAGTATCATCAACTTCTGGGACATGAGTATTCTAAAACAACAGAGAAGGTTAAAGTCATAGTTTATTTTAGCTATTATTATAGGCTACGAGAGTTTTGTGGCAGTGACGTCGAATGCCGTGGTAAAAATTGACAGTTCGAATCGTACAATCAGCTTTCGATGAAATAACATATACCTTTCTTGGTGGTAGGTTATTTTCATCATGCGCCTATACTGTGTACCGGCCGCTGCACTTAGAGCCAAATCTCTTCTAAGCTTTGTGTACTTACTATCTTTGGTCACATAATCACTTCACACTTTAAGATAGTGATTTATATAATAATTTTATTAAAATCATGCTAAATTCTGTTTTCTTCATAATATTATTGTACACAGCCAAGTAAAGAAACAAATTAATACCTCTAAATATTGTATTATAATATAACAAAAGGTATAACAATGCTAATTATAAAGGCCTAGTTTATAGCGCTGTAAAAAGCTAAAATATATCATCCGTAAATGGTACGGTTAACCGTAAGTCTTGTTTACGTTTCCCTTTGACCGGCCACGGCCGTTATTCTTCTTCAAGTTAATCTGGATTACAAAAAACATGTCTTGGCGCTTATAAAACGATGTAGACGAGCGTTTATTTAGCAGCGGTTGGATATAAAAGCTAGATCTGACGATTTGGATTATTTTTATTGTGTCGTCGGGCCACATAAATTTGAAAGGATTTGGTGTAATGTTTATTTATAGCTTATTTGATGATAAAAATAAGGTATTATTTATTGGGATGTTTATTTATTTTAGTTCATAACACTATTAAACATAACATTAAGTTTTTTTTCTTATCGTCGCAATTCGTTACAAATAGTAAATAATGGTTGTTTATTTTAATCAAATGTTCTGATTGTATTGATGATGATCGTAAATAAGCTTGGTAGTCAAGTACCTATCTGTACATTATTAACTGGGGATACACCCGTTTTTGACATAAAATTTTGATATAATGCAAATATGTCATTCCAGAGTATAAACTATCTATGTTCCACGTTTTAATCATATTCGTTGAGCTGTTACGGATCTGAGTAGTAACTAACATATTTACACAAAAACATTAATATTTTTATAAAATTATTCGAATTTTACATTTTTATTACATTTGCCTCAACTATAATAAAGTAATTATAACAAAATATTCACCAAGTTGTTTAATGGTAGAAATTCTTCGTTGCACTAGGTACTAAACAAGCATTTCTGCATAATCCAGGTCACCACTGGAAACAATAAAATGTAATCGTAATCAGGACAAAAAATTGCTGTGTTATTGTGTAATCTTAATCTATACTAATATTATAAAGAGGAAAGATTTGATTGTTTGTTTGTTTGTTGCATTGAATAGGCTCCGAAACTACTGTACCGATTTGAAAAATTCTTTCACTAATAGGAAGCTACATTATTCCCAAAGGTTATAGGCTACTTTTTATCCCGGGAACGCGAGTGAAACCGCGCGGAACAGCTAGTGTTTTATATTTCTCAATTCTGTTGTTTTTATAGAATAGCTATATAACCTCCATTAAGGGTCGGTTGCTCGTATATTTTAGTTAAAGTTAACTTAACTATTACCATGCTTTGACCGTAGTCACTTTGACGATGACCGATCTCCCTCGGTTGCTTATGGTTACGGTTAAAATTTTAGTTAAAGTGACACGAGCAACCCAGTTTGCTTTCTTTCGGCGGTTAAAGTTGACTATAACCGTATCTTAATTATAACCTTACTAAGTAATGACCGCGCTTTATGCAACCGACCCCAAGAATAACTCCATTTAATCAGACATACAGATACACAATACAAACTTATAACGCCCCTTTACCGGAAATAATAATGCAAAATGATTCTACAAAAATATATTTTATAAGTGTTATTTCAACACCACCAAATGTATTGTAACAAAACGCACAAAAAGTTCGAATAATAGAAGAAAATTTACATTCATGAATAACTTTTACTCTTTAATTTAGGTACCCGTTGGTTATAAACATGCAATAGGTAAGACTTGTTAAAAAATTCCAAAACAGTTTAATATGAAATAATAAACTTTTACTATGCCATAAGATTTTATAGGCAAATATACAGTGGCATTTTATTTCATTAACTTCTTTGTGTTTGAGGTTAATATGGTACTTGAAATTTTTGGTCAATCGAATATATTTTCGAGCTCAATATCTATATGCTAATATGGAACCATAATGTAACGGTGCTCTCACCTAATAAAGTATATTAAAAAGAGATTTATAAACCATTGTCCTATATAAATACTTATTTTCAATTAAACAATTATACGTATTAGGCCTTTCTGCAGCTTTTGACCGAACTCAAAACATAATATAATAATTATTTGTATAAATATACTTCCATAGATAAAAAATACATACATACTGCTTGATTCACTTTGAAGCCAGTGTCTCTTTTAATTTTCTATTAAAAATATATCACAAGATTTCAAATTCTAGACCACATAGATTAACGGATTCATTTTTAATGAATAGTAAATATTTTTTTTGTAAATAATAATTTTACGGCGCGTTAGCTTGGCCACCTTGCCGTTGATTGGCACCAGCGGCCGCATGTATGTTGTGTATGTGGCATGTAGTTTGTATATATCTTGTAAATAATTGTAAATTTACTATGGCACATACAAGCATACTTTATTACACCTAAATAAAATTAGATGTTGGTTTTTTTTTAAGTATTTACCTACAATTTTAAAAAGAATGAATACATGGCGATTTAAAAAAAATGTTTTGTGTTTTAAAATAAATTTTGTATGTTGTCTCATACTAATATTAATTTTCTTTTACTTATGCCCTTGTCAGTTCAAAAGCAATGACCTAGACGATACTCTTATTACTATTTGATTATAATCACGTGTTTTACCACATCAAAATGTCACTTATTTGACGTAAATAAAATAATAAGCTCTTTCATAAACACGTCACAACAAACCATTAGTTTAATGTACAGTCTGAAAAAGCTCATGTTAAGATTCGTTAAGAAGTGGGGATCGATGAACTGACAAAAAATATTTAATGTTTCCATAAAATAATGTTTTCCCTGGTAAAAACTCTGTTTAATTTGGAAACAGATGGCTAAGTATGAAGTCCCAGGATATTTAATTGTCGTAGCTTTGAGTTACCACTGATTTAATAACTTTTCGGTGAAGAAAACATCATTGAGCTCACGTGGTGAACTATGGCCTCAATCCTTCGTTGTCGAGGTTTCTTAGCGTAGCTTAGCTTAGTTTCTGTCGTAGCTTATACCTACTGCAGTTAGGACATTACTATCTTATGATGAAAATAAAAACCTACTATTTCAGAACAACGAACTCTAAAAAGTCTGATTGAAACGGATGACACTAAAAAATTGCTTTCACTGTAACACACCCAAAACATGCAATTGGGATTGTAAAATTTGTACGAAATATTTAGATATAGTGTGCAATATATTATTTTGGCACCTTATTTAAACTATGCTCTGGCATGCTTCAGCGACGTTATCGGCTGAACTGGCGTGGTACTAGTGATATTCTCCAAATGTTTTCAGGTGTTTTCTATTTCAGACTATAAGACAATGACACGCGATGGGGTAGTTGCCCTGCTTTTTTAACGTACTATAGCATGTTAATGTTGTTTATTTGCTTAAAACTGAATGGTAGTAAAGCTTACTGTTTAATTCTGATTAATTTGTTTGGATATTCATCACATGAAGTAATGCTGAGGTGCTCTACCTAATCGAAATAATTTTTAGCGAAAAAATGGCGTCATGGAGAAAAGGTGACGTCAAAAAATATACACTTCAAATATCTCCAGGTGGAAAAGCTGTGCCTACTTTACAAAGTTATTTAGTTAATCTATAAACAGGCGACCAATCAGGTGGAAATTTATAATGTTACAGTCTAGTATTTTTAATAAGAGCATAGCGATTCCACCTTCCAGAATACCGCAGCCAAATAACTTTGTGTTCATCACATCGGGGTGGGGGGAAGTATCGGCAATCCACGAGTGGTAACTGGGGCTCGGATTAGTATATGGTCTCTGTCCTGGGTGTCGCTAGCGTCCATAGGCAAACGCTTACCATCACGCGGGACGTTGTTTGTCGAATTTGTTGTTTAAAAAAAATATGAAGTAAAGCTTTATAAATGTTGAATTCGTCAATAAGGCAGCATTAACCCTCCATCTCACTAGCACCGCGATTATTTTTCCCTTACATCATCACGCGTGTAATCGCATCACTGCAAATAATGCGTTAGCCTTTCACATTCTGACGGGACTAATGACTATGAAAAATAAGCCAAGCTTAGCTGATGCAGCCAAGCTCGGCTTAATAGAGAAGGG
Organism: Tethea ocularis; assembly: GCA_963555595.1. NCBI lineage: Eukaryota > Metazoa > Arthropoda > Insecta > Lepidoptera > Drepanidae > Tethea > Tethea ocularis. The sequence continues at coordinate 8,919,116 of OY741968.1, forward strand.
TGCGTGACTGATATATTACGCGTCATATTTCCGACGTTATTACCGTATAACGCATAAGTATATGCAAGTAGGTACAGTGACTTTTCGTTTTGTGAAAAATAATTTTCTTTTGTTGTTGCATGTTTATTCGTTGGGGTTATACACCTTTGGACTGCAGACTATCAATTTAAAAGTATCTTTGGTGTTTGTAGATTCCAGTTATATTGTATGGGTTTATTATTATTATATTATTTAGAATAAATAGCTCGGGGACACTTTTTGAGTCGTATGTTATTGGTTATTTGTGTTTTTGTCTGCAATTACATCCCCTGTGCCTTGAATTTGAACGATATTAAACTAGATTTGCGGAGAGCATAATAATAGCCATATTTAAAAAAAAAACATTGAAAGATAAAGTAATTGCCATTTGGTTATGAATCAACTTAGTTTAAAAAAGTTTGCACAAAAAATATTTTGTTTGTTTGTCCTTCTACTAATATTACATTTGAGCTACGATGTACATACCATCCGTTTAAGTTTATTTCTGTTAATATTGTAAGGAACCCTGCTTGCGCATGTAAATACGACTCGTACTTGGCCAGTTTTTAAAATACTATAACGACAAATTTTTGCCGCATCTCTTCATTCATGTAAAGGCATGCTAATGTACTTTTATAATTAAAGTAAACCCAGGCTGTTTTCAAAAGTATAAATTATGATAGTCGACAACGCGTGAGAAATTAATGCTCATATTTATACAGAGCGCCCGCGCCGGGGCACGTGTTAGATTATTACCAAAACTATACAATTTAAGCAACATAAAGTTTAAATATTATCCCTGTATTTGTATGGTAAAATAATAGTTATGATTTATTGGAACACTGAACAGGTTTATTGAAAACATTTATCTTTTTGATTACATTTTATTGATCGTCAAAATACACATTTCCGGTTTACAACAAATAAATACAAGATAAGTTTAGATTCTTACTGTTTGTGTGCCATCGATAATTATACATTTTATAATGTACAAATAATATGGTTTACGATTTCTTGCTTTGTTTGCTTTAGGAATTTCATAATGCTCTAAACGAATAAATTGAAAACCTCGTTAAAGATAAAGAATATGAAGTATTGATATACCATAAATCATGATTTGAATTATAATGTATGAATTATATATAAATAATATTGTTGATGACTTGTTACTTAATTTGGATTTTGTAACGGTATAAAGAAAATAGTTTAAACGTTGTAAAAATATCAAGATATTACCACCACAAATCTTAACGTGAATTATAATGCTTAACTAATATTCCTTAAAACTATTTTCTTGTACTTTTGTAAGATGATGCAATTTTGTACAAAATGTCGTCATACTTTGCGGCGTCTGAGGTTGCCTATATAAAGCCGCATCATTTTGAGCTAAGATGACTTTTCATTCGACTGTTATACGGAGCAGACATCTCTCATAGTTTGTCTTGGCCGTAAGAATTAAGTTGAGAAAAGTAATCTTCAAGTAAATAGCGAAAGCTATGCCAAATTACTCATCGACCGTTTAAATCGGCTGTTATGCGGTTCGGACATATAAACTGTGTCTATGTCCGTGAGAATTAAGCTGGATGTAAAACGGTCGATTAATCAGCTGTTATACGGTTCGGATATTAGTATCCTATGTCCGTAAGAATTAAGCTGAATGTAAACTTGGCAAATAGCACTACACCGTAGTACCTAACGATTACTGTAAGATATATTACTTTGCTGAAGTATTCGAGTTATAACCGAAAATTACAAGATGAGTATATTATTATGTTATTATTATTTCTTCTCTTTTTTTTAATTGTGAAAGACCCTGTTAATCTTTATTATATCTTGAAAGATCAATTACTAAAAGTTGTGTATCATTTAATGTACCTACATAGTAAATAGTTAAATAATTAATAAATGACTCTTATTAAGGTGATTTGTTTGTGTGAGAATGAGTAAAATAAATTACTATGGTTTTGAACAATGATTTTATTTATTACATAATGTAAACTTGCATTTAACATAGTCCGGCTATAAGAAAGAAAAAGATCTGAACATTCCCTTTAGTCTAGAATTAGGTTATCTGTTATCAGAAGTGGGATAACCCAAACCACATATATTAATATACTTATTCTTTTGAAGGTTCATTATAATGGATTCCGAAGTTCTGGTGTCTCTATGGCGCCCTACCTACGAGTCGCTAGTTTCATCGAAACTAAAGACTTGACTCTTGCTGCTACCTAATTATGACTGATCTCAAACTGGAGCAGAGTCCTGGTGCAAAAGCATCGACGCCCTTTCAACTGAAGCGCAAAACTGTCAAGGATCTGCTGTATCTTGGTTTGAATCTTAGGAGCAAGCGGCTGTTTATCATCAATCAAATTAGACATCACATAACCAGAGACTTTTGGGAAAGATTAACAAAGACAATATTATTCGATCTAAATCAGCAGAAAGTTATCGTAGATATATGTACTATCATGTTAACGTTGCAACCACCTCTTAATTAATAGTATCACTATCATCTTGGTCCCAGCAATTAAACTACCAATTGACCGTAACAGACTACCCTCAAACTGATAGTATAAATTCTAGTAGCCCCAGTGATGATAAACATCTCTGATTGTTGCAACCTTTGTAATAAGGTAAGATACTTTAAAGCCGTGTTTTCTTTCTAGAGATGAGATTTTATCCAGTGTATTTTTAAGTATTGCAAGAAAGGTAGGTTATCAAAATGAACATTGTTGAAATGTTCTTGTCTTGCTTAGCCTCCCAATTTACCAATTTATTCCTGAGATAATGTGTCCAATATTTATTTCCGTGATTGAAATTAACTCATTAAGTTTAGGCCCTAATAAGGCACTTATGAATGTCAATACATTTGAACTGAGAAGACTCCCGGCTACCCTTGGCCAAAATTTTATTTCGGAAAATTCTTTCTTAATAGGAATAGTCACATACACATTACCCATAGTGTATTATCATTAAATTTAGAGGCAATTAGTCTGAATAATTTTGTTTTCCGTTACAATCATTGCCTTCTCACTTCCACCCACTTGGAGGTCAATTATAATAAAATGCAAATCTATCATTTGCTTCGAACAATACGTAGGTACATTTCACTATGCATTTAGGAGTTTAGTACAAACGTGTGTTTCAACCTTGCACCAGTCCTACATCTACGTAAAGTCTCCTCCACAACCTGCCATATTTGTAGCTTTCTTGCTTCATAGGTAAAGTAATTTTTGAGATTTCGTGATTAGACAGTGAGTGGTATTTTGATTTTAGAATTGCAAAAGTATGTATTAGAATTACCTACGTCGCGTCGTCGTGATTTATACAACATCTTATTAGTTAATCAAATTATCATGATTTTTCTAGTGCAAATTGGCTTGCCTACCAATAAATAGATATAGGATAAAAAAAAAAAAAAAATTATATCGGTGCTACCCTCTCCAAATTAAGTACAAAAAAGGCTCCCCTATACCTCCCTATACTCTAACAAACTGTAACAAATAGGTTGTCCTATTAATATCCGTAAGAGTATAAGATTTAGTACCTATAAAGACTCTGTCGAATTGTTTATAACCCCTGAGTTGGTAAACACAGGATTCGTTGTAAATTCATTTTGTAAAACCTTTGAATTATTTACACTAGTCGATTGATATTGAATCAATTGTTTTTTTTTGTTTAAAAGAAAAACATATACACTTGTATCCATAGCAGTTACAGTTTTAGTTTAATAGAATACTACATTCACCTCCGACCTTTCATAATTTGTTTTGATATTAGACCAATCATGGGGGATCGGCTGAGTTACATAATGATGAAGGTGCAGTAGGGTACCTACGCAGTTTGTGCACTAATAGCAATAGAACTGTAGTTATCCTAACCGCTGTGCTACGTCTTACCCACATTAAATATCGTAACCCAACATTATAAAAAAAAAAATATTGTAACGTTATTGTAAGTATTGCTTATTAGTTTCTTTTATAATGACTGAGTTAATTTGACGTTGATTTTTGTATAATAAATCAGGATCATGAATAATTAGTATTAGGTCAACATATAGTAGTGAAAATCTGTTTCTGAACTTATTTGCGGGATTTCAGTTTTGATGTTGTATTTTGGAAAATCTCTCTCCATTTCCTTCAAAAAACACCTAATTACCTACCATTGCCTTAGAACCCCAAACTTCTTGGTCAGAAATAGTAAACCAAAAAATAAATGGAACTTATCCCACGGAAAATATATGTAGTATATCGCTTCTCTGGTTTCCGTAGTGCAAGTTCTGATCAGATTATTGGTATCTGATACCCGTGTGAGAATAATGTTTTAAAATATAATTGTTGAGCTGAAAGATACATAATAACAAAAAAAAAAAGAATCATATACCCAATGCAAAATAATGAAGTACGTCAGACTGGCCGAACAATTTGTAGTATGTTTGGCGATCAATGGATGCCTACTATAATTGGCTCGATTAAATGAGTAGGTACTCTGTAAAGCCGCCAAGAAACTTAAGTTGTAGATATCTTATCATACTTGCGAGTGGGTTGATCAAAACATTCTGTTGAAAATGACATGATAACTATGATAACCGTGTTAGACTACTAAATAAATGATATATATTGATACTAATAAAGATGATTACAAATTTAATATAGATTTGTGGAAATGGGATAAAAGTGAATACAGAATTGTGTAAAATTGACTATGACTTTGACATGAGACTTGTGTAAAATTGACTATGACTTTGACATGAGACTTGTGTAAAATTGACTATGACTTTGACATGAGACTTGTGTAAAATTGACTATGACTTTGACATGAGACTTGATTAAATTGACTATGACTTTGACATGAGACTTGTATAAAATTGACCATGACCATTACTTTGACATGACTTGATAAAAAGAGAAATAAAATTGATTCTGGTATCACGTATGGTGATATTCGGAATTGTAGAATAAAATTGATTCTGGTATCACATACGATGATATTCAGGATTGGATGATAAGATTGATTCTGGTATCACATACGATGATATTCAGGATTGGATAATAAGATTGATTCTGGTATCACATACGATGGTATTCAGGATTGGATAATAAGATTGATTCTGGTATCACATACGATGGTATTCAGGATTGGATAATAAGATTGATTCTGGTATCACATACGATGGTATTCAGGATTGGATAATAAGATTGATTCTGGTATCACATACGATGATATTCAGGATTGGATAATAAGATTGATTCTGGTATCACATACGATGATATTCAGGATTGGATAATAAGATTGATTGACTTGACTTTTACTGTGACTCGTTGACTTTGACTTTGACTCTTTGACTGTGACTCGTGACTTTGACTTTGACGATTGTGGAAAGATAATTCTGGTATCACTAAATTGGTATTGAAAGTGACACTATTTACTCCGTGTACTTTGAGAGCAAAGTATACGTCAGTTTGGCCGTGTTAGATTATTACCAAAACTATACAATTTAAGCAACATAAAGTTTAAATATTATCCCTGTATTTGTATGGTAAAATAATAGTTATGATTTATTGGAACACTGAACAGGTTTATTGAAAACATTTATCTTTTTGATTACATTTTATTGATCGTCAAAATACACATTTCCGGTTTACAACAAATAAATACAAGATAAGTTTAGATTCTTACTGTTTGTGTGCCATCGATAATTATACATTTTATAATGTACAAATAATATGGTTTACGATTTCTTGCTTTGTTTGCTTTAGGAATTTCATAATGCTCTAAACGAATAAATTGAAAACCTCGTTAAAGATAAAGAATATGAAGTATTGATATACCATAAATCATGATTTGAATTATAATGTATGAATTATATATAAATAATATTGTTGATGACTTGTTACTTAATTTGGATTTTGTAACGGTATAAAGAAAATAGTTTAAACGTTGTAAAAATATCAAGATATTACCACCACAAATCTTAACGTGAATTATAATGCTTAACTAATATTCCTTAAAACTATTTTCTTGTACTTTTGTAAGATGATGCAATTTTGTACAAAATGTCGTCATACTTTGCGGCGTCTGAGGTTGCCTATATAAAGCCGCATCATTTTGAGCTAAGATGACTTTTCATTCGACTGTTATACGGAGCAGACATCTCTCATAGTTTGTCTTGGCCGTAAGAATTAAGTTGAGAAAAGTAATCTTCAAGTAAATAGCGAAAGCTATGCCAAATTACTCATCGACCGTTTAAATCGGCTGTTATGCGGTTCGGACATATAAACTGTGTCTATGTCCGTGAGAATTAAGCTGGATGTAAAACGGTCGATTAATCAGCTGTTATACGGTTCGGATATTAGTATCCTATGTCCGTAAGAATTAAGCTGAATGTAAACTTGGCAAATAGCACTACACCGTAGTACCTAACGATTACTGTAAGATATATTACTTTGCTGAAGTATTCGAGTTATAACCGAAAATTACAAGATGAGTATATTATTATGTTATTATTATTTCTTCTCTTTTTTTTAATTGTGAAAGACCCTGTTAATCTTTATTATATCTTGAAAGATCAATTACTAAAAGTTGTGTATCATTTAATGTACCTACATAGTAAATAGTTAAATAATTAATAAATGACTCTTATTAAGGTGATTTGTTTGTGTGAGAATGAGTAAAATAAATTACTATGGTTTTGAACAATGATTTTATTTATTACATAATGTAAACTTGCATTTAACATAGTCCGGCTATAAGAAAGAAAAAGATCTGAACATTCCCTTTAGTCTAGAATTAGGTTATCTGTTACACGCATGAGTGTTTATTTATACTTTATACACAAGTAAATATTTTATATTTTAAGCCCACTTCCGAAGCAGAACTCACGGCGTGTCCGATCTAGTTTACTTCGTGTAACGTAAAACACGCTACGGTATGTTCCCAGTTCGGACTACTGACTTGACTACTGACTTAGCACGCGACGCGAATTGTCTTGCTACTGTTGTTTATTGCTTTGATAAATGTATAGACTTTATTACTTCATGACAAAGTAATAAATAGCAGCTAGTATACAAAGGACTCCCCCAAGGATCTCCATGATAACCACTCTTGTGCTACCCGCATCCAGCGGTTTCCCGCGACCCTCATAAGATCGCCTGTCCACCTTGTGGGGCCTGCCCACGCTGCGTCTTCCGGTTCGTGGTCGCCTTTCTGCCCCAGCAGCCGTCGGTTCTACTAGTGATGTGCCCCGCTCACTGCCACTTCAGTTTAGAATATTTTTGGGCTATGTTGGTTTCTTTGGTGAATCCAAAGAAACCAACATAGCCCAAAAATATAGCCCATAATTTCTGATTCGATCTCGTATGGAAACTCCGAGCATAGCCCTCTTTATTGCTGTTGTACGAAATTTTAAATCTACAAACAGAATAAATAGGTACCTAGATGATGGAACAATAAGGATAGGTATTTGTTCTAACTCACATCTAAGAAGTTAGGCTAGATAGTGGTAAAACAAAATAAAAATGTCCTGAGAAGTGCACTTACATGTTGGAACCATTATCAGCATTTTGTTCTACTGCAATTTCGATGTTCACTCACAGTAGATAAGTGATCCTGTTGCATTATTCTCAACGTACCTACATAGCGATATGGTTACTGTCTCAATGAAATCTCGAAATGCAAAACTACTTCCGATAAGTATGTCTACCACACAACCAGATGGCCTACTACGAAAAACGATACACGAGAGTTCGATCATCATTGTCAAATTATTAACCAATAGAATTGCAGCAAACTAACGAGACGTAAATTTTGTGCAATTCTATTGGTGTATGACTTACGTAGTTTCAATGTAGTAGGTATGTGTCCCGCGGACTTATAGAAATTGGAAACTGCTTCGTTTGTCTATACATTTCTTTATATAAATTTTAATTGTATGTGACAAAATGATCTTTTTTTTTAAATATTCTTCGACGACGTCCACGAATCTTGATATTGTTTAAGTTTCTTATACAGTTGTGACCATTTTAATAAATCCTTGTGAAATAACACCCTAAGTAGATGCCACAAACACCGATAGTTTATGTGATGATGGACCGAATAAACGCCCTAACTACGTACTTAATGAATACGCTACAGCACATAATCTACAAAGAAATGTCCATATATTGCCCGGACCATGCCCAAATGTTTCGGACGCGACGAAAGCGTAGGAATTAATGATCCTAATAAAATAAATGTGCGACATTCGTTTACACGTCCCTGTGTTTATGTCTCATTTAAAGACGACGTATACTTTTACAGTTGCCTCGTAAAACGTCCCATGTGGCGCGCTTTATCAAGCGGGACTTTAAGAAGGCCGTACTTACATTGTTCTGTAATGATTTGGAACAGCCACAAAGTGAATTCAGATTGCTAGTAACTTTTAGCAGACTTTTAGCTGTGACTAAATAAAATTGTGTATCACTTTTGTTTGAGGCAATTATTGTTGATTAGTCAATTAACTTCATAATTACGAATTGGTTATTAGATCATTAAAAGATAGAAAATCAAACAGAAAGCCTAGAAGGGACCTGGTTCTAAGTAATTATATGTTAAAAGTATTCGTTTTTAATTTGTATAAGCCTGTGTTTAACAACTATCTCATCAGTAACTGATATTGTAACTGAAAGTGGTAGGCATACAATCCACAGAAATGGCTCTCAAATACTGGATCTCACCGGTAGATGTGTAGATACAGGTGTTAATCTTGAGAATGGTAGCCAAGTTAACTATTCTACTACTAATATTATTTTTTTATTTCATGTCTAATACATTATTTAAATCATTTTAATTTCCTCAATATTTCACTGACACTACCTCATTATATAAAATACGAAAACTGTCACCAGTCACATAAATAACGTTAACAATTTTAAAAACCGTCACAATATATTATTTAGGTTGTAAAACAAAAAGGAAATCTGTCTTACAAATGATTTATAATATACAATTAGCGCGATTTAAGAGAATCACGTTCCCATTAATGAGCAAAATCATCCATTACTATCATCGTAAATATTTCGTCGGAACATTGCGCCACACAACGATAAAATATGTCGTAACAGAAAAAATAAAAGCAAAGCTCTACTATTTGTCGATGAAGCAAAAGAATTTTAAGTTTATGACGCTTTTCTCTTACGTGTAAAATTAAAGACAATGGACATATAGAGAGTGTTACTAATATAAAATTTATGTATGATTGATTTTTATTTTTATTATACTAAGGTAACAAGCATAATATTGTCCGACTGATAGTAAGCGGTAACTGTACCTATAGACGCTAGAAATATCATTGTCCAAGCTTGAGAAGACCAAGGAAAGATCAGGTGTTGGAAAGCCACCTCTGAACTATTATAATTTCATATTTAGGACTAGCTTTTCTCCCTGCATTATCACCTGCAGGTAATTCCCTATTTTAGAGGATGATTTTTCAAAAATCCTCTCTTAACGACATAATTACGTATTTAGTATTTACTTAGTTATTGTTGAAAGTGTTACAAAAATACTTTTGTCTCTTCTGTATGTCATTTTGCCAAATGCCCGATCTATATAGTGGTTTGATACATCAGTCAGTTAGTCAGTCAACTTTTTAGTTAGATAGATGAGAGTAAAAATGAATAAGACCTTTCCATAGTCCTAATAGTTATAATCTAAAATAATTTAAAATTACAACATTTCTTAATCAAATTTCAAATGGAACGCAAACGGAAACTAATGGTACTTAATCTGCACCCAAATATATTTTATAGTGATGAGACGAAAGGGAGAGCAAAATATCAAGTCTGACGCTGTTATTGACATTATTTTTGATGTTACTGTCACGAACATTCTTAAGAATGACTCTTAATGGATTAATGACGTCATAACGCCTAATGTCGCGAATGAAACTTTCATTTTCTTACGTAACTACCGACAGCTAAACTGAAAGTGTTTGTTTTTTTAGTCTGAAAGGGTTTTGGCAATATTTTTGGTTTAAGTTAAGGTTGATTTTTAAATAGCCAATGAAGATATTAAGGAAAGTTAATGTTCAAAATTTATAAGTAATTTAAGGCTCGCTCCCACCCCGCAGCGTTCCCGGAATAATAAAAGCCTTTGTTAGTCTCCAGCCCATTTTATATGCCAAAAATTGTGCGTCGGTCAGTTGCTTCACTGCTGTGCGAAAGAAGGCGAAACCACCAAACACACATTCACATTGAATATTTAAGAAAAACCATTTATAGAACTAAATGATATAAGTACAAGATGGCGCAATAGTTGCCACCCCATGTTCTTTGGCGGTATTTTTTTTAATAAATGAAAAACGTTTGTTTTGCTTTTGAATTTATTTGATGTCTATTTTTTTCATAAGTGGAAAAGATTATATTATCTTAGGATCTTGCCTGCAAGTGCAAATCACTAAAACGAGAAATTACGCGAAACGGAAACAATGATTCTGCGTTCATGAAAAGTATAGCAATTCATGTCTTATTGACGTGTATTTTATATCTGTTTACTTCACTAATGTCAATGCAGAACTGATATTTACTGCCATTTGCAACAGTTATAGCATCTACTGATGGGTGATGACTTGCCACCTTGTATTTACAACACAAATCAAGCTAATGATAAGAAACAAGAATCGTAACATGAAATAATATGACCAAACGTAGAGGTAATAAAATATCTTGAATTATGCAATGAACCATTACTAAAGGCCCAACTTAGCATTAAAAACAATGAACTAAACACACACTAAATAGCGTATCGTGTGAAGCTTGGTGCAAAATGTTGGTTTATCGAACGATCTAATCGGATTCATGCCGTACACTGCATTGATATTGCACGATGCTCACTGTAACTTGCGAAATTGCAAAATCATCTATTGTTTTCATACGATTTTGTTGTGTGATAATATTGAGGCCTGTATTTATTGGTGTGTACGCAGAAAATGCAGCTTTACAGGTTTTTGTATGTTTGTGAATATTATCTCTTTGTTTACACACAATTTTTTATCCGTTAATACATTTGGTGTTTTTATTACATTTCGTTTGATTTGAAATAAACACATTCAGCTGTACACCTATTTAGGGATGTCCATCCGTAAGTAAACGCAGGTATTTCATATTTAATATATGTAATAGATATTCATAGCAGCAGATCTAAATTGCTTGTAATAAGTACTACCTACATAAAAGTTTCATTCACAGCGATGCAAGTTAGGATGGTTAACATGTCCAACAAAACAATGCAACATGAGACATTCACTCAGCAAATAAACATTCATAATGACATACCATTAACACTTACCGATGTATGTTTGCCGAGGGGACCAAGTTCTATGACAGACTAAATTATATTTGAGGGACATAAGGGGTCCAAAAGTGATGAACATTTTACTTGAAAATATTTATACGTACCCAAAGCGTAAAGTGGGTTGTCCTAAAACTAGGTGGATTGACAAGTAACTAAAAACCTAAAGTATTTTGAAAATAAAATGTAGGGTGTATTTTTTGGGAAGCTCTCTTCTAACAGTGGATAAACTTAGGCTGTTATTGATAATGATGTGTGTCCGAACCGGTGGTGCTTTATCTGGGCCTAAACTTAATAAATGAGATTAAGTTTGATATACTATTTATTGCTTTAGAATGTCCCATATTTTAGTGACGTTACTGATCTGTCAAGCAGTATGTAGGTAGGTACATAAATGCTAGCTATGATGGGTTGTGGTGACTAAAGGTGATGCTTGGCAATGACGTTCTGAAACATCTACAGAACTTGGACAGGACTATAAAGTAATAGATTTTGGTCACATAACGTTATTGCAGCTTGATATAATAGCCTAATACCTACGTTTTACGAAAGTACGAAATAACGTACATTTTATACCAATCACTACATATATTTTATGTATATGTCACCAGAAATGTAAGAAACATAGGAATTGTACACAATTCCTGTGTATTTCTCCTAGGAAATTTTATTTCAATAATGATACTAGGAAATATATAAATTCTATTGAAAAAAATAGGTTGGGGTTATTTTTTTTATTTTGCATAAATTTGAAAGTATTCGCACAAAAATAAATAATTAAAAATAGCAAAGAAATGGCGATGATGTAACTTAACTCGTATACCGAGGAAACCGTGTTTGTTGGCAAACAAAAACATATCAAAGACTTTTGTTTGTCTCAAACAAAGAGACAATTCTGACGTGAGAAAAAGTGGGTCACCAGAAGATGTCTTATGCTTCAAGCAAGTTTATAACGTTTGTATAGGTTACATACTAAAATATTGAATAAGAGGAAATCATATGCAAAGTTTTTAGATGATTCCAATATTTGAAATTTCAGTCTCTAAGGCCAAGTAGTTTTCTCGATTTCATGATTAGTTACTGAGTGGTGTTAACGATTAAGAACGTCTAACATCCAACAGTAGCAGAATTATATAACTACGAGTATATTAAAATTATTAAATAAACGCAAGAACTACATAAACGCAAAATTCTATCACTAGGCGGTCTGGAATCATGAACTGAATAAACAGTTTCAGTTTTTGTTACGACGTCACTTAGTTTACACTCGGTAGTTTGTAACTACAAAAATAAATAAAATATAAAATTGACGCAATAATATAATAAGATTAGATAGGTAGAGTTAGATGAGCATTCCAATTTGAAGTTAATATTTCTTTTTCAGCTTCCTTAAGTAAGCGTAAATTTTATTTTTTTCAAATATTATTCTTCGCTTCAAAATATAATAAAACCGTTGTTACTAAATTTGAATAATGTATTCGCCCGAATGCTATCGTATTTCACACTTCCATTAGTACCACCCCTGTTTTCGTCTACTTTCTATTTGCTCAGTGAAATAGAACGCCGTTATCACGTGTCAGCAAGGTTTATATTTGTTTGACATTTATGTTGAAATATGTCAGGGTTGTATCAAATGATTAGGTAGGTGTTTGGAGTATATTAGGTGTACTGTTGGAGTTTCCTAATGCAGTTTATAGGTACGTGGTTAGGGGCTGATCAGGGCTCGATGAAATTAATCATATTTGTCATAATATCTTTAGTGAAAGCGATATTGAAATAAGGGTAAATAATACAGCCTATAAAAAAAGCAGGCGATGCTGTAATTTTGACAAATTGATTTTCACGCACAATTCTATAAATATTTTACATCAATTACTTGTATAAAGTATGTTTGTTTGTGCACTACAAAAGTTGATAAACATCAACATCACAATGTGAGCATTTCTAACAACAAGTCCAAAGTTTTGACAAAAGGCTGACACAGTCCATTATTGTACAACTAAGAAACTTCGGAATATAGTCACAAAAAGTTCAGTGAGCCGTTCAACAAAGTGACGTCACAATTAATTCTGAACCCTTTTCATATTCCGCTTAGAAATAAATGGTGCGATGCAAGAAAACTTCTTATTTCCAGTGTTGTGGAAATATATTGGAGTGCAATATTTGTAAGGAATACTATTGATACTTCTTTAGACGGTAGTGAGTCAGTAAATTTTCGAGTATACAACTACTTGTCGACAGGAAAATCAAAATACAAGGCTACAATGTGTGCTTATTTGCTTACGTAGTACAAACACTACTACTTACTGTTTTTTTTTTATTATTTGAATTAAAATCTTTTTACCTTAAAAATAACCATAAATATTTTTTCAATATCTTCAAAAATAAGAATGTTATGAACGTTTAAAAAATCCCTTTTAATAGACTTCGTGCGAGGTGACAGCACCTTATTGCAAAACTTATTTGTAGATATTATTCTGAAACTTTTATGTAAATATGTTAGTGTTGTCTTCTACTCAAGAATATTTTTTTCATATCCTGGTATACTTTGTTGCCATTTCCTACTATACCCTTCATAAACATCCTATATTTACAATTCCAAATTTATGGTCAACCTATGCTGACACAGTGTCACAAACAGCAAACACAGTGGTGCACAGACAATCTAATTGGTAACCACTGGGGTGGTAGGGTACAACGTTTGCATAAGCTGGGTGTTTGCGAGGCTTTATTTTTGCACGTACTCAATTTCTTGCCTCACTGAGTGTCTCGGAGAATAGATATTAATTTACATGAATAAATAAAATTTGCATTAAGACCGTCCGAGGCGACGACGGTGTCAAAGAAAACTGTTTCTTGAGCACACAGGAATTTTCTTGGGTTACCGATTCTTGATGCACATGTAAAAAAATATTATGTTGAAATGACTAATGGCTTTGAAAATCTAACTAATATTATAATTTTTGTGTGCAAGTTAAGTTAGTACTCAGCTCCGAAACACTTGAAGGGCTGATTATAGGATATTCGGAATAACATAGTAGTGTAAGGAGTTTCCATACAATGTCATCAACTACCCTACAACAGGTTATATAAGGAAGGTACCAAGAAGTAGCGGGATATTTGCTCGCCAGTGCTCGTAGTGTACGCACGTCTCCCGATAATCAGTGTTGGTCGTTATCAAGGTCACGTAAGCCATTTTGAGATTCCTTTTGTTATTTAATTATTGAAGTTTGCAGTATTTGGTTTTGTAATAATTTAGGCGGATTGCACTTTTATAGTTTCCTTTTTGATTTGATTTTGGTTCAATTTGTAAATAAACGGATTACTTGTTGGTTTTGTACTTTTTTTTTATTAAATTCCGCTTTCGATGCTAAAATCAGAAGCGGGATAAAGAACTCATAAGCCCACAGTAACGTGAAAATGCATGAAAAGTTTGTAAATTTGTTGCCAACAAGAGGACCGTTAACTTTTGAATTTGAATTTTGTTTTGTTTACAATTACTGCTTACTTCATTTCTTTGTTATTTTGTGTGTTTAATTGTCGATTGAAACGGTGATAATGAGACGTACAAGAACGCCTAGTCCACGGAGGCATCTTTCTAGGGGTGATTCACGTAATCAAGTTCGACATACTTCTCGAAGGTCTCGCGACCACAATGACGACAGATCGGATCGCAATTCGAATGATAGACGTTATACTTTGCGAGATGGCTTGCGTGTCCGAGATCGACGTGATTCTCGCGGTACCGATGTACACCGATCGCGTACTAGGGTTAGGCGCGAGTGTTGTAGTAGGGATCGCTCTCGTAGTGACCACCGTGACAGATCAAAGTCACGTCCGCGGACAGCTTCGCCCGTCGAGGCGCGTTCATCTAACGTTAAGGCGCGGCCTGTTCATAAATCCAATATACTACCCGCGGTTGCGACTCCTGCGTCCGATAATATTGCACAGCGACAGCAGTCTTTGGAGTCTAATACCCCTTGTTCTGAGGCGTCCACCCTCGCTAATGCTTTGATGCAAGCAATTAAAACGATGCAACCCTCAAGGTCGCAACATTATTATGTGTCTAATTTCGACCCATCGATTAATAACATCGAAGCATGGTGCGAAGAGGTGGATCGCGCCAGGGAAGCTAATGGTTGGAACGATCATGAATGCTTGTCGCGCGTTGCATCGTGCCTTAGGGGTGACGCTAAGGTTTGGTTGGGCGAATGGGTCTCGAATGACCGCACCTGGTCTAATTTTAAACGCGAGTTCAAACCTCTCTGTCCTGGTAAATTAGACTATGCGAATATATTGTTTGAGGCAATGAATACGACTTCTGACAAATATTCTAGCTACGCCGAATACGCTCGTCGTACCCTATTGCGCTTGAAGATAGTTCAGGGGCTAAGCGACGATTTGAGAACCCTTATAGTAGTACGTGGCATAGATAATGCACAAGTGCGCGCTGCCGCCGCTAACGCCAGCCTGACCCCTGACACTATTGTTTCATTCCTATCTATTTACACAAAGCCTTTAACAGGAAAACGAGACAGGGTGGTTGAGCATAAAAAACATAGCCAAGTAACGAGGTCAGGTGGTGCTCCAGGTCCGAAATGTTTTAACTGTAACCGGTTCGGTCATGTCAGCCGCGTCTGTAGGCAATCCAAGTCTAATGTGTCTAGTAATCGACCGCCCCATACGCCTTCCGATACAACTTCTAACGCGCAACCGTCGTCGAGTAATACTTGCACGTTTTGTAAGAAACCGGGACACACCGAGGAGAAATGCTTCATCAAAGCTAAGTCAGAGCAACGTAACCAACGTAATGTCAATCTTTGCTCCTATCGATCTGATATTTCACAAAGTAACGATGTAACTTCAGCGATCATAGATGGTATACCAGTAGACGTGCTCATTGATAGCGGGGCCCTCGATGTATCTCTCATCTCTTCCGACATTTTAAAGTATTTTACATGTCAACCTAAGCCGAGACATTGCGTGTTGAAGGGTCTTAGTGATCAGAAAATAATAGCAACATCCTACGTGACCCTTACCGTAGAGTTCAGTGACATCTCGGTCGAAGTAGATTTAGTAGTGGTTCCAGCGTCTTTCATGAATGCGCCTATCATAATCGGAACCGATGTATTGAACCGTGATGGAATTACTTACATTCGAACTAAAGACGAACAGTATCTCACACGAACTGAAAAAGTTAATAAGGAGGTTAATGTTGTTGGAGTAGTCGACCAGTTTAAATTGAACACACCGCTACATGGCGCAGAGTTGGAAGGCCTTACGTCTGTCATAAATGAGTTTTCACAATTTTTGATATTGGGAACCGCCATAACTACGGTCCAAACAGGAGAAATGGAGATAAGGCTTACCAATTCCACCCCTGTCGTTAATAAACCATATAGGCTCTCGTATTCCGAAAAACTTAAAGTACGGGAAATAATTCAAGATCTCTTAGAGAAAGGAGTTATTAGGCGCTCTAACTCTGAATACGCGAGTCCAATCATACTCGTAAGAAAACGCGATGGTTCAGATAGACTCTGTGTAGATTTTAGAGCACTTAATCGTATAACGGTGAAAGATCGCTACCCCCTTCCACTAATTGACGATCATATCGATAGGTTAGGCAGCTATAAGTTCTTCTGTTGTCTCGATATGGCCACGGGATTTCACCAAATCCCGTTAAAAGAGGAATGTATTCACTTAACGGGGTTCGTAACCCCAGAAGAACACTTTGAATATGTCAAAATGCCTTATGGCTTAGCAAATTCACCAGTAGTTTATCAAAGAATTATTAATAACACTCTCCGTGCACATATCAATGAGGGGAATGTATTGGTTTATGTTGATGATGTGCTCCTTCTTAGTAACTCCGTATATGAGGGAATTGAACTATTGCGTAGGGTACTTAGGACTCTCACAATAGCTGGTTTTTCTATTAATCTGGGCAAGTGTTCGTTTCTGGTTACGGAAGTTGAATACCTGGGTAGACTTATAAGTCAGGGTCAGGTTAGGCCGAGTCCTCGAAAAGTAGAAGCCTTAGTTAACACCTTGCCACCAGCAAACGTGAAACAGGTACGACAACTCTTAGGCCTGGCAGGTTATTTTAGGAAGTACATAAAAAACTATGCCACTAAGACTGCCCCTATTGCTATCCTCACCCATAAAAACGTTAAGTTTAACTGGACCCCTGAATGCGAAACCATTCGTTTAGATTTAATTAAAGAGTTGACAAGAGAACCGGTCCTTACGATCTTTGACCCAGACCTTTCTACTGAAGTCCATACGGACGCTAGCAGTATTGGATATGGCGCTGTCCTTTTGCAAGTGCATCCTGACTCAAAGAGACGTGTTGTCGCGTATTTTAGTCGATCCACCCAGGGGGCGGAAAGTAAATACCATTCCTATGAACTGGAAACCCTAGCTGTGGTAAAAGCCCTCCAAAACTTTCGTCACTATTTAGTTGGCCTAAAATTTGTAGTCGTTACTGACTGCAATGCGCTTAAGTCCACTGAAAAAAAAAAAGATCTTTTGCCCCGAGTAGCAAGGTGGTGGATCTACCTTCAAGATTTTAATTTTTCAATTGAGTATCGCAAGGGAATAATGTTACCCCATGCAGACTATTTGAGTCGTAATCCCGCTCATGTAAATCAAATCTCGAGACCCCGTAACTGGGCTCAGATTGCACAGTCAGCTGACAATGAAACACAAGATCTCATTCAAAAACTTCAGGATGGTAGGCTAGACACTGATCGTTACCAGATCCAAAATGGAGTCCTGTACTATAAATACGTTCCTGTAGGTCAGGAAACAAGGTTGCTTTGTTACATACCTAAAGGTCACCGTCTCAGTCTTTTGAGGGTGTTCCATGACGAACATGAACACATTAGTGCAGAAAAAACTCTCGACCTTATTCTCCGACACTTCTGGTTCCCCGGTCTCAGGCGATTTGTTTCTAAATATGTGTCTCATTGCCTTGTGTGCATTTCTCAAAAGAGAGTTCCTCGGGCTCATTTACAAACTGTAACTTCTTGGGAAAAACCCGATACCCCATTTAATACGGTCCACGTAGACGCTTTGGGACCCTTACCGGTATCAGAAGGATACAAATTCATTCTCCTTTTGGTGGACGCTTTTACCAAGTACACGCTTCTCTATCCTATTTACCGACAAGATTCCACGGAACTTAAACGTGTTATTACTCAGGCTATTTCTTTGTTTGGAGTGCCGAAGCTTATGGTTACAGACAAAGGACGCATGTTCGAGTCTAAGGAGTTCGTAACGTGGATTAATGAACTGGGCTGCAACCTGCACTACATCACGCCGGAGATGCACCAGGCGAACGGTCAGGCGGAGAGGTACATGCGGACTGTACTCAACATGTTACGCATTCAAGCGAATCACAAAAACCTACAGTGGTCGGAGACTTTGTGGAAACTACAACTGGTGCTGAATATCACAAGACAAAAGACTACGCAAGTATCTCCTTTGAATCTCCTTATAGGCACCGAATCTACAACTCCGGTGGTTCGAGCTCTAGTACGTGATGTAGCAATCGAGGGCTCGACACCTAACAGAGACGCTCTCCGTGAAATCACAAGGAATAGAACTCGTGAACTTCTTCGAAGTAACCAAGCCAGACAAGATGACCAAGCTAACCGACGGCGAAGTACACCACGTCAGTTTGATGTTGATGACCTTGTGTTCGTCATAAAGTATTCTCAGTCGGCAGGTAAACTTGACTCCGGCATGCGTGGTCCGTATAAGGTGATTGAAGTTCTACCTAGTGGACGTTATACACTACGTCTGCTCAGTGGCAGTTATGGTAAAACTACGCAAGCTGCTGCGCAGTATATGGTACCGTGGCAGGGTGAGTGGAGCCCTGAGACATGTGCCGCGTTTTTTGAGGGTAGGTGAAGCTGAAATGTTCAAAATTATACGAATCCCTGTGGTGAGCCTGTAGGAAGAGCCGCAGACGGATGGTTACTCTCTCTGTATGGTATCCCTCACTTGTATGACTCGCTCTGCATGTTGAGATGCCTCGATACGTTTGAATACGGTCGGCGTATCGGGAAGCTTCACACGTTCGAATACGGTCTGCGTGTGGAATGCACTCGTACGTTTGAATACGGTCTTCGTACGAGTGGGTCTGATCAGCAGGCCTTGTTGTTGTAGGGTTCGCTAGTAATCGAATGATGTCGACTGGCAAGATTGAAGTATACAGGCCTTTTGGACACAAACAGGAATATGCCTTGGCTCAATAATATTTTATTCTTTTGAGAATGATGTACGTGTGTTGCATGAGTGAGAATTATGATAAAGAACGACGAATGAATTGATTGACTGGAGACAGATTGAATGGTCTGCGAGGTAGAGTGCTTCTAATTTGCTTCTCTGAATTATAAGTAATCGTTATTTTGTTTTTAGATGAGACTAATGATGACGAGGAGACTATACAAACGGAGCTCGCTTCTACTGGTGGTCTGTCTATACCTTTGCTCGATAACGACATAGATGTCGACCTACCGACCTCGCCAGTGGCGGGTCCTAGCGGAATCCAAAGGACTTGCGTCGAGGACGACTCCACGTCAGGAGAGGCCGTGTAAGGAGTTTCCATACAATGTCATCAACTACCCTACAACAGGTTATATAAGGAAGGTACCAAGAAGTAGCGGGATATTTGCTCGCCAGTGCTCGTAGTGTACGCACGTCTCCCGATAATCAGTGTTGGTCGTTATCAAGGTCACGTAAGCCATTTTGAGATTCCTTTTGTTATTTAATTATTGAAGTTTGCAGTATTTGGTTTTGTAATAATTTAGGCGGATTGCACTTTTATAGTTTCCTTTTTGATTTGATTTTGGTTCAATTTGTAAATAAACGGATTACTTGTTGGTTTTGTACTTTTTTTTTATTAAATTCCGCTTTCGATGCTAAAAGTAGTTTATCTTCAGAACCCAGGTGAAACCATGGGAGACAGTTAGTTATAGACAATTTCCCTGAATTAAGGTATTTTTTAGTAATACCTACGTTTTTTAAGAATTTTTAATATTTGCCGAGAGCTTTATGGATATAACTAGAATTTCTTGAAATTGCACCGAATGTGAAGTGTAAGTTAATTTTGTGCACTCCAGTCTCCCATGTACAATCGTATTTTTGTTATTTCAGAACACCCTATTTTATTTTTCAATCTTACTTTGGTCTTGCTTCGTTACATTAAGGGTGCTATGGTAATGTGTTTTATTGACACAAAGGACAATAGGCATGAAGTCTGTCCCTTGTAACATATTATTATGGTATATATGTTCATATGTACTTGGTGCCCAGATCACAATAATATATATTTTTTTATTCTAAGTGACGTCGTGTAATCAAAATTTGAAAATTAAAGAAATATTTTGTAAGGTATTGTTTTAAGTATTTAGTAAGTCCGAGATTGTAACTTAGTTTACCATATGTCACTTTACAATGTTATTAAAGTCCGTTTAGAGTAGCTAAATATTGTAAGTAGCAAAAAATTATCAGTATCGAAACACAGTAAAGTCGTCAATATATAAATCAAACAAAATAAATTTAAACACACGTTATCTCAAATCAGAAAATAATTTTCACAGAAAACTATTACCTACCTGTGGGATATGTATTTGATTTAAATTACAGCTTGATACCTCAATGTGTTTCTGAGAAAAAGGGTGCCACGCAAACAGACAGACAACGAAGATTTGTAAGATTTTTTAACTATTTTATTTTCGATATCGGTTGAACAACTAGGTCACGATCGATCACAACCTTAATCTACGTCTACATTAAGTTTCAAAAGAACCAATCACATTAACTTGAAAACGGTCCCGGGGAAAAAACGTTTTTATAGTTTTTTGGCAAACCAAACGACCGGCGAAAGATGAAGGAAATCGTGAAAATGCTACGTCCCCGGAAAATGTGCTTTCGCTTTTTGTCAACTTCAACAGTTTGACGTCTAATTTTGTATTTTGTTTTTCAAGCCGTCCACGAACCTCAAGCATTTGTGTGACATTATACCTATTTGTAGAGAAAAATATTCTATACTTTTTTTTTATATCATTGTTTTTTCTTAGAAAAATATATCCTATCTGGATATATTTTTCTAAGAAAAAATTTCTTCAATTATCTATTGAAGAAATTTCATTCCAGTGAATCTATAAATTTATTCAATTTTTCTAGAAAAATTAAAATCTAGTCAATTGTGTAGTAGGCTGTAGGAAAATTGGCTATAAAATTATAAGAATAAACGTATTTAATCTGTGAGTAGTGAAAGGTAACCCTCCAAATGGAATTACTCGACCAAAGAAAAATAAAATAAATTTCGTTTAACAGATGAAAAACACATTTTATACTCACGCACGGGTGCCATCGCATGTTTGGCACAAGTTACAAGATTTCAGTAGTTTTTGTTTTAGATAAGAGTCAATATAGTTCAAGTGCCTACTCAAATCTATATTTTGGAAAAAATACTAAGCAGGACAGCTTCTTCCTTTAACGTGGTGATGATGAAAACTCCTAAATATAATCGTTTTTTTTCACAATCCATGGAAAGATATACCAAATAGTAGACCGGGCATTTCTAGGCGAAATATTATGGAGTAGTTATAAGCATCGCTTCTATTTTGGACCTTTTCTCTGACAGAATCGAAGGGTTTCAATTTGTCATAAAATTTATCGTCGAGCCTCCGCCACTCGTTTGGAGAGATTGGAAAAATTGTTTCCAACTATTCCTTTATTAGATGTCTGGTGACCCCAGCGCTTCTATTTTGACATACAGAAGACATAGGAACGATGAGAAATGTCTCCAACTTTGAATATTTACTCACAGTACCTATTTCAAATAACTACTATACCTACTCGATTGAAGATGATCGATACGGTAAAAACCGAAAAAAAATTTAACATTTTCATATCAGAAATATGTTTTATATGAAAATGAAGAAAAGAGTGATGATTAATAAATTTTCAAACAAGACAATTTTTAAACACATTTTCTTGTAAATAATATTATAACCTACATTTTAAACATTTTTATAATCATAGTCCTGTTTTTGCGGATTATGTAAGAAATTATTCTAGATTATTTAAACGCATTTGTGCCGCGGCGAAATCTAAATATCTTAGCAATAAAATTAAAAGTAGTCAAGATAAAATTAAAATGACTTGGAAAATTATAAACAGCGAAACTGGAAAAGTTAAAACGTATAATAATGATATTCAACTCAAGATTAATGATAAAGTTATTGAATCAGACCTAGAAGTTGCTGCCGCATTTGAAACATTTTTTACAGATATTCCAGTTTCTATTACTAAATCTCTTAACACCTCTCCCACCCTCGCTGTATCTTTACTAAGGGAAAATGTTACAGAATGTACTGATGACTTTAAGTTTTCAAGTGTTACCTCTAGTGATATTATTAAAACATTCAGATCTCTAGACTTAAAAAAGACTGTTGACCTCTGGGGAATTTCTGTCAAACTTGTTAACTCTATAATTGATTGTATTGCGCCATATCTGGCTATTACCTTTAATAAGTGTATTGAATGTGGTTTATTTCCTGATCTAATGAAGTATAGTAAAGTAGTTCCCTTATTTAAAGCCGGTAGTACCGCGGACCCCACTAATTATCGACCAATTTCTATACTACCGACACTTAGTAAAGTTTTTGAGAAAATCATTCTTAATCAATTAATGATACATTTTAATAGTAATAGACTGCTTCACAGTAATCAATTCGGTTTTACAAGGGGTCGCTCAACAACCGATGCTGGTGTTGAGCTTGTTCAACATATTTTTGACGCCTGGGAAAATTCACGTGATACTTTCGGTGTTTTTTGTGACTTATCCAAGGCCTTTGACTGTGTCCATCATGAATTGCTCATCAAGAAATTACACCACTACGGTATTAGAGACACTGCACTCAGTCTTTTGAATTCATACTTGAGTGATAGGATTCAGAAGATTGATGTTAATGGCAAAGTTTCCCCTGGGTCCTTAGTTACTATGGGCGTCCCACAAGGTTCTATTCTTGGACCTTTTCTTTTTCTAGTTTACATCAACGATTTACCTTATCTTGTAGAAAAGAAAAATGAAATAGTATTGTTTGCTGATGATACTTCACTTCTTTACAAAGTGAAACGACATGATTTTAATTCTGACGATGTGAACATTGCTCTTTCAGTAGTTGTTGATTGGTTTACAGCTAATAATTTGATGCTCAATGAGAAAAAGACTAAATGTATTAGATTCAGTCTACCGAATGTAAAACACTCCGATGCCAATATTGTTATTAAGGGCGAAAAACTGGAGCTTGCTAAAAGTACTGTATTTCTAGGTATTACATTAGACGATAAGCTACAATGGGGTCCTCACATTAATAATTTAGTGAATAGACTTAGTTCTGCAGCTTATGCAGTGAAGAAAATTCGTTCTCTCACTGATGAATTAACGGCAAAATTAGTATACTTTAGTTATTTTCATAGTTTGATGTCTTACGGCATCCTCCTTTGGGGTAGCGGTGCCGACATCAATAGAATTTTTATTCTGCAGAAGAGGGCTATTCGCGCTATATATAATTTAAGTCCCAGAGACTCCCTACGAAATAAATTTAAAACTATAAATATAATGACAGTGTCGTCACAGTACATATATGAAAACTTAATTTATGTTCGAAAAAACATTCATAACTTTCCCAAAAATAGCGACACTCATAGTTTAAACACTAGAAATAAGGATAAACTTGCTATACCTGTAACTCGTTTGAGCAAAGTTAGGGATTCTTTTAAGGGGCAATGTATACGCTTCTTTAACAAAGTACCCAAAGAAATTCAAGAATTGTCCGTGTTAAAATTTAAAAAGCTAATTAAAGATAAGTTGTACAAAAAAGGGTACTATAAAGTTTCTGATTTTATAGAGGACAAGAACGCATTTCAATGAGTTGTTCGCTTCACATGCTATTTATTGTTATTATAATTTTTGTTATTATTATTGTCATATTGTTAATTTTAATATTTTATTTTATTTTCTATAGTTTATTTTTATATACATATTTTTTATTTTTACAAATTTGACGATTAAAAATACTTGCAATGAGTTCATTTAATAAAGACACTTTTGAATTTGAATTTGAATTTGAATTTGAATTAAACATCAATCTTATCCTATTGTGCTCTCATAAATACGGATATAAAACTCCAAACTACCATTCGGAACACACAGAAAGACAAAGATCTTTAATACATTTTACCATAATCCAAATAACATGTAGCCTATCTCGTGGAAATCCTCAGTCTACGAACCGTTCCACGTTTTACAACGGCTATAAAACTGACCAAGGCCTAAACCGAATGAGGGAAGGAAGCCTGCAGATGGAAGATATCGGATCCACACCGTATAAGGTAATCTCTTACGGATACGAATTGGCCTTCAAAATGGCACTTTCTTGAAATAATGGAGATTGATTTCGAATTTAACTATTCGTGGGTCGGATAATTTTTGGTTACTTGCACATTTTTTATGTAGAAGATGTTTTATGATACATGTACCAACTGGGTGTATTTTTTTTTGCATTGCTAATTTTTGTGGGATTATTGTACTCATCATTATGAACAACTTTTTGTTAGAATACTGGCTATTAGATTTTTGAATATTTTATTATATGTTCTATGTCATGTATTTTTTCTATTCACTTCAAATAAAGCTGTCTAACTGGAAAAACGTTTTTCTTTATATTTTAACAAATCGTTATCAGCACGAAGGAAAAATACAGTGAAACAGTATTGTTGAAGTCGGTGGCTGTTTGTTTACCATGGAAGCAGTCGGTTTTACCATAGAAGCAGCCGGTGACGGAGCTCGACATGCTCATCGCAGTTCTTCTTTGCCGTCTTTCACACTTTCAAGTAAGAAAGAATATGCATCATGGAAATTTAAAATGAGGATGTATCTAATACATGAAGTTCTCTGGGAGGCGATCGTAGGTTACAAAGAAGGAGACCCTACTCCTCAATCACTAAGAGACTTAAATGATTTAAAGGCTTTATCAAAAATTTGTCTTACGTTGAATGGATCAGCTATTACGTATGTTCGAAGAGCAAAGACAGCCAAAGAAGCTTGGGATGCTCTCTTGGCAGCCTATGAAGAAAAGGGCTTGGGCAGAAGACTTGCTTTAGAAAGACAACTATATAGATATAGCCTAGATACGTTTGACAACAATATGGAGAAGTATATAAACGCTGTACTGTGTACTGTCCAAGATCTCGCAGATATTGAGAAGGAAATTGAAGACGCAAGTGTTGCTGCTATTCTTTTAGGTGGTTTAGGACCACGTTATGATCCCCTAGTGATGGCATTGGAAAATTCAAACGTTAATGTCACAAGTGATCTAGTAAGAAGTAAATTACTCAATGAATCTTTGAGGATGGAGCAGGAACCGAGCTCTTCAGCTTTGAGAACTATTCAGAAAGGTAATGTTTCAAATTCTAAGAAAATTAAGAAAGATAAAAACAAGAAACAGATTGTTTGTTATGAATGTCATGAACCAGGACATAAACGGCCTGACTGTCCTAATAGGAAAAATAGTTCTAAAGGTGCTAATGCTGTAACCTTGTCGACAACATTAAATACAGTTAAGGATGAACAGAAAGAAAACTGGTATATTGATTCTGGAGCAACGAACCACATGTCTTCAAGTATGGAGTTATTACATAATGTGAAATTTCTTCAGGAGGATACTGGTAAAGTAACTGTAGCAAATGGAGATAAAATCGATTGTACAGGTTTTGGTGAACTGAAGTTTAGTACTAAAGATGGTACTGAAGGCACCGTTATGGATGTTGCAGTAGTGCCAAATTTGAATTCAAACCTAATTTCAGTTAAAAAGGCAGTAGATAAAGGTTATACTGTAGTTTTTGATAATAAAGGTTGTAATTTTTATAAAGATTTCTCATGTACAGGTCAAATTGTTTTACATGGTTCTATTAATGGTGGATTGTATACCTTGGATTGTACTGTCAAAGCACCAGAGGAGTTATCAGCCAACAATGTGCATTTTGGACTGTCGCAATATCGTCTATGGCACAAACGTTTAGGTCATCTTTGTCGTTTTGGTATGCATAAGCTTAAGCAAGGACAAGCTCTTGGCTTGGACTATGATGAGGTTGATAAGGATCCTTGCGTCGCGTGCATTGAAGGTAAGCAAAGTAGAAAACCTTTTAAAACAATATCGCATAAAAAAACTACTTCTTTATTGGAACTTGTGCATTCTGATCTGTGTGGACCGATGTCAGAGACATCTTTCCAAGGAAATAAATATGTTGTTCTATTTATAGATGATTTTTCGCGAAGAATCTTTCCCTATTTTATTTCATCAAAGACAGAAGTGTTAACTAAGTTTTCTGAATTTCAGTCATTGGTAGAAACACAAACAGGAGCGAAAATCAAGACACTAAGGACGGATAATGGGACTGAATATGTGAATAAAGGATTCACGGATTTCCTGAAGTCAAAAGGTATCGAGCATCAGACTACCGTTCCATATAGCCCTCAGCAGAATGGAGTTGCAGAGCGGACAAATCGATCGATAGTAGAGAAAGCTCGTTCGATGCTGGCGGAAAGTTCACTGCCAAAAGTTTATTGGCAAGACGCTTTTGAAACCGCTGTTTATTTAAAAAATAGGAGTCCCCATGTGGCTTTGAAAACACAAACACCAATGGAGAAATGGACTGGAAGTAAGCCTGATTTATCTCATTTACGAGTGTTTGGTTGTCGAGCACTAGTCCATATACCTTCTTGTCAGAGGAAAAAGCTAGATGCTAAAGCTGCTCAAAATATTTTTGTTGGGTATAACCTAGACCCAAACAGCTATTCCTTTAGAGATGCTCAATATCCGAGAAGACTGACAAAAGCAAGAGATGTAACATTTTTTGAAGATTGTTTTACAGATCTTAAGAAAAATAGAGTTGGTGTGACGGAGAACATTGTAACTTGTCCAACTGAAGAGGAAGTTGCAATTTGTCCAACTGTTCCGTTGTTGCTGTCTACTGGTTCGTATCAAGAATATTCTCAGAGGCAGGATGAAGTTGAAGCTGAGAATTTCTCTGATGCAGTTGATCACCATGATGAAATAGAAGTTCCAGAAGAGCAAACACCAAATACTAATGAAGAGCAAATATCTGATACAATTGGCTGTAGATATCCACTTAGAAACAGAATGCGCAATCTGAAAACAGACATGGCTGATGATGAAGAACCTACTTCATATGGTGAAGCTGTAAGGTCAGATCAGTGTGATAACTGGATAAAAGCCATGAAAGATGAATATCAGAGTCTAATTAATAAAGGGACTTGGATTCTGGTAGACAAACCAGACAAAAAGCTTATTCCATGTAAATGGGTATATAAGCTCAAGAGAAATGAACATGGAGATCCGATAAAATACAAGGCAAGGTTAGTTGCTAAAGGATTTACTCAAATAGCAGGAGTGGATTACGACGAAACTTTCTCTCCCGTGGTTCGCCATTCGTCTCTTCGAACGCTGCTTGCTTTTGCGGCGGAGATGGATCTGAAGATGAAACATTTGGATGTAGACACAGCATTCCTTAACGGAGATCTAGAGGAAGAAGTATACATGTTTCAACCTCAAGGATTTATAGCCAAAGAAGGGAAAGTATGCTTGTTAAAGAAGTCACTTTACGGATTAAAGCAAGCTCCCCGAGCGTGGAACTTAAAACTTGATACCACGTTATCTTCTCTGGGTTTCAGTCGGACTCCTTCGGAACCTTGTGTATATACAAAACTTTTTGATACGGAACTCGTCATATTGGCAGTTTATGTTGATGACTTATTAATTTTTCATAAAAGTGACACGATTTTTGAAGTTGTCAAAAGTGACTTGCACAATTTTTTCTCAGTGAAAGATTTGGGAAAATTATCATATTTTCTCGGTTTAAATATACAAAGCTGTAGAGAAAGTGTAAAGCTTAGTCAAAAAAGTTTTATACGTGATTTATTGAAGCGGTTTAATATGGAATACTGTAAAGTAGTTTCAACTCCATTGACTACAAACAAACTGGTTCCAGCTGAACATTGTGAGTTGTCTTCATACCCATATCAGAGTCTGATAGGCAGTCTTATGTATGTTGCAGTGAATTCTCGACCAGATATTGCTTTTACTTGTAGTTATCTGAGTCAATTTAATACCAGGTTTGATAAATCACATTGGTTAGCTGCGAAACGCGTGTTACAGTATTTAAAGGGCACTGTCGTATTACTTACAGGAAAACGGGGCAGTATCTCTCTTGTTTCGCTGATGCAAATTTCGCAACCTGTGTTTTAGATCGCCGCTCTTACACTGGTTACTATATGCGTTTTGGTGGAGGTCCTGTATCTTGGGAATCAAGGAAGCAATCAACAGTAGCGCTCTCTTCTGCAGAAGCGGAGTATATGGCGCTAACAGCTGCTGCTAAGGAGGTTCTTTATCTACGTCGTTTTTTGTCGGAGGTTAGTAGTATATCTGAGGACCGGGTGACGATATTTAGCGACAGCCAAAGTGCACAAATGTTAGCCAAAAATCCGATTCACCACAGTCGAACAAAACATATAGATACGCGTTATCACTTTATTCGTGAAAAGGTTTCTGACTTATCTATAGAGTTAAGATTTTTACCTACAGCCGAAATGCCGGCTGATGTATTAACAAAGCCTTTAGGGTGTATGGCCCATGATACTTGTGTACAGGCCATAGGCCTTAGTGTAGATAAAGTGGGGTAGTAAGTAGCCATTAAGGGGGAATGTTAGAATACTGGCTATTAGATTTTTGAATATTTTATTATATGTTCTATGTCATGTATTTTTTCTATTCACTTCAAATAAAGCTGTCTAACTGGAAAAACTTTTTTGTTTATATTTTAACACTTTTACTATTTACCTACCCTGAAATCATGAAAAACTATTCATACATTTTGACCCATCAAGATTGATATTTGGTATTAGATGAAAAGTTAGATTTTTTTCGTGATTTCAGGGTTGGTCCCATAGTAGATAAAAGTTATTCATAAGCAGTAATACAGTAATTTTATTACTTACATAAATTAATCAAATATTTTTTTAATAGGTCAAATTTCTAAGGGATTTGCGACCCATCTGGGTCGAGTTTTCTTTACAAGGTTTCTGGTTTCTTGTATCGCTGTGATAGATCGCTTGCCTTACGTCCAATGTTCAATAAACTTGAATAATTTGCACAAAAAATACCTAAATAAATTCCCCATAAAGCCTTAGAACAAAGAAAGCCGATCCAATTTCGTTCAAAGGTTTTTAATTAAAAAAGATTAGGTATTTCGTTATCAACGGAGATAAGATTTGTTTACACTAGTCCGCGGGTACAATACTTGAACCTTGCTGTCGATTTTTTTTGGATGAATTGTTTTTTATTATTAATATTTTTACGTCATTGTCACGATTTATAATATTATATATAATAAGACACATCTGGTAGGTACATATAATTTCAGAAAATAGACCTTTTGATAGTGCAAACAAAGAAATTTGCTTTAGGTATGCGATATAATAATTTAAAAAGTTAATAAATAATGCATTATAATCATCAAAAGAGACAAATAAAATGTTATTATATATTACTTGTAGTCTTAAGTTTAAATAGCTTCATAAATCTGAAACTAAAATCAACAATATTATGTCTTTACAAAAATACATAATAATAACAAAAACAAACAGACATCTAGGAATGGTTACCGCTCACCGTAACACAATATGTTAATGCATTTTCAAATCAAATATAACATTGAACCCAAATAATAGGATCAGCTAGAAAATAACCAGGTTTCCAACCTCGTATTTTCCGTATTAAGTATTTTGTTGAAAGCCCTTTCCTTGTCCGACCCCTCTTTGTACCAGATCCGATATCATCCCTTCAAAATTATGAAAGTGTATAAACATTTTCACGCCCCTTGCGACTCGACCCCCTATTTCCACATTTCCTGCCTGTAACTTATTATTATCAAATCAAGCTATAGATACCTGGTTTGATAACATTGCATGTCTGGTCTCCCCTTCAAGTTAATGGAAAAATAAGACCGAAATCGAGAATCTAAATCATTGTTTTACGATACTATAATTTTGTTTTGGGGAGGTACTGTTTTGATCGAAGGTTGCGCTTCTATTTATGTTTATTTATGATATTTAAATTTGATAAAGTAAAGTATTTATGTTAACAGTTAACAGTAACAGTCAACAAAAGTTTACTTACGTATAATAAGTACTAAGATAATCATCAGAAATAACTTTTAGACGAAGTTTTAATGCCTATAGATAAGTAATAAAAATAAACCAAACAAAACATTGAAAAGGAATCATCCCACACCAAAATAAACATTGCTCATTTTAAAACTAGAGTCAACATACAATGAAAACTCAAATTTCAGGCAATAATATCTATAAGAAAAACAATTTAAATTAATTCACAGCCACCAACAGAAATGCTTACACGCTAATTGGAAACCAAAAGACGCGACAGTCGCGCGCAAACACCGACTCGACTATTTAACGAAAACTGCCGAATACCGCAGCTTGGAATTAATTAACTAAGAAACAAAACATTGAATCTACAAGAACAACGAACAAAGTATGTCGTCGGCGGTACTATTAAAACTCATTTAGTGTACGTGATAACAAAGAACCGAGGCGGATACAAATCGATTTGCATAATCCATGCATCAAATTCCGTTAATTTTCTTTTAATGCACGCCACGCCGCGCCGGCTGCAATGTATGCAAACAGTCTCTCGTTAATCTTGTATACGCTTACATGCTATTCTAGGTTTAACGAGTTCTTTGCTACTGAAATATCACTCAGTTTTCGCTTGGAAAAGTTTTCTGATTTTAATATTTTGTGAGTTTATGGCCATTTGTAAATATGGTGTGTGTGAGTATATGAAGGCGAGCTCACAAAAAATATTTTCCTATGAAATATTTCTTATCTTAATTGGCAAGGTAACTTAATTGATTTGAGAAATGTTTGCCTTGTATACATACAGCCTGATTCCAATGTTGCATGTTGTTTGATCGATTCCTGTCTTTTAATGAACATTTTCTGTCACATTTTCTCTAGTCACTCTAGTTCTGAATATAAATACCTAACTAAAGAATGTCCCAGGAAAGATTTTTTCTAATTTATGTATCTTGTAACACCTCCAACAGCTTCAGTTTTCTTGTTTTGTTTAAGCATATGAATCTACTGAAATTAGATCTTTCTGAAACCAAGTCATATACATAGTATATTATCTTATTACCTTAAAAATGAACAATTTCTAAGGATGGATTATTTCAACTTAGTCACTATGGACGTACGAGTAGATAAGTAACTAAAATGGCGTTAACCATCGCTAAGACTGTCCATCTTTTTCTAAACAACACATTATGATTATCGAAATTTATATACCGTACGAGTCTTTTTAACCAACATGCCCCAACTCTCACAACACCAAACTTTTCAGCCAACTGATCGGTCGATCAATGAACAGTAGAAGACAAAGTGAGTACTGAAGTTACCGTCCTAGTACACAACGTAACTTCTGAGAGTCTAGAACACAAAGCTGTTGGATACCTACACTGGATGTTAATATTCATTACGGGTTGCCTCTAGGGAGCTCAGGCTCAGACAAATCGACGGCGTTGTCGCGTACTCGTCAGGCTTTATTTCAAGGATTGAAGAGTAGTTTGATGTTTGACTCGGTAACTGTATATCTAAATTGTAAACTAAATAGTTTTTTACTATCATGTCAAATTCTTATCCGTGTCCTAGCCATTTCGACGAGCTGCAAACTTTTGAAAGGCTTCTTCATCCTAATTTCGGTGTTTGATTCTAAACCTGTAGACATTTACAACCATTTGCATAGAATTTTGATTTTTCTTCATTGCAACCAAATTTTTGAAAATACAGTTACCGAAAATAATAAAAACTTATTGAAAAATATTTCATAAGTATGTCAGTATTTTTTTAAGATCTCCCTCAGTGTTGAATTGAGCCCTAAAGTTTTAAGGTATCCGATCGATAATTCAATGGCACATACTTAGGTACGGTACTGAATTAATATTCATTACCGTCAGTCTTAGATAAACCTTCGACGTCGGCACGAGGTAAGCTTGGTGCGTCTCGTCGGAGCCTTGTATTGCGCAGGGGAATCAGGTAACTAACATAATTATCTGTACTAATATAATAATACTTATAAAGCTGAAAAGCGTATGTTTAGTTTGAATGATACAGTTCGATTTGAAAAACTATTAGCATTAGATCGCCCGTTTATTGAGGTAGGAGATGCTTTTTTCATGTTTATTTGATATAATTTGAGAGAAATATTATATTATTATTAATATTAACTTCAAACATTGTGGAGATCCTTGGGGCGGCCTTTGTCCAGCAGTGGACGGCTGATATGATGATGACGATGATGATGATCATTTCTTAAGAGAGTTGCGTACCTAATAATTTTTGTTTGAGTATTTGCAACTAGATATTTTAACTGACACCTGATTAATTTGTTAAACCTTAGATTTAAGTTTTTTATGGATGTCACCTTTATGTCTAATAAATTTTATACGGTGACATCAAATATCAAGTCTGTACTAACTAACATGCTAACTCAAAGTATTATTATTATCGCTTCTTACAAAAAGTCCTTTGTTCAGTAGACTTCCGTTTCTTGTTATAACTCCAACCCAATCAAAAATAATCATTATATTTATATAAAAAAGTAAACAAACATGAAACAAATCTCTTGTAACACAGATACGGTGGAGTATAAAGCCACTTATTTCAATTCCGACATATCTATCCTTTTAGTTGGTAGATCATCAATCGTCGTTGGCATGACGGCGGTTACGAGTGCTCTTCACATTTCCGTCAAAGATAAATTACTGTCGAGCCACTCTCGTGCCCAATCGAGATCGGATAGGGATCGTATATCTCCTTATATCTCATACTCACTCACTGTGTTTTGAGTGTATTAGGTCAGATTTATATTTATCGAGATATATCATTTTTAGTTGATAAGAGATGATCTTATGTCGAATCTTTTCCTTTTTAACATTGTTATATCAGTTTGTCTCTAAGTTGAGGAAAACTTTTCATTTCTCGATTATTCTCATTTTGGTAAATATAGACAAGACAAGAAGGGCTGTTTGAACTTTCTCTGCATGATTGAATCAGAAATGAGGAGATCCACAGGCGAACCAAAGTAACCGACATAGCCCAATGTATGGTCAATGATGGGCGGGGCCCATCGCTCTTTTTTCTAATTTGTATTCACCAAAATCAGTACTTTTAAATTTGACATGCCTATATAGAGATGGCGGGTATGAAATCAAATTTTGTATCAATTCATATTATTCAAAATAATGAACCCTTGAAATATTTTCACGCCCCCCGTGTACCTACTATTATAAGTTTTACTTTAAACCTTCTAAATGTGCACTTTATACAAAATGTCATACGCTACATGAAACGACATTCCCGCGCTAGTTAAACATTTATATTGTCACATACCCGGTTTTACAGCACATCATTCAAGATGAACACTCAGCAGTTGTAATAACATGATATGGGGACGTATAATTTGAAATCTCTTTTTGCTCGGGCTCGGCGCGTTCGTTGGCCGCAAGTTTCGCTTTGGCGTATATTACTTAAATTTTCTTGTTATTATTATATGTAATCTTGTTTACCTTATTTATATGTAACTATTTGAGTGAACATTTAATGTGATAGATTTTCATATCGTCAAAATTTTCAAGGATTATTGTAATCATCATTATGAACAACTTTTATTATTGGACCAACCCTATAATATATATAGTAATTTTTATATACGATAACAACACTCTAAACATAGAAGCTGAAAATTAGACTAAAATTTGCAAAAAATATTATAGTAAATTAATACAGTCTCAGAATCAAGAGTAAGGTGTATTTTCCTGGTACCTATTTTTTTCTCACAATCATCTGCTCAGATTCAGATGATTGTGAGAATCATTGTCAGATGACTATAATATTATACTGTGGATACCAGAAAACTGGAACTAACAATAGATATTTATACTTATACATATATTCAAAACAAAGGGGCATAGCAATGCACCCAAATATTTTTAGTGGAAAACTCGGTGGGAAACGAATCACTAAATATGTAATCGTGGATTATGTAAGTACACATATTTGTAACCCATTTTGAATAAAGCGATAAAACCCGTATTTATATAATGGATCCTAACCGTTTATTTGCGCATAATATACTTTCTATTTACAAAATATACCCCATTATGCAAACCCATAAAACTTCAATGGTATGATGTTCAGTGCGATCCAATTACGGCTATAGAGTTCGGGCGGTCTGAAAAGAATTTCCTGTGCAAAATAAAATTTAAAAAAGAGGGTAGGGGTAGGGAAGCGCGTGACGTCACGAGCCGTTGCAACAGAACCTAATAGGAAACGCGATCGTTGTCTTTAATCGAATCTGTGTGGACTAGGATGACATGGAGCTGTGAAAATGTAGAAAGAGTTTGTTTTGTTTATATTAAGAGTTAAACTAAATTGATAAGACAAGCAAAGCGATTATCTCGCTATTATATCGCTCGAAGATTAGCTTGAATGGGAAAGTTCCTCTACTTTACAGAATATGTATAGTGAGTCACTTACTCAAACACAACTTCTTGTGTTGCAAATTGCATTCGTCCAATAGGCTACGGTAATTTCTTACCAAAGGCACTATTGTAATATACTATGATATCGTAGTATAAAAAAACCTTTATCTATTAATGATTTGGTCAAAATCGTCGGTTCCAAAATATTTTGCAGGTATTCTTTTTGCCATGACTATGACTAGGTAATCATAATATTTTATGACCAGGAAACAATTATGTAGAAGAAATTATACTTATAGCAAAAACCTTTTAATAATAGATATTAATGAATACTAAACTACGAAAGAATTCTAGTCTACGTAGGCGTAGCTGTGCTACAGGATACGTAACTGTGCTACGGTTTCGTAGCTTCACAGCAGAAAAGTAGAAGCTAGCTGGAAACAAAGTTGCGCTCTATTTAAATTAAATCACCAGCCTTCCAATGGTTATTTTTAGTTCTTTTGTTTAATTTAAATACTTATAATTTACACTTGATTTTACAATATTAGATTTCGTAAAGATTTGTGAAGACAAACATTTCAATGAACAAGATTTATTTTTAGCTACGGTTATAGCTAAAAATAAACCTCGAGGCACGTTCGTCCAGCGGCTTTCAAATAAAATCTTTGAGGTTCTCAGTCCACGTGGCATTGCGTTCCGTAACGTTTCTTTACGAGTAATCTTTTGCCTTTGTGAACTCATTTTCCTTATCGTTATAGCGTTTTCTCAAGCCATCATTTTCC
The DNA here is from genome assembly GCA_963555595.1 of Tethea ocularis. Lineage (NCBI taxonomy): Eukaryota > Metazoa > Arthropoda > Insecta > Lepidoptera > Drepanidae > Tethea > Tethea ocularis. Next base: position 8,954,902 of record OY741968.1, read on the forward strand.
TTTACGTATCTAGTAATGTTAAAGAGCAACAGGTCTTTAAATGTTAAAGGCAATTTTAATTGCAAGAACCTAAAAATATTTTGAAACTGAAATGCCAAAATCTAATGTACACAAATATGAAAACCACATTCTGTACCTCTCTTATTTTCACTGTATCATTTTCTCGCACATAATCAAGTATCACCCACAAAACTAATTCCTGACACTTTACTCAACCAGTATGAGCTTATCGTTTGTTCTAGGTCACAAGATGTAGCGGAAAGAAAATATGTTATTTGCTAACATAATTAATTTAAATTGGTGTCGATAAAAAATAAAAAAATAAAATATAAAAATACATAAAAATTGTGGCATTTAATAATGGTTATTTGCAATGACTCTAATTTTAGTCTATTATTGATGGTTTCGTTTTATTATTTTATTCTCTGTTTGGAAACCTTAATAATTTTCTCCCGCTTTTTTTAAACTAAAGATACTTAAAATCTTAATTTAATACTGTAGTATGATGAAATGGTGTTGTTTTATTTGTCATATTCTAAATGTCAAAATCCTTTATAAAGAAATGAATTAAAAATATATTATCCAGTCTGACGTCGCTGACAAATAAAAAAAAAGGAAAATCTAAGTCATGAAAAGCAACTCTTTTGCAGGCGAATCTTTTCTTTATTGACTTTAAAAACGTTATTATTATAATTCTTATATTAAGGTTGAAATTTAAATAACATTTAAAAATAATACAAGCGTAACGGAAACTACTTGTTATAAACAAAAGCCTTATGACAACAAAATTGTTGGGCCAAATACGGACAGCGACGCCAGACTGGTTATGAACCATACCACACATGTGCACATAAAAATATATGAAATTTGTAAAACAATGAATGTAACTATGAGATATATCAATGTAAATACCAAATATATAATTAGCTCTCTCTACTCCCTGTTGCCATACCCTAACAGGGTCCTTGTACTCATATTAGTTCACTGTATGTGTGTAAATTTTTTTTATTTATTTTTTTTTTTTTTTGAAAGGACTAAAGTTGGTAGCCTCTGATGGCTGCTCCAATCTTACCAGACAATCGGCGAGCGCAGAGAGCTCTCAGCCGGGTAACATTTAGGTAACCACGCCTGAGGGCACCCCCGAGTGGGGTACGAACCCCGGCTCAGGGCGTTACCGGGGGAAGGGGAGGACTTTGTACGAGTTACGACTGATTGGGGGCGGTCGGATTACTAATGGCAGCTCGGGCCGCTTGAACGGGACGAGACTGAGTGGGACGTCGCGGCGGTCCTCGCCGTCGAGGACGGTAGCGTAATCGGTTTTGTGTAGTGTGTTGTGTACTTTTACGGGCTTCGTCAGCTTCGATCTGAGCTAATGTTATGGGGTCATCCGGCTCGCTGAGGGCTTGCCTTGGTCTAAGGATACGGAGTATACGGGTGGGCGTGTACGTTGCGGCTTTCACTATAAGAGGGTTGCGGTGATTAACGGCGGTATTGAAAAATCTGCGTGAGGCGCGTTTTATAAATTGTTTTAACGTAGGGAGACCTAAATCAATGTGGAGATTTTCATTACGCATGTACCACGGGGCGCCCGTGGCTTTGCGCATGAAACGGTTTTGAACCACCTGAAGGCTATGGATCCGTGCAGGAGCTGCATGTGCGAACACAGTACTAGCATAGGTCATAATGGGGCGGATACACGTGGTATATAGTCTAACCTTGCTTTTGAGGGCAAGTTTAGACTTATGATTCAATAAAAAGTGGAGGCGCCCTAACACAAAGGCGGCGCGCGCGCGTACCGCTTTAATGTGGGCATCAAAGGTCAAACGATCATCGAGAATTACTCCGAGATATTTGGCTTGCCTTTCCCAGGGGATTGGTTCACCGAATAGAGTAACTGCCTTTGGAGGGGTGGGGGTACCTCGATGGTAGGGTCTGTAGAATAGGACCGCCTGGCTTTTGACGGGGTTGATTTCGATCCTCCATTTCCGAAACCAGGCGCCTAGGGCGTTAACCGCGGTTTGGAGGTTCTTAACAATGACTGAGGGGGACTTACTAGAGCAGTAGACCGCGGTGTCGTCCGCAAAAAGAGCTAACTGCACTTTGTCGGTCTTTGGCATATCACTCGTGTAGAGTGAGAATAGCAAGGGAGACAGTACCGAGCCCTGAGGGACACCGGCACCGATGGGGTGAGGGGAGGAGAGTGCGCCTGGAATGCGATATCGAAAGTGGCGATTTGACAAATAATCTCGTAAGATAAGCACGAGTCTATGTGGAACACCTAAGGTGAATAGCTTAAAGATTAAGCCATTGTGCCACACTTTGTCAAATGCCTTCGCGACATCGAAGAATAAGACGCCTGTCATGTTACGCTCTTGGTACTGGGAAGAGATGTGTTCAACAATACGATGTACTTGTTGAACACAAGAATGTTTGGCTCGGATGCCAAATTGTTCGTCAGGGATGAGATTATTGGCGTCGGCATATGTTTTGAGGCGGATATAGATCAGTCTCTCATACATCTTGCCCAAGACATTTAATAGACTTATGGGGCGGTAACGGACCTGGGTTTTCCGGGCTTATGGATTCCAATTACATGGGCCTCTTTCCACTGATGTGGAAAAATATTACAAGAGAGGGCAGCGTTAAATATAGATGTTAGCAGTATTATGAGGTGGGCGGGGAAGAGTTTGATCACTTTGTTAGTGATTTTGTCCGAGCCCGGGGCCTTCTGCGGGTGTAAGTTCCTGATGATCGATTTGACCTCGTCAGGGGTCGCGGGAGGAAGGGGGTCATCCTCTTCGCTGAGAGGGGGGGGGGGGGTGGCAATGGGAGGGCGGCTCTCCGTTCAACTTCAGAGTTGACTTCCTCCAAATGACTCGGGTCTATCGGGAGGGTACTGGGCGTGCACTGAAACTCTAAGCTTTCAGCGAGGCATTCTGTTTTATCATCGTCATCGAAAGCGGGAGGGAGATTGGGCCTATTTAGTGGGGGCATGGGTGCTACCGTGTCCTTGGTAAGGGCACGAGAAAGCTGCCAAAAGGCTTGATGAGAGGGTCTAATGTCTGTAAGGGTCTGGTCCCAGCGATCCTGACGTAGCTCTTCAATGCGTGACTTGACGTCACGCTGGAGAGCACGCATACGGATGCGGTTGTCCTCTGAGGGGAAACTATCATAGGCGCGAATGGCGGCATTTTTCTGCCTCAACAAGTCACGTACGTCATCGGGCAAGCGCCAACGTTGATCGCTCTCCGCTGGCACTGTCCGTGAGCAATCGCTAATTAACGATTGCACGTGGCTAGTGAGTGAGTCAATTGCGCCGACAGCCTCATCAGCGGTGTTGAGGCTATCTGGGATCTGATCAAGGTGGACGGATGTGGTTGACTTGAGGCTTTCACTCAGTCTATTCCAATTTGTCACGACCTTTGTGGGGGGGGCTTGACCTGCATCTGGGGAATGTGTGTACATTGTGTGTACATTGTGCATTTTATAATAGTAGTTTATGATACTGTTGCATAATAGGGGTTATTAACTACGAGTGTGAGTTTAAGTACCGAGCCGTAGGCGAGGTTCTTAATAGTATCACACGAGTTTTTAATACCTAATTATGTGCAGTATCATACAGTACTTTATCTAAACTCATAAAAAATAATAATAATAATAATTGCTATTTTGTTGTCATTTTTGGTCAAAATGAAATGTGTAGGCAAAACCAATAAAATATACAGACACAATAATCATATACTTAATCAAATCAGTGTTGCCAACTCCCAAAAAATCTTACCTCTAAAGGTCAAGTTACAAAATTTGTGACATTGTCATCGTCAAATTGAATTGATACTGATTGATTATACTATTGATAGGTCCAAAGTGTACTTTAATAGAAAAAAAGTTATTTTATAGCATTATCTTGGGAACAACAACTGTACTATAATGAATCATTATACACGGGTGTGCCTAAAGTGGGTCATTAAAGTACTGATTTTGATTTCATAATAAGAACATTACGATATGAGAGTAGATAAATAAATAAATAGATATAATGCTTAAATGTTATAAAATATTTCTGTATCATAAATTATGTAAAGATTTACCATGATCTTCCAACTTGCACCACAACCGTAATGAGATTTCCCGTCGCCACCACTGTTATCCCTGCATTTGATACACCTGCTATAAGCCACCATAAAACTGTAATAACACTAATGGCATTCGCATGTCTTTATTTATATAGCATCTCGTAAACGCGTCGTAATTTATTAAGGTGTGCTTGCATTGTTTTAATTTTAATGTTGAATTTATAATAAAAAGTTCGTTGACCTAGCTAGCGAGCTGATAGGTAAAGCAATAACCTTAGTAAATTGTTTTGGAATTACTCAGTGGTTTATTTTAAATAAATATAGCTGTTTTGTTTATGATTTACATAATTACTGTATAATTATTTTGGATATTTAGGTAACTCGACCCAAATTAATCTCATCGGATTACTTAACTATTATTTGTAAGTAGCTAATTTTGATATAATTAGACAAATATAGAGTTATTTGAGGAAAGGAAATAAGAGCTTTTCAAGGCTGGCAACGGTTTATCTGTATCTGTGTCGAATTGTCGATAACACATCGGCATCCCCCTGTTGTTGCGAATGTTCGTAACCGGCGATGATCACACTCAACAAAAAAAATCGACAAAATCAAGTTATTTTTGTTTGAGACCTTTAATTTTTAACTTTATTTTATTTTTATTATTTGTTGTTATAGCGGCTACAATAATGCATATATTCTGTAAAAATCAACTGTCTACCTATGACCGTTCATGAGATTGCCCATTGACAGACAGACAGTGAAGGCTTAGTAATATGGTTCCGTTGGCACCCTTTGGGTACGGTTTACCTTAAAAAAAAGTAAGTAATAATGACTGTGTAATTTTTTTATAAATCCATCTATCTTTGTACACACCAATAAATATATTTTCTGATTGTATATCCTTTCAAAAAATTGCTGAATAATCTTCTAGTAAAAATAAATTCCTGTAATGAAAAATGCAACGATACCTATATTGTAACTAACGGTAACAAGGCTCTAGCACCGCTAACAACCTATGAATCTCCATTAGTTTTGAATAGAGCCGCAAAACCATGCTATTACAATCCCCCTATGCAACCAATTTACTTGACCCCTGTATTAAATTCCGATAGACTATTTACTCCTATATTTATGGACTTATAAGGCATGAGGCAAATCTTTTAATACTTGTCTTTATTGTAAGGACTTTTCAGAAATTCCTAATATTACCGAAGGTATATCAGACAAGGCTTATGATGATAGTACCTATTACGGGTAATTAGACTGAGGCACATTGGAATAATAACTAGTATGTCTAAATTACCAATATATGCCTATGTATGTATCTAGTTGTTCCTAACTCTTAAATATAAATACTTTTTATGATAAACAATGATAATATCTCTATCTCATTTCGCATACTCATTAATAAAGAGGTGAATGTTTGTACCTAAAACAAAAGCCTGTGTTTCAGCAAAAAAAAAATTTTTCCTCGGGACAAAAATGGCGCCAAACGTTTCCAAAAACGTGGGGAATCTAAATGAAGGGTTATAAAAAGTGATTACAAAAATATATATATGTTAAAATGTAATTTACAATGAGAAATGATAGAAAAACAATCCCAATCTTTTTTGTACCGCAAAAGGGTTTTTTAGTTTTTATTAGGTAATTGTTATCGCTTACCGTGGCCAGATTGCGTTTGGTTAACTTGTTAGTGACCTTGCCATTGAATTTAACAGTTGATAGGATGCTTGTACTTGAATTTCTAATTATCACTTTTAATTGGCGAAGAAAAAAGTTTTTTAACGCAAAATTGTAGCGATAAGGTGATCAGAATCATATTATTATACTGAATCAATCCTATCTGTGTTAATTACGGTCGATATACAATCTTCGTATGATAAGTTAATGTGAATAAATTATAAAATATCACCTGAATTGAACAAACTGTCAACTCAATAGCTTCTTGCAGAAGCAAATTACCTGCCAATAAACTATTCACTGTTGCAATTCAAATTCTCATAACACTTTATTGGTATTCATAGGGTTCTGAAGCATCATAAACTACAGATCAATATGCGAGAGCTAGTAAGCACCGCTAGTACCTTGCCCGAATCCTTTGTGCCTTCAGATTGCGTTATTTAGGCAACCATTGACATGTAAATCCCTTCAGGCTATTAAATTTGCATTCTAATTAAAACAAGACACCGGTATTGGCTTACTTCGTAAGCACTCACCTGAGTTTTTGAATGTTACTCCCAAGAGTTTCAAGTTAATTTGGGACAGGTCTGGTTTAAATTCTGGTCATAGTCCCCAAAAAATTCAGCTTCTTTTTCAATGAAAATAGCTGCAAAAAAAAGGTTAAAGTTTTTTATTAGGTTGAGTACTTACCTACTTCTACTCTTGAAAGTCTATCGGATTGAATAAATATCATCCATTATACTAAATATTAGATCTCTTTTAGGTACCGAATATGGTAATATTAAATTCTATTTCCTACTTGGAATATTATTTTTTGTTCAGAGTGAAACGTGCCCGCTTATAAGTGCTAAGCCCTTACATATAATTTTATTCCCTCTGACCGACTCCGTAGCCAGACTCTACGCGTGATAATGCATTATTTATACGTCCTAAGACAACCAAAACGATTGCAGATACTAACGAAAAATAAGGTACGGAGGCAGACTCTCCTTTTGTCTCAACGACAAAACGTGCTTCGGGAATAAATAATACAAATAAAAATCCCTATAAATATTGAACAGCAGTATACTTCACACTTAACAGAGAGCCCTTGTAACTGAGATATATTATGACACTGCTTTATGTCAGCGCAGGTTTTTTGGGTGGCGATATTTTTTACGTATCTTTGTTTGTAAACGAATCGGAACAATGCCAAATTTTTTATTATTATTTTTATACTTCGTGCTCCAAGTTTGGTGGCACGGCAAAAAGCTTCAGGGAGGCATAAGGTATAAAACGAAATGACAAAACATAGCGTCGTATTTTTTTCCTTAACTGATATCAGAAAACGATTGTGTGGTTTTTTATGCAGCAACCATGTTGGGAATGTTAATGTTGATATTACAGTTGTTACTACCTCACCGGAGACGGGGAGCAAAGCCATTTATTTCTTTTGCTAATAAAAACACGGTTTTTTTTATCTTAAATTTTTTGATGTAGTATATGGCCTTACCTATCTTAATTTTTTTGATGTAGTATATTAAGTATGTGTTGAGAAAATAACAGTAAGTAAATAGAGAATATTTATTTTCATTTACTGCAAACATTGTTTCCATAGGATATTTCATAATTTACTGTTAATTAATGATAAACTGAACGATTACAAATATATTAGGAATAATATACACAATTAAATTACATAGAAAAAAACGTGAATAAAGTAAATTTGTCAAAATATTAATAAAGAACGTAAGTCAAAAGTTACGTTATACATAGAAGAGTGGTGCTAACAATAATTATTCATGTGGATTTGTTTAGCTTTCCATCAATATTTCATCGTCACGGGCAGCCGGTCACCGTGTAACGCCACTGCATATAGAAGAACGCTGGAACATAGAAATATGTAGAATAAAATATATTCAAACCTTTTGATAATTTTTGGTCCATAATTTTCGACAGGTAGGTTATATTATCAGGCTTTAAGGTATTCGATTTCCGAATTTGTAATCCTTAGCTAAAAATAGCTGTTTTTTTTTGCAGTTTCTATTAAAAAAATTAAATTTGGAATTTAATTATTTATGCCAAAGTCTTTATATGTCTTTATATAATAACACAAAGGATAATATTTTTTTTTATTAATTTCAGGTAATAGGTACAAGGTAGGTGGCACAGCGCACCTGAATACATTTTTATGTGACCGTAATGTAAGTATTGCCAGTAACCAAGGTAGCATAATAAATACCCATGTAGTCTCCACAGTTTTTAACATGAACATTGTAAAAACATGAATAGTGTATGTATGGAGCAATACTACTGGTGCAATAACATTTATAAAGCGTTAGTATATAAATCAAAACGTTGTTGTTGCGTTCCACTAGATTTAGTTACAGACATTTTTTCAAAAACATTTTACAAATATCCTAAGACCAAGTTTTAGCTTTTATGATTTCACTTTCGACAGTAAACTGATGGCACCCTACTAATAAAACGTGAAAGTTTGTACCTTATTTTATTTTTAATGTTTGTTGCTCTATCAAGCAAAAACTACTGAACAGATTTGGATGAAACTGGGCACATAGATCATACCCTGGAATAACATATAGGCTACTTTTTATCCCGGGAACGCGAGTGAAACCGCGGGGGCAGCTAGTTTAAAATAAATGTTTACAGTATTCTACAATTAAACTAAAATTGTTATCGAATGAACTTGGAAACAATAGTACCCATAAAATATGCAATAAATTATATTTGTTAAAATTCGAATGATCTAAGAACCTAATAAATTTAATGCTCGACTACCTTCAATTTTATACGTAAATTACTAACGGGAACAGCCTACTTGGAAACTATATAATTGAACATTATATCTATTTGTGATAACATACAAACCAAGTTAATTAAGCTCTCACAAACAACTATTTACATATTTTCGACTCTATTATCTAAATGATAGAGTTAGAATATTACTACAGCGGGTTTTAGGGATGGTAGAATAACTTTGCCAGTATTATTGCCAATATTAGTGCAAAGTTTACACACGCGATTGGGCCGGTTGTACACAAAACATTCTCTAACTCGGCACAAACAAGTCTGATATGGTCGATTAAGCTTGTTTTAGCTTGTATCCTATTACCCCTGGGCAAGATCTGCCTCATTATGGGAAAATTTAAACTAGGCTAAGAAATTAAGCTTTAGTATAGTAAGTTAATATTATATGCATCAGTTTGCTTATAAACGCTTCAAAGATTTTTTATGTCACATTTTTTTTGTAGGTTATGTCTAATTGATCTAAAGTACTGCAGTCATCCTACAAAATTTCAGGAGCCTGTGCACTACCATTACGAAGTTATAAAAATAGAAGCTCAGAGTCAAAACTCTCCTTAGTGAAAACGCTTACTTGCTTTCAGAATCGTAGCGATGGGGATTTTGGTATTCGAATAATCAAGTATTTTAATGCAAAATTAATTAATTTTTGAAGGTTATACTGAATTATTTTTAGTTTTAAATCTACAATGGTGCCGATTCTGTTGTTTACGAACTAAATAAATTTAATCTCACTTTATCTCTTTCTAATAGTAAATATAATAAAGGGATGCAAGATATTTTAGTCCTGTCAGTTTAGTCCGATCACATATTTTAAAGTGAATTTAAGCGCGATCTATATTGTTCACGTACATTACGACAGTATGGATTAAACTGACAGGATTAAAAATGTTCTATCTTTTTTCAATAAGGTTAACATGAAAGAGAGGTGACTTGTCTAATATTAGTTAAGTTCGTAAACAACAGAATCGGCACCAATACCCTACTAAAATTTAACTTCATTGACTCTACAAGCGATATCCGCAGCTTTTGTTCTTCTACGAATATCATTTCGGATCCTGACGCGCAGTATTCCGAGCATGGAATAGACCGTTGCATTACTGACTTTAAGTTTATCAAGTCACGTCTTAGTTCTGCAAGTTGTAACTAGAAACATGCACTGGTTGAAAACTTCTACCTTCGTACTCAAAGGTATTTTAGACACGAGGAAGATGAAGTGTTTCGAACGCTGCCCAGCAAGATTTGTCGTTAATATTGGAATCTATACCACTAAGATATATTACTACGTATAGAAGACGCCACATAATATAACCACTATGTTTCGTTCAAGTGCAGCCATCCGGCCGCACTTTATTTGGTTGCGTAAACACGAAACGTCGTAAGCGCCATAAAAATCTCGGCGCTTACGACTTTTCAATCGCGAAAAAACTACACCTTAAAGCGTTTTAGTGCTACGTGTTTACACTATCTGGTTAGACGACTAATTATTGTTGCAGGGCTGCAGCGAATATTAACAAAATGGCGCATTACCTTTGCCTAGGATAGCGTATAATTCTCGTAGGCTTCTCTATTTATGTACGTATAATGTCTCAGTAATTTATACAAAACTTTATTGAAAATAAAATTTGTAAGTTCGGATGTAGGAGGTAATGTCCAAAGTTACTTGATCGAAGTTCGATTCAAAAAAATCTTTCACAAATATAAAGTTTCAATGTTCCCGGATGGTGTAGGCTATTTTATCCCAGGAACGCAGGAAACAGCTAGTGAAATAATAAAATAGTACACAATATGCCTGTATTTCCTCAAATATAGTCACAGTTAAACAACAGTAAAGCCAGTACGACTAATAAACTTAAATCCACTAAATGCGAGCTTAGTCCTCCGCATACCCACGAATTTACAAGTTACCCCTAATTTCTGATCTCGATACCGGGTTACCTACATACGACCCTTGTTTTGTGAATTACTACTATAATCTGAGCCCGATTGCCTATTATCTCGCTACCCAGATTCTGGCAATTGGAGTTTTTGATCCTGTTATGGTTGGGCTTCTGAAGTTGTTAATTAAGACCTTGAATCTGATTCTCTGTTACCTTAGTTCCGTTCGTTATTTGGGCTTGTGTCACGTATGGGAATATATATAGATAGTACTAGCTTTCCGCCGTGCTATCCCCTATTTACTCCCTAAAGGTTGAATTTCGTTCGTTATTAGCGGATTCTTGTCTACGTCATAGCTACTCGTATCTGTATACTAAATTTCAGCCCGAACCGTCCAGTGGTTTGAGTTGTAAGTTAAAAGTCAGTTAGTCACGCTTTCCTTTTATATATTTTAAACGATGAATAGGTAACTTGAGATTGATACCTACTTAATGTATTTGTTTAGATCACAAAATACTGAATTACAAATCATAAGGCCCCCTGGCCAAGTGACAATTGTATGAACTTTATGTATATTTGGAACAGGAATAACATAAATTTAAAAAAGAAAGATCCACAAAAAAAAAAATGTAGCCTTGCTGAGTTTCTTGCCGGAGTCTTCTCAGTTCAAGTGTATTCCGAACCGGTGGTAGAGTCTATTGTAATGTTTGTAACTATTGACGTTCATAAGTGCCTTACCAGGGCCTAAATTGAATAAATGAGTTTTTGATTTTGATTTGATTTTGATTTTATGCGTCATACCCAACCAATTTAATAAGCATTAGCTCACTATACAATATAACTATTTTACTAATCATTTAAATGCCTAGCAGCTAACATAGAGAAAACAATAAATTTTCCATACTCATATTTTCAATGCACGTTGAACGAACACAGCTCCATCAATACTTCATCGCCAAAAGGCAAGCCAGTATTTCATCAGCGTTCATTGCTCGTACTCGTGCATCACAATTCATTTTGCATTCTCAGTCCACGTTCAAATTAAAAGTGATAATATTAAATATACTTGCTGTTTCTCTCAGTTTTATCTGTGATTTTTTGTTAAAAACTAGCCTATGATACTAAAGAATAATGTAGCTTATTAGTGAAAGATTTTTGGGATTGGACTAGGAACTCCTGAGATTATTAACTTTTAATTTTACTTCTTTATAATATTAATAAAGAACATCTTTTATTAGTGGTAATAAACATACTGATTGTTGAACAAATTAATGTTTATTTTCTCGTGTTAATGATAAAACGTAAAGTACTTTTGATTACTTCCTCCACTCTAGGATCCTTTGTTACACTCGGAATTCTACTTTAAAAACGTTTACTGTTCTTGAAATCCACCATAGTCCCTCAAAGGAAAATACTTTTTTGGTAACATTTTTATATACAATGATTGATAACTAATTCAAATAAAATATTTAAATCTAGATAGAATTTGTACATTTGAAATTAAATAAAACTAAAATTTATATGTACAGAATGCGTAGCCAATTTATGTTTGGAACGTAGAGCTCAATTCACAGTACGTTGCAATTTTATTACTACAAAACTCGAACAATCGCATAACAAACAAAATGTAATTGGAATTGGAACCAATTGGTTGTATCACTATTAGTTCAGATTATAATAGTGTTATAAAACGTGTTACAGTGGTGCCTTTCAATACCAGGTGTTAGGTAGGATTTACAACGTAAAAATAAATTCATATTTATTAATTTCCGTAAATCTTATGTCCAACATATTGCAAAGCTCTTCAAAATATAGCTAGGACCTATACCCAATTATTGTACTAAGCAGATGGCGTGGTTAGTAAGACACTAGGTCGTGAGTTCGATTGCCACTCAGAACAATCATCTGTATGCAAGCATGTCAGCCGAAAGACGTCCACTGCTAGACAAAGGCCTCCCCTAAGGATCTCCACGTCTTGCGGTACCCGCATCCAGCGGTTTCCCGCGACCCTCACAAGATCGTCGGTCCACCTAGTGGGGAGCCTGCCCACGCTGCGTCTTCCGGTTAGTGGTCGGTGATATGACCTACTAACCGACATACATTTTACGAGATGCACACTTAGCGCTGCTTGCTCGCCTACCACTCCCGTAGACACTGACTTGGATGATGCCAGAAGATGATACATTACCTAGGTTTTCATTATACTAAAACTAAACACTACGGCATCCTCACAAGCCTGAAACTTGTTAGGTAAACACTGTGAGTCTCGGTAGAGGTGGTTCTCGAGGTCTGTGCCACAGTAAATAGTAAGCAGTAAATAAATACTTTACTTTTTAATATCTACTTGTGTACTTTTGCAGCTACACTCGATAGCTAGTGTCTTACTAGGTGTTGTGTGACAATCATCTTCATACTTTCACTGGTTTAAAACATTAAAGTATTTTTTTTTATTATTACTCCCCTCAACCAGCATGTAAACATCAATTTCAAAATTATTTAGGAGAATAAAAATAAAATACAATTTTATTTAAATAATGCATAAAAAAATATAGAAGAGATTTTCTTTACTTACTTTGTTTTGATAAAATCTACATCGAAATAAATAAGTACCGTATAATCTTACAATGTTCATTAATTGCACATTTTTTTTTTTATCAAGCTAACTATAACGCTACAATTTGCAGTATAATTTATACTTAGCTTACTGAATATCGTTTATTGTATACAAGGTATAATTTATATATTGTATAATGCACTGCAGTCCATTAGCATAATTAACAACAAACACTACCTTGCAGTGTCAACTCAAACATCTGCGGTATCGGTGAAAATTGCGTGCAAATAATATCATACTGAAACTCGGTGTTTGCTTACGGTGCTTACTTGTGACAAACTATGCGTTTGACGCTGCTGGTAATATATTGGGCTGTTAAAATTTGGCACAGTAGTGAATCAAGAAATAAATATGTGTATGTTTAATATAGATTTTTAAAGATTTTTTTTTTATTTCAACACATTTTAATTTTTTTGCCAACCTTTTGTTATTGTTGGCGGTAGCAGCGGCCGCTTCGCTGATTTTTTTTATATGTAGTTAGATTGTATTATATATTATATACCTATTATATACTATTTATTTACGTTATTTTGTATTTTTAGCGATGCAAATGTAAGTCACTATTGACCAAATACTGAGACGTCATATTTAGGAGCGACTTAAATACCTGAGAAACCTATATCTCATACAAAATGTGAGTGTGCGTTTCAGTACTTGGACATATAATATTTGGCACATTTTCACTTCAATCTAATTTGGAGCTAGTACGGAGGACAGAGAGAAGAGAAGAGAGATATAAAATAGAAGATACCTACTTATTTTTTAAAAAGTTTGCATGTAACCACAATTATAATGATGGTATGGCCGAGGATGGTAAGCATATAAAGCCTAGAAGAAAACCTTTTTTTATCTGCTTTAAATCAGACAATATTCTATAATACATTACAAATCCCTTGGTTCCAAGGAGTATCTCCCTACATCAACAGGCTGTTGATGCGGATTAAGCTCTAAGGACTAAGAGTTAAGTTTCAAGTTTATGTAAGTTAGCATAGTTAAGCTGTTCCACGTTATTAAACTTACACAACACTGAAATATATTGAGATATGCAGAGTGCTTTCAAGATAGCTGCACATAGTGTTATAGACTGAATTTTATCAAAGGGCTATCTCTAGAATCCTAATAGATAGCAATAGAATTCTTGAAGGCGATGATAGCACAGTGGTAGTGGCGTCGAATGCAGAGACAATGGTCGTGGGTGAGAATCCTATATTGAGCTTGAACTTGAGGAAACTATGTAGTGGTACTTTGTAGTACCTGTCTGGTTAACTGTCTACCTAAAATTGATAATCTGTCGCAACCTACGGTGCATTTGAGATTCAGATACTTCTAGGCTTCTAGTGCGTGCCAACTATCTTCGGCCACATTATCATTGAGATTGTAGACAAACACGCCCTGTGTTTAGTGAAAATATGTTTATGAAGGATTATTAAAGTAACTAGCCATACAGGTAAAAAGTCAGCAAGCGTCTTTTACGCTGACTAGATGATTTTTAAAATGTTGTTTAAATTAGTTGAATAAAATGGCTCGCGTTTCTTTGCTGATGAAATCCATTGAGGTTTTTGTTTTTTTTAATTTGGATAGTATTGTGCAATCAGACAATAGTAATAAGCGTTTAAGCATGCGGTAGTAAGCACAAAGTAAATAATAGCAATAGTATACAATCAGAAACTAAACACATTCTAGACATAGACCAACCGTAATACTTTGGTACTTAGGTTAGGTAAAAGATTTTCAACTTGAAGGCCGTAGCCAGCCAGATGTTTGCTATGAAGTTTCTCTACCAATAATAAAGGGTCAAGGTGTCTTTGCAATGTTATTTTTGACACCGAAAAGCTTTTGTTTTCTAGGATACCTACAATATCCGCGCCATTTTAGCCATGCCCTCACGATATGATTATAACGATGAAGTAACTTCTGTTTGTAAATAAACCGTCAGGATTGAATACGATGTTAAGGGTTCCATCGAAGTTTTAATGAACGTTTGATCGTTAAGGAGTGTAAATAACTTACATAAATATTGAAAATGAATTTTAGATACTTACACAAGTCTTTGAACTGGCAAGTTAAATATTCTCGCAAATTATATAACAACTAAATACCATAAGAAAGATGAACCCTGTAAAATTAATTACTTTATTGATACTTATTATATGAAAAGCTCTTTACCGAGAATAAAATAATAATCTTTGTAGGTACCTAATTAGTTTTAAATTTCATGATCATATTTGTATTAATTTAATGTGTGCAGTGTGCAGAAAGCGTGCAGAAAAACAAACCGAACCTGAAACATGTATAAAATATATAAGCACAGAGAAGCAATATTGATTGGCATAGATACATAGTACTAGTGTCCCACTGAGCCGATTCTGTTTAATCAACGCCCGTTCCCGGAATGGAACTATCGGAACTATTCGAGGTGATTGAAGCGAGAACTCGGGTTGACGAGCAATCTTCAACTAATATCCTTCGTTCGCGAGAACTCAATTACAATACGAGTGCCTTTAATTTCCTCAAGTTTGTATCCGTATTAAACAATGTGGGTTACTAGTTGTTCTCGAATGTGTATCGAGTAAGTTTGAGTTGCGATAGTATGGCGGTGGGTGATTATTTCTCGTCAGAATGGTTTTAATATTAAACAGTGTTATTTATCTAAAATGAACGAGTTCATGCAAGAATTGCCCGATCTTGAATGTTAAAATCAAAATTGTGGTCAAACAAACAAGGATTAAGTAGAAAAGTAGAGACATGCTATATATGTACTTACATTCATAATAGTAACTTCTCTACTCTATTGAGTAGCAGATTTTTTTATAATTGAAAGCTTGCCTGAAACTTACTTTATAATTTATATTTATAAAGCCCATTTTATTATATCCTTTTATTAAATAAATTAAAAAAAAAACTAAACAAATTAAATCTAAACAGTTTATCCTTATCCTTTTATAATTATATTGTTAGGTAATTGCCCTGTATTGAAAATTTCTACAGGCAATGCTGACTTTTTAGCATTTGTTTGCCACACCGTTTTTTTTATTTCAAAATCAGTTACATAGGACTTTTTAATTTATTCTTTATTAATAAATGGGTCTTTATTATATTAACAAAAGCTTTAGATATTTTATACGTATATTTTATTATAGAATAAAGCCAGAAACCTATTAGCAATGAAATAGTTACGTTATCTAGATCAGCCACATTCATTTGAATACATTCGGGTTCTAAATTTGATCGCTTTGACTATTTTATAGGCGATTGTCGGTACCAACCAACGCGCAACGTGCCATGAAATAACTTGAAACTACCCACTGGGTGACTTTAAATGAATAGAATATCTATACTAATATTATAAAGAGGAAAGATTTGTTTGTTTGTTTGTTTGTTTGTTTGTAATGAATAGGCTCCGAAACTACTGGACCGATTTCAAAAATTCTTTCACCTTTGGAAAGCTACATTATCCCCGAGTAACATAGGCTATATTATATTTAAAAAAAAATTAGGGATCCTTACTAAAACTCCAATAATGTAACATAAGGTGTAAAAAAATGACCTGAAAAATTCCTTACGTCGCGTGCGCTGCGAAAACTATTGATGATAGAACAAAATCATTTACTACGACTTTGCAGAACTCATCATTATCTACAAAAAGTGTCGCGACAGCATATGTCTAAATATTATAGTTATGTCACAGTAAGCAGTTTTTTATTCTAAAATATTAATTTATATATTCCGCCTCTTGAAAAGGCTCTTCATTTGTACCTTGGTATTAATCCTCATCAAAATAAATTACTTTATATTCAAGACGGCTTTAATACCTTTTTATAACTTTTTGAATTATTCAATTCGGACATTTCATTCGGAAGATATCACGAGTTTAAAAATGCAAGTATTAGAAAAAAGTCGCGTGGTTGTCGCTCACCGCGCTCAGCTAGCCAGCATGCGATGTAGGCTCCATGTAAGCGTCACTGGGGTACGGGGGGGGAGTCAATGTAATCTATATATATAAAAGAAAGTCGTGTTAGTTACTCCACTTATAATCAAGAACGGCTGAACCGATTTAGCTGAAAATTGGCAGGGAGGTAGTTTAGAGCCAGGAGAAGGACATAGGATAAGTAGGTAGGGGTAGGTAGGGTAGGTAGGTAGGGGTAGGTAGGTAAGGTAGGTAGGGGTAGGTAGGGGTAGGTAGAGGTAGGTAGGGTAGGTAGGTAAGGTAGGTAGGGGTAGGTAGTTAGGTAGGGGTAGGTAGTTAGGTAGGGGTAGGTAGTTAGGTAGGGGAAGGTAGATAGGTAGGGGTAGGTAGATAGGTAGGGGTAGGTAGATAGGTAGGGGTAGGTAGGGTAGGTAGGTAAGGTAGGTAGGGGTAGGTACTTAGGTTAGGGGTAGGTAGTTAGGTAGGGGTAGGTAGTTAGGTAGGGTAGGTAGGTAAGGTAGGTAGAGGTAGGTAGGTAGGTCCCAGTTTTATTTTTGTTCTCAGGGCAGGACAACGTCTGCCGGGTCAGCTAGTATATGAATAAGATTCAATCTAATTTATTGAGTAGGTACCTACTTGATACATATTTTGGAAATTATTATATTTGAGAAACTGACTCAAACAGTCTTAGTACAAATGTGTTGACACTTATGAACATTTATAAAATATAGCTAATAAAATATTTACTGGAATCTAATATGACATTACATTGAACCTTGAAAAAAAAGCCTATCACTAAAAATACACCTAGCCCTAACAAAGAACCTATACTATATTACTCGAGTACTGAAATGCTATCTCGCTCTATCACTAAATTTCTGTGCTTAGTGCTTATCACTTAGGGTTTTCAACAGAGGTTTTACGCTAAATTGTTATAACTTCATAATGATAGTCCAAAATCCGCCGTGGTTTCCCCGAAGGGAGTACAGCATTGGGGTTATACAAGAAGGGCGTGAAGATATTTTTCCAGTGTCGACAACGCGCGAGTGATACCACTGGCGTTGCAAGCGTCTATAGGCTACGTTAACCGCTTCCCATCAGATGAGCCGTATGTTTGTTTCCTACCTTAATAATATAAAAAAGCGCTATTTAGTTAAAGAAAGAAATACTTAACACATCGATAATTTAGAATCAGAATGGCCGTATGTCAGGAAATATGGCAGTCTTTGCATAAATAACACTAATAATCCCAACTAGCAAACTAAATAGATAAAATAAACGATAATTTAAATCCGGTAGCAGCGACACTAAGCCGGTCCACAATTTGAATAGAACATGCAATAGGCCGTTGTCGCCGACTTCAAATGGGAGTGTATCAGCATAGGGCCACAGGTGCCGATTAGAGAAGATCTCACTTGCTGATAAAGTCACACGCAACTTTTGTACTCAGTATTTATAGGGGTGTAGCTAGTTACTAACTATGAAATAGTACTACTGGATACTTGCCCACATGCGGCAACGAGTAACTGTAATCCTGTTATAATTAGTGAGAGATTTGATTATCTTGTATTCAAATTTTCTTTGATTGACGTCCAATCACTGGATTTTAATTGCTACATTGGAAGATATTTTATTTAATACTAGCTGTTCCGTGCGGCTTCACTCGCGTTCCCGGGATAAAAAGTAGCCTATAACCTTCGGGAATAATGTAGCTTCCTATTAGTGAAAGAATTTTTCAAATCGGTTCAGTATTTTCGGAGCCTATTCAATGCAAACAAACATACAAACAAACAAACAATCAAATCTTTCCTCTTTATAATATTAGTTTAATATTACTTAGAAAAAATGATATTTCAATTAAGTAGGATATATCTATGAAAGATTATTTTTATTTATGAGTTTTGTTATTCGTGAAATCTTAAATTTTGGATTATGTTGCTTGGCAATTCGTTATCAGCTAAACCTACCTAAATATTCATCAATATTATGTCAATAGGGAGCATTTCTTAATATTTAACCGGTATTTGATTTATACCTATTATAAAAAATAAGTCTTCTATGATTTGTAGTTTTATGTAGAATAATCTAGATACAGTAGGTATAACCATTTGAATTCATGTATTATTTATAAAACAATAGAAAATAATACGTACCATTCTTTACATAAAACCAAAGCTATTCCAGTTATCAGTAAATTGTAAAAGCTATAACAATATATTATTGCCTACCTTTACTGTTATGTTATATTCTGGCAATTTTCCAAATACTGTTATGTTGTCAACGGATTTTATAGCCGAAATCTTTTTATTATCATGACCCTGACATTATCAATGTTACAATGATTTATAAACCATAATTTAAGCTTAAGGTATACATTATTCAATTCTAAATCATGTTAAAAAAGATGACTGTTAAACTATCAAATAGTGTCTTATCATGAGGGATTTCAAATAAAATATCCATTCATATTATAGGTATATCCTACTAATATTATAAACGCGAAAGTTTGTGTGTATGTTTGTTGCTCTTTCACGCAGAAACGGATTTGGATAAAACTTGACACGTAAATACCCTGGAATAGCATATAGGACAGCCAGTTATCCCATAAGTCTTAAAATTTATTGAAACAAGAACATTTTACAAGAAATGCATGTAGGTACAACCTGCATGAAACTAAGTTAAACCTAGATATGGCTAATCCCTTTGTTTAAACCAAATTATTAAACATATAAATTAAAAATTGCCATATAAAATTTTTACATCTCTTTTTTTTTGTACGAATTATAAGTTTGTGACATGGCAACATCCTTCTTCCATTTTTGACTTCAAGTTATAAGGCAATGTGTGATTTTTCTAAAACTAAAATAAATGAAAATTAAAACAAAAAGGTGCATTTTGTTTCAACCAAAGTGCAAGTGGTCCTTTCGCCGGTATAAATTCAAATAAAAAATAAAGTTTAATAACGTAATTGTGAAGATCTAATACTCGTGACCGGCATCGCGGCGTGCATTCTGAGAAGCCATTGTTGGGCTGCAGTATTCGGCCCCCAGCTTCGTTCTATAGTTCTATCAATAATTAGAACGAAAAAATATAAAGCATCGTCGTGCGGAAATCATCGAGTCGTCTAACAATTAGCGTACATATAATTTATCACTCGAAAAGTGAAGTTAGCATCAAGTGTGACTGCTACGCTTACGCAAGTAGGCAGCCATCTTTTCCTGCGCGTGAATCGCGCGAACTTCACAAACCGAACCTGACAAATGTCATTGTCAAAACTGTTGACAATATAATAGGTACCTACTATAATAAATGTTATCAAGAAATTGGAATCTCTCATCATGTCTGAAGATTTACGTAAACACAAGTTATTGCGCGGCCAGTGCAAGGCAACCATCACCAGAATTGAAACATTTGTCAACGATCCTATTGCCTTTGCCTCCGCGACAGTTGAAATCCTAGAAGCAAGAAAGGAAAAACTGATTAGTGCACTCAAGACATATGAGGCAGTGCAATTGGATATCCTGAGCATAGATGACAAGGATGCGGAGAAAATTGACCTGTTGGAAGATAAGTACTTCATAACCTTGGCAAAAATTAATGCTTCATTAAAAACTATTGATAACAAGTCAGTTGCGGACTGCCAAAACGTTTCCACATGTAAGTTACCCACTATAGATATAATGCCCTTTGATGGTAGGGATTATACAAGATTCAAGCCATTCTATGACTTATTTATAGCAGTTATTGATAATAATAAGTCACTATCTGATGTTCAGAAACTTTTTTATTTAAGAAAATATCTAACAGATGACGCCTTAGCTGTTATTGTGAACTTACCATTAGTTAATAAATCATATGGAGAAGCATTAGAATTATTAAATAAACGTTTTGATAATAAAGCACGGTTAATAAGTAATCATATTAATATTATATTAGATTTACCTACAATGCAAAAAGGCACAGCGGCTTCATTAAGATCATTTGTGTCTGATGTGCAGCAACAGTTGCATGCATTAAAAAATTTTGAACAGCCCATCGATACATGGGACATGTTGTTAATTTCTATTTTAACTAAAAAGTTAGATCAAATAACGAATCGAGCTTATCAATTAGATAGAGACTCCGATAAAATGCCTACCATCGCAGATTTTTTACAATTCCTCGAAAAGCGTGCTATAGCGTTAGAGGACAGTTTGCCCACTAAGATTACTTCCTATGAAAGTACATATAAAAACTTTAAATCAATGGCATCAAAGGTTGCAAATATTGCTACAGAAACAAAAAGGTCATGTCTATATTGCAAAAAAGAACATGCTCTTTACAGCTGCACAGGCTTTAAAACCGCAGCTATTGAGGATCGCCAAGCATTTGTGCGAGAGCATGAGCTGTGTTCTACTTGTCTTAAACCGCATCGGGGGAAGTGTAAGGTTTTCTTTAAATGTAAAATATGTCGCCTAGGTCATAATACACTTCTACATCAGGAACAGTCTAAGGAAACTAAAGATGAGTCTAAAGTAACATTGTTATCAAACCCTGTTTCCAATAACATCTTGCTTCCTACAGTGAAAGTTAATTTACATAATAAATATGGTGAACCTATATCTGTCCGTGCACTGCTTGATACTGGCAGCCAAGCATCATTTATAACAGCTAACATTGTAAAAAAACTTGGGTTGGTTGCTATAAACCAACAAAACAATATTACTGGCATTGGTAATAAGCAAACAAAAATTGACCAATATGTAAACTTGAGTGTGTTTCCATGCCACAACAATCTAAAAATAAATTTAAAATGTTATGTTGTTGACTCAATAACAACAACGTTGCCACAGCAACCTATAAATATTTCTGAGTGGAAATTGCCAGACTATGTAAAACTTTCAGACAGGGAATTTAATATCCCAGCTGAAATTTCATTGTTACTGGGTGCTGATATATATTTCAATGTGTTAGTAGATGGTTGCATTAAAATTGAAAATGGACCTGTACTACAGAACACCCTATTTGGGTATGTAGTTGCTGGAAACACTCCTGAAAATAATTGTAACTATGTAAGTAATGATAATTGTCATATAGTTACTAATTTTGCTATTCATAACCCTAAAAACTTAGAAAATATAATGGAAAATTTTTGGATATCAGAAAAGGTTCCTGAAATTGCAAAGCCGAGCTGTGATGAGTTTGAAAAGGCGGAAAAAATTTTTAGAGATTCTATGTGTATTAAAAATGCTCGCTTTTATGTTGATATGCCTCTCATTGCTCCTCATCAAGAATTACAGCTTGGGGACTCATTTTCAGTAGCTTACCAAAGATTTTTGATGTTGGAAAAAAGGTTTAAAAGTGATCCTGTATTACTAGAACAATATAAATTGTTTATTGAGCAGTATGTAGAGCTAGGACATGCTAAGGCGGTTGATATATCCAACTATGATGTTAACAATGATCCTGTTTACTTTTTAGCGCATCATTCCGTTATAAATGAAGGAAGTAAGACTACCAGACTTCGTGTTGTATTCGATGGTAGCATGAAATCTCGGAGTAAGGTGTCCCTCAATGACGTCATGCTGAATGGCCCCACAGTACAGAGTGAGCTGTTTGATATTCTAATTTTATTCAGAACTTATCTTTTTACACTGATTTGCGACATACAAAAAATGTTTCGACAGGTATTTATAAATGATCAGCATACTTGCCTTCAAAATATACTATGGCGAGATGATCCCAAGAAGCCCATCACCTGCTTACAGCTTCAGACTGTAACCTATGGTCTGAAAGCCAGTACATTCATGGCCACTCGATGCCTGCTTGAATTGGCTCAAAGATACAAACATGATTTTCCACTTGCTGCTCAAGCAATAATATCTAATACATACATTGACGATATATTATCGGGTGAGGATGACTTAAAGCAGCTTCATAACCTCAAAACTCAATTAATAGAGCTCCTTAAACTAGGTAGTTTCTCATTACATAAGTGGTGCTCCAATTCCCTTGAGGTTCTAAATGACATTCCAAATGAGCATAGACAATTTGAACATATAGATATGAGTGGGAATAATTTAGTAAAGACCCTAGGATTGATGTATGATGTTACCTCAGACACTTTCACTTTTACAAGTCCAACCATAGATGATAGGAAAAGTGAAAACACAAAAAGAAATATATTAAGTTTTATAGGAAAAATTTTTGACCCTCTTGGATTAATAGGGCCAATAACTGTTCTAGCTAAGATATTTATGCAACAGCTATGGTCTTTGCAAATAGGATGGGACGCTATAGTACCACAAGAACAGGTTATCTATTGGGAAAAATTCCTACATCAGCTTAAGCAAATGGGTAATATTACAGTGGATAGGTGCGTAAGTAGTAATGATATTTCTACTGTAGAGCTGATAGGATATTGTGACGCATCAATCAAGGCTTTCGGTTGCTGTCTCTATCTTAGAATTTGTATGAAAAATGGTACAATACAATCTAATTTGCTATGTTCAAAATCCCGTGTTGCTCCATTATCAAAATGTTTAACAATGCCCCAACTTGAGCTCAATGGTGCTCTTCTTTTAGCTCAATTAGTACATAGAGTCGGTGGAGCCTTGGACAATAGGTTTTCTCAATTAAAAATTATGTTGTACAGTGACTCCCAAATTGTCCTTGCTTGGATAAAAGCTGGTAATGTAAAGTCAAATGTCTATGCCAACAATAGAGTCAAACAAATTGTAGAAATTACCAATGAAAAACAATGGGGTTATGTTAAAACTGCTGAAAACCCTGCTGACTTATTGTCGAGGGGAGTTTTGCCTCAGAAATTGCAGCAAAATAGTTTGTGGTGGCACGGGCCGACATATTTATCTATTGATAGTAATACACATACTAAAGTAGAAAGGGAGAATGTTCAACTGTCTGAATTGCCTATAAATTTAGATTTATCTGTTGAAAATGCCTCATCATGTAATGTTGCTAAGATAGACTCATCTTTTTCAAAACAATTATTTGAAAAATACTCTAATATTTTTAAATTACAAAAAGTGATTGCATTTATTTACAGATTTTATAATAACTGTCAAAAGAATAAAAATAAAATATCAGACAGTAACCTTACACCTCAGGAGCTACATGACTCTATGGGTATAATCGTACGTTGTTCTCAGAGGGAGCATTTCTTGAAAGAAATCACATTAGTATCTGCTAATAGACCTGTAAAAACAGGTATAGGTAGCTTACATCCTTTTCTTGATAAATTAGGTATTCTTAGAGTAGGTGGTAGACTCCATAATGCACAGAAAATGTCTTTCGATAAAAAACATCCTGCTATTCTACCAAAAAACTCTCACATTACAAACCTTTTGATAGAGAGGGAGCATTTGAGACTCTTACATGCAGGGCCTAGATTAGTTTTTAATTCTCTTAATCAAAGATACTCTATAGTCAACGGCATTCGAGAGGTAAAGAGGGTGGTACGCAGATGCATTAAATGCTTTCGTATGAAGGCTGAAGCTGCTAAGCAGTTGATGGGTTCTCTACCGCAGGAAAGAATCACTGCATCCAGGCCATTTCAGCATGTCGGTGTTGACTTTTGTGGGCCCTTTGATATGAAGGTCGCTAGAATTAGAAAACCTATAATTCAAAAATCTTACATAGCGCTCTTTATTTGCTTTGCCACAAAGGCTATACATGTTGAACTTGTTTCAGACCTCACGACTGAGGCCTTCTTAGCATGTCTCAAGCGTTTTATTTCAAGGCGTGGGATGCCCACAAACATATTTTGTGATAATGCTAAAACCTTCAAAGGGGCGTGTAATGTTATGAAAAAATTGTATGACCTACAGTCCTCAAAAAATCATAGAAATACAGTCCACAATTTTTGCTCTCAAAATTATATAAAATTTAAATTTATACCTAGTTACTCTCCTGAGTTTGGAGGATTGTGGGAATCGGGTGTTAAGAGTGTAAAACACCATTTTAAAAGAGTAGTAGGTACTCTTTGTTTAACTTATGAGGAACTCTATACTGTCATTGTTCAGATTGAAGGTATTCTAAACTCAAGACCTCTACTTGCAGCAAATTCAAATGATTGTCAATACTTAACTCCTGCACACTTTCTAATTGGAACTGCTCTAGCTAGTTATCCTGATATTGATTTAACTAGTGTTCCTATAAGCCGCTTAAAATTTTGGAATGTATGTACAAAATTAAAACAAGATTTTTGGAAATCATGGTCAAATGACTACTTGACACAGCTTCAGAGCCGTCCCAAATGGAAATATCAGCAACCAAACCTTAAAGAGGGAGACTTAGTAA
Organism: Tethea ocularis; assembly: GCA_963555595.1. Taxonomy (NCBI): domain Eukaryota; kingdom Metazoa; phylum Arthropoda; class Insecta; order Lepidoptera; family Drepanidae; genus Tethea; species Tethea ocularis. The sequence goes on from OY741968.1 coordinate 8,980,160, forward strand.
TTGTAAAGGAGTTAAACATATCTCCTCTGAAATGGAATGTTGCTCGTATTGTGAGGACATATCCAGGCAAGGCTGATGGCATTGTAAGGGTTGCTGATTTGAAAATGAACAACAAAATCTATCGAAGGTCAATAAATAGACTCTGTAAATTGCCTTTAGAGTAGGTATTTGCATGCATCTAGGGGCCCCAATTATGTTTAAACCAAATTATTAAACATATAAATTAAAAATTGCCATATAAAATTTTTACATCTTTTTTTTTTTGTACGAATTATAAGTTTGTGACATGGCAACATCCTTCTTCCATTTTTGACTTCAAGTTATAAGGCAATGTGTGATTTTTCTAAAACTAAAATAAATGAAAATTAAAACAAAAAGGTGCATTTTGTTTCAACCACCTTTAATAATTATAAATTTAATTTGTGATGACAGGAACCAAACACAAAAATATCGATGGTGATGTAGGTAGTAATTAAAATGTTATGTTATGCAAACTTAGCATGCAACAAATCACTGGTTAGATATCTACACACCGCACCGGTAGAAAACTGAACATCCGCAAAGATAACAAATCCCAATAACAGGTATTTCTCTCAAGACATATTCGCTAAGTGATTGTAGATAACAGCAGAATAAACTTTGTCTAGAGGCGCAAAATAACGTGCATTTTAATTACACTTCCTTGCTTCTAAGTTATGCAAGGAGCCGTGTCGTTATTCTTAATGGGATGGATAAAATCCTAAACGATTATTTTGCCATTGTACATTTTGAGATGAAGATAACGCAAAGCGTCGTAGAAGTTTGCTTTAATGAATCCTATACCTAATATTTTCTTGATCTTGTGAGGGTCGCGGGAAACCGATGGATGCGGGTAGCGTAAGACAGGCAATCGTGGAGATCCTTGGGTGAGGCCTATGTCCAGCAGTGGAGGTCTTTCGGCTGACATGAATGAATGAATACCTAATATTTACTTTATTTATTTTGTTAGTTTTGATTTATCCTTATCAGTTTGATTAAATCATTATCTTTATTTTATTTAGTTAACACTTTATGATTTAATTAAACGCCTACGTTATTTTGTGTTTGCCTTTTTAGCAAAAATATTTATCGCAAGAGTATTATAATTGTATCAACTTTTTATAGTGAAAAATATTACTACAGTTAAATTTTGTAATTTCGAAAGGTAGGACATAAAAATATCGTTGCATGAAGACATAAAGAGAAAGAAACAAAAGCAATCAATATAAAGTTGCTAAACTAAAACAAATCTTCAATGAAAACGTTGCGTAAACTTTCCAAAAGCGTAGAACAAAAAAAAAGGTAAGCCTAAAAACGACACCGATCCAAATAATCCGAGGAGATAATACAGGATCGCGTTAGTGAAACGTCATCGGCAGTCACGGCACGTCCTGCGCCAGGCTGTGACATCCAGCCTCCAGATGTAGAGAAAAAAAAACACGAACAACTTTCACTAAAGTGGGCGAAGTCATTTATCAAGCTAGCGCTAAGAACTCTCGACAGCGAGAACTTTTGATACAGGATACGCTGCCACCAGACATTAATAATAAGGATATCATAGTACTCGAAGTGTTTTTAGAATGTCCTCAACGTGTTTTATCACTTAAGCTGCGAAACTTTCCTCTTTATGTTGGGTTTTTGCTCTCTATGTCGACTGCGACCTAGATAGATAGGGGTTTAATTTTTTTTGTTGAAGAGACGAGTATATATTGTTGTATTATAAAAAGCTCTTGTTTTTTATATATTTTAGTTTTCTTTACCAATTTTTGTTAAATTTGATGTTTTTATATAATTACTTTATAGGATAAATGGTTTTGGTACTAACTTATTTATCACAAACAAACGTATCTTTACCCTCATCCCCTGTTTCCAAAACTTGTACCGTATTCTATAAGTAACTAACTTCCAGTTAGACCTGTAAACGACTTTACGTGTCGAACAAGGAAATCAAATTATCAACTCCCACGAACTTCGCACCTCTTCCAGCCCGTACGAGATATCGGAATTCGCTGCCCGAAAACGATGTCCCTTCTCTATTTGAAAATTCTGTACGTTTCTTTAGACAAAAATATGTGTAGGGGCATGCGACGCCGAACAAGCTTTATTGGGTATCTTCACCAAAGTATGCGAGTTGGGAATTCAATAAGTGACAGCAAAAAGAATTAAGGGTGTGCGAGGCAACATGTCTACACTTTGTTCCCGATTATCACTTTGATGTTTCCTTTTGTTTAGACACTATTATGTGCGACTGTTACAAAAGTATCGTCGCAAGTGAATACTAAAAACCATTCCTTTCTAGTTAATCATATATACCTATAGAGTTTTCTAGATTTGATATTTCTACCAGTCTTCTACCGATCTTATACCTACATTTTTTCTACCTACAAATTTTTTACTTATATGTAGGTAGTAAGAAGTTTTTATTTATTTTTTTATGTACATAGTTAATGTTAGTTTAGTTTAGATTATATAGTTTTAATTTGTATGTATATATATTTTATTTTAAGTAAGTTAATATATGTAGATATTACGTTATTATAGTATGGAATAAAAATAATAACCTTTCTATGTACTTATAATATTTTCGATTCATCGAATATGCCTTCAATCACACATCGTTAGTAAAAGAAGTCCATCGGAAATGTCTTTCATAAAATATTCAATAACTAGTTAGTCATTCGTGGAACGGCACGGCTGTGCATCTATTATCATAATTTCTTAGACGTAGCGCAGGTTTCTTTTTTTTAACCCGGTGCAGTAGCTCGATTAAGAAAACATTACATAATTGTGCGAGAGCTGTCGGGCGCGCAAGTGGCGCCATACGAGTGAACGTGTAACTATGTGGGGGAGTAAGGGTGCGGGGCCGGAGCTGTCAGAGGGGCGGCTATGAGCGCCACCACTCTCGGCAAACTGACGAACCGACCCGACCGATGATCGTCTCGTCAGTCGCCCACGAACCACGATGAGGACGGCACGCGGCCGCGTCGCCTCCCACACCGAATTTACGTGCGCCGCGACGTAAACATTGCCTAGTGAAGTGAAACAGATAATGTCTCTACATGACATTGACTCAGTTTAAGTGAATGTTTTCATTGCCGTTTCGCTCAGATCGGTAAAGACAAATGTGTTTAAAAAATGTTTCAATTGCTGACTCTTTTATTTGTGACTTTTGGTGTTAATGCAGCCTATGCTCCTAAAGGCGTTGATAACTGCAACCGCTTGGCAAAAGGTGACGAAGGGTTGCTTTGCCGAGTGCGGACGCTGGACGCTGATGGATCCAGTTTGGCATCTGCACCTTCCGAGAACACAAAACGACTAACAGTCGAGTGCAACCAGCTGCTTCTGTTCGAGAGTTATCTTGAAGCAAACTATTTTCAAAGATTTTCTACACTCTCTGAACTTTTACTACAGAACTGCAAACTTTTACGAATACCTGGCAACGCGTTTGAAGGATTACGTGAACTAAAAAAGTTGTCGATTCGATCTAAAAACTACGATTGGAGCCCAAATAAAAACTTGGAGCTTTCACTTGGAACTTTCAACGGATTGCGAGAATTACAAATACTCGATCTAGGAAAAAATAATTTAAAGGTGATACCATCGGATGTTTTTTGTTCTCTGGATAATTTACAAGAATTGAATTTAACTCATAACAAAATCAAGAGTGTCGACCGTCTTGGCTTTGGAAAATACTGCGGTTCTGGCTTACGAGGATTAGATTTAAGCTACAATGAACTTAAATCTTTAAGTGAGGAATCAGAAATTACGGGCTTAAAACGGCTTCAAGAGTTAAAACTTCAATACAATAAAATCTCAGATATATCAAGTGAAACATTCAATGGCCTTATTTCTTTGAGAATACTTAATATTTCCTACAACAACCTCCAGTTCATACCCGAGGGCACATTCGCCAGCACGAAGGAGTTACGAGAAATATATTTGAATAATAACCTACTATTTGAGTTAGCCAAAGGCGTGTTTCACCGATTAGAGCAGCTGCTTGTCTTAGACTTATCGAATAATCAGCTATCTAGCGCTCACATTGACGGCGGTACATTTGTTGGCCTTATACGCTTAGTCATTCTGAATTTATCCAATAACGCCCTGACGAGGATAGACGGTAAGACGTTTAAAGATTTATTCTTCCTTCAGATATTAGATTTAAGGAACAACTCTATCGGATACGTTGAAGAAAACACGTTTCTGCCTTTGTACAATTTGCATACATTGAATTTAGCTGAAAACCGCTTACATACTATAGACGAGTTCCTATTCAATGGATTATTTGTATTGAGTAAATTAAATTTAAATAATAACTTATTGATAAACATAGACCTAAAGTCATTTAAAAATTGTTCTGATCTAAAAGAATTGGATTTGAGTTCAAATCAGCTGACAGAAGTTCCATCTGCAATTTGGGAACTATCGCTATTAAAGACACTGGATCTTGGTGAAAATCAAATATCAGATATTAAAAATGGATCTTTTAAAAATTTAGACCAATTAACCGGTTTGAGACTAATAGACAATCAAATTGGAAACTTAAGCATTGGAATGTTTTGGGATTTGCCAAACTTACAAGTTTTAAATTTGGCAAAAAATAAAATACAAGCTATTGAAAGAGGCAGTTTTCAAAGAAACAAACAGTTAGAGGCAATAAGATTAGATGGCAATTTCGTATCTGACATTAATGGAGTGTTTTCAACGTTACTGAGTTTGTTATGGCTTAATTTATCCGAAAACCATTTGGTTTGGTTCGACTATGCTTTTATACCCAGTAATTTGAAATGGTTGGATGTTCATGGAAATTTTATTGAACACCTCGGAAATTATTACAAACTCCAAGATGAGCTTCACATAAAAACATTAGACGTTAGTCATAACCGTATTATAGAAATATCGCCATTAGAAATTCCAAACAGCGTCGAATTGTTGTTCATAAACAATAACCACATAAACAACATTCAAGTAAACACATTTATGGAGAAACGCAACCTCACAAGAGTTGATATTTACGCAAATGAGATATCTCATTTAGATATAAACAGCCTCCGGTTGTCCCCAGTTCCCTTAAACAAGTCGTTGCCTGAGTTCTACATCGGAGGAAATCCGTTTAACTGTGATTGCTCTATGGAATGGTTGCCTTTGATAAACAATATGACTGCGATGAGACAACACCCTAGAATAATGGATCTTGAGAATGTATTATGTAAAATGACACACACGAGAGGCGTCACACACATACCTCTAAGTAATTTAAAGTCTACCGATTTCTTGTGTACATACGAGACGCATTGTTTCACATTATGCCGCTGTTGTGATTACGTAGCTTGTGATTGCCAAATGACGTGTCCAAATAACTGTTCCTGTTATCATGATCCTACTTGGAATAAAAATGTAGTAGACTGTTCCAGTCAACGTGCTGTTGAAATACCAGAAAAAATTCCCATGGATGCAACCGAGGTCTACTTAGACGGGAATGACTTTAAAGAATTGCAAAATTATGCATTCATCGGCCGAAAAAATATGAGATCGCTGTATGTAAATTCGAGCGAAGTTGAAGACATACAGAATAGAACATTTGCCGGTTTATCCTCTCTCGTTATTCTGCATCTCGGAAACAATAAACTGAAATATTTAAATGGGTACGAGTTTGAACATCTGTCTCAGCTTAGCGAACTGTATTTGCAAGATAACTTCATCAGCCATATTGCCAACTCAACATTTATAACATTAAACTCATTGAAAATCTTAAGATTAGACGGGAATAGATTAGTAGATTTTTCAGTTTGGACACTATCTTTTAATAAACATTTGAATGCACTTGCTTTAGGTAATAACATGTGGTCGTGTAAATGTAGATATTTGCAGCGGTTCACATCATTCATATCTGATAGTGTAAATAAAATCACTGATGTAAGTGATATATGGTGTTGGAATACAGATACAAAGTCAACACAAAAGAAAGAACTCAATTTGAACGGCACAATATGCAGTGACTATTACGCTGGAGATTCTGTTATAGATAACATGTTGGTCTCAAATTACATGCCTATGATGGTGACTACGCTATCTGGATTCATGTTGATAATGCTAGTCATCCTTGTGATTTTCTTATTCAGAGACACGATTCGCATATGGTTTTATACAAGCTGTGGTATAAGATTGTTTACATTCACTGGAGCGTACGACGACACTGATAAATTATATGATGGTTATGTTTGCTACAGCCCAAAGGATGATGATTTTGTTATTCAAACGTTGGCCGCTGAATTGGAAAATGGAAGCCCTTCATATCATCTTTGCTTACACTATAGAGATATACCACAGCATAACGTAGCTTATATGCAGTGTACCTTACCTTTGCCTGAAGCCGCGGAAGCATCTAAACGCATTATTATCGTATTAACTAGAAACTTCATAGAGACAGAATGGTCGCGTTTTGAATTCCGACAAGCTTTACATGAAATAGTTAAGTCCAGAATATATTCCTTACTAATAATACAAGAGAGCACAGTATTATCTGAAGCAGAGTGTGATCCAGATTTAAGACCATATTTAAAAACGAGTTCTAGAATAAGATGGGGTCAAAATAAATTTTGGGAGAAATTGCGTTACGCTATGCCAGACCAGAGATGCAAAAGTAAGACATCTTACAGAAATAATATAAATTCTTATACGATGAGAAGTGGTATGCAGAATGGAACTATGAGATCTTTTTCCTTTACGGAGAAGATGAGAGGTACTGCTGACGGCGTTAGTACTACTCCAGAGTTTGTGGAAGGTCGTTCACAACAGTTGCAGACCACGCAATATGAGCCAAATGGTAGGCCTCCATCAGATCACATATATTCGTCTATAGATTCAGATTACTCTTCATTAGAATTAGGTGGTAATAACCCTAATCGGAGGCGAGATTTCAGACATTGGCCACCACCTCCTCCATTAATTGACACGCATTCGTCAGGACAGGCGTATCTAGTCTAGTCTAAATGCTTCTCGCAAAATCTATATTATAAATTCATTTAGTCAAAAAGCTTCATGTGAATATTGTATTAATCGCAACGCGCGCTTTACCAAATAATTAAGATTTTTAATCTATTTTTGTAATTTCTCGCCGTTACAAAGGGCGTTTCGTAATGTTGGTGTAAATACATTCTATAAGACTGCTGTAGAAATATTATTGTGAATTTGTAAATAAAGTGTAAATAAATGTCCATATAAGTCACGAGTATACTATTTATATACTTTAATAAAGCCATTGTGATAATTTTTGCATACATTTTTATTTTCATTTCAACACCACTCAATTTAATCAATGCAAAATCTCCAGAGCAGCGAGTGTCATTTTTATGATACGTAGGTACCTACTATTTTTAAATAATCATTAAAAAAATTATTAATTATTACTTTAAAGATATTATATAACTATTAGGATCCATATTGTAACTTGACACAGGTACACAATTGAGCTTAATTAGTCAAGCCGTTTTATTATGAGGATTAGATTTACCAAAACAATTTCCACTTACAATATGAAAACAGCATACAATGTACGTGATATGAATACTTTAATCGACTTCCATACAGGGCCATATCATAACAAGGTATGAACTGAATTTTAAATAAGATTTCCTTACATTATCTTCAAAGAGAAACCGCTTGCGAAATGTCTCTTATGTAATAATAATATAATCTGATCAATTAAGCCATCATATTTACCATATAAATTGTTAGTACCATTGTTATGACATACTCGTATATGTCGTAATAAGAACTGTGTAAAGCCACAATACGTAGTTTTTGAAGAGAGAAAGAAACTGGAATTCTTTGTATACTCTACCTTTACTGACGTCAGAAACTGGGACCGATAGTGACATATCTTGACTTGTTGCATTTTATTGTTGTATAGGATTATGCCTTTTTGCATATTGATTCTCTTTTGAATAGCATGAACACTTTCATAGACCTATTTAGTACCTAATGACGAATGATTTTATCTTCTGCTCGAATATTTTCCATAAGATATAATATATTTGAGAATTATATAAAAATATTCAAATAAAAATGTTCAGTAAAAATACACCAAGATACGACAGACTTAATGTAAACTAGGTTGAACAAACAACGTTTGTGTCATTAAATATTAATGCTGGTCTCGAGACCTCGCCCTAAAGAGTGTATTTCGTGGCTACCACAGTATCGAGTAAGTATGATGAAACAAAACAAAGTAAGTACAAGACTTAGTATAATTATCATTATTTATGACTTTTTATTGTAACTTTAAGTAGATTTCTATATACTTAGTGACCACAAGGTAGGTGATATTTTGTTACATGTGTCAGATATTTTTGTAGTCATTTTGGATGATTCGTACCTACATACATATGTATTCATATATTTAATTAGAGTTTTAACAAAGCACTTATTGTATCCTGCCAATATCGTAAATTTAAAAATATGAGTAGTTTTGTAGACATTTTTGTATACAATACTGATTAAAACTTGGGGAAAGCCGTTGGCAAATGCTTATCAATACTAATATTTTAAATGAATAAAGTAACTTTTTGTTTTTCTGTTACTTTTTTCACGTCTAAACCGCTAAATCGATCACAATTAAATTTGGCACACAGATAGCCTATGATATGGAAAAGGACAGGTTATTATTTTATACGGGAACGCAGGTGAAACCGCGGGGAACAGTTAGTTTCATACAATGTTTATCAATGACAATTTGTTATATTTTTAAGGTGACCATCAAATTGTTACCACAATACAAATAATTTATCGCTACAATATTTTTCACAAATTCTTACTAATATCATAATAGTAGTTTATGATACTGTTGCATAATAGGGGTTATTAAAACACGAGTGTGAGTTTAAGAACCGAGCCGTAGGCGAGGTTCTTAATAGTATCACACGATTTTTTAATACCTAATTATGTGCAGTATCATACAGTACTTTATCTAAATTCATCTAATAATGTAATTTAAAGGTAAACAATCGATAATATTTTGTCAAAAAATAACGAAGATACAGTGCGTATAAATATCGCGTGACGTCACGTTTTAGTACACTTTTTACAGAGAAGTGACGTCACAAACCCCCACTCCTGAACTTTGATGCGACCTATCTTTGTAAGTTTTTATTGATTTGATAAAATAAAAAATACGTATCCAATATTTTTTGATAACCTAACTGACGGACTAAATAGAATTAATTTTTTTTTACCCAGTCATCATCCCTATGAGAACTTTAAGATATATTAGTAAATAACACACATATACTACGTACTACGTACAACTAATATAATAAAACGAAACAAAATGATTCACACAAACATTATTTTATATCTTGTCATTTACTCATTCTCTCAATCAAGACTGGATTATCACTAATGAATCTAATTAAGGCGACTCCTGCTGCGATAGACATACTTTATTAGGAACAGACAATTTAATTTGACAATCTTAAATGCCAAATGTAGGTTGATCAAGGATATGACCTATTTTGTAAATATTTTGTTAACATGTCTAACACAAACTATAGGACCTCCTGTAGTTTGTGTAGTAAAATACAATCATTTTGATACTTGACGCAGGAATTGTATTAATTAAAACCAAAATTATTTTATTAAAATGTTCACAGGCACTTTATATTTAGTCTGACTCTATTACCAGTCCGGAAGGTTGCTTTTTTGAATGCGATGGTTTCTAAGATTGCGACAGCTTGAATTTCCTTTATTCTATAGATAACTGTCAGTCTCACATGTTGGTAATTTTGTAGTCCACAAGGCATTCTATAAAGGTTACCACGAAACTCATCAAAGTTTACTTTTGTACCATTATAAAATACCTATCTACCTAGTACTTACTCTTTGTGAGACGCTTAATTCTACCATAAATTTTCTCTATTCACATTGCCGACTTTACACGCATTCTCGAAAGAAAAGTAACAACAGCACTAAAAAACAATGGAGCTTTCTATTAGTAATTTTATGGATCATATCAGTGTTTCCGGAGATTCGCTTCCACATAGGTACTTATACACAAACTAAGTCTCTATTTATAATAGTAATAAAGATGTATCTTCTAATAAATTAAAGGTCAATAAATACCAATTCAATCAGAATGCTGTATAAATAAACGCATATTTTTTTCTAAATTGGACCCTAATTTAGACTAAGACCAATCAATAGAAATTATTGTACATATTGATTAAGTCATTAAGCCTACGAATATTGTGTTGGTGTCAAATTAAGTCATTAAAATGTTTTATCAATTTATATTCTGTATCTCAAATCAAATGGATGGTACCATTAATTCTATTTATTCATAATAGTGCTGACAAACTAAACTGATTTAGTGTTACTATATCTCATTCTAAAAATATTGAATAAGTATAGACCATATTTCAGGCTGTTAAATTAGTTTATGGCATTGTCAATTATACAACTAGGTGAGATAGTAGTAACAAGTAGACTAGTTAGATCTCCTTATAACTTTTGTTTGAAAAAAAATAGTGTTACAGAATCAAAATCAATTCTGTATTCAGCCTTTTCCAATGATGACTAGCCAATGCCTATATTGCTGATATATCTAGTAGCCTAAATAAAAAATAAATGGTTTTCACTTTGACATTAAATCTTCACTGTTAGTATTCTTATCATCCAACGATCGTTCTTGGTGTCAAGATATTCTTAATATCCAAGATAAGTCGTAAATAGCTAAGTAATTACGTGTTGGCATTGAAAAGTAGGCGTTTAATAATAATTTTGACATAAAGACAGCTGCAGAAGCATAAATTGCTTAGGTATTAACAATAGGGGATCGGACAGGTATCACAAAAAAATCTTAATTGTAGTTATAAATAATGTTAATTAAATAAAATGACCATTCAATGAGTATTTTTGTAAAATAATAATGTTTTATATTTTTAAATCAACAAATAAAATTAATAAGTTGCAATATTATTTAACAGTCCGCCACCTTGAACGAAACACCAATCACAACGCTTTACGTCATACGTTTGGATACAAACTCAAAAATCTCATCAATTTTGTGAATTTGTATGTGATTCTTACCGTTTTCTACGATTATTTCCATTTTTTCTAATTATTCTGAAACTGTATGCAGTCACGGAAGTATTCTTACACAGAGGTGCTGCACACCAACGATATTTTTTTCCATTATAAACGTGACTAAACTTCACATAATCTTTTAAAATTCAGTAGATAACTTACACTTGGTTGTTTGATTCAGTAGCGGTTACGTACTCTTTGGTTTGATTGATGTTTGTTTCCAAACCAATGACGTCACGCGGCCTAAAGTGACAGATGAGAGCGTTTTCGCGGCATTTTTACGCATTCAACTTTTATATGTAATTTAAGTATATTTAAAGACTTTATTTAAATAAAATATTATTTTATAGGGTATTTAATAACCATTCTAATTAGTTTCAAACACTTTGTGAAAAGTTTTCCGATGCCCTATTGACTCAAGGTTTAGTTATATAGGTAATTCCGTTCCGTCAATTATAGAATTTGACACCCACGTACCGTCATTCACACAACTAATAGACAAAATCTATAGAAAATTACCAATTAGTCATACATTTTCAAAATAGGAAAGCTACAAAAATTATAGCGAAGATATCTTGATAGGATGTGATATTGAGCTTTTAGAGCATAAAGGGTATTGTATAATCAAAAGCAACTCTGTTTTGTAACACTGAAAGTCAACTATCACTGTTCAAGTGATCAGTTCAATTGTGCTATGAAATTACTAACTAGCGCAACAAAGTAGGTAATTGTGTTATTATATCTTTTTATAATTATGTGTATCACTATTTTTACCAAAATTCATAATACGATAAAACGTTGTGGCATTAAAAAAAGCATGTACCTATTTATATTTAATTTTGCTTTGATATTAATACGCATTATTAGAGGATCTACATAGTAAAACGTAATAAAATTGGTCGCTGGCACATTTTGGGTACAGTACCTACCACAAAATATATGCCTCAAACTATTTAAAAAGTTAATTTTCATCAGCGTTATCAAAAAGATTTATGACAAGGCTGCCTTGTTTTTTTGTTGCTCAAACACTAGTAGCTCTTTCATAAAACACAAAAAGTATTCTTAGGGTCATAAAACTGGCGAAATGTTATGAGTCATTGTTGACTCCCTATTGACATAAATACGGGAGAAGCAATAAAATGGTGTTAGCGAGACGTAAAGTAAATTCTACTAAGTACCTTCAGTACCTTTTGTTATGTTTTTTGTTACATAAAATATCACGCAAGTATTTGCGTTTGTCTTTGTTGTAAGATTTATTGCGTTTTTTTTACCAAGTCCTACACTCTTGGACAGAAGTGTTAAAGTGAACCTTTTTTATATAAAATTAAGCAAATGTTTTAACCACGACTACATATAGCTCCTGTTATATAATAGCTAGTTTTTGAGTCTCTAAGAGATTTGAAAACCTATGTGAGGTTTTGTCTTACTTATCTCATTTGTCGTCTGACTTAGAAACGGTATTTTCGTGAAACTATTATAAAATGATGAGTACATTTGTGTTTATAATTAGGATAAGACTAAGTCTCTAAGATCTCTTTATCATAAAAAAATATGGTACTATGACCTTTACCAAAAGACGTTAGGTATTTACTTATTACAAAAGTTTACTTTAACATTACGATCAATCAAAATTAAAAGATACTTGTTAAAACCTTAATGTAACTTTGACATAGTAAATAATAAAAGTTTCAACAGTAGCTCACATACAAAGTACTTACAATAGTATTTAACGATGTAGCCGAAAGCTCACAAAGCCTAGAATGGAATTAGAGTTTCATTAAAAAAATATCTAAAACAAGCAAATCTTTAAATTGTTAATATTGAAGCAAAACTCAGTTTTGTCACTGTTTTTAGAAATGAAATCTACTGTGCTCCTAACAAAGTACCTACGCTATCTCCATGTTAATAATAATCTGTCGAAGTAATTACCATCATAGGTATTTGATTATATGCGAATTAGGTGTCGCGTACAATTATCAGTTAATTCAGCACGTACCTACCTACCAAGGGTAGATATTAAATTAATTAATTTTGACATTGGAGGCAGGTAATAGGTTAAATTTTATTGAAGGTGATTTTAGAGATGGCTGATTCTAATTGGATTTGAATTATTAAATACTAGCGACCCGCCCCAGCTTTGCACGGGTGTACACATCTTTGAATTGCTCAGCTTTTCTGTACTTTAATATGTATGTGTTATACACATAAAGCTTCTTCTTGAAGCACTCTATCTATTAAAAAACACCGCATCAAAATCCGATGCGTAGTTTTAAAGATCTAAACATACATATGGACAGACAGACAGCGGGAAGCGACTTTGTTTTATACTATGTAGTGATATTCGTTCGTGGTTATAATTATATTATGTTTACCTATACATATAATTGTAACTAAGATTTTTATGCCGGAAAAACATAAGATCCCTCGGAAACGCAGGTAAAAGAACTGAGTAGAAGCTAATCTAAGATATTCGCAAATCAGATGATCACTGGCGGTTTTCTCGCCAGTGTGCGTACACTGATTGATTATACTAAGCTGATGAGAATTTTGGAATGAGCAATTTAACTAAACGCCTTTACGCTTACATTATGATATGATGATAATTGTTAATTGCCGCAACAACAAAGGGATTCTGTGTTTGTAGTATTAATTTCACGTATGAGATACGATGTAATCAGAACATGAATTTCAGTTATATGAGTCGTTAGAGATTATGTATGACTAAATGGCTATGATAATTTGGAAATAAAGCCATCGGTAATATATACCTAGTTGGGTAATGTTTATTTATTTTATTTTCTTATTGAAAAACATTTACAAAAAAACTGTGAATTGATTGACCGTCTTAAATAAAGTGCTTACGGTACTGATCGTTACGTTTTACGGCACTGATCGTTACGTCACGACACTGATCGTTATTTTACGGCACTGATCGTTACTTTACGGCACTGATCGTCACATTCCAGCATTTTTAAGCGGATAAACTTTAAAATATGTCTACTCAAAATTAAAATCGTTAAAGAACTTTTTAAACATTTGCGAACTAAATACATTTTATTTATTGTAATGCAAGAAGTTTTGAGCGAGTATTTTAATGGAGTCTGCTTCACAGCTGTTTCACTCGTGTCTGACAGTTTACACTGATACTATTATTATCTAGGAAAATTGAGTTGAGTTAAGATTTCACCTTGCAGATACATAGCAAACTGAGTACTTATCCTTTTTAGGTGGCTTACATATTCTATAGTTTACCTTCGTTCACAAAGTCATAGTTTTCTCTACATTTGCGAGGAGAAACGTAGTAAAATTAAACATAATAATATTAAATAGGTATTCTTAGTAAAATTAAAAATAAATAATAAGTAAAAAGATTTAAATATTTTACAGTGCGGCCACCGAGAGGATGTGTTTCTGACACATGCGCTAATCACAAAAATAAGTGGTCCTATTTTGATGGAACTATATACTATCTGTGAATGTCCTATTAAAATCGAATCAGTCGTTTTCGTGATTAGCCTAGTAGGACTAGATGCCAAGAATTTTTAAATGTTAAATAATCACGTTATGATCACTCAAAATATACATAAAATAGATTATACTCGTATTTTTCATCAATCAAATGCCATGGCTGGGTGAACAAGGCATTGTCAAATATACGTTTGTCTAATTAACTGCTTACCTTTTTTTTACCTAAGTCAAGGCAGCTTTAACTAACGAATGAGCTTGTATTGCCCCGTACTTCAATATTATCGATAATTACAAGCATCTCACACAAAGCATTGTGCAACACTACCACTGACCAACTGGACCTCGATAAGTTCAATATCTTCATTTTCACTTACGAAATTCCAATTTGATTTATTGCGCGTCCATTCATTAGTTGAATGCTAACGCTTTTAATAACGTAGTCTTTAATTACACAATGGACCGACACTTCATTAAATTGTCACTCACTCGCTAGTCACTTGATGCGTCTTTTCGTAATAAACTCGAACATGTTACGTAATACGAGACATTTTGACGTGAATGTGACTTAAGGTATTGATTTTTGAACGTATGTTTCTGACATAATTTAAACTTAATTGAATTACAAAATATTAGCTATCTATTGTCATGCATATCGACACAATTTTGCTGGCAATAGTGTTGTCTCCCAGCTTCCACATTTTCCACATTCAAATAATAGGTACAAGTAAGTAGGTATGTTATGTTTGTTGGTCGAATCAACCCAACTGATCTTTACCGAACTGTCAGATATATCTAATCGCAAACGAATTAAAAGAGGCTAGATTTAGCAATATGTAGTTAAATAAGCAGGTATATATTACTTTCCATTGAAAAAATGAACATCGAGGTTGTTAAATTTTTTTTGCTAATTGTGGATTATTATAAGATTTACAATGTAAAATTTATTTACAGTTTTACTATTACAAGTAATAATCATAAAAATTACGTATTAATTAATATAATATTTTAACAATTTGTAACTCATTTACCACACGAGTGGGTCACGGGACTTTTACATAGTTCTCTCCCGCAGACTCTAGGTTACTCACAAAGTCAGGGTATGTGGAGAGACAGAAAATAGTTTCAAAGTGCAACTTGATCGGTATTTGCTTTCAGCAGCTTGGTTCCAGCTCGGCTCTGTTCGAATTTCTATTATCCACCTCTGCTATTTGGTTTATTTTCAAAAACGATACAAACTACCTACCTACTGAAGTGCTTTTAAAAGTATCTTACAGAATACCGCAGCTATATAATATATAAACGTTGCATTCTCGTGCGTCACTATAAGGTTACTTGAGCTCATCGAGGAAACTGATTGTAACGCGGGAGTCATACTCCTGTGTTTCAAGTCTCCATAGGCTACGGTGATCCCTTACCACCAGCCCTTGAGAAGACTCTAATTTTCGGCCAATTAAATCACATAAATATGACGTGATGAAATTAATCCGCGATTATTATTGGTCGCTAAACTTGTCATTTCTTGTATGTACCCTACTAATGAAGCATGAAAACAAGTCGATAAATCCTTAACGGCATAAAACCATACAGTAATAAGTGAAATTATTATGATGTAAGCAAATATCTAAACAAAAACTGAGACAGTTAATATTGGTTTCACACACAATGGCACACACACACAAAGTGACAACTGCACTACCAACTGCTCCACGCTCGATTGTCAAACTTGTTTATATAGCTTTGAACACACTTGGAATAACAACCCTTTGTTGACAGTTTTCTTTTCTGCCTGCCCGTGACAAACTCAAAGGATATGCTGTGAGCCATGACCACTTGAAATGAGAACATCTGTTATATTAAATTAAATGTCTTCCGCTGACGACTATAAATAGGTTCATAATGTTATCCGACGTGTAAAGGTGGCGTCGTGATAACTTGCAAATGTGAAAATGTACATTTTAAAGAGGGCGATGCTGAATTGGACTCTGTATGTAGAGAGGGAAGATACGAAGTTGTTATGTAGCTAAGATTAAGGTTAAATATTATAAGTTATTGGAATTAACAAACTATATTCATTGTCTATTATTATATGCATGAGAAAATAAATATGTAACCAAATGTATAGTATTAAAATTCAATTAAGTAAAATGATTTCCCTTTCTACTATTACATACAATGTTCAAATACCATGTCATTTTACTTGGGACAGACAATGAACACTCAACAACAGGCATTATACGGTAAAATATCTACCTCTTTCGTCGACTCGTATCATAGCAAACCAAACAAAATTTTGCACAATGAAAATTAGATGGTGAAATAATATTACCACTTAAGGCGTTCAACAAACCGTGAATGGAAATAATAGGTGTTCTCAACCAAAGGAGAGCGCAAACGATATTATAGTAATTAAGAGCAAACTACCAGAAAATTTTGTCGTATAACAATGTTTTTGCGACTCCAACGACGTTAAATAAAGATGTTTTATTCGCGACGAAAAGACATTGTACTACTAAACGTATAACTGTTCATTATATTAAAAATGTATGCTTTCGCGGTCTGTACTAATTGCGCTGTAAATCTTCTTTCAATGCTCAATTGGCGAAAAATTCAATCTGAAAGAAAATGACTAGGTACAATGCTTCAACAAAGTTGAAAGCAAATATTACGACCACGGGTAAATTTAACAGGTGTGTTTGAGTAGTAACTCACTCTTAAAATTATAACAGCATGTCGCGTTGGGGTGTCCACACATCGTTATTTATTACCGTCTTCCTTCCAGGTATGTCGCCTTACCCGGCGAAAGTCTCAATTCAAACAAAGGCCGTTGGTGATGGGTAAATAAAAAAGCCATCTCTACATCTCATTCCGAGATATGACCCATTTTTACGCCATAAAATTATTCTCATCCACCATAATTTCGGCCGTAAAGCTTATCATTGTCTAATATTTGGAGTTTTTATTACCGAGTTTGCCTTGCTTTGGTTGGTTGGTGTATTAATTTAGAAACGTCTTCACAGAAATATTACGTCGTGGTGACGGATGCGGTGATTACAAAGGAAAATTAATGATTGTCTTTAAGCTCGAGCAAGACCGAAGATGACGAGGGATTTACTCATTGTTTGCAGTTAATCTTTATTCAGATTTTTTTGGTGTCGTCTGTGTGAATATTCTTACTGGGAGATAATAAGGAAAATGATTAAGTTTAGCGTTTTTTGATTTCTAACGAAACAATATATTGTTCTACGACTATTTATTTACTTACATACACCTATTTTGAAAATATCTCTATATTGACAGCCTCTGACTTAGCCTCATGTAATTTAATATTACATGAGGCTATTAAAATATAACCAAAATGGTTGTTTTCCATTAACATGAACTTGGCGACCACAAACCCAAAGCCGCAGCGTGGACAGTCCCCCAATAAGGTGGACCGATGATCTTGTGAGGGTCGTGCATGGGAAACCGCTGGATGCGGGTAGCGCAAGACCGGCCATCGTACAGATCCTTATGCCATCTTTTGTCCAGCTGTGGACGTCTTTTAGCTCACTTGATGATGATGAAAATGAATTTATTTAGGTACGTCTGTTTTGCACTAATTACATTCAAATTAACGATTCCGTTTATTCAACTATAAAGTCATTCAACAAAAACAATAAAATGTTATCGTGTGGAAAATCGCTCAATGTAAAAACGCCTAATCTAGGACGGACTTGGACCATGTAATTTAATACTTTCTACAATGTTAAACGTTGCATTCAGAGAAATAATTACACGCCTTGTGCTTATCTGACGGCCATTTTGACAGCTCAATATTCATCTGGCAAAACATTCGGTAACTGGGAGCAGGAACAAAAGCTACTGTAAAAAATAATAAAAACGAACCTGTCAGTAAAAATAACAAATCGCTATTATTTTCTTAAACATGCATATTTTGTCCGCTGTTTAATGTAAATTAATTCATACAAAATATTTTGATTTCATGTTAACGAGTAGTTGAAGTCGTATTCCACCGGTTCGGATCTCGTTAAAACTGAATATCAACGTGTATTTACATCATAATAATAATATTTATTGCGAAACCCCTTTATTATTTTATGGTGATTTAGTTATTAATATCTATTATATTGAATGCATAATTTACTTCATGAATTGCTTAATTCATATGTACAATATATTATATTGGCTTAGAATCTAGTAGTGTACTCGTTTAGCACGGTGCTCAACTTTGTAGTACCTTTCGGTGTGTTCCGACAGCTGCACTTGAGAGCCAGTTCTCTTCTAGGCTTTGTGTGCTTACCACCATTAGCCACATCATCACTGACTACGGTGTGATTGTGGTCAAACACCGGCCACTACAAAGAAAAAAAAATACAATTATGTTACCTATTTTTCTTTTAGCCTCAAGAATAATATTCACACAAATTATATCTTTTTATATTTCTTGGATATAGGTAAATCCATGACTTTAAAATTGTATAGTATATTAAACATCAATTGATCGACAACGCCTACTATAAGGTGGCTCATTACATAGAAGACAAGAATAGGTACATGGTTATAGTAGCTTCTCTCTGCACTTGCGGCTCCCTGGCCAAGTGACAATTGTATGAAGTTTATGTGTACCAATTTAAAACAAAAACTGTAACTATATAAATTCAAAAGAAAGATCCACAAAAAAAAAATAACCCTTGTTGAGTTTCTTGCCGGTGTCTTCTCAGTTCAAGTGTATTCCGAACCGGTGGTAGAGTCTATAGTAAAAATTGTAACTATCGACATTCTTAAGTGCCATAACAGGGCCTAAACTGAATAAATGATTTTTGAGTTTGAGTTTGTAACTTAACCTTCACTTTTCCAGGCCTGTCGGCCATTCGACCTGCTCCCCATCCTATTCTGAGCAAATAAAAAACTGGATTCAAAATGTCACACACAGTTATGCAGAGTTGGCACAAAAATAACGAGTACCATGTTTGATTGACAGGCGGGCTTGTTAAAAGTTTTGCTAATTCCTTGCTGCTGGTCTGAACCAGTGTATTTCAAGGTATTTAAAGAAAAAAAAAGATCTTTTCAACCAATGGAATCAGTTATATAATTGCTAACTTCAAAACAATACATAATCAAGTACTTATTTGTGTAGTATTAATGAACTAGATTCCGTCCCGCGGTTTCACCCGCGTTCCCGAGGGATCTTATGTTTTCCCGGGATAAAAAGTATCCTATGTGTAAATCTAGGTTTGAAAACAAATAAATGGGTTAAATTAATTTAATTTCTTAATGCAATAAAGAGTATACCTAAAATTAATTGATGATCAAATTAGAGACTGCTGATTTGGTAATTTATTAAAATAATATGTAAAAAAAAGTTCAAAATAAAATGGAAATAAAATTAACGAATAAGAAGTAAAGTAATAACTTCAGCATAATTGGCGTAATTAAAACATAAAGAGAGATCTCATTTCGATTGTTAGCGTCTCGTAAAATCGTTTTACTATATGAAAACGATTGAGTCCAATTAAATTAGTTAGCGAATTTTAATGAATCAAGTTCTGAATTGATTTCTTTTAATAGACTGTACAGAAATGATTTTGAGTTGAAACAAAGCGCTGAATTCGATGAAGTTTTAGTTGTTGTTTATTTTCCTTTGATTAGAATTTGACGATAAATTTAGTAATTTATAAATGACAGTCATTTAGAAGTTTCTTACAACTGTTACAATAAATTAAATACATTCCTACTTTACATTAACATTATTATTTTACTTAAAATGGTAGATAGGCAGAACGCACAAGCTACCACGCCCAGTTCTACATTATTCGTATCCAGGACAAATATAAGTGTGGGAATAAATATATTTAATAAGTATAATATGTAGTACCTACATAAATTATCTGGTTTCGATACTACATGCTCTGATTAGTTTGTGATCAAAATGGGCGTATGAGAAGAATATCCCAGGATGTATTATTATTGATTTGTTGATCTGTGGTTAGTAATTCCAAATCAACAATCATTCCTCGATTTCAAAATTACGTGTCAAATCCCAAGATCTAAACAATTAAATCCTTAACACCTTAAAAGTATCTCTTAACTCCGTCATCTGAACAAGTTATTAGCACCAAGAACTACTCAGTGAAGTTCTCAGTCGAATGTAAACAGAAACTACATGCCCAAGGTCCTACCAAGGATAAGTTTGGACGGATATCGATCCATTAGGCGGGAGCCGGCATCAATCACACCGTGCAAACATTGGCCCCATTATATTGGACAAACATACCACCCTCGACTTCTGGACTTTGTATGTTTCTTATAAACTTGTTTGGTGTGATTGTTTGACGTTTCTTTCCAAGTATACGTACGGTTGTATACGCGTCATTTTTTTTTAACCAATAACGACTGAAATAAAAATATTACTACATAGGTAGTATGTTTTGGATGTAAAGTTAAATTATTTGGTATATTTATTGAAATAATGTTTATTAAGAAATAATGCTGATATAAATTCATAGTATGGATCAATCAATAAAACCGCTAATATGGAGTGCGTTTTGAATGTAAGACCTAATACCTATTTATGTGAATGAATGTGTCCTATTCCTACAAAATGTTTTCAATGATATGATTATATTTATAGAAAGGTTCCATTGTAAGTTATTACGATGCAACCTTTGTTAAAGATAAAACAAATAAGCAAAACAATTGAAAGCCGAGTGCTCCGATACTTAGTAGGTATTATTTTATATTTTACGCGCGTTGTTCTATTGTATTCAATAAAATGAAAAGCTATGAGCATATAGAAATAAATATGACTGAAAAAAATAATGGACATTGTATGTTAGGAAATAAAGAAATTAAATCGTATTTCAAGTATACTAAACATGAATTGGAATGACAAAATAATCTTTTTATCGTCTTTCTTAAAAAGTTCAAACAAAATTGAAAAATTCCCCGAATTATCAGTTATTTCAACAGTTATGAGTAAAGTTCTTTATAAAACCCTAGCTGTTCCCCGCGGTTTCAATCGCGTTCCCGGGATAAAAAGTAGCTTATAACCTTCGGGAATACTGTAGCTTTCTATTCGTGAAATAATTTTCCAAATCGGTTCAGTAACTCCGGAGATTAGCACATCCTAACAAACTCTTCAGCTTTATTATTAGTATAGATTTGCTTATTCAAAAATTACGTCATTATGAGCATGAATGGACTCACAGCCTTATAGGAACCCGTTATCGGGTGATAGCAATGCCTGCGCAACGCAGTCTGGTGATATGGCGATGGTAATGGAGACGTCTGTATGGGCATAATGACCGTTGCAAGTTTTATCTTTAATCTAGGGCAGTTTCTTATTCTATACACGGAGAGTGCTCTTGGATAGCTATTCTAGCAAATTATTTAGCTGATACATAGAATACTGAAGTAACTTGCTAGTTTCTTTTAAGTTGTGGATGCTATTGCAAAATCAGTTTTTCCTAGTCGTTGTTATAAATTAGGTTTTTTAAAGATTGATGCCGTTTAAAGTAAATTCGGTAAAGTTAGTGTTAGGTTTCTAGACCGTAAAACTTTTTCTTATTTTAGACAAAAATAACACTCTAAAATAGCAACAATATTGATCTTAAACGGACTGGAGTCAGACCGCATCCGGCGAATAATTAAAACTTTAACAAGAACCAGTGAAATGTGGAAGAAAGAAATAAATTTTCTACCCGAACGCACACTTTCGTTTTTATCCTTCAAGCTTGTGATTTATTCTCCAAACTTATTTACCGCTGTGTAAACTTCCTCATCTACAAAATTAAACGTTATGCCTATAACCATAGCAGCCACTTTATTTCAATCTCTTATTTACTCAATGGAAAATCTTTGTTGCCAAACTTCAGTATTGAAATGTTCAGTTTTTGCCATGTGCGAGTAATCCATCTCATCTAGCACAATTTCGCTTCATTTGAAAAACTTTAGCGATCCAATTCACTGCTTTTCTGTTAAATCCATTTAAACCGTTCTTTTCAGATTGATTAGGCTTTTTTTAGAAACAAAGCCTCATTTAATAAAATGAGTTTTGAAGTTAAACAGGTTTTTATCCTCTGGTGAATTTACCCGGACAAATAATATACCTATAGGCGAGATTAAAATCCAGAGGAAATTACTAAGGAATTACGCTGGCTGGCCTTAGACGGCTTAGTCAAAGTGAAGTCGAGATTCAAATAGAAATAGAAATCCTTTGATCTACAAAATATCACTTGGAAGCAATACTGATGAATCGTGAAATGCCACTGCAACATTTAATATGCGGTCTCTCATTTGTATGATTTGAATATTTTATTCTTAGGACAATTCGCAATTTATTTACATAGACGACGCATCTAAATATTCGATTAGGTACTTGGTAGAATCTTTAAGCATTAAGATCTTACTTATTATATAGATTTTTCAGGTTTAAGTGCGAACTCTGATCTAACTTCAAGTCTTATATGTTCTGTTTATGCTGTAAATACCTAAATCTAAACTTTTATTTTCTTTTCAAGTTTTAACTTCACCGCGCGGTTAAAAATTGTGTAATCACTATAAAATACACAAGCATTTAGTAAAAAATAATAATAAAAACACGCAACGTCAAACGCAACGCAAAATACCTAAAACGTAAAGGTGTGTACACTGTACACACAATACAGCGCAGGATTACGGCGGTAGGTCAATATCGAATTACCGATATAATTGGTCTTACCTTCAGCGTTCAACGTATGGCTAATGCAACAATTTACGCATCAGCTAATCTGCAAATTGGTGCAGCTTTGTCGGCTGGAGGCTGGCCGTATCGTCGGCCTAGTCTGTCTGGGACCGGTTATAGGCCGGTAGCAATGTGTGAAAGTCATAGGACTGGTTGGTTTGTTTGGCAAATAAATATTTTTTTCTTTGTTTCAAATCTGAAATGTAATAAATTGAATAGGTACCTGAGTTTTTGAATATTTACAAAATCGTTTGGTTGTACAACCGCCGATTTTCTTTTAAGGTGATGTAAATTTATGTAAAAAAAACTATCAATAAAATATCTTAAAAGTAAACAAATATTAAAGTTGCCAACTACTTCTAAGTACAATTTATTATTACAAACTTTACAAAGTGAAATTTTAGATTCGCTAAACGCTTCACTTGTTACTAAGCACATACTCAATGCTGATGGGACAGGACGGTAGTTTTGTTTGGTCCAGTTCCATTGGTAATTAATTTGACGCCATGTCTGATAGATAACAGTTATATCTACATTTGTAACCCTTTTTGCTAATACCCTGCATATTATAAATATACATAGAAATGGAATATTTGCTTTTTTATTTTAAGAGACTCCGGTTTTTTTAAGGCATCTTTATTATTTTTCAATGTTGTATGGCCTTTTCTTTCAAAGGTAATAAATTATTTAAAGAAATTAATTAAGTAAATAACTTTATATTCTAATTTTACCATCACATTCGGTAAAACGTTTATTGTATGGAAATTCAAATATCAAATGACTAGAATATCATAGCCTTTGTTTTAAAGAATTCTCATGCATACATAAGAGAGAAAAGGCGACCACGGGCATTCGCGGTTTCGCTTGTAAAGCCCAACCACACGATGAAAATGAAAATTTAATAATATTCTGTGTACCTACTTTGAGACGTAAAATAATATCAAGACTTTTTCATTGCAATTTGTTCTGTTTTACGTTTTTTTTAATAGGTAGGTACTTAGCTTTGGTTGGGATTTGGGACGAAAGTTTAGATTATGAAATATTTAGAAAATTACTTGTTGCGTACCTCCAATAGAAAAATCTAAACCCTGATAGAATCACTTGTCTGTCAATTCGTTGGTCTGTTTAGCCATGTGTCAAGACCATATTTTCAGGAATGCATGGAGGTATCATGTTGAAATTCATTAATTTATCAATAAAATTAAAAATTTTAAGTTACCTTGGAAACTCACTATGCTGAGCTGTATAAAAAAAGCCTTCCAAGTCAACGCATAAAAATAAAGCCATTTATGTCGTAGGTATGTTTTTTTTTGCTTTGCGAGTACCTTAACCAAAAGGAAGTACTCTGTACTTCCCTTTTAGCTTGAAACATGAAATTTGGCAAGAAGCAAGGTATAACAGTAAAGGAATAAATCCGAAACTTTCAACAATGATTTGTAGTTATATACATTGGTTAAAATAACAAAGTTTATTATTTTAGGATTAATCCCATCATGTTTGTGATTAACGTCACGAACCGTTTAATATAACGCAGGTCTAACACTCAAACCCTCCTCAAGTTGGGCAACAAATCTTTGTTGCACTCAATTAAAATACGTTTGAGATCCCAAACGCACCTGGCCGCGATAAACATCAAAACTATTGTGAAACACGAGAATTTCGAACCTCAAATTTTGACAACAAAAAGGCTATAATCGATTTTGGGTGCACAAAGGGCGTATTATATTTGACAATTCAACTGTACAAATGCTGTTTGCGGTAGAGATTATTTCGGATGAAATGAATTGAGGCAAAACAGGATCGTGAATATGTTGGTCGGTAATTGAAATATGAACAGCCTCTAGGAGAGGTTTTTTAATTTCTTTTTTCTAAGAACTGACGTATTTGAGTGTCACGTATGAAGGGAAATCAATTTGATTCCCGACATGTTTTCACAGGAAGGTTACCAATTGTTTTCACTGACAAGTTATAACGCGTCTTATATATTATACGTATCTTTGTCAAACGTGTTTATTATTTATATTAACATTGAATACGAGTGTTATTGTTTACAATATGAAAAAATACTGGATTTACACGTATTTTCAATTTCACCTCCTATTTTGGAAAAGTTTCTATCAATTACTTGAAAAAATCTCCATTATTTCTTCGTATCACACAATAAAACATATACCCAACCCTCTATTATTGTGGTTTATTGATTAATTGACCAAACCTTAACGATTTAGAAACAGGAAACGTATGTTCATAGAAAAAAGCCACCCGCGGGCATCCGTCATTACTTTCGTTGTTCTTCGTTTAAAAAAGGGTTCAGTACAAAATAATGATTAATTATTATAATTTAGTCCATGTCATCGGACCTCCACATGGTGTGAGGCCCTCCCAACAGTTTAATCTAAGGCCAGGTGCCGTTTATCTGATTGTATACCGTAGAAGGGTTTTAATGGAAGTAACAATAATGGTAGCATGTCTTTAGAAACATTTTTGGGGATGTGAAAATATAAATGACTTAACAGTTCCTCAAACTATAATATAAGCCTCTTCTCACACTGAGTATGAGCTAGCTTACATAGGGTAACCAAAATAAAATCAGTTTCCAACAAATACATTTCAATGGCTGTTCTTGCACTACGCAACTTATCGAAAACATGTTGTCTATGGCGTTGCGACGCAAGTAGTCTTGCGCGACTTGCAGTTTTGATCATCAGCGGATTGTATTACCAGCCAGAATAGGTTACG
Source organism: Tethea ocularis (assembly GCA_963555595.1). NCBI lineage: Eukaryota > Metazoa > Arthropoda > Insecta > Lepidoptera > Drepanidae > Tethea > Tethea ocularis. The sequence continues at coordinate 9,006,189 of OY741968.1, forward strand.
TTACCATCACGCCGTGTGAGAATGGGCTTATACTTTGAGGAACTGTATTGTACTTTTTGTATGTAAATTTGAGTAAATTCGTAAGTGATTAGTTAAGCCTACTAGAAACGTATGCTACAATTTTAGCAATCTCTATTTTACCGATTATAACAATAAAGCGTCAACGTAAAAAGCGTGCAATCTAAGCCTACACGCTGACAATGGAACATGGATGCTACAAAGCGCAGACATACATCAAACAACAAAAACATTGCTCTCGACGGTCGTACGGACGAGCGAACACTATCATTTACGCAACGATTTGTCATCGAGATTTGGGGGCGAGGGGGGATGTTTTGAACGTGGTAACAACTAGCGGTTCTCATTTTTAAATATTTAATACTGTTGTTTTATTAAATCAAATAATTAATATAAAGTCACCAGTTATTAAATATTATATTTTGTGTTCGATCTTTCGATCCCACTTTATTCAAAATCCAGTAGTTGCGGTTTTAGTTATCTTTATTTTATATTTTATAGGTTGAGGAGTCTCGATCCTTGCTTTCCTAAATGCTTCCAAATATTGCGAGTTTTTAGCGAGATCGTCAATATCATAGTAGCAACCCCGGAAACTGGATTAACGGTTGTCAACTTGATGAACGACGTGCGTAAGTTACACGACAATGGTATGTGGGCATCCGTCCCATTTGCCCCAGCTATGTGTCCGATACGCTTCACGACCATTAATTAATTATGAATCGCTTTTGAGTTTAAAAATATGGTTCTTTTTTGAGCGGGTCGCGTAAAGGGATCCTTACAGCAGGGGGTATTCTCAGAGCTGCGTTGGGGATCTTGTTTGTGGTATTGTTTTCAAATTGCTGTTTTAATTATCTGCTGTTCTTGTTTTGTTTACTTTTGTACAGATCGCGATTCTGTTCGCTTATATAATGTACGCGTGCTTTTAGACTCGGCTTTCAGTAAGAAAATAATAATAAAGTAAATACTAAATTATATATTTGTAGGTTTCTACCAAAACAAAGCTCATTCAGAGTGTTCGGTGCATCCGCACAACATTTCAATGTATTTCGTTAGTTCAGTATTTACTACCCTTATATCAATACAACTACCCTAAGCTAACATACGGGGATGTTCTTAAGCGTTGACTGTAGGCGCGCCCTCTAAGATTTATTGTTTAATCACAAGCACTCCGCTGCCGTTGTATTACGTCGGTAAATTGTGGCACGCTTCGAATGGATGTTGAAATTTAAACTGGAAGTATCAGGAGAGTATTTTAAAGCCAATAGGCATTTTGTCGACGACGAGGAAAATATGGAGAAGAATTGCAAGGAAAATTCAAAAGAATGAGAATCTACGAGCTAGATCCTATAAAGCTATTACCAGCTAACGGGGCAGCGATAATAGAGGAATTGATATGTATTTGGCTTGTATTTAAATAATTCGCGTCATATCTCATACGTAACCTTCTACTTCGTTGTTTCACTTGTAGCCTAACGTTGTAGTTTACAGTGATTAATATTGAAAACTTTTAATATTATTATAATTTTTTATCTTGACTACAAATAAATAAGAATTAAAAAAATCTTGTTTATTTATACACTTAACTACATGTACTTACCTACCTACTGCATCACATCACTTAAAGTATTTGATACAAACAAACACGTATAACATATTAAATAACCAACCTTCACAATTTTTAGTTATAATTTGTATTCGAACTCTAATCGGTAGCAGTGTGTGGTCCACTTTGAATATTTTTTTAAATTTGATCTTCACACGATAACATTGTTGAATCCTCAAGGAAGACACCTTCCAAATACCATACGAATAAAAAATAAGAATTATCAAATAACATTCTAGAACCGAATTCCTTGAGTTCTCGTCATAATAATCCTATTACTCTGACACATGTCATAGGTTGAGGACAGATGTCTGGAAATGATGCGACTTATAATAATCGCCTTTATTTGTGTTACATGGGCTTACTTAATTTACATTTGTATACGTAATAGGTATGTATAGTAGGAGCTATGTAGATACATAAAGTAAGACAGAACAAATGCACAGACAAAATGTCGTATTATACACGTAGCAATGAGCAAAATTGCGTTTAAACTGTAAAAGAATACGAACTTACAGCAGCGTCACAAAGACGTAAAAACTTATTGCACAGGATGGTTCTGAAGCAGTTGCAATCGTTTCCTTTTTACAGCCTTCTTAGAAAAACTCAATGGGATCTCCCTAGCGAGACAATTGTAGCTGGTAAAATACTCCATTTGGAAGATTTGGAAGTGTGCCACTTTTGTCACATTGTTTATCCATTGTACTAGAGTGAAACAGTAGCAAATTGCATTGTCTGTGTATAAAGATGTATTCATGTTTTTGTAGCTGTTTCACAGGACGTCTGGTCTAATGACCCAAAAATCTACCCATGACGATTTCAATTTTGTTTCTTGTTACGCTCCTTTGTTATAAGATTGATAGACCTTTTAAATGTGAGCATTCTTGTTGTTCTTTACAAATGTGACTAATTCAACTATTGTGTTTCAATTGATTTGCTTGGTATTTAAGTTTTCTTTGTGAAGAAAGAATATTTTTATGTTTTTAAATCGTGAAGATTATATTTTTCAATGTTATTTAATATTTTATGACGATTAAAGCAACAGGACCTGTTAAAAAAATCAATTAAGCGACCACTATAATTAAGACTTTAAAGGGGCATAATGTACGACATAAACAAACGTAACATCTCAATGAAAGAAGTTGGAGTAAGGTATTAACATAAACATTGGTTCGATCTCTCTCCGTACAACTCTCCGGTCACAGTTTGAATACATTATGGGCACGTTGTTCTTTATTGCGTCAATAATTTAAGAATTAAACTGTTCCTGCTCGGTATCTTGGACCTTTTTTGCTTGTTTCGAAGCTTTTCTAGTCGCTCCCCGCGGACACCCGCTCGCGATGGACACGCAATCGAAACGCCTCTCGGTCCTACGCTCGTAAAAATGGATTACTTTATCTTACAAGCTCATCATTAATGAAAAAAACGTTTTTTTTATAGCGTCACATAAGATGTTATGGTTTCTTCATATGTTTATTACCCTTCCTATTTTTACATAGTCAAAAGTATTTCATGTAAGTAAGTTATTTATTGTGAGTACTCGAACAACCAAACGATTTTAGAGACTAAAATCCATTGTCTTTGCGAGTTCACGGTCATGACCCATTAACATTTTGTTTCACACCATCCATTAATACTAAAAGACCTGCAATTAAAGGGAAACAACGCCACAAATGCCCCTGTGGCTCATTCCCACTTAAAACGCTACAACTTAAATGCATTCGAACAGTTGATAAGTAACTTGCCAACCGAAAAGTTGCTATTTCAACGGTAGCTTTTAAAATATAGAGTCAGGGTCAATATCTCTATTCCAATACTATAGTATCGGCATTTATCAGCGGCATCTATTGATAGGTCAGTTTATAATATGCAGTGACTGTCAAGTTAATGAGAATATATACTGACTTGGTGCACAATAAATTACGGAGGTTTCAAATAAAACGGCATATTAATTGGACATTAGTATACGTCAACACCTCCGGACCAAAGTATGGCGGCGATAGAAGCGATTAAAGTACGTGAAAGCATCTTAGAAGCTATTTCGGCTATCAAAATTAGGTGGGTGTAAATTTTTTAATGTTCCCGAGGGCTATTTTTGGGAAATTTGATGTGAATTCAAATTTGTTTTGTAAAAGCTTTTAGAGCAGTTCCATTTGTTATTGCTAAAGAATTAGGTGTTGTAGCAGTGGCAGACTTTTTTATAAATTGAGCTATGTGTTATTTCTGAGTTGGCTTTTTGTTTTATTGTTGGAGTATTTTGTATTGTCAACCCTTGGTATGCTACATTTTTAAATAGTTATATTTATTATTACCATGGAACTTTTAATAAATCCATCATCTAATTTACTTAAATTCATACAACGAAAATTATCGTAGATGCCCAAATTAAAATTGGTAAATCAGTTAACTTAAAATTTTCCTGCCAAAGTAAAGTCAGTCTCATAAAGAGACATCACTTTTGTCTTGGCAAATTGAATTTTGCGAAATCTCCTCCTAGAAGATTGACTGACCACAAATTGGGGATTCGTTGTCAAGCGAGATAACATCGAAGGAATCTCATTAAAGTAGAACATTCGTCCCGAGGTTTCCAGTTGCCTTTACATGTTGCGTCGAACTTTGTCTATGGAATCTTGGTAATTCAAGATTCCGTCTCGACGATTCTTAGTAGATTTGAGTATATTTTTGGATATAATAATAAATATTCTGGGAAATTCTTCACATACGGTTATCTGATCCCAAACTAAGCAGAGTTTGTACCATGGAAACCATATGGTTGGTTAATTCCTGTAAATATTTTTTACTTGAAAAGGTTCGATCAAAAGTAGCATTTATTTCATCTAATCGATACCTACATAATTGGAATTAAAATAATAAGTGTTTATTATTAATTGTATCAATTTAAATTCCTACCTCATTGAAGTAGATATTATCATTCACTGATAAATTTAGTGCATCAGAAATAGTTTCGTAATCAATCGATCTGAGAGGTTTTTATTCTATTATGAGTTCATGTAGTCGAAAAATTGAATCAAACGCAAACTGTAAAAGCCCCAAGTTGCCGTCGGCGAACGGAAAATTAGAAAGCAAAGCGGCGACCGTTTCCTAACCATTCTTTTTAATTCACGACGCGACGCCACGGTGTGGAATCATTAAAATTTCCATCGCACTTCGCCCCTGGTTCCAGATTTATTTGATATGGAATTGATAAAATTATTCTTTTCATGTTGACTTTTACTTTCTTGATTTTTTTATTTTAATAACAGGATTTTCTTTAGAAGATACATCTGTATAATATGTGGTCTGTGAAATTTAAGTAGGTTCCGTTGAAGTAAAATAATCTCTATTTACAAAAGTATGATACAAGATGTCATCTATCAAAACCTGGTTTCGTCATACAACTTTTACAATTAGCAACTCCTAAAATTGCAAAAAAAATCTTTTAAAGAAATACGAATCTTGCATCTTCAAAATCAACGAAAAACTTCTTAAATTATGTTCTGAACTATAAACCTTACATAAATGAGTACCTATAGGATATTTATTAAATTAGTCAGCATAGCAGCTTCGATAATTTGTAAAGGTGATTGAGTACCCAGTATCCCCTTTAACGATACTTAAGCTCAAGACTCAGAGGGACCAACCGCATATTGGCGAATTTGCAATAAAATACCATAAATCAATGAAGCCAAACTCTTAACGCTTTTTTTAAGTTAATTACTATAAATATTTGCAATCTCACTAGTCTTTTTTATCAGCTTCATTAATTAGCTTCCATGAGCTTTAAGAAATTAATCTCGGAATGGATGATTGATTGCCTTAGATATACTATGGTCTCTTACGCATAAAAACCATGGGCATAAAACACAATGATATTAAATCCTAATTGATTTTGCCAATGACTATGCGTAAAACATGTTTTGTTATCTTATTTGTGTCATAAAAACTATAGGTCATTGATCTTTGTTGAAAGGTTTTGTAAGCAACGCCGATGGATAATAGTTTATAGATGCCAAATCGGCAGTTCGTTTTTCCCATTGAAATGAGAAATTGTAATAATTATCTCATTTCATCGCATAAATTATTTTTAGTCGTTCCATTATTAGTCAAATCCAATTCGGCTGGGCAGAAATCGGGAAGCTACGTAATACGAGTATTTTCTCGTCCCAAATACCGCAGTGTTTCAGTCTTCGTCCAGTGGGTGTTGCCAGTGATGACTTACGGAGCAGAGACGTGGTCGCTTACGATGGGCCTCATAAGAAGGCTCAAGGTCACCCAAAGAGCAATAGAGAAGGCTATGCTCGGAGTTTCCCTGCGAAGTCGAATCAAAAATTATGAGATCCGCAGCCGAACCAAAGTAACCGACATAGCTCGAAGAATTGCCAAACTGAAGTGGCAGTGGGCGGGGCCCATCGCTCGTAGAACCGACGGCCGCTGTGGCAGAAAGGTTATGGAGTGGCGACCACGAGGCGAAAGACGTATGACCACGAACCGGCTTGGGCAGGCCCCACAAGGTGGACCGACGATGTGATTGTGAGGGTCACGGGAAACTGCTAGATGCGGGTAGCGCAAGACCGGCCAGCGTGGAGATCCTTGGGGGAGGCTTTTTTCCAGCAGTGGACGTCTTTCGGCTGACATGATGATTATATTCTAATATTCTATGCGTATGCTTTTTATACTGTAAAAATAAAATACGCGAAACAAAACTGCGGGGCAATAGCTAGTTTATATTAAGTTTTATTCAATTTTACAAAATTTCATATTTTAGATACTTATGTAGTCTGTTTAAGTATCTATAAGATTATTTTTTCGTTTATATGAGATACCATGTTACTTTATTTTGACTCTTAAACTGAACTCCATAAGTTCCATAACCATTTAAATATATTACACTGTGTGTGTGCATTAACGAGTAAAATGATGACATTATGAAAACAACAAAGAAACGGAAGCATTACTCCTCATAAATATTATTTAATCCGCTTAGCATAACGTTAAAGTAAATAGGATTTTGGGCGTACGCCTAATAAAGTCAGAGTATTCATAGATGTAATAAATTGTACGCCATTAGCAAAGCAAATAGGTACATTTTTACATAACAAATCTTTATTAACACTTTTCATTTTATGTGGTGAAGAAGATTTTGGATTAAATATACTTGGGAATTTAATGCACTCCAATCAAGTTTCGATATAGTACCTAATACATAAGTAAAGACTAAGATGGAGTAGGTGAGTCTTGAGATAATTAATTGAGCATGTTTCAGACAATGTAATAGCAGATGTCTGCAGTGCTTTAGAGGTAAGAAATAGGTGAACAAATTTTACGATAAGACCAATTATGAAATCTGGAATAATAAAATCATACATTTTGACTGAGTTTGATGGTTGTAATTTTTAAGTAATTTTAATTGCTTTTAGGGATGACAGTAGGTACCATTTACTATGGAACAAACTGTTAAATCACGATTTTTTTTCCAAATCCCACATTATTTTCGTCAATTCACTAAACCAGTTTCGTAATTTGCACAAATCACTAGATTTGTTTAGGGAAAAGATAAAATCATGTTGTTATTTTATCATTTTATATTTAAATCGCTTGGGGATTTGATCAAATCTCTGTTTTTATCATTATCCCTGCGACATGTACCTATATAACTTTTTGTATAAGGCCACTGAGTTAAAATTGTATTATAAGCAGGTACTTTATCTATTCTAATACTAATAATAAGAAGAGTTTGACTGTTGTTTGTTCAACGCGCTAATCTCTGTATCTACTAATCAAATTCGAAGGTTATAGGCTACTTTATATCCCGGAAATGAGGTGGGGGGGGACGGGAGGAACAGCTAGTTTATAATAAAATAAGATATTTGTAGTACTATACCTATGTCGTTGCATAAAAACGGCAAAACATTTTGTTCAGACAAATGGAATTATGTGTTTAATTCCATATTAAGTCACCATTATTAACTATGTGGCTATCATTAAGCTATCGCCGGCTGAAGATGCGTAGGAGTCAAGAAACAAATGTTAAATCCGTTAAATTTATTATCAACTAAAAATATATAAATTGCCAATTCTCTAAAGCCGCGTGTCGACTAATAAGATGAATGTTAATAAAAACGTATTTGAAACATGTTTGGGGTTTACAGATTTAGATAAGATTTTCTAATGGAGTTTATTGATGTTAGGATTTATTATTCTATGGACTTTTGATGTCTCAGGCTAGAAAAAACCCAAACCAATATTTCTACTAAAAAAATATTTGGATATTGAAGCGATTTTTTTTTTATAATCATAATGAGATTCACGAATTTAATTAATTTTGTAGGGTTCCGTACTGTCTGTCCGTCTGTCTGTCAGCAGGCTGTATCTCATGAAAACTATAATAAGTAAAGAGAATGTGTATTTTTGTTGCCGATGAAACAAGAAATAATGAAAATAAAATGATGTACCTACGATGGTATTCGAGATGCGAGTACGAACCGCAGTTGGCCGATTTTTTATCCTTATACCCATAAACATGACATTCGCTTTATAATAAAATTAATAACTTTATATAAAATAAAATGTGCTATATGCATCGTAGTGTGTTCAAATGTTACGAATGGCTATAGCGTTATGTCTTAAGCTTTGTACAAATTAGGTTTATTATGAGCTATAAAAGAATAGCTTCTTTTTCTCCTGGAAAGCGCCCAAGTTTCCAGGAGATGTTCACAATGACAATGTTTGCCGTTAGCGATTTTGTATTTCGCTATAGGTAATAATATCCAGTTGTACCATCTGTTAGGCAGCTGTATGATTGCTGGCCCACTTTGCAGTTAATAACACGTGTTTTGTGTTTGATGAGAACATATAAAAGTGTAGTTTGATTTTAATTACGTTGGAGACATTTTATGTGCACATTTTTATGGACTTAGTCATCAGTAATCTCATTTTTTTCATGTAATTTCCTACAATGTATAGACCTATGTTTGTCACACTGAAGTATATTACTACGTACGTATAGAGAAGTTATCTTAAGCAAAGGTCATGCTCCATTTTGCTATTCGCTGCAGCGCTGAAACAATAATTATTGTATAGACAGTTTAAGCAAGCACGTAGCGCTAGACCGATTACGCGTTTCGAGATTAACTATGTGAAGTGTGGCCGGATGGCTGCACTTGAAGGGAACATAGTAATTATATTGTGGTGTCTTCTATATACGTAGTATTATACCTCAGTGGTTTGTGATCAGTGATGATGTAGCCAATGGTGATAATCACACTAAGTCTAAAGGATGCTATGGTTTCTTCAAGCATGATGTTTTCTTTCACTGGAGCTCAAGCACAAATAATTTGATCCCCCGTCCTTCGCCACGGCATTCGTCGACTAAAGCGAAATTGCAACAAGTAATTTCTGCATCCAAATTTATTTATACTCTAGTCACTAGCCCACAAATCAAATCAGAGAAATTCTTCAATAAACAATCACGCATAACTACATAAATCTCTACAATTTGTAGCAGTGTCATAATCAGACTAGTATCTCTAGCTAGAAGCTCAATATTTGACACCAAAGAGATTTAATAACGCAGGCACTGACACGTTTTTCATATTAATTTATGTGGAAGAACTCACGCGACGGTGTTGGCTCGTAATTTAGGCAGCCGACAAACTTCGGGACAATAAAGCGCTATGCAACGACATTAATTACAAGTTATCGTAAGACATGTAGTGTGAGCCGGTCGTCTTACAGTCTGGTCCCTTCAACATACTCAAGGGACACTGTGTATGGTTCTTGAAAAACAGTCTATTATAATTACGAGGACCTATATTTATGACTCGATTGAATGTGTGGACACACATTCAATCGAGTCATAAATATAGAAATCTAGGATTCTTTTTTCAGATCTTAAGTAATTATCGTCAAAATGGTACCACATAAAGACGTTATGTACGAGTATGAAAGTGTGCTTGTTCACGTTTTTACCACAGAACTGATCGCGATGAAATTGGGCACGCAGATAGCAATGTGCTTCTTTTTATTTTGGGAACGTGGGTGAAACACGGGGCGGAAACCCAGTAGAAATAACAGGAAACATTTAACAAACCTTGTAAATTTTTAACAGGAAGAAAAATTAATCGAAAGTTATAAAACAATTTTGCTGAATTTTAATAAGATCACAGTGCCTGAGGAAAGCGCAAAGGTTTTGCTTTCCCGCAGGCCTATAAATAAGCTGGTGGGACATTTGCATGCTTGAAAGCACAAAGAAGTCGATATCGGTAATTATGAATAGTTACAAGACACGATACCAAGTCAGATTTATAGTGCCTTATGGACTACAATAAATCTTCATGTGTATGCATATTTTAGTACACAAATAAAGTACAAAATACTGCCAATTTTGAACGCTCGCGGTTAGTTGTCGCGCTCGGTAGATTAATTGCTGGATATTCTTATTTAATGCGTGGTTATTTAAGTTTTAATATTTGATTTAGTTATGGATGTTAATTTTCTAATATTAGAATTAAACAACATATATTTACACTAACTTAGATTGTGAAACAAAATATCTTTACATTAACTTCTTTTGTTATTTCATATTATCAAACTCCTTGGTTCTATAATGTCAGGATCACGAGTTGTTGGATATAGCTGGTAGCTATGCGGTGAATTAGGACTGCTATTTTAAAAAACAATATATGGTTTCAACAATCAATCTTGTGACCAGAATGCTAGCATGAAATTTGTTTCATGTCCTATCTTTGTCATTCTACGGAAATTTATCAGCATCCTTTTATTTTCTATAATACATTACTTACAGTAATAAGTTTGAATAAAAACAGTTTGCTAAAACAAAACTGATATTTTTTTTATTTTCTGTGAGAACAACGTCATAACACTTGACCACAAATTTTGTATTCAGTAGACGATGCGACGCATTACCTAAAAATAAAGAAGACTATAAAATTACAAGGCAAGCGTAAAAAGAAAATCTGATTGCATTCTCGGTGCCAGTGGCTGGAGGATAATTGAAAAAATGTCTCTTAGATTGTTTGCAACGGGTTTGAGTCGGCCACAATAATGAGATGGGATTATATCTGTTATTGCATGAGAGCTAAGAAAACAGATAATTTCGAAGATTGTTTTTATGAACCGGTCTTTTTATTTAATCGTAAGAGAACTTAATGAAAGTCTTGATAATGTTGCTTCATCGTACATGCTGTAAATTGTCCGGACACTAATATTACTTTTATTCCAATTACATCTTTATAAACTTGGAAGTAATTGTTTTTTTCTGCTTTACTAATTCTATGTACCTAGCTATTTTTACTTCTTGATGTCTTTAAGGAGAATAGCCTATTATTATTTTGTGGGTATTAATTTTTATGATAATTTTTATGTGAATACTCGTTTACTTATCAATATTTAATCTTCCATGGTTCTCCAAATAAATAACTTTCCCAAAACTTTCGTCAAGTAATTAATCTTATTAAGTCTTGATTGTCTTACAAGATTCTATTTTATTTATCTACCCTTTCTCGAATATATTTATCTCGATATCTCGATATTTCATTTTCAGTAGGTATATTAAGTAAATTGCTCTTGAAAACCCAATGGTCCTTTAAATAAATCTCTTTCAAGTCACCCTAAAATATTTAAGATTAAAGCCTTGCAAGCATTAGATAGGAAAAGTTGTAACTAATTTTGTCTGTTTGAAGTTTAGAAGATGAAATTTTATAAAAAATAGAGATTGATGTTAGCAAATGAGACTTTTGAGACTAACAAAGTGCTTAGAAAAAATTGCTTAAAGGCAAGAGATTTTTCAAATTATTCAAATATCTTACATCTGTCCTATTCATCTAATCCTGCAGAACTCTATCTGCCATAAAGCAATCCAGCGCTGGACCCATTCAATCTAATTTATTAGGCAGACGTTGCGAATATTATTGTCCTAGATACAACAAGTGCATTCTCAGTGCCATAATATCTTCTATATTGTCATTTAACTGGCGTCCATTTGCAACAATTAGCCCTTGTGAAGCGAGTTAACGAACCAATTCTCTTCTCTAGTGCCTTCGAATAATTAATTATTGTTGATCATCTAAACGTTATCTGACGATCTTAACGTTTTCTGATCCTATGGGAAGATAAAATTAGTTTTCATTATCATCATTTAGGTTATGTGTGACATCCTGTATGTTTGTTTTTAATGGAAGTAAATTAGATTTAATTTTATTCATTACTTGTATCCGCTCCGCGATTGCAATACAGTTTAGAATCAAAAGTCTATGTCCTTTTTCATCCTTCTGTTATACTTTTATACACGCCAATATATTAAGATCTATTACGACATAAAGAAATAACAAACTTGCTTATAATATTTAGAATATTGCGCATTTATAGTGTAGGTAAATATTTTGTGGTAAGTATTTGTGGTTATTATTAAGTTTAAGTTATATACCTAAGTAAACATGGTATATACCTAGTTTTATAACTTTGTAAAAGTTTATCTGATGAGAAATACAAAAATTAGAGACAAGATAGGTAGACCGAAAGCAAAAATTCGATATATTAAAAACATCAAAGTTAACACTGACATCTATAAATCCCGTTTGCTGTAATACGTCTTAAAGACAAACAATATGCAAGATAATTTTTATGAACTCGTAACTTCTAACTATGTCAGAATAATTTATAGTCTTCATAACTTTATCATCTCTATTTATAGCCTTTGTGAGAGCCATTTCAGTGTTCTCAACAGTGATGACATTAATTAAAACCATTTTGATCGTTAACCCATTTCGTCTGTTGAGGCGGAAGAGTAAAATTGAGTTGAATTCATTATTTCCTTTACAAATACAATTGAAAATTTTCTTGACTGCTTTTTGAATTTGTTATTTCTTCGTTTACAAAGAATTTATCGAATAATTCGCTTGAGTGAAACGTATTTGCACTAATCGTTTTTATACTTAGTTTTGAATAAAAATAGCTGAAGGTATGTGTTTTTTGCGTTTATAAACACGCTATTTAATCAAATTTCATATGATATTTCATCAAATAGTAAGTCAAATACCTTAAAGATGAAGGGTACAATGCTGGTTTACAAATGTACCCTTATAACTATTCTAGTTATTAAATCTTGTTGTTACTATTTGCTTATAATGATGTCAGTACAATGTTCATTGTTTATGATTCCGTTGTATTGTCATCTATTTTAATTGACTTTTACTTAAACATAATTGTCGTTTCTTTCAACTGCTTGTCATAGTCCGCCTTTATCTTGTACCAGCGCACTTAAAGGGCTATTATTTGTATTGGGTTGTGTAAGATGGATAGTGTTTAGCAAAGAAAACAATTTAATGGAATATTCTGCGGTGGCCAACGACTCACTTAACCGTAACCCGAGAGTTAAGTTGATGGGTAACGTGTTTGCTCTGTAACTAAATATTCTGGAACAGAAGCACCATAATGCTTTGCTTTCAGATTGCTCTATTTGCTTTCATCCACAAATACAAAATCCGTTTGTTCAACAGCTTTAAAAATATTTTGAAATAAATTAATTTCATCATTGCGAAATTAATATACCTACAATATAACTGATTTTAGGCTTACAAATAAAGAAAAAATTAAAATAGTTTATTGTTTTTTAGATTCAACATTATTCAATTCAATCAATCATAATACTTATTTTATAAGTGCTTAGTAAACATAATATTATTGGCATTAAACCCTCAAAAACAATTCTTACGGTTATAATACACATTTTTATTCAAAGGCAGTAAATAACGTTTAAAATGGGGTTGTGACTGTTTCAAAACTATAATTTTATTTGTGTCTTTCTAATGTTTCGTAACCAAATTAAAATAGTTTTTGTTGAGCGACAGCCACGTGACCCGCCGCATTAGCGATAACAGACCGCACATAAATTCTATTTTCTATTAAATTTTCTTGTCGCTAATCTCCAAAGCTCATAGACTTTATCTTTAATAGCATAAATTATTCAGCTCAAATAGGTCGCCCCATGTGAGCCGTTAAGGAATAATTTTATGCCTATATGGATTACAATATATTTTATCTCGACCCTGCATCACTTGGGTGGCTCGAGGTCAGAAATCACAACGCTATTGAATTATCATTTGAATATATGGATTGATACTGAAACTCGGGGTGCAGACAATACCCGTGAAATTGTTGAGGGTTCGTTTGATTAGATAATGTGAATTATAGAGCTATGGTGCTAGATTTAAGAAAATTTATGTTCGTTGCGTTATCGCTATAGTATGTCAAAAATAATGTAATATTAATAAATGAAGACTTTTTACGGACATCTAAATGGACCTCTGGTCAGAATCATCTTTTTTAGATCGATGACCTTTGTTTTACAGTTAATATACTTACAATAAAATTTGTAATTCAAACAGCAGCTCCGGAGTATGTAAACTCAATAATTTCACTTCAATTTTAATGTGTTTAAAAAATGAGCCTACATAGAATGGACTGACAGGATACACTGCAATTCAATTAACTTAATAAACAGCTACTGAATTCAAAAATTAAAGTTAAACTTCAAATATAAGGAAACAGTCATCTGTTTAAAAGCAATTTGTCTTTAAATAGCCCATCGCGGTAGGTGCAACACAGCTGCAAAGTTTCAGAAGGGACGCGAACTACAAACAATTAAAATATCTGGCTAATGGAGTAAGCGGAATTCCAAATACGTTAATGAACATATCGCAGTCTTGTTCTTTATTTGTTAACGCCGATCGTTGAGAAATTAATAGAGATTTAAAAAAAAATGTCTCATTAATTAAATGTTCGACAGGCATCTGTCGTTCGTCATTTCCTTGTTGGAGTTCATTAGAATTTATACTTCCGTAATTTATGAACATTTTTAATTTGCTAAAAGAGAACGTTCTTGAAAAATAAAAGTTGGAAACGTGAAATTTATTATTTGTTATATATAGTTATGTATTTTCTTTTACTTTCACACACTGTGTCTACATTTCTTTATCATTTTTTCCAGTCACAGAGTTGCTGGAAGATATTTCTATTAGTAATAAGCTGTCCCTTTGTACCTACTTTTTGTATCATATATATTTTGACTTATGTGTGTGTACATAAGTAAATAAGATTTTAAAGTTATATGTAGTACCTACAAAATTCGGTGATCGTTGAGTATCACCTCAACGATCATCGAATTTTGTAGGTTTCTAGAAGAGAATTAAAAATCTTTGAAATGAATTTGTCAGAATAAAAATATTGCCGTATAAATTAGCCCGCCTCTCTTTGTGACAATATCATTATTACAATTCCCAACCACAATAACCTATCTGGGTTACCACGTGTTGATTTTGGAACGAACGAGGGTACTATAGACCCTGGCGACAATAATAGAAATATGCAAATAACAGCGGACAGCCCAGATGATATTCAAACAAGATTATGTGTGTAAACGTTGACAGACGAAATGTGGATGTTCATAAATCTGAAGGAATACCCCCCGCAAAGCAAATAGGTGACGGCTTCTGATTTAATAAATTTTAAGTGCTCTTAAAAGCTTACTTTGAATTTCATTACTTGATCATTAGAATGTAATTTTTTATGTTAAATTTTACCATTTTAAAGTGAATCCAGGTTTGAACCGATTAACTTTATAGGCAATCAATTTATACTTCTAAATTTTGTTTGATTAGGTATATCAATTGAATACAAAAAAATAGCCTGGCTGCAGCACGCAAACTATTCGAAATATTGTAGTCCGGTGCGAAAAATTTAAAATTCAATAAATACGCGTCCATTGGTGATACATAGTATGTGTTTATGGTTTTTGCGGTCGAGACCATGAGTCCGTGGGGGTCTGAAGCGTGCCGACCGATTCACTCGTAGTTTATAATTAAAACTTATCGAGGTCTCGGGGAGCATTTTTTGCTAACACATTAAATTGCATATTTGTTTTAAATCTAGGTGTATACATATATGATACAAACAATGTCCTGTATTTTAGGGCTATGTCTCTCTCTAATAGCTATTAAACATAGATAGTCCACTGATGAAGATGAAATCTAAGATACTACCTAGTATTTTAGATTTTTAAAAGTACTGCAAACAGAGTAAGTACTATGTAAGTCTCAGATGACTCAGTTTTATGAACGATACAAATATGATTCAAACAAAACAAATCCCGTAATTAATATGAAGATAAACACTGGGACCAAATTAATACCCGTCCCGTAACAAGGACAAGTAAATACGGGACATATATGCATAAACATATAGTATTTGTGTCCACGAAGGAGCTTTAACGCAAATGTATCTGTAAGCCGTCCGGAGAGTGGAATCTCTTAATTTACGCCCCAAAGGGATTTGCTAAAGCCAAACATTGTTCGCTAATTATAACGAGACGCATATGCTGTCTGTCCCACGAGGATCTTGCCAACTTAACAAGTAACGCTTTCAATACATAGCCGTAAAATTTTGCACCGAATTTTAAATTCATCATGCTTCAAGTTTGTTGCAACTTCTGCTGTTGCAAAAGCGTCAATGTTGTTGAGAGCTTTAATGTAATCTTTTTTCTTCACCTCAAAGTGTAGGAAATAAATATTTTGTTCGCTCGATTGTTTGCCTGAGTTTCTGTATTTATATTTGACGAAATTGTAACATTATTTTGGACACTTTGGAAAACTCTCAAAGAGAATATAATTTATAAATTTATTTCACAAATTCAATCATAATAATGCAATTTTTCAAAATCTGCCTAACACCTCGTGTCTCGCGGGATACATTAACTCGTGGTTTAATCAGGCACTCCACCCTTTTGTCTCGGAAAAACTCTATAAGCACATATCAGACTAGCCCATCTGCAAACATTGAAACTTTTTCAATACCAAAAGCAAATACATGTACAAATTCAACTTTATCATTTCGGTAACAAGAATCAGAAAAAATCTTCGGCGTGCAAATGTAAATTTGCTAATAGGGCGAGCTAATCTGTCAGCTGAGCCGATGGAGATCGTTTAAAAGCTGCGGTCCCCTCCTTGTTATTGTTTATTTAGGATGGAGATTCGCGTTGAAAGCCCGTTTTTGAGGCGTGTACTAATGCGATTGTACGTTAGCCACGGAAATGCTGAGAGTTGAATGATATGCTCTGATAGCACTCGAATGTGGTCATTGCGGGCTTTATGACAGGGGTGTCGATTGAGATATTAATTAGATAAAAAGTGTATATCCAAAGTAGGGGTCTTTATCAGATTTGCACGTGGTTAGAATATGGAGAGATTTGAAGTACTGCCAAGTGCGAGTCTCACTCGCGCACCGAGGGTTCCGTAATTTCCTAGGTTACTCTAAATACCATAGACTTCTTATAGGTAAACTAGAAAAAACTATTTTCTGTATCTTTTGCACAAAAATTGGCCCAGTAGTTTCGGAGATAAGGGGGGAAATGGTCAATTTTCGTCTATTCAAAACTATTTATCAAAAAATCCTTACAACGAGCCCTTTCATTTGAAATGTCAGACAATATAGTTTGCAAAACTTTTTTTGTCACCGACTTACATAATGAGTACCTACTAAATTTCAACTCAATCCAGTCCAGTATTTGTGGACAAACAGATAGACAGACACACGAGTCATGCTATAAGGGTTCCGTTTTTTTCATTTATGTTCCTGAACCCTAAAACCCATTGGGTATCTTTAACAATATTTTTTGTAACAATTGTATTACCACAAATTTATTTATAGTATGGAAATGTGTTATTTCTAAATCTTGACAAAAAAATATTATTGGATATTTTTCCATATTATTGTAACTAATAAGCAAAGCACAGCGTTATTAACATAACCAATAAACGCTCGCTCAATAAGGGTTTTAAAATCATTAGGCTTGATAATCGAAACAGCTTTCTCCTCAATTATAGCATAAAGTTTTGTATCTCTCATAACTAAGCAATTGGGAAGTTACGAAATATAATTTTCAATTATTCAAAATAACAGTGTACCCAAACCAATTTTATTTTGACCTTTTGTAGGTGTTAGAATGGTCTTGTGTGTAGGCAGACCTTACTGTTAACAGACAATTGATTACTAAAATAATATTAAGAGACCTCATAACGCACAATTTAGTGAATTGTGAGTTTTATCTATAGAATCAATATTAGTATTTATACTTAATTAGCATTGAGAGCCCAGTTGAAGGTTTTTTTTTGTAGGTGTCATGATTTTATTTATAACATTTTATAAGTACATACTTCACACACGTTCATCTTATTCTGACCCCAATTAAACAGATCTTATACTATGGAAGTCTGCTAATTCATATACTTTTATACTATTTGTTAATATTACCTACTTGTATATAGGTAGAATGCACAGAAAACAAAAAGTCAAGGTGGTGGGAAGGGACTGGATGAGGAAGGCCCAAGATCGTGTAGAATGGAGTGCATTAGAGGAGGCCTAGGAGGCATTGGGTGGGAATAGGCTGAAGAAGAGAAGAAGAAATATATATTAGGTAGATAAAAAAATTAATAATTTATGAGAATGGCTACAGGATTATACTCATAACAAGAAAAAGTAGACTAGTGTGAGTTGAAATAATATTTTAACATACAAAATGTTGTTTATTTTAATAATAAGAAATTAGCAGATGAAAACTGATTTTGAGACTGTGTCAGCAAATAATATATTGCAACAGTCAAGATTTTAAGGCTTTATTTTCATAAAAAGGTTTGTTAACTGTTAACCGTAGTTGATAAAATTTTAAACGTATTCAAAATATACAGAACAACCCGACGTACTAACAAAATGACTTAAAATAATACTCCAAAACACTCTAATACGTAAAGACATAATCTGTGACCATCCATTTCGACTGTGTATTATTTTAGTCCCGGATCAAATCCAGATGAAGTTGACCAATCACAGGACGGTCCCAAACGGCTTACAAAAGCACAATTAAGTACACTGGGGCCCGTTAACAAAAGGTTGGAGAGCACACAATTTGTTGCAGCCCATCTTTATCTGGCACACTATTGACCCCTTTACCCTAATTCTGCGTCATTCTGAGTGTTCAATTTAACCCTCATCATAGCACTATGGTAAATGTTACGTCCAGGCTACGTTTTTACTCACTGCTATTTCGATCTCTCTTTCGTATGGTTATCTTTTAAACTGTGTTCCATTATTGAGTTTATTATTTTCTGTGAACAAACCATGTGGTCGAATTATTAACGCTTTTGCGACAATTTGAGAGTGATTCGCGAAACTCTATTGTATTCAGATCCCTATTCTAGGAGCGTTGCTAATGATAGCTATCATTAGAGCGAGTGCACGTGTATTTGCTATAAAGCATTAAAATTTAAATAGCTAGGTAATCCGCTTATTTCTAGGATTAAGATGAGTGAATTTAATAAAAGTAAAATGATAAAATACACAAATATTTTCTTTTGACTTTATATTTATTCGGTTGGACTTATTATTGATTTTACTTCCTAACACAGCAACTGTAACTTTTTTAAAAAACGTCAGCCATCCGGAATGTCACCGTACCGTTTCACTCCACACCTTTGCATTCGTTCCATCGTCACTCATTCCGCGCCAACGCATGCACTAATTAGTTGACACCCGACACTGCCGGTACCGACACGTTTCTAGCTCCCATAGGAAACTTGGAACGTGGAGGGAACAAACCAGGTGTGAAATTGAATGGTTTTTAGTTTTTTTTCAATTGTGGTATCGGGAACTGCTGTCAGTGAGCTTGTTGTAGTTTAGAGTTTATCTCAATATACATTTTTAATATTATGTTACGAAATATTCCCAGAGAACAAAGTTATTAAAATTGTAATGGACTTAAAATAATGTGCAAAACTACAATACATACAACATAATGAAACGAAATCCAATTTAAAAGAAAATGCACTGAGCATTATGACAACCTTACACACGTACAAAATTTATCAAATTCAGGAAACGTAACAATAACAATGGCCCGAACACACCGTCACAACGTCACAACGTCACAACGTTGCCATCTAAAGCCGAGCAAACGGCGAACAAAATAGAACTGAGCACAAAGCATTGCTCGTTATAGTGTCGCAATCGCAAACTTCGCCCTTTTGTCGGTACGCGCCACCGAATGTACTAATTAGTGCCCTGCCCCCCGACTTATTTGCTGAGTGCAATAGAAAGTTTCTTGAACGGGTCTGGTTGACCCGCGGTTAAAGACGATGTGTTAAATTGTTCCCTCAATTTGCTGCTATCTGGAGGTTGGTTTTTCTTTGTAATATAACTCTTTGATTGACTCTTTGATGAATTTAATATTTCATCTGTTAGCATTAGGAAAGATTTTACAACATAAATTGTTCTTGTCTCCAAGATTTTCCTACAGATGGGGATATAGTAGATATTCTTAGAATAAATTAGAAATACTGACTGGGTAGTCTGATACTGCTAAGTAAAGTTAGCAAGCAATTGGAAACAATGCTGATGATAAAAAATTTAAGATCCTCATTCTTGCTGAGACTATTTTACTAATATTAAATACAAATATTTATATTATACCTAAGTTTGTTTGCGTGGAAGTTGTTACATAATAACGCCGTAATGATCGAATTGATTTGTTAGAAAACATAGACAGGACGTCTTATACCTCAAAAAAAGAGACAATTAAAACCCTTCAAGGCAGGGACGACACCCCATTACAATCGGGGGTTACAATTAAAATAACAGAATAAATACTTTTGCCGTTATTAAATTTCCATAATCAATGGTTAAAAGTTTAAATCGTCATTACAAAATCTAGGCCGAGATCAATATCGTCCATAAATAGCACTCCTTCAACTTTAACCACTTGATGCCAAGTATCGAGCTATAATTCTTTGCAACTTGCTCTGACCTATAATTTGCATAGAATTGATAGGCGACCTGCAGACAATGTTGTTTACCTATCGATATTCTGTGAAATTGCTTTTGCTTTGCTTACATTGCTGTTGTGATAGATTTTGTCGTGACAAATAAATTGAATAAACAGCGATGGAAACTGCCATGGATGTTATTTCAATTATTGTTGGATATTTGAAGTGGAATTATTGCGCAAATTAATCAAATCTTTGCGACTAATTTCTCAACAATATGAGATATCAAGAAAACTGAATATGAAAGACTGACTAAAAGTACCTACTGAACAATTGAAAAAAAAATAGTATGTCGTAGGCAAAAGACCCTAAAGGGTTAAAATACGGAATCGCGGGTGAAACCGCGAGGCAGAAAGCTAATACTTATTTTATTATTGTCAATTAATTGCGTCTTTTCTATTCATATAACTTACACCTCCGGTCACCCGAGCTCTCGAGATGAAAGTACTAATTTTATTCCGAAATCTAAAGTAACATTACTAAAGGCTTATAAATACCTAATTAAAACTGAGTGAATATCGTTTTGCATCTGCTATTTTGTTTCATATACTTATAATTTCTACTTCTGACTCTCTGGCCTTTTATTTACCGTTACATTTATAATATCGACACCGGTCACAGTTTCAATGTAGTTCCTAATTAGGGGTTGTCGCATGCAGCCGCGCAGTTTGCAGTTTTCAATAGGAAAGTTTTAGTTGGAATCCGGATTATCTGTAGAAATGGCTGCAACGTTTGTGCTGCAATGGGAAGTTATAGCTCAGAACATCTGAATTATCGGTTAGTTTACGTAAAGTCATGCTTAGTTAAATTTGATTAGCTCAAAACTTTATTGAGTTGGAAAGTCTTTAACGAGGATGTGGTGCAATATTTAATTGTATCTCTCTCTCTCTCTCTCTCTCACTCGTAAATCGCATGTAATATTAAATAGTTTAACGATACGCTGATCGAATATCAAGATAAATGTAAAATATTATAGGCATAACCAAGTTTTTGAAGTTAATAAAGTAATGAAAGAATAAAACTATTAAAGTTCTATTTAAATATTATATTATATTAAGCTTCAGAAAATTTTAAGCGAAATACTCTTAGTAGGTAAAGTAAACGCATTTTTTCGAATTATTTGAACATCAAAATTCTATTAGACTTTCGTATTAAAGTAAAACTTTTCCATTTTGTCTCATGATTAGTGAAATATTATATTTGACATTTAAAAAATAAAACAAACAAGCAGACGACCTAACTCTATTTTTTTTTCACCTTCATTTATATCCCTCTACAACGCTAGGGAATAAACCGTTACAATACTTTTTCAATAAAATTTATAAAAAAAACTTGCAAGAAAACTTATGCAATGCAATGTATTAATAATGAGATTTTTATTTTTTTAAGTAAATTTGTAATTGATCACGTCATGTCATAGAAAGACTACTAGAGCCGAGGGAATAAAAGGTTTAGATAATTACATTTAATTTATAATGTAAAAAACGAACTAATAGCTTTTCTTAGAACATCATTAGATGCTACTATATTATATATTGCGTCATGATACATAAGACTAATGAAAAGTTCGCAATCTTGAACTTACCAACGACTTTAAGGCGATGATAGCTCAGTGGTAGTGACTTCGGATGCCGAGACGAAGGTCTCGGGTTCGAATCCTACAATGAGCTTGAGCTTTCGGTGAAGGAAAACATCGTGAGGAAACCATAGCACGGTGGTAGGGTACTTTGTAGTACCCGCCTGGCTGGCTACCACCCTCAAGTTGAAAATCTGTCGCCAAGCAACTTTCGGTGTGTTCCGACAGCTGCACTTGAGAGCCAGTTCCTTTCTAGGCTTTGTGTGCTTACCACCATCGGCCACATCATCACTGACCACGGTGAGATTGTGGTCAAACACAGGCCTATACATAGTAAAAAAAAAAAGACTAAAATACACTAAGCATTGTTTGAAGAGTATAAAATTATAGCAATATTATTGGTATAATGTGAGCGAGGTATCTCTTGTATCATTAATTATGCATTAATAAAGAAGACAGTCGTTTGTATAAATGTTCTAAAGTAGTTTTTAATTGGTGATTCAGTCACACGCTACAATTGAAATGAATGTAGGTTAGCTGCCTTCTACTTTGCTTAATTGAAGTAATGATCTTACCTAATTAATTTCTTTATAATTTCTTATGGCAATAAAAGTTTATCGTAAATTCCTTTTTCTTAGACCTTATCAATACTAGAATTATTTTTTCTGTGCTATATTTATTCGTTATAATCAGCCCATATTTTCGTATGTCTACCACTGAATATTCAATCATTTGCTAGCTTTTTCTATAACTCTTATCTTTAAATTGTTCACTTCATGCGACCTGAAGGTACGCCAAGATGAAAGTTTTTTCCATAAAACATTTGCTGTCCCAATTCAAAAAAGGGTCTTATCACAAAGTTAATATCATTATTAACTTAAAGGACACCTTTGTCACAAAGTAAAATTACAACTGTATTTTGCTCTGTTCTAAACAGCTCATAGACATCAACTTATTAAAAGGTTGGATTTAAAAATAAAATTGTCCATATTACAGCAGTAAACCTAATGCCAATTGTTAACTTGTCTTATATTATTTACGTTGATTGTTGAGTGCCTAAGTAGCACTTATTTGGCATACATGTTGAATTGTAATTTGATTTTCAGACAGTGTGTGGAACGTGGCACTTAAAAGTGTCAAATGTGTAAAGAAGTCCTTTTGCATGTGGGTAATTTTCTGCTTGAGATATTTTGCTATTTTATATCGCAGTCATGTGTGTGAGAAAATTATTACTTTTGTAGGTACGAATGTAACAGTTTTTTGAGTTTCCTTTAGAGCAATTTTTGAATATAATAACACATATTTTTTAAGGCGATGATAGCTCAGTGGTAGTGACGTCGGATGCCGCGACGAAGGTCGTGGTTTCGAATCCTATAATGAGCTTGAGCTTCCGGTGAAGGAAAAAATCGTGAGGAAACCCTAGCACGGTGGTAGGGTACTTTGTAGTACCCGCCTGGCTGGCTACCACCCTCAAGTTGAAAATTTGTCGCCAAGCACCTACCGGTGTGTTCCGGCAATTGCACTTGAGAGCCAGTTTACCTTCTCGGTATTGTAACAGGTCTACATTGGCAATATCTCTGGTATTGCAAATGGCGACAAGCGACGGTAACCACTTACCATCAGGTATGCTTGCTTACTACCTTAGTAGTATAAAAATAAATAATCATTTATACCACTTTTACGAACAACATTTTTATATTATTCAACATGCCGAGAGAAATCTTTTAATCCTAATTTAAGCAATAATAAATTTTATCTAACAAAATAGGTACCTACTCGTATTTTTAGAAAGGCGTTTTGGTCGTAGGATATTACGTGGGAATATTTGAAGTTTTATTGGATGCTATATATTATATCCGAAACGCTTAAGGATAGTCGTGGGTGGGAGAAAGAGTGGAAATCAAAATGTGTGATTTTACACTTGACCAAATTATTCTTATTGAGCAGACTATCTTTGCGATTCTCAGAGTTGATTAATATTATTGTAAATATTATTATATTGGAGATCAGTAGGGTTAATTTTGTCACATTTGCAGCTTCATAATATGTTTCGGGTGGCATTTCATAGACCTGTCAACTATCTTTTTGTTTTATCTAATTTGACATATTTTTATGGAGTTTCTTAATATAGCCCAATTTAAGGACTATTTTTAAAAGATTGTTGTTTTATATGTTTATTTAAATTATAAATTCAATTAGTAGCTAATAAAATAGCTGGTAGGTACTTACCTTGTAATACTTTGTGAAATAAGGACTCAGATATTTGACTGGTAACCTCGTACCATTCGCATATAATTCACGACTTGTCTATGACTAAAACATCGCTCTTAAAAATGTTAAAAATGTAATGTCAAAGAATACTCAAGACTTATAGATACGAAGATATTTTTAATAACCTTTAACGTCTCAACCACAAATATTAATAAGTAGTCGTACACGAAAACCCATAAAGTACAGTGAGAAGCAACAGCACATGACATGGAAATGAACTGTCGGCCAGCCACGTGATTGACTGCACATTGGTTGGTAATTGGACACATGGAGTTATTACTATTGTGTCTCGTTTGAATTGTCAAGAATTTGTTCTGAAATACGTGCGGTCAATACTGGTTGCAAATGGCTAAGGACTTTTCTTTGTGACTATGAACATAGAATACATGGAGCAGAAGATGAAACTTTTAATGATAATGAATATTTTTGAATAGAATATTAGTGGTAGTGACGTCGGATGCCGAGACGAAGGTCCCGGGTTCGAATCCTACAATGAGCTTGAGCTTTCGGTGAAGGAAAACATCGTGAGGAAACCATAGCACGGTGGTAGGGTACTTTGTAGTACCCGCCTGGCTGGCTGCCACCCTCAAGTTGAAAATCTGTCGCCAAGCACCTTTCGGTGTGTTTCGACAGCTGCACTTGAGAGCCAGTTCCTTTCTAGGCTTTGTGTGCTTACCATCATCGGCCACATCATCACTGACCACGGTGAGATTGTGGTCAAACACAGGCCTATACATAGTAAAAAAATAAATAAAAAAAAATGTTCGTGTGATGTACACTATCGTTAAACAATGGTGAAAACTATTTTCAACAAGTTAATTAGACATCTCAAACGTTACAATAGTACCTAGTACCTACTATTTAGAATGAAATAGGTATTTAAAATAAGATGCTAATAGCATTCTTTTACAGCAATACCATTGAGAAGATCTCAACCTCAATATTTTTAGAAAAAAAAAAACAGAATAAAAGAGTTGTTATTTAAAGAAAATGTTTACTCTACAGGAATTAAAAAAGGAAAAAATATTGAAGAATAGACACCTCACAGACAAAAGCTAATTTTCCAAACATATTCCAATCGAGTATAACAAACACGTCTTGGTATTCTTCAACATAAGAGCAGCTTATTGGCATCTTACTATTGTCTAGACTTCACAGCCAATTGTCTCGCTGTCCACAGACGTAAGCCACTCGAAATGTTCAGAAACAGTCCTACAATCTTCAGCAAGCTAATTAACATTAACCGGTTTTCAAAATCAGATCAAATAAATAATTAATAACGATTATGTAAATTTTAACAAGTGTTTCTGTTTACAATTTGGTTGTTTTTGCGGCAATGATTCTATGACTGTCGTTAATTCTTTGTCCTTTATTTTGTACCTACTTGAATATCTTTGCCCAAAAGTCGCTGAAACTAAAGTCAAGCATAAGAATGAGATAATAAATTTATTTTTTATTGATATCAGTACATCTATTTGTACTGTCAACGTTCGTAAATGCCTTATCAGGCCTAAACTGAATAAATAAGTTTTGAATTCAAATTCTAGTTCATCCGCGACGATTCCTCCATTAAGCTATATGTAAAATATTTTCGGTATGGCTCCAATATACATTTTATATTATAATTCTGTATGTTTAGCTGAGCCAGTAAAAAGATAAAGCGGTTTCATATCGTAACTCATACGTGCCATAATAAATTCTATCCATCCATCTCATTACGTAGGAACCGTCCATATAAAATCCGGCTTATTTGCAATTTTTACGACACAGCCTCTTTGTTGGCCGAATATAACGAGATATGGTACCCTTTTGTGTAATAAAGGGCAATACTTCAATTTTATTAGTTCATAGTTCACACTGGGCCGGATCGCAACGTAAAGAAAGGCCCTAAGTGTTGGATGATTTAGAATGGTCATATAATCTGGATAATCGGTGGTTAGCACTTCGGCCGCGCTTTTAAACGACGTTCGATGCTCTGTGGTATGTATTTGTATTTTGTTTGTTTGGTTTCCAATAATTGTTTAAT
Source organism: Tethea ocularis (assembly GCA_963555595.1). Classification (NCBI taxonomy): domain Eukaryota; kingdom Metazoa; phylum Arthropoda; class Insecta; order Lepidoptera; family Drepanidae; genus Tethea; species Tethea ocularis. The sequence goes on from OY741968.1 coordinate 9,032,570, forward strand.
CTGAATTGTTTTGGATATTTTTTTTTTTCACTTTTAGTTTATTAGATCAATTACGACTTTGTCATGCGTTGAATCTGAACTTTTGTAAAAGCACTAGAACACTGAAATACGTATGTTTTATTATAGAACCTGAATATAATTAATTTGTGTGATTTTTAACGTAAAGATCCTGATTTTTTTTAAACATCTGTTATAATTAAATTACCTACTTCACATTTTAAATTGTTCATTTACGACTCGAATCATACAAATTATTTAAACTTTGTGTCCCTGAAAGATCCATTAATGTTTTTCTTCATATTTAATTTCATAATTATATTCGATAACCATTACTTACCATAGTGCAGCCCCGCTTTCATTCAACTCACAGAATATTTATGCTCGCACCAAGTCATCTGAAAGGAACCCTGTTCAAAAATTTATGGTCAACATATTTTTTTTTATTTTTACTATGTCATCTTAGTCTGATTAGAGATCATAAAAATATAACAGCGCGTCATAACATAACCAAGTATCTAATATTTCATCCACTTTGCTTTTTTCGTATTGGCCGCACTTTGGTGGCAGTCGTGAATAAGTTAATTTTTTAATCCTTCTCCGTCCTTATTTCAAAGGAGGATAGTAGGTAATTATCCCCAAAACCTAATCTTCATTCCTAAGGATTTAGTTTAATTATCAGACCTGTTTATCTAAAAGTTTGGGAAAATTAAGTTAATTAAGAAGTATTAGGCACTATTTACATAAACTTTTAGTAACTAATTTTCGTTACACAAATTAGATACTCTTATCGGCAAATGCGTATAATAATAATGAAGCAATCAGTATATGACTTGAATTTATAGTGTGTTTGAGTGTCATAAACATTTTAACCGTAGGATTTATTTATAAACTAAGGTAAAATATTAACATATCTTTGAACAATAAATGAACAGTAAAATTATTGGTTCAATCTCATAAAGGAGTCAAATTAAAACGTTGGGAAATATTATTATCATTATAATAATTATTCTTATATTTACAGACCATATGTAAATCAATCCCACCAAAAAAATGTTGCCAAGCCGCGACCATATGGCTCCCACTGTCAAAAAGTTATCAGATCTCATGTAGAGCCAAGCCTCTAACTCTACATGCCTTACTCAACGAGCTCTAACTTCACAAACTCTACAACTTTGTCAAAATTTATGTAGCTTGGCCGTTTCGCTACCATCAATGGACGTAAGGTGAAAAAATTATTCACAGTGGTACGGCCGGCCGTGCCTTTTTTTTGCTAGACTTGGCGGGGGCACTTCCGTGCCCCCAGATAGTTACATTATTCTAGTTCCGTGTACAAAATTGACCGCCACAAAAAAGAGGCCTATTCTCGAATTACATAAATTAGTCATCGCTACGAGCGATCTCATTTCCAGAGACTCATTATAATGTTGTTAGGAACATTCGGAACATGGTATATAATAATTTTATATTAGCATTTAATTTTACGGGCGAACGATCGCTGTCGATACGGACGTTCCCAAACGTTTAGTTTTAAAATTACTAGCTTTTGTTCTTATGTTTAGATATGATTATACGGTCCCATAGATTAATTTCTTTGTCGCCATGTAAGACCATGTCTTACAATTTTGTAAACTAGTATCTTGATAATGGTATTTTTTTTAATTATGTTTCATAAACTGTATCATATTTCAGAGTACTTCGTCATACGTACCAATATTATGGCAAGTAATTCTTAAATATATATAAAACTTTATAGTATTTTTGAAGATAATATTTAGTTGTATAAAGGTACAAAAACAATCTATAAACTTTATACAATTACCGGTTTTTTTTGCTATTTTTGAAAAATATCATGCAATGTGATTATGATAATAATTTATAAGAACATAATAATATATTTAGCGATGACTACCGCTATTAAACAACATTAAAATGAACAAATCTCTGCAGTTCTTGGAATTAAAATTTGAACATGAGAATTTTTGTTAATGGCACGTAATCTGTATGAATAAGGAGTGACCATCAAATAGTTTTCTGGTTAGTCTTTAAAAAATATATTTTTATTAAGCTATATACAAATCGCGGCTTCACTTGCGTTCCCGGGATAAAAGTAGCCTATAACCTAAGGGGATAGTGTAGCTTCCTATTAGTGAAATAATTTTTCGAATCGGACTAGTAACTCCGCAGATTAGCGCGTTCAAACAAACAAACTCTTCAGCTTTATTATTAGTATAGATAACTATTAACGTACCTATGTCAATATCAGTCGATACATATGGACCTAAATTAGTTTCTATTTTGTAAACAGCAGAATTGGCATCATTAGCCAACGGCTTCCAGATGCTCTACCAAATTATATACAATATATTATACAATTATTATTGACTAGCAGTTCCGAGCGGTTTCACTCGCGTTCCCGGGATAAAAAGTAGCTTATAACCTTCGGGAATAATGTAGCTTCTTATTAGTGAAAGAATTTTTCAAATCGGTTCAGTAGTTTCGGAGCCTATTCAATGCAAACAAACAATCAAATCGTACCTCTTTATAATATTAAGTATATATTAGAATGGAAGTGAATGAATGAGTGAATTTAATTTAAAATATAAATACTCATGAATCTAATATTTTTATGACCTTAACTTATTTGTCCTGTATAGAAATTGAACTCAGAACCTGTGGCGTTGTAGCTCCTTCTCCAACTGGCAATATTAGACCTACTCGTAGTTTGCTGATTAAACAAAATCCAAGCTACTTTTATACTGTTTTGATTGGCACTCATTTAGGTCTAATAAAAGCAAGATTAAAGGCAATCGCTATAATAACGTAATTATAAGCCTTGAAGTTTTATAAGCTTTGCTCACCAGTGAAAAATAAAGAGAATATACCTACCTATTCAATATGTCGTTCGCCGTATGAAATAAAATAATCACACCAATTTATCTATAAATTTTAGCGTAAACAATATGTTAAACATCACAATTAAAATAAATAAATAAAATCTTATTGAACTTTTATTGTAGTAGTCAGTAAATAATATTATCAATCGAGCATTTAGACGTTATAAAATTACACAAACCATTTTTCTTGTCAGTGATAATTTGCTTTGATCATTTTTTACGTGAATGTACTTAGGTACCTACTACACGGGCACTCTCAGCGGTATAGTAAAGATCGTTAACGAGTATTTGGCCTGTGTTAAACGCTTATTACGGCCAATCGAGAGGGTGTAAGCAACCATGACGATAAACCATTATAAAAAGATACTTAATTTATATCATAAACAATTTAGATTCATAAAACTCGTGATGACATAATGGGCATAATTTCAGGTTGGTGCAGACGCTCGATCGCATGTGAAGATCGCCACAACTCACCTTATGAATAAATAATATGGAATCACAATTTGGGTTGCCATTAAGCAATTAGCCGTTGTTACCATTATGATGTTTTTGAAAAGCTTTTAAATTTTTTATTAGATCAAATTATCGTTGGGGCCAAGGTGTCCAGTCCCAATGGCAAATGGTTTGCTATTAAATATCAATCAAGTTACCAACTCTTATTTTTTTTAAGGCGATTAGTATCCTTGATATTTGAGTTAATAAACATTGTTAAATTTCGATTAGTTCGTTTAACGGTTATATTATGAAATGGAATATTTTATTTACATGTATTTCGTATGCGCAAAGCATAGATTCAAACATAAATATAGCTACTTTATTAATTATGATAAAATGGAATCAATTAACGGATACAATATGGTATTTTGATTTGTTGATTAAAATTGCAGCAATCATAATCGACAGCAAATGACTAAAACCACATGAGCAATTACTACCAATAATTTGCTGAATTTTAATATCAAAATAATTCTACATTAAAATGTTAAATTTACGGGCTTATTGTAAAAGGAGAATCCCACAAAGAATATCAGATAACAAAAGATAATAAAATATAATTTGCATAAATATTTCCAACGGTTCACACAAACGCTCTGGGTAAAACAATAATGATAGTATTTACGTTCCTAACGAATTTTGTCCCAAATAAATTCCAATTTTTTCGTCTCTTCATAGCATAAAATAACCACTTTCCTGCGTCAATCGACGGATATTGTGGACCGTTTACTTGATCACAGTTTTTAACCAAAGATCGTTTAGTAAATCGCATAGTAAGTGCAGGTTTCGTGCTTCTATTAATATTTGGGGTCGATTACGAAAGTATTTAGTTTTTTGTGGGACGCGGGAATGACGCATAATGAAACGTTTTTGTCATAAGTATCAGATAATTCGCGTTATTCATGCATTTTACCAATATTTTTATGAGTAAAACTGATGACATATAAGTAGGGTTATTATGAATTTCAATTAGTTACAAAGTCTTGGTTTCAGTGAAATTCTGGTAAGGTATTTAAATAATATCAATATAACTATCTTCCTTGCTAATATTATGACTTTCAGTGTTTGTTGGTTTGTTATTCTTTAATGCAGCAATGAAGTAATTGATCAACGTAATTCTTGATATAGAGACTTCAGTCTTCTATCCTCCTACTAGATGACAGTACTTTTATTTGCCGTAAGTTCTCATATTGCGTTGTACTTTGCATGGTCTGCAATCAATGAATTGTTTACCTTGAGGATGTTAAAAATTAAAAACTATACTAATGTCTGTTATTATCACTTTGAGAAATAAAATATGTAGGTATTATCTAATGAATCCCAAACCCTTTTTGAAACTGTAACCTTTATAACCTGTACTTTGTGATAACACTACGACCTTTAAAAACACTTCATCGGCTTACAAAATCCATTTGCAATAGCCTACATCGAGAACGTCTGAAAAAGCCAAAAAAATGACACTGTTACAAATAAATCTGTCATAAAATTTTATAATACCCGAGGGATATGTCACTGGAAAAATATTCAGCGATTTATTACGAAATCTTTTTTCTTTCATATTTTTTATATTGTCAGCACAATCATTTCAGTTGTCTAAGTGTAGCTCAGTGCTAGTGACAATAAATGTCGTGAAGATTCTAGATTTAAATTGAATATAACATGGTACTTTGTAGTACCCGCCTAAGTAGCTATTAAGCTGAAAATTTTACAACTATAAATCAATAAATATCCTGGGAGATTCTTCACACACGGTTATCTGATCCCAAACTAAGCAGAGCTTGTGCTATGGAAACCAGATAACTGATATACTACATATACAAGTTTTTTGTTTTTGTAAATACATACTTATGTAGATAATTACACCCAGACACAGGACAAACAAACATGTTCATACACACATATCTTTGTCCTGGATGGGAATCGAACCCATGACCAGCGGCGTGATTGGTGGTGTCTTAACAAACTGCGCCAACTGGCTTGCCAAATCGTTCGCTTCTAGGCTTTGTATACTTACCACCTTCGGTATCATAATCGGCTCGCATGTTGAAAAAGATAGTCTTTATTTTTATTATTGATTGGATAAGAATCTTGTCCCCTCATAGGATCTTGACCCACGCGAACTCTAACGACCGTCTTTATTCTAAGTACCGACACGTGCCACGGCTATTTGGATGTATTTCGGGATCTTGTCACGATAATGACGTACGTCACCCTCCCGTTGACAGTCGAACTTTTTTTCTGGATAAATGCTGTGACGTCACATGATGTGTGTGTTTTTAGTCTTGTAGGAAAAGTGAATGAAAACTCATTCAAGACTGACGAATTATTAGAAATTTCTTAGTAATTATTAGCAGCAAATAAAAAGAAATACATATTACTCCTTTTGGAATGACTCGACGATTTGATATACCTGTAAGAAAAAATATTCAACAAGTATAAGTATACTTTACAATAAACCATCTTCCCATCTTCCGCTACTTACCATGAAATGCAAATGCAAAAGTAAGCTGGTGTGAAATAAAAACATTAATTAAGGTAATGAAAATCCGTAAGCACATCAATCATTGGGTAAAGCCGTCCGTCGATGAGATCAAGTAAAAACATGCGGCAGATAGCCCTGCGTCGTACAGGATAAAATTGTAATCCTTTTAAGTAATGAGTAGGTACAGGATATAGAGTTACGAATGTTTAAAAAATGTCTATCAGTTAGGTATTTTTTTATTCCTTCCGAAGAAAACAAATGACTTCTGGAAATGGATACTAAAACATAGCTGGATCGCTGAATCTAAGAAGTTGTTGTTGTATTTTTTATGTTTTATTTATATTACGTACTGCTTTGTTATTTAAATAAAACATTAAAACTGTACTGCGGATGCTGAGTATACAGTGGCGCGCATCCGTCACACGTTCTTGAGTTCTAATAATGTACACACGGCCACTGATCAAGCTACACATTTTGTTGAAAAATAGCTCCTATTACAACCGCATAAGGTGCCGCAATGTGTAGCTTGATCTGTGGCCGTGTATACCTTCCTAATGTTTGTGATAGGTACATAAGTAGGTATTATTGTTATTACGAACAAATATTAAATAGGTATTAGAATCTAAGATAAAAAAAAAATACTTTTTAAAATAAATAATAAACTGTACCTACATAATAGATTTTAATCACGATTTATAACGAATTAATATTATTATACGAAGAAAATCAACGTACTTAGGTATATGTTACAATCATCAATTTAGTTCAATATTTTTTTTGCCATGTCTATAAAATATGAGTATCTACGTAAGAACCAAGGGTGCGCTTATCAATCTAAATCATGATCCTTCATTATTAAGAGCGATGGGACTGAACCGACCCGAGTGTAGATTTGTCTGAGGTTTAGCCTTTAACGATAGGTAGTAATGGAGGGTGGCAATGGGGAAGGTGATGCGTAGAATTTGTTTACCCAGGGATACAGGGTTGATAGGTACTCGATCACCGTTAGTGCAAATGTGTGGGATAGGGCTAAACGCAGCTAAACTAATGGCTATAGCTTTTGCAAATAAAGATGACGATCTTAGAATAATCGAATTTAGGTATCTGTTTTATTTCAAAATTAATAAACTAAAATTAAACAAATAATTAACATTAAAAATACGTTGTAAAAAGAAAAGATGATATTGATATTTATAAGTATCAATATAATTTCTCTGAATTCTTTAATTAAGAGGCCTTCGTCGAATTCTCGAGCTACTACCATCATATTATATAGTAATTAAAGCATGATATACTAATAATAATCTATTCTAGTTTAATTGTGGATAATTGAATTACCTATCAGTACCCAATGCAATTATATGAATGATGAATCTAGATATCTAGTACCTAGTGGTACTAATGGCGTAGGTAAATCTTATTTATATATTTTTTGATCTAGTCTTAGCTCGTGACCTAGCTATCGCTTTTTTTGTTGTTTTGGGATAAAAAGAGTCCTATATAATTATTACATGTTTAGGTCTACTTATTTTTTTTTCCTACTTTTCCTGTATTTGACCACAATCTTGGTCCGTGATAGAAAGAAACGTGGTAAATATAATTACGATTGGTTGTGCTATTGAAGCGCTAAGAAAGAAACTCACGTCCCGTATTTATAAAATTAGTTCGAATTTTTGTGACGCTGAAAAAGTGAAGAAACCGTGAGCCAGAAACTAGTGTAAAATATATGTCCAAAGCAACATACTGTCTCAGCAGCTGCACATAATTCCTTTTCTTTGCTTTGCTAACTCTCTTCGGCTAATTCAAACTGTACTAGCTCAATGGCTAAGAGTTTAAGCCGGTGATCATAAGTTAAAGAGTTCCAAAATGGAATTAAATTATCAGAATAATAATATTCAAAATACTTTATAGTATTTCTTAAGCCGAGTGGTATGACATCTGCTAAATATCAAGTGTATTTTTTCTCTTTGATCATCCTTATTTATGTAAAGTGTCTCTTAAGTCACGATTAGCGGATTAAATTTGTTTACAATGCTCAAAACTACACGCACGTCATTTAGGGTTCCCTACCATAAAACTTTATGAGCATTCCAAGTTAAAATCCAAAGTGCTTTTTATGTGACAATTTATGTGACAATGTTTCACAATATATTAGACTCTACGATGCACTAAGCTCCAACTAAAATACAAGAACTGAACTGGAGCAAGACTTTCCAAACTGGCTTAAATAAATAAAAGTTTACGAGGTTGGTAGAGTCGATCATAATCCAAGAGTTAGTGGTGAAGACTCACTTTATTTTCATTCGGAATGAAAAATGTATCGTTCGAGTTTGGTTGTCATAACTTTCCTATATCTATACTTCTATACTAATAATATTATAAAGAGGAAAGATTTGATTGTTTGTTTGCATTGAATAGGCTCCGAAACTACTGAACCGATTTGAAAAATTCTTTCACTAATAGGAAGCTACATTATCCCCAAAGGTTATAGGCTACTTTTTATCCTGGGAACGCGAGTGAAACCGCGCGGAACAGCTAGTTTAAAATAAATATAAATAGTTTAATTGTCTTAAAATACTATCACAAACAAACCTTTTTATAATATTAGTATTACATGAAATAAAACAAATTCAGATCATGGTATCAATATATTCAGTTATGACCCTTTCATTAAAACCTCCACATCACCAAAGAGATCTCAATCCGCACTATAAATTTATGAATAAATAAAACCGTGCTCTTTTGTCTCTGGCCGCCCACGGTGGGCCGAAATAAAGGGCCTAATGAGTCCGCTCACAGCCTCACTAAGTTATTCTCGTAACTTATTTAGCCCTTGTATTATTGTGGTGGGGATTCGAGCGGTAATAGCATGGCTTTCTGCCATGGTTGGGTACAAGTGTCATTTGTTTTGTGGTGGAATTTAATGAAATTATAGCTGTTAGGTGTCTTTATTTTACAGTGGTTACTCCCGCAGTTTTCCTTCAAATGAGCTGATAAATTTCTTATGATATTATTATGCTTACTGAAAAATTGGATTTTTCTTTAAAACCAAATACAACGTTGCACATCTCTGCTGCCTATATATTAGCTTATAAAGAACAAAATCTAATTTTTATTCCAAAATCTAGCCCGTGGGATATTTTTTATTAATATTCAGCTGGTATTTAATGTTCTTATTCATAATAATTATATCTGATGATTGTAATGTGAATAAATAATATCCAAGAATCCAAACGCCTTTGTATAACGTAACTTGATCTACAACAGCAAATAGTTTGTGAAATTTAATAGTTTAAACTAAATTTTACAATAGCTTATCATGTTTCCAAAGTTTCAAGTTTTCAACAACATTTTCGCGACATATTATAAATTTGTTGCTACTAAAGTATTTTATATAGGTATTCATTGTAATAGTAGACGTTTAAACGAATGCATTTTTAATAACTTTAAATATATTTACCGTAGGTAACTCTCTATCTCTCGTATTTCAACAAATAATCCTACTTCCCTACTCGTGCCCCCGTGCTGCAAAACAAAGCAAAAGAAAAATTCCCTCACCCCATGTTTCTGCACGGAGTAATCCTGTAGTGCTAGGGACTGGCAAGTTTTAACGCGAGACGACCTACAACTCTAGTGCACCGGCAACTCATTAGGAACCCTGCTCTACTACGAAGGGGCCTGAGGGGCCTTAGACCCCGAGCAAAAGGGGTTCTTCAGCTCTCAAGAGCCATCCGTGAACCCACGCGCGTGTAACGTCACTATTCAACAGTCTAAAAATTAAACAAGCCATTTTTAACGCACTGTCTGTTTTAAAATTTTAAATATTCCATTCCGCGTAATCTGTGGTCGCAGATTGGGTTAATGTGCCATTATAGCACGTATTCTGATTGAAGTTCGGTCGGTTGTCCTTTGTGAAATGAGAATGTTGTGTGGCTAGAATTCTCGGTGCACATATTTCAGACTTTATAGTCTCTGTTAATTTGAAATTGTCTTAATTTGTTTTGTTGGAGGGCACATTTGTTTCTTGGCCTCAAGTGTTTGTATTTACTTCGTTTCATATAACTTTTCTTGTCTTAACGTAAATAAGTGTGAGTTATGTATTTAATTTATATAAATTTTGGTACTCTTGTTGCCGGTTCTTTAGTCATTGTTTAGAATATTTCAGAGTAGGTAGGTATGTATATTAATTTACAAGATCAAGTTTCAAGTACATCGATTCACAAACTCTTGTAAAATAATAAATTATAAACATAATGTCGAACAAACTAATCCACGGGGTAAATATGGCTCTGTGACAGAAATTGTACAGAGATAGATAACCTGCCAAATTGATATATTTTTCTCGTGGATTAGTGCTATAGATGTGGCTATAGGACGTTACTGAAATTGGGCCTAAGAATTAAAAGTCCATAAATTTTCCTTTTATATTTCTCTTCATTTCCTAGAACAAGCTATTGCAAGATATACAAAAAATATAGATTAATAAAGGCATCATCATTAATATAAGAAATTTTAATCTAAACCTGTCCATTCTAAATCTCGAAATCAATATGACATACCACAGCAAAATAATCGATACCACGATCTGAAGACGACAAAACACATTCATTATAGTTATTTATATTCATAACTCGATACATTATACATTCATTACTATCACAATGTATCTGTAGGTGTCGATAGATAGATATTAGTGAGGGGGCGACGTCATAACTTCATTGTTACATTTCTTACTGGAGGTAAACGAACTTTTGTTTAATGCTGGTGTAATTTTCAAAATTCTCTTGGGTAGACAGAATAATGGGCGGCCAATGAATGTTATTGTACTATTGGGAATAATAATTTTAGGTCTGTAATACCTATACAAAATAGTTTCTAATTTTGATTGATCATAATATTAGTTATTTATTTTTTATTTGCATACAAATATAGAATTTACTTGTTAATGAGAAATTAGGACTTCTAATTTAATGTACCTATGTATTATTATTGAATTAATATTTAAGTTGCTGTTTGTGTAATTATGCTTTTAAAAATAATAATATACTTATATTTTTTTTTGTTTTTGTATGCATATTCTAAAAAGATTTTCCTATGAGAAAAACCACACACGATAGATAAAAATTAATAAAAAATGATAAATTAAAAATAATTTGGGCCAATATTTGAACAAACACTGGCCCAAATTAAAATCCAATACAGCACACCAGACAAACAAAAGCGATAATGCAGTCATCATACCGTCACCGATCGGGGGACCATCAAAAGCGTATTCGAAAAGTCGTTAAACACAACCGTGTCCACACATCCTCCCGTACCTAATTGAGACATTTTACACGAAAGGATGTGATTATGGCCGAACATAAAACTCTGTATTATTTTGGTATGTGAGGAGCCCGAAAGCGGAACTTTTAAAAATAGAAATCGAGGGTTACAGATTTCGCGGTACATTATGTCCGCACACGACTCAATATAATGAAGATATACAAACTTATTTTGTTCTTTTGTTGAACTGGCCTTTATCAACCAACCTGTTATTACCCAATATCGACTGAAATAGTATACACATTAGAGTGGTTTTAGAGTATTCGACGACATTCATAATGATTACCTATAGTCTGAATCGATTGTATGGAAATTGACCATTGACAAAATTACTAATGAATAATAGATGGTACACAATTTGGGTTAATTTACTTTACTATTTCCCATTAGTTAAGTTATTATGTGTAGGAAGAAAATAAACATGAAATGTCACGTAATGAGTCAATCGTAATAAAAAAGATAATTAGTATAAAATACAGATTTTCTTCGTCCGATACATATAATCGACACTATTGAATATAAAATACAGTCTAAAATCCAATTTCAGAAAAGTAACAGTGAGTGCCTTAATATTTCCAAAATGATCAAACGATTTGATATGACACCACTAAGTTAAGTTTGCCTTAATTCATGCGATACGAGCATTGGCTCGATCGCTCACTTTGAAACATGAGCCCTCACTAGAAACTGAGTCTAATGAGAAGAAAGTAGTGGTGTCAGTTTAGTGAGTTTGATAAAGAATCGAGTTGTATTAATGCGATTCGATTAATCGAATTTAATTAACTTTATTTGGTCTAAATAGTAAAATATCTACTCTGATTTATAATCAGTTTGGTGAAAAATGTGACCAAATAGGACAAGGTAATTCTGTTTATGTTTAAAAAAATAAAAATAAAGCTATAAATCGAAGCCAACCTTGTTGTTAAAACTCAGAGAACTATGCTCATAGAAGTAATTAAGTGGTGATAGTAAAATTCAATTCTAGTTCTAATCCTAGTTCCAGATTATATGTAGGTACCTATTACATACTCAACTCGACATACTCGTACGTTAGTTACTGTCACATCACTACATGGAACTATCTGTGAAATGCGAGCATAGCCACTTTTTTTACTTTTAATTAAACGTTTATTGCCTGCGGTGGAAGCTCATCCTCTTGATGTATGCCAGTGTAATTGCGGCTTTCATTAGTGGCCGTTTGCGACTCATATTCGCGGGTTTTCGGTCGGAAATTCTGTTTTTGATACAGTTTTTATGAGTTGTTGTTAGCTTTAACTGTATTTTACAATAGAGTGAATGAATTAATGTTTTGAATAAAAGTCGTTATTTTTATGGTTTCGTATCTTTTTACCTCAAAAAGCAAAAGGAATCCTTATAATCACTTCATTGTCTGTCAAAACCTGTCAAATAAATTGTGAACTTTAAAGAAGGTTTTATAAAATACCAAACTTAAAAACTGTTTCATTAACCGACTTCAAAAAAGATGAGGTTCTCAATTCGATTGTATGTTTTTATTATGTGTGTTATGCGATTACTCCGACAATATTATTATGTGAACCGATTTAAAAAAAATTACACCAAGTCTCAGGATCTGGAAAAAACGGCATTTGAAGGCAGTTCTCTTACTTTTACGTCAGAGACGTATTTAGTCTAGTCTATGAAAAGTGGCCACTGCCTATTAATAATGGAGAACTCATTCCATATCAAAATAATAATAGGAAGTCCAACTGAATCGTTACGTGTGAATGAGGCGGCTCGAAGATATGAGGATAAGCTCTAATCGTCCGCGAGACGAAAAGATGAAAGAAAGACGTTGTCCTATCACCATGTCAAAATGTTTGCAGAAACTTTGAGAAAACAAGTTATCAAATTATAAAGACTAGTATCACATCATATTTCTAATTTTAATAATCTAGTTACATTAATTCAACACATAATAAACTAAAGACTACTTAAATAAAAAATCCTAAACTTAATGAAAAAGTCGCTGTCAGAAGGCATCGTTCCCAGAATACTAGTGGAATTGCCACGTTGGATGGCACATATAAATGGTAATTTTCACGAGGTTTTTAAAGTTTATTTTGAAACAAAATCCTAAGTATTTGAATAATATTTATTTCAGAATTAATTTAAAAAATCCTAAGTACAATAACTAGCTAAGTACTACCCAAAACAACTAAACGAAGTGAGATAAAAACAAGGCAGCTCTCCAACATTTATACAAACAATATCTCTCTCGTAGGTATATTCTCCAACATGTCAGCTAATTTCCACAGCTGCAACCGTTAAATGAAAATGCCTACAAAGCTGACCAACGTGCGCCGACCAATATTCACCTGAAATAAAAAAAGCGAATCGTATCCGACCGAGAGCCCTAGAGGACAATATCATGGCCGCCGTCGACTGAAGAGTCTTGATTGGACTTTCCACTCGTTCGAAATGTACAATCCTGGTGAAAATGTATGGAACATTGTTAGCACATTAACTGTTTAACAGGGGGCTTTATTTTTAGTTTTATTTTCAGACGGCACGCGTTTGTCATTTGCTTTGCGTCTGCAATCACACCGATGCGTTATCTATCAAGTTTATCAAATTGACGTTTTTTTTTAAACTTATACTTTAACAAAATGGAATGTAGAAATTATAATATTAGATTAATTAGATAATTATATCCATTGTATCTCAATATATATAATTCTTCTGTACATGTTTGTTATCTAACTCCTCTTAAACGGCTGGACCGATTTGGATGAAACTTTGTGTAGGTATATATTTCAATGAAATCCTGGATGGTTTCAAAACACATTTGGACCCGGTAGGTAGCGCTGCTGTCGGTATAGATGTGTTTTCCGGCCAGAACGACATCTGCCGGGTCTCCTAGTCCGACTAATCCTATCCTATCCTACTAATATTATGCAAAATTTTGTGAGTTAGTATGTTTGTTACTTCTTCACGCTCAAACAGCTGGGCCAATTCTGATGAAATTTGGTATGGAAGTATCTGACACCCTGGATTAACACATAAGCTACATTTTATCCCTCGGGAACGCGGGAGAAACCGCGGGGCGGAAGCTAGTATCATATAAATATGTGGTCAGACGTGACGTATCGTTTCCGCCTTATGGAGATGTTTTATATCAAGTCACGATGCCGCATACAACTGACTTTTCATGTGATAGCGTAGTAAACGATAGAGACAGAGTACAGTGACAGCGTAGAATTCGTCGTCCAGCTTGTGATAAATACAAACATTATTATATTTTTATTATCAGTAAACATTCGTATCGAATTGAACGTCTTCATTGATACGGTGTGATAGAGAGAAAATTTTAAGGGGATGAATGTTCGCGCCCCATTTTGTAAATGGTAGCATAGTGGTGTGGCCACGCGTTTGCCACGTGCGTCGATGTTACAGACCTTTATCTCAACTTAGAATGCGCATTCGCAACTCGACGCGTTTGTGATTGGATTACGTTTGTATTTAGAGATGTCACCCTGTATATCATTATTTGCAGGCTTTCAAAAGATTTAACACGTTGATCGAAGATAGAGGGAGAATTAGGCATGTGGATTTTTTTACCAGAACAGAAACTGTGATGTTCTTAAATATCTGTTTTATATTGTTGGTATATTAATCTGATGATATATTTTTAAGATAATCAAATATTTATCGCTAATAAAATACTGATTATTAGGTATTATGGTTTTTGCTACATTTATGTATCTATTTTTAATTCGTGGTAAACATTTTTGTGGGCGTCTATCTCTTTTTAAGAGTCCTATGTACGATACTGCTTTTGGAACCTGCAGGTAGTTGGGTTTTATTTTTAATTTAGTTACGAGTTTTATAAATTAGATTGAGGGTAGAATACTTGTATAAGGTTACTTCCTACCCTCTTTTTCCTAATCTTGCGTTCGACACGTCTCAAAACACCGAGACGTCACTTACCGAAGAACATTGAAAGGCTGAGGTCGTTGTCGCGCGTGTACTCGCCAGGTTTAATTAATAATATCAAACTATTAGTGTGTGTGTGTAACCATTATAGGCAGAGTACATACACATTCTCATATTTTGGAATAGTTTAAAGAAACGTGGACCACAAGGAGACCACACCTGTGAGTATCCCATGTCTCTTTCACATTAGAGTCATCACTTTCCAAAAATCATAGTTATATTTCCCGTGTACACAATTTACCGCTTACTAGTGTATGTTGTAAATATTGTTTCGACAGTTTATATATTACTAAGTAACAAAAGTTGCTAGTGTTTATTATATACTACAAGCTAACCCGGCAGACGTTGTCCTGCCCTGAGAACAAAAATAAAACTGGGACCTACCTACCTACCCCTACCTACCTTACCTACCTACCCTACCTAACTACCTTTTTTTTTTTTTTTTTTTTTTTTTTTTTTTTTTTTTTTTTTTTTTCGTGGGGAAATCCTCATAGGATACCCAGCCGCCCCGGGGGGAGCAACCAGGTTATGCCGGACTCGTACCGGCTAAAACCCCACGGTGGTCGCCATCTGCGCTGTAGAGGGGGGCGGGTTCTCGTACAGAACGCATACTCACTCCCCCTCCACGCGCGGCGCTAGATAGCCCGTCCCGGGGGAAGTGTGATACTTCCCCCCAGCACCCTCGCTGTGCTATCGCACGATGGATCGTGACCACGACGACCCATCGTCCTCCTTGGGATCGCTTCTGGACGCACAGGGCCCCCGCCCCGATTGCCCACGACCCCAAAGGTCCCCGATTAGTCGCCTTTTACGACAGGCAGGGGAACACCGTAGCTGTTATTCTGAGCCCCAGCTACAGGGCAGGAGGGCCGTGACGAGGCACGGCTGCGCCTCGACGGCGTCGTCTCCGGGCGGGATCGGCCCTCTCCCGATCCCGCTCAGCAGCCTCCTTCTGGACCATTACGGTCTCACAAAAGGAGGCTACGGCCCTCCACGCCGTATCCCCGCTAAGCATCGCCGACACGACTGCTGGCAGGGAAAGATTCCGTCCGATCTGATCGACCAGGATCCGCCTCTCCGGTTCCCACGCGGGGCACACCGCGAGAGTATGCGTAGCAGAATCCTGGTCGTTTCCACCGCAGTGGAAGCAAGCCGCCGTCGCTTCGCGTCCGATCTTACACAGATAATCACCGAAGCACCCGTGCCCGGTGAGTACCTGTGTGAGTCTGTAGGTGAGTCGTCCACCCTGTCGCTGCATCCAGGCCTCGAAGACCGGCAGGACTGCCCCGACGACGCGTTTGCGCGCAAACCGCTCCTCGCGGAGCCTCGCGCGCCACGTCGCGAGTGCGATAAGTCGCTCCTGCCGTTTAATCGCCTCCTCTGGGTCGCCTCCACCACTCCGGCGGACAATGCGAATCCGGTCATAGACCCTCGCATCCATGTCCGCCAGAATATCTAGCGGCGGAAAGCGAGCCAGAACCGTTGCCGCCTCCATTGACACGGTCCGGTATCCTCGTACGATCCGTAGGGCCATCCTTCGCTGGACGCTGTAGACTTTCGTCCGACAGCGTCGGATGGCCAGCCTCTTCGCCCATACTGGCGCCCCGTACAGGGCTACGGATCGTATTACCCCCGCATAGAGGCGGCGAACTTCCTCCCTCGGTCCCCCGAGATTGGGCAGCAGTCTGTGCAGCTACCTAACTACCTACTCCTACCTAACTACCTACCCCTAACCTAACTACCTACCCCTACCTACCTTACCTACCCCTACCTATCTACCTACCCCTACCTATCTACCTACCCCTACCTAATTACCTACCCCTGCCTAACTACCTACCCCTACCTAACTACCTACCCCTACCTAACTACCTACCCCTACCTACCTTACCTACCTACCCTACCTACCTCTACCTACCCCTACCTATCTACCTACCCCTACCTAACTACCTACCCCTACCTAACTACCTACCCCTACCTAACTACCTACCCCTACCTACCTTTCCTACCTACCCTACCTACCTCTACCTACCCCTACCTATCTACCTACCCCTACCTAACTACCTACCCCTACCTAACTACCTACCCCTACCTAACTACCTACCCCTACCTACCTTACCTACCTACCCTACCTACCTCTACCTACCCCTACCTACCTTATCTACCTTACCTACCTACCCTACCTACCCCTACCTACCTTACCTACCTACCCTACCTACCCCTACCTACTTATCCTATGTCCTTCTCCTGGCTCTAAACTACCTCCCTGCCAATTTTCAGCTAAATCGGTTCAGCCGTTCTTGAGTTATAAGTGGAGTAACTAACACGACTTTCTTTTATATATATAGATTAGATCATCTAGGTTTTTTTCAAGAAGAAGCGTCATTTAGAAGCGGATCAAAAATACAGTCCACCTCCGCGTCAATCCAAATGGTTACGTAATTCAAAGATTAGAATTTACTCGCTAGCCAGCCAGGCGGGTAGTACAGATCTACCTTTTACCCCTAATTATACCTTTTTAAACAAAAGTTTAGCTAAACTATTTTAAACAAAAAATACTTTGTAGGTAGGTACTGACTGACAATCAAGTATGAATCAAACTGAAAATAGACGTAAAATTTTACCTGTAAGTTTCGACATCTAAGAAAGAGTTTTTAAAACTTCTACTCCTAAGAGGGTAAAATAGAGCATTGTAGATAAAATAACGGGATAGAAAGATTAGAAAATCAGTATAATATAACTTTCGCCCCGCGGTGTTACCCGTGTTGCCACAAAATCTTGTGTTTTAGCGGGACTAAAAGTATCCTTTATGGAGGAACAAGGTGGATGATTCCTCCATTGAAAAGGAAAGATCTTCCGCCAGGCTGGGTCATCGTGCCTGGGGACTGCGGTCTAACTATTGATGTTGGAATTTTGTATATATGTGAATCTGCGAACAAACTCCACTAGCGCGATGTAGATTTGTATGTGGATAGGTCTGAATGTAGTATCGATATATTGCAGCGCCATCTATCCATTCGGTGTCTGAACTATGTAGCTGACAAGGATCGCTACATCCTATAATTTATTCCAAGTTATAATCTACCATACATTACTACAAACATTTTTAATTATTAGCTAGGGACATGAGCGGTTCAACCTATTCGTTACTGAAATATGACGTAGGAATCTTATGATTGACTATCCGACCAGGTGTGTCAGACGAATTCAAATTTATATCCATAGAATTCTATAATCAATTAAATCTATCTCTGTCGATCGCAATTTATTATATATGCATTAAAATTTAATTGAGTTAATATATTTTTGGTGTTGAATATTAGCATATAATAATATTAATGTGACAACATTTTAGTAAACTTGAACTGCTAATATCTCAATATTTTTTTTACTATAAACTTGCGTTTGGGTTGCTAGGATTTTTATATGCTTTCAACTTTGAAATTGTAACTGAATACCATACATTTATTTTATGCATTACAAATTATCAGCTAAAAAACTGTCCATATTTAGATATGATTATAAAACTGTATTGCATTTATATTTTTCTTATGACGCATAAAAACGCAGCGTTCTTAACGCTACTATGTAGACTCCTAAGTTAAAAATCCTATCGATCGATATCGTAGGCGTTGCTTAACAACAAATTAGCATAAATTTCGATTTACGATCTTATTTTGTCTCTGGAAATGTTTCTCCAAATACATAGTTAAACCTTTTAATTTATGTCAACGTTTTTTAGATACATTTATTATTTCGAACCAGATTTAAAATTAGTTTCGTAATGACCTGTCCGACGTTTTTATTTGTAACCTATAACAGATAGAGCTATTATTCTTTTTCGAAATTTGAATTTAGAACAATGAAATTATGATTTACAATGTGACAATGTAATTTAGTCGTTATTATTTGATAATTATGTGTGTTATAATAAATATTACATATTTATCATTAATGTCTGTTTAATAGCTATTTCGGCATTCAATTGATGATATCGTTTACTTTTATCTTTAAACAAAATATCTAACTTTGTGTTTGTAACTTCAAATACTTCATTAGGAGAAATACTAGCACATTTCGGGCTTTTTGAAAAAGGAATCACTTTTTCTTCTTAAATTGGTCTATGATAAACTTTTTTTATCAGGGTCAGATCAGTTAGGTAAACTGCCTGATATTTTTTCTTTATGTAACTTATTACCTTTTTCATATTATTATTTAAAACTATAGTAGACAGGATAAAGAGTATTTATTACTGAAACGTGGAAAGCCGCTTGACCATGTGGGAGCAATGTCCCGTTTGATTTGTACTTACCGTTAAATTTAAATCGTAGAACTATCAAAATGGGCAGTAATTTGCAAAAAATTGCCTCAATCATCACAACTCTAATTTTACCACGATAATATTGAATTTTAGTTAACCTCTACTTATTTTAACATTAGCAATGGGAAGTTAACCTTAGATTCGCCTGTCATAATAGTTAAGTGAAACACACGATCACTTTAAGTGAAATGTAGGAATAAAGTTCTCAGAGGCTATTTGGCTGAATGAGGAGTATATTTTATATAACTTTTTTAGTGCCTACATTTTCTGCACGTGTCTTAGTTTCTCTCTCGACTCGAAGTCGACTTGAGGCGATGATAGCTCAGTGGTAGTGACGTCGGATGCCGCGACGAAGGTCGTGGGTTCGAATCCTACAATGAGCTTGAGCTTTCGGTGAAGGAAAACATCGTGAGGAAACCATAGCACGGTGGTAGGGTACTTTGTAGTACCCGTCTGGCTGGCTACCACCCTCAAGTTGAAAATCTGTCGCCAAACACCTACCGGTGTGTTCCGGCAATTGCACTTGAGAGCCAGTAATTGCCTTCTCGGCATTGTAACAGGTCGGCAACACATTGGCAATACCTCTGGTATTGCAAATGGCGATAGGCGACGGTAACCACTTACCATCAGGTGGACCGCCTGCCCGCTTGTCAACTTTCTGACATAAAAAAAAAACTTGACTGTTATTTGCGTTAAGGCAATAGGACCAAATAAATATAAAAATAAAATAAATTAAAAATAGCTATAGCCTTAGATGTAGTAGCTATACCTATTCTTATGGAGTTTTTTTTTTCCAAAATCATTCAAAAAGCTGTCAACAGCTTTTGTATTGACCTACTAATATTATAAATGCGAAAGTTTGTATATATGGATGGATGGATGGTTGTTCCTCTTTCACGCAAAAACTACTGAACGGATTTGGATGAAATTGGAATACAGACAGTTTATAACCTGGATTACCACCGGGAAAACATAAGATCCCTCGGGAACGCGGGTTTTTTTTATATTATTACAATACTTATAATAATTATTATCTTTTCATATTGCAAAAGTGAACGGCTGTTTACTAAATCTGTGTGGTGTGTCATTGTACTTTTTTTGTCGGCATTGATTTATTGGTAAGCTGGTTTATCCATGTGTAATTTTAAGGCTGTTCCAACTTTGTTCGATAGCCAATCACGAACATTATCGAAAAAAATTACACGCCTATATAATTATGTTAATAAATTATACTATCTCAATGTTGGAAAGAACATTCTTTGCCACATTGAGCCTTAATCTATTGAAATGAGTGATATAGGTACTCATAAATTTGATTTACAAGCATTCCTTGCAATTTTACCGGCGATTTCCTATTTTCTTGTCTTTTTCGCGTTATAAAGGCTTTAAGCAAAATTTCAGTTGTAGTATACCTATCTTATAGGTTCAAGAGTCAGTCCACATAGAGAACAGAAAACTGGAATTCTAAATTTGACAAATCAATGAAAATAATCTCGCTCGTATGTTTGAACTGACATAACTACTTTACTAGGCTTATATTTAACTAGCTGTTCCCCGCGGCTTCACTCGCGTTCCCAGGTTAAAAAGTAGCCTATAACGTTTGGGGATAATGTATAGCTTCCTATTAGTGAAAGATTTTTTCAAATCCGACCAGTACTCTAGAGATTAGCGCGTTCAAACAAACAAACTCTTCAGCTTTATTATTAGTATAGATATATATATTACTCACAGTGGACATCACCCAAAGTGGATATAAGTCGATATTGACCACTCGAGTTAGTAGAGTAGATCCCGGACGACAAAGCGGGAAAACTAGTTTATTATTATAAGATACATATAATGTCAGCCAAAAGATGTCCACTGCTGGACAAAAGCCTCACCCAAGGATCTCCTTTGACCATTTGGGGGGATGTGCCATAATCGCCACGCTTGTCAGGCGGGTTGGCGATCGCAGTATAGTGTCACAGTGCTCAGAGATACGCTGCTGCCCGTAACCTGGTATATCTTCCTTCGGACGACTTCTATGCCCCCCACGGGATGAGATGGGGTGGTGATATTCGTCGCCGTCACCACACAGCAAAGTAGCAGTAAGATACATTAGCCGGCTAATAATAAATACATCACGTCGGTCGGTACAATGGAAACGAATCTCATGTGGCATAATATTCGCGGGCTAGTTATCACAATGGCCGGCGCATCGCACGTTATATCAGACCTGATGCGCAATACGATATCTATAGGTCGTTTTTTTTTTCGTCTAAAGTCGTGTATTTTCTGAAAAGACACCTTTATAGACAGACTTAAAAAGCAAAGCTTACTTATAAATTGTTTATCAAAATGGTTGGAGCCGCTTCCGAGATAATTTAAGTAATTAGAAATCGCGAAGTTTGTTTCGGGTTATTGACAGTTTATTATAAGACCTGTCAATTGTATGGATTAAAATTCTCCGAATTCACTCGCGTTCTCGAGATAAAATATTACCTATAAACTTCGGGGATAATGTAGCTTCCTATTAGTAGTATATCATTATTTACTCTATGCTAATAGTGAAATCCTATTAGTGAATCCGACTGGTAAATCCAGAGATTAGCGCTTTTTTGTGGAAATTACTAAAGTTGGTAGCCTCTGAAAACTCTTCAGCTTTATTATTAGTAAGATATAGATACACCTATGGTTAAAAAAAACGTGAGTATTAAACATGAAGCAGGCTCCATTCCCTCTAATGGTACTATAGGTCCATGTTTTAATTTATAGCCCACACTATGGATAACTATCACCGACGCGGCAAGCTGTCAGTAGACTACAGTCGATCGCACGACGACGCGAGACGCCTCGAGTCAGAGGCTACGTACCTAAGTCACATCACTCATCGCGCCCCTTTACCTCTCACGTGTAGCGTACCCTTAGACCTGAGTTCAACTTAGTTATAAGCGAAAATCAACTCTATCAAACATCACTAGAGTTCACTCCACATTGATGTGTACCATTTAATAACCAAGGAGCCGCCACATAAATTCTTGTCTTATTGAAATGTTATTATAGTATAATTTTGCATGAAGACTTGAGGTTACACGAGAGCAGGCCAACGTGTCGGTCTGTAATTCAATAAGGAGTACCTAAATTGACTTGGATGCGCTGCGAGTTTGCGGCGTGGCTAATTTGTTGGCAAACATATTGTTTGATGGGCCGCCTGGAAATATGAATGAATGGATGTTTAATTGTATTTAAATATGTAATAAGTACGTGCTGTCTGTCATAACATGGGGCGAGCACTATTCTGTCAAAAACAATATACAGGTTATTTTTGATGTAAAATAAGAATATTTCAGTTGATCTCATAGTAAAAGTTGTTTATATTGGTATGCATGAAAGCATTGTACTGCAGAATTAAAAATATATCTGTACTATTCATTATTTCAACCGAAAGACGTCCGACGACTGCCGGACAAGGGACCTCTAAAATTTTGTAAAATTTTTCGTGTTGCATTTCAAATGAACTATGTTTCTCAGTAAAATATCATCAATCAAATGTTAGTTTTGACCGTTTCACGTATACAAACGACGTTAATGTAAATTGGCTTGCGTTTAATGAGATGTTTCACGCGTTATGATTTATTGTTTCAAATAAAACTTCGAACCTCTTTAATTTATGCACGCATAATATTTGGGAGATTAATCCTTTTTGCGGTCGTCATTCTGACGTTGCCTTTTAAGAGATTTAAATTAGAAGGTAATGTGAAAGGTTATTAATATTTTTGGGAAGATAGCTTGAAATGCTTTGTTTTTTTTAATAATATTTACAGCAAAGCAAGAAGAAATTATTTCGGGAGGGCATAGTAGGCAGAGAGAGCATTGAATTATACCTTATTCAAGTATTTAAAAAAATATTTTGAGTAGTAAACAACACTAAAGTATTTTATAAAAAAATATGTAGAAGTTAGTTTAGCATTGAAATACGCTTCAACGTAAGCCTGAGTATCTCACCTACCTATTAAATTACACAAGTACTAAAATAGTTAACTCGCTCCATCACTATGCTTCAGAGTGCGAGTAAAGGCTTTTACCAGAGATTTATAGCAAACTTCAAATTGTCATAACTTCGTAGTGGTACCTGAAATTTAATAGGATTATTGATATACACTATCCACACTATACGGCCTATCATACCAATTCAAAATCATCCTGTATACACATAACTTAATATACCTATAACATATTTATACACAGAGTAGGTAGGTAGGTATAGTAGGTACAATACTATGGTAAGAATTTTGTGTCTGAACTACCAATATAACCGATATTTTTTTTTTACAATTTGTTTTATTTCTTAAATTATTGTAGGTTACTGAAGTTCATTCAATGACGACTGACTAGTAGATACAGTATTATACGTAAATATAAAAATACCTTTTAAAAAACCATTCTTTCATAATCGCTTCCAAAAATATTACTTAGAAGCACTAAAATATATTTACGACTGAACCCATCAAGGATCGAAACCTCCAATATGAAGTTATGACTATTTTAAAGTTACGAGTATTTTTTTTTTTCAGGAACAAAATGCATGGTGCGTCTCATAAAAATTAAATCCATCGTGATTTACGATGTAAAGCTTTGAAATATAATAACTTGGGTTTAAATTACTGGCCATGTGCAATAAATTTATTTTTACAAGCACGGCTTAGATATGACGGACTGTTTTGAACATTCCTATTTTCAATCAATTTATTAGAGATTTTTATTTCTTATTGTACTTTCAAAAAGTAAGCACAGCAGTGATGTAATAAGCACAACTATTGTAGTTTTCGTGGCCATGAATAAAGCTGTGACACTAGTAGAGGTTAAAAAATATAGAAATCAAGCTCCTTTTAACTTTTAATATTGAGTGATTTTGTAGTCCTCTATAGGCTCAAAAAAGTAAGGAACATAGAATCTCACAAAATCTCCAATAAAGATTTAGATTCCCAAAAATTTGTTTGGGAAAAATATATTATGCTTCTTTGATATTTTCGCTCAAAACAAGACGAACATGGGCACTGTCGGAAATCGAAATCCCATCTTGTCCGCGCCAATGATATATCGGAACGAATATTTTTGTTTACAAACACTTTTTTTTTTCAATACAAACCCTAGGCCGCTGGCTCAAATTTTCGAGCGTAGACCAAACTCAATTTCACTGCGAAATGAACGAAACGACAAAAAATGCCCCTACAACCGAACCGGTGATTTGTGGGGCACATTCATTGTAGTGACAAGCTTGTTCGGACCGAGGGTAGGGCCACACTACTCGCTTTTCGAATTACGTTCCGGCAACGGTACGCAAATACAGAACGAATAGGAACACTGACGTGACTTGTTAAATCCACGTCCGATTCCATTGGATTGATGTTGATTGAGTTATGCGTTCTGTTTGTGGCAAATACTGTTTTTTTCTCTGTATTTAATAGGGATCTGAAACTAGCGAATTTTGGTTTTATACTCTTTTAGCGAATGTCAAAAGTTATTATAATTATGCTCGTAAAAAAACCTCTATTTTATTGATTTCAAATAGTAATTGATAAAAATGAAATCCTAAATTAATTAAAGATTTAAGTTCTACCTTCACAGTTTCTGTCTACCAATTTTTTTTATTATATACCTACTAGATAGGAAAGCATATTTCAATTAATATTATGTGGAGATATTTCAATCATTCTTCAATTTGTTTATGTAGTAGTAGTTTATTGTAGGTTAAACTTTTACACATATTTTAACGATTCTTTAAAAATACTTTTACTCGTTCGAATTATTACGCCACATAAGCTATTAATACAGCAATGCCGTCACATCACGCCGTATTATTCTGATCTTATCACAGCAAAACAACATAAAAAAACGATCGTTTGCCTCCATTAAAGCGTTTTCGATAGCCAAAACAAAAATACAGTCGCTCCGTTATCTTTCTCACGCAACAATGATTTTTTCAAGCGTCCCAAAAACATCATGCTAATTTGTTTACAATTAATTAATTCCGATAAAAGGTTGCGAGAAAAAATACGCCTAATATGTACCGCGCCTACAATTTATTTTGGTCCGTCGGACCGCCGAGAGTTTAGTTAAAAGTATAATTGGTTTCAAGTGCTGCTTTTAAGTAGGGACATGAAGAATCGTTTTTATAGCATCCCCCTGTCTTCAAACAATGGACACGCGTGTAGACAAAAAAAGGTATGGTACTATCGACAAAGTTGAAGCATGATCACCTTAAGAGTGTATTTTGCGTGCAGTGACCAGCAGCTACCTGTGTCTCACACAATATAACCAGACAATGCGCTTGTCATAAAATAGTAGATTGTCATTGTCAGTAAATAGTCTAAACAAAAGATTTTACAAGAGACCGTTTTATTGTCAACAATGGACAGGGAAACTTATAATTACTGGCTGCAAGCGAAAAGGTCTCAAAACTGATCATGCTTCAACTTTGTTGATGGCACAATGTGAAAAGGCTCCGTAGTTTAATTAGTATTAAATCAACGTTTCGAATCGTCTCCCTGAATAGGATTCCTGACAATTTTGTACCGTGTTCTTTTGTAAGACAATAACGGTGTCAGATTGGTTGCCTGTGACGCGATTTGTTCAGATTGTGTTGTTAATTAGCGCGCTTAAGGTGGCTTCAAAGGGAATAATAGATGTACAACATTATTTAATCCTGTCTCGTAGGTACATTAACACATTGTTTGAAGTTTCTAAGAAATACCTTGGTTGATAAATTGACATCCAGTGTAGTCGGGTTTTTGTATCAGATAACTAAAGTCGTTCCAATCTTTATAGGCCCGTTTTGAAAGCACTGTACCTATATTCATGCGCCAAAAAGAGACAGACACAGAAAAAGAACACAAGAAGAAGCACCCTCTTGTCAAAATAGGTCTGTTAAACTGTCAAGACTTTAGTTATCCTTATGTCATTGTGTAAAATTTTGTGGAAACATTTAACGAAAAATATTTTAGGTTTTCTTACACTTCACACGAATTAAATAAGAGGAAAATCAACACAAAAACAGAACACATTTGCGCCCCGAGCTATCATAGCGTGTTTTAGTATAAAAGGGTGTTTTTGCTAAAACACTGATGCACAGCTTTTACAAAAAATGCCGCATACATCGCCGACATCCGCGACTCATGGATTCTATTCAATCATAACACTCGCCCGGGGGACAGATAAAAAATACTCGTGTGAAAATTAACAACATCTCATCCCTGTTCAAAATATGAGACTTCCAAGAGACAAGGTGGTACAGTATGAAACAAATTAGATGTAGCATTGGCAAATCGTATATCTACACTTCACTTCCGATTTACACAACTAATAAAAATCATTCATTATCGCGCCATTCAACGTTCAACAAGATCATTTTCGCCTAAAGTACTAATAAACATGGGTAATGATGTTGACGCACTCTTTTCGGGAATGATCGATTTTACGAATTTTGCCGATGCTTCATCTAAGTTGTGTCATACTGTACATTCATGAATACTTTACCGTCAATTGCACATGGTACAATTTATACAGGCGTCATAATACCAAACAAGCGTTTAGGCGATCTGGTTATAAATAAATTGGAATAACGCCTTTACCTATTTAATTTTTTCATCTAAATAGTGAACAAAAATATATTTCCACATAGGTACCTAATTACCTAAGGAATGTGACATAGCTGTAGGGTAAAATAATATCATTTTTGCCTAGAAGGCATGTCGTATTTCTGAATCAGATCTCAGGTAAAATAGTACCCTCGTCTTAATTAATGTTAAAAATTAATTAAAAATGTTTTATTCTATTTTTAACAGAATGTTTTTCTTATTAGCTGTAAGATTATGAAATGAAGAATTCGTAGATACCCATTAAAATATATATTTATAGCCTTTTAGAAACGCTACGAATTCAAACCTCTTTTATTCCTTCATACGGTCGAGGTGTTTTAAACCTAGACACCACTTAGGTACTAAAGTAAAATATTTATACATTACATTTGTTTTTACAGCTCTTTCTTTTTAGTTAGGGATTAGATGGCCATGTGTGAGAGATATAAGGTAGTTTTATTACACGACTGCTAAAAAAAAGGGGAGGTGTACCTAATATTTCCAGGCTTATGTACCTAAGTAAGTATGTACCTACAATTGCTGTTTCTTTATTCCATCATAGATTATTCTTGGGCCAGCGGGGGACATTGGTTACATTACATATCGTAGGTAAGCACAAGACAAAAGCGGATCATCTACGATCTACGCGGCGTCGTGGCCGCGTCGACTGCTGCGCTGGTTGACGCCTAGCCGTAAGCTCGGTGATGCCGATCTGTAAGCCGTTTGTGAGCTTGTCCAGAGGCGAGGCAATGAAATTCCTTAATGCAATACGATTAGTATATACAAATAATACTAAACGGCTCGAGTTGATACGGTGACGATCCCTTTTCGAGTTGATATATGACCTTTAAACTGAGAAGACTCCGACTCAGGTTGTAGATTGAGCTCGGGAAACCGTGAGCATCTATGCGACGGGAACTACTCATCATCAGGCGAATCATATACCTATATAATCTTATTTGCTACCTTAGTAGTTTATGTGAAAGGTGCTGAGCACACAATTTGTTCTGACCTCTTTTGGTTACCTAAACATTTTCTAAAAAAATATGTTCAATAGTAATTTAAGCAAAGCGTTCAATCTGAACATAGTGCGCTGTGCATCCTTATTTTTAAGCATGTCATTATAACCATAATGGTTTTAAGGGAGAGACTTTTTATTAAAACCACTTGCAGTTAAAGTGGCTTCTGAGAGGAAACAAGGGGAGATAAGATAAAAGTTCGTGTGTGCAGTGATCCCGCTATAATCACATTAATTGTCTGACTAGTAATTTCACTACTACTGTAATTTCAAGTTTAAGATATCTTGTAAAACAGGGATAAATTAAATTGTATTTTGGTAGACTAGCATTAGGACTTCGTAGTAGATTTTTATTTTGAAAGGGTCGTTGAAAGGGTTTAGAATTTTACCTATTCTACTGGCTTTTTTCTAAAAGGCTTAAGTTTGAGCTTAGACCTTTTGAGATAGTGATGGCAAGGTCAAAGACCACGCTTTCTCTGTAATGTTGATACTATATCTAGTTTCAAACTTAATAGAGCTTATGCTATGAAATTAACTGATATACTACATTAAATATACTCATTCAAATTGATATTGATTGATCTAATAAAATGATCAAAGTGAAGTTTTTAGCTTCAAAGAGAAGTCTTAAACATTTGAATAAATAAATATCTTTAATTGATTTAATTGAATTTGGATATAAACGTCATTTGTTTACTAAGAAATAGAAAGAAACAGATGAATATCGAATAACTCAAGTCAATAATATAGCTAGTTCTCCAGTTAAAATGAAACGCACAGAGTCTAACATAAAATATAATTTGAAAATAAATGTTTCCGTCTCAAAAAGGGCACGTTTAAGCTTTCCAGTTTGACTTCCAAACAGGTGGTCCTATTTAAGATAATCCGCACTAACGCCACATATGTCTATACGATATATTGCTTCTAACGCTCGATGCACACAGCTCCAACGGTTTTATGACGACGTGATTGCTTCGATTTGACAAGTAAGTAATAAATTGACATTAAAGTCACGTTTATTTTATGTGTGCTGTTTAGTTTAACTCTGGTTTATTTTATACTTGCAAGCGTCTGCTACTGTTAGATATGTTGTGTGTTTGTATTTTATAACGAGGTTAGTTTAATTTGTTTGACAAATTGAGGCGTAATGAATGAACATTTGATTATTTATTGACTGGTGCTACGCTTTTATTTTGAATGCATTGATGTATTAATTTTATTTTTGTGGTTTATATTGCATCGTTTTCTGATAAAACAATTGTATTTCCATCATCATCAAATCTAATAGTAAACACTAGTTTCTGCCTGGTGGTTTCAACCGCATTCCGAGGGATTTTTGTTTATCCTAGATAAAAAATATCCTATGTATCACGTTATAGTTATTTATTTATACACCAAATTTCATCAAAAAGCGTAATTGAGTCATAAACATCCAAATATCTAAACATCAAAATTTTCACATTTATCATAGCGTGATTTCAAAAATATTTAATATAGCTACCTACAAAAAAAATGACTGAGCGAAACATTCTAGAAATGTAGTTTTGAGAACGTTAACATTCTTCAGTTAGTTGCGTGCGGTTGCCTACTGCGCGACTTTGTGCAAAGGTATTCAAATGTTTGCCACTCTTTTAGTGCAGCTTGAAATATGCTACCATCTCTGACACATGTTAAAATCCTCACCGAAATAAAATATGTGAGGCGATAACCCGTAACATATTTTCGCTGTTTTTTCTTTTTACATAAATTTATCCCATTCGCATGGCAAGATTATATCCCATATGGAAGGAATCAAAGCGTATTTTTTAAATCACTTTAATGTCAGATTACGTTTCAAAATTATGTTGGTTTTATTTGTTCTTCAGACATTTTTTTATATTCGTCACAAATCATTTCAAAATTGGAACAAACTTTCTCATATAAATATTTTGTGTTAATTTTTAGTGATAAAATACAATTAGGTATAATATCGTACAATAATGACACTTACTGTTGTAGTAATAAAAATGAATGTACCTCGTAGATTATATTACAGACCTACATAATTTAAACAACCGTGAATTATAGAAGTGTTTCAAACATTACTCAATTCTGCTGAAACACTGATTTCTTACTTCATCACAATTTATTTGTACTTACTTAAAATTAATTAGATTTTACATTTTCATTTTTAATCCATAAATTAATAAATTTAAAATTAAATAAAAATATCCCTGTAACAGTTTACTGGCCATATTTGCGAATGCTATAAGGGTCTAAGCTAGTCTTATTTTTTGATAATAGTTTCATTGATTAAATTCTTCCCACAGGCCTATATTGGAGTATTGTCTCATCACATCTAGTTACTATTGATGAGTCCAAAGTAATAACTTGCAACACTCAGTAAAAAAAAATACAAGCATACCAACAACGCGTTACAAAGGATCTCCTTCGAAAGATATTTCGCAGGTATGTAGGTGTAAAAGATAATATTATTGTTGTGAAGATAAAATGTACATTTCCTAAAGAATTTGCGTTACAGAAACAACATTTTATTTATTTCACGCGTGTCACTCAGTGAGACGTAAATGCGCGATATCAATCTCAAGCACCATCTTACCTTTGTCTTCGGCGGTGCGTACTGAAATATGTATAGGAATAAGTCATATTCTATCCACTGTTTCACCGAGATGCATGTTGCCAAGCTAGTACTAACAATTTAGTCTTGTATCTTTGTATTTTATGTGTAACAAGCTTTCGTCCCCCGGTTTCACCTGCGTTCCCGAGGATCTTTCGTTTTCCCGGGATAAAAAGTATCCTATGTGTTAATCCAGGTTATAAACTATCTGTGTTCCAAATCTAAATCTGTTCAGTTGTTTTTGCGTCAAAGAGTAACAAACCATCCATCCATACTCACAAACTTTCGCATTTATATACATATAGTACTACAATGCTCTGGTTACTTAACTTATTAATGTATCAGTAGTTAAGTCTATGGCGAGAGTGATGCGACCACACTCTAACAAATAACTGTCATGTCTGTTGAATAAACGTCAGTCAAACTAAAATAACAAACCGTCCCTCAGTGCTTTATCCCGTATCTAATACTATATACATAATCTGTGCTAATACTGAAAAAGGGTGGCTTTTTTTTACTACAAATTAGGATAGTAAGTAATTTGCGTAGCTATGTCTGATAGATAAGCAAAAAAAAAACATAAATCTTATTTTAGTTTATGAAAATGGGTTTGCTGGTTTGTAATTTTTCGCGCTTTAGGTACCTAACGCATAGATCGTGTATATTTTGCATAGAGGTTTTTTTGGGCTAAAGAGAATCATGGACTACTTTTTATCCCAGGAACGCGGGTAATCACAGTGTTTTCATTTCAAATGCTGCTCTTCACTTATTTTTTTTATATCATTCTGGTATCATTAGTGTTAGTTTTTTTAATGCAAAATGTTTGGTCCCGGTTACTTGGTGTATCCTGCTTTGGTAGCTCAGTAGAATAGGGGTCTTAAGTTTGCTCTCGCCAACGCGGTCGTTACGCCGTGACATATGGCTGTCAGAATTAGTCGGATTAGTGATTTCACGGGGCCCAACCGGCTCGGATCCAATTACACGCGGCGGAACTCGAAAATTAACAAAAAAAAACAAACATGACAATTGACTTTTAAAATGGAACGGAATCCGTTTATGAATTTTTAAATTTGGAACGTTCTACGGATGTGAAAATTGACTTATGAAATACAGATGGTGTACACGCTAAGTAAGTATCATGGAATGCGGTGAATGTCGTCTAGATATTTTTTTTTAATAATCTTGATTTAATTTGGTATAAGTTTCGGTTACTTTACAAAAAAATATGTCTTTGCAGTACGCAAAGTGCTATGAAACTTATTTTTACCATATCGTAGCGTCATCTTTTGGCGAAGAAGTATATTTATATTTTTATTCATATTTTTCCTGTTTTTTTATTGTCATCCATTTTTTTATTATTATATTCCGTTTTATTAATGTACACACGGCCACAGATCAAACTACACATTTTTGTTGCAAAATAGCTCTTATTACAAGTGCATAAGGTGCCGCAGTGTGTAGCTTAACCTGTGGCCGTGTGTACCGAAATTAATAAATTAGCCTTATTTATAGTTTGATTTCTCAATATCTTGCTACTCTGTTGTCTGGATTTGTCTAGAACTGTATTTGTCATTCACCGTACGGTAAAAAATAATGAAGCTTAAAATAGCTTAATGGAGAAAAAAAATTCGAATGCGCTTGCGCATTTGCATCATGTAACGCCATCTATTGACAAATAGTCGAACAAACATGTGCCACTATTTACCACTAGTTGGCATTGCGAAAATATTAAAATTGTTCACTAAAATGTCTTTACGGAGGGAATATGATAGATAGGATTAAAAAAAGTACTTAATAAGCAACAACTTAAGTAATCATTAACTTAATCTATGAAACTCCATCCATCTCACTCAAATCCCTTGTCATTGCAACGTTTCCTATTCACCCCCATTATTAATTCAAAACTTTAATTAAAACAATCCAGAATTATAACTCGAAAATTATGAAATAATTTCGCCCTTTAAGCCGCCTGTCAACTAAACAATTCCGTACAGTCCATCAAAATTAATCTAACCTAATCCCGAGGCTGTCTCAAGTTTAAACAAAGATATAGCAAACTGAATATCAAGTGTTGGAGTGGAAACATACAGCCGTGTGTCAGCCATGTAGCCGTCGCGTTTATATGATGCAAACAAAACGATAAATAAAATAGATTTGTCACTTTTTATCTCCGAGGTTAACAACATTTTTAAAAATTATTCAGAAACGTATTAAAAATATTTAATTAAATATTATTTTCAGAATGTTTAATAAAACTTCACGACGGAAACTGTAGGGCCAAGAAGCAAATTTAAAGGCAGGCAAAATACACCCCCCATTATCAAAAGTTTCGTACTTAAATATAAAAAAAATATATTAATAGTACTTTCTTTTTATTTCACGAACTTTTCATACCGTTTGAGGTACCTACTTGTATATCTACGTCGATAACGTAAAATTTGTTGTAATTAGCCACAAGTGCCCGTACAAATTATTTTTCCGTATATTTTTCTTCTAGAAGCTATAGTCCGTAGTGTTGGGTTGGGCCCGCTGCTTAATCGTCACTTATTATCGAGCTCTCCCCTCTGTTACTGTTTGTACGAATAACGATCGAGTTTCAAGTAAACATTTCGTTTTCCAACTTTTCAATGGATCATGAAAATGGGGGCAGGAAGTAATTAATTAAATTGCATCGCTAATTAAAATAAGTGTTTCTTTAGTATTTGAATATTGCAATAACTTATTTATTGTTTTTCTTTTCAATTTGAATCAGGCATATCAAATAAAAATGAAAATACCAAAAAAAATGGTACACGGAACAAAATTCATAGTTGATGAATCCATTAAATGATCTATCTTAATATAAATAAGCTTCTAGCTCGATGGTATAATTGCACTGTCTAGCTACATAACTAGCTAGACAGTACAACATATCACAAGGTAGTTGGTTATAGATATTCAACGTGAGGGTGGTAGCCATCCTAGCGAGAACATAAAATAATAATCTACCGCTGTTTACTAGTTCCTTCAAAATGATTTTGTTCATCGAAAGCTAAAGCTCACTGTAGGATTCAACCCCTTGACCTTAACCACTAGTTTCGATATCTCTTCGCATATGATTTGGAATCATTTAAATTTCAAAATTCGAACCATTTACATTGTATGATATGGTTACTAGTCGTTACCTCCCTTTACGCTTCCACATAAAGCATCTCTAGTCAGACCTGCTTAGTACGAATAGGAACGCTTATTAAAGTTTGTTTGTTTGACGTCGACGACTCGAAGTGTGTGGCTAGTATAAAAGCACAAAATACCAATAAGCATGCAATCTACGTCAACAATTGTGCAACCAATAAATTTCTTGTATTTGACCGATAAATGTCTTGGGTTCTCCCCTTCGGTGTTCCCTAAAGGGCAACAAAGCGACATGCGCGTTAACTTCTCGCATGAAAATTGCTATCGCGTGATCGTAATATTGCTCGCACAGAAAATTATATTTGAAAATCTATATCGTTTATTTGTAAAGGGTAAACTAGTTTTATTGTAATGCTGTTTAGTGCAGCTGTGTTCGGATTTCTTGAGGGGAATTGGAATAATAGACGGGTAGTATTTAGGTAGTTTTTTTTATTTTTAGCGAAATGTCACATGTTTGACTCACTTAAAAAACAGTATGTAGAGACAGATTTAAAAGTTTGACAAATTACAAATTGTTTAGTAATATTGTTATAAGTAGGTTTTAGATGTAGCAACTTAAAATCTATTTCTTTCTCGTACTAGTATATAAAACTGCTTCTCAACAGCCATAAAAATAATGAAAAATGGACAAAGCTCTATGAATCATGATAATAAAACGACTATACCTAATATTTATCACCAAAGCGATCTCATTATTTTTAACGAGCCGCCTCACACGGTTTCACGTGCCAAAAATACACCCAATTTATTGGAAAAAAATAAAATAGCTAAATGATTACCCTCGCATTGTCCAAGCCGACGGTGAATAACCCCCTTGTCATACCATAGATATAAAAAAGTCTAGACGCACGGTCCACGGTAATATACATATAATTAAATCCTATTATCTAAAAGATACATTTAAAGGAATAATTTACATAAAATATCATGTTATTAGTTAAGTATGTGACAGGTCCCAAAAAATGATTACTTTTTGTTACTGTTTCGGTAAGGTAAGATAGGTATTAACTGTAGCTTGTGGTGCTCTCTTGGAATGGAACAGATGTTTACTCATACATACTTACTTAGACAGTCTGTTGACAGTTTATGATCAGTTTGGTTGGTATCTAGTCTTTTCTTTAATCGATGGGCAACACCATACATTTTATAGGTTCGCTATTATTTACAATAACCAATCAGCGCCATACATGTCACTTGCCTGACGTACCCTAACAAAATGTCGCGGGGTTCCCGAGGGTATTGCAATTAATGTTTGTCGGTTCGATACTGTTGCGCAGGGTATTTTTTTTATTAAAATCTTCTATAGATAAATAAATTCAATACAGCATTTTGATTGAGATATTTTTTTTCTAAAATAATATTAAGAATTCGAAGAGTTATTCTCTCTGCACTTGCGGCCCCCTGGCCAAGTGACAATTGTATGAACTTTATGTATATTTGGAACAGAAACTGTAATTACATAAATTTAAAAAAAGAAAGATCCACAAAAAAATAAAAAATGACGCCTTGCTGAGTTTCTTGTCGGAGTCTTCTCAGATTAAGTGTATTTCGAACCGGTGGTAGAGTCTATTGTAAATTGTAACTATCGACGTTCATAAGTGCCTTATCAGGGCCTAAACTGAATAAATGAGTTTTTGATGATTGATGATTTGATTGCATATTGTCATTATTGTCTTCTTGTAAAAATAACCGTTAAGAATAATGCAGCTCTTTGCTTTAACATTACCTTCACATACGCTTTTCCACTTAAATAAATTAACAATACGAACACAAGTCATTTTACTTAACATTGTTTTTTTTATTACGATACGGAACCTATGATCGCATTGCGTGGAACAATTTTACACTAAGCCTGGTGTAAATAAAATACTGATTTTAATGGAAAATGCATCGACAGTAACACGAGTAACCGTAAACACCAGTTTGCAATATAAAAAATGAGTTTTTCGCAACTTTTTGAGTGAAGAAATAATTACCTCCTACCCTTTACGCTACCGAAAGTAATATCAAAAATTCGTTTTTATTTTGCGAGGGAAATGTAAGTGAAGGTTATTTGTATTTTTGTAAAATGATGAGAATGTAATCGGGGATTGTGGCTTCGATGAAAATGTAATTGTGAAATTAAGTTTTAGGAGTGACAATACAAACCCGAGTCCCGACCACGGTCGCATTCACCTACATCTAAAATACTAAACTATTCACCAGTGCCCACTTCAAGTTGAATGTTTAGACTCGGGACTCGAGTAAAACAATAAAATCACAGTGCCGCAAGTTCGGGGCTGCAATTAAACAAATAGAATGTCGTCGCCGCGCAATTCATTACGCGGTCGTGTGGTACTGTCGCATGTCGTGAACTCGTGACGTAGTCTCTATGCTAGTGCTTTATTTTTATACTGTGCAGTTTTATTAAAAA
Organism: Tethea ocularis; assembly: GCA_963555595.1. NCBI lineage: Eukaryota > Metazoa > Arthropoda > Insecta > Lepidoptera > Drepanidae > Tethea > Tethea ocularis. The sequence goes on from OY741968.1 coordinate 9,068,879, forward strand.
TATGTTTTGTTTTACTTCATTCAAACTAAAAGTCTTTTATTCAGTTTAGATCCTGATAAGGCTCGTATGAACCTCACAATTGAATGTACCGTAGAGTATCCATATTTAAAAAAAAAATAGTTACGTAGGTACCTAACTATTAAATAAATATTCTGGGACATTCTACACACAGGGTTATCTGATCCCAAACTAAGCAGAGCTTTGTACTATGGACACCAGATAATTAATATACCTACCTACTACATATATTTTTTTGTAAATAAATACTTATTTGGATAATTACATCCAGACACAGGACAAACAGATATGTTCTTTCATGCACACAAATGTTTGTCCTGAATGGGTATCGAACCCAAAACTAGCGGCGTGATCGTTGGCAATATAAAATTCATTTGTAAAATACCTATTTCATGTTTCAACTGTAAATTTCGATGTTCATAAGTGCTTTATCAGGGCCTAAACTGAATAAATGAGTTTTGAGTTTGAGTTAAGCTGCTTTCCAGCAGTTCAACTGCGTTCTTACAATGAAAAGTATATTATAGCATTCCGAGACGATGTAGTATCCAATAAGTGAAAGAATTTTCAGAATCGCATCAGTAGCTCCAAAGGTACATCCAAATAGACAAAGAAAGAAAGAATTTTACCCAAACCAGACATTATAAAGCTTTAGGATAACACATTTTCCCTGATCCAATATGACCCAAGTAAACTAAATCAAAAATAACTTTTATAAAACAAATCAGAACATCAAAGTTCACCTGAAACACGATAAAAAGATTCATTCACCGTAAAAGAGGGAGAAAACGATAACCTCGACCGGATATCCGGTTACGCACTCCAATCAAAGATGGTGGGCAAATTGCGCGAAGCTTGGAAAGATCAGTCAGTATAAAGGGTGACAAAATTCCAATTTTCCGTAAGGGATTTTGTCCACTGAACAAAGTAATATATAGGTACAATATAAAGCTTTTATGAATACTTACACCTAGGTTTTTGTTCACGTCATACAGGACATAGGTATTTGTAGACATAACTATATTAAAAAGACACTTATTCTATCTACAAAATTGTTATAATTCTAAATTAAAAACAGTGCAATTTTAAATACGGGATTCATATTCCTTTACTTTTATTGGAATCAATTTTAGCTAGTTATCGCTCCTTTCCTTAGTGAATATTAATAAATACTAGTACCTTACGAGTGCTTACTGGTACTTTACTTTTGTTAGTTTTTAAATAAAATATTTTTACCATGAATGCGTTATAATTTATACACAAAAAATTTCATAAGTTTTGCTGTTGAGGTACCTACCTCTACGAGTAGTAGCTTGGTTCGCTCGCAGTGTAGAGTGGTCCTATGTTTCGGTATACAACGGGGATGATTGAGTTGTCTGCCTTCAGAGGTTAGGACAGGGTTGTCATTTATAAAATTACTGACGCGGCCAAAGAGTATCAATACCCGGGTTTTTCTGTAATCCAGTCAATATGCCGTTTTTCAAAATTACTGTTGAATTTAGTTCTAATAATTTCATTAGCCAAATTAAAGTAGATTTATCGTTGTTATTAATTCCCTGTTAATTATTAGCTTTTTTAAAATCCAGATTTCATGTTTTTTTACCGTTATATCAAATAACAATAGGTACTTAACATAATAAATGGCCAGAAGTTTAATCTACATCATGGTCGTTTTAGTGCAGACCAGATACCTACCAATTTGTAAAATGCTTGTACACCATTTTGAAAATTGGTATCTATTGCTGCGATCTCATGCGTTAAGAAACTTCCAATATTATTTTCTTCCCATTAGGCACTGAAATATCATTCTAGATACAATGTAGACGTTCCATATACATTTTCAGTAACTGTATAGGTTTTTCAGTGGGACGGATGGTTGAGACCGCTAACTGCGGCCGGCTCACCGCAATCACCCCTCGCCATTACTTCCCAACAACGCCCGTTCATTACCGAAAACCTGGTTGCAACCCACTATTCACTTCTACTACAAAGATTGTTGAAGAGTTGGAATAGTTTAGGTTTATTTTAAAATGCATTTTTATTTATTTTAAAACTAGCGACCCAACCCGGCTTTGCACAGCTTTTCTCGGCCTTAACGGGTTTATATGTATAATATGCATGTATTATACATAGAAACCTTCCTCTTGAATCACTCTATCTAAGAGAACAGACAGCGGAAGCGAATTCATTTTATACTATGTAAAGATGCATTATTAATCTATGAATTTTATTAATGTAGGTAACTTTTTCAGTTACATTCAAAATAATAATTATTATAATATTTTTTTCAGAATAAGCAACGAATGTACTTATCAAATCTAATAAAATTATCAATCTGCATTTTTTTTACTAAAATCTATTTATTTGAATATCCTGTTCAAATCAGTATACAATACGAGTATATTCCTGTGTATAAAATTTCTTCTAGGCGGCCGCTACTTGCTGATTATTGGCATGGTTCCCAGCAAGGCTGGCAACATTTCCTCTTTGTATGGCCAAGCTAATGCGTAGTCGGAAAAAAATCCCCGCCCGCTAGTCTCCCGAGGCCTCGATAAGTTTAGATGATACAGTGCAAGCAAATCGGCGAGACCCTGACTCCCACGGTCCCATAGTCAGGACTGCAGAAACGATAGTTTAATCCAAGGAAGCGTATTTTTTCGAATTTAGAATTTTCCGCACCGGCCGTAAATAAAATAAAATACGCTTCTATTGAACCAAACCATCTATCCTGTTTTATATTGATCTAAGAATTTGTACAAATTCCGAACGTTTTGTCGAAAAACTGACCATTGTGCGCACGCCCCGCTGGTTTCTTCACCCCTGCGAATGAAAACGTTAATGAAACCGATTATTTTCCGATTGTCGGCAATAAATTGTTATGGCGAATCCATTCCTGTGTTTGATAGTCTTTGTAATTAGTAGTTAGTAGATAGTAAAGTAGTAAGTAGATATAATATAAGCGAAAATTGATGATTGATTATTTTGGAGATGAACGGTGATTATGTGAAAAGTGCAATGCTCAAAAGCTAAGGTGCATTCATACTCATAGACTATGACACCGAGTCAAATATAAATATGTCAAAATAGTCTACATAACAAAGACTTGAATATTTTTTTTTCTTTTCCTTATAAGAATAATAAAATCTTTATTTTCAAGTCATTTACAACTTGACTTAACTACTTACCTACTGGAAAAATAATAATCAAACATAAATATTAACTACTATTTTATAATAAAAAAAATCGTAGTTTGGTTAATATGATTTCATAGGAAGGTTCACCAATTTATAGAGATATCTTATAAATATTGTAGCTCCAAGATTGCCTTCCCGAAATGATATGAAAAGCAATCTAATGCCAAGGCACTCATAGACCCCTGTAGCATCTAATATACTTACTTAATAATATATTTCATAAAATAAGTCGGATAAAAATCTAACGAAACTATGACACACATGAGTTTCTACGAAGAAATGTCAACAAGCAGCTTACAATTTTTTTTATGCCTAAGTATGATTATTATTTAAGGTTTTAAATTCTAGGTTTCCAAGAAACTTTCCTTTTACACTATTTTATGTTGTAGCTTGATGCGGGTGACAGTAGCCAGAGCATTATGAAAATGGATGGTACATCTCATTGCATTAAGGTTCATCTAAATCTAAGTATACTGAATTATATATTATATATCTATATATATAAAAGAAAGTCGTGTTAGTTACTCCACTTATAACTCAAGAATGGCTGAACCGATTTAGCTGAAAATTGGCAGGGAGGTAGTTTAGAGCCAGGAGAAGGACATAGGATAAGTAGGTAGGGGTAGGTAGGGTAGGTAGGTAAGGTAGGTAGGGTAGGTAGGTAAGGTAGGTAGGGGTAGGTAGAAGTAGGTAGGGTAGGTAGGTAAGGTAGGTAGGGGTAGGTAGTTAGGTAGGGGTAGGTAGTTAGGTAGGGGTAGGTAGTTAGGTAGGGGTAGGTAGATAGGTAGGGGTAGGTAGATAGGGAGGGGTAGGTAGAGGTAGGTAGGGTAGGTAGGTAAGGTAGGTAGGGGTAGGTAGTTAGGTAGATAGGTAGGGGTAGGTAGTTAGGTAGGGGTAGGTAGATAGGTAGGGGTAGGTAGAGGTAGGTAGGGTAGGTAGGTAAGGTAGGTAGGGGTAGGTAGGTAGGTCCCAGTTTTATTTTTGTTCTCAGGGCAGGGCAACGTCTGCCGGGTCAGCTTGTATTATATATAGGTAGTAAGATAATATTAAGTATCTAATTAAATATAATTGTTACGTAGTTTATAGTCTAATTTAAGTTTGTATTGAGGAATCTGCAACTCCCACACAAACCAATATGTGGTTTACGGGAGCCAAGAACCATGTTCTCTTTGTATGTTTTTTTTATATGAATATATTAAAAAAAATATATATATATAATTTTATTGCAAATATATAAGGCTTTTTTTATATCTCATTGGCTACTGTAACCCACACCAAGCTACAACGTAGTTTAGGTCGACTTCACGACTTGAGATTATTTTCATACTCTTTTCATTCAAACAGAAAAACTTCATCCAAAGGAATAAAAAGCCATAAAAGGTATTTTACTTTCATGCTGTTTATTTGTAAGTCTACTTTGCTTTTTAATTATCTGTGCACCTAATTGTATGGATATAATTTAAATAGTCTTAGAATCTTCGGTGCTTTCTGGAACAGTAAGCAAGGAAAAATAATTGACTTTTATTTAAAATCAGATTCAATAAAATGAAATAACTGTGTACTTGATATTTTTATCATCAATATTTTTGATGAATCTACATATTTTTAGTGTTTTTCAATAATATAAGTATAGACAAAATGTTTTTATTTAGGCTTATATTAACATAAATCAAACAACAAACATAATAATTACACACTAAATCATTTTTTTGTTGCGAATTCCATAGATTAATTTTATATGCTCATAAATTTAACGATAAAATGTCACACTTTAGTATTCTCTAGAAAACCAATTAAACTGTGGTTGTTGACCAACTTCGTGAAAAATCTACGTTTGGAAACGAGATTTATTACAACCGCAAGATAATAAAAAGCAGGGGTTCGTTTACTTTATTTGGAGCATATACCTACATGACTAAAACCCACTATATTACCGAACAGTAGGTAATGCAGCCAGCTATTTTGTCGAAGGAAGAGAGGATATATCCTAAATATCTGAATAATCAAATTTATGTGACTCTAAAGTAAAATAGTGTGTGGTCAATGTTTCTTAATTTTCTGATTTTGCTAACCGCAAAGATTAATGGCTTTTACCAACTTGGTTAACTTATCATTTAAAAATGATACCCATTGTGTTTATTTTAAGTCTTACTTTTCATTACACGATTAACACTTTTTGCAAATAAGTGCATGGACATAAAATAGGACATTACAAATTTCGTAGTAAAAATGCATTAACATCTCGGTGATCTCACGAATCGTTGGCAATGAGTCATTTCATACGAAGGCCTAATGGCCTTTTTAATTTACGACTTTGATTAAAGTATCTACTTTTGTAGCCACTTTTACGATCTCCTGACTTTTAGGCCTTATCTATACAGGGTTGGGTAATTAATTTTTGGTGTCAATTTCACTGATTGACCAAACGTGATTTTATATGTTTTCTTTGATATCAGATTATTTTTTGATATTTTAAACCATGTCAACACTGTGAAATGAATATTCATTACGAGATGTTATAGTATAGGTAATAATAATTAAATTGTATTTTTATTGATTCATTCATACGTGGGTGAAATGGTTCCGTTATTAAAATGGTAATTAAAGTAGGTACCTTCTGTCAAAATATGACTTCTGTAGGGGAGAGCGGGGCTGAAAGTGCCGGGGGTAAGTTGTTCCGGTGAGAATAGGAACGCAAGTAAAAAACGTATCGTTCGTATGATGTTTGTCGCGAAACGTTATAACACTATGCCTTTTAGCCGTTTTAGTATTAAATGAATTCCATTTTGGTAGAATAGTAGATAAGGAAGAAAAATCAAGAACGACGGAAAAACTAACCCCACGGAATAATATACCTATATATTTGCTTTTGATTTTTTGTTATATGTTAATAGGTACCTTGTACAAAAAAACACTCCTTTAGCGTATCTGAACTGAGATTTAATTTAAGAAGGATAAGTTTGTATTTGAAATGACGGCGACGGAACAACCACCCCATAGCGGGGTTAATTGTTCCGTTCCGATCGATTTCATAAAAAAATATTTAGTAACGATGCATAACACAATATCACTTTTCAGAAAAGCCAATAAGCATTCTATAAATATGTGCGTAAGCCACACAATATTATATTCATAGATCAATTTTGTATTTTATGAAAATCGGAACGTTCAGCCCCGCTCTGCCCTACCTATAGATTCAGTGATAATTGTATTTGATTACATCACTAATTTTAATGTCCGTAATTAAAATGGTTATTAAAGTAGGTAAGGCACCTACTGTCAAAATATGACTTCTGTACCAATAGATTCAGTGATAGTGGTAGGTATTTGATTACATCACTTATTTTATGATTAAATACCTCACTTATTATGGAGTTAATCGTAATGAATCCTAACAGACTTAATAAGTAAAGATTTTTAGGAAAATATGAGAATGTTTTTTTTCGTTTCTTTAAGTTAAGGTTTCCTCCAAAAGCGGTGCCATCATGTAGCGACAGTAATACAGCGGTGAATGACGTCACTAGAACGTTGTCTATGGTAACTAAATGGCGCGGTTTCCTAGAGAACAGTAATTGACACCGTAACGTCAAAAAGCGGTGCCGCCATCTGCATGACGGCCGTCTCGACGGTATCGAATGGTGTGTGAAAGATGGCCGTCGAACTCTCGAAAATTACACGTGCCTACGGCCGTTTTTTTGCGGCCATCATATTGCGTTCGTTTAAAGACGGCTCCGCTTTTGGAGGAAACCTTACCTTTAGGGAAAGCATTTTCGTTGAGAAATGGAATCGATTGATCCCTATTGTTATTTCTTAAAAAAAAAGAGATTGGACTATTGTCATATATTAAATACTAAAATCTTGGGTTTTCTTATTTAAAAAAAACTGTGCTAAAAACAGAATGCTATAACGCCAGCGCTGGAAAGCCCGTAATGCCGCAGATTTTTTGGCCCATTTTATAAATGTAAGTTTATTGTTTTAAAATTGTCAGTTATTGCAAGCCATAGGTTACGGTAAACGGTTACTACCTGATGCTTGTTTGCGTGGCTTCATTTTATAACAAAAATAACAGTGTACTGAAATTTTCAGAAGATTACATACAATTTTTTATGGTTCAAAAAACACAATCATGTTAAAAAAAACTTTCTCTTGTAATATTTTTCCGAATTTTCCTTACTTTACGAAACTGAATCCTTTGAGAAAATGATTTAATTTAATTCCTTAAAAACTTTTTTACTGTTCTGCGTACATACAATAAGATGAAGAAATATACATTTTCCACTTGGTCCACTTGTGAAATAAGTTTCTAAATAAATAGGTATGCCAAAACAAAACCAATTTCTATATTTCTCTAATGGGTACGTCATAGCGTCTTGTACTGAGTATATTAATCGAAACTAGTCTCGAGAGTACATATTGATGTCACAAATGTAGGAAATTGGTTCCATTCACGAAGCAAACTTTCCGAATTCCCACGCGGAGTACGTTAGAACCAATGTAACTTTGCAGACAGTTCTCAGGTCTCCATATAGTCGTTTTTGGAGGCCAATTTCTGTACAGACTGAATAATTTATTTAATTTCCAAAGTCCTGTACACGTTGTTAATTTAACTTTTTTAATATGGTCCTTCGTTTCTTTTCCGGAACTGAACGGTTTGAGAAATGTTTTACCTACTGCTGTGGGATTAGTTTACGCAGCATTCTAAATGAGTCATTTAGTGCCTTTGATGTGAGAATTTTTATTTTATGGTCTATAATTTTATGAACAAAATATTAGGTACGTACATAGTATCTACGTTGTGAAATAATATTTCGCAAACTTCTACAATAAAGTCTGTTTGACAAATGAAGTCAATTAAAATCTACCTTATTTCCTCTGAAATAGAAGTGGGCTTATGTCTCTTTTCGTGAGACAGACTAGCCTATTTTGTTTTTTGTACTACTTGACTTCTCTCCCATTACAACTATGCGGTAGAAATCTTGTCTTGGAAAAAGATAAAAATATTTATAAATGGGTTGTCTACGCACCTCACTATCCTTGTAATCTGATTGGCTGTTTTAAATATCGCGCGCCTATGTTTTAAATCGTCCCTTCAAACCTGAGCTTATCGACTTACAAAATAATATACAATTTAGTAACTAATAAAATAACTAAAAATAACTTAATCTATATGGAAAACAAAATCAAAAGTACCTAAAAGACCTACAAATAAATAGGTGTAATAGAATATTTGATAATATATCGCTGAATCCAATGATTAAAATAGTTCATATGATCCATTTGTATACGTCAATATTTTTTTAAATAAAAAGTGAATTAACGCATAACGATTTACATACGCTGTTACGGATCACTAAAAATAATCTCATAAATCTTTAATCTCATCTTACAACTCAAACGAACTACATACGCCAGTGTTAATTTATATTCAGTACATCACAACAATTACAAAAAAGTTAATTAAAGTGTAAAAGAAGTAAGGACATTGAATGACGAGCCCCGCCCTTTGCGCATCGCAATTTATATGGTTTCTCTTGCAACCAACCTTTTGCGTGCTTCTGCATTTTATAATACGAGTATGTTGACTATCATTAATGTCATTGCAATTTTGTTTTTATTATTTCTGCAACAATTTATCTACGTACAATGCTATTGCACTTTTAATTAATTATTTCGACAAGGTTAGTTTAGTCTATCTACAACTCTCGCTAACATTTAGGTATACATGGCATATTTAGACGTATCCAATAGCGTTTAATATATTTATGTTGATTTTACAATGTACATATTTTTACTTCACAGGGACGACATTGTCAATAGGTACTGACAAAGTTCCTTTAAAATAAAGATTTAAAAAAGTGTTTAAAATTGATAACCTAAAGTTACTCAAGTTCAAAAATGCCAAAATAAATGAACTTTGAATTTAAGCTAGCTTTCATTAAAAATAAACTGAATTGAAATTGGTCCATAGTGTGGGAGCTATGATGCCACAGACCCTTCGTTTATCGTCGGTGGTAATAATAATATATCTTATACTCCCTGTCTATTTGAAATGGTACTTGTCGGAAACTTCACCAAGCTTATATTTAGGTTAACATAATAACCAGCATGAGGGATGGAAAGAAGTATGATAGTTTATACACTGAAAGACCGGAAAAGAGCGACTGAAGTAAGACAAAAGTAGAAGACGTATTTAGAAAAATAAAAAACTAAAATGGCGATGGACGTCACATGACAAGAGAGAGTTGCGAAAAGTGGACAAAAATCATCACAGAGTAGCCCCTCGAGACGGAAAAAGAGGCAGGCAGTTAATGAGATGGCATGATGATTTAAAAAGATTTGGGGGACTAACATGGCCGAGAAAAGCTAGGGATAGAGAGTTGTGGAAGCGGCTGGAAGAGGCCTATGTGTCACATGGACACGCTGAAAACGAAGAAACTAGGGATAGTATTTATTTAATTACTATTTAAGTTAAACTGTAAAAAAGAAATCAGTAATAAAGGCTTAATAATAAAATAACTAGCATTATAGGCTTAGGTAACAAGCACTAAGGGCATACTCGTAGCTAGTTGGCATTAATTTTCATTTAAAGCTTACACACTCGTGTAATTGATATTCACGCCCACATTTCAGCTTAACGTATATAAATAATAGAACAAATAGTTAGCATTTGCCTGTTTTGCTAATTCTGTTGTTTTTGCTAAATTATTCATAAACTATACAAAAATAAACAAGCGAGGGGATTCTTAGTAAAAAATACCTTTATATTTTATTTAAAAAGCTGTTTTTTTATAAGTAAGAAAACTATTTGGATTGGTCTATTTGAGAGTAATCGTTTTTATGTTTAAAAAGGGGGCATATTTAAGATTTTTTTCTGACGTTACTAATGAAAATTCATATTATTACAAAGAAAGCATAATTTCTCATATTATTATTAAGTCGCCTTAAATTACCGTAAAAATTGTAAGCTAGTAATCGCGGTCTTTATAAATAACAATATTGACATTTCAAAGCTTGTTCAAACTTCTATAATCAAATTAATGATAATAAATAATCTGAACTCCCCTCCAAGTTTGAACACTATTACATTATGGCCTCTAATCAATATCCTAATTGGATTTTAAGATGATTTTCTTTGAGCCGTAACTTCAGTAATTATCTTTGAAGTTGGGTATTGAATTACACAAATTTGGGTAATACGCCACTTTCCTTGACATAGTGGAAATCAAATCTGTTTTATATAATAGATCTAACAAAATATAAATCAAAATAGATCTAACTTGAACAAATTTAATTTAATAACTGTTTGTATATTCCTGTTTTTTAAGATTACAGTTTCTTATATTGATAGCATTTTTAAAAACTAGTTGTGTTCTTTCTATATACCTACTTGAAATTTATATAGGTACTACTGTAATATGTGTGGGTATTTCAATATTTCAAAGGAAAACTAAAATATCTGCAAATATTAAACCTAAAGTTGTCTGAATAGTGAAAACAATATTTAAATTTTATCAAGAACGTCAGCTGCAGAAGGCGCCTTTAATTAATCCTTTCATATCTTCTTACATCTGACAACGATTTAATACCACAGTAAATAAATAACAAGACTTGCTTGGCATTCATTGAAACTCGATCAAGATTACTGATATAGTTTGATTAACTATTTTATAAATTTTAATATCAAGATTTTTCTGCGTTGATGAATGATTTGGAAAGATGAAAAGGTGTCCTTCATTATACCTAATACTAGTTTTAATCTGCGTCACAATCTCACAGTTGTAAGTGTGGTGTAAGTAAAAATTCTTCAACATGTGTTAGGGACTAACCCTAACCTAAACAATTTCACTAGCTATCTGTCAAAATCAACCGAGTAGTTATAGCCATAAGTACCTATTTAGACTTTCTTTATAACTCTGTTACCAAGGCCTACTGTTGTAGCTTCCAATTTCACAGTTCAGTCAAGTTGCTTATACAGGATAAAATCCAGGGGAAGCGACCACCCGGAAGAAGTCGTACCTACCTCGTGGCTCAAAAATCATTGAACTTGGTTTACCTCGTATACCAGGATCCTTAGCGCAGCTGTGTCCAAAATCTAAATAGCCCTAATGATAGATAACCTCCGATAGGAGATAGCACTTAAAGAAGAAGAAAGTAATCATAATGTTTCAAAAATAATGTAGTTGTAAATTGGCTAAAGCTACCAATAAATTAAACGTAAACAAATGGCGGCTCGCCCGTCGGATCTCACTGGAAATTAATTAAGCTCGTGCGAGACATTTTTCCGCTTCGTTGTTACTCAATTTAGCAATATTGTAAAATTGTCAGGAAAGATTGCAGTTGCTGCTTTGACTCGCAGACTCGCTAGGGAGAGCTCGTCGAAAGACTACTTTCAAAGATTACCCTGTCACTCTGATATTGTATTCGACAGTGAAAAATTTACTGAACATCGTGTATCTAGAGACATTTGTAGAGGTGAACATTTCTTTTGAACAATATTGCAGGTTAGTGGCGAGGAAAAGTTTACACTTTTATTATTGTATCTAATTTTATGTCTGGTGATGTCTAAAATTCTATGGTAATGTACTTTACATTCTTGAAGCATGATTTAGGCGCTGTCATTTCGTAAAATTAAACTGCCCATACATTGGCGGTGAAATCAAGTTAGTGCAACTCGTAAAAACGTAAAAAAAACTCGTTAAAAAGAATAACATACTAGGTAGTATGACTACTAAAAATTAATCCCTCAAAGGTTCAGAATTTGAAATGTATATGTAATTGGCATTAAAAAGAAAACACTGCTCTTAAAAGTGAATCAACTGGTATGTATGTAAAGTTTTATATATCTAAATACAAATTTTTCAAATATGTTATGAGTTCCATCAAAGGTTAAAAAAAGGTCTTGAGAATGTCATACATATAAGTTTTCATAAATAAGTATCGTTGTACATTTACTACTTTAAAAAATCCTATAATAGACCTTTAACTTGGCTGTAATTTACAAAAAATATCATTTGTACGTTATAGTCAGAGTATGCATATAGGCACTGGAGGCATAATGAGAATAGTTAGCAAGTGTGAAGAACATGCTGAAGTTTAGCAGAACAGGCATTCAAAGTCGGCGATAGGTCCAACTATTCAAAGTGTAGGACCAATGGCCGTACAACTTGTGAAGTTTCTAGCATAGCTACAAATCCGACATATTTCCTCATTGGATATGTAAAACGCCGGATTTCTATAATAAAAAATAATTATTTTAAAATAGTTTCGAATAGAACGCTGCCAGCCTTCTGGGAACCTTGCCGTTGATTGGCAGCAGCGGCCGCCTCGAGGAATTTTTTTATATATAGTTGTTATTTGTTGTAATAATTGTAAATATTGTATATTTATAGAATAAAGTTTGCATAAAATGTAAACTAATGTTGTAGATCGTATTTTGTATATTATTTGTTGTAAAATAAATGTAGCTACTATATACTCGTATATTTAAACCATTTTCTGAGTCTAATATATGGCAATAGAAAGGTATTTAAATTGACCAATAAACTGTAGACCTCGATGGGTAATATTATTATTTTCTTGGGTAAACCGTGTAAATTTAAGTATTAGGTATATTTTTATGCAAAACGACTCATAAAAACTGACTTATTTGTCTGCGGTTTAACTTAATAATGTACAGCCCTTTCTATTTACATTTAAAAATAATTCTCTCTAAAATAGTTTGCATAAAATGAAATACACGATTAAACATTTGCTCTTGCACAAGGCATACAATGATTAAATTGTGTTTGTCAAACACTAAGAAAGATGAAATTTAATTTTGAACAAAAAATCTTTTTAATTCATTTGAAAGTTGACAACGCTTGTGACTCTTTTCTGAGGTTAAATAATCTTATCTAGTATTGACACAAATCGGGAGCAGTAACTATTTAAATAATGGTCATATTCGTACCAGCCAGTTACAGTTGGAAGATATCCTACCTGCGGCAGGTCGTGGGTTCAATTTCCACGGACAAACATTTATGTGCATGAACAAATTCTTCTTCTAAAGTCTGGATGTAATTATCTATTATAATATTACGTATTTCAATAAATGTTTCCATAGTAGGTTGTACCTACACCCCGCTTAATTTGGAACAATGTCCCAGACAGGACATTACACATTACTAAAGAATTTTCTTTTCCAAATAAAGACAGCCAATCGCCATAATTATTATATGTAGTTTGAAACCCCCATCTAGCGGGTGGCCTTCGTACCAGCTGCAACTGACTCCATGCTATGAAGAATTTTAATTAAGACCTTACAAGGGACAATTTTCTCAGAGCCTACACAAGCCTACATAGTAACGTTCATTCCTGTCAAAATTATGCTGTTTTTTTCTGGTGGTAAAAAGTTAACAATATACCTAACAGTTTCATAATGTTTATTATTTCAAATATAAAACAACTAATTTAGTATCCCGTCGAAGAATTATGATTAGTTATATCCTAGACCCATTAAGTTCAGTTCTTTTCTAGGCTTTGTGTATTGCCATATCATCACTGACCACGGTGAGATTGTGGTCAAACACTGACCTATACCTACATTGTAAAAGAATTACAAAAATGTATTACATATTTATCTATGGTATATATATACATACAAAATTACTATTTTAATAAACCGCTTTCAAAGCGTTGCCTACAGATCGGGATCCGAAAAAGGGTGACATTACCCCGTACAAAATAATGTCCTACAATAAAAAAAAATAGTACTCTATCACGATACTAACAATACACAGATTTATATCATGTATCTGGCGTCCCTCCCAGATGGACTGGACACATAATCAGCCAATGAGGAAGCTGTTATTGGTTAAGGACCTGTCAAGTTACTTACAAAGTTGCAACTGGCCATTAATCGGGCTGTTAATTAAAACATCGATATTGAAATGTTTACATCGATAACAAACTTGGCCGAACCGTTCAGGGCCAATTAAGATCATCGACGTTTAAGACGTTTGCATATATCAGACATTGTTTGTTTGTGAAATTGCCCCGAGCAAAGGATAATAGGATACGGAAGTCATTTGTGTTGATATACGATCATATGTAGAGTAATCCAGCTGTTATACTTAGGCTGAGATCTATAGAGCGCGCTTAGACTTTCCTACTACGTAATATAGTAAAAAATGGTGTTTTAATTTGTAGCCAAATTTTGTTATGGGTTTTTTATGGATTAAGTGCACTTAGGCTTTGCTTAGCACACATACTCAGAGAGATTCGAAAATTGCATTTTAAATACCAACTTTGTACGGTAAAGTCTGAGCAAAGTCTAAGTACGCTCTATAGACTCCGGACAAACAGTAAAATCCACTGTTGAACTAATAAAAAAAAAATACTGGATTTTTTTATCTAGCTTTCAGAACTGCGATTTCGCCCGCGACCCATTTTTCAAATTTTGGAATAAAAAAAATGTAGTGGAGAAAGCACGCCTGTGTAAATAATAAGCTGCATTATGAACTTAAAATCGGTGCGATAAGAGCCACTTTACGAGCAAGTGTATTGTAAATTATATTACCTACCTGCATCAACAGTCAAACAATAATAATAACTTAAATGTGTTAAGTTTCTATAATTTAAAAATTAAAACGAATGCAATTTAATATTAATGTCCTTTCCAAAGCATCATTATTTCGTTAATGAATAAAATAATTCATTTATTCAGTACTTACTTATGCTCTTAATTAACTTGTTATCTCTTAAGATCTTATAAAATGTCTATAAGTGGCTATAAGTTGGTTGTTATCTTTGTCATTGTCAGCTGTCATTGGATGGTTAAAATGCTCCTAATTAAGACATTAAACTATTTACTAAGTATAAGGTTGGAACTAAACTGTCTACAGTGTAATTTTATTTACACTACAAACTTGCTTGTTTTTAATTACTTAATCTGAAATCCCTGAAACAGTTGTTTGTTGTTGTTTCGTGAATGTCGATATTTCTGGTAAATAATAAATCGGCTTTACTTTCGGAAGGTGTATTTTTATACAAAAATATAATAATATTATTATGGTTCAATTTGTTTCAATTGGATTATTTGAGAAATTAATTTACCTTATAGGTACCTATTTACAAAAAGGATTCAAAATCAACCATAGATACCAATAATATAACTCTATAAAAATCTAAAGGAATTAATAACTACACTCTCAAAATAAAATCATGAAGATTAAGTGCATATTATGCGTATGAGAACTAGCTTGAAGGCCTATCGCTATCACTATAAAAAGCCATAAAATAACAATCTGCATTTTTAAATCCGATGTTCCTGTAGACGTTATCTCCCCATTGATTAAGGCAAGCGTACATCACCGCTTATAGCCTCGGTCGCTTTGACGCGGCCTTCCGTGCGCTTATTAAAGTTATCGATATAACCGATTTAAACTGATGAGAATCGGCGACTTGCATGTTAATGTGATGGCTGCAAAAATAATGTGTTAAGATTTTTTGAGGCTGGTTTCGATTTCGGCTTCGAAGATTTACATTTCTTAATCATTATTAGAATTTACTTAGTACTTGATAAAAAATAGTTTTTGAAGTTTGTATTGATGTTTGTTACCCTATAAAGTCATAATAACGTGGTTTTCCCAAGAGACGGATGTTTAAAAAAAGTGTGAAGAGATTCTTGCAGGGGCAGCAACGTGCGAGTGATACACCTGGTATTGCAAGCGTCTATAGGCTACGTTAACCACTTACCAACAGGTGGGCCGTATGCTTGTTGGTAATTATACTCCGAAGTACCTTATATAAACTACTTTTTTTAATCTTTGTATCAATAGTGGGTAGTGATAATGGATTTATTAGAATCACGGGTAAAAACGCGAGTGTCAAAGATCTAATCTATATTTTCAACTAATAAGTACTTACCTACATATAACTATTTTACGAGCAATACGATTCAATCTGAGTAATTGATACGTGATATATTAGCGAATACATAAAATGAATGTGGAGAACATTGAACGCTTTTGAAAGCTATCTAGTAATTGAAACTGGACTGACCTAGTTTCTGATTATGTACACATCAAAACGAAGTAATATTTAATTACCTACTCGTGTTGCAAGACTAGACTTACTATACTAGTAACTAGACAATATGATGAGGAATATCTTTTTTTAAATTAATTTTTTAAACTAAAAAAAAATTACGTTACTAAACGTCAGATAAATCGTGATAATGGGCCATCAATTTAAAATTAAAAACGAATTTTTACATGAGACATTCTTCGCACGGCTATCTGATTCTAAACTAAATAAGCAGAGCTTGTAGCCTACTATGGTAACCAGATACCTCCATTATATGGAACATATGGAACCAGAGAACTATATTAACATAATAATACTGTTTTGCAAATACATACTTAAATAGTTAATTAAACTAGCCTCAGGAAAAACCAGTTCATGTACACAAATGTTAATCCTGAATGGGAAGAATATAATATATAAGTAAATTATAAAAGACCATAACAATATTGTTAGGAACATAATATACTTATGGACACCAAGAGTCCGTAGTACCTCGTTAACTTTCGCCTCTGGCTCACCCTCGCTCACAAAAGGGAGCTCTTACCCTGGCGTAGCCTTTACACTGCAAAGATTTCGATACAAGCCGGCGATGGCGTTTCGATATCGTAATTCTATAAAGATGGACATAAAAACTTGAGAGACCTATTATTTGCTTTAGCCCTTTAAAATCGGCCAAGCTCGAGTCGGACTGGCACGCGAAGGGTTCCGTACCATCGTATATTATTTTACAGCCCGCTGAATGACGGACAAACAGCGGAGGCTTAGTAATTCCGTTGGCACCCTTTGGGTAACGCATCGGCGCTGGTGCCTCGATGTGAACTATGGCCTTTTTTATTACCCTTTGCTAGGGGAGTGCATCAGCTGTCATTGATGTATAAAGCACATATTTATTATTGAAGAATAAATGGTTACAAAACATGTTTACAATCATATATCAGTTACAAACTAAATATACTAAAGGATTTATTTACGCGTGTCCGGCATCGCGCATGTTTTTTTTAAAGATACGCTTACAAAAATGCCTTCCAAATTTGCATCTCCTCCTACTGGATTTTCCGAAAAAAATCTGCAGTCATACAAAATGCAAACACAATTTGCTAATTAATTTTTATTTACATAGATAGCGTTGGATACAAAAAATTACAGATGACAAATAATATAGGTTAACAACAAATAGGTACAAAAAATAATCTAAAAATGAAAATACTCAAACCGACCTAAATAGAAGTACTCGTACCGTACATATATCAAAAATATGTACCTAGATATTTGAATTTTATTCTCGAAACGATATTGGACTGATATTACTACTTATAAAATGGAATAAGGTTGTGTGCATGGAGGCTGGCTGGACGGACAACGTTCCCAACAAGCGTATTGTTAGCCGCTGTACATTTTCGTTTAAGTGCACTTGTATCAGACAAGACAGAAACTTATCGGTACTTAGTATTATGAACCATGCTCGTTACTTAAATTGGTTACTCACTTTGTAATATATTACTTAAGTATGTTCAGCCTGCTTAGTTACTTAGATAATTTTTGGCAAAGGAACTGTTTGCTTGTTCCTGAATTCAATAATTGAAAACCGTTATAAAGTAAAATTGTACGTTGAACGAAAAAAGTTTTAGTAATAAAATCTATTTTACTATCCAAATGAACATACTTACTAATAAAAAGAAGAATCAATTTTATTTGGTACTAGCGACCCGCCTCGGCATCGCCTGGCTTTTCTCAGCTTTTTTGTACTATAATATGCATACATTTATTATACATATAAACCTTCCTCTTGAATTTCCCTTTCTATTATATTCTCTTTCTATAAAAAAACCGCATCAAAATCCGTTGCATAATTTTAAAGATCTAAGCATACATAGGGACAGACAGACGGGAAGCGACTTTGTTTTATACTATGTAGTGATGGTAGTGATGATGATTAGCAGTTTCCCGCGATTTCACTTGCGTTCCTGTGATAAAAAGTTGAATAGGAAATTAGCACTCGGAAATATTACCAAACTTACAAACTTTACTCCTTTATAAGATTAGGTGTAGTTCTCCCATTTGAAAAAAAAAAATACTGGCCCAATTTAACCCCATTTCAAAAACTACTTACAAAAGAAGTCTTATATCACGTAACCATTGTCGCCCGCATAATCAGATCCACTATGTAACAAGGTTCCAAAATAGACGAGTGGTGCTTTCAGACGGACACCCTTTGTATATTCCAGCTTGTCTCCGAAGTGAGCTGAATAATGGAACCTTTGTGAATGTAGACCGTTTCTCTTTCCTTTGGGATGAATTTTACAATATTTGCACCGTGTTAAATGAAGAAGACTGTCTTTCACACCTTTTTATTAAAATTATTTTTATATTTTATTTTGGAACAATAATAGCAAATGTAACTAAAATCTTCGGGGATAATGTAGCTTCCTATTAGTGAAAGAATTTTTCAAATTGGACCAGTAACTACGGAGATTAGCTCGTTCAAACAAACAAACTCTTCAGCGTTATTATTAGTATAGATATAGAGATATAGATATAGATATAGAGATATAGAGATATAGATATAGAGATATAGATATAGAGATATAGATATAGAGATATAGATATAGAGATATAGATATAGAGATATAGATATAGATGTATATACATTTGGGGTAGAGAAACGTCGTATCTGACTATTCTTCACAATCACACACAATCTATATTATCATGATTTTGACCAGGCTCGTTTCCTATATTGCTTCAAATCTTTTACATTTTATTAACTTTCTTAAACAAACTAGTACTTTGAAAAGTGTCAAAAGATTTCATTTTGCACCTTCACTACCTATTGAAACAACTTTATCGTGAAAACTTTTTGACTGAACTAAATTCAAAGCCAAGATTAGCCCTCAGGAACTGCGTCTGAAAATTGATAAGCCTTTTACCAATTTAGCAATTTCAACATGCACTCTACCTCAAAGTTTTAAGTGTCAATTTTCCACAACAAAGTGGTGAAAATAGTCTAAGTGTAAACAGATGTACTCCTTTGAGTGTCTTAGAAAATATTACTAAAAGTCCTGAGTCAGGGTCCCTTATCGTAAGCATTGCCGGTTCACTGACAGGGGTCTTCATAAAAATTTAATGGCTTTAATCTTTTAAAGCCCTCCAAAGTTTAGGGTCGATGATAGCCTTGCGTTTACGAGGAACTCATAAAAGTTCAGATGGTATACTAGGTCCTACTTTGTAAAATAAATTTATAGCCTGTTATTATAAAAGCGCTGTGATAGATCTAATAAGGATAAGCTGCCATTTATAGCTATAACAAAACAAATAATTGGTCTGCAAATTTTATCGGATTTACCTGTTGTCATTTGTCCAAATTCACCGCTTAGATAACCTAACTAACCTGTTTTTATAAAACATTTGAGGTGTAAAAGAGGAGAAAATCGCAACTAAATGACTTGCTAATGCTTAGATATAAATATGAAACTGAAAAAACATACGTGGTGGCACTTACTATAGAAAAGCGATGCGAATATCTCTATTATTAGTTCGTAATGATGAGTACAATAATCCCAAAATAATCTCAAAAAATACATGCAATGCGTCTAAAAAGGATTGTAATTATGAAAATTTATAGTAAACTTAAAAAAAACTCAAAACAAAGTTAACTGTGATAAACGTGTAATGGCCAAATACTGAAACTTCATTTGACAATTCAACCCATACAATCAAACTTTCAAATGACGACATAAGCACAACTCAAATGTGAGTGGCGTTTCAGTATTTGGCCATAAGAGAGTAAAAACAATTGAAGAACAAATAGAATGTAACCACAAGACTAAAAAATACACCCTAAGTTTATGGAAATAAATTTCATTTTAAGGTCCATAAACTCAACAGACAAGGAGCAGTATTTATCTAGACATTTTTTTGGCTGACATTGCACTGATAGCAAGTCAGACGGGTTGACTGCAGGCGATTCGTTGCAGTGGCGCTTCTTTTACATTTCTTTGCAATTTCATAGAGCATGGCTGCAGTCTGACAGCGGTATTCAATTATTTTTAGGGTTCCATAGTTTCTATTTGAGTGTAGAATAGTTTAGAATTTTTCTATTATTTTCTATACATTAAATAAATTGGATATTTCCTGGCAAAAAAAAATGTTAAGTAAAAATTCAAGTATGTAATTAACGATGGCCAAAGCCGCAGACAGTGACTAGTGAATAAATTAGCACTAACAGAAGTGGAAACGCAGGTATGTAGGTTACATTGTTAACAAAAAGTTCTTTCAAACTAAGTATAATAAGCACATTTGCAAGCTCGTTCGAGCTTACGACGTAAGTCCTCTATTTCAATAGATCACTTGGCCTTACAAACAACTGAAGCAACCATATCCTAATAGAATAATAGATGCTAGAAACTGATTGAATTTTAAAATGAACGTTGACTATAATCGCTTTAAAAATATGAAAAATTAGCTTCCGCTCCGCGGTTTCACTTGCATTCCCGAGGGATCCTATGTTTTCCCGGGATAAAAAGTAGCCTATATGTTATTCCAGGGTAAGATATATCTCCTTGGTGGACGGTCTCGTAGCCTCACCACCGCGTGAGAAAGAACACCCCAGGGTTTTAGTCATTAAGAGTCTGACATAACCCGGCCACCCCCGGAGCACCTGGAGCGGCCGGGTGCTCCTGGGGGAGTATGCACGAAAATTTCCTTGGGTCACAAAAAAAACGGTATGATCTATCTATGTGCCATGTTTCATCGAAATCCGTTTAGTAGTTTTTACGTGAAAGAGTAACACACATCCATACAGCCTCCTAGTAGGATAGGATATGACTAAAAACACCGAATAGTGCCTTCAGCATCGACACAATTGACTGAATCTTCATATTTCGACGAATGCTGGTAATTCCATGAAGTTACTCAGTACGATAGCAGCTCAACAAGTCTGATACATAATAAACTCGGTTTGCGTGCTTACAAAGCATAAAGCACCGCTTAGAAATGAAAGCGTGCTTATTGTTTTAAATTGCCGACCGCCCATAATGTGACAGTGGGCGGAATGCGTAAGTAACTGTAACTGAAGAAAAAATATTAAAAAAAACACACTACGCTATTTGCTGTGAGAAATCGTGGTTACACTTTTCTTGAAATTACAAATATATTTTATGTTGCAATATTTTTTGACGACGCTTCAGTTTCGAAATATCTATCTGATAAATCTGTTTTAGTATTTTCTATAAAAATATTTTTTTATCTCTGCTCTGACAATATTTTTCGATTGACTCAGCTGACAGTGTGTATTATAAAAACTTTATGCCAAGTCTTCAAAAAATAAATGAGAAAATAATATATTGACTAACCAACCTATAAAATCAAACTCGACCTTGTTCAATAGTTTTTTATTGAGGAGGGAATATTATTATTTTCTGACAGCGTCTTTATTAAACATTTTTTTATTTTCGTATATAGTTTTTACGTTACATGTATTTTTATTAAATTATTGTGTTTTTTTACTAATTACCTACTTTGATGATGCTTTTAGTTAAACTATATTTAATGTTGCTAGTAGAATGCTAATAGATACCTTTTCCATGTCCCAAATTCCATCCAAGTTTAATACTTCTAAAGAATTTAGGGTCAATTAATAAACTTCATTGTAAGTAACAAGTAAATGTTCAGTTATTTACAAACTTAGTTAATAGCAATTACTATGTTTTATGAGTGTACGGTTATTAAAAAATTGTTGGTTATAGCTTATAGTAAAACAGAGTGTATTACGATGTTCTTTAGTTTAAACTACGAGCGTAATATATTTTATCTACTCTCATATCGTAATGTTCTTATTATGAAATCAAAATCAGTACTTTAATGACCCACTTTATGCACACCCGTGTATAATGAAATTAAAAAATTATATTATAGCACAGTTTTCTTCCCAAGATAATGCTATAAAATAACTTTTTTTCATTAAAGTACAAGTATTTGGACATATCTGGCCACTTATAATGTTTTTTGGGTTTTAATACTTCAATTACTGTCAGTCAACTTGTCAAACGAAATAATAAAGAAAAAAACATTATAAGTGGCCAGACATGACTAAACAATTAAACGTAGTATTATATTTTCTTTGTAAACAATTAGGAATCAATCAGTATCAATTTAATTTTAGATGCAAATTTACTCTGTGGTCGCGTATGCGGTAGGGAGTTTTTCCCAACACGGATTTGGGCGCCATAATGATTAATGTTTGTTTATTTTATTGATTTTTTTTGCATACATATTTTATTTTGGCCAAAAATGATAGTAAAATAGCAGTGATACTAAGGTGAAATAAACTTGGATCTGAAATTGTGGAGGCGGCAATGGAAATGACGAATAATCGATACCCGTGAGTCATGAAAACCTATGACTAAATATTATCGATTTTTTATCTTTAAATTACATTATTGGATGAGTTTAGATAAAGTACTGTATGATACTGCACATAATTAGGTATTAAAAACTCGTGTGATACTATTAAGAACCTCGCCTACGGCTCGGTACTTAAACTCACACTCGTGTTTAATAACCCCTATTATGCAACAGTATCATAAACTACTATTAATTTTCTTTATATTCTCATAGTTTTTTACGATGGAAAAAAGAACTTTGCATAATAAAATATTGCAGGTTTATCTTTTATAGTGTGACAAAGCCAAGTATTGTCTGCCTACAACCTTCAGTCACGCAATAGTCACCTAACCCATGCAAATTTACCAACTAAGCTCGCTTCAGTCATATAAAATTATAGTATAAATTCCCCGAATTCTATGTGCATAACTAAAATATAACATATAAATAAATACTATGGAAAAGATAAAACCTTACAAACTACATTTGCATAGGGTTTCGTGTTGTGTCTGACGAGGAATGTGGCATGCTATCTATTGTGCCCGCGACAGCTGAGTTATTATTTCAACGGTATTTTTTTTATTAGAAAAGGAGGCGTTTACTGGAAAATAAACATAACTATTGACATATTGCGCGGGGTTTTATACCTAGCCTCTACTCACATGCGAATGCTATCACTCAGTCTGACATACCATTTAGTCCATTGCTTACGACATATAGAATGTCCACGTTAGTTTCTACAAAAACGCGCACTGTATTACTACCAAAGCGAATCGTCGGCGTTTTTAATTGATTTTCACAAGGTTTATAGTAGGAGAAACAGTTTGCGTGCGCTACTCGCGTGATTTGTACGGCTCGGCATCGCGCGTGACGTTGCTCGGGGAACCTTCCTCCCCACAGGGAGGGGTCAACTAGACCCCCGCATACCAGTGCCGGGTGCAGTAGCAAGTCCGACCCCGTTTCGCTATGAAACGACAGTTTTATTTCCCCCTAACTCGAGCCAGAGCAAGAAATCAGATTTGTCCGCTTCTTATTTAGGTTGTTTAATGATAGCTTTGTGACATTTCGTTTCTCTTAACCAACAAGTATAGAAAGTGAGAGAAATTAATTTATTTATCATATATATTAATACCGTTTGTGTTAGACCAGGTTTTTTTTCAGGAATTACGGTAAACGTTGAAAGCGAAACCTTATCTAAATACAACATTTCATCTAAATAATTAATGCCGTTTCCGTGATACAAGTTTAGACAATGATAATAAAAAGAGAGTATGAAACGTAGTTCTCACTAATTCAAAATTATGTTCATTTTGTCAATAAATGTTATTCAAGATGGCGTATGGCAAAGCATAACACAACCTAATTCTATTGTAATAAGTAAAAACAACTACATATTTTTTTTCGTGGGTGATCTCAATGTTTATCGACAATACCTATATTTGTTTTGAAAATATTTATTAATAATAGGGTAGAACTTTAAGGCTATTATTATAGTGGTAATAAAACAAACTCTTAAAGCCAGTAAATTATATTTGAGATGAATAAACTTTTTCTATAAAATTTCTTCATAAAATAAAACTAACAAAAACAAGTAAGTAGCTGATTTGATATGTCAGTCAACTACCCTATTATAAAATACTTTCAGCTATAAGCTTTTATGTGAACCCAGCGCGATTTCTAATGTCTCTACAAGTTAGTATAAAATGAATAATAATAAAATAACAAATGATTCAATTTGGAGCACCATTATTTTTTGTTGCCCCGCGCGCTATTTCTTTTGACGAAATCACTTATTTCTCTTTGAGATGGGCATGAAAATTTGCTGAAAATTCACTAGTGGCAACATTATTATTATATTGCTAATAGTCTATTAAAGGTGGAGGCATCGGTTGGAGCGCGAAATTCAAATTTTATCACGTTTTTTGCTAATTGCAGCTCAGTTATAGGTCGTAAGGTTATCAACATGTTATTTGCGACAAGAATGGTAGTATATTTACTGATTAATAACAAAATAAATCATCAACATATTCCTCCAAGGTATAAAACTGACATATACGACTATTTCATGAAAATATTTCAAGTTACTAATACAGATAGCGACTGTTTTACAGTCGCTATCTGCTTCATCTGTTTCTCTGCTTCCTTCTATAAACTACGCAATAGATTTTAATACCGTTTCCACTAATAGAAAGAGCGATAAACAAGGACTGTAAATATTTTGTACAAAATATAAGGCGATGATAGCTCAATGGCAGTGACGTCGAATGCCACGACGAAGGTCGTGGATTTGAATCCTACAATGAGCTTGAGCTTTCGGTGAAGGAAACCATACCACGGTGGTAGGGTACTTTGTAGTACCCGGCTGGCTGGCTACCACCCTCAAGTTGAAATTCTGTCGCGAAGCACCTACCGGTGTGTTCCGGCAATTGCAATTTCAAATAAAGAGTCAAATACTTACAGGATTCGACCTAAACATACCTACTTACTTACACTAACTAAACTCACACGGAATGTTAAATAAAAGCTTGTAAAAAAACAGACTGGTACCTAATGTTAATAACTTCATGAGAGATTCATAAATAGGTAGAAAAACATTTTTAATAATATAGTTACGACCTATAATTAATTACTTAAAGTAAGAAAACTGTAAAATCTCCCAAGCGCTATCATTAAAACTCTCTGGATGGAGGTAACTCCAAGTTCAAAATTATTTACCAATGAAAAATAAATCTATCGCTATTCAAAATTAATTGAAAATATTTATAATCTATATATTATGTCTTTCAGTTACTTTTCAACTTCTCATTAAAAATAATATAAATAGGTCATGTGGACTTTGCCAGGTTTTCCTCCAAGTAGGTTAAAAGGGATCATAAAAAATCCAAGTCGTTTATCCAATCCAACCTCTTTACTTATTCTAACCGTACTTTTGTTAGCCGTAATCAACAAGGGAAAGCTTTCTCTTTGATCTCATTGGGCAAATATTTAAGGAATTGCTATTTTCACTAAGCTCTTTCGAGATAAACAAAATCTAATTTCCACAATACATTTACAATTCGAAACAAAGTAGGTATTTTTGGGAAATTTCATAATTCTCATTGAATTATTTTAAATCCGAAAAATTGTTTCGTGTTTATTATTATCAGCTTTTCTCTTCCGGGTAGACAATAATCCCTGGGCTTTAAATTTTTATTTTCAAATCCGATCCTGTTAGAAAAAATAACCTTTAAAAATAACATACACGTAAAAGGTTATTCAAAATCCTTTTCCAATATCCCCATACACATTTATTTAACCAGTGTAAATAATATTAGAATCATGCTTGCATTACGTTACACGGTAGCCGATAAAACTTAAAAGGATATTTTTAAAATTCCCCGATGCTCGCCGATGGAAACAGAATACGAAATTTCCTGGCACTCGGAAGAATCAAGTGTTTTATCCGAACGGTAACTATTTCTAGTGCAACAAAAATAAAACCAACCAATTGGGGTTTCCTAGTGAATCTTTTAATGGATTTGATAGTCCTGCTGGCATGGTTCGGTAGAATTTACTTCCCAGTTACTACTATAAATTAATCATAATAAAAGTTATCTTATTGACAATTAAATATATAAATCATTAATTATTTTAATATTAAGAATGTAGATATTTTTTATTTTCGGTAACTATTCGATATTTTTTCGGTAACTTTCACGTAATACCTATATTTAAATGTATTTTTTATGACATGTTATAAATTATTCCCAATTATCAGCTGCATGCAAGCAAAACCTTGAGCAACAGTTAGGTAGCAATATATCTATTTTTAAATGTGCCATACCTTTTTTAATATTTTTTTAGTTCATGACCTTTATGTCCTCTAAAGGGCACCATATTTAATTTAATGTGACCTCCAGATCGATCTAGAAGCATCCATGGATACCTCCTTTGTCAACATATTATATACATTTTAGTCAATATCATAATCCTCCTTTTTGCTTCGCCATAGTCGTGTAAAAATTAAAGGGACAATCCATAATGATCGCATTAAAATTTTAAAAAAATATTTGTTTATGTAATATTGTCACCAAGTTATACACCAAGATTCATTTTGAAACTCCAAAGCATATTCCACACCAAAAGGAAAGTCCAACTTTGCCTTGCGAACCCTCACACAAGTTTATTACCAGCAAGAAATCGAATTTCCCTCATTGGTCTTACATGGTAAGCTCTCTCAGAAATCAAGAGGCGGGCAGTGCTGGCGAGGGGCCAACTTCGGAACTAGTGTGGTCTTTTTACATTTAATGCTCTTAAGTTTGATGTAGTGGACTGCCCAACTTATGAGCTAGCTGAGATTAATACTGTTTATTTTGCTAAGAGGTTTAGCTCAAATTGCTTCTCGGGAAATTGGTGTAACATGATGAAAAAGTTTGATATGAAGCAAAATTTTATGTTCACACATAAGTGTATCATGGCCAATTAAGGATTTCATTGAAGGCGTATAAAATACATTGTTTTAAACGAGTTTGTTTTATAGCATCATAAAAAATGTTGCCTATATCTGAGAACTTGTAAACGAATATAAATCTTGACAGAGCTCATCGGGATGGACAGAAAGAGTCGATAACCCTTGGTACTGGCAAACTTCCATAGGCTATGGTAACCGCTACCCACAGGTAGTCCATAAGCAAACTATGGGATTATAAAATAAAGAATAATTTTGGAAAAATACGGGTATTTTCTTGAATAAATAATTTTTAATTTACCCAAAGTCTATCTCCTGCCCTGTAAACGTCAGCGGAAATAGCTTTATTTTCAGCTCGTAGCATTCATGAGCAAGTTTTTATTTTGCCCGCGTCGTTTGTCACTGGGAGACAGAGGGAAGCGTTAATTTGACAAGGGATCTCCTGCCACACTGACCCACTTGCGCTTGTGAGGATTACGTTATTCTACTTGTTACCTTGTCACAGTTTTTGGAATCGTTGTAAATTATCCCAAAGATTAGGTGGGGATGTAGACAATTTTTGTTTGATTTATGATTTCTCATTGACAAACATTAATCAATCAACGTACATACGGTCTTCAGATAAATTAGCTATGACATATTTATGGAATTGAACAAAGTTTTCTCTACAGCAAATTTTTAGATTTGATGTTTCATGACCAAGTTTTGAGCTGAAAATATATCATTTTATCTCAATTTTTTTGACACACAACTTTTTCTATGTTCACGGTCCTCGGATCAAATTGTATCATACGTATGTACTGTGTACTGCCAATTACGTCAATAACTCTGAAGGACGATTGTAATAAATTCTAATAAATATGATACATTTCAGCTTTTCTTTTCATTGAAATTATATGGTTTATTAAAATACAAACCACAATAATTCTTAATAAGTAACTTTGAAGACCGTATGAAGGTTAAAGATTTTTCTTTTACGAAAATGTTTCGGTTGTTTGAATAACCATAATTTGAATCTAGTTATTCCCAATAGATGGGTGTATATGAATCAGACGGATGAAAAGTTCATAACTAGGAAACTAATTGGGCTCTAGAGTCCAGATAGTCGTTGTGGATGACTCTCTAGAGCCTACAATGGGTCTGGTATTGGAGAGGTATATTTTATTTAGGGTTTGTGCGGTTATTAAATTGTTGGTGCGTTATTGTTTTGTTTTCCTTGTATATGTTTATAGAATTTGAGAAATTTTATGAGTTGTCATTTTATTTTTTATCAATGTTTTATTTTTTTGGGAATTTTTGTATCAACTCAACGTTTTTTCAAGTGCCACAATAATCATACCAAACTGTGAATGAAATTTATATTTTTGTCTCTCTCTCTATTATGGTTTTTGGTATGTAAGCTTATATTCTACAAGACATCATTAAAAAGAATCTACTACCGCAAATACGACGATACAATTAGCATAGACCTTAACTAAGGTCGCGGGTTCGTTTTCCATACGGAAAAAAGCATTTGTCAGCATGAATATGTCTGCTTGTTTAAATCTAGTACCTATACAAGTATTTATAGGTTGTATATAATCTTTTCCATACAACACTCCTCTGCTTAGTTTGGAATCAGACAGTTTTGTGTGGAGAATGTAGTTAAAAACAATTCAGCTGTCCTCGCACCAGACATTTAGTTCATAAATTGTGTAAACCTGACGTTAGCCACTATAATACGACACAGCTCTGCCAACGAGTGCTTTTTACATAAACCAAATTACTCTGACACCCCTTTCCCTAAACTAATAGGCACAAACTAAGGTGTGACTGCGAGATTACGAGGGTCAAATTAAATCAGACGCAT
Organism: Tethea ocularis; assembly: GCA_963555595.1. Taxonomy (NCBI): domain Eukaryota; kingdom Metazoa; phylum Arthropoda; class Insecta; order Lepidoptera; family Drepanidae; genus Tethea; species Tethea ocularis. The sequence continues at coordinate 9,097,830 of OY741968.1, forward strand.
GTATTCAAAGAGCGAGTGCTATTTTATGATCCGTGAATATCGCGCAAGCATTTCTAGATGTTCGGATCATATTTTTTATTGTTATGGAAATACGAGTTTCCCGTTAGTTGGAATTTCAAAAGGGTCGATTAGGACGTCTGGTTTTGAAGGTTCCGTACAATAAGGCGCTCCCTTCTATTTGTAAGATGTGCCCCACGGTCGAGTTCGGCTGCATTTCTTTCGAGGGTTGGTAAATTTTTGCTCCCAAGATTTCTTTGTGATATCGCAGTGACTTTTAAAGTTCGCGGGTATTGAATTATGGGTTCGTTCGCTCGATTGGGTTTTACTATAGTGTGAAAATTCTTACGACGACCATAAAATATCGTAATACATTTCTATTTTATTTAAAATACTAGCGTGTCACGATTTATAGTGAGTAAAAGGTAAATTTTACACGAACTACCAATGTATTATAGTTCTGAAATAACTTTTGCCAATATTCGTTTCAGAATTACCTGCTATAAAATATGAAATCAAATATAAGTTTAGAAGGTTGATGTATCTTTTATGGCGATGATATTGATTTTATACCGTACTAGGTATCTGTTGTTTATACCAAATTATGGTTACGTGAATGTAAATTACTAGGTGTCAAATTAAAAAAAAATGGCATGGAGTCTATCGCCAAGCACCTACCGGTGGCTTATTCCGGGATTTGATTTGAGAGCCAGTTGCTTTCTAGGCATTGTAAAAATACATTGGCAATCTTCCTATTGGCATTGCTAAATTTTAGCCTTTAATGAGAGCATTGCATCTGAAACGACCCCGGACAGAACGTCCTGGCGAGGAAAGGCTAAGAGACTCGACCCCAATTGATGGGACAGAGAGAGAGAGAGATAATGAGAGCAGTTACAACTGTCGTAATCTTCAAATTCCAAATTACATGGCAAATAATATATATTATGTTCTGCTCCACTATGTAACTCCTTTAAGAAATATAGATATTATTATTATTATTGCTAATCTATAGGCGATGGTACCTACTTGTAGATGGTAGTGGAGCACCTGCATAATTATCAGCCTTGAATTGAATTGAAAAAGCCTTGATCTTCCGCCAAACTGTGTCATGGATGGCAACAGCACTAGTAAAGTTCATGGCAGTCATATAAAGCTAACAAACTTCACACTGAAAACTATGAAATCGAATCATAAAATTTTATTGAATTTTTCGTCTAATATGAGAAGCGAACCGTTATTGATGGACGCGGCATGACAAGGCGCGGCCGCTAAAACTCTGCTATCGGATATTATGGAAGGTTCTGAAGACAATTTAGAAATCGTATTAAGCACTTCTTCAAACAAGTAGAAAGATTACGATTAATGTTTTTTTTTCTAATTAGTATTACATCAATTGTGGCAATTATTATTTTTTTGAGTAAATTCATGATATCTTCTAATAAATATAACTTATTTGATTATTAAAACTTTACGCTTGTGAAGAGTTATATTATATGCCTAAAGTAAAGTTGGAAGTACTTAACACAATGCCATTACGTCACACACACAGATAATTAATATTTGCAATAAAAAACACAAAGGTTTGCCTAATAGTAAAGGTAAAGTTGATAAATTAACCAAAACATTTTAGAATAATATAGAGAAATTATTTGTAATCCGAATTACAAAATCAGTAAATATTAAAAACTGTGGCAATTTTTAATAATAGTTTTATACTTATTTTATTCAGAAGGAAATTTTCAAATTTCTACAATTTTATTTTCATACTATACAAAAATCTTTTATTGCAGTTTAGGCCCAGGTCATCGGAAGTTATAAATTACTCTACCACCACTCTCTACTCTCATGCGCCATTTTAAAGGCTCAAGCGCTACAAAATATAGAACAATACTTCGTATCATATTTAGAAACGACTTTGTATCTCTTTTTAAGACGGCGAAGATCCATCACTCTTACAGCATTGATATTAGAAAGCTATAGAGTAACCCGTGTTTTATGAATTATTTGATCGATTTGGGTAAAATCAATAGAATCTATGTGATTGATGGAGGATTTATTAAAATACTATTAAAGGATAAGCTAATAAATAGACTAGTAGTTATTTACTACACCCATTTGTGGTAATTCCAACTAAATATTTTTCAGAAATTGTTGTGTGGATTTTTTCTATTACTGTCACAAATAATTATGTTTTCTTTCTTCTTTCTTTATTTCAAAATACTATCTTTAAAAATATGTTGTACCTACCGGTGTAGTTAATAACCAATGTTATATGTATATAGGCCTTATAAAGTCTAGCAATCTTCTTATCTTTCTTTTTACAAAGATAAAAGATACGATCTAGTTACCCGAAGCTGAGTGGTAACAAATACTTAACACACACAAAGTTTCACTAAAAGTATACTGAAAAGATGAAGATTTCCGAACAGTAAGGTAATTTCGTCGATCACTTTGAATGTTACTTTTTGTCCTCTTCTATCAAAATCTGTAACCAACAAAATGAATATTCCGATGCATAAATTATTTATGGTCAATTTCCACTCCTTTGAACGTTGATAGTTCAGCAAATCGTTAACCGTTAACCCAACCATTTGTAGGCACCATGGCGTGCGTTTTATAGCACGGTTATGGTACGCAAGACTCAACTTTGACTTCAACCCTTTGAACGCCACTTTCAACCAAGATTTGAATACAAAAGCTATACTCCATTTTGGGGATAGAACTTTTAGGTTAAGGGGCATGATATAGCAAAATGTTTTATTTAATTAGATGCTATTATAACGCTAGTATTATACGTTTTATTTTTTATCTTTCATAATTTGCATGCATTTAAGAATTGAATCCTTAATCTCCACGCTCTTATCTGCAGTAAACATATCTGCAAACTTATGAATTTTACTTGAGGTCTTTATGTCTTTCATTAGGATACGAAACAATATGATTTTTCAATGTGATAAACCTAGATGGTTTTTGGCTGAAGAGCATTCCTACGATTACGAATTTTGAGTTTTTATTAAATTTACTCTTATTCCATCATCTATTTGATTTGAATATGCGCTTTTAAATGTTGGTGATGATTATTTCCTCTATTTATTATAACTTCTATTCCATGAATTAAATTGTTTGCGTCACAACGCATGCATTCGATATACAACTCCACGAATAAATCAGTGCAAACGTTGCATAGTTCGAATATTTCAAGCTTTACATTCAACGTAGGTATGCATAAAATAAAGCATACATCATTTATTTACTTGAAAATTCATGATTATTTCCATAAAATTATTATTGCCACCAAAAAAACATCAATTCCGTATATAACAGCGTGAAGTATGGAAAAGCTATACTATGATCTATATACCTACCTATATAAGTAGTAGTTGTATTATAGTAATTATGAAAGTCCAAGATCATATTTTTGGAATAAGAAAGTATTAATTCCTTTTTTATAAAGAACCCAACCAATATAGCCCGACCAGCCTTAGGAGATCCTTGGGGGGGAGGCCTTTGTCCAGCAGTTGCTGTCTTTCAGTTGATAATGATGATGAAAGAGTGTTGAATGAATTTTTACGTGTGTTTTTCTACAACCACTAAAAACTCTCCGTGCCTAAGCTACGGCAATAGTTAGACCATGTTTTAAAAGTCCACGAAGTTCCTGAGCTTGCTAATGTAGAAGTAAAAAAATAGCAAAAGTAAGTACTTTTGCTATACGTTTCGAATTCACCACGTCACCGTTTTATTTTAAAAATGGAATCAGAATGAAACACTTAAAATCCTTAGATCCTAAATCCTGAAAGCCTGATGCCTATATATTGTATAACCAAAATATATAATATTCCGATCCGTGACTTTCACCTTGGCATTGACGTCACTACAACGACCTCGTCTTCATCTTCCTGTACTTGTGACGCAATACAAATGCTGATACGCCCCTGTCAGTAACGCTTAATGGTGCGTAAATTTTGTGCATTTTGAGTTACTCCTAAAGTTTATTATGCGATTATGATTCTTAGTTAAATAACAAAATTGCTCCATGAATACGTTTATACGATTATAAATCCAGAGTATTCTGCACCGTATTATCATTTGTATAATATGGATTATGAAGTCTGTGAATGTTTGTGTATTAAACAACACCCATTATGGGAAGCAAAGCGACTCATGTAACGACCCATTTGAATGCAAATTCAAGTGTACAAAGATAATTTAAAGGGTTTTTAGTTCTTAAGATATTATGGGTCGTAGGTCACTTTGCACATGAGTTGGGATTTATTAAAGTAATTACTTACATTGTTACAGAAGCATAACAATAAGTCTGTGCATTAAATACTTCCTTTTATATACCAACCTTGGCAGGTACTTAAATACGAGGGTACCAAAATCCAGTCCAAAAAAAAGAAAGAAATGCAGAGCGCCCGTGAAGCCACTTCGTATGTACGAATGCATTTTTGAAGTTTTCTGTTCCAAAAAAGCCTAATCAAAGATTATATTATAATGAATAAGGGATACCTACTTTAATTAGCTTTCAAATTATTCTGGAGACTTTCTTGATTTAATATACCTAGGTCATTTTGACTCAATTAAATGAAAAAAAAGATAGAAAAAAATCATTTAATTTACAATATTTTTTGGTTATTCGCAACGTTCCGTCTTTATTTTTATTTGATCTAAAATATCAATAGTGATTAGAACGAGAAATTAAATTACAATATAAATATCAGTCAACAAATCAATCTTCGAGAAATCAGTAAGACCAGCTAAAGACAAAAATAAAAATAAAACAAGAAAACACACTACGTACCAGTATGTATTGTATGCAAAGTAACTAAGCTCCCTTAATAAGCTCTTGTAAGATACCTCATCAAAACATAATGAGCTCAACAGAATATTACAAGTAATCAAGCGAAAAATCATCTCAATATTTAACAAACAGCCACTCAAGGCGAGTTTTAACATGTCATCAATCATTGAGAGATTGATGGATGGTAAGGTTAACAGTAATGAAATTTTACGCCCGCATTCAATGCGTTTTGTTACGGTAATTACGTCTTTAGCTTGGAACGGGAGACGAGATTTTTTTATTAGGTAGGTAGGTACTAGTTGTCCCCCACGGCTTCAACTACGTTCCCGGGATAAAAAGTAGCCTATAACCTTCGGGGATAATGTAGCTTCATATTAGTGAAATATTTTTTCGAATCGGACCAGTAACACCAAAGCTTAGCGCGTTCAAATAAACAAACTCTTCAGCTTTATTATTATTTATACCTAGATATAGATTAGATTTTTAAGTCTATTTTATGGATGTGCTTTTGTTTTTTCTCCCTTGTTAATTGGATCTAAAATTTTGTAATTATAAATTGAAACTGGTTTTCTGATTACTTTATCTATTATTAGGATTTTGATACCAAACTTTTTTGCAAATGGAAACATTTTCGATATTCTAAAATTTCTACTGATTTTAAAGTTGCTTTATTTTGGAATTAATTGCAACAAAGAAGTATATGAAGAAGAACGAATGTCTCAGGATATTATTACTATTAAATAAGTCTACATATATGTATAAAACACATAGAAAATGTTTAACGCTCACAATCCGCAAGCTAATAAGACATGTATTAAAAAAGTATTAAATCGAAACGGCATGACACAGAAGCAACAAAAACTGACATCGAGACGTGGATACGAATAAAGACGCTCTGTGACAGCCTGAGATGCCCAGATATAAGAAAACCAAAATATAAATGCTATTTTTCCAACAAAAGTGATTGTGAATTTGATTCCTATTATATTCAAAATAAGAGCTGAATCAGAGTTTGACTGAGTGAACGATGTTTGTAAAGGTGAACAGTCTTTTAGGTGTAAATTATTCAAACTCGGCTCATCCGACGATGCTTCGTTGGGTCTACTTTTTACCGCCGTAAGCCTGTCTTTAAAGGTAAACGAAGGAATTATTTAGAGAGGCCGGATCAAGAATTAAACCACAAGATGTCACTGTTGAATGCTGATTACGACCCAGATCAAGTTGAATTTTTAAATGATGCGTCAAGATGTATTTGGGTTGATTTATTTTGTTAATTCGTGTCTCAAGTAATTTAGTAACAGGCGAATAAATTTCGAAAATATAAGAAGCACTTCAAAAAACATTACCTTGAGTTAAAGTAATTACCAATGACACCCCATTTTTATATCAGTCAGTATAAATTTGTATAAAGTGAAAAATGTGTTCCATTTTGACTGACACTGAAAATCAACGCTTTAACCTGTTTGGACTTATTAAAGGTTGCAACTGAGCTGCAGTTAATTTCTGATATTAATCTCAATACTTTTATGCGTGTAGGATTTTTTTGTATGTTTGTTACGCGATTACTCCGCCATATATATACTCTGAGGTAGTTTCATTGTCACCAAATTTCAGGATCTGTTGATGGAAATGGCACAAAACTATAAATAAATTACTTTTAACAGAAAGAGAATCCCCTAGCTAATATTTTATAATTTTAGTGTTTTTGATGGCGGTTCTATTCCTTTTAAAAGATTTTTTTTTATTTCCTTAAAGGTTTTTTCGTTGGATCTAAATTAAAAATATCACAATAAATATAATAGTAGTAAAATTAAGTCGTCAAGTCAATTTCATAGCAATGTTCAATAAACTAAAGCTATAAATTGTTTCCCTTCGATACACTGTTTCCAGAATTAGATAATGTACCTATGTAATGACATGCTATTATTGATGCTTTGTGTAATTATTATATCCGCCATTTTAACCTCAATACGCGACTATGAAGCCTGAAAATACAGGCATTTTCAAGTACATTATTTTTGATGTAATGGAGTTGAATTTTCAAGTAGGTACTTTCAGTCAGTAATTATTGACACTGGTCAATTATTTTGTTACTATCGATAAAAAAATATATAGAAAATAAAACTAATATAAAGAAAGATAACTTTACGACGTTTGTCAGCCATTCGCAAATTCTCTAAACACAAGAAGTTAAAAAACAATATATAACTATTTATCATTTAACTCTTAGCAAGCAAAGCACATATTCCTATTTCCATAACTTCAATATTTTCCAATTAATACTACAAGTGTGCCAGAAAAATGTATTTCGCCTTCTCGATACTCAATAAATAACATATCACATCAAAATAATACCAAACACGTATCAAGACCAAAAAGGACCATTTATGGACTAGCGCTCAAGATGCGCTTCGTGACTACGCGACCATCCATTCGATGCGCACCAAACATGCATAGTGTGGCCTACTATCATAATAATCTATCGATATCGATATTTATAAGGATAACCATTGCGCTTACTTAAACTTAAAAGTCATTAGTCAGTTTAGACCCTGGCCCTGATAAGGCAATATGAAGTCAAAAGTAATTGACTTTACCACTTTGTTTGGAAATAAACTATATCAAGAATTTACATTCTTATACACCATAACTATCAAGCGTCCATGCTTATAACCATATATGACCAAAATAAATTGAGCAGACCAATACAATTTTGAATGTAGAATAAGTAAGTATATCATCTTTCAGTTTGTTTTTATATAGATTTTGACTATACTTTTAAATTTGTGCTTACTTTAACTTTCTTGTATAATTCATCCAACTTTCCAGCTACTATATTTTTATTTTAAGACTAAATATTAATAAATTATACGATGAGTGAAACCATCGTCAAAATATGTTATAAGTATAATCTATTGTTACTGTTCCTCAGTCCTCATCAAACAAAACGGGTATCTGACGATGAATTTATTAAACTATGTCCCAATTCTATGGTTTATCGATAATCGATATCCAAACAACACTATCATTTACTTTATGGGACAGCCATCGGCATCCCACCATGCCTCCGTAAAGACACGCCTACATTCGTGGCCACCATTTTTGGCTTCATGAGGTCTTGACATTGACTCAATGATTAAATGTATAGAGTTACTTTCTTGTTACTTTTAAAGCGTTAACTTTGCCAACGTATGTTTCTTAAAATAGTGGACAAGGGACGTTTTTCGAAAACAAATAATAGTGCAAACCAAAATAAGATAGATCCAGTAATTTTTTGAACTGGCACGCATGACTTGTTATTTGAATGAAAAAGAAAACAAGGAACTTTCAGCAAAATATTCCGTCATTTCCGTGCATAAATTCCAATTTTAAATTTCCCGCGTTGTGCATATTAAAACATTTCATTCGCCATTTCAGTAGTTGCTCTACCAGGCGTGCAAAGCTCTACGGGAGGTCGGTTGAGTGCACACTACAAAGGTCGGCAGCAATGTGTTTTCCTTTTATTTATATGAGCCTGGTACCTTTGCGCTTTGCTTGAATGAAAAGAAAAATTTTATCATATAAAAAAAAATCGTCATCACAGTTAGGATAAAGTAAAGTTTAAAACAAAAATTTTATGTTAAAATTCAAAGATTCATAGAGATAAAATAATATCAAAGAAGGAATTGTTCAAAGATATCATGACAATAAACAATACAATCAATTACTTAGCACTTTCCCCATTTGTCCTCGAAGATACACCCCATTCTCTTATCTAAAAAAATCCAATTTCACATCCGTCTATAACATATGACGCCGAGAAAAAATCGCCGAGTCTGACAAAGCTGTCATAAAGTTCCCAAGTAATTCATAAACTGGGAAAGTGCCATTCCGCTGGTGCCCCACTGATTCGTCCCTACGCGACAGAGCCCTATTAATTTTTACGATCCATTTAATTCTTTAACCTGGCAGAATCGATTTATAACAGTTTTATCGCCAGACGAGATTTAACGCGAGTTGTAAAGCTTCTGTCGGTGTCTAGATACTGTATCGCATTGACAACCAGCACTGATACCTGCTAATTGGATTTCCTACTTTATTTTTCAACTATGTACCTTCATACCTATTAGTAGCAACTGTTACTCGTCACTTTATTTATGTCGTCACTGTCCCTTCTTTGTGGAGACTAATGCGTCATTGTGACTAATGTCCCATATTATTTCATCACATTCATAACTCTTCCGATGAACATACACACTTAGGCTTGTTGAATTACAGGGCTTGTGGATTAAATGATACTGATAACTTGCAGTTTTAATTTTATTTTATTATAAGAGCGACTAACCATACAGATTAATAGAATGAAAGAGAGCGGTGTTACCAGATGATTGAACCTTTAATGAAGCCAAAAAACAACACCCTCCCTCAATAAAGGTTTCATCATATACACATAATGCATACACCAAACAAAATAATATGTTTACAGTATAGTTAACAAATTGTATGTTACATTTCAAAATGTTTTAATTTTTAAAAGAATAGAACAACACAAATTACAAAAGAAATTTAAGTAGATAATACTTTAATAAACAAAATTTCAATTTTTTTGATTGCTAGTTTTTTCCTTATTTATCTTTTATTAACCTAAGTGCCACCTTCAATCAAAAAATTATATAAACAAAAAACAAATTCTAAATTATATATAACTCATTGTTATAATGTATATTATTTAAATTAAACCCATCAGTTCTCTAAACTTAACAAAGCTTTGTCGAGGCAAAGATTTGGTAAGGATATCAGCTAACTGGTCACTCGTATGAACATATTGAACATTTATTATTCCTTTGTTAATTTTTTCTTTAATGAAATGATATTTAATATCCAGATGTTTCATGCGTTTTAACTGTTCATGCGAGTTACATGCTTTTATAGTGGACTGATTATCTTCATATATAGTTATAGTACTACAGTCTATTTTTAATTCTAATAACAAATTTCTTAACCAGCATGCTTCACTTATACATTGAGCTAGTGACACATATTCAGCCTCACAAGAAGATAATGCAACTGTAGACTGTTTTTTAGATGCCCACACTACTAAACTTCCATAAATTTGTAAACAGAAACCAGATGTTGATTTTCTGTCAATTAAGTTATCACCCCAGCTTGCATCAGCATACCCAGTTAACAACATATCATTAGAGTCTCTACTATATACGAGTTTTAAATCAATAGTACCCTTAATATATCTTAAGATACGCTTTAGACAAATCCAGAGATCATTGCTGGCACAGTTTTGAAATCGAGACAGGAAAGTTATGCTTGCACATAAATCAGGTCTAGTACCTATCATTGCATACATTATGCAGCCAACTAGTTGCCTACATCTATGTTCCAGTTCTGTATTTTCTGAATGATCTCTTTGTAACTTTGACATGTCAAATTTTGGATCCATAGGTGTAGACACACTGTGACTTTGTAACATGTTAAATTTTTCTAACACAACTTTAAGATACTGAGTTTGGTTCAATGTAGTGATACCTTTTTCAATATCATGTTCTATGTTAATACCAAGATAATGATTTGCAAGACCTAAATCTTTCATTTTAAAAGTAGTTTTCATTATTTTTATAATCTCACTAACCATTGGCCCAAATCCAGTACAAAGCATATCATCTACAAAAATAAGTAAATATACTTTGCAATTGTTGCATATGTAATAATATAAACAATTATCACTTTTTGTTTTAATGAAGTTTTGATCTAACATAAAACTATTAAAATGTTCGTACCATGATCGTGGTGCACTCTTCAAACCATATAAAGCTTTATTTAATTTACATAATTTATCTTTCGGAACAACAAAATTTTCAGGTAATGTAATATAAATATCATCTTTTATTATACCATTTAAGAATGCACTACAAACATCTAATTGATATACTGGCCAATTATTTTTATTACTTAAAGCTAACAATGTTTTAACAGTTGCCATTTTAACTACAGGGGAGTAAATATCACAATAATCTAAATCTTTTTGAATAAAACCCCTGGCTACTAACCTTGCTTTGTATAAGTTTATCTCACCATCTTTATTACGCTTGATTTTGAAAACCCATTTAGTGTCAATGATTGTAACTTGAGTTTCAGGCTTTTTTACAAACAACCATGTGTCATTTTCAGCAAGTGCTGTCATTTCTGCTTTCATTGCTTGTTCCCACTGCACTGAATTATTTGATGACATAGCCTCTGACAACGAAGCTGGTTCCTCAGGATCAACAGTGAGCAAGCAAAAATATGTTTCATAGTCGTCAAACCTTCTAGGGGGCTTTATTTGTCGTTGTGGTCTTCCTTCGATGACTTGAGATCCCCTTTCTTCAACAGCTGAGTGCTGGTGGCTGGTTACTTTCTCCATAGCACTTTGAGATTCTTCATTCAAGCTGTCATTGATAAAGATTAGGTTATCATTTTTTTCAGGTACTTGTTCTGCTTTATTTAATGTCAAACTATTTTCAGTATTATTTGACAATACTTTAGGCACAAATATGACTTCCCTTTCCATTGAGAAAGTATTGTTATCCGGGTAGTAAATTTTAAAACCTTTTGTATTTTCACCATAGCCAACAAACAACCCTTTTCGACTCTTACTGTCCAATTTCAGTCTACGTTGTTTTGGGATATGTGTCCACACTTCCGTTCCAAAAGATGTCTTTAAATTAATAATATCATACTTTTTATTGCACCACAATTCATATGGAGTCTTTTTATCTATGGAGCTTGTACCCGTTCTATTCAATATAAAGACAGCTGTATTCACAGCTTCTCCCCATAGATTTTTTTGCAATGATTTTTCTTTCAACATAGATCTAGCTGCCTCCATAACTGTTCTCATCTCACGTTCAACTTTGCCATTTTGAGCTGGTGTATAAGCAACCGTGACTTGGTGTATAATCCCTTCATCCTCAAGCATGTCTTTCATATTTTTATTTACAAATTCACCTCCGCCATCAGTTCGCAATGTTTTGACATGAATTCCTTGATTTTGACATAAGGCAAGGAATATTTTCAATTTAGCATAAACTTGATTTTTTTCTTTTAGTAAATAAATTGTGCGGAAATGAGAGTAATCGTCTTTAAGCAACAGAAAATACCTTGAACCTCCTAGTGTATTTTCTTCCATAGGCCCGCATAAGTCAGCACATATGACTTCACCAGGGCTACAAGTCTTTGTTGAACTGCTTGGATGCGGTTTCCTGCACTGCTTTCCTTGAACACACGCTGTGCAAAAATGTTCTTTAGTACATAAACTCAAAATGTTATTTTGTTTTAAAACGTTTTTGATATAATTAAAGTTCTGATGAGCAAGTTTGCAATGAAATTTATAAAACATACATTCGTTGTTACAATGTTTTTTATTTAATGGCTGTATATTTATTTTTGGTACACCCTCTGTGTTACCACCAACACTTGACAGAGCCTGTTCACATTTAGTAAAACACATCTTGTAAAGATTTCCCGTGCGTTCAGCAATTACAACAGTGTTGTTATTTTTTTCAAATCTACATTCTTTGCTGTCAGAAAACATTTTTAGGCCTTTGTCTAAGGCACTTGAAACTGAAAATAGATTCACTTTTAAATCAGGTACAAAAAGTACATTTTGTAAGTTTACTAATATGCATCTTTGTCCATGAAAGGCTTTCATTTGAATGTTACCTTCACCTATGACTCGTACTTTGGCACCATCACCCAGCTGGACCATACGAATATAGTTTAGTGGAGTAAGATTCTCGAAATATTCCTCATTTTTGCACATATGGTGAGTGCAGCCACTATCCATATACCAACAGTCAGGTGATAGTTCACTCGCGACTAAGGCTGTTGCCTTGTTACTGTCTGGCTTCTTTGTCTTATTTTTCTTTTTGAAGAAACAGTATTTAGAAATGTGTCCTGTTTTCTTGCAAAAATCACACTGTTTGTTTTTAAAACAGTCTTTCTTAATATGTCCAGACTTACCACAGGTCAAACAGTTTACATTGCCTCGGCTCAATAACGCAGATGCTGATGTAACATCATTTTTTTGGCTCTTACTTCGCTCTTCCTCTAGTAGAAGTCTGGAAGTTAGTTTTTCTAAAGTTTGTTTTTCAATTGGAGCTGATTCCCAAGCTGATCTGAAATGCTTGAATTGATCTGGGAGTGACATTAATATTTTTGTTATGGTCATTTTATCTGAAATTTCATCCTTGGCTTGTTTAAGCTTCACTCTTATGTCTTCAATCTTGGATAAGAAGTTGGAAACTGAATCATCAAAACCAATATTGAAAAACTTTTGTTGCAAAAGATGTACACTCACTGCAGATTCTTTATCATAAACAGCTTTCAGTTTTGACCACATATCCAATGCTGTCTCACACGATAAAATGTGTGTTTGTGGACCCTGTTCCATTCTTGTTACTATAATTGATTGGGCCTTAGCGTCATCCTTTAGCCAATTTATTTTTTGTTCTTTCTCCTCCGGTTTTGTTCTTTCTCCCGATATAATATCAAATAGTCCTTGGCCATTTAAGATGATTTTTGTTTCAAATTTCCACGTTGGCCAATTTTCACCATTTAATTTTACTACAGACGTAGTCGGAAAAATTGTCGCCATTTTGTATTGCCCGCCGTGTGAAGAACGACGCCAAACGCCGATTTCATTTATTTCAACACTTCGGTTTTATTTCTTTTCACCTACAAGTCAGGAGTCCACTGGGCCCATAACCTGTTGAATTACAGGGCTTGTGGATTAAATGATACTGATAACTTGCAGTTTTAATTTTATTTTATTATAAGAGCGACTAACCATACAGATTAATAGAATGAAAGAGAGCGGTGTTACCAGATGATTGAACCTTTAATGAAGCCAAAAAACAACAAGGCTGAGATCTATAGAGCGTGCTTAGACTTTGCTCAGACTTTACTTAAGGTATAAACCTACGTAATAAAGTAAATATTTGTGTGTTTCAATTTGTAGCCAAGTTTTTGGTAAGTCGTCGTTTGCACCTAAACTTAGGCTTTGCTTAGCACACACTCAGACAGATTCGAAGATTGCATTTTTAATACCGATTTTGTTCGGTAAAGTCTGAGCAAAGTCTAAGTACGCTCTATATACCTCAGCCTTAGTTCGTATTTACAGAGTGGAATTTATATCGAATCCAATTAAGAAGATCCCATAATTTTCTATCAGCACTCGGACTTATTAAACGTTATTTGAACAAACATGGCCGTGGAATATATAGCAGTTTGTTTGTGTTAAATAGATAGGCTAGGAAACAACGCGTGCATTTCAATCGTAAATCAATGGGAATGCATTCACTTTGCATACACAGCTATTAGCACGAACCGCTTTCATGCAGCGCCGTTTCATAAAAATATTCCCCAAAACACGGCAAAGACATATTCATTATAGTATTTTCTTGTAAGTAATGTGTTATATTTTTCCATGAATACCTAATTTACACGCCAATTTGGTTTCTTAGGAATATGTAGGATTTATTGAAGTCTTTATTTGGTTAGGTACAGTATGACACAACTTAGATGAAGCATCAGCAAAATTCGTAAAATCGATCATTCCTGAAAAGAGTGCTCCTACAACATTACCCATGTACTTTAGGCAATAATTATCTTGTTGAACGTTGAATGGCGCGATAATGAATGATTTTTATTAGTTCTGTAAATCGAACGGGAGTGTAGATATGCGATTTGCCGATGCTACATCTAAGTTATGTCATGCTGTAAATTGGTAATTAATTAGTTCTGACTACGATCCAATGGTGTTATAATTAACTTTCAGAAATAAACATATTTTTTTTCTATGACAAGCTCTGAAAAACTTAGCTAAAAATCAATCACATATATTGATCAACCAAATTTGTAATTAATTTCACAATTTATCGTTTGTAATAGGTAATGACTGATACTTTTAATATTATGTGATACTAAATACGACTCTATAAGTTTATGGAGTAATAAAAGTAAGATTAATTACATTTTTTATAAGTATGTACTATTTTTATAAATTAATTTTGATGTTCTGTGAAATTCAAAAATAGATATTTTTAATATTTATTGCAATTTTATTGGCCAATTAGTTCTTACATTGTGAGAAATGTCGTATATCATTAATTATATACCTATAGAACCAATTTTATTGGACGTAATGAAATAGTGTTAATCCAGATTTTTACCATTCCGGATCATAATTCAAATTCGATCATTTTCAGAAACATTTGGACCAGGGAGGTCGCTCTGCAAGACTGCTTACGGATCAAACAGTAAGTACGTAACAATTTACAACATATCTATAATTAAAATCACTTTATCACTGCATTCCGTATTTAAATAGCAGTTAATCGTTATAGATTATATACATAATAATAATAATAAACTCTACAAACTAGGTAATATAAATCAAAATAGATCAAATATTAATTACAAATAGAACAGTTACACCACTGTGAACGCGTTGTCAATAATGAAAGCTGATCGTTGCGATCGAATCAGCGAGTTTGCAGTGCATGCATTGAAATCATAAATCAATTGGATAGCCGATTACTATGTGTGCTCAGCTATTAGCAATGCTTCCATTTGCTCTTTGAGTGCTCGTTCTAACTTGGGTACGTTTCATATACATAACTTATGCTTCGATTAAATATACTGGTATTTATTGTTATCCGAATGGCTGCGTGCATGTGCATCAGTCATCCTTACAAATTATTTGTTCCAATTTTGAATCTATCATTTTTTTCTTTATAAAACAAAGTCGGAATAGAAGCATACGGTTTTGCAAGCGTCCATAAGCGGTATCCGAGCTTATGGATGCTTGTAAAACCCGGGTCAGAGACCATTCACTAGCAGAGTGCGCATAGCAAGTACCAAAGAATATATCGCGCATTGCCCTTCCCGTCTCCCCAATGAGCTCTGGCGACTTTACTCGCGCGCAGGAACGCCTATATTGGCTGAGATGAGAGAAGAGACACGATTAGTCATAGTGGGAGAGGGATGGAGAAAGCTTTTATCGAAAATCAGATAGAGGGACGATGTCTGATAATTAGTATATCTGGAAGACTGCGTGTAGAGTGATAAAAAGGATGAACATACATTTAAACCAAACTATAGGTATAATAATAAATATCGTGGCGAAAGCTAATTAATATTTTCTGTGACCAAACTTCAAAATTGACATGTCACAACCATGCAATTCAAACTCTGCTCCCACACAAATGATAGCAACATTTTAAATCCATCAAAAACCCATTGTCTAAAACAACGTTGAAAAGTCAACGCGTCTAACAAAGGCCCGTATTGTGTACACGCATGCATGCAAGTTATGACTGATGGCGGAAAATCAATTTCCATCGACCCTCGACGTCTCACTTACGATCCTTACCATCCCCCTACCGCACTGACGCTGGCTGTTTTTCACCTTCGTTACACACGTCAAAATAACAAAAAAAATTATGAATATACTTGTAGTATTAAGAGCTTTATAGACAAGATGGTAAACGGCATCATCATGACTCTTATGAGTTATACTTTAGGCTCATAGGAAAAATATTTTGTAAGTGTTTAATTTTATTAGGTATGCTAACTGTATGGAGGTTCAACTGTTAAAACCCTAACTGGCTTACTGAATGACACAGGATGATTTAATGCAAGTCTTACTATAAACTATTTTATTTTATATTTTGTAAAGTCGGTGGTTTTAGTACCACGCAATTTTTAGGGTTTCGTACCCAAAGGGTAAAACGGAACCCTATTACAAAGCTCCGCTGTCTGTCTGTCTGTCTATCCGTCTGTGACCAGGCTGTATCTCATGAACCGTGATAGTTAGTTGAAATTTTCACAGAAGATAAATTTCTGCTGCCGCTAGAACAATAAATACAAAAAAATAGAATAAAATAAATATTTAAGGGGGCTCCCATACAACCACAATTGTATAAAATAATAAAACACTCGTTGTGTATTTGATGTAGCTGTTTTGCTAAATTTCCTTGCTGTTTTCTCTGCTGTCTCCGATCAGTGAGAGGAAATCGTTTAATGTGTATTTAAATATGTTTCTCCGTGGTTAATGTGCGTGACTCTCGCTTGCGATTTAATCGTCCTTACGAATATTTATTCAGTCTTGCTTTGGAGGGGTAAGTGAAATAGAGCTGTTAGTACCCAAAAATACAAATATTTATAGATTTTAAGATTATTATTAGTATTTATTTTACAAATCAATAATTACAACAAACATTTAGACAAAAAGTCCTCTTCATTACATAAAAACTCTCAGACGGCTGTCGTCTGAGAGTTACGTCGAAAAATAATAATAAATTGTTTATTTTGATAAATTGTTTATTACATATTATTTCTTAAGGACTATGTTTAACTCAGGAGCAAACGAAAAATAAAACTATCTCTAAGTACCTATAAATGTAAAATGGATCCTTTAACAAAAACATCTTACATTCTCCGGACATCGCCACCATTTGTCGACCCCGCGCCATAAGTTTGACACCAAACTTGGTCGTCACGAGTAGAGAGAGAGGGGAAAAAATAAATATTTCACTGCACCCCCTCTTGTACCCTTGTTGGTGGAATCACGCGTCGCTTGCGCGTGTTTTCACGAAGATGGATCATTGTACGCGCGACAAGTGGTTATGTAGACTTGCGTTTGAGATGCAGCGGTTTGACTTCTACATTAGTTTTTTATTTGGAGAATGGAAAAAATGCTTTTTATTCCCTATATAGTACAGCGTAAAGAACCGTACCTAGGTCCATTATTGAAATCTTGACATAACATACATAACTTTTAGAGAATACGACGAACATAATGCAAAAACGCGTCCCATATCTACGTATTATGAAAAAAAGTCAAGTTATTAATGTATCATGAAGCGACAGTGTCAGGATTAATATAGAAAAATAATGTCAAATATACCTATATATATAAGAATTGGACTACTTGGATACTGTTAGGTAATTTTATTTATTTATTTCATACATTCCACAGCTCTTAAAATAAAATATAATTTTCTTATCTATCCATACTAATAATAAAGCCGAAGTTTGTTTGTTTGTTTGAACGAGCTAATCTCTGGAGTTATTGCTCCGATTCGATAAATTCTTTCACTTTATAGGCAATTTGTTATCCCGGGAATGCGAGTGAAGCCGCGAGGAACAGCTACTTGAATACAAATCTTACAGCCAATTGCATTACCTTAAAATATATTTGTAAACTAGTTACGTATGTAAAACTAAAAAAAATCCCAGCTTCCAACTCGCTCGTCTGCAACAACAAAGCTCCCTAGAAGATGGATCATCGAGAACGACGGGGGGGCGTCGATAGCGCGATAAACCGACGCGATATGGAAACTACGGAATGCGCATTGAACACCGCCACTGCACGACTGCTCTTGTACGCAAGTTTGTGCACAAACTACCTGTTTTCGTTCGACTTGCACCTCTATTTTTATTTAAATACATTTTCTTTGACGTGATTTTAAGAAATAAAAAGGGTTTATTTTGTGAAGTGTCATTTATATGGAGACGAGAAACCAGCATGGTGATGGAATACTTTTTAGTAAAAAAATACCTACTTGCCTGACAGGCACTTACATGTTAATTTGTCGGCAAGTGTGTCCCGATTGTTTCCTTCGAGGCTTTATGTGCCACCTTTATCCATATTATGACTTTCCATATAAACTTAATAAGAAGACCACGTGAGATTGTGGTCAAACACAGGCACCTACAGTAAAAAAAAACCCATAAATTCAGTAAAGTAGAGTAGTAATCAATCGGCGACATTTAATAACATATAGCAGTGGCGAAGGGTCCATACTAGCCGATTCCCATCGGCTTACCTTTTAGAAATCCCCATCCCACAGATTCATCATTTCAAAGCCACTTTTATAAAAAATACACTGTAATTAGAATAAAATTATCGGTGTTTTTTGAACGGCTTACCCTCGCCATAATTTTACCCCTCGCCACTGACATATAGCTATACTAAAATCAACATTGTATATACCTATTATATATTTTCTATAACCTAAACAAGAACTTACCTACATCAAAGTCTAAGAGCAACTCTTTTAAAGAAAATATATTTTCTGTTCACTTCAGAATTAGGACCGTCGTACAGCCTAAAGCTTTTCTCTTGACACGTGACCTAAGTAGGAAAACTTGTTAACATTACCTAAACATCTAGGCCATCTGTCTGGAGCTAAATAAAGAAAATAATAGCCCTTTAAATACGAAGAACTTGATTTCAGGGTAAACATAAATACCACGGTGAGTTAGTTCTTTGTTTACATACGTTTTAGCAAATAATTTGATGAAAATTAAAGCTATCAAATAAACGTTAATCGAACTTTGTATTAGACAAAAAAGTAAAAGTACACGTAGACAAAAAAGCGAATAGAATTTTATTAAGAAGGCAGTGCGTGCGGTTTTCAGTGCGTGTTTTCTTTTTAAATTTTAATGAAGTTTTTTTTCTTTACTTTAATATTTTGCATTAAAATGTAATCACAACTCCTAATGAACTTTTACAAAACAAAAGCTACAAACGTTAATAAATTATACAAATTCAAATATGATATAAAAAGATACAAACATTATTATTATAGTAAAAAATAGTTTGTTTTATTGTTCAATTATACGACTATACCTTAGATTATGAATTTTTTACTTAGGAAAACACATACCTATATTTTTGGACGCATCTTAAAATATTAAAGGGCTTTAAGAGTAAATATTAACATTTACTTAGACAAGTTCATTGTTCCCCTCTAGCTATGCAACACCCCTCACAGAAGTAGAAAATAGAGATGTCCGCAATCACCCGTTGTTTGTATAATATCCGAATCTGATGCGTGTGTGATTCTTCGTATGAAATCAATAACATTTTGAAGGCTTCTATAATTTTAAAGAACGATTGCAAAGAAATTATAAGTCATCAATTTATTTAAAATCGTAGTATATTTAAGACGACAAATAAAGCTATCGATAAGAAGTGTAAAGGAAAATATTCCTTTAAACCGTTTTCAAAGCGTTAAATTATAAATAACTAAGTCCTAGATTGTAATATAGCACAAGTTGAAGACAAGATTTAATGGTTATAATGAATTTCCTAAAATTGTATAAAACTATTTCAAATAAAGTGTATTGAAACTTTTATTTTTATGCATTAAAATTGTATAAATTAATCCCCTGCGGATATTTGTAAACTAGTATCCGAACATCCCTACTCGCCGAGAAGAAATAACAAAAGTTTACAAAAAAATTTCGGAGCACCAAAAGGACACATTCTTAAAATGGCATTATCTTCTTATTTTTATATTAAACTTGAACCGGCAGTCCTGTAATCGCCTTAAGCTTTTCATCATTCAAAGACAGCTGTTGCCAAAGCTTCCCCCTAGAAAACAATTTCTTTTTTTCTTATTTGTCCAAGTTTTATTGTACATAAAGTTGCGTCAAAGATCTATAGCTTTCAGATTTTATTAATTCAAAACTTACTTATCAAATTAAAATATATAATTACAAATAGGCTTGGGTGTAGCGTTCGCTCTTCCAGGACATTTATAATGTAAATGATGTAAGTATATTTTCAAAAGAGTAATTACCGAGTTTATTGCCGGCTCTTCTCAGCAATACCTATTTTCCGAACCGTGCAATAGAGTCTGATAATTAAAGAAAGAAAGAAAAAACATTTATTCATGACAACACACAACATTACAAAATTGAAAAATAAAAATAAAATAAAGAAAAGTACAATAAACTAACAATAATAAAAGAAGTTGCTAATTCATATGTGCCTATGAAGGAATAAAAAGTATTTGATTTCATTTCATTTAGCGATTGTTTGAAGAGTTTAAAGAATTTTTAAATAAACTACAAATAATAAATATAATAATAGTTCCTAATATTCACAATCTTCACACAAGTTTTCGGAACCCAAACTAAACATAGCTGTGGAAACCAGTATACTCGAAAAAAATCTGCGGTACCATGTTATTTGCCATGGAACACGAGCTACACATACACTGACTTCAAAACAGTGTCAGATTAGAGTTCCTACATACTCGTAGTTATTTTATACTAAACGTCTTAGTGGTTTTGAAGGAAGTTGTAAGAATTAATTTATTTTATCCGCTTTCTTGATCATGAAGTATTTCTGAGAAAAATGCCTGTATTTGGTATCTAAATCAAAAACGTGTTCCAGTTTAATTCATGTTAAAAGAAGTTGTTAAAAAATCTTTATCTTGTTAAGATTTCAGAAGCTCTGCCTTGATTTTCAATTTTATAAGGGAACAAAACCTTTACATTATGAATTGAAGAACTACATCTAAGAAATGAGTTTTTTATTTCTAATATGCAGTATTTGTTAAAAACCTTTCATTTGAATTATTAGAATTTTATTTAAATTATTCAGCTGATGTCACAAGAATCTCAACTTAAATTAAAAATTGGAAAGAACGTTTCTTTATACATTTATAATGACTTGGCAAAAAATATTACAATTCTTTTTTAAAATAAAAGTCAATTTAAGGTTTCTTATCAAGTAGAAAATTATTAAAATTAATTTTTTGATCGTACTTAAAATTGGATGCAGAAAATTATTAAAATTGATACCGCAATTTTCAGTGGTCATGGTCCGTACCTACCTATAAGTACTATACCTAGGTACTTATATTATTAAAATTACCAATTTATTAATACATACCATGTATAAGTATATGCAGTTGTATTTACTTAAAATATCTTATATTATAATGTAAATTATTTGATTCTAGGTATTTTTTTTCAATAAATTATAAAATCTATTATTCGACTGGGATGGTTGGGATTCCTTTTTTTAGAATCAGTTTTAGAGCGATGATAGCTTGAATGCCGAGACGAAGGTCCCGGGTTCGAATCCTACAATGAGCTTGAGCTTTCGGTGATGGAAAACATCGTGAAGAAACCATAGCACGATGGCAGGTACTTTGTAGTAGTCTGTGTCCGGTGTGTTTCGAGAGATGCAATTGAGAGCCAATTTCCATCTAGACTTTGTGTGCCACCATCGGCCACATCATCAACAACCACGATGAGATTTTGGTCAACACAGGCCTATAGGTACATAGTAAAATAACTTTATTTTTTATAGTTATAGAGTGAACGGAGACCCCATTCAAGTAGACTTGAAATAGTCGTAAGTCTACTCGTTTCCAAAGGGTTGATAACTTATCTTAGAACAAATTGCCTTGTATAATTCATGAACTGCCCAGGTGACAGGGCAGGCAGCACCCCTAAATTATGCGCATAGTAGGTATACCTACAACAGATATTACTTCAGTATATTGTAAAAACCCTTCGCGTTTCTTCATTATTGTGAAAGCATTACTATTATCCCTAAGGACATAAACTTGTATATATTTTATTCATAAGAAAGAGTGCACTTTACTTCAATTTCAAATACAATAACGTCGTTTTTATGTAGGTTTTATTTTGTGGACTGTGTTGATTTTATAATGATTCTAATATTTTTTTTAATAATTTTCCACTTTCAGTAAATTTTAGTGCAGATATTCTGTGAAAGTTATGTTATAAATAGTAGGTATATTACTAAAATAAATCATAAAAATTGTGTTCGATTTTCAAAGGTGATCTTTTTTTTTCTTTATTTATTTGTCGTCGTGTCATGTCGTGGCTGCAATCTCCTCCTAAACAGCTAGACCGATTTTTGTGTTTTTTTTTGTGTATATACGGTAGGTCTGAGAATAATAGGTTGTAAACATTTTTTTATCCCGGGAACGTGAGGGAACCGATCCTAGAGTGAAACTGAGAGGTTATAATAGCTAGCTTAAATACGAACCGGAAAACGCAGCGTGTGTCTGTCCATCTTGTGTGGGCAAGCCCCACACAAGATGGACAGACGATCTTGTGAGGGTCGCAGAAAACCGCTGGATGCGGGTAGCGCAAGACCGGCCATCGAGTAGATTCTTGGGCCTCCCCCAAGGATCTCTAGCAGTAGACATCTTTCAGCTGATATGTTAGCACGGTGGTTGGGCTATTATCGCCTTTAAGTTGAAAATCTGTCGACAAGCTCCTAACGGGGTGTTTTGAAAGCTGCATTTGAGTGCCAGTTCCCCACGAGGCTTTGTACGCATACCATCTTCGGCTACCATACAACTAATAAGTACTACGTTGTACGTAGCAGGTACTTATTAATTTCATGTTGCTACATCATCAATGAGATTGTGGACAAGCAAACGCCTATCTATACGTACTAAAAAAAACAGAAAGTGGCAGTGCTCATTATCGATATTTACACGCTTATATTGTACTTAATTACGTAGTACAATTTACATGACCAAGAAGCTATAATTTATTTCACTGAACCATTTATTTGTAGTAACTGAAAACTAAAGTCGAAGTAGGATCGCGTCTGAAAAGTACCAGTAGTCCGGAGCGGTACAAAAATTTAATTTTGTTACAAACTTTATATGGCCTCTATAAATTATTGACATGGCGCAGGACGAAGTTTTCTTATTAGAGGTCGAGATTTTGCGACCAACTTCTAGTCACAACGATGTTCAATTTATTGGTAATATTAACTTTGTTTTAAATACTAGTAGAGTGGGGGTCCGAGGCTCGCCGATTTTCTCGAACATTATCTTTAAAACTAATTCAAGTCACAGAGGACCGGCGGGCGGGGAGCTTTTTCCGCCAACGCGTCAGCTTGGCTATCCAAAGAGGAAACGCTGCCAGCCTTCTGGGAACCTTGCCGTTGATTGGCAGCAGCGGCCGCCTCGAGGAATTTTTTATATGTAGTTTTTTTTTAAATATTGTTTAAGAAAAAAAAAGTAGATGATAATAAATTACTTATGTTTAGGTAGGTTATTGTCGACGTAAGTAACATTATTCCTATCCCTAACTCCTCCAATTCGCCCGGTTTCCTTTCTACAAACGATGACATATCAAATCATTTTTTTATTTAACGTCAAAACTATAATGAGTTTTGTATGAAATACTTGCATGTGACGAGCTAAGCTAAGGTCTTAAAAAAGTAGGTAGGTAGTAGAGGTTGGTAGATAGTACATGGATAAGTTTACCTAAATAATCAGGCGATTCCGAGCAAGTTTTCGTAACAATAGCGATATGATAATTCTGACCGCCTCATTGAATCATTATGAGACGTTTCCATGTTTTAAAGTTGCGCAACATCAAAACATATTTCATAACAATTTGCCGGCGCTACCTAAAGAGAAAACTGTGCGGGAAACTTAGAAGATAGATCTTTAACGCTCGATAGAGTTTTGAGAGATGCCGTAAAAGAACTTTTTCTTAGATAATAAATACTTTTCACTGGTAAACTATGCAGAGGAATTATGGGCAAAGTTAGATCACTGAGCCATCCATGTTTAAAATATGTATTACTTATTATATTTATGATAGTAATAGGTACCTTCATACTTTAAATTGTACATTTCATAATTTAGCGTAGAGAAGTGACAACTGTATTGGCTAGCCATCCTGTGCATTTCCCTCTTCTACATGTTACTAATTATGTAAAGTAAGCTTTATCTATTAACTTATGATGTAATTTTTTAAAGTAACACTATCGGAACCATAACACATTTACATTTCTGAAAACATAATGCTTAAATTCTTTAGTTTTAAGCTAAAAGCAATCAAAGTATAAATAAGATAAGATTTTATTTGCGATAAACGTTCAAATATAGTTACATACTCACTCAGCCATAACCAAATCGTTTTATTCCAGAAAGCTTTGATTTATACATTCGTGACCGTTTTCCGTGTGACATAACAGTAGAAAAGAATTTTAATATTATCTCCTCTCGAGAAAACAACGAAAAATCTTCCTACGCTACTTCATATTCCCCTTCTAATAAATCTTAAGGGGAGACACATCTGTCAAAAGTGTAAAATATGTATTTCTTGTAACGCCGTCTTCGTGTGTCTATCTTACTTAAGTGTAAGATGCATTTTGGTTTTCCTTGAGAAGAATCTTTCTGCTGTTAAGTTGAATAAAGATTAGAAAAACTTTGTTTTTTGTATGATATTTATGTACCTATTCATTAGTACCAAATGGAAGTTCGCAGCCGTAGGTAGGGTGTTCTGTGCAACAGAAGGGAGATAAGTATTAATTACAAAGGCTTTGTTTTTTTATAAGTAACTAATTAGGTACAGCAATGACTTCTTCACTGAATATTTGAAGGTAATTCAATCTCCCTATGAGAATCAACGGCCGAGTGGTGACCACGAACCGGAAGACGCAGAGTGGGCAGGACCCCCACAAGGTGGACCGATGATCTTGTGAGGGTCGCGGGAAACCGCTGAATGCCTACCTTGCTTTTGGCTATCGTGCCTTCAAGTTGAAAATCAGTCGCCAAGTAGGTACCTATTTATTGGCAGGCTGCACTTAAGAGCCAGTTCCCTTGTGTGCTTCCATCATCTCTGACCACGATGAGATAGTGTTTATGGAAGAACAGGGTGGATGATTCCTCCATTGAAAAGGGAAGATCTTCCGCCAGGCTGGGTCATCGTGCCTGGGGACCGCGGTCCAACTGTTGATGTTGGGATCTTGTATATATGTGAATCTGCGCACAAACTCCACTAGCGCGATGTAGATTTGTATGTAGATAGTTCTGTTTGTAGTGTTGATCTATTGCAGCGCCATCTATCCATTCGGTGTCTGAACTATGTAGCTGACAGGGGTCGCTACATGTTCAAACACCGCCTATAACATACTAAAACAACCTAAATGTGAAAGTTTATTAGGAGGTTTTGAAAATATTTGTTACTCTTAGACGAAAAAACTAATGAACAAAAAAAAACAAACCAAACCCCTGAAAAACAAATTTATTCCGGGAACGCGCGTCAATCCGAGTGAGTTTTAATAAAATCGATCAAAAAGCATCCCATAACAGGAACAAACTCAAAACTATTAATAAAATACTCATAAAATCTATCATCGTACAAATCATTCAATACTCGTGAATCGGTGCCGCTTTGATCAGTGGCATCCGCAAAAGCGACGGTAAGGATGGCGCGCTGGTCATGCGGAAGCTATCGCTTATTGAAATCGATCCGTACCGGTGCGGTGCGGTGGCCGATATTTTTCACAGCCCTATTACCTCGTACCGTAATAGTGTTAGTCACCGATATGAATTTGTGATATATAGCTATTTTACTTTATTGTTACAGTTGTTTGAAAATATATATATGATAGATGTGTCCTCTATATAATTACATTTTAAAATTGAATTGTAAAACAAATAATTAAGTTTTTAGGGTTCTGAAACCACAAAGTAAAAAAAGGAATCCTGATTGTGCCACTAAATCACTAAATTGGCACGCAGATTGTCAATTTTATGGAAAAGGACAGAGACTACTATTATTATTATCCAAGGAATGTGGCTGGCACCGTGGCGAGCAGCTAGTCTCAATTTTACAATGCCAACAGTTGCGCAACGATTATACTTGCGGAGAAGTGGGCGGCGCCGAACACTGCCCTCAAGCTCGCTTAGTTTGAGCACCCAAACATTAAGAGACGACGTGAGCGTGTCTTACGAGAACAATTAAATATTGATTCAATTATAGGTAATTAATTGGCTTCGAAAACTACCATGACTTCTTAAAAAAACAAACGAAAACGAAAATACCATTACACTGAGTTTAATGGTATTATACCTATAGATGATTATAATACGAGTATTATGTCATATACCTAAATGAACGTATATTAGGTGGGTACTTTTAAATTACATGTTTATTTAATTTTCCATTTGGTGAAAATCCTTGCACTGCTAAGCCTTATACTGGCGAAATCGCCAGATATCAAAGGCGATTCACTACCGTAGAGAATATTGTAATACTGTGGTTTAGCCTTGAACGTCGAAAAATATCAAACCAAAACATAGATAACGCTTGCTCGGATAAATCGGATCGTTGTCACCTTTTCAGTTTCGCATCAAAGGGTCCCTTTTGATCGGTTTCCACGTCCCTAATTAGCAGAACCTCGCTCAAGAACCGTCCAGCTGGAAGATATTGTTTATTGGCAGTAGATCCGCCGCAATGGAACGCCAAGAGGGCTATTGGCACGGAAAATTGAGGCAAAATCGGATACTGGTAAACGCCTGGCCCGATTTCGTGTGAGTCTTAAATTATTTAGATCTGGCTTTAAACGTGAAACATGGTTGAAAATTAATATATTTAAGCGCTCGATATAGGTTAATGTTTTGCTGCTGCCAAGTTAATTTGGGCTATTTGGTTTTTCAACCATGTTAGGTAATAAACTAATAACTACTAGGTACTATATATAGACTAATTACAAATTTTGTAGCACCAAAATAGTTTTAATTGTGTAAACAATTAAACGACGAGGCAGTGTCATTGAGGATCACGAGTCAACTGAAGGTGGGAGTTCAAATTCAGTCAAATGTGTACTCCTTGGAGCCCTTGGTAAGCCGCAGTAAGTCGCTTGTTCTTTCCAGCATCTTAAAATTCTGTTTAACCATATATTTTTATTAAGAATAAACTTATAGCATGTTGTAATAATATCTTTAATAATATTAAAGAGAGAGTACAAATTTTGATTCGGTGCGTAGGCATGTGGAGGGAAATCTCCGGAAGCAGGTACTATACCGTTTCTGAAAGTTATTTCACTATTAGGAAGCTACATTATCCTGAAGTGCTATTATTTGAATTGTGATCGAATTTTATCTCATGACGATATTATGTATAGGTATGTAACCTCTGTAACTTATAATGATAGATTCATATATAAGTTTGATAGGACTTTTTTATGTAACTTTGCGGGTTTTCCTTTACCGAGTACGCAAGGTTCTTGTAACTAAAATTACATTTTGAAACCAATCAAACGCTGCAAGTGGCTCATTAATTGGGGATTTGAATTTTCAAGACAAGCACTAGTTTGTTCTAAGAATCATTGCAAAGGCAAATTTCTTAGAATGTTCTAGAGCTTAATTTTGTGAGTGGTCCTCTCAGGAGATACAGAAATTTAGGCCATGAAACAAGGCAGTTTTTCACTCGCTGCTCACGTGGTAGCCACTCGAAGTCCTTCGTTTATCAGGTTAATCGATTCTCTATATATAAAATTATAAGAGCCTAAATAAAAATCTTTGTCTCGAAAATTCTACCAAAACTTGTAAATAAATTAGCCAGGCCAAAAGTTTGGCCATTCGGAAGTTATTGCTTATTGGAAACTATAACTACGCCGTAACTGTTTATGTGGGCACTCATCCAAATAATATTTCAAAACAACCATTACCGTATTTTTAACAAGTTCTTGTCCTTTCAAATAAAGGCAAAATGAGGGTAGTTGAGAAATGTTAGTAGCCATAGTCGGGTATGAAATGGTATCGTTATTATTCTCCTGAAATGAATGGTTTTCACTATAGCTCAAAGTTCTTTTTACAAATAAAAGTAGATTTGCCTATATTTTTATATAAAAGATGGTCGGCTCACAATTATACGCACTTTAATAGGTATATTAATCAATAAGCTTTCAAGGGCCACAAAAATATTTAATTTAATAACATCTATCTTCTATTGAACATGTTTTATTTTTGTTCATACTCAAATAAGTATTCTAGCTAAATCAAATGAAAATAAAATAATTGGATTTTCTTTATAAAGACAAAATAAGAAAGTCAATTTGTTGTGTTAAATACAAAAGTCCAGACATTTTGTGGAGTCATTGTCTTTTAGTTTGGCTAATAAGAATCTATCAAATCATCTGGCAATATAGACTATAACTTGATACTATGTATTATTATTAGTACTAGTATACCTCTAAGTTTTATGAGCTGAGTCTGAAAAGTTCAGTCCTACCATATTATTGAAGTAATTTTATATCTGTCTAATAGAAATAATAAAACATAAGTACCTTATTATATTACATTATTACAGGGAGGAAATGCTGCCAACATTTTCGGAACTATGCCGAATGGGCCAATTTTTTTATTTTAATTTTAAACTTGTGTTGGCAGGTCTTTATTTAAAATAAACTTGAAAACTATTTATATTGACTCTGACTCGGATTTATAATATTAGTAAGTAAAGTTTGTGAGGATGAGATGGATGTATTCATGATTGTTACTCTTTCACGTAAAAACTACTGAACGGATTTGGATGAAACAAGGCATATAGATACATCATACCTGGAATAACATATAAGCTTATTTTCATCATCATCATATCAGACGAAAGACGTCCACTGCTGGACAAAGGCCTCCCCCAAGGATTTCCACGATGGCCGGTTTTGCGCTAGCCGCATCCAGCGGTTTTCCCCGACCCTAACAAGATTCGTCAGTCAACCTTGTGGGGGGCCTGCCCACGCTACGTCTTCCGGTTCGTGGTCGCCACTCGAGAACTTTACTGCCCCAGCAGCCGTCGGTTCTACGAGCGATGTGCCCCGCCCACTGCCACTTAAGTTTGGCAATCCTTCGGGCTATGTCGGTTACTTTGGTTTGCCTGCGGATCTCATCATTTCTGATCCGATCTTGCAGGGAAACTCCGAGCATAGCCCTTCTAAGCTTCTTTTAGTGCTAGAAAAATATAAGATAACCGCTAAAGCTAGTGAATAAAGTGAAAGTAATTTACATAATCAGAGACCTTGCAAAAACATTACATTATTTTTTTAGGTTTCATTACACTTATAAAACCTCCAGGAAATATTTTACACCATTTTGATAATTCACAGATAGCAATAAATTCCAATCATGGCCTAAAATGTGGCAATAAAATGCCACGTGGTGAGCGGTTTATTGCTAGAAACGGAAATTTAATTAGACATTTTGTCTTACTTGGGGGTGAACATTTTAGTGCTCAATATTTTTCAATTAAGCATTCATTTTTAGAACATGAGCTACATAAAATCTGTAATTTTTTATGTACATTCGCATAGTGCAGTTACAAGAAAACGCAAATTATTTATTTTACTAGATTCTCTTAGTTATACATAGACATTAAAGAACATCCATTTGCATCCAGCAAGATAGATCACATTGGAAATTATACCCATTTACCTTTTATTTAAATTTTGAAAGTAATCTATACTTTCAAAATGTATTGCCTATGTTAATATTTATTTTCTCTTTGGGCAGTAAATATTATCCAAATAAACCTTTGCAGGCACATAACTAATAATAGTCGGACTAAAAAATGTAATTACGTTTTTATTTTTGTCTCACTGTCATAACAATTGCGTAGCTCGGCGGCAAAACTACAAAGTTAACTCTAATAATAACTTAGATTACAAGTAGCACTTGCACCCAAATAAAGTTAAGGTCTAAAAATTCATTACGCAGACATGCAGCGCTTAGCATTCATTTTCCAGGTATGGAATTGCATCTCGCAACACTTTTACATAGGTATCTAGTATTTTGACCCGTATTGATCGGTCGGCTAGACGATCCGACACGCCGGGGACCATACTTCTTCAATTATTCATCCGCCTACTTCCACGGCGAAGCTCGTTTGTTACATCTCGGCCACACTCGTCTTTGCCTGAGTGCATTGCTATTCCTCTTTTATGGCATAAGGAAATGTACATCTGTCCCTGTCTTGTCGCCCTTCGACAGTTTTACTGTGGTTTTTTACGTGGACTTAATAAAAATTCATGGTTCACTTCCTTGGTTTTAACCTATTCATGACTTTATAGGGTTAGATGAAAATGAAATGGCTTTGGAGATTTTTGGTTAGGATAAAAAAAATATTTTCACAAAACAATCTATTTCTAATTTCTACACTGGGCAAACAGTGTAGCTGTATTCAATCAGCAGTAGATCACAGTATTACAAAATCTACACACTTAATTTTGTGATGATTGTGAACTCCACTAACATTATATATTATCTCATCTCACTAATATCTCATCACCATGAGTTATTTGTGAGACAATCACGCATGAATACCTGAAAGACGGATTTTTTGGATGAAAATTGCCACATAAATAGTTTGAAATAAAATATATACTAATTAGGTAATACTTTGTATCCCGGGACAACATAAGATGCTTTAAAAACGTGTGTGAAACAGCGGAATGAAACTAATTATTACATAACATACTCCTTATATCTACTTATAACGGCGTTAAACGTTTTTCAAAAACCGCTCACACTTTCTCATCGCCTATAACCTAGCCCTTTAGTGGACCTCTAAGAATATCGCAGGCTATTACTGAAGCAATAACACGTTGGCAAACTGCATATGAAGAGCCAGTAACAAGTCAATAACCGTTACGGTCCAACGCTGCCGATCTGCATAATATTGTCTCTAATACCCATGCTTATGTTGTAACACGGTATTTGCACTATATTGGCCGTTCCAAAACCAATTGGATACATTGCAGCTGTATTTATGTGTTAATAAAATACAGGAAGCGTCTATTGGGTAAGTGGTGTAGTGTATTACAAGCCATGTCGACTGGGAGGATATCATTTATTATGGTTTTCTCGGCATTGCATAATATTGACCACACGTGAAATACTTGTAATCTTGGAGTGCATTTTACTTTAAGATAGTAAGAGGATGAGTAATCTTGAAACAGATAAGTAAAATAAGACATGTCAACGTAATTTTTTTGATTCAATATTTAGGACATCTGTTGGCCTGCACGTTCAGGTAGGTTCTGACAGTTATTTACAGTTGAGAGCTAGTTACATTCTTAGCAATGTAAAAATGTCACCAACTGTGTTGGCCAATGCCATCCCTGGTATTGCTAATGTCTATCGGCGTCGGAAGTCATTTACCATCAGGTCGTGCCTGTCGGCAGTTCTTGAGATTAGCGCGTTCAAAGAAACAAACTCTTTAGCTTTATTATAATTATTATTATATATTTTAGTACAACTGTACTAGTATCTGACTAATCATTTGCCATTGCCATTGCTATTTTTCCCGTTTCAGTAGATACGCATTATGTATATCAGTGCCCCATATGCTAACAATAATCATATTCCACGCAGAAATCTCAAACAATCTTAGAAAACATTCCACAACCATAATCGTTTACAGAAAACTCGAGTAATAAAACAACTCTCATTAAATTGTCAACTAACAGCCACTTAAAGGAAATTTTCGAATATTTCACCAAAAGCAATCCCCTCTAGCATTTGCATTATAACTCAGCGGTTTCCATATTATATTCGCCCTTTCGTAAAGCGAAGTTAATGTAGCGCATCGGCGTTGCAAAGTGGCCTGTGACATTTTTCAATCGCTTAATGGTCCAACATTATTGGTTCATGAGGCCGTCCATAAAGGAATAATATTTAGGGTGGCCACAAGAAATAGCTTGCTTGAGACAACTTCATGTTTATTAATAATACATTATCTTCAAAACTAATTGAGGTCACAGGGGACCGGTGGCGAGCGGGGAGCTTTTTCCGCCAACGTGTTAGCTTGGCCATCCAAAGAGGGAACGCTACCAGCTTTCTGGGAACCTTGCCGTTGATCGGCAGCAGTGGCCACCTCGTTTTTTTTAATAGATATGTAGTTTGTATATTTGTAAATATTGTGTAGTATAATGCTAAGATACATTCAATATTACATTATTGATTTCATATTATGAGGAAGATAAAAGTTATTGATAATAATGGTAGACAGATATAGGAAGAGAATAAGAAGAGAGAGGTGAGAAGTAGTCATGAAGTTAATAAATACCATGATGACGATTGAAAAAAGTATTACATAGATATTGCAACAATGATTTAAAGCAAAAAACAGTTTACGTATTAGATAATATTTTGGGTGTGCAAATATTTTCCAAATGCCCATGAAATTTTGACGTTATTTTGTGTATTTTTTTATTACATTTGTTTACTAATTTTTGGTTCATCTGTTTTGTTAAGGAAATTTTTTATAAAAAAACATATTGTTTCTATTTAATAGTTAATTGTGTAAAATGTTGCGAGAAAGAAATATTCTATGGAAATAAACAAAAATAATATATAATATAATATAGGTAAGTATATAGTGAAATAAATTATTTTGAAATTAACTTAAAATATATTTTTTAATATTTCATACTATATTAGTTGTTTGATTTCTTCTATCTTTACGATAAAACCATATCCAGCGTTTCATTGATCGCCTTAACTATATCTAATCATTTTTTTATCTACTAATAAGCATATTATTAATCAATGTCACATAAATTTTATCGGATTATATATATCTAGTAAATCCTACATGCTACTCAAAAACTTTTTCAGACAAAATATGCTTCTATACCATCATTTAAAATATATTCCTCAAAATCTCTCAACGGATGGTCACCCTATTAATGACCCTAGCACATTGCATAGTCAGGGCATTTGGAGCGATCGTTTGCAAACCATTACAACAGGAATACAAACAAAACGCAAATTATACTTTAATGTAACAAAATTAACACTAAATTAGCAATTGTTTCAGGCAGTTAAGCATTTTCAATTGGTCAGCAGTTTTTTGAAGCCACAACTGAAATTAATTTGCAAACATCTTTTATAATTTTATTATTTTAGAGCAATGTTGTCCTTATAGATAAATATGTGACTACTACATGTCAAAGAGCTGTTCTCTGAAATATTTACTCACGCACAATAATTTTAAACGCTAATTATTAGTTATTGAGAATCAGAACAAGTTTATACAGTCATGTACCTGAGAGTTTTAATTAGATTCTGAGAATTGTAGGCATGATTTGGAATCTTTTTGACAGAACGTATATAAATAAATAGCTCGGTGTAAATGATATCAAAATTATACGAGTATAATAAGTTGATAGTGATTATATTATGAAGATTATTAATGAATAATCTAATTAATACTTTGAGTTTGAATTAATATAAAAAATTAAGCTTCTTTTAAAATTTTCAAGGTTTATTGATTAACATTTTATGATAATTTAATAATTTCCATTACAATAAAATTAAATCATATTAAAATTGTTTAATAAATAACATTACATACATTAACATACCGAAAACATTTAATGTTATAATTTTAAGAATGCAACAAACATAATAATATAATGTTAGCCATTACACAACAGAATTATATCATAACAGAACCTTATCGTCAGAATTACAAAGCTATTAACCATATCTCTGTCGGGCGATTGTACAATGGCACAAGTTCGACGATTGGTAGACGGGAAAAGTTGAACATTTCGCTCGAAAATCGAGACCAGAGCCAATCGAGATAAAAACTTTTTAGTATTACCAGACTTAAAATTATTGTACCGATTGAAAACTGCTTAGATACTGCAATTAGTAACTCCGGTGGAAGCGTCTTCAGCTAATGCGAAACAAATCATGCTGGTCAGCCTTGTCCTAGCTTCATTGTGGAGAGAAACATCAATCTGATCATTAAAATGAATTGATGGTACAAAATTAATTGTCGACATTGGTGCTCTGGCTGCTTCTTCCGCGGCTGTATCTAGTTCATCTCCTGGATTTGCTACACAGTAATCGAGGTTGACTAAGTTAAGACCGACACCTTGAGCGCAAAGATATGTTCCTTGCAAGAAAGATGGGTAGGGCGTGCTGAATTCGCAGTTCATGTAGTGAATTTGAGCAGCTTGGTTGTCTTTCAGCATGTTGAGTGCGCATCTGTGGACACGGTTGGCCCAGCAGTCGTTCGCACCGAACTGGCAAGTGAACGATCCGTCAGCATTCCGTACTGTTCTACCCCACGGCACAAATTCAATGTCTAAAAAGTTACCGTACAAGCTGTTAGCTTCAGAAAGCTGGTTATTAATAAAATTGACTGTGTCACTACATCCCGAGGTTGTTCCAATGGTTATTTTTACTCTGCCGTTCACAGCTTGTAATCCGTTCACATTTGTAAATGTTAGCACGCATAAAGCGATACAGACGATTATTTTAACAGCCATGACGACTATTCGATCGACACGCGTAAGTTAAACTGAATGTCTTAATCCACTATCGCATTAATTTGTTATCTCTTGAGATAGCACTACATAAAAACTGGACAAAGAATATAGTACCTCGCGACCTAATAAGGGCTCCGTACAAATTTGATGATGCAACTACAAATGACAGTATGTAATCGTAAAAAAAATATGTAATGTGTAATATTATACCACAAATACAGATTTTCGAATTTGTGCAGTGATATTTTATTTCTTGTCAATTTTACTATTCTAAGTGAGTGAGAAGTACTCCATAGGTTTGTATGAATGAAATAGTAATACCTTTTACATTTAATATTAATTTCATCTTGATATTTATTGGTGCCTCGTTTTTCCGATCTTTCTTTACGGAGCTGAGACATGGACATTGAGACTGAAGGAGAGGAAAATAGATGCACTCGAGATGTGGTGCTGGCGGCGGCTACTGAGGATCCAGTGGACAGCGCACCGCACCAATGTGTCGATTTTGGATGAACTCAGGATAAGGGAAAGACTGTTATCAACTGTACAGATACGAATCCTGAAGTTCTTTGGTCATGTTACCCGCAAAGAGGACTCAATGGAACGTTTGGTAGTTCAAGGCAGAATGAATGGCAAAAGAGCACTAGATGGTCGGATCTTATAGTGTCTACCACACACTCCACCATGACCGAGTATTCCCGCAATGCTTGCAACAGGGCCGAATGGAGACGAATTGCAAAAGCCGCCACTCAAGACTTATCATAACCACGACCACTCTGGTAAGAGTGTCCGACTAGGAAGAAGAAGAATTTATTGGTGAGAAAATGACCTCAACAGATGGACGGATTACAAAGTGATCTTATCAGGGTTTTTTTTCATGTGAGTTAAGAAACCCTCAAAATAGATTAATATTTACTTACTGACATATTTTATACGTTTATAATGCCTTATCAAATATAATAACACATTAGGCATTGATAAAAAAATGATATTTTGAAATCAAGCTTAATTAAATCCGAATTATCTACCTATATTTGGTCCGATTCGAAAAATTCTTTCAGTAATACACATTATCCCCGAAGGTTTTAATAGGCTACTTTTTATACCGGGAACGCGAGTGAAGCCGCGGGGAACAACTAGTTGTTACATAGAAGTACAATATACTGTAGGTTCTTTCGAACAGCACCCTCTCTTCTCCCCATTCAAAATTTTTCAAACAATATATTGGTTTCAGAAGTATAGGAATTCCTAGGTTTGAAATCAGATTGTAATTAAAATAATTGCTTAGTTTTATATATAAATTTTTCAAGGTAATCTCTTATGATTACATCACAGAAAAAATTCAAACTCTTTAAGCCTCCATATTTTCTTTATGCGAAAAATATGTTTTTGTGGCAGGCACTTGCTGCGATGCGGGCGGAATAATAAACAGAGAAACTTATTAACTTGTCTAATAAAAATACATTCAAAATTAGGGGCCCCTGAGCCCCAAATTTTACCTTAATTTATCTTTTTGAACTACCTGCAATTTCTTTAAACTTAAATTATATTTGTTTTTTGTCAAAAACTTATGTTATTTCTTTAATCATGTGAAATATAGCTAAGTACTTTTGTACTCTGATCTCCAAACGCGAAAACTAATTTATTACGTAAGCACTAATAAGATACTTATAAACTTTTCAATTGACTCTCCATCTCAGAGAAATCTTTGCCAGCAAACTCAATAGACTACAGCTCTAAAATAAAACAGCAATTTATTCCTCTGCTTATACGCTTATTATATTTGAATTAATTTAGTACCTAGTAGTAAAACCGAGAGAGATAATGTTGGCCGATTTTATTTAACCTTGAATGCTTTAAATTCGTTAAGCCAGTAATATAAAAGGCTATTTTATACCGACTTCAAAAAAAGAGGATCGATTGAATGTATTTTTTTTTATGATTTTTTGTTAGTTAATCAAGGTAGGCTTTTTATATCAAGAAAATAGATCCTTCAGAAACGCAGGTAAATTCGCGGGAGGAACTTACGGAAAATTAAGTTAAAAAAAATAACGGAAACACCCCTCAGAGACTACAACCCCGGAAGTAAGTAAAGCGACACCTTAATCTTAATTCATTGCATAAAAACACCACCAGGTATTCAATTAGGGTTAATGTATTTAAAAATGTAAGACTCCCTCTTAGTGCGAGGCAAGGTACGCCAACCGCAGTATTAATGAAATTGACTTCCTTGGGGATCGAATCGAGACCCCTTACTTACGTGACGCGCCCCTAGTTGCGGTCACATTGTTCTGAAAGTTTCAAACAAAGGCTTCTACTGTATTTCAAATGAAAATACTTGTATGTACATTGCTTTTCGCCGATACTCAATGGGCGAACAGTTACAGAAATTAATAACTGAATTTTGAAAATGATTAATATTTATGCGAAATATGGCAATATAATACATTATGGCAACATTACCTATATAGGTACTTACCTGACACCACACTTGTATAAATAAAGTATGCTAATATCTTATTTATATTTTAGTTCTACAATATACTACAATGGATTATAATACAATTATTTAAACTAGAATTAAAACTATATAATCTAAACTAAACTAACATTAACTATGTACATAAAAAATAAATAAAATCTTCTTACTACCTACTTATAAGTAAAAACTTTGTCCCAAATCGCTGCCTAGCGGTAGCGTGCCAAGAAGGCTGGCCGCATTGCCACGGTGAATAGCAATGCTAATTCTTTGTGCATAATACGTGCCAGCCTTCTTGTCATGAGAGGCCTGAATGAGTCGATAGGAGACCTCTTTGAACAGAAGATGAGCCTCCGGTCCCCAAGGCTCTAGAGTTTCTACCCCAAATGCCAAAAATATGTTAGTCCTCATATTTGTTGTTGCTAATATCTGAATGATATTTTATGTTGCCATTAAATTGTTAGTGCAGAATACAGGATTGTAACATGTAGGCAATTTCTAACCACGTGATATAAATTCTAACTTTCCAATGATACGAGTATAAATGTTACCAACATCACAAAATAAAACTTTGTACTTAACTCTTAACATTTCCGTAAATTGGTTAATTTCAGCTTCCACTTTCAAAGCTATAAAGCTATGCTCGTTATGGAGCTCATGAAAAACTTTTAGAACCAACACATTTTGATTTAAAGTTTTTATGGGAGACCACACAATCCCGCATCGGTGTCGCACACAGGGGAAATGTGTTACACCCTCGTAATTTCGCTAATTTTAATTAATTCTAACTACACGCCGAAAGTCACAACTGTAACCCAACGACCCCAAACCTGAATCCTGTCTACAAACGACTGCTAAAACTTAACGAGTTCATGCATCTCCATCTACGGTTACAATGGGGCTCGTAAAATTAATACCTTGACTCAGAATCGTCGGGTTACCTCTCTAGATGGTAATTCCCCCTAAATATTTAAGTTTTCCGCGCACCCTCCGCCCGCAACAAGATTCAATTTCACGCCCTAAAAAGGGGTCCGCTTTGGACAATTCTCGGCTCCTCAAACGTCACGAAACATGAAAGCAGCCAGTTATACAGGATCTTCATAAGTTACTCTTTGAAACCGTTTGATCATTATTCTTATTACTATTTCAAGAAGCAAGGAAGGTCAAGTTACATTTGTGATCGCAATGAGCAGAACCATTTCGAAGTATTATCCGGTTGCATACTGAATGGGAAACGCGGAATTCAATTGAGTCAATCTTGCGTCAAATTGGTAAAGCTTTGAAGGGAGGTGCACATTTTAAGTTCATTTTCGATTCAAAGTCATTATCTTCAGTCATTTATCTTCATCTCAAGTAAATAGTTATTTATTTATGTGCAAAACATATGCATGAATATATTAAATTCCCCCTAACAATAATAATATGGTTTATTACAGTGAATAATAATGATGTATATTAATTAATAGAGTTCGAAACTTTGGAACCCTTGTTATCCACGTACCATTACATTCATATTGTAAATTATTAAACTTTGCCAATAACTTACAAATTGCATCAAACTAACAAAGCATATAAACTTATGCGCTGCTATTCTACTTATATCATAAATGCGAAAGATTGTGAGAAAATATGTTTGTTACTTCTTCACGTTCAAACGGATGGACCAATTTTAATAAAAAATGGTATGGAGGTAGCGGACACCCTGGATTAACACAGAGGCTACTTTTTAATCTTCGGGAACGCGCGTGAAACCGCGGAGCGGAAGCTAGCGTTTAATAAGATTTTAAAGTAATATAATTTAAGGTAATTTTATACTATAGGTAGGGACACGGTTTTTGGGAAAATCGTAAGTAATGGAAAAAAATATACTTATTACACTATTCGCTGAGTCAACAAGATAAAGTACCAATGGACTAGGCACATCACTATGTGAGCTGACCAATAGAAAATAATGTAGGTATCTTGAATGGTGATCACGTATCGGAAAATGTAGAGAGAGAGAGAGATATCCTCCTAAGGTAGGATAGGATAAACTCATGTGAAATATGTAGCACGCTTTATATTTTAGCAACATATTTGTGACTATTTAAATAATGTCTCTGACACTTTCTACAACCATGTGTTATGCAAAATTAATTTATAATTTTGTTAGAATTGCTGGGAGTCGTTATATAATCCCTAGAATGCAGGATTGCTAGACTGAATGCAATCAAGTGTTTATGAATGCTTATTATTTGGTTATAACACACACGAAAAAAACGTAACGACAGTTAACAGCCTGTATCTCTCCAGTGCTGTCAATGAGTCTTTTGCGCGGCACTCCCGATCCTCCGTCTACCTCATCTACTCACTCCCTTCCTTCCCTGCTTCAGCAACTATCTATACGTCATCAAAATGTGGTCTGCTCACTGCCACTAGCTAATTCGAGACGCTATGTAAAATTTATTTAATGACAATAGTAACAAAATATTTTTATACAATTATACTATAGCCAAATTGTATATTAGGTGGTTTGATTCAAAGTTTATAATCTAATATACAAACCACCTAACATTCGATTTAACCCTTTAAGTCAGATATAACACTATCACATACCGCGTGATTAATACGTGTTTACGTGCCTAGACTTAATACGAACTTAGAATTTACTTAGATCATTACCCATAATTTATCGTCTCCAAGAAGATATAAATGGAGATTGATTTTTAGTTGGTATCTATAAAATGTCATTGGCTTATCTATAGCGAAGGTGAATCTTTGTAAGATCCAAAATAAAATATGTTCTACAATATATCTATACTAATATTATAAAGAGGAAAGATTTGTTTGTTTGTTTGTTTGTTTGTTTGTTTGTTTGTAATGAATAGGCTCCGAAACTACTGGACCGATTTCAAAAATTCTTTCACCT
The DNA here is from genome assembly GCA_963555595.1 of Tethea ocularis. Classification (NCBI taxonomy): domain Eukaryota; kingdom Metazoa; phylum Arthropoda; class Insecta; order Lepidoptera; family Drepanidae; genus Tethea; species Tethea ocularis. The sequence goes on from OY741968.1 coordinate 9,137,917, forward strand.
TTGGAAAGCTACATTATCCCCGAGTAACATAGGCTATATTATATTTAAAAAAAAATTAGGGATCCTTACTAAAACTCCAATAATGTAACATAAGGTGTAAAAAAATGACCTGAAAAATTCCTTACGTCGCGTGCGCTGCGAAAACTATTGATGATAGAACAAAATCACTTACTACGACTTTGCAGAACTCATCATTATCTACAAAAAGTGTCGCGACAGCATATGTCTAAATATTATAGTTATGTCACAGTAAGCAGTTTTTTATTCTAAAATATTAATTTATATATGCCGCCTCTTGAAAAGGCTCTTCATTTGTACCTTGGTATAAATCCTGATCAAAATAAATTACTTTATATTCAAGACGGCTTTAATACCTTTTTATAACTTTTTGAATTATTCAATTCGGACGTTTCATTCGGAAGATATCACGAGTTTAAAAATGCAAGTATTAGAAAAAAGTCGCGTGGTTGTCGCTCACCGCGCTCAGCTAGCCAGCATGCGATGTAGGATCCATGTAAGCGTCACTGGGGTACGGGGGGGAGTCAATGTAATCTTATATATATAAAAGAAAGTCGTGTTAGTTACTCCACTTATAACTCAAGAACGGCTGAACCGATTTAGCTGAAAATTGGCAGGGAGGTAGTTTAGAGCCAGGAGAAGAACATAGGATAGGTAGGGGTAGGTAGGTAGGGTAGGTAGGTAAGGTAGGTAGGGGTAGGTAGATAGGTAGGGGTAGGTTGGGTAGGTAGGTAGGGTAGGTAGGTAGGGTAGGTAGGTAGGGTAGGTAGGTAGGGTAGGTAGGTAGGGTAGGTAGGTAGGGTAGGTAGGTAGGGTAGGTAGGTAGGGTAGGTAGGTAGGGTAGGTAGGTAGGGTAGGTAGGTAGGGTAGGTAGGTAGGGTAGGTAGGTATGGTAGGTAGGTAGGGTAGGTAGGTAGGATAGGTAGGTAGGGTAGGTAGGTAGGGTAGGTAGGTAGGGTAGGTAGGTAGGGTAGGTAGGTAGGGTAGGTAGGTAGGGTAGGTAGGTAAGGTAGGTAGGGGTAGGTAGTGGCAGGTAGAGGTAGATAGGAGTAGGTAGGGATAGGTTTTACCTAATAAAGAAAAGAAAGAAAGAAAACCATTTATTTTGATACACACAGCACAATTACACAAGGTACACAAGACAATAAATTAAAAATAACAATATAAATATACTAAAAATTGTGGTGTGTGACATCAAAAATGGACAGCAACTCAGTTGTAAACTGTGAGCACAGTTTGTACTGGGCTCACAATACTGATTTTCAGTTGCTGCCATAGGTGACGTCACGAACAACATTGAAAACAATAAATAATAATTATCAAAATAAGAAAACATAAGAACTCAATAAAAATATATAAAACATAATTAATCAAATGCGAGAGTACGGCCAGTGTTATACAATAATATTGTTGTAACATTTTTTAATAACTATATGTTACAGTTTACTGCGAATAAGCGAAGCTTATTAGGGAGACTGGTACTTAATCTATATATTATAGGATACTACACTGTTTTACATGTTACCAGGCCCTCACTCAGACAGACGATCGTATTGTTTCACAAACTACAATCAAAATACAATCTGCATATTAAAAAAAATCCTTGAAGCGGCCGCTGCTGCAACGTCAAAGTTCTCAGAAAGCTGGCAGCGTTTTCTCTTTGGATCGCAGAGCTAAAGCGTAGGCGGAAAAAGGTCCCCGCCCGCTGTTCCCCCCGAGGCCGGCCGAGGATGTAATGTGCGAGCAAATTAGTGAGCCTTGGACCCTCAAGAACCTATGATCTCGCCCGCAAAAGGCAAAAACAAATAGTTTGGGCCAATGGAAGCGTATTTTTAGAGTTTTGAATTTTTTGCACAAGCCGCAGCAGCCTGCAACTCTACAGTAGGTAAGTGGAGATGGCGGAAGTGTATCAACATCCCGCAGCAGCGAAGTATTTTTTAAACTTATAGTTAATAAGTCAATAAAAAAAAGTTAAATAAATTCTGAGATTTTAAGAATAAAATATAAATAAATAAGAAAATGAGTAGAACGTATACCTAATGGTACCTATAAACAAAATAAGATCACATCCAAAATTTAATATTATTCTGTATGTGTCAACCCTATAGGTTTCGTAACAACACATGTAATTAACATACAAAGAGGTCTCATGCGATTGCTCTACAGCCATCGTCCTCCGCTGAGAAGCGCGGTACCCTTTTTGCATTTGGAAACGCCTAATAAAATAAATTGCTCTATTTATATTTTATATAAATATATAAAAAAATATTTTATATAGGTTAAGGTGCTAGGCTTAAAGGCGTTTTGAGATAAGTACCTACCTACCTTATAATAAAATATTATAATTATTTTGAAACTATCTAAATATGCGTTATTAATTTCTACAACTACTAACAATTGAAACTTTCAAGAACAACTACAACCTTTCACCCCAAGATTCAGGAACGGACAACTTCGAGCTCTGGGATAGTACGCACGAACTATCTGGAATCTTGCATGATCCACAAGTGAAGCCTTAATGGGTCTCGACTATTAGGCACACGGCCAGGCCTTACTTGAGCCTCTTAATCTAGGCTTTGGGGCAGACTTCAGAAGTTATTTTCGTATACGCTCAAAGGGTGTTCCAGTATTTTTTAAGTGTAATTTGTATTACACTTAAAACAATACTGTCATCACATATTAATGTCACATATTAATGATGATGTTTCGAAACTATAGCCGAATAATATATCGATTAAATAGTAATCATTTAGTTCCAGTCCGTGCATTTTTTTTGCATGGACCTCATAAGTACTATTGTAACTTATAGATTGGACTAATATCACTTCGAATTACAGTTCGCGTTAGGAATCTACATAATATTAGACTTTTGATACTAAATGAGGCAAAAAAGAAGTCCTCTCAATATTTAAACTCTATGTAGACTTATAAACTTCCAAAATTTCTCTTCACATGGATTACTTGTGAAGTGTTCTGTTAAAATTTTAGTTATCTGTAACTAGGGGTAAATCTATATACCTACGAATAATAAAGCTGAAGAGTTTGTTTGTGTGTTTGAATGCGCTAATCTCCGGAGTTACCTAATGGTCCGATTCGAAAAATTCTTTCACTAATAGAAAGCTAGATTATCGCCAAAGGTTATAGGCTACTTTTTATTCCGGAAACGCGAATGAAGCCGCGGAGAACAGCTATACTAATAATAAAACTGAAGAGTTTATTTGTTTATTTGAACGCGCTAATCTCTGGAGTTACTAGGTCCGATTTGAAAAAATCTTTCACTAATAGGAAGCTACATTATCCCCAAAGGTTACAGGTTATAAACCGCGGGGAACAGCTAGTATTATATAAAGCCCAATATATTGAGATTTGTGAATCATCGACCATTAAGATGTAACTGCTCGCTAGACCATTCCAAATTCTCTTAGCCATAACATTTTTAACTGACCTCCACATTACAAATTGAACCGCAAAGCTCACATATATATCAGCCAACTACACGTTCAGGATTTAAGTTATAGGCAATAATAGTTTAGTAGCTCTGCAAATCTACCAAGATTAAGTACCAGGCAGGAGATTAACTGAACTGAGTCTGCAGTATCGCTCCATTGACTCCGAAGCCAGTTCTGAACGATCTTCTTAATCCATTGACTCGTTAACAGAACCTCTGGATGGCAGAATTGGTAGAGACAATATCGTTATGCATAATTTATATTTGGAAGTTATTTTATATACATCCGGTACTTACATATTCGGACATTTAAATAAAAGATAGTATGACCAATTAAAATAAATATAAAGCTGAAAATCATTATTAGACACTTCTAATGTTACAGTAAAACGTATGTTTCTAGTGGTATAACGTCTAATAGAAAAAATATATTTTCTTTTTCACATTAATGATCTCGATATCTCGTATAGACATTAGGTAAAAAGATTATTTGAAGGTTAGGTTGAAGGCCCTTTACCATTAGCAATACCAGAGTCATTGCAAATGTGTTGCCGACCTTTTATAATGCCTAAAAAGCAAACGGCGAACGGTTTGGGCTAATATCCTACGCTAGAAAGCTACATAACTATGTTATATTGACATATACAGTACATGTATATCTATCTATACAAATAATAAAGATGAGGTTTAGGATTTACAGGACCGATTTGAAATATTCTTTCACTAATAGGAAGCTACATAATCCTCAAAGGTTACTTTTTATCCCAGGAAGTAGGTAATACCGCGAGGAACAGCTAGTATCATAGTGATCATAAATATCCCTAACCAAACGTATTCTAACCTTTGTATTGAATTTCAGATCGCTGCAACCGCTCGACTGGGGGGTAAGTCTTTATAAACACAATAATAATTCACTCCACTTCACCAAGAATCCAATTAATTGAATTTTGTTGACATTGCTAACAACTCCATATAATTACTTGTGCATTTACATACGCATCTATGAAGTATCATCCTTATTCATTAGGCAAGCATGGAAAACGGTGAAGCAATTAAAATGATCAAATATGAAGCCCCTTGGTAGATGATGGTACCCTTTATTGGGGGACTTTCTAATGATATGAGGTGGGCGTATAGTAGGTTAAGCATGATAAAGTATAAGTTCAAATGTCTTTCAAAAAATGTGAATGCTGAAATGCCTATAATTTGAAATTAAATAATACAATATGGTATCATATAAGAAACATTTTAATTACACATGACCTAAGACAAATAGAGAACTGGCTAAAGTTCAGCTCCCGGCACATACTGTATTTATTGGAAATAGATTATTTGATTGTTGGGAGTATGCCTGGCGTATACTACGATGGTACACACGGCCACAGATCAAGCTATCCATTTTTGTTGCAAAATAGCTCCTATTACAACCGCATAAGGTGCCGCAGTGTGTAGCTTGATCTGTGGCCGTGTGTACCTGCCAATGCATATGTTTTTATATTTTCATTTCCTATTTTTTATTTACAAAGAAAACGAACAGTGATAGAAACAAAATATATTGAACGAAGTAGAAACAAAAAAAAAGTAAATGAATAAAAATACTAAGGTAAGGCTGCAGTATTTTGATTATAAAACACAACAAACAGTATTTTGATTATAATATGTGTGTAGGTATAAAGGATGGGTTGTTTGTACGACCATATTTTTTCAAAATATCCGTATAAAACTACACGCGGTTATAGTATATATGTTACCGGAAATGTATGAAATATAGGAATTGTATACAATTCCTGTGTATTTCCCCTAGGAAATTATAACAATAATGATACTTGGAAATATATAGAAACTATTGATAAAAATAGGTTGGGGTTATTTTTTTTATTTTGCATAGAATAGCAAGTATTCGCACAAAAGTACCTTTCACTTACAACCCCCCAAATACCGCTATCCTTTCAAATATACCGAATGTAGTACTCCGATAGATATTTAGGAAATGTATGGATTTCCTAGGAAATGTATACAATAACGGATTAGATACTTTTCCGTTAACATATACATATTGTCTTAGTAACTAATCTAACCATACGTGTTAATTGCAATTAAAAATGTTAACTCGGATGTAGACTAATGTTCAGCATTGTCACAAACCTTTGTGGTTTTTAAATGCTGTCTAATGAGGTATTTTTTGTATAAAATGTTTTTTTTTAAATGGTAATAAATTCATAAAAAAAAAAAGTTAATTTATTAACATCACATAGAAAAAGTTTTACATATTGTGGCACCATTACCTACAGGTTACAAATCTTGATAAATAACTGATACTAAAACCAAGAGCTTTCTAACTTATTTGAAACAAACAGAGAACTAATTTATATAACAATTTATTTTCTATTCCACGTATAGTCTTGCCCCCGGCTGAAACACTTGAACTCAAGGTGTAGTGCACTGCAACCTTTACGTTAAAATTATTTCTGTTACAAGGGTATTTGTCGAAATTGAAGAAAGGACACAAAGCATAGATTGGACAGGTGTGTATCCAAGCAACGCCTAATCTTATCAAACGTATCTATACTATTTATTTTTGCTCTACATTTCGCTTGGGAGATCAAACGTTTATCATTTTTCAGTTTTTCTTATTACTCTGTGACAATTCAATCAGTTTTGTAAATATAGATTGATCAATAAATAATGAACGTCTTCAAGTTTTCGGAATCCCTGCCTGCAGGTTAATTAAACGCGGTTTGTAATTTTTGTTTAGTTTTATTAGTTATTTAGTAGTTAAATACGTATAATTAAAACCATATTTTGTATTTTCCTAATAAAATGATATAATATAAAATACTTTTTTTTACCCTTATAATTATGGTACAAAAGATACAGTAAAATATTTCCATTATAAACAAATCTAAAATTTTGTCGTAGTCGAGTAAAAAAGGGCCTAGAATTTTCACTCAATTACTTACTGCTCCTGAGTTAGAAACTTTGTAAAATAAAAAACAAGAACATTTTCCAAAAAAATACTATAGTTACCATTGAATGCAATATCGATGATATGTCTGCAAAAGGCCGTACAACAAACAGAGGCAGAGGTAACAAAATGCACATGGGGTTTCCCATTCGCAATATGATTTCATACAGATGAATACTTACCATGACTGAGTAGCAATTAGATTGAGCAAACACATGAAACCACTCGTTCGGAACAATATGAGAAAGGGTGCAACGGGCCTACAAACAAAAGCTTTATTGGTACCAACTTGTTATTGCACACTCCCGCTGTTGTATCAACCTAAAAAAACGCTATGATATCTGGTTTTTGAACGTTGAAAATTGAGTTTAAAAAAAATAGCTTTCCTCCACGTGATTTCTTCCGCGATGATCCCCTATTTTACCCTCTTAGGGGTAGCATTTTCAAAAATCCTTAGTGATTGTCTACGTCATAATAGCCATCTCTATGCCAAATTTAATAAAAAAAATATTTTCTTTATGTCGTAGCTTGGTGCGAATGATGATGATGATTGATTGAGTAGCCAGAAACTGTTAAACACATTTGGATGAAACTTAACACAAATATTCATACCTGATATTTACATTTTATATCGCGAAAACTTAAGATTCCTCGGAACATGAGTGAAAGCAGTGTACAAGTAGTATCATAAATGTTTATTTAGTTGAGTTGCTTACCATATAAGAGCGGTTACGCTATCTCCTTACAGTGCGTCTGTATGACACAATTTTATTTATGTAAATATCTGTTTGCTCGTGTAGCAAATAATTCGTTACATTAATGACTTTATTCCCCCGCATTAAAGATGAAAGTGGCGTTTAGTTCCACCAGCGATTACACGAGCCATTGTGATTCGAAAAATAATAACTTGATCGTTTCCACATTCACTGGTCTGAACGAACGAACGCAAAATTTGCACGCAATTTCATAGAGGCAGTAATTATTATCATTTTCCATAGAATGGTTGTGTATTTTTAACCAACTTAAAAAAAGAGGAGGTTCTATGTTAGATAGCATGTTTTTTTTGTGTTCACCGATATCTCTGTCAATTTTATTCTCAACCGATTTTAAAAATGCTTTTTTCATTCGAAGTATACTCCTGAGGTGGTCCCATTGTCACCAAGTCAGGATCTGATTGGATAGCAAGAAAATTGCAAAAATTTAAAAATACACAAAATAAGCTTCTGTTATTGCTAGCTGTGATATAAATATTATATTATCTTTCCTAATATTATAAATGCGAAAGTGTGTTTGTTGATTTTTCCTTCTTTTACACAGCAAGGAAGCAACAGATCGATTTGATTATTGACACAGAGACAAAGACATGTCATGTTTTGAGTCGGAGTGTTCCTATCATTGACTGCTTTTTACCTCGGAAACGCTGGTAAAACTTCAAGGCCAAAGTCAGTAACTAAATCTTCTAGTCGCTTTGGCTGTCTGTTCGCTTAGAGCTTTTAAACTACTCAAAGGATTTGAATGCAGTTTTCAGCAATACATAGAGTGATTCAAGAGGAAGGTTTATATGTATAATACATGAATAATTATAGTACAGAAAAGACGTGCGAAGCCGGGGCAGGTCGCTAGTATATTATAAGAATCTAAGTTTCTACCTCACAGCACACAAGGAAGCCCCAGCTTTATTTGCTTCTAACCGCTTGGCCGTAATACATTCTATGACAAATTGAAATTTCAACGCTGTGGGACAGCTATAGCGCTGCTACGTAGCAGAATGCTCGATAATTAGTCTTGGGCCCATTCTATCGCCGACAAGCCTGTCCCATTCACTTTGAAGTGACAGTAATAAAGGCTCTATCAGACAATTTCAAATGAATTTTGCTATTAAAGCATTATAGTAGATTTATTTACCATTACCAGCTTTATAATTGTTGCATTATTTATGAGTAGGTATACTGTTCGAACTGTTGTACAGAAAACTTTTTTTTTATTGGTATAATCATAATACTCTCTATCAATCTATTTATAATTATCTGAACTGAAAAATATCAAAACAGATATTAGTACACACGGCCACAGATCAAGCTACACATTTTTGTTGCAAAATAGCTCCTATTACAACCGCATAAGGTGCCGCAGTGTGTAGCTTGATCAGTGGCCGTGTGTACCTATCTAACTGTTTCCTCTAACACATCTCACAATCTTTCTTGCCTTACCATTTTCAACTGGGTTATTTCATAAGCAAATTCCATAAAATTTTACCTCTACGAGTGATAGGTACTAGGCGTTCGCATACCTTGGACAGCCGAATAGAGAACTGTTTCTGAATATAAAATTGCAAGATATTTTAGTGCCTAATCAGAACGACAACACATACTTGATTTCTGTAAAAAAAATATGTTCTATCGATTTATTAGGCTCAATTGATTGATTGATTTACCTGTCTGTAATTATTCATAAAAATTACCATCGCTAGTACTATGACTGTATGTGACTGTCGAATCGATTTCCTCAAACCTTTCAAATACATAATTACAAAAATCAACATGTCAATTGTTCCCGACTGTACCAGGTCAAATGCCGCCGGCTCGACTAGACCAGCTCCTTGCACCGCCCGCGCCCTTTAAGTCGCCTGTGTTTAATCAAAATGCAAATTAAAACGCTTCCGCGGCATCAGTCGCGTGACGTGACAAAACGTCGTTTTACTCAGCCTCTGATGTGTATTTTATGTTAGCTTCAGGCACGTTTACGCCGCATCAAATAAGTAATGTAAAAGCGTCTACTAACTCATCTTTAGCGCCAATATTTGTGTGAGCGAAATTGAATTGAAGATCGGTTTGAACATTTTATGGGGATTGTTTTGTTGCGACGGTATTTTCTACTTTGCAATATTTAGGTATCTAGCATGATACTTTGTATTGCTTATATAGATACTAGGTACTTGTTCACACGGGTATGTCACCTATCTACCTGTGTTCTAAACGACTATGAACTAGCATTCAGCCAATCAGTATACATTATACCTATATTATTTTATGCACGTATAATTTAACATTATTTTAAACTGACCAGAGGGCTGGTGAACACCTTGGTCAAAGGATAAGCATTGCCATACAGCGTGGCAATGCCGCCAACGTTCTGGGCACGCTACCTGCTTGCAGCGATTTGGACCAGCTCTATTTATTGTAAATAGGTTTTATAATTGTTAGTTATGTATTTTATTTTAATTTCCTTATTTTATTTCCTGTATATATAAATAAGTAATTCTATACATTAAAATAACATAATATATTGTCATAAAATGGTTAATAAAAATATACTACCCTGGATGCCCGAGCTTTGCTCGGTATTTTTTTGTAATACTTACTACTATTACGAAAAAATACCGAGTATTTTTTGTCCCCGAAACCTCCCCCTCCCCCGTTTAAAGGTATAAGATAAATGATGTCTACTTCATATAGGTAACTTTGATTTATTATACATTCAAAAATAAAACATACATACATTGTAAGTACTATGTATTCAAAAAGAATCTGTACCTATTAAAATTCAATAATTCAAAGTCACTGGTAAAAGATAGTTTAGAATTTGCATATGGAGTCTCGTCCCGATATAAGGAAGAATCTGTACCTATTAAAATTCTATAATTCAAAGTCACTGGTAAAATATAGTTTAGAATATGCATATGGAGTCCCGTCCCGATATAAGGGTATGCTCTGCAATTGAATCGAATAAAAGTTTCTTATTCGATCGTTCGCTTTATATGAAATTTTATTCGATTGAACAACTTCAACTAACAAAGTTTATCTTTAATTTAATATTTTCAAGACTCCAACAATGTCTCGAATACTGATTCGTATAAAATCGAGTGGATAGAGTGCATGCAATATTAATCGAGATTAGTTACTGCTGAAGTTGGGAATTTGCTTTTTCGATTTCACATTGAATTTATGTTCGGTACGAAATTGTTTAAGGAGTGACAGCTGTATAATTTTACATCTAATATATAACAATTCGGTTCTATTGTCTATAATTTGTATTTTTGTTACGTATAGAATTAGATGAAGTAAAAAACTAAAAGTATCTTTAATCTCAATAAAATCTTTATTATTATAGGTCTTAATAAAACTAAAATTCTTATGCTGATATCTCTAGTCTTATTGAAATTCTTGAAACACAGGCTATAAAAAAGCTATAAGTGTGAAAATTATAAAAATGTGAATGTTATCTAATAATATGATTTTTATATGAAATCCACGTCCTGAATGTTATTGGTTTTATATAGGATTCCGCTCACTGTTTCCATAGGAACATTTTATAAAATAGATTAAAACAGGTTTAGATTATTTTATATTTATTCTTAAAGGTTTCTTCAAAATTCCTTCACTAGAACTTGAGTGAGGGATTTTTGAGGTTTCCTTCAACATGTCATTCGTCGTCATTATTTTTAGTTCTTTGAACTTTTTGAGGTTCCTCGACAACACTCAAATTAGTGTCTTTGGAGGAAAGATTGTTATTTATTAACATTGGAATCAAAACATGCACAACTGTCTCTTTACTGAAGTGGTATCGTTTTTGGAATTCACCATCGTCCTATAAAATTTTCTGCATCTCTTAAATACCTCTGTGATACACCCTGTCATCAAAAATCATTCAAAAATATAATTAATAAATTCTTCAAAACTATTTTCTAAAGTCATTAGATTAGGACTTAATAAATCGTAGACGCGATATCGAGGAATGTTCAAGGTAGGTAGCGAGGTACCTTGAACTGACAGTTGCTTCCTAGCCCTCGAATGAGGAAATTTGTCTGGGAATCTGGAGGTAAGAATAGGTATGGGTGTAAGGATACCTCACCAACAATAAATACCAATAATAATAAATTTGGTAACATTCAAGATGCATTCAGGCAACATTTATCGAAATACAAATAAAATTTACAAAATTGATATTATTTAGCTTTTAGTATAAAGCTCCCAGTAAAAGTATGAAAGTTGCCCTCTACCATCATGGCAAAATAAAAGCTCTAAAAATCTTGTCGTTGGTTCAACAAATGACACTGGAAACAAACATTACTATGAGCATCTCGATAAGTGCTGAGGCCAGCAATGGTTTCTGTTACATTCGCAGACGAAATCTAATTTACTTTTCAAACTTTTACGGTTCGCTCCGTCTAGACTTAACGTCCGAAAACACTCTGTTCTTAACACCGTACGTACGGTTCGGTGTTTCATTTCAATTATGTGGTGACGGGTCTTCGTGGGTATTGTGTGTTCTCGCCGAATTTTCTTTGTATTGTTATGTATATTTGTATTGTTAGAGATAATAGCTATAGCTGTATTGTTGCAGCTTTCTGAATATCTATTCAGCTTTATTATATGAAAAGCTGTTCAATAAAATGTTTAATACTTTTCCGCCGTAGTTTAAGCAAAAACTGAATGAAATATCATAAAATATCGCTACAAATTATATACAACGAACTTATAAATAGAACTATATGGGTCAACAGTGTTGTCATTAAATATTGGAACAAACCTATGATAATAGCCGTTGTAGGTATTATACACAATATTGCATATCGACGAATGCATTTATAATGGATCAATATTCAAAGGCTGTCTACACTATGGCTTATTTATTCCACCTCCTTGATTCACGGCACGCCTTCGACACAGCCTTCATCGGCAACCTGTCAAAATAACCCCTACACTTTACAATGTTGTATGCACATAAAGTGGTCTATAACTCGCTAGGTATATATTTAAATCCTTATCCTTATTTGTAAACCGCTAAACAGATCACTTTGATGTGGATAAGGACTACTTTTTATCCCAGAAACGCGAGTGAAACCGCTGTAAGTTTGTCCTTTTTTCATACAGCAAGCGAAACATACCATCGTGATTTCTGGCATAGTGTAGGTTGTAGACCAGAAACCTAAGGATAGATATACTTTTATCCCAAGAACACGGGTTATCAATATATTTTTATAGAAATTAGCACAAAGTATGTATAATTTTCAACAACAATCTCAAACAACAAACAATCTTTTATCTTGAAACCGTGTTAAATGTCACCTGCACATTTTCATTTCTGAAACTAAGTTTTTCAAGGGGCGATGCATCTGCGACGCTCCATATCGATTTGAGAGGCGAAGGCAGTAAATAGCGAGCAGTATGAAAGTGGACTCCTTTGGGACCTTATGGAGGCTATTCTTGTAGCATTCGATAATAGAGTTTATATCATCATAATACAGTAACAAACCGACAAATCCTACTAATATTATAAACGTGAAAGTTTGTTTGTATGTATGTATGTTTGTTGCTCTTTCACGCAAAAACTACTGAACGTATTTGGATGAAACTTGGCACATAGATAGATCATACCCTGGAATAACATATAGGCTACTTTTTACCCCGGGAACGCGGGTGAAACCGCGGGGGACAGCTAGTTTTAATATAAGAAGTTATCTGTCAAGCGAGCAACCATATGATTGCCATCTTTATACTTACGTCGTCGTCAGCTATATCATACCAAGAGGATTAAGGAAAGAGAGAACGAAACTAAATTTACTTGTGGCATACTAGGCCAATGTACAGAAATTAAATAAATCAATAGATAAACAGGAATATAAAATACCACGTAAAAACAAAACGGATTACTGTTTTTACCTTCACCGTAGGCTCAAGCTCATTGTAGCAAACCCAGTTTAGAGAGCTTCATAAAAAACAGAAAAACATATCAAAAATGTACCAGAGTACACATACACTACACACTTCAACCAGTAAAAACAAATACGACTGAAATAATTTCTATAAATGTTTTCTACCGTAGTACCCAGTTCGCAAAACCAATTTATTATTATGTTTTTTGATTGGCTACTGAAGAAACCTGTATTGCTTTTATTGCAGCCTGACCTTTTGAAATTGATTATTTTTTCCGGGAACCACATTTATTGCCATGCTTTTCGGATATTAGTATCGCGTGATGTGGAAATAGTTCGCCAAAAAGAGGAAGTTTCTACTAAGCTATCACATGCTCGACGCAACTATTTTGCCAACACTCTAGAAGGCTACGAGGATTTGCAAGCTCTTTTTACGGGTTGGCTAAAAATGGAACGTTTTATTGGAAAGTACCTATACAAGTTTTAGTGATATTGCTTTCATGTTGTGTTTTAGTAAATTGTTTTTATTCGATCTGCCGGTGTTTTCAATTACGAATAAAATGAGTACTTCGATTCAAAAATCAGTTTGCTAGGTTACATTGTCTGTGAAGAGTCGGTGAGAAATTCAGCAATCACTAGTTTTCAAAACAAGCTTAAGTTCGTTTCAATTGAATATAAGTGAACTCTTATTTCCGTTATTACTTACCGATTAAAAACACTTGAATGAAAGAAATTGCATATTCGTATTTTTCGATTTCTCATTTTTTTATAATTTTTATAAAATTAAGGACCTACTTCGCAAAATAAAATCCACATAAATAACACGGGATATTAACCTGTCATCATGACATACAGTTTGGGAACTAAAAGTTGACAATGTAATCTACGTTAATTAATTACAGCTTTATTAACATACTCATCATTAAAAAAATATGGGTGGGAGCTTATATTATGTTAGCTTCCTTCGTTTTTACTAGTATTTCCGGACGATCTATTAATTTTGGGCTAAATTTTATTCAAATAGGTACGTTCGTGACTAACAAACATATTATTATACTTAAACATATCCAGCTTTAAGTCACAAACTCAGTGAATAAGTAACTATAATAAATATTGATTATCAAAAAACATTGAAGGGAAAACACTTTTTAGACATTACCATCCAATCTGAAGCATATAAAACGATAAATATCTTTGACAAAAACCTGTCTATTGAACTCTGGTACCCAAAATAAGATTAAACTTGTGTTATGGGTACCAGCGCTCTATGTCTACTATCAGAATTAATATTCGAAAGAAATCACAGTCTCCTACCTAAATATTTACAACCTACACGTTGTAAATATTTAATGTACCTGCCAAAACAACGCAATGAAACTGTTTGAACAATTAATCAAAAAGAAAACAATGTTGAAAAGGACAAAGGACCTAATATTCCCTCTGCACCAGTCTACGCAAGCCTGGACATTGTCAGAGCAACTACTGTCGCGGAATACCGATGACCCCCCACGGGCGCATGCATTATTTATCCACCTAAGCCCGCCCAAATGAATGCACCAGCCAAGAAAAACAACATGCGGAGACGAGATACATGGTTATATAGTGACTGGAAGTAACTGGGAGTAGAAGATGTATTTCCAAAGTTAAGTTGGCCACTATACCTAACTAGCTGTGCCCGCGGTTTCACTCGCGTTCCCGGCATAAAAAGTAGCCTATAACCTACGGGGACAATGTAGCTACCTATTAGTGAAAAAATTTTTCGAATCGAACAAGTATCTCCGGAGATTAGCGCGTTCAAACAAATAAACTCTTCAACCCTTTTTATTAGTATAGATAATAATATATGTCCATAGGCGGCGATGATCCCTTCCATCCAATCCATCAGATGGGTTTACCTGCTTGTCAACCTGTTGATATAAAAAACAAAACTGCCGTCATCGAGGAAACATAGCCTGGCCGGCTATCACCCTAAAATTGAATCTGTCGCCAAGCACCCAGTGGTGTGTTCATATGCACTTGAGAGCAGGTTGCTTTCTAAGCTTTGTGAGCCTACCACCTGCGGCCACATCATCACTGACCACGGTGAGATTATGGTCAATAAATATAGGCTTATATGTAGGTAGTAAAAACTTTTAACTATCATGAAAGCGCTCATTTCTTTAATGTTAGAAGGCTGACAACCCTGTAAGGGATACCGTCGCCTATAGGTATAGACATTACCAATACCAGGAAATTACCAATAACATGCCGGCATTTACATACAAGGAATTTTCTAGTAGGTACATTGCTCTTTTGTCAGTAGAGTTTTAGAGTGAAAATTGCAAGAAACAAACTTTATGTAGGACTTCCCATAGCCCAATGGATTTGCTGGACTTGGTTAGATAGACAGGGCAATGAACAATATAGTAGTGCGTTTTGACCCACCTGAGGCTTATTTCTAATAGAGAACTGCATGAGGCTACTATTATTGTTACCTTAGTCAATTGTCTCATCCAGTTTAGTAACTCGTTCAACATTGTCCCCTACCACTGTATGTCGACGTGTATCCGAGGCTAAACGACGGAAATAAAAATCCTATAAATATTGAACAACCATATTTTTCTCACTTTGTCGTGTCGGAGCCCGCCGTGTCGTCCGTTTGTCGCCTTCTACGGTCCTGTTAGAGTGTTTACACACGCCACTTTGAACTACCGACGATTTGTGCGTTGATGTTATCTGTATACTATGCAATGTATAGTACCGTTATCTGCATCGTAATCTTGTAACTCTATAAGGAATTTAAAATTTAATAACACGATTTCAGTATTGGACGATTGTGTAGTTTCCGTTATTTTACTGATAATTATCTTTACACTTTCAAAAGATGATAAATTCAATAAAAATATTTAAACGTTTGGACGAACGAAATATAAAGCAAGAGTTAAAGGATTTCTTTATCATAAATATTATGTACTTAAGAAGGTAATATAAAATTGCTAACGGTGGACCATCATAAAAAAAAACTAAAATTCGTTGCGATTCTTTTGTCTGGTACAGCCTCAAAATTTTAGTCTATGCACCGCACACATGCGGTTTCGATCTCGATTTTTTAGGGTTTCATAGGGGACTGCGTTTATTTTTATAGACGATCATTTTTGGGGGATCAAGGGAAAATTGCTTGCCTTTGTACATGCAACGGATTTTAAAAACGAATAGGATGATATCTTACAATATAGTGTAATCCTCCAAGCGTGGAGGGTCCGATATTGGCAAATATTTGTACTAACAACTCAATTTTCTGTAACTGCACGTATATTTATTTTAAGTCACTAAAGTACCTACATAAAAACTAACTTTCTTGAAAATTGCTTTTTGCATAGCAGTGACCATTACTAAAATATAGATAGGGTACTCCAGATACCTTAATATAATGAACATAATATTATAAAAGATGAAAAATATTGGGAATATGTTACCAACGCCATCGTGTTTTACTAATATCCAATTTGATCAAAAATGTACAGTTTTTAAGCCCTGTAAATTGGAAACTTTATAGCCTACAGAGCCAGATAATAGCTATTGAATGATGTTTAAAAACAATCTCAACTTTATTCGTTGATACACCAAATATGACTATAATTCGTTTTGTATTGAGCTGGCTTGTGTTGTACTTCTAGTATGGAATATGGTCTCCTAGCATATGCAATAATAATAATAATAAATAAATATCTTGAAACATTCTTCACACACGGTATCTGATCCCAAACTAAGCAGAGCTTGTACTATGGACAACCAGATAACTGATATACTACATACACTACTTTTTTTTGTAAATACATACTTATATAGATAATTACACCCAGACTCAGGACAAACAGACATGTTCATGCACACAAATGTCTGTCCTGGATGGGAATCGAACCCACGACCAGCAGCGCGATAGGTGGCGTCTTAACCAACTGTGCCAACTGGCCTGGCAATGTAAATAG
This sequence comes from Tethea ocularis, assembly GCA_963555595.1. NCBI lineage: Eukaryota > Metazoa > Arthropoda > Insecta > Lepidoptera > Drepanidae > Tethea > Tethea ocularis. Next base: position 9,154,971 of record OY741968.1, read on the forward strand.
TATGAATTATTATCTCCTAATAAAAGCGGTGGTGGTCGTTATTTTACGTCGCAGATTATAAAATTTAAATATAGATTGTAAACTAGGGTTACCATTACTAGGGAAGAAGAGTATTTTTTTTCTACTGTAAATTGGTTTGCTTGACCAGGCCATGGTATACCTACCATCAAGTACCCTTGATGATGTGGCTGAAGGTTCAAGCACACAAAATCCAGAAGGGTACTACGGTTTCAATGGAAATGGACAATTAGGTATATCATTATAATTAATATTCTTAACTAAGCATCATAAATGGCCGTGAATGAAAGAAACAATGCAATGTTAGCAATTTAAAAAATTATTTCGAATTACTTGAAAGAGCTTTAAGAAACCTTTCCATTTAATATAAAAAAATTAAGTCACTAGTATTACCTACATCATGGTGAACAGATTGGTCTAAAACTTTAGAAAAAAATACCTGTAAATTTATAAATGAAATTGTCATTTCCGAGTCCTACAAAATCATTATTTATGCTAATCCGAGTGGAGATATTAAAAGGAACCATAATTAATACAGCGATTCCCTGCTATCTCCTGGTCACCCCACGCACTCGCCGGTGGTAATCCAGTAAACATTACGACTTAATCTTACCAGTTATCAGTTCTAGTCCTGTCTGCAAGCGAGGGGACGCTTGGACTGGTCGGGGGCGACTTTGTTATTCTATAGTCAAAGATTTAGTTCTTCGCCTACGTAGAAAGTGTACCTTTTTATATCCTGCCCACCAATAAAATCTTAACCTAGGACATTCGTCACACACGGTTATCTGATCCCAAAATAAGCAGAGCTTAGTATGGAAACTAGATAACTGATATACTACATATTAGTACATATACTATTTTTTCTAACAACATACACATATACATTTTTGTGACACATAATTTGATGTTGCAAAAGTAGATTTTTGTATTGCTGTAAATTATTCAAAGCGTTATCATATCCCGTGAGCGTTCCTCCATCCATTACTGCCATTACTGTAAAAAGCTTTCTTTGAGATGTCGTCTACAATTTTATACCGTATTTATATAATTAGGTACATAACATAGGTACGTTTTTTTCAACAAGAGTTATCTTTAAGCCCAATCTCAGTAGAGTAATGAATTAGTCTTTAATTTTGTGGTCCACGTAGGTAATTAGATAAAGAGGGATGAGGTAACCAAAAAAACAACAGACCGTAAGCCAAAGCAAAGAATATAATATGACTTTAAAATTAGAATATGAGACAGTGTAGTCTGAATTAAGAAATTTTACAGAAGACCAATTAATTGAAATGAGCAAATCTCGAATAGAAGATCGCTAAGAGATTTCTTGCAGTTCTTTAGATAATGAGAAAAAAAATAATGTAAATGAATAAAATAACGGAACGTAATTTGTAGCTGTATATTATACAAATTCTAATAGAAGCCGCGTTGCTCTATCTATTACTGTTGCCGTTTGCCTTTCCTTTTCCGTGCATCTTGTTCTTAGGTCCTCTTTATGGGAGCCTTCGCGGGTGGCCATTACCTACACTAATTCAAGCTTTCCCGCTATATTGGCGAATTCCATTTCTTGTCTGCAGTCGGGATTGCACTCGGAATTTTGTTTTAATTCTTTTCAAAGTTATTTATGTGTTTTGTTTTAAGTCTTAATGTTGTTGGGCAGATTTTAAATGTGGATTTTTTTTTAAGAACAGCTCGACTGGGTATGTACTACTCCACCATACAGAATACCGCAGCCAATAATGTTGTGTTCCTGCGCGTGAGTAAGGTCGACAGAGTAGGTAGTTGAGCGTGACCTTCAAACATCACTTAGGTACCTACCGTCACAGGACGACATTTTCATTGACATCGCATATCAGATCGGTGACGTGCCGATGACTTGACCAATGTTTGAACGCGCTAAATTCTGGAGTTACTGGTCCGATTCGAAAAATTCTTTCACTAATAGGAAGCTAAATTATCCCCGAAGGTTTTAGGCTACTATTTATCCCGGGAACGCGAGTGGAGTGGAGTGGAACAGCTAGTTCATATATACAGCTTTAAAATTAGAATGACCAAATAGAAATATATTTCTAAAGAATAAGGACCATACATGAGTAGAAATCCATCACGTAAGGGGATTTCATTAGTAGTATAGGATTATTTTCATTAAATGCATACTTCTCCACACCGGTGGGATATTGGTACGTGGGCAGAATCGTAAACTTATGGTAGTATAAAGATAGTGGGTCGGGGTGACATGTTTGCCGTTTAATTGTCGTATTGTAGTGTTACAGTTGGACATTTCTTTTGTATTTGGAGCTTCCTGCTGCAATGCTAAATTTTGCGTTGTCGAACCGATGTTCAATATTGTGATGAATCTATAATGTGTTATATATGAATTGTTAGCTGTAATTTAAAAAATATATAAGTTATATATACTATTAACTTTTTATAACCACTAAATAATGCAAACGTTAAATTCAATGAAATATAGCAAAAATCCTATAAGTAACAAAAAAGTGCAGTTTCATAAATATTATGGAATAAAATAGATTCATATCATTGCAAACAGTATGGTAGAATCAATTATAAAGTTCATAAATACTTTATCAATGCCTAAACTAAATAAATTAACTTATCAAAACAATTTCAATTAAATACACAAAGGATGTTTTTGTAGGACAACAGATACATACGCAAAGAAAATATTGCTACAATTTCACGGCAATATTTCCTGATAAAATTAGGTAGGTTGCTGGCCAGTGACACAACATTGCGGCATGACAAGGGTCAACCTCGTTAAATTCATCCGGTAACAACTTCAGGTACACTGCCAGATTGTTATTATACTAACGCGGCGTTTTTGCAGGCGTTTCTGCGTTTTATTTACGAATTGCACTAGATAGAAGAATAATTGTATTACTAATGGCATTGTAAATGGCTATAGGCGACAGTAACCACTAACCATCAGGTGGGCCGTATGATTCCTAGCTACCTTAGTAGTATAAAAAAAATAGAAAGTATCCAGAGTGTAAAAAATTACGTATCAAAAAGCTGTTATTATAGCGTTGCGTTTACAAAACTTTTGTATATTAGTTCCATGAATATTCAGAGGGGTGCTGTGACCATTTTTTTAAAGAAATGTCATTACTTATCGTAAATGCTTACAGTAAGCGTTTACTAACATGAATAGGGTAGTTGACAGTGTCAAAAATATATGACCAAACACTAACCAATGCATAAAACATCTAAAAACACGTGGAAATATCAAATATTATGTAGTACATTTAATGTCTTTTATGATTTTTAATTACCAGTAGAACCACAAAGAGTAGATCATATTTTGATTCTGTGAAACTATGACGTCATGGTGTAGTATTTCATACAAAATTCCATATAAACTATCGTTTTGACATTGATTATGTGTAGTAGTGTAGTAGATTTGATATGTCAGTCAACTAGAAAGAAAGAAAGAAAGAAAGGAATAACATTTATTCTAGACAACATACAACATTACATTATGACATACAGTATGATACATTGAACAATATAAAAAAAGTAAAAAACAGACTAACATACAATAATGTAATGTTGCGTAAACTACCCTATTCTGTACACAGTAATTGCCTTCTCGGCATTGTAACAGGTCGGCAACACATTAGCAATACCTCTGGTATGATAAGCGACGGTAACCACTTACCATCAGGTGGACCGCCTGCATGCTTGTCAACCTACTGACATAAAAAAAAACACACAGGATACGTGTAAATTATGTTTTTTCGTTTGTCTTTGTTTTTTTGTCAAAAATATTTTTCTTCCAATAGTGTAATAATTGTCACTAATTTGGATTCCCATAATGAACGAAAAAGGATTTAAATTGCATCATTTGTTTCTTGAATTGTACTTATTGTATTAACAATTATTTTCTAAGAGCGGTTGCGCTACCCCAAATACCACTCGTCAATATACTATAGCTCTTAGAAGGAGAATGGACAGATTTATGTAATAAGGAAGAAGCGCAGAGGTAAGGAAAATCTACTCTTGAAATAGATGCGAATGTTAGGAGGAAAAATTTGACAATTTGTTTGGGTGAAACATGTTGCTGGTTTATTTACTGGAAAAAGGCATTGTAAATACAAAAATAATTATTTGGTTAAGGTATTATATGTTTATCACTACTAAAAATAGGTTGATAATGGGTACCACACTCAAGTTGAAAATCTGTCGCCAAGCACCTTTCGGTGTGTTCCGAGAGCTACACTTGAGAGCAAGTTCCCTTCTAGGCTTTGTGTGCGTGGTAAGCACATCGGCCACATCATTAGTGACCACGGTACAGTTTGTGGTCAAACACAGACCTATACATTAAGTATAGTGTATCTGGTAAGTTTCAGAATTGAGTTTCAAGACCATCTCGACTTTATTTAATGCATTGAGCTTTTTATTTTTAAATCTATATAGTTTTTAAACTTGAAACCTAATCTAAAGTTGATGTTTTGTTTCACTTTATCTTCAAACATTTCAGTAGGAAACGCTAGTAGAAGTGTTCTTTTTTCGATTTCATAATTTCTCCTTTGAGACAATTCTCTTTGTGGCTACTGAAGACATATAAATCTGTTTGAGGAACAATAAGGAAACTTTCATTGTTTTACTTTGATTAATGTCTTTCTTTTAAAAAAGACTGTCGGTTTTGACTATTGTTCAAAACTTCAAACGAATCTTCAATGTTCGGAACAAAATTACCAATGTTATACAACTAAAATTGGCTGTAAATGCCAATTCAATTTTACGATTAACTAACTTTCGCCCCGCGGTTTTACCCGCGTTCCCGAGGATCTTATGTTTTCCTGGAATAAAAAGTATTCTACGTGTTAGTCCAGGCTATAAACTATCTGTGTTCCAAATTTCATCGAAATCCTTTCAGTAGTTTTTGCGTGAAAGAGTAACAAACATACATCCATACTCACAATTTTCGTATTTATACTATTAGTAGGATTATAATATCCAGTCTGCCGGCGCTGTCAAATAAAATGAAAATCGTGAAAAGCAACTCTTTTGCAGGCGAATCTTTTCCTTATTGACTTTAAAAACGTTATTATTATAATTCTTATATTTTCCTGTCAAGGTTGAAATTTAAATAACATTTAAAAATAATAAAAGCGTAACGGAAACTACTTGTTATAAACAAAAGCCATATGCCAACAAAATTGTTGGGCCAAATACGGACAGCGACGCCAGACTGGATATTAGTAGGATTGGAACGCTTTAAGAGTAAGTAATATTCGTGCACAAACAAAATGAGAAAGATTTTCGAAAATTGTACATAGGTATATACTAAAACTGGACTGGCACTAAAAGGAGATTTCAAATCTCTCACGAGATCCCGGTAAATAGAATTCACGAGATTCAGGGGAGTCCACTAATTTTATTTACTATCAAATTTACACCTACAATTTCAGGTTAAATTTAACTTTATTTAAAAGGGGTCAAATTTAGGGTGACTCGATTCACTTCATCAATCCATTACTTAAAACAATATTTACGTCACCAAACAATTGATTTAAGATAGCCCATCCCGAGAATGGTCTGCTAAATACAGTTTGAATGGGAAATACAAAAATGTGGTTTTTCACAGGAAAACCTGTGCAATATTTCAACGTTTTCTCTTTTAGACCTTCTTCGGACTTAAACGAATATTTGAAAAAAAGAGCTCAGTAACACATTTAGCCATTCATTTTTATTTTATAGGTATACCTAGATAGTTTAAAGAGATTTTAACAGGAGATTTTTTTTATTTACGTAAAATAAGCTAAATGAAAATTAATCACTGATTCAAACGCTTCTTATATTTTCAAAATACCAAATAGAAGAAGAAACATTATTGATTACAAAATCAGTTTTTGAATCAGCTGAAGATGTAATGACAGAACAGCAAGATATTTAAGACCAAGGTTTGCATCTAACAAAAAATCCGATTAAATTATCCAATCTGTCAGTTCATAAAAACATTTTATTTTACGTTACAGGCACGCCATTTATTTTAAATCCTCATATTGTCATGTCCTAGCCATGTCATTTCACGTCACAGCTGGAATAATGACGCGACACCATAACTCGGGAAAGTCACTCGCTAATTGCGTGTCAGGCCCTTAATAACGATACGGTTTCCAACATGTATGACGTTTTCAGTTGAGTTTACAATAATAAGCCCCTATTACAGACGTATGATAATATTTACTTACCTTGTATCGTCGGCCTGTAACAATATAGGGATGTGATTTATTTTCTAGTTGACATACTAATTATTTGTGTATCACAGACATAATTGGTAAAATTGCTATAGGTAATATATAGTGTGTATTGTACTGAAACTAAATAAATAGTAAATTAAACAAAAAAAAATGTATGTGAAGCTTTATCTAGCTACACGTAGGAACCTAATTTGGTGTGTTGTTTATTATTCCAATCACATATTTCATAAAATATGTATTTGTGGACTTCTAAATGTGATATAAAGCCTTTGAAAGGCTTAGTAGCTGACCGCTGTCAGCCTATGAGAAAACAATTGAATTTTCATTTCAATAATGAAGATCATGAAATTCCTCAGGTTGTAGCGATACCTATCTATGACATAAAGATGGTTCACACACCAGTAGATAGATGGCGCCACAAAATTGTACTTCGCGCTAATGAAGTTTTCTCGTACATTGAAACATATACAAGACTATGTTTCACCCCGGTTTTACCTCCGTTCCATCCAGGAATAAAAAATAGCGTGTGTTACTCTCTAATCAATAACCTATATCTATGCCAAAAATCAAGTCTTCATTTGGATGGTGACACGATGATCTAACCTAGAACTTTGCTCCTCCATAAAGGCATTTATAGATAAAAATAAACTACGATAACATGGCGTGCCCCTCCAAATTACGGCTTCAATGTGTAACGAAAGAGTTTGTATGTAATTGCAAGTATTCGTCCAGTAGCAGGCCGCGACTTCATTATTCCACTTATTACGAGATTTGTTGGTCAACTAATCATATTTAGCCCTTTATTTTTCATGCTTTATTATTTGTACTATTTTTAAACCAATTATTTGACACGAGTACCACCAACTAAAGCAAAATAAGTTTTAATAAAATACAAACATTTCCATCTCATTCGCAATAATTAATCATTTAACTTGCATTGTAACTCAAATAACTGAGTACTGGTACCGCGTGCACAACAACGCAATTTAATTTCCCACTTCAAACAACTCTATGCAGTCTCGAGACTTGTTACTATTTGTCTCTCTACATCCCTCAATAGCCATTATTCGATTAGACCGACAGAGGAAGTTCGTAGTACAAATAAATCCAACTGCATTATTCGCTTTGGGGCGAGTATTGCAAGAGAATCAGGGTTTAATCCGGGGTAAATTGCTTACCGTCTGCCCTACCTTGGACGATTATCTACTCTGTCGGTCGTTAGCGCTTCGGATGAATATTTAAAGGATCTTTGTTTGCTATAAATGTTTTGCTACTCATTATAGTGCTGATATAATGTGATTTTAATTAAAGATAAGCAATTTTCTTTAACTTTTAACCTATTTTTATGAAGTTTGATTTTATTTTTTGAAATGAGCTTATGTAATGAATGTTTCTGAATAATATTATTATTATAATGTCACTGTTGTACCTATGTGAGAATCTGTGGTCGAAGATGCGGTAGGCACTCTATGCGAGATTCTAGACAGGGGCTCTACCGCGTAACTTAGGTAGTAAGTAATTGTAATGAACACAATTATTGAAAATCATCCAATGAGCACGTCATTGGATGAAATCATTAATGGTGTTCATTCCGATTAACACCAAAAGATACGCAATAACCCAGCAGATTTATTTACAATCTGTATAAATATAAATACTTTCTTAACTCAAACAAAAAAACGTTTCTGGTATCGCGTTAAGTGCCTTATTAAAGTGGCAATTAATCTCACTCTCCCAGAAGGCTTCGCTCAACTCGTCGAGATCCCACATTAAAGAAGTTATTCCAAAATCAATAATCTCAAAAGGACCAATATTGGAGACGGTTTTCTTTTTAACTTCCTCCGCATGAAGATTTTCCTTCACTTCTCCACAGAATAATGAAAATTGGATACGCCATTATTATCATGTTCTCAGTAAATCGTACAAAGTTATTCACCAACAAAATAATTCAGGATATTTTTTTTTTGTTTTATTCTCAATAATTAAAACACTATTGAAATAAGAAATAATATTATAACGCTAAAAAATCGTGCCAATTTTTTTTAAGTAAATCTCAATAGAAGATATGCCAGATTTGTTGTATAAATAAATGCAAGTATTAATATCATTATAAAAACAATATATTGCACTTTCCTAAAGACACTTCACATATCCAACCACACCATTTCTATCTCTATGAATTCTTATTCCACAAAGAGGATTCTCGTTTTGTTTCTTAATTTTACGCCTCTGTGCACACATCCCTACCTACTTAAATGCTCACACAAAGAAGCTACGGATGCCGAGGGATTCGATTGTTCGGTCATATTGTATCACTCGCACGTCACATTCGATTACAAAAGGACAAATCCGTGTAATAATACGTTTATCCATGACCTATATTGTCTTTTGAGAACCCTACTTTTTTTTCATATGTGTATTAGTGTAGCGCCATATCTGCAGAAAGTTCGGCGCGGCAAGTTACGCTAAACACGCTCGCAGTGTTTTTACTAAACTATTACGAATCAAACCGAACGTAACGCGCTCTAATACGACCTTATACTTCAGTTCCGGAACTTTTCGCGCAGAACCTTCCGCAGGTGTGGCGCTATATTTAGCTGAGATACTTTTAGTAAAGGCTCAGAGTTAATAATATACTACGTTACGTACGTAGAGGATCATATATTTGCGTAGGTAACGTTTACATGATGATTTTAGTTGTATATTTGTAAACTGAAATGGCGTTGAATATACCTATATATAGGTATATACCTACCATATAAATATTTAAGTACACTTGTACTACTATGTAACTCGAGTATTACAATAATTCTTTGGACCCATCTCTACATTTTATAGGTTTTTCACTGGATATTAAACGCTTTTTTAACTTCGTAATTAATTATCATTTAGGTTACTAAAATTTGTATTATAGATAATGGTGTACTATTTACAGTATTCAACACCAAATCACTCTGTATAATAAGTGAATCCTATCCTTAACCTACTAGTTTAATAGGTATTATAAACATTATTATAAATGTGAAGATTGTATTTATGTGAAGATGTTAGGATATTTGTTACTCTTTCACGTAAAAATTACTGAACGGATTTAGATGAATCTTGGATATATCATAGATAGATCATACCCTTTTTTTATGACCCAGGGAAATCCTCATGGATACCCGGCCGCTCCGGGGGGAGTGGAGTCAGACAGATCATACCCTAGATTAACATATAGGTTACTTTTTATCCCGGAAAAATATAAGATTCCTCAGAAACGCGGATGAAACTTCGGGCCAGTAGCTAGTAGGCATACAAAAGTTGTATTTTGTGTAAAAAAATTACTCCTTGGCACTCTATGATAGCTAGGTACACACGGCTACAGCTCAGACTATACCTTTTTGTTGCAAAATAGCTCCTATTACAACCGCATAAGATGCAGCAGTGTTTACCTTGAATTGTAGTCGTCCATACCTGAACCTAAAAGAGACAAGCATAGCGAGATGAGAAGAAAGATTAACTTAGTAAGAGTTCGTTAATGCACCACTATCCAGCAAAATGAAAAATAAATCAATACTTATACTGTCGCTCATTAAATAAAAAGGTGTTATTTTCAAAAGATCCTTTTCATCAACGCCACTTTATAGTAACGCCGAACGCTTTTTCAATTGCCAGCGTAATGGATATTAAACGTCGAATCGAGTAAAAAAGTGGAGCGACCCATAAAGTCACTTGCTAAACGAATTTTCTTTGCACTTATTAGCCCTATCTTTAGTTATTGGGAGGAAGTATTGCTTTTTAATGTAATTTCCGAAACGGAAGGCTGCGTCGCTGGCTGCCTCCTTCGGGATTCACCTAATGGATTTTGTCCATACTTTTTCACTTAAACGAGTCTATCAGGCATTGCATTATATAATATATAGTGTTTTGTCTTCAACCTTACATATTATTTAATATTGTAGATTTTTATTTATGTAAGAATGGAAATTTTGAAAATATTTGGAGAAAATGGATCCAATTTTTTTTAGTTTTTCTGACAGAAAATAATGTAATGTAAAACAAAATGTAAACTTGCTACATAATCTGTGACGTACTTATCATCACTCTTCCTAGGAACTAAACGTACGAAGCGCTCAATTAACGAAAACAAAATATTTCCAGCTGGCAACACCGAACAAAACCCAAATTAAATTTTCTATTTCACCCAACGAAAAGACTTGAAAATAAATAAAAAAAAACTTACCCTCCTACATTTCATTTTCGAGCTATTCTTATTATTGTGAGGACTTTAAACCGGGACCTAATTTGATCTCGCAATTTTCTTCCCGTCGGCCGCTCGGGGCTCAGTGTCAACGTTTCATTAGGATTACATATTACCAACTTTTCTTTTCGGCTCCCACAAATTTAATTGTATTGTAATAGAGTTTAAATTTACACATTTTTTGATTTTGTCTAAAATTGTGGTAAAACTGGATGCAGTGCAGCGGTCATTCTGTAACAGTCGTTGGGACTTGAACGTCTTCCAAGACTCGTGTCGTCATTATTAAAGGAGAATGAGCATTGTTATGGCTGCTTTTCAACTCTTATTAAAATGGTGGATTGTCATAAAAGTGTGTTCTATCTAAATAGTCGTTCAAAATACTTACAATAAGATGATATAATAAAGACACTTTGGTATTTGAATTTAGTTTTGTATCAACTTTCACTAATTGAAACTCATTACTAAATATGAATCTCAATAGAACATTATGGACTAATTGAACTTCAGACTCTAATAACAGTTTGTTGAGTTCTGAATGCAGTAAAAATACAGAATATATTGAATACAACAATAAACAAAGTTATAATATATATTTTTTTCAATGTTTAAATTTTTTGTGGGATCATATGTATTCCCATTTTTCGTATTTTAGTGTGTTTGTTTTATTCAAGGACTACCTACATATATCAACCTTCGTAAATATGCAACATGTAACATTTTGTCCATTGTGCGTTTTTAGTATTTTTTGTGGTCATGATAATCTATTTTTGAAAATAATTGTAATCTATTCTGAGAATAATTTCGTTGGCAGAAATAGGCAAACAACTACACTCGACATTGTTCGTTAAAAATATACCACTTATCAGTTTCTAAATAGGCACGATTAAAATATCGATACTACCAATATTCCTAATAGTTGAGTTAAGAAAATCAAAGACGTGACAAAATTTCTTATAGTGAAATAAAAGAAATGGTTTTAAGAAAATCCCTTTGGGGACAGGAAGAGACGTAGACATGTTTGTTTCTCAATTTTACGCTTTGCCGACTTCGACGAAAAGAATCCAGTCACAAAAAGAAAGAGTACTTATAGACGATTATTTTCAGAATTTTGCTTGCTTTTCTGAATTTTCTCGATACTTTTTATAGGAATTAAATCAATATCTAAGTTGGCAACATACAAAATAACTTTCTAGTTTCAACTTTGTAATCGGATCGAGTATGATGGCACTTAATCTTGTGGGGTGGATTATTACCCATTGCAATGTGAATATTGAGCAAGAATAATAGTCTCACCTTTCCCATTGATATAAAAAATACCGAGAGGAAATAATGTGACTTATTTCGATACCTATACTGCATTTTTTAAATGCCTGGTGAAAATCTAAATAAACTGTATTAATACAAAAAATAACTCGTAAATAAAAAACATTTCTTTTTCCTCTTTCTCTTAAAGTATTCAGAAAATAATGAATTGATCTTCATTGCTAGACAAACAAACGCTACCTTCTAAAGTACATACCTATTAAAATTCATCTCAACATCCATTGAATTGCGTAGTACTATAAAAATATTCACACGAATCTTCTTATAACGTCTTAGTGTCTTCCTCCAGCCTTCACTGCACCTATTACCATATAGAGTGACATTTACACTGCACTGCCTTTCAAAGGAATGTCAGCATTGCGCTCTGTGTTATGCAACTATATGTATGTATAAAGATTGCTAATCATTTTCCTGCAACACATGAGAGGATTTTATATCATGTATAAAATCACAAATAATTTTATTTAGATTGTTTCCATAGTTATTATGAATCAGAAAAGTTGATTCCTTTTACTCTTACACGTGGATTTTCTTGATTGCAGTGAAAAATAAATACAATCCTACTATTTATTGCAGAAACATTAATGGAGAAAAAACCCCGTTCATGGTAACATTTCTTAGTGAGGTTTCTGTCAATGCAAACAAGTTTTTTTTTTTCTGCTAACATTTGTTTATACTAAACTTGCTGTTCCCTGCGATTTCACCCGCTGTCGTGGAATAAAAGTAGCCTATGTTCTTTTCCATATCATAGCTTACCAAATTTCATCGTAGTCAGTTCTTCGGTTTAAGCTTACCTACCTATAAAGTGAAAAGGTACTAGACAAAGTTACATTCGCATTTTTAATATTAGTCTTAGATAATAATAAAACTGTATAGATAGAGAGTTCACGCGTGTAAACGCAAAAAAAACAACCAATTGATAAGCGATTGCTGCAGCGCAACACTCTATATAAAGAGGTTTATTATCTTAGTATGACAAGATAATAATTAAAATGAAATATTATTGAATTGTAAAAATACAGTTAGAATCTTTACTTCATAAATGTGAAAGTGTGTTTTAGTTCGAGTTTCTTTCTCATTACTGGAGCAACAGAACGCCATAGTTTATATGGGCCTGTGAATAAACATAGGTTACTTTTCTCTCGGGAACGCGAGTGAAACCGCGGAGCGTTAGCTAGTATCCAATATCTGTATCATATAGTCTTAAATCAACATACTACGTGCGAGTGTTTGTAAGTCGGTAGGTACTTAATTAGCTACATCCGTTTTAGCCTCAAGCCAATCGCTTTATATCGCACTGAATGTAATTAACTTCACTACACTGTCAGCCCCCCAGTGTTTTAGTTAAATGTTCTATGGTAGTCTAATTCATCCTGATTGCCTACTACTCATGGTTACTTTGTTGACGTTTTTGCGATTTAAGTCATTTTTCAATAGGATACATGGTACCACTTGCGTACCCGGAATGAAAAACTTATAGCACTCAGGGATAATAATGTATTTATTTATTTATCAAATTTGGGTATCCAATAAGAAATTCACTACACATTATAGAATATTAAACAGTTATTTTTCACCTAGTGCTTCCTCAATTACAGGACATCACATCAAGCATCAACAGATAACACACAAAAATAACTAATAAATATACAACATAATAGACAATAAATAGATAACGTATAGGAATATTTACCTCCTACATACAAAAAGCATACTTACCTCTTTGTAATATTATATCATGTAAAAATATTGAGGAATGAATGAGAAGCCACTCTACTAACAATATTTATGTAGTGATAGGACCTCTTTTTCCTTTTTAAAATCGTTAAACACAGTAACTCAAATGAACTAGACCCACATTTTAATTTCATGTAATACCGCAGTGCTAGAGATTTTATGTTATGGTTCAAGCTATAATTGCTAAGCGTTTAATTTAAATCTAAATGTCGAAGCCAATTTAAAAATGAGGGCATCACTATAGTTATATAGCTAAATCTTACTTTCAATAGCAAACTCGTTTATTAAGTTTAGACATTGATAAGGCACTCATGAACTATCTATTATATAAATTATTTTCGATATTTTCGAATATTTAAGAAAAAACAAACTAAGTATTATATAATTGTTATTTTCGAATCCTTGGCTTTCCATTGCTATTTACATCAATTACATATCGAATCAACTTAGAATTCTTTACAATACTATTGTATTTATTGATCTCGACGTTGAAATAAACATCGCAGCATTGCTTTGCCAAACGCTGTCGCTTGCTCTCACAACTTGACAATCCCCACTGGCAAGCTGCAAGCCAGTACGCAACTTCATAATTACCTATTTCCCATTTCGCCTCAGGCCCGCCGGCTTTACTGTGAGCCTTAATTAACTGCACTATGTTGTAATATTCCGTGCACGAATATAACAAAACAAACTATACTTATATACCTGTTTGTAGTACATTTGAACACCCATGCCTTGGAAGACATATCTTACTTATAGAACGTGTGCCAAAAATGCATGGTTAATTTAAGGATCTTGAGGTGAAACCTATAAATATACAATTCGGTATGACTTAAATCTATGTTTTTTTTGGCTTAGAACTATGATTTTCTCACAGCTCCAAGGGACAGTAGACTTGAGTATTTGATATGAATTTCAGCTTGATACCTCCACGCGTTCCTGAGAAAAAGGGTCTTGACAGACAGACAGACGGACAATAAAGTGATCCTATGAGGGTTTCATTTTTTCCTTTTGAGTTACGGAACCCTAAAAATGGGTTCTTGTACTGCAAATAATTAAGTTAGTTATAGACATTTGTAATGATCTTAATATCATCGATATCAAGATCTATGTTTGACCATAATCTCACGATTGTCAGTGATGATGTGGCCGATGGTGGTAAGCACACAACGCCTAGATGGGATCTATTCACTTGTCATTACGATGTCACTTACACTTTGTATATTGGTGAAATACACAGATATTTAACAAAGTGCGATCCTAATTATAATTTAGAGATTATTATTAATATTTGAAATTATTAGTTAACAAGCAATTTGAATTGCACTAAACAATTATGTTTGCATTGATAAATTACGTGAATTTAATACGTGTGAATTAAAGCGAAGTATAACTACGCAATTCTAGTGTAATTTTAGTTATAAAATTATATTCAGATCATAATATAACAATAATTATAATGACTCTATTCAGCTATATTTATTATTTTATGACCGTCATCATGTCAGCTGAAAGACCTCCACTGCTGGACAAAGGCTTCCCTCTAGGATCTCCACGATGGCCGATCTTGTAGGTACCCGTATGCAGCGGTTTCCCGCGACCATCACAAGATCGTCGGTCCACCTTGTCCATTTTATGACCGTTGATAAAAACTAATATTATATCTAGGTATAAATTACAGGAATTATATATTTCCTACTAATAATGTAAACGCGGCACAAGCTAATGTAATAAAGATTGGTAGCCTGGTAACCACCGCATGGAGAAGCTACTTTTTAACCCGAAAACACGAGTGGTGTTGTCCTCCTAGCCGATTTCGGCTACAGCGACCACTAACTTGAACTTTTTATGTAAATAGTTTCTACGTAACGACTTCCAGAATTCGTACCTAGTATAATATTGTCCCAGTACTTACCCATACCGTATATCATGGCCAAAAGTACCTATAAATCTTTGACAACGATAATTCTAGTGGCATGACACCCAACATTGTATAACAAGGTCTTATACGTTGCTAACAAGTTAAAACTGCTCCAGCTGAAACTTTAATTTAGGTACACGATATTTGCAAACGGAAACGAAACTCCGACCCGCCCCAGGCTGTCAACTGCAAAGAGCTTTCGTGTAAGGAAATTTAAGGCCGGTCACGCGGACCGACGCGACTCTAGTCTAGAACATACGACGTGGATGTAGTATGTCTGGATTTAGAACTAGATTGAGTAACAGGCTGATTCCAGAAAGGTTTATATCGGTACTATCAAAGAACTTCTTTATGTTGGCATATTTTGAGACAGCAACTTGTATTGGGAGCTTCAGGTAGTCAACTTAAGCTTGCAACATGGTCGCTCACGTGTTGCAACAAAAAACCCTTCACACACTTTTTAAAATTACTTTATTTTATAATGCTATTAATTTTAATCCGGCTCTGATTAACCATTTTATGCTAATGGATTGATTTTTCAAATATCCTTTGTTATCCGTCACATATGACGTAGGCCTACAGTGCTATATATTACACTAGCTGTCCCCCGCGGTTTCACCCGCATTCCCGGGATAAAAAGTAGCCTATATGTTTATATCTATGTGCCAAGTTTCATCCAAATCCGTTCAATACTTTTTGCGTGAAAGAGCAACAAACATACATACATACATACAAACAAATTTTATCTAGTTAGATGATAAATAAACTTGCCTATGACTAAAAAAAGAATCATAAGTAGTACCTACCTTTAAAACATACTTTTCCTGAAGAACCATAAAACCACTTCCATTATAAAGTATGAGATCCTTAATTCAAGGTTTGGAAAACACGCTATGTTCACGTCAAACTGTCTCCGATTTGAGATTCAGGTTTTAAATTAGCGCAGACTAGACTGAAAACGAGGAGGAAACCGACCTTAATTTGTTTAGGACACGCTATTGTAGCCTTACTTGAGTTGTTACGGGTTTTGTGCTAGGATTCAGAACATTTTATCAAGGAAATAGGTATAGCGTATGTTACTGAAACTTGGATCTGAAATGATGAATAGTCAGGTCATTCCATGTTTCAGTATATAAATGTGTATTTATCATAAAAATTGTGAATTTATTACTTAGCTTTCCGCCCCCAAGGTTTCATCCGCGATCCCCTATTTTACCCCCTTAAAAATAGAATTTTCAAAAATCCTTTCTTAGCGGAGGCCTGCGTCACAATATAGTTGTTGTTTTTTTTCTATATTATTTGTATATATGCAAAATTTCAGCTCGATCCGTCCAATGATTTAAGCTGTGTGTTGATAGATCTGTCACGCATTCCTTTTATATATTTGGATAAACATTTTCCAATCATAAATCCTAATCCGAACTAATAAAATAAAAGTGATTTCTTTTGTTTGTTTGTTTACACCACTACTACACTATAAATACTTGAATAAAAACATGCTTAATATAGATTAGCAAAATATTATTTTATCTAGCTTTAATGTTAATTAAAATATTTAGTTCACAAAATGATCATAAAGAACAGAGACCCCTATTTAGAAGCTTGTTCAACATTTTACGTTAATTATTCTTAACTATTTTAATTGGTGCTATCTATAAGAGTATGAAATTCAATGTTAATTACGCTAGTACTCATCAAAAGGACTGCAATGGAGCTATGGCCAATTATAATGTTTCCATTTCAAGCACCAGTTTAATTAGACCCACCCTTCTTCCCCTTAATCTACCCAAATCAATACTAACGAAAGGAAATGAATAAAATTTTAAGAGTTCTTTGAAAATTGGTTTTGTTTTTACTCTCAGTTTGTAGTTTGCTAAAAAACTGGTCCTATACTTTGTTTTATTTTTTGCATTTGTTAAAGAGTTTTGAATGCGTTATTTTCAAAATATAATATAAAAAAAGTCAGCGAAAGTATAGCTCGTGTTCCATGGAAAATATCATAGTAGATTTTTTTCGCTGACATCAAAACAGTGTCAGATTAGAGTTCCTACATAGTTATTTTATACTTTTTAGTAGTTTTAAAGGCGGTTCTCTTTTTTGTAAAAAGTAATTTATGTTCTTCTACGAATGTCGATAGGATAGGAAATAATATGATTATCCCTAAAAAGGTATCTACACAATCATCCGGCTCATTTATCAAAGTATTATCTTAAATATCGAGCTAATAATTACATTTCGCCTCCCAGAGCGGCGGCAAAGTAAACAGATTACCTCCTCACGTAAATAACTGTCTTTCAACGTGTTGACAACCTTAATTGGTGTCGTTCTAGGGTATATTTTTCTATGAATTGGATATTTTGCCGTAATGAAAATGATATTCATTTTGTTATTTGATATCCTTTTATAGTAAACAAAAAGTGTGTTTCAATCAAATCAACCCCAGCTGAAACACAAAAATACTTAAAACATCAAATAAAAATTATTTGGGATCATTATTGGAAAACGGAAAATACAACTAAATTATTTGGTATAAGAAATTCAATCTTTGATAAACCACCAATTTCATTCAACTGTAGAAAGGATCAAGTAATTATTACCAGATTGCGTATTGGACACACAAATATGACACACATTCACCTTATAACAAAAACTGATAAGAACAAATGCAAGTGTGGACTGGACTTGACTGTTTTACATCTTCTAGTCGAATGTGCCGCATACAATAATGAAAAACAAGTATGTAATGTACCCAATAGTTTAACAGAGTGTTTAAATCAAGATGGATATGCCCACACACTGAATTTCTTGAAAATGATTGATATGTATGATTTAGTATAAATGTAATCTATTTTGTTTGTTGTGGTCGCTAATGACCTTAGATGATAAAAAGCGACCTTAAATAAATAAAAAAAAAAAAAAGTGTGACAATAAAGACAATAAAGTACCTAATGATATATACAGGGTGACTTTTTCATACAAAACATCAATGTTGTTCGGTCAAAATTACATGAAAAGTTTGAAATTTTTGTCGTGATTCAGGGTTGGTCCCATAGTAAAAGTTGTTTATAAATATAAGTACAATATCCCTGAAAATTTGGATGGCGCCGATGATTAAAAAGTCACCCTGTATTAAGCCATTATTTGCATTAAAATGTCAGTTCAAAGAAACTCCATGAGAATTAAGTCTTCATACAAATAAAATTAGCAAACATGGCGCATAAAACCGACGCCGCACCGTTGAAATACAGTATTTTAATTAAACTTGTGTAAGACGGAACTTCAGAGAAGACGTTGCTTAATTTAAGGCTGTACTTACACATATCGTCAGTTAAGCTACATAAAGCTCGCCGAGCATAAGCACTGCGTTTGAAACAAGTATACACTCTTTGGAATATTATCTCGGAAGTAAATGGAAAATCATTTTAATTATAATATTTTAATCCGGTGCTTCTTTATTAAATAAGCAGAAGCTAACTGAACTAGCTTTCTTTTCGCAGTTTTACCTGTGTTGTCGAGGGATTTTACCATTTGAGGATCATATATTTATTATTTTATGGAATGGCCCTTTACAGGATATTTTTAAGAGTAGCCAATTTTTCAGGGATTATTGCACTCATCAATTTCAACATATTTTTTTCTATTGGAGCAAATCTCAAAAAAAACTTGTCATACATTTGAACGATGATGATTAATAAAATAACATTAAAAAAGTAAATGCTGACAGTAATTTAGATTTAAGATTTAATCAATTGGCACATGAAATACCTTAATTATTCCTTCCAAAACAATACAGTACTCGTTAGTGGTGAAACTTAATAATACACTGTTCGAGGGAAGTATTATTATGAAAAGCTTCGATAAAGGATACAAGAGACAATAACCAGCCACTTCAGGGGTGCGGAACTTTATTAATATTGTCATTATTAACCCCCGTCAGGTTATTAGACAATACCGGGACTTACGTTCTCGGGTTTCAGTTCATACATTTTTAGAATTCAGAGTATCTACTTTAATTTAAAACCGTATTCCATGAAAAAAGCTCAAACAAGTGTTACGGTTTTTTTTTAAATCCACATTGAATTAAATTTCAAATTTATTTTAAAAACAGGTACAATATATCAACAATTTCAGCAGGTCATATTTATGAAAATATCTTCTTATCTAAAAAAATACACGATAAATTCTTTCAAATTCTCAAAATTATTTTTTTCTGAATTAGTATAATCAAGAAAGAGGATTGTTGTCTTCATAAAAAGCAACTGTCTTTATTCAACAGAAAAGATCACCTAAGTGAAATAGAGACCCAAACTTTTTTACAGTACTTAGTAAATCTATTAAAATAAATTGCTAGTGTCAATTTTACTGTCGACTCGAACCTCATCCATTATTTGAGTGACTTGTCTAGTCAGCTTAATAGCTACCTTTTTTGACTACGATTCAGCGAATTATGATCCTTTTCACAAGAGCGTTAGTCAATTTCTTACAGAAATTTGCTGTGTAATATAGAGAATAATTATGACTGCCTTGAGGTCAGAAGTACTTTAATACCTGGTAAAAAAGATGTCAAAAAGTGTTATTAAAATTTGCCAAGAAACACGGAAGATATAAGCATTTTAAACTACTAATTAGACTTCGATTAGACAGAGATCGGACATAGCATGTGACGTCATATACTTACTGTAACGGCCATGTAAACTCCATGCTAAATTCTGTATTGCTAGAAAGAGATGAGAATAAATCTTTGATATAAGCCATATCTTGGTTATTTTATAGTTATGCGAAATATTTTTTTTCCTACTGCTTCTTATATAAATGAGCCTATTGGACCAGATCAAACCTAGTCGATTACGGGTGTAGGCACTAATCGAAAATATATAAATATTTTATTTTTCCGGTAGAGTTTGATATAAAATATTGTTTTTAGATATATTTCATGTATAAAATAAAAATATAATAAAAATAGTCTACACCCCTATTATCGGCTATGTGGTATCTTTATTAGCAATGGTTAACATCATTTCTAATACCTTGTTTGTTTTAGTATGAAATAAAGTAAGTAGGTAAAAAACTTTATCTACTCTCATATCGTAATGTTCTTATTATGAAATCAAAATCAGTGCTTTAATGAGCCACTTTAGGCACACCCGTGTATAATGATTCATTATAGTACAGTTGTTGTTCCCAAGATAATGCTATAAAATAACTTTTTTTCTATTAAAGTACACTTTGGACCTATCAATAGTATAATCAATCAGTATCAATTCAATTTGACGATGACAATGTCACAAATTTTGTAACTTGAACTTTAGAGGTAAGAATTTTTGGGAGTTGGCAACACGGATTTGATTAAGTATATGATTATATTTTATTGTTTTTGCCTACACATATCATTTTGACCAAAAATGTCACAAAAATATCAAATTTTTTTTTTTTTTTGCAAAGTTGGTAGAAATTCAATTTTTTTAAATGACCTTATTTATATGAGTTTAGATAAAGTACTGTATGATACTGCACATAATTAGGTATTAAAAACTCGTGTGATACTATTAAGAACCTCGCCTACGGCTCGGTACTTAAACTCACACTCGTAGTTAATAACCCCTATTATGCAACAGTATCATAAACTACTATTATAAAATTAAGAAAAAAAACCATTTTATTAACGAAATCTAAAATCAAAAAGCAGCCTGAGCTTTTTATTATTGGAGCGCTAATAAAGTTTTCTATATCATTCTAGAATAGTAACAACAAAAGGTTGTTATTCTAAACGAGTAACCCTCAAACACAGCACATAACGTAGACCAACAATAACCCGGAACAAAATGGACACACGCATGCATGTTGGAAGTTTCGTACAAATAAATCCAACATGGCGGCTACATGGCTTACAAGCTGATGTAGCGTTGCTACACTCCAAATTCATTGCTGGCTCGCTCTTATATATGGCAAGTGAGCGAGACCAGTAGTTACATAGAGTACGTATACATAATATTTTGTGATAATTTAGATTTACACTTTTCCTATAAAATAATATTAACCTCGAAAATAAAAATAGAGTATAGATATGTTTTGAGCCAATAACCTAACTTTATTAGTTAAAGTTATATTACTTGGTAGCCAGCCAAGCGGGAACTACAAAGTGCTAGATTTCCTCTCGAAAGTTCTTTTAGGTGACCTTCAATATGGCATTAAACGTCACTACCTACCAGCTCTACTGGGCTTTGATCAAAATTTTAATATTGATATTAATAATAATGTTAATCTTGTATAATATGTAGGTATAGGTAATAATTACTTATTGGCATCTCAACAACGGATTGAGGTGGACCTTCTGTTTTTTGTGTTACTATTGTAATAAACCCCATAAAACAACTAGTTTGAAAGTTAGTGAAATACGATCAATTAAAATGGAGTAGGTTCCGAAGCTACGACCCTTAGGGGGATATTATTTACAATGGATGGGGTCGCATGGGAAATTTCTCAACTTATAGGTGTATACATACATATAAAACAAATAATTATCTTTTAAAAAATAAGTGTCGCCTCCTGCAAAGACGCACATATTGGTGTCGATTCTGTTGTTTACGAACTTAACTAATATTAGGCTAGTCACCTCTCTTTTAAGTTAACCTTATTGAAAAAAGACAGAACATTTTTAATGCTGTCAGTTTAATCCATGCCGTCGTAATGTACTGGTAAATAGTCGTGACCAATAAAGATTGCGCTTAAATTCACGTTGAAATATGTGATCGGATTAAATTGACAGGACTAAAATATCTTGCATCCCTTTCTTATATTTAATATTAGAAAGAGATATAGTGAGATTAAATTTATTTAGTTCGTAAACAACAGAATCGGCACCAATATAAACAAATAAGTAACGATAAAAAAATAAGAAGGTATATACCTCCTTCAGAGACAATAAAATTAATACAAGACCGACCATCATGGAGATATACTGGACCCAACGCAAAAATAATTATTAAAATCGGTTCATAAGCAAATAGTTATGCGTGAACAAATATAAAAAAAAACATAGAACCGAATTGAGAACCTCGTCCGTTCTTTTGAAGTGAAAGGTTAGAAAACTCAAGAAATAAAAATTTGAAACACTTATACATTACATACCTATTACCTACTAAGTGATTTTGAGAAGGTATAATAGGCCGAATGGGCATTGAAGTGTACCTTATAATACAGGTCATGAAAAAAATGTTTTAGTGTGGAAAATATAATGTGGCTATGTACATTGACGAAGTCGCAAGCGAAAAGTTAAGTTTATATAGGTACCTCCAGCATATTATAATCCATGATATTAGAATCCTTTTTTCGAAGTTTCTACTGACAATTCATAGAATAGAGAAGACTTTATTGTTTACACCACAAAATAGAACAAAACAAAAAAATAAAACAAACATGATAGACGGCCTAATCGCTGCAGCGATCTCTTCCGGGCAAACTTTATAGATTGATCTATACCTACTGGTAGTCTTTCCGCAAACATAATTAATTTTTGGGGTTCCATACCTACCGCAAGAGGAAAAAATTAACCCATATAGAATCAAATTTGGCAAAAATCAAAAATCTCTCACCAGCACAAGTAAAAGACAAAATCTGATTTTTTATTGATCATTTTCACATGAAAAATAAATATTTTTCATAGAGGATTAACTATGATAGGTAGGTATGTGTGTTAGAATATTTTCTGAACTACAAAGTATTTTTTTTCTTTCGATCCGACTTATCTGTTCGGAACCCTCATTCAGACCCGCACTTGTCCAGTTTTATTCTTTTATATTCTAGAAGCAAATAGCTAGGAATCGTGCAGCTTAGACTGCAGGATTTCTCAGTCCGCTGGACAACGTAAACATCTCTGAGTTAAGCTTACTAGAGCTGCGCTCATTAAATAAACTGAAAGGAATTAAAAACGCCGCAGACTTCCTAAGCACTAAAACTGCTCTAGTATTTGACGGCTATTTTAAAAGAACTCTGAATAATTTATTCGTAACTTTGTCGCATAATTCAAAATACATACAAATCACAATTGTATATTTTAAATTAAGAATATCAGTTACCTGGTAGGTATCTAAAAACCGAAAAAACAGGTAGCTGAAATGACTTCAATTAGTTATCTCAGTAAATCTACTTACCTACTGAAAAATAATGTCGTTTGAATTTATTAATTACACAATTTGGGTTATTTTGACTGTTTGTCTCAGTATTTCATAGAATACTATTTTATTGATTGAGGTACAAATTTTTAAATTAATTGAATTATTCTCTCAATTTTAATATACCATATTTTTCTTTATAATCGCATTCATAAACATGCCTACGTAAATGAAAACAAAACAATCGTACCACAAAGTCGAATGCTTCAAGAATACCTACCACTGACGTGAATGTTCCAAACCTTCTATATTCCAGCCATAACGTTCTTTTAGTTCACAGTAATGAGCTCTCATGTCGTCTTTGAAACAAAATATTCCGTAAACACACCATTGAGAGTTCAATTTTATGACAGACCGAGTAAATTTTACTGGATGGATACTTCTTTTCGAAACATGGTATTTCATTTATAAATAATTTTTATTTTGTATTTAAATCTTTATTTTAGTGCACTAGTAGTACTTTTACAAGCTACCTTCTGAACTGTGCATTACAGTCTGACAATTCATTCAATCGTAGGCCTATTTGAATAAAAAATAAATAATTCACTTCATATACTTACCTATTTTTTAATTATTTACGTGAATTCTATACGGCAAGCTGTGAGGCGGCAGTAACTTCTCATCAAGTGCGTAATTTCTTAAATTAACTATAAATAATCTAGAATGCCCCAGTTTCATAGGTCGTGCTACGAACTAGCTACAAGGTGAGTTGACGCCTACGACGTAGCCTTAAGGCGTTGTTACATCGTTACTAGATTAGTGAGGACGTGGCATCTTGACCCATTTTAAGGCTCGACACGTTGCCACTTGTTAAGTCTGACACTAACGACCTTAAAGCTGTTATATCCCTACGTTAGGTAAATAAATAGGCGTGAAACTTAATTTTAACTAGCACATGTTCTTTCGCTAAGTTTGATAAGCAAACATGATTAACGTTAAGTATGGAAAGAAAATTATTATTTCATAGCTTTCCAACCACGTTTTTACAGAAAGCCTGCCTGCAGCCTGTTATATACGGAACCTGTAACCTGTCTGAGCTGTTCGTCGACCTGTCAGTCAGTCAATCGAGTTCTCCTTTTATATGAGTTCGAATGTCACGGCGAAGGTCGAGAGTTTAAATATTATAACAGGCTGGTCACAACCTTAAATTTAAATCTATGGCCAAGCTGCTACAGATTATTTCAGTAGCTACTCATGCGATCCAGTTCCCTTGTATATTTACAACCTTCGGCTATTTCATCATTGTGAGATATTGTGGTAAAAACAGCCTTATATTAATTAAAAAATATCTTCTTTAGTGACACAAATTAAGTATATAATTAAAATTTATATTTTTTTATTGTTTTTTGTAAATAATTGTAAATAAATTTGTGACACAATATTATTTTAAATAGATAATTGTTGATTGTGGTATGAAATAATACTGGTATATTTAATTTAAAAAATATTGGTAGGTATATAAACTGCACTACGGAACGAATGTAAATTAAATTCAAACAAAAGAAAATTACACTTTCGTATGCATACGTGAGAAAATTACACACAACTGTAATTATTCGTATTTCAACTTGAAACAACCTACGTTTCCGCTGAAAACGTTGTTTGAAAAATTCAATTTCACAAGTGGAGAGACCGGAAGTGTTTTAATTGCATGATCGTGCTGTTTGCGGGTAAACTTAAGCACCTAGTGGTGGGCAAAGTAAGCCCTAATTATAAGGGCTGACTAGCAATATGGATATTATCACAATTTGAAATTGCAATGAGAGGGTACATTATATCTACCACTAGGTATCATGGAAAAAAGGGAATGGTAACTTTGAACTAATTTATAAATTTGCCTTCAAATAGTTATCTATTGTTTAACGAAGTTTAGGAGAAAATAATTGGTTAGATTTTTAATTTTATTATTTTCAATTCAAGGTAGTGGTTCAAACTTGTGTTAAAATCAATAGTGATTATATGTCATGTCAATTTGTAAGCTTACGAGGATCATTGATTACGCTCATTATGCTCTGTCTGCTTACTATATACAGCATCGTTTTAGTGTTACGAGTATTTTAAAAAGATGGCGGGGCAGCGGCTGGACCCCACAATAAACAAAATTGCGTTAAAATTCCTTTCATTTCAAGTATCACTATTATACTTAGATTTATTATTCTCACTATTATTATGTTTAGGTAAGTTTCGCACGCGTAAATAATGTATTTGTATAAACTCATAATAAACTAAGCGTTAACAAGAGGCCAAACAATCTAATATATCCAGACAAAACAAAAACAAACTACCAAATTCAATTTTGCCCTTTTTGCGTTTTCAGAAAAGCGCTTGTTTATTTTTCGAGTAATTAGTAGCAGCACAGAGAGAATTTGTGAAGTTGCTCAAAGTTTGTGGTAGGCAGAGCGTGATGCGAGCGTACACCCGCAAAATATGCGCGCATTTTTTTTATAGTTTTTACTTTATTATTTTTGCTTAGTTTGGGTGACGCTTTGGATTTTTTATCGCATTTTTCAAGTGAACTGCAAAATTAACTACCAGTAACTAATGTTGTAGTTTTCATGAGCGCGTATCCAATCTTTTGAATGAATAGAATCATCACAAGCACGATCTGGCTTGGAATATAAAACACCTACGCTGAAAAGAGCCGATGCGATGATTTTGCACTAAAAGTGCGTATTATAATTGAAATGTACCTAAAGGATTATTATGAGACAAAAATAAACACAGGATCATATTAATTAAACTATGGGGAAGATAGTAACTAATATCATACATTACACACGGTAAATATAACATCCCGAGGCGGCCATTTAATAAGCCTTTAACATCGCCTTTCCATAGTTAAATAAGAATAGTAAACCAACTTCACACAGGGGTACGGATTTTGCACGTGTTTTGTGGCGTGTCTCTTAATTCGTTATTTGTTATAAATGTTTGTTATAGGTTCATCACGCTCTAGAATAGATTTTGTTTTTTGCCCAGGGCCAACTATATTTTTTCATCACCTAGGAAAAAAACACTCAGGAACGCAAGTTAATCTGCACGCGGAAGCCAGGTTCTAGACTCAGAATAATGAAACTTCATTAAAATTTATCAATTTTCGGAGATATGAAGGCATAAAGAAAATCTTATATGCATAGGCCAGTTGGCGCAGGTTATCTGGTTTCCATTGTACCAAGCTCTGCTTAGTTTGGGATCAGATAACCGTGTGTGAAAAAATTACCCAGGATATTTATTTATTTATAGGTATTGATCTTTGAAAAGCGACTGTTGGTAATTAAGTAAGTAAAATTTAAAGGTTACGAAATTATTTGTAAAAATCTATGAGAACGAAATGAGTAGGTATTATGAGAAACAGAATAGGAAAAACGTAGGAATAGTAAACCTTCTCTACTATCTTCGGTTTTACTCACAGAGCTGAAAAAATATTCGATAGTGGTATTTATATTACTACCTACCGATTATTATTAATGTTATCAAGTATTTATAGGTAGCTAAGCAGTTACGTTCTCCCAACGAAATATTCTGGGCATGGAAAAATTCTTCTGTTTACTTACTATCATTTATTTACTGTGGTTTTAACTAGCATCAAATATTAGCGAGGCGTAATTCATAAAGTTCATGCCTTATCAGAAATATGTAGTTGGTAATAGGTTCACAATAATTAAACACAAGCAAACGTGTTTGTGGTTCGAGTTCAATGAAATATTTGCCAATTTTGAATAAATACCTGAGTAATTATAATACCATCATATATTCAGCAAAAAAAAATTTTCTGTTCCAAGTTTGAAAATTAAGTGCCCGTGAAGGTCTATTTGAATAAAAAAATATTTCAACTCCTCTTGAGTTGAAATATTATGATTATAAATCGTGATTATAGTCTATAAATCGTGAAAGGAGTTACTTTATAATTCCCATTTAGGTATAGTATGACACAACTTAGATGAAGCATCGGCAAACTTCGTAAAATCGATCGTTCTCGAAAAGAGTCCGCCTACAACATTACTCATGTGTTAAAAAATGATCGGCGAAAATGATCTTGTTGAACGTTGAATGGCGCGATACTGAATTATTTTTATTTGTTGTGTAAATCGCAAGTGAAGTGTACGAAAACGATTTGCCGATGCTACATCTAAGTTGTGTCATACTGTATATTATTATATTTATTACTTACGTACGTACCTATACCATTACTAAAACATAACTAAGCCAGACCAGCGCACCGCGACATGTCACCAGTCATCCGCCAGATCCATGACCACAATATCTTGTCAGATGCAGATTTGGTACGCAAATTAAACCTATCATGAGTGTATTGTTCAATATTGTATTGGCTGACTAGCTGTTTCCGCTGTTTCACCCGCGTTACTGGGATAAAAAATAGCCTCTAGCACTAGAGGATAATGCAGCTTCCTATTAGTGAAAGAATTTTTAGAATCGGACCAGTAACTCCGGAGATTATCTCCTACATCCGACCTTACAAACTTTACCTCTATGTTATCTGATGATCTGTGGTCACCGCCGACGCCGCCTATGTACATTTGTAATACCAAGAAGAAGTGCTGCCAACCTTAAAGAACTTTTTGTAAAATTGAGAGAAAACTGTAATAACTCATCAGGAACTAATATTATAAATTTGAAACATTGAATGTTTGTGACTCAAAAACGACTGAACGAATTGGGATGACACTTGGCGCGTAGATAAATCATGCTCTGGAATAACATATCAAACAAAAACATATGGTCTCTCGGGAACGCGGGTGAAATAGCGGGAGAGAAACTAGTATGAGAACCTTAACGTGATAGTTCTATGGGATAGAATTCTTTATCCTTTTTTTCGTGGAAAATTTGCATTTCATTGTGGCTTATAATGATACACTCTATAGTAGGTACATTGAAATAAAAAAATGTATCTTGTTAATCGCTTGCTTTTGACAGAGCAGTCGTGGTCAGTAGGTACTGTTGCTGCGTTGCTTGTTTTGCAATTATATGCCACGAGTCCCGAGCTATTAGCTGTTCTAGCACACTCAGTTATAATTTTGGTCGGGGATTGAATCTGGTCAGTTCAGCATAGGCAAGCGTCCGCTTAACTTCTTAGCACAGACACGCCCCTGGACGACAAGATTTTCCAAGTTTAATTTATAAAAAATGGTAAAGTACTAATCAAATTAAAATTCTGTTATTCTAGGCTGATGCATCGGTAAGCCTATACAGGATTATTTATAATTCACGTTCCAGTACATTATAAATCGCAAATATCTCGGTAATACCTACAGCATCACAAACAAATATACAGCAATAAAAATAGCTATGAAATATCTTAAACCTGAGGCTTGCTGACATCAACATATTATGCAAATTATGTGAGCACACATATATTTCCCAAAGGCGAAGACATCAAGCCATCACGCCGCTCAGTTCAGTGTCTAATTTACTGCGTTTCAAGCGTACCGTCACTCCCATAGGAGTTACGTCACTATTGTACTCATTACGTTACCCAAAGACACCATAAACTAAGCGCAAATATCTTTAGCTACACAATTTGAAGCAAATTTCAACTCCAGCAGTCGGTTGTTACTAGATGCCTGAGACAATTTTATGTTCACTACGTTTGTATCGCAACTGCAACATAAGACCGCCCCAGCTTCTCTGTAACGCTGAAGAACAGACTATAGTATAATATTTATTCTTCCAAAAAAAAAGAAGTATAAAAAAGACATTACTTAAGCTACAAATAAACATTTAGTTAAAAGTCTTAAAAGTTTACTTTGGTATAAGAGAAAGGAACCAAATATACAATTCAATTATTGGACGCCTTTGTTACGACTATTTGATATTTGGTGTGTGGAGAAAACGGGAAGCTTTAGTTGGCCAGGCGTATTCACCTGACAAAAAGTTCAAAGAAGGCAATAACATAATGTATAATAAAATATCACAAAGAGACGTCAAAAATACACCTCAATTACTTTTCCTTTGGCACGCAAAACGAAATTGTTACGTGCTTATTATGCCTACACTTTATAAGGATGTAAATCCATTAAAAGGGGGGAAAATAACATCGTAAAAGTTCCTTACAAAAGTCTAAAGAAAGGTAATAAGACAGCTCTCATCTTAGCGCCGCAAAGCCCATTCCAGAAGTTTTTCGCATTCGTTCTACCTCCGTTTTATATTCTTAATGGACTCACCTGCGGCTTCGCGTAATATCTAGAAATTACGAGTATTTGCATCCTGTTTTCTTTTTTTACTTTATTAAAGTATATTTGAACTGATAATTTACGAATATAATAATAATTTATTGTGCTGGATAAGTAGTTACCATTAGTTGTGCACACTGATTCCTAAACTGACTAATAACTCGTATTTTAGGATTCGGCGGCTAAGGGTTTCCAACCAATACAAAATTCTTTCTTTATTTTAAAACTATGTAAGAGTTACTAAAACTATACATAATATATACAATACAAAAGATATGAAAACAAGCACTCAAAATAAATAAATAAAATATAAATATATGTCGGATTACCGAGCTGATTAGACGCCATGGGTATCAGGAATGCAAGGGGTTTGTAAGCAAATACAAACTCAAAAAATGTATTTTCTCCTCAATTTATTATTTTACTATTTGCACACACTTTACATGACACTTGGTATTCGTATTATTATTTAAAAACATAAATATAGAGATAGTGGATTTGCGACCGTGCGCACAACACCGTAACTTAACAAAGACTGAGCCCCGTCGGCTAGCGTGCAGGCGCTTATAAACATTTTCCCCACTACTAACGTCGGCGCCCGGTCGCAACCCCACTCGAACGATTACGTTCTCTCTATGGTATAAAAACAGTCAAGTAAGCGTCCAATATTTAAATCAACAGTTTACTATCTGAATATAGAAATAATAATTTATACCTAAAAATATTGAAATGAATCAAGTTACTAATTAAGCGAGTAAGTAGATACATTTGATATGATACTTTATAATACATTCATGCAAAATCAAAAGCGACGCGCCGTCACGGCCGTCCTGCGACTTCACACGTCCTCGTGTGTCTCATCGTCTGTGAATAAAAATATGATAATTTCAATATTTCTTACGCTCGGCCATACCTACTAGCATCAAAAGGTCTACTTGTAAGCTAAACCGTCCGAGGCATATTTAAATTAAAATGATTCCAGCCAGACATTTTTCAACTTCTACAAAATTATTTACCACTTCACAAAAGTTTCCGCACAGATTTGCCACATAAATTTATCACACAGATTTACTACATAGATTTGCTACACAGATTTGCCACATAGATTTGCCACATAGATTTTCCACACAGATTTACCACACAGATTTACCACACAGATTTACCACACAGATTTACCACACAGATTTACCACACAGATTATTTTTCATCAAGTAAGAAGATTCATAAGTAATCAAGTACTTACTATTGCCGTCATCGGCGCATCCGGATATTGTGGGATCTAACTCCAAAGGTACATAGCAGTCCGGCATGAGACGTATACGGTCATGTGCATACTTATACGTTCGATTAGAATTTAAAGATTTTAGAAGATACCTATCACCATCAAGTACCTGAGCCACTAGATAAGGACCTTTAAACTTGGGTTCCAGTTTGGTTTGATTTCTTTCATGGTTTTCCAAAAGTACATAATCGCCAACTTTGAAGTGACGAATTTTAGCTTTTGACTTATCAAACCTTGTTTTTTCAGTAATGGCACTTTTATCAATTGCTTGGGCTGCACGCTCTCTTACCTCAGACAAATTTAGAGGTTGTTCATCTTCGTTGTTTAAAATCATAAGGTTAAGTGGTCTGGCTATTTTCCCTATTAATAACTCTAAGGGACTAGATTTGGTCACGCGACTAATGGCACTGTTTAAAGCGATCTGAACTTCGGGTAGCGCATCTTGCCAAGATCTATTATTTTCAGTTTCAACAGCAGTAAGCATATTCTTTAATGTGCTCATTACCCGCTCCACCTGCCCGTTTGCACGACTAGTGCCGGTGGCTATCAAATGTAGATTTATAGAATGTGCATTGCAAAAGTCTCTGAAATCATTACTGGCAAAACACCTGCCTTGATCTGCAATGATACGGGAGGGTGCACCAAATAAGGAGATACTGTATTTTAAGGCATTAATGGCATTAGCTGTATCGATTTTTTTTGTATGATATAGAATTGTATATTTTGTGAATGCGTCAACTAGTACAAAAATATACTCTTTGGTATTGCTCTTGCCTGTTAGTTTGCCGGTTGCATCAATATGGAGTGTATGCCAAGGCGTAGATACTTTTGGGATAGGATGTAATACAGCCTGTATTTTTCCGGAATGACATTTAGACAATCTACAAGTTATGCAATTAGCGACAAATTTTTTGACATATTTGTTCATGTTAGGAAACCAGTAATAGCAATATAATTTTTCCAGTGTTTTTTCCCAGCCTAGATGTACTAAACTTTCATGAATATTATTTATTATGGCCCATTGGAAAGCTCTTGGTACAATGGGTAACCAAACGCTACGATTATTTCGTTCAACTTTTCTATGCAAAATTCCGTGTCGCATTTCATATGTTTTTGCTATGTCGTTATCTAGAGAATTATTGTGAAGTTTCGATACTGTAGCTGATATTTCAGAATCTTTTTGTTGCTCTGCTTGTAGCCAGTTATCAGAAATTTCGGTAAGATTAATATTTCGTTTCAATATTTTTGTTTTAGATTGACTGAAGGGAATAGGATTACGTGATAGAAAGTCCACATGTTCCATTCGTTTGCCCTGTCGATATTCGATATCGAAATCGAAAGTTTGAAGAAAGCACCACCACCTATGAACACGAGGTGTGAGATCTTTTTTAGTCTTGGAAGCCTTTACAGCATTACAATCAGTAACAACCAAAAATTTCCGTCCTTGTAGATAATGCCTAAAATGTTTTATAGCATTCACCACTGCTAATGTCTCGAGTTCATAGGAATGGTACTTAGACTCGCAAGGGGATGTTCTTCGGCTGAAATACTCTACAACATGTGGTTTTCCATCTGTTTTCTGGATAAGAATACCACCATAGCCTTCAGAACTTGCGTCTGTATGCAATTCTATAGGATTATGTGGATTAAAAATGGTTAAAACTGGTCTTTCAGTAAGTATGCCAATTATTTTTTTACGTATTGCCTCAAAGTGCGGATTCCAGACAATGTTGCCTTTTTTAGATGTAAGCCTATACAGAGGTGCCGTAATTTGTGAAAATCCAGGTATAAACTGTCGAAAATAGGATGCTAAACCAATAAACTGTCGTAATTGTGTGGCCGTTTTTGGAGGAGGCAGCTGAGTAAGGGAATTTACTTTGCGAGGATTTGGCTGTATTTGACCAGCTGAAACTTGATAACCGAGATAATCTACCTGAGTTTTCAAGAATGCACATTTCTTTATATTTAAAGAGAAACCTGATCTTGTTAGGGCCTCTAATACTAATTCAAGCCTTTCAATTCCCTCTTCAACGGTTTTTGACGGAATAATAATATCATCAATGTAACACACGGCAAAAGACTCTGAAAGGTTTCCAAGAGCTTTATTTATAGCTCGTTGGTATACTGATGGTGCATTTCGTAAACCAAAGGGCATAGTTACATATTCAAACTGCCCATCGGGTGTAACGAAGGCCGTGCGTTCGATTGAAGCTGGATGAACAGGAATCTGATGGTAGCCACTAGCCATATCAAGGGATGTAAAGTAATTAGCACCAACTAGGCGCTGTATTTGGTCTCCAATCAAAGGAAGCGGGTACCTATCTGGAACTGTGTTATTATTGAGCTCACGATAGTCAATACAGAGACGATCCGTGCCGTCCTTTTTTTTCACAAGTAGTATAGGGCTAGCAAACGGGGAGCAACTTTCACGAATGACACCTGCAGCAATTAGGTCTTTAACTTTGCTTCGTACCACTTCCCGTTCTTCCGGGCTCATTCTATAAGGACGACGCTGTACTGTTCGGCTAGGATCTATTAACTTAATTTCAAGTTGTCCAGAATTTACTCTACTAATAGGTACCCCTTCTACAAAATTATCGGAATATTTTTTAAGAGTTGTTAATAATTTGAGACGATATTTAGCAGGGATATCGGTATCTATATCATTAAACTGTGTAACTTTTATACCTATATCAAACTTTGCAATAATTCGTATTTTATTAATAATAAGTTCTTTAGCTGAAATTTCGACTGAAAACCCTAACGCAATAAGATCCTGTCCTATGAGAATATCATTAGCCAAAGCATTATCAGGAACCACATGAAAAAGCAATTCAACGGAATAGTTTTGAATGATAACTGTCGACAGTATCTGTAAATTGCATTGTAGACTCGCCTTACCAATACCTATAAGCGTAACCAAATCACAAAACCGTTTGCCAGAAATTTTATTTGCAATTGTTTCTTTGATAAGAGAGCATTCAGCACCAGAGTCAAAACAAAATGAAAACTTCTCACCCAAATTATAAAGGTAGCCAGTGGCAGGCCCGATGGTGCAGACATCTATTCGACGCTCGGTCGGTTGATCTTCACGATCATCAAGCTTCCTATCTTTTTTTGGACATCGCGGTGCCACGTGGCCTTCCTCGCCACATCGGAAGCAGATGATGGTTCTTTGGCTTGCGGGATCCTTGCGTTGGTATGATGAAGTGCCTGATCCTGCTCCTATAGACTCACGACGTGAAGTATTAGCATTATCTTTGTTGGAATTTCTTCGGCAGTCGTAAGCTAAATGACCAACCTTGCCGCAGTTGTAACATGCACGAGGTAGCAAACGTGGTTTCTTTGCATCACTTCCTAAATAAGTCTTTTCAGACAGTGGTAAGCTTCTTTTTCTATACACAAAAGGCAAAAGTTCTTGCTGTAGTTTGGCTCGTGTTTGTATATCTGTCGTTAAGGCCAGCCTATGAATCTGAGTGTCTGTGCGTGACACATGAGCTAATGCAACACTAATGGCAATTTGTTCCACGGATGAATTACGCCAGCGATGCGTTAAATTACTAAGAATCCGAGATACATATGATGAAATATTTTCTCCATCATTCGGGCTGCCATTTAAAACTTTGTACACTGTTGCTGCCGGTGTTTCTACTGTTCCGAAGCGAGCCAAAAATAAGTTTTTTAGGTTAAGCCATGTAATATCTTCGTAAGAGTTTTGGGCAAGCCATGTAGCCGCAGAACCTTTTAAGGCTTTACTCAAAATAATTATTAATTTGCTTCCACTTACTGCATTTCCCGTAAGGCAAAGGTCGACAGTATTGCACCATGCTTCAGCATCCGTATCTGCTTTGTCAGGATTGAATTCGGGTAGTGCCAGTTTGGTAGAGTCTTCTTTCGATTCTTGCATTGATTTAATTAAATCAAGCATATTATGGTGTTGTAATGCAAAAAGCTTCCTCCATTTATCTTGTTCGGTGACAATAATCGGGCTTACTCGACCGAAAATGTTTTCTGGATCTGGTTCAGTCCCAACTTCTGATGTCGGATTACCGAGCTGATTAGACGCCATGGGTATCAGGAATGCAAGGGGTTTGTAAGCAAATACAAACTCAAAAAATGTATTTTCTCCTCAATTTATTATTTTACTATTTGCACACACTTTACATGACACTTGGTATTCGTATTATTATTTAAAAACATAAATATAGAGATAGTGGATTTGCGACCGTGCGCACAACACCGTAACTTAACAAAGACTGAGCCCCGTCGGCTAGCGTGCAGGCGCTTATAAACATTTTCCCCACTACTAACGTCGGCGCCCGGTCGCAACCCCACTCGAACGATTACGTTCTCTCTATGGTATAAAAACAGTCAAGTAAGCGTCCAATATTTAAATCAACAGTTTACTATCTGAATATAGAAATAATAATTTATACCTAAAAATATTGAAATGAATCAAGTTACTAATTAAGCGAGTAAGTAGATACATTTGATATGATACTTTATAATACATTCATGCAAAATCAAAAGCGACGCGCCGTCATATATTTTATTATAGGAATATTGTCAATTCACGCTTAGAAGTTTTTCAGTTTCATTGTATGTAATCAACTGTAACCAACGGGCCAGTTGGCGCAGTTGGTTAAGACACCACCTATTGCGCCGCAGGTCGTGGGTTCGATTCACAATTGTGTGCATGAACATGTCTGTTTGTCCTGAGTCTGGGTGTAATTATCTATATAAGTATTTAAAAAAAAGTAGTATATGTAGTATATCAGTTATCTGGTTTCCATAGGATCAGATAACCCCGTGTGAAAAAAATGTCCCAGGATATTTATTTATTTATTTAATCATTCAATTTATGTACCAATATATATTTGAATCGTATCGAACACTCACACGAGTATATTGATACATTTTTGTTGTTTTAGCTCAAATTCCATTTTGCTATAAATACTTCACACTTTTTTTACTTTTTATGTCAACTTTTTTTTTAAAGGACTAAGGTTGGTAGCCTTTGATGGCTGCATCAACCTTACCTTATTTCAACTGGTCAGCAGACGGTGGTGTCCACCTAATTTTATGTGATCACCACCGCCTATATCAACATTTGCAATACCATTATTGCCGTTGTCGACCTTGAAGAGCTTTACGTTGGTCAAAAAATAGCCATCCAAAAAATTCTATAAAATAGTTTCAACAATAGGTACTATTACTACATGATAATACGTCTTTGTCTTGTCAACTCTTCACAACATTTTTCCAGCACCACAGATTAGTAAACGAAATAATTCGCCGGCAACTCTAACCAGAAACAAGATATCTTTGCAAACGTATCGCTTATGGTCCAGCTAAAACCATCCCACGAGGATGGAAGAGTTTTCATGAGCACTTTGTTGTAACGAGGCACCTAAATAGGACTGACCAGACTGGTAATACGAACATATTTACAAGAGTTATAGGCTTTTACTTGAGCAAGTTTTATTGTTGCATGTAAAAATGGTATGGTTGATTTTAATGTTAAGGTGAGTACAAGATGACTATAAATAATGTTGAATTAAAATTAAAGATGTCCGTTCACATTATTTCTGAAATTACTCTCACTGTTTCACTTTCTCTCATAAAAATTGGTCACTATTATTTTCCCATAAATGATAATATAGCATAGATAGACTAATTCAGTCTCAAATATATTTTCTATTCTTTTTCAATATTTTTTGTAAAAAAATACGATTTAGTTTTAGTTTGTAAACAACAGTACCGTGCTA
The DNA here is from genome assembly GCA_963555595.1 of Tethea ocularis. Lineage (NCBI taxonomy): Eukaryota > Metazoa > Arthropoda > Insecta > Lepidoptera > Drepanidae > Tethea > Tethea ocularis. The sequence continues at coordinate 9,191,852 of OY741968.1, forward strand.
TCATTAAAAAAGAAAACATTAAAACAACTCCCGTTATCTTTTTAATTAAATTAATATTAAAGTGTGGTTGCAATATAAAAGGAATAAAAGGCTGTTTTTACTACCGCAGTATTACCCTCCTCGGCTGCCCATTCCGGGAATATTTATATTTTTAATGCAAAAGGTCAGTTATTCTTTGCAGCATCTTGGCATCACAACTAGAGATTATAATTTTAAGTAAAAAAAATTAAACGCAAAATTCTAAATCCTACATGTCGAACACCAAAATCCACTATGGATGATAGGTACAATGCTGATTGGTAAACTTCACGCAATTTTTTAACTGATCAATTTCACGACTATACTCTACTGGGTTTTTTTTATTAAACTCCAGATAAGAAACAAACAATACTTTTTTCTATATTTTAAGCAAATACAAAATAATGTGTATAAGAGACGCCATTCATCATACAGGAATTCTAAAAACTTCAATGAAAAGTTAGTTCTCTTTTTCTCTTAATAAAATTAATGAAAATTACGTTACTATTTTAGTTGAAAATTTGAAGTTGAGTATTACGCCAGGCATACACAATTTCTTATCAACTGATTACGAAACAAAGGTTTATCGACAAAGTTAAGCGCTTAGACAAACTTCAACAGAATCGTAAAAGACAAAACAGTCACAATTATAGAACTAACTCACTCAGAGTCCCAACTAGTCTTCTCAACTCCTCAATTAAAAGGGAATCATTAAATGAAAGGGACAACAATACTTAATTACGTTTCAAATTGAAGAAAGTTTCAAGTTAATTTCAATGGGAGACTGTCTTTTATGACGCTTTTATAGTTTTAAACGCTTTATCCTTCAATGGAATCCCTTTTTGTCCTACCAGTCAACAGTAAGTACATAAAAGCATATTCACGCTAGAGAAATAAAGAGGATATCACATTATTATTTTTTTCCTTAGGTCCTTACCCTCCAGCTCGCTGGACGAGATGAGGAAGACGAAGGACCAAAAGGAGTGGTGCGCCTTGCAAGAGAAGAAGATCTTCAGCAGTGGAGAGATATAGGCTGATAAGTCAAGTAAGTCAAAGCTTAACACAATCAAGTGATGTCGCTGATGGTAGACAACTTAAGTGTCTCGAAATGTCCACTAAGTACTATCTAAAGACGATACTTTATGTACCTAACTTTAATAGAATTTGTATCTATTTGTAAAGGATAAAATACCCCACACCGCTGACGCATTCATCATTCGTATCGTAATCGTATGCCGGTAGCGAGGGCTTTATTTTTATTCCGCTAAAATATGGCGACGCATTTTAAGATATTAAACTTTTTCTCATAATATATGCTCCCCTTCTGAGCCTATTCACTTCGTGGCCATTTGTATTCACAAGGGAGGAACACTGAATGCATTTTGTTGTCCGCTACATGAGGACTCGCGACGAATTTTTGCTGTAGAATGTATGAATGCGTGACCTTATTAAGCTGTAGTTTTTTGGAGCATGAAACCAGATTAAACATGACTATCAGTTAATAAAGTTATACAGCTAACCCTTTACAAGCTTCACTTTTTTTTTTATTGGAAAAGTAGTATTTTCATAGTGTAAAATTTAAACAATATTATAGACACGTCTGTAGCAATGAAAGCGATAGAACAAGAAACTATCCAAAACAGATTACAAAGTTTGTAGGTTACTTAAAAATAAAATAAAAAACAAAACGTAATTTACAAGTACCATACTGACCTTATTATCGACCATTAAATGCTGCAAATGTAAGGTTGTAGCCGATTCTTCGGGGTCCACGAGACCCCATTCTCTCTGCATCCCTAACCGCTAATAACGGGCACGGTCCATTTGCTCAGCTCCGAGTCGACTTACTGCGTCAGAATAAATGCGGCACCTATTCTATGAAACTGTTACTATATCATTACGATATTTCATACCTTTTATACAACGCTTTTATTTACCTTCACTTGTAACTAACAAACTAAAATAATAAAATCTTAGAAGACAATTTTAACCTACTTCCAATTGTCATACCGAAATGAAACTTGGTATGTATTTATAGTTTGGATAATAATACTGTAATTTGATATCTTGGAGCTGATCTGATGATGGAGTCAGGAGGTGAATAGGTAGTGGTACTCTTCAATGGCTACTAGGAAACCTAGTTACTAGCTTAGACTCATATGATGCACTGTGTCGTCACCAGGGAAACCAATCATCCACCTCAGGGCCGCTTCTGGGTGCTAAGAAGCCCCGGCCCGGGTTTATGATGATCCCAAAATAAGCCTATACAAATCAATGCATGGTTATGCATAGCATAAAAAACAATACTTTTTAATTTGTTTCGAAAAAATATTCTATACCAATGAATTTCATGACTGAAAATCATCATAGTTTTTTTTAAATTACTGCCGTGTTGTCTGAAACAAAAACAGTATTTACGTCCGTTTGTTTGTTTGTCTTGCGATACAGATGATTAGATTTTTAGCAACTCTATACACCAGAATACGGTGACTGGACTAATGAGTTTTAACCCTTTCAATCACTTCCCCTTCATGAAAAAAAGATCAACCCTTGGTAGCGCACTTCACTGATTAATTACTGACTTGCTGATTTTGCTCTACTTATCTGCAATCAATAAATGCTTGTAAGCACTTTTATTTATATGTCGAAAGTCGCGAATTCGGAACATGCAATGAGCTTGAGTTTTCGATGAGGGAAACTATAGCACGGTGGTATGGTAGGTACTATGTAGTACCCACCAAGCTGGCTACAACCCTTCAACTATACGCTTATACATAATAAATAATATAAGTATAAAATCATCGGTAGGTAGGCACCACACTATTTTAGTGAAAGTTGATCCGTCCAACGATTTGTTATACTCTTACTGTTCTTTTTGCACTTTGTTCTTCCTTCTTGAATTTTATGGAATACTAGCTGTTCTGCGCGGTTTCGCTCGCGTTCCCGGGTTAAAAAGTAGCCTATAACCTTCGGGAATAATGTAGCTTCCTATCAGTGAAAGAAATTTTCAAATCGGTTCAGTAGTTTCGGAGCCTCAATGCATACAAACAAACAATCAATCAAATCTTTCCTTTTTATAATATTAGTATCTCTTCAACTTCACTTCACAACTCCGTAACTGATGGTCAAAACTCGATGATGGTAAATCCTAACAAACTTTTATATACTGGGTGATTTATTAATCACCGTCCAGATTTTCAGGGATTGCTGTACTCATCATTATGAACAACTTTTACTATGGGACCAACCTAGAAATCACCATTTCATATATTTTGACATTACGAGATGTGTTGGAAGGTGAAAAAAAAATGGTACTAACATTAGTATCTTTAAATATATGTAGGTACCTCCAAGCAGCAACTCGAAAGGCAATCAATGTGATCGAAACCAAAGGGAACAATTCACTCCGCCTTGTTAAACAAACTTCGCCGAACCCTAATATCCTACTTATTAGGGTTAAACCGATGAAGTCATCAATTTGAATGAAACCTACTCTGAAGGGTTCCGTCCCTCCGACTCTCAGGCTAATCAAAGGAATGCAAAGGTTAATGCTGGTGTTTTTTCTGTCTAGTTTTGCATAAAGCTTCTTTCTATGCTTTCAATCCATTAACCTTTACTAGTTTTTTTTTGTTGTTCTATATTTTTTTCTAGACTTATATTATAAAAACTTTACACTTGAAACATTTTATTTAAAATTAATAAATGGCCATAATGTAAAAAAGCAATCTCTTCCAGGCATCATTTGAATGAATATCATAAAATGACTTGAACTTATCTTTTGACTTCTATAAACTACAGTAGTAGGTATACCCAGGTTCTATTTAACTACCACTTCTTAGTTTTTTCGATGAGTTTCTACAGTACGTACTACTTTCCATCATACAGATCCGCTTTCTCAACAAAGTCTGAAGATTTTCTGGGCTACAAACACTGCTACAACGTATCTAATATTTAATTTCAGGATGTCAAGCATATTATTTTTTTTCAAACTCTTCATACGTTTTGACCCAACAAGATGCTTTTTCGAGTTTTCAGAGTTGCTCCCATAATGACAATGAGTACAATAATCCCTGCTTTAAACACTAATTTAAAAGTAACCATGTATATAAACACCTATAAAACATTCGCATTTATAATAATTAGGATTAGGATCGCTAACTAGTAAAAGATAAATATAGACCTTTATCGCAACATTAATAGGTATGTACGATAAGCTCCAGATAATTCTCATTGACATCTCGAGTAGATCCATGTCGCATGGAGATGCGCTGTGCTTGAACGATGACGACATAGTTTCTTGATAAACAGTACTTAAACAGTGTCCCATCTTCAAAAATATACGTACAATGTACAAACCTCTATGATGTCCACTATGAAGGCTATAATTTGTGCAATGACCATTGTTGCTGAGACAATAAAAGCAGACAATGCACTTGTCATTAAAATTGACAAAACAAATACAATTAACCGAGATTGAGAGAGATCAGCTCAACTGGGAAAGTACCTTACACTATAGAAAAAAGCTAAATTATTTTATATCGTGTTCCTGCGCATGAGTTCCTCATCGGGGTGGGGAGAAACGTCAGCGCGTGTAATAATACTAGGGGCGCGAATAACTTACTATGCGGACTTCGGTAGTGGGTGTTTTGGGCATGGGTTTTACAAGCATCTATAGGCTACGGTTAGGTACCACTTACCATCAGGCGAGCCGTATGCTTGCTTGCCGACTTTATTGTATACAAAAATAACTAAAATTAAAAATTTACTCCCGACACTCAATAGAAAATTGGTCATTATTTTCAAACATCTGAACGAATTTCCTTGAAACAAACACATCCCGTCAGACAGACACGTCAAACTTATAACACCCGTATAATACTATACCCGTCGTATTTGCGTCGGAGGTTTAAAAAAGATTTTTTATATAAAAAATAAATATATGACCAATCTACACTTTCATTAATGAACAGTTTTATTGTGATGCTGTAAAACACTTTTCTATGTCCACATCTATCCACTTCGCACTTGTGATTTCCCCGGGGTAACCTTGGTTAATAATTCAAACCGTCCCATGTCCGAACCTTACCTTAGTTACAGCGCGAATAATTAATTTACAAGTGCTAGAGAAACTTCAGGCTTGTGACCTACTTGTGCAGGAATATTTTAAGGTGTTATGATATATTAAGATACTGTTTCAAATTAATTACGGTCCTCTATGCTCATACGTGAAGTACTTTCATGGAGACTGAATAGCTAACTTTACTAAATATTTTGTAGGATTTTCTTTAGGTCTAAGTGTAGCGCCACACCTGTAAATGTTTCGGCGCGGAAAGTTCTGCTAAAAACGCTCGCAGTGTTTTTTAAAAGGCTTTAACACTTCAGCTGAAAGTAACACGCTGTAATACTTAGTTCAGTTGCGGAAGTTTTTGGACCACCACCACCACCAGCAAGTCAGCACTCTCTCAACCTAGCCTTATCCCATCATTCGGGAGTCGGCTCTCCCATTTATTCTTCGCCAGGACGCTCTGCCCGGGTCGTCTCAAATGTGACATTTGCATCTTTCATGTACTTGTTTATGGTGGCGGGGTCTTCTTCGGTTTTTTGGCTTTCATAAAAAATATAAATTTTAAATTGTTTTCTCGCTGGTAGATGTGAAAAGTCGTAGGTATGTTTTACAAGAGAGTAAATTATCTCGTACCTTTAAATCACTCACTGTGCTTAATAGTCTATATTGGAATGACTAGGTACTTTGCTAGAACGTGATTTAAAATCGTAACAGCACCCGTAGCAAAAAAATACTTTGCTCGCATTTTGAACAAATAATGTAGCCTTGCTGAGTTTCTTGCCGGCTCTTCTCAGTTAGAGGCCGAGTTCCGAACCGGTGGTAACTTCAGTAAATTTGACCTTCATAAGTGCCTTTCTGGGGCCTACATTGAATAAATGGCTTTGACTTTGAAAAATAGTCCTTAGGTATTTTATTCCTTTTGTCTTTCGTTCATCAAAAAAATATTTTTAATTCTTAGACTTGATGGACTTAAAACTTATATTTTACATACAATGTAACTGTGGCACTGTTTAAAAAAAATTCTAAGTGTAGGTAAATAAAAACACAACACAAACAGAATAAACTTTTGTTTTCAAATCTTACATAAATAATATATGATACGAGTACCTACTTTAAGGAAATGTAGACAGCAGGTGTAGCCAAAGCATTCAATTTCAATAGACGTTTAAATCAAACTAAATGGCTTTCAATCTTCAATGAAACCCACCCCTTCGGAAATAATATTCGTAGATCAATAACCTAAAGGAATAACATAGAAATGTACCAAACGTAACAATGTCATAGGTACCTACTTACCGTACAGAATGTGGTGAACCCTATGAACTCAGGTGTATAGTATTGCATACGCTTCGAATGCTTCGAAGTATAACAATGTAACAAGCTATATACAGATATGTATAATTCAGCCCCATTGGAAAATGCAAAAGTGAGTTTGTATGTTTGCTAACTTTTCACACATAAACCACAGAACCGATCGCGATGAAATTCTTAATTTCAATTAAAACTGTCAAAACTTTCATTACATCGACCTGTTCAGCGACCAGTCCAACGATTAATCAACCAATGAATAGCGTGTTATGGTTCATTGATTTTCTCGACAAATATCTTCCCTTCGAATGGACAGAGGTCATAGCATTTAGTGTTGTCTGCCGTTTTGTCGATAGTGCCAGTAAACATAGCTAAATAAAAATTCAAAATTAGCGTTATGTTTTTCCGTTAATTCAGCTAATTGATAAGTATAACTACCTAGTATTTAGTGTGCTGTGTGGTGACGGCGACGAATATCACCATCCCATCTCATCCCGTGGGGACGTAGAAGTCGTCCGAGGGAAGGTATACCAGAGTACGGGGAGCAGCGTATCTCTGAGAACTACACCATACTGCGATCGCCAACCCTACCAAGCGTGGCGATTATGGCATATCCCTCCCAAATGATTCAAGATCCTTGGGATCATTTTGATCCTTTGTCCAGCAGTGGACGTCTTTCGGCTGACATGATGACTTAGTATTTAGCAAAAATTACCAACAAATATTTGAGGTGAAATATTGTAAATATTTTGTGATCTATCAAAAAGTAACCAACAAAGGTTTCTCCCTCATTGAAGAGGGAGAATTCTTAAAACGAAACCTTGCAATTTTCTTTTGAGCAAAATTTTATACGACTAATTAATCCCAACGATCTCTTCAGAATATTATTTTATAATTATAGTAGTAGTTAGTAGCGTAAATACTGGAAATATAATGCTGTAAATTACAAAATATGTTCAACTTGAAGGTTTATATCGATACTAAGTAAATCTCTCGATAGCAGACAGCACTAATTGTTATTGTTATATAAAAGGCCCATTAAAGGCCATTAACCCGGCATGTGTACAAAAAACAAGCAATATATTACCAGACCACAGCCATGTGTCTTCCACCCCTACTAAATTTCATTGCGAACGTAACCGGTATTTAGTGCTAAACCCGTGCGGACCCCATTCTTAGATTGATGGACCTCGTTCATTTGTCACAACAAATAATTATGACGACATCCTCGAAACAAACCAAAATGAAGATATGTAGCTGTCCACCCCACGTTTTCAACCGTAAACCCTTTTTGCTCCATATATTATGAAAATAAAAAATGTCACGTTCCTATATAGTCCAGTAATTTGGCTGTGCTCTGCGCTAACGTCAGACAGTTTCTCGTTGTAGTATATGTCGTGGCCAGACCATAGAATTAATCGCTTCATGATGTGGCCGACCATAATCATGAAATGGAAAATACTTGCTGTCCTCATGATTGGTCTGGCCAGTGGCCAGATCAATGAATAATCAGCGTTTGACAATATATGAACAGCTAAGCGCACGGTTACAGGATATGGTCAAAATTTGTGATCATATCGTAAAATAGTTATATTATCCACTGTTAGAGGCACTGATATCCTTTTTTTTATGATGTACTATGGCGACGGATAAATAGGGTAGTTGACACTGTCAAAAATAAATATCCAAACACTTACCAATGCATAAAACATCTAAATACACGTGGAAATATCAAATATGTTGTACATTTAATGCTTTTTATGATTTTTAATTACCATTGGAACCACTAAGAGTAGATGATTTGATGCTGTGAAACTATGACGTCATAATGTAATATTTCATACAAAATTCCTAATAAACTATCATTTTGACATTTATTAAAAAGTAGCTGATTTGATGTGTCAGTCAACTACCCTATTATTCTAACAAGTTTTCAAAGTTTAATGATAGAATGAAATAATTAAAATGTTCACAGCCCGCACAGTAATCAACGAGCACAATTCAGTAAATTTATGACATGATAGTAAAATAAAAGGCCGATATATATGTAGGCTAGGTACGTATCTAGGTACCCACTTCGATAACATTTGGAATTCGATTTGGGCTTCTATGAATACAATGTAGGCACGAATGCGAGACGTATTTATTATACGTCAGAGACTTGGGAGCCGGCCGACGAGAATTTATTCAATGCGCACCAACTGATCCTCATTTGTAATAAAAAACGTAATATTGAGAATATTACACTGCCGAAAGGAAGACATCGAAAGGAAACACACATTTTATTTATATATGCCGAAGGATTTTTGTCACATGGATTATATGTAGATGCAGCCATGAATATTTGCCTGATTTCTTGAGATGGATGGCATTTTATATCATGGGGATGGACGCGCATTCTCAGCCGACATATTTAAATATATACAAATAGGGTTTTATTCCTTATCAGTTTTGCTATTTCATTACAAATAGCCGTGATTGAAGAAAATGCAGTCATTATTATTTTTAGAAACAGCAACATTTTTAATAATAAAAAAAATATAAAAGATACGGATGTACAAAGGGACTGCTAATTTCTAATAGATATTTATTTCTTACGTAGAACCTCAGATTACTAAACAATAGGCGTAGAACATAATAAAAATAATTGGTATTATCTCACTTTACCAGATTAAAATCTATTATTTATTACTTGTTTACCGTTTTTAACAGATTGAATAGTTTTTAATACATTTTCGTACAAAAGGACAATGCAATCAGCTTTTAAATTTTAGATGAATGTAACCACATTAAATTGATTACTGAATTCAATCCACTCCGGTAAAACGGTTCTGTTCAATTATTTAGCCGCGTCCAAATTTAATGATAGACTAACTGTAGAACACCCACACTTTTTAATTACTATCTTTCCGCCTGTGGTTTTACCAGCGAACGCCAATTGCTCTCTTAGAAATGAAATTTAAAAATCCTTTTTAGTGGTCCTTTTTAACGGTGTGACGTTAAAAATAAACATTAAAAAATTGCATTAATAAATCCTAGTAATATTATAAATGCCAAAGTAACTCTGTCTGTCTATCTGTCCACTGTACCACTGAACAGATAACGAAGAAACTTAGCACGCAGATAGCTAGCCTATAATACGGAGAAGGACATCCTACATTAATACCAGCAAAGCGCGTGAAACTGAGGGGCGAAAGCTAATTTCGCTACCAATAATGTAATTTACGCAAATAGCTAGATATTTTTTTTTTTTACTATGTAGGTATAGGCCTGTGTTTGACCACAATCTCACCATGGTCAGTGATGATGTGGCCGATGATGGTAAGCACACAAAGCCTAGAAAGGAGAACTGGCTCTCAATTGCAGCTGTCGGAACACACCGAAAGGTGCTTGGCGACAGATTTTCAACTTGAGGGTGGTAGCCAGCCAGGCGGGTACTACAAAGTACCCTACCACCGTGCTATGGTTTCCTCAATATTTTTTCCTTCACCGAAAGCTCAAGCTGAAGCTCATTGTAGGATTCGAACCCGGGACCATCGTCTGGGCATCCGACGTCACTACCACTGGCGCTATCATCGCCTATTATATGGAAAAAGAGATCCTACTTTTTATCCTGGCAATGCGCGTGAAACTGCGGGGCGAAAGCTAATTTTGCTACCAAGAATTAATTAACAATTATTACTAGTATACAGTTATTTACAAGAAAGACTAATCAAATAAATATACTCAAACATAAACAAGACTGTTGGAAACAAACATTACGTAAACAAACGGTAAGTCGACTGAAAGTCAGCGTACGTGCGCGGAACTTTTAACGTAGGGTCGTCACTCGTTATCGTTACTGTTTTTGTAGAAAAGGGCGCAGGGCATAGTGATGTCGTGAGATGACACACACTGCGTCATTTGACCGGTGACATAGGTCCGGTGTAATAGTAAACGCCTTGTAGGCTGTAGAATATAAGATACAAAAAAGGTAAAAAGTATATTCTGGAATATTTTATTCAGGGTGATTTCGAGTGGGTATATTTAATGCGGATTGTCAGCAATAATCCTACAAAATTTTAGGAAATTAAAAGATAAGATAATATTGAAGTTTATAATAAATATCTGGTAAAAGCCTTTACTCGCATTCTGATACGTATATAGTGATGAGGCGAGATAGCTATAGAATATTATTTTAGCACTCGAGTAATTTAATAATTACGGTTCATCAAAAAGTTATTCAACTGAACACTGGTCTTCATATGTATAGGGCTTCCTTCTCTGCCCTCTTCTTCCATTAATAATATAGAAAACGACTATTAAATAATAATTGGTACCTGTGAAAACTACAAACTACCAAATTAAAACCTTTCCTAAGTAGGTACATACGCGTAGTGTAAACTCAATTTACCCCAGATCAGAAGCAACAACAGGAACTCTGAGTGAAATATCTCTTACAAAAGTATCAGTTACTTGGGTAACTACATTTTGGTCGGAAAATAAAATTATAGAGTACCTACCTTTTCGCCGAAGGAGAGCGTAACACACTTGGTGCGCGATCCGCATACTAAATGTGAGGAAACACCGACAGGAACGCTTCAGGGTATCGATCTCGTGAAATTTCTACCGCAAACACATCTGCTTGATAATAAAATTGTTCAAACTATGGCAATTTGAATCCTTAATCCTTTTTATGTAAGTGCGTGTTGTATTATGAAAAGATGTCCTTTTTTAACCACCATCTATTTATGAATATATTTTATTCAGCTTTTACTTGCGTTATACATACATACTCGTATGTAGGTACTTATCATTTATCTTACGATATTTCTTGGTAATTTATTACTCCAACATTTACATTATCAGGTCTTGAGGGAGTTATTTTACCGTTTCTCTATTGACCGTGTAAATTATTCATGCATAAATTCTACTGACTTACTTTATAGATCAAATATAAAAGAAAAAACTTACACGGAATATTTACTTATACGAAAAATTCTTTCCACTAAAAACGCAGACGTGAAAACTATGAAAATAAGAGCAAAGTGAAGTCCCATGTCCGCGATACGTACTGCACCTGAATACAAACGACAAATAAAATAGCTGCGGTCACCACATTCGTGACTGAGAAGGGATCAACCCTTTCAAAAAACGTGAAATAGAGACGAGGAACCCACTCTAGAATAATTTGACGACATTTTTAGAAACAATCAAAAGGATAACATGGTTGAAGGGACATTAGTACGACGAAATTACAAAGCAAAAACGTTTTAAGCCTTCTGTGTCTGATTGAGTGGGATGAGGGTTAAGCGAAAAGAGCAAAGGTAAATCCCTTCTGACCAAACAGCACTTAAGGATGTCCACTTAACGTTGAGAGAAGGAATGAAAGCGGCCTGAGACCCAATAGCTGGGACCGGCCAGGGTAAATAGATGAAATTTCTTTTCACTTGACTAGAAGTCGGGCTCTCTTAATAAAATAATAGCACAGTATTATCAGTCGGTTTTATTGAAGCTAAGATCTGGATGAAAGGTAATGGGACGAGGTCAGATACGAAATGATATTTTGCTTATTCATACGACCTTGTTACCAAAGGCAGCATTCGAGTGCTATTAAATTTATATACAGCTATATAACCTCAACTAGAAAAAGGTAAATAAAAATATTTTTCATTTCTTAGTCCTCTTTCATCATCAAAGAGTTGCTTTGAAGTCTGTTTCGAGTATTTACCAGTACGTTTGTGAAGTAGGCCTTAATGGTACCTACCTATATAGTTCCGATAATTGTGTTGGCTTTGGTATATTTTAGTAGAAGCCTCAACAAATAAATGAATTTATTTCGATCTTATTTAGTTTCTGGCGTATTATTTGTAGACATTTATTTTATCATAATGGACTTCGGGTTCAAATTATTTAGTAAATATTAAATCTTGCAATAAGTGATTGACAGACATTTTTATATCATTACAACAGACTGGATGAAACTTTGTTCCTACCTTTCCTTCAAATAACTTACCTCACCTTTTTTCGGGTACACTTAATTAGGGTCGCCTAACTAAGTTAACCTGAAGTAAGTGAAATTTACAAAGGTAAAATACGAGGGAAGGAATTATGTTTGCTTTCTGTATCTACTTAAATAAATGTTAGAAAAGTATTCATTACTGTAAAGTAAAATAAACCAAGGTTTAGGATGGTTTAGGCCTGAGCTATTCAGTAGGGAAATCTATAATTTATAATTACTTGTCCTAGTAACTGATTCATCAACGCAGAGTATAAGCAGTGGAAAGTTACTGGTAACTAGCGCAAAACCACTTAAAGTATTATGTACATCAAGACTAATAACTTTTTTTGACTTTTGCCAATACATCCTATAAAAAAGATTTAGTGAGTATTTTTAAAATCGTACTTTATCTTAATCTGTGACTGCCTCGGGCCGCATGCGTATTATGACTTACTATTCGTGACTTTTTTCGGATGGGAAATAATATAATTGAATTAGAAAAATCGTAGAACATTTATTTTCCAGTCTCGATGAACCAAAGTCGAAGTTACGAGTTTTTGCGTTAGTTACCAATGACCCTGTAGATTCAGAAGGTGAGGGTGCACACACAACCTCTCAACTCTTTTTCTTTTACTGTCTCAAGCGCTTATAATCAAAACACAACGCTAACACAATATGTGCTCAGTGGCGTGCAAATGGAGAGGCCTATGTCCAGCAGTGGACTAATATAGGCTGATGATGATGATGATGATGATGAACACAATATTGGTGGAAATACAAAGAATGGCGATAAAGCTCTTACAGAGACTGTATTTATAAAAAAAACTTTTAACAAAAAATAGAACCGACTTCAAAACACTAAAATATTGTACCATCCATCATCACATCAAATATATAACTAACGGTCTAAAAGGTCCTAGGTATAATATTAAAATAATTATCCCTTAACTCCTAACCGTTAAGGAGTTGTACCTTCCCTCATCAGCTCAGCAACGTAAATGATGACTACCAGACGCAAATATCTGAATAGCTTTAAAAAGTATATGAAAAACATTATAAGTGCCTATAAAATTTGAAGAGTTCCCTCGATTTCTTCAGGATTCCATCATCAGATCCTGACCTGATGACCATGGGCACCAACTGTAAAGTATAACCTTTCAAACAAAAATAATTTTTCAAATCGGTTCAGGCGTCTTCGAGTAATCGGGGCACATACATAAAAAAAAAAGATTCTGACGAATTGAGAACCTCCTTGTTGAAGTCGGTCGGTGCGGTACATGACGTCATATCTGCTGAAACAACTTTACTGAACCACCAACAGATGGCGCTGCTCATGACAAACAATAGTTTCTACATCGCGATGTTAAGAGTCTCCTCCAAAACATACTGTCTCACGAGGTACTCTAGACAACTAACTCTGGTTTCCCTTCAACACGAATAAATCTTTCGCCTTTTACTAAAGATTTCCGTGGAGGGGAACACTCAAATGAGTCTATTACCTATTTTTGAAAGTTCCGTTAACGCGGTACTTATTAATTACTCAAGCAAACCTCAAAACGACAATTAAGTTGATTGAAGAGAGGTGGGAAAGCGTTATGTTGGTATCAATCAACGTGACTGACTGACGACTGTCGCTCGCTGCAGTTCCAATGCCAATAATCACGGTGAAAAATCATCGATCGTGTCTTTGTCACGTCGGCGTCGATCACTCATGTCACTAAATACGAAGTGGGTCCGATAATTGTTTGAACTACATACATCATTATTTATTTAATTAGTAATTATTTTATTTCCCTTACCTGTTGTATGATTCTGGTTTTTTTAACGAATATCCATCTATACAACATAATAGTAAAACTAGTGTTTAGTGTTTACTAGGTAATTCAACTGAAATTGAACTATATAGACCAAGTGAAGGCAAAATTGGACGTCGTGTCGTATAAGGAGGTGCAGGAAGCAGCAAACAATAGAGGGGAATGGAAGAAGCTACACCGACAAGAGCCAAGCTCTTAAATATAGAAGAAGAAGAAGGCATTTCAAGGTCCCTGATTTTGAATCTTACTCTCTATATGTGTTGTTATCCAGCTCAGCAATTTTTTTTTTGACATATATTACCTATATATTATTTATTCTTTGGTAATATGATGATATATCGATAGATATAAGATAGATATTACAAATGATTCAAATAATACTGACACGCTCTACGCGTCTCATTTAAATAAATTTGACACTTGGACAATTTAACGTTAACAATTTCTACTTCTAAAATGTCCTGCAAAATTCATCCAATTTTTTTTTATATTTTGACTACTTTAGACTTAGTTTAGAAAACCATAACTAACTGTAGGTTAGGTATATATATTATGTGTAAAAGTTGTGTGGAGTCCTTACTATTATGGGCAACAAAATTAATCTTGGGCTCATGAAACAATTCGTCAAACCCTCTCAAGTCTAAACAAAGATGGTGAATGTACGGATATATCTAAAGGACGTTTTAAAATGTGAGATCTGTTAAACTGAAAGCGGTTTTGTTGGTCCACTAACAAGAAGATTAATAAAGACAACAACTTTTGCGGTTCCCTGACAGTGATTGAGATAAACCCATGAAATTATCTACCAGGGACGCTCAAGCTGGAATGTGCTCACCATCGTGGTTTTTCCAAAAGACTACAGGATGGGATTCCTCAAAAAACATAGGAATGATGAATTTAGATGAATCTAAATGAAGAACTGATAAAATGTATTTAATATGTAGGTTTTCCTAGAGGCAATCTAAGGACCTACATTCCAGGGTCGCCCACATTTTTTTAAAAATTGGATCTACTTACACTAGTACAGAATACAAACTTCTAGCACACGTTGAGCAAAGGTCTCGTCACGTCTTTCGACTTAACCTGGGAGTCGGGTTTGTTTAACGAGCCTCTATTTGCACTGGTTTCCGACCTCGCCTTGCCTCGCTTCGTTTTCAACTAAATCTTTAGGGAGCACAACAAACTACTAACTGAAGTCTGTTAAAAAAACTCCGCTTGTCGAATACCTACCGTTTGATTACGGACGGTTTGCGAAATTGTAGCGATATATGTTCATGGAGTTAGTTATTGACTGAAGTCAAGACCATTTACTATTTTTAAGGGAAAGGCATTGAATGTCGTAACGAAGGTCGTTGGTTCGAATCCTACAATAAGTTTCAACTTTCGATGAAGGATACCTATACTATCGTAATATACTATCGTACCTATTCCGGTGTGTTCCACCATCGGCCACATCATCACTAACCATAGTGAGATGAGAGAGAAAATACAAAGTTTTTTTATCTATAGATACAATAACAATATACACATATACACCTAAACACTATAAAAGTATCAAACGATATTTCATGACCAAAATTTTAAACGTCAAAATCTCAAGGTTTCAGATCTCATGTTTACCGTCACGCAAATTCAATGTAAGTACTAGGTAGTCTAGCATACTGAATACCAACACTATTCAATAAAAGAGTATTTCAGAATCCCCGTATGAAATAGATACGATTATGCGAACAAAATTCAATTTGAAAACTCGTAGTCATGTTTTGGCTTATACATATAACGGAAATCAGGCTTGAAGCGCGCCCGGAACATCGCCAGACATATGTCGGAGCCTGTTTAGTGCCCGGACGTGCACGTGTTGGCATATGTCCTCATGCTAGGACATCAGGCTTTTAGTTTAGATGAGCAGGCTAAAAGAAATGTAAAATGACGAAAGGAGAAAGAGAAATATGAAGGTTTTGTATTGACACGCAACGGTCAACTATTAACACCATTGGAATATTATAGAGTTGGTTTCAAGTTCCTGAATTTAATTTACCGAGCGAGCAAGAAGCGCGAGCGAAACGTCTCATTATTTTCAGCAAAAATGCTTTCGTATGTATGTCTATCCGGATTTTCGCAAATATATCTTTGACCTATGATATAATAAAAGTATCAGATCAGTTAGTATTCATAAGCGCAGGGTAACTAACGTACACTAAACTATGCTTAAGAAAACACCAAACATTTCTGTGAAAAATGCATATGTGTATTTAAATAAAAAATAATAACCATGCATGAGCAAACGCTCCTTTATCTAACGTCAGTCAGCCATTAAAATTAAAATGTCTGGAATACTTTCTAAGGCATTTAATTTTAAAACTAATTAAAAGTGCTTACTATTAAATAGTTGAAGGGATTTGTTCATTTTATTTCTTCAGCTCAAGTGCAGAGTTGACCGAGAGGTTAAAAAGTTAAGCGTTTCAGTTAACTGAACGAATGGCGATTAGTGAGCGTTCAGTCAGTGTCGGCGATCGTTATCTTCAACACCAGTTTTTGAAATAGGAAAAGTAAATTCTATATTCAGTTCAGTTTTTTTTATAGCTATTTAAAAGGAAATGTAAGTTTTTTATCTTCATATTTTAAATTACGAACAGCAATAATGTTATAATAGAACCTACTCATAGTATAAGCACATGAGTAAATAATATATACATAATCTGTGGTATGAGCCTATTATAACCTATAAAAACTATTTTTAACCGACTTCAAAAATGAGGAGGTTATCAATTCGTCGAAATCTTTTTTTTTTATGTATGTGCCCCCATTACTCGAAGACGCCTGGACCTTCTTTTTTTGTTTGAAAGGGTATACTTTACAGTTGGTGCCCATGGTCATCAAGTCAGGATCTGATGATGTAATTCTGGAGAAATTGAGGTTCAAATTTTATAGGGACTTACGATGTTTTTCATATACTTTTTAAATTAGGCAGTCATCATTTGCTGAGTTGATGATGGAAGGTACAACTCCTTAATGGTTAGGAGTTAGGGGGATAATTCTTTAAATATTATAGGACCTTTTAGACCGTTAATATATTATTTGATGTGATGATGGAAGGTACAACGATAGCTTATACTAGGTCAGTGATAAAACATAAGAAACGAAAATTTGAAAAATAAAAAACTTTTACACAACAAATAAAACACTAAACAGACTTTTAAAACACTAAAAAGCATAAAATAACCATGTAGGAACTCTAATCAACATGACAATGTTTTGAAGTCAGCGGTACCATGATATTTTCCATTGACTTCAAAACAATTTATTACTCCAGTTTATCACTCAATTATAAATTACTGGCTGTACTTATAGAAAAAAAAGCCTAGAAGTACATAGTGCTGTATAAGTGCCTCATCGCGATCTCTATTCAACATCAATTTTTGATTTTAGTAAAGATTTATATTAGGTATGATACATTTGCAGAACCAAGAAACTAACAAATACGCAATATTTCATATGCTAGTATTTCCCTTAATATAACTGGTTAGAATGAACATAAACTCACACGTGTGGTCTAATATCGCACAGGCATATGGAATAAACCGTCCCGCAATTCGGCTCGACGTAACCCAGCGTAATACAGTCGTAATATTTTGTTCATACGTGGAACACGCGGATACTTATGTAATTATTTCCTAAATATTTAGACGGTGGGCAGAGGTAAACCTTGGCATAAAACTCCCTAAGTTATAGCTGGCCGGGTTGGTAACGGCAACGTTGTGCCAACCAAGTTGCGCGAATGTATTGCCTCACTGTTTTGTGGTTTTTTTATTTACCCCTTCTGTTTTACAACGCTTTGAGAGTGTTTAATAATGAAACACAGTAAAATTTGGTGATAAAAGAGATAGACATAAAGAAAAGCTTCGAGTTCATGGGTTTTTGCTTGGATGTGTGACTTTTATTTGTGACGGAATACGATTTAATGTAGGTATATTTTAATCCAAAGTATGGTACGGTGATATTACATTATTATGTCCTAAGTTTAATGCAAATCCAGCAGTAAGCTCTTTCTTATTTTTGCTGAAAGTGCTGTGATAGTGTTGTGAGCGTCGTTATGACGGGTATAATTTTATTACCTAAGGACTACTACCCACCTAATAAGTATTTGAGGAATTTGTTATCGTTGTCTCTGAGTGATATGTCTAATTAATGTACGTATACGTACTATCTCTCTTTCCTTATTTATATACGTATATTGTCGGTATCCCTATTCAATAAACAAATATAAGTGTTTTTTTTTTTGTTGCCTTTGCTTCGGATTTTAATTTTTGGGTCGAATAGTAATCTATTATGGCCCAATTACACCAACGTCTTATAGCACTAGCCCATGATTTCTGTTAAATTTACATAATATTTAACCCGGGAGTTAGGAATGTTCGATGTTTCCACAATTTTGATTATAACACCAACCAACAATACCACTTTGTTCGTATAAATTACTAAATCCAATATAACTCATTTTACCTTCTTGTCTGTCTCTACTTCACATAAATAAGCTCATAAAGCAATGTTAGCAGGATATTTTGGCATGCAACGCTTACTGGCGCATCGTAAAATCATCTGGAACCTCGGACGGGAGGACTGAGCTCGGTGCTCGGTTATGCATGGTCACACACGCTTGCGGTCACCGGCCCATACCATAATGTGTTTGCTTTAACATGCAGCTGCCGGAATTTCGTCCTGACCTAACTTCCGACGGTGCTGTTCACAAATTGTGAATTCTGCAACTTTATGTGACGCGCTGTCAAATGTTACGTTTAGCTTTATTTTGTGTGTTGCTAGCAATTTGGTGATTGTTGATTTAATATTAAACTAACCGACGGTTTTACTTGTTGTTTTTTTTAGATGTTAGATAAGAACGAGCAACTTTAATGAGGTATGTAAGGCTAACAGGTTATCATCTATATCTGCCTACTAAGGATAATCTGTTAGATTTACCTACCTACCTATTTACATTCTACTTACAATAATAAATCTTTGCATAAAAGATTTACGCTCACACAAACCAGACGCCTAATTCTGTACGCAACTGTCGCACATCATAAAGTGAGCCAAGATACGGCATAATAAACTTGGAAAATGCCTCCACAACTCTGTTAGGTATTATAAGTTCATATTAGGTAACTAATGTAACTATATTTAAGCGACTGAGGTAGAATGTACATAATGCGATACACGTATATTATGTTGTAACGTCTTGCTATAATCTCTCAGCAAGCATATACCTGGTTAGGTACAGTTTTACCCTATGATAGGTTCACATTCAGTGGCGATATGGCCGAAGATGGTATGGTAAGCACATAGAGCTTACGAGGGAACTGGTTCTCAAGTGCAGCTATCGGAACAGAGCAGCGAGGCGATTCAGTGCTTGGCGACTGAATTTCAACTTAAAGATTGAAACCTAGGTGAGTACTACAAAGCACAATATAATCTAAAAACACTGTAGGTACGCAGTTTTTCAAATTTTGTATTCAATTTCAAACAGCGCATATTAGTACTAGCACAGAATACTTAATAGTACAAGTAACTAGTGACAAAACTGTGTGTATATTGCTGCATTTACAGCGTAAATTCACAATGCTACGTTTTTAGTGATTTAGTACTCAAATTGTTTTAACTATAACGTTTCATTTGCAGGTACATTAGGGAGCTCGACTAAATTTTTAAGTCGTGAATACCTAGTACCAGACTACTCATAGTACATGAATGAACACAACAATTGAATAAGCTAAATATAACCAGCGTCGCTTTTTTAATTTGATCCAGACGTCTTATAAAAGGATGGGCCTTGTGACAAAATAACAGTCACGCCAGCTTTCGTGTCAATTATACTTAATTCAAATTGAAATAAGGGACATTTCGCCCGACTTCTTAATTGGATTAGGTTATTGATCTTATAACTGCTATTGTTACTATTGTGAGTTCTCGCAGTTTAATTTTGTAATGGTAATGGAAATCATAATTTAAGGATGGTATATAAATACTATCTATTAGTTGAACCTAGTTGATGTATTGATAGAAAAAATACATGATAACAACTACATATTTTATTACATATTCAGAAACCACATTTGCCACACAAAAACAAATGTTATTAGGTATTATGATTTTAATCTAAGTATAAATTGTGTTATGGAGGAACAAGGTGGACGATTCCTCCATTGAAAAGGGAAGATCTTCTTTAACTGGGTCATCGTGCCTGGGGACCGCGCGCGGTCCAACTGTTGATGTTGGAATCTTGTACCTATAGCGAATGCGCGAACAAACTCCACTAGCGCGATGTAGGTTGTATGTGGATAGTGTTGTTATATTGCAGCGCCATCTATCCATCGATGCCTGAACTATGTAGCTGACAGGGATCGCTACATTGCATAAATTATATTTCTATTTAATTTAAGATAATATTAAACAGCTTTGTACATTTATAAAGATACCTACTCTTTCCTTCGGCTTCTCCCACGTTCTTAGGATAAAAAGTAGGACATAAACTATGTGCTTCTCCATATTATAGTGTAATTTCTTCGCAATCGATACACAAAATGGTAGGTAACGAATAGAAAGACAGACAGAGCTCCTTTCGCATCAATAATATTAGTAAGTATGGATGGCTCCAACTCTCACCCCACAAATCTTCAATAATAGATCGATTGAATTACCCAATAAATTTCTCTTTTTATATCCAACCCTGGCAATAAAAAATTACCCCTGTGCCCGAACCCCCTTTTGGACACTACAGCAATTTTTTCAAAGCCCCACTGCATATTTGAACGTACCATTTTGTACTACAAATTGGATTCTTCAATTTGCATACTTACAAATAGCCCGAAGAATGGAGGACGTATATCAAGATCTCTAGCGTTATCAAATGTATTTCAGTGATCGATATTAGACACAAAGAAATTATAGAATGTAGGGGTGGAAAGCTAGTCTCAAGCTAATGAAAACCCGCGATCCCCAATTTACCCTAAAAAATAAAAAAAAAAGTTTTGGACAAAGATGGATGGATGGAGATTTTAATTACACTATATGCCTAAGAAAATATTTTAGAACACACTCAAGACCCATTAAAATTAGGATCAAATAGGTACTGAAACGTCCCTATTCCTTCCAATCGAATTGTCAAATGTCTACTAGAAATTAATACTTATTGAATGGCATTTTAGTATTCGGCCAGAACCCTATATAATGTCAAAATGCATTTTCAGCGGCTGCACTGTTCAAGTTTAATATTAAAAGGCTATCCACTCAGCAGTTTGTCCCAGCACTGTGTGATCCTGTTTCTCACTGGTAGCCAGAGGCCGAAGGATGTAAGTGTATGAACACGAGACCACTCAAGTTAGGTACTAGATAGTTTCAAGAAATTCAATTCTCTAGAACTAGATCTGGAAATGGTACTAAACTAAACAAGTTTGTAAACTCAGACCATGAGTAGTACAGTCAGTTTAAAAGTAGCTGATAACTTTGGAAGCTTGTCGTATTACGGAATTAACAGTTTTCATAAATACTGTGTCAGTAGATAAGTGAGAGGATACTAAAATGCCAATCTGCTTTTGATGCTGGCTGTACCTACATAAAACTAAAAACATGAGTTATTCTATAGAAAATAAAGCAGCATATTATTTAAATTCAGCAATACTGGTGACACCAGCACGTGCATAACATAACTTTTATTTTTTTAAATGCCTATAAAATACCATGATATTATCATCATGCAATTCCAAAATACAAATTTAATAATAAATGATATATAATTTAATAATAAAAATAATAATATTTTAAATGTGTGTTTACAAAAATCCTCATCATGAATTTTAGTGTAAGTATAGATGTTTTGTAAATCGAATCTAATTTATAAAGCCGTATAGTCTAGTTCATGTTACTGAACGTACAAGTAAAAAAACCTAAAATCATCAACTTGAGATAATTACTAACTCATTGACGATGATGGATACGAAGTATAGTACCTAAATAAAGTACAGCCGTTCTCATGATCAATAGTCTCATATCCCTACGAAACCCTGAAAGGTTCTCGTTATCCGTCAATACTATATTGTGAAATAAACAACCGGACACGATCGTAGATCAACAATACTAAAACAACTTCCCTTCTATCCCAAACATCATCCTCTGAGCGCAGCAAGTGAAGGAAAAGATAAAACAAAAAGAAATGGGTTTGTTTCCCCGCTGAGATCGAAAGTGCGGAATCCTTTTAAGGGTGCGAGACCCGAAATGACACCGTTTTGTCAAAACCTTTTCCGCTTTCCGCGAGGAGCTTGTAAAATTTTGATGCGTTCCGGAGTTACCACTTTAACCCATTTCTTGAATATTGTATGATTAAGTTACCTACGTCCAGGTGTTGTATTAAAAACTTTTCGCGTTGATAAATAATCTAAAATGATGACGGAACATACCTATATTTACCACTTAGAACTTTAATCATGCTTGGATACAAGGCGCACATAAAATTAGCTACGTTTGGCCACTTGCGCACTGCGAAAAAGTCGTTCTGCCTCAGCGGCCGTGGGTTCTACGAGCGATGTGCCACTTCAGTTCAAGTCAATTCTTCGAGCTAAGTCGGTTACTTGGGTTCGCCTGCGGATCTCATAATTTCTGATTCGATCTCGCAGGGAAACTCCGAACATAGCCCTCTCTATTGCTCTTTGGGTGACCTTGAGCCTAAAATATTAATATCTTATGATTTTGTTAATATTACTTACTACTAGTAGTAGATACAGAAAGAAAAATATAGTGTATAGAAAATGTTTGAGACTGAAAGGTTTTTCTAAGTGATCGATTCTAATTAATATCAGTCTCTCACATTTTTAAGCTTAAAACACGTCATGAACCTATCAGCCATTTGTTCCTTCGACCCTCGATGGGACAAACAAATCACGATTAAAGGGCCCAGTTCACTTTCATCTCATTAATGTCCAACGCATTTAATTAAAATTCACCCTCCGACCTTATCTTCGTAGGGTTTTTCGATCTTGTTATTAGCACATTCCTTAGGATTGTAAGTAAGGTTTTCACCCCAACTAAGCACTAAATTGTAAGAATATAAGCCGGGAGATTTTCATTTGTTAATCGTTTTGCAAACCCTCGTTTTGAAGGAGAGGAGATATTTAGATGAAGTCTGTAGATGTATTTTGATAATGATAATAATAATATTTTAACGTCGAATGCCGAGACGAAGGTAGTGGGTTCGGATCCTACAATAAGCTTGAACTTTCGGTGATGGAAAACATTATGAGGAAACAATAACACGGTGGTAGGATACTTTGTAGTACCCGCCTGGCTAGCTACTACCATCCTTCCTACCTTCCCATGTGTTCAGACAGCTGCGTTGAGAGTCAGTTCCCGTCTGGCCGTAGTATGCTTACCACCATCGGCGTCACTCATCACTGACCACGCTGAGATTGTGATCAAACACAGGCGTATACATACAATAAAAACGTATGACATTCTTCACACAAGGTTATCTAATCCTAGAATCCTATGGAAACCAGATAACTGATATACTTACAACATAATTTACTATATTTTTGTAATTATTCATACCTAATGACTTAAATAGATATATATACTCAGCCTCAGGCCAAACAGACACGTTCATGCATAGTTAGGTATATGTTTGACCACAATCTGAATCACCGAAACCAATGTTATTTTGGTTGAAGATGGTAAACTTACAAAGCTTATAATGGAACTGACTGGCTTTCAAATGCAGCTGTCGGAACCACAGAGGAGACTATGGGCATATTCATAATTCCGTGGTTGGAACACAAGACACCTACCTACATCCTAAGTACAAGATATCTACCATTTTAACAAACCACGCCAAATGGCCCGTCAATGATTCAGTTTTATATTTTTACTAGCGACCCGAACCGGCTTCGCATGGCTTTCTGTTATGCATTGTAAAAAGCTTTTATTTAACTTGCAATGTATGTTTGTTCGGGTGGAATCTGGCTACTCAATTTTGAAGCAGATATCTTCCACCGATTGAGCTGAAATTTTGTATACACGTTAAGTATGGATGACAATACCCGATTACAAGCTTTTATGATCATATAAATTGTGTATAATGAGTTTATACATATAAACCTTCCTCTTGAATCACTCTATCTATTGCTGAAATCCGTTAAGTGGTTTAAAATATCTAAGCGAACAGACAGCGGAAGCGACTTCATTTTATACTATGTAAAGGATACTAATCTTTTTCCATTGAAAGGAGAATGTTCATAAATGTATAAACAAAAGAAATACCTACCGTATCTAATATTGTTTAAAAATGAAGGTCAGTATATAATCCGCAGTTACGTTTTCTGTGATTATGCGGGTCTGAGCAAGATTGATGACTGCGACTACCAGCGGATGGCTGGCCCGACTTAACCCAACTTACCCAACCAAATCCCGCAGATTATGAGGCATAAATAGCAATTCATTGCTTGTCTTTCCAACACTATACGTACTGGTACTTTTAGTCTAATAGGTACGTACCTTGATGTAGAATTAACATCGATATATTCATCGATTTCAAGTCAAATGTCATTCGTATCATGTTTTTTCCCTAGCTTTAAGAATCCGCCACTTAACCTATCTAGCCAAATCACGTCGTTTCGTTGCTACGTGAGAGAAGGACAAACCAACAGCATACTTTCGCATTTATAATATTGGTATCAAAGTATTTGTCCGGTAAGGTTGATGAAGCCATAATCCTTAAAAAAAGGTATAAAGTAGGTATATCAGTATGATGTCCACCTTAACTATATTTTTATTTGCGTAATACGGTTTGGAACTAAGCTTTATTAATAGAACTATTAAAGCTTTCCGCCCAGCGGTTTCAATCGCGATCCCCTTTTTAAAAATATTACCCCCTTAGGGGTTTAATTTTCATCGTTACCTATAATGTTATTTTTTTAATTCGCTTTCCTTTTATATATTTAGACGTAGTTACCTACCTACCTACATATATCTCTCCTACAAATATAACTCAGAAGAACAAACATATTTTTCAATTATGCAGCAACAATATAGGTACCCAAATTAGATTCTTTACGAGTCGGGGAGTTTTGGAACTGACATCGGTTTCCTTCATATGTATTGTGCGGGTTACTAGGGGGGAAGTAGGGGGAGCGGGATTACAAGGGCCGGCTCTTAAGCCTTACAAACGTAGCTCCAAATCGGTGTTATTTAACAACGCGCCGTCGCCTCGGCCTAATTAAGGAATACCCTAACTTTTCTTGACATCGCAACTAGAGCATACGTGTGACGGTTCTACGTAAACATATTGTTTGGACACTCAATAGGCAGAAATGGATTAAGGGATTTACTGAAACTTTGTTACAAGTTTTGCGCTTTATCTCCGCGTAGATTTATTGAGGATCTTTGAAATTGTTGGATGATACTAAATACGTTTTCCTTTGTTACGGGTACATACATATATCTATCTACATATATAACTGTAATATATATCCACACAATGTTAACTTATTGCTAAGTAACGTAGATATTTTATAACTAAGAATATATTATTAATAGATAATGCATTTTTTTAATCTAAATTCGAAGCCAAGGCGATTCGCTAGTGACATAACTAATAAAACAAGAATTAATGTAGAATACAAGAAAATATGAGACTGACTGAAATGGAAAGCTTAGAAGAAAGTTTCAGTTCGAATACAAAATTATCAAAAGAAAAGCTGAACCAAAAGGTGTTCCCATAAACACACGGAGCTAAGACTACAACTTTCAATAGAAAGCGTTGCTAAATTTTTATTAGGGACAGAGTAACAAACTAGCTCCCTTTGTCCAAAACCGATCCGGAGACCTACTCGGCCCCAGGGGTGCGCTTAACCTATTTTCATTCCGTTCTCTTTTAGAGTTCCGTGACGACAAATGAAAAACGATGGCAATTAGCTGCCTATTCTGACTGTCAGTCAAGTAACGATTAGTTTAAAGAGGTAGGTATCTAGACATTTTTCAACCAACAAACAACTACATACTAATGTTATTATTTTTATATAAAACTAACCTCCGTCCCGTGGTTTTTTGGGGTACGGCAGATGAGGTAGTGAAACTCGACCGTAGGTAGGTACACACATGAATTATATATTGATTCTTTCACTACATAATTTAACACATCTATGTAATTAGTAATAACAAATGAACAGTCATTGTATAATATTGCAACAGTCTCTTGCGCCTTTTTACAATAAAAAGGTTAAATCCTGAAATACCGTTGGCTGGTAGAAAAGTCCCGAACAATGTATGAGTTCTCTGTGTTGCCAGCTGTCGTGACATAAATTGTGCGGCATAAGGCGACACAGTTTCACCTGCGTCCTCGAGAGATAAAAAGTAGCCTATGTGTTACTAAGTATACAAAATTTTATCAAAATTGGTCCCAACCGTTTGAGCGTGAAGAAGTAACAAACATACTCACTCACAAACTTTCGCATTTATAATATTGGTATCAAAGTATTTATCCGGTAAGGTTGATGAAGCCATAATCCTTAAAAAAAGGTTTAAAGTAGGTATATCAGTATGATGTCCACCTTAACTGTATTTTTATTTGCGTAATACGGTTTGGAACTAAGCTTTATTAATAGAAAGTAGGATGAATAACAATACGGAGCCGTCAATGCGCGAGTTTTACTCACACTTATCAACCTTTCTTGGTTTTATTTTCCCAAAACGATGCGGCGATAGCAGTGTGGGCGGCCATCGCGGTTTTCAATTTACGGCTTGCGCCGAACTCGGCTGGGTTCTTTTTAATCTGTTTATGTATTTACCTACTTATTGACAATATTTAGAGTTATTTTTTCGGGATACTTCACATATTTTAGGTATCGGTATTTTAGCCAATAGGAAATAGGTACATAAAATTACACCACCCGATCCTAGATATAATATACCAGAAGATAGTACTAAACTAAATAATCATTATTTCTTTTAAGATCTATTATTGTATTATTGCATGATTATTCTTTATTATATGATTGATTGTTTTACCTCAACTTTTCTAATTTTATTGTTTTAATTTAATTAAGTTTTTTATTATTTTGAGATTTTTATTAGACCAATTTTTTTTTATTCTTTAATATCTTTTGATATCAAATTATTTCCATTTTCTCTGTTATATCTTAGTTGTAAATAGTGCATGTTGTGTTAGCCTATAAGTAATTTGTACTCAATAATGTAAAATCTTTGTCAATAATTTATGAAAATGTAAAAAAATTGTTGGCTGACCTTAATAAATAAATAAATAAATAAAAAATCTTTCGACTTTAAACAATCTGCGGTTACTTATGTTGCTTTGCTCAGCAATAAGACAGAGGTAGTTACGATACAAACAGATCAATAAATCAGTGTCGTCTAGATACTTATTAAGTAAAAAAAAGCCTGTAAGTATACCTATCATAGATAATGAGTTATTTACATAAGCATAAGTTCTTCCTGGTACTTCAATTATTTGGTAAAAAATATACGTCTAACAATGGCCAAAATTAAGAAAGGAACCGGCGAGAGATTTCCATAAATACCAAAACCGCATTATCTCAATACAATTTTTTTCATTATACGAAGCAATTTTCCGTTTCGTCGGAGGAACGCCCGAGTAACTCAATAACAGACGACAAAAGGCATTTGAGTATAAAATTCGCCAATTATACGCAACCCGCTCAGTAGAACGCCAATATTCCAAACGGATCACAATTAAATACCCTCGGAGCCATTTCTTCAAAGTAAGGGGATGATTTTAATTTAAATCTGGCCCTCTGTTAAACACCATCCATATCTGTGCGATCGTTATTAGCACATTCGTTTAGTGTACCATATTATACCTTTACAAAGGGGTGGTCCTTTGAAAACCACACGATTGGCCCTTTTGCAGTCTAATCGCATTTCGTTTTGTGAATCAAAGTAGGGATAACTCGTTGGCCTGGCTATATAAATTTTGCTCGTGCAACTTTAAAATGTGAATTTACGAGGAAAGTGCTATCGTTTAAACCTTATTTGGAAAAGTTTTCGATGTGAACTTACTATGAAATATAGTAAGTTCAGATCAAGATATTGAATGAACGACAATATTAAATTACAGGAAAATAAATGAATAAATATATCTTGATGGTTGATGCCAACATAACTGACTTTAGAGGCCATGCGAGTAGGTATTAGTACCTATTGAAACATTTCACTGTAGTGTACACTCAACATGCAAGCGAGCTGCATGCCTTAGGAGATTTTTGCATGATATGGTATTTTATGATCCTTATGTTTTTGTCCTAGAGTAGAGTGGCTCGCTACTAACCATAAGGAACAAGGAAGTCACTTCTTAAATATTTACGACACCAGCATCCCGCCCATATTTTTTGGTAAATCACCAAAAGTGCAAAGACCCACAAAGAAAATTCAATTGTAAACACAAACATTTCGCCTTAGAAACATTCTAAAGCACTTTAACGTTATTATCCCAAGACATCAAGTCACATTAAATTCTTTATTCATTTTATTTTTGTTCGGGGTCAGGGCTCACGACCGGAATTCCTGCAATGCCTTTGATCTAAGCCAAACGAGAAAAAATAAACATGGACGAAAATGCACTTCAGCTGTCTTCATAAAGGGGGCAAAATATAATTTATTCACGAGATAATTTTCTCCTCCCTTTTAAGGATAGACGTCGTTTGAAGTAGGGTGGGCATGAATGAGTGTTTGCATTGAGCCGGGCTTAGGCTTTGCTCGAGAGGACTTTGTCTTGTCTATCTGTAGCTAGTTTTTATGTGTCTTATCTGCATGTCTACAAGTTTAGTTGGAAAACTGCACCGCGCAGCTGTGCTGAATTCTTAATCCTTTCCTCTAACCTAGCTAGATGCCTGCTCGAAACCACATGCTCAAAAAAATATTTGGCAGTAATAGATTAAACGCCGCCAAAAAGACGCCTTAATGGCACGAGAGCGCACTGTAGTAAACCCTACCTCATAAGGTAACAACATGGGACTAGTTTCTGGTGGTGTAGGTATAGTAAAAACTCTTAAAAAACAGGGTTGCCTGGACGCAACCTGGAGGCTTTTGTGGAATGGGCAGATAAGAGGTACCTTATTTTTTGGTGCAATTTATCTAGCCAAGCACCTACCGGTGTATTGCACTTAAGGTCTTAAGAGCTAATTGCCTTATTGGAATTGTACCTAATAGGTCGGCAACACATAATGGTAATAGGCAACGGTAACCACATACCATCAGGTGGACCGCCAGTCTGCTTGTCAGCCTTCGGACATAAAAAACAAGCCTACACTGCAAACAATAAATGTTTTGTATTGTATTGTACCCCTTCAGCTTGACAATATTACGTACCTAAGTACATAATATCTATATAAATACCTGTCAATTATTTTTAAGATAACATTTCACTTCAAAGCGTATTCCGCTTACCTTAAAGTACTTACAAATATAAATTAAGACATTTGTTTTACTCAAGAGTCAAAACAAATTAACGATTCATAGAACAGTGGAAGGAAGCCCTCAAAAGTGGAGAATTACGTCAATTTACAATTTCCCACAAACAAGGAAAGCCTGTTTACCTCAATTATAATTAACTGTAGCACGCACTTGGTGTTGAAGTGACCTCATCCAGCTCTTGGATAATTAATGCCTTCAGAAGTTTGGCATTAATCAAGCATGTCTTGTTGCAAATTAAGATGAGATGGGAGACAGATTGTAAAATTTTCGTAGCTTTTAGAATCTAGGTACCTAAATAAAGTAGGTAGGATGTAGGTATTTCAATCGTCAGCTTCTTTTTTTGTTAACTTTATAAAAGTCTTCAAATCTTTTAGCTCAAACTCAAAACTTATTTATTCAGTTTAGGCTCTGTTAAGGCACTTATGAATGTCGATAGCTACAATTATTACAATAGACTCTACCACTGGTTCGGAATACACACTCCGGCAAGAAAATCGGCAAGGCTTCTTTTTATGTGGATCTTTCTTTTGATTTTATATCTGTGCTTATTAGCCGAGCCATAGATACACAATCGAACTATAGTTGTTTATATGTGTAATTAACCCTAAAAAACAATATCCTTATGTAGATTTCACCGCAGATACTCTACTCTTTGTATTCCTCAACTCAAAATTATATTCATTACACTTTGAATTGAGTGGAGCGACCGTTTCGCCTGGAAAGTCAGGACAACTTTGAAACATTCTTCATTAGGGAATTTCCTTTGGTGTCTCGAGCAATAAATGAAAATACATCATGTCATTCTATTCATAAAGTTGATCATTAAAATAATGAATCTGCGCTCCTAGAATTGTAAAGATACTTATAGATATTAACCTATTGAGTACTTACTTATGCAGTGACCTTAAAACCGAATAAGTGCGAGTCGGTCGAACGGATGATTGAAAAATAAAATAAAAATCTTTGTAGTGAAATATTATTTTTATTAGGTACACTTTAGGCTTTATATATTTTTCCGCATTTTAAACATGCTGTGGTACCTCCATAGTTAGGTATTTTCGTTAAAAATATTACCACAAATAAAACTGGGTGATAATTTTCTACATGACTTGCCTACGAATTTATCATTTCTACTATATATTTGGCACAACATTGTACCCTTATGGATTCTACATTTATCTAATGCCAATCTAATGATCTACTATATTTTAGACGTAAATTATATTAAAAAACGATATTTCTGAATTAAAAGTAAAACGTTTCACTGCAAAATATTTATAAAATTTTAACCAAACTGACAATTAATTAATAAGTAGATAAGAAATTTGTTATTCGAGGTAAAATATTTAACAAAAAACATTGTAGAATATTTAATATATACCTATACATACATACTTAATAGTAAAATCCTATTATTTCATAACATATAGGTACACAAATACTGACGTTTGTACTATTTTGAATAATCATTATCCTTAACTTTAATAGTATCATATTATTATAGCATTTAATAAAAATTTTAATAACTACTAATTTGACCATATTCTCATCTACAACAAAAATTTTAAATACCTATAATGTATATATTTAGGCCATTATGTATATTACATTTAGGCTACATTAGTTACCTACCTTCACATTCACTTTAGTTTACTGATACTTGGACCATTTCATTCTAGACTAGACTATAACCACAGATAAATAATAGTAATAATAAACTTGCACCAAAATAATAACAATTAGGAGTAGTTTCGTTGCATTTTAGTCTAGTTTAGTTAGTTAATCTAAATCTAACTATACAGTGTGTTCGGTCATAAACTAGCGATATTTTAAAGACTTACAAAATATTTTCGAATTTTCCGTGTTGGTCCTAAGAAAAGTCCCTTAAATGTGTTCAAATAGAAGTACCTAAAATATCGCTAGTTTATGACCGAACACACTGTATAAAAGGAAAGAGTGACTGACTGATCTATCAACGCTTAGCTCAAACCATTGGACAGATCGGACTGAAATTTAGCATACAGATAGCTATTATGACATAATAATATACAGCTAAGGGTTTTTGAAAATAAATAAATTATAATAAAAGGGTATAGGAGAAAATAGTTACATGAATAGTTCGCCAGAGGCGCTGTGAAAAAGTTACTATGTAGTTTTCGCCTACCACTTGGGTACTAGTGTTACCAGCATCTTATGTTGCATCTGAAAAATCTTATGTTTTCCCGGGATACTGATAATGCAATATTTTCATATTATCCATCTATACAGATTAGCATTGAAACTCATTTTGTTCGCTTGTTAATGAATTAAGCCTTCTGTTAACCGCTAGATACTTCATAAAATGATCTATAATTTATTTTCTTTTTTTCACAACTAGCTACTTGAACAAATATAATCCATAAACAGCATTTGTATAGACTAAAAGAGGGACGCATTCCCATTTAGCACATTGCAGTCCCCCCACTGTCAATTGATTTATTTATTTATTTATCATGATATCCAACAGCATAAAAAGTATATCTAGGTTAATGAAACATGTTCAATATATAAAATCCAATGACAGGATATCACAACAAAAAGTTACATCTTATCAAGCTAGAGTGTGCCAATCGTGTGTCGCCCATCATTCAATAATCATGTTTTAAATAAATAAATATACCAATTTTTATTATATATATAAATAAATGAATTTATTTTTAAAAGTAAAGAATTTTTCCTAATTTAATAAGAAGATAAAAACATTCCTAGAAATGTTATAAAATGGTCACTAGTTTAACTAAATACGTTAAGATAATACGAATCCTATCAAATATTAATATGAATTTTGAAATTATTATAATAACAAATACCTAATCTTTTTTTATGCAATCTTCTGTTGAGCCTTCCCTGGGTCATCATTTAAATACTTTTAGGTTAAAATTAGCGGAGACTGTCTGAAAATTATGAGGTTTGGTTTGGAGATTTTGTTTTATTATTTTATTTAGTGTCGTACTCGTAGAAACTATTATGGTTATAACCATGTTGACATAAACAGAAGCTACAGGCAGTCTCTTCAAACAAATTGACACTCAGTTTTGACATATCGTACCACTTAAATTTGTAAACTCCAAACACTACAAGCGACTCAACTAAAATAGTTTAGTCGTATTTTAAAATATAATAATTCAACATTACTTTAGTTCGACAATAGTCCAATAACACTAGTAATAATTAATAATACTAGAAGTTATTTTTTAATTCTCACTAAACTAGAATCTTCTAAATGCTAAATACATATTGTACACCCATTTTGCTCGAAAATAGGGTTTCAATTTACCTACAGTATACAATATTCAAATTTCACAGAATAATGAAAGTTATTATAATTCTTACCTACCTAGATATAGATTTTATTTTTCAAAATTTTATCCACAGCTACAACTCAGCATAAAGCTGCCACTTTATACCATCGAAACGTCAAACGTCGTTTTTATAATTAATGGTGGAGGCTATTTATAAAAAAAGAAATCGTAGCTGAAATCTTCAAATAGATGAAGACTTAAACCTTATCTCATAACAAAAACAAAACTAAAGTAAAATAAAAGCTTTACTTATTAAAAAATAAACAATATTAAAATAACACTTTCACTTAATGAATTATAGTCCCCTGCCTTCAGAGGCCTAGGAGGCAGAAGGCAAGCAAGTTAGAGCATCAGTCGTCTATATCTTCGTCTTCGTCGCTCATATCTTCCTCGCTGGTACAATCTGGCTGAGAAGACTGGGACATACAACGTTCGCACCAACATACAAACAGGTAATTTTGAGCTAGTTCCTGTTGAATTTAAAGGTATGTTTTAAAAAACATAATAGAAGGAAAATTTTAAGAGGAAGATCTAAATTAAACGCCAAGTGAAGGAAAAATTGGACGTCTTGTTTGTACAAGGAGATGCATGAAGCAGCAAACTACAGGGAAGAAGGGAAGAAGCTACACCAACAAGAGCTAAGCTCATAAATATATATGATGAATTAAAGCGATTATAGCTTGACCTTGAGCTTTCGGTAAAGTAAAACATCGTAAGGAAATCCTAGCATGGTGGTAGGGTACTTTGTAGTACCCGCCTGGCTGCCTACTACCCTCAAGTTATCTTCTTTCCTTTGTATTCCCGGTTTTTTTTGGTAAAACCCTGAAATTATTTTTCTAAAATAGAAATAGCCTAAGTCTTATCATATAAGCTAGCTGCCAGTGAAAGCCCCGTTAAAATCAATTAATAATAGTTTTGGTCACACTCTCTGAATATTTTATTTTATCTATAATAAATTTAGCAAAAACTAGACTCCACTCACTTTTTGTCTGGAATGCCTTGATCTTTGCAATGAGCATTCATCCAAATAGCTTATGCAGATCTCATCTCCAGGCATAATGGGTTTAACGGCTTTTAGTTGTATCCTATGGTTTCCGTATGGGAATGATGATTCGGCGTTTGGAGTGCAATTGTGGTTACAAGCGCTTTGTAACTGGAACAGTCCTGAGCCTTCTGTGTTTAGGAATGTGCCTGATTCTATGGAAATAAATATGGATTATTATTAATATGAATAATAATATATCATAGCACATTTGTCAAGTGATATTAATGAAGAAAAATAAATATTGTTTAATCAATGACTTGATGTTTTTTTATCATAAAGTCAGCAAATAAGCCCACCTGGCAGTTAGCAATTACCGTAGTCTATGTGTATGTATGTATAGCTTGCAACACCCGAAACATATTGGAATAATTTCAATTTAACAACAGAACAGATTTGGATGAAACTTGGTAAATACATCATACTCTGGAATAGCATATAGGCTATTCCAGGATAACATAAGATCCTTCGGGAACGCGAGTGAAACCGCGAGGAATATACACATAAACAAAATTTTATTGAATTACTGAATAAAGCATTATTACGTTATTAAAATCAACATGTTTTTAACCAACCTTCCTCAACATACTGATAAAGTTTATCAATAAACAGATCTAGTTGTCTCCTCTCATCATCTGACATGGTCAACTCTAGGACAGCGTTTACCCACATAGCCAGTGGACTGGTGCCAATACCTTGCCCGTTTGTGCCAACAAGTGCCATGAGGGAACAATATCCTTCTGGTGTTAGGAACTGAAAAAAATAATTTCATTTTTAGCACATCCTAAGAGATCAAGACAGTTAACAGTATGCTAATATGGTACAGGGGCTTAGGCGTGAAAAGGTAACAGACAAACACAAGTTACTTTCACATTTATAAATATTAGTATTTTTTGCGAATTATTAGTTATTTAAAAGTAGATGTAATTTTAAAGTTTTGATGGAGGATCAGTGAATACAATATTCTAAAATCGACGCTTATGATTGGCTGACAGTTTAACTTTTTAAATCTTGCTTACTTGAGGCTACGGCTGAAGGCTGTGCGGTGCCTGAACAGTATGGATTATTTATTTATGTACTCACAAAGACAAGTAAAGAGAAAAGACAAAAGACAATACAGATACAAAAGCACAAAGGGACTGCTTATTTCCAGTCGAAATTTCTTCTAGAAACCATGCGACTGCAAAGTTGTTGAAGTCATATTATTCTATGGATAATAAGACAATTATTGGTAAATGTCATAGCAGATTGAAGAGACATAGTGTCCCAACCCTACATAGATTTGTCAGGATGGAATTAGACATTCAGCTGAAAGCATCTCAACAAGCTTAAGAACCTAAATAGTTGTTTTCAACAGATTGCCTTGATGCCGAAAAGATTCAAAATGTATGAAACAACAAAATTATTCCAATCTCACCTCCTGTACATGTTCTCCATTCACAACATTACTTGTCAATTCCCTCAACGTGTTTAACTGATCTGTAAACTGCTCTCCGAGCAACTTATGCACTAACTCTGCATCTTCGTTCACTGTCCGATGACAGAACTGTTTCACTTTAGCTGCAGCTGATGATGGGTCGGAGCTCTGTTGAATGAGGGCCAGTATTCGGACAATTAACATCACACTTGTGGTCTCTGGTGGATAGTGCATTTGCCTGAAATAACAAATTGAAAGACAGGTTTACATCACAGTTTAAATTTCATACTTGATTTAAATATTGGATGCATTAAAGAATCATGAAGATTTTGCATTAATGAATCTAAAAGAGTGGGCAGTAGTAGTAAGGTGCAAGCATTTCATGAATAAACCTTGCACCTTGACGGTTCCCAGATTTATTGAATTCATGATATTTGGCATAATTACTGCTGGACAAATCCACCATTGACTATCAGAAAATTATACTATACTAGCTATAGTATGTGGTTTTATTCTAGTATAAAAGCCATCTACATGGCAAATGTGATTGTGATCAGTTCAGAGGCATAATTATAAAATGGTATAAACAGACAGACATGAGTTTATTTCACAAGAATATTATTCAAGTCAAGTGTAGTGAGTAAATGAAAAAAATTAGACATTTATATGGACTCAAACAAAAATTATAGATAAAGTACACACAAATAAGAACTGTGGCAGGCCAATCTCAGACAATTAGCTTGCAGATGGGATGAGCAGCCCATAACTAAATAAACAAAAACTTTGATTTCAGGAACTGCTATTAACACTGCAAGTGAAAGTGATTAATACTGCAGTTTGTTGTGCTAGTATATGGCATTGAATATTTATTTACACAGAAATATACTCACTTCCAAGCTTCCAATAGAACGGTAATAGGATGTTGAGCATCACTCGTATCATAGCACAGTATCCTATGATATGTAACATATGCTCTTTCTTTACATAATTCTGAACAATAGAGGGTACTGCAGTGATCACAAGTGGTTACATTCTCAATATTGGTTTCAAAGCAATCGGAATGTGGCAGCACTATATCTGGCTTGCAGGAAAGACGTCTGACATTTTGCTCTGGGGTTTCCAATGGCCTGAAAAAATAAAATTTTAATATTTGTCTATTTGTCCATTGCAAGGTTTGTAAACTAGCAGTTGCTGATATTTAACTTTTTTATACTGTGTGTATGATAAACCCAGAAGTCAGTAATAGATATTAATAAGTTACAGATTGAACAAAGATGATTAAAGGAGCTGGTTCTAAAATCTAATAAGAATTTAATATCAAGCCATAAAAGTTTTAAAAATCCTCGTGATTACATATATAAATAATTAATATAAATTTTCACACCACACCAGTCTAAACCAAGTTAATATCAAAAAATTACCAGTAATAACTTGGGATTCCAACGAATAATATCAATCTCTAAAGCCACTGATGTGGCTGTCTATATTCATATTCTTTTCTCAATTCATTGGAATCTTTTTTTTATGTAGGCAAGTTCTCCAATTACTCGAAGACACTTGGACCAATTTGGAAAATTCTTTTTATCAAACAACATAAAAATAAGTACCTCATGCAGTTATCACAGGCAAGGTATCGGTATGCGGCGTTCCACGCGAATTGACAAGAAACCAGGGGATCCTCTTCCAATATAATATCTCCCTGATCATACATCTTAGTTGCATACAGTCCTTTGCCCTGTAAAAGTTTCATAGCATTATTTTTAATTCAGTCTCATTTCACAAGTTTGGCTATTTTATACGTCCATGATCGCTACAAACCTTTTTACTGTTAGAGACTCTAATTTCAATACCTTCCATTTTAGTAACGGTGTTTTTTACAGTAGTTACAGACCTTTATGTTTATTAAACACACATTTATTTTAAGAAAGATGCAAACAGCTGGAAGCAAATGCAATCAATCATGTAATTTGTATTATTTATTATTCTGTAAATGTAATTTTAAGGTTATCATATCACCAGCCCGGCCATTAGTCAGAGTTTGGTCAGTGTCAGTTAGTCAGCCAAAGAGGTCAGTCAGTCAATCAGTCAGTCAGTCAGTTTTTTTATATAGGTAATTAAGGTCTTATAGGAATGATTATATATATTCTGTCTACGGGTAAGGTAAAGTTCCTTTTTTCTGCTTTTTTTGGCATCACCGTTATGTATTGTGTATTTGGCAGTGTCAAGTTGAACATTGTGTATTATATTATTACCTATATTCTTCATTTATTTTTATTTCTTGTAAAGTTGAAGTCATGATAAGTTAAATCATTTTCAAGTCATATTCTATCACGAAGTCAATCAGTTTGGTTTAAGTTAGGTTCTAGTACATACAGGTGGCCATTCTACTAAAACTTTTCACGGACTTTTTGAGGCAACTGAAAAAGCCACCATACACGTAATCATTTCATTTCAGTTGTTTGGTGCACTTGTATTGATCTGTATTGGACAAAATATCAAAATACACGATTGTTATACATAAATCATTAGTGTTCATGAATCAACTTTCTTCGTAACGTTAACTCTTCCGATTTTTGGGTACCTAGTTGTTGTGCACAGAAAAAAAGAGGCGTTCCGAACCACTCTGGCAGGGCATTAGCATGAAAATAAAACGAAAGCGCAATGTCATTTCGCAAGTTCCCGCCAAAAAGTCTAGGCACAGATTAATAAATAGTACTAAAGTACTGATAAACGAGATAAACTGATGTAGGTCACAGGTAAAAAAAATACATATAACATTGTTCATTCAACAAGTAAAAGTTCGTTCGGATATCTTTCCAACTTCAAAAAAAGAGGATTTCTATGAGTATATGTCTACTCCTTATGGGGGAGGCTTCGGTTGGAGCGCGCAATTCAAGTTTTATCACGTTTTTTGTAAATTGCAGCTCAGTTATAGGTCGTAAGTTATCAACATGTTATTTGCGAGAAGAATGGTAGTATATTTACTGATTAATAACAAAATAAATCATCAACATATTCCTCCAAGGTATATTAGTAACATTTTCATGAAATAGTCGTATATGTCAGTTTCGCGCTCCACTTTAAGTGGTCATCACGATGCAGGTTCCAATATTTTTTGAGAACAAGATTATAACCAAGTCACCCATGACTTTTATTGGAGAAAATAAAAAAAAGGATACCTTTTTTCATTAATATAAATCAGGTATGTACCCTATACTTTAATTTATTCGATACAAATACAAATGTAAAATTAAATGCAATAAAAATAGAATATATAAGATTTTTTTTCTTAATAGGTACCTATGTCATTATGTTTTTAAATTTTCTCTCTTGGTGCGTTTTAATTACATTACTATATCTTGCTTGGCTATAATCTTCAAACACAATTAGCAGGCCACGATATTAGCCATATAAAATGTGGATTTTAATAACCATAAAACATAAGTTAAACAGCCAATTGCGAGTCGGACTCACACACGAAGGGTTCCGTACCATCGTGCATTATTTTCATTATTTCTTGTTATAGCGATAACAGAAATAGGTACACATTCTGGGAATATTTCAATCTATTACGGTTCATGAGATACAACGATTGTTATGGTTGAGCAAAAAACGTCAAAAAATCACGTTAGTTTGTATAGCCTTTAATTTTTAACTTTATTTTATTTCTTGTTATAGCGGCAACAGTAATACATGTTCTGTAACAAATTCAACTGTCTACCTATACAGTTCATAAGATACAGCCCGCTGACAGACGGACAGTGGAGGCGTAGTATTAGGATTCCGTTAGCATCCTGTGGGTACGGAACCCTAAAAACATTTTATACACGTGCTTGTAGTAATGGAAACAACTAAATCAATACTGTACATGCGTCATTTTCTTTGTCTTTCTTCGTCTGGGGAAACAAAAATGCCTACAAATTTTTATTACACTAAGTACATTCGTTAATAAGTATAGTAAACAGCTGTTCTACAAAATATGACTTAATTGCGAAACTACTGGAGCGATTTCGATGTCATTTTTTAAAAATACCTTAGTCTAATCATTATCAGGTTTCTAAAACCATTATTCAATTTTATTTATTTTTTACGAGTTATAAATGGTTGTAAATGGCTAAAATTGACCATTTTACATGAATTATTTGTCCCTACAGCTGAATATTGTAGAAAGTTTTATGCGTTACCTACGATTCATAGTAAAATTACATTTGAACTTCTCACTAGTTTATTTTTTATAAATGAGTTGTGACTTTAACTTTATAAGCCTCTACTTGAGCTATACTATCGAACATTGGTAGAGTCTTTGTTTCGGGTGTAAGCGTTAAAAGAAGAGCTGATATTACTGCAGTTGAGGCAAACAAAAGTGATGGTAATGCTGCCAATGGTGTTGTCTGTAAATAAAAAAAAACAATAGTTAATGTTATGCTTCTACACTCTTCTGAATTAACTAGAATAATATTGTCAATTGTTATAGAACTTTATATTCGAGGTCGGAAAAATAATCGTCTTACCAATAGTGGTGTAAGTGGTGCAAGCATACTTCCAACTCTGGCTGCAGTATTTCCCCAAC
Source organism: Tethea ocularis (assembly GCA_963555595.1). Lineage (NCBI taxonomy): Eukaryota > Metazoa > Arthropoda > Insecta > Lepidoptera > Drepanidae > Tethea > Tethea ocularis. The sequence continues at coordinate 9,231,899 of OY741968.1, forward strand.
CAAATAGTGTTCCTCTTACACTTGTAGGGAATAACTCAAGACAGTATGTGTATATTCCAGTGAAACAAATCGCCACTCCGAGCTTTCCCAATAAGAAAAGTAATATTTTCAACCAGACTATTGCTGCAATATGAATATAATTGTCAGTTAATTGAATCCTGAAAAACTTACATAATTTTAGTATAAAATTTGCATATCTTACATTGTGGGGAAAATGTTTGTGCTACCAAAGAAATAGCAGAAAATAAGTAGCCGCACTTCAGAGTAATTCTTCTGCCGTATTTGTTAAAAGTGTAATATGCAATCAGCTCGCCAGGGAAAGATGCTAATGATGACAATATGAAATTTATGTATTTATTTCCTGGTAAGAGAACAGAATGGACAACTAAACCGTAGTAAAGAAAACTAGAAGTAAAAAAGCAAAACGAAGTAACAGCCAATCTTGTCATCATTTCTTTCGAATTGAGTATGGCCTTCATGTTTTCCCTTTTCTTTTGATCATGTACATTAAACTTGTCCCTTAGTTCATTATCGTCAATATCATCAATTTCTTTCGAAGATACATTTATTTTATTTGTTCTTGCTATTATTTTAAGTGTACTTTTTGCTTCCAGCATTTTTCCATGAATCATTTGCCATCTAGTACTTTCTCTTATTAAAAATATATAGAATATAAATAGTATCATGGGTGCATAGACGATTATTATTAATGATTTCCAATATTTTAAGCCCATCGCTATGAAAGCAAATAGTATTTCGCCCACATATACAGCATAAGAAAATATAATTCCAGTCGCTACTCTTTTAGTTTCCCCACCAACTTCAATCACTAAAAAGTACAATCAATTATAAGTATAAATAAAACCAATTAAATAATTTCAAAACGTAAATATTTAAAACTTACTTAATACTATCGCAACTGTATAGAGACCAGAAGAAATTACCGATTCGAAAAATTCAACGGCTATATACGCATAATAATTAGTCAAGAACATCTTAATGAGGCCAATACAACCACCAACTGAGCAAATTATTGTGGTCGGTTTCCTTCCGATTCTAAAATAAAGATTAGAGATTAGATTTTATAACTATTTTCTAGGTTCCATGCCATGACATGTTTAAAACTATCTGTCTGTGCTCTAATTTGAATACCTATTAATAAAGTTCCTTACTTATCCGTTAACCATCCAGTAAACATCATAGAAACAACCATACCAGCATTGTGAACGCTGCCCACCAGGCTTGCTTTCCAGGTCTGACAGCCAAGGTTCAGCTGAAAAAGTAGATGTCTTATTATTATTATCATTCTATTTTTTGGCTTGTGTTTGACCTCCATCTCATCACGGTAAGTAATAATGTGACCGAAGGTGCATATCTACAAAGTCTAGAAGGAAACTGCCACTCATATCAAGCTGCCTTAACGCTCACAGGATTTTCAATTTGAAAGTGGTACACAGCAAAAGTGATTTTTCAAAATACGTGCTATCATCCTGTTAGCCGAAAGACGTCCACTGCTGAAAGGCCTTCCCCAAGGATCTCCACGATGGCCGGTCTTGCGCTACCCGCATCCAGTGGTTTTCCGCGACCCTCACAAGATCGTCGGTTCACCTTATTCGCCTGCGGATCTCATCATTTTTGAAGTCCTAAACTCCGAGGATAGCCACTATTTGTACCTCGTTATATTACCTCAGCAAAAATAGAATTATTGGTCTCGTAAATCCATTCATGGCATTCTTCCAGCAAATGGTCGATTGTTGTATTAGTGCAGGTTTGATTAGCTAAATTGTATCTATTGATGTTCACTGCTGGTCGAAAGCATTTTGTATCTGCATTTATTGGCCACCAAGGAGGAACATTTATTGTTGGATTCTCTTTTTCGCACTCTGGTACTCTACATCTGTAATAATAATATGTATATGTAAGTGCTATAATTAACTTTAGGTTTGGTTCGACTAGAATTTATCTTTAACGTTAAACGTCTTTAGTAGAGTAATTAGAATTTTATCTGAAATATATTTTAAATTGCTACCTAACTACTTCGTATAAAGTTATTTGAATATATTTGCTAAAACAAAAACATTTCCAGCAGTTTTGTTTTTTTTTAATGAATTAGTTTTGGTATATTTAAGATAATCTTTCACCATTAAAAATAATTAGTTACAGAGACGGTTAATGGCTGGACCACATTTCGATCAATTAAATACTTGGTTTGCAGTGCCGTAAATAGCCTTTTCTGCGCCCTATGCGAATTTCTATAACTGCGCCCTTGTTTTTTTTTAGATATTATAGGTATCCTAGCTAGAGCAATGCTATGTATGTATAGGCCTACTTTATTTAATTCAGGATGATAAAATAAAGCACAAGGACCTTGGTGTTGGTGGACCGATTATCTAATATTTTGGAAGAAAACTCATTTTATTTAAGAACTAGAACTGATGCGGGTAAACGTTTTTGATGATACTGACATGTAGATACTTATGTGTTGGAATCGAGCACTAGGGGCGCAGCGGGATCTTATCAGGAGCAAACTGAAAAAATAATAGTCCTGTCTGGTCTGGCCATTCTTGCGCCCCCCAGAATCTACGCCCTGTGCCTGGGCACCGGTGGCACCGCCCTATTTACGGCGCTGTTGGTATGCATTCAAAACTTTATGAAAACAAATACCTTGCACTCAGTACATTCACTAACGCTAACGATAGGGAGTCACCCTTAGCTTTAGAATTAAAGTTTGTATTTGGTTTTTAACCTTATCATCTTATAAAAAAACAAAAAAAAATGAATCCAGTAGGTAAGTGTCCGATTAACTGTTAAATTAAATTGGACATAGTGAAAATACAGTGTTTATCGTTGTATATACGAGATTTCGTTTTAATCAATATTGAATATAAGTTTAATTTATCATTTTAAAAGTATAAACCTACGATAAGGACTAGGTACACAATTGAATAAAATCATTTATTAATTAAAATTTAAATAAAGATTTTTCTTATTAATTAAATAGATTTTTTTTTTCACCGAAAACTCAAGCTTATAATAGGATAGAATTTGAACTCATGATCTTCATCACGGCCGTCGACGTCACTACCACATTGACTTGTAGGTATATTGGTTTTCAATTTGGAAATTATTTATAGTTCATTTACACTATACCTACTTGCTTACTTTTACCAAAATTGCAATCAAATAGCATTAAAGAAATAAAATATTTTTGAATAGATTTATATACGGAAATACCCTTAGGTAAAATTATAAATGCTCACCTGTAATTTGTATCTTCTGCCACAAAAACGTAGTTTACATGCGACATTGACACCACTAAAAGTGGTACACAAATAAAAAAATACTGTAATAACTGAAATCTGCCATAATCTTCAAATTTTTTATATTCATTATTTCTTACCACTTCTTCAGTTGCATTCATTTTAAAATTAAATTAAATCAGCACAAAATAGTGTTATATTTATTAATAAATTAAAAAATAATACAGAATCTGAATCTTAAAAATTAATCCTAAAAGGAAGCGCGTTTATTCGAACGCTGTTATTGTACTAATTTAAGAACATCTAAAAGAGTGAGCATGGTGCCACAGTTTGTGCCCGTTTACAATTTATTCATTTATCTATAGCACATATTAACAGTCTATATTGATACAGAACCGGCTGTAGACATCAGTTATTGTTTATATTTTTGAATATTAAACAACACAAGGTTTGTAACAGGGCCGGATTTGGAGGTCCGAAGGCCCTGGGACAACGAAGGAGCGGAGGCCCCTAATTATTTTCCGAATAAAAAAAATCATTATCGAAATAAATTTGGATATTTTTTATCTCTATTGTGGGGGTTCCTATCTTGCGGTGGCCCCAGGGCAGTATCCTGCCTACCCTCCCCCAAATCCGGGCCAGGGCCCGGATTTGGGGGATTTGTAATAATATATATAATCCTCATTTATATATTTCAACGACAATCAATCAGATTGTTTCCGATGTATAAAAATCATTGCGGGTCTAAAATAAGAAGTTACTCTCCGTGTGTTAAATATTTCTATAAATATACAGAGTACCTACCTAAATTATAAAAATATTATTTCACATAAATACTTCAGTGAGCAATGCAAAATATCTTGTTATTTAAGTATGTAATATAAGTAATATACAACAAATAAAAAAGTGTATTGTTCACAAATAAAACCTTACACAAGAACATTGAAGTCCTATCGCCCATGCTAGTTAGGTATATAAATAAAGTAAAGTTGATAATGTTAAATAATCGGAAATATTTAAAAGAAATAATATAAATCTTTCAGTTCTTTAATTTTGTCCTGCCCTATAAAAATCAACTAAAATGGACGAAAATCTATTACGAATATTTATTTTGTATGTATCCAAACTACTTTTTTTACATATATTTGCATCGCATCACACAAATCAAAGATTAGTTCCGCTCTAAGGTAAGTACTTAATCACTGTTATAGTCCATTTACAACTTTGTTATTTATTATTAAACTTCCTATTCAAGAAACCTTCATTATGTAACTAATTTTTGTCCGCGTTTCTGTTTTCGAATTCCACCTTCGCTAAAATCGGTCCAAGAAAATGTAGCTCTCTGGTGATAGAAATATTATGATTGTTGAACCCTTAAATTCATTAAGTTTTGTTAATTTACTTATGATAATTATATCATAAATCTTTCAGAATGCTGCAATCTATTTATATAACGGAATTATATAATGCATGGCATGACACTCTACTAAAATAACAAATGAAGTCTAATTATGGATGACTTTGGTGACTGTCACGCGCAACTACTTCACCAAATTATATTTATAGAGGAACAAGGTAGCTGTTTGTTCGTAAAACGAACTAAAATTCATTGATAAATTGGTTAAAAAAATAACAGATCCCTCCCAGATATTATAGCAAAAATTGACCTGGGACATTTTTCTGATTAGACATTATTCATCTGATCCCTAACTAGCCGATAGTGATTACTTCTTACACTAGTTTTTTCTATATTACGATGGCTTTTATCATCTTGAATTATAATTAAAAACCTATAGGTTTTTATGACTAAAGCCGTATTTGCAGAACTTCACATTGATGCCGAATTTAGACTGACTTGATGCTTCCATATATAATTTGTATGAAAAAATTATGTTATTTCACGCACTTTTACTTCGAAAAACATTTGAAATTCAAAGATATCTGTAAATATTATATCCATGCATATCAAAAGCAGGTGCAATCCTAGTGCCAGTATAAATATATTCAACGTGGTGGAACCCACACTTGCGCTATCTCACTTACCACCAGTGGCATGTAGAGTTACAATGCGGCTGCGGCTGGTGAGGATATAAAAAAATTAAATAAATAGGTACGCTTCTATTGGTCCAAAGTACTTGCCTTTTGCGGTCGAGATTCTGAGCCCTTGGTTTTTTGGGTTTGAGTCTTGCCGAATTGCTCACATCTTTCATCAACACGTAAGCTTGGCCATTCAAAGAAGAATCGCTACAAGGAATCGCCTGCTGGGAACCTTGCCGTTGAAAATATTTTGTATATTTATTAGAGATAAAAGTAAATAAATATTTAACTTTATTACAGTAGGTACAACTACTTGGAACGCACAAACTTACTAACATATTTTAATAGAGTTCAGTATGTTACAACAACATGAATTAGGTACTCACGGCCACAGATCAAGCTACACATTTTTGTTGCAAAATAGCGCCTATTACAACCGCATAAGGTACCGCAGTGTGTAGCTTGATCTGTGGCCGTGTGTACCTAAGTTTATGATGCTGTATTTCGATGTAATATCGTAGCTAGGAAGGACAGTGTCAATGTTGGTATTTTACGAGCAGACTTGTATTATTTATTATTGCTTTTACAGTGTAGCATCAATGGCCTATTACATTAGCCAATCATTCTTCATCAGCTTGTTTTGGAGCCAGCCAATGCTAAAAACAGCTTAATTAAATAATATTGGTATCTATGAATACCAAATGTTAATGTGGATCTTAAATTGCTTTTAAATAGTATATTAGTAAATTCCAGTCAATTTCTATATCCGTGGTTCCAGTATAATATGTTTCACTATCGTAGCCCATACACACAACAGTCATCAATGTGTTTTAAATAATTTTCATCAATTTGATATATTTTTTTATAGACATTTAAATATCATTGCCCTATCCATTAACACAAACGCGACTCACCCCAGCTTCATACGGGTGTACAAGCAAGTCATTACTCTGCTTTTCTGTGCTACAATAATATGCATATTCCTTCCTTTTGAATCACATCTATTGCTAAAAACTGCATTAAAATCTGTTGAGTAGTTTAAAAGATCTAAGCGAACACGGGCCAGTTGGCGCAGTTGGTTAAGACACCACCAATTGCGCCGCAGGTCGTGGGTTCGATTCCCATTCAGGACAAACATTTGTCTGCATGAACATGTCTGTTTGTCCTGAGTCTGGGTGTAAATATCTATTTAAGTATGTATTTACAAAAAAAAAAAGTAGTATATTTAGTATATCAGTTACCTGATTTCCATAATACAAGCTCTGCTTAGTTTGGGATCAGATAACCGTGTGTGAAAAAATGCCACATCCTAACAGGGTCTGTACATACGTACCAAAATATCATCATATCAGCCGAAAGACGTCCACTGCTGGACAAAGGTCTCCCCCAAGGATCTCCACGATGGCCGGTCTTGCGCTACCTGCATCCAGCGGTTTCCCGCGACCCTAACAAGATCGTCAGTCCACCTTGTGGAGGGCCTGCCCACGCTACGTCTTCCGGATCGTGGTCGCCACTCGAGAACCTTTCTGTCCTGCGAGATCGGATCAGAAATGATGAGATCCGCATTCAAACCAAAGTAACCGACATAGCCCGAAGAATTGCCAAACTTAAGTGGCAGTGGGCGGGGCACATCGCTCGTAGAACCGACGACCAAAACATATAGCCATATTATTCTACTCTAGTATATTATTTCATTTACTCCTGCTATAGAAGTAATATTGATATCAAAGTTTTCTAGCAAATTATCTGAGAAATCTAATTCTACTCTTAGCATAATAGTTTACAGTCTGTATACTATTGTGTATTTATTTAAATATAATAAATAAAGTATTCAGTCATCACCCATCAACATTTTCATATTTATGGGTATGCCTCTCAGCTAAAATATTTTTTTATTACTTGTATTTCACAAAGTCCACTCATGTGATGGCCTATTGCGTATCCGAACGTAAGTAAAGGGGTATTACTTGCCTGTGAAAGAAATGACAAGCATCGTTCAGTTCATTCATTCATTTAATGTCATTTTTGTGACATTTGGAAATGGCGGTCAAATAATTCGTCGTGACAACAAAAAAAATATTATTTGTGTTTTATGCAGCGAAAATGCATATAAAACAAGTAAATATGGCTTTTTAAAAACATCTTGAACGCTTTGTCTTCTCTTCTGCTTAAAATTTTCAGTTAAGACTGTAATAAAACAATTATATTATTGTTTATAGGTAATTATTCAGGGATTCAAGAGTTACCGTGAACAAATTGTCGTGGAACCGTTCGACAAACGCCACAATGTTGTTGTCGGACGTAACGGATCTGGCAAAAGTAACTTTTTCCATGGTAAGCAACTTCTATATCCTCCTCCCGCCCGTGGCCTATAGCCCAGTTTTAGCGTCGGTACGTAAACAAAGATTTCATTGTAATTAAAATGCAACTTTCATATTACTTCTATATAATTACCAATAGTTTTTTTAAATTAATTTTATAAACAATCTCAATTAACTTTATTGTAATATTGTTCAGTATGAATGAACTTTCTTCACAACTTAGTTTACAAATTAACTTTTTAATGACTATGACATCAGCCAAGGGTTTATGGTTTATATGTACCTAGTCAATAAAGTAAAACAGTTTTAATGTAACCCACTATAAACTATGAATATATTGCATTTTTTTCATATATTAGTTATAGGATGCAAATCCTGCACATTACAGGAACTGCAGCTAGTTAAACAACTACTGAAATTTGTGTCTAGTTTACTTTTGAGAACTAGTTCTTAGCCAAATATCTGATCAAAAGCCACATTGACATACAGTGCCTATCAGTGGCAAAGGGTAAAATTATGGCGAGGGTAAGCCGTTCAAAAAACACCGATAATTTTATACTTAATTACAGTGTATTTGAAATGATGAATCTGTGGTACTGGGATTCCTAAAAGGTAAGCCGATGAGAATCGGCTTGTATGGACCCTTCGCCACTAGTACCTATAAGGAATCATTGATAAATAGAATAATAAATTTCATTTCAATATAATCTATACCTCACTACATTATCAAATATACTCTGCTTCAAACAATTATACTTGATAATTATAATTGATGCTACATTTCAGCTATCCAATTTGTATTGAGTGATGAGTTCTCACACTTGAGACCAGAGCAGCGTTTAGCATTGCTGCATGAAGGCACGGGCCCCAGAGTAATTTCTGCCTTTGTTGAGATCATCTTTGATAACTCTGATAATAGGATTCCTGTGAGTATTATAAAAGATACAACATTAAAAGAAAGCTGCTAAGATGTCTTTCTGATACTAATGGCTGATCCAATTTCAATGAGATATTTATTTAACTATGCCTATGAAAATATTGAACTTTCACATGAAAAGTCTCATCAAAATCTGCTTATTGACATATGATTAAAGCTTCATCTGGTGGGCCTTTCATTAAACATTCAGTTTTTCTTAGGCATAGTAGTTGAAGTCCTATTGAAATCAGCTTAGCATTTCCTTGTGACTGGCCTTTTAATTCTGTGTAAAATTGCTATGAAGACAATTTTTGGCTTTGTATTGCTGGTACCTTTTGTAGATTCGGCCATGCTTTTAATTATTTGTATTAACTTTAAAAACAAAAAAATATAGCAAAAGCATTTTTAACTGATCTTCCACTTTGCAGATTGAAAAAGATGAAATATTCCTGCGTAGAGTCATTGGTTCCAAGAAGGATCAGTTCTTTCTCAATAAGAAAGTGGTGCCACGCTCCGAAGTCCTCAATCTTTTGGAAAGTGCCGGACTCTCTAACTCAAATCCATATTACATTGTCAAACAGGGAAAGGTTAGAGTGTACTTGTTCTATACTAAGAAATTTATCAAGCCCTACATTATAAAAAAAATGTTAGTGTAAAAAAAACAGATCAATGTAATACTTTGTTCCACATGGTTGGTGGAATCAATGCCTTATTTTCCCCTAGTTGGTTAATTAATAGTTATCTAGAACATTATATATCTCGCCCTCTCTCATACATCTTGTAATTATTGTTGTGACCAACAGGGCCTATACATGTATTTATAACCAAACCTAATTACTACCTAAGGTGTACTCATTGTGGTACACAAATACATAATACTAGCTGTTCCCCATGGTTTCACTTGCATTCTTGGGATAAAATGGAGCCTATAATCTTTGGAGATATGTAGCTTCTTATTAGTAAAAGAATTTTTCAAATCGGACCAGTAACTCCAGAGATTAGCAAGTTCAAACAAACAAACTCCTCAGCTTTATTATTAGTATAGATGAATAATTTGAGAACCATGTAGTAGGTCCTTTACACTACTTGTAGTGATACCATAAATGTATGGTGAATTGGTGACATTTCATAACCAATTTTCTATCCCATCCAGATCAACCAAATGGCCATAGCCCCAGATTCGCACAGATTAAAGCTACTCCGTGAAGTGGCTGGCACCAGAGTATATGATGAACGCAGAGAGGAATCCGTCACTATACTTAAAGAAACTGTTGGGAAGGTAAGCTAATCAGTTAGTTAGTTAGTTGTTTGATAATCTTAGTTTTTACTTTTGACTAAAAAGTGAATTAAGTTTATGTTAGAAAATTAAGTTTATATTAATTAAAATATCTAGTTGCATCCTTATACAGAACACAGACTGTTGATAATTTTAAAGTGCAACACACATAATGAAGATACCACTATATGAAGAAAAGAAGCAAATACCTGCCTTTCTTATTTAACAAGACTGGTTATTTAACAATTCACTTTCCTTCTTTCGCTTGGTATATTATTGTCCGTTGATCTTAAGTATATTTTGTTATCTTTGCCGTATAAGACGCGCTTAGTAATAGACGCTTTTTAATAAGGCAATGGATGTTAGGTATTAAAAATAATCTTAATAGACAAACTAAACTAACTTCATCTCAAACATAGTTTCTACTGTACATAGCTAGAGTTAAATAAAAATAGCTTCTATTTTTTGTACATCAAGGTTGAGAAAATCAACGAGTTTCTTCAAACAATTGAAGAGCGTCTCAAGACTTTGGAGGAGGAGAAAGAAGAGCTGAAAGAGTACCAGAAGTGGGACCGCGCGAGACGCGTTCTCGAGTTCATTATACACGACACAGAACATAGAGAGAATAAGAAGAAATTAGAAGAGGTCTGTTCTATATTCTTTATTGTCTTTGTTCTTTTTTAGTCTTGCTTTGAAAACGTCTTAGTTTTAGCCTTGATGATTTCCAAGCTCAAGGAATCAAAGAAAGTTTCTTTTCAATTCAAAAGTTTACGAGCACTCAAAAGTCAACTTTATGCTCCATAATAATTAAGTAATAAACATTTTTTCAACTAGTAATTTTGTTTTCAGCTGGAAAAATTGCGATCAAACAGCGGTAAGGAACAGCAACATTATGCCGACTTAGTTCGAGAAGCACAGGACCATGTCAGAGAATCTAATAGGTAAGTTTGATCTTATTGCCTTACATAAAATATATTTTTTAGGGTTCCGTACCCGAATGGTCCATATGAAGCATTAAGTGACAGTCTAAAATTTTGGGAAGTATAACATTTTGTTCCAAATATTTTTTTAACATCCCATTGACTCCAATTTGGTTATAATGTTTATTATTACGTATATTTTACTAACAAATAGCAATATATAGATAAATCAGATTTTTTCTTTGAATTTCTTAATAAATCATTTTCAAAGAATTTGTTACTTACTGAACTTGATAGGAAATTGAAAGAGGCCCGTAAAGATGTTGCAGCGGCTCGTGAAGAAAAAGATATTCTTTCAACTGAACAACAACAGTTGCTCAGGGAGAAAACTAAACTGGAACTTGGTATCAAAGATCTGTCTGACGATGTCGATGGAGACAACAAATCTAAGGTTTGATATTTAATTGTTTTAACTTTATAAAGTCTAGAGACAGTAGTCGTTACATATAAGATACATAGAGGATGACACAACACTCGTAATTTCGGCCCAGACCAAAAAATATCTCCAAAACATAAGAATCACATACTAAGTTATGTGTGACAAAAATAATTGTGAATAGTGCAAGCTTTGAATTGGACATTGCAAGTTACTTAAAATTTACGAGGCTCTTGCCGATTTTTCTCAGTTCAAGGCTGTCTTCCTTACTGGTGGTAGCTTCGACGCTATGAGGGCACTTATGAATGTCGAAGCTAGATTGGATTTTGCTATGTTTTTAACTAAATAAATGGCTTTTACATTGACTATTGTGATGTGATGAAGACTAGCAAACAAAACTAAAAACCTTTCCAATTTTTAGGAGCGAGCTGAAGCAGAATTAGAGCGTCTCAAGAAGCAAATATTGGAAAAGGAACGGGAGTTAGAAGAGTTGAAGCCAAAATACGAGGATATGAAAGCTCGCGAAGAGGAATGTACTAGAGCTTTAGCGCTAAATCAACAGAAACGTCAAGAGTTATACGCTAAGCAAGGCAGAGGGACGCAGTTCACTTCAAAGCAAGACAGGGATAAGTGGATCGAAAAGGAATTGAAGTAACTATACCCACTCTATATTATTAGTTTTCTCAAAGTGAAAAAATCCTAGTAATATTATAATTTCTAAAGTGTGTTTATTAGTTCATCCTTTTTGTAGGCAGAAACGGACCAATGTTACGACTGGAGAGTAAAAAAGGGAACTTTTTATAAACTATTAGTCTTTTCCCACGGTTTCACCTGCACAGTTTGACGGAAATGTAGTTCCGAATATAACAACTCAGATTTAACATAACTATTCCATTTATCTACTATCATTATTTATTCCTAACTCTAACCTACAGATCACTGAACAAGCAAATAAAAGATAAGAAAGACCACGAGGCCAAACTCCGAGAAGATTTGCGCCGCGACGCATCTAAACTGACAGAACTCGAGAAGAGAATAGAGGAGACCACAAAAGAAATGGAAAGACAACGAGTAGCTATAGATGAACATAACAAACAATATTACGAGTGTAAGAAGAGAAAAGATCAGGAGCAAAGCTCTAGAAAGTGAGTATATTTTTTGAAAGGGTTTGTTTTTTTTTTACTATGTATAGGCTTGTGTTTGCCCATAATCTCACGGTGGGCAGTGATGATGTGGCCGATGGTGGTAAACACACAAAGTCTAGAAGAGATTTTACAATCGTAATATAAATAAATGCGTGAGTTTATTGTCTTTTGATGTCCGCAAAACAGATTGTGACGAAATTTGCAAATTTGGAGAGAGATACAGGATTCTCAGGATATCTCGGTAACTCAGGCGAAACGCAGGGCAGAAACTAGTTTGATTTTGAACTGTCATGTATTCGTTTTGTAGAAGAGCTTTTTGCTATATCAGGCTCGAAGGACCAATAAAATTGAACAGCATTCAGATAATTTGTTGTACTTTTTTACATTGTTTAAAAAGCTATTTCATAGACAAGAATTTAAAACTTAGTTTTAAATAAATCACGTTTCCCTCAGTGAACTATGGCGGAAGGAAACCACATTGACACAAAATCTATCATCACTGAAAGAAGACTTGGCTAAAGCCGACCAAGCACTACGTTCGATGGCAGGCAAGGTAAGGGAATTACAACCTTACCATCTGATCAGACAACTTTTCACTGTGGTATTAAACTCGCTATGATGTTATAGTTCGATTTCCTTTACAGCCAATTCTCAACGGCAGAGACAGTGTTCGCAAAGTATTAGAAACATTCCAGGAGAGGGGAGCTGATTGGGCTAAAATAGCGACCCAATATTACGGGCCAGTAATAGAGAACTTTACCTGTGACAAAACTATTTATACTGCTGTTGAGGTAATATTGTCATTAATATTAATCTAGTGTTTTTGACAAATTATGGATCTATAACTATATTTTCGCGCCGCGGTTTCACCCGCGATCCCATATTTTATTGGGTTAATAGTTGTCAGCAGAGAACCTCAAACGGCGCAAAACGGTTTGGGGTCGAAACTCTGGGTCCGTGGAGGCCGAGCCTTCTGACAGCGAGTTTTTCATTTAGTTTAGTCCTTTTTATTTATGTAGTTTTTAGTTTATTTTGTTATAATAAATGTTCATTTCTCAGTAAAAAATGTTATAGTTGAAGAGATATAAACATTTTTATTATTTTCCTTTTTCTAAAAAGGTTGTTTGCGTCGGAATTTCTTAATTTTTTTTAATTAATGTCATATTTCTTTAAATTTAATAGGTAACGGCAGGCAACAGATTGTTCCACCACATAGTGGAGTCAGACACAGTGGGCACAAAGATTCTGAAGGAAATGAACCGGCAAAGTCTACCAGGGGAAGTTACCTTCATGCCTCTAAACCGTTTGCAAGTACGAGACATGGTGTACCCTAACGATAATGTGAGTATCAATCGTAGTTCGGTAGTAATCGACGGGCCAGTTGGCGCAGTTGGTTAAGACACCACGTATTGCGCCGCAGGTCGTGGGTTCGATTCCCATCCAGGACAAGCATTTGTGTGCATGAACATGCCTGTTTGTCCTGAGTCTGGGTGTAATTATCTATATAAGTATGTATTTACCAAAAAAAAAAGTAGTATATGTAGTATATCAGTTATCTGGTTTCCATAGTACAAGCTCTGCTTAGTTTGGGACTAGATAACCGTGGGTGTAGAAATGTCCCAGGATAATTATTTATTTATAATTTAATCTTTATTGTCTTTGTAGAATGAAACTGCCTATATGCATTATCTAATTTATCTAAAAACGAAAGATTGTATGAGAATTTTTATTCGTAAACTTAAAAAAAATTCAATTTTCTTGAGGTAAACATAAAGAAAATCAGAATGTAGAAAAACGATCTCTTGTTTTCGCGTTTAGGACAGTCGTAAAGGAAAATGTTAACTATCTGATTGCTGTAACACGAAGATAACCTAAGGTCATGCTATGATGCGGGAAACCGCTGAATGCGGGTAATGCATGACCGGCCATCGTGGAGATCCTTGGGGGAGGCTTTTGTCCAGCAGTAGAAGTCTGTCAGCTGACATGATGATGATGATGCTATGATGACGGTTTTGTCATAAGGATGTCTTTCCGTGTCTCTTTTTGACTCAGGAATAGGTTTGGCTGTCAAAACAGTCAGGACATAGACAGGCTGTCAAATCATGCCGGTACTTTTAACCATATTACATGTATTGCTAAAAGTAGCGGCATTATGGCAAAATATAATAACCTCTAATAACTTACAGAACGCCATAGCTATGGTACAAAAACTAAAGTACGATGCAAAGTACGCGAAAGCAATGAAGTACATATTCGGCAAGACGCTTATTTGTCGAAACCTGGAGTGCGCCACAGAACTCGGCAAACAGTTCCACCTGGATTGTGTCACTTTGGAGGGAGATCAGGTGATTATTTCATATTAAATTATTGCTAACAGACAAAAAAAAATTATCACACCCTCGGTTTCATAAAAAGGTTTTTAAGGTACAGTGAATAAGCTTCTTTTTGGTCAAGCATGCTCCATCATAGTCTTAGTCATCGTCCTTTAAATGGTTTGTGGCCAATCACAAACCCATTTATATAAAAAAAACTATATAACCAGTCAGCGGGCGCTGTCAAATAAAAAAAAAGGAAAATCTAAGAAAGTCGTGAAAAGCAACTCTTTTGCAGGCGAATCTTTTCTTTATTGACTTTAAAAACGTTATTATTATAATTCTTATATTTTCCTGTCAAGGTTGAAATTTAAATAACATTTAAAAATAATAAAAGAACGGACTACTTGTTGTAAACAAAAGCCATATGCCAACAAAATTGTTGGGCCAAATACGGACAGCGACGCCAGACTGGTTAATTTAGTAAATCAGTGCAATAACCGTTTCCTCTGACATATACTATCATGTTTTTTTTCAAACCCAGGTGTCTTCAAAAGGCTCCCTAACAGGCGGTTACTTCAACCAGTCGCGATCTCGTCTAGAAATGCAGAAGACGCGTTCAGAACTAATGGAACAAATCACCACTTTGGAACAAGAACTGAGCACTCTACGTTTGGAACTCAACAAAACTGAGACAAGCATCAATAGTATTGTGTCTGAGATGCAAAGAACTGAAACTAAGCAGGGGAAGGCAAAGTAAGTCTTAATTAAAATCTATCTTACAGAATGCTGTGACTAAACAACCTACTGTTTTGTTCCTGCGCGTGATTAAGGTCGCTAGAGCTCCGGGTGTTGCAAGCGTAAGGCGTAAGGCGTTGTACTATAGGCTACAGTAACCGCTTACCACCAGGTGAGCCGTATACTTGTTTTGCTGACTGTAGTAAAATAACAAATTAAAAGTTATAGAAAACGGTTGAGCGGATTTTCTTCAATTATAGCTAATTGTTACAACGCTCGGTTAAGACACCTTTCAAACGAAAAAAGTTTAATCAATATTGGTTCATCAATTCAGAAGCTATGATGCTACAGACAGACACAGATACACACTACAAAATTATAACACCCCTTTTTCGTCAGGGCGGGGTTTAAAAAATATGATTTGACCAAAAGTTCTAAGCCCATAAAGCCTAGGAGGAACTGGCTTAGGTAATCTCCTCCTTTTTTTAAGGTTAAAAATTACAAAATTTAAATTATTCCACAGAGACATATTCGACAAAGTGAAGGCAGACATACGTCTAATGAAAGAAGAACTAGCGTCCATAGAAAGAGGCCGTGGGCCTAAGGAGAGGTCGTTGGCACAATGTCGATCCAATTTAGAGGCTATGCAAGCCACCAAGGAAGGCTTGGAGTCTGAGTTGCATCAGGTAGATATCTCTTTTATTTTATAAATATTGTCTAATTTGTCTGTCTTGGTGGATAAAGTATTTAAGGTATTTTTTTTATCCAGTACGTAATTTTTTTTGGTGGTTCAGTATCAGTAATAGAACACATTTCCATTAAGGTTGTTCAATCGATTTTTTTTATTTCTTTATTCGACTTGAAGTCGACAAAGTGTAGACTAAGAAGAAAAATAAGTGTCGGCGAGAGAGCGCATAGTTGATAGGTTACCATAAAATCATTTTATTAATAACTCAACAAAATAAACAATACAATATGTTCATTAAAATTTGCTCAAGTTTATTGAGACTTGTTAAAAAATACCGTGTATAAAGATGATGTATTTGACAGGAACTAATGGAACAACTATCGATGGCAGACCAGGGTAAAGTGGACGAATTAAACGACGCCATTAGAAGACTCACGCAGGAGAACAAGGAAGCGTTCAGCGCTAGGATGAACCTCGAAGCCAACAAGAATAAGCTTGAGAACCTGCTCACTAATAACTTGATAAGGTAAGGGAGTCTATAGCCAAACCTTTATTGTAACACTAGCTGTCCCCTGCGGTTTCCCATACCATAGACTATCTGCCAAATTTAATCTCGATCTTTTCAGAGGTTTAGTTGTGAAAAAGTCACAGATAGACACGATTTCTTTTGTCGTTTATAATATTAGTTATATCCAATTAATTTTGTAATTATGTTTTTTGTTCAAATCAAATACAGCTCGTAAATTTTAATTCAAATTTTAACCACTAATTTGTATGCAAATATCCGAAACAACAACAGATTTTAACGAATTAATCTTACTGCTAATTGAACTATATAAATAACTAGCTGTTTCCCCCGGTTTCACCCGCGTTCCTGGTATAACAAGGAGCCTATAGCACTCGGGGATGTGGTAGCTTTCTACTAGTGAAATAATTTTTAGAAGACCAATAACTCCGGTGATTTACCTGCTCCATCCTATTTTACAAACATCACTTCTTTATAATTTTAGTATAGATTTAAATCGACTCACTACAGTAATAAGATTGTAACTTAATTCTAGACGTAAAGACGAGTTAGTACAAGCGTTACAAGAAATCTCAGTAGAGGATCGCAAACGTCGGCTTGCTAACAGCAAGGCAGATCTGACTGCGGCCGAGAAACGGATCCGACAGATCAACAAGGAGTTAGAGGAGGTCGAGAGAAAGGTGCAAGCCGCCGTCAAGAATGAAAAAGCATTGAAACTTGAACTCGATAAGTGGAGGAATAAGGTTAGACTATGCTTATGGTTATTATTTATGAATAGTTAGTTACCTACGTTTTTCTTGAAGGATCTAATGTTTTTTTTACTAATATATTACACTAATTCCTACTATACTTAGTAGGAAGGTGGAAATATTGATGATTTGACGAAATATATAATCAATTATGTTAACGTAATTTTCTTTTTTTTTATCCTGTGTATGACCACAAGCTTAACGTGGTCAGTGATGATGTGGCGGAAAACTAATTTTGAATGTTGAGATATTGTAGTGCCAAATTCCTTCTTTAGATAAGTTCTCAACACAAAACTCAAGTAAATGTATTCTTCTAATACGGTATGGTTGTTCCTCCTAAGTTAAGACCTGCAAATGCACAGAATTTGATTTTCAAGCCATACTTTTTCCACACTATAATTTCCTTCTCTGAAAAGCTTATAGCGAAACCATACGTTATTTTTAATTTAGAAAATCATATAATTTTTACCATAGGAAAAAGAAGCTCAAGACAAAATGGAGGAAGACGCTAAAGGTTTAGAAAAAATGGCGTCGAAAGAAGTGCTACTGCAGGAGAAAATACAGGAGTCCTTGGACAAAATCGCCGCTTTAGGAACCCTGCCCAACGCGCCTGAACTTCATTCCAAATACCAGAAAATGTCTTTGAAACAGGTAATAAAATAATTACATTACAATGAAATTATTTCATGACTTTCTACTAATATTATAAACGTGAAAGTTTGTGAGTATGTATGTATCTTTGTTGCTCTTTCACGCAAAATCTACTGAACGGATTTGGATGAAATTTGGGACATAAATAGATCATAACCTGGAATAACATATAGGCTAAAAGTAGCCTATCCCTGGAAATCAAGATACCTCGGGGACGCGGGTGAAACAGCGGGACGGAAGCTAGTATGATATATTTGCTTGTTCGATTAATTCATTTCAACATTAAATCCAATAGCAGCAACAAAAATATTACTTAATTTTTACAATTACAGTTGTTCAAAGAATTAGAAAAAGCCAACCAGCACTTGAAGAAGTACAATCATGTGAACAAGAAAGCTTTGGACCAATTCATCAGTTTCTCAGAACAGAAGGAGAAATTGTACAAGAGGAAAGAAGAACTTGATATTGGGTATGAATACGCAATTTAATCTAGTTCACTGTTTACGAAAACTAATTACATGAATTCACTACATGATAATTTATACCCATAGCTTAGAAATGCATCATCATCATGGAGATCCTTTGTCCAGCAGTGGACATCTTTCAGTTGATATGATGATAGAAATGCATTAATACTGTCATTTGAATGTGCCAGCTTCTTTTCGGCACTTCGATTTCGTTCTATCCTAGACATTTCTCCTGTTTCCGAATTGTTTGACTGAATTCTCTTACAATAAGTAATGTGTCCATTTTGCGTCATAATCATTCATGGAGCTTCCCGCCGTAGAGTAAGTATGGGGTTCTTGAAGAAGCATGTGAAAAGATTTTTTGCAGGGTTGGTAACGCGTTTTACACCGTACGCTTGCTTGCCATCTTAGTGGCATCAAAATATACGTGTCTTTGCGTCGTCTCTTAATTGCAAAATGCTAAAAATTCAGTAAAAATTCAAATAACATTTTGGCATACCAAATTATATTTCCATTGACATACCAAAAGCAGTTAAAAATTAAATAATGATGAATATTTCATGGAAACTGAATGATTAAATAGATCCGGGAGTTGCTAGTGTTGCTTACTGTCGATTGTCAAGTTACTATTTATCAAAAAACATCTACTAAACTCCTTCTATAATTAATCTGATCTATTATTTTCATATAAACCTCTTGTTTAGCATCAGACGCGTACATAAAGTCTATGTGATTGAAAAATTCCACGTAATTATTTTCAATAACATTCGGCAAATGTTTTCTTAATATTTCCACATCAGTTGGGTCCGATAAGCAATCGTTGTTGCTATAAAAGATCGATATTGGAACTATGATCTTATTTAAATCATAGTCGGGTGCAGTAGTATTCTTATATATCTGGTAATTTTTCTCACTTCCATGGTCGTATCGACAGAAACGCTTCGATTGAACTAACTGTCCAAAATGAACAAATTGTAAAGTAGACGACCCGGTCGGCATATGTCCGAATATGACTGGCAACATTTCCTCGTCGATTTTATAACTTTGACCGCTAAACATGTAGATAAAATTATCACATCTTATTGGTAATACACTGCACACTAAAACACTGAATTTATTAAAGAATTCAATACTCGGAGAATAAGTGTTAAAATTCGATAGCAAATAGCCTAATATGTAGTTGGCTGGTGAAAACATTCTGACTAACGGACTTTTGACGTTTCCCATCCAAGCTTCAGGCGCTAAAGCGAACATCATTTTAACTTTATTATTGTACTCCGGTTTCAATGAAGCCATCACGAAGAATGTCGTAGTGCCTTGTGAATGACCGACGTAGTACAGATTATCTTTACCAGTAACTTTTAAAGTGTAATCTATCATCGCTGGTAAATCGTAAAAACCGATTTCATCCCATGTGTATTCCCAGAATTTGGATTGGTTTGATAAGAGGTTGCTATGTTTGGATGCGTGTTTATTCCCTCTTGCATTTCCCATCCAAACGTCGAAGCCTTCGTCTGCTAAAATATACGCTAGTGATTTATTAGGGCCTTGGAGAATCCATGTGTCAGAACTATCCCATATGCCATGCATTAAAAAAGCGACTAAATTGTTTGTGGTCTTGTCTCTGCCTCGTGGTATCCTGTGAAAGTTTATATGGTAACCGTCTTCGGTAATAACCTTGTGTTCTTCGAAAGGATACCCATACTTTCTCACTAATTCACTTATATTCAAATGCGCGTCTTCAGGTACTATTGTATTTGTAATATTTCCGAAAATTGTATCGAAAAAACTAAACGCTGATGCGAAGTCAATAATTACTATCAGTAATATAATTATATAAATATACATTTTAGTTGACTGTTATTTGAACGAGATGCGTATGAATGAATATAGGAATTTTACTCCAATATATTAAGTTATCCCATTTCGTTAACCCTGTATATGCAGCTTTAGTTAAAAATTAATTACAATTATTTATTTAAAAAATAACTGTCACCATACTTTTTTTTGAAATTATCAGTTTGTTTATTTTTTAAATAGAATAAAACTACTTCGTTATTTCTATGTGGCATTTTTTGAGCTTTGTTCTTGTAAACTAGCCATCACATAGAGAATTTTACCCAGAAAAAAATAGTCTCAAAGTTTGAAGTAAATCAAAAGCACTTTTTAACTGTAAATATTAATTATGTTTACCGTAATACACACAGATGCCCGAATTAAGCAGAATTAAGCCCAATTGCACCAACGTCTTATAGGATTAATCCACGGTTTAAATATGGTGTGTATACTTTGTATAGAGAATCTATAAAATTTACATATTTATCCAGGGTGCTAGTAATATACGACGTTTGGGCAATCTTATTTATTACACTAAAACGGGTTAAAATTCACCTTATTCTTATTACAAATGACACTAACATTTAACTTGACACACTTTGTAATGAGTTATGATGGCGTATTGATAATTATCTATGCCTCATTGACAATATTCTAATGTATCGGTTTTCCCGCATGAGTTTACCGATTTAACATACTTAAATGGATTGATAAAAAAAACATGTAATTGTTTGATTGTAATTATCCACCTAAAACAACCTAATAGGAAAATAAATATAGGTACTTGTTCTTGTAAGTTATTGTGTCTACTACGTGCATATCAAAAATACTGCATTTTCAATCGATGGATATCTCTTCTTTTTCTTTTTTAACTATTAGTTAAATTAACAACCAGATACTGACTATTTGGCATCTAGAAAATCTATGCTAAATCGAACTATAAAATTTCAAAAAAAAATTATCAACTTTGTAAACTACACTTCGTCCAACAATTTATTTTACTTTTGACTTTTAAGAATATCAGAGGAAATGGAAATGTGATATTTATTATCAATGTATTATCCCTTATTCCAGTGGTGAGAAAATCCGTGAACTGATAGAAACCCTTGAGCATAGAAAGCTGGAAGCGATACAGTTCACATTCAAGCAAGTAAGCAAGAATTTCACAGAGGTGTTTAAGAAACTAGTGCCGCATGGAAGAGGCAGCCTCATCATGAGGGTGGCCACTGATGATGGACTGGATACTAACCCAGATGTAAGTTTTATCCTGTATATGTAGTAGAAAATACCCTTACTAGATCATAAAATAACATTCCTGAACTTATTTTCACAACCCATTAGGTTGAGATTGTGTGACTATAGTGAACTAGCTTCCGCCCCGCGGTTTCACCCGCGGTCCCGAGGTATCTCGTTTTCCCGGGATAAAAAGTAGCCTATATGTCATTCCAGGGTATGATCCATCTACGTTCAGTAGTTTTTACGTGAAAGAGCAACAAACATACATAAATACTCATAAACTTTCGCATTTGTAATATTAGTAGGATAAGTTAGTAAATACTTGGTATACTAAGGCCCAATTTCACCAACGTCTTATAGCACTAACCCACGGGTTTATAGCTATGTGTCAGAGTTTATATGGACACCAACGTTTTAGGCCCAATTGCACCAAATTAAATTTTATTTAAAAAAAAAAAAATATGTAAATTTTTCGTTTCAGCGCGCAAATGCAGATCAATTCACTGGCGTCGGTATCAAAGTATCCTTCACCGGTGGGGAAGGTGATATGAGGGAGATGAACCAATTATCAGGAGGTCAGAAGTCACTTGTGGCCCTTGCGCTTATCTTCGCCATACAGAAGTGTGACCCTGCTCCTTTCTACTTGTTCGACGAAATTGATCAGGTTTGTGCCAAAAGATTTTATGGATGATATCTCAGTGGTAGTGACGTAGTGGTGAGACGAAGGTCGCGGATTCGAATCCTACAATGAGATTGAGCTTTCGGTGAAGGAAAACATGAAACCATAGCACGGTGGTAAAGTACTTTGTAGTACCCGTTTGGCTGGCTACCACCCTCAAGTTGAAAATGTCGCCAAGCACCTACTGGTGTGTTCCGACCGTTGCACTTAACAGCCAGTTCCTTTCTAGGCTTTGTGTTCTTATCACCATCGGCCACATCATCACTGATCACGGTGAGATTGTGGTCAAACACAAGCCAAATAGTCATAGACACTATGAAAATTTTGTATACTTTGGTGAAAACTCTAATGTACAATAGGAATTATGCATGTTTTTTTTTTGCTTTTATAAAAGCTCATTCTTATAAGAAACATTAAAAAAAAATACTTATGACTCTCTAAGCTACAATTAGTTCAATAATAGTTCGTGTTTGTTGAGGAATGTACCATGATATGTATTATTTCTTAATCTATATATATTATGTACAATAATTTGCCAGCCTTCTGGGAACCCGTTGATCGGAATCAGCGGCAGCCTCGAGGATTTTCTTTTATATGTAGATTGTATATTTGTTGTAAATAATTGTATTGTTTCCAGGCCCTTGACGCTCAACATCGTAAAGCGATCGCGAACATGATCCACGAGTTATCAACATCTGCTCAGTTCATTACGACCACTTTCCGGCCAGAGTTATTGGAACACGCGCACAAATTCTATGGAGTCAAGTTCAGGAATAAAGTGTCTCACGTGGAATGTGTCACTCAAGAGGAAGCCAGAGACTTTGTTGAAGACAGTGCTACGCATGCGTAGTTTCTCTTATTTCCAGTTTCATGAATTTGTTTTTTTTTTATTAGATAGTAAAGATTTTTTGATTTAAATCTTTTGATTTATGTTGTATGAAGTTTCATTAATTAATACAATGCTTAGATTGATGCAAAAAGAAAGATACGGTATTTTTTTTTAAATGGACCCTTATAAGCTTTATGAATATAATTGACAGGTAATAGAGATGGTCACACGGACTCTGACTGTACCGTGCAACACTATTTTAGAGTTCCTCGTTGTTATTCGAACCGTATCTTCCTTTTTGGTTTTATCTAAGTAAAACGATAATATTTAGGTTCGTAATGTTATTTGATTGAGTACATAGTTTAACTGTAATTTATAATGTCTTCTCCTACTTGTCATTTCTATTTAATATTTGATTTATTGAAAGAATGACGACTGTTTGTGGCATACAAGAATATGTACATAAATAAAATTGAAAGAAAAAAATATATACGAACATATTGGTCATAAAAACACAAATGGTAATTATAGAGTCGACATTTTATATTTGTTAATTCCAGTATGATTTGACTTTAAAAATCTGGACTTGTCATACCTAATACTTTATTTGATTTATAACAAAAACAAAATACATAAAAAATAATAATTAAGTAATTAATTGACGCAACACTATTTGATTATTTTAATATTATGTTAATATTTCTCTTTCATCCTTTAAATTATAATTATAAAATTTATAATTTTATTCTTAGTAAAAAAATAATAAAAAATTGAGAAAAAAATAATTTTACTACATCTTTTATTCTCTTGGGCGTCGTCACCATATTACCGGCTGGTACACTTATCCCTACCGAGCTATCCCTACTGGTAGGGATAGGTGCACAGCCTATTTCCACTATTCGCTACTGCCATTCTATATTATTCGCAATTTCCTAATTGATTACTAATTTATTATCATTTAATTACCTCAGCTTTCTTGTACTTAGGTAATTTTTAAAATTACTATGACCGTTTATCAATTTTACCCGATGTTTCTATGAATGAATTGTTGCTTAATACCTTATAAATATGTGATTTTTACATTAATACAATAGACATATTGAACTATTATATTTTTTAAATCCAGTCACAGCTAACCCGCACAGTAGGTTCGAAAACAAAGGTTAGGTACACAATGTATAACTCAAGAACGGCTGCACAGATTTTTATGATCATTGATTTGTCCCGGCCCCAAATAGTAGAATAACTATGAAAATATCGAGAAAAAAATTGTAAACAAGTTTCTGTCAAAAATTTCATTTTTGGTACACACGGCCACAGATCAAGCTACACTTTTGTTGCAAAATAGCGCCTATTACAACCGCATAAGGTGCCGCAGTGTGTAGCTTGATCTGTGGCCGTGTGTACAAGCTTTTATTGCCGACTGTACTTTTTTGCTGTCTTCAACTACTTGTTAAGACGGTTCCAATGAGCCCAAACGACGTGGTTGTGTCGTTTTATTTCGGATTTCCTATGGCCACCTTCCAGCTTCATCATCAGACCCTGGTTACCATTAAAAGACAAACTACTCGTCAGGATGAATCAAACGAGCCCAAACTCGATGGGGTTATGTGGTTTTATTACAGAGTTCCTATGGCCACCTTCTAGCTCCATCATCAGATCAACTCCACGTCATCATAATATAGAATTATCACGCGATTTGCATCTTCGTGAAAAATTTCAGCTCAATCGGAAACCAGAAAGTGGGTCAAAAACTTGTAAAATTACATTCCAAAGACAACGGGACGGGTGAAAGTAAATAAAAGCTTTGTAATAAAGACAGGACTGAATTTTATGCTGGACTACCAGGATAGCATAAGTTCAAAGATGTGTCAAATAAAGGTGACAGCATAAAATTTTAAACGGGTTTTATAACAAAATAGATTCTGCTGCTGAACTACCAGGATAGCATAAATACAAAGATGTTTCAAATGAAGGTAACATACAATTTTAAACGCGTTTCATAACCTAATAGATTCTCCTCGAGAACTACCAGGATAGCATAAATTCAAAGATGTTTCAAATGAAGGTAACATACAATTAATTTTAAACGCGTTTCATAACCTAATAAATTCTGCTCGAAAACTACCAGGATAGCATAAATTCAAAGATGTTTCAAATGAAGGTAACATACATTTTTTTAAACGCGTTTCATAACCTAATAGATTCTGCTGGAGAACTACCAGGATAGCATAAATTCAAAGATGTTTCCAATCAAGATAACAAAATTTTAAACGCGTTTCATAACCTAATAGATTCTGCTGGAGAACTACCAGGATAGCATAAATTCAAAGATGTTTCAAATGAAGGTAACATACAATTTTAAACGCGTTTCATAACCTTATAGATTCTGCTGGAGAACTACAAGGATACCATAAAAACTAGCTCCCGCCCCGCGGTTTCACCCGCGTTCCCGAGGGATCTTATGTTTTCTCGGGATAAAAAGCCTAGCCTATATGTTATTCCAAGGTATGTTTGTACATATTGTTAGTTTGGGGTTTTTTTTTTAAATGGCAGTAGCGAATAGTGGAAATGGGCAGTGCACCTATCCCTACCGGTAAAAATAAATCAACAAAAACGTGCACTTATCCCTACCAGTAGGGATAGCTCGGTAGGGATAAGTGTACCAGCCGCATATTACAGCTTTAATAGATTTCCCTTTATAGTGGACAACCGTGTGACGGCATTTAAATAAAACAACTTATTAAAGAAACATTTCTTTATTTACAAACACATTATTTCTTGAGAGTATCACGCGTATTGTCTTTACCGTAAAATATTACTATTGCTTTCAAAGCTATACACATAGGAAGTACAGTCACGAATTTTAATTATAACGCAATAAGGTCCAAAACACTAAATCCTTCGCATCGAGTTGGCATATCTGAGACCAGCTGCAGTAACGTCAATGTAAACAATGCGTTGTCAATACTAACTTTATAAAATAGGTAGTATAAGGCTGCTGTCCGATACTCGATCATAAATGTGTCGAAAATTAATGTTCACGACTAGACTGCACAAAAACTGGGAACAATTTATCTGCTTGAATATTTTTTTTTATAATGAACACATTTTAAGTACAAAATAGAATGTAAGTATACACAAAATATATAAAAAAGATTTTACGTCATTCGTGTTAAAGTAAGTTTTCTTTTAACTGGAAGATTTAACAGATAAAGATAAATTTTCATACCAAATAATAAATATTTACAGATTCAAGGATTTTAAAATTTCAAACCAATAAATAGGTAATATATGTATTGCTTTTTTGTTCAATTTTGTCGTCCAAATAAAAATAAAATATAAGTAGTTTAGCATGTTAGACTTTTAGATATACTCTACAGAATTTATAGTAAGTTTGTATTATATAATGTCAATATTATATTTTAAACACTAGGTAAGATATTGAGATTATATTTCTTGGCAGATAATGAAACAATTGCGTCCTTCATGATCATAATTATTAACACTAACAATACTTCTGTCAATTTGTAGTACCATAATAATGATATGTATGTATAAAGAATAACTATATTAATTTAAAGAAGTACCAAAAATGGTTTCCTAGAAGTTCTGCTTTATATCGTTTAATAACTTACAATCACCGGAGAACGATAACTATGATTTTGAAATGGTATTTTAGGCCGAATTCCACTCATCGTTATCACTCAGTAATCCTACAAAATTTCAGATGTACTTAAATTACGAAGTTATGACAATTACAAGTTATGTAATAATGTCTGGTAAGCCTTTAATAGCACTCAGAAACATAGAGACAGAGCAAAACAGATTGTCTAGTAGCAGTAGTACACGACTTACATTGCAGCGTATTTTAACACTAAAATAATTTATTGTTATTTAAAAAACAATATGGAAAATTTTTAGTGTTGTTTCCCACTATAAAATATTTTGTATGAATTTGTTTATGGTATACTTCAATGCATAAACTAACGGTGTATTTCAATTAAAGTAACTACATATCGTAAAATTTAGGTTCAAGTAACTTGGCGATTAACAAACAGATCTAGTACTTAAACCTCAGTGTTTTATACAATAAATAGTCTTGTACGATTCATGATTAATTCAAAAGTTTAAAAACAGGATTTACATAAAGTATTATTAATTATATAGAACGGTTGTAGACTATGGTCTCAATAGCGTTTGCTCTAGCAAAACTGTGATTCAAATGTCACCGTGTATAACCAGTACCATAGGTACATATACTCTATCTCACGAAGTCAATTTGCCTATAAATTGAGTGTACGCGCATACAGGCACGTTATAACACATGGGTTTAGATAGAATTAATGCATTTTTAAAGATACTGCTAAGTTATAAAAATCTACATTAGAGACACACACACAGACATGTAACTCCCAAATTTCACATAATTCAAAGGCACACTGTCATACAGTTTATATAATACTTAAAACTTTGATAGAATTATTAAATACATTTTTATAATTATATTTTACAAGAATTTAATAATGGTTTGAATCACTTGCGACTGCCGGAATTTAGGTGGTTAAAATTTTGATTTCTAAGTTTCAAGTGATTCGAAACAATTTATCCGAATAAATATGAATACTACTATTTGTAGCAACAATATTATAATACTTACAGAATATAGTATTTAATGAGTAGGTAAATCGAATTTCAGCCAATGATAAAAAGCCTCTAAATACAATCTGTGCTTGGTGAATCTGTTCTCATATTCTATCAATCGAACTTCTATTCCATACAAAGTGTGTGAATTAATCGTAATATTGAACTGTAGAATTTGTTTGCCGTTTTCAATAACCATTTTTAAGTCTTATGTGGTGTTGTATAGTGGAAAAATGCAGCAAGGACTGTTTCAATTAAATTCAAATGCTTTCAATACAATTTTGGTCAAACTTTTGGTTCAAAACTGTCACTGACATTTAATACACTAAGCGGTATCCGTTGTTTCTATTGCATATCGCTTGATTGTAGTAACTAGGGTTAAATATATCATCATAAAATTATACTGTATATCAATTCAATAATGTAGATAAATCTTTGATTAGCTATTCCACCAATAACATATGCATAACTTATTATGATTTCATATTGACAGTCAGATAGCTGTTTGGCCATTGAATAATCAGCCATAAGTGACTGAAAACGGCGGCGGACAATAAAATAAATTCGTGACCAAACATTCACACCAAAATATTTATAAACTTCAATAAAATCTTATACTAGATACACACTTATGTCAACCGAAAAAGGGAAGATTGTATATATTAAAATACACGCGAAAAAATACTAAGCACTTCGCTATAACCTTCTTAGAGGTACAGCATATGGAGAGTTCCAGTCCCTCTCGAATACTTCTTGTAGGTCTTTTCTGATGTCACTAATATTCTGGAAGCTTCGCGAATGTTCGTCGTGGTTGAATACGAAGGCCACGCCCGCTGTGTTTATGAAATAGTCGCCCGACCAGTTGGAAGTGCCGATGTATGCTGTTCTGTCCGTCACCATGTACTTGTTGTGGTTGACGCGCGCGAACGGAATCTTCTTTTGTTCCGGAGTTGAAGGTACTATAAAGCGTTTCTGTAAGATTATATCATAAGTTTAGTACAAAATCTGGGGGAAATATTGGTGTAAAACGGAAAAGTGCAAAGACCTTAGTATAGGGACTTGTAAGTTTGAATCAGAATCTTTTAATTTGAATGCGATGATAGCTCAGTGGTAGTGACGTCGAATGCTGAAACGATTGTCGCGGTATCGAATCCAATGCGTTTGAGCTTTCGCTGAAAGAAAAGTCGTGAGAAACCATAGCAGGGTGGTAGGGTACTTTGTAGTACCCGTTTGGTTGGCTACCTCAAGTATCATCAATCATTCGCCAACCACCTAGCGGTGTGTTGTGAATGCTGAACTTGAGAGTCAGATCCCTTCTAGGCTTTGTGTTTACCATCATCAGCCACAATACTGACCACGGTGAGATTGTGATTAAACACAGGCCTATACATAGTAATAAAATATAAGTACTATCAACTTTATGCTGGAAAAAGTTCAAAATTTGTAATATCTCGATCGACTATAGCATGTGAACAAAAAGAATCACATTAGTTAGTCAGTTATAATATCAGCTTTTATTGTAGGGTAACAAGTAAACCATACATACAATGGCGACTTTAGGACAAGTTTAAATATACCATATATAATACATACAACTTGTATATCAACCCGCGGGAAACTGTGCGACATGGCCATAAGTGACCTCAGGAAATAGTCGTCCGAGGGTTCGGAGTGTTCCCACCAACTGATCAACATCTTGACCTTAACTTTGTTTTCAAGAGCCGCCCTGCGGATCGCGTCGTCGATTTTAGGCCAGTACCTGCAATATAAAATAAATATCTTACTGAGCCGTCGCTTCTTGCCGGGTCTTCGAAGGTCCTAAGTTGATGACTATTGAATCGTTTTCAGTAGCTACAGCTACGTTTAAGTGTCCTAAACTGAATTTAGGGGTTTAGCGTAAGGAGACCGTTAGTAAGAAGTGTATTCCGAACTGGTGGTGGAGTCTATTCATTTTTCATTTCATAAGTGCCTTATAAGGGCCTAAACTGAATAAATGAGTTTTAGTTTGGAGTTGGTTATGGTATTAACTTAATTCAATTTGGATCTCATCTCATTCATCATCATAATATCAGCCGAAAGACGTCCACTGCTGGACAAAGGCCTCCCCCAAGGATCTCCACGATGGCCATTATCATCTCATCTCATTATCTGGAATTAATTTAAACATTATTTATTTGCATTCCTTACTACATGTTTTATGTTTATTGGAACACACTGGGAAACGAGTAAAGTAAGCTATCTTCTCCATTTTTGTAATGGGTTTTCAAAATGATAACGCATTTTTCTTTAGAATAGCGCTCCATTTTCAATAATCGGAACAATCTTTAGGTTACACCTGTGAAATTTCAGAGTTGCTATTAGCACGAGAAAAAAATTACACGAAATTTAAAAAGTGCACTCCTATTGAGACACTACACATACCTATATAACAACAGAAAATATAGTAAATAAACAAGCTAGACAAATAAACTCCTAAATGTAGTGTTTTTAACACGAAATTGTTTATTGAACTAAATTACGTGTCTATTATACCTAGTGCGCAGAATGCCTAATCGTAATAGGTAGTACCTAGTGTTAATCAATTAACATGACACATCTACCATGACCATGGAATATTGAATTCCTACATGTATTATTGAATAGATGACCTTTATTTTTGATAGCATAATTTCCTTTTATTGTTTTTAATTAATAATATTCGGGGACATTCCTCACACACACGATTATCTGATACATTGATGAATTTATTATTGAATTCTGAACCTACGACATATGGTTCATTTTCGATTAACACAATGTATTTTTATTATCTTGTATGGTGTTGGTATGATTTTGTTTTTATTTTGTTAAATCAAATAAAGGAAAGTGTTCCCCTAACACATTGCTGGTTTAAAAGACGGCTGCTTATGTAATTAGATTGATATAAAACTTTTTTTTTTACTATCAAGTTATTTTGTGTCGTTTTGGATGAGGCAGCTGATTTTATTAGGAGCAAATGTATACTCACACTAATTTAGGTAGATATATACAGGCAGCTTCGTAATTCATCACTGAGATGTATACAAATTCTTCTGCCGCCTCAATTATTGATACAATGGCGTCGTCATCATTGGTTCGACCGGCGGGGCTGAGCGGTGGCGGTGAACTCTGACAAAAATACAAAATAACATAATTTTTATTCCAATAAATAAATATCCTGGGACATTCTTCACACATGGTTAACTGATCCCAAACTAAGCAGAGCTTGTACTATGGAAACCAACTGACTGATATACTACATATACTACCTTTTTTTTGTTAATACATACTACACATAGATAATTACACCCAGACTCAGGACAAACAGACATGTACATGCACACAAATGCTTGACCTGGATGGGAATCGAACCCACGACCAGCGGCGCTACAGGTGGTGTCTTAACCAACTGGCTTGTCGAAAATGAATACTACTTGATTTCGTCACACGATTTTAGCATCGTTCTCAGGAAAAAATGTAGCGTATGCCACTCTCCGGCCCAAAAACTATATCTATGCAAAAAAATACGTTGATCTGTTGATGTGTCACATTATAGGTTTATGATACCTAGTTCACATGCTTACGTTGTTTATGTTTATAAAAATGTTATAATATATTTGAACAGACCGAAGTCTAAGTAAATGGCAGGTGTGGTAAAACTTTTGCTTCAGCCCCGGGGCAGGTTGCGAAAATGAGCCGCTTATCTGGTCACAGACAGCTCAGTTTCGAGTTTAAGTACTGCATTAACAATTCATTTGTTATGCATTAAATATGCTTTACTTAGTAGGCTGTATTCCAACGGAATAACCGTATTATTGAATATTAGGAAGAAACAATTAAATAAACTAACACATGTATTTAAAAAAATACTAATTGTAAGTGGCTACCAATAAATACCTTACTAAAATATTTATAAAATGAAGAACACGAATAAAAATAACGTTTATTTAGTTAGGGACATTTTCCAACGGTTATCAATATTTTGATGATTGAAAAGGATATTATGTTCCATAAAGAAAAAATACTAGGTACATTGAGTAAGTACCTAGTATTTTTTAGAGAACGATTACCGAGTATAAAAGCACTGAAATAACCTAAACTGACTGGAGATCCAAAGAAAAGGTTTCATTCCCGCGGAATAATGTTTGTTCACGGCTGACCCGATTTTAAAAAAAAAACCTATTCAAAGATGAGACCGCTTAGTGTGGAGCTAAGCGGTCTCAAATAAAGCGCTAACTTTATTATTTAGATGTTTCATACTATGAAGTTAAGAACGTTATACGATTACCCGAAGAAGCTAGTGGCAGTTACTTATATAAAATTACGATCCAACCCAAGAAATAAAGAATAATTTTGAATAACCTTTCGACATGCAACCCTATTATTTTAAAGCTGTAAAATGTATACAATATATTTGATTGATCCTGTTGCTGTATACAATAAATATTCATGAAAGTATAAAGGTTAATAAGTTATAATATCAAAGGTCGAAATATACATTACAGTAACGACAGGCTTGTAGTGTATGCAAACGAGTTTTATAAGAATATCAGATTCTAAATGGTGAAGCCATAAAACACTTCGTGACCTTGGCCTAGCCCATCCCACGAACCCACCAGCTGTAGGTAAGAACCTTCACGTAGAATGGAAATGAAGATATTGGTCTTACTTTGAAATTCCTAGTTCAATCGGTAATTGCCATAATTAGTTTCGTATAGTAAATCCTCTGCTTATACCTTTTCGGAAATGAAGGGTGAAAGTACCGACATTTGTTTTTCTATGGACATAACAATGTAGGCTTATCTTTAATGTGGCCGAAAGTGGTAGGTTAATATTGTCTAGAGACACAAAAAGGTACTTGACGACAGATTTTCAACTTGTGGGTGGTAGTTAGGCGGGTACCTACTTACTCAAAGTACTTTTGTCGGTCGGTCCTTTGATTTAAGTTGTTAGTGGTCTGCGACCGTAACTACTAACTATCAAAGGAAAGTAAATGGCTTCCTTCAACGAAAGCCCAATAATTACTTAAGGCTCATTATACAACATCACTCGCGTCGCTCGCGGCGCTCTTATTCTAACATTGAAACTTTCTAACAATGAGGTATTTTCCTAAAAAGGCGCAAAATATCCTCAAGCGAAGTAAACGGGCTATTGGCTATTAAACGGTTATAATTGCACTATTTGCATCCGAATTTGCGATCACTGATGAAAATATATCTAATCTAAGTAATCCATTTTGATCGCGCGCCTACTAGATGAACCTGAACCCTGATGGTAAGTTTCCTCTTTCTAGCTAAAAAGCGCGATAGTATCGCTAGAATGTCTTGAGCTTGACATACTCGTACAAATTTCCTACATCACTTGTGTTGGGCAAATGAATAATATGCTACAAGATTAGCGTATCTTAGTAGACAATACAATAGACATTAACAAGTCGTGTATTTAAAAAAATACAATTATATTTTTGTAAACTTTATTAAGAATATGGAGATTGAAGACAATAACCATCAATTTTGATTTTAAACGGTTTGCACGCTTGCTCGTTACTCTCAAGGACTGGCCGGATACTCGTTTAAAGGATTTCAGAAGGGGTTTATTTAAGCGCTTAAAAATAAAACCCTATCATATAGGTTACACTCTTGAACGGGTTACTCTTTCAATACCTTGTAAGCTGTAACACTTCCAAACCAAAACATTAAAATAAACTATCTGTAGTCAACATTAGAACTAAACTAAAGCGTCTTAATGTCAAATCTAAAAACTATAACTGTATTTTAACGCAAATTATTAGCTAGAATTTACATGTAATATTAATGGACTGTCGTAGCGGTAGTTAAAAAGACATTTACACGCAAAAGAAAACACTTCGTCAACGTAGTCTAAAGACCAAGTGAAATAACACAACACATTGTAACCTTCTGTGAGGTAAGGCCTTGACCGTCTAAGCCATTAGCTTCATTCTTGTGACACGATTATTTATTATAATTATACTTTACATTAATTTTGTTCTATATTTTTTTCTAAATAAAATTTTCTTGTGCCCTTTTTGTTCTTAAAATATAGAACAAAAAGGGCACAAGAATTTTATTGTGATAGAAATAAACTGAGATTTTATAATCAGTGTTTTAGTAAGTTTTATATTTATTTGTAATTTTTTAAAGATAAGTAAAAAAAAAAACTATAATAAAATACTCATTAAGAAGTGTCATTCGAGTACAAAATGTATTTTTTATATTTGAACAAATGAACTTATCTGATAAGTTAAGTTGGTCATAGAACCAAACCAATGAATGGACTAGTAGTGAACCAACACCAGCAAGTTCCTTATGTAACGATACCCATTAACCTTTTGCTGAATTGTCTAGAACTATACCTGTCTAATTTAGGCTTTGTGTGTTTAGTCACCTCGGTAAAAAAAAATCGGACAAGTGCGAGTCTAACTCGCGCTAATCGAGGGTTACGTTTAAAGATAATTTCCTATGTTACTTTAAATACCATAAACTTTCCTGTAATCTATAGGAAAAGAACTATTTTCTATATTTTTTTCAAAATATGGGAACGGTCAATTTTCAACTATTTTCGTAAATAACTTCAAAACTATATATGTTAAATTTATAATAAATGAGATATTATTTGATATGTCACACAATATAGTTATTACAATAAAAATGTCCTGGCATTGCATTCGATTACACCGTAAACAGTACAATAAAAGGGCGGTGAATCGACATGACTTATACTTAGTGGGCGGAGAGGTTAAGGTGAATACTTCGGGTTAGCCGCGAAATTCAAATTTTATAACGATTTTCACTAATTGCAGCTCATTAATAGGTCGTAAGTTTGTCAACATGGCGACAAAAATGGTATAGTTACTGGTTAATAACTAAAAAAAAATCATCAATATATATCTCCAAAGTATATTCTATGAAAACCGTGAAAACGTGTTTTACCACAAAATCTCGGTATTTTTTTTTTCTTGTCGTGAATCATATGTTGACAAACTTACGACCTATAACCGAGCTGCAATTAGCAAAAAACCTTATACAATTTGAATTTCATGGGCTACTTTTAAGGCATATTTTCAACAAAATTGACCTCCAACATAACTGTGACCTTTGGTCGGAACTAAATATTTTAAGGGTAGGTGTTGCCTGTCATTACTAATCGTTAAGGGTTCGAAGGCTGTTAGAAATTTCCACGTTATGCATGTTCATTAGTTTGATTGGAGTGTATTAAATTGTAATCTGATAGACAACTTTTTTATTACAATGTTTAGTAAATAAATATTAATTATTATCGGTAATATACATGTTGTGGCCAGACCTTATAATTTATCATTTCATCATGTGGCCGACCATTTCATGAAATTGTTGTTTTTAATGATATGGCCAGCTAAAACTGACCAAAACGTTTAGCCATAACATTCATGTAATGTAGTGTTTCTATCGTGGCCAGATCTTAGAATTGATCACTTCATCATGTGGCCATGAAATGGTTGTATTTCATGAAATGCCCACATAATGGCCAGATCAATGAATAATTAATCAGCGTTTGACAATATGAACAGCTAAACGTATTACTTCATGATGTGGTCAAACCATAGAATAAATAATATACCTACTACGTACACACGGCCACAGATCAAGCTACACATTTTTGTTGCAAAATAGCGCCTATTACAACCGCATAAGGTGCCGCAGTGTGTAGGTAGATGTGTGGCCGTGTATACAGAATTATAAGGACACATGAAATGATCAATTCTAAGATCTGACCACGACGTAATATTTCGCATTATACCTACATAATTTTCACGAATCTCTGTAGAGTTCTGAATTAATAATGAAATTGATACGAACTATGAAACTATTTCCAAATTATAAATCTGGTTAAAAGCTTACCAAAGCCATGTCATTGTCTACAAACTACTCAGTTAAGGTACATAACTAGATAATAGGGCTCGATAGTACACAAATAAAGGCGAACAGGAAGCGTGTGTCGATACGCTTTCGATAACAAAAAGAGCGTCGCTTTCCATCGACGCCTGTGAGTCAGCATTCTACTTCCACGAAGGTTATCGGATGGAAATGGCTGTAAAACCATTAAATGGAAAGGCTGGGGCACACCGCTAAGGCGCTTTCACGATATTGCCAATTTAAAACCCTCCAACGACATTATGTCTAGTTTTAACGACGCGACGTATAAAATGTTATGGGGTTTTAACTAATGACATTTCGGAGCAGACGCGCTAATTGCGGTAGTAACATCCACCGTAATTACCACCACCTACGTGTTACCTTAAAACAATGGTTAAATATTGTGAATGCGAAAGTAACTCTGCCTGTAAACTTTTCCTAAACCATTGAACCGGTCGCGAAAAAATTTTCCACGCAGATGCTTGATAGCATGATATGGAGAAGAAGGAGATAGGTAGGTAGGCTACGTTTTATCCCGGGAATCCGGTTTTTTTTTATACTATGTATAGGCCTGTGTTTGACCACAATCTAACCGTGGTCAGTGATGATGTGGCCGATGATGCTAAGTACACAAAGTCTAGAAGGGAACTGGCTCTCAAGTGCAACTACCGGAACACACCGAAAGGTGTTTGACGACAGATTTTCAACTTGCGGGTGATACTGCGGGGGACAACTAGTATAAATATATAGGTATTAAAAATATATTGCGACGCTACTGTGATGTAAGTAACTCGAAAAGTGAAACTACCGTTTAAAAATTTTATAACCTTTAATTTTAAAGCAGATTTGGGAAAGCGTAAAAGCGAACTTTATAGTTTGGGCACAGAGTTAATAATATACGTACAGTTTGAGTGATTGAAATGGATGGAAAACTCATGTTTAACTTTGTGATATGTCTACGAATAATTGAGTCTATTTAAAGGGTAAGCTAAAGTACGAATTGACGTTTAAATAATGTGGGTAGGTATACTGGAAAACTATTTAAAAAAAAATGCAAAATATATATTTAGTTTTCATTACAATGAGGTCTGAGGCTGAGTAAACGAGCACTAAAAGCTAGTCATGAAGCCGTAAGTAAAAGCCAGTGTAAAATAAACATCTTATAGCACCTCCTAAAGGCAAATATCATGCTCATATTACACAAACACCCGCGCGCGCTAATGTACTATAGACAATAAAACGCGTCGTACGCGCGATGTGGTGTTGCCATCGTATACTTTACTACCTAAAGCCGAGTACGGTCACTTGTATATTGTCCAACGCAGTCACGTTGCATTTTCCGAAGTAAAATTATTATCTACTGAAATATGATGGATTTCCAACAATATAAATGTTGTAAGTAGGTTCCTACTACTACATATTATACTTTTTATACAAGACTAGCGACCCGCCCCAGCTTTGCACGGGTGTACAAATCTTTGATTTCTCGGCTTTTATGTATTACTAGCTGACCCGGCAGACGTTGTCCTGCCCTGAGAACCTACCTACCTCTACCTACCCCTACCCACTCCTACCTACCCCTACCCACTCCTACCTACCCCTAACTACCCCTACCTACTCCTACCTACCTCTACCTGCCCCTACCTACCCCTACCTGCCCCTACCTACTCCTACCTGCCCCTATCTACGTTACCTACCTACCCCTACCTACCTACCCTACCTACCCCTACCCACCTACCCTACCTACCCCTACCTACCCCTACTTATCCTATGTCCTTCTCCTGGTTCTAAGCAACCTCCCCACCAATTTTCAGCCAAATCAGTTCAGCCGTTCTTGAGTTATAAATGGTGTAACTAACACGACTTTCTTTTATATATATATATATATATATATATATAGATAGATAGTATGTATGTATATACCTACACATAAAACTTCCTCTTGAATCACTCTATCTATTAAAAAAACCGCATCAAAATCCGTTGCGTAGTTTTAAAGATCTAAGCATACATAGGGACAGACAGACGGGAAGCGACTATGTTTTATACTATGTAGTGATGATTATTGCACATACGGCAGGTAATTTGAATTTCCATACATTTGCTGGAAACCAATATTTAGCTGGCACACCGCAATCATACAAATCTAAGCGGTCTAAAATCTTTTATATTGGGGCCGACATCTACTTTCGCGGATTGGACGTGCTAATTTGACAACGGAGCGGTTTAAAATGACAGGCTGTCCATTAACTTTCGTATTTTATTTATAACGGGAAGTCGGAATCGTTTAATTAATCTGACAGATAAACTCCGACACTATTAGCGCTCCTAAAATTTATACTAATAATAAAGCTGAAGAGTTTGTTTGAACGCCCTAATCACAGGATCGACAAGTCAGATTCGAAAATTTCTTTCAATAATAGGAAGCTGTTATCCCCGATAATAATAATTAATTATCGTGGAGATCTTTGGGGGAGGCCTTTGTCCAGCAGTGGACTTCTTTCGGTTGACATGATGATGGTGATTATCCCCGACCGAAGGCTACTACCAGAAGGGGAATGTGGGTGAAACCGAGCGGGACATCGACATTGGACATTGTTACCAAAACTACCTGTCGACATGTTTATTAAAAAAAAATAGATAGATTATAGAGTTAATGACGTCTAACGTGTACTTACAGTTATAAAAGCGCCGTAGCTGCTTTGTGAGTCGGAGATATTGATGGGGTGTTCAATATTGATGTCCGTGTTCAACTCTTTCGGCCATTCGGGCGGCACCACCGCGTCCGGCGTGCCCAAACTCCAGTATACCTGCATTACAGAATAACTTTTATTATACGACCAAATTTGAAATCACGTAAACATATTCTAAGCTTTTTAATACACTTTAGGCGAGCTCTGGCGAGCAGGGTTAATGTTTTGTATGAAAAGTTCAAATTTATCTCACGAATTTAGAGTTTGTATGATATTACTTTTATTATACCAGAAAACCGAATACACACAAGATTTTAAAGTGAAACATTATAATTAAAAAATACCTATACCAAAATAATAATTATGAGGATAATTATATAATCGCAAAAAATAAACTATTCTAATTAGTTTTGTCATAAAATAACAAGGTTTGAAATTATTGATTATTCTACTAAAAATACTTAAACTGCAGATTAATTTCTGGCACATAATGTACATTGAACAACTCTATATATTTTATACCTAGCTGTTCCCCGCGGCTTCACTCGCGTTCCCGGGATAAAAAGTAGCCTATAACCTTCGGGGGTAATGTCGAACTGAGGAGATTAGCGCGTTCAAACAAACAAACAATCTCTTCAGATTTATTATTATTAGTATGTATATAGATGAGCATAAAGTATGACATTTTCCGCATCAATTTGTTCTTTAACCACAAATAGCAGTATTTGAAGCAATAATGGCTGTATCAATGTCACAAAGTTTGCACAGAGTTGTGGGCAACTTTGCCCGGCTCGTGCAACCCCGTGCCAGTTCCTACTTAAGGCAAACTTCCACAATTACTTGGAGTCATTAAACTTGAGACGCTAAATATATATTAATATGTATCTATATTTAATATTCAGTGGGCGTAAGACGGCGTAAGTAAAATTTGAATTTGCTCAAATGTTTAAACGCATATTTTAACAAAGCTAAGGACTAGCTGGCTGGCTACAGGGATTTATTACATAATGTTTACACAGGATATTTATTATGAAGCGTAGGATGTTTTCATAATCAACATAATCTCCATGAAGCTATTCGTTTTGAATTTTATTAATAACTAGCTGTTCCCCGCGGTTTTACTCGCGTTCCCAGGATTAAAAAAAAGTTGCCTATATAACATTTGGAGATAATGTAGCTTCCTATTAGTGATTTTTTTCGCATCGGCTATTCTCGGTTTTTCTGTAGGTACTATAATATACAATGCATGTATTAAACACAATACGTAGTTTTAAATTATCTAAGCCTACAGACAGCGGGAGCGACGGGGTCAATTTAAAAAAAATACATTACGAGATCTAGATTCTATTTTGATTTTAAGTTCAATGTTATTTAGCGTAACGTTTTTACGTCACTGTACCAAGGATAACTAACGTTATATAATTGTTTGTCCTAGAATTGCATATTTAATTAAGTTGCATGCATTATGCCGTCGCTAAAAATAGCGAGCGCGTCATTGCTCCATGTAACAATAAGTACTCGCCCCTGATGTGCAATGGGTCATGCAATTATTTGTTATACTAATTTCAAATATAGGTATTAATTAACTAATACTAGTTTTTAACAATAACTGTGATTTTTCACGATTGGAAGTCAGAGCTTGCACACAATGTAGTATTGTTAGTAATTCATATTCATTTATTATTGCACTAGCTGTCCCCTGCGGTTTCACCCGCGTTCCCGGGATAAAAAGTAGCCTATATGTTATTCCAGGGTACGATGATCCAAATCCATTCAGTAGTTTTTGCGTTAAAGAACAACATACATACATACAGTTCGCGAAACGTAAAAAGAACGCTGGCAGTAGTGGCACTTTCTTCCAGCATTCTTTTTACATGGCGCAATCTATACATACATACAAACATTCACGTTTATAATATTAGTAAGATTCATGTATACATTTCACAACTTAATACATAATAATAACACAATAAGAAGGATTGAAACATGTACCTACCCTGTAAGGGCGCTTGCAAACCTAATAACAATAATCTCTCGGGCACGCAGATAAAACCACGCGGCGGAAACTAGTATCGACTATCAAAAGAAAATTTATATCCACAATCTACAATACTACAATTATTAGGTAATAAAATACCCTTACAAATAGAAAATTGTAAATTAGTCACATTTAAAATAACAAAGCAGCGTAAAATGTGGCTTTGAAATCCGCTGAATATTAAAATATGAGCACGCACTTTACAGAAACAAAGTGGTGTAATTAAACGAGCTTGGCTCAGATGAATGTTGGCAAATTTATTAAAAGCTACAAATATACGGTAATAAATTGTAACGTTGTGGGTATTTTGTTAACGTATTTTACATTCGTAACGTTGGTGAAAGTATGCAATAACGTAAATACGACAGTTAGGTATAACATAGGTTTTCGGTAGCTTAAAAAACTATCTTTATGTATTAAATTTCTTTGCGAACTCTAAACATAAATTATGTGTATCACGTAATAACTAAAATTAAAAATGTATAGAAACTCGAAACCCGAAATTTTGAAACTTGAAAATTTTCAAACGGCTGAGCGGGATTTCTTGAAACATAAGTAGTTAAGAACACTCTCGATTAAATCACCTTTCAAACAAAAAAACTAAATCGAAATCGATCCATCCGCTCAGGAGCTATGAGGCTACAGACAGACACGTCAAACTTATAACACCCCGTCGTTTTTGAGTCGGGGGTTAAAAAGTAAATGAAGTTAGAAGAAACTGTTAATCAATACTTACATCGAATATTTTCCCCAGGTCCGTAGCGAGACAAGAACAGTTGTACGCCACCATACCCAACTCTTTGACCTACAACATAAATGTAATTTTAGAAAAAATACACTATAATTTTTTTTTTAACTTTTGTAAAGTGAAAAGTACCAAGAATTTTCGTTCGAAGTAGTTATCCATGAGCGTCATGATAATAAAACTCTTATTTTATCTAATAAACTAAGTAGAGAATTGCTCTTTCTAAGAATGTATTCAAAATCATAAACATACTTTTCTATTCCCCCATATTTCAGTCAGAAGGTTGATTCAAATCAACCTTCTATAAATAGGAAATAATAGTTTTACTTTAGACTTTAAAAACAAGACACACCACACCTTTTAAATAAAGTTAAATAATATATATTATTATACACCAATAGACAGTTATAAAGAAACCATAAATACCTGAGTGAGTGATCGCCAGTCCATATTGGCACTGCCGATGTAAAAGTGCCTTCTATCCACGATCCAAAACTTGGTGTGGAGCACACCCGCCCCCAACAACTTAGAGAAGTTCAGACTTCTCACCTGATTAAAAATTCACCTTATGAATTAGGTACAAAATACTTTATTGCTTACACCTTGTGACGTTTAAAAATCAGTAACATAAAGCCTATAACCTTCGGGGATAATGTAACTTCCTATTAGTGAAAGAATTTTTCGAATCGGCCCAGTAACTCCAGAGATTTGCGCGTTCAAACAAACAAACTCTTCAACTTTATAATTAGTATATAGAAGATATATACTATAAAAAAATATATGAATGTAGGTACCTGCGCAGCTTTCTTCTTATGTAAATATTCAGTATCTACATTAGGATATTGTTTTGAGGGCCAATTTTGAGCAATTTTTAAATTAATTTTTCTTTTTGACCCGGCTGCGTACAACGCTTGGAACACTTGCTCTCCCTGCAAAAAACACAGAATTATGCACACATACGATTATGTATGTATTTTTTACGACATTCAAATATCGAAAAATAAACGATTTTTATAAATTGAGTAACAAGAACGGCAGCTGTTTCAGTTGTTTGAACCTAACGTAAATATATCCAGACACATCTATCGGCCCACCCTGCGTTACCTAAGTTTTGACGGCTCCTAGCTAAAAATAAATGTTAGGTAAGAAAAAGTTTTTATGCAGTTTTGTAGCTGGCACATTTGACATCTTTTTCGTATGATATATTTAAATTAATTTCGAATTCAGAAAATAAAAAATAAATCAATGCTAAAACGCAGGTTGGGCCAATAATGTGTCCGGAAATGAATTTACAATTATACACTTCTGGACACATCTATTGGCCCACCTTAGAGTTTAGGTTTCGATGGCCCCTACCGAAATATGATTGCTAGATTGAACAAAAACTGTTGATGCAGTTTTAAACCTGATTCATTTTACCATCTTTTTCGATCGTATTGTTTTAAATTTGAATTCAGAATACCTACGACATGGAGCTACGCCTAACAAGTCGGATATGCGCCTTGTTAAAGGCAATTGATTTTTGAATAAAAAACATGCTTTATCAAATATAGGTTTAATTTAATAACGCGTGTTGCCTCCATGGGCATCTACCACAGCTCTCATACGATTAGGCATAGAGTTTATCAACCGCTCTATGAAATTTTGAGGGATCATCTCCCATTCCTCTTCTATGGCAGTTTTCAACTCCTGCATCGTCTGGACAACTGGCTGACGAGCCCTAACACGTCTTTTTAGCTCGTCCCACATGTGCTCAATGGGGTTCATGTCTGGGCTTCTGGCTGGCCAGTCCATAACTGTGATGTTCACATCCCGAAGATATTCCCTGACGATGCCGGCCGCATGGGCTCTTGCATTATCATGCATAAAAAGGAAATTTGGGCCCACATAGTCCGCGTATGGTATCACGTGAGGTTCTAAGCACTCACGAATGTACCT
This sequence comes from Tethea ocularis, assembly GCA_963555595.1. Taxonomy (NCBI): domain Eukaryota; kingdom Metazoa; phylum Arthropoda; class Insecta; order Lepidoptera; family Drepanidae; genus Tethea; species Tethea ocularis. Next base: position 9,274,910 of record OY741968.1, read on the forward strand.
TTCAGCATTTAATGTTGGCAGCCGTGGTCCTGTAACAACCTCAAGTTGAGTTTTGCCGCTCGCGGATATACCGCCCCAGACAGTCCATGAGCCACCGCCATAAGCAACCCTCTCTTCAAAGCAGCATTGTGCGAAACGCTCTCCCTTACGTCGGTAGACCTTCTTCCTTCCATCATTGCCATGTAACACAATTTTAGACTCATCAGAAAAGAGTACACGGCTCCAATCTTGCTGTGTCCAATTTAAATGACTGCGTGCGAAATGAAGGCGCGCTGTTCGGTGGGCTCGCGTTAGTTTGGGCCCATTAGCTGGCTTGTGTGGTACCATATCGCGTTCTTTTAACCTTCTCCGAACAGTTCGAGCGCTCACAGATACTCCGTGGAAGTCGCGAAGTTGGTTTTGTATCTCAATGGAGGTAAGGTGACGATTTCTCAAGCTGGTCGTCACGATGAATCGATCCTGCCTTTCAGTTGTGACCCGAGATCGTGGCCTTCCTTGGCGACGAACAAAGCCGCCAGTCTCTAGGTACCTCCGATAAACATTTCGGACCGCAGATCGACTTAAATTAAGTTGAGCACTCACGTTTCTTTGGCTGTGTCCGGCCTGAATAAGTGCCACAGCTTGGGCGGCGACTTCAGGTGAAGTATACATAGATTATTGATAGAACCTCACCTTAATGTTAAGAATAAGTAATGTTTGTTGCAAAACCAAAGATATCAATCACTTTTTCAAGAATTAAATCCAAGTAAACCAATAAAACCAAGTTTTCTTAGTATTCGATTGTTTGATATCAACAAACAGGCTCCAAATTGTCTTTTGTTTCTTTAAATTCTGTGTTCGAAATTCAAAAAAAGACTATTGAATGAAATTGTGAATGTGCCAGGTTCAAAACTGCATAAAAACTTTTTGCTCGACCTAATATAAAATTTTAGCTAGGACCAAACGAAACTGAAAATACAAGGTGGGCCAATAGATGTGTCCAGAAGTGTATTATAGAAATATAACTTTTGCTTAGCACATAACTCAATACGAACAAAACGAAATAAGTACCTACAAGTGTAGGTACCAAATCTATCAAAATAATGAACGAAACGAATATCAGATAATGGTACTTACCTCAATAGAGGAATTATAAGGATACTCTTCATTAAATCTAAGAGACCAATAGAAAGACGCTATTTCTATTGACGTTTGAGCTTCATCTATCAAATCTAACCACGCATTTTTAATAGGCATATGTGTCATATTAGGAGGGTACATATGACCCTCTGGTATACTTTCCACTAATGATAACCTGAAATGGAAAATAGCTGTTAATGAAAGCACTATTAGGGTCATTCTTGCGTGTCACGTAGAAGTGTATAATTAAATTTGATTGATTACCTTGCGAGGAAAGATAACGTTAAATGTCAACGGGTGTGTAAATATTTAAATACGCTTGATAGATTTTTGTGGGTAGTTTATTTTTTATTGAACGTATTAAAGTTGAATCATTACATGCTATAACAATAAAGTCCGAGGTCATTGTAACGATGCTATACATCCAAGTACCTACTGCATTCTAAAAGTGCATCGACCTTTCAATGAACATTATGATTACATTTCTTATAAAAACATATGCTCTAAACCACTCTTTCCCAAAGTGGGCGATAACGCCCCCTTGTGGGCGCTGGAGGCCTACAGTGCGGGAATAAAGGGCCCATATTTTTTTTTATTTGAGATGATATGTACGGTCGGCAAGAAAGTGGTGTGCCAGTTTTGATTTAGTTTTCTAGTCATCGAATGTTGTAAGTTGTCAGATTGATCTGCAAGCGAAACTAATCATTATCACCTATGAATCTGCAAGCGACATTCAACCTTAGGATGGTACGGTACACCACTTTCTTGGCCGACCATACCTCTTTATAGAGATGAATCTATACCTATCTATCTATTTGTTACATTCTCTCTCATAGACATATTTTTCCATATAAATATTTATCAGACTTTCTTTTCTTTTTTATACTTACCTACACTCATCTGAGCAATGTATAGTGAGGGGCACGGTGGTGGCGCTACTGTGCAGCACGTTTGGCTGGTCGAGTAGCGGCACCAACACTACGAGCACTATCAGGACTATCACTATCGACACCGGGATGCACGACGGCCGACACCATATGCTTTTCTTTTTTCTTCTGGCGAAAACAACTCATAAGAATATTTTTTTTTTTTGTTTTATTTATTTTGGCACAAACAGTCAATGTAACAAAATAAGCATTTTCTTAAAAATAATAAACATAATGACAAGGAGTGCCCAGAAATTATACATAAACAAACAAACCTATGAAGAATATTAAAATACAACAAGAATAATAATATGTAGGTAGATGCAATCAGCGTCAAAAATAGCTTGTCACTTTTGTGTCCTTTCATAATAAATATAAATCTACCGTCATTTCGTATGAAAGTTAAGATTTCCGTATGTATTAAAATGATCAGTTACTTTTGACGCTGACTGTACGTACGTACGAAGGGGGTCTAAAACTGCAGCTCGAGTAATATTGCTGCATGCAATTAATTTCTCGAATTTACAATTCGTCAATGCTAATGTCAATTAATTAAAATAAGTTCCATTTACATAAACAATATTAAAGCTACTCTCAAAATCTCTCAAAGCCTCTGCTGTAAATTCAAAAAATGAATTGCATGTATAAGCAATATTGTTCAAGCGGCTTTTTAGACCCCAAGACCAGGGTTCTTTTACGCGGTAGCCCCGCAGGTTACACAGGAACCAAACATGTCCATTGCTTGATTGCAAAAGTGAAAATAGTTTGTCATTATACTGCTGATGGAAAATGTTGTGCGGAAGCCCACGTGCAATATTAGTTCCACATAAAGTTATTTCCACTGACTTTGAAATAGCTATACCGTAAGTATTACAATTTCATGGTCCATTAGAAAAGGAAATAATATTAGTATTCAAGAATTCAAACAACTACCTACATAATATTTCTATAGTGAAATGAACTCAGGCTTCCCGAGACACACCCATGAAATTAGAAGCTGAGGTAAATGTGCCTTTGCTATTTTATACTAAGGGGTCAGTGACCGCAAAGTTTCGCGACACCAGCTTGCGGTAAGTATATACAACTAACGCGTAGGAGTGTCGGATCCAACTTAGAACATACATCATAGAATAGGTACATAAGATATAAGTTACAGAATAAATAATAGTACATAACGTCATGTTTTGTGTTCACAACGAAACAATTAAATTGTATTCGAATCTTGAACCTACAAACACAAAGTTTCTTTTCTATTTCAAGTTTAGTTCATAACAAGCGTTTTAGCCGCGAGTCCGGGGCGCCTGTCTATGGCCGCAACAAAGGCTTATAATCGAGAATTTTTTGTCCGTTATTTTTACAGACCCTCGTCCACGCTTAAGTTTTTCATATCGAAAACCATTCTAGAATGATTCTCGAGTCCCTAAAGGGTTGTAACTGTTACCATGTTTAGTACATAGGGTCTGACATACCAACACCTATTTTAAATTTTCGTGAAGCTGCACAAATCGAACCTTACCTATAAAATGAATAGGATGACTTCAATACAAAAAATACATCAGCGGCAGCATTGTCAAACAATATTAATATGTTGGTATGCTAATATGGTACCAATGCTCTTTACTTATTGAGTTGTAAATAAGATAAACTAAACTCAACATATTATTGTAATGTAATTTTCCTTACAATAATAACAAATACTCACACTTTATGTGCAATAATTTACACAGGTCACACAATAACAATATCTTTATTTCAAAACTAAGACTATTTTTGGTACCTACCTAAGGTATAATTTTATATTTTGCTATTATTGAGTTATTCAACAAACCATGAAATTCAAGAATCATATACATATTTATTATACCTACTACCTAATTAGTTTCAAATAACAATCTCCACAATTAAAAATGCTTTATTAACTTAAATTGCATTTTACGAATAAACTTACAATCACCCTGCGGTTTCACTCATATTACAGTTCATGAACGCCACATTTTAGTATATTACACCCAGACTCAGAACCAACAGACGTGTTCATGCACACAAATGTTTGTCCTGGATGGGAATCAAACCCATGACTTGCGATGCGATAGGTGGTGTCTTAAACAACTGCACAAACTGGCCTGTCATGCCAGATAAATAGTTAAATTATAAAGCTAGATACTCACTTATCATTATAACTATTGCCATTTTCATCACGCATCATGAATATTTGTTCCCACTGCTCCAGTTCTTCATCAGACGATGACGCGTTCCCCACACTCCCTGACTCTAGAACAGTCTGTGGACAAATGGTATTTTTAAACAACTATACTCTGTCGAGTAGATTCTACTCTTTTTAGAGTTATGTATTCAATAAGGATGGTTCATGTTACACTGTGCCGGGATATGTGTTATAATAATAATAGTAATCAATAAATATGGCAAATATCTATAGTAAACTTTTGTATGAAGTAATTCATGGTTGACTGTGTCTCAGCCAAAATATCGGTGGTTATTGTTTCCCGGCAAATTTTAAAAACAATAATGAAATTTTCATGGAGCTTTCACAAATAAATAATATAATAATGAATATTGTGTTAGTTATAATGAATATTGTGTGTGTGTTATCTTAAACCTATGTCAGTAAAGCATTCATGTTCAGATCATTCATTTAAGTATGATACAAACTTTCATACTTAAAAGAAATACCTACTAAGATTTAGAATAAGCTGTATGTTAATCGAATTTATTCAGTATTAGTATGTATGTCATATAAGTTGAAGAATATTGTTCCATACAGTAATGTGAGGATTTATTGTTATATAAACTAGAGTTATGTACTAACCTTTATGTTTTCTAGTATATATTTTCTTACAGAAATAAGGAATCCCATTGTTTAATTCTATAAAACTATATTACCTACTTAAATCATAGATGACTATTTTACTAGCGTAACATAAATTTAAAAAACTTTCTTTTATGAACTGAATTTGATGTTTGTTTTGAATTCCTAGCGTATAAAAACTTGACACTTGACAGCTATGCTGCACGTGCACGTCACATACTTTAACAGATAAACCGAAACGAATTTGTTGAAACTTTTTGTTTGAAATCGATCGATTGTAACAATGAAATATTTAAAAAAAGCGTAAATTGTTCAGGATTACACACAATTTTGTTTTAGATTGATAAAAAACACACTAACCATTTATATTGATGTTTCGATTTAATAAACTAATATTTAAAATAAGCAAAACACCGATTGAACTTTTTAAAATGCAATCACGTATGCCACATGTAATAAACTGCATCTTCACGAATCCTGACTTTCCTTTAGCAGCCGTGCAAGCGCATTAGTAGTAAAAATATTACTGCAAAGTAGATGACGTCGACAACAACCGCATTGTGCATGTGCATTTTAAATACTAGGTTACTACAAACCGTAAAACTATTCAGGGCACAACAAGTTTCTAACTCAGCTATTATTCCGATACTAGATAAAATGTAGATAATTTTTGTTGAGTTATTAATATCATTAACATTATATTTTCGTGCGATTCAAATATGGAGTTAGTTGTAGATACCGACTGGTAAATTACAAAATTAAATATTTATAGGTAGGTACCTATTTTTTTTAATAATATTTAGTCAGACAGTAGCCTACCTACTTACTAAATTTTAGGGCAACTTTATTATGATTATGGTGGAACCTCATTCCCATCGCGAATCACATTATAATAAACATAACTTTTCATAACACAACAGTTCAAGGACATAATATATATTGTATTCGTAAGGTGTGGAATGCTTCGGATTAGCCGCGAAATTCAATTTTTATTACGTTTTTTGCTAATTAATCAATAAATATACTCGCAAACTTACTACGTATAACTGAGCTGCAATTAGCCAAAAACGTAATGAAATTTGAATTTCGCGGCTAACCCGAAGAACATAATGTAAACCTCTTCTGGTATTTAAAATCCCCTCACCTTCAATAGGACAGGGTAGGACACTTGAAGGACTTGCGTGTTAGTCCACGTTTACACTGATATCATCCACAAAAAAATTTCAACAAAACATAGGACGATAAAAATAATTATAAGTCTGATTTAAAAACTGGCACCACACTGTCGTGCGAACACGTCAACTCCCTAAATAAAACTGGTACAAAATAAATTAGGTCGCTACTATACACAAAAATACAAAGTTTACGCACAAAATTTTTGAACGAAATTGCAAGGAACAATCGCATTTGCCTGTACATCGATTGGTAGAAATAACTTGTATTGTACTGTGTACATACATAGGTACTACCTATGGTATGGAATCTTTAAATAAATATAAATAGGTAAATCAGCAATGTACCTACTTATTTAACATGCGGAACTAGGCATCTGTAGGGTTCCGTAGTAGGTACCTACCTACTTTTGATTCGAAAAAGAAAAACTTGTTTGTTAATTACATTTATTCTAACTTTAGGTATTTGAGCGTGATAGCTTTCTCTCATCTTTGATCTTATGCTGTAAATTTCAGAACAACAGATTTAACGCTAGGACGTGTAACTTATGTAAAATTGCCACTTTCGCTCATAATATTTCTATAAAGTCATAATATCGAAAATCAGTTATGGACCTGACGATTTTCGTATACCCCACTTGGGAGTACTAAATTGAAAACAAAAAACTATTTTTACTTTTTCAAAAAACAAAACATTTTGAGCTTAAAATTATTTGTAACAATATTTTTGTTGTGTACCTGTATATCTATAAACCATACCTACAGATTTCAAGTAAAATGGCTGTGTGACATTACACGAAACTAAAGGAGTTTGTTTGGCTACGGAACCCTAAAAAAGTTGTATGTAATCAGATTGAAAGCTTTTTGGTCGCATTGATAAAATAAAGGTTACAATCACCTTTATTCAAAATAATGCATCCAATCCCACTAAAAGATAGTTCAAAGCAAGTGTCTAGTAGGTAAAGCCATGTAAATCCCAGACTTCATTATGTGAAACTTCGATCAACAATATTAATAAAAATATAATAAAACTGCCACTGTCCCAAGATATTTAAATATTAAGCTGCAAATGTGTCGAAATTAACCATGCTTGATTTTAAATATGTCACTTTCTAACCTCATTTATAAAATAGAATAGAATATAGCAAAATAAGAGAGAGACGTTCCTCATCTTCGGCTCGGTTAAGCGTGCGTTCACCTTCGGTTGGAGCGCGAAATACTGACATACACGACTATTTAATGAAAATGTTACTAATATACCTTGGAGGAATATGTTGCTGATTTCTTTTGTTATTAATCAGTAAATATACTACCATTCTTGTCGCAAATAACATGTTGATAACTTACGACCTATAACTGAGCTGCAATTATCAAAAAACGTGATAAAATTTGAATTTCGCGCTCCAACCGAAGCCTCCACCTTAAAACCTAAGCATTACAACGCTTGCTTTAAACAATCTCAGTCAGTATCACAGATCATATAGAATATGTTGTATACACAAGTCAGTATTAACCTACTAGTTTTTCGATGTCTATCTGCATATTTATGTATAAAACAAAGTCCCCCGCCGAGTCTGTCTGTCTGTTTGTGATAAACTCAGAAACTACGGACGGATTTTCATGCAGTTTTCATCGTTGAAGATGTCGGAAAAAACATGCCGTTTGAAACCAGAGCGGCGCTAGTAGGCTAAATATTATGCGAACTCCATTGACGTTCTGCTACGTCGGTTAAAAGTCTTTGCAGGGATTATAAGTATATTTTGCCTATAAAAATGTTACTAACCAAACACCATCATCATCATCATCCTTACCCTGTGGAACAATCACGTAACTTTGTTACAATATTTTTTTAAATGAAACTGGTTTGATATTGCGGTTTTCCGATAACTTTTTACGTTTTGGTACCTAACTACAAATTCAAATAGTGCGTCATTGGCTCCTGCAAACATTTTCGACAGTAATGATTTAAAGATTGAAATTGATTGAAACTGATTGCAACAACATAGCCCGACGAATTGCCAAACTGAAGTAACAATAGGCGGGGCACATCGCTCGTAGAACCGACGGCCGTTTGCGTTTCTCATACATAACATATCATTCACTGGTTATAGCACCAGTGAAAGTGTAAGTAATTCAAACATCAAACAAGTGAAGAAATAAGAAATTGTTTTTGGGAAATTTTAGGGTGTAGATATGTTACCTGCGGTTGGTATCCGTCCTTCATTATATATGGGACTAGTTCTATGTCCGCAGAGACCTTGCCATTAATAATAAATTCGTCTCGGATGAAGTCGTAGGTACCTACCTATATTACATTATTACAATTTTCTTTTAATAAATTATCATTTTATCAAATAAAAATCCGTTTATAAATATTTAATGCTGATAGTTACGCTTCGCCCTAAATTTGTAACTAAATACAATTAAAGAAGCGTCCGTTATGGAGTTACCTAATTATGCTCTTAAACATAATGAGGAATAACAACAAAAAAATCTAATTAGTCCGTCAGTTAGATTATCAAAAAATTTGTACCTAAATGTTTTTTTACATAATGGATCGTGGGCAAAAGAAAAAAGGCAAATGTTTCTTTAAAGGTAAAATATAATACCTATATACACTAAAATATAAAAATACTTTCCTACATAATACTTACTTTCAGAGCTCTCGCGCCTTCCTTGCAAAATATAGCAATCTACGTAGACTACTTGATTTTTTATTCAAAAGAAAGAAAATTATAAGTAAAATATGTATTTTTTCAAATCACTAACATTTTGTTTGTTTATGACTATAGGGGGTCGCTAGAATTATTATGCTGTAAAGGGGTCGCGTGCTCAAAAACATTGAATAACACTGCTATAGAGAAATGTTGTACCTAAATTCGAACGCGATAATAACAACTACCTAACAACAATTTTCCACGCTAAGATTACTGGACATGATCCAGCAATAGGGTCGTAAAACTAAACCATGGTTGGATCTCGATCGTTGTCAGATTATTAGTGGAATATGAAAACTTCCAAAAGTCGTCATTCAGCTGCGATCCAATTGCACAGATTATGTTTAGTAATCTGAGTCCAATTGTAATCTAATCAAAATTAATTAGTGGAATTGGCCCCCAGGTACTACATAGTACCTACGCTACCACCTTGCAAAGACTATTTGTAAATAATCTACTTGATTTGCTTCGATTTGCTTATATCACGAATGTATCACACTCGTATCTAATTAAAATAACTTTGCCTACATAAGTGCGTAGACTGTCTATTTGTAGACTTAAAGAAGAATGATTAATTTTCGGCAACACTCAATAAAGGCCAGTCTTGCGTGTTTTTAGTAATAAGATACTACTTAAAACGTAATAAAATTTGAATTTCGCTTAAATTTTATAAGGGAAATTCAACTTTTATTACGTTTTTTTTCTAATTACAGCTCAATAATAGGTCATTTGTTTGCCCAAATGTAATTTGCGCCGGATATAAGTAGGTATTTGTTGATTATTGTATGTATACAGAATGCTTTTCAAAGTATTATATACTTAAATCCATACATTGGTTACTTTTCAATAAATAACGGACAGGAACCAATGTAGGTACAGTTCTATATCATTTTCATGCAAAATGAATACATAGTTAACTCTATAACCATATCTCTAGATACCATGTAAAAGTTAGGTTAGTTATCTATTTAATTTACCGATCCTAAAATTTATACTTTACCCACCGCGTTAGTCAAGACAAATATTGTCTCTAAACCGAAATAGGTATATTTTGAAGCAACAAACTTCAATGTTTTCCTACGTTGTAGAAAACAAATGGATCGGTTAATAATAAGGGGTCATCAACTTTGCGTGCGAGCCGAATGGTAAATAAACATTTCACTCTTAATGCCTGCCTATCGATTGGTCAATCTTTACAATCTACTCTATGACCTTTACGGAAACAAGAATTTTATTATCTACTAGTAAATGGTACGATTCTGTGAACATTTTAGAGATTTTTTGATAGAAGGAAAGCTACGAAGACCTAGATTGGACTATATAAACTTAATGAAGGGAAAATTGGACGTCGTGTCGTTTAAGGAGGTGCAGGAAACTGCAAACAACAGAGAGGAATGGAAGAAGGTACACCGACAAGAGTCAAGCTCTTCAATATTGAAGAAGAATGTTTCGCATTACAATACAAAAATAGTTGAATAAAAAAGTCAAATACTTGAGTAAATGTCAAAAGGTAAACAATCGGTACCAATGAAGCATGAACTGTAAAAAGATACAAACATAGATAAAATGAAAAGGTTGAGTTACGACCTATAACTGTACTATCTCAAGTATTTTAATTTTCAAAGGAAACCGTTGATAAGAAATTCGGCAAGTTCAGGGACATTGTTTCGTTAAAGGATTCTCGAGGACAGTCGGACGTTATTTTGGAAGTATTCGCTTTAATTATTCATACTTAGTTCAGACGCTATCCGAGTTCGGTAAAGAATTCATGCTGCTATGCAAAATAGCAGGTGCGGCTAACGAGGTCACATGCAAAATTTGAAAACATGAAGAAACCTAAGTCCCGATCACCATGGCAACGCGTGTACTAACAAAATTAGGCAAATACTCAAATGCCCAACTGTGTGGACACGCTAAAGTGACCTTGGTGGAGGTAAACCCCATGAGTACCTACATGGCTGTAACTTTTGAACGTAGGTGTTAAATAAATTGTAGAATTATTACTTGTTTACATTACCTACATCAAATAATAATTTGAAGGTTGAAGCGTTAGGTAACAATTATAATTAATTGCCTACGGCTTCATATTTGTAGTTATTAGTTAGTTTTTAAAGTCTTAGCAGAGTTTTACTTACATAATAATATACCTAAGATTTGTACCTATAAAAAAGGAAATCACATGATATTGTACAACTAGCTTTCCACCCCGAGGTTTCACCTGCGATTCCCTATTATACCCCCTTAGGGATTCAATTCTTCAAAATCCTTTCATAGCGGATGCCTACGTTATAGGTAATAACTATTTGTCTGCCAAATTTCAGCCCTATCCGACAGAATAATAAAGTCGTTAATAGTTTGTTCAACGTACCTACGTGTTGATGGCGACATGTTAACTAACACCTAGTTAATTGCTGATACAAATTTCATTGTAAGTCCAGGCTTTAATGACCAGGTATTGTCAATACATAAAACTTTACGGTGTGATTGAATGAAGGCATTGTCTAAGCTCATATAGATTTGGTTTAAATGTTTCAACCCCTTCACAAGCATTGAAATGCCTTGAATACATCAGGCTCGCCCACGTCAAACTTTTTGTAGGACCGATAATCGGGCCGATTTTATTTTCTTCTCATTTCAGACCGACGTTATACAAGCTATGGATATTTAATTCTGATCCAATTACTGACTAAAACACCCAGACCAAAGTCTTGGTCCTCGAAACTGCAATTTTTGTGCAGAGAGTCCTTTTATAAGGTATCTATATATAAGTTTTTTTTAATAAGTGAATAAAATAGGCGATTACAGTGAACTGGGGGTCGAAGCGACTAGCGAATCGACAATTCTATAACAAAATACCTTTAGGATACCTATATTTTTTATACCTTTAAGATAGTTTTCAGATGAAAATACATATGAGTAAATGCTTATACGTACTGTACATATGAAAAACTTCAACAACATTATGAAATCCTGAAGCCTTTTCTAGATTATACAGCTGAGAGATTAAAATTTTATCTGCCATATACCTACGTAATGAGCAATAATCTAGGATCGTATAGTAGGTACCTAGTGACTGTAAAACCGGCAATAAACCGGCAAAATAACGGTTATCAGCTGGAAAAGTTTATTACCAACGTGTAGGAAAAACTAATGTTGCGTAGGTAACATAAAATTCTAACTACAAATTGCTGTAGTGGCACTAAATCTAGATTTTGCTTATTAGGTATCATCGAATTTACCATTCAACTTTTCTGGACCAGAAAGTTACGCTTTACATTTACATTTTAATAGTGTTGAAATATTAGTAGTGGATAAACTGCGTTCCCGGTATAAAAAGTAGCCTATATCCGTCTTCAAATCATAACTTAGCTACGTGCTAAATTTCATCGCGATCGATTCAGTGGTTGAGGCGTGAAAAGTTAACAAACAAAGACTGCTTGATATCTACTATATATTAAAGATAAACAAGTCCTCAGGTCTTACGATTCCGTCAGGCTGCTGCTGGAGTGAGGAGATGTAACTCAATTATGTGACAAAGTATTTTGCTTGATACTCACAACTCATAATGCTCATCAAAAATCAACAATTTCTCAAGCTTCACTGTTATAGCAGGCAGCAGCCCTGCCGCACCAGGACTAAGAATTCTGACCCAAATTTTGATACCTACAAAATTAATCAAATATCACCCGTTTTGGTAGGCAGTACCCTTGCAGCATCACGATTCTAGGATCAAAGGTTGAAATTATCATAATGTTGTTTGTCCCCAAAAACTACGTCTGTGTAAAAAGTTTCATAATGATCGATTAAGAGGAAGTAGTAGATAAAGGTGTCACAAGATTTGAATCAAACAAATAAATAAATCTACGAAGTGAAGCTAAATAAAACCGTTTAGTAAAAAGCTAACAATGTAAACATAGCTTGCTTGGTCTAAGTTTTATAACTGTTAAAGAATTCTTTTGAAAGCACGTCTCGCCATTTAACCTAGGCAAAATTTAATAAAACGGTAAGTACTTAAGAGCTTCTAAAAGCGAAGAGCATTTTTCATTCACAGAGCGTCGGTTAGACTTTACACGCCTTCTATTGCTCTTTAAGTTCATAAAGATAGTAATCGAATTCTCAAATTCAATTTTAATAAATTTCAGTTTACTATACCAATAATATATGCTGGAAAACCCGTTATCGCGGGCTCTGTACACAATACGTTCGTCTTCAATAAATTGATAATATGTTCTTCCAAATTGTTATCAGTTCATAAACGGAGGGAAGAGATAAAAAGGTACTTAGTTAATTGTTCTCGCTCACTTCGTTCCAATTTCGTAGAGGGTCTACGTGATTCGTAGCACAACTGTAGCACCACCGTTACATATATTTACTAAACGTGAGACAGAAGTTTCTAGCTAATCGTTACATTGCGTGTTATAGTGCCCTAAATGTTAAAACAAGCACTGAGCGGATAATCTAAGTTTCGATAAATGATTGTTATTTTCATGTTCCAATTTATCATAAAATACTATGCCACGCGATCCGGCATCAATTTATCGATGAATATAATATAAAAAATGTTAACTTCACGCTTTTGTTGGCGTTATAAGTTGCTTTACTGTCGCTTTCTGCACCTTTTCACTCTTTTATCGTATTTCTCCAATAATAGTAGTCTTTGATCATATGTTACTTTAAAAAAGCCATCGGGAATCCCTATATTATAGGTATAAGGAACATTTTATGTGACGTGTCACTTGATACGAAAAAACTAGCAGAAACATAAACATATTAAAACTAGGACCCTAATTCCTAAAAGACAAGCTCGAATTCAGTTTCTTCAACTCAGTATCTTTAGCAATGATACATTTAATAGTAGTCGTAGTCACAGAAGATCAAAACAAAACTTAGAGGCCGGTATACTAACAGAATTCTGTCTGTAAGGTCGTTGACCCTGTGTTTATCAGAAAGTTATTATGTACTTTCATTTGTCATAGCTATAATACAAATGGTAGGCTATCTATCTTCATATGCGTGGAATATTTTGTTTGGTAAATTCTACGTATTTTTGGAATTAGGTGACTTTGCTCGATGTTTTTAGTATGAATAATTGTTGTTTTACTTTATTACAACAATTATTTATTTTATTAAACGGTATTTTAAATCTTTTTTATACCACTAAGGTAGCAAACAAGTATACGGATAGACTATAGATAATGCAACACTTATATGTTGCCAACACTGCAAAAATGATTTCACAACTATTTTGAAGAACCTCATGCTGAATTCACTAGGGAAAATCACAACGGGGAGCCCATTCCACGGCCTGAGAATTCGCGGTAGGAAGCTCCTTTGAAATGGCACAGTAAACTATCACATTTATAACACTTTAGTTGATACCTCTCTAAATTGATCGACATATAATAGTGTAGAAGAAATAACAAATACAAATGTCAGTTTTCCAAGTGTCAGGACTACTAATGCCAAATTACCATGGTGAAACACAAGTCTATCAAAAGTTAGTAAGAAAAGGTACACCATTCCGACTCGATCCGTCGTACTGCACGGACGTACCCTTGCGCTCCGTGCGCTACCCGTATCGTTTCCGCGAATTTATCGCTCGATTTGTTACCTGGCTTTGCCTCGGTCCCTTATCTGGCATTTTTCGTCGAAAGACACCTGCGCTTGTTTTCGTGGTAATTTACCTAGGTACTTACCACGATAACATTCCATTGTTTCTGACACCGTCATCAAACTTGTGAAATCCACGCTTTTAGTGGTGAACTAACGGATACCTAACGGTGACAACGAAGTTAGTTCGAGCGTGCCCCGGGCGCTCACGGTTTCCCTTCTGGAAAACGTACACCCGGACGGGACTGGATCAGTCGGCCTTGGGGGCTTCCCTAGTCGACCCCAGTTAGCGCTAGGCAGGGACGTAGGAACCCACTGCACAATAAGACTGGCAGTGGGAACACAAGCTTAGGGCACACCCTAGGGCCTACACACCTCCCAACCTATACCCGGTTGGGAGAGATTCTACACACCTCCGGGCCTACCCACCCGGGGCGAATAGATAGGTTTTAGCTAGGGCGATTGCCTGAAGTTTCTTGTGACTTCTTCTCTCAGGAACGCCACGCGAACGAAGTCACAATAGTGTCGTCTTAGATTAGCTCCCCGGCCGCAAGGCCCGGCTGGCCACCATGGCCAGCCAACCTCCAACTCTGTCCCTAGAGGACATCCTTTTAGATGAGGAGGTACTTCGGTACCTCCAAGCCAAATTCCCGGGACACCAGATCCCCACCCCGTCCCAAAGCCGTCCCTCTTCCCGCGCTGATTCAGAGATGTCGACCCAGTCCATCTCCGAGTCAGTCGCTGAACCCATCCCCCCTACCCAATCGTCTGAGGAGGACGATAGCTACCAGCTCGTCCCTGGCGGTCGTAAGCGAGGTCGCAAGGCCCGCAAGGCGGCCGCCAAGGCGGCTAAGGTAACTTCCCCCCCGGAGATCCCTCCCTCCCCCGACTGCTTTCCATCCACTAATCCTGCCCCCACCCCAATCTCCACCCAGCGCGTTGCCGCCAGGGAAGGCACCTCCTCCCCTCCCCCACTCATGGATACCCCAGTATCTGCTCCTCCTATGGAGGTAGCGCCTACCCCTTCTGCTGCCCAAGCTCCAAAAAAGAAGGATGTACCCCCGCCCCTTTTCATTCAAGATAAGGGCAAATGGCCCGATGTGTCATCCTGGTGTAATGTGCCCGGAGCACACATCAATTTCACCAATGCCCACCCCACTGAGCACGGAATCCGTGTCACAGTGTCTACCTCCCAGGACCATAGAGCCCTAACTAAGCTGCTCAAGGAGAGGAAAGTAGCCTTTCACACCTACTGCCTCCCCGAGGAGCGTGCCCTTCGTGTGGTAATTAAGGGGATTCCCCACGAAATTACCACCGAGGACATTGAAAGGTCCCTCAAGGATCAAGCTATCCCCGTACATTCCGTACATCGAATGTACAAAGGGCGTGGCCATACCCCATATAATATGGTCCTCGCCCAATTAGAACAGTGCGACGAGGCCAAAAAGATATTTAAGATCAGCCACGTCTGTCACCTGTCCGGTATCTCATTTGAGAAACCCCACAAGGGAGTGTACCCCTCCCAATGTCACAATTGCCAATTGTACGGCCACACCGCCCGCAATTGCTTTGCCCCCCCCAGATGCGTCAAGTGTCTTAAGCCCCATTCCACTATTGAGTGCGATAGGCCGAAAGACAAGGCCCTGTGTACTGAGGAGCCTGGTTGCGTTCTCTGTAACCAACTCGGCCATCCCGCTAATTACCGCGGGTGCCCGAAAGCCCCTCGTCCCTCCCGCAAATCAAGTAACTCGGGCCCTCCGCGCAACTCGCGCACATCGCGCAACTCAACGCGCACTGCCCCCCTCACTGACCCCTCCCAGACTGTCCTAGCCCCACAAAGATCCTCGCCCTGGAAACTTGTCAACTATGACAAGGACTTTCCAGCTTTAAGTAGTGCACCTTCAGTGCCTCAAACTCCAGCAGTCAATCCCCCAACTGTCCCACCCCCTAAATCCATCCCCGCACCCACGCAACCTCTCCTTCCCTCTCCCCCACCCAAACGTTCCCCCCCGACAACATCCAATAACCGTCGCGCAAACACACCCAAACTACCACTGATCGAAGACCCGGACTTCGCTCTAGTGGAGCGCTTCGCTGAGGCAATAAACCTCGACGAAATTAGGGACCTCGCGACCCAGATCAGAGCGAACGAGGGCAACGGTCGTGCCCTCGCTTCCATCGCGATGCGCTTCCAAAGCATCGTGACAGTCCTTTCCAACTTCCGCGTAAAACCATAATGGATAATACAACCGTAACGTGCAGAATTAAACCCCGATCCCTCAAAGTAGGATTCTATAATGCAAATGGCATTAAAGGTCAACGCGATGATATCGCAGAGTTCCTGCGAAACCATCAACTTGACGTCCTTCTGATACAAGAGACTTTCCTCAAACCTTCTCATAGGGACCCTAAAATTGGAAACTACCAAGTAGTTCGCAATGATAGGATTGACTCTGCCCTAGGAGGCACCCTTATCTATTACAAAAGGTCCTTGTACTGCTCCCCCATGGATCCGCCTCCCTCCCTCCAGTGCATTGAAGCATCGGTTTGTAGGCTTGGCATGACAGGACCAACCTATAATTATAGTATCAGCATATATATCTCCCTCCCGTAATGATTCACCACTCAAAACGGATCTAGAGTCTATTTTCGCGCTAGGTAACTCTGTAATTCTGGCAGGTGACCTAAACGCGAAAAATATACTCTGGAACTGTCACTCAACTTCCCCCAGAGGTAGACTATTAGAGTCCCTCCTTGACCCTCTAGATATAGATATTATCGCACCCCTCGACCCGACGCACTATCCCCACCAACTGACACACAGACCTGATATTCTCGATGTGGCATTGTTACGCAATGTAAACCTACGTGTGCATGACGTAACAGTGCTACACGAGCTTACATCCGACCACCGACCTGTTATCCTAGAATTAGCAGGGCGCATAGGTTCCCCAGATGCAGGTCAAGCCCCTCCTACAAAGGTCGTGACAAATTGGAATAGACTGAGTGAAAGCCTCAAGTCAACCACATCCGTCCACCTTGATCAGATCCCAGATAGCCTCAACACCGCTGATGAGGCTGTCGGCGCAATTGACTCACTCACTAGCCACGTGCAATCGTTAATTAGCGATTGCTCACGGACAGTGCCAGCGGAGAGCGATCAACGTTGGCGCTTGCCCGATGACGTACGTGACTTGTTGAGGCAGAAAAATGCCGCCATTCGCGCCTATGATAGTTTTCCCTCAGAGGACAACCGCATCCATATGCGTGCTCTCCAGCGTGACGTCAAGTCACGCATTGAAGAGCTACGTCAGGTCCGCTGGGACCAGACCCTTACAGACATTAGACCCTCTCATCAAGCCTTTTGGCAGCTTTCTCGTGCCCTTACCAAGGACACGGTAGCACCCATGCCCCCACTAAATAGGCCCAATCTCCCTCCCGCTTTCGATGACGATGATAAAACAGAATGCCTCGCTGAAAGCTTAGAGTTCCAGTGCACGCCCAGTACCCTCCCGATAGACCCGAGTCATTTGGACGAAGTCAACTCTGAAGTTGAACGGAGAGCCGCCCTCCCATTGCCACCCCCCCCTCTCAGCGAAGAGGATGACCCCCTTCCTCCCGCGACCCCTGACGAGGTCAAATCGATCATCAGGAACTTACACCCGCGGAAGGCCCCGGGCTCGGACAAAATCACTAACAAAGTGATCAAACTCTTCCCCGCCCACCTCATAATACTGCTAACATCCATATTTAACGCTGCCCTCTCTTGTAATATTTTTCCACATCAGTGGAAAGAGGCCCATGTAATTGGAATCCATAAGCCCGGCAAACCCAGGTCCGAGCCCTCCAGTTACCGCCCCATAAGTCTATTAAATGTCTTGGGCAAGATGTATGAGAGACTGATCTATATCCGCCTCAAAACATATGCCGACGCCAATAATCTCATCCCTGACGAACAATTTGGCTTCCGAGCCAAACATTCTTGTGTTCAACAAGTACATCGTATTGTTGAACACATCTCTTCCCAGTACCAAGAGCGTAACATGACAGGCGTCTTATTCTTCGATGTCGCGAAGGCGTTTGACAAAGTGTGGCACAATGGCTTAATCTTTAAGCTATTCACCTTAGGTGTTCCACATAGACTCGTACTTATCTTACGAGATTATTTGTCAAATCGCCACTTTCGATATCGCATTCCAGGCGCACTCTCCTCCCCTCACCCCATCGGTGCCGGTGTCCCTCAGGGCTCGGTACTGTCTCCCTTGCTATTCTCACTCTACACGAGTGATATGCCAAAGACCGACAAAGTGCAGTTAGCTCTTTTTGCGGACGACACCGCGGTCTACTGCTCTAGTAAGTCCCCCTCGGTCATTGTTAAGAACCTCCAAACCGCGGCTAACGCCCTAGGCGCCTGGTTTCGGAAATGGAGGATCGAAATCAACCCTGTCAAAAGCCAGGCGGTCCTATTCTACAGACCCTACCATCGAGGTACCCCCACCCCTCCAAAGGCAGTTACTCTATTCGGTGAACCAATCCCCTGGGAAAGGCAAGCCAAATATCTCGGAGTAATTCTCGATGATCGTTTGACCTTTGATGCCCACATTAAAGCGGTCCGCGCGCGCGCCGCCTTTGTGTTAGGGCGCCTCCACTTTTTATTGAATCATAAGTCTAAACTTGCCCTCAAAAGCAAGGTTAGACTATATACCACGTGTATCCGCCCCATTATGACCTATGCTAGTACTGTGTTCGCACATGCAGCTCCTGCACGGATCCATAGCCTTCAGGTGATCCAAAACCGTTTCATGCGCAAAGCCACGGGCGCTCCGTGGTACATGCGTAATGAAAATCTCCACATTGATTTAGGTCTCCCCACGTTAAAACAATTTATAAAACGCGCCTCACGCAGATTTTTCAATACCGCCGTTAATCACCGCAACCCTCTTATAGTGAAAGCCGCAATGTACACGCCCTCCCGTATACTCCGTATCCTTAGACCAAGGCAAGCCCTCAGCGAGCCGGATGACCCCATAACATTAGCTCAGATCGAAGCTGACGAAGCCCGTAAAAGTACACAACACACTACACAAAACCGATTACGCTACCGTCCTCGACGGCGAGGACCGCCGCGACGTCCCAGTCAGTCTCGTCCCGTTCAAGCGGCCCGAGCTGCCATTAGTAATCCGACCGCCCCCAATTAGTCGTAACTCGTACAAAGTCCTCCCCTTCCCCCGGTAACGCCCTGAGCCGAGGTTCGTACCCCACTCGGGGGTGCCCTCAGGCGTGGTTACCTAAATGTTACCCGGCTGAGAGCTCTCTGCGCTCGCCGATTGTCCGGTAAGGTTGGAGCAGCCATCAGAGGCTACCAACTTTAGTCCTTTCAAAAAAAAAAAAAAAAAAAAAAAAAAAAAAAAAAAAAAAAAAAAAAAAAAAAAGTACACCATAAACATAGAGGAAAAGTCTTTATAATTATCTTGGGACCAAAGTGTAGACTCAGTTTCATAAAAAATCGCTATACCCATTTTGTTAAAACCTTTTGAAAATTAACTGAAGCAGATAAAACTCTACTTGCTAAACATAGACACGCTACGCGGGCTGGATACGATATTTCTCGCTGAAAAATGATACGCTGAAATGTTTCAAGGTCGTAATATAATAATGAACGATGACTGGAAGTACTCTCTTAAAGATAAAGCAAGTGTATTAACGAAAAGTGTAGGGAATTTTAAAGATTCAGAAATAGTATGACTGAAAGTGATATATTACTATACGATTAGTAGTCGCCACTGGGGACTGAAGAGCTGGCAGGTTTCTTGCGCAACGTATAGGCATTGCGATACAGCGAAGAAATGCATCATTTTCGGAACTAAGCCGTAGTGGCAAACAAAAAAATATTTTTAAATTTAATTTAAAATTTGTGTATGGAAACTAAATGCCAGAAAATATTACTATTCATACTCGTATATACAAATTTTACAAAATAGCTTTACTCCATGCTGATTTTTCTATGTAAAATCATATTTACAAATGTTATGATTGAATGTGTTTTTAATATTAAATTTAGAATATAGTATTTACATTTTTAAATAATAATTTAATACTAACCTAACTACTAAACAAACTAACTATATACTTATAAATGTAACTAAAAATAAATTAATTATAAATAAAAAACTTCCCCTAACTCCTCCCCTGGTGGCAGAGTACCAAGAATACTGGCGGCATTGCCTCGCTGTATTGCGAGGCTTATTCTTTGGCCTAAGTAGCCGCCAGCTCTGGGATCCCGCGTAGCTTCCACCAACCGCTTAGAGATTTCTCTAAAGAGGTGGTGAGCTCGATGACCCCAGGGTCCTAAGGTTTCAACCCCAAACGGCTCAAATATATACGTACTTGATATTCCGCTATATTTGTGCCGTTTGAGGTTCTCTGCACTGTTGGCTGCTGCGCCAGCTTCGGTCGATGTACCATGGAGATGCGATGGAGCAAGAGTGTCCACACACGTGGCATCCCACACTAATGCCTTACCCATCCTCCATGGTACGAGCGTCAAACCATCTGGTCTTTTACCATCATCACGAGCCAATCCATTGGGCTCCAGAATTGCGGGCACGCCAGCGGTGGCAAGAGCCCGACGTATGACATCATTGATGTTTTGATGTCGCGGTATTCGGCCCGCACTCCTAGAGCAGGAGAGCCCATGATGACCCAAACTATTGACGGCGGCGCCGCAGCGACAAGGGTGAGGGATGATGTTAGGGGCACCAAGACGCAGACATGTAACTACACGGAAAGTTGCATTGTCCAGAAGAGTCCCAGTGTTTCCAGATGGAAGTGCCTGTAACCATAAACCTGACTCCCATTTTCCCACGGCTAAGAGACGAGCACGTTCTGCAGCATTACTGGACGTTTCAAGTAAGTTATTCCGAACTAGGTTGCAGAGCGGCTCGCCCCAGAGCCTCTGCGAGCAAAGACTTGTGGGGAGGTCAGTATTAGGGCAGGCGGCACACCAAGCATTTTTGGCTTCTGTCAAAAAAGAAATCTCAGTAATTTGGCATGGTTCTAAAATTTTTGTGGTAAGAGGTAGCGTGGCATGGACAGAAGCCAAAAAGGCTGGGAGGGAAATATCTGAGGTGTTTCGGATACCCAATCCACCGAATCTGACTGGTATGGTCGCTTGAGTCCAAGAACGCGTATCTAAATCTATATTAAAAACAGTTGATAAAGTACGTCTTAGGGTATTGTCGAGGTTTGTCAAAAGGTTTGGTTGTTTCCAAAGCTGACAACACCGCAAGACATACGTGAATTTTGGTACGAAAAGACAAAAACGAATAATAGCAAAGGCCATATGGCAATTAATTTTGAGTAAACGTTCAGACGTGTCATTGAATTTTAGAATTTTGTCGTTAATAAAATCAGGAAGAGATTCGTCTAGAATAGGGGAACCCAGAAGACGAAGAGACTCACGGTTCACTAAAATAATATTGGGGGCTATCGTGCTAAATTGTGATATAATTACATCTCGGTCTGCTGTACTGTCAGGAATAAAGAGTTCACATTTACTGAAATTTAGTTCTAATCCTATTGCTCGGAATTCTGAAATAAGTAAATTAAGGTCTGATAGAACCGTCGCTGCATCACCTCCTAGGGTCCCATCATCTAAATACCATACATTAAATTTGGAATTTAGTTTTTGTATGAAACAAATTCAATTTCATAAGTGAACTGAATGACTGGACACTGACTTTTTATAAAAAAATCATCATTTTTTTTACATTAATTTAACTTTATTTAACGAACAGTTTCATCTATTATTATAATATAAACAGGCTTCCAATAAACATTTATTTACAACTAGCTGTCCCCCGCGGTTCCACCCGCGTTTCCAAATAAAAAGTAGCCTATGCAACCTGATCTAGATAAGGCAACATAATAATTGTCCATGGGAAAAACAGTTTTCTCTTAAATATATTCCAACATGCTTAAAAGTTTGTCCTTGTGCTTTATTTATATTGACTTCAGACGATAGGTAGGTAATTTCACAGGAAATTGTACCTATTCGTTTAAATCTATATGGTAAATCTGTGGGTATCATCGGAATGCGAGGTATCAATACTGTTTGCCCAACTGCTGGCTCAGTCAAAACCAATCGCTACTATGACAGAAATCTAGAAATTTTACTTGAAGTCTGGTACCATTACATAAATTTGGTGGTCTAATATCTATTTAACATGCATTGTCCTGAATGACTGTCTGACGGATCAACGCATAGCCTAAATAAACCGCTGATCGTAGAGATCTGAAATTTAGAGGGTGTATTCCTATAAGAAAGGATCTTCCGAAATCCTTAGGGGTTGAAAAACTGGGACAAAGTTTGTATGGAACAACGTGATTCCTTGGTCCAATCTACTTCAAATTTTGCATAAACATTCTTTAAGATAATTGATGAAAGACGTGTTTTGTATTTTATTGAAACTCATCGCCTATCGGGGTTAAAAATGGGTAGAAAGTTATTTTGGGGGTGATTTGCATCGAAGTTGATATCAATACTGCTTTTGAACTCACATAAAAGCTTGGTGCAATGCAATGCATATGACGAACAATTGGGATGAATTTGCTGTTATGTCTCATGACCGTCTTGGCAACAATCATGGGACAAAAGAAAAGTATAAATTAGATGTTACAACACTGTACATTTCTGCGAGTTAGTTGCAGCCGGTCAAATATACCCATTTGTATTTGAAGTATATCGAAATGGAAACCAGTATGCCAAATTTGGTACAGAAGACCAACCCATCAAAAGGTTACGTTTTTCCCAAGATCTTTCTTATGGTCACTTTGATGCCTACGCTGATGCCGATGGTGATAATAACACTGATCAGCGTCCAATAGCCAATCTAAATATATAAAACTTTTAACAAAAATTTGAACCGATATCATGGTACCGCAGATTTATTTCGCTTACTTCAAAACTATCATATTAGAGTTCCTAAATAGTTATTTTCTGCTTTTTAGTGCCTTTGAAGGCGGTTCTATTTTTTGTTAAAAGTTTTTTATTTTTCAATTTTTAATTTCTTATGTGTAATCAATGAGTCTCAAGGTCACTGACCTAGGATAAGCATATTAGCGTTGTAGTTTCCATCATCGTTCCTATAACATTTAAAGAATTATCCCCTAACTCCTAACCATTAAGGAGTTGTACCTTCCATCATCAGCCCAGCAACATAAGATGATGACTACCAGACGCAAATATCTGAATAGCTTTAGAAAGTACGATGAAAAACATTGTAAGTGCCTATAAAATTTAAAGAGTTCCCTCGATTTGTCCAGGATCCTATCATCAGATCCTGACTTGGTGATCATGGGACCACTTGTGAAGTATATCCTTTCAAACAAAAAATAATTTTCCTAATCGGTCCAGGCGTTCGAGTATTCGGGGAACATACAAAAAAAAAGATTTCAACGAATTGATAACCTCCGCTTGAAGTTGGTTAATTGACTGACTGATCGCGGGTGGCATCGCGGGTGGAAAGCTATTTAGCATTAAATAATAAAGCTGAAAAGTTTGTTTGTTTGTTTGAACGCGCGAATCTCCGGAGTTACTGGTCCGATTCGAAAACTACGCTGTCGGCTGGTAGTTTAGCCATTATTTTGTCGTTGATGGCGTCAACGCTTATATTTCTGGCAGCTAATTAAATTAAATTGCCCTCTCATTAATGTTTTTTTTGGTCGATATTGGCTATATCCGGATATACTCTACAGATCAGGTCTTCAATGTTGGTCACGATTTTACCAAGGTCTTTGTCAATAGCTATTTTTTTATCTGATTCAGGTACTTTCCCATCCCCGATTAAATGGAGCTTTATTGGGAAATCTGTGCTTCCTCTACCCAAGTGACTCCTCATTTTGGTATACAGTTTCAATAATTCAACAGACTTTCATAATGAGGAAGATTTTAAGCAAGATTTAATAATATCTGCTCTAGTTTCCCTAACAGGCAACGTTTATCTGAAATCACCAGAAAACATCAAAATTATTCCACCCATGGCTATTTGTGCATTTTATAATTCTGAGAGTTCTATCTAAAGCCTCTAGATGAGCTCTATGAGTCATGTGCACTCATCCCATATTATTAGGTTTGCATCTTGTAAAACCTTGCCCAATGGTCCATTTTTACGTATAGAGCGTACGCTGTCTTTTTCAAGAAATACAGTAAGGGTCTGTTTAGAAGTGAAATGAGCCGTCCTTCTACCTGTCAATAGTGTAGCAGCAATAAATATCTAATGATGTAACAACAATGGCTAATTTCGTTGACTTCAAAACTATCAGATTAGAGTTCTTACATAGTTATTTTATACTTATTAGTGCCTTTGTGGTTTTTTTTTGTTAAAAGTATTTTATTTTTCATTTTTTAGTTTCTTATGTGTAATCAATGACTCTCAAGGTCACTGACCTAGGATAAGCATATTAGCGTTGTACTTTCCATCATCGTTCCTATAATATTTAAAGATTTATCCCCTAACTCCTACCCGTTAAGGAGTTGTACCTTCCATCATCAGCTCAGCAACATGTGACGACTACCAGACGCAAATATCTGAATAGTTTTAGAAAATATATGAAAAACATTGTTAGTGCCTATACAATTTGAAGAGTTCCCTCGATTTCTTCAAGATCCCATCATCAGACCCTGACTTGGTGACCATGTGACCACCTGTATGTATAGTTTCCAAATCGGGTCAGGCATCTTCGAGTAATCGAGGAACATACATATAAAAAGTTTCCGATGAATTGATAACCTCGTCTTGATGACAGTTAAAAATAACAAAAAACTGTTACCTAGGCGACCGCTGTCATCCATTGACAACCGCGTCGCATCGCTCACCCATGCTATACATGCTCCCGCTTAACGTTCTTTTTATCATTGCTCAGCTCCTGAGGGTCGTAGCGTGATGTTCTATAGCCTATAACCTTCCTTAATAAATGGGCTTTCAATTGCAAAAAGGTTTTTCCATATCCCACTGGCAGATCCAGAGATTAGCGCGTTCAAACAAACAAACAAACAAACAAACAAACAAACAAACTCTTCAGCTTTATTATTAGTATAGATAGATTATAGAGCAATATTCACAATTATTTACACTGCTACATACACGCTACGAGCTATGCTACGGACTACGACAATACCTACGGGCTACGTCGATCTACGACGTAGATACCACTCCGCACCGCCCTAAAACACGAATATTCAAAGTAGGAAGCCGGGTATCGTATACCAATTGATTGATAACAATCGTACGAATCCAAGGAATTAAAAAAAGCCACACCAAGCTTGTGTTTAGCGGATTGTTCTAAAATAAATTACAATAGGTACGATACAATGCCTCAACACAGGTACAATGTACAAACTTTAAGCGAGACCTCTTTAAGGTTACATTTTGTGCCTGCTCCAGCTTCATAAGGCTGAGAAAATATAAGCACACAATGCGCGTGTCGCAAAAATAGTTAAATTAATGTTTTTGACTATTTTTGTAATGTTTGTTACAAAAATATAACAAGGGGTTTTTACTCCAACAATGGACAGTTACACAATTCCGTCCCTCTTCGCGAAATTACACGATATCACACATCGAACATTTTTGAAATTGATTTGGCTTAAAATTTGTTAATCCTACTTACCTAACAATATTATAAATGTTAAAGCTTGTGAGGATGTATAGATCTATGAATGTATGGATGTTTGTTACTCTTTCACTGAATAACTACTGAATGGATTTGGATAAAATTTGGCACATAGATACCCTGGAATAAAGTATAGGCTACTTATAATCCTCGGGAAAACAAGATCCCTCGGGAACGCGGATAAAATCACGGGGTGGAAGCTAGTGGTAAATACAATTCAATCGACGATTCAATCAGCCCGTTGACTAGATGTCACGACAGCCATCGCGTGATAACTTACTATATACTATACTATGGCACGTCACGAGCTTGTCACATGAAAGCCACAGGTACAAACAACATATTGGAAACTTTAGTAAACAATATTCACGTGATTGTTGTTACAGGAATGTACCCATGTTGGTGCACTATTATTCGCGAAATGGATTAATGTTACTCTCAATATGTATTATATTTAACTTACTAGCTGTTACCTGCGACATTGTCCGCATTTATATGATAGCTGGTATAATTATATACTTTGCATAATAGTAAAATTATCTACTCTTTACTACTATGTGATTTTTCAGATCCTCAAATTTTATCAAGTTTTTTGCAAATTGCAGCTCAGTTATAGGTCGTAAGTTATCAACATGTTATTTGCGACAAGACTGGAAGTATATTTACTGATTAATAACAAAAGAAATCATCAACATATTCCTCCAAGGTATATTAGTAACATTTTCATGAAATAGTCGTATATGTCGTTGGAATTTCGAGCTCCATCCGAACGGTTACCCTTAATAATTATGCATTGCCAATACAAACTTTCAACCCCTATTTCACCCCTTTCATGATTATTTTTTGAGACAAAACATAGGTCATGTGTCCACAAGATATAATCTATCTCCTTGGCAAATTTCATTACGATCCGTTAAGCCGTTAAGCTGTGAAAAGGTAACAAACAAACAGAGTTACTATCACATTTATAATATTAGTATGGATAAAGATTACTAATTACTGTTAAGTAATTTATTATTCCAGTGCTAGCCAGTGCTAGCCAGTCCAGAGCTATATTTACTTGGGCTCTAACATCGCTAATACCGGAGGCTGTGAAGATGAGATTCGAAGACGCTGTGCAGTTACCCGTTCAGCTGTTGAAAAGCTCACTAAGATCTGGAAAGACCGAAGAATAACCAGAGCCACTAAGGTTCGGCTTATGAGAAGCCTCGTTTTTCCGATCTTTCTTTACGGAGCTGAGACGTGGACATTGAGACTGAAGGAGCGGAGGAAAATAGATGCACTGGAGATGTGGTGCTGGCGGCGGCTACTGAAGATCCCGTGGACAGCGCACCGCACCAATGTGTCGATTTTGGATGAGCTCAGGATAAGGGAAAGACTGTCATCCTGAAGTTCTTTGGTCATGTTACCCGCAAAGAGGACTCAATGGAACGTTTGGTAGTTCAAGGCAGAATGAATGGCAATAGACCACGTGGTCGGTCTCCGACTAGATGGTCGGATCTTATTGTGTCTACCACACACTCCACCATGACCGAGTGTTCTCACAATGCTTGCAACAGGGCCGAATGGAGACGGATTGCAAAAGCCGCCACTCAAGACCTATCATAACCACGACCACTCTGGCAAGAGTGTCCGACTAGGAAGAAGAAGAATTTATTATTCGAATTCTTTTGGACTATAGTGTGGTACCTAGACTTGTGACAAACAGACGTACCTGTCAATGCCTAATGCCTACAAATATTTGTCTAGGATGGGAATCGAACCCGACTTGTGGCGTGACAGGTAGAGTAAACCGACCACGAACATAATTCATAGATACACTAAAACTGCAGAATTGTACAACCGTAAATATTAGCTATAAATCATTTTATTAGGTCATAAAGAAAATCAAACTCAACATAAAATAAATATTTTTCCCAAGAAAAGCGTCAACATCAAAAGTTACGATTTTTGTATCTACCAATCAGAAATATATCTACGTATATTTACTACATGTAATCTCAACATCTCTCTAATATCTAGAGCATATTTTGGAATTGGATACTTTATAGCGGAAAATACTTAGTATTCAATAATAGCACGTAATACCAAGGAGGATATAATAATTCAAACTCTCACACGGCTTTTCTGTACTATAATATGTTATGTGTTATACATATAAACCTTCCTCTTGAATCACTCTTTTTATTGCTGAAAACTGCATTCAAATCCGTTGAGTAGTTTAAAAGATCTAAGCGAACAGACAGCGGTTTATCGAAGAAGCGACTTCATTTTATACTATGTAAAGATAATATGTGCATGTGTTTTTGTATCATATAATGTAAGACGGCTGCATCGGATGGGTTATGAAGACCTAGATAGAAGCAACGAGCGCGAGGCCGCGCGTCTTCAATAATTCAATAGATGCAATACAATTGGGTTTGCGTTGCTATTCTGTAATGCAAGACGTGATAAAGATTTCTATAGAACAGTGTCCATATTTATAGACCTAAATGATATCTCTATGCAATACTTCTGCACTAAATTATACCGGTTATTTAATGAAAATCATATTAGTTTCCGCCCCACAGTTTCACCCGTAATCAAAAGATCCCTTGGGATTCTATGATAATAATAATATTTATACGTTTTGACCGAACAAAATTGATGTTTTGTATGAAAGTTTCAAATCAAATCATGTATAAATTTTTCGAAACGGAATACCGTAATGCAATACAGAGAAATGTATTTATATCCCGCGTAATAAGATTTATATACAAAATGTTACAGAGCACCTGCTCGTACAATTTTGTATTTTTTTGTTATTTTAAAGAATATGTAGGTCTACACATAACTCTGTAGTAACCCACACTGCTAGATATGCTACGAGATTTCTACGCGTGCTACGAGAATGCTACTGCTTGTTGCAAAACTTGCCTCAAAAGGAGCATCGCTCTAATAAATCCTGTAGCTGCCATACACGATTATGCTACGAGTTCCCTACGACACGTGCTACAGACTTATTACATGTTACGAGCATGCTACGAACTAGAAATGCTAAAATGCTCTATGAAGTTTCAAAACAAGTTTCTATAATTATCTGAATCTATATTTATTTATCGACAGCAGTTCTTCGACATATCAATTGCCTTTTATTAACCGGCACTTATGCAGCCGACATTGAAACTTAAAAATAAAACAGTAATAATGTCGTTGCAACTGTTTTTGGCCTTCAGTAAATAATATTTTTTTATTTATTACCTATATAAATCGTAGATTTCAAGTTATTTATGTTTTATTTTTAATTCAGAATGAATTTATTGGAGTCCGGTTGTTTATAAGTACAAAACAATTCAAGGTGTATTTGAATAAAATAATTTTGATTTTGAATCTATTTTTGTTTTATTCCCATTAAGATATATATTTTTTAAATTGCTTGGTATCAATAAATCTTGAGTAATAAACCTGGATTTTAGCTACGGCTACGGATCTCCGTAGCACCTGCTACGGCTTTATTATGGCTCAATAAGCTTGGTATAAAATTATGTCATCCAACCTAGATATTATAAATATTTTAAATTTAAGATTTACTCGGGTAACCACAATTTTTTTTTAATGCCTGTAGCTTAGCAAAATAGAGCTGTATTAAGGCCTATTGTACTCGTATGTAAGAGCTCCAGCGGCAAATCCACATCAGTGACAAATGGACGGTATACAGTTGCATGTCGCAGCGTAACCCTTAGGGACATTTGTATTACGTCATTGTATGTGTAGGAATAGTTTATTTTTAATTTTTTAACTTTGTTTTTGTTTTACTTTAATATTACAAATATAATGTTATTACGTATTATTATATTGTTTTCCCCAGTTGAAGACTATTAATTAAGAGGAGGCTCTCGGCGACTGTCTCCGTCCCTTACTAAACTGACGGAGACAGGAGAGCCGCAATTTTAGTAAAAAATATGGTTTTACGTTATTTAAAAAAAACAAAGCCTTTTTTTAAAATAGTCTCACACTATGCGGTTCCAAAGGAGCTTCAGCTGGCGCTCAGGTTGTAGATTGAGCTTTCCACCCAATAAAGCATGGAGTACTCAAGGAAGTACTTGCAGTATGGGATTCTTCAAGAATGTGAAGATATTATTGCAGGGTAACCGTTTACCACCAGACTTAGACAGGCCATATGATTATTTGCAACATAAGTAGTACCTATACAAAATTTTCGCAATTCCTTTAATTCATCAGAATCACGTGGCTTGATTTAAATTAAAATAGAAAACGCGACAAATGACGTCACCGCAGGCTGTCGATTATAAACACAAAATAAATTGAGTTTCCATTGAAAACGTTTACCTATCATAATGGTTTACGGCTCGGTGTAAACCGAAAAGCAATTTTCATAGAAACGGGGTTATTCGATAAGGTTTAAACACACTAACGCGACGTGGCTTGTCGTGGCGTATATATACTAGCTGTCCCTCGCGGTTTCACCCACGTTCCCTTGATAAAAAGTAGCCTATAACCTCCGGGATAATGTAGCTTCTTAGTAGTGAAATAATTTTTCGAATCCAACTGGTAGATCCAGATATAGCCCGCAATGCATGCAAGTTTAGCTGACGGACACTCACCATCACGACACGATAGTATGTTTCTACCTTTATGATCGCTAGAGACAATGACACGCAAAGGGATAATTCAATTAATGAAAAACCATTAAGCCGGATTTTGACGTGGTTTTGTACATTCTCGTAGAGGGTTTCTTAATAATAATACCCCGGGACAATCCTTACACACGATTATCTGATGAAATATTTGTTCTGGATGAGAATTGAACCCACTACCTGCGGCGCAATAGGTGGTCGCCAATTGCCCCTTCGTATTTCCGGTTTATTAGGATCTACATAGCCTATTTTTTACGCTTTGATTAAAGTTAGTGATGATAATTAGAGACAAGAATTACCAATTGCAGGCATATATTAGTATGGTTGCATAACATTGCAGTGCTTTTATTTTATTTTTTATATGGAGCCTCTTTAATTCTGAAAGAATATTTTTTGTGCACTGTGTAGTGTAACCTTGAAGTCAATGTAAAAATACACGTGTTGCTTACTGGGAGAACGTAAGCTTATACAAAATTAAATCTCCAGACAATAAGCTTGTTTCATCCCTAAACACCGTCCGTACTTTATATTACCTTTATATATATTTTTACATACTACCTCCTCAAGCGTTCTTCAGAAGATTGTGAAATGGGTTGTCTTGCATAAAACAATTGACAATGGTGCTGGTTTTCTTTAAACTTGAATAAAAAAATAAAAGAAAATAATACAAGAAATTTTGTTTATTTTCAACGTAAATTTATTCGCTGTCAACTATTCACGACTATTTTACCGTAAATAACAATGGCTATAGAAAATAGGATAGGAAATATGTTAGGCTACCTTATACGTCACGCACGACGAACTAATAAAAAACATCATGGAAATATAGAGGAAAATGAGGAACAGGAAGACCTAGATTGAATGATATAGAAGAAGAGAAGGCAAAATTGGACGTCGTGTCGTTTAAGGAGGCAGGAAGCAGCAAACAGGGAATGGAAGAAGCTACACCGATAAGCCACGCTCTTAAATATAAGAAGAAAGAAATATTTTATATCCTTTACCAATAAGTTTGTAGAAAGATATGCGATATGATTAAAATTTGTATGGTGCGATTGGCAACAAAATCAACACCAATGTCAACAGTGCATTGATCTCTATTCTCCTACACAGGTGTTTACTGAGTTCTACAATCGAACCGCTTAAATTCGTAATTCTTTTAGCATAGACAATAAATTTAATTCAAAGAATCACTCTACTAGAATCGAAATCCATAAAAAAACCATTAGACTGGACACATTATTTAAGTATTATTAAAATGTATTCTTATTAACAATAGAGTATTTATTTCTATAATGCATTACATTCTATTTCCCGGTTCGCTTTGGTAACAAAATAACGGAAAGCCTAATAATGGAATAACAAAGGTTGCGATGCTAAAAGCGGCGTGTGAGGCCAATATGGACGAAAACTAGGCCAGGAGGGGTGTAATATTGGAATCGGTAGATAATTTAATACAGTTGAGTACGGTGAGATTTTGGTCAAACACAGGCCTATACCTACATAGAAAAAAAAAAGAAAAAAAGTTGCACCCTAAGGTTGTACCGATATAGTAAAGTGAAAAAGTAGAGAGCTTGTCTCATATACTTACCCGATGTTTTTTTAAATCTTAAATGTGGTGTAGGTACATGAAAAGTCATATGACACTCGATAAAACGTGAGAAGTATCTACCTATTACTTTTTTGAGATGGTTTCTTTTCTTCGTAGACAAAGTGAACCTACAACAGACCTTCTAATTTATATTATCACAAGTTAAATTACCAACATTGAAGTCACAATCTAATTGGTTCTTTTTGACAAGAGGTTGTCTCTTTGTCGCACTATGTTTGTCTCTTTTTGGCACATGGATGTATACTATTAAGGTGTGACGACTTTAGTGCTTTATTAATCCCTAGGTATTGTCTAAAGATAACATTATTTGGCTTCAAACATTATATCTAAAACCAATCACTTTATATGTAGTTATTCAAGTGTCAATGACATTACGATATGTAAATCTAGTTCATCTTTCGACAAATTGTCAGACTGTCAGACATTTGTCGCATGAAATGAAGCATCGCAAATAGTCTAAAATTTGAATTGCCAATTCGAACAAAATTATACAGTAAGATATTTTTAATAACATTTGGCTAGTCTGTGTTAATATTAGAAATGCCGCACCGCCATTATTCGCTCGATTGTTTTTTTTTGTCTTACGTCGAATAACGAAAAAGAATAGAGTAAATCATTTGTAGAAACTAGTACCTTCTTAGTTAAATGTAATCATAACCTGTTAAAAAATGTTTCAATTGTAAATTGTAAAATCAAGTGCCATATCCGGAACGGCACGGCTCTTAACATATCACTGGAAAGGCTGAAAATTTGTTAAGTTTGAAACCTCTGTTAATTACTAAATTAAAGCACGTTGAAATGTGAATATTCACCATAGAAACAGAATACCGAATACTCGCTTACTGACTATTCATAGAAATTATTCTGTGTTTAAATTTAAAACATTAGTTTTATGGCTTAGTTAAAAGCAATTAAAACTTAAAACCAACAATAAACTGAGGTACCTTCAGTTATCTATATCGAGATGGATTAAAATAGCACGTTTTGCAAATTTTATTAAATTCTCTACACTATTTGTAGCTTAGTGCGGGTGAAAGTAGCCAGACAGATATGAAAATGACCCATATGACATTGGAATAAGGTTCATCTGAATCTACATAATACTGAATTATAGTTTTTTTTACTACGTATAGGCATGTATGTACCCCAATCTCACCGTGGTCGGTGACGATGTGGCCGATGGTGGTAAGCACACTAAGCCTAGAAGGGCTTTTTTTTTTTTATACTACTAAGGTAGCAAGCAAGCACACGGCCCACCTGATGGTAAGTGGTTACCGTCGCCTATCGCCATTGGCAATACCAGAGATATTGCCAATGTGTTGCTTGACCTGTTACAATGCCGAGATGGCAAATTGACTCTCAACTGCAATTGCCGGAACACACCTTTCTAGTGCAGCTGTTGGAACACACCAAAAGGTGCTTGGCGACAGATTTTCAACTTGAGGGGTGGTATCCAGCCCAGGCAGGTACTACAAAGTACCCTTCACCGAAAGCTTAAGCTCATTGTAGGATTCTAAACCGCGACTTTCGTCTCGGCATTCGACGTCATTTCCACTGAGCTATCATCACAAAACTGTAACATATTACCTATAGAGAAAGATTAAACAGATCAATTTTATTGCAAAGACATAAGGCCTATTTTCAAATCTTTCTGGCTACTGTCACCCGCACCAAGCTACAACGTACATAAACATTCAGCGAAATAGGTTGTCAGAATAAGCAAAAGGTTACATAGGGCTTTGTAAAAACATTATGCACTTAACATAATGAAAGTAACAGGGTAAAGTACAAGGCCACAAAATAACCTTACGATCGCAAAAAAAGACTAAGTAAGTATATAAGTGACTTTTTCTTATACCACGATTTCAGCAAACAAGCATACGACAGGTGGTAAGCGGTAACCATAGCCTATGGACGGTTGCAACACCCAAGGTATCTCAGAACGCGTTGCCGACCCTTCCCGATGAGTTCTGGCAACCTTAGGTGCTCACGCGCATGATTTATTTGGCTGCGGTATTTAGTTAAGTTTTTTTTATGTCAATAGATTGACAAATAGGCCCACCTGATGGTAAGTGGTCACCGCCGCCTATAGACATTTGCAATACAAGGGGGATTGCCAATGTGACAATGTGTGATGTGGGAAAGTGGAGGTACTTCCACATTCGAGCTATGTTTGTTACTCTTTCACGTAAAAGCTACGGAACGGATTTGGATGAAACTTGGCACATAGATAGGTCATACCCTGGAATAACATAAAAGCTACTATTTATGCCGGGAAAACAAAAGATAGCTCGGGAACGCGGGTGAAACCGCGGGGCGGAAGATAGTACGTTATAAATAAATAGATATCTTCAACGAAATCTCAAATTAAATGATCCAAACTTATCGCCACGACAGTTGACTTCTCAACCATTAGCTATAGTTTATCTAGGAAGGCTTAGTCTCCTTCAAAGTTAGCATTAAGTTATAATGAACAAGACTTGAACTTAACTTTTCCACCAACCAGTCTTAGCTACTTCATTTACATTATAATTATTGCAAGAGCAAAAGTCGTGGATGGAAATTTCGCACATTTTTGAGTATTGCAAGCTTAAAGTTTAACTAGTCAGTTACCTATAGTTAGTCACACAAGAGTGAAGTTTATTAAAATGATTGCTGGTCTTTAAAAATTACAATCTACGTCACACTGAGCTAGGCTACGTAATAAAATCAAACTGGAATAACAGGGCTACGGATGTAACCTAAAATGACGTAGTATGGAAATGGATTTAGTCATTTTCATCGCAATTTCTGCTTGTGTAACAAAAAGTGATACGTGGAAGCTACTTTACTATAATATTAAAAATTTCATATTTTTCACACATTTGTATTATTTTTACTTATAACATTGACCTTAGAGACTATGGAACATTGGAACATGATATGGAACATGTTGTACCTATACGAAGTAAAACTAGTGGCTGTGTGAGCTGTAGACCTCGCAAGTTTTTCATTATTTTCATATCACATCTCCGCCATTTTGAAAAAAAAACTCAATCGTTTCCAAAAACCGAATCGTTAAAAATCCATATAATTAACGAACTTGCTCACAAAATTTCACGAGGAATGTTTGAAAAATGCGACTTGATGAGAACAGCTGAAAATCCTGACAGACGGACATACAAAAGTATTTTTTTCGAAGCTGAAGCGGAGACACTTCGCGATCGCTCGGTCAAAAATATAATCATTCAGTCTATTTCCGTGGAAACATGAGCACCGAATAATCCTTCACTTTCAGAAAATATGTAGCTGTTCACTAGCAAGATATCAAAATAAAGATTCATACCATTTCCGTGAAAACATGAGCACTGAATAATGCCTAACTTCCACAAAATAGCTGTTCAATAGCTTCTCGTTACTTGTTTACTGCTGCTTTCAGCTGTAAAAAAGCTGCAGACAAGCAAATTGAAGTAAATTACAGTATTAACTAAATACTTAGTATTGAATTAAAGGTATTCAAAGAATCAGATTGTTTGCATGTTCCAAGGTAATTGGTTAGGTTCTTTCGGTCACTTAATTATTGTGAGACTGTGCTAGGTAGTTATGTAAGTATTGTGCAGTCTAGGAGTTGTTACGATACCCGTCTAGACACATGCAGTTACGACAAAATATTCCCGAAACATCTTCGGACTTGATGCAATTCGCAATACCAATTTCAAGAATGAATACACTTACATCTGCGACAGCGATATAATATTACACATTTTATTAGGTACCTACTTACTTTTATATTTCAGTGTCGAGATTCGACCTAAACATATTAACACGCAAGCTGTATACAAGTTTGTATTAATAAGTTAAAATTTAATGTCAAATTAAGTAGAAATTTAGGAGTTTCGGTCACTAAAATTGTCTGAACATAGTGCTACGAAAATCCGTAGCTTTCGTAGCACTAAATGACACAAGACAAATACTATGCTACGTAGATTCAAGGCTCACTATAAATTCGAACGCAGGACTACTGTAAATAATTTACAAAATGCTTCAACGTGGGGAAACTACAATACGAGTATAAGGGTCTAGACCTAGGACATTTTTGAATTTATTCCTTAACAAGTACTTCTGGCTAACGACACCTCAACCCACAGCTCAAGTCGTAGTATAGAAACACATTTATGAGAAATCTTGCATACTTAATTATCTTATCCACTGAGGAAAATCTGTATATCAAAATTCAACCATTAACGGTATAAAATAGGGGATCGTGAGTTAAACCGCGTACGAGCCAGCTACTTACTAAATGTCTTGATATTTAAGTAATGTCCGATTTTCTACCCATTTTAGTTCACATGATCCATCAACCGTTAATGGGTGCTCTGGCTCTGACAATTAGACGAAAGCCCGGCCATTGTCTCAGCTTTTAGGTCGACACAATACAAATACCGAGTTAACAACAATACCTAATGTTTAATTGAGTGGTTTTCAAGAGTGAAGTCTATAACTTGCCGCGTCATTAATCCGGGATATTCAACATTTACTACTATTTCACAATCTAATTTGAGGCTAATGCAAAAATCTAATGTCCTTTCTATATCTCTATACTGTCCTAATACCTTTAACCTTTGTGTAATGTTTAGTTGGTAATGTAGCAGCAGTTAGCAAGAAAAGACCCGAGTCAAATCAAATATGTTAGTTACCTCACGCTATATTGTAATTTTGCCAAGTTTACCGACCTCTAGAACCCGTCATAATGGCCCTGCGATTATTACCTCATTTATATAGCAAATAACCACCATCCTATATCTACCTGAGTATCTACTATCTACATAGTATCGTAAAAGTGGTTTCCCCGAAAACCAACAAAGTAACATTTCTGTTAATACGTGAATAATTGGAACAAGGTCGTAGAGGCCTGACGGCGTCTGCTGCGGCCGCGATGTCTTCCTTTACGTGTAAAATCGATATAGAGCCAACGATCGCATCGCCGCACGCCACAATAAAAATATCATAAAGAATAGGATATAGTAAATTTTAAGAACGGTACCTACCTCAAATCGAATCAGCTTGCAAAAATTTCCCTTGAATCACGAATGATGCACTCCACCAACCGCGTACTCGTTTTTTTTGCACTTATCGGTTATCATTTATTACCAATGAACAATGAATGTGGACTGCACATGCCCTGCGCGCCTATGCATCTTTTAGAATAAAGGCAAGGACGTAAGTTATTGGTTGTAAAAGTTTTGTTTAGCACCTGCCCGTCGCGCCGCCCGCCGCCGACGATTGTCAACTTTATACCTAGTACCTACCTACACTATATTTTTTATGTCAGGTTTTGTTTTGATGACGTTAATAAAAATTAAATTACATAATCTAGATAGTCATATTTTTTTAAAATATTATACATACAGACGAATTGAGAACCTCCTCCTTTTTTTGAATTCGGTTAAAAATAGAAAATTATTATATTTTTTTACAGGTTAACTTAACCATAGCAAACTTTTCTTTTCATATTTTAAATAGGTATAGAAAATTATTATAATTTTTTTACAGATTATCTTAACCATAGCCAACTTTATTCTTTACTCGAAGTTTACTTAATTTCGTTTAGTTACGAAACTTTATATGTGCAAAAATAAATAGAGGCGAAATATTAAATTAATATAATTAAATCAAAAGGAAATGCGCTTACCGATAATCCGGGGTTACACCCCGACGTGATGGAATTCTTCCTGAACTTGGGGACGCAGATCTGCATAGAACTCTTCCCTTTAGGTGGGCCAGCGCACCCGTACTCGTCACTACGATTGTTCCTAGTCAAGTTTATATTGTTCGTATTATTAACTTTTACCAATATATTACAAGTCTGCGACGCGATTTGAAATAAACCTTCCTC
The DNA here is from genome assembly GCA_963555595.1 of Tethea ocularis. Lineage (NCBI taxonomy): Eukaryota > Metazoa > Arthropoda > Insecta > Lepidoptera > Drepanidae > Tethea > Tethea ocularis. The sequence goes on from OY741968.1 coordinate 9,313,075, forward strand.
TAAGTTTCGCTTATTATTGTACTGTCTATTGAAATGTAAATAGTCCCACCAGGAAGGCATTTTATTTTATGAAACGCGAGTATTAAGTTGCCGCGCCGTTCTACTAATGGCGAATGTAGCGTGCGACCGTTGAGCGACGCTCGCTGTCTCGCAGTGCAAGCTTTTATGTAAGACTCGATGGACTTGCGCGTTAAAAGTTTAGTTTTTGACAATGTACTGTTGGGGTCAAAAGTCTTCGTGACGAATTTCCTAGACAATTATATTAATACCTAATAAGATTTGCTACACAGTTTTATTTATGGGAATCAACTTCGATACTGTAAGACCGAGGAAAAGTAATTGACTGCCTAACAATAAAAACGGAAAAATGTTATACACATCATTGACTCCAAATATACTTAGGTATCCGACATGGATTTTAAGTGTAGGAAAAGACTATTTTCCTCGACCGTACGTTCCGCAGGTGGAATTAATAATTAATATGAGTTTTATTGACTTCAGCGATACACTTTAGTACAATAAATGTACTCTACCAAACACGCAATGTACAAAAACGTTGACAGAGAACGATAATAATCAAACAATGCATACTTATAAGTGTTTAGGTAGGTATACTATGCATATTTAAAAGCATTAGACAGTAGGTACCTACCTATTTCATACTTTTTAGGTTGTACGACTAAAAACGGGTTCAAATCAAGAACTAAACAGCTATATACCGCGGTTTCACCTGCGTTAAAGTAGCCATTAGTATAACACTCGGGATAATGTAGTTTCCTATATTATGTTTCTGCAAATCCGTCAGTTAATATATGTTGTAGGTACCTACCTACTGTAAGGTACCCACCTTAATTGGGCTATAAATACAATCTGTAAACAATAACAAAGCTGGAGGCACCATACGTTATTTGTAAATAACGTATGGTTATATCAATAAATGTCAGAAGGATGGCAAGTAGGTATGGTAGGTACTATGGACCAGAGCCAATTTGTGGGGTTCCTAAAAGCCTCGCAAAACTAACTATGAGGAAACTGTATGTAAAGTCATCGATTGATTTCTGGAACAAAGTTCCTGGAATGAACCACTCTAAGGCACTTATAAATGCCTATAGTAAAAGGTCTACCTTAGAGGCACTATCCCTAAGTAAAACAAACTTACGCATACTTGTGAGGGCCCTAACGGGACACTGTGGATTGAACAAGCATCTGGTCACCATTGGCGTCCGTGACACAAAGGCGTGTAGATTCTGCTGTCAGGTGGATGAAACACCACTTCACCTTTTGTGTGAGTGCCACCCACTTATGCCTAAACGTAATACTCTCCTGGGGAAGCACCAGTTGCACCCAGATGATGTAAAATTTATCACCGCTAAGAATATAGTACGGTTTATTATAGCTGTAGGTCTTGGCGGTGAAATTTAATTTATGTGGCGATCACAATAGATCTAATCAGGTCGCAGTGATACAAGCTCTTTAAAGACTTGAAACAGCCACAAAACCCAAATAATAATAATGGTAGGTACGTGACCACCATTGCCTATCCTATAGATATTAACAGTACCAGGGGATTACCAATGTATTACAGACCTTTTACAAAGTTAAAAAGGCTCCTAAATGGAACGCACGCACTGGTAGGTCCTTAGCGACATGTTTCAGTGAATATACCTATTTCATGTATGTAGCAAGCATCCATTAAATAAAAACGAATTAATTACTTAGGCTTACGCTTTAAGGATAGTTATACCATCACTATGTTTATTTTATAAATATCCACAAGCCTATCTAGACTTTTTAAGTATTCCCACCTGTTTGCCTGCTCAAGGTAAACATAACTAAAATATTAAATTGTAATGTACGTGCGTGTAGGATTACCTCATACATGAAGAATAAATAAAAACGAATGTATCGAAAGACTTGTTTTATTGTTATCATTTTGAGCTCAACTTATTTCTACAAAATTGGAATGCAAAATAGAAAAATAATTTGTTTCAATTCATCATTTCAAAGAGTTATAGGTAGGTAAAATTGTAGATATTATATATTTTTGATGAATAAAATTTGATGATTTTAAGGCGATGATAGTGACGACGAATTCCGAAACGAAGGCCGCGGGTCGAATCCTACAGTGAGTTTGAGCTTTCGGTGAAGGAAAACATCGTGAGGAAACCATAGCACCGTGCCTGTTACTTTGATTCGGAAATAAAGAGAAAGAAATATATAATGAGGTAATCCTACACGCATATAAATCTTTACCTTGAGCGGGCAAAAAGGTGGGAATACTGAAAGTCTATTTCGATAGGCTTGTGGAAATTTATAAAATAAACATAGTGATGGTCTAAATTATCCTTTCAAAGCATAGGAACCTAAGTAATTTGTTTTTATTTCTAGGATTCGACTTCTCTACCACTGAGCTATCATCATTATACCAATATCAGTATAGTTATAATATTGTCAAAAAATAAACTGTTGAATTCAAAATTATTTTATTTTATTAGATTAGACCTTCACATACACTTATGAATAGTTGACTATGATACTGGTTCAGAAGGTTGCCTTGTTGTATGTTAATTAAAGTAATAAGACTTAAGCGTAATAACATTTTTTTTTGTAAGATATTCTTAAACATCATGTGGGTAGAAACTTGGACATTGGAATAGGGAGTGCCAATTTCCTCACAAAAAAATATGATGTTTCAATTGTCAATAATTTGGCATATCTTTTATATTTAATCTTGTTTTCATGAAAAAATTTACACTTGAGTCAGTCACTGTATTTGATTTATCATATTTTCAACACAAATTCAACCCTATGATTCAATGCTGACATCTTTCATATCAGTATCATCAGATATAGATTCCATATCATCTGGCTCATCTAACAAAGCCTGCAACTGATGTATTGAAGTGACTAAGACGTGGAACTGCTTCTTCCTCAAAGCTAAACGACTTTCCAACTGGTGCTTTGTAGACTCCAAGCTGGATAATTCAGTTTTCAAAGTGCTCAGCCGTTCCAAAGTATCTTTTCTATCTGGCTGCTCACTTATCACCTTAGCTAGTACATCATACTCAATACGGTTCTTACGAACAGTCTTTGCTTGTGCTAAGTCCGCTTTGCTTTTCTCTATATTGCCTTTGGCTACTTCTATGCCAGTTTCCAGTATCTGTGATAGCGCTTCATAACTCTTTAATTCTGCTGCCATCATTTCAGAACCAAGTTGTGATTTTGTGACTGCAAACTCACATTGAGCCAACTGAGCCAGCATGCGGTCATGAGTTGCTTTACTGGAAAGGTAAAAGTAAGAATAAGTTGGAACTTCCCAGTTAAATTATATTTTATTATTGTTTGTGATAGCTTAGCTGGAGTATTGCACAAGATAGTGAGTTTAAACTATATAAATCTTTATATTCAAGATAGACCTATGCTATTAATTCAAGATAAACAGTGGTGTGCGCGTAGGTATTTAAGTTTTACCCCATGCACGTCGATTACCGTACTACGGCAAGCAACACTTATAATATTTTTAAAACTAACCTCTCTTCCGGTTTTTCGTCTGTACTATTACACCATTTTATCAATGTTTTTAGAAGCACATTCAGACGTCTATCATCTCCAGTGCCATCTCCGTCTATCAGGAGTCGTCTGCGAATAACATCTTCTGTGAAAATAAATCATAAACTATTGAAAACTCATCTTAAAATTTAATTGAACTGAAAATCAACCATCAAAACTTCAAAGGTTAGATGATTGAGACTCACCGTCTCCCATTATTATGATTAATTGGGTATATTTTAGTCAGGCAGGTGTGAAATAATGCGAATTATGTATGTTTTATCATTCATCTATTTTACAAAAACAAACATCTGTGATTGATTTGTTGTTGTTGTTTATTAAATTCGCCAAAAGGCAGGCAAAGGTACAGAGCCATACAGCCTGTGACTTGTGTGATCCTGTCTGAGACATAAACAAACTTATTTACTTAGGGATGTAAAAAATAAATAATGTAATCTATTTTAAAAATAAAAATCGATTTTATTACCGATTTTCAAATTTAAAATAATCGATTAAAAAAACATCTCTTATTTTATTTTCACTGTCGATTTTTTACCGCTACACAAACAATTTTTTTTTACCACAGATGCTCGAACCCGTGATTTTATTTAACTGTAGTCTTACTACTAATATCCGTTTCATTTAAAACGTAGTGTTTATATCCTCTTTGATTGTGGCTCAGTTAGCCACATTATTTGTATCGATTCGAAGAAAAATAATGGTTCTTGTGTACATACGATACGAAAACAATTTACAGCTAATTTAATTATTATTTTGATCGACTAACTTGATAAAATTTTACTACATTCCTAAATTTTCACCCTTTTCGTTCAGTAACAAAAATATAAACATGAAAAATACAAATACTATAAAGCAAGCTTTCCTATTTTATAAAAATTATAATAATTAATTATAAATTTATAAGATATAATAATATAACTATATAATAATTTATTAAATCAAAAACTTATTTTGGAAAAATACATCTTTCCTTCTTCTTTGTTTCTAAACATAAAATTTAATTGTCAGTCAGTCAATTCAGTAGTTGTTTTGCTATCTACTCATCTAGGCTTTTGAGGATTATGGCTGTTTATCGTTTTAATTTCCTTTTTCTAGTGAATAATATGGCTCTCGAGTTCTCATTCATTTAGATATTACGTGCATAAAGATATAAGTCATGGAGAACCCAAGTTTCAGTGATAAAGTTGAAGCGTACTTTTCAGAACTTGGGCGATGGCTAGTATAATTATTTTATGATTACGAAGATTTATTGTAGAATGATAAGTACATTTATTACCTATGTTTGTGCTTGTAGGACGGTGTGGCGAAGTATAATTTTGGGTCAAGTCCTCTCTCTCCTATTGAGTGGTAAATGCATATTGACGACATTGCTGCAAAGCGCGACATGGCAGTTCCCTATTACTGCTCAACTTATAGTCCCGTATTTAGCCCTTTTTGTATTGTTCACTCCAACCCTGCTCTGTAATGGAGTCAAGAAGCTTTCCAAGTAAGTTGAACTTAGCTGACTACCTTTATTGTTGACTATATTACCAATATATCTCACCAAACTAAAAAATCCACTTTCCAGGAGATGGTGGGTGATCATAATTGCATGTTCAATGGATGTTGAAGCAAGCTGGCTACTAGTGATGTCACAACGTTACACTTCGGTACTGAGCTGACAACTGTTAGCCTGCAGTGGTGTAGGTGCTGCCCTGGTGGGTGGGGCATGGAGGGGACAGAGGCTTGGGGTTGCTCATGTGGCTGGAGCAACACTGGGCTTGATGGCTGTTGTATGTGTTGTGTGGGCTGATGTTGAGGGAGCACCCACTGATGGTATGTTGGCAATATGAAGTCTTAAGCAATCTTTGCAGTTCAGATTTTGAAATAATATATTTTCTATTAAAGTCAGAGCAGGATGTTTCTATAGACAATAAGAGTATTATAACAGAAAGTCAGTTTTATTTATTCTCATGGCAAGACAATGGCTGCCGGACCAGCTAGTTGAATATAAAAGACTTATATTGTCACATTTTGTTTGTCATAAAAATGATTTGTTACAGGTAAAAACCAACTAGTTGGCGACATGCTATGCCTTGGCGGATCACTACTCTTCGCAATGGTGACTGTACTCCAAGAGATGATGCTCAAAAACCAATCCTGCTCAGACTACTTGGCTGTACTTGGCCTGATTGGCAGTATAGTCTCCTGCACTCAAACATTTTTCTTGGAATTCAGTGAACTGATGACCTTCAACTGGTATGATTTGGACACGATAGTCCAGTTCAGCAGCTACTGCTCAGTGCAAACAATATTCCAAATCCTGCAGTGTTTCATGTTGAGAGATGCCGGCTCGATTATACTGCATCTGTCTTTCCTGTCTGCTGATTATTATACTCTTATTGCTGGGATGTATATATTTCAGTTTAAGGTAAGTTTTCATCTATTATAAATTCATGTATATATGAGATAATGTTTACACTATTTACATTGTAGCTTGGTGTGGGAGACAGTAGCAAAAGAGATGAAAATGAACATTATGTCTTTGCAATAAAGTTTATCTGTTTAATCTATGATTCAATATGTAGATTCAGATGAACCATATTGTGAGTGGTTAAGCTACAAGTAAATAGTAAGCTAACACAACACACCTGAGATACATTGAAGTAATAAATCTTAGAGGTATACCTACCTATACTCATCATACAAGATTTTCCATTTTCAACATATCATTTGTGAGAAACCACTTGGTTTTAACTGTAGAAGTCTTACTAAATGTACATGTTTTGTAATAGTTTCTACCTGGCACCAGACCTTCCGATCTCCATGAACAAAATCAATACTAAACACTAACCCTAAATGTTACTAGATAGCAAATAACAGGGATGAATGAAAAAATCTCAATTGTTATATTACAGTTCCACACTCTATACTTCCTGTCATACTTTCTGGCGATGGTAGGAGTGTTCTTGTTCAGCTCGCGACCGACGTCGCCGCCGCCGCCCGCGCCGGATCGCCTGCCGCAACTTGTCAATGATTCTGTACAGTCGCAGGATAATGTTTCCATGTGAGTTGATTACTTTTAAATATTTTTTTACAATTGACTCAATGAGCTAATAAGTATGTTGATACATGGGTATACCCTGAACTCTGAGATATACTATAACTTGAAAAAGAAAAGAACGACAATAGGAATAATACAAGAGAGGAGTTTTCGGATAAGATAGTCAGCACATTTATCCACTCGAAAAGGGGTCACCAGACCGCCTTTCGCCGCGCCGTCAACCAGGCGTCGTCCTAACGTAAGCACGTAACCAAAGCGGATCAGCTACGCCTAGGCGTAGTTATTAGTATGGATTTTCTATAACCAATGTATTTTTACAGGGAATACACAGTACCAACCCTTGACTGCATACCAATAGAAGGTTTAGAACCACCAATGAGCAGGGATACAACATTCACTTCGTTCCTTGGTGGACCACAGGTGACTGTCCCAAATGGAGTCACATTTGGACTCTCTAATGGAACAAAAGAACCATGTTAATGTTAGACTTAAGGTAAATATTACTATTAACTCCATTAATTAAGTACTTGAAAATGTCTCCTGTCTGGAAATTACCACACTTGGAACTATTTGGCCATCAATATCAAATTACTTTCATTCAAATATAAAAAAATGTAATGATAAAACATTTCTTAAAATGTTATAATTTTCTTTAATCAGAAACAGTACTTTGATGACACTTTATGCATGCCCGTTTTTAATGAATTTCAAAATTAAAACACGAGTATGAATTTAAATAGCAACAAGTGTTTTAATACAACATATAATTATTATGCAAACGTTAAATCACAATACGCGTCGATATTAATTTAATGAGGTGCGTCGCATCGCCTGATTCGTAGTACATTTTTCAATTTTAGACCCTATCTCGATACAATGATCAGTTTCTGATGTATTTATTTAGTAAAATTTATCTATGGGGAGAATTATTATGAAATAATTCCATAATAATTGGTGCCTAATTGTTTTTAGTAGGCACAGAAATTAAACAATATGGATATTATACCAGAAATTAATTTGTTAAGCATTACATATTGTTATGTAAATAATTGATATTAAATTAATGATATTCACACTATTTATTGGTAAAGTACCCTTTATGTCAGAATGTTAAAACAGTCCGCCTTTAGTAACTTTTCTTTAATTGAAATATTCTATTATATTATGAAAAAATAAATAAAATTACCTATCATATATTTTAATAAATCACTAATTAATAATCTTTTATATTTACGAACGCACAAGGAGGGCACAATAAGTACACAAGTTCATCAAAATTCTCATACTGATATCAATGAGATCTTTTCCTATTGTATTTTAAAACCAAGTCGAATGTTCTGTTTTACATAATATACCTACTACCTAGTCATATTTATTTTAAGGTATAATATAACCCTCGGCTATCTAGCAACTGACCGTAAAAACTAGTCGTTAGCTGTATTGAAATAAAACTTATTTTAGCACACATTAAAGTTCACTAAACCTAGTTGTTAGTATATTCTAGTCACTAAATATAAATTATAGGTAATAATTTGCTACAATATTTAACAAATTTCATGAAACGAATACTGCCACATACTCGAATTTTTATTAAAAAATTTAATCCCAAATACTAAAGGAATAGATTTTTTATGTCATTTCTATAATGAGATATATTGTAACGGAGTAGTGTGAGAGTTATTGAATATTACAAACATAGCATTACTGTAGAATAATCTCTGGAACCGGCATAATACCAGCTGAAAACCGGCACAAATAGAGAACATCCATATAACTTAACTTGTATAGCTATTATTGTGCATATGCAGTGTGAAAATTTGTATTTTGGAGATGTATGGTTAAAACAGTAAAACAACTAATATTTGCTAAGTAATTTTTAGGTAATTGTCCTTCTTTAATTTCAATCTGTCTTTAGCGCATTGATTGCAGAAAAATAACATCAAAAACTTGTTAAATGTAACTTTGTGCTAAAGACTGTTCTCGAGTTCGAACCGAGGATGATTTTAGCGGTGTATGACGCTCAATTACTATTGATTAAGATTTTAAATTGTATAAGATTGTAATAGTCAAACTTAGGTCCATTAGAGAAATCTGCTATGTAATCAAAATAATATGAGTTTGGAATTGAATATTATATTATACGATATAATTTTATAGAAAATTCTAAATACAAAGAGAAATGTTATTTCACCAATACAATGGTTGTGTTAATGTTATTTTAATATATTTAAGCTATGTATTAAATGTTGCAATATTTTAAATGAAAGCTTATGTCAGTATAAATATATATTATGTTATTATCTTGCCGAGTGTCTTGCGAAATTGTTTAAATGTGTACTTAATTTTGAATTGGTACATGAATATACAAAGTTTTCATGATAGTCGCATTTTATTTTCTCCTACAATGAATATTAAGTTAAAAATGTATTATTCTTTGCCTGCTCACAAGGATTTTTTTGGAGGATGGACTAAACTTACGCAGAAACGCCTATTTGCTCTAACTTACCTACACTAAAAAAATAATAGCTCGGTCTGAGTATAGTCGATAATTTTAAGGTTTACAAACTGATAATTAAAAATCATTTCGCTTAATAATTTTTATTGCAGTACAGTGAAAGTGAAACAAAGACCAAGATAAAATAAATGGATTAACTTATTAGTGCATATTTATTTACAGATCCACTCTTTCGTCTTGTCTTCAGCGATATACAAAATAGATTTTGTTTATGGTCATGATAAATATATTAGGATGCGGTTTCCTAGAGACGGGGCATATTCGAATAACTAAAGTTAGAAAGTGATAACAAGATGTTGAATGTATAACTGACGGCCACCAGCAAGAAGTATTTATTTTCTTTGTTGTGAGTAATCATACATTAATTGTATTTAATCTTCCTTCTAGGTTGACGTTTATACGCCAAAGTAAAATTAACATTATCGTTTTAAGATAATGTTTATTTACCCTTGGCATTCATTAGAGCCTAAAATCAAAGTTTAAATTTAGATGTCAAAAAACGTAATTAAAAATGAAATAATTTTCCGAACTAGAATATTGCATCGACGAAATTATTAATATTATAGTAAAAAAAACATATTGAAAAGACAGATGTTGAAAATAAATACTGAATTTGAAACACATAACAATACTTAAAATAATGTGAGAAAAAGAATATAATGTACTCAGATAACAATTTCAGCAGTCATGGCAGACGATAAAATATTATACCAATCAGGTAACGCGCATTTTTAAAATAGAAATTTCATAATATTTTTACAATTAAAACTAAGCTTCGTCTTCACTAGCGGATACAGACTTTCTAGAAACTGGTGTTTCGGGTCTAGAATTCCTGGATCCTGATCTTGATCTAGATCCGGAACGGGATCTTGATCTTGAAGCGCGGGATCCAGAACGGCTTCGGGATCCGCTCTTGGACCGGGATCGGGAGCGTGATACGCTTTTGGACCGCGATCTCGATTTTGAACGGGACTTACTTTTAGATCTGAAGAATAAAGTAAGAATTAATAAATATTTCATCCAAAGGTTGAAATATTTTTTTATTCAATTATTGAGAATATTAATTCGTGATTATACCTAGATCGGGATCTCGAAGCACTCTTAGATCGGGAACGGCTCTTCGAGCGGGATCCACTTTTGGATCTAGATCTTGAACGGCTCTTTGACCTGTGAAAATAAGAAAGCCTATTATTTTTATATAAGCATGTATTCAAGTAGATGCATTAAAATAGTTTGATATTATATGTATGTTTATGGTTCATCCAAAATACCTATATTGAAAACTATAATAATTATTATTTTATAGAATTTCAAAGACAATTTCAAGCTTAATATTGGTTCTGTCTATGAAATTGAATAATATCTTGTCTTATATATTGACGTGTTAAATACATACTTTGAATGACTTTTAGACCTGGATCGACTCTTCGATCGGGATTTGCTCTTCGCGGATCCGGATCTAGACCTACTTTTTGCGGAACCAGATCTCGACCTACTCTTGGCGGAGCCGGATCTCGATCGGCTGCGTGACTTGGACTTCGATTTTGATCTGCTCTTGGATCTAGATCGGCTTTTAGATCTGAAATAGGTATATAAGATTATAAATATGAAAAACAGTATAAATACATAGTATCACAAGGATAGATATAATTTTGTACATAATTTTAAAGGTGAGAAAGAGATAGAGAACCAAAATAAATTTGCAATCGTTATTTGAATGACACATGAATGGGACACATTATGAATACCACTTGAAGACTTAGAGCTAAATATCGAAATGATTTTTTAAATAACACTTTCGACAATATCAATAAACTGTATTATAATTAATATGGTACCTGTCGCTATCAGAAGCAGACATAATCCTTTTCCGTCCCTTATTAGCAGGCGGGCTGCGACTGCCGCTTCCACTGCGACTGCGACTGCGACTGCGCGACTTTCTAGACGCATCCGAGTCCGATTCGGAGGTAGAAATGGTTTCTTTAGACACGATCTTGGCTCTTTGTTTGGCGCTGAGTTTCTCCTCGGCCGCTTTAGCTTTGGCCTTCTCTCTACGACCAATACCTTTTTCGCCCTGTTTTGAAAATAAAAATGCTATATTTAAGCGTAATGTTTTAATAGAGATCATTTTATATTGTACTTGTACTACAGTGACGAAATTTAAGAATAAATTGTAAATAAGATCGCTTATTTCTAAAACGTTAGTAAGGCGTACCTTCTTCCGTCCTCGTTTCTTAGGAGGGTCGCTGTCGCTGCCGGAGGCGCGGTCCCGGCGCTTGCGCGAGCGCGCCTTGCGGCTTCCCTCGCCGGCTTCCTTCTTACGCTTCTGACGTTTCTCACCACGACTAAACAATACATTCAAATATCACTTTCGACAGCAAAATTGTGCTTCCACTTTCATAATAAGGAACTAGTTTACTAAGTGCACTCTTCTGTCGTAAAAAATAGTTTCCCATAACATTCTGGTGAAACTGTGGAACATGTCTTATTGCACTGTACAGTCACAGAAGAAAACAGAACCAAGATGGGAGTGTGAGAGCCACAAACTGTGGAAACAGATTCAAGAATGCTTTCGCCACCATTGATAACTGCAACACCCCTGAAGCTAATTTTTCAGCACCCTAAGGCCACACTCCGTTACTTTAAGGAGCTAGGATGGCTTGGGTAGAGCTGGCAGGGAGGAATGAACGATCTCATCGACCCCACACGGAATAAGAACATATTCTGTTATTGCAAAATACATCAGAATACCCATGTGTATGTGCGATGCCTTTTGCAACTCACATGTTTTGTGCTAATTTACACTATTCCTCCTAAATGAAAAGTATCGTGAGTTATTGTAGGATACAAAAATATTATCTAAATATATAAAAGGACTGGCTGATCTATCAACGCACACACAGCTTAAACCACTCGGGCTGAAATTTGGCATCCACTATGAAGATTTTTGAAAATTCAACTCCTTATGGGTTAAAATCGGGTGAAACCGAGCGGCAAACTAAATAGATAAATGCCTATGACATCACACAGCACTAAAACCCTGGATCAGTAAGGTAAAAACGTGCGTTTTTTCGGGTGTTTAAATTTTTTTTTATACTCACGCCTCATCCCTTGGTCTATCGCTGCCACTCCCCGGCGAATCTGAGATGTATTCATCGCGTCTTCTCCCTCTGCCCTTCGACTTGCCTTCCATCGGCATGTCTGCGAATAACATGGCGTTCTTTGTCTTCTCTTTGAACTCTTGCCGTTTCTGTAGCATCTCCACTGTGCTCTTCTGTTGTTGTTCTTCGCGACGACGGCGCTCCTCTTCCTAGTATGAATTAAAAGAAGAATTGAATGAAATGTAGTTTTATTTCATGTGATTCAATTATATATAACAAAAAGTTACGTCCTTTTTTTATGAACGTAAAATAGTCGTCCATAAAACTAATTTTAGAGGAACAACTTAATTCCATTTAGAATAATAAAACAGATATCTATCTTATATTTGACCGCTGGGTACAGCGGTTTCGCACGCGTTCCCGGGATAAAAATTAGCCTATAACCTTCGGGGATAATGTAGCTTCTTATTAATGAAAGAATTTTTCAAATCGGATAACCAACTAAATGACCCAAATACAGCGGTTACGTACCTGTTGTCTTCTAAACGCCTCTCTTTGTTCGCGCTGTTTGTCTCTAAGCGTGACTTCTTCGTCGTGTTGCCGTCTCGCTCTGGTGACGTGCCATTGTGCTTGAGAGAGCAGGTCGGCACATGTTCTCGCTTCTGCGGTGGCCGCGCTGCCTTCAGATCGAACGCGTTCGGTACCAGTCGTCGCGTCCGTTGTTGCTAGGCGTTGGAAGTATCTATCGAGATTTAAAAAAATCAAATTAGTCCATCAGTTACATTATCAAAAAATATTGGATACGTATTTTTATTTTATCGAATCAATAAGAAATTACAAAGATAAGTCCCATCAAAGTTCAGGAGTGGGGGTTTGTGACGTCATCGGTCTACTACTTTTTTAAACGACTTCAAAAAGGAGGAGGTTCTCAATTCGTCGGTTTTTTTTTATGTTACACGATTACTCGAAGAGCTACGCCTGGACCGATTTGGAAAATTATTTTTTTGTTTGAAAGGGTATACTTTACAGAACCACCTGGACTTGATGATGGAATCCTGGAGAAATAACTTCAAATTTTATAGCGACTTACAATGTTTTTCATATACTTTTTAAAGCTATTCAGATATTTGCGTCTGGTAGTCATCATTTACGTTGCTGAGCTGATGATGGAAGGTACAACTCCTTAACGGTTAGGAGATAGGGGATTCTTTCAATATTATAGGACCTTTTAGACCGTTAGTTATATCATTTGATGTGATGATGGAAGGTACAACGATAGCTTATACTAGGTCAGTGATAAAACATAAGAAACTAAAAATTTAAATATATTTTTTTTTAACAAATAATAGAACCGACTTCAAAACACTAAAAAGCATAAAATAACCATGTAGGAACTCTTATCAACCTGACAATGTTTTGAAGTCAGCGGTACCATGATATTTTCCATGGAATATGAACTACACTTTCGCTGACTTCAAAACAAAAGTTTTTATAGTACACTTTTTGCAGGCCGGTGACGTCACCCGGAATTTTAACGCACTGTATCTTCGTTATATTTGTTTTCGGAACTAAATAAAAACATACGTATCCAATATTTTTTGATAACCTAACCGACGGACTAATTAGATTCTTTTGTCAGTACTCCTCATTAGTAGGTGAGTGAGAGTCGGGCGGGACAAACGGCTGAGTACTGACTTGTGCGAGACTTGCAGCTCGTGCACGGCGCGCAGCACTTGCGGCAGGTCGGCGCGCTCGTCCTTGAGCACGTGGCTGGCCCGGCGGCGCAGCGCCAGCGCCGTGTTGTAGAGCAGCGCGGGGTCGTGCGGGGCCACGCGCCGCGCCCGCAGCAGCGCCGCGCGCGCCGCCTCCGCGCGCCCCGCCAGCCACGCCGCGCGGCCCACCCACGTCAGCCACTCCACGTCGTGGTGCATGCGGAACTTGCGCACGCAGTTCTCGTACTGCACAATCAATCAATACACACTCGAATAACGAATAATCTTTATTTACCAACTAGCTTTCCACTTCCGCCCCTATTTTGCCCCATTAAGGGTTGAATACTACACTACCTACGGCATAATAGCTATCTGTATGCCAAATTTCAGCCTACCTCTACATCTGAACTTGCAAATTTTACCTCTTTATAATATTAATGTAGATGGATGGAGACAAGACAACCTAGAATTTGCTAAAAATAATCAAACTAGATAATTAAAATAATTTCTCAAATATGCTTGATAATTCAATGATGATTATTTTCTTTGAGATATATCGAAGTCAAACATAATGCGAGCTAGGAATAGTTAGTATGAAAATCTATATCTATCGTATTTAGCAGGCCACTTACTTTATAACAAAAAATACTTAGGCCGTAAATCTTATTATTTTATATTAATTTCAACTTGATATCTGTCCACACGTTCCTGAGAAAAAGATCCTATAAGGGTTAAAATTAAGCAAGTTGCCCTAACCCAAATACATCCCTAACAATTTATTCCCAACATGCTTCGTTCTTTCGTACGTATGACAATGCTTACCATCTGTATCGCGTTGATGAACTGTTTCTGTTCCACATAAATATGTGCAATGTTCATCCATACGTCGGGGAAGTCGGCCGTCGCCTCGCGAACTTGCGCAAATATATCGCGAGCTTCGTTTATGCAACCCTACAAAAACAGTTTTAAAAACAATATGATACATAATTTTTGTCTCTGAAATAGTACATTATCCAAATTCGCCAATATAAAACATAAATAAATCACTACAAAACATGATTTTCCTGAGGGAGAACAGCACGGGGTTCTTCAAGAAGGGCGTGTGAAGAGATTTTTGCAGGGTCGGCAACGCGCGAGTTACACCCCTGGTATTCCGAGGACCTATAGGCTACGGTACTCGTTTACCATCAGGCAGGCTTTTTACACTACATCAGGCATTTTTGCTGCCTTAGTAGTATAAAAAATAATAACATATTATATATAGATTTCTTATGCACTTGAAGCGGATTTTTAGTACAAAAAAAGACTTAAAATACTGAAAGTAGAGTCGATATTAGAATATCCACAATGTGTTTCAATATACACTACTAATATATGTCTACTGTTACTGCATTGTATTTTGAAATTTCAATTTCATTTAAATAAGTAATTTCCTGATGTCTGCACTCACTATTTCAATAACAAAAACGAGACAACAATATCTTACCTTGTGTGCAAGTACACAGCCGATTCCATTAGCCGCCCAAATGTTCTTAGGATCGTTCTTGAGCACTTGTTTGTACATAGCGAGTGCTCTTTCTTGATGTCTCTTCTCCCTGTCTTTTTCACGACACGGCTGGTGTAATGTTTGTAGCCACACATTGCCTATGAAATTAAGATAATGATAAGTCAAAATTATGCTTCAACGTAATGCTAATCTAGGAAAACACTAGTTAGATCCAGACAATGTAAAATCCATTCCCATCTTGAATATAGTGCAGTTTATTATTAATTAAGAAGTCACGATAGACCTAGTCTGGGGGATCTAAACTACTACCTACTTACTTTAGATATGACAAAAAAAGTGTCTTGTTTCGTTTCTGAATATAATTAATAATATTATTTAAAGTTATATTATCAAATATAAGTTATATTGGTGCCGATTCTGTTGTTTACGAACTTAACTAATATTAGACAAGTCACCTCTCTTTCATTTTAACCTTATTGAAAAAAGATAGAACATTTTGAATGCTGTCAGTTTAATCCATACCGTCGCGTCGTCGTAATGTACGGGTAAATAGTCGTGACCAATAAAGATCGCGCTTAAATTCACGTTGAAATGTGTGATCGGATTAAACTGACAGAACTAAAATATCTTGCATCCCTTTCTTATATTTACTATTTGAAAGAGATATAGGTGCCGATTCTGTTGTTTACGAACTAAAATAAATTTAATCTCACTATATTAAACTGACAGCATTAAAAATGTTCTATTTTTTTTCAATAAGGTTAAAATGAAAACGAGGTGACTTGTCTAATATTAGTTAAGTTCGTAAACAACAGAATCGGCACCATAGTGAGATTAAATTTATTTTAGTTCGTAAACAACAGAATCGGCACCATTATCAAATATAAGTTATATTATCAAATATATGACATTTATTAGATGAATTATAAATTTATAATTTTGCATGCTATTTTGCAGCAAAGTGTAGTTCCATTATTTTGAAATACCATCTTATTGTACATTTCTAGCAAAATAAATCACTTCATTTCACCAAATCTACTACCGTCTACCTATAGGCTACGGTCACTATTTACCACGCAATAAAATGAAACTTACCAAGAGCAATCAGGGAATAAGCATCATTAGACGTAGTTGAGTTCTGTAATATTCTTTCAAACTTCTTCTGTCCGGGCCCCCACTCCTGCTGTGCTAAATGCAGGTTGCCCAGCAGTGACCATGTGTCCGGGTGCTCTGTGTTCACTTTCAATGCTTCTTTGAACCAATCTGATGCTTCGTAGATTTGTCCTTTGTCTCGGGCCATGCAGCCTAGCCTATGATTAAATCATTGAGTCATGTTTGTATATAAGCTGTGATCTATTTGTGCCTTATTTAACAGTGGTTAATAATTTTTTTGCCAATTACATAGCTATGACATAATTACAATATATTTTTAAGTCTAGTAGATTACAGTCTAACAAATCTAAGAAATACATAGCCAAAGTAACTCAAATGCATAGCCATAAATTGATGGCTGTCTCCTCGTGTGATGATGTAATATTCATCCTTGAGCTAACACAGAGCTAAACTTCGTATTTGCATCTTTTTTTTTTAAAGAAAAATTATACTACTACTTACCTCAAATAACAATCAATATAATTAGGATGTTCCTTCAGAATATCTTTGTACAATTTCTCAGCCTTGTTGTAAATACACAGCGCTTCATTGAGCCTCGCCAAGTTATACATAGTTGTGACTGATATTGAATTGTAATACTGAGCGTCCAAAGTCTCTGCATCTGCTTTCTCTCTGTGAAAATCATTGTACAAATGTTTGAACAAATGTATGGCATCCACGAGGGGGGGGGGGGGGGAAGCGGAGGGAAGCTGCCCCCCTGGCATTCCCATCATACCTGCTTAATTTTTAGAATATCATTTAGCTTTCGAAAAAATCTTATGCGTAGGGTATTTGCCCCCCTTGGTCAAAAGCTGGGTACGCCCTTGATAGTATCATTTAGGTAAATATACTTTTGTAGTGAGCTATTATTTTTTACTAATGTAGTAATAAGGTTTGGTTATACCTTTCGAGAGCTTCTTCCAAATAATTTTTTGCTTCCGTCAAGTTTCCTAATCTATAATGTAAGGCGGCAACATTGTTTAATATTTCGGCAGGAATGTCTGCATTTACTTTCTCTTTGAGAATCTTCATGGCTGTACTGTACGCATTCAAGGAACCCTGTAAATAATCAATCAATCTTTTGAATGAAGTCAAAACATGCTTCCGCTTGCATGTTTTTTTTCTATTTTTATTTAGAGACTTGTCAATTTGACCATGCCAGTCCTATCATACCCTAATTTAAACATGCTATCTTATTTGTGGCAACAAAACAACTTATCATAACAAATCTTATTTGTGGCATTAAATATCATATCTGCAGGATGGTTAGAATACAGAAACTATTTGTCACATACTTGCAAATCATTTTGCTCCAATATTTGCGCCAACTCTATCCAAGCTTCAACATCATCTGGGAACTGTTCTGTGACTTTCTTCAAATGTTGGCGGGCTATGTCACGTTTCGATTGAGAAGGCGAGTTCGCGTATAGAGAGCCCAATATCTTCATTGTCTCATAGTTGCCCGGTTGAGCTTTCAATACTTTCTCGAAGCATTGCGCCGCCTGTATTATATTAGGTTAGGTTGCAGGGTTACATATTCATTCACTAAAGTTATCAAAAGTTTGATTGTTTGATATATTTTTACAATGATATACGATTTAACGTGTGATAGTAACTAAGTTTTATTTCCTATTATTTTACCTTAAGAATGACAAAGAGAAAAGAACTGACAATTCGTGAAATAATTTCTGTTTCACAAAAGAAGTCCCATGAGGTCACTAATAGAATATCATTTATGAACCGAGGTGGGTTTATTTCAGAGGCAATAAGGTAGATTTGATTAATTCCATGGGACTTTATTTGTGAAAAGGATTTTAACGCGGAATATTTGTCAACAAGAGTTAACGCCATCTTTGATTTGCTAGATAATGTAAGTAGATACAACCCACGCTTAGGCTTTATGGAACAATTAATAATTCTTATGCTAAAGCTAGTATGGCAATTTACTTACATTTTCTGCATCACCTCTATAAATATACATCTGTCCCAGTCCGTAATGCGGCAACACAAAGTTGGCTGGTGCAAACTGTGTAGCCTGGTAGTAATATTGGAAGGCCTGGTCACAGTCGCCTTGAGCATGGAACGCTCTAGCCAGGTGATGGCAGCTCTCCGCTCTCATTGCTTCATTCTCTGTGTTGTGGAACGCGTGTAGAGCTAGATGCTGGACTTTGCTGTAATCCTGGGGACGGTAATTATTAATTGTTATAAATAGTTAATTAGTAACTATATGATCAGGGTAAATAACGACGTTTATATATTAAAAAATGGACAAGTGTGTCTGACTCGCATACCAAGGGTTCCGTAAAGATATTTATTTTAAATACCATAGATTTCATATAGGTTTTCTTGCAATCTATAGCTAAAGAACTATCTTCAGTAGTTTGTTGAAAATTTCTGGCCCAGTCGTTTTGGAAATCCCCCTAATTTCCATGGAATGTTCAATTTACGCCTATTTTCATAAATAACTCACAACTGGCCAGAAGTAGATTTCAAACAAGAAATCAATATAATAAACATAACTATAGAATAATAATAATGCAAATTACCTTTTTGAAGAAGAAATGGTTAGCCAAATGATTCAATACCATGGGGTTTTTAGGATCAATGGCATAAGCTTTTGACAACATAATGACGGCCATCTTGTTTGACTCGTTCTCCTGGAGGTTAAGCTTCAAGATAGACAAGCCTACGAGGGCACCAACACATTGAGGATCTAACTGCAGGGCTCTTTCAAAAGCCATCCTAGATGAAATGAGAAGAATTACATTTTTAGAACCAGATTCCTCATAATTATTATTTGTTTGCATGAACAAAGATTTCATATAAACTTTGATATGTGTTATTATCACACAATTCAAATATTATTACTCTAATATTCATACACACTCTTTGACAATTAAAAGGCTTGACTAGACCATAATTTCACTGTAGTAAGAGTTGATGTGGCTGAAGGAGGTAAGCACATAAAGATTAGAAGGGAATGAAAAGGGAAGTCCGTACTTTGCAAAACAAGTAAGTACCCTACTACTATGCCATGGTTACCTCCATCACTAAAAACTCTGACCCATTATATCCAATAGCTTTGACCTCAATGTAACCTCACGTTAATCATATCCATAGTATAACAAATTCTAGTATTTTAAAGATTACTTACCTGGCTTTCTCTTGATTATTTAACTTCATAAAACAATGCCCCATTCCCAATCTCAAAGCCGCAGGACTATCAGGATTGGTTCTCAAAGCTTTTTTGTAGAACGCCAGGGCTCCTCTGTAGTCTTTTCGGTTGAAAGCAATACAAGCTTTACCAAGCAAGGAAGGAACATTGTTAGGGGACTGATTGAGAACAAAATTGAATTGGGCATCAGCCTGCTCCATTTTGTCACCTTCGAGGAGGCAGAAGTATGCTCGGCCAAGGAGATGGTTCTAGAAAATAAAGTATATTTGTTACTCCAATCAAAAAATTACACTGAGGAGCATAATATATTTTATGTTCAAAATAATAAAAACTATAAGGATTCAGCATGAATTGGAAGTGTTGCATGGTATTGATTAGGAAATACGATTTCTGTTCACAATTTTATGTTTAAAGGAGTATAAATAGAAAACCCAATTTTATTGTGAAATTATTATGCAATTATTATAAATGTGAAAGTTTGTAAGTGTGTATATTTGTTACTTCTTCATGCTCAAACAACTGGATCAATTTTGATGAAATTTGGTATGCAGGTAGCTGACACCCTGAACACATAGTCTACTTTTATCCTTTGGGAATGTGGGTGAAACCGTGGGGCGGAAAGCTAGTTCAAGACAAATGTTCAAACCTTTGGAAATGCAACATTTAGCCCCAATTTTCATCTTTGGGTTCTTTTTATTAAGTTTGTTACATACCTGATCATACATAATAATTTTATCAGCCATTGTGTACAATAGAGTTGCTTTAGTAAACAACTCCTTTTTTTTGTCTTTTGATTTCTCCTTGTTGGCCTCCTGCACATAATATGCAGCCAACATGTCGAGGGCTCGCATTTGATCCCTCTCAAAGTCTCTATAGTCAATGTTGGCATCTGCTCTTGATGACTCCAAGATCTTGAGGAAGTCTTCAATTTTTCTTTGCTTGTAGTAAGCAAGCTAAAAATTAAACACATTAGACTAACAGAGAAACAGATTTTTAACACACAAACCTAACTAGAAAGTAACCATAGGATTCTTCCGCAGTCTTACTATGGCTACATTTACTTTAATTTTTACTTATTATATTGTATGTTAATTATAACTTCTCTTTCTACTAACACAATTTATTTTTCTGACAGTAAAGTACAAAATCCTCTTTTGCATGCATTGGCACCAACCTGTATGACACCACTTACAGTTTTTGTTATGTTAGTGTATTCAATGGAGTAGCTTTGGAATAAAACTGGACTTGTCCATTACTTGTTTTTTACAATAGAGCAAAAAACTGACAGTTAGTAGAAATTGCATGAAACAAGACTTTTTAAATGCTATTTTGTAATTTAATTCTAAGGGTATATTATAGACGTTGGCTTAGAGTACGAAACCATGAATAAAAAGCGCTTAGAGTGGACAAGTCCGCTTTTGTTTGCCAGCTTCTCAATTGTGTCAGTGTTTGTTTTGTTGGTTGTCCATTGCTTTGTTGCAAGTAATAATATGTTAAGATTTTATTATCTTAATTATTAATTTGTGATATTAAAAAGAAAGACATTTTAGTACATAGTTGTCTAAAATTTAATAAAATGTTTGAGGTTAAGTTTACTAACCGCAACATTGATCCAAACATTGAGCTGTGAGCGTTCTTGCTGTAATATACTGAGCACTTCATCTCCAGATGGTAACTGTTCTGGATCTAACTCGATCACCTAGTAAAACGAAAATAAAATATTTGATTACGCCACTGATACACAATCTAACACACGTACGTTTGTGTTGGTACTATTGAATTGAGCATTCACCTCATCTGTGCTCATCAAAGGTATTTCGAGCGACATTTTAGCTTTGGTTTATCACCTTACGATATCACTTTAAATCACTTCATCACTATTTTAAACCCTTCAATAAAATATAAAAAAAAATTACAAATGAAAACAACGCTGACTGAACGCGCTGCACACCAAACGACATATGAATAAGTGTTGCCTGCCACGGCTGCCACTAGTTGCCAATAGTTGCCATTGCCAGAGCCTACATGCGTGACTGATTATGCATCGGTGGAATTATGTAAAAAAAACGCTTCTGATGCCATCTAACCAAGAAGCGAATTATATTATCATGACATGACAAAATTGTTGTCAATTATTTTATAAATATAAAATATTAATACGTTGCTCAACTTGACACTGGCAAAATACACAAAATGTGTGATGTCATTATTTTTACACCAAGGCACAGATCACTTTATACTAGTGTACATACCACGCCAAGGCGTGGTTACTTAAAGGGGCTTACAAAATATTATAAAATACAAAATATAAAATACATCTGGCAGCTTGACTAGTTTTTGAAATCTCTGTGATCGGTGATATGATTGAAACACTCCGCGGTCAAATACATGAAAATAATTATCAGACATCGATATTTTGAATCGCATAATTTTTTCCCAACCCTATGTTTGAGACGATTGTTTTTGTATGTTTGTCAATTTTTGTATTTTTGTTTGAAAATATACTGTTTGCTTGTTGTTGAATGTTGATTGTGATCAAGATAGTGGTACGATACGACTGTGATTAATCAACGTTAATTCTCTTCAAAGTTCACTTGTTAGATTGTGGATTGATTGATCACAGAATATCTTCTACTAATATATAATAGAGCTAGAGCAATCCTATTTTATTTACGTGACCTTAGGCGTGCCGGTTGCGTATATCGTATATCTCTACCAAGGAACATTATGTACTCTCTCTACGGTTTGATTTGTCTCTCAGACTCAGAATGACCAGTAGGAAACGAATAACTTACAGATGTACCCGGGCAAATCCCCTTTTTGAAGAATGGCTGGTGACATTACTTGCGGAGGCCAGAGAGAAGAAAAGCAAATTGATACCGATGCTAGAAGAAGCTTTATCTTCCCTTAATAAGTATCCTCAACGACTTGAAACTGGCGCTGAATGTGCAATTTTGAAAGGATTTGATAAAAGACTGTGTATTTTCATAGATAGACGCTTAGAAGTTTATAACAGTGAGTTAGAGGTAAAACAGTCGCCCTGCTCACCAGACAGTAGTTCTAAAAACTCCAATCCTGATAGATATAGTGAGAATGTAAATAATCACTTAACTGAATCCAATATAGTTGAATCTGAAGAATTGTCAAATTCTACTCCAATAACTAATGGTGAATGTCCTCCTCAAGCAAAGCAGCCAAAAAGCACCCTAGGTTCTGAAAATACAGCTAGCAACAACAGCAATAATCATAACCATGTATCACTCAGTTCTAGACCTAAAAAGAATCCTAAATGCCCTAAAATGTATAAACCTACCTACAGATCTGGAGGTTATGCTATTTTAATTGCACTACTTGAGCACTCTAAAGAAAATGTTCAAAAGCCATCACTTACAAAAGAACAATTAATAGATAAAGCGCAGAAATACAGTGAGGAGTCTTTTGTGAGGCCTAAACCTGAATCTTTCTATACAGCATGGTCTAACATGAGTAAGCTAATATCTAAAGGTCTTATAATAAAGAGCCGACATAAGAAAGCTGAATTCACACTAGCTGATCAGGGTGTAATATTAGCTACTGAACTTTTAAATGAGAATGCAAATAGACCAACATCCAATGATATTATATTCAACAATGCATCAAGTTCAAATATTTCAAACGGAGAAAGCAGTGAAGATAGAATTTCACCAACAGAATCTGCTGTTACAGATGAATGTGTTACTGATATGGCTCCTGATTCATTTGACATTATATTGTTGATTGATAAAAATGAAACTGGTGGGTGGGTATTTTTTTTTTTAATAACTCTTTCTGAGTTCTTATGACCATCAAATTGATACTACTTTGTCTAGCTCAAACCAACAGTCCAAGACATAAGAACCACAAAAGTTAAAATTGACTCTACCACCGGTTTGGAATACACTTGAAATTATTAACTTAATCAATCAAATTTACTTTTCAGGGTATCCAAAAAGAATGATCCTACAGTTGCACAATTCAAAAAGTATCCAGACTTGAAACATGAATACAGGAGTTTGAAAGTTGGAGACTTCACATGGATAGCAAGGCACAAGGTCAATAAAGACCAGGAGTTGGTTCTGCCTTATGTTATTGAAAGGAAAAGAATGGATGACTTAGGTGCAAGTATTAAAGATGGAAGATTTCATGAACAAAAATTTAGATTAAGAAAATGTGGTTTGGATAATATTATTTATTTGGTTGAACATTATGGAAGTAATAATCATGTTGGGCTTCCTGTGCAGTCGTTAATGCAGGCATTGGCAAATACTAGGGTCCAAGATGGATTCAAAGTGCATATTACTGATTCTTTGACTAATTCTGTTAGATTTTTAGCTATGATGACTAAAAAGCTGACAATTGAATATAAGGTAATTTACAAAAAAATATTAAGCATGCCAATTGATATTTTATTGATTAAAAAAATAATTATTTCATTATAAATTTATATTATACTAGCTGTCCCCCGCGGTTCCACCCGCGTTTCCAAATAAAAAGTAGCCTATGCAACCTGATCTAGATAAGGCAACATAATAATTGTCCATGGGAAAAACAGTTTTCTCTTAAATATATTCCAACATGCTTAAAAGTTTGTCCTTGTGCTTTATTTATATTGACTTCAGACGATAGGTAGGTAATTTCACAGGAAATTGTACCTATTCGTTTAAATCTATATGGTAAATCTGTGGGTATCATCGGAATGCGAGGTATCAATACTGTTTGCCCAACTGCTGGCTCAGTCAAAACCAATCGCTACTATGACAGAAATCTAGAAATTTTACTTGAAGTCTGGTACCATTACATAAATTTGGTGGTCTAATATCTATTTAACATGCATTGTCCTGAATGACTGTCTGACGGATCAACGCATAGCCTAAATAAACCGCTGATCGTAGAGATCTGAAATTTAGAGGGTGTATTCCTATAAGAAAGGATCTTCCGAAATCCTTAGGGGTTGAAAAACTGGGACAAAGTTTGTATGGAACAACGTGATTCCTTGGTCCAATCTACTTCAAATTTTGCATAAACATTCTTTAAGATAATTGATGAAAGACGTGTTTTGTATTTTATTGAAACTCATCGCCTATCGGGGTTAAAAATGGGTAGAAAGTTATTTTGGGGGTGATTTGCATCGAAGTTGATATCAATACTGCTTTTGAACTCACATAAAAGCTTGGTGCAATGCAATGCATATGACGAACAATTGGGATGAATTTGCTGTTATGTCTCATGACCGTCTTGGCAACAATCATGGGACAAAAGAAAAGTATAAATTAGATGTTACAACACTGTACATTTCTGCGAGTTAGTTGCAGCCGGTCAAATATACCCATTTGTATTTGAAGTATATCGAAATGGAAACCAGTATGCCAAATTTGGTACAGAAGACCAACCCATCAAAAGGTTACGTTTTTCCCAAGATCTTTCTTATGGTCACTTTGATGCCTACGCTGATGCCGATGGTGATAATAACACTGATCAGCGTCCAATAGCCAATCTAAATATATAAAACTTTTAACAAAAATTTGAACCGATATCATGGTACCGCAGATTTATTTCGCTTACTTCAAAACTATCATATTAGAGTTCCTAAATAGTTATTTTCTGCTTTTTAGTGCCTTTGAAGGCGGTTCTATTTTTTGTTAAAAGTTTTTTATTTTTCAATTTTTAATTTCTTATGTGTAATCAATGAGTCTCAAGGTCACTGACCTAGGATAAGCATATTAGCGTTGTAGTTTCCATCATCGTTCCTATAACATTTAAAGAATTATCCCCTAACTCCTAACCATTAAGGAGTTGTACCTTCCATCATCAGCCCAGCAACATAAGATGATGACTACCAGACGCAAATATCTGAATAGCTTTAGAAAGTACGATGAAAAACATTGTAAGTGCCTATAAAATTTAAAGAGTTCCCTCGATTTGTCCAGGATCCTATCATCAGATCCTGACTTGGTGATCATGGGACCACTTGTGAAGTATATCCTTTCAAACAAAAAATAATTTTCCTAATCGGTCCAGGCGTTCGAGTATTCGGGGAACATACAAAAAAAAAGATTTCAACGAATTGATAACCTCCGCTTGAAGTTGGTTAATTGACTGACTGATCGCGGGTGGCATCGCGGGTGGAAAGCTATTTAGCATTAAATAATAAAGCTGAAAAGTTTGTTTGTTTGTTTGAACGCGCGAATCTCCGGAGTTACTGGTCCGATTCGAAAACTACGCTGTCGGCTGGTAGTTTAGCCATTATTTTGTCGTTGATGGCGTCAACGCTTATATTTCTGGCAGCTAATTAAATTAAATTGCCCTCTCATTAATGTTTTTTTTGGTCGATATTGGCTATATCCGGATATACTCTACAGATCAGGTCTTCAATGTTGGTCACGATTTTACCAAGGTCTTTGTCAATAGCTATTTTTTTATCTGATTCAGGTACTTTCCCATCCCCGATTAAATGGAGCTTTATTGGGAAATCTGTGCTTCCTCTACCCAAGTGACTCCTCATTTTGGTATACAGTTTCAATAATTCAACAGACTTTCATAATGAGGAAGATTTTAAGCAAGATTTAATAATATCTGCTCTAGTTTCCCTAACAGGCAACGTTTATCTGAAATCACCAGAAAACATCAAAATTATTCCACCCATGGCTATTTGTGCATTTTATAATTCTGAGAGTTCTATCTAAAGCCTCTAGATGAGCTCTATGAGTCATGTGCACTCATCCCATATTATTAGGTTTGCATCTTGTAAAACCTTGCCCAATGGTCCATTTTTACGTATAGAGCGTACGCTGTCTTTTTCAAGAAATACAGTAAGGGTCTGTTTAGAAGTGAAATGAGCCGTCCTTCTACCTGTCAATAGTGTAGCAGCAATAAATATCTAATGATGTAACAACAATGGCTAATTTCGTTGACTTCAAAACTATCAGATTAGAGTTCTTACATAGTTATTTTATACTTATTAGTGCCTTTGTGGTTTTTTTTTGTTAAAAGTATTTTATTTTTCATTTTTTAGTTTCTTATGTGTAATCAATGACTCTCAAGGTCACTGACCTAGGATAAGCATATTAGCGTTGTACTTTCCATCATCGTTCCTATAATATTTAAAGATTTATCCCCTAACTCCTACCCGTTAAGGAGTTGTACCTTCCATCATCAGCTCAGCAACATGTGACGACTACCAGACGCAAATATCTGAATAGTTTTAGAAAATATATGAAAAACATTGTTAGTGCCTATACAATTTGAAGAGTTCCCTCGATTTCTTCAAGATCCCATCATCAGACCCTGACTTGGTGACCATGTGACCACCTGTATGTATAGTTTCCAAATCGGGTCAGGCATCTTCGAGTAATCGAGGAACATACATATAAAAAGTTTCCGATGAATTGATAACCTCGTCTTGATGACAGTTAAAAATAACAAAAAACTGTTACCTAGGCGACCGCTGTCATCCATTGACAACCGCGTCGCATCGCTCACCCATGCTATACATGCTCCCGCTTAACGTTCTTTTTATCATTGCTCAGCTCCTGAGGGTCGTAGCGTGATGTTCTATAGCCTATAACCTTCCTTAATAAATGGGCTTTCAATTGCAAAAAGGTTTTTCCATATCCCACTGGCAGATCCAGAGATTAGCGCGTTCAAACAAACAAACAAACAAACAAACAAACAAACAAACTCTTCAGCTTTATTATTAGTATAGATATTATTTTATCAATAAATTATAATATGTATTTGTATGAATGTGTATAATATGATGCTTATCAGCCAGCAAACAAAGAACGCTAAGATACAGTGTGAGTCTTTATAATGTGCACATATCAAAATGAGGGAATCTTTGCTTAATTTTATCGACGGAAAAAATATTTAAAAAAATCTAAATATTTTTTTTATTTTTTTATGGATTTTTAAAAAAAAATGTTTGCTACTTTGACCCGTGTAAACAAAACTCTGTAACTTTTAAACTAACTAATCTATCGCGATGAAACAAACTCCATAATGATTGGAAGTAATAAGGCGTCCTCATAAAATGAAAATTGTGGAAAAAAACGATCCTCAATTGAAAATAAACATGTTTTTTTTAGCATAAATCAGTTTTTTTTCATCAATTTTTACAATTATCGTAAAATTTCTCTTTAATACTCCCCCATTACGTACATTTTTTACTACTTTAAGTTATTCTTGATCGTATTAGCCATCTAATGGTAAAAATTCCATGTTTGTAACTCAATCCCAACATTTCTTATCTACTGTCAAAGAAAGGCCTAGCGCACGGCTACGCACTATTGTTTAGCAGGTAGATAGTCTTTTGTTTGCAATTTTTGTGTGTGTTTGTCGGGTGATGCATTAAATTTTGTGTTAAATAATAAATGGTTTTAATTTAACGCTTTTGTATTAATTATCATCCCAAATAAACCATCCTTAAAAGAACAATAAATGGAGCGTTCGGAGTGCCATCTTTTAACACTTGATAGAAAATGTTATGTTTGAGTTATAAACATGCAATTTTTACTATTCGGTAGCTAATACGATGAAGAATAACTTAAAGTATAAAAAAAGGTAGGTAATGGGGGAGTCTTTTTGAGAAATTTTACGAGAATTGTAAAAATTGATGAAAAAAGACTGATTTTTGCTAAAAAAAACATGTTTATTTTCAATTGAGGATCGTTTTTTTCCACAATTTTCATTTCATGAGGACGCCTTATTACTTCCAATCATTATGGAGTTTGTTTCATCGCGATAGATTAGTTAGTTTAAA
The DNA here is from genome assembly GCA_963555595.1 of Tethea ocularis. Lineage (NCBI taxonomy): Eukaryota > Metazoa > Arthropoda > Insecta > Lepidoptera > Drepanidae > Tethea > Tethea ocularis. Next base: position 9,341,626 of record OY741968.1, read on the forward strand.
AGTTACAGAGTTTTGTTTACACTGGGGTCAAAGTAGCGAACAATTTTTTTAAAAATTCCATAAAAAAATAAAAAATATATTTAGATTTTTTTTAATATTTTTTCCGTCGATAAAATTAAGTATAGATTCCCTCATTTTGATATGTGCACTTTATAAAGACTCACACTGTATAATAGAGCGGGTGAACGATGCAATGCGACCAATATAGTCATCTATGAATGCGACTCAGTCAGCTAGTAACTAAATATAACCTTTTTGTTACAGGATAAACATTTAAAAGGTTGTAACAAAGATTCCAGTGGTGAACAATTGATGACATTTGAGTATTTCAATAAATCTTCGGCTAAAACCAAACCATTGACAGTAACGGAAACATTTATAAAAATGTTACTGCAACTGAAAGGGGTGTCGGTAGAAAAAGCATTAGCAATCACCAGGGAGTACAAAACTCCAAGATCTCTTATGAAGGCATATGAATGTTGCAACATGAAAGAGGGACAGATTTTACTTGCCAACTTGAAACATGGTGATATATCACGAAATGTTGGTCCTATCATCAGTAAAGCCGTTTACCAGTTGTTTTCTAATATTGATGGAGACTAAGTCAAGTTTTTATAATTATCAGTTTTTGTGACATCATCATCATCATCATTAGGTATATCAGCCGAAAGACTGCTGGACAAAGGCCTCCCCCAAGGATCTCCACGATGGCCGGTCTTGCTCTACCCACATCCAGCGGTTTCCCGCGACCCTAACAAGATCGTCGGTCCACCTTGTGGGGGGCCTGCCCACGCTGCGTCTTCCGGTTCGTGGTCGCCACTCGAGAACCTTTCTGCGGAAATACCTAAATACGGAACCTTCGATGAGCAAGTCAGACTCGCTCTTGTCCGGTTTTTTTTTATACATATATCGTCCATTTACTCTGTGTATTGAGATTACCTAGTACAGTGGTCGTCACACTTTTCTGGTCAAGGGCCACATAGGACTATGTGAGGTATCACTGCAGGCCGCCCGGGGCGACGGTAGTGGCAAGGTGACCACCATTACCGCTACACCAGACGTGCCGTCAATTATTTTTAAATAACGATAAAATGTATAAAAAAAACAAAATCAGTAAATTATATTTCAAAAGTACCTATATATTATTTTATTTTTACTTTTTAGTCCTCTTAGCATACACAAACATATTATTATTTAGATATTTTGACTACTATCATGTATATAAGTGTTATGGTGTCCCACTTTTTAAATTATTTCTTCTATGTTGACCTTTGGGGCTACATGTAAAAGAGAATATGCTATTATATTCTGCTGGAACACCGGCAGGTGCTTTGCGACAGATTTTTCAACTTGAGGGTGGTAGCTAGCCAGACAGGTACTACAAAGGTACCCTACCACCGTGCTATGGTTTCCTCGAGATGTTTTCCTTCACTGAAAGCTCATGCTCATTGTAGGATTCTAACTCTCACGACCTTCGTCGCGGCCACAGATTTATAAACAGTCGCGGCATACGACGTCACTACCGCTGAGCTATCATCACCATTATTAGGCACCGACAAAAAGACACAGACTTTGATTTCAAAAGTGAGTCTTGGCAAGATGTCACACGGAAATACCTATAGTACGGTCGGCCAAGAAAGTGGTGTGTCAGTTTTGATTTAGTTTCCTAGTCATCGAATATTACAACAAGGTTCAAACTAAGAACACCTGTCACGTAACAAACACTAAACAAAATGTTATAAGTTGTCAGATTGATCTGCAAGTGAAACTAATCATTATTACATATGAATCTGCAAGCGACATTCAACTTTAGGGTGGTACACCACTTTCTTGGCCGACCGTAACTGTTTGCGAAAAGTTAATTAAAATAAAACATTAGTTTACTTATATACCTTTATTTAACATAACCATTGACGGTGACATGAATAAGTAGCAGTAGTAAGATTGACAGGAAAATCTTATAGTGGTACAAACCTTTTTGCTTTTTGAATAACTATCCATAAATAGTTCAGATTTTAAGAGCACTTTAGGATGGAATCAACTTTCCTCAGTTTACATTATTAGCGTGCTTAAATCACAAAAAAAAATACAGATATGATTTGGCACAAGAAAGTTGCGGTCTCACCAGAGATTCATCAGACCATTAGGTCCAGTTTGAGAATTGAAATTGTTGCTTCCAAAAGGTTGGTCATTCGAGACACTAGAGATTCAATCAAACTTTATTATGCCAAACCAGTGTTAGGTAATACTTTAGACCCTTATTTTCATCATCACATTGCGTTTCCCTACAATAACACTTAACATTAATAAATATTCTTATATGACTATATCTTTGTAGTTACAGTGAATCAAGCAGTTAGAAGGAATAATTTGAATCAAACTCAGTATTATTAGAAATATTGAAACCCAAAACATGGCACAGATTACGCGAGAAAATAATGTGTAATATACTTAAGCTAAATTGCACTAAATTATAAAATGGAATAATAACCTCAAAGTATGTAGTATGTAAAAATAGCTAAGATTCGAGTTACAGTTAATATCTTTAAAATCTCAATACAAATTTACCAATATAATTGTTAAGTATTTCCAAATTTACAGATCACATTTCCCTAATATTATGTAATTTTACTTCTGATTAAATATATATCATATATAAAAGTACTATATTGTGGAAAACAAAATCAGAATATCCTTAAAGTAATACCTAATTATGTGATGCGACATAAAAACGCAACACATGAGACATAAATGCGAAAATATACCTACACAAAAGGGGACAAAGAAATCGGTGACTTCCTCCTTTTCACAATAAACCTTTAGTAGAGAGAATCAAAGAAAAAAAAGGAAAATATAAAAAATAAGGCTCGATTTCTTTGTCTCCCAGTATAAATCTTTGAGAAATTACAAATCTAGGAGAAATAGTAAAGAAAAAAAATATAAATTCGACACATCAAAATTGTGACCAACCACCTGATGCAAATTTCAAGCTGCAAGAAATTCGTTATAGTAAATAATAAATGTACATGCAGAAACCCTGTTTTTTAATTCAGTAAAGTTTTAGTGCACTCCAAAGTGAAAAAGTAAACTTTAAAATTATTTTTCTTTAAAATAACTGTTACCATAATGTGGTGCACTTAAATATGGTAGAGAGGGTGTAACTGCAATAATCATTTAGAGAGTGTGGTAGTTTCTCTCGGTTTGGTTTCTGTAGTATTTGAAACCCATGAAGCCGATGGCGAGAATGCCTAAAGTCAGTATTATACCGCCAATGAAGCTCGGCCCGTCGAAACTGAAAACAAAATATTCATTATTAACATAGTACTTAACAGTGGCGAAGGGTCCGTACAAACCGATTCCCATCGGCTTATTATTACCTTTTAGAAATCCCAGTCCCACACATTCATCATTTCAAAGCCACTTTTATATAAAATACATTGTAATTAAGTATAAAATTATGGGTGTTTTTTCAACGGCTTACCCTCGCCATAATTTTACCCCCTCGCCACTGGTACTTTACCTTATGTTGTAAAAAAATTGGTATATCTTTAAGCCTTCAGGGCTATCGAAAAATATATTATTTATTTAAAATGTACATCTAATTAACTCAATAATTAAATTAAACTCTATACATATAAAATGGTAAATGACAGGCCAGTAGGCGCAGTTGGTTAAGAACACCTATCACGCCGCAGGTCGAGGGTTCGATTCCCATCCAGGCCAAACATTTGTGTGCACGAACATGTCTGTTTATCCGAGTCTGGGCCGTAATTAACTATTGTATTTACAAAAAAAAGTAGTTTATGTAGTATATCAGTTATCAGGTTTCCATAGCACAATCTCTGCTTCCGATCAGATAACCGTGTGTGAATAAAAAAATAAATAAAAATATTACAATATTTTATTGATTTGATTGATTGAGTTTGATAATTATGTTGAATGCCGTATCGACGATAATGGTTCGAAGCCTACAATGACCTATAAGCATACAGTTAGGGAGTCTAAACTCGAGCAAACACTCAACTTCTCAATAGCTCTGAAAGGATCTTTCTACAGGGGTCATAAAACAATATATAACTTACGCTCTAGTCTGAACAACAACTGTTTCATCGTGGCTTGGTGGCGCTTTAGTTGATGCTGGTACTGTGTCATTCTTTGGTGGTACCTTGTCTCCATTAGGCAGAGTATCATTGTTTGATTTAGGCGTGGTAGTATCATGAGCCGTGCTGTTTTTATCATCTTTAGGTGACTGCGAAGTGACTTTTGGAGTAGAGGCTTCTGTTGAGCTTGATGGTTTGGATGCATTTTCGGTTGTGTTGGGTTTGGTTGTATTACTTGTGTCGGTACTATTCGGTGGGGCTGATGGTGCGTTTGCAGCAGTTTCGTTATTTAACTTGTCATTCGGTACTGGAGGTACTTGAGTGGTTTTTGGTAGCCCAGAAGCTTTGGAGTTTGCAGCGGTGGTGACAGACGACGCAACTGGCAGGGTCACTCCAGCTTCTGAAATTAGTTGGTATTTTCAAAAAAAAAAAAAAACTGTAACGTCAAAAATTTTAAAACAAGTTTAAATCTTGAAATTGGGTATGTATTTAATGTCTGTTAATAAAATTGTGAGATTACTCGTTACTAGGTATTTCGTGTTTATTATAAACATGTTGACTATAATAATAATAAAAATTTAAGATCCTAGAAGGTAGTTCACGAAATTAAAATTTAATACGTTTTTTGCAAATTGCAGTAAATATTTGTGTGTTTTAATTTGTAGCCAAGTTTTTGGTAAGTCGTTGATTAGGTGCACTTAGGCTTTGCTGAGCACACACTCAGAAAGATTCGAAGATTGCATTTTAAATACCGACTTTGTACGGTAAAGTCTGAGCTAAGTCAATGCGTAAAGAGTATGCTCTATAGATCTCAGCCTAAGTACCAAATCTGTTTCGGAAACGACGCACGCGCACTAAAAAACTGCAAGTTAATTTAAAATAACATTGTATTGGTAAATATTTATCGCTTATTGTATAAATATGTATATACAGTAATACCAATTCCATTAGAAAGTAGAAACTACTTGATTCCGAGTCAAGTCATTAGTGGAATGGTTATTAATTTATGACACGCAAATTTATAATTATTAAAATACGTTCATCATCATCATCATCAGCCTATATTAGTCCACTGCTGGACATAGGCCTCTCCAATTGCACGCCACTGAGCACGATCCTCGGCTACTCTCGTCCAGCTCTTTCCAGCCGCCTTGCGAAGATCATCGCTCCACCTAGTCTGAGGGCGTCCTACACTACGTTTGCCGATTCGCGGTCTCCACTCAAGAACTCGTTTACCCCAGCGGTTGTCGGTTCTTCGGCTGATATGGCCGGCCCACTGCCACTTCAGTTTGCTAATCCGCTGAGCTATGTCGATGACTTTGGTCCTCTGTCGGATCACCTCATTTCTGATTCGATCCTTCAAAGAGACTCCGAGCATAGCCCTTTCCATAGCTCGCTGAGCGACTTTAAATCTGTGGACCAGCCCAAGCGTGAGTGTCCACGTTTCAGCACCGTATGTCATGACGGGTAGGACGCACTGGTTGAAGACTTTCGTCTTCAGACTTTGTGGAATTGGCGATGTGAAAACTCGACGTAGTTTTCCATATGCTGCCCAGCCCAGCCGTATTCTTCTATTGGCTTCTTTCTCGAAGTTGTTTTTACCCAACTGCAGTATTTGCCCGAGGTAAACATACTCCTTAACAACTTCGAGAATACTGCCCTGTACAGCGATTGGTTCCGGATTAACATGCTCATTGAACATGACCTTGGTCTTATCCAAGTTCATCCGGAGACCAATGCGTTTCGAGGAATCAGCTAGGCCGTTCAACATATGTTGCAAATCTTGCAGCGTTTCTGCTACGATGACGATGTCGTCTGCAAATCGCAAGTGTGAGAGGTACTTGCCGTTGATGTTAATACCGTGTCCATCCCACTCCAACGTCTTGAACATATCTTCCATGGCATTTGTGAACAATTTGGGGGATATAACATCCCCTTGTCTCACACCACGATGCATGGGGATAGGTTCAGACTGCCGGTTTTGGACCTGGACGGACATGGTAGCGGCATTGTATAGACCTCTCAGCACTTGAATGTATCGCCAATCGACTTGGCATCGCTGCAAAGATTCCAGAACAGACCAGATTTCAATGGAGTCAAAGGCCTTTTCATAGTCCACAAACGCTAAGCACAGGGGCCGATTATACTCTTCGGTCTTCTGTATAATCTGCCGCACTGTGTGGATGTGGTCTATGGTCCCATATCCCGATCGAAACCCGGCCTGCTCCGGCGGCTGGAACTCGTCGAGTCTTCGCCCAAGACGATTCGTGATGACTCTTGAAAACAGCTTGTAGACGTGGCTTAGGAGAGAAATTGGTCGGTAGTTTTTCAGAAGAGTTTTGTCTCCTTTTTTGAAAAACAACACGACAACACTCCTACTCCACGTCTCTGGAGTTCTCCCATCAAAGAGGACAGTATTGAAGATTTTCTGGAGCTCCTTCATAACAGGTGTACCACCAGACTTCAAGAGCTCAGTAGTAATACCGTCCTCCCCAGGGGCTTTTCCATTTTTAAGCTGTTTAAGAGCCATCTCGATTTCGTCGAGGCTGACTTCTGGCAAGTCTTCGGTAAAGTGGCGCGTCAACGTGGCTCTGCAATCCTCATTTTCAGGATCAGGTTGTGATGCATGCGAAGCGTATAACTGGCTGTAGAAGTTTTCAATTTCCGAAATAACTTCTTGCCTGGAAGCAACGACAACTCCATCCGTGGTGGTCAACTTTGTCAGATGGCTTCTCCCAAGAGATTGGACAAACACTTTGGACCCCCGATTTTGCTCAATTGCTCGTTGTATAGATCGAGTGTTTGAGCATCGGAGGTCGTGTCGTACCAGTTTGCCAATTCTCTTGTTTAGAGTATGCCTGTCTGACGAAGTGACTGGTGGGTTTTCACGTCGTTCCTTCATAAGCTCGAGAGTTTCTTCCGAAAACTTCGACTTCCTGCCTGTACGCTGCATTTCACAAAATCTCACACCTTCCTCCCTGAGGATTTCAACCACATTTTCAAGGGCCTGGTCAATATCAACGCTGTTTGTGGTTTCCACGGCAGCAAATCGGTTCTCCAGATGTGACTGGAACGTTTCAGATCCCACTATGGTTTGGAGCAAGGTAGGTCGGAGCCTGGATTTCATCAAACGGACACGTTCAAGCTTAAAATTGATATTCAGAGAGCCTCGTACAAGTCGGTGATCGCTTCCGGTATTGAACCTGTTGATCACTGAGACGTCTCTAAATATACGCTTCTTGTCCGTTATGATGAAATCAATCTCATTTTTTGTCATAGTGTCGGGGCTCTGCCATGTCCACTTCCTTTGGAGCTTTTTCTTGAAGAATGAGTTCATCAAGAAAAGCCCCTCCTTTTCGAGGAAGTTGATAAGCATTCGCCCCCTATGATTCCTGCAACCATAACCATGGGATCCTACTACCGATTCGCCGCAGTTCTGTACTCCCACTTTGGCGTTGAAGTCCCCCATGACAACGTTGTAGTGGGCCTTGGTGGTGAAGTGTAGGGCTTTTGAAATATCTCCAAACATATCCTCCACTTCATCGTCCGAGTGTGACGAGGTCGGTGCGTAAACCTGCACAACCTTGAGGCTATACCTCTCGGTCAGCTTTATTATGAGATACGCAACCCTGCTCGACACACTCGAAACTTCTACAACGTTGTTACAGAGGGTTCTATTAACCAAGAACCCTACGCCACCCTGGGAAAGTTGGTCTCCCTCTCGGAAGTAAAGAAGGTGGCCTGATTCAAGGGTTACGGTATCCTCCCCCTCTCTTCGGACTTCACATAACCCAAGAATGTGCCACCTAATCTTTCCGAGCTCGATTTCGAGTTGCGCCAGGTGCTCGTCTAGCCGTAACGTGCGTCCATTGTACGTCGCCAAGGTCAGTTGTTTTTGGCAGCCATCCGTAACCCGGGGATTCTTCGCACCCCCTGCCCTACCGTCACCGTGACCGCTGCCGTGATCAGGAATAGCAGGGCGACCGGGAACTGGGGGCCGTGGTTGGTTTTGGCTCGCCATGGAGGGTTTGCTCATAATTGCCACGCTGAGCAGGCGGGTTGGCAATCGCAGTGCGTAGCTACTTGTACCGGTGTCGCTGCTGCCCTACACCGGCCTTTTGTATTTCAGTAGCTACGCGTGTTGAGATGGATATCCCGCCATCTGTCGGTCGCCGTCGCCTCGTCCGTTATGTAGCAGGATGACCACTTGCAGGTGAGGTCGGCTTGGAGCACTAGATGGTGTTGTGCTCCCAATCATCCCATAAAAATACGTTGTAGGTATATAAATGTCTGTTAAACGGAAGGTAGTCTAAACATATAAAAGGAAAACGTGACTGACTGATCTACCAACGCCAGCTGAGCAGCCCAATCCGACACAGCCCAAACCACTGGACGGTTCGGGATCCGATGAAATTTGATATACGTTAGAAAATTATGACGTAGCCATCAGCTAAGACTAAGAAAAGATTTGTGCGGGTGAATTTTAATAATAACTTAATATCTGTGCAGAATTTTGTTTTGATCCATTTGTCTTTTGTAAATGCAAGCATTACTTTGTTTGTATGAAAAGGTCAAGGTCTTTTAAAACATACTCCGGAGAAACTCCGGAGTTACTGGTCTGATTTGAAAAAATCTTTCACTAATACAAAGCTAAATCATCCCCGAAGGTTATAGGCTACTTTTATCCCGGGAATGTGAGTGAAACTGCAGGGAATAGCTAGTATTAAATAAAAATAAAGTACTTAAACTATAAGTTACAAAAGTTTTTATTAAAACAGACTGAACTAAATGAAAATGTTGCTATCAGAAGGCAATGTACCCAGAATACTTATAACCTTATCATTTTATTTAATTATGTTTACTGATAATAGTTTTTATAAATAAACCGGAAAATCAATCCATTAACATGTAGTGATTAACATGAAATTATCAATTTATAATGAATATGTATTTATTGTTTTAAAGTGCATAATGTTTATTCAAATAACCTATGAAATCACATTACATTTAATAATAGAAGTTATTATTATAATAATTTTAGGCACTAGCAAATGAGTTCTGGTAGTTATTAAATAAATACTTTTTGTTGTTAGGTGACCTAACACAGTTGTTTAATAAGATGGACTGTCTTAGTAAATTCCTTTGAGTGACCTTCAAATACAGTATTATAAAAACTCCAATAGTATTTGCAGTTTATGTATGTAAATTTATTTTTGCAAATACTTCCTATTTCTCAATAAGCTACATTTAAATGTCATAGAATTTAAAGTGTTCTGAAGTATTGCTATTCTACATACAGCTCTGTAGTCATTGAGAGGCTGTGAGGACTCTTCACAACATGAAATTACACAGATACATGCTTTATTATGGTAGTTATTTGAGATTAAACTATATGAGTAATAAATAAATGACATCTCCTGAAGTATGCTAAGGAAACATTCGGGCAGTAGAGGACTACTACTGTCTTGTCTCCTACCAGTTGCAATAATCCCGATGATTGATTCCTACAATAACTTGACATTAAAGGCAAATTAGTTTAGTTACCTATCATTTGTCACTGACATTTTTAATGTAAATCAGCGACAAGAACAAGGGTTTCAAAATATAGTGAAACTATTTCGAAATAGGTATAATTTATGCAAATTTTGTAGAGAACAAAATAGCTACGGTACCGCGAGCAACACGAAAAATAATGCAGCGATAGTGTAATAACGATATGACGTAAAAAATACACGAACAACCCGTTTTTCAACAAAAGCTAGTTAACCAGACGTGGTATATTAGTGGTATAGATGAAATGGCAAATTAACGCTGAAACAAATTTTGAGCAACCTAATTTAAAATAAAATGTATAATTTGGTAGGTTTTAATTTGCGAATGCAACAATCTACAACATGTAAGTACTACGCATTATAGCGTGAGAAAATTCCAATGGATGGCATTGAAGAATGCAGATTCTTTTCGTTTTACAATTTACGTACCTTGTTCGCCGAGACACATCGACAGCGCCAGGAATAAGATGAATATTACTTTCTCCATTATTCTGTAAATTAGATTGGATCAGTGGGATTTATTAAATCTCAAAAATATGCTTCCGACACTCTTTGGGTAGATACCTCTGTTCTGTTTGCTTCAATGTTGCCAACAGATAGAATAATCATTATTCACCACCATAATCACTTGCCAACTATTTATCTTGCAATCCCTTCGAGTCGAATGAACTAAGAAACTCTGTCAAAAATCCGCCAAACATAGCCTAAATTAGGCTTGTTCTATAAGCTATCGGAATCTACTTGGTGATTGTGGAAAAAAATCGAGATAACTATTGGTGCCGATTCTGTTGTTTACGAACTAAATTAATATTAGTCACATCAACACTCTTTCTTACAAAAGTTGTTGAAAAAGGTGTCTAAGGTTATGAGATATTTATAGCTGTCAAATTAGTCCATACCATGTCATTTATGTTTTTGGGGAATAGTCTTAATAATTTATTTGACAATCATAATACTAATTTGACGAGACACAAAAATGTATTCTTTTCTAAGATTGAAATACAAACATTAAATATTTACAACAACAAAAAATTAAAATAATATTCTAAGCTTAAAATATTAATTAAATCCCTTTCTTATGTTTTTTGTTAAAAATTGATAAAGTGAGATTTTGGTTTAGTTTGTAAACGACAAAATCCGCATGCTATAGAAAATTCAAGTGTTTCAAATTCAAAACACCTGAAAAATCCGAGCAATCAATAATAAAACACGGGGCATCTCTACAAGTCAGTACAGATGATGTTGCCAGTCATTAAAACGAGAAAGATGTCGATAGTAACTTTAAAGATAGGGGGGATTCCCAGCTTTATTCCATTCAGGAACTTGTAAAGATAACGGAATTCGTAACGATATTGTACTGCTATTTTGGTATCGATACCGCTGTAATGAAATTATTTTAAAAAGTTACTAGTATCGCTACTCGAGAAACGGAACGAAAGTTACAAAAAAAATATGAAAAGTAACGTTACTGTAACGATATTGTAACACATTGCTAAGGTGGCAACACTGATAAGAGGTAACAAAAAAAAAGGTAAATTAAACTCCAGATTTTAATTCAAGACAGGAAAGGTAAACAAACAAATGTCAATGTGTCAAATCATGACATTTCAGAAAAGCAAAACATTTGGATCGTTATTACTAGTACCCGCTCACGATTTCGCTTGTGCTGGTACTGGATCGGGTATTCTTTATGGTAGTAAATCAAAATTATCTATCATACTTTTCACTTGCGGATTGCGGTTAGATACCGGCAACTAACCAGTAGGATATATTTTAGTCAGACTTATTATCTGAACTGCTGCTATATCGGAGGCGGCGGAGCGGGAGCGGGAAGATGACTTCAACTCGCTTCCGATCCGCCGCTGGAGGCGTGGAGGCTGGTGACAGGGACCTGTCGGCGGTGGATCGGTGATCCGCTGCTGACACTTAGGTCTCATGCTGGAGGTGCCTGCGTGTTTCGGGCGCCACAGCGATTGGGGGCGGGACTCGGACTAGTTTTGTGATAGTTTGAGTCCCGCCCCGAAGAAGAGGACTCAAACTACTTTACAATACAGGTAGTATTGAAAAAATACGTTAAGAGGCCGCCTTAGTCTCTGTTTAAAATGGTTCCTTAGTAAAAAAAAAACCGTACGGAAACTAATAGGAATGATATGGTTTCGACCAGTTCCGAGGGCGACTAGAAGTTACTTAGGTACTTGACCGCGCAGTCGTCGGTAATCTAATAAAATCGTGTATTTTGAGTTTTATTGAATATTATAGGTGGTATTATGTGCAACAAAGGTCAATCAATACAAGTGCACCAGTGAAGTGAAATTAAATGAATACATGAATAAATAATATACTATGTAGGTATAATATAGTGGCTTTTCAAATTGCCACCATTGTACCTACTAAAACACGTTGAAATATCTTTGACTAAAACCCTAAGAGTGAAATAACAACGAGTGATTATTTAATTTGTAGCGATAAAAAAATATACTTGTTGTTTGCTGTTATTTTTCTGAACGTTAGTTAATTTACCGAAAGGTGGAGGCCTCCAAGGTATATTACTGACATATACGACTATTTCATGAAAACGTTACTAATATACCATGGAGGAATATGTTGATGATTTCTTTTGTTATTAATCAGTAAATATACTACCATTCTTGTCGCAAATAACATGTTGATAAGTTCCGACCTATAACTGAGCTGCAATTAGCAAAAAACGTGATAAAAATTGAATTTAACGCTCCAACCGAAGGTATACTCTTGAGGTGATACGTTCGGTTGGAGCGCGAAATTTTAACAAAAGAAATCAACATATTCCTCCAAGGTATATTAGTAACATTTTCATGAAATAGTCGTATATGTCAGTAATATACCTTGGAGGTTTCACCTTAATAGGTAGGTAACAGCGGATTTATAACTTACGAGCTGTTCCCCGCAGTTTCACTCGCGTTCCCGGGATAAAAAGTAGCCTATATCCTTTGGGATAATGTAGTTTCAAACAATCAAATCTGTCCTCTTTATAATATTAGTATAGATTTCAAATTGAGAACCATTTTTTGAATACTATTGTATTGCTTGTTCAAGGTGGATAATTGCCCGAGGCGTTGCGTTTCGGACACTTTGTTTATTTTTCGGTCAACAACACGCAAGTAACAGCTTACCATCCGGTCAATATGTTTATATGCGACCATTTTTGTTAGTGCATACCTAAATAAAAAAACAGACACGTGCGATTCTGACCCGACTCAGAGTTCCGTAATTTCCCATGTCATTTTTAAGTTTAAACATAGAGTTATTATAGGCTTGTCTGTAATCTTTTTTTTATACTATGTATAGGTCTGGTTTGACCACAATCTCACCGTGGTCAGTGATGATGTGGCCGAAGGTGGTAGGCAAGCACACAAAGCCTGTAGAAGTATTTGTAAGTAACTATTTCGAATTTGTAACTGTTAACGAAAAAAATATATGAAAAAGAAAGTTTTTTTTTTTATAGTAGGTACCTACCTATATCTGAATAAACTCGGTGACGAAGAGCGGCGACGCTAAGTGAATTACACGTTGAAATTCACAAGCTCCCATGTATGAAATGTTTTTCGACCGACTTTACTTCTGTAGAAGTGTGTGCCTCAATATTTTTATTAGTCTACAAGAAGCTGTGTCATAACAGTGCTGAATATAAGGTGCTGATTTCTTCACACTCAACTGCATTTCCTATTTCAGATTTCTAAGGTTTGTAAACGAGCTCCATTAAGTATTCTCAAATTAAGGGTAGGTATACGTTACATTAATTTGTCATAAATCAGAATTTTTGACACAGCATAATGAAATTCAGGTGCTATAAAAAATGTTGCAAGGTTGTTTTCAGAAATACCACAAAGTAAAGGAAATACCTACATATTTTTTGAAAATTCAAAGTATGTTGCCAAACAATACAAATATAAGACAGTACCTATATACCTTTTTGTTTGTTACAAAATAAAAAAAAATACTTTAGTTTTTAGCCTACCTACTAGCATAGGTACATGAAATAATAACGACGCACATACTTTTCTACTTAACAACCTGAGTGTATTTTTATGATAAGCATATTAACATCTAATTTCTCATGAAGCACATCATAAAAGACGCGGAGAGCTGTCATATAAAAACATCACAAAGCCACCTAATAATAAATAACAAAAAAATAATCTCAAGCAACACAAACACATTTCGCCGACGGCGTTTTCCGCAAACACCCTAAAAACTTTGGTCGGAAACGGACACTCTTCAATCTGTATTTTTAACGTAAAAACGAAAAATAAAAATGTATACAAGCGCGCTGGGGCTGGTGGCTGGTCCCTCGTCACTCGTTCACAAACTAAGTTATACGAGTTATAATGGAAAGGGCTAGGATATTAAGCAGAAAACAACTCTTCGCTGGTGTCCGACGTTGCCCGCTGAAATAACGATGCGATGGATAAAAAGATTTCCCTCCCAGTTTCACTTAGCCGAAAGTTTGAATAGACTTCTTAAGTTGCTGGGAGTTTTTTTCTTCGCTTGCAGCTGCTTATAAGGATTTTGGATGGTTGGCTACGACTTTGTGTATGAGCGTAAGCGGGAGGTACAATTAAGCTACATCTAAAATTGAGCTACATCTAAAATTGGATATAGGATATCTGTCAAGTGTAACTACTATTATAAATGTTATTAATAGTGTGTTAGATGTTTGTTTAATATGTTCAGAAGTTTTGGTGTGAATGAATAGTCTTTCGAAACTAAACTTCTGAACATATTATGGTATGAATCTTAGCTCATAGATCAATTCATACCAATATAATACAAACAGCTATTTCATTAGATATATTTATATAGGTGTTGTGACAATTAGATTTGGTCATAACTCTCGCGTTTAGGTTTCAAATGAGAAAAAAATATTGGAAGGTCTACATATTAGTATAAAAGTATTGTTTTTGCATATTTGAGCATGGCAAGTGATGTTCTGACCGAAGGTAGGTACTAAGCAAACAAAGCTTGAGAGAGAACTGTCTCAAGTGCCTGCACTCGGAACACAGCGGTAGAGAAATTTTCAACTTGAGAGTGACAAAAATTGTACCCAAGTGAGCTTGCTTGTGAAAGCTCAAGCTCATTGTAGAATTCGAATCCAATCGATATATGTTTTATTATACAGGTGTCCTGAAACTCAAGGTCAAGCAGGCACGAGGCGATAGGCTAGGTTATACTAGTTCTGACAGAAAAAAACATATTTAACCTTTGCATTTTTACAACAATAGGGCATCATTATCATACTTTGGTACTTTTTGTTCAAGATTTTAATGGTCTAAATAAAAACAACTTAATATACTATTAATTTAGACTAAATGCTTTTTAAAAATATTTTTTATGGAAAGATAAGTAGCAAGCGTACCATTATGTAATTTTATTATTTTATGTCAACTGGTTGACAAACAGGCTGACGGTCCACCTGATGGTCACCGCCGCCTATGGACATCTGCAATACCAGGGGGATTGCCGATGTGTTACCGTCCATATTTTAAATAAATTGGTTAGTGTGGTTTAGTACATTTTTTTAAAGATGAACTGTCAAAGTTATCTGTCAAAAAGTTTTTTCAGAACGGGTAATAGACTATCGCCCTACAGTTTTGATACACCGTTTCGAACCACTATCCTCTCCTTATTATCCATTACCTATATTTGTCGTATACCTAACATTGTCGTTCAAAAGATATTTCGGATTGAGTAGGTAGAGTAATTATTTTATTACATTACATACGACAGAGGTAGGCGTATTGAAATAGGTTTAGGTAAGCTGTTTTCAGACAATCTGAATTATTTCGAATAGCTCTTGATCGGACCCGAATTTGTAATAACATAATCCGACCGCATGTCTCAAACTATTCTGAATAATGAAGGTGAAATGGAAACTAGAACCTAGAATATACCTAGGTTTCAAGATAAGTTTCTCTGATATGGGATCTTGTAACTGGTTTCATGTTGTAACCTAAGTTGTAGAATTTGGTTAATTATATATTATTTATGTCATTTATTTTCGTTAAAATATAATTTTTATCGTATAACTAAATTAAAATACATAAATAAAAATAAAACTACATAGTGAAAAGGTTAAATATAAATAAATTATGTGCCAAATTGCTGCCCCGCGGAAGAGTGCCAAGAAAACTGGCAGACTCCACGCTGGATGGCAATGGCAATTCTTTGAGCAAAGTATGTGCCAGCATGGATGGATGCGAGGGGAGACACAGTATTATGTAGTTGAACCTTACGAAACATACCTACTATCATGTCATAGTCATAGTCAAAGCTAGCTATGCAGTTTAGGAGGACTCAACTTATGGAGGTCAAGCAGGAGGTGAATGTAGGTATTTGAGTTCCCATTCCATTCTAAAATAAAGTTTCCCAGAACATATTTTCAAAAACTTACGAGTCAATTAGGACCGGACCTAATGGCTCTCTTGTCCTAATTTCCGACATCCGGGAATGATTAAACTTGATAATGCGAAAAGTAAGGCTCAGTTCGGATTTATTGCGCGGATAAATGATGAGATTAGCGGCATCTCGACTTCCCATTTAATTAACGAACGCCATTACTGGCTTCTGAAAACTTTAAAATATTAATTAGACCTACTTATATTTTGGGTAGGTACTGTATATACCTACGATACGACTGATATTAGGTATAATTTAGTATATTGGGAGTGTGACAAAGTAACAAAAACTATGGATTCAGAACATGATTTTGAATGACTCACGCGATTTTTTTTTTTCAGGATAATTGTATTTTCCATGTTTTATCAAAATCCGGTTGTTATAACGTGATTGAAGCATAAACATCCAAATTTTCCCATTTATAATAAAAGTGGGATTCAATCTAGTTATAATGTTGGGTACTGTACGACCAATCGTAATATAGAATACCAATTTTCTTTGGTTAGATTTCCCACGACGAAAGATATAATAAAAAGGAAAATACCTAAAGAAACGAGGATAAAATTACACGTAGTAAAATACTAAATAACGCTACAGGTTGTATGAAATATGAATGTCGTAATAACTGCCCATTAAAACTGACAAAGATTATTGCCAAAATATTTTTTCCCGACCGTGATAAATTACGTTCGAAATAATGGTTGCTTATAACGCAAGACTTTGTTTTATCTTTTATTACATATTAAAACTATCACAGCTATTTGTTGGTTTGAGGTTTGACCAATCGTACTAGTTAGTCTGTCTGTCTGTTACTTTTAATCGCTTAAGGTAAGGTTTCCTCCAAAAGCGGTGCCACCATGTAGCGACCGTAATACAGCGATGAATGACGTCACTAGAACGTTGTCTATGTTAACCAAATGGCGCGGTTTCCTAGAGAACGGTAATAGACACCGTAACGTCAAAAAGCGGTGCCGCCATCTGCATGACGGCCGTCTCGGCGGTGTCGAATGGTTTGTGAAAGATGACCGTCGAACTCTCGAACATTCCACGTGCTTACGGCCGTCTTTTTGCGGCCATCATATTGCGTTCGTTTAAAGACGGTATCGCTTTTGGAGGAAACCTTACCATTACCGATCGCGATAAAATTTGACACATTGATAGCCTATGGCAGTGTTTTTCAACCTTTTTCATGTACCTATATTTATTATGTTACATATATTCAATCCAAGCAACATATTTATGTGTTTGCATACTTAGGATTTGGATATAAATACATAAATAATTAAGTGTCTACGTAAAATACATTCTTTTACAACGAATATAATTGATAAACTAACGCAATATATCTACAGTCATAGGTATTTATTTTTTGTATTAAAATACAAATGTTTAAGAGTAATTAATCCTTTCGTTGACATTTTCTTAATAAATCCATCTTTTTAAACTTAATTGTTTTTTTTACTGAGGACTTCTCTTGACTTCTTAGGACCCCCTACAGAGGCTTACCCACATACTGAAAAACACTGGCCTATGGTATATGTCTACTTTTAATTCCGGAAACACGGGTCAAACCGTGGGGGACAGCTTTTATATTATTGGCCTTAACGCCTGAGGGAATAATAGTGAAATTTGGCTCATTTATCTATAAACAAAACACATGGTTTCATCATTTTACTATAAACCAATTGTGGGTAGATATTCACATTTTAATAATTCGTGGTTAAGTAAACAGTATATTAAAGAGCTTACAATTTAATGGCTTCCTCAATAAATTCATGGTAACGTTACCGTTATATTTCAAATTACAAAAATAACGTAGATTAAATTGTAGCAAAAGCCGAAAATATTTCGTGGCCCATGCGTATATAAATCTATTTTTTACATGCGATAACAAGCTATATAAAATGAAAATATTGTAGGCGCTACCACTGGTAAGTACCTTGTCGCCATACAATTTTACTGCTCTCCCTAATGGAGTCTAGGTTAGTACTAGAGCTACCTAACCTTATACTTTTTCGGTTTATTGGCTGAATCTATGGGATAATTTTTTGCTCTGAAAGTATTTTTTCGATGTAAAATCTTATATCTTATTTAAATCCTGCGTTAATTTTCTAAATGAATCTCTAGTAAAACA
Organism: Tethea ocularis; assembly: GCA_963555595.1. Classification (NCBI taxonomy): domain Eukaryota; kingdom Metazoa; phylum Arthropoda; class Insecta; order Lepidoptera; family Drepanidae; genus Tethea; species Tethea ocularis. The sequence continues at coordinate 9,359,847 of OY741968.1, forward strand.
AAATCTATTATAATATTGTTTACAGTATTGTGTTTAGGTTATATTACAAAAAGATTTATTTTATTAAAACTATGTGGTGAGCAGTATACAATATGTAATATATTGTATTGTATACTGCCCATGAATATGTAATAAATTGAATGTTGTCTCACACCTGTTATTGGTACACATTTGATTGTTCTGCCTACAAGCTGTTGGTGTGCCATTAATGTAAATAAATAAATAGTAGTTTTTGGTGGCAGTAAATGGTGGTCTGACACAAAATTGTTAACTGTGAAACGGATATCCGTATTCGCGGCTAACCCTTTTTGGGCTCTATCGCACATACGAGTACGTAACAGCCTTTAACTGTTTGCAATTCAAACCGTTCGAATTCATTTCCTAAAAATAGTGAACGATTGAGAACCGATGGTAACTGTTTTATACAAAATAGAGTGCGAGATGTTTTCCTCATTTTATATAATTATCGCTCGGTTTCGAATCAAAAACATGGGCAAATAAATACCTTTTGATGGTTTCTTGATTTTGCATGTTCTATGTAAGTAATCTATACCTATACTAATAATAAAACTGAAGAGTTTGTTTGAACGAGCTAATCTACGGAGTTACTGATCCGATTTGAAAAGTTATTTCACTAATATGAAGCTACATTATCCCTAAAGGTTATAGGCTACTTTTAATCCCGGGAACGCGAGTGAAACCGCGGGGAACAGTTAGTTTATTGTAACAGTAACATCGGTTTAGCATCTAATAGTTAGTGTTATTAACTATTCTGTATTTTTATCCGTCTATATTACTCGTCCTTGTTGTACTTTAGGAGATTCAATTCAAGAAGAATATAATCTTAAATGAACTAAACTAGACGAGGTCGGTAGCTCGATAAGGGATAATCGTAGAGATATAGAAATACCGTAGCGTCTGCCAAGAAGGTTTTCGCCTCAGGCAGCCCTAAGGACTACCGACTATAACTATAATCACTTTATCGAGATTAAACTGTACAAGGGGATCGTCATCGGGTCTCGTTTTACATACATAATGCGAGTACATTATGTGCTCTCATAACGAAGTATATGTCTAATTACGTGAGATTTTTATAGCAAGGCTTTTTCTGTTATATGAAGTAGAAAAGTGACGCATGTAATTAAAACCTAGACAGAGGTCTAAGTTATTTTCATTGGTGAAATTAAAATACATATTACCTAAAATAGATATTAACGTCTTAAAATCATTGTAATTTTTGTGTTGATAGTAGGAGTGTGGTCCTAGTAGTAAAAGTATGTAGGTAAACATCCATAGGAATACATCAGAAGCATTAACATTTGTTTAATGATTCAAGATAATAGTCCTGAATACTGGTAATAGGCCTCACAATTAAGGGTAAACCTTCGGTTGGAGCGCGATATTCAAATTTTATCACGTTTTTTGCAAATTGCAGCTCAGTTATAGGTAGTAAGTTATCAACATTTTATTTGCGAGAAGAATGGTAGTAGGTATATTTACTGATTAATAACAAAAGAAATCATCAACATAATCCTCCTAGGTATATTAGTAACATTTTCATGAAATAGTTGTATATGTCAGTCAGCTGCAATTTGCAAAAAACGAGATAAAATTTGAATTTCGCGCTCCAACCGACGCCTCCACCTTAAAGATACCGTTATTTGGTGAGTGATGTAGCAGTAAATGGTAAGCACATAAAGCAGAAAACTCAAAAGAAGGAAACTGGTTCCCCAAATGTAGTTGACGGAACACACCTTGAGGGTGGTAGTAAGTCAAGCGGGTATCACAAAATACCCTACCGAAGAACTACAGTTCCATAATATTTCCTTCAATGCGTCTAGTGCTCAAACTGAAACATATTTGCATTCCGAAATACTGGATCGATATCTACTTAGACATGTCAAATAATGTCACCTCGACAATACGAGATTTATAAAAGCAATTTTGCAAAAAGTGAGAAACATAAAACTTGGGTGATATCATGATTCATGATCGCGGTCTCTGTCCCCAAAGACATGGAAATACGAGCATAACTTTTTACGTAAAGCCCAAATGCAACCAGAGTAATGTCTCTTCGAAAAATTTTGTATTACACATCGCATCGGATAGAATTTCAGACATAAATATCATTCAAAACACTGTAGGCAAAATATTCCTAATATAATTATTTGTTTTAAATTATTTAACAATATATCAGTGAACTTATGTAATTTATTTTTTAAAATATTAAATGGGCTTGCGTTTAGCCACAGACCGGCCCATTTAGTGGACGATGACGAAGCCTAGGCTGTACAGTCAGGAAACACAGACGCCGGAAGCAAGTTCCACTCCTTTATTTTCTATTTTCAACAAATATACAAACTATATATTAGATTATATATGATTGTATTTTTTTTACTACAGGCTTGTTTTTTATCTTAACTATGTGTGTCGTGACCAAATATAGAAGCAGACAATGTCTAGAAGGGATCTGGCTCTCCAGTGCAGCTGTGAGATCACGCTGCCAGGCTACTACTAAGTATCCTACCATATTGTTATGGTTTCCATACCATATTTTTACTGTTACTTCTCTAACTAGGTACTTAGTGAAGTTTTGTAGTTAATGCAAAATATTTCAGTGACATTTGCAACTCTTCTGGAATTTTCCTGCAACCAACTCGTCGATTTCCAGCAATCATACTCATGAATATTAATAATTTTATAGCGTCAAGGTTTCACGCGCTGCGCAGGTAGTTCGATAGGGTTCGGGACACAGAATGTTAACCCAATTTCCCGTCGGAACTTATGACGTTGGAATACAGTAATGAGAGGTAAAGCTGATTCAATAATATTTGGAAATGGATTTTCATTTAATTAACTTGGATTCGTTGAATATTTTGCGATTTCAGCAGTAGTTTGTCTATTTGATTTAAATTTGACCTGATAAATCAGATAAGGTTGTGCTGCTCTGGATTTTTGGGTAGATGGGATCAGCCTGTAGATCTGCCTCAGTTTTGGCCGAGAGATGAAAAAGATAACCTATTAGAACAAAGTTAATTCTATTTTTGCGTTTGCTGTTATTAAAATTATTTAGAAAATTTATTTCGGAAGTATTATATCGAGCCGCAGTAGGTCAATATTAATTAGTAGGCTAAATATTCTTCTACATGGCATTATGATCCATATCAAAGTTGAGCTTTTTCATCTAAGTGGTGAATATATTCCATTTCCAAAATCCATAATATCCGATCCAAACAGGTTCAGAGACTTCAATTAAACTCCCATGTAAAGTAATAGTTATCGCTTGTATGATAATTGTGTCTTCGTTTAAATTGTGAAGTAGGTACAAATTTAAAACTCTCGTTTGTCGCGTAAACTTCATTCAAATTGTTTTATTAATGAATTATTTATTCAAAAGGGCAGAAGATTAGAATAATGGACTACGGTGTTTTAAATTCAATTATTATGCTAATTCAAATCCAACCTTTCACCTTTTCATCACTTGTAGATAGATATTAATTAAACTATTACTTTGACTATTTAGATATTTTGTTGCTGTATTCTGTTATAAGGAGGAGGAAGGTTAGGGAACCAGTCAAGCTACTCTTTGAGCAAAAAACTTTCTATGCTCTACTTATTTAATTTGTATGTGTATATAAAAATATATAAAATATTTATTAAATAAGCGTTATTCCAGTTATTTATATTAGCAGGTTTACAAAAAACATGAAAAAAGTTATGAAAAAAATGTTTATACCTACTTCAAAAAAAGTTGTTCAATTCTAAACTTTAAGCAATGAAAGCAGTGTCAAATTTCCAAAGCTGCGCGCGTATTACTATATCATATAATACTTGTAGGTATATCAAGAAGAATGCTTCTCCCTACCTTCCCTTAGGAGACGTGATGGAATTTCTATAATCGTCGGAGCTAGTAGCGCGTATAGCGTGCCGATGCAAAAATTGACGTTCCGTACGCGCTCCAACCTCCCTTGCTAACATTATACAGCTTACTTACCTTAATGACGTTAGACTTTAATGGTTTTTCATTAGATACGCGTGGCTGAATGATTAGGTTTGATACGGATATTATAGGTCGCGTCATGTAAAAAGAACGCTGGAAGAAAGTGGAAGAGGTGTGTTTGCCCATGTCTACACTCGCGCACGAACGAACAAGGCCTATTATTTTATTTTAGAACTAGCCTTTCGCTCGTGGCTTCGTATTATATACCATTGGTAAGTATACCGGACCTCATACAACCAAATAGAGCAATAAATCGCCTAATGCGCTGCTTCCTGCCAGCGTTCTTTTTACACGACGCGACCTGTAGCAATAGATGCTTTCGGTCATAGCTTACCATTGTGGACTGTTGTGGTCTATCTTTTGGCCGCATCATTACATCATCAGGGTCAGTTTATGGTCTAATCTAACGCCTATCCGTAGTAAGATCTGGAATCAGCATTATCAAATCTGAAAGCTGTCTGTTCAGCTCTAATCCTATTCCATTGATATTAAATGTATAGGTATGTTTAGATTTTGCTTTAAATTACTCAGATGTTGTGGTATACATTCGTTGACTTGCAGGTCTAACTAAATATTAAAAAAAATGAATTCTAGGAACTGCTATTCAACAGGTTAACTTTTATTTGAAATAAGTCTCGTAAATCGTTTTTTATCTCTTTTTCTCGGTAAATAGGCCATTTCATCTAAGAAGCGGGTTGAAAGTGATACTTTCGGGCCCTAGGGCTGAAAAGTAAGCAATAAAAAACATCGAAGTCTATAATACTGAGCAATAATGGCAGAAAACTATACACTTATACAGACACACTTCGATAATATTATAATAATTTTGTAATATTACTATGATTATTATGTTAGTACATAACATTTAGTTAATAAAATTTATAAGTAACCTGCGCGAGGCAGAATTAGTCAAAGAAGTGGATAATATGTAATTTATGATCCCGATGAAGAAATCATCTCAAAAACGCGATATCAAAAACACTCTGACAAAAAAAAATAAAGCCAAAAAAATATAGGTACATAATAGTTGAACATAGAAAATGAAAGGGCAAGTCGCCAAATGAGTGCATTTTTTATTCATATATGTATTTTGCTTATCTGGCTGTTGTTTACTTTCCTCATAGTGAAAATGAAAAGCAGAGTGTTATAACTAGCGTGAAAGTTACATTTCACACTCGAACTATATTGTCGCTCCACTTTCACTACGTTGGAGCGCCAAAATATTTCGTGTGAAGTGGGATCCTTTCATCTAGGTACCTACTAGTCATGGTTAACACATCAATCGATTAGTGGTCAGAAAGGCCTATTCAATGCTTTCACCAGAATATATATTGGTATTTGCATAATAATATCCATTATGACTACGTGTACCTAAGTATTTCAAATACAAAGGAATGTTTGTAAACACCTTGGTTTTCCTTTGGTCCTAACACAACAACATCTCGGCAATGGTTATCAAAACATTTGAATGTCGCATTAGAATTTCGCCACACTTTAGTCCCACATGGGTCCTATGCTTGGGCCAACTTTATGTTACGGACCCAGATTATTTCACTCAGGTAAGTTCGAGCGCAAATACACTTATGTAAAGTACCTACACAGGTAGGTACTTAGGACTCAAAAGAAGTAACTGTCATAGAAGAAAATAATATAATTATCAAATTTATAAAATGTTACAAATTTCAATAGGTTTTCGGTAAACTCACATTTAATTTTGAGCTCCAACCGTGATAATGTAAGTAGTGACCATTGTCTAGTTTATTACTTCTCAAAATGCAGGATATAAATGTCTCAAAACTCAAGGAGTAAGGCTTCAGATCGTAGACCTCTTCAGATAAACAAAAGACAATAGAGAAAACGAATGATAGATAATGATGAGTTTATGAGATTCGATGGTGAGATTCATACTCAAGATTCAAAAAACCATATTTGACAATAGGTCTTTTTTTAATCATTAGAAAGGGAGTGGACAAAGTTTTAAAATCCCGAAGTTTTACAACATACATAACTGACGAATTTGATCGTAAATCCAGTTTTTGTAGACCAAAGCATAAATTAACCATAGCGCGATAATTCTACCCTCTAGGCTCTAATAGAAATAATCTAGGCACCTCGAAAAATGGCCCTTTTTGCAAAATGGATATAGCTCGTAATCTTAATACCTTAATTGACAACAGAAGGGATCCATGCGATCCCTTAGGATCATAGTAACGACACCCTGAGCGGAATATTAAATAAGTTTCGGATATTGTTAAGAGAATTTTTATTAATATTAAAATGTGACACCGGCCTGAGCGGCCTTAAAATTTATTAAATTTACCTTGGGGTACTAACTGTATTTTTATTCTCAGGAATTGTAATTATAATAGCAATAACGTTACGCAGTGGATAGTTGGATTAGTTATTGTAATTTGTTTTGGGCTCATAGAATTCCATGAAACCTTATCTGGGCAAATTTAGGCAACCAGCGTCTTTTTATCGCTGCCATGAAAACTTTAAAGACGCTTGTTAACTCTGTCATGGCTGTCATCATTTATGTTAATTTTCATCATCATCCAATTACGATTATAGCATTTTAGTACACATTATTATGTATGTTAACTTCTAGACTCAGTCTTTCTCAACTCTCGTATATTCCAAACCGGTGGTAGAGTCTATTGTAATAATTGTAACTATCGACATTCATAAGTGCCTTATCAGACCCTAAACTGAATAAATGTGTTTTAAGGTTTTAATTTATGTAATCAAGCTTTAGCTTATAAATTCTATAAATAACTTTTATTGTTTTCTTTCTATTATATTTAGCAACTTACTACCAGTATATAGGTATGTATAATACTATTTATTAGGAGGATTCAATCCCGCACTAAAGTATTATAGGCCATCCCATTAAGAGTTTACTGCGACATTAAACTTATCAGATCATCCGACGCGATATCCTCACTGAACAACAATGTAAGGACGTACACGAGAACGGACAAGTTTTCATTACCTCCATGTACTATTTGTACTTATGTTTCAGTCGTTGAGCCGATAATTGTATAGAATTCGATATGAAGTAAACAATTAAACGTTTATGTACTAACATTATGCTGAGTAATAATTCTTTGTAGTAACTTTTGTTTCATGTTTTAATTTCTGTCACAAATAAATATATTTTCTTTCTTTTTATCTTTTTTTTTTTTTTTTTTGGTTTTTATCCTTAAAATGGTGACGTAGCATGTGGTAAACAAATTAAGCGAGGTGGTAGTGGCGATCTTCTGCCGTGTAGGACTCGAACTCATGACGTTCACGGGCTTACAGTGAAGGAACGCAACTGGCCTCATTTTGAATTACAAGCGCCCGCACCCGCCTCTTCTCTGAAAGAGTACAAAGGTGTGTTTTGGCAGCTGCACAAGAAAGTTAGGTCCCTTATAGGCTTTGTACACCTATAACGCCTTCGGCCACTTAATATATTGAGATTATTTCAAATTATTTATTATCTCTTAGTTAAATTAATTAATTCAGTCCTCATAAACAGAACGTCTAAAAAGAATTTGCAGTAAATTAATATGCAATTTGTCAAATTCGGAAACGCTAATGATTGAAAATTAATTATTTGATTAAAAAATCAAGAAATTAATTGCATGTAGCAATATTATAGCTTGAACAGCCATTTTAGGCCCCCTGTGTGATTCGGGAATTGTTGTGAAATGAACACACGTCACGTTAAATCCTCATCAAAATATAACGAGCCAAGCAACCTCTTCCTTAATTCCAGCGAATAGGTATGTAAATCTCACCTAATTATAATTTCGTTCCAGGTTTCCGAACATCCAACTAAGAGACGGTGACAAACTGACAAGGGTCCGCTTTCCATGCTGACGCTAGTAGACTTGTCATGTGATAATCCGTGACGTCTCAACCCTAACCAATCTCAATCTATCAACTTCACAATCTTCACTAAACCATACTGCAGTCAATTCTAAGCTCTATGGCATTACGATTAGAATGAGTTGAAGTGCATAACAGTGTTGGTTTCAAGGGGACAAGTAACGTAAACCCAATAATGATGTGCAGCAAGCAACCGACATAATAATCACCTCACAAAAGTGATAGTTTGACCCAGTTGCAAACTCAACGTTAGACGAAGTAACCTATCGGGATTTATCCTTTAAAATCTGATTATCAAGTTTCTTAACATAATTTATTCCAACCTAATGGACTGACTGGTTACAACGATCCGTTTCTAATTTATAATTTCGAGTAAAAAGGTTTGGTCATCATATAACTTGAATAATTTCAAATTTTACGTTGTTTTCATACTCCATTAGGCGCGTTAAAAGGTCTAATTAGAATGTTTTCAAAATCCCAGTGGAGTGGATCTCTCTGTGATTCGATATCTAAATTTACCTATTTAAAAATATGAAAGCTACGAATTATTTCAATCAAAAGACTGACTAAATTGACACGATTTTCTTAGACATAATTATCGTGTTATTATTACGGAGCTAGTGTTAATTTATTAATTGGCACTTATTTTACAATATTGATAATGAAACCACAACTTATTTAGTTATTGTATATACCTACATTATAATGAATAAGGTAATAAATAATGATATATATTTATTTATCTCCACAAATTACAAATTACAAGACCATTACATATATAAAAATTCTTAGTTACAAAGTAAGTAGTTACTTAAAATGTAATTTGTGGGAGATCTGGAGCCTAAACTAAGCCGTAGCCGTAGGTAAATGTTATATTGTATTTATTTAATTTAATTGTTATTATTTGAATTTTCCTGTAGCCTCAACCTCAACGCATTTGTTATAGCTACAATAATTTAATGTTTATTTTATTATATAATTATTACAATTATGTATCTACAGTCATTGCCGGTTTTAGCTCTACCAGCACCCTGGGCGAGATGTGATAACCCCCCCTTCTCCCGCCAACAAAAGGGATTTTAAGCCATTATAGCCATTTTATATTTAGACTTGAGAATTTATTTATTTATTTAGACTCGAGATAGCAGGACTCACTCATGAGCGACCGGCAATAAAGGTGGGCCTGGCGCCCCTTTACATCTGGCGCCCTGGGCGATCGCCCTACCGCGCCCTACCCTAACGCCGGTACTGTCTACAGTGTTTCTATAACATACTATTTTTAGCTGTTCTTCTGAAGCTGACGCTAATAGTTGCTCATGTTTAGTAGGCTGAGATGTTTTTATTATTTTTATCTTTGTTATTTTTTTGGCTTCTTTTGGCTAAATACCTAATGATATTCGATACAGAAAATAAAAATAGCACGATATCAATATCCCTTAATATAATAGTTAAGGTAGAATATTCCTGGTTGACGTAGGTAGTTATATACTAAAATAGGGTAAATTACCCATTATTGCTGATTGAACACAAAAGTTACCTATCCATAAAGGTGAAATGTCTTCCAAACTGCTACATTAGAATACCCATAAAAATCTGTATTCTCAGCTTACCTTTTATCATAACGTTTAATAAATCATAATAAATGTTGTACCTGCGTAATATAGGAAGTGAATTGGTTGCCGAATCCCGGGGTATTGTATGCCGGGACTGGGCGATCGGCGAGACTAAGTCCCGGGATATTCTCGCTTGTCTCCGGGGTCACAGGTTATAAATCATTAATATCAGCACAGAGTAATAATATAGGTACTACGTACATATCAGTGTTAACATTTTGGTTCGACTCAACACAATTTCAAAATTGCACTTTGGGTACTTTGTAGTACCCGTCTGGCTGGCTACCACCCTCAAGTTGAAAATTTGTCGCCAAGCACCTACCGGTGTGTTCCGGCAATTGCACTTGAGAGCCAGTTTGCCGTCTCGGTATTGTTACAATACCATGGCAATATCTCTGGTATTGCAAATGAGGATAGGCGACGGTAACCACTTACCACCAGGTGGGCCGTATGCTTGCTTGCTACCTTAGTTAGTAGTATATAAAAAAATAATAATAATAATATTTATTTATACTGTGTTCCGTTTTACCTTTACAATAACAAGATTTTTATCATCTCAATACGATTTACGATGTAGCTTGATGCGGGTGACAGTAGCCAGAGGGATATGAAAATGAGCCCTATGACTTTGTAATAAAGTTTGTCTGTTTAATCTATGTTTCGGGGGCTCTACCACGTATCTTCGGTGGTAATCGTAATGAACATCATTATTGAAAATCATCCAATGAATTCATCACGCCCAGAATGAGTACTAGAAAATTAATATTATAATAATTAGAGCTATATAAAGCTAACTATAGCTATACTAGTTTTATGTAGGTACTTTGGTACATTGAGGGTAAAAGGATTTTTACTACGTCTCGAATATTCTTTTTACTAGAGGCGTTTACAATAAAATAGATAAAAACAGACTTAAAAGGTTTTTTGTAATAATAATAGCGTAAGTACCTATATTAATTAAGGAGAGTGGATTCATTAGGCACTCTGAAAGAAGTGAACCAAACGAAACCTCATTTCCGTTTAAAGTACGGCAGAAAGTACGGCACTGTCTATCCAACCAAACTCATGAATAAGGTTAATCTAGCCGAGATTCGTGTGAAGTTTCTAGCAACTACTTGTTTTACTTAAGCTGAACTAAGGTAATGCCTATTTTTGCCTATTTACAAATATACCTAGCAAAAAAGTTAACTAAACAACTTTATAATGATAGAACGTAGGCGCTAGATTTTGAGCAAAGTGCACTTTTGCAGATTGCGCTATTTCTCGAGATATGTGTCTCCCTATTAGGTATAATTTTATTTTTAGACATTGTCAACATAAAATATCTTTCTAATATTTCTGTGATTAAATATTTGAGTTTACTCAGTGAATGATTTGTTAAATTATTTGATTAGTAGAATAATGTATGGAGCTTTCATATTTTTCTGCGTTTTCCTGCTTATTTACTAATATACTCAATAAATAAATCAATGAAGGAACCGAGAAAATAATGTTAAAAAGAACACTTCCAGTAACTTATTTTTTAATCTCCCTCTTAAGTCATAATAATGTAAGTGGTAATAAATAATCTACGAGTTCTGGCCATTCATATCCCTGTTCGATAGTTATTCGCGGTTCTCAGCATGATGATATAGAGAGCACTACCATGCTCTTATACTATGAGGTTAGATTTATGCTCCTTTTAGACGATATATGAACCAACGCGATGAATATTTCATGTTCACTCCATTACTTTATTAATTTATTGACAATGTGATGGTAGTATACAGCCTGGGATACAAAAATTGGGCTAAATATGTGACTTTTTGAACCAGTTTTCTTTTTGTTTCAGTTACAATATTTCAACTGTATTTTTAACCCCCGATGAAAAAGAGGCTAAGTTTATAGTGTGTATCTGTGGCATTATAGTTTTCTGAACGGATGAACCAATTTCGATGAAGCTTTGTCGTTTGAAAGGTGTGATTGAGAGTGTTTCAAGAAAATACGCTCAGCCGTTTAAAAATCATCACCTCTTTTCCTGAATGTCGAGGGTTTTTTTTTATTTAATTTATGCTACGAATTGTTAATACCTAGCTACCTATAAAAGTGGCCAGTTACCAGGTCCTACGCATTCCATACAAACAGAAGGATTTATTTACCTACGCTATGATTACATGCATACTCAGCGAGCGGTTCGTTGATGGGGCCTTCTTTACGTTGTAATAATTACTATTCTATGGTTTTTAAGTACTGTCGGAGGGTGAGCCTCTAAGCCTGTATGCGATGTCAATAGTCCAATAAATAATTTACTTTATTGCCTAATAAATAATTGTCAAATTTCAACGTTGTTAATTTTGTAACACTCCGTATAGTCGAATACTTGTTACAGTGTCGAATTACAATTTGAGAGAACTTTAAAATAATTAGTACAAACGTCTCTAAGTAAAAGCCTCTCTTAATTATATCGTCTTTCACTACATCATCTACATAATTTATATAAAGACATACATTAGTTCTTGAATATGGTATGTAAATGTGACTGTATGGTTTTAAAATAAAGACACATAAATATGTTGGCATAATTCTGTAGAAGATGTCTCGAAAGTTTTCTTTCTAGCTTTTTGCACAAATGCACCCTATTTATGATTGTTGGAAAGCCTTTTTTTTGTTATTTTAAAATTACATACTCGTGCCCGGTGACATCCAGATGATTTTTATTGAGTTTTTACAAAACCATAAATAATCAAATAGGTACAGCAGTTCTGAAGTGATGCTTTTACATACGATTTTTATTTATATAGATTAGCCATTATATAAAGTCTTATCGTCAAAATGTAACCTTGCTTAGATTCCTGTCGGTTCATAATAATAGGTATTATGTGCCTTCAATTTACCTAAAGAGCTTCTAAAGTTTAAGGGCCGTAACAAACTTTAATTTCGTTTTTTAAATACATTGCTCATATATTTCAAAAGTTATCGCATTTTATAATTATAATCGACCCTTTGTGAATGGCAATTATAAAGTAAATTTGTAGCTAATATTAAATGTCTAGACCAGTGCTAAATATATAGAGCACAGTAGACTTTCAAACCTGTTATAACAAGGTGACCAAAAGCGACGATATTTTGCTTATGTCAATTAGCTCTCATTGCGTCGATATGATTCCAATTAGACTTTGAACTCACCGGCGATGTAATTAATTGTTACTATCCAGTGGTTTTCATTGCTTTGTTTAAAAGTTAGGTTATAGAGATGATGATTTAATTAAAACTGAACAAAGTTAATTACTTATTTAACTTTGAAGTTGATACGAGTAGGTACCTATTCGTTTATGCAGTATGAATATCTTAATTATATTTTAAGAACGTTATTAATGATGATGGTAGAGTTTATCTCATGAATTAAGGTTTACAAATAAGTAGCATCAAAGAATGTCACTGTTTGCCTTTCTGTTTCTTTGTCACGCAATGGATTTTAAAAGGGTTTCACGAATAGAAACAGCTGCATTTATACATAGAATGAAATTTGGCACATAGATAGATCATACCCTGGAATAACAATTCTATAGGCTACTTTTTATCCTGAGAAAACATATGCTCCCTGTAGTCCTGGCAGGCTAGTAACCTCAAGTAGTAAAATGATTACCAAGCACATACCGTTGTATGCAGCTGTACCTATACCTACCTACCTGAGACCCAGTTCCTTCTAGGCTTTACTACCTTCCGTTATCCATAACTACATAAAAAAAAACTGTATCCAAAACACAATTTCAAAGAATAATATTCTAAGCAGTTGTTCCCACAATTTTATTTATCAAATCAACAATGAAAGCGTAAATGTGTTGTGAAGTCTAGATGGCTTGCCATGTAAATCGACAGCACTTCTATTCAAATAGGATGGTGCATTCACCTTATATAGTGATACTCGTCGTTGCATTATTCAGCAAGTGAATAGGTACTATTCACCTACTTTGATTTGATGTTTTTTTCTTTGATGCTAAACGAATCCTGAATGGACGGTCTTGGATGGCGTTCACCAAATAGTTCTCTCTCAGAATGGGGACTAATTTGCAATTTCTTTTATGAAATAATTAAAATATCATCATCATCATGTCAGCCGAAAGACGACCACTGCTGGACAAAAGCCTCCCGGAGGCTTTGATCCTTGGGGGAGGCAGCCTCATCCAAGGATCTCCACGATGGCCGGTCTTGCGCTACCCGCATCCAGCGGTTTCCCGCGACCCTCACAAGATCATCGGTCTACCTCGTAGGGGGCCTGCCCACGCTGCTGCTGGGTATATATTTTTTAATCTTTTCTTTTCGGATGCCTAAGACATAATAGTTATTTGTTAGCCAAATTCCAGCCCGATCCAGTAGTATGAGTTTGCTGTGCGCATACATTAGTCAGTCAGTCAGTCACGCTTTCCTTTTATATATTTAGATTCGTTAATGGTAAATAATTTTGTACTATTTTAATAGTATTAGACACGTCAAGCAACATATACTATTATAATGATTGCTAAACAAATAAGTAGATATAATCAAAGACAAATTTAACAAAGCTTGAAATTTACAGAAATCTGGAAGAAAGAGCATTTCGGAACACGATTCTCTCGTTATGTAACACAGAGCGACAATGAGCTTCACACATGCTCACACGCTGTTATATTACCTTCAGAGAACGAATTTGCATAGTGAGATGACTCATAGTACGTCGACGAAACTATCTTCAAATCATCTAGTTTATTCCAACGTATACTGAACGAGACAATTCCCAGAATACGTTGACTCAATTTTGCAGCGAGCTCATAATATACTTCAGTCAATTGCCACTAACTTTTTAACGAATGAGATTGGTCTTTCATCGTCGGACTTATGGGTTCCATTACATTGCACCCTTTTAAGGTCTGGACAGATTGAAGTTGACTGTAATCTATAGGTACTTTATTCTCCGACGCTTTCAGCTAAACGTTGGGTCACTCATGAAATCTAGAGATTGCTCTAAAGGACTTTGATATTGGGATAAATTGCCGAGATTGGGAGTAAATAAGGACCTCTAGGAAATTTAGTAACGGGCTGAGTGATTTAAAGGAAATAAATTGAATCAAAAAGTTCCATGGAGTTTTCTAGATGTAATTTATATCTATTATTAATGTTACAAACTGAAAAGTTTAACACAGTCCTGTAACAACAAATAACAACGCGCCAGATATAAAATATCAGAAGTCCCGTCCAATAACAAATGGCGCCTAAGTTCAATTTGAACGTGACCAACGAAGGAATTCTCGGCTTAAATTGAATACGAAATATTCTAAACAAATCTTGGAAGCTCCGCGAATTGACGCTGCAAGCTAGCTTAAAGGTCTCTGCTCTGTCAATTGTACGAGGAGTTAAGTCTTGCAGGGTGTGATTGCCTCTAGAGTACATGACACTATTTATTTAACTGTATAAAGAATTGGTAACCGCAAATTGGAAGCACTGTGTTTTAAGTTCAATGACCAAGAAATATATAAATTTAAAGTTATTTAGTTACAGCCACTTCCTGTATCTTAATCTGTTATGAACTCCTATTTTCTAATACATAACGTTACAATCTCATGTGCAATATACAGAAGCTTAATTCAATCTTAATTTCTTCGATAGCATCAATGTGGATTTACATCTGTATCAACCTTAGATAAATAATAGCGAATAATAAAGCGATGATAGCTCAGTGGTAGTGACGTCGGATGCCGCGACGAAGGTCGTGGGTTCGAATCCTACAATGAGCTTGAGCTTTCGGTGAAGGAAAACATCGTGAGGAAACCATAGCACGGTGGTAGGGTGCTTTGTAGTACCCACCTGGCTGGCTACCACCCTCAAGTTGAAAATTTGTCGCCAAGCACCTACCGGTGTGTTCCGGCAATTGCACTTGAGATCCAATTTGCCTTCTCGGCATTGTAACAGGTCAGCAACACATTGGCAATATCTCTGGTATTGCCAATGGCGATAGGTGACGGTAACCACGTATAAAAAAAAACACAGAAAAAGGTAAATATCTCTTTGTCCGGTTAAAACTTGTATCTATTTAAGATTGTAGCTAACCTCGGCTTCATCTTTCTCAGAGTCAACGTGACTCTAGGGAATTTATTCAATTAACAGTCGACATTAAACTTCTAAATGACTACTAACAATGACCGCCAGTAATTCGGTATTAGGTTGTTCTCTAGCTGAACGCAATCTTGGATTTAATCACAAAAGTTTGGAACAAAACACCAACTTGTTTCCGTTTTGTCAAGGCGTTCAGGTTTATTTACCTACAGGAATTTGGTAGGACTTTATTCGGGTTAAAATAAATGTATTTAGGGTTCCGAAAAAAAAAAACGGAACCCTTATAGGATCACTCGTGCGTCTGTCCGCCTGTCTGTCTGTCTGTCCGAAAACATTGGACTGGATTGAGTTGAAAGTTGGTACACATATGTAAGTCGGTAACCCAAACATAGACGTGTTACGTTAATAAATGAATTTAAAACATGGGGGCTAATTTTGGGGGGTAAATTAGAAAGTTTAAAAAAAACGTTTTGCAGACAATATTGTGTAACATATCAAATGAAAGGGCTTCTTGTGAGGATCTCAAATATATTTTTATTAGAATTTTAATATAAATAGTTTTGAAGTTATTTAAGAAAATAGGCGAAAACTTGGCGAAAATTGACCATTCCCCCCCCTTATTTCCAAAACTACTGGGCCAAACATTTTGAAAAAAAAATTAGATAATAGTTCTTTACCTATAGATTACAGGAAAACCTATAAGAAGTCTATCTAATACCTTTAAACCTGCAATTTATGGATATATAAATATAATCTGAATCTCGGAAACGGCTTCAACGATTTTCATGAAATTTGGTATGCAGGGGGTTTCCTGGGTGATAAATCGATGTAGCTAGGTTTCATTTTTAGAAAACACGATTTCAAAAAAAAAAAATTTTTATAGTTACCATCAACAAATTTGGGTTAGATTTAAAAATATTTATGGAACTTCGTTAAAGATGTACGTAACCCTCTCCACGCGAGTTTAACTCGCATTTGTCCGATGTATTTAAAGTTTTATTTAAGTTTACCAGTTTCTTTGGACACGAAAAACGTAAGGGTAAAGGTATTATTGCTTTTTTTTTAAATATTTTTTACGGCTTGGCTATTTGGTTTATTTTGGTTATAAGGTAGTATGAGGTAGGTATCTTTTTTAGTTTTATCTTGTTTGAAGTTCTAGTATATCACCAAAAATAATAATAATAATAATAATAAATTATAAATTTATTGGCATAAAACATTTTACACTTTTCATATGAATCCATAGGCTCCCGAACTAGTGAAAACTGTGTTTCAGGAGCCAGTGGCTTCTCCCAAGTCATTGTACATAATTTGTCTTTTGCAATACAACGAAACAGATTAACAACAATTAAAAAAATAAATAATAATATAATCAAAAAAGAAAACGAAACTACAAATTAAATGAAAATTAAAAAAAAAAAAATCCTCATTTACGAACCAATCTCATTATATATTTATTTGTGTGTATGTGTGTGTGAAGGTGTATGTATGTGTGGATCTTTGCGTGGGGGCATGTGTCCGTGTAGCGGGGTGTGTATACAGTTCCCGAAGAGACTACAATAAGATCAATAGAAAAGGCTCTCCAGGTACAGGTACTAATTATAATGTGGCAAAGTTGGTTTGTTGATCAGTGAGGTATATTATACGTAGTAATATGTCTCAGTATTGATGACGGAGTTAATCAAAGAGTATATAATAACTACGCTTGAGGTAAGTTCCAGAGCTACTAATCTGATTCGGAAAAATATTTCACGAATACGGAGGTACGTTATCCCTCAGTGATATAGAAGGGTTATTGAAAGTACTGGCAGATGATCAAAATTGTAATGTTTTTCTTTCCTCCTTCCTTTCATTAAGTTGTTGAAACCGCATCGCAAAAGATAGTCAAATAACTTCTCAGAAGTTCCCATCATAGATCTGAATCATGTAATCAACCAGAGAATTATCTGGTCGCAGTTGGAAAGCCTCTAATCATTCTGATAAAAGTTGTTGACAGAAAAAGTTGCGCTTTGATATCGCGATTTCCCGTCATCTCCTGAAGATGGACGGTTTTTGGTGAACTTGAATACCAAAAACAATTTAAATTGGATTTAAATACCATTTTAATCGGATTACTAATGTGTTCTCAAGGCTATTACCTCATTAGGAATTTAATTAACTTCTATGAATTCAGCTCAACTTTTTTTTAATTCTATTATTTTGGGAATCATTCAAGCCGCGGAGCATAAAGTTACAGAAAAACTCAGAATGATTGTCGTACCAGGGTATCTGATCTGATCCCATTCCAAGCCAAACTCATAATTTACTTACGTAGTACATTTTTTTGAATTTTAAATATTACTTATTAACAATATTTTAGTATTGCACTTGTCTATACATAAAGGAAGGAAGGAGTTAATTTCTCCGGTCTACATGTCTATATTCATCATCATCCTTATTGTATACAGATAAAGATGATAATCGTCTACCATTTACAAATTGCATCGGATTCAATGAATATAGAGGATGGTCGCCAATTCGCTTCGACACCGAATACCTAAATAATTAATTTCATTGGCGTTTGGCACTGAAAGAACCCTCATTTGCACTTTATTTCGTGAGTAGGTATTGGACGGGAATTAAATTTTCATTAGCTAAAAGAAGAAAAGAAGAGTATTAAAATAATTATGTCATACATTTGCCAGTAAAAGCACAAAGGGTTAAGGCCGATGGGCCGCATTTAGAATTTTTAACGAATATTTTTTTTGTTTAATTTATTACATCAAATTTTATGAAAGGAATTTTGTGATTTGCACTTGAGACTTATGTCAATTGATAATTGCAACTATTTAAATTCATATATTGTTATTGATAGGTAATCAATGAATAATGGACATTTGTAACAAAGGAACCAATGTACAGTTAGAGTAAAGTTGTCACCTGACACGTGTATGAGGACATATACCTACATGTCGTCAGTATGGACGAGTGTAAGGTATTCATATGCTTAATTTCGGGAATTATAAACAAATAACGCTAGGCCACTTATTTTTGATGCAAAATGAACACCGTACGAAATATTCGTTAAAAATTCCAAATCCATCCATCAAAGGTTTTCTCTTTATTCTATGTTGCAAAAAAATTGTAAAAAATATATGTTAAACTAGTGAATTTATTACGTGGAATTGTTTTTTTTGTTTAATAATATTTATTTACAAATATACAAAATATTACCAATCAACATTATAAAAAAAAATCCTTGAAGCGGACGCTGCGTGATTTTTGGTTTTTTAGGTGCGATTCCAAAAATTCTTTCACTAATAGGAAGCTACGTTATGCCCGAGAGTTATAGGCTACTTTCTATCCCGAGAAAACGAGTGAAGCCGCCGGAAACAGCTAGTAAAATATAAACGTATTTTTTTGTAAGATTCCCCTCGCTTGTTCTCGTCAGTTTAGTACATAGGGGACGTAGTCATTCGCGTAGGTAAATAAATAGTTTTAACTGAGTGCAATGGAGATGTTAGCATAGCTTTCTTGTTAGATTTATTTGTAAGGAAGAAATTAAAGTAACATTTTTCCTCGGAATTTCTGGTTCCCGATTCTTTGCTTGTCGCGTGTCCATTTATCAGTATGTCACACGAAAAACCACGGAATCGCTTCAACTTTTCCAAATGCTTTGTTTGTTCTGCAAATCCTTTGATTCAGGTATTAGTGACGTAAATACTTTTTCTAAGGAAGCAAGAACTTTTATAATACTAAAAGGCGTATTGAATTACATCTGTTTATATTCCTAAAAGTCAATTATACCAATTTGTTTTGAAAAGTTTTCTCCGGAAAAAATATAAATAACTTTGTGCCCGCATCATAAAGGTTAATCATAAAATAACACTACGCTTGACTTTCCTATTACAGGATCATAAAATATTTTGTTGTAGGTACCTACATACAGTTCACGTATTTTACCTACTCCTATCGTAATACTTTACCTGTGTTTACTTTACTTAAATTGTACCTGTTTACATTGCAATAAAATAAATTAAACATCTATCTCATAATCTTTTCCCTCGTTTTAAGAATGTACGGACGACGAGAATTCAAGTCATGCGGCATCTTATGCGGTTGTAATAGGAGTTATTTTGCAACAAAAATGTATAGTCTGATGTGTTGGCGTACATGACATAATGTGCGCGAACCTATAGGGTCATTTGAAAAAAAATCCATTCACGGCTTTATTTCGAACTCGCAGAGCTTAGAGAAAAGAGTAGCTATATCGTCTTACCTACTCACTCACAAAACCAGTAACTATCTGAACCATGGGCTAAGACTCATGTGGTTCGAAAATGGAATATGTAAGTAAAGCTTGTAATGATATGGGATATCACGAGTCAGGTTGCGTGACATCGTCCTTCAACCCTGCGATAAATGTGTCGGAACATTGTGTCGTCCCGCGTCGGTTGCAACAGACGGTATCTCATCAGTCTCGGCCCGCGAGATATTGCGCAACATTTGTCACATAGCCCTGATACAACCCTCGGTCGAGGGACAAACTAGTAATAAAATTTGTTTAAAAGTAGCCAGTGAACGGATTAAAACCGCAAGGATTTCTCTGGGATTTCAATTTTAACGTGAATTTAGTCACTGCAATTTGAAATTTAAGTTTGTTGCCAAGAGCCTTATTTTCTTTAAGTACTGGCTTCCACCCCGCGTTTTCACTCGCGTTCTTGAAGGATAAAAAGTAGCTTATGTGTTAATCCAGAGTTTCAGCTACCTGCATACCAAATTTCATCATAATCGGTCCAGCCATTTGAGTGTGGAGAAGTAACAAACATATTCACTCACAAACATTCGCATTATCTATCTATCTAATAATACCATTCTTGTATATATATAATTTGAATCTCGGAAACGGCTCCAACGATTTTCATGAAGTTTAGTATGCAGGGGGTTTCGAGGGCGATAAATCGATCTAGCTAGGTTTCATTTTTAGAAAACACGATATACCAAAAAAAAAGCCGAGCAAAGCTCGGTCATCCAGGTATGTACTAATATTAATAGGATAGGATCATTGAGGTATACGTAGTAATATACCTCAGTGGATAGGATAGGCATCCATTAAAAAGATTTTTCGGAAACGCTACCTAAAACTAGTTCTAAAATATAGGATTGCGTGTGAAACCGTAGTGGGAAAGGTAGTATTATTAATTTAACTAGACGATATAACACGTCAAAGCAGTTTCCATAATGCCTATCCAACCCAAAGGTATCCCCAATCTCGTTTGCATAGCCTTCCTATTAGCGATCAAAGCGCCGGCCATGAGTTCACTCTTATTAGCATTATCTCATTGGACGGGTTGCTAATCGCAAAGCCGTGTAATCTAATGACCCTATATGTCATCAGCCTGATAGGTATTCGAGCCATTGATCCCCCAGGAGTTCGATACAACCAATTTGAAATCTATTACGATTTCAGCAATCACGTAATTTAAGCTACGCTCCAGATAGGCGATCATCAATTCAAACTTGGAACTCTCAGGCTCGGTGGTTTCAGCCCCGATCTATGTTGGAAACTTAGATAATGATCCGAATTCCCGATAGGCATGTTTTGATCTAGGTTCTCTATCTAGAAATACCTAATTTATCTCTGATCTAATGATGATTAAACATAAATTACCCTTATTTCTGTCTTATTTGTAATTATCCTGTCTTTATGGAGTGGAATTACTTACTCATACATACGAACTACTTTTACGAAAATACTCATATAGTATGATAAAGCAAGGTTGATGTTTTGTATGATGGTATGATTTATTATCGGCTGCTTTTTTTTTTATACTAGTAAGGTAGCAAGCAAGCATACGGCCCACCTGATGGTAAGTGGTTACCGTTGCCTATTGCCATTGGCAATACCAGAGATATTGCCAATGTGTTGCTGAGCTGTTGCGATTCCGAGAAGGCAAATTGGCTCTCAAGTGCAATTGCCGGAACACACCGGTAAGTGCTTAGCGACAAATTTTCAACTTGAGGGTGGTAGCCAGCCAGGCGGGTACTACAAAGTACCCTACCACCGTGCTATGGTTTCCTCACGATGTTTTCCTTCACCGAAAGCTCAAGCTCATTGTAGGATTCGAACCCACGACCTTCGTCGCGGCATCCGACGTCACTACCACTGAGCTATCATCGCTTTATACCAAAAGGAAATCTAAAAGTGCCATTCGATTTAGGAAACTATCCAATCGGTTCTTCACCTGAGTCGGGACATACGGCAATCGTCATATATCCTTAACATGATTGTTGATGATCTATAACCTAATATCCAGTAACAGTAAAAGTTTATTTAACGCAATACCTACCTTGGGTGTTGCAAAAATTCATAGGTTACAGTAATCGTTTACCACCAGACCATATGATTGTTTGCTAACTATGTTGAGTAAAGAAAGAAAGAAAAAAGCATACTAAAGCAATAAAGCAAAAACAACAAATGAAACTTTTAACTAGCAAGAAAAAGCTTTCATACCGAGATCAGAGTCTATGTAGTAAGTAGGTACATCATAACGCTCTCCAGGGGTCACTAACTTAATTAAAACTATTATATTTCTCACGTACTTCTGCCCCGCGGTTTTACCAGCATTCTTAAGTGGTTTTTTATTATCTTAGATCAAAAGTGCATATACCTATCTTTTACTACACTATTAAGGTACGTTGTAGCTTGGTGCGAGTGTCATTAGCGTGTCATATTATGACATTATTGCAGAGAGATAGGACTCATTTTCATATCTCTCTGGTTACTGTCACCCTCGCTAATCTAAAACGTAATAGTGTAATGTGTGACCTATTGTAGTAGAGCATAGCATTCTTTCGCTCAAAGAGTAGCTCGACTGGGGAAGTACCCACCTTCACAATACCACCTTACAGAAAATATCGAGCCAAATAACTTCATGTTATCTTATACTGGTCCCATAGTAAAAGTTGTTCATAAAGATGAGTAAAAACTTCGAGATACCAAAAAAAAAAGATGGCGGCGGTTCTCTTTTTTGTAAAAAAATAACTATTTTTTCAATTATTTGTGCACTGTGCTATTGCAGTAGCATTAAACAAAAAACAAAAAACCAATAAACGTTATTTTATTTATTACTAGCTGTCCCCCGCGGTTCCACCCGCGTTTCCAAATAAAAAGTAGGCTATGCAACCTGATCTAGATAAGGCAACATAATAATTGTCCATGGGAAAAACAGTTTTCTCTTAAATATATTCCAACATGCTTAAAAGTTTGTCCTTGTGCTTTATTTATATTGACTTCAGACGATAGGTAGGTAATTTTACAGGAAATTGTACCTATTCATTTAAATCTATATGGCAAATCTGTGGGTATCATCGGAATGCGAGGTATAGGTAGTACTGTTTGCCCAACTGCTGGCTCAGTCAAAACCAATCGCTACTATGACAGAAATCTAGAAATTTTACTTGAAGTCTGGTACCATTACATAAATTTGGTGGTCTAATATCTATTTAACATGCATTGTCCTGAATGATTGTCTGACGGATCAACGCATAGCCTAAACCGCTGATCGTAGCGACCTGAAATTTAGAGGGTGTGTTCTTCGTATGAAGTAGGCATCCTATAAGAAAGGATCTTCCGAAATCCTTAGGGGTTGAAAAACTGGGACAAAGTTTGTATGGAACAACGTGATTCCTTGGTCCAATCTACTTCAAATTTTGCATAAACATTCTTTAAGATAATTGATGGAAGACGTGTTTTGTATTTTATTGAAACTCATCGCCTAACGGGGTTAAAAAAGGGTAGAAAGTTATTTTGGGGGTGATTTGCATCGAAGTTGATATCAATACTGCTTTTGAACTCACATAAAAGCTTGGTGCAATGCAATGCATATGACGAACAATTGGGATGAATTTGCTGTTATGTCTCGTGACCGTCTTGGCAACAATCATGGGACAAAATAAAAGTATAAATTAGATGTTACAACACTCTACATTTCTGCGAGTTAGTTGCAGCCGGTCAAATATACCCATTTGTATTTGAAGTATATCGAAATGGAAACCAGTATGCCAAATTTGGTACAGAAGACCAACCCATCAAAAGGTTACGTTTTTCCCAAGATCTTTCTTATGGTCACTTTGATGCCTACGCTGATGCCGATGGTGATAATAACACTGATCAGCGTCCAATAGCCAATCTAAATATATAAAACTTTTAACAAAAATTTTAACCGATATCATGGTACCGCAGATTTATTTCGCTTACTTCAAAACTATCATATTAGAGTTCCTAAATAGTTATTTTCTGCTTTTTAGTGCCTTTGAAGGCGGTTCTATTTTTTGTTAAAAGTTTTTTATTTTTCAATTTTGAATTTCTTATGTGTAATCAATGACTCTCAAGGTCACTGACCTAGGATAAGCATATTAGCGTTGTAGTTTCCATCATCGTTCCTATAACATTTAAAGAATTATCCCCTAACTCCTAACCATTAAGGAGTTGTACCTTCCATCATCAGCTCAGCAACATAAGATGATGACTACCAGACGCAAATATCTGAATAGCTTTAGAAAGTATGATGAAAAACATTGTAAGTGCCTATAAAATTTGAAGAGTTCCCTCTATTTGTCTAGGATCCTATCATCAGATCCTGACTTGGTGACCATGTGACCACTTGTGAAGTATACCCTTTCAAACAAAAAATATTTTTCCAAATCGGTCCAGGCGTTCGAGTATTCGGGGAACATACAAAAAAAAATGATTCCGACGAATTGATAACCTCCGCTTGAAGTTGGTTAATTGACTGACTGACTGATCGCGGGTGATATCGCGTGTGGTATCGCGGGTGGAAAGCTATTTAGCATTCTATATTAAAACTGAAAAGTTTATGAAAAACATTGTAAGTGCCTATAAAATTTGAAGAGTTCCCTCGATTTGTCTAGGATCCTATCATCAGATCCTGACTTTGTGACCATGGGACCACTTGTGAAGTATACCCTTTCAAACAAAAAATAATTTTCCTAATCGGTCCAGGCGTTCGAGTATTCGGGGAACATACAAAAAAAAAGATTTCAACGAATTGATAACCTCCGCTTGAAGTTGGTTAATTGACTGACTGATCGCGGGTGGCATCGCGGGTGGAAAGCTATTTAGCATTAAATAATAAATCTGAAAAGTTTGTTTGTTTGTTTGAACGCGCGAATCTCCGGAGTTACTGGTCCGATTCGAAAACTACGCTGTCGGCTGGTAGTTTAGCCATTATTTTATCGTTGATGACGGCAACGCTTATATTTCTGGCAGCTAATTAAATTAAATTGCCCTCTCACACATCCATTAATGTTTTTTTTGGTCGATATTGGCTATATCCGGATATACTCTACAGATCAGGTCTTCAATGTTGGTTACGATTTTGCCAAGGTCTTTGTCAGTAGCTATTTTTTTATCTGATTCAGGTACTTTCCCATCCCCGATTAAATGGAGCTTTATTGGGAAATCTGTGCTTCCTTTACCCAAGTGACTCCTCATTTTGGTATACAGTTTCAATAATTCAACAGACTTTCATAATGAGGAAGATTTTAAGTAAGATTTAATAATATCTGCTCTAGTTTCCCTAACAGGCAACGTTTATCTGAAATCACCAGAAAACATCAAAGTTATTCCACCCATGGCTATTTGTGCATTTTATAATTCTGAGAGTTCTATCTAAAGCCTCTAGATGAGCTCTATGAGTCATATGCACTCATCCCATATTATTAGGTTTGCATCTTGTAAAACCTTACCCAATGGTCCATTTTTACGTATAGAGCGTACGCTGTCTTTTTCAAGAAATACCGTAAGGGTCTGTTTAGAAGTGTAATGAGCCGTCCTTCTACCTGTCAATAGTGTAGCAGCAATAAATATCTGATGATGCAACAGCAATGGCTAATTTCGTTGACTTCAAAACTATCAGATTAGAGTTCTTACATAGTTATATTATACTTATTAGTGCCTTTGTGGTTTTTTTTTTGTTAAAAGTATTTTATTTTTCATTTTTTAGTTTCTTATGTGTAATCAATGACTCTCAAGGTCACTGACCTAGAATAAGCATATTAGCGTTGTACTTTCCATCATCGTTCCTATAATACTTAAATATTTATCCCCTAACTCCTACCCGTTAAGGAGTTGTACCTTCCATCATCAGCTCAGCAACATGTGACGACTACCAGACGCAAATATCTGAATAGTTTTAGAAAATATATGAAAAACATTGTTAGTGCCTATAAAATTTGAAGAGTTCCCTCGATTTCTTCAAGATCCCATCATCAGACCCTGACTTGGTGACCATGTGACCACCTGTATGTATTGTTTCCAAATCGGGTCAGGCATCTTCGAGTAATCGAGGAACATACATAAAAAAAGATTCCGACGAATTGATAACCTTGTCTTGATGACAGTTAAAAATAACAAAAAACTGTTACCTAGGCGACCGCTGTCATCCATTGACAACCGCGTCGCATCGCTCACCCATGCTATACATGCTCCCGCTTAACGTTCTTTTTATCATTGCTCAGCTCCTGAGGGTCGTAGCGTGATGTTCTATAGCCTATAACCTTCCTTAATAAATGGGCTTTCAATTGCAAAAAGGTTTTTCCATATCCCACTGGCAGATCCAGAGATTAGCGCGTTCAAACAAACAAACAAACAAACAAACAAACAAACTCTTCAGCTTTATTATTAGTATAGATTATCTTCCTGCGCGTGAGTAAAGACGCTAGATCTCATCGGGAATGTGGATAAAGGTTTGTTCGTTATTCAAAATACAGTAGGTACAAGTGCTGAATGTGTTTGCACTCGACTTATTTACCTACAGTTAGAGCATCTAAACTAAACGAATTGCTCCACAAATATTTAGATAACCCAGTACGTACCCAGGTGACTAGAACTGTGGAAACTAAAGAAGGAAACTTTCCCTACTGGAGGCCAATTCTCGCGCGGGTAGAGATCATCTCTAAATTCGAGATATGTTGAAACAAAATGGCGAATCTCTAATAAAATCGATTTTTCGTATTCTCGGGATGTCACGCTAGAGAAATGTCGAATCCCTTTCGTTCGAGATGCAACGAATGGTCCGGAGCAATAAAGATTTCGATATCGAATGATGACATTTTGGTGAGATTTTTCATAGACATTCATCTCTACCCGCGCAAGAATTGGCCTCCTGAACCGACTCATTGATAAGTTTCAGGGAAATGTCTTCGGAAAACGATTCGGCACTGACAACTCGAAAAATAAAATGAGGGCAAAAAACAAAGTTACTTGCAAATAATATTGGAACGACATTGACTTAGAATTGAGAGTGTGACGAAAAAAAGCTTTCGTTTTCATGGAAACGAAATTCCAGAAGGCGCTTTAATTAAATTCTATATTTATACCTAAATACTCTTTTACTTTTATGTTCTTTTTCTATTTGATAATCTTGCATATGATAACTATCTCATTGAATGTGGTAGGTGGTTCACTCAAATTAAAAAATCATGTATTCAGTTTAGACCCTGATAAGGCACTTATGAACGTCGAAAGTTACAATTGACTCTACCAACAGAAGGGTTAATTTTGACACATTTGCTATTTAAGATTCGCTGTTGATGAAATGCTATTTAAAATATATTATGAAGCTGCCAATCTGACAAAATTAACCCTACTGTTCGGAATACACTTACATTGAGACTTCGGCACACTTACTCCCGATTTCAATATTAAATTTATCTTTTATTAGCTTTCCGCATCGCATTTTCACCCACGATTCGGGTAAGGAATTTAATAAGTCACGTTTTTACACCTTGGGTTACAATTATTTGAATTTTTGTACGGATTACAATATTTTTTAAATAAAATATATCTATAAATTCAGTGACAGTAGTTAAAGAATTTCAAAATGGTCTAGTTTTCAGTTTATTAATTACAAACAAAAATAAAAATCTTTTCTCTACATATTTCTAGCTAATCTTTAATTAAACTGTCACTTTATTTTTTATGTGCGAACGTTGAGTTAAAATTTAAAAGATTGATAGAGATAGGTACATTACATATACTAATAATAGGTACATCAATATAGGTAAGTTTGATATAATCCACAAATTAGTCCAGTCATTTTAGCAGAAAATAAGGAGTCAACCTTGGAATGAGACGTGATTTATAAGCTGGAAACTCATATAGGTACACCTCTAATTTGACGTTCCGCAACTTTAAAGTATTGTTCACCATGCTTTGTTTTCTTTTTTTTTAATGGCTAATTAGTATATTAATCACAGTCTTCGCCACGGCGACGACTACATCACCAGCTTATAGGCGGAAACCTTTGGCATTAGTAACTACTGCATTAACTAAGTGAAATCCGCAATCCGTAACAAAATCCGAGGTCAAGAATACAGATTTAAGTTTCCTTGGCAAGGATTTACTCTAGCATTGCATCGTTACTTTTGTTTTAGTACCAAAGCCACTTTGTCTTTACTAAAAGCTACAGTCTGGCTTAATCCTTTTTAAATTAATGTCTATCCTGGGATAGTGTTGTTATTACAGTCCTGTAGTGCTGTAATTTTTATTTTAGCTTTGCGGTGTGATATATACGCTCTACGAAGATTAGAACAATCTCACTAAAGCCTGCTGAGATTTTTCATTAAGTTTCTCTCGTAAAAATGTTATGTTACTTGATTAAGAATCTAGTCTTGATAACAGTAAGAGTAGCAGACTTAAATGATGTTGTGTGTAGTGTATACAATTAGTAGTTAATGTAAGTACTTTTTTATAATCTTGCTCTGATTATTATTTATAGGAAAACTTATTTCCTATATTTTTTTGTTTAGGCACAAAATAGTCACTAAAAACATGATCTTTTTTAGTAGTATAATTCGAATAATACTGGGTGTAACTGAAATCGTAACGGAAACTGAAACCACCTGAAACTATGAATTCTGTACGTTATTTTAAAACCCGAAGGATTTTTTTTTAAATTTACGGATTTGTTCGAAGTTCTTAAATCTTAAAAAACTGGGAACAGAGTAGTAAAAATCGAATTAGTAAATTGATCGCAGTTAAATAGGGTTTGATAAATAAAATGAACCCAATTTTCATTATCAAGTTTCTTATCGTAAATCCGTAAAGGATTTTCTTAGTACTTTTTAAAGTTAATTTGTAACACGAGAGGCAGGGGCAAATTCCTTTTTCACCTTTTATTTATTACCTTTTGGGAGGGGATCGGATGACCCAAATCTCATTAGGGTTGTACCATAGAAAACAGACTGAGTTTTTTTAACACGGAATATACTAGGTATTCGTATATTTAAAAAAGTAATGTGCCTGATTAAAGTGATTTTGAAACACGCCAAATAAAATAAAAAAAAAAAATATTTAAATGTAGGTATATCACCTACTTACATTTTTATATTTATTTATAAATTACTCTTGATGTATAGGTACAACCTCAAAAATTTAATGTCAATATTCTTAAGAATTTGGAACAAGTATTATGGAATGTTTAAAAAAAAATCTTTCTGTAGGATTTTTTTTTAATAGGTATTTATTTATTACACATACATTATACATTTGTATAAAATAGTGTTCCTAAAATTTGAAAATTAATACTGTTGCATCATAGGTAGGTAGGTCCTAACTATTTTAGAATGTTTTATTGTAGGATACGATCTCAAGATCTTTGCCATGGAATTCGGCGTCATGACCACTGAGCTATCATTCCTTTACTTAAATACCTTCAAAAACGTAATTTTAAACTTTGCTGTTAAAACTTAAATTAAACTAAGATGTTTAAAGCCTCTTAACGCGTCTTTGTAGGTATTTCTAAAGTTCAAAACTAACTTAATTTTTAGTTCAAATGAATTTTACATGACTTATGGGCAAAACTTGATATTAATTAAAGTTAAGTAACAAAATAATTAAATCATTTGTTACTGGAATTTAGGCAGTAAGAGATGGCGAGATGGTAGTCACAAACCTAAAGTTGTTGTGAAAAACATCCTGTTCGATCCATGAAGACTATGTTTAATTTCGTCATGAAATTGTAGTGTTGAATATTATTATTTCATACATTTTGATTGAGATGAAAAGTTAGAAATGATTAGGTTTAGATTAGGGACAGGAGGTGTGAAAAAGTAACAAACAAACAAACTCACTTTCGCACGCCTAGGTACACGCACAGGTAGGCGTGCGAAAGTGAGTACCTATAGATATAGATAGTACCTTTTCCTGTAGAGGCGTCGATTGGAGGCAAATCAAATTTCCGTTTTCAGTGTTCGTTTCTGTAAACAGATTCAAGCAATTGAAAAAAAGCATTGGAAAAAGTAAAAAAATATTGTAAATGTTTAATGATGTCATAGACGTGCCAACAAATAATTTTGACTTTTTTCATAGTGCATAACTAATTTTGTGATCAGTGACGTGCCCAAAATATTGTGTCGCGTGCCATTGGTTCGCCATCCTGCCCTAGGGGTATATAGCCCTCTTTAGCCTACGGTAACCCCTTACGATCAGGCGAATACTTTTTTACCTGAGTATAAAAATATCTGCCGGAATCCATTTCATGCCAAAGAACCCTTCCACGACGCATATAATTGTAAAAAAAATATATATTCTACGTGCAAACAATGTTCTGCATATAATCTCTAGCTTAAAATATTTTCATCGCACTAATATTCCTCTTATACGGAATGCTGCCAAATGTCTGTCTACGGTATAAGCAAGGATGCCAAATTCCAACAATTGGCATGCAGTTCAGGCGAGATTCTCAGATCGTTAACATCTCAGCAAAGCTGTAATATGTTGGTGTGGCTTACATTGTCATGATGGCTTTATAGTAGTGATGTAACGAATAGGTACTGATATATTTTTGTAATAGTTCAGCGTAGTTACACACATAAAACACGCTAATACCTAATACTAGGTTCTTACGCCCTTTATTCTATAAATATACAATATTTACAATTATTTACAACAAATATACAAACTATATATAAAAAATTTCCTCGAGGCGGCCGCTGCTGCCAATCAACGGCAAGGTTCCCAGAAGGCTGGCAGCGTTCCCTCTTTGTATGGCCAAGCTAACGCGTTGGCGGAAAAAGCCTATAATTATAATTAAAATTAAGAATAGGATTGTGTTTGATGACAATTTCTTCTCCGTAAGTGAAGGTGTGGTCAAAGGTGATAAGCACGTAAATCCTAGAAGGGAACTGACTCTCAAGTGCAGCTGCCTGAACATATTGTAAACCCGGAATATATCGCTGTTCTGTTTTCTTTTTCAACATTTACATTAAAGTTTCAGTTTTGATTTGATTGATGTAAACAGAGATGATATAAGCGATGTAAGTTAAAAAACCAGTATTGGAACCAACTGAATGTCAACATTTCAGTTGCAATTGTTTGACCATAAGTTAAAAGCATAATAAAGAACTATCATCAATCAAAATCAAATGACCAACGTAGCCTTTTGCGTAAATAAAATAAAAGCGCAAACTCGATCAATCATTGGAATCAAAAATGCAATAAACGCTTGCACTTTACTTATGAGCCGAGACGCTGAGCATAGCAACCCAGCCACCAAATGGGATCGCACATTACGCCCCAGATAATATATAGTGTTATATTAGGGCTGTCACTATTATAATAACAATAAATGTCAGACAATAGGGAACGGGAATATGCATTTTTTCGGTTTAATAAAAGGTCATTCATTTAAGAAACAGTAGAAAAAATATTTTTCGTATAACTATAAAAATCGATTTATCTCTATCTCATTCTAGCAAAAAATAATTTTGCATGGCGTTTATATGGCCATAGTGTACCGTTATGTCACAGTCTATTTCGGAGCTCTGTCTAATTAGTAGTTTAAAATACATAAAGCTTCCGTATTTCTTGGCCTTTTTAATTTAACTTTTTGTAATTTTTTACGGTATTTTAATATTTTGTCAAGAAATGCGATAAAAAAAATGCTTATGCCCTATTGGACATGCTTTAAGTTAAATACAGACACGTTATTAGTTCCCATAATTTCATTTGAATTTCATTATGACATTATTTTGTTCGGGTAGAAAGTAGCATGACTTAGAATACTTATTCGTATTGCCTAATTTAGTCAAATTGCGTAAACTGTAACATAGACATATTTCTTTAAAATACAAATTTACTAGTATTTTTTCAGCAAATAAAACTATTTGATAGTTGCTACCCCTACATATAAGTTAAACTATAGTGCGGTCGGGTGCCAGAGACCCGAACTCAAGAGTCGTTGTTATGCTAATACTTACCTACATTAAAAGGGTTAACTGTCAAAGTTTACTTAATAAAAACCATCACGTCAAAAGAGTTTATAAACCCTTTTACATAAGTAACACATTAGAACCTGAGATGATGATATATAAGTTAAAAAAAAACCCCGGGCAGGCAAAGCGAATATCATCGTCTCTTCACTTCTTCTGTCCATCTGTACCACTACACTCATTTTCATATCCTCATTTACATCGATTCAATATACGTAGCGTAACAATTCAATGAATCGCGGAGAGTATCATAAAAAGTGTTTCAGGGCTGTATTATTGAAAAAGTTTATACGATTTTAAAGCGAAATGACGGGCTCTCAAAATTTCATATCGCAGCCACTGGCACGCTGACAAAGGAATGTAATTATGTGTTTTATAATAAAAAATCTTCGTGCTATTATGGACTTTGCAATTTGAATGATTCACGCCGTGTGTAGCTGTTTTTTTTGTTTGGATTTTTTAAATGATTATCTAGCTTTTATTTCATAATAATGATACCTAGGACAATCAAATTTATTACCGAGAACTTTTGTCTTATAATTTTATTTAACATTTTAAATAACATAAAGCTTTGCTTAGTTTGGGATCAGTTGAAATAAAACACAGGATATTTATTGAAATATGTAATTATTAATTTATCATTTTTTATGTCAGCCTACTGAATATCTTGCTTTGAATGTTTTTATATGCAGATTATATTTTGTTGTAAATAAAAAATATAATATTAAAAAAATTAAAAGAAATAAAATGGAAGGAAAATGTATGAAGATTAAATTTTAAACCCACTTTCTTGGTAAACGAGTTTGACTGCATTTTCCCGCACCGGAAATCAATACCGCCACAGTTCGTGGGCACAGCACTAGTTTTCAGAGCCAATTCCGGCAGCATACTGATGCAATTTATAAGGGTTCGTTCAGACGACACGCGTGTCAGCACTCGCGATGAGCACGCTTTGAAATTTGTTGCAAATAATTTGAGTCTATTATTTTAATACTTAAAAAGATTTGAGTCTTATGTCACATCAATAAATCTCAAATTGTCTCAAAAAATCGAAGTCCATCAGCACACGTCACGCGCCCGCCCCGCGCACGCCTTGCGCTCGCTTATTCAACTAGTGCTGCACGAGTTTTTGACGAATATATTCTTGTATACAATGAAGTCGATAATGACAACCAGCATACGGCTTACCCGTTAAGCTTTTCCTTTCATCGCATCGCATTTTCACAGAAAATCAGTGTACATTTTCCGTGGAAATGTGATGCGTTCAATAGTATACGATTGGTATGCAGTTTATTTCGAAATACGATCAGTGTCTCACCTTGTCCAGTCCGACACTGGCAGAAACCAATATCACATGTGATAGATATTTGCCAATAGAGGCGAGCTTCGAAGCTTCATGGAATAAATCGAGTCACCTTTTCAGCGTTTAAAATACAAGAACTAAAAATGTTCTCAAAGAGATTTTTCATCGACATTCGATGCAAAATTTCAATCAGTAAAAGGTTTGCTCTCTCTAATTAGGGATTTATACTGGATATCTAATGATTCGGGATACGGGATATAAAAAGTCGTAGAATACTTGTTACCGCCCCTAAGTCGCTGCCGCCCCTAAGTCGCTGCCGCCCCTAGAAAGCTGCCGCCCCTAGGCCACGGCCTATGCGGCCTATTTACAAATCCAGGACTGGTAGCGTTATAGTGACAATACGCTGCGTAGTCCACCGCAAATAAAATTTAAATTAATAGTATGCGAGAGGGTAATCAATTGGTTAAAAAGAGACATACCTACCTAAATGTGTACCAAACATTCAAGTATAGCAATGTATAAAAATGATAAAATGCTGAGTGGTATCGAGTCCGCTTTCGGTACAAAGTGGCCTGAATGCACCGATGAACTCTGCCACACATAACTAAAAGCCACTTGACGACTCAAAAGGAATATTTGCAAGAATTTTAAATGCTTTTATAGTGGAACTAAAGTTTATCTGAAATATTAATAAAAATATATCGATGAATTAGTAAGATTGATCCATTCATGAGAGTTTTCTTTTTTACTAATTAATATCTATCATATTTATAATATATAATATTTCGGGAAAAAACATTGCAATATGAACAAAAAACCTTTTTTAAAAAGCATTATGCTTTTTCTATTTATATTATCTATGCATGGGGTGCGAGTTCCCAAGCTAAGTAAGTACATATAAAGAATGTAAATCCAAGAATAGCTACTCAAGTTATGAAATCAAAAACGCACCCTTAAATCAGAAAATTATTTTCTTCCGTTTAACGAATCAAAATCGATGCTAGTCTTATTATGGATTCATAATAGGCACTCGACTAGAACCGCAAATTGCTATCACCACCTAACAGTGCCCTATCGATTTCCCAATGAAATTCTTATTGTGGGATAAATTGGATCCGCAGTTCGCCTAGCAACGACATCTACTGAAGCCTTCAAGGTGAGTTGTTTCTATCTACATTATTTCAAGCCTTTTCAGGAAAAACATCGTAAGCGACAAAAGTCGGGGGTTAAAAATTTATCGTCTAGAAACTAAATACCTTTACTATCTAATAAAATAAAGGCAGTATGTGTAGAAGATTTGGCAAAGCCCAAATATAGTTAGATGTAAGCCATCGGATACTTTTATATCTGTTACGGATATATAAAGGTACCTACAGTTAGATATTTATTAGATTCTAGAACCCCGGCTAGAATTTCCCGATTGCGTAACAAAATAAGGTTTTAGACATACCTTAAAAGACGTATAGAATTTTAATTTATAATTCGTAATTCTATTGAATTACTATCCTACTGGATTTTGTATGCAAAATATTTGAAACTTCAAACGATATTGTTTTATTTTATTTAGTTACTACTTTCCACCCCTATTTTTCCTCTGTGTTCCGGAAGGGTCTTATATTTTCCCGGGATAAAATGTTATCCTACTTGTTATATTCTAGGGTATGATCTCTCTATATGCCCAGTTTCTTTTAAATCCGTTCATTCCTTGATGCGCGATAAATATCCTGAAGATTGTACGAGTATTTACTTACCAAGTATTTTCAATTTCAATGTTAATTCATCCTTTTTAAGAGTTAATATTTAGCTATTTTAGTAAAGTCCTCAAGGAAGATACTTCCTATGTCAATTTTCAAATAACTGGTTCAGAAAGCCAAATACCTAATTGGAAACGCCTCTTACAGCAAAAGGGGAATAAATTCTTCGCGAACAAGCAATATAATTGTAACAAAGATAAATTCGCTTCGTATTTATATTGGTCCTACGGTCTGCGTCAAGATCCAATTCCATCGGTGGCAGGTTCGAGCCCTAATCAGTGCAAATAATTAATGCCTCAATCCGAATTTAATCTCGTACATAGAAATCTAAATAATAATCTAGAAGTGAAACTTTGTTTATTCTGACGTAGGTACCTATGTTTTTTTTTATACTGGGTACCTAAGCGATAAAAATATCGTATGATCAAATCATATCTAGAGTTTAATAAAAGTCGGACAAGAGTGAGTCTGATTCGCACAAAAAGGGTTCCGACCTTCCTTGGACACATATTGAGCCCTCACTGTAGTTAAAAACCATAATTAATTTTTTCAAGGAATTTTGATGATTTTGAAAAAACTGTGCTTGTTAGAAACATTGTTTTTCCTGTTATATTTACAGTATCACCAATATAATATTTGTAATGATTTCAGATTTTTTTGCTTTGCGATCTTTCGAGATAATGGGTGAATGGTATTTTTTTTGTTATTTTTCATCATAAGTTAAAAACTAACTTATTTAAAAATCTGTTTTGGAATGTAAAAATAAAACCCTTCCATATGATACCTCATTTGAACTTAGAAAATTATTATGTTGTATGGTCCCCTTCCGTCTCCTTTTTCAGAGCATATACAAATATTTTTATGAATTTTTCATTTGAAATATGTAAAACTATTCCAGATTTCAAATCAATAGCTTTAGTGCATTAGTGTTTGCTGAAATATACCGCTGTGACATACATATACACCAACAAGTACCACCATACTTTCACTAACTCTCATTACTCAAAATATTATATTCATATTTTAGACAAATCCCAGACGGCCCTGCTATGTTAATAACTCTAATGACACGGCTACCTATACCACATCTAATTATTTTAACGTATAAGAATTCTATGGTCTCAGCAAGGTTACGAGTGGTCTAACCGATTGCCGCGCAAGTTCTACATGAGCTAATTGCTTTAGGAACACACGTTAATGACACATTTAATTAAATTATGCGATAATAATTTACAATGTTAGTTTAGATCGATGCACATTATAGGTTGTGCAAGCTATTTAAGTTAGTAACCAACTTCTAGTTTCGTTAGTGTTCTAATAATTTAAAGGACAGAGATTGAAGGAGAACTTGTAAGAACAGCGAACTGATTGAACTCCAGAAAATAATACTTGATGCCTCGTTTAGTCGATAGTTTTTGAGTGTCAAGTTGCAGTTACAATCGAATAAATCCTACAAATATTAAAAATGTAAAAGACTGTGTGGGTATTTGTTACTCACGGGCTGAGCGGATTAAGTTAACATTTGCTCATTTATAGTCACTCCTAAATCATAGTCTAGAATAAAATATGGAATTATTATATAACATCCCGGAAAAAACAAGCCTCAAGAATGATGTCGTTTGAAGAGCTAACTACTTATCGAAAGAAAGAGCTTATTTAGTCAAATATAAACAAATAAATCGTGAAGACCCATACAAAATTCAAGCCCATGCAATACGACAGATAGAATGCGTTGAATCGAGTCCTCTAAGTAATGAAGTTAAATACCTACTTAATTTATTTTCATTCTTTGACGCAATGGGGTTCCTAAGTAACCTATCAATCACACTTAACCTTACATTTGTCACAATAATATTTCGTTAACAATGAACAATGGTGCGGACGTGGGGTAACTCTGACCATTACGTTCAACAAATGGTTGTATGCTTTTAATTTATGTGATAGTGATTACTGTATAGGTGCTCGGTTGCTTTCCTTTTCTAAGAGAAACCTTTGTGTGTCAGCGTAATGATGTTTTATATGATGGTTTAGTTACCCAAGATGAACAACTTAGTAATTACAGCAGAGCTTTTTAACAGATAATTAGCTCTTATACTTTAACTTGCTGTTCCCTGGGGTTTCACCCGCGTTTCCGGGATAAAAAAGAACTACCTATGTCCTTTTCCATATCATAGGCAATCTGCATGCCAAATTTGATCGTTATCAGTTTAGGCGTGAAAAGGTAACAAACAGACCGAGTTATGGCCGACGCAGAGTGGCGGACGTGATGGCTTCTCATTTCGATTGGATAACTATTAAATTCTATTGATAAATCTTAAATCATCTGCCATCCCATTACTTTCGCATTTTTTCCTGTATGAAAATGTAAATGTCTACCTTCAGTATGACAATTTCATAGTGCTCCTCAAAGTTACGAGGGAAAATAAAACAAAAAGTTTATTTAACGTTGACGTATAGTTATGCGAGATTAAAAAGGGCGTGCCCTAATGTATCAACAACACAAACATCAACAACAAGTCAACGATGCGCGAATAAAAAGGGGAAACATTCCATAAAGTTACGAAAAATGTTCCCTATTGTGATATTTATCTCTTGACGCGTTCAAACAAATACTTTTCTTTTATTTTCGTCCAAAATATATATTCGCCATCCACCAATGTACCAACACTATCAAATATTTTCACCCCAACAACAAAATGTACCAAAAAATATTCACGATGGCAACATTGACCGAGCGGCTCGCATTCTTCAATGTATTATGCGACAATTTTATTATTGCTGCCGTAAAAATCCAGTGTCAACGTGAACTTACGCTTTTCTCTTTCACGCGAGGACAATAGGGTTGATATCAGCGATAAAATTAAGTTTGTCGAAGTGCGTTCAGAATAAACCCTTTCTGGAATTTTCGCCCGTCTTCTGCACACATACTGATGTATTGTCATAGAATAAATTGCTCCTACGTATTGGAAAGATAGGTCTCATGTGGCGTGAAGGTATGGTCATTTTGTTGCCCATAATTCTTGCGGGGACATCTTTATCGTCGCTTGTCGCTGATAGTGAAGCGTATTAGTGGAACGGGGCCTTTTAGATGTAGTTTAGTACCCCCTAAATAAATATAGGCGTTACTAGTCACCATTTGTTTTTAAGGAAGATTTGTATATGACCTTTTGTTAGAAGACGAACGTTTTATTTTGGCTGTGTAATAATTTGCTACTAAATATTGGTGTAAATGGTTTACATATAGATTTTTTTTAAATTAGCCTTCAATATTTATAAAGATTCTGACGTGGTCTACTCTGAAGTCTGAATTAATTAAAAAAAATATTTCATAACGTCATGATAGAAGTCATGATTATATTTTCATCTTACGATTGGCTTCGTACCTAGGTTACCTATTTTTGATTTAATTTTCGTTTTTAGGTAAATAATACTCTTACCTTATAATTTTCACATTACAATACAATGGCTTTAACATAGATAATACCTGAAACAGTACGTAAGACATAAAGAGAAAGGTCCCCAAACTTTCTCGGAAATGTAGAGACGTAATAAATGATCGCGATATCGTTCTTTGCACAGGAAGTACCCATCCATTACATTTCATATAAATCATACAAAGGGAACATATATTTGCATAACCATTTAATGAAAGACAAATATATGAAATCGTATGTGGTTTCTAGGTTAATGCTATTCAAGTATTATAAAGTCAATTATTATAAAGGGTTGTGTCGGGTACGTGCGGTGGACTATTAAATTAACTATTTATTTGGGTA
Source organism: Tethea ocularis (assembly GCA_963555595.1). Taxonomy (NCBI): domain Eukaryota; kingdom Metazoa; phylum Arthropoda; class Insecta; order Lepidoptera; family Drepanidae; genus Tethea; species Tethea ocularis. The sequence goes on from OY741968.1 coordinate 9,398,510, forward strand.
CTCTATTTGGGATTTGATAGTGGATTGTGTTTGTGGTTAATTAATTAAAATGTCTGGTCAGTTAATGGAAATGGTTTTTTTTAATTTAAAATTTAAAAAAAAAATATGTGTAATGTCAGATATTTATTCATATATACTCCAGCGGTTTCGTTTGCGTTCCAGAGACATAGTGTTATATCTATGTGCAAAGTTTAATTGAAATCCGCTTTGAATTTTGCGTGAAAGAGTAACTTTCACATTTATAATAGGACTAGCTTCTGCCCCGTGGTTTCACCCGCATTCCCGAGGTATGAAAATGAAAATGTACTTTATTTGTACACCATATAGGTAAGAAATACACGGAACAATAAACGTTAAAAAAGAAAAAAAAATAGGTACAACACATGTATCTTATGTTATTCAAGGGTAACAAATATTAATCCATACTAACAAACTTTTGCATTTATAATATTAGTATAAGATGATAACAGCAAAATATTTTCGGAATAAAAAAATCCTATCTCATCGTAAATCTCTCGATCGTAATACCTATCTAAAAGTTTGTTGAGTACTTAGCAAACAAGTAATACAAGTAATAGCTGAAGTATCAGTCTTCATACAAAACACTAGAGGCTCCTCTCCGATGATATCAAAGCCGAAGTCTAAGTTAGCACAAACTTGCCTATCGCAACTTTCTAGGTTGTTGAGCCCCATTTATAACCATCCATAACCATCGATAGGCCTTCAATCGATATTGATAAACGATAAGTTACATAGGAATTAATTAATCGCTACCTTGGTATGACACTGAGGGTGACATTTCATTATTTATGAGTTAGAGTGATATTTTAAGTATTACGTGTAGGTCCAAGGTGTTTTGTTATTTGGAGGAACAAGGTGGATGATTCCTCCATTGAAAAGGGAAGATCTTCCGCCAGCCTGGGTCATCGTGGCTGGGTCATCGTGGCTGGGTTATCGTGTCTGGCGACCGCGGTCCAACGTTGATGTTGGAATCTTGTATATATGCGAATCTGCGAACAAACTCCACTAGCGCGATGTAGATTTGTATGTAGATAGTTCTGTTTTTAGTGTTGATCTATTGCAGCACCATCTATCCTTTCGGTGTCTGAATTATGTAGTTGACAGGGTCGCTATAGTTAGTACAATAGGGTAGTTGACTGACATATCAAATCAGCTACTTTTTAATAAATGTCAAAACAATCGTTTATATGGAGTTTTGTATGAATTATTACACTATGACGTCATAGTTTCACAGTATCAAATCATCTACTCTTAGTGGTTCCACTGGTAATTAAAAATCATAAAATACATTAAATGTACAAGATATTTGGTGTTTCCACGTGTTTTTTGATGTTTTATACATTGGTTAGTGTTTGGTAATTTATTTTTGACAGCGTCAACTACCCTATTCTTAATAGTTATCTAATTAGTGCATTTATTTTCAAGTAATTGGTATTTTTTAACCCCCGATTTTTGGACTTGGTATTTTTAAAAACGACGGGGTGTTATAAGTTTGATATGTTTGTCTGTGTGAGTGTCTGCCTCTGGCCTCATAGCTTCTGAATGGATGGACCGATTTAGATTTAGTTTTTTTTTATTTGAAAGGTGTGGAATAGAAATATAGTGAGATTAAATTTATTTCGTTTTTTAATCAACAGGATCGGGGGCATATTCACCCGGAAAACATTAACCCATCCATTTCATCAGTTTGTATCAGTAAAACATTATTTTCCTCGTTAGTACTCGAACGACATACAAAATTAACATGTCACAACAATATACAAAGTACCTAAGTAGCGATCGCGTAACTATGAAATTGAAACTTGAAGTATAAACCCAAATCATGATTGATTACCGTAAAAGGAGATTGCTAAATTGTTGTGCAATTTCAGTGGAGTGTTCTCGTTTCTAGTAAACAAGTAATAAGTTGGTAATATTGCACGAGGCAATGTTATAAATGCTTTCGTCGTTATGCTATACAGAAACTAGGACACTGCTTGATATTTGTTACAGAAATCTGCATTCTGTTTTACTCTTGTTTGTCATTTATTTTAATGGAATCTAGAATATAGTTTTAATAGCGAATATTAAATAACAAAAAAAAAACGAGCGAGTCTTACAGATGTGTTGACATCTCACCTTGGTAAGAAGGAACTAACTTTTACCAACCTCTCGGGTAAAGAGTTGGTATCTGACGGCCAACTCTACTACCGCGCGTACTCATTGGTCAAATCAAATAGCGCGCGCTTCCCCGACTTCCTGTTACACACTTCCGTCCCTTTTCACGAAACTACTTCCACAAATTGCAGGAAAGCTAGACAAAATATGTGATACATAAAAAAAGACAGTGAATAAATTCTCGAATATCCTGGGAAATTTTTCACACACGGATGAAACTACGCATTACGATGTGGGTATCTTGAATATATATATAGGCATAATGTACTAGTATAAACTACAAATAATAATATTTACACCCAGGCTTAGAACAATCAGACGAATCAGAGAACATCAAACCTATGGCCATATAAAATGTTATCCTAGGAGCAAGCCTACAACCTAAGGCGCGTTCACCCTATCGAATTTTCGCGCTAACTGGCACAGCTAAGGCCACATAAACTTCGATTATTAACTTGAGGTAACATTTTCTTTCTACGCTAATAATAAAGATGAAGAGTTTGTTTCTTTGAACGTGCTAATCTCCGGAGATACTAGTCCGATTCGAAAAATGATTTCACTAATAAGAAGCTACATTATTCCCGAAGGTTATAGGCTATTTTTTATCCCGGGAACGCGAGTGAAACCGCGGGAAATGACTGGGCCGCAATGAAAGCGTATAGGTATAAACGAATGCGATACCTTTTAAAATATTTGAATAATCCTTCATTCGTTTTGTTTCATTACAAAAATAGGAAGAAGTAAAATCTATGTACTAAACACCATAAATAATAAAATATGAATTTTAGTTAATGAGGTTTTTGTTACCGACCGGCTTTCTTCTTTACGGCCTAGTTCTACAAACACAAGTATGCTTTAAGGTATGGTTTCCTCCAAAAGCGTTGCCATCATGTAGCGATCGTAACACACAACCTTACCTTTATGGTACAATCCTTAAAGGTCATAAAACCCGAATTCTGCTTACCCTAAGTATGAACATAATATGTCACCAAGGGAAATCAACCGGTAGATATAGGTTTTGCAAGGTAACATAAGGATTATGAACCTTATGTTTAACGTTACATGTAAAATTATATTCCGAACCGGTTGTAGAGTCAATTGTATTTTCCGACAAACATAAGTGCCGTTACAGGGCCTACACATAAAAAAATAAAAATCTAAATATAAAAAAGACTTTGGGAACACAAGTGATTCATTCATTGATAATGATTTATCGATGTCAAATTCTATATTAATTTTAATAAATGTACACTTTATCTTGCAAGCTCGCAAGTCGCATATTACTAAGGCCCCTCGCCCACCGCGACTTTTTGTAGTGATGCAGTCGCGCGACTACGAAACGCGCGACTGCATCACTACTAACGCGCGTTAGTCGCATTTGCAGCGCGATACAGTAGTGATGCTAACGCGCTACAGTATCCCGACTGCATCGATACAAACGCGCGACTGTCGCGCGACCGTTTCGGATGACATCGGGGAGAGAGTGGAGGGAGGGTAGCACGTGTGGAGAACCGAACATCATTGCGACAGAAGCGCGACAGTATCGCGTTGGTATCGCGTTTGCATCGCGACAAAAAGTCGCGGTGGGCGAGGGGCCTAAGCTTTTGCCCGGTTACACGACTCGTTTATATAGAAACTACCAATCCGTCCCGTCTTCGCCCGTGTAATAAATTAGTACTATAAAGGGTAATTTTTTTAGTAGCTAAGAGGTGGATAGATAGATAGATAACACTTTATTGTACATAAATCATTACATTTAAAAATAACATAAAAGCTTAATACTATGAATGTACAATGGGCGGTCTTATCGCTAAGAAGCGATCTCTTCCAGACAACCTTTGGATGGATAGAAATTTACATATAGACGGTGGTATATTTTTAATAAGTGCATCTTCTATATTTAAAAATAAATAAATTTAATTAAATGGATATTGGAATATTCGAAAAATTACAGTTGCTTGTTTGTACTACATTAGAATGGAGACAACAATGTACTAGGATATATTTATTTAATACCTGTTTTTTTTTTAATTTGGATGAGTATTTTGACAATGATAAATTATAGTAGGTAAAAGCCGCATAAAATGGCATAGTTTAAAAAAATAAGGGTTCAAACAGAGAAGAAAGAATTAGCGGCTTTGTTTTATACTATGATCTAAAAAAAGGTAACAGTACCTAACAGACATTTAAATTACAAGGCAAAAAGAGCCAAAAAAGTCTGTGTATAACGATAATTGCGGTTTTTCAGCCAAAATATTATACCTTCATTAATTATACCCGAATAATTCGTGTAATATATCTTGTAAAACTTTGATAATTGCTAATTGAGCCAATTTGGGAAAAGTATACGCGTGTATTTTTAATTGGGTTTAGAAATTGTCTGTGTTAATTTGATTTGGACGACAATGTTTTTTGTCCTCTTGGTAACTAAAATTACGTATTTTGTATGCTAATATCCGGTAAGGTTGCTACAGCCATCAGAGGCTAACAACTTTAGTCCTTTCAAAAAAAAAAAAAAAAAAAATTGGTACTAATTACCAAGTTAGAATTCATCAAATAAAGTGAATGACAGACGGATAATATAAGAGGCCTGTACCGCGACCTAGCTCCATACAAAAAGTAATTTAGGTTAACTAATAAAAAAAAAAAAGAATTTTAGTAATCACCATCCATTAGGTAACTAATATGTAGTAAGCCAGGTTCCCACATAGCTGAAAATTTTGCGCAAAGGGGCTCAAAAATTCGCCATCTTTGGTCAAATAGACACATAATTTAAATACTCACTTTATAAAATACTTCGTGATCTTATTGTATGCGGTCTTCATTGCATATTCTCCTTCAGTTTAATAACTTTGGTAAAACGGGAGATCTACTTTGAGACGTCTGAGCCACTCTGAACTTTCAACTTCTTACATAAGTTTTAAGTAAAACTAGGCACTATTAACAACTATAATACAGTCTACAATTAATTTGGCTTTATGTAAAGAAAATTTCCTCACAGTGCTTTACCTAGTACTTTTAATTTTTTATCTACTCTCATATCGTAATGTTCTTATTATGAAATCAAAATCAGTACTTTAATGACCCACTTTAGGCACACCCGTGTATAATGATTCATTATAGTACAGTTGTTGTTCCCAAGATAATGCTATAAAATAACTTTTTTTCTATTAAAGTACACTTTGGACCTATCAATAGTATAATCAATCAGTATCAATTCAATTTGACGATGACAATGTCACAAATTTTGTAACTTCAACTTTAGAGGTAAGAATTTTTGGGAGTTGGCAACACGAATTTGATTAAGTATATGATTATATTTTATTGTTTTTGCCTACACATATAATTTTGACCAAAAATGTCACAATAATAGCTTTTTTTTTTTTTTTGCAAAGTTGGTAGATATTCAATTTTTTTTAAATGACATTATTTATATGAATTTAGATAAAGTACTGTATGATACTGCACATAATTAGGTATTAAAAACTCGTGTGATACTATTAAGAACCTCGCCTACGGCTCGGTACTTAAACTCACACTCGTATTTAATAACCCCTATTATGCAACAGTATCATAAACTACTATTAATACCTACCTAGCCAGAAAATCGGTAGGTACCCAGTAAAATACTGAAAATTCTGCAATTTGGAACTAAATTTTGTTCCAGCACAGTTGAATGCTAGCTGTTTTGGGGCCGTTCAAGTATTAGGTAAGCATCAAGGGAATGAGTTTTTACATATTTTTGATAACATTTAAAAGCGATTACGTCAGTAAATTAATTAATTAATTTATAAAAATATATGGCAAGAGTCCCATTCTTTACTATGTTAAGATTGTAGTATAAACAATACACGCTTCTTATTTTTTTTTCAATAAAAGTATATGCAAATTCAGAATTTGTTCGAAAGACTTGAATCAAACCACAAATACTCGTAGAACGTAAACAGAGTGCTGAATTTTATTTCGATTTGTTTCGATATCAAAAATTGGAATATCTCGAAAGGGAGAAAATTATCTTTATGTTTTGTGAAACCACGTAAATTCCATTTGCAAACGCCATTCGCCTGCCTTTTATACACTAGGAACGTATCGGAAAATCGTCACTGAATCAAGATATATGGCCTACGGGAAAACATACACGGTTGTATCTACGTGTAATCTGCTGTTAGATTTAGGTTATTTTGGAAGTTATTAGTTTACTAGCTTCCTCTCCGCGGTTTCACCCACGTTTCCGAGGGATCTTATGTTTTCCTGGAATAAAAAATAGCCTATATATTATTTCAGGATATGATAAACGTGCCAAGTTTAATCCAAATTCGTTCGTGAAAGAGTAAAAAACATCCATACATCTAACCATCATCTTCACAAACTTTTGCATTTCTAATACTAGCTTTCCGCCCCGGACCTTATTTTCCCGTTTGAGTGTGAAGAAATAACAAACATACACACTCACAAACTTTCGCATTTACCTATAATATGAGTAGGATTAGGACTACTGTTATTTATTCAAGCGAGAAATAAAAGTCTATTTTATTTTATTGTTTTATTTATAGTAGGATTTACTACATCAAAAACTTTTAAAGTTATATTATACTACCTACCTAGTATTATAATTTTGAATATCTTTGACATTAAAACTGAAGTCGTATGAATGTAAATATTAATTTCTCAGCAATATCGCAGATTATAATATACTACTTAGTAGCTAATACCGGCATTACAAAATGCCTGAAAGTATTCACGTGCAAGGATGAGCATTATACGAGTATATTTTGCTTGCTGCCGTAATTAGCGCTTTGATTTAAATTCATCGCATTTTATGCGGACACGTTTCTGGAATAAAAATAATTTACATTAGTGCAAAAACCGTGAGATATGGAAATTTCACAACTTTTTATGATGGAAAATTGGGAAAGCGGGTGCTCTAGGGACTTTCATAAAAGTATCCTCATGGATTTTATGACGTCGTTAGATGCAGTCGACCGTGACGCCATATCGTTAGAATTTTACATGAAAGTTACTTATGGAACTTGCGTTCTTTTTACATTAAAATACATGATGATGTAATACTTTTATGGGTTTGTATTTTACAAAAAAACGCTATGTAAATAATATCACTTCATGCTAATCAAGAGATTTTTGTAGAGTCGGCAACGCGCGATTCCCCTGAGGCTACGATAACCGCTTACCATCAGGTGGGTCGTACGCTTGTTTGCTACCATAGGAATATAAAATAAATATATAAAAACAATATAGGTATGTACATAAAAATAATATAATGTAAAAAGTGTAAAAATATTTCATAAAATCTCATCTTAGCTGCCATAAAGACTTCACAAACTAACGCTCAGTATATCGAAGTTCAAGTCTAGAAAACAGGAGTTCGTCAAAGAAGTCTGAGAACCTTCAATCCCGTATATATTTCAAGATGAAAATAATATTATAGAAGCGAAAGTTAATGAGTGTGAATGTTTGTTTTGAGTTGAATGATGAGTGCTCAGGGATGTGACGTAGGTATAAAGCTGGCATAGGCCTAAGGTTTGAAAGATGTTCTATTTCTAAAATACCAATGGTATTTACTTATTTGTTTGATTATTTTTCATACATCAGTTAGGCACTCAATTTATTGATATCTGGGAACAGAGTAAATATGAAACAGCTGTATAAAGTAAATAAATTCATCGTAGTGATTATGTATTCATGAAACAACTTATTATACGCTTCAATTACGTGCAACATATATAAATTTAATTCACCCAATTCATTCTTCGTTTGATATTCACGAGACCCTACTGCTAAATGAAATCCTGGAAAGGAACTTACAATGGGTACTTTTTGTGTAGTTTGTTTATTAGTTCACAGAACAAATGTATATTAATTTAGGTGTACTTGAATGTATGCAACCGTAATGTTATTATAAGTAAACTCTTTTAGGTTTTTAGTCTGCCTTAAAATAAAAGATATGATCTCGAGAAAAGGATAATCTTTTGTATCGTCTTCCTACCTAAAGGCTTCAGCAAAACAAACCCACACACCCACATATACCTGTGTAAATAAGTATCAGTAAAATCTGAAAATCTTTTTTGGTTTTTCTGAGAACCTTGCTGAGCAAATTTAGCAACCTTTCAAAATCGACTTTCCGTTTATTTTGTAGTCTTAGGTTAAAAGGTTTAGAACATACGTACTTTGTGTCTGAAAATCGTACGGTTGGGAGTAAATCCCTAATCCGATAAACGATCCCAACAAAATGCTAACTTAAAAATAAACAAGAGATCTTACAGTAATGGTCGACGACGGAAGCTTATTTTCAAATCTTTTACTAGCTATATTTAACTTACTCATGCGTATGCCTAATATTGAACCAATTAATATAGGCGTCCCATCAAGTCCCTCATTGATTTCCTTCACGACCCGAGACCCTTTGTTGTGGAACTATATCTCATTGTTGACTCAATACGAATGAATAGCATAAGTACTTACTATGTAGTCTGTATCTCGGGTGTTACAAGCTATAGGTTATGGTACTTATCAATAAGCTTCATGACGCAAGACAGTATGCTTATTTGCCGACTTTGTTGTAGAAAAAAATAAAAAAATCTATAAAAAATAAACTTCAACAACTAATATAAACTGCTTCTTCCGTTTTCATTTCATCCTTATTGCATTTAAAAGCATCTTCTGAGCCAATTGCTCGTTGGTCTGAGCTTTTGAGTAAATTTTACAAAACTAAAGCTCACCTTTTTTTCTGTGTATTTGTTAAAAGACGAAAAGGGCTTTGAGTTACGTTCATAAGCAGAGCGTATACATGAAAAAGGCTAGAGGAATGTTTCTCAATGATATTTTAGTGAGTAGACTTTTTATATTTCTTGATTGGTAAAGGATCGAAAAGATTACCACTAATACTATCAAAAGCTGGCTGCAAATAAGTTTGACCTTGAATAATTTTAGACTGTCACCTTCTAGACATTGAAAAAGATCGGTTAAAAGACGAAAGTGGTCACTTGCCATTAGGTGTGGCCTACTTGTTAGATTTCAGACCAAGACAAAAGCATTTATGACAACCTAAAGCCTAAGCATACTAACTAGGACTGCGTACAGAATTGTAGGTGCATTCACATTATTTTGTGATCGTGAATGTTTCGTCACCCACCGCTGTCGCTCGCCAATCGCTAATATCGACCAATGGGCTCACCGCTGCGTGTGCGTGGCATAAATAAATCAGAGCGGTTGTATAGAGTGCGTAGGGCCTGCTAAAGCCATCACAATCGAATAGGCCCGATTGCCAACGTGCCGAAAAGGGACAAATTGAGTTTGCCCATAGACAAGGACGATGATGAAGCCGAAGTGCGACAAGAGGCGAAAACCTTTTATCAAAGTCCAATACAAGATTTCCAAATCGCTTTTCTTATGAATATGATGTATCCGAATGAATTCCGTAAGATTCGCGTGAATCTTACACTTAGCATTATTGGCACCCACAAATTCAACCTGTAAAATGTACTTGAGTAATATTATTCAATTTGACAAATCTTGGATTCAGTCAAATATAATCTAGATTTCGTCCAAAAGCTAAAGGCCTATTATGAGCAAAATCTATTGTATTCTATAGTAATAAAACGAATTTTGCAAAGAATCCTTATAATAATATACCTACTTGCAAAAAAATCTGTTTCTAAAATGTGATACCTATATTTAGTTTCTGAATAAAAATTGCCTATGTATTTTCCATTTCGAGACTTTCGTTGGGATTACTACTTAAGCTTTGAATTACCTACAATAATAATTTTAGTTAGCTTTGTGTTTTTCTTCTTACAGTTAATGCTTTTTCATTCAAGCTATATTGATAGTTTAAAAGTGGGCATGTTCACCATTTTTTCCATAGTAATTTGTACTAGGTAAGCTCGACCGTCATCGTATACAATACAATGACGTCACACATGCCAGTACGGGATACTAAAAGTTGTAGGAGAATTTATTAGTTTTGACCGTTAGGTACATAAAGGGCCTGCGATCCTGGACCCCTCAGATGATTTATTTAAACCGTAATGTTATCGAGTTCCCTGTTGTTATTTATTAGCATGTATTAATATTGTCCGCCATTATATTGCGTGGTTCAAACATGTTTAATGGAATCAAATGTTATTGTTCGGAAATATGAAATAGAAAATGTTGGATCTACATTATATCCAGGTAATATTTTGCGGGCTTTCTCAGTTTTTATTAAAATGGTTGTAAATAGGTTTCGGCTGGAATAGTTACAGTAACGATGTTTAATATGTCTGTATAAATAAGTACTTTTGACGTGAAATTGATGAACGTCTGAAAAAATGCTTGAAAGCTTCGTTCTCCTAAAGATTATAAAAGTTACAAAAATGATATTTATGTTGTGAAGATCCGACAAACACATAAAATTTTATGAATAAAATATTTTAAAACTCCCTTGGTAATCATCGAATTTTAAGAAAACGAACTCGAGGTACTAACCGGATTTCTACGAGATACCTAATTTTTTTATGACTCATTTATTCAGCTGAGGCCTTGATAAGGTACTTGAACGTTACAATTGACTCTACCACCGGTTCGGAATACACTTGAACTGAGAAGACTTCAGCAAATAACTTAGCGAGGTATGTATTTCGTGTTCATAAAGCTGAAATATTTATTATATTCATATCATGCAACATTATAAAACCAAATAGATACTTTTGGTCTTCCAAAATTTATTACTAAATCAACAAAGTTATAATTTATTATTGCACAGTAAATCAAAAACAATAAGCAGTAAGGTGACTTTAATCATTGCCCGAACTAAAGTTAGACAAGGCTTCCTACGTGAGTGATTTACTGTGAAAATTACTGAATTTGTAATCTATTGCGTAATTTGATAACCACGATCAACAAGTAGAGTCCGAAGCGACAGGAGAGGACATAAATCCTTTAATTTATCTAGACAAGTATGAAGCAGACCGAGATGGGTCGGTGACGTGCGAATTGGGAATTAAGCCAGATATCACAGCGAATGCCTCTGAAGTGTTTAGATAGGTTTCTCTGTGTACTTTGTGACGAACAAATTGATAAGACGCCTGAGAAATGGATCAGTTAGGTTTTCTTAATTTACCGGTATTTATTATTTGAAAAGTTTTTTTTAGAATGGAAAGACGATAAATTACTTTCTGTTATATAGCAAAATAACATTGAGTTTGAAAGATTGTTTTGATGTCAAAAAACTCAGTAAACTAAATACCTACAATATTCCTAGAATTAAGCGGAATAATTAATGAATTTTATTTCCTTACATTTCTAGTTAAAAGTTGCCATCACGTTTGAACATGATCTATTTTTCAGGATTTAATATTGAAAAAATAATAAAACAGAAATCTAACGTTGTACGCGGGAAAAGATTTCTAATATTACATGTTCATAAACTTTTACTACATCCTAGAGAGGGGTTTAAGTATAATATCCAGATTATACTGGTATTTCTATGCTCGAGGAAATCTTCAATGGCCGTGTGTGCGGTCAACATTTAAATGGCATAAATATTTTACGGTATACTTACTGGATTTTATCTGAAAACGAACTTTAAAAAGGAATACCTATCCTATATGTATTAAAGTTTTCTTTTCTTATTGGAATTCGCCATCAGTCGCCAGACTTGTTCAGTGATTATTGACTTGACGAGGAAGGTTGCCAGGGCCCCCACTTACACTTGGTCTCTTTTTAACCTATTGACCACATTTGCATTATTTAGCAGTTTTGCGACGAGTAGGTTTGGGATGTATTAAAGATAAAGATTTTTTATGTCCATGAATTATAAAAACATTTTTTTTATTATTTATAGCCGTTTAACAAGAAACTCACAGTAGTCAGAGATAATGTGGTCAAAGGTCCAAAGCTCTCAAAATCTAGAAGGAAATTGGCTCTCAAGTGCAATTGTCGGAACACACCGGTTTTAATACTGGTATTACAGTTAAGTAGGTATATGTCGAAATATTGTCATAAACTTTTCCTACATGTGTTTAACCCTCAATCATAAATTATGTTCGCAGTGGTTAGGATACTAAGTCCTGCAAAGCCAGGTAAGTGACATAAAGGTAAAATACCTAGGTAATAACTACTGGGAAAGAGGTACAACTACTCTAGAAATGCAGTATGAAAAACGACTGTGTTCAAGAACGTATCTATTGCCAAAATCAGGTGTCAAGAAAAAAATCTAAAAAATAATAAAAGGAATGGTATGAATCCTTCTTGTGAAATAAACATCGTAAGGTGAAGTGAGAGAAAATTCGGTAAAGGTTTATGGACTTAATCCGGTTTTGTCGTAACCCTTTTCTGCTGAGTTTTATACGCTTTGTTTTGGTCATGTTCAATACAGTAAATCTTAGCTTTCATTTCATTTTATTTATTACACAAGTCAATAAGAACAACAGCCTCATACATAAGTTAATTTTACACGCTAAATAAATTTTAATGAAATATCTTTTAAAATTTTGTAATACTCTTTATTTCTACATATTTATGTTTCTTTCACAGATTTATAAACAATAGGTTTCTTTATACTTAATCGATAATATTTGGTAGAACATATTTTCACGTTCTAGTCATACATATTTTTTATTCTAGAAAGAAGTTGCCAGGCTGATTGTAATGTCGTGAAGCCTCTCCCAGACGGGGCCTGGAGGCCAATTCTCACGCTGTAGAGATGATCTCTAATTCGAGATATGTCAAAACAAGATGCCGAATCTCTAATAAAATCAATTTTTCGTATTCTCGGGATGTCACGCAAGAGAAATGTCGAATCCCTTTCGTTCGAGATGCAACGGATGGTCCGGAGCAGTAGGTAGAGATTTCGATGTCGAATGACAAATTGGATAAAACGTTGCTGACTTCAAATTTTATTTGTCATTGTTATCAAGAACGTAAATGTATAAAATATATTTCAATTTTAATAATAAAATTTGTAAATATAGAACTCCGATTAGATTAAATTATCATTTTTTTGTGTTAAAATATAATGGTAAATAATTTCCGATAAAATGCCCTATATTTTCCATAATAATATTATTATTATAGTCTATCTACGTGCAAAATATTTATTTTTTATATTTTTATTTTAGAATTTAAATATAAGATATAGCGCCATCTATTGAAAATGTGTCAAACCTTTAGATCGACGCAACATAATTTCATTTCACGCGAGTAAACTTTTTTCTTAGTCGCATACTAATTGTAAAGTTATTTTTTAAAACTTTTGTAGTTTAGGTACACTATTGATTGATGAATTAAGTATTTTGAGTAATATATGTTATTTTTACACTATGTTCATATTTTTAAACTTTATAAATCGGTAGTTACTACGTTTCTCGATTATACGTTACCATAATCTATAAAACGGAACGTGTTATTTTTATGTCTACAGCTAAGTCGAAGGAAATAATCTCTATTGTAACTGAGAATGCAGTTTTTTGATTCAGGAGACATTTTGGTGAGATTTTTCATAGACATTCATGATTAGAGATAATCTCTGATTAGAGATGATCTCTACCCGCGCGAGAATTGGTCTCCTGCTATGCTTTTCTAACGTTTCATTCGTCAACGAGCTCGCGCAACGATGCCGCGTCCAACGGACTTCTTAGTTGTTATAGAGACAGAGTACAGAGACAGCGTCTAATTCGTCGTCGAGCTTGTGATATTGCCTTATAGAATAGCACTGCTTTATTTAGTACACACGGCCATAGATCAAGTTACACATTTTTGTTGCAAAATAGCGCCTATTACAACCGCATAAGGCGCCGCAGTGTGTAGCTTGATCTGTGGCCGTGTGTACCTAGTTAATAGCACACGAAATGTATGGTGTTATTTTAACAAATTAACTATTGGGGTGGTCTATAATCACGTTATGATTTCGCGCTTCCGACAACCCTGAAACTGAAGAAAAAAATAAACCGCTGAACTGTGGCGAAATATTAAATTCACACAAAATGACGTAATGCCCTTACAAAATACAGAATAATGATGTTATCTGTAAACGGCTCACGAAATAGCCTTTTGGGGGTTATTTTTAGAGCGGAAATGTGTTTTTCGGGTGAAAAATATACGGCAAGGTATTAAGCGTTTATGCCGACACGACACCAAACGTAGCATAATAATTGAATAATAATCAGAATCGAGTCGTTTAACTTAGCCATTTTTACTGAATATTGCGAACTCGATGTTTACTCAGTGGAGTAATTTTAGACTTTACTGATTAAGTATTATTAAGTGTTGTACCTAGTTTGGATCTTTAAGGTTATTTACTCGGGCTAATATTAGATTGGCGTCTGAAAAAGGTGATAATAATGTAGTAAAAGATTCATAAGTAAATTATCAAAATAACTAGTAAATAAAAGGAAAACGTACTGACTGATAGATCAACGCACATGTTGGCACGGGACAGAGTCATTTAGACACGCTCATGAGCGTCCACGCACCACAGAATATATTTAAGAACAAGAAACTTTGGAATCACGAAAACACGATCACGATCACGCGGAAACGTTGATTGAATATAATACATACACTTTACTTTACATTCTCTCCACTTCAACTAGATAACTTAACCTCCATTAATCATTACTTTAACTCGTCCGGTAAAGTCTTTGGTCGCACACGTACGTTTCAACTGATATCAGTTACCACATACGAACAACTATGAACATGAGTTTCCAATACGATTTTCACAGTTGACTGACCTTACTCACATTTAAGATCCAGATACCTGCTGTCGTAAATGTAACAATTATTTTGTCATAGCAATGTTAGAATTTGTCTTAGTAAAAAAATAAACAAAAATGAGTTTATATATTCCTATGACTCCTTTCAAACGGTCACCACAGACTGACACTCAGATATACACTATAAACTTATAACATGCACCCTTTCTCGTTGGGGGTTAAAAATACCGAATCCTTCCGAGAAAGGCCCATCGAAATCGGATAATCAGTTTCCAAGATAATCAGATCATTACGGGTATCAGAAATGCAATCTCAGGGGTAGCTTTTAGGCCTAATTTGAAATGTGCCAATAAACATACTGCGAGAAGAAGAGACATCTATTGTCAAAACGGGGCCGGATTGTGACGATTTTTTTCTGCCTGTTGGTGTCAGTACTGATTTTGTTTATGACAAAATTTTGCTTGATTTTTGGCTAAGGGCACCTAAGGGACCTAAAGAAAGATTATTTTAAGTTTAAACATGAAAGGAATAAAAGTTTCGTCGTGAAAATGCCATGTTTTCGCACAGAAAAAAGGTATAACGACACCATTTTAAATCGTCTTTGTGAAGGATGAGTAGAGTATGTAATGATGCAAGGGTCGAGCCCACTTATTCACCCAATGCTAGGGAATAATCTGAATTATTTACTTTTGATCGACAATAAGAATATGGTAGAAATGATGGGTACATTAAATTTCTTCTATGATGTTGGTAGGCACACAGTAAGGAATATTTTTGTGATCATGGACTAAAAAAACTCATGGACAAAGCTTATTGTAGGATTTGAACCTACGACCTTCGTCACGGCAACTGTTATTATAAATAAATAAATAACCATTTTTCACACACGGTGATCCCAAACTAAGCAGAGCTTGTACTATGGAAACCAGATAACTGATATAGGTACTACATATACTGATATACTATATTTTTATTTGTAAATATATACTTATATAGATAATTACACCCAGACTCAGGACAAACGGACATGTTCATGCACACAAATGTTTGTCCTGGATGGGAATCAAACCCACGACCAGCGACGCGATAGGTGGTGTCTTAACCAACTGCGCCAACTGGCCTGTCAAATTAGTGTTTGCTCTTTATGACATTTTAGTCAACTAGTGTTTTGAACTCAATTTGTTTTATGTGTAGAGCTCATCTGGCTAGCCTTGAGTTGACTACCCTTACGTTGTCGTCAAGTATTCACCAGTGTGTTCCGATGGGATGCATTTGAGAGCCAGTTTCCTTCCAGGTATTGTATGATTACCAGCTATGGCCATATTCACAGTCAGATTGTTGTAGATACAGGTACATTACCTGGTTGACCGAGCTTTGCTCGTTTTTTTTAAAACGACGTTTTATAAAAATGAAACCTAGGTAAATCGATTAATCTCCTCCGAAACCCTCTGCATACTAAATTTCATGAAAATCGTTGGAGCCGTTTCTGAGATTCAGATTATAATATATAAGTATGGATATACCTATATATACAAGAACTGCTCGTTTAAAGGTATTAGATATATAAGTATGGATATACCTATATATACAAGAATTGCTCGTTTAAAGGTATTAGATAAGGATATGAAAAAAAAAACATCTCTCGTAAACCATTAACGTTTTTGACCTTCCTAAAACGGTAACGGATTGTTCGAAATAAATTCAGAATAACTAATGTTAATCCTATAAGCCAGTTATCCAGTATAAGTCACTTCCATATCGCCAGAAATCTAATTGGATTTATTTAGAAGCGTACAAAGTTTAACCAAAAATACATTTGGAACACAGAAATTCACGGGATTTTATACACCGTGAAATTGTACACTTGGCTGAGTTCACAATATCGAGTTCGTGTTTTGCCGTAAGTAAGAACGTAGTGCTATTTTAAAGCTGCTTCATAATGTTTTGATCATTTTATCTATCTAAATATACAAAAACGAGATACACCCAAACATAATTTTATGTTGAAGCTTGTAATTTTGCTGTTAATTCTGATGTCAAAACAATGGGTATTATAACCTTTTTTTGTTAAATACTGTTACATAAAATGACAAGGGATATAATAGATGTAAACCTACCGATTGTTTGCACATGCGGATAAAATTTCCTGGTGATACTCAGAAAATGAATATGTGGAATATAGTATACAAAGTTCTGGTTCCTGAAATACAGTTTAACACTAGTTTGGGAACCAGAGGATTCATTAGATAAATTTGTACCAATTATATTAATGTCAATAAATTACTTAATTATTATTAAAGAATTCTGATGCTTCTATGTGTCGTTTCGAAAACAGCAGCCTCAAGCTAATACCATCTTATTCTCGGAATTTTCAGATACTCTGTAATCAATCTTTCAAAAAGGTAAATGCGATATATCGCATTTTACGGTTTTACGGTCGATTTTTGCAAGTCATGCACTCTATAAGATGTATGACTTGCAAAAATCTACCATGTAGCAGAAAATAACGGTGGGTAAGAAAGTAGTATATCATGAATTTTTTTTTAACTTCTCATACCTACTCTGTTTTTTCAGTACCCAGAATGTAAAGAATTGACGTTAGATAACGCTTAGGTACTACCGCGTTTACGTGTACGACACTTCTCTATAGGATCTAGAACAGTAACTCTAGCGGAATACTCAAGGAACTAATGTCTACCACACAAAATTAGGAAACGAATAGGCAATAATATGTTTTATGTAAGGTCAAAAATTAACACTTTATCCTTAATCTTGGGAAATTCTTGTAAGCTAAGTGCTTGCAGCTTATTACGCACCGTGTGCCAGATGGTTCCTATCTATCTATACTATAATAAAACAGTAGAACCCGGTGTGTCTGTACATTGAAGAAAAGTAATAAAAATGGAAAGGGGGTAACTAAAGGAGATAAATAAAAAAAAAATCAGCCGTTTTTAGAAATCTTTTCTGTCTGTCTGTCCGTCTGTTTGTTTGAACACGCACATCTTCGGATCCACTGAACGGATTTGCATGTCGTTTTCACACATAGATAGAGATTAATTTGGAGCAGATTTTAGGATTTGTTTCATCAAAATCAGATGTTCCAAAAAAAAGTTATTGCCATTTTAAAGATCTTTGGTTATAATTATCCTAAGCTGCTGAGAGATGGCGCTGATCTATTTATTTACAAGCTATGGTTTCGTTCTCGCAATATTATGTTATCAGTTAGAAATCTTATGAGATAAATATATATATATAAATACATATATGCCATATAACACTGACTATTGGCTAACAAAACTACTATCTCTTGCTTATGAATACGGATTATTTAGATTTTGCTTTGTGATTAGGTTTATTTGAATTGGATTTGGTTTACTTGCTTGCTAAAGACACGGATAATTACGATTTTGTTTTGTGGTTTTGTAATTTGATTTGGATTTACTTTAAAACAACTGATCTAGATAGGATAAAATAGATTTTTCTGTGACCAGAAATTGCCGTTTCTGCAATTTCTTTTAATAATTTGAAATTGGGTCTAGAATTGTAAAATGACGCGAAAAAGGTCTAATCTATCTTCTTATAGTAGAACAGCAAAAAGATTGAGAACGATTAGATCTCAAGAATCTAATGATGAAAGAGAAGCACGACTAAGCTCTCAGCGGGAATATCAATCGTCGTCTCGCGCGTCTGAGACTTTCAATGAAAGAGAGTCTCGATTAACCGCAGTCCGTGACCGACAAAGACTATCTCGCTCATTGGAATCTTCCACTGAAAGGCAATCTCGATTGAGCGCTGATCGTGAGCGCCACACGTTGTCTCGCGCTTCAGAAACCTTTACAGAACGCGAATCCCGACTCACAGTTGAGCGTGAGCGTCATACATTGTCTCGCGCCTCCGAGACTTTCACTGAAAGAGAATCCCGACTGACAGTTGACCGCGAGCGCCATACATTGTCTCGCGACTCCGAGACTTTTACTGTTAGAGAATTCAGGTTGAGCATTGACCGTGAGCGCCACACGTCGTCTCGCGCTTTGGAAACTTTCAGTCAGTACGATGAACGCTTAAGTAACGATCGAGACCGCCACAACAGTGCCCGAGCTTCAGAGAGTGATGGCCAACGCCAACAACGATTAGAAATAGCTAGACAGAACTATGAACGCTCGCGTCATAATTATGTTACCTTCTTAGAAACTGAAAGCGAGAGAGTAAATACAACACGGCAAGCAGAGACAGAAGAACAGCGTCTGGCCCGCTTGAATGCAGATCAAATACGGCACTCGCTAAACAGAATGTCGATTTCATCTGAAGATTCTGATGATAACCAAGTAGTAGTTACGAGGCATGAAGTCCTTCCTTGGGTAGACAAAGAAAAGAGTGCATTTATTTATACAACATTGATTAACTATGCTACATTTGCTTCAATCGGCGGAATGATCATAAACTGTCAGTTTTGTAACGCCATGAAGTGGCAAAAAGAAACATGTGGGATGTGTTGCTCAAATGGAAAAGTGCGTATTGATATTTTTGACAACCCTCCTGAGATCTTGAAAGCACTATTAAATGGTGACCATCCACAATCACGACACTTTTTAGAAAATGTTCGTGCGTTCAATAGTGCCTTTCAAATGACGTCCTTTGGAGCCAACCAAATATCAGAAGGACCTTTCATGCCTACCTTCAAGATTCAGGGTCAGGTTTATCATCTTATTGGTTCGCTGCTGCCTGAAAATGAGCCAAAATTTCTTCAGATATATTTTGTGTCTGACTATCAAGAACAGGGAAATATTAGAAACCAAAACTTTCCACAGTTAAATGGTCCCCTAATCAGTATTCTTCAAAACATGCTGCATCAATTGAATCCATATGTGCAAAGTTTTAAATCCGCCTTGGAATCTATTCCACCAGGACAAGTTAATAATTACAAATTTGTCATTAACTCAGACAACCGACCCACTACTGAACATCGTGGCAGATACAATACTCCTGTCACAAATGAAGTTGCAGTTGTTTTAGTAGATCAAGAATGTGAACGTCGTGATATCGTGATGCGCACTCGAGACAATCGCCTTCAACGCATCTGCGAAACACACAGGGCTTACGACACATTGCAGTACCCATTAATATACTGCCACGGTGAAGATGGATACAACTTTGGGATACCTCAATTTAACCCGAATACAAGAGAGCCCAATTTGAATAAAAAAGTATCAGCCCAACAGTTTTATGCTTTTCTTCTGCAAGTAAGACACGATCGCTTTCTCTACTTACAAAGATTTCGGGGATTGTTCAGCCAGTTTATTGTTGATATGTACGCCAAGATTGAGACGGAGCGCTTAGTGTACATACGGACTAACCAAAGACGATTGCGCGCTGAAGAATACGTGCATTTACGCGACGCTGTGCTACAAGACGCCGATTCAGAGAATCTTGGCCGATTAGTGATCCTTCCATCCAGCTTCACCGGCGGGCCACGCTATATGCACGAGCGTACGCAAGATGCATTTTGTTATGTCCGAAAATATGGACGCCCGGATCTCTTTATCACGTTCACTACAAACCCAAAGTGGCCTGAAATCACACAACAACTTTTGATAGGTCAAGCATCTTACGATCGACATGATGTAGTCGCGAGAGTATTCCATTTAAAATTGAAATTGATGGTGGATTTACTCACTAAAGAAAGTATTTTTGGGTCAGCATTGTGTTTCATGTACAGCGTCGAATGGCAGAAACGCGGCCTTCCTCACGCACATATTTTACTCTGGCTGCAGGAAAAAATACGTCCCAATGATGTTGACAAGTTGATAAGTGCCGAATTTCCTGATCCCAACGAGGACCCAGTGCTTTACGAAATCGTAAAAACGCATATGGTGCATGGCCCCTGTGGCACCATAAATAGAAGCTCTCCCTGCATGAAGGATGGCCGCTGCACGAAAAAGTATCCCCGCGCACTCACAGATCACACACTTACAGGTGAGAATGGATATCCCATGTATCGACGTCGTTCCCCAGAGCAGGGCGGGTTCACTAGAGAAAGTAGAGTATGCGGACAGCAAATTATAATCAATAATAGCTGGGTTGTTCCATACTCGCCCTTACTCACTAAAACGTTTGCTGCACACATCAACGTCGAAATGTGCAATAGTGTATCGGCAATAAAGTACATTTGTAAATATGTTAACAAAGGGAGCGATCAAGCAACATTTGCTCTGCAAGGAACCGACCGGGATGAAGTTACCAGGTACCAAACCGGACGCTACATTAGTACGTCTGAAGCTGTATGGCGAATACTGGGATTCTCTATACATGAGCGACATCCCACGGTCATGCATCTGGATGTTCATCTGGAAAACGGCCCGCGGATATACTTTGACCCTGAAAATGTAAGAGACCGTGTGGATAATCCTAGACAAACCACACTTTTAGCATTTTTCAAGTTATGTCAAGAAGATGACTTTGCAAAAACGCTAACCTATGATGAAGTGCCATCTTATTACACTTTTGACAAGCAAAGAGGTATTTTCAATCGTCGACGACGCGGTCAGTCGGTGGAGGGATTCCCGGGAGTTTGTAGAGATGCTGCTTTAGAGCGAGTGTACACCGTTCACCCCAATAATGGCGAATGCTATTACTTACGCATGTTATTGCACACTGTTCGAGGGCCCACTTCATTCACCTTTTTGAAAACAGTCAATAGTGAAGAGCATGCAACATTTCAAGCGGCTTGCAGGGCACTCCATCTTCTTGAAGGAGACCAACACTGGGATGATACTCTAGAGGAGGCATGTGTCAGCGATAGTCCCAACCGCTTGCGTCATTTGTTCGCAGTAATGTTAGTGTTCTGTGGTGTTTCAGATCCTTTGGCGTTGTGGCAAAAATACAGGAAATATCTATCTGAGGATTTCCTACGCCTACAACAACGCAATTCTGACCAAGAAATTGAACCGTGTGACGAAAGAGCACTTAATAGTTGCCTTTGTTCAATTCAAGACATCCTGTTTATGATTGGGGGCAAATCCTTGAATGAATACGGGCTCCCTGTTCCCCAAACGCTACCTGATCAACCACGCCTCAATCGCGAGTATATTGCTGAAACAAGCTACAGTTTTGCAGCATTGGCCACATTAGTAAATGACCAGCGTGACCGTTTTACTGCAGAACAAAGGGATATATTTGAAACGGTCGTAGGAAGCGTACTTGCTAATGAAGGGAAGGTTTTTTTCTTGGACGCCCCCGGCGGTACCGGAAAAACTTTCCTGACAATAGCAATTCTCGCTGAGATCAGGCGACAGGGTAAGATTGCCTTAGCAGTGGCTTCATCAGGGATTGCAGCCACTTTACTCCCTGGTGGAAAAACGGCCCACACTATGTTCAAAATCCCAATCGATTTAGACAGCAATGAAACACCAACATGTTCCATAACAAGAAATTGTGACAAATCAAAAGTTTTACAAGATTGCTGTCTAATCGTTTGGGATGAATGCACAATGGCTAACAAAAAAGCCGTCGAAGCTGTGGACAGAACACTACGGGACATTCGTCGCGATGAAAGGCCAATGGGGAACATTACATTTCTTTTTTCTGGAGACTTTAGGCAAACTCTACCGGTTGTAACTAGAGGAACTAGAGCCGATGAAATCAAAGCTTCACTGAAGCGTTCTTACCTCTGGCCTCAAATAAAAAAGCTACAACTAACAATTAACATGAGAGCACAGCTGGGCGGTAATTCTAATGCCCATGAATTTTCCGGTGTTCTGTTAAAAATTGGGGAAGGTACCCTCCCTGAGCAATACGGTCAAGTGACGCTTCCAGAAATACTTGGCAGAGTCGTATCATCCGAAGACGAACTTATAAGTTCGGTATTCGGAGATCTCTCAAATATACCATATCAGGAACATTCTTGGTTATGTGAGCGCGCCATACTGACGCCAAGAAATGACCAGGCCGCTGCAATCAATCATAAAGTTTTAACCGAAGTTATTGGGGATGAAGGAGTTTACACATCGTATAACAGCGTCCTTAATCAGGACGACGCAAGTGGTCTTCCTGCTCACAAAATTATTCTTAAAATCGGTGTTCCAATTATGCTTCTGAGGAACCTTACTCCCCCAAAATTGTGCAATGGAACCCGACTTAAAGTCACTGCTCTACAACGAAATATTATCGAAGCTGAAATTCTTACTGGATGTGGCTCAGGTGAAACTGTTTTTATACCGCGTATACCGCTTATCCCAAATAACTTTCCGTTTCAGTTCAAGCGCATACAGTTTCCGGTAGCCGTCTGCTTCGCGATGACAATTAACAAGTCCCAGGGTCAGACCCTTAAGGCTGTTGGTGTCGACTTAAGGTCGGATTGTTTTTCCCACGGCCAACTGTATGTGGCGTGCTCGCGGGTCAGTAATTCAGACAATCTATTCATACTGGCTCAAGACGGGAAAACAGTAAATGTGGTTTACAAAGAAATTCTATGATGTGTCCTATATCATAGAATTTCATAACTTTACCATTATATTACCTACATTTCAAATTAGAAGCTTATTCGCTTAAAAACTATTAGGTATAACTGTACCAAATGTCAGATTACAATTTTAAAATCTCTAAGTGGTGCAAGATAACACTAAATTCCACGCGGACGAAGTCGCGGGCAACAGCTAGTACTCAATAAGTTTGTATGCCTTATTGACTGATCTTTTTGAGCTCTTTTAAACGCTCTTTTAAACACAAATGTTTATTTCATTTCTTCCACACTTTATATTGTCAGTTTAAATTGGTTTAATTTTGCCACATTTGCGGCTTTAGATCTGAATTGTATTAAGAATGGTAAAATTGCCACTAAACCGTAGTATTAACCTTTTCCCGACGATTCATAGCAAAAAAATTTTGCATTCAGTGTAGTCCAGGTTCCAAACTTTACCGGTCGCAAAAATAAATACAAAATTTAAAAAATGAATGACATGTCCTGGTATAAAGCTCCAAAATTCGTGTGTGAAAAATGTCCCAGGATATTTATTTATTTAAAATCCGGGATTTTCACACTTGTTGTCCTGGTTAGCGCATTTTAGAGATGGCAACTTTAAAATCAGGTCCGAAACTCTGAATTATTTTTTTAATGTTGAATTAAAAACCATTGATACGCGTAAAACATTGAACTAACGTGCTATTTCGTAATGTGCCTAAAAAAATGTCATACCGAATTAATAATTAAATTGGTTTTATCTTTTCTGTATGTATCGTCGTTTTGAAACTCACCATAAAAATAAGCTTAATCTGTTCCTCTTTGTTGTCAAAGGCAGAAATAAATGTATTTCTGTGAAAGCTGAAATATTACAGCAAACATTATTTCTGCTTTCATTTGAAATAAAGTCCTTGGAATTTTTATTTTAAATAAAAAATAAGGGCTACTATTTTTCTTATTTTCCTGAACCCAGGATAGTTCCTGTGTCGATGTAGTAAAGTAGAAAGTTGCAAAACTTATAGATTCGATGCTTGGAATTCGACAAAGTTTGCAATCAGTGCTTTTCTAAGAAGACTTGCATTCCTTTACTATGAATGTATAAATAATGAAGATATATATAAACTTGTTGGAAAGTACTATTTGGATTGGAAGGTTCTTTCTTAGTTTGTTTCGAGTTCACTAATTAACAAGCCATTTTCTTTTTTTCTTTACAGTGGTCTTGACGCATTTAGGTATATGTTTTTCGTTGTGTCTTAATTTTTCCAGGTATCGTATTTTTTAATTTTAAACTGAAGATTTAACGAAAAAAAAAAGAATTAAAGTTTTTTTGTTTTACTATTATGTATAAGCCTGTGTTTGACCACAATCTCACCGTGGTCAATGATGATGTGGCCGATGATGGTAAGCACACAAAGCCTAGAAGGGAACTGGCTCTCAAGGGCAGCTGTTGGAACACACCGAAAGGTGTTTTCCATGGGCAACAACGATTACAGTCTAATCATATTAATCCAATTGTGGTTCGGTTTCGTTTTTTTAGTGGAATACCGTTTTTAATAAAATTAGAATTGGATTGGAAACGAACTTTAACTGAATCGAAATTGGATGTCAACCGTTGTAATTTAGCAGAATTGGCCCCCAGTTGACGCAGCTGGTTAAGACACCATCTATCGCGCCGCAGGTTGATTTGTTCGATTGATGTTCGATTCCCATCCAGGACAAACATTTGTGTGCATGAACATGTCTGTTTATCTTGAGCCTGGGTGTAATTATCTATAAGAATCTATTTACAAAAATTAAGTTGTATATGCAGTAAGTTATGACAGTCTTGCTTAATTTGGGATCAAATAACCGTGTGTGAACATAATCCCAGGATATTATTACTTATTATTATTTCTGATGTAAATCTTATGTTGTTCAGGAATTAGGTTTGTACGGAACCTGTAGTGTTATTTCCATTGTCTACTTATTGAATACATAGAAGTAATTAAATATAGTGAAAAAAAGTCTAACTTTTTTTTAACATTCAATTGAAAAAAATTACCAGTTCCTTAATCTTTACCATCAGGTGGCCCGTCAGCCTTTTTGCCAACCTGTTGACATAAAAAAATGCTATGGTTAAAGATATATGAAGTTTAGGCTCCACGCAAAATGAGGCCGGTGCCGATGCCGCTACAATGTATAACACTTTTTCATTTGAATGTAACGAATGAAAAAAAAACATGTTTCTAAAATCCATCGCTGACTGTGGTCAGTGGCTCATTTGCGCGGAGCTTTAAATATCGTGCTGAATACACTGAGGTATTTTACTGCGTACCTATACAGATGACGCCACATATATCCACTATGTTCCGTTCAAGTGCACTTAGTTGCATAAACACGAAACGCGCAAGCGCCATGAAAATCACGGCGCTTACGACTTTTTGGTCGCGAAAAAACTACACCATAAAAGCGTTCTAGCGCTATGTGTTAACACTGTCGGGTTAGACGACTAATTACTGTTTCAGCGCTGCAGCGAATATTAACAAAATGGAGCATGCATGACCTTTGCATAGGATAGCTTCTCTATACGTAGGCATATACCTCAATGGCTGAATAAAAGGTCTTTATTCTATTCTAAAATACTTCACTATTGTATATCTAGTACCTAGTACTGAGAAAATTCTATCGCTTGGAGATTATTACCACCCGCAGAAGGCCCTATTCAGTCACTTCAAACGAATGGCTTTCACAAATTCCTTTTGGCGGCGGAGTAAAGCCGACAGTCGCAGATATTTCAAGCTTTTTATACCGACTTTGGGAACTGAATTTCAGACGAGTGGCCGTCTGAAATTTAGTTTAACTGTTTGGGGCTGACTTTTTCTGTTTGATAAATATTTATTAGATTTTTTATATAGGAACATCTTACTAATATTATAAACATGAATGTTTCGATGTTTGTAACTCAATCATTTGTCAATTACTGAATAGATTTGGATGAAACTTAGCACATAGAATTTATCCCGGGAAAACATAAGATCCCGCGTAATATTATTTTAATAAATTCTTATCGTAATAAGTTGTTAGATAGAGAGTTGTTGTTTAGAGATAAAAATAAGAATGTGAAATCCGTTTTAATATTATTTTTTATTTGATTAGGTATACATTTTGTTCCATTGATAAGTTTACATACTAGCTGTGTTCCCTAAATAAAAAGAAGCCTTAAATGTAACTCCATGGTATGATCAACATATGTGCTAAATTTCATCAAAATCCGTTCAGTAGTTTTTGTGTCAAAGAGTCACAATAACATAATCTTTCACATTTATAATATTAGAAGGAAGGAAGTAGGAATATTAAAAGATTTCATTACTAGAATTTACACGTAGAAAATGAATGCTTTCTAAGTTATAGAGAGAAAGTACATGTAGGTAGGTCCCTACCTTAGATCTACTACCATAGATTCTGTATAAAACATGCGGAATCCATTTGTAATCTCAATTCATACAAAATCATCTTGTTATTTTATTCTGTTGACTTGAGCCGATAATTTATTAAACTGCCAGCAGATATTGAACGGTAATATTGATAGTAGGTACATGTGCGTATACAAGCGAATTGAATATGAAATTTTAACGAGAAAAAATATGGTTTTGCCAATTCGATAGGCCAAAGGTTCTATAACTTCCTGTCAGGAGATCCTTCGTCGATGAATGTATTATTCAGAGGGTCACTTGATATTACATTACGTATGAAATGTAATCTGTACCTGTTTTTGGATATGCTTATTTATTAAGGCGATGCTATACGTGAAATGATGATTCTAAAATGCGTTTTTCTCTGTATTCGTTGTTCCAAGAGATTTGGAAAAAAATATATGTTAAACTAGAGAATAGGTGACGGGAATAGTTTTTTTAAAAATTCGGTTTTTTCATTAGAAGTCAGAAAAAATCGCAAATATGCCCCTTTTTAAAACTAAGAATGCATTCTTCTCTTATTTGGGCCATCCAAATAACTTGAAAAATATTAACATACATTCTGAAATCCATTAGAAAGGGAATAGTTTTCTTATTTAAAAAAAAAAAGGCTTAGTTTCTTTTTAAATAACATAAAACCATATTTTTTTTACTAAAATTAAGTCTCTCCTGTCTCGCTTGTCACCGCCAGCTTAGTAAGGGACGGAGACATACACAGATAGCCTCCTCTTAACTTATCGATGTTTACGGACCGGATAGAATTGAGGAGAACTTGCGAAGAGCTTATTATAAATTATTAATAAATACTCTGATGTAAGTTCATGTCAAATCAGTTCATCATAAAAAAAAACTGAAATAATAAATAGCAGTTTTTTTGCATATTTATTTTTCAGTTATAATTTTATCCGAGTTTCAAACAAATTCGTTCAGTAGTTTTTACGTGAAAGAGTAAAATACATATTATCCTCTCAAACATTCGCATATTTAATATTATCAGGATGATGCACACTATCCGCAATATTGGACCTAATAAAGGTACCCAACCAAAATCACCCTGCATATTAATGGCATAATTAATTTCCTTTATAGGTAGGTAGATACCTAGATAGTTTTATACATTGATCCTGGCCTAGTTAACGTTCAGCGGAGAGATGTAAGGTTATATCCCTAGATTTCGTATAAACTACTATAAACAGGATGATTTTGGTCTCTTCCAAAGACAATAAAACCAAAGAATAAATAATATATAGGATAAAACTAAAATGAGACCACCATCGAGTTATACTGAACCCTAATAAAAGAATCACCTATTAAAATCGGTTTCTAAACAAAAAAGTAATGCGTGAACAAACATAATATTTAAAAAAAAAACTCTTCCTATATTTTTGAAGTATTAATTTCCAATTAATTAAAAATACAAGCGTGTTTTGATAAGAGGAATGGTAAAATGGTTTGTTGTTAAAATAACTGTTTCACGTATCTCCAGGCTTGATTTGTTGACAAAATAATAAATAACTTTTTCGTTAACTCTTCCTTGGCCAGTGGTTTGAATCATTTACAAAAATGTATTTTACTGCTATGTGATGCTAAGAATGTTTTACGCATTTTAATTGATTCTAACTTTGCGATTTGTGTTTTATGAAATGAAGTTTCCAGTTGCAGGGCTGAAAGAAATTTCTATTACAAATAAGGTATGTAGGTACTTTTGTATTTGCTATACTAGCGACCCGCCCCGGTTTCGCACGGCTTTTCTCGGATTTTCAGTACTATAATATGCATGTCTTATACATATAAACCTTCCTATTGAATCAATATATCTATTAAAAAAACCGCATCAAAATCCGTTGCGTAGTTTTAAAGATCTAAGCATACATAGGGACAGACAGACGGGAAGCGACTTTGTTTTATACTATGTAGTGATGTAGTGAACCAGGCAGTAAGCAGAATAACATTAAAGATTTCCTAAACTGTCTTCCATTTGCAAATTGTTAAATGAACGGTGAAGCCTGCCGATCGTACCTCGCAGTACGTTGCTAACCTCCAAAATTATGGATTATCGTCTGAACCTACGTGACTTGATTCTTAGTTATTTCTTGATCAAGTATTAAATTATGTCAGAGGTATTTTGTAGACATTAGTAATATAATAAATGTGAAATTTTGGATTTTCCTATATTTGTGACATACAGCATAAACAGCTGAATGGATATTGGAAATGCTATATTAAAATGTAGGTAAAGCTTATTGATTAAATTCAAACTCAAAAATATTTTATTTAGTTTGGCCCTGTTATGGTACCTGATGAACTTTGAAAGACGACGATGAAGATATCATTAGCACAGAGTAATAATATAGTCATTAGCAAAGAATACCTACTAACTATTACTTCGAAAAGGAGTACTCACTCGCATCGTCGCCTGCTGCGGATATAGCATAACTGCAGCTACTCTGCCCCACCTAAAAACCAATTACCACTTGCTGCGTGTAGCGTAAGTGCGATTGTATGAAGTACAACGGGTGTGAAGTAGCAGCCAATATAATCCAACCATAATACCTACCCTTTATGATGAGTAAAATAATCCCTGAAAATTTGGACGGTGATTAAAAATCATCCTGTACGTTTAATATTGTGAAATATTTGTTTGTAATGCTGCCACTTTACTTGGCTATTTGGCATAATTGCCAGTTTATTCAAATATTTGCTAAATACAGCAATTAGTAACACAAATATGCAACGCCATGTGATATGGGGATAAACAAATAAACGGCACCATTAGCCTCCTAAATCTTCAACACATTTTACTAAAAGGGTCAAAGTAACATCTCACCATTGTGGTAGACTACATTTCAGAAACTGCATGGTCAAAAAAAAAAGTTTTTGTAAAAACTTTTTTTTTAGGTGTTCCGTGATCGTGACATTTATATTTTACAAGACCAATTGCGGGTAGTTGGAGACCAACTCTCGCCAAGCAAGATGTTGACCCGCTGTTACAGTCCACTCGTGACCACGATCAATGCAACTTGATCGAAACGTCGAGGTTAGTCAAAATTATATTTTGATAATATTCTATGCGCGAATAGACCCGTTACATAACTATAAACATGAATAAGCGAATGTGTTTGTTGTCACACGAGGTAAAGATTTCGTAGATCCTGTACCTATTGAGTGGTCCTGATCAAAGGAAATGTTTCTATTTAATCTTGTATGTCGATTTGATCAATCCTATTATGTTATAAAAAGCCATAGGGCAAACTCAAAAAATGGTAAAACGAAAATAAATTGCGGTGCGGACACATACTTACCACTTGTAGGTAATAACGCAAGCTCTTGCACAAGTGTTTGTGAGTTATGTTCACTACGACGCTCTCAGCTCAGGGCTGACTCTTTGATAATGTTTACCGAGATACACCACCTGGGCTATCGCGTATGTTTTCCTAATTAACAACAAAAATTACGCGCTATGACAAAGATCATTTTGTGGGCGTGGTGAGCTCTCAGTGGATGATTTTCAATAATGGTGTTCGTTACGATATCACCAAAGATACGCGGTAGAGCCCCAGGACTGAGGCCCTACTCCGAAAAACGATACACGATAGTTCGATCATCGTTGTCAAATTATTAACCAATAGAATTGCAGCAAACTGACGAGACGTAAATCCTGAGCTATCGTGTATCGTTTTTCGGAGTAGGGCCTCTGTTTTTATTTTAACATGAGTAAAAAAGTGACGTCAATAGCCGGTACGATATGGATACGGGATAGCGATCCTAGCCTTTTGGTGTCGTAGCTGACAGGTCAAAAGGGCAATTTATGCGGCTTAGGAAAACCCTTCATGGACCTCTAAATTGGCCGGAGCTAGGGGAATAATACAAAATATTAAAATGTTGCGTGTTAATTTATAGTAGGTAACAAACATATGTATTTTCATATGTTTCAATATACATGATATATACCTATACTACGAGTACAAACTGAATTATTAAATTTTTTTTTTTTTTATTATTTAATAGATACAAGCATTCCATCTGTGATCCCCTATCTTACATCTTTAGGGTTTGAATTTAGAAAAATCCGGCCTTATTCCTTGTCTAGATAATAAAAGGACCCTCTTTACAAAATTTCAGCTTTCTAGGTCCAAAGCTTTAAGCTGGGCGTTGTTACGTCAGTCAGAGAGTGAGTCAGGATTTTTCTTTTTATTTCATAGGATTAAAAGTTTTTTCCGAAAAATACTGAACAAAACCGGTGAAAATATGATAGCCAGCTATTAAGATTTCTTGTTGGCAAAATTTGGTCGTAAACAACTGTACCAAAAAAGATAATTAGAAGGTTAAAGTCGTTAGCGAGATCTGTTGTCCCCAACAGCTGTGCCTACGGGGCGGGTTAAATGTTCAGGATAATATCAAAGGTAATTTATTATTCAACATAGAAACCATAGCCTATTTTTAATTTCCAAGGAGTTCTTGGTGAACAACAAAAATGGATAGGTTTTTTTGGGATGTGGATTTAGCTTTGCATAGTACGTACCTAAGCAGGTACACTATTTACGTTGTAGCTGGGTGCGGGTGACAGTAGCCAGAGAGATATGAAAATTAGCCGTGTATTTGCTGTTAAATCTATGATTTGTATAATATGTATATTCAGATGAACCTTATTGCAATGTCATATAGTGCATTTTCATATCTCTCTGGATACTGTCACCCGCACTAGGCTACATTGTAAATATAATACCTCTAAATTAATATTACACATCTGAAGAGTTATATTTATGTTTGAATACACTAATTTTAGGAACCACCGATCTCAGTTTCAGGAAATAGGAAATAGGTATCAGTCATTTTTGCAGTTATCGTTGAAGGTTTACTACAAATCTGCATGACGATTTTCTATCTTCGATTCCGATTACGAGGTCCCTCGTAATCAGCTTATAATTTTGGTATTGTCTATCGATTGTAATTACTTCTCATAATAATTAATCATTTGAAATTAGTCATCGGAATAAAAAAGATAGAAAATACCAAAACATTAAGATGATTACGAGGGACCTCGTAATCTGAGATAGACAATCGCCATGCTGAACTGCCTTTACATGCGTTCCATCTCAAAAAATCAGCGTGTATAAAACTTATAAAAGTAACAAAATTAAAGTAACTAGGTATTAAATATAAACAATGAAAAAATGCTTAAAAGAATCTACATATCTAAAAGATCATATTATTTTGCTAAAAATAAACATGTAAAAAATCACAATAATTCCACGACAAATCGCAATTCAATAACTTTATTTACGGATATAAACTTCACAATTTTATTGAATCGCAAGTCGTTTCTACGTGCGACGAATACGTTAAAAAAACTTACGTTATTCTATATACATAAAGAAATAAGAGTGAAGCAAATATCAGAACGCATCGATGGCGAGACGTGATCACAATGTAAACTTTTTGAATTTGGTATAATAATGATAACTTACAAATATTCGGCCTCAGATTACGTAACTGGCTTCAAGGAAATGGTATGCAAAGGAAATTAGTTAGGGAGCCTAGATTTGTAGATTCATAAATTCTTAATTTCGTTCAAAAACTCACAAGTTTTCCACAAAGTTAAAATGGTACCTACTTATCACAGATTTCAGTTATGTACTAAAGTAGTACTAGTACCACATTTCATTAGCACTTGCCACAAATAGGTCATATTCTTTGATTTCAAATATACGAGTATCTACTCATCTCAAACAGAAAGAAAAGCCTTGAAAATAATAATCCTCTCGTGATATATCTTTCTTTCATCACAAAGCCTTTATATAGAAATATATAACGCGCGTACACATATGTAACGATATAAAATATGACATTATTATCGCAAAATCTATGATAACTGATGGCACTGGTTTATTCGAATAGCCGAGAACTACGACGAATCTTGCGATTGTGTACATCCTGAAAAGGCTAATCCCAACATCTGTAGGGGGATTTGTCGTTACGTATAAAGCTCCTACGATCCAGAAAGGAGCCAAGCTTTTCAGCTCCGCTAAGTAAGCTCGACGTATGATGTCAGGGTTTGCAAATACTCCTTTATTAACCCACGTCATGGCGGTCAGTGGACTCAGGGCCAATAACTTCATAGCTAGAATGGAGGCGTGGACTATGTACGTCTGTGATAAAGGATCTTCCAGGGATATAGTAAAAGGAACTTCACTTTTAATAAATTTTGAATAAAGTGCCATTTTTTGGTTGTGGTTGCATTCTATGCATGATGTTTTGTTTGTCAAATTGTTATGTCAAAGTGCCACAGAGTTTTTTCATCGAGATTTCTATTTATTACAATAAAATAGTTAGGTACAATATTTACAATTATTTACATAAATAAAAACTAAAGTAAACAAATAAAAACTAAACTAAATAACTACTAATTACAAAAATAATAGTGGAAATTTTAAGGGACACCTTATAACATAATTTCAGATATTTTATTATTGTAGCGTTTTTACCATAGTGGAAAGGTGGCATCAGACGCTTGCAACAAAAATTGTGCATCCTGAATAGGCTAACTAAAGGTTGACCACACATGGAGTAGTCGTCCAATCTCTAGTGCATTACTGACGTGTGAATTTCCGTAAGACAAAACTAAAGAAAGAAAATATTTTATTAATAACTTATCAAAATAAAAATCGTACAAGCGATGATAAACTTATATTTATACATGGTTCTTCAGGATTAAAATCTGATCTTGTCGGTTAGTTTTTTCCTCACCATTATTTATTTGCGATTTTTTGTCGTAGGTATACTCCTAGGTACTATCGCCTCTACTTCGTTCACGTAGCTAATTCTTGGTCTTCTCTCCTTCAGGAGGAAAGGGGGGAAGAAACCTTTTTTTATAATGATAATTTCAATTCAATCGTATCGTATAAATTCGTCGTATTTTTATCGTACGTAGCCAGACATCTTGCCTTAAATTTGAAAACCCGGCAAACGTATTTTCAAGCGTGATACCGTCGTAATTGAAAACTGCCATTTTTTGGTTGCTTCGTATGAGTATGGGCTTACTGGTTAATATTTCTACGCTACGTTACGTTAAAATGATGTATAGTTAGTTATCTGATGGAGCCTCTGAGTGTGATCAACCTGTAGGTACGACACTTGGCAGTACCACAGGCAGTACAGACAAAGGCGTTGCGGTTTTAACGTTACTGCGGATATTGTTCTAATTAATATAAACTTTGTATGTCTTGGCACTTTGTTATGATTTGGTTTGGTTTGTTTATATTTCCCGGAACGATAAATTAATAATGGAAATGCTGGAAATGTTCCAACATAAAATCCTTACTAGATCTCGCCCCTTGGTTTTATCCGAGTTTCCAAGGATTGTATTAGGTCCCTATGATATAATTTATATTATGTCAATGTTATAAGTAACAAAATAAAAAAAATATCCATTAACATTCCCATTTCTTATAATAATAATTTACCCGAGTTTAATTTTTCATTGATGTGAATTCAAAAAAGAATCTCTCTCGGGGATCCAAATAAGATAAAATGGGAGCATTAAAAAAAAAACTCAACTGTATTGCAGTTAAAAGTGATTTCTAAATAAATTCACATTAATTCGCCTTTCGCCTTACCCCTACCACTTTCCCAATGACTTGCTTAAAGAAGAGTCAACAAACGTACTTCAAAGATGGATTTATAGATCCCTCGGTGGAGTTAAGCATCGAAAAATCTCCAAGTTACTCGCTATTGACTTTCAAAGTTCAAATAAATATAATAAATCTGCAGAAAAAAATATTTTTCTATTTCGTGGAGATTTTCTTGTGATCTTTGATGTTATAAATATGCTTATAATTTCATTACTTACGCTATAATCGGAAATGTCACGGCTTTTCATGTTTTGGGTGGAGTATTTGCTCACAGACTATTTTATAGAATGTATAGATTCTCTTTTATCTAGTGAAATGGCCTATCTCAAAGACAGTAAATTATTATACGCCATGATTCATATCCTATCCAACAATGGTTTACTGGAAAATTGAGAGAGAAACCACATTTTATCATAATTAGGTATAATATGTATAATGATTTTGATGTAAACATTTCTCACATTTAACATAAAATTGGCAATTTAAATAGGTTTTCGAATATGTACAAATTGACAATTAATTCATTGAATAATTATAATACAAATAGGTGCTTCTTTATATCAAAAATAATATTTATTATAAAAATAAAACTTCAAATCAAAATAAAGTTGCACAAATATACCTAAATATATTGCACTTAGTATACATTTAATTTATGAAAGAGAGATGGATGGATTGTGATAAGGAAAGATGATATGAGTAAGAAAGGAGTGAATTGCCGATATGACGGATAGAAGGGCTGAATGGAAGAATAGTACATATTGCGCCGACCCCAAATGATTAGGACAGGGCAGGGAGATGATGATACATAATATTTATATGGAATCTTTGTAAACAGTTATAACCCAGCCAACCATAAAAGCGGTAATACCAAAAGATACAAAAAAGGCCATCTCCCTAACTATTTTTGGAAGCTTAACAACATAGCCCATAACTACCACAATCCTAGCTATCACGTAAAGTCGCATTAAGTTTACGGCAGTAGCTTTATCAGGTGATGTGGTAATGTAAAGACCTGCAACAAGCCAGAAAGGCGTCAGATTCTTCAAGTCGCTCAGGTTGGCTCTCTGTATCATATCCTGGTTACATGCTATTTGTGCCAAAGGGGTCATAGCGAGGAGTT
Source organism: Tethea ocularis (assembly GCA_963555595.1). NCBI lineage: Eukaryota > Metazoa > Arthropoda > Insecta > Lepidoptera > Drepanidae > Tethea > Tethea ocularis. Next base: position 9,434,062 of record OY741968.1, read on the forward strand.
TCAGCACCAAAACTGCTGAGTACAAGCAGTAGCTCTGTATTAGAGAGGGATCTTTAAGCATTTCTCTGGCCATTGTTCACGGTTAATTTTTATTGTTATTTTTTTTGGTTTTTATGAAATTGAGGTTAAAAAGACATTTGTGGTTTTGTTTGACAGGTGATGACAGACAGAAATTAGCTAGAGCCAATCCAACAAAATTAAGAGGTCGCGATAGTAGTAGTCTATCGATAGTATCGAGACTATAAAAATCAGTCATATTAGTGCTATCATATCTATCGGTAGAAAAACTATCCACAGTACCTATAGAAAAATAGTCAACATTATCGATATTAATTAAATTACTATCTATAATAATACTACCGATAGTTGTACCTTATCCATAGTCAAAGAATAATAATAATATGATACTATTGTCAGTTTACAAAAGGTACCTAATGGTGTTCCAATAGTTTTAAAAATATGCCCATAGTAACTTTAACTAAACTATAAATAATATCGATAGTATAATTAAGAGTAAATAGTATCGATAGCACTATCAATAGTACGAATGATTTTAAAAATCAACTATCGTTAACGGAACTATCGATGGTTCTACAGCACTGTAAACTTCACAGCACAGAAATACAAAGGAGATTGCCAGTCTTTGTATGGGAACCCTTGGATAGGATTTCTAATACTTTCTAAGTGTGTCAGATCACGTAGTAGGAAATGGTGCGTTCCAACCCCTCCCCCTTTCCTGAATAACTCTGGCAACCTTTAGATTATCTGAAATTATAAAAAAGTGTTAGACAACATGCTCTGTGTAGCATACGCGTCCACCAAAATGGCAAACGGTTTTCTACTATACTGGGACAGACATAAAGTCTAAGATGTTCTAAATCACTATAAAGTTTAAAGGTAGGTACTTGTTCAATTCCATCTTTCGATTCTGAGTCTGCTTGTATTGTGTTGAATTGAAGATAAGACGCATAAGACACGCGTAAGTCATTAAAATCGGACAAATTCCATATGTTTTTGCTTATCACCTTTGCGTTCACTCCCGCTCCCACAATTCATATACCTAAAACCACACAATACACTTCATTTAAATGTTAATAATGTCATAAAGTGAAGGATACTGTATAATTCTCGCAAATAATCCTTCGAAATGGTAATTCAATATTCTCGAGGAGCCACGACTGAATTAACGAGCACTGTCACTGGTACCGGGTCAGTGGGTGACCTTTGCCTTTATTTTTCGCCTTCGGTTGATTCTAGTGGGTATTGTACACAATTCAATGACACATGTCACTACGGTCGCAATCTGTCAGTTGGTTTGTGAAAAGGGCGAACATTTATTTCTGTGGCTGAAGTTTCATTGGATGTTTCTATTTTTTGCGTATGATGATCAGCTCCTAAAGTACCCACCGTGTATTCGTCAGTCTAGTTCAAAAATACAGTGGTAATGCTAGAGGCGGGAGGCATCTAATACCGCGACACCTCACATGGCTTGCGTATCGTTTTTGTCATATTTGCCAAATGTAGACGGTATATTTGGTTAGTATATGAATTCTGATTAATTTGCAGGTTGGATTAAATGTGACATGAGCAACCGTTTTCTGATAGATTGGTGTCTCAAAGTCGACTCATTTATTCAGTGTAAATTCTCTCTCCTGAAATTGGAGGATTACTCGTAGGCATTATCCGTGTGCGTATCGCGCGTAGCAGCGTATATTACATGCTTGTTACGTTTACGTCCTGAGTTTTGTTGAGGCAACCGCACGCTCAGCAACCGACAATGTAGAGGAGGCCTTACTGTGAAAACCACTATCTCACCGTGGTACAGCAACCTATATTTACACAATAAATGTCTGGGCAGAAGGGTTCTCGAATGGCGACCACGAACCGGAAGAGAGTTTAAATGTACGGGTAGTTGAAATGAACTAATAACTTAGCTGTTGTTTCCATTTTATTTTTATTAATCCCTTTACACTAAGCTTTAATTTCTAGTTTGATAAGACGATCACATAACACGTTAAATATTTTCGTTGAAGCGAAAACTATTGTATTAAAAATTAAACGGGAATAAGCACTGTTTTATGCATGAAACGCAAACCCTATCCGAAATCTTTCTGTTTTGCCTTATTTTTTTCCTAAAAATTGCGGTCTTATAAAAAGTCAATACTAAAGATATTCATTAAATCTATTTCAACAACAAAGAGGCTTTGTAATATAAATGAATATAAGATTTACCTGTGTAAAGGTTGGACAATTGAATGTAAAAATGGAAATTAGAGGGAAAACAGCCCATTGTGGCGTAATGTTGCCAGATTTTTACCTAGCTTAATGAAATACTTACCTTTGTTATTTCCAATCTATTAGTAAATTTATTGATTTTTACATGATGGCAATAGCTACCTAGCCTTGTAGTACTCGCCTGGCTGGCCACCACCTGAAGTTGAAAATCTGTCGCCACGCATATATCGATGAGTTCCGATAACTAGAGAGCTTTAGATTTTGTGTGCTTACTTTTTTTTCACGGAATACAGTAACACTGTTGCCAAGGGCGTCGCCAAGGGGGGGCAGGGAGGGGCAGCTGCCCCCCCCCCTAGAGATTCTAAAACACATTGGACTCTGTACTGTCACAGAATATATATGTATATAGTACTAAGATACTGTTGTTATTACAATCGCTGTAGATGTAAGGCTCGTAGTAAAAGTGAAAAGTTTAATGTCCTGTCGACTTTACCTACAATTCATACCTACTTTTCTCATTCATAGAGAATGAGAAAAGTATGAATTGTAGTAGGTAAAGTCAACTTGCCCCCCCCTGCGCCATCGGCTGGCGACGCCCCTGACTGTTGCTGTACATTTCAGCCGAAAAACGTCTACTGCTGGACAAAGGCCTCCCCCAGGGATCTCCTGGATCATTTGGGGGGATATGCTATAATCGCCACGCTTGGCAGGCGGGTTGGAGATCGCAGTATGGTGTTATAGTTCTCAGAGATACGCTGCTGCCCGTACTCTGGTATACCTTCCCTCGGACGACTTCTACGCCCCCCACGGGATGAGATGGGGTGGTGATATTCGTCGCCGTCACCACACAGCTGTTGCTGTAACAACAAATAATAAAAATTCAATTGGCAAATAAATATTTAATTCAATAAAAAAATGACAGGCCAGTTGGCGCAGTTGGTTAAGACGCCACCGGTCGTGGGTTCGATTACCATCCAGGACAAACATTTGTGTGCATGAAGATGTCTGTTTGTCCTGAGTCTGGCCTAATTATCTATATAAGTATGTATTTTTGAAAAAAAAAGTAGTATATTTGGTAGGTATATCAGTTATCTGGTTTCCATAGTACAAGCTCAGCTTATTAAAGTTGGCCTCCATACTGAAAAAGTGATTCTTCAACGTTTTTGCTCGACCTTAACAATCGTTGTATCTCATGTACCATAATAAGTAGACAGTTGAAATTTTCACATTATGTGTTGCCGATATAACGTCAAATAATTAAAACAAAATAATGTACGATGGTATGGAACCTTTTGTGTGCGAGTCCGACTCGCACTTGGGCAATTCTTTTAATCAGAGATACTAACTGGTCAAGTCGGAATAACCCTGAAGAAACGCTGAAACATATCCAAGAATATGTAATAAATATAAAAGTAATAATAATATATTTATTTTGATAATGATAATTGATTTGATAAAGTTGGCGCAATTGGTTAAGACACCACCTATCACGCTGCTGGTCATGGGTTCGATTCCCATCCAGGACAAACATTTGTGTGCATGAACATGCCTGTTTGTTCGGTGTCTGGGTGTAATTATCTATATAAGTATGTATTTACAAAAAAAAAAGTAGTATATGTAGTATATCAGTCATCTGGTTTCCATAGTACAAGCTCTGCTTAGTATGGGATCAGATAACCGTGTGTAGGAATGTCCCAGGATATTATTATTATTAATTCGAAACCTTCACATAATCTAATAACATTATGTTTGATTACCTACTTAATACGCTCGTTCTACTTGATTTAGGTAATAGTGCAAACGCGTGTAGCTCAAGCCAGAGCTAACACTGTTCTACTGTTTGACTAAGTGCAGAAGGACATAATCTTATAAGTATATAAGCAAGTGTTTTATTTACCTTATCAAATGAATTTTCAATTGAATAGTATTGATAAAAAATTGCCTATAATCTTTGGGGATAATGTAGCTTCCTATTAGTGAAAGATATTTTTGAATCGGACCATAAACTCGATTAGCGCGTTCATACAAACAAACAAACTCTTCAGTTTTATTATTAGTACAGATAAGGAGTACTTTAATTCTGTTATTATTTTTAGGATATATTAAAATCAGTCAGACTAAATATAATATTACATAGTAGGCTACTTTTTACTTATAAGGCCCATTTTAATTTTTTTATTCAGTTTCTGTGGGTAAAATAACTGTACTCCAACTTGAAGTCATGTGGAAAGTCAGTCCTTAAACTTATGCTTAGGTAAGCGTATGTATAAGCCCTCATCCTTTCACGTGGCGGCGAGCTTAAGAACTGAAGGGCTTTAGGAAGTCTAAAGGGGCACTGCAGAAAACCTAAAGCTTTTTAATATTATCTAAGGAAATCCATTTACCGTGCTTTTAATTTAGCTGTGAGAGGCTTATAATTTTCTTGTATTTGAAATTCTAATGTTTAAAGTATATCGTGATTGCGCTTAAAATGTTAATTAAATAATATTTGAAATAATTGTTATTTTAAGTAAATAAATACAAGTAGGCTACAGTTATATAACATATTTTAAATAGGTTACCTATCCGATACTACATCGAGATGACATCTTTAATGTGAAAGTTAAAGAGACAAGTACAAAGTGAGATGTTTGTTACTCTTTCACACAAAAGCTACTGAACGGATTTTAATGAAACTTAATACAAATGTAGGTATATAGACCATACTCTGAAATAATATATAAGATACCTACTTTTTATCTCGGGAACACGAGTGAAACCGCGGGGAACAGCAAATATTTTCTAAATCTATATCGGACCCGCTTTCCCAAAGGATCTTTAGTTTTATCGGGATAAAAAGTAGTATATATATTATTTAAATGTATAATCTGTCTATGTGTCAAGTTTCATCCAAATCCGTTCAGTACTTATTGTGTGAAAGAGTAACAAACATCTCCGTCATTGTGTGTATGTTGATATAAATGTTTTTCTTTCTTTCTTTCCATCTTTCATATCCCTAAAAACTTTCACATTCATAATATTAGTAGAATAGGTTTTGTGATGCTGAACAACTTTTACTATGACCAAAGCCAGGACCAATCCTTCAAACCCAAATATACCTAAATGATTCCCTTCCTTCACAAGGGATTTCCTGTACTAGCACTTATTTACGTAAGGAATCAAACTCATGAATATCTAACAAACTGTGTGAACACTCAGCCTATAATATTACCAGTCCAGGTTCAGTTGACTTGGGAGCCATTATTTTAATAAACTAGTTTATCGTCCTGCGGTTTTATTATTTTTTCGAGAGATTTATTGTTTTCCCTTTATCGATCAAAATTATTACTATTCTATCACAAAGCACTCTAACAGTTACAGTTTCTGACAATCGTTTTTGAGATCGTCGCCAGCCGGGGCATACTCACTTTCAAACTCAAGACTGATCTGCGCTTCGGTAGACATGACCAGCCGACTGCTAAATAGCAGCTTACTAAAACAATAAGCACTAGAGATAATGTATAATCCAAGGTTTAAAAACATTACCTATGATACATCACGCGCATCGCGTGTGGAACTCCATCAGAACTAGTCAATAAAAATAAATCCAACTTATACATATTTGGCCTGATATTTTTGTATCTTAACAAACTCTAAACTATCAAAATGTCTATAAAGACGATCACATTATGTAACTTTGTAAGAATAAGTAAATAATTAGCTGTTAACTTTACCTCTTTGTTGTGACTTCGAGCAAGTCTCAACTATTTAACTTATAAACCTGTCCTAAACATTGTTAGTCGATTTGGACCACTTATTGTTTAACTATTGCAATTAAACATTTACACAAATTACTTTGAAGTAAAAGTTTCGTGACTTTCACTTAATTTAATTGACAAGAAGAAATATTGAAAGTTTCCGTCTGAAGTAACAAAACTATTTATCACTTGTTACCTTTATCTTTCCATACTAGGGATGTTTAGAGTTTTTTTTTAGTATGTGTTCAGCTACTTTTGTTGCTGACTGTATCTCTCTATGAAGAAAAATACACAAAGGATCAGTAAATTTGTATATAATAAAAAATAACATTACACAAATTATGTTAAAATATAAATCTTATACTCCCGGTTTTATATTGTGCCCATTATATTTTCTTTGCAAAAAGATAATAATATAATATTTTATAAGCGGGAATATAATTTAGATGCTACAAAAACAACATAAATTCTCCATTATAATGTATGAAAATAACGAGAAAATTCACTTTCGTTGTTATAAAGCTAATGCGTGTACGTAACTAGAGCGTAGTCTTTGATCTTTGCTTCAATAAATTTTCCATCATGCTTTATGAAATAAAAAAATGTCATAGTGAAATTGGTAAAAAAACGTACCTATTTCGTAAAGAGTTTTTTTAGCATTGAAACACAAAGGTTGGCAGGTCAATAAAGAATAATGTCACCTTGTAACTGGCATAGGTACCTAATAATGAAATATGTTCGTTCGGATGTCCGTCCATCAAGTACTTTAGCACATATGGCTACATCATAATTAACTACGATGTGATATGATACGCTGAAAAGGTAACATATTTTTCTCTGGTTTCCGTCATGCGGTTTCAGCTACGAGGGATTTTAAATATAGGTACCTACTATTATGTTATGTCAGATCATAGTCTAGCTATGTGCCTTTTTTATATCAGATGGTTGACAAGCAGGCAGGCTGTCCACCTGATGATAAGTGATTACCGTGGCCTATCGTAATTTGCAATACCAGAGGTATAGCCAATTTGTTGCCGACCTGTTACAATGCCAAAAAGGTAAGTGGCTCTCAAGTGCAATTTCAGTGATATCTGTTCAATAGTTGATAAAAGATTATCTAAACATCTAAAAATTTACATTTATGATATACTAGCTGTTTCCCGCGGTTTCACTTGCGTTCTCGGGATAAAAAGTAGCCTACAACCTACGGGGATAATGTAGCTTCCTATTAATGAAATAATTTTCCGAATCCGCTAAGTAGATCCAGAGATTAGCGCGTTCAAACCAACAAACTCTTCAGCTTTATTATTAGTACTAGCTGTCCCCCGCGGTTCCACCCGCGTTTCCAAATAAAAAGTAGGCTATGCAACCTGATCTAGATAAGGCAACATAATAATTGTCCATGGGAAAAACAGTTTTCTCTTAAATATATTCCAACATGCTTAAAAGTTTGTCCTTGTGCTTTATTTATATTGACTTCAGACGATAGGTAGGTAATTTTACAGGAAATTGTACCTATTCATTTAAATCTATATGGCAAATCTGTGGGTATCATCGGAATGCGAGGTATAGGTAGTACTGTTTGCCCAACTGCTGGCTCAGTCAAAACCAATCGCTACTATGACAGAAATCTAGAAATTTTACTTGAAGTCTGGTACCATTACATAAATTTGGTGGTCTAATATCTATTTAACATGCATTGTCCTGAATGATTGTCTGACGGATCAACGCATAGCCTAAACCGCTGATCGTAGCGACCTGAAATTTAGAGGGTGTGTTCTTCGTATGAAGTAGGCATCCTATAAGAAAGGATCTTCCGAAATCCTTAGGGGTTGAAAAACTGGGACAAAGTTTGTATGGAACAACGTGATTCCTTGGTCCAATCTACTTCAAATTTTGCATAATCATTCTTTAAGATAATTGATGGAAGACGTGTTTTGTATTTTATTGAAACTCATCGCCTAACGGGGTTAAAAAAGGGTAGAAAGTTATTTTGGGGGTGATTTGCATCGAAGTTGATATCAATACTGCTTTTGAACTCACATAAAAGCTTGGTGCAATGCAATGCATATGACGAACAATTGGGATGAATTTGCTGTTATGTCTCGTGACCGTCTTGGCAACAATCATGGGACAAAATAAAAGTATAAATTAGATGTTACAACACTCTACATTTCTGCGAGTTAGTTGCAGCCGGTCAAATATACCCATTTGTATTTGAAGTATATCGAAATGGAAACCAGTATGCCAAATTTGGTACAGAAGACCAACCCATCAAAAGGTTACGTTTTTCCCAAGATCTTTCTTATGGTCACTTTGATGCCTACGCTGATGCCGATGGTGATAATAACACTGATCAGCGTCCAATAGCCAATCTAAATATATAAAACTTTTAACAAAAATTTTAACCGATATCATGGTACCGCAGATTTATTTCGCTTACTTCAAAACTATCATATTAGAGTTCCTAAATAGTTATTTTCTGCTTTTTAGTGCCTTTGAAGGCGGTTCTATTTTTTGTTAAAAGTTTTTTATTTTTCAATTTTGAATTTCTTATGTGTAATCAATGACTCTCAAGGTCACTGACCTAGGATAAGCATATTAGCGTTGTAGTTTCCATCATCGTTCCTATAACATTTAAAGAATTATCCCCTAACTCCTAACCATTAAGGAGTTGTACCTTCCATCATCAGCTCAGCAACATAAGATGATGACTACCAGACGCAAATATCTGAATAGCTTTAGAAAGTATGATGAAAAACATTGTAAGTGCCTATAAAATTTGAAGAGTTCCCTCTATTTGTCTAGGATCCTATCATCAGATCCTGACTTGGTGACCATGTGACCACTTGTGAAGTATACCCTTTCAAACAAAAAATATTTTTCCAAATCGGTCCAGGCGTTCGAGTATTCGGGGAACATACAAAAAAAAATGATTCCGACGAATTGATAACCTCCGCTTGAAGTTGGTTAATTGACTGACTGACTGATCGCGGGTGATATCGCGTGTGGTATCGCGGGTGGAAAGCTATTTAGCATTCTATATTAAAACTGAAAAGTTTATGAAAAACATTGTAAGTGCCTATAAAATTTGAAGAGTTCCCTCGATTTGTCTAGGATCCTATCATCAGATCCTGACTTTGTGACCATGGGACCACTTGTGAAGTATACCCTTTCAAACAAAAAATAATTTTCCTAATCGGTCCAGGCGTTCGAGTATTCGGGGAACATACAAAAAAAAAGATTTCAACGAATTGATAACCTCCGCTTGAAGTTGGTTAATTGACTGACTGATCGCGGGTGGCATCGCGGGTGGAAAGCTATTTAGCATTAAATAATAAATCTGAAAAGTTTGTTTGTTTGTTTGAACGCGCGAATCTCCGGAGTTACTGGTCCGATTCGAAAACTACGCTGTCGGCTGGTAGTTTAGCCATTATTTTATCGTTGATGACGGCAACGCTTATATTTCTGGCAGCTAATTAAATTAAATTGCCCTCTCACACATCCATTAATGTTTTTTTTGGTCGATATTGGCTATATCCGGATATACTCTACAGATCAGGTCTTCAATGTTGGTTACGATTTTGCCAAGGTCTTTGTCAGTAGCTATTTTTTTATCTGATTCAGGTACTTTCCCATCCCCGATTAAATGGAGCTTTATTGGGAAATCTGTGCTTCCTTTACCCAAGTGACTCCTCATTTTGGTATACAGTTTCAATAATTCAACAGACTTTCATAATGAGGAAGATTTTAAGTAAGATTTAATAATATCTGCTCTAGTTTCCCTAACAGGCAACGTTTATCTGAAATCACCAGAAAACATCAAAGTTATTCCACCCATGGCTATTTGTGCATTTTATAATTCTGAGAGTTCTATCTAAAGCCTCTAGATGAGCTCTATGAGTCATATGCACTCATCCCATATTATTAGGTTTGCATCTTGTAAAACCTTACCCAATGGTCCATTTTTACGTATAGAGCGTACGCTGTCTTTTTCAAGAAATACCGTAAGGGTCTGTTTAGAAGTGTAATGAGCCGTCCTTCTACCTGTCAATAGTGTAGCAGCAATAAATATCTGATGATGCAACAGCAATGGCTAATTTCGTTGACTTCAAAACTATCAGATTAGAGTTCTTACATAGTTATATTATACTTATTAGTGCCTTTGTGGTTTTTTTTTTGTTAAAAGTATTTTATTTTTCATTTTTTAGTTTCTTATGTGTAATCAATGACTCTCAAGGTCACTGACCTAGAATAAGCATATTAGCGTTGTACTTTCCATCATCGTTCCTATAATACTTAAATATTTATCCCCTAACTCCTACCCGTTAAGGAGTTGTACCTTCCATCATCAGCTCAGCAACATGTGACGACTACCAGACGCAAATATCTGAATAGTTTTAGAAAATATATGAAAAACATTGTTAGTGCCTATAAAATTTGAAGAGTTCCCTCGATTTCTTCAAGATCCCATCATCAGACCCTGACTTGGTGACCATGTGACCACCTGTATGTATTGTTTCCAAATCGGGTCAGGCATCTTCGAGTAATCGAGGAACATACATAAAAAAAGATTCCGACGAATTGATAACCTTGTCTTGATGACAGTTAAAAATAACAAAAAACTGTTACCTAGGCGACCGCTGTCATCCATTGACAACCGCGTCGCATCGCTCACCCATGCTATACATGCTCCCGCTTAACGTTCTTTTTATCATTGCTCAGCTCCTGAGGGTCGTAGCGTGATGTTCTATAGCCTATAACCTTCCTTAATAAATGGGCTTTCAATTGCAAAAAGGTTTTTCCATATCCCACTGGCAGATCCAGAGATTAGCGCGTTCAAACAAACAAACAAACAAACTCTTCAGCTTTATTATTAGTATAGATATAGATAGGAAATAAGTTTAGGTAGATAGCTTCTCATTTGAAGGTCAAGTTCCGAACCGGTGGTAACTTTTTAAATGGCTTTGACTTTTTGTAGGATGGTAGAATATAGGATGAGATAGAGATTAGACGTTTCAATGTTTTTTGTCTCATCTTACGCAAGGACTAAATAAATTTAGATGAAACTTGGCACATATGTAGTTGGAACATTGATAGGTACACACGGCCACAGATCAAGCTACACATTTCACGTCACGACGAAGTTTATTTGTTATCAGTTTAATTAAAGAGATTTATTATTTGTGTCTATTGTTAGTAATCTATCGAAATGTCTACAAAGACGATCACTATATATTATGTAACTTTGTATATAGGTGTAGCAAACATTATGAAGTTTTAGTGACGGCAATTTGTATCTAAAATGTGCGGTTTACTTCTGACTTATTTTTCAGTTACATCAGCATTTACTCACGTCGCTGTAAGTCGCTATACGTAGGCATTATTTTAATTCATTTTACGACCTACGCCGTGAAAACCTTTGAACCCAAATTAAAGATAAAGTATGTATTCAGCTTAATATTCAATCGCTGTTCTTCATTCAAGTATTTTTCCAATTATTATTTATTTATTCGTGTGTTTCAAGTAATTCAATATCTTGCTTTTTCGATAGGCATCAAATTGCTTTCTTTCCAAGAATTTTGCTAACGAGACAAAAATATATTCACGTAAATTTAAAGGTTCGTTTGGAAATAGCTTTGTAGTCTGGTACTTATGTATATCCTATACAATTCTACTTATATTCTTTCCTGTACTATATTTATATGATAAAGAAGAAGGCTACTTACAGGTTTCATGTTTGACACAAATGTTTAATTTTTTTTAAAATATGGAATTCTGGTCATCAAATTAGGAACTGAAATAGTCATAAATTCAAACCAAAAGAAATATTGAGTTCATTCCTAATGCAATTTCTAGTTCCATATAATTTGGGTTCCAAGTACAAGGAGGTTGCCCACAAATTCCTCATAGCTAAAATTCGATTACGACCTAATGCAAATTACGTACCCAACTCAGTTCCACATAAATAAGTTTTGGAGCGGACCGGTCTATTTCTTGATAGGTAGGTAGGTAATCAGAATTTCAACTGGGACATGAGAAATTATGCTCTAAACTATATCAAATTATGAACTACCTTGTTTATTCAATTGAAGAATAAAGGGAAGCATAAGGGTTATCGTTTAACTATTGAGAATAAAGGTCGATTAAGGAAGTTTATATCTTTTAAATCGGATCAGTGGTATTGGACGGACTGGTGAAGGTTAAATATGCTGACTGCCAAGTAATAGGTTTGATAGCCACGTGTTATTGTTCGAAGTCTGATTGTTTTCCGTTTTTATCTCTGCTTAATTTGGCTTATGGAGCAAAGACGTGGTCGCTTACAATGGGCCTCATAAGAAGGCTCAAGGTCACCCAAAGAGCAATGGAGAGGGCTATGAGCTGGCCACTGTGGAGAACCTTCAGGGAGTCCTTTGTCCAGCAGTGGATGTTTTTCGGCTGACATGATGATGATGATAAATTTGGGATCAAATGTTAATGAAGACAGGATTTCCAAGATAGTTATTATAAAATAACATATATTTGAATTAACACAGCTTCTCAATAAGTTTAAAAAGTAAATTATTAACGTTAAGTTGTTTTGATAGCGTCACTCACTCTGTCAATTTCGTCATTGTGAACGCCAAGTCTTGTGGTGGTCTTTCACCAACGAAGGTGAAATTAATTTCATAACGGTAGGTTGATAACGAAATTCTTTTGTATTTTTTCCGACAACTAAAAATCATCCTATTTTTTCAGCCAATTTACACAAATCCTCAAGAAAAGCTCATCCATTAATTATTGGTGAAAACCGTATAAAATTTCGAGATAGATAGATAGATGTGGCGATGTTTATTTTATAATATTATGGAATGTTATATATCCTGGGCTGATCCTAGCACGTTCTTCACATACGGGTCTCTCTATTTATTGTAATTTTTTTAAATTAAATACGCTATAAAGATAACTCGATTTATAGCTATCCTGGCTCTGCCACGACCTTTCTGAGTCCCATTATAGGCTTCATAGAGATATTCGCTAATTAATATAACTAATTAATAACTATAAAGAAAATCTACGTTATAGCCTATACGGTTCATAAATTAATGATTTGACGACTTTTCTTTATAGTAGTTTACTCAGTGACAAGGATCCTGACTGCTATCCTATAAATGCGAAATATTTCTACATATTTACGTCAAATGGGCTGAGCGATTTGAATGTATTTTTTTATTAATTATATTACCCTGTACCTGTATATACCTGTATATTTTGTACCCTGGAAAAGAAAGCATTAGATCGCACAGAAACACGGGTGAAACAGCGAAGCAAACCTATCTGTGTTGTTTTGATGTAGAATAACGAATCTGAATTAAAACGAACGATGTACCTTAAAGAAGAAAATAGATCACAAAAAAAAATCAGATTTTTTTTATCGAATTTTATGTGAATCTAAATTTTTTATGAAAGCATTGCGTGCTTGGCTGATATCGATTTTCCATATTCTATTACGATATAAAGTTGGCAGATAGGTTGGTGTAGTTATTATGCTTTGGCATCTATTCTTTGAATCCTCATCAAGTCGCATATATAGTTATTGCTACAGCAAAAATAGTTTTCTATGAAATATAATGTTATACGCATTTTTTTATGAAAGATAAGACGGCATGAAATAGGCCTATTGGCGTGAAGATTAAATACACTGACTGCCACATGCCGCCTGTATCTGAGTAGGCCTTTAGGTAATCTTTTCGGTACATTGTTTATCTAAATACCCCATCAGTAGCTTGAATACAAAAAGAAGATACATAAGAAGACCTTCAATGCGTCGGTTGACACCATTATATTCTTTGAAGCAATTTCTTTAGTAATGAAGATATTTAAGGGGCGTTCACTCAAAAAACCTCACCTTTCACGGGGCCTAAGGCGTCCTACTTTGCAAGTCAAATCGTGTAAAAAGCTTTGAACGGTGGCCGACGGATTAAATTTAACGATGAGCCTTAATTGTTGTGCTTCGGTTGATGTAGATAAGTCTGAACTCGGAAGGTTGTTTGTAAAGTGAGTACAATACTGCAGATTAGATTACAATCAATTTGGAAAAAATTGGGTGGCGTATGATATGGGTAAAATACAGGGTTACTTTTCAATGAGTAGCCGAATTTTCAGGAATACTGTGTTTTATTTGCCATCTCGATTTTTTTGGGATTATTGTACTAACAACCTAACAACAAAATATCTCGGTACTCCGCCCAAACGTAAAACGTATTTATTATATATTTAATATGAAAAAGTCAATTACTACGGTACTTTCAATCATAAAGCCGTAATATTTTGAGTTTATAAGTAGGAGATGGTATCCGGAACTACCGTTTTTTTTTTCACTAATAGGAAGTTTATTGCCGAGAGCTATTTTTCAACCCAAAAACGCAGTAAAATCCTAAGGGAAATGTATTCTTACCCTGTGAATAATATACAGGGTATAGTAGGCCAAAGTACTTTAAAGTACTCTTAGAATACCCTTCATGAAGATTCCCTGCTGTAGTTCCTTAGAAAACCACAGCTATATTTAATCATTTATTTAAAGAATAATACCCACAGCTGTGAAAAAACAGTTTTCAAGTATTACAAGTTATAGTACGTACACGATATTTGACTCAAACTTAATTCCACTCGAAGGTGGAACTCGGAACCTAACTTAGAATTTTATATTTGAACATTACAGACACAGCTAAAATACTTACAGTACTTTATCTCATTTCACTATTGAATGTTTGGATGTCTGTGACTCACTCATAAATGACTGACCGGATTTGGAGGAAACTTTAGACATAGATACATCATAGAACAATATATATGATACTTTTTATCCCGGGAAAACAAACAATCCCATAAATCAAATCAAATCAAATCAAAAATCATTTATTCAGTTTAGGCCCTAATAAGGCACTTATGAAAGTCAAAAGTTACAGTTTTACAATAGACTATACTACCGGTTCGGAATACACTTGAACTGAGAAGACTCCGGCAAGAAACTCAGCAAGGCTTCTTTTTTTGGTGGATCTTTTTTTTTAATAATTTATGTAATTACAGTTTTAAATATACATAAACTTCATACAATTATCACTTGGCCAGGGGGCTGCAAGTGTAGAGAGAAGCTACTACAACCATGTATTCTTGTCTTCTATGTAATGAGCCACCTTATAATAGGCCTTGTCGATCAATGGCGGTATATTATTAACTCTGTTACAATAGTAACCAGTTAGCTAATATTTTATGTTTATTTCTTTTTTGTAAATATAATAATTAAACTAACGATGGATGGAAGATAGCCAGATATTAGGGTATTCAGACTTTTAAAATATGAAGTCAAAGTTCAATCGAGCCACTGTTCTTGTTTAATTTTTTACTGTGGTAGCAATAAGCTCGAATAAGTTTTGTGCATCTTGAGAATTCTTTGACTGGATTTGTTTGAAGTGTTTTACGAGGGGAATAATTCTTATTCCTCAATGTAGGAGAGGCACATTATATGCTGTAAGTGCATTCCTGAAGTGTACTGCGTTGATTAAAAATAAAATATATAGCGTGTGGGAATATATGAGGCGTTAAAGTGCTGAATTGCTATTCTGGTCGTATGTTACTGTAACATGACGGCATATTATTTTTTTCTTTCAAGAATTCCTACCATGTAACTCAGTTTTTTGTTATCATTTTATAACTTTATACCCGGTTGACCGACCTTTGCTCGTTTTTTTTTTTAAATAACATTTTCATACTAAATTTCATGAAAATCGTTGGAGCCGTTTCCGAGATTCAGATTATATATATATATATACAAGAATTGCTCGTTAAAAGGTATTAGATTGCTGGCACTGTAGGTCTCTATCAAATGATAATATTTTGTATCCAATTTTGTTTTATATATGTATATTGAGTATATAGTAAGTACCTACTAGTCACATCACACGTCTTATTATATCGTCAGCGTTCATAAAATAAGCACACAATGTACACTTGTATACATGATAAGAATGTAAAAGCACTCCCAAACGTATTATATGATTAACAAATACTATTTACGGGTAACAATTCCCAGAGGACTAAGAATATTTGTGGAACTACTATCGTAACTCCTTTTGTGGTTAAATAAGTCTTGAAACTTTCAGAGGACCAATTTCCTCGAACAGACGGAAAATTCGGCGAGAAGCGAGAGCATATGAGAGAGATTAAATTTTAGAATTATTATGGAGCTAAGTGCACTCTCCACTTGTAAAATGAAGTATGCAATGGAAATGGCGTACTGAGTGCATTTATTTAGCTATTTTGGATAACGAAAAGGCTATCGAATTGTCATAATAGTAATGATGACTGGGTAAAAAATAATTAGTTCTATTTGTCCGTCAGTTCGGTCAATCAAATAATATTGGATATGTATTATTTATTTTATCAAATCAATAAAAAATACATAGATAAAGCACATGGAGACTTGTGACGTCACTTCTCTGTAAAAGTGTACTAAAACGTGACGTCACGGGAAATTTTAGATTTCAGATTATTTGATATCACGGAAAAAATAGTGTTCTCAGAGTATAGTTATGGTAGATGATAGTAAGCACTCAAAGCTTATAACCAATTTCGTTGAATTTTATCGACCAATAAGATCATTCAAATAGTTTGTTTTTGTGAATTGCAGTGACATCTTTATGTCCAATCTTAAGAAAATAATTATTATCATAATCATATTAGAATTATATTCATTTAAATATTAAAGCTTGCGAATGTTTGTGAGTCGGTGGACGGATTTAATTGAAACTTGGAACACAGATAGTATTTCTACTACGTAAACTTGTCATAAATTAGTTTATTATTTCTAAAGATCCAAGGGTACAAAAACTTGTATAAAAGGGTAGCTAAGCGCACAAAACAACGCAAAATTGCAAAAGTTGCTAACAAATCCTGGCATGGACAGCATTTTGCTGGGAAGCGTAAAACGTAACTTAAAACTTTTCGCAAATATATCAAAATAAAAGATTTGTTGTATATTCAGTTGTCTTTATTTGTAAGCAATATTTCACGGCGTGAGTCTCGATCACATTTTTATTGTTTGGTATTTACATTGTATGGAAAGGAAAGTTACTTTTCCAAGATAAATAGTTGAAATAATGGCCCCGTATTTCCAATATAGACCGAACTTAGGGAATGGTTTAGGCTTACAAAAGCATTTTTAACGTTTTGATAAAATATGGAGTTGGTTTGGTAGGTATTGGCTTCCTATTTCCTATTAGGTACGATGCCAATGTAAATGTAAATTGCTAAACCTAGGAACGAAGGGAAGGCTTACCAAGACATGTCACTAAAAAGGCGATGATATCAGAGAAATAATGATTCTAGTTTTCTTACTTATTTTTTAAATAACATACTAACCGTCTTTTTTACTTACCTCTCCTGTCTCGCTTGTCTCCGTCGGTTTATTAAGGGACGTATAATTCACTGTGAGCTTGGAACAGCGAGTCGATAAAAATAGGAAGGCCCTCTCGCGGCCGATCACTCATACGCTAACCAGCCCCTACAATTAGATTCATTCACACAAAAGCTACAAAAAAAATGGCAATCGATAGCGCCAAATGTTTTCCGTTCAATGACAACTACTTACTTATGATGGAAAAACCACAGAGAGATGCTATCATAATTGAGACGGCAAAAAAATTTGATAAAGAGTTACAGTGTTCCAAAACTGAGTGGAAAAAGACTTTTTATGGTTCGCTTGACTGAGTTACAATTAATCTTTTTATCCTCAGTAAAGATTTCTGCGAATACTTAATACCCCCAAAAAGATCTTTTAAGTGTAAAATTAAAAGAGTAAAAGCTCTTGATGTTCTATTCTTTAAAAGTGCAAAGTATAGAAAGAAAATCGAGAGCTTTTCAAATACCTCTTCGATTATTGTAACTCGAAGGATATACCTATTTAATTTTAATCATATCATTTAATTGGTTATTAGGTATTTGTTGTTGTTTGGGTTGATGGGCTGACAGTTAGTTACATCAGTGCTTTGTAATTTTTTGTAATAATAAAAATCAGCCTTATGATTTAAAAAAAAGTATAACGTACCAGAAAATAAATAAAATGGTCACGCAATTTCCATTTTAATAAGACATTATTCTACTTACAGGTATCTTTCAATCTTCACATGCGCTGGAGTATTGGCGCTGGAGGAGAGAAGATTGATTGCACCCCAGGGATTTATAAAGTACACGTGTACTGAATAAATTTCCCTAAAAACGCCTCGGGGATCTCTCTAAAAACTCCGTTGGATTTTGAGTACAGGAATTAATTTGATGGGGCGAGGAATTTTCATTTCCAGCAATTTATAGGAGGTATTAAATTACTGTAAATTATATGAAAGAACGTGTTTATTTTTAACAAGCTTTTATTAGCTTCTTGTGAGTAACAAACCAGGATGTTGATTTTTACCTACTTTTGAATATAGTATCAGTTTGGAAGGCAAAACAATAATTTGGTACGGTACCATTGATTTGTCGTTGGATTTCTCTATGCAACAACGTCTCCTACCGGTATTTGAGTTTGCTTGGTATTCGGAATTGTCTTGAGATGAATTTGATTATGTCTATGCTAGAGTCGGTACAGTGCTGCCAAAAGCGTTATATTTTTTCAGTTTTGTACTTAACTATTATTATATTTGAAAGTTGTAGTTATGATTACTTATGAAGTGTCAAAGAAAAAGGTTACATATTGTCAGAAACTTGAAATAGATTTGTGAAGTTTGTGTGTGAAATTGTAAACGTTCGACGACCTATGGTGCTTCATTTACAGTAGGTACCTACATACATAATGTAGTAAACGTTCGTAAAAGCTCTAAATGAAATTTCAAATCCTGGCAAACTACCTAAAAATCCTGCCTTCTCTAATCGGCCTCACTCTGTAAGGAAATTAATTTTTAACTCTGATATATTTAAAATCTAGCTTCCGCCCCGGGGTTTCCCAAGGGATATAAGATCCCTTTATAACGTTATGGTTTTCCAGGGATTTCAAATAGGATTATAAAAATAAATAAATTGCAGATCCATACAGAATAAAAAATAATAAAATTTCTTTTAATCTTGATTTATTTACAAAAACAAACAAACAGAAACAAACAATTTATAATAATATAAGTATTATATTAGGATAGGCAGGATAGCAGGATAGCAGGATAGCAGTAGAATTGTAGGTATAACGTAAAAGTTTGCAATGCTTAAACTTTCTTTGCTACAACTTTAGAATTAAAAAAAAAGTGATTGTAGGATATAAGTGAAGATGCAATAACATTAAAAGACACAATGTTTCCTCGAGATGAAGGCTATTTGACATGTGACGTGGGTACCGCTTAGATTAGAAGCATGTTACAACATTTATATGTAAAGTGAAGGAATCAACATTTATACGATACACATTGGGAATACGAGTGGCAAATGGTTGTTTTGTAATGGGATATAAAAGTTTAAAACATAAAGCTCAAGACATAAAGATTATTTTTACTTTTAGATGTGAACAAAAAGTATTGTCATGCGTTAAAATTGTACCTACTTTTCCGCTTTATTTTGTGTATCGACGAATTAAAATGTTATTCTTTAAATATCTATATTTTTAGAAAGTCAAAATGACTAGGTATAAAAAAAACTTAAGTATTTAAAATACATTATTCAGCTGATTAAAAATAAAAGGTGGAGTGGAGAGACAAAGTAATGAACTCCTAGAAAAATCTATCACGAATGAATTAATAATTAGTTCTTTATCGAGTCTGCAATTGCAATTTTTAATAATGATTAAAGACCCAGTCGGGAGAATGATAATGAAGAAATATTAGTTTCTTATTTAAGTACCTACCTACCAGTTTTTAGAAATGTTAATTCGGTACGTGAGGTTCTCTTTAGGTATTTTTTTTATATTTTTAATTATATTTAAGCATATTTTATACAACTCATTTCAATATTTTTATTTTCCAAGCAGTAGTTGTTTTAATATAAATTTCCAAAGTTTTGCCCGTGATGACGATATCAATTAGTTGGCAGTTGATGACACGACGAGAATGTCCAGAAACAGTTCCCGGCAAAAAGTTATTGTACTTTGAGGTGAAACCAATGGTTTTGTAAGGAATAAAAATCTAATTTCATCAAAACTCTATTATAATACAGTTGCCATAACTCAATAAAGTTAAACGCGAACGTTTTTGAATTTGCAACAGAAGTCAGCTTTGCTTTCTGTTTGTTTATTTATAACTCGAGTACTGGACGACTGATGCGGTTTTCACGATAATAAATTTTGCTGTAGCGGTAACTCAAAGGTTATCATATATGTAGCTTCCACAAAGTTTGAGAACACTGTTATTATTTGAAAGGTGTGATGCGGTATTATCTCAGAATATTACAAATGTGAAAATTTGTGAGTATGTATGTATGTTTGTTACTCTTTCACGCAAAAACCACAGATCCACGGATTTGGATGAAACTTGGAACACAGTATATAACCTAGATTAACACATAGGATACTTTTTACCCCCGGAAAACATAAGATCCCATGGAACGCGGGTGAAAGCGCGGGGTGGAATCTAGTAATACATATTATTTTTGTTTGTACTATTACCTACTGCTGACTATCATTAGAGTATCTACTACATCATAATTATAATTTATACTACAATATTTACGTTGTAGCTAAGTGCGGTTAGTAACAGTAGCTAAAGAGACATGAAAATGAACCATATCTCATTGCAATTAGGTTCTGAATCTATAGGTATATAATATATTAATCATAGATTAAGGCGACGATATCCGAGAAACGATGTTTATAGATTATATTTTCTCGGCATTACCTATTTGTTGCAAGAAATTTATAAAAAAATAAAATGAAATTTTAAAAATATCCTTTAAGGTAATTAAAGACAGCAGCGCCCTCCATTTCCACGGTCTCTTTCTGAACAGACTACCTAGCCACAGATTATGTATATAACCTAGCTAAGACATTGTATAAATTATAGAGTGTAACAAAAAAATATTCATCGTTCAAAATTATCCGTAAATGACTGCTTTAATTTACATAAAGTAACCTAATAAGAAATAAATTCTCGTAGACATTATCTGTTTTATGAAACTTAATTCAGGTATCGCGTCCACTTAAATGTGCAGAGTAAACTTTGAGCAGAAAGCTTGAGACGGCGTCATCTGCTCTGAGACAAGTTCTGAACTTCACTAAGTAATGCGACGCTATTGAAATTATATGTTTTATGAGTTGATAGCTGGAATAAACAGTATGTCAGTTTGCTTTTACAATATGTGTATGTATGTTCATATAGTACCTAGCGAGTGACATCTAAGTGAAATTAGTTTATCGATTATATAACCTAGGTACTAAAACCTCAACGTGTTAGAGTAATATATAATAAAATGGTACATTTTTGGTTACGTAATAATATCTTCTTGTTCAATTAGTTTTATTTACATTCATAAGCAGTTAAGTTTTATTTTAGGTATATATAATATTTAATTATAGGTATTTATGTATCACATAATATTTTTTTGTATCTAATAAACAATAATTATAATAAATATAAAAATAAGGTATATATATTTATAATATACAATAAATAAATTATGTCGAAGATACGGTTTGCAAATTTTGATTATTTATCCATGAATCACTTGACCATGGAGAAATTATATGATGAGGTAAAATTTGTACCTAAATTCGGATTTAGAAGTTACTGGGCCGAAAAAAGCTTTTGCAAAAAGAACTTTATCCCAAGTGCTAAAGGCTACTTTTATCCCAGGAACGAAGTAACCGTGGGAAACATGTATTTGTTTCTTTACTTTCGGCACAACCATACCCGTTTAAATTTTACACGCAGTGAGACTATTACAAAGGGAAAAACATAGGCTAATTATCCCAGCTAAGTGGGTAAAACCGAGATACAAATTTTGTCTGACCTAGAACCATTGACACAGATTTATTTGCCTATTTCACAGGGAAGGTTTTACGCATAAACTTTGTGCGTAAATTGGACGGTCTGTTAAGCTCGGTAATAGCAATAGTTAGCTAGTTACTGTTGCGTTTTGCTTTTACGAACGAGATCAAAGGATTTGGTCTCCCGCATTCGAAAGTAAGGCTTGTGGGAAACTCGATAAAAACCTATAAATATACACTACCCAAACTAGCTACTAGGGGTCGATTTTTCAAAAATCCTAATAATAGCTATCTGTATGCCCGATCCGTCAAGTGGTTTGAGCTGTGTATTGATAGATCAGTCAGTCAGTCAGTCAGTCACGCTTTCCTTTTATATATTTAGAAGATTTAGATAGTTTATGGCTTTATTCGATTACTCACTTGGAGCCATTTTGGTATGCTTTTCTGTATAACAAAATAGCTTTTAGGTTATATTGCGTCGTTAAAGGTTCAAAGGAAATTAGATTTTTTTGGCACACAAATGAATAATTGATAAGAAACTTTTTATCCTAAAAAAACATAAAATCCCTCGGGAGATTAAGTTATTACTTATTTATTATCTAACTGGTAAATAACAGGTAGGAACCTATAGCTGCGGATGGCCTATGTAGGTATATTGATATCAAAACACTTCAAGGATTTTATATTCAAATGGTCGACAAATTCAATTGATGTGCACTAGAGATAGGTGATCAATTCAAGGCAATCAATTTAAAGTTTTCAGTTCATTACATAAAAATAAGTAGGTATTTGAGATTCTCACAATTCACATTAAGTTTCTAATTTACCCTTATATTTGCACCCTTATAATGTTAGTTAACTTTATAAATATTATATATAAACACTCTATCAAAAAAAGATCAACATTCATTCCCAAAAACAAATGGATAATACGAATGTAGATAATCTTTCATTGTTATTGTATAAGGCCCGATGTATTTACTTAATCAGATTGGCAACGTTTTTTCTATCAGCGCAAAATAATATTCCCAGAGAATTGTAACATAGAAAATACTATATACCAGTGTCTTTATTATGTTATCTCAACGGATCTGGCGTACAAAACATTATGTCTAGCCCACAAGCTAATAATTTTATTTACAGCCAATATACAAAATACAATCTACACAATAAAAAAAAATTGCCGAAGAAATGGAGTGCAAATTTCATTTTACTACATGTTATTTGAAGTTTCATCGCGTTCTTGGGATGATAAAGTAAGTAGTATAGGCTCGAAGCACTTGGAAAAAATGTACCTTCCTCTTTACTAAAATAATTTTCAGAATTAGACCAAAAGCTTCAACCACTACCTGCTACATCCAAAAAAATATTTTTACGAAATAGAAAAGGCTAAAATTGCTATTTTTTCATAACTATTGAAGGAGTTACGTGTACCCTACCTACAGTCAAAACAGAACTACAGTTACAAGGAAAACTATCACGAACATTTTGAACTTAGTTAAGTCTTTTCAAACATAAAGAAAAGTTTGAATAATATAATAAACGCAGATATCGAAATTTCCAGTTTTTAAATTAAGAGTACTTACTGCAAAATTCTATGGTAGGTAGGTAGGTATATATTGTCCTACATAGGTACATTTGGCCAATTATTTCATAAACTACTATGAAATAATTGGCCAAATGTACCTAGGCAAGGCAAGGCAAGGTTTCAACTCAATTTTTCTTAATCGATATGAAAACAAGGCAAAGTCGAAGGACCTTCACATTATTATAATATATGAGTGTTCTTTGTGCGTGCAATAAGACCTTGGTCTGAATCTAGACGTCATAATTAAATCTAAGCTATGGCCGGAAATTAGGTCCTGAGTCCAATATTTGTATAACAAGGTAAATAAGTATAGTAGTTACAGATTTTATCAATCCTGAAGTATAAAAAGCTATAGAATAAAAAAAAATATTCATACTTTTAGTTTCTAAAGCGGTAAAATTTTCTTTCTTGGATTTAAACACATTTTGAATGGTGTCTCCAAGTTTTACGTCATTGCCATTCAAATCTGGACCTTAGATCATTGTCGAAACAATATGAGAAAATGGGTCTTTTACAACATGTTGTTATGGTTTCTTTACTAAAATTTGTATATGAAATTTGGTAGGTACATAGGTATATAAATCCATTGACAATACAATAATATTTTAGATCGAAATTTGCAAGTCAATTTAACCCACTTCCAGGTGTTCAATTGATCTGAAATTTGGTACACATATGTAAATTTGATGTCAATATAATTCGTTGAAAACTTGAAGAGGGTAAAGTAAGGGGCCGCGGCTCATCATCATCATATCAGCCGGAAGACGCAGCGGCAGGCAAAGTGGGCTTTGCCTTTTATAACATAAAATCTGGTAATAGATTACACTTCATATAAAATTATATAAAATATAAGTTACCGGGAAGCTATTCAGCACTTTAAAAAGGGGCTGTTCATCTTATAGATAGGATTTATGATACTCAAAATGAAATAAAGCTCCGGGTTACCCTGTTAATAATTTAATGCCTCTATATTTCATCTGCAAGGGATTTTTGAGTATTTGAGATTATTTTTTTATGAATGGAAAATACTTTTGAGGGTTTCTTGGCTGTATTTTATAAAATGGTTTATGTAAATTTTATTTAATAAATTTTAATTTATGCATATATATATTAGGCCTAGGTATGCCTTAAAAAAATAGTTTCTTTCTTATTCTTTCTAAATGCTTCAAAAATATTTTGAAAATTAGTTTAGTCTAAACATAATGATTATTTGCCTGAAAGGATATCAGATAATAATCCTTCTTTTATAAATAAACTTTGGGGATGTACGCACGGCCACAGATCAAGCTACACACTGCGGCACCTTATGCGGTTGTAATAGTAGCTATTTTGCAACAAAAATGTGTAGCTTGATCTGTGGCCGTGTGTACCATGCAAACTAACGGGTTTTGAAAGTAACCTTTTGATAACGTTTAAAAATAAAATAACGGACACGAAAACAAAAGAGACAACATAATCCGAGAAGATCTTTTAATTTTACTGAATACAAGCACGTATCTTTAACACTAAAAAAACCGGAAAAGTGCGAATCAGACTCGCGCACCGAGGGTTTCGTTGTGATAAGTCTTGCTGACGAGCAAACTTAGCTTTGTAGTTGAGAAAATATTCTCCCATACATCGATACAGTCACGGATTTCTCGAAATGTAAATTTTTCTCTCTAAAAAAAAACAGCTAGGTATAAATTATAAATTTTCATTTTTTTCGTTTACTTGTGCTGTGTGACCTTCCTTCTTGACAAATTTCATGATTGTTGGTCAACGGAAATTACCCTATAGGCTTTAATTTACTCGCTAAGTACTAAAATATGCGATATAAATGGTCGCAGTTTTTTTCTTAGAACCTTTTTTTTGAAGAGCTCCAAGAGACCTTTCGCATTCCTGATTCAGACAGACGGACAGCAAAGTGATCTTTTAAGGGTTCCTTTTTTCTTTTTGTTGTACAGATTCCTAAAAAGCAAGGTTTGTTTTACAAATTATAAATATTACGTAATATGAAGGATCAAGGAACCCATTATGTGCTATAAAATTATGAAACAAGTTTTTGTTGTGAACCAGTTTATGAATGAACGATATATGTACTAATAAGGCTTTTGAGCACTTTGAATTAAATTCATCATTTTATTCTAAGAAATGTCTTATTATTTTCTGTGTAAAACGACATAGCTTCTCTCTTTCTCATGTGATACCTTCTACATTATTATTCATTTCCTGTTTGACGTTGTGTCTTTTTATTTCATTTTCAATTCCCTCTTTATATTTAGCTTATGGAATACGTCAACCTGACATGTATGTCAAATGTAGTATGACATTTTTCATTATGTGTTTTGAGGGTGTATTTATGTAAGACTATCTGTCTCACGCGACTTCTCCCGTGTTCCCAGTATATATTTTTATTAATATTTCTAATACTTTTTGTAAAATAAAAGAAGTTTAAGTTATTGCTTTTAAAATAAGCTATCTGCCAGTGAATGTTCTGTTTCTGAGATTAGCCGGATCGAACAGACAGACCAAAACTTAAAAAAAAATGTTGGTATGATTTTGACATTACAAACAGACATGTCAGTTTTATTTATCTGTAAAGATTTTCTGCTCAACAGATCTGTATTCAGGGCAAGGCTGGATTCAATGGGTTTTCCGTGATGTAAATCATTGTGCAAAAAAACCTGCTCGCCTGAAAAATTAAATCAAACGCATAACAATTTAGGGTAGCAGCGCCGCCCCAGTTGGACCACAGTTGTTCAGAGATTAGGGTAGGGTTACATCAAAGAACCCGACTGGTAGGCTTCCACCCAAGGGATCTCTGAACAATAAACAGAGCTATATAGGTATTCATTACTGTTCTAAATCTTTTTGCTCTCCCCAGTGAGCTCTGGCGACCTTACTCACGCGCAGAAAATTTTACTGTAAGGTATTTTCTCAATCGAGCTAGTCTTTCAAATTCATTTATTCGCTTAAATGTGGGTTCCATGATGTTATAAAATTGTCTTAGTTCCAACACATTACCGTCACCGGCATATAAAACGTTGCTTCATGCCAAATTTCAAGATTTTAGGTCGACTGGAAGTATCCTTTAGGTTTTGATTCCCTTGCGAGCAGTTGCGAGTTTCAAAATATGCGGCTTAAATTGTTGTTTCTTTTGATTGCGTTGCAATAGAAGTTTGATTTTGTTACAGCTTAAAGGTATTATATACCTGAGTATTTGATATGAATTTCAATTTAATACCTTTACGCGTTCATGAGGAAAGGGGTAGTAAATTTGAAATTATTAAAAATATTTTGATTCTATGATGTAACAAAAAATTTAAACTTTTCGTAATTTTTCCTTTATCTGTGCTATAAGACGTTGCTTCATACCAAATTTCAAGATTCTGAGTTCACGGGAAGTACCCTGTAGGTTTTGATTCCCTTGCGAGTGTCGAAATTTACAGCATAAACGGCTGTATCTTTTGATTGCGTTGGTTTAGAAGTTTGATTTTTTCGCAGCTTCAAGAGACAGTAGACCTGAGTATTTGATATGAATTTCAGCTTGATACCTCCACGCGTTCCTGAGAAAAAGGGTCTTGACAGACCGACAGACAGACAGACGGACAACAAAGTGATCCGTTTTTTCCTTTTGAGGTACGGAACCCTAAAAACGATTGTTTTATTATGTATAGGCCTGTTTTGACAATCTCATAGTAGTCAGTGGTGATATTGCCCAAGGTTAACACACAAAGCCTAACAGGGAACTGGCTCTTAAGTGTAGTTGTTGAAACACACCGATAGGTGGTTGGCAACAAATTTTCAACTTGTGGCTGGTAGACAGGCGGGTACTAAAAACTATCGTGCTAGTATTCTCACGATGAATCGGCAACAAAAATTATTATCAATAACTTTATAGTGCTATAACCCAATTCCTTTAATAGGTCAGTAAGTAAAGATAGTGGATGTTTATAGCTGACTTACGTATAATATGTTACCGTAAGGTACTTAAGACAATTCCCCTTGTATTTATGGCGATAAGAGGACATAATAGCCAATAGTTAAAGAAGAGTATTGCATTAACAGCTTTTGCGTTGCTAACTTCATAGTATATGTAAAAAGTTTGTGTATGTATGTCGTTATCAGCATGTTATTTTATATCATATTTTTGTTGACGGGATCCTTGTGCAGAGAATGTTGAAATAAACAGAATTAGCTAAAGGATTTCTTCGCTGTAAGTAGTTTGCTACTTACAAATTACTTGTCTTTTCCTTCTTTCCCGTCTTCCGCTCCTTCGGTTTAATCTTTAGCGATCAATCTTCTAATTACTGTACTTTCCTGCAACTGTCTAAGCCGAGGATCGAACCTATTTCCCTCGAGGTGCCTTTGAATTATTGCTCCTTTACTGGTGCCTACGCGCTTCGTCAAAACCACCGGCACCGTCGGGACGGTGGTTGAGTACTTTGTGGTATTCGCTTGGCTAGCTTGCTCTCTACGCAAAATAGGCTGCTAATGTCGGAAACACATTACCAATTACCTCTAGAATTGTAAATGTCTAGAATGTGATGGCCTTTTAGCGTCAGGTAAACCAATTGCGTGCTAATCAGCTGTTTATTATAAAACAAATAAAGAAATATAATATGAAAAGAATAACATTAACTCTTTCAGCAAATTTCAATTAACGTAATACTAACAAGAAAAATATTTTGTTATTTTTATTATTCCCTTTTTGTGCTCAATTATTTCATACCGATGTAAATAAACACCCTCCTTTCAAAATAATGACAAGCATATAATTCAGATAAGCGCTAAGAATGGGAAGGAAAATTCGCGAAACAAAACAGCGAACACGAAATATCTTATTTTACCGCAATTATCGTATATTTCATAGTACCTACAGACCAACAGAAACGCGTAAAGAAAATTTCCCCTTGAAAAGAATAACTGAATACCTAGACGTAATTTTCTAGTCATCTCCTAAGTTTTAGGGGCTTTTATGAATTGACTATCAAACACCGCTCAAAATTTATGTAATTTCTGTATGTTACACCACCTGATCGTCTCAGCTAACAATACAATGTAACTAACAAACACACATAAACCTTGTAGGTCAACATGCCACTGTTCCAAGCCCCGTAGTTCTCCCATTCTACTTATAATTCATGTATGAAGGGCTGAGGGATACCGACTCTGACACTGTGTCTGTCCGCACTGAATTAGGTTAGCACACCGCTTTTGTTTACTCTGTTATGTTTCTCTTTAGTTATGTTGTGGGTGTTGATTTGCGTTTGGAAATATGGTGTTACCGATTTATAGTAGTAGTTTTGAGTAAAATTATGGTGATGTTACGAATAACTCGTTGACTAAAGCTCTTACCAAATTATTATTATATGCCTTTTCAGATTACACGATATGAATTTGATACCCGTTACTTGCTTTGATAGCTTGCTTATTTAATCTGTGTGCTCCTTGACAAAGGCCTCCTACAACTCTGTTCAATGTTGTCTTAGCAAATAGTGAACAAAGATCTACTACGGCGCTCTAATGTGGTAATTTTATTTCTATTTTATATACCAACTGACTCGGCCTATAATAATTTGAACCTATAAGTTCTACATAGCTATAACCTCATACTAATTAATTGGTATAAAAAGGTTTCACGCCCATTATATATTTATATACTACAGTGTATCGTAAATATCGACCATTCTAAATTGATTGTAAAAGCCTTTATTGTAATTCATATAAATTATGCCCCTGGGCCATATTCACTTGTATGTTATGTGTAATGTTACACCCAAGTTCCACAAGCTGCGGTGAGCTAAATGATTACGTTCTAATTGGCAATCTCACGTCAATCCCTAATGGCTATTGCCATGTAATATATTATTATATATGCATGTAATGACTATTTTTAACCCCCGACGCAATAACGACGGGGTGTTATAAGTTTGACGTCTGTCTTCTGTATGTTTGTCTGTGTGTCTGTCTATGGCTTCATAGCTCTTGAACGGATGGACCGATTTGGATTTAGTTTTTTTGTTTGAAAGGTGACTTACGAGGAGGCTCTCCTCGAATGACTCCGTCCCTTACTAAACTGACGGAGACAAGCGAGACAGGAGAGGTGCGAATTTTTGGATTAAATGGCGGTTTTATGTAATTTAAAAAAAAACTAAGGCTTTTTTTTTTAATGTAACAAAACTATTCCCTTTCTATTGGATTTCAAAATGTGTGTTTTTTTCTGACGTTACTAATGAAAAATTCCAATTAAAAAAAAACTATTTCTCGCCACATATTCTCTAGTTTAACGTATATTTTTTTACAAATCTCATGCAAAAATAATGCCGAGAAATACTTAATCTAGAAACATAATTTCTCGGACATCGTCGCCTTAAGGGAGAGTGATATCAGTGCCCAGTTCTAACTGCAGGGGTGAATAAAATTTTTACAAATACGTTTCATAAATACCTAAGGAATAACGATGAAATCGGGGATTTTGAGTAAAACCGTGGGGCGTAAAGGCATACATATGAATATTCAATATATTCATCTTAGGTATATTTGAAAAAGGAAAGAGGGAAAAAGGAAAAGTCTATTTACTTACTAATTGCGAGTAATTCCACTTTGCCCCACCAAGCCCGCCACCCTGGTGTGGCAAAGTGGACTGCCTAAAATTTTGCAGTGGAATATGCCCCACTATTCTGATTTGATGGGGCGGATAACACTAGCATAAACACTTTGTGGATTCTGCCCCACTAGGGTTGGCACCTCAGGATTTGTGTATGAAGGTTAACATGTATTTTTACATTTGTTTGTAAAAAAAAAAAATGTATACCTATATCTGTAAGTAAAACGTTATTAGTGCTGGAAGCTTAGATTTAATACGTAGCGAAGTGGTTTAAATAAAAGTAAAAAATAAATAAATAATTTTAATGTACTATTTATTTCTGGAAGGAATCGGTTTATAAATCACAGATTAATTACCTTTTACAAATAAAATTTTACTAACTAAGATAAATCTTGATAATCACAAATTAAACAATGATTTGTTCTTATGATATGTTCTTAAAACGAAACATATTTACTACATAACTATTCAAAATCACAGATTCTTCATCATTTGGTATACCTTTTACAAATAAAATCTTACTAACTAAGATAAATCTTGATAATCACAAATTAAACAATGATTTGTTCTTATGATATGTTCTTAAAACGAAACATATTTACTACATAACTATTCAAAATCACAGATTCGTCATCATTTTGTATGGTTTGTGTAGATATAGGTATTTTCTTACTGATTACGTTATAAATAATAAAAATAAATTTAAACTATATACATACAAACAGCCACTAAATTACTTGTTACAAAAAATAGAATCACAGATTATAGAGTCACAGATTATTATTTGTATTAATAAGACTTTATGCTATGTAAAATTTTATCATTCTATAATTTTAGTTTTTGTTTTTTAGCCGGAAGTAATTTCGTGGCTGTTTTTTTTGCATATAAATTGTTTTTATTCATAAGGTAATACATAAGACTGTTTTATACCATGTCGATCAATCTGTGATTCTATAATCTGTGACTCTATAATCTGTGATTCTATTTTTTGTAACAAGTAATTTAGTGGCTGTTTGTATGTATATAGTTTAAATTTATTTTTATTATTTATAACGTAATCAGTAAGAAAATACCTATATCTACACAAACCATACAAAATGATGACGAATCTGTGATTTTGAATAGTTATGTAGTAAATATGTTTCGTTTTAAGAACATATCATAAGAACAAATCATTGTTTAATTTGTGATTATCAAGATTTATCTTAGTTAGTAAGATTTTATTTGTAAAAGGTATACCAAATGATGAAGAATCTGTGATTTTGAATAGTTATGTAGTAAATATGTTTCGTTTTAAGAACATATCATAAGAACAAATCATTGTTTAATTTGTGATTATCAAGATTTATCTTAGTTAGTAAAATTTTATTTGTAAAAGGTAATTAATCTGTGATTTATAAACCGATTCCTTCCAGAAATAAATAGTACATTAAAATTATTTATTTATTTTTTACTTTTATTTAAACCACTTCGCTACGTATTAAATCTAAGCTTCCAGCACTAATAACGTTTTACTTACAGATATAGGTATACATTTTTTTTTTTTACAAACAAATGTAAAAATACATGTTAACCTTCATACACAAATCCTGAGGTGCCAACCCTAGTGGGGCAGAATCCACAAAGTGTTTATGCTAGTGTTATCCGCCCCATCAAATCAGAATAGTGGGGCATATTCCACTGCAAAATTTTAGGCAGTCCACTTTGCCACACCAGGGTGGCGGGCTTGGTGGGGCAAAGTGGAATTACTCCTAATTGCACGTGGCCGTTATAGGACGGAAAAGCTATTTAGGGTGCTATTAGTAAGATCAAAAGTACCAAAAGTACCCAGTCTGTATAACATAATGTTTACGAATGAGTTTCCCTTTGGCTTCGGTTCCGTCCCGTTGATTAACTGGAACTTCTGATAGCTTTCGACTGTTTGATTACAATAACAACGAAAATGCTTTGCTATGCTTATAACAGCTATGCTTTTTTTAAAGAAAACAAATGCAAAACTGTGTATCGGTGTTTATTTCTTCAAAGGACTAAACTAAACAAATAAAAACTAAACTAAATAACTACAAATTCCAAAAATTACCTGCTTCAAAATTTGGTATGGTATTAGGAATAGTATTCTCACAATAATTTTCTTCGCTTAAAAATCAAGTTCAAAATTGGAATTTGTTCGAAGTTCTCAACATATTTTTATTCCATAGTGACGTGGAGATTCAGATTCGGTTTCAAAGCGAGTTCCGATTATGACAAATCGCTTTTGGGAGTTGTTAAATTCCTTTCGGATATGCATAAATCACACATGATTGAGAGCGACTCAAAATATCTTTATGTGATCAGAAAACTGCGCTGTCAGTCGTTATGCATCTTTTTAGTATAGCAGCTAACATGGGTCGATAAAGAATCAAATCGGATGCTAACGAGCTAATGATGCGAGGGCATGATAAATAGATTTCAATTTCTATTGGTCCTAATTACATTATTTTAGCAGAAAAACGGAGCATAATTTAGGTACTTTATAATCACGAAAAAAATTTATTTTAAATGTTTATACAATAAAGAGATAGAATTAGAAATATGAAAATCAAATACCCGCATAGTCAGCCTACACGACTTCCTACTAATATTATAAATGCAAAAGTTTGTGTATGTATGTCTGTTACCACTCAATCCATATCTGTATCCCGGAAAATATTAGAGCCCTTGGGAACTCGGGTAAATCGCGGAAGCTTAGTTTCAAGAAAGTTGGATGAGATAAAAAAGGTCATGCCAAAAGTTTTCTCAATAGAACCAACTTATAATACATTACGGCGAATTTCAAAATGGCAAACTAAAATTCTTACAATTACACTAATCCTTTTTATATACATAGAGCTGTTAATGCCACCTCCAACTTCAAATGGTGTTAGTAACAAGTTGCTCCTAGAGGGTAGAACATACGTGATACAGGACTTCCGTGTCTTAATGGCGTTCCTACGTGAGGTGAGAGGAGTATAGCACCACTTTATACGTACAAATATGTATGCCTCTCTCTTTCTTTTCAAAGTTAACTCGACGCTTCAGCCATTTCCTGCTTTCTTACTGATCTAGATACTTATCTGAGCTACATATAGTTGTAGTAGATATGTGTTATGTACCTTTAATAAAATGTAAGTATTATTAGTTTAGAAAACGTTTGATTAATCAGAAAATAAGCCTAATAAACAATTATGTAAGTTTTAAATTCATGTGTTGCAAATCCAATTCAAGAAGTAGTAATTGAAATTGAAATGCAGTTTATGTGCAAGTTTTTATTGTTATTTAAATTTTACAGGTATCTGTTAGGTTTTTTGATGATCTGAGCTGGTTGCTTAAGGTGGAGGCTTCGGTTGGAGCGCGAAATTCAAATTTTATCACGTTTTTTGCAAATTGCAGCTCAGTTATAGGTCGTAAGTTATCAACATGTTATTTGCGACAAGAATGGTACTGACATATACGACTATTTCATGAAAATGTTACTAATATACCTTGGAGGAATATATTTATGATTTCTTTTGTTATTAACCAGTAAATATGCTACCATTGCAAAGCTGCAATTTGCAAAAACGTGATAACATTTGAATTTCGCGCTCCAACCGAAGGTTTATCCTTAAGAAGTGTAGATAGGTAGTTGTATTGCCGTTTTAGTGGGTAATTTGTGTATGTTTAGGTCAAAACTTACAAGTCAATTTTAACCCACATTGAGG
Source organism: Tethea ocularis (assembly GCA_963555595.1). NCBI lineage: Eukaryota > Metazoa > Arthropoda > Insecta > Lepidoptera > Drepanidae > Tethea > Tethea ocularis. Next base: position 9,467,864 of record OY741968.1, read on the forward strand.
TATTCAATTGATCTAAAATTTGGTAGATATATGTAAATCTGATGTAAAGAGCCGAATAAAAAAAAAAAGCTTATTCTTAAAACTACTTTTTATTGTATGTAAATTTATAATACCTCACTGGCAACCCAGCTACTTTCTCTTTGTTTATATGTGTAACAAAAATTCATAGGTACGTATAATAAAATTTAATTAAATAAAAATGTTTGTTATTTCTTAACGTAAAATTTTAAGAACAAATTAATTAGCCAACTCTATTCATTATACATTTTGTCTTTGGCTTTTCACATTTTAATTTAAACATAATGGGTGAGTTGCCAGAATTGATGAAGTTTTCAAAAGTTTTAATCAATTTTCTTGCTACGTGCTCTTTGTTAATGGTATTATTTAAAGCCTACGTGAGATGCACTCAAAGAAGACCTTACCAACTTACACTTAACTCACTTAAATTAACAGTATTATGTCATCAACTTGCTGTGTGTACCATAAATAATCATTGGCAATAAAGAACTTGTACCTACTACGGAACTTATATAAATAATGTATATGTCTTTATAAAATATCTTCGTAACAAACATTAATATCACGACAAAAATATGCTAAAATTCAGTAATTTTTATAAGTTTATAGCCTAAACATAGTTAACATAAAAGAATAGAACTGCCTTCAAAAACATTAAAAAGTATAAAACGTTGGAAATGTAGGATCGGCTTATAAACAAAAAAGTTACAGGTACGGTCGGCCAAGAAAGTGGTGTACCAACCTAAGGTTGAATATCGCTTGCAGATTCATGGGTGATAATGATTAGTTTCACTTCCAGATCAATCTGATAACGTCCATTGCCATTTTTATCTGATTATTGATAACGATTATTACTGTTTGTTACATGACAGCTGTTCTTAGTTTGAACTTTCAGTGATATCTTTTTAGATTGAACCTTGTTGTAATTTTCGATGACTAGGAAACTACGTGAACAAACTTAAAGAACACCCGTTTGAGAAGCTTTTTTGATGAACGGAAATTCAATATATTATAATATACAAGGCGTACTTCATATAATAACGTGTATGTTACCTAGGAATTAAATATACGGAATCACTTTACGGTTTTAGGTATAGTGGGAAAACGTGAAATCCCTCGGGAACGCAATAAAGAACAGTGGGACAGAAACTAGTGCTGAAGTTATGTATCCTGTGACCAAATAAAAGTTTGCACGCGACCGAGCGTGACCTAAACAGAGTCCTTGAACAATTAAGTTATAGTACATTCACATGTTAACTATGTTATCATGTGGCTGTTATTGTTACTTCACCGACCTCACATTGTACTACAATTAGTGAAGACACTAGGATGATGTAATGTATCCTACCTACCTTAATAAGCTAAAATTATCATGCCGACACTTTCCTAGCCTTGCCCGCCCAAGTGTGTTGTGTAATATGCTTTTGATAAGCTCGTGTATAATATAACTAGCTTCCACCCCGCGTGAACCCCACCCGTGTTTCTGTTGGATCTTATGTTTTCTCGGGATAAAAAGTAGCCTGTATGTTATTTTAAGGTATGATCTATCTATGTGCCAAGTTTTTCCAAATCCGTTCAGCAGTTTTTACGAGAAAGAGTAACATTCATACCTACATCCATACATTAGTAGGATATAATGTCCAGTAGGGTTAATTTTGTCACATTTGCAGCTTCTTAATATGGTTCTGATGGTATCATAATAAATAAAACTAACCTAAAAACTACTTATAAAAAGACATTACTAAATAAAGAAATTGCCGTCAGAAGGCAATTAGTTCAATCTATATCTTTGTTTTAATTGTATTGTAGAAGATATAAAATAGATATCAGATAGCAAAGCGACAAAGAATTAAATTATAAGAGTATACATTTTTAAATAAGAAATAAATATGGTGATGGTTAATTCTTAAATACAGGAATTAAATACGAAAGATGTGAACAAATAGGCGATATTAAAGAATAGAAACTGTGATAAATAATTAAATGGTTTTAAATATAAATGTAAGTTAAATCCACAGTAATCCTGTTATACTTTATAGGTAATGTGAAGGTTCTATCTGTTACCCTTTCACGCCTAATACTTAGCACGTAGATAGCCTATGATATTTTGATGGATATAAGGTACTTTTTATTCTGGGCGCGTGGGTGAAATTGCGGGGAACAGCAGCAGTAAATCAATCATTATACCTATAGTATGAAACGGTCAATAGTTGAAAAGTTTTTTGATAGTTTGAACATATCAGTAAGAATCGACCAAGGATTTAGAGAAAAACAATGATATCCGGAAGAAAAGCTTGATTTTACGAAATGTAGCCATAAAATGTAAGACTTCAAACTTATTTTGCTGTTTTCACAGTTTTCCAGGAGGAAAATATTTATTGAAACTGTGTAAATAATAAATAATACAATTCTAAACTGAAATAATCTCTCTATTCCTTTCAGTAAAGTTCATATTACATTCACACGACCGTTACGATATGTCATAACGACGACGGAAGAAAAACGAACCAAACAAAAACAAATACATAATTGTTACATAAAATTTAGCTGTCACGTAGAAACAAGAAATACATATACCAGCTTCATATACATAAATACATACGTCATCAATGGTAAACAATATAAATATTTATGTAGGTAAGTAAGTACGACTTGAGATAAAATGGTATGGACAAAATAAACATTGGAACAGATCGACTGCACTTTGAGTGTTCATCGCGCGAACATGGATAAATCGCATAGAACAGTAGGGTTAACTTTGTCACATTTGCAGCTTCATACTAGGTACTTATGTTTCAGATAGCATTTCATCAACATATCTGTTTCGCCTAAAATTGGGCTATATTAATAGATTTCTCTTTATAGTGGACAACCGTGTGGCGGCATTTATCCGCTTTTGTTTCTGGGAACTTATTTTGAAAATTTCATGTGGAAAAACAAAATTAATTAGCTAGCTAGCCAGCTATCAGTGACCTCTGCTGTCAGATGGCCGACGCCCAACAGGTTATGAAACTCCTTACAAATCTGTCAAATTAGATGAAACAAAAGATTGTTGACAGGTTGATAAAATGCCGTTCAAAACATATTATGTAGCAAATGTATCAAAATTAACCCCACTGATTGTAAAACGGTCTTATGACCTACTAGTTTCCGCCCTGCGGATACTGTTGTCACGGGATAAAAATATCCTAATGTTATTCCAGGGTGTGTGTGATCTATGTTTCATCAAAATCTGTTTGGCCGTTTGTGCGTCAACACACATCTAAACATAGTGATGGGACACGATTAGTGCATCAAATTCTGAAGCGGATTTTTGTGTTTAACTTTTTTTATATATATTCTAGTAGTCCTTCCCAGCTGGCTACCACCCTCAAGTTGAGATTTTGACGTCAAGCACTTGCCGGTGTTCAGACAGCTGCACTCGAATGTACTCTTCTAGGTTCTATCTGCTTACATTTGGCCACATCATAACTGACCAAGAAAACAGGATGACACCTCTGAACAGTGGTCAATCTGGACATAAAAGTAAACTCTTGTGGACAAATAGCATCAATGTACGTTGTAACAACAATTTTAACCGTTAAAGTCGATGTTTACGGGATGCAATCGTTGTTTGAACGACATTAAAAATGTACCTACAATTTATTTGTTCACAAATGTGTGAAACATGTAGAATCAGATTCTATGTATTATATTATTACTAGATTGTACTCTTGTTATTTCACGGTGTGATCTATCATTAAGGGGGATGTTTCAAGGTAACCCGCAAAATTCAATTTTATTACGTTTTTTGCTAATTGCAGTTCAGTAATAGGTCGTAAGTTTGGTAACATGTGATCTTGACAAGAATGGTAGTAGGTATATAATATATTTATTGATTAATAACATAAGAAACCTTCAATATTTAACGTTTTCATGAAATAGTCATGAATATCTGAATAAAAAAAGTTTGTCCTTATTTTTTATTAGTTTTATTAGCAGTATCAATAATAAAAACATTTTTGCTTTATAAATCATTAGATTAGTAGTAGTTACAGCGGCCAATACCTATCGATCGATAGTAATGATTTATTAAAATACCCATAATTCAGAAATATCATACGCCATTTGTTTCTATTAGAGCGTGTACGAAATATTTGATCGAACAAACTTTATTGTTGCGTTGAATGATTAACGATCGCTAACCATGTTTCATGTAACGATCCGACGTAAAGAATTGTAGCAATATTGTTGTTTCGCTTAATTTAATGCCTAATAAGTGCCAATGGCTAAAGCAATATCCTAACGTTACTGTGTATCGTAAAAAGCTTTATTAGATACATAGATTACAATTTAGCTGTATCCTCCAGAGTGCTGAGTGTGAATTGCCCATTTGACGTTACGATCTCTTCAACAAAAATTTGGTAGGTTTTTTACACGCAATACACGTGCTAATATCGGTACCAAAATGGTTTAGATATTTATTATTTAAGGTGGAGCCCGCCGCGCGGTTTCACCCGCGCGCTGATAAAGCGGGAGCGGGATAAAAAATAGCCCATATGTTGTTCCAGGGTATATATGATCTATGTATGTGCCAAGATTCATCTAAAAAGAGTAACAAACATCCATACATACCTACATCCTCACAAACATTCGCATTTATAATATAAGTATGAATTTAACGAATACATTTTTTTTATTTTAATTTCTTTAATAGATGCATCCTGCGGATATATATCACGATTTTATTTTGCTTGTTTTTTACAGTCATATTTTTGTGGCGTTATTACTTTTTTAATAGGAAAGTAAGTACCTACTTACTTTAACAAATTGTTCTGATACACCTTTTATGCTTTTAAGACATTTATCCATAAAACAACAATTACCCCAAAAAACACACCATATTTCATTTCACGTTTTGAAAATGCTCAGACCAGACCAATACCAAATATTTCCAATTTACAGGCGTTCAAATATTTAACCGATGCTATTGAAATTGGAAACTTTGGAAGTCGCACTACCTTGCTAAGCGAAACTTTGAATTCGTATAGATTTCCTTTTGGGGACGAGGTATGCCAACCGTTGGCATGCAATTTACTTTGTTCGGAGATCTGCGTTTGCATGGTTTAGTACTATTTCTAGTAGGTTATATGACACTTGAAGGTTGGCCTGTATTTTGAGATCGGTACGGATATCGGATAAATTGGCATAACTCCGTAACAGTAGTGCTCAGGCTTTTGAAATGATGTAAGTTTATTGATAATTATGTGTACCTACCAGTGGCGAGGGGTGAAATGATGGCGAGGGTAAGCCGTTCAAAAAACACCGATAATTTTATAATTACAGTGTATTTTAAGCATGATAAAAGTGTTTTGAAATTATGAAAATGTGCGAATGGGATTTTTAAAAGATAAGCCGATGGGAATCGGCTTGTATGGACCCTTCGCCACTGGTACCTACACTATCCTCAGTAATCGGCGTAGTATACCCAGTCAAAAATATCATTGAAAATTCAACTATAGACAGATTTGTGAAGATATGCCAGAAGTATTTATTTATTAAACTATACTCATTGACATATTACTCGTATTTTATATAGACTTTTGAACAGGAAAATTATTTGTGTGTCGAAGTGTGACGTAGTCATGATAGATGACCGTGACTTACACTCGACCTAATGTCAACATGACTCATTGATAGTTTATAGCAAAGTATACCTGGTTTATAGTGAACTTGAATTTTGAGCTGTTATCTATTATTACGAACGCAAACCAAAATAACCGATATAGGCCGAAGAATTGCAAGCAAGTCTAGTAAAATCCGTTTTATAAAATTATATCCGTCACTTTTTCAGCTTACATACAAGAAAGAGACGCTTACATACCTATCTTAAGACCTGGATTTTACAAGCCTTGCTGTAACATCTTACATAATAAAACAGCTTTGAAATCCTAAAGCTTCATAGAGTTTAAACTAAATTATTCATTCTATATTTGACTTTGACTAAAATATCGAACGAACTAACAACTAAGCGGATCGTATGATAAGACCTGATAATTATTTTAATAAACGTTGAGCTTTCATCATTCAGATATTTTACCTATACGTAATTCTAGTGTGTATGTTGAATTTTGAGTTATACGAGTTTAGTTTCCAGGTAATTAGGTACCTCACAAAGGTTTTAGGTCGTGATAATATAGACGTGAACTGGATGCGATAATCTGGAGTATCTTTTGGAGGGAGAATTCCTCTTTAGTTTACAGAATAAGAAATTATTCTGTAAACTTAAGTAAGTATAAAGTACTTAGATGTCACCTACTACTGTTTGTTACTATTTCATGTAAAAACTACTGAACGGATTTGGATAAAACTTGGCACATAGATAGATCATATATACCCTAGAATAACATAATAGGCTACTTTTTATCCCGGGAACGCGGGTGAAACCACGGGGGACAACTAGTATCATTTATTTTTGCTTTGAGGAAATGAATTCATGGATATCCTTCAGAATATTCTTAATTTAATGTTAGTTTTCATAATGAATTATAATTTCTTTGACGAACAATATTTCGCATAATACCTATATTTTGATTGGTCTATTGATATACCTACCAACGTTTTTCCTTTACAAATTTATTCAGTAGTATTAAGCACATTAAACACCCTAAATCGTTCCCTATTTGTCTTCCAGTGTGCGTATACCGTCAATCATCTCATATCATCAATGGTTTATGGTCCGTCGTCCATCACTGCTTATCTATCAGAAGTTCTTCCGCTGCTCATTTCAGGAAAAAGTATATGTTAGCAAAACTATCTATTAAGTAAGTACTCCTGAAAGCAGTAGGTAGTAGTAGATAGCTCAGTGGTAGTGACGCTGAATACCGAGACAAAGGTCGTGGGTTCGAATCCCAAGCACCTTGGAACCAGTTTACTTCTAGAAGTGGTATGCTTATTATTTTGACTATGTTGTTATTTACCATGTGAATTATGCATTTATTTTTGTTAAAGTCCTCAGAATTTCAGTCAATTCTAAGGTAGATTTACTATTCTAATTACTAGGTATATGAATATTTTTTTGTAGTTCATCAACATTAAGGATTTATATTTATTGCTAAGACACTTCAATTGTAATATATACCTATCATCGGAGTTAATTAAGTTTACAGAACGTATGTGAACTTGGTTAATGTCGGGTACACAAAACCGCGCAGACCGCAGATTTTGCACTGCTTAGCAGTTCACTATGAAGTAATTGTTTGCTGTTTGTTACTACGTGGTAAATTGTTCATACAATTCCCTTGAAATCTTCAAGTTTAGCGCTTTAGCCACTTGGAATTGCGGAGCATGTCGCGTTGTAGACTAAAGTTGTGTAAATGCGCGTGTTTGTTTGATGTCTCATTAGTGTGAACGCTTAAAGTAAATTTCATTTTAAAAACGGGAAAACATATCAGTATTCTCTAAATACCTTAATAAGTACTATAAATAATTAGCTCTTTTTTATGCTACGAAGATCAGTAGTGACGTCGAATGCCAAGACGAAGGTCGCCATGAACTTGAGCTTTCAGTGAAGGAAAACATCGTTAGGAAACCATAGCACGGTGGTAGGGTACTTTGGAGTACCCGCCTGGCTGGCTACCACCCTCAAGTTGAAAATTTGTCGCCAAGCACCTACCGGTGTGTTCCGGCAATTGCACTTGAGAGCCAGTTTGCCTTCTCAGCATTGTAACAGGTCAGCAACACATTGGCAATATCTCTGGTATTGCAAATGGCGATAGGCGACGGTAACCACTTACCATCAGGTGGGCCGTATGCTTGCTTGCTAACTTAGTAGTATAAAAAAAAAAGTAAAAAAAAATAAGATACCGATAACATAGATACCGACTCTTTATTGTAGGCTAGAAATCAAAATTGTGAACTGATTTCAGTTATATTGTTTTCAAGAAAAACTCTGTATTAGGTTAATTCAACAATAATGTCTGAAAGATACTATATTAGGTACAATATACTAATAGATTACAATATACAAGGGGCGGTCTTATCTTGCTAAAAGTAATTTATTGTACACTTGGAACGCAAGTAGGAAATGATCAATGTCGAAATTAGTCCGCAAATTTTTATAGAAACGTACCACACATTTTTTACCAAAATATTCTCTCAAACATAGAAAATTTTAGTAAATAGTTTCATTACTCTGAGCCCGTGCAATGAGCCATATGTAGGACCTAGTGTAATTTTGAAACAAAGCCAAAATGTCGCCGCTCCACGTGACTGTAAAACTTTATTGTTCCAAACTTTTCTTCTGACCTTAATTATTACAATAATGATCTCCGCTAAAATCCTGTATACTATTTCCCCTCATTAACATAATATGGTCTAACCAACAAATTTTGCCAAAATTTCTACGTACGTTTTCTCTAACTTATTTGGGACAAACAATGGACTTTTCGGGAAACAAAAGTGTTCATATGCGCAGTCTAAATACTCTTTTACACTGGCTTCCTACACGAGTATTAAACGTAAACTTCCTGACCTGCCACAATAAGCTCTACTTTTATGAAAAGAATTCTGGAAATGAAACATTTTTGCAAAAGATTTAAGTACTAAAAAGCTATTATTTCAACTCTTCCGTTCCTAGTGGATAAAGAATATTTTTTTTAAATGTGTGAAGAATGTCCCAGGATATTATGAGCACCAACAAAAAAAAAACTATTTATTATAATATATTAGTAGCGTAAACGATAACTATTCAAAAGGTACTGAATATTTAATTTTTAGGTTTAATAGGGATGATAACTAGAAAAATCTAATTAGTCCGTCAAAAATCTAGACAATGGATATTTTATTTTTATTCATAGATAAATAAATAATTTCCATTTGTTCGGAGTATTCGGAGTGAATTTGAGGGTAAGCTAATCTGCAACGTGGAAGTTAGTCGGATATTCTGAACTTAGATGCTCAATTACCCACGCTGACAATCTTGATCTGACCGGCAATTTGGAAGGTTCGACCGAGGAAATTGGTTGCAAATAAAAAACTTCTAATTAATTTAAAGGATGGTTTTAGTGATTTATGATTTCGGGTTAGTGGTGACGGTGAAATCGGGAACGTATCTCGTAGCTTTTTGCAAACAAACCATTTGTCTTGCTAGAATTGTTGGCCCACAGATTAAATTCGTTAAACTTGAATAATTAAGGATACTGATTAATGGATCCCGGATATTAGAAGCGGATAAATAATTTGATTCCCTCTGTTTGCTGATATTAAAATATGAACTATGACATTGCTATTAGTATCAAATACTGTTGATACCTTATTTTATACCTGTTCTTGCCTTTTGATTTTTTGTTTCCTATTTATCAAAACAAGCATTAAAATGTGATTTCCCTTATTTGTAAGTTTGTAGTGAGTTGAGGAAATTATGACAATAATTTTGAACCTTTTTTGTATTTCTAGTTACCTACTACATTAAGTCGATAGTTGTTTGACTTCCTGAGTCGAATTATCCTTAGAGTGTAAAGATTTTTTTTATATAACTGGAAAATTGTTACGTTATCTAATATTACTTTGATATGTAATATAAGACGATGATACCACGAAGGTCGTGGGTTCGAATCCTACAATGAGCTTGAGCTTTCGGTGAAGGAAAACAACAAGAGGAAACTATAGCACGGTGGTAGGGTACTTTGTAGTACCCGTCTGGCTGGCTACCACCTTCAAGTTGAAAATCGGTCGCCAAGCACCTACCGGTGTGTTTCGGCAATTGAACTTGAAAGCCAGAGCCAATTTCACAAGATTTCAAATACGAAAGGAAAGGTCATCGTCATGTGTTACCAGTTTCATTTAATTGCATAAGGTTTTCGATGTGCAGGTCGGTGCATGCATACTTACCTTTGCTAAAAACCTTAATTCTGTAGTGAATCAACGACTTGACCGTATTGAATTCCAAAATATTAGTCACGTAAAGTCACGTTGGTGTAAATTGCAGCAGATATATCAACAGTTTATTAAGTGACGTCATCTAACGGTTAAGTTTTACCTTTCCTTTGCAAAAGGATTGCACAACACTTAAAAACATCGTGATTTAGTTACTAATTTTGCCGTCATTTGATGGCATAATATAATGATGTTTTAAGGAAATAAATTAAATTATTATGATTTATGTCAATATGTTGTTATTGAATTGTAAGTAAGTACTCTAGTAGTAGTGTGGGACGCCCTCCAGCACGATGGACTGACGACCTTAAAAAGGTAGCAGGACTGGGCTGGATGCGGGTGGCTGGCGCGCTATGGGAGAGGCCTATGTCCAGCAGTGGACTCAAAATGGCTGATGATGATGATGTTGATGATGAAGTAAGTACTCGTAGTTACACAATCAAAGCAACCCCTCCCAGCATCGTGTTTATAAGTCACTGGCTTCTTCCTGCGGTTTTATCTACGTTTCCGGGATAATAAATAGCCTATAGCACTCGGAGAAAAAGTAGCTTTCATTAGTGAAGGTATTTTTTCCTGGATAAAAAAGTGCCCTATGTCCTTCTCCTATGTTAAGCTATGTGCGTGTAAAATTTTATCTCGATCTGTTCATTGATTTAGGCGTGAAAAGGTAACAAACATACAAAGTCATTTTCGCAACTGTAATAATAAAGAACAAGAAATCGATTACTAATCTACACTTACACTTGAGAGCCAGTTCCCTTCTAGGCTTTCTGTGCTTACCACCATCGGCCACATCATCACTGATCACGGTGAGATTGTGCCAGGCCTATACAGCAGGTATACATAGTAAAACAAACTGTATTGAATAATAAAGGTGAAGAGTTTGTTTGTTTGCGTGCTGATCTCGATGTGTTTTTTTTTCACTAATAGGAAGCTTTTTTATCTCCGAAGGTTATAGAATACTTTTTATCCAGGGAATGTGGGTGAAACCGCGGGGTACAGTTAGTTAGTAAAGATAAGGATTTTGCTCATTCGAAAGTGAGTCATGATTTCGGATTTCTCTCCTATTCGGTTATTACTCATATCTCAGGTAGGTAGGTGAATAGGTATTCATTTACTTCATATTTAGTTAATGAATCACCAATAGACATATTTTAAAGTAAATAAACTCGACAATTTAGAATTAAATATTTAAACTATACAAATATGAATGGCATTATGAGTTCGTGATTACTATGTTTTTTGACCTTAAGTTATGATTTCCTTATGTAATGAGAGATCTATTTTTTGGAAATAAATCCAATAATAAATAAATTAATCCTATAATTCCAGGTTATGATCTATCTGTTTGGCAAAGTAACCAAAATTGATGATGTGCCGTTGAAGCGTTAAAGAGATCGTAAGAGAGAGAGATAAACAAACAGGATTAGGGTACCATAAAGGTAGGTACTCATTCAGGACTCTATGGTGACATCGAATAACGTGGCGAAGGTCGCGGGGTTGAATCCTATAATGAACTTGAACTATCGGTAATGAAAAACATCGTGATGAAATCATAGCGCCGTGGTAGCGTACTTTTTAGTAACTCCAAGCTGCTACCGGTGTGTTCCGAAAGCTGCACTTGAGAGCGTGTTTAGTCACATCTTCAGTGACCACAGTATAATTGTAGTCAATAACAGGCCTATAAACAGTAAAAAAAACAATAATTTCATCTAAGTACTTTCGTTAATGTTTAACTTTGCAATATACCTACACTACATGTATTTTCCCAATGACGTTATTATTTCAATAAACTATACAATATTATGGATTTTCCATTTAAGAAGTATAAAATGTAATGGTAACCAAAGACGTCATTCATTACAATAACATTATAATTATTATGCAATTTCTCTGTAGAAAATATTTCAGAAATTACTAATGATGGTAAAACGTGATTGTGGGGAAAACGATGTGGTAAATATGTGATACTGAATGTATAATATAACAGTTTTATTATCCCTACATTACATAACTATAGTCCGTAAAATGCAATTAGTCCGTTTCAAATTAGATTACATATTTTTTCATTAGTTCCGAAAATAAAAAAGAACGCGCTGTGCGTTATTTTCTTTGTGATTTTCTATTGATTTGATAAAATAAAAAGTATATATCCAATATTTTTTGATAACCTAACTGACGGACTAAACAGAATTAATTATTTTTCATCTTCCCTATTTGATGTTTCGCGTAAATAGTTGGTAAGCTTTATTATGACTCTAAAACGTAGTGGCGAAATAGCTATTTTCGTAGGCACTTGGGTAATATAATAGAAATAAATGGTTAATTGGACTTGCACTGCAGATCATTTTTTTAACGCTAAACCATTTTGTTAATAATTCCACATTAATATATTTTTTTCATGGTCAATATCATAATTCATAAATGCCTACTATACCTCTTTTTAAATCACCCTTTATATGTAATTTATTCTGATTCATCACAAAGAGTAAAAATAGCTTTCTTCGACTCGTTATTTCTTTTGTCGTAAAATTTACAGAGAAGTTACAAAGATGCGTATACACAATCAGCAGTGGCGATTGTGCCCCGCGGGAAATCTTTTTGGCTCAAAGTCTACAGCCAATTTTGCGAAGGAAACATAATTATACAGGCTGATTTTGGTTGAGAATATCCTAATACTATAGATAGTGTACATCATTATCTATTATCCTACAAAATTTCAGAAGCCATTATGAAATGATAACGAATAAAGTGTATTGTAAAACCACTGCTGGAATGACTGAATCACTAATTCGCACTCAGAAACATGATGACAGGGCGAGATATCGGTTTTAGTACTCGAGTAATCTAGTAAGTACCTATTAAGATGTACTGACACAACCCTGTTCTAAATATTATCACGCTGGAATTTGTAATAATTATCTACATATTTTTTATTTGAAATTTGAATTTATTTGAATTTTAAAATGAAAATGCTGATTTAATTTGGTTGCTATTCTTTTGAAGTCTATGTGGTGTTTTTTAAGGACTGTATATAAAATACAAATCAATGACCTTTCAGTCTATAAGACCCAATCCTAATTAGGGTAATTACCTACCCTGAATATTTTAAACATTAAATATTTATTTTGTATACAAAAAAAAAAAATATTAAAAAAATATCCTACCTACGGAAAAAATCAATATTTGACAGTAAAGTACAAACAACAATTTAATTGGTTTACCTAATTATCTTTAAAGGGTTTTATGTTTAGCTATAAAATATACATTCAGAAAAAAGTCCAGACATTCGATTGGAAAGTGAGAAATTAGGTTAATTTGGATTAACTAATAAACTGGATTTCTAACGTTCAGTAGTTCAGTTTTATTGTTCAGTAAAACATAAATAGGTATACAGTATGAATTTTTAAAATCACTAGTAAAAGTGAAATTATGTTTTTTTGAAAACGTTAACAAACATTGTCAATCTCTTCTTCATCTTTTGTCATATTATTTAATATTACATAACATTAAAAACATGATTAGGGGATAATTACTACCATATTGGGTACTACAAACACGAGAGACCACAAGACTACTTACCTTAACCCTGACCAAACCACTAATTTCGACTAATCACCTAACCGACCACGATGCGGTAGCGTGGTGGGTGTAAAGCTTTAGGTGCTTATCCCCGCGGCTTCACTCGCGTTCTCGAGATAAAAAAAGCCTATAATTATAACCTCCGGGAATAATGTAGCTTCCTATTGGTGAAAGAATTTTTCATATCCGACAGGTAGATCCAGACATTAGCGCGTTCAAATAAAAAACTCTTCAGCTTTATTATTAGTTTATAGATTGTCATTAATGAAACGGATATGCCATTATAAGAAATTATACCTATTATATATAATTAGAAAGAAATAATATAAAATCAATGTGTTTAATAGCAAGTGTATGACACATCATTTCAAGGTTCTAAAGTAATATATCCCGTTCGTTTTTATGGTAACGATAAATGAGTGACATTTAGAGGAAAATGATTAATAAAATGTCGGATAGAATGCGGTTTCCGACATGTTGCATAATATAATGTAACCTTGGATTTACGCTCGGTGTGACTTTGTTCTTTCACACTTAATGCTTAATGTCAGTGTTCTCTAGTAACAAAAAGCAAATAGGTAGGTATATGGACAATAGATTTAAAGTTCAAGACTTAATTATTTAACTAGTCCTGTTTCACCCGCTATCCCCTATTATATTTTAAGTCAAAGCCCTTATGAAGGTCAAATTTACTGAAGCTATCACCTATTCGAATCCCGGCCTTCAACGTGAAAAACTGGTGCATTGATATGTCATTCAAAGATCAGCCAGGGACGTAAAATTTTATATTATACTAGCTATTTCCCCCGTTTGTGGGTAACAACGTAGTCTATAGCCCTCGAAAATTATGTATCTTCCTATTAACGAAAGAATTTTTGGAATTGGGCCAGTAGCTCCGTAGATTACCTTCTACATTGGACCATATAGGTACAAGCATTACTTCTTTAAAATATTAGTTTACTAGTAGATAGGTATAGATTTGCGGTGTTAGGATTCAGTCTCCAAATTAAAAAAGTCTCCAAGCACCTACTGGAGTGTTTCGGCAGTCAGTCTCGAAAACTAAGTGGATTCTATGCCTAGAGATCAGCAACATCCTTTGCAAACGTCTGTAGGCGACACGGTACCGTCTCTACCGGTTATCCTGGCTGTCAAGCTGTTAGATAATGAAAACATCCTTCCATGATATAGGTAAGTATAATCATCAAAATTGATTTGTGGTTATGATAATCAAGCTAGAAATTACCTATGGATTTCTACGAGAATCTTGAATCGTTTGGATCCGGATCCGTTGTGGATTCTAGTAAATTTAATTGTTAATTCAACTAATGGGAGGTTCTGCAATCTTCCTGAATTTAAAAACTACGTATATTTTTTTTATTCTGGTATATTGTTTGTAGGTATACACTAATAAAAATATACCTTTTAACAATGGCATTAAATGTTCAATTATTCATCATAGATAACTTACCTACTATTAAATAAATTAACAAAACAAATATAAAAAAGAGTAGGTATCAAATAATAGTCATCAAATTAAACAATAATAAAGAGGTGTGTTACAAGTAGGTAGATTATAAACGTATAGGTAGCTTAAATATATAATATACTAAACAGTTAAGTGGTTACATACCGGTTTTCGGGACTTACCGACATTACTGAGCTATTCTGTAACAGTTAATAGCATTATGTACCTATTATGATACAACTTTTATGTACAGGTGCAGTTAAATACTGATTACTTTTTTTTATTAATTATGAAATTTAAGTACTTCATGCAAATTTATGTTCAATATGTCCCAAAAGTTTATCATTTTATATAAACTTACAGAGGAAATAATGTGAATATATTGATATAAATAAATATTATTGAATTGCATTGAAGTATCGATAGTTACCTAATTCTATAAAGTTTCAGATTTAACTTTAACTTTTGGATTAAACTAGCAACGGAAATATGTGATTGCATAAAGACAGAAAGTCATTGAAATATTATCAAAATTAATAATAATTGTATGTACCCAATATGAAAAACAATGAAGGAAAACCATTACAATAAACAATTATTCAATCAATCATAATATGAATCATTTGGCACGTAAATGGTTGCAGAATTGCTCTCTAATGAGCTTGCGAATATAATCTCAGCTGACATAAAAACACGTGTCAAAACCTGTTCAAATCATTTGTTTATAACGCACCGTCTAGCAAGGTCGTGTCACTGAGCCTTACTAAAATTTTATAACACGTACAACCATGTACAAAATAATATTCATTACTCTATGCCTTATAGAGTTGGGGCAGTTAAGAAAAATTTACTACCCAAACATGAACGATCCAGATGCGATAGTATTTGAAGGACCCACCAATTACGAGACCAGAAAGTCATCTGAAAACGAAGTGGGTGGTGAGGACTACTACGAGCTAGACGTGCGAAAACATCCTGTTGTCGAGTGCCCTCCTAAATACCAGAACTTAGGAGGAATGTGCTTCCCTAATGATTAAACTAATAGTGCTGTGAGAATTGGCTGCAAGAATATTTGGTGTTATTGGGTGTCGAAATTGTTACCCAGAAGGTTTGGCGTTTTTGTGATATTTTGTGTGAATTTTAAGTGATACAAAAAAATGCTGTGTTTTATAAACTGAACCTAAATTACTTGAACACCTTGACACTATCAAGTAGTTAATTTAAGTAAATCTTAGACATAGTTTTTTATAACGATACCAGTTTTTGAAATTCCGTTGTGGAATGTTTTTTTTTAATGTTGGGACAAAAATATTGATTTTATATTATCATTAGTTTATAACTAATTATTAATATGAATATGTAATGTGCTTTACTATGTTTGTGATACTATATAATCTATTTTAGTATACAATGATATACTATACTACCAACAACATACAAGTCAATTATGTTTTATAGTAAATTAGTATACCTATTTAATTATGATCATATCAAGTGATTATGGGTAATTATTATTGGGTATAATGTAGTGATGTTTTAATTTTTTTTTACATTATTTTGAGTGATATACTTACCGTGATACTAATTTAACCTGGAATTTAGTACTTTGTTAAACTTCTGAAGGCGCAATGAAGGCAAATGGCGCAGTAAAATCGCTTCTAACTGTCACACTTCGGCATTGTAACAGGTCAGCAACATATTGGCAATATCTCTGGTATTGCAAATGGCGATAGGCGACGGCCACTTATCATCAGGTGGGCCGTATGCTTGCTTGCTACCATAGTAGTATAAAAAAAAGAAAAAAAACACTTACGCGCGCTCTTTTTATTTATAATATAATATTTTTTTTATAAAATACATAACAGTTTACTTAATTAAGTATTAAGGAAGTTAACGATGGCTCTATTATTTGACTGAATAATTTAAAATCATAGATTTAAGCAAATAAAAACTACTTTTCTTATTCATTTGATTTGTATTGTTTTATTTTACAAAAAAATACCCTTATTTATGTGCGTCTGTGGTTTTTATGGTTGTACACATAAAATACTTTTTATGTTCTAAGAAAACCATAAAATCGTTGGAGCATGAACGTTGCTAAAGAACGGAGTTCCGCTTGATAAATTTGCAAAGATATTAGATGGTATTGAGAAGAAATAATTTTACACTTTCATCCCTCCAGCAATAGACAATGGAGCTGAATAATGATACTGCGATGTAAATATTAATTTTTCTGTTTATAAAAAAAAAGAAAAGCAATTTTTAAAATAACCTTGATCGTGCTCTTGTCTTAAGATTTACAAACAGCAACATAATTATGTAGCTGGACACATACAACATCTTCAAAATGCCTGTACGTACACTAAAATCATCTGTATATTTTGTTGAATTTTAAAGTATGTAGGTTTTCGTAGACATTTTTCGAAAACACTTTTGTTTTTCGTTCCCTTGTTAAATGTGTAAAAGTTTCATCAAAATCCGTTCAGTAGTTTCTCCATGAAAGAGTAACAAATATTTTGTATTGTAAGATAAGATATTAAAGTAAAAGATTTTTGTAGGATTATACATGATGTACATAACTCTAGGTTAGTTTCTTGTTATATGTACTTGAAGTATGTAGAAATTCTAAGCCTTTATTAGTCTTGGCAGGGGCGTGTAGGCAAATAACGTGTTCTGTTACTTAAACTATTTTCTGAGTATATTTACTAATAACATTAAACCACCTCCTGGGGAGGTAATCAATTTCGTCACGCTACAGAAAACCAATGAAAAATAAATATTGTATACACTTTTATGTGTATGTAGTGTTTTATAGTTTATTTTCTTTTTATATTGTATAACTTTTACGTTTACTTATAAAGTATACACGCAAGGTGCTAATAACAAATAAATAAAAGCTTACACAATTTATTTACACAGGTATAGTATGACTGTATGACACAACTTAGATGAAGCATCGGCAATATTCGTAAAATCGATCGTTCCCGAAAAGAGTGCGCCTACAACATTACTCATGAATTAAAAAATGATCGGCGAAAATGATCTTATTGAACGTTGAAAGGCGCGATAGTTAAAGATTTTTATTAGTTTTGTAAATCGGAAGTGAAGTGTACGAAAACGACTTGCCGATGCTACATCTAAGTTGTGTCATACTGTAAAGGAAAATGAATAATTATTAGTAATAAAGTTGCCACATTGAGGTAATAATTCTAATAACATCCAGCAAACAGTCCGTCTACCTAATGGTAAGTGGGTGTTCTAGTCTATAGATGCTTGAACCAGGGTATCCTCGCGCGTTGCCGACTCTGCGAATACTGTTTTTTGTATAGTCTCTTGGGAAAACTACGGCGGGGACCTCATTACACAATTTGATCTGGCAGGAACCTTTTTTGGAACCACACAGCGCGAAACGAATACCTAACCTCAAGAAAAAGTATTTCATAAATAACAATGACTTTGATCAAAGTTAAGCCTTCATTTTATGATTTATGATAAATTAATAATTTTGGGCAAAAAACAGTACTCTAATCTTACTAAGGTTATAAATACGAAAGTTTATGAGTATGGATGAATGTTTGTTACTCTTTCACGTAAAAACTATACTACGCATTTGGATGAAACTTGGCACGTAGATAGATCATACCCTGGAATAACACAAAGGCATAGGCACATAGGAGTGAAACCGCGGGGCGGAAGCTAGTATAAATTAAATTACAGAAATGCCTTAGACTTACACTCTGAGTGACAAATGAAATTGAATATATGTATAATTTAATTGTACAAATGGTATTTTCTTTTATTTATCCTTTAACAATAGGTATATTTTGTACATAATCTGATAACTCTAATTGGTTTGATATTTAAACGCTATTTTTTCCTTGATCAAATAACAACCTTGAGGCTTAATGTATCACAAATGACTTGATAATTCAATGCATACAATATTAAAAATGCAGTACTAATTATCTTTCTTTTTAAACCGAACCGGATAAGCAACCGGAACATGACGTTATATCCTGCGTAGGTACCTACCTATTGAATTTCATAAACTACATTTATATTTCAAATGAAAAATACTACTTAAAAACTCAAACTCAAAATTCATATAATCAGTTTAGACCCTGATAAAGTACACTTATAAAGTTACAATTTACCCTACCACTGGTTCGGAAACTCCGGCAAAAAATTTACTTCCAAAGTAAAAAGTATAAAGAAATATAATATGTAGTATTTGTTGGTACTATATTGATATTAATAACCCAAAATCTGGGTTTCAGTGACCAATAAGAAATGTTTGCCTTCTCTACCCAAAAACTGACGACGGTGGGTCAAAGATCAGTCAAACCATATAGTCCTCTAATTAAGGCCTTTGTTAAGAGAGGATCTCTCTTAGCCCTTTCATTCTCGTTTTTATTTTGCATATGAATAAAAATACTTACATTTTGATATTCAAGATTGAAATTCAAAATGATGATTTTATAAGTTTACTTTGCTGTTTTAAACAGGTTTTGCCTCAATTGCTGCGACTTGAAGTCGGCATAAGCTGAATTTGAATTAAAGAAAACGTTTTTTTTTCTGTTTTTATATAACGCGACGCTAAATTATTTTACACGTAGGTATTTTGGAATATGCTAAAGAGCTTTTTTTATAAAATAAAGTCGGTAAACAAATATACGGTCCACTTGATACACGGTAATACGTAATGTGTGTGTGAAATGATGTCATAGCAAATTAAATGCCGCGGTCTTCCTGCTGCTGTGTAATATGGCTCTTTTTAAATATTTTATTGGCCTTATAACATAATACAAATAATATTATTACCACATACAAACTTTATCGCCCCCTAATCCCTTTTACAGGTATTAAAATAATACATAATTCATATATAATAATAATTAACTAGTTTTTCAAAATTGTAATAACAATCGCTTAACTAATTAGTATCAAATTGAAAACTCATTTATTCAGTTTAAGCCCTGATGAGGCACTTATGAATGTCGTTAGTTACAATTATTACAATAGACTCTACCACCGGTTTGGAATACAACATTATATTACAAAGAAAATATAAAGGAGTATCAGCAGTTTCTTTTTATGAATGGATTTTGTAATTGGCTTAATTATTCTACAATATGACGATATTCATATGATAGGTAATATTTATTACCTCCCAGTAGCCGCAATCCTTGAGGATTATCATACATAGTCATACACATACAAGTAACCTACACAAATAAATTACAACATGTACTTAAGGGTCAATGCTTACTTACACAAAACCTCGGTCATTTTTTGTTTTACGACTTTTTGTTATGTGTGATTTTTTTCCCATTCAATGAAATTGCAGTCCTTCTTAGCACCACTTAAGGCGGCTTGAAGTAACAAACAAACTCGCTTTGGCATAATTATTTTATACCTCGACATAAGCACTTGGAATATATCCAAACAATACATGAAATACATCGGTGGCACAAAAGCCACGCGGGAACCTCTCTTGTCATAAACAAAACAGCAGAATGTATTGCGACGATTTTTCAACACTTACCCAATTAGTATCAAGTACAGAGTTCATAAAACGTCCCCTTTTGGATAACGATCGCATTCATCTTCATACAGAGGCACAAAAGGACAATTTTAGAACTCATTAATTTTAATAATTAAAACAATAAAAGCATTATAAAATATAACAAGATGCTCACTTTACAAAGGTTTATTTCGGTTCATTTCATAGCTTTTTTAAAAAGACTTATAAGAAAAAAATACGTCTCTAAAACCCTTCTCCCCTCCTCGATCAGTCATAAAGGAAGGTAATTATTAAAATTGTATGTCATTCCTTTAAAATATTATCTCTATAAATAAATAATACGATAAAACTAAAATGTTTTTTTGTTCAAGGTATGAATAATTAGGGAAAAGCTGTAGTCAGATAAACCCCAGTATAGAATTCAGTCAAATATAAACTTCAATTACAACTTAAACAAAATGATAATTGCTCATCGTCAATAGATTCAAAGCGCCCTTTATTAATCAGTTAACTCGTTTATTTCACAGCATCGGTAGTTAGATCGGTCGGCAAATTAATTTATTTCGCAAACACAGCGCGATCCGGTCTGTTAATGAACGAAGTTTTACTACCACCGTATTGTTTTTATTTTAAATAGATTTATTGGTTTTATTATTATTATTTTTTTATTTTACATTTATAATATGTTATTCATAAGTGTTTTATCTAATCTATAAAACCTTTAAACGAGCAATTCTTGTATATATATAATATTTAATTTCAATCTCGGAAACTGCTCCAACGATTTTCATGAAATTTTTTATGCAAAGGTTTCCGATCGATTGATCGGTTAAATTTTTAGAAAACGTCGTTTAAAAAAATAATACTTTTAATTATGTGAGGAATTTCATAGGTTGTTTTACACCTTGAGTCACATTGAGGTTTTCTTAGGCATGCATAATTTGAAAAAAAAAGCAGAAGTTAGTTGGCATCAAGATCAGTTCAGGACGGACACGACCTTCAGCAATGAAGAGAACGACTACGAAGAAGTGACAATGTAACATTCTATTTTAAAATATTTTTTTTTTTAAATAGTTTTTTAAATTTTTAAGTTTATTTTTTATAAACAAAAATAAAAATCTTATCTCTTTATATTATTAGTGTAGATTGGCTTAGTTAAGTGGCAACCACGTACCGGTAAACGCAGAGAGGGACGACCTCCAATCAAGTGGAGAGCCCCCTGGGTGAAAACGGATTAAGAACGTCCGTTGTGGAAGTCTTTATTGGGGGACTCTGTTATATAGTGGACCTCTCTAGGTTGAATATGATAATGTAATCCTATCCTTCTAATAAAATTAATGCAAAAAAAATGCCCACTCAACTCTGAATCGGCTGGACGGATTTTCATAAATTTTAATGTAACAGCAACGAGAGTACTAGGGATAAAATAGTAAGTAATATTTATTTATTTTTCCTGAGTAAGAATCGAACCCACAACATGTGGTGTGGGAGATTATTGGTTAAGTATGTATTGTTCTCGATCTTTCGAAGAAACCTACTTTTATTGATGAAAGGTAAAAATAAAGAAAAAAATACAATTGCAGGCAATTTAAACAAAGTAAAAACATAACCACATAATGCATCATACATTAAAATGTACCTAATATTTTTTTATGCAACAGGCGCTTGGTAATATGCGGGTATCTATATATAAACATTCCAAACTAACTTTACTACTAGGTCAATGAAACGGGTACTCCCCAGTTTTTCCATGAAGGTACTTTTTTGAGAGTACTTCCCACTTTTTCCTCAAACCAATTTTTTTGAGGAAAACCATTATAATTTGACCTTGAGACATGATTTAAAGCGTAATCCGTATGAAATTATTCCAATATAAAATTAAGAAATAGCAATTTATAAGCATGAATTATTATTTATTCAACAAGAATAAAAACTTAAATCCTAACGATGATTCTACTAATAATCCGATTTGAGAGTAATTCCAAACCGGTGGTAGAGTCTATTGTAACTGTTGACATTCTTATGTGCCTTATCAGGGCCTAAACTGAATAAATGAGTTTTGAATTTGAGTTCGACTCCAAAATTAAATAAAACAACAACAGAAAAAAGAATTAAGTTAATTCAGTAAATCAAAGATTTGTAGATGCTGGTAGTTCTATTACTACTACGACACAATTACTCACCGCTACGTCGTAATTCCATTTATTTTTCAACCCTCAATCCTAAATAAACATTGCAAAAGAAAAGAGACTTTACTGCTACTGAAAAAAGTCGTGATTGCATTACACAGCGTGTGAAAACTAAGTTTTCCTTTAAAACTGTCTCGAAGTTCGTTGTTCCCAATGAAACGGTCACATCTGTAGTAGTCGTGTTATAAAAGTGTACAACCATAGATGAAGGATTTTTAGTACCTCAGTTACAATAATACTGATAGCTTTCTAACGGTGTTTACACGTAGTGACGTCGAATGCCGAGACGGAGGTCGCGGGTTCGAATCCTACAATGCAAGCTCATTGTAGGATTCGAACCCGCGACCTCCGGTGAAGGATAACATCGTGAGGAACCATAAGCACGGTGGTAGAGTACTTTGTATATAGTACCCGCCTGACTGGCTACCACCCGCAAGTTGAAAATCTGTCGCCGAGCACCTACCAGTGTGTTCCGACAGCTGCACTTGAGATCCAGTTCCTTTCTAGGATTTGTGTGATTACCATATCATTGGCCACATCATCACTGACCACGGTGAGATTGTGGTCAAACACAGGCCTATACATTATATAGTAAAAAAAAACCTTATTACTTTAGGGTTTTAAACGCTTTAATTAAGAGGCGAGAAGTCATTCATTTTAATAAAATTGTAACTAAGCGTTATCTCAATTTTGTTGTGATTGCTGTCGTATCGATTTTATTTCCATATTTTTTATCGAGTGTCAGATGCAATTGCGAGCTCCTTTTCGCCGGCAATTCTCACCCTATAGTCAATACTATGAAAACATAATTACTATTAAATAATAAAAATAACAAAAGATTCTGAAGTAGGTACAAATCAATTCTATATTAACTCTATTGCTTTAAATTTTCTTGAGCCTGTCTCGCCCAAGAGTAGACAAGAAGGTGGTATTTTTCTAAAATATCTGGTTTTATAATACTAATAGTAACCTTTGGCTACCACTATTTAATAAGAGGCTGACTTACATTTTGTTGTTTATGGGTGAAATGATCACATAAGCAATATCAAAATGCAAATGACCTCATTTAAAGAAAAATAAAACTCTTTTATAATGTTGATAACATAGGAAGAAATTAGACATTAATGTTCAAGCTTCGAAATTAAAATCACGGTTATGTAAACAAGAATGCACGTTTTGTAAATAAAAATATAATTAGAATGCTGGCTCAGTTTGTAAACTTTCATCTGATCCTTTTAGCTGACATTATTGTAAATGAAAGACAAGCTGGGTGGCTCAAACTTAAGTCATGGCTCAACTTTCATAGCTGACTTAAGTGAGGGGCTGGCGGTAATGGACCGGGCTTTAGTGAAATAGAATTACTTGAATAATTAAATATTGTACGACTTGTTTTATTATTTCGTAGTTAGACTTATTATTTAGTTTTAAATAACCATGAATGAATAAGTATTTACAATTATTTTCAAAAAAAAAAAATATTATAGTTAATATTGACATTCCCTGAATTTGAGAAGGTTATTCGACAACGTTCCCTTTTATGCGCTACCAATTTTAAAATCTCGAAAAAATACCCGTATGACACATAAAAAGTATCAGGGTATAAATTAAATCCGTGATTTCAAAGTTAGTCCCATAATAAAAGTTGTTCTTAATTGATAAGTAGTGTCACCTCGATCTCTCGACGTTGAACACCGTGACAAAGATCGTGGGTTCGAATCCTACAATGAGCTTGAGCTTTCGGTGAAAGAAAACATCGTGAGGAAACCATAGCACGGTGGTAGGGCTTACCCTAAAAAGTACTTATACTTTTTAGTACCCGTCTGGCTGGCTAAAACCCTGAAGTTGAAAATTGTAAGAGATCAGCAATACATTGGTAATACCTCTGTTATTGCAAAGGCGATAGGCCGCGGTAAGCACTTACCATCAGGTCCTACTTGATAACTTTCTGACATAAAAAATCCCTTTAGATACTGTAGGTTAATTACTATTGAGCTTGTTATGAATATAGGATATCTAGCTGTCTCCCACGGTTTCACTCACTTTCCCCGGATACAAAGTATCATATTATGTTATTCTTAAACATCACAACGGCAATCATTACCTACTTTAATTTAATTATCCAGTTCATACTTACATTTCGTAGACTTTCTAACTGAGAGAAATTAAAATGCAACATTGCCTATTTAAGTAAACATTTATTCAAATGAAAACATACCATAAGAAATTAAATTTTCTTTAAGCCCTTTACCGCCCCCTCTAGGCCTCCAGCGCCCACAAGGGCTATAGCCCACTTTGAGATGTAAGGAAATTGGCTATCAAGTACAGCTATCGAAATACAACTATCGGTGCTTGGCAACAGATTTCGAATATGAGGGTGGTAGCCAGCCAGGCGCGTTCTATATAATATCCTACGATCGCCATAATTTTATTATTATTATCACCTATGAAAAAAACTTACGTAAAAAAGCGTTTTCATGTATAAAAGTTATTTTGTAGTAAATCTAATATGCTTTGAGGTACTTACCTAAGGTACACACTATTTTTATATTTTTCATGTATTAAATTCTCGTCAATCGTCAAGTTTCAAAGTTCAAGTCATGTTAAATATTCTTCATCAGTTTAAGTTAGGTTTTAGTACAATGGTAGCCGTTCTACTAAAACTTTTCATGGACTTCTTGAGACAACTTGAAAAGCCACTATACACGTAATCATTTCATTTCACTTCACTGGTGCACTTGTATTGATCTTTATTGGACAAAATACCACCGATAATATTCAATAAAACTCAAAATACACGATTTTATGAAAATAAAACGAAAACGCAACGTCACTTCGCAAGTTCCCGCCAAAAAGTCATCTACCGATATATTTACTCGAGATATAGCTACGAACAGCTGCTGTTTTTTCAAACTATCAACATAAAATTCAAAATTTGTCAGCATCGCGTCGCACAGACAATGTGAGTTTACCTTACAAATGTCAGAAGGTTAATGTTGAAACATAACGTTAAATTAATAACGTTCGAGCCACGCCAGCGGAACGTTAAACTTATTACAATGCACAATAACTTTTTATTGGGTGTTTATTTCATAAAATTGTGGACTTTTCCCGGCCGATTCAAAGATAAAGCTCATTTTTATTTTAGTTGCTAAGCAACGAACGATGTAACGACTCTCAGTAAAAATTCCCAAAATAATAAGCAACGAATTATTTTTATATTGCCTTTATTTTTTTTTATTATTGAACTTTTTAAGCTATTTTCTTATACATACAGAAGTTTGTATGATGATCAGCCTGCTAACAACATCATCGGCTTGTGTTCCCTACCATTTAGGGTCAGCGGAAATCTTCTTCTTTACTCCTTTCTTACACATTTCATCCATCTCTTTAGAGCACTTATTCAGTAGGCATCCACTTTCATAATCCCGTTTTGGATTTTTTAAACGTTCGTGTAAAAAAATCACACTGCCTTTCACATTTATGGTCAGTTGCTGTCAAGTGTCGGAACACAGCTGTAGGTGCTTGGCGACAGGTTTTATAAAAAGACTATAGGTGCTTATATTCTAATTAATGAGAAATATTAGATATCTCGATCGTTTTCTTGTCTTAAGGAACCCTTTACAATCAATCATCAAAGCAATTTTTGACCGGAAACATCTTTATATGAAATGAAGTCGCTTCCGCTGTCGCTTAGATCTTTTAAACTACACAACGGATTTCAATGCAGTTTTCAGCAATAGATAGTGTGCTTCAAGAGGAAGGTTTCTATGTATAATACATGCATATTGTAGTACAGAAAAACCGTGCGAAGCCAGGGCTGATTATAAAGTGTTCCCTGTTCTCATTAATTTATTTCTAATCTCATTTTTTCACGCGGACGCAGTGGCTCATTCTCACGCCATAATTTATACACTTACTAAAGAGATTGCTTTTGTTCTTGTCACCCCCTGATGGGGTAAAAGATTGTTTATTCAGAGTGCCTTTGTCGTATCCTTTTCGTTGATAAAGTAAGTTTTTTATCTTGAAATATTATGCTAACTGCGCAAAAGGACACTGAATAAAGTTTTCTTTTGTATTTGCGACTAATGAATGCAATAACCTAGTTGGGAATAAGAGATCAGTTGTAGTTGAGACTACTTCTTTATTCAATGAACCAGCAGACTATTGGTACAGCACTAGTAATTAATACTTGTTGTTCAGTTCCATGTTTGCAATCTGTGGGAGAAATTCTAGTTAAAAGTAAAAATATGAATGATTTTTTTAAAAGTTATTGGAGTGGTTGGTTTATTTACAGAAGTCTAAGATTTTTTTAAATATAAATAAAAAGCTGTGTAAGCCAAGTATGTGTTTTACAATGCCAGTAAGTCAGATCGTGTTATTAAATTGAGATACTTACAACTTATTCAGTACCTCACGTATTTGTTTTTGCTACACACCGTATAACGATAAATCTTGTACCTACATAAAACACATGCGTGATGTGTTAAGAAGCTAAAGCGGAAAACGAGAGTAGCATTTTTATTCTCACTGTTTTATATATTGTATGAGTACCTGCCTACCTGCGATTTTTTATTGTGTATATATGAGTGCTTTTAGTCTTTTGTTTTCATGAGTATTTTTCCCAGTTTTCAGACTTGGATTATGGCGCACCAATTAGAAACGGGTAACGGGTATACTTTAAGATATGCTTCCTTTTAAATTCTTTAGAATCATAATAAGGCGACGGTAACCACTTACCATCAGGTGGACCGCCAAGGTCATCCATCTGACATAAAAAAAGTCAAAATGAAATAACGAAACATTTTAAAAAACAACGTTTGATATATCAGTAAGAGTTATATCACGGTTTGTGTTTGAATCGGTTCTCTCAATTTACTTTCATTTGATTTCCGCCTTCTCCATTTTTTCGCTTTTGCTGCCTAAATGCGTACTTTACGCACTTTAGGTACGCATAATTTATATTTGAGAAAAACGCTCGGCAATTTAGCAGAAAAAGATCAAAAGGAATCAGCTATTTGACTTCTTATATACAGCTTTGCTGTCTCAACAGTATAATATAATATATATAATTCAAAGCTTCAAAAATTGGATTCAAGCGTTGGACGGACGGACAGCGGAGGCTTAGTAATAGTTTCGTTGGCAATCTTTGGGTACGGAACCCTAAAAAAAGACAACCATATTTCAATCAAACCGTTTATTACAATAATTCTGAATAACGAAAACAGTAAACTCTTGTTAGTCTAATATCCCTTTTAAATAAGGGCTCAAATTATTTCAAAGGGATATAATGCAGTAAAATAATACAATATACTTTACTAGTGTACCAACATAACATTTAACATTGTAGTGTAGTGCTTTTAATTTACAAGGTATATTCGTTATAACATATAACATTATTTACAGCAGATATGTAAGTATTTACAATCATTAACACAATATCGTTATCTCATTATCATGCCGATGAAGTCGTTTCCGTTGATTAATCTCTTGTTTACATTAAAATTCGGTCAATCACGGAACTTTATTTACAAACCCATATGTGAATCTACTGTGCTATGCACAATTAACTATAAATATGTACATTTATTTTAATGTAATTTCTATATTTTAATATAAGTACCTACTATAATGTTCAACATTTTTCTTAAAGTACCTACACGATACATACATTCAGATTCATATCGATGTTACAATTTTATTTAAAATGTATTTAAGTAAACGTACTTATAATTTTATTAGGTCTACTTATCTACGATTGAATTCAAAAACTTATTAATTTGAGCAAATCAGCGGCTTTAGTAAGCTTAAAACTTCTACATGAAAATTTATTTTACAGTCTTTTGGCACAATACATATTTTACAACTTTATGCAGAGTAACTTTTTGAATGCTCTCCTAAAGTCCATGTTGAAAATTGTGTATATTAAAGGATTAAGGGCTGAGTTGACGTAACCGAGCCATGTGATGAAGTTTATAAATTTATTAGATAAACAGCAACTCGCGCAGAATGGTATTACGAGATAAATCACAAAGAATGGGAGCCAGCAGACGACAAACACTCCCATTATTATTCCTAGTGTTCTAGCCGCACGTCGTTCCCTAGTCAACGATATTCGCTGTTTCTCCTCAATAAACTGATACACTGTGTTTTGTTGATTTGGCTTCGGACGTTTTTGTACCTTCTGTATAGTCACAGTCTCATTCACTTCTATCAGATCATCTTCATGAGTTTCTTTAGAATTACTCTCTGATGATGTGTTCCTATTTTCAAGATTATCTGCCATATCTGTAACTGAATTCTCATTAGACAGTATTGGAATTATAAGTTTATTCTGTGACTTGTCATCTTTGCTCCAGTAACGTTTCTTTGGTTTCTTCTTCGGTGTTAGTTTGCGAGTTCTTTTTTTTTTTTCATTATCATTCGGAACAAGTCGCGTGACACCTTGATGCTCGTTATGGTTTGCCTCTGAGCTCACTGAATCTTGGTCATTGTGATCGCTATCTTTGGCCGTGTATTTATTCTGTCCGCTAGATATAGTACTGATTTTCGTCGCTTTAGCGCGATCCCTCAATCTTTTCTTAGTGGCCAAGTATATTTCAAAGTACACTACTGTCATTATAACTAGCGGTATATAAAATGATCCAGAGGAAGAGAATATTACGAAACCCGGTTGAGAAGTCAAGCGACAGGGAGTGTCTGGCTCAAACACCTCGGGCCAATCGTTCCATCCCAATAACGGTGGGGAACTTATCACTAATGAAAGGACCCATACAACGCCAATCATGAAAAGCACTCTTTCAAGGGTCCTTTTCTGTGCGTAGTTGATTGGGTCCGTAATGGCCCAGTATCGATCGAGAGCAATTGCACATAAATTTAAAATGGACGATGTGCAGCACATTATGTCGCAAGTCAGCCACATTTTGCACACATAAATCCCGAATACCCATTGACCGAGAATGGAATACGCCACATTGAGTGGCAACACCAAAATTGCTACAGTTAGATCTGCCACAGCCAACGACACGATGAAAAAGTTTTGGACGATCCTAAGTGGCTTGTAAGTGAAGACACTGAGTATCACCAAGATGTTTCCCACTATAGTAGAGATGATGATAAGTGTGAGCACTATTGCTGTACATATTGCTTCCCATTCAGGCATAGCTAAAGTTATTCCGAAACTACTAGGATATTTAGGGTCATCAGCGACGGCGCAAACGTCCTTATCGTCGCCAGTTACCTCGTATAACTCAGTATAATTTACTGCGGTGAAATTACCGTCGACATGAGTGGATGTCTGGCCCATTTTGTTATGATTCTTCACTACATTTCACGTATTTGCGAGGAAGTTAAAGTTTGTAACGATGTCGACACACTTGCCCAACAAACGCTGATAATATTTGTTCATATATAGGGCAGACGCGTTTCTTTCACGATCCATCTTCTTGTACTCCATTTTTCTGAAATAATAAATAACCCTTTTAATGTGTAATGGAAATATATTGGCTTTCAAAAGGTTATGAGCGCACAGTTACGTCTAAATTACCTTCTGCTTGAAATCTTTTGTAGGAACTGCCATTCGTGTAACTTGTTCATTTTTGGACGTGTAAACGAATCTGTAACAAAGAAGAACATCTATCAGAGTCAGTCAAGTATGAATATAACATCATAACTTTTTACGAGCGAGTAACATAAGGTGGAGCAATCATGTGATATGTTCACCTGGGGGCGCGATCACTAACAATATGGATAATAAATGTAGTCTGTACTGTTATTATTATCTTGATATATAACAGTAAAGCAAAAGTCTTGTAATGATGTAGGTTCCCTCAGGAGCTATAAAAAATACAAATCCATGCGTGGAATTGACATAGAACATGACATAGATAAACGCAATATATTTTTTCTAATAAAGGTTCTTAAGCCGTGACCTATTTTAATGATGAACATTCCACTTTGTGATGTTTTTCATATTATTTAATTTTAGTTAATTTGTTTTAAATATAGGTAGGTAATGTGTTATTGTTGATTTTTGAGATCAGAGTTGCAATACGACTAAACCTTCGAGATACGATAAAAAAGTATTTTTTAAGACCTGATATATTATTTTCGTCATTTCACTGAACCAGTTTTGCGATTTGATCAAATTACTAGATTTATTTAGGGGAAAGATAAAACCGTGTTGTTATTTTAACATCCTCCGTGATTTGATCAAATCGCTTAGGTATTTCATTATATTTTATTCTTGGGATATAATATGAAAAGTTATATGAAACATTTTTACTATTGATTACGAATGCAATATGAAGACAGGAAGGCATAACTTATGAAGCAATTCAGGGCGTTCTAGTGAATACAGGATTTTCTTATCACTGTAGTTGCTTGAAGTAAGCTGCAACCAGTTTTTGCAGAACAATAATATGCAAAAACCTTATTGTGCGACATATCTATAACAGGGGATGGGGTTTTTGAACTGTATTTTATTATAATATATTTTCCACTCGACATCGGCACTTATACCATTACGGAATGCGAGTCAGTGCGTTCAATTATTGGAATATGCTCTACATTCCGAAAGTATCAATTCAATTAAAAATATATCCATACATTTGTATTTGTTTGTAATTAAATATACTTGTACAATAGAGAATTAAAAAGATGCATAACACTATTATGCACCAAGGGTATAAAGAAGTATCTTAGTCACGGGTGGCACATTGGATCCTGAGCACAATGAAGGATTCTAGAGTTAAATACAATTAGAGTCCTGAGTGAAGCGAGGGGTTCAAGCCGCCCAAAACGAAGACTGGCTTTATGCTCGTGGCAAATACTCTACTTTTCCTACTACATTAAAAACCTCCGGAGTCAAATCACTATCGGTCAATGACATTTTTGATATTAAGTTTGATGTTAACATCGTTAACAAAAAGGTCAGAAGGGTTTTCTAGTGCCTTAAAGTGGCAAAAAAGTGCGTGGCGAAAGAATACTACTCATGTCAGTGGTAACTAATAATAACTATGTTATAACACATACCTACAGTATGACACAACTAAGATGGAGCATCGGCAAAATTCGTAATGTCGATCGTTCCCGAAAAGAGTGCGCCTACAACATTACTCATGTGTTAAAAAATGATCCGCGAAAATGATCTTGTTAAACGTTGAATGGCGCGATAATGAAAGATTTGTATTAGTTGTGTAAATCGGAAGTGAAGTGTAGATTCGCCGATGCTACATCTAAGTTGTGTCATACTGTACCATGTTGGTATTTCACATAAAAACTCGGCAATGACGCGCTTGATGTAATGCTTACTCGCGTCGCCGGTTTCCGTATTTCATTTCAAATTTCCAAATTGCGGAAATTGAGGTATCACAGGAATGTTTACACGCTTAGAATCACGACAGAAAATGTCACCCGTTTATTAATTAGATAAGTTTATATTTTCAACTGACGAAAAAGAAAAAGTAGATTTACAACTTTTTTTTCAGGCATAATCTTTGACAGAGTAGTTGGATTTCGATGATTTTTCTTTATTAGGTTTTACAACAAAAATAGTAATATTTCAATTCGAAAAAATAACTCCTCCCAAATACCTAATGGAAAAAACGGGGATGATTGAGTTTTCACCGATTCTGTTGAAACTTAGCACTAGCACACATATCTCCAAAACGAAACAATAATTTTAGTATAAAGGGTACCTTTGTGCCATAAGGAATAAAAGCCGAAATTTCCAAAGTATTGGAAAAAAATAACATCAAAGTTTTGATCACAAACTTTTATGTCCACCCCATCGTTTATCTGCTTCAGATACATCTGCGGTGAACGTCAATAATTTGGTTTGGACCCATTCCTTGTATTTCATATTATTATAGGATTGGTACAGTGTCATTTCGATAGAACGTAACCATGTACGTAATCAATTAACTAACTTCCAGTTTGAACAAATAGACAAAATGTAACTTTTTCTGTCTTCTGTCCATAGTACCTCTAATCTATTTAGTAAAATTATACACAATTCTTTAGGTGATATTTCGATTATGTACATGGCAGAGGCCAGAAATGCATGGAATATGGCCTGCCCGAATGAGGGCTTCCCAAAAAACCTCCGTTTGCAGAGGCAATGGGACGAGCCTCTTTGCAAAATTATTCAAAATTATTTATTAAACAGTGGTGATGATATCAGGGATAAGGCTCGTCTCATTGCTACTAGCGAACGTGAGTCGGGCTACTGGTTACAGGCAACACCTTCGATTAATATAGGAACGCTACTGGATAATACTAGCTTTTCTATTGCAGTTGGTTTGCGTCTGGGCGTCTCCAGAACCGAACCTCACCAATGTCACTGTGGCGGCGGGGTGGATCGTTTGGGTCACCACGGTCTATCCTGCCGTCGTAGTGCTGGGCGTCTTTCACGCCACGCCACTCTAAACGATGTCATTCGTCGGGCCCTTGCCACCGTGAACGTGCCGGCTATTTTAGAGCCGAACGGTATCTCGCGTGACGATGGAAAGAGGCCTGACGGTATGACATTGATTCCTTGGAGTCGTGGGAGGCCGCTGGTATGGGACGCCACATGTGCTGACACCCTTGCACCCTCCCACGTCCAACATTCATCACGGGTGGCGGGCGCTGCCGCAAACGCTGCGGAAAACCTCAAGCGGAGGAAATATACTTGTCTTGGAGATAGTTATATATTTCTTCCGTTTGGGGTCGAAACTATGGGTAGTTGGGGTCAAGATGCTCGCAGTTTGGTTAGGGAGCTGTCCAGACGCCTTATTGATACCACAGGTGACCAAAGAGCTGGCACTTACCTCGGACAGCGCATCAGCCTCGCAATTCAACGAGGTAACGTTGCCAGCTTTTTGGGGACCCTGCCTGCAGGCGGCGATTTAAATGCGGTATATTATTTATAGTTACTCTGTATATAGGATAGATAGTTATAGTTTAATTTTAATTTAATATTTCATTTATGTTATACCTAATAGTTGTTATGTTTCAAATAAATAAAGAAGGTACTTTATCTATACTAATAATAAAGCTGAAGAGTTTGTTTATTTGTTTGAACGCGCTAATCTCCGGATACATTTTTCTCGAAGGTTATATTATAAGGTTATATAGGCTATTTTATATCTCCGGAACGCGAGTGAAACCGCGGGGATCAGCTACTTACAAATAAAACCATTAAATTAACAAATTATAAAACATTCAGCACTGAGAACCTATATCTTACGATTTGTAGATGTTTAACAAAGCATTTTCTTTTGTTAAAATGTATTTTTTTTGTTAGGAAGAATTAAAAAGAAGTATTTTAATGACACGTACACGGTTAAGTGCTACGTCTACATCTTGTAGTGACGTAACTGACAATAATAAATATCCTGGGACATTTTTCACACATTTTAGTTTTGAGAATTGATTGGAAAACCGATAAATCGTTCCTTAGCATTATTAAGTTCTGTCTCCTATAAAAATAGAGTTGTAAAACCTATATAAACGGTACCGATAGTTTTTAGGCCAATGAATTGAACCGCCCCCCTAATTTTTGTCGGTAAATGGTTTTACCACATAATTACTACGACATGGTACAGTAACCACAGTACAAATTTATTTACGCTTGCCAGTAATGCATAGTGTTTGTACCACTTGTTGTACGAATAACCTCAAACGAATGATAGCTGTTTACAAAGCTTTAGTACCATTGGCTAAAGTTTCAAATTGCAGTTGATTGAAATCTGGATAACGCATACATAACAGACTGAACTGTTTAAAACTTTAAATAACTTACCTGAATAAATATAATTATAGTCACAAGTCTGACTATGGCATTATTATGGCATGTTGAAATGTGGAACTGCACGCCAGCTGCAAAATCGCAGTTTGGATGCCATTTTTGTCCAGCTGATAAAACTGCTGAAACTGCCAACCAACTGTGATCTGCGTCGAAATCACAGTTGGTCTGTTTAGATACTTGGGTATTAAAAGTATTTATGGAGCGAACGTAATCCAGGATGGGGATCATAAGGCCAGCCACATCACGGATTCCGAAACGGAATTTCTGATGTATGTCGGCCTTATACCAGAAAGAATTTCAAATCGGAGAAAACTTTGAACGGAAAACTACCGTATGTATGTGATAGATCCATAGATTGGTATGGATTTACTGTGTTCAAAATAAGAAATCTCAAAACAATTTTAGGCTCAATAAAAAAAAATCGTGTTAAATGAGGTGCGTGGTAGATTGCGGCGTAAATAGATTCAACGTTTATTGGCTATAGCTATAGCAATGAGATGCGCGAACGATTTTTTTTTTACGCTGATGCGTGTCTTCTTAAATTAATCTTTAAAATAGAAATATAACAACATATAAAAAAATTACACAAAACGGTCTCAACTCAGTTAGGACCTGTAATGAAATACGACTTACTTTATACTGTAGTAAGTACCTACTTACTACATTTCTGTACTGCGCAAGTAGGTGACGTCACAGGGGTCACAAATATTGCGAAATAAGAATCTTACGAGATTACTAGTATTTATCTCAGATTCTACATACTTTTGTCACTTAAATTAAACCATAAGCTAAAGCAGAGTATTTGTAATTACGCTATAATCATGATACAAAATACCGGTGAACTGTCAATATTGTCTTGTGTTCATGTGAGCTTCATACTGAACCAAAATAAGTGTTAATGGTATATTTTGAACCGCAAAATTTCGTTCTTTCGATTGACTATAATGGCATAACTCAAAGCCAAAATTTAAATTTTCATTTTTAAATGTCACTTATTTAAAAAAAAAACAATCTACCGACATGTTTTTAGAGATGTGATCATGGAGTCACATTATCGACGTAACACAATGAATAATATTGATTAGTAATTAACGTATAAATGTCTTGTTTTTTTTTTTATTGAAGGTTTTTATTGTACCTATAGACGATTATATCACTCTGTACTGTAGCGATAACGAATCAATTATAATGACTAACTCAATTACTAGTATTACTAGATCTAGACCTATGATTGAAATCAATAATCGTATACATTCTGGGTTTATCTGAAAATATATCAAAAAAACTATTTCAACCCCCAATTTGTATCACTGTAGGACAAGAGTAACTTTTAAAGCCTCGAGTCGGACACACTCCATCAATATAAATGTTACTTTATGAAAATCATAAAGGTTTTTCAAACTACAAGGCGATGATAGCTCAGTGATAGTCGTGGGTTCAAATCCTACAATGAGCTTGACCTTTCGGTGTAGGAAAACATCGTGAGGAAACCATAGCACGGTGGTAGGGTACTTTGTAGTACCCGTCTGGCTGGCTATCACCCTCAAGTTGAAAATCTGCCGCCAAGTACCTTCCGGTGTGTTCCGACAGCTGCACTTGAGAGCCAGTTCCCTTCTAGGCTTTGTGTGCTTACCACCATCGGCCACATCACTGACCACGGTGAGATTGTGGTCAAACACAGGCCTATACAAAGTAAAAAAAAACGCAGAATTAATTTATCGAGATAAATATGTGTTAAATATTTTCAAAATATCGATAGAAATCTAACTTATTTGTCGTAGTGTCAACTCACTAGTGCGCCTGCACCGGCTCGCTAGTCGAGAAGATTTACCGCGATTAATGCACGTCTTTCGTCTTAAGCACTCTTAAGTGCTACACGCGCTACCTACCCGGGATGTAGCCCATGGGCCTATAATGTGCGGTCGATAGTTTATCATAATGTGCATTTGGGACTTACGCCCCTTATAAACATGACACGGTAATCTAGTGCAGTGTCGTCGAACAATTTGACAGGCCAGTTGGCGTAGTTGGTTAAGTAAGATACCACCTATCGCACCGCAGGTCGTGTGTTCAATTTCCATCCAGGACAAATATTTGTGTGCATGAACGAACTGTCTGTTTGTCCTGAAACTGGGTGTAATTAACTGGGATTAGATAACTGTGTGTAAAATAATGTACCAGGATATTTATTTATTTTATTATTTCGCCACGGTAAGCGTTCGTAATCGCCACCATGAGTGATGATGGAGATTCCAGCCGGACACACCGCCGGGCGTACGCCCGCGTGTCCTCCCGTCCAGTCCAATCTTTTATCACGTGATCGTCTACAGTACCGTGAGTTAAACTTTTTTATTATTTAGCCGGCTCATAAAGTTAGTGTAGAATAACTTAAGGTAAAGTTTTCATGTTTCACTGCGGCACCATGTCGCGACTTGAATTAATAAAGATAATCATGTGAATAAGACTTGTCTTATCGTTTGTGTTGAATAAAACCCATGATTCCACACAACGCATAAAAGGTCCTTGTACTCCAATAGTTCAGGCTCCAATATTTAAAGTAGAAGCTCCAAAAAGACGAAATAAATTTTTTATTATGTTTTCTGCTATTTGCAGCTCAGTAATAGGTCGTAATAGTATGTTTGTCGAAATGTGATAATGCCCCTTAACTTCCTTTATTATGTATACACATTTACATGAGAATCATTCAACGTCTTGTATGTCTGTCAACATGATGATTGATGAATATGAAGGAAAGGTTGAGTCTGTATTCATATTTCTGTTTACTTTTTACAATATTTAAAAGATGTATACTTTTTTTCAAAGGTAACATTTTCTTGATTGATTACTCATTTTTTTTCCATAACACCTCATCTTCGGCAAATATTTGATAAGTCTTCTGTATCTATATCTAGGTATCTATACTAATAATAAAGCTGAAGAATTTGTTTGTTTGAAGGTGCTAATCTCCGGAGTTAGGTTAATACAATTATCCTCGAAAGTTATAGGCTACTTTTTATCCCAGGAACGCGAGTGAAACCGCGGGGAACAGCTAGTTACTAATACACATACCTACTATTATTATAAATAGGTACGAATGTTTGTGTTTGTTACGACTCGGATACTACGAACGGATTTGGATAAAACTTGAAAAAGAGATAGATCATATCAAGTAATAACATTATAGGCGGCTATTCCGAGAACGCGAGTCCAACCGCGGGAGACGGCTCCTACTAAATAATTCTACATAGTGTTGCTACACTACCACTGTCACCTCATCTTCAGTGAAGAAGTAGGTAAAAAACGGAGATGTAGTATTGTCTTTACTAATTTCGAATATACCTAGAATTCCATGAGAAACGATACCGACAACGAAACTCATCAAATATATAAAAGATTGCAAAGCGTGCAAGGTTTTCATTACTTTGTATGATTTATGATGTTAAGCTCGTTATGGATTCGGTTTATTTTTTCTCATTCAATAAGTTTTTATTTGCAAAGGTCAAGTTGTGATTCAGGTCCAGTAAGGTACAAAAAACCTTTTTAGTGGAACCGAAAATTTTTCGGCTTTTGTGTGTGTTTTTTATCAAAATTAATGAACTATTGAAATCAATATTTACTTTTCATCTTGGTTGCTTATTATCTTGAATGTAAATCATTTGGAAAAAAATGCGGACAAGAATCTGGTAACTAGAACCCGTGAGGTGAATTGAAGTGGTTTGATGAGTGGTGACCTATAACGTTTTTATGCTCAAAGACCAATTAGACTGGGGAAATACCTGTCATTCAATTTAATTCCTGTTTTTACAGTTCTAAATTCTAATTCAAGTTACAATTTTGAATTTTAATCTTTTTTATTTTTACTGCATAACAGAAACCCTTCTCAGTTGAAAGCCTCTTCCAAAAAGATTCAAGTACTTCATTCCAGTAAGTGATATATCAAGGAGTCAAATAAATAAAGTTACATTAAGGTCCTCCCCCAAGTACTCTCATTCAATTTATCTTAAATCTTAATATTATTATAAACTACAAAGTATTCTTGTCGCAATTTCAAAATTGCAAGTCAAGTAAAAGCATTTGTTGAAAACTGTAACATTGCGGTCACGTCAAGGTACACACAATTTTGCTTGTGGTACAAAAGTAAGAGATGGCGGATTAAAAACAATAGTTTTGTAGGAAATCCTTTAAATGCATAATAAACAATTTATGAAACAAACGGCGAGAAATGTTGTACACATATTGTTATCACCACGCGATTTCATTCCCAAATATGTACCTGTAAGTAGGTTTTATTAAAAACTAGAGTGGGTTTAGATTTTGCGAGTTTATAAATCACTTTTTTTATTGGTTCACGTGTAGTACATAATTTATACCACACGTTGTATTTCTAAGGCTGTATTTATAATAATAATATCTTGGGATATTTTTCGTAAAATAAAATATTAAAACTTATTCCTATCAAATTGGTTAAATTTTTATAAAAAAACTGACGACTAATATAAATAATATAAATGTGAAAGTTTTATAGGATGTGAAGATGTTTGTTACTCTTTCATGAAAAAACCTACTGAACTGATTGTGATATAACTTGGCACTTGCAAAGATCATACCCTAGAGTAACATACAGGCATTTTCGTGAGAATGCAGGTCAAACGGTAGATTACATAAATGAAAATTGTTGGCAATTAGCAGAAATTAAACCTATATCCAATCGACTATAACTTATACCAAGCTATAAGATGGTGCTTTTAGTGAAACTAAACTTCGGACCAGCCACGAGTGATATATAATACTTGTGAAATATAATATGAAATTGAAAAAAGTTATCTTAAACGATAAGAGTTATTCTTTAGAAATACAATCTTTGTTTAAGTTCAACGAGACAAATGTTGTTGTATAAATCACGTCTAAATATTTTGAAATGGGCTATTGGCTTATTTTGTGTTTTTTTTATGTCTAGACATAAGTATTTCTTATGTTTTTTTGTTTAATATAAAGAAAACTGTCTACATTTCTTTCCAACTTTCAAGTCACAGATCTGCTTGAAGAAATTACTATTTTTGAAAAATGCTGTCCCTTTGTATCTCTTTACTCATTTTTTCTCTGTTTACTTATTGTGTGTAGGTACATAAATAATAAATCCAGATATATAAAGCCATACAGATAGGTATTCGGTAAGAAAGGATTTTTTAAAATTCAACTCCTAAGGGGGTGAAATAAGGCATCGCGGTTGAAACCGCGGCATGGAAAGTTAATAAATAAATAAAATTACGAAACTTTCTACGGACTTTAAAAATTTTGATTTCGTGAATAAAAAAAGTTGGATTATTATTATTTTATATAGGTAAGGTATTACCTATGACATTAATGTAGTCATATTCAAATAAAACTTAAATTCAGGATCATAGCTAATATACTCATTAATCAATTAAAATAATAAATTATCATCTATCCAAGAAAATTCTACTTAACACCTCTAATTTTAACTCCTTAATTTCTTACTGACTTAAAAACTTGTACGTATGAGAAATTAGTCCGTACTTCAGCATACAAGATTAAAGTTATATAACTGAGCTTGAACTTTCAAAGTTCTTTGTCTTAGCACAAAATTTGCATATAATTTAATACCTTTGAGCCTTTGTGAAAACTCATTGAGACGTATCAAATTATACTTAATATATAGTAGGTACACTAACTCTCCACCTTCTTCCACCTTTCCAAATTTGACAATCGGTTCAGCGGCTTAGACGTGTAAAGGTAGGTAACAGACGGAGCTATTTATACTAGTAGGTAGTCTAGGTAGTGTTTTATGTTCTATTTTATAGATATTACGTTTTTGATCATTTATTTCAAATAAAAAAAAAAAAAAAACAAAAACTCATTTATTCAATTTAGGCCCTAATAAGGCACTTATGAACGTCAACAGTTACAGTTTTACAATAGACTCTACTACCGGTTCGGAATACACTTTAAATGTCAGGCTACTATAAAAACCTTGTGTCTCGTGCATACATTGTAGGGTTTCTGGCAGAGATGGCTTTTAGTGATAAAGCCGGTTATCGTGACACTATCAATATAATGTACCTACGTATTATTAAAATGAATTTCTTTGGTACTCGATGTAAGTAAAATTTTGTGGTCATAGTGACCAAAATGGTGATTGCTTGAGCGCGCAAGCAAACAAACTCTTAAACCATAAAATTATAACGCATCTTCAACAATTATTAGCAAGTATATAGATTTATTCATGTTTACTCAGTAGCTTTGCCGTCAGGTGAGTCTAGAAGCTTGTTTTGAACAGAGTACCTAAATGTTGAGATTACCTAATGCCGGGTCACTCTTCAAACCGGTATTCGATTCAAAATACTGAAATCGACTGTTCAACTCAGGACAAGAAAAGTCAGATAGTTTCTGGCAATCAGAACCGGCATTGCAACGCTTTAACATTGGCTAGTAGGTATAATATATACGCTATCTGATTTCCATAGTATCAAGTTTGGTTTGGGTTCAGAAAGAAATATATGAGAAAAAGTCTCTAGAGTTCTAATTTGAATATTTTGTTATGTACACTACGCCCTGTTTCAATTTGGGCCGACTTCACACTCACACGAGATAAAATTGACCTTTTTATAAGTGAGAAGACTCGACATGTCAGTTATTCAGAGTTATAATAACGGCACATAACGGTAACAAGACGGTCATTAGTCCTCGACGCAGTCAGCCTCCGCTCGCGGCGTCCCGAGAGAGACTCAGTAGTGGTTTGAGCATACTGCCTCCCTCTGCAATTAATTAAAGTGAAGTGAAAAAAACTTGAAATCTTTTATATTACGTTATTTGTGTTTAATGAAATTACGGTTTTTTCTAACTGCTACGATATGAGGTAAAAATAGCGCTTCAAGGTCAGCATCACATGGGCATTTACCCTCGTATTACAAGTGTCTTGAAATCTGGTTTAATATGTTAGCCGAAAGAAGTCCACTGCTAGACAAAAGCCAAGGATCTTCATGATGGCCGGTCTTGCGCAACCCGCATCCAGCGGCGCAACGAACCAAAGTAACCGATATAGCCCGAAAAATTTCCAAACTGGGCGGCGCACATCATTCGTAGAACCGACGACCGCTGGGGCAGAAGTTCTCGAGTGGCGACCACGAAATCTGGTTGGAATATCAAAAACCCGATATAGGATGGTTACTAATAGGAAAAGCAAACTATGACTCTTATAATAGTAATTAATGAAATGCAGGAGCAGGCGGTGGGTTAACACACGAAGAGACAGACAGACGGACAGCCAAGTGATTCTTTAAGGATCCCCTTTTATCCTTATGATATACGGAACTCTAAAAAACTCTA
This sequence comes from Tethea ocularis, assembly GCA_963555595.1. Lineage (NCBI taxonomy): Eukaryota > Metazoa > Arthropoda > Insecta > Lepidoptera > Drepanidae > Tethea > Tethea ocularis. The sequence continues at coordinate 9,509,692 of OY741968.1, forward strand.
AAGATACCTACTACATACTTCGTTATTTATAATATAAAATATTAATTGCTGATATAATTTATGACATACAATTTTAAACACAAGTAATGAAAACGTCAACTTTCCTAATTAGAGCTTCGAGGGTTGCGAGTTTCAATGGTACAATCAACGTATTCCCCTTATTTATATAACTACCTTCATTTGAATAGCTAGAAATGTGTTAATTAAATATCACATTTCATAATGAAGGGACCTACTTCACAGTTTCTGAAACCTACGCGAAACCAATGGTAAATTAAATACGTCTGTTTGCTCTTTGTCTGGATGTTAAGTATCTTATATATAATTTATATTGTTTGAAGTACAGGCATTATGTTTAGACACATGTACCTACATGCCAGTTATTAGTTTATACAGAGTTACTGGTAACTGTAGCAAAACCTCTTACAGGTGACTGAGGTACATCAAGACCAACTACTTTTGTTCTATGACTTTTGCCAAAACGTAATACATCCCAAGAAATAATATACCTATATATACATAGCTTTTGTAGGGATTTATAAAATAGTTGTAATCGTTCTCTTTCCTGCCTTGTACCGTTTGCGTATTATAGCTTACTATCTGTGACTAGAGATAGTTTATGTATTATTACCGTTATGATGTTTTGCGAAAGTTATCAGTGACCCTGTATAACTACAAGATCAGCTAGATTTTATTGAAGAAATGTAGTATTCATATTTACCTATTCTTATTTTCTTTGTCTTTGCCAAACACATACCTTTTATAAATGAAAGCAATACAATATCGGGATAATACTATCCACTTTTTAGAAAAACTTAAAAAAACACCTTTTACGCAACTACTTTTGTGTCCAAAAGCAACCTTCCGAACCGTACAATAGAAGTCTATTTTTAAATAAATAAATAGTAATACCCTACTAGATAAGTTTGATATCATATTATTATGCTATTAATAACAACATTATGTAAATCAAACCACCGCATTAATTCAGTATTTAAGAGACATCTGGCTAATAATAAAATGGTAACTATTAAAAACAAAATAGCTTATCTCAAAACTTGCTTAACTTTTTAAACTCGTGATATATTTTGTTATAATGCAGTAATTCTTCACAAACTTTGTCTAAACAAATTAAATTGCTTTATTCCATTAAGCTAATGTATATTTAAGATTATACTGAAAGTGGCAACAAAGAGAGGAAATGATTTAAAGTGTCACATAATAATATAATAGTCATTTGAATTTTAAATGATAGTTATTACTAAGTGCATAAAAGCACTTCGCCTTTGTTAACTTTATTAAATCTTTTGTAGAGATATAAACTTTATTAAAGGAAAGAATAACTAATTTAAATTTTAATTATAAAGTTTTTGGTTTTTAGGTCTATTCTAATTACATTATAAATAGGTACAAAGTTATGTCTTTGTTTATCAATAATGCCGCAATGAACGGATGTTAATACAATTTTAAATTAATTATAATAAATTTAGCTACTTAAAAACTCAGTATTGAACGAATTAAATATTGATTTTGAGATCAATAGTTTATTTGACTTACGTTTTTTTTTAATCTAACTGACTGAAAATAAGTAAAATTTACCGACTTTATATAGAATAAACCGATAGCTGCAGTGTACAATACCCGCAAGAGGTGGTCACGCGTGGCAATGACGTCACGTCGCTTCCATTGTACCTACTCAAGAACAAGTGTGAGACCTGCACACTGAACATAGCTTAATATACTACCACCCTTGGCTACAAACATATCTCTGTCAAGAAAGTTATAATTACACTAAGTTTCCGCCCAACGGTTTCACTCACAATCGGGAAGGGGAAAGAATTTTTGAGAATTCAACCACTTGAGGGCTTAGGGATTTTTTTTTTTATTAAAACGCAAACTGCGTCAGTAGTTTGGCAATTAAAAAATAGATAAATCGTGTAAGGTATTTATTTGGAGAAATAATAAAAAATACTTCAAACTTAGGTATAACACGAGGGGTGTTTTTTCGTTGGGAGTTTAAAATATATCCTTATGGTGGTCATAGTTGAAGTTTGTTAATTATACATAGGTATCCTCCGACTATATCTTTTGCCATTCGTATATTAGATTTAGCAAGTCGTTTATTGTAAGTAAACAAACTGCTAAAATAAATAAACTTGAAAAAATACAGCCATCAAAAGGCACATTTATTTGAATCAAATATTAGTATATTCTTGTTGGTTGCTCCTGTTTTATATTCAAAGTGTGTATTTTATCTCACCCAATAATGTATTCGTAGAACGATATAACCTCATTTCACTTTACTCAGAGTACCTAACGTCGGGTTAAAATATTCATTGTGTCACTTAAAGTCACGTATTACTCAATATAATTATCTTTATATATAATGGAGAATTTCTTGTAATAACATTTAGAGCTCACGAAAATAATTTATTATCTTATCATTTTATGCATGTGCTACAAGTTCTTTCTGTGAATAATATCGTTCAAGAAAGCTTCGCGTAAGAAATTAATTAAAATAAAAAAATAATTTATTCCAAAAAAGGAAGAAACTCAGTGTTAAGGCGATGCTATACCTGAAATGATGATTCTAAAATGCGTTTTTCTTAAATAATATGTGAAGGGGATTTTTTTTACATTCGGATTTTTCATTAGTAACGTCACAAAAAAATCGTAAATATGCCCCTTTTTAAAACTAAGAATGCATTCTCCTCTTATTTGGGCCATCCAAATAACTTTAAAAATATTAACATACATTCTGAAATCCATTAGAAAGGGAATAGTTTTCTTACTTTAAAAAAAAGGCTTAGTTTATTTTTAAATAACATAAAACCATCTTTTTTACTAAAATTACGTCTCTCCTGTCTCGCTTGTCCCCGTCAGTTTAGTAAGGGACGGAGACATACGCAGATAGCCTCCTCTTAAGTAGTCAAAATACTTTTGCGCAACGTCAATGTTCGGATTTTTGCAAGCGTCAACGTTATTCTGAAGACGATATGTGACGTAAATAATACATGTATCAATCACTTTTACGACTTTGGTACCTGTCGGATTGGGATAAATCCTTTTAGGGATATCGCGTGATGACGTCACGTCAGTCTACAAAATGGCGTAATATGAGGGTAACTTGATAAACGAGAATATGCGGGAATAAATCCTATGATCCAAACCCTTTTGCCTCTTAAGGGTTCAGTTTCTGGTAGATAACCGCTATATTTGAGATTTATTTATTTCACTTTATATTTACTGCTTTATTGGATTTTTATGTCTGAGTAGCTGAAGTAATTAAGAATTAATAAAACTGTAACACTACCTATAGCTTATTTTAATATTTATAGTCTATCTTTGACCACATTGTGATAGGTAAATGAAGCCCATGGTGGTAAATACAATGCGAAAAAGAAAATTGTGTCTCAATCGCAGCTGCCGGAACATACTGGTAGTTTCTTGGCAAATTAGTAAATACAGTATGACACAACTTAGATGTAGCATCGGCAAATCGTTTTCGTACACTTCACTTCCGATTTACACAACTAATACAAATCATTCATTATCGCGCCATTCAACGTCCAACAAGATCATTTTCGCCGATCATTTTTTAACACATGAGTAATGTTGTAGACTCACTCTTTTTGGGAACGATCGATTTTACGAATTTTGCCGATGCTTCATTTAAGTTGTGTCATACTATACCCAGGTGGGTATTAAAAATACCATATCAGCGCTCTTTAAATTGTTTTTTGTTATTCCTAAAAGAGTACTAGCATGAGGTTCTTTAAGAAAGGCGTGAAGAAATTTTTGCAGGGCCAGCAATGCGCGAATGACACTGGCGTTGCAAGCGTATAGTCTGCGGCAACCACATAAGTTATGGCGAGCCGTATGTATATTCGCAATCTTAGAAGTTTAAAAAAAAAACTGAACAAATGCGAGACTTGCCTCGTACACTGAGGGAGAGCTACCTACCGACAGTTGGGTATTCAAGGACAATATTTATTTGAATTAGGTACCAACTACAAATGTTTTTTTTTTGTGATGTAACAACAAATTATCAAGTATTGGATTTATTTATTTACTTGTGAGCTTTTTTATAGCCAATTTTCATGATTCTAGGTCAACGGGGAATAGGTTAGGTCCTTTAGGTTACTCGCAAAGTACCAAAATATGGCCGTATTATTGTATTGCGTTAACATATAACTTAATTTTTCTATAGCACCAAGAAACGGTAGATTTTCGTATTTGGTACTTATTAAATTCAACTTGAAACTCCTACGGGTTCTTGATAAAAAGGGCCATGACTGATACACTGACAGACAGACAGACAGACGGACATCCAAGTGATCATAAGAGTCCCATTTTTTTCTTTTTGAGAAACAGAACCCTAAAAAAACAATATTTGAACTTATTCAGAATACGATAACCACAAGTCAAAGAAGGTTTCGTTGAATGACCCTTCATAACAATAGAATACATCCCAACATTGTGAATGGACCCGGAACGAGTCAAGCAAGGGACGGGACTATTGTAGCATCCATTATTCTGAATATAGGTACCTATTCAATGTGGTTGCAAATGAAGATCTTCATTGAATACTCACACTCCATACGGTTTCATATTATTGTTTTGCTTATTATGTATACGATACGTAGTTAGATTTATTTAATTATCATGCCACTCACGCGCAGGAACACTACAAGTTATCTGCAGTATTCTATAAGATGGAGGTACTTCCCCAGTCGAGCTACTCTACTTCTCTAAAAATATTAATTTTATTATTTTAAATGACTTACTTTACTTTAAAATTATAATAGTTTTGAATAATGGTAGTTTGAATGAAATTCCTGAACTTATTTTCTTTAAAAACAAAATTATAAGAAAGGCACCTATTATAAAACCGTGCTTTGTGTTTGGCTATTTTTAGGTAGTGTATTCATAATGTGCGACCGCTGCAGAGCGCTGAAAGCAATTTTTTTTCGTTTATTTTCTCAGTTATCGTCCGCGCAACAATGAGTACTTGGAAGCTTTAAAAATGAAAAAAGAAACGTTTCAACGCCTCTAGGTTAATCTAAAGTGAAAAATTGTTATTTTAGTTGAAATGACAATCCTAACCTTTGAACTAAAGATAAATTTAACTTATTATATTTAATGCTAACTCCCATACAATTCTCACCATCTTAATTGAACCATTTATAGGCCTAAGGAGAAAAAAAATATACCACAATATTACTGCCATAATCTGGCTGTGGCATAGTGCATCAACCTCTCCTTCAATGATTGAATGCGATGGATCATTACCCATAAGAACGGTTATGTAAAATAAATGAGCTCATTCGTAGCACACTGCGCTACGGGCGATACGTCGTAGCGGGAATATTCTACCGTCCATTTATTGGAGATTTTATTTCAAATGTATAAAATTATATTTTATGTTCAAAGTATGTTTCTGTACTTAGTCGCTTTCTTATGAAAAATATGTATGTCCTATGTACGGGATACAAATTACGAATCTGCCAATAAAATGTCAAAATTTCGAGAAAAGTATCAAATAAAATTAGGAAAGTTGATCTTAAAAGATTGATGTCACCAGAAGATACTGAAGATGTCGTTGTTAATTTGTATTTATTCACGTGATATTTGTATTCATAAATAGCGTAAGTAAAAAATCTTATTCATAGATTCTAGAAAATGTCTGGGAAATTAATTTTTCAGCTGCCTTTGAAAAAATTCTATACAAAACCTCACACAAATTAGGACACATTTCAAGGCAATGAATAAAAATCTGTTATTGGGCCACGAAAAATGTTTCATAAAAATAGGGACGTAATGAATGATAAATCTATGGCATAAAAATTGAGTGGCCTCTTTCGACCGACAAAGTATAAAGGTCTAGACGTCTGATACGATATTTAAAGTCATATGACGTCAAAACATTCTAATTTCAAATATTGGTAACCGTACTACAGCTTTGACCTTTATAAGTGTCCTCCAAGGACCTAATAAATGGTTTTGACATCGCCAAAATGGTGGTATCCGACATCAAACGCGATGCCACATTATAGGAAGAATATACAATGTGACATTCCTGAGATTTCATTATAAGAAAATAATCATATGATTATAAAATAATAGTAGTTTATGATACTGTTGCATAATAGGGGTTATTAAATACGAGTGTGAGTTTAAGTATCGAGCCGTAGGCGAGGTTCTTAATAATATCACACGAGTTTTTAATACCTAATTATGTGCAGTATCATACAGTACTTTATCTAAACTCATATAAAAAATGTAATTTAAAGGTAAAAGATAATATTTTGTCATAGGTTTTCATGTCTTACGGGTATCGATTATTCGTCATTTCCATTGCCGCCTCCACTATTTCAGATCCAAGTTTATTTCACCTTAGTATCACTGCTATTTTTCTATCATTTTTGGCCAAAATAAAATATGAATGCAAAAAAATCAATAAAATAAACAAACATTAATCATCATGGCGCCCAAATCCGTGTGGGGAAAATCTCCTAAGTTGAGATCTCTACCGCATACGCGACCACAGACAAAGTAAATTTGCATCTAAAATTATAATTGTTTAGTCCTGATGTCTGGCCACTTATAATGTTTTTTTCTTTATTATTTTGTTTGACAAGTTGACTGACAGTAATTGAAGTATTAAAACCCAAAAAACATTATAAGTGGCCAGACATGTCCAAATACTTGTACTTTAATGAAAAAAAGTTATTTTATAGCATTATCTTGGGAAGAAAACTGTACTATAATATAATTTTTTAATTTCATTATAGACGAGTGTGCCTAAAGTGGGTCATTAAAGTACTGTTTTTGATTTCATAATTAGAACTTTACGATATGAGAGTAGATAGATAAATAAATACGCTTCTATTGGCCAAAATTATTTATTTTTGCCTTTTACGGTCGAGACCAGGGATCCTTCAAAACTAAATGAGGTTACAAGGTACCGGCGGGCGGGAAGCTTTTTCCGCTTTTGGCCATCCAAAGAGGGAACGCTTCCAGCCTTCTGGGAACCTTGCGGTTGATCGGCAGCAGCACACGCCTCGAGGAAATTTGTCATTTGTAGTTTGTATATTTGTTGTTAATAATTGTAAATGTTGTTTAGTCCATCATATGATTTATTATTCTATATCACATAAAATCAGTTTCTCACGCATCCGAACTCAATGTCATATTGGACATTAGCCCAAAACATGGCGGGTATTTTTATAAATCCGACACGTTGACTGACAGAGATCTGCCATGTTTTTCGCCCAATGTCTAATGCAACATTGATGATGAAAACCTGAAATTTGGAGATGAAACGAAACATTGTGTACATGCACATGTCTTTTTTAACATTTTTGAAAAAAAAAATTCATCAATTCCTATTATTTTTTTCGTTTTCAATCCCTATATCTCCGCCATTTAGAAATACTTCACTTTAATAAATAAGATAACTAAATATTTAGATAACACCAATTTGATACCAATGCAAAGGCAAGCTTATTCCTCCAGTAGTACACACGGCCACAGATCAAGCTACACACTGCGGCACCTTATGCGATGTAATAGGCGCTATTTTGCAATAAAAATGTGTAGCTTGATCTGTGGCCGTGTGTACCTACCAACTCTAGTTCTGTTTACCTTTACCAACCACAACCAGCAATCAGTTCAGCAACTGTAATATGGGTCAAAGCAAATAGACATTCCGTGAAGTTAAAACGTAAGTTAAAATACCGCTGTAGTAAAACATAATTTTATTTTACTACTGAACGTAAAAAGGGTTTGTTTTACGAGTAGGTATCTCCTTTAGTGAAACATCTGTAAACTAACATCATGCAAGTTAGACGAGTACTACCTTTTTGATGTGACTACAATGCGTGACGTATGCCACACAAACTACCTTGCTTGCTACGTTCATGTGGTTTTATTTCCTCTGTTTGAATGTTTAAGACTACTTACCTGTTTTCAAATAGAATACAATTTTGATATTATTCTATTAACAGGTTAAAAGTCCAGATGGTCTCTCACGTCTAGTTTATTATGTTTTAATGTTAAAAATTAAGCAAGTGTTTTTCTATGTCTTATGAATTAGCATGTGCCAGTACATGATATTACTTTCGCCTCGCGGTTTCACGTAGCCTATATCCTATATGTTATTCCAGGGTATAATCTACCTATATGCATATAATAACATCCAAATCTGTTATATTTTTAGTAGTTGGTGTATGTTCGTATTTACGCATGATCCACCGTAGCGTCATCTGATTTTAATGAATGAAGTGTCAATCGAACCGTTACCATACGGCTATTTTTACCCGACTTCAACTACCATGTATCCGCAGACGGGTTATAGTTTTTTAAACTGTTATTATTAGTATGATATATGCCTAAAGTGGCAATTTATCACACTGTATTATCACGGCGCAAACAGCCAGCATAAAACGTGGACCATAAAGCCAAGGTGGGACGTAATATAATATTCTCTTGGCTCAGACAATATTACCGTGGCTCAGGCTCAGATGGTGTATTACATCTTGGATGTTGAAGTGTTATACAAACATCTACGAGATTGAAACTTATTCAATGTAGTTGTAGTTCAACAATGCAATATCATTACGATATTGTTTTGTGTACTATGTGTACGCTATTTTATTACCCGTGGTCCTGAGGGCATTAATGTATTACTGAGATGAAAAACATATTCAGTATTTTATTCCAGTGTTTCGTACAACACAGCAAAGAGATTGAATTTTCAAATAATAATAAATTAAACAGAGTGATTTTGTTTGGATATTGTAGACAGAGAAGGCTATTTTATAAAAAAATATGAAAACGCTTTATTTTTTTTCAAAAGTTAATCAGTTTAAGCTACATGAACAGTATATATGTTGATTCAGATGAACCTTATTGCAATGTCATATAGTTGATTTTCATATCTCTGACTACTGTCACCTGCACCAAGCGACAATGTACCTAAATAGTGTTAAACTTCGCAATATTAGTGCTGAATATTCTCTTTTAATTTAAATTATTGACGAAGTATTCTTATTTTAAATACGTAACATAATCGAATAGAATATAATAGATTCCTAGAATTTAAAATATATAAATATCTGTACGTTACGGTACAAGTAATATCTATCTATGGTAGGTAAAGGTTATAGTTCTTATTCCATTCAGTACATAACCTAATTGAAACCTAATGACTACCGATTGTCTTTCGATCGAGGAGATTGCCAATCATTCAAGAAATATTTGTTTTTTTTTCTATGACCCGCTGATGTTGATCCAAAAAGCCAAATTGCACCCTTACTCCGGAGATTAAAAATGTGCTTACTGGACCACTGGAACATGAACCCTTTTATATGTAAATCTCTCTCTAACCCAAGCTACGCGTAGTTCCGATAAGCGTATGATATTCCATAGAGACATTGATTGATGTAGAGCTAGGGTTCAATTTGTTTGCGCGCCTTCAAACAATTTCCACAGTACATATCTTTAAATAGTTCACAGTAAACCAAGTCCTCCGCGTCATTTTGTTTTAATTTATAATATTTAATCTAATTGTTTTAGTTTTTATTATATATTATTTAATTACAACGACCAGATACTCTTGTCGAAAAAGGTAACGAAACTCTTATAGAAAAACCGGAGTATGTGAGCTAGTATTCACACAACAATGCTGTTTTTTTGACAAAACATAAACGTCTATCTTTTTACCGTTTCATTGAAGAATGATACGAGTATTTAGTTTACGAGTTTTCAGAGTATAAGAGTATTAGCACTCTTTTCCTCAAAGAGCAACATAACTGGATTCTTTACAGAATACTGCAGCCAAATAACATGCTGTATTCCTACGCGCCGTGAGTAAGGTTTTCACAACATAACTGGGAGGGGGAAAGGGGTGGTAATACGTGAGTGATCGTGTCTTGTTAAATGCGTCCATATGCTACGATGACTGCAGTAAATTTGGTTGTCTTAAAACAAAAGTTTGGAGTTGCTATACTGACTTAGTCTCTATACTGTATAATTACATTACGGAATATGGTCCCAATAGATGCCCCTTTGATCAATTAGTGGAGCTTTGTTTGAATTAACATTTGACTTTGGGTACTTGCTTATTCATGTGTAATGTTTTAATTGTAAACAATTAATTTTAGTTAGGTATTCAATTGTTCTTTTCTTAATTAAAAAGGTATTTAAGCAAACTTTTAGGTAAAATATGCGCATTTTCAAATATCATTTTTGTGATTGAACATTATTTAATGCCTAATTAAATGTCTATAATATAGGCTGCCAAAACTGTTCCTGGTTTCTTCATGTAAAAACTTTATGTTTGTAAACAATTCTGAAAAAAACTACGAATATGGTATTTTATTACGCAAGAAGGAATAGAACAGGGGGTCTAAAAAGGAAGGATTACGCAATATTGCTAAAAGGAATTAATTTCCTGAATTCACAGCAGATCTCATGCAATTCATCAATTTTTTGGTAAAATAGTCGTCCTTTCTTCGCAATTCAATTCATAAACAGATTCTTTTATGAATGAATGTTACTAGACTACAAAAATTAAAACCGTAACTTTACCGGTTATTCTTTCTATTTAGTTTTGGTTAAATTAAGACTGAATAACTATGTTTTTTTGTATTTTAATTAAAAACCGATCGAACTGTTGCTTCATAGCATTTATTTGATTGGATTTGAGTACCCAAAACTGACATTTTAATTGATTATAAAAATATTTTCTTCTTCGACTGGTATCAATCAATGACAATATATTTTATCTTGTCTGTGGTCGGTCGGTCAAAGTTTATATTGGATGTTTTGATAGAGTACAAAATAAATATTTAACAATAATTATAGTTTATCATTATAATAATAGTCTTTCAATCATTTAAGGAAAATATGGAAATTATTATACCTACTGTAATTATTTACGTAAAAATGTAAAAGGAAGACAATATCAGTATTGGACGATTAACACGGAAGAATCTTTTAGAACGTCAAGATTTTTGAAATGAAAAGGCGAGGAATCTCGAAAACAAAACTAAAGTAAGTTTATCTCCTATAGTATTTCATACTTTTGATAAGTCGTTACGAGGATATTCCAACAAACATTCAAGTTATTATTTCTTAAATCGTCATTCAAGCTTGATACCAGGTAGGTACTTACCAGTTATTCAAAAATGGTTTTACCATTAGTAATTCGATATTATGATCCAAATACTCATTAGAATAGAACCATTTTATTTGTTAAACATATGTATAATAATTTCATTAATGTTATACTATTATTGCACAAAGCAAAGACCTTTTTATAAACTTCCTCTTGTTATTATGTTAAAGATGATATTACTGATAATGTGCATATTCCATCAATTAATTTAACTAACTATAATTTTACTAACTTTCAGGTTACCCGAAGAAGATGATTAATGGTCCATAGAATTATCAAGAAAGTAAAATGTTATAATTAACATGACAGTTACATAATGATGCAGTCATGCTGTAATTAGTGTCATAGTTTAATATACCCACATATCATTATTATATGCAGTTTCTGGGAGCTGTATTTGCATACTGGCTGATTCTTGCCTTAGTATTAATAATTACACTAAACTACAGAAAGATGAAACAATGATACTGTAATAAATGTTTATGCTGTTTATTTACATTCTTTTATTTATCCTAACTAATTAAGTTACCAATGATAATTCTTATATCATGAGGATGTCTCTCTGGTCTCATCTATCCTTGACTCTCACATATGGATACCTTTAGCCTATCATGACATCATGTAGTTCCGCTAATTTAATCAAAGACATCACAGATATGCTCATAATAATGTATTTTTTTTGCACAAACTACCAACCTGGGTATGGTTTTAATATTATGAAGGTACTATAATTTAGATTGAAACTTAGAATAAAGATAGATGACATATAGGCTACATTTTATCCTGGGAAAGCAATTGAAACTGCGGGACAGGTAGTAGGAATTATTGCTCAGACCATCTGAAGCTCATCCTATTTATGCTCTAGGTAGTCTGTTCTCCTTGGCTTAGTTTATACTTAAAAGATATGCATCCAATGTATTTATAGCTACGTACCTACTAATGTTATAAGTAAGGCGTCGATATGTTAGAACACACTGATTCAGTCTAATTTAAAAATCTATTATTGCCTTAGATACACTGTTTATTGAAGAGGGTTACCTATAGGCTATAATAAATCACCCTATTGCTATTGAACCCTAAAACACCCTATGGGTAGGTAGGTACCTATAGCTCATTATAATATTAAGACAACTTGTAAAAATTACGATCTTAAAAATGAGGTTCACAAAACTGGTGGTAATGAACTTATTTGTAAGCCAAAACCTTTAAACTGTCCATAAAATGGGTTATAGACGTTAAAAATACATATTTAATTCCTAAATATTCATTGATTTTTAACAAAATCTCTAAGTTGAATTGTAAAAAGATAGTTCTCAGTATCTTCTTATGATTCTACTATTTGACGTAAAAGCAATTCGGATTTAGTGAACCATTTTACGAAACTCTATAGAAAACTGTCAAAGAAATGAATTGCAGATACAGAATCGTATTCGGATCATATTCTGAATTGCATAAAAAGCGGCCATTTTACGATTTTGAATTCAATTCATAATAGGATCTCATTATGATTCAACAAGTGCTTCCTTTTTAGAGCCCCAGGTCTTAAGCTAGTTCCGGCTCTTTCTGTTAAATGTTGTAAGAAAGTAACATATATATTAAAAAAACGTAGGATTTACTACTTGCTTTAAACTGTCTTTTCTGATTGAACTGAATTGAAGACTTGTTTGATTGAACAGTTTGTCTACAATGAGGAATAACAACAAAAAAATCTAATTAGTCCGCCAGTTAGATTATCAAAAAATATTGGATACGTATTTTTTATTTTATCAAATCAATAAGAAATTACAAAGATAAGTCCCTTCAAAGTGCAGGATTGGGGCTTGTGACGTCATTGTACAACATCTTTTTAGTACACTTTTTGCAGACCGGAAAATTTTAACGCACTGTATCTTCGTTATTTTTTGTTTTCGGATCAAAATAAAAAATACGTATCCAATATTTTTTGATAATCTAACTGACGGACTAATTAGATTTTTTTGTTGTTATTCCTCATTATATAAAAACTAAGAAATATTTGAGACGTGAGATAGCATAGCAAATAGCATATAAATGCCATAGCACAACATATTACACAATATATTGCACAGTATATTATTAAAGCAAATATAGAATAGATTATAATTAGAAATGTAATTAAGTACTACAACAACGTATCCTGATTACAAATTGCTAATTAAATAATGCTCTTCAAAAGTATCTTCAAGTTACATAGAGCTATATTTGATATCAGTGAAAGTGTATTTCGTGTTCAATGGAAAATATCATGGTACCGCAGATTTTTTCGCCGACTTCAAAACTGTCAGATTAGACTTATTACTTTTTAGTGTTTTTGAAGGCGGTTTTCTTTTTGTTAAAAAAAGTTATTTATTTTTTTGCCGATTTTTGCCATTTCCATCAACAGATCCTGAGATTTGGTGACAATAAGATCACCTCAGGTATATACTGTTTCGAATAAAAAATGATTTTTTATAAAGATCTTACATTATGTACCTACATAATTGTTAGTTTCCCTTATTTTTATAAAGAAATACTTATTTAATAATTCTTATACTCAAATACGTAATATGTTATACTCAAATACCTAATATAAATAGTATACTTATATAAAGATTTAATGATATTCATGTCAATATCATTACTGTAAGTATATAATATGGTAGAATAAATATTGACATTCTATTTTCAAAGATTCGTTATATTGCTGGTTACTACGCTAAATTCATACCTAAAACAAGTTAAACCTGTATAAAAACAAAATATTTAATATTACCTAGACAGAAAAGCGCAAAAGACTTGCTTATTACTTACTATTTTGCTTTCCTATTCTCCATGCTCTTTTTTGCTAGTGTAGTGATCCTGCTGTGTTGTCACTTGCCGGCCCCAGCCGAAGATCAGCGTTGGTTTTTTGTAATTATAGCCATTATCATGCTGATCGAGGTCCGATTTGTGTCTATTTTTTTTAACTTATTTTGTGTTTTTTTTATTTGTCACAAAAAAAATGTTTTCTTTCTTTATATGCCAAAAATCATCTTTACATCCGTTACTTCCTTGCTTAGTGAAAAAAAGACAAACCAATGCACTCACTTTCCCAATTAGTCGTAACTCGTACTAAGTCTTCCCCCTCTCCCGGTAACGCCCTGAGCCGAGGTTCGAACCCCATTCGGGGGTGCCCTCATCCGTGGATACCTAAATGTTAACCGGCTGAGAGCCCTCTGCGCTCGCCGATTTGTCCGGTAAGGTTGCTACAGCCATCAGAGGCTAACAACTTTAGTCCTTTTAAAAAAAAGCACTTACTTTTACGTCTATAATATTAGTAAAGATACCAAAAACATCTGATTGGGACTACTTTGTAACATGTAACCAGTTTATACCATTATCCTACTAAACTTGGTCGTGTTATCAGACCCCACAGGCCTCCTAAACATCTTAACGGCGAACACACTAGTGATTGAACCCGAGATCGCTGAATTTACGCTAGGCTTAATGAATAGTTACCCTATTCCAGTTTTGCCGCATGGGACCCAAGATATCAGAGGAAGGAAACCGTATGAATTAATCGCCAATAAAAATATATCCAGTGAGATAGTTGTGACGCAAAGTTATTTTGAGTAGGGTTCGCTCAATTAATTTTGTTTTTCTGTTTTTTTTTGTGTTGACAATTTTTGTGTTTGTTTTGTTGTTATTGCTTTGTGTAACAACATTATTAAAAAGTGAAAAGACTATCTAATCTATTTTAGCATAACTAAATAAGTTTAATATGTAAACAAGATTGCGGGGCCTATGCTCAGAAATAGGCAACAATAACAATATAATTATCGAATTTGAATCATGTAAATTAATGTAATTTGAATTGAAAAATAAATAATGTAAATTAAATACAACTTGATTAAAATAGGAAATTTAATTTAAATTAATTGTGAACTTAATTACTGGGATTAAATGGCTATATAATTATTATTATGTAAACAAGAAAGTGAACATCATTTTCATTCATCACTAATGATAAACTGCCATTTAAAAGCGAGTTGATAGGTACTCGCTGTAATGTAAAAAATATCCTTATTTTGTTTTGATGTGAGAATGATAAAATTGTCTTTAAATAATCAGAACCCAACTTGTTTAAACTAAGATAACGTTTTTACCGCAAGCACCGACCCTGGTTGAAGAAACATGATATTTTCCATTTTATGCGGGCTTTTATCGTTAGACCCTCTAAGATAAGACTTCCAATCTCACGAGAAAGTTTAAAAACTACGCTGTAGTAGAGATAGTCCTAATGAACATACTTTTCTTAAACTAATACTTAATATATTTCATCTTCTAAGTAAATGGTATAGTAAAAAGGTGACTAAAAAGTTTTTCACGCACTAGAATAAAATACAAAATCCCAACAAAATTACTAATGTAAAATCTATTTTGGCTTATTTTAATTTGGCATTGTTTTTACGATGATGTGGCCGATGAGTTAAGCACACAAAACCTAGAAAGAGCATCTTTCTAGGTTTTGTGGTTTTCTTTATATCGGCTAAACGTCAAATTTTTTTTTTAGTTTATGTCAAGTTTTAGTATAGGTACCACTATACCCGTAATCTTCGCAACACTTGCTCGTAAAGTGGCTCTTATCGCGCCGTTTTTAGGTTCATAATACGGATCCCGCTAAAAATTTATGCTTGTTAGAAATTAAAATGCCATTTACCTAGGTATCTTATTTGTGTTGTCTATGGCGCTAATTTGTGGGCTCCAGTTCTTTTATCGATATCTTCGCTGAAACTTTCATCTACATTGATTTTCCGTGTTTAATACGAAGTAATCTTTTGCCATTAGGTAGTTATCATTAGTTACATCACTACCCAATGTGCCGAATAGTTTTAAAGTTAACTAAGCTTATCGCTTGGAAAATCCCGTCCCTGATTTCATCAAGCAAATGGAATCCTTTGGGTTATATATGCAAGAAACTTGAAGTATATTTAGGGATAATATAATATTAGTTTTTAAATGGCTTCCTATTCAATTATTACTAAATCCATTGTAAATGGTTCAGAATATTGTATATTTTCAGTAAGCGTTTTTAAAAATATTTTTTTTTTCGATTATGATATATTACATAAAAAACTAAAATGAAAACTAACAAAATGAC
The DNA here is from genome assembly GCA_963555595.1 of Tethea ocularis. NCBI lineage: Eukaryota > Metazoa > Arthropoda > Insecta > Lepidoptera > Drepanidae > Tethea > Tethea ocularis. The sequence continues at coordinate 9,526,011 of OY741968.1, forward strand.
AAGATATTTTCTTGTTATTTTCTTTTACCTTTGTTGAAGGTCTGCCAAAATAAAGTGATGCAAATTGTTAGGTTCAACCCTTAGTAGCATAACATATGGTGCCGTACCTTTGTGCGGTGATGGTTTCCATATGCAAAACACATGAAATTATTTACTCTTTTTACCGCACTCTTTTAACATTTACCGGTTATTTGAGACATTGAGAAACTGAATGATTAATAAATATTTTCAGAAACCACCTCACTTAGGTAAGCCAGTAAGAGTTTTTCAAAAATATGTGTTTAAGGTGATACCTTCCGTTAGAGCGCGAAATTCTAATTTTATCACGTTTGCTAATTGCAGCTCTATTACTGACATATACGACTATTTGAATGAAAATGTTAGTTAACATTGGAGGAATATGTTGATGATTTCTTTTGTTATTAATCAGTAAATATACTACCATTCTTGTCGCAAATAACATGTTGATAACTTACGACATATAACTGGGCTGAAATTTGCAAAAAACGTGATACAATTCGAATTTCGCGCTCCAACCGAAGCCTCCACCTTAAAACCGCTGAACGGATAGTACCTAATATTTAAATAAATATTATACAGTAATCTGTGTCTGTAACTAAATCTAAATTAAGTTGGAGCTAAGCGTTTTCAGACATTTCAAATTAAAATCTATAAGACGTGAAATTAAGTGTGGATTAGTACCGGCTTGTCATAACAAAGTTCTTGATGCTTCCATTAGCGACCTGTTCTAAAATAAACAGGCCAAATATCAAAGTTGAAGGCTTATATCATCGTTATAGGAGGATAGAATAACCTACATAATATAATGACGCAACCCATCGTAAATATCTTATTTAATTATATGCTGGATAGCTTAGTTTCTTTTAAAGAGCTATGATTATATAAAATATTTTTTTTACACTTGGCTCGTGTCTCCGCAATACATTGGGTACCTATACATACTTAGTCACCTTTAATAAGATTTTCCGAAAATCTATGCTCCAGCTGTATAGTTGACCACAATCTCAAATTGGTCAGTTCCCTCTTCGACTACTGAGATTTTTTTAGTGGCTACCTATGCCCACTATACCTGCCATCCCCTTACGAGGCGCCAGGGACCATCTCCAGTAGCTCCTGGAGAGCCAGAGCATATATACACACCAGTATACTTTTAGGTAAGTAGCCCGTGATTTCTACTCCCATTTGTCCAGAATGGTGCCGGGGTTCGTTTTTTATGTCAACAGGTTGACAAGCAGGCTGACGGTCCACCTGATAGTAAGTGGTCACCGCCGCCTATGGACATTTGGTGATGTGGAACTAGCTCTCAGAAGCAGCAGCTGTTGGATCGTTAGACTGGGCGCGTATGGAGACTTCTGTCTTCGTGACTTTTTCGTCGTATGACGTCACGGGCTTGTTCGCCATACAAAATACAAAAATGTCACCCAGTTGTCGCGTAGCAACGTGCGGACTTGATGAGAGAGACAAACAGTCACTGTGACAAAGTGCTTGTGCTTGTGCTAGTGTACTTGGCGGATGATTTTTAGGTACAAATCAAAAACAAAAAACATTTGAGTAACATGAATTTCAACCAAAAAGGTAACCTGAAGAAAAAGGTCAAATAACAAATACAACTGTAATAATAAAAGTCCCGTCTTAAACATCAAGGGACTCATTAGTAGGAAACTTCAAAAGGGAAGAAGCTTTCCCTATACAATCTATTCGTTAGTCGAGATACAGGCAGTATGAAACTGTCTGTTTATAGCCGATCCCGTGGGATCAACTGAGATCGACCTTTACTGAGAGTTTAGGACCGCAATCGTATGAGTATGCCGCATTAAATATATTATACTTCTTAGTATTACTTGGATGCTTATTTTATACTGAATAGGTGAAATTGTCAACCTTTTTCTCGGAGTGGAATATCTGATAAATATATACAGAGGGTTTATTCTTAGAAATACATGTTCAGTACCTGGTTTGGATGTAATTATTTGCTCTACTGAATTGTGAATTTACTGTAAGCATAAGTATATATCTAGTTAGTATAATGCTAGTTACCTGCTCATTTATATGAGTAGGTAACTAGGAAATAGCTTTGATATTTGCTTGCTCTTATATGTTGTAATTTACTACTTATTTAAGTCTATACTACTTACATGTTACTTACTTAGTGAATATTTTAATGAAAATCCTTTAAAACCAGTGAGCACATTTTTGATTGAATTTGTATTAGAATATGAATACGATTTTCATGAAATTTAGTATGCAGAGGGTTTCTGGGGAGATAAATCGTTCTAGCTAGGATTCATTTTTAGAAAACGTCGTTTTAAAAAAAACGAGCAAACCTCGGTCATCCAGGTACCTACTATATATTATACATGTTCGTTTCTCTATTTATATTTGCATTCCGATGACAAATATAAATATTAACTTTAAAACAAAGCAAAACATCCTTCAAAGATAATAAATTATGGATCATTTTGGAGTTATACCTGCTACAGAGCAAACCCAACGCAAAAAGAATTATTAAAATCGGTTATTAAGCAAAATAGTTACGCCAGAACAAACATTAAAAAAAAAACAACAGAACTGAATTGAGAACCTCCTGTTTTTTTAATAACGGACGGAATTATTAGTATCTAAATAAAAAAAAAATAAGAAAATGAGATATGGCCGAGGCCAAGAATGAAGTACCTACATAACACCTCTAGATGTCCATTATTTGCAAAATGTAGGCCGGAAAATAACATAATATGCTACATTTTTAGCCTAACGGCGATGCGTAGGACGACTAATTATTAATTATTCTCTGAAGTTTATTAAAATGAAGCCTGTAAATAACAAAGCAGAGTCTAGTTTACAACGACTTCAACATCTTCAAAATTCGTTTGCTAGTAAAAGATTTATTATAATATTAAGTTCTGAAGTCAATAACCTTTTGCAAAGTGGCGAAAACATTGAAAGTCTTAAAAACTTTGTTCTGAAAGGGTCTTTCGACCTTTTTACAAAGTGAAAAAATAGTGTTGAGTAACATTGCGATTTATTATCAAGAGTTTTCGTTATCGGGAACAATAGTTGGGTTTTTGACTTTGGAGATTGATGACGCCGCTCCATTGTTCAGTTTCATTGGGAATAATAAATTAATCAATAATTATCACGACATCGAATTTGAAACAAAAGATGTTTCTAATTCAGAAATACTCTTTTTTTAATCAGAGACAAGAACGTATTGTAACTTCAACTTAATCAATACGTTAAAATGGATAGACATTTGCTTACAAATTGCTTTCGTGTTCTGTTTTGTGATGTCGACCTTGTTGATCGTAAAGTCTTTTAAAACGAGTTTTGTATAATTTTCACATCTTTAACTACAGTCTGATTAATTTGTAAGTGAATTCAACTAAATATTGCTGTTGACTGAAAACGTGACTGACTGACTGACTGATCTATCACCGTATAGTTCAAACCAATGGATGGATTAGGCTGACATTTGGCATACAGATAGCTATCATGGCGTAGGCATCCGCTAAGATTTGATTTAAACGTAAGGGGGTAAAATAGGGGATTGCGCGTGAAACCGCGGGGCGGAACGCTAGTTAAGTTATAATAGGCTAGATGACAGTGTCAAAAATAAATGACCAAACACTAACCAATACATAAAACATCTGAAAACACGCGGAAACATCAAATATGTTGTACATTTAATGCTTTCTATGATTTTTAATTACCAGTAGAACCACTAAGAGTAGATCATTTGATGCTGTAAAACGATGACGTCATAGCTTAGTATTTCATACAGTATTCCATGTAACCGATGGTTTTGACATTTATTAAAGAGTAGCTGATTTGATAAGTCAGTCATCTAATTTAATTCATTCTACCAGAGCTCTAGCTGTGAACGAGTGACGCCGTGTTACATAGTAGATAACAGTTACAATTTACTACATCCACGAATTGTATTCAGCATTGCGTTCCTCTTATTGGATTAATAATGCTTTGAATTCTGTAGAGCTAACTCTAGCTAACTGTGAGCTAACTGCGAAATTGAATTGAATCGTACAATAGAAATATGATTGAAGTTATTTTTCGATTTGGGATTATTACCGATGTGTGATTGTTTCAATTTAGTTTTCTTTATTTAGCTCAAAGTTTTATATTGGATTTGTAAAATCATTTATTTATGCACACACAAGTAAAGGGAAAAGACAATACAGATACAAAGGCACAAAGGGACTGCTTATTTCTAATAGAAATTTCTTCCAACAGCCCTGCTACTGGACAGTTTGACAGATATGTAGACACAGTGTGTAATAGATGAAAGAAATACATGCATGAAACAGATATAAATAAACAAAAGTAAATAAACTACATAAATATTATAGCATAATGATAAACTACATATTAATACACAAATACAAATAAATACATAAAATAATCATGACGAATTTTGGTTGGGATTATGACGTAGTTATTATTTATCGGTACGTCGTCGGTACCTACAATACATAATTGGCATTTGGAATATGAGCTTTAAAATGGCAACGAACAACCAAAGTATGGGGTAAAAATACTATCCGTTTAGGTACCTAGGTATATAGCTATTACATAGCGCCTATGTATATTCCAGCGACTGCAAACTTTCGGCTTCATTTACCATCTTAATTGTTTAGATTTATCTCCATATAAATACATTTTTTTTATCTGCTATGGAGAATCTCCAAAATTAGAAAAATAATAATAATAACTTTAAAAATCGAAATCAATCAATGTTGCTCATAGTAGGTAATATTGATAAGTAGAAACCAACCCCATAAAAATACTTTATTTGAAAACCACTTATGCAACAATACAAAATCACGATAGACCCTTAACAATTATAGACGTAATGGGATATAAAGTACGACTAAACTTGCTAAATCAGTTACGGTTTCAGCGTTCAAACTTTCACAGAGGGCAAGTAATTTTAGTTGGTAAATCATATTATTATTAAGGTCCTGTGATGTCGTAAACTTATCGCCATACATATTGGAGGTGAAATCAAGCTAGCGCAACTCGTGAAAACGTAAAAAAAACATTTACAAAAACTGTATTTACTATTCCTTAAAAATTATTTATTTTACGTTGTTATAGCGGCCGCATGTCACTTACTTCTAATCAAAGGGTTAACATTCAAAATGTTCTTCTGTTCATTCATAAACTAGTTACAATCTGGAGTGGCATCCAAGAGAGCGTGGCAATATGCATTAAACCAGCTTTCTAAAGTACACTTTGACTCACAGTGAATCGAAATGGAGCTTAAAATTTTGATACAAAGCGAATTATTCACTCGCAGTATATAGGTATTGTGTTGGAAACAATACCTCTTTAGTTCTATACATATAAAGCTTAATATGGTATCGATTGTATTGTAGAATGCATTAATGTGCATTAAATATTCATCTTTAATGTGAAGGTTTTATCCAATCGTATATAGGTTGCTATTGAAGGTACTATATTGATTTATATATAGGTACTGAAATTATAACGTAATCTATCTATCTATACTTATAATAAAGCTGAACAGATTGTTTGTTTGAACGCGCTAATCTCCAGAGTTATTGGTCCGATTTGAAAAACTATTTCACTAATAGGAAAGTACATTATCCCCGAAGGTTTTATTGCGGGAATGCGAGTGAAATTGCGGGGAACAGCTAGTTAATATAATATATATTATTTTAAACTAAAACTTTGACATTATTACTAGTTCGATGCTTCTAACATTTTCCGATGCGGTGGAATTTAATAAAGTGGTAAGTATTTCATGAATGGACCTCTCCGTTAAATTTATATGGATGAAGATGCCATTGTAAAATTTAAGCATATTATGTAGATACATCACCGTTATGAAAATTCTAAAAAAGTTTTAATGAAAACTTAGTAATATGTCCACCTGATTTAATTTAATTTGTATCTAATTGTTTGTTTATTAGAATTGTTATTATTACTACTTACCTTTTTTGAACTTTTTATTTGTTTTGTAAGATCAAATCAAAGTGTATAATCTACATCTGAAATTTTGTTCATAGGTAGTTTGACTCTATAGACCCCATGTAAAATTCCAAATATTCCATACAAACATAAATTAATCAAATTCCTTCACAAAAGGCTTTTAATAGGATTGAAACTCCAACGCAATAAGACATAACGTATAAATTATGTACACGGTAGGTAACCGTTATTAATAAAACGAGCTATTGTGTACCGGATATACTAACCATTTCCGGGTTATCTAAGGTCCTGAAATACATATCATATGCAAGATAAGTAATATTAAATTATCCATATTTTAAACTAACAATGGGAATGATAATTCTAAACAATAATTCCCTAGTATAAATAATTCAAAGTTTCTGTACAATATTAGAAGGTTTTAAGTTGGGCATTTAACTGAAACTTTACAATGGAGATAGCAATCCAAAATCTAATTTAGTATTTTAAAACACATAACTTTCATTTAAGTACATGAAAATTATGTAGGTAAAGTCAGCAGAATAAGTAACGGAACAATACGATATTTACAAAACACTTGTTGTTTACTAAGATTTGATACTATGTAAGATTTTGTAGACAAACATTTACAATACATCTGCAGTTTAACTTTCCATATTATGGATAGATGTATTGTACAGGTGTTTCAATGTCTGTTTGGCTATTTATGTTGCTGACTATACCATTACACTAGAGTTTATGACATGAATTCTACACGATAAGAACTGCATGCGCTTGCATGCATTAGTTAACTTTATTGTTCGCAATTAACAAATTCGTGTAAACCGGGAGGTTAATTTTGTCACATTTGCAGCTTCCTAGTATGTTTCGGAAAGCATTTCATCAACATATTTGTTTTGCCTAAAATTGGGATACAAAAAAAATACCGAAAAATCGAGTGCCCCCAAATCAATACCTCGATACCTCGTACCTACTATCGATTGTACTATGGATAGTATAGGTACTATTTAAAGTATAATCGATAGTGCGAGAGACTTGGGGACCCTCGATTTTCCGGCAAGACTAGTTTACTTTATAGCCTTAACATGCAACTACCCTTAAGTCTGAAGGTACACTGTTTGCCGCTGCATTATTTAGCACTAACGACCCAGTCTAGCGTTCCCCATGACCAAGATAAATAACCATAATGTTTATTCGACGTTCGTTTAAATGGATATATTTGTAGAATAAATGAGGTTTCTATTTGTAACTCTTTTTATATACCCAACAACGTAATGAAGATTTGTACATTTGAAATCCATTAGTTTTATAGAATTATGGTAATCCATTACTTGGGATTAATACTTAATACAACATTATTATAAAATAGGTATTATTAATCTAAAGGAGTAGGTATTTTTGATTAATTGAATTGACTTTGTCACATATAAATTATGGTTTTTATATGTATAAATAGAGTAAAGTGAAGGTCATAGTTTCATCCTTATGGTATACCAACATAAAATTATTTTGAGAAGGTATGCTATATTCACTATAAATATTCTTGAAATATAAAATATGAAATAAAATACTCGTTACAGTTTTACACATAAAGGTAATGTAGATTATAGATTGAAACCCTATATCATTACGACGTAACCTTCCAGAGGAATAATAATATTTTAAAAATATCCAGCTATTCAGTATATGAAAGTAATTTGGGTTCTTTCCCATTCTCTAGGTACTAAATTATTTGGGTATATAATAAATCATGGCGTAGTACACTCGCTTGAAGTAATCTTGGTACGAATCTTTAGACACTTGTCGTGGACACTGCTAAATTGCCCCTCTACTACGATATGAAAGACAAATTATTTTATGGCCTCCTTTTTTATGTTAGCTCATTAGAGGGTCGGCTGACAAGTAAGTACCTAACTATATAGTTAGGTACTTACAATATTAAATACTTTGAGCTTAATGTCATTGCGTATATTTTCTACCAACATATTTTTGACCTTGTTTTGAACTTCTGATATAAAGTACATGAGTAATTTTGATAGGTTTTTATGATAAAATGTTTGTTTTACTATTATAATCGAATGTTCCTAAATAAGAACATAGTTCAGATTTGTCTATTAATTGCTAGCAATTAATAGACAAATTCCCACCTCCATTAACGTTGTTTTGATTGTATCAATTAAGCCGCCCAGAAATAGAACGTGAATAATTTCCGTGAATGTGATGATCAAAGTTTTAATGTTCTTTCAACTCTTATTAGTTTTTATCGACTCAACTAGCCTGTTGTAATTAAAGTTTAAATATATTTATTAAATCTAACATCACTACTACCTATGTCACTATTTACAAACGGCTTAGACGTTTGCGTTTGCAAAATCTCTAAGGAAATTGTGTAGCCATTTTGTTAAAGGCCAAAGCCGATTTTCGAATAGTTCCGCTTCCATCTTTTTTGGACAACAATTTTGGTGATATACAGAAAAACAAATACATCACATGCGTTTTCAATATGAATAATTATTGTATTTTTATTTCTTTAAGAAAAGTGCGGTAATATAAATAATTGAATAGCCTATTAACTATTGACTAGTTTATTTGATGGCATTTTTAAAATAAAGCAGTTTTGCAATCAGCAATCAACTCTCAAATCTATACTACCCCAGTTCCTACATCCAAACACTAAACACGCTATAGCCTTAACTCTATATAATTAATATGAATTACTTTTAATAATATGATTGATCCATGCAACAGTACAAATGTAGTACGTCATTTTACCTTTGTACAAATAATAATTTTACTTTAATCAGATTCAATTACATGGTAGCTAAATATTTTCTTGTATTGTGCTAAAAAACGGCTCACCTTTTTCTGTGGCATTTTTGTTACCTACAATCAACTAATGGACGACAGACTTTATACTCCTTGTGAATTATACTAACACCTACCTACTCTATGTTATGAAATATTCTTACTTTTAATCATTTACAGGGTATTTTTATCACTCCAATTATTTTAGTCAGGTGACACGTGAGGCAATGTTCCAATAAACGTATTTTAAGAAATTTCTCTAACTACTCTGTGTAGCTATCTTTTCTCAAATTATTATTCTTTTCTTCTAACAGAAATAGAAAACAAATCTAATATCTTCGAACATCGTTCTTGGGAAATTTATCTTACAATCATATTCGATTTCGATCTTCGACCTACTAAATAAATAGAATATAGACCAAGTAACGCTGGCAATATTGATTTCACCCAAGCTATTGTGTATGAGGCCTTTTGTCTAATTATGCCGCCCGGGCAAAGGCCTATATATTTTTGTTGCCAGATTTTTTAAGATTCCGTATCTGGCGGAAGGAAAAACGGGACAATCTACCATTGACATGTATCTTTGGCAGCTATTTATTTACTGCTTTATATAAATTAATAAAAATATGGCATGGGAAATAAAAATGATTGTTCTTTCAGAAAATATTTGTGCAAACATTATATTTTTTCCTGTAACATCGTAAATGAAGATGTTTGAATTGATAATGAATCTAGCCGCTAGGGGAGTAATATAAATTACTTCTTACAAAAAATAAAACAGCTTTAAAAACCACAAAAAAGTATAAATAACTATGTAGGAACTTTAAACTGACACTGTTTTGAAGTTAATAAAATGACTTTTGCCTAAACGGAATAAATGAGTTTTGAGTTTGAGTTTAAATTAAAATTGAAAATAAATACTTAAGCTTACAAAGTTACGTAAATGGCCCGACTTCAGAAAAAAGTAAGAAGACTCCTGTGTTATTATCGCAACACAAAATTACGTTTGCTATAACATTACAAGATAATGTAAAAAGTTTTCTCCTGTTATGCCTTGCACTTCCATACAATGTACATCTAAACTTCAGCCGCCATTTTAAGATAACCTTCTGTTTATATTAACCGTCGTAACTGTGTTTTTATTACCCAAGCGGAGATGTGTCAAGCGTAGCCCATGGCAAAGGCGCTTTTATTACACACCCGCAAATTCAACAAAATTGTATCCTTAAAGATAAGCAGAGCTTAAAAATGCTTTTTAAAGTATAGTACTTGTGCGAGTTGATTGCCACTTTTCTCTCTAGGAAAGCAAATGAAACGCAGCATGGGTAAAACTGAAACTAGCCTCATAGGGGCAATTTCTTTACTGTCAATTTTTCACTGGCCTTGTAGGTACTCCAAGCTAAGTAAACTCATCATGCGAATAGGGAATACACATGACTAGGCGATGATCCGCGAAGAGGTATTTTTCTTTTTTCCTATGTAATAGGCCTGTATTTGACCAAAATCTCACCAATGGTGTTATGCACTAATTTTTAATTATTTTGTAGGACTAATAGACGAAAGGATTCGTCAGAAAAACTGTCTAAGCACAGCGTACTTTCGCGATTTGACCCGTGTTCCACTCTTAAGGTCACTAGTGATACGAGGAAGTCCTAAACAAACACTGACAATGACAAAAGTTCTTTATTACAGTTTGGAGTTACACAACCCTTCCTCTCTTTTAGTACCCACTTATCAGATGTAACCTTCTTGCTACGAGCCCATTAATGAGCCACTTAGTTGTATAAAATCACCTCACGTACGTTAGACGTTTTTTTTCCTTATACCGAGAGTAAGTTAATAGGCAAACAGCCCCATTTAAGTTTGTGTAAACATTTTTCTTTGACTGTCTTGCAAAATAAAGGCTGGAATAAATCTAAGTCGTGAAAGAGGTTGAGTTATACTTTTTTTTCATGTAAATCACTTTTAATTTAAAAGTGAAAAAGAAAAAATGCTGTCACTTACACCAGTTAGTTCAGATTTTGAAGCTAATTCATGTTGTTTTGTTTAATTTAAAGAACCATTAAATTCTGATCATAAAAAGGAATAGCTTTTCTTGTGGTTTTTTGTTTTTAAATAATAACCCTATATTTTTTGGTGAATTCCAAAGTAATGAATTTTATTAGTTAACTACTATCTAGTGAGTGAAGATCTTTCACGCAAAAACTATTTAATGGATATTTATAAAACTTAGCACATAGATAGCTCATAACCTGGAATGACACTTTATATCCGAGATACTGAAACCGCGGAGGACAGCTAGAAATATAAAAAATACGAAAGTGACCTCTCCACGAATGACTCCGTCTCTTATTAAATTGACTTCCTTATTAAAATAAATAATAATAATAATAAATAATAAATATCCTGGGACATTCTTCACACACGGTTATCTGATCCCAAACTAAGCAGAGCTTGTACTATGGAAACCAGATAACTGATATACTACATATTATTATACTACATTTTTTTTGTAAATACATACTTATATAGATAATTACACCCAGACACAGGACAAACAGACATGTTCATGCACACAAATGTTTGTCCTGGATGGGAATCGAACCCATGACCAGCGGCGTGATAGGTGGTGTCTTAACCAACTGCGCCAACTGGCTTGTAATAGATGTTAATATTTTTCTAGAAATTTGTTTACAGCTGCTATTACCTAATTATTAGCATAGAACGATTTAATTTCATTACATAATTATATTAAAATAAGCATAGTACCTACTATTGTGTGTATGTAGATATATAATGTCCATTAAGTTACTGAAAATGCCATTTAACTATGTCACAAAGTCAAGTTCTATAAAAAACGAAGAGCACGCCTCAAGTTTTAATTATAAAAGTTGCCTTCCTAAATTAATTAGTTATACATTCTTAATTATATCCAATGGGGGCGTAAAAATCCATCGAAATTATTTTAAACTACGTTAAATCTTAAGGTACTAATTAGAAGGAAAAAATGTGACCCAAAGGACGGCTATGATTATACATATTTTTTTAATTAAAGTAGAAGAAGCCTGTAGGCGCTATCCCAAACTGGGCTTATAAATTTGTTTAATTAAGGATAAACAAAAAACAAGAGCAATTTCTCTGCTTTGCTTTAACAAGTTGTAGCTTTAAATCCTCAGAGCCTTTTTCATTGTCTACAATAACAACTTTAACAATAAATTAATTGGAAATAGATTTCATAACCAGTTCTGTTATCTTCTCACTGAAAAAGCACTCGCAGAAAATCCAGACAAACCAACTCTACTACTTTAAAATATTTAGTTCAAAGTGAATCTATAGGTACTAATAATAAAGCTGAGGAGTTTGTTTGTTTGTTTGAACGCGATAATCTCCGGAGTCACTGGTCCGATTTGAAAAATTCTTTCACTAATAGGAAGCTATATTATTCCAGGAACTCGAGTGAAACCGCTGGGAACAGCTAGTGTAAAATATGTATGTATGGAAATATTTTAGTGAATTATTTTGTTAACTCTAAAATATATTTCTCTTAGTCTGTATAAGATAGGATCAATGCCCTTTTGACCTACTATAACCTTTCAAAATCACCCGATATTTTATATGTAGTAAACAAACAATAAATACACCAGAAATAAAAACAATTAAATTACAAACAAGCTTTGAAACATCCATAGCCTTGGTTCAAATGTACCATTACAAACCTGAAAAGAAGTTCTGCTGCCGGTACATATCAACTCAGTAGGGGCTATGTTATTTGGCAGACTCAAATGAAGAGACCAGCCACGCGGAAATCTAATCAGGATATCACTTGCCTCGGGTTTAGGAGAGGAAAACCTCTGAATATGCCTGACTTCACACCCTGCTGAGATTTTGTCTTTCACAAACAGATTTAGACCCTTTGGAGCTCAGCTGGTATATAGGTTGAATTGAATTTTTGTTTACGTCCTATTAAAATAAGTATCCTGGGATATTCTTCACACACGGTTATCTGATCCCAAACTAAGAAGAGCTTGCTTGTACTATGGAAATCAGATATACTACATACACTACTTTTTTTTGTAAATACATACCTATTATAGATAATTACACCCAGACTCAGGACAAACAGACAGAATGTTTGTCCTGAAATCGAACCCACAACCTGTGGCGCAATAGGTGGACCAACTGCGCCAACTAGCCAAATTATTATTCCTTTGTGTTTCAGGATCTTTACGTTTACGTTAATTCTTTGAGATAACTAACATTTAGAGATCATTTGTCTAACTAAAGTTGTGAGTATACAAAAGATTTAAGTAAGTTACAAGAACCCTTATAACTAGATCTACTAAAATTTAACTTTGGTGGCGCCAAAACTTCTGTTTCACTTTGTTTGAGACCGCAGTAACTTGCGTTTAAGTATTGTGTACAACAAAAGCTTTCGGTGACTTACAGCCTGTCGGAATTAAAACTACTACTCTAATGGTAACCAAAGTAACAAAAAATAGACTCAGTTATAATTGGTTTTTAAACATAATGGTGTCGATTCTGTTATTTACGAACTTAACTAATATTAGACAAGTCACCTCTTTAATTGATAATGCTGTCAGTTTAATCCATACCGTCGTAATGTACGGTTAAATAGTCGTGACCAATAAAGATCGCGCTTAAATTCACGTTGAAATGTGAAATCGGATTAAACTGACAGGACTAAAATATCTTGCATCCCTTTCTTATATTTACCTTTTACCTAATATATTAGAAAGAGATATAGTGAGATTAAATTTATTTTAGTTCGTAAACAACAGAATCGGTACCATTACCGATTATAATTAGTTTAATTAAAAGCAGATTTTATTTTATCAGATAATGAGCAAGTTATTATCTACCAAATTTTGTAGTCCGGCTTGAATTAATAAATGTGTGTATTGCAAATTTAAGCTCTATGTCAATAAAGCAAGGTTTATAACTAGGTACGTTGAATATTGTTGGTAAATAAATTATATAATAGTAGTTGAGGCATCATGTTTAATGAAAAGCGGATTAATTTCAATCATAAAGTGTTTTACAGATTGTGTGATTCATAATTAACCATAATTTAAATTATATCTATATATTAAAGCTAAAGAATTTGTTTGTTTGTTTGAACACGCTAATATCTAGTGTTACTGGTCCAATTCGAAAAATTCTTTCAGTAATAGGTAGCTAAATTATTCCCGAAGGTTATATAGCTACTTTTTATCCCGGGAACGTGAGTGAAACCGCGGGGAACAGCTTGTTTATAATTTTCCATTCTGACTCTCCCCGTGGATTATCCAAGATTTATTTTTTACCAACCTTATTCTGGCAATTACAAACACAAAAAAAATGACGTTCAGAAGTGTTGCGATAAATTTCAAAAATTTATTTTTATTTAAATAGAAGATCGTGTTTTACTATGTACGTTTGATTTTTCAATTAACTTTTTCACATAGGTACCCTCTAAATATTTAGACTTTTCGTAACTTTAAAATCCATGCCTGTTATTCTTAGTTTTTTTTCATTCATCGATTCGCCATAACCATAAAAAAATCTATTTACTAACCACCGTCAAAAATCAAGATACGATAATAATTACTTGTAGTCCAGTATGTACAAATAGCCTATATAGACACCAAAGGGCGCTTTTATTAAAGCCGTTTGCATAATGGGGGTAATTTCGACTTAATCGCTAAGCTGGCTTAACTGAAAATATTGAATAGACAGGCTATTTGGGTACAAATTGACACATGGCATGCAATACAGCTGTAGTGAACTTGAACAAGGAATTTGCATAATTATTCATGATGCGATACTTACAATGTCTATATGATTATAGACCTTAATTACCATATCAAACACGTATAAATGTATATATTCTGTGGTCGCGTAACGTTTGTATAGTATCGTAGGTATATTATTAATTATTATAAAATTAATATAGTCGGCGTTAAGTCGACATTTTGTAGGTATCTAATCTATGGAAATTACTTTCGTTCAAAATTGTTTCATAACCTATCATCATCATCTCAGCCGAAAGATGTCCACTGCTGGACCTACCTACTACCTTACCTATTTGGTACTTATGTTACTACCTTAATAGATTAATTAACTTCTCACGGTTATCAATATGCCTACCTATGGTTTCGTTCTTTTTAGTTCCATAAGAATCTTCTTTATTAATCGTAACAACAAGAAAGTTCTCTTACTTTTTAATCAAACTTCTATCCCAATTTACAAAAGTAACTTTCTAATGAAAACAATTATCTTCTGTCTAGAAAAGAGGCTCAAATCGACGCACGCGATCTATAATTGCGAGTTCACTCACGAAAGGCACAAACAATCGTTGAATAGACTCTCGATCTCGATTGTTCGTATTCTGGAAACGAGTGACGTCGGGCGCAGACTGTTTACTTCAACTCTGATTGCGAGACGAGACACACTATGTAGTTCAGTGTTTCTCAAAGTGTGGCCTAGAACATCAGACCTCTTTTGCTAACTGTTAAGTTATTTGCAGGATATTTTCAAAGAGTATTTGACTGTCAACTTGATAAATTTATAATCGAAATTAAACAAAAAAAAATTATCTATTCATATATATATATATCTGAGACGTGATTATACTTGTTAATACTTTCACAGATTAATTAAGACGGAATTAGAAGCATTATGGTTATGAATAATACCCATTTGAGGTCGCAATTTCATAAGTTTGAACACCACTATTAGTATTTGTATTATTATTAACTCAAGAATCATAGAACGAAATGCAAACTTTTGCGCATTCGTAAAATAAGGTTTTTATTATAAACAGTGCTATTTGGCAATAAGAATTGAAATAAATGGAACATTGACTTGGAAAGTGGAACCAAATGTTTACTATTAAAGTAAAGTGTTTGAAACATTCCGGAAGTGAAAAAGTAAGATGTCTTCTGGCTAAAAGGCTGAATATTCAAGGAAAGTTGCAAGAAATGGTGGAATGAAAAGGCAAAGTTAGTATCTATCATACAAAATACTAATTCAAGTTCATAAGTTGTTTTGTAACTCTTGTATGCATAAAACTGATGGTTTATTATAATGCTTGGTTTATGATAAGGGCAAATTAGAAACAACGTTATTTATGTAAAAAATAAATGATACTTTTAAAACTTTACTTCATTTTGGTAGAAATTTCAGTTTTAGTATCAACATTGAAAAATGAACTAATGTATACAAAACAAACAATAATATTTTTTAAACTACGAAAATCAACTTTTGTGTTAAGTTCAAATTCGTCAGTTACAATGCACAAAAACAGCACACTGATATTCAATGATTTTGATTTTGATAAAAAAAAAATACTCAGTATTTTTATCTGGTTTTGCACGCTTTTAACCACTTGAAATCACATTAACAACAATTTAGTTCCTCCATTTATTTCACTTTATGGGGCCATATAGAGAGCGGGTAAATACATTTATTTAGCAGCAAATAATAACGTTAAGTAACAGAAATCTGGCAAGATGCCACATTTTACTGAAACTTTGAATACATAATGGGCGTAGGTACTTAAACAAATTTGCACTAAAAACACTGATATTTGAAAATGCTAATCTTTAAATCTAATTATACAAGAAAATATAGCAATGACGTCCGGTTTTTATACCTATATAAGTAATATATAGGTATAAAAACCGGACGTCATTGCATTTGGGTAACAGCTAGTAAGCTGTTACCCACGGTTTCACCCATGTTCCTATGGTAAAAAGTAGCCTATATTATTAACTTTGTTTGTTTGTTACAAACAGAGTTGCTTACGCATTTATAATAGGTATAAGTATTATTATAAATAATTAATAAATAAATATCCTGGGACATTCTTCACACACGGTTATCTGATCCTAAACTAAGCAGAGTGAATATTGTGAATATTTTTTATTTTCGGCCACATCATTACTGACCCCTGTGATTTAGAGAAAAAAATATTCAAACACTTAAAAATAAAGCAAACTTTAATAATATAAAATAATGCATTAAGTATTGCTTTTTGAGAAATATACCATTTTAACAGTAGGTAATATCCAATGAATATCCGCAAGAATTCATATGCCGCGAAAATATCCTGCTATCTAGTTCGCTTCATCGCTCAGAATGCAAACAAGCGGTACAGCGGAAAATTTAAAATTGCTATCGGAAAACGATCGTTCAGCATCGATTCTAAATTCAAGTTTCTCATCCATATAAAACTAAACTATATTTTAAAGAATAACTACATAATAATAAAATTGACGTATTTCATTTGAATTTAAAAATATACCTATGACAAGATTTCAAATTCTAGACCACATAAATTAACGAATTCAAGTTTAATTAATAGTGCATACATTTTGGGTAAATGAGTTTTTTTTTTACGTTTTTACGAGTTTTGCTAGCTTGGTTTCATCTCCAATATGTAGGTTTGGCGATAATTTTACATCATGCTCTGTCAAGTTATAAAATAGGGGTATGGTAATGACCGGAACGCTACAGAAATTCATGTATTTTGAATATAGACGACTAATGCCACTTATCATCAGATTAACCATGTTGTCACCCTTCAGATTTAAAAAAACATATCTTCCATAACCCATAAAATCACGTTATAACTTTGTCAATCTGATTTGTAACATGGCTGTGATATTTACATCTCTCATCAGCCAGCTAATAGCGGGCAGTCATCAGTGGGTTACAAATCGAGGCAATCACAGTAGATGACTCTCATTTTAAACCCCTGTACACATTGGTGCCATATCGGGAACGCAACTTAGAACACTTTCCAAGTTTGAAATGTCCTCGTTATGGTTACAATGATGTTCTAAGCCTCTTAATCGTTTGGGGACCACAAAAGACGATGTTTCTTAAATGGTCCTCGTAATGATATTTAAATGTTGTCTTTATTACTTATATTCCTTAAGTAAACTCACTGCAATTTTGCATATTATTTAATTCTGACTAGCTTCCATTCTGCGGTTTCATCGGCGTTTCCGAGGGTTCTTAATATTTTTTGAGGATAAAGAGTTTCATCCAAATCCTTTCAGTAGTTTTTACTTTTTCATCCATACCTACAACCTCACAAAATTTCGCATTTATAATATTAATGGGATTTTATGTATAAAATGTATTGATTAATCATATGCATAGTAAACTTAGAAGGTAAACTTTTTGTATACTACTGTGCACACACGCATACAGCTCGCCTGATGGTAAGCTCACCTTAGCTTTTAGTCGCTTGTAGCACCGGGTGTAAATGCAAATCCTGTAAAAAATACTTCACACTCTTCTTAAAGAACTCCAAACTTTTGTCTTTTGCAAGCTATTATGATCTTATTCTCTTTTGTAATTCAATTTATAATATTTGTATAATAGCAGGAGTGAATAAATTAGACATCTATCTAATACTCGTAAAACGACGTAAAAAATATGAATAATAACATACAATAAGAAAAATTAAACATAACATGTGCTACATAGGCACAATCAGATATAAAACTGTAACTCAAAATTCAATCAAATAATCACAATATCAAAACAAAAAACTACACTTTTAAAAAATACAATCCAATTTAAAAATAGAATCACGAAACAAAAAACGGTTAATTGAAATCGGTCTAGTGACACTAGGTTGTACGCAGCAGTGAAAGCTTGTCAATCAAAAACATGCGTGTAGCCGCACCCTTATGTAGAGATGTACACCTACCGTCAGTCCCGCCCCTGTGGTAAAACCGGTCCCTAAACGTTATCTGGTATTACATTTTTAGGCCCGTATCGGTTTTGTTCATATCTCCCTTAAACAAAGGCTTAAAATGAGAATTAGTGGTATAACCTGAACAAAATATATGGAAGCCATTGTGAAAAAGAAAATTTATATATTGTTGGTAATATTTATGATTATCTTTAGCCCCGCAGTGTTACCTGCATACCTTTTAATGAGTGTTTGTATGATTTCTCGGCGAAAAATATCCTCCATACATATCTAACAACATATATCAGTAAAGATTATAGTAAAGTAGAAGTATAAACTAGAGATGCCACGAATATTCGGCAATTATTTGGTATTCGGCCTATTCGGCCACTTTTTTTGGTATTCGGTATTCGGCCGAATAATAGGTACGTACTATTCGGCCGAATACCGAATACCAAATCATGAAAAAAAAGACACATCATAATACTCAAGATTTGTATTCATTACCAAATTACAATACTTTAATAAGTAAAATTGATCAGTGGTAAGTTGTGATGGATTCATTGGTAGCAAACGATTATGCTGTTCGTCGTAAATGATACCAGCCTCAGAAAACAACCTCTCACTATACACTCTACTCCCGGGAGAAGAAAGATAAACTTTAGCAAATACCCGCCCACGCACGAGGGAGACTGATCGCGACTTGTCTTATTATTGTTTACGCGCTCCACAAGCATGTATTTTGTGCCGACTATTCGGCGGCCGAATATTAGGCGCTTCGGCGTTTCGGTGACAGCGTTGTACCGAATATTCGGTGTTCGGCCAAATCACTATTCGTGGCAACTCTAGTATAAACTAACTTAAAAAGAACTAATTAACCGAGTAATAAAAAAAAATGTGCTTAAATATTTATAAATAAAAACCGGACAAGCGCGGCTCTGACTGACGGATAGACAGACAGACACACGAGTGATCCTAAGGGGTTCATCCATAAGGGTTCCATTTTTTTCTTTTTGAGGTACGGAACCCTAAAATAAAATAAAAGTGGAAAATTAAAGACATGAATAAAAATAAAGATAAGATCAACTGTTTATAAAAATAATAGCTTAACTAAATCGCTGTTACGACCATACAGAAGAAACCAAAAGACAAATAAATATTATATTTACTGTTTCAAACATATGGAAAATATTTCAGCAATAATAAAATCAAGTGAAAAAGGTTAGATATGGAAGCAAAATTATTCGTATTCAGTTTAGCGTGTGTTCAATGATTATAATTAAATGAGTTTATTAATTACACGCCTAAACCAACACAATGCTTACAGAAATTATAGAATAACCAAAATGAATAAAATAATGCTAAAATCGGCAAAACGTTGCCAACATAATGGTACTTTTTGAAATTTCCATCTCGTGAAATATTAATCCGTTTCATTATCATTTTCTTTGAAGTTTACTTTAACTTTTCCTTTGTTGGTATACTGTTTTCTTCGACATTCCGATCGTGATGGGTTTACGGAAAGCATTTTGAGATCAAATATTTATGTACTTACTGTAATAAAAGGTACTGGGTATTTAAATTCTGTAGAGACAATATAAAAGTACCTACAATAGGTGTAGTGTGTACATCATCTGTATTTCTAAAATACACTATTTATTATAGCATGTTGTGGGAGACAGTAGCCATAGAGATATGAAAATAAATCACATAACCTTGCAAAAAGGTTCCATCAACAAATTTTAAGCATGATGCTTTTTTTTCAATGCTTTGTTGCTTTGTATAAGGTATACTTTTCAGAAAGCAATTTCAATATAAAATCATCGTCTATACCTATTTTGTCAAATAATCTTCATATTTGTAACAGTATTGTCATTAAATAATAGTTATTCAAAAGTAAGTACCTAAATTATATTAAATATTCTCGTTTCGCGAATGTATCTCAAGTCAAACTCAAACATTACAGAATATTAGATTGTCAAGATAGGACGCGTAGAGACGGATCGATTCCAAAGATATTTTCTCGAGGAAAAAACCATTTTGTATGGCCCGTCTACGTTATTAAAAACTGCGAGTTGTAGTAATGAGCTTCCGTTCATATAATGAAACCATATTTATCTATACATACATAAGGCTCATTATAAAGCAGTTTTGATTACTAAACATCTCGTATTTACGGTAAAAGTACTTCAATGATGGGAAAACACTTTTGATATTTTATTATTCTGTGTTTTTACTTTACCCTATTTTCCTACTATATTACATGGTGTTAAAAAAGGTGTGAAACAAGTTCTCTAATGTCAGCAATATTTTGCCGTTGTTTCTGGCATTCCATCTTGACAATCAATTAAAATAAAAAATAAAGATTTTTCTAAAGAATTTTTACATGATGTAGTGATGTCGCAGTCAACCACGAAGCTCCTTATACCTATAGTTTTGATTTATGTAATATTTTTGACAAATTAACTAACTTTTTTTAAGCCCAAATATGCAGTCAAAACACTAGGCACAAAATCAGCTTCATATATAAATAAATACGTCTGAAGTAATTTATGAAGAAATATTAATTATAATCTGGCTATATAGAGGATGTTGGAAAAAAACTATGAATCCTCAAGAGGTAAGTAGATATCTGCAATCATAACTTTTATAAACCATTTTCTTCGTACAATTTCCTCATACTGCGAGTACCTAATACCTACTCGTATAACGTTCGACACATATTGAGACTTCATCTCTTGTGTCCATAGTTCTAAGGATTAATTTCCTCTGCTACTCCCGGAGGACACAAGATCGATGGACCTACTTCCATTGTCCCACTATGTGTGGTTGAGGGATGACTTTAATCGATTTTGATCCCTATAGCTTTTGTCTTTTCCGTTTTGATTTATGTCTCTCAAAAAGATAATAATGACTAAGCCCCGTATAATAAATATATTTCTCCAATACATCCTATCCTCCAATATATCTTGGTTCCACAGTGTTATTTTTTAATTAAATTAAAATAATAAAACTACAAAACATATTAAAAAAATATTTTATAATGTACTAATATACAAAAAAGCCTATCGCCATAATAACTAGTAAATTTTTCTGAAACCGTAACAATATTGGCTAAAAATGTACTTATCTAAGTTAAATGTAAACATAAGTTTATAGGTATTTTAGCCTTTACACTCTACAACGAAAAGGGCTTTTTGTTACTGTGATATAATAGGCAAGTTACAAGCATTAATGATCTTGGGCCGTGGAACTACTTAGGCCTGCATATCCTACACTTTAGTTGGGGCACAAAAGATAAATTGTAACACATGCTTCCCCCTAAAACCAACCGCTGCATATATTTGCAAGTCACCTAATAATTAATCATATCTGCTTACAAAATGTATTAATATGGTCAATCAATCTTACATTTTAGCTCACTTTAAATATCTTATCTTTAGAATTAGATCAAATTACAATGCCTGATAAAAAAGCGTTATGCTGTAATTCATTTTTTCTAACAAAAGTAAAAGGATTTAAAAATAATTTATTATATATGTTATTCAGCGCTAAATCCATGAATAATAATTATGATTATCTTCCACTACAACATTTTCGTGTTTGGTTTTCATGATTAAACTAATAAAATATCCATAAAAATACCCTCATTACTTAATTATAAATTAGTCATAACCATTTCACAAACATGACACAAATACTCTCCTAACGAGTAAATTCGGTTTTATAACTAACCGTCATTATTAAGGCTGCAATACATTATGGATCCTATTCAGAGGCATCCCTCCATTTGTCTCTGTCCAGTATTCAGCCTACCAATTTTGAACGCCAATAATTTAACCTTCTCAAGCCTGTCTGTCCGATGAAGCCTCGCTCTGACGACGTTTTACGCTCGTCTGCCTAAGCCTTAATAAGCTTTTATGACTCTACATACCAATAACGCGAATTTGATTCATGAAAAACGCCCAGATTTATTAACCTTCCGGATTTTGTCACGTAATAAATTGAAGAATTTTCGGGTATATTTTTCATGCTCAAAGTGTTTTTACTAAGATTTTTGTTATTGTTTTTTTATCATTTTTTTAGCTTTCCGCCTCTTGGTTTCACTCGCAATCTCCTTAGTGGTTGAATTTTCAAAATTCTTTTTTTTATGCGTACGTCATAATCTATCTATTACAGATCAATATGCATTTTTTTAGGTATGGCAAGTGACTGAACTGAAAAGCGTAAAGTGTATTTGCCTTTCACCCGTCAATAAATCACTGAAAAATTATATGTTTTAAAGGACACGTAAATTAAAATAGAAGATATAATAAAGTTTTAAAAACTATGAAAGAAACCTTATGAATCAACAAGTTATATGAATTTCGGTTTCATCATTCCTTTAATGACTTTCTCAAAATGAATCAGACCACGAACAGTTTCCCAGCTTATATTTTTATTTTCGAAATAAAAAAGTTACAGACACAGAATAACTTACTGGAATCACGCCAAAATAGTACAATACCGTATTGGTACCGCGTATAGTTTTACGAGTGGTTTTATTACAGTGATGTCGCGCATCTGTGTGCTAAGGTTTGACGTGAACGATGATCGGTCATGCAATGTAAGTACGTGACCTGAGTCACAGGAATCCGATTTGATATAATCGGTTATGATGGCGAAAACACGGCCTTTATATAATACTAGCTGTTCCGCGCGGTTTCACTCGCGTTTCCGAGATAAAAAGTAGCCTATAACCTTCAGGAATAATGTAGCTTCCTATTAGTGAAAGAATTTTTCCAATCAGTTCAGTAGTTTCGGAGCCTATTCAATGCAAACAAACAAACAATCAAATCTTTCCTCTTTATAATATATGTATAGACTAGCGACCCGCCCCGCGGATTCACCTACTTTACCCCCTTAGCGGATGCCTACGTCATAATACATATCTGTATGCCAAATTTCTGCTCGCTCCGTCAAGTGGTGTGCTTTGATAGATTAGTCAGGGACGTTGTCATACATATATTTAGATTTGATTTTGTTAAATCTATTGTGATGCGTATGATGTGATTATTTCTGGCAATAATTCACGCATCTGTCTATTTTTATCATATTTTGTGTTTTATATTTTTTAATTTAATTTATGGCGATATAGGTATAAACTATTATCAGTAATTATTATTAATAGTATTATCAGAATAAATCATTTTCCTGTTTCTAGATGTAAGCATTTTCATTTTACATAAAGTTGAAAAGGTTGCAATACACATATCAAATGTTTCTTCGTTTTATAGTAGCTTACACGATTAAAAAAATAACTTATTTTTATCAAATAAAACATTACAGTTTAACTAAAACTAAATTATACTAATACAAATAATTATTTGACGGAAGACATGTAAACTTTTCCTTTGTTAATTACAGTATTTACCAACGTCACTGCAGATGCGATAAAACGTATTTTCTGGTTTTTTCATTACCAATGAAAGATTATTATAAATGTAAAATTATAAAGCTAAATGTTAAGCCTTATTTTTTGAGTTGTTAATAAAAAAATAAAAAGGAACCTTATTCTGTTTGGGAACGTTCCGGAAATTACTTGGAAGTAGGAACTTGAGTCGAAAGCGTTATGCAATAATTGTAACTACATACAAGAAATAACATTTCAAAGGAATTTTCATAAAATATGGAACTCAAACGAAACCTTTGGAGTCGTGATTTCGTTTGTATTTTAAATTTATACTGAATCGAAAAGTCGTCCAGTTGTTATCAAATTATATTTAAATATGGGTTTCAATATTTTTTATAAATTTTAATGAATATTGAAAATGAAACTTAAATTTCTCCGTCTTCTTATTTGTCTCGTAAGACATTTTCACGGCTAAACTATTTAACACGGCGAGACAAAGTGGGTTTTAGTAGAACCACATATACAGAATAATTTTGCAAGGGTATAGGTATATAGTAAGCCGAAAAGGCTTTGAAGTATCTTATACCTACAGGTAATGAAAAAAATCACTTAATATTTCAGACTCTTCATCTGTACCATTGAAATATCGGATGAAATTATACATTCATATTTGAGATCCTATTTCTAACATCGTTTGAACTTTCTTGTTAACTTTTATAAGCATCAAAGAGTTTGTATAAAATACTTTTCTTTCGTATATTTCTCAAACTTTTTTCGATTTCGTTTGCTCGAAGTTTTGTTATAGTGTTAAATGGGCGAGATATTTCTATTGAAAGGTAGTTGATTTCGATTTGTTACGTATCTGATTGATCGTATCTTTGATGTAGAGACTGCTAGATTTTATATTTGTTATTCATAAGGTCATATTCATATTGATGAGATTTATTCAACACCTATTGCGTATGATTTTTATTTTATACATTTTTGTTCTTATCTTGATTGTTGAATTATACATAAAATATACTGGAACAAAATATATATTTTTTACTTTTTTGTGGGAATAATTAACAATCAAACATAAATTTGTTATTGTATGTTGAAGTTGCTATTTATGTATACTCTTTATTGTTAGTAATAAGATTTAAGTTTAGTTTTAATTTTTTCACCTAAATATCCTTTTCACTATCCGTCGGACCGATCGGTCGCCAGCAAGTAGGTTTTGTTACATTTATTTTTCATTTTATTATTCAGTCAATAAAGATGAGAATCGCCTGCTACTTTTCACAATTTTCATTATTTCTATTTTCCATTTATTCTGACAGCGACACTCAAAAGGATATTCAAGTTAAGTTAAAAACAATAGAATATTTCAGCAATAAATGTAGTCACAAAAAAAATAACAATCATATGAAAAGTTTTTATGCTATTTGTAATATTATATATTGTATTTGTAAACCCCTGGTTTCACCCGCGATTCCTCTAAGGGGGTGAATTTTTAAAAATCCTTTCTTATCGGATGCCTGACATCACAATATAGCTATCTGTATGCCAAATTTCAGCCCCATCCATCCAGTGAGTTGCGTGCTGTGCGTTGATCGATCAGTCAGTGAGTGAGTCAGTCAGTCAGTCAGTCAGTTTTTTTTATACTTATATAGATTATAAATAAATAAATATTTTATACATGATTAATGTTTATTATAAAAAATACATAATTTTGAAGCAGGTTTAATTGTTAATTTATTTGGAATTCATATTTATTTAGTTTAGTTTTTATTTATTTAAGTCTTCATAACATTACCTCTTTTATGTAAATAAAAAATATATTTATTTTCTAATATTTAAATTTTAAAACTATCGGTTTCGACTAACTACGATAAAAAGTCTAAATAATTTAATAAAACTTACCAAAATTTCTAGTTTTTCTTTTTGAGTCTTCATAATTATTTCAGTTTACGTACTCTTTGCACAATAACCAAGTCACTTAATAATTATTTTTTAAATGTTTAGTTTTACTAAGTACAAGTATTTTGTTCTTTAAAAATATTTAAAAGTTTCACATTTAATTTCAATTTAATCCACTATACACTAAAACTAAGTTATTTCATGAATGTCAAAAGTTAGTAAATTCATAGTTACATTCGTAGCACTGTATCGCTTAGCGCATACAAAGTTCGTAGCGGGCGCCCGCCGTAGCGACTGGCTTTCAACTGGCGCTACGAACTGTCTACGCCGTAGTATACTTACGTGTGAGCGACGACAAGGTTTCCTTTCGGGTATAACTTTTATTTGTTTAGTGGCATTGTATTAGGTACTTAAAATGTTTAGCATTAAAATGCATTTTTGAACTAAAGTGTTGTTATTATTTTCCATGAACTTGAAAATGAGATTTTGATGCTACAATGAATCATCTTCGATTGGTCAAACGAGCGCTATTTCAAGTCCCGTTTTTGCAATATCTACTAGTATAGATACTAAATTAATTGTGCTTTACACAACCTATGATGGATAATATTCGCATTTGGGTTATTTATGAAGACTTGTAACTGTATTATGAGCTTATAATATTTTTAACCGACTCCAAAATAAAAGGAGGTTCTCGGTTCCATTGTATGTTTTTTTATCTTTGTTCCCGCATAACTTTTTTGTTTGTGAATCGATTTTAATAATTCTTTTTGCATTGGGTTCAGTATGTCCAAGGTGCAAGGTCCCATTATAATTATGACTTTGAAGGAGGTTTCGTTTTACTCTTTATTTGTTAAAATTTGATTATAATTTTTTATAGGTAATCCAATAATTTTAAGACTTTGGCCTAAAGTTTATTCATTCCTTCTACAAACTTAGCTTTGAACTAACTCTCGATTTACGACACCGATGAATGATTAAATCTTCAACTAAGATATCAGACGCTTCATTATAACTTTAAGTCAGACTGACAACTAAAGTGACAGCGACGTGACAGAAAAGTAATCGTTTGAGTCTTCAAATTCTGGCATCAAAACTGCTTAAGGTGCTTAATGTGAAAACCTTAAGCAAATGACGGCCTTTTTGTTATTAACGTTCAATGAATTTGGAATTCTACTGACAAATGTCAGGGTCAATATTATCGTTACATCTACCTATCTATCTAATATATCTAAACAAGACATTCTTGTATATATATTTATATATACCTATATAATGTATCTAGGAAACGGCTTGGAATGAATTTTTGTTCTATCTGAGTTTATCTATGTAGGCCGCTGGAAAGGAAACTGGACAAGATAAAAAAACAATTACAAAAACGCATAAAGATAATAGACGTAACAGATGAAATAAAAATGAGGGAAGGAAAATTTAAGTAAATTAGTAATGCATTGGTATTCGATCTATTTGAAAATAAAAAGATGATGACAATTTAGTAGATAATAGGATGAAATAAAAGGTACAGCAGGTAAATCTTAGTCCAGAATTGCGAAACCGAAACCGGGAACAGTGGGAAAAGTTTGAGGAGGCTTTTGCCAAAAAAAGGGCAAACAGATGTCAATGTAGACACTCAATCTAAAAAGTATTAGTATAGTTTTAATTTGTGTTTAGATTTAGAAGCAACCTGTAAAATCTGTAATAAAGGCTATTAAATTAATAAAGGCCGCTGGGGCAAAAAGGTTCTAAAGTGGTGACTAAAAACCAAACGACATCTGCCGGGACCGCTAGTATACTAATATTAATTGTAAAATAATGTGCTTATGAAGATAAATACACTCAGAGTTACAAATATACCTACATATATCTTGGCGAGCGCCGCTGCAGAACGTGGGTGGAAAACCGTCAGTTTATTTGAACTAAATTGGTACAAAAATAGCCCGTCACAACATGATAAACCTTATTTTATTCTTCATTTGTGTAATTTTTTTTAATTAGTACCAAATTTTTGAATTAACTTTTCTAAAACTGTGTGTGTATCAAAGAGCCTACACACTATAAATTAATGGAACCTACTAGGTAAAGCGCTTTTAGCCACTGATTTGACAGGTTTCAGTGCTGATCTGAAAATTTACATTCCTTTACCTTACAAATTGCGTTTGTGTCTCAGATTTAATTTGTATCAACCCTGGATTCAAAGTAACCTCAGTTTAGGGTACATAGAATTTGATTATGCAAAATGCGCTTGCCAAATAATAAAGTTAAATCAATAGTAGGGCAATCACATAATTTGATTCGTTTAATTTTTTTTTATTAAGCCTGTAAAATTTAGCGATTTTCTCCATATTCAAATAGTAATTTATGTCCCCAGAGCTCATAGGCGAAGGAGGATAGTTGGTACTCTTATTACTTTATGCGGATTATTTTACTGGGTAGTGAGTTATCTAGGAGTATATTATTATGTCTCGGATGTTGCTAGCGTCTACATACAAACGGCAATAGCTTATAACCACGCGTGTCGTATATTTGTTTGCCAGGATACTTTCGGTTTGTTATGAAATCATTTAGTTCCATAAAAAAAACCTTTCTGAATTTCTTGCCCGATTTTTCTTTGTATAAATATATTTGAAGCCGGTGAGCGGTAGAATTTATTGTTTGAGAGTGTGACATCCATACAGTGCTTAAACTGAATAAATGAGTTTCAAGTTTGGGTTTGCCGAATTTGTTGTGTAAAAAAAACATGGGGAATACCCATAAATAAAAACCATTACCATTTAATTTCCTATTTGGTATGTATAAAGGAAATTAATGTCTAATTTAGCAGAAATTCACGGTCAATCGGAATGAAAGGAGGATAACGGAAGGGTCGTTTTCTATTTAATTTCCATCAAAATTTGTTTCATTCATTAGCATTGTAATAATAAGCTTTGGGATTCAATTTCGAAACTGTAAAGCTTGAGACTAGAAATTTTAAAGAGTCTAACATTTTATTACTTATTTCCATTCCATAATAATAAAATTATATAGACTCAAGTTATTATAAGCTCGACAACTTTTTGTATATTTATAGTTAGATACATTTTTGTATATGTTGCAGTTACGTCATTAAACTGTATCTCATTATGTCATGAATAAATTATGAAAAACAATAATGATACAGAATATAAATAATTAAAATTCCATTCATAAATACTTCTTTGAAATAAATGCCGCCGGAATCATACAATGTATTAAATATTGAACTTTTATTTATAAGTAATTTGAGGTTTATGTGATACTAGCTGTTCCGTGCGGTTTCACTCGCGTTCCCGGGATAAAAAGTAACCTTCCGGAATAATGTAGGTTCCTAATAGTAAAATAATTTTTCAAATCGGTTCAGTAGTTTCGGAGCCTATTCAGTGCAAACAAACAAACAATCAAATCTTTCCTCTTTATAGTATTATTATATTATATGTATATATTAGTATACATAACATTTATATTAATGTTATGTTTTATGAATTGTTGGAAAGTTTAAAATAAAATTTAGATGATATTTTTGTATAAAACCCGGGGCACGAACAGCTATTATTATAATCTTATCAAATATACTTTTATCTGTGTGGTATGTATGGATGTTTGTTACTCTTTTACGGAAAAACTACTGAACGGAATAACATATAGGTTACTTTTTATCCCAAGAAAACATAAGATACCATGGGAACGCGGGTGAAGCCAGTTATAGATATAATAATACTATACACAAACTTTATTTCATAAATACAAGACGAAAAACTCTGAAGTTTGGCAGACCCGGCATTTTTCATCTCCAAATAGAATATTTCGTCAAATAAAGCTCTTATAAACTTTAAGTCGAGATAGAACTTCAGAAAACTCCACCTGTTACATTCCCAAGTTATGATGTCATCGTTTCGTGGCTTCATTTCTCTCGTGAATAACTGAATGGCGTCATTGTTCGTCTCGTCACTCATTATTTCTTCTCACACCATTAAATTAGTAGTTATTCGCTATAAAAAGCTAATGAGTAAATGATTACCTCTCATTTTAATTGAAGGGGCGGGATTTGGTTAAATTTTCACGGACGGCGGACATTGATTTGGGTAATAAAGTAGTTAGTTCGAGTTTAGAACGTGAAGTTTTTAATTTGGAATGCTTTTTTAATGTTTGTATTTCGAATCTTGTAAGTAATTTTTGACTCGCTTCTCGGTGAGGTTCAATTAATCTGTGTTACAAAACTATATAATAATCATGTAATTCCGATGACATGATAATGATAATAAAGTAAGTAATGTAAATAAGTAATAATAACTATTACTTCACTTATAAAAGAAAGTTAACTAAACTATAACAGAAAATTTAAATAATTTTGTCCCTTTTGGTGTCGAGTAGTTTGGTCCGTGAGGTCCCGGTGCTCGCCAACTCTTCAAAGAGCTGGCTAAAAGATTAGTAGTCGCCACTGGGGACCGAAGAGCTGGCAGCTTTCTTGCACAACGTATAAGCATTGCGATACAACGAGGAAATGCTGCCAGCATTTTCGGAACCATGCCGAAGAGAACAAACTTTTTAAATTTATTTTAATTTACATTAGGTAGTGGTACTAAAAATACTAATTTTATATTTTTTATTTAAGTTTATTTAATACACAGAAAATTATTAAATTTATTGTAAAATTATAACACAAATGCTCAAATAAC
The DNA here is from genome assembly GCA_963555595.1 of Tethea ocularis. NCBI lineage: Eukaryota > Metazoa > Arthropoda > Insecta > Lepidoptera > Drepanidae > Tethea > Tethea ocularis. Next base: position 9,556,498 of record OY741968.1, read on the forward strand.
AAAAGCTAGCAATCCGTCCTGTCAGATCGAAGTGATTTGCAACTGTCTCAGATTAAGAATAAAATAGTCTACGAGAAGAAAAATGTTTTCTGCTTACTAAAAAAGTTTTATAAAGGCTACGAGAATACATTTTCCCTCGTGTTAAGAAATTAATCTAAATGTGTAACTCAATCTAAGCGAGATTAAATTTTATTTTATTATTTTATGTGAAACGTAATTTTAGTAACAAAAAATAATGTAATTTTTGTGATGATTCTTAATTTAATAGTGAGCTATTTTAGTTTTTTAATTTACGTAATAGAAAAAAAACATGAGATACCTTAGGAACGTGGGACCGCGGGGCCAGGTTTTATTTAAATCATGAAATTCAACATTTTTTGCTACTGAGGATACAGCCTTTCTTTAGACTACGGAGACGATATCAAAAGGAGTTACAAAAAGAGTTGTCAGATATTTGTTAATGAGACAAGGGTTTGACGTATTTCGGATTTAAGAAAAATATTTTTTATGAAAGCCACCGATTTAGATTTGTTTTTAACCTCCTTCAAAAAAAGAAGCAGATTCTCAATTCAAATGTTTTTTTTTTATGTTTGTTCACGCAATAACCAATTTTAATAATTATTTTTGCGTTGGGTTCAGCATACCTCCAAGATGGTCCAATATTATTTTTAATGTCTTTGAAGGAGGTTTTACTCTTTTTAAAAAGTTAATTATATAAAGAACTAGCTGGTCCGGTCCTGCTCTGAGAAAAAAAAATACTAGGATCTACTTACCTACCCCTACGTCTACCCATACCTACCTACTTCTGCCTACCTGCACTTACCAACCAATACCTACGTACCTACAATTACTATTCTCGGATGAGAAGAATCCAACAAATCATAGAACATCAAAATCGGTCCAGCCATTCTCGAGGTATAAATGGTATAAATAACCGGACTTTCTTATAAATAGGTTACACTTAGTACTATGACAGACATCTGAACAGGAAATTATTTTAGGTATATATTGTAGATAAATGGTAAAGAGTAATAACAGGCCGTGCCGCTTTTTTGCTTGACTTGGCGGGGGCACTACCGTGCCCCCAGATTCGTAGCGAGTCTTAACGTTACAGAATAATAAGAAGACTATTTGAGATCTCTTTTCTTTTATATTATGAATTAAAAGTCGCCTAAAGTACGTACTAAGCCACTTCACCTTTTAAAAAACGGAATAAACCTACAATCTTTTATTCAATTTAATGCTGCCATTCCGCTTTTTGTTAGCTCAAAAAATTGAGATTTGAACTAAGCTAGCTTTATTTCATAAAACGTGGTAAGTACTTTTAAGCTTGGTTCACCTACATACCTATCGCTAAACATTATAGCAAAAATCATAATTCCCTTTTTAACTTCCTCTTCCTTTTCGTATGACAACATTTTTGTAAAGGCGTTTTTTCATTGTACGACACGATAAATCCGAAACCGACTTATCGATTATGTTATAAATTACAACCTTATTAGAATGTCACATTATATAATGAAAAATAAAAGCAACAGAAATGCAATGCAATGCAAGAAAAGTCATAATTTCACATTTTTTTGCGCAATTATAAAGAAGCATTATAAGCAACCGTTCAAATTTATAAAATTCTAATTCAACACAAGAATTAATAGTAACACATTTTAGTAGGTTTATTTGTCACATTTGCAGCTTCATAATATGTTTCCACGGAACACAATTTTATATCGAAATAACCCATCCCTATTATCATATCGTCTTTACATAGTATATTCAGCTGTCTGTTCCCTTAGATCTTTTAAACTGCTCAACGGATTTTAATGCAGTTTTCAGCAATAGATAGAGTGATTCAAGAGGAAGGTTTATATGTATAATACGTGCATATTACAGCACAGAAAAGCCGAGTAAAGCCGTGCGATGCCGGGGTGGGTCACTAGTTGGTAATAAAATCGCCATTCCGTTGTATAATGTAAAAGTTACCTGACGTCACAATCCTCGGGAACTCCTGCTTATTTATTTTCGTGGAATAGATTAGCGTTGACGACTGTACAACTGAGTTGGCGATGTTTTTCCCACGAACAAAGCCCGACCCAGTTGTGACGTCACGGGAAGGGAGGGAGTTTTTCCAGGTCATGTCCATGCCAGTCATGATGCCTCCAAGCGACAATTGCTGCTTAGTCGTCTGTTTGTATGGAGGATTCATCTATTCTCAATCTTTGATAATACGTCCCTATAAGGGTCGGTAGCTCGTACATTTTAGTTAACTTAACTATTACCATGCTTTGACCGTAGAGTCACTTTGACGATGACCGATCTCCCTCGGTTGGTTATGGTTACGGTAAAAAAAATTGTAAAAGTGACACGAGCAACCCAGTTTGCTTTCTTTCGGCGGTTAAAGTTAACTACAGCCGTAACCTAACTATAATCTTACTATGACCGCGCTTTAAGCAACCGACCCTTAGTGGTACATTAATTACAGTTGATTCAAATGACGGTATGATATTACAAATTTGTAGAATCTACGTGGTTTTTTATGTATTTATAGTTTTTCTACAAACTGCTTATTTTAACAAAAAAACATTTTTTTTTCTACATCTGTCTGTTTGTTCAAGCTAATCTCTGAAATGGCTAGATTGATTTTAACGAGAATTTTACTGGTAGATAAGGACTCGTTTTATACATAAATATAATTATTTACCCTAATAGGTACCGCACAAAAAAAACCTGGGAACGTAGACTACTTAAATACAAAACAAACAGAATAATTTAATAGTTATTGACTAATAACGTTAAAACTGTTTCAATTCAATTATTAAATCTATGCAAAACGAAGTCCCCCTTCCAGTCCGCTAGTAATTAAGGAAAATTGTGTCAAGTAAAAGTTTGTAGTTCAAATCATGGAACTACAATAAGTTAGTACCTTATTGTAGTTCCATGAGCGTTTATATAAAGGTGTCCACAACATATAATAATAAAGTTTAGTTATTAGTAAGTTATATATTAAGTTTTCTGCCTACACTAATATAACAAAGAGGTAAAGTTTGTAAGTTCAGATGTAGGAAAGTAATCCGGAGTTAGTTGTAGATTCCAAAAATTCTTAAACTAATAGGAGATTATTCCCGAGTGCTATAGGCTACTTTGATCCCAGGAAAACGGGTAAAATCAACTAGTAATACTTATTTCATTAATTTTTATCCACTTTATCATCTACTAGCTGTTCCCTGCGGCTTCACTCGCGTTCCCGGAATAAAAAGTAGCCTATAACCGTCGGGGATAATTTAACTTCCTATTAGAGAAAGATTTTTTCGAATCCGACTGGTAGATCCAGAGATTAGCGCGTTCAAACAAACAAACTCTTCAGCTCTATTAGGTATATCATCTATTTATTGATTATACAAAATGTTTTTAATTATTTAAATGAATTTTAAAAATGCCGACATTAAAACCCAAACATTAAACCTTTTATAAATATTTACGAAATAAAAGGGGACACAAAAACATTGAGAACCAATGACCCAATGTAAATAGTCAGACTGTATGTAAACAATAAGTACCTATTTCGTAGCGACCAATAATTGATTTAGGTTTACTTATCTAGTTATCTCCAGTTAATCAATGCCGCCAAATATACACTATTTATTTAACTAAGAGACTGCTTGTGATGTAATATTATAAACAAAGAAATACCGGACAAGAGACAGTTTGACTCGCGCACCGAGGGTTTTGTACAGATAATTTCACACGGCCCCTAAGAAAGGGATTTCTGAAAATACGCTCCTAAGGGGGTAAAATAGAGGATTGCGTGTGAAATCTATATGTATCTCTATATTATCTAGCTAAGTAACCAACAAAGCCCGAAGAATTGCCATACTTAAGTGGCAGTGGGCGGTGGTGTCGCTCATAGAACCGATGGCCGCTGGGGCAGAAGGGTTCTCGGGCGGCGCCCACTAATCGGAAGATGCAGCGTGGTCAGGACCCCACAAAGTAGAACTATGATCTTGTGAGGGTCGCGGGATATGGGTAGCAACCGCTGGATGTGGGTATCCGTTGCTGCGTATAAAAATGACAAACCAACAATAGGATATAGGACCGATGGGACTAAAATCAAATAAATATCTACAGAAAACAAAAAATATCACGTAAATTGTAAAAGAATCCTCCAAGTGATCGATGTAAACAAGAAAAAAACATTCATGTCAATCGAGAACTTCCTTGTTTAGAGATTTCTGAAATAAATCTCCATTACATCGTCAATTTGTTTCAAGTACGTCTTGCTTAAAGACGGAACGTGTCTCGATTTATTTCACATTTCACTGACTTTACACGTGATGCTCGAATATGAAGTCGGATTTAACTATTTCCAATAGAATTTTCCGATGTTTTCTGGTTGAAGTATGTATGTAGATAAGTTCCGTAGAATTTCAGTTTTATTTTGGATCCTTAGAATTTGATACGATCGTATAGATTTTATCAGTATTCATTATGAAAATGTATTATTACTCAATTACGAAACGTACTGACAGTACTATGTAATATTCTATGCCAATAATCTGACTAGTTTCTTCGTATTGTACCTAAATACATAAAATATTAATACATGGCGGATATAATACCACTTGTCTTATACAAAACAATCACATTAGTCGGGTGAATCCTCAAAGCAAAAATAAGTGAATTATAAATGATTCCAAATACCATTGAATCCTGCTATATTATATATCAAGAACATAATGAATGTATAAAGATTTACACACTCTATATTTTCAAGATTATACTTAGCAGCCTTTAGAGAATCCCATTGTTATAGCCAGGCGTCACGTTATGCTCCATTTACACTGAGAAAGTAACTTGAAACGTTTTAAAACATTGTCGAACAAGTGTTGATATCATCATCATCATATCAGCCGAAAGACGTCCACTGCTGGACAAAGGCCTCCCCCAAGGATCTCCACGATGGCCGGTCTTGCGCTACCCGCATCCAGCGGTTTCCCGCGACCCTAACAAGATCGTCGGTCCACCTTGTGGGGGGCCTGCCCACGCTGCGTCTTCCGGTTCGTGGTCGCCACTCGAGAACCTTTCTGCCCCAGCGGCCGTCGGTTCTACGAGCGACGTGCCCCGCCCACTGCCACTTAAGTTTGGCAATTCTTCGGGCTATGTCGGTAACTTTGGTTCGCCTGCGGATCTCATCATTTCTGATTCGATCTCGCAGGGAAACTCCGAGCATAGCCCTCTCCATTGCTCTTTGGGTGACCTTGAGCCTTCTTATGAGGCCCATCGTATAAGAGTGTTGATATATTAAGATATATCTAGTCATAATTTACTACAGAAGCCATAGGTAAACATGTAGTACGAATAGTACGAATAATTATATTGCACGATGCCGAAGAGGGCGATGGCTAACACATAGGTACGTTAACAACAGCTTCCCTTTGTTGCTACTTACGACGAAACATTATAATTAACTGACAAATTCGCCTAAAACTAGGCTACACTATTCCGAAACTCCATACAAATCTGTAAAATAAGATGAAATTAAAGATAGATGATAGGTCAATGAAATGTCTATATTACGAATTCAGTTTCATAGATAGAACATGAAGAAAGATGACGCTGCAAATGTTGTAAAATCCCCCAAGTGTTTGTGAGACTGGTCACTTCATACTGCAAAACAAGTGCTGCGTTTCTGCTTAAATTTGCTATTTACTAATTCAGTATTGACAGTCATTGTAGTTTAGTCATTTTAATCATAGATAGGTATGTGCCTAAACGAACCATTTATTTTTGCAGTTTCAGCAATAAAGATATTTTTTTTAATTGTTTCAAATATAAAGATACAGTTTAAAAGTTACACTTCACCACTAAAATGTATACTTTTGTTTTGGAAGGTTAACATATAAAAATCATTGAACGAATCTGAAATCACAAATTGCTAAAGTATCCAGAAGGTACCCAGTATTTGTCCAGTAAATAGTAATAAGTCTTTTTGTGTAAACGAGTCTAAACCTGTCTGGGTCCACGTATTGAAGTTAAATTGAAAGCTCAAGCCGGGAAATTCCTTTATTTCGCTCTTCAAGGTTCTTCCGGGCCGGACCTGTTGCTTAGGACAATGGCGAATCCAAGAAACGATTTCGATGTGAATTTTAGTAAAAAGTGAAGTAGACAAAATAGTTTATAACAAATTGTATAAGTAAATTTTTCAATAGTTTTATTTATCTCCTTTTTATATAGGACTCTAGACTATATAAAATAGATCCCTGCGGTTTATCGACTTATCATCATCTACTAACTGTTCCCCGCGGCTTCACTCGCGTTCCCAGGATAAAAAGTACCTTCGGAATAATGTAGCTTCCTATTAGTGAAAGATTTTTTTAAATCAGAACAGTAACACCAGAGATTTGCGCTTTATTATTAGTATAATAATAATAGATTAAGATCCCACGCTATCGATTGACTCATACTGTGCCCCAGTATGAGTCAATTAATAGCTTACTTTAGTCGTTTGAAATTCGCATTTGCAATATAAAAAAATGCCTTAAAATGGCAGACAAATTCAATGAACCTGGAAGTTAGAAATTCACTCGATGGGGCCCCTTTTTTACTTATCTATGTCAAAGCACTAATGGTTCAGTGGAAGTGACATCCAATGCCTTGGAACGCCGTTGAATCCTACTAGCTAAAGTTTTTCGTGTAGGAAAACGTCGAGAAGAAATCATAGAGTATTTTGTAGTACCTTTCAAGCTGGCTAATACCCTGTGAGAATCTTCCGTAAGTACCTTACATACTGGTGTGTTCCTTCTTTATTTAAAAGTTCCCTTTTTGGTTTTGAGTGCCAGTTATGATTAGTTGACTAACAAATCTGGTAATAAGTGATATACTGAAGACGGCCAATACTGAAGACGAAATACTTATGACAACTACATATAAACTCATTATAAGGATGTGACTAAACACATTGAAACAGTAATTTGGAGGGGCACGCCATGTTATCATAGTTTATCTCTACCTGTCTATATAAAATTCACACCTTAAAATTTGAACAGATAAAAAAGTCTACTTAATAAATATCCTCATTTTATTAAAAAAAAAAAAATATTTTGTGACAAAATCTCACATAGCACAACACATCCTATGAACGTATAACAGTGCTAACAACCAATCTCCTCCATCCCCTGGCCTGAGTTAGAATCAAACCGATAACCTTTATCCACACAAACATTGTAAATAACCCTTAGGGGACCGCTTGGATTCCCTTTTATGGGGGATTTCATTTTCACATTTCATTCTATGCATTGCCGTTGGCGACATCCACTGAATGTTTGACCAAGTTTTTTGCTTTACTTATGTGTGTGGAGGTAAAAGGTAAAACATTATTAACATATTAAGGGCATCGTATATTGAATTGCTACGATAACTCCAGTCTCGCGGCTTTACCCGTGTAGGTACCATAAATACTAGGCTTTACATGCTCTCTTTTGTTATTAAAAAGTTTTTTCAAAGTAAGTTTATTTACCATTTAAATAATTATTTTTTTATTGTGTTTGTAATTTTTGGAACATCAAACCGGTACAGTTGGAAGTTTTGATGATTTTTGTAAAAAAAAAACTCATAAAAAATCACGCGGGTGACGCACAGCACGGGCACGAACAGCTTCATATAATTTATAGATAGCATAGATAGATAGTAATACTATAAACAGGTAAAGTTTAATTATTAGTATGGATATAGGTACTCGTAGGAGGTACAACTCGGAACTACCCGATTCTGAAAATTATTTCACTATATTTACGCGGGTGAAATCACAGAAAAAAGCTAGTCTGATAGCCTCGAAAAACATTTTACGTCGGGGCTAACAAATCAGTCGGATCAAAATGTATGAAGCCATTATTTCACTATTCTAAAGCATTAATTGCTTATTCACCGACATACAACCTTCACGCTGTAAGTACCTACACTGATGTAACATAAATACGATACAAATTAAATAGGAGTAGGTATTCGTACAATAAAACAATTTAAGTTTACAAATACGCAGTTGACTTTCAATTAAGCTTGTTAAATCAAATAAGCTTCAATCCAAGACGTTGTAAAGAACCTTATTTGTAGAGAACATAATACAATTTACTTGAAACGAATTTAAACCTACATTGAGAAATTCGACGCTTTGTGATTATTTTTAACCTTTAGCTAGTCTTCACTGATTCTTGAGTTCAGCCGATTGTCAATAATTTGGAGATTTGTGGTTGTCGCTGTCTTTGCTAGTTAATTCTTTCTTTAGGTATCTACCTAGTACCCTAGTACCTAGTATTTAGGTTAACGTATTTACTTTTAAAATAAAATTATGTTATTCTTAAGATAACTTTACTGTTTACTGTCTACGAACCTATATTATTGCTAAATTCCAGAAAAAAGAAAGCAAGAAGGAACTTAAAAATTGTCGGAGTGGTCCTGTCAAGCTCCAAGTCGTGGGTTCGATTCCTATTCAGAATAAACATTTATTTGTCCTGTGTCTGAGTGTGATTTAAATAAGAAGTTAATAAGTCTTTATTTTATAAAAAAATAACTGAGTATGTGTAGTATCTCAGTTATCTGGTTTCCATAGTACAAGCTCTGCTTTTGGAGTTTGGAATCAGATAGCAGCGTGTGAATAGAATAATATCCCAGGATACGTATTATTACTTGCATACACCGGACCCACATTGGTGAGTCCCAACGCTTAGCAATTTTGATTCAATTTAGAACTTCCTTTTACATGTGTAATACGAGTTAATTCTAGGGTATTTTCACACATGGCAATAAGAGAGGATTTATTTGCATACTTCCCTGTTATTATCTCAGGGAATGTATGTTAACCTACTTCTGTACCCTCATTTGAAGGGTGCTACTGTGTTATTTTAAGATGTCTAAAAGGTCATTTATCGTCGGTAGCGAGGTGGAAAGAACATATTGGTACATTTCGCTCTACAAAATCTCTGAATTTGATTTTGCGGCTCAACGAAATAATAACACCCGAGAAATTTAAAAAAGGGAATAGAAAGTGTCATATGATGTGTGTTGTTATGTTATGTTATCTGTCTTGAGACTTCTCCTTTTTTTTCGTTTTGGTTTGGCATCAGCACACTTTGTGTATTATGCCAGTGTAAAGTTGAGCAATGTATTACTTATATATTCTTAAGTATTTAATTCTCGTCAAATTATATTTTGAATTCTAGTAAAGTTCAAGTCAAGGAAATCATCTTCAAAGCATTGTCAGTCAGTTTCTGTTAGGTTTTAGTACTACTAAATTTTTGACAGACTTTTACGATAACTTGAAAAGCCACTATGCACGTAATTATTTTATTTCACTTCACTGGCTTTTTTATGTCAGAAGGTTGACATAAACGCAACATCACTTCGCAAGATCCCGCCAAAGTCCAACCTTCTTCTTGCTGGGGCCTTGCCGGAGTCTTGTCAGTATTTCGAACCAGTGGTAGAGTCTATTGTAACTATCGTAAGTGCATTCATAAGTGCCTCATCAGGGCCTAAACTGAATAACCGTTGATGCGTGATTACCTACATCATCACTATTGATGTAACTGAAAGTATCAATAAGTAATTAATTATAGGTACGAGCTAGCTGCATGGTTACGAATTATTGCATACTCATGAGAAATACATTGAAATAAGAATACAATTGCATGCTGTTCAATCAATTAATTCTATTAGTAAAATAGGCTTTCATATCATGTAGGTATCTGATATTTTACTAAATATCTACAAAAGCAGTAGACTAAATCAAACTTATTTATTCTTGAATCTGAGCTCTTTAAATAATTCATCCCAAGTTGTACTAAGCTCAGTCGTTTCTAAAACACAGGGATTTAGTTTCAATCTATTTCTTTTAAATGTTTTAAAATTCGTTCCAAAATGGAATTAAGTTTCATAAATTTTGAAGAGATTGGATTGCAATATGTATCGTTTTACCTACTTTATTTGATGAAATCTTAAAGGAATAGATTTTGAAACCTAAAACAATTGGAATGAGGGTTTTTTTATTCAATTCAAGACCGCGACACTATTACTTAAGGATTTTATAGATACCTACTAAATTTTCGCCCTGCGCTTTCACCCGCGATCCCCTATTTTACCGCAGGAGGAGTTAGGATTTCAATTTTTAAAAAATCTGCCTACGTCATAAATATCCCTTTCTCATGCCAAATTGCAGCCAGTAACTTTAATTTATACCTATATTTAGATTACATTTACAAATAAAAAGAATCGTGTGAAAAAAGGTGTTAAGATGGCATTAGCAGAATATATTGCATGAGTTGCTAATCGTAATAAAAGGGCAAACATTTGTTACAAGTTCCTTGCGAACCTTTTGAATTAATTTTCTTGTATTGGTTCGGTATAATGTACGGTTCAATGCTTTTTCCGAATCGAAACTTTACCTTTTTTGTGCCAGGACCAAAATTAATTGAGTTTTTAATTAAAACTCTACTTTGAATATAGTTTTAAATTGTAGTTTAATTAAAAACACATTTTTAATGACTAAAATTATAAAGTAATATAGTTTTAAAGCTTTGCCTTTGATTATAACATCTGTGTAATTAAAAATATCTTATTTTGGCATATAAAATTTCAGTTTTTTGAAACAAAGTTCTATGCAACCATTTGTCTATTAATTTGAAGAGTAAAATACATCTAAATATTCATGCTTTCATAATTAGCTAGCAGTTTTGTTGATACTTAATGTTTCCTATTATCAGCCAACCATTATAACCTTATCATTTTCATTCATAAACCCACATTTCACGTAAATTAGATACCATTTACCATGCGTGTGAAACAAGGGGTTAAACCCATAAATCGTCACCGGTATTACTCTCGTAACCGCTACAGGGTTATCGTTTCGAAACTTTATCAGTTTGTAGAATTATATTCAGATATTCTTGCGTGGTCCCTACAAGTTATCATGCAGGCACTGATAATAAAGGGACGGACGTCTAGGCCCTGTTAATTTACACGTTAACTTTGTCGTCAGCTTAAACTGTAACTCGTGTGATAACGCAGTCACTGCGGTGTGTTAAGAGGAGGCTATCTGTGTATGTCTACGTCCCTTACTAAACTGACGGAGACAAGCGAGACAGGAGAGACGTAATTTTAGTAAAAAATATATTATTATTTATACTTCTAAGGCAGCAAACAAGCATATGGCCCACCTGATAGGAAGTGTTTACCGTAGCCTATAAACGCTTGCAAATATCTATACTAATAATAAAGCTGAAGAGTTTGTTTGTTTGTTTGTTTGTTTGTTTGTTTGTTTGAACGCGCTAATCTCTGGATCTGCCAGTGGGATATGGAAAAACCTTTTTGCAATTGAAAGCCCATTTATTAAGGAAGGTTATAGGCTATAGAACATCACGCTACGACCCTCAGGAGCTGAGCAATGATAAAAAGAACGTTAAGCGGGAGCATGTATAGCATGGGTGAGCGATGCGACGCGGTTGTCAATGGATGACAGCGGTCGCCTAGGTAACAGTTTTTTGTTATTTTTAACTGTCATCAAGACGAGGTTATCAATTCGTCGGAATCTTTTTTTATGTATGTTCCTCTATTACTCGAAGATGCCTGACCCGATTTGGAAACTATACATACAGGTGGTCACATGGTCACCAAGTCAGGGTCTGATGATGGGATCTTGAAGAAATCGAGGGAACTCCTCAAATTTTATAGGCACTAACAATGTTTTTCATATATTTTCTAAAACTATTCAGATATTTGCGTCTGGTAGTCGTCACATGTTGCTGAGCTGATGATGGAAGGTACAACTCCTTAACGGGTAGGAGTTAGGGGATAAATATTTAAATATTATAGGAACGATGATGGAAAGTACAACGCTAATATGCTTATTCTAGGTCAGTGACCTTGAGAGTCATTGATTACACATAAGAAACTAAAAAATGAAAAATAAAATACTTTTAACAAAAAAAAAACCACAAAGGCACTAATAAGTATAATATAACTATGTAAGAACTCTAATCTGATAGTTTTGAAGTCAACGAAATTAGCCATTGCTGTTGCATCATCAGATATTTATTGCTGCTACACTATTGACAGGTAGAAGGACGGCTCATTACACTTCTAAACAGACCCTTACGGTATTTCTTGAAAAAGACAGCGTACGCTCTATACGTAAAAATGGACCATTGGGCAAGGTTTTACAAGATGCAAACCTAATAATATGGGATGAGTGCATATGACTCATAGAGCTCATCTAGAGGCTTTAGATAGAACTCTCAGAATTATAAAATGCACAAATAACCATGGGTGGAATAACATTGATGTTTTCTGGTGATTTCAGATAAACGTTGCCTGTTAGGGAAACTAGAGCAGATATTATTAAATCTTACTTAAAATCTTCCTCATTATGAAAGTCTGTTGAATTATTGAAACTGTATACCAAAATGAGGAGTCACTTGGGTAAAGGAAGCACAGATTTCCCAATAAAGCTCCATTTAATCGGGGATGGGAAAGTACCTGAATCAGATAAAAAAATAGCTACTGACAAAGACCTTGGCAAAATCGTAACCAACATTGAAGACCTGATCTGTAGAGTATATCCGGATATAGCCAATATCGACCAAAAAAAACATTAATGGATGTGTGAGAGGGCAATTTAATTTAATTAGCTGCCAGAAATATAAGCGTTGCCGCCATCAACGATAAAATAATGGCTAAACTACCAGCCGACAGCGTAGTTTTCGAATCGGACCAGTAACTCCGGAGATTCGCGCGTTCAAACAAACAAACAAACTTTTCAGATTTATTATTTAATGCTAAATAGCTTTCCACCCGCGATGCCACCCGCGATCAGTCAGTCAATTAACCAACTTCAAGCGGAGGTTATCAATTCGTTGAAATCTTTTTTTTTGTATGTTCCCCGAATACTCGAACGCCTGGACCGATTAGGAAAATTATTTTTTGTTTGAAAGGGTATACTTCACAAGTGGTCCCATGGTCACAAAGTCAGGATCTGATGATAGGATCCTAGACAAATCGAGGGAACTCTTCAAATTTTATAGGCACTTACAATGTTTTTCATAAACTTTTCAGTTTTAATATAGAATGCTAAATAGCTTTCCACCCGCGATACCACACGCGATATCACCCGCGATCAGTCAGTCAGTCAATTAACCAACTTCAAGCGGAGGTTATCAATTCGTCGGAATCATTTTTTTTTGTATGTTCCCCGAATACTCGAACGCCTGGACCGATTTGGAAAATTTTTTTTTGTTTGAAAGGGTATACTTCACAAGTGGTCCCATGGTCACCAAGTCAGGATCTGATGATAGGATCCTAGACAAATCGAGGGAACTCTTCAAATTTTATAGGCACTTACAATGTTTTTCATCATACTTTCTAAAGCTATTCAGATATTTGCGTCTGGTAGTCATCATCTTATGTTGCTGAGGTGATGATGGAAGGTACAACTCCTTAATGGTTAGGAGTTAGGGGATAATTCTTTAAATGTTATAGGAACGATGATGGAAACTACAACGCTAATATGCTTATCCTAGGTCAGTGACCTTGAGAGTCATTGATTACACATAAGAAATTCAAAATTGAAAAATAAAAAACTTTTAACAAAAAATAGAACCGCCTTCAAAGGCACTAAAAAGCAGAAAATAACTATTTAGGAACTCTAATATGATAGTTTTGAAGTAAGCGAAATAAATCTGCGGTACCATGATATCGGTTCAAATTTTTGTTAAAAGTTTTATATATTTAGATTGGCTATTGGACTCTGATCAGTGTTATTATCACCATCGGCATCAGCGTAGGCATCAAAGTGACCATAAGAAAGATCTTGGGAAAAACGTAACCTTTTGATGGGTTGGTCTTCTGTACCAAATTTGGCATACTGGTTTCCATTTCGATATACTTCAAATACAAATGGGTATATTTGACCGGCTGCAACTAACTCGCAGAAATGTAGAGTGTTGTAACATCTAATTTATACTTTTATTTTGTCCCATGATTGTTGCCAAGACGGTCATGAGACATAACAGCAAATTCATCCCAATTGTTCGTCATATGCATTGCATTGCACCAAGCTTTTATGTGAGTTCAAAAGCAGTATTGATATCAACTTCGATGCAAATCACCCCCAAAATAACTTTCTACCCTTTTTTAACCCCGTTAGGCGATGAGTTTCAATAAAATACAAAACACGTCTTCCATCAATTATCTTAAAGAAGTTCCAGTTTTTCAAACCCTAAGGATTTCGGAAGATCCTTTCTTATAGGATGCCTACTTCATACGAAGAACACACCCTCTAAATTTCAGGTCGCTACGATCAGCGGTTTAGGCTATGCGTTGATCCGTCAGACAGTCATTCAGGACAATGCATTTTAAATAGATATTAGACCACCAAATTTATGTAATGGTACCAGACTTCAAGTAAAATTTCTAGATTTCTGTCATAGTAGCGATTGGTTTTGACTGAGCCAGCAGTTGGGCAAACAGTACTGATACCTCGCATTCCGATGATACCCACAGATTTACCACGAATAGGTACAATTTCCTGTATAATTACCTACCTATCGTCTGAAGTCAATATAAATAAAGCACAAGGACAAACTTTTAAGCATGTTGGAATATATTTAAGAGAAAACTGTTTTTCCCATGGACAATTATTATGTTGCCTTATCTAGATCAGGTTGCATAGCCTACTTTTTATTTGGAAACGCGGGTGGAACCGCGGGGGACAGCTAGTGTTATATAAATAAAAAGGTAAATATGGTTTTATATATTTAAAGGTTGATTAACGTAGGCTGTTTGTTGTGGGAGCTTTTAATCTTATTTTATGACGAATCCAATCTATACTAATAATAAAGCTGAAGAGTTTGTTTGTTTGTTTGTTTGTTTGTTTGTTTGTTTGAACGCGCTAATCTCTGGATCTGCCAGTGGGATATGGAAAAACCTTTTTGCAATTGAAAGCCCATTTATTAAGGAAGGTTATAGGCTATAGAACATCACGCTACGACCCTCAGGAGCTGAGCAATGATAAAAAGAACGTTAAGCGGGAGCATGTATAGCATGGGTGAGCGATGCGACGCGGTTGTCAATGGATGACAGCGGTCGCCTAGGTAACAGTTTTTTGTTATTTTTAACTGTCATCAAGACGAGGTTATCAATTCGTCGGAATCTTTTTTTATGTATGTTCCTCTATTACTCGAAGATGCCTGACCCGATTTGGAAACTATACATACAGGTGGTCACATGGTCACCAAGTCAGGGTCTGATGATGGGATCTTGAAGAAATCGAGGGAACTCCTCAAATTTTATAGGCACTAACAATGTTTTTCATATATTTTCTAAAACTATTCAGATATTTGCGTCTGGTAGTCGTCACATGTTGCTGAGCTGATGATGGAAGGTACAACTCCTTAACGGGTAGGAGTTAGGGGATAAATATTTAAATATTATAGGAACGATGATGGAAAGTACAACGCTAATATGCTTATTCTAGGTCAGTGACCTTGAGAGTCATTGATTACACATAAGAAACTAAAAAATGAAAAATAAAATACTTTTAACAAAAAAAAAACCACAAAGGCACTAATAAGTATAATATAACTATGTAAGAACTCTAATCTGATAGTTTTGAAGTCAACGAAATTAGCCATTGCTGTTGCATCATCAGATATTTATTGCTGCTACACTATTGACAGGTAGAAGGACGGCTCATTACACTTCTAAACAGACCCTTACGGTATTTCTTGAAAAAGACAGCGTACGCTCTATACGTAAAAATGGACCATTGGGCAAGGTTTTACAAGATGCAAACCTAATAATATGGGATGAGTGCATATGACTCATAGAGCTCATCTAGAGGCTTTAGATAGAACTCTCAGAATTATAAAATGCACAAATAACCATGGGTGGAATAACATTGATGTTTTCTGGTGATTTCAGATAAACGTTGCCTGTTAGGGAAACTAGAGCAGATATTATTAAATCTTACTTAAAATCTTCCTCATTATGAAAGTCTGTTGAATTATTGAAACTGTATACCAAAATGAGGAGTCACTTGGGTAAAGGAAGCACAGATTTCCCAATAAAGCTCCATTTAATCGGGGATGGGAAAGTACCTGAATCAGATAAAAAAATAGCTACTGACAAAGACCTTGGCAAAATCGTAACCAACATTGAAGACCTGATCTGTAGAGTATATCCGGATATAGCCAATATCGACCAAAAAAAACATTAATGGATGTGTGAGAGGGCAATTTAATTTAATTAGCTGCCAGAAATATAAGCGTTGCCGCCATCAACGATAAAATAATGGCTAAACTACCAGCCGACAGCGTAGTTTTCGAATCGGACCAGTAACTCCGGAGATTCGCGCGTTCAAACAAACAAACAAACTTTTCAGATTTATTATTTAATGCTAAATAGCTTTCCACCCGCGATGCCACCCGCGATCAGTCAGTCAATTAACCAACTTCAAGCGGAGGTTATCAATTCGTTGAAATCTTTTTTTTTGTATGTTCCCCGAATACTCGAACGCCTGGACCGATTAGGAAAATTATTTTTTGTTTGAAAGGGTATACTTCACAAGTGGTCCCATGGTCACAAAGTCAGGATCTGATGATAGGATCCTAGACAAATCGAGGGAACTCTTCAAATTTTATAGGCACTTACAATGTTTTTCATAAACTTTTCAGTTTTAATATAGAATGCTAAATAGCTTTCCACCCGCGATACCACACGCGATATCACCCGCGATCAGTCAGTCAGTCAATTAACCAACTTCAAGCGGAGGTTATCAATTCGTCGGAATCATTTTTTTTTGTATGTTCCCCGAATACTCGAACGCCTGGACCGATTTGGAAAATTTTTTTTTGTTTGAAAGGGTATACTTCACAAGTGGTCCCATGGTCACCAAGTCAGGATCTGATGATAGGATCCTAGACAAATCGAGGGAACTCTTCAAATTTTATAGGCACTTACAATGTTTTTCATCATACTTTCTAAAGCTATTCAGATATTTGCGTCTGGTAGTCATCATCTTATGTTGCTGAGGTGATGATGGAAGGTACAACTCCTTAATGGTTAGGAGTTAGGGGATAATTCTTTAAATGTTATAGGAACGATGATGGAAACTACAACGCTAATATGCTTATCCTAGGTCAGTGACCTTGAGAGTCATTGATTACACATAAGAAATTCAAAATTGAAAAATAAAAAACTTTTAACAAAAAATAGAACCGCCTTCAAAGGCACTAAAAAGCAGAAAATAACTATTTAGGAACTCTAATATGATAGTTTTGAAGTAAGCGAAATAAATCTGCGGTACCATGATATCGGTTCAAATTTTTGTTAAAAGTTTTATATATTTAGATTGGCTATTGGACTCTGATCAGTGTTATTATCACCATCGGCATCAGCGTAGGCATCAAAGTGACCATAAGAAAGATCTTGGGAAAAACGTAACCTTTTGATGGGTTGGTCTTCTGTACCAAATTTGGCATACTGGTTTCCATTTCGATATACTTCAAATACAAATGGGTATATTTGACCGGCTGCAACTAACTCGCAGAAATGTAGAGTGTTGTAACATCTAATTTATACTTTTATTTTGTCCCATGATTGTTGCCAAGACGGTCATGAGACATAACAGCAAATTCATCCCAATTGTTCGTCATATGCATTGCATTGCACCAAGCTTTTATGTGAGTTCAAAAGCAGTATTGATATCAACTTCGATGCAAATCACCCCCAAAATAACTTTCTACCCTTTTTTAACCCCGTTAGGCGATGAGTTTCAATAAAATACAAAACACGTCTTCCATCAATTATCTTAAAGAAGTTCCAGTTTTTCAAACCCTAAGGATTTCGGAAGATCCTTTCTTATAGGATGCCTACTTCATACGAAGAACACACCCTCTAAATTTCAGGTCGCTACGATCAGCGGTTTAGGCTATGCGTTGATCCGTCAGACAGTCATTCAGGACAATGCATTTTAAATAGATATTAGACCACCAAATTTATGTAATGGTACCAGACTTCAAGTAAAATTTCTAGATTTCTGTCATAGTAGCGATTGGTTTTGACTGAGCCAGCAGTTGGGCAAACAGTACTGATACCTCGCATTCCGATGATACCCACAGATTTACCACGAATAGGTACAATTTCCTGTATAATTACCTACCTATCGTCTGAAGTCAATATAAATAAAGCACAAGGACAAACTTTTAAGCATGTTGGAATATATTTAAGAGAAAACTGTTTTTCCCATGGACAATTATTATGTTGCCTTATCTAGATCAGGTTGCATAGCCTACTTTTTATTTGGAAACGCGGGTGGAACCGCGGGGGACAGCTAGTTCTTAATAATTGGGCTTTCAATTGCAAAAAGATTTTTCCATATCCGAATGGTAGTTCCAGTGATTAGCGCTTTCAAACAAACAAACTCTTCAGCTTTATTATTAGTATAGATAGATAGATTTTTCATGGATAGGTTTATGTTGGTAGTTCTTGACATCTGTATTGTATGAGACAATCATTTTAGAAACTGTCCTTAGTTTCTCACAAGTCCTGAAATAAAAATACCTACCTACTCATCTCCGGGTTTACCGCTCTGCCAATTTTCATTTAACACTGTTTGAACGTTTAGAAAGAAAGAAGAAAGAAAAACACTGTCTCTTTCATGCCATCCATCATCATCATCAGCCTATATTAGTCCACTGCTGGACATAGGCCTCTCCAATTGCACGCCACTGAGCACGAATTTCGATGCCATCCGAAGCTTATAAAAAAGTAACAATATCGAACACATAATGTACCTACAAATTTAATAAAAAAATATAAGAAGGCTGTATGGTTCTGAACCTTTGACTGCTTTTTTTTTACATAACAAAATCTTAGGTAAGCTACATCATGGATTGTAATTTTTAACCAGTGTTTAGACGTGAAAACTGAACTCCACATGCAAAAATATTTAGGTATGTAGCATTCAATCGTCACAGAACAACTATACCTACATGTCCCTGGATATTTACTAGCCTAAAACTTTCCTCTAGGAACCTGAACCTAAGAGGATACCTATCTTTGAAAAGCGCTTCATAATCTGTACTGTGGTTCTCAAGGTATGAGAATATACTAACGGACAAATTGACCTACATATTATTTGGTTGGGTAAATTGAGAACGGGGTGTTCATGAACTCTAATGCGGGTGAAACCGCTGGGCGAAAGCTAGTCAGGTATAAAGTTGTAAGTAGTCGTAGTCTTCATCAAAATCGACCTAGAGACTCCTTTCAGCATTATTTATTATTCTCTTTCTTTACGATCTTTAAAATCTGTGCCATAAACTTACTTTTCATATAGATAAATGCTAAGAAATTTTTTTTTTAATCTACATTTTTATATAAATGTAATTTACGATCATGAATCATATTGTTATTTACCGCATCGTATAAC
Organism: Tethea ocularis; assembly: GCA_963555595.1. NCBI lineage: Eukaryota > Metazoa > Arthropoda > Insecta > Lepidoptera > Drepanidae > Tethea > Tethea ocularis. The sequence continues at coordinate 9,575,963 of OY741968.1, forward strand.
AAATTTGATTTCTTTAAACCAACAGAATTGCGCACCACATTTTCACAAAATCAACTGACTAAACTGCGAAATGTTGAAAACCGATCGGAACAAAACAAATAGTTTTTGAATTCACTTCCGCAAATATATTGGTTTAGTAAACACACTGACGCTAGTGAATTTTCCATTGCGGTATCCTTCCGCTACCGTATTGACGGGTGTAGCAACAAATCGTCTGTGTGGCCACCCTTAATGTTAGTGTGAAAAGTTTAATGGGCAGTTTTCACTGTCAGAAAACTCTTTAGATGAATGACCTTCATAAATTGTGGTGTAGCACTCCTTAATGTGAACTAGGCCAGATTAATGTTGATGGAAGTTAAGATATTACTTAAAGTTTAAGTTTGTTTATCACAAAAACTAAAAACTTTTTGGTAACTTATCCGAAGTTAGTGGTCCGATTCAAAAAAATATTTCACTAATAGGAAACTACATTATCCCCGAAGGTTATAAGGCTACTTTTTATACCGGGAACGCGAGTGAAACCGTGGGGAATAGCTAGTCTTATATACTCGTACTAATAATAAAGCTGAAGAGTTTGTTTGAACGCCTAATCTCCGAAGTTACTGGTCCTATTCAAATATTCTTTCACTAATAGGAAGCTACATTATCCCCAAAGGTTAGGCCACTTTTTATACCAGGAACGCGAGTGTAACCGCGGGGAACAGCTAGTAATTAATAAATACAAACACAACTCTGATACCTAAGGTTTGTAGGTTTAATTTATAGATCAACAAGCTACAATAGGTAATTTAATTAACAAAGTACAATCATCATGTACACAATAAGCAATTATTGTTATAAATTACAGTATCTTCGCATCAATCAAGTATATTGTTTGCTATGGTTTAATTAGTTGACGAAAGCTTACGTGGTTGCAGGAATTTACTTGTATGTTGTTGATATATGGGGAATATACGGTAGTAATTAGCTGTCTTCATGATTTATATGATTATTCAACTCTATACGAGACTAGTATGTTGTTAAGTTATAACTACTGAACAAATATTAGCATTAATTGGCGGGCCAGTTGGCGCAGTTGGTTTTAAGACACCACCTATTGCGCCGCAGGTCGTGGGTTCGATTCCCATCCAGGACAAACATTTGTGTGCATTTGTGGACATGTCTGTTTGTCCTGAGTCTGGGTGTAATTATCTATATAAGTATGTATTTACAAAAAAAAAAAAAGTTGTATGTGTATTATATCAGTTATCTAGTTTCCATAGTACAAGCTCTGCTTAGTTTGGGATCAGATAACCGTGTGTGAAAAAATGACCCAGGATATTTATTATTATTAATTTGTGTACAAGGTGATGCTAGCAATGGTAGTGACGTCAAATGAAAGTCGCGGATTTGAATTCCACAATGAGCTTGAATTTTCAGTGAAGGAAAACATCAAGAGGAAAACATAGCAGGGTACTTTGTGGTACCTACTTGGTTTATTGCAGCCCTCAAGTTGAAAATCTGTCGCCAAGTACCTACCGGTGTGTTTTGAAAGCTGTATATAAAACCCAGTTCTCTTTTAAGCGTTGTGAAATTACCACCATCGGCCACATCACTGACCACTGTGAGATTGGTCAAACATAGGCCAAAGTAAGTAATACCAATTTTTATTTTTATTATTTATAACTATATCTTATTTAGAAGGTCTTTAGATTAATTTTTACCTATTCACCTATTACCTACCTAATTAAAATTTCTAAAATAATAGTTTATAGCTTTTATGTAGTTGATAGGTACCTATAGTAACTTTTACTATGGGTATCTCTAAAATCTTAACCAGTAGAACTTCGCCCTATAATCTATTTGAAAGTAAGTCAGTGTTGTCAATATTTATTTTGTATAGAAACTAGTGCTTCGTATATCAGGTTGTTTCTATGGATCTTTTGTTCTGTGACGCGATGGCGGAAAAATACAGTTTGTCTTTTGTCTCACTCGTGTCTATCATGAATGCTTTCACATCCCGTGTTTACAACAAACTTTGTATGCTAGAATACAGAACAGAACTATGTAACTTCTAGTTGTATATAATGTAAAACTTTTGGAAAACATTGTATTTATTTGATCTTGCTGTACCCCGCGGTTTCATCCGCGTTCCCGGTTATAGGAACCCTATTTTTTCTGAAATTAACCAAGTTTCTCTTTGTAGCTAATATACTATCACTGTAACTAATAAACTATCAGCCAGTGACCGTCCCGTCAAAATCATTGGATGACATGATTATTTAACTTAATTTAATTGGAAAGGGTATTTATTTATTCAATCAATTTATACATACTAATCAAGTAAAATATATATACATACAAATTAAAACTATATAATTTAAACTAAAATAATAAATAATTTAATTTACGATTTATTGGAAAGTGTTTTGTAAGTCAAGAAAATTTTATTAAATAAAGTCAACTCATAAAATTTCCAAAGCAGTTATCTGCTATTTATTATATTTCATAAAAAATCATATTACCTAAGTTATTATTTCAGACAATTATCTTTCATGGTATTTATGTTAAGTACCTACCTACCTAGTATTTAAATTTAATTTTATTATAATAGTATCGTTATCTTAAATAGGCTTGATAAAGTTTATTAAAATACGTTTAATTAAAGTTAGCTTTTGTAACCTTTGGAATTATTTATTTAAGTTGAAAATAATAATTGTTTTTAGTTATAGCAATGTTTATGTCTACACTAAAATTATAGAGAGGTAAAGTTTGTAAATTCAGATGTAGGAAGTAATTTCTGTTTATAGACAATCTTTCACTAATAGGAAACTAAATATAAGAACCTATATTATCCCCAAGACCTATAGGCTCCTCTTTATCCCAGGAACGCAGATGACGTCGTGGGAAACAGCAAGTTGTAAACAATCTGCTATGATTTTCTCTTACTTTACAAAAATATACAAATAACTAGACTAACATTTCAAAAATACTTTCTTAGTAGATGAATACGTAATAAGCCAAATGCTAAGGCATAATGCTTTTCAGCCTAATCCGTCTTGAGTGTGTTCATGAATCAGTCAGTCAGTCAAGAATTATACATGTACACCAATAGAAAAAAATAAAACAATAAAAAAGATTTTTTATTTTATTTTGAATGTTAAATTTAAAAATTCACTAACATTTACGATTTGTTATGTCAAAATGGTTCGTGTTAGAGCTATTGAGGCTAGTCTCAAAGCGTGGGAATTTATCATAGACTACACACGTTGACATATTTTACTCACACATTTGCGTCATCATTTTAACAGAGAAATGGGTGGATTGCCACTGTCCGCGTACTACATGTTATTTAGATAACCACGGTAACCAGTACGTACCAGATCTTACATATAATAATTTTATATTAATTAGCATACACACTTAATTTTGGTTATAGTAGGAGAGCTAACTGAATTATCCTACTAACTCGTATCCCGCAAAGCTAGTAACAATTTATAATTATGTTTTATTTATCATTGGTTAATGAAGAATGTACCGTTCCAGGCATCTCGCAGTAGCGTATCATCCCTTATATTTTTGAAATTGTAAAAAACATTTGCACCTCTCTCGCACGAGAAAAGCACTTTTGACGTGTAAAAACAAAAAAAGCTATTTTGCTGCGAGCGTGAAGAAAAGTGACGAACACCGCCTTTTGGAGCACCATCTAGTCTAAAATAAAATGGACGATGGTTTGATCAGAAAAACATTTTAGCCTAGCGATTTAACACATTTTGTTTGTTATTTGTTGAAATTGAAGTTTATGAATTTTACTATTGAATATAAATAAAATTTCCTATAAAAATATCATGTTCAGTTTTGATACAAATGTCAAGCAGTGTAGTTTCCAAACGCAACATCTCAAAAAAAAACTTAAAATCGGAATGGCGGATATCAATTTTTTTCAGCATTACGTTGTTTGAACTATTTCTATGATATATTAAAAAAAATAGTGCTGGACCGCAATGAAGATAGTTGACTAACTCCAAAAGCGTTAATAGAACAAGTTTCAAATATATGTTTTCTCGTGGCTTTAAATCACTTACTGTGCTCAATAGTCTACATTAAAATCACTCGCTATGCCCATGATTAAATTTTTGACTACTTCTTACAAAAATAACGCAAGCAAAGTTATTTTTCGCTACGAGTGCGGATTTCAAATCATGAACTAACGAAGTATGTAGTCTAACGTCTAGTAAAATTCTTTAAATACTAACCACAGTGAGTGATTTAAAGGCACGAGATATAAAAAAAAATGCTCTCGTGTGAAACATACAACTTTTCACCTCGACCAGCGAGAAAACAATTAAGACAAAGAAACATTTAACAGAGAATAGAGACGACTTCAAAACACTACAAATCATAAAATAAACATGTTCGCTTTTTACTATTATATATAAATATCCATTTGTGGTAAATAGTTAATGTGATATGGAAAGATGTTATTTTTTTTACTACACTATTTTTATGTTTATTAAACTTTACTTAATCCAATCTTTGAAATAATTCCCATTGTCTGAACTAGTCGGTGGCCAATCGTATAATTCACCAAAACATTATATTCCTAACCTAACCTTTAACATGATTTGACGTATTATACAGGCTGATTTTTAAATGGTACAGTAGGCCGAAATGGCATTGATGTGAAAAATCAGATTATGAAAAAACAATTTTAGAGTATATAAAATAATAAATAATAATAATAATGAATATCCTGGGACATTCTTCACACACGGTTAAGAGTGGAAAACAATATTACAATATTTCTATTCAAACGAAAGATATCAATTAATCAATCAATAAATTAGTTCATCGTTATATATACACTGCAATGTGAGTCTAACTGAGTATCAATTAAATTACTCGAGCGAGTATAATATAGCTATTTTGCCCTGTTAGTACTATTCTGATTGCGAGTAAAGGCTTTTACTAGAGATTTTCAATAAACTTGTAAATCTTGTCATCGTAATGGTAGTGCACCTGAAATTTTGTAGGATTACTGATAATGATGTATACTATCCTTAGAATTCCGGCTAAAATACCATTTCAAAATCATCCTGTATACATATAATAAGCTGTAATTGCAAACTTTTTGAGAAAAAAAAGGAAGGAACTAATGGAGCGAAACTGAAAACGAATTAATATTTTTAATGTTTTTGTTTATCCGTATGTTTGTATGCATTAGTTTGAGTTAAAAATATTGATGACTTTCAATAATTTTGAAATATTACAGTTATGTAGGTAGTACAATTGGTAGGTAGTAACAATATTGACAGTTGTCAGTCATAATGTCTTATTGAGCAGTCGCGACCCAACTTATCCAAAAAACAAAATTCATCGTCGAGCTTCAAATTGGCGTGCTCTCACCATTGATTCTAAAAAGGTACTGAAAATGTTTGATACACGCATTCGAAATAATTCAAATCAATTTCAAATAAATACGGTGACGTACCGCCATACAAATTACTATGAAAAATGGCGGACGAATTTCATGAATATTTAAACGTAGATTATTGTTATGGTGTTAGTTTGTAAAAAAAACTGAGACGGTGAAGGTGGGTTTCATACTTTTAAGTTTTATTTTATACAAAAAGATTTATAATAAATTCATTCGAAATAATGTAAATTTGGAAAACCGCAAAGGTCAATTTTAGGTTTTGAAATAATTTATTATGTTTTTTTTCTGGAAATGAGAAAATATTTCAAAAATATGGCTAGGTGAAGTTGTTGATATACCTGTTTAGATTTTAAAATGTCTTTGAGATGTTTTTAAATGTGGGTTTTAAGCCGTTATTTTTGGGAAACCGTAACACATGTTTTAGCGTTTTTCAGGGAATGGGGTCCGACACGTCGTACATTTAGGGTTATTTTTCTTTTGAAAAAGTTTGTGATTATGATTTATCAATACATATATTGGTATTTGATATTCAAATATACAATCAATGGGAAGTAATAAAATACTTTGGTACGAAATTTTGTGACATAGGACAAACGGACATGTGAGTGACAGAAATAGGGCTCGGTTTGGACCCTTCTGGTACGGAACCCAAAAAAAGGTGAAAATGTGTCTTTAATTACAGAATTTCTTTACATACAATGTTTGCAGCTGACACAATACGACTTTTCGTTACACAATACGAACAAATATCCTGTGACGGTCGAGCAGCTCCGGGCCGTGAATTATTTTTTTGAATAAAAGTAAATAGCGTCGCAAGTAATGCCATTATTAATTAAAGTTTTAATTATAAAAAAATGTTAGTCAACCGTAACAGATAAAGAAATATGCCATCACTGAGTTATTATGTTTCTCGTTTTTCAGCTACTTAGTTGCAAAATATAGTTTTTTTCTACTTACATCAAAACTTAATTAGGTTTTTTTATAGCTATGTATAAACCTTCCGAGTAAAATTATCTAACTGATGGTGAAAACTGCTTCAAAACCCGTTGCGTGGTTTAGGTGGAGCGGACTTAGTCATTCAAAAATGAGCCATAAATAAGTTAATTACATATTAATTTTGAGATAACTTTGCGAAGTGAAACTTTGATATTATGTCAACAAATTTGACATATAGGTAGGCAATATTACTCGTGCTCACTGGAATCCTATTAAAACTAATTTACATGGGAGAGAAACTTCAGTAACCCTTTGTAAAGCTGAGGCTCTTGTTCCTTACATAAATGAACACAATTGCCCATTATGTAACCTGAGCTTTATTATACGATATACACATTGATAGTACTAATGTAAAAGGTAAGAAAGGAGTTCATTAATTTCTGTAGTTTTTTTATTTAAATTCATTCCGCCCGCGGATTCCCCCCTGTAACCAAGAAGAGTAGCCTATGTGTCCAAGGTGTCAGCTACCTCCATACCAAATTTGATCAAAATTGGTTTAGCCGTTTAAGGTTGAAAAAGTAAGAAACATACTCACTCACAAACTTTTTCATTTATAATACTAGCTTACCGTATCTCTCTGGCTATTTTGGGTGACAGTAGATAAAAAACACCAAGCTACCAAAAAAAAACAAAGTCGATAAAAAAGCAGACCTCCTGATGGTAAGTGGTTCCCTAGCCTATTGGCTATGTAACACGGTTTTCACTTTCAACATTTTCCTCAACAACCGTCAATATAATCAGTACATACCCACAAATTACAATGTGAGTGAAGGAACAATTATCACAAGTTTACAAGAGTATGTTTAAGGAGTCTTAACTACTTAATAAGTCTATTTGCATTACAAAACTAGAGGCAATAGAAATGTTAACTATCATTGTTAACTGTAACTCTTGGGGTAAAGTTTTAAACAATTCTAAGCCTCTGGATAAGGGAGAATCAATTTAAGATGTCCCTTTATTATAATTATCATTTTCGGTTTAGTCATGTTAGCTACTGAACAAGTATTAAATTGTAGGTATAGTATGACACAACTTAGATGAAGCATCGGCAATATTCGTAAAATCGATCGTACCCGAAAAGAGTGCGCGTACAACATTACTCATGAATTAAAAAATGATCGGTGAAAATGAGCTTATTGAACGTTGAAAGGCGCGATAGTGAATGATTAGTTTTATAAATCGGAAGTGAAGTGTACGAAAACGACTTGCCGATGTTACATCTAAGTTGTGTCATACTTGTATGTAGTTACAATGTATGTAGGACCAGAAATACGTGGCCATATTTAGAGATCATAAGGAAAATCTATAATGCAACTTTTTATCCCGGGAAAGTCCAAATTAATTGATTCTATTTAATAGTAATTGCATAAAAGAGAGAACAGCTAGAATAAATCATCAAAAATACGAATGATCTGCTGTAAAATCGAGAAATTATATAATTACTTGAGATCTTGCGATATTGCTCTACCGGCCTCTTTAGACACCCTTGTCCTGACTGACTCACTTACCTATTTATGAACGCACTTGGTACGGATGTATGTAACGGATAAATACTTTGAAGTTACTTGTTAGATTTATTTATCGTAGACAGAATAAGAGATTAAATCGCCACTTAAAAGGAGTAAAGACCACTAAAATTTTCATTAAACAGACACTCAAAAGCTATTATTTCCACCGAGTGTTCTTCAAACTTTTACTACAAATAACAATAGTTTTAAAAATGTTTAATGGAATGCCTAAAATTTATAATAGTAGGTTCAATTACTATACCCATAATCGTAAAGAAATATCTTTTGTCTCATAATTCTTTAGTTTTTATCACACAGGAATCAATACGTCCATACCAAAACAAACGGTTCCCTCTTAATTATTCAAAAATTATATAAATATCTATATATGACAAATAATAAAGCTAAAGAGTTTGTTTGTTTGAACGCACTTATCTCCAAAGTTATTAAGTCCGATTTGAAAAATTATTTCACTAATAGAAAGCTACGTTATCCTCAAAGGTTATAGGCTACTTTTTTTATCCCGGAAACTTAAACTGCGGGGAACAGCTAGAGTTCAATATTAACCATTATTTTCTATATTCCTGAACCACGGTAAGAAAATCCCAGATTAAAACCTGATTTAACTTTGAAATTGATCTTATTATAAACGTAATCATCTTTAAAAATAGAGTAAAACTTCCAAAGACAAAGTTAATATGGGCCCACATTTAAGCTATATAGAACCCAATAGACATAAAGTCGAATTGAGAAACTCTTCCTTTTTTTAAGGAGATTAAAAACACAATAAAAAGTGATGAAAATCTTGTTCTGCACAGACACTTTACAATAAAGGTCTAAGTGTTTTATCACTTCAAAGGAATCAGCCAATTAAGGGCAGGAAGGACTTACAAATTGGCGCTCCGAGATAATGACGGCAATGTTTAAAACTTAAAGTGACGAGAAGATTGATTGTTATTTAGATATCAAGCCAGAGCAGAGCTTTGTAAGTATCTACGGCCAGTAGAACAGCGTTTCAGTTCTTAAAAATATTTCAGAGATATTTTTCATTATTAGAACTTCGATACATTTTTTGCCACATTTTATTAATCACAATTAATAATTTTAGTTATTAGTTATCTAATACTATTTTGTATATTTGTTGTAAATAATTAAATGTAGTAGATAATAGTCGTTTATGATACTGTTGCATATTAGAGGTTATTAAATACGAGTGTGAGTTTAAGTACCGAGCCGTAGGCGAGGTTCTTAATAGTATCACATGAGTTTTTAATACCTAATTATGTGCAGTATCATACAGTACTTTATCTAAATGCATCTAATAATGTAATTTAAAGGTAAAAAATCGATTATTATTCGTCATTTCCATTGCCGCCTCCACAATTTCAAATCCAAGTTTATTTTACCTTAGTATCACTGCTATTTTTCTGTATTCTTTAGACTAAATAAAATATGTATGCAAAAAAATCAATAAAATAAACAAAAAATAATCATCATGGCGCCCAAATCCGTGTGGGGAGAAACTCCTAAGTTGAGATCTCTACCGCATACGCGACCACAGACAAAGTAAATTTGAATCTAAAATTATAATTGTTTAGTCCTGATGTCTGGCCACATATAATGATTTTTCTTTATTATTTCGTTTGACAAGTTGACTGACAGTAATTGAAGTATTAAAAACCAAAAAACATTATGAGTGGCTAGACATGTCCAAATACTTGTACTTTTATAGAAAAAACTTATTTTATAGCAGTATCTTGGGAAGAAAACTGAAATATATTTTTTTAATTTCATTATACACGGGTGTCCTTAAAGTGGGTCATTAAAGTACAGTTTTTGATTACATAATAAGAACATTACGATATGAACTCTCATAATCACTTATCTACTCAGATAAGTGATGGTTCAGGCACCCTATCAAACAGGGAAAAAAAATTGTTAACGCAATGGCGATTTTCCTGGAATTGCTATTTATTGCCTACTCACAATCACAAATTACTGATATAATCGAAATATTTTGGCCAGAAATTAATTGAAGCGTTATCTTCTTGAAGTTCTAATAATAATACCTCCACCTATTCCAACCACGGATAATAATGCGATACATTGTTACCAGCCGTTCCCCGTAGTTTCACCCGCGTTCCTGGTAAAATAAATTAATCTATATGTTATTCCAGGAACAGATCTCTGTACGTGCTAAATTACATCAAAATTCGTTCAGTACTTTGTAAGAAAAAGTAACAAACATCTTCACATCCAAACAAACTTTCACATTTATAATATTGTAGGATAGGATATTCCGAATACGAACATCATATTTCATGGCCACTCAGCTTTAGAGCCGTAGGAACCAAGGCGCTCCAGCTTTTGTTAAACTCCTGAAGATTACCGAAATACCATGTCTTGAATGAATAATGCCTACCTACATCACGTTACAATATATGTTGGTATTGGTTTACGCGTGATATTTACCAATGATGAATACGTTGTTGAATTCTCCCGTTCCGAATGGGAGAATTCAACAACGTCACATATCAGAATATGTCGATGTAAGAATGGGTAGGTACGAGTATGTATAAATCGAATTTGTTTCTATATAAGCTTCAATCTTCACGGTTTGATTCTCAATCTAAAGGAAATTGAGGTTATTCAAGATAGCACTATTTCAGTTTTTTAATTAAAATCCAGTCTATCGAACAAAATAGATTCTGCCTAATTTAGGCAAAATTTCAGTCGCTTCCAATTTTAGTTCACTTTTTATTGTCTCATTACTTTAGCATTAATTATTTTCTTTTCTTAATTATGTAAAAATAATGAAGCTATAATGAAGAGAATTGTTTTATTTTTAGATTTAGCGTGGGTTGTATCGACATAAATTCAAGTAACTAGTATAGTGCCTAAATATTAGTTCTTTGTACCTATATGAGATGTCAGTGTTTTTCTCCTGTCATTTGTTTTTGTGTAGTGAAACAAAACATTATTATTTACGAACGTATGTAAAAATAACCATTCCTTTGAAGCTTACTTTGAAGACTACCCTAAGTCAAAATAAAGCCATTCTTTCAGAAGCTGTCTTACTAGATAGGATAGTTTATTTACTATCCTTTATCCAACACTACCCTAGTAACGGTAACTCTCAAATGAAGCTACGTCTTTTGTCTGTAGATAATATAAACTATGAATATAGATACATTTTCTAAAGATCAAATCATAAGGTTCTCTTTTGAAATAAGTAAGTATTTTTCACAGGCAAAAAGCTTTAACTTAGTAAATATAAGGAGCTTACAATTTATAACAAAGCATCAAAGAAACCTTATTTGTACTAAAAATAGACTTTGATTCGTTCACCTTTGTGTATATGTACCTATATAACAATTTTGTCATAGAATTTTATTCTATTAATAAATATCGTTGTTTTATTAAAAGAGAAAACATAATAATAAATTTATCATAATAATGAACAATAGAATGGAATTAAACAAAATACACTTTGATATGGTTCAAATGAATATTAAATAAATAAATATATCTTGGGACATTTTCCACACACGGTTATCTGATCCCAAACTAAGAAGAGCTTGTGCTATGGAAACCAGATAACTGATAAGTATACTACATAAACTACTTTTTTTTTGTAAATACACACCTAAGTAGAATTACACCCAGACTCAGAACAAACAGGCATGTTCACACAAATGTTAGTCCCGGATGGGAATCGAACCTACGACCTGTCAATATATATTATAGATATATCGCGCCTAACTAAAAAGTGGTCATTCTTTCCTTACTCTCCCTGTTAAATAAAACACTAATAATATGCGAAAGTTGCTGTGATTTACAAGTAGACTACAAGAGCCGCTTCTCTGTAAAGTTCACCATTATTTATTTATGTACTTTATTTAAAGTACAAGTCCGAGGCTCGCGGACATTTTACCAGGATTGACAATCCTGGTAAAATGTATGGCGTCTGCCGCGCGCGTCAGTTGCGAGGCACGGAAGTGGCTCCATACATTCCCATATGGTGACTATGGCCGCGCGCGTCAGCCGCGAGCCGCGAGCCGCGAACCTCGGGTTTGTACCTTTAAGGTACAAGTCCGTGGGTCGCGGCCGAAGCGAAACAGACGCACGTGGCTGTCGCCCGCTTTAGCCGTCGGCCGCGGCGACACACCTGTCACCTCACTTCCGTGGGTCGCGGCCGAGGCGACAGATGCGCCGTAGTCGATGGCTACAGCCGTCTCGGCCGCGCGCGTCTGTCGCGAGACTCCCTACATACATTCCCATAGATTGACTATGGCCGCGACCCACGGAAGGGTACCATAATAGGTTCGCAGAATGTCCGATTCGCGGGAAGTCCTATAATCGTAAGGCGTTTTATTTGTTAAAGGCCTATCCACACATATCAGTGCCGACACGATCAGTAACGTATCTATCACCCACTGAGGAGGGAAATTATATTGTAGCATACATTTTGTACGATGCTATCCGTACTCGTCAGTGTCAGTACGTTCAGTGCTAGCATTGCAGCGCCGACGCGCACTGTAATCCGACGCGAATTTCTCGGAGATAACATTTTCACGGCACGGACGTTTTCAAGCGTTTCAAGATGGATGACGTCACTAAATACTATTTTGCTAACACATATCACGTCGGCATTGATGGGTGCGTATAGCAATCACATAAGGGTAACCTACTGATTAGTATGTATGTATATAGTATGGCACTGATTTGTGCGGGTAGTTATTTTTGATTAGCTTTTGCCATACCGCTGGGTATGTACTACATAAGAAAATGGTAATACATAATATGGTTACCCAAGTGAACTAAATATTATTAGTTTACCTTTACTTATGCGATAGCTCCGTAGGACTAAGAACTTTGTCACTTACCTACTCTAAACGGGATCACTAAGGCCAGTAAACTTTGATGATTTGTCCAAGTACTCAAAGCTTAGGCGCCCGTAGATGGGGTTAAGAAGGGAGCAATGGATTTATGCTGCGCGATTATGACATTTATTTATTACTTTAAAATTAATACCACAAATTCTTTAATAATTTAAATATGATGATGAATTAAATTAAAATATTTTTTGTTAGACAAATAGACTAAAGAATTCGTAAAGATTGTCAAAGCCAATCGTATTATACTTCAGGCTTCGTCCTCGAGATTAGCACATATTCACTTGTAGTACCGCCCAGGATTCGCCACTTATACACTGAATTTGAGGGTACTTTGATTTTTTTTGTCTACTCCTGCCTATTGCTCAGTCACTTTAGTCATTCGCTTTTTAGTGTTCGCCACGAACGCACGTGTCGTCTTACAGTGTTCTAAGTACCTTTTATTGCGTTTAAAAATGTCTAAATGTAACAAGTGACGACGATTATGAGAATTCTTATAAAAGTTTAAAAATTGGAAAGGAAAGTACGACGTCGGTGACGTAGTCGGAGTAGATCGAGATCATCGTATGAACGTAATCATAATGATATTGAAGAAATGAACTTCTTTGGTTTGCGTACTTCTCTTTGGAGCTGTACTACCTACTAGTTAGTTTTGCGAACAGTACTTTGGTCTGTTTCTTAACTAATCAAATGAAAATATTTGATTGCTATTTTATCACAACGTTCATCAACACTATCGTGAAAATGGACGGCGCCCCTGAATGCCAGCAAGACGTGCTACGGTCAGCAAAACGCAGTGTCTACACTGGATGGGATGATAAGTGATATGCAATCGATATTGCAGGTATGCCTGTGATCTATTTTGTGCCATCTTATAATGTCCCGGATAACACGTGGGGTTATCTACTCATTATCTCATGGTCATTGTTCAGCAATGAATTTGCAATTAGCCACGTACAGAAGTAAATGGTATTGCGGGTATGCCTGTGGGCTACTTCGTGCCATTATATAATGTCCCGGATGACACGTGGGGTTATCTGTTCATTATTTAATACCTTCTCATGCATCACTTCCTTGGGTAAGTACAATGCAGTTATTTCTACTCAAAATGTCAGTGTACTAAGGTTATTGGTATTGCGGGTATGCCTGTGGGCTACTTCGTATCATTATATAATTTTCCGGATAACACTTGGGGTTGTCTGTTAATTATTCGATACCTTCTCATAACTTCCTTGAGTAAGTACAATGCAGTTATTCACACTCAAAAATGTTATTGTGCAAAGGTAAATTGTATTGCCGGTATGCCTGTTGGCTACTTTATGTAATGTCCCGGATAATCTTGTGGGGTTATCTCTTCATTATTTAATATCTACTTATCGCTCATTGGATAATATGAAATTATTTGCGCTCAAAATATTATTTTATTGGTATTATGGGTATGCCGATGGGCTACTTCGTGCCATTATGTAATGTTCTGGATAACTTGAGAGATAATTTGTTAATTATCTTACCATTGTTTAACATTGAGATTATGCAATAAACCATGCACAAAATAATATTTATACCTATAGAGCCATCCAGTATAAACCTATTTTGCATAGCTATTAACAGTACCATCATTTGGCTATAGATTGCGTCGCTCCTAGTACACTATTGAGCAAGTTGTCAGCACCTCTAGTACATCCCAGAGGAAGGTTTTTAAGCAAACTTGTTGAAAGTTTGGGCATTAATCTAACAATACCTAGGTAAATTTAAATACAAAAAACTTTGTACCCACGTACAAAGCACCGTGCTTTGAAAAGATCTAAAGTGCCGCATGCCCTGTCAGATTCTACGCAAAAAATAAATTCTAGGTCTTCCTATAATAATATGTTTTGTGTGCCTGTGCCTTTTTATCTTTTTCATTCGGGCGTAGCGCCTCTGCATGCCTGACCACTAGAGGGCCGGGCATATCCGCGGGAGTGGACTCCCACATATGTAGACGCAAATTGACTGCTATGCGGCGACGGTTGCAATGTTATGACGACTGCCATGTGGCGGCGGTTGCCATGTTGTAGCGACTGCCATGCGGCGGCAGCTTATGGTGATAAAAACTTACGTTCAAGTGACACGGCTAGAAGCGGCCAACTTTCCCAAGGCCTCCTATGTCGTAGCACGCGGAGACCCAAGCGCTCCTACGAGTGACCAATCGACCGCGGTAAGCTGCTCTTCCATCAATAATGCTATAATGCTAATTAGTCATAACATTTCGTTAAAATTAATATTAGTATTATTATTATTTCAAAAATGAATAATAAGGGTTGATAAAACCAGTTTCAGAGCAAGTAGTCAAAGCTCTTTTAGAAACAACGCTCAGCAACGAAACTCCGCCAAAAAACTGGGACGGTTTGCATACAGCTCCCAAGTCGATTGTGACAGCAAATTTACAAATATGTGCCATCGGCAGGGTTGAGGCGTGATCAGTTTTGAGACCTTTTCGCTTGCAGCCAGTAATCATAGTTTGCCCTGTCCATTGTTGACAATAAAACTGTCTCTTGTAAAATCTTTTGTTTAGATTATTTACTGACAATGACTATCTACTATTTTATGACAAGCGCATTGTCTGGTTATATTGTGTGAGACACAGATAGCTGCTGGTCACTGCACGCAAAATACACCCTTGGGGTGATCATGCTTCAACTTTGTCGATGGTACTTGCAAACCATTGCAGAGTCAACAAGTGCACCGCATTTTTCACTGCGTAGCCAATTTCTATCACCAGTGGCAACTTATAACTAAACCTGTCATACATGAATTGTTATAAATTCATTTGTATAGGCCGATAATACAACAACAGCTCTGTTTCGAAATGGGTAATTACTTATGACAGTCCCTGGGATACCTAATATTTTTTATGAGTTGTTTGGGAACCGCGTCCCTTTATCGAGCAAACGTGTCATATAATTTCAAGTCCACCGCCGATTTAATATCGATGGGTACAATATCAACTTGCAACCATGTTAATAACTTCTTGATATTTTTTCTTGAAACAAAACCAAATGACAAAATGAAGTTAATAGTAATACCAACTTATCTATTTTAAAACAAAAATAGATTAAACGTGTGAAATGTTTATTTTTACAATTTGGTTGGAAAATAATATACCAAATCATTGTTACGCCATTTGGTCTCAACACAACACATGTGTTTACGAAGATATCTCAACTATGGGGTAGACTGAGCGTGCAGCCAGTAGACTACCGAGGAACTACTAATCAGGAAGTCACAAAAATTGTAACAATATTGTGAAAAACATACCGTTTGGCATGATTGGATTGACCATACTTGTTATGTAGGAATGCAGAAATGTTGTCTAAATTTTATGGCTCTTTTAAGTTCTTGGAATTTCGAAACATGATGAATATATTCGGATAAAGAATAGCAGCAATAAGAAGACCATTTAAAAAGTAACTTATTACTTTGGTATCCCAGTATTGACTTTAAATAATAACCGCAAATGTCTGAAATTTTATTTATCCTGACTGAAAAATTTATGCAATTAATGCATTTACCCTAGATATTTTTATTTTTTATTTTATTTCTACGCTCTAAAAGCGTGACATATAAAATGATCTCGGACCAAGCACAAGCTATATTATAATCCACGTGAAAATATATATTACGATAACATGTTTCTCCTCCCCAGCGCAAGCAGTATCCACTTAAAGTTTACTCTGGTGGCCGCCATATTACCAGGACGGCAAATTTATATAATAATAGTATGTCAACTACTGCAGTGACTAAATAAATGCTTGCTTGTTTGGCTTATAAATATAAACAACCGTTTATATAAGAGTTTAGACAGAAAGCTATCAACTTTCCATGTGGTTTCATCCGCTGTCTTATTTTACAATTTAAAAAAAAAAAAAAAAAAAAAAAAAAAATATATATATATATATATATATATTATTAATTGAAAGTAATGTAATAATAATAATAAGAAAGACCCTTTCTTTGCCTATGTCATTAAGGGACTTGAGTACAGATGTTTAAGTTGCAGTTTCAGCTACGTATACTTCTATGGGTTACATTTTTTACGTATGAATGAATGAAATACATAATACATCAATTCCGGATGTAATAACTTTTTATTTACTAAAGTGTACAACGAAGTTGTAAAATATAGAACCATGATAGTATCAGGTTTTTGCACTCGTAGATCTTATGTAAGTAACTCTTATCATGTAGATACTTCACTTGCCCTATTTCCATACATATAAAATATTTTAACATTAAGTTGCTTATTAGTCTATACCACAGGTGTATACCAACAGCCGTATTTGACAGCCGGTTCTCTTCTGGGCTTTGTGTGCTTACCACCGTCGGCCGCGTCATCGCGGGCCGCGGTGAGATTGTGATCAAGCCTATACATGATAAAAAACATAAATAAAAATACAATTATATTATTAGTTATAGTAAGTTGAACGAAAATTCAATTGACTCTTACTTGGCGTTTTATGCAGTTTTTCCATTATTAATTTCTATTTTAAAATTTTGGTATTCAAATGACCCTAATTTTTTTTATTAGCAGGTGCCTTTATTGTGGTATTTTATTGGGTACCAATACAGTGCAAAATGGTAATGGTACACAGACTGGTAAATCAGTGGATTTAAAATCTTTAAAAGGACTGCTAGATCGACATAAATGGATATGGTGCGCACAGCATACGACAGTTTGTCGTCCCTCCCTACTGCATTCCAGCTTGAGGTTAATCTAGATATAACGAAAACAACGGGATTATCTGGGTTGCACCTTTTTTTCTTGTAATATACTTTTGAATAATAATTCAGATCATTTTTGTAACAATTAATATATATTGCCTATAAACACAACAAATTTGGCATATATTGAAAAACGCTATAGCGTTAAATTGCTTTTAATTAATTAATAGGAATAAAGTATGTATATATTTTAGACTATGCTTACCCTGATTTGTGTTAAGCTACCGGGTACTAAGTAAATTACTTTCATAAATAACTAAATTTTATAGTTAAACATTTCACAAGAACTCTAAACATCTACAAGTGAATATGTGCTAATCTCGAGGACGAAGCCTGAAGTATAATTAATGATTAAACGAACTTACCTGTACGTGAAGTTCTATCATAATTATACGAAGGCTTCGTCCGAAGAGATTAGCATCCCTCCCTCCCTTAAAAAACTTACCGTTGTTCGGTTTACCTGCCCAATGTTTGTGAAATGTTATTTAATCTCAACTAAATGACTAAAGTGACTGAGCAATAGGCAGGAGTAGACAAAAAAAATCAAAGTACCCTCAAATTCAGTGTATAAGTGGCGAATCCTGGGCGGTACTACAAGTGAATATGTGCTAATCTCTTCGGACGAAGCCTTCGTATAATTATGATAGAACTTCACGTACAGGTAAGTTCGTTTAATCATTAATTCTTGTGATTAGACACCAGATATACCTTTAAATATTCAAGTATTAAGTTTACCATTAAGTGATCAGCGTAATAGTTGTGTCAATTGCATTGTAAATTACCAATCCCTTAATATATTGCATTATATCAGCATACCTATTGTTGGGCCTGCATTAACAGTGGATAATGTTAGATTTATCACGCGTCAGTATTTGGCTGAAATTCGAGTACACAATACTATGCAGTTAATGTGTATTACTGAAATAATAACAGCGGCTTCATGTAAATAGTTCAGTAGTAGTACCTATAGTATTATATTTTCTTTTCGTTCATGAGTGTTGGCCTTAACACGAAAGGCCTTTTTATAAAATGCAGAATGTCCCAGGATATAAATTCGATATTTACAATAATGAATGGTCCAATAATGATGAGTAAACATTCATGAATAATAACAAAATCATTTGAATCTACAATAATACTACTTATGATAAACATCTCCCAAAAAAGAAAAAAAAATATTTCATATAATCTACTTCACTGAGACGGATCAAAAAATAGTCCAATAAAGTATATTTTACTAAAATAACCCCAGCAAAATAGTAACTTCTTAAGAAGACAGATGGGAAGGCAGCGTACGTTACTAAATAAATATACAATAGGTATTTGACAGAGAATAATCGCTAGTCTGGGAATCAATAGAGGGTAACAATGAGTTATATTCCAATAATAAATAGGTATTTTATAAGAAACTTACGCCTTAGTAATTTTTGATACAATCAGATTAATACGTACGTAAATAAACTAAAAACTACGAAATAAAAAGGACTAAACTAAATAAAAAAAGTCGCTGTCAGAAGGCATCGTTCCCAGAACGAGGCTTGGTTTGGCCATTTAATTCGGGACTTTGAATATCATGAATAAAGTACTATATTTTTATTAAAATCCTGATAAAAAGGTCTATAGGGACCAATTAGGAAAAAATAAGTATACACGCGGCGCAAATATCAACCTTCACTTCAGTAATTGAAGATGCCTAAATTGAAAACCGATTCTATTTTACTGAAAAAATTACAATCGTGCCTTTTTGTGAAATATTTTTTTACGGCCTCAAAATATTGCTATGTCCTCCCACGTTTTAGGAAGTAAAATTGTTTAATAACGCTGGAAAGTATAGGCGCGTAACAAACAAAGGACATTTCATAATGTAATATCGAATTTGACTGTCCCATAACGATACCGGCGGTCAATGTTTGTAGTTAACATACGACCCCCGGATATGATACCTACAATACTTATTGTATGCTCTGTACAATTAAGTACTGTACTACGAGTAGGTATAACGAATAACAGCCTATTCATTCATGATTGCTTTTGTGACGTTTACGCTGCAATATAAAATGTATTTACTGAATAAACTAAAGCTACATGCAAGTTTTATTTGTATGTTTGAGGTTTTATGTCACGTCACCAATGTGAGCTTATGCAAAGTTAAAAACAAATATAAAAAAAATCACTTTACTTTACTAAAACAAAACGTTTAATTTCAGTTTATTATATAAGTAATTGTAGTTTTAGTTTTATTAATAAAATAACTTTTTTATAGTTATTATGTAAATTGAACTTTTGGATGACCGCTATAAAATTTACAACGAGTAATAAATGTAGTTGGTAATTTTCATGTGCGTGTCTATCTACCATTATCAAGATATATAAAGTTATATTACATACATGACCCTGGTGACAAACGATGTAAATTCGTCCAGTTATTTGGTTCGAAGTTATAGTTTAGGTGTTGTCACCTCACGAAGTCTATTAAAAGGGGGTTTTTTAAACCATCATATCTCCGATATACATACTTATTTTTAATGAAAAAATATATATATGACATCATATATAAAAAAATATATATATTTCCAGGCACAAGTCCGTGGGTGGGCGTCAGCCGTCGGCCGCGACCCATGGACTAGTACCTTTAGCTTTTGACGGAACTCAAAACGTATTTGGATACACACATGGATAAAAATACTTTAAACATAACTACCGCTTGATTCCCTTTAAAGCCAGTGTTTCTCTGAATTTCCTATTTAATTTGCAATTATTTGTATGTAGGCGTCAGCGATAGCCAAGCGATCAAACATCACGTATATATTGCGTCGCTTCTTCTCCTCATACGGGACTGTTCCGAAGCGATGGTATTACTTTGTTTCATTGTCTGCACTACGTCCACTGAATCGGATCCTGATACCACGACAATAAATTGAGCCAATCGAGTCGGACAAACAACCCTACTCTCCGACATGTATATATCACAAGATTTAAAATTTTCCACATAAATTGACGAATTTAATTTTAATAAGCTACCCAAACGGTATGAGAAAAATAGCAACCTGACATGAATGACCTTCCATGAACTCAATTAAAAAGCAACAGACAAATCACTATTACCAACTAAGATGATAAAGTCTTAATGTCTGTAGTTGTTATTCAGCAAGCCTCCTAAACCAGCTGATGATAAATGTATGAACGTGTACAAAAAATCCTTACGTTATTATAGGTAGCCCCTGAGAAAAGTGACGTAGAAATCTAAAGATATCTAAAGTGAATGTAAGCATTTAGGTATGTGTAGTAGACAAGCCTAGTATCTAATTAAAACTGTTTTATTATAAGACAAGTAGTCCCTTAGCTCGCGGTGTGGACTGACTCAATCATTTGATGAATGAGAAATCAATACCTAAGCTTAGTATGAGTAAGATTATAATAGTCTTGTTATATCTGGGTTATTTTTAATTCACCTGTAGTACTAAAAGTGATAGTAACACTCAGCAATATGAACTACTTTGTCCATAGAAACAACCAATACTAAAATTGCCAAAAAAATAAATATTTCAGACAAAACATCAACACCTTCCTCTATCAAAATGTATGATTTTTTTAAATATTTTTTCGTGAATTCAATTTGGTTCCAGATTGTATAAATGGATACTAAAACCGTATAATTAGTCATGTATAACACATCACATATTTTTTTCAAACTATATTCTCCCGAACTGAGTGAAAACCGATCCTAAACAAGTAGCCACTTCTAACAACTTGATTAGATTTCTATGAGTTGAGTTCTATCAAGGCAACCTTATAATTTTTTGTTCGTACCCTTTTCTCTACGTGTTATACCCTATTGTCCCTTGGTGCCCCCTAATGTGGGTTGCGTGATGTCGTTAAAGATATTCAAATGGCATTATTGTAGCACAGACTGACTAAAACGAGATTTGACAAATTTTACCTACTGACAGATTTGTTAGAGCTTTTATATTAAAAGTTGGAAAAATATGAAGCGAACTAAAAAGATGCGATAACATTTCATAGACCCTGTAAAATTCATCCAATAAATAAAAAGAATGAATCATGAATTTGATGCCACCTTCTTACATTTCATACTTTATTTTGCTAGCCTACTCACCTACAGTGGATTCAAAGATGCGGTGTAAGGCGCTGGACACAAAGAAAAGACGTAAGACGAGGACGGGGCGCGGACATATGTCTCTTCCGCGTCCCTTTCATACAAAATGTATAGAAGCGTTGCGACGCAAAACATATAGAAAAGACAAGGCATAAATATACTTTATTTAGCTAGCCTACCTACCTACAGTAGATTCAAAGATGTGATCTAAGATGAGAGAAGTAGTTCAATAATCATTGTAGGCAACGGGGCGCCCAGTAGACATTTCAAATACCTACCCTTTTAGCTGCGGTTTCAACCCAACTATGGGTTAACCATGGGTTGAATCGGAATAACCACGCTCCGTATACATATGAGATTATTTGAAGATGATTAAGGCGATGATAGCTCAGTGGTAGTGACGTCGGATACCGCGACGAAGATCGTGGGTTTGATCCTACAATGAGTTTGAGCTTTCGGTGAAGGAATACATCGTAAGGAAACCATAGCACGGTTGAGTGAACCGCGGGAAACAACAGTATTATATACTTTTACCATAATATAAATATTTGAACTGTTGGCGAATAACTAATCAGACCTAAAATCAAAGTGAGAATAACTGAAAGCTATAATCCAATTTAATAATTATTATCTAAGACCGCAATCTCTTCCAAAACTAATAAAATTAGAACTTCCATAACTTTCAAGCAATAAAGCTGAAAGAGTTATCTCACAGAGACCCCTCTAATTCTGATCGTCATAAACATCGGTAATAGTTTCGGGTTTGGAGGTACCTACCCTATTTGGGCGCTTTATTTGTTGTCTTTACAATAGAGGTAGAGACCATGGAATGTATATATTTTATTAGGTATATTTATATAAACGATATAGGAAGGGTAAGTCTATGGCTCTTTATTTATTGCTTTCAGTAATTTTTGATTTAGCTACCTGATTACATAATGTATGTGAATGTATGTGTTGGGTATTCTAAACTATAAATTATACCTTAATAGGTAATGTATAGGTACAGGGAATAAAAATATATTGTAAAATACAAAGATTAAAAAAAAATATTATGGTCAAACACAGGCCTTTGATTCAGGACAGGCCTATATGTTGTAAAAAAAAGTACCTAGTGGTCAGTTTATTGAAATTTTGCAGGATTATGGATAATGATTATACACTACCCGCCTATACGACATTATATATAGTACTGGACCAACGCAAACTTTTGGTAATATTTCTCTGAATTTTGGATAGTGACGTATTATTTTGTAACAAAGGTATATGTCGCAGGGATATGATAAAAACTGATATTTGATCAAATCACGGAGGCTGCTAAAATAACAATACGATTTTATCTTTTCCCAATACAAATCTACTAGTGATTAGATCAAATTTATGATTTAATCAAATCGGGTCAGTGAAAAGACGAAAATAACATATCAGATAAAATTTCAATTATGTTCAATGAATTGATTGTATTGTTAATTTAATTAATACCTACATTCTTTAATTTGAGTGGTATATTAGGCCTCCAAGACAAGGCCTTTGATACTTCCTAAAGATCTAAGTTAACTTTATAGCAATACGAACTTAAATTAAAAAAATGGCTCTAAAATAATGATAAAAAAAGTAAGTGTCATCAACGCTACATAATTCTCACAAAACTTGAAACTCATGCTGCGGCATTATTTTTTGTAGTAACAGATATCTACCTTCCTACAAAGTAAAACAATTCGAGTAAGTTAACAACAATATCATGGACTAAGTACTTAATTAATCGCGTGATAGTATTACTTAAATAAGGTAATAAAAAGCTTTCAAATCTACCAAAAAAAACAGGTTATTACGTTGCATATCAAATTTCACGTTTCAGAATAACGTCTGTCAACTAGTTAGTTGAAAATATTAATGTAAATTCATCTTCAATAACACTTCAAAACATTACAAGCTCAGACTTTGAAGTCACTCTAAAATTTGTTCGTGCATAGTGGTTGATTTTTTAACCACCCTCCAAATTTTCAGGAATTATTGTACTCATCATTATGAACAACTTTTAGTATGGGACCAACCCTGAAATCACGAAAAAGAAACATTCATACAAAACATCAATCTTGTGCGGTCAAAATGTATTCCTGAAAATTTGGAAACAACCTGTTTAAAAACTAAACACAGACCGTAACAACAAAATACATAATTAAGTTTCCTTATCTGTGATGCTTGCAGACGTCCTGCATGTAAATTAAGACGACGAGCACGATTAGAAAACTCATTAGTACGTCCCAATAAACACCCCCAATTTGACGTACGAAGAAAGCCTTTCACGGGCTTAATGAGTATTTCCCTTCAGCGTAAATTCTTTGAGTTATTAATCTCATAGCGCCAGAGCTAATAATTTGAGTAGCAGGTAGGTGCTATTATAATAGTTTCGTCTCGTAAAGAAAGTTATTAAAGCTATTTCATATTAACATGTTGAATAAATATAATAATATGAAGATAAAAAAAGTATAAATAAATACTTCGTTTTTGTCATGTGTGTTAAAACGTGTTTATTAAAGAATCAATGGTGATATGATTTTAATAGCGTCGATCATTAAGGTATTGGTAAATAATTTGAACTGTAAATTATTATTAAAATTTAAAAATAGGTTGTACATTAAATAGCGTAATTAAAATTACAGTCCCAAAATGTAGGTTATTAATACAAATACTAAATTCTCTTGCATACCAAATATAAATGGTAACCAACTAATTAAAAATGCCACAGCAAAATTTACACTTTAGACGAAAACTTTCAACTACATAGTAAATATCAAATTAATTTAGAATGTTGTTTTTAGTGAAATATTAAATGCAAAGGTGTATTATACCTCTCAGAGTAATATTTGTTGCCTTGTAGGTACGTACAAAAATGTCAACAAAATTATCATGTGTCTCATAATATTCAGTGAATATAAAATACTGAACGAGTTAGTTGTCAGCATCCCTTATCCAATGTGATCACTCATGGAGATCAACCGTATAAAGGGAGCCCGAAAATTGCGTTTTAATCTAGATGACTGCATACCAATTGTTTTATAGAACTTGGAAAGTAACACAATTCCTCGCTTGAAGGATCAATTTAAAATGTTTCTTCTCTATAAATCTACAATTTTTAAATGAGAAATACTAGAGAAACCTAAATGAGTTCATCTTATTTGAAGCGATGATAACTCAGTGGTAGTGACGTCAAATGATTTCGAAAACGGTCCGAACCGTTTTCTAAATCTGAAGAACGGAGAGAGTAAAATATACTCTTACATTTTCAGAAATTATTATTTACACTTGACTGATTCCGATCATCAACCTAATTTATTTCGACTACTATTAATATAATAAATTAACACTTTCATGTATAATCTGTATCCAGTTTCCGAACTTTCTGTCTTCCTCCATTTTTCTTATTACTCACTCATCGTCAAATTCAATCGAACACGTTATCCTGATCGAAGTACCTACTAAGGGTGCGAAAGTGTGAAGATCATATCTATAGACTTGAGCGGAATTTAATATCTGTTAGGGTTTGAGGACGACACGAAATGTAAGTGACTTTCGTTTTTTTTAATACAGTTCATAGGCGATGATAGCTCAGTGGTAGTGATGTCGGATGCCGCGACGAAGGTCGTGGGTTCGAGTCCTACAATGATCTTGAGCTTTCGGTGAAGGAAAACATGTGAGGAAACCATATCACGGTGGCAGGGTACTTTGTAGTACCCGCCTGGCTGGCTACCACCCTCAAGTTGAAAATTTGTCGCCAAGCACCTTCCGGTGTGTTCCGGCAATTGCACTTGAGAGCCAATTTGCCTTCTCGGCATCGTAACAGGTCAGCAACACATTGGCAATATCTCTGGTATTGCCAATGGCGATAGGCAACGGTAACCACGTACAATCAGGTGGGCAATATGCTTGCTTGCTACATTAGTAGTATAAAAAAAAATGAAGATGTTTTAGAGATACGCAAATTCAATATTGAACCTGCCAATATATTAGTTAAAAGGTTCACGAGTATAATATGAGTATATTCACGACCTAATAATAATAATCCATACGAGATTAATATTAATTATCACAACTGTGATATAAATTCTTGAACCAATTTAGTAGAATGAGGTATTGTTAGAATTGTCGAAAAACATTAAGAAATTTTGTAAAACAGTACAGTAACAAACAGTAGTAAAATATTTTTAAATTATAGGTTTTCATATATCATTTTTTGTAACATCAATATTTTATTTGTATATTGGGTACCTACCTAATCATAAATTACATTGAAGTGTCTTAGGCACTGGACACACAGAAAAGACGTAAGACGAGAGCGGGACACGGACACTTCCGCGTCCCGTTCATACAAAATGTATAGAAGCGTCGAAACGCAAAACATATAGAAAAGACACGACGCTTCTATACATTATCTATGAAAGAGACAAAATTTTTATATTTAATTATATTTCATTTTTCTTCATTGTAAGATATACTTTATAAGTTTACTATATTTGTAAGTTCCTAGTTTTTTTTCCTTGTTCCTTTTCCTAAAATGTTTCGACTAATTTTAATTGTTTGAACTACAGTTTTAATTATTTTTTGTTTCTTTTTTTCAAATTATATTTAGATACTTAGTTACCAAGTTTGCATGTAGTTGCACCTTAATAGGTTGTGCATTTACTTTTGTTTTTATTTTAATTTCGTTTATAGTGTTATTTATAATGTAATAACCACTGGTTGTCCTAAATAAATAAATAAATAATGTCCGCGCCCCGTCCACGTCTTTTCTGTGTGTCTAGCGCCTTATAGAGAAACATAATACGTCGTGATAAGATTCGAAAACATTGGTAATTCTTTCTTAATTTAGGCTTTATTTTGACCACAATATTAATTGGACGGAACATACTGATAACAACTTATTGAGTCATTTACATTCAGCTAAGCGTGTGTTTCAAAGAACCCTACCACTGCTAAAGCATAGGTATATTTAGATATACCAGCACGTGTCTTTTGATGGAAATAAACTGAAATAACGTGGTAACGGTTGTAACTTTAGAATCGTGTCGTCACCTCTACCATAGATTACAGAGGCTCTGTACCACAGATTTAGGTTAAGCTAGATACCGCATGCTAATTCGAAATTAAGTATAAAACCGAGCGTGCCACGTTTTCTGATCGATGTTTAATGGGCTCACCACATATGAAGAGATTTTACAGTTCTCAGTAGCATAATTTGATATTTTTAGTTTTCCTCCTTGCCAATGGCGTAACAAAATTAAAGATTCAAAGTAAAATGGAAGCAAGGCAAGCATCGCTTTTGCCGCCACGCTTGGACGCACAGTTTGGGCGAGTCCAGTCTATTTCGTATCTGTGGTCTGGATTCTGTGACCTAATTGTGGGTAATACACACGCAGCCCGCATCCCACTTCTTCACTAATTAACTCATATTTGTATCTGTTCTCTGAAACCTTATCATATTTTCCTTTGAATATTATTAGGGTTCTTTTTCTGTTATATTCTTAAATTTTGCCTTCTAATGCATTATTCATTCGTCTTATCATGCGGTCCTACAAAGTCACCGACTGTACCGGGCCATGTCAGTAAAGAAGTACCTACTGTCATGTCGACAAGTTAGCTTGCGCCAATAAATAACGCTTCATCTCAATATAAACTTTATTGTATAGTGATAAATTAGACTTACAATATTTAAAATTATTTACAATAAATATACAAACTACAGATTTAAAAAAATCCTCGAGGTGGCCGCTGCTGCCGATCAACGGCAAGGTTCTCAGAAGGGAGGCAGCTATTAATAAATTGATACTAAGTTACACAGGATATCTTTTTGGCTCAAAATAATATGTTTTGGAAGACTAAATATCTGAAATACGAAAAACTACTCACAGTTTATTGACCGACTTTTCTCAATATTTAATGGTGCCATAGGTCAAAATAAGGCAGTCATAAAGAAAATACATATTTAAATAATACTTACACAATCTTCGCAAAATAGTATCATAAATTAAACATTTTAAAAAAACCTTAGCAGTAAGCACATTACTCCAGCAAATATGGTGGCGTGTGATCCCGCATATAAATGAATTTAGAACTGAAAATCTTAAGCTCATAATGGATCCGGGTCCACTTAAACATTTTAGAATAATTTGTGTCGTCATCGATATTTAAAAAAAAATGCCAAATTATACGAAAAAGATTATGTTGGTATCAAAAATAGATTTTATATTCTAACATTTTTCATCTCCACGATAGCCAGTTTTTGTCCAGCAGTGGACGTCTTTCGGCTGACATGATATTGTTCATGCTACTTCTAAAGTTACTGCCATGAATATTACGTACAAGTAATCCTAAACTAACTTCTAACTATTCGGTATGAACAATAAGGTATGCACGCTGAAAAACAAAACACTTGATTAAAACCTCCCTCCCTTTTGCATCCATAAACAATACCTTCAGAGCTTCGGGGGACTATGTAGGTCAAGTTAATAGCAGTCCAGGAAAACTAAAGTGCAGTGGATACTCGTCGTCGGACGCAACTAATGAAGTAGAAATAATAGAATAAGATCGAAGAAACTGTTGTGTTTTCAGATCGGAAACCACTTTCAGGCATTTTAATTCAAGTAGGTTCTCATTTACCAGTTAGTAAGTATTACCTCTTTATTGAAGTTAGTGATAAAATATTTTTTAACTTGTGCATACAAGTTACTGGGATATAAAGTAGCTCATGTTATTTCGATGGCTGTTTATATAAGAGCCTTAGAAATAACTTCAGCCACTATACTACCACCGAATCGAAAATCTTCTATTTTCTGCTCTCAGAACTTTTTTTTGGAACTAGTTGACTCGATAGACGTTGTCTGTCTAGATTTCAAATTCATACAGAAATTTCATAGAAAAGCACTCTCAGATTTCCATTTTTTCGGGAAATTTTGGAAACCTTTGTAGGCCTTCAACGAATATTCGAAATAAAATATTATCGAATTGATCCAACCGTTATCGAGTTTGGCGCTTGGCAACAAATAGCCATTTATTTTTATTATTATTACCAAGCCTCCGCTGTCCGTCCATAGGTACCTTTATTAGCTGTACTGTATCTTGTCAACCGTAATAGGTAGACTATGTATAGCGGCTGGATGCGGGTACCGCAAGACCGGCCATCGTGGAGATCCTTAGGGAAGGCCTTTGTCCAGAAGTGGATGTCTTTCGGCTGACATAATGATTTAGTTTAGAGCAAAATCTTATAATTTATTTTTTTAGTTAATATTTACGAATTTCTCAGTGGCGCAAATGAGGATTCTTGCGCATTTTTAATTGCATTTCTTTTTTTATTTTAATATCTGCTTAGATTGACTCGGCTAAGCTCATTTTAATATTATGTTTGTCCTGAATCTGGGTGTAATTATCTATACAAGTATGTATTTACAAAAAAAAAGTAGTATATCAGTTATCTGGTTTCCATAGTACAAGCTCTGCTTAGTTTGGGATCAGATAACCGTGTGTGAAGAATGTCCGAGGATATTTATATATACCTAAATAAAAAAAACTGATGCAATACTTAAATTAAGAACATTTTCATTATATTTCAAATAATAAATCGTTCATTGATCGCGTACGCCCATTTCATGTAGGTAATAATATTTATATATTTTTTCAGTTTTTAGTGGTTTCTTGTGTACGCCAGAATTGGCCTTTCTGATTTTCAATTAGACGCAACATTATTTTGATCGTAAGTGCACCTGTGTACATCATAACCGGCAAATTATCCAGCGATGCTAATCCACGTATTTTCCGCTTTAGCGCCTTATAATGCCAACGTAATTGCTACCCATGTATTATTGCTATGAGATAAATCCAAGGAGTTTTGAGTACGCAAGCGTAGCTCGTGAATCAACTACGTGACTTGAAAATAAAGGAACATTTACGCATCGCCATTGAGAATAAATAGTATTGGACACTCTTTTAAAAAAGTACATGTAATAGGTAGGCACCTACTATGAAATCGAATTGATTAGCTACGTTACTTGCATTTTTGATATCTGATGAATTTCATTACAATAGGTTTAAGGCGATGATAGCTCAGTGTTATGAAGGTCTTGGGTTCGAATCATATATAGGTACAATGAGCTTGAGCTTTCGGTGATGGAAAACATCGTGAGGAAACCATAGCACGGTGGTAGGGTACTTTGTAGTACCCGTCTGGCTGGCTACCACCCTCAAGTTGAAAATCCGGTGTGTTCCGGTAATTGCACTAATATCTACATAAAGTCTATACTGGTGGCTGTTGGTAAAAACAAGCATAAATAGACTCTATGATGAGAATAATGCTACTGAATAATTTAGTAATCAAATCGTTGAACGGGTCCCAAAATAAAAAGTAGCCTCATAGGCTATCTGCGTGCTAAATTTCATCGTGATCGGTTCAGTGGTTTAGGCGTGAAAAGGTAACAAACCCAACATGACCGATAGTGATGAAAAGCTCTTGAAGGCGACCATTAACCAAAAAAAGCATAAAGCAGGTTGACCTTCCATAAGTAATAATTATGTTTTTTGTGGCATTCGTGATAATTTATAGAGGCAATTAACATATCCCCACTGTTTACGTTGGTATCTAAGGAACAAAACTCCCCACTCGTAAAAAAGCGTTCCATTTTAATTTATATTTATAAAAAAAAAGTTTAAATCATAGATCCAAAATTTTATATACATTATTATAAGTAGTATAGGTAGTCTTAATAACTATTCACTGGAATTTATTAATTTGATACATTCCGAAAACGTTTGTATTTAAATAATTATAGCAACAAAAGATAAAACCCTTCTACCCTGACCATTTTATTTTCAGTGAATTCGCACTCAATTCGATTATAAATTCAGCCATTGAAACTGAATCGGCCACCTTCCGTGCGACACTTGACTCCAATTGAATTATTTAAAATTGGAATGCTCCCCAATTTTATCTTTTGCTTATATCTACTCGCCAGTAATTTAATTGTTTTACAGACAATTTATTGGCTATGTATGTTGTTTTGATGAAAAAATGATCCATTTTGAAATAAACAGCAAGATCACACAGGATATTGATATACGGGCCAGTTGCCGTGATTGGTTAGATAGCCTACCTATTACACTACAGGTCGTGGGTTCGATTCTTACCGAGAACAAAAAAAATACAACACCAACTCGAGTTCAATGATCTCAACTAATTTATTTAGTTTAGACTTGACTCTACCACCGCCGGTTTGCGGCAAGAAACTCAGCAAGGCCTTCCTTTTGTGCATCTTTCATTAGAAATTATAGATAACTAGCTGACCCGGCAGACGTTGTCCTGCCCTGAGAACAAAAATAAATTTGGGACCTACCTACCTACCTCTACCTACCCCTACCTACCCCTACCTACCCCTACCTACCCCTACCTACTCCTACCTACCACTAACTACCCCTACCTACCTCTACCTGCCCCTACCTACCCTACTCTACCTAACTCTACCTGCCCTTACCTACCCCTACCTACCCCTACCTGCCCCTACCTGCCCCTACCTACCTACCCTACCTACCCCTACCTACCCCTACCTACCCCGACCTACCCTATGTCCTTCTCCTGGTTCTAAGCTACCTCCCCACCAATTTTCAGTCAAATCAGTTCAGCCGTTCTTGAGTTATAAATGGTGTAACTAACACGACTTTCTTTTATATATATAGATATATCTATAAATTTCGTCAAGGGGTACGGTAGACTCGATCGAAACCTTACCTGAATAATAAAACATAAAAAAATAATGATTTCGAGTCGACAACATATATCCGCAAAATTCGGATTTTCGAGTATTTTGGTTAAATTCTAATGGTGATGACTGCTGACAGACAAATTGCAGACTCCATATTGACCATTCTAGAGAAACGTCACTGATACCGGATGACATTTAAAAATAATACTGTTCTTTTCGTAATAAAATTTTAATGTACATTTTGAACTTTTTGGTGGGAACTTGCGAAGTGTGGTTTCGTTTTCATTTTATTTTCATAAAATCGTGTATTTTTAGTTTTATTGAATATTATCGGTAGTATTTTGTCCAATAAAGATTAATACAAGTGCACCAGTGAAGTGAAACGAAATGATTACGTATATAGTAAGTAGGTAGGCTTTTCAAGTTATCTCAAAAAGTCCATGAATTTTTTTAGTAGAGCGACCATTATTGTACTAAAACCCTAACACCTAATGAGCCCAAACATAAACTGACTAACTTCGTGACTGACTATGACTTGAAAATGATTTATTAACCAGAATTCAAATTTACTTGACAAGAAATAAAAATACATGAAGAATATAAAATACAATGCTCAACTTGACACTGGCAAAATACACAAAGTGTGATGCCAAAACGAAAGTCGAAAGAAATGTATATTTTTCAATGTTCATTTAGTTTTGCATAGTTTTCACAGAGTACTTTTTATATACGGAAATTAGTATTTATTAAACACAATGAACGATGCTATACGAATCTATGCCTTGCTTTGCCTTTAATATTCCTCTAGAACTGGTAACTACAGAAATATCTATCAACATTTTTTACCTACATGTGTATTAAGAGTCATATTTCTTCCGAGCGAAGCTGGGTTTTCATCCAGTCATTTGATAAAAGCTCGTTCATATGAGAAACAAAAGAATAATAGTAGTTTATGATACTGTTGCATAATAGGGGTTATTAACTACGAGTGTGAGTTTAAGTACCGAGCCGTAGGCGAGGTTCTTAATAGTATCACACGAGTTTTTAATACCTAATTATGTGCAGTATCATACAGTACTTTATCTAAACTCATATAAATAATGTCATTTAGAAAAATTGAATTTCTACCAACTTTGCAAAAAAAAAAAAAAAAAATTGCTATTTTTGTGACATTTTTGGTCAAAATGATATGTGTAGGCAAAAACAATAAAATATAATCATATACTTAATCAAATCCGTGTTGCCAACTCCCAAAAATTCTTACCTCTAAAGTTCTAGTTACAAAATTTGTGACATTGTCATCGTCAAATTGAATTGATACTGATTGATTATACTATTGATAGGTCCAAAGTGTACTTTAATAGAAAAAAAATTATTTTATAGCATTATCTTGGGAACAACAACTGTACTATAATGAATCATTATACACGGGTGTGCCTAAAGTGGCTCATTAAAGTACTGATTTTGATTTCATAATAAGAACATTACGATATGAGAGTAGATAAAATATTTTTCGAATATGTATAAATATAATTCAATACTGATTTATCTATCTCATATTATTATCACATTACCAGAAGGCCAGCAGGTACTTTATAAAACCCCTAGGAATTGTATGCATTACCTAGGTAAAGTACCTATGTAATGGATTAGAATAAACTCAGTTCATTGTAACGATCGAATAATAATTAGCTATCCATAATTACTAAAACTCCAAAGCAAGTACCTACATACCAGAAAAAATAAAAAAAGGTACCTAAAAATCCTCTCACTTTTCAAACATATTTAATAAAAACCGTGTAGTTGAAAATTCTCAAAATGTTTTGTAAAATACCCGGTCCGTTAACCAACATAGTAGACTTTTGTAACATTAATGAACTTTTTCAATTTGAGCCTCGTGTGCCGAAAGCTTGGACGTGTAGTTCATGATAAAAAGGTTCTAGTTAGTTCATTTACCGAACTTGTTTCGTGATTTAAAACCTCTTTGTGTAAAGAGGATCATACCTACGAGATATAAGAGTATACCTACGTTATTCTGCTTGCACGAACAGTGTTTACTTATACCTAAATACTAACTTCAAAAACTTAAAAATTCTCTAGTTTCTTCACACTTGTTCTACAGATACTGTTTTGAAGTCCGTGAAAGTAAAGCACGTATTCTCTACACGGGCAGTCTATGGGTCAGCTATACGAAAAGATCGCTAAATGTTCTACGTGTCCAATATAACAATGCCTTCAAGATGCATCTGCGGCTGCCTCGATTCTGTAGTGCATCGGGGATGTTCGCGCAGGCCTGCACGGATGATTCCGTAAGAAAACGGCATATTGAAGAGAGGGAAGGGCAGCCGGAACAGTATCATGAAGACAGTAGTGGACCACTATGCATCGCCGATCATGCGGTGCTTTGTGTCATTCGCCGATGATGTGGCTGAAAGTTTACTTACCTTTACCTGGCGATAAGTATTATGTAGTCATGTTGAGAGCAGAAAAATGTAAATAAAATTAAATTCAGAGAGCCTACTCCGAAAAACGATGGACTTAAAAACGATGGATTTAAAAAGATGATCGATCTTTTTAAAAAAAATACCCACATTGCAAAAAGACTAATATGTCGTGATATTCGTACAATTATATTTGTTAAAAATTTAATTCTTTCTCCATTCTTTTATGGAGTATTTTTTCTTGTTAGTTATGTGATTCTTGTTGTTTATGTCGGTATAATTAACTTAAAAATAAACATGTTATAGGGTTATTCTGTAATAGTTTAAAGGTAATTATGTAAATAAGTAACTTTTAAGCGTAATAAATATTTTATTACAAATTGCTAAATTACAGTTAAAAAGCTATTAATGAAACCCGAACTGTGTAAGGCGAACCTACTACTAACTTTGCAACGTTAGATACGTACGAAAAGCGCTTTTATTATAAATTTAATTATATGAACCAACATTGATTAGTATTTAATTTGTTTGTAGTGGAAAACTTTGGTTTAATAACTGTATAGATAGAGGCTTGTTAGCGAAGCGACTTAGTACTTAGTACCTAGTACATAAAGTTGTATATTGATTACTAGGCTGATACATCAATCAAATGTGGGTTATAAGATTTAGCTGATTTATTTATGATAACCTTATGAACTTAGAAATTATATTGAAAGCTCTTTATCGAATATTATTAAGGAATTACCCACTTAGTAGCAATCGGAGATATGTAATTGTTATATATGTAGTTTTTAGCTTATTTTGTTATAATTCATGTTTCAATTGTTTTTTAAAATAAACATGTAATCTAAATAAAGTATTATACTCCTGTCCATATCATTATGTAAATAGTATTTTGTTGTAATAAGTAGAGTACCTCTCTACCAATTAGGTACATACTATCTCTAATAGGCACTCTACCGAAATGAAAAGAGCACAAAAATACGACGGGTTCCGGCAGTTTTTTTGACGACCTTTTATATATTTGCTCTATAAAAACATGTTGGTATAAATCCCCGAATTAAAAAATGTAATTAAAAAAGTATTAATATCCTTTCACATGTAATTTTAACCTGAATCGAACATTTTTAGATTTTATTTATCTTACACCAAAACTGAAAAAAGGTGTTTCTACAATTTGTTATCGTAAAATTTATGATTTTAATACCTATACCTATATTATATAAAATATAAAGAATATTTCAGTACATAGTCTTATTTGAAAATAAGCAGTTCTGAAATAAAAACTCTATATAAATTATAAGCAAAATCCGTTAGAGAATGTAAAAAAGGAGTGCACGCAATGTTTATTACATACAGCTTGTGGTGAGCTCGCCATGAGCGCAGTTATCGAGTATCCAGCTTGTTTACTGTTTCCGGGGTAAACACTGAAGTTTACAGTTTAGCTATAAATTGAGCAAGCTTTTTATTCTATTTTCAACCGTAGCGCTAGGTTTCAAGGTTTACGATAGAGGTTGCGTCAATGAAAACAACGAGAAACATTTAAAAATAAACATTTATTGGGCAAATATTATACTCGTATTATTTAAAGAATACAGTATCGAAAACATCACAAAAGATCAGCATGTATAAAGCGGTTGGTCGAACTCGGGATCCCAAAGCAACTATTTACCTCAAAGAATAAGGCTCGCCCAAGACTGATGCAATCTTGGTACCTATTATCTGCAGTCAGTTCATTAAATACAACTCGATGTGATTGGTAATAATTCAATCCTATCGAAAGAAAAAATAAAACTTCATTATGAAACGGACATTGGACCATTTGGACCTGTGATATTTGTAGTGGAGTTTTCGTAGTCGTATTTATTTATATGTTATTAGTATTATTTAGATTTTAAACAATTACATACATAAATACAGGGGAACTAAAAATTACACTAAGGAGAAGGACATAGGCTTCTTTTTAGATTGATCAGGATAAAACTAGTAGGTACTCAGCTCTGTAACGGCTGACTGGATTTAAATTAAATTTGGCAAATACACTGTACCATGCCAGTTGGCAGACCAGAAACCGACAAGATCCTTCAGAAAAACGGGTAAAACTGGGTGTTGGGAGTTAGTAAATGTTAATTAGTGAATTAATTACTGTTTTGGTCAACCTACATTCAGAGTTAGGTATTCAAAGCAGGTCAGTTGCGGCCCCGATTCTAATGACGAACCGATTGGGTCTACTGAATCGGATGCCTCCTATTTTCCTAATACAAATTTCCAATTAATTCGATATATCATTCGTTGATTTGAGGATTTTTATTTCCTTTCAAAATTACTAAAATCTCTTACAGAGAAATTACATACAACATTATAACATTAAAATTATAAATCGAGTGCATTGTGGAATTCTAAAAACGAACCTTTTGCATTTTATAATATTAGTATGACGTTCGTTACGTACACACTGCGGCACCTTATGCGGTTGTAATAGGCGCTATTTTGCAACAAAAATGTATAGCTTGATCTGTGCCATGTGTACGACTACCGCCAAAGAACGTAGTAGAGGTCGCGTTCACTTTTGATATTACTCCTCTTTGATTGTGCCTGATCGTCTCATGTTTATATTTTTGTGTATGTGCTGGTGTATGTGTATTTTTTTTTTATAAAGATATTCATGTTTATTGTTATTTCATAGTGTCACTACAAAGGCCTTTATAATACTCTGTGGTGTCACTGTGTATTTGTGATGCCATGATGTTTTAGGTCCAGACTGAAAATCAGCGCGAGGGTTAATTAACCAAATTAATGTTAGCACAATGCTGAGCCAGGACATATTCCGGGCATCACGCAACATTACATTATTGTTTTGTTGTATTTTAAATTACTATGACATAATCGTACCTATTGTCTTAATTAATGTAATGTTGTGTGTATTCCTGAATAAACTGTTTTTCTTTCCTTCTTCATATAGCAAAAAAACTGTTTGAAGTAACCCATTTGATTATTATTTCGATTAAGCTATTTAGATTTCTATTTAGCTAACTAACAAATTGTTTATTATAAGCCCATTAGCCTTATACAAATAGGCTTTGGAATAAATTACTTGAATATCTCAGTGGCCGCCACTGTTTTGGACCCAACTGAATGGGTTCATTAGAATACTAATTATTTTAACGTCATGAATACGATTTAATTCGACGAATTTCTCTCCGGTCTTAATTCTAACAAGCAATAAAAAAATTGGGTAAATTATTATATGCGATTTATTTTAGGCTATATTTAGGTATCCACAAAAGTTCTGCTATCTTGCTATGTTGGGTTCAAATAGTTAAGTTTAATGAGAGTCAGTTCCTACATAAGAAGAAATAATAGGTAATATCCAAATGTTATCAAGTTCTGTAGTTTATTATTATTATTTTTAGACCAATAAGTAGATAAGTATGAAACATGAAAATATTGGATAAATATTTTTGTGTATTGTTGAGTAAATAAATGTAACAAAAAAAGTTATATTAACTAAGCTTATCTTTCAAAAATGACGTAACATTAGATTTATTTGTATTTTCGGCATTACAAGGTAAAACAAAATCTCGGCAAAAATAAAATATCAACACAAAGTTATAGGAGGTAGTAAACCTAAAAAACTGCCATAAAAACTTGCATACAACCGTAACATAGCCCGCATTTTCTTTATAACTCCCCTAAAACGGTGAGAATCTCGGTGTGTCACATGAAACTCCGATTTTTTTTTTTTTCTACAAAAAAATACTAGTTGTAAACAGAATATTTTTGCCAGGATAGCATTATTACGTTGGATTACGCGTTCCAAAGAATAACCACTGAAAAAGTTTTCACCGCAACGAAAAATAAAATAATTTTACTATGAGGAAGGCATTCCTACATTTTTTGTAACTGTGGTGGTAAAAAAAACGAGGCAAAAGTACCTACAATTTGGGTACGGCATTTTGCGGCATAGGTGAATGGGTTAATTTTAAACATTCAAAAAGTTTAAAATTTTAGAACGCATATAGAACTATC
This sequence comes from Tethea ocularis, assembly GCA_963555595.1. Taxonomy (NCBI): domain Eukaryota; kingdom Metazoa; phylum Arthropoda; class Insecta; order Lepidoptera; family Drepanidae; genus Tethea; species Tethea ocularis. Next base: position 9,613,872 of record OY741968.1, read on the forward strand.
TACAAACTTCACTCAATTTTGTTTGGGTTTTATTGTTGGATATAAATAACTTTTAACTTAAAGACACCGCCTTCAAAAACAACCGCCGCTTATAGTTAAAAGTTATTTATTTTATTTTTTTTAGTTTTTTGCCGTTTTTTGTAATTTTCATCAACAATAAATCCTGAGACTTGGGACATAGGGACCACCACCTCAGGAGTATCTATACTCTTTCAATTAAAAACAGTTTTTTTTAAATCAGTTCACATATTGCGGAGTAATCGCGTAACAAACATACCTACCTACAGTCGACTTGAGAATATTCTCCTTTTTTGGAGTCGGTTTAAAAGAGGTCTTATAGGTACAACAAAAGAGTCAGGGCTTTATCACGTTAAATAAAATAATTATAAAAAACAATTATTAAATAACTTAACTTGTCAACTAATTCCTATTTATACAGTTCCTAATTGGCTAAAATATACCTACCTAACAAAACATAATTTATGTCTTTTGAATATAAATAGGCAGACGAAATTATAATTGCTACAATTAGAGCAAAATAACAAGAGAGTTTCACATTAAACCAAATTCTCAGAAAATAAAAAATATACTTGTTGTATGGCAAGACATTTCAATGTTCTATGGACGAATAACTTTTTCCTACGAAATTTCATGGTAAACGCCCGATTATAATTTATCGGACCGTTTTCTAGTCGGTGAACTCGACCTAAATGTTCCATACACAATGAGAAAAAGAAGCTCTGGAACTCTAAACGTCCTTTCACCAGGTACTAGTTTTAGTGGAATATGTAGAGAGTAGATATTAGAAATAGTTTTAGTTTGAAACTACGTTCATATTGAAAATGGTTCATATTGCAATCAAACATTGTTTAGTACATACATGCCGCTATCAGAACGTAAATAGGTAATAACAGTCCGCTGCATTTAACTAAATGCAACGCAATGCAATGATGATATATAGAATATGATGGATGTCAACAATTAGTTTTTATTAGTAAAAAAAGCTACTGTAATCGAAATTTAAATGTCAAACCCATACAAATATTGTTAAATTTGTCGATAACAGGGCAGGACTGCATAATGATGAAATCCGTGGACGTCAAGCTAATTAACATGAAGGTGATGAAGTATATAATGTACCAACAAGCAATCTCATAAAATGTCCATTGTTAAATCAACACATCCATTTTAATTATATTAATCAGCTAAATTGGGCGGTCGTTAGTTATAGTCGGCAAATCTAGCTTAATCATGTATTCTGCATTTGATAGCTCAATCGCATATTTCATTCAGAAATGCGGCTATGAATTAAATTGAGGCCATTAATCGTGTTCGTGTTATCAAATGTTAACTCATTCCAACCAATGAGTTTTGACGCTCCAAATATTTACCAGCGTTGTTGACGTTGTTGTAATCTTCAAACACCACTGGATGAGTGCTTTCGGGAATTTTCACATTTTGCCAGATGTAATTTTGGTACGTCGTCTCGTAAAAAAATTCTGCGTTTGTGGTGTTACTCCAATTTCCTTTATACAGATGTCAAATGGAGATATTGTATTTTTACCAATGTGTGGCGTAGAAAATTTCGCTATGGCATTAAGAAGAATATGGAAACAATTCTGCCTAACATTGTTATACCTCAATCAACATGCTGTTATGTGTTAGGTACCACTAGTGTGGTGCTATATATCTTCTTGCAATATTTTATCGACCTGAAAACTATACATTTTACTACTTATTAACTACATTTAGCTATAATTACATACTCTTTGCTAATACTTTTTCTCTTAACGGACAAATATATCTTACAATTTTAACTTTTGGATATAAAAATATAGGTTGTAAACACTACAGAAACACTATAAGAAACCAATATGTATTTGAACCCAAGACAACAATTTAAATGAGTGTTATATGAACGACTAATAAAGGCGCCTTCTTGGCAAGTTTTTATTGAGTGAAGTGCATGAACTTTTAATAAGTCATTGTCATTGCCACATGTTCGTAACACGTGGAAATGTGTCACGTCACGAGGCATGGCATGACCTGTTTTATGAACTCGGGCATTCATTTAAGGCGCAGCTAGAAGAATGAGAAGAATATCTCAATGTTAATTGGTTTTGTTTATGAAAAATTTAGTGGCAAAAATTGATGATTTTCATCTTGCTATAAGATTACATATTTGTTAAAAAGTAAGAAAGAGTAAATTCTTTTGAATAGATCTTGGAAGAAAAGGTCGAGCACTAAAGAAGATTTCTTAGAAGAAGATAAAAATATTTAAAGATCATGAATCAATTACAAAAATACCTATAAAACTAAAAGAGCATGACACGAAGAATGCTTTTTCTGAAGCAAAATTAAAGCAATATATAAATGTTAATAAACCATATAACAACGATTTTTCTAGGCTACTGCTATGTTATATTTAAATTTATCCGCTATCTTAGAACTCTAAGCAAATATTCAAACGTCCAGAGAATTTCGAAACAAGAGCACTTTTTTGCTAACCTTAAAAGCAACAATAGGTTGAAAATTATAAGAATGAAGCTATGGGCTTGAGAAAGAATTTTTGTCAGGCAACAATGCAGGTCAAGTCGTCGTATGCATGTATGCAATTATGCATAGCATATCTTACTAACCGCAGTCAGTCTGGTCTAGAGAGTCGTTTGTTTGGTGACCTCTCATATTTAAGCTTAGCATATGACATTATGTGCATATCCAATGTGTGATGTGATACGATACAAAATATTACTGGCCATTTTAATAATGTCAGGAATCAAATGAATGATGGTGATAATATGATTGAAGCATCCAAGTCATTTAAGTAAAACTCATTAGTTAGGGTAACGATCACTCTGATTAGATCATAGTAATACTAGCTTTCACCCGAAATCCCCTATTTTACTCCCTTAGAGATTGAATAATTCATAACAGCTATAAGTTTGCCAAATTTCAGTCCGATCTTCCCATGGGTTTGTTTGATCTGCCCGTTGATAGATCAGTTAGGAAGTCACATTTTCCTGTTACATATTTAGATAGCTAATTTCTTCTATTTTTTTAATTTTGATATTTTCTATAATATACTTAGATGGAACATGTAATACAAAACTTAGTGATGTCACCTTTATAGTTTGGAATAATTAATTGTGAACTAATTTAGTTTTCCTGATGTCGTAAGGATTTTGTGACAATATTCCAATGACGACAAAAAGCTGGATAATTGGTTTGGAATTTACATTCAGTACTATTACAATAACCTTTCGTCACCATGGCGGTGACATGATATTATATTGCATCACGGGTGACAGAATATAGTAGTTTATGATACTGTTGCATAATAGGGGTTATTAAATACGAGTGTGAGTTTAAGTACCGAGCCGTAGGCGAGGTTCTTAATAGTATCACACGAGTTTTTAATACCTAAAAATGCAGTATCATACAGTACTTTATCTAAACTCATATAAATAATGTAATTTAAAAAAATTGAATTTCTACCAACTTTGCAAAAAACAAAAATAAAATTTTTGTGTCATTTTTGGTCAAAATGATATATGTAGGCAAAAACAATAAAATAAACAGACACAATAATCATATACCTAATCAAATCCGTGTTGCCAACTCCCAAAAATTCTTACCTCTAGATTTCAAGTCAACAAATTTGTCACATTGTCATCGTCAAATTGAATTGATACTGATTGATTATACTATTGATAGGTCCAAAGTGTACTTTAATAGAAAAAAAGTTATTTTATAGCATTATCTTGGGGACACAACTGTACTATAATGAATCATTATACACGGGTGTGCCTAAAGTGGGTCATTAAAGTACTGATTTTGATTTCATAATAAGAACATTACGATATGAGAGTAGATAAAATATATAATGTGGAAGTTAAAACAAATGAAACATTTTATCCAGTTCGTTGGCAAAATCCATTAACGTTTCACAAGCAAACCTTCAAGATATCATATTTGAACAATGGTAACGGTTCCATAATGTATCGTCGCTTCCAACAAAAATGTAGCGACTTTTCATTGTTCTAGTCTCCTGCTCTTGGAAAATCTTCTGTGTTTGCAAAGCTGTGTCGTAAGCAGTTTATAACACGCGAATGGACGTGGCGGCACTTAGCTTTGTTTGTTTGCTAAAAGCGTGCAAGTCGATTGTTTCATAACTTTTCGCCGTTATTGGTATCTCTGCTATTTCTATGTAAAACGTTTGGATGGTTGGATGTTTGACTTGTGTTCTGAACAAAACCTAGGATAATTGAACGTGGGCTTAAAAGCCTGATTATATGGGACAGACATTGGGGAGATATTTGGATGGCAGCAACAGAGTATTGTATATGATATAGTTCTCTCTGTCGTAGATAAAGATAACAGATTATTCGTTGGCAACTAACATGACGTCAGCAAGTGTGTTGGTAATAATTCCAGGTTTATAGTAAGCATAAGTAGTAAGAATAATTTCAGGTTTATCTTAACTAGAAGATATAATGACGTTTCTTATATAAGTTGCACTTTATTCTTGCATTTTCCCATTGAATTTTCCCAAGCCCTTTAATAGAAGTGTCAATTCATTTTGACAGTGAAGTGGGTTTCTTAGTGCAGATATAATTATCTGTTAACTAAATGTAAACAACGTCGTTTTTATCAATTTACAGCTGTAATTTTAGAAGTGTTCAGCCAATCGGTCGTCCACTTAAGCACATCAATCTATTAATAGCCTGAAATCAATACGTGCATTAATATCAATTGTTCAATTCGTTGTGTCGGCAAATACGTCATCACGTCTTAAATTAGTTATTATTGTATACAAGCAGATAATAAACATTTAACATACAATTTATTTATCTTTCCCAGGATATGTATTTATTATTATTATTTATTTGTAAACTTAATTATTTACATTACTTATTTATTTATTTAACCCACGATATTTACACAAATCAAAATCACATTCTGGAAGCATACCTACTCCTACTTGTTCTCTGCGACGTATTTTGAAATAACCTCTTACTACCGGTGAGCCGTATGCCTGTTTGCCATTCTTCATCTACCTCATTGTGGTATATAATGGTCTACTTTTCACCAAAAAGCTCATGTTGAAACTCAAACACGAATCTATAATAAGGCTAAGGCTTCCTAAGTCACTTTTTATGTCAGAAAGCTGATAAAACAAGCGATCCACTTGGTAAAAGTGGCTACTGTGAAAGAATGGTAATGTGTCGCCGACGACGTTGACGCCTAGAAGGGCTCTCAAGGCCGTCCGTTGGAATACACTGATGTACGCAGCTTGATGTGATTCTCAATATCATCGCTATCATCAACCTCAAATATCTATTATTTCGCACGAGACTTTATTTTTATATTTTACTTGGTTGCTCCAGATTAGTCCAGATAAATGAACTGATTAATATTAACTTACTTTCTGTAGAAGTATTATAATCTTTACCATTTTATTTATCGTACCTGCTTACTAATTTATGTTATTTTCCATTTATCTTGATGATATAAATAGAAATAAACATGTCTTAGGTACAACCTACAAATATTTGTTGAAATAAACAATCCGAGTAAACAATTCCTACTTAATACATATAAAGGAAACGGATACTCTTAATTGCTATTGGCAGGTAAATGTGAACCTTAATGCCTTTACTTAAGACCGAGCTATTGACCTCGATAAAAACCAGCAGCCCAGGATCTGTTTATCAGGCCACGCCTCGCAAATGGCAATTCTGTGGAATATTTTATTGACTTTCATTGTTCTTAATTAGGTCAAATTGGTTTAAAATATTTTCTTAACAGGAAAGTGCCTTTTAAAAACACTAATTGGAAAACACAAATGGTTAGAAGTAAAAAAAATCGCGGCCGGGCGAGCTGTATTGCTAGATGCAATTATTTAAAATAATTTGAAATTTGCTATAAATTCGACGAATTTTTAGCTTAATTGTCATTCAAATTCAATGTGTCTTTGTAAATTCTAATAAAATTTACTGAGTTACATTTTCACCAAGATATAATCGAATTACTTAGACTCTGCTGTAAATTCCAGAAATGAATTGTATTTGTAGCATAGCTTACTCGAATGCCATATTTTTTTACTCCTCCAAAGAAGTTTGTATGAATTATGTTAATGTTTTCGTATACATCTATGCTAAACAAACTTCTCAAAATGTTTTGAATAATTAATAAAAAATATTTTTAATCCTGTGTCACTATTTTCCATTAGTAGAGTACATACTTATTTATTTTATGTAGAATAGACAACATTGATGAACATATTAGTTCAAATGTATCAATTAATGATTAACGATCTAACAATACTAATCTGGATTATTAATAGATACTTATGACTAAAATTTAAAACAGCAGCCACATCCAGCGAAATAAACTTATTCTGATTTTATTACCTCAATGTAAGTCAGAAATTAGGTTAGATGCAAACAAATAGTCCCGAGTCAATGTTAAGGATTATTTTGTAACCTAAATACACACTCTTATACCGAACGATAACATATATAGATAAGAAATGTTGCAGACTTAATTATTGTTTTAATATGTATTACATCATTAACTTATTACTATGTTTGTGGGGATCAAGCCGTGATCAGGAACAGGAACTATTTGTGTATCTGTCTTTTTGTTCTTTAGTCATATCTCGTATTTAACATTTTGTTTACCTACTCTGTGACAAATGTATCATGTTAAGCTATTGCATAGCTTCTATCGCGGGCCTTGAGCGTGGAGACCGAATCCAGAAATTCCGTAACGAAAATAACCTAACACCCCCCACTCCGACCGGCACAGCGGTGATACTTTTTAGTTTTGCCATCTATCGATGAATAGCAGATGACTTTTTAAAATATCACACTTGTCTCTTTAGTTCAGCAACTCGTCTCTAGGTGACATTGGTTGTATCGGACCACGCTCAAAAAGTGTAACTTGAATTTATATCAAAGAAAAAAAAACTGCATAAATAAAATAAATAAATAATTATAATTGCATAAGTTGATAAAAACAGCTATGCAATAGCTTTACCGCGGCAGTCTCCGAGTGCCACACGTCTTTTTTTTTTAAGTTATTGGTTGAGTTCAATCTCGCCATGGATAGATATGTGGTTAGATGATGCTGAAACTGAAGGTGACTGGCTCTCAAGTGCATCTGTGGGTGCTTAGCCAATTACGGCTTACCCTAGCTCTTAGTTGTTACAGTAGAATACACTTAAACTGGGGATACTCAGAGGAGAGGAGATACATAATGCTAGAACCAAAACGCCTAGCTTAGCTAAAAAAATGCCTTGCTGAGCTGAGTGCAAGGCATTTTTTTTAAAGCACTCTACCAATTAATAATATTTACAGTGAATATAAATTTAAAGTACAAAATCTTGTATTCAAAATAAAGTTGAATCACTCAAAGCATGATTTATTTATTATACAAAGACTAAAATGTACCTTTTATCCATGCAGAAAGCTTTCATTTTAATTAAAAGTTGGATAGCATTAGTTTAAAAGAATGTAACATTTGTTTGTAGTCAAAATTCATCCCAAAGAAGTTTACACACAAAGAAATCCTTATAACTTTTTGTTTTGATCTTTGAATACCTTTACTAGCCATTGTTTGCATTAATCAAACACTGCTTCATTTTATGATTAATATGAGGATGAATTTACTCAAGAATTAAAAACATAATGTTATTATGCTAAATACATAATATTATTGTTGGTAAGTGCGACAAGAGTTGCCATTCTTTTAAAAAAAAAATACTAATGTCAGGTAAACATTCACGAAAAAAAAATCCACTCTAATCGTATGGATTTCATGCGATCGCATAGAAGATGAACGATTGACTAATAATACATACCTAGGTATATTATTTTAGACCCCATAAAAAATATAACATCAAATTAATTATAATACATTTTCTTGTAATTGCGTTGTTTTTAATAATTAATTAATACTAATTACAACAACCATTAATTAATTTAATTATAATAACATGAGTATATACAAATGAGTTTTTTCACACTACAGCACTGCATTGTTAACTTGCAGTAATTTGGTATTGATTTATCTAATAAATTATATAATATTTTATAATAATTAATTATGATATACGTTTCAGGGGCTAATCACAATTCCTTTCAATATATGTAAACTTTTCCTTTCAATAGAATGATGCTCAAAATTTATTATATTAAAACGCAAAAAATATCCGTAAAAAAAAACAAAATGCGACCCATCCACCTTAATATAGTTGATTAGCTTTTGCATTCTAAATTAGGTAAAATATAATCTAATCAACGTAAGTGCAGAGTTAACATGTCATGATAGAATTCGTGAGTAGACAATTTACGACCTCATTTTATTGTCTCTTTTTTGGACTTTATTTGGTCTCACATGAATTCACATTGCATTGGGGTAAAATTAAAGCTTTATTGGTGCAATTACATTATTAAAATATCCACATACCTATTACTTACCTACAATAGTTATTAGTTTTATATTTTACTAGGTTTTACGTATACACGGATTTACCCGCGTTTTCGGAATGGATGTACCCTCCGGCCATCCGGATCCATTGCTTCATTACTGTGTGAAATAAACACATACCAAAAATTATAATATTTAATTTTCAGCCATTTTTCCCAAACTATATGGACTGAATACTTTAGGTACTCCACCATTGGTTCTGAAAGGTGAAAAGAACCAGTTAGCAATCTGTATTTTATCAATCATCGTAATGCTAAATGGACTCATCAATCATCATCATGTCAGCCGAAAGACGTCCACTGCTAGACAAAGGCCAAGGATCCCCCAAGGATCTCAACGATGGCCGGTGTTGCGCTACCCACATCTAGCGGTTTTCCTCACAAGATCATCGGTCCACCTTGTGGGGGGCCTGCCCACGTTGCGTCTTCCAGTTCGTGATCTTAAAGAAATAGATTAGAACAAACAAAAACTATGTTTCATATATAACACAGTGTAAAACTGTACAGTAAAGAAAAATAGCCTTTATTGCAAATTCTTTTCCATTAAATATGTATACTGTACAGTGCTTTTACGTATTCAATTTGGTTTGATCACGTGTAAAAATGCAACACCGCCGCGCCGCGCGCCTCGACGTCAAACAATTTAATTTGGATCCAGACGATGTACGATCTCGTTTACCGTAATTTGTTTTGACTCAATTGGTTTCAGCTGACTTCGGTCCTCGCTTATTTACTGTAGATGGCATATACCTATATATTGGAATTATATTTAACGTACCAACTTAACTTTTTTAGCTGTCAGCTAACTCTAAATTCTACGCGTATATTTTACAATGTTACTCGTATTTTATGTTTCTGAGAAAATACTAATGTAAGTACTCTACATTATGTTAATAAATTTGATAATCCCACATGAGCAGGTAATAAAAGCGAATGTTTAAACGCTTATACCGGCGGGTGGGTCTATCGCGTAACAAAATGGTAATGAACTTCATTAATATGGGGGGCTGAAAAGGCCGCTTGTTCAAAATTGCTATGCAATTCATATCTCGAATTTATAGCAAATCCAAATGTTTTATTAAATATTTTTTGGTGAAAATGCATTTTAATCAATTTATTTACAATTAAGACAAATTACACCATAATCTGATGTAACTGTGTCTGGGCTTCCATTTTCTGCGATTATGTATATTTAAAATCATATCAAACGAGTCAACAAACCATTCATGGACTCATCCAAAGTCCCAGATGGGGTCTAGATGTTAAAGAAATCAAGATAATAAAGTCCAGTTTAATGAAGTTCATTACCATTTTGTTACGTGGTAGCTCCGCAGGTGTAAATAAAATCGATACAATAAATAAAACCATTGATTCTGTACGTTATTTTGGACACCGTTAAAAGTTAGAATGTTTAGATTACTTTAGATGTTTGTTAATATTTCACGCAAAAACAACAGAGTTTTTTAAATTTGGCACATACATAGATACATACTTACCTACTTTTAACCCTGACTCGCGGGTGAAACCGCAGGAGAGAGCTGCTAATAGACAAATATCAATAGTCAAGCAAAGAATTGAAGTTACGACACGAACTTGTTAACAAAGAGCCTTAAGTCGTAAATAAGTAGGTCCTAAAAATATATAATAGCTTTTACAACGTCCTTTAAGATACGCCTATAAAAAGTTTCAAAGCGAAGCACTTGAGAAATCCAGTAGTCTAATTTAAAATTCAACATTTATTTGCTTGTTTGAATCGCATTTTCGGTAGATTTGGCAGTCTACGGGATAATAAAGTGACTACTTTAAACTTGAGTTTCAGGAGGAAAACTAAATTCTGTTGGGGAACTTTTGTACGTCATATAAAAGACACTGGGAAGTCAGGAAAACTCAATTTGTCAGCGCTTTCAATCTTTCAATATTTCCAATGGCTTTATTATGAGTAGATGCAGATATAACGATGTTAGTTTATTGGAATATAAGTATTATATAAATAATCACTACATTTATTATATAATAATATCTGACTATTTACATTTTTAAATAATAATTTAATACTAACCTAACTACTAAACAAACTAACTACTTATAAATGTAACTAAAAATCAATTAATTATAAATAAAAAACTTCCTCTAACTCCTCCCCTGGTGGCAGAGTACCAAGAATACTGGCGGCATTGTCTCGCTGTATTGCGAGGCTTATTCTTTGGCCTAAGTAGCCGTCAACTCTGGGATCCCGCGTAGCTTCCACCAACCGCTTAGAGATTTCTCTAAAGAGGTGGTGAGCTCGATGACCCCAGGGTCCTAAGGTTTCAACCCCAAACGGCTCAAATATGTATACGTACTTGATATTCCGCTATATTTGTGCCGTTTGAGGTTCTCTGCAGTATTATATAATAGTTATATTTTGTCGGTAAGTTAAGACAGAAATATTATTTTGAACTTAAAATGATTTAACAAATTTATTTATAGAATAAAGGATAATGGGCACATGCCATACATGGTTAACCAACAAAAATGTTTTAAACTGAAATAAAATATGAAACATTAATTAATGAAGTATGAAGTAATCATCCTATAGTTAAATCACTATATTTTATAAAACAACTGTAAAAAGGAGGTTTCACAATTAACGCTTTACGCGTTTACTGAAATGACATAACTAGGTTTTGCCCCGATGTTTTACTCGGGTTTCTAATATAAAAGAAGCCTATACATAGCTAGTTACCGGTCCATAACCTATCTCTATGTCAAAAATCACATCGATCCGTTGGATCATTGCTGCGTGAAAGAAGGATAGACTAACGAACACTCTTTCACTTGTTTAATATCATATCCTTGATCATTAATAATGCCTTGAGAAGCATTAAGTATGAAATAGGCTTTACACCCCGCGGTGTCTCCCGCGACTCTCTATTATACCTTAGGGGTTGAATTAAAAAATCCTTTCTTAGCGGATGACTTAGCTAATAGATATCTGTGTGCCAAATTGCAGCCCTATCTGTTTAGTGGTTTGAAGACATGCTTTATACATTAAATATTATATATTTAGATAAATTAAAATTAAAAACAACTTACCATAACTCAAACTTAAAAAAAACATCAAATCAAAATTGGTTTGGTTCTTTCGATTTCTGACATAATGTAATTCTAAATAAAGTCTACAAGTCTATTAGGAATAATTAATGTTATAATTGCATGATAATTAATTATTGCAAGTAGTTATCTATGTACATAAATAAACTCCCTCCACTGACACGAATATAATTTGCGATAAAGTCGAAATGAGTCATCGACCTAATTATATACGTACACACGGTCACAGATCAAGCTACACACTGCGGCACCTTATGCGGTTGTAATAGGCGCTATTTTGCAACAAAAATGTGTAGCTTGATCTGTGGCCGTGTGTACATTTGTTCATGTAATTTAATAGTTATAATATTGATTATTTGAGTATACCTACGATAAATTTACCCTTATTATTTAAAAAAATATATAATTTATGATTCTGTTGGTTACCCTTTTTGTCATTTGAACTATCTCCTTTATCATCTGGGGGTCTAAAAAGGCCGACCGAAATGATGATCGATACTTAGATGCAAATAATTTCTAGAATTTACAGCAGAGTAGAACAAATAATTGGATTATTATTTCATAATTTGAGAAATATACGAGAAACAAATAAATATCCTGGGATATTCATCGCACACGGCTATCTGATCCCAAGAGTTTTGAAATAGTTATATAGTTTCCATGTAGGTATATATTGTAGTATAGTAGTTATCTGATATACTACAATATATACTTATTTTTCGTAAATGCATATACATTTAAAAATATAATCAAAATCAAAACTCATTTATTCAGTTTAGGCCCTAATAAGGCACTTATGAATGTCAACAGTTACAATTTTTAGACTCTACTACCGGTTCGGAATACACTTGAACTGAGAAGACTCCGGCAAGAAACTCAGCAAGGCTTTTTTTGTGGATTGAACCCATGACCTGCTGCGTGATAAGTAGAGTTGAAGTGAATGAATTGCAATTAGCGATATTGTTCGAGCAGCCATTTTAGATTCCAGTTCAAAATTTTCTAGCTCAAAATATTTTATCTATATTACGTAGCAGGTGTATTTTAAAATGATTGAACGAGCAATTTCAATATTAAATATCAAGTGTCCAAAGGACCACCTTTAAGGACAAGATACCTGCCTATAAGTAAAGATGTTTTACTTTATCTACATTAATAAAAAAATTTGGAATAGATATGATTTTATATGGTGATTTTGTTAGCAGGCCGAAATAGGATTGACGTATAGGTACCTACGTTACACAGGGCATAAAAGTTTTCCATTCCAAACTTCTAAAAAATATCAAATAAACTTCAAAGTCTAATATAGGTACCAACCTATATTAGAGTTCAGTAGAAAATCAGATAAAACACGTAATTTTGTCTTTTATGCGGATGTAATACGGTTGGTTATTATGATAAAACCATCAAACTAATGAATTGTTTGTTGATTAACGTTGAATGTGTAGAAACTAAAAGGTTATTGACATTTTATTGACATCGTCAAATTACAATAAATCTGCCTTGCCAATAAAACTCGTATGTCTACAGTGTAGAGTCTACACGATGAGGATCTAATTCATGATAATATTAATATTCAACATTTAAAAAAATATACCTACTGCCCATTTTATGATATGATTTCTATATTCCAAAAAACTTAGAAATTACAAGAAACAGAAAACTGAGTCAATAAAATGTATATATTAATTATTAAGTTAATAAAATATACTAACGCAATTCATGCTCATATTGAAAAATTATAAAAGCACATTTTAAATAAAAAGTGAAACTCAATTATCAGGAGATAAATAACACAAAAAAATACCATACAATTATTTTTATTTGTACATTACGGCGTTGTATTATTTTACAACAAACACAAACACCAACACTTAGAAAAGAAGTAATCACTAACAGAGTCACTGGACCTTGCACAGGAAAATTAAACTAGGGAGTACTTAATCTAAAACTATATCACAGTTAGAGAGAAATCAGCTAATTGCTAATTAATACTTCACATGTAACGATCCCGTACTCTTGCGAACATTTCCGCGCTGTCAATTTTGTTGGGATCATTCTTGCCGAAAAATGTCGTCCTGGTGGTTTTGACGAGTCCCTTTCCCTCTTCTGCAGATTTTCTCCAATATACAGTTTGGACTGCATGCCTGCCGGCGATGTAGCGGGTAGCACTGCCAATCAGCTGTCGTTTGTCCATTCTCCTTTATTGTATTTCGAATACTGTTGAATAAATTGGAGCTGCTGTATACAGTTGTGTGCTGAACAAGCGTCGTTGAGTATTTGATGCCTGTACTCGATCACTCGCAGTTTATATAGTCCACGACACGTGCTATATGTCGGTGATAAATACCCACAACAGTGTGTCGTCACAGACAATAATACGAGCTTGTATGTGTACAAACTTTGCACTCTGCCAGCGCGTGCCCGAACATGCCTAGATTATTAAAGTTGTAAGGAAATGTTTCTGCACTTGTGAACACATGTTATACATCGTGCGATATTGTAATCGTTTTGTCTATACTAATATTATAAGAGGAAAGATTTGATTGTTTGTTTGTTTGTTTGCATTGATTCGCTCCGAAACTACTGAACCGATTTGAAAAATTCTTTCACTAATAGGAAGCTACATTATTCCCAAAGGTTATAGGCTACTTTTTATCCTGGGAACGCGAGTGAAACCGCGTGGATCAGCTAGTATGATATAAAAGTAGCGTGCAAAGTATGCCATGAATTTTATTAAGTATTCTTTAAATATTTGCATTTTGATTTCTTTAATATATTTGAACAAACTTTAGACTCAAATTGTAAATAATTCATATCTAACACGTAGAGGTCCTCGTACAGTAATTTTTAGGATGAGTAAGTAAGTACATTGACCTTGGAATGAATTACAGTATTCTTAAGGGGCTGTCAGCTCATGAAGTCTATTAAAAAGGAGTTTTTTAAGCCATCATTTTCATCCAAATATAGCTGCTTTCTGGTAACTTTTTTTACATTTTAGTAACTCCATGTTCAAACAATGTTTCATTGCTCATGGAAACATTTTCAACACTGTAAAATTTGTAACGATTTAAAGAATGAAATTGATTGCAACAAAGTTACGTGATTGCCTCACTTGGATGACATAAAGATTTTAACAACACTACACACTTTTAAATCGGTTAGTAAAAATATGTCGGAATAATGAAACAAATAATTATAAATTCATATAAACATGAAACCTCAAAACACCTTTTTCGTTGTATTACACGAAATAATATTTTTACAGGTTTAAATAGAAGTAATTAATTTATATAAAAATAACATATCCAGTAATGGTAAACAACTATTTCACATAAACATCTAAAGTTTGACAAACACAAATACAATAGTAAAACATTTATAATGATAGGTAGAGATAATATTTGAGGAGTTGTGTTTTTATACAAATATTTGTTATTTGTGAACAAATAGTGTAATACTGTTACAGTATTGTTATGTAATTTCAGTTTTTAATTTGTTTATTTTGATTACACTAGCTTCTGTCTCACGGCGCCATCCACGGTTTTATCGGGTAGATATTATTAAGTAGGTATCCCATGTTTTAGTCCACGATCTGATCTATCTTTGAGCCAAACTTCATACAAATCCTTTCATCCATTAAGATTTGTTCACACTTATAATCCTCGTCTTTGGTCCATGTTCCTCATCACTAACTACCTTATAACTTGAAGTGGTTTAAAGCTAGACTTGCACTATTATGTGACGTGAAAATGTTACGATAGATATAAGCAGGATGAAATTTTCAAGTAGGTCTGGTTGTCGAAATCCTAAATTATTGGGATTATCTTGTGTAAAATGCAGAGAAGACTCTCGAGGCAGTTTGATAAACACTAACACTGTATAGGTGGATTTTCAAAATACATTTAAAAAAACATCCGTATATCTATACTAATAATAAAACTTAGGAGTTTGTTTGTTTGTTTGAGCGCGCTAATCTCCGGAGTTACTGGTCCGATTCGAAAATTTTTTTCACTAATAGGTAGGAAGCTACATTATTCCCAAAGGTTATAGGCTACTTTTTCTCCCGGGAACGCGAGTGAAACTGCGAGAAACAGCTAGTAAAATATATTTAAAACCTGGTATTACTAGACTTCTGTTAAATCATCTCTAATAAGTGGGTAAGAGTTGTTCCCCCATTTACATTTTATAATATTATTAAGATAATACTCAATTAAACAAAGAAATTTTCCATAAACTATAAGCGATTTCATGAACAGTGAAAGCGTGTGTAATAAAGCAATAATGTATTAGCCCACATAACATTTCCAGTAACAGCCACTTACTCACAACATACAATAATTCATTGTCTATATAATGTATAGCTATTCCCCGCGGTTTCACTCGCGTTCCCCAGATAAATTGAAGCCTATACCTTCGGTGATAATGTAGCCTATTAGTGAAAGAATTTTTCAAATCGGACCAGTAACCCCGGAGATTAGCACGTTCAAAATAACAAACTCTTCAGCTTCATTATTAGTACCTATATAGATTATCAAGCTCAAATCTCATTTATTCAGTTAAGGCCAAAATTAAGGCTACTTTCTATCCCAAAAACTCGATAGAAACCGCGGGGAACAGCTGATAAAGTATATCCAAGAAATCTGGATATGCTACATACCTACCCAGTCTGGCGTCGCTGTCCGTATTTGGCCCAACAATTTTGTTGCCATATGGCTTTTTTTTAACAAGTAGTTTCCGTTACGCTTTTATTATTTTTAAATGTTATTTAAATTTCAACCTTGACAGGAAAATATAAGAATTATAATAATAACGTTTTTAAAGTCAATAAGGACAAGATTCGCCTGCAAAAGAATTGCTTTTCACGACTTTCCTAGATTTTCATTTTCATTTTATTTGACAGCGACGTCAGACTGGTCTTCCACATAGAAGTTACAGTCAGAAGATATTTCTAATTTCTTAACTACGAATAACACAAACTTTTTCTTAAAGCCTTACCACGTTTACGTGACCTTACGTGACGTAACTAAATACCCATAACAAAAGGAAATCTATCCGACAAGGAAGGGTACTCGGTAATGGTCGGCCGTCGACCCGAAGAAGATGGATGGAGTACAGAACAGTACTTGTCACTTTGAGGTAAATAGCTCATCTGCTACAAGAGTCCTTTGTTCGGGGACTCGGGTTGATACATTCATTGTTTAGTGTGTGGTCAGCCTTATACCTAACTAAACACAGATAACTAAAGAATTGACGTTAGTTAAGTAAGGTGAATGCTGCAGGTAAAGAAATTAAATCTTAAGATTTTACTCCCATCGCACCTAAAGAATTTGAAAAAAATTATGTCTTTTTCTTTTAATTTATGTACTCCTATTTATACCAAATCCATATATGCAGTTATTCTGTTCTAAAGCACCAACTCTATTAAAACTTTTTTTTTAATAAAAGTTATCGCCTATTTTTACCCACGTCTTCAATAACCGACTCTAAAACATAGACAAACAGTATTGAAATCTGTCTGCGTAATTACAATATCCAGCCAACCTTATACCTACTGATAGCTTCACAAAGGCTTCGTAAAATATACAATATCGAAAGAAAAGAAAGTCCGCAAATTTTTCCATCAGCCGATTAAATTGAAATTATTGAAAAAATTGGCAACAATCTCGATTTGTTTCGGTCCAGAAATGAGTTTGGTCTTTAGGCTTCTATTTGTTCAAGTGACATAAAAAAACACTTGTATTTCTGTTTCCCATTTGTAAAATAGGTACTATTAACAAAAAAAAAATATACCTACGTATACCGCGGTTTCACTCGCGTTCCCGGTATAAAAAGTAGCCTTATGTCCTTCTGCTTATCATAGGCTAACTTTGCGTGCCTAATTTTTTAAAATAATAAATATCCAGATAGAGTACTTTCGTATTTATATTTAATATCATCATCATCATCATATCAGCCGAAAGACGTCCACTGCTGGACAAAGGCCTCCCCCAAAGATCTCCACGATGGCCGGTCTTGCGCTAGCTGCATCCAGCGGTTTCCCGCGACCCTAACAAGATCGTCAGTCCACCTTGTGGGGGGCCTGCCCACGCTACGTCTTCCGATTCGTGGTCGCCACTCGAGAACCTTTCTGCCCCAGCGGCCGTCGGTTCTACGAGCGATGTGCCCCGCCCACTGCCACTTAAGTTTGGCAATTCTTCGGGCTATGTCGGTTACTTTGGTTTGCCTGCGGATCTCATCATTTCTGATCCGATCTCGCAGGGAAACTCCGAGCATAGCCCTCTCCATTGCTCTTTGGGTGACCTTGAGCCTTCTTATAAGGCCTATCGTAAGCGACCACGTTTCTGCTCCGTAAGTCATCGCTGGCAACACACACTGGTCGAAGACTTTCGACTTGAGACACTGCGGTATTTGAGACGAGAAGATATTACGTAGCTTCCCGAACGCTGCCCAGCCAAATATATTTAATATCCTTATAATTAATAAAATAATAGATTTTTCAAAGATATTCAAGTATAGCTGTTATACTTACGTTCTCGAGGGATCTTAGTATCCCGGGATATTTTGATTGAATGGTATTTTAATCACCCGGGGACTACTATAAAATAAATCTCTTTATATTAACAATGTTTTTATTCCTTAAACCTTCTCTAAAAATGGAATTTAATTTACCTCAAATTGGTAATACAATATTTGAGTTACTTTATAAATTGGTATAGGTAATTTGGTTTGAAAATACGTCACTATTCATTCTTTATAGATGAAGTCACTTATATTATAGGTACCTATATGATACATAAAGGCACGTCATTCAATTATTATGTAAATGCCTACTCTTTTTTATAAAGGTGTAGGTATATGATGAAATCGGAAACTTTGCAAAATTTCATCGTAATTATGAGGATGTCACGTAGGTGCTCGAAATCTAATTATAGCAAAACATCTAAAGGTTTTCCCAATGAACGGATCAAAACCATATCACTTCAATATAAGTACGCTAGCTCCTTCGTAAATTCCATTAATTGCTATCAATTCATATTCAATAGGTCTAACATTTTATTTCTCTAATCAAAAAAAAATCGAAAAGCTATAATTATAAAGTACTTTTTGTATCGAAAGGTGCTGTACATTTTTCAAGAGCGGGTATACCCACTCGATATGTCAATGGCTTCTCAAGAGTCTGTTAAGACTATCTCTTATATTTGCAATTTAATTATTGTATCTCATAATAAACACATACTTGATGATAGTTTTATCTTATCCTAGCCTAACTCATCATCAATCATACCCAATGCACAGTATAGTAAACCCAGGTCCAGAAGAAAAAAAAAGTTCAGGTCAAATCAAATACCAGCCGCTACTAGGCTACTTGTGGGATATTGGTTAAAGTTAGTTTATTAGTTGAGTGTGAATATAGAACCCGTGGTACAAAATATGTAGCACAGATAATCATAGCTATCAGGCTCATGATTTCATCATCATATCAGCCAAAAGACGTCCACTGCTGGACAAAGGCTTCCCAAGGATCTCACGAAGGCTATCCGCATCCAGCGATTTCCCGCGACCCTCACAAGATCGTTGGTCCGCCTTGTGGGGGCCTGCCCACGTGTGTCTTCCAGTTCATAGTCGCCACTCGAGAACCTTTCATGATTTACCATACGCCGAGAAAAAGCTTTTTTCAAAGTACTGTAATGTACCTAAATTATAAGAGAGATATAAAACGTTTATGACTGAATGTCTAGACGTCCGAATTGCACATAATACTTTTTCTAAGGAAACTAATTGACCGCGTGTGATTGATAACACACATGTAGTAATTAAGGCTTTGCTTATTGTCAGAGTCCACTAGATGATAAATCCGGATAAAATGCTGACTAGGTATAGGTCCCACGTAGACGATCAAATTCTTTTTGCTGGTATTATTGTCTATACTAATATTAATGTTTGTAAGTTGAGATGTAGCAGGTAATCTCCGCAGTTATTAGTCCGATTCCAAAAAAATATTTCACTAATGGGAAGCTACATTATCCCCGTGAGAAAAAGGCTACTTATTATCCCAGGAACGCGAGTGATACCGTGGGAAATAGCTATCCATAATTCAACCGTATTTTAATACAAAGTTGTCGGATTTCAGAGCAGCGTATCTGTCATGTTCTGGCGCTGTCTGTTGGCTGCAAAACATAAAAATATCGAATTAATGCCACGCTATGTTGACGTGTCGCTTGCAAGCCGGGAATACAATCCTAGCATGGAAACATCTGGGTACCTAACCTTTAAAAATGAAAAATTACATGTCCGTGTATAAGATTAAAAAATCCGGGGATTTCACGCTTGTTGTCTTGGAGGGCTAATTTTGTCAAATTTTAAGCTTTATAGTATGTTTCGGATAGCATTTCATCAACACTGTTTCGCCTAAAATTGGGCTATATTACAAAACTCCATACAAATTTGTGAAATTAGATGACACAAAAGATAGTTGACAGGTCGATGAAATGCCATCCGAAACAAATTATGAAGCTGCAAAAGTGACAAAATTGATCCCCCAATTGGTTACAAAATTTTTAAAATGGCAACCTTATTCGGGGAGTCTTAGGCTACATTTTATAGGAATTCGGTTAATAGGAAGAAAGAAATACATTCATTTATATTTATCTATAAAATGCATTGACATAATGACAGAAATAAAGTTATGAAACGCACACTAATTCTAGGAATAAGATTACTTACATCAATACACGTAATTTTACAGCATTAGAAATAATAAATCACGCGGATGAATCAGAATTTATTAACGCGTTGCCGTGGAGGTAAACTGTAAACAAATAGTAGTTTATGATACTGTTGCATAATAGGGGTTATTAACTACGAGTGTGAGTTTAAGTACCGAGCCGTAGGCGAGGTTCTTAATAGTATCACACGAGTTTTTAATACCTAATTATGTGCAGTATCATACAGTACTTTATCTAAACTAAAAAAAAAAAAAAAAAAAAAAAAAAAAATTGTGACATTTTTGGTCAAAATGATATGTGTAGGCAAAAACAATAAAATATACAGACACAATAATCATATACTTAATCAAATCCTTGTTGCCAACTCCCAAAAATTCTTACCTCTGAAGTTTCGAGTTAAACCTTTCAAGTTTCAAGTTAAAAAATTTGTGACATTGTCATCGTCAAATTGAATTGATACTGATTGATTATACTATTGATAGGTCCAAAGTGTACTTTAATAGAAAAAAAGTTATTTTATAGCATTATCTTGGGAACAACAACTGTACTATAATGAATCATTATACACGGGTGTGCCTAAAGTGGCTCATTAAAGTACTGATTTTGATTTCATAATAAGAACATTACGATATGAGAGTAGATAAACATATTTAATGAATTGAAAGCCTACACAGTACGCACTTTGGTAAGCGTTTGTCACTTGTTTGTTGAGAAAACCGCAGGCTGTTAGTTGCTATTCAAAAATCTCTTCGATACAAATA
Source organism: Tethea ocularis (assembly GCA_963555595.1). NCBI lineage: Eukaryota > Metazoa > Arthropoda > Insecta > Lepidoptera > Drepanidae > Tethea > Tethea ocularis. The sequence continues at coordinate 9,634,944 of OY741968.1, forward strand.
TAGGAAAGACATATTCACTGGTATATAGGTTTACAAGCTCTCCGCCTCGCGGTTTCACCCGCGATCCCCTATTTTACCCCCTTAGGGATTGAGATTTCAAAAATCCTTTCTTAGCCTATGTCTACGTCATAATAGCTATCTGTATGCCAAATTTCAACGGAGTGATTTGAACTGTGCGTTAATACCTATATCAGTCAATCAGTCACGCCTTTAGATTTTGGAAGGTTTTTTTTGTTTTTTTTTAAAAGGACGTAAGTTGGTAGCCTCTGATGGCTGCTCCAACCTTACCGAAACAATCGGCGAGCGCAGAGGGCTCTCAGCCGAGTAACATTTAGGTAACCACGCCTGAGGGCACCCCCCAGTGGGGTACGAACCTCGGCTCAAGGCGTTACCGGGGGAAGGGGAGGACGAGTTACGACTAATTGGGGGCGGTCGGATTACTAAAAGGGAGGTTATAACAACCCAAAAGGCCCTTTCCGTTTTTTCCACTGCAATTAAAGAATTTTTTCCTTTTTCACATGAAAAATAATTCCAAAAAAATATCAATAGCATTAAAATACCTGTTTAACTGAGGACCTTCTACATTACTGGCAGACTCACGATCATGCGGACTCTGGGACTCTAGATCACCCACTCACTGGTGATTTTAACGGTAACCTAACCGCTTGCCGTATGTTTGTTGTAGGTATAAAAAAAAATATATGAAAAATACGAAAAATAAGACTTTTTCTACAGCAATAATGTCTGAAAAAATACCTTTCGTAATATGTCAATACAAAGTACCGATAATTGATTACAAATAGTTCAAAATAACCAAAACATGATAGCTGTCATAGCATAGATACGCGATAAACGATATTATGTAATTTTTTAACGATTCCGCCATAAACAAGATGATAAGATGGTTTGTTATTTGTTTTCGTCTTTTTTTTTCTGTTAATATCATAGATAAATACTTATACCTTTATCTAACTAATACACCGACCGATACATAAAATAATAACATTATTTTAGTATGTTAGAAAATCATAGTTCAAAGCGAATATATTTTTTGACAAAATAATTAACTGACTCAAAAATAGAAAGAGAAAGCAATTGGTATATTTGTAACACTTTCACTGCAAAACAAAAATAAATTAACTTTTACATATAGATACCTACTATCTATTTAAATCTGAATGCACTGGACTTTTGTGATGATATGTAGGTAATTAGGTACTATGTGATGGTACTAAAATCGGTTCATATTTATCTATATCTATAAAGTTTATCTGTTTGGACATACTCAAGGTCATTGTAGGATTCGAACCCGCGACCTTCGTCGCGGCATCCAACGCCACAACCACTAAGCAATCATTGCTTTAAAAATAAAATTGGTAATTATTGTTTGGATTAGTTTAGGAATATCATGATTTGGCGAATTATACAATCGGCCGCCGACATATATAGGTATCAAATTCTTCCGGTAATCTACTTGAACTTATGACTTTAAGATAAAGTTTATTAGCATCGGAAATATTTCTATTACATCATAGCCCATTCAATCAATATCACAAACATACATCAATTATGTCTCTTGCAGAATGTTTATAAACAAATCTATTTACTATTTAAATATAAGATGCTAAATTGAATACTAATAAATAATATTTATGATGTAGTACAAATTATCGTTTGTTTGGTTCAGCAGCGTAAACGGAATCTATTTTTAAGTAGGTATAATATTGACAAACTTTTATGGTATTTTTTCGTGAGTATATACTATGACAGAACACGAGCCGAAATTACTGCCCCGACATACATTGTTTCATCAACACTGACATCATTTATTCTACGACCTTCTCTAAGTCTATGACTTTTTTTCCCATACATAAAAAAAAACAAATCAAAGCAGTTTTAATCTTCTTAACTCTACATAAACTCTCTCTAGGCAGTCACAGATGGTAAGACATAAGCACGAGACAGGGATCAAGACAGAGTATGATTTGTAAATCGGTTGACGGAAATTCTCACTTTAGTGGGGGTGAAAACGTATTACATCCCAGAAAAAAAAAAGTTAAAAGCCTCAGAACAAAAGTTGTTACTCTTGATGTCGGTAGGTACCTACCTACCTTTAAGAGGTTATGCGTTAGTTACCAGTAACTATAAATATATAACGGAATAGGATATTTTGATTTTGTATATATATGATACTTCTTTAGTTTTTAGTTTAATTTAATGTTTTCGTGTAAATAATTGTAAATATATAATAATAAATAAAAAAAAAAAAAAAAAAAAAAGTAACCCTATATTCAATATTATTTGACTACCTGTACCCCGCGGTTTTATCCGCATTCTCGTGACTAAAAGTATCTGCGACCTTTAGTTTCTTTAGCTCAATTAATTTCATGAATATCAAATTCTCCCGTAGGATTTTCATATAAAATAATTTTATAAGTGTAAAATTCAAGTACTATCTATAATCTCCACCTGTTACTATAATTAATCAATTAAATGCTTAATTATGCGTAAAATGTACATAACCAAGAAATTATTACAGTACTTAATTAATTATATAAACTGATCACGTCGTGAAAATCACGCGCGCTAACCCTGAATATAAATCAAATCAGCTGTTGAAAATAAGAGTATTTTTAGCCATCCTCCACAAAGCTCTTGATTAATGATACACGATGAACCCACAAAGCGGATTTATCCAGTTATAACTAAATCAAGGATGTCGAATTTGTGTGTAGAGAAAATTAATTGAACCCACAATTACTTGAACATGAAAAATTGACTAATTTATTCAAATTAATTTATCTATGAGTAGGGCCTACCCATTTCATGGAAGGAAATAAAAATAGGCTCGTTTCTTAGATTGCGTGGAAGTTTTTTTTTGTCCGGTATTACACAAATTGTCACTTTGTCAGCATTTTTGTAAAAATTACCAAGGTCTTCGTAATTATAAGTTATCTACTTGATTTCCGCCCCACGCGGTACCTTATTTAACTCCTTAGGGGTTGTTTTTCTTGTTTACATTATAAAGAAACCCACTGTAGAAAAGTTCAGTTTTCTAGGTCCAACAGTGTTGATTAATCAGTCAAAGAGTGAGTCATGATTTTTCATTTTATATACATTGTATTGGACTGTTATAAGCTTACAGCATTTTCTCCTTTAGATGTCTGATATAGTAAAAATAGCCTTGTACTACTATTTTCCTCCATCAACATTTCACAAGAAAGTAAAACAAATTGGGGGCAAAGCCAAGGAAACGGGGCTTTAACGAGTCAAGTTAACGCTCGCGAGCTTCCCCCATTTACATAGAAGCTCCCTATTAAATGTCAATCAGTCGTAAGGGAACAGTATATTTTGAAACGAAAAGGGAAGATCGAGATAATATTTTCCTCGTTCGGCAATTATTTTACACGCTTCTTGTATGCGATGTTTTTATAAGACATTACGTGGACTGAATTTCAATTTTTATTTCACCTGCAGGGCTGGTAGAGATAAACTACAACAAAATGGCGCGCCCCTCTAAATTACTGTTTCAAAATGTGTAGTCACATTCTTACGAAAGAGTTTGTAATGTAGTTGTACGTATTCGTTCAGTAGGCCGTCTTCAGTATCTCACTTATTTACCAGATTTGTTGGTCAACCAATCATAATTAGCCGACCGCGCAAGACAACAGACGTGTCATTGGAAACGTCAACGTAGCGCCATACTAATAATAATGAGCGATTAATGACGCCGCTGGTCGAGCAACAAATTCTAGGATTTATTTTTGTTTGACGGCTGTATTAGTTGTAAGTCTGTAAATACTTTCATAGATACATTTCAAACGTTTGTTGGGGCGCGCCATGTTATCGTAGTTAATCTATATTTATCAATATCAATCAATCTTGCCTTTGCAACAATTTAGAAGAAAATTATTTGACTGGTTAATTGATAAGTGTTTTTATTCATTACAGGAATATTTTGACTATAAAATGTAATTTAATTCGAATCATTATTATTCTACTGTTCATATTTGCTATTTTTTTTTATATATAGTCTTTTGCCTATGATTGTATATTTTTATGACATTTACTAGTTTGACATGTTTAATGATTAATTACCTATGTTTATCTGAATTCTGAACTATTTCTACACCAATAATGGTAGAATATGCAGATCGATAATACTATTCCATCCTACTGTACCATATTCTCAGAAATAAATGATTTATTATTATTATTATCAACTTATCAAAATGTACAAAAGGTTAAAAAAAAGTATAATGAATACCTTGTACATGCACAAGTGAATTTCAAATAGCCCTAAATGAAATTTATTCACGCCTGTTACTACCGAAGAAGTAAGCAGAGTCTCAGAGGTAGTATACAAAATAATTCTCTTTATTAATTGGAATGTGTGTAATAGTTCAAATTAAATGCAACCTTTAAGATAACCTAATCATAATACTACGAGTATCATTGTGTTTGACCACAATCTCACTAAGAGTAAATGTAAGCAAGCCTATGGAACTGGTTCTCAAGTGCAGCTAAAGCTAAATGTTTAACAGTTTTTAATATTTTCACCATGAGGTCGAGTGTCATGCGTAGCTGATAGATCTTTTTAAAAAAAGAAAGAAAAAAAAGAAAATTATAATAATTATTATGATACCACAAAAATGTATCCATAGTTTTATCATAAAATTTCTTTTAATGCGCAATATACCGCTCCGGGATAAAATACGAGTCTTTTGTTAGCGCTCGGCCGAGTAACACCAGGTGTGCAGAATTATATGAATGATGGCACAATAATAGGCTCAGAGCGTCGTCTGAATCAATAAGTCTTCCGCTTTGTCATTTTGTGAAAGTTATAATTTTCTCTTTGAAATTTATTGACTTTTGGAGCAAATGATTATTTAAAACTTCAAAGATTATTTGTTTAATGAACTTTTTTTATATGTGCAAAGAGAAAAGAGAGTATACAGTTGTTTTGGGAGCATGAACTTTTGAAACACGACTACCCCACCCCTTTTTTAGACTAATTTAATTTTCTCATTTCTCCTGACGATATATGTATATGCTTTTAATTTTATTGTATATTATTTGTACTATTAAACTACCTACTCTAATTCGTATGGATACCTGATACCCAGTGCTCAAGCATCACGTGTTAGTCAGCACGTTCGATTGCACGTGTGAGATCTATAACAGCGTGCAACTAATACTAGTAATTAATTGATGTTGTAGTTATTATACTGAAGCAGTTTTTCAGTTAACCGTCTTTTTACACATAAAAAACAAATCTGTTTGTTGCGCTTATAGCTGTTAGACGGATTTTTATTATGGCTAGATTTCAACTAGAATTTTGACATTTTAATATTTCCATTGATACATTTTATTGATGGTTTATAGTGTGACGAACTCTCAAAACTCAGGTTATATAAGACGTACAAATAAAACGGATCGCTTTGTAAAAACTAATTATATTATTTCAATTATAAAGTATGTACTTATTATTAACAATGCTAAATTTTAAAGTCTGTCTCGGTCGACAACTGATCTGAGAATGCCATCACGTCTCAAAAATAACCGACCTTTTTCATTCCGTTCCAGACTGACTAAATGCATCATTCAATCCGTTCAAGCTTCATACACAACCAAGCAATGGCACTTCAAATCAATTGACTTACCAATAACGACTAAAATATAAAAATCTAATACAATCATCGAATCGACTATTACCTATAAATTGTATGTAAATATTTAAAAATAAACTTGAATTTTCTGGCGAATTTGTAAAACAATATTAAATAAACATAAATTCATTACATTCGGCCGTCCGACTACGTGCGATCTCCTGACGCACGGTAAATAATTATGAAAAAGATAATTATTAAATATCACGTTAATCAAATTAATTTATCTTATGGCTATATTACAAGGTTTATTTATTTATACATATAATTATAAATTCATTACATTCGGCTGTTATTTGGACTCGGATAGACTTCGTGGCTGTTCATCGTCACTTTTATTAGTTTCGCTATCGGACGTACTACTGCTATTGTCTGATGCATCTACATTATCATTTCGTGCAGACACATTTATATTGATCCACGGTTTGATTCTGTCTACTGCTACCACGCTTTCGAATTTATTTTTGCGTTTACTAAAACCAGGTATTTCGACTATTTTATACCTATCATTGCCCAAAACTTCAGCTATTTTGAAGGGACCTATAAATTTTGACATCAATTTAGTACTGTTACCTTTATTATTAAAATTATTTCTAGTTATTTTAATTAAATCCCCTTCCTTATAAGTCGGGGCAGGAACTCTATTTCGATCATAGTTTTGCTTTTGTTTAGTCTGACTAGATTTGATATTTGTACTAACTTCTTGTCTTACTTCTGTAATATTGGAATTAGGCTCATAATTGACATCTAACATATTACTCAGGCTATCCTTCAATCTGGTTCCAAATAATGCTTCAGTAGCTGTTTTCTGCGTGGTGGAATTTGTGGCATTGTTTATACCCAACTGAATTTTGCCTAGACACATGTCCCAGTTCCGTTCGTCCTCGCCGTCAGAACATTTTGCAAGTGCATGTAAGATCGTTTGGTTGTATCTTTCGGCCTGTCCGTTAGCTCTGGGACATGCGACAGCATTCAAAACATGTTTAATACCATGAGTATCACAAAAGGACTTAAAGGCTGCGGAAGTGAAGGAGGTACCTCGATCTGATATGATTCGGGATGGTAAACCGAAGTCGTAAAATATATTTAGTAATACTTTAACCGTTGTTTTAGTTTTTGTATCCTTAACGGCTCTAACAAACAAATATTTGGTGAATCCATCTACTATGGTGAGAATGTAAGCATTGCTGTTCTTGCTTTTAACAAACGGCCCCAAGTGGTCAATGTGAATGGTGTGGAACGGGATGCTTACCTTCTCTATTGGGTACAATTGGCCTTCCTTATGTCGTGACGTACTGTCCTTATTATAGGCGCACTTTATACAAGAATTTACATATTTTTTAACGAATTTACGTAACTTGGGAAACCAGAAAACAGACTGAATTCTCTCAGTTGTCTTAGATACACCTAAATGACCAGCGTCATCGTGGTTAGATTTACATATTTGCCAACGAGCGTTGCGAGGGATTACCAAACATAGTTTATTATCATCAATCTTCCGGTACACTCTACTATTCTTAATTACATAATTTTTCCTAATTTCTTTAGCTTCTTCATCTGACTCTGGTTTAAGAATTTTAAATATTCGGGATATATCAGGATCTGTTATTTGTAAAGACAAGAGCCAATTGTCTGTTTCGATACTATAAACAGTGAGTGCAGAGTTATCGATACCTTCGGGTGTTAATTTTGTGTTACGGCTCAGTGCGTCCACATGAGCCATTCGGGTGCCTGGACGGTACTCAATGCTAAAATTAAACTCGCTTATCAAAAGCCACCACCTAGCTATTCGGGGAATTAAGTCACGTTTGGTCAATGTAGTCCGAAGAGCGTTACAGTCTGTCACAATTTTGAACTCTATCCCCAACAAATACACTCTAAATTTCTTTAATGAGCATACAATTGCAAGGGTCTCAAGTTCATATGAATGCAAGTGACGCTCCTCGGGGGTGGTTTGCCGGCTAAAATAAGCTATTGGTTTGAGAACGCGCGGTTCTGGCTGCCATTGCATCAATATCCCACCCACGCCTAAAGCACTTGCATCCGTATGTAATTCAGTTTCAAAATTAGGGTTGTATAGCGCTAGAATTGGTCGGTCAATTAACTTGGCTTTTAGTATAGTGAATGAATGCGATTCTTCATTCGTCCATTTGAAAACACTGCCCTTTTTGAGTAAGTTCGTTAGAGGTCTAGCTATTTCACCGAAACTCTTGATGAACTTTCTAAAATATCCCGCTAGTCCCAAAAACTGGCGGATTTCGTGTACGTTCTTTGGAACAGGAAACTCTTTAACGGCTAAAATCTTATTTTCATTGGGGCGTATACCTTCAGCAGAAATCTCATAGCCTAGGTAGTCAAGGGAATTATCGAAGAAACGGCATTTAGACAATTTTAAAGTAAGTCCATTTTGTCGCAATAACTTCAAAACATCCTCCAACCTCTCAAATCCCTCCTCCAAGGTAACCGATGGAACAATAATGTCATCCAGATAAGCCAAAGCTGATTCATGACGTTTACTACCCAGCATTGCATTCATTAATTTTTGAAATACCGCCGGGGCATTCGCGAGACCAAAAGGCATTCTTATGAACTCGTAATGCCCGTCAGGCGTTACGAACGCTGTTAACGGACGGCTCTCCTCAGCCACTGGGACCTGGTAGTAACCAGAAGCCAGGTCCAGGGATGTAAATAATTTATTACCACTAAGATTTGTCAACTGATCGTCGATTATCGGCAAAGGGAAACAATCCTTCCTAGTCTTATTGTTGAGAGCCCTATAATCAACACATAAACGCTGTTCGCCTGTCTTTTTTTTCACCAATAGAATAGGGCTAGCATAATTTGAATTAGACTCTTGTATGATACCATTAAGCAACAAATCATTTATTATCTCCCTAACCTGACCCCTTTCCGAGAAAGATAATCGATACGGTCGATAAACTACGGGTCTGTCATCTAATAAGTCTATTTTCATTTCAGTTGTGTTAATACATCCAATTTCTCCTAAATTGAGTGCAAAACAATCACGATAATTGAGTAAAAGTGAATGGAGTCTTCCTAATATCTCTTGATTAATTTGGGGGCCAACTTTTATGTCAGATATTAGTAAAGGTTCAAATTCCACATTATCTTTCGTTACTACGTTTGTGTAAGTGGTACTTTTCTCAACAAAACAAGTTCCTTTAGCTATAGGACACTTCTTGGATAATTTAAGATTTTGACCAGATAAATTAGTCACAGGCAAACAGCACTTCCCATCAACAACCCTATAAACCCCCTGATGTAGATAATACTCTTTTCTAGGCTCACAATTGCAGTAACCTTCAACATAAATATCTCCACAGTAGCCAATGTCAGATGCGGTAACTTCTACTAATTGTGATAATTTAATGTCTGTATCGTTGTCAATATTTAACTTTAAACACTTTACCGTTTGTATTATGGTATCGGAATCGGGGCTCTTGTAAAATATTAACTGACGGCTATTCTTAAATACTGTTACGCAAGGAAGTTCAGTAACGTTTTGTCCTATAAGTAAAGCCGACTGAAGAAACTGATCGCTAACTACCAAAACCTCTACATTCACCTCAACTTCATCTAATTGCAGATCAACACAGCTCCTATACACTGGAAAAACCTTTGAGTTACCGAACCCTTTGATCACTGGCAACTCTGTTAAATTTTTAGTTAAATTCAGACTTCGTGCATCAGATTCTCTTATCAGACTACATTCGCTGCCGAAATCAATAAAAGCAATTAAAGATTTATCATTAACTATGACAGTTTTGTAAAATTTGTCACTATCGTTATTGAGGGTAGATATAGTCAGAGTTTTTCGATCTCCGTTACCTGCCTGCTTGGATTAATTTCGCAAAAGTAACGGTTCTAGTTTACAATTATCATTGTTATGACCTACCCGTTGGCATTTTAAACATTTAGTAAGGGGTTTAGGGCATCGAAAGTAAGGGTGTCCTTTTTCGCGGCAATTGAAACAAGTGACCAAATTTTCATTTGAGTGTGTAGCTGTGTTAGCCGGTCGAACAACTATATCGCCACGTTTCCTATTAAATAGATTATTTTCTAATATTGGACGTTGGGAGCTCAGAAAATTCAATAAGTCTTCCGGTTCGGAGCAAGTCAGTGCCTGGGCACTGCTTCTGATTGATTTATCTAGAATTCCGTGAATAATACAATCAACGGCCTTTTTGCCTCTTATTTCACATCTGTTTAGCAAAGTTAACTTATCATAGAAGTACTCACGCAAACTTTCGCTACTACGAGTAGTGCGAGCTAACATTTCCTCGAGAAGCCGACCATAATTTTGCTCATTCGGGAAAGCTTTAATGAGTTTATTTTGCCACTCTGACCAACTGAAAACAACGCTAGGAAGGGCTTCAAACCACTTCTTTGCCAGACCCGAAAGTTTTTGTAGAGCAAAATGAATGGTTTGCTTCTCGTTCCATTCATAGATTACAGCACATTCGTTTACTTTCCTAACCCAACAGTCAATATTCTGAGATTTACTCGATGGATCAAATTCCGGAATCACATTGTTGAGAAGATTGTTATTCATATTATTTGTCTTGTTCTTACGTTCTTGAAGAGTATTAAACATATCAAGTACCTCTTTAGTAGACCAACTGCCTCTATCCTTGGATCTCCTTCTACTCGAACTCCGTGAACTACGAGGTGACTCGCTGCTGGATGAGGAGGAACTGGACGATTGCTTACGTTTCCTTTTTGATCGCTTCTTGGCCTTTTTAGACTTAGTAGCTGCTTTGGAAGAGGATCGTTTACGTTTCCTTTGTCGATCATCTTTGCGAGTCGGCGAACCTTCAGGAGTCATCACTTCGTCAGAATTCATACCTCAAAACAATAAAATATCATTGTAATTATGTCAGTAGCTATATAAATTTTATTATTTTAACGTGTTAATAATAAATCCTGCTTTTCAATTGGTCTTTGGTATATGCAATAAATAAGTAAAAAGGTAAATCAATATTTTTCTTTTACTAACATGTAAACCTATTACTAGTAGTATTACCTATTAGGTATACTTACCTTTCACATTCTAAGCACACATAGCTCAGTAAGCATACATAGCCTGAAGTAACCATAGCACACTTGGCTTCCTATCTTAGGTACACATGACCTCTAAAATTTTAAGCACACGTGGCATAGTAGGCATACATAGCCTTAAGTAACCAAAGCACACCTGGCTTCCTATTCTAGGTACACATGACCTCTAAAATTTTAAGCACACGTGGCATAGTAGGCATACATAGCCTTAAGTAACCAAAGCACACCTGGCTTCCTATTCTAGGTACACATGACCTCTAAAATTTTAAGCACACGTGGCATAGTAGGCATACATAGCCTTAAGTAACTAAAGCAAACTTGTTTTTCTATTCTAGGTATGCGTAACCTACACTAATAACAATACGCACATGGCATGCTCAACTTCTAACTTGTAATAAGATTAATTTGTAATAATTAACAGCACTTGTACGTACCTTAGATTGGGTCCTGATCCCGCTTCTGAACTGTGACGAACTCTCAAAACTCAGGTTATATAAGACGTACAAATAAAACGGATCGCTTTGTAAAAACTAATTATATTATTTCAATTATAAAGTATGTACTTATTATTAACAATGCTAAATTTTAAAGTCTGTCTCGGTCGACAACTGATCTGAGAATGCCATCACGTCTCAAAAATAACCGACCTTTTTCATTCCGTTCCAGACTGACTAAATGCATCATTCAATCCGTTCAAGCTTCATACACAACCAAGCAATGGCACTTCAAATCAATTGACTTACCAATAACGACTAAAATATAAAAATCTAATACAATCATCGAATCGACTATTACCTATAAATTGTATGTAAATATTTAAAAATAAACTTGAATTTTCTGGCGAATTTGTAAAACAATATTAAATAAACATAAATTCATTACAATAGAAACAATATTATGGAAACCGCATAATTTGAGCGATTGGGTTTTGCTTGTCTTGTACACTTGAAAGCCTATTTTTCTCTATAAGTTAACATTATGGACTCTTCAATAGATTTAGGTGTGGCTAGACCGGCCAGCTCAAATTGTTTAGCTTATTTTATTTCTCTAATTAAGAAAAAAAAAGTGGTTGAAGCTGAATTTCTCACAGCTTATTTATAATTAAGTTATTTTCCCATATTCATGGTTATACTGAGACGGATAAAGTACAATGAAGTGGTGGGAAGAATCACGTATCGATCGCGTGTAGACCACCCACCGGCGTATCACACAAATGACACCGTTGTTTTAATTAATTTAAGTATATCAATAAATGCAACGCGTATCTATCTAATGGCGGCTCTTTAGTACAACATTTTGTTTGTCTGTTAGTTCAAAATTTTCCATTATAGTGTTGATAAATTCATCACCTTGATACTTACTGATCAAAAATAAGTAAGATATTTTCCGGTATTTTCAGAATGACATTTTGCACCTCCTGTATAGGTTTACTAGTTAATGGGACGTTAATTACGTTATTAACTCTTAATAAAACATTACTTATAATAATTTCTGGGTTTTTTTTGGTAGGTACCTACATGGTAGGTCATAATAGCAAGATTTCCAATTCGCCTGCGGCAATGAACAGATTCGGTTAGACTATCTTTCACCGCAATGAACAAACCTTGTTTTCGATATAAAGTAGGAAAAACCTATCCTTAAATGAGCAATAAATAGTTCATAAAATTACTCACGAAAAATCATTCAGTATGAATTCATTTTTGCATGATAAATGCGTGATAATGAATTCATTCATGAAAATAAATAAATTACAACAATAGGTACCTTTATTAGGAAATACCTAGCGGGTAATAATGATGAATCATCCACCTTTAATAAATGAAATAATAGAACCCGCATATTTACCTATAGATACATTGAATCAAATCACTGAACGATTATTTTATTGACACTGACGTACAGATTTTTATCGGATATTTTTTTGCGATTTCATTTATTACATAAAGTTTAAGTACTATTGAAAGGATTTAGTGATTAGCGCCTGAGACGTGTATCAATTGATAATTTTATGTGTTCATCATGCTTTTAAAACTATTTAAATCTTTACATTGGTTCAATAATACTTTGGATGGATTGTGTGAAAGATGATATGAGTAAAAAAGGAGTGAATGCTGATGTGACGGATAGAAGAGCTGAATGGAGGAAGAGTACATATTGCGCCCACCACAAATGATTGGGAACAGGGCAGGAAGATGATAATGTCATTTGTCAGAAAGGAATCAGAGTTTTATAAATTTAAGAATGCAAAATGAATGAAGGTAGTAGAGTCTAAAAATTGTAACTGTTGACATTCATAAGTGCCTTATTAGGGCCTAAACTGAATAAATGAGTTTTTGATTTTGATAGATAAATCTATGGCCATAACCCTGAGTCGCCAACAAAATTGCGTCTCACTTGAAATTGAAGTAAAAAATTAAAACCCACGAAATATTCGTTAAAAATCCAACTTTCGTTTACCAGAAAAAGAATGACAGTGAGAAAAGAACAGATTTTATGTAACAGAGTAAATTTTAGTGGTGTAAATTGATACAACCACCCTTACCCTTTTACTCGCTCAAGAGCATCTTAAGTGTATTGTTTCGTTTCATCGCTCTAGTGTTCTTGACCTAGAATGAGCTGATAGCCAGTCACCGTCCGCTCTTGACATTGTATCATAATGTAATAGGTATGGAACGAAGAGTAAAATGTGTTTTACTACCTCATAGCCAATGTCAAAGAATAATAACTATTACTAGTAATGTAATACATTGTTTTTGACAAAACATTAATTTCGTAAGGGGGTGTCTCATTGGTGCGTTGCCTTGCGATCCGTCGACGCAGCGTCGACAGTGCGTTTTATCAGGCATGGCATTTCATCGACCTATCAACTATCTTTTGTTTCATCTAATTTGACAGATTTGTATGAATTTTCGTAATAAAGCCCAATATTAGATATATGTTGATGAAATTCTATCCGAAGCTGCAAATGTGACAAATTAACCCAACAGATGGATTGGACGAGAGAAGCGGGGAGGCGCTGATGCACTGTAATCCACGCTTAGACGCTACGCTGCGAGACGGCGTGTTTCGCCCTCTTGTGTGTGGCATATAATGCGTTAATCCGTTGAGGCGACGCGGCGACGCAACGCAGCGCACTGGTGAGACCTCTCCCTTATATATTAAAATTCCATTTGACATACCAGTTGTACCTAATAGAGACACCCACTTATGACGTACGTAAGTTTTTTAAATACCTACCCATCTATGACTAGTTTCCATAATACAAACTCTGTTAATTTGATTAGATAGTCGTTTGTGAATAATGTCCCAGGATATTAATAATCCATTATTTTAAAAGACAAGGGGTTCTTTAAAAAGATTCAAGAATGACAACACACTTAACATTTTATTATGTTGCTTTTACGTTATTAAAATAGGGACCTACATAACATTACGTTTTATTCAACATCAACATAAGATAAGATACAGACTATGTCAATAAAATAATGCGTTGGTCAACTGCTGATGATTTGCGTCATTAAAAAATGCCTAACCTAATAAATATATTTATTTACTTTAGCATAACATAACAAATGATAAGAATATTTTTAGCTTCTGTTTTTAATTTTAAATTCTGTACAACACCGAAACTTGATAAGTAATTATCATCGTAGGTTAATCTACTTTTTTGTAGTTTATAAATTAAAACATTTATTTAGAATAGAATAGAATAGAAAAGATTTATTCAGCTCAAAACATACATTGTTTAAAACAAAATGAACTTAACCTATGTACCACTAAGGAGCTGATGGTTTCCCACTCAGCATAATGTTTATTTACAATAACTGTTTTTTTTTTTAGGTTTTTTTTTTTTTAAAGTTATAGGTACGTTACGACGAACTAGTAAAAAACATCATAGAAGGAAAGCAAAAGGGCAACCTAGATTGAACTATATTGATGTTGATGGGCTCGCTGACCCCAGGATCCTAGAGTTTCAACCCCAAACGGCTCCAACATTATACTTGATATTCAACTACATTTGTGCCTTTTGAGATTCTCTGTGCTGTACCTATTATCTTTTTTACTTTCTAGCTGATTGTAAAAATTAAGCTTTCCATAGATCTGAGGGCCAACTCCGCTAAATTACAATGGTTGACATCTAATGTCGATTCAGTTAAAGTTCGTTCCAATCCAATTCTAATTTTACTAAAAAAACGGCATTGCACTAAATAAACGGATTCAAATCACGATTGGTTTACGATTTAATGGTAATTGATGTTGCCCTTGGTAACTGAAACAATTCTAATCCAATTAAATGTGTCAAATGTTTATTACTGGAATACCACTTTTATAACTTTCGATCGAACGTCAACTTTAACTCAACCATGATAAGATCTCGATCGTTGTCAGATTATTAGTGGAATACGAAAAAGTGCAACAGTCGTCATTCAGCTGCGATCCAATTGTAATCTAATCAATGTTTATTAGTGGAATTGGCCCCCTGTAAACGTCGTCGGTGTTTCTTGTTGAGTGTAGTGTAAGAATCATAACAAATTCCAACTCGTTGATTTGAGACAGTTCTATGAACATTGTGCCAATTTGTTGTCTGGAACGTACGCTTGGAAAAGGTTACACATTACACATGACATGGTTAATAACCATGTCTGGATATATCCAGACATATATTTAATTAATAATATTTTTGTATACTATAGATTAGAGATTCTATAAACTAATCCTATTTCTCCAGTCATTATAATTCATAAACGTTATAATTTCCTCCGTATCACTCTTTCGATCACCATACGTCACGTGTCAGATAAAGACTTCGGAATTTGAACGAAATGACGTTTCGTACCTAATTTTTTTATGAATAAGACCGTTAATAAATGCGAAAGTTTGTGAAGATGGATGAATGGGTATTTGTTACTCTTTAACGTAAAAACTACTAAACGGATTTGGATCAAACTTGTTATATACATACCCTGAAATAACATACCTTTATTCTTTTAGGAACATGGGTGAAACCGTGTGGCGAAAGCTAGTAAATTAAATATAGTAATAATCTATTTGAAGGCCTCAATTCATAATTCAGACATTTCCGAGCTATTATGGGAGAAATAAGCTATTTACATTATTATATAATTTCCTTCATTCATGGTTGTTCAATGAAGCCAACCCGGACATTAGCAACGGTGCGGTAATTGCGTCATTAACGAGCGAGCTTTAAACCATTACGTCACGCTTACGTAGCGCACCACCTTGCGGTCGGAGCTAAGTAATATCCCTGAAAATTCTTCAATGTAATATATATATCCGTATACCTATTTATAAGTAGTAAGTAGTTATATTATTATTTGTATCGTTATATTTTTATTTTATAGGTTATTTGATCGCGATTTGTGTATGTATGTTTGTATTCAAGATAAATAAAAAAAAAATACTAAGTATATCTAGAAATATCTGCTCAATACCTCCATACTAAATATAAATATAGGATAAGGTTATTTTTTGCATAAAATACTTTTTAATTTATGCAAAAAATCCTCGAACCTATCATTTACATTCGGCATGTTACATAGGTATCTGCGAGCGTTTTTAAATGGACGACGCCGTTTGTAAAAAGGGAATCATACATACTATCTGCCGACGACATAGTGCTCATACATATTGTTTCTAATAAAATTGATCTAACCTGCTTGGAGATCGTAGCTAAATTCGTAGCACGTTACTCGTAGCTCGTAGCACATAGTATACCCATAAGTTACATTTATGGTAATACTTTGTGTTTAATTTTTGACTTGAAATAAATACCTATTTGAAGTATAATTTCTCAAAATCAAAAAAAAATATATCGTGCATTTTCTTAAAATCAAAAATTCACAGAATACTGTTCTGAAGCAGCTGTATTCAGATATTGCTCAATTTATTGTTTTTGTCTCTCATTCTTTATTTTGGTGGCGTTGGAGTGCTGGCATTTTATTAACTTTAATGCTTTATACGTATTTATTCATATGATGATTTAGTGCCTTTGTGAATAATACAATGGTATTTTTAACAAACGCGGTGGTTTGTTTCTTTGCAGGGCTTTAGTCCGACAGTTTGTTATATTTTTAACGGATTTCGCCCTTTTTATTTATGACTTGAAAGGAATTTGAATATTTTTTTGGGCCATAACAGTGTTTTCGCCAAGTTAGATAAAAATTTGTTTCAACTGCAAAATAATATTAATGAAAGGAATTCATTACAATGTGTCGTCAAACTTGTCAATAAGGAATTTTAACTTGAAATAAGGATCAAAAAAGATTGTCTGGAAGAAATCGCTTTGTGTTAATAAAACCACCCGCTGTAAAATAATTTGTAATAAGCTTTTCTTTTAATTTTTGGCAACTAATAAAGTATTATTAATCCACGGGTTCGGTTAATACCATTTTTTATATGAAAGACCCACTAATTAAATGTATCAATCCTGCCGAAGTAATTGTGACGTCATAATTACACACCACATCATCAAATAGTCCTAATACGAATACATTGATTGGTAGAAATACATGAATAATGAAATATTATTTTATGCCTCAAGCGTCGCAAATATGCTGGTCTACAGAGAACCAACATATTTTTGGCATTTGGGGTAGAAACTCTAGGGCCTTGGGGACCGAAGGCTCATCTTCTGTTCAAAGAGGTCTCCTATCGACTCATTCAGGCCTCTCATGACAAGAAAGCTGGCACGTATTTTGCACAAAGAATTAGCATTGCTATTCAGCGTGGCATTGCGGCCAGCCTTCTTGGCACGCTACCGCTAGGCAGCGATTTGGGACATTTTTTTTACTTATAAGTTGGTAGTAAGAAGTTTTTTTTTATGTAAATAGTTAATGTTAGTTTAGATTATATAGTTTTAATTCTAGTTTAAATAATTGCATTATAATCCATTGTAGTATATTATTGGAAATAAATGTTGAAGTTTTATGTTACAAAATGAGACTTGGCCCTAACTATATGTTTTGTATACAATATATTTACAAGATATCGGATAATTTATTTACATTATATAGCCTCTAGTTATCTCTATGAACATTTTTTTTTCACTCGTATAATAAATCTAGATCGCCTCAAAAATACTTTTTGAGATCCCAAATTGTGAATTATTTTATTTTCAGAGATAAACCCTCCAGCCACTTTATTATTATCGCGCTGAAACAGACGTTGATTATAACGAGGCCTTAACGATAAATTTATTTGTATTTGACCACCATTTTTGTGATATTGTAGTTGAAGGTGGTAGGTATTCAATGCGTTTTATTCAGCCCGCCTGGTGGTAAGTGGGTATCGTAGATTATCGTCGGAGATACTGCTATACCGCGTAAGTAGATTTTACTATAAGGTTGAACTTTGGAATTAATAACGTTCAAATTTTGACCTTATAGCACACGCTTCATTAGCAACCTTCACTATTTTTATTGTCACATCACATTACTTTTGCAGTTTATTTCACTGTCTCACTGTTTTGTTAGTAATCACTCAGAGTTTTAAATTTCGCAATCCGAGTCCCAAGATACAAGCATGTCTTCATGCTTAGGTTGGGTCTTACTAGTAACTGGTGTTAAATTGCTTTTCACTGTTTAATCTTTGAGTTTTCTGTAAATTGTATTTTTTTTCTTATTTGGCAATAAAAATAATTATTTATCTATTACCCTACCACCGAGTAGTTAGTAGAACAGCAATGAAAGAATAATCACAAGCGTATCCATATGAAAGATGCCATGGAATCAAATTACAGGAGTATAATAATGCAAAGGAAATAAAGCTTCATACTCATATATCTCAAAGTCCCCGTGCAGCGCTCCGTGCAGAAGTGAGGCGGAAATTGGTATAGCGAAGCGCATTTGTAGGATTTCATAGTTACCGTGACGCGTGAGGCCGTAGGACAAGTTACAAGCAACAGCGGTTTATGTAATCGTTATTGCTTTATAACCTCAAAGATGATATGTACGGGTAATTCAGATTGTATTTTATAGTCAATTAATTACTTGAGTCTATAATGTAACACAAGTAACTTTAGCTCAATTCACTTAAATATCGTTAGAGTTCAAAAATCAATTGGAACTTAGTGACTTGTGAACCGACGGCGGCTGGGGCAGAAGGGTTCTCGAGTGGCGACCAAGAAGCGGAAGACGCAGCGTGGGCAGGTCCTCCACAAGGTGGACCAATGATCTTATGAGGGCGACCGCGCACCTAACTAGCAGACAGGGTATCAATCTTACTTTACCAACAATAGGGATTATGACTGGGTAAAAAATAATTAATTCTATTTAGTCCGTCAGTTAGGTTATCAAAAAATATTGGATACGTATTTTTTATTTTATCAAATCAATAAAAACTTACAAAGATAGGTCGCATCAAAGTTCAGGAGTGGGGGTTTGTGACGTCACTTCTTTGTAAAAAAGTGTACTAAAACGTGACGTCACGCGATATTTATACGCACTGTATTTTCGTTATTTTTTGTTTTCAGAACTAAAGAAAAAACATGTGTCCAATATTTTTTGGTAATCTAACTGACGGACAAATTTTTTTTTAGTCATCACCCCTATTAATAACTTGAGTCATGTGTAATTTTTGTGCTTATTATTTGGACCAAATACCGGTACCTTTAAAAGCCCGGACTTTGCCGATGCGCCTTAAGTAGCGCAATTTTATTGGTTTCGTTCGAGCCACAAACTCTTCAAGGCGTGAACGCTTTATTTGCATGACCAGCAGCGTTGTAACGACGTAATAAAAATGCTTATACTGTTATTTTATTTGAAAACACCTTATTGCAAAACATTTAACGTCTGTATCACGAATATTATGATCGTTAAAAAAGAAAAACGGTATCTCTATTTAAATTGTGTCGTATCAAGGGATGCATAAAAATCAATTTAATAATCGCCTTTTTCCAACCACTTTAAAGATTTTTTGCAGAAGTGACATCTTTTTATGTGAAATATATTATTTTAACATTGGAAGTCAGGGAGCAACTTTTGAAAAGAATAATTCTTTTCCGCTCAAGGAATATTAAGAAGGTAAAAATAAAACGAAAGTGCGAACCCTGTAAGAACCTTGAGACGATGAAGTTTCCTTTTATATTTATTTTATGGAGCCAAAGTAAGTTAAAACTTCTTAATAGAATATTTATATATTTCAAAGAGCATTCTTATCTTTAAACTTATTCTATCTTTGCATTAGTGTATTGATTTATTGTCATTTAAAATGAAAAAGCTGAGTAGTACTGCAAGTTTTTAATTTCCAAGATTTTACATATCTCAACCGAATTGTTATTTATGTCTCAAGGAAACATTAAATAGAATAATTTTAAATAAATTATACTGCGATTTTTATTATAAAAACAGATGTGCAGATCAGCGGCCGTAAAAATGACGCACGAGCAATATTGCTATGCAATTCATATCTCGAATTTACAGCAGACCCAAATATTTGGCTAAAATGTAAATCATTTTAGTCAGTTAACTTTCAATTTAGACAAATTACATACCATAATCTGCTGTAAAGTCCAGAAATGAATTGCATTTGCAATATTTTTCGAGCGGCCGTTTTAGCCCCCCAGAACGAATTTTGTAATTCATCAAAATATTTGTATACGAAAAACACTTTTGCAGATTATGACGAATAAAAGAAAACAATAACGAAAATTTTCTCCCATCTGACATTTCAGTGCGACTTCAGCATTTTTACGTTTGATTATCATAAAAATGACACTTCAGAGCCGCGGAAACGGGTGTTCATCATAATTATTGCTCTTTGTACTCGTAGCGAAAACCTTCGCCTTTTAATGTAATAGAAACAATAATTTAATGCCGTCTGTCTGTATGATTTATTTATGTTTGGCACATTTTAATTATTATACTTACTCAAGGATATTCTAGTTTTGTTTCAGCTCTCAACTAGAATGGTCGACAGTTTGAATTTGTAATTAAATATTTCGTGCTTTTTAATTTATTACGTCAATTACAAGCATCTATCAGTCGTAATTTTGTGATTAGCGACACTGGGTTATTGTTATAGTTTTTAATATTAATTTTGGATTCAAAATTTTACAGAAGTTTACATTGGTTCCATTCTGAAAAATGTTCGTTATTAATCGATAAGGAAACAATGTAAGGATTTACATAGTTTCAAAACCATAATTAACACATAGAATAATCAATTGATGTAAAAAATCATTTCCTTAATTAAAGTCTCACCCTTGAATTAGTAGCAGTAAGATGAAAATAATTGATGTAGTTACATAAGGTACACACTTACCCCTATAGGTATCACTTTTAGAAAGGTAACCAATTAAACTGGAAAGACAAAGCCGGGACAACTGTTAGACGCACGCACATCTTCACATAGTTAACTGACACCAAACTAAGCGAAGCTATGAACACCAACATTAACTGATAATATATATTTTTTTAAATACATACTAAATACTTGCTTAGTACTTAGTACTAGATATATTAACACCTCTTTCCAGAGTCTGGATATTATTATCAAACAGAAATATTCATGGAAACAAATGACATACTCAGAGGACAAAATCATATATTAATAAAAAATAATTTATAAAAAATCTATGAAACCTTAATACAAATCAACACAAAGGGATTCTCAAAACCAAAAACTGTGCAAACAATTTGTTTTAAAAAACATTTTCATTGTCAACAAGTAAAAAGACAACAAAAACTTAATTACAAAAACTGTTTCACGGGACATTTGTGTAAAACAAGTCGAGCGGAAAATAGCGTTAAAACAACTACCAGATATAATTACAGAGAAAAGTTGCTTCGTAATGGAACAGTAATTTCCACTATTACAATGCTAGTATCAAACAATTAATTTATCTTAACATTATTAACAAACTACCAAAGTAAATAAAATATAGTACACTGATTTATTGAGAGCTCATTTTCAGAAACAAAAATATAATGGAAGTGGCGGCCTCCTCCACTAATATTATAAATGCGAAAATCTGTGAGTATGGATGGATCGATGTTTGTTACTCTTTCACGCAAAAACTACTGAACGGATTTGGATGAAATTTGGAACACAGATAGTTTATTACCTAGATTAACACATAGGATAGTTTTCAACCCGGGAAAATATAAGATCCCTCCGGAACGCGAGTTAAACGCGCGGGGTGGAATTTAGTCATAGATAATATAAATATCTTATTTTCGAAAAAGCCTCTTTCCTAATATTAATAAAGTCTCATTGACTCATATAAAGTTAAATATTTATTTTGGGTACAATATTGAAACATTATAATTTTATTCAAATATGCTTAGCTGTTGTAAGCTCCAGAAATAATAGAATTTGAATTAATTACCAATAATGCTTTTCACATTATTTGGAAATTTGAATAACAAAGCCTTCCAAACTTCATAATCTTCCTTCATTCTGAAGTACCTAAAGTGGTTTTATATTAGACTGAAGTTTATAACGTTCAGTAATCGACAACCCGGGAGTTATTAAAACATTTGTTATGTTTAACTAAAGCCCGGTCCTGACTGGACGGCTCTCGTTCAAATATAACCAGTAAGGTTTTTGTATTACTTGGCATCAAATATTGAGAGTTCTAATGCTGGGCCTACGTCATAAAGACAAGTCATCAAACAGCCTAAGACTGGCAAAGTTAAACATGCAATCGTACAACCGCTAAGATAAAGGTTTGAGTTGAAAGTAATCAACTCAAACCTTTGTTTTACCCAAAAGCATAAAAGGTGCCTACAATAGGCATGATGACTGGTAAAAAAATAATTAATTCTGTATAGTTCGTCAGTTAGGTTGTCAAAAAATATTAGATGCGTTTTTTTTATTTTATGAAATCAATAAAATATTACAAAGATAAGTCGCATCAAGAGTGGGGGCTTGTGACGTCATCTCTCTGTAAAAAGTGTACTAAGACGTGACGTCAAGTGAAATTTTAACACACTGTAGGTATTTTCGTTATTTTTAGTATTCGGAACTAAAAAAAAAATCTAATTCGATTTTTTTAGTCATCACCTATTTTATCCATGATTATCAATTGAAAAGTACCTACGATGAATAAATCTGTTAACTTTTTCGATGTATTTTGAGAAACTATGTCGAGTTGCTAAATCACTAACACACTGCAGATGTGGCAGGTGCAAATTCAAATACAAAAGTTACTGTATTTTTACTACAAATAAAATTTTTATTTTGTGTAGTGAGTAAACCTGTCCCATTTTTATTTACAACTTTAAATCTAACCTACATTTTTTATTCAATTAAAAAGCTTTCAAACCGGTAGGTGGCCTAACTGACGTAACTGGCCACCTTCACATATAGACAGTAGCAATGTGATAGCCAATGATTTGCAAACCTAATAAACTAGAAGGAAGCTAAATAAGTTAAAAAGAACCGGTAGGACTAAGTGCTATAGCTACAAAGTAAACCAACCGTGCTGTTTTCCAATTTCTTTTACCGAAAACATACGTGAAGTTACTAGTAAAATTACATTACTTCAAGGCAATATATGCTTACCATCTCTGGCCACATCATCATTGAATATGGTGAGATTGTGGCAAAACTCAGGCTTATATTAAAAAAAATGCTCATTGAAGAAATTTGAACCGTTCGTCCACGACCTTTGTCACATGATAACACTATCTATCTATGGTATGGCATCGCTAAGAGATCATAATTACAGTAGGCATAAGATTTAATTTTGTTTACGAATTTCTATATAAGTAGGTACTCCTTACTTACCTAGTCATCGAAATTTAATATTTTGTATTTGAGACTACAAGGTCATGTTTAGGGTTGGGCACGAAACGAGTATTATTAAAGCGTACAATGAAACGTCAATGTTGGTCAACAATGCGACCCTTTTCTAAAACAATATATAAAATATTAATAATATTACCGTTTTCAATATTTACGGTTTTCATAAGCAATTCTAATACACGCCTACGTGTTTGAGGATGTAGGAGAATGAGTCGTAGGCTTTTTTATGTCTGGCTATATATTATTTTTTAACCTCCTTCAAAAATAAAAGATTCTGTATATATACAGTGTCTGGTCATGAACTAGCGATATTTTAGGTACTTATATTTCAACACTTTTGTACAAAAATACACAACACACTCGGGTACAACCTCCTCCCCCCCTCTATGTGGTAGTTTTAATCCCACTGCGATAAAAATAATCTTATTCATAGGGTAACAATATTGTATATTATTTAAAAATACGAAATAACGTTGCACTTTTTCTTAACTTTAAAAAAATATTAATCTCAAAAATATTAACAAAAATTATGCTATTTGACAAATTATTGTAAATTATTGCAAAAACAGCCCGTATTACCCTTCTTTTTTTATACGATAGATTTTGAGCTAAACAACATTACAACATTCAATTTACGGCGAACACCAATAATTCTTAAAGTAACAGATATCTGTTACTTTAAGAATTATTGGTGTTAACGTATGCGCAAGCACGAAAGGCTTTTGTTAAGTGATATCCATTTAATAATGTAATTTATAGGTAAAAAACCACTCCAATGAAAATGGATTTAAATTAGTTTTATTATTCTAGGCGAAATAAATATGGCATCAAAATTCAGTATAGTAAGTATCTATTTTGAAAACCAGCACATAATTTAAGAATCAAAGAATAATGAAACAATCAACAATTGAAATACACTGAACATTTAATGAAATACCTATACTCAATATGAATTCCGTTCACACTCGAACAATATAAAACGTAATTGCAATGTCCGAACGTGAGTTATATTAAGTGGAAACAGAAAAAAATGAAATAATCCATTAATTTTAACAAAATGAAAAACGCTCGTGAACGAAGAATAAACAAACAGAGCGTCCATTATATGTTCAAACAAATTTAAACATAATATTTAAAATGGCATGGATTACAAGACATCTTTTTATCACACGCACAGATTCATTGAAAATATTTGGTTACGTGAAATCCGATTCGTAATTTTTAAACGAGGAAATAAGTTAACATTACTAGCAAAAAAAATCATTTCCATCATCAGACCACTCAATGACACCACAATATTATTATACTGTCAACGAACTTACATTATTGTGTTGTGTACCAAATATCACATTTTGAACACCGGGAAGGAGTCAAAATTTACTTACCAGATTTGAAGCATTTGTAAAAAACAGACATTATGTTAGTAACTCCTTATAAGAATACAATTAGACTTACTACAATTTATAAGGCATCTAAATACTAAGAATGTCAGACTAATATCAAATATTATATTGGGACATTCTTCACACACGGTTATCTGATCCCAAACTAAGCAGAGCTTGTACTATGGAAACCAGATAACTGATATACTACATATACTACTTTTTTTTTTGTAAATACATACTTATATAGATAAATACACCCAGACTCAGGACAAACAAACATGTTCATGCACACAAATGTTTATCCTGGATGGGAATCGAACCCATGACCAGCGGCGTGATAGGTGGTGTCTTAACCAACTCCGCCAACTGGCTTGTCAATAATACTGGGACATCTCGACGAATATACTTACTTGAGTCACGTATGAAACTTGAGTCAAAATAACAAAATTAAACCTCGTAAGCTTCATAACTCTAATTTATTACAGCCGCACAGGTAAAATTGTTTAATTAAATTTGTATTATGAAAAGCTAATTATTCAGAGCTTAGAATTTGCAAGTTAAATGTGACGCTTCGAGATTGGCATATGTTGTGTTTTGTTTTAACTTCCAAACAACAATGGGAAGATCACCAGCGTTTGAAATTTCGCCTTTTAATGCTACATTTAAATACTACTTCTGTACTTCATCAAAATATAAACTGAGTATTCAAGCCAAATAAAAAAAGTTATTTTTGAGCAAATGTCTCGGCTGTAGAGTCGTTGTCGGGTGAGTCTATGAACAAACGCTAGAAATATTAGGTACACCAAGAACTTATATTGTAGATTTTAGCATCGAGACATTGGGACTCAACGTAGTAGTATACAAAAACTTTAAAAAAGGAATTTGGCTCTAGATGATACTATGACAGAGCATGACTACTTGATAACAGAATTTTAACTGAGAGTAAACGACTGTTATATAAAATCATCGTATGTTTTCCTGCAAAGAAACGCTGAAGTTCATGGCATTTTGATAATTAATTTAAGTGATAATTTCACATTAACCATGCTAACTACGTTTTTCTATTCCAGGATTTTAATCACAGGTTCAGTCTGTTGAAATTGAAACATTTTAACTCACTTCTGTGTTTGTTAACTTTATTCATAAATAAAAGATTTTCCAGAAAATTACTTGTACGGTTGATGGAACTATTTTGTTTTAATGAATATTCCAGTAGATTCCGTGGAATGCTGTGAAATTCCGTTTTATCTGTCAACTTTTTTGATCTCTCGCTCGGTTTGATACAAATACCGCAACGAAGCTTTGGATTTCATGAAATAAATGATTACATGTGCCTGAAATATATCACTGCATTTTAAAAATACCTACTATCTTATTTTTTAAGAACATTAAGAGACGGGGATGAAAAAACATTGTAAGTTATAGAAATAGGAGTAATCGAGGTTTTTTGACTTGACTTTGACTCAAGTTTCATACGTGACTCAAATAAGTATATTCGTCGAGATGTCCCAGTATTATTGACAAGCCAGTTGGCGCAGTTGGTTAAGACACCACCTATCACGCCGCTGGCCATGGGTTCGATTCCCATCCAGGACTAACATTTGTGTGCATGAACATGTTTGTTTGTCCTGAGTCTGGGTGTATTTATCTATATAAGTATGCTGTACTGTGCGTTGTAGCTTGCAGCCTTTATTCTAAATAGAAGTATGGGTATCTAGTACGAATAAGATTACGTATAAAGAAATGGAAACGAGTAATTTAGCTTGACTTGCAACAGATGATTTGGGGAAAATAATGTACTAATAAGCAATACTCACGCAAAATGTACATTACCTAGTCGATTACATCTTGATAATTAAAAGATCTGCAGATTTTTTGCGGTCATTACATTATTCCAAAATATTGACGTATTATGATAGATTAGTAATACGCAGGACTTCAATAAATGAAAGGTCTAATGAATTCGAAGCGAGAAATCACCTAAATGCTTATTAAATACAAGTACCTACATACTAAAGTACAGCTAATAGAAAATTGTATCCTAAAGTATTAATTATAACTTAAATATAATCGATCACCCCATTATATCTTCTAATTTCAAAACGTTCTTGCAACAGTATCCAACGTGACAACGTTTAAAATCCAATAAAATTGTTTTCAGCCACCCTTTCTTAACCAATTGTCTGGAAAATTACGCAATTCATCAAACTTTGTTTCTAAACTCAGTTTTTCGGTCCATTGAGTAGATTTTCTTGGAAAATATGGCTTTAGGAGCTATTAAGAATTTTGTTGTAACAAAACAAAAGACTTACTATGTTTCCGAGGGGGAAAATATGATTTATTTGTTGAAAATATTTTCTATAGATCATTTTAGTATTGAAATACTTTGAAGAATTAATTTAAGCGGTAGATTTATATAAAAACTAGCTTTCTGCCCGATGGTTCCTTATTTTAGCGGCTTAGAGCGATGCCACACGGGCGTTGTTGGTGCGTTGCGTCTTCGCACCGCTGCCTGTGATTTCAACACGTAGAACTACGATCCTTCAAGTGGTTTGAACTGTGCGTTTATAGGTCAGTCAGTCAAGTTTTACTTCTATATATTTAGATGAATTCTATTTTTTTAATTTCGTATTAATCACTTTGAAAATATAACCTATCTAAGCTCAAAGAAGCTTCAAGCTAAAAAGTTCAAACGAAATGTTTCTAACTGTATCCAATCAAGCAACGAAAACACCTTTAGGACACCGGCACCTACATTTATATGCCACAGTATTGGCGCTTGGCAACGATTCAAACGTGAGTTGGTAGTTGCCACGTTTGGCACACTCGTACTCGTATAAAGTTTGTCGAACACTAATTGCGCTTGCAATCATCAAGAGCACCTAAATCAATTTGAAGTTATAGTTTAGTGGTCGGTAACTGGGTCTTTGGTAGATGACATTTTCACTCTTAACATAGTTTATGCAGTCGAGCTCTGGTATTATTTTTAGGTCTACATGAAAAAGGTCAATGTCATATAAAGTTATATGAATACTGTTTAGAAAATAATAATTTATCAAAATATTGATCGTATACGCAGAAATTGCCGTATTTTTTAATTGCGTTGACATAGAAGCTTGATTTCTATACAACTGTAGGGTCTATCCCTTGCGAGTGTCGAAATTTACAGCATAAACGGCTGTATCTTTTGATTGCGTTGGTTTAGAAGTTTGATTTTTTCGCAGCTTCAAGAGACAGTAGACCTTAGTATCTGATAATAATTTCAGTGTGATACCTGCACGCATTCCTGAGAGAAAGGGTCTTGTCAGACGGACGGGCTACCAGCTGATCCTATGTTTTCCTTTTGAGTTATAGAACTCTAAATTTGTACCTATCATGTCGATATGTTGTCGGTAGGCGCATGCAGGTATTTAACTGGTGCGTATACCATTGGGTATCTCAGCTTAGGCACTATACTTTAGGCACCGGTTATTTTTCTTACTCTTGGTCGCAAAAAAGAACAATAAATATATCCAAATCTATAAATAAGCCATGAGAAATTTCCGTTAAAGCGGTAAAATATTCGTCTCATAAATAAAAACCAAACCCAATAAAATCACGAATAAATTATATTTATACTAGCTTGCCGCCCACGGTTTCACCCGCGTTCCCTAGGGATCTTATGTTTCAGAGGCATAAAAAGTTGCCTATTTGTTAATCCAGGATGTCAGCTACTTACATACAAACTTTAGCATTTATAATATTACGAGTAGTAGAATTCATGTAACAAAATCAAACGGTGCACTGAAATATTGAAATCTAAGTGACATATTTGCGAGTGGAAATTCCCGAAGCCTTTTTATATCTTGCAGTCAATATATTCATGAATTCAGTGGGTGGTATGCGTTGATATTCCTTACAGCGTTCTATTCCATTGCTCCCGTGCATTCGCTATGATCTTCGAGGAATCGTTTGTGCCCACTTGGAATTCCGTGAAATATGGATAGTTTGGGGAATATTTGATAACCCTTGGCAGTTTTGTGCAAAATATCTCAGGTGGAAAAAGATTTTAGATTTGTGTGTAATATTGATTTGTTATTGAGTTACATGAACACTTTTCTAAAAATATTATGCAGAAAGTTTATGTCACGCAATGTTTAAATAGTAACATATGAATGGAAAAATAGATTTTGTTTTTCCTACAATCAGGTTTTTTCAAATGCAAGTTCAAGTTAGTTACCTTTGTATAAATAATTATAGTCGTTATTTGTAGTTAACTATGATTAATACATAGTTTATATCCTGCAATGCAATGCAAAATATCGTAAGTTAAGGTAAGTTTTTCGGGATAAAATGTATTCAATAATATGTTTTATTTGCCAAAGAGTTCTAATTCTCCTATCTGACAAGCCATAATTGTTTTTGTCTGCAACTTCAAACCATCTGAATTTATTAGTAGTTTCCTCTCTATAGTCAGAGATGGAATATAAATCAAATTACGAGACAAGTTGTGAGTCGACGTTGAAACAATTGTATTAGATGCTTAATCTTAAAATAAAAAAAAGTTAACTTTCTTTTAAAATGTATTCTTTATTGTAATTTTTACTTAATACGTTTAGTATCAGTTTCATAATCTATCGTACTCTAATTAACCGGAAAATTCCATTTAATGAGTAAGTCACTTAAATACTCGAGTTTCCTCTTAATCTTAGTAGTGTTAACTGAGTTACGCCGTGAAAGGTTTCGTACGAAGGAAAATTAACGTTAAATTACTCTGGCATATTCAATTAGCCACCATTCTCCAGTACATAACATTTTGCAGTATCACTCTGGTTTATTATATAGATGCAATTAGTTCAGGTAGTGTTTAGTTTTAGTTCACTTTAGCTTAGTTTTTGCCAACCACTTTAAGGTTCTTCGGTGGAAGTGACTATTTTTGCTGTTGCTATTTCTTGTTCTAGAATAGAATACTTTGTCTAAGTTAGTAATTTCCTGCAAAATACTCAGAATTTTACAGGTGTCACAAATTTATTTTTTTATCTTTACATGGCAAATAAATAAATAAAATAAAATGAAGTCACTTCCTCTGTCTATTCGCTTAGATCTTTTAAACTATTCAACGAATTTTCATGCAACTGTCAGCAATAGATAGAGTGATTCAAGAGGAAGGTTTATATGTATAATACCTACATGCATATTATACTAAAAACCGAGAAAAGCCATGTGAAGCCCGGGCGGGTCGCTAGTTTATTATAATTCACTAACTATAATTGTGACATTGAATGCCATGACGAAGGTCTTCAGACTGACAGAAAGACAGATCCAACTATAAACATGAGCTTTGGGTCAAGAAATCGATTGTGAGCAAACCATAACATGGTGGTAGGGTACTTTGGGTAAAAAAACTCTATGGGCTCTACTTTTTAAGAGTCTATGTAGTAATCGAACTTTGAACACCCCTTTTTGTCAAACATCAATCGTTCCACGCCCATAATTTGATAGCATAAACTTTTCCTTTAGCAGGCTCCATCGTAAACAAATTATTTTTCATGCCACATAATGAATCTGACATATTTACTCGAATAAAAAAATCCTTCAACTAAATCCAATATGACTGCTCAGTCGGTAATGTCATAACGGAGCTCAGAAAATGATTTCCAACGTCCTTCTTCATATCGATAACTTATTTTTTAAACGTTGAGAAATATGATTGTGTTAACAGTTTTGCAAAATAAAAAAAGGATGAAATATATTCGCTGATATTTGATACAAACACACCTTCAATGAATCAATTTAAATTAGGACTTTGACATTTCCTAACATTTATCCAATATCCAATCTATTTTTACAATATCCGCCTAACGTCGTCTGGCGTCCTAACGCCACGGTGCCTAGAATAGAGATGTGCCGAGTCAGACTGACTCGAGTACTGACTCGAATACCTAGTAGGTACTCATGTACTCGAGTATATAAAATACTGTATTTGGATCCACAATACTCGAATACTGGATTCGAGTACTTACGGTATTCGATAATAAATAATTTTAAAGTTTTTTTAGTTTCAGTAAAGTCTTATAAACATACCTATATATGATAATCTTATCAAAGTGAGTAAATGGTGCTTCTAGAACTATAGAACTTCTTTGGTATACATAATTGTATAGATAAACAATTAGTAATTGTCGTCAAAAGCAATCTACAAAGTTAGATTCTAAAAGTACTCGAGTCCATTGAAGTATTCGAATACTCGTGCCAGTAGGTACTCGAATACCTGTCCGAGTCTTCAGACTCGAATCCTAACTCGATTTTTTTTTTAACGAATACCAAAATATTCGATTACCAAAAATAGCCGACTCGGCACATCACTAGCTTCGAACAAGAATGACCAATGCACGAATGCCGGCTTGTTCTCTAAAATAATGTGGGTATGACCGAGGTGTAGCCAAATTACATTGCGATTGGTTCAATGTAACTGTATAATAATACAAGTATAAACTATATTATTTTGTCCTATAAAAGTTATTGTATCAATAGTGCAGCATAATACGTTTAGCATATAGTGCATTAGGCACTGTCATGTATTAGCATGGATAAATTTTAATAAGAATCATTTTAATTATGTTTAATATCTTTATTACATCTACCCAGATGAACTAAATACCGCTACCTATGATATATATATTAAGATACAAGACGTATGCATCGTAATGAGTATGTAAGTATACTAGATATATGTGGGTAAGTAAATAAAATCAATAAAGAACGTAAGAATCAAAATAAAGATATAAATCTATACAAAACTAATGGATAACAAAGTGATTCTCAACTTAGTCTCCATCTGCAAACTGTTTACATTTGTGCAGAATCACGAAGCCTATTATTCACTGCAATCCATCTGAGCTGTTTATATTTACAAACGAAAAGGTCAAAGATTGGTATACGAAAATAACTTTGCCTTCCTTAACGAAAAGGTTTTATGTTAATCGACATCAAAAAAGGAGGAGGTTCTATGTTCAACTGTATGTATTTAACCGATTTTTTTATGTATGTTCACTGATATCTCTGCCAATTGTCGACCGATTTTAATAAGTCGTTTTCATTTAAAAACTCATATCCTGAGGTGGTCCCATTGTCACTTAGTCGGGATCTGATGACGGGATCTCAGGAAAATTGCAAAAAAAAAAATTACTTAGAAAGAGAACCGCCTTAAAAAACTATGCAGGAATTAGGATGTCGCCCGTGTTCCATGGAAAATAATGGTTACTTTTTACAAAAGTGAACCACCTTCAAACCCCCAAAAAAGTACTTATGATTAAATCATAATACCGCAGATTTTTTTCGCTGACGTCAAAACAGCGTCAGATTGCAGTTCTTGCATATGCAGGACTAAAAGAGAGATAATATAACTACCAAGTTATTTTATCTCTTTCTCTTTGTAAAAAAGTAATTTATTGCGTAATCATTTCGATGAAATGTATGTACGTAAATGTATGTATTCACGGAAGAACAGTCACCCATGTCACCTTTACTTTGTAAGACAATTTCGAGTTCCCATCTCTGTAATAGTTAGACTAAACATAAGGCTTGATTAGGTACTAGAATATATATGCTCTAAGTAAATATATAAGAACTTTATTAGTATCGCGTGTTTGTCGACTCTATTATTGATCGTACATAATAGCAAATAGAAATGGTTTTATTGTCCGTCTAAGTAAAGCCTGGATTCCGAATATTTAATAAGTGAGATATTGGGAAATATTATTAGAACCTATTCTCAATTCTTGCCGAAATCACTCTGTGCCCTACCTAAATTTATTTAGGGTCAGCAATTCTATAGAAGACATACTCTAAGGAAAGGAATACGGATTTTGTTGACTACTCGATTTTTAGGGACATTGTTGGAGGTATTCTCGTATTGATTTGTTAAATTCCTTTCAGGGTTTTGAGCTTGTTTGTTACAAAGACGATTGCTAACATTCCTATAATGGTCTCCCTAACATCATTATCATAGATTTGTCCGTAATAAACTTTGGAAGAGAAATATAGGTCTGTGTGATCACAATCTCACCATAGTCAGTGATGACGTGATAAAGAAAATAACATATCGAAAAGTACTGTCTGTTTGGGGACAGACCTTCACTATAAGGGTGGTTCTCAGACAGGACCTATAAAATACCCGTGACGACAACAAATCGGAAAACGTACCGTGGGCAGGCCCCCCACAAGGTGGACCGACGATCTTGTGAGGGTTGCGAGAAACCGCTGGATGCGGGAAGCGCAAGACCGGTCATCGTGGAGATCCTTTAGGCCTCCCCTTTTTCCAGCAGTGAATATCTTTTGGCTACTATGATAATTAATCATTTTAGTGAAAGATTCATGGATTAGGCTTTTCTTGAATGACTTACAGTTCTACAGCAGTGTATGATAGATAAACATCATAATAATAAACTTATATCATTATATTCAACAAATTCAAAAAGGTGGCAAATAAAGATGTTTATGAATCCCTTTTCTCTACGTACCTATATCCGTTATATTGAGCTGGTCGTATAGCTTCCTGTCTACGGTGACATTGAGCCGCCTTATTACCATCTTTCCGACAACACTTGTTTCATATTGTACTTTTATAAGTAATATAATTGCATCAAGCATTTGAAATAGACTTTATTTGATCGCTGTTGAAAAGTGCGTACCTAGCGTTTAGGAATGTTTTTTGATGTATTTTTTTATTTATAATTATAGAATTTTCTGTTATGAACCATTGAATGAATTAATAAAAAAATCAAAAATAGCTAAGCCACTTGACTACATCTACATCGAACCATTAGTAATAGTAAAACCAATAGTTTCATATTAACGTTCGTTATTCAATAAATTCCAAAGCAACCCACCTGACAAGAAACTGTTAGTAAAAGGTGATAGTTAAATCATTTCACGTATGTCAATGTCAGTCGATACAACTGGACCTTACTGACATAATGGAACATTTTCTCTATATGAGATATACGAAAAAAATATTAATGTATTTATTATTTATTATAACAATATACAAACAAATCGAATTCCAGAAACTGCTATTCAACTATTAACTACTTTTTGATTCGCGCTCGTACTTGACAACCAAAATGTAAAAATATATTACTTGTTGACGAACATGCTCGGTCCATTTTATCCACTTGTTTCGTCAAGACGAAGGAGGTAACTATGTTCATAAGGTGAGAGGGTTCTCAGATTGCGCTATTTGTCTCACAATAGGACGTGAACAGTCACAAGAAATTCAGTTATTTGTTGATACCGAACTTAATTATGTGCCCCGTGAATTCTGGTTGTTCGCGTATCCCACTTTTCTCTTCTTTTATGTTTCATAATACGAGCCCCATTTCCTTGAGTGTCTTTAGAAAAATACTTACACGAAGTATATCAAAGAGACAATCTTCTGTTATGACTATAAGTGCTTGTCTCAGGCGTCTGCGACAGTTTTTTGCTTATAATGTCTTTTTTAATACACATATATTTCTTAGATATAGCTCGTAAACGTTAAAAGATTTCAGAGCTTGTCACTGTGATACCATCAATCGTGGGCTTATAGACCGTTAAGAGTCTTCCCACACGCACACACACAAGACATTCTATATCAGTACCTACTGATAAAATATTGACATACATTTTTTAGTCGATAAAAAATAATTTCAAACAGAAATTGACGTAAAAAGATTTCTATGAACTAATAAAACCAATGACATTAAATACTTTTTGAAAATAGTTTCATCGCAATGGAAAACATTCTAGCTCGTGTATTCCATATTAGCATAATTTTATAACTTAATACGTATCTAGGTAGACCATACAAATAAA
Organism: Tethea ocularis; assembly: GCA_963555595.1. Lineage (NCBI taxonomy): Eukaryota > Metazoa > Arthropoda > Insecta > Lepidoptera > Drepanidae > Tethea > Tethea ocularis. Next base: position 9,669,679 of record OY741968.1, read on the forward strand.
AACTATTATGCAATAACATACTTTCGAACTAGACTTAGGGTACATTGCTCTTCTGAACTTTTGTAATACGATTCATCGGTATTTCTAACTTCGAGATCACATCTATACTACAATGTAGTAGGTACAGTCTAGAACATTTATATTAGTTTTTCTCACAAATAAATAACTTCTATGATAAATATTATATGAAGAAATTTTCTCTGAACAAATGTAAGTGCTTCCACTAAAAGCTAACGTTAAAGGAAAGTCGGTAGACGAACGAAAGAGGTGAGGAAACAGTACAAATTTCAAGTAAATGTATGGAGCCAATTCATTAGAAGCAGTGGCTAGATAGAATAAGTATTAATGTTAGCAATTTTTTACATCCTAGGATCTCTACATTTGGATTCTCGGGTGGTGAAACCTTAGGCTATCCACACAGGCATAGATTAAGTACGGCAGTTTAATCTATGGAAATCGAGCCCTTGCTTCAGCTGTAGGCATCTCAGCTATTCGTATATTAAAAGTTTACCCGAGCGTACACGTTACATCAAAGTTCTTCGGTGGTGGTTAAGTCAAACAAAAAGGGTATGGAATGTTATATAAGACTGTAATAGAAATTTGTTAGGTCAGGGTTAAACTTTGTAAATAAAAATAGATCAAGTGACTACCGAACATTATGAAGCATGCATAACAAGCTCCACAGAACTCGAAATGTTTTGTCTTTAGAAAAAACCTCGGGGAACCTGAATTAGCTATAGCTTATTATTTGATAGTAAAATACATATTCAATTCTCCTTTTAAGATTTAATTAATTTCTCGATTAAATTCACAAAAAAATAGACTTTCTATTCTGAAGACACTGAAATAATATAACATTATAATTCCAAAAGTGATTGAATGATTCTCATTCAGTCACAATAGATTAAAATGTTACGGCTGAACATCATTTCCAATTTATTTCATCGAATGTTTGATATCGATTTGGAAAAATGTACTTGGATTTTATTGTAAGAGTTTTAGAGTATAAGAAATAAACTTGGATTTGCGGGATTTTACGACCTTTCCTACCGCTTAGAGTAATCATGCGAAAATATTGTAACCATAAAAGCCTTTCTTTTTAGGCGGTATTGTTTTTAAGAGATATACTGTTTTATGCTAGCAAGGTAAAAACAAAATCTTTTACGATTTTGTTGCCATTACCGATTTTTCCATCGAATAAAATATCGAAATGGAACACATTAATTCCTACAATTTATAAACATCCGTTAGGTACCTACATGGTTTTACTTAGAGCTCGATTAGGAAGTATATCAACCTTACAAAATACCGCAGCCAAATAACTGAATATTGCGTTCCTGTGCGTGAGTACCTAAGGTCACCATAGAGCTCGTCGGGGAGGGGAAAGGATCGTTAACGGGTGACTGATTCTATATAGAATACAATGGAATAGTTCTGAAATGCCTCGGAAATTGCAAGCGTCCATAGACTACGACCGCCTACCTAACAAAATAGTAGGTGCTTACTTAAAGAACTTCATTGAATTCGTTTTAAATCTTCTGGAATTCTGTTATCGTTACAAGTCAAGTAAGCCATCCAATAACTCATTCTGTGCGCCGCGTGGAGACTAAATACCATAGAATTTCAGATAATGGATGCCAAATTCATTCTATACGCGGTAACCCGGCAGGCGAACCGTATTCTCGTTTGCCAAGTTCACGGTAGAAAAAAAAGAGACAAATATCTAACATACTTTATAGCAGCTCGGATCAGAGCTTTAATTTCAGTCCATATTCCTTCATCTCTCCGCTCCTAATAGCCCTTTCAGGGATGAAACAATTATTGTGTAGCAGTCTGCCGTTAAATTGGGTTAAAAGTTTCAAAACAATTTGCTTCAAAGCCCCCGTTAATTTCTTATGAAAACCAATAATAAATCTAATACCAAATTGAAGTGGGACAAGTTGAAGGGTATTTTAAGTTTCACTTCAAGGTTTACCTTTGCTTGACAGGCCTGTTGGTATAGGAGCTTGTTTGGTACTACTGTTCAAAATTTTCCAGGTATCTTCGTCACATTTTTCATATCTGTCCAACTCGAAACTCATTTATTATTATATTTCATTTTAGTCCCTGTTAAGCAACTGTTAAGGCACTTATAAAAGTTACAATTGACTAGACTACCAGTTCTAGAGAAGTCTATGACAAAATATTTATTATTTTTATTCAGAGTTAAAAAAAATGATTAACTCTGAATGAAATCGTTAAATTATAAATCAAAATAATACTGTCAGTAGGTACATATTTCTAGGTATATTATGGTATTTTTAGCTCAACTGTATTTTTTTTAGTCTATATATTAAAATAACCTCTTTCAGTAATTTTACTTTTCTATATAAATAAATTAACAATGAATTATGCTTAAGAAGGTATTCAATTCTATTCATGCTAACAAAAAAAGTTATTATCGCAGCTTTTAAATACCTATATTTATTAGTTCATTTATTCTAGCGGTTCCCAAACTGTGGTCAGGTGCGTCACGAACCGGTATACTTGCGTCACGTTCTAAAGCTACAATTCTTCTTTTACAAGGAACCGCATAAAAATTACAACTTGTAAAGTGAGTCGTAGTGCAAAAAAAAGATTGAGAACACTTGTTCTCTACAGAAATACAAACATTTGTTATTCTCTTTCAATTTGTACTGAAATAGAAGTTTTTAACTCCAAGGAAAAATACAACATTGTATTTGTAAATATTGCAAGGACGTTTTGTAGTAAAATTCTAGAACGTTGAACACTGTCTTTTCCATTTGGGATTTGTTCAAACAGATAAAATGGAATTTAGACAATGGGATTCTAAACGAATTTACTTCAGGAAACAGTTATTTTGCTTAAACTGACTGTCTGATGTCTGATGTCAATTGATAATAAAGCAAACTTTGACAAGCACTACTTACACTAAGCTATAATAGTTTCCAAAGAACTTAATCAACAGAAAGTGAGTGAAATAACTCGTCAAGTTGGGGACAATACGTCTCGGATCATAAAATAATTCTTCCACGCCATATACTCCTTGAGCCGTTACTTTGATTCATTGAATGAGCTGTTGAGATATTCTCGCGAGTAAAATTACATGTGTATTTTTTATAACAATTGTGTATGGATAAACTTGTGTTTGATCACAATTATTATATCACCGAGGTAAATGATCATGTGACCGAAAGTGAAAAGCCACCTTCATTTTTAGGTTATTGGATAAACTTTTACACTTTTACACGATACAAATTTTTAATGTAGCGACGATTAAGGTAGCGAAAAAGTATACGTTACGTCTGATGGTAAATGGTTACGATAGCCTTTAGACGCTTGCGCGTTCTCTTGAATATAAATGCGAATGTTTGTGAAGGTGGAAGTACGGATGTTTGGTACACTTTCACGTTAAAACCACTGAATGGATTTGGATGAAACTTGGCACATAGATAGATCATACCTTGAAAAACGAGTTTTTTTAAAGTAAGAAAACTATTCCCTCTATTAGATCTCAAAATTTATGTTAATTAAGTTATTTGGATGAACCAATCCTGTTGGGCGTCGGCTATCTGACAGCGGAGGTCACTGATAGCTGGCTAGCTAGCTAGTTAATTTTGTTTTTTCACATGAAATTTTCTAAAAAGTTCCCAGAAACAAAAGCGGCGTCCACTATGAAATGGACTATCTAATTAACCTATCACACGGACGGACAACGACGCTCCACAGGCTAAGAGGAAAATTCGTTTTATATTTAAAAAGGAGGATATTCAAAAAAAATAATAATAAAAAAGCTATTCCTTGTCATAATAATTATATTCTCTAGTTTATCATACATTTATATAATTCTCTAGCAATAAAGAATGCAAAGAAAACCTAACCTGAATCAATCATTTGTCATATTATTCCTTAAGAAAATCTCGATACGACCTCAGGTTTTCACTCCAACTTGTACAAGATAGCTTTATCTAAATTAGGGATGTGATGCGAAGGACAGCAACGGATATTTGCTACCCTTTTGTTTACGATAACTACGATACTTTTGGATACGTTGTCTATTTTTATATCTTGGAAGAATTGAACTTGGATTTATCAGAATTGGTTGCCACATAATAGGGTATTTTTTAAAGCTGTTTATCTCCTGTATAGATACCAAGGACCTTATATTAGTCTAAGATACTTATTTCAAATTAAATATATATTATAATAAATGACATTCTCAAGACCTTTTTGCAGCCTTTGACAAAACTCAAAACATATTTGAATATACTTGGATTAGATAGATCCTAATATACCGTTTGATTTACTTTTAAAAGCAGTTGTTCACTTCATTGTCAATTAAAAAAAATATATACAAGACTTCAAATTTTGAACCACATACATGGATGGATTCATTTTTAATCAATAGTAAATACGTTTTAATGAGTTTTTTACGTTTCTACATTCTGATGAATACTGGCGGATGGATCTGTGTCATTTTAGAAAAGACTCTCAACTAAAACTGACAAGAAACTCAAGTAAAGTTAGTTAGTAAGTTGATATAATTCATATACTTTATTAATTATACCAATTTAGGTACATCAATTCATCGTATATCCGAATCGTATATGTAACATTATAAACAAAGCTTTATAACTGCCCAACCCTGATAAAGTCTGATTCTACAAATCCCAGAGGATCCCTAGATACTTGTTAAGACTTGCAGCCTATTATGTATCGTATACTTTTATGAAGTCCCAAAGCATGTCCAAGGGTTCCTTCAGCGCTCATAATGAAACCTTTTTCGAGAATTGTAAGCCAAAGTAATTCACGCCAGGACAAATTACTATAACTCCCTCTCCGAATGAAGGGTAAGGAAAATAATAAAACCATTTAATGTATACTATTGGGGCTCAGATATCTCTTTTAGGCTGTCTTTATTACTCGTTCAAAGGACATTAAACTATGTTTCTGAGTCGAAGGACTCCAGTTTGGGGTAAATACAGTGCTGAGGATTGTCACATAAACAGAAATAAGAATAGTTTTTAATCGACGAAAAAACGAAAAAAACGGAGGAGGTTTTCAAGTCGACGCGTATATTTTTTTTTTACGTATGATCACGCATAACATTTTACAGAGTAGTTCGATTTTGATATTTTTTTTTTTTGTTTGAAAGGGTGGTCGGTGGTACTTTATAGGTGGTCCCATGGTCATTAAGTCAGGATCTGATGATGGAATCCTGGAGAAATCGAGGGAACTCTTCAAATTTTTAGGGACTTACAGTGTTTTTCATATAAATTTTAAAGCTATTCAGATATTTGCGTCTGGTAGTCATCATTTACGTTGCTGAGCTGATGATGGAAGGTACAATTTCTTAACGGTTAGGAGTTAGGGGATATTTTTTTTAGATCGTTAGTTATATCATTGATGTAATGATGGAAGGGATAGCTTATACTAGGTCAGTGATAAAACATAAGAAACTAAAAATTTAAAAATAAAAAACTTTTAACAAAAAATAGCTTTTTAGTGTTTTTAAGTCGTACCTATATAAAATAACCAATCTAATCAACCTTCGGTTCTATTTTTTGTTAAAAGTTTTTTAGAGAACCGAACAAAGAGTTTTAGCTGAGTTTCCTATTTATAACTGTAGGAACTTTTAAGGGAAGTTGTATTAAAACACGTTACATAAGTAATTTCCTAATATATAGTATACAAAATAATTTACAACAAATATATAAAATACGATCTACGCTTAGATAATTTCTGCTGCGTCCGATCATCGGCAAGGTTCCCAGCAGGGTAGCAGTGTTTTCTCTTTGAAGGGCGAAGCTAAAAAAAAGCGTTGGCGGAACTCCCCACCCGCTGGCTTCCCGAAACCTCGTTAAGTTTTGATAATAACGTGCGAGTAAATCAGCGAGTCTCGGACCCCTGCGGCTTCAACCGTTAGTATACCTAGTTTTTTTTACTATCTAGTATAACGCGAAAAAATAATGAGAGAAAGTCCTCGAAAAGGTCATAAATAAAACCTTATACCTAAATATTGAGCGGTAACATTATTATGTAGGTACGATAACTTTGAAACTGTCGAATTAATATATTTTCTTAAATTTATTATTTACTAGCTGTTCCGCGCGGTTTCATCCGCGTTCCCGGGATAAACTGTAGCCTATGTCCTTCTCCGTTTCATAGGCTATCTGCATGCCAAATTTCATCGTTATCGGTTTAGCGGTTTAGGCGTGAAAAGTTAACAAACAAAGTTACTTTCGCATTTTAATATTAAAGTATGGATTAGATTTGTATAGGTATATTAAAAGTTACTGCCGTGTTGTCTTCAAAACATGATCACAAGCTTTCCAATTCTTATTATGCTTCTCCGTCGACCCAAGTTTTTGGTACTTATTTATTCAGTTGGTTTTTCCGCAGTGAATTTTCTATGACCCCTTTATTATTATTTATTAGGTATAGTTAATGATTCAAAGAAAAGTCCGCAGCGAATATATTATTTAGTCGGAATTTGTCAAAAAGCATAATGAGTTACGGCTGGAACTGACGTCAAATCGCAAAAATACGAATGGTTACTAATATTACTGAATAAATTAACTGATTATACATTTTATTTCACGAATCCTCTTGTACTACAAAAATATATAATTTAGTTCCTCAAGTTTTAATTGTATTGTTTAAATTAATTGAAGTATTAACATCCCCAAATACATTTTGCAAAAGAAAATCTCCTCTCACATGTAATTTTAACCCGTGTCGGATATGTTTGACAAAACCGCTCATTAGCAATTAGAAACGAGTTGGCGAGCAGTGAGATGCGAGTGAGTAGTTCCGATAGTTTTGTGGCTGAGCTATAAACGAGTGTGTGCGACGGGCGATTACTCGCTCGGCATTCAAATCTCTAGAAATTACCGCTGGTTGGACTCTTGTCGCTGACTGCCAAGCTAGCATCGCTGAGCAAATGTCGCATATACTAAATGTATTATAATAATAAATGTATTATCTTTATTCTTTATTTTATTTTTTTAAGTTGACAAGCAGGCAGGCGGTAAGATGGAAGGTAAGTGGTTACCGTCACCTATCGCCATTCAAAATCAAAATCAAAAACTCATTTATTCAGTTTAGGCCCTAATAAGGCACTTATGAATGTCAACAGTTGCAATTTTAGAGTCTATTGACTCTACTACCGGTTCGGAATACACTTGAACTGAGAAGACTCCGGCAAGAAACTCAGCAAGCAAGCCAATGTGTTGCCGACCTGTTACAATGCCGAGAAGGCAATTACTGGATCTCAAGTGCAATTGCCGTAACACACCAGTAAATGCTTGGCGACAGATTTTCAACATGAGGGTAGTAGCCAGCCAGGCGGGTACTACAAAGTGCACTACCACAGTGCTATGGTTTCCTCACGATGTTTTCCTTCACCGAAAGCTCAAGCACATTGTAGGATTCGAACCCAAGACCTTCGTCGCGGCATCCGCCACTGAGCTATCATCGCCTTATAATTTGTTTCCATTTCTAATTGCCCAGTTTAAAATGCATGTGCTTAAAAGCCTCGATTCTATTTCCGGCTATCCGAATTAACCTCTAATTTGTGCCCTACATTTGGCTGCCAGAATTAGCGAGTGTTGCCACACTCCGGCTCCTAATTACATTAACATATCGACACACATGCTCTGACCGTTACTTAAAGTTCACATTAAGCTTCATTAGGGTATGGCTAAAGTCGTTTGCTGAAATGCTTTCAAAATTTGGGTATCAGCCAATGTCTTTTTAATTTTTGTAAGGAATTATTTTAATATTTTATGTTTATTAGCGTTCCAGACCAAGTAACAAGACGAAGCGTCGCAAACAACCAGTGAAATGAAGCCACTATTTTATCTACAATGGTTTTGTAAAAGGATTGTTATCAAGTACTTTCAAGTGAAAATACTAAGAGTAATCACCACGGTTTTGGATATTATATATATTAGAATAAACGTCTGTTTACTTGTTTCACAGTTTTTAAAACTTTGGTTGTTCGTATCGAATCGTTTTTTTTTTTGGTATGAGACTGATGTCCCAGGGCAAAAATCTACTCATTCTCTCCATATGACATGTCATAATAAGATCATTAAACAATGAATAGCCAAATAAATCAATTAATGATGATCAAAATAACTTAACCTTAGGTCAGTCCTCAGTTGGCCTTGGCATTGAGTCTCGTTGGTTACCAGATACGTACTTAAAATCACATAAATCTTTTACATACAAAGTTTTTACGTTCATTTTCCCTGATGCCTTCTAAGAACTTTTTTCTGTCACACCAACGGATATGGAAGCCCTTACTGGCCCGTATCAAAATACCAAATATATTTTTCCAATATTCCTGAATAATTTGGCACACGCACCGGTTTGCATACATTTACTTATTAATTTTGACCTTAGTGAGGCTGTTTTTATAAATATACTTGTACTTTTAAAATAAGGAATTTGAATCGTTTGCCTCTGCATAATTATGTTACTACTCAATACAAAATAATAGCATCGATTTACCCTGATGATGTCGGAAATCAAACCGAAAATATCTCGATTTGCATGCAGCAAATCCAAACAAGGGCTAATGGAAGCTTTAAACATTCAGACTTTGTCTATAACCAGTACCGTTTTGTATGGGAAATGGAACAGCGGCCCTAGCTGGAAATTGTGGGATTAAATTTACCATAGAATATTATTTAAATGAGCTTCATTACATATTATTATAAAAGTTGTATCACTATTTTTTTTATGTAGGTATCACATATACACGGACAACTCATCTGCGTTGGCCGTGTCTATCTATACAGTAATAATGAAGCTGAAGAGTTTGCTTGTTTGTTTGAACGCGCTAATATCTGGAGTTACTGGTCCGATTCGAAAAAATCTTTCACTAATAGGAAGCAACATTATACCCAAAGATTACATACAAAGGCTACTTTTATCTCGGCAGCTAGTGTGATATATTTGTAATATTAAATCTGGTAATTACCCAACATTAATTTGGTCACATACCAAACGATGCTCGAGAGCATAATTTTCTCGGGAATAACAGTATCCTTTGTTTTTATTTCTGTGCTTAATTTTCTATCAAATTCATTCAGTCAAAGCCATAATGAGTCACAACACACAAATATTCACGGTATCTTTTAAAATGAAAACATATTGGTATGAAAATAAAATTCCATATACGATGGCAACCCACTCACAACAACGTAGTAGAAAAATAGGAATGACATTCAAACTTTCCGTAGCTCTAAAATCACAGTTTAACGGCACGAGTGTGACCCACTCATATTTTATAATGTGAGGGCCATTACCTCGCAGTTCTAGTGTCTAAGTTTGAGGTATGCTGGAAACTCTCCCGGGTGAATAATGATCCTGGGAGATGTAGACGAGGTGTTAGCTCGTTTTGAGATCTGTTTAAGTAGAAATGCAATGATAGATGTAATCAGGGACAATTACAAAATACATGCAGCAATCATTGTCGTATACTATACTTTGACAAAATCATTTTTTTTTGTGACATAGAACTAATAACCAACCATCATAGACATATTAAGTCTAAGACTGAGGTCTGAGAAGAATTTTTACATAGACTTATAAATAACTAAAACTATAAATCTAATGAAACCCCCAATACGCTAAAAACAAACAAACAAATAGATCTTCAAACAGCTGAGCTTTTCTTAAAAATAGCTAAGAACACTCTCAATTTACCTTTCAAACCACGAAACAACAGAATCAAAATCGGTTAATTCGTTCAGGACCTATAATGCCTCAGACAGACATACACACTACAAAATTATAAAACTACTCTTTTTGGTCGGGGATTTAAAATTCAGTAGACAACCGTGTCTAAATATCAGTAAATAAAATAAAAGAGAGTAGGTAGTAACCCTAGTTTATTCAGAGGGTTTATTCGTTGCTTATTTATAGCTCGTATTTGCCCCAACATTTCATGATACGAATTCATCAAATCAATTCCAAGTAGCTGTCAAGTAGCAACTAAATTGAAATATAAGTGGGCGAACAGTTTTCTCTCGGTTCATTTATACATATTTAATTTCTCGTTGGCGCGAATGAACAGACTCGTTTATTTAACATCCCATGACACTTTAATCGTCATCTAGTTGTTGTTGTCAACTTTTGGTGTCACGTGAGTCAGTCTAGACATCATTTTGCGTAAATGACAGTGACAAATGAAATGGTAATTCGTTGGTGAGTGAAACAGAGTAGCTAGCGAAAACCATTTTGAACGACGTAAACGTACCTAACCACTTTTTTACACCACCACCACTTTGTAACACGAACCAATTTTTGAATAGAAGGTACAACAGTTTTTTATCACTACATAGTATAAAACAAAGTCACTTCCCGCTGTCTGTCTGTCCCTATGTATACTTAGATCTTTAAAATTCCGCAACGGATTTTGATGCGGTTTTTTTAATAGATAAAGCGATTCAAGAGGAAAGTTTATATCATAATACATGCATATTATACTACAAAAAAGCCGAGAAATTCAAAGATTTGTACACCCGTGCGAAGCTGGGGCGGGTCGCTAGTAATTTTATCCATCAAGCGCACTTTGCATCATACAGACATTTTAACTAATTTAACAAAAAAAAATCTTTATGTTATATGAAATACTAGAGACCCCCCCGGCTTCGCACGGCTTTTCTCGGCTTTTTTTCCGATGTAAATCTATTTATAAAGACGTGATGTGATAAAGAGAGAAGAAGCAATTAAGCAAGATACTGTACTTGCCCCACACCATGACCGTATTTTCAATAAAAAAATCTCTCAGTTCTTCACTCTTCACTCTTCATATGGCACAGCGGTTCATACAAAAGGAAACCTTTTTCTAAAAAATCCATTAAAAAAGTTATTTGTCCTGTAAAAATGTATAATATTTTTCTATGCAAAATCATTTTAAAGGCTGTATTTATTGCAAATGACGCTAATCGTAAACGCTTCAAGATTCAAAAAGGCTATTTTAACAGATTTCAACAGAAAAATCAAATAAACTCAACCAATCGTAAATAAGAATTTCCCTGAGTGCGACTGGCGAGAATAGGTGTTCGTTTCTGACTTCTATAATTAATGGTCTTCATCTTATTAGATAACTATTTATTTTGGTACAACTTAAAATATATTCTTGTACAATATTATGCAGGTACATTTGCTTCAGTCTGTATTTGGTGTACTACATAAAAACAGTTAATACGATTTCAGGTAATCTCGTTGCTATCTCTTTTACGAGTAGGTATGTATCAATTATGCGATGCAAATACACATGATATAAGAAAAACCCTATCCGATCCTTGACTATGTTGAACAATTTTTACTATATGGAGCTTTTTAGAGTTAGTAAAAGTTGCTCGCTTTTATGATACCTAGCCTTCACGAATCGGACATATTTTTTTTCGGGAAAATAGCTTTCCGCCACACGATTCCACTCCTTTCGAAAAAAAACCTATGAACTTTTCATAAATCTGATCTTAAATAGATACCTACATTAGGAAAGGAACCTCTAAGAAAAATTAAGTATCTAACCAACGTGTTTTTTGCGTCAATCAATTCAAGTCAATCTGTTCGGACAAATTTTAATATACAGTTGTCAATTTTATTTATTAAAAGTACGTCATTCAAGTGGTAGGAGACGAGTGTGGTGACCTGTAATACAAAATTTTGACAGTGCAAAAACCAGTCTCACTTTTATTAATAGTCATGTTAAAGTCCTCAATCATGTTATGTTATGAATTAAAAAAAAGAGAATGAATACATGATTTATTATATAAAAGAAAACTATAACTGAGGGAAACGAACAATAAGGTAAGTACTTTAAGAGGCTATTGTATAAAAAAGGATTTTAGGACTATATTTTTTAATAAGAAACAAAACTTAAAAGATGGTGTTAGTCGATCATAAACCTAGTACCATAGCTCCAGGATTCAAATTAAATTATTTCAATCCCGACTTAAAACTTGACTTATGTTTTGATTAACGTTCTCATAATATGAACCTTACAATGGTGATGTCTACTTCGATGATGGTGACGAATGATTTCTTGGATATAATAGCATAATAGGTATAATAATATGGTTGTCGTTATAGCTCCAAAAACTCCTATTAGATTTTCAAAAAGAAAAAAATAGTAGTTATAGAATTAGAATATTTTTTTAAACAACAATAATAACACAGTTCAATAAAAAAAATATGTATTTTTATTGCGTATAAAAAGGACAAACCAGCAAATAATATAATATAAAATTTACAATATTTAACGAACTACTTTCTTGATAATACCACAGTTTCTGTGATAATACTTAGATAAGCTAACTAGATAGTCTGGATATTATTTCGAAACTTTCATTTGAATGACATCGTATCTAATAAACAAAGAATTTAACTATTGTTTAAACTTAAATAAAAAAAAACTTCTTAAAAGCTTTTTTCAAATAGGTAATTTAAATCAATGTCAAAATGATTAAAACTTTAACATATCCAACAAAACTAAGGCCCAATTACACCAACGACTTATAGCACTAAGTTAGGGCCTAAATGAATTGCAAAAGTGAATTCGGAGTTCTTTAAACTTAATAAATCGGGGTTTCAAAATTTCTTTGAAGATTTATGCATATAAATGACACGTCGGGTAATGAAATGAAGCTTTTTAAACTAAATACAACGCTTTCAGACAATATCGTTAAATTAAAAAACTTTTACTTACATTGTTAATTTAATTCATTGAAATATTGCTTTCAAAATATGTTGCGGGGTCGTAAATAAAACCAATTTGGAATTATTTTCGAAAACAATGTCATCCTTTACGAAAAAGCCTTTAAATTAAAGTATATGTTGAAAATTTTGGTAATTTTTCACTCTGGAATGTTTTACGTACATGGGGAATTCTTTTAGGCAATCGAATAACAAACATAGCATTAATTGTTTCAGTGAAATTTATACTCATATAATATTGTCATAAAATTTATTTACGTTCAACATTTGTTACTCTGTAGGTAATACGGTGGAATGAAAATATGAGGGCAGATGATTTAGGTACATATTTTTATGCTATAATATACAATATTTACAAGAAATATACAAACTATATATAAAAAAATTCCTCGACGCGGCCGCTGCTGCCAATCAACGGCAAGGTTCCCAGAAGGCTGGCAGCGTTCTCTCTTTGTATGGCCAAGCTAACGCGTTGGCGGAAAAAGCTCCCAGCCCGCCGGTCCCCTGTGACCTCAATTAATTTTGAAGATAATGTACGAGAAAATCGGCGAGCCTCGGACCCCCAAGGACCCATGGTCTCGACCGCAAAAGGCAAACATAAATAATTTGGGCCAATAGAAGCGTATTTTTTGGATTCAGAATCTTCCGCACCAGCCGCAGCCGCTCCTGCAACTCTACATGTCGCTGGCAAGTGAGATGGCGCAAGTGTATCAACACATGTGGCATCCCACACCAACGACTTACCGACACTCCATATATATTATTATGTATATTATTTCTAAGAGAATTATATCCCCGAAGGGTTTAGGCTACTTTTTATCCAGGGAACGCGAGTGAAACCGCGGGGAATAGCAAGTTAATAAGGTAAATTAAAAAAAAACATACAAAATGTTTCCTTTTTCGTATAACTACGTTGCCAACAGTGTCCGGTCCTCGAATTTTCAGGGTACTAAGAAAACTTCCATAAAATTTGTTCAAATATAAGTCCTTAAAATATCGCTAGTTTATGACCGGACACACTGTATAAAGAACCTACCTAACCATGAAATAAAAACCAAAATATTTAAATAAACCCTATGGAGACCGAACAACTGTTCCGTTTTCTTGAGAGTTCGAGACACAAACAGTTTTGTAGCGCCAAAAAGCTTTGAACGTTTTTACTTGTTGGTATCAGGGTTAAATCGACCAAGTGCTGAAATTGGCGCGCGCCCCGCACATCGGCGGTTAGCGGTTAACCCACCTGCGCCGCAAATAAATGAATTGGGTAGACTACATACCTGCCATTTGTTTTGCCAAGAGATTTTTTCTAGGGTTTGAAATTATTTTCTTTTACAACGTCAATCAATGTTGATGTCAATATAATTAACACTTCTACTCTCGTTCCGTTATAGTAAACAGTTGATGTTAAAAAATAAGGCGATGATAGTAGTAGTGACGTCGAATGCCAGGGCCGCGGGTTCGCTTGAGTTTTCAGGAAGGAAAACGTTGTGAAGAAACCGTAGCACGGTGGTAGGGTACTTTGTAGTACCCGCCTGGCTGGCTACTAACCTCAAGTTGAAAATCTGTCGCCAAGCACCTTCCTGTGTGTTGCGACAGCAGCACTTGAGAGCCAGTTCCCTTCTAGGTTTTGTATACTTACCACCAGGAGCCACATCATCACTGACCACGGTGAAATTGAAAAAAAAAACGACTATACCTAATTGTTTTTATATTATTATTATCTCCGGGCAAATAAGAAAAGTTACAATCAACCAATACAATATTTACCCAGACACTGATCTGAAAATCACAACAATCTAGCTCCAGTTAGTAAATAAATATCTAATACAACCTCAGCTCACATAGAAGCTATATTAAGCTTTATAAGTGGGACAGAGATAGTACGATCCAGTAGTATAAAGGTCAGGAACTAGAGTCATATTGCATTCAGCCGCGGAGAGCAATCTCCCCGGATGTAGGTACCTACACCACTAACCTCCGTGTGGTCACATTTACTCACTGCGACTTTGTAATTAATTTTGTACTCTAAATCATTTTTATTAAGGAATTAATTTAAAAACAAAGACAGAATAATTACATTTGATATTAGTCCAGTCAAATATGTTTTGTGATAATAATGATTAAAAATTTAAAGAAACCCCAGAAACTCACTAGAAAATTGGTGATAATTTTCAAACGGCTGAGCGGATTTTCTTGAAACATAGCTAAGACTCTTGATTAAGTCACCTTTCAAACAAAAAAAACTAAGTCAAAATCGGCCCATCCGTTCAGGAGCTATGAGGCTACAGACAGACACACACACACACATGAACAGACAGTCACGTCAAACTTATTGCGTCCGGGGTTAAAAAAATATGTACCTATTGTGATTTCAATAATGACAAATTTTCTTCAGAACCTCCACTCAGTTTATTTAAAATTTAAACACGTACTAACCAATAATAGAATCTAAAGCCAACATCCAAACTTGGCCAACATCTGACGCAATTTTAACGTAGGTAATGGTATTAAAGTTTTCTTACAAGTGGTGAAAGAAATAACGAGCCAAGTCAAACTTTGCACTGTAGATAACAAATAGCACGGAAACTGGTACCAATGTAGTGAAGTTAAAGTCTTGAAGTAATTGAATAACTGGGATAGAACTGAGGAAGTAGCTAGAAGCTGCCACGTGCACCTCCGATCAAAGATCTAAAATATACATACCTATTTCTACTTTTACTACTTAGTATAAGTTAAGCTTATGTAGCACGATAAGTGATATGGCCGATGGTGGTAAAGCAAATAAAGCCCCGAAGAGAACTCGCTCTCAAATACAGCTATCGAAACACACCGAGATGTGCGTGGCGACATCATTTCCAACCCGAGGGTAATGAGTATGTAGTCCAAGTAGCCAGTGTTTCCACACAATTTTTTCCTTCAACGAAATATTGAGTTTATTTTTGGACTTAAAAACACTATCACTGAGCTATGATTGAGTTTCATATACAATAGGAACTATTACTTGTTTTTGGTAAGTGACTCTTAATGTCAGTGTTCTTCTTTTGCCAATGACTGATCAATCGGACAAACGTATACCTAATAATTTATTAATGAATCCTAGGTAAAACTTACATCGAGGTAAGTATTATTATCCGGCAATATTTTAAGACCTGACGCAGATACAATCTAGGCATATCTTTGATCGAAGGCAAGCACAGATAAGTAATAGTTTTAACGTCCCTTGTGTAAAAGCAAATAACTTCTGTTCCACTCTATGCTAGTGCGTGAGTAAACTTTGTTATCCGATTTAAGTTTTACTGGAAAATGGATTATTATTACACATCGTTTTTAATCTCGCTGCACTTTGCTTTCCTTTGTGATTTTTGAAATCTATCTCAAATGCCAAAAACTGTTTCAATTCCTTCATGAGTAGATAAAAACCCCAAGTGAGTTGAATTTTAATTACATACCATAGGTATATAGATACCTAATAAATAGTGATACAAGACTTAGTTTTGTAAGCATATTTTTTATTTCATTAAAATTAAATAAGTAGGTAGGTATTACATTTTGAATTACCTATTTAATTTCTTTGTACTTTCACTCAGGGCAGTGATCTGGCACAACTTTTTTACTTGTAAATATTTTGTATTTTGTAAATAGTGTTAGGGTTATATTAATTTTTAGATTAAAAAATTTAATGTTGTAAAAAATAAACGATTTAACCGTAAAAAAAAAACTGTAAATACATAGATTAAAAAGAAAATTTGTATAAGGTACTTTTTGAGACCTATACTAGTAAGTAGTATATGTATATATTATTTATTCTATGCTTATACCAATTCTCGTCTCAACCTGAAAACATTTTAAATCTAATTTTCTTTGACAATAGGTTTATAATTAAAAAAATCCTTTGCTAAATGGTTTTCAAACCGATCTTATTAAACAACAAAAGAAATTTATAGCACGGATCCTACATATTAATCTTTACAAGCCCTTTTACGAGTTAAAACCTTTCATCCGTTCTCTGTTACCAATAAGTACAAAATATTCGACCAATGGCGTTTGGCTCGAGATAAATGACTGTGATAAGTCAGGGTCTGATCGGGATTAAAAAATCCATTTTTGATTGCTATTGCACTGCTAAATCATCCGGGTTTGAAATGAAAGTAATCAATGGATGTGATTTGTTGGAGATGATAAATACCTTTTGTAGTAACATGATTTTGTAAAGTGCTAATTATGTCCTACGATGTTATATCTTAGAAACTTGTGATCTCCTATTTGACTCCCTTAGGGGTTTAATTTTGAAGAATCCGCCTAAAGTGCACTCCTAAGATGTCTGAAACTGTGCGATCAGTCACGGTTCTGTTTTCGTTTTCAGTTTATCTCTAGACGTGGACTATTAGGGTTATAATCGTCACCACCATCCTATTGTGGTCTTTCTGTAGGAATATCCTTCTATAGAATTAAATTATTAATCTTGACAATGGATAATATAACAAAATTCAATATTCCCTTATATTATTTAATCGCACATTAACAACATAACTTTAGGTACTTGCTTAGCAAAGTTTCTTAGAAAACAATACTTATTTTGTTTGCGAGTTCGTGTAATGAAAGTTACTCGATTGTTTAGTCTAGAAGTAATGTTAAAGTCTCCGAAGGTTGCAGACTTGGTAAGTATATCCTACGTAATATAATAGGACCTAATACTTTTTAAACTCTCGCGAACACAATTCATGTTTATAGTAATGTAACGGGTCTACTCCACGAGTGGACTCCACTTGTGACCACGATCAATGCAACTTGATCGAAACGTCGAGGATAGTCAAAATTATATTTTGATAATATTCTATGCGCGAATAGACCCGTTACATTACTATAAACATAATAGGACCTACATAATATAATGGGTCCCTAGTAGTTTGTAGTTAGTCTACGCAACATCCGTGCTTATTTTGACTTAAAATATTATATTACATAAAAACTTTACTCTTTATATTTATTTAGTAGTTTTAAATGTAGGTATGTTAGGTACCTAATTAATAAAACTTTGAAATTTTTGAATAAATTGAATACTGGTGCCGATTCTGTTGTTTACGAACTAAAATAAATTTAATCTCACTATATCTCTTTCTAATAGTAAATATAAGATATTTTAGTCCTGTCAGTTTAATCCGATCACACATTTCGACGTGAATTTAAGCGCGATCTTTATTGGTCACGACTATTTACCCGTACATTACGACGGTATGGATTAAACTGACAGCATTAAAAATGTTCTATCTTTTTTCAATAAGGTTTAAATGAAAGAGAGGTGACTTGTCTAATATTAGTTAAGTTCGTAAACAACAGAATCGGCACCACTGTAGTATGTATGGTAGAGATCGATTCACCAGCCAATACTTACTTACCTGACGAGACTCTTTTTGAGGTAACTTTTTCGAAAAGCTATCTCTTTTGGATAATCCTAGTGATGTTATAAAAAATAAAAGCTTTTAAAATGCAAAGTTTGTGAGTGTTATTTGTTACTACTCAACTCCGTAACGGTTGAATATACTTGAATATTTTGACACATAGATAGATCATACAATTTGAATAACGAATTAAAATAATAATATAAACTCTATTGTCAATTTTTTATTTGTTTATTAATAAATAAACAAAAGTTAAATAAAACTTAGATCTTTTTTTTAACCGAAATCTGATTCTTTCATACAATATTTGGATTCTAACTATTAATGATTTTTGTAAGAGTACTAATAGTTATTCTATAGTTTTTAATTTACAAAATTAATACACTACTACTTTATTTTACTATTATTTGGTTTAATATCATAAACTATTGTATTGTTAAAATTTGGCATAATGTTAATTACAAGTACTTGTACGTATTATATTATTTATTCTATGCAAGTACAATACCTACTTAAATAATATTGAATTTATAAGTATAGATATTTTTATATATTCTAATCATCTACCTAAATACCTACTGATCACGTAAATATCGTCACATTGTCTAAAAATAACAGGAAGTTGGTCCATAAGTAGTTGACCATCTCAACTGAATTTACGTTGTAAAAGGTAGTAAGTATTAACTTTTTATTTAAAATTAGACGTATTTTATGAAAAATCTCTTGATTTTGATCCAAATTTTCCTAGATTTGGTTTCAAGCAGTCAATTCGTTGGCATTTTCTCGTGAAGCCAGTTCCTCTTGCCTTCGTTGAATTCAGCGGCTGTGTGATCGGTTCCCTCGAGGATCCATTTTGTGGTCAGAAGACCTTCTACTCCAACTGGACCTGAAAAAAAAATGGCATAATCTTAAAACTCATAAGCATAGCCTATGATAGACGGTCATTTTCTGTCCCATGGATTCCCGATTTTACTAAAATTTATCCCAACACTGAATTATAATGTTGATAAGAACCTTAATTTGTATATTTTTTTGCAAAATATTAACGTCACACCGTTGGGCGAGGAGATCATAAAAATGTGACAACCCGTGACACATGAGTAGACAAGAACAGTGACAAGCAAAGGAGGGTCCAAAAATCTTGAAATTCAGTAATTTATAGATAACGGAAACAATAAAAAATTATAATACTTATCAAAATTATATTTCAATTATACCTTTAAACCTCAATTGTTTTGACTTCACAAAGATCCTTGCATATCATCTAAAAACCCAATGCTTACCTCTCGCGTGAATCCTGGCAGTAGAAATGCCGACCTCGGCCCCGAGTCCGAAGCGGAACCCGTCGGCGAACCGAGACGACACGTTGTGGAACACGCACGCGCTGTCCACTGCCGTCAGGAAACGTTTTGCTGTACTATCTGGAACATAACAGATTGAGGTAATTAGAATTGTTTATAAAGACACCTGTCAGCTACATAGTTCACACGCCGACGGATAGATGGCGCCACAATATTGTACGTACAACCTACATTGCGCTGACAAAGTTTATTCGGATATTGACGAATTTACAACATTCCAACTGGAACAAAGAGCAAATGGAATGAAATGACAGTGTGTAATTTTGATTGATCAATTATTATGGTGCTTAGGTAATTATTGTCATGTCACCATTGGAGGACTAATAAAAAATAATATATACAGCCATATTCATAAAAAAAACGTAGGTAATACAAGACGTGACGTTTCATGAATGGGAGAATGAGATGGAATCCGTTATATCCAAATAATATATTTGGTTATAACACAACTTTTATGTTATGCTTGTATTCAACATAAAGTATTACTTTATACTAACTATTTTTTGTCATAAGTGGAATATACATCCACTTGAAATACTAACTAGTCTAACTCAAATTATATCCGAGCCTTTGTAATTAGCAATAACAAACAAAATCTGTGAAACCATAAGTATTGCGATAATGATTCAAACAACACTCTCAGACGAGATAACAAACAATAAAGATAACTCTCAAATGGTACCCGAGATATAAATCACGCGTTAATAAACTGTAAGAACACTTAATAACTACATTCACCTTGAAATTACTATGACAACTTCCTTGTTTATCTACAAACATAATAAGATTAGAATACTCACCGTTTTCTGTTACTATGACATCTGTGTGAGAGCTTCCGAATGAGTGTATATGGTTTATAGCTTCATCCATATCTTTAACAACCTCTATACAGCATTCCAACGATCCATATTCGTGACGCATCGTCTTTGCTGGTGGTGGACCGAAAGTTAGCTGAGTCGATAGTTTCGGCCCAGCGTGAATTTTTACGCCTTCATTTTTCAGCATATTACATATTTCAGTAAATAGAGAGCCAGTTACATGATCCTCGTGTATCAACAAAGTTTCCATAGCGTTACATGCAGCTGGGTAGTCACATTTGGCGTCACGAACGATCTTTAAAGCTTTTGCAGGGTCAGCGTCTCTGTCTAAGTATACGTGACAGATACCCTCAGCATGACCTAGTACAGGTATATGCTGTGACTGTTTCTGTATACTCCTTACAAGATCCGAAGAGCCACGTGGAATTATCAAATCTATGTGTTTCTCCATTGCTAGTAAATCGCTTATTTCTTCCCTTGTTGACACCAAAGAAATAGCGTCATCGGCGCCAACATTTTTAAGAGACTCTTTAACCAATCCCATAAGAGCTTTATTTGAATGAGCTGCTTCCTTTCCACCCTTTAATAGGAGACCGTTAGCCGATGCCATTGCTAGTGCTGCTACTTGAGGTAAAGAATCAGGTCTGGACTCAAATATGACTAAAAGAACACCAATAGGGACAGTGACTTGTTGAAGGACCAAATTCTCAGCAAGTTTGGTTTTCCTCAAAACTCTTCCAACGTTTTCGTAACTTGAGTCAGCTATTTGCTTTAAGCCTATAGCTAAGGTTTTCAATTTGCTTTGGCTCAACGAGAGCCTGTTCAATAATGGTTTAGCAACACCACCTTTAGTTGCTTCATCTAAATCCTTGGAGTTTGCTTCTAGGATTAGTTCTTGTTTGTCTACGAGTAAATCTGCTAACGTGTGGATAGCTGAAGCTCTTTCTGCTGGTGATAATTGTTGAAGAACTCTGCTGCCAACTCGTGCTTTAAAAAAACATAGATCATTACAACATTCGAAAGGAAAGAAATAAATTACGAGTTTAAATTAAATACTTTCATACCATTTTCAGCCAAAATATCGACTGAGTTAGAAGTAGTAGTAGCGTAGTCAGTGAAGAAGGTTCCAACTTTTCTGCCACTGATTATTGTTTTAATGGCTTTTTCTTGCATACCATTGCAGATCACCACACTGACTCCTCGTGCCATCGCCCATGTGGCTGCATTTACTTTTGAGTCCATTCCTCCAGTACCAACCTAATGTGAATCAATATAATAAAATAATTAAAATAGGCTTTGTGGGCCAAATAAGCGTTTTATTTTTTAAGCTAGCTTTACTTATCAGAATTGAATTTAAAATCTTTGATATAAACATGTTTGAGGTTAATGCGATTATAATATTTTCGAGAACTCTGCAGTAATATTGTTTTCAATAATTTTTCTACAGTTCAATCAACTGCGAATTAATACGTTTATTTCAGCTTCAAATATTACTTTCAACTTAAATTTCGCAAAATATTTATTTTCATAATACTTAGAAATTCTCTTAGAAGTACGTCTTAAAACTATTTGTATTTTTTTAACAATTTCGAAAATATTATATTTAATCATATATAAAAATATATTTTTATGCCACCGTCTTCAATTTCATCATTATTGAGTTGATATACCTATACGTACATATTCCTACATTACTAACATCAACAATATTTCTAAATGAATGATATTTGTTATTATATTTTCATCGCCTTTATCTTTAAATAGAGTTAAAATAAAATAGAAGACGTAAAGAGTACTTAATTTTTAGTATATTATGGCTCGTTATTAATTAAATCCCACATTGGTATGCCCAGCGGGGCATAACATCGTTTTGACTAAGCTCTCAACAAAAGGTCGAGAGCTTAGTCAAAACAATAAGATTTTTAGGAACTTTAATAGGAACCTTTTCAAAATATACCTTAGATTTCTGCCCAAATTGCACCTGGTCTCTTTCTTTAGAGGTATAAGTATGCATCATCCTCGCACCATCTTCCCATGGGGGCTTGTTGTAAATCCCGTCTACATCTGACATCATGATGAGCAGATCTGACTGGATCTCGGCTGCTAATAAGGCTGAGAGGCTGTCGTTGTCTTTAATGCCTATACCCTGGGGAATGTTATAACTATGAAGGTAAGGAATCTCAATATACGTACCTTTGTTAGATGTAAGTACTTACTAGTTTCCATCCCACGGTTTCACCCGCGTTCTAGAAGGATATTATGTTACTTCTCGAGATAAAATTATCCTATTATGTTAATCCAGGGTATACTCTATCTATATACTAAGTTTCTTCTAAATCTGTCTAGTCTGAGTCATAAACATCTAAAAATTTCGGCAATCTAATCTTATTTTAACATTTTCCAAATATTTTAAAGCCATAATGCAGTTTATATAGATATATTTTATAATAACATATCGGGCGTAACGATGAAAAAAAAGTCCCAAAGCAACTCTGTACATTTAAATAACACTGGTTATAACGACCAAATTTTGCTGTCCCTACGAGTTATAAACGGTTTTGACTCAAACCACATACTGAAAAGCTATCGAAATTGCATTTATAAAATACCAGCGTTCCCAGCGTTTCACTGACGTCCCCGGGATAAAATGGTAGCCTATAACCTGGGGAATAATATCGCTTCCTATTAGTGAAAGATTTTTTCTAATCGAACCAGTAACTCTGAAGATTAGCGCGTTCAAACAAACTCTTCAGCTTTATTAATAGCATAGATAGATATAGATTGATTACTAAGTAACAATTATTTTTATGTTACACTATGCTTCAAAATATGTTTTTCTTTTTTTATATATACCTACCACTAAGGTGGTGAACATAAGGCCCGATTGATGATAAGTGGTACAAACAATACAACAATATCACTATGATTTTAACCAAATTCAACTTAAGGAGATATCATTTAGAATTCAAAGTCCCCCTAAGTATAATATCGTGGATGTAAATTGGAGCAATTTAATTTCAATATACATTTCAAAATTCAAATTCGCTTACCTTTTTCCCGGTGCCAGGTACGACGGTATCGTCATGAATGTACATGGGAGGGCTGACTGCGTCGTTAGTGTTCACAATAGGCACTATGTTCAAGGATATCAGCTCCGATAGCGTACAGAATAAATTCTTTCTAGTTTCTTCGTTGTAAAAGTCTGGCTTTGTTACTAGAACCTGTAGAAAGTAGAGATTAGTATTATTAGAGAATTTAGAACTGTGATGAGGACTTCATGAAATCTGTCAAAATCAGACCATTACTACTAAAATCTGTATGTAGCCTATATCCTCTATATCATAGGCTATATGCGTGGCAAATTCCATCACAATTGGTTCAATAGTTTTAGTGTAAAAGGTAAACTAACATACTCACGTATTTTTAATTTAAGCTACGAGAACTCGAAGTTTAGGTGGAACATATTAGCTTATATGTTTGTTATTACTTTGTTTCGAATAACTTAAGCATTATTTGTCTCATTGTATCGCATATGGTATCTTTCTTCTGATCACGTACCTCCAAAATCGTATTACAAACTGTCTCTAAAATGAATGCGCTGTCATATCGTTAAATTACCGCATACATAAGCTAGTGCAACTCGTAAAAACGTATATTATACATATATATTTTTATCAAAATATAAATAAGCCTATAAGTATAGGAGACATGATGGTTTAAAAACCTTTGTATTAAGGCGACAGCACCTCAATGGTTTCCGCCCCTATTTTGCCCCCTTAGAAATGGAATTTTCAAAAATTCTTTCATTATCAAAAAACCTTTCAAAAATAATTTCTAAAAAGCTGTAATAGCTGTATGTGTACAAAATTTGGGCCCGATCTATCATCTTTCAGTACTCACTATAGGTAATTGGTAAATATAAATAGTTAAACAATATAAACTGCAAAAGTTTCTTGAAAAACTTTATAAGTTACATTGTTAAGAAGCTCCACGAACGTCAATTTAAAATAAAATATTGCAGTGTACACAATGTGCAATTTATCACGTCCTGGTAAAGAGCGGTGGCTATTAAAACGTCTTTGTCTAAAGAACAAACTGGAAGGGGTAAAGCCTTCGCCAAGTTTAATTATATGAAACTTTTTCCAGCAAAACACTGTGAAACAAACCCGGAAAGAACATTTTCGCTTCAAAGAGAACATTTTCGTCGTACATTTAAACCGTATTTAAATTAGGTAAGGGAATTAAGACTTTAAGGTCAGGGTAGCGTAGAATAATGTTTAGGAACTTTATCAAATTAGAAGTCAAAGTTGCGACATTCATGTATTAGGCGAGATAAAAAAAATACTTCTTATGTAACTGACAGGCCGCCAACCGCGTGGTGATTAGATACCCTGCCTGTTTTGTATCCATGATGATAAACTGTTTGTAAATTTCTACTAGTACCAATTTAAATATATTTTATTCATAGTACATACCTACAAGCTCTACTTAATTTAAAAAATCGTATTTTTTCTGCTTTAATTTTTCAGGGCGTGCTTGACAAAAAAAATTTAAAAAAAATATGAAAGAAAATATGTTTTTCGCTCCACAACATTGGTTTGGTATGCTAATCCGGTGCACATTTGCATTTTAAAATTATTTAATTTTTTACGTCTAGTGGCAAAGGTGACATTTTAAATTCAACATTTCTAGATATTTCATTTGAAAAACATGTTTTTGCGCGAACAACAGTTTCTGCATAATATTTTAAGTCATAAATAACAACGGTAGGTACTTACTTACTGCATTTGCATAATTTGATATACCTAAGTGGTAAAGTATCCGGGCTTTGATTTATATAAAACAAAATAAAATAGTAAGTAGAAAGAGGTGATATCTTTTGTGATATATAACCATGTAATATACCTATAATAATATATACCTACAAAGTAAATTGGGTAACGAAACTTTAAATAATTTATTTACCTATTGATATAATAAGAAAAAAAATTGTTTAATGAGTATTTAAACTAAAAAAAAAACATGAATATCTTACCTGTGCAATCTTAACATTGTACTGAGAGAACATGGCGTCATACATAGACATAAGTTCTGATTGGCCGACAGCCGCTGCCGCTCTTGGGTCCAGAATGCTGCCAGCGTCCTGTACAAATAACATTGCATATCATAGCATAATTTATGCAATACATCGTTCAGAACAAACAATATGGAGATATTATTATGCATTATACAGGATGCTATCAAATAGGGTTAGAATCATACTAGGGTTGTTATGATCAATATTTACGTTGAGAACAATTGTTTATACTACTGCATTTTATAAAACGCAGTATTATTTTTTAAAACACAATGTCGGTAGATAAGCATATGGCCCAGTGGTTCTCTGGAGCTTCTCTTCTATGTTATCTTAAACTAGCTGTTCGAGCCTGAGTTTTTATTGGTATTTTCATACAAATATGCCATCCAAACCGAATCTCCGGGCGAGTTTAAAAAAATCTTCCATACAAACCTTTTTCTAACAATTACAAACATAACAAAAAAAATATTACCCAAACAAGTGCAGCCGTTCTGAAGTGATGCGCTTACGTACATTCGGTAATTTTTATTTTGATTCAGATTCATTTATTTGCAGAAATGTGGTACATGCGTAATAAGTTAGTAACAAAATTTGTAGATGGTCAGCACAATTCGCCATATTAAATGGCATGCAAAATTAAACATTTACAAAATTATAATTAAACGTAAAACTAATATTCGATAAAGAAAAAATAATAATAATAAAAAAAAAAAATCTCTATTAACATTTGTGGAGTTGCCCCACAATAGCAAGCCGTATCGCAGAATCGAGGTTACATAACCATAATATGCAGTTAGAGCAGACCTTACACCAACTGTTCGTTTCAATCTACGTAAGGCAAAGACAAATTTGTTCAACTTTAAGCACTCGGCTTCAACATAAAGTTTCCAGTTGCAGTGTTGGTCCAGAGTAATACCTAAGAAAATTGTGTTAGTAGTTTCCTCAATATGTCCATTGAGACTATTAATTTTGATAGTTTGACGAACAGCTTTATAGTTACAGAAATGCATAAATTTCGTCTTTAATATATTAGCATGAAGGTTGTTCGTATCTAGCCATGCATGTATCAGTTCCACGGTGGAACTTAGGACATCTTCGTAATTTTTTTATTTGTCAGTATATGGAATGACAACAGATATGTCATCCGCAAAAAGAACGCATTTGTGTTCAGTTATACTGGGCAGGTCGTTGCTATATAACAGAAATAATAATGGCCCCAATACACTCACCTGAAGAACACCGAAACTGTTGTATAAGAACGGGGATTTGTGAGCTAATAATTCGTTATTTTTATTTAAACTGCTGACTTCCACGCATTGTTTTCGATTTTGTAAATAATCTTTTATCCATTCCAGAGCTGTACCGCGAATACCATACTTCTCACATTTGATTAATAAGATTTGATGGTCAACGAAATCAAATGCTTTTGACATATCAAAGAATATTGTGACCACAGGTATCTTTTTATCAATATTTTCCCCAATGTTACGTATCAGTGAAAAAGCCGCAAGAGTCGTAGACTTATCCTTTCGGAAACTATTCTGTTCCTCCCTTAAAATATTATGTTTTGTCAGGAATCTTGTCAATCGATCACGCATAACCTTTTCAAAAACTTTGGATAGTATGGGTATCAACGGTAGTTGTTTACATCCTGACAATTACCTTTTTTGTGAAGTGGTTTGATGATGGAAGTTTTTAATCTTTCTGGAAAAGATCCCTGTTCAAAAGACAAATTCATAAAGTGTGTCAAAACAGGTGCCAAAAACTTAGCACTTGCCTTCGATGCTAGAGTAGATATAGAATCATATCCTACTGATTTTGTGTTATTGAGAGACATAATGATCTTTATAACCTCATTTACTGAACATGGGCTTAAGAAAAGGCTACTACTCAAGCTGTTAATTATTTTGTCTGGGAACCGGTATTGATTATTTTTATTATTCTGGTTTGTTAACTGTATAAAGAAATTATTAAATTCAGTTGCAATTTTTAAAGGATCCCTAATAATTACATTTTTAATATTAATTGAGTCTATACTTAGTATTTTAGAATATTTATTATATTTTAAGTTATTCATAGAACAATTATTCTTATAACATTGAAACTTCAATAATCTTTTTGTGATACATGATTTTTTTATACTTTTTGTTATCCATTTGGGGGCTGCGGTATTTGTTCTCATTTTAAAGCGCTGCATTGGAAAACAGAGATCATATAGCATGCTTAAAGTGTCGTGAAACGTATTGAAAGCCACATTTAGATCATTCTTATCATTTACTTCCGACCATGAAATACCATTTATACACTCTGAAAACTTCTGCATATTATTTTTATTATAGTTTCGTCGATAAGTGTACCAATGCTGTATTACGTCATGTTGCATTTGAACGTTAAAAGATAACATTTGACAGGTGTTGTGATCTGATAAGTGTAAGTTATTTATGTCACACTTAGCATTTTTGATATTACTTGCAATATGGTCAATACAAGTATTTTTCCTAGTGGGTTTCTTAATATGTAACTGAAGAAGTTATTCAAAACGTTATTTAATTCTATTGTATTGTTATTATTTTTTAAGGTATCTATATTCAAGTCTCCAGCTATTATGATTCTTTTATTATTCATAGATGTCAACTTATGAAGCAATACCTGATAGTTTGTCAAAAAATGAAATGAGATTTGAATTAGGTATTCTGTATACACAGATGACATAGCAGTTAAGAGAAGGGATCTCAACACCGCAGCATTCAAATATCCTATTTAAAGCAAGTTCTTCACATAGTGGAATTATTTTGGCGTCAAACGACCTCCTAAGTAAAATACATACACCACCTCGTCTTTCTGTTGCTCTACAATATGTGGCGGCTACAATATTTTTTTTTAATTTAACAAGAGACTCTTCACCTTTTTTTACAAATGTTTCACTCAAGCTGATATCTAACGGGTTACCTCGGTCAGAAAACTCATCAATGGCAATTTTGCCGTTTGTTCCACATTTTAAATTCAGATTATTATCGAAAAAACTCAGGATCTGCTGCAGATGCGTTTAAGGCCTCTCCATCTGTCACGACAAAATTACAAGCTTTACTTACATTTTTAAAATGATAGGGGATGGTTCCTCTTTTTGGCCCTATAGATAGTTCTGGGTTTTTATTTTTATTGTTAAGAAAGAAGCAATTTTTCTTAGCAGTATATTTGGGCCTGACACAATCAGAAAACCAACCCTTTCGTACTAGGAACAAACTTTGGTAATACTTTGTATCAATACTTAAATTAATTTTATTGCTAATAATGTAAGTCATATTTAATTCGCTATAGTAGTCATCAATAATATCAATAAAACTGCACTGGTGCATATTTTGACACAATAGTTTTAGCATGTTATTATAATATATAATTACATGCTAAAATGTTATTATAATTATATATTATAATATATATGCATTTTTAAATGAAATAAATATATAATTTATTCTCATTTAAAAATGCATTTCTAATCGCACTTAATATTAAAACATTTGCATTTTGTAAGTGCTTGATAGCTGCCGTGGTTTCCGTCAATATTTTGGTAGGGTTGGAATCAAAGAATAAATAATATATAGGGTTGGAATCATGTTCCCCAACACAAAGGATGAATACCGCACTCCAATGTTGTAACAAGATTTTAGGATTTCCTCAGTACTTGCAAATGGTTTCGTTATAGAAGATACAGTATATTTCTCATATTTGGAATTGTATCTCGATGATGATATTTGTGATGCTAATCCGGAGCACTGCTGTCCTCCAAATATAAATAATCGTTTTTTATCAGAATAATCTTGATTTTCCTCATCACGATGCTTTGCGGAGACATCTGACGGTGAGGTTTCGTTATCATTCGCTTTGTCATTAAGATAAGTAGAGGGTCATCTTGCGGATGCATGTTGGACTTTTCAGAAGTAAAGTAAATTTCATCTGGTTTTAGTTTAAGGTCGATTGTACTTTGGTTTCCCATTTCATCTTTATTAAATGTGCATCATGTTTAGTCCTTTTCTTGGCACTTAATTTAATTGATGAACTTTTTTTTGATATTCCACATTTCGGACTACTACAAACCTCTTTTAAGACCAATAATTGATTTTCTAATTCTTCGATCTTCCTTTTTAAGCAATTATTTTCTAGTATTAGGTTATCAATTTCTCGATTAGCACTTTCAAGGTTGAATTTAAATATTTTAATCTCTTCTTGCAATTCGTTTATTTCAAAACAAGTTGTTGACAGGTCAGGTAAACTTCGTTGTCTTATTATATCTGATTGAGTCGATATGAAAGATTCGTTGAATGATTCATTAAGACTTATATTTTTTCTAATCTTTCGCATGGTAATATTGTTGGTGTCAGGAGATAGATCCATTATTAAAATTACTTTCCACACACAATTAAAAATTACATTCGTAAAAGTAAACTTTGAAAGATTGAGCGAGATTTGAACGCACAGCCTAGCCGTCGGGGCAATGTTATAGCGGCACCCGTTCACAATAGGCCAATGAGTCAGTATTTTTGACGACGAAATTATTCTATCGTTGTGAACGACAACATAATATTTATCACAACTAATAATTCTTGTAAGTTAATTATGTTATTTAAAAAGTGCAGTAATGCAAGAAATACACTCACAACAATATTACTCAATATAACAATGTTTTTATTTACACATAGTCACTTGGATTAATCAACCCTTATAATTTTTAAAGCAATTTATTACGCGGAGCTCTTTTCGAGTACGTTCACCCGCGGGGGCGGGTGGTGGCGGTTTTTTTTTTTATATAAGTAGATTAGGTAGCTCAGAATTTTAAAGACTCTAACCTCTCTAGTATGGTCATTAGGTGACAGAGTTTCCCTCATTGACATGGACATGAGGAGCTCCTGAGTCAGTTTCTGCCTTCCAAAGGCGACGGCACCGCTTGTCACCATAATGCATTCTCGACCTTCGTGGTGGCATTCGGCTACCTGAAAAACAAACCTATTTTTAATAGCCATTAAGATCTTTATTTTTATATCAATAACTTACTGAGTATCTGAATTATTTAAATGAATACCTAAGTTATTGCTAAATTGGTGTATCGCCTATCAATAATTTTCAAAATGTAGGTATACCAGAAAGCTCTCTTTAGTTTAATTACTGTACTAACAAATGTAAAATTGCGAAAATACTTTTTCATTTACCTATTTATTTATCTGGAGTTCATTTTATAGTAGTATTTATTCAGCAATACAAACCTAACATAAATTACAAATAGATGTTATGTATTTTAAAGCATCTACCCCATTTTCCAAAACTTTTTACCCCTTTTCACGAAACTAAAATAAATATCAAATAATGCTATTTTAAAGTATATAACCGTTTTTTTACGAAACAGAAAGTGACGTCGTTATTCTGCCTTTCTTTTGGTTTAATTTTTAAAACGATGATCGGAATATCGTGTATCGTTTTTCACAGTAGGGCTCTGATACAGTCTAATGAGTCCAACGATTGAAATACGATCCAAAATTTTAATATAATCTTGAAAAGAATTGATGAACAAGCTAATCTATAAATCTATAGAAACAAGGAAATAATACTGAGAACACGAATTTAATTAAAATTTAATTTACCGAACACTTTTCCAAAATCATCCAAACATTAAGTAATTAAGTTTGAGGAAGACTTCAAAGTGAGATTTAAAGATACTCGATATCGTTGAAAATTTTAAATTTAATAGCGAACGAAAAGTTTTGAAATATAGAATTTTAAATTATGAACCAAACAAATATTATAACGTCGATCAAGTTGAAATAGAATCTTTTGTATTTCCTTTTTTTTTTGTTTGAAAGGACTAAGTTGGTAGCCTGAGATGGCTGCAACAACCTTACCGGACAAATCGGCGAGCGCAGAGGGCTCTCAGCCGGGTAATATTTAGGTAACAAAGCCTGAGGGCACCCCCGAATGGGGTACGAACCTCGGCTCAGGGCGTTACCGGGGGAGGGGGAGGACTTTGTACGAGTTACGACTAATTGGGGGCGGTCGGATTAATGTAGGCAGCTCGGGCCGCTTGAACGGGACGAGACTGAGTGGGAGTTATTTCCTTTATCTTTTTGGGAATTAACTTTGACAGAAACTAAAACCATATAGATTTACATAATTTGATGTCCTAACCGCCCACACAAGGTGGACCAATGATATTGTGAGGGTCGCGGGAAACCGCTGCATGCAGGTAGCGCAAGACCGGCCATCGTGGAGATCCTTGGGGGAGGCCTTTGTCCAGCAGTGGTCGTCTTTCGGCTGACATAATGATGATGATGATGAAATAATTAACGAGAAAACGTTTACAAGTATTAGGTGAACTTTAAGACGGTGAACCATCTAAGTACTTACCTACCACTTCTAAATACAATTCTATTTAGTTTAATATAAAATCCGACCATTTTCAAATATTATAGAAGCAAAGCAAACAATTAAATTCTTTATTACTAAAAATCAACATAATTTAATAAAAAAATAAAATAAATTAAAGCTTTACAAATAGGTGCCAGTCTACAAAATTTGTTTTCAATCTACATTAATGGCGTCAAATAAAGACGAAGGATGTGATGTGATGAAGGAAGCTTACAACGGACCGTGAAAATACCCTAAGAAAGATTTTTTAATAAAATGAGGAAAGCAAACTTATAAAAGAAATCTTGTAAGCGTATTCTTTATAAAGATTTGTTAGATCGTAATTTTGTGAAGCTTATTCAGAACATTACAAGAAAAAAAGCCGCGTATAATACAAATTTGAAATACCTACTTTGATTTATTTTTTCGTAAAATTAATTCGTTTAAAGTTTTGGATGTTTCGGTTATTATTTTATTGGATAAACATTCAACCATCCAATGGTGCCGATTCTGTTGTTTACGAACTAAATAAATTAAATCTCATTATATCTCTTTCTAATAGTAAATATAAGAAAGGGATGCAAGATATTTTAATCCTGTCGGTTTAGTCCGATCAAATTTTCAACGTGAATTTAAGCACTATCTTTATTGGTCTTGACTATTTACCCGTACATTACCACGGCATGGATTAAACTGACAGCATTAAAAATGTTCTATCTTTTTTCAATAAGGTTCACATGAAAGAGAGGTGACTTGTCTAATATTAGTTAAGTTCGTAAACAACAGAATCGGCACCAATATCTGATTATGGTATTCTTGATGATGTTAAAAATACGAAGACTAGGACAAAGACGAACAGGCAACGAGCTCTGAAGTGCTTTAGACTACTTTAGGATGATCGAAACCGCGTAAGCTTGGCGACTGATTTTGTACATGAAGGTTGTAGTTACCATAGTATTATGTAATATCTCTATTATAGATGCTCAATTTACCTGTTCAATTATAGATGCTAGTCGACCTAAAGCCAGTCCATTGCCATCTTCCCTGGTAATGACAGCGCTGCCAAGCTTCACTACTAATCTCCTGGCATATTTCAGTTGAGATCTATCGGTGAAGGTCCGCTGTTTTCGCTCAGCACTTGCCAGGGTGCGCTTGTCCACATTTTGACCCTGGAAAAGAAGCATTAAAAAGTTTCTTTGATATCTATATAGGGTCAGTAATGGCCGTAGTAGATAATCTTAGCTGGGCATAGTTGGACGGAATCAAGAAAAGATGGTACAATTATGAAATTTGAAAAGGAACGAAAGATTTCTATATTTTTTTACTGCCCAACTACGTGTCATGTGAGATAATTGCTGTGCGTCTACAGCCACTACAATCTCAAAAACAAAACTCAACAATGCAACGGGTAGGGAACTATTGACGTGTTTAGAGGAATAGAGCATAATTAACAGTCCTGATTAATCGTTGAGTTTCACCTTCTATTGGCCCCAATTCTCTCAGTCGAGTCTCACTATATCTTTTTCTAATAAGAAATATAAGAAAGGGATGCAAGATATTTCACCCTTGTATTACGACGGCATGGACTAAACTGACAGCATTAAAAATATTCTATCATTTTTCAATAAGGTTAGGTGACTTGACTAATATTAGTTAAGTTTGTAAACAACAGAATCGGCACCATTGTGTACTGTGCATTAGTATTATGTTACCAGCTCACCCCATCATACTGCCATGTGACATAGTTTAAAAGACCATCATGTTTCAAAAAGATGAAAAGTCTTATTTGAAAGTCGCTTAAGAAAACAAACTCATCTGAAATATTTTTCATCCACTATTCAAAGAGAAAAGGTAACGTGAACATCTGTGTACTTTCATCAACTATACGAAGCTATTACTTGAAAAAAAGCGCTCAGATAAGATAACCTTATCACGAACATTTGCATGCTAAAATATTAAAGGGATCACGGGAAACACCACCTGCGGGGATCGGTTGGTTGGTAATCTGTGGAATTGCTCACCGCGCTTAACTGAGGTTAATCTGAACCTTTGAGACTTAACCTGTCTAAGGTTTTCTAATTTGTTGATTAGATATAATTGCTATAGTATTTTTTCTGTATAAACTTATTGAGTTAAGGCGATGCTATACGTGAAATGATGATTTTAAAATGCGTTTTTCTCTGTTATCTTTGTTCCAAGAGATTTGGAAAAAATATATGTTAAACTAGAGAATATGTGACAAGGAATAGTTTTTAAAAAAATTGGGATTTTTTTATTAGTACGTAACGTCAGGAAAAAATCGTAAATATGCCCCTTTTTAAAACTAAGAATGCATAATCTTATTTGGGCCATCCAAATAATTTGAAAAATATTAACATACATTCTGAAACCTATTAAAAAAGGGAATAGTTTTCTTATTTTTTTTAAAAAAAAGCTTAGTTTATTTTTAAATAACATAAAACCATATTTTTTACTAAAATCACGTCTTTCCTGTCTCGCTTGTCTCCGTCAGTTTAGTAAGGGACGGAAACATACACAGATAGCCTCCTCTTAATTTGGATCTTTGGTAATCAACGTTCAATTTTTATATTTTCTAGATTAGGACAGTGTTTGTCACTAAAAACTAATGATGATAATAAATAATAATGATGCGGTTTATTATTTATGATGGTAACATTATACTATATATTTAAGTTTAGTTTTAATATATATTAGTTTTAAATATATCTGTCCTATAGGTGATAATCGAGGTCAGGTCAGGACTTGTGGTGTGCAAGGTAGGGTCATCTAAACTAGGTACCATGACAAAGAGTCTCTAGCAACTGGCTCTTATATAAATAAACCCATTTATAAGACGCTTTTCCATTTACACGAAACTTATTTAAATTTTATATAATAAGATCTCCAAAGTTTAAGTCTAAATTGCTATGTTCTGCGCAAACGAAAATAATCAAATATTTCCCTGAAATATCGTCAAAGCTAAATAAGACAATGGATATTTTCAATTAATTCTTGAATATGATGGCTATATTATCAAATAATCAATTTGTGTAATATGTTTATATGAATAGCGTTAGTTTCTCCGCTAATTTGTTATAATTTATTGTCAATTAAACGAATTTTAATGCCTAAGGCCATGTAAATTATATATCCTGAGATTATTATAGCAAAAGCGTTTCTTGTCCTTTTATCTTTTTTCCTATGGTTGAAACTCATGCCTGTTTAGTAATCCACCTTTATTTGTGAAGCCACAATATCGTAACTAATAATTAAAACAATTTAAAATAAATAAAGTACATTTTATATTAAGTAAAAAAAATGTCCCAGAATTCTTAATTTTCTACAGCAACCATTTCTAGAGTTCTGTCTGTCAAGACTCTTTTGTTCAGGAATGGGTAAATGTATTATGATGAAACGAATAAATATCAAATACTAAGGTTACAATTCCTTGAAGGTGTGATAATTGTAAGGCTTCCAAGTCAATGCAATTAAAAGATACAGCCTTTTATGTCACATATTTTGATTCTTGCAAACTCACTTATACTTTTCTACATCCTGTTTACTTAGAATCACAAAATTTGGCAATAAGCAATGTCTCACAGTTATATCTCATAAAAATACCTATTTATTTGTGATAACAAATTAACTGTAAATCAGTTAGACGCAAGTTCTACTCGCAATTGTCTATTTTTTCACCTTTATACCTAAAAAGTTGATTGGTAAACAAAGCCAGCTATATGATTCTTTGTTATTTATTTATGCAAAAGCTTTGAACGTAACGAAGCAAACAATTTATAGAAAACTGCTTTATTTTGCTTATCCATTGTGTAATATAGGTATATTTACATATGTTAAAGCGAATATACCTTGCTGTTTGTAAAAAACCTCTTTGGTAAAATAAATTATGTTCATGTTTTGTGGAAAGGTAATCTGTATGTTTTTGGCATATTTATGTATACAACGAGCGTAAAGAATGTTATTTTTTTATATCAACTGGATAATGGTATAAAAGCAAAGAAAAAATGAATACAAAAAAAAACCGATAAGATGAAAACGCATTTATTTTACTATAAGTAGTTGAGTATGGATTAAATGAAATTATTTATAACTCAGTTAAGTAAGATAAGCTAGAGAACTTTTTAATTGCTTTGGTCCGCTAGTCTTTAGAGGATCGCACCCTGGAGTGAGTTGAAGGAAGTGTAGAACTTTACCTTGTTGAATAATTTTTATTTCAAAATGCAGTAATTTTATTAGGAAAATTACTAAATGTATTTCATTAAACTCAAGTGCCTATTGGCGCAAATTCTGTTGTATATTTTTCACGTTAGTAACAAACAATTGGACTAATTTGACAGGTCTAAAGTTCTCATATCCCTTTCTTATATTATTTGTTAGATTTAGGGTCGGTTGCATAAAGCGAAGTCATAGTAAGGTTATAGTTAGGTTACGGTTATAGTTAACTTTCACCGCCAAAAGAAAGCAAACTGGTTTGCTCGTGTCACTTTAACTAAAATTTTAACCGTAACCATAACCGACTGAAGGAGATCGGTCATCGTCAAACTGACCGATCTCCTACGGTCAAAGCATGGTAATAGTTAAGTTAACCTTGACTATAACTTTAACTAAAATGTACGAGCAAACGACTCATAGCAAAACTAAATTTAGATTATTTTGTAAACAACAGAATGAGGACCATTACACAATTATTATGTACTTCATAGATACAGCTTGTTCACTCTAACACTTGGAGGTAATTGATACAAATGGACCTTGCATGTTGACCGCAAGAACGCTCGATTCAATAATGTATCGACAGTATATTGCATTGCAAGGACGTCTTAATAAAATTAATTGATGCGTCGTGTTGAAACTCCGGTTTTTACATTTAGTAATAACTAGCTGTTCTCCGCGGTTTCACCCGCGTTCCCGGGATAAAATGTAGCCTATATGTTATTCCAGGTTATGATCTATCTATGTGCCAAGTTTCATCTAAATCCGTTCAGTAGTTTTTGCGTGACAGAGCAACAAACATACATAAACTTTCACGTTTATTATATAATAGTAGGATATCCGTTATCCTGTATTTTTTTAAGAATTTTATCGAATTCTATATTGATGTTGAATCGAAAATCGGGTTCCAGTATAGGTGGATAAAGATACAACGCCTTTATTATAAAACTAGCTGTTCCCCGCGGCTTCACTCACGTTCCCGGGATAAAAAGTTACCTATAACCTCTGGGTATAATGTAGCTTACTATTAGAGAAAGATTTTTTTAGAATCAGACTCCGTAAATTAGCGCGTTCAAACAGACAAACTCTTCAGCTTAATTATAAGTATAGATATAGATGTAGGCAGGCTTGTTTGTAAAAAAGAAAAACTTGATCGTAGGTATACATATTTTGTGAAACGCCTACAAATTATTTGTTACTTGTTAGTTACATTAACATATAATATAATCATGAGCAGGTATTATAGACATTCAATATATTATTTATAAATTATCCTCGAGTACATAATGACAGTTATATCCTTATAATTATTAATTATATAGAACATACGAGTCAAATTTATTAATTTATATTTCATCAGACTAGGTAACAGGTAAATAAAGTTGTATAAAATGTCCAAACGAGAAATGATACGAAAAAATACATACGTCATACTTTCAAAATAATTAGGGCATTGATTAATTAAGATGGAGAATATTATGTTTGTTTAGTTTAATAACTTCTTAATTAGAAGGACCTCCTATGTAGATTGTAATTTAATTAAGCAGGTAAATTAGGCGACTACAAGCTACTACAAAAAACAATGTATAGCCTACTTATTCCTGATCGTCAGCTGATCAAAAAATAGTTTTATAAAAAAAAAAGAATATTACTGGTTACGAACGCAAAACCTGTTAGGTGACTAAGGCATCAAGACTAACAACATTTTTCTATGAATTTTGCCAAAATACATCACATAAAAAAATGTTTTAGTGCGGATTTTTAAAACCATTCTAAAAATCGTATCTGTGACTGCCGCGTGCGTATTATGGCTTACTATCTGTGACTGCCTATAGAGAATTTACGTGGAGTTAATAAGATTAGAACTGTAAAGTTGTTAGTCTTGATGAACCAAACCAGTAACCCTGTATTTTCTATATTTTTTTATATATATAATATACACAAATAAAAATACACATCAACAATGAGCTTGTAAGTTTATGTCAATATTTTCTAAATAGACAAAATTTTATACAACTCAATATAAAATAATATCACAGATAATGGTGCCGATTCTGTTGTTTACGAACTAAAATAAATTTAATCTCACTATATCTCTTTCTAATAGTAAATATAAGAAAGGGATGCAAGATATTTTAGTCCTGTCAGTTTAATCCGATCACACATTTTAACGTGAATTTAAGCGCGATCTTTATTGGTCACGACTATTTACCCGTACATTACGACGGTATGGATTAAACTGACAGCATTAAAAATGTTCTATCTTTTTTCAATAAGATTAAAATGAAAGAGAGGTGACTTGTCTAATATTAGTTAAGTTCGTAAACAACAGAATCGGCACCAATATGTTTTAATTTAAACGTCATAATGATTGGCAGCAATTGTTTTTTTTCGCGTCTGTACCTACTTCTTGATAGCAACTTCAGCCAATTGATCTTGCACCTATCTGTTTAAAGTACTTAAATGTGAATAAGGTCGTTTATTCTCTAGAATTGACTGTCATACAATTTTATCAGTACAAATTATAGCAATTTAAAATGATATGGTGTATATTACTTATTAGTCGCTTAAATATCTATGAAGGAACTTTTAAATTTAAGTTTTATGTAAATTTTACCGAATATTATTTAATTTCCATTCTTATTTGTATTCTCTATTTTACCACTCTTTAACTCTAAGACATATTATTTTATTAGTACTTATATCATTTTTTTTCTTGGTTCTGTTTTTCTTTCGTTCGTCCCACACCTAGTTTGGGGAAAACCAAAATACAAATAACCCTTCAGTTCAGTACGTACGTTGTTTGCTGCGCGATAAATGTACCTATACTGTACACAATAAAGATATTAGTAAATGCTGAAGCTGTTTGTTTAATAAATGCATTATGTTTGCGTTAACATGAATTGTGTTCGCGAGAGTTTAAAAAGTATTAAATGCATTATGGTCTGGTTATCTAATGCACACACTTGTGTTAGGTATGTGAATATAGTAGAGTTTGTTCACCGACTAGAAAACCGTCCAATGAATTATAATCGGGCGTTTACCATGAATTTTCGTAGAAAAAAGTCATCGTGAACGCCCGTTTATAATTTATCGGACCGTTTTCTAGTCGGTGAACATCGACTTAAGTTAAATTAAATACCTAATAGTCGGTTATTTATACTCAAGCATAGGTAAAATAAGAAAATAAAATCATTTTATTATAAAATAATAATCTAAGCTTAGAACAGCTTTGGGTTTTATTATAGATTTAATATTTGGTAGTCCCAATTAGTCCCAACTCTTTTCATTTAGTTAATTGATATCATTAGGTACCTTTAATTTTATAAACCAAAGAATTTATTTTTTCATTTCACATCATTATTTATTCCAATGCCTATTATTCAAAAAGGTTCGATTGTAATATTGATGATGAAAAATCTACGAAATATACTCGTATTTAAAAACATAGGTATTTACCTCATTCGAAACATTTTTGATTCCATTAACCGGTAATTTATTCGATGCTATAATCGTATAACATCGTTTTCCAGACACTGTTCTCAGCACACGGGCACCTAGACGCAACATTATTTACTAAATTACTAAACACTATGTTATTTTCCGAACACTATTTATTTTTAAATATATTAACACATTACACAACTTATGCGTTGGACACGTTATTACTGTTTGTTGATAACGTCATTTATACATAAAATGAGAGCATTATCGTGTTTTTGATAAAAATAAGTCCAATTACCTACTTTACTTAGAATCAAAAATTAACTGAGTATAAATGTGACCATAATTCTTGGTAAGGTAAGTCAATACTACTTTATACATCGAAGAGCCTATGCTAATGGCTCTATTTATCATTACAGTACTGTAAAGTGCCTGTTTCAACGAGAATTAAAGTGGGGAATCATGACGTCATTTATAGCAAAACGGGAAATACATGTTCCACTGCGCTAGTAATATGCCGAGTGATAGACAATAGGGAAAATAATGAAAATTAAAAACAGATCTATTACGAACACCTAAAGTTACATTCTGACTGTCGACTGAGCTTCAGCCAGATAATCCAGCAGACGGTCCACCCAGAAATTCATGGCAAATTGATAAAACTGCTTGAACTAATTAGTTGAACCAATTTCTTCAACATAAAGAGCCAACCAAGGAATTATGATAAATAAATAATAAGATAAGCAAATAAATAACACTTTATTTGCACGCCAAAAATTAAATAACAAAAAATTAAAAAATATATATATAGGTATATACGTGCGGAGTCCGCTTCGCGTCTGGAATCAAAAGATCAATTTAGATTTCAAGTCAGAGGATTATTCAAAGGTCCAATGTAAAATGGCTTCCAGTGGTGTTTTTGTTTACAGAAGACCCCAAATTAGTTCCCGGACTTTGTAATTATCAATGTTTGTTTTCTCGTTTATTTATTAACGGATTTGATAAACAAATAATATTATTGTTAAATTACTTTTGTTTGCCCTTTGAGATAAAGTTGTCATTGCCGTAACAAATGTTGTATGTTTTTATTTGTTTCCTTCCTTTTCCTTTAGTTTAGTTAAACAAATAAATAGGTATTGTGAAGTGGATAAATTTGTTTACATATGACTTTTTATTAGAATTCTGCTTTAGATTGGTTAATAAAATACCTACATTGCTCTGTGAAAATATTATAAGTGTAATGCCAAAAAGAAAAAAAAAGAG
Source organism: Tethea ocularis (assembly GCA_963555595.1). Classification (NCBI taxonomy): domain Eukaryota; kingdom Metazoa; phylum Arthropoda; class Insecta; order Lepidoptera; family Drepanidae; genus Tethea; species Tethea ocularis. The sequence goes on from OY741968.1 coordinate 9,710,402, forward strand.
AAGATCATATTAATCTAGAATACGAAACGAGCACGAGGATAACACTATCAAAGAGATTTGCTCTTTTACTAGAAAACTGCCCTTTTACCCTTTGATATTATTCAGTGCACTTGTACCTACTATTACTTCGATCAAAGGTACTATTAGAAGCAATCTTGTGATCTATGAAAACAAAACATTAGTTACCTATTATTTATGTATGTATATACGCACACAAACAAGTAAAAAGAAAAGACAACACAGATACAAAGTTACAAAGGGATTGCTATGTTATTCCAGAGTATGATGTATCTATGTCCCAAGTTTCATCAAAATCCGTGTTCGGTACATTTCACGTGATAGAATAACAAACATTCTCAAATAATATATCAGAACAAAATATTACTTTTGTATAGTGAGTAAATAAAATATGAGAATCATTTCACAAAGTATTTTTTTAAACGCTCCTAATTTTAAAATTTGGATAAGAACCAGTGGCGAGGGGTGAAATTGTGGCGAGGTTAAGCCGTTCAAAAAACACCGATAATTTTATACTTAATTACAGTGTATTTTATATAAAAGTGGCTTTGAAATGATGAATCTGTGGGACTGGGATTTCTAAAAGGTAAGCCGATGGGAATCGGCTTGTATGGACCCTTCGCCACCGATAGGTACCTATTTCAAATCGCAAAAAAATACGTTACCTACCTACTTTTCATCTTCACAATACACAAGTTTATTTCATTTCACTTCATTGTTGCCAAACTAAATAAAGCTCAAAGTAAAGTAACTAGAGCTTTCCGCCAAAAAGCCACGTTACCGTTACCTCTGAAAACTGTTTGAAACATTTTTTTACTTCTTCAAAACTATCATTAGGCTACTGTTTAGGAATATTTAAATTTAGACACCGAATAACTTCATGGCTATATATTTTAATTATGCGTTTTAAAATTATTATTTTTACTTAAATGGAACCGCTGTTGGTTTCCATTATGTTATTAACGACACATAAGTAAAACTCTGATACCTAGTATATATAATAATATTATCTATTAAAATAAATGTTGCACATAGCTTAAATTTTAATCTTTTAATGTAAATTATATCAAAAATAATTATGTAGGTACTTACATCCGTAACGATTCCATGCACGGAAAATTTTCTAGCTAAATTATTCCTAGCGAAAGAACTTCCAAACAATTTATTTCTTATTCCACTAGCTTTGAAACACACTAAAAACTTATTGTAACACATTTTTAATGACACAATTATGATTTAAAATAATTAAAAATAATAAATTCAAATTTTGAATTTCAAACGTTTTGTTATCGCATTCTATTCCCAAAAATATTCGATGTTTTTATTAGCATAGTTACAAAACTTTTACGTGAATATCTTTGCAATAAGAACGATGTAATACTAAGCATCGCTCGCTCCTACAATTCAATAAAATTATATTGTAACATGACGCATGCGATAATGTATCGTTTGATTACGAAATACATGGTATTCCGTCGATGTTGTCTGCAATCAAGAATTAATTTTAATAAGGTTATCATTTTTGTAATCTATTTTTCAATAAAGACTTTCGTGAAAATTTATTTAAAAAAAACGTTGTACTTTTAATGTAAGAGTATAATTTTCCCTTTTTAAAGAAGACTAAAAGTGAAAAATAACATCTTGGTTGAAATTGGGTCAGAATAGGTATAAATAAAGGACTCAAAAGTTTAATTCCAAAATTCGAATAAAAAATGGAACGTCAAAAATAATTTTACAATCCGGCACTGGACCAAAGGCGTCTCATTTAATTGGTAGACAATTGACGACATTCCTCCATTGTCTTCAAGGCCTAAATAGAACATCCTTCATTTTAATTATCAATAGACTTTTCTGTTATCTATAGTACCTTCTTATCATAGTTAAGTATATTAATTTACTAGTTAATGATATGTTTACAAACCCATTATTTCCTGGATAATGTATGGCATAACTGAAGTAGTAAATTGCAGAACTGTTAACTGTTTTTTGAATGATAGTTAACCGAAAATTATAATTACGAAAACTACGTCAAAAAGGTTTATATCGATATCTACAGAACATTCAGGGCTCTATTCTGAAACTTCACAAGTAGAATAGAATATTATTTATTTGATAGTCTAAAATATGTAATACCAAAATAAACCATAGCAGTATTTTAAAAAATACTAGATATTATTAGACAAGAAAACGGTCCGATAAATTATAACAGGGCGTTTACCAACGAAAAGTCCTTACCTTTGAAGCTTTCAGAATACTATTATTGCTATTAAATACAGAGTATTTATTTTATCTTATCCTACTAATATTACCTATATAAATGCGAAAGTTTGTGAGTATGGATGTTTGTTATTCTTTCACGCAAAAACTAATGAACGACTTTGAATGAAATTTGGAACACAGATAGGTAGTTTATAACCGAGATTATAATATAGGATACTTTTTCAATGCGGGTGAAACCGCGGGGCGGAATCTAGTTTAAAATATCTTATCACACATTGTGATCAATATGCAAATTGTAACAATTGTTTTGTCACGTTACAAATAACGCATTTTGCATTTCAAATGCACTTCTATTATCACATCTATAAAGATCAAATAAATAAAACAGTGTGGTCATTCATTGCAACGTACTTTTTTTTTTTATTGCAAGTCACATAAGACAGGCCCATTGACCCATAGAACGTAAATATAGCATGTGAAGTCTAAGTTGCATCGTTAAATAATCGGAAGTTACAATTGGAATATAGGTAGGGTGTTTGACAGCTGACATATCAAAAGTTTTTCAGTGCCACCAACTTATCTGTGCACTGGAAGGTGGCGCTGATGGTCACTGAAATGATAGTAGCGACAGTAAAATGTATTTTAGCGGTTGTAGTTCCATTTTCTGCCGCCTGAACACATAAGTTGTTGCATTATAAGTGACTGGCTCTATTTTTAAAAATACTTTGGAAGTTCAAGCTCTTCTCGTCGCTGTAGATGTGACGTCTTGTAATATAAATCAACCAGCAGCAAGCGCATAATATTATCGTAAACGCAACATCGGTATATCTATCTGTTGATGAATTGAAAACCACTGCACAGATTTTGATGCGGTTTTCACAACGTAACAAAAAAGAGTATGAAGTGGGTGGAGCTGCGATTTTGGTCTAATCCAAACTAATAATAAACAAATAAATTAAAGAATGATTATCAAACGAACAAATGATTTATTTAATGTTACATATTACTCCTAAGTTATCTTGTTTCTTTATTAATTATTTCTTTTATATTTGGTAGGTAGGTACAAACGTGATAACACGAGATACGTTCGACGTGCTGATTTACATTCGTTGTTGTAAAAAATATAAACGTCAATCAGGTCGGGATTCCAAATTATGAATTAAAAATTCCATGCCAACACTCATATCTAAATAAGAAATTGCTTTAAAACAGGTGGAAGTTTTTTCATAATTTATTATTTTTCCAGAGAGATCTTTTGTTGTGGGTAAGTTTTTCGTAAGTCAGTACATACGAAATTTTTAATCAATTTCCTTTTAAATATCATATCCTTATATTTGATCACTATTACACTTTGATAAATATTACACTCCCCTTATAGCATTTTTAACCGACTTAAAAAAAAGGAGGAGGTTCTCAATTCGGTTGTATGCTTTTTTATGTTTGTTCACGCATACCTTTTTTTATGTATAACATAAGCATGAAAGGAGAAAGGCGAAAAGTTTCAATAAAACGTTTATATCAAATCTCTGACTTCTATAGTTTAGGGTACAAAGTTTTGAAGGCCATAGAACCTAGATAACAGATATGTTACGTATTCCAGTTTACTTTAGCTAGGTGGTATGGTAGGGTATTCTATGACATGACCCCTCTGCGCTATGCTTGCATTATATTCATAATCTATGACTCCCTCGCACGTGCGTGCATCGCTTATGTGCAATATTCATTAGAATGTAGGTATACAATAGTGTTTATCTCGTTTGATTGTAACATGTACAATACGAGTTAAGTACATCCTTTGAAATAAAATTAATTAATTAATGAATATAGTGGTTCGATTCCTCTGATATCCCAGTTATATTATATGTCCGGTACCGGCGTTAGGGTAGGGCGCGGTTGGGCGACCGCCCAGGGCGGCAGAAGTAAAGGGAAGCCTAGGGAATTTGAAGTGTTGCAAAAGGCATGAGTATAGGTACCTACTAGCTCTTCTATGTCAAAATAAAATAGTACCTAATCTGTTTCATTTTATTTCAATAACTATACAGCGGGTTTCCATAGAATTATTTACCTAGAACAAGATATACCTACATTATTTATACTACAATATTTCCTTGTAAATATCATGATGAAACATATTAGTAATGATTATGATTTCACTCATACTTCATGATGCCATTAGAAAGCGCACGATGGAAAAAAATGCAATATAAATTCAGAGAATCATTCGTCATTCATCCTGTCCACATTGACGAACGTTTAGTTCTAGTTCTAACAACGAGAATTAGTCGGAATAGTGGATTTGTGTTTTAAAAAATCACCCCAAGTTTTAGGTATATACCGGGTGTAAATGTTATCGCAACGGAAACTGAAATCACAGAATTTTTACATCACTTTGGGTCACTCAACGTCATAATATTACCCACATCGCTCTTTTCTAAAATAAAAAAACTGCCAGCAAAGTCGTAAAATTGAGAAAAAAGCTTGGAAATCGTGCTCAAATCACCTATAAGAGCCCAAAATAACGTACCTATAGAATTACATTGTTTCAGTTTCTGTTATTGTATCACATGATCATCTGGTATCTACCGCAATACCTCTTAAGGGCGACTTACTTTCATTAAAAAAAATTCAACGAACATAAACTGTGAATCCAATATCTTTAGTATGCATGTAGAATACACTTTGAATACAAAGTAAACTAATACCAAACGGGTATATACAGGATGTTGCTATCGGCCCCCAACCACAACATTCCCAACAGTGCTGTATTCAAATGTCTAGGATTGCCTACACCCCTACAACTATGAGCTGGTAATGAAAATGGATGCAACATTTCACTGCGGTTTTTGATATGGCATTTTTAATGCATTTCTGTCATTTTTCCCCTAACAGCTAAGATAATAAAGGCAATTTTATTAAGTATACTAACTGACCGAACGAGCCCTCTTTCTGGATTTCCGGCTATTCTGTACAGGTAGCATTTTTCAACTGATTCTCGTAAAATTTTGTGCGAGTTTGATAAAACATAAAAAAACATTTCACCCATTTCGCAAAATGTTCGAAAATGTCACTTAACTTTTTTGTCCTAACAACTCATAGGCTGGTAAATAAGAACCATACGTTTATAGGTATGGGGAGGCTCGATTATTTAATATTGTCCACCGGGTCCATTACTTGTAGTACTATTACATACTGTTGTATTAATCATTATGTCTATCGGTACATGCTTCATGCAAGAATGAGGATTGATTAGTCAATTCTAGATTTGTACTAATTACACATATAAAATAAATAATGTTAATTTTTATCAAGATCTTATTCATTTCCGAGATACGATACAATTCTTTTGAAACGACCATGATTAATGGTTTCTGTCTAATCTATTTACAACGGTTAAATGATAAATCAATTTCCTTCAAACAAACTGACACCCAGTAATAGCGGAGTTAAGGCATCCTCAAGTCCTCAATCGCCAAGCATATACCTACCAGTGTGTTCTGAGAACCTCACTTCTCTTCCTCCAGAGAGTTTTCTTGTAATCATGCTTTATGTAGGTATGTCGTCAACTGGTTGACAACAGGCAGATGTTCCTGATTGTAAATTACCATTTACCAAGATGTTCCTAATTGTAAATTACCACTGCTGTTACAATCTCACCTTGGTCAGTGATGATGTAACTGAAGGTGGTAAACACACAGAGCCTAGAAGGAAACTGGCTCTCAAGTGGAGCTGTCGGAACACACCGGTTGCTTGATGACAGATTTTCAACTTGAGCGTGGTAGCAGCCAGACCGGTATATTACCGTGCTATGGTTTTCTTCACCGCGACCTTCTTGGCATTCGACGTCACTAATATGAGCTATTGCCTTAAAAATCGACGCCATATCCTAACTTAGCTCCTGCATCAGTACCATTGAATGGTACATAGTGACTATCCGGACCAACACCGTCGCCGTTACAAATTAAATCGACTCATGCTCAACTTGTAATGTTTGCTTGCAGTCACTTGTGCAGTCAACTGGCATACTCGTTACAGTGTACCAAAGGTTTATACCTACATTCGAGATAAAACATCCATATCTTCGACATTTATAAGTTACCTATATCGTTATAAGATCTATAGTAAGTATTTATTGACAAAAAAAGGAGTATATGTAGTATATCAGTTGTCTGGTTTCCATAGTAGTTACAAGCTTCGCATAGTTTGGGATCAGATAACCGTGTGTGAAGAATTTCCCAAGATATTTATTTATTTTTATTTATTTATATAATAGCACCCGATTATATTAGAATAATACAGTCAGTTATAGTTAGGTTCTTCTTTTATTTATTTAGTTAGAAGATTAGCTCTGCCCACGTTTTTAACCACGTTATCGGGAAAAATATTGTTTATGTCACTCTCTGTCACTAACGACTGCTTTGTTACTGCGTGAAAAACACACTTTCGCATTTATATCAGTAGAGATTGTAATCCTTCTTTTAAATCGTTTATAGATAGTTCCAAATGCATTCAAACAATGTTTGAATAATATAATAATAACAATCATTTAAAAATGCAGATTAAAATGTACAAGATATTATGTAGCCTATAGAACTATTATAGTTTTCTTTTAAATTCCTTGAAGATTTATTATTTATTAAGGAATTTAAAAGTTTCTTCCCGCGTAATGTCCTCCTTCGAATACACTAACTAGTTATAGATCAGTCCTATCACTTATCTAATCGGATATAATGAGTATTGCATTACAAAGTTCACAAGACGCACAGGATAAATACCGGCCGAGCTATGTGGACATCGTGCAAAGATAAAACAACGCAATCTCATTGAAAGTGGCGGATATCTATCGGTCATTGATACTTTGAACTGTGTTCATTATCATGAAAACAGTTCATGTAGTAGCTCATATAGAATGCGATAAAATTATACTAAAAACCAAGCAATATTGTAGGTATTCGAATTATTCCAGTCATCGTAGTTTGTTACTTAGGTAAAACGTACTCATCATCATCATGTCAGCCGAATGATGTCCACTGCTGGACAAAATGGACAGAATGATGATGTGATGATAGCTCAGAGATAGTGACATCGAATACCAAGCGAAGGTCGTCCGTTCGAATCCTACATTGTTAGGAAATCATAGCACGATAGAAGGGATCGACCAAGTTGAAAACTTCTTAAAACCATCGACAACTAAGTCACGTGGACAGAAGAAAAATAAAATCCCGTTTGACACCAGCATATTTGACATAACTGCATCTGATTTCCCATTATTTTTTTATGATCAAATTTATTATGTGGCGTACGTCGGCAAAAATATAGACAATGTGGTGAGTCCAGATGATTGGTAAAATATTAAAAGCAACGCAAAGGAAGTCGTGTTTATGTACTTCAGGAAACTTGTGTCCGACATGCAAACTGAAGGAGGCATTAAAGTAATTTTCTCCTTCAATAAGTAACTTACACTTAATTTACTCGTAAATTTATTGGACAAGGAAGGAAAAAGTTTGTTGTGGATCACATGACGAACTTGTATATTCCGCCGAGATACAAAAGGTCAGCATTCAAACGACTTACCTACCTCCTACCCTACTGTATTGATTGTACTGATAGCGAACTTTGTTCATACTCCATGTAACCCGAGTCACATATTAATGGAAAGTTCTACATACGCACGTAAGCACCTAACCATTTTTTGATATTTAAGACTATTGTTTGGTTTGACCAAATTTTAAGATGAACAAGCAGTGATCAAACTTACCAAATATTTAGAAGCAGAATGGATTTGGTTAGTTATTTCATCACTATAATAATCTAGTCAATTTTATCAATAATAGATTTGTGCAAGTACAAGGTTTCCAGCTCCCTTTGGGTGTGACCATATACAATAGGCACTTAATCTAAATATACTTATAAAAGGAATGCGTGACTGATTGACTGATTAATCTATAAACGCACAACTCAAACCACTAGACGGATCAGGCTGAAATTTGGCATAGAGATTGCTATTATGACATAGGCATACGCTAAGAAAGGATTTTTGAAAACTCAATGCCTTAGAGGGTGAAATAGTGGATCTCGGGTGAAACCGCGGGGCGGAAAGCTAGTTATTTATAACATTTACATAGACATGTACCACACTGTAGTGCTAAAAAGCTGTTTTCTTTTCAATAGACCTAGAGTATACATCGAAGAGCCACGACGCCTCGCAGTACCAATAATAATCAGCCACTATAGAGAAGAACCAGTAGCGTTGGGTCCACGCTGGTCGAAACGTATCAAAAAACAATCAACTAAAACACAGGTGAATCGTAACACAATCTGCCGTTGGTACCAAAAGAGAAAAGCAGCGAGACAACTTAAAGCTTTAAAAAAGAAAGATGATAAAGAGAAGCTAAGGATTGCGAGAGATAAAGCACGATTAGAATTAGAGAAGGAATACTTGGAAAAGTTAAAGCAACAGTACCAGGAGCAAGAACGGCTGAGAGCTTTATATCCTCCGCAACCAGAGCCCACGCCGGCGTCTGTGTTTAAGACGAAAGGAAAAACTAGAACACAGGTGCATCGAAAACCAATCTGCCAATGGTACCAACGACAAAAAGCCTTAACACAATTTAAAGCCATTCAAAAGAAAGAAGAAAAAGAGAGGCAAAGTATTGCGAGAGAGAAAGCACGATTGGAATTAGAGAAGGAATACTTAGAGAAGTTCACGCAACAGTACCACGAGCAAGAAAGGCTGCGAGCTCTGTATCCAGTGTCTGAGCCAAGTACCCGAGTGTATAACAAAAAAGGATTGAAAGAAACAAAGCAAAAAGAAGAAAAAAAGGGAAAAAGAGAAAAGAAATTACGACTGCAACAGAGAGCAACTAACAGCAAACCGCGGACTGTGACAAAATACGTGACAGTGAAAAGGGCGTAAGCTAATTTCTTTTAATTCTCTAGTAATTCTCTTGAAATCTACAAAGATCAGAACTCTCGCACATAAATAGAGACATAAATATCATTCTCGATTATTATCTAAACTCTAGGATGACGAAAGGATAATTAGACGTGTAGTCGAAATCAAGGCCCTTTTTTTACTACGTAGCCTGTGTTTGATCAATTTCGGCTTGGCCAATGATGATGTGGCCGATGGTGGTAAACACGCAGCCTAGAAGTGAACTGAGTCTCAAGTGGAACTGTCGGAACACACCGAAAGGTGCTTGCCAACAGATTTTCAACTTGAGGGTGGTAGCCAGCCAGGCGAGTACTACAAAGAACCCTACCTACCTTCCCTTTCGCCATTTGTCATTTAACTACCTGAGATTCTGGGAGATTCACACTAAATGCGGTAGTTAGTAACACTACTAAACAATAAATCTACCCTTGTAGCTAGATGCGCCACCAAGGACCAATCTATAGACTACATGCCTTGTGACGTGACGAGTGAAGATATGTGTAGGTAGGTCTCCTTCAAGTGTAGCGACACACCTGCCAAAGGTTCGCCGGGGAAAGTTCCGCTAAACACGCTCGCAGTTTTTTTAAGTTGCCTATGACTCATCCGCCGAATTTAACACGACGTAACGCCTTTAATATTACGACCGATACTTAGTTCACCCGCGGAACTTTCCGCAAGTGTGGCGCTATACTGTTCTCAGTTCAAGTGTATTCCGAACCGGTAGTAGAGTCTATTGTAAAACTGTAACTGTTGACATTCACAAGTGCCTTATCAGGGCCTAAACTGAATAAATGAGTTTTGATTTGATTGATGTGATTTGATATACTAAGCTTGGTGCTCTACCTCCCTCCACCACAACTTGTGAAATTAAAAACTTAAAAACCCATATTCAAAACAAAAGAGCGTGCTACATTCTAGGATATTGTGAACTCATGTGCATGTGGAGAATTCTAGAACAACTTTATTCTAAAGTCTACATTTCATCTCAGGGGTAAATCCGCAGAAAAAATATTTAAAAAAACTTTCTGTTGCAGGTCCACCAACAACGATACGTTTTCAAATCGATGCCAGAACTGGTGCTACCGCTTGTGTTGCCAGTTTTATTGCTGTCTCACTTTCGTATTGGTCATGGGATTCGTGATAATCTGCATTCTATAGAATATATGGTGTTATAAAGATGTGAGATCTGGATCAGTTTTACTAATATAATATGGACCATGACAACTTGTTTGATTGTAACTTTTAACGTAAAACGTGAACAAAATGAAAGTATTTTTTTTTACTTTTTCAAAGAGAGTCTGGGTGTAATTATCTATATAAGTATGTATTTACAAAAAAAAAGTAGTATATGTAGTATATTAGTTATCTGGTTTCCATAGTACAAGCTCTGCTTAGTTTGGGATCAGTTAACCATATGTGAAGAATATCCCATTATTATTTATTTATTTATTTAAAGACTTTGGAAAACTAAGGCAGTTATATTATTAGGGTCACTTTTGACACCCCAAATTAAAATTGCGAAATTGTGTTTAAAAAAAACCTTTTAATATAGTCGAATAATCTATAATCATTAAAATAATATAACATACACACGACTGTATAAATACAACATAAGAAAATGTTTCATAATCATAAAATATCAAATATGTACTCGGAGAAATTATACGCTACTTGCTAACAATAAAGTTTATAATCGCTTGTATGAAAAATTACAACTAGTTTCCTGAGACAGTCAATATTTTCACTCGAGTTGAATAGGACTTTTTTTGGTCAATAATATTTTTGGTAGTTTTACTTACTACTCAAAAACAAAATAAAGCCCACATGGAAAAAAGGTATTATTTTCACATAATACTCAAACATTTTCACAAACTAAGTGGCCCTTATTTTGTTCTAGTACTTTTTCAGGCACTTAATATCACATTCAGCGTTTAATATTATGAAAATTAAACTAAAGTTCAGTCTCGCGTATTTCGAATACTGCTTCTTTAACATTTTCCTTTTGGATGACCATTGGCTTTTTGGTTTCCGTCACTAACGCCGACTCATCATCTAAACACGCAATGGCACCTGCACAACGCTTTCTATTCGGACTATTCTCTATATTCACTATATTCTTCAACGGCGATCTCTGCGACTCTTTATCGACAGCCAAATTGCTTATCGATAATGTGAGATCATTTGGAATATTACCATCGAGACAGTACATGAGAGAATCGGTAAGTTTATCGTCTGTATCACTCGATTTATTTAGCATCGATAGATCGATTGGCGTTGCTGTCAGCACTGACCTGCCAAGGAGGTATTCACGAAATGGTTCAGATAACGACTTCTTTTCGAAATGTGTCATTTCTTGCGAGATTTTGAAGTTTGGTAGTAGGACCCCGTCGTCGTCGCCACAGAGGGTAGTGTTCAAGTCTTCTTGGACAAAGTTGGGTCTTTCGTGGCTAATGATGAATCTGGTACTCTGTGATCGGAGGGGGCTAATTTCACCGACTGAGAGAGAGCGAGTGTCATTTGCTTTTCCTTTTGTGATGGATGTACTTGCAGAATTATTCGATCTGAAAACAGAAAATATAGGTATTATTTGGAAATATTTGATGGGAATGAGCTTGTTACACAAACTGCTCATTTGTGGAGATTGTTATTAACTGAGAACAGCTGTAAGATTCCCTTGATCATATGTATATAACAAGCTATTTCCCCGCGGCTTCACTCACGTTCCCGGTATAAAAAGTAGCCTATAATCTTAATGGATAATGTAGCTTTTTATTAATTAAATATGTTTTCGAATCAGACTGGTAAATCCAGAAATTAGCGCGTTCAAACAAACTCTTCAGCTTTAAACTTAAAAAAAATAAACTTCATACAAAATATCAATCTTGTTAGGTCAAAATGTATGAAATGTTTGATTTCTTTTGATGATTTCAGGGTTTTTCCCATAGTAAAAGTTGTTCATAATTATGAGTAAAACAATCCCTGAAAATTTGGACGGTGATTAAAAAGTCACCCAGTAGAAGACAGATCATTTTCTTACCTTTCATATGAGAACGAAGATCTTGATCTCGACATATCGTTATCGTCATCGGACGATACAAAATCGCTGTCGTTCTTCGGCGACATCGACTGGTATATGCCGTCGGATTTGTTCGTGTCTACGTTGTTTTTATCCTCGTTACTTTCGGGCAGACTGTCGCGTTGCTCCGACATTATTATAAGAGGTTTACGTGAACGTGGAGTCATTATCGATTCCTGTAATTTACACATATTTTTTTTCTTTATACTAAACTAACACTATAATTAGGATGTTGGGAACTACTATACATTATATACAGGACTACATACTATACATAATGAATGTAACAAAAATTAAAGTGTTTTCGTAAGAAAAATATTTTTCCAGTTTTTTTATAATTTTTTTTTATTAAATAACATTACTTTGCAGAAATTTATCATTATAAGCGATACTATGAGATGGAGTAATAATACAGGCTATATTTTTTTTTTTAATCAATGAGTTCGATTCCCGGCAAGACAAATAATATTTTTGAAAATCCAAGTATACAGTTTTAGTTTTTATCAAAATTGGCCCCGAGAATCCATTCAGCATTTTTCGCTATTCCCTATACTTTAGGATTTGGTCTACCACGCCCACTTAAAAAATTCACCCTTTATACCTAACGGGAAAAATGATCTACATAACGTTTTCACTACGTTTTAAAATCCGATGCGTGGTTTACAAGGAGTTAGTGGATAAACAGACAGACAGGGAGTGCATTTTCTGTTTATACCTTCTATGTAAAGATATGTCGAAAAATAGGGTGAAACATTATGGACCACTATGTAAGAACCCCCAAAACAACATATATCCTGTCTGGCGTCGCTGTCCGTATTTGGCCCAACAATTTTGTTGTCATATGGCTTTTGTTTATAACAAGTAGTTTCCGTTACGCGTTTATTATTTTTAAATGTTATTTAAATTTCAACCTTGACAGGAAAATATAAGAATTATAATAATAACGTTTTTAAAGTCAATAAGGACAAGATTCGCCTGCAAAAGAGTTGCTTTTCACGACTTTCCTAGATTTTCCTTTTTTTTTTTTTTTTCAGCGACGGCAGACTGGTTATGAATAAGGTCAATGTACAATTGCTTAAAATAACAATCAACGATAAACAGATTAACAGCCAATACAAGTTGCTCAACAAGTCATAAATAAAAGATAAATATTATCAAAGAATATGACAATAATGAGTTTAGATATGAAACATGCATAGTCCATGCACAAACCTGCATCGCCTTTGGTAACTTCTGAGTAGATTTAGTTATGGGAGACATTGACGCTCTTCTAAAATTTATCGTATAGGGTGTCGAACAATCTTCATCGAAAACTGCTTCAGGAAATCCCGGGGTACTCGTTAAATATTGCAATTTAACTTCATCAATTTTCTTTGGGGTATCTACAACGTCACTTGGGTACGTGTCGTTTTCCGAACCGGTATCTTGTTCGTCAAAACACGAAACGCAAGTTGGTGTACCTTTAATAACCCCGTTTCTTTTCTGATATTTCTTATTGAGATTCGAAGCTGATAATACTTTCGAGCGGAATAACCTTGTGCCGCGTTTCTTCGTGTTTTTCGGCGTTTCCTCCGAATCTAGAACGCTCAAATTCGGTTCGGAAACGAATTTCGGACTTAGTTTTCGGGAATTATTCAATGCTCCTTCGGATAGAGTGCTTTCGTTACTGGCGTCCGATTCGTAATCGTCATCTAGAGATTCTGAGCTTGCTATTTTCGTTGCTAAGTTTTTGAGAACAATATTTTTGTGAGATACGTCGACTTTGTTATCGTCATTAAATCTTAGTTTGGCTTTGCTCGATTTCTGGAAATAACGCATGCGTTTAGCACGTGGTTGGAAAGTTAAGTAGATAGGATAGTATAGTTGTCGATACACGATGGTATGAAGGTAGACACACTGATGCTTTTAAAATTAGTTTAAGCGTTATAAGTCTGCAACTTAGTAAATTATACATAAATTGAATTGACATTGACGCCATATGTTGTTTACAAACTAAATTAGTCTGACTGTATCTCTTTCTCACAATAAACATACGAAAAGGATATAAGATATTTAGTCTTGTCAAATTAGTTAAATTGCTTGTTTCAACGTGAATTTAATCGCCGATCTGTATTAGTTAACACTATTTCCTTATAAAAGACAAAGGAAAAGACTAATTTGACAGCTTACAATATTTTCTATCCTTTTCCAATAATGCTTGTAAGAAAGAGTGATGTGATTAAAATTAGTTTAGTTTGTAAACAACAGAATTAGCATCATAATTATTTTTCTGGTCCTCTTTATAAAACTACTTTACGTTCTAATCATTTCAATTTGATTTCTAAGTAAGAGAGCATATGGTCAAAATTTGCATAACATCACATTGCACAGCATTAAAACAGTAAATAAAGCTTACCTCTTCAATGGTATTAATGTTAGAGCCGGAACCCTTCTTTGGTGTTTTATTCAATAAGCCTTTATTGAAAATATGCCTCTTGATAGAGTCGCCGAAACTTCTAGAACCGGCCACTTTGCCCGTTCTTTGTATTTGTATTGGCGTACCTAAAAAAAATTGAATAGGTACTAGCAATGTCCCATGGTTTCACTCTTATTACTCGGCTTAATTAAAAGTATCGGATTCTAGGGTAACGTAGTGATGGCCATTTTAGCGTACCAAACTGACATATACACTTATTTTTAACCCCCGACGGGGTGTTATAAGTTTGACGTGTCTGTCTGTCTGTGGCCTCATACGTGACTTTATCGAGAATTCTTAGCTATGTTTCAAGAAAATCCGTTCAGCTGTTCGAAAATTATCACCAATTTTCTAGTGAGTTTCTTTAAATTTTAAATTTTAGTTATTAGTTGCTGCGAGCGAAGAGGACCCATTACGGATTCCGTTTAACTCACAATAGTAAACTGCATACTTGTATTTCCACCAACAAATAGTCGTGCGGAAAGGGCTGAACGTGTAGAAAGAGTTGAAATCAACTCGCTCAGCTCTTTCTCTTACACGTTACCGAAACTTTCTCTTCTCTTTTGCATTATTAATTAATGTAAATTTTGAAATCAAAAGAGATGTTACCATATCCATTTTGGCGGTTAAAGTGTTTGATAAGTCGTCGCTTGTGGTGTGAGTCTGGCAGCGCGTGTATGTGTGCGTAGAGGTGCGCGAGCGCAGTGTCGGTCGGGTTTCGTGCATTTTCAGCGCAGGTTCGGTTCCGGTCCACGAATGTGTACACTGTGTTCGCTGCCGTTCTATAAATTAATATATATGTTTAGGGGTGGTTTGTGTAGACTTATGACCTGCGCACATTGGCCGACGGCAGAGGATTTCGAATGTATTCAATCAATTTAATAGTTATCCAATCAAAATAAGGTATAATTATATTTCAATGCTCCGATTTCAACCGATGCTTTAGAGACCAGATGGTTGAAATATAATTTCATTTCGATTGGATAACTATTCAATTCAACTGATAAATTGTGCCGTCCCATCCGCCAATATGCGCATACCATTATTTATTATAATGCTAGTGTCACCCAGGTGATTGGCTATTTCTTTTTTTGTCGTGTTTGTAATTGTCAGGATAAGGTTTATTTATTTATTTTCTTAAGGTTTGTTTGTATGAGGTTTTTTATTGGAAAATTCACCAGGAGAGTCTAAAATGTGGATGGGATCTTTGGCACGAACAGCTAGTTTAATATTAAATAAACATGGTGAACATACTTGTCAGAAACACTCTCATCGAGGTCTGTGGAGGGCGACATGGCGCGGCGCGTGAAGTAGGCGGCCGCGTCGGTCGCCAGCCGCCGCGGGGACTGGAACAGCGTCGCGCTGTGCCGGATCATGAAGCTTATCACGGGGGACAACGCTACCGAGTCCGAGTGAAACGTTTCTGGTGATAGCTGGAATTATTTATAAAATAGTTTAAAAGGAATCCAATGCGAAAAACGCATTTTTTTAAGGCAGAAAACTAGCATATGGCCCACCTGATGGGAAGCGGTTACCCTAATCTATAGTCGCTTGGAACACTAGGGTCACTCGCGCGTTGCCGACCCTACAAGAATTATTTCCTGAAGAACCCCATGCTGTACTACCTTGGGAAAACCACGGCGGAAATTAATTTATTATTTTGCAAAAATAACTAATATCTGACGAAATCTAACCTCCTGTAATATTATTTTCGAACTGTCTGTAAAAATGATTGAGATGCAGTGATTACAAGACGTGTAATATTATACGTTGAAACGGTCGAGCTTACCTAATATAAATTACTATAGCGGCATAGACTTTCACGTTACGATTTGATTACTATGTTTAACATTTTTATATTCTAAAAATTAATTTTAAGGTTTAACGGCTGGATGCGGTTAGCGCAAGACCGGCCATCATGGAGATCCTTGAGCCTTTGTCGAGCAGTGGACGTATTTCGGCTGACATGATGATGCTTGGTTAAAAAGTTCTAAATCAACAACTTACCTTTCTAGGACACAACAAGTGTGGTGTGAACATAGTAGCTAATGTATCAGGTGACATGCGATTACAAGCTTCATTATCAGCTACTAGTCTGAGTAAACCAAGTAGTCTTTGAAGGAAACTCCTATGTGATGGACTTAGAAGTAACAGGAGTAGTTGTAATGCTGTTAGGAGTTTTGCTTCTGATGTTTCTGCATTTGGTGGGTATTGTACTGTGGTTTTAAAAAAAGACAAAAATTAAAAACTTAAAAAAATTAAAATAAATTAAAGATTATGCTCCTATTATTTTTCCTGTACGTATGGAATCCAGCAATGGGACAATGAGGTAAATAATTTCTATAAAATTCCACTTACCAGCTAATGAACAGTATGTCAGATAATACTGGTCCATCAGTAATGGCTGAGGCAACTCGGCAAGAAAACCTTTCAGTACAGATGCACAATCATGCACTGAGAACCGTCCCTCATCCAAACCGAGGTTGGAGCCCGTTAAGAGCAGCTGTCGTAACTCTTGTTGACGACTGAGAGAGCCCGTGCGACGGAAAATACCTTCTTGGGTAACATCTGGAATTTTATTCAAATTGATATGTTAAAACCTGTCTGTTGAGTAAATACCTGTAATTTCTAGAATAAATAGTTTTTTAAGTCCAATTCCAGGCTCCCATCTAGGGCTGCCAACTCTCCAGGTTTGACCCAGGTCTACAGGTTAGCTATGGGTTTAACAATATCTCAGACAGTCAGAGGAGATGGTGAATTTATGGGAAATTTATGGACAGACAAGTGAAACTGTGTGTCAGTGGACATGGTGAAATCAGAGTTAATGGTGAAGATTAATTACAATATGAATTTCCAAGAATTTCAGAAAGCTTTTGAAGAAACCTGAGCAAGAAAATATGTTTAAAGGATCCTTTCAGGATAAAAAATATAGTTTTAACTGTCAAGCTGGTACAAATCAGCTTAGCATGAGCTAGATCATTTATATTTTAAAAAATACATTACCAATGGTATTTTACCATTACTTTTGACCTCAATTAATTAAATAATCCATACATAAAAAAAAAACTATTAAATACTATATTTCTAAAATCTCTAGGTCTAGTTTTTTTGTAAGGCTGCCAAGCCCTATGCCACCAAATTTTATCAAAATAGGTTTATTCACTAGTCTGCTTAACAAATAAAATAAATAACACACAGACAGACCGTTTACTCTTTTGATTTTACGATAGTACAAAGGAATCCTTACTCATATTTTAAGGATACATAAAATACACTTTCTTTCTTTACACCATGGGTAGAGGGATGACCAATGATTGTATGATAATTAAATCCTTCATCTGTTATTAGCTACACTAATTACACATGTCAACAAAAGAAAAAAGGTTGTTTTTTTTTGTTTCTTGCTCAGTTTGGTGCATTTTTTTTTTCCTGTAAGTACCTAACAGCTTATGTTGAGTTACATCAATCTAACTTATAAAGAACTTCTTAAAGACTGTGTAACTTCCATACTTTAATGTAAAGCTGTTAGCAATTTTCTAGTTTTTTTCCATAATCAGAGCGATAGAAATACCCAATAACAGTAAAAAAATAAGGAAACGAAAATGGTGTTGACCAGTATTATAAATTCTATATATTTAGTTACCTTATTGGCTTAAAAATGAAATGTGCATCCCCAAACTATTATATAATTCAAATGATTAAAATATTTTAGGATTTCTTTGGAAGTATTAGTAGACATTGTAACTATTGAGGAAATATTATGTGAAATAATTATTTTGATGACTGAAAAGGTACTTAAATATGAATGAAATACCTACTATCATGCTTAGATAGAAAGTCAATCAGCTCATTCAGCCTCAGAATGCCTTCCTCTGTGATTGAATTCACTTCCATATTACTCTTCGTATTATTAGCATTTGGAATGGAATTTGAACTAGAAGCTTTCGTTTTCTTGTGGAAATTCCAACGGAATTGCTTTGGTTTATCAGTTGAACAATCAACACTGGAAATAAACAGGAAAATAAGAGTTTCAATTGAGTTCCGCGACGGACGCAACAAAGGCGAACACATTTTTTTTCTACTCACTCGTCAGTATTTATATCCACCACAAATGATAAATGCATACGAACTAAAGTAAGAAATTGTTCACAATTTTCTTTTCTAAGCCTTTCTATCAAACTAATGTCCGTAGAAGTCATTTTAACAACAATACGAGAAAGTCACAAAATAACGACAAAATTATAATAATCTACACTGTTTCCGATACATTTTTGTCACTGTAAATACTTGTATCATAATGATATTTATTAATGAAGTTGAATATCACCAACTTTAGTCAAAAAAATATAATAAACCATTATTTTATGGAAATATTCGAATTGTACTTTGTTTTTCAATTAATGTCATTGTCTGTCACATTCACAACGGCCGATGGGGTTCGTTCGGAAACTTTGCCAATTCAATTTATTCTACATAAATGGTATCCACTTTATACCTAGCACAGGCAATATTTTTTCACAAAATATTATAGGTTCATAAATAAAAATAAATTACCTTTAGGATTTGTAAATATATGATTGATTAATTTTTAACAATCCCTTGTTATACAAAATACAATCAACATAAGTTAATCTCTATTTTTAAATATTTAATATATGGAATAAAATAGAGTAATTTACAAAATATTTAAAAGTATAAAAGATGTGCCAGATCGCGGGCCTGAGTGAGCGAATTGATTAATTTTATTTGGTGATATCTTATATTAGAATAATTATCATAAGATTTTTATTCAGAACGCACACTGATAGTTTTTTCTTGTAGACTAAATTATTATGTGCCTAGAACCTAAGAGTATTTAAACCATTTAAACATAGATTGGTATGTATGTATACAGGGTAATAATTAATTTACTCTGAAATCTACACAAATGTAGATACTTTTACTTAATTTTTAAACAAATATTTATTAAATATACACTACCTATTATATTGAAAAGCACAAAATCTTCCTTCATCAATCCTGTTCATAAAATTTTTGGTACATACCATATAATATGAGAAACATTGCTACACACACACTTCTTTTCATATCTTTAGCTGTTTGAGATTATCCCAATAGTGGTCAATAATAAGCTAAATATGTTGTTGGGCATTCCTGCAATCCTTACCATTTCATTTGATATTTCAAGACTAAGCTGAAGTTATTCATAAGGTATCATAAAAAAAACCCAAAATACATTCATAAACTTAATTTATTTATATTCATAATTACAGTCTTAATAAGTAGAGAATAATATAATTTTGGGAAAAGTTTAAAACATATCATCATGACCCAAATCTGCTAGTAAATTTAAACCTCTTTCTTTTAATGCTTTAGACAGCAACTTCTGGTTTTCAATTTTAGAATCCTGCTCTCTTCTTTGAGCATCTAGAATTTCATCTACAGATACTTCTGTAAGTGGAAGGTTGTCTTCTTTATCTTTATCCTGAAAAAGACAAAAAAAAATTAATTTTAAATGAGTTATCATGCAGGCCAATACTTTCATTTGAAGCTATTTTAAATCTTATTTTTTAAGTTACCCAACTTTGTAGTTTCTATTAATATAGAGGAAATCAGGTTAAATACTAGATGCAAGCACTTTAGAACCTTAGGCTCCTAGACTAGACAAAATTATAAAGATGTGATAAAATCACCTAGTCCTAACTTTAAAATAAAGTTTCTGATATACCTATGAAGTAGTAATAAATACCTACGTTATATACGTCACTATGTACAATTTGTATTCAAATTTAATTACTTACAATTTCACCTAATAGTACTACATTCTCGCCTCTAACTATAAAAATTCCTCTAGGTATATCCCCATACTCTCTCCCAACATGAATCCTTTCAATAGTCTTATGTAGTACCAAATTGGCGAATTGATCAACGCAGCGTAGATATCCAATCAGTGTCCTTCCATCTCGCAGCAGCACCATAAGTTTCTCTTCATGGAACAAGAACCATTTCGATAAAAAACATAAAAAGTGATAAATTACGAATTGCATTGCATGAATAAAACGTACTGTCCAATTCATCTAGCAAATGCGCCGTACCGGCCAAAGGATTAACGTTGCTGGACATGCTGCTCATTTTATTGTTTGCAACAAACAAAATCTCAAATTTTAAATTAATCTTGAACTAACAAACTAGTATGCATTCAATTTTCTCTTGACTGACTGACAAGCAATCAGTGTTGCAAGCGTTGGTTGAGTCGTAAGTTACGTTTCGTTTCCTGAAATGTTACATTTTTGCTGTAAAAGTAACATTATTGTATTGTTTTAATTTACGTGTTTTTGGGGCGGATATATCCAGGATACGTTTATTTTATCGTGGCGCTTTCGCTTTCCATTCAGAGCCATCTCTGAGTGTTTTATGTTGTTTATTAAATAATAACGATGCAATGAATAGAAAACTTCTTTATTAGCTGCCATTACAAATCATAACCAATATTTTACATCATGCTCGAGTGATGTCCCGTCATTGTAGGGATGTGCTAATCATAATACTTCCACTTAGCACATCTTCCCCTTTTAAGACTAATTTAAATCTGAACACAATTATAATCAATCTTAGTACCTAATTAACAAAATTACTTAAAACATATTATAGTCAGCGTACTTAACGGGCAATCTAATAGTTCTTCCTGAACTAGATGTAACCTGCAAGTTTCTATTCCCTACTTCACTTTCTTTATTCTCAGATTCTACTCTCCCTTCTTCTTCCCTTACCTCTCTCTCAACTAATGGTAATATATGACTTTCATTCCTCCTATATTTGCCCTTTTCCCCAACTACTATATAAGACCTAGGTTGGTCTGTTTTGTCCTCAATAGTCCCTGGTTCCCATAGAAAATTGGGCATTTTTTTAAACCAGACCCTATCACCTGATTTAAATTCAGACCTATCCTTAGCTTTAGCATCATATCTTTGCTTTACTTCTTCTTTTAAACTTTGTAACCTTTCCCTATCTTGTTTATATGTTAATTTAGGTACCAACAAATTATGTGAACATGGAATGTTTGTTCTCAAATTTCTTCCCATCAGAATTGAAGCTGGTGAACTGACCATGCCTCTAGGTGTTGCCCTATGATTAAGTAAAGCTAAAAATGGATCTTGCCCTGAATCTAATGATTTTTTAAATAAATTTTTTATTGTCTTTACTGCACTTTCTGCTAACCCATTAGATTGGGGGTAATGAGGACTAGACAATGTATGCAAAAATCCCCATTCCTTAGCAAATGCTTTAAATACAGCTGAATCAAAGTATAATGCCCCATCAGTATATAAGATATGTGGGATGCCATGTCGTGCAAAAATACATTTAAGTTTTTCTATGACTGTATAGGTTCTTAAATTTGACAAAGTTACTACTTCTATGTAATTGGATAAAGCATCTACTACTACCATGTATGATACTCCATATAATTCAAAAACATCGCAGCCAACTTCCATCCACGGTAGTAGTGGTACTTGCTTATACTTTAAGACCATTTTTGTTTTGTTATTTTGGTACTTTTGGCAAGTAGTGCATGACTTAACAAATTTTTTAATATCCTGATTAATTCCAATCCAAAACACCGTTATATCAGCCCGACTAATCATCCTGCTAATCCCAGGGTGGCCAGTGTGTAATTTGTTTAGCATATACTGCTTTAAGCTATTTGGTATTAGGACCCGGTCACCCTTGAAGACTAAGCCTTTGATTAGTGATAATTCTTCCCTAATATCATACAAAGGCCTTAATTCTTCCATTACATTCTTATGACATGGCCAACTATGTTGAATATATTGCTTCAAAGTAGTAAACAAATTATCCTTATTAGAATGCTCTACAACAAGATTCCAATTTTCTTTGGTCATTGGTAAATTATCAATTAATAGTGATATTTGTAATTCTACCTCCTCAAAATTAACCTCTGTATCACAACTTTTTAGTGTAAAATCTCTAGACAGAGTATCAGCCACATAAAGATATTTACCAGGAGTGTGAATAAGCTGTAACCTGTAGGGCTGTAATTGCATCATCATTTTTTGTAATCGTGCAGGTATTTTATGTAAAGGTTTTTTAAACACTCCCAATAATGGCTTATGGTCTGTCTGGACTTTGATTATATCCCTACCTAATAAATACTGCCTAAATTTAACAACTCCAAAACACAATGCTAAAAGTTCCTTTTCTATCTGAGAATATCTCTTTTGGGTTTCTGTTAATGCCTTTGAAGCATACCCCACTGGCCGGCCCTCCTGTATCAAAACAGCACCCAAACCTTCAGAACTTGCATCAACTTGTAACAAAACATCTTGTTTTTGGTTATAAAATGTCAAGACAGGTGCTGTTATAATACAGTTTTTTAGCTTTGTTAAACAGTCCTCATGATGTGGTTCCCAAACAAATTCCACATCATTTTTCAAAAGATCCCTGAGAGGTGCTGATATCTCTGAATAGTTATGAATAAATTTAGATAAAAAATTGAATACCCCAAAAATTCTTTGCAATGATTTTTTATCTGTCGGTATTTTCATCTCTAGTACAGCTTTAACTTTATCTTTATCAATTGCCATTCCCCTTCTACTAAATGTGTGACCTAAAAAAGTTACTTCGTCAGCATCAAAAACAAATTTCTTTGAATTAAACTTAATTCCATTCGATTTAGCAACTTCTAAAACTTTCATTAAAGATATGTATAGTTCTTCTCTAGTATTTGCCCATAAAAATACATCATCTTGAAAAGTTACTACATTGTGCAATGACTGAAATGTTTCATATATTATTTTATGAAATATTTCCGGGGCTACATTTATACCAAAAGGTAATCTTTTAAATGAGTACCTTCCCCATTTAGTTATAAATGTACATAATCTAGAGCTCTTTTTATTTAATGGTACCATCCAAAATCCTGAGGCACAATCTAGCTTACAAAAATGATTTGCTCCTGACAGTTTGGCTGTAATGTCATCTATTAATGGCAAGGGGTAATGGGCCCTTTTGGTCACTTGATTTAATGCTCTAGGGTCCAAGCAAATTCTTAGGGAACCATCCTTTTTCTGTACAACCACCATTTGACTCACCCACTCAGTCGGTTCCTCCACTGGTTCAATTATATCTTTTTTAATCATATTATCTAATTCTTGCTTGACCTTTAATTCTAGTGCATAAGGGATCCGACGGGGTGAGCAAACCACTGGTGTTATATTATCTTTTAATTCAATATTTACCTCATGAGGTAATAATCCTACCTCCCCATTAAATAACTCTAGAAACTGCACAGGAATAACAGCCTTCACATTATGAGAAATCATATTAACCCTACTAATTAAGCCTAATAGTTCAGCACTTTTTAATCCTAGTATATTTATACATTGCTGATCCACTACCAAAAATTCAATGTCATACATTTTTTCTTTGTAAACACATTTTACCTGACATTTCCCTACCACTGACAATCTATCATTGGTAAATGAAGTTACATGCACATTGGCTGGCTTGAGATCCACTCCCAGATTTAAAAATTCTTGCATTCCTAAAATGTTGCACTGTGCTCCCGAGTCCACCTTCAGTTCCACAGGAAATTGATTTATTGCCATTGTCACCGTGTACCAGTCGGCAGTCTCTGATTTTACCACATCTATTTGATAAAATTCCTCTCTGTCCTCCACCTGCTCTAATGTTTCTAGCATATGGATTTCATTTTTTGATTTACATTTGCTGGAGAAATGATTTAGCTTGCCACATTTCAGACATGTTTTTCTATAGGCTGGACATTTGCCATATATATGATTGTACCCGCAATATTGACAGTTGACTTTCTTTTTTCCATTCCTTTTAGAGATATTGTCCACAGTTATGGTCTCTGAAGCACTCGGAGTCGAATTCATGTTACTCAACTGGTTTTGAACTGCCGTTCGCGTACGACACACACTCAATGCTGTTTCAATATCCACTTTTGGCATTGCCAGAAGTTTTTGCTGAATACTGGGATCTTTAATACCGCATATAAATACATCTTTGACCAGGCTATCCTTTAAAGATCCCAAATCACACGTCTTGGATAAGTTCTTTAATGCCGTCATGTAAGTCTCAAATGACTCTGCTTCGCTTTGTTTTCTGGTGAGAAACATAAACCGCTCATACGTGACATTCAAAGTCGGGACGAAATGATCATTAAATTTTTTCTTCACTGTTTCTAAGTTACCTCTGTCTGCCTCTGATAACGCCCATGACTCACAAATCTCTCTCGCTTCATTTCCTGCATGATACAATAGTATAGCAACTTTTTTCTTGTCTGATGCCGTGTCATTGTACGCATCTATGTAAGTTTCAAATTCTCTAATAAACTTCTTCCAATTTGTTGCCATGTCTCCTTCCATCTTCAATTCGTTCATTGCTACCGCTGTCACCATGTTTTATGTTGTTTATTAAATAATAACGATGCAATGAATAGAAAACTTCTTTATTAGCTGCCATTACAAATCATAACCAATATTTTACATCATGCTCGAGTGATGTCCCGTCATTGTAGGGATGTGCTAATCATAATACTTCCACTTAGCACACTGAGTGACTCTGAGTCACAAACTAAGTAGAGATACTACCTACGTATCTCTGAGTGTGTTATTTATTAATAATATGTATAGGGTGAATAAAGTAAGTTTTAGGTGCGTTCAATTTGGATGCCTTGAATTGTAATGCGTTCGTAAACTGTTTGCAATAAAAATCTAGTATTACAAATCTCGTTGTTCTCAAAAGTTACGAAAATTGCTTAAAATATAAAAAATTACTCACAAGTCACGCGAGGGGGGTTTTTTTTTTGAATGGACATGAAGGTGTTAGCCAGAGGTGGCTATAACATAACTGGAAAAATAGAAATGTATAACGGAATTTCAAAATTATAGTTGACAACACTGCAATCAGTGTATGTCAACTATATATATGTCATTTTTCCCTAAATGGTCACAAAAGAAAGAAAAAGACCAAGCAAATGAACATTCACAAAAAATTTACATTCCTTCAGAATTCGGCTTAATTTTGTTGTGAATTAAGTGAGTCAAACATTTTACGTGGAAGCAACAAGAAAGTAATTTCCATTACTTAGTGCTATGTTTTATTGTGCTCTTCTATTCGCTACTCACTTTAAACAACTTCGAAAGTCGACTTAAGATGGAACATGACGACGAAGTCAAATCTGGTTGTTTATTATTCCCACCAGCCGGAGGGAATGTGTTTAGTAAATTTCCTAAAAAGGTAAATATAATATTAATTTATACGTTTACGTTGAACTTCATCATGTTTTTTACGTGATTCATCCAAAACAACGTAACGGCTCTTACGTTACGTTGTATTACCTGTTGCATTATCGCGGTGACTGTGACTCAGATGCAAAAGTATAATGGTCTAATATTACTAATAATATCCTCGTGGGTACTAAAAATAGTTTTAAGGAAAAACTATTACATAAAACTAGGTAATATAATTGATTTTGTTATATATTTTTTTTACAGAAAAACTGGCAGTTGAAATATTGTATATTATTCAATGCAAGCAATCAAGGCATTGAACGACTCGAAATATATGACAATAAAGATGATGTCACTTCAGGTGCCATTCCAAAAATTATAACACTGGAGAATTGTATTAAAATAACACATTCTAGTCCAAACACTATAACAATACTTACTAAGTCAATCACTCAGCAAGTTAGCACTCAAGTGGAGACAGAGACTTTGGAATGGGTCACTGCATTACAGTCCGTTGCCTTCAGAGGTAGGGACTCAAGCCCGATTAGCTGTGATGAAGATAATGACTTATATTGCTCATCTGGTGAGGGAGTATTCTCAGTAAAAATGTGCTCTTCAGAAGCTTCTACAAGATGTGGTTTCGAGCCAATCAGATACCTCCTGTTACTCACTACAACTGCCATAGAGTTAAGAGATTCAAATGACAACAAATTATATGCCACATGGCCGTATAGGTACATAAGACGCTATGGATACAGACAGGGCAAATTCACATTTGAAGCTGGAAGGAAATGTGATACTGGTGAAGGGATATTCCATTTGGAGCATCCAAATCAATCTGAAATATTCAAATGTCTATCATTAAAGATGAAGACAATGAAGCAAATAATTGGAAATGACAACTTGAACAGCCCTGAACACAGTGAGTTCAATATCCAACCAAGCGCTAATTTGTTTCCTGGTTCACGAAGTCCTTTGGTGGCTGCAAGGCCAGACGATTTGAACTTGAGTTCTCTTTCGTTTAAAACAGCTTCAGTATCAAGTCAACAGACATCATGCAGTGATAGAGATACCGCTCCTCTGTTGATGCCAAAACCGGCTTTAAAACCCAAACCACTTAAACCTCCACGCAAAATCTTGAATCTTCCCAAGACTATAAACAAAGACTTACCGAGTTCTACAGATGAGAGCATAGATTTCAGCAAGTACAAGAAACTTGATAACTATGAACCAATCGATCCAATTAAAAGAGAACACAGTCCAGCCACTGTGCCATATGACCAAGTCGAAGTACGTAGTGAGGCTTGGAAAACATTAGGAATTGATGATCCTGATCATACAGAGTACATTCCTAATTTGAGTGACAATCCAAATGTCATGAAATTGATATCTAGATCTCAAGATAATTTGAACACTACTGGGCCAGAATCTTCAAGAATTATTCTTTTGCCAAGCCCGGTGGTAGACCCTGAGGATGAAAACTATGACAGATTGCAATACTTTGGGTCTACAAGTAAATTGAATAAATCATCACGGTACAAGAAAATTGAGGCACGTCCAACAACACTTGCTTTGGGTGACCCTAAAAATAAGGACACGTGGAATGACTATGATGAAGTTGAAAATGTTATGCAGACTGCACGTTTAGCTGATGATTCTCATTTGGGTTATGGTATGATACGTAAACCAAATACGCCAGGGCCACAAGTTCCAACTGCTGCCCAAGTTCAAGCACTACAAAACCAAGTAGGATTAGAAGATGTCAATCATAGCAATTGTAATGGAAATAACTATGCTATTGTGAGCCGTCCAAAAAGAGTGTAAAATTCTAATATTTTTAAGACTGAATTGACAGTGATTGGTCACTCAATTACCATGTATAATTATTAGATTTTAGTAAATATGTAATTTTCTGTTGTGAAGGAAGATATAAGCATTTTTTAGACAAATGGAATTCCAAAATGAGACTGTATTGCATTCCTTTTTCGTATTCTATTTTTGTATTATGTACTCTTAAAAGTTAAGAGGACCAGTGTATATTGAATCTATATTTTAATAAAATATGCACAAGTTTGAATAAGAGATTATGTATTAGTTATGTGATTATATTGTGCCTTATTTTTTATACATATAGAAAATGTTTCAAATATTGAAATGATTACCAGCTGGTGCCAATTTTAAAATATTTTTAAATGTAGTCTGTTTAAAGTATTAAGTACATTTCATGTTCTATTTAAGTAAATTTTAACATGTATCATCAATTTTTACATACTTTTGAAGTTTTTAATTTATCACAGATGTTTCTGTGCTATTATTAGTTTGGCCATATTTTTATGTGATTTCGTAATCTCTGAGTAATGAATATTGATAATAAATCTTGTATTCTTTAAAATATTTTTAATTTTTTTAAATACACTATTAAATTTTAACTACGCTCCTAATTTTTAGGAGTGTAGCAGAGTGATCTACGTCTATCTAAATATAAAGCTAAGTTATTACGTTTCAACATCCTAATCTTAGGATATAAATAAAAAACAGTCAGATTTTAAATATTCTTTTTAAGTTTGCCTATTTAGGAGTGAATGTGGATATATATATATACGGCTGAATGGACGAAGAGTACATAATTATTGAGCAGACCTCAAATGATTGGATCTATAATGTATTGGATTGATCCAATATAGGTAGGTAATTAAGTTTTATTTAAAAAAAAATACACAGGTTGTTGTGTATCATAGAGATCCTTGGAGGAGGCCTTTGTCCAGCAGTGGACGTCTTTTGGCAGACATGATGATACAGGTTGTTTTGGTAAATGAATATTATTATTATAAAATAATAGCTATTACAATTATATTGAAACAAATGTTTAATTGGGGCTCATATTTAAAATGGAAGATTTTTTTTTAAATATCACAATCATATCTTATATTTTCTAAAAAAATATTTCACTATCTACACAACATTGTGTCAACCAAATTCAGTTACTTATCTATCATATATATTTCATTAATTATTTTGTACATAATTAATATTAACAAACTTTTTTTGGCCTTTTAAGACCCACATAAATTATACTGTTCACATAAAAGTTTTATCAACCATCTTTCAATAACATTGTTTCAGTTTCTGAAATTTCCAATTTTTTCTTGATGACCATCTCTTTTGCTATGTATTCTAGGTCTGCTGACATAATTTTCTGTACAGTTTCACCTTTTTCAGCCATTATGTCTTCAATATTCTTTTTCCCATTCATATCAGTGAACCAATTTAAGTTATCAGCAATTAAATGTTTATTTTCACAACCGTCACATATAACTATAACCACCCCTTTGTAATATGCTAATTTTGTAATGAACTTCATGTTTCTTGTATTACATTTCTTGCAAGTAAACATTAATTGGAATTTTCCTTCAGTTTTTTTCGGTTCACTTGTGATAGCAACTTCATTGAATTTTGGAGTAGTTGTGCTGAAACTCCTTGGTGATTGTATATTTGGTGTAGACGTTGAGATAGGCACTGGAACCACAAGACGTCTTCCAAAGTAAGAGTTCCCATTACTTGGGAAGAATACCAAACCATTTAACAAGCGTGGTTTATGATATCTCACCACGAAATCTATTATCGTTTTGTGAGACATCTTGATGATATTCTTTTCAGTTAAGCAGGTAGGAGATACTTCGATAGAACTATTATTGCATCACTATCCAATATATTCTCAAGAAATCTAGAACTACCGAATCTACGTAAGGCTTTCTGTCCCTAAACTCAAATAAATACTCGTCTAAAAGTAATTGACAAAGAGGTCATTGAAATGAAATATAAAGAAATTGTGACGAAAGAATTGCAAAATCTGCAATTTGACATAACAAAACATCAAGAGTAGGGATGTGAAAAAATTGTAACTGTAACTGGGCTTGATTCTATAGCTTCATCGGAACGATTATTGTAAGCTGTCAGCATTATAAATGCTTAACAAACATGGCCGTACCTAGGGTGGGGCAAGTGGGGCAGCTGCCCCAACCTGGATGATGGATAATGTCTTGCGTAGTTACATAAAGCTGGATGTGAGCTGGATCTCCTGCGAGTGCTTCAGCTAAACTTGCCTACGGGACACCTATTTACTAAACACTATTTTATTACTATTAATTGATGAAGTTTTATCCGTGAATATTTCAGCCATTCAATGTAATCCAAAATAAAGAAAATAATTAATTATTTTTAATAAAATAATCGATTATTTTTTAACGATTTAAAAACTGAAAGTATTATTTTATGGTAACATTCAACATAAAAACTAGACTTTGTAGGGATGTAATCCCTAGTCAAGAGTCAAGCAATCAATCACTCTTATTTTTCCCAGTGTTGCCAACGTTATTCTGAAATTAGTGTACGTAGTGTGTTATTCTGAAATAAAAAAAGGAGTAGGTATGTATTTAAGATAAAAAAGAACATAAAATGACGTACACACAACGTAAAGATTAGAAAATGTTTCTTGTAATAACAAGGGGGATGTTGATTGTTATTCGAATAAGAATAGTTCGATATTTTTAGTAACAATCGCCTATCCCTAGTTAATAATAATACTGGCAAAGTATAGACGCAGCAATACACATTATGTTCTGTCTTTCGTTCTGTCATACATAATATTAATCTTTTAATCCATCATCTGTGAGTTCTGTGACTCGCTAGAGTAAAATTGTTCTGTGACTGTGTGTGAGCGACATATTATCTATGGTGAGCGAGGCCAGGCACGGACGGAGGCAGGCAAAAAAAAAACAAAGTAAATAATCTGTACTGTAAAATAACCTCAACATTATGAAGTAAATTCAGTTTAATTATTTTGGCCTACATTACATTGAAAATTTGTGAAAATTCTAGTAGTAACGTAACCGATAGTTAGCTTCACTTCACATAAATTATAAAATGCATGCACTATAATTTTATCCAAAATATATATTCATTGTAATTTCCCTATAATACTTTTTACAATGGAAGCTTTAGACTCTATTTGGTTTAAACCTGAATTAGCTGATGAAATAATGAAGGGTGACGATATATTTCAACAAATACCAAGTGTTATTACAGGTAATTTTTTATTATTTATATTTTCTAAGTTTTGTCTTTACAAGTTAATTTACTGATTATAGATTAACAAGAAATAAAGACAGAATGTTTTATTTCAACAATGACCTAGTTATTATGCTAATGATCGGAAAATTTATTAAACTATTAAATGTTTGGTGGTTTTGAAGTGAAAATAACTTAGTGGTAGTGTAACTTTTAATAAAAGAAAATATTGCAATCAAGTCAAATGTCCAAATGCAATAACATAACGTAGCAGTACTTTAGAGCTGAGAGCTCAGTTGCCTTCAAGGCCATATATACCTTCAAGGCTATTTAACCAAATCTCGGCATAGTGATGATGTAAGCACATAAAGCCTAGGAGGGAACTAGCTCTCAATTGCAGCTGTTGGAACACACCAGTAGGTGCCTGGCAACGTGTCCAAGGAACAAGGGCTGTAAGCTTGTGTGCTGTCTTAAGCCTTAGTAGGTAAAATAAAACTTATTTAATCTTTCAGACATAGTTTCCGGTAAAATAGACATCACACATTTAGTTGAAAACATGGCCGGTGTATTAACAAATAAAGAACCAGAGAATCGTGAAAAAGGAATGAGTTTCTTCACTAAAATACTTATAGAAATACCTAAAAATTATTTAACAGAAACACAAATCAATTTTATAAGCAAGTTTTACATAGACAGATTAAAAGACAACCATAGAGTAATACCGGCAGTACTAGAAGGGTATTTAGCCATAATTAATATGAGCAACTATAATGTGAACCAATCTGGCGAATTTCTCACAGTACTATTCAGAGAAGTGGCTTGTCAGTCACAAGTGAGACAAGATAGATATCATATTTATATGATAATTAATAAGCTAATGGAATTGGATTTGGAGTGTAAGTTCTTGTTTTATTTTTCAGAACAATAAAGGCTATGCATCTCTATTACTAAGCCTTGTTTAATTTTATTTAAGTTATGATATGATGTTTTATATTTCTCTTTAAATATTAAAATAATGAAAAAAATACTATATTCATTTCAGACATCAAATCCCTGGGACCAGACTTCGTTTACGGAGTAATATCTTCAATGGATGGTGAAAGGGATCCACGTAACCTAATGTTCCTTTTTGCTTTCTTACCAAACTTTATAAGAAATGTACCCTTAGGCCATTTGGTTGATGAAATGTTTGAAGTTGTTGCATGTTATTATCCTATTGACTTTTATCCGTCTCCAAATGACCCAGCTGCCGTGACGAGGCAAGACTTAGCCACGGCATTATCCCCAAGCTTATGTGCCACACAGGACTTTGGTGAACAATGTTTGGTTCTATTGGTGGAAAAGTTAGATTCAAGCTTGAGATTAGCGAAAATTGATTCTTTGAAGCTTTTGGTAAGTGTTTTTGTTTATTTATGTGCGGTTGTTGATTGTATAAAAACTGATAACCCTTTATTTCTTTTCAGACTGAAAGCTGTAAAACATTCAAAGCTGAGACTTATGTTCCATTTTTGAAAACTCTATGGTCATCAATCCATAGAGAGATTACCCATAAAACAGATGAAGAACTTAAAATGGCTGCACATGAAGCTCTATCGGCATTGGTTGCTAAATTGGCGAGTAGTGCCAATACCGATCAGGCATTCGAAAGTTTTCTAAAAGGAGTTCTTATAACGATGCAAACATCTGTTGCTGAGTCAACTACCGTCTCCCAATTCATCCAAGCAACAAAAGTATTACTAACTACTGCAAATGCTTCCAAAGAATCCTGTATAATGATCACTAAATCAATGATCCCCGCTTCAATAGCATACTATGGTTTCAAAACGTCAGCCAAATTACAAATTGCAAGCTTAGATTTTTTAGGAGATCTGTATGATTTGGCCAAACATTGGGAAGTGTTGGACTTTATTGTACAGCAAGTGAATGAGATACCGCAAATATGTTTGACTGCTGTTAGTCAACCAATTAAAGAATACCAAATTGCTGGCCTAAAAACTTTAATAAGAGTGAGAAATGTTCTACAAAGTGAACTTGTATTGCCATTTGTGGAAATTCTTATACACAATGTACAATTCTCCCAAGATAATGATTTGCTAAGCGTGAGTGTTGAAACAATACATGCTATAGCTAGAAAATATCCAGAACTAATCATGAATATGGTTGTCAAAGGCAAATGTGATCTAGAAAATCTTACACAAGATAAAGTAGGTTTACAGAAACGATTGAACTTGTTATCTAACTTAGCAAGCATAGATGATTTCACTAAAATTATTATTGAGGAGATGTTAAAGCTTATTTCGGCTAGTGACAAAGATGCATTGAAAGTAGTAGAAGCATTGAGCGATTCAATATCAAATAACAGTTTATATTCAAATGAAAAAGTAACACAAATCGAAAGTGACCATGGAATGATAGATTCTGTTATGACGTGGCTGTTAAAAGAAATCAAATCGAATTCTGAAGAATTCGCTCACGGATACTTATTGATTTCTAATATAGTAAGCAGTTTACCATTAGAGAAACAACACAATATCTTATCTAAGCATACTACAGAAATATTAGAAAAATGTGAGAAGGAAGATGTTTATTTTCTCGTTCTAGAAAGTTTATGTAGTCCTCTACAGCAAAAACTTTATGACTCTAAATTTGGTGGTATCATGAGTTTATCTTTAAGGCTAGCGTTGAAAAGTGATAATGAAATTGTGAGGACTAAAGCGTGTGTGTTGATAACTCATTTTCTGAACAAGGCTGAGTACGGACAGAAGTTTGAGTTGTTATATGAAGAGTTGAAGACTGATCTGTCAAGTTGTAGTAGAGATGACTCGACATTGTGTCCTAGGTTGATAACTCTCTATGGTTGGATAACGAAAGCCTTGTTAATGAGAGGGAGTGACTTGTTTATGTTTTGGTTGCAGAAGGTAAGATTTAATTAAATTAATTATTACTTGATATGTGCCTGAAGGCACTACAATGGTCTCTACAATCATTGTTTATCTTCATTACTAATGCTTAGTTAATGTCTTCATGTTTAAATTTCTCTGAAGATTGTATAGTCTCTGGAGTACGTAAATTTACATGGCGACCTATTATGCACCTCATTGACTTGACCTCATTGATTTTTTGTAATGCCTCCTTACGGAATGGGTTCTAGTAAGTTCTGTTTTTTATATGGACTGATGCGTGCTACGGATGCGTACTATGGATGAGTGCTATAATGCCAAAAGGCGTCCACTGCTGGATAGAGGCCTCCCCCATGGATCTCCACGATGGCCGCTTTTGCGCTACCCGCATCCAGTGGTTTCCCACGACCCTCACAAGATCGTCGGTCAAAAAAAAACACTAACGAGATATATTTTACCCTTTCAGATAACAAAAACACTAACAATAAAAGAATACTGCAAAAATGCATCTGAAGCTATACGCCTCGTCATGACAGATTTTCCAGACAGTTTAACACCACGACAGCATTGTAGAATAAGTTTGCTGTATAAACAGAGAATGTTCCAGACATTCTCAAATCTCACCGAAAAGTTTGAACCGTCACATGGAGTGGTCAAAGAGGCGTATTTACTGAGCTGGGGCTACGTACTGGCGAAAGTGCCTAAAAGTGTACTTAATAATGAAGTTGAAAAGGTAAATTTATTAACAAGCTTCTGGCCCGCGGGTACACTGCAATACGGAAGCTGTTAAAAGAGCAAATTTTAATTTTATTACAAATAAATACGACAACAGTGCAAATAATATAATAGCCAGGTGGCTAGCTAGGTATTATCATCATGTAAAAAACCTATCGCTAGGCTACCTATAGTTAGTATATGTAGTATATCCAGTCAGGCGGCGCTGACAAATAAAAAAAAAAATTTAATCTAGGAAAGTCGTGAAAAGCAACTCAGGCGAATCTGCAAAAGCAGGCGAATCTTGTCCATATTGACTTTAAAAACGTTATTATTATAATTCTTATATTTTCCTGTCAAGGTTGAAATTTAAATAACATTTAAAAATAATAAAAGCGTAACGGAAACTACTTGTTATAAACAAAAGCTATATGCCAACAAAATTGTTGGGCCAAATACGACAGCGTCGCCTGACTGGATATCAGTTATCTAGTTTCCATAGTACAAGCTCTGCTTAGTTTGGGACACGGTTATGTGTGAAGAATGTCCCAGGATATTTATTTTAGTTGAGTACCTATCAGTGGCGAAGGGTCCATACAAGCCTTCTAGATTCTAAAGAGGTCGGCAACACATTGGCAATCCCTCTGCTATTACTAAGCGACGGTAACCACTTACCATCAGGTCGAACGTCTACTTGTCAACCATCTAAAGTAAATTGTGAACTCTATTATATTGATGATTATTATATTGAAGATTGAATTTTGGTTCCTTATTTCCAGATTTCACCTCTAGTAATAGACTCGTTAGTTTACGACAATAAAGACTTACTTTTGGTTATGATGAACGTGCTATGCTTGTTCGTTCAAGCGAAACAAGCCACTATGGCGAACAGCTTACAGACTATTTTGCCAAGATTGATTAATTTGACTAAGGATAAATCTATGGTATGTATATTTTATTTCGACTTTGGATCATAAAGTTATTTTAAACAAGGTTATTTTTAGTCTACTTTATTGTGTTATTTCTTATTTTCAGGACGTCCGGATAAAAAGCCTCCAATGCCTTTACGAGATAGGAAATTCGTATAGTACAGTGCTACTTTTACATTTCAAACAAGACATTTTATATGATTTAGCGCCATCTCTTGACGACAAGAAGCGACTCGTTCGCAATATGGCGGTCAAAGCGCGAACCAGATGGTTCCTTATTGGTGCGCCGGGAGAGGCAAAAGAAAATTGACCAATGACATGAACTTATAACATGATTAAGCGCACTTTTGATAAAGATCTATTGGTACTTATCTTTATCCATAAAGATCAAGTGTGTCACGAATATATCGACCACCTACCTGTAATTTTCAAACAATATGGCGTTATTTTAGTGACCATTCAAATATTGATATTACACTAATATTTTCTTCAAATAGAGCAGCTCAAATATCTTTTCCGAATCACACCAACTTTATATAAAAAAAACCGACTTCGAATTTAATTTTATATAAAAAAAAAACAGACTCCAAAATCTTTAATCTGACTGTGTTATTTAAGCAATGCAAATAAAAATAAAACATTTCGAATGCAAAACTGGTGCCTTTTCCGTCGAGGAAGTTCTTTTGGTGAAAATAAAAAACATTGAAATTGGGTCATATCATTAAGGTTCATATTCAACCTGGTACCCTGTTTAAATTTCGAAAGATTTCTTCACACACATTTTATCATAATGGTACAGAACAGGTATAGCAGACTGAAAGATCTGAAAAAGAAAACTTGTTTTGTTTATGGTTTGTTACGGGATGAATGTAAGCTAAACATAACGGGGTTCGCTATTTCAAATATTAATGAATGAAAGCACCAAGGCGAAGGATATATCTATAAAGAATGTGATTAAAGTATCAAATTTTCCGTTTTAGGAGGTTACATTAGAATGAAAATTAATTTTGAATATATGCCCGTAGAGTAACAGCACAATTAAATGTGCCTAACTACAACATTTTCATCGAGCCACTTGTTTTAAAATACAAAAAAATATAAGCTTGTAATCTGTAGGCCTAGCACAAATAATATTGACGTTTGATTAATGTTGACGAATAGTTAACGTAAGAAATTTTAAATAAAGATTTAAAATTTTGTATCATAAAATAAAATAATATTAAGTAGATTGTAAAATCAAGCTAAATTAAACATATTACAGATTCAAAGTTCACTTATATTTACGATACGATACGTCAAAATGATTCGTGCTAGAGCTACTGTTTATTTATCACCATCAATATGTAATCGTAATTTTTCTCTAAACCGTTATGTAAAGTTTTGTATGGAAGAATTTTATTTAGAATGGCAATTGCGCAAAAAAAACAATTGAATAGGCCCGCAGTCTAGCTTACATACGCCCCATACTAAACAATGTTATGATTGTTAGTATTGCTAATATTGTATTTATAGACATTGTTTTGTTGCACAATTGTAATAAATTGTTTATTTTTATTTTATGTCATGTTTTAATTTATTGTCACAGATAATAATTTGACAGACCATTTATCGCTGTTGATATCTTTGGTCTTAATGGTCCCTAATGTGTATCTATACCTACATCCTTCAGGCCCTCTTGTATACTCTGTATTTTTAGACCAAGGCGAGCCGGATGGGGGCTCAAATCGAAGCTGACGAAACTCGTAAAAGTACACGACACACTTCAAAAACCGATTACGCAACCGTCTTCGACGGCGAGGACCGCCACGACGTCTCACTCAGTCTCGTCCTGTTCAAGCGGCCCGAGCTGCCACTAGTAATCTGACCGCCCCCAATTAATCGTAGTCGTAACTCGTACTAACCCCTCTCTCTCTCCCGGTATCGCCCTGAGCCGAGGTTACACAAATGTTACCCGATTGAGAGCCCCCTGCGTTCGCCGATTTATCCGGTAAGGTTGATGCAGCCATCAGAGGCTACCAACTTTAGTCCTTTCCAAAAAAAACCATAGGTAACTTAATATCTATAGTATCCAGAGGGCCTACTCCGAAAAACGATATGTAAATTGTGAGCAATTCTATAGGTTAATAATTTGACAACGATGATCGGACTATCGTGTATCGATTTTCGGAGTAGGCCCTCAGTTACTTATTAACTCTAAAAAATGTTAACATTTGAAAACGTCCCCAATATTAGTTGCAAAAGGAAAAATCTGATCGTTTCTTAAACAATGTAAGCGTGCCATAAATAGCGTTAAAAGCTTAAAATAAATCCGAAGACACGTACACAGACCGCTTTCACCATTCCTAGGATTATTCGGACAAATCTCTGGCCACTAACAATTTGATCTGCATTTGCATAATCTCTTATCGCATTGCGAACGTTTGCCGCACTTTAAATGTTAATGAAGGGTTGGAAAGGGCTCTAAAGCGGGCTTTTTAAACGCTGTGGAGACTGGGTGGTTCAATTGTTATGCTGCGACTTGGACCAGTTGAATGTATGTTATTTCAGGCCACTTTTACATAATCAGCTGATAACTAGTTACAACAGAATAACGTTTTGACCAATTATGAGACACAGTAACTAATAGGTAGCTAGCACAAAAAGTTTCGTCGGCAGTTAAAATTTTTAACGAATATTTCGTTTGTTTAATTTTATTACGTCAATTTCAAGCGCCTATGAGCCGATAAGGCCATTGGATTTTCTATTGCATTAGTAATATTGCCTTTTATACGTAGTAGGTAATTCCTAGTTAGTATTTTTTGACATTAATGACACAAATTTCGCGCAAATTCCTAATCGAAAACAAAAATCGCCTGAATCGCTCAATTGTCACTCAAAGTCCGTCAGCGAATTTAAACAAACACCATCAATCTGTGTAGGTGCCTAAATATATTTGTAGCTCTAAATGGTTGACAGGGTCTATGCAAATTTAAATTGAATCATCAGTGGGTAGGATTTGTCCGCTTAATCCGTGGGACGGTCGGACACTGGTCTGATACGTAAATTCGCAGTATTATGTGTCTAGGGACTCATCTTCGGACTAACGCCTCGTGTCCTGTGAGTAGGGTAAACATTTGTTATTAAAATGGCGAATATTTAAAAAAAATATAAGTGGTATTCAGTGCTTTAGGTATAGAATTTGTTTGCTTACCTTGATTTAGGTACCACGTTGGTACCAGAATTAACAAATCTATTGCACAGAAGGAAACAATGTAGGTATGAATGTGAAGATTTTTCTTAATCTTTCACACCGTAACTACCTACTAGGTATAATAAAAAATAATCAATTGCCAAATGTATGTAAGTAAGGAACTTTATTTAGCAAATAAATTTTTTTGTTGTTTGTAATTGTCAGAAAAAAGAAAGAAGTATTTTTTTGGAAAATCCTCCGGGAGATCGGTTTGAATCCGGGTGAAACCGGGCACGAACAGCTATTATTTTATGTTACCTATCTGTTTTTATTGAGATAGGTACATTAAAATACAAACTTGCTAGGATAAGACCAGATGTTTTCCTATGGAAATCTTGGTCACTCTAACGCGCTAGCTTTTGAATACAAATTTCGTGTAATGAGTTTAGCAGGGTAACTACTTATTTTGAAGAAATTAGACTATCCCACCAATCTGGACTTTGAGATTAGGTTTGACGAAATGAGTTTTCCTGATAGAAAACCCCATTTTATTTTCCTTTGTCACATGAAAACGACAACAAAAATAAATTAACTTCCTCAAAATTGTTTCTTATCTGAATTGTGAGGTAAAAGAATTCTTTTACTAAATTCAGATTTGTAAGTTTGTGCGTTAGGTTCACGAACAAGAATTTGATTTACAAATTTCCATTCACACTTTACATAATCATTATCATATATTCAACCTTTAGCTTTCAGTGAAAGAATAAATACATCGTCAGGAATTCATAGGACGTAGTAGAAACTCTATTATCAATTATGTAGCTTCTGAGCCCTAAGCACGAAACTCTCCCGTAAGATGTGTTCCAGCCGGACTTCATAAGCCAATTCGTTTCTAGACTTTATTTGCTTACCTACCTTCGTCCACATCACATACCATGATTAAATTATGTTTAAACATAACGAATGAATTGAATCGCTTGTATAATAATCTATACATTACTTTAATTATAAAAGTGCATATAGTTTTATTTTCAGTAATTCTTCTTTCACTGTTAATTTTAATTTTAAGAAAGATCTACGAAAATGTTGACTTGAGTTTCTTGTCGGAGTCTTTTCAATGTAATTTACGAACCGTTGGTAGAGTCGATTGTAACGTCATTCATAAGTTTGTATCAAGCAAGACCAATCAAAATGAGTGGTTTGAAGGTGAATGAAGACTGTCACCTTAAAACTGTATAGGCTGTCCTCTTTGTGTGAAAAGCTCATAAAAAAATCTTGATAGAATGTCATATCTCTATGGTATTTTAAGACAATCTTTGGCTGTGCAACGGAGCCTATCGTAACAGTAAGCGCGCTAATTTCCCTCGCTAAATTCCATGTTCTCAAATGCTAATAATTATTAATATCCGACATGACAACGCGTGTTCTTGCTCTCATTAGCTCTTAATTACTATGTTAGTTACGGAGTGGCTCAATACTAACTAATATATAAATGATGACACTTTGATGTGTCGAGGAAGCACCTACTACATCTACAGCTTTTAATTATAGTCCCATCGATATTAATACACGTGTTCATTTTGTTACCTACCACTAATGAGTGCTTAAAATACCGGATGTAAGGGACAGCGTACCGAAAACTGATACCATGAATTCAACTCATGATTCTGGAGCCCCCAGACTGAATTTTTTGTCGATCTTTTCATGAATTATACGATTGTTTTTGAGATTTTTACTGATTATACTATAAAATCATTATACAAGTCTAACAAAACGTGATTTAAAAATAAATAAACAGTAAATAGTAATTTAGACATAAAACTGCAATGTAAATCAAAATTCCAATTAATACCGCACAAGACTGCACGTGTTGTGTGGGTTGTGTGTGATAGCGTTGTAACACTTGTAACGTACATTGCGCGTTCAAAAATTACGATATCTGTAACCCATGACTTCTGACATAATTGATTTTTATAAAAATTCAGTGGAACCTTTTCCCAAAGTTTTCGTTACCTACGCTGTCCCTTACACTCGGTATAGAAAGAAAGAGATGTATATTGAATAACCCAGTAGAATAAAAATATTATCATTCAATGTGACGAGTAAGAGATCTGAGAGCGTAGATTTTTTTCACTCTACTGGAACACCTCCACCTTATACACTTCGACCGTATTTTATTAATGCCTGACGAAAAAGAGGGGTGTTGTAAGTTTGTA
Source organism: Tethea ocularis (assembly GCA_963555595.1). NCBI lineage: Eukaryota > Metazoa > Arthropoda > Insecta > Lepidoptera > Drepanidae > Tethea > Tethea ocularis. The sequence goes on from OY741968.1 coordinate 9,751,373, forward strand.
GTGTGTCTGTCTATGGCATCATAGCTCGAGCGGATGAACCGATTTTGATTCTGTTTTTCCATTTGAAAGGTGTCTTTTTCCTAGCTATGATTCAAGAAAATCTACTAAGCCGTTGAAGATCATCACATTTTTTCTCTCATCTGAGTTTCTTGCTGGAGTCTTCTCAGTTCAAGTGTATTTCGAACCGGTGGTAGAGTCTATTGTAATGATTGTCTATCTAACTATCGACGTTCATAAGTGCCTTATCAGGGCCTAAACTGAGTGAGTTTTGATTTTGAGTGTGTCGGGGGTTTCTTAATTTAATTTTAGTTATTAGACAACATTTTAAGCTAGGCTTGTATTATTAGTAGTCGCATTCAGTGTAGATACTATTGTAAACTAAATGCGAGTTATCTAAGGGCCCCGGTCTTGCCGTGTGAGTGGTTAAGTGGGTTAACCCAGGGTTAACGGTTACTACCTTCATAATTATACTGTGCGGTTATCATGTATTGTGTGACGACCTGCTTTTGCTATGTCAGTGGGCACACGGGTACATGTTTACGCCATAATTGAATAGGCTTTCATTTTGTACCTATATATTAGTTTCCGACCCGCCATTTTCTCGCGATCTTTGGAATGTATTTTTTTTCCCTGACTCAGGGACTATTAAATATATAAAAGGAAAACGTGCCTAGCTGAATGGTCTATAACACACATATCAAAACACTGGACGAGTTGGGCTGAAATTTGGCATACAGGATAGCTATTAGGTATGACGTAGGGTAAAATAGGGGATCGCAGGTTAAAAACTAGTGCTACATAATACAGATGACATACCTACAAATAGACGCATTAAAATCCGATATCAATATTGGTTAAATTCAAAACACCATAAATCAAACTTACCCCTATTCAAAATAGCATCTATCTGTTGTTCAGCTGCGGTGTGAAAAAGGACAAATTAAAAACACTTTCGCTATTTAGAATAGAGTTCATAATTAAACTACTATTAGGCTTATACCTAGTAGATATACACAGAAATATAAATGTTATATAACATTTCATTGCCAACTCCTATCCATGTGTTACTGCACAAGTTCTAACAGCTTGAGACATTACATTTGTGATAAACATTATCCATTATTCTTAATTTTCAAACATAAAGATGTCATGAACTGCTGACCCTAAGGTCTAATGGCTGCTATGAAACAGTGCTTTGAAACTGTTGTAGTTCAAGTTTTAGATCTAGTGGTTACATGTTGATTCACACTACATATAAAATCTCTTTTAAATGTAGGTACTCCTACTCTGAATTACTTTCGTTTACACTGGATTATATTCGATTATATTGGATTGCTCTATATTATTTTAGGTATATAGGTGCTTTTTTTTGGTTGCCTCTGATAGCTTCATCAACCTTACCGGACAAATCAGTGAGCGCAGAAGACCCCCAACCAGGCAAACCGCAGCTATTTGGCGATAGATTTTCAACTCGAGGTCAGGTGAGTAGGTACTTAATAATTGCAACGATGATGAGAGAATGTAATATTACGATCATTTTATTTATTCATTCATTCTGTATTTTTATTCTGTGGCACTATCCTGTGTTGGAGCATTCCAATAATATGAATAGAGTCTAAACAAGGCCTCTCAATAGCATACCAATATGGCCGCTGGCCTCCAGTAATAAAGAAAATCCCTTTCCATTGTTGTTTATGCGTCTGCAAGCACGCAATATCGTTAATGTTTGCCGCTTAATTGGGTGCTTGTCTTCGTACGTCATACAAATATACCTACTGTTTTTTTTATGGTTCAGTCTCAGTCCTAATAAAACACATTTCCATTCATAGTTCAAAACGTTCAAAATATTAACATTATATTTTTGTCAAATAACTTACAACTTTCATAGAGAATTTTATTTTTAAGTAGAAATTTAAGGCTCGTAGAAGACTAGGTAATATAAAAAAATAAAGTATCTCTTTTTGCGAGTATGAGTGATCCCTTCATATATGTCGACTAAATTAGATTTATCTCGTCTAGATCTCTATGTGCTTCATCGCAATTTACAGCTTAGGTTGAAAGGTGATAGGTCGACTTGGGTTATAAACCTGAAATATATTTAAAATACGAAACTATACATATATGTACCTATATTTAATTTGTACTACTCTTAAATAAAACATCGTATTGAAGGTCTTTGAATCTCTTTAACTATAGTCTCATAATTCCGAACGCATAATTCTCTTGTTATTTCCATTTCACGCAATTAATTTAATTTTTGTAACGTTTTCATTAAATTACATGACGCGTATCTCTAGTTCCGAAAACAAAAAATATCGAAGATACGAGTTAAAATTTCTCGTGACGTCACATATTAGTACACTTTTTACAGAGAGATGACGTCACAACCCCACACTCCTGAACTCTTTGTAATATTTTGTTGATTTGATAAAATAAAAAAATAAGTATCCAATATTTTTTGATAACCTAACTGACGGACTAAACAGAATTAATTATTTTTTACTCAGTCATCATCCCTATTACTTATTATGACGTGTGGTAATAAACGGGTTATGGCTTCACTTTTGCGTATACTTAAATTAAATGATCTATAAACGTACTCGAAAACGCCGGGTGGAGTAATTTCTGCGTAAACGAACGATGCGGTCCGTTGCTAAGAGGTCTGTATACAGCTATATATAAACTTTGCTCGAATAAATTCTTAAAAATTAATTACTGAATTATTTAAATAACATTACCGCTTCTGAGTTCCTAGGTACCCAGAAGGCTGGCAGCGTTTCCTCTTTGGACATTAATATTATTTAGAAATATAATCTTTTATTTAATTTTAGATTAAAAAGTCACCCGGTATGTATAGCCGGTATGTATATTTAGAAGTAGCACCCACTATATTTAGTAAAACAGTTATCTAGTCAGTTGCTATTACAAGCTCTGCTTGTTTAGTTTGGGATTAGACAACCATGTGTGAAATCATATTTTTTTTTTAATATCGATGACACTAACCTGGTTATCGTTAACCGACTAGGTGTTGCGTGCACCTCTATAGTTCACACGCCATTGTCCTCTCCCTGCCCATTTGATACTGAACACCGCTGAATAGACACTGAATAAAGCACCTACATATACAGACTATAATTGTTTAACTCTAAAATAAAATATAATCTCACCATGTACAATGTACTTTATCTTCTTAATATATAAATGACCGTGACTAACTGATCTATCAACGCACAGATCAAATTGGACGGATCGGGCTGAAGTTTGACATACAGATAGCTAGCTATTATGACTTAGGCATACGCTAATAAAGGATTTTTAGAATTTCAACCTCTAAGGAGGTAAAATAGGGAATTACGTGGGAATCCGCGGGGTGTTTAGTCGTTTCCGTGCTTAGCCCAGTATTCTGTAAGGTACCTTTTAAAATACCGCAGCTACTTCCCCACCCAGTCGAGCTGCTATTCGAGCGAAAAATCTCTCTTAATCTCTCTCTCTTATAATACAGGTAATAGACAAAAGCATCGTCCTAAACCTCACAAACGATAGTAAAACCACATTATAAACTCATCTACGTATGAACGAGCATTCTAATCTCATTTTAAACGGTCTTTCAGTAAATTCCCATTCGTTTCTCGAGTGAAATCGAGCCTGCTACCGACGGAACGCAACCGTACTATCAGTAATCCGGCTCCAGTGTCTGTGCGTATATCTGAAGCCTGCGGAGCCATTTGCGACTACAATGTTCATGCGTTGAGGCGTATTTGGAATATATACCTTGAGCCAACGCACTATAGAGCTGAGTTTGGGTATATAAAAAAAAATTACTGACAGTAAGTTATCATTTGAAACTATACTCTATTGCAACACATTTTCGTTTTGGTTTTATATATATATTTTTTAAATATAATAAGAGAATAGTCTTTGATTTTCAAATATAACCATGAAGGGCTTGCAGAATGGCTATGCACTTTTAACCTAAATGATCCATGTCGTTTCTGAATGAAGAATTTCATAGTCGCAGTCGACGTAACGAACGGTCAAGGTACACACGGCCACAGATCAGGGCATAATCTGTGGCAACACCTTTTTGTTGCCAAATAGCTCTTATTTCAACCGCATAAGGTGCCGCAGTGTTTACCTTGACTTGTGGTCGTCCTTACAATTTGAAGAGATTACTTTTAATTTCTACACTTGAATGTATACCCGATTACAGCGCAAACTCTGACATCACAAGCATTGGAGGTAATTTCCAAATATGCTACGTTGCGGGTCGGATTAAGTACTATTCATCGGTAGCCATGTGAGCTTAGGATTGGTTATATAGACTGAGGTTTGGACCAGCCATTTTAATAGGTATAGGAACAATAGCTTCAATACTCTGCTAGTAGGTAACAATGCAGGCTTTTAAAGAGAATTGACCGAATTTTTTTCATCATGTTATAGGCTAGGTCAGATGTAAATATGGAACTATGACAAAAATAGGTAAACACTTCTTTCTGAATAAATAGGTATTCTTTTGAAAACTACTAATTTATTTAAATTAAATTCTGATTTGAAGTCTGCCTTGCCATGCTAATCAGCATTAGTCACCAACAAGGAAAAGATGGAATAATTTGATTTTATCTTGTAATCCTATTTTGAAGGAAATACCTTTAGATATCCTAGCACACAAAGAACAAAGAAAAACTTACGAAAGTATTCTACACAATACACAAAAAAACAAAAGAACAATTTTGGTCCGCTACGAGCTTGCTACGAGACCTGCAGTAGAGCTTTGCTACGAGCTCTACGAAACTACAACATTTCGTAGTGAGTAATGTGAGTTGGCGTAGCATTGTTTGAATTTTTAGGAGATTTTTAATTTACGAATTAAAATTCCTTTTTTATTTTTAGTGTTGAGAAAATGTTCTTAAATTACCCACAAACGGACGTTTGCTGGTGCTTTGTACAATTTTTTACGAGGACTTTTTCTATGTACCTTAGTATACTAACAAAAGTAATTTAAGCGCTTTTTATGTCGTGCTAACATTTACATAGTGTTTTTATAACATCTTTTGGCTTAACTAAAGGGTGTTGTTCATCCGTTTTGAACTATATTAGTATCGGGTAAAATGTTTATAAAATAATTCAACATAAAATAATACTATTTAACAAAACATCTTATATAAAGTATTTCTTTCCTCTGTTACACAGTTTCTACATTTCTTTCAAACTTTTCAGTCGCAAGACTGCTGAAAGAAATTTCTATTAGATATAAGCAGCTCCTTTGTGTCTTTGTAACTGTATTTTCTTTACTTTTTCCTTATCTGTGTGTGTACATAAATAAATAAATCAACCAGCATGCTTTAAATACAAAAAATATTAATATTTCCCACAGAAAATACCGGCACAATTTGAATTGGAATGCCGACACACAATTGGAACACGCTGTGGAAGTTACATGCACTAACTGTTCCCATGTCAGACATAATTGCAATTCTTGGCAAATACAAACACTATGTATAAAACGTGAACTAGCTGTGGCGTGTGCAATGTGTTTTATTTCACTTTATGGGTTTTATTACAGTTTTTTATTTGAAGTATTTTTAACTAGTTTCCACACCGTGGATTCAGCCGCGTTCTTAGAACCTCATACCTCATTTATTCAGTTTAGGCCCTGATAAGGCACTTATGAATGTCGATCGACGGTACAAAGGACTCTACCACCGGTTCGTGATACATTTGAACTGAGAAGACTCCGACACGAAAGTCAGCAAGGGTTCTTTCTTTTGTGGATCTTTTGAATTGCACAAAATTTACGAGTCGTCAATTTGCTGCAATAAAAAATATCGAATCAGGACCTCAGATAGTGGTGTGTGAATAATGTTGCAGGATATTATTTATATGAGATAAGCATATATTTAAAGACTAGCGTTCCCCTAGGTACTATCGAGAAGAATGCCGTCTTTGGTCGATGTTCACCGACAAGAAACCAGTCCGATAAATTATAATCGGGAGTTTACGATGACTTTTTCCTACGAAAATTTATGGTTAACGCCTGATTATAATTTATCGAACCGTTTTCTAGACGGTGAACTTAGACCTTAGTCTAGCGTTACCACAAATTCCACTTATAACTTAAACCCACTTGTTTGTCCCAACAAATATATTAGTTACATTCCATTCTCAGAACGAAATGTATCTAACCCAAATACTGAGCAAAATAACATTGCAAAGCGTCATGAACGTAGATGCCTGAGATTGCTGTCATTTTGCAAACAAAAGGACCCCGGTCCCGTCTCGTTCTAGTCCCGTAACGTTTCTTGAGGAATGCATTAACAAAATGGCTGATGGGCGCTGGGCACAAACGACCTTTTGTTTGGGCTAGAATAACTTGTTATTAATCTTGTACTAAGGTTTTTATAATGTATTAGCTGTTTCCTTTGGTTTCACCCGCATACCCTTCTTCATACCATAGGCCAGGGGTTTCCAATCTTTTTGTACCGCAACTACCTTTATTTTTTGCTTTAGTTGGGCTCCTTTGTAAAAGAAGATACCCGCGTATGTATCGATTATTACGTGATGCACACGTGATGTAAGTATACCCGTTCGTGACGCCCCGGAGCATCGTGACGTACAGTTTGGGAACCCCTTCCATAGGCTATCTGTGAACCTCATCGCGATCGGTTCAGAGATCAAGGCATGTATAAACGTCATTATTCTATATATTTTCAGATACTGGGTGCAAGTAACGTTGTAACGATAATTGATTGAAACGAGATACAATACAAAATAATTATCAAGTTATCGAAATCTTCATTATCTGCATCAGACAGAACAATAGCTCTTCTATCGGTCGTGTGCACCTCATACGACCCTGAGCGCTACCACAAAAACCGTAATAGATTACTTTTAGACCTGTCCCTTTCTGTACATTCAATAAATAGGATGAACATACTTTAATCAACTCTAATTTACGTGCAAAAAAAACATTAATTCCAAAAAACGAAAATCATCCATAACGATGCAGCAGCCTTGATTATACTATTTTTGTTTTCATATACGATTAAATGCAGTTTTCGCTCCTTATAGTCAAACGCCAAAAATAAATATTTTGCTTACAAATCAAGAACGAATAAGAGATCGGGTAAAAAGTAGTATCCAAAATAAATCCTCTTGAAATGGAAAACTGCAGGTTTTACAATGGTACCACTACCAACTCGCAGGTAAAATATTACTCACACGACATATCGAGAATTGAGCATCAGGTGAGTTATGGTTCAATAGTACCACACTATGGCACAAACCAGGCTATTTGTTTGTACCACGCTAATAAAGACTGCAGACACGTGCTAGTGAAGGTGCTGCGCCAGTAAAATTGCACTTCAGAACGATCGGCGAGTTGTATGTGTTCATAACTGGAGCAGTTCATGTAACAATATGTGTGTATTTGGTGATACAAATTTGACGACGATCTTATGAGGGTCGCAGGAAACCGCTAGATGCGGGTAGCGTAAGACCGGCCGTCGTGGAGATCCTTGGGGGAGGCCTTTGTCCAGCAGTGGTCTTTCGGCTGACATGATGATGATGATACAAATTTTAATGCACACAATTTAGTGGTGATGCTGGATTTTCTTTTTTGGATCTAGTATTGTTTTTGTTATTGATTTCAAAATCAATTTTCTTCTACGTTTTACTTAGTTTAAATTTAGTTTAAGGTGGAGGCTTCGGTTGGGGCGTTAAATTCAAATTTTATCGCATTTTTTGCTAATTGCAGCTCAGTTATAGGTCTTAAGTTATCAAAATGTTATTTGCGACAAGAATGGTAGTATATTTACTGATTAATAACAAAAGAAATCATCAACACATTCCTCCAAGGTATATTAGTAACATTTTCAGATTTTCTGAAAATTAGCAAATGAAAGCTGCAATTAGCAAAAAACGTGATAAAATTTGAATTTAACGCTCCAACCGAACGTTTACCCTTAAGCAGTTTTTTCCTTATACCTACGATAAAACGATATTTTGAATTTTCGATATACTCTTTCGTTAATGTTTACTTTGATGAGGTACTTGGGCAATACGTACAAAGCATAAAATATTCTTAGTTTGTAATTTTTTTTTCATCTCTTTATAAGTAGGTCAAAAGAGCCTTTTCCATGTAGTCGTATACCTACATAGTTCTTTGGATAGTCCCATGAAACATTTTAGGTATAATTACACAGTCTGGAGTGCAAAAAGGTTTCTAGAAGAGCGCCCATTCTGTCAGTTTTGTAGTGTCCGCGTCGTTGAGAGCCAATATATTTAAGTACCTAGGTGTCTACTATGTGTCGTGCCCTCATATCAGTCACATCAACATTTACAAGAAAGAAACAATATTTATTTTCCACATAATGAGTAGGTACCTATCTACCTTATTTTTTTTTTACTATGTATAGGTCTGTGTTTTAACACAATCTCACAGTGGTCAGTGATGATGTGGCCGATGATGGTAAGCGTACAAAAGCCTAAAAAGGAACTGGCTCTCAAGTGCAGCTGTCGGAACACACCGAAAGGTACTTGGCGACAGATTTTCAACTTGAATTATGGAAAACAGGCCGATCCTTACTAATATTATAAATAACAAAAGTGAATCTGTTTTTTATCTTTTCACGATTAAGCCACAGAATCGATTGCGATGAAATTTGGCACTCAAATAGCCTATGATATGGAAAAGGACATAAACTACTTTTAATTCCGGGAAGCTAGTTAACTATAACCAATTATTAACAAACCTAATTACGGATAAAAGTCATAATATCATCATCTGATTCCTTTAAGGCGATGATAGCTCAGTGGAATATAGGGGCGTCGGATGCCGCGAAGAAGGTCGTGGGTTCGAATCCTACAATGAGCTTGTGATTTCGGTGAAGGAAAACATGGTGAGGTAACCATAGCACTGTAGTAGGGTACCGTCTGGCTGGCTACCGCCCTCAAGTTGAAATTCTGTCACCAAGCACCTACCGGTGTGTTCCGGCAATTGCACTTGAGAGCCAGTTGCCTTCTCGGTACTGTAACAGGTCGGCAATTAATACTGCTTGTCAACATAAAAAAAAATTCATGCATATTCCCTATTCACCCTCGAGCAGCATTTTAGCGACGCACCACACATGCTGCAGACAGCGTGATGAGCATCGTAACTTATGTCCTCACGCGTCCCGATCCTGTAATAAGTCGCGGAGAAATCTCGTGCAGTTAACGACGCGTCGCGTTCACCTATTGTATTGCTGATCTATTGTATAGTATTGTACTTTGTTTTGTTGAGTTCGCAGTTACGCACCCGGCGTTGGAGTTATTTGTAAGATAACCCCTACTAAAATAATATATTACTTTAATATTCCAGCAAGGGCCTACAGTGTATTGTAGGCATATAGAAATTATGGGAGAAATTTCAATTAAGTTTGCTGATTATTTTAACAGATGTAAAAATTTTATTTCTTTTATTCCAGTAAAATAAAAGATCCCTCGGGAAAACGAGTAACGTGTGTGTTTACTTGAGGTTATACTTTCAGTGTTCGTGAGCTCTTTCTTTCTTTTTTTTTTGGTCTGAGCATACACGGATTGGTTACAAATAAAAAAAAATCCTTGTCTAATTTTATGTAGGTAGGTAAGTAATAGCTGTTTATGCCCGTGTGATTTTCATACAAAAAAAAACCAACGTGATCCCATTGTCACCAAGTTAGGATCTGATGATTGAGAAAATCGCAAAAAAATTAAACCAAATATTTTTTTACAAAACTACTAAAAAGTATAAAATAACTATATAGGAACACTAATCTGACGCCGTTTTGAAATGAAAATAAACTAAAGATGAATGTAAGAGGGGTTGCTACTGTTGCTAGTGCCGCTACCAATATACAAACGTAAACAGTTTCACAGTTTCATCAATTGCAAATCTTGCAATCATAAAACAATTAAGATATAACGCATCACCGCTCGGGTCGTCCCATAAATCCTGGACCCGAAGTCTGACGATAACACCCCTTAATTTCGGGTCTCCCCCAAACCGGATATATCTGGATTGTTACTTCCGAACGCTATGAATACATTACCATAATGATGACTCGCATTTTACTCCTGTGTTACCTACCTTTAACGTTACACGTTAAAGTATTGGTATATACATATATTTCACCTCACATAATAGGGTAGTTTTCTGACATATCTAATCAGCTTCTTATTAATAATAAACGATAGTTTATTTGGAATTTTGTATGAAATACTACACTATGACGTCATAGTTTCAAATGCATAGTTAACGGAAAAGTATCTAATCCGTCATTGTATAAATTTCCTAGGAAATCCATACACTTCCTAAATATCTATCGGAGTATTACATTCGGGATATTTGTAAGGATAGCGGTATTTGGGGGGTTGTAAGTGAAAGGTACTTTTGTGCGAAAACTTTCTAATTTATGCAAAATAAAAAAAATAACCCCAACCTATTTTTTTCAATAGGTTTTATATATTTCCTAATATCATTATTGAATTATAATTTCCTAGAGGAAATACACAGAATTGTGTACAATTCCTATGTTTCATATATTTCCGGTGACACATACACATCAAATGATCTACTCTTTGGGTGGGTTGCACCATCCAACGTTATCGTTTAATTGTCTGTCAGAGCAACGGTTTTGCTAGAAAAAGACAGTTTTGACAGACAATTTAACGATAACTAAGTGGTTCTACTGGTAATTTTGGTGATTTATTTTTGACACTGTCAACTAGCCTGTGGCCTACATACTTACATACTACACTTAAATCTATATATATATACTTACCTATTTGTTCTTACTAACTATATTAAATATACTTAAAATAATAATATATCTAAATTAAATACTATATACACACTATAATAAGTACATACACACATACTTGTAATACAATATAATAATATACAAAATACTAACTTCATAATTTATGTATTGTTTACTTATTTATCTATTAAACCGTGTGCAATGGAGTCTCGCCACTATCCCGTTACATGCGCCCGAGCACATTCCACAGCGCACCGACACCGGTCGTGCCGTGTCGCTCCAGTCGGCCCGCAACCTAGCTACGACAAACCTGTGTCGCTCGCTCCCGCCGCCGCTAACGCTATTCTACTTGCGCCATATTGTTTTGTGTTTTGCTGTGAACTATATTTCTATCGCTTGCTTGTATTCTGTTTCCTTTCGCACTCCTTCTACTTCTATATCTAAACTGTCTTCTGTGATCTGTGTACAACTGTGACTTTTGTGCTTCGCCTAATATACGTGTGTACCGAAATCTGGACTTTCATTTGGGATTTGGACTTGCACTTGAGGTACATTATTATTAATACACCTATATCGCTAGAAGACCCCATAACTGGTGACCCCGACTATAGACACGAAGATCAAAATGAGCGATAGCAGTGATTCGTCTAAAACAGTGGAATCCCGTAAAGACAGCCATGTCACTACGCGCCGCGCACGGAAAGCGCGCGTTTCCAATGAACGTAACAGATAACCTAATTCTAGACTAAAGGGAATGTTCAGATCTTTTTCTTTCTTATAGCCGGACTATGTTAAATGCAAGTTTACATTATGTAATAAATAAAATCATTGTTCAAAACCATAGTAATTTATTTTACTCATTCTCACACAAACAAATCACCTTAATAAGAGTCATTTATTAATTATTTAACTATTTACTATGTAGGTACATTAAATGATACACAACTTTTAGTAATTGATCTTTCAAGATATAATAAAGATTAACAGGGTCTTTCACAATTAAAAAAAAGAGAAGAAATAATAATAACATAATAATATACTCATCTTGTAATTTTCGGTTATAACTCGAATACTTCAGCAAAGTAATATATCTTACAGTAATCGTTAGGTACTACGGTGTAGTGCTATTTGCCAAGTTTACATTCAGCTTAATTCTTACGGACATAGGATACTAATATCCGAACCGTATAACAGCTGATTAATCGACCGTTTTACATCCAGCTTAATTCTCACGGACATAGACACAGTTTATATGTCCGAACCGCATAACAGCCGATTTAAACGGTCGATGAGTAATTTGGCATAGCTTTCGCTATTTACTTGAAGATTACTTTTCTCAACTTAATTCTTACGGCCAAGACAAACTATGAGAGATGTCTGCTCCGTATAACAGTCGAATGAAAAGTCATCTTAGCTCAAAATGATGCGGCTTTATATAGGCAACCTCAGACGCCGCAAAGTATGACGACATTTTGTACAAAATTGCATCATCTTACAAAAGTACAAGAAAATAGTTTTAAGGAATATTAGTTAAGCATTATAATTCACGTTAAGATTTGTGGTGGTAATATCTTGATATTTTTACAACGTTTAAACTATTTTCTTTATACCGTTACAAAATCCAAATTAAGTAACAAGTCATCAACAATATTATTTATATATAATTCATACATTATAATTCAAATCATGATTTATGGTATATCAATACTTCATATTCTTTATCTTTAACGAGGTTTTCAATTTATTCGTTTAGAGCATTATGAAATTCCTAAAGCAAACAAAGCAAGAAATCGTAAACCATATTATTTGTACATTATAAAATGTATAATTATCGATGGCACACAAACAGTAAGAATCTAAACTTATCTTGTATTTATTTGTTGTAAACCGGAAATGTGTATTTTGACGATCAATAAAATGTAATCAAAAAGATAAATGTTTTCAATAAACCTGTTCAGTGTTCCAATAAATCATAACTATTATTTTACCATACAAATACAGGGATAATATTTAAACTTTATGTTGCTTAAATTGTATAGTTTTGGTAATAATCTAACACGGCCAAACTGACGTATACTTTGCTCTCAAAGTACACGGAGTAAATAGTGTCACTTTCAATACCAATTTAGTGATACCAGAATTATCTTTCCACAATCGTCAAAGTCAAAGTCACGAGTCACAGTCAAAGTCAAGTCAATCAATCTTATTATCCAATCCTGAATATCATCGTATGTGATAACAGAATCAATCTTTTTATCCAATCCTGAATATCATCGTATGTGATACCAGAATCAATCTTATTATCCAATCCTGAATATCATCGTATGTGATACCAGAATCAATCTTATTATCCAATCCTGAATATCATCGTATGTGATACCAGAATCAATCTTATTATCCAATCCTGAATATCATCGTATGTGATACCAGAATCAATCTTATTATCCAATCCTGAATATCATCGTATGTGATACCAGAATCAATCTTATCATCCAATCCTGAATATCATCGTATGTGATACCAGAATCAATTTTATTCTACAATTCCGAATATCACCATACGTGATACCAGAATCAATTTTATTTCTCTTTTTATCAGTCATGTCAAAGTAATGGTCATGGTCAATTTTATACAAGTCTCATGTCAAAGTCATAGTCAATTTAATCAAGTCTCATGTCAAAGTCATAGTCAATTTTACACAAGTCTCATGTCAAAGTCATAGTCAATTTTACACAATTCTGTATTCACTTTTATTCCATTTCCACAAATCTATATTAAATTTGTAATCATCTTTATTAGTATCAATATATATCATTTATTTAGTAGTCTAACACGGTTATCATAGATATAAAATATGTTCCAATTAAAGTAGTCATTTTCAAAAGAATGTTTTGATCAACCCACTCGCAAGTATGACAAGATATCTACAACTTAAGTTTCTTGGCGGCTTTACAGAGTACCTACTCATTTAATCGAGCCAATTATAGTAGGTATCCATTGATCGCCAAACATACTACAAATTGTTCGGCCAGTCTGACGTACTTCATTATTTTGCATTGGGTATACGATTCTTTTTTTTTTTTTTTTGTTATTATGTATCTTTCAGATCAACAATTATATTTTAAAACATTATTCTCACACGGGTATCAGATACCAATAATCTGATCAGAACTTGCACTACGGAAACCAGAGAAGCGATATACTACATATATTTTCCGTGGGATAAGTTCCATTTATTTTTTGGTTTACTATTTCTGACCAAGAAGTTTGGGGTTCTAAGGCAATGGTAGGTAATTAGGTGTTTTTTGAAGGAAATGGAGAGAGATTTTCCAAAATACAACATCAAAACTGAAATCCCGCAAATAAGTTCAGAAACAGATTTTCACTACTATATGTTGACCTAATACTAATTATTCATGATCCTGATTTATTATACAAAAATCAACGTCAAATTAACTCAGTCATTATAAAAGAAACTAATAAGCAATACTTACAATAACGTTACAATATTTTTTTTTTTATAATGTTGGGTTACGATATTTAATGTGGGTAAGACGTAGCACAGCGGTTAGGATAACTACAGTTCTATTGCTATTAGTGCACAAACTGCGTAGGTACCCTACTGCACCTTCATCATTATGTAACTCAGCCGATCCCCCATGATTGGTCTAATATCAAAACAAATTATGAAAGGTCGGAGGTGAATGTAGTATTCTATTAAACTAAAACTGTAACTGCTATGGATACAAGTGTATATGTTTTTCTTTTAAACAAAAAAAAACAATTGATTCAATATCAATCGACTAGTGTAAATAATTCAAAGGTTTTACAAAATGAATTTACAACGAATCCTGTGTTTACCAACTCAGGGGTTATAAACAATTCGACAGAGTCTTTATAGGTACTAAATCTTATACTCTTACGGATATTAATAGGACAACCTATTTGTTACCGTTTGTTAGAGTATAGGGAGGTATAGGGGAGCCTTTTTTGTACTTAATTTGGAGAGGGTAGCACCGATATAATTTTTTTTTTTTTTTTTTATCCTATATCTATTTATTGGTAGGCAAGCCAATTTGCACTAGAAAAATCATGATAATTTGATTAACTAATAAGATGTTGTATAAATCACGACGACGCGACGTAGGTAATTCTAATACATACTTTTGCAATTCTAAAATCAAAATACCACTCACTGTCTAATCACGAAATCTCAAAAATTACTTTACCTATGAAGCAAGAAAGCTACAAATATGGCAGGTTGTGGAGGAGACTTTACGTAGATGTAGGACTGGTGCAAGGTTGAAACACACGTTTGTACTAAACTCCTAAATGCATAGTGAAATGTACCTACGTATTGTTCGAAGCAAATGATAGATTTGCATTTTATTATAATTGACCTCCAAGTGGGTGGAAGTGAGAAGGCAATGATTGTAACGGAAAACAAAATTATTCAGACTAATTGCCTCTAAATTTAATGATAATACACTATGGGTAATGTGTATGTGACTATTCCTATTAAGAAAGAATTTTCCGAAATAAAATTTTGGCCAAGGGTAGCCGGGAGTCTTCTCAGTTCAAATGTATTGACATTCATAAGTGCCTTATTAGGGCCTAAACTTAATGAGTTAATTTCAATCACGGAAATAAATATTGGACACATTATCTCAGGAATAAATTGGTAAATTGGGAGGCTAAGCAAGACAAGAACATTTCAACAATGTTCATTTTGATAACCTACCTTTCTTGCAATACTTAAAAATACACTGGATAAAATCTCATCTCTAGAAAGAAAACACGGCTTTAAAGTATCTTACCTTATTACAAAGGTTGCAACAATCAGAGATGTTTATCATCACTGGGGCTACTAGAATTTATACTATCAGTTTGAGGGTAGTCTGTTACGGTCAATTGGTAGTTTAATTGCTGGGACCAAGATGATAGTGATACTATTAATTAAGAGGTGGTTGCAACGTTAACATGATAGTACATATATCTACGATAACTTTCTGCTGATTTAGATCGAATAATATTGTCTTTGTTAATCTTTCCCAAAAGTCTCTGGTTATGTGATGTCTAATTTGATTGATGATAAACAGCCGCTTGCTCCTAAGATTCAAACCAAGATACAGCAGATCCTTGACAGTTTTGCGCTTCAGTTGAAAGGGCGTCGATGCTTTTGCACCAGGACTCTGCTCCAGTTTGAGATCAGTCATAATTAGGTAGCAGCAAGAGTCAAGTCTTTAGTTTCGATGAAACTAGCGACTCGTAGGTAGGGCGCCATAGAGACACCAGAACTTCGGAATCCATTATAATGAACCTTCAAAAGAATAAGTATATTAATATATGTGGTTTGGGTTATCCCACTTCTGATAACAGATAACCTAATTCTAGACTAAAGGGAATGTTCAGATCTTTTTCTTTCTTATAGCCGGACTATGTTAAATGCAAGTTTACATTATGTAATAAATAAAATCATTGTTCAAAACCATAGTAATTTATTTTACTCATTCTCACACAAACAAATCACCTTAATAAGAGTCATTTATTAATTATTTAACTATTTACTATGTAGGTACATTAAATGATACACAACTTTTAGTAATTGATCTTTCAAGATATAATAAAGATTAACAGGGTCTTTCACAATTAAAAAAAAGAGAAGAAATAATAATAACATAATAATATACTCATCTTGTAATTTTCGGTTATAACTCGAATACTTCAGCAAAGTAATATATCTTACAGTAATCGTTAGGTACTACGGTGTAGTGCTATTTGCCAAGTTTACATTCAGCTTAATTCTTACGGACATAGGATACTAATATCCGAACCGTATAACAGCTGATTAATCGACCGTTTTACATCCAGCTTAATTCTCACGGACATAGACACAGTTTATATGTCCGAACCGCATAACAGCCGATTTAAACGGTCGATGAGTAATTTGGCATAGCTTTCGCTATTTACTTGAAGATTACTTTTCTCAACTTAATTCTTACGGCCAAGACAAACTATGAGAGATGTCTGCTCCGTATAACAGTCGAATGAAAAGTCATCTTAGCTCAAAATGATGCGGCTTTATATAGGCAACCTCAGACGCCGCAAAGTATGACGACATTTTGTACAAAATTGCATCATCTTACAAAAGTACAAGAAAATAGTTTTAAGGAATATTAGTTAAGCATTATAATTCACGTTAAGATTTGTGGTGGTAATATCTTGATATTTTTACAACGTTTAAACTATTTTCTTTATACCGTTACAAAATCCAAATTAAGTAACAAGTCATCAACAATATTATTTATATATAATTCATACATTATAATTCAAATCATGATTTATGGTATATCAATACTTCATATTCTTTATCTTTAACGAGGTTTTCAATTTATTCGTTTAGAGCATTATGAAATTCCTAAAGCAAACAAAGCAAGAAATCGTAAACCATATTATTTGTACATTATAAAATGTATAATTATCGATGGCACACAAACAGTAAGAATCTAAACTTATCTTGTATTTATTTGTTGTAAACCGGAAATGTGTATTTTGACGATCAATAAAATGTAATCAAAAAGATAAATGTTTTCAATAAACCTGTTCAGTGTTCCAATAAATCATAACTATTATTTTACCATACAAATACAGGGATAATATTTAAACTTTATGTTGCTTAAATTGTATAGTTTTGGTAATAATCTAACAAACGCGACGATACGTCATCCGACAATCACAAACTGAATCTGAAAGTGATTCCATTCTCCCCTGATGATCCGGAAATATGGTTTGCGATACTAGAAGGTCAGTTCGAAAATCGTAATATTACCGACGATTCCATAAAATTCAATAGCGTTATTACTAATTTGGATATCCAGCACGCCAAAGCCGTGAAGGATATTATAATTAATCCTCCAGCTCGCAATCGCTACGAGAAGGTCAAAACCGAACTGATCAGGCGACTCTCTGCTTCCCATGAGAAGAAGGTTAAGCAGTTGCTGACTCATGAGGAACTCGGCAATAGAAAACCCTCTCAGTTCCTTAGACATCTTCAGGACTTAGCGGGACCATCAATACCTGAGGGCTTCATCAGGACAATCTGGAGTAGCCGCCTTCCAAATAATATCCAAACAGTGTTGGCGAGTCAACCCACACACTCTTTGGAACAGCTTTCCGACTTGGCCGACCGGATTGAGGAGCTGACGTCACCTTGTAACGTCGCATCAACGTCATCCAGTGCGGCACACGCACCAAACCCATCGAGTGAGATCGCAGAACTGCGGAAAATGGTAGAGCAGCTCGCCATGAAGATAGATGACCACACTCGTCGTGCGTCATACCACACCAGCGACCGTTCCAGACCTCTTCACCGCCGTTCTTCTTCACGTCAACGATCCAGGTCCAACTCCAGCTACCGCAAATTTCCAGTGTGCTGGTATCATAATAAGTTCGGGGCCAAGGCGAGTAGATGTATCAAGCCTTGTGATTTTAATAAGGCGGGAAACTCACCGGGCACTCGCTAATGGCGACGGACGATTGCCCAGCTTCTGCAGGTCGCCTCTTCGTTTCTGACCGCAACTCATCGGTCCAGTTCTTGGTAGATACTGGCAGTGATCTCTGTGTCTACCCACGATCTGCGCTTCGGGAACGACGAGACAAAACAGATTACCAACTCTGTGCAGCTAACGGTACTCCAATTGAAACGTTTGGTTTTATAGACCTCAATTTAAATTTAGGCTTAAGACGCAATTTTCAATGGCGATTTATTGTAGCTAATGTTACCAAACCAATCATAGGCGTTGATTTTCTTAGCTTTTATAATTTAATAGTAGATTGCCGCAATCAACGCCTCCTTGATAACACCACTACTTTGTCTTCTGTTGCTTCCCTAGTAAATGTTGCTAATATTTCTTCTGTTAAGGTTTCGACGGGCGACACGCGTTTCCATAATATATTAAATAAATTTCCGGAGATTACTCGCCCTTCAGGCACACCGGCTACTCCCAGGCACAACACTGTTCACCACATTAGAACTACACCTGGCCCTCCCATTTCTTGCGCACCCCGTAGGCTTGCCCCAGATAAATTGCGAACAGCTAAGCGGGAATTCGAGCTCATGCTGAATAACGGTACAGCACGACCATCTGAAAGCCCATGGGCTTCGGCTTTACACCTCGCGCCGAAAAAAGATAACGGCTGGCGACCTTGCGGCGATTATCGTTTACTCAACGCTCGCACAATCCCAGACCGTTACCCTATAAGGCACAT
The DNA here is from genome assembly GCA_963555595.1 of Tethea ocularis. Taxonomy (NCBI): domain Eukaryota; kingdom Metazoa; phylum Arthropoda; class Insecta; order Lepidoptera; family Drepanidae; genus Tethea; species Tethea ocularis. Next base: position 9,770,419 of record OY741968.1, read on the forward strand.
TCACGATTTCGCCTCTAATATCGCGGGTTGTAAAATCTTTTCTACAATCGATCTGGTTAAAGCCTACAACCAAATTCCCGTTTTCAAGGACGATATTCAAAAAACCGCCATCACTACCCCATTTGGCCTTTATGAATTCCCATTCATGACTTTCGGGTTAAGAAATGCAGGTCAGACCTTTCAAAGGTTTGTTGACGAGATGACCAGAGGCCTCGACTTCACATATTGCTACTTAGACGATTTTTTAGTTTTTTCCCGGTCCGAATCTGATCATGAGATCCACCTTCAGCAGCTTTTCACCCGCATGAAGGAATACGGTGTCCTCATCAACACTGCAAAATGCGTCTTTGGAGTCGAGGAGGTAACATTTTTAGGATACCGAATCTCTGCATCCGGCACCAAACCTTTAGAGTCAAAAGTGCAGGCTATACAGGAATTTCCCGTTCCTAAAACGGTTAAGCAACTCAGGCGATTTTTAGGGATGCTTAATTTTTATAGGCGATTTTTATCCCACTCCGCTAAAATACAAGCCCCTCTCAACGCCCTTCTCACCGGTTCAGTCAAAGGATCTCACCCTGTCAACCTTACCGGCGATGCGCTCTCTGCTTTCGAACAGTGCAAAGAGAGTCTGTCTACCGCGGCATTACTCGCTCACCCAGATTGTCAGGCCACACTCGCTCTGGTAACAGACGCGTCTGACCTGGCAATGGGTGCAGTTTTGCAGCAACGTATAGACGATGAATGGCAACCCCTCGCATTCTTCTCGCGGAAACTGAGTACCTCTCAGCAGAAATACTCAGCATATGACCGCGAACTGTTAGCCATATACGAAAGCATCAAACACTTTCGTCATATGCTTGAGGCGAGATACTTTGTAGTGTATACTGATCACAAGCCGCTCAGTTATGCATTCCATGACAGGAAGGCCAACTGTTCGCCACGTCAGTTCCGTCACCTCGATTACATCTCGCAGTTCACGACCGATATTAGACACATATCGGGCAAGGATAATGTTGTTGCCGATACATTATCACGCGTCGATGAACTGCAGATGCCTATCGATTATGACACGCTTGCCACATCTCAAGCCTCTGATCAGGAGCTGTCTCAACTGCTGGGAGGAGATTCTTCACTCCGCCTTAAGAAATTGAGGATCCCAGATACGCAGACAGAGCTATACTGTGACGTCAGTACCCCGTCACCCAGACCCTTTGTGACGAAGCCTATGCGTAAACAAGTCTTTGACAGTCTGCATAGTCTTAGCCATCCTGGCGCTAACGCAACAGCCAAGTTAGTAGCTGAGCGTTTCGTTTGGCCAGGTGTAAGAAAAGACTGTCGAGAATGGTCACGCAAATGTTTGGCTTGCCAGCGGGCTAAGGTGCATCGCCACGTGTCTTCTCCATTTGGCACGTTCGAGCTACCTCGTGCCAGATTTGCCTTTATCCATGTGGATATTATCGGCCCATTACCACCATCACAAGGCTACCGCTACTGCCTTACTGTGGTGGACCGTTTCACACGATGGCCTGAAGTCATGCCAATGGCAGATATTACAGCTGATACCGTCGGGAAGACACTCATATCGTGGATATCCAGATTTGGATGTCCAACAGATATAGTCACCGATCGCGGTAGACAGTTTGAATCGGCACTTTTCCAATATCTTGGAAAAGTGATTGGATTCAAACATCGTCGCACTACCGCATATCACCCGGCTTGCAACGGCCTTGTGGAACGGTTCCACCGACAATTAAAGGCCGCAATAATGTGCCACGCGGATAGTAACTGGGTTGACACCTTACCATGGGTACTTTTAGGCATAAGAAGCTCATTTAAGGAGGATCTTAATGCCTCGTCTGCTGAGTTGGTGTACGGTGAGCCCTTACGTCTGCCAGGAGAATATTTCAATTCCACTTCTCCTGATACCACCGATATTTCGGACTTCACCACTCGCCTACAGATACCACCGATATTTCGGACTTCACCACTCGCCTACACCACTCTGTCGCTAAGCTTCAGCCATCTCCTGCTGCACGCCATAATAAAGGGAAGATCTTTGTTCACAAAGACCTGACCTCGTCAAGCCACGTCTTCTTACGTGATGACGCCTTACGAGGTTCATTACAACCTCCCTATTCCGGCCCACACTTAGTACTAGACAGAGGTGATAAAACTTTTAAAATATTAATAAAAGGTAAAAGTGTCACGGTATCCATAGACCGCCTTAAGCCGGCCTATGTACTGGTAGACACATCACCAACACCTATTCCCATCCCCACTTCCTTACCTGATCCCATTCCTGTTGAGCAAAATGTTCCAGTCCAGGATAGCCCCAAAAGAACTCGTTCCGGTCGTGTGGTTCGTTTCCCTGATTATTATCGCCCGTGGTGACGGTCTCTGGGGGGGAGTGATGTGGCCTACATACTTACATACTACACTTAAATCTATATATATATACTTACCTATTTGTTCTTACTAACTATATTAAATATACTTAAAATAATAATATATCTAAATTAAATACTATATACACACTATAATAAGTACATACACACATACTTGTAATACAATATAATAATATACAAAATACTAACTTCATAATTTATGTATTGTTTACTTATTTATCTATTAAACCGTGTGCAATGGAGTCTCGCCACTATCCCGTTACATGCGCCCGAGCACATTCCACAGCGCACCGACACCGGTCGTGCCGTGTCGCTCCAGTCGGCCCGCAACCTAGCTACGACAAACCTGTGTCGCTCGCTCCCGCCGCCGCTAACGCTATTCTACTTGCGCCATATTGTTTTGTGTTTTGCTGTGAACTATATTTCTATCGCTTGCTTGTATTCTGTTTCCTTTCGCACTCCTTCTACTTCTATATCTAAACTGTCTTCTGTGATCTGTGTACAACTGTGACTTTTGTGCTTCGCCTAATATACGTGTGTACCGAAATCTGGACTTTCATTTGGGATTTGGACTTGCACTTGAGGTACATTATTATTAATACACCTATATCGCTAGAAGACCCCATAAGCCTATTATTTGTTATTTTCTAAGTATACCTATATATGTATAAAGTTATTTATTACATGTTTACAGGAGGATATGTAATATATTAGCACACTCTAGTTTGATAACATGTAACTTTTATATGAGATCTAGCCATTAGCCTAGATAAGTATATCTAATGAAAAGTATCGTAAAGTAAATGTGAAGTATCTCATGCTGTTGGAATATAAATAAGATATTTATATTAGATAGGCTTATTTAACATTTATTTAACTTACATGTTATGAATTAATATATATTTAAAAAAAAACGAAATTAACCTAATTGAACTAAAACAAACTACAAATTTAAATTAATACTCAACACTAAATTGGCACGCTACCGCTAGGCAGCGATTTGGGACATTTTTTTTTTTTATGTACATAGTTAATAACATTAACTATGTACATAAAAAAAAAAGAAGAAAGTTTAGTTTAGATTATATAGTTTTATATGTATATATATTTTACTTGAGTGTGGTGTATAATAAATTATAGACTACGAGTAGCTAACACAAAATTAAAACAAACCACGAGTTTAGTTAATTTACAAAATATAAAATTAAAATATTTGTAAGTAAATAATATATATCAACATTAAAGTGTGGCCGCTGAATACACTTCTTCTAATGGGTTTGTCTCGAAAACTAATTATCTGATATTGACTAGACTTTCACGGAAAGGTTCGGTATCTTCTTAGGAATAGTTTAATGAACCCGTCGATATAGGATCAGCTGTTACTATGATTAACGTATTATAACCAAGTGTTAGAAACGGATTCTCTAAGTGGCCGAATTTTAACTACGTGTAGGTAGGTAATTAGTGATAGAAAATAGTCATCACCATTAACTATGAACCATAATTTTAAGTTAAAAAAGAAGTTTTAACAAAAAGTTAAATCGACTCGTAACTAAGCAAAAAGTTTAAAATAACGATGTAAGAACTCCAATCTGACTGTGTAATTAAGTAGTACTTTCGAGTAACTTTACGTGACTTATTACAAGACGGTTAAAAAGGTTCAAAATTACCCACCTCGCTGGTTACCCTCTGCAGCTGTCGATTTGTTCCAACACCTGCACTTGAGAGCCGGATCCCTTGTAGGCTGCATGTACTTATCACCTCCTGCTCAATCGTCACTGACCACAAAAATACTACTTTGTATTACCTATAATGAAGAGTGTCCAAGCCCGGAAAGAAATGAACAATAATCGAAAAGCCATTTAAAAAGAAAAAAAAATTAAACAAACGCATCTTCCATTTATTCTTAATCGATTCTTTAAAGATACAAATACATTAAAGAGGTAGAAAAAATAATAGATCTCATTAGTGCAGACGTTTGTCTTGCTCGCAGTCCCGCCTTCACTTGAAAGCTCCTGGAACAAGGAGCAGTTCTTTTGTTCAGCCAATGAGTGCAATTTAGTCTCCAGGCTTACGGATAACGGCTTAGTACTCTCTATGCATTTGTTTTAGTAGAGAATATAGATGTATGTAAAGATTCAGGAGCCACTTCAGATTTTTAAAATGAAATTCAAAGGTATATTTAGTGGTAAAGGGGAATATGCATAAATTTATTATTATGCAGAAATAAATTATATTTGACGTAATATCCTCATGTAATATTATTTTCGAAACGTCTATAAATATTTTTTTTATTTCCTGGGACATTCTTCACACATGGTTAACTGATCCCAAACTAAGCAGAGCTTGTACTATGGAAACCAGATAACTGGTATACTACATATACGACTTTTTTTTGTAAATACATACTTATATAGATAATTACACCCAGACTCAGGACAAACAGACATGTTCATGCACATAAATGTTTGTCCTGGATGGGAATCGAACCCACGACAGCGGCGCTAAAGGTGGTGTCTTAACAAACTGTGCCAAATGGCTTGTCAAGTTGATGAAATGACTCAGATACAGCGATTATTAGTCGGGTGACGTCATTGTATACGTTGAAACGGTAGAGTTTACCTAATACAGATTACTATGGCGGCATTATTAAAATCAGTCCACTAGTTTTATAATAAACAATTTGTTATTAACAATGTTACATTATTTACAACGAATATACAAAATATAAACTACGTATAAAAATTCCTTATTTTTAACTGCTCAGCAGATTGGCAGAATTATTTTTAACTTTAAAATATGTATTTCTTTTGTACAAAATTATAATTAAAAAAAAGTAGATTTTAAATTTTTAATCACAAACAAAAATACTTAAAAAAATAAAATCTCTAAATACTTTATACACTCTTTAGAACATTAACTCATTTTTAAATATGGAACATTAACTCATTTTTAAATAAGGTATTTAAATATGGAGCTTGCAGATACAATCAGATAATTTGTTCAGGATAATTCCGAAGTTAAATATAGTTTTAATTAGATTCCAATTCCCAGTGCAACAGTAACGTTACAATTTACTAGATTAGTCTTGTATAAATCGAGATAAGGATTCGTTCCAATTAGGTATAGTAATTTCATTGCTTGCTTTCTTAAATAAGGCGTGCTCTGTTTAGACGTGCAAGTTTATTTGAATGTGCATTTTATACTCACTGGCGACATATATATTTTACTCGTGTAAAATAGGCAATACTCGTATTTGCTATAAGAAACACTGCTTAATAATATTATTTCTATGAATAAAATGAAAATAATGGTGTCTGTAGGTACTTAGCTTTTTAACTATATAGTTTCAAAGTAGGTATAATTTTTCTATTGAAAGTCATAAGTTTTTAAGCTTATTAGCATAATGTTTTCTCGCAATTGCCTCAGTAAATTACGCGCGAGGATGTAATGCTGCAGTAGGTACCTTCGTGCATGCTCAGCTTAACCTTACATAATGTTACTGGGTTTCCTTCCTTGCCTTAACGACTAAACGGACCATTGATTTTATAGGCTATTTGGTCGGCTCAGCACGACTCCCAGTGTTACCAGCTAAAACGCATTTATTTAATTGTCTTCATTGTGTACAAATAGTATTTGTGCAATAAAAGTAGAATTAATATAGGCTTTTTAGAGACTATTAAATTTGTGTGCGTTGTAAGAGCTCACGTGGATTTCTGGCCGATATTTAGCTCGGGTAACTAATAGTTAATCAAAATAATATCAGAATGAAGGTGTGTGCAAGTTTGCACATAGAAACACTATATCAATATAGGTTCAACTCAAAAATAAATGTACCTAAATTTTGTTAGATAATTATGTTTTCTGTAATAGTACATTTGAAACGCTTTATTTAGACCTATCACTCTTAATTGAGTATGTGACAGATAGCAATTAGTGAGGAGAACCTTCTGAGACAGTATTAACTAAAGCCCTGTCTGTAACCATAGCAACGTTAATTAAATGCGTGTTCATTTATGTAATGAAAACAACTTCTAATTGTGAGAAAATGAAATCACGGAAAAAAAAACAAACTTTTCATACATTTCGATCGAGCAAGTTTGATGGTGTCTAAAATATGTATAATGTCCGAAATAATATGTATACATTTTTCCTTTTTAATAGAAGAGTCATTCTCCATAACTTGTACAATATGATGAATACAACATTGCTTTCATGAATTAGACAGGTTTGTAAATATTTTTTTCTAATACAATACTTAGGGTTACGGTTTTGCTAGCAAAAGACAGTGTTAACAGACAATTTAACGATAACGTTGGATGATGACAAACCACCCTAAGAAATGCTAACACAAAACTGAGCACCAAAAGTCACAAACAAAATGTTGTACAAAATTAAATCTCAAAATGTATCAGTGTATCAAAACTTTCCACAAAGAATAATGTAATCTGTGGCGAGCTACTAAAATTTACACTACGAGTTGGAAAACTAAACAGGTAAAGTAGAATTTATACTGAAAACATGGGCCATTTAGTTGGTGGAATAACGTCGGATTTAGTATAGTTTTCATAGTTGTTAAGAACAATGTAACAGCGGTGATGGTATACGAAAGCTGGATATTTTAAGCTGTCCAATATGTAAGTATTATTTTTATGGTAAGCAAACGGAATAGGATGGACTTTATTTTCGACGTTTTAAGCTTATTTTTGTAGTTGAAAAATTTTAAAGGCAAGCGTGATTGACTGGCTGACTGATCTATCAACATACAGCTCAAATCACTGGACGAATCGGCATCTGCTAAGAAAGGATTTTTGAAAATTCATCTCCTAAGAGGGTAAAATTAAATAATAGGGGATTGCTGATGAAAACGCTGGGCGGAAAGCTAGTAAGATAATAATGTTTAATTGACTTTAATATGCAATCATTATACCGCAAGTATACAATAATTGCTCCAAGGAATTCAAGGATTCCTATAACTCAATTTAATTTGCTACACTGATTTGTCTCCTTACATGAATTCTGTTGATGTATCTAATGTTTAGCTTCGGTGTTCATGATAATAGCAGTCTCTGGATTTCTAGAGCCTATCTGCAAACTATTTCTGCACAACCGACTATACCCAAAAATATACTTAGTGTATATTTTCAGAATTATGTAGGTAGCTATGTGTGTTTCTCCATTTCTTTATTTCAATATCCTGTTGGGCGTCGCCACCATTTAGATTTCCCTTTATAGTGGACAACCGTGTGACGGCATTTTAACGCTTTTGTTTCTGGGAACTTATTTTGAAAATTTCATGTGGAAAACAAAGTTAACTAGCTAGCTAGCTAGATATCAGTGACCTCCGCTGTCAGATGGCCGACGCCCAATAGGTTATAACACATAAGTTTTGTATATATATATTTATATAAAAAAGAATGCATGGACTAAAGGAGCTTATTATTGCTAAATTTTAATGACAGGACATTACCATTTCCTCGAGTGCCTCAGTGGAAGTTAGCGTTTTGGGATTCGTCGAACAGCATGTGTAGAAGCCGAGTTCATTTCCAGCTAATTTATGTACGAAGTTTGATCCGCAACTTCTTGAATATTCAATGCTGGCCTAATTTGATCTGAGAATCGAATGAGAACCGAAATGTAACCCTAGTACTTAGTTAACACATTAAAGCAACTGCTACTTACAATAAATTACTCGAATTTACTTCAGAAGATATGTAATCTATAGGTACTTATAATAAAGCTGAAGAGTTTGATTGTTTGTTTGAACGCTCTAATCTCCGGAGCTACTGGGTCGATTCAAAAAATTCTTTCACTAATAAAAAGCTACACTATCCCCGAAGGTTATAGGCTATATTTATCCCGTGAACGCGAGTGAATCCTTGGGGAACAGCTAGTTAATTATATTTATAAAATTCCAAATTCGGAAATGCCAATGTTAGTTTATTTATGTTAGTTTTTTATTATTATTTATTTTATTAGTAATTTTACCTAAAAATATTGGAACATTACGATAATAAGACTGAATCCCTGTCATATCGTAAAATTAATAGTCTTTCCTTTAATTTTAACCATTAATTTCTCACGCTCCATACATTGGAGGTGAAATAGAGTAACCCATAAAAACATAAATGACACCTAAAAAAATGTATTTACTATGAATCGGTCAATGTATTAGAATTTGTAATCTTTTGGTGTATTTTTAATTTCAAATAAAATTGTTGTGTATAAGTATCTGTATAGGAAGTGACATCACCTTAGTAGCAACATTGCTCGAGCGCCCTTTTAAGACCCCCAAAACAATACGTAACATGCACCGTGTTCCGATTGAACGCTTCATACAGAATGGATGCCAAAAATTACTAAGAAATGAATAACCCAAATATTAATACTTTACTTCTACCTAACGAACTAAAACATACATACATCAGTTTTAGGTACAAAAGATATGACTACAAGCAACAATACCTCGACATTAGCATGCAACGTACACGCCACGGCGATACGCCACACGCCACACGCCACGTGTGCAAATGCGCATTCAACTTGCATTACTTGGCTTTACTCGGGGAAACTTGGCCGCGGAAGCTTGGATTACCCGAATTTGCATTGTCTTCTCAATGCTGCTTTATAAAAGTTTCTTAAATTCGAATTATGTTTGTTAAATGACGAAAAATAGGACCTTATTTTAATTCAACTGAAGGCTATTAAGTACTACCATTTAAAACCGAAAAGAACTTTATATCAGCAAGGAGGATAAAATAGATTTAATCTCATATTTAATCAAACTAGGTTTTTTTCACCTGCGATCCTCTATTTTACCCTCTTAGGAGTTGAATTTTCAAAAATCCTGTCTTAGCGGATGCCTACGTCAGCCCGATCCGTCCAGTAGTTTGAGCTATGCGTTGATAGATCAGTCAGTCAGTTACCTTCCTTTTATATATTTAGAATATCTAGAATGACATATATTTTTTGCTGAGAGTGAAGTCATGATGACGAAGGATTAACGCGAGCCTACGTATCTTTTTCAACTATAATCCAATTTACCTAACGTAGGATATTCATGGGCGAGCAATTTTTTTCGTGAGTACGATGCTCTTTTGTTTCATATGATCTTGAATTGTATTTTCAACTCTAATTCAGTAAGATAAAGGCGATTAAAGTGCTCGAGCATGTCCGAACATTTTTCCATTTGATTCGAATTCAACGTGCAGAAGTATGTGTGAAATGCAGTTTGAGAAACTCAAAACAATGTCAAAAGCTGGCGTGGCGCAGCAGAGAATATAATAATGTTCTTTTAGATAAAGAAATGAACATTCATTTCTTTATCATTTGTGCTGTAAAAATATTTGTATTTTTAGTTAAGATTTTTACTACTAAATGTTGCTATCAAAGACATTTAAAGTATGTATTAGATAGAACAAATCGAGCGAAATTATACTCCACGACTGATTGCCTATATTGGTAAAATAAAAAGTCATGTGTCATAATTAGGCCATACAATCGTATTCGCGAATTAGGTCATACAATCGTATTTTAACGTAAAATAAAAGAATTCTGAACAGAATATGACAAGTTGCCTATTGTAAAACATATTTTTTAATAATATGAATACATATTTATGCTATTCGTTTTATAAATAGTAGGATCGTGATCATATTTTCTGAATGTAAATGTCTGTATCGCTCTATTTTAATAATTGAATCTCTTTGAAATATACCAATAAAATACACTTTTTATTTATTATGTATACATAATAGGCTAGTGTTTCACCATAATCTGGCCATGGTAGAATAGGTTTAAAAGATAAGGTAACAGAAGAATAATAAACAGAAGGCCAATTAAAGGTGTAACAGTAAAATAAAAGGAGTCTGAAATCATTTTTTGGTATTAGTAAATAATAAACAAAAAATAACGAATTACAAACAATATATAAATAATAAAATAGTTCTTTAAAGTACCTTACCACAGTGCTATGTTTTTTTCAATATGTTGGATGATCCTTGAATAATTTCATACATGAATTCTAAAATACTTTCCACTTGAATGCAGCGCACTTAAGTATACCAAAATGGGGGTGAAATATAAATACAATATTACCTACTTTGCTTCCCCTTTATCTTCCCCTCGTATCTTAAGCCCACCTGACATGTCTTTGATCCGCACAAAATACAAATGTGTTTGGTACTGACAGACAAACAATTAGTATTAGGTATCTTTACGTATATACAGGCTGTATTTATATTTCATTTGTTTTTACGTATTCAATTTTGACATGTTTTTTTGTATTTATTTATTGATGTATTGAGGAAATTGTTTCATCCAATTTATGATTGATTAGGAACACGTGAAAACGTAACAACCGGACTGACATACATTTTTATATTATTATTAGTAACGTATTCCTGAATACGGATAAGAATTTACTTGATTCTAAAAAAATAAGATATTTTTTTTAGTTATACGTGAGTGATTGTGATTTCATCTAAATTAAATTTATGTATGATTTATGTTATGTATCATAAGATTTATAAGATATACTTACATAATAACCGCCATATTATTAATAATAGGTACTTACGTATTCTATTATACATAAACTTTTTTATTTTTAGGTATATAACTACGTCACATTCTTTTAAACTTAATTGAAACAAACATTTTTCAAAATGTTCTATTTTGAATACTGTCAAATTACTCTATACCTTATTATTCCATCGTAATTTACGGTTAAATAGATGAAACAAACTATCATCGGACTAAAATTTAATTTATCCCTATCTTATGTTTTTTATTGGAATGAAATAAAAGATATATTGAGATTAAATTTGTTTAGTTTGTAATCAACAGAATCGGGGGCAATGTTTATTTATTTATCATAATCCAAATTGCTAATAAATTCACTGAGTTGGACTCGTTCACATAATCTTTACCATCAAGATATTATCTTATATAATTATTATATTCTATTTTTCCTCACTAGTTAAGTATATATTTTTCTTATACTGTGGTTGCTGGAAGAAATTTCTATTAGAAATAAGCACATCGATACTATACAAGAAACAGACAATACCCTACAATACAGGTTACGTCTAAACGCAGCAAGAAAATAAGGGTAGATCCATAGATTGGCCGTACGTATCTCTGCTTAAAGCAGCTTAGTGGAATCCCCGGACAGCGAGGCGGTAAAACATAGATATCTGACAGATAAGCGTAAGGGTTGCCCGTTGCTTTACTTTGAAAGTAGCTAATGTTATCTGTTTGTTTATATCTTTGATCATTCATGCTTCGGGTGAGAATACCTTTTTAATGTCGATACAATCACAGGCAGTTTTAAAATCCTCCTGTATAGGTTACTTAAAGTTTTTGTAGTTATTCAATGGCGTGTCCTCAAGGCCTATATACTTCGTGAATGAAAATACTTTGTAGAAGTACCTACACTGTACACTTCAGAGAAAGAAAAACAACAATCTTTACAAATTAACAACTAAGCAACTTTTTTGCACTTGTCGGTTCCCAACTATATTTTCTTTGTTGAGAAACTGTCGCTGAGCAAAATTCCATAAAAACACAGTTATAATATATATTCCCATTTTTGTGCAAAAAAAATTAAATATGTTAATCCAAATTTCTGTAAAACGCGGTCTTATAGACATATAATAATAATTGTAAACTTTTAGAACAGAATATGACTCGGTTTGGTTCGTTTATAATTTAGGGTCTTAAAGTCAAATGAACCGCAGAGGTCAATTCAAAGTTCAATTTACAGACTGTCTTGGTTTTCCCTGACCCCTGTAGACCTCATAATGGGTTAACCACACAATCTTATAATCCTAAACACATACAATCATACGATTCCCAGAAAGCATTATTATCAATATAGTTTTGAGAAGTCCCAAACAGAAATTATATTAGCCAAAATAGTACAAAAATAGTTTAATCCAGGTCATGTGTCATGTCACCGACAAAACGAGTTGTTTTTTTCACAAAGCTAATAGCAGATATTTAAAATTACAGTATAGTACAGTACGTGGTATCTTAAAGATTACAAAAGAAGTAACGTCAATGCCTGGCTTGACCGGGGAACCGAGGCTAGTACCTACTTCCAATCTTTGCCCAGAACTGCTCGAACACCGAATTGATATTTTAATTCTTAAAATTATGACATAGCACGAATCAAAATAAAATTACGTATGAAATAATATTAGTATCGCAAAGCTATTATAAGGCCTAGCACACAAATCCTACTTATGCAGGCATGAGCTCCAACCCGTGCGGTAGTTAGGGAGGTGGAAATTGGAAATTGTTATCATATGTTTTTCCCCTTATCCCATTCAGCCTCGTAGATCCATGCATTTAGGGATTTGAATGTGTACCTCGCCTTATTTTGTGGGCGTAAAGTAGGGTTTATTATGTATTTTTTATGTTGTGTACCTTTTTATGATTGATGGTTTTTTTGTACTTGGTTGTAAGTGCAGAACTTTGAGGACTGCTTTTATGGATTTGAGTACATTATGATCTTGGCAGAAAACACAACCTTAACGGTTAGGAATTTAGGTACGGAATTTGGATAAAACTTACAAATAGTTTTATTATTATTCCAAAAAAATAGGCACTGACAAATTGTTATTTATTAAAACATCATTAAACAACATGTTTTGGCAACATCTTGAATGTAATATAAGTACCTACCTACACGAGTAAGGTATTCAAAAATATCTGCAAAGTGAAATAAAAGCCCGCGGTCGTTACCCCCCGGTGCTACATCAAAGGAGTGAACCTCGTAGCCACATTTTGTCGTCTGTCGGACCGTGTGTAGACTTTTTTAGCCGCACAATTAGGCCTCTCCTGGTTTTGACATTGACCCTACTATTTGATATTTTTGTTAAAGCTGATATCGGCTATAGTTATAATCGGATAACCAGGATAGTCAAATATAACATATTAGCATCCGCCCCGCGGTTTCACCCGCGTTCCCGAGGGATTTTATGTTTTCGGGATCAAAATCAAAATCAAAATCAAAATCAAAATCAAAAACTCATTTATTCAATTTAGGCCCTGGTAAGGCACTTATGAACGTCAATAGTTACAAACATTACATAAAATGGATAAAATAAATATATAATAAATAAATAAATGGATATGGATAAAATCATAGTATCATCATCATATCAGCCGAAAGACGTCCACTGCTGGACAAAGGCCTCCCCCAAGGATCTCCACGATGGCTGGTCTTGCGCTACCCGCATCCAGCGGTTTTCCGCGACTCTAACAAGATCGTCCACCTTGTCCGTCGTGGTCGCCACTCGAGAACCTTTCTGCCCCAGCGGCCGTCGGTTCTACGAGCGATGTGCCCCGCCCACTGCCACTTAAGTTTGGCAATTCTTCGGGCTATGTCGATAACTTTGGTTCGCCTGCGGATCTCATCATTTTTGATCCGATCTCGCAGGAAAACTCCGAGCATAGCCCTATCATTAATACATAGGATAAAAAGTATCCTATGTGTTAATCCAGGTCATAAACTATATGTGTTCCAAATTTTATCCAAATCCGTTCAGTAGCTTTTGTTTGAAAGAGGAACAAACATACATCCATACTTACAAACTTTTGCATTTATAATATTAGTAAGATAGGATAGTGTTGAGGAAAAAATATGTGATGGCCTTTAGCTGTTCCTCGCGATTTAACTCGCGTTCCCGGGATAAGAAGTAGCCTATAACCTTCGGAGATTATGTAGGTTCTATTAATAAAATATTTTTTCAAATCGTACCAGTAACTCACACAACAAACAAACTCTTCAGCTTTATTATTAGTATAGATTGTCATTAGCAGACAAACTTCACATAACTCATCATTTGGAAAACCTTTTTCGGACTTTATCTCATGATTCGCGCTAATTGACGAAAAAAAACATCGCTACAAATCGAGATCTTATCATGTTCGGTAAGTAATGATAACGATGGTAGGGGTCACGCAGTTTTAACGTTTCCTGAGGGAGAGGCATCTTGTGAGGGCTTAGTGCAATCCCTCTGTACAACTTTAGGGATTTATTTGTACACGGCGTTTGTTTTTATCAGTACGAACATTTTTATATCCGTGTTTGTTTTATGTTGTAAGTAAAATATTTAGAACACGTTATTTTTCATTTTATACAATGAAATATGATAACAAATAGTAATCATGATTAAAGAAAGAATCTGATTTTTTTACTTTTTGATAATTAACAATATTCATCATAAATATGTACATTTCTTTTACATTTGAAAATGTCACTCTGTTCATATTAGTACTATTTTTTATTGCACACATGTAATATTTGCCTTTTAAAATTGTGAATCTTTTAATATGCTTCTATTATATACCTAATCACATACTCAACACTATTTTTCCGAAAATATAGCGAAGTAAAAGGTAAAAATAGCAGTGCTACGCCGTAGCTCGTAGTTACCTTTACGTGACTTTTACGGCTACAGATGCTACGCCGTAGCAGAAGTGACTTTGCTACGGTAATCTTTTCAAAATTCACATAAAATTAGACTCAATTTACTTTTGAATTCTCCGAGACCAAATTAAATAAGAGTACCTATATGCAAAAATATTTTTTAACTACATTTAACAGAGTTATCTATGTAAATATTAATGTTTGATTCTCATTTATAGATAGCAGGAAACCTAATAAAGCGCAATTTGCTGTCGGCACAGGTAGATTAGATTTCAGTATTCAGTAGGTCATTGGCCCCGCTTGCTCGCAATATTTTTTTCGATGAATTATTAATCTTGCACGTTGTTTGATGTTGTTAGGTAACATTATGCCATACCAATTTTTTATTCTTTTATTTGCAACAAAAGAGAAGTTTAGTGAAATTTGTAAGTAAAAATAGACCATTAGTCCAACAATAGGGAATATGTATGTTTTTTTTTTATTTAATAAAAGCTCATTCATATAAGAAACAGTCATCATCATCATATCAGCCATAAGACGTCCACTGCTGGACAAAAGCCTCCCCCAAGGATCTCCACGATGGCCGGTCTTGCGCTAGCCGCATCCAGCGGTTTCCCGCAACCCTAACAAGATCGTCGGTCCACCTTGTGGGGGGCCTGCCCACACTACGTCTTCCAGTTCGTGGTCGCCACTCGAGAACCTTTCTGCCCCAGCGGCCGTCGGTTCTATGAGCGATGTGCCCCGCCCACTGCCACTTAAGTTTGGCAATTCTTCGGGCTGTGTCGGTTACTTTGGTTTGCCTGCGGATCTCATCATTTCTGATCCGATCTCGCAGGGAAACTCCGAGCATAGCCCTCTCAATTGCTCTTTGGGTGACCTTGAGCCTTCTTAAGAAACAGTAGGAAAATATATTTCAGTTAACTATAAAAATAACCAAGATAAATAAGTCATCAAAGATTTACGATTGACGTCACATACTATGTCCGATCTCTCTGTCTAATAGTTGTTTAATTATCCGATTTTAATTTTAATTTGCTCTTTGAAATATGTTTTACTGTATTTTGTTAAGAAATGTGAAAAATAACATGCATTGAATTTTGTAGCAACTTAAACTCTTAAAAATGTTTAATAACGTGTAGAACGAATGCCAGCATCACCACAGTACATTTTTCTTTTTATAATGTAAAAGGAAGTATTCGGTACAATTCGCTGCATTTTTAAGCGAGTAATGTGACCATGATTTAAAAGAAAGCGTAACTACATTATCTATACTAATAATAATATTAAATAGAGGAAAGATTTGATTGTTTGTTTGCATTGAATAGGCTCCGAAACTACTGAACCGATTTGAAAAATTCGTTCACTAATAGGAAGCGACATTATTCCTGATAGGCTACTTTTTATACCGGGAACGCGAGAGAAACCGTGCGGAACAGCTAGTATGTTATAATTATCAGACCACTTTTTATGTTTGGCTAATCCTCATGATGAAGAGAAAACTGGTCTAAAGTAGTGAACCTGCTGGAAAGCAATGGTACGGTGGTCAGCGGTTTTAACACAGTGGTAGCCAATCACTCGATTACTACAATGTATGTTACCACTATGCTATGATATCCTCATGATGTTTACTTTCACAGAAATCCGTAACATTTAATGTCACCACCTCTGAGATATAATTATAAAAGCGAGTTTTATATGTTTGTTCTAGCCTTGAAATCTACACCAAAGAAATTTTGTTATACCTTAGCGAAGCCCATGTCTATATTTAGCCTTGAATATAAAAAAAAATGTTTTTAACCTCCTTCAAAAAAAAAGAGGAGGTTCTCAATTCTCAAAATTAAAAAAATGTATGTTTTTTACTTATTATAATATTTTTTTTTGCGTTGTGTTCAGTATAGCTCCCATATTAATTTTACTGTCTTTAAAGGTGGTTTTAAAGTTATTTTTTTCAACTTTGTCTCAAACTCAAAACTCATTTATTCAGTTTAGGCCCTAATAAGGCACTTATGAATGTCAACAGTTACAATTTTTACAATAGACTCTACCACCGTCTCAGTCTCTATCAATATATAGAAAATATACCGTTGAGTTTTTAGTAGGTAAATACTTAATGTCAAGTCTTATTATTTTATGAATTCATTGTCGTAATACTCATTACGAAGGCAAAGAATATGAAATCCTCTCGTAAGCCTCTTATTTGTTGTTGTAATGAAATGTATGACAGGAGGACATGAAAAATTTAATGAAAACACTTAAGTACCCGTCTTCTAATCTCCCTTTGTGATGCTGCTGCAAGCTAGAGTTTTTTCTCTTTTGAAATTGTTTATGAAATATTGTTTGTAAATATTACAAAGGTTTATTAATTTCCTTTTGAAGATACCTACATGAGTAAAGTAAGCCCTGGTGACTTAAAAAAGAAATGAATAAATTAACACATAATATGCAGTGTATACCAAAAAAGCGTGATCTTGAAGGAACATGAGGAGAATCTAACAAATATTCAATATTAAGGTTTGAAATTAATGTTTACTTTGTTTCTACGCGAAAGCTCACATACCTACAGGAACTTATCTTTGTTACTCGGAAGAAGCCAGAACCTTTTTTCTACCCTGTATCTTTGGTGGTAATCATAACACCATTATTAAAAATCATCTAATGAGGGCTCACGCTCACAAAATGGTCTTCGTCGTAGCGTGTCACTGGTTGAAATCATTTATGGTACATTATCACTTAAAGTGCCAAAAGATATGCGATAGCCGGGCTGGTTGGTTACGTTTGTCTGTATCATGTGTTGCAGAGCTTCGTTAAGATACTTACGATAGACGAGGGAACGGCTCCAGCTCAATAAAACTTACCTACAATATAAGCTTTATTATTGTTACGTTTTAATATTTATAGCAAGAGGGGGCGCAACAAAAAGTGTATTCATCTTTTTTGCGAATGGGGAAAGAAGAACTATAGGGAAAAGCCCAAACTTCGTTTGGAAGTTATGTCTATTATTGTCAGCATCCCCCTTCGAAAGTGGGGAAGTGTGTGTCAAGCCTTGTACGACAAGTGTTCCGTTAACTGAAAAATGTTAAAATGTTTTTATTTAGTGTGGCTTGTGGCTTGTCTCTAGTAAAGCGTATATATTTTTTATAAATATGTTCTAGAAGTTTTCGAAAATTTCAATGGATTTCCAAGTTCCATCCATTGGTTTGAGCTGTGCGTGGATAGATCAATCAGTCAGTTACACTTTCCATTTATATTTTAGAAGACAATAGGTAAACAAAAACACCGAACGTCTACCTACCTACCGACACTAATGGTTCTTTTAAAACATCCAAAAACTAATGGTTGCTCTAATTATAATAGTGAACCCTAAAAATGTAATGATGAAAAAGCACTCGCATCGAACTCTCTGCAGTCAATAGATAAGTGTAGTCCAACTTGACTGAATGGTCATCACGTGTAGAGCTAAAAGTTATATGTCATACATGCCTATAACATGTGCCATGTATGTAGGGTACATGATGGAATGTAGAGTATGCAAACGTATGTTGTATGTGAGCTCAGGCAAGGTAAGCTAGGATTCTGTTACACCATTTTGAAATGTAGATAACTATTTTATGCAGTGAAATATGAGTGAATTTTTATTTTTTAATTTCATAACGGTCCGATTGGCGTGGTTGGTAAGATATACCCTATCACGCCGATTCAGAAAATATTTTTATGCATAAGTAAATATAATCTGCTTGGCTTCTTCATTTTCTTTCATTTTTTTCAACATGGTTGGTTGCCATCGGACTTATTTTTTGCCAGTGTCAAGTTATATTTTAAGTTCTATATAAGTAGGTCCAAGTCATGTTATAAAATTATTTTCAAGATGCTTTCGAATTATACTCAGTCACGCACGCAATTAGTAAGTTTGTTAAGATTTTGTATAAATAATGGCGGCCGTTTTACTAAAACTTTTTTATGAAAATAAAATGAAAACGCAATCACTTCGCAAATTCCCACCAAAAAGTCTATAAGCTATTTGTGTTTGCGTATTCGGAAAACTCGCTAGGTTTAGACAGTTTATAATATGGCACGCCAAGTATTTGTTAAGGTAAATAATAAACACGAATACGTTACGCCATGTGAAATTGTAAAATGTTCGGTTCGGTGTAACGGGATCCCTATTCAGCGGGGTCAGTCGCGATCGTTATTTATATTTTGCGAGCCCTACTGTGCAGGCTACAGAAGGTATTTTATATCCTACCCACTGAGTTAATATTCAGGTAGTTTTTATATGAAAATGTTGCCCCTAAATTGTAAGGTTTAAGTAGGTTACTCTAACAAATCAATTTATTATTCTGTTGGGTTATATTATAGCATATGTTAGGGTATGGTTTGTTGTGTTTAAAAATACTAAACGAAAGATTTAACTAAAAAGTATTAATTAGTATTCATAAGATAGCTAGATTTATGCTCTATGGTTTTACTCGCTGTACCTTATTTTATTACCCTTGGTGTAGATTTTCGAAAATCTCTTTCATAATGGATGCCTACACTTCAAATTTTGTGGACATGTCTATAGGATAAGCGGTTTAGGCCGTGCGTTGATATATCAGACAAAAATTTTATAAATAACATACCTAGGTGGTAAAAATATTTTTGAAATGAAAGAATCTGAAATAAAATAATATTTGCATAAAGGTCACTAGATTCACCACCTTTTGAAGATAATTAAAACACTTTGCGTCGGTCTGCCATTTGAAATGTCAAATCGCGCAAAGTTTTGCAATTGTTCAGTTTTGAAAGTCACCGAATGTCTTTGTTGGCAGATTACTTTTGTTTTAGTTTATTCGACTTTCGTTTCGCTTTGTTAGCATTCAGTCGTTTTCATTTGTTACTATTTGCTATTGTTACCACCAAGGTTAAGTTTCCAAACTTAACCTTGGAGCTTTTGTGACGTAGCTTTTTGCACTAGTTTTTTTTTGGCATCAAACATTGTTAAGTTATTTTAAAAAATATCTTCCCATTTGCTTTTTAAGGCATAAGCAAACCAAACCTAAGCGGGACTGAATTAAATTACCTTTATACAAATTGTACTGTAAAGAATATTTTATAAACGAAAAGAAAAACATACAATTTTTTTTTTTTTTGCAAAGTTAATGCTTTTTTACCTTTTCCTACAACAACAGATTTAAATTAAAATTTCCTTAAAGATCTTAATAATCTATCGTACCATGTTAAAAATATAGGTACCAATTCTTTGTGTCCTTATTCATGTACTTATATATTGTACGTAATATTAACTGACTATTCTACCTACGCCAAAGCTAAATAAAGCCGCTTTTAGAACCCATTAAAGCATGTTCTAGCTTTATTGCAACTTTAAATGCCTGGCTATAAAGTCGTTTAGCTGTATATCAGCCCTCTTTTCCTATGAAAATTTCAAGAATGTATTATTAAATGGAAATTTATGGCTTCATAATGACAAGCAAAGTAGTGGGACAAGTTAATAGCTTACGTATAATATAATTCTGCACCCGGAGGATGGCCTCGGTTGGAATTTTTAATAATATCTAGTACCCACTTGCGAGGACAATATGACAATGGGACGCCATGTCAGGAATCCCTATTGTTGACGTTGGCAGACTACAAATATAGAATACATTTATTATTCGCCTCTTTCGACCTTATTCCTGAATATTAAAGATCGAAATCGATCAGCAGTTCAATTTCGACTTTTATTTCATTTGTGAGTGCAATCCTAACTTACGTTTTGAATTTTAGTTAATGTTTGTCCTTAGCGCTTATTGTGTTTTTCTACACTAAGAATACATCCTACTATAAGGTACTATCCACTTATATTATAAGTAGCTGTCCCCCTTGGTTTCATCCGCTCTTCTAAGATAAAAAGTAGCTCATATCCTTATCCATCCATATGCCACCCGGAAACATGTTCAAAGTAATATTTATAATGATATCCAAATTTTATTCAGAAATTGGTAGAAGATAGGTAAAACCGAAAAGTGAAAGTTTTTACATAAAAAAATTATTAAGTTATTTATAAAAAATCCTTCAAAAAGGGTCAGAACACAATTTTCCGCAAGTCTTGTTATGAATCGTCAATGAATACCGAGAAACGATAATAAACAGGAAGTTTCCGTTGAATATAAAAAGGAAATATTGAAAAGCGTTCCGTCCCTAGTGTTTAATTCAGTTAAGCGCGCTCGCGAACTTTAAACTCAATACAGAAGTTTATTCGACGCTGTGGTCATAAGCTTGTGACATACGGACATTGAGACGATACAGCAAAGGATGGAATGTTTGTTTGATTATTAATTTTATCGCCCTTAGGGCATCGGCCCGCTGATCGCGGATTACTGTTTAGCGTCGCGCCTAAATTCAAAAGACGGAGGCCACTAATAAGGCTAGCTTTGTGTTTCACATAAAGGTTTCAAAATAAATTCATAGAAACAAATTTTTTGACAGCGTCGTCTAAAAAGCTGTGACACGGTTGTCCACGCCCTAGTAGATCACCTCATGAAGTGAAAAAATGTATTTTAATGATATTACATTTTACACACATTTACACATAATATGATACTATACAATATTTACAATTATTTACAACAAATATACAAACTATATATATAAAAAAATTCTTCGAGGTGGCCGCTGCTGCCAATCAACGGCAAGGTTCCCAGAAGGCTGGCAGCGTTCCCTCTTTGTATTGCCAAGCTAACGGCGGAAAAAGCTCCCCGCCCGCCGGTCCCCTGTGACCTAAATTAATTTTGAAGATAATGTTCGAGAAAATCGGCGAGCCTCGGACGCCCAAGGATCCATGGTCTCGACCGCAAAATGCAAAAATAAATAATTTGGGCCAATAGAAGCGTATTTTTTGGATTTGGAATTTTCCGCACCAGCCGCAGCCGCTCCTGCAACTGATGATACTTATTCATTATTTTTAGAAAAAAATGGTACCATTGCCTCACGACTAAAAATAAAAATATGATAATAACAATAGCAAATTTATAATATTAATATACAGCTTGTGAAACGAGCAGCTCATTCAATTGCAGGCCAGGAACCAATGCACATGCACCTTGTTTTCTTTTGTACAAAATAATTTATTTTTAGAATAAGATTTACTAATCTTAATCTTAAGATTTAGATGTAGGTACATACTTGTCCAAACAAACATGTAAACGGTAAAAAAAAACTATTTGTTTTTTTTAACATGCTCGCCAGACAAACAGTTCGTGTGTATCTTGTTCAAAACTGAGAGACAGAGGTTGCAATCGAATTGAGAAGCGTCTCTTGAATGCGTCCATGCATTGCTCGTTATGCAATCTACTAAGTACGTACTTCGTGCATTCATTTCGCGAACGATTGCTTTGTTGGGTCCTGTTTTGTCAATTATTGCTTTATGATAATAATGATTGAATTTTGTGGAACGTTGTGAACAGGAAGGTTTCAAGTACCTACATGAATTTAAGATTTGTAATTTTCAAGATCTTAATTTTGACACAATGACTTAAGTATGGTTTTGATAAATTAAATACTTTTTTAAATTCGTTCTTTCAAACCATATTAAGTGTAGGTATGTGATGTTAAGTACCTACCTTATGAAATCTGAATAAATAAGTATCAGTTTGAGTATGATTTTTAGGTATCAGTTTGACTAGAAATACTAAGATATGAATCATTAGTACTACAAAATGCAACATCTTCAAACAACATCTGCAATGCAAAATCTTGCTAGATTATGATATATGGGACATAAACCAGGAATGTATTCAAAACACAAATTTTATTGACGCTCATTACTTGTACGTTCCTGAAACATTCAAATCAATAACAAAAGCGTCAGACAGAGTCAATGCGAAATCCAACTACACAAACGAATGAACTAAGATTAACTTTGAAGCGAATTAATGTCTTGAAGAAGCTGATGAATCTTGTGGCACCAAAAACTCATTTCGCCGTCTGCTTTACATTTCTAATACCTACTGCGAATGAACAATCTCGGCTTTAATTAATGAGATGGATAATTAAAACGGATTTGTGAAGGCGCGAATAGGGGTCTCTTATTTATTTAGAAATTATGAACAAAGGGATTTTTGGTTCTAAATATTTATCTCATTTTATTTTATTTTAGCAGTATAATTTTTAATAAACAAAATAGTATTTACAAACTTTTTGATAGATATTAAATTCAGGAAAGGCACTTTTTTCCATATCCGACATTTTTCGACTTTAATATTAAAAATGTCCCTAAAGCAAACAAAAATATTTGTACATTTTACCATTGCACTAAGTAATGAAAATATTTAGTTAATATTTTAGTGGAATATCATTTTGAGATTAAAACTAAATTTGCAGTAGTAAAGTGTGACAAAAAAGGATATTCTGACCCATTTCGGCGACGGACAATGCTTTATACTAAATAAAATAGATTACTCTCGTAGTGGAGAGGTTAAGACATTTTTTTCAGGTACACACCATTCAGTTTAGTACTTATATATATTACTATTATTGTACAGTTAGTGCACCTTAAAATAAACAAAAAGAGGGATCACATTTTGATACTCACGAAGGTAGCGCAAGACCGGTCATCGTGGAGATCGTTAGGGGCGGCCTTCGTCCAGCAGTGGACGTCTTTGGCTGATATTATGATTTTGATAGTCTGTTTTTTTTGATACCATAAATAATCATATATTGGCAGTATCAAGTTTATATCTTTATTGTTTAATAATAACCTATATATTATTTATTCTTTGATAATAATATGCGAGGGTTTGCGACTGGCCTCAGACTCGTTCCGAGACGAGTGATATCGAAGCTGAGGATGTTACACGATTACCCAGAAAATTCCTATTGATTTAAATATTTTTTAAATATATATATTTCTTCCGAATAAATCGTAAAATTCACGGTGTTCCTTTAATTTATGATACTATGTTATCTATTTAGAAAAAAATATCCTTATAAATTGACCCTTTCGATCGGCATCATATAATACAGGATAATTATTTATCCACATTTGGTCTGTTCGATACCCAGAAGCAAGCAACTTTAAATCCTTGAATGAAAATACCTACCTATTTAAAAAAAAAAAAAATCTTCCAATATAATAATATGAATTTATTAAAGAACTCTCGACGCGCCTCATAAAGTTGTCCGGTGACCAGAGGGCTGGTTCTTACCTAGGTCAAAGGATTAGCCTTGCGATCCAGCGCGGTAATGCTGCCAGCCTTCTGGGCACGTTACCCACGGGCAGCGATCTGAACTCAATATTCTATTTATAATATTGAATTCATAAATATACAACGGAACAGGAAATTTTCATTTTGTATATATCTAGTATTTTTTTTTTTTTGGTTGTAAATACATCCTACTTTTATACTAACTATAAATTATATCTACTCTAAAAACAAGCTCATACAAAACATAATATGAAGTACCTATTCCTCCGTGTCCCATAGCCGTGATGCTGGCACTTCACTTATGGCATATTATTACTGCCAGGTCAAAATTATTCCCAAATGTACCGTCGTCTCGAGTATTTTCCCAATACAGTACATAATATGAAGTACCAAAATTAGACAAACAAATTAATTAAATAGGATTTCAATTCACAAAATGTTGCCTATATAGATTAGATCATCTCACACTATAAAAACAAAACAGAATCCACAAAAACCCATTCAAACACAACTATCGGAATTCGGAAAAGTAAAGTCCCCAAGTGAAATGCACCGTTTGTCTACCCTTTCCAAACGTCTAAAACCTTTTCCTAGTTTACACGATTTATTCACTTTTTTTCCGTATTTCGACGAGCTTTGGCGAATTGAAAAACGGACAAGAGTGTCCGGTATTATACCGGATGGCGGACGGACTGTGTTCGATGTTAATCGGATATAGTTAGGGTAGTCACAAACTGAGCCGTGGGGAAGATTCGTTATCTGAATTGACTTAGACGAGATTTAGCTTATTTCGTCGGGTAAAGTGTTTTCGTTTCATTTGGATGATATTCATTGGATGAATTGATTCTAATTTAAATTGTAAATGCTATACTCCGAGCAAATAGCAATTCCTGGTTTTTTTTTTAATGTAGCTATCTACATGTAGTTTGGGGACGCGCGTCTGTGTATAATATGAATAGTCTGCCATATAGACGTGCAAATTTAAACAAAATTAAAATTAAATACGAAATGATAATATAAATTAATATGTTACAGATATTGTTGTAAAGTTTTTTTTTATTTTGGCATCACACTTCGTGTATTTTGCCAGTGTCAAGTTGAGCAGTAGGTATTTTTGTATTCTTCATGTATTAAATTCTCGTCAATCGTCAAGTTTCAAAGTTCAAGTCATGTTAAATCTTCGTCGAGTCATAGTCAGTCAGTTTAGTTAGGTTTTAGTACAATGGTAGCCGTTCTACTAAAACTTTTCATGGACTTCTTGAGACAACTTGAAAAGCCACTAAACACGTAATCATTTCATTTCACTTCACTGGTGCACTTGTATTGATCTTTATTGGACAAAATACCACCGATAATATTCAATAAAACTCAAAATACACGATTTTATGAAAATAAAACGAAAACGCAACGTCACTTCGCAAGTTCCCGCCAAAACAGTCTGTTGTAAAGTTATACTTACAGATAAACACAAGGTAGTGTTACCAGGCTATTACAGTTTGCTGTACAAAATCAATTTTAAATTAAGTAATTGAAACATTGCCTCTACAACCTGTGCCATTACAGACATTTTTTGGCTATAAGATTCTTATATAATAGATTTATACAACGAGTGAGCTGTGTCAATCTACCATTAGATAAAAAATATATGGAAAATAAAATACTTATTAATAATTTAAACAAAATCTCATAATTTACATTAAATATGAGGTCAAAATGTTGTTAAAATTTAATTAAAATGTCATATTTACGTTTTGATATGACTGTCGTTTTATGAGGTAGGTACAGTATTGAGTTCTTTAGCGCGTAGGAAAAACCAGCAGTGGACAAGTATAGTCTAGTAATAGTAATATTTGCCTTCGAACCCTTTTGGGTCTCTTTTTGGTTTTGACAGCACATATATACAAATACACAAGAGACACCCTCTGTCAAAACTGGCTTATTTGATAATAACGACTTTGGAATTATGCTCCTGGCTACAGTCGCCATCTAACCAAAGAAGAAGAATCCACCGAATAATTTGTTGCCATAAAAGTAACATGCTATAATTTTATTGTACCTAATTCAATTGCAGCAATTGTGAAATTGCTCGTAGTAAATGCCCAACATGAGCGCCCATAATAACCACTCTAGCGTAATTGTCACGAGGTACATAGATAGCAGAGATAGTGGTTAGATCTAAGTCATAAGTGACCTGTGATTGTAGAGCCCGAGTGAACTAATTGAAATGGTTAGAAACCGCATGTATGTAGCTCCACGGATAGTTTTACTAAGTGTAACAAACTATTCAAATTTAGTAACATTACTTGCTTATTCAAATTTATTAACTACCTAAGTATATACATAGACAGACATGTTTAGTTTGCATTTTTGTTTTATTATTTGTATGATTTTTATTCTTCTCTTATTCGTCCTTGTTTTAATAATGGTACATACTTACTCATGTGATAATGGTAAGTATGTTATGACAACCCTGAATGAGCATATCTCGCCACCAAATTTAACAGTTTGGCGAGTAAATTAAGTTTAAATTTTTTGTTATACTTACCATTGCTAAATTAAAAAAAAAACAATTGAAACTAAAAACATTTTGGTTTTTTTAGGCTACAAATATGCCAACACAACAAAATCCCTCTACCCAACGCGTTTTCATTTGTCGTCATCCCCTGCTCCACTGTAATTTCGCAGGCGAGTACAGAAGTTATCCAGTCGCACTATAGCTGACATCTTCTCGATTACCACGCAGCGACATTTCCGACTCTCTCGTCACTTGTCACTTGTCCCATATATCAGAAATAGGAAGACGCAGTATTGTACGCAGCCATACGTCAAGTTTGACGTTTATCCAATATACTACGTGCCTGTAGTGGCTTGATCTAATCGGTTACTGTCTGCTACGGGCCGCGCTTATTTATTCGTCTATGTCGTGAGTGTAATCTGAATTCATTTCTGCAAATATGAGACGTAGGGGATATGTTGTCATGAATCTCTGAAATCTGTTACATGTGAGTGATATTCAGTAAAAAAAACAATTTTGCTTTTATTGATTTCAGATTGTGTCGGTTTAATAAATGAAGGGTTTCACCCAATAAAGTTGTTTTTTATTGTTTAAAAATATTTGACCCAATTAATTGAGTACTTACTCGAAAATAACCATAGATTAATGAAAACAGTAAAATCGTCGGTTTCAATCATAGATTATATAATTATTATCATATATTTTGTGCCAAGCACCTGCACATTGCACTTGAAAGCCAGTTTGCCTTCTCGGTATTGTAACAGGTCAGCAACACATTGGCAATATCTCTGGTATTGCAAATGGCGATAGGCGACAGAAACCACTTACCATTAGATGGGCCGTATGCTTGCTTGCTACCTTAGTATTACAAAAAAAAAAATATACCTAAGTTTATGTATATTATACGACCGTTTTAAAACGCAGTTTGTTTTTAGAGGGTTTATAACACAAAATTATCAACTTTTAATTTGGTTGAATTAATAAATGATTCGTATCAACTTGACATTGCAAGTTATCGATAGGATAAGGGCGTAAGAATATCGATAGGATAAGGGCGTAAAATGGGCGTAAGAAAAGTTACATTATCGCAAATTGTTGATTGACATTTGTTTCAGTTTGCATCAGGGGTTGATTGAAGCAGGATTTCAGAACTCAATCAAAACATCGATGTTAGTCAAAATATTTTGATAATATAATAGTTCTGTGCGCGAATAATGTAAAACTATTATACAATAAATTTAGTTCACGAAAGCTTAAAAAGTACATTGCAAGAGATGGTTGTAATAAGATCAACCGCTCTTGTATGTGACAGTATTAAGTTACTATATTTTCAAAAAAGTAAAACGTTTACAAAGGACAAACCCAACGTTTAATACCGTTTTATCTGTCACACACATGCTCATATTCTCCACTCAATGTCACAAAATTCGGTTTCATAAATCTCGCCGAAACGTCTCGGGCACTCGGCTCGCCAAATATTTGTAAAGCATTACCGCTCGATTTCCCACCATCTTGGGTTTGACAGGGGACTATTTTATGGCATTCTCAAAAGAGAGTACGACTCTAAATCATGGACAGATTTTTGGGGTACCGTCGTAATAAGAAGGCCGTTTGGATGCTAGGTCAGTTCTGCAAGACTGTTATAGGTGTTAGCTTAGAAAATGCATATTTTATTACATATGGGCATGTTATAATATTTCAAAGTATTGTCGTGATTTTAAAATTGTTTGTTTCTATTGAAAATGAATCCAATTCAATTGAAATTGCAGTAATATCCATTTTTTTTCATGTTTTATCCATGAATTCTTAATTCGAGAATCTATTGAACATTTAATAAACGAGATTAGGGTAACTTTAACGACGTACAAAGCAATTTAATTTAGAAACTCCCCTACAACGCTATATAAAATTTTATTCCAAAAATGTTCGTTGTAAATTCATTTGAATAATAAATACGGAACCCTCGCTTCAACGCATTTGTTGCAAATATTTGGCGTATTTTTTTCATGAAAAGCTTCTTTCGAGAATATTTGATCAGAAAGGCTTTTTATAAGACGGTAGTAGTAAAATATCTTATTCTAGTGTATAGGGGCTCAATGTATAGATTATTTAGGACAGTTTTCGCTATTTACATTTGTATTCTGCATGGTTTGATACGAGATATGAGGATTTGATTATAATACGGTTATTGGATTAAACTGTTTGGTTTGATCAATTGGAATTTCAAGTTAGTAAGAACTTTTAAAAAGCATTTTATAGTAGTTTATGATACTGTTGCATAATAGGGGTTATTAAAATACGAGTGTGAGTTTTTAATAGTATCACACGAGTTTTTAATACCTAATTATGTGCAGTATCATACAGTACTTTATCTAAACTTATCTAATAATGTAATTTATTGGTAAAAAATCGATAATATTTCGTCATAGGTTTTCATGACTTACGGGTATCGATTATTCCTCATTTCCATAGCCCCTCCACTCCACTGGTTTGATTTCATAAATAGAACTTTACGATATGAGAGTAGATAAAAATTATTATAGGCACTTACCTACGTCTCGCCTTATCCGTAAGTAAAATACAAAATAATTATACTTTACTTTGGATTAACAGATTAGTTTTATTTAATAAAGAAATGTTTTCTTTGAGTAAAATTCTCTCCAGTATTTTTCCTCCAGGTGCGGTTAAAAAAAACCTGTAGGTATATGAGTAAAATCTATCTCAAGCACGAACCATTTTGACGAATCGAAGTGTAAGTGACTTTTGAATCTATCTATAATACATGTAACATGGAACCAGTATACTTGGGTGGCTCATAAAATCCATTCAGATATTTTTAGGGTTCCGTATTTACCCATATGATTACGAAGTAGGTAGGTTTTAGTAGCGTAATGGCGTGAAACGAATAATACCATATTTCAAAAGATAAAATTACCATAAGAGCCCTTATGTTCAATTTGTTATAAAATTTCTTTTAAGTACTTAGATACAGACTAATTTAACGGTCATTCAACCTATAGTATACACACACACACATATATACAAAGCAATAACTGTTCATTACGTGCAAGTATGGAGGATGAATGTATGTAGGATATATGTAGGATGTATGTCTGTCGGAACATTCATGTAAGTAATCAGCGGTATAGTTGCAGCGTACTCTGACGCGACGTTACATTGTCCAAGCTTTGGGCGCAGAGCAGGATGGCCACAGAGATATCACAATTTTTATTTATACATTTTTTTGTTACAATAAATATATTTTGGTATAGGTACTGTACTTATGTAATATTTTCTTTCGTGTAAAATCGAAGAATATTTATGGTAATAAATAAAATCTTTTTCCTTCGAACGTTTGTTATGAAAGAGATTTAATCCAAACCGTGCCCTCCTCCAGTAAAATTTATAACAAAATTTGTAGGGCCCCGTCTGTTCCAATTGGAAAAAATAATTTATTATGTGTAAAACTATGCATAAAGGGAATTATTTTTTAAATGTCTTGTTTTTCTTGTTTTCTGAGGTTATTATAACTATATTTTATCAATGATAGAACTTTAATCAGTAAGTCACTGCTCAGTAACTTACGACTTTTGACGAGACTGAGAATGTAGGAAACGGATATAAATGAAAGATACAAAGCTTAATACTTTTATGATATATATTAAAGTCTTATGTACTTAGGATTTTTCTTTGTACTTAGGTGAAAATTGGAAAATATTAATTCGGTTCTAAAAATATATAAAGACCGAAAATAATATTATGGTAAGTACAATATATATATTATCTCGTATGAAAATTTTTCATGTAATTAAACCCTCAGGGATCGTCTCTATACCACTAAATACCACAATATACCCACGTTTAGCAAGCAGTGACTGATGCATTTTTTTAAATTAAATCTTACCAATATACAAAGTCAAATAAATAAGTATTTATTGCTGCCTCTATATGGTTAAGTGATCTATGCACGTCGATCGATGTCGGGTGGGACACAGTAGCGTCGATGTTTCATGGACAATTTACGTTCGTCCATTTGACCCCTGCCTCATGTTACGATATTGTTGCAACTTTGAACCTATGTACTTACCCACGTTGTTTACTGTTTACTTTTGTGATAAAACTTTGTGAGTTTTCTTTTCTGTATTTTGTAATCACTACATATTATAAAATAAAGTCTGTTCGTGATAAACTCAAATACATGGATTATGATGGATCATGTGGTTTTCACCAATAGCTAGAGTTATTTATGAGGAAGGTTTAGGTGTATAATTTGTTTAGGTTTTGTGTAAATTGGTTTAAATATTATTATATTTAGGTAGGAAAAAAACATCCCGTGCGAACCCGGGGCGGGTCTAGTATTTTATAATTCTGGTTTAGATAAGTAATTACCGTTTTGTGCCAATTCTATTTAGTCTCACTAGGTATATTATCTTTCTAACAAATTATATATGAAGATAAAAAATAAAGGTCTGTCATTTAGTTAGTAAGTGTATTACGAACAGGTAGTAGAGTCAAGTAACTTTCGACGTTAATAAGTGCTTTAGCAGGGCCAAAGTGAATAAATAATTGCTTGTTTCATTACACTTGAATTTATTCGCCGAACATTATTAGTAACTATTTCCTCGTCAATGACATAAACATTGACTAATTAGCGTCGGCTGCTCGTACATTTTAGTTAAAGTTATAGTCAAAGTTAACTATATTTAACCGCTGAAAGAAAGCAAACTGGGTTGCTTGTGTCACTTTAACTAAAATTTTAACCGTCACCATAACCGACCGAAGGAGATCGGTCATCGTCAAAGTGACTCTACGGTCAAAGCCCATGCTTTACCATTGATAGTTTTAACTAAAATGTACAGCAACCGATCCTTAGACAGCTTTATATTTTTTTATCCTTTTCCAATGTGTTTGTAAAAAAGTAATTTTCAAGCTACTACTATTATATAAATATTTGATAAATTTGTTCTAAACGCTGTTTTCATGTTGCTATTATAGTGACTTAAAAACATTCACACTTTGTTTTAACTAAAAGTAATTTATTTAATCATTATGTAAGTTAATTGTATACACTTAATTTACGTTGTGTTGTTGCTATATTATATATTACATTATAACAAATAACTTAAAATTGAAACTTAAATAAGCTCTAATAAATAAAACTTAACTAAACTTAATTAACTAATAACAAATAATACATTTGACCCTATAACTTAAGTATATCTTTACTTAAGCCCACTTCTCTTTAGCTAAGCATTTCACAAAGAGCAACCAAAATATACATTAATATTAACAATTTTGGTCGTTGACACAGTGTCTCTGGTGGTCAGCTAAGTAAGCTAAGTTAATTTTAAACTCGGTTAGCTACTTGGCTGAAGATAATCCAAGTGGCTTAAAAACACTAGGAACTATTGTGGTTTGTGTTGAACCGGAGCACTAAGCGTGCTGTTTATAACTTTACTTGAGATTACTAGTTAGTTACATAATCTAGTTATCTTGATATTTCATTATGAATATTAAACAAAGACAGCAAAAACCACTTAACCAGCGCTACGTTTTTGCATCTGAAATGTTTTATAATAAAGGATATTTTTATCACAAATGTGTACTTATTAAACTAAATAATAAGAGTAATAGTATCCAGATTGAAATTCCTTTGTGAGAAGACTGTTGTTTGCACTAGGAACTGCAGGGCTATGGCGTATCTTTTGGTGGTAATCGTAATGAACACCATTAATAATTTCATCCAATAACGTGCTACTACGAAGACCATTTTGTAGGCGTGATGAGCCCTCATTGGATGATTTTCAATAATGATGTTCATTCCAATGACAACCAAAGATACGCGGTAGAGTCGTAGGTCTGTAATTTTAGATTACCAGGTACTCTCCCCTAGAACTAGGTAATACTGTCTTATGTGGTAGTGGTGTCAAGCATTAGGTACATTAGTTATTATAAACCAATAATATATATATTTTTTAAATAGGCTAGTGTTACTATATTATTTAGATTTTTTTGATTTAGATTTTGGATGAGCTCAGGATAAGGGAAAGACTGTCATCAACTGTACAGATACGAATCCTGAAGTTCCTTGGTCATGTTACCCACAAAGAGGACTCAATGGAACGTTTGGTAGTTCAAGGCAGAATGAATGGCAAAAGAGCACTAGATGGTCGGATCTTATAGTGTCTACCACACACTCCACCATGACCGAGTGTTCCCGCAATGCTTGCAACAGGGCCGAATGGAGACGGATTGCAAAAGCTGCCACTCAAGACTTATCATAACCACGACCACTCTGGCAAGTGTGTCTGACTAGGAAGAGACTATATTATACGTTATATTTGTGTGTGTGAGGGTGTGTGACTCTACTTTACTTAACATGATTGACCAGCGAATAACATTCGAACCTTGAAGGATATAAATTATCCTTACTCAGTCTCCTCTCCTACAATTGGCAAAGAGAACAGACGACCCAGCAGCGTTGGAAACACGCCAGACCACGCTTGTTCAACACTTTACTACTAATTGCATTCGAGCTGTTTGTCCGTTCATTTAGATTAAGTTTATTTTATGTCATTACTAGCTTTCGCCCCGCGGTTTCACCCGGAATAAAAATGGCATATATTTTTCTCTATCATAGGATATCTGCGTGCTAAATCTCATGGCGATCGGTTCAGTGGTTTAGGAAAATGTACCTAATAAACAAAACAACAAACAGTATGACAATGTGTATACAGGGTGATTTTGGTTGGGTGTATTAGGCGAAATACTGCCTGGGGACAGTGTACCTACATCATTATCAGTGATACACTCAATTATGAATGTATATTGTTACTAGCTGACCCCGCAGACGTTGTCCTGCCCTGAGAACAAAAATAAAACTGGGGCCTACCTACCTACCCCTACCTACCCCTACCTACCCCTACCTACCCCTACCTACCCCTACCTACCCCTACCTACCCCTACCTACCCCTACCTACCTCTGCCTACCTTTACCTACCCTACCTACCCCAAATATAGCCAAATCAGTTCAGCCGTTCTTGAGTTATGCGCTTGCCAACACATTTTGCGATTCATTTTTATATTATAGATATAGCATTTTATGAAAATCCGTTCAGCCCTATTAGAGGTAACAAACATACAGATACACTGAAATTTATAAACAAAATCTCTAGCACTAAAAACAGAGTAGGTACAGTCAGCGTCAAAAGCAGTTGATCACTTCAGAGCCTTGTCATATTAAGCAATTCACAGATTTCTTTCTTACAAACTATCAAGAGAATGTCAATTGATTATTATGAAAGGGTACTAAAGTGTCAATCTACTTTTGACGCTGACTATACATAGTAAAAACTGTAGGAAACTTTTTAAATAAATTGCTTTGTTGTATATATTTGCAAGACTGAAGCTATTCAATCTCTTCTTCGAGTTCCTCGCATCTTTTTAGTACTAAGGCGATACTGGCTCTAAAATTTTACTACAACATAATTTGTTATTTACGACATCACGCTATCTGATTGAATCCTTGCAATATAGAAGAGGGTTTTATCCAAAATAAGAGTACATAGTACGTACTGGATTCAGTAGTTCAAAAAGTTCAGTTTCACAGGAACATTTTGATTCTAAAAATTCTGGAGTGGATAGATGTCCTTCCATATTTTTTCATAAACGATGACTCAATTGCCAAATTCAAGTGGCAGTGGGCAACCACGAATCGGAAGACGCAGCGTGGGCAGGCCCCCGACAAGATGGACCGACGATCTTTTGAGGGTCGCGGGATACCGCTGGATACGGGTAGGGCAAGACTGGCCATCGTGGAGATCCTTGGGGGATGCCTTTGTCCAGTAATGAACGTCTTTCATAATGATGATGGCTCAATTTCTTAAACCCCCGAACTTTACCTCGTTTTTCGAGTTCAACTTCCATGCCATAGAGTTATATTGGTAATTGTTTAAATGCTCAATGATATGGTCTACCTAAATCAGAAGGTTAGATGTGAGCAACTGTAAGAACATATATTTAGTTTTTTGCCTAGTTTTTTAATAGAAATGAAAAGCTATGCAGCCATTTAATAGTTACAATAAAATTGATAATAAATGTATAAGCTACTATATAAAAATGCAATCTCATTCTCAATTGTTTTAGTTGTAAATACTGTGAGCGCGTTTACGAGCGTTCCGAATCATTGACAGTTCTCGGCTCTCAAAGATGTGATATTCGCATCGGAACGCAAATTATTGATGTAAGCGATTTCTTGTGATACTGTTCTTTCGTGCTACTGTATAACATCGACCCTCCGATATCGGTTCGGCCGGGGGCTAACTAAATTGGCAAGCTAACGGTCGGATTGGACGCCAATCGCCGGTGCAGCCCGGGGCGACACTGCGCTCACTAAAAACTAATATTCAAGCTCCAAAGCACTGCGGTTGGGGAAGTTCTGCCTGTAATTTGGTTGTATGTGCCTGCTCCTTGTAATGTAGAATTTAGGTATATATATTGTAAAACTAGTTTTAAGTCTAGTGGAATTTCTTTACATCCTTTGTAGGTCCACTCGTCCTAGGGAAAACCACATATTTGTGACGTATCAACGTATACAGCCCAAACCGAAGGTTTTAGGTAACTTAAAATCATTATAATACACGAGCCATAGTGAAATAATATTTCAATGTCCATTGCCAGTACGCAGAAGAGCACGTATAAATGTATGTAATGTAGTAATTTAGTACAGATTAGGTTTATTCGGTGTTGCCAGACACATAAAACATGTTAATATGGTACCTATATTTCGGTCGGCTGGGCTGTTGCCAGACTGAATTTTGGCCCCGAGCTAGACTAGGCTCAAAAGTCAGACAGATTATTGCGAAATATTCATGTTATTTTATTAACAATGTTGTGTAATATATATGCATAAAATATTATAATAATATTTTTTTTTTAAATTACATTTTAAGTAGATAAAAAAAGTTACGCTTTATATAGAGTTTGTTTGTTTGAATGCGTTAATCTCTGTAACTAATGGAATTTATGCCTATCTATTGTGCTAGTAAATGATACAATGCATGTATGTGCAACCAAACCAAATTCTTTTTATTGAGTGAAGCGTGGAACAAATGTCTGTTGACATTTACCTTATTTTAATAAGTATAATAGATAGGTACATAGATTATACGAGTAGATGCAACGGCCAGTGGTGCCGATTCTGTTGTTTACGAACTAAAATAAATTTAATCTCACTATATCTCTTTCTAATAGTAAATATAAGAAAGGGATGCAAGATATTTTAGTCCTGTCAGTTTAATCCGATCACACATTTCAACGTGAATTTTAAGCGCGATCTTTATTGGTCACGACTATTTACGAACGGTTTAAGAGGCTAGTCTCCAAGCGTGGGAATTTATCATAGACTACACACATTGACATATTTTACTCACACATTTGCGTCATCATTTTAACAGAGAAATGGGTGGATTGCCACTGTCCGCGTACTACATGTTATTTAGATAACCACGGTACAACCAGTACGTACCAGATCTTACATATAATAATTTTATATTAATTAGCATACACACTTAATTTTGGTTATAGTAGGAGAGCTAACTGAACTTTCCTACTAACTCGTATCCCGCAAAGCTAGTAACAATTTATATGATGTTTTATTTATCATCGGTCAATGAAGGATGTACCGTTCTAGCACGGTAATGATTATAATATTACCGTGGTTCTAGGCATCTCGCGGTAGCGTATCATCCCTTATATTTTTGAAAGTGTAAAAAACATTTCCCCTCTGTCGCACGAAAAAAGCACTTTTGACGTGTAAAAAAAATGTAAACTATCTTCATTGCGGTCCACGCAATGAACATAGTTGACTAACTCCAAAAGCGTTAATAGAACAAGTTTCAAATATTGACTTAATTGTTTTCTCGCTGGTAGAATTGAAAAAATGTATTTCACACATTGTTTTCTCGTGGCTTTAAAACACTCATTGTGCTCAGTAGTCTACATTAAAATCAATCGCCCGTGATTCAATTTTTGACTACTTCTTACAAAAATAACGCAAGCAAAGTTATTTTTCGCTACGAGTGCGGATTTCAAAACATGAACTAATGAAGTATGTAATCTAGAATTGAATCAAGAGCGTAGCAGTGATTCTAATTTTAAAATTCTTTAACTACTAACCACAGTGAGTGATTTAAAGGCACGAGATATAAAAAAAAATGCTCTCGTGTGAAACATGCAACTTTTCACCTCGACCAGCGAGAAAACAATTAAGACAAAGAAACATTTAACAAAGAATAGAGACGACTTCAAAACACTACAAATCATAAAATAAACATGTTCGCTTTTTATAATTATATATAAAGATCCATTTGTGGTAAATAGTTAATGTGATATGGAAAGATGTTATTTCTTTTTACTACACTATATTTATGTTTACTAAACTTTACTCAATCCAATCTTTGAACTGATTCCCATTGTCTGAACTAGTCGGTGGCCAATCGTATAATTCGCCAAATCATTATATTCCTAACCTAACCTATATCATGATTTGACGAATTATACAGGCTGATTTTTAAATGGTATAGTAGGCC
The DNA here is from genome assembly GCA_963555595.1 of Tethea ocularis. NCBI lineage: Eukaryota > Metazoa > Arthropoda > Insecta > Lepidoptera > Drepanidae > Tethea > Tethea ocularis. Next base: position 9,807,549 of record OY741968.1, read on the forward strand.
GAAATGGCATTGATGTATACCTTATACAGATCATGAAAAATCAATTTTAGAGTTTATATAATAAATCATAATAATAATTAATATCCTGGGACATTCTTCACACACGGTTAAGAGTGGAAAACAATATTACAATATTTCTATACAAACGAAAGATATCAATCAATAAATTAGTTCATCGTTATATATACACTGCAATGTGAGTCTAACTGAGTATCAATTAAATTACTCGAGCGAGTATAATATAGCTATTTTGTCCTGTTAGTACTATTCTGATTGCGAGTAAAGGCTTTTTAGACTAGAGATTTTCGATAAACTTGTAAATCTTGTCATCGTAATGGTAGTGCTCAGGCACCTGAAATTTTGTAGGATTACTGATAATGATGTACACTATCCTTAGAATTCGGGTTAAAATACCATTTCAAAATCATCCTGTATACATAGAAGAAAGTAAGAAGAAAGCCTGTAGAAAATTCATCTGTAATTGCAAACTTTTTGAGAAAAAAAAGGAAGGAACTAATTGAGCGACACTGAAGACGAATTAATATTTTTAGTGTTGTTGTTTATCTGTATGTTTGTATGCATTAGTTTAAGTTTAAAATATTTATGACTTTCAATAATTTTGAAACATCACAGTTATGTAGGTAGTAACAATATTGACAGTCAGTCATAATGTCTTATTGAGCAGTCGCGACCCAACTTATGCAAAAAACAAAATTCATCGTCGAGCTCAAACTGGCGTGCTCTCACCTTTGATTCTAAAAAGGTACTGAAAATGTTTGATACACGCATTCGAAATAATTCAAATCAATTTCAAATAAATACGGTGACGTTCCGCCATACAAATTACTATGAAAAATGGCGGACGAATTTCATGAATATTTAAACGTAGATTATTGTTATGGTGTTAGTTTGTAAAAAAAACTGAGACGGTGAAGGTGGGTTTCATACTTTTAAGTTTTATTTTATACAAAAAGATTTATAATAAATTCATCGAAATAATGTAAATTTGGAAAACCGCAAAGGTCAATTTTAGGTTTTGAGATAATTTAAAATGTTTTTTTTCTGGAAATGAGAAAATATTTCAAAAATATGGCTAGGTGAAGTTGTTGATATACCTGTTTAGATTTTAAAATGTCTTTGAGTTGTTATTAAATGTAGGTTTTTTGCCGTTATTTTTAGGAAACCGTAACACATGTTTTAGCGTTTTTCAGGGAATGGGGTCTTAATCCACCCGTACATTACGAACGGTGTGGATTAAACTGACAGCTTTAAAAATGTTTTATCTTTTTTCAATAAGGTTAAAATGAAAGAGAGGTGACTTGTCTAATATTAGTTAAGTTCGTAAACAACAGAATCGGCACCAGTATCAACAACAGTAACTACCTGTCGGCTTCAAAAAAATATTGCACTAATAGGACGCTACATTATCCCGCAACTGCTATAAATAGGCTTACTTACTCCTAATGTTATAAATGCGAATGTTTGTCTGTATGAATGGATGGATGAATGTTTGTTACTCTTTCACGTAAAAACTACTGAACGAATTTAGATGAAACTTGGCTCATAGATAGATCATACCCTGGAATAACATATACTTCGGGAACGCGGGTGAAACGGCGGGGCGGAAGCTAGTATCTTATACTTCTTATCCCGGGAACGTGGGTGAAACCACATATCTTTCTACCTAGTGAGCACCAACTCATTATCTTTCAGAGTAAAATATGCGTGTAAATAAGCTAATATATGTTCACAAATTGCCTCAATAAAAACCCTTACGTTTAGTATCATTATGACCTTTTTGTCGGGTCCTTTCCTTTCCCTATGAAATTTTCCCGCTAAAGGGACCTATAGGTACTTATTAGGCTCCATATATTGATAACGTTTTGAATATTTTATTGGAAAAATAATATAACATACGCGGTACGATTAAATTCTTGGCATTTACGACATTAAGGGCTCGCTTTATGAATAACTCGTGGGTTGAGTTTATTGTTATTTTTTCTTGGAAAAATATTTGTCATTTTCGTCAAAATGGAATTTTATACGTGTTCACGAAATACATTAACTTCATAAAGAATTTATTTTCACAGAAGGTTTATACAAGATAGTAATACCTTTACCGACTAGGTAAACGGTAAACTGAAATATGCTGGCTCTTTTAGTTTTTCGCAAATATTTTCTTCTCTGTTAAATTGAAAGTTATATAACAGATTTGTTGTGAAGAATTGATATTTATTTGCGACAGTTAAAATGTTGCAGATGATTTTGTTTCATATTTTTTTACTACGCAAAAAGAGGATACAAGACTATGCAGATTTGATTTGAGAGATTGAGACTGATCAATACGCTGACTAGTAGTATATTAGGGTACGTTAAGTGGGCAGTAACACAAAGTACGGCCACAGTGTAATTAAAGTAAGTAAAAAATTCAAATTTGACCCCATACCACCCAACCCGTCAAAACAATACAAAATAAAAACAATCTCTTTTCATTCGTTAAGTGAATTGTGCATCTGTGAATGATAATAAGTAACAAAAAACAAAAAGTCAGCAGCGGTTGGTGTAAGTTTTAATTGCCTCCGAGGGTCACAGACGGAGCTTAATTAAAATATTACTTTGAGGACAAAGAGGAATGCCGAAAAGATTAGCGGTTTGTAGAGGGACTCAATCGCGTTGATGTCGGCGTATTTGATTCGATCCGTCAAGATTTGAATGGTTAATGTTTTTATTTTTGTATTTATAAACAATGGAAATATTTTTATTTACGTTTATATTTTATCATCATCAGCCTACATTTAGTAAACATAGTACAGTATGGGATCGGTAACGCGAGTAAACTACGGTGTATACCTACTACATAAATTCATTACAATGTTCATGCATATGTAGGTACTCACATTCAGTTATTAAAAAAATAAATAAATAAACATCATGAAGCTCATTATCGTACGTTTAAGTTTAAAAGAGATTATAATGTTTAATTGGCCAAAATAATTGTATATATTATCTAAATATTTAAAAGGAAAAAGTGACTGGCTGACTGATCTATTGACAAACAGCTCAAACTACTGGATGGATCGAGCTGAAATTTGGCATACATATAGTATTAAGACGTAGACTTGCTTGCTTGCTTTATAAGTGTAAAAATAGGGGATCGCGGGTGAAGCCGCGGGGTGGAAAGTTTATAATAACTTTAAATGTGACGACCTTAACGTGAGGTAAGTATTCTGCAGTCGACTCTGCAAAAATGCTTAGACGGAAATAACTTCACGGCTTTGTTGAGAATTTTAGCTTGAACGTGTTTTGAATATTTTATTACAAAATCCGCGTACCATTTGTTCCAGTAATTATTATGTTTAAAATTACATCATTACCCATGCGTTCGTAAAACAAAATTGAGTTTTCAAAGCGTACTGTATTTTATTCACTGTGATATGAAATCGATCGGGTCTGTTGAGGATTAGATACCATGTCTACCGGGTCATGGGTTAGATTCCCATGAGAGTAATTACTACGTACTCATTTTCTATCTGTGTTTTTAGCGTCCACAAAATTGTGTAGTAGCTATTTAGTAGATTTTCCTTTTTTGAATATCAAAGTAAAATTTGGTAGGTATATAGGCTGAATTAGTAGTACTACAATAACAATACCTACTATTGTTATTACTTTATTAAGATGACCATCTTCCCTTTGTTTGTATAAATTATATAGGTATTGGAGGGTTTTTAAAATGGCCAAGTCGATAAGTGTGTCGACTTTATCCCCAATATTTGGCAATTATAAATATTTATTTTTACTAATTGAATTTCGGTAAGATTTTTTAGGGGGTATAATTTTTTCTATTCCTGACTATAGAGAACTGGCTAACAGAAAAAAGACGTAAACGAAAATATGGTATTTATAACTTAAGATGTACATTATGCGCATAGTAAAGGTTAGGGTACATTGTTTCACCCACGTCTCGTTCGTGTTGAGTTACATCGTAGAAAAGGAACTCAGCCGCTATAAATTCACACGTCGTGATAGTAATTCACGTCAACCTTACTGATTTATATAGCTTAGCATTAGTTTTTGTGTACTCCGCCTTAGCTTATCATTTGCTTTGTTTTCGCTTTTGATCACGTAATAGCGTGTTTACCTTACAGAATTATTCTTCAGATAAGCTATCGTTTTGAGGTAACGGTCTGTCTGGTTGGAGGATTGTCACATCAAGGATAAGAGATATACGGTGTTATTTGGATTAATGCAATCTTTTCTCTAGATTTGAAATCATCATCGACGTTGACTGTTGCAATAATTTTCAGGATACCTATTAGTTGACTATTTAATCATAATGCCGGCAATATATTGACTTCAATAATAATAGCCTAATAGCCTTCAGGGTTATTTGATATTCACCTGCAGTTTACTAGAAAAAAACATATTCAAATTAAGAATTGCCAAACTTTAGTTACAGTGGGCGGGGCACGTCGCTCGTAGAACCGATGGACGCTGGGGCAAAAGGGTTCTCGAGTTCCACGAACCGGTAGACGCAGCGTGGGCAGGCCACAAGGTGGACCGATGGTCTTGTAAGGATCGCGTGAAACCACTGAATGCGGGTAGCGCAAGACCGGCAATCGTGGAGATCCTTGGGGAGGCCTTTGTCCAGCAGTGGACATCTATCAGCTGACATGATGACGTATTTAAATATGAAGAATCGCAAAAAAGTGATAATAATTTTATAAATAAATCCCTAGTAATTTGAGTTGAGAAAAACGCATCACAAAAAAGTACTTTTATTTATCATGAAACAATTTTTTTGTTATCCATTACCCGCGATCAAAACATGTGTTACGCAACAAGAAAACAGTTTCACAGTATTGCGATTTCCGTCGAAAATTCTTTTCAAATATAGTGAAGAAACGTTCCGATCCGTAGCGAATAGAAATAGCTCGTTGTCGCTCTATGAACGACTACCGACAGCATTGAATGTTCCATATATCGTCCCACTTCTACAGTTATCTATACATATATGTTTTTTTGTTACGTCATTTCACCTTTTTCTGAAGAATAAACATTCTTTCACGTTTTTTTCGGTGACGATTCAAAGCGAATCAATGCGGAGTTTCCTTGAATTTTCTTTGTATCGGTTTTTTAGAGAGGTCATTGGTTGTTAACTTTATCGGTTGAATAAGTATAATATGTAGGTATAGTTAAAAGAAAACTCCATGAAGATTCCAAAAAAAGAGAGGGAGAAAAAGACAGATAAGTATTAATAATACTTATCTGATCAATTTTGATGAAATATGGTATGGAATTAGTTGGCTCCCTGTATTAACAACATAGGCTACTTTTTATTCCTCGGGAATGCGGGTAAAACCGCGGGGCGGAAACTAGTAATTAATAAAATGTATATTTCAAAACTTGTGATTTTAGGGCAAAGTACAGATCTTAAATACCAAGCAAGGACTTAATATTCCAAGTTAATTAATACATACGTAACTAATAAATCAGTTAACAAACTTAAGACTGTGTAGACATGCCTAATCAAAATCTTTTAAAAGTTTGTGAGGATGTATGTATGTATGGATGTTTGTTACTCTTTCACGTAAATACGGATTTTGATGAAACTTGTCACATAGATATAGGCTACATTTATCCCGGAAAAACATAAGATCCCTCGGGAACGCAGATGAAACCAGTCGAAGCTAGTAAATAATATTTACAACTTATTTTAAAAGTACATAATACTACTTTGCATGTATTCTAACCATTTACTTTGACATACAAGACTGCATACCAAGTTGTACGCAAGCGAGCGATGCAACCTGATAGGCTGATAGCCACTTCTAGGTTATGTCCTAAGACATTCCTAGTGAAATATTCAGGTCTCAGGTTTCTAATATCAGATTAATGTATTTAAGTTTGAATTTTCTGGGACATATTTCGTAATATGCCTTTGTAATTAACGTTTTTGTGCTTTCAAAGAGTTTCGTTTTAATAGAAATGAACTTATATAATTGGGTTTTATTTGAAAAATATTTATACGGTCGGCGATGTGCTAGCTGAAATGTTTTTTTTTATTATTGATATATTCTGTATTTTTTTTATATTCTATTATTTTAATTATTACTAGGTACACACGGCCACAGATCAAGCTACACATTTTTGTTGCAAAATAGCGCCTATTACAACCGCATAAGGTGCCGCAGTGTGTAGCTTGATCTGTGGCCGTGTGTACCTATTTTATAAATACGGATTTTTTTCGTTTTTATAAATTTACGTACCGTTATGAGATTAGGAAGTCACAGATATATTTCAAACTAGACTTGTTTTAAGCCGTCTGTCTTTTATAATTAGGTAAGTCGGACATTTTCTGAGAATTTTATTTTGTTTCTAGTACCCTTATGTAACTTTACAGTTTGACATTTTGGTTGTAGGTAATAATTTTGCTTTCCATGTTTGTTTTCATTATTTTGTACCCATCATCTGGAATCATCAACTGTTTTGAGCCATGTTGAGAGAAAAACACATGTATTTGAAAAGCAAGGTTTACTAACAACACGGTTGTCGTTTAAAAAAAGGGATTATCTACTATTATGTACTGGTATTAAGAAACGATAATTCGGTTAATAATCCATAATTATATTGAAATCCATAGAATAATATTAAAACATACAAAAAACTTATGAACTATGTTAGTAATTATAAGATAAACATATCACATAAAATAAATATTAAATACGAGCTGTTCCGCGCGGTTTCACTCGCGTTCCCGGGATAAAAAGTATCATATAACCTTCGGGAATAATGTAGCTTCCTCTACTAATAGGAAAGAATTTTTCAAATCGGTTAAGTAGTTTCGGAGCCTATTCAATGCAAACAAACAAACAATCAAATCTTTCCTCTTTATAGTATTATCAGTATAGATACATACATATAAATAAGTATGACTGTGATCCGACTGCTCTAAGGCTAATTAGCACCTATTGTAAATCGATAGTAAATTTAAATTAAAGACATGTCTGTTAGTTGCAGAATTCATGGCGAAAACTAAATTTATGAGGACACCAGCGAAGACAGCTCAGCGCTTGACAACTCAATGTAATTAATTAAGATACAGGCTTCGCTTTGAGGCAAGGAGGCGGCGCGTCGCGAAATGTTTTATTGTTCTGTTTCACTTTAATATAGATTGTTTTATTTTTGAACTACTGTTTAATTAAATAAGGTACCTACAGGTATCTTTTTATGTAGGAAAGTGTTGTTCGTTTTAAATAATGTTCTTAATGAAATTTCGGTTCGCTAACATCGTTCAGTCGTTTGTGTTGACAAAAAATAAATGATTTTTAACAATAAGAGAACCTCTAGTTCATATGTAGTTATTATTTTATACTTTTTAGTGTTTTTTGAAGGTGGTTCTCATGTTTGCCGTTTTTTGGTTGTAATTTTTAACCGAGTTCAAAAAAGGAGGAAAAATTATTCTTCCCAGTTGGCTGAAGAAAACGGCTGGTCTGGTATTTATTGGCTTGTGTTTACTCACATTCATAATGTAATTCTTATCTCATTATGAAAGTAAACGTATTATCCTAAAGCAAACATCAAGGCGACATAAAAATAAATGCGCTAAAAGAAAAATTCATTTAAATGTTCGGTTCAGTGGGTTTCGAGTCAGGAATTTGCGGAATCCATCAATTTGTACGATTTTATTCGGAACGAAGGAAATTCCCTCGCGCCCCGATAAATTAGACAGACCTGATTTATTTGCTAAGTTCTTAAGATTATATAGATATCACGTTGTGTAATAAAATATACTGTTAGGTTAAAAGTGTACATTTTATAAGTGATACAAAAACTTATTTTTTTTTAATGGATAATTGCTAATACTGGTCGATTATTAGGTAACCTACTCCCAGTCTTTAGTTTTCATTACGTTTATATTTCTTTATTTTAATAGAGGTTGGGTTTTATGAATTTTGGAAATAATAAATGTTATATAGCTGTTCGTAGAGGAGCGTTGGCGCAATGTTTTCGCGCGTTATTATTTATTTTTCAGAGTCAGTCTCTAAGTCTCTATCAAATTACATAGAATATAAAAAAATATTTGTTTATGTATCCATAAACTAAAATTTATTTAGCATTAGTTTTAAGATACGACCGACTTATTTTTTTGATCACTATACCAAATATAAAAAAAATGTATACTCGTACCTATTGTTTATTTTTTCAATATCTTCTGAAGGATGTAAAGCACGAGATCAGTGATTATTTACATTTCGATTAAGAAACATCATTGAGCCCAAAACCTAATCAGAAATAGAAGAGACAAACCTTAATTATCGAATCCAATTACAAAACAAATAAGAAGAGCAAATTATATCATTTATACTCTATGCGTGCGACACGGAGTACTCGCCGTAAATTCTGCTTTATATTAAGTCGTAAATTCCTACAAACGATGCACGAACCAATTTCCTACACTTATTTGTCGCTTGCGTAACTGGTGTGTCGAAAAACACGTACTCGCTGTACGGACAGACACGTAGAAATGTAATATATTTAGAAGTGGTATACTAATGTGTAACACACAAGGAAGTTAGTATTGGTTGTATCACGTATGCTGAAATCTTTAGAATTTTCTAAAGGATATTTTTTGTTTTAATTTACTACATTTTTTAGTACCGATTGTAAGGAATTTTGTAATTAATTCTTGTGACGTATGTTAATTGATTATTCCATGTATTAATTATGTTTTTGAAACTATTCAAATTCTTATATTGGTTCCTTACAATAAATAACCAATATTTGTCAGTGTACGAGCAACTGTACATTATCAATTTGTTCGAGGCCGGCTCGAAGGACCAAAAATATAATGACGTCATTCCTACATTTGGATTGATATTGAATCAGTGACAGATTCAGGACTGATGGCCTCACAGTGATGATGATGAAGCTACATGACGATGATGATACTAGTGTTAGGCGGCGGCTCCCGGCTGTCATAATAAAACATAACTAAACGGTAGTTCTACTCATTTCTTATTTATTTAGATTTCTACAGACTGAAGCCATTTAACCTTCAGTTTGAGACGTGACTTACCCTTTATGACACGACGCAATTTATTGGTAGACGTGGTTTCAAAATTTCGTAGGTTTTCCAACTGTGCTAGTCTGTGCTGACTTTCCGATAAAATATATTAAGGGATGGAACACCATGTCGTCCGATTTTTGAGTTGAAGTAAGAACGTAGGTGATAACGTGAGCTTTGAAGTCTCTTTTTATTATTGGACTGTTAAGTAGATGATTTGCTGAGGTCAATGTACTATGAAATAGGTTTTTAAATATAACGTTTATTGTTTTCATACTTTAAATCTATAGAAATAAGCTCTATTATAAATTGAGATAGATGATTTGAATATCAAAGTACTTTCTTTGTTAGAGGTGGAATATTTTATTATTAAAAATACTTTAAAACATTTTTATTTTTTGATGAAAAATGTAATAGCTTGAACTCCATCAATTTGTGAAGTGATAAATGAATAAAAAAAATATTGGAAAGAAAATAATTTTATTTATGATTTATAAATAAACTAACTAATAAAAATAATAAACATAAGTTAAAATAAAAATTAATTGAAGTCACAGGGGACCGGCGGGCGGGGAGCTTTTTCCGCCAACGCGTTAGCTTGGCCATACAAAGAGCCTTCTGGGAACCTTGCCGATGATTGGCAGCAGCGGCCGCCTCAAGGATTTTTTTTATGTATAGTTTGTATATATTTGTAGTAAATAATTGTAAATATTGTATAGTTAAAGTATAGTAAAATTTTAAAAAAATACCATAAACCTCTATAATATTATATAGCGTCTTTCGCTGAGACCATTTTGTGATGTCGACGACGTGATAAATAAGACTCAGAAATTAATTAAGAGGTAATTAAAATTAAGCGTATTGTTTGATTATAATTATTATAGGTATTGTTTATAATAATTTATTTCGAGGCCTCTAGTGACAGACTTATTGTGTAATAATTAAGTAGTCTGCAATATTGCCTTTAATATTTTAAATTATAAAAAACACCAGCAAAATTTATTTAGATGTATAGGGTGCCTATGTATTACCGTATATGAATAAATAAAAATCTGGTAACAGTTGTTTGGCTATTATTTTACTTTGGGATTTTGGGATATCTAAATATTTTTCGATAAAATTACCTAGGTCCATCCGTTTTTTGGAAATAAAGAATTATCTATGGATTCTGCAAAAATCCCTGGAGAATTCTGTTTTATCCTTATACCATCTATACAGCTCTATTATTTCGAACTACCCTCATATTCTCTACACCACAACACGTCTCTCATAATTCTTCAAAAAAAAAGCACGCGTGGCCATAAAACCCTCGGGGCCACGAAAATGGCGACGCCTACGCTCAGTTATCCGTCTGCGGAAACACGGTTTTCCACTTTCCACGACCGTAAACGCGTCTTTTGTTAACACGTATAATGTCCCAGTTAGCTTTTAAACTTGTTATTATAAATATAAATGTGGGTACTGGTGTAGGTGCGTCAAAGTTGCGTGACATTTAATGTGGGTTATATATAAGACTAGCGACCCGCCCCGGCTTTTCTCATCTTTTCTGTACTATATATGCTTATACATATAAACCTTCCTCTTGAATCACTCTATCTATTAAAAATATCCGCATCAAAATCCGTTGCGTAGTTTTAAAGATCTAAGCATACATACGGACAGACAGACGGGAAGTGACTTTGTTTTATACTATGAAGTGATAATGATGGTTTTTACGAACGTTCTAGTCTCCATGGAATTTGAAGAAACATTCAATTTTGCATTAAAAGTATGAAGGTGAGAAAAGATGTTTTTCATACTATTTGTTATTTTATTAGCAAGCAAATAAGCATGAGGTTCGCCTGAAGGATTTGGATAACTCCACATTAGAACCCGTACAGTATTTTTCGAGATATAAACATATTAATGTGGAGACAGAGAAATGAGGCTTTTAACAATGTAAGGATATTAATATTATTATAGTCATTAAATATCAGTTACAACCAGAAATAAATGTTAAACATGAAATCCCTTTCGATAAACCAGAAATTAAAACTTCCATTACCAACATGAACACCATAAATATTTATCGATCGTTTAAGATTGCATTGGTTTAAAACGTGGCCAATAAAGGAACTAATCTTATTGCCCGGACTTAGGGTTTATTTTGGTGTTACAGTTTCAGATTTCATAGACAACTGGCGCCAAAGCTGACTCTCAACCATGTTTATTTTGAACCCTATAGCACAAACCCCACGCATTAAAAAACCATTAATCTAATGCACTTTACATGTTTTTATTTAATAGCGTAACTTTATTTTATGCTTAAAATGAGATGAAATTGCCTTTTGTATTTTCGTTAGGGGATATCGTTTATTATAATGCATATACGTATGTAAAGTATGAGATAGTTTTTTTGTATTATTTTTAGACTTAATTTTACACCATAGTGTGTGTGGACTCCGGACAAATAGACATGTTTTATCCTGGATGGGAATCCAACCCACGACCAGCAGTGTAATAGGTCCGCCAACTGGCCTGTCATTTACTATTTATGTTTATTCTGTGATAAATATCTTTCTGCACAGTACTCTTTGGCTCTCAGTGAACTATTCACGAAAATAAAAAAGTTCCACTAACAGCTATCCAAAGGCTAAGATTGAAAGAGGTTTCGAAAGGCAGTTGGTTCGTTATTTATCGCCCCAGTAACGAGTTGCCAAGGAGTTGTACTAGGATCATTAATAAGTTCTCCCGTATACTTTGAAAAGGTTATAACTAAGACTATTGCCACATCGTTTAAGCCCTTTCCACTCTAGAAATTGGTACGTTTCGTAAGTTTTCAGCTTAATTTGAAAAGGGTGTAGGAGCTGGGAGACGGTTTTAGAGATAGGACGTTGTGGACTTAAGTGAGGACGTTTGCTGCATCTGATCTAATCAGATTCAGTGAGACTGATGAGTAACATTAATACCGGATAGAAACTGATTGGACGAACGGATTGCCTATTTAGAGACGTTACGACTCATGGACTTAGATATAAAAAGATTTATAATCTTTCGTGATAAATCACTTTTACTAAAGTAACTAAATTAGGTATTAGAATTTTGTTAAAATGTTCAGATTCAACCCAAATGAAAAAAACTAAGATAATGTATTTCAAAATTAAAAAAATACGCTTCTATTGGCCCAAATTATTTATTTTTGCCTTTTGCGGTCGAGACTATGGTCCTTGGGGGTCCGAGGCTCGCCGGTTAACTTGAACTCTATCTTCCAAACTTATTGAGGCCTGGGGAGACCGGCGGGCGGGGACCTTCTTCCGCCAACGCGTTAGCTTGGGCATCCAAAGAGAAAAGCTGCCAGATTTTTGGGAAGCTTGCCATTGATCTACAGCAGCGGCAGCCTTGAGGATTTTTTATATTTAGATTGTATTTTGTATATTTGTTGTAAATAATTGTGAATAAATCTAGAAAATTTAGTTATTATCAGAGGTAGGTATATCGTGAAATAAGGCCATTATCCAAAGATATTCTTAAAATATTACCTTTCACCATTTTCCATGACTACATTCCCATGCTATATGGTAATGAGCATTAGCACCAGTGTAATAACATAGTTTTACCCATGTGTTACCATTGGAGAACAAAACACGTTTATGGTACCTATACATTTTATTGACCTCCTTCCAAAAGGGGAAAGGGAAATAATCGAATGCATCAAGAGACAAAATTCCAGACAGCAAATAAACTTACACACAGATTAGCCTGCGGGAAGCCTCGTCAAATCAAGCCGTCTCTTTGTCTGCGCTTACCTGGTTCCAGTGTTCCAATAGTATTGAAAACCGAAGCAAACGACGTCCCGAGTAGCATTCACGTATATTCCGACGAAATAATGCAAGTACATTGGATGCTATGTGTAGCTCTTTTGAAATGCAACTTGGTTCAACTCGACTCAAAACTCATTTATTCAGATTATCTCAGTGATAGTAGAAATTCAATATGTTTGTATTACCCTGAGTGTAATCTGTAGCTGACTGTATCTATGCCAAGTTTCATCAAAATACGTTCCGTATTTTTGCGTGAGTGAGCAACATCCTTTCAAACTCACGTTTATAATAGAAAGTAAGAAGTAAAATAAGAAATAATAATTAAATAAATAAAATAAACCAGACAGTACCTAAATAACTATTTCATTCATTTTTAATCTATCATTATTGCCAATAAGCTTTATCTACAAAGAAGTAAATACTATAATTACTTACAATCGCTTAATCAGAAAATGAGATGCGCGATTCATACAACATTCAGCGTTCGACCGCACGATGATTCTGCAATAAAATGGGGTTTGCGATCGCACTCACAATGTTACGGTGACCATGATGTAGATCTTATTTAATTGCATCCAAAATAACGACAAAACCAGCCAGTGCTATAATTTATGATTATATTTTATTATATTTACCATGTCCACTAATATCTTTGTCACTCTCGTTTTTTCCTATTTTACCCCCTTAGCAGTGGTGATTCGAAAAATCATTTACAATAAATTTCATCATTTAAATTTCATGCCTATGACCAGTGGTTTATGTTCTACATTGATATGTCAGTCAGTATTAGAGGTAGTTACAAAAAATATTGATCTGTGCATACAATAAAAATCACCCGGGCGACGCACACAGTTTACAGTATTACAGTTAGATAATTTTTAATTATTTCCCCTATTTCCGAAAAATATACACAGCTTGGTTACCCTAAGTTCGTATCTCGCATCCCTGATTGGTATGTGATTGGGGTAATCAGGGAGATTTATTTCTCTCATTACCCACCGCCAATAGTGGATCGGAATGATTTTTCATTGTATTTAAAGGTGATTAACTTTAAAGTAGGTACTTTAACGTGTTAAACATAAATTAACTTATTAAAACGTAATTTAAACTAATAAGCATATTGTAGGTACTTAATATTTGAACAACTGCTGCCTTTATGTACAAGATGTTAAAAAAAACATACATCTGTTCTAATGACAGCTGAAACTTTATTTATGCGAGTTTATTTATAAATTACTAGCTGTCCCCCGCAGTTTCACCCGCGTTCCCGGAATAAAAAGTAGCCTATATGTTATTCCAGGGTATGATCTATCTATGTGCCAAGTTTCATCCAAATCCGTTCAGTAGTTTTTCCGTGAAATAGTAACAAATATCTATACTCAAAACCTTTCGCATTTATAATATTAGTTATTATAGTTAGATTTTCCGGCATTCTTAGATGTTAGGATGCACTGACATCATACTATGCCGCAGTTTGCCTGTATTGTCTACTTTAAGATTGTTTTTGAAAAATCAATCATAAAGGGATAATAATATGTTATATTCTGATTCGTCACCTAAATATTACCATACCATCCCTCCTCAGGATGGCGCTTAGCCTACGGGGGAGAAACCACGGGGTGTAAAACTTGATTGAAAATACAATAGATGTTGTAATAGGTAATCTAGGCAGTATGAATAATGAAAATATTACAAACTAGCTATTACCCGCGACTTCACTCACGATCACGAAATAAAAAGCCTATATCATCTGGGGATAATGTAGCTTCCTATTAGTGAAAGATTTTTTTGAATCGGACCAGTATCTCCGGAGATTAGCGCGTTCAAACAAACAAACTCTTCAGCTTTATTATTAGTATAGATAAAACAAAATAGGTGAACTTTTAATAAAACGCATGGAAACCAATCATGACAACGAATACAATGCGAATTTCTGAAATAAAAAGGATATGTAGTGCGAGAGTGCGACACAAGATACAAGTGATCAAGAAACTAATAAAATTAATGTACCTATAAAAAAATATGAATATATACATATATCACTAGACCAATATCTCCTCTACTACATGTTGTTTAACCAAATTTACCATCCTGTTCTCCTTCATCTTCATAGTTGGGTATGGGTACTCTAGTCAGATTGGTCGTAGCTTATATAGATGGCGTAAGTACATGGTACGTCAATACGTTGTAGAAATACATGGTGGCCTACAGTAGTCTAAACCGTCAATGCTCTCCTTGGTTATTGCTTTCACAATGTTTCTTTACTTTTGGCGGTACACTGCGAGTACACTGCACCATGGTGGATTGAGTTGTCGTTCTTATTATATTCTTCCAAAGAGTCGATAATCAGCAACGATAACGTTTGCCATCAACCTGACCTTGACCTGAACATCAAGTGTTAATGTGAGTGGACAAAAGCTTCCCCCAAGGATCTCCACGATGGCCGGGCTTGCGCTAGATCATCGGTCAATCTTGTAGGGGGCCTGCCCACGCTGCGTTTTCCGGTTCGTGGTCGCCGCTCAAGAACCCTTCTGCCCCAGCAGCCGTCGGTTCTACGAGCGATGTGCCCCGCCCACTGCCACTTAAGTTTGGTATATCTTCGCGATACTTTGGTTCGTCTGCGGATGTCATCATTTCTGACTCGATCTCGCAGGATCTCATGTGAGTATTGTGATGTGAAACGCAAATAAATAATATAAATATGAAATGTAAGCTCCACCTTGTGTCTGTCTGAACAATAATTTCGCATTGGTGTCGGCGACAGATACAGTGACGTCACGTAATACATTGCGCATGCACAATTTGGATGTGTCAGCGTCGCGGACCAGCAAGCAACATTAACGTTACAACAATGTCATTCTGATGTGCGTTGTGGGTACCTATGTAGTTAAATTAAAAATGAGTCTCATCTGCAGCTGACATGCTTATGGTAGAAACATGAAGAAGCAAGATTTGGCCGCTTCGATGGATGCTTTTGGTACGTGCCATGCTCTACTGCTAGTTACATTAATATGGGTATATGATGTAAGAAATCTCTCCCCAATGCATGTTAGGTTCATCATACTGAACAACTTTAACAATACGAACCATTATGAAATTGTGAAAAAAAAACAAAATGTCATCCTTCCTCAATCAAAATGTAAAACTTTGTAATTTTTTCATGATTACGCGGCCTTACTAATTTTCTTTCACCAGAAAATCAATATTTAATCTTATTCATGGTCGTATCACAAACTTTTATCGTGAACCCAAATTAATAAAGGCTACTCTTCCAAATAATTAGTGAACAAAAAGCTAAAGCCTTAAAGCCTACCCTACCCTATATAGGGTATAATCCTAAATCAACTTACAATACTAATACCGTTAATCGCCTATAATCTAGTCACCGTTTTTCTCATAATTAATTTCCCGTTTTCACGTAGGTAACCCTTGTTTAGTTGTGGTTCAAGTTAAACGCTTATAGCGAATTTTCGAGACCACTATGCATTGCCACACCACATTCTTACTGCAGTCAGTGGTAAGCACAAACCTAAAAAGGAACTGGCTCTCAAGTGCAGCTGTAGCCAGCCGTAATAGACAAAGTATCCTCCCATGTGCTATGGTTTCCTCACTGAAAACTCAAGCTTGTAGGATTCGAATCTACAATATTAGTCCTGTATGGCGTTCGATACCTTAAAATTGCTGCACGGAAAGATCTATTTCTCATATTTCTTTAATTTTCATCAATAGTTTTATCAACTGGCTCAAAGTCCAAGTCATTTATTAAAAGTAGGCCTGAAAATAGCAAGTCGAAACTATTGAAGTTACCACAAATATTCAGAAGTCAGCTTTAAAAAAAAAAAACACCAACTTTTTTATATATTTTATTTTAGTTCACGCATACTTATAAATCAACTCCTCATAGCAGATTCATAATTTAACTCATAATACTATTTTTAGTAACCTTCATTCTTTGATAAAAAAAAAACATGAAATAACCTTTTTCTTTTGAAAATTTCAACAGCTATCACTAAACGCTGCCGCTCATGACTTGCCCAACAGTTTAAAAGGACGTGCATAATTAACCATGTGTAACGCGATTAGGCAGAGCCCAGTGAAACAAGCCGAGCGTTCAGAGTGTAGGTATTTTAGATATGTCCTTACATCCAACCAGGTTTAGCGTGAAAAAAAAATCCCTATAAAATCTGTATTAGTATATTATATACCTATACAAAAGCTCTAGGTATATAATCTACTGAAACAGATTAAATTTGTTTCAATAGAAAAATGCGTAGATACCTACTTTATAAGGCCGATTTTGTATATGCCGATCCGAGGCACTTCATTGATCATACGCACACACGGCGAGCATGAAGCCACCGGTCGAAAGGTCGATACCACGCGTAATATTCAGGGAGTAGTGTGACGTTTACTCTTTACGTAATAACAGACATAACAGTTGACAGCGGTACGTCGTTTTGTACTGGAATGCAGAAAAACCACAGAGTAGTGTAATTATGCGCGGTAGCTAGCAGCAAACCGCGTGCTTTGATCGGCTTATTGCAATCCAACTCGGCCTGAACTGAAACGTTTTTTGTCAAAGAACAAAAGACTTTCGATAAAAATAACTAGTACAAAATTGAATCCTTGCCGTTTTTTGTCATAGAACTTTTGACAAAACTAACTAGTTGACAGTAGTGCCGATTCTGTTGTTTAAAAACTAAACTAATATTAGTCACGTTATTCTTAAAAACGTTACTACGAAAAAGGATAGCAGATAAACTGTCAAAGGTAATTGACATTTACGAGGAAATAGTCGGAACCAATAAAGAAAATTTAAATAAGTAATCGGACTAATTTGACCGGACAAAAATTTATTTTATCCCTTATATTTTTTTGTTAGAAAGAGATATAGGTACCTATAGTGACATTTGTTAAGTTTATCAACAATAGATTAGGGACCAGTCCCTCAGTTTCATTTAGTGTCTATACATACATGTATGCATTAACTATAGCCCGGTATTATGTATCTATTGGTAGTTTTTAAAGTTTCAACTATAGCCTAATAAGAACGTATTATTGTTTAAAAAAAAAGAGGTACTAAAAGGTATATACAGATACATATTTTAAATATAAAACACATTTTACTTTCAGCTTCTACATCATTTTAGTCATAAATAACTCAGCCAACAAAATATGAATTTCCCATTAATGTATACTTTGAATCATAACCTTGGCGTAAGGCTCAATATAATATCATATTACTTGTTTTATGTTACCACAGTATGCATGGGGGGATCTTGTTTTTATACCCGAATGATATGGGAAAATACCTCATATAAGAATGTAGGTTAATATGAAAATATGTGTGTGTTCAGTGACTTACCTATAAGCGCGCTCGGATATTTCCCTGAAGTATATTATCATTTGAAATGACTGTTTGGGACTGTATGTATTTATAAATTGTTTATATTTTTGTATTGGATGTATTCTGTATCAATATCTTAAGATCATAAAATTCTCTAGGCTCAGGGTCACCCAAAGAGCGATGGAGAGGGCTATGCTCGGAGTTTCCCTGCGAGATCGAATCAGAAATGATGAGATCCGCAGGCGAACCAAAATAACCGACATAACCCGAAGAATTGCCAAACTGAAGTGGCATTGGGCGGGGCACATCGCTCGTAGAGCCGACGGCCGCTGGGGCAGAAGAGTTCTCGAGTGGCGACCACGAACCGGAAGACGCAGCGTGGACAGGCCTCCCACAAGGTGGACCAACGATCTTGTGCGGGTCGCGGGAAACCGCTGGATGCGGGTAGCGCAAGACCGGCCATCGTGGAGATCCTTGGGGGAGGCCTTTGTCCAGCGGTGGACGTCTTTCGGCTGATATGATGATCAAATTATCTCCTTATATAAATAACGTAGCTAATACGAAGACATTGTAACATGGCGAAACGTTTGTCTTCCACGTTTAATACAAGTTTACAGCCATCGTAAAAGACATTTTACAAAATTAATTGGGCCTCGTTTAGGTAAAATAAGACTCGAATGAATTTGCTGCTTGGATTAAAATCGTAAAATGTGACAGGCGAGAATGCTTCTAATGTTTTCATCGCTTTTAATTTTGACAGAAAATACGTATACGCAAGGATTTACATTTTTGGGATTGGTTTCTGGAATGCATATATAACCGAATGGGATTAGACATGGCGGCCTCTCTCATGCTGTGCTGCTCAGATCATATTTCCGTAGTCCTCCCCTTCCCCCGGTAGAGTCCTCCCCTTCCCCCGGTAACGCCCTGAGCCGAGGTTCGTACCCCACTCGGGGGTGCCCTCAGGCGTGGTTACCTAAATGTTACCCGGCTGAGAGCTCTCTGCGCTCGCCGATTGTCCGGTAAGGTTGGACCATCAGAGGCTACCAACTTTAGTCCTTTCAAAAAAAAAAAAAAAACATATTTCCGTCTATAATGATGTATAACAACGGGGTTATTCTATGGTTTTGTAGAATAACCTCGTAGGTATATGGGCCCGCATCGAATCACAACATACCATCTGATAGTCCGGTCTGGTCTGATGGTTCGGTCCTAAAAAAATATTGAATCATCCCGTGAAAGTGCCTTCGAATTCAGATTAGCCGTTTATGTGAATAGCTCGTTATTTAGGCACAGCTGTCAGAAATACAGTAACTCCACAACCGGCCGCACTGTAATCAATCGAATGGTTCAAATTTTACCAGCAGTCAATCGGTATGTTATCCCTACTAATATTATAAATGCGAAAGGAACTCTGTCTGTCTGTTACGCTTTCCCGCTTAAACCTCTGAACCGATCACGATGAAATTTGGCACGCAGATAGTATATGTTATGGAGAAGAACATAAGCTACTTTTTATCCCGGGAAATCATGAACCTCGGGAACGCGGGTGAAACCGCGGGGGACAGCTAGTCAGTAAATAAAGGCTGCATCTAACACAGTACTAGCCTTCATAAAATAGTATAAATGTTAAACAATTTTTTTACTAGAAATAAAGTATATTCCGGTCTATGAAGAATATTAACAGTATTTTAGAAAACTGAACAGTGTTTTATTTATTTATTGTTTTAAATACACATTTTTTGTGAACGCCCTGACTAAATAAATGTAAACAGTATTTTGTATACTTTATTTTTGTTCAACAGTAAAAAGTATAATTTAGTGAAAAACATTATAATACTGTTCAAAACAGTATAGTTGGCAACCCTTGTCACTTCACACTAAAATATATTGTAACAAAACATTACAAAAAATTTGGCTGTTTTAATTTTGTTGGCAACATTTTATTTTTTTGTATTAAAGTAAATAAAACTGCTTTGTAATAAAACAAACGTAAAACTCTTGCTGAACACATTTTATTGGAACAATAGAGTTGTTTGCCGTAAAATGGGGAAAATTGGGGTATTTTGGCAAACTCGGCAAATACGGCAAATCATGCGGACGCTTGTTTATTATGAGGCTCTCGGTGTTTAATCAACGCGAAAAATGCTTAATTAAATTCCATCCAAGAGGCCGCAAGGTGTGCCCGGCGTAGGGTTACCATTGTTTCTTCGACTTGGATTACTTTTTCTGTTTATTTGTTTATCTTTTCATTATTTAAATGTAAAATGGGAGCGAATTTGATTTGTCAATGAGAATAAAAAATAGAGAAAAGCTGTGTACGGTCGACGACAATTCAAGGTAAATACTGCGGCATGTTATGTGGTTGTAATAGGAGCTATTTTGCAACAAAAAGGTATAGTCTGATCTGTAGCCGTATGTACAAGCTGGAAACATTAAAAATAAGAAGCATCAATAATACCTAATTTATTTATTTTCACAAGCCTAATCACAGTTTAGAGACGTTACGTATAAAAATATAAGGGGTCTGACTAAATTACAGATTAATTTGTAATATAATGATGACAGCATTGCTGTGAGCAGCATTATGTATAGTTTTCTAAAACAATTTCATCGAATTAAATAATTCATTAATCACTTAAAATATTTGGTATATTGTAGCAAATAACCGAGTCATAACTTTGCTGGTTAGTCAGTTTAAAATCAATATTTTTTTATTTGTAGTCGTGTGTATTTTTGATCTAGTTGCCTAGAGTATATGATTTTTTTTTTTTTTTTTTTTTTTTTTTTTATTTCAAGACACAGTAACAGTATACAAATCATTATCATACATTAACTTAATCTAATAGTAAAAATAAACTTTTTAAATTTGTATCCCTATTATAACTGTGTACAACATTTGTAAGATTATGGATACTCACTGAAAATTACTTAATGTTACACAAATTTTAATAAAAATAGAACATCAAACACATAAATACTTATATCTATCTGTTATCTACCTACATCATTTATAATTATATAATTTCTTAATAGTGGTTAAGTAAGTGTTTAAGCTTTGGTAGAAAATATCCAAGCTTTTACTATGCTCGTTAAACAATCTACACATACGAAACAGAGGGTTATTATAAGACAAATTATTTGAGGTATTCGGTAAGTGGAACAATTATTATTATTATGAGTTTGGTTATAAATCTTATTTTTTTACGAATGCATAAATAACCTTAGTAGAAAAAGTGTTTAATATCCATGATATACAATTAATATGGTAACCCTATCCCGGCCCAAGTTTTTCTTAATTTGACCCTAAAGTGAGCTACGTTCCCTCTAAGCTCTCCAGTAATAACCCAGTTGCAGAAATTCTTACATTTTTCTTCTTCAGCTTTCTTATAAATAAACAAGTGGTTGAGACTTGATTAAGAATTTCGTCTTATTCGTTAATCACTTTTGGTTTAAATACTGTAGGAAATATATTTAAGTTTTAATTAAAGTAAAGAGAAGAATTCATTTGCTGATTTACTTCCGTCGTGCGGTTTCCAACACAACGTTACGGATTAGCCTTACCATTTTACTAAAACCTAACTCGTAACAACTGTACGGCTAATTCGAAAGTAATTCGACATTGGCCGACAAGTTACAATTATTACATTTTGACTTTCGAACAAGAATAACAGAAAATTATAGAAATTAGAAAGGTTACGAAGATTTAAAAAAAACTCTGCTCTTGAATTCCCCGCTCTACTTAGGATTCTACTCTAGAATTCTTCGCTGCACTAGGGTTCAATTTAGTCACTCAAGTGTCTTTATTAAATTAATTAATTCATTCAAGTATTATACACAATAAAAGTTATTGTATAGTTTAACTCTTCCATGATAAAAAAACCTGTATAAAATTATTTTTATAATTATTACACAGTAATTAAATTGCTAACTTATTACCTTGTTTAAAATTAATTTTGCGCGATGTTGCACAAAGTTGATTTTGGTCTGCATTATATTTATCTCCGTGCATATTTATAACCTGTATGCTTGTAAATGCGTAATTTAAATCCAATTTTCAATATAGAATCGAATCGAATTTAAATTATTCCATTTATGAATGCCACTGCAAAAACCAATAAACAATCGAAATTTGAATGTCTGAGTTGGCTATGGAACCCTAAAATTATTTTCCATTTAATTACGATTTGTTTCCGTCAAATTAAATCGTCGTTCGTTCGTCAGACTGACGAAGTGATTTGTAATTCAAAACGAAAGTTCCAAATTAAAACTTTTTTTTTGTTTGCCGGAACTTGGGGACGTTTTTTGAGAGCATTGTTTGTGGTTGTTAGCATATTTTAGGGTGGTATTTTTTAAGCTTTCTTCATTTTCCAGTGCTTGATTAGAATAGCTTGAAAAAGAGTTCACCTATTTATTCTTAATTTATTAAAAATTAATGCATAAATAACTTGTTCAATCCGATAATAGACGTTTGTGTTATTATTAAATATGATAATTATGGTAAATAATATAACGTTTTGTCTTATGTTAAATTATTCAGCCAGGGTGGGTACAAATTTGTTGATTAGGTAATAAGCTAACATGAACACTAGAACTTTGCTACGGAATTCGACGTCACTACCACTGAGATATCCATACAAATTCCTTTAATTATTACAGCATATTTCCCATAAAACAATATTAATTACCGAAAATCTAATCACTCGCATAATAACAGGCAAACTTAGTTAATTATCGACCACCAAACAATTTCCAAGACAAAACTGCCGAGGCGCCATCATAAACGCTCTTATTGAAAAGAAACCTTTATATTATGAAATATTCCATAACGGAACTTTAGTAATTAATGCCAAAGCGGGATGGAGGGCCACTATTTAATTCGGGCAAAGTACGTTGGAATTCATTCACTTTAACCGGGCAATTGGGAAATAAGAATAAGAAAGAGGGCAAAGCGTTCATTCGCTCAAAGGACAGCTTGACTGTGAATGTCTGCACATTACAGAATAATGCAGCTAATTATCTTAATTTTGTGCTCTTGCGTGTAAGTAAGATTGTCAAACGTCATCGGGGAGTGCCTGACGGCTGGGGGATGGGGCCTTGTTCTTCTGTACAACAACATGTCATTACATAGAAAAGGCATTTGGAAAAGTCATTAATATGAATGAAAGCTGGAGCTTTTTTTTTTTTTTTTTTATTTATTTAATTAACATAAAAATTACATAGTTTAAAATACTCTTCTACCAAACTGTGAAACAGTTTGTCGGTAGTTGTTCAAGCTTTACATTTTTTCTCTGATGTACTATGTGCTGTGCTATGGTAAGGATGGCTTTTTACAAATATGTTTCAGTCATGAAAGTTTGCTTAACATTAATGATAACATGTTATATTATATTTTGATCTAGGTAAAAGGTTTCAACTTCTGTTTTGACTGGACTATGGACACAATGATAGATAATGCTTCATAAGGGTTTTTTTAAGTTGGTTTTTAGATTTTATATCCTTAATTAGAACTGGTGCCAGTTCGTTTATCAGTGTCGGTACTATGTATTTTCTAGTTCGACTTCCAAAATAATTCTTTACTTTTGGGACTTTTAATTTTCTTTTTCTAGATAAGCGAGTTGGGTACTTATGTTCACGTTCTATTATATATTCTGGATTATTATATTGTTCTACTATGACACGTAATTTTATTTTCTTATCAACTGGTAATATATTACACATCTTAAACAGCTTTTCATATTCTTTGTTCAGTCCTTTTTTAGTGTTCTTGTCAACTAGTAATTTAAGTATCCTGATGTGTATAGTTTTAATTCTATTTATATAAGTATTGAACGTTAGGCCATAACCACCCAATCCGTACTCTATAGTTGCATCAGCAAGCGCATAATACAAAGTATACATAATACAAAGTATACATAATACAAAGTATACATAATTTTTCTACTGACTATATACTGAAGTGATTTTAATTTACCTAATATTGAACGAAGTTTATTACAAACATTATTTATATGAAGATTCCATGTAAATGTGCTATCTATTATTAGTCCTAGATATTTGTATGATTTAACATTATCTAAGTATTCACATTGACATTTTTGTTTTTTATTGTGTAGACATTCATATGTATGCCCTTTAATTTTAATTGAACAATTTCTATGCTTATGATAAGGTGAGTGAATAAGCATGCATTTTGTTTTATTTATATTGATTATGATACCGTTATCATGCGCCCACTGTACCACTCTGTCAAAGTCATACTGCATAGCTTGACGTATGGAGTCTGGATCATTATGACTGTAAACTAAGCAGGTGTCATCGGCGTACATGTATGCCTTACATTTTTTCAATACATTGGCTATGCTGTTTACATGCATTATATAGCCTATTGGGCCAAACACAGAGCCAGTAGGGACACCATATTTAATCTCACCCTGCATACTCTCTGTACCATTGACAACAACTTTTAGTGACCTATTTTGTAAGTATTTGCTAAACCATACACTGATTGGCCCTCTTATTCCACATTCATTCATAGCCTGCAACAAAACCGCCGTGGTCTAAAGTATCAAATGCTTTTTTAAAGTCTATAAATATTGTCATAACTATGTTTCGTTCATTTAAACTGTTATTAACTTCATCCGTAAATTTTTGTAGTGCTGTTGCAGTACTCCTGTGTGGCCTAAATCCATACTGGACATCATTTAAAATATTATTTTTCTCTAAAAAGTATGTGATCTGCTTAACTATAGTTTTTTCAACAATTTTGTTAATAGTATTAAGGATTGCGATAGGTCTATAGTTTGTATACTCCAAGTGTGATCCTTGTTTGAAGATAGGCCTGATTATTGATTTTTTGAGTTCATTAGGGTATTGACCTTTCTCCACACACATATTAATGAAATTAGATAATAGGGGGCTAATTTCCTCCCTAATTTCTTTAATGTCTCTTATTCTTATACCATCAGACCCCGGCGATTTGTTGCTGTCCAATTGATTTATAACATCTTTTACATCTCTTGGCGTCACCTTCCTAAATCTGAAACTCATATTACAATCATTCACATAGCTATCCCTATCTAAAAATTTATAATCACATTCATGTTTTATTGTATCTATTTCTTTTGTAAATATTTCACAGAAGTTATCACAAACTTTTTGTAATGGCTCCTGTCTTAGCAAATATTTTTCTATCACCGAATCTACTCCTAAATTACTCCTCCCTAACCAACTATTTAAATTAGCCCATATTTTTCTCATATCTCCTTTACAGTTATATAATATATGGCGTCTGTACTCATTTTTGGCTATATTTACAAGTTTGTTAGTTTTATTTCTACATCTAGTATACTGCAATCTAAGCCGAGAGCTTTTTGGATCATTTTTCCATTGTTTAAATAGGCTATCTTTTTCCTCTAACAATATTCGTAGTCTTTCACCAACCCATATATGCGATTCGCGTTTACTTACATTTACACACTTAGAAGTATTATATATATTACTAAACATTTCAAAAATAATATTATATAAATCAATAGGGTTGTTTATACATAATAAGTTTGACCATTCCGTGTTGTGCAGTTTGTTCCTTACCATTTTATTATTATATGTAGTTTTATTAATGCGTTCACCGCGTTCCATGTGTTTATCGATAACAGCTGAGAGTCCCGTTAGGTAGTGATCGGCTACCTGCTTAGTGAGAGTGTATGCGCAGACGTCACGAGCCCCGCCACTGACAGTTCGCATAAATACGTGGTCAATGCAGGATGCGGTACGTCGCTCACCTCTGACTGCCTCGCGCGTTATATCTTGTATGCCACACTGGAGCCCTAAAACTGCTAGTGTATTTAAGTAAACATTCGCCGTAGAATCTAATTCGTTGCTTAATATATTAATGTTACAGTCTCCTAATAATATGATATCAGTATTTATAGGTAGTGTTTGTATAATACTTTTAATTTCTTGAATAAAATCTTGTTTGTTTCGGTGCGGCGGTCTATAGATAACTAGTAAGTTGGCATTATATGTATCTTTTCCAAGCTGGCCTAGCATCAACTCACATGTAGACGTGCTTCGGTACTGTTGTGGGTTATATCGTATGCCATTTTTAACATAGATTAAAACTCCTCCTCCCCGGCTATGTTCCCTAGTATGTGAGAAGCTGTCAAAACCGTTAATCTTGTAAAGACATACCTCCTCCCGTTTTATATTTATTTCTGTAAGACATATAACATGCAACCTCGGTAAAACTTTTCCTAATAGAACAATTAACTCATTGAAGTGTTTTCTCAAAGAACATATGTTTATATGAACAATATGTAGCTTATTTTCGTCGTTAATTAATATGTATTTATACCACTCTATGTTATGTGTATATTTTTCGTAATCAATATCATTTAGTTGTAACTGTAAATTGGTCGCCATTGTGAATAACTGCTAAATATGTTGCGTAATAAGAATATCTATTTATTGTTTATCTGTTTGTAGGTAATATTCGATATCACTTTCGTAGCGAATTTGGTATATTTTTTTATCGTGATCATCTTTTTTTATCAATATTTTTGCATTTTGGATCCATATGTATTTGTAGGTTTCCTTTAACTTTGTTTTCGTAGCCCAAAATAATTGTCGATTTCTGTATCTTAAAACTGTATCACTTAATATTTGTGACTTTACCCTAATTATTAATATTGTCAGTTTTTTCTTACATTGACCATCTTTGCTGAAATCGAATACTTAAATTAAACCTAATGCTCGTAATTTTTGTGGTTTTCTTCGTAATTAACAACAACAATATAATATTCATAAACCGTCTGAAAACTCGTGCTGAAACTATGAGTCAAAATAATACTTTTGAAACATAAAACACTGTTAAATCCATAATTGAGCATTATAGAGTTATGACGCGGCGCAGAAGGTATTCAACAGTAATGAAAAATCATGTTACAACCGGGAAGGATAGTTGTAAAATACAATAAATTGTTTCCCGCTTGTAGTTATGAGTATCAAGTTATAAGATATAGCGTTTAAGGCCTACACTTCTAATATTTCACTAGATTTCACGCGGTCTAAGATATATTAAGATACTAGCTGACCCGGCAGACGTTGTCCTGCCCTGAGAACAAATAAAAAACTGGGACCTAACTATCTAGTACTAACTACTCCTACCTACCCCAACCTATCTACCTACCCCTACCTAACTACCTACCGTACCTACCCTAGCTACCCCTACCTACCCTACCTATCCTATGTCCTTCTCCTGGTTCTAAGCTACCTCCCCACCAATTTTCAGCCAAATCAATTCAGCTGTTGTTGAGTTATAAATAGTGTAACTAACACGACTTTCTTTTATATATATATAGTTAGATATGTTAAACCAGGGTACAAGTTTCATTCAAAATCGATCAGCCGTTGATTCATAATTGACTCATAAAATGCAAGCTTATTTATTATTTAATTATTAAAATATAACAGTAAGGAGATGGCAAATTCAGTAGTGTCCTTTAAAATAAATGGAGTGGGACACCCTATGAATTGTCAGTCCTTCAATTTACATTGTATTCGTAAGTATGAGCCGTGATCCTCCTGTATAATGAATAGAAGAAAATAAGTTCAGTCCTCATTACAATTTTCAAATTAAAATACGCTTCAACGTAAATAACACTTCGTAATCGACATTTTGTAGGATTACTGATAATAGTGTGCGAGTACACAATTATAATAACAGCCTTAAGTTATCCATTCTTGGATGTAGGTCTCTTCCCGTCTTCTCCATTCCTGGCGGTCTTGTACTCAATTTATCCAGTAACTGTCTCCGTCTGATATCATGAACCCACCGTTGTGGCATCATCCACTCATTGCGTTTACAGTCTCGAAGAGTCTGGAGTAACATACCTAACCGAAAGCACCCGGTATACAAAAATCTAAATTCAATCCCATGTAAATCGCTACTTATTTATGACTTGTCCCACACACTCAGTTATAGCGGTACACTAGACCACCACAATATATGACATCGTAAACTACCGTCGCTAAGCTTCATTGTTCGTGTATTATTGCTTTTGCTAAAACAAACATCAGCCCATTATGTTGAGAACTCTATTGGAAACGCTGAATTACTTAAAGTAAAAACAAAGACTGTGGCAAGGACATTGAGCGTTTAATAGTTTGTTTTTTTCAGAGATATCTCTACAGTATAAAAGTAACTATTTTTGTACAGTTAAGTTTTTTGTTACATACAAGCTTCTTCTTCGTAGTCGTTCTCTTCATTGCTGAAGGTCGTGTCCGTCCTGAAACGCCTTTGTGATATTGGTCACAAGTTGTCTCCATGTTCCCCTATCCTCGGCCTTCCTCATAGCGGTCACAACTGGTAGACCTGTGAGAGCAGTGACCTGATCCGTCCATCGGCTAGGTGATCGTCCGCGGGGTCGCTTTCCCTCCTACCACAAGCAGCCTTTCTAGTTTATCTGGTTCCCTGCGAGTGATGTGACCAAAGTGGCTGAGCACGTACACACGGCCACAGATCAAGCTACACATTTTTGTTGCAAAATAGCGCCTATTACAACCGCATAAGGTGCCGCAGTGTGTAGCTTGATCTGTGGCCGTGTGTACAAGCTTGTTAACTTACAATTTTCGTAGGTATATAAATAAGTTGTTGGTTTCAAAATTTTATGACCATTTTTTAACCACTTGCTATTTTAGATTTAGCCGAAATTTGGCATATTTATGTAATATTATGGTATCATTGAGATGATCTGACGCTGGAGCCGGGATGTAGAGACGAAATTTCCCTGATAGCAAATGGTAGGGCAGTCAAATTTGGGCTAGTTTTGTTACTATGAGTACTTTCCATTACAAATAATGACGAGAGTCTGAAGATGGAAACACAACGAAGTCATGAAATTTTGTACGCAAATAGTTTAAGGCATAGAGAAAAATTTACGTTACTTTTTATCCTAGGATCGCGAGTAAAGCCGCAGGGGACTAGAGGTCTAGTCTAAAATAAATTTCTAGTCTTTGTGTGCTTACCATCATCGGCCACATTATCACTAACCACGGTGAGATTGCCGTTAAGCACAGGCTTTTAATTGTAAAAAAACTGCATTTTTATACACTTCAGGACAATAAAACCTACCAAATCCTTGCAGTAAAAGTTTTGGTATTTACAGTTCGACTAACGCCTCATCGATTCAACATCACCCCCCGTGGACTACGTACGTGTAAACTTGCAAGTTATTTCCCACCCTTGCTATGTTATCGGCTGCAAAACTTTTGTTTTACGAACAATTAAGTGTAACGTTAACCGCCCCTAAAGTTGGTATTTGGAGTTTATGAAGTGTGTGGTACACCGGGTTCTACTACATTGTTCCAACATAACTCTCTGTAAGTTTTATAGGTAGGTAAGTACTCTATTCGAATTATGTGAGTATAATTATTAGGTACTAGCTAATAATTATACTAATTATAATTGCATAAGTTGATAAAAACAGCTATGCAATAGCTTTACCGCGGCAGTCTCCGAGTGCCACAAGTATTTTTAATTGCTTTTTGTTTTTCTATTAAAATATCTAAACTTCTCCTTCATTTATTTATGACTATACATTAATCGACCATAAAATACAAATAGGGCAAAACAAAACCCAGTTTTCTGTTTGTCGTTCTTCCAATACATAATGTTGAGTAAGGCTATTAGACGTCATGATATAATTACCAGAACGACTCCTCTGTCAAGAAAAATAAGATTAAGACGCATGATGGATGATGATAGTTGAAGGTTTTTTTTTTAACTTTTTAAAGGTGTTTGACTATAATCGCACCATGGTCAGTGTAAATATGGTCGAAAATGCTAGATTAATAAAGCTTAAAAGGGAACTGTCAAGTGTAGCTGTCGGAACTGTTTGGTGACAGATTAGCTCGCCAGGCGGTGGAGAAAGTTATTTTTATTATATAAATTAGGTGTGAAAACAGGTGTACCCCAAACTTTAGGGACGACATGAAATTTAGGGTGGTGCGCGCTACTCGTTACACGATACTTTACATTGATAACATTGTTCAACACTTACAAATTTTATGATCCCTTTATTATGCCGTGTTACGCTTTGTTCCACTTCACACGGTTTTCATGAATTCTTCTTTAGATTAGTATAAAATTATTTTAAAATTACACCGATTTTACTGTTTATCGTTTACAATTATTCATGATATACGGTTTTTGTTTTATTATTCTGATATTGTTTTGTAATTGAATAATTTATTTGTGGAAATTTACTCAGTAAGAAATAGTTATGAGAATATTAATTATTCCCTAGTACTTATTGATTTTGGTTAAATCAAAGTTTTATAAATTATTAACAAAATATAAAAAAGAACTTTTCTAACTTAATCCGGAAAGTTTCTACATAACTCCCAGTATTTGTGTTTAAATTGTATTTGAAACGTGGCTTTTATTCTAATGCTATCTATAGTTATAAGTTTAAGGCGATGATTGCTAAGTGGTGACGTCGAATGCCGAGCGAAGGTCGTGGGTTAGAATCCTAAAATGAGCTAGAGCTTTCGGTGAAGAAAAACATCGTCAGGAAACCATGGCACTGTGGTAGGGTACTTTGTAGTACCCGTTGAATTCCTTCCCTTAACTTTTTGATTCTTTTTGCTGGACAGATGACCTGAGGAAAATGGCAGGGATTGAATGGATGAGGGAGACGGAAGACCGAAAGCAGTGGCGCGCCTTGGGAGAGGCTTATCTTCAGCAGTGGAGAGACATAGGCTGATAAGTAACTTTTTGATACGAAATTCAATTTATTCATCGAAGAGTCCATGGCACAGCGTAATATAAAACATTTTCTATTCAAACTACGCACTTCTACGAATTCGTTGTATTTAGCTTCTATTTTTTTTTAATTTAAAAACAATATAATCCCTCTCACAACGCTTGGAGGCGTAATCCGATTACATTTAGAGAAAATAAATTATTTTGAGTACGAAAATATATATTAAAATTAAAGAAAATGTAGAACTAACAAAGAGGCTAGTTACCTATTTTCGTATTCGTGTATCATAAAAGGTATATTTCTTGGAAAATCGGCTTTATTCCACTTATTATAGTGAATGTGATTGAAAAGATACCTAAATATACAGGGCGATTTAAGTTGGGTGTAAGGGCATTGGTATGTACCTAATCAAAAATATACCTAGAAAAAATTATCTTCAAAATTAATTGAGGTCACAGGGGACCGGCGAGGGGGGGGGGCTTTTTCCGCTGCCAGCCTTCTGGGAACCTTGCCGTTGATTGGCAGCAGCGGCCACCTCGAGGATTTTTTTTTTTGTTTTTTTGTATTTACTTTGCATATATTTGTTGTAAATATTGTATATCCTAGGAAAAATAACACAAAAAGAGTCTATAGCCTACAAACTTAAAAAAAAGTATAGGTAGTTAAAAGGAATTAGTTTAGCATTGAAATACAATTAAACGTAAGCAACTAAGAATACTACAAAATTATTTAAATTCTAAAATTGCTCTCGTCCCATCACTACGTTTTTGTCAATGGTTACTTATGATTGTTATAATTTCATAACATAAAGTGGAAGCGACTCCATTTTATACTATGTAAAGATGATGGCCTATTGACCATATTCAGCCTAATATACCCCAACAAAATCATCCTGTATATCCGGGATCAAATAGAATAGTTTGTGGGCTGATTTTACAGTGGGATGTTTTTGCGTTTTGTATACCTATTTAATTAGATTTTCCAAGAAGTTTTTATACCTAAAAGTCAATGTTGTTTTAGACAACTAAATCAGATTTATCTCTTTCAAAAGGTTTTTCTTTTTACTGTATAGAATTGACGTAGGAGGTTTCTCTTCTGAAGTCTGATTCCTGTAATAATGTATGAATCCTACTACCCTCCTAATATCTTTTTGCGTTGCCATCTCCAAAATCTACCAAGACGACAAGCGTAATAACCCCAGATTTTGGAGCTTTACACCAGGAAATAAGATTTTTCTAAGGTAACTCAGTAAAATGAACAAAATCAATTGTTATAAATTAACTTTTATTTATATAAATCGGTGGCTTAAAATTTTTAAACTACAAACGTAACCACGCTCCGATGCTCTCGAGACGCCCTCTGAACTAGGACAAATCTAGGGAAACCCGGACGAATGGCAACCCCAGAATACGTTTCATCACAACACAACATATAGGTATATTTTATGACAGGCCAGTTGGCGCAGTTGGTTAAGACGCCACCTATCACGCCGCTGGTCGTGGGTTCCCATCCCAAGACAAACATTTGTGTGCATGAACATGTCTGTTTGTCCTGAGTTTGGTTGTAATTATCTATATAAGTATGTATTTACAAAAAAAAGTAGTATATGTAGTATATCAGTTATCTGGTTTCCATAGTACAAGCTCTGCTTAGTTTGGGATCAGTTAACCATGTGTGAAGAATGTCCCAGGATATTGTGTTATTGTATTGTGTTAATTTTAACCTACTTTTAAGTTTTTGTGTCAAATATCCCGTATCTTCTGTAAATCGTGTAATTAAAAACAAACTCCACTGTACCTATAACCTCTCGATAAAAGCATCAATGTAGTCATTCTTAATTAATTGAACCTATCCAGAACCTTCGTCGGGGAATCAGCGTTTTTATTAGTTGGTTCAGTTGCAACTTCTACACGAAAACCAACTTTAATGCAGAAAAAATAAGATTGAATATTCTAAGATAGTGCTAACGTTTTAATTTGCAATTTTCTGGCTTACTATTACATAGGGATTAAGTTCTAGCTACGGATAGAATCTTTAGTTTCCTTAGACTAGATGATATTTGATTCAGGTTCTTGCAAGGCGAGATTGAAGATAATATTTTTATAGCTTTCACTGTTCTTGTAACATAAGTCATGTTTTTGTCGTAAAAATAAAATCGTAAAGTGGAGGTTTTTGACTCGCTCCGAAAATAGTCTTTTTATGTTGATTGAATTGAAGTGATATTTATGTATATTTTAGATTTATATTAAACTAGTAGTATTATTTATTTTATATATTCATGGTTACTATCCTTAGATGTGGTATTTAATCTTATAATAAATGGATCTTTATAATAAATATTTAGGTATAAAAAACGAAAGCACGACTGATTGACAGACTGATCTATTAACGCACAGTTCAAACCTCTGGATGGAAATTTGACATACAGATATCTATTATGACGTAGCAATCCGCTAAGAAAGGATTTTTGAAAATTCAACTAGGATGGGAGGATCGCTGGTGTAAAACCCGGGGTGTTAGCTATCTCCATATCAAATTTCAACAAAATCGGTCCAGCGGTTTGAGCGTGAAGAAGTAATAAACCTTTTTCATAAACTTTCGCATTTATGATAAAAGTAGGATCTTACCGTAACATATATACTCAACTACGTGTCATAATTACACCCTGACATTGGCAGAATTATGTAAAACACATATGGGGCCATTTTATAAAAGAAGTGAAGTGAAGGACTTACAAGAATACACGACATGTCATATAACACTTGCGAGCAAGCGACTATAATTATTATCTTGTTCAAGTATGTTTGCTCGCGTAGGCGACAACTTTTAATCACAATTTATACAATACATTGAAAAGGATGAGCTAACAAACAAGATAAACAAACGAGACGAGCGAGCAAACGCGAGAAAACTTTTGAATACACAATACTCTATACATTGTGCCCTTCAGTTTATGGTATTCCGATACCATTGGAACGTTTCTCGAATTTGACTCACTTTGTTTAGTCATTTCACGTCACCGTATTATTTAGGTATCTCTGGCGACGATATCCGAGAAATGATGATTCTAGATTAAGTTTTTCTCGGCATTTTTTGTTGCAAGAGATTAGTAAAATATATATATTAAACTGGAGAATATATGACGAGGACTAGTTTTTTTTAAAATTGGAATTTTTCATTAGTAAGGTCAGAAAAAAATCGCGAATATGCCCCTTTTTAAAACTAAGAATGTTTTTTTCTCTTATTTGGGCCATACAAATAACCTATATCTTCCTACCAAAAATGGTTGCGATTTTGTGCATACACAGCTTTCAAAATAGAGATACGTGATCGCAACATCGCCATGTTTTTTTGATTTCAAGTTGTTTCTATGAAAATTTGATTGCAACAAAAGATACATGATCGCCCTAAACATTATCACTCACGCACGTGTTACCGACTTTCCTCTCCCAATAAGCTCTGGCAACATTACTCACGCACAGGAACACAACAATAAGTTAATTGGCTACGGTATTCTGTAAGAGTACTTCCCTATTTGAACTATACTCTTTGAGTGAAAAAAGCCATTCTCTAACTAAGTACTTCTCAGAAGTACCGAGTGAAGTTATTTTCTTTTGTGTAGAGCCTTGTAATTAAAACGTCTTGACTTAACACTATGTAAATTGGAGCTTAAGCTTGGATGCTTCAACTGTCTTTCAGCCGCTCTCAAAATATTTTTTTCTGTTTGAAAATTACTTTATTTATTATTAACTAGCTTTCGCCCTGCAGTTTCAGCCGCGTTTCCGGAATAAAAAGTAGTCTAAGTTCTCCATATCATAGGCTATCCGTGTTTGAAATTTCATCGCCATTAGTTCTATAGTTAAGGCGACGATATACGAGAATGATGATTCTAGATTAAGTTTTTCTCTGTATTCTTTGTTGTGAGAGATTTGTAAAAAATATATGTTAAACTAGAGAATATATGACGAGAAATAGTTTTTAGTTTTAGTTTCATAAGTAAAGTCAGAAAAAAATCACGATTTTTAAAACTAAGATTAAATTTTTCCCTTATTTAGTCCATCTAAATAACATGAAAATATTAATAAACATTCTGAGATCTAATATATCTTACGTTTTTTTTTAATAAAAGTGCGCTTAGCCTGTCTCACTCTCCGTCAGTAAGGGACGGAGTCAATCGCGGAGAGCATTTTTTAAGACGTGAACGAATAAACGCACAAACATTTGCATTTAATATCTAAATATTTGATTAAAAGAATTCAGTCTAATATTCGACACACTTATGAAAATATCTCACATTTTGAACACTTCACTGAAACACATTTTTGGATAGAGAAATAATAGTAGAATTGTTATAAAAAACCTTCGGCAAGACGAACTCGGTAATACGTGGGGTGCTGTCGCTGTAAATAACTTTCCTTCATTGTGAACGCTTGCTATTTGCTTGCGTAAGCTTCTAGTCTACAAGAATCGTGTTTTGTACGACTTTACAAGTTAAAATGTTACTCGGAAGACACGGAATGGACGGAGGTACCGTAAGTCGTGCTACGTAAGAAGTTCAATGAAAGTAGTAGGGAATTTTTTTATTTGCCAATGAAATTCTAGAAAAAAAAGTAATCATGCCACATATGCACTTGCTTCAAAACTAAAGGTACCCTTTTTTTAATGCGAACGAGTTAGTTTGGCAGGAAAGTTAGCGAAGTTGGTTAAGACAGCACCTATCACAGGCCGTGGGTTCGATTCCCATCCAGGACAAAACATGGTATGCATAAACATGTCTGTTTGTTCTGAGTCTGGTTGTAATAGGGTATATACATAAGTATGTATTTACAAAAAAAAAGTAGTTTATGTAGTTATCTGGTTTCCATAGTATACCGCTTAGTTTCGGATCAGATAACCGTGTGTGAAAAAAGTCCCAGGATATTTATTATTTATTAGTGATGGAAACTGTTTTGTACCTTTAGTCCATGGTTCTATTTTCCTTTTTTACCTAAATGTCAATGAAAAATAAATGAGTCGTAATGTTGTGTCAGAGCTTGGTGGTTTCATTTGCAGCATACTATCCACTTATAAGTTTTTATTCCTAACAATTAGTACGAATGTATTAATTCCAATAATAACTTATTGGTACAGAGCGTGATACAGAGTTAAAAAAAAGTGTCAGTAAGGCGTAAAATTTAATTCTTGTTAATCGTACGATGTTTTTTCATAATAATTTATTCATATTATTGATTGAATAATAAACTGTTTGTGTGAGTCTGTTATGGCATGGCGTGTCAAACATGTTGTTTTTAAACCTTCATATTATTATGATGTTTTTTATATAAATAGTCAAGAGAGTACAAACTAATTGGAATATTAACATAAATTAATATTGTTTAATATATTTATGATATAATTTGCAATTTGCATCTCAAATACCTAAATAAATACCTTTGTTTGGATTTCTTATTGTGTGAAATGCAGCTGTAAAAATAATGCAAATAAACAATCCGTTAGTATAAAAAAGAAAAACGTAGCTTTAGATCAATTAATTTATATTAATATATCATATTAGTAGTACCTATCGTACCATATCGTCATCAATATGAAGCTAAATATTATTCTCATCATAATCGCAGCTATGGTAATTATTTTAATTTATTATATACCTAACATATTTATTTCTTCATTTTTATGTAGAACCTTTACCTAATAGCTGTTCCCCGTGGTTTCACCCTCGTTCCTGGGATAGAAAGTAGCCTATAACCTTTGGAAATAATGTAGCTTCTTATTAGTGAATTTTTTTTTCGAATCCGACTGGTAGATCCAGAGATTAGCGCGTCCAAAATAACAAACAATGACAAGTTAAAGTTAGGTTTACTTAGAACTGTTACAAAAAATAATAACTTTTGATGAGATTCAAGATAAAATTCAGCACTAAAAAACATGTTAAACTAGAAAATTATTATGACGAAAAATACTTAGTGTGTTTTTATAATTTTTTTATTGGTAAAGTCACAAAAAAAAATTGCGTGTTTTTTTTTACAATTCTCTTTTATTTGGTCCATCCCAATTACTTGAAAATATTAACATACATTCTAAGGTCTAATAGAAAGACAATAGTTTTCTTAATTAAAAAAAAAGTAATTGTTTTTTTTTTTAAATAACGTCTTATTTGCTTAAAGTCCTCGCTTTTCCGCGTCATTTTAGCAAGGGACGAAGTGATTTGCGGAGAGCAGAGCATCCTCTTAAAGGAGTGACATCTAGGAATATCCTATCAGTATCCTTAAGGTATATTATGTGAAAGTCTGTTTGTTAGTTTGTTTGTCTGATTTTTGGTATAAAGATAGATTATCTACCACAGAGTAACATAAGATTTACAAATTATCCCGGGGACGCGGGTTAGCTACTAAAGTATTATTATAATTATGTGGGTACATAATATTACATCCCAGGATATTATTACAAAAAAATATATATTTCTATTATAGTTCCAGGTTTACTGCCATGCACAATTAAACGTTGGTAAGTACTTACACCTACTCATATACCTAATAATTAATTTAATGAAATAAATATTTTGTTATTTTTTACTTAATTGCATTTTTTTTTATTTCCAGTTCCAATGGGTGCAGTGGTTTTAAAACCAGTAGAGGAAGTCATTGCACCGCTATTGCTTTCACCAAAACAAAAACCATGTGACCCAAAAACAAAATATCCATAAACGTAACAAGAAAATAAAAAATATTTTTGATATTTACTCTATATCTATTGTGTTTTTGTTAACGTTTGTAAACCTAGAAATAATAAATTAAATATCTTTAAAAATTACTTACATAAAATCGTTTATTTTTTTGTTACATACAAGATAAGTATAAATCCATACGTTCCGTCTAGTGGAAAAAAAATGTGATATATCTTTCCAATAATCAGCGAGGTAGCGTCGAAGGAAATTGGATCACAAGCGCAAATTAAGTTTAACCGATGCGCAGAGAGGGGGATTTTTAAAATATCGACCGAGAAGAGATTGAGCTTCACAAGAGCTGACAACATCACAAAAAAATACTTTTCATACATTCTGACCGAATAAAGCACGTTCTGGTGCGTCAGGTAGTTGTAGTGGAGAGCAATTTGTAAAGTTTTTGTAACACATTGACAATCCCTTTGGTATTTATATCCCAATTAGTATTATCATCATCAAGTGAACCGCTTCCCAGCATGTCAATCTTTTGGCTTAAAAAAAAATAAGAATAATCTTTGGAGCAAAAGCAGCTTCAAATGAAATTAAAACTATCCATATTTCCATAAAGTACTGTTTGACAAATAATCCATTATCGCAAAATGAAAGATAGATCCTAACAAAATCATTTTCATGTAACATACATGGCACTGCACTGACGTACTCTATGAAAATGACACGTGCGTTGTCTTACGCGGTCGGCTAGTTATAATTAGTTGACCAACAAATCTGGTAATAAGTGAGATACTGGAGACGGCCAATACTGAAGTGGAATACTTACAACTACATAAAAACTCTTTCGTAAGGATGTGTTATCGTAGTTTATCTACAACACGTAGTATATTATTACTCTGTGCTACAACTAAAAATACTAGGGGTATAAAACCACTTAGAGCTATCCAGAAAAATTAAATAAAAACAAGTAGAAAAAGCAATTTATGACTTACAAAAGAGTGGCAAGGTACGAAGTGGCACGATCCTTTTAAATAATTGTAGTTGGAAAGTTGAGCTTAACTCGTTGAGCGAGAATACGCTACATTCAAAGAAACGAATAAACTTGGATTTTTCCACTAGTTTCCGCATCGCTGTCTTATTTGCGTTTATATACCTATATGGAATAAGATCAATAAAAAAAAATATTTGACCTGTAGTTTTTGCAAAATACCTACTATAGGTACTATCTAAAAATGGCCTTTATTTTCACTTGTTTTATGCTCCGTACATAAGTAGGCTTTGTCTAAATTGACTTGAATGATGTTTGTTCTTTGGCGTTAGTCTAATTAATATATCGATACTTTAAATATGTTAAAAGTATTTTAAATCTAATATCAAGATTACTAAGTTCTTATTTTAAGTTTTCATAAGCGTGAGATTTGAGTGAGAAAGTACGATAGTAGGGTAATTTGCAGTACCCGCCTGGCTGACCAACCTCAAGTAGAAATCTATTACCATGTACCTACAAATGTGTTCCAGAGGCTGCACTCATGAGCCAGTTCCATCCTAGGCATGTAACTGCTTATATAAACATAATTTAATAGACTAATTAAAATTGTGAAGAGTATTATTACAACTAGCAACCCGCCCAACTTTGCACGGGTACTTGAGAGCCATCCTTTTAGGCTTTGTGTGCTTACCGCCACATCATCACTGACCACGGTGAAACACAGGCTTATCATAGAAAAGAAGACATTTCTATGATAAGCCTGTGTTTCACCGTGATCGTCATATCTTTGAGTGATTATTTTTATTCTATAACTAAGTAAACAGACGAATTTATAGTTAACTATACGTATCTGTTTTCATGTTTCAGATATTTCCAATTAACTTTATTGCTATCTTCTTTAAGATTGGTTCATTTTTTAATCCCCCTCCCCAACAAACAATAAGGAAATAAGCAAATAAAGGGTGTGACGTCGTTCACACTTTATACATATCAATTCTTATTGATCACTTGTTGCGTTTTCATCACGTTGTATGATCGATTAATTTTCTGCACCCTTTTTGGTCGACCCAGCGGAAAAACATTCTTATGAACTGATGACATAATTTTTTCTTAGTGACATGTTCATCAGTATTGGGGAAATGAAAACAAAGAAAGGGTGCAACATATATACAGCAATATTATGGTCTAACTTTTGATCTGGTGTACCAGAAAATTGTAGTAAGGGATAGTAGAGAAGTGACATTCACACCCTCCCGATAATTTATCGTAAGCCATCCGTAACATAGCGTGATACCTAGTACACCTCTATCGCCACACGTCGGTCGACCAATAGCGTCATCGCTCACTGCGTGTGTGTGTGCCAGTGCATGTGATCACAAGGTCGATTAACTACTTTGTTTTTTTTTATGCAGTGCCGAGTACACCTTCGGCGAGGGTATGTCTGCTGAAATAAGAAAATTCTAGCTTTACGCTCCCCAATTTTACTTTCTTTTAAGAAATCATGTTTGAATACGAATTTTGGATAAACAAATTTTATGAAAGTCATTATTATTTTAATTCTTGGAATAGGCAAACATAATTATGACTTCAGACGATTTCTATACTTAATACAAAACAGAAACAAACAAGTGTTTGTGTTTTCCTTAAATATGTGAGCATTGTCCGAACATAAATAGGCAGTCAACAGTCACCTTCTAAGGAAGGCAAAGCAATTTGCTTTACACTTACAAACTTAAATCTGCATTCACTAAGCCCCATGTAATTCACCAACCATCCTTATTCTAAAGACATAAAACACAAAATTGGAGCTAATATATTTGTCGACGACGCAAACATTAATATAGAGGGGACCAGTCCACGTTATGGAGTGTTACCGACGCGTATAAAACATAACTGAAAGTGGATTTTCGTTATTACACACACGTATTTTGCTGGGATCGTGCCAAGCGATTTTGAGTTGTATGGCAGGGTATCCCCTATATTGATAGTTATTGATGTCCTGGAAAACGATGGGATTATCTTAACTGAAATGTTTATGAAATACCTAGGAGTTTCAAACTCAAAACTCATTTATTCAGTTCAGGCCCTGATGAGGCACTTATGAATGTTGATAGTTATAATTATTACAAGACTCTAGATAATAGACCACTAGGCTGGTTCGAAATACACTGAGAAGACTTTGAATCTAGCATGGAGATTTAATTCCCTAATTGCCACGATACCATTCGAAGGTCAAATATTCCTTCTTGCTTCCCTGTATGTTCTGAGTCTGGGTGTAAAATAAGAGATATAGATATCTCTTATTTTATATACAGGGTGATTTCGGGAGGGTATCTTAAGCCGAAAAGGCATTGCAGTATAGGTATATCATGCAGGCGACAAAAAAAAATGAGTGGAAAAAACAGAAAAATATTTATATAAAAATTGAAAAAATAACAACAAATTAGTTTAACAATAAAATGCTTCGACGTTAGTGTAGTAATTAAGTACCTATTAGATTACACTAAAA
Source organism: Tethea ocularis (assembly GCA_963555595.1). Classification (NCBI taxonomy): domain Eukaryota; kingdom Metazoa; phylum Arthropoda; class Insecta; order Lepidoptera; family Drepanidae; genus Tethea; species Tethea ocularis. Next base: position 9,848,697 of record OY741968.1, read on the forward strand.
TAACTATATCGCCCCATCACTGCTTTTAAGAGTGAGTAAAGGTTTTTTTCAATGATTTATGCTAATAAAAATCGTTATAACTTTGTAGTGATAATGCTCAGGAACCTGAAATTTTGTAGAATTACTGTTAATGATGTATATATACTATGAATTGTCGAACAAACTACCTATATATAAAAAGTGTTAGAAAACTAGCATTTGAAATAACAAAATCCCTAAATCTAAACACGTAGTAAACACCTGATTTCTCAATGGCGTCGTGTTAACCTGGCAAGCCGGTCTAATCCGGTAAACAAGCTAACACCTAACTAGATCGATCTGGTTTGAACTGGATTACCACGATGGCCGTGTTGCGACGACGACAAATTGACTTACATCGCACCTAGGACCACGATACTGTACGCACAGAGAAATGTAAAAACATAGGTAGGTCATTTATGTTGGAAAGGTATATTGAAAAAAAAATATCTCTACTAACACAAGGCTTAGTAGAGATGTATTTTTTCAATTTACCTTCTATCTACCACGGTATTGTTGTCAATCGCTGGATAATACAGGATGATTTTGCTAGTGCACCTATAGTAGGGCGAAAAGACATTGAAGTATATACTATATTTTTTTTAATGGAAAACAATACTAAAATATTTCCATATAGGTAAATTTATTTCAAAAGAATATCAAAAAAATAGCAGCATATATTAGAAAATGCTTAACTTTTAATTGCCATAATATAACTTCGTAATGGTACCTAATGCTCAGAAACTTTCGAAAATCCTGAAACTTTGTAGAATTATATTAATTGATGTGTATGTACTATCTACATATTATTATGTATAATAGGTGTTATATGAATAGTTACTGTGGAATTACCTACTACAGAATAAACAGAATGATTTCTGTATACACAGGAAAAAAATAATAAAGAGTTCTCCGTTAATAACTTTAAAATCTGCTTAAACTTTATTTACATACTTGAACGAAATAGATATCGTTAACTTGTTTTAGAATAGTTTTTATGCTGAAAAACTATCTATGCGAGTTGAACTGCGGGGCGCAACTAGTTTTTGATATACCTCTGTCTCTTCACATTACTCTATAATTGATATCAATAGTGCACTGCATGTTTGCACTGTTGTAACGATGTCCAGGCAATTTGTACCTTCTGTGTAAGATCAAATGAGTTGAGTTCTGTGTGAAATGCTAGTACAAGTAATCCATTAGTGCGATTATCGCCTGATTTCAATAATAAATATATGCTTTGCAATTGAGCAATATGAATATAATAGAAAAAATCTTTATTGAAATGTCTTGCGTGTTTGTGTAATTTGCTGTATTTACTTACTTATACTTATCCTGGGACATTCTTCACACCCGTTTATCTGATCCCATACTAAACATCTTTTTGTACCATGGAAACCAGATAACTGGCAAACAGCACAAATGTTTGTCCTGGGTGTGTACGCGAACCCACGAGTTGCGGCGTGATAGAGCGTCAACTGCGCCTTTTGCAAATACTTGACAAGGAAACATCAATCAATCTTCATACAAACACAAATATAACTACTATCTACACATGAATATGTCAAATAGCCTTGTTTAATGCGTCATAATGACAAATATCAATCGAAAATAGCAAATTAAGGATAGAATTAGGCGTTGGTGACGATACTAAACTAGGTTTCAATATTTTAATATACATTTTACCAATAGACTTTTCAAATCTATGTCTAGAAATAGTCTAGAGCAGGGGTTCCCAATCTTTTTCAGCCCGCGGTGCAGTTACAAATTTATGTTGTCATGGCGCCCTACCCAAACTATTTGAAAATGATACATTCGAAAGAAATAGGTAGGCTACAATAATAGTAGTTAGGTTATGTAGATACTTCGAGGTAGATAGGAACAAAAATTAAAACATCTACAATATGAAATTGAGTCTTTTTATTATAAAATAATTGAAACAGAAAACAACAAGAAAGACTTTTCGGATAACGGCGGCCCTCTTTACTTTTTACACTTTGGGACCCCTGGTCCAGAGGTATTTATAACTGACTTTGGAATGGCGAACTACTTGTGACTGGCTTCCATTTTCAAGTAGAAACTAGAGGCGACTATTGACTTTTAGCTGTTGCACTTTTAAGTATTCTCTCCTAGTTTCGCTTCGGCTGATTTAGATTCGGTCAAATGAATTCCCCTATACTAGCTATATATGTCTATGGTCAAACGTTTAGTTTAAGACTTTTTTGTATTTTATTTCAATTTTATGAGGAATTTTAAGATTAGCCCCTGAGACGTATGTCAATGAATTATTGTAAGTAATAATTATCCTTTTGAAACTTTTTACCCCGTGAATGTGGATGAAACCGAAGCGCAGAGCTAGTAAAAAATAAAGTTATTGTTCTAATTTGTTTACTCAAACATGATTTATCTCAAGATTAATTTACTGGGCAGGCTAATTTAAGTTTCCATCTCAAATAGCCTTTTTAAGTCTTATTTCTATTAGAACAAAGGGTAAATTTCTTGAATTGAAAAGCTGGCTTAATTCAGTAACTAGGTACATTTTCACAGTTGTCAGGTAGTCACTTTATTGTTCTTTGTATAAAACTTTATTATTCATAAATTATATAATATTCATAACGATGATATTTTAGATAAATTAGAAAAGTTATACACCTCTTTTGTCTATCATTTTCTTTAATTTTTATTTCACTAAAAGATTTTTCTCTCTTGCGAACCACAGAGAGAGAGAGAGAGAGACTTTAATCAACTACTAACTACTATCTCAGGCTTCAGTTCCTCACAAATATAAAATGAATTAATAATACCTTTAATTTACCTATTATTTGTGAAAAGTAAAAATATAATGATTATTATTATTAATGAATGAAAATCGTCTGGTACGAGCTTGTACATTTATAAATTTTAAACTATAGGTAAACAACAACAAATTAAGTCAACCTAAAACAGAGATTATACCTAGTTTTGATACATACAAAGTCCAAAATTGACCTTATGTATTTATTTCATAAAAAAATACGCGTTCCTTCCTAGCGTATCGCTTTGATGTTTCAAAACGAGCTTTCTATTTAGATCCACTCACACCACGTGAATAGTGCTGAAAAGGCCTTTTGTATGACCTTGGGCACATATTCAGACGGTCTCAACGCTGCAGGCAATTACCCATGATGGAATTTTTAATAATACTCGGTCGTTTCACGTAGTGACAATTTTCGTTTATTACAACAACACAATGGGGAGGGCGGGCGCTGTGTAAAATTGCCCATGAATTTTGGACTTGATTGCAGCTTGTCTGATTTTGTGATTCAACTCCATGAATTTTGAAAGTTCAATCTTCGCACGCGTAATTTGACTACTTAGGTAGTTAAAGATGCATTCGTCTTATAAGTCTATGCTTGACTTCAATGCAATCCATATACCTACGAGCGATAAACGATTTCATTTCTTTGTAATTGGCTCAGTATAGAAATACAATTTTTTCAAAGACTTTTTCCATATATCATAATAAAAGAAAGTATGAAAAATATTGAGAATCTCTGCCCAGCCAAAAGCCTATTTAAATATCAGTGTTTCTAAAAGATAATTTGAATCATAATATAAAATTCAATGATGTTAAAATCTTCGAGTTGAACCGTCTAAACGAACCTCCATCAAAACAGCCGCTAACAAAATTCTAAAAGTTTCACCAACAAATTAATATTTACAACTGGTATTAATATTGCCGTCATAAAGAGCAAGTTGAGTTTACTGGCTGTAGAAAATGTATATTTACAACTGTGAGCCATTGGATTAAAGGCCTGTGGAGTTTGATAGCTGTTTTAATTTCATGACTCTCCTACCCTGCTGGAATATACTACATAGAACTAAACCGGTATCGGTACCTACCTCTAGCCAATTATAATACTTGAGATTATTGTTTTTACCGTACTATTGGGATCCGTTCGTATAAAAAAAGCATTGACTGACTTCATCTTGCATAATATCCATCACCACCAGACCAGACCATCTCTGTTTGATAACGTATTTGAACATCTTTGAATATATTGTTCTATCGTTGCTACTACTTTAGGTACTTACTAGTGAAAAGTGATCCCTGGACATTTTAATCTTGTATTGCTCCTGCACCACTTGACAACACGTGCTGGCATTATGATTCACAGATGTAGTTCAGTTAAAAATGAAAACGTACGTGAAAATTAGTCTATGTCGCTTGCAAGAAAAATGTCCGACTGATGTCGCGCTGAACACGACATTTGTAGTGTAATTTTTTTACGCAGTTACATTACCTGAATTATTATTTATTCGTAGGTTATATAGCTGTTTGTTATAAACAAAAACAAATGACGTACATAAACTCTTACCTAAAGGCCTAAAAATATCAGGCTCCCACACTAAGCGGAAATTCCATCGCGGATTTTCCGTCATGGACCGCCAATACATTTTATTGCGTATAAATTACTAATAACGGGCAAACCACCAGAAGAATTAGTCACTCCGTCGCTTAGTTAAATTTGTATGCAATACGTTTCGGGACGGAAAATCCGCGACGGAATTTCCGTGTAGTGTGGGATGGTAGACCTCTATGACCAGTATCAAAAGTCAATCTCTCCAGTAAAAAAAGTCTCCAGTAGGTAAGTACCTAGGCTTAATACTGAATCACTCGGGCAAGAGCACTAGTGTCACGCTTGCCTACGTGACACATACGAGTAGATCACCTTAACTTTGTTTATCGCATTTAATATGTTAATTATATTGTATCTTTAATTAACTATCTATGTGGTGTATAAATATATGCATAATTTTTTCGTTGTCTCGCTGCCTGCACAATAGAGTCATGATTATTTATGCTAATATATTAAAAAAATGAATTGATATTATTTGCAGCTGAAAAAATATTGCGATAATAACATAGGAATATAGTAACAGTATAAAATAAATAGCAAGTTGATTTTAACTACCTTTAATTTAAGAAACATCTTATACTAACGTTGGTAGCAAATATGAAGTTTCTTATTTTAATTTTGTCTGTAACATTTGTAAGTATTTTTTATAAACAATTAATTAATGTTGCCATATTTATTTGGAATAAACATATTTTCATTTTCAAACTAGATTTTATTAATTATGAGTATATTATTATTTTTTATAATTTATCATTGTTGCAGGTTTATTATTGCTATGGAATACCTGGTGGTTTAAGTAAGTTTTAATCCTTTTAAAAATAACAACTTAAATGATTATGCTAATATAAAAAATATATGTCAGCGGGCTGACAAACAGACACCTGATTGTAAGTAGCTTCCATCACCTATAGACTTCATCTGCGTTCCTAGGATAAAAAATTGCCTATAGCATTCGGGGATAATGTAGCTTCATAATTAGTGAAAGATTTTTTAAAAAAAATACAAATTTTACCTCTTTAAAATATAGTATAGAAGTAAGTCTGTTGAAACTCAGGTTTGAAATCTATCTATCACTCTTTAACCTCGTATAACAAACAAAACAGAATTCTTAAAACCTAGATGTAAACCATGTCATGTAATAAGACATATAGATATGATTTTATATTTTCAGTCCCATCTATTTCGACCCCACTGACGAAGACTTATCCAACAACAACGAAGACTTATCCAACGACAACGAAGACTTATCCAACGACAACGAAGACTTATCCAACGACAACGAAGACTTATCCAACAACAACGAAGACTTATCCAACAACAACGAAGACTTATCCAACAACAACGAAGACTTATCCAACAACAACGAAGACTTATCCAACAACAACGAAGACTTATCCAACAACAACGAAGACTTATCCAACAACAACGAAGACTTATCCAACAACAACGAAGACTTATCCAACAACAACGAAGACTTATCCAACAACAACGAAGACTTATCCAACAACAACGAAGACTTATCCAACAACAACGAAGACTTATCCAACAACAACGAAGACTTATCCAACAACAACGAAGACTTATCCAACAACAACGAAGACATATCCAACAACAACAAAAACTTATCCAACAACAACGAAGACTTATCCAACAACAACGAAGACTTATCCAACAACAACGAAGACTTATCCAACAACAACGAAGACATATCCAACTACGACGACGTGTCCAACAACAAAGTCAAAGTATCCGATAACTACAAAAAAATGCCACCATAGTAATGATCCGTTGCATTCTTTACTGGCTCCAGTTGGCGCTATAGTTAATCTTTTACCCACTGTACTGTAAATAATTGATTGATTTAAAAATATTACTAGGTAATACATTATTACTGAAATGAGTGAAAAGATTTTTAGTTCCTGTAATAAAACAAATATTATAATAGTAAAGTTATAATACAGAAATAGTAATGTATTTTTTTTTGTCTCGTATTTTATATATCATCCTAATCATACTTCCTACTAATATTATAAAGCGAAATTTTATGAGTTCGTATATGTTTATTACATCTTCACGCTCAAACGGCTGAACCAATTTTGACATCTTTTTATGACAGAGTGAGCGATTTTATAGCATGATATCCTAACACTTATCCTAACGATGTTTTTAGGGTTCCGTACCACAAAAGGAAAAAACGGAACCCTTATAGGATCACTTGGTTGTCCGTCTGTCTGTCTGTCAGGACCCTTTTTCTCAGGAACGCGTAAAGGTATCAAGCTGAAATTTATATCAAATACTCAGGTCTACTGTCTCTTAAAGCTGTGAAAAAATCAAACTTCTAAGCCAACGCAATCAAAAGATACAGCCGTTTATGCTGCAAATTTCGACACTCGCAAGGGAATCAAAACCTACAGGGTACTTCCCGTGAACTCAGAATATTGAAATTTGGTAGGAAGCAACGTCTTATATCACAGATAAAGGAAAAATTGCGAAATGCATAAATTTTTAGTTTCATCATATGATAATAATATTTTTAATAATTTTAAACTTACTACCTCTTTCGTCTTGAACGCGTAGAAGTATTAACTTGAAATTCATATCAAATACTCAGTCTATAATACCTTTGAGCTGTAACAAAATCAAACTTCTATGTCAACGCAATCAAAAGAAACAGCAATTTAAGCCGTATATTTTGAAACTCGCCACTACTCGCAAGGGAATCAAAACCTAAAGAATACTTCCCGTTGACATAGAATCTTGAAATTTGGTAAGAAGCAATAGCTTACAGCACAGTTAACAGAAAAAATCAGAAAACCTTAAAATATTAAGTACCACCAAAAAAAAATGAGATTAGATAACGTTTTTTCGAACTTCAATGTTCAATGTTAGTACCACATTGAACATTCATACCTTTTTCAGTCAACATTTACAGATCTGGTTCAAAATTAATATTTAATTAGTATTTTTGAACCAGATTTCTTAATAGTGACTAAAAAACTTTGTAAATAAAGAACTTTTGCAACGCTGCTGCAAGGCTAGTGCAGGTATTTCAGTTATATCATAAAATAAATGATATGTGTTAATATAAAATACAGGATTACAGAAACGATAAAGAGACCTTTGTCTTAAATTTATGCTCCTCCAGCATTCCATATTGTAATGTTATGGATTTCATTTAGCAATAAAAATACCATAACTTTTACTAATATACCTGCAGGTTTGTATGGAACCCTCAGTGCGCGAGCCCGACTCGCACTTGGCCGGTTTTTTTAATATTGGGTGGCTTTAACATAACAAATGCTACTTGGAATTTTAATATGACAACTAATTCCATGGAAATACAAACAAATAATGATAACTTCCTATACCTATCTTCAGATTTCATGTGTTTATCTACGGTACTACAATACATTTTTTTTTAGACCACATATATTATTTTTTATTGGTAATCAATTACATTGATTTTAAATAAATACTATTTTACAATCTAATCCTACACTATATATAATCTAAACTAAAACTAACTATATGTACAAAAAACAAACGTAGAAAAAATTAATAGATACCTAAAATAAAAGCTCATTAAAATCATACATTAATTAATTTAATTTTCAATTCAATCGTCAGACTTTTAGATTTAATATCTTCTTTTTATGTGAACACCCATTGTCCCACAAGATCCCCATCACAAACCCTTGGAAATTGACAAAATCTCCAACATGTCTAACTAATAAACTCACTATGCACCAACTGTCCAGTTACTAAAAACTATTTACCCCAAAATTACGACAAAGTCATGCGATAGTAATGATATGATGCTGGCTACTGCTTAAAATAATTTAAATAAATTGTAAATTAATTTAAATAAACTGTTTATTTTTTACTGATGTAAAAAGATTTTTTTTTTAATTAGCGGAAGATTTGGGCCAGTAGCTCCGAAGTTTACCTGCTACATCCGAATTTACTAATTTACAAACTACCTCTATAAAATATTAGTACATATACCTAGATGTAAATCTTTACTATTCCTATTTCTTAGAAATAATAACGTCGAGAATGGAAATTTGAATAAGTACCTAACTAGGTATTTCAATTCTCAACTTCGAAGAATGAAAATGTAGCTTATGAAAATAAGTTTGAAACTTAATAAAATATTTTTATTTAATTACATTAAAATATTATACGTCAAATTGATCATAGTGTGGGATTAGTACCTGTGTGTGAGGAATATCCTAAGATATTACTATTAATATAAAAATATTTTTCAAGAACAATAAAAGCGTCTATTCTATTGCCTTATTTTAAACTTTTTGCTGTAAATCAGCTGTAAAAGAAAATAGGTCACAGTATTTTTCCTCATAATTCTACAGAGAGGAATTCAGTCGGCCGTTTTTACAATAAATGCAAGATGTCGCAAAGTTGGCGTCCTTAACTTTAGTACCTATCTCACTTGGATGTTTTAATGAGGTTATTTTAGTTGTGTGAAATAATCAAACTTATTTAGATTGTCATATTTCTTGAAAATCTTCTAATCTTTAACAAGTTTAACCAACTGCTACCGGCCGTACCTAGGTGTAGCCGACTAGAACTATTAGTAACCGTACGTCGCCTTAAACAAACAAAAAAGCATCAAATAAATCATTTACTTGAAAACAATTATAATATCGTAATCCCAAATAATTCTGTAGACTATCCCATGTATTCTAATACATAAGATAAAAATTAATGGAAAAATATACCTACTCAGGTACTTAGAAAGCATACAAAACCAAAGGACCCACCCACGAATAAAGACAAATCAATAAATCAAATTGACGCCCTAAACCCGTAAAGAGCAACGGGCGCGGGTCGTTTGACTTTGCCAAGTTAAAACGGCCTACTTCACCAAGCAAATAACTGGAGTTTACTAAAAAAACTTTCAGAGGTGACGACTTCGGAACTTTGCTACCTGTTTGCTGTGCTATTTGTCTTTTATGAACGTAGTGATGCTGCTCGTTCGGGTATTTTTATATTAGGTTAGTGTATTCCGTATTTATGCTAGGTTATTTTTACTTTATACTTCATAAATAATGAATGAAACTCAGAAAGTTACCATTAGTTTTGGGCGTAATTTTATATTGTTTAAAAACTATTCTTTAAGTGATTTGGAGGATTATTTTTAGGTTTATTTTAGTTGTTTATACTACAACTTACTATGCATGTTTATACTTTATTAAATTTCATTTCATTAATAATCCTCCTGGATAAGTTTGCAATAAGGTAAATTCCATTTCCACAAGCTATATTTATTCATTATGAAAGTAAGAAGCCGTAAACTTAAAACTCATTTCTTCAGAAAGGCAACTTGCTCTCAAGGGCAACTTGCCGTAACACACCGGGTGGTGGGCGAAAGATTTATAAAAAATCTTAGTTTAAATTCCTTCGAGCGTACCTAAAAGTAAATATTGTTGCTATATGATTTTAAGCCACATTAGGCATGGAATGGATTGTAATCTAGATCATTCTTAATTATATGTATGTAATTTAAAGTTGTTTTTTTTTTATTTACAGATTTTTATGTTGTTTTTGTATCTAATTTAATTTTTTGTTATTTTAAGGTAAATCGGCCTAAAAGCCCGCGAAATTCAAATTTTATTAGGTTTTTTTCAAATTTCAGCTCAGTAATAGGTCGTATATATGTCAAAATATGTTATGCGCCTCATAAATATGCCAATTGATTACCTACTGTATATGTACATTGTGCTTTACAAACTATTTAAATCCATACATTGGTTCCGTTTTCGATAAATAACGTGCAGGTATCAATGTACAGTTCTGTAATATTTTGAATGCAAAATGAGTACATAGATAGATCTATAGTTATATCACAGTGTCGCAAATTACATTTTGACAAATAAATAACCTATTACTGAGCTGCAATTTGAAAATACCTAATAAAATTTGAATTTCGCGGGCTTCTTGGCACATCTAAGCCTCTAGTGGAACATTGTAATTTTTATATTCTTTAAGTGTTTTCGCGGATAATGCAGTTGGCTGCAAAAATATTGTCACCATTTTATGAAATATCATACATAATCTCTTACACAAAATTTTCAGTGAAGCAAGACGATCGTTTCTTGTCACGGTTCAATGAATTTAAAGTCTAGACGGGACCAACGTTTACCACATAAAGGTAAATAAGCATACTATATTTTTTTCTTCGATTCTGTTGCATTTTTTTAAAAACATCAAAGTTCCTCAGCTTTGCAGTGTAGGTTATCAATGATATGTTTTTTAATTGTTCGTCTAAAATTGTATTGATTAGATTTGGCCACATTTTTTTTTCAAAATGAAAGATAGAGATGACAGGTCAATAAAATGTCCATATTACTAATTCACTTGAGATATGAAACATTTTAGGCTGCAAATGTGGGGAATTTAATGTCTTCAATCTGTTGCTTTACTGCTGCCTGATGACATCCAATTTCGATTCAGTTAAAGTTCGTTTCCACTCCAATTCAAATTTTACTAAAAAACGGTATTCCACTAAATTACGAACCACGATTGGATTACGCTTAGATTTTTAATCGCTGTTACCCTTGGTAACCGAAACAATTCTAATCCAATCAAATGTGTCAAATGTTTAGTAGAATACCACTTTAGAATTTTCGATCGAACGTCAACTTTAACTCAAACATGTTTGGATCTCCATCGTTGTCAGAGTATTAGTGGAACACGAAAACTTGCAAAAGTCGTCATTCAGCTGCTATCCAATTGAAATCTAATCAAAATTTATTTGTGGAATTGGCCCCCTGATATATTTTGATTTTCAAATTTCAGTTCATTAATTTTATTCCGATTTACAGTATGTATTAGCGCGATGATAAATAATACTTTGTTTTAATAGACAAAAATCCACATAATAATGAAAGTAAAAAGAAAATAAGTAAAATGCGTTTTTCCGTCTCCACTCGCTTCTCACATGATTGTCGGAGGTGGTGCGTGAAAGCCTGATATTTCGCGTCATTACTTCCAGTTACGGGGATTTTTCTTTATGGTATAATATTGGTACCTATAGATACATAACGTGAAAAAAAAACCTCGGATCAAGATATTATCTGACAGATTCAGCGATCTGTAAATATTATCTTTACTAGGAGTAAAGATTTTAAAATACGCAGAGTAGACATTAAAAACAAAATTAATAAAATATAACTGGTTTATTATAAAATCGATCCCAGGTTGTTTATTTTATTTACTTAGAACTAGTCGTTATTGGTTTCACATGACTTTGTAGTTATGTGGCATGGTTTAGAGGTTGTAGTTGTTTGCTTAGTTGTGTCGTATGGTTTTAAGGTCGTAGTTGTGTGGCTAGGTTTTGTCGTTGTAGTTTTTGCTTAGTTGTGTGGCTAGGTTTTGTCGTAGTAGTTGTTTGCTTAGTTGTGTGGCTAGGTTTTGTCGTTGTAGTTGTTTGCTTTGTTGTGTGGCTAGGTTTGGTCATTGTAGTTGTTTGCTTAGTTGTGTGGCTATGTTTTGTCGTTGTAGTTATTTGCTTAGTTGTGTAGCTAGGTTTTGTCTTTGTGGTGTTTTTCTTAGTTTTGTGGTGAGGCTTTCTCGTTGTGATGTTTTTTTTAGTTTTGTGGTGACGTTTAGTAGTTGTGGTGGTTTTCTTAGTTGTGTAGGAGGGTTTTGCCGTTGTATCACAAAAATCTCTCGGAGGTCTTTGATTTATCATAGATAGAATGGTGCATTGGTCAAATAAACTAATTCGAACAGTTTTTATATCCGAAATTTTAGGAGTGGGAATAAATTCTGTAGTGTGGATGTTAGGGGACCTAGACTGGTTGTAACTATACTTCCGGACATCTATCCGGATAGATCTCTATCGGCCTACCATTATTTTCTTTTTATCAGTATTTGAAATTCATAAATAAATAAAACATACGAAGAAGATGACAAATGTGCCAACTTTAAACTGCATAAAATGTTTTACTCAATCTAACATTTATTTTTAGCCAGGAATGTGTATTTATTTTTTATTTTACTTACCAAACTTAGCAGTGATATGAAAGTTATTAGCCTCATTTTTAAGTCGAGAAAACCTACTTGTTATAACCTAGGGTTAAACTACAGGGAGGAAGCAGGAAATATTATAAAGCTAAGAAATAATACCTGTACAAAAAGCTACATTTCCTGCCGTTTGGTGTACTGTTACATGTAACCCAAGTAAGCCACAAGCAACGATTAAGACACCCCAGTATTATTTTATAACCCTCTCAAAGCAAACTTGCAACGTTAGACAACTTTGTAGCGTGTGCAATTATTTACCTACCTCGCTAGACGTGAGGTGTTTGTTACATGAAGGGATGCTATGAATATTTTGTTAATCACTTTATTTACTTGCTTTTTCGTCGAAGTTTAATTGTAATACGGAAGGGAGTTGTTTTCCAATGCTAAAAAGTTATTAATGGGTTTCGTTCTTGATTGAAAACGCTATTTTCATTGATACGTCAATGCGGTCAAGTACGCATCGAAAAATAAACAAATAGTTTTTTCATGTATTGAACTTCATATAAATTGTTAATTTTCTCTAATAGTATCTCAAAACAAAATATTCTTGATATTAAACTGTTAACAACATAGCGTCGTATTACAATTTTTCCTTCAGAAAAAGGATTGATCTTTTCACGATGACCCCTAAAGTGACCTCTCAAACCTCAGCTTTCAAATACCTAGCAATTGACAAAGGCTATGTACTTATGTATGATCATAAAAGAATACCGCAGTTACTTGTCGGCCAGTTATGTGCTCTTTAATGATAGAGGTATTGCCGACAAATGCTTTGCAGGACGTCGAACTGGGGCGCTATTCTTTAAAACAATCGATATTTTATTAAGTTTTTATTGAAGCTTCGATTAAACTCCAATCTGTATCAAGATGCAGCAATTGACAATAATATTTGTAGATTGATGTATTATTTAGAACAATTTATAAAATATGAGATCAATTTTGATTGAGATTCTAAAAGAGCATTGTGGTATTTTATGAAAAGTAGCAAGAAATAATTACCAGTTTAACTTTTTTATTTAATTACCGAGCTGTAATTTATTAAATCACTGATTACAAGCTATATTGAATAGGATGTAAAATTAAAATATGTATCTATTTAATTATTATAAATAATAAAACATAAACGTGATGCTGTTGGTATATCTTAAACAATGAATAAATTCATAAAAATTATAACAGTTATTCACAAGACATTGATGGTAATTATTTTTGCATATTTCATTCCACTTATAGTCTTGCTGTACAGATAACTCAATGTCAAAAAATTATATTGTCTTTTGTTATCTAGCTAGATCGCTTGATAAAATATCGAGTGACTTAAAAATAAGCTCTTAACCCTTATGATTATGTTGGAATGCTACGCAATTTTACTTATGTCGGCGTCAGTTAAAATTACATCCGTGATTAACCTACAGTTTGTCCTGTTAACCGGTTAAATTGATGATTCAAGCGATTAGGCGAAAAATGCGATGTGAATTAGTCGAAGATTTTTTGCTTTTCAAGCAATTTATAAACATGCTATAAATCCAGTTTCTATGGGATATGGAATGCAGCAACGAAGATAAAGTAATTTTATTTCAACTATAGCAGTTCTACTACCTCCTAGTCATTTATAATTTAAGTTTTTATAATGAAGTAGTTATTAGATCATTAAAATGTAAAAATATCGAATGTGTTAGTATTATGTAACTACTTGTGGGTAATAATCATAATCATAGTGCACTGTTTATTAGTAATTAGTACCTGGATGACCAAGCTTTGCTCGTTATATTATGGTAAATCGTGTTTTCTAATAATTAAACCTAACTAGATCGATTTATCCACCGAAACCCCCTACATACTAAATTTCATAAAAATCGTTGGAGCCGTTTTCGAAATTCAGTATTATACCTTTAATATAATTATATAGTATAAAAGAAAACAAACCATTCTACGGACCTGTATGGACCAATTTTCAAATTAGTGCAGAACTCTTGAATGTTCCAGATCCCAAATCTGCTATGTCCGGTTAAAAAAGGTAAAGTTAAATTTCATTATCTCTGAATTCTTAAACGAGTTTCTTGTAAAATTCTTAATTAACCATAACTACGCTAACTTTATTATTACTTGAGAGAAATATACTTACTTAACTTCTTTACACTAGGGATGTTAATTGTCCATAGATAAATATATTTTTTACTTTAGGGCGTAGATTTATTATAGAAGACATAATATGATTTCAATCAATATTTTCGATTCGAACCTATTTAAGGTCAATGTAATATAACAAATGCAAAAATCAGTTTGTTTGTCTTTTTTTAATATAACAATTGCAAGAAATGGATGGGGTTTTTGGAAAGAGATGGGAACTAATTGGGAATGTAGAATATTTTTAACTATTTTTCTAGGTACTACTAAGAATGCTTGTGAAACCACGTGTCGGAAGCTTATAGGTACTTACATATTAAAAAGAAGAGAAAAAAAAATCTTAATTTTAATATAAATATTTTTTTTTATTAGGTAGGTACATAATGTTTTCTTAGTTGTAATTTTATTTCGATTTCGAGTCTGCTTATTAATCGGCACTCGACATCACTAGTTAAAATACTCAGCATGTTGCGAAAAAGTCGGATAGAGGGCCAATTACGTTATTCCCACAACTATTTCATATTTCTTGAAGCTCGCTGAGAAGCGGAGTTCCTTCCGCTCCTCGGTTACTGTTGATTTTGCTAGAAATTCAATCTTTACTCGTAACTTGATATTTTCCGCGAAGGGTTTTTTTCGCTTACTTCGTTAGGTACTTGAAGGGTTTTGTCGTGTTAGATTTTTTACGCAATATTTTTTGTTGCGAAGGATATTAGGAAGATTATGGCATATGTTACTTTTTCGTGTAATATAATCATGCTTATAGGCAGAAACCTTACATGATATCGTGATTTATGAAGTTTAGAATTTCTTGCACCTCTACATTTTATCTTTGACGCTAATGTTTCTAGTCTTTATATAACTTTTATCAATATACCTACATACAGTTAAATTATGAAAAAAAAACTTAGAATGTGATTGCTATCACTGAGTAACATAGGCATAATTTTTTTTTGGAATCGCTATGAAAACTCTAATAATATAAACCTAAGGTGTAAAAAATATAAATAAATGCGAATGTTTCTAAGTAAGTGTTTGTTTGTTACTTCTTCACGCTTAAATAGCTGGACCAATTTTAATGAAATTTGGTAAGGAGGTAGCTGACACCCTGAATTAACATAAAGGCTACTTTTTATCCCGGGAAAATATAAGGCATCCCTCGGAAACGTGGGTGAAACCGCGGGGCGGAAGCTATTTATTTACCTATAAATTACAACGCGGGAAACTATTTAAATATAACTTGAATAAATCTTCAACAATCAATACCCTACCTAACCCTTCCTGTATACAATACAATTCTGTTAACTTATTTAATAATATACACAATACTGTTTATTAGCAAAGACCTCGAGCTACAGTCGCTACAATGGGAGGGCTATATATATTAGCCAAGATTACCCCATGCGAGTCTCGCATTACAAAGGATGGTTTTAGCTTGAGCTACAAAGGAAACTTCCAGGTAATATTCTTTAGCTAGTCATGGCTCTATATTATAAAAACTTAACTTTATTATATCCGATGTTTTAAAAGAATCATGATTTTAAGAAAAGTTGAATACTTTTCATCTTTTCTATTAGGTAGGTATAGAGCCGAATAAATTTCCGCATATAAAAGTTTTCTTGGAATCCCGAAACAATAATAGAAGATATTTTTTTACTGCTGAATGTTTTATTTTGAGCAAAGTTTATAAAATTTGTGGATGCCTACACTTTACAAGAAATACACCCTCGCAAATTAAAAAGCTTTGCGTTGATAAATCATTCAGTCAGTCAGGATAAGTATATATGTATAGATTTCAGTAGGTAATGTATAATATTTATTAGACAAACATATTAGTGAAATAAGAAGAAACCATTCATAAAACAGTTTAGTAGTTCCTATGGTGTAATAGAAATGTATAAGACCGTGACGTGTGTAAGGCCGGCCACACACGGTCTCGGCATTCGACGTCACTACCACTGAGCTATCATCGCCTTCATTACATTAAGTTTGCTGTTTCAATAAAACCTTATACTCGTTCGTATGTTTATTTTTGTCAATGAACTTTAAATGCAATGCAATAATAAAACATAAATTCATACAGGTAAGAACTCAATTTATTTTAAATTCTTTTGGTATTTAATCGAACAATTTGAAAACGAAAAATAGTTCTCAGGAGCTTTCTCAAATTAAGTGTATTCTGAACCGCGCGGCGGTAGATTAAATTTAGACATTCGTAAGTGCCTAGACTATCCAGTCTCAATTGAATAATTGAGTTTTTAGTTTAATTAACCTCATTAATAATAGTTTATATTATTTTCATGTAGGAAAAGAGCTGTCGTAAATTTATCCTTACAGTCGTCGAGTCAAATTACCTGTAACTTGAGTAATATATAAAGTAACAAATAATGAAAATAAATACCTGAAATATTAATAAAACCCGTACATATGAAATAGACGTACGGACGGAAAGAAAAGGGGAATGAATATTAGGGGTATCAAACATCAAAGAGAAATGCTTTTGTATTAGATGAGGTAACGTTCAAGAGATGTTGGGATGTTGATACACTGAGATTTAGTTTAGAAAGGGTCGGTTGCTCGTACTTTTAGTTAAAGTTAACCTTAACCTTACTTTACTAAGGCCCACTTGCACATTCCTGGGTTAATCTAATAAATTCGGAGTTAAGTGCTAACACAGGGTTAAATAAATAATTTATTTTGCGCTATCAAAAGTTAAAGAGTATGGCTAATTTTCGATATACTTAACCTACCGTAAATAAATGTACCTAATTGTATATTTTTTTTACGGTGCAAGACACAATGAGAGTTCAAATTTAAATAATCTAACCCTGAGTTTACAAACTCTATATTTAACTCGACTGTAATACGTGCAAGTGGGCTTTATACAATACTTTGACCGTAGGGTTAACTTTGACGATGACCAATCTCCCTCGGTCGGTTATGGTTACGGTAAATATTTTAGTTAAAGTGACACGAACAAGACAGTTTGCTTTCTTTCGACGTTTAAATATATAACCGTAACCCAACTATAACCTTATTATGACCGTGCTTTATGCAACCGACCCTAAGTAATATAACAGCAAAGAACTATTAATATGCTGGGTGTAATTGACATTGTAACGCAATCTGATAGGTACCATGGATTAAGTATATGATCTGGACCGCATATAAAAATACTCATAAATTCAAAATATTACTTTCTTCATTTAAAAGTGCAATATAAAAATTCCAGTAAACGTCCGAAAATCCAAATAAAATCAAAATAAATAATTTAAAAAAAAAAGTACAACCGAAAAGTAAATTACTCGTTGTACCAATTTCTTTATAATATTTCAGAATGTTGACTGTTATTCTTTGGTTTCTCTTTGTTGACATGAGGTAGGTACTTTATATTATTTACTTAGCAATATATTTTTATTATGTGAACAAAATATAAACGTCAAAGTAATAATCCACTCAACTTATCCTAGATTTTTTTTAAGAGTATTTGAATTTGTTATTTCACTTAATTTCATGGACAATTTAATGTCAAAGCTTTTTAGGCTTTTTTTTGCCCAGTTTTTAGTTTGACTTTTAATTATTTTAGTTACAGTTTTACTTGTATTTCCTGGTCAATACCCTGCAAAGGAATGATGCCTATACAAATCGGTACAATGTTAATCCGTAAATAATACCATGTTTAGATAAAAATATTCATCTTTTGTTCATCAGTTTGTGCTTGACCAAACACATAATTAAATCAGAATGTTTTCGAAAATAAGTACCTAATCAGGGAGACAGTTTTTTTTCAGAAAAAGAAGAAAGTTTCCTTGTATGATCCCAGTTGCCTCTATATTAGCCAAATAAATTTAGTCAATAATTTTTCCTATGCTTTCCGGCCCTGGCGATCGGTATGCTAAACACCCCGATCCGTCCAGTGGTGTGAGTTGGGCGTTGATAGAACAGTCAGTCAGTCACGTTTTCTTTTTATATATTTTGTTAAAAATTTATTGTCAACAAAATTTACAATTATTTACATCAAATATACAAGCTACATTTAAAAAATCCTCGAGGCGGCCGCTGCTCCCAATGAACGGCAAAATAAAAGATTTGTTTTCCAATATTAATGAAATACCGCCAAAACTGATAATTTCGCCTGTGTATCTAATACGTCTAGAATTAATAACCAACGTTTCAATATAACCGTAGTTAATTATTTCATATCATATTATGAAGGCAATAAATTCCCTATGTAATTGATCGCATTCTAATTAATTTTCCTGTTAGATTCATGATTATCAGGATGAAGCTTTCTATTTTAATAGAAAATTAAATGTTACACTCGCTACGGGCTACTTTTCAATAAGTAGCCAAATTTTCAGGGATTATGGAAAATGCATCATTTTTGTGCGGTCAAAATGTATGAAAATGATTTTAATTTTCAGTAAAACTTGATCATAATGACAAGTACATTAATCCCTAAAATTTAGCTACTCAATGATAAGTAGTCCTGTATGTAAAAGGTACTTTTTCCTGAAAATAAAATGTAAATCTATCTATCTATACTAATAATAAAGCTGAAGAGTTTGTTTGTTTGTTTGAACGCGCTAATCTCTGGATCTGCCAGTGGGATATGGAAAAACCTTTTTGCAATTGAAAGCCCATTTATTAAGGAAGGTTATAGGCTATAGTCGAGTCCAGCTTGGCTGGGCAGCGTTCGGGAAGCTACGTAATATCTTCTCGTCTCAAATACCGCAGTGTCTCAAGTCGAAAGTCTTCGACCAGTGTGTGTTGCCAGTGATGACTTACGGAGCGGAAACGTGGTCGCTTACGATGGGCCTTATAAGAAGGCTCAAGGTCACCCAAAGAGCAATGGAGAGGGCTATGCTCGGAGTTTCCCTGCGAGATCGGATCAGAAATGATGAGATCCGCAGGCAAACCAAAGTAACCGACATAGCCCGAAGAATTGCCAAACTTAAGTGGCAGTGGGCGGGGCACATCGCTCGTAGAACCGACGGCCGCTGGGGCAGAAAGGTTCTCGAGTGGCGACCACGAATCGGAAGACGTAGCGTGGGCAGGCCCCCCACAAGGTGGACTGACGATCTTGTTAGGGTCGCGGGAAACCGCTGGATGCAGCTAGCGCAGGACCGGCCATCGTGGAGATCTTTGGGGGACGCCTTTGTCCAGCAGTGGACGTCTTTCGGCTGATATGATGATGATGATGATAGGCTATAGAACATCACGCTACGACCCTCAGGAGCTGAGCGATGATAAAAAGAACGTTAAGCGGGAGCATGTATAGCATGGGTGAGCGATGCGACGCGGTTGTCAATGGATGACAGCGGTCGCCTAGGTAACAGTTTTTTGTTATTTTTAACTGTCATCACGACGAGGTTATCAATTCGTCGGAATCTTTTTTTATGTATGTTCCTCGATTACTCGAAGATGCCTGACCCGATTTGGAAACTATACATACAGGTGGTCACATGGTCACCAAGTCAGGGTCTGATGATGGGATCTTGAAGAAATCGAGGGAACTCTTCAAATTTTATAGGCACTAACAATGTTTTTCATATATTTCTGAAACTATTCAGATATTTGCGTCTGGTAGTCGTCACATGTTGCTGAGCTGATGATGGAAGGTACAACTCCTTAACGGGTAGGAGTTAGGGGATAAATCTTTAAATATTATAGGAACTATGATGGAAAGTACAACGCTAATATGCTTATCCTAGGTCAGTGACCTTGAGAGTCATTGATTACACATAAGAAACTAAAAAATTAAAAATAAAATACTTTTAACAAAAAAAAACCACAAAGGCACTAATAAGTATAAAATAACTATGTAAGAACTCTAATCTGATAGTTTTGAAGTCAACGAAATTAGCCATTGCTGTTGCATCATCAGATATTTACTGCTGCTACACTATTGACAGGTAGAAGGACGGCTCATTTCACTTCTAAACAGACCCTTACGGTATTTCTTGAAAAATACAGCGTACGCGTAAAAATGGACCATTGGGCAAGGTTTTACAAGATGCAAACCTAATAATATGGGATGAGTGCACATGAATCATAGAGCTCATCTAGAGGCTTTAGATAGAACTCTCAGAATTATAAAATGCACAAATAGCCATGGGTGGAATAACTTTGATGTTTTCTGGTGATTTCAGATAAACGTTGCCTGTTAGGGAAACTAGAGCACATATTATTAATTCTTGCTTAAAATCTTCCTCATTATGAAAGTCTGTTGAATTATTGAAACTGTATACCAAAATGAGGAGTCACTTGGGTAGAGGAAGCACAGATTTCCCAATAAAGCTCCATTTAATCGGGGATGGGAAAGTACCTGAATCAGTTAAAAAACTAGCTATTGACAAAGACCTTGGTAAAATCGTGACCAACATTGAAGACCTGATCTGTAGAGTATATCCGGATATAGCCAATATCGACCAAAAAAAACATTATGTGTGTGTGATGTGTGAGAGGGCAATTTAATTTAATTAGCTGCCAGAAATATAAGCGTTGACGCCATCAACGACAAAATAATGGCTAAACTACCAGCCGACAGCGTAGTTTTCGAATCGGACCAGTAACTCCGGAGATTCGCGAGTTCAAACAAACTTTTCAGCTTTATTATTTAATGCTAAAATGCTAAATAGCTTTCCACCCGCGATGCCACCCGCGATCAGTCAGTCAATTAACCAACTTCAAGCGGAGGTTATCAATTCGTTGAAATCTTTTTTTTTGTATGTTCCCCGAATACTCGAACGCCTGGACCGATTAGGAAAATATTTGTTTGTTTGAAAGGATATAGGACTTCACAAGTAGTCCCATGGTCACCAAGTCAGGATCTGATGATAGGATCCTAGACAAATCGAGGGAACTCTTCAATTTTTATAGGCACTTACAATGTTTTTCATAAACTTTTCAGCTTTAATATAGAATGCTAAATAGCTTTCCACCCGCGATATCACACGCGATATCACCAGCGATCAGTCAGTCAGTCAGTCAGTCAATTAACCAACTTCAAGCGGAGGTTATCAATTCGTCGGAATCATTTTTTTTGTATGTTCCCCGAATACTCGAACGCCTGGACCGGTTTGGAAAAATATTTTTTGTTTGAAAGTTCACAAGTAGTCCCATGGTCACCAAGTCAGGATCTGATGATAGGATCCTGGACAAATCGAGGGAACTCTTAAAATTTTATAGGCACTTACAATGTTTTTCATCATACTTTCTAAAGCTATTCAGATATTTGCGTCTGGTAGTCATCATCTTATGTTGCTGAGCTGATGATGGAAGGTACAACTCCTTAATCGTTAGGAGTTAGGGTATAATTCTTTAAATGTTATAGGAACGATGATGGAAACTACAACGCTAATATGCTTATCCTAGGTCAGTGACCTTGAGATTCATTGATTACACATAAGAAATTCAAAATTGAAAAATAAAAAACTTTTAACAAAAAATAGAACCGTCTTCAAAGGCACTAAAAAGCAGAAAATAACTATTTAGGAACTCTAATATGAGTTTTGAAGTAAGTGAAATAAATCTGCGGTACCATGATATCGGTTAAAATTTTTGTTAAAAGTTTTATATATTTAGATTGGCTATTGGACGCTGATCAGTGTTATTATCACCATCGGCATCAGCGTAGGCATCAAAGTGACCATAAGAAAGATCTTGGGAAAAACGTAACCTTTTGATGGGTTGGTCTTCTGTACCAAATTTGGCATACTGGTTTCCATTTCGATATACTTCAAATACAAATGGGTATATTTGACCGGCTGCAACTAACTCGCAGAAATGTAGAGTGTTGTAACATCTAATTTATACTTTTCTTTTGTCCCATGATTGTTGCCAAGACGGTCATGAGACATAACAGCAAATTCATCCCAATTGTTCGTCATATGCATTGCATTTCACCAAGCTTTTATGTGAGTTCAAAAGCAGTATTGATATCAACTTCGATGCAAATCACCCCCAAAATAACTTTCTACCCTTTTTTAACCCCGATAGGCGATGAGTTTCAATAAAATACAAAACACGTCTTCCATCAATTATCTTAAAGAATGTTTATGCAAAATTTGAAGTAGATTGGACCAAGGAATCACGTTATTCCATACAAACTTTGTCCCAGTTTTTCAGCCCCTAAGGATTTCAGAAGATCAAAATCAAAATCAAATCAAAGAATGTTTATGCAAAATTTGAAGTAGATTGGACCAAGGAATCACGTTGTTCCATACAAACTTTGTCCCAGTTTTTCAGCCCCTAAGGATTTCAGAAGATCCTTTCTTATAGGATGCCTACGTCATACGAAGAACACACCCTCTAAATTTCAGGTCTCTACGATCAGCGGTTTAGGTTATGCGTTGATCCGTCAGACAGTCATTCAGGACAATGCATGTTAAATAGATATTAGACCACCAAATTTATGTAATGGTACCAGACTTCAAGTAAAATTACTAGATTTCTGTCATAGTAGCGATTGGTTTTGACTCAGCCAGCAGTTGGGCAAACAGTACTGATACCTCGCATTCCGATGATACCCACAGATTTACCATATAGATTTAAACGAATAGGTACAATTTCCTGTGAAATTACCTACCTATCGTCTGAAGTCAATATAAATAAAGCACAAGGACAAACTTTTAAGCATGTTGGAATATATTTAAGAGAAAACTGTTTTTCCCATGGACAATTATTATGTTGCCTTATCTAGATCAGGTTGCATAGGCTACTTTTTATTTGGAAACGCGGGTGGAACCGCGGGGGACAGCTAGTGAAAAATAAAACGAAAAGATGCTGTGATAGCAATCATCATTCAAAGTTCATCTTTCAGTCCTGAAACGATAAAGTTCTTCAGCAAAAGGTTAGGATAACTAGATAACTTTGCAACAGATTTCTTTGAAAGAATGCAAAAAATGGTCAGGCACAGGATGGTCCATGATTTAAAAAAATATTTTGACAGGCAATCGATAATAAAATCGGTACTCTGAATGTTAAGAATTTAAATTATATAAACCTGGCTTTCGTTAATGGCGTTTGCGTTTATTACAATTTTGTATAGGTACTAGAAATAAGTTTCATGAGTATTCCGCGAAAGGCACTGTACCAATTTTTATAGAGAAATGTCGAAAGTAAACGCAAACGCGTTTGCGTTAACTATAACGTCAATTCTTTACACTCGGGGTAATGTCGAATTTATTAGGATATAAGAAATTTAACTTGTATACATATAGGTATAATTGCTTAGGTATATATTTTACTATTGACCCACCCCTGCTTTTTAGGGGTGCAATAAACGATGAATTGTATTACACACAAACCTTCATCTTTTATCGCTCTTTTTATTTGTGAAAACCGTATCAAAATCAGTTGCGTGGTTTAGAAGAAGTAAGCGGAGAAACAGACAGAGGCAGATTGCGACTTTGTTTTAAACTTGGTATTTCTATCAAAATCAACTTATGAATGCCGAATCTATTATAATCACTACCGGTTCAGAAGTAAGTGTTCTGAACGAAAGTAAGTAAGTCATATTACACGAAAAATTTGTCAACCTTTGAAGGTGTTAAAAAGATCAAAATAACTTATTTTTCTAGTTACTTGTAAGGAAAAATCCCTAACAATACCATAGAGCAAGCACAAGGGAAAAGAGCCAAGTTATTAACACCCTATTCTGTGAAGGACAGAGCTCGGATCAGTAGACACGACTGTCCTCGTCTCGGTATCTTGTTACGAGTCAATATTTTACGTGGGTGCAACAGACCGTTGTTAGGGTTATTCCACTTGACACCCTGTTTGCTTTGATTTTGATTCGCTTTTTATTTGAAGGACATTTGTGTTATGACAGCGTTATCAAAAATGTCAATGTATTTTTCTTTTTTTGTTGCATGCCGGTGACGGTAATGTGTTGGAACTAAGACAATTGCCCACATTTAAGCAAGTAAATTAATTTGAATTTGAATCAACTCGTGATCTTTATTTCACGAAAACTAATCTATATTTACTAATAATAAAGCTGAAGAGTTTGTTTTTTTGAACGCGCTAATCTCTGGAGTTACTAGTCCGATTTGAAAAATTCTCTCACTAATAGGGAGCTACATTATCCCTGAAGGTTATAGGCTACTTTTTATCCCGGGAACGCGAGTGAAACCGCAAGAAACAGATAGTTTTGAATATAAATAGTTTTTGGGTAAAGAAATTGACTGTCTCAATTTTCAATTTATGTATTAAGGAGAATAATGTATTAAGGTATTATTTAGGGTTTCTGACTCAAAAGGAAAAAGGACTTCTGTCTGTTCGTGTTTCAAAGCCCTATTCTCAGAAATACGAATCAAATACTAAAGTCTACGGTCCCGTGGAGCTGAAAAAAACAAGCTTCTAAGTCAAAGCAATAAAAAAATACAGCTATTTAAAAAACAACACCAAAGCAAACAAGCATACGGCTCGCATGGTAGTTAGCGGTTAACATAGTCTATAGATAGATGCTTGGAACAACCGCTGTATGTTAGTAATTCTCAAATAGATATACCATATTTTTGTTAAAACTCTATTTACTTTGTAAATCTTTGAAAATGAAAATGAAAAATATTTATTTCGGTAACTTAACTTCTACAATAACAATATCCTTTGATCTTTGGGGACAAAGTGGAAAATACCGTCCCAACGGTAAATGATGAACTCGACAGCGCTAATATTATTTTGTCTTGAGAAATCAAGGTGTATAAGCTATATTCCTTTCGGGATTTCACTTGTCAACTTTGTTGTTTTTCTTTAGCACACTTTTGTGATAATTCTTGTTGACAATTATTTTAGACAAGTAACATTGGCTAATAACGCGGGCGGGAGCCGCGTTATTAGCCAATGTTACTGGAGGACTTATGTTTTTAACAATATTTATATGGCAAACCCTGTTAAATTGCACTAATCTATATTTTCAGATTAAATCTAGGGCATTATTTGTTGTGTATTTGAAGATACATACTATTATGAAACCTGAAAAAAATTCAATATCTAAGCCAAAATATATTTTATAACCGTAATGAGAATTGAAGTATATCTAACATATTATGAGCCTAAGCCTTGATATTGTGACGTGAAATTTGTCAAAAAAGACCAAATACCAAGAGAAAATAAACACATTAGCGATTCCACTGTACCTATTCAGTTGACCTGCAATTCGAAGCTTGCTAATGAATATGCATCTTTTGCAGATGTCTAGTCTAAAATTCGATGACGTTATCGGGAAACCCGACTCCCATCGATTTTCCTGGGAATCCCGTTATAGCAGGTAATAATTTATCTTGCGATCAACTTTAACTTTATAACGCTTCTTCATTACGAAGCTTCTATTTAACTGCTAGTGTTGGAGCTCTCGTTTATTATTTACTAGCAACCCGCCCCGGCTTCGCACGGCTTTTTTAGCTTTTCTGTACTATAATATGCATGTATTATACACTAGATTCCGCCCCGCGGTTACATCCGCGTTTCCGAGGGATCTTATATTTTCTCGGGATAAAAAGTATCCTATGTGTTAATATAGGTTATAAACTATCTGTGTTCCAAATTTCATCCAAATCCGTTCAGTATTTTTGCGTGAAAGAGGAACAAACATCCATCCATCAATACTCACAAACTTCGCATTTAATATATTAGTAGGATATAAACGTTCCTCTTGAATCACTCTATCTATTGCTGAATACTGCATTAAAATCCGTTGAGTAGTTGCGAACAGACAGCGGAAGCGGCGACTTCTTCTACTAGTACTATGTTTTTAAGATATCGAACTTTGTTCTCTTTAAAATACAATTTCTAAATCCATTATTCTATTTTGATTGGTCGATATGTTTTCCTTTAGTTTTGGGCCGTGTTTTAGTACTTATGATGTGAGTATAAAATGAAAAGTCGTACTAACTCACTTGACTCATCAACGCCCAGCCCATGCCCTTGTATTTCTTTTTCTTATAGTGTCTCTACAACTAGTGAAGGTATCAACTTTTGGAATTCAGTCCTGTCCTGTCAGGCGGAATAAATTGAACTACGCTTGAAATTCCAATCTGCATCTTTCGTGCCTGACCACGTGGCCGAGATATGACATTTTATGGACTAAAGTTTCCGCTTCTGATTGGCTACTCGCAAGGCACGTCTTCGTTTGTTACCATGGACTTAGAAACCTGAAATTTTTCACAGACTTGTAATAATATAGATTAAAAAAGGGAGGTAAAAATGGGGATTACAGGAAAACTAGAACGTTCATACTGAGACTTGAAATAATTTAAACTATATTCTTTTAAATGCAAAGTTGAATATCCTACAAAAAGAGCTTTTCAATTAATAGATATTTAGTAACAGTAGGTAGCTATATCTTTACGGAACACAAATCAAATAGCCAAGACTTTAAATTTAAGTTTTCAAAGTGATAGGTATGTATAGAGATTACAGGGTACGGTTTAGAGTCGGTCCTATCTGATACATAGCAATGAGGGTGTTTTAGCTACCATTTTGAGATCTCACTCCGTTTTACGATGTTCAAAGACATTAAAATGCTGCTTTACTGTTTGCTGTTAAAACAAAACCACTTTATTGTTCCATTGGGATACACTATAAATAAAAGGGTGCATATAAAATATGAGTTTTTACTTTTGTATGAGTTTGCACATCCGATAGGTATTAAATATTTCATAAAAATCAGTAAATATCTTACAGTATATCTATACTGTAGAAATATTATAAACAGGTAAAGTTTGCTTGTTGGAAGTACGAGGTTAATCTTCGAAGATATTGAACTGATTTGGAAATCAGCAAATGTACAAAAAAATACAGTCTACATATCAAAAAATTCCTCAAGGCGGCCGCTGCTGCCGATCAACGGCAAG
Source organism: Tethea ocularis (assembly GCA_963555595.1). Taxonomy (NCBI): domain Eukaryota; kingdom Metazoa; phylum Arthropoda; class Insecta; order Lepidoptera; family Drepanidae; genus Tethea; species Tethea ocularis. The sequence continues at coordinate 9,876,148 of OY741968.1, forward strand.
GTTCTTAGAAGGCTGGCAGCGTTTCTTCTTTGATTGCTTACGAAGTAGGTAACAGTTTGAGCAAATCGACAAGGATTTGACCCATAAGAACCCATGGAACCCATGGTGTCGAATACTATTGGATAAAAATCCCATGAAATTTTTGAATTTTTTTTTAGCAAGTACACCATTTTAGCGGCACACAATAAAACCTGTACTTAAACTTATCGCAGCGCGCCTGTAATTTGAGAATTGCTCAATTCCGGCAATTTATCACTTTTGATATCCAATGGTTTTGCTTGTTTATAATTAATCTACTATGATATTATCAATAGATTTGTATTATGTATGTCTACATAATCTGACCGTGGCCAGTGATGTGGCCGATGGTGGTAAGCACACACAGCCTAGAAGGGAGCTATACTTGACATCAAGTTGAATTGAAAATCTAGGTAGATATTTACTGGTTTCATCTCGTATTCTTTATCAATGTTTTTCATATTTCAATTCTGTCTATAAAATACTCGTAACATTTTTTCATGACTTTATATAATACAGAAGTTACTTCAAGTGCTTTCACGACTGGAAATAAGACGTTCCCTTCATAAAAGCTCGTATTTCAGTAGTAGAGAATAGTAATTTTATGGTACTTACTCTTTTATGCAAAATACTAGAATTACCATTGTTCGATTTTGGACACGACTGCCCAAAGGTGTGTAATGTTTTCAGGGTTCATGTATGTATGCGAGTTTCTTTATTTCACCATAACTTTTGAATGCCTAAATAGATTTCGAAGTGTTGGGTATCGTTAGAATTCTTACATCATCGTAAATGACACAGGCTATAATAAATGTACTTTTTCTATAAGGCAGTCGTGATTTTTATATTAAAATATCTAAGGTTGTACTCCAATCCGACTCGTATCATTAGGTAGGCAGTAGTAGGTACTTTTTTAAGTTTATCCATAAAAAAATAGTTAGGCATCCAATTAAGAACATCTTCGATGTTTTTAATAGACTTAAAAAAGGAGGAGGTTTTTTATGTTTGTAACACGATTATTTAATTTTTTAGTATCCTCCTGAGGTTTCACCTAGTCAGGATATCATGAGAATCGCCTTAAAAAATTCAAAAGTGTAAAATAATAAATATGTGAACTCTAATCTGACAATTTTGAAGGTACAAATAACCAATGCTGGTCCTCCGTTCGAACCAGTAAGTGATAATAATATCACGCAAGTATAACAAAAATATAATTTGCATTATGTAAAAGTCGATTTACCGTAGAAAGCCAAAGCTTCGTGCTTTGTGGTGATAACCGAATGAGTTCCAATAGTGACTAACCACTGCCGTAGTTAGCAACATTCTGGCAGTATGCCACGTGTCGCTAGCTCACAATACAACGTCTGTATTTTCTGTTCCGTTTTGATAATTTTCAGGTGCCAGCATGTTCGTGGTCCAGAGGCATGTGTTGTCTATTTTGCTGATGTAAGCACCTAGAATCTATAAACTGTGTATATGAAATCTGTGGAATGACATTTGATAAATGACTTTTCACTTCATGAAATGTATACCGAGTCGGTGCCGTGGAAGAATCAGATATATAGACTAACTGGCTCCCGCGGTTTCCCACGTTCCTGGGATAAAATATCTATGTGCCAAATTTCATCAAAATCCGTTTGTTAGGTTTTGCGTGAAAGACTAACATATCTTCACATCCTACCAAAATTTCACATAAGATTAATAAGTTCCATAACACGGCTTGAATTGAGAGATACTGAAATAACTTTCGAGTTAGACTAAAAAGTTTTGACCAGAAAATCTGGTGTGCATGGACTCAAAACTAAACTTAGTTATTCTAGTTCAGTCTCAATGAAAATTATAAGTTCGTGCATTTTATTGAATAATGCTCTGATGGAAAACGTCGTCAAAAGCAATTTCGTTACAATTTCTTTCTCATTAAATAATAAAATTGTAATATAGGTACATAGAGAAATGTTACAAAAATAATAATAATCATTATATTTTTATGGTCTATCCTTTTCAAATTTCGAGTTTGTAGCAAAACAAACGGAAACCATTTTCAGTTACCTGTTACCCGATAAAAATCCTTTCCTGTAAAATCAAACCAAGGATCAGCATTTTTAAATCGAATTGTTTTTTTTTTACGTAAAAAGTATTTTTTTTAAAGGACAAAAATACATCGTTACGTTGTTGACACGTACCTATCGTAAAAAAATTCAATATCAGGCCAGTCCCTGGGCTATGGGTCCCCCTGCTATCGGATTGCGTGGATGGCGATATATAGGTAATTGTAAAATTCTCGTATCGGCGCGGCGTGGCGTGTATAGCTCGCTTTAATTCGCAGACTCGGCCAATTTCCGCAGCTCGTCGCTTCACTTCCGGGAGGTTACTCTATGTAGGCATGCTAGGGACAAGCGTAAGCGTTAATGATATATAACCAATATTTTTGGAGTTGTAATTTTTTGAGATTACCTGCAAAGCGGTGGCGAAGGATCCATACAAGCCGATTCCCATCGGCTTACCTTTTAGAAATTCCAGTCCCACATTTTCATCATTTCAAAGGCACTTTTATCATGCTTAAAATACTCTGTAATTATAAAATTATCGATGTTTTTTGAACGGCTTACCCTCGCCATCATTCCACCCCTCGCCACTGAAACGTAGTTATTAAATTATACATTACGTGGGCGACTACTTTTAGCTTCCTTTTTAATGAAAAACGCCTGTATAGATAAACTTACAAAGCAATATCTTATCTGAATACAACATTTTGTAAAAATCTTTAGAGCCATTTTCGAGATACGAGAATACATATAATTATACAGTAAGATTGCAATGTACCTATTATTACCATTCATCATCATCCGAAAGATGTCCCCTGCTCGACATACGCCAAAGGATATCCACGATTGCCGGTCTACTATCATCCAGCGCTTTCCCGCGACCCTCACAAGATCTTCGGTCCACCTTGCCAGGCCTGCCCACGCTGCGTCTTCCGGTTCGTGGACGCCAATCGAGAACCTTTCTGCCCCAGCGACCGCCGGTTCTACGAGCGATGTGCCCCGCCTACTGCCACTACAGTTTGAGCAATCTTCGGGCCATGTCGGTTACTCTTCGCTCTTAATTCAAAGTAATTCAAACGCTATCAGTAAATGACTTGGCCCAAAAAGAAATTGAAGCGTCCCGCCCTCCCGTCTAAACGGACATGCTGCTAACTAAGTACGTCTAACTTTTGCGTACTTTCTTTCTTACACCACTTACGTAGAATTGAGATTTTTTGCGTAAACATACCTACCCATTTTTGCACCAACTTTAGGCGAGCCAATTTCGCATGTCTTTAGTTTTTTGTATGAAGTTGATGTTTGTATTCTATTGGTACGGATGACGACAATTCAAGGTAAACTGCGACATCTTATGCGGTTGTAATAGGAGCTTTTTTGCTACAAAAAGGTGTAGTCTGATGTGTTGGCGACTGTACCTAATACTGGCACTTCTCTTAGGTATTACTGTTTGCATATATGGCATAATCAGGTGTAGACAGTACCTTACCTACCTATACATGGGTATTTTTGAAATAGGTCTCCTGATTTCTGATTATAAGAAATCTGGAATCTCAGATTTGGTCCTAGGTATAAATAGTAAAAAAGGTTCATAATATTTGTCAAAATTATTGCCAAATACACCGTCATCGTGTCAATATTTGCCAAATATTGGTGTAACACGAATACGCATCACCATGTGACGTGCCATAATACCTCGGGAGTAACGAATAATAAAGAAACCGTAGCAGTATACTCTTTGAAGAAAACATTGATAACATTATAATGAACTAGCTGTCCCCCAAAGTATCAACTGCGTTCCTAGAATAAAAGTAGCCATATCCTTCTCCGTAGGCTATCTACGTGCCTTTTATCGCGATCGGTTCGGCTTAGGCGTGAAAAAGTAACAAGCAGACAGTTACATTAGCATTTACAATATTAGTATGGATGATAAAAAAAAAAATAAAAAAAATGTACTATAGCTACTCTAATAATTTCAATGAATATTGATTTACTTTTGAAAACATAAACATAGCAATATAACAAAAATAGCGGTGAGGAAAAAACTATCCCTTCACCCTATCTCAAAACACATAAATATTCTCGTTTCCCCATCCATGCTTTCACCGTGTCATCGTAAAGGACAAACAGCTGACATTCCATCAGTCACCGTTTGTTGTCAGCACTGGCACGCTACTGGCACGTTACTGGCACGCTACTGGCATGAATAAACACGAGGCACAAGCGACCTGTGCATCTCTTTTGTAACCCTTTGAATCTTTGGAAACGTGGCTGCATTTAGAATGGAACTCAATGAAGTGAATTCGTAGAGGGAATCTATTTTCCGTGTAGACATTTTTAATGCTAGGTTGTTTACAGTAGAGATAGGGACTACCTTTATGATGATTAGATATTAGGTATTTTACTTACAAATATAATTAGACATAATTTCGGGTAGAGATCACAGAACTCACAGATATGAGTTATTTACTAAAGACTAGACTAAAAATGCTAGACTGGGCCGTTTGCCGATGTATGCGGTATTGGCCAGGGTCGCAAATGTTTGTTTAGGCTATGGGCAAACACTGGCGGTCACTTAACGGATGATATTACCTTTATATTAATATCAAAATTGACTTAGTCGTCATCGTTTGTAATATATCTATAATAGGAAAGCGTGACTGACTGACTGATCTATTACAGATCTATACGGATTGGACACACACATTTTCACACATACCTACTAGAGTTTATTGACCTCAAACGTACCTACGTAACACGTCGTTCAATAACTTATAAATATAATAAAGAAAACAAAGATTGTTTGTATTATTCTAGATGTAAACTTTTAACATCTGTTCAAATAATGACTCAATTCACTTTCTACATTTATATACCTAAGTATATCTATTCACCATCTATGTGGCAGTTAATCAAATAGAACATACATACCTACATGAAATAACACTGGATTCTTGTAGCCAATCACCGTAGGCAAACACAGCCCAAAACTATTATTTTTATACTATTTATAGGCCTGAGTTTGAACAAGATCTCACCGTGGTCAGTGATGATTTGGGCCAATGGTGGTAAGTGCACTCAGCGCAGAAAGGAACATTCGTTATGGAAATCTATGGGGGAGGACTAAGTTTGGGCGGATGATGATGTCTCCAGCTCCACCATAAACTTATTACTCTTCGGTCATAACTAGGAACGTGAAACTCAAGGCTTGTTGCCTATTTTTGGTTATCTAAGAGGGTCGCAGAAATTATAACGATACTCCTGTCCAATAAATATTTATCTCGTGAAAAGAAATTATTAGAAATTATTAGTCCTCGATCTTGGGAAAACATTAGCTACCCTCGAAACGCTGATAAAATCGTGTGGCATATATTGAGCACATAGATATTATAAAATCCCACATTCCCCACCCATAAACCGTGAAACAAAGATACTAAAATGCAACCTTTTAAAAGTTCCGGGTGAAAAATCACCCGTCGCAGCACTCGGTCGCTGGTACGTAGGGTGTCCCGGCTAATTTGCGGACATCGATCACTGGTGGCAATCAAAGATGTAGAGTCAGTACTGGAAATGGCTTAGTTGGCGGCTATTTTTCTTGTATAGTGACATCTATCGACAATATAAATAAGGTCTACACCAATAGATAGATGAACAATAAAACAAAAAATTATGATACTATAATTTTTTAACTAGTACTTACGCAGTGGCGGCGTAAGGGGGGGGGGCGATGGGGGCGGTCCGCCCCGGGTGCCAAGCATCACGGGGGTGACAAAGCACAGTATTTTTAGCTCTAGTAGCCATTGGCGCATCTGCTCTGACCGATGAGGACCGAATATGATTCCGAACCAGATTTGCATTGCCATACAGCGTGGCAATGCCGCCAGCGATCTGGGCACACTACCGGCTGGCATAGATTTAGATCAGCTGTATCTACTGTAAATAGCTTTTCATTCTTATTTTAGTCTAGTTTTTATTTTATTTCTTATTAGTAAGTAGAAAATATCCGGTAAATCCAACTTCAAAAAGTGGATGTCTTTCCAATGACATGATGATGAGTGACTGATTTCGTACACTTTTAAACTTTTTAGTGTTTTCCCTTTTTATCTTCAATTTTCTACCAGAAGCCTCTTCCAGCATCTAATAAAATTTGTATATCAAGGGTTCGGCACTCGTACTTTGGTCTGGCGTTTGCCAATTTCAATTCAAATTGCGGGGAGTGGATTTCAGGACTTCCTACTTTAGGTTTTAAAGTAATTAGGTAGCTCTCGTGTGGGTATGATAAACTATTGTTTTAGTTGAAATATGTGTGTACCTACTAGATGAATATTAGATATGGCAATTTTTCGAAACTAATGTTGATTTTGACATGCTAAACAACTTTTACTATGAGACCATCGCTGAAATTACCTTTTTTAAAGTTCCGGAACTAAAAAAAAAACGGAACCCTTATAGGATCACGCGCTTGTCTGTCTGTCCGAAAATACTGGACTGGATGGGCGGGATGGTCAAGTTTCACCTAGTTTCTTAAATTACTTCAAAACTATTTATCTTAAGATTATAAAAAATATTAATCCTCACATCGAGCCCTTTCATTTGATATATCACACAATATCCTATATAGTTTGCATTTTTTTTTTTTCTAATTTACCTTCAAAATAATGTTTGAAATTTATTTATTTACGTTAGGTGGACTTCCGTGTTTGGGTCACTGGTCATCGGTCCAGTAGTTTCAAGTAATCCTATAAGGGTTCCGTTTTTTTCCAATGAGGTACGGAACCCTAAACGAATATCCTAATGGTTTAATCAGACAAATGTACCCGACGTAGACCGTACGCTGAACTGTTTTCGACCAAATAAAACTCGGTGAAAGATATTTTGTTGAATTGACGTGCCTACAACCTTCATAAGCAAACAAATGGCCACTTTTATTAGAAGTTCTTCTAAATTAAATGCGGAAATCCAAATCCGCTATTCATTTTATTCAGCAGACCGCATTCTATTTAGGTAAGGCAGTCGCAACCACTCTTCCCGCTCTATTCCTGTGGTTGGCGGTTGTCTATTTAAATTTACAAATGTTTATTTATCGTACATTTCAAATGAAAGTATACCTAAATAGTGGCTATTCATGTTCTTTATCTGTCTTGCTAAAATACTTTACAAATTTAATTAGTTATTTAATGTTTTATAAGCTGTCTGATTGGACCTATACTAATTAATGCGATGCGATGAAATTTGGCTCGCAGACAACCTATAGGCGTGCTGTGCTAGTTAGGTATGCTAGATATGATACGTGTACCTATGTGTCAGGAGTAAATCTTAATAGGTACGTACTTATAATACAAAATTATACGTTTTATCATAATAAATTTAGAACTCAAATTGATCCTTCAAATAAAATGAGGTCGCAAGCAAACAAAAACTAAATAAAGCCCTCAGCGCGAGGTAAACACGGTCTTTGAAAAAAGACAATCCAAGTTTGGCGGGCAAAAGTTTTTTAATATTCCCACCACTCTGTGTAATCCCGACCCAACGAAATTTCCCATTCGTAAGGGCTTCCCCGAATGTAATTTTGCATGAAGTGATGACAAAGTTTTAGGTAAGTTACTAGACATCTTTCAATCTTTGTTTCGATTAAGTGGGAAAATCGATTCACCTTTCTTGTTTGAGCATTTTTCGACGCACTGTTGAACTACTTTTCTAACATGAAATTTCAAATCGTATAACTATTTATTACCTATGTATAACTAAAATTATAAATTTAAAGAAAGGCCCGATGACGGCGGATCTTCTTGAAAGATACCTGTAAAAAAAAACCGGTTGTTGAAAATAACCTCCTTACCTATTTAATATTGTTCTTTTTTAGATTATTTGAATTTTCTGTTCTTTCATTGTTTTTACAAATAAAGACGTCACTCCTTTTTCTCCTGCCTGGATAGTATTTTATTCAATACCGGTTTATCTGTTCAAAAACTATGATGCCACAGACACACACTACAAACATATAACCCATCTTTTTCATCAGGGGTTATTAAGAGCCAAATTTATACGAGTTTTAAAAGATTTATTAGTTATTTCATGCCTTTGCTACCGGCATATCCCTTCAGTCAACAAATCTCAAAACCTGAAATTTTAAACTCAAGCCATCAAACGTTTTATAATCCTATACTTAAACAGTAAAGGAGTACAGCTCAAAAATTCCCCCTACAACGTGGCTCAGAAGTAATTTTGGACAGAAAAAGTCCTAATTCCACTCATTACGAGAGGCCTATTGTGAGGAAAGAGGGACGAAGTAATCCGACAGGCACAATGCTTCGTAAATGAAGGTAGCTCTTCCGTAACGAATTAGGGACGTATGGTATTTCCGTTCTAAGTCCACGTGTCGTGAAAATGTATGTTGTTAAAAAAGGAATGTTGATAAGATGTTGTACTATTTTTTCCATGCAGATAGGTACCTATAGGTAAGTAACTATTTTTTTTCGTTTTAGTAACTGTCCTACAAGTGTCCGTTTAATTGTACGTTTTATTTACGGTTTTATCAGGACCAACCTTATATTAATATATTACCTATTTATAATACACATTTTAAATGTAAAATTATCAGTCCAAAATTGAAATCACTACATAGTGTAAAACAAAGTCACTTCTCGCTGTCTGTTTGTCCCTATGTATGCTTAGATCTTTAAAACTACGCAACGGATTCTGATGCGGTTTTTAATAGATAGAGTGATTCAAGAGGAAGGTTTATATGTCTAATACATACATATTATAGTACAGAAAAGCCGAGAAATTCAAAGATTTGTACACACACCCGTGCGAAGCTGGGGCGGGTCGCTAGTATTCTATGTATATTTATGGTCAATTTTCTTCGACACAAAACCGAGTGAGCTTACTGTCCAAGCTACCAACAACAGCAAAAAATACGTGACTTTTTCGCTAAAAATACAATAACAATATAGTATTTCGATTCTCAGTCCAATGGGACATGCATCGGGTATGCATGCAAATTGCATGTCGCTCGGGAATGCTTAACAGTATGCAATGAATGCAAATGCACATGGCTGTCTCAAAGGAAATTCACTCTTACAACGCCCAAATTACTGTTTACATAATGCATGATGTGACAAAGTTGTCATACGTGAACGCATTTGGACACGGTCGCTTTGAATTTTAATGTTTGAGAAGTAAATATTAATTATGAGAACCGCTTTCAGGTACCTCATATCATTCCCACCACGATAGCCATACGACAGCAGTGTTTTGTTTTGTAATCTCTTAAATTTTAGTACTGTCTACCTTTAGGTGAAGAATTGCAGGCGTGTTATAAAATACTAGCTGTTCCGCGCGGTTTCACTCGCGTTCTCGGGATAAAAAGTAGCCTATAACCTTCGGGAATAATGTAGCTTCCTATTAGTGAAATAATTTTTCAAATCGGTTCAGTAGTTTCGGAGCCTATTCAATGCAAACAAACAAACAAACAATCAAATCTCTCCTATTTATAATATAAGTATAGATAACCTTTTATAACAATAAACATAATATTACAATAAATAACACTCGTAAACTAATAAATGCATATGTAGTATTTTTGAGAGTAAATTGGTTGGCAACATTTGGGAAACTTCGCCACATCTTCACGTCCAGCATACCGCAGTCCCTTAAGACTAAAGTTTATAACCAATGCCTTCTCCCGGTTATGAGATATGCAGCTGAGACATGGACGCTCACATTGGGACTTGTGGACAAGCTTTAAAGTCGCGCAGCGTGCTATGCTTGGAATATCCTTGCGTAACAGTCAGAAATTATGAAATTCGCCGACGTACAAAGGTGACCGACATAGCAACTCGAATAAGCAAGCTGAAGTGGCAGTGGGCAGGCCATATCTGTCGACGTACAGATGGTCGCTGGAGCAGAAAGGAATGGAGACCTCGGACCGGGAAGCGTGGAGTGGGACGCCCTCCGGCTCGCTGGACAGATGACCTGAGGAAAATAGCAGGGATTGAATGGATGAGGGAGACGGAAGACCGAAAGCAGTGGCGCGCCTTGGGAGAGGCTTATCTTCAGCAGTGGAGAGACATAGGCTGATAAGTCAAGTAAGTTAAATTGGTTATTATATTCTTAAAAAATCATTTTAATTGGCAACATTTTTACTTACCTACCATCTACTATAAATTTACACCCATGTTGTAAATCCTATAAGCTTGTACCGGAAATTCTTAATGCTATTAAGGGGGGGGGTTCTTTGGTTGTAAAACCAAACTGCGGTCACCAACATCAATAAACCTTTCAAGTAAATGTTTACGCCTGGCTGCGCTTGCTGCGAACTTTGTTCGCTTCTTTAAATAAAATGGTCCACCCGCGCGCCCCTGCCAAAGATGAGGGTTCGGTTGTTTTAAAATAAGATATGTTATATGACATTTCATTATTACGTAGTTTGACTTTGCTGCTAAAGATCAGTTTTGTTTTGTCCTCAAAAAAATTTTAGACTCGTTATAAGTTTTTTTTTAGATTTTTACATGCAAGTACTATGTGGAGTTTTATGAGGAAGGATAAAGTTCGGCCATCAGTCAATGACTCAAGTATAGTCAAAGTCGAAGTAATTTATTTAATTTAGACCCCAGAAGGGCACTTATGAAGGTCAAATTTACTGAAGATACCACCGGTTCGGAACAGCCGTTAACTGATTTAGAAATAGCATAAATGTAGTAAGAATGTCTCAGAATATTTATTATTCCTACATTTTCTGAAGTTCACAAATAATGCCTTCTTAATAGTTTACTATACAGATAAAGTAGCATAAATTATTACAAACCTGTTTCCCAGGTATTGTTACATAAAAATACATCAAAATAATGTTACATACCGTTTCCTTAATCACAACAACCGTCTCAAAGGCCCAGCCCTATAAAGAGCAGTCAAACTTTGTCTGTCACCCGTTTTGTTGGCCCCACAATAAAAACTCCCCTCGGGGCATGCTTCGTCTCATTTTTATGATGAAAAATGACCGCCTACTCTTCCAGCGAGCATTGATTGTAAACTGCTGAAAACATTTGTTCATTAACCGCTCGACTTAACGCTTTGAGAGTCTTGTTTGAAATCATTAGAAACGCTGTTTAAAGGTTTTATAAAAGCAGTCTTTGCAATATGAAAAATATTAGAAAAAAATGGGAAAAGAAGATATTGACGAAAGGTTTTTCAAAATTGAAACACTAGTGAAATAGAAGCGCGAGGAGCGGAAAGCTATTCGATTATGATTCAGATAAATCATCATATCTTTATCTTGACTTACTTCAGTCCAAATAACTATGTATCTACTATAACAACAATACTAATAATTATTGGGGCTTTAATTTGTCCTAAAAACTCCTCACTTCTCAAGCAAGTTTCATAAAGCCATGTCCTTTAACATAACAATACAGAATTGAGATTCATGACGTTTTGTTATTCGTGTGTGTCATGCCTAAATGCGAACGACGCTAGACCACATTATTATAACCACGCTTTACGGCCTTAATGGGGCCCATTAGGCCCCCAAAATTAAACCTTACATCGTTATAACGGCTGTAATAACATGGACTTAATAATTACCTACTACACAAGGACTGATTGAGGAGAAAAGTAACGCAAAGTAAAACAAAGTACTAAATAGTAGAAGAGACGAGTTAAAAGATAGCGTCTACACTATGTGGTAATAGTGATGACTTATGGAGCAGAGACGTGGTAGCTTACAATGGGCCTCATAAGAAGGCTCAGGGTCAGCCAAAGAGCAATGGAGCAATATTGTGATGGTCGCGGGACACCGCTGGTAGCGCAAGACCGGCCATCGTGGAGATCCTTGGGGGAGGCTTGTCCAGCAGTGGACGTCTTTTGGCTGACATGATGATGTCTATACTTATCTATACCAATATTATAAAGTGGTAAAGTTTGTATGTTCAGATGTAGGAGGTAATCTCTGGAGCTTTTTTATTTAACTAAATCGGCAAACAAGCATACGTCCTACCTGGTTCAGTGTTAAAAATTCTTCTACATTATCTTCAAATGCTACTCTTTGTTATTAGGAAAATTGAAACTTGAAACAATTGCAAGTTCAGTTGTAATAAGGCTTTTATTAATGTATACAATAAGATCTAATTTAAGTAACAAGTAACATAGCAAAAATAAACAAATTAATATTCACCCATCGGAAGTTTGTTGAACGAATTCTATTCCCCGATGGATTCGAAATCCAATTTTAAATTCTTATTTAAATAGTAGGTACCCCCGAAGCGTAGAATATTAGACTCGACGTTTGCACATTTTCCTGAAGCATGCTTAAATGCGTGAGTAAATGTAATTACTTTTAAATGAGACAGTGTTGCTATGTTGCCAAAATTCGCCAAATGTCGGTGACATAATTGTGAATTTGGGGAAATTTAATTTGGATACAGTGCTTATGCTGGCTTAATAATATTGACTAGCTGGTCGTACCCGGCGTCCCCCGGGTGGATTTTATTGAGATTTTTATACAAAAATACCAACCAAATTTTGATATTCCCGATAGATTTTCCAAAAAAAAAACTCTGTGGTACCAGTATTTGATTCAGTAAGCGTAGTGCAGACAATGAAGCAACGTTTAACCATCGCCTTGGAATAATTCCATAAAAGGAGATGAAGCAACGCAAGAAACTCCTCACGTACGTAGAGTTTTAAATCAAATCAAATCAAATCAAATCAAAAACTCATTTATTCAATTTAGGCCCTGTTAAGGCACTTATGAACGTCAATAGTTACAAACATTACAATAGACTCTACCACCGGTTCGGAATACACTTGAACTGAGAAGACTCCGGCAAGAAACTCAGCAAGGCTACATTTTTTTTTTTTGTGGATCTTTCTTTTTTAAATTTATGTTATTCCTGTTCCAAATATACATAAAGTTCATACAATTGTCACTTGGCCAGGGGGCCGCAAGTGCAGAGAGAAGCTACTACAACCATGTATTCTTGTCTTCAACGTAATGAGCCACCTTATAGTAGGCCTTGTCGATTAATTTCTGTTTTACATACTGTTTGAATTTATTGTACGACATCTTAGTTACTGTACGACATCTTAGTTACTAAATGAAGATAGGCTTCAAAATCAGTAGAAAGAACAGTTTCACAAACGAGCGTACAGAGCTTATTAAAAAGTGCACAGTCCAAATGTAATACGCCTACACACATTACTTTGTTAATGACATTGTTAATAACTGTGTCGTCAATATCACAAACGTCACTGAGCCGTTGATGACATCTCAGTGTTACCAGTGTTTCACCCAATACATTTACCACGATAATTAATTGAGCCAACCGAGTCGGACCAACAATCCGGTTTCCGACAGATAGTAATCAGCGTAATAATACTATGATACTATTGGTAGAGACGTTATCTATAAGGGTTATAGTTGTGACATCGGATTGCGTGACAAAGGTCGTGTAGGCTCGGTATCTACAATAAGTTTATGCTATCATGAAGTAGTGGTTTTATTAACCTTGGCTACCACTATGCTGCCTCAAGCTTGAAATCTATCACTAAGTAGATGCTTAGCGTGTTCTACTGAACTAGAGAGTTGGTTTTCTTCTAGGCTTTATATGCAACACAGTTTTGGCCATTTAATCAATTACAATGGTGAGATTTTGGTTAGGTAAGTGCGAGCTTTTATCTACACAAATATTACAAAGGGAACAAAAAAAATATTTTTGTTTGTAATTAATAAACAATGTAACAAAAATATCTATAAAATTCCTTGCAACACGTGGATCATGGGTGAAACTACGTTTTGTTTTTTATAAATAATAACGACAAGCGTGTTTTTTTTACATGGCAACCCTGATCATATCAAAGGTATGTCAACCCTTGAAGTTACGTACTTGATTTAATCAGTTAAAATCGTTGAATTTGCTGTAAAGTATATTAGGAGTTGTTTATATAAGCACCAGCTTACAAGGTACCGTTGAGATGAAAATTTCTTTGGATAAAACTTATTTATTTTATAAATTCTCTCATTAATGTTTTCTTACATTTTGAGGTTTTTGTATATATTTTTGTAATAATGGAATAATGACCATAGTTTTTATTTGCAAGAAAATGATTAATTGCTTTTAAAAACGGTTGGTAATTAGTATGAGTTTTCGTACACTTTAGAAAATATAATTCGACTAATATTCATAAATAATTATATGTTTCATTATATTATTGTTTATTTTTCGTGATATTATGATTGCTTATAAAAATAAAATATCTTGTAAAAATGGCAAGATACATAATTAAACATGAAATTAAGTACTCAAATAAAATTCGGAACCCTAAAAAATATGAAATATTCATAAATGGCAACAACGATAACGATGAAATAATCTATTGATGTTTTTTTAATTAAATTTGAAAAAGTTAGCGTTGTGTTCCAACTCCGTTTCAGCCTATTCTATCAAAATTTACCGGTAGTGCTAATTTCCATAACTTACATCTTCAACACGGAACAATAAAGCAAAACCATGAAAAGAGGAGCTTATTCGTGAATTATTTCACTGGGTCTGACGTATTATTCGCGCGAGGCGCGGACCATTTTATTCAAAGGCGAAAAGCAAATAACGGCTAAGCCGTGTACAAATTTGAGAATGAAAATATTATTATATTCTATTTCAACGCCTTTGTGGGGATATGACGTAGTATAGATTTTTATATTTATCCTATTGAGTGTCGGCCATCTGACAGCGGAGGTCACTGACTAGCTAACTAGCTAGTTAACTTTGTTTTTCCACATGAAATTTTCAAAATATGTTCCCAGAAACAAAAGCGTTTAAATGCCGTTACACGGTTGTCCACTATGAAGGGAAATCTATTAAAGCTGTATTAAATAGTGGCGATGCCCAACATGATATTTTGATAATCGTCAGTCGTAATATGAAGTGTATCGGCCCGGTCAGAGCAATAAGATGCATTTAAGTTGATTATGCGATGTAATCGGGTTTACCATGAATTTTGGTTAGGAAAAGTCAAATAAGCCCAAAATAGCAATGTCAGAACCGTTTCCCAAAACTTCTATAGCTTCAAGCGCTATTGCCTTTCTACTTTTAATTTTCGTAGGAAAAAGTCATCGTAAACGCCCGATTATAATTAAGCGGACCGTTTTTTTGACGGTGAAAATCGAGCTTATAAAATATAAAAACTTAATTACAAATTCCATCCAATGAAAATAAATGATTTATCATTATTTATTATTATTATAATAATAAACGACAAACAAATCGAATCCTCAAATAAACATTTTAATACCAACGTATTAATAAATCACACAAAATAGACAGAGAACCATTAATCAACAGATATACAAACAAAACTAGATATACCTACCTAAGTTTTTCCGATACATTAATTCGAGGGAGGATCTAATAGCCGTAGCTACACTCCCCTAACATAAAATACAGAATAATTAACCGTGTATAATGCGATTTAGTTCGCCACCCAATAAAGTCGGTCTACTGTAAATGATTACAGTCTAAAGTTTTAGCAATTTTAAGCGGTAATTATAATCATTTATAAGAACATACCCAATGATTACTTATAATATATTAATGACTATACACAAAGAGTCCTATATTAAAAGAATCGCGCGTTTAGGCTATTTAAAGAATTTATGGTTAAATTGTTTTACACACATTCACACAAAAGTTGTTTACTGTATAATAAAGCCATGTTAGGCTTTCGAAAATATAGGTATGATTTTTTTATGATTCGTTTTCAGTCTTTTTTCATAGTACGGTAAAACCTAGTACTAAATTCTCAAACTTTGGAAGTTTGTGATCCCTAATGTACTAACTGCACTTAGCTGATTGCCCCCTCTGGTGTAAATTTCAAGAACTACATTTTCCTTACAAATGCCAGCTAATTTCATAAAAGCCGGCTTAAGCATGGGGTGCATCTGTAATGCCGTGCTACTTTCGGAGAAAGGCAGTGGCGCTTGAAGCTATAAAAGTTTTGGGAAACGGTCTCGACATTGTTATTTTGGGCTTATTCTTGAAGCGAAAATGTTTTGCACTGTAACCTACACAATTTATTGCTAAAATATGTAATTCACAAAAATATTAAAATTAAAAAAAACTAAATTAAGTTTATACTTATTCTTAGCTCACAAGAAGAGAATAATTAGATTCCTTATTTACTAACACAAAATAATTATCTCAATCTTTTCAAACATTTCATTCAAACTCAAACTCAATAGTTTATGCTTTGGATTGACCAAGGATTTTTGCCCCGAGAAAATGTTACACTAATCGGCTATGCTAATTTTCATTGAACGTCTTATCCATTCTTTGTTACATCAATGTCATAGAGTAAAAAGTCACGAACCTTTACGACAGCAATAAAAACAGGTAAGGAGTACTGAAATAAAAATAAATAATTGAAATCAAAGGGGCTCATTCTGATTTTACGTGAAATAAATACGACTGACACTTGAGACACCTATAAAATAAAAGAATATTTGTATAGTCAGTACCTATTTATTGGGAAAGATGTAAGGACTGAGTGATAGTTAGAGCGATGCCACACGGGCGTTGCCGGTGCGTTGCGTCGTCGCAGAGAGGCCTGTGTGCTTATAATTATAGAGCAGTGACGTCGCGGCGACAAAGCTCTGTAGTTCTACCTGTTGAAATCACAGCGGTGCGACGACGCAACGCACCGGCAACGCCCGTATGGCATCGCTCTTAGAGTAAAATCGAAAACAAAACGTGTATTGTTTGATTCACACAATAAAATATAACTAGCTCGCCTGGCAGACGTTGTCCTACCCTGACAATAAAAAAAAACTGGGACGTAAGTACCACGTAAGTACCTATAAAAGAATCTCTCAAATTGGTCCAAACTGCACACAACACAGTGTACAAAATATCATAAAAACCGGTTCAGTATTTTTGGAATTCATCGCGAACAAACAACGTGAAACGAAATATTTTTATATCAACTTATCTACGCTAAAGCTAAACACATAACTTTTTGTACATACTACCTCCCAGTTATATATATCTTAACTTACGAAATATTTCGCTTTTACGTGCAGTAGAATAGTCGACTATAATCGTAAAAATCTCAACCGCAATTCCTAACAGCTTTTATTTTAGTTGCACGGTGTTTGAGCGCCGTAACTCCGCTTAGATGTAGTTTCAGTTGTTTTAACACTATATATGTGTTGTGGTATCGTGAAACTTCAGTTGTTACCATTTTATTGAGTTGGTATGGTTATTAAAGTTTACGGTTTATGAGGATTGGATTTATTTGATTACTAGCTTCCGCCTCGCGGTTTCATCCGCGTGTCCGAGTTATCTTATGTTTCCGAACCGGTAGTAGAGTCTATTGTAAACTTTTGACATTCATAAGTGCCTTATTAGGGCCTAAACTGAATAAATGAGTTTTGATTTTGATTGACTTTCCCGGGTTAAAAAGAAGCTTATAAGTTATTCCAGGGTATCTATGTGCCAAGTTTCATCCAAATCCGTTCTATAGTTTTTACGTGAAAGAGCAAAAAACATACATACATACTCACAAACTTTCGCATTTATAATATTAGTAGGAGTTATAATATTATTATTATAAATTATATTAATAATATAATATGATAACACAGGAACTCCAATCGGTATCAGTCCATCTGAACCCCGAAAAAAAAGTAAAGAATTGAAGTTAGTAAAAAGTAGCGACGGCAATAAACTTAGCAATTATTCAACTTCATAATTTAGGTACATAAAATATATCCTGCAAAAGCGAACACAAACGCAGACGCGGCAGTAAGCGTTAACTAACGTCAATTCTTTACATTCGGGGTACTCTGAAAATACACCCCTTATTGAGTTCAAAAAACACCATTTAACTATGACATAAGACATCCATAAACTGACACTAAATGCACCACAAAATACATCTAACGAATAAAAATGCTACGTGACTTGTGACTCAGTCACGTTGGGGCCCCTTTGGTCTCAATGGGACCAATTAGAGGCCATGAAAAGGAGCGGGTGGGCCCGGAGAAGGGACCATGTATTTGTTCCGTTCTAAGGGACGGGTAATGAGGAGTATCCAATACATTATGCACTGAGAATCCGTTTGCTTTGTAAAGACGTATATAATGTAAATGGTATTACGGATATGGTATATAAATTGGATCATACAGTTTGATTATTGGAATATTAGAAGGAAAACATGAAATTTGGTTCCTTTACTACTATTCTAAGATTCGTAAGAGTTGAATAGGTACACTTAGGCACATCATTATGATATGGTGATGTCACTTCAAAAGTCTATTAAAAAGGGCTTTTTATCACCTGTATTATTCTGTTTAAATACTTACTTAATTTAAAAATATATGTATGACTGTCTCGAGACCTTCCTGCAGCCTTTGACGGAATTCAAAACATGTTTGTGTATTACTTAGATACATATATTTTATTAGAAATTAAAAATATACCACAAGATTTCAAATTATAAACCACATACACGGATTAATTTATAACGAATAGTAAATACCTACATACTACATTTTTTATGCGTTTTTATTTAAGATTTGCGCTAGCTTGATTACACCTTCAATTTGTGGGGCGTTAATAACGCCTTAAAGCTAAGTTTTTTGACGCTAATTTTAGGATGCTAAACTGTCTGCGCCTGCGTATAGAGACATAACATTTAAGTTAATGTTAACTAACTCCTGATGTGCAGTCTTTACGCGCGTTCTCGAGATCTAAAAATGTAAAGTACCCTAAATTAATCTTCTAGTCCAATGCTGCAAAGTTTTATTCAAATTCACCATTATTAGGGGAATTAGTAGTTAATAGATAAGTAAAATTTAATAGAATAGGAAAGAAATAGCAGAAATGATTTAATTCCAAACATAATAAAGAGTTCACTCATACATTAGTAATTTGGGTACTCAAATATTTTTTGTGATTCAATAAGAAATTCATAGACTTTTCATAATTCGCCACGAAAATGGTTGAAATACCTACTAGGTACAAATTTCACACTCACGAGAGAGTAGGCATATATTATTGCCTCCATATATCTTATTCGATCGTTAACGGAGTACTTACATATTGAGGCGAAATTGCCTGGATACCGTATTAGATACATTATTTTCGTAACGTCTTTTATCATATTTTGGTTTGGAATAAATTTCTTTGCAAGCGTAAAATATGTTGGATCTTTTATTGTAGAAGAGATCTTGAAGTTTATATGATGTATGAGGAGCTCTTAGGAATCCTTATTTTCTAGATAATAGTATTTAAACAGCGTAATGTATGAATTTATCAGGTGCCAAGATTGCTGGATTACTTTGCGCAAATACAAATCAATTTAGGTCACAGATTTTACCTAGCTTATTTATGAATGACAGAATCAAAATGTTAGTGGCTTCGTGAGCTGTAGACCTCACGAGTTTTTCATTATTTTCCACCCCCTCACACCCCCTCACACCCCTTGAAGTTTATCCAATGAAAAAGTTGTTCGGACAAAAAAGTTGCGTCTTATTAGGTAATAAAAAATGTTGTAAAATTTTTGAACAAAATCCAAAAACGGAATCGAAAAATTAATTTTATTTAATTATCGAACGTGCTCACAAAAATTCACGAGAATCAGTTGAGAAATGCGGCCTGTAGAGAACAGCCGGACTTCTGCCGGCCATACGAAAGCATTTATTGCCAACATAAAACGGAGACGCTTTGCTCGCACTTCGCGCTCGCTCGGTCAATTATAAAGAGATAATGTTTGTTTGGTAAAGGAAGTAATCTTCAAAGCTGAATTGAAAATGAATATTTGATCCTGAATATTCTTTTACTTAGGTTAGGAACGATAAGGCGTTGATAGCTCAGTGGTAGTGACGTCGAAATGCAGAGACGAAAAAAATGCCGCGGTGTTTGATCCTAAAATGAGCTTGAGCTTTTGGTGAAGGAAATCATCGTGAGGAACAATAGCATGGTGGTAGGGTACCGCCTAGCTGGCTACCACCCTCAAGTTCAAAATCTGTCGACAAGTACCTTCCGGTGTGTTCCGTGACAACTGCACTTGAGACCTAGTTCCCTTCTAGGATTTGTATGCTTACCACCATGACTACATCATCACTGACCACGGTGAGATTATGGTCAAACATAGGTCTAACAAAAGTACATTATCTCTTAGAGCTAATTTTTATTTCAGGAACGTGGGTAAAACTACAGGCAACAGCTAAATATACTTAGATATCCTCAGTATAGACCATAAGCTTACGAAAAATATCTACACAATTTCAAATAAAACCAAAGAATTACAAAAAGATGCTATTTCACCCTCTCAACCGCGATGGTTCTCAAGTGGAGAGTGTTAGGAGTACTCTTGAGATTCAAACGTGCAAATTATAGGCACATGTTTGGTGTCTGAGGACCCTTGATACCGGGGTCAGGTTAGGCAAGGTTTTTCAAGGGCCAGAGTAATTAGATTTCCACATTCGAGTGGGTTAACGCTTAATTAGGTTGGGTTGCCGTTTTGTTGAGAGCTGCATGCACAAAATGATAACGATTCAGATTTATTCGTTGAATTCTATAAAGGATATTTATGGGGGTTTTTAATTTATTTGGGGTTTTAGGTACCGTTTTTGTTTTGATTCTTGGTGGATAGGATAATTTCTCGTATAATGGAATAAACATCTACATATAACAGATTATTTATAGCGGTAATTTTTCGACAAAGGGATTACACATTATTTGTCACGTCATAAAGATTTTAGTATTTACACAAAACACTAACAAAGTGTTACAATGGGCGGCCTTATCAATAAATGTGATCTCTACTAGGAAACTTCCAAAGGTTAAAATCTTTTTATGGTTTTGTTTTTAAAACTCACGTTAGAAATAATGGTTCTTATTTTTTTTTATGTTAGCAAGCAGAAATTCAATCCATCTGATGTTATGTGCAGTGTAACCTGTAGACATTTGCAATACCAGTGTTGCCGGCTTTGTAGAGTCTTGAAGACAGACTTTAAACAAGAAAGAAAAACTCTTCAGTTCGCCTGAATGTTTTTGAAGAAGTTTTATGTGGCAGAGTTAAGTGAGATGGGTAATTTAATCTACGTTCTGTAGGCAAATCAGCAGCTTTTCGTGACAACAGTCTCCTGTGAGGAGTGTTGTACCCAATAATTAATGGTTCTTATCACAAATTAATGTAATAATTCCCTAACAAAGCAAAGTTTATGTCGCTGACTATACATTGTAAGTAAGTTAAATAATAGTAACTTCGTAGAAGCGACTACAAAACACTAACAATGTCTATCTTAGGTTTATTGTTCTACTATTCCCAATGGTTGTATTGAAACCAGGGCCGGAGTTTGGCCGGGGCTATTGTGGTATTCAGTTAGAATTAGAAACCAGACTATTATAACAAAACGATGTCCTTAAAATAGTATTAATATCAAAACGTATTCATATTTTATAGCCTTATAATCAATAGAATAATCATCTCAAATAATACTATTTTATAATCAATATAATGTTGGAGTTACACTGCTGAGCTTTTTACCAAGTTGCCTATAATTTTGCGACTTTAATATAGAAAACTAATTAATAATTACGTTTAAATTTGTTTTTATACAACTAAGGTAGGGTAAGCATATGGCCCACCTGATAGTTAGCGGTTGCCGTTGTCTATAGACGCTTGAAACCCAAGGGTTATCAATCGAGCGTTGCCAATCCTCCAAAAAACTCTTCACATCCATAGAATTATTAAAGCACCCATAGAAAATACAGAAGGTATTCTAATTTACGTATAGTCGTCACTTATTATAAACTGACTTTAAACAAGAAAGAAAATCTCTTCAGTTCGCCTGAATGTTTTATATCTCACAAAGCAATAGGTACGCGTTGCCCAAACGAGTACGTCCCCATGATCAAGTCAAGGGACTTTGTCCTCAAGAGCAGTTCCCAATTTATATTAAACGTAACCTGCAGGGATCCCTTGTTGATTTGATTACGAGCGATTGATTAAAGTGAGTCACTGGGCCCAATATCATAAGCATAAGAACAAAGGCTCTTAATTAATTTTAATTTCGCTTCCAATTGTTGAAGGCTGGGGGACGTTCATTTGTTTTCTTGGATGATCATCATACTCTTTAGGAATGAGGTCGATTTTATTATTTCCCCAACCGTGTCACTGCATTTTAGACGATGCTGTCAACAATTTTGTTTCCGTGAATTTATTTTGAAACTTTTAGGTGAAAAACAAAGCTAGCCTAATTAGTAGCCTCCGTCTTTTTAATTTAGGCGCGACGCAAAACGGAAATCCGTGATCGGCGAGACGACGCGTTAGTGGACTTGATAAAATTTAAATTTTAGAAAAAAGGAAGAAAACAGAACTCAATTTGAAACGATGACAGCTGCAGCAGTATAAAACTGTGTCACAGATGTACTCTCCACAATAGCTCAATTTCCACTATCGTAACTGCCTAAATAAATTAATTTTGAGTTTGAGTTTGAAAATGATTTTGCTGACCTTATCCCAAACTTCGGCAGCTTTACAAAATACAGCTGCATCCCCTAAACATTTTACGATGTCAGCAGACATTTTCTATTGCAGTGACAGTTCCAAATCCTCTTAAATAGACGAGAGGCCATCAAATAAATCCGTCTACGTCATTAAATCTAGAACATTCGAGTACTTACCACCTCAACCTCATTAGTTGATTGGCTAACTACTCTAACTAGAGCATGGCTATTACCTTAATTGAGTGAACCTGCTCATGTGAGCAGAAACGTATGTCGTTTGGAAAGGTACTAGCTTGAAATGAAATTGCATTAAAAGAATTTAAAAAGCTCTGTTAAAAGGTAAAAATATTATTTTTATTTTTTTATAATCATTTACTAAAACTAGAGAAAATTGTTTTGAAATACAAAAATATAAAAAAACATCTTTAAAACCATTCTATCATCATCATATCAGCCAAACGACGACCACTGCTGGCCAATAGTACCATAACAAATCGATAGAATCTGTAAAATTTGTAATCGGCTGAAATATGTCACTGAGATGATGAATCCACTCCAAAAGCGAAAGAATGATCAATTTTTGTGATGAT
The DNA here is from genome assembly GCA_963555595.1 of Tethea ocularis. NCBI lineage: Eukaryota > Metazoa > Arthropoda > Insecta > Lepidoptera > Drepanidae > Tethea > Tethea ocularis. The sequence goes on from OY741968.1 coordinate 9,899,308, forward strand.
TTAGCCAAATGTGTTATGCATAGAAGCCCAGAAAATATCATAAAACAGCATAACAATAGCAAGGAACTGGATTTCACGAAACTTAAATCTGTAATGAACTCCTTTTTAAATCGTCCTTAAAATCTTTAATTAAATAAGGAGGAAGAAAGAAGGAGACACACGTCCTATAGACTTCACAGATTATAAAAGTGTCTTTCGAATTATATAATTTGGTTCCAGGAATACGAATAGCATTCACATAGGTAATTATAGGCATTCATTAAAAATATTTTTGAAAAGACGATGAAAGAAAGTTCTGAAAAATACTGTCTTAATTATGAATGGAAACCCATGAATTGCCGCATGGCTTAGCCGCACGGTATAAAATAGAGATAGAAAATAATTAACATTTTTCAACATTCACTGTGACACTAAGCTGGCAGGCAACAAGTAATGTCCATGTAGCGGTACAACTCACTGGCGCTTAATGAGCACAGTTGTTGAACTGTTAATGCTCTAGGGATGTGAAAGTATCGATAGAAATTATATTTTAAATTCATGATAAAAAGATTTTATAAATTGTAACGTTAATTCGGTTCACAATTTCTGGAGATTTATGAGAATAGGTTTTTGAAGTATAATGTTTGAAATGCATATTTTAATAGGGTATTTATATTTATTTGCTGAATTGTACTATGTTTATTCTCTTGTAAATACTAGTAAGACTAACAATATATACACGTCCATTGCTTAATGGTAAATAGTAAATACCTTCTCACGTATCTGATTATAAAGTTCAAATATCCTCTGTACCATATCCGCTTTCAAACTCTCTATTCTCAATCATGGCAGGCTAAAACCGCAGGTGTGGATAGATCATTGTTTACTTACAAATTTACAGACTGAACCAAAATCCTCAATTCTTATGACATTCTAGGCAAAGATTAGGTTATTCTGAGCTGGATCTTGTATTTGGGTATTACCAAATAAATAAAGAAACGATTCTGTGGTTAGAATTATTTTGTTATTATCGATAAACTAAGAAATAATCAACCTCTAACCTACACTACAGACAGTGAACTCGGAATTGCTTAATAACTGTCGCCATGAACAGCACTATACCGCAATTTGAAGGTGACTCCAGTCGTTGTCCTTTATTGATCATAGTTGCACTAATGGGATATCGATAATTATAGATTTGTATCTATGTCCGACTCTATAGTTTTTTGTTTTAAGTCGGCCTTTGTGTGTCGTATGAAATCAAATGACTAATTCCCATCAATTTATAAGTTATTTGAAATTTAGGGAAATTAGTGATTTGAATTTAAAAAACACTTTTTCATATGTTACACGTATACGAATTTGTATCGGTACTTTAATTTACTATCTTTTATTTTACTTTTGAAATTATGACCTTCTATAAATAATTACGAACAAGTACCTACCTCGAGGGTTTTCAACAATGATCGGTCTTGCAACCGCTACCCTCACAAGATCATCGGTCCACCTTATCCACCTAAGGCCTTTGTCTAGCAATGGACATCTTTATTTTTATTTTATTTTATTTATTAAGCCCATCAAAGTAATTTACATTGAATAAATGTAAGAAATATAAAAATGAAAGATAGATGTAATCACTTAATTAAGACAGGCACCACATGCATCTTTCGGCTGATATGACGATGAGTAGATACTCATGATAGGTAGGTACCTACAATTTAACTTCCTTTTACGCGACGCGATCTAACTATTTATTATTTGTTAAGTTTCTGCCCTATAATCGCTTAATTATTGTATTTAATATTTTGTAGGAAGTCAGAGTTAACTACTTACCGAATCTAAATCTGTCCAAATTTCTAAATAGTATGGTTGTTGTCTGCCTCTGTCTGTTTCTCAGCTTCTTTTTCTAAACCATGCAACGGATTTTGATACGATTTGTTCGAATATTACGAAAATTCTGTGGGGTCCAGAATCATGTACCTACTGGATCTATGGAATCAGTATTCCGTATGATGTAATTTCTACACCCAGTTTGTATATATATATATATATATATATATATATAAAATTATCGTGTCAAAGTGTTTGTCACCAAACTCCTCCGAAACGGCTTGACCGATTTTTATGAAATATAATGTATAAATTTACACAATTTTATAATATTTTTTAGGTAATATTTATTTATAATTTTCATATATTATCTAAATAAGTGCCTACGTTCAATGTAGGTTATATATATTTATATTAATCAATGCAAGGGGTCCTCATGTATTTGCATATTCCTAACGAGACATCGACTTCAAAGCATCTTCTATGCTCCATTTGGCACGGAGTCAACGTTTCAGTTATATCCATATATCAGATCTTGCTTATAAATGAACTGAATATTATATTATTTCAAAATAAAATACAAAATGAAAAAATATGGAAATAACTTACCTAAATATATTGTTTAAAAAAACTTTGTAACGAGTAGACTGTACCTATAATAAAAAATAGGAAATACCTAAGTAATAGAAAAAGATGTCCTGATACCTGTTTTACCTGCGTTCCCGGGATAAAAAGCTTGTTACAAAAAACAATGCCACTACTCAGCTCATAGCCCCATAGCCTATCTCGATCCGTCGCTCCATTGCTATGTGAAAGAAGGAGACCTACAAACACACCTTCACATTTTATAATATAGTACTGATTACCATTTAGGTATAGTAATTAAACTAAATCTACATTCATTCAAATAATAATAAGTACCTACCTATTTAAGTAAATTTTATTCGAACAGTTGATATTAACATTCTTTATTTGATAATAAAGCTATTGGAATTGCCATTTCGATTCCACAGCCTAATTTCAATGATAAAATCTAATTCCTTTCGATAAAATTGAACATCGTCCCTTTGGGGCATTAAGTAGACATTATTGTTTCACAATCCGTCCTAAATGTGGATTATATTTTAATATTCAACAATTAATAATTATATTATTATGGTAAGTAGCTTGAACGAACTCTCTTTGTGATCGTTTTAATTAAGAATAAATATTTTATACGCAATATTTTAATATTTAATATTATTAAATTAATTAATTTAATAATATTAAAATTTTAATGTTTGTAGTTTGGTGTCGATATTTGGTAAACAATAATGCCGTAATGTCTATAGGTATTTTAATGAAATAAGGGAAATCGAAACCATAGACTGTACCTAAAACACCATTTTGAAAACATTATTCAAATTTAAGTCGGTTTAAAAAAATACGCGACTTTTTCATCTGAGGAATAGGGTAGTTGACTGACATATCAAATCAGCTAATTTTATAATAAATGTCAAAACGATAGTTTATATGGAATTTTGTATGAAATATTACACTATGACGTCATAGTTTCACAGCATCAAATCATTTACTCTTAGTGGTTCCAGTGGTAATTAAAAATCATAAAAAGCATTAAATGTACAACATATTTGATGTTTCCACGTGTTTTTAGATGTTTTATGCATTGGTTAGTGTTTGGTCATTTATTTTTGATAGTGTCAACTACCCTATTGATTTTTCAGGAATTTGGGTTAAACTCATTGACAGTTTTTTTTTCAATTAAACACCTAAATCTAACTCTGTATCAAAAACACGCTAGGGTTCACCTAGCAGAGGTAGGTAAAGATATCCATATAATATATTCATTATCTACCACCCCGCGAAGACACCCCAAGCACCCCGCCCACGAAATTCATACGAGCCTATTTATCACTTTCGGATAAATGAGCATTTGGGTGTTTCGTACTTCGTTGCTCGACGGTTTCACTTCGAATAGTCCAGGAGTTAGGACCCAATTCTCGCAACTTTTATATCTATTTTGCTGAAGATCATTACAAATATTTTACAAATAAATAATTATAAATACCTAAATAATATCGTGCTAAGAAGACTGGCAGCATTGTCAGCAAAGCAATGGCAATTCTTTGAGCAAGGTATGTACCAGCCCAGTGTCACGAGAGCCCTCAATAAGACGAAATTTGCAATTTAATTCAAATGACATAAACAAAAAAAAATAAAGAAACCCCCAAAAACCCTCGAGGATATGCAAACGCTTTCGATTTAGAACGAAGAAAAAACTTAATCAAAATCGGTTCATCCGTTCAGGAGCTGATGCTACAAACAGACACACAGATATACACTACAAACATAACATAACACCGTATTTTTTCGTCGGGGGTTAAAAATATATTTTCTCATCCAAACTCCTGTACAATTTACAGATTTCAGTTGAACATCTGAGGTTGTATGCATCCATCAACGTGATCGATATAGGTCGATCCCAAAATAGATCATACATAAATAAACTGAGACACTGCTAAAGGTAGCGCTAATTTCTTGCGCGTACACATATAGCTTCTCTGATACTATGTCTGATTTCTACTCCTAATTTAGTCAGACGAACATCGACGTCTAAATTAGAAATTGCTGTTTGAACTTGCTTAGGATGGAATATTAAATTATACTAACCTTGACATGCCCACAGCTGAATTGAAATCACAGTGCCTTTGACTTCCATGTATTATCATGAAACCAGGGGCGTACCCAGCTTTTGACTCAGGGTGGGGCAAATTAGAAAATTAGGCTGGATTCCGCTTATGCAAAGATATTTTTACGAAACACTAGGTACTACATGTGTGTAGTAAATGGTGTGTGGAACCCCTGCGAGTGTTTCAACTAAACTTGCCTACGGTGTCGCGTAGGAGATTTAGCTTTATGTACTTAGGGATCACAAATCCAGGATGAGGCAACTGCCCCACCTGCCTCACCCTGGGTACGCCTGAATATTGCCGTCAGCCTCTAATGCGTATTTCAAATCAGGCAATTAATCACTGCGTCAGTGTTAAAAACAAGGCTTAGAAAATTGCACTATTCTTAGTATTTTTCTTTATCAAACCAGTAGAAAAGTAAGATGCAAACAATACGTTTATTTTATGGAATACCTCACTCAATTAGAATACTTACGCCACGACATCGATACAAAAAAATCGATCAAGTGTCGATCGTAAGATGGAATACTAATTTGTATTATTTAATTTGACCCTTATCATGAACGACACTAAGTACCAGAATCAAAGTGAAGATTAATCAACAGTCATAACGACATTTTAATGGGCCTCCGGTACCAGAGACAATTTAAGGAGAATTTCACCAGAAGGTAAATCATAATTAAACTAAATTACCCGAGTTCTTGTATGTAATAAAATGCCTTTGAACTTGAGGTTTATGGAGTTTCTGGTTTTACGCATAAACTCCCAGTGTAGATATTATAATAAGGAAAGTTAGAAATACGTTGTTTTTTTTTACTACGAACCTATATAGGCCTGCGTTTGACCACAATCTCACCGTAGTCAGTGATGATGTGGCCAATGGTGGTAAGCACACAAAGCCTAGAACTACCTCTCAAGTGCAGCTGTCCAAACAAACGGAGAGGTGTTTAGCGACATATTTTCATCTTGAAGTTACCACCGTGCTCTGGTTTCCTCACGATATTTTTCCTAACTTTTGATTTTAAACCCATCGTGGAGATCCTTGAGGATTTTGTCCAGCAGTGGACGTCTTTCGGCTGACATGACGATGATGATGATTCGAAGGTTTCATGTGTTAATATTTTAATCATCCCTCTCGTAAATTGTATGGTAGGTTATACTTTACAGGAACAACCCCTTTGATATTCAATAGCAAAGTACCTAAGATCATTTATCATAATTACAATTTATTATTCCGCTTTTCTGAGGCTCCGTGTTATTAATTATGAATTAATTATGATTTAGAGTACCCCCCGTCGCAATGTTAATTGTTTCTAGGAAAATTGTTTTACTTCTACTTCATTAATTACACTAAACAGATTATAGGTAGGTAAATGAAAGAATCTCCATAAATTGTAAAAGTGGTCTTAACTACTTTTATTTCATTTATTTCATAACTAGCTGTTCCCCGCGGCTTCACTAGCGTTCCCGCGATAAACCTTCGGGGATAGTGTAGCTTCGTAGTAGTTTAAAATCGGACCAGTACCACCAGAGATTAGCGCATTCAAACAAACAAACTCTCCAGCTTTATTATTAGTCAGATGTCTTTGAAACATAGAATGGAATAGTAAATCTCTCTAATATCTAGGTATCTCATCTCACTTATGTGACACTTATCACGGGTCAACGCCAGAACAGATTTGAATTAAACTCGGCCTAATAGACAATAGACAAGGAAGTATTATAAATCAAAAAGCAAAAGCGTAACACAGAAACATAAACAAATACAAAAGCGGTACTATAAATGTTCAAAATTAATTTAATATAGGTACACTGAAAAGCAAGTAACAAGTAAATAATCTGAAACTAATCTAGAAATTTATAAAAACTTTGCACTCGAGACCCATTACCTAATAAAATTGGAACTAGGTGACAGGGTGACAGTGAAAGTGAAATGGGTCTGGCCTGATACCCAAAGTTTTTATAAATGTCTAGATTAGTTTCAGATTATTTACTTGTTTCTCGCTTTTCACTTGTACTCTTGTACCCCGGAATAACATTTTAGATACTTTTAATGCCGGGAAAACACAATAATCAATCGGGAGTGTGAGTGAAACCGCAACGTAGAAGCTAACGGCGCGACACCACCTATTACGCCGCAGGTCGTGGGTTCAATTCCCATCTAGGACAAATATTTGTGTGCATGAACATATCTGTTTTTCTGAATCTTTGTGTAATTATCTATACATATAAGTATGCATTTACAAAAAGAAGTAGTAGCTGCTGGTTTCCATGGTATAAGCTTTGCTTAGTTTGGGATTAGATGTGTGAAGAAATGTCCCAGGATTTTTAATTATTTAAAATTTCCATTATTATATGATATTATTGCTATCAATTTAATTACTTTAACTAAAAATGGAATTATAATATAACTCTACAATCGGCAAAATTTACACAAAGCAATTGTCATTGATCAATCCTTCCCGTACCTACTTTCAATGGTTTCAAAAACCTTCACAGAAATCTTGACAATGTAATTAACCACAGCCGAGCAAGGAAAAATCATTCCAGTAAATATTAACGTAAGGTTCATTATTAAAAAGTGACAAAGAGCTAAATCTCAGGTGTGCTCGTTGAAAAGAAATGAACTCGCTTCTTTCACCTACCGTCGATGGAGTCCCTTTGAATACGACTGAATTAAAAATGGCGTCAATTTTTACCTATTGACTTGTCGATACGAGCATGTCAAACGTGCCGGGTTATAATCAATGGTACATTAATAATTGGAATAGACTTTGGCAAGTAGAGCATAATGAGATATTCACTTTATGACATAGTTTCAAGATGTAATCATTAAAAAAGATAATTGTTGGTGAAAATTTACAAAAGACCGGCCATCATGGAGATCCTCGGGGTGGCCTTTGTCCAGCAGTTGACGTCTTTCGGCTGACATGATGATGTGTATCTCTTCTGTCCGTTTAGTGCTGCCACATATAGTTCTTGCATGTTCCATCCATGTGCATGGCTGAAATCGTGTTCAAGTAATATTTGTTTCTAAACAAAATAAACTTACTAAATACATCTATTTATCTACATACATAATATTATATAAATTGATTTTTTTAAGATTTCCGATTCATGATCGTACATCGAACCAGTTATGAAAACGATTTAAATCCTAAGTAGGTACGTTTGGCATCACTGGATAGACAATTAAGTTATCGACATTCTAAAATTGGACGTGGCGTAGTGACGTTGCGTTTTCGTAATTTTTATTTTCATATATTGTTTTGAGTTATAGAATATAAATCTATGTTATTTTGTCCAATAATTATCAATACAAGTGCATTAGTGACATGAAATGAAATGATTACCTACGTGTATAGTTGGCAATTAGTGGCTTTTCAAGTTGTCTCAAAAAAAATCCGCGAAAAACTAATACCATGAAATGATTTATTAACGTCAACATGACTAGCTGGAACGAAAGTGGAACTTACGCCGGCCATAGACGTTCTAGTAAGTAATTCAAGATATGAATCGCATAGCAATATTGCTCGAGCGGCCGTTTTAGCCCCCCTGAACAGAACTGTATAATTTTTATGTGTCCACAAATAAAGAATATCCTTAAATTATCTTTTATTTGTACGTAGTGTAGTATTATTATTTACTTTATGTTTTATGTTAGTAAAATCTTCCTTCATTCATATCATAATTCGTCATAGAGAGCGTTATTTAACGTAATCGGTTTCAGTAACTGCTTACGAGGTTGATAATCGTGTACGTAGTTTCGTGGACAAAAATGTAACGATTATTTTACGTACCCAGTTTACACTCACTCAAAGACGTAACTTTAAAATAAAATGCAGCCAGTCCTAAGCCTGGAAAAGTATGAAGGGAAGTTCAATTGATAAAATTATTTACTCAAAGAAATTACACGCATAGCTTACATAGGTATTATAATACCTAGAAACCTGTTAAATATTCCTAATCATAACATAACACGAAAGTACAACTAATATTATAATACCTATAACCTGTAACATTTTCGTAATCATATCATAATACATACCCAAAACTAACAAACGCTCTACCTTATACAGAAGTAACTAGTTACAAAAATAAGCAGTTTTGAAACTAGTTACTCATATGCACGAAACTACGTATACCCGATTACGCTCAAAAGACGTTACGGCCCATCTCTAATTCGTCATTCATTCATTCAATTAAACCTTCTTTAAGGAAGGTTTATTCAAAAATTCTTGTTTGTTTGGGATATTGTTTAAGATCGACGAGATTTTAAAAGAAATAAATCATCTATTTATACCGTAACTGAGAACGAAACCATAGCTCTTTCAAAACCAGTTCAGCGCCATCTGTGTTTCATAACTTCAACTACGAATGTAAATAGATATTTTTTTTAAAATACATTAAACTACTATACGTATAATCAAAATCGAAATCATATTTATTTAATATTTATGAACCTACCTTTCAAAATATTTTTTGTCATATTTATCACATAGGTGAAATCGGTAAAGACTGTTTAATATACCTATGTTATTAATGGTTATTATGTTTTTTTGTTTTTCTAGTGATTATATGTACTATAGGTATCTTCTGATTTAAAAACCCTGCAATCAACTATTTACAGCCGAAACGTCTTCAACCGAAAAGCAATGTTAGTTTTTAATTGTCCAATTAATCAAACCTTAGTGCGATTCTGATTTGCGCGCTGAGGGTACCTACGTCAAAACTGTCAGATAAGAGTTCCTACATTTATTTTATTCTTTTTAGAGGTTTTGAAAGCGGACCTCTTTTTTGTAAAAAGTAATTTATTTAAAATTTTTGGTTTTTTGAGATTTTCCTAATATCAACCATCAGATTTTGACTTGGCCGCCAGTGTATACTGAAACCTCTTTTGAATAAAAAAAAAAAAATTTAGAAAATCGGTCGACAATGAGGAATAACAACAAAAAAATCTGATTAGTCCATCAGTTAGATTATCAAAAAATATTGGATACGTATTTTTTATTTTGATCCGAAAACAAAAAATAACGAAGATACAGTGCGTTAAAATTTTCCGGTCTGCAAAAAGTGTACTAAAAAGTAGTTGTACAATGACGTCACAAGCCCCAATCCTGCACTTTGATGGGACTTATCTTTGTAATTTCTTATTGATTTGATAAAATAAAAAATACGTATCCAATATTTTTTGTTAATCTAACTGACGGACTAATTAGATTTTTTTGTTGTTATTCCTCATTGGCACAAACGGAGATATCGGTGAAAATAAAAAAAAGTCCGATGGTCCATTGATTTAGATATTGTAAATACGTAAGAACGCGTCAAACGAATAAGAACGGACATTACCATACAAAGGCATTGAGTTTTGTTCACTTTTACGCGAGGGACATAAATCTTGTTGAGCTGACAGCTCTCCAGGTGAAAAACCCCCTACCCCCCTCTTTCGACTCTGAATACAAATGATAATGAACACGGTGCGCTTGGGTCCCGTTTGAGTTTGGTCTCGCACTTGTTTTGTAAAACGCGGCGGTTGTGTGGCGTTTATGAGAAAACTCTCGAATTGTTTTAAAATTACCTCATACTGTTTTTTGTTTAATACTGTATTGGTAAGGTATATTTTGAATAATTGGGGAATCTATACTATGATGATGATATACGTGTCAGTACAGGATAATTTGGCTTACTGCTATACTTTTATGTCTAGAGTTTCAGGTAAAAAAGCTAAAAACATACCTTGATTAATGACATTTATTTCAAGGGAAGGTTGCGTACACTTGCACTACGTTGCACAATCAAGCAAGGTGACTAAATGTAATCTGAAAAATCTTATTAGTGAATCCAAATCGACTTGAGCAATCGCTTTCTTAAAATAAACATCATTTAATTACGTTTTTATTTTCCATTGTGTATGCGTTATGAAACGTTCGATCGCTGCTTTCAAAACATATAGTGCGTATGTCTTGTCCCCGTGTTGATATTAATGTATTTCGGCAAACGAAAATATATACTAATGAAGTGTCACGAGATGCATGCAGATGAGTTCACGTTTTGGATTAATGAAAAACTTTATATTTCGTCATTTTCATCAAAGAATTATGATTGTTGTGAATAAAGGAATTAATCCATCAACGAAATTATAAAAATTTTTGGAAGAAGATATAAGGGGCCAATTCCACTAATTAATTTTGATTAGATTTCAATTGGATCGCATCTGAATTACAACTTTTGCATGTTTTCGAATTCCACTAATAATCTGACAACGATCGAGATCCAATCAAGGTTGAGTTAAAGTTGACGTTCAATCAAGTGGTAAGTAATCCATTAAACATCTGACATTTTTGATTGAATTAAAATTGTTCCGGTTACTAAGGGCAACAACAATTACAATCTAATCGTAATCCAATCGTGGTTCGGTTTCGTTTATTTAGTGGAATACCGTTTTTTAGTAAAATTAGAATTGGATTGGAAACGAACTTTAACTGAATCGAAATTTGATGACAACCGTTGTAATTTAGCGGAATTGGCCCGCTGGACATAGGTACCTATGACTAATCTCACTTGGATTTATGAATGTGGTAACAATCACGAGATATGTACTTTAAAAGTATCTCAAATTGTTCCCGATGACGAGTATATCAGTATTTTGTCATCTTCAGTATTTCTAACCTTTTCATTTTTAATAGCAAAGTGAAGGACACTTTTTTGTCCATTAAATAATATACTTACTTCTTCTGTAAAATCCATAGCGAAGTCAACCTATAATATTAATATTCTGAGACATTCTTCCCTAGACTTTCTGGTTACTATGTGTACTATGTGAAAATGTGGGAAGGGCACACATTTCCATAGATGCTTTCTGGTCCTCCTTCTTATTGACACCTTACAGCAGGGTCACCGTGTCAGAAAATTGTTATGAAGTTTTATTGAAATTAGCCTCATTATTTCAAATTGTATACTATTTAATTGACTTATTTGATATTCAAGTGTCCCACAAATATAGGCAATAGAATTCTAGACATTGGGAAACTAATATTATGTATTTAACGAGGTCTTACAATCCAAAGATCATTGAATACATCGAAAGAGTCAAAGTCACCTTCGGTTTAATTATCTATCCAGAGGTAAATATACGTAGGTAGGTACTTGCTTCAATTATCGTTCCCATTATTATATTCTGAATTTTAATAACCCAGTAATTCATATTTGTGTGCCTATTTTAAACACGCGCGTTCAATATCAAAACGCTGCAACATTAAACACAATACTCGATAAACAACTGCATGAGGCGGGCAGAAAATAGGTATATAAGCTATAGTTGAGCCCTTACACAGGTGCGTAACTTGCATCTATAAATTTGTACCTTAACGTCTCAAATGTAGAGGTTAAAATTGAGTATCCAAAACGCAAAACAACAATATTTTATGGTGCATAGGTACGTAAGCCTCTTTTGATTTGTGGTGTAAGAGTAAGACAACATTGTTTATGGTTTCCTCGAGAGTACAAAAGAATAATGTTTTGTACGGTAAAATATAGTGTTTAAGTCCTGCCTCTGCTTTTACCCTATTTTTAGCTCGTAAATACCGACCACCTGTTAGTGTTAAAGGTTCTTGATACTCTCTTCTTTTACTATTTAAGCTTTTAGAAGTTGGGTTTCACTTTCGTTGATTTTACAGGTATTGTTTATATATATATAAATTCAATAGAAAGATCAACAAACAAAGAAGCCTTACTGAGTTTCTTACCGTAGTCTTCTCAATTTAAGTGTATTCCGAACCAGTGGTAGAGTCTGTAGTAAAAATTGTAACTATTGACATAAGTGCCTTATAAACTACATAAAACTAACTAACTTTTTTTTAAATTTAAGGTTATAATAATATTCCCTATTAAAAATAATACTTAATTTATATCGACAGTTGAAACTTTCAGATACGCAAAAGCTCCATTAAGCCACGTTTAGTAAGAGCCACGTATTTTTACTTTAAAGTGAAATATTATTCTTTGATGCTTAAATTGCTCAGACAGACATGACAGTTAGACAAACATTAGATGGTATGAATTTCTGAAAAAAATCATACTTTTTCATCTAAATAACGATAAACTGCAAAATAAATTCTACATGATATCGGCTGTTTAAATATTTACTGTAACCTATAAAGAACCTATATCATGTTAATATATATTTTTTCTAAACAATAAATTGAAAGAAGGTCATAGAGAAGAAAATATAGTCTAATAATTATTTTGTGCTAAAAATAATGACATGCTTTTAAGATACTTTAGAGAAAATTCCAAATAAATATTATTTACCAGCTGTTCCCCGCGGTTTCACTCGCGTTCCCGGGATAGAAAGTTGCCTGTAACCTTCGGGGATAATGTAGCTTCCTAATAGTGAAAGATTTTTTCGAATCGGACCTATAGTAACACCAGAGATTAGTGCTTTATCTTTATTATTAGTTTAGATATAGATACGTTGGTCGTAAGTTGATCGAATCCAGAGTCAAAAAACCAAATTCCAGCAAAATAAATTCAGTCAACTTTAAGCTCATCTCACCAAATATAACATTGAATTTTAGACACTTGATAAACTAGAGATAAGCTAATTTTCCTGTAATAAGTCTACTTACTATATAAAATCTGTTCTAAAGGCGGCCACATAACTGGCCATTGAAAAATCAGTCCTAAATCGATGAGCACACAATTTAAATAGGAACAATACAGGAATGTGCAATACAAATAGAGTAGGATGGACAAACGATCAAGCAATTAGTGGTAACAAGCTGCAACTATAAGCATCTGTACCACCACCTATGAAGAAGCGAAGCGAGTGTTCGTCTATTTTCTCGCTCAAGAGTAATACAATAGATCCGTATCATTCTAGCAAGTGAATCATATCAGGATATACTGCCCATATCATTAAAAAAAGTAGGTAACTTGATTTTTTCATCAAAATGTCTCTTTAATTTTTTTATACCTTAGTATATCCGATATCCAGTTTTATTTACTCTAAAGCGGCATTATCGTTCAGAAAATAGGTTCAACTGTCCGTGTAAGTTCAATGAACTGCGGTGGTGCAATAGCATTTTGTATAAATTGATAGTAGATTATGAACCAAGGGGATAAAGCAGTGTCTTAAGCTATGGGTGGCATATTGAATCCTGAGCGCCATGAGGGAGTTTATTCCCGAGCGAAACGAGGGAAATAATATGTAGAGTCTTGAGTGAAGCGAGGGATTTAAGCCGCCCAAGATAAAGACAGCTTTATCTTCGAGCTGCATACTCTACTTTTCTATATCTACTGCGAGACAATAAAAACGGAACTATCAAAATAAAACCAAACACCGTCTTTTGTTTCACATTGTGTTCTGCAGTGCTGGTGGCCAGTTTTTGCAACGGTAATTAAATCGGCAGCCTGTATATGTGGGTTGATCGCTGACAGTTCACTCTGCCGGCGACAAAAACTCTCTCTCCACTACTAGTTGGACGCAGCAACATGAGCAATCAAAGAAAAAACTCTCTCAGCGACGCTAGCTTGGTAGGTAGAGCACTCGCTGCTCGTTTCAAGCCAACCCATTTCTAGTTGCTAATTCTACTCGCTTCTCACTACTCGTTGGCGGTGAGACAGATGTCTTAGAGTCACTAATGAGTAGTTACTTTGTTACATTTAACTAACTTCACTTGAACTCTGCACTAGAGGTCTAAGTCGTGAAGGACTCTCATTTATATACTTATATGTTACAACAGATACATCTGAAAGGTCAGCAACCTAAAAAATAACTACAGGCGTAAGATTAAATTTTATAAATAGTTAGGAAAAACTAAAACTCAAAAATTACTCAAGTACAGCGATTATAAGTCGCGTGACGTCATTGTATACGTTGGAAAACCTTATAGAAAATACTATGGCATGAATTTTGACGTCACGTCACGAGTTGATCACTTCGTATAAATCCGAGACAATAGTTATACAACTATTGTCTGAGAAATACTTCTCTAAGTGTTTAGACTGAATTAAAGGTCTGAAAATTATCCATATTCTTTATTATAATTACCGAATAGTAGTGGGTACATACATACAATAATTATTCCACATACCTAACTATATGAGAAGGGGTGAAGTGAAGTATACCCTAAATTAATCAACAGACTGATACAGAAAAGCTAATCTTGTACAGTAACCCAATTGAATACAACCCCTTCGACCGGAAATATCTCTACTGTCAGCCTGTCAGGAACACTGACATGTTATTTACATAACTTTATGATAAATTATTTCCTTATTAAATTCACTAATATTTATTACAAGGGTTTCAGTTTACTTTTTTTTATTTTTAAGGTCCAACAAACAGTATACCTAGCAGTGGCGAGGGGTGAAATTATGGCGAGGGCAAGCCTTTCAAAAAACACCTGTAATTTTATAATTACAGTATATTTTAAGCATGATAAAAGTGGCTTTGAAATTTATAAAAATGTGGGACTGGGATTCCTAAATGGTAAGCCGATGGGAATCGGCTTGTATGGACCCTTCGCCACTGATACCTACACACTGTGTAATAACAATCTAAATAAATGTGTTCATGCATGTTGTCAACGAGATTAGCTCGTTGACACTCCCGACAGCGGTCCAAACCGAACTTCCAGTAAGGTCCATGTTCACTTTTACATAAAAATTCATGATAAACGTCCAATTATAATTTATCGGACCGTTTTCTAGTGGGTAAACTTAAACCTAAGTATGCTACACATAGTATTACTGGACAACACAGATAATTTCAGGAATTTGTTAAACAAAGAATTTCTCTGTTATTCGATTCATCTATGGATTACTGATACTATTATAATATATTTCACAATAGAAACCATTCTAATATATCTCATAAGCAAACAAGATTAAGTCACCTTTGTCTCTCACGAGGAATAGATCAAATATTATACATCATGTCACGAATACGTCGTAGATAAGAAATGCAAATCCGCTTACAAAATACAGGATGGGGTGTTATCGCACAATTTGCGGGTGGCACTATGTAATGCAATAATATTACGGAAGGGAGCAATTTAAGGGGAAACTGAATATGAATTATGAGAAACGGTGGATTACGGTTTTGAGGGGTGAAGTTGAAAAATATTGAGTGAAAATGAAGGGAAACGAATTATAATTGCAGATAATTTGACCTATAGGGGTGAGCTGCATTATTATTATCAATGATATTTGCATAATATTTCAGTTTGATCGTTACGTATAGTTAGATAAGAGGAGGCTCTCCGCGAACTCCGTCTCTTTCTAAACTGACGGAGACAAGCGAGACAGGAGAGAGGCAATTTTAGTAAAAAAGACGGATTTATGTTATTTTAAAAAAACTAAGCTTTTTTAAAAAAGTAAGAAAACTATTCCCTTTCTAATAATATTTTTCCAAATCTCTTGGAACAAAAAATACAGAGAAAAACGCATTTTAGAATCATTATTTCTCGAATATCTGATGACTGCGGCAAGAAATTCAGCAAAGCATTTTTTAAATAGATCTCTGTTTGAAATATATACATACTTAGCTAGGGGGATGCAAGTGTAGAGAGAAACTACTACATATATAATTATCTTCCACGGCTCATAAGCCGTAACGTAACATAACGTAGATGTACCTTCTATTGTGCGTGGCTTGCTTTGTTAATTAAAATGCTGACTAGATACAAACTTGTTATTTCATAAATGGTCTCCCTATTGAAAATTTCTGTGTGAAGTTTCAGCAAGCCATAAAAATACATAAAACTTATTTTAAAATAACAAAGTATTGTTTTACAATAATAAATTAAAATAAAGATGAATATTGTTATATTGTTATGAGGCACCAGCTTCCGCCCCGCGTTCCCGAGGTATCTTATGTTTTCCCGGGATAAAAAGTAGCCTATATGTTATTCTAGGGTATGATCTATATATGTGCCAAGTTTCATCCAAATCCATTCAGAAGTTTTTACGTGAAAGAGTACCAAACATTCATCCATATTCACAAACTTTTGCATTTATAATATTAGAAGGATAATTGATCCGTAAGTGATATAGTAAAACGTAATCGGACTGTAGCGAAAACGAGATAGCAATAGCATATGAATATTATGTTTGAGGCTTCGAAACGTACGCCACTGAACTTTAACGAGTTTTAGTCATCCTGAAACCCAATCATAGTTTTAAAATAAGCGTTCTTTATACCATTGTTCCGAAATAAAAATTAGGTGAAAGACAAAATTATATAATATCCAAGTACATTATATTTTAATTATCGGTATTCCTTGTGAAACCAAAGTTACCGACATAGCCCGAAGAATTGCCAAACTTAAGTGGCAGTGGGCGGGGCACATCGCTCGTAGAACCGACGGCCGCTGGGGCAGAAAGGTTCTCGAGTGGCGACCACGAACCGGAAGACGCAGTGTGGGCAGGCCCCCCACAAGGTGAACCGACGATCTTGTTAGGGTCGCGGGAAACCGCTGGATGCGGGTAGCGCAAGACCGGCCAACGTGGAGATCCTTGGGGGAGGCCTTTGTCCAGCAGTGGACGTCTTTCGGCTGATATGATGATGATTCCTTGTGATAAACATCGTATTCATTTGATCTTGCCAATACGAATTATTTCTGTTCCACTGAAATAATTACAATTAAATAGTCTGTAACTGAACTAATACTGTCTTTATAATTAAATAGTTTCCTTCCACCTCGTGTTCCCGAGGAATAAAAAGTAGTTTGTGTATTAATCTACATTCGCATTAATAATATTAGAGGATTTCAATACCATAATATAACATTTTGCCTTTACACTAATATTACCATCTATTTTATATGACGAGGGACAAAATCCAGGTAACTTAATTAAACTTAGGCTTAGCTTTAGGTAATTAGTGCCGCTTTTCAGGGCCTTTACGTATTTGTATTTTTCATTTACGCGCAGGTACTTTCTTTATCTACTTAATTAGTTTATTTTGGCGCCAAGCTATCTCGTATTTAGTTTAAATGAGTTTTTATGAATAGGGATGACGACTAAAATAATCTAATTAGTCCGTTTGTTAGATTATATATTTTTTCTTTAGTTCCGAAAACAAAAAATGACGAAGATACAGTGCCCTTCGTGTGCGAGTCCGATTCGCATTTGGGCCATTTTTATCTCAAGAACCCAGTCAATAATAATTTTATATAAATGATCTTTCAATATAGACTTATAAGTACCTACTTACAGATTTTTTTGTGATGTTATAGTAATCCTTACTAATATTATAAATATTAAAGTGTGTTTGTTCGTTTGTCCTTCTACGGATCGATCCTTTAGGAATAGACATAGTTATGGGGTAAAGAGTGACAAAGACTATTTTTTAACCCGAGAGCGCTGGTGTAACCAAGGAATAAAGGAAGTACTCATTATATGCCTTAAGACTTTCTCACAATGCTCCACCTTAGGGGACACTATAGGCCATAACAAAGCTATTTCTGTGAAGTTTCGTCATGTTTCTTGACGGCGGAAGTTTTCATTCGTGCGCTTCGACTATGAATAATGTTGTTCGATCTTGGAAAACGGAAGCGGCTTCCGGCAACCGGTTTGATGGCCCGCGTGCCCCGTCTGCGAGCGCCCTTATCTTTTTGCAATGCGCGCCCGCGCCTTTTACGGGCTAACTTTGATCGGCACGAAATTTTTAAACTTTTGACCGCTAAAACGATACACGAGAAATAATAATTCTTAATTATCATCATCATCATATCAGCCGAAAGACGTTCACTGCTGGACAAAGGCCTCCCCTAAGGATCTCCACGATGGCCGGTTTTGCGCTACCCGCATGCAGCGGTTAATTATGGTTTGTAAAAAATACATATTAAACTAGAGAATATAATGACCGCTTACTTCCAATGGCTTCCAGCGACTCTGACCACGTTGAACCCACTTAGCACTTTCCGATTCATGAACACTCAAGAATCTTTCTTCCTCATCGTCTTCAAGCTTGCAAGTAGTTGCAAGCGTCTATATACTACGGTAAGCTCTTACCATCAGGTAGATAGTATGCTTGATTGCTACCTTAGTACAAAATTTTAATTTAACGAGTACCTACCTACTATAAAAATAACAAAAAAATTTAAGCAACGTTACATAAGCTACTGACTGGATGTTGTTAGTGCTACAATTATATATTTATAATGAATCCCGGCATTTATTATAATGGAACGCATTAACTTAATCCGTCGCATGGTTATACTCAAGATAAGTCCTTATATTTTATTGCTCCATGGTACATTTTTCAACTGCACAATATTTTACAAGGGTATTTAAATTAAGCTTTTCAAAATAATTAAAGTGTGAAATTAATCCCATGTGAATGGGAGAACGTGAAAATATTTGAGCATAACAAGGACTTATTTAAAAAATAAGCACTTTTCAGTGTGTTCCGAGAGTTAAACTTCAGAGCCAGTTCTCCCTTCTAGGCTTTGTGTGTTTACCACCATCGGCCACATCATCACTGATCACGGTGAGATTGTGGTCAAACACAGGCCCATACATAGTAAAATAACAAAAATTTAAAGAAACTCCCGAAACTCTCTAGGAAATTGGTGATAATTTTCAAATGGCTGAGCGGATTTTCTTGAAACACAGCTAAGAACAGTCTCGATTATGTCACCTTTCCATCAAAAATAAAACTATATCATAATCGGTCCATTCGTTCCGGAGCTATGAGGCTACACACACACCCCCACAGTCAGACAGACACGTCAAACTTATAACCCGTCGTTTTTGCGTCAGGGCTTAAAAAATGACTTCAAAAACAGTTTTCAAGTACGTAGGTACCTACTTACAAGCTGATGGAATTACGATCAAATTACCAAGAGGCCCAAATTCCGTTTTGTATTTAACCCTTTTCGGCTTATCGTCTTTAAATAAAACAATATGAACCCCATTCGAAGTTAATATATTCACAATTCTTAACCGTGCCAATGCAGGCGACCTTTTGTTAAAACTCGTGACACTGACGCCAATGTAGGAAATTAAAGATTCTATCTACGTAACGAACTCGACATGGAATAGTATTAACAGAACAAAACTTTAGGAATATTAATGCAATGTATTTTTGCACCTTATTTCTAAAATGATTAAGGTTTATATCCGATGGCTTATGGCTGCTGTTAAAATGGTTTGAATGCAGTTGAGACTATAAAACTTTAGCTACGTTTGATCGAAAAGATCATGTATGTGAGTGTCACAAAAGGTCATATAAATTACAGTTATCTATCCCAAACTAAGCAGAGCTTGTACCTACTATGGAAACCATTTAACTGATATACCTACTACATTATACTATCTTTCCTCGTTAATACGTACATAAAATATATAACTGTTGATATTCTATATTCTATAATGAAACATACTTTAGTTCTTAGTTTAGTATTTTAGCGTTTCCTAAAACTAGTTTTTAAAATTTAACCAATTATAATAAATAGTTAAACATACTTTTACCACAGTTTTATAATAGTAATACCACAGAGTAATAATATACTAAGTGTAATACTGTGCTCTTTGCCTTTTACCTGTACATTAACATTGAAAATATTTCTTCTGCAATAAGTACATTTGTCGTTAATTGCTCTTAACCAAGATTATAAAACAAGAGCAAAGTATTAACTAAATAACTAATTCTTAACCTCAAACTAAAATAGATGACACTCCTTAGGGATGAGATACTTGTAAGGCTTCCTGACAGTACTAAGCCAGGGTCTCCAGGGATTAAAACCCAATTGTTAACCTCAAAATGACAATAAATTTGCTCAAAGCAAGCTTTTGTCAATTTAGGTCCACAGTAAAAGCAAACTAACTATTATTACGTAAAGTGAAAACAGAAGAAGAATACCCTTACTCACTTAAAAGCCGATTATTTATAATAATACTTACCTATGTGGTCACAAAATCTACTTGTATAGTCATATTGTTATTTTTTTCGTTTGTTTTTTTTTTTGGACTATCTGTCACCCATCTATTAACTTGCCTTTTCTAGTAAAAACTTGATTGTGACTCAGCCAGCCGTCACGATGACATTTATCTTATCTTGCTTTAATTTCCTTGTCAACAAAAACTCCAGTATCTTCTGAGAGCATAATTAACCGACCCAATTCGGTAGCGGGTCATGACTCGCGTAGTGGGATGAGAAAAATCCTACTTCCTTATTATATCGTTTCGCCTTCAAGTAGAATTTACAATGCAGAACTTTCTTCAATTAGTACGTACGTACGGTACCACAGATGCATAAAATTTTATACATAACTTATATTTTAGTATTTTTCAGTTGGTATATAAATGAGCATGAAATGGAGAATGTTTCTTGAATGTTGTTTATTTTATTTAGGATTCACCTGCAGTCCTTTAGTGATATGGTGGTAGTACTCAGCAATATAAATAACTTTTTCAATAGTAAAATTGCGAAAAAAAAACATACAAAAATTTTAGTGTTTGAATTTTTTTTGAGTAATTTTTTTCCTAACCCTAGAATACCTAAGCCTTGGTTTTTAAAATATGTGAGTGAGCAAGAAGAAATAGAGATTCCATAAAATTAAAAAAATATATACCTTTATGTAAAGATACTGCATACAATACCAAGCTAATTTGTATTGTGTCACAGGAAAAAAACGTGAAATTGTAACAAAAATACGTTACATTTTATTCCTTAGAGTGGTGAGCCTATTAAAAGTTGGAAGGTTAATGTTGTGTTAGAATGGGGCAATTATCCCACACAAATGAAGATACTTTTTCTGAAACAGGCGGCGTTATTTTTTACGGCTTTTACCTACTTTTCAAATTTAAAATGTTTCGAAAAAAAAGTTTTGTTTTAATGCGAATGTTTTGATCATTATTTTTGACTTTATTGGCTGATAGTCAATTTATTTGCTTTTATTTTGTAAAAAATATACAATATGAATACCTATCTACTATGCAATACCATATAAAAACCTTTATAGTTTACCAGCACATAAAAATACACCAATAAGAACGAAGAAAACAAAAAAGCGTAAATTATTTAGGCGGCCTTATCGCTAAAGCGATTTCTTCCAGGCAACCTAGAGTAATAGGATATAATATTAGAAGGCCATGTCAAATACTTACATAATACTATTTATATATGTTACCGGAAATGTATGAAATATAGGAATTGTATACAATTCCTGTGTATTTTCCCTAGGAAATTATAACAATAATGATACTTGGAAATATATAGAAACTATTGAAAAAAATACGTTGGGGTTATTTTTTTTATAGCAAGTATTCGCACAAAAGTACCTTTCACTTACAACCCCCCAAATACCGCTATCCTTACAAATATACCGAATGTAGTACTCCGATAGATATTTAGGAAATGTATGGATTTCCTAGGAAATGTATACAATGACGGATTAGATACTTTTCCGTTAACATATACATAAAATTACTTTTTGACCGACTCATCTGATACATGAACGCAAAGCTCAAACCATTGGACGGATCGGGCTGAAATTTGGCATTAAGTTAGGTTACCATAAGGACTTTCTCTTCTTACAGTCGTGGTCAGTATTGGTGCTACGCAATTCTGTGCCATGAATCTCTAGCTATAGATTTTACACGGTGGGTGACGTGATACTATGACAAACACAAAAATAAAACTCACTATTATTTAAGAAGTTTTATTATTGAAATCAGAATAATTTACATTGTAAAAAATACACATACTCCAATAATTATTACGCTAAGGTTAACATTTTTTCAGCTTTCATTTTTGGCTCTATTTCACAGTTTATTCTATAGTTTTAATCTCATTTTTATAACTAGATGCATTTTGTCATTTTTGTATTATGCCTAAACTATGAACAAAGTTGAAGTCAATTCACACTATGAAGATTAAATGCTTTATTTTCTCTCTACAGATAGTAATAAGATGAATGGTATGTAATTTTTTATGTAGAAAATATATTTTTGTTTGAAGTACAAGACTTACATACATAATTGGTGAACTTTTGGATATGTGTGAATTGACCTTTGAATTCATTCCGTTAGCTCAAAATTAAGCCTAAATTTAGTTCTTTGGCATTGCTTAAGCGATTTACTTATAAAGATTTTTAGAACAAGAACTCGAAGTTCGGGATTGCAGACAGGGATTGCTTAACAGAAAAGAAGCAATGCGGAACTATTTCTCAGTTTTTATTATTCGCTTGCGAAAACATTCCTAATCGCATCGAGCGAAAGTTCGCGCTTCGTTTAAGTGTGAAGTGTGTAATAAGGTTTCTAACAACAACTAATAAGCACTGAATTATTTTATACTTTATTATTATGTTAAATAAAATTCATAGTCTCACAGAAGGCTTTGTGATCTATACTAACTTACCTAAATACAGACTTAACATTATTTATTTTTTTACACTTATTATTGTATGAAAAATAAAAGCTGCATCTTTGGATCATTTTACACCGACTAAAATAATCACTACGTTTTTTTTTATTGAATTACTGTCACAAAGTTTAAACGCTTATGTAAACGATATGTATCTTTTAAACTATTTTAACTTCTCCCAAAGTATTGTCAGGGAACTATTTGTAGATATATTGGAAAGTGTAGGAAATTTTATTGAAATTAATATGAGTACTTTAATAGTTTTAGCGTAAGACACGATATTATTTTGTACTAGAGCGGAAAATGTGTATTATCTTTGAAAAATATTTATCGATAAAAGGTTTTATTTTAACAAGGACTTTAAGCATAAATGTTTTGGATATGAAACATGACATAACATATTATTTGATTTTACACTTTGGGTATAACTGACATGGACAATTTGATGACAATAATTTCGATAGAACTAAAAAGAAACCTGGTTGCTTAGTCTATACTTAAACGTTCTTAATAATAATTGACAAAGAAACGAAAATATTGAATGAAGCTTACTTAGGTACAGCTGTAAACAACCAAAAACTCTAATTTCCAACATCGACAGTCATCTCTTACTAATTTATTTTATACATCTTTTTTTTATACACACCACAAATTTTCACCGAGAAACAATGGTCAAAACACAAATTTTCAAATTGGAATCGAAACAAGTTGATTTATTTGGACGGACAGAGACAGATGCTGATAAAAATTCACATAAATAATTATAAATAATCACACAGGAAATATATAATGAAGATAATGAGAACTAACTTCCAAAATAATGTAAAACCTTTTGAAGTTAGGATACGTCAGCCCTAAATTCATTTTATCATTGGCAGTACATCGAAATTTGAATAAAATACAAAATAAAAAAAGAAGTTTGAAATGCGAATTACGTAAGATTATTTCGCCAGTCTTCGTGCGGCTGCGGCGCGGTGCAATTGGTCGCACACCACCGGGATTGTGCTGTGGGTGGACAAGGCGCACCTCCGGGCCGTTGGCGTCTAATTATTCGGCGCGTACGCAATGCTGAGCCGACGCAGCCGCCGTCACTGCGACAAGGGCTCCACTCACCCCAGCTTGACACCCGGCAGTCTATCAGCTCTGTAGAATATAACTAAGTTTAATTTAATTTAAAAAAAAAATGTTACGAGGTTCAAGCGTAAGGCGCATCACACACATCGAAAATTGTTTTCTCTTAAGATTATTGAGACAAGTAGAATTATCGTATCTTCGCCGTAGGTGACCCGATTTAGATAGACCGAGGCAAACAATTCCAACGGTATCACTTACCTACACTATAAGATAAACAATTCCTTGAAGATTTCCTTAACAACTTACTAGCTCTTTTCCGCTTCCTCCTCTCAGCTGGGTCGGTATTATCAGCTCTCAGCTTGCGACGTCGTCTCGCTCGATAGCGACGGGCGAGGCTTCGGAGAGCTGATCTCTCACTAGCTGTGGGCCTTGATGTGGGCAGCTCATTTGCTGAACGAGGCTCTTCAGTCGTGCTTGATGTTGTGTTTGTTCTGTTGAGTTGTTGGGTGGTTATTTTTTAACTCGGTATTAAGATTTAAAAATTTGTTACATCAATTAAGTAAAAAGAAGTAGGAAAAAGAGTAGGTACTACATATTGCACCGAACCCAATTTTTTGGGAGCAGAACAGGGAGATGATCAATTTGCCTTGTAGTTTTTCCGCTAGGTTATGCGATTTTTTATCTGTGAGACTAGAGTGTAAATGTTTTGTAATTAATCTATACTTATTTAGAAATGAGTAAGTGCTGAGTAATCATTGCCGGTTCTTCCCAGCAAGTGCAAACTTCCGAACAGGTACAGCGTCAGAATATTCGTTAGTGCTTGCAAAGGACTATTTAAAGAAAATAAACTCCCAGATAAGCTTTGGGCAGAAAAACTTCCTATACTTTTGTTCCTCCTCAATGTCCTAATATTTTTCGCTACCTAAGAATTATTTACGATTTCTTCCTTCTAAACTTACAAAGAATAATAAGAGTAAGCCCCATCAGGCGTTGTCATGGATCCTTCAGCAAAGATCCTTGGAGCCTCAGCTCTCTCCACCTCTTCTGCGATGGACAGAGCTCTGTTACCATCCAGCACGTCGATGTTGTTGTGGTTTAGCTTGTCCAACTGGAGGACGTCGTATCTTCTATCATCACTGCTTCGATGGAACACTTCAGATAGTTCGTATTCTCGTAACTGCCAAAATTTAAGAAATAAAGCAAGCAGCATATGAATTGTTACGGACAAACCAACAGTTATTGAGATTTTTCATGTCGGTTAGTTCAATTTAGTCAAGTTTGTACTTAGTTATGTTATTTATCAATATTAGAAACTTAAGAACTATAATCCACACAGAGACCCATTTATTTGGGTATAAAAACTCTTGAGATAAATTAAGTATTATTAGTCTTAAAAGCTAGAAGTTATCAAAGCAAACACATTCATCATTTAGATGGATTAAAGTTCAAATTAATCTACAATTATCGAAATTAGTACTGGCAGCATATTCACCTTTATAAACTGAAAAGTGGCAATAGGCGGTAATCGTCTCAGATGGGGGTAAAAGAAGGAGCCTGCTGGGTGCGAAGGGTATTTAGAAGTGATACGGTAAGCAACCCCTTGCGGTGCAGTTGGCCAGTTTGGTGCTGTGAACGTAAACCCGTTGTCTGTGCCAGCGTCGAGTGGATCCACCTAGGACATAATGGTAAACATTAGAAGGTTTATGGGCTATAATTAGTTTTGTAACTACATATCTGCTTGTGCTTGGCCACAATATCGTCAGTTGAGCTGTCAAGATACACCGCTAGGTGACAGATTTGCAACTTGAAGATTTGTGATAGCCAACTGCATGGATAATACCTACACCTTATCATATTATTCAGCACGGTGTCCACAAATCTAAGATCTGGTAAAGTTATTTTTGCATAAAAATCAACATCTACAACTCGTAGACAATTATTATTGTCTTGATACATGAATACGAGCCTTTAAAACAAAAGGACCAACACCATCATGGTTTTAGTTAAATGTAGCTCCTGGGGCATCTAGGTTTAATGTTATTAAATGTTTAATTTACGAGCATAATAATACTCCTCACCTCTATCGTAATGCTATCAAGCCAGTTGCCGTCGACACAGAGATCAAAGCTGTCCACACCAATAAACCAGTCCGGTGATGGCACCATTCGCGCCATCACTGATACCTAGAACCAAACCACAATAAGTAAAATAAGTAATCCACATATCCAGAGACGGACGTTATAACTGAGGATTTTTGGATATCAAATGAGCTCCCAATTATGATTTTACTCGAGCTAAAGAGCTTTTTAAGGTTGGCAACACGTTGGCAATCGCCCTAGTATTGCAAATAACTATAGGAGTTGGTGATCACTTACCATCAGGTGGCCCGTCTGTCTGTTTATTAATCCATTGAATTAAAGAATAAAAACGAGATGTCTGAGTGAAAGAACGAACATCTGATCTCTTAAACTAAACAGAGCTTGTGCTATACAAAGAATTTCTTTGGCATAAGGATAAAACTGTTCATTGTGGATGATCCTACCGTGTTATCACTAACCAACCGGTCGCACAGGAAGAACACTGTACTCTATTATGTACATTTTACAAGATATAAACAGTATTATTAACAGTTAAGTTAGAAGATAAGTGCCAAACTCCTTTATGCACTATGTTACCATCATTTCCCTATCCTGTCCTCAATCTTTATGGTCTGCGCAATATGTTCTCTGATTCCATGCCATGTTTATCCATAATCTCATCATGGTCAGTGACGATGTGGCCGATGGTGGTAAACACACAAAGCTTAGAAGGGAACTGGCTTTCAATTTCAGCTGTTGGAACACACCGGTAGGTGATTGGCGACAGATTTTTAACATGAGGATAAGTAACCTGCCAGGCGGGTACTACAGTTTCCTCGCGATGTTTTCCTTCAACGAAAGCTCAGGCTCATTGTAGGATTCAAACCCGCGACCATCGTCTCGGCAATCGATGTCAATACCACTGAGCTACTTCCACCTTGAATCTAACCGATATATCATAATTCTTCGTGTTAATCATCATCATCTTTGTTACACAGTGTAATGTAGGTAATGTAAAATTTTGTTGCATTTTTTTCTAGATTTTGTTATAATGTTAATTAATCTGGGTATATATAGTACCTATATAAACCATAAGTTGATGGGCGGAGTGTTTACATTGCAGGCGAAAGCGACTATGTTCTCTATATCCAAAAAAATATATCTTTATTGCTCCTCCTATAGATTTTCATAACGATCGTTACCAAAATCTATCCTCCGTGAGCCACTTGCATCCAGAGTTTTCAAAACTAGGTCATCACAACACCTAGTGGGAGGCTCTCTCCTGCATTATTAATCTTCATTATACTTCCATCAAGTGACGGAAAGAGATATAAGTACTTACCGTACTAATTAGATATCATTTCGCTTAATTAATCTTGAGGAAAACAGCTAATTGAAGTTAATTAGGAAAAGATTAAAGATAAACAGATTTCTTATTTGCTATGGATAGGCCCTTAATTACCCATAATAACAGAAAGGTAAGTAAGGATGTGGCCAAAGGTAAATAAGTAAAGCCACAGAATGTAAAGCTTAGATGAGGATGAGCGTTCAGCTGCTTGGCAACAATGGTGCTTGCTCACATATTTTAATTTAGAGGGAAAAAAAACATTTAGTTTTTCTCGCATTTCCAAATTTTTCTGACAACTTTTCTTCCGTAAAAAATTTAATTAGCAAAATTTGTCCAGTTGTTCTCAAGTGATGCGCTTACCAACGAACACTAAAGTGTTTTTGAAGGCGATTTATTCTTTTTTGTTCAAAGTAAATTTTTGTACAGATATAATAAATAGATTTCAACAAACTCAAATCAGAAACAAAAGCTACTCGCAGATAAATATACGTAACATAAAGCTTAAACTAATAGATATTTGCATATATTAACTTAGGTATACCTACTTGTTAACGAGTCTAATTGGTTTACTTTCACAATGTCAAACAGAGCTGAAATTTAGCTTTGTGATATATATTTGCAAGTGTTGAAGTTGAAGTAAAATTATATTGATGAAAAGATTTTATGTATTCTTAGCAAGCTCCGCTATGAGATTTAAAATTATTCGACCCTTCAATGGTAAAATCTAGTTTTACATTTTAAATAACTTACTTAGCGAATCATCATCGATATTTTAAACAAGCTGTTGCCCGCGGTTTCACTCGCATTCCCGGGTAATAAAAAGTAGCCTATAACCTTTGGGAATAATGTAGCTTCCTACCTATTAGTGAAAGATTTTTTCGTATCAATCAGTAACTCCGGAGATTAGCGCGTTCAAACAAACAAACAGACTCTATATTATTATTATTATATAGATAGATCATTTTAAATAATGTTTAATGAGCAGCTTATGAGTGGAGTACCTTGGTACCTATACATAATAGAAACTACCTATATTTAAGGAACTTTTGCGTACAAGCGCATGAGAATTAATAATATTATGTTTTGTGGTCCATCACTATCTTCTATAGTGTTGTTACTCATCTACACTGCTTTATAGGGAGAAAAATGTGCTTTTGCTATGGGACCAACACTAACACTAAAAAAGAAACAAACATTCATACCTAGTTATATTATTTAGATTGAGCAACATCAATATGTTTTGTATGAAAAGTATGAAATGTTTCGTTATCATAGTCGATTTTGTAATTAAAGTTCATTTAAAAGAGTAAGTAGGTACTTCTGCTTTTAAAGCACTGCAGGACAATTAAAAATAGACATGTATATTATTATCATAAATAAAGCATTCAGGAAAAAAATGCAGAGTATATTATAAGTCATGTGGGTATATACATTTTATCTACTGCAAGACTTCAGGAATCCCTAGTGGATAGGAGACCTTACATCGTAATTAAGTTATACTTGGTAAGGGCGGATCTAACAATTAATTGGGAGCTATCTCTATCTTTAAGAGGCTCTAAAAGATATACCTACATCTTCTGATATATTTGCCAATATTATTATGTACGAACTTATAAGATAAAATTGGATGAATATAGAGACTATTCTTTCTCTATTGTATTGTCTACTTTGGCACCTAGTTATTTTGTAGTAATTGAATATTCATTTTTTTATATTTAGATTTGGATGCACATAGGTCTGATAATAACACATGGGATTTTATTAATTCCGAGAAAACATAAAAGCTCGCGGTTTAACTCAATTGAGAGGGAAGCCAGTAACTAATACCTAAAAGCCAATCACGTACAAAAAGTCATGAAAAACATCTGAGTAATCACGGAAATAAGGATCAACTGCCAATAAAACACGGCTACGATATTCGATGCGATAAAATTCTCCCTTTATTACACCTCGATTTGAATCGAACTCGTTTTTTTCTCGCACGATATTTATCGTTTTTGTTGTTTACTCCCTCGAGCATTAATTAGTGACGAAATACGATATTTTCGGAAACGTTTATGGAGCGAATGCTACGGTCGTAATTTAACTAGGTTTATTCGTATTTGCTCAAATATAAGCTGTAACGGTACGCGTGGGTTTCGGATAAAGGAAAAATGTTTGACCATCACAAATTATGAGATGAATAGTCAGTTTTTAACCCCCGACGTAAAAACGACGGGGTGTTATAAGTTTGTCGTGTCTGTCTGTCTGTCTGTGTGTGTGTCTGTCTGTCTGTAGCATCATAGCTTCTGAATGGATACACTGATTTTGATTTTAGTTTTTTTTGTTTGAAAGGTGTCTTAATCGTAAGAAACAACTTTACCTTTGATGACAAATCTATTTTATCTTTGTGATAGTTTCTGAAAACCTATAGTTTGGTAAAAAAAAAATAACCGCAGCTATGTTGTTAATATAGATACACTAAAAATGGTTGTGTCGTCCGTTTCGTATATACCTAATTGGTAAAATTATTGAGGTTTTATCGTTATTGCGTACGATTACAATTTCGATCGGGTCACACAAATAACAATGTTCATAAAAATCTGTAGCGATCATATTTTCGTTCTTTATTTCCCAGCGTTATGCGTTTGGGTGTTGTGATAATTTTAATGGTTATTTTATATGCCATTTCTCTTTAAATTACTAGCTTGTGCCCCGCAGTTTCACTCACGCTCCTGGGTTTGAAAGTACCTACTATAGTACCTATCTAGCCGTCATCTAGTCATTGCCGTAACTCGTCTTTATATAAAAAACAGTCCTCCCGGTTTTCCCCCACTCTGGATTGCACGCATAGGGCTTTTGATTTCCATAACTTCTACATTATTTTTTTTTGGAACGAGGAGGAGGGCTTAGTATGACTAATTGGGAGCAGTCGGATTACTGGTGGCAGCTCGGGCCGCTTGAACGGGACGAAACTGAGTGGGACGTCGCGACGGTCCCCGTCGAGAACTATAGCGTAATCGGTTTTGAAAGCCGATGACGGACTCATGTTATAGCACAGGTTTTTTAGTAGAACCAAGAAACTTTACTCTCAAGACGTACCCTAGAATGGTTTCCATCAACAAAGAACTCGGCTTCAGTACGCCCGCTGCCTTGGACAATCGGCGGTGCACCAAACACGTCCATGGTACCCGGCGCAGAGCCGAGCACGTCCGAACGTCCCGTCTCGGCGAACTGACGGACTGGAGACGACACTCTCCGTCCAAGGCGGAATAGGACGTAGGAACGGTCATGTGATACACCTGTTGACAAAAAAAAAGAACAATGATTTGGCTAGCTTTAATGAGTCTTTAACATAATGTACATATTTACTGTCTATTATTGTATATGGTCTCGTGGCTGTCAATCAATTTCTGTCAGATATCTATAAAATAAATTCTCAGAAGACTTTATTATAACTCCTTCAGAAATAGAGTTTGACCGAGGGTTCCGTACAAATAATTCAGTTTGAAGGACTCTCTATTTGAGGATCTCCAAATACTGAGAACTGCAAACGTGAATTTTTAAACTACAAAAAAATTATAATGACATAACTACAAATTCTCAAGTTTCAGATTTATTCTTTTACTTGTAACTACTCAGATCTTGGATGTGATTGCCTTACGAGCGTTAAAATTATATCCACCTATAATTTCAAAAAACAATTTTATTCTTATCATATTTTTTATCAATTAAAAACTGTACATTATTGCATAAAGTTTTGACTTTTGTAACTTATTTACTTCCGCTAACTGAAGATTAATAAATCTCAAATGAACTGCGAAAACCGGGAGAAGGGTAACAAATTACCTACTTCGTAAACAGTTTCTTGTAAAAGTGTTATAGCTTGTCTGAAGAGTCAAGTTTTTAATCGGAATTTTATATCTGCTTAACAAAATATTTAATTACTCCGTCAATCTTCTTGATGGTTGGAACAAGTAATTTGTTACTACGTAGTTAGCTAACTGCTATTTAAGTAAATACAAATCTTTGAAAAAATATTAAATTTAATTAGTATTATTAAGTAGTAATTGTGATAAAAAATTATATTATAAAAATTCTACATTTCTTATTCCAATATTAATTTAAAATAACTTATATATTTCATATAATTATTATTAATATTCTTACTGTGCAGTAGTTCACATCAAACCTTGAGAGTAAATTTATGTTGGGTGAATGTAATGAAGTGTAACACTTTTGTATAAATCATTCCCTGCGAGATCTCCTAATAGAAGAAATCGATCGTGAGAGAGAAGAGAAAAATAATGTTTAAAACTAGTTTTTGAGTAACACTTTTTCACCTGATATTTTGTATACGTACTTTAATCAAGTATCAAAATGGCTAAAACCTACAGACTGTAAATTGGCAAACGAAAAAGGCAAAGTAAAGAAGGAAATTACAGGTGACGCTAAAATTGGTGCCGTGATGTGCAATTGAATTTACAATGTGAATCATTCCACTTGACTTATGATTGCAATGTAAACTTTAGTTTTATTTTAAAAAGGTGACTGAATAATGATGCTGTACGTGAAGTTCCTCGAAATTGTGTCATTGTATTGTTAAAAAAACAAAGTGCAATAAAAAGTACTTGTACCACCTACGCGGTGGTTGGCAAAGAAATACATGAAACGGAATTAAAACTAAAGTCAAGTATCAAGAATAGATTGTGTTTATCGAAATTAAGTCATATGTCACAGTGCCATATACTAAATTTAATTGTGTAAATCTACGAGACTACCTGACTTGATACAAATATAAAAGAATTCTATAAAATGGGAGCCAAAAACATACAAGTACATTATCATTATCTTATATACGTTGATCCGTAAGATAATGATACTGCAAGTGCATTATCTTATATACGTTGATCCGTAAGAAATGATAATGAACTTGACTTAGATTTGACGCATGGAATGAACTAAAGTATTACTGGTGATACAGCGAAGAGTAACTTCTACTAATGTAATAGGTATTTATATAATGTTATGATTCATATAAAATGATATGGGTGTAGTGAACTCGGACTCTGCCAGTTGGCAATGGTGCAAAATGATAAACAATAATGTACGGTACTTACGCGAAAATTATTTTAATGTCACGGTAGTAACAGTCGTATTTTTGTATTTCAAGCAGATTACATAATGATTTAGATGATTATTCAAACTGTAATATTTCTTTTTACTAAGTATGTAAGAGGTAAAGATTGTGTGTTTGGATGTAGGAGATAATCTCCGGAATTACAAATTTTAAATGTTTCTAAAACTTGTTTCATTTATGGGAACCTATATTATCCGCTATGTTGTGTGGGTGATAAAGGCTGTTTAACATACCGGGAACGCGGGGGGGGGGGGGGGGGATAGATACATCCTTCTAATAATACAAAAAAATATGTATGTTTGT
The DNA here is from genome assembly GCA_963555595.1 of Tethea ocularis. NCBI lineage: Eukaryota > Metazoa > Arthropoda > Insecta > Lepidoptera > Drepanidae > Tethea > Tethea ocularis. The sequence continues at coordinate 9,932,105 of OY741968.1, forward strand.
CACTCAATCACGCTGTAATAACTTAATAGATACTTTTTATTCCAGAATCTCGGAGGATGTGGGTAAAACCGTGTGGCCAAACCTAGTATAGAATAACCGATAATACTATTCCATTTTCCTCAATAGAAATACGTATGTATTCACCGACTAGATAAAAAGGTTTTTTAAATGGAACGAATCCAAGCCGAAATAATCGGCAAAAGGTTGTCTGGACACATGAATAAAATATTATTAGAGCGTCCGTATGTTGTCCCTAATTTAATATTATTTTAGGTTACTATTTGGCCCTTTCATTAGCAGCTTACCTCGGGCACATTAATTAATTGGGTGGGCAAACTTTCATATGTTATCTGTACCTACTGTGAAGTGAAGTAAGAATTTCGGGTAATTCAATTAACGTGTGTTTAATATATCAAAGGATAGCACGTTTTGCTCGCGAAATGTAACTAGTATTTGATGTGATTCTCTTCGTAGTCGTATACTTCGTTGCTGAAGATCTTGAAACGCCTTAGTATCAGTGGTCTCAAAGTTGCCTTTTCCCCTGTCCTCGGCTTTACTCATAGCGGTCACAACTGGGAGGCCTGTGAGTCCAATGACCTGATCCGTCCATCGGCTAGGTGAACGTCCGTGGGGTCGCTTTCCTTCCACCTTTCCTACCACAACTAGCCTTTCTAAGTTATCTGGTTCTCTGGGAGCGATGTGACCAAAGTAGCTCAGAACCTTTTGGAAGCATGTTTCAGTCTGATCTTAATTCCAAGCTGCTGTAGTATAATTCCATGTTTATCATATTCCAAATATCAATACGAGAACCTATTCCTACGTATTTGATTTGGTGGAATAACTGATACAATAAAGTAGATAGTTTTAAAATGCTTTCATCCTTGTAAGGTATTTTTTTCGTCAAATTATAATCTATCGATCTAACAATAACGTTGTAAAGGATTCGAGCTGTCTGACGTTGGTGCAATTGGGCCTTAGTCGAAGAATATAGAGTCGGACTAGTAACTCCTATATCATATTAGTACCTTCCTATAGAAGAACAAAAAAAATATTGTATGCCCCCTAAAAACTTTACCAATACAAATAAATAGGTCACTATATAAAATCACAACTAAACAGAAAAAGTTCCGGCATATTCACACAAACATACACTCAATATATTCAAGCTAACGATAGCAATTAAGGCCGGGCACACCTTAAAGTAATGGTTCTGTTTTGCTCGGCCGTCGGTTCTCTGCCTAATTTCTTTTTTTCCTCTTCCGAAGAAAAATACTGGAGTTTCGTGTAACGACAACATTAATTTAGACCGTATATACATATGTGGTCCGAGAACCAGACCTAAGGAATTAGAAAGGAAACTTGGCAGGGTTTATTGCCTCTCCAAGCTGATTCTATTTCATATTGCCTTTGTAGTTTTATCCTGGAACCTATAGTTTTTTAGGGTCCTGTACCCAAAGGGTGCTAAACAGAACCCTACTACCACAGCTATTACTAAGCCTACGCCGTCTTTCTGTCTGCCTGTAATAGGTAGCTTGAAATTCAGGTCATCATATCAGCCGAAAGACGTCCACTGCTGGACAAAAGCCTCCGGGAAAGATCCACATTGGCCAGTCTTACGCTACCCGCATCCAGCGGTTTCCCGCGACCCTCGCAAGATCGTTGGTCCACCTTGTGGGGGGCCTGCCCATGCTGCGTCTTTCGGTTCGTGGTTGCCACTCTAGAACCTTTCTGCCCCAGGGGCCGATGTGCCCCGACCATTGCCACTAATTAAAATATTTTAAATTAGCTTCTAATGTAAAAAGGTTATTTCCTATAGACTCACTGTACACAAATGGAGGGGTGAAAAACTGTGGTATAGACGAAAAACCTTGAAAAGATAAATGAAAAACCATTTTATACAGTTCCACTTTTCCACATTTTATACAGTTATGTAATTAATGTTACTAATTAGAAAAAGATGCAAATTAAAGATACAGTGTATATATATGTAACCTTTTTTATCAGTAAGTGATATGAAAAGGTCATATTTGAAAAGAGCTAGAAATATTACGTTTATTTTTATCCGACTGTCTCATAACGAGGGTAATATTTTTCACGCGCTTTCTAAATTATCAAAATGACTTTTGATGCCAAAATTTATGTTATGAAAAAAAAGATCCCAAACCACACCTCAAGTAGTGTATCAAAATGAAGGCTTTTAAAAGCTGATTACAGAGATATCAACAAATATTATGTTTAAATGTAATTAAGAATGAGAAATCGTATCGTAGTCGAGTACCTAATGAATTTTTTTAGATGGTACTCGACTTGCTTTAATTTTGGCACCTTTTTGGTAATAAGTTAATACTTGATTGCTGAGTCTACATACTGCTGGTGAGTGCTCCCTCTCCTATGTAGTTTATAGCAGCGACAAGAGCTATCAAAGGAAATAATTGCTCAGCCATACTCACTTGCCGGGCAGAGCACTCGCTGCTAACTCGTTTGGCTCTGTGGGCAGATGTCTAAGATCTTAAAGTGCTTTCTGCAGTCTCAAAAAATGAAAAAAATACCAAGATTCGATTTGCAGCTGACATAACTCTACTTGAGGAAAATACCAAACTAAATACTAATTAAAAAAAAAAGGTGGCTGATCTAACAACGCACAGCTCAAACAACTTGAAAGATAGGGCTGACGTAAGCATCCGCTAAGAAAAAAAAAAATAGGGTTGAAATGAAACCACGGAGCGGAAAGCTAGTGTACATAGAGTAAATAATATATGTACTACGTACAACTAGTAGAATATACGAACTAAGACTATCCCCCATAAACACGCTACAGTGAGACTAAAGAAAAATAAATACCTACAATAAAAACAAAAATATACTCGTAGACCAATGCGACAGAAACAGAAATAAAGGCAGACAATAAGCCACTTGAATATATATATATAAATGAATTCTACTTAGGTATGGGTCAGCTCATGTCTATCAAATAAATGTACTATGGAGAGTTAATGGTCAGAAAAGATACTTGGCACTGAAGGAATTTATGCCTAGAGATCTAATCAAGTTTTTTACATGTACTTTGTCGGCTGAGAAATATGTGTAGGTACTTACAAAACATCAAAAGAGACAACCTTGAATACTGCCAAATAATCCAAAATACGTGACAAGAACACGAAAACGATCTAGAATTTGATTGTTAGAAAAGTGGTAATGCTTACCACTTTTTTGCTGGCAGAAGCCTGTGCCAGGGATTATGGAGAAACAGATAGAAAACAGTAACACTTCATCGCATACCCAAAACCTAAACCTTTTTTAGTGCCTAAATTCCTTTGCCATCCAAAGGTCTGGAAGAGATCGCTTCTTAGCGATAAAACGGCCAACAGACTGCTGTACATAATGTTAGCTTCTAGTTTTACTATCTGTTTGTTTTTATATCCTTTCTGGTGTACAATGAAGAGTTATCTATCTGTCTATCTAAAGATAACATTTGTAATCTCACTACTAGCAAACAGTTCTGACGTCATAACTCTAGAGCCATTAGAACAGAGCCTCTACTACGGGATATTGTCGTGGCAGTTAACCTAAATAAACACCATACCAATAATGAGAAACTTCCGTAACGTCACCGCTTGTTATTGTAACAACGAATGTGTGGGGAAATTCAAAATAGTGAATGTAGATAAGATAGAAGAATGGGGCCGCGAGGTAGAAACCTTCTTGCTATGGGATACATGTAATAGAAATTATCTAAATACATAATGTTTTGTGTTGTGTGTAGTCAGAATAACGTTTTTATTTCTTTCTTTTTATATATCTATACCTAGTAATATTTTTTTGAATTCTGAAAATTCTTTCATTAATCTACATTGTCCCTATGTGAGTGAGGCGACAATTAAAATCAGGAAAATGGTGAAATTGCTGGATACAGGTACTTACCTATTTCAAATTTACACATATTATACACCTATATATTCATACATAAATCAAATAAAAAATATCATCTTTAAAGACAAGCCCTATTCCTGAGTAATGGTCCAAGTCGTTAGTAAAAGCCGTCATTTAGCTAAACGTCTGGATACTTAGTTAAAACGGTCGTTAGAGCAATCTTGATCGTAAGCATCTGTATTCCAACGAAGTAACAATCATTGCAGTATCATATATATATTTTTAATTCTCAACTGAAATGTTGTAAGGACATTGGAATGTTCTAATTCCTAATTTCAGACTAGCTCTGCTTTGAAGTTTCACCTGCGATCTGTGTGATTATGAATTTTATACTTATGTATTTTTTACACTTTTCCATGATTATAGTTTTTTAAGGATCTCTATTTTATTTTTAATAATTTATAATCTATGTTATTCCGTGTTAATATACCATTCTATTGGTAAATTATTTTTTAAATTGGCTCAGAAGCTCACCAGGTCACATTACAAACAAACATTTAAAAAAATCTCTTTATATATTAGTGTAGATGTAGATTTCATGGCATAGTAAATGTTAGTAATATTAATGAGGTCATTCACCTTGAGAACTGAGTTCATGATTCACAAATTAACCTTATGTTTCTATTTGTCGTTTGTTTCATTGAAACTAGAGAAACTATTCCGCTTAAAAATAGAAATTTCCTTTATTACTGTAAGAAAATAATGATCATTGAGCTTTTTAAGATCGAAAACGATTTTTCTTCTGTATGTATTTGTTAATCCAAATAACTTGAAAATTTTTACATAGGTACATTCAAAGATCGAATACAAAAAGAACTATTTTGTTACACTTTTAAAAACAGAATTCGATTTTATTTAGTAAAACCCTAGTTTTTTAGTAAAACCTACGTCTTTTTTACTTGACCTTGCTTGCTCGTTAGTTTAGTACGGGACGGGTCATACACGTCCATCATCCTATTAAACAGGGGGTTATTTCTGACCTGAGAACTTATATTACTAAGACAGCATATGGTTCGCCTGATGGTAAGCGATTACCGTAGCATACACTTGCAAGATCAGGGATATCACTCGCGTATTACCAACCCTGCAAAAAACATTTCACTCCCATCTCGAAGAGCCTACTATATGAAAGCCTACTACGATACTTAGGAAAACCTATCTAATTCCAAAACCTTAGCGTTCTCGGTAGATCCTAGTATTGCCAACGTATAAATCTTTAACCTTAGCAAAGGGGTTGTTGTACCTCTAAAATTATTCAGGCAAAGAAGCCATAATTTATCTAAAACATCAACACGACCATAACTCGAAAAGGACAGGTCTGGTAACCTTTGCAAATATGTCTAAGCCGGTATGAGAAATTCAATTACATGAACAGTGAGAGAATATTAACAAGATTAACCGCCTAGGATAGGAATCTCATTACCTTACCTCGTTTGGGTCACATGTAATTCTACGTATTTGTATATAATATATTGTAAAGATAAATGAGCAATGGGAGTGATTTTGTTGACGAAGTTTGTCGATATAAATAGTTATATCGACAAACTTCGTCGACAAGATCAATAATGTATCAATATGATCATAATTATAGAATTAAATTTAATGAAAATCCGGAAACTCATTAGAAAATTGGTCATAACTTCCAAATGGCTGAGTGGATTTTCTCGATTAAGACACCTTTCAAAAAACACTAAATCGAAGTCAGTCCATCCATTCAGGAGCTATGAGGCCACAGACAGATACACACACACACAGACAAACACGTCAAACTGATAACACCCCGTCGTTTTTTCGTCGGGGATTAAAAATGGTTTCAACTAGTTTCTAGATCAGGGGTAGGCAATAAACAGGCGGAAGGTTGGACCTCGGACCGCCAAATATTGTTAAATATACCTACATATTAATTTATATTGGTAAGTACCTAATATTTTAATTGAACTAGTCCTATATTCATAATATTTGAAAGCAACATAGAAACTAACTTAGTCATTATTAGTAATATTTATTTTTAAAGTATGCTTCCTTCACTCTATCAAGTATGTTCAGCTACAATAATGGTTTGGGCACTTCTGGATAATGCCTATATTGATACATAGCTGTAAACAGACTATGCACATCGTACCGTATATTTTCTGAGGGACAATCAAAGCGCATTATTTTTAGCATCTGTAGGTACACATGAGCGGATTGCCAACGCAACGTGAGTAACAATGCTATGTGATAGTGAGTAGTGACGCATACCTTCTGTGATGTAAGTTTATTTGTTGACATTTTTTTTTATAAACTACTTACTTACTTACTTTTATTTTAGAAAAAAAAATATGGTTCCGCGCAAAAAAGAAAAAAAAATATTCCGGGAGCGCGGGGTATAGCTAGAAGCTATTTTAATCATGTCAGTCGAAAGACGTCCAATACTGGACAAAAGCCTCCCCCAAGGATCTCCACGATAGCCGGATTTGCGCTACCGGCATCCAGCGGTTTCCCGCGACCCTCACAAGATCGTCGGTCCACCTTGTGGGGGGCCTGCCAACGCTGCGTCTTCCATTTCGTGATCGCCACTCGATAACCTTTCTGCCCCAGCGACCATTGGCAGCAGCTGTTTTAGTTTCAAGTAAATTGGATCCCAATAATTAGGCACGTTTACCGTGTCATTAAATATCTACCCACCACCTAAATCTTTGATTAAACTGCCACAAATCTCATCAAGATGTCGGCGGTGTCGCATTTCTTTACCTTCACAACGATAAATACAGTATGAGTAGTTCACACAGCCAATCTCGCCAACAGGTGTTGGCGCCAAACAACCACAGCTAAGATGTCAATTTGCATGAAAATAGAATTGATGAATCACTGTGCAAAAGTGCTCCAGTCTGAAATTGAGCTGTCTGGTGTCGATTTTTCTTTGGTATTCGAGATTTCATTTATAATGTGTTGATTGATCAATATAACAGATTGATTACAGCAGACTAGACAACTATTTATTTATAACAAATATTTTTATGAAACGTTCCAAAAACTTAAAACTTTTTATTTTGAATTTTTTTATCAACATAAAGTGCAAAACATCATAATAGATAATGTATTTTTTTAAATACTACAAAATGTGATTTTTAACGTAATTTAAAAAAGGAGGAGGTTAACAATTAGTCTAAATCTATGTTCCCCGATTACTCGTAGCCTGGACTGATTTGGAAAAATCTTTTTTATTTGAAAGAGGTTCTCAGGTGTTTTACAAATTAATATGAAAATACCATCTACATAAACATTTCCAAAGTAAAAATTCGCAGCCCATTTTTCTAGTACTTACTTAGCTACTATATTAAGTTTAGTAAACTAGACTAGAGTTCCTTTTATCCAATAGAAATTCCAAAACCACTCAACCGGATTACACATTGCTCACTCACAACAAAGCATTAAATTGCCCGTAAGTAAACGAGATCTTGAGTAAATGCCTTATTTTTCCTACAAAACACTTAGTTATCATATTCATTCTGAGATGTTTACTACTCTAGCTGCTGGCATCAACGTATTTGTCACAAAAGTTGTGATAAATAACTGTCAATGAGTTATGGAAACCTTGTTTATTTCTCGTAAATTATACCTGCTTTGTATGATTGTATAAATAAAACACTTGTAGTCATCGATACTAATAATAAAGCTGAAAAGTTTGTTTGAACGCGCTAATCTCCGGAGATCCGATTTGAAGAATTCTTTCACTAATAGGAAGCTACATTATCCCCGAAGGTTATATGCTACTTTTTATCGGAGAACGCGAGTAAAACCGCGGGGAACTGCTAGTTTTCTTTATAAGCCGATTTCAATTTCCACGTTCCACGTAGGTACTGATTCTGTTTTTTACATACTCAATCTACAAAAACCATAAGACAGGGATTACCTAGTCTACAAAAAATTATAGGATAAAAGGAAAGGAAAATATAAAGAAATGTAGTCCTGTCAATTATCCTAGTTCCAAAATTAACCTCTAATATTTATAGGTCATGACACAAAAAAATTGTATTAGATCTATCCCAATGCCATTACTGGCAAAATATTCATAGATGAAAATGGATAAACTATTTTTTATATATTTTCTGTCTTCTTTCATAAATATCTGTAAGAAAAACATATAGCGAGAATAAATTACTTTAGTTCATAAACAAAAAACAGTTTAATTACTCCTGTTATAAATTTAGTTAAAAAATATCTATGTTTAAGAGGATAAAGTTTGAAGAAAATTATTTTTTGACCTGAAGCTAAATGAATTAAATTCAGTTAAAAAATATGTAATTTACTCGTAAAAGAAGCAAAGAGGAAATTTCACGATGGAATTAAAGGAGTTTTGGTATAAACTTCAAAGTTTCTCATCAGATTTTATGAAATTTCAAGGAAACGAAATCTCTAAGTCATCTCTCTTATTTATTCTATTATTCACTCCCAAAATATTATTAATTTTGATTAAGTTGAGCAACTCGTGATACTGTAAAATAGGTACGTTTATTAATTAAACAGCATAGAAAACATCTTGTTTCCTATATTGGTATTATGTAAAAAATATTATTAAAGGTATACATGTACATACATATTAACAGTAAAAGAAGAACTACCTAAGTCTGCAATGTTCCGTTTGTAGTCGAACAAAATAACATAAAAGACTATTTTCCTTTTCGATTCGAGTTGCTTGTTAGAAGTTCTTATTCAAAGCATCTTTTCTCAACAATATTTTGTAGATAGAAAGAAAAATATTTAAAACTAGCTTCTGGTTTCACCCGCGCTCCGACACCCGCAAAAGTAGTCTATAAGTTATTTTAGGGTATGATCTATCTATGTGCCAAGTTTCATCCAAATCCTTTCATTAGTTTTTACGTGAAAGAGTAACAAACATTAATCCATACATTCATATCTACTCACAAACTTTCGCATTTGTAATATTAGTTGGATTTCGTTAGTATCATAATTTAAAAAGATATTTATTAGTGTAGATGTAATACGTCCGGTGAACATATCGATAGTTTTGTTGTATTACACGCATCCGAAATACAGACCTTAGACATAATAGTGTTGTCACTGAAACTTGTTTCCTGTCACTATCGATATGTGTCTATTTTTTAACGCTCATTTTTGGCTGGCCGCCAGAAATACGAAGGAAATCCAATTTAAATTTCAAATTAATTGCTTTGCTTGTTCCTTTCTGTATGGTTCTGATGCTATTTAATAATGACGCGTATAAATCATTTTACGAATTCTATTTGGATTATTTATTTATGATAGTATAATTTTGTGAGAAAATTGCTACAGTCGTTTCATACGGGAACAGATTTTATATTCCTATATGGAGTATATATTTGTAGAGCTTTTCAGTCAGTGAATCAGTAATGACCTACATTATAAAAATAAATAAAAGAAAAATATATAGAACACAATATTTTTATCATTTTACTACGTACCGTGTACTGAATCACCGATACGTAACCTTTAAATGTATTTTGTTGCGGTATTGTTTTAGAACAATGGATACTAATTCTGAGAATCATTCGTGCGGTTTCTTTCCGAATAATAAAACAAAATGAACACAAATTCTTAGTAAAACATTCATTTCGTAAGTCTTTTATCGATTGGAAATGTAATTGGACCGAAAACAAAAGTAAGATCTATTACTCCGTATCTTATCGATAAAATACCGAGCCGTATTGATATTAGTCATCACAACAAAACATTAAAATAATTACAATTTGATTTTAAATAAAAACTTGACTTTTACCAAGTTTCGAAAGTAAATGAAGCCAGCTTTCATTGCATAAAATATTATAATTAAGAATGATCTCTTCAAAACTTTGTTATGTTCAGACAAATGCGAAAAACACTAGAGCTGTCATAAAGTCTCAGTTATTTCACCTTTATAACGTAGACATTAAAACTTGCAAAAAGTTGGTCAATTTTATTGTTACTAGTTAAGTCTCGCCTGAATATAAATTTATGGTAGAATAATTTATTCATTGCTGGTTATTGCGTACAAATTTACACAATGGAGAAAATTTATGCGTCTGGCTCAAACTTTCAAGTGATTCAACTCCTGCAAATAAATTGGTGTGCGATTTTGCAATTATTATATTTTGTGTTTTGATTTCAACCATTACCAAGACTATTAATTTTTAAAAAATAATTGAAAAAAAAATATTTAATATTTAAAGCATTGTAGTTGAAACTTTATTAATCTTTATATATAATCATCTTTTTGTTTATAGGCTGATCACGGCCACATTTTCTAATATTTTTTAACCACACAAGGAAAGGAAAGTTGCACTTACCGTAAATCTTCGACCATTGAGCTGGTGGCCTCCAATCCGGATAATGTTTTGGAAACTTCTCTCTTGTCCAATATGTGTGCAACACCATCCGATAAACCGTCATTTTGTCCGGATTACATGAATCCGTATCAACTACCGGCAGCGCTGAGGCAGCGAGCGCCTGAAGGAGCAACACTAGTAACAACCGCGCCATTTTATCGATGAAAACCATTGACACTGTCACAACACTAAGCTTCTCGGGTCAACATAGTGGGTCACTGTCACAACATGTCACTTCGCCTTTTGTATCTGTAACAAAAGTGATATTTATTAGAATTTTATAGCATTTTTTTACATATAGGCCTTTGTTTGATCACAATTTCACCATGGTCGATGGTGGTAAGCGCACAAAGCCCAGAAGGGAACTGGCTCTCAAGTGCAGCTGTTGGAACACAGCAAATGGTGCTTGGTGACAGATTTTTAACTTGAGGATGGTAGACAACCAGGTGGGTACTACAAAGTACCCTACCATCGTGCTTTAGTTTCCTCACGATGTTTTCCTTCACTGAAAGTTCAAGTTTATTGTGGATTCTAACCCGCGACCTTTGTCTCGACATTCGACGTCACTATCACAACCTATCACTGAGCTATCATCGCCTTAAAAACGCATACGAGAAACAGGCAGTGATGCAGGATTCTTACACAAGTTTGTAAAAATGTATCATCCATTACATTAATACTGGTTTTATTAAGTGCCGCCAATTAGGAAAAATCTGTAAATGGTATGGCTATTACACAAAGGTTCAATCCCCTTTAATCTGGGTAGTGTACCTAACTTAATCATTTATCTAAAATAGAATAACAGATCTACATGAGTTAGTAATCTCATTTCGTTTGATTGAATCCATTGTTCCAGCCTGTGTTTCCAGCTCACAGGTAGGATACCTACTGGTTATATCAATGCTACGTCCCTTATCGACAGTGCATCAAGTCTTTGACAACGTCTACCGTGCTTATAAGACACGATTAAGCCTTAGCACAGAGGTATGCTGAAACAATAAAGATATACGGGTATTATCGTGTAAAACCCTCTCGATGTGGATTTTGAATTATGCGCTCGTTGTGGATTTAGAATTATGCGTTCGAAATTGGTACAATTATTATCTTTCTATATTTACATTTATTATGTATTCAATTTGCATTAAAAATATTATAGAACTACATAGGTACATTGATTCCTTTTTTAATGTAATTGAAAGGATTTAAATAGTTGCAAAAGCTTAGGTAATACACACCATAATCAATTGATGAAATCAATTGATAAAAGTATCCTTTAATAATCCCTAGTTAGTCGAGCTGCTCTCTGAGCGAAAAAGCTATGCTCTACTTAGGGTGGCATATTTATATTCATAATTTGATTTATTTTCTGAAATTGAGTTTTTTTCTAGGCTTCGTGTAAGATTGGTCAATATACTTATTCAAAAATAGAAACGATAATAATATATTCAAGGACAAACTAAAAAAATAAACACATCGAAAAGTATATTTATTTTGGATCAATCATAGATAAATCTCGTCATCTATTCATTCATAACCAATGCAGCCATACATTATAGTACATTTACCAGTTGAATGGATTGGGAATACCTATATCGTCACCCACGTGGATAGGAGGCAGGTCATCGACCCGGACTATTTCTGCCTCTTTGAACTGAGGTATGGTTCGGCTCATTACAGTACAGATGAGCTGTTGAAACATGTCCAAGTATGAAAAGCCCTTGATCAACTGGGCCAATACGATTGAGGAAGTTCTATGTGGCCAATGTTGGATCAAATATTGTTTAGTTGGATTATTTAGAAGTTCTTTCTTATTTAGAACGCCAATACATTAGAAAATAAATAGGTAAAATATAATACACGTTTGGATGATGTTATTAATTTAACTGAAAAATAAAATCTAAATTTTCAAACAGATATTTTTAGGGTTCCGAACCTAAACGGTGCTAATGGGACCCTATTACAATACTAAGCCTCCGCTGTCCGTCTATCCGCCCGTCCGGCTGTCAGCGAGCCGTATGCCATGAACCGTAATAGGTAGACAGTAAATTTTTAATAACATCAAATAATAAACATAAAATATAGGTTAAAAATTAAAGTTCCTATACAAAAAAAAACTTTTTTTCTTGCCGTTTTTCACTCGTCCTTAAGAATTTGCTGTATCTCAAGAACCGTAATAGAAAGACAGTTGAAATTTTCTCAGAAGGTGTACCTTCTGAGAAAATGGACTGTCTGACAACTGTCTTTCTATTACGGCAGAAATACATTTCTGTTGCCGATATTCAACAACAAATTATGAAAATAAAATTTTGTACGATGTTTCCGAACCCTTGGGTGTGTGAGTCCGACTCGTACTTGGCTGATTTTTAATTTTTATATAACAAGCCTAAATATAAATAAAACTACCGGTGGCTCGGCTAATTGTCTCTGGTTACGTCTGTATAGTTTTAGCTCAGTTTCAAATAGAAATGTTAAAAAAAAAGCAAAAATCACAAATTCGCTGCGTTCGTTAGTGCTATAAAAACCCGACATCAGTAATTCTACCGGGTACCGGTAATAACTCGACCGGGTTTTATGTTAGCCGAGCATATGGGTTATGTAGTTATAACATACCACTCAACAATGAAGGCTTGTCGTGGTTTCTATAAATTGGATTTTTTTGTCCTGGTGTTTTTTAGCGCTTGTGATGAAAAATTATATCTCTTTTTGGTATAGGCACCTTAAAAATGGTAAAAATAAAACATTTTAAATACATTATACATTTAGAATATCAAAAATATTTTTTTAAGATTTAGGTCCGAATTTCAATCGATAAGGTAGAATAACCTCTCTTTTTCTTCCTCCCTACAAAAAGAAAATTTTAACAAAAATAAACCCGCCTTCAATGACAACAAAGACTTCAACTGACAGATTAGAATTCCTACATCCTAGTTATTTTATGCTTTTTAGTGTTTTTGAAGGCGGTTACAATTCCTGAAACCTGAAAAATAACCTTGAAAGCTACGTCTCTTAGTACGGGATATAACAACTATTGTTGGTTATAAAAGGCATTTGTGGTCTAAACGACTGTGGGCCAGTTTGGTGTTAGAATGTTAATGACGTAATAACTATTGCTTAATAGTTATGGTTTAAATTTAATGTACCTAGTCATTTGTCTTTTCATATGAGGTCTTATTTTTATTGTATGGTGAACAATACTAATATATATATACGTACATAACTAACAAATTAGTAATATAGCAATAAAATAAACTGAAATGTAAATCTGAGTACCTATAAGATTATTCGAGTTCAACATTTTATATGACGTCAGTTTGCCGCAATAGGGTAGATGACTGACTTATCAAATCAGCTACTCTTTAATAAATGTCAAAACGATCGGTTACATGGAATATTGTATGAAATACTAAGCTATGACGTCATCGTTCCACAGCATCAAATGATCTACTCTTAGTGGTTCTACTGGTAATTAAAAATCATAGAAAGCATTAAATGTACAACATATTTGATGTTTCCGCGTGTTTTCAGATGTTTTATGCATTGGTTAGTGTTTGGTCATTTATTTTTGACACTGTCATCTAGCCTATTCTATTAAGTTATTTTAATAATTTAACATTCTGTTAATAATTTGACAACGATTATCGAACTATCGTGTATCGTTTTTAGGAGTTCCGAGCCTCCAAACCTCTGAGCATTACCATTTCCTGAAATTTTGTAGGATTATTCATAACTAGCTATCCCCCCCGGTATCACCCACGTTCCCGGGATAAAAAAGCCTATAGCACTCGGGGATTCCTATCAGTAAAACAAAATTCGAATCCTTCTGGTAGTAAAAAAGATTAGCGCGTTAAAACAAACAAACTCTTCTGCTTTATTATTAGTAGAGATTAGTAGAGATAGAATAGAATAACTTTTTTATAATGTACATCCGCAGAATTCAGGCTTATATACCCAACGAAAATCATACTATATACCTATCAAATCATTGAATGGTTACCCAACATTTGGATATCATTAGCTCAATAATAGAGCGGACCCAACGATATCATTTTGGGGTATTTGATCAACAATATTCCGCCCCATGAATGCAACTTCAGCATAAACTCATCATAAATATCTTTTGGACACACGCCCCTAAAGCCTGTCCTGTCCACAAAGGGTGACAACCGAGTTTTTACCGATATTTTGGCTGTATTTAAAAGAGCGTAGTGTTGTGGTGAGTCCTTAACTATGATATCGATAGAACTATATGATATTAATAGTTATTTTATTCTCTTAGGTGTTGAATTTAAAAAAAATATTTCTTGCAGACGCCATAACTTCAATCCGATCCGTCCAGTGGTTTGAGCTGTGCGTTGATAGCAATCTATCAGTCAATCGCTTATATATATTTAGATTAGATAACTATTTTAATTTAAAACCTAAAATCATGTGAGTGAGATATATACAAATGTAGATACCTACCTAACCTACTATTACTAAGATATATATGTATAAGATTATTTTTCATTCAAAAAAGAAAAATTCAATTAACTTAATTATGATCTGATTGAAAGCATTTTGAATGTTCTATACCAAATTATCGATAAGTATAAAATCGAGACATCAAACGACCAATAATGCACATCACTAAAAAAAGATGAAGCACGCCTGGCATGGGCATCACATCACAAAAAATATACTGCTATTTTTGGAACTAACAAAAACTGCACTAACATGTTCAGCGTTTAATATGTGCTAGCTTTTTGTTTACAACACATAACGCTGGGTTAACTATCCTTTATTTACCATGGACACAAAAATATTAAAGAGCTTGCTTAAACTAGAAAATACACTATGAAACATACCTAAAAACACACCAATTAAGACACCTTTCAAACGGTAAAAACTGAATCAAAAGCGATTCATCCATTCAGTACACTACAAACACCTCTATTTGTCGAGGGTTAAAAAAGGATAGAATAGGATATTATGATTAGGATAAGATAGAATATAACATATGCATATTCAATTCAAACTATTGTATTCAATTCCGATATGCACTGAGACTGCGTTTTGGATACATACACTGACAATATAGGCCAACGAACAATAGACTTAGTTACTCCGACCGTCTCAAGCTAATTATTTAATTTGTTCTTGAATTGAGTCCCATATCGATTTATAGATTGAACGTTGTACCTACTTGATAGATTCTCAAGCATTTACGAATGAAATAGATGATGTCTCTTTTTTAATTTAGATACGCCATGATTATGACTTACTTTATAATTAGCATCACCAAACAAAGAAAAAACGCAGTCAACATACATAGAAAATTTCTATATACATATAAAGCTAAGTTTGGTATTAAGAAGGAATTAATCTACATAAGTCAGGTATTTATTTAAATAAATAAGTTAATTGTTTTTAATAACACCTGCTCGACAGTATCAGTGATAGGATGAATAGCAGTGTCTTCGTTTTGGGCGGCTTGAATCCCTCGTTTCACTCAGGACTATAATATCTACCTCGCTTCGCTCAGGGCTACTCAGGAGTAAACTCTACAGTCCCTCGTTGCGCTCAGGATCCAATATGCCGCTCATGACATAAGACACTGCTTTATGTCCATAATCTATACTTCTATACTAATATTATAAAGAGGAAAGATTTGATTGTTTGTTTGTTTGTATGCATTGAATAGGTTCCGAAACTACTGAACCGATTTGAAAAAATCTTTCACTAATAGGAAACTACTTTATCCCCGAAGGTTATATATAGGCTACTTTTTATCCCGGGAACGCGAGTGAAACCGCGTGGAACAGCTAATCTTCTATAAAACGATACATATTATTTACATTTGATTAGAATCTTTAATAAAATTTTCACGGCAAAATTATGTAGTAAAATTCTGAAAATAAAGTTGAATAAAGACAAAACTAAAGTAAAGCTCAAGGAAAAGCTAAATTCCACATCCGTATAAAGTTTATCAATGAAATCACGAAGCGGAGAATTCCGGGGCCAATAAGCAGTAATCACCACTCAATACGTTTTACAGGCACGCCATTCAATTGGGACGTTGTGACTTTGAAACGGGACGCTCGTGACTTGACTAACATAGCATTTTTTAATATATCTCCAAACTTTTTTCTATTTCCTTTTTAAAATAATATTGATTTTAGCTTTGTGAATCATGCAATGAGCGCTTTTGGTGATCGAAAATACCGTGAGGATACCCAAATTAGGGTACCTACTTTGCAGTATCAAAACAATAATATAATATTAAGTATGAATTTAAATGTTAGATCTACATAGTTCATACAAACGTAAATTAAACAATACATTATGTCCCGAAACTCATCGTCAAGCGGGGCGATAGACTAGGACTAGATTCTACATGATATAGGTAATAGGGTAGGATAGAGCAGTTTTGTATATTTCAATTTGGTACGTGGTTTAACTGGTGATTCTAAAAACATCGTAACTGAATGGTTTATGCAAGTCTCATGCTGATACCATTTCCAAAACACGCACTAACAGCCACAAAATAGGTTTACAACAATATCCTGTTATTTTCCGTCGTGACAAACAATATTATCATAAATTAAGCTATTCAGAGGAAAGTCTAACAAAGCGGATTAACTTCAAGATGGTCCTAAGACAACAACTTAGTTTGGTGTCCTTGTTACCCTCAACTCGAAACTATAAAACTTTGTGGAGTCTCACGAAGGGAAAACAAAAGTCAAGTACCTTTTTAATCTTCTTTCTACTTCACCTTTATTTGGCTTTTCATTTACGTAAAGGTTATTTGTTTAATTAATTTTGTATTTAATTGTCACTGTTGATGAGTTATCACTTCATTATACAGTATTCACTTCAATTTCTAAGAAGCTTAAACAAGAAGGTGTTTTTTTACTACAAAATCGGCCGCCTAGTAGTAAGCTATTACTGTAGCATACATGTAGATGCTTAGCTTACCTATTACCCAATGCTAATGCTATCACTCGCGCTTTACCAGGTCCTCAAGAAGGATTTACAATAATACAACAAGATTTTTGCAAGCGCGAATACGTTAATCGCTTACTACCAAGTGGGTCATTTGCTTTTTTGTTAACTTAGCTTTGATATACCTTTTTGAATCTTACAGTGAGGTCATTAGTATTTCTTACTCTGTAATTTAAGTAAAAATCGGTTGGCAAAAGTCATTCAGAAAGCTGAAAAGCCTTGAAAATTCAAGTCGAGTCATTAAACTCACAACAATAGTATAAATGGACGACAAATTTCAAAACTTTACACCCTACGTTATAAAATATCTAACTACCTACCCACAACTCCCCTCTGTTGTTTTTCAACGTTGCGTTGTTCTGCCGATAATTCGATTATTTTATTGTTTCACGAGCAGTATTTGCAAACTGTTGTTCTTTATGTTGTTTTTAATGGGAATGGTAGTTGAGAGCTGCTAGTTGGTATCAGTATTTTTAGTTTAGCCTAAAATATACGTAGACTGAAAATATTGTAAAAGTTTTTTTTTTATACGAATTAGTCTGAACCTGTCAGTGAGGATGAGGTTAGGCCGTATTTGTAACTTTGATAGTATAAAAAACTGCAAATGTACATGAGATATGGTACAGTATAAGTTGTTTTTTGTAAATAATTGAACTATATAAAGTTAGCAGTTCATAGGCGTTCATCTACAAAATGTTTTTGGTAATAAGGTTTACTTTGAACAGATCTTGAAAAAAATATTTCTGAGCGGAAAATAACAAATAATAAATACGGAAATAACTGAGTACCAATTAGATTTGAGTACCTGAGTGCGTAATTTTTTTTTTTATTTACGCTAAACTTCTAATTGTCATAACTTCGTAATGTTAATGCTTAAGCTCCTAAAATTTTTGTAGGATTATTGATAATAATGTACATTATCAGTAATAAAGTTAGTTCCCTTCTAGGCTTTGTGTGCTCACCATCATCGGCCACATCATCACTGACCACGGTGAGATTGTGGTCAAACACAGGCCTATACATAGTAAAAAAAAAATATACAACAACTTGGCCTAAACACCTAACCAACATCATCCTGTATTTTTCTTTGCCAAAAAGCTCTCTCTCAAATATATTCAAGCTCCAAGTTACAAGGTTAGCGAAATTCGTAGTCTTGATGTACTCTAATGAAGTTTTAATAATTCACAGTGAATCAAGAAGTAGGCACTTGCCTGTTAACTTAGGGCCAGGAGAATTCTACGAGGTCTCTTAACTAACTGTTAGAATGTATAATTTGCTATTTAGGAGTTTAATATGAACTTATTTTATATTAAGATGGTGACAATATGGGCATAGATAGTATAGCAGTACTCGTGGTAGTACTGCCCCGCCCATCTACCGATTATCGTATAATCTTCGCCTTTCACATGTGGATTCCTTGTCCATTAAAATTTGATTTGCCGTTTTTGTGATAATAGTTTTTTTTACAGATGTCATACTCTCGCTTCATACTTATACTTTAACTTATATTAGCTTATAAGAAGTGCTTAAAGTGTGGTGGTTAGAGATTATGGAGCTAAAACGAAATCCTATTATTAAAGATTCTATTGAAATACTGTTTCCCTCCTCTGGGCAATTTTACATCTTTGTAAAGTTGTAGTAAAGGTAGTCTGCTAAAGAATTCCAATTAATTTTCAAGAGAATCTTGTTATTTCCACTAAAGATAATAGTTTAACGAAATGAGAGGTAAAATACAATGGAACTTTATAGTTTAATTATGTAAGAATTTATAGTGACCTGGAAAACTTCAATTATTTAATAATATTCCAAGAATACAAGCTATTGCTATTGTATAAATAGAATATTAAGTAAACTAAATTCTTGGTAGGTTAGCATTTTTTACTAATTATTGTTTTCAAACTATACTTGATATTGTGAACATACTTAGTGTGTTTACTAGTAGATGCGTCATAACATATTAATTAATTGCCTAAAAATAGCAAGTAAACGATTTTTTTGTCACAGTTGTGATATACTCATAAGTTGCAAATCTATATCTAGGTATATATACTAATATAAATCTGAAGAGTTTGTTTGTTTGAACGCGCTTATCTCTGTATCTATATATACCTTCCTGCCAGTCGGATTTGAAAAATGATTTCATGAATAGAAAGCTACATTATCCGCAAAGGTACCAGCTGCGTATTATCCCGGAAACGCGAGTGAAACCATGGGGAACAGCTAGTCGTCTAGTCTATAAATGCAGGAATATATTTTTTCCGCAAAATGTTGCAATTTATTGACCTACTTACCTATTATTTTTATGCTAATATAAATAGGCTTATAATGTGTTTTTGATAATATCCCGAACAAAAGTTGTGTTTCAATACAATATTTACATAAATTACAGGATATCCAATAATCCAAATAATGAATACATTCCTAAAAAGCAACGGAATTCATGCATGTAACAACTCCTCGAAATCAAAAATGTTTTTCAAACTATTAATATACCGCCCATATTTCAATGGATGTTAATATTTCATATCAGATTCAACAAGCGTATAAAAAACCTTTTTCGTTGATTTGATTAAAAGAGGATAATAATAGTTCCGGCCATTTTGTTTTGTTGATCATCGAACCATGTTATTTTAAGTGGGAACTGAAATAGCCTTTATTATTTTTTACGATAAACAGAATTGCGTTCCACAGACCCGTAATAACGAGGCTGAGGATGGTAGGTACACTCTTGACCAGATTTTTTTTTTTATTATTTTCACCATAAAAAGTAGCCTATACCTATCACTTGACAATGTAACTTCCTAAATAACCTACTATGTTTCAATCATTTATTTCAATTACAACAAAAAAGAAATACCACGACTTATGATTAATCGAACGTTTTTCCGGATCGTATTTATAAGCTATGTCAAATTTCCCCACAGTCCATCCCAAAATAAATGAATGCAGGCACGCATTAAGAAAAGAAATCAAGTAAATGTCGGAATATTACTAAAAGCCATCACAATCGCTCCATGAATTCACTCGTCTATCATCCGTCGATCGTAAAAGCATTGCGGTGTAGGTACATTTATAGGGAATAATTTGGTTTCCCTAACCGATAATGCCAAGGTCTATTATTCTGTTATAATTAATATTTATAATCATAAATCCTAAGTCAACATTTGGATAAAGTGAGGTCGACCACGAATGAGAAATCAATGTCAACTCAAACTATGTTAATCGACTAATTAATGTACCTACTTGCTGTTTTGAGACTGGAAATGGGTCCTCTCTATTGAAAGGTATTAGGAGAAGATTATTCATGGCTATTCTTTTTGTCATATTGCTAATAGGCAGCTAAATGATCTGATAATAAGTGCCCACTTTATCATTGGACATAAATCCATATCGGATGGTCTCACAAAGATACTGAGAAAAAGTCACAAATAAGTAATATAAAAATTAAAAAATTCAACAGGCTTTTACAAAAAGTTAACTAATTTTAACCAGTGTCACTCAGGATGATATAAGGATTCTAAGGATACCTAAACATTAATTACCCGAATTTGTTCAGGCATTTAAAAGTTATAGGTATAGGTAGGTATATATTATAAAAATTACACTCCTTCCATCGTAATACATTCAGTCGTGTAAAAATAATACAATATGGCTAACTAAGCTATATTTTTACACACGGCCTCTCCTACATTTAAAATGTGTAAACACTCATATCGTAATGTTTTAATTACGAATTCAAAACACGTACATTCTACACACCCGTGTAGGTATAATGCTTTTTTTTATTATGTAATGTACATTTGTCTTAAAAAAGCAATGCAAAATATTTATTTTCTATTATGTAAAGTTACACTTCGGACCTAAAAATGGGGAATCAATTCAATTTAAGATGCAGATTTACACTGTCTATGGTCGCGAGCCCTAGAGCGCTTGCGCGGTGTTGGAATTGGGCTCCCTTACTAATGATTATTTTACGATTTTAGATAAAGTAGTGTATGAAGCTGACATAATTAAGTATTAAAATATTCGTGCGATTCTAAGTATTAAAACTCTTGTGTTTCAATAACGCTTATTATGCAAGAGTTTCATAAACTAATATTTCCAACATTCCTCTCTCTCTCTCCGCCTCGTTTTATCCCCTCATTTGGGGTCGACTCTCCTAGTAATTTTTCGCCAGAACGCTCTGTTGTGACATTTGCATCCGTCATGTTTTTTTTATACTACTAAGGTAGCACGCAAGCATACGGGCCCACCTGATGGAAAGTGGTTATCGTCGCCTATCGCCATTTTCAATACCAGAGATATTGCCAATGTGTTGTTGACCTGTTGCAATACCGAGAAGGCAAATTGGCTCTCAAGTGCAATTGCCGGAACACACCGGTAGGTGCTTGGTGGCAGATTTTCAACTTGAGGGTGGTAGCCAGCCAGACGGGTACTACAAAGTACCCTACCACCGTGCTATGGTTTCCTCACGATGTTTTCCTTCACCGAAAGCTCAACCTCATAGTAGGATTCGAACCCACGACCTTCGTCGCGGCATCCGATGGCATGTCCTTGTTTATGGTAGCTATCCGAGTGAGGTAGGGTCTTGTAGAAATGTTGTATTATTAATAATTATTACTTTCAAGTGTTAACTATATAAACCTATGGCATGTATTTGAAGTAAATTATTATCGCTGTTTAATTTGTGTTTAATGGTCAGTTAGAGGTTTAGTTATTTTTAGTAACAAATGTATTATCCTAATCTTCAAATCATCTTGGATTGTGTCAAAAATCTAAATAAAGAAGATATGGGTATGATTTACAAAGGCGTTCCAAATATAATTTCAGGAAATCAGATTACGTTTCTTTGGTGTAACCGTAGACAGGTACCTGATACCTGTCTACGGTTACTTTATTAAGATGTAGGCGTAAATTCGGTTTACCGTACCTTTATTATTAGCCAAATTTTTTTAAAACGAAAATTTTCACAGCAAAAAGATAATTAACCACTCAAACATCATTAATTTTTTCCAAACAAGGTAAACTCCTTTTCTTGTCACGGTTGATTATTATTTTTTATGTCAGAAGGTTGACAGGTCAACCTGATAGTAAGTGATTACCGTCGCCTATCGCCATTTACAATACTAGAGTTTTGCTAATGTGTTGCCGACCTGTGAAATGCCAAGAAGGCAACTGGCTCTCAAGTGCAATTGCCGGAACACACCACGTTACTAGTGAAAATAAATAATTGATTACAGTTTACGGATAACGTTGCCTACAGTGGAGAGGTAATGGGAAAAAACAACCCAGATGTATTGGCAGGATAAGTAAGTGACGCAGGGATGAAATGGATGGAGACAGATGAATGCAGACTCTCTGATGGATGCATTTCAAGGAGGCAAGGCAACATTCACGCCTGACAATTTGCTTCATAGCAATTACCTATCTGGAAACAAATGAAGTACTTTTTAACGGACTTAAAGCAGTCTCTTAATTCGATTTTAGTTAACAGTTATCAATAGTTTGAAGTAGTATAGAAATATTTTACCATCAAAATGTTACTTCATAATTTCGTTTAGGCCGGTTTTAGAGCTCTGCGTATGGTGCGTATGTCGGTTGCGTTTGTTATTTGTATGACGTGCGTTCGGTCGGTCGAGCTCTAAAACGATTTGTCAATTTCCATACAAATAACAAACGCAACCGACATACGCACCGACGGTACGCTGAGCTCTAAAACCAGCCTTAGTCCTAAATTATCCTTTTTTATTTACAACTTACTTTATTCTTAGTATCTGTTCTATTTCGCACACCTACACTTTTAAGTAATTCATTCAGCAGGAAACTGCTCATGAATACATTAGTGTAAGTACTGAAACTACAAGTATATTTCAGGGCCCGACAGACATAAAATGTGGCCCTGTATTACTGGTATAAGTATAGTTATTGATCGTTATGCTGGAAGTAGTAAATATTGTATGTTTCCTAAGTGATTGGGGTTAAAGTTGATTTTTGTGTTGTCGCTTTCAACGAGATTTCATTTTATAAATTAATCCATGTTTTATTATTATTAGGTTATTAGTAAGTTTTGTTTTAGTTTGATCGATGTTATTATTTTGTCGCTTGAATTTATGAAAACTAACTCTAGATTATGGAAATTAATAAAAATTACTTTCTATTGGTAGGTAACTCGCTCTATTTACCTAAATACCTGAGTTGAAAAATAATACTCGGGATAATGTAGCTTCTTTTTCTGTATCGAACCAGCAGTAAGGCGATGATAGCTCAGTGGTAGTGACGTCGGATGTGGCGACGAAGGTTTTTTTTTTTTTTTAACTATGTATAGGCCGGGACCTTCGTCTCGGCATCCGACGTCACTACAACTGAGCTATCATCGCCTTGTCGTGGGTTCGAATCCTACAATGAGCTTGAGCTTTCGGTGAAGGAAAACATCGTGAGGAAACCATAGCACGGTGGTAGGGGTACACTTTGTAGTACCCGCCTGGCTGGCTACCACCCTCAAGTTGAAAATTTGTCGCCAAGTGCAAGCACCTACCGGTGTGTTCCGGCAATTGCACTTGAGAGCCAATTTGCCTTCTCGGCATCGTAATAGGTCAGCAACACATTGGCAATATCTCTGGTATTGCCAATGGCGATAGGCAACGGTAACCACTTACCATCAGGTGGGCCGTATGCTTGCTTGCTACCTTAGTAGTATAAAAAAAGCAGTTATTAAGACTACCTTCTTACAAACAAACTAATATCTTTATAATAATTAGTTTACAACGAGAAATAACTAGAATATACATAATTAGCTCAATTCCGTAAAGACAATCCTCTTTGTTTCCATCATCTGTGGATGATGGAAACCTAGGCTACCAAGAGGGTACTGAGATAGGCACGGAAACGCATTTTGCAAAAATAAAGAATATCAAAGACACAATAGGAAAATATTTTTTGATGTTATATACCTAATACTTATTTCTTGACGACGAAAATTCGGGCACAAACAATAAAAAATAAAATCGTACCGACCTTGGCAAACCAACTCAATGTTATTATGACACACTGACACGAAAATATTCCAGCGTTTCAGCGATTATTTCAGACATTACGGGACACAAACGTACTCACACGCATTAATTGCCGTTATACGACAAGTGGAATTAAGTTTACGCTTGGAAATTTCCTGTTGGGAGATATTTTTGAAATGTGCATGAAATAAATGGATATTTTACTTTTTTAAGTGCATTTTAATCTAAAATACCTTAAAATATGATAATTTCTTGATTAACTAAATATGTGGGTTTTATATAAAAGTCATAATGCAAAAAATCTAAATCTAACTGGTCCGATTTGAAAAATTATTTCACTAGTAGGAAGCTACATTATCCTCAAAGGTTATAGGCTACTTTCTATCCCGGGAACGCGAGTGAAGCCGCGGGGAACAGCCAGTTTAATATATGCTGATAAGCTCAATTCCACTTACGTCTTATAGCAGGCTAAGTGACAGAATTTGTATAGAGAATCTGTCAAATTTATATATGTAACCCGGGGATTAGTGTTGTACGACGTTGGTGCAATTAGCGGTAAGCATAGTGCGTAAACATAAACAATGTGCAAAGTCAAAGTTAAGTTTTTTTTTTTTTTTTACAATGTATATTTATAGGCCTGTGTTTGACCACAATCTCACCGTTGTCAGTGATGATGTGGCCGATGATGGTAAAGCCTAGAAAGGAACTGGCTCTCAAGTGCAGCTGTCGGAACACACCGAAAGGTGCTTGGCGACAGATTTTCAACTTGAGGGTGGTAGCCAGCCAGGCAGGTACTACAAAGTACCCTACCACCGTGCTAACCATAGCACCGTGGTTTCCTCACAATGTTTTCCTTCACCGAAAGCTCAAGCTCATTGTAGGATTCGAACCCGGGACCTTCGTCTCGGCATCCGACGTCACTAATAGATGAGCTATCATCGCCTTAAAAGCGAGAAGATAAAAAAGTTTTCGTGAATGAGGTTTCATAACACATACATGAGATGTTAACTCTGAATTTAGTTGCTGGACGTTGAATAACAATTTATTTATGTGGTATCCCTATAATCATGAAAACGTTGATTTCATATATCTATCAACGTTTGCCTTCATAAACTTTTTAGATTTTTTTTCAGATGAAATTGATTGTACTCATTCAGTTCTATTTTTATAAATCGAACACGTGCTTTATTATTATGTAGTATTGAGTAACTGGTATTTTTTAGTTCCAATCTCTAGTTATTATGTACTAGCTGTTCCGCGCGGTTTCACTCGCGTTCCCGGGATAAAAAGTAGCCTATAACCTTCGGGGATAATGTAGCTTCCTATTAGTGAAAGTTTTTTTCAAATCGGTTCAGTAGTTTCGGAGCCTATTCAATGTAAACAAACATACAAACAATCAAATCTTTTCTCTTTATAATATTATTATATTATATAGTATAGATGATCTATGTGTACCAGTTTGTCCATTAGGTAAGAATAATAGTCAAAGAAGAATTTTAAAACACCACCTTTAGGTAAAATGCTAAATAACTTATGACAAACGAAGAATCCAGTCATACTAATCATGTAGTCTTCAAAAATAGTAAACAATTATGACGTCATTCTCCGCATGTCTACTAAAATTGAATCTTCAGCCAAAGTATTTACTCACTCACTACAATTTTACGTTTACGCACCACTATATTCAAAATAGTAGCTATCTCGATGGATGAATGTCGAGATTTCATTGCGTCAACGGATGAATTTATTTTGGCTGTTCAGAAGCGCCGTACGTCCGTTGTCAACGTTCGATGACCTATTTCGTATCTATTTTTGTGTATCGAGAGATCACACTTGGCTGAATGTGCGGTACCTATGCCTAAAAAAAGTACGACCGGTGACACACGCGTCTCTTAATTTATCTTGGATCAGAGTATTTAATTAAATAGCGGGAAAAAATAGATCGTCTTTATTTAGATCACTTCAAAGTCACTGACAATAAGTATCGCTTGTCGATATTAACAAATTTTCGAATTCGATAGGGTTCTTCAAGTATTCCGTTCAGTCTAGATTTTTAATTATGTTATTGTTACATATTTTATAAGTCCACGGATCTTTCATTATTTTGAGCCCATTTACTTGCAAATCCATATCGATAACCGGTTTATTAAAACATTAGATCTGGGATTTTTGTAAAAAATATTTAAAAAAAAACGGTAATTTAAAAAACTAAAAAACCCGACTGCGTTTCTGTGTAATTTGGAAATGAAAAATCCCTAAAACTAGGAAGTCGCCATACCCCATTGCACTTAACTTATGAATCGCCAAAAATGCTAATCGTAAAAAAATAATAGTTTCAAATCTATACAAAAAATAGTAGAGTTCCCTCCTTCTGGCGCAGTGGGGTAACTAGCTTCCGCCCCGCGGTTTCACCCGCGTTCCTGAGGATCTTATGTTTTCCCTAAAAAGTATTCTATGTGTTAATCCAGGTTATAAACTATCTGTGTTCCAAATTTCATCCTAATTCGTTCACTGGTTTTTGCGTGAAAGAGTAACAAACATCCATCCATCCACGTTAGTAACGTTAGTTAGGGAATATTTTGAATTTAACTTTAATGCGGGGGGACCTTGGTGTTCTAAAAAACAGGCTTAGTTTATGCTCCAGATCTCCCACAAATTACATTTTAAGTAACTACTTTATAACTAAGAATTTTTATATATGTAATGGTCTTATAATTTGTAATTTGTGGAGATAAATAAATATATATTATTATATATTATTATTATACTCACAAACTTTTGCATTCATAATATATTAGTAGGATAGTAGGATAGTAGGTATATATGGTATGATATATATGGTAGGTATGATAATTTTAATAAAATAGGGTCAGTACAACCATCAACAGACAACACTCGAAACGCGCGGTTTTTCACTTGTTAACCTATATTTTGTAGAGTGTACCTACTCCATATTTCAGAGGGAATAGCGCGTTTGTAAATCGTTGAGTATAAATCAACGCTGTAACTGTGCGTGCTCGTACGATTTTAAATGGAGATTGACATCGACACGTTTTTAGCATATATTTTGAAAATTTCGCTCGAAATAAGAAAGTAGGTATTTTTCCCATTTTTTTACTCTCCTTTATTTGTCCATACAACCAAGTAGGTACCTAATCAAAATTCAGCTCAAAATTCAGGGATGTTAAGTTCACTTTTAATCAATAAATTTAAAAAATGATGAACTAAACAATAACATATATTTTTTATAGTACAAATAGGCGAAAGGATTTGTCAAAAAAATAATTGATTTTCGCGATTTGACCCACGTTCTAGCCGAAATTAAAAAAAAAGCCTAATATTACTTAATAACATGATAACTAGTAGCATCGCTAAATAGTAACCAATATTTATTTTTATATATTATGTAACTAGCTCTTACCGCGCGTTACTAAAAGATCTAATCGCTCCCGCTTGTCACATAAACCATTAACACTTGTCTCGCTTTGCATCCAGCAAAGTAACTCTTACTTTGACATTAACTTGAGTAACACGTCGGCATTTTAACACATCCTGAGATAGTTTAATACGGTACAAAGAAGAATTTGTTTCAATGTGAATGCTTCGAGTTAGCCGCGAAATTCAAATTATATTACTTTTTTGCTAATTGCAGCTCAGTTATATAATAATATGTCAACATGTGATTTGCGACGCAATAATGGTAGTACCTTTACTTACTTATTAATAACAAAATAAATCATCAACATGTTAACTACAAGATTTCAAATTCTATAACGCATTATATTGACGGATTAGTTTTAATTAATAGTAAATTTTTAATGAGGTTGTTAATATTTTTTGCGTTTTTGCGAATTAGCTTGATTTCACCTCCGATTTGTGGGGCAGTAATTTTATGATAAGACAGCGCCTTTGTGTCTCTTATTTTATTATTCTCGTCGACATTTTGGTACATTACTATTATACATACCTATAGGTAGAATACATTTAGGTAAAATATTATACATGTAATAATTAGTGAGATAATTTGCTTCGCTACGCCTCCTTACGTTTGCAAATTAGAGATGTAGGTACTTACTTACATATAATATCAGGCTTAACTAATGTGTTTATATAAATAAGTAAATATTCATATTATACCAACTGGGTTTCAATAAATAGACAGAATTTTGCGTGATTTTTCATGAATTTAACTCACGTGTACATCATCATATTTTTTAGTGAAAAAATTTACAACTCTTACAAATACAATAAATAATGTTTCCTATTGTGCTTACAAAAATTTCCGTTTCATTTGAGTCATATTCTTCACAGGTGTATTTACCTATCATAAAGCCAAAATTGAATTGAATGTGTCCAGAACGTAGCATCAAAGCCTACATAATCTCGACATACACATATAAGAAGCCTCGTACCACGGACGACGAAGTAAGTTAGGTTGAACGGAACAATTATTTTAGTTTCCATTCAAAAACCGAATCAAAATTTTAACAGGTCCTAAGTAAGATCCGTAGTATTTTTATTACAATGTGGTTACACTTACACCTGGACGGTATATATTAGTCTCAGTACCCTGTTGGGCGTCTTCTTTTTTTTGTCATTTAAACGCTTTTGTTTCTGGGAACTTATTTTTTCATCATCTATGTAAGTATGAATGCTATCGCTGAGGTTGTATATTTCAAGAATCGTAAATAATAAGTACGTTAAAGTAAATAAATAAAAGTTATTATTACCAATTGCTTTGAAGTGTTTCCGTGAGACTGTTTATTTGATTTACTTTTATTTTACTTGATCAGCTGTGAAAACTCTTTATGGGGATTTTTCGCTTTCCTGTTACGTTATAATATGACCTCTTTATAGCGCTTATTTACCTGTATGTGTGATACTGAGCACGGTAGGGTGTATATGTGTGGGTGAGCGTCTATTTACTTATACAAGTACAGTTTTTTAAAGCTTCAGTTTGGTTCTTCGCCTTTTCATATCGATTATATTATAATATCCCAACAAAATATTGTAAAGATAAAACAGTTTAATATAAACATTACAACGCACTTAGCCGAGAAAAAGGAACAAAATAAACATAAAAGCATTGTAAGCGCTGAAACCCGAAATTGATATTTCCTAGAGCGCTTTATACATTCACTGTGTACGTTTTACAGCTAAAGTCACTTTCAATTTCCAACGTAAAGCGCTTTATGGCGCGCTTCGAGCGTGACGAGCATAAAACCTCAAGAGTGAAAGCTTCAACTTGTCTCCATCTATGTAGAAGTCGCGAGAGATTTACTCATTTTCCAATACTAAAACCATACAATGTCCAACCTTATAGTGCACACAATAACGTTCATTTTTTTTCGCTATGAGTAGTACAAATGTAAAATTTCTTAATCTCCAACAGTTATTCCATTTTTTTTTCATAGACAGATGTTACCTTGTTGTAAGCGAGCGAGTATAAAAGTTTTCGTTTTATTTTTTATGACTTTTGCAAATTAGATTGTGAAATGTTTTTTCGCTCGAGTAGAATCAAATATTTGAAAAAAAGCAAAAGTTATGGAGTGGTAAATTGGTATGTACCTACTCGATCAGCTCCGTTTATATCATTTATGTCGGTGATTACGTTTGTCTGATGCCCATATAGTACCTTGAGATATATCAATTTAGGAACTCATTGTACCAAAATCACAGGTAAAATGGAAACTACAGGATTATTTCTCTTGTTTCTTTATATGTACCTACTAATAAATACAGCAAGGTTATAAAGTATTAGTTTATTTAGATAAATATAAGGCCATATATAATTAGGATATAGGTACACACGGCCACAGATCAAGCTACACATTTTTATTGCAAAATAGCGCCTATTACAACCGCATATGGTGCCGCAGTGTGTAGCTTGATCTGTGGCCGTATGTACATGATCCAATTTTAACGCGATTGAAATTACCGGGTAAAACTAGTCTATAGATATAAAAAACGTCGATTAGCGTCTTGTTTAGTAAAATTGATATTTATTTTTCGTCTGTTTTATGAAAAATGCTAAAATAAACATCGAAAACTTCAGCCAGACACTCATATTTGCAGTAATGCACCACACATACCTGCCAGATCGTATGTAATTCAATTTCTATCTAGACAGCACTAAATTCAGCTACTGGTCTATACCATCTATTTTCCTTAGAAGTTTTCACGTACTGACTATAAAGTGGAATCGAGCAGTAAAGACAGAATATATTCGCCAAGGAGCTCGAATTTTGTGAGGGTATTATATTTAGCCATCAAGATAGTGATTACTGGATATATTGTGGTGAAGCTGACTTCCATCATACTCGGGATAGTAGGTTAAATTAAGGTTTTGAGATAGAGCATAGCGATCTTTCAAATAGTAGCTCGAATAGACGTACCACCTTACTGAATACTGCAGCCTAATAACTTAATTATGTATGAGGAGGAGGGAGAAATGATATCCCGGGTATTGTTAGTATGCTTTAGGTACCCCGGGCATTTAGCAAGTATCCTTAAGCTACGGTAAACGCTTACCACCGCCCTCGTATTTGCTGACTTTGTTACAAAGATATCCTATTTTTTATTTATTTTAGAGTTAATTCTATCTATTATGTCAGGTTTATTTATTTGAACGCACTAATCTCTGGATCTACCCGTCAGATTCGAAAAATTATTTCACTATTAGAAAGCATTTCCATTAATTATCCTCGAAGGTTACTTTTATTAGTGAAAGAATATTAAGAATCTACTAAAATTATAAATGCGAAAATTTGTGAGTGTCGATGTATGTTTGTTACTCTTTCGCGTAAAAACTTCTAAACGGATTTGGATGAAACTTGGCACATAGATAAATCATACCTTGAAATTACATGTTGGGTATAGTTTTTTAAAAGACTTTATTTAGTTATATCGTGTTTATTTTATATAGATTTACATTTTATTTTCTGAATTGATAAAATTAGGACATTGATTTTGTATCGTTTTTTGACAGTAGTTGTTTTTCTTAATTTCAAAGTCTATGCTATAAAGCAAAAGAGTTTATACGCATACATATTCCCCGGCCAACAAGGACTAATAATTAAAATGATTAGTAAAAGGTACATAAGGATATTCATATAAGAAATGAACAAAGCAAACATAACGTTAAATAAAATAAATTCTTAGTGTAACATAAAATAACTTATAACTCGAAGGACCTAGTAAATTTGAATGTGTATAGTATTCGAAAATTCAGATGTTAACTTACTGTTACATAGTTAGCTCTTTAATAAAGTTTTATATAAATCATTAAGTTAATTGTAAGCTCCTTTAAAATTGGTAGCATTGTCAGAGTAAGTATTACTACATATACTACTAGATATAAAACGCTTCAATGCATTTATAAATGAATGACAAGATGAGTCATTGAATAATAAAATTCTAAATGAATAGCGCGTGTGGCTAGACAAAATATCAAACAAATGTAACCTTTTGTGTATCTACAGTTACGTTGCATATTATTTCTAATATTGATAGAACCACTAAAATCGATGCCGACTTGAGTGAACGCACGTACAAGAGACACTCTCGGACTTGGCAGGGCAGCCATTTGCTGTTCACATGTTAGCGCTCTAAACCTAATGCATCGAACACACCGGTGAATTACCTTCTTCACTTCAACTCTACCTCTGATAGGCCAATATCTTAGTCTTAAATTGGCAAGCGTGTTTTGTATGCCCGAGTGAAGTAGTCTGAGATGGTATTGTTCTATTATGAGTGTTGTTATGTGTGTGTGACTAGGCAAGATGACGGGATGTGCATGGTTATACTGAACATTTGAGTGTTTAATTCTCCCCCCAACACGAAGAATGCCATTGCTATCTAAAAATGGATTAAGTTTTTTAATAGGGCTAGATTTAAATGTGTAGCTTTTATTGTTGCTATAGGTACATTGTAATGACTTTAATTATTTTATTTCTCTATCAAAATTCCTATTTTGAACTGTGTGAATAATAAAATTGTGTGCATGTTCCAATTCTGAAACTGAAAGAAAAGAATATTTTTTATCTGTATTCCTACTGCAATTGTTTGTAAACTTTTATAAAAATGTAACCACTCCGACACTATAAAATATCCTTTTTAAATTTCCATTTAATACCTAATGTCTCTACTAAACTTTCTGGAGGAAATTTATAAGAAGTTGTTGTTCTTTTATTAGGTGGTTTAGATGTCACATGTTGGATGTCACTTAACTTTTCAATTACATTTTTATACATTGGTAAATTGTTTGTGTATTGATCACTGTCATCATGTGTAGTAGTATCCTTAAATGATTGTTCACAATAAACTTGTTCAGGTGTGAGTACTGACTTGTAACTAAGCTCTTCCTGTTCAAATAACCTAGATAGTAGCTTGTCACTACTTTCGTCATTGGTAAGATGCAATGTAGTAAGCGTATGAGTAGTGCTTTCTAGTACTTGTGTATCAAGAACTAATGAACCTGAAATAATCCATCCAAATACTGAATTAATTAAGTGTGGTAAGTTAGTACCTAGGCTCATGTGGCCTTGTGTTAAAATAGAATAAAATAATTGAGCTCCTATAAGTAAATCTATCTCACTGGGAATGTTAAATGTGGGATCCGCAAGTGAGCGAGCTGCATTTGAAGGTATGTTCCAGTTGTTAGTGTGGATGTAGAAATGTGGTAGGTTCACCGTAATATTATCCATCACTAAGCATGAGAGACTGGATTTATATTCACTTGAGCGTGATGCTATGTTTGTAGACATACATACGTTTGAATGAATGTTGGAAGAACCAATTCCTTTGATAGAGCAATAATTTATGTTTGACTTACATTTAAGTTTGAGCGCTAACCTGCTTGTGATCAAGTTTACCTCACTGCC
Organism: Tethea ocularis; assembly: GCA_963555595.1. Lineage (NCBI taxonomy): Eukaryota > Metazoa > Arthropoda > Insecta > Lepidoptera > Drepanidae > Tethea > Tethea ocularis. Next base: position 9,965,255 of record OY741968.1, read on the forward strand.
AGAATCCAGAAGGGCTCGAGTGGTGTGCCACTGTCCAGTCGCATCTTGGATTAGTATAATAGCTGTGGAAAGTAATACATGAACACTGTTACTATGTTTTGTCATAGCTGTATGAACAACAGGATAGCTGCTGTCAGCGTGAGCAATTTGTTGCTGTAAATGTTTTGGACTGCTATCAGATGTAGACCTTGTAGGCGCACACATCTGTGTAGGTGCAGTTAGTAGTGGTGTTTGAGACGTAGAAGGCAGTACTTGCATATTCTCAATGGGTGTTGATGAAAGCGATGAGTGCAATGAATTTTTATTAAGATCAAATCGTTCCAAATGTAATAGAGTATGATGACGACCATGACAAGTGAAACATTTATGTTTAGAACATTTGTGATTAGGCTTATATGGCTTAAGGCAGTTGAAACAAAGGAAATTGAGCTTAACAAAATCAACTCGCTGTTGTATAGACATCTTAAGAAAGTCAGGGCACCTAAATATGAAGTGTTGAGCATTACACATTACACAAACGGAATCAGTATTTTCTACTATAGCGTTACATGATACCTTAGACTTCATAGACATTTGTGATTGACAGTCCACACCTTTTTCATTAATTAACTCAAAAGCAGTCATTCTTAAGTTAAGAAAATCTAAAAGTTCCTTGAGTGTAGGTAAAGTGGTATCTTTTCTGCCAATTTCCCAAGAAGTTCGCAATGAATTGTCCATTTTCTGTGTAATTAGGAACACTAATAATACATCCCAACTGTCAGTACATATGTTAAGTGCTTTTAGGGAATCTAAACTTTGTTGAAATACTGTAAGATAATCTTTTAGGTTATTTCTAGTAATTAGTTGGTAGTTTACAAATGACTTAATATGATGGTTCACAATTATTACTTTGTTTTCATACCTGTTGTTAAGAATTTGCATAGCTTTAGAGTAATTTTCGTTAGTGATGAGTAGAGAGCTAATTAATCCAGCAGCATCTCCCTTAAGAGCAGATTTCAAATACTGTAGCTTCAGAACATCTGGTACAGTGCCGTGGTCAATTGCCGATGAAAATAAATTTTTGAAGTTAGGCCATTCCTTTAGCTTGCCATCGAATGTAGGAAGTTGTAGACGAGGTAATTTTACATGTTGCAAATCATTATTTCTTGCTGAATTGTTGTAGGGAAGTGAGTTGTTGGATAGCGGAAATGTCGCTTGAATGTGTTTCTGTAGTGATGCTTTTGTAGCGTAATATTTTTCCTCTACTGCAGACCTTTCATCATCATGATTCAATGTTTCATCCTCCATTTCTATTGTTAGTTGTATATTATTATACTTTTCAAATAAGTTATCAAGATCTACCAGTCGTACCTTAAAATCGTCAATGACAACATCATCTGCATTTTGTTTTTCATGTGCAAAATTATAAATTCTTGAAATCCGACCTTTGATTGCACTTCTCTGCTTGATGAGTTTCGTTAAATCTTCAGCCGTGCCTGTAGACATGGTTGTAGAATTTTGAATTTAAATTTTGTTGAAATTTTTCTCCGATATTTTTTCTGAATGTAATCCGTCGCTGTTACTAGGATCCGGCTCCGCACGGTCCACTTAATGATGGGTATAGTTTTTTAAAAGACTTTATTTAGTTATATCGTGTTTATTTTATATAGATTTACATTTTATTTTCTGAATTGATAAAATTAGGACATTGATTTTGTATCGTTTTTTGACAGTAGTTGTTTTTCTTAATTTCAAAGTCTATGCTATAAAGCAAAAGAGTTTATACGCATACATTACATATAGGCTACTTTTTATCTCGGAAAAACATACGATACCTCAAGAACGCGGGTGAAACCGCGGGGCGGAAGCTAGTTAAGAATAAATCCCTCAAGCTTATTCACTTTCTTACTGCTAAAGTGGTTCAATAGATTAACTTCAGGAAACTAATATTGTTTTGGGCCACGCGATGACACTTAAGTCAGTGACTCAAGTAACACTGTCGGAAGTAAATGCCTTGACCCAGTAGTTAAGGCATAATGTTCTAAGGGTGACCCAAAAGCTGCTGTCATTATTAAGGCGAAACATGAGGGTAGATGATTCTACTTCCGATGGAGGAAATGGATTAAATAAATTGAGTAAAAGTGGTTTGCTATGTACATTCTAATAGACATCATGGTGTTGGCATCACGTTTCAAATGTTTGTGTATTTGTTTGTTGGTGTATGGTTTTCTATTTTAGATTTACATAGGTTGATGACTTGAATAAAACACGAATGAAACAGAAAAATGTTCTATTCTTTTTTGTAAAAAAAAAAAATGCACAACCAAAATATTAAGTACTAATCAATTATAGTCACAGAGCTAAAGGACATATTTTTATTCTTCATCGAGGGTTAAAAGTACCATGTATATTTTTACACTATATCTCATATTACACCTGCAAATATTTCAACCCGCAGACTTCATAATCTGAAAAGTCTACCAATAAATCAGCCAAGTAAATGCATTAAGCGTTCATAACAATAAAGTTCCACTTGACTTCTCTCGCTTGCAAAAAAATTATGATCATAATAATTCAGGCTGTGCCAACCCTAAATCACTGCGTATGGCAGCAAATGGAAAGAGCGCTTAAATATTTTTAACGCAATTGAAAAAAATATTCGCGATATATTTTTTTTCAGATATAATGCATGTGTGGCTTAAAGATTTAAGATTTAATGAGTTTTTAAGCGCAATAGGTTTCGTCCATACACAGACGATCTATTTTAGTGATAATCTCTAACCGAAGTCGATGGTAGAGTTAACACGAATAAAAATAGAGTTTTGACGTGATAATTAGCAGAACTAGAAGTATAATAGGTATTATTGACTAGCGTGTTAAAATTATCGTTGATAAGTTTATTTTTTAACAAAAAGAAATACACAGAAGTCACAGGACGTGAAAAATAAAATGTACCTGCAGCATGAAAATTGGTAAAGACTAAAAATTTCAAATAACACAATATCATTTTACCATGAGGCTGCTGCTCAAGAATTTTTTCATTGACAATTATTTTTTTATTTTATGTACAACCTTTCTATTTTAAAACCGGCTTTTTAAATCTGTCTCAAACATAATATCGAACTAAATTGAGACCAGAATTCTTGAGGAGGGTAGAATAAAAAAGTGTAATGGATGTAACACCCGCACATAACGCGGCACAAATTGCGAGCTCCCGGACTACTCGCGTAATTGCTGTAATTTCATTTATTACACTGAATTCTTCGTACCCGATGACTTTTTTATGCTTTTAGGTTAAGAAATGCTTTAGTTTTATCATTTAATGACTAAGCATTACCTTTTTATGGTCATTAAAAATATGTTTTTATGAAAACTGCTTTAAAAAGATAATATATGTTTGATCATTGATATTATTTAGAGGCGTAAGGTGTCAAATCAATTGGGTATAGCTTTTTAAATCTAAAGACTCATATTTTTGCAAATATTTAAAATGTTGATCCTCGAGCATGCAATTTATACTCCCAAATTACGTCTGTATTGAGAAATATAATTACATTTAGAGCATTTACCATAGATCTTTTTGTCGAATTCAATTGGTAGATCCAGAGATTAGCGCGTTCATACAAACCTACAAATAAACAAACTCTTCAGATATATTATTAGTATAGATTTAATTTTAATGATAAAGTATTCGATAAACTGACATACACAGGACTTTTCAAGCGAATGAATGATAAACAACATAATATGAATGTCAATGACATTTCAGCGAATGGACTAATTAATTATTATCAATATTATTTTAAAATTAAACGCAAATATTAAAGTTTATCAACTAAATTGAGCACAAAATGATGTTGAAATAATAATGTTTTTCAATTTTAATTATATGAGCTTACCGCCCGGAGATCCTCTATTTTACCCCATTAGGGATTTAATTTTCAAAAATACCTTCTTATATAGCGGAAGCGTATGTTATAATAGTTATATATATACTAATTTCATATGTATTTGGTATGGAAGTAGCTGACACCCTAGATTAACATATAGACTACTTTTTATCCCTTGGGACGCGGGTGAAACCGCGGGGCGGAAGCTAGTTATTTAATAAAAGTAAAACCAATTAACTATTAGTGTTGTGTTTGACCACAATGTCATCATGGTAAGTCATACGGCTGCACACAAAGCATAGAAGGGAAATGGCTTACAAATCCAGCGGCCAGAGTTTAGTGCTTGGCGACAGATTTTAGATTGAGGGTGGTAGCCAGGCAGACGAATACAATAAGTCATCATCTTTAAGCAGTGTCAGTAACGCAAGTGATACCCGGGGAGCAGATAAGACATGATCTATGACTCGACTGTTGCAAGCGTCATAGGCGGTAACCGCTTACCACCAGGTTGACCGAATGTTTCTTCACGGAGCTTTGTGGGATTTGAACCAACGACCTGTGACATGACAGGTATCTTACATCCAAAAAAGACGATAGCAGAAGATATTTTAATCGAAATCGAGATAGCAATAAGTCAAAATCATCGATTTCCGCAAACGGAAGAAACATTGATATACCTAGTTAGCTTTGAGGCTTTAAGAGTATAAAAACATTTATTTCTAAAATTAAAGGCTATTGATGAACAGAAATAAAAATATATAAAAAAAACAAAAACGTCAGTACAATACAAAGGAGAGAAAAGCCTATAATAATAATAGAATCGGGCGTTCGGTTCGCTACGGGCTACGTGCGTAGCCTCGTAGAATAAACAAGTGCTACGGAAATTGTAGGCTCCACTAAAGGACTGCTACAGGTAAGTATGTTAATATTACGTGTGTTTTACATTTGTTTACATGAATATTTACTCGTTGTTTTGTAATCATTAACAATCTATAATAAAAACAATACCGTATTTATTAACAATTTGTGAATAAATTAATATTGTATGTTTTAAATAAATATTTTTGACTGTTGAAATATTGTTATGAAACGCACCTAGTTTTCAATTAAAGTACTTAATTAAAATTAACGATTATTATAAAAATGATTTTCCATTGCACTTATTTATTGGCTAACTAATAAAAAAACAAGTCATAATTAGAAACAAAAACAAAACTTTCCAATAAAAAAGCATTCATCGCAAAATTCATAGTCTACAAAAATATATACAATGAACAATCCTCAATCTTATGAAAAGTAATCTTCAGGTTAACACACCTGAAATTGGCACTGAAACATTGCACTTACCGTATCTGCACCGGGCTACATCATACACTCAAATATCCTTTATGCACACAATATCGAATTAAATACACAGTCTCAATACGCCCAAGTAACAACAGATGGATCGTTAAAGCGACGTTTTCATCAATTTTTCATTAATAACCCGGAGAAACACGCCTGTTACGAGTGCGAAGGACCATTAAATACGGGATACACGTCCGCGCGTCCCGAGGTCGCGGGCGAAACTAGGAGCTCAGAGCGATCCAAGCCCGAATTGAGCTAGAACGGGATAGAGGTGGTCGTGTAAAAGGGATGGGAGAAGGTGCAGAGGTGCGCAGGAAAGAATTTGATGTTTATTTGGGCTACGGGTAATAGGATAACAGAACCGCGTGCAAGCTTCTTCTAGGCTCAAGTATGCAAGTCTTCTGGATTTTTATTTCAGTGCGCTTAAAGTTTATGCTAGCTTGGTAACTGAATAAATTCGAAAATATGAAAATGAGAAACAAAAATGATAAAATCAGACTTTAAAAAAATTTCCTGTAATTATTATCTATCACTATAGGTATTTTAACAAATTTGTAATTTTATATATTCAAATGATATGGATTAAAAAACCAGCTTCAAAGATAATGAAAGCTTTTGATACCATTTTAATTATGAGTTATGTTACGAATAAAATTCTGATTAATTGAATCAAGAATACTTAAGAGCGACTCTAATCTCTAATGGCCGACTTCACTTGATTTAATTCATTAAAAAATCGTCAAAGCTGTCGATTGTGAAAATTAATAAAGCGATTCTGTAGCCGAAGATAAATTCGACAAATTCAATAAAGGAATTCAATTTTAATACAAAAAGATAGTAGCTGAACGTTATTCGTCCAAACCAGCATTAATATAATGGGCAGTAAATTAACTCGGCCCGAAAATCACCCGGGTGGAATGTATAAAATATATAGTCTGAGAGCCCGAAACATATATTAGATTAAATATAACACGTTCACTTATTTTTTTCGTATTTATGTTAAGCCATTCTTAATTATTATCTGTGAGAAATAAATAAAAATGTGAATTGCTATTTGCATAAGTACATAAAAAAACCGGACGAGTCCGACTTGCGCACCGAGGGTTCCGTACAAATTTAAATTTGTAATTGAGTTTAACTACAAATGTATACTTTTCGCAATTTTTCCTTTATCTGTGCTATAAGACGTTGCTTCGTACCAAATTTCGTGTGTTCACGGAAAGTACCCTGTTGGTTTTGATTCCCTTGCAAGTGTCTAAAATTAGCAGCATAAACGGCTGTATCTTTTGATTGCGTTGGTTTAGGAGTTTGATTTTTTACAGCTGCAAGGAACATTAGACTGGAGTATTTGGGGTTATTTTTTCCTTTTGTGGTACAGAATCCTAAAAAAAGGCTTTCAATTGCAATCAAAATATACACAAGCTCTTGGACTACGCGCTAGCTCTCTTGATAAATATTGATACCGACTCGGTATAGCCACGAAGCTAGGGGCAGACATCGTTCATTTAACACTGTACTATGCTGTATTAATACGTGATGACGGAGAATAGATCAGCTTATAACCACTCTAACTCTGATACCAATTTCGGAAACTGCTGTCAAAGTTCTATGTAATAGAACTAATTAATGAATTGATGTAAAGGCGAATCTATATATGTAGATATTCGCCTAAAATTTACGAGTATAGTCTCGCAAATGCATATTGGATGTCAAAACATTTATTCGAATATACCTAATAGAAATCGCGGATTTTTCATAACTTATCATATTGATGAGTACTTACTGCCACCTCTTAAACTATTACAGATAAATTGAAAAAAAAAACTATAATTATGACGCAGAGGAAAACGCAGTGTGGGCAGGCCCTGGACCGACGATCTTGTGAGGGTCGCGGGAAACCGCTCGATGCGGGTAGCGCAGACGGCCATCGTGGAGATCCTTGAGGGAAGCTTTTGTCCAGCAGTGGACGTCTTTCGGCTGACGATGATGATGATTACTATTATCGCTTTACAAATATCGTCTATTTTCTTAAGTAATAGCCGAATAACGTGAGATTGATAAAATAATAATAACATTAAATAATTACATAATTTTGGTTTCATTTATAAATTAAACAAAAGAAAGTAGAAAGTTATCTAGACCCCGGGCACCACACTAAAAACAATAAAGACATTATAAACAAAGTAACATCTCCGTTAATAGTAAAATGGCCTAAGTACCCAACCTTATCTACTAATAAATGTCACTAACCTAACCCTTTAATCTGCCTAAACAAATAGCAAAACCTTCCTTATAACCCTCATATACAACCTAGTGCACCTAAATAAAGTAATTAATGCCACTCACGTCTCATACATAAGTATTAGAGAGTCACACAAAGCAATTCCCCTGGTAATTGTCTCAAATTTATCACCAGGTCCGGCGTGACCCATGAAATAATTCTTCTCCACCCAGGTACTAATTTGATAGCTCGTAAATTACTCTATGTAAATAGTGAGGTACAGTCAGCATCAAAAGAGGATTGTCACTAGATTTTCTTGTTCATAGTGACAATATTTTTTAGTTTTAATTGCGGAGCATATCGCCTAATCGTTCTTAATTCTCACTCTCAAAAATCCGTTTTTAGCGAATACTATAGTTATAATAACTATCGATCCGTCTAGTGGTTTGATCATTCAGTCAGTCACGTATTCCTTTTATTTATCTAGATTATAAAGTCAGTCGACATTCTCTTGGCAGTTTGTTTAAAATCCTACTGTGATTTGTTAATGTGACAGGGTACTAAAGTTTACTAGGTACTTTTGATTCTCAATGTAGTATTAAATAGTATTTTTGCGTTATATAGTCCGTTATTCAGTTTATATTATAACACCATACTAATGCTATACGTGTAGAAATATCATGGAAATGTCGATTGATTATTTATAAAGAAGTATATAATGTAGCTTAGCAGTTGGATATTCTTAACAAGAGAGTAGCAATAGGCCTGTTTTGGGCATGCTTGTTTTACGCTGGGCTGGCTGGCCTCGTCAGCACATACATACGCAAGTAAAACTAGTTGTTCCCCGCGGTTTCGTCCTTCTCCATATCAAAAACTATGTACGTGTCTAATGTAATCGTGATCGGTTCAATGGTTTAAGCGTAAGACAAACAAAAGTTACATTCGCATTTTATAATATTAGTTTGGATATTAATATAGATTACATAACTTCATTAACAAATTACATAAGTCCACGCGTAAAAGTAACTTTCCAACTTATCCTCCATAAGCAGCGAACATGGAAACTGTAACTCCTCATTCATGTTTAATACTTTCCCCATACGTTGCTCAGTCTCATTTCGCTAACATCAAGCAAACCTTAATAAAGGGTCTACAAATTCATACATATTAATAGAAGTTGCGTAAACGTCCAAGTTTTTATTGCACGCATAAAACTGCGTTAGCCGCAACGAAAATGAAATGGCCCGTGTGATATCCGACCTTTTCGATGGTAATTTATACTTTTCCTGTCCCCCTGATAATTGCACTGTTAATGGCGTTGTTGAATTTACTTTTTAAACTCCTATAAAAAATTACTGGATTTTCAAAAGATTTCACACTACTTTGATACTAGAGTTTTTATTTGCATTATCATTTTTAAATGGACTCAGGGGATTATAAATATAATAGCTTGACGACAATTCAAGGAAAACACTGCGGCATCTTATGCGGTTGTAGGAGCTATTTTGCAACAAAAAGGTGTAGTCTGATCTGTAGCCATGTATACATATGCTGTAAATAAGGTGTAAGCCCACTATCCTATTATAACTCTTTTTATTACTCTATCCCGCCATTTTGATATACACATATTTTTTTACAATAATTTTATGATACTTAAAGCCATTCTTACAGGTTATTATCAGACAGACAAATATCTGAAAACGTGGTATCTTTCTTACGAAATCAATACAATGGGCTGTAAATATACATATTAGATAAACTATCAGGGACTTATAAACTGTGAAACACAGATCAAAAGCTAAAATAATTACTTAATGCTTTGTAAATTGAAAAATAAAATAAATAAAATATTAAATTATATACTGCTGTATTTTGTAAGATGTAGCTTTGTCACTATTTAGAGTGAAATAAAATAGGATTATTAGCGTCATAATTTTTTTTTATAAATCATTCTACTGATATTTTTATTAAATCATCTTGTATCAACCGTCAATAATCTATCGCTCTCTATCTTTGTTATTTTCTGTGGTTTCTAATCTGCTGCATCTCAATAAAAACAACCTCTCGAGCACATTTTCACTTTATAATATTATAATTATAAGTAACAACACGCACAAAAAACCATTATTATCAGAGTTACATGACACAAAGCGTACCGGGCAGCTTTTATTAAAAATCTCGTGTTAAGCCCAACAAAAGAGTCCGTTAATGACTTTATTCAATAAATCGATTTACGTACAATGACAGAATGCGTTCTCCCGTGTCCGGACAAAGGCAACGGAAGGCTGTATACCCACGTTACGTATACATACATGGTATTGTTACGTGGATGATTTTTATTTAACGCATTATTCACACAAAGGAAGTTTTGATGCTCATATTCAGTATTTTTTAGTACTGCACGCTTTCATAGTTGGACACGCAGTTATAAATATTGTGGCGAGCGTGTTGATATTACTATGAATTACATAATTATAATTTGATGCATATAAACTTAGTTCTTAAGTATGTATATAAACTGTAAATACCGATTTTGTTAATTGTTGTAAACACAGCTTGGATTTGGGTCAAAGGGTGGTTGCGAGGCTGCCGTTCACTCTCTGCGGACGTTTTTGGACAGACAGGGTGGTGAGATACTGCTGAAGGTTGATGTGAAAAACGCCTTCAATTCTGTGGATAGGGGCACCCTACTAAGGCAAATAAAAGACCAAATTCCCTTTTGCTATAATTTTCTTTGGCAGTGTTATAGTTTACCTACAAAATTAATGTTCAAAAATAACATTTTGACTTCAGCTGTTGGTTGTCAACAGGGTGACCCTCTTGGACCAGCCATTTTCAGCCTCGCGATTCATCCAATAATTAAAAAATTAAATTCGAAATTTAACGTTTGGTACCTAGATGACGGAACCCTAGGAGGTGATGCGAACACTGTTCTGGATGATTTTAGTACACTCATCACAGAGTTTCGGAATATTGGTTTGGATTTAAATTACTCAAAATGTGAAATTTTTATCTCCACTGAAGTGGATTCAATTTCTAGATCTGAAATTATTTCTAGGTTTAATAATTTGGCTCCAAATTTAAAAGTTGTAAACAAAAGTTCGCTTCGTCTTCTAGGGTCGCCGATTTTTGATGAATCTATTCCTTTTTTCGTAGATGAACAAATTCAAAATTTTAATCATTGTTTAGGACGCCTGCCAAAAATTCGCACCCATATGGCTTACTTTATTATTCGGCATTGTCTTTTCGTTCCAAAATTTACCTATATGTTACGAAGCTGTCCGTTGTGGAAGCACCATAATATTTTATCAAATTTGGATGTTGTTATTAGGCACACTCTTACCTCAATTTTAAACATTGATCTGAACGACCGCTCTTGGATCCAAGCCTCATTACCTATCAAGTTCGGAGGCTTAGGGATCCGCAAAATTTCTAGTGTAGCCCTACCAGCATTCTTGTCCTCAGTTCACAGTGTGCGAGATCTCATTGGAATAATTCTTAAGCCGTCACTCTGTGACTTTGAGATTTCGCTCCTGTCTGAGGCCAAGAATGCTTGGAAAATGGCTTGTCCAAACACAGATATGCCGATAACAAAATGTAGTCAAAAATTGTGGGATGAGCCGCTTAGCAGGCTATCATATGAATCACTTCTGCATTCATCTATCAGCACTGCTGAGCGTGCTCGTCTCTTAGCTGTTGCTGAGTGGGAGTCTGGGCTCTGGTTGAATGCCTTACCATCGGCGAACACGGGAACATTGTTGGATTCATCTTCTTTTAGTGTTTGTGCTTGCCTCCGTCTGGGAGCGATGTGCAATGTTCCACATCGCTGTCCCTGCGGGGATAATGTCGACGAGCTGGGCCACCATGGCCTTTCTTGTAGTAGAAGTGCCGGGAGGCTGTCAAGACATGCGGCACTCAATGATTTGATCCGCCGTGCTCTTGTCACCGCCGGCGTGCCAGCTGTTTTAGAACCTAACGGGCTGGTACGTGACGATGGCAGGAGACCGGTCGGTATGTCATTGGTGCCCTGGAAGATGGGTAGGCCCCTGGTGTGGGACGCGACATGTGTCGACACCCTCGCGCCTTCCCACCTTCCAGATACGTCTGTAGTCGCCGGCGCTGCTGCTACGCAACAAGAGTGCCTCAAGCGCCGCAAATACGCTGCTCTACAGGGGTCCAACGTATTTTCGGCGTTTGGGGTTGAAACTCTAGGGCCCTGGGGACCAGAAGCTCGTCGATTATTCAAAGAGGTCTCCGCTCGTCTTGTTGAGGCCTCTCGTGACAAGAAGGCTGGCACATACTTTGCTCAAAGAATTGCCATTGCCATCCAGCGTGGCAATGCTGCCAGTCTTCTTGGCACACTTCCGCGGGGCAGCGATTTGGCACAAATTTTCTATTTATAGTTAGGTAATTTTGTTTTTGTTTTTAATTTTGTTAAATATAAAGATGTTGTAAACTAATTCAATTCCGATCTATCTTTTTGTAATAAAAAAAAATATTATGCTTTATTTTTTGTATAAGTAGTATAGTACTTACCCATGTACAGTATGACACAACTTAGATGAAGCATCGGCAAAATTCGTAAAATCGATCATTTCCGAAAGAGTGCGCCTACAACGTTGAATACGTTCAACAAAATCATTTTCGCCGAAAGTACTAATAAATATGGGTAATGTTGCAATAATGAATGATTTTTATTATTTGTGTAAATCGGAGTAAAGTGTAGATATACGATTTGCCTATGCTACATCTAAGTTGTGTCATACTGTACCTATGTTTTTGTAAGTGACAATTTGTTTCTAATATAATAAAAACAAAATAAATCTGATTTGAGAGAAAGGGACTTTTTGATAAGAGGCTAAGTCTGATCATTTAGCGAGGGAACGCCGCAAGTGTCATGGGTACCATGCCAAATTTTGAAACAGGTTATTTTTAGAAATAATAATTTAGTTTAGGTATTAAAATCTTACTATTCAAAATTTCTTCAGTAAAACCTGACCCTAACAATTTTAAAGGCCTATTCAAACGGCAGTCATCCAAAACGTGTACAAGGAAAATAAAGCGGCTGTAGACAAACGTCAACAGCTTTGTGCAGTTTGCAGCGAACCTTCTATTCCATAGTTCCGCTCCTTGGGGAAATCTGCAAACTGTATACAGTCAGACATAATGTGGAGGTATGCGTATGAAATTTGTTTTGATGCTATGATGACATTTACATTAGTTTCTACTAGATAAGAGATTGACATAGTCCATTTATAAGTTAAGTTTAGTTATAAAAAAATAATTTTACTGAAATCATATTTTTAACTAGCTGTCCTTAGCGGTCTCACCTGTGTTCCCGGGATAAAAAATAGCCTAAGTATGTCTTTTTCCATATCATAAGCTATCTGCATGCCAAATTTGTTTCCAGTTTTTATTATAATATTTTGTTAACTGACTGTACTTACACAAAGTATAAAATAGAGTTTGCAGTTTTTACATGATTGAGTTTTGAAATAATAGTATGCTGTTGGTTCAGTTTACAAAACTCATTATACAAAAAGCAACATAATAAGCACTCGTTTACATTCTATAGTAGAATCATAATTATTTACATATTTTATAAAAATATTTATAATGATCGAGCATAAAAAAAAAACTTTAAATTTTTCATTTCAACGCCCATCATAAACCTGTAGATACATTTAAAAAAATAAAAGCCACGGTCGTCCCTCATTTTCCATTGTCGTGATTTCCCCTAGCTTTCAAATAATGAACACCATATTTCAGTTCTTTGATGTCGACAAACGTCCGTTCACCGTTCTGAAGGGATTCAGGATTAATAACCTAATTAATTGGCCATTGTTCTTAATTACTCTAAGATATACAAGGTAAATTATGTCATGGTCTTTATTGATTGCAAATTCGGTTCTAATATTATGTCATTAAAAAGCCGGCATAATGATTTGTATAAAATTATGAATCGATATTTCCAAAGAACTTCTACAGGGTAAATGACTTTTCCCTTACAAAGGTTCTAATAACATATCATTAGAAACCGACATAACGATTATTTGAAATAATTGAACCGCATTTCAAGGCTTTTCTTAATTGGAATCGAATATATTGGACTGTTGGTTTTTTAAATATACAGGTGACTGGTGAGACACCAACGATATTTAAGGAGAGTACTCGGTACTCGATCCTCGTTCTAATTATGTAATAAAATTAGGTACTTAATTGTTGGTCAAATTTCCCTATAAATAAATGAAGTGTGGCTACATTCCCGACGCTCATGCTTTTTGTCTGTTACCCCGTTAGCACGCGGCGAGAACTTGTGTTCCGTAGTATGCGTCCGCGCGGTGACCAAGCGTTGCGTAATAAATTACTTAACTTTCGGTTAAGTTTACTAAGTAGTCAATTAATATTTATTTTTAATGTTATTTTTTTTCTTCTTATATGATCGTCAAATATCACGTCACCAGTCAGCCTGTATATTATTAGGGTGTAAATAGACTTGCACGTTTAGAGTAAATTTTGTGTGTAATCACTCATCACATATAGTTGATTTATTTCTGATAGATTATCAGGTAGATATCTTTACAGGCTATGTCATTCTGTTGTTTTCGAAAGAAAGAGATATCAATATCATATTAAAAACCTGCGAGACATGCTTTAATATTTTAAAGTTATCAAATCTTGTACGTCTATATCCCCACATACAATCATTAATTTATATCATATTTTATATCTCATATTTTTTTTTTCCAAAGATTAATCTATCTACGTATCAATTTTTAACCTAATTCGATCAGTCGTTGATGCTTGATCGACATTAACAATATTATTAGGTTAGCATGATTCTGGAAGCCGAAATAACTCAATGGAAACAAAGTACCTAACCTGTACTACTGTTCCGTACTGTACTCATGTTCAATCCGAATAAATTAGCACCTTCTAAATTTAAAATCAACATGCACAGCACTTAAAATATAGGTCATTTTCTAACACTGGCTGGTAGATTGTTCATCACGAAACTGAGCAACATTAATCTCGCCGCGACCGTCGTCGCGAACAAATCGAATTGCTGCACGGCTCTCACAAATCAGGCCCCATCAGACGGAGGCGAGCAAATTGAATTCTATACGTAATATAACACATCCTGTATAAGCGTACACCCTTATTTTATATGTGAATCTTTTCAGCGGGTGGAAATTGAAGCTGTCATGCTTGTTTCACGCAGATAGTAGACAGATTTTTATTGCGTATAAAAAAAGCTGTGACAGCTCAATAGCAAATGATCTACTGTATTGGAACGTCACTTGACATAGGATACACACATCAAGTGTCTAGGGATGAAGCACGTTTTTGCTGATTACTAAAAATCAGGTCATATTTTTTATAACTCCTTTAAGGATATTGAGACTCGTTTTTTATCATTACTAACACTAATTAGTATTTAAATGATGCAAATTACACCAGTTCCTGGAATTCTATGGTACCTAATTAAAGGATAAGCGTCTCTCCTGAGACCCAATGGGTAATGTATTTTTCTTGAATTGTAATAAACTTTAAAAGCACTTCTGTTTCACTCAACACTGAGAGCTATGATTGTTCTAAGGACTTAGGGTCAGTTGCATAACGCGCGATCATAGTAAGGTTATAGTTAGGTTACGGTTATAGTTAACTTTATCCGCCGAAAGAAATCAAACTGGGTTGCTCGTGTCATTTTAACTAAAATTTTAACCGACCGAGGAATATCGGTCATCAAAGTTAACACTAAGGTCAAAGCATGGTAATGGTTATAGTAAGGTTAAAGTTAACGTTGATTATAACTTTAACTAAAAGTTCGAGCAACCGACCCTTACGCTATTGAAGTAATAATTGCAACCTATCTAAGAAATAAAGCTCCTAACCCCAATCGACCTCAAAATAAAACCAGCCGATTATAACACTCTATTTGCTGCTACTATAACCTACTTGTTTGTTTAGGGTTCAGTTAAATGTAAACAAGATGCAATGCGCCATCATTAGACAAGTAAAACGACATCTATTGAATTAACTATTCCCAAAACAAACGTAGACAGTAAATACGGAAGTTTCGAATCATTCAATTAGCGTTACCTAGCAACTCAACCTCCTTTACCTCCCTTTTGGTATTAATTTACTTTAGTTAATCTTTATAGTGTATTTTGATATGGGCATATCTATAAATATTGACTTTTAGATTTCTTCTCATATCTGTAAATAAAGACATATGTCAGAATTTGTACAAAAAATAATTTAAGAGATATTGGAATGAAATTACGGTACATATATAAAATTTATATTCTGTAAGGAATGACAGATATTCTTAGAATCTTGGAATGAAATATAATATTCTTAGTAATAAATAACTTGTAGAAATGATACCAACAGTAATTTTATTTGGAATAGATTTTTTGTGATTATGAGGAGCTTACAAAATATTTTTTTATGTTATACATGGTTGCATTGCGGTGTCGTAATTTTAATATTGAATGAAGTAGGTATATAATTCTGAATATGTTTTTTTATGTGACACTTCTTTGAGCTTGATGAGAGTAACCGGAGTAGATGCAGTAGATGGGGTACTCTGTTACTTAATAACTTTTGTTACTAGGGAACTGTTACTGTTACTAGAGAACAGTTACTAGGTAACAGTAGAAACTCACCTAGAAATGCTAAAAATATTATATTTACGTATACTGAGCTGCAAAAGCTCTTTTATTCAAATTTCGTTAAATCATTAAATTTTCAGAGTGTAGTAAATATTTTTCGATGCATTATTTGTAGCATTGGTTTGGTTACTTGTTACTTACTTGTCAAAGAGCAATGTTGTCGCAGGACAGGATATTTCATTTCGTAATCGGATGTATATTTTTTACTGTGCCCCTATCTATTGAGAGTTAATAAATATTCATACATTATGATTTATTTCTTTATTCATCTCTCTTCCTCTCATTAGTTATAATATTATGTCCATTGTTCTCTATCTAATATATTTTTTATAAGTATAGCGCAAACTATTGTTCTTTCTAGTCACGTTTTGGCGGCTTATAAAGAGGCATTGTGAATACGAACAATCGTTACATATTTACACGATTCTTTTGTTTCGATTTGCTAACTTGTAATATTTTGCTATAATATACATATTATATTTTTTAATATTGACCACCCTGATCTTTATTTATTTTTCATTATATTAAGCACAGAAATTATGTTTCTAGATTAAGTTTTTCTTGGCATTCTTTGTTGCAAGAGATTTGTAAAAAATGTATGTTAAACTAGAAAATACGTGACGAGGAATAGTATTTTAAAAAATTGGAATTTTTCATTAGTATCGTCAGAAAAAAATGAAAATATTAGCATACATTCTGAAATCCAATAGAAAGTTTCTTAATATAAGTTATTTTTTTTAACTGTGCCTCTCCTTACCTCACGTCTCACTTACCTCACTCAGTTTAATAAGGGACGGAGTCATTCAAATCCAAAAATCAAAACTCGACCTCCAAATTTAGTTAAAACAAAATTTAAAATTTCATCAATCATTACACAAACCGTAACAATGTGAAGCAAATTAATTTACAATTATAACAGTTTTCATAACAAATAATACAAAGCAATATAACAAAGTCAATTGTGATGCTCGTTTCCAGCACAAACTTTTCATCATCAAATATAAATCGTGTGACGGATAGTGTGAGTGTGGTGAGTTAGCCATGGAATGGAAAATTTTGGAAAAGGGTTCCATGTCGATTACTGTCGCCTACAGACGCTTGCACCCGTGGCAAAGATTACATATTACCCAAGATCATGAATGCGTTACTTATTGTATGACGACCCTTTCTACTCCTGATGGAATCTGGCCATAGACCTTATAAACCCTAGTTCTGGTGGTACTCATGCGCAGATTTAGCTACGGTATTTTGTAAGGTGGAGGTTACTTGTTGAGCTGCTCTGTATCAAATGAGTGCCAATTTGGGCGTGATACAGTGTTGTGATATAGGTACCATTAGTTTTATTTCATAATAATCTAATCTTTACTACGACCTAAGTAACGTTACAAAAAAATACATACTCACTTTTTTTTGTAACGTTATTTTAAATAGTACCCTGGATTCAGAGAAGGTATTCCTTTCCAATCGCAAACAATTAAATATGAAACAAAAGTTGTAAAATGGTTTCAAAAATCTTTATAATTTTTCTACTCGTATTGGACTCTTCTAACATCCTTCTATTCCATGAAGGATGCAATATGGCGGGGGCAATTTAAAGTGCGATCTAGAAGATTGTCACTTCGTCACCCGTCCCGACAACTGCCGGGTTATGAGATTGCCTGCATTTGCATGCACCGTGCAAGATTGCCGAACTATTCTATTCATTTTTAAAATTTTCATAATTTAACTTCTATATTCTTCTATTTGATACGTTTATTTAAAAAATAGAGAATTAACTGTTTTTTTTATGGTGCCTGTAATTTTTTTTTTAACTTTTCAACTTTTTTGTATTAATTTCATTAGGAAACTTGTTTAAATGTGTCATTACTCATTAGAATCTAATACCTTGAAATAAGCAATTCTTGTATATTTATATAATAATCTGAATCTCGGAAACTTAGTATGCAGAGGGTTTTGGTGGCGATAAATCGATCGAATAGCTAGGTTTCATTTTTAGAAAACGTCGTTAAAAAAAAACCAGCAAAGCTCGGTCAACCAGGTACTGTAAATTAAATCTGCAAGTAGGTACGCTGCAAATTTCAAATTCACCACACACGTAGGTACCTATCAGTTTATTTAGTAACTTTTACGTTCATGAAAAAATACGTGGAAGGTAAATATGTTTTTAGTGCGTATCGATAAAATATAATCGAATGGAGCGAGGGTTTTCCCAGAGATTCTATTTCTTTGAGCGAAAAATATGCCGGATTGATTTAACGCTAGATACGTTCCACGGATGGTTTGGAGTGGTTCGATTGCCTATCATCCATTTTATCTGTAACTACACTTCCAATATCTATATAATCTAGGTACCTATCTAGCTACCCGCGGTTTCACTTGCTTTCGAAGAGCTTTTTATAAATATATCTGCTTGATTTAAAACTGCAATTCAGATTGATCTTCTTAAATGTTTTATTCTGATTATTGATATGTGCGAAATTTCATCTAATTTCGTAAAATTACGTCATACCTATTGACAAAAAAACTTATATGTATTGGTTTATTTGTGATTTGCTTATTGCGCTTTATGGGTGAAGTACTCATCAAATTTTTCATTTTTAATAAGGTACCTATAGTTTTTTGTAATGAAGTACTTAGGTACCTATCCCTCGGTATAAAATGCTAGTTCATACTGAACGCTTGTCATCACCATGTAACAGCCCTCCGGTTTCACTTTCACTGAGACCCATACTACGCTTTCTCGATACATAAATATTTCATTAGGATTTCTTATGTTGTTCACATTTTTATCTTTTTGAGAGATTTTTTGTTAAAAAAAATCCTAATTTATTACCTTCAGAAGATTCTATTTTTCTGTATGCCAAGTTTTTACTTGAATCTGTTTAGCGATCGTTGGCTAAAATATCGCTAAGTAGCTGTTTCCCGCGGTTTCATCCGTATTTTTGAGATAGCTTATAATGAGATAATTTTTATAATCGGAACAGTAACTTAAAATATTATCTGCTAAATCCGAACTTGCAAACCTCTTCATAATATTCTCGAAAACCAAATGTAGCCAAAGGACCTCAGACTGTGAATTTCTTAGTGAGCGCTGATATTTTAAAGTCGTTAGAGATGGGAACCAAAATAAAAAAAAGTATGTAGCAGGTAATGACTACGGCGATGCAACGCACCTCATTGTCTATGCATTTCGATTCTATGATAAGCTTTGCTTTTGTCGGGTGTACCACGGTCATCATCTGATGATGATCTGGACGGTTTTCGGCTAACGGAAAACCGTCCAGTGCTGGAAGGCCTCCCCCAAGGTCCTGAGCTACCCGCACCCAGCGGTTTGCCGCGACCCTCACAAGATCTTCGGTCCACCTTGAGGGGCCTGCCCATGCTGCGTCTTTTGGTTTTTGGTCACTCGAGAACTTTTCACCACCGCTTATTTTACTACTTTTTGCACGACTTTCAACGTAATAAATAAACAGAAGTTAGATATCACAATTTGTATAGACACTAAAAATAAACTTTATAGGTATTACTCTCGAGAACCGCTAGTAAGGTAAGCAATCTCCCGTTCGCAGACACCGAGAGGATTCTCGTCCAAACTCAATTTGACACCGCAGTTGAAAGTGCGCAGTCACTGCCACACCGCGGCACCGCACCGATGCAATGTCTGCTACTTTTAATTTCGTTAGATGCACCACTGGTTTCATCGATTTGATATTCTCCCCCTAGACAACATAAATTGATTTAATTTTGTTGACGTCGCAATATTTCTTAATTGTCTTCAAAGGGAGTTTTTGTGGTTGGCTGGAAATAATTTATTCAAGTAGAACTTACTGGAGAAAAGCTGATTTTGATATTATATATCTTGCTTGAGACTACTAAATTAATCTCATCGTCGAATAAGACTCGTTTTCAAATCAATGAATCAAAATTAAGTCAAGTCTCAAGAATGGAATCGAACTAATTTTAATCTCGTTTCTAACCACAGCATATTTTTTAAATAGGTTTGAAGGTACCTAAGGTGTCTCCCACATTACGCGGAAATTCCATCGCGGATCTTTCGTCCCGATTGTAAACAAATGACTTAGCGACGGACCGACAGATCTGATGGTGTCGCGTGTCGTTCCGCGACGGAATTTCCGCGTAATGTGGGCCTGGGCTAAATCATAATAGACCTTTACATTGATTTACAAATAACAGCTTCATATATGTCAATTCAATATTATGATTAATTATCTCTATAGCTATTCAATAAACAGAGATATACGTGAAGTACTATTACAAAAGTAGAATAAGGGCTTTTAATGTTTTTTGTCATTTCGTAGGGTCTAATCAGCCGGCTCATATAGGTACATGCAATGTAATTAAGTTTCCATCAGGACTTCGTGATTATATTGAACTAGTTTACGAGTTTTTATCACGACAAAAATCAGTTAGAATAAAATTTATTAAAGTCGTCTATAATTTTTGTAAACAGATTATCATCGCAATGAAGGATTCCGTGACTCGGTTTGTTTGTCTACTGTATACCCTGTATTTATGTAGATCATATCTATACTTACTTCGATTTGATATCCGTGTCTGTATCATAAAAAAATGCCTATTTTAATAGAAATTTACTTATGTTTTTAGTAAAAAAAAACAAGGGATTTAAATAAACTGCAAAGGTAAAACGTCTTTGGGCAACTTTGTATCTACATATTTTTCTCAATGATGAGTATGATCAATTCACAAAAAAAAATGGTTTGGCATTGTTGCCTTTAAATGTTGCAAAATTCACACGATGTTACGAGGGTAGCGTAAAGTGAATTAATATATAAGAGGAAAACCGTATGTGAAGGGCGTATGTTCATTAGCAGATGTCTACCCAGCACAGGATGATGATGATTGATGGATTCAATGATGGAAATCTAATTTATTTCTTACATCTTGATTCTTACATCTCACACATGACGTAACAGTTTAGACCTTAAATCATACGTATAAAAAATATGAAAAAGAACTTAATTTTTATTAGCTGTTTGGTTTTTCTTGCATTCCTGGGACAAAAAGTAGCCTATATTTCTTCATGTCATATGCTAACTGCATTATACCAAATTCCATTGTGATTGATTCAGAGTCGTGAAGAGGTAGTAAACAGACAGTATGTTTTGTGATTTTGGAATTTTCCGCACCAACCGCAGCCGCTCCTGCAACTCTACATGTCGCTGGCAAATGAGACCTTTATCTTATGTTTGTTTATTGGATATTAATTAATTTATTAGGTAACTACCTACATTGTCAGTGAGTTATAATGTATCGATGATCAAACCTCTTTGTTCTTAGCCAGAGTAAAAGAAATATCCCTAAATCTACCATGAAAGTTTTTACCACATTTAAATTCCAATTCCTATACCAATACTTTTTCATCGGGATTAAAAATCAGCATTGTCCGAATAGTGCGGGTGTATGCAATTAATCTTACAGGAGTTGTCGGTGCTATGTCTGCTGTCCAGGGTTGTCCGGCCAGCGTCGTAAATCTTGAACACCCGCGTCCTGTCCGGTATCTCGTTGTGCATACAAATATCCCCGTTCTCTTTCTGTATAATAGAAAATTCGTTGAAAAATGGCATTTAATTAAATTTTGTTTTGTTGACAACATGCTATGTAGATTTTGTTGGATTCTTTTTAGTTTTTGTGCTATCCTTTATTATTTTTGTGAGTAATGTTTGCTTTATTGGGTTTTATTGTTTGTTATTTCAATTTGACAAAAGATGAAATACGAAGAATAGAAAATTATTAATTTATTTGGTCGTCTGACGAAATTTAGTGCTTTGGAAGAATTGTTTGTTTAAGTTACTTGCGTAGAGGTCTTGAGTTTTTTGTGATTTCTGTAGTAGATAAAGGATTATTTTTTAGTAGGTATTAAAGTACTGTCGATAAAACATATCTATAAAATTAAAACCTATTTATATAAACAAGAATATGTAGAAGTTTTATTAAAATTACAAACATTGTTATGACAGATCTTTTTTATAATAATGCTAAGATAAATATTTCAAAAGCAAGTAAAAGATACGTATTATAATAAGACTTGTCTCTACTCTTATTAAAAGTCTCTCTGACTGTAGTAAATGTTAAAAGCCAGGCATGTAGTTAGGATGGAAGTTAGATAGGGCATAGAACTATGTGACTATGCTGAAATCGAGCTTCATTGCTTGTTGTATAGAGACTCTTATACAAAAGAAAATGTGGGCCCACAGTTTCTACTTTAAACAATAAGTAGGTAAGTATATTTTTGTATATTCATTTGAGTAACCTCGAAGGTTATTTTAATTCCCATAGCCTATCTAAATAGAACTAGAGTCATATCCTAACTCAAGCCTCTCTTTTAGCCCGCGATTTCACTCGCGTTCCCGGCCTATGTCCGATCGCGACCGTTTCAATAGTTTAGGCGTGAGAAGGTAAACAATAAACTCATTTTGGCATTTAGTATATACGTAAGGATATCAGTAAGGATAAGGATTATTATGAAATCAAAAGTTTGTCGCTAAATAGTTAGATGGGCAAATGGGTAGGTAATTTGCCCCAACCTAAATACTTCCCAGTACAGATACACACTGATCCTAATTAGTTTTGCAGCCACCACTGCAAAGACTTCTTTGTGTAGCTTGAGTCGTCCTTTAAACGCTCTTTACTTTTGCAGATGTGACCTCCATACTAATTATTGTCAGCGATAACCAACACATATTTTAATATCTTTCTTTGCTTGTAAATTTTGAAAATTTAACAGTCAGGTATATTTTATTAAAATTTATTTCAAGATCTAAACCTATAAATAAAATAATGTTTACTTTTTTATTCATTATATTATTATGGAACAAAAAAGCTGCTGATTTGAGTAAAAAGTACCAAATAGTTCTACTTATCAAAATATAATTTTGACTAACCTCGACGTTTCGATCAAGTTGCATTGATCGTGGTCACGAGTGGACCGTTACATTACTATAAACATGAATTGTGTTCGCGAGAGTTTAAAAAGTATTATCTTTACTATTTATCTATTGAACCAAAAGAAACTCATAAAAGTAAACTACCCTTTTTTTATACTACTAAGGTAGCAAACAAGCATAGAGCCCATCTGATGGGAAGCGGTTACCGTAGCCTTTAGAAGCTTGCAACACCAGGGGTATCACTTGCGCGTCTCTCAAAATCTCTTTACGCCCTTCTTGATGAACCCCACGCTGTACGTAAATAAGATGTTGCATAAATGAACCCCATTCAGTTCAAGAACCTTCTATTTTAAGTATACTATAGTAAGATAGCTACATATATGTAATCCTTCAGTTGTAACTGTAATAACGTTTTCATGTAGGTTCTTTCTTCATCTCTATTCTACACAACGTTGAATTTCATTCGGCTAAAAGCAGGGGAATGTAAAATTACATACATCCAGGGCTGTCACGTAAATATTTATCACGTGTGTGTTTCCTGTCGAATTATGTATTTGTAGAATTATTTTTAGTTAATTTGAATGGAATATTTTATAGTGTTTTACATGAATGCTTGATATAGTGAAGATACATGTGACAAATCCTTATTATTTATTAAAAAATATATTTATTTAAAAAAACTGATTGTAGTAATAAACTGTTAAAACCTACATATTTAGGCTTTGTATTATAAGTAATATCTTTGTCTATTATTATCAACTTATTCTAAACAAAATACAAACTAATCCGTAGATACGTATGTAATACAAAAAGCAACGGTCAATCTCAATATTTTCCCACTAATAATCAAATATCGAGACACGTGACAAAACATTATTGTACGTGCCAACCCTACAAACATTGCTAAGTTTATAGGTTAGGTTTGGGTCGATGACCCGTGCTGACTGGAACCTTTTCGGGGACAATAATGAGGACTGGAGCCTCTGAAGGGTTACTTGATACAGTAAACTATACAGTTTCGTGTTTCACACTAATGAAACAATTTGCCAACTGAAAGTTATACATAGATGTAAGTGTATAGAGTGCATTTCCTTTTACAACGGAAAATAGTTACTGTAAGTCTATTTATTTTAAGAAAATGATAACTTTGCGATAATGACGTCGAATCGTCTAAAGCTACACTTGAATTTGAGTTTTCAAGGATGGAAAACGATGTAGCTAAATCGTTCTCATAAGCATGTACTAAGATCTAGGCTTTATTTGTTTACGATTTTTGACCACCATCGCATACATTAAGGTCAATACAAACCAATGGCCTTACTATAAGGTGGTTCATTGCATAGAAGACAAGAATACATGGTTGTAGTAGCTTCTCTCTGCACTTGCAATAAAAACGGTGAAGTAGGTATGTATGCATCTCACTTCCACTCGGAGGGTTTTTACAATAATAGAGGTTGAACTGCTGAAATGATAAGAATTTTTGACGATTAAGTATAAAAATAATGACAATGACAATAAGCTATAAATCAATGTCTTTCCTCAGACTAAGGTATTCTAAACCACCTATGAGCTCGAAATCATGGTTTGCCGCTTAACCAGGCCATAAGACCTAGGTATCCAGGTGTTGGTAAAAAGTCTTAATAAATTATTCATAAAATATAAATGCGCGCTCTTAGTATCTAATAGGGTTCTATTGGGTACGTTTTGGGTACGGAAAGCTAAAAACCACTAAGAATTTTTGAGTGGAATATGAAACACAAAATAAATCTATTGTAAGCTTCCCCATACATCATGGTGTCGCTTCACAATTTTATTTAAGCACCACCATTTTGTGTGAGGGCCCGTTTTGAATTAACACAGAAAAATGCACCGCTTAAATTTGAGCCTAATTTATTTTATCACAAGCATTTATTTACGACTTCACAAATTTGTTCGCGTGTTATGTGTAAGAACGAACAAAACGATGTGCACTTTGTTAGATATTTTATCTCTTTTGAAGAAAAATAGCTTACTATTTGGGGTGATTAAAGGTTTTTTATCTAGTGGCCTTTCTAACAAAACACACAAGAAAAGGGTAAAATAAATGTTGTTCTGTCTGATTAGGTACTTGTTTCAACTTGAATTTAGATATCGATCTTTATTGGCCACGAAATGCGCTGGAAGAAAGAATTTGGAAGCTTTAAATAATCTGCTATCCTTTTGCCAAATACCTAAAAAACGCGATACGAAAAAGCGAGAAGTTTAAAGACCAACATATTTCAAGCTACCGCAATATAGAATCTTATCGGATTGTTAGAATTCTATCGCTAAGACTTGACTTGGCTTCGGCTCGGCCAAGTCAAGCCAAGTTTAGCCAAGACGCATCGCTACACTCGTGTAAGAGTTGCAAAATCGTTATTCCTACTACGGGGACTTCGGTAAACGCAATAAAGTGAAATAAACCACCACGCTACATTCTCGAGGCGTTCCGGCGCTTTGCGACGAATAAATAACAACATTCTGGAAATTATAATATTTTTTTTAAGTTTAGATTCATAAATGCTCGGTTAATAGCCCGGATGTTTTATAAAATAACAGTAATTACTTGTTAAGTTACATTATTTTTGGTTACACATTTTTAAGTTAATTACAAAATTATAGCTGCTTGACATAGAGTGAGAGAGCATTGGTGGAAAAGCTGAACCCTTTGCATAGTAGATCGATATGATCGATCATAAATGTATCATGAATATAGGTACTAGTATACTTCAATGAACTTTATTACAATAAAACATTAATATTTAAGATTTTTTGTATTTAAGTTTATATTCTCTTCTTCGTAATCGTTCTCTTCATTGCTGAAGGTTGTGTCCGTCCTGAAACGCCTTTGTGACATTGATCACAAGTTGGCTCCATGTTCCCCTATCCTCAGCCTTCCTCATAGCGGTCACAACTGGGAGGCCTGTGAGAGCAGTCACCTGATCCGTCCATCGAATCGGTGATCGTCCACGGGGTCGCTTTCCTTCCATCTTTCCTACCACAACTAGCCTCTCTAGATTATCTGGAAAGTTTCTATTACAGGATAATAAAGAGTCAAATAAATAAAATGTTAACAGGTTTTTCAAAAAAGCTTCGAAATTTCCCACAAACGAAGTCAAACAAAAACAACATTACTCGTTTAATGAATTAATAACATTTACAAACAAACAAAACTGCATGATATTTGCAGATAATTAAGCAGTACCTCTGCTTAATTAACTGTAAATACGTAGTTTTGTTTAAACCGCAAATGTAAAATTTAAATTATTCATGTACCCTTCAACTTCCATAGATATGTTTGAACCTAATTTGAAATATTCAGGAATTGAATCATTTATTTCATATCCAATTATTCGTCGTTGTAATAATGGTCTATTTCATAAATTATAAATAGAAGTTTAATTATAACAATTGGACCAGTATAACATGAGTTTAAATCGGATTTTAACGATGTTTTCATCAGTTTAAATATACAGGTTGGTTTTTTTATCACCGTCCAAATTTTCAGGGATTATTGTACTTATCATTATGAACAACTTTTACAATGGAACATATTTATGAGTAAAATTAATCCCTGAAAATTTGGACGGCAATTAAAAATTAACCTGTATATTTAAAGTAATAAAAACATCGTGAGGAAACCATAGCACGGTGATGATAAGATATTAATTTCCAGTTCGCGCTTTTAACCGCGATTTAAAATCTGTTCGGTAGTTTTGCGTGAATGAGTAACAAACAAAAACAATAGACGTTCTCCTGTCCAAATTCCATAGAAAAAAGCACAATAACTCTTCCATTTTTTCTTTTCCTTAAATATTCATGAACTTTACTTTACTTTTACTTTTCGAGTATTTAAGAACATTTAAATATAGGTCCCATCCCACCGTTCTCAAGTGATGGGCTACCAACAGCTTTCATTTTTATTCATATAGATGGAAGATATCGCATTATATTGACGATAGTTTAATTCTTTGACTTGAAATCCATACACGTATCTATATCAACGCCTTTGGCTCACACAGAACCCTTAAAAGTTCTCGTTTATACATCCCTACGGAGATCCCATTTTCCTGACGCGATACCGTCGAGAGCTCGACAAATAGCTCCCATCTGAGCTTTACTTTCACACAAATGAATATTGTTAGTTCTTACTTGAAACTTCGACGAGTAAGAAATATCTTGAAAACTCACTGAAAGAGTCCAATAACCGTATTTAGTTGGAAAAGGTAAGGAGAAAACGTAATTTTGTTACTATCACAGACTGTTGCGAAAACTTTTTGTGAAAATGCTTTTATAGATAGTTGTACTCATGGAAGTAATTTAGTGGAAATTCTTATTTTAAGAAGTTTTAAAAAAAAACATCAATTTATGCGCAAGTAGTAGTATTAATATGTAGCTATAGTAATAAGGGCCGTATTTTAGTGCAAAAATAGCACCGAATCTGATGTTTACAAACCAAACTAATTTTAATCACATGACATCTCTTTCTTACATACGTTATTGAAAAAGGATAGACCATATTCACTGCTGCCCAATTAGTCTATGTCATTGACATTTACAGGTCGTGTTATTGTAAAGATTGATTTCCAAAATTCACATTAAACCCAGCAATCGTCCTAATTAGACAGAAAGTCTAGTTTAAAGTTTAGTTTAATTTGTATACAGCAAAACCGGCACCAATGTTGGTTTAACTCGCCTACTTGTAAAATGTCATTGTAGCTAAGGTACATTTTATGCGTTGTCTATGTCCACCAATTGCTAAAGTAACATCACTTGACAAGGAGTACTGGCTACAAAATGGCTACTCAAAAACTAATCCATTTAAAGACAACATCAACTTTATATGAACCGTGCCGCTCTTCCCCTGCCTCCTCAGCCACGAGTTGTCTGCAAACATACCTCCTGTTCCATTAACTAATTGTTAATTATCTCTCCCCAGCCTACCCTGATGCGATGACGACAAGATGGAGATGGGAAATTAATAACTGTTTTTTTTAAAGAGGGTTGACTTAAATTGTTGCAACGGGGGTCCAATAACATTTTTATGGGGAAATTTTCTGTGTTATTTGAGCCAGGATTTTTTAAGTAGTCTTTACACGAGAATATGGTTGTAGTAGCTTTTCTCTTCACTTGCATTCCCCAGGCTAGACAAAGACTGTAATTATATAAATTCCAAAATAAGCGCCTTGCTGAGTTTCTTCCCGGAGTCTGTGTATTCCGAACCGGTGGTGGAGTCTATTGTTCTGTGTGTGTTCTGATATTCATAAATGCCTTAGGCAGATATCCACAGCTACCTTCTACTATAGTACCTCTCATCAACGGCGTACACAGGAGGTTCTTTCCGCGGACGCTCAACCCACATGGGGTTCTTCAAGAAATTTTTGAGGGTCGGCAACGCGCATTTATTTTGATGCCCCTTGTAGTGTACCATTAAGGCGTATGTTTGTTTGCTAGGTAGGTACATTAGTTGTATAAAATTAATAATATTATTGGTGTATAGTCGTGGATACAGTAATGGTTTTTTGGTATTCTAAAAATAACGTATAAATCCTTCCACAATAAAATTAGCAAGATAACTGATTTATCTCAAAGTATCAAGAAAGCAAATCTAAAACTAATACTGTTCAAATACCACGATAACTAAGATTGCACAGATTCAAATTCAGTGGATAGAGATCTCCAATTTAACTTTCTCGATTCTCCAGTTTTGTTCAGCAATAAGAACAAAATGCAACGTTACTGCTGTTAACTTTTCCAATATATTCGTATGTAGGTACATTGTGATACCCTGAACGTGTTGAAGTTATTTGCTAGTATCTAAAAAGAAGAAAATAAAGCCTAAATTCCACTAGTGCAATGTATGTATGTGTGTGTATTATGTTTTTATTTATTAACTAGCAGTCACTCGCGGTTTTACCCACGTTCCCGGAATAAAAAGTAGCCTATAACTTTAAGGGATCATGTAGCTTCCTATTAGCAAGAATGTTTCGAATCCGACTGGTAGATTCAGATATTACCGTGATTTTAGGTATAATTAATCCCCGAAAAGAAGAATGTAGGCTGCATTTTTTAAAATTTAATAAAGTGGTTAACACACAAAGCTTAAAAGTTAAAATGCAATACTACATAGTTGTAACACCTTGTTATGTGCTTAGCGACAGATTTTTTTACTTGAGCGATAAAGTCAAACTCATTTAAATAGCTTGGGCCCTGATAAGGCATTTATGAACGTCGAAAGTTACAATTAACTCTACCATCGGCTCTCCGGCCGACACTTGGCAATAACCAAATAATATGTCAAAATACCTAATGAAACTCAAAAATTCTCAAAAGTCATTACTTATTTCCCCACGCTTTTCGTCCCCGCGTTCGACATTCGATTCCCGGTTGGTCTGAAGTGCATTACAAATACTTGTCAGTGTTGGCACATATCGGAGTGTGGAAGACGATGAACCCCTCATATGCCCTGGGGATGAGTGGTCCTGGAGAGGAGATAAAACGTTCTTAAATCTTATGTATGTTTTCAGGAATGTAATTTCTGTTTTACCTATTTTTTAGGTTTCATTTTTAGTTAGGTACCTATTACAAAAACTGTATTTGATGCATATATATTATTTGTGGACGTCTATCGGCTGACATGATGATGATATTTTTTATTTGTAGTTTATCTGTATTTATTAGTTTAATTTGTATTTTTGTATTTGTATTATAATTTATAATGTTATTTGTAATCCAATTGTAGCTTTATGAGGTCACTCATCAACTTTGTACATACATTTTGAGCAAGGTTGACGCTATGTATGAAAATAATTTTATTTTTCGTGATTTGAGAGTTGTTACCACGGTAAAATCTGCTCATATTGAAGAATACTTCCACATTAGGTGAATTAAAAATAACCCTATATTGAAAAAAAAAAAAAGTTTTCTAAATTGAAATAGTAATCCTTATTTTCTTCAAGTTTCAAAGTCATCGACATTAATCCGATATACCTACTCTTGATGTTAGCAGTAGTATTCATTAAATGATTCTTGAATATAAAATCCGTAAATTATGCAATGCAAATTAAAACTTGTTGCATACTCGAAATAATGACCACATTTCTCTAATAAGAGCTAACCTTGATATGTGAAACTGCACAAATATCATCCATTGTCAGAGGACCCGCATTGTACAATTTGTACCGTTTAAATGCCAGAATTGTACAGTAGAATTAAATTATTTCTATATTCTCTTAACTTAACGTAGGGGTGTCAATTTATATTGATTTGTAAATACTGTTTATTTTAATTCACATTGATACTCTTTTACATATATTTATAACTATACTAGTTTCGCTTCACGGTTTTACCCGCGTCCCCGGGATAAAAAATAGCCTATGCTATTCTCTGATCTTTAACCTGTCTCTATGTCTAAAACTACGTCGAACCGTTGCTTAATTGATGAGTAAAAGGAGAGTTAATCAAGATATTATATTAGTAAAGAATTAATGAAATAAATATTAGTTTTTATTTCATTGTAATGTCAATGAAAAAATTAATCACAAATAAACCCATATAGGGTGTAAGGAAATACAAAAAAATCCTACCTATAATATGTATACTATTTATTTCAGTTGTCTACTTTAAGTTTAAGCTAAGTTCTGCTTAGTGTGGGATCAGATAGCCGTATCCAAAGAATGTACCAGGATATTTATTTATATATATCTCGAAAACTTGAGATATCTATAAGATTCGTTCGTTCTGCATATTCCTGATCCTTCCAGATCGGAGGCGAAACCAATATAAAACCAATAGGTACAATATTTTGTATGATAATTAAAGGAAGGAAGTATACAAACTACTAAGTTCTTGGAATCTTACTATATCCTACATAATTATTACGAAAGCGAACGTTTTTGAGGACGTATGGATCTTTATTACTCTTTCAAATAAAAACTATTGAACGGATTTAGATGAAACTTGGCATATAGATAGAACATATCCTAGAATAACATATAAGCTACTTTTTTATCCCGGAAAAACATAAAATCCTTGGGGAACGTGGATGAAACCGCCGAGTGGAAGCTAGTGAAACAAAGTTTTTCACAATCGGTACAATTAACAACAAATTAAAACTAGGTCACAGCAGCTATGCAGATACTGAATTTCGTTGCAAGTAAGCAATACAGCGCTTTAAATGCATTATAAAAACTCTGACCACGCTCCGCAAATGTTTCCTTTGCAGTTTTATATTTCCACTAAAAGAAGAGCTTTTCGCTTCGCTAATGGGCAACCCTAACGTTTCTATACAGAACCTTGCGCTTGGCATTTGTTTTAAAGCACTACGTTGAAGGCTAGGTCTAAATGAAACTAAGCTGAGTAAGTACAAAAGATATACGAACCAAATTGCATTCAATTTTATTATTCATTGTTACTACAACGGCTTAAAGACGGCTCTTATTGGCTTTTATATAAAGCTTTTAAATTATTTATAAAGTAGGTAACTACTAAACTAACTTTTTGTTTTGTAGTTTCATAAGCTCCAATTATTTTCATATCATTTTAATTTAGTTTTAGTGCAGTTAGTTTGAAATAATTACTAATGAAGGTATTATTTTAACAATTAGGTTTTTGAGTTATTCAAATGCCTTTGCGCTCTGCGGTTTTATCCGATATTGCCTATTTACCCCCTTAGGGGTTGAAATTTAAAGCACATTTAAATTCCTTTCTTAGCGGGATGCCTACGTCATAATTAGCTATCTGTATGCCAAATTTCAGCACATCCGACCAGAGGTTTCAACTGTGCGTTGATAGACTAGTCAGTAAGCCAGTCAGACTTGTATATTATTTAGAAGATAGATAAATAATTATTATATACGTAAAATACATCACGAGTAATTGTTCGTTTTTTTTACGTCAATGCATAAACATAGTGAACTTATTCCCAGTGCTTGTGAACGATAGTTAATTCGTATTCAGAAACAAGCGAACTAATAAGCGGTTTTCATCTTGAGGGTGGTGGCCAACCAGGCGGCTGCTACAAAGTGACCTACAGTGGAACACGGGTCAAATCTCGAAAATACGCGTATTTAGACAGTTTTTTGACGAATCATTTCGTCTATTATTTACATATCATAGTATAGTTCATCATGTTTCAACTGTATTGATTAAAATTGAAGTAAACATCCCTGAATTCGGGAAAAAAATCTATCACATGCAATTTTAACCTAAATGTAGTTTTTTTTATCAAAACGGCTTATCCGATGTATATCAATAATTTTAAAGTAATAAATAAAAATCATGCATAAACCCACCCGCGGACGCCTAAGCTTTGAGTACTTATTTGTATAGACAAATCGTCAAAGTCATTGGTGTTAGTGATCCTCTTAAGGTGGAGGCTTAGGTTGGAGCGCGAAATTCAAATTTTATCACGTTTTTTGCAAATTGCAGCTCAGTTATAAGTCGTAAGTTATCAACATGTTATTTGCGAGAAGAATGGTAGTATATTTACTGATTAAAAACAAAAGAAACCATCAACATATTCCTCCAAGGAATATTACTGACATATACGACTATTTTATGAAAATGTTACTAATATACCTTGGAGGAATATGTTGATGGTTTCTTTTGTTATTAATCAGTAAATATACTACCATTCTTCTCGAAATAACATGTTGATAACTTAGGACCTATAACGAAGCTGCAATTTGCAAAAAACGTGATAAAATTTGAATTTCGCGCTCCAACCGAACCCTCCACCTTAAGGTTTCCTCACGATGTTTTCCTTCACTGAAAGTTCAAGCTTGTAAGTTGCGAACCCACAAACATTATCACCTTTCATATAATTTATGTCGATTTTGTTGATGAAAGCACAAATAATATTTCCGTTTCTTTGGTCAGTGAAACTGAAGTTTTGTTATACTTTCCGGTAAAGTTATAGGTCACAGATGCGCTCGTCTGAAGGTAAGCAGCTCATTCAATATTTACGATTGTTTCACGCTTATATGTATGTTTTAATTCATAAGAGGTAGCGGAAATAATATTACAATTTTTTTTACTGTCCATGGTGGTTAGTGGTCACCATCCTCTATGGTCATTTCTATATCAGGGGAATTGTGGATGTCTTGTTAACCATAATATCCCTTTTTACTCTCCTTTAAAATAACTCCATATTATAGCGTTGAGGGAAATCAACACAGAGACCTTTTTCCACACCACATCCCAATCGTATGGTCTGTGGTACGGATCATCTGACTACATTGTTTTTTTTTTTTCATATTCATCAATAACTTCCTCAATAGTTATAAGAAAAGTTAATATTTGGAAATTGTTTAAAAACTACATGAATAGGAAGACAGAATTACTTTAGCATTTATAATAGCATAATAAGTTTATCACTTAGAACCTTTTCTCTAGATACACTTGCAATGCCAGATTCCAGACTAGCTAGACACTGCATGGCATTGCCATATCATATTAAAGGCATGCATTTTTTTTCTTCTTTTGTTTATTTTCTCAACTGCGTTGAATATATGAAAAAATAATCCCTATTTCCCTTGGTTACGAGATCACACGGTTACAATCAGGCGGGCCGTATGCTTGGTTGTAAACTTTTGTAATAATAAGCCTCTTAAAATTTGTCGCTTTTTAAATCAATCTTATGTGATAACATAATAAATGTTTTATTTTATAAGGCGTTTAGAAATTCATAAAAAATTTAAGCGTCGGGGAGTACAGAATATTGTATTTAATCATGGTATCTGTTTTCGTCATGATGTTACTTATATTAGTAGGTATACATCTGTGGATAAGTCTCCTTATACAGCTAGGATATAGGTCATATTCCTTATAAAGGTAGTTTGTCGGTATTCGTGGTGCAATATCAAAAGCAAAATACAACCCACTACACATTGGCATCGCGTCTACAGCCATGTTTGCAGGCTGAATGGGTCTGTTTCAGGCTGAAATGGAGCTGGCACTCCGCTATGCATAAGATTGCTAGGATGAGGACACATTAATGTCAGAAGAGCGGGGTTTGAAAGAAAGAAACGGAAAACATATGAATTCATAACAATACACAACATTGCAAATTGTAAATAAATTACAATAAAGTAAAAACAATTAAATATTAATACAATTTTGCGTGATCCCAGGTGCCCACTCAACATGGGTAGAAAAATACCAACAGTTGCGCTGATTTTCAGTCAGGGCCTAAGTCCATGACATCACGAACATACGGCGACAAATTACATATTATAAAAAAATAATAAAAACAAAACACAGCCACAATGATAACGAGATATGTTTGATGATGTGTAGCGTAAAGAACGCAGCTTTTTTACTTGATTTAAGCCTAGTTTAGGCCACATCTATCATGGTCAGTGATGATGTAGCCGAAGTTGGTATAGCATAAAACCAAAAAGGGCTCTTTGGCGTTACATTTTCAACTTGAGGGTGGTAGCCACCCAGGCTATGATTTCCTCACGAAGTTTTCCTTACCGAAAGCTCAAGCTCATTGGAAGATGTGGCCGTCATTTCGGCATTCAAAGTCAATGCTATCACTACTTCAAACGCTTCGCTTCTTTACAGGTTTCAGGTTATCATAATGGTGGCTGATAATACAGGAAGCACTAGGTGTAAAAGAGGTTCTTAATTCTCCAAAGTAATACCACAATCTGAACAAAAATTCTGGGTAGGGCTGCTCTATTTTATTTTTTTGTTTTTGTTTTGTTTTCATGGTTTTGTGACTATAATTCTTACTATTAAGTCTGGCTGATAGCTTTATTTCATCAATATAATCTTTATGTTTTACACATATAAACAAAAAAAATAAGTCGATCAAAAAATGTTTTCAAAACCGCTATCGCTCATGCCAACAGATGTGACACCCGATCACCCGCGCATTGTACCAATGTAACGCCTTTCAGCGGTGTACCGTAAAAGCGCTGCCTCGAAGCGCTTCGACTCTGCTTGACGACTTAAGAGTCTGAAAGCGCTGTATCGCTCAGCACTTCATCGCAGCAAAGCTGTATTGTAAATGGACACTTTCTAACGCCCTGCTTTTTTGTGGACGTACTGGCACGATTTATTTGAACCAAATAAAAGAGAAGTAGGATTGTAGACATGCTCTCTCTTTTTCTAAGTAATAGCCCGTATTTTAACTTATACAGGGTTTAGGAGTAACTTATATTAGAATTGTTATTGAATAAACTTATGTTCTAAAAACAACAAAGGTTTTTATCGTTTATCTAAATTAAACTACAGCAGCTAGAAGCAATTTATATCAACTATTGCTTTTTATAAGCAGTTTATCTTTTCTTGTACAAATTTTTATTCATGTTTTAGTTCTCCTCTTTTATATTATTTCTCGTAAATATTTCGTTTTTTATTTATTTGTTGTACCTAATTTAGATAAGTTAGTTAAATAAATTGTTATAATTTCAAATAGGTACCTACAACGTACACACCAAGGACGAGAGGGAACAATATTACTGCTTTCAGTACCTAATTATACTACTATTATTAAAAATGCGAAAGTTTGTGAGTATGGATGGATGGATGTTTGTTACTCTTTCACGCAAAAACTACTGAACGGATTTGGATGAAATCTGGAACACAGATAGTTTATAACCTGGATTAGCACATAGGATACTTTTATCCCCTAAGATCCCTCGGGAACACGAGTAAAACCGCGGGACGGAAGCTAGTAATAACATAAATGATAAATTTTCACAATTTGATAAAAATATATTATTTAATTTATTAGTTAGAAAATATTTAGTATTCAGGTAGGTAGATAAAAAATAGGTTTTGCATGTTTCAATCAAATATGCAATTCAAAGTATAACTTGTTAATTTAATAAAAACTGTGTCCTTGAAAAACTTTTGAAAACATAAACTAAGTTTTTCAACAGCCTTAATAAAGAGAATGTAATCTAAATAAGTTTCCTACAAGCTAAAGTTGTAAAGCAGTAACTGCAGGTAGAGCAAAGTTACCCAGTTGAAGTGGCGGTAGGTACCTAAATTATACCCCAAGGTAACTCAGGATTTACAACCGCACTGAGCCACTGGAGGCCTAACTTTTGTCTAAGTTATGAGAAACAAGCGGTATTTATAGCCGTCTTCGTGATTATTTTTTATTATTATTGCGATTCATCACAATATCCAGTCTGGCGTCGCTGTCCGTATTTGGCCCAACAATTTTGTTGTCATATGGCTTTTGTTTATAACAAGTAGTTTCCGTTACGCTTTTATTATTTTTAAATGTTTTTTTAAATTTCAACCTTGACAGGAAAATATAAGAATAATAATAATAACGTTTTTAAAATCAATAAGGACATGATTCGCCTGCAAAAGAGTTGCCTTTCACGACTTTCCTAGATTTGCATTTTATTTGACAGCCATGCCAGACTGGACATCACCGTGATTAGTGATAATGAGACCAATTATGATAAGCATAATAGTTCGTTCACATTTCGCTATAAAGTGTTATTTTACACTAGTTGTTCACCGCGGTTTGACTCGCTTTCGCAAGAGATCTTATGTTCATGAGAGCTACCTCCATACCAATTTTTATATAAATTGGTCCAACCATTTGAGCGTAAAGAAGTACAAACATACACACTCACAAAATTTCGCATTTATTTTAGTAGGATAAGTAGGATTAAAATTTTCAGAAGGTGAACTGTGTCCATTTTCCTGTACATTTGCTTCTGAATTGTACCAGAAGACATAACCGGTTTATATAGTAACACTTTACCACTTAATTAAACTTAGAAATGTAAAGTATAACAATATAAGCTGAGGTTAAGTTAATGGTTTTTGACAGCTTAATTTTGGTTACCCGTTAGTTAAATAATGCTCGTAAATTAAAAATAGGTGTAGGCTAAAACCGGGTAAGATGCCCCAGTAGTACCTAGGTATAGATGCCCCAATTGTAATTACTCTAGTTTTGCGGATGAATCGAATGCTATTTTATTTATCTATCGGGAGACTTTCCACCTACCACTAAGTGGACCATGTCTCAAGTCTCTGTGCGATTGCATGGGAAGGCAAAGTGCGATCAAAGTTTTTTCGGGATGGATGCCCTGTTTCTCCGCGGGTCGTTTATCCTAAACGTAATTTATATGGACTAGGCAACTATATATGGGATAGATGTCTCAAAATGTAGAGGTCCGCAAAAATCGCTAATACTCTGGAAATATCAAAGATAATGTTTTTTACTTTTTATAAATTTGTAGATAAAAAACCAAAGTACTTATCAGTTTTACAAATAAATTATTTTGACTTTTGTACTGTGAGATATAAAATTATTTCAGAAAGTGTGGAATCTATCCCCGTTTTACCCTATTATTGTTTAATATTATATTATTTCTAAAGTAACAGCTGAAAGTAGGATAATCACACACAGTCCTTTACCATAGAGTAAGTATATTATACTCTATGCCCTTAGCCTGTAATCCGCGGAACTGAGTGGCCACTAATGGCGGATTACCGTTCACACCCTACATTCAAACGGGGATGAACTTGCTATCTCCGGAATGGACGGAACAACGATATATTAGTAGTAGGTATAGATAAGTTACACTATTTTTACTAGTATGTAAATAAAATATTTGAGTCTATGTTATTGAATTACTTTTCTTAATATGACATGTGTTCTTAAAAAAATATTATAAATGCTAAATTATATACATAGGCTACTTTTTATCAAAAATCAAAATCAAAAACTGATTTATTCAGTTTAGGCCCTAGTAAGGCACTTATGAACGTCAACAGTTACAGATTTACAATAGACTCCACTACCGGTTCGGAATACACTTGAACTGAGAAGACTCCGGCAAGAAACTCAGCAAAGCTTCTTTTTCTTGGTCTATCATTTTTATTTGAATTTATGTAATTACAGTTTTTGTTTTAAATATACAAAAACTTCATACAATTATCACTTGGCCAGGGGGCTGTAAGTGCAGAGAGAAGCTACTACAACCATGTATTCTTGTCTTCTATGTGATGAGCCTTATAGGAGGCCTTGTCGATCAATTTATGTTTAACATACTCTTTGATCTATAAGACATCTTAGTTATAAAAGCGAATGCAGTTCCCGAGAAAAGACTTATTGACTTTCGCTAGCCTGAATCTAGCTTAGGTGTAACAATTTTATCTTCGTTTCTTGTATTTACGTTATGGCGGCTACTGTTTGTGTCAAATAGATTTAAATTTTTACGGACAAACATAATATTTTCATAATATAATCCCGGGAAAACATAAGATACTTACCTCGGGAATGCGGGTAAAACTGCAGAAGCAAGCATTTTATATACGTATCAGGATCTGATGATGAGATCCCAGGAAAATAACAAAAACAAAAAGACAATTAAAAAAAACTTTCTCCATTTTTTGTGCTATAAATTATGGATCTTACAAAAGGATGTTGTAAGACATAGATAGGTAGGTACTTATTTACTTTACTGTGCGCCATCACACGCTACCGACACTTATTCGCATTCAATATCAATATTTCTTCCGAATAGAGTCAAGGTTTTAAACGAAAACACGTCTTTTCGGGCGATTTGTGGAGATTTATAACGGTTTTTAAAGTTTCCGCCTGCGCTCGACGTCTTCGCAACTTGCAGATAGTAAATAAAAAGAACTGCAGTGGAATTTATGAGAATCGAAATTAAATTGATAAGAAACATTATAAGTACCTAAGAAAGAACATAATATATAAAACTCATAAAAGTGAAAGTTCGTATTTTTATGACTGAAACTTTTTTGTTTATACAGCGAAATAGACAGGCATACGGCCCGCCTGATGGCAAGCGGTTGCCGTAGCCTACGGACGTTACCGACACCCGGATTACAGACAATTTACTAATCTAGGCTTTGGGAGTGGGTACCACTCACCTTTTCCTTCCCCCTCTCTGATGAGATCAAGCGAACATACATACTAGTAAATAAAACATGGAAATAGTACATAATTAATTTTAGGTAACTAATAGGCTCTGCAAGCAAAACCATTATAGTAAAACTATTAACTAGTAAAAAAAAAAATTAGACTATTATTGAACAAACAATTATTGAACAAACAAATTTTCGAATTCATTTAGTGCAGAATTTTGCATTGTAAAGGAGGCTGCGCGAACTCGACCATCAATAATAAATTATTTTTTTTATATCCGCACGAAAAAACATCCATTACAATTTCGAACAACAGCAACCAAAAATAGTGAACATTCATAATCTGCCTTTCTATTTATCTGTGAATTGAAAAGGCGTGAACACAAGATCATTAAGAAAAACCCAGTTATTTTTATTTTCGTTTGGTATTGTGAAGGAAAAAGTAATTTTCTGAACAAAAAATGAATGGCCATACCCGGGTGGATTCTTACCGATCATCCGGTCAGCTGTTGGCCGGAATGACGAGTGGATATTCTGCCAATCGTGACTTGGCGTTTCCACGGCCATTATTCTTCAGGGTAAATAGATTTTTACGAGAAAGTTCCAAATGTAATATCATGAAAATTATGTCTGTATATTTAATTAAATCAAATATATATCGGGTAATGTATGCCACAGCTCCTTTACAATGTTTTCTACATATTTGTAATATTTAGAATGACTGGTCGCATATGCGGTAGAGATCTAAACTTAGGAGTTTTTCCCACATTTAGGGAGATAATACAGTTATTAATTATTCAACACAATTTCGTTTTCTTCGGTTAAAAAGCAACTTTGCACTCTTATAACAAATAACTATTTTATACTACTATTAAGTACCTATTATTTAGGTTATTTTCCAAATGCTGAAAGTGTTACAAATGAACAATTTTTTTTCTTTCTTTCTTAAATCAAATAAATAAACCACTGGGCAGAAAGTCATAAAAAAAGCTTGTCCTAAATTAAACAATTGTGTATAATAAGCAAAATAAGCCAATGCAATTAAATACTGTCACATACAAAGCAATATGCAGTATTCCATTGGAATGCCTGCTCGACTGTAGTTAGCACAATTAGCTATTTGAATTATGTCCAATATGCAGTTTGAAAGCATTGGCAATGGTAATTAATCGACTAATCGTAAATCAAACCACGTTTTATTGTCCAATTGTATGTATGGAAATAATAACGAGAAATTCTATTGTGGTCATTTATCTTTACGCATAATTATATTCTGCTAAGTATTTATTGACTACAACTGTACAAGCAAAGATTATATTGACAAGCCTGCTGCCGCAGTTGGTTAGGACACTACTTATACGCCGCTGGTCATGGGTCGATATCCAGGACAAACATTTGCGTGCAAGAATGTCTGTTTGTGTGACTGGGTGTCCCTTCTAGGCTTTGTGTGCTTACCACCATCGGCCACATCATCACTACCCATGGTGAGATTTTGGTCAAACGCAAGCCTCTATATCGCTAAAAACTCTATAAGTATGTATTTACAAAAAAAAGGTAGTATATCAGTTATCTGGTTTCCATAGTACAAGCTCTGCTTAGTTTGGGATCAGATAACCGTGTGTGAAGAATGTCCCAGGATATTTTGATTTTGATTTGATTTTGATTTTGATTGTGGTCAAACAAGTATATTTATTAAAATAACCAGTGATCATTTTCACTTGGCCATTTGTATTTGGCATATTTTCAAGGTATAGACGGTACATCAATATATTTACATCTACAATAATATAAAAAAATAGATTGTTTGTAATGGATAAACTCAAAAAGTATTTAACTGATTTAAAACAATCTTTCAACAATAGAAAGTTAAATTATCAGTTTTCAGCAAGTAACTATGGGCTGTATTTTATTAAAAAAAAAAATGTAATTGCCCAATACAGAAAATACACAGAATTTGCGAAACGCAATGCGAAATGAAGTGCTGACATAAGATTTAAGCCAAATACGTTAGTTGCGCAGACAAACTGACAAAAGTAACAAATCTATTATTGTTGTCTTATCTTACCGAAGCAAGGCGACTAAACTTGGCACTCCCTTTATCTAGTTATCCCATAAATCATTTTATCCTGTCACTTTTTATTACGGCCTTTGGATGACTGAAAATGTATGGTCAAAGTTGGGAATTATAAGCGATTTGATATTTTATTTAGAACTAGCTGTTCCCGCGGTTTCACGTGGGTCCATTAGATAAATAGTACCTTATGTCCTTCTATATACCAAAGGCTATATATGCATG
The DNA here is from genome assembly GCA_963555595.1 of Tethea ocularis. Classification (NCBI taxonomy): domain Eukaryota; kingdom Metazoa; phylum Arthropoda; class Insecta; order Lepidoptera; family Drepanidae; genus Tethea; species Tethea ocularis. Next base: position 10,006,486 of record OY741968.1, read on the forward strand.
CCAAATTTCATCGTGTTCGGTTCAGCGGTTTAAGGTGGAAGCGTCGGTTGGAGCGCGAGATTCAAATTTTATCACGTTTTTTGCAAATTGCAGCTCAGTTATAGGTCGCATGTTATCAAGATGTTATTTGCGAGAAGAATGGAAGTATATTTACTGATTAATAACAAAAGTAATCATCAATATATTCTTACATACAAGGATTTTTGAAAATTCAACCTTTATCCAACCAAGGGGGTAAAAGGCGATCGCGAGTGAAATCTCGATTAATAATTGACATCGACCACAAATAGGTACAGTATGACACAACTTGGATGAATTATCGGCAAAACTCGTAAAATCAATCATTCGCGAAAATAGTGCGTCTACATTACCCATGTTTATTACCTACTTTAGGCGAAAATGATCTTGTTGAACTTTGAATGAATGCGCGATAATGAATGTTTTTTATTGGTTGTGTAAATTGGAAGTGAAGTGTAGATATACGATTTACCGATGCTACATGGTACATATTAAGTTAAAACGCTACTAGCTTGTAACTTAGCGGCAGCTCAAAAGGGTCTTTTGTATCTCTTATCTTAATGCGGCTTGATTAAGCCATTGTGTATCGCGAAGCCATTTATTACTTAATTAAGAGGAATCACCAGAAAGTTTTTACAAGTTTTGGAAGTTTTAAAGCCGTGACAAAGAGATAAATAAGCAGTTGGGATGGATTGAATATATACGCATTTTCAAAATTAGGTTTAGTTTAGGCTTAGGTACATAATTTAGAATTAGACGATGATCTTATTCTAATTTTTTAAGGAACAGAATTGAATATAAATCACGTCAGTTTTTAAGGTTCCGTAGCCAAATGGCAAAAAACGGACCCTCATGGATTCGTCATGTCTGTCTGTCTGTCCGTCCGTCCGTATGTCACAGCCACTTTTTTCCGAAACTATAAGAACTATACTGTTGAAACTTAGTAAATAGATGTATTCTGTGAACCGCATTAAGATTTTCACACAAAAATAGAAAAAAAAAACAATAAATTTTGGGGCTACGTAGAACTGAAACTCAAAATTTTTTTTTTTTCGTTTAACCCTTACCTGTGGTGTATTAATGGATAGGTCTTCAAAAATGTTATTGAGGTTTATAATATATTTTTTTTCTAAAATGAATAGTTTGCGTGAGAGACACTTCCAAAGTGGTAAAATGTGTGTTCCCCCCCCCCTGTAACTTCTAAAATAAGAGAATGATAAAACTCAAAAAAAAATATGATGTACATTACCATGCAAACTTCCATTAAAATTAGTTTGAACGAGTCGGACTCGCACTTGGCCGGTTTTTTTTTCTTCAATTATCTTTGTTTAATTTTTAAAACTGTGATCAGACTTGTACGTAGTATATTATTTATTCTATGGATCAGACTATCGTATAATAGGCTCTCAGACTATCTTCCGCTGTTATTATAATAATAATGATAATATTACATCCGAAAGGTCCAGTAATAAATTTCCCAAACATTTTATTGAAATGTATCCAGTGTGTACCCCCAGGGGTGCTGTTAAAAGCCGGCAATTGTATAATTTATGCATCGGCATGACCCCGGGGACGGCCCGCTCCGTATCGATATCTACCTACTTACTTTGGAAAATAATTGATTGCGATGTACTTTGAAACACTTTGTATTAAAATTTATTTAAGAGAGATTGAATGATCTTCAAAATGCAAGAATGTTAATGACTTTTCTTTTCTTTCTTTCTTTAACAACACGGAAATAGAATTTGCCTGTTGGGTTATACCAATATTTTTGATTAGGGATAGATATCATATTATAATAATATATTTTTCATACCACCTGTTCGACATCGACAAATTATACCTACCTATGTCATGCAAACATAATCTAAAGTAAGTCATTAGAGCCCATAAGGCAATAATATTGTACTGAATTTCATGATGACCTGCTGGTACATAATGTGATTTGCATTTGGAACGTTTTATCCTCTTATACATATACAGATCTTTAAAATCACACTTTATAGGTATTCCTCAAAATAGCTAAATATATTTTTTTTATTTTCTAATATTAATCTATATTCATGTTATTAGTTAATATTTTTTTAAAAACATACCTAATTCATGTAAAAATTTTGTCCGGTAAGGTTGTTTTATTCGATAAGGTTGTTGCAGCCATCTGAGGCTACTAACTTTAGTCCTTTCAAAAAAAATTCAATCATATAAAACTAAACAAAACCTTAACTCATTCATATAATTAACATAAATAAATCTGAAGACATAACTTAATTAAACTCAAGCCCTAAATCTCAATCTTAAAATCAAATTCAAATCTCGAGTAAAATTAGACATGCAATGTGCCTGATTACAATTTGCATGTTAAACGTTATATTACAGCGCAGAGCAACACGCGAACTCGTTACTGACGCCTGATGCTGCGTAATGCCGTGGAAATGAGACTGCCATACAACAAATAATATTTATATGCTTAAAACAATATTTACAACAAATATACAAACTACATATTAAAAAAATCCTCGAGGCGGCCGCTGTTGCCGATCAACGGCAAGGTTCCCGAAGGCTGGCAGCGTTTCCTCTTTGGATGGCCAAGCTAACGCGTTGGCGGAAAAAGCTACATACCCGCCGGTCTCCTGTGATCTCAATTATATGCTTATTTAATTGTACCATCATATTATTTGACTATTTCTTAAATCATAGAACTTAAAGACGCATTCGAACTTAATTCAAGGGGAAATAAAATAATATGCATGAATTCGAAATAACTTTATTCCAGTCATAATTAAATTAATGAGTTGAAAGCAACCAATAATTTGCTAAAAATATTGTTTTTTTTTAACTACCTATCCCTGCCGGGATAAGTATCTTATTGTCGGAGATACTTTAATACCGCGTAAGTAGCTTCTGCTATAATGTCGAACTTTAGATTAAATAACATTGTAGGCCTTAACTCTATGTCAAAAAAAACCTACCGTCGAATTGAGAACTTCATTTCATTGCTGCGCGAAAGAAGGACAGACTAACAAACACACTAACAAGGATTAATTATACAATAAAAGATAAATAAAGATTATTATTAATTCATGTTAAGTTCTGTAAAAAAAAGAGAGTTCCCTCGATTTCGTTTTTGTATCGCTCAAACCTGTAACCCTCAAATGCGGGAGAATAGTTTGGGCAGTTAAAATAACCAGCTACTTAAAGTTTGGATACAACCCGTACCAAACTCCCGCCGTGTTGCAAAACCATGGAATACCTATCGAAAACACTGAATGTGTTTTTAGGATGCTTAATCAATCGCTATTACACGAATACTTGTCTTACTACTTAAATAATCTTCGAAAAAACATTATAAATACGTAAAATGTTAAAAGGATTAAAACAAAATATTTCTAAACGTGTTTAAATAAGCTAAATTTTCTGTTAAAATATATATTAAATTATAAGTTTTATAATCTAATTGCAATAAGAATGTGTAATTCATTGTTCAAAAGCTGTAAGAAAATTTACTCAAGCTGATTGAAGTAAAGATCGCATTTAGGATCTGTTCTACAATGAAATAGAACAAATCTAAATTGCACATCCAATATCGAATCGATAGTGATCTTCGAAACTCGCCGACATCTGCTAATTGAGGCATGTCCGGTCATTTTGTTCGGCAGCTAAACTTTCCGAGGTCGAGGCTTGTTAAGGGCAACAAATTCGGAAATCGCATCCAAATGTTAACGAGAACCAATTTGTGGGCCGAATGTACCCCCGGGCGCTCGAGGGGTTTACCGAAACATAGTATTTTATTAGAGAGTTGATTAGTTGTTTGTCTTTGTACCAATCGCGGTGCCCATGGGGTTTTTATGCTTACTCTCTGCTTGACATTTGAAATGTTCAATTGAATAATGCAGGTTGATAAATATTGTGGTATTTCGTGCTTGTGCCATGTATTGTTCGTTGATTTTCGTCCACGTTGTTTTATGAAAAAGATGATAATGATAATGTTTTCGATTTTCGGATTTGCTTGAAGCTTCGATATTAATTTTGTCACCCTAAAAGCATTTCATATACATCTAAGCGACAATATCACATGAGGCGTTCATAATTACGACGGTAGCTTAATTTTCCGGTAATCTAGTGCGAGCTGATGCAATTTTGAGGTTATGTCTCGCCCGCGGCTATGACATGACGCTCCGCCGGCCGCCATATTGAATTACCACGATAAACGTCATGATGACGCCCGGCAGCCCGTCCGCCAGCTTTGTGGAAAATTCCTGTAATATATGAAATTATACGGAAAAAATCATGAAATGCAACATGAAAAAGTCTTTATTTTGTTGCAATCGGTGACGGTATAATTCGTCGGGCGTGTTGGGTATTTTTTACCGACTTCAAAAAAAGAGAAGGTTCTACGTTCGACTGTATGTTTTTTTATGTATGTATGTGCATCGATATTTCTGCCAATAATCGACCGATTTTAATAAAAAAAAAAACATTTATAAGAGTATACTTTTGCGGTGATCTCATTGTCACCGAGTCAGGATCTGATGATGAGGTCCCAGGAAGATCGTAAACTAAAAATTAAAAAATAAATTACTTGTTACAAAAAAAGAACTTACTTCAAAATCACTAAAAAGTATAAAATAACTATGTAGGAACTCTAATCTGAAATCAGCGAAAGTGTAGCACGTGTTCCATGGAAAATATTATAGCACCTCAGATTATTTTTTGTTGTTTATAAGGGTTTTGAAGTACCTACTTTATTTACATATTAACCTAACACTGCTCGAGACTAAGAGATTTATAAATCCTACTGGATTTCGTAGTCCCATGGTTTCACTCACGACCCTTAATTTTCTAAATATGTCTTATAAATTATATAAAATACTTTAAATTCACTTCAAATGACTACTACGGTTAACGTTTTCATAACAGTGTCAATGTCACTGCGTGTCACATCCACCTGCGGATGTTAATATAATGGATAACTTTGAATATCCGCCCGACATCTGCGGATGACAGGCAGGGCGCCCTGGAGTGAACAGAACTGCGACATTTTTATTAGATCTTTATGGTAGGTTCTTGGTAGGTTTGAAATAAAAGTTAGCTTTTTAATCAATATCATTTCAATTATACAAATTAGTTTATTAACATAGTAATATAAGGTAAATAAAATAATATATTTGATGTGCAAACAAGATTGTTTTCGTTAGTTAGCTTTGAATTTCAATCATCGCCTGTTTTTGTCAGATAAAGAGAAATTATTTATTAGCCCTTCAAGATGCAAGATCTCAAGTCCGACCCACGTCTTTTGTTTGTACCTATGGCGTTATTATACGATGGCCAACTCGAAGTGAACGGTTAGTAGATATTTAGGTAGGTACCTAACCCAGTATTTTGTTTATATCTTGCAATCCCCAACACCGTAAACTGATGGCCTTACACATCGTAGTAATGTAACAGCAGTAGGACTACCTACTAATCACTAGATTAGTTAATCTGTTGTAACAGGTTCCACGACTTTTTGATTTCACACATAAAAATTCAATGTCAAAAACATAAGGCAAAGAAAAAACTACCACTACACAGCATATCCAAAAACTGCGGGAATATTTCCGACAAAATTCGTGATTTAGAACGCTCGGGTGCCGGTAGGAAGTTCGTGACGGATCCGCAACGTCGTCGGCGCCACGTCAGCGGATTTCGTCAGCGGTAATCCAATATGGTACGCGCGGACAGCATGCCCATCCAGTGTGCTTTAAAACTTAGGTTACAGCGATTTTTAGCTATCTGATTGTCATGTAAAGACACACACCCAATATTTTGTAAAGAACTCAGAAGGAGTGTTGTGAATTAATTTACGCACACTTTTTAAAAAAATTACATTAAATCATAAAAAAAATATAATCTGAATGATTGTTAAACCACGAAAAATGATTGTATAAATTAAAATACTGACTGACCTTGACGTTTGTTTTGCATTTCACATTTTTTATTTCAAGAATGTGTAAGTCACAAGTGTATCTAAAATGTCATAACAATGCTTCTATTTATATCGACCAACTTCGCTTCACACTTGGACCACAGCCAAGATATAAAACGATAAAATACTCCAATTCTGCCAAGTTTTCATTTTAGTATTTTCGCTGAATTTTATTAAAGTGTGATTTTTTGATAACATTGGAGGAATAAAAATTACTTTTGGCTATGAGTTAGTTATATTGTGCAAATATCGACGATGCTTTCAATTGACGAATAAATAAAATTTTATTCGCTGTGGCTGCCAAGGCAATGTAATAAGCATAAAATATCCTACATAACTAGCTTCCGTTCAGCTACTTTACCTGTTTTCTCGAGGTTGTCTCTTTAATTTTGACATCAAAACTTTAACATTTATAATTTTAAATTATATTATTTTTACCAAGCGCTGAAGTTATTATTATTAAATGTACAATTAAATAAATTAAAATTAAACTAAAATATATGTATATACTCTAGACTATATAAAATCAAGGAATATATCTATATACTCGCTTGACTTCGAGTAGGGTAGAGATACATTTTAGAGATCCCAAAAATTAACAACATAACAATTTATCTGAAAATTATAACACAATATAATATTGCATCTCATAAACTACCTAAAATTCCCCAAAACCCCGGGATATATTCTACCTATGTAGGTCAAAGAATTCCAAAATTGAAGTGGGGTTCGCAATCTCAGATATCCCCTGAATTTTGTAGTGTATCTTACCTCTCGCTCTATTCCAACGAATAGCGTTACAGGAAAGTTTCCACTTGAACTCGGCACACTGAACCGTGGAGTAACTGGCGGAGTATGCATGCCTTTTAAAAATATCTAACATCCTGTATAGCCCGTAACTTTCAAGTGTTTGAAGATGTGCGATTTTATTGTATAATTTGGATGTGGCATTTTGATTGCCTTGCGTCTATAGCTGGCAAGGTGTTTTTAGTTGTGTAAATAATCGTTATTAATCATACTAATATATAAACTGCTTCTACCCTGCGGTTTTACCCGCGTTCCTGAGGGATCTAATTCTTGAGATAAAAAGAAGGCTTTACCTATGTTATTTCAGAGTATTGTATATCTAAGTGATATGTTTCATCCAAATCCGTTCAGTAGCCTAATCTAAACTATATCTATGCAAAAAATAATGTCAATCTGCTGTTACATTGCTGCGTGTACAAGGAACAAACATACTTTCGTATTTAACTAAATATATAAAAGGAAAGCGTGACTGATTGACGGACTGACTAATCTATCAACGCACAGCTCAAACCACTGGACGAATCGGGCTAAAATTGGGTATAAAGATAGCTATATGAAAGCATTTTTGAAAACTCAATCCTTAAGGGGGTAAAATAGGGGATCGGGGGTGAAACCGCAGGGCGGAAAGCTAGTAAAATATTTTTGTAAAAAAATAAGAATTAGTAAGCAAGTAAAGATAGTAAGGATTAAATCATGCAAAAATCTTTGAATTTAATTTCATTTCAATACGAAAACTCTTTAAAAGGTACCAACCCCTCACTATAGGTATAAGTTTAGATACAGCAATCTAGGTCATAAAAATATAGGTATAAAGGTAGATACCGCATCTAAAATTTTATTTAAGTTTATAAAATCCAAGATTTAAGTTAAGCTGTGCATTTTGCTAACGTAAAGTGGTAAACCGTTGGCAGGGAAAGTAGAACTTGCGGCTCCAGAAAATATCTACTGTTTCACGCCTTATTTGCATACACTTCACTTATAAAGGGTTTTTAAAAATAAAATCCATGTCTTTATCACTCAGTTGTTTTTTCTAACATAAAGATAACATTAAACGAGAAATTCATGTATACTTCTATAATTATTTTTTTCGTGAATCTCAAATTTGACTCTTACGATTTGCATTTAGATAAGATTTTGCTTTTTTAAGTTTATTTGTACAGGCTTTTCTTGTTTCCTAAAAAAACGCGATTTTACACAAAAATACCGAACGAAAATCGGTTGCCTTGGTATGTACTTCAGGATTTAAGATTATTTTGTAGTTCATCTGCAGGCTGCATAGTCCGTGGGACACCACACATTTTGTTGTGATAAATACATACTTGAAACGTCAGTGGCTTCCTTCATGGCGAGTCCACCTAACATTCTTCTACGAAATTCAGGCGGGTTGGCGATCGCAGTATGGTGTTATAGTTTTCAGAGATACGCTGCTGCCCGTACTCTGGTATACCTTCCCTCGGACGACTTCTACGCCCCCCACGGGATGAGATGGGGTGGTGATATTCGTCGCCGTCACCACACAGCAAGTTGTCTGCTTAGTGCTTTAGTATCAAAAGATAGTCGAATTGATAAAATAAATAAATGAAGTAAAAGCACAAAAAGGTGATTATGTTATAAATAACCCTAATTTGAATTAAACATGGGCCCAACCGATGTTTAACACCGCAATAGTCAGAAACCAAAAACAAAGTTTATAATTTGACAGCGCATTTACATGTACAAAGTTGTTCTAAGAGGCTTTCCAGACTAATATTATTTAATTTAATCATTGATATTTATGAATATATTTTTTTATTTTCCTTATTTTATTTCCTGTATTATTCAAGTATAAATATAGAAACTAAAATATATAAACAAACATTTCAAAGTTTGAATCAATTTCGTAATCTTAATTTTAACTAATTAGTCGTGCCAGTGTATAAGTACCAGCCCGGGGGTTACGGGGTAGCGTAAACTAGAGATGACTCGAATCTTCGACCAATAACAATCGCGGATTCATTTCATCACGTCATATTTATGTGATTTCATTGGAGGAGATTCGACTACGCTTGCCATGCTACCCGTAGCCCCTGGGCTGGTACTTATACACTGCTTTCTAAATTACTTGCCACTTGATAATTATTGTGAAAAGTTTAAAAATAAATTATTGTTATCTACTACTGATATTGGGCTCACGATCCTGGACTTATTATGTTATAATTTTTATTTTTTTGTATTAGCAGCTGAGGAATTTACCCTTCAATGACATAATCGTATCCAGGTATCCACGACACAGGCGTTGCCTAGTCTGGAGATCGACAGATACTCTCGTATTATTATTTTTTGGTTCTGCGTGCACTTCCTATGTTTATAACTGATCGAACTTGTGCTATTTTGTGCAATGATAAATGCGTTTTATTTCAAACAAAAACGCAGCAGTATACACAGTTTGATGTGAAACATCACATCCCAACTCGGCTTTTATTGGCTCATCGTTGCGCAAATATTTGCGCTATGGCGTTTTGTTTGCGTTGTTTCAGAAGCTTGTGTTGTCGTTTATTTAAATTGAAACCACTTTACTAGCATAAATATTATTGTTATTACTTACTACTACTCTCCAACTATAATAATAAAGATACTAATCCGCGCCCCGGGTACCACTCGCGCATTGCCGACCCTTCCCCCCACCCCGATGAGCTCTGGCGACCTTACTTACGCACAGGAACAAAACAAAGTTATTTGGCTGCGGTATTCTGTAAGGTGGAGGTACTTCCCCAGTCAAGCTGCTCTTCAAGCAAAAAATCGCTATACTCTAACCCTCTTAAAATTTTTGCGTACTCCTTAAAAAACAACCCAGTATGAAACAATAGTTTATTCAAGATATAAACAGAAGCTTAAAAAACATAGCCAAATAACTATTGGAAATAGGAAACTAAAACAAGCAATACTTAACGCTATTGTATAAGGTCAAAAGTGTTACCCCTGGGAGCCACCCGGACTGGATTTATGGCCGACCGGCCAAACTTTTGCCCTGAACAGATGCCGCCTTGTTTTCAATGTATCTATTGGCGTAAACCGAATAACATCTTGTTTAACGTTTTATTGAACTTAAGTTTAGGTACTATATCTTTTGCCAGTTTTAAAACCTGTTTTGGACTAAGCTCGGGGTACAAAGTTTAAAAAACCCCTTAAATTAACTTAAATAAGTGAGAAAAACTAAATTGACCCAAAGTTTTTATCTCCATAACTTAGAGTATCACCAAAGTCAAAAACCATTAAACTATGAATTAATTAAGCAAACTCTAAACTCAGCAAAGTTAAGGAACAAAGCGTCTCCGACAAGAACTGACTCCTTAATATCCAATATATCATTTTCACGGTTTTATGTTAGTAAACTTTCATAACTTAAAGTTGGAAAGTTAACTCGTTGCATAGGGTTGCCCGTAATTCAAGATAACTTAAGATTTAGATACGGCTAAGTGAGGCTAAGCTGAAGTTAAGTGCTAAGTTACGGAGTCCGGCGCCCTAAATCGAATATTCGGTCCGAGGGGAGTTTAAATTTCGTTAAAACTTTCGTGGTCTGCTTTAAAGTGGCTTTATAAATATTTTACTTAGTGTCGATGAACCCAACTGAACTGTTTAGTATAGAGAAAATGAAAAATTTCCAGACACTTTTATTTCAGTCTTGTTAAAACTGATAATAATAATTAATCATTGAGTTAAGTTAGTTATTCTTTTTATTAAAAACAAAGAATCAAGAACTCTTTTTTTTAAGTAGTTTCCGTAACGTTTCCGGGAAAAGTTACTTATTAGTGAATAAAAAAATTCAGAATCAAATCAGTACCTAGTTCCGGTGGTTCCAAACTAACAAACAAAATTTACCTCTTTATTATATTAATATAGTTAGAACAAAATAACAAGGTAAAAACAGCGTCAAGAATATTTAAAATTCCAGTAGGTATTCGTTGGCCAAGCGAGGCCAGTGAGGCCGATATTTAAAAAATTCATCGTCATCCCGCCATAAAGGTGACCGCACCATTAAAGCTCGGTATAAGCTTGGACCCCAGGGTATATCAACACTCCTCCACTCGACAAATAATTAAAGCCCCCAGTTATGTTCAAACAAGATTTATGTTTTAAAAAAATCCATGACAACGCGGCTAAACAGGTTATATTCAACTTTGTGGTAATTTGTGCATGTTTTTTTTTTATTTGTGTGGTTTGTTCGTTATACAGAGTTTGTAACATTAGCTCGATTTATAAACATTTGTCAAACAGAAAAATGTATTTGCTGTTTTGGGTGTAAAATGTTGCAGTGCTGTCCAACAGCGATTATTTAACGCTCGAACTGGGGTCAAATAGCAATGAGTTTAATTGATTTTTTGACGATTCGTTTTGTCTCTTTGTCCTACAAAAAATATATGTTAAGGTTTAATTTATCATGTTTTATTTGTCTACACTAATAATAATATAATTTTATAATATTTAAAAGTTTGTAATTTTTACAACTACTGGACCGTTTTAAAAATATAATATTGATAAAATTCTTTCACCTATAAAAAGCTAAATTATGCGCGAGTAACACAGGCTATGTTTTATTTCCAAAAAAAATTTAATCCCTACGAAAATTACAATAATGTAATTCATAGAATTGCACTCAATTTACGTCCCGTCAGTTTACTGAAATTGTATCGGTTAATAATTTGACAACGATGATCGAACTATCGTATATCGTTTTTTGGAGAAGGCACTCTATTTTGTGTATAAAAATTAAATGGTTGAAATATTTTAAAGACAGACCAAGAATTTTCAGAGTTTGTGTGTATTTGGAGAAGTCATGTTCTTAAAATTATTTTACTACATTATGCCTGAGTGTTATAGGATTTTTTATATAGGTAGTTATTTAGATTTTGTGTGGCTTCGCAATGTTTTAAAGGAACGAATGCTTGCAGAGGCAGAGGAAAACAACAAATATATTTAAAGGAGGTCATCTTCCGTATAATTCCCCTGAGGAACGTGCTTGTTTGTAACCACGAATCGAATACTTGTCGATTACCCTAAATTTTCGAAGCAATATCGAGTAAACGCTTGCGTGATCATTCCCAATTTCGGTACTTATGTCTATTTGCGTAAATCCTACATTTTACGAGGAGACGGCTCTCGAAAATATCGAGGTTTCGAGGGCTTTGCATTTTATAATAAAATTAAGTTAAGTGTATTTGTGTTGATATATTGAAAATTTAGGTACTCGTATATTGCGTTCAGTCACGCCAAGATAAAACTGAGAATTTATTGGTTTATCTCTTTTGTTTGTTTTGTTAAAGTGAAGTGAAACCGTGGGGTGAAATGCTAGTATCTAGCATTTCACCCCACGGTTTCACTTCCGAAGCAATTTTTTTAATATTTTCTAGTACAAGTTATGTATAACCAGTGGTTTTTACTCTGCATTAATTTCTTATTGGTGTATATTCTCTTATTCCAATTTAGTCTCACTATTATGTCTCACAATTTCTACAAAAAAAAGTTCTCCCTCTGGTAAATTAGTATGAATGCTTGTTTCAATTTGAATTTAGTCACCGATTTTTGTTTCTTCTATAGACTATCTGCAGGCTAAATTTCATCGTGATCGGTTCAGTGGTTTAGGCGTGAAAAGGTAACAAACAAACACACAAATAAACAGAGTTACTTTCGCATTGGGTTATCTACAGACAGATTTTCATATACGTAACTCTCATCATATCTCATGCCTTCGATGTAGACAACGTGAATACTTCACATGCCTTCAGTTTCTTAGTATTTCTTCGCAATAAAGCTAACGAATAGCTTCCTTTATGAAGTAACTCAATATAAATACCACATGAAGCAGAAAAGTGCGATACTTTGTTATTACGTTGCTTCTTTGCATTAGTTATTTATGCAATAACACAAATGCAGAACAAATAAAATACTATTGATGAAATAATAATTACTATGGAAGTGATGCAATATGGAATTCCATTCAGTGCCACTAATCTGATGCTCTCCGCGAATGACTCCGTCGTCCCTTCCTAAACTGACGGAGACAGGATTGGCGCAATTTTTGGTAAAAAAAGAAGGTTTGGGGAGACGAAGTATACGTAGTAAGTAAATAGGACGCAGACCCCAAAGATTCAGGTGGGGAAAACAATTTTTATGTATACATGTATAACTCAAGGCGATATTATGTAACCAAAGAGGGTGATAAAAGAAAAAGGTTTTGATCCTTTACCAGGGCATATGGTCACGTTTCGCCTCTGTCAATATTTAACGTCCATTACATCATAATCCTCGGTGACGAACCGTTTGATGGATTAAACATCTTTTGTGTATGGTTCTGTACGGTCAGCTAAATATGAAAACCTAAAATTAGAGGTATTTTTATGGTTTCGTACCCAAAGGGTAAAACAGGACCCCATTACTAAGACTCTCATGATCCGTGATAGATCCGTTAGACGATTGAAATTTTCACAGATGATGTATTTCTGTTGCGTTCGAGTCCGACTCGAACTTGGCCGGTTTTTTTATGTTTGATTCGAACCGATGTTACTGGTTGATTCGAAAACCGGTGCTATAGGCTACTTCTTATCCTGCGATTAGGCGGCAAAGCCAAAAACGGAAGGTTATGTTTTTAACCTGTAGGTATGTATATACTTTAGCACTAAATGGCTGAACCGATTTTGATGAATTATATGTAGGTTCGTCTTTATAGCGCGAGTGTTACTGGACAGTTAGGTAAGTACTCTTTGGTTTTAGTGTAGTGTGTTTTGAAAATTTAATATTATTAGTTCAGATACAAATAGTGCTGACCGTACGTGCGTAAGCGTACGTCCCTGACTAACATAAACGCAAAGCCTAAATTCCTGGTCTTAGAAACGTGAAATTTGGAGGGCATGTTCCTTGTGCAGCGTAAGTATACTCTAAGAAAGGGATTTTTCCAAAATTCTCCCCTTAGGGGGCAAAATGGGGAACGCGGGGCGGCAACCTACTGCTATTCGCCTTTCGATGGGTTACGGCAACCGAGCGTACCTAAACTGTGGAGGTCCCTTGGTTATAGGCCGGAGAGTAAGAATTTACTATTCATCCCACACATTTATAAAATTAAGTCGCTTTCGCTGTCTGTTCGCTTCTTCTTAAACTACTCGACGGATTTTAAAGCAGTTTTAAGCTGTAGATAGAGTGCTTCAAGAGGAAGATTTATATGTGTAATACATACATATTATATTACATAAAAGCCGTGACTAAGTGTTCTATAAAGCACAGCTCAATCCACTGGTCAGATCAGGCTTTTACCATACTATGACGTAAGCATCCGCTATAAGAAAGGATTTTTGAAAATTCAACCTCTAAGGGGGTAAAATAGAGGATCGGATGATCGGATAATAGATCGATGACGTATTTATATTAAACGTATCAACTGTGTTCAGCAGCATTTCTCAGACAATTTAGTAGGTAGGTCCATTTAAGGTAAGGCAGACAAAAGCATTTGAAACAAAGTTAATAACATTGTATACATACACTTAACATTCTTGCCGAAGGATTAATCGTTACACTAATCAATTTGGTACACCAACTTGAGGGCATCCTACGTCGAGATTACTCGAGTGTCCTCAACCACATTACAAGATAGTTGGCGTAATGGCGGAGTTGCCCGAACTTTGCCGAGTTTTCGACCTATAAGTTGGGTAGTTGGTGAAGTGTGTCCTTTACATGAAGCTATATGATTTGACAACTCAAATCTTTGATATTGGTATTGATAAACTATGAAATTGGATGGTATAATTGGTGATAGAAAATAAGATGATCAGAATTGGTTGAAAATTGTAATGTTACCAAATCGGGCTAAGCACTTCAGACCAAGAATAAAAGATGCATTGATAAGGAGCACCTTAACAATCAAAGTGAAACGACTGTGTTAACTATGTACGAATGTTTTTGTTAAATACAGGTGTGTGTAAATAAATTTGTTACATACAAGAACATAGTTTATCTTTCAAAATAAATCTCAGTTTTATTGGTTTTCGCTGCCAAAAAAACTGTATGAAAAGAAAGAAAGAAAGAAAATATATTTATTTGACGAACACAAAAAAGTACAAGAAAACAACAATAGGCTAGTTGACAGTGACAAAAAATAAATGACCAAACACTAATCAATGCATATGCATATGACATAATAATGTATGACAATGATCTGTCCCGTCACAATATTTTGTAGACGCATATTAGGAGTTATATAGGTGTACTGAACTGCAGTGGAAACCTGTTATTAATTTATAACCCTTAGTTATTATTAGAATATTTATATTATATCTTGTCTTTCTTTTGTTTTAGATCAGAGGCTAAAAAATAAGAAAGAAGTAGTGGGACGGAAAATGTGACCATAAGTGTAAAAGTTTGTGAGAAGCTTCTCACTCAACAATGAATTTTCAGACTTTTGTACAAATGGAAACCTAGGTCGAAATATTAATATAAATGAGAACTTATGTAGCCGCTGTAGTTGCATTTTAGCAGAAAAATAATATTTTAATGTGACAATGAGATTCACATATTTGCCACATAAAATGCGACATTATCTCATGGAGTTTAAACAACAACATGGCGGAAAATAAGACAAGAGATGTGTGATGCCTTATCTACTACAAGAAATTAGTATTTGCATGTATTATTTAGCAAGTTACTTGAGTAGGGCAGACAGTGTTATCTCCAAGTGACGGGGCCTCTGCCGGCTGAGATTTATAATGCAATGAGAGCCCTTTATTACGAATGGCGTATGTATGAATAATTGGTTACATTTAGCGAGCGTTGTTTACGGTTGCCAGTTTGAGCAAAAATGTTTACAAGGAAATATTTTCTACCGCTCTTTTTTACCCGACGAAAAAGAGGGTACTTTATTCAGTACAATAATATAATAGGTATTTAAATATTATTTAAATATATAAAAATAAAAAAGAAAGAAAAAGTTTTTATTTTTTGCGCGCCACATGTGTCATCATAGCTTCTGAACGGATTAACTGATTTAGATCAAGTTCTTTTCGTTTGAAAGGTGTCCTAATAAGGAGTAGACAAAACGTGTGAATACATATAAATGTAGTAGTTACAATATGTAAAATGATATCAATTTATTTTTCAGATAGTCGACAGATAAAAGGTCTTACTTATGAACTATCGGGTCAAATAGTCGGTTAATGTATTTACAACTCTACGGTGCCGGTGTAGTGTGTAAAATTAAACAACGACAAATTCTCTTTGCCGATCAACAAAATTAAAAATAAATAATTCCCGATGAAAATTCAGTGTAAGACTACAAATTAACACAACCTGCGCTGCGGTAAAAGAATAATAGTTTAAACAAGTAAAGACTGGACAATTGAAAGGGTTTTGTCGCGATTGCGATAAACAAATATTATAAATCTAGGAAAAAATTAATCCTACGTCCTAGTAATTTTATTAATGCGAAAGTTTGTGAGAAAGTATGTTTGTTACTTCTTCACGCTCAAACGGCTGGATGAATTTTAATAAAATTTGGTATGGAGGTAGCTGACACCTTGCATAGACACATAGGCTACTTGTTATCCCTCGGGAACGCAGATGAAACCACAAGGTGGAAGCTTTACTAGCTATATATAATCTAATTAAATTACCTGCAATCATTAAATTAATTTTCATACCTCGTTGTAATCATAGCCTGTCTGTTTTGTGCCATAAAATACTCATAAAGATTGATAAACCGGATAATTACAATTTAGAATTTTAATTAACAGATAATAAATTTATATTTTTAAATGGTTTACACGCGCCGGCAATGAACTAAACAGAACTTGTAGGTAACTAGTAAACTAAAAATGCCTTTTAAATTAAAATAAAATATCCTGGGACATATAGGTATACCTGTCAGTAGGTTTTATGTATTCATTTTAATTTAAGTTTTTTTTATGCTATTTTCTATAGCCTCAGTTTTTTTTAAATACATAAACGGCTCGCCAATGAAAAATCCCCATCTGTACCCAAATTAATCTATGACCTGGAGCCGCGAGGTCAGGCTATACAAACAGGCTCACAAAAGAGCCTAATTGCCAATTTACTCATGTTTACAATACTATTGTTTAACAGGTTGGTCAATTAATTTTCGCAATTAAAAGTATCCGTCAGTCTGCGCACATTATCTGTCATTCATTAATTAAACTGGATTTTGTTATGAACCTACATTATAACAGGATTATCTTTACTAAAGACAAAAAATAAATAAATAATGGAATAACTTCTCCTTTCTAGGCTTTGTGTGCTTATGGTCAAATACAGGCCTATTGTAATAGTTATTACCTTATAGTAAAATGCTCATATTGGAGTACTCGTCTCTCAGTTTTTAAATTTTACTTAGTACTTTAGTTTCCTCAAGCCGGTTCTGAAAAAAAGGGCCTTGACGTAGTTCTACCTGGCTTTACTATCAGGTTTTTGGATTTGATGTAGGTACCTATTTTAGCATTAAAAAATACGTAGACATAATGTGACACTTAAAAATAAAGTCAGCTTTCATAGCATTAATTTAAAGTTTAAATTGGCAAACATTTAACCCAAATAACTGCTTATAAACTGTCAGTGTAGTAAGTTTGTACAAAGAGGGAATTTGCCTCGTGAATGTTAACACATTAGATACACATCATAACTGTCGGAGTTGCGAAAGTATTGGGGTCGAAAAGGACGGGACGAATTTCGGAAGCGTAAATCGCGAGCGAAAATATTTTCGTTATAATGTAGACTATTGTAGTTTTTTAACTTAGTTTTTCTTTAGGTGCAAGATGAGATGTAGATTTCAGAGGAGTCTTTTGCCAAGTAAAATTTAGATGAAAAACAAGATAATTATTTTTTTGAATCCTCGTTTGCAAAAAGCTAACGACACGTGGTGTTCCCAGGCGGTCACCCATCCAAGTACTGACCACGCCCAACGTTGCTTAACTTCGGTGATCAGACGAGAACCGGTGTTTTCAACGTGGTATGGACGTTGGCGATTTCACTTCTGAATTTTATATTCACAACATAACATACGACATTAGCTCTTCGGCCACGGTTTACCTCGCGCAGACTTCATGAAACTTCTAAATCTTTTCTTCCTATAAGCCGATCATGGTTTGGTTAGTATAATAGGCCAAATACTGCGGATATAGTGTATATATATATCAATACTTATTACAAAATTTCAGCAGCCTGTGCATTATCATTTATGACACTTAGACACTTAAAATATAAAAGTTTAGCATACATCTGATAAAAGCACACAATGAAACATATAGGTAGGTATAGTTTTAGTAGGTACTCAAGTATTATAATAAGTAGTCAATTAGACTTATTTAAAGCGTAATTCAAAACTATTTTATTGATTTTTTTTTTGAGGTTCATATTTTTGTATTGATTGAAAATATTGTTTTTATTTGTAACGCTCAATGCCCTTTCGCTTTACTATACCCATACCAAAATCATCTTGTATGGTATCTACTATTAATAAGTATCCTTAACTAAATAAAAAACTGAACGCTATTTACAATTAATTATATAATTAAATATACCTAATATTATGTAGGTACTGCTATTTAAAAACAATGAAAATACACCAGCAACAATTTTAAAATGCAGGTCGACTTCCTACACCTATTCTGAACACCTACCCTCGAAGGGTACGTCATATCCGCTCCTCGTTAATCTTTACACGAACCGGAAGTTTAATCTCGGACCTTTACTTTGTTTACATCGTAATAAGAAGCAAATATCTATATTACATACGCAAATAAATTAGGTATATTTGTTTCGGCGTTTTAACAATAGATTTTGAGAATTTTTTGGGCACAAAATTTTAGTAGACACTTACAAAGTATTCTGCTGAAACTAATCACTTTCCCTAAAAAATATACTTCCCCAAAGTAAAAAATCGTGCTACCTACTTGACCTACTAGAAAAGAATAACCCAACCCAAAATATTGCGCCGCCTTCTAATAGTTCAAATAAGTGAGTGTGAAGTCTCAATAGTCATCATCTCCCTGCACTGTTCCCCATCATTTGGTTCGGCGCAATATATCTCTTCTTCCATTTAACCCTTTTGTCAGTCATATCGGCATTCACTCCTTTCTTACTTATTATCATCATTATCATCATTATCATCTTTCACACAATCCATCCATCTCTTTTTCGGTTTTCCCCTTCCCGTGTATCCATCATGGAAAGTCATGAAAGTCAGTCATGGAATAATTCCTTGGTAATGAAAATCCACTCGAAGCATAGTTTAGATATTCTAACTTCCATAACAGTCTGAATCCAGTTAAATGCTGTTGTTACATAATATTTTATGGATCATAAATACTGTCTATAAGCAGTGGAGATCTAATCTAATCAACAGGTTGATAATCTTTATGAAATAATTATTTTCTTTCTTGATTAATCTTTACGTGCAGGTCAATGACCAAAAATACATGCGAAAGTTTGTTTATTTGTTGACGCCTCAACGGCAGATCCAATAATATTGAGGAAATTTGGCACCCAGGTAGATAACCTGGAATAATATTATAGGATGATTGTTATCTCGGGAAAGCATATAATACCGAGAGAAAGCGAGAGTAGTAGATATTTATACTTTTATCACATGCTATGTTCGCTTGAATAGTGACCCCAACTTTATCATCCATAGGAAATCAAATAATATAAAAGCTCAAACACTGTATTTATTTAATAAAAATTCAAGACCGCCCATCATACCTACCCTCCATAGAGCATCTTGAAACTTTTTTAATATCGAAACAGTTTTCTTGTTTATTTGAATTTTCAACAAGAAATGTCGTGGAAAAAGCCTTTATTGAAAACTAGGATTTACCTCAGTTTCATTTGTTTGGAGCTACGTAATATTATTCACTGCCAGTAGGTATTATTCTAGACAAAGATATTACATTATTATCCTAGCAATAGAAACATTTTTATAAATAATAGCAAATGAATAAGCCTCGCAATACAGCGAGGTAATGCTGCCAGCATTCTTGGTACTCTGGCACCGATGGTGTTTTTATTTAAAACTAGCTGTTCCCCGCGGTTTCACTCGCGGAACCCGGAATAAAAAGTATAATGTATAAGCCTATATAACCTCCGGAGATAATGTAGCTTCCTATTAGTGAAATTATTTTTCAAATCTAACCAGTAACTTCAGAGATTAGGGCGTTCAAACAAACACACAAATAAACTTTTCTGCTTTTGTTCAGGCAATTAGGGTTGATTCTTGCCTGTTGATATTTTATAGAAGGAAAACGACTCGTTTCTTGAATTTGTGTTTATTGGCAACTGACAGCTCTCTTAACTTACTTTTAATAAATATTATACTGTGGACTGTATCAATAATAGGTAGCTAGACCTCTTTATAAGTATATAGATTAAACAGCTTTATTATTAACAATAACTGATATAGCAAGTATCAATATTACCTTTGCATTTATTTAAATTCAGAATGTAATGATGCAATACAGTAAGTATGTAGTTTAATTAAACCTCTAGAGCAGACACGTGATCCGGTCCCGATCCGATCCGGATCCGGACATGGGTGTGACGGCAGTCGGATCGAGGACCCTCGTGATTGATGACTGCGCCATTAATGTGTTATCCTTAAATCAAATGAAGTTGACAGATTTTCCTATTTATCAGTTTTTTTTATGATTATTGTTAAGTATATTAAGTCGCTTCCCCTGTCTGTTCGCTTAAATCTTATAACCTACTCAACGAATTTTAATGCAATTTTCAGCAATAGATAGAGTGATTCAAGAGAAAGGACTACAGAAAAGCCATGCGAAGCCGGGGCGGGTCGCTAGTTAATAATAAATCATACTGGAAACCTGACGCCTGTACCCAAAAGAAAGCCCTTAAAAACTTACGCAACAAACTTGGCCAAATAATATCGGCACACTATCGATCAATCAATCAGACACTTGAGCCGGGTTAAGTATTATATACTAAAACCTAAACCAATTGTGGGTAAAATTTTGGGGTCACCTGAGACCACTTACGAATGACTTGTAGAAGCTAACAAATGTTTTTCAGTAAAAGAAGAAATCGAATTTGTCGTGGGCTTCAGGTGGCTTTAGTATGCTTACCACCTAAAATATACCTTATGAAGTAAAATTTTAATATTCAGGTTTTCCGCAATTATAATCACCAATATAGGTACATACTTATACCTACTGGTTATTTTTGCCATCTATAATAATACT